>CM033432.1:34954609-40167109 GCA_019425775.1 Rafetus swinhoei | reverse complement strand
CCCTTTTAAAAAACAAACTAACTTTCCACAGTGACCCACTCACTAATTGTTTCATCAACATGGTTTAGTCATCTGGATCATCTCTATCTGTACCAATTAAGCCGGGCTTTTATATAAAATATTTCTCTATTATAGTTGTGTGCCAAAAAAATTAAAATCAAGGTGAACTTTCTGAAAGGCCTGAAGTGCACCCTTGTTCATATAAGAAGCTCCACACAAATCAAAGAGATTACTTGTGTGAGGAAGAACTACAGGAAATACTTTTCAAAGAATTATGAGAGTCTTGAAGGCATCAAAATGGAAAACATAATTCAAACAAGATATAAAACAGAATCATAGTTCTACTCCACAGCCAGCTCATTCATAATTAATTGTTCCTGTTCCACATGTTATCCACAGCTACTACAGGAGAACATCCATTGAAGGAAATGGAAATTTTAAGGGTGGATCCATTGGGCAGCTGGAGGGGGGAAGTGGATTTGAAAATGCATGACACCATGAGCATACATAATAAGAATAGTATATTTTGATCCTCCTCTGAAGGGCAGCCTCAATTGCTGCAGGCTTAACTTACCACGGGAGTGGTTAATAAGGCTGGAATTTCAACAGCCATGGGCATTTCTCTGCTCCTCAGTATGGCCATTTCCAAGGCCAAAACCGCACCAATTACCTATTTGAGGTATATGTCCTGGTGAACTGCCAAGCCATTGTTTCTTTCGACACAAGAAAACATCATCCACCAAGGATTCTGCGCCACCAGGATCGCTAGGAGATATTGCAGTTGATACAGCTGTGCAACAATAAAACTAGCATCCCTGTCTCACATGTGCTTTGTGTTACCATTCTTTTTCCATGTCACTGCACTACTACCCTAAGGATTTGATTTGTGGCCAGTTGCCCTGTGTATCACAAACATCAGATAGCTCAGCCGTTGTTCATGTTATGTGCCATGCTGGCAAGCAGATAGCCTCCAGAGCCACCTGCATAAGGACTGTCATGTCCACACCCTCAATGTGCTATTAGTGCTTATTCCCTGGGCTAGGTGGTCTCACTTAAGCACAATACAGAGTCAGGGGCATGAAGAGTCACCCTGCTCCAAAGGATCTCCTAGTGGAGGGATGGCTCAGAGTACAGCAGGATTATACCTGTCAATTAGACCCCTTTATGGGGATGCGGCCTGATCCCTCTGTGTGCCAGTACCAATATATGAAACACACAAACCCACTATAAAAACCCACACAGCAGAGGAGTTTGGATCCAAGGTTCCAAATTTTGCAGCTGGCTCCTAATTCCATAATGGATGGAACCAAAATCAATGGGTCAGAACTTTGTAACTCAAGCCCTATAGTACATTGATCAGTTCCGCATGAGTTAGAGTCAAGTCTTTTAGCCCCACATTCTTTATTAAGTTAATCATGTTCTACTCTGTTAAATTATTTTCCAAATTCTAAATTCAGACAGCCAAATAAGTAATAGTACTAAAAAGAGCTCTCTGAAAGATACGCAGACATGGGTAATATAAGTCAGGTTGGGGGGCAGGCATGATACATTTGCAGCAAATTGATTTTCCCACTACATGGATTTGTTCTAAAGGAAGAGACAACTTAGGCTTTGTCTACACTTAAAAGTTTCAAGCTGTAGCCTGGTTTACACTGGCTCTTTACAGCGCTGTAACTTGCTGTGGTCGGTGGGAGGTGTTTTTTCACACCCCTCAGCCACAAAAATGTTACAGAGCTGTAAAGTGCCAGTGTAGACTTAGCCTATAAAGAGACAAAGATCTCAATAATAGGTCCTTTCAGGTTATATAAGTCGTAATTTGAAGGCTTAGGCCACAGTCTGCAATGGAAGTGTAAAACAGAAAGATGTAAAATAAAGACACATGCAGAAAAGAAGCCATAGTTAATGGAAGAAATAAAGCTGGAATTCTGGAGTTTCAAACACAGCAAGACAAATATAAACTTATTTGCAGTGTCAGACTGGGCAAAATACTGTCACTGTCAGGAATGGTTTGCTATGCAGTGTGGCTTGTAGATGCCCCTAGAAAGAAAGTTCTGAGCGACAGTACACAGCAGACATTGCCAACCAAATAAGATACTTACAAAACCCGCACCTTGCACTGTTTCCTGATGCATCTGCAGCACCTGCTATACCCTGATGTATTCTGTGATGGCATCCTGAGAATTTAGCAGACTCAATCTTTATTATCCTGGTAGCCAGAGGTGAGCATTGCCCATAGCACTGCCGTGCAGGACACTGCACAGGTATCTTCACACCATCACAGCAACACAGCTCTGCAATGACAGCTGCCACCCAATTGCATATTGTCTAGTGCATGGTCTGTTCTCTCCCCCCTAGGAATGTGCAGTAGGTGGATGACGGTGTTGACATACCATAGACATTTTTTATTCCCAAAGAAGATTTTTCCACAGCAGTAAGGGAGCAGACCAGTGTGCATTGCAAGGGAGTTGGGAAGGTCTTCTGTGATAGAAGCAGATTTTAATCGGTGGCACCATTTCTGATTTGGGGGCGACCTGTGCATGCCATGATGGGGGGGAAAGAGAGTGAGATCATGAGGGGGCAGACTGAGGTCAGAGGCTTCAGCAGTGTTACTGAGCATGCTCAGTAAAGCCAAGCACCAAATTGCGGGAGGGGAACCAACTCCATCCTCCTCATGCCCAATACATCAAAAACTACTTTTTTTGGAAGACAACTTAGCAGTTAGATGACAGGAGCACTGAATCTAATTCCTATATAAAAGAAAGAAATGAAATAAAGATTAGACCTACTCAGCTCTAATACAAACATATTCTGACATCCTGTGGCAAGTCATTTAAAGGACACTGGTTAGCCTTAAAATTTTAATGTCTATTCTTACTTTGTTACTAACTCTGTGGAGAGAGACAGACCCCGTCAGGACTCCTGGGCTCTATCTCAGCTCTGGAAGTGGGAGTGGGATCTAGTGGGTTACAGCAAGGGGCAGATACTTTTCAGCTCTATATAAGAACATCAGAATGCCATAATAGGTCAGACCAATGGTCCTTCTATCCCTGTATCCTGTCTTCCAACAGTGTCCACTGCCAGATGCTTCAGAAGGAATAAACAGACGATGCAATCATCATGAGCTATCCCCTGTCACCTATTTTGTTTGTTTTAAATCTGCTGCCTATAAATGTAATTGGGTCAGCTTCTTGTGTTATGTTAGTGCAGAAATGAATAACATTTCCTTATTCTATTTTTCTACAGCATTCATAATTTTCTAGACTTCTAACATATCCCCTACCGTTTAATCATTTCTTTTCCAAGCTGAAAAGTCCCAGTCTTGTTAATCTTTCCTCATATGAAAGCTTTTTTCTTACCTCTAATCATTTCTCGTGCCCTTTCTGCACTTTTTCCAAATACAATGTATTTTTTTAGATAGGGTGACCAGATCTGCATACAGTATTCAAGATGTGGGCATACAATGACTTTATATAGAGGCAATATGGTATTTTGTCTTATCTATTCCTTTCCCAATGATTCCCAATATTCTTTTAGCTTTGTAGTAGTTAGACTGCCACTACATATTGAACAGATGTTTTCAGAGAACTATCCACAAGGATTTCAAAATCTCTTTCTTGAGTGCTAACAGCTATTTTTGACCCCACCATTTTTTGTATCTATAGTTAGGATTATATTTTCCCATGTGCATTACTTTGCATTTATCAACACTGAATTCCATCTGCCTTTGTGTTGCCCAGTCACCTGCTTTTGTAAGATCCCTTTGTAACTCTTTGCAGTCGATTTTGGATTAGTCACTGTTTACCCCTTTTCAAGAACTTTTAAAAGTTTAACAGTAGTGTAAATCCCAGCAGCACAACACTCATTCCTATTCTTTTCCCCTCTGTCTTTTAAGTGGAGTACCTGGCAATGTTTTCATGATGATCTAATGATCCTTCAGATACTTGAATGTCTAGTATTTTGTTATTCTTAATCACTTGACTCTCTCTTTTTATAACAAACTCTCCGTCCCAAATGCAAAGCTGCAAGCAGCTCAAACTCTGTTGCATTTAAGAACTGCCTCTGAAGTCAGGACATGGGCTTGCAGAAGACCTCAATTATGAAATCCAGAGGTTCACACTTTGTGGGGGAGCTATTGCCCCCCCTCCATAAATAGTGCCCTTGATTTTAATATGTCTGCTTTACTTTGCACCCAACCTCCTGTTAGTTACATCTTGGCCTTCTGGCCCTACCACAGAACAAGTGAAGTCTCCCCCAGACATAGCTTCTTCTTGGCCAGACCTATCATTCTCTGTTCTTCACTTTCACACACACACATACATATCCTGTGTACAATTTAAGTCACCAATGTGGGTAGCCCAATGTGCTGAAAAGCATGGGATGGAATACGGGTCTAACATAACACTTGTTCTTCATGCCCATGGAATGTGCCAGTGCATGTTAGATGATACTGCATCTTGCATCCATTTTCTAATCATTCCCATTAGTTTACATATACCACCATAGAACTGCCCTCTTCTGTATTCAACATCCTGTACACAAAAACCTGCCCACATTTTGCAGAATAGTTCATTGATATTAATTAAATCTGCTATGAGATTTATTCTCCCACTGCACACATACCTCCCATTATAATGCCTGAAATTTCACATACATGTTGTTGGACATACAGCTCACCACCCTCTGTCAGCTGTGTAAAAGCATAGAGGTAATATACTTGTACTGATTATATGTAAACACTTAATAGTCTGTTCTCTCAGGTAAGAGGCAATTTACAGTAAGTGAAAAAGTCCTGTTCATGAATAATTTTCAGGGACAGAGAAAGAGGAGGCTCTGCCTACCTTGGGATGTGGAACATGTTTTAATAATACCCTTCCTTCATAGGTGTCAAGTTCTATGGGCCCAGAGCCTGGCTCCAGCAAAGTTTTGGGCTCGGTTTCTCTCTCAACCCTATCTGCTCCCCCACACATCCCCCAGCCCCATTTGCCACTGCCAGGTGATTTAAAATGGCCCAGAGGGCCCCACCACAGCACTGGCAGCACAGCACAGCAAGGCCAGAGAAGTTTTCTGACGCTAGCTCCGCACCACTGACAGCATGCCCCTGCAGCCCTGCTGGGGGAGGGGGGGGAAGGGTGTGCATGTGCTGAGCCTGCCTCAAGTGCTCCTTGTCATTGTCTGACATAAACAGTTCTTCCTATCTTATCTCAGAAAAAAACCTATAGAAGGAGCCTAGCAACTTTCTGCCATAGCTATGCTGACCATGCGTCCTGGATTTTCCAGGACTGACCCAATTTTAAATACTTTGTCCCGGTGTGCCCATCAAGTAGTGAAATGTCCCAGAAAGCCCCACTGGACATTTCACTACTTGATGGGGACACCGATTTGCAGGGAAGAAGAGCCTGAGAAAAGGCCCAGTGCACTGCCATTTCCCCCAGCATGGTGCAGCAGCAACAGCCTCCTCTCCCCTCACCCCCCGCAGAGTGTGTAGGTGGCTCCGTTAGAGATTTGTCAGTGGGCAGCCAGGCCGGATTCCGGTGGCGCATGGTTTCCAGCTAGTCTGCCACCCACTGCCCCACTACCATGTGCCATGTAGCCCCCTCCTTCCCCCCGCAGGACTGCCTCTGGCACATGAGGCCCCCAATCAAGCTGCACTGTTTCCTCCTCCTCCAGGCTGTTTGTTGGTACAGCAGCTGCCGCTGCTGGGGCCAGGCAGATCCACTGCGTCTTGGAGCTGCCGCCTCAGCTCCAGCAGGGGCTGCGTGGGGCACTGTGGGGCAGGGCATGCTCAGGCTTGGCAGGTGCACTCCATGTACTGCCGCTCTCTCTCCCCCCATACCTCCCCACCAGGAGAGCATCAGCGAGTCTGGTCTGGTGGGGAAGGTCGGGGTTTCTTCACATACCCCCCCCCCACGCCCTCTGAGCGGGGAGCCGGAGATGGTGCTGCAGCCTCACGGCTGTGCCGGGATCCCCACTGCAAGATGGGGGGGGCTGAGCTTCCTCCCCCTTTTCACCCTGCTTGGGGAACAGCAGTGCACTGTCCAGATGCTTTCCCTGCTTCAAAGGGGTGTGAAGACAGGTAAGCATCCCCTCTCATTCCCAGACACCCATATCCCAATCCCCCTCACTCACTCCCCTCCTCCTGCCAAAACCCCACACCCCCAGCTTGCTCTGGAACCCTTCCTTGCTCCTTCACCCTCCCTCCTGGTGAGATTCTGCACCTTCCCTTGCTCCTGCACCCTCTCCCCTGGCCAGACACCCTACCCCAAGCCCCCTTTTACATCCTCCCTCCTGGCCAGACTCCCTTCGTCCTGGCCAGAAACCCTACCTCCAGCCTTCTTCTCCACCCTACTTTCCACCCAGACCTCGCAACCCCTCCCCCCTTCTGCAACCCACCTCCTGCCCAGATCTTACACCCCATCCCTATCCCACACACTGGCAGCCCTGTCCCATACACTGAACCCCTCATGTTTGTGCGACCCCCCCCCCCCCCGGAGCCTAAAGGAGTACATAAAACCCACTAACTCTGGAACCCCAGAAAAGTAAATCTGGCCTATGGGAAGCCCTGAACCTCAGTCCTCCCTGACCCGTCCCCTTCCCCCATGGGCAGAGGAGTGAGGTGGCAGAGGAGTGAGGTGTCTCAGTTGCGGGCCACATCAGTGAGGGTTGGGGTTTGGGGGAGGCTTTTTTTGCTTCTCACATGTGTGGTCTCCAACTAATTTTTCTGTGGGTCAATAGCCCTCAACCCAAAAAAGGTTCTCCACCCCTGCCATAAAGAAAGAAAACTTTGAAACCTTTAGTGTTGGACATAAATCAAATATTTTACTTTATTTAAAATGAAGTTTGATAAACTAAAATGAGAATGTTAAAATGCTTAATCTGTTTAATAATTTAAATTACACCGTTCTCTAGCAAAATGGTTCAGGTGTAATTATGTAATTAACAGTGAGTTTCCATTAGCAACTGGTGGTCCGCAGAAAGGTTTGCATTGAGCTAGGTGGTTCTCAGACCAAAACATTTGAGAACCACTGAAATAGAGGCATCCCCGGCCTCTTCCCCCCAGTTTAATGCAATGCAAGTTGGATTAATGCAATTGCAGTATAGTTACATGGAGCATCCTATGGGGCCCAAACCCATCCCTATTGGTAGAGGATGGTGGGAGGAGTTCTTAGAGGGGGTCACACAATACCCTTTACTTTCGGTCAAATGTCTATCTTGACTCTGGAAATACTACTTCCAGGGGTAGGACTTCCTCTGGCAGGTAGACGTGGCCTAAGGGCTGTGGGGTGTGACTAACAGGGTCTGGGGCATGGCTAACGTGTCCCCATTTGGGGTTCAGAAAATATGGTCACTGTAGCCATAGCCATTTGAAGTTCTTCCTTGGCTGACTGATGCTCACCAATACATAACTAGGAGAAAAGATATCCACCATGGCACTCTTTACAAGTGTAATGTTTTGTTCCTTATTCTCCACACAAAACATTTCTCATCTAAAATTGTACACACCCCTTGTAGGGGATACTTCAGGGTTCTAAACTGTAAAACGTTTTGTTCCTTTTAAAAAGTGGTCAGCTATTCCACAGGCAATCTATTCTGCTTGATTGTTTTGGGGTTTGACTGTGTAGCCTGATTCCACAGAATCATAGATGTTAGCAGTGGAACATTCAGGTCATCTCCCTGCAGATGCAAGATTGGTACCTGTAATACATTTTCCAGTGTTTAGCCTAGATATAAATGTGAAATGCAGCAATGAAGAGGGACAGATGTCTACTGGTCTCAGTCAAGACCTGGTAAATGTTTGTGACTATCCTAGAATATCCACTATATCTGAAAGTTTTCCACAATTTGCAGAATCCACATAGAGTTTGTTGTTATTAGTGGTCTTAAATTAGATGCAGTACCGGGGCAATAAGCATCCACAGCCATCCCTGCTCCATAGTTGATTCCAAATAGTATTCTTTTATCTTGCTCAGGAATGCTTAAATCCACCAGATATTTAAAAAAAAAAAACCCATACACAACAACAACAGGAAAAGAAACAACATAAGTACTATTGGGCCTGATCCAAAGCCTTTTAAAGACAATAGGAGTCTTTCCAATCATTTCACCAGGCTTTTGAATCAGGCCCCCCAAAACCTCCTCCTCTATCTGAGAATGTCATTAGTGATTGTTTACATCATGGTGTAAAAAAAAGGTTCATTAAATAATTCACGGTAAAAAAGCCATCCAATGGTGGACACTTCTGAAAATTCTGGTCCCAGTGATTTGCTCAGCTGAAATTAGGTCTTAGCTGAGATTTCCTGATTCCCAAGATGGTGTTCAAACACTAGCCCACACCTTTCTGCCAGTATGAATATTTATAACAGAAAGTACAGATTTATTTAATAAACACAGTGAACTATGAACTTCCTTTTTCATTGCTCTCTGGAGTTAGTCCATGTAACACAGATGCTTTCACAAAAAGACATATTTTAAAAGTTAGGCAAATACTGCAAAATACACAGTGGGAATATCAATTTAAATTTTTAACACACACTTTGACTGTGCTTGTGTCCCTTTTGTGTCAGTCATCTGTGACTCTTCTCACAAATGAACTCAGTAGCAAGACTGTTCAGAGAAAAACAGGACATTTTAAGAATGGTTTAAATCCTCAAAGCTATTTATGCATCAGGCCTCTATATAGCTTTGAATGTTGAGGCCAGTATCCACCATTTGTATTGATTAATATTTACAGCAGAAAACTGTATTAGTAATCCCCATGCAGAGAACAGAAACATACAATGTGACCTATATATCCCATCAACCTTAGATTTCAAGTACCAAACATTTGCTCATGAGCTACTGTTCAAGTATTAAATAATACTGTTCAATAAGGAATATTTAAAGAAAACTGCAACTTATTCATGGACAATTGTCAAAGAGAGAAAGAGGCAACATTCATTGTAAATTATGAATTGCCATGTTCCAATGGATATACTGTGGTTCAGGTCCACAGTGTAAATCAGCGTAACACCACTGAAGGGTATGGAACTATGCCAAATTACACCACTGAAGAGCTGTTTCATATTTGAATGCATAATCTATACAAAGTCTAGAAAGTGACTTTGACTGTAAAGGTACCTTAACAACAACATTTGCCTGCTGTTCCTAAAGCACCATGTACATGTACTTTCAGCCAGCCATTTTAATAGTTCTATTGCTAGTTTCACAGTTGGCATATACATTATTGGTCCTTGCTCTAGTACTTCTTTCTACCCCACTATGAAAGACTTTGCAGAAGTACCATATTCCAAAGATGGGGGTGCTGACTGCTATTCCAGGTAAAACGGCTACAGGTTTAAATCCTGCTATGCGCAATTTCTTAAAATCTTATCTGAATTTAAAGATTTGATAGACTAAAACAGCCAAGTTTTATACAGCACTTTCATTTATAGATCCCAAAGCACTCTACAGTAGAGGTCAGTATCCTTATCCCCATTTTACAGATGGGAAAACTGAAGCACAGAAAGATTAACTTATTTGCTCAAGATCACAAATTCAGGTCTTCTGAATTCCAGGTCAATGCCCTGTCCTCTCAGCTACACTTGTGAGGAGGAGGAGTTTACCCCATGCAGCAAGTGGGGAAACTGAAATGTCCTCCTGTCCCTGGAGATAGTCATAACTGAGAATCAGAAGCCTAGGTGGGATGGCTCAGAGAACAGCAGCCAATGAGCAGGAGCCTGGAGGATGACTGACAGCTGGTTCAGCACACAAGCAGTGGTGAGTATAACAAAATATCATGATTATAAATGCAGGATATATTGAATCTACTAAAACAAAGTTCATTCCACTATAGCTTTATTTTGTTAAGCCCAGCTTGTATAATTGTCCTATTTATTTATAATCACAGCCAGCATTTACCAACAAACACAAGGATCACCATTCCTTTCCTCTTGGTCAGGCCTTTTTTTCCACAATAAGTAACACAGCTGCCAACAACTAGCAGCTGGGATGACAATTTTAGCTGGATCATGCCTTTTAAAGTGTAGTTCTCTGAAAAGTAACTTGTAAAAATGTCACCTTTTACTGCTCCCTATTTGTATTCAGACTCAGGCCTGCTTACTATACCAACAATTTTACTAATTGTAATGCTTGTTAACATTACAAAACTAACACAACTATGGGAAAGAGAGGTGGATTCTATTCTAGTTCCCTCAAACTCAAAAGATTTTTCAGTTCCCATAGGAAAGCCAAATTCTAACCTCAGTTACACCTGCTTAGCTCCACTAAAGACATCATGGTTGCTTAGATGTAAATAAAGGCACAATTTGGCTGCTGAATATTTATGCACACACATACATATATACATGGAGTGAAATAATTAACAACCAGACAAACAAAATGGCTGCCATGTGCAGCCATTTTCCATTTCTACAATGAGAAGTGAATAACTTGGAAGCCAGCTATATTTTTCTATTCAGTAGATGGAGGCAGGCAGGCATGGCCCTGGAGAATGAGTAGTGGCTGAACAAATCCTGAATAACCCAAAACCGTATGTGAAATAACCACTCATACAGCCAGCAACCTGCACACACATCAGAAGTTGTGAACAAGCAATTTGTTCTAATGGGCTATTCAAAAAGTAGGCCTGTATTCTACAACATACAAGTCTGAGTCCTATGAACTTGATGAAAAACACGCATTCCAAATGCAAAATCAGATATCAGGAGCACTTTTTGCCTGATCCTGATCGCAGTGAAGTAGGATCGCATTGATTTCAAAAGGAGCAGGAGCAAGCCCTATATATTACACTAGCAAGGGGATGTACTAAGTGATAGGGTTGCCAGATGGTTTCAACAAAAATACCGGACATACTTGACATTACATCACAATCTACAGTACCTCTTATTTAGAAAATAACAGACAGTTATATTTTCTCATTTATATTTTCTCAATTTGTTTCCCGAACAGAAAACTCAAATACTGGACTGTCTGGTTCAAAACCGGACACCTGGCAACCCTAAGTGATCTAATGTGTCTTTTCAGATTGTGACATCCACCATATAACACTATAACCTTGAATTACTAAACCAATGGACTGTGTGCACAGATTCACAAATGGAGCCTTTTCCTCTCTGATACTTATCAGTTTAAAAAAATGTATGTGTAACCAACACACCTAGTGTGGTTCACTGTACCATGCAGTGGCAACTAGACCACAGCAACAAATAAGACCAAGAGACTTTTACACCAGGGGCTGAGAGCCAGCTGGCTTTTAGCTCAAAGGGTAGAGGCTCCTACACTAAGCTTCAGAAGTCCCAGGTTCAAATCTGCCTGGTGACAGTTACATATGCAAAGAACAGAGCCAAAGTGCATACACAAAGCAACTATACCATGCCTTCCTTCACATTAAAGGCATGTAAGATTATATAAAAAGCTGAAGGCCTTACTACTAAATATTGCAATATAAGGTCTGATCATTACTCACCTAAGTAATCCTTACTCCTGTCTTACTCTGCCAAGTAGCTTTCCCTTCAGCAGAACTATTTGCACAAGTAAAGAATACTTGTGTACTTGTGCAAGAAAAAATTGCAGAATTGGATCAAAAAATGGTCAGTAGCTATTGGCAGCATCAGTTCTTACATGCAAACACAGAGGACCTGATTCTGCTTTTACTTACACTGGTGTCATTTCATTGATTTCACTGGAGTTATTCCTCATTTTGATGGGTTGTGTGAGATCAATATTGTGCACTGAGAGTTTTGCAAATTTTCCCAAGAATCCACAAGTTTTATCTAGGATAGAATGATGCAGCTCCTAGGAAGGGGGACTGAGAGGCCTCTGCACACCACTGCCCGCAGGCACCAACCCCTCAGTGCCCATTGACTGCAGAAGTGCGCGAGGCAGGAGCAGCACACACAGACACACACACACCCTGGGGCCAGAGGGACATGACGGCAGCTGCATAAAGCAAATGGTTGCACCAGAGCCCCTGGGCCTTTTGAATTGCTCTGGGGCAGCAGGCAGGCCAGAGGACGCGCCAGGGTGGAGCATGTAGGCAGAGCCGTTCCACCCATAGGTTGGTTCGGAGCATCCACCCCAGGCCGGGGACCCTGTGGGACCCAGGGGACTAGCAGGGGACCTGGGGCCAGAAGGGGGTTTGGGTTTGCCCCTGCATTCACTGCTGGTGGCAGAAAGTGGAGCAATCGACCCGGCCCAGGCTGCTCCACTCCCCCACCTCCCAGCAATATCACTTGGGGAGAAGCCTTACGGGGAATCGGTGGCACCTCTGCACTCACAATGGTGGGAAGGAGTGCAATGTGGTTGGGAGCCAGTGGAACAGATTGGGGACCCACATCTTTTCCCAAGTCCCCTCCCCCTAGCGATGTGGCCCCCAGGGATTAGCAGAGGGCCTGGCACTAGCATCAGGGGTCGGGCCCACCCCTTCACTCATTGCTGGTGGCAAGGGGAAGCAGAACATCCTGCCCTCAGCCCACTCCAGGCCACTGGATCCCAGCCACATCATGCTGCTTCCCACCACTGGTGAATGAAGGGGGCAGCTCTAGCCCTTCCCCCCAATCCTCTGAGCACAACTGGGAGCCAAATGGAGCAGAGTGGGCTGGGGCTGGGTTGCTCTGCTTCTCGCTAATGCCAGTGAGTGAGGGGGGCCCTGACCCCTACTGCCAGCACCAGATCCCCCACTAGTCCCTTGGGTTGTGTCACTTGGGCGAGGAGGTTTGGAGATGGAATGGGGGTGGGGCAGGGGCAGGGGCAGGAAGAGGTGGGTGGGGTGGGGCCTGGGGCAGAATTGGGGGGGTTGTCCCAGGCCCCTATTGGGATGGCCCTGCAGGTAGGGCCAGGGGAGAGATACAGTCCCAAGTTTTATAGGATTTGGGTTCCCAGGCCAGAAATAATCCTGGAGCCTGGGCCCATATCACTCATCGTCCCTGCACTTCTAACAGTTGACTCAGTCAGTTGACCGTGCTGCAAGACCTGCCTACTTTTATTCCAATCTTTCTCTGAGTAAGTGGTTGAGGATATGAAGAGCAAAGTGAAAGCAGGCTGGTACGGGCCAGTATGGCATAGTGGTAAAAAGTGGCTGACAGTACCAGCCCATACACAGCTGGTGTTAAATTGCTGCCATGACAGATCTGGCAGGGCCAGTGGTGGTGCGGGGCAAAGAGGCAGCTCCCCAAGGCCAGTGATTTCAAAGAGCCTGGTGGATTCCTGACCAACACTGTTACCGTGGCAACAGCTGCAGCTCCAGACCCGTTATATCACTGATGTAGCCCCAGGCAGCACACACTGTGCAATGCTGAAGGGCATTGCCCCTGCCATATGAGGTCCCACCCCTTCCAGGGCCCAGAGCCAGGCCCCTATAACAGTCAGATTTTTAATTACTTTCACCCCCGAAGAAGATGATAATTCTGATGAGTTAAGGAGGGTGTTTAAGTCTGACTTGGTTAAATCTAATATTTTGATGCCATATTAACTGGGGTATGTTTCAATAGAAAGGTGCATTTTAATAAAGTGCAATAAAGTAATTAATTTATGAGCAAGGAGAACTGAGGCAGTTACTAGTTGTCTGATTATGCATATGGGATTAAATCCTCATAATATGGTTTTATAAGCAAGAGTAAGGGGAGGCGGATATGATTTATGTTGCATAAGCTTTCTGGACACTGAAATGTCAGCTGAAGACTGTTTAGTCCTCATGTAACATAAATCTATGTGGTACTATGGCTGATAAGAAATTTCTACATAGCCATTTTTTGTTTGGATTTCCAAGATGAGCCACATGATGGATATATACATCCTTAAGATCCATATATGGAGTCAGGCATGGTGTAAAAACATTGGCCATGTTTGGCAGAAACTCCACTCCAAAACACATATCCACTAAAATTTTAAAAAAACAACATAATATGCTATACATGTCTCTCTTCTCATAATGCCGAGATCCACTGAAATGTACAGGTTAAAAATTCTGCTTTTTCAAGGAACTTTTGTCCATAAATATTTTTTAAGAGTCTTAACTATCAAACTGGAGTAAATGTCTTCAAAAGTGGCCAGATTCATGTGAAAAGTATTGCTATTTTATGAAGAGATTTGCAGATCAAACAAATACAAATATGTATTTCAGAAAGTAGGTAAAATTCTGATTAAAAATATCTATTTCATAGATTGTATACAGCTGGATGTATATTGCCATAGTATCTCAGCATCATCCATATAAAATCAATAGCAATGCCCCGAACAGTAATCTTTCTGCATCATGTTCACCACTACTGTATCTAAAGTTAAAGTCCCAGTGTAATCAATGGGACCAATGTAATCATTGGACCATGATCTGGCTCTCCAACTCTGCATTTTAGTTGAAACTCCATATCATAATTGTAAAATCAGTAAAACAGCTCTACCTGTATATACTACATAAGCTGTATTTTCATATGGAGGGTGTGATTGCATGTACTTTACTATCCTCCAAAATAAATACAGATTTATATTCTACAGCTTAATGTTGTTTATTTTCAAGGGCTAAATCCTTTTCACATGCTTTGTCCTATTAGATTTGCCCCATAGTTCTGAGACGGGGCAATATATTCATTCTCACTAATGCAAATGAGCATCACCTATAAGATCATGATAATGAAGCTACTATAAAAATAGTGCCTGTATTCTTATACCAAGGGCCCAATCCTGCCATGCAATGAATTTCCTAAACTCCCATTGCTTCAATGTAAATTTTGATCATCCCACACCCCCTAGAATGAGCCACAATATTTAGTGTAAGCCACAACTTTTCTTTTCTTTCTCTAATCATCAACAGCAAGATTAGGTGAAATGAAATTAATTAAACCTCAGTGAAATATTAATACTCTAAAATTTCATTGCATTTTATTATCCATCCATATATGCATAACCTAAATATTTAATTATAACCATAAAACTGATACAATTGTGTTTTATATATATATGCGCACATATCCTTCTGACTATGTTAAATAAAGAATCCATTCAGTTTCACATGTCTCCAAAGACAATTTGATCATTAATCCATGGAGGTTTTAGAAGAAGGATTTTCCAAGACAGATAAATTGAAATGATCCTGCTTTGATCTCTGTGGTTAAGAATTAGTTACAATGGAAGATGAACAACAAGGGGCAAAGCTACTGGCCTTTTTATGGGTAACAAAGGTATCAGCAAACAACTACTTAATCAATATTTGGCCAGAGACACTGAAAACTTCCTTTTCAGATTTTAATTCCTAGTTGTAAAACAACTGTAGAGCAACCAGGGAGATAAGACATTAAAAGTAACTGCTTAATTGCCTTTTACTGTTGTGTTAGTTATATATGTACATTCTTAATAGTTCTTGAATCTTTGTTTACCAGAATAAATAAATGATTTCTCATAGACTCCATCGAAATTCAACTAAATAAATATTCTTAGCACATGACACAGTTTAACTGTAATATATCCACAGTGATTTTTAAAATTTCATTATGTCTCACTTTTTCTCTAGTAATGTGATTTTAAAAGAATTAGTTTAACAGCATGGGGCAGCAATTCTTAAGGGCAAATGAAGAAAAATTATACAACATACTACACTAAACAAAGTCTAATGGTGAAGTATGTTACTGTACATCACTTTTATTACCAAGAGATCCCTGCATTTTGGGAACTCTTGGGAAGTATACTAAACTTTTTTTATTCATTTTGTTCTCTCTCCCCACACGTTTGTTACATAGCATTTAAAGTGACATTTATGTGGATAAATTCACACTGACTACACTAGTCTGATTTATTATGTTCTGTTTCACTCAATTTCTTCCTAAATTAACCAGAGAGCACTTTGTAGTTCTGCTTCATTTCCCAATACAGTTTTATTACTTAGCCCTGGGGACTCGCAATAATCTATTAGAATCTACTTTTATGTTTTCTGTCCCCTCCAATCACATATTCCCACTCTTATCAATAAATACAAAACTAAACTTTCCTGCCACAAATATTAGATAAATTCACTTGTATCAATTGATACAATAGAAATTACCATTTAAAATCACCCAAAAATTCTAAGGTTTTCATCAGCTTAGGTTTGTTTGCTTTGGGTTTTTTTGTAAATTTGAATTTATATCTGATTAAACTTAAAAAATCTTATTGTCTTTGTCTAACACGGTGCTGATGCTGATCCAGAAAGCCTTAGGTTCAGAGAGAACTCTGCCTGAGTAATGTGTTCAGAATTAGACCCCCGTTATCATTTAGCCCTCAACAGAACAAAACAAATCGAGGTCTCAGTTCTCCAAATGGTAACCCACATAAGTAACTTTATTCACATGAGTAGGCCCTTTGAACTGGACTTCTAGTTACTCATATAGGATAGCATTTTCAGGATCAGGGTGCTAGGGCTCAGTCTTGCAAATATTTATTATGTCCTGAGCCTGAGGATTTCACAGGCAGCTGAGTGCTCAGGACCTTAGAAAATTGGGTTCAGAAGAAGCCCAATCCTCACTGAGGCAAAACTCCTATTAAAGTCAAAGATTTTGAAAGCAATACCTACATGGTTTTTGCCAACAAGACAGAGTAAGAATGTTATGAGCAAAATCCTGGCCACACTGAAATCAGTGGGAATTAAGCCATGGAGGTCAACTATTCCAGACTGTCACCCCATCAACCTAGTCAAATATGAATTCAGAAGTATAGAGTAATCAGAGCAGATACCATCTTTAATAGTTTCCTTGGATGAATTGAAAAGTCAGAATTTGTCATAATAAATTGAATCTGTGATCTGATGTTTGCTAAGGGAAGGTTTGGACTTCTTTTACATGTATTAACTGAGAAGCGTTAGGATCAGGCCCTTTTCAATTAAGGAGATTATTTTTTCAGAGTGCAAAGCAAAATAGTAAAACTAATATTAGGCTATACTAGAGAGCTTACAGTGGCAAAGCTGTACTGCTATCATTTCTCCCATGTAGTCACTGTATGATGACAATGAGAGAGAGCTCCACACCAGTGCTTCTGTCAGTGTAACTTATGTCACTCAGAGGGGTGGTTTTTTCCACATCTCTGAGCAATACCAATAAAAGTGCAAGTGTAGACAGAGCCTTGGTTTTAAAAAAGGGAGGTGTCTTTCCTCTGTAGGTATCAGAGGTCCTATTGCTAAATGGAATCCTTTTCCCTCTTGTTTTGGGTATTGATAGCATTGTTGTTTACATGGCACTATCGGTGTGCAATCAGTAAAACACCTGTCATGGTTTGAAAATGTTTTGTGCCTTATTCCACTGTCAAGATAGTAATTTAAGGGTCTGACACTGAAGTCAATGGGAGTCGGGGGTGCTCAACACCACTCTGGAAATGCTTATCAACTTCTTAGATCAGACTCCAGCCTAATTACACAAGTTTAACTCTTAGAGATACTAGTGATAACATATTTAAAAAATGTTTTTAAGAAATTCTACATTCATTAAACTATTTAGTCTTAATCACAGAGTCATCACACTTAATTTCATACCTGACTTTTTTTACTAAAACAATTTGGAACAAATACACTTATTATAGCTCTATAAGACAAAAGTTGTGGTCTTACTACTGAATTACATATAGCATTTGTATTGCTTTCAGTAGAACAAATTCAACATGTCATTTGTTTTAGAAAAAAATATGGTTTGGTGGCAGACACACACACAGAACATATATAGTTCTTTTAAGCTATAGATCACAAACTGTTTTACAAAAGTGGTTAAGTTATACTTAGGTCTCTAGAAAAAATTAACGAGAAAGAAATGGTATGCCCCAGGTCACAGAGCCATGAATAGAAACTAGTCTGCTTCTTTCCAGTCCCATGCTCTAACCAATGGACCAACACTGTCACCACAATGAAGAAATAAATGGAGATACACAAATTGATATTTACTTCCTGTACATAAACACTCTTCTTTGGGAATTAATCATATTAATTTAATCCACTAAAAATATCCTCCTGAAGGTTATCTAGTAACCAAAATTAATCCATCTAGTGGCCCATCTAGCCTATGCTACCCTTTAGATCATGTGTAACCACTTCAAAGCTCATGCATCAAGTCAGTAATTGTAACATTGCATCTAAATATTTAAGCTAGAGGCTGGCAGTCGCGTGTCCCATTTACAGTCAGCATCTGTCCTCTAATTCCATTACAGTACAAAGCAAAAATGTTTCCCAAAACTCACAAACAGGAAAAGCATCATACAGCTATAGAAGCGGCAACAGCTTCAGCTTTCTATTTACTGAGTGGCGCTTTTGTGTTAAGATCTTTCTTTTCTTTAAACTCTCCCCACAAAAATAGGGGTGGTGGCAGAAATTGCACTAATGTGAGCCTCAGGCCAAAAAGGAAAAAAAAAAGAAAAAAGTGGGGGGAGGGTTTGATCCAAGATGAAAGTAAGAAGGAAATAAAGGAGGCAATTTAGTCTGCTGCAGTCTGAATTGCTTAATCAGAGAAGCCAAGGGTAGAGGGTGGAGATGACTAGAGCTCTGTGGAATAGTGCGCATGACTGGGGAAGAATCCATTGTGACTATGCCTGGGGGCCAATTCCATTGGGTAGGAGAACAGAGGGTCCCATTTAAGCACTAAGCAGACTGTGTCACCCAGTGCAACAGCAGCAACGGTGTCTCCAAACCAGTGCAACCCTGCTCCTGATCCAGCACTGAGAAGGGCCAAGAAAAGAACTCTGTGTTGCTGCACCCGTCATTTGATCTTTAAAAACCACCTTTCACTCAGAAAACAACAGCCATTTTACAAGTAGCCAACACAGCCTACCACATATATACATAAAGGTACATGCAACTCCCTCTTACAAATCAGTTTTTCAAAAAATATGATGTATAAAAGCACATAATAGTTTCTCTTCAAATCTCTTTATTCATGGACTATACCTTTATTAGAAGTATATAACATGCAAATAATATATAACATCTGTGCCATCAATATCTATCCCAATCTACATTTCTATAATTATAGCTATCTCTAAATATAACATATTTAGAGATATGTTATATCTGAAAGCTTGGAGGGTCTTAAGGCCTCCTTCCCTCAAATTTAGGGATCTCATTAATACATAAAAGGAGTGCTGGAATAGAATGTCATTTATCTCACTTTACGTAAAGTAGACAAATTTACAAAACCACTGATTAAAGATGATTTCAACAATATGTATTTTTAACTCTAGTCCTTCCCCTCAATAAAAAGTTGTCTATGCCTTTGTATATTTAGAGAAAGATATAGCTATAACAATCATAGGACTGGAAGGACCCTCAAGAGGTCATCTAGACCAGTCCCCTGCAGTACTGACAGGACTAAGTATTAATGTAGGTGTGTGTGGCTGTGCAAGTGTGTGAAAATCAAAGTATCTATAATCAAAATAGAAATACAACCAGATATAGATATGATAGTGTTCTATAGCAGTGTTTCTCAGCCAGTGGTATGAGTACCCTTAGCAGTACTCTAGAGAAATCTGGGAGGTATGTCAACACAACTGAAATTTGGAGAAAACTGAATTTTTGTTTTAAGTTTTATAGAGCTTTATTATTTTTGTACTTTTTATACCCAAAAATTTCATCACCCACCCGGCTACGAGTAAGTTGTTTAAACAAATGTGTTGCAATGGTAAAAAAAAATTGTGTGTGTCTGAAAACTGTAAGTACTGGGGTACTTATAATTTATTTTAAAATGGGGTACTTTATAAAAAAAGATTGATAAACACTGTCCTATAGTACAGATTTGTTTATATTACAATTATGTATGTGGTATTTATATCTATGTGATAAGTTGCCAAGTCATATGATACATTATATTTATTTATCAAGCAATTTTGCCCATTTTATCTGCATTCTTCCCCTTGTTCAGGACTCCTTCTAACATCAGAAATCTCTGAGCAACTTTTAAACGGCTGCCATCAAAGCCAAAATGTTGCTTGTTTCCTTCTTTCTTTCCTTCAAATGAGGAATTTCCCTCCTCCCCCTAGTCATACAAGACTGAGGGTGCAAAATTAGCAATTTTCAGTCCTCGATCAGAGATAAGCTAAAAGTCTGATGCCTTCTAATTTTACAGAGTTCTGGCACTGGAAAAAGGGAGATTGCTAGCTCTCCAGAGGGATGCATCATTTTGTTTGACAGCTCTATTATAGATAATTCTAAACATTTCTGGAGTTTATTATTTAAATGTTTCTCTCTCTGAATCCTGCACTCATGGTATTAAGGGAACCTGGCTCTGTAAGCAAGGGCTATGAAAAATAGTAATGGCATTGTAGAAAACTCTTCAGAACTTTCTTAAAAGAGGTCCCTCCCCTACAAAATATGTACCTCAGCTGTACAGAATATATGATGGTGTGCAGTGGTAAGTTTTGACTGCCACTTGTTTGTGACAACTAATGTTCCCTGTAAGTTATGCACTTGAATGGGCATCCATAAAAGATTCAGTAACCGTCCAACTGATTAGCAGAGTGCCCACTGTTGCCCACAGCCAGCAGCATGTGTTTCTATTGGTGGTGCACATCCACACATGCCTTGGTGCACATAACATTTATTCCACATGTGGACAGAAAAAGTTAGAAGGAACATTTGTGAAACCTCATATAAATCACATGTGGCTTTACCATTTGTGAGCAACAAACTAGTCCCTAACTCAGGACAATAAAACGTGTAGCCTATATCACTATGTACACTCTATCTAGACCTCTGTTATCAGGCCAATCCTGGTTTCCTGACTCACTTTCCTGGCTTCCTCAGACTTAAGTCAATGGGACACCTGCAAGCATGACCCTGCATCACTGACATTACTGGGAGCTGTATGAATTGCTTTAATGGGAGCAAAATCAGACCTTGTGTGAATAAAAAGAGCAGGATCTGATTATGCTTTTAACCTTAAATACAGACGCTGGGTGAAATCATGACCACACCCCCGCCAATGTCAATGAGTTTTGAAGCTGAACCTTTATGATTGGCCATATATGTGAAAGAGCAGTGCATTTTAAATTGAATTCTCCAGAATTTCTGTCTCTAATATCCGGCCAACATTAATAATTTTGTTAACAAAATCTCTTCTTGATCACACTCTTTCCAGCATCTCTGCCACTCCTATAAAAATAAGAAGTGGCCAATGGAAACAAGGAAGAGGAGAGTGTGACTTATTGTAATGAAGAGTTTCCTTTCTATGTGATGAAAATCAATTCTCACCAGGAACTTCTAAGAAATACATTTTTTAAAGGCCCTTCTCCTGCAAAAGGTTGTGTGGCTTTGACTTCCAGTGAAGCCATTGTACCCAATTCTGCACCGTTTAAATTAGCATGAGTTTTGCCATCGGCTTAATTGGTAGTAGGCACCATGGGTCATTAATTTTAAAGGAAGCTTAAAGGAGTACAGAGTTCAACACCTTTGAAGAGGTAAGCAGCACCCTGTCGGGATCAAGCCTCTCTACCCAAATAATCTAAGATCACTTCATTTTAAACTACCAGTATTAAATATTGACATTAATGACAACCGCACTAGCAATGGGGATTTAGTTTCCCAAAAGATCTCTTCAGGTTGTTAATATCCCTGACTCTGAAATGTCACTAAAACTTTGGCCCATGCCAACACTGAGGCTAAAGCAGAGAGTGAAAGAGCACCGAGAGAATTTTGAGTTGGAGATGAGTTGTGCGGTTTTATTTTTAATCAGATAATGATCTCCATCCAGATAACAGCTGTTGTTGACTGGCTCAAGGAGATAATCTAGAATATCAGTGCTTACAGAGTTAAAATAAATTCTCTGGACGTATTTGCCAGATTTTTGGGGTGCTTCCATTTTTGTATGCCCAACTTGAGCCATACTGAAGTTTTCAAAAGTGCTTGTCACTTTCTGAAAAGTAGGCCCCTTTAAAGTGTCTCAAGCTGAGTACTCAAAAACCCAAGTCACCCAAAATAACCAGTTGTTTTTCAAAATCATAGTAACTGGTTTTAGCCATTGCTTGTCCAGTCCATGCCTAAAGGAATTACTGGGTAAAATTCAGCAGCCTCTACTATAAAGGAAGTCAGAATAGATTATCAGAATGGTCCCTTCTGGCCTTAAAAAAAACCTACGAATCCTCCAGTATTTTTCTGTATGTATGTACACGGAGAGAGAGAGAAGATGAAGCTTCCCTGAAAGCCCTAGTAACTCAGAGTGAGAGTCCTAGTTTAAGGGGGTTTTGTTTTGTTTTTACAATACAGAGGGATACTATAGTTTTAAAGAATGGCAGTTGTCCTTCTTGAATAGCAGTCGGCATCTCTAGATGTCTAGAAAGGCTAGAAACATTTTGTAGGTGAAAATAGCCACTTTTTCCACGGTGGAGAGTCCATAAAACTGCTCAGCTATTGGGGCTCATTGAATAATTCATCCCTCATTGCAAGCCCATAATGTCCTTTCTCGGCCTTTTGTGGGGCTGTTTTCTCTTCTTTTCTCCTTGAATTATAAAAAGGTTGCCTTCTTTTGTTCACATCAAGCTGCTGCTAGCTGAAGCTTTGTCTGTGCAAAGCTAAAGTGTGAGTTTCAATGGACTCTCCCTTCTTTGTTTTCCAAGTTCATCTCCAAGTGTAGATTGTGTATAGAAGGCCTTCTTTGTAAAAGCTGGAAAAGTTGTACAAATGTTTGACCAGCTCATTTGGTACTTTTGTCTCCTCTTCTTCAGTGCCTATGTATGTGCAGGACAAGCTCTGGAGGAGGAGTGTTAGGACCTTCTAGCAACAAGTCTCACAGCACTGGCAACTGCCTCTCTCTACCAAGCCCAGGCCTGGAAAACTAGGCACAACAACAACAACCTGCAGAGAACTCTTACTGTTTCCCTCTTTCTTGCTTAGGTTTCCAATTCATTGCATGTACTTCCCAGCAGCACCCAAGACCGGCTTTCCATGGGGCAAAACAAGCTTAGGCTACAAATACATGCACACCTCAAGCCACTGAACTGAGTTTCTAATTTTTTAGCTAAAATGTCTATTTAATTTTAGACTTCGTGTTTGTTGACTGAGGTTTATTTTTTAAGAAGACTCTTTTCTGTCCCCTAACGTCCAGCTCTCAAGAACCTGAGCTATTTCAAAAGATTCACACGGCAACAGCGTGCTACAACTGGGCACCACGTAGCACTGCCCCAGAAGGACACTGGGAATGACAGGAACTGCCGGTTTTATGGTCGCGGGGTCCCATCCTGCAATGTGTGTTCAAGCAAACACTCTCACTTGAAGCCAATGAGCCTGGACAAAGGTGAGAGGCTCGTTCCCCTTCGAAAGGCGCTTTGAATTGGGACGATCGTAGGGGGAAGCAGGGGGGAGGGTGCGGGTTGACGGGCTGGCCCCACGAGCGCATATCCCCGATCCACTTGCTCTTCCACACCACCCCCACAGCGAGCCGCGCCGCGCGGAGGAAACGCGCACCTCCAGCTCCCCGCCGGGGTTCAGGGGCAGGCGCGCGAAGGCGGGAGCCCGCACCCGCGGGACCTAGAGGGTTTCAGGTCCTGCTCCCACCGCGCCATCAACAACCGCTGGGCCAGTGGGGGTGGGGGGCCTGAACTTCGGCGGCCATGAATGGACCCCCCCACACCTGAGGGGAAATCCCACCGAAGCAGCCCCACGCGCTCCCCTGGGTCCCGACACACACAGCCCCTGGCTCGGCGTGGCCGGTTTAAGCTCGCGTGGGATGTGGCCTCCCCATGGGCGCTGGAGAAATGCGGGGAGCGAGTGGCGGGGTGAGGGGCGCGCCGCTCGGGCTCGGGGCTCGCCTGAGGTGACTCCTGTGGGCACCAGGTGTGTGGCGGGAAGGGGTGAAAGAAAAAGCAGCTCTGGTGGGCTCGGCGCTGCTCCCCCGCCAGCCCAGTGTCCGCCTGCCTCGGGACCCCCAGCAGGCTGCGGGGGCGGGGAGGGGGGGGCAGGAGGGTCTGGAAAGAAGCGGCCCCTTTGATCTCGCTGTCCTCCGCAGAAAGGTGTCAAGAGCGCTCCCACCTACCGCCAGCTTGTGCCCCCGCCTCACGACAGCCCCATAAACCCGAGCAGCGCCCGGCCAGCCACTTCCGACGCACTTTCTCCAAAGCCACCTGCGGAACCCCCGTCCCCCGCTCCGGCCAGGACAACACGCAGGGCAGCGATACCCTCCTGCAAACACCCCGCTCTGGCTTAACAGCCCCCGAGCCAGGCCAGCCTCGTCTTCCTGCAGCGCCGCCGGATCGGGCTCCCCCTCCTCACTGTGGGCGCCTGGCCCCCTCCGCCCCTCACTGCCAAGGAGCAAAAGCGAGAGCCCCACTTCGCTCGGCGTTGGGCTTTACCTCGCTCGCTGAGGATCCCATCAATGCTGTGCTTGGCCTTCTTGTCACTCTCCTCCGCTTCCTTCCTGTCCAGCTCGGCCTCCTCCTCTTCGCCTTTCCCAAATTTGCTTCTCAGGATGCGGCTGATGGAGCTCACTTCAAGAGGAAAGGGAGAGCTGTCAAGCAGCACCCTCGCTCGGGATCGGGCTCATCCCTCCAGACCTGCGGCCCCAGCGCCCAGCCAGAGAGGGGCTAGTTTGATCCTTGTCAGTTCAGGACACTACAGTGCCCTGGAGTTTTACATGCCCGGGTTAAATGTAGGGGCTTCCCTGCCGGTGAGGTTTGCGTCTACAAGTCTTTATATTCCCCTGCGGGATTTTCTTGATGGGACTGAACATTTACGGCAAGATAGTTTTGTTTTCTCTAAGCCCGTGAAGTCTGCTGCCCAGAAAGCATCACGCGGGGAATTACACCACAGTGACCCACAGAACAAACTATCTAGGAGGCCTCAGACTGCAGGGTTTCGATTTCAACGCCAGAATGACTTGCCTCTTGTAACAAAACCAAGCAAGAAAACAACCCAGAGGAGAAAAGAAAAGCAGCCTGGGTTCATTTATTTGTTTCCAGATTCCAATCTGCACAACAAAGCCCCCTGCTCTGAGCTATCTCGAGGCGGGCGGGAGCAGGAATCCCGTTGCTTTTTAATTAAAAACAAACTGCCCCACCCCAGTGCAGAAGGCCTCCCCGGGATCCGCATGTTTAACTTGTAGCAGGGCTTCGTACCGATGCCGTTGAGCATGTAGGAAAGCGACTAGCCCGACTGCTCTCGGCCTCTCGCAAATAGCAGCGTGGCCGCTGCCTTCGAGCTTTTACAATGATGCTCATCCCTGAGCGCTTTAGTTCATCCTCTGCTTGCACTAGACCCGCAGGATCTAATCCGGGCGCAGCCACCAACCCCCTACAGCCACGCAAACACAGGCTGGGCATAAGGGCCCGGCTCTCGTCCACCTGGAGCAATAACGTTTGGTTGTAAAATATTGCCTGGCTCCGAATCCAGGTGGCCTCTCCCAAAGCCATCGATCGATGGTGCTGAGGGGCTGAGCCTGGTGAAGGGAAACATGAATGGACCCCCCTACCTGAGGGAACCGTGTTTCTATCGCAGACCCCGTCTTTGAGCAGCTTGTCCCGGATCTCCCAGCTGAACATGCCGGCATTCTCCCTCTTGTATTCCTCGATCTTCTTCTCAACGTCCGGCGTTGTCACCTGCTTTAATGCAAGAAACAAGGCGGACACCAAGTTTTGTACAGTTTGGATTTCATGCAAAGGGTCACAGCAAGTCGCGGAGGTTACATTCCGCCGTGTGGATCTGGAGTAACTCGTCTAACCTGACTGGAGTCGCTCCGGATTTACACCCCGTTATAATTAAGAGTATGATCGGTCCCCTTTGGGAAGCTTCTCATAATTAAGAACGTCCTTTAAAACTGGCTCAGGGGTGCTAAACTAAAATGGCAGATAGATACAATGAGCCAGATCCTGTAGTCCCCAAAATTCAAAACTCCCTAAAAAGTTCACTGGGGGTTGCACTCGCCTGAGAACTGTAGGCTCAAATTTAGAGTAATAACATCTTTGAGTGGCTGAACAGAGGCCAGCCAGTAAAGAAATGTTCACAGAGAAGAGGAAAATCGCAGTACAAGTACTGCCAGTGACAGTGTAATGATCGGGAAAAGAGATTAAATTGTGCTAGTAATAAATAACTCAAAGTATAAGTACGGACCCAACCTCGGAAATTTAGAAGCAACAGAAAATAAATCTAATAACAATGCTGATTTTTCTAAATATCCTTAAACAGACACCAACAAACGCACTGTTTTGAAATATTGCTCGGATGTCCTAAAAAACCGAAAATGAAGTTGAATTAAAAACCCAGGTAATCCTAACTAGACATAATTTTCCAGATAATATGCCTGTAAAAATACACAAAGTAATTTATTCTAACATTTAGACTAAATAAGTTTACTAATCTTTACCTTAAAGGAGCAGCAGAGAGAAAGAAAGAAAGAAAGAAAGAAAGAAAGAAAGAAAGAAAGAAAGAAAGAAAGAAAGAAAACTTTTTTTGGGGGGGGGGGAGGAATATATATAAAAATGCAAACAAGTTAACAGTTGTCCAAGGATCTATGTTAGCCTGTATACACACTCTTTTGAGAATCACTTCATTTAGCCGTATGAAGTGGAAATCCATCAGCTTCATGAAGAAACTCGCAGAGTTTTAACAGGGCTATTCCTGAGTCTTTGGGTACATGTATGTGTAAGTACAAGTAGGATTTGGACAGACAGCTATGACAGGAGATAGCTACATTGATAGATACGGGTACAGCAACATGCTAAAAAAACAGAATATAGGCCCCGATCCTGTTAACTCTCCAGCCCTCGGATCCTGACTCAATGGCGAGACCAACTTCCTCAACCTGGACCAGCCACCCTGAAAATGCTCAGCCCCTAACCGGCTCCTACAGGTTTTTGGGGGGTGGCCTATGCAGGGGCCATTCAGGGGAATAAGAGCTTGCAGGATCGGGCTTTGATTAGTTTCTGGTGTTTTGAAAACTAAACGCTTAAGTATTTTAGGGAGTTACAGAAACAGGTTGGGGGTTGCATACAAGAGTGTGTGTGTGTGTGTGTGTGTGTGTGTGTGTGTGTGTGTGTCTCCCTGCACACGCGTGTGGACAGGTGTGTTGATTACTAAGGTGTTTACATGGGCACAGACAATTATGCAGCCTTTGGCTGCATTTTGTCTCATATTAAATACAGGACACTGTGTCCCCAGATGCTGCAACCTGCAAACCCTTAGCCAGGACCAGGCTTGTGTCAAGTTTACTAGCACAGTAAGGCTCCAGTGTGCATCCTTCCCCAATCACCGCAAAAGCACAGTGGTCTCTCGCCCTTTCCCCCCATCTTTCAAGGTTCTGAGCGCCCTCTGCTCTCGCTGAAATCGAAGTAGCTTACACCTGGCAGGGCAGGGACCTAAACGCAGAGCCACTGCAGCTGATCTCCTCACCTTGGGTTTGCTGCCCCCGATGGCCCCCGGCCGGATGGAGCCAGTCTCCTGGTACCTGCACAGGATTTTGGAGACGCAGCCGTGGGACACACGCAGCTGGCGAGAGATTACACAGGGCCGTATCCCGTGATGGGCCATCTCCACGATCTTGTGTCGGATGTGGTTGGGCAGAGGCCTGCCATTGATAAAAACTCCACCGAGCTGGTTGACTCTGCCTTGGCCTAAAGGAGTGGACACTAGAAAGAAAGGGAAACGGAGTTACTGGTGTGTGTGTTTCACAGGCAGCCCGGACTTTTCGTCAGTCACCCATCCACATACACCCAAACATACCCAAGTTCATCTGCTCCATCCCTGCGCCAGGTTAGTGTCAGGTTGCCTGGCTGGACAGTTCTGGGATGGTTAGAAGCTTTGGGAGGCGAGCTAGAAGCAGTAACTGACAGCTGAGTGTCATTTTCGACCCCACCGGTTAAATAATGTTTCAGATTCATCAACAGAGCGCGCCTTCAGAGAAGGGAAATGTTAAACCCGACTAATTCCAGATGCAACTTCAGGAGCCAGATGACATTTTATTCGCAGGCTAGTTACACAGTTACCGCAGGGTCCTTCCTGTTAGGGCGGGAATTGAGCGTCCTTACAATTTCTGGGGTTTGTGACACCATTAATCTAATCTAATCTGTCTGTCTGTAAAACAGACTGAAGGAGAAAACAAGCGTAAATTGTTCACCTGTTGCACTCTCCATCATTTACCACTGGGAAGACTTTTACTACCTACTTGAATTAGCCGCTACTAGTAGAAGTGAAAAGGGGGAAATCATAAAACTCTCAGCGGAATCTTTTAAAGGATTTGGACTATGAATTCTGATGTGCTTCTTGTTATTATAACATTTTACGCGTTTGCAAATTTCCGCAACTCTAAAATTATTAGGTTCTTGTTTCATTCTCTTTTCATTTCACCCTCAGCGCTCTTTTCACCGTTTTCACACAAACTACAGAAACTATAATCAAAAACAAAAACGTGAGAGACTCAGCCTGCTCCAGGAGGACACGGGAAGTGGGTTGGTGTCTAAAAGCCCGTTTCAATGCTCTCAAGTATCCCCGTCCCCCAACTCGCTAAGGATCCGAAGCGATTTAGAACTGACTATCGCAAACCTTGTTCAGGCTCACTGTCCATTAGTATCCGTGGGCGTTTTCTCTGAGTGAGGGATGCGGGATCGGGTCCCAAATTAAGAAGACAGAACCCCTATCAACAGGATCTGCTTCCCTGCCCTCAAATTTATTCCGGCGCTCTAATTTGCAGTGTTGTCTTCAACGCAGAATCCGTGCATTGCTTATGTGGAGAATGTTAATGCAAACAATGCACGTTTATTGGTGTGTAGATAGTGAAATGGAGTTTCTCTGCGCACTCTTTCAAGTTGTTAGGAGGAGGGTTTTTTCTTGCTCTAACCGTGTGCAGTTTCAGTTCAATTCTAATCTATGGTTTAATCTAGGTAACTACTGCACAGCGTTGGGTGACAAAAAGTATCTCAGCAACACACACATGCATAGAGAGTTAAAAAAAACACACCATGCAGCTAGAGAGCCTTCCTACCTTCTAATGGAAATCCGCTGCGAGGGTAGTTCTGCCCGGGAGCTGGTCGCATCATTCTTGGGACAGCTCCAGCTAGAGTTGTCATGTTGTACGCAGCGTTACTTGAATATTATATCCAGGTGAATGCTGATAAACGAGAGATCAGCTCTGGCAATAGATCCCAGTGGAAAAGTCCTGGAAAAAAGGGAGGGGGTAGCCGGGGCGGGGAGAAGCGACTTGCTCTCCTTTTGTCAACAAGACGTGATATCCCAAAGCAAAGGGGAGAGAGACTGACAAGGGGAAAGAAAGGAAAGCAAAGTTTGGGGCGAGGAGGGGAAACTTGCATACAAGTCGCGGGAAGGCGCTGAGACGGCTGCTGGCCCCTGTGGGAAGATGAACGTACTTTCATATGAAAAGGGGAAGGGGGCAGGAATGATTTCTTCCTGTTGTTGATACAGAGTGAAAGGAACTCTGCTCTGGAGTATTTATTAGTTCTTTCCCCAAAGCTTCAGCAGGATCTCTGAGCTGCGATTGGCCAGCCGGGAGACTGTCCCGTCTGGAGAAGACAGGAGCTGATTGGGTGAAATCTTCAACTTTCTCTTCTCATCATTACAATCGAGGCCTCAATCTAGGAGTGTGACCCAGGCATTGCCTCTTCTCTTGATAAAGTGTTCTTTCATAGAATGGCTGGGCAGGAGAAAATGCAGAAGCAGGGGAGAAAGCAGCCTTCACTGGGGAAATTGTTCATCCCTTTTACAACTGTCTTGGCACCATGCCACTTGAAGGAGATTACAATAAGGAAGCAACCAGACACTTGCATTTCTTGAAGTCGGTCTCTCTGGTCACCTTTTCTTTCCTGGGGGGATTAGAGAAATACAGAGCTGTATGTGGCCCTGGTCAAACAGCCTGCGAAAAATGAAAGGGGAAGTGGTGTGTCTATTGGTACAGTTCTTTGTCTGCCTCTTTCCAGCACATCTTCTCAGAGGATGTGTGAAGGGAGGAATAAAACTGTCCCCTCTCTCCCTCCCTCCACTGAAATCGGTAGCAATGGGAAGGGGGAAGAGTCTGTGGAGCAAACGGCGCTATCTAGTTTTTAAGCCCAAGTCTCCATTGTTCCCATTGGGAATTTCTGCTTTAAAAAACGGATGGCAAGATGTGGCCCTGCGTTATATATTTGTGTGTGTTAAAGTAAGTCTTGCTAGCAAGCATTTGTTCCCAGGAATTTATTGTAGTATTCAAACTAAACTGCTGGAAAAATAAAAGAAGTAAAGTCTGACTAGGAGCTGAAGTGACCACAGCAGGATATGACGCCAGGAGTGTTGTAAAGACTGTCTGTCCTTAAAGAAGGTACTATTGTGCATGTCCTTTTATTTATAACTTGGTAAGTGCCAGCAAACTCGCCTCCTTTGCACTCTGAAGTGCCAGCCCGGCTTTGCACAGTGCTCTTTATTTGCAATAGTCTATTCAGTAACTGTCACTCTCCAGCCTCAAGTTATTCAAGACCTTAATCAATCAAAAGGATGAGAATCGTTCAGGTTTCCCCCCCTTTGAAATAAAGGGAACAATGAGTTCTAGGCTTAAAGTTCCCCCTTTCCCTTTACGATTTTGGGAATGTTTCTGTTGCTGATTCCGTTCTCTTTGGGAATTAATGTTAGTTTAAAAATATATCACTCATCAGCTGCATCAGCCTGCAAAATAAAATAAACCACGAAGAAGCCACAGGTCTCAGACTTTACTCAGGGAAAACGACAGGGCACCGCAGAAAGAGTTTTAGACAGCAAAATGAACGTAGTTCACGTAGTTCAGCGTGGAAGATGTAAAGAAAGAACCCCGCCTTGATGCTCTCATAATTAACAAATAGACAGTAATTTAAACTAGTCACGCAAATGCCATCACTATTAGTTATCTGCCTCCTAGATGTTTACCAGGTTCCAGGCAGTTGATTCCGCACTCTCAGACCCTGCATATCAGAAATAAAATAAACGAGATCACTTTTAAAACGCACCATTTAAAAATTGTTAAATCCCTCTGGACTCCGTCTGACATTTGGGAATAGATCCGATAGGAAAACATTTTTAAAAAGGTTAAGTTTGCAGAATAAAAAAAACAAATGTATATATCTTCTGCTATCGAAGTATTTAATTGTTTATTTCTACCTAAAATACTGAGAGGAGAATTGCAGCTGTATGTAAAAAAACTGGATTACTTTGCTTTTTCATAGCTATTTATATTTCCGCCTACATTGCGGTACTTATGCATGGTCATATGTTGAATGCATAAGATAACATTAAAATGTTTTAACACTGAAACTTTTTGAAACTTTCTAGGAAAGCTACAGTTTAATTTGGCCACGTGATTTGACATTTAATTTTAGATTCCTAAAATGGATATGGGGGAAATATTTTGTTTTATTTTAAACGTTGAATCGTGCTTGGAAAAAAAACCTAGAGCTAAAAAAGTGTGTGCATGCGGACTAAGCTGTTCAGTAGTAAAGAGACTACAATATTTCATAATATCCAGGCTTTCAACATATTGACCTCCCCAGCAATTGTACATTGCAGAGACGTGCCACCGGAAAGTGCATGCAGATATGATAGCCACATTGCTGATGAAGTACAGAGCAGTGATTTTAGCACCTGAATCTGCAAGTTAAGTCTGCAGTGTGAGACATATATTCTAAAAAAGAAGGGGGGGGGTCGCTACGCTGCAATGATAGGTGTGAAATGTCTGAACTACGTTGTTTCATTCCCCCCCCCCACACATACACACACGTGTTTTTCTTTTGACCCTACCCTGCGAGTGTGTATGTGGACTTAGCGGTGGCTCCGGATAGCTCTTCAGCTGGTAGCAGGAGAGAGGTCGAATCCCAGGCCGTCCTGGGGGAGGGAGAATGCATTTGCTGACAGTCATTGCTGCTTCGGTAAATCTACAATGATCAGGGGCCCATTTGGCGCCCATTGAAGCCAGCGGGATTACCCCCCGCCCCTCGAAGGGTTAACTTCCCTTTGCTCGCCCTCATACAACCCGCCCACGCTTGAGAGTTCATGTAGGAAACTAGCTGAACTCACCACCTGTCTGTGTGCCAGCTGGGGGTGCCCAAGGGATTGACTAAGGGGGTTACTTGACCAAACCCGTTGCTACCCCACCGCTGGAGGGTCCCTCTCCCCATAGCTGACATCATCCCTGTTCCTCCAACACTCCCTGCCTTTCCTGGTTTGTGGCAGACTACAGCCACCGCAAACAAAAGTGGGCTCTGGACCCCCGCCCCACCCCAGCCACTTCAGGATAAAAAACCCTCTCCTCATCTTTCCTACCTAGCCAGGCCCCCATTATGGAGCTTTTCCCACCCAGGAAGTCAGTTGTTTTGGGGGGCTGTGCCAACTGCAGTAAATTGGGCCTCTGGACCAGAACCATTAGGCCGCGCCGCTCCGCAGTGGCAGGGCTCGGTTTACATGCGCCTGAGCCCAACGCTTACATAAAGCAAAGAGGCTGGCTGGAGTTGGACCTGGCAACTGGAAAACTACCCCCCTTTAAGGCCCACAGGCTTAACAAGCGGTCTCCGGTGAGCAACACCGCCCCAAGCCTGCACCCGGCCCGTGTTTTCCAGCCAACAGATTTTTTTTTCTAGAAATAGGGGGAGTTTCGAGGGGGCGCGTGTTACAGACCTCAGTGCCTATTGCACCTCAGAGCCATGGCTGTGTATTTCCCCATAGCAGGAAACAGACCCAATGTTCCTGTACCCTGCATGGGGAAATGCACTCTACGGGAAAGTGCACTCGTCTTTCTTAGATGCTTCTTTCAGGGCATGCCATTAAACGGGTTCTCGGGGATGCGCCGCCCCCCAACCCAAAGTTAGGAAAGGGAAGGAAACGAGGACTAACAAGACGCTCCACTCCAGCGAAGTAAAGGCAATAAAGCTTTTCAGGGACACGTCCGGGCTGTCTCTTTACTCGCTGTAGTTCCTCCCTGGTGGTATTTTCCCTTCAGAAACAGTATGATGGAAATAAAATGCGGAGCCTCCCGCTCGCTCTTATCACACACCGCCGTTGGCTTTGGGGAAGGGAAATGACTTTGTTGCATGGCCTCGGGGCCCGATCCTGCCGCCACCGAAATCCATGGCAGTGCTCCATGGTTTAAATGGGGCCAGGATCAGGCCCTTCCCGACCTGTTATGGACGCCGGGTTCTATCCTGCTTCCCAACCACGACACTATCAAAATGCTCGTTGACTCCAAAGGGAAAGAATCAACTCTACGAAGCGTGAAAATGATTTCAAAAGCCACTTGCCCTGGGAGTTTTGCCTGAATTTGCAGACTCCGTCCGGCTCGTGGGTATCAATGTCACAAAAGTCGAAATAGTGCCTCATCTTCTCCTGCTTGGGAACTGTTAAAATTCCAAGCAAAATGATTAGACATGAGTGCCTAGCCCCCCATATTAGAGTCTTTTAGCCCAGCAGAGAGGATTTCACGGTTTTCTAGTGGAAATAGCTAAAAATACTCCTGCTAATTACAGAGCCCTTCCAGGCCAGGTGCACTTTTAATTGGATTAGTAAATGCTCTATATTAAACCTGCAGCACATCAAATGGGCAGTGAAAATTAGAGCTATTAGGAACAGAGGCAATTATTTATGAATGATAACAGTACTGTTTTCTCCCCTATTACAAAAAATCAATTATAATGTTTTCGGGGCTCTGCAAATGCAGTGTGAATTGCTATTATTCTTATTTCTCCTGAAGACTGTTAAGCGTGAATTCGCCATAGGACTACTTCCACGGTGGTAAAATGTATTTTAAGTGTAAATTAATTTGAAAGATGAAAGAAAGAAAGAAAGAAAGAAAGAAAGAAAGAAAGAAAGAAAGAAAGAAAGAAAGAAAGAAAGAAAGAAAGAAAGAAAAGATTTCATTCTGCACTTCGAATTTAGTTGATATTTTGGCAACATATTTTATTGCAAAGCAGGCAATAATTTCTAGAGATAAATACGTAGGTGAAATTGTAGTTCTAAATTGTCCATGAAGGAGCAAGTCATCTTTCTGTCCGGATGATTTTGAAAGGAATTTGATGGTTTCTGCCTTACTAGGTTCCGGAAGGTTTTGTTGTTGCTGGTTTTGTTGTTTGATATCAGTTTTTAGTAGGAAAGAGAGAGACCAGACTTGTGACTCCCGGCCCCCTTTATGTCCGTTGTTTTGTTCTTTTTGTGTTTCTAGTCATAACAGACACAATAAAAGAAAGCATATTTTTGGGAACAGAGGGTGCTTTGTTTCCAGCTAGAAAAATTTATTCTCTGGGAGTTTACAAACATATATCTTGGATAAAGGATGGAACTTTTTCCTTGATTTGAGGATGTCCCAAACCAGACGTTGAGGATTTTCTGTGGTTAGCCAAAGAGAAGCTAAAATTAACAGAGAAAAGGATGCACTTCTGATCTTGGACATTATTCTGATACATTAAGAATTAAAGCCCCCGATTGGAAGGGTTTGCTTACTGGCAAAGGGAATATATTTTACTGCATAAAATCTAGAATTAAGCTAATAAAACCTTATTGAAGAAAAACTTCCAAAAGAGACCAATAGTTTGGGATTCATATTATAAGAATATTCAAAATTTCCCAGGCTTAGACTTTGGACTACATATAAATGAAATCTAGAATATCCAGAGCTGATAGACAGACAATATGATACATGGTGTACTGTGGGGTGAAAATTAAGAACCTTCTACAATCTACCAGCAAATTTCACTAACAAACCAGCTAAAACTATTCATAATCCAATTTCTTCCTTTAAAAAAAAACTGCAGTAAACTGTGTGCAACACGTGTTGCTATTAACAAACAAAAAAAAGAAAGCAATGTAGAGCAAGACTCGCATGGGAGTAGGAATCTACTTTACAAATGGCTCTGAGGAGTAGCCGTGTTAGTCTGTAACTTAAAAAAAACCCTGAAAAAAAAACCAACAATGATCCTGTCGCGCCTTAGAGACTAACAAAAATATATAAACAGTATCATGAGCTTTCGTGGGTGCAACCCACTTCTTCAGCTGAGAAATAATTAGAAAAGGTTTCACTGACATTTACATGTGGAGTCAAGTGCTATTCAAGGTAGGTAAATGGAGCAGAATCTGGTCTTTAGCGAGAAATAAAGATGAAAGGTCCTCAGGGAAAGATAAATTCTACCCTACGCACAAGGCAATGATTAGTGAACTATAGACTGAGATAGGAGATGTAGGGCTTTCCTCTGGTTCTAGAATTAGGCAATTTCCATAGCAAATATACGCGCACCAGGGTATCTGCTTTTTATAGGCTTCAGACAGTAACACCATAACGCTAACCAAAGGAATATCCACAGCGGTGGACACGAGAAACTAAACAATAAAAGCATCGTTTAGATTTACAATTGGGCTAAAGACATGACAGATTTTCCCGTTCTCGAGAAAATAAATCTTTAAAAAAAGTACCAACCAACAACAACATCCCCGCTTTTCTACGCGTTACAAAGAGCGACCCTCGTTGTGACATGTGTGTACGTTCTAATCTAAAGCATTGTTCTTATCTGCTCGAGACGGTGCAAAGTCGTGGGAGAAAGTTGTAACAGACAACAGGTCTGCGAAAGAATCGCGAAGTGACATGTTCCCATTGGAGAGGTCTGGTTTTAAAAATCCCCTTGCTGGGTTAGCAGTCCCACCAAAGCTTAGTAAAAGATCAGACATACAAAGATTACCTCGGTGGTATCCCTTGGTGGACACACTGTCCCCTCTTTGCTTCGTTCTGTCTGGGAGAAACGTGACCAAAAAGAGGGACCCAAACTCTAGAGAGCCTTCGTGCCTTCAGCCTCAGTAAATATTTAGAGACAAGTAGCCTAAAGATTAATTGTTTGGAGGGCCCTTTTTGGGAAACATAATACTATTTGGAGAAAAAAATTTAACAGCAAAGGGCCAGGAAGATTAACATTTGAAAACTTATGAAATGTAAACTGCATATCTAATTGATTCCCAACATATCAGTTTAAAGGATAAAGATGTATATCTACGTGATGGATATTGCATTAATAGGCACATAAATAAAGGTTGAAAAGTCATCACTGAAACCTTTGAAGTTTATTCCATCGCTTTTATGTCGCATCCACACGTCTCAGCGCCGTCTTTGCTCCAGCTTTCCAGTCAGGGGGTTGCACAAAATTAGAAGGTATTTGTAAAACAGCAAGTTCGTTTGTGAACAGAGAGCTATAAAACACTTACTTTGGGAGGCGGGGGAGCGCGAGGCTACGGCAGGTGTGCAAAGAGATCAGCACCTGGAGTGGGGTGACATGACACTCAGCGATGGGAACAGAATGATTCTGATCAGCAATTTGTAAAAAGGAACTATTTTCAGACTGGGCCCGGAATCTGTGGTTGCGCGCAGGGTGGGGATGAGAACTCAGAACACCTTTAATTCAATTTAAAATCGAGCCCATCTGATTCAGAGGGAGCTGCTTCCAGACGGAAAAGCTAGAGTTATTTATTCATTTATTTACTGCGATGGTGGGGAAAGAGGTACATTATTTTTCATCTGTAGATCTCCATACAATAAGGTATCAATGGAGTTCTTGTGGACAAATTCTAGTATTTACACTTTTGCCATGAAAAGGAGGAAATAAAACAAACGCCGACTGGAGTATTGTCTGAATTCGCCAGTGAGCTAATATGACTCTTGTTCTGGCTAGGTGTCATTGGGAGAGAGTTGGATTCCTCAAAATATAAATGTGTCTTCACTTCATGCTCATCTGCCCAACATTCTGCTCTCAGTGACCCTGCGAAGTAACTTGATAGAGTTTGCGGCTCCCAGTTTCACTGCTTCCAGTAACGAGTTATTGAGAAATAAAGTTAGTAAGAGTAGTGAGGAGACGACTTACTGTAGCTCAGTTCTCTGAGGGCCCTTTTCTTCAGCAAAAAGGAATGTAACTGTAGGCTGCCTGGCAGAATTTAGCTACCGGAGCAGTGACTGAAATTCCAAATCTCCGAGTCGATTCCTTGTCAATACTTCTGTCTTCATTGTGAAACCCGATTCCGTGTAGCTGAGAGGACTTTCCATTACGGAGAGAGTCTCGGAACACTTAACACTGCAAGTCACAGGACCAATCTCTTTCTAGCATCTTTTTTTAAAAAAATGCAATAAATACAAATGTATTTCACTAATTCCTCACCTTTCTAATTATTACCAGATCCTCCAGTAAACGACACTACAACCTCCACTTCATCCTAGTAAATACCTTCTGAGAGAATATAGAGGTGCATCTATGATCGTATTGCTGAAAGGTACGGGTAGAGAATAGTATTAATGTTCCCACTCCATTTAAAATCTGTGAAGAGAGAGCACGTTTCTGCTTACCATGTAATGAGATCCATGCGCTGGAAACCCTGAAATTATTGTCCAAACTCTCTGTTTTAAAGGATCTTATTTTATTGCTTCTGCACCCTGGAGTGGAGGAAAGATTTGCTCCAAAAAACGCGCTCCGAAGAAATCCAACTGACCTAATAGGTTGTGTGTGTTTTTGCAGAAAAATACGTCCAACGAAGTCTGATTTATCCCAAGCAAGTGTTAAAGGGGCAGGATGTTGAAAGAAAAAAACCTGTTGCGTTTTTGTTATTTATTCCAGCTGCACTGGAGTCGAACTTGGTGGGAGGAAACGCAACCTTTGGACAAACAGCAGCAACGTTGCAAAATCTTACTATCTACTGGTATTGATGGCATTCTTCATGTAGGAGAAGCTGCAAGGTGAATCCAGCAAGGAAAACTGGAGGAGGAAGAGTTGGTTGTAAATAAATCGGAGGAATTGGTATTTTTAAAAGATGCCGTCAGAGTCGAGCTTTGACAGAGGGGAAACCAAAGACATTTTCATTCCACACCCGCCCCAGCCTTATATATTGGTATCTGGCAGACAGGATTTCATAGATATGTAAGCGAATGTATGGACGAAAAATGCCATCTGAAGTAGTAGCAGTGGCATTTTGAAATGAACGTTCCAACCCTTGTTACTTTTCTATTAATTGTGACACTAGGGGTGACGATTCATTCCTTCGGGACCGCGATACGCTCCAATAGGGGTTTATTGCAACAAAGCACATTATAATCTCGAGGCTTGATTAAATGCCTTTGCATTCAGAAAAAGTGATTGTCATAACAGCAAAAGAAATACTTCTGGCTGTTCCCCCCTGTGCCTAATTTTGCTTACGCCCATGTTTAGGATTTCCAGGTTTTCCAACAGGTAATAGGTATTAAAAGAGTTTGCAACCCCCGCCTCACCTGAAAGAGTCGCTGCCATGATATACTGGTACAGCAGTGATTTTTCTATGGCATGACACAAGCAGAAATGTAAAGAGGAAATCAGTCTTTCTAGCACAGACATTGAATTCATTACTCTGTATGTCGCCTACAGCTACATGATATCACCACTTATTCTTTTTTTAAAGACGAATTGGATTAAAATCGATTTAGAACGGGAAAAGGGAGGCCCACTTCGATATGAAGGATTGATATGGGCTTGCTGCAGGTTTACACCGCGAAAACAAAGTTGCTTCATTCACCCTGAGTGGCCAGTGCACAGTTGCACAGAGCAGATAGTGTAGACTACAGGCACAGTTTATAGTGTGAAAGCAGAGAGTTAGTTATCGCTGCAGTTGCTCCACAGGTGTTTGGCAAATGTGATACCGGCCAGGGCGGATGTCATTTCTACCGCTTTTTCTTTCTTTCTGTGGTCACTCCGACATAACTGAGATTAGAATCTGACCCTATATGGACTGGCACTGGGCGTTACCGAAGTAAGTTTTTGGCCTGGTAGGTGGAATCTTGACCGATTGAAGTCAACGGGAGTTTTGCCATTAACTTCAATGGGGCCAGGATATCACCCCCTAATTGCAGCTGGCACCGGGATTTCTTCATCTGCTTATTACAGAATTACTACAAGGACTAGCAGCTAGAAGTCTGCTTCTTTTTATGGGAAGGGGAAATACACAAGGAACCCTTTAATATGACTGTACTTGGATGACACATTGACAGCACTTAGTAACCCAAGAGCAGAATACATATTCCAAAGCAAAGAAAGTAAATTGTTCCTTAATTTCTGTTAGCTTTGTTGTTTAGGTCTCCCTCTCTTGTAGAACTTCACATAGGTAAAACTAAATTTAAAATAAATCCAAATTGGGGTTGTGCACCCTAAATCAAGAAAGTATTTACGTCAGTACAACTAAATGGGAACCCAGAAGAAAAACAAGAGGTAGACAGTCATCAGGAAAGGGACTTTGAGGCAGACCAAAAGCCAAAGAAAAAGGGTGGGCTCACAGGAAAGCCACTCCCTTGGGTTCCTTCCAATGTCCTCTTCCAAAAGGGACAGCAATGAAATGATCAAGAAGTTCTTTGCTAAACAGGTCTCACTCCTCTTGCTCTTCTAACATATCCAAATTGCCATCACACCTATTCCCCCTGCACTGGATTTCAGACTGTTTTAGCTCAGACACAGGGGAAAGGCCTCCAGATATGAGGACAAAACCACCTTCCTGCCAAAAATTATGCTGCAAGGTCAGATTGGGCTGATTTGCTCAGCCTCAAATTGAAGGTTGCATCATCATCTTCACACCAAGAGGGTATTTGGCGCAATTGCTATCATTGGGAGCAGGATTAGGGCCCAATGTCTCCTCCACTGAAAGAATCACTATATTTAGCCAAAAAGAATGCAAGGAAGATTTTATTCATGTTCCCTTTTAAAACCAGATTTGTAGGGAACAGCAGTAACGAAAAATGAACAGAGGTTTTGTTTTCTCCCCTTCTCCTGGTTATTTAGATAGTTTATTTATCATGGGTATCACAGACATAAACAAACCATTTATAGGGCCAAGAAATATTTTCAGAGCCATAAAAAAGTGGCACTGTCACTTTTGAGCAGCACCTTATGTGTTTGTTTTAGAATGTATAGGGCAGTGTTTCTCAACTTTTTTTTTAATAAAGTCTCCCTTTAAAAAAATTATAAGTACCCCCAGTACCTACAGTTTTCAGAGACACAGTTTTTTTCTACCATTACAACACATTTGTTTAAACAACTTAATTGTAGCCAGGTGGGCGATGAAATTTTTGGGTGTAAAAAGTACAAAAATAATAAAGCTTTGTAAAACTTAAAACAAAAATTAAGTTTTCTCCAAATTTCAGTTGTGTTGACATATGCCCCAGACTTCTCTCAAGTACCCCTAAGGGTACTTGTACCACTGGTTGAGAAGCACTGGTATAGGGTACTTCCGAATATCTAATATGTGTTACATAAATTGTCAGAGTTAATACAGGAGCTCATTTGCCACCCAAAATAATTGCAATAGCATAAGAGACAATTTTATAGCTTTAATATTAATACATAAAACAAATAATGTTTTGATCATCCTGCAAGTATTTGTGAATGGAGAGCATTTTTTCTTGTATACATATATTGTGTCCTTCTGTCTTGTGAATAGCACGCATTTTAAAGGCTTAATTCCGTAATCCAGGCAACTGGATTGTTGTTGCTAGACTTTCTTCTTCCTGAGCTGATTGGATCAGGTTTGCTCACGTTTGTGATTTCAGCTTTCCATAGAAGACAATCCCCTCAGCTAATATAAAAACAATCCCCAAGTTACAGCTGTACTTCTAATCTCATTTTTGCTTCAGATTTCAGAACACACTTCTTTCTGTCTGCAAGAAAATTGAAATTTAAACATAGTACTTTCCCCCAGTTCTCATCCATTTTACCCAGAGACCAGGTTTTTTATTTTTAAAGTGGGAGTAGAAATAAACCTACATTTTTCTGAGAAAGGAGGGATGATTCTGAACCCATTAGAAATAAGCAGCAAAAATCCCAGAAGTGGGAGAATTGGCTCAAATGCTATGTAATATTGTTTTATTTATAAATTGGCCAGCAGAGAGCAGGCCGGCAACATTTATTCAGAATTCATTGCTAGTCACTTCACCTACCCATTTCATTACTAACTTGGGAAGAATCTGTGACCACCTCTCTCTCCTTCCCCTGTTAGCTGAAACAGGGATACTAACAATAAAAAAAATTCAAAAGTCATGTTTGGAGGCTGGTTGGCCCCTGTTTTGAACCTACTAACTGCTACATTTATTTCTAATGGGTTCAGAATCATCACCTCAGTTATTCTTGAGGTTCTGGGTAGGGAGCTGTAATTTTATAAGGAATGAAGGACTTGATCCTGCAAGATGCTAAACACAACCACTTAAGTATGTAACTTCAATGGAACTTAAGCAGGTGGTCAAGTGCTTTGTTGAGTGGGATGGATTTCAGTATGAGCTTATGTGTTTTGTTGACTCTTCCTATAATATTGTTTGTGAGAGTCAATAATTATATGAAAAGATGCAGCACGCAGTGCAAGATTCCTAACACAGCACTTGCTGCAAACCCTTCCATCCTGAGTGGTTCATTTGCTATTCCTTGAGCCAAGCCTGCCAGAGACAATGAACTGCATAATGGTTTTGTGTGATGCATACTTCTATTCAGATTTTAACACAATGCTCATCTGCAGGATCTGAGTCTCTTCCAGCTAGTGTCTTCAGACTTATTTTCACATGGCAGGGGATAATCTGGAAAAAGAGACTCCCAAGATGGCAATTAAATGTATTAATCTATCAACCAGACTCTCAAGAGATGGGCCAAAACCTGATGTTCTTAGTCCTTTCTCAAGCAAAACTCCCAATGATATCAATAGCAAAAATCTCATTGCCTGAGTAAAAACAGAGTAAGAATTTTGCTGCATAAGTTTTTAAATGATATTGAATAGTGAAGATAAAAGATACAAACCTGACTGAAGAGATGCTGTATTTGAGCTACATCTGAAAAATAAGCCAGGTCTGAATCAAAGTTGCAGAAGCAGTTTCAGATTTTGGCATTGTAATGGGAAACACACACCAAACTAAGCCCCAGTTATTGTCACTCGAAAGCAAACAAGTGAATATCACGTGACCACATAAGAACAGCCATACTGGGTCAGACCAAAGGTCCATTTAGCCCGGTATCCTGTCTGCTGACAGTGGCCAATGCCAGGCGCCGCAGAGAGAATGAACAGAACAGGTAATCAAGTGATCCCTCCCCTGTCACCCATTCCCAGCTTTTGACAAACGGAAAAGTGATACGTGCCTATATACATCTTCTGAAATACATACAGAAAACTGTATGTTTGTATGTAGATTGTGATCACCTCTTCCACATACTGCCAATTTATAAATGGCTCAAATACAACAGAGAGACAGAGAATTTGCAGGGTAATTGCAGATATAACAACTTGGAACTCAGGGAACTCGGTTATAAAGAAGCTCTAGTCTGCACTACAATTTGCAACTAGGGTGACCATATTTCCCAAAGGAAAAATGGGACACCCCCTGGGGCTGTCCCGAGGATCTCCCCCTATAGGGCTGTCCCAAGCTGCTTACCTGAGCCCCCCTTCCTGCTGGACAAAGCCAATGCATGGGAGATCCCCTCGCTGCACAGGGCTGGCCCACACCATTCACCCAAGCCTTGCCTGCCCGCTGTGTGAGGCTGGGTTTATTGCTCACTCAGGCCCTACCTCTCCCCTGTATGGATCTGGCATCATCTTTCCTCCCCGCATGTTCCTTCACACCACTCCCCACTTGTTTGTCTGATGACTTGGTAAGTGCAAATGGGACAAATGCCCACTTTTGTCGGAAAGGTCAGAGTCAGGGCTTAAAAAAGGGACAGCACCAGTCAAAAATGGGACATATGGTGACCCTATTTGCAACCCTATTGTATTACATAACCAGACTAATACTTTAGGCAGCTCAATTCCCCACAGCACTACAAATTGTGACCACCATGTAACAGGGTATAGGGACAATTACATTGAAACCACATCTCCTGACCCAGCATAGGCAACAGGAATGATGGTTCCTGCCCCCCATTGCTATGTTTGAGAAAGGCTGGGGAAGTGATTTGGGCAACCAAAGACCCATTAGCCTGATCTCAATAGTGCATGAAGCTTTGGAACCAGTTTTGAAGGAAATAATTGGAAGATACGAAGGTAAAACAGAAAATGGGATAAAACACAACATGAGTTTGCCAAAGATAGATTGCATTAGATTGTTTTGTTCAAGAAAAATGAAGTAGATCTAATCTTATTTGGATGTCAGTAAAGATTTGACATGATACCACATAGTAAGCTATTTAAGACAGAGAAGTGGGGAATTAGTTCAATAGCAAGGTAAATAAGGATCTAACTTAATGAGATGATAATGGATTGTGCTGAAAGGTGAACTATCAGACTGGAGGGAGGTTACTAGTGGAATTCCTCAAGACTGGTCTTGAGGCTGATCTTATTTAATATTTTCATTAATGACTTTGATATAAAAAGTTAGAGTATACTAATAAAATATGCTGATGACACAAAGTTGGGAGGCATCACCAATACAGTGAAGGATCAGAATATAATATAGCAAGAATTGGATGGCTTTTAGAAAATAATAAAAGTGGGATAAAATGTAATAGCATGAAGTGCAAGATCACACATTTAGGGACTATTAAGAAGAACTCATGCTATATGGTAGGAGTTCACTTGGAAATGGCAGGTGTGATAGTAGAGTGCAGGATGGCCATGAGGTAATAGTATGATACAATCAAGTAAAACACAAATGCAAGCCTAGGACACATCAGGCAAGGTATTTCCAACAGAGATAGGGAAGAATTAATGCTATTGTACAAGGTACTCATGATACCTTTCTGGTGTGTATAATTCTGATCACCCATATTCAGAAAAGATGACTTCAGACTGCAAGTGGTGCAGATAAAGCTACTAGGATGATCAAAAAACCCCAGAGCGCCTACTTTATAAGAGGAAAAGGGAAGAGCATGTCTTGTTTAGCCTAGCCAAAGGCATGATTCTTCGTTATGAATATATCAGGCTTTAAAAAGCAGGGTGGAAAAAAATTCAAGTGAAAGGATAATGCTGGCACAAGAACAAATGGATATATAACCTGTCCACGAATAAACTCAGGTTGAAAATCAGGTGGTGTGTAACAATCAGAGAAGTTGCATTGGGGAAAACAACTAGTTTTAAGATAAAGTTTGACAAATTTATGAATGAGGATTATGAGTCAAGGTTACATGCAATAGCATGAGTCTAGACTTAATGACTCAGAAAGTCCTTATGTCTCATTCTCCTAAAGGAGCCTGATTTTCAGAGAGGGTGGGTAAAGAAGCTTTTTGGGCTACAGCCACAACAGTACTTGGAGATCCTATTTGCCACAATAGGCCCAACATTTGGACATCACAGAGATTCTCAAAACCTTTGTTCAGCTGCTGCCTAACCCTGGAGACTCTAATATCCCAAGATGCTGAAATTTCTATGGTTAATTTTCCTTGGGTACCTAAGGCCAGGTCTACACTAGATCTGGAAGATTGGCTTAAGGTACACAACTACAGCTATGCAGAATACACATCTGGAGTTGGCTTACTTAAGCTAAGCTTGGCTGTGCCATCCTCACTGAGGGAGGCTAACAGGAGCAAATGCTCCTGTCGGCTTCCCTTACTCCTTGCGATTGCAAGGAGTACAGATGTTGGCCAGAGCTGCCCTCAGTGTTCAATTTATGGGTCTATACTAGACCCTCTCAACTGAACACCGGAACATCAATCTCCGGTGTGGTGAGTGAAAACATGCTCTAAGTTTCTGTCAATGATCATGCACACAGGTGCCTGAGTTTAACACCCAAATGGGATAATCAAACTAGGAGTCCCCTGCCTTTCTTGCCTGGTGGGCCCCATCCTGTAGGCACATTCAGAGGATGCCTAGAACACATAAAATAGTGAGAGAGGAGGAGGGTAAAGGAAGGAAGAGGAAGCAGCCTTCTTAGAACCTTTAGCCAAGTCATTAAAGTGATCTCCCAGGATGTGGGATACCTACGTTGAGTTTCCCTCCCTGGAAGGTGGAATGGGAATCTGGATGTGGGTTTCCCATTTCTCAGGTGAGTGCCTTAACTACAGGAGCACGGGATATGCAGGTGTGGATCTCAGTTTCTCCTAGTGAAGCTGTTCCACTGTATATAAATTATTAAATATGCATAAGACCCAAAAGAGTGAAAATGGCAATGTAGACAAGTTAAACCCTTCTCCTTGGAACTTTGTATGGACTGTATTATGCATACTGTTCCAGTTATGAAGAAAAAGCAGATGGGCCCTGAATGTCAAGTGGGTTGCTTTACCTTAAACAGAAGAGAGAAGTAAGTGGCCATTAGACAGAAGTGAGGTAATCCCTGAAAACAGTAAGGGGTCTGGTTTGCCTGTAATCCAATGCACTGCTTATGCATTTCTGCACTCAAGCTATGTCTACACTGTGGCGGTTTTTCGGAAGAGGAAATGCAAATGGAGCGCTCATTTGCATATTCTCTTCTGATCCTTTTTGCGGAAGAGGTTTTTACGATAAACAGTCCTGTGTAGACGGGGCCATTTGTCGGAAAAACCCCATTTTGCGCAAGTTCCCTTATTCCTCAAAAAAACAGGTTTACAGGATCTTGCGCAAAACACGGTTTTTCCGACAAATGGCCCCATCTACACAGGGCTTTTTATCGCAAAAACCTCTTCCGCAAAAAGGATCGGAAGAGAATATGCAAATGAGAGCATGAGATTTGCAAATGAGCGCTCCATTTGCATTACCTCTTCCAAAAAACTGCCATAGTGCAGACATAGCCCTAGCGTGCTGTCCTCTGCGGATCTTACTCTCCCCATTAATTGTACTGTATGTGGAGCCTACGGATCTTATTCAGGCCTGAGGATTCCAGTGGGTGGCAAGGCAACTAACAATTATGCACTGAAATGGTGAACAGGGCTAGAGCTGCAATTTATGAATTGCTGAACCTTGGAAGACTTAGGGATCTTAGTAGATCCATCACTATATGAAAATCAGACCTCTTGAATCATAGGCTCATAAGGGTTGGAAGAAACCTCAGGAGGTCATCGAGTCCAACCCCCTGCTAAAAACAAGATCAATCCCAACTAAATCAACCCAGCTAGGGTGTTGTCAATCCGAGACTTAAAAACCTGTAGGGATGGAGATTCCACCACCTCCCTAGGTAAGCCATTCCAGTGCTCTACCACCCTCCTAATGAAATAGTTTTTCCTAATATCCAGCCTACACATCTCCCATGCTGCAACTTGAGACCATTGCTTCTGTGATGTGTCACCACTGAGAACAACCTCTTTCCATCCTCTTTGGAGCCTCCCTCCAGTGAGTTGAAGGCTGCTATCAAATCACACACCCCTCCCCCCACTGTTCTTTTCTGGAGATGGAATAAGCCCAAATCCCTCAGCCTCTCCTCATAAGTCATGTGCTCCAGCCTCCTAATAATTTTTGTTGCCCTCCATTGGACTCTCTCCAAAACATCCTTTCTGTAGCATGGGACCCAGAAATGGACGCAATACTCCAGATGTGGCCTCACCAATGCCGAATAAATGGGAATAATCACTTCCCTAGATCTGCTGGCAAGGCTCCTACTAATGCACCCTAATATATTATTAGCATTCTTGGCTACAAGGGCACACTGTTGATTCATATCCAGCTTCTCATCAGTTGTTATCCCTAGGTCCTTAGGTACGTAAGTTTCTGCCAGTGAGTGTGCACACAGTTGCCTGAGCTTAACACCTAAGTGGGATCATCAAACTCGGAGCCCTCTGCCTTTTATGCCTGTGGAGCCCCATCCTTAAAGGATGCCCAGAACCATATAAAATAGTGAGGAAGGAGGAGAGTAAAGGAAGGAAGTGGACGCAGCCTTCTTAGAACCTTTAGCAGTAAGAGAAAATAGAATCTGGAGCAGGACAAATAATGCATGAGGCCACGTGTGGGGGAAACAACTGCACATGTCTCATGCTGGCCCTGCCCTTGAAAGTACCTCAAACTGAATAGAAGCACTTAAAATCACTAGTGACATGGAAATGCAGGCCATTAATTTAACTTACTTGACCTTTACCTTTTAATAAATGTTCCTTGGTAGAGCACTCCCATGCTTGATGCCAAACAGCTAAAAAGTAGCTATTTTTTTTATAAATACAAGAGTAATTCTTAACATCACTGCTCATGTTGCTTTTTGACGGATATCAGTGGAATAGAAAATTAGTTAAGTAGACTTTCTAGATTTAGAAATAGATTAAATACATCTATAAAATTTTCTATGGTTTTTTGATAAACATGTCTTTTCAAGTATTCACCTCTGCAATTAAGTAATTATAGGTAGGACCTCCCTGGTCTGGCACCATCGGGACAAGTCTCGAGTGAGAGAGTTTGCAAGATAACTCAATTCTGGACTTCTGATGCAGGCCTCTTCTCTCTCCTAGGGTGCTGTCAGCCTCCCGGCTGTACTCCCAGCCCCAGCCCTGGCTGCGCTCCCAACTCCACTCCTGGCCTCCAGCCACTCTGCTGCCGGAATCTCAGCTGCCAGCAATTCTGCTGCTGGACTTTTAGCTGGCCCCTACCAACGCTGCCAGGGCTCTCTGGTCCAGCAACATCTGTGAATCTGCTGGATCACGGATGTTGCTGGAGCAGAGAGTCCCAGAATAGAGAGATCCTACCTGTAATATTTTGTGGCTATATACTAATGGCAGGCTACTGGTGACAAGATCATATTTAATAATAATAATTTCTCCCCTGCTACATGTTTATCTAGTCATAATATTTTCAGGCCCTTTCAAGGGAGAAAGTAAAGATAATTGAAAGTTTCTAGCTGTTGTACATATCATTGAATGTGCACAAGTACTTGCTATAAATGTCATGGTGCTTTAAATAAAAAGAGGTGCTAGAATGCAGTTATTTTGAAAGGTACAAATAAAAAGAAGCACCTCTATGACATGACAGAATTTCAGTATTAATTCTGCCCTCCCCCCAGACTTATAAAACAGAGTCCCATACACTTAAAGAAACACATACACAATGTTATAGTTTGTAAATATAACATGTAATATACATACCTTAAGGAAGATTTTCCTAATGTCCAGCCTAAACCGCCTTTACTGCCATGTAAGCCAAGTGCTTCTTGTCATTGCATCAGTGGTTAATGAGAACAATTTTTCTCCCTCCTCCTTGTAACAACCTTTAAAGTACTTAAAACATGTTATCATGTTCCCCTCAGTCTTCTCTAGACTAAACAAACCTATTTTTTCAATCTTCTTTCATATGTCATGTTTTCTAGACTTTTTGTCATTTTTGTTCCTCTTCTCTGGGCTCTCCAATTTGTCCATATCTTTCCTGAAACGTGGCACCCAGAACTGGACACAATACCCCAGTTGAGGCTTAATGGACCTAAGATGGTATATTAACTTCCTGCTTTCTACAGCTATCAGCTAGATTCTGCCCTCGGACACACTAATTTTGGAGTAAATTAATCCACAATCTTCAGTAACTATGAGTTTGGGTCAACCCTATTTTGATGGCAAAATCATTAAAAAGAATGCTCAGCCAGAAGAAAACTATCAGGAAATCATCATGGAGGATATGTCTACACTACAGAGAAAATCAAAGTTGCCACTGTCCATATTCCAGGGTTTGAATTAGTGGATCTGGTGAAGACACATTAATTCAAAAGGAGAGGGGCACTCCATTTGATGCCAGTGGTCCTGTTTCCAGAGAAGTAAGGGAAGTTGAGGGGAGAGTGTTCTCCCTTCAACTTCCTGCTGTGCAGACAGCGCCAAAAGTTGAATTAAGGTACTTTGACTTCAGCTATGCAATTAACGTACCTGAAGTTGTGAATCTTAATTTGACTTTATCCAGTAGTGTAGACATACCTGGAGAGCCCATCATATCAGGGAGAGGGAAGGGGTTATCGATGCAGAACAATAGGTCATTAAGCCTGACCAGAAACTCTGAAGATTTTTCAAGCTCTATGTAGCACAGGAAACTTGTAGAAGGTCAGAGGAGCCATTCAAAATGAAGCTCCATGCTTTTGCTGTAGCCCATAGTTCACATTATTGGTACTTCCCTAATAAAAACACTGATAAACTAATATTATATTTTCATTAGAAATATATACAATTATATTACATAATTAGTGAATATGATATACATAAATATACATATATTTTAAATTATTGTTTATTTTTTCTTAGCAAATATTACTGGGGAAGATGTGAGTTAATTTATACACCTCTTAATATGATTTATAATGCTTTACACTCCTGTAACATCTTCCATCCAAGGATCTCAAGTTGCTTTAAAGTTGCTTTTGTAATGAATAAAGCTTCAGAACCACTTGTTAGGGAGGTAAGTATTGCTATCCATTTTTACATGGATTAAATGAGGGACTGAGAGGTTAGAGACAAAATTTTCAACTCTTTGTATCTGAAATTGGGCATCTCAATTATCATACAGAAACTTAAATAAAGGAAGTCTGATTTTTTTAGGTGCAAAGTATTCACATCTACTATTCAGATCAATGCTACACTCAGTTTTTAAAGGTACATTTTTATTTTAATGCCTAATTTATTAATCCAAATTTGAAAACATTAGTCTAAATAATTTGGTCAAGGTCATGCAGAAAGTTCGTGCAGAGCCAAAAGAGTCCAGTAATTTATGTCCCCATAACATTTTTATTATGTGTTGTGTTAAAGGCTGGCGCAGATGTATATGTTTACCACTATAAGTGACACCAGGATCATGTACTGTTTTCATCAAATACTTTCATTATAATGGATCTTTGTACAAATACTACATTTTTACAGGTTTGTGATAATCAAGACAATGCACACTACACATCACTTTTGCAGTCATAAAACACATTACACCTAAAACAAATCTTCAGCTGCTGTCTTTCTGCTCCTAAATAGTCAATACATTTCTTTTCACTTGTCATAAATAGAAGTGTCAAGTAAGGGTCTGTAAATAGAATACTTGTCAGGTTATCATGCAGATAGCTTGCATAAATACACAGGGAATAATATAACCACCTTTAAATTCTCCAATTGTTAAGCACAAAAATAATCATTTCATTCCAATACCATACTATGTAGAAATATGGAATAAGAAGCAGTTTCTCATTCCAGTTATAAGAGATTGTAACAGCCAATTAAGTTTTTTAAAAAAATTCAGGCACCAAACAATAATACTTACATAGAGTACTTTTCTTTGTACATTACAAAACAGATTACATGGCATTATTTTTAATCTCTCATTATGAGTATCTCGCCATATATGAAATACATTAAAGTCCCAACTTGACATATACCAAAAGTTTCGTATCAAGAAGTAGGGAAAACACCCTCTAGTTGTAACTATCATAACTGAAGGTTACTTATCAATACACAAATTATATTAACATATTCCACTTTCACGGTGCTGTTGAAAAATCAACACTTTTAATGTGGGATTCCTTTCACCGTAGTTTAAACGAATGGCCAATCAATCATTATTCTGGGCCACAGAAATCTCTCAATCCAGTTTTAGACCTATATTTTATTAATTAAACCATTTTTAGTAAATTGTTTAAAATGCACAAAACAGTGTTTCAGTAACACATAATAAACAACAATCTCTAAAAAAGAATCAGCAAAGCCTACTTTAAACAAGCACTCGTGGACCTGGCTAAAAGTCAGTTGCTTTATAGAGGCAGTTATCCAATACAGGTGGAACAGAGATGTACTGAATACATGTGGAGATACTTTGGCGCAGTCCCTTTAAGATAGATAGGAGTTTAAGACAGCTCTTTAGTAAATGTACTGTAGTTCATTTTTAAGGTTAAAAAGGGAAAGTACAAAATATAATGAACACTGTTATCTTATTCTGTTGGAACTACATCAATGCTTCTCTTCAATTATATTCCAGGTGGGGGCAACAGTAAGCCAGTTTTCTTTGATAAATGGCTTCATCCCTTCTGCATTGGAAAACAGAGAAACAAGGTTTTGCTAATAAACGATAAAAGTGGGGAAATGGCGTGTGGCCCTGTACTCCCCCTTGACTTTTCTTAATTACCCAAGATACCAAGCCATTTTATATGTGTTAGAGATATGTACCCTACCCTCCAGCATCCAGCTGGCAAGAAGATAGCTGAGATCTTAATTCTCCACCTTCTTTGCCTCCCTCCATCATAAACATCCCCATCGTCTATACATATACAAAATGATTTCATCTCAAATTTATTGTCCATGACAGAACTGAGATACAATTTCCTTTATTATCCTCCTTTCCTTGATGTAGTGAAAAATAAATAACAACTAATACTTAGCACTTATATAGCACTTGACATTTTCAAAGTGCTTTACAAACATTAACTAATTGGTCATTGGAACTCCCTTTGAAATGGGTAAATAAGTACTATCACTCCCATTTCACAGAGGAGAAGCCTAATACACAGAAATGATAAATCACTTTCCCACAGCCACCTACCAGATCTGTGGCAAGACCAGGATTACAATTCAGAAGTGCCTGCCTGCCAGTCTGTGCTCTATCCATTTGGCAACACTGCCATTAAAAAATGAGTGTCCTGCATCCTTATCCACTAACAAGGTCCTACTCTCCCAAATAAGAACCTACCCTTTAGGTTTGAGTATAACACACCCATTTCCTTCTATTCTCCTGCCCATGGTCTTTCCCCTTAAGGCGGGGAACAGAAGGGAGAGGGCCCTAAGAAGTTTGCATGGATGGGTGCTTGAGAAGCAGGGAGAGGGGGTGAGAAGCAGGTAACAGTTCAAGTGAATTTGGGGGGGGAAAAAAAAAAAGGTTTCACCTCCCTCCATGACAAAGGCTTTCCCTGCACTCACAGACTGGGATCAGGGACTGTGGGCATGCCTTTGTGAAGGAAGTAGCAGGACAAGTGCACTGAGGTACAATGGTCCCAATTCCTCAAGACCCTGCCTTGCACTCTCAAATCTGGTGCAGACATAAGGGCCCCGTGTGTAGAGGAAAGCAGACAAGTGCACTGAGGTTCACTGGCCCCCAGCCTCCTGCAGGGTCCCTCCTCAAGTGGGGCAAGGGGCGCCCTTCACGTGCGGGGAAGAGCCCAAGTGCAAGGTAGGCCAGCAGGTCCCCCGCCGCCATTGGTGCCTGTTACTCCCCGTGAGTGGCCCCTGTAGCTCTAACACCCGCCCCCTTGGCGCCCCGGGACCAGCGCGGGTGGGAACGCACAGGGCCCCCGCTTTCCCGCACCCCCGACCCCGGGGCCCCACCCAGCCTCAGGCGGCTGCAGCAGCAGCAGCAGCAGCAACAGGCGGCCGCGGCCTCAGCGCTACGTGTGGCTCCTCCTGCCGCCAGCAGCAGCCCGCCCCTTGGGGGTCCCGCTCCCGGGGGCCGCCCCGGCCTCGGGCCGGTACTTGAGCCAGCAGATGAGCCAGGTGACCACGACGGAGAAGAGGGCGAGGATGCTGGCGACCGAGAGGCAGATGGGCCCCACGGGGGAGGGCGAGGCCGGGCCGCCGGGCCCCGGCTCGCCCCCGTACTGGTTGACGAAGATGAGGCCGGTGAAGAGCAGCACCACCATGGAGAGGAAGGAGAACACCACGCACACGCAGCCCGCGCTCAGCGCCGCCCGCTTGCAGCTCTGGCAGCTCTCGTAGCCCCCGCCCGAGGAGCGCGGCCCGGGACGCTGCGGCCGCGCGGCCGGGCCCGCCTCGTGGGGCGCGGGGCGCGGCGCGGGGCCGGCGGCGGGGCGCGGGGCCGGCGGCAGGCGGTCCTGGGGCAGCGGGTCGCGGGCCCGCAGCTGCAGGAAGGCCTCGGCCAGCTTGGTGTTGACGGGCAGGCTGTGCACGCGCTGGTCGGGCAGGGCGGTGCGGTGGCGGCAGACCGGGCAGCAGATGGTGCCGCTGGCCCCGGCCCGCCATGGCGCGGCGCCGGGCGGGCCGGGCGGCGCGGGCTGGGGCGGGGGGCGCTGGGCGGCCCGCAGGTGCAGCTGGCTCAGGCACTCCTGGCAGAAGGTGTGCAGGCACTCCAGCAGCTTGGGCGCGCGCCGCTCCAGGTCGAAGTAATTGTAGCAGATCTTGCACTCGTAGTCCTCGTAGCTCGGGGCCCCGGCCGCCGCCTCCTCCTCGGGCCCCCCGCCGTCCGCCGCCCCCCCATCCTGCTGCCGCCCGCCCGCCGCCCCTAGGCTGCCGCTGCCCTTGTCCGCCTGCTCGGCCATAACATCTTCTCAGCCAGAGGGGAGGGAGCGCCACCGAAAAAACAGCTCGACCCTCCCCCGCCGGCCTGGCTCCGCTCAGCCCCGGAGCTGGAGCCCCCGGCCTGCCGCCCGGCTGCCTTGGGGGTGCAGGCACCGGGGCATGGGAGGATGCCGAAGGGAGAGGCGGCTGGACAGGGGGTGGCCTCCCCTTAGCCCCCCTCTTCAATGCATGTCTCGGAACTCTTGCATCCTCCTCCTCCAGCGGCGGGATTCAAGCCTCTGCTGCGTGCGCGGCCGCCCCTCCGCGGCAGCCTCCTCGCCCCCTGGGCGCCTGAGCCTCTCGCGACTCACCATCAGCTGCAGCCCCCCGGAGTCGCCGCTTCGCTCCTTCCCTCCCCAGAAGCGAGCGAGCGAGCCGGTGATGTAATGCGGGGTTCCTGCTCCGAGCAGGCTCGGGCGGCAGGGGAGAGACAGACACTCACCAGCGGTGGCCTCTGCACGATCCGCTCTGAGCTCATTTCTGTGTTCAAGGACGAAAGCCAGTGACCACAAGGCCGGCTTAACCTTTCAATTGTAATTAGGAAGGCAAGGGCCAGGCTGGTGCCGCAGAGAGAGAAAGGGGTTCTCTCTCCTTGAAAATAATCATCTCTTGGAAATGCCCTGCTGCTGCTGATTTTGAAGGAGGTTTTCTTTGTTAGAACTGAACTGAGATCTAATGAATAGACGACCCGCACTGAGTCTGTTTCAGAGTCAGAACAGGAATTAACTACCAGATTAGAGACATATTTAAATAATTGTGCACTCTAACTGTGCTCATTTTATATTTTAGAAATACAGTTATGGGGCTGTTCCCATTGAAGTCAGTGGATTGTTGTTATTGATTTAACATAACAGAATCAAAACACCCTACACCAGATTTTTTCCCTAAAAATTTTCATTTACTTTAAACTTTTGATTTAATACAGATGCCTTTAGTGAGGATCCTCTAAGTGTCTTTTGTTTGTGGGTGTGGGTCTGGTTCAAGGACACCAGCTTGTTATGCTGCTTCATTTTTTTTTCCCTTCAGATCTGTGTCAGTAGATTTGTATCTGGACACATTTTCTCACTCTTCACATAATTTTCTGCCAAAACCAAATATGGGATCCTCTTTGCCATACTCATTTGAATGTATTATTATAGATTTAAATGGGGCGCTATTTAAAGTGGATTATGATTTGCCCTATGTTCATATAGAAGAAGCAGTGCTATTACTTTTTTACAATTTTTGTTTTGTATTGATTTTCATATATATATATACAGCGGAGTTTATATGCTGCCATGAATATTTACATTTTTAATAATGCATGGATTTTGTGCAACCAACAAAGCTGTTTAGCACATTTACTGCAATAAATATGATCCTTTTTACTTATACTTTTGTCTTTGTATGCGCTTGAATCCATCTTTGTTGTTCCTCCAATGTACCCTCACATCAGCTTTCAAAATACCAAATGGACAGCTATACTAGCAATAACCATCTAACTGTAGCATTATGTGAAGAATAATCAGTGGTCTTAGGAAATGCCAGTAATCTAACAACCCATTTATGATGGAGAATCCTGCATAAGTTCTCACAATCATTAATTGTACTAAAAGATGTTGCATTGATTCTGTAAAGATACTTCAGCCGGGAGTACAATTTACGATTAGTAGTTTTGATCTGACTTTTTAGCTGATCATTCAATACTATTTGACTAATGCTAACCATCACCATGATGTTGAGTACAGTTGCAGATACATATTCTGTTAAATGACACTTGGATACCAAAAAAAGCTTAAAAAATAACAAGTGGTGCTGTAGCACCTTAAAGACTAACAAAAAATATAGATAGCGTCATGAGCTTTCGTGGGCACAACCCACTTGTTCATATGACAAATTGGTTACCAATACATAATGGTTACCAATACATAGTGTTTTCTTTTTGGTGAGCTGCAAGAACATAACAGAGCAGTAAGATTCACCTTTATGAATGCTGGACATGCAAGATATTTCTTGCATCATGGAATGTGGAGATTATAGTAGTTCTGAAGGTTTCCATGTTTGTGCTCTAGTATTGCATTACAGTATCAAGTGCTTTATCTGGTCTCATTAAAAATGACTCAAAATGATGATACTTTCAATGAGAATATATTCCACAGTCTTAACGGGTCTCCTAACCCTTGCTCTGTTAGTTTTGTGTAAACCCAGAGTAACTCCACTGACTTCAAATATTATATTATGTGCCAAGCCAATGAGTTTCTCTAGAATACACAAAACTTCTTGTAGTTCTGGACATGTTAGTACCAGAAAGATTAGGACAAATTGGAGGGTATTGAGGGAGGTAAAATACATTGTTAATTGTTCAGAGGGTCTGACTTAAATATCTACCTTTTGTTTTAATCTTCTCTTATGAATGATAAGGGCAAATTTGAAAATGCTACACAAATCTGAATGGTGAAACCAAGAGAGAAAAACTTATTCAAGGTAGGTCATTATAGCATAATCTGAAATAATGGAATAAAATTTAGTAGAGGAAAGAGTAGGCTGAATATGAAGAATGAGGTAGTGTTGCCCAATGTATTGTACTGGGACTCAGGCCATCTGGTTTTATAGATTCCAAGGCCAGAAGGAACTATTGTGATCATCTGTCCTGAACTGTATAATACAGGGTATAAAATTCTGCCAACAGAATTCTTTTTGAAGTACAACATAGATTTAAACAAACATCTAGCCTTGATTTAAAAATTGCCAGTGATGGAGAAGCCAGAACACACTTGGTAAATTGTTCCCATGCTTAATTACCTTCACTTTTAAAAATGTACACCTTATTGCCAGTCTGAATTTGTCTAGCTTTAACATCCCGCTATTAGGCTTTGCTATATCTTCATTGGCTAGATTGACCAGCCCATTGTCAAGTTTTAGTTTCACACGTAGGTATTTATAGATTGTAATCAAGTCACCTCTTCATTTGATTTGAGCTCATTGAGTCCACTATTAAGCATGTTTCTAACCTTTCAACCTTTCTCATTCTGTTTATTGCTATTGCTGGCTTCAGCTGTTTGGGTGACCTTGGACATGTCATTTTGCTGCTCTGTTCCTCAGTTTTTCCACTAGTAAAATGGGAATAATGATACTGGCCTTCATAAAACACTAGGGCTGCGTCTAGATTGGCAAGATTTTGCACAAATACTTTTAACGGAAAAGTTTTTCCGTTAAAAGTATTTGCGCAAGAGAGCGTCTATACTGGCATGTGCCTTTGCGCAAAAGATTTGCTTTTGTGCAAAAGCATCCGTGCCCAGTATAGAGCTCTTTAAGAAAGCTCCGATGGCCATTTTAGCCATCGGGCTTTCTTCTTGCAAGAAATGCGTTCCTGTCTACACTGGCCCTCTTGCGCAAGTATTCTTGCTCAAGAGGGCTTATGCCTGAGCGGGAGCATCAGTATTTGCGCAAGAAGCACTGATTTTGTACATTACAAAGTCAGTGTTCTTGCGCAAATTCTCGCGGCCAGTGTAGACAGGCGGCAAGTTTTTGCGCAAAAGCAGCTGCTTTTGCGCAAAATCTTGCCAGTCTAGACGCACCCTAGGGGTATGTCTAATCAGTGGGCACTATTTCGGGATACATCCGGTATCCCCAAATAGTGTTTTCTGCGTCTTCACAGCCTGCCCATTATTTCAAAATGCAGTAGAAATAACGGGTTTGCTAATCTGACGTCCTGGTAAACCTCATTCCATGAGGATTAAGGGATTTGTCGGAATAGCAGTCCATTTTGAAATTTGGCGCTGTGTAGACAGCACCAAATTTTGAAATAGACTATCTTGAAATAAGGTCAAAATAAGATATACAATTTGCGTAGCTCAAATTGCGTAGCTTATTTCAAGCTAGTGCCACAGTGTAGATGCAGCCTACAACGTCTACTGATGAAAGAAACTATGTAACAGCTACATAATAGTCTCCAAACAGTATTGTCTTTGTTTACTTACCTCAAAATGTAAATTCAAAGTCACTCTACTGAATTCTATAGATTTGTAGGTCCAGTCTCCCTTCTCCAGTACTGAGAGATTATTGCTTTCATAGTCTACAATGTACTTTTTCTCATGTGTCCCCCAACAATCACACTTTTTAAAATGTCATATTGATTTGCAGGCCCATGGCTAATCTGCCATCCACAAACACCCTCGGGTCTCTTTCAATATTATTGTTTTTCCAGTGCTGCTTCTCTTTCCTAATGAATATCTGTGTTTTGGATTATTTTCCCTTACATGCATTGGTTTACATTTTTTCCTACAGTGAATCTTATTTTATTTCCTGTACATTTTTATTCTTATGGTTTCCTCATATACTATTTTCTTCTTCAGTGTAGTTCTTGACACCTCCCAGTTTAGTATTATCTGCACATTCAAGTAGTGCATTGTTTCATTCTTCCAGAACTGTAAATACAGCTGTAAATAAAATCATCCCTCACACCACCAACTTGATATTGTCATTCTGCATTACTTTATGTCTTTCAGTTTCTTTTCAAGCCATCTGAAAGTGCTCAAATCCAAGTCGCTTTGAATTAATTTTTCACATCAGATTTTTTTTGAAGCACTGTATCAAACAATTTAATGAAGTCCAGATCTATCTTCTGCATTTTCTTGTTTTAACTGCTTGGCCTTCATCTATACATCCTGATCTCTCATATCTGATTATTTCTGCTTTAAGGTCTCAGGAAAGCGTGTTATAACTCTTCCTTAAAGAGTTTGGTTTAAAACAAACAAAATGAAGTTTTTCTTCACTCAGCACAGTCAACCTCTGGAACTCTTTGCCAGAGGATGTGGTGAAGGCTGGGACTTTAACAGGGTTCAAAAAAGAGCTAGATAGATTCATGGAGGTTAGGTCCATCATGGCTATTAGCCAGGATGAGTAGGAATGGTGTCCCTAGCCTCTGTTTCTCTGGAGGTGGGTGACAGGGGAGGGATCATGTGAGGATTACCTGTTGTGTTCCTTCTCTCTGGGGCATCTGGTATTGGCCACTGTTGGCAGACAGGATACTGGGCTGGATGGACCATTGGTCTGACCCAGTATGGCCGTTCTTATGTTCCCATGTTCCTTGAAAAACACACAATAAATCGAAAAGTTTGGGCATAATTATAAGATCAACAGAAAGAAACTCTAATTAGGTAACAGGCAATATGTAAAATTGACATCTTACTAAAACTGAGTAAGTGAAAAGAAGCAATCAGTGGGTAAAGAAGCATTCACTTTAGCTATAATGATTGCTGGTGTGAACGCTATGATGGTGTATAGACGTGTTCTGTCTAAGCAATCCTCATTGTGAAACAGACCATCAGTGTATTAAAAATGTAAGTGACATGCACTAGCCCTCTGGCAGAGGTGGAGGGGGTCGGGCTGGGGGGGGGGCAGAGAGGCAGGGAGGAGGTAGCTCCAGCCCGTGGTGGCAAGGAGAGGAGGAGCAGGTGAGCAGAGGGATGACAGGGAGAGTATAGGGGGACTATACTGGCACCTCACTAGTGTGGCACCCAAGGGCCACTTCCCCTGCCCCTCCCCGCCCCCTGCCCCTTGCTCTCCTCTCTACACCACTGTAAATAATACACCTCTTAGGATATTTATAGTTTAATGAATTACTTATTTTACTAACTACAGACATATAAACTATAAAGTTTTGTGGTTTAAATTCTGTTAAATATTTTTTTCTCTTTAATTTGTTCATATCACATTCTCATTAGGTTCATGTCTTTTACATAAAAAATGTCAAATTCTTAAATATGTAAATTTTATAAAACACGAGGGAAATTAATGTTATACAACCTAAATATGAATTTCATCACTATAATTCATTCAAGCATTTAAAACTACTGTTATAGCAAATGAGTAACACATTGCTTTAATGAATAAAAAGTAAAAAAGATTTTGAGCATATCAAATTTATTGTAATAGAGAGGTAGCCGTGTTAGTCTGATCTTGGTAAAACAAAAAGGAAAAAAAGTTATGTAGCACTTTAAAGACTAACAAGATACCTAATACATTTATTGTAAGCAATCTGTAATGCTTCCTAACTGCCCATTTACTTACCTAGTTAACCTAATTGTTTTTCACATTATCGCACAGCAAAAAATTACATGACAGTTATGAATGTGAGGGTATGTCTACACTACAGCACTATTTCGAATTAACTTATTTCGAATTAGTTAATTCAAAATAAGCTAATTCGAAATAACACAGCTATACACTAAAACTAATTTGAAATAGTGTTTTTCTAATTCAAAATAGCATGTCCACATCGAGTGGACCCTGAATCAAAGGTAAGGCTGGCCGGAACCAGTGCCGGCAGGGCATCAGGGTTGGACTTAGCGTGTGTGGCTGCTGCCTCAGGTTATCTGAGGTCTGTGTTTAAAGGGACCCTACCCCGCATCCTGGACAGACAGTTCTCAGGTTTCTCTGCTTGCTGGTCTACCTCGCTGAGGGACAGCAAAGCATTTGTGTCTCGGAGTGCTCTGCTTGCCCTCACTCAGGACACCACGGCACTCTGCAACATGGAACCAGACCTGCCCCTGGGGACTCTGCTGCATCTTGTGGACACGTTGCCAGCAGCCTGGCTGCACTGTCTGCAGGCTGCCATCTGGGAGGACCATCGAGAGGCTGTCAGGATCCAGGGGGCCCTGCGGGAGAGCTTCCACCCTGAGGAGCATAACAGTCTCCCTGGTCTGCCCCACTGGGGGCTTGTGCCCCATTCCTCCCTCTCGTCCTTCCACTTACCCTTCCCTAGCCCCCCCTTCCTGATGTCAAATAAAATGCACTTTTGTCTCAAAAATACAAACTCTGTTTATTTAACAAAACTGGGGGGGATGAAACTCTGGGGAGATTGGGAAGGGCGGCGGAAGAGGAGAGGAGAAAGGGTGGGAAAAGGGAGGGGGAAAACTTGGAGGAGGGAGCTGGAAGGGGGAAACAAGGGGAAGAAGGGGAGGAAGCTCAGCACTCAGGGGTGGGGGTCTCGCCGGGCCAACTGCCTCCCAGCACCGCGGGAGGGGGCCTCGGCATCCCAAGGGGGATGGGAGGAGGGTGCGGAGGTTAGGTTGAGGTGGGGGGTGTGGAGGTTGAGAAGGAAGAGGTGGAGGGGGCAGGAGTGGGAGGAGGAACAGTAGCTGGGGGGCAGCAGGTGCAGGACCGGCACGGGGCAGCACGCTCTGCACCAGGGCCTGCAGATGGTGACAGATGGCACGACCCTGGGCAAGCAGCTCCCGCTGGAACTCCCAGTCGTCCTGCGCCCGCTGCTCCATGATCCGGGTCTGGGCTTGCAGGGCCTGCAGGTGCTGCTCTCTGTACCCCTGCCACGTGGTGGTGGTCCTGCTGAGGCCGCGGGTGCAGGAGCATGTCCCGGGCGGGGTAGTGCACCCTGCACGAGCAGCTGGTGCGGCTGTAGAGAAAGAAGAGAAGTGGTCAGTTCTCCCTGGGGACACAGTGGATGATGCCCAGCCACCCCTGCGAGGTGAGGGTGACTGTGCCCTGCACCGTCAGAGCCGATGTGCTTGCACAGAGGCCATGGTCAGCATGTCCGGCTCTGCCCAGGAGTGGGAGCCGCCCCGAGACAGCACCCATGCCCCTGTGTTGTGCATAGTGCGGCCAGGGCGATGTCCCCTGCCCCTGTGTAGACGGGGCGTGTGAAGGGATGGCGTCCTGCTGTGTCCCGCCCCAAGGTCGGGAGTGTGTCGGGTCTCTTCACACACACGTGTGGCTATCGGGCCACGGCCCCTGTGTGGCACGCAGCTGGAGCCACCTGCCCAAGGGTGGCACGGCACGTGCCTGCATGTGCACAGGTGGCTCCGTGATCCGTGGGAGGCATGGCACACGTGCGGTCCCTGGTCTCCCTCCCCGCCTCCCTCCTGGGTAGGGGACAGTGCTGGCACTTACCTGGTATGGCCTCCCCGGATGACCCTGCCGACTCTGGTGCCGGGACAGCTGGTGGTGGCCGCTCTGCTGCGCCCGGGTCAGGGCCCTCAGCTCCCGCCTCGCTGCCCCCCGGGCTGGTGCGGACCGCCCCGCTCCCCAGGATTCGGTCGAGGGCGGGGAATTAGGGGCAGGTGGCAGCCCCTGCTGCAGCACCGCCCCTGGTGGCCCTGGCGTACGCGTGCCGCAGCTCCTTAACTTTCAGGCGCACCTGCTCCTGGGTGCGCCTGTGTCCCTTGTGGGCCATGGCCCTGTGCTGTGCATAGTGCGGCCGGGGCGATGTCCCCTGCCCCTGTGTAAATGGGGCGTGTGAAGGGACGGCGTTCTGCTGTGTCCCGCCTCGAGGTCAGGAGCGTGTCGGGTCTCTTCACACACAAGTGTGGCTATTGGGCCATGGCCCCTGTGTGGCACGCAGCTGGAGCCACCTGCCCAAGAGTGGCACGGCACATGACCGCACGTGCACAGATCGCTGCGTGATCCGTGGGAGGCATGGCCCACGCGCGCGGTCCCTGGTCTCCCTCCCCGCCTCCCCCCGGGTAGGGGAGAGTGCTGGCACTTACCTGGTTGAGGTAATTTCCTGGAATGAGGTGTAACAGTTAATTCGAACTAAGGACTGCCCTCCCTTCACATGCCCCCTCTACACAGGGGCAGGGGACATCTCCCCCCCCCGCCCCAGCCACACTATACACAGCACAAGGGCACGGGTGTGGTCTTGGGGCAGCTCCCACTCCCGGGCAGAGCTGGACATGCCAATCATGGCCTCTGTGCAAGCACATCGGCTCTGAAGGGAGGGTGGATTACCGTTTCACTGCCGCGTGTAGCCGCGGGCAGTTACTTCGGGCTAATGGAATTTCAAAATGGCGTCCAGATGGGAACATGCAAATAAAGCCTGGGATATTTAAATCCCAGACTTCATTTGCAATTTCGAATGCCTACATTAGCCTCCCTAGTTCGAACTAGGGGGCTAGTGTAGACATACCCTAAGAGATTAATTTACCTGTTAAAATAACACTCCGAAAAACTTTTAAATAAAACTAACACACAGCACAAGAATCACCCTCACTTTCTTGAAGGCACTTGAAGCAATAAGTAGCCTAAGGTTGAGGATACCCTGCAAGCGTGGCTTTCTGTCTGCCATGAGGACTTTTTCCTCCAGGCTGCCATGAGATTCCATCCTTAAGTAAAGGAGAGAGGTCTCTCTGAGCTGCTCTTTTAAATTTCACGCAAGCCATTCAACTGAAGCCATAGATATCAAGATTCAAGGCCAACTTTGCCTTGAGCAGAGTGCCTCTCCAGGTGTTCACAATCACAACATCCGAACATGTATAAGACTTTTAGTTGAGAAAGCCACGTTAATCCCAAATCTCTGCTATGACTAGGAGATGGAAAATCTGCAACAAAACATGGGGTGATCTATCACTTCAGTAATGCCAACTCCTTTAGAATTGAGGCTCTGATTATCCAGCACCAGTTGAGGTAGAGCGGGCGCTGTGTGCACATCTGATACATTTTTACCAAAACTCCTTCCTGCCCAATTCGCGAAAGGAAAAAGGAGAGAGGGAGGCAAAAAGGAATGGAATAGTTTAGAACCCTTTTTTATAAGCTTCAGAGGGGTAGCTGAGTTAGTCTGTAACAGGACAAACTTAGAAAACAACAAAACAGTCTAGTAGTACTTTAAAGACTAACAAAACATGTAGATCAGGGGTAGGCAAAAGGTCTTCCATGGGTCGGATCCAGTCCATGGAGGCTCTGCTGCTCCCCCGCCCCCAGGCCATTTAGGACTTGGGGGCAGGGGAGCACGTGAAGCTTTCTCCGCTCTGCCCCCACCCTGTGAGCAGCATGCGATGCTTCCAAGCGCCACGTACTCCTCACAAGGCAGGAGGAGGCTTCCTGCGTTCCCCCGTCCTCAAGCCCTGATTGGCCTGAGGGTGGGGGAACGCCCAAAGCCTCCTCCTGCCCTACCAGAGACATGGGTGCCTAGTGGGAAGGAGGGGGCAAAGGGGCTCCCCCACCCCAGACCAATCATGGTCTGGATAGCCCCACCCCTTCCTGTTTAAGCCCCGCCCCTTCAGCGGTGACCAGGGCTACTTCAAAAATTTTTGAAGTGGCCCCTGGGCAAAAATTATTGCCCACCCCTTATGTAGATGGTATCATGAGCTTTCATGGTTGGAAGTGGGTTATGCCCACAAAAGCTCATGATACCATCTACATCAGGCATGTCAAACAGGCTTCTGGTGGGCTGCATGTGGCCCAATCGAAATTTTTTGTGGCCTGCCACTACATTTTATAAAAGAATAAAGTGCGGCCTGCTGGCCACTTGGAGCACGTGGCTGAGGGTAGATCACAGCTGGCCGGGCTGCTCTGCACAGGCATCAAGTGTCTGCTCACAGCTGGCTGCTGTGCTCACACCTCCCCAGTGCCTGAGGCAGAAATGTGTGGCGGCGGTGACACTGGCTGTGGGACCCAGGCATTAGGTATGGGGGGGAGGGACTGGGAGTGCCTGGGTCTGGGGGAGGGAAGGGGCATTAGGTTAGAGCAGGGCGGGTGCTCTGGGGGAGCGGAGGGGAATTGGGTTAGAATGGGGATATGGGAGTGCCTGGCTCTGGGGGAGTGGAAGGGGATATTTTGTTAATGTTTTGGTTTGTATTTATTTATTTCCAAATTAAATCACAAAATGTATATTAATTTTATATCAAATATATGTCAATTTTTTGCAATTGCACGAATAATTATATGTTTATGCAAAATCTCAAACTTACAAAGTATCTGAAATTTTCACAGAAGCCTGTTCTATTTGATTGACCATGGTCTATACTTGTTTTTATTTCAACAAAACAGGTTATGTATCATATAAAAAATTTAAAAGTACCTTAAATGTATATTTAAATTAAAAATTATTTTATGGGTAAATAACAATTTTACACATCAAATTATTGTATTATATTAAAACAAAACCTGAAAAAATATTATAAAAGATACCTAAAACATAATCTATAATAATAAATAATTACAGCTTTCCGATAGAAGTACATTTTCTTTGGTGTCCCTGAAAGCTATCAGTTTCCATTTGCGTGGCCCTCAGTGGGCTTCAAGTTTGACATGCCTGATCTACATGTTTGTGAGTCTTTAAAATGTAACCAGACTATTATTTTTTTAAGTTTTTCCTTTTGTTATAAAGTATCTTTTATTTTTTTTTAAATTATAAGTAACCCCAGTGCACTCACCCCTCCCGCAGAGCCAGCCCCCTTCCCAATGCACTCCCCTCCCCTGAGCCCCGCCCCGTCATCCCAATGCACTCCACCCTCCCCAGAGACAGGCTCCTCCCCAGAGTGCCCCATCCCAATGCACTCATCCCTCCCCTGATACAGGCCCCCCTCACCCCTCCCCAGAGCAGCCTCCAGGGCCTCCCATCCCAATGCACTCACCCCTCTCCCTGAGCCAGGCCCCTCCCGGGCCCCTCATCCCAATGCACTCACCCCTCTCCCTAAGCCAGCCTCCCCAGGGCCTCCTATCCCATTGCACTCACCCGTCCCCTGAACCAGACCCCGCAGCTCCAGGAGCACCCCCTCCATCAAATCCTCCTCCCCCCCCGAGCCAGGCACCGGAGGAACGGAATGGTTGGGTAAGGAAATCTGACCTTTAAAGTGGCCGCTGCTGCCGCCTAGTCCTGCTGCCTCAGCTCGCAGCATGTAGAGAGCCGGAGCACTTAGCCAACTCCCGGGTCTCTGTTCAAAAGCGTCACATGGGCCAGAGCAGCGTGCGCTTTGCTTCCACCCCAGCCCAGAGCCCCCCTAGTGTGGCGTCTGGGGGCAACTGCCCTCCCCGTCCCCCCTTCACTACGCGTCTGATGTCACCACTGCCAGACCCAGTGTGTGCACGACATGGAGGGAAGCCCATCCACCGCGTGGCCACCTTCCTGCCTGCAGGCTTCCGGTCTGGCCGGCACCTTCCCCTGCCTGCTTGTCCCCGGGACGTAGGAGTAGTGAGACTCACCCCTTGAACATCTGTACCCCTGCAGGAAAGGGCCTGCTGCCTAGGTCTCAGGTAGCCTTGTTCGAAGCACATCGCCTTCGTCTGACTTGTGGCCTTTCAGTCTCGTCTCGGAGATGAGGACTAGGCTTCATGCACAGTGTCTCCCTAGATTACTGCCCTTCTCTTTGTTCTCCACAGCTGGACCAGCTGCAAGAGGGGAGCAGTTGCCACCTCCCATGCCATCCTCCTGCCCCTGCATGCTCTGCTGGCGCCAAAGAGCCCACGAGGACCCCCCAGAGGGAGCATATCGCTGCCCTGAGAACCCTGCAGTGCTTCATGGACCAGCAGGACCAGAGACTGGAGGAGGACCTCCAGCTGTGCTGTGACACCTGGTGGGAACTGCTGCAGCAGAGCTGATCCATCTGCACAGCCTTCCATATGGTCATTGACTGCCTAGTGGCTGCTCCTGTGCTGGCCCTTGTCCCTCCAGCTTTTCCCCTAACCCCTTCCCTGTGGCCGTTGAGGGCCCCGCACATGAGGCGATGGCACCACCCAACGCAGGCACCACTCCCAACCCCAGCCCTGAGCCTCGTCTCCCCCCTCATCTCCCTTCCACTTCCTTCCTCCCCTCTCCCAGGTTCTTTCCCCAGTCCCTCCCCAGTTACATTTACCCCAATTAAAAAAGTTGATTGTTTCCAAACAAAAAGTGTACTTTATTGTCTCTGCAGGGGAGGAGAGAGGAAGGGGGGAAAGGGATGGCAGGGGAAGGAAGGGGTGTGGGAGGAAAGGCAAAGAGGGGCATTGCACAGGCTCCTTGTGGGGAGGCCCAGGGGGAGTATCACTGGGGTCCTTGTGAGAAACTCTCCCTCAGGGCCCTCCTGGATTTGCACAGCCCTGATGGGCCTGCCAGATAGGGCTCTGCCAATCTGGTTGGCCTCTGCCCTCACCCTGACAGGAACATCTCCCCCTTGCTTTCACAAAGGTTGTGGAGGACACAGCATGCCGCCACCACTGGGGGATGTTCTGCTCACTGAGGTCCAGACAGGTGAGGAGACAATGGAACCTCCCCTGGAGATACCTAAAGGTGCCCTCCACAACAATACGGGCCCTGCTAAGCCTGGTTTAAAATGTTCTGTGGTGGGGTCAAGATGTCCGGTGTAGGGCTTCATAAGCCAGGGAAGCAGAGGGTAGGCTGCCTCCCCTACAACACAGACCGGCATGTCCACGTCCCTGACCCTGATGGTGAAGTCAGGGAAAAAGGTGCCAGCGTGCAGCTTCTGGAACAGGCTGGAGTTTTGGAAGACACACGTGTCATGCGCCTTCCCCGACCACCCAATGTAGATGTCTGTGAACTGGCTCCGGTGGTCAATGAGGGCCTGCAGGACCATCAAAAAGTACCCCTTCCAGTTAATGTACTCAGATGCCTGGTGGTTGAGGGCCTGGATGGGGATGTGAGTGCTGTCACCCACCTCCAGAGAAACAGAGGCTAGGGACACTACTCCTACCCATCCTGGCTAATAGCCATTGATGAACCTAACCTCCATGAATCAATCAAGCTCTTTTTTGAACCCTATTAAAGTCCTAGCATGCACCACATCCCCTGGCAAGGAGTTCCAGAGGTTTACTGTGCGCTGAGTGAAGAAAAACTTCCTTTTGTTTGTTTTAAACCTGCTGCCAATTAATTTCATTTGGTGACCCCCTAGTTCTTATATTGTGGGAATAAGTAAATAGCTTTTCCTTATTCACTTTTTCCACATCAGTCATGATTTTATAGACCTCTATCATATCCCCCCTTAGTCTCTTCTTTTTTAAGCTGAAAAGTTCAAATCTTTTTAATCTCTCTTCATATGGGACCCATTCCAAACCCCTAATCATTTTGTTGCCCTTTTCTGAACCTTTTCCAATGCCAATATATCTTTTTTGAGATGAGGCAACCACATCTGTATGCAGTATTCAAGGTGTGGGTGTACCATTGTTTTATATAGAGGCATTAAGATATTTTCTGTCTTATTCTCTATCCCTTTTTTAATGATTCCCAACATTCTATTTGCTTTTTTTTGACTGCTGCTGCACACTGAGTGGATGTTTTCAGAAAACTATCCACAATGACGCCAAGATCCCTCTCTTGATTAGTTGTAGCTAAATTAGTCCCCATCATAGTGTACATATAGTTGGGATTATTTTTTCCAATATGCATTACTTTACAGTTATCAACATTAAATTTCATTTGCCATTTTGTTGCCCAATCACCTATTTTGGTGAGATCTTTTTGAAGCTCTTCGCAGTCTGCTTTGGTCTTAACTATTTTGAGCAGTTTGGTATCATCTGCAAATGTTGCCACCTCACTGTTTACCCCTTTCTCCAGATCATTTATAAATAAGCTGAACAGGATGGGTCCCAGCATTGGGTCCCATCCATGATGGGACACATCCTTGGGGGACCCCACTAGTTACCTCTTTCCATTCGGAAAACTTACATTTATTCCTACCCTTTGCTTCCTGTCTTTTAACCAGTTATCAATCCATGAAAGGACCTTCCCTCTTATCCCATGATAATTTACTTTGTTTAAGAGCCTTTAGTGAGGGACCTTGTCAAAGGCTTTCTGAAAATCTAAGTATACTATATCCATTGGATCCCCCTTGTCCACATGTTTGTTCACCCCCTCAAAGAATTCTAGCAGATTAGTAAGGCATGATTTCCCTTTACAAAAAACATATTGATTTTCCCCCAACAAATTATTTTCATCCATGTGTCTGACAATTTTATTCTTTACTATAGTTTCAACTAATTTGCCTGGTACTGACATTGGAGTTACCAGTCTGTAATTGCCAAGAACACCTCTAGAGCCCTTTTTAAATATTGGCATCACATTAGCGAGCTTCCAGTCATTAGGTACGGAAGCTGATTTAAAGGATAGGTTACAAACCACAGTTAATAGTTCCGCAATTTCATGCGTGAGTTCTTTCAGAACTCTTGGGTGAATGCCATCTGATCCCAGTGACTTGTTACTGTTAAGTTCATCAGTTTGTTCCAAAACCTCCTCTAATGACACCTCAATCTGGGACAGTTCCTCAGATTTGTCACCTAAAAAGAATGGCTAGGTTTGGGAATCTCCTCAATATCCTCAGCTGTGAAGACTGAAGCAAAGAATTCAGGAGTCTGTTTTGTCTTTCATACTCCGAAAGTTTCACTTGATTTAAAACCTACTTGCTTACAAAATCAGACATAAAAATACGAAAGTGGCCCAGGCCTCTGTTATTGAAAAATAGCATACTTTCTCATTTTACCATATAATTATAAAATAATTGGTAATATAAAATTGGAATATTTATCTTGTACATACAATTTATAATATATAGGGCAGTATAAACAAGTTGTGTCTGAATGAAGTTTTAGTTTGTCCTAACTTTGCTAGTACTTTTTATGTAGCCTGCTTGTAAAACTAATTAAATATCTAGATGAGATGCTGTATCCCCTGGAAGACTTCTGCATACTCGCTGGTTGAGAACAACTATCTTAACTCAAACACTTCCAGATCCAGGGGCAACTGCTGGGGAGAGACACAAGGGGGTCATTGGCCACATGACTCCTCCCTGTGCCTCCTTCCTGTGCCACGTGACCATTCCCCATGTTTCCATTGGTCTCTGCAATGTGCAGGGCCTGAGGCTGTTCAACGAACCGTCCATAGGATGCAACAGCTCTGCTCACTGGCTGCTGGTCCCTTGCTCCTTCTCCCCAGCATGGGAGGAAGCATATGACTCGTGTTTCCCCCCATGCGTCGCCGTCTGGCTCTGTTGCCTTTTATCACCCTTAACTCTTCTTCAGTCCCAGTCTTCCTAAAAAAAAAAGGGAAGTATCCCTGTACGCACCAATATAGTTCAGAGATACAAAGGAATTACACATACAGGGTATGTCTAGACTACAGGCTTTTGTCGACAGATAGGGTATGTCTACACTACATGGCTCAGTCGACAGAGCCATGTAGATGAGCTTTGTAGACATAGGAAAATGAAGTGGCAATTATTTAAATCGCCGCTTCATTTACATCAAAATGGCTGCCGCGTTGTGCTGATCAGCTGTTTGTCGGCTCAGCGGGGTAGTCTGGACACTCAGCAGTCGACATCAAAAACCTTTGTCAACTGCCCCGTTATGCCTCGTGGGATGAGGTTTACCGGGGCGGTCGACAAAGGCTTTTGATGTCGACCGCTGAGCATCCAGACTGCTGCACTGAGCCGACAAACAGCTGATCGGCACAGCGCAGCAGCCATTTTGATGTAAATGAAGCGGCGATTATTTAAATTGCCGCTTCATTTTCCTACGTCTACAAAGCTCATCTACATGGCTCCATCAATGGAGCCATGTAGTATAGACATACCCATACTGTCGACAAAGCTTCTGTCGACAAAGAGCGTCTAGACTACATCCAGTTCTGTCGACAAAGAGTGTAGATGCAAAGGACAGTGTAGATGCAATAACGCCTTCTGTCGACAGAACTCTGTTGACAAAAGGCATTATTCCTCGTAGAATGAGGTTTACCGCCATAGACAAAACTGCTGAGTTCTGTCGATGTTATATCGACAGAACTTGGCCGTAGTGTAGACGCAGTGGACTTTTGTCAACAGAACCCTGTAGTCTAGACACACCCACAGTGTCCACAACCCCAGCCTTAATATCTGGCGTGCTTTCCCAGCTGCCTGCCTTTTGCCAGGACACTAGTCACAAGGCTATTCCCCTGGGCTTTCCTTCTCCCCATATTCAGAGGCTTGCAAGAAACTCCACCTTTACTGTTCTGTAGCCCTTTGGCTTCCTTCAGTTCTGGTTCTCTCCCAGTTCTCTACCCCTTATATCAGGTAGTATAAAATTGTAAAGATCCATAGACACCTTGCATCCCCATAGCGTTCTTTCTGAATAAAAGTGAAAATATTTTGGGATTTGCATTACAAGAACCTTTCTTCCTTTTAAAGAGTGGAATGTGCTTCCCACTCTTTTACAGTTTCAGTTATAGTAATCAACATTTTTTATTTGGTTTTTCAGATTATTAGCACTAGTTCTTATGGACAAAATATATTAATTGAAAAAAAATCAAAATTTAAGTGTCTACAGGAAAGGATAAGTTGACATTTGGCTGAACCAGTGTCTAAGGCTTTGGATGCTATTCAGCATAAATCTTGTTACCAATTCTCAGCAAAAGTGGCAAACAACTTTTAATGAAATACAGATTGTTCACTTTGCAATCATCTTTAATTTTTTGTTATCCTTTATCTTGGATGAACTGAATTGTAATGTTGGGCCTGATTCACTAGTGCGTTGCTCCAGTTTTATTCCGGGTAACTCCATTGAGCTCAGTGGAGTTACGTTGATGTAAAATGAAGTAATGGATTTGGTGAATTAGTCCCACAATATAATAAAAGAAGTCACATTTTCCACCCAGCCTGTGCTGGCATAAATTCCCATAGCAATCATCTATCATTAAATTGTTTTAGCTATGCACAGTCTCCATGTTGTTTTACTATAGCCATATTAAAATAGATTAGGTTTGATATCTTGCTTATTTTATATATGAAAGAAGAAAATGCTAACTCAGAAATGGATCCGATCCAGTCCAGACACAGGTAAATCTCCATTGAGCTAAAACTATGTGTATTGATCCTCAATTAGGACTGTAACATCAGGCCCAGTATGATGACTTAACAATTCAGTAAGATAATCAGTACTAAAAATAAATGCTGCAGCTTCTGTTATTTCAGGCACATAAATAACACAAATAGTAAATGAAAAAATATAGAAAAAAATCAGCCACCATTTTTATTCACTTTGACAAAGCAATGAGGTTCATAAACTGAACTTCTTCATGATCACAATTATTCAAAAAATGAAAGAATGTTTTAATAATTAAGTAATTTAGTTAGGGTCTGATGCAAAGTCCATTGAGGTCGATGGGAGCTTTTCCGTTGACTTCACTCTGCTTTGGATAAGACTTTTAATAATTAATTTTTTCCCCACTGATATCAAAAGTGCACAGATGATATTTTAGTATCAAGGGGAAAATATTTTTATTGAATGCCTTTGTCTAAGTTCCTAGGCTGCATTATCTAGGGCTCACATGGTAAATATTTAAAAGAGAACTCTTCCTTTCTTCCAGCTTCTCACCCAACTGACTCATTTACATTAGCAAGAAGCCCTGAATTTCCCCTTCCTATCCAGTTCCTTCTCTCTTCTGATTGATTAAACTGTTTGTTTTTTCATGACATGTCATTATGTCACGAGTTTTAAGAGATCAGCTTATGCTTTCTTCTTCATGTTAACTGTTTAATACATTGTAGTTCTGAATAATTTATTGTTAAAGTGCCTTCTTACCTTTTCCCTTTTGGAGCTGTTGCAAAAACTATTGCAAATGCTGCATACTGAATGCATATGCCAGAAAGAATTTTAATTTCTAATAATGTTTGCACTCCATGGTGGGAAAGTAATGAAAAAAAAAAAGATTACATTTATAGCAAATCCCATGTGTCATTCATAGAGTTCAAATTTTAAGGCCAAAAGGAACCATTAGATCATCTAGTCTGACCTCCATTAATTTTCAGCCAGTTAGCTCTTTCTGACATTTAAAGTCTGAGGTTGAGGTTGAGATTTTAATTGCAGTCTAAGGGATTTATACCACATCCTCTATTACAATCAGTAGAAAGCAAGTGTCTAGGAGTCAGGGGGCCAAAAGGCACACTGAGCCCCTGGGCAAAGTGGAAGGGGGCTGGCTCCATGCTCCTGGAAGGGGCGGGTCCTCGGCAGAAGGGGCGGGGCCGGAGCAGCCAGCACTCAACTCTGGCTGGAGTGCACTGTGTGTCATTCCTGCTGCAATTTCCAGGGCCCGAGGCTCTGGCTGATACTGTACCTGTGGTAGCAGCAGCAGCTAGGAGCTGTGGGCCCTTTTGAATTGTTGGGCCCTAGGGCAATTGCTCATTTTGCCCTCCCCCCCACTGCGGGCCTCTAGCAGACTGAATTATTGCTAAATTACATTAACTTCATGCCCAACTTTTGAGACATACAAATAGTCCCATCACAGTAAATCCTCTTTTACAGAATCTAAGGCCAGAAGTGCCATTATAATGCATATTTTAATCAAAATACCATGTTGTACTGAGGCCTTTGAGAAATCCTAGTATATTATATCAGCACTATTACATTTATCTACCTCAAGTCCTTTGTAAACTTCTGGAAAAAAAAAAAAAAAAAAAAAAAAGAACAAATTAGTTTGACAAGACCTACCTTCCATGAGACCATGCCGACTGGCATTAATTACATTATTATTATATCACATTAGCCTCTAATTCCTTGTTGCTCAAGTCCTGATATAACTGTTTTGTTATTTTACCAGGGATGGGCATGCGACTAACCAATTGATAATTCCCTGGATAATCCCTTTTACTCTTTTTGAATATTGGAACTACAGTGACAGTCCTCCAATCTTCTGGAATTTCCTCAGTTTTCCAAGATCTGTGAAAAAATTAACATTAGTGATTCCTTCACTATCAACAAACCCAGTGCCCCACATGCTCCCTGGCAAGTGGGACCTACGTTCAATGACACAGCAATGACTCCCGTCACCCCATTTCAATATCAATCTGGAAATTTTGGAGCACCATCATTAAAATGGGGGGTGAGGTTTGATTTAAATATGGAAATCAGTAACACAGTCAATACAGTAACCCTTAGGAAGCTTTATAGTCAATTCCATTTCTTTTACATCAGGGGTGGAAAGTAAGTGGCCTGTGGGCCAGATTCAGTTCACCAGTGTTAGCCCCTGGTGAGCCACCAGATGCTTTATTTATCTATGTATCTGCAGGTACTGCCACTTGCAGCTCCCATTGGCCGCAGTTCACCATTCCCAGCAACTGGGAGCTGTGGGAAGTGATGTGGCCTGGTCCACACCACTTCCCATAGTTACTGTTTGCTGAGAACAGTGAACCAGAGCCCATGGGAGCCACAAGCGACCATACCTGCAAACATGCAAGTAAATAAAGTGTCCAGCAGCCTGCCAGGCTATGCCTGGCAAACCATATCCAGCCTGTGGGCTATTATTGCCCACTGCCCACCCCTGATTTACACTAATCTACATTTATAGTATTCAGTGTGCTACAACTTTTATATTGACAGTGCATAACTACACTGCAAAAGTTGTGAAGAAGATGCTGGAAGATTTAGGAACTTTGGTTTATGACACCCAAGATTTCACAAGAGGCAGTTTGCAACCGTGCAATAAGTTGTGTGGCAAAGTCTAGGCTAAGCCCCATGGATCCTGCATTTCCTGGCAGGTTTGTGAGTGCCTCAGAGGCTCACAGTGTCCTTAGTACTGCCACGAAGGCGAGAGTACCCCGCTACCAGAGCCTTTTTTCCATTATTGGCCAGTCCAGTGTCCTTCTTTTTCCCCACCCTATTGGCCCTTCCAGCCAGAGAGGAGGGTTGGGGGGAACCCGGTCCCACCCACTTGCTCTGGGTTCCGGCCCAGGGCCCTATGGGTGGGGCAGCCCCGAGCAGGCCATGTAACTTAGGCCCTTGCCCCCTGAGCAGCAGCCCCTCTCTGGACCACCTCCCCAACCCTTCCAGCAGTACCTCCTCCCTGATGCTGTAGAGCAAACCTTGATGTCAACTGTCTCGAGTGTGTTCCCTTGCACTGGGCTGCTCTCTTCTCCTTCACTTTCTCCTCAAGTCCATCCCTTTTCTCCTTCCCCCTTAGCCTTGCCTGGGAAGTGTTTTTATAGTGCGCATCCACCTTAAGTGGCTGCAGGTGTTCCAATTAGCCTTCCCTTCAGGCTGATGCCAGATAGGCTTCAGGTGTGGCTGGCTGGGCTACAGTCTAACAGCCTATTCAGGGAACATAAAACCACATACCCAGGTCCCTGCATATCTGCCTTCCATGAGGCCTCAGTAGCTCCCTGCTCTCAGGCTGCCACACATCCTTCCCCCCTGCTCAACACGTGGGGATTGGGCAACTTGGGTCGTTAGGCAGTGCATGCGGGATAAGCCATCCGCATTCTCATGACAACTTCTTGCCCTGTGTTGCACTCTGAACTGGTAGGGCTGGAGGGATATGAACCAGCGAGTCACCCTGGCATTCTTTTCCTTATTCCGCTGCATCCACTGGAGCGGGGCATGGTCTGTCACCAAGACAAACTTGCGTCCTAGTAGATAGTATCGTAACGCCTCCATGGCACATTTCATGACCAGACACTCCCTCTCAACAACAGCGTACTTACATTCTCTAGGTAATAATTTTCTACTGAGGTACAGCACCGGATGTTCTTCTTCCCCTACCATCTGGGACAGGACTGCCCCAAATCCTACCTCAGATGCATCTGTTTGTAGGATGAATTCCTTTGTAAAATCCGGCGTAATCAGTACCGGCTTGTTGCAGAGGGCCAACCACAGATCCATGAACACCTTTTCCGCTGCATCAGTCCAATTTACTACATCAGGGCTGCGAGCTTTTATTAAGTCTGTCAAAGGGCTAGCTCATGTAGCAAAGTGAGGGATAAATTGACGATAATAGCCCACAATGCCCAGGAATGCTCACACTTGTTTCTTGTGTCTTGGCCGGGGCCACTGTTGGATGGCCTCTAACTTATTCAACTGCGGTTTCACCAGGCCTTTCCCCACCACATACCCAAGGTATCTGGCTTCCGTGAATCCCACAGCGCACTTAGCTGTATTTGCGGTGAGGCCAGCATGCCTGAAGGTGTCCAGAACAGCCTCCACCCTCTGTAAGTGTGTCTCCCAGTCTGGGGTGTGGATGACTGTGTCATCCAAATAGGCAGCTGCGTATCTAGTGTGGGGCCGCAGCAGCTTATCCATGAGGCATTGGAATGTCGCTGGGGCCCCATGGAGGCCAAATGGAAGTACAGTATATTGGAACAGGCCGTCCAGGGTGGAGAATGCTGTTTTCTCTTTAGTGTCTTCTGCCAGTAGCCCTTAGTCAGGTCTAGTGTGGTCAGATATCGGGCGTTGCCTAATCGGTCGACTAGTTCATCGATGCGTGGGATGGGGTATGCATCAAAGTGGGAAATCTCATTCAGTCGCCTGAAGTCATTGCAGAAGCGGGTGGTGCCATCTGGTTTTGTCACCAGTACTACTGGGCTGGACCACTGACTGTGGGACTCCTCTATAACACCTTCTTGAGTCTCAGGGCCCTCCCCTGGCATCATTTGTGTGCCTCAGCCCACACAAGCATCTGTTCTGGCCTGGAGCAGAATGTGCGTGCCTAAAGCCTTGGACACCCTCCTTTGCTTTCTTGTCTTCTTGTCCTTCCCGGGGGTGGAAAAGTGTTCTTGGGCCCATTCCATGAACTTGGGGGAAGAAGGCACCTCAGAGTAGGCCACCCGTGAATCAGGGAGCTCCCCAGTTTCCTGCTCCTGAAGGGGGAGTAAGCCCCTAAACCCCGGGAAGTCCCTGCCTATCAACACTAGGTAGGGGAGATGGGGAACCACACCAACCCATACCTGAACCCTGGTCCCTTGGACTTCCAGCATCACCAGGGCATTAGGGTAGAAATTGACAGTCCCATGTACGCAGGTGACCCGTGGCCAGTAGTACCTGGTTGGGCTTTACAAACCTCCTAGAAGCTAGGTGACTACACTCCTCGAATCTATGAGAGCCACAGTCTCTACCCCATCCACCTTCACTGGCTTGGTATAGTTGTGTGGGGTGGCTGCCACTCCCATCAGACTAAGCAGTGTTCATGGATTACCCCAGGACCCAAGGTTGCACTGCATAGGCTCCTCAAGGTTGGGGCACTGAGCTGCCATGTGGCCCCATTCCCCGCACCCATAGCATCGGTAGTCTTTCCTCTATTCCCAAGAGGAGAATGGTTTGGCCTCAGGATGATTCTTCTTGAGATTCTTCTCCTCCCTGCATGACCCTCTTCCATTCCCTTTTTCCCCCCGTTCTGGGTCCCTGGGACCATGGGGCACTTTAGCAGCTAGGGGCAGATTCAGTCATTTACCTCGTTGTTGGTCCTCCCTAGGAGGCCAGGCCAGTCCACTGGCTGCCAGCTGCCGCTCTACTAGAGTGATCGTCTCTTCAAAAGTAGAGGGTCATGTTGGCCTACCCACAAGCGAAGATCTGGCGGCAACTTCTGGGTAAACTGGTTAATAACGAGGGTCTCCAGGATCTTGTCTGGGCTATGTACATCAGGGCGCAGCCACTTCTGGGTGGAATGGACCAGCTCGAACAGCTGGGCCCTCGGGGGGTTTCTCTCCTGATATTTCCAATCATAGTATCTGTGGGCCCTAGCTGCAGCAGTTACCCCAGCACAGGCCAGGATCTCCTCCTTCAGCCGGGGGTAGTTAGCTGCCACCTGAGCTGGTAGATCATAGTAGGCTCTCTGGGCTTCCCCACAGAGGAATGGTGCAAGTATGCTGACCCACTGCCCCTTTGGCCATGCCTCGCAGTGGTCAGCCCATTCAAAAGCCAGGAGATAGGCCTCTACATCATCCCCCTGCATCATCTTGGGCAGGCAATTAGCAGCTCTCACTGTTGCTGAACCCCCTACCTCTCGGGGCCAGTCAGTGAGTGCACCCAGCCGGTCCACCACCTCTCGGAGGAGAGCTCGATCTGCTGCTGCCTGGTTCAGGAGCAACTGGTTTGTCTCCTGCTGTAGCCTGGAGGCCTCCTGCATGGCCAGCCCCTGCACCCGGGTGACCTCCTGCTGGGCTTCTGTGGCCTGCACTAATGCCTTCGCCAAGTCTTCCATGGTGCTATGACGTGAAACCTCCACCAATTGGGACACTGCGTAGGGCATGTGTGTGTGTGAGAAAAACCACAATCCCCAGTGTGCCCCCTTTTCCTCCAACTTGTGCGGGTTTTTTTCTTTTTTTTTTTTTGGACGTGGGGTGTGCAGAGAACCCCGCCACGCTATAAAACAATCCCACCCTGGCACCGGTTGTGGCAAAGTCTGGGCTAAGCCCCATGGGTCCTGCACTTCCTGGCAGGTTTTTGTGTGCCTCAGAAGCTCGCAGTGTCCCTAGTACTGCCACGAAAGCAAAGGTACCCCACTACCAGAGCCTTTTTCCATTGGCCAGTCCAGTGTCTTTCTTTTTCCCCACCCTACTGGCCCTTCCAGCCAGAGGGGAGAGTTGGGGGGAACCCGGTCCCACCCACTTGCTCCAGGTTCCGGCCCAGGGTCCTATGGGTGGGGCAGCCCCGAGCAGGCCATGTAGCTTGGCCCTTGCCCCTGAGCAGCAGCCCCTCTCTGGGCCACTTCCCCAACCCTTCCAGCGGTACCGCCTCCCTGATGCTGTAGAGCAAACCTTGATGTCAGCTGTCTCGGGTGTGTTCTGTTGTGCTGGGCTGCTCTTTTCTCCTTCACTTTCTCCTCTAGTCCATCCCTTTTCTCCTTCCCCCTTAGCCTTGCCTGGGGAGTGTTTTTATAGTTAAAACTATAGTTTTATAGTTTTAAGGTACACACCTGCAATACCTTAAGTGGCTGCAGGTATTCCAATTAGCCTTCCATTCAGGCAGATGCTAGATAGGCTTCAGGTGTGGCTGGCTGGGCTACAGTCTAACAGCCTATTCAGGGAACATAAAACCACATACCCAGGTCCCTGCATATCTGCCTTCCATGAGGCCTCGGTAGCTCCCTGCTCTCAGGCTGCCACAGTTGAGTATTTCTCAAAAATTGGTCAGCGGTGGAATAGTTAACAATGCTGCTATTTAGACTGTCATCTTTAGGCTTAAGAATTAACATCCCAATGAACTATAGAGTAATATTCACTTCTCAGGCCATGTCTCCACTTGCTGGAGGATCGACGGTCTGGCAATCGATTATCTGGGCTTCAATTTAGCAGGTCTAGTAAAGACTCGCTAAATCGAATACTGAGGGCATCTTCATCGGTGCTGGTACTCCTCACTATTGCAAGGAGTAAGGGATATTGATGAGAGTGTTTCTCCCATTGAACTCCCACTGTGGGGCCACCCCAGAAAATCATTGCAAGGTACATCAGACTTCAACTAAGCATATCACATAGCTGGACTTGCGTATCTTGCTTTGATTTTCTCTGCCAGAGTAGACCTTGCCTCAGAACTATTGTTTCAAGTGGATTGCAGCCACCATTGCAAGAATTTACTTTGAATTCACATTTATGCATTTAAAAAGGGAACACATTGTTCTTCTGTACAGTTGCCTTTAAAATGTCACTGTCATGCAGCTGACTAACGTAATCTTTCCCTTCCTGTCTTTCTCTCTTCTATCACTCCATCCACCCACATCATATTTCCTCTCCTTTCTTCTCACCCACCTATTTTCATGTAGAGTGACCAAATGGCCCAATTTTATAGGGACAGTCCCAGTATTGGGGAGCTTTTAATTATCTGGGTGACTATTACTTCCTACTCCCATCCCAATGTTTCTCAGGTACTATCTCTCCCTAGCTTCTATGCTGTCCTCAGTGTTATCCCAAAATTCACTGGAGACCACCCCAGGGTTACACTCATAGGGTATGTCTACACTGCCACCCTAGTTCGAACTAGGGTGGCTAATGTAGTCATTCGAACTTGCAAATGAAGCCCGGGATTAAAATATCCCGGGCTTTATTTGCATGTTCAGCGCCGCCATTTTTAAATGCCGGTAGTTCGGACTCCTGCTCGCTGGCTACAGCGGCACGGGCTAGGTAGTTCGAATTAAAGCTCCTAATTCGAACTACCATTACTCCTCCTGCAATGAGGAGTAATGATAGTTCGAATTAGGAGCTTTAATTCGAACTACCTAGCCCGGCCGCGTGTAGTCATGGGCAGGAGTCCGAACTACCGGGCATTTAAAAATGGCGGCGCTCGGGAACATGCAAATAAAGCCCGGGATATTTTAATCCCAGGCTTCATTTGCAAGTTCGAATGACTACATTAGCCACCCTAGTTCGAACTAGGGTAGCTAGTGTAGACATACCCTAATAGATTTATTACTCAGGGCTGGTGTTATCCACTTTTGAAGCTATTTCATGTTCACTGGCAAAGGGATTATAGGCAGCTTGCACTCATTTGCCACCAGGCCAGGAAGACTTACTGCTGAGGGAAAGGGGAAGATGACCTGTAACTGGGTTGCACTGTTTTAAGCCACATACAACACCAGGAGCTAATATGACACTAAGCATTATTTTGCCTGTGCATTTTTATTAGTAGTTCCCTGAGGCAAGGGACCCTGTGTTTGTCTTAGAGCTGGTCTGCTCAATTTTTGTACTTATTTAACTAAAACTGTAGAAAAAACAATTTAGTTCCATTGGTATAACTCTCTAAAATGGATGCAGTTATCTTCTTTACTATATATTTTATGTAGTCTGTCCGTGAGTCCGTTTCTTCAAGAACTCCTCATTAACATTAAAATCTAGGACCACTGAATTTAGTAGGCAGCTTCCTCTTATCCTAACTTGAAGCAAGATCAGGGTTTGGTTGTGCTAGGGTAATAGGATGTGCGTCATATTTGATTGTTTCTCATAAAATGGAAAGGGAGAGGTCTGGCAGGAAGGAGTTATACTGCAGAATAACCACAGGAGGCATTAAGGGGCCAGAGATGGGGACCGGAACAGCTCTAACCCCACTGGGGCAGCAAGGGGCAGGTGTGGAGACAGGGACAGCTATCTACTATATATTTCAGAGAGTTTGTTTGCATGTCTGTCTGTCCCCCAGCCAGGGGACACGCACCCTCCTCCCTTCCCTGCAAATGCAGCGACCATAGACAGGCACTTCTCACTTGGCCCCAAGCTGCTGTGGTGAGAGAGGGATGGGGCTGTCTTCTATCCCTGGGGCAGCCTACACAGTGAACCCTCATCCCCAGCCCCACCCCAGAACAATTATTTATAATAAGTAAAACAAAAATTAATTGAGTTAAGGACCCGAGCAACGCCCAGTAAATCTTCTTGTACTAACATACATGCATGTCAGAATAGCTTTTACTGAAATAAGCTCTACTGATTGAAACACTTTGGATCAGTGTGACTGAATGCACATGCTTGAGGGTTGCATTGATCTAATTAAGTTATTTCAAACAATTTAGTTTAAAAGGTACAAAATGTGAGTGTAGACAAGCCCTTTGTTTTGTATGGCACCACGGATGCAGGCAGAAATCAAATAATAATAATGTATCAGTGTGGCTTAGTGCAGCATTTCTCAACCTTTTTTTTTTATAAAGTACCCCTTTTTAAAATATATATATATATATAAGTACCCCCAGTACCTACAGTTTTCAGACAGACAGATTTTTTTCTACCATTGTAACATATTTGTTTAAACAACTTAATCATAGCCGGGCGGGCGATGACATTTTTGGGTGTAAAAAGTACAAAAATAATAAAGCGCTGTAAAACTTAAAACAAAAATTCAATTTTCTCCAAATTTCAGTTGTGTTGATGTACCCCCCAGACTTCTTTCAAGTACCCCTAAGGAGAAAGAAGTTTCACTGGTTGAGAAACACTGGCTTAGTGGATAGAGGACTGAAGTGGGCCTTAGGAGACCTGGGGTCTAATTCCTGGCTCTGCCACCAGCTTACTGTCTGAGTTTGGACAAGTCATGTCACCTGTCAGTGCCTCAGTTTCCCTCTCTGTAAAACAGGGATAAAATTATTGACATCCTTCATAATGCATTCTGGAGATCTACTGGTAAGAGCTAGGAATCACTGTAACACCCCTTTTAAAATTTGGATGCTAGAATTTTTGGCATTTAAGTGTCCAATTTGCCACTGACTTAGGCATCATTCTTCAGGAGCTCAAAGTGGGACTCACCCAAGTTAATGGCAAAGCTCTAATCAACTTTGATGGTGCAGGATCAGAATCTCAGTGCTCTTCGTATAGGCACCATCAAAGTCTTTACTCCCTACATTTCTCTGCTTCATGCGCCTGTTCTATATGTAATCACTGTGAGTAGCTTGTGCTGCACTATGAGCGAGTTGTTTAAAAGGCCCTGCATAAATGTCAGTTATTATCATCATCACTTCCCATCATTAGCAATGTTGAAATAAGATAGGAATTATATTTGGGGTGAAATCTTGGCCCCACTGAAGTCAATGGGAGTCTTGCCATTGACTTTGTGCAGCCAGGATTTCACCCAAGATATTTATACAGAGTTATTTCTTAAAACAGCTCTTTAAAGCGTGTTTTGTCCAGTCAGATCAGAATATTATGTACACATGTTCAAACAATTTTTGTCCAAAAGAGAGAAAATATGGAAGGGTTCAGGGGTTTTTCACTCATACTATCATATCTAGTCAGGCATTACCATTACAATTGCTCTGTTTTGAGCTGAAATGACAGTTTGTGGTTTTTGAAAATTTCACGTCCACCCAACAAAAAACCCAGTGTGTTAAAAATAACAGATTTAAAAGTACCTTTAAAAGGATTGAGCATTGAGTGCTTGATCTAAAGCAAACTGAAAATTGTGGGAGTCTTTCTTTTGACTGTAATAGACTTTGGATCAGCCTCTGAGAACCTGTTTCATACTGTAGAAGTTCACGCATCTTTGTATTCTAGAATGTCTGCACAGAGAGCCCCCTGCCCTACGTTTGAGCTGGCTGTGTTTCTCTTTGTAATTCTTCATTTGTGAGGTTGGAGGCGGGCACAGGATTTACCCCGCCTCCAAAAGATTAGGAAGTGTGTGCTCCCCCCACCCACCCCCTTTTAAAGGCATCATGGGACCTGCCAAAGGCAAATGTTGACTGCCATGCCGGGTCCCTACAGTCCAGGGACTGCACAGCTCCTTACACCGGACATGCTGTCAGCCTGTCCTGTGTCATTGTGGCTGTTTCTGGATTGCCCTGAGGGAAAACTGTTCAAATTTCTTTTGACACTGTCTGTTCTCCAAGGGGCTGATTCCCTTCTGTTTCCACACATAACAGCGAGCATGGGGGCTTTTAAAAATATTTCACAGAATAATTACAGGGAGGTTAGTTAACTGAGGCCTATATCTGAATGGCTTTATTTTGGGCTATGTCTAGACTGCAGAGCAGTTTCCCAAAAAGGGGACGTGTTCTTTCGGCATCCCTGTATTCCTCTCAGTAAGAGGAATAAGGGATGTTCTGAAAGAGGACTTTTTTATATGGGCCAAATTTCGGAAAAGCCTTTTTCAGAAAAAAAGCGGAAAAAGATACACAAATTGCGGTTCGCACTTTGTGTATCTTTTTCTGACTTTTCCCGGTAGTCTAGACATAGCCTTTAACACATTTTTACTGAGCACAAAAAGTGAAAGACTGTCAACCATGAAGACTCAGCCCCTGTCCAGCCAAAAGAGAAGAGGGGTCACAGGGTTGAGCTAGCTATACCCTAACCTGGAGGGATGTGAAATCACAGAGCATTCATGCACTGCGCCCACCCCATCCTTAGCCTTCGCTGAGATGGACAACAAGAGCACCGGTAAGTATCAGTAATGATGCTGATGTGGAAATCTCACCACTAAGATGCCGTGCCTTTAAGCAATCAGCAGATGGTGATAATTTTGGGGATATGTTTTCACAGCACAGTGCATCTGAGCAGTAGGCAACTAGGACTGAGCACCTGCTTAGCCTAGCCCAGATAGAAGCATCCCCACATGAAAACCCTACCAGCATTACTGTGTTGTCATGATTTCTGCACTCATGTATGTCTGGGGGTGTATCACATCGTTTTTTGTGATGACACCCTGGGATATTTCTACCCAGCAAACCTCTCTTCCTCTGCAGCTGCTAGTCTCACTGGGTTTCAGAGCCCAAGCATCTACACAGGCTATTTGTAGTTCCACAGCAGCAAAATCCCACATCATTTGACCCCGGCTCTGTTGCTTGTGCTAAGTAGATGTACCCAGAGATTCTTTCCTAGTCAGTTGTGGGAACTTGTCTGTGCTTTGGGCAGGAACTGTGGAAATGGCATTGGAGGAACAACAGCATCTGCATGGTTTCACCTGCATCTCACTGTGAAGAGGACAGAGTCCAGGCTAGTGTTCCCTGTAAGCTGCGTGCCCACAGCTAAGATTTGTTTCTATTGGCGGTGCAAATTTGCACAGGCCTTGGTGCACATAATTTATTCCACACATGGATGGAAAAGATTTGAGGGAACTTTGGTCCAGTCCAAGTTAAACCAGAACTCATGTTCTAATCCACAAACCCTCAACCAGGTAAGCTAGCTCAGGCTTACAGCCTCTCCAAATCTGCCTCAGAAATATTTCTGTGTGCACAGTAGGGAGGCTTGGGCTAAAAGTCAGGTAAAGGCCTGGGTTAACTATGCAACAGAGACAGACCCTCCATCACTACCACCTGGGCCTGGACCAAACTACTGCTCCTAATAATAATAATGCCATCATGCTGTGATATTGTGCTTTTCCATCAGTAGAGGATAATGGCTTGACATAAACTTTATTACTCCCCTGAATGCTATTCCAGAAATATCACAGAAGACTATTAGGAGAAGCTATATAAACCATATATCGTGGATATATTCTCCAGTGACTGGTCTTAAAATATTATTATGGTAATGAAAAAGGCCCCAGCTGAGATCATAGGCCCATGGTGCTAGGCACTGTACAAACATAATAAGAGACAATCTCTGCCCTGAAGAGCTATAACAGAAAGACACAAAAGGTGGGAGTGGAAACAGAGGCTCAGGAAGGTGAAATGACATGCCAAGGTTCACACAGATGCTCAGTGTCAGAACTGTGACAAGAACGTATAGCTCCTGACTCCCAGTCCACTGGGCATTTCACCAGACCATGCAACTTCATGTAAAACATAACTATTAACAAAATACTGCTTCATTCCTTTGTCACTTTCTCACCCAATTTTCAGGAGTCCAGTAACATCTAACTCAGGACTGCCCATTTGGTCCTTACAGTTCACAAAATAAATCAAAAGTCTCTCACCGACCTAAATGCAAAGTGTACTCAGTCTTTGACTAGACCTGGCTCCCTATGCTTTTGGCTTTACCCAGAACTGCCATTTGATAGAAGCAGCCAAACCTTTTTATCTGGTTTGCTGGGCTCTGGTTGGTCTCTGTCTTCTCCCAGCCCTTCTAACTGCTGGAGGACCAAATGTTGCTAGTTCCATCAGCAATTGACCCTGGGAGGCCTTTCTAGGTAACTTTTGGAGGTCCAAACTTGCTGCCTTTCTCCTTAAAGTGACACTTCCTAGAGCTAAGGCCACATCTATACTTTCCATGCCAGAGATTGATTTTCTGGCATTCGATATATTGGGTCTACTTAAGATCCACTAAATCGAATGCTGATATATTGGCATTCGATATATTGGGTCTACTTAAGATCCACTAAATCGAATGCTGAGGGCAACTCTGGCTGGCACTGGCACTCCTGGCAACCATGAGGACTAAGGAAAGTCAATGGGAGTGTTTTCTCCCATTGGCCTCCCTCTGTGAAGACAGTGCCAAGCTCGGCTTAAGATAAGCCGACTCTAGTTACATATTTTACGTAGCTGGAGTTGCATACCTTAAACCTTCCAGGTCTAGTGTAGACCTGGCCTAAGATGTACCAAGGCAAGTGGTTTTCTGGTAGGGGGCAGTGAATGCCTGGTGCACCCTTCACACTCTTACAGCAGTGTATGATTTTTCAATGGAAGTTACTAATTTAACCTTTTTAACCCTTTAAAAACAAGACATGTTCAGCAAGAGTAACAATGCACATCTGATTCTGTTAGACAAGCCTAGCAACTCTGACATAGCTAACAGACTCCAAACATTATAAGCAGCAGAACATTGTCAGAATAAATGTCAGGACAGCTTTTCAACCTTCCCCAACCAAGAAGGACTATAATTCTGGACGGAGGAGGGCATCTGATGAGATATGCGGCATACATTCCTTGTGTACTTTGCTATAACAGCCTACTAAATTTCACATCTGAAATGAAGAACAGGATCTTATTTCTAATAGCTTGATTTGATATTAAATACACCAATACAAAGCAAATTAACATTTGGAATGACTTTCTTATGGGAGTGAAAACTAAAGTTTCTAAGGTTACAAAGAAAAATTCTCCAAGAATTAGCAAAAGATGTAGCCCCAGCAGAATCAGTAAGAGTCTCTTATACCCCATACTTGAATAATAGATTATTTTCCTTTTTTAGAATATTTAGTTCCTGAGTTTTATAAACATCCTCCCACATAGCACCTGGCTTTTTGGGGGTACAAATAACTGCAAAGGCATGTTAGGTAATTATGCCATGAATGACATCAAGTTGTGTCCACAACTATCTGGCCCTCAAAAATGACTTTGAAGTCACTGGAGTTACTCACACAGATGTAAACCTAGCATATAGAATCTGGCCATGTTCCCATTGGTTTTTTTAACTTGCAGAACTGCAGGAAAACAGGGGGAGGCCAGCTTGAAGTACCATTCAGAGTTAAAAAAAACAATGAGTAGTCCTTAGAGACTAACAAAAATATATATATAGCATCATGAGCTTTCCTGGGCAAAACCCACTTCTTCAGATGAGATTCAGAGTTAAAGTTAAGATTACTATGCATATAATGAAATTAGTAGAAAATAAATCTGGCATGGCAATTAAAAACAATCTTTAGACAATTTTCTCAACTCCAGCAAAAGAGAGAATTAATTGTTCACATTAGCTCACAGATAAGCTCTTAGGGATTAGCATGTATGCTAAGCTGTGAAACACAGTATGTGACTCTTCTGTAGTCTTGTATGCCTCTGATCCCAAACCTGTCTAAACCTGAATTACCTCTGTATCTCAGCTTGCTTAAGCCTGATGAGTCATCCTTGAACCAGAAAGTGTGATGGAGTTATCAGAGATAATTACTGGCAGGCCTTATGGTAGGCCCCATGCTATGCAACCAGGGTTCAGCCAAACCAGATGTGAACCCAGGTGATTCCAAGGCAGGCATACAGGCTCTGAAGGAAACACTCTGGCTATGTCTACACTCGCGGCTTCTTGCGCGAGTAATATACAAATGAGGCTAAGCATGGAATATCACCGAGCCTCATTTGCATACCTAATGAGCCACCATTTTTTTCAGAAGAGGCTCTTGCGCAAGAAGGAGCGTCTATACTGTCCCTTCTTGCATAAGAAAAACCTCTTGCGCAATGCCGTTCTTCCTGAAAAGTAATAAGTGTAACAGCATTGCGCAAGAGGGTTTTTCTTGCGCAAGAAGGGGCAGTGTAGACACTCCTTCTTGTGCAAGAGCCTCTTCTGAAAAAAATGGTGGCTCATTAGGTATGCAAATGAGGCTCCGCGATATTCCACGCTTAGCCTCATTTGCATATTACTCACGCAAGAAGCCGCGAGTGTAGACATAGCTCTGTGTAGTCTGCTCTACATCATTATCTTGCTGGGAATATGCCCATCGCCTCTGTTCTTGCTCTAGCCTAGGCCTGCTTCCACATGAGTCAGACCCTGTTTTAACTTGCCTGCACTCCTATCTCAGTTGGCCACCTGGTGACGCTAATGTGTCTATACTGACTGACCTTCAGGCTAAGAGGGAATTACCAAATTTGTGGAAAATGTTCCTTAGGATCATCTCAAGGTGTTGAAAACTATCCTTCCTCTCAGCCCCTTCCGAACTACCCTTTCCCATTCCCCTGCCACAAGACCACACTAACCCTGGAGCCATTCCTCCTCTAACATCTCCACAGAGAGATCATTTTACACAATAATATTGTTCCAATGCAGTGTTTCTCAACCTGTGGAGAGAAGTCTGAGGGGGTACGTCAACACAAGTGAAATTTGGCCAAAAATGTCCTGGATTTTGCCCTGAAAAGGAGATAGGGGAGGGAGCAGTGGCCCGTGCCTGTCAAATTAAATGTTCGGAGCCACACGCCTGGACGTTTACAGCTGCTCTGCGCACGTGCCCCCAGTGGTGGTGGGAAAAGTGTGTGGCTGCGGTGGTGGCGGCTCCGGTGAGACCCAGGGCAGTTCCAAGTTGGGGGGAGGGTTTGGGCGGGGAGAAAAAAAAATCACTTCCACGGCCGCTTCTCCTAGTTTGATTCCTCTCCAGCACCCTCCCTGGGGTGCTCCAGTGGGGAAGCAGCTGAACCTGGAGATGTGCATTATCTCCACCCCCACCAGCAGCTCAGTACAACGCATCCCCATCGCCCCTTCCCCGTGGCGCTGCGGAGAGGAGCTAAAAGGCAGAGAAGCGGCAAAATGAGCTTTGCTCCAAAGGACATCCCCCTGCACATCAGTGGTGTAGCAAGGAGGGCGGGGCAGTTGCTCCCAGGCGCCATGGTAGGGGGGCGCTGGGCAGGGGTGGGAGCCCACAGCCCCGCTTGCGTGCCACTTGCTCCCTGTAGACAAGCGGCCGAGGCAGGACCGGGCGGCTGGAGCGGGCACTTCAAAGGTAGGGTTACCGTACCTCTGGTGCCTGGCTCTGAGGGAGGGGAGGAGCATTGGGTTAGAGCAGGGGGGCTGGGGGTGCCTGGCTCTGCAGGAGGGGGAGAGCATTGGGTTAGAGCAGTGGGATCTGGGGTGCCTGGCTCTGGGGGAGGAGGGGCATTGGGTTAGAGTGGGGAGGTCAGGGGAGGGAGGGCATTGGGTTAGAGCAGGGGAGCTGGGGGTACTTATAATGTTTTTAAAGGGATACTTTATTAAAAAAAAAAAAAAGGTTGAGAAACACTGTTCCAATGCATTTCAATGTTTATTTACTTTTAGAAACTTTTCTTATCTGTTTGAACATCTGAAACTTTAAGTAAGTTTCCAGAAACTTGTCCAAAACTGCTTGAAATTCAGAGCGGTTTTCTATATTCATTATAATAGGAACCTGAACCTTGAGTCTCAGTCATGGCTTGAATTTGTAGATGCCATTGGGAGAAAAGGGAGTGGGGGTGCTTCTTTCATCAGGGCCCATCTGCCTGAGGGCACTGTGGCTGCTCTCCAGCCACTAAAAGGAACCAGCTTGGGGGCCACTTCCATCAAAGCCCTGCCCACTTGCTGGCTGATGAGCAATCATGATTCAAAGTCTTGCTTCCTCTCCAGCTACTACTTGCAAAGAATGTGTGCCTGTAATTATTTTAAAGTTGAATACAAATAAATGGACATAATACAATAGATGTAGCTATCTTCCACATACCTGTCAACTGAAATTCCAAATCCTTTGTTTTCATGTCATATTAACACACCAGGTATGTAATGCAAAATACATAGGTAGCAGTGCCCACTTATTTTGTGTGCACCATTGTAAATACAACTCTGTATGTTTAGTGGTGTTAGCATGATAATGAGCAATCCCATTTTTTTCTGATTGTGTGTGGGGTTGAATTGTCTGGGTCACAGGCCAGGATGCAGTGCTATACATACTGGTTCAGCATACTCACTTCCTCACTGGTACAAGCAGATGGTGACTAATTCATCCTATTTAAAAGGATGAAACGTCCCTTTTCAGCTCATTTTTAGTAAAGAATCTGATACAACAAATTTTGATGCATAGCAAATAGTTTTGCTAAGATGATCAAAAATAAGAATTGTTACTGAACTGTTGACATTTAATTTTAGGTAGAGTTTGCACATGAGAGAGTAGGCACATTAGATAAGCTCCTGCAAGTGAAATCTGGTAGTATTTTTTAATCCAACAAATATGCTAAAAATACCTGCAAAACATTTGCTCCTTGGAAGTATCTTTCTGAACCAAGGATAGCACACAACCCTCACAGGATAAGTTATCGGGGGGGAGGGGCAGGAGGAGATAGAGGCAAGGAAATCCCCTAAGTCCCCCAGTCTATTTTACTTAAACAGTAATTACTGAAGTATGACTAATGCTATTAGTATGCAAAACTGTGTTTAGAAAAGGGAAAGAGTATCTCAAGCTTTGCCTACATTGAGAATTTACCCTAATTCCAACAATCAAGGGCCAAGCACAGGAAGAGGTGCACTGGTGCAGCCCTAGTGTACAGAAGGAAAGCGGCAGTTTGCAACACTGGGGCAGACCAATGTTCCCTCTAATTTGTCCAACTATGTGCAGAATAAATTTTGTTATGTGCACTGAGGCATGTGCAGATTGTGCACCACAAATAGAAACACATGCTGCTGGCAGTGCTCTGTTAAACAGCTGGGCAGAATTTGACTCTCTCCTGGGTGGCCACCCAAGCGCTCAGCTTACAGGGATCACTGGTGTTTACCCTGATTTCATTCCTGACACTGATAAAAATCAAAGCTTTCCTTGTCTACATATGTGGACTGCACCAGTCCAGCTACAATAGTAGCGGGCTAGTTGTTTTAATCAGGGCAAATTCCCAATGTACAACAAGGTTTACTGGGTTGCATGGTTCATTTGATATTTTTTATGAACCATCAAATTGGATGGATCTAATTGTTCCTAATGGACAAGGATTGAAATGTTTAGACTTCTTAACCACCAGTTCTACCTACAATACCTTCTTTACACACACACACACACACACACACACACATAAATAATTTTACTGCCAAATAGTCTATCACTGTTCAAAAATATTTGACGTATAGGATTTTTAATAGGATCAGTGACACTGAGGAGGATTTTAATTTGTTTAAAAAAAGGCAAATGTTGCAAATATCAGAAAACTGAAAGTCACTAGCTATGGGCTGTTTTAAGATGGCATCTGTAATGTGGGTGGCTGCAGAGATGCCTGCTTTTCTGAGAATGAAATATAGAGAGCTTTGAAATTCTCTCTTATTTAAATGAATTAACTGAACATTTGGGTTTTTTGCTTGGTTTAAAAATATTAGTTACACTAATCTTGTGTGTGCAAACAAAATTTAAAATCTATGAATTACAGTATTGCTGGTAAAAGAATTTCAGAACAAATGAAACTACTAGTCATGAACATTTTAAAATATTAGTTACAAATAAAAACAAAACCATGTCTTTTTATTCCAAAATCAGGATAAGTAATATTCACAATAGAAACAAAAATAGAGTAGAAAAATAACTCAACAGCCCAATCCATTTATGGACTCAGTCCTGTCTTTACATCACTTACACAAGAGTCAAAGGGCACTGAAAAAATGATCTTTTCATATCTTATTCCTAATGAAATTAGCTGTTCTTTTATTTTATGTTTGTACACCACCTTGCAAAGTGGGACCCCAATTTTGTCTAAGCTCTGGGCAAACCTTTAATATAATACCTGCAAAGTCCTGTTCTTGATCAATCACTGTTCAAAAGAAAACAACCAGGTAGGTTTTTTTGTGTGAGGATCTCTATTTCTACTTTGCTTGGTACACAGTGAAAAAAATACACAGTGAAAACTTTCATTTACACTAAGAACCCTTTACATTACTCTGGCAAAAAGTAAAGATCAGGCCCAGTGAGCCTATGGCTTCAATCCTGCAAAGACCTCTGCATGAATGAATTCCCACACATGTGGTGTCTCACTAAACTCAACATGGCTCCACGTGGAACTTTTGGCAGGATCAGGACCTTCCTCAGCAAAAATTGACTGCACAGTATTCATATCTACAGTCTCCCTGGACAACCTAGTTCAGGGGTTGGCAACCTACGGCACATGTGCCACAAGTGGCACGCGAGCCGATTTTCAGTGGCGTACGTGGCAGGAACTCAGCCACGCCCCTCCACTCCCGCACAGCCACTGGAGCCCTCCCTCTTCCCTGGCAGCAGGTTAGGCTTCAGTGGGAGGAGGCAGCGCTGGGGCTAAGGCTCCTCAGAGGTGCCTCTGGCCTCCAGGACCAGTCCGGGACCGTGTGGTTGTGGCAGTTGCTGCAAGGGGGCATGAAGCCAGGTAAGAGTCCCCATCATGCCCAGACCCACAAACCTTAATCCCTCTCATTCACTCCCCTCCCCCCACCAAGACACTGCACCCCCAGCTTGCTCCAACACCCTCTCTTGTGCCTGCAGCCTCCCTGGCCAGACACCTTATCCGCACCCTGCTCCTGCATCCACCATTGCTCTTGCATCCTCCCTCCTGGCCACACATTGCACCCTCCCTTGCCCTGATTCCTATACCTAGCCTGACACCCTACTCCCAGCCAGCTTCTGCACCCCACCTCCCTTCCAGATCCTGCACCCCATCACTATCCCACTCACTGGCAGCCCTGTCCCACACACTGAACCCCTCATATCTGTTCCTACCCCAGAGCCTAAGGGGGTCCATAAAATCCACTAACTTTGGAGCCCCAGAAAAGTAAATCTGGCCTATGGGAAACCCTGAATGTTTTATGTATATTATAGCAGTACCTAGGTACCTCAATTAAGTATAGAGCCCTCCCCCCCATTGTGTTAGTCCCCATACAAAGAAGACAGTTTCTGCACCAGAAACATAATAGTAATATATAGTGGTCAAACAGACAAGCAGGATGAAGAAAGAAGGAGGGTGACATCATTAAATAGAGCAGACCTATGATACCTAAGGGTACGTCCACACTACAGTGTTATTTTGAAATATCTAATTTTGAAATAGTTTATTCAAAATAGCGTTTGCTATTTCAAAGTAGCACGTCCACACTGATTGGACGCTGAATCGCATTTAAGGGCAGCTGAAACCACTTCTAGCAGGGCAACAGGTCAGGAGTTACTTTGTGTGGCTGCTGCCTGAGGCTATCTGAGGTCTGTGCTTAAAGGAACCCCCCTGGACAGCTGGTTCTCAGGTTTCCCTGCTTGCTTGCCTACCTTGCTGAGGGACAGCAAAGCATTTTTTTCTCTGTGTGCTCTGGATGCCCTCACTGGGATGCCCTCACTCGGGACACCACAGCACTCTGCAGCATGGAGCCAGAGCTGCCCCTGGGCACTCTTGTGCTTCTTTTGGATGTGTTGCTGCAAGCCTGACAGCAGTTTCTGAAGGCTGCCTCGCAGCATCTGCTGCAGCCCAACCCCCAGGCCGTCTTCCGGTCCCTCCTGGGGGTACATGGAGGAGCAGCTGCAGCTCCTGGACCACAGCGTGCCCTGCCGCATCTGGCGTCTGGACACCAGCAGCGACTGGTGGGACCACATCATCCTGGAGCGCTGGGGAGACCAACAATGGACCCAGAACTTTAGGATGAAGAAGGACACCTTCCTGGAGCTCTACGAGTGGCTCACCCCTGCTCTGCAGTGATGGGACACGCACATGAGACCTGCCATTCCCCTCCAGAAGCGTGTGGCCATCGCCCTCTGGAAGCTCTCCAAGCCAGATAGCTACCAATCCGTGGGGAACCAGTTCGGCGTGGGGAGATCCACCGTTGGAGCAGTGCTCATGCAGGTATGGCAATCTCCGGCCACTGTGCCAGGAGCGGGGTTGCAAGGAGGGGATGGGCTGCCCTAGGTAAAAGGGGGTGGTGGTGAAAGTCCCCTCCCTGGGAGGGTTTGTTCTATCCCGCCCACACTAAGGACTGCCTGTGGTGGCCAGGATTACAGAGGGTGTTGCTCCTGGGGAGTGGGAGAGTGGGGCAGTGGTGGGAAGGGGGCACTCTCAGCCACCCTGGCACCCCAATGACTCTTGGTTTTGTGTGTCCCTCTGCAGGTGGTCAAGGCCATCAATAGAGTGCTGCTCCGCAGAGTCATCCGCCTCACTGATGTGGACGTGGTCATCGAGGGGTTTGGCGGCCTGGGCTTCCCCAACTGCGGGGGGGCAATCGACGGGACATCCGTGCCCCGGACCACCAGGCCTCCCTGTACGTAAACTGGAAGGGATACTTCTCGGTCATCCTGCAGGCTGTGTCTGACCACCGGGGCCAGTTCGTGGACATTAACGTGGCCTGGTCCGGCAAAGCACACGATGCGCGGGTCTACCGTAACTCCTCCGTGTGCCAGAGGCTGCACGCCGGGACTTTCCTCCCCAGCCACCACATCAGGGTTGGGGATGTGGACATGCCTGTGTGTCTGTTGGGGGATGTGGCCTACCCGCTACAACCCTGGCTCGTGAAGCCCTACACGGGACACCTCAACCCTTCCCAAGAGGCCTTTAATGCCAGGCTCAGCAGGGCCCGCATTGTGGTGGAGGGGGCGTTCGGCCGGCTGAAGGCCTGTTTTAGATGCCTCCTCACCCGCCTGGACCTCTCTGCACATGGTGGCAGCATGCTGTGTGCTGCACAATTTGTGTGAGAGGAAGCGGGAGGCTTTCCTGCTAGGCTGGATGGCAGAGGCCGACCACTTGGCCGGCCTGTACGCAGCTCTGCATGGCTGCCAGCCGGGAGGTCCACTGGGGGGCTGTCCATATCCCCGAGGCCCTGCAGGACAGCTTCCAGATGGAGGAGGACTAAAGTCTCCCAGGTGTGCCCCACTGGGGGCTTGTGCCTCATTCCACCCTCACGTCCTTCCACTTACCCCTCCCTAACCCCCCTTCCCGATGTAAAATAAAGACACATGTGTTGAAGAAAACAAACTCTCTTTATTGAACAAAACTGGGGGGAGGGGGGAAGGAAGGCGGGAGAGAGGAGGCGACAGGGGGAGGGGTAAACCTGGGAGGAGGGAGCTGGAAGGGGGAGGCACAGGGAGGAAGGGGGAGGAGAAGCTCAGGGTTGGGGGTCTTGCTGGCCCACCTGTCTCCCAGCAATGCGGGTGCGGGGGCCTTGGCATCCCTGGGAGGGATGGGGGGGGAGGATGGGGAGGAAGAAGCGGGAGGGGGAGCAGGAGTGGGAGGAGGAGTGGTAGCTGGGGAGGCAGCAGGGGCTGGAGCGGTAGGAGGCACCAAACTGTGCACCAGGGTCTGCAGGTGGTCGCACATGGCACGGCCCTAGGCAAGCAGCTCCCACCAGCTCTCCCGCCAGAGCTGTAGTTCTTTATGCACCCAGTAGTCCAGGGTGTGGTGCTGGCCTCGCAGTATCCCCAGGTGCTGCTGCTGGTACTCCTCCTGGTTATGGGTCAGCCTGCTGGCCCGGGTGCAGGAGGATGCCCTGCACTCACAGCTGCTGCGGCTGTGGAGAAACAAGAGAAGTGGTCAGTTATCCCTGGGGACACAGTGGGTGAAGCCCAGCGTCGTCCCTCTGCAAGGTGAGGATGGCAGGTCTCCGCACCATCAGAGCCGATGTGCTTGCACACAAGCCATGTTCAGCATGTCCTGCTATCTCTGGGAGTGGGAGCTGGCCCAGGACTGCACCCATGCCCCTGTGCTGTATATAGTGTGGGGGTAGGGGGGGGGAAGATGTGCCCTGCATCTGTGTAGAGGGGGCTTCTGGAGGGAGGGCATTGTGCAGTGTCCCACCCCGGAGTCCGGAGCATGTCATGTGTCTTCATACATACACGTGTGTGGGGTAACAGGCCAAGGTCCCTGTGTGGCAGCCAGCTGGGGCCACATGCCCAGGGGTGGCATGGCACATGCACAGGTTGCTGCGTGATCCGTGGTCAGAAAGGGCCACAGATTTAATTTCAATTTAATTTCAATTTAATTTCAAAATAGTGGTTTGGCTGTGTAGATGCTGGTAAAGTTATTTCGAAATAATGGCTGTTATTTCGAAATAACTTTGCTGAGTAGACATACCCTCAGAGACTAACAAATACATTATATCATGAGCTTTTGTGGGTAAAACCTACTTCATCAGATGAATTGGAGTGGAAAATATAGAATCCAGAGCATATATAACAGCAAAAGCAGTTAGCTGTCAAATGCAAATATTAAAGGCAGGGGAAATTGCCTTTGTAGTGCCTTTGTAGTGCATTAACCAGTTAATATCTTTATTGAAGTCCAAGTTAATAGTACTGAATTTATAAATGAATTCTAGTTCAGCAGTCTCCCTCTGTAATTGGGTGATAAAATTCCTTTATAGAAGAATGGTTATTTTTAAATCCATTATTGAATGTCCAAAGAGGCTAAAATATACCTGTACAGGTTTATGTGTTACATTCCAGTTGTCTGATTTGTGTCCATTTATCCTTTTGAAAGTAAGATCTTTATTAGCATCTCCCTTCCCATAAATGTTGTGCCAGCTATGTTTTATCCTTGACATATTTCACAGACAAAATGCTGTTTCTTTACAGTCGGCATGTGGACACAAAGCAAAACTGGCCTTTACAGGATCATTTAACAGCACTCTTGAAAGACAAAGAGCTCATAAGAAGACAAGAAGTGCTGCATTGTGTGTCTTTCAATAGCAGCTGCCCAGAAACTGTCACTTTGTAGGCATTTCTCAGCGTGCTGAATAAATAACAGTTTACCAGTCTCCATGTAGTGCTCAGAGAGAATGGAGCCAGCAGCACAAGCACAATCTGAGCTCCTTCACTCACACACTGCAATTCTGTGTTAATGATGCAGTCCAGAACCACCTTCCATGGGAACTTGATTATGATTAGCTGGAAGCTGATCACCTATTTCAAGAATTCCTTCTTCAATATGCCCTAATTGCAGCAGAGTAAACAAAGGGAATTAGTCTGAGTTGTTACACAGCCAATTAGCGTTGTGATCTGGTTGAACTCCAATATCTTCACACCGTGCTCCTGCTTTCCATTCTTCAAAGTCTCGCAGAGTATAATCCAAGTCTTGGAGCTACTGAAGGAGCTAATCCATCAGATCAGCCTGGACCAAGAAAACATTTATGCGGTGATCCCTGAAGGTTGAGCATTGACAAGCTGCCTAAACCAGATGACATCAGAGCCCCTAAAAGAAAGATTATAGGAACCATTTCACATGGTTCGAAGCACATCAAGACATCAGGCATCAATGGCTGCTGTCTAGAGAGAGACAATGTGCAATCATGTGTGTGCCAAGTCACCTGAGAGGAGGTTGCAAGAGTCAGGGCAGGAAATGATCAGAAAATGAATGAGAATTTTAGCTATTGAGGAGGTGAAGGAGAAGCAGCATGATCTGGATCCAGCTCAAAGGTGTTGGGAAAATGAAAGAGGAAAGTTGGAGGTGATCCTCTGTTTATACATCAGGGAGAAAGAAGGCCGAGTAAAGGACTTAGATGAAAAAACAAGGAACTCAGTTTTAGCTCACGTTAAGCTTAGATTGTCATTGAGGCATCCAGAAGAGATTTCTGAGATACAGGTTAGGCTGTGGAGTGCGCAGAAACTGGAAACAAGACGGTTTCTAAAAGCATACGTATTCTAAAAGCAAAAGTATTTCTCTTGAAGAATAAGACAATAATCATGTTACCACACTGTCATTGAATTCATCCTCCAGTTATTTCTCACAAACCCTGAGAACAGCGATGATATAGAGCATCCTATGACTAGCTGTCCTCTCTTAGGCTATGTGTACACTTACATGTTTTGGCAAAGAAAGTGCTGTCGACAGCTAAAAGTTGCCAAAACTGAAAACTTGTCAAATCGTTTTTTCTGGTACCCGCTGTTGACAACTCATGGCCACATCTGCAGCTCCCTCATCAACAGAAAGAGTAAAGCATTGTGGGTAGGCATCCCATGGTGCCTTGCATCACCTTCACTTGCTAAGCCCTGTGGGAATATGCAACATAGGGCTAGGCATGTTGGGAAAGTAAAAACATCTTGTCAGCCACCTCTTTCCTTCCCAGACGTCCCTGGGTTTCCGGCTTACTTTCACTCCAACTCAAACATCCGCAACAAGAAAACATGGATCCCAGACTTCTGGCTCTTGTCATGAGCAATGTGCAGAAGACATCACGCACTGCAGCATGTCTACTTATGGACCTACTAGCAGATGACAATGACTCATCAGATTCATATTTGCATTCAGATTTGTATTCAGATTCAGAGGACAATGAATTGATATTTCACTGGGATATGGCAGGCCAGATATACACAGTGAATCACTGCTTTTGGGCTAGTACAAATGTTCAAAATAACATTAAGATGACTGAGCATCCATTGAAAAGACATACTGCATTATTATAACTGAAATAAGTAAACAATTAAAAATATATACTTACAATGAAGTGGTTACTGCTCTTTAGAAGTGCCTTCTTTGTCCTCCTCTTCCTGTCCTCCACAGTGTGGGCTGGTAGTGTGAGGGCTAGGAGAGTGAGGGAGAGCTGCAGGAGTCAGGGTTGGCATCTGCATGTGTGGGGAAGGCTGGGAGTGTACAGGTGAGATGCAGGAATCAGGGCTGAGTGCGGGGGGAGGAAGAGGCAGAGGGCTGGAGGCGTGGGGAGGGGCAGGATGCTGAGCAAGGAGCTGGGGGGGGGTGAGTGGGGGGAAGTCCTGGGGCTGGATTACTACCTAACCCACTGCAAAAAGGGAGCTGTGGGCCATCTGTGTGGGGGCACTGCTGCTAGGAAGCTGAAAGCAGTGTGAGAGACCTCTTGGCTTATTCTCAGGAGCTGCTGGCAACAGCGCCGCCAGGGACAACATGTACATAAGAACATAAGAACGGCCATACTGGGTCAGACCAAAGGTCCATCTAGCCCAGTAGCCTGTCTGCCGACAGTGGCCAGCACCAGGTGCCCCAGAGAGGGTGGACCGAAGACAATGATTAAGCGATTTGTCTCCTGCCATCCCTCTCCAGCCTCTGACAAACAGAGGCCAAGGACACCATTTTATTCCCTGGCTAATAGCCTTTTATGGTCCTAACCTCCATGAAATTATCTAGCTTCTCTTTAAACTCTATTATAGTCCTAGCCTTCACAGCCTCCTCTGGCAAGGAGTTCCACAGGCTGACTACACGCTGTGTGAAGAAGAACTTTCTTTTTATTAGTTTTAAACCTGCTACCCATTAATTTCATTTGGTGTCCTCTAGTTCTTCTATTATGGGAACTAATAAATAACTTTTCTTTATCGGCCCTCTCCACACCACTCTTGATTTTATATACCTCTATCATATCCCCCCCCTCAGTCTCCTCTTTTCTAAACTGAAAAGTCCCAGTCGCTTTAACCTGTCCTCATATGGGACCCATTCCAAACCCCTAATCATTTTAGTTGCCTTTTTCTGAACCCTTTCCAAGGCCAAAATATCTTTTTTGAGGTGAGGAGACCACATCTGTACACAGTATTCAAGATGTGGGCGTACCATAGTTTTATACAGGGGCAGTAAGATATTCTGGGTCTTATTTTCTATCCCTTTCTTAATAATTCCTAGCATCCTATTTGCCTTTTTGACCACCACTGCACACTGTGTGGAAGTTTTCAGAGAACTATCCACGATAACTCCAAGATCTCTTTCCTGATTTGTCATAGCCAAATTAGCCCCCATCATACTGTACGTATAGTTGGGGTTATTTTTCCCGATGTGCATTACTTTACACTTATCCACATTAAATTTCATTTGCCATTTTGTTGCCCAATCGCTCAGTTTGGTGAGATCTTCTTGGAGTCCCTCACAGTCTGCTTCTGTCTTGACTATCCTAAACAGTTTGGTATCATCTGCAAACTTTACCTCCTCGCTGCTTACCCCTTTCTCCAGATCATTTATGAATAAGTTGAACAGGATTGGTCCTAGGACTGACCCTTGGGGGACACCACTAGTTACCCCTCTCCATTCTGAAAATTTACCATTTATTCCTACCCTTTGTTTCCTGTCTTTTAACCAGTTCTCAATCCAAGAAAGGACCTTCCCTCTTATCCCATGGCCATGTAATTTACACAAGAGCCTTTGGTATGCTGACCAGCGCACGGGCTCTGTTTAAAGAGCCTGTCCCAGCTGTCCCCAGCCAGCTCTTTAAACAGCCAGGCCCTGCTGTGCAACATATGGGACAATTCTCTCCCTCCCCCTTTTTTTTAAGATGGGATGCCTTCCTGAGGGTTTAAATAAGGGACTGTCCCATTAAAAATGGGACGGATGGTCACCCTTGGCAGCACACATGGAGGACTGGTTTGGGAAAGTGTCATACTACAGGGGTGGGGCAACAGCAGGCCTGCCATGAAATCTCCTTGACAAAATTAATAAGTACATCAGGCGGATCTTCAACGCCATTTCCCAGGAAGATTCTATTGCTATCCATGCATGCACTGATGCTGTGTTTCACCATAACACAGATCCAGGTTGTGCTAGCCAGCTCACAGAAATACAGCCTCTGGTCATCCCATACTGCCCCCGCCCCATCCCTGACTGCATAGAGCAGGGCTACTCAACACATGGCCTGCAAGTGTTTGCGGTCCACGGTGTGGTTTGGGTTAACATGTGGCTCAAGATGCAGCCCACGGGTGGGAGCCAAAACAAAAAAGTAATCAATATAATGGTCTTCTTTTGATATGTGTTTTAGTAGTTAAATTCCTGGATTGTCATTGCTCATTAGGGTATGTCTAGACTACATGCCTCTGCCGCCAGAGGCATTTAAATTAGACTACCCTAACATAGTCAATGAAGCCGGGATTTAAATATCCCCAGCTTCATTAAAATAAAAATGGCCGCTGCGCTGTGCCAGCTCAGCTGATCGTCGGCACAGCGTGCGAGTCAAAACACGGATCGGTCAACAAGGGAAGCCTTTGTTGACCGCTCCCTTATGCCTCGTGAAACGAGGTTTACAGGAGTGGTCAACAAAGGCTTTCCTTATCGACCGATCCGCGTCTTGACTCATGCGCTATGCTGATGATCCCGGCTTCATATGGGTGGAAATTGGGTAAATATTGCATATTATTATCAGCAGAACTGAGTTAAATGGGGCCTGCTTGTTGTGTAGTCTTGCCTTAATTTTTGTATTCATGCCCGTCACTGTGAAAGAAGCTATTTGCATATATTTGCATATATATTTGCATGTACAGGAGGCCCCCGACTTGTGACTGCCCAAGTTCCGACCTCCTGCACTTGTAACCATTTTTGTAAGTGCGGAAGGGGCCGAAAACCCCTGACTTACATTCTCGGCTCGCATTTACGATGGCGCATGGCACCTATCGTAAATGCAGGTTTGAGTTATGACGCCCCCAGATGCTTCCTCCGGAACCAATCACATCGCAAGTTGGGGGCCTCCTGTATATGCAACCACACTTAAGTTGCAGCCCTCGGCATGTGCTGTGAGTATCATTGTGGCCCCCGGAGCTTCCAAAGTTGAGTAGTCCTGGCATAGAGCAATTTACTGCTCCCCATGGCCACTTCCCACTCAGCTCCCCAACCCTGGGTGCTTGCACAGCAACTACTCAGCATGGCACCATCTCCATACCACCTCACATGGCTGCTGCATGCTCAGGCCCCAACCACCTTCCTGCACAGCATTGTACCCTGCCCCCATTCCATTGCTTCAACACACAGCGTCTTTTCCAGGATGAGTTGCTGAGTGTCTGCACAAACACTGTTACTTGAGAACAATTCCTCACTGCCGGGCACACAGATTGTCACCGAATTGACCCTCACCTCCTGGCCCTCTTCAATCTCTTCATCCGCTTGTGTCTGTTGTGTATCTGGGACAAGTATTTCTGGCTTTGTTCTCTGAGAACTATCCACAGTGTCCTGGAGTTTGATCGTGGGTCCCCACCCAGGATTCCATCCAGTTCTTTATAAAACTGGCATGATTTGGATGCAGCACCAGACCAGCTGTTGCCTCCTCTGCCTTCTGGTAGGCCTGCTGGATTTCCTTGATCTTGTCTCTGCATTTCAGGGTGTCTCTCTCAGACCCTTCTCGCACAGGGCTTGAGAAATGCGACTGTACGTATCCACGTTCCTACGGGTCACTTGTAGCTCTGATTGCACTCTTGTAGCTCTGGTTACCTCTGAGGATACCTCTGAGGGGGAGGGAATGCCAGTTGTTAAGAAGAGGCAGGTGTTAGTAGTGGGTGATTCGATCGTTAGAAACATAGATAGTTGGGTTTGTGATGACCGGGAGAACCGTATGGTCACTTGCCTGCCTGGTGCGAAGGTTGCGGATCTCTCGAGGCATCTAGATAGACTTATGTGTAGTGCTGGGGAGGAGCCGGTGGTCGTGGTACATGTAGGTACCAATGACGTAGGGAAGGGTAGGAGAGATGTCCTGGAGGCCAAATTTAGATTGCTAGGAAAGAGACTGAAATCCAGGACCTCTATGGTGGCATTCTTGGAAATGCTTCCAGTTCCACGTGCAGGGCCAGGTAGGCAGGCAGAGCTTCAGAGTCTCAATGCGTGGATGAGACGATGGTGTAGGGAAGAGGGGTTTGGCTTTATTAGGAACTGGGGACACTTTTGGGAGAGGGGGGAGCCTATACAGGAAGGATGGGCTCCACCTAAACCAGGGTAGAACCAGACTGCTGGCACTAAACTTTAAAAAGGCCGTAGAGCAGTTTTTAAACTAAGAGATGGGGGAAAGCCGATTGGTGCGGAGATGCACATACATCGAATGGAGACTTCTCTTGAAGGAGAATCCATTGATAGAGATTCTCTAAGCTGTAGTCAGAAAGAGAGGAGGGGAGAGGACAAACCATGGGTCAGAGCAGACAAACAACCGCATATAAAGGAATCCAATGCATCAGGGGAAGGGCAGACAAATAAGCGGTGGCAAATTTTTAAAGTGCTTCTACACAAATGCTAGGAGTCTGACTAATAAGATGGGTGAACTAGAGTACCTCGTATTAAAGGAGGAGATTGACATAATAGGCATCACTGAAACCTGGTGGAATGAGGAAAATCTGTGGGACACAATCATACCGGGATATAAAATATATCGAAAGGATAGAGCAGGCCAGCTGGGTGGCGGAGTGGCACTGTATGTGAAAGATAATGTAGAATCAAATGAAATAAAAATATTAACTGAATCAACATGTTCAATAGAATCGCTATGGATAGTAATTCCATGCTCCAATAATAAGAAATTAGCAGTAGGGATATATTACCGACCACCTGACCAGGACAGCGATACTGACATTGAAATGCTGAGGGAGATTAGAGAGGCTACCAAAATAAAGAACTCCATAATAATGGGGGATTTTAATTATCCCCATATTGACTGGATACATGTCACCTCAGGAAGAGAAGCAGAGAGAAAATTTCTCAATGGCTTAAATGACTGCTTCTTGGAGCAGCTGGTACAGAAACCCACAAGGGGAGAGGCAATTCTCGATTTAGTCCTGAGTGGAGCGCAGGATCAGGTCCAGGAGATAACGGTTGCAGGACCGCTTGGGAATAGTGACCATAATATAATAACATTTAACATTCCTGTGGTGGGAAGAACACCTCAGCAGTCTAGCACTCTGGCATTTAATTTCAAAAAGGGGAATTATGCAAAAATGAGGAGATTAGTTAAACAGAAATTAAAAGGCACAATGACTAGAGCCAAATCCTGCAAGCTGCATGGAAACTTTTAAAGACACCATAATAGAGGCTCAACTTAAATGTATACCCCAAATTAAAAACATAGCAAGAGACCTAAAAAGAGTCACTGGCTTAACCACCATGTAAAAGAAGCAGTGAGAGACAAAAAGGCATCTTTTAAGAAGTGGAAGTCCAATCCTAGTGAGATAAATAGAAAGGAACATAAACACTGTCAAATCAAGTGTAAAATGTAATAAGAAAAGCAAAAAAGATTTTGAGGAACAGCTAGCCAAAACTCTCAAAGAAATAACAAAATGTTTTTAAGTACATTAGAAGCAGGAAGTCTGCTAAAAACCTGTGGGTCCCCTAGACGATCGAGATATAAAAGGAGCAATCAAGGGCGATAAAGCCATTGCGGATAAACTAAATGATTTCTTTGCTTCAGTCTTCACGGCTGAGGACGTTAGGGAGATTCCCAAATCTGCACCGTCCTTTGTGGGTGATGAATCTGAGGAACTGTCCCAGATTGAAGTGTCATTAGAGGAGGTTTTGAAACAAATAGAAAAACTTAATGTTAACAAATCTCCGGGACCGGATGGCATTCATCCAAGGGTTCTAAAAGAACTCAAATGGGAAATTGCTGAACTATTATCTGTGGTTTGTAACCTATCCCTTAAATCGGCTTCCGTACCTAATGACTGGAAGGTAGCCAACGTGACACCAATATTTAAAAGGGGCTCTAGAGGAGATCCTGGCAATTACAGACCGGTAAGTCCAACTTCAGTACTGGGCAAATTAGTTGAAACAATAGTAAAGAATAAAATTGTGAGGCATGTAGAAGAACATAATTTGTTGGACAAAAGTCAACATCGTTTCTGTAAAGGGAAATCATGTCTTACTAATCTATTAGAGTTCTTTGAAGGGGTTAACAAACATGCGGACAAGGGGGATCCAGTAGATATAGTATACTTAGATTTTCAGAAAGCCTTTGACAAGGTCCTCACCAAAGGCTCTTGTGTAAATTACATGGCCATGGGATAAGAGGAAGAAGGTCCTTTCTTGGATTGAGAACTGGTTAAAAGACAGGAAACAAAGGGTAGGAATAAATGGTAAATTTTCAGAATGGAGAGGGGTAACTAGTGGTGTCCCGTCAGTCCTGGGACCAATCCTTTTCAACTTATTCATAAATGATCTGGAGAAAGGGGTAAGCAGTGAGGTGGTAAAGTTTGCGGATGATACCAAACTGTTTAGGATAGTCAAGACAGAAGCAGACTGTGAGGGACTCCAAAAAGATCTCACCAAACTGAGTGATTGGGCAACAAAATGGCAAATGAAATTTAATGTGGATAAGTGTAAAGTAATGTACATCGGGGAAAATAACCCCAACTATACGTACAGTATGATGGGGGCAAATTTGGCTATGACAAATCAGGAAAGAGATCTTGGAGCTATCGTGGATAGTTCTCTGAAAACTTCCACACAGTGTGCAGCGGCGGTCAAAAAGGCAAATAGGATGCTAGGAATTATTAAGAAAGGGATAGAAAATAAGACCCAGAATATCTTACTGCCCCTGTATAAAACTATGGTGCGCCCACATCTTGAATACTGTGTACAGATGTGGTCTCCTCACCTCAAAAAAGATATTTTGGCCTTGGAAAGGGTTCAGAAAAGGGCAACTAAAATGATTAGGGGTTTGGAACGGGTCCCACAAGAAGAGAGGTTAAACTGACTGGGACTTTTCAGTTTAGAAAAGAGGAGACTGAGGGGGGATATGATAGAGGTATATAAAATCATGAGTGGTGGAGAGGGCAGATAAAGAAAAGTTATTTATTAGTTCCCATAATAGAAGAACTAGAGGACACCAAATGAAATTAATGGGTAGCAGGATTAAAACTAATAAAAGAAAGTTCTTCTTCACACAGCGTGTAGTCAACCTGTGGAACTCCTTGCCAGAGGAGGCTGTGAAGGCTAGGACTATAACAGAGTTTAAAGAGAAGCTAGATAATTTCATGGAGGTTAGGTCCATAAAAGGCTATTAGCCAGGGGATAGGAATGGTGTCCCTGGCCTCTGTTTGTCAGAGGCTGGAGAAGGATGGCAGAGACAATTCACTTGAACATTGTCTTCGGTCCACCCTCTCTGGGGCACCTGGTGCTGGCCACTGTCGGCAGACAGGCTACTGGGCTAGATGGACCTTTGGTCTGACCCAGTACAGCCGTTCTTATGTTCTTATGTTCTTATGGTTCCTGGCATTTGCAGGTGGGAGGGGAGCATCTCTTTACATGTAAACATTACATGGCTAACGGGCAGCCAAATGTGGGATATATACTGAGTCCAATAAACTCGACAAAAAAACCTACCTAGTACACACTGTGTAATTGTCGACAGCGCAGAAACAAAAGTTCTTTGCGGGGCTGGAAGTTTTTTGTTGCCAAAAAAGATCATATGTTGTGATATTTGTTGCACTGTAATGTGGATGCTCAGAGTCAACAAAAGGCAGTTTTTGGTGACAAAACGTGCAAGCATAGACAAGGCCTTAGAAAATGTATAGGAATTTCTGTATTAGAGTTATGTGAAACTGAACCATCCCAATTTTCTCGTAAAATCATTTAGTGAAGAGTAATTATTTAAATGCTATGCTAATCATCAATGGAAATTAGCAATCCCATTTTAAGCAATGCAAATCATAAGCAATTACATAGCATTATCTGGTTACTTACACCACAAACAGGAAAGTTAATTACTTCTACCCAAGATAGATAAATTTGCAGCAGACAGAAGCTTTGACGCATGCTCTGTTAGCAATTCATTAAGCTTTCATCTTGCTGCAGTCTACAATTCACTCTGATTTTGAACCTATGTTACCTAAAAATAAAATTCGGAACCAAATACACGTGTATTTATAATAAAATTATACCAAGAATTATTATACTCAGGGCCAGGCACAGGCAACCTAGTTACGTGTCTAGATGTCAATGCCACACCCCCAAATTTGAGTCATGATGAAGAGGTGGCAGGGCCCACCTGAGAGGGCAGTGGGGAGGGGTGACCTTAAGAGCCCCATAATGCCCACTGTAAAAGGATGCACCCAACACAGTATTGTCAGATTATTTAGCCAATGAGTATCTTGTAAGGTATCATATGGTGACTAGTGACATACTGGTTATAAATATCATTGTGTGATATATGTGTGGGTTGTGTAGAAGGGGATGTTTGTGCCCTGGAGGAGCCCCCCAACTTATGTTCTCAAGGCAGTTGACAAATAATCCTGCTCTAGATAAAAGAATGTGTATTTAGCTGTCTGCATGGATCAAACTAACAGAGAGAGGAGAAAAGAACATGGCTTGATTACAGGCAAAGGACAATGAAAGTACACTTGCATCTAAGGTAAACAAAGCAATCAAGGCATATAAAAAAGCAATGTGACCTGAGGATGAAGAAGGGGTTTGGCAGCTGCACCTTGAAAAACAAGCATCAGGGAAGAGGAACATTTTCTGCGCTTACTTTGCAAAGGATACAGTTCAAAGGTTTTCTGGGCTTTAAGAGGGAAGAAAGGGGATTTCTTTATTATCCACCACTGAGGGAACAAAGGGATCAATGACCTCTGATTCTACGAATGATGAATCCTCCCATGGGTGGTTGGTGGAGCTGGGGCTGGAGGAGACAGGCCCCCTGCCCCACTTACAGCCCCACCTCTCTGCTGAGGACCCACCCTCCACGAGGAGAGAGAGGCGGGACAGTGTGCTGAGTGCCCCTCCTCCCACAGAGGGGGAGGAACCAGAAGGAGGTGCGCCCCACCTCCCTGGAGCACCGAGGGAGGGAAGAGGCCATGTGGCTCCAGCCTCCCCAGCCAGGAGCACAGTGAGGGTGGGCACTGGGGACAGCAAGACTCCGCCCCCAGAACACCTACGAGCAGGCATTCTAGGGGCAGAGTGTGGGTGGGGCTGAGCCTGGTGGTTTCCTACCTAGGCTACTGGGCGCCTATGGATCCTACACACCAACAGACTGGAGGTGCTGATAGCTTGATGTAAGTGAGCAGGCCTGTTCCTAGGGAAGTGCAGGGCCTGGGGCACCTCTCCTCTTTCCCAGGCCCCACCGTGCCTCTTCACCCCACCCTGCCTGCATTGCACCCCTTTCCCGAAGCTCCCTCCCCCAAGCTACTTGATCTGGGAGATTACCTGGGGGGCCTGGAGCAGGGCGGCAGGAGGGGTTGGGCTCCCCCTGCACTCACCAGGAAGTGAAGTTACCCAGCCCCAGCCTGCTCCCTTCTGCTCCCCTGAGCCTTGTATCGCCCAGGGGAGCAGAGAGGGCTCAGGTTGGGGCCAGGATCAGGTCACTCCACGTGCCACCGCCACAGTGAAGCAGCGTGCAATGGGGTGGGAGATGGGCATGGGTGCAGATTGCTGGGTTGCTCTGCTTCCCACAGCTCCCACCACCGCAGTGAGTGTCAGGGGGTCCAGTCCCTGCTGCTGCCCCATGCCACGCCTTCCTGGTAATCCCCCCAGGCTGCCCTGGGCCCTGTGGGTCCCATCTATAGAATTGTTGAGGTGGCCACTGCGGGGCCCCCAAAGCACAAGGCTTGGCACAGATGCTCCTAACCATCTTATGGATGGGACAGCTCTAACAGTGAGGCAAAGATTGCAGTTTTCTGACATTAAGTATTAGACACTAGGAAAAAGGGTTTGTTTTTTTTGTTTGTAACTTTTTCTGTCTCTTTTTTTTTCTTGCTCAGTACCGCTTAAAATCTATGGTCTTAATTAATAAACTTATTCTTAGTTTTTCTGTAGATCAGTGTTTTTCAACAACTGGTCTGTCAGGTCTCTCTGATAGTTTAGATAAGCAGCAAGCTGGTCCCTGGTATCAAAAAGGTTAATAAACATTGGTATAGACCATCTCAGTGCTGTGTCTTAAAGCTGTGTGGGTTGTCAGCTAAACTAACAGACTGGTGCAGTGTTTCTCAACCTTTTTTTTATAAAGTACCCCTTATTCAAAAAAAAAAAAAAGTACCCCCAGTACCTATAATTTTCAGACACACAAATTTTTTTTCTACCATTGCAACACATTTGTTTAAACAACTTAATTATAGCCAGGTGGGTGATGAAATTTTTGGGTGTAAAAAGTACAAAAATAATAAAATGCTGTAAAACTTAAAACAAAAATTCAGTTTTCTCCACATTTCAGTTGTGTTGATGTCCCCTCCCCCCGACTTCTCTCAAGTACCCCTAACAGTACTCGTACCACTGGTTGAGAAACACTGGACTGGTGTGTTCACTGTCTCTTTGGAGGTAGTGGTCTTGGTAATTTCTGAGATTGTCCAGTGATAGGAGTTAGATACTGCAGAAAAATGTCTCTGGGAAACTCAGGAACTGGGGTTCACAGAATGTTACCTGCAAGACAAGGGTTAGGTGTGATGTATATAATATATATTTATTTTCTGTTTACCTTTAAAATCTTTAAGGACTTTGCTTTTTGCAGACACAGTCAGCCACTTTGCGTATAATTCATTGCAGATTGTCATAGGAGAGACACACGCTATTGTTCAATCATGGCAATTTTAGAGTAGTCCTATCTTGTTTCATTCTTAATCTAAAATAGAGGGCAATTTGACTGACAGGATTTGCTTATTGTTATTAAGAAAAAGCATAACACAGGTTTGAGACCACTTCAAGCTGTGCAAGACTTTTGTTACTAAACCAGGCTGCTTTTGTGTGTGTAAAAACCTGCTGAAAACTGAGATCAAACTTTTTAACAAATTCACCAAGAATTTGGCCTATTTATGGTTTTTGCATCATAAACATGAAAAATGGAACATTTTCCATGGTTATGCTACAAAACCAGATGAAAACTGATGGTTCAAGTTGTATTTCGTTTTTGAGATTTGGACAGCTGGTCAAAAATGGAAAACGTTTTTCCTGGGAAACTTCTTTTCATCCAATTTTTTCCCTTCAGATTTGAATTTTTTTTAAATCAGAAGCTCAAAGTTACACCTAAGAAGTGTGAATACTTAAAGATGAAAATACAATCACAGGTTCACACTCCCATGTGGATAACAACAACCAAATTTCACACTACTTTTAAACATTATCTCTTCAGCTTATAAACTCTGTAGTTCTTCTACATAAATTAGTAAAGGCTTCATGCTGTTCCCATTGAATCCAGTGGGAACATGGAAACTGATTTTAGTTGGAGTTTGTGCTGACGGGCCAACCTAATAGCCTAACAGGTATACTAACTGAAGAAGACTATAAAAGGCACATTAAAATGGTGTTCAGGGTTTGCAGTCAGAAAATACATAATAAAATCTTATGTTCTTTTGGCATGTACACATTTTTGTTAACTACCAGCTCTGTGTTCTTGGGGAACCAGGCCATAGTACTCATGGAAGACACTCCCAGCCCCCACCCGCAGCTTTTGCTTGAACCAAAGCTGATACAAAAAACAGTGAAAAGGCAAGGGGAGACACACCTAAATTACTCTGGACAAGGGTGATAGGATTAAAGAAAAAAACCTAGCCTCATTTGCATCAAAGATGGGACAGAAAGACATCTCTATTAGCATATAGAAAGGAGAACAAAGATTCCAAAGCAAGATTCGCACTGAACTCTGGGACAAAGAAAACAGGAAAGCATTGCCTGATGGGAAATCTCTGCTCCCAATGCACAAGACTGGAAAAGGGCAAATATAGTGCCCATCTATAAAAAGGGAAATAAGAACATCAGAGCAAACTACAGACCAGCTAGCTTAACTTCTGTACCAGGAAAGATAATAGAGCAAATAATTAAGGAATTCATCTGTAAACACCTGGAAGATAAGTGATAGGTAAGAGACAGCATGGATTTGTAAAGAACAAATCATGTCAAATCAATCTGATAGCTTCTTTGTTAGGAAAACAAGTCTTGTAGATAAGGGGGAAGCAATAGACATGGTATACCTAGACTTTAGTAAAGCATTTGATACAGTTTCACATGACCTTCTTATCAATAAACTAAGGAAATAAAACCTAGATGGGACTACTATAAGGTGGGTGCAAAACTGGGTGGATAACCATTCTCAGAGAGTAGTTATTAATGGTTCACAGTCATGCTGGAAAGGCATAACAAGTGGGGTTCCACAGGGGCCGGTTCTGTTAAATATCTTCATCAATTATTTAGATGATGGCCTAGAGAGTACTCTTATTAAGTTTGCAGATGATACCAAGCTGGGACGGGTTGCAAGTGCTTCGCAGGATAGAGTCATAATTCAAAATGATCCGGACAAACTGGAAAAATGGTCTGAGGTAAATAGGATGAAGTTTAATAAGGACAAATGCAAAGTACTACAATTAGGAAGGCACAATCAGTTACACACATACAAAATGGGAAATGACTGTCTAGGAAGGAGTATTGCAGAAAGGAATCTGGGGATCATAGTGGACCACAAGCTAAATATGTGACACTGAAAAAAAAACATTTTGGGATGTTTTAGCAGGAGTATTATAAGTAAAAAATTAGAATTAATTTTTCTGTTCTATTCTGTGCTGATTAGGCCTCAGCTGGAATATTGTGTCCAATTCTGGGCACCACAAATCAGGAAGGATGTGGACAAATTGTAAAAGGTCCAAAGAAGAGCAACAAAAATGATTAAGATCTAGAAAACATGGCATATGAGGGAAGACTAAAATGTTGGGGTTTGTTTAGAAAAGAGAAGACACAATAATAGCTTTCAAGTACCTAAAAGGTTGTTACAAGAAGGAGGGAGAAAAATTATTCTCCTTAACATCTGATAACAGGACAAGAAGCAATGGGCTTAAATTTCAGGAAGGGAGATTTAGGTTGGACATTAGTAAAAACTTCCTGACTGTCAGTGTGGTTAAGCACTGGAATAAATGGCCTAAGGAGGTTGTGGAATCTCCATCATTGGAGACTTTTAAGAGCAGTTTAGACAAACACTGTTAGGGATGGTCTAGATGGTGTTTGGTGCTACTGTGAGTGCATGGGACTGGACTTAACTTCTCGAGGTCATGTCCAGTCCTATGATTCTATAATATTGGCTGATACCATTTATAATAAAGGACTATAATATCTAGCAAAATGGTTACTGTCTGAAATTTGACTCTCCAAATGGCATGTTGGCATCCATATTTATTCTTCCTGAAATAACTGTGGTTTTTTTAGTTTACAAGTCAAAACAAGACTTGTCTAACTGCCAAGACTGCAAGCTCAAGCTGGTATTTGAAAATTGAGCTGAGTTCTTACATCATCACCATCATACACCCCAGTTCTGGAATTCATATTAAGCTGTTAGCTTTGTTGATGCTGGAGGCAAAATTACATAGCATTGCGGTAATGACACTAGTTAAGGAAATAGTTTCTTGTAAGCCACTGTTTTCAAGGTCTGAAAAGTTATCCTTTGAGTTCTAATCTTTTTTGTTTATTCACAGCTCAAAGGTAATTTTTCCTTGTGAATATTTAGTTGACTCTCTCTGGCCACTTATGTACTAGTCAGATATTAAAAAGAGGTAGTTTACCCAGATTTAAATGTTTTCTTTGCATCTGACTAATACACAATTAGCTTTTTTTATAACTTTAAACTTGCCATGGATTCAGTCCTCTCTAATGACATTATTTTTAGTACATTGATGGAAATTTCATTTCTAAATAATGGAAAATCTTGCACTATGCATGTGAAGTGTGGGCCAAATCTTGAAGTTTTTTCTCAGTTTATTCAATGCTGCACATCTTCAGCTGCCATTGATGGCTATGGGCACAGAAGGATCTTAGCAAAAACTTAGCACCAATCAGGATTTGCCAAAATAAGGACAAAAGATCTCTACTCTTGCTTTGAACAAGAATAAATAAATATAATAAAAACAAAAGCAAATTTTATAGTAATGAAGCAACAACTTTCAGAGAGCTGCTGGAAAAGAGCTCTGTGCACCAACTTCTAGTCCCATCTACATTAGAAATATTTTTCAAAAACATCTCACTTCATTGGGGGCCATTCTGTATATAGGCCAGTGCTTTCCACTATCATTTTACTCACCAATGCTGAATTTATAAAGGTGCTTAGGTGCTCAAAGATACTGAAAGGCACATAATGGAATTTTCTAAAGTGCTCAAGTAGGTTAGGCAAATAACTAACTTATGTTAGTTCTCTTATTTGCACAGTGAAGAGGTCATTGAATACATCAGGTCTTCCAGGGAGCTTTTTCTTCTGGTTTCCTTGGGTCAAAGTTGAAGTAATTCTCACAGGGAAGTTGGTAGCATCTGGAGCAGATGACCATATTACCTGGGAGCATACTGGGCAACCATTTGTGACAGTGGAACCTATGCATTTAGAAAGTATCTTGAATTAGTAACAAACAATGTTTTTGATTTCCTGGAGATGCTTCATCTGAATGGTGTCTAGCTTCTTCTCAATCTTGCCAGTGAAGGGGGCATTTTTTGGTTAGATGTATTATAGATCCTTAACTTCATCTAGTTATTAAGGTGTTCGATTTACAAAAAGCATTTTGGATGACACACTCCATTTCTGATGATGCTTTTGCAATGCAGGCTCAGTGAAGCACATCGTATCAATAGAAAAGCAGAGGGAGGTGAAATCACCCACCAACTCAACTGGATGGCACCCACTAAGATGCTTGAACCTGTAGGATGTTCAAAAGCACTGACTGAAAGAATTTACCCCAATTAATTTGCAGGCAAAATTTTGCAGATGAGCTTTCCAGCTGCAACTAGCTCAGCTGTTGATTTGACAACCCAGAGCTTTGTCATCAGAAAAATCAGCACTGGTGAGGTTTTTATCATCCAGGCTTTTGTCTAAAAGTATATTTACTTAGTGCATTTACTTAGTGCATATATATATGACAGCATGGCCTACTTAGCTGCTGTTGTAATTCACACTAGATGTCTTTACATACTTAAATAGCTTTGTAAATCTGACCATATTTCTAACTTTGTTTAGATCAGATCAAATCAACACCATCCTTAAACTGGAGATGGCAACCGGAAGCTTGACTACACATAGGACTTGTTTATTGTAGGTGTTAAATATCTGCAGTTCCATTGATTTCAAGGATCAAATGTGTGCTCAACAGTTCTGAAAATCTGGCATGTCTTAAAACCGGTTTCCTTACTTACTACTTAGACTGAAATTCTGGATTTGTCTTTCTCCATGTTCATAATATTTATTTATATGTTGAGTTCTGTGTAAATGGAAAGGATTTATTTATTCATTTTAGTGATTTCTCCAGACAGCAGCACAGTGACTTCATGGACCTTGTCTTAGCTAGCATTTTTGTCATTGTAGGTCTAGCAAAAGAAAACACGGTAGTAAAATTGCACGAGTCCAGTATATTTACTAGCACTTCCACTGTCATTCCACAAGTAGAATGGCAGCAGCTGAAAATTTCCAGCTCTGATATTCATGTCCTGCTCTGGAAGCCTCACACCCATTCCTTCATCTATTAGAGCACTAGATTAGCTGTTCAGAATGGCACATTAGAGTTAGGAATGGGAGAAAATGTGAACTGTTGAAAGAATGGTACCACTCATCTTCTTCCTAAATTGTACTTCCTGTTTTTACGTACATTTATAATTCAGTCAACACTATGGCTCTAACCCTTCTCTCAACAGTGTCTTTCAGACACTACACACCACATCCACATCGTGCACTCTGGCCAGGGGAGCCGACAACCTGCATGGGCCCCTGGGCAAGGTGGGGAGGGGAGGTCCAGCTCCATGCTCCCAGAAGGGGCAGGGCCTTGGGCAGAAGGGGCAGGGCCAGGGTGGCCAGCCCTCAGTGATGCCCAGAGTAAGACCCTCCCACCCCAGAGCACTCAGCACAGCACTCTAGCAGTGATTTAAAGGGTTCAGGGGTCCCGACTGACACTGACCCTTTGAATCGCTGGGCCCTGGGGCAACTGCTTCCTTTGTCCCCCTTCCCCCTGTCGGCAGGCCTGACTGGTATGCCCTTGCACACCGCACTCACAAATGCCACCCCTTGTATGCAGACAGTACAATACAACATAACACTCACATAGGCAGTGAAGCTCTCCATACCACAATGTACACAGCACTCATACAGGTAGCCTTCCCCCTCCCTCTTTGCCTGCACACATAAAACACATAAACACATACCTCTTGCACGTCCTCAGACTCTGACCCACATGTGATTTCCCTCAGTATGTCAATACTGCACTGATCTGAAAGAGGACTGCTCTTCTCTTCATTCTCCCTACCACACATTGGGGAAGACCCAGATTTATCTATCTGGGTCTTATATGGTGCCCATCATCTCCATGGCTTCTATAGTTTTCCCTCTTCACTGCCCTGTAGGAAGGCAGGCCACTCCAGAGAACCTCCTGTTCTCCTATTCTCCTGCTCACTCACCCAGGCCCTGCAGGGGGAGCAAAGCAATCCACTCAACCACTTACGAACATTTCTTAGCTGCACCAAGAGCTCCTCTCCCCTTTGTAGTTCAGTACCGGAGACGTTCCTGTTGAGGCCCACAGCACATGAATGTGTATGCAGCAGGCATAAATTCCCCTGAAATGCTTGTGTAGATCACCAGCAATGGAGTATTGACTAGCAACAAAACACTGTGTCCACTACAATTCTAAATGATGGGAACATTATTTTTAACAGAGTTTTTTGAAACAGCTCCCTCCACCCCCCATCAAAATTTTAGGCCTGATTTTAGTTGTCTCTCCCCTTGTGGCCTCCAGCATTGCAGTCACAATTTTCCACTTGCAGTTAGTTGCCTTTGAATGTAAAATTCTGGCTGAAGTTAACTACACCTCTATTTTTGTGTTATTAACTATAGTTTGTGTTATTAACTATAGTCAACACACAAAGGAAAGAAGATGGGCGATGTCTTGTTTTAAAACAGATAAAGATCGAATAGACTAAATTCACCGCTTGCATAAAGGGTTCAACTGAAGAGGATAAATCTTCATTTACCTACACAAATAGCAAACTTGACCTTGAAATTTCCTAAAATAAAACAGATCCTGGGGAACTATAATGAATAGCAGGCATTGACTGAATAAAGTTTATGCTAAAAAGATAAGAAGGAAATACATGGAGCTTCCCAACCCCCAAGACATTTTCCTCAAGGAATCTTCAGTTTGTTTCCTCAATGCCTGCCAGGGTCTTCAACAGCTTGTGCTTTCAGCAGTTGCCCCAAGTATTTTCCTCTTTTTCTTTATTAATTTTTGTCAGCTCTCCAGTTTTATTTCTTGAAGACAGCCTGTTTGCACTGGAGTTATCTAGCTGCTATTTTGTATATCTCTGTTATTACATACCTTGTTATGTTGCAAACATTGGGTAATATCCTGGTCCCACTAAAGTCAATGGCAAAATTTTCCTTTGATTTTAATAGGGTTGAGATTTCATCCTTTGAAACAAGTATGTTTACAACTTTTCACATAGTTTTTCATATTGATGGATTAAATGGGAATACAGTAATTCCTCATTTAACACTATAGATACATTTCTGAAAATGTTTGTGCTAAGCAAAAATGTGCTATCCGGGGTCAATTTTCCCTTTAAAAATAATGGAAAAGGTGAGGGTTGCATTTCAGGTGGTGGTGGTGGCAAAGTCAATTTTTTGTTGGTGCTCGTTCACCAATGTCAACATTAGATATCTAGCAACACAAGATCTCTAGCAACACAAGTCGCCACAGTTTGTTAAAACACAAAGATAAACACGTGAGTGAGCGGAGGAGCGCTGCGACCACGTGTATTCATTTGCTTATGCATATTACCACTGTTTTCACCAACTTATACCGCCGCACGAAGTAGTCCATCACTTGATTATTTTCGTGTTATTTCGGGGACAATCGTATTATTCAAAAAATGTTCCTTAAAAAAAATCGTGCTATTGTGAAAACGTGTTAAGCGGGCACGTGTTAAATGAGTAATTACTGTAGAATGTACTGGGAGATATTTCCTGTAGTATGAAAAAACTAAGATTATGTAGGATAAAATTATCTTTGATGCAACTTTTTTTGAAGTCACTCTAGGGATGAATTTGACCCTATATCTGTAATTGAGAAATACAATATTTATTTTGTTAAATATTCTACTCCACACAGAGGTTTCCTGAGTCCTAACAAGAACAAAGGCAGTCGGAAACTGTTTCCCCAGGAATTTATGAAAGCACCCAAAGTATTATGCAGTCTCAAAGATCATTTCATAAAAATTATTTGCACAACACCTGCTTTTATATGTACCTGAATGATGTCCTGAACACTAAAGCTTGTGTGAACTGGCTCTGCATGAAGCAAGGGAAATGTCATGCTGTCTTGCACGGGGAAATCATGCTGACAAACAAGCTGAACACTTTAATCATGAAAGCAGATGAGATGAGGACAAACTATTTAAAATGCAGTTCTACTTGAAAAGTGACTTCAGATGGAGTTGTGGAGGTTAGGCACCTCTCAACACCAGGTCTGAATTTTGGGAACCCAGAAAATTAGTGGCCTCTTCTGAAACTAAACCTACATTATTTGACCAAGGCCTCCAATATCCACAAAAGGATTTAGTGCCTAATTGTTTCCTAGCTTAGGCCTCACCCCTCTCCTCAGCATTTCCTTAGTCTAGTGTGAGGAATAGACAGACCTAGGTGTAATGTAGTTAATGTTACACAGCTGCAGAACACAGGGACGCAGACCTGCATACACCTGTGTGAGGGAGAAGATGCTGAGACTGGAGGGTACTGCAGATACACATTCAGAGAAGGGTTAGTGCTGGTGCCAGAGTGGAGTGCAACGTGCACATGCCTGTATACAGAGAGGGAGATACTAGGGTTTCAGATGGAGATGGGATAACAGACCTGTATGGGGCAGGGGTTGCTCAGGGTGGGACCCAAGAGTTGTCAGCTCAGGTCAGAATTGTTGCAGGTTGTATATCTCTGGTGGTGGGGGTGAGGAGGTATTAAGACTGCTGAGGGGCGGAGTATGGGTACATCTCTGTGAGACAGACATACTGGGCCTGTGTGTAGCTCACACACAGAGCTATCTATGTCTTTTCTATAACATCCATCACTGAGTGCATTTTAGATAAATCCCTTAGGGAAATGCAAGCGGGTTCCTGCTCTTCTTTCCTCCCGGGATAAGGAGGCTCTGCTTGGGCATTATATATTGGATTATTGTTGTGGTGGAAATGTTTTTTCAGAGGTAAGCATTTTGAGGGTGCTTGGGAAGTGGTCAGGGTCCACATTAGTCTGATCCCCTCTAGAAGCTTGTTCTACAGCCAAACCACTGTGAACAAAAATACTTTATCTTCAGCTAACAAGCTGGAGCTTTGTAAACTGTACAGTCCCAGAGGAGTCTTGGCAGAGTATGATTAGAAGCATGGACACTGGTGTAACTCAGTCTGACTCCTCAACCTGTTGTTGGCTTTGAAGATCAGGACCAAAGCTCTTGCTGAGCTCAAAAGGGATAAGAGCACAGGAATGATGTGCTTACAGCAGCGGTACCATTAATAATGCAGACACTACCTCCCATGCAAGTGGAGCTTCTGCATTGCGTCCTCGTTCAGTCCTAGCTAGAGTGAGTGCCAATATCTCATCTAAACATGACAGAAGCATGGACAGCTGTGGCCAGGTCCTCATCCAGAAAGAAAGGATTGATTTTCCCAGCAAGCTACAGCTCTCTCCTGCCCACTAATGCTCCCTAATCATTGAGGCCAGTGGCTCTCAAACCCACAAACCCACTTTAATGGAGTCACCAGGGCTGGCTTAGACTTGCTGAGGCTGAAACTGAAGCTTAAGCCCCACTGCCCGAGGCCAAAGTCAAAGTGTCAGGGCTATAGCGCCAGTCAGCAGGACTTGGGTTACAGGCCCCCTGCTTGGGGCTGAAGCTCTTGGGGTCCCCCCATCCAAGGCACCAGGGTTTGGGCAGGCTAGACTTTGATCCCACGTCCTGGGATGATGTAGTAATTTTGTTGTCAGAAAAGGGTCATGGTGCAATGAAGCACAGATGCTGACTTCCCATTGTGCCAGGCAGTGCTCAGCCTTGGCTCTGCCCCAGTCCGTGCCCCCCCACTCCACCTCTCAAGGCCCCACCCTTGCCTCTTCCTGCCCAGTTTCACCCTTCCCCCGAGTGCGCTGCATCATCCCCTACCCCCTCCAGCCTCATGCATGCCGCGAAACAGCTGATTGCCACAGCCGTGAGGCACAAGGAGAGAGGGAGAAGTGCTGATCTGTGGGGCTGCCAGCAGGCAGGTGGTGCTGTGGGAAGAAGAGGTGCTGATAGCAGGGGTGCCGGGGGTGCTCACACCTACCAGTTTTTCCGTGTGTGTGCTCCAGTCCCAGAGCACCCATGGTGTTGGCGCCTGCAATGAAGATTGAAAGCCTCTGATGTAAGCTGAAGGGTGAATCAACCAGGACAACAAAACTTCAATTTTGGCAGCACAGTTGCCTATAACTATTCCCCAAGACCTCTCTACCATGATTCAGAGAGTGGCTATAGCTATGGGCAACAACTTCTCTTTGTCTTCACAGGCGCACACCTGTGTGGGATGCAGCCTACCTCCCTTCCACTGCAACCTCAACATGAGACCTCTTTGGAAGGGGGAGAGCCTCTAGCTCAGGGGAGAGGAACCCTACATACTAGGGATCATATCCAGCTCATGGCTTGCCTTGGTCCAGCTTCCCAGGCTTGGGGCTCCCCCTCCCCCCCAGCAATGGGGTGAACCAGTGCTGATGCGCCAGCTCAGTCTGGCCCCCGACTGATTTTTCTGTGGGTCAGTGGTCTCTGACCAAAAAAGGTTCCCCATCCTTGCTCTAGCTGGACATCATTTCTAACAAAACCCAGCTAAGGGTGAGACTCTTGAGGACATTTTTTTGACCAGCCAAAATTGTCTTAACCTGACCTGTAAGTGGTGGTGGTGGTGAATCTCACCTGTGTGGGAAGATGTGAGGAGTGAAGAACAGCACTGACAAGTGGTGAGGAGAGGGGCGCATGTATCTGTGTGCAGGGAGAGGTGCTGGGGTTCAGAGGGCACTTGAGGGGTGGTGATAGGGCTGAGAGGGGTATACACTGGTGTTCAGAGGGGAGCATGCACCAGTGTGCAGAGAGTAGAGGTGGTGGGGCTTGGAGGAGCACTCCCCAGAGGGACAGCATGGAGACTCAAAGGGGCACATAATCCAGTGCTGGGGGGACTCAGAGGGATGCATGCCCCAAGGTTGCAGTGGGAGGGAATCTGGGAGGGGTGCATGCTCAGTGCTGGGAGGAGGCTCAAAGGGACACACTCCCGAGTACTGGGAGGGCAGCAAGGGTGGTTTGGAGGTATGGACCCTGCAATGTCAGGGGGATTTGGAGGGGTGCACAGTCAGGACCGAGGGCAGCAGGAGGGGGCTCAGAGGAATGCACACACACTCAGTACCAGGGTGTGTGTGTGTTTCAGAGTGGTGCATGCACACATTCCGTTGCTGGGGGACTCAGTGGGGCACACACACACTTCAGTGCAGGGAGGGTGGGGGTTTGGAAGGGCACCCCGCCACAGAGCTGGGGTTGCTCAGAGGGGTGCACATGCATCCCAATGTTGGGAAGATGGGGGGTTCAAAGGGGCGGACACACCCCAGTACTGGGGGGGCTCAGAGGAGCACACCCCCCCCAGTGCTGAGGGGACAATGGGGGAGGGGGCTCGGAGGGATACACACACCCCAGTGCTGTGGGGTAGCAGAGGGGAAGGTTTGGAGTGGGGGCACAGCCCACTGTTGTGGAGTGGCGGGGGGCTCCGAGAGGCACACACGCCAGTGCTGGGCGGGGGAGGACAAAGGGGCGCGCACACCTCTTAGTGCAGAGGGGACAGCGTGGGGGAGGACCCGGAATGGGGGCGCACCCCAGTGCTGTGGTGGGGGGAGGGGGCTCGCAGGGGCACCCCCCCATACCGGCGGGGGGGGCTCGGAGGGCGCCCCCCAGTGCCGAGGGCGGTGCGGCGCTGACACCGTGCGGGCGGGAGCCGGGCGCGCAGCGCAGTTGCCAGGCCCACCTGCGCGGGGCGGGGCGGGGCGGGGCGGCGGCTGCACCTGTTCTGTGGCCCCGGGGCGGCGCCGGAGCCCGCAGACTGCTCGGGCGCGCGCCTCCCTGGAGCATGGCCCGGGTGCTCCGCAGCCTCCGCAGCTCGCAGCCCGTCGCCCGCTTCCAGCGCCTCTGCGGGCTCTTCCCCGCCGCGGAAGAAGGAGCCGGAGATGGGCTGGCGGGGACCGCGGGCGGCGGGAACCACTTCCCGACCCGGGACACCTGCCTCGGGGGCAGCCCCGCCAGGCAGCGGCTGCCAGAGGCCAACGGCGTGAAGAGCAGCCCCAAGTCGCAGGTAACTCCCCGGCCGGCCGCCAGTCCCCGCCTCTGCCCGGCAGGGTCAGCCCCTCTGGCCCTGGTGGGGTAAGTGGGGGGAAGGGAATTCCCATTGCCCCCTTTCCTGGGGCATCATTGGCGTGGGACAAATATGGGTTTCCATGCCCCCCATTCCTCTTCCAATCGTGTGTGTGTGTTTCAATGCTCTGTTCTCTGCCTTTCCTCCCCCCTTACTCCGCAGTCCAAAGTGTAAGTGCGTGAGTGTGTCAGAGAGAGTGAGTGAAGCTTGTTTGTGTGTGTGGGCGGGGGGAGAGTGCGTGTACCCCGAGGGAAAAACCTTTTGCTGTGAGAGGAGACTTTACTCTCTGGTAGGTGATGCAGAAATTCATCATGATTTAAAAGTGTGAAGCTTTACTGGGAGATTAGGAGGAACTTTAGAAAGAGGCAGGGAGGGGCTGGTGGGGTCACTTAACACCAAAATGAATCAGAAAGTTTGAAAATAACCAGAATCTTTGTCACTGTTCATATGAAATGTCATGTTACCATTATCTGATCAGTTCTGCTTTAGGCCCATTGATTCCAAAGGGTGTCACTTCTTTAAATCCAGCAACAGAATCACTGGTGCTCTGTGTGGGCATAAAGGCTGTCCCTGTGGAGTCAGCGAGAAGTCCTGTGGCACCTTAGAGACTTACAGCATTATTAGGGCATACGCTTTCATAGGTAAAACCCACTTCATCAGATTGGCACTTAGCTTGCAACTGTTACATTAAAAAAAAATCAAAACTTTGTGTACTGTTTCTTTAAACTTACCTGGAGAAACAGGTGGCACACTTTCAGTTGGCTGGGAAACAATTAGGAAAAAATCACATCAATTGAAGCTTGTGTAAATCCAGGAGAAGATTCTTAATTTCCCAGTACAGACACCTTTAGGAAGAATCTGCAGCCTTTACTTAGGCAAATTCAATGGGAGTTGTGCCTGCATGAGGCCTGCAGGATATGGCCTTTTGTATAACATCTGAACTTTTTTCAAAACATTTATCTCAGTGACTTAGTCTTGTAGGTACATGAGTCTAGAAACAATACTGTTTAACTCTTCTAGAGTCACTAGTAGCCAGTTGAAACTATGTATTAAATCTTGTATAATTGTTGTAAACTATTTTCTAAAACAAAATATACTTTATTTTTAGAATTTCAGTTTGCTAGGTCTGTTTATGCTAGTGACTTTCAAAAACAAGCATGATTAAATGAATTTCACATCTGAAGTTGTATGATCAGACTGTTGATTTCTGCGTAGAGTTTAGATTTGCTATCATAGTTTGCTTTCTTGTGTCTATGCTGTTGTTTGTTGCCATGGATGGAGCTAATGTTAGAGGAATACAAACTGATCAAAGACAGCAGTGACTTTTATATTGCTGGAACTAGAAAATGAGACCAGTGCTGGAAGGGTTCTGAGGGGTGCAAGCTGCAAAACAAGAAGGCAGCTAGCATTGCTATCTCTGAACAAATAGAAAGGTTGTAGCAGTTGCTGATAGGATACCCTCCTGAGGAAACCTCAAATGTGGAAAAGTTGAAGGATGTACTAAAATGTAAACCAACATTCCCTGTAGTGTCACTTACCATCTTAATTTCAGCAAAATTCATGTAGTAACAGTGTCTGTGCTTAGATCAAGCACTGAAATATCATATCACCTAAGGATGCTACTGTTTATAAAATGTTTCTTGTTTTAATTGTATCTATTTTTAAAAGATATGAAGAAAATATGATCTCAGAGTTTGACTAAGGTTGTCAGTTTATAAGAGAATGTCAGAAGCAATGTTCCTGCTAATATTTTCCATCCATGTGTGGATTTTTTCCATTTGTGTGCATCAAGGCATGTGCAAATGTGTACTACCAGTAGAAACAAACAAAAAAACCCTACCTGTTTATCAGTTGGATGGCATCTTAATCTCTCCTGAGTGGCCACATACACGCACAGTTTACGGTGAACACTTGTTAGAAGAAGGAAGGGTGGATGAGAAGGAAAAGTACTGGTGGTGTTGTAGAGAAAAGAGATTAATATAGATAAGTATAAATATAGCTGCTTTCTGTATAGGAGTTAGAAAAACATGGTCCAGGTGCACAGTTGGTGTGAACTGGCATAACTTCATTGAAGTCTATGGAGTGATGCAAATTTACATGGCAGAGGATCTGATCCCAGAACTAAAAGATTTATAGCAGGTCAAAAAAACACAGTAGCTGGTATGATATATGATAACTGCTAAGTAGCTGGGAGTGGGAAGAACAGAATAGGAAGTAAATAAAGGCACAAATAAAGGCACAAAGTTGCACCAATTTAACTTCCAGTGTGATTTTTGAATACTTAGCTAATTCATTGCAACTTTGTGTAGACATCATTCTAAACCTGGTTTATATCTGTTTTGCTTGGTTCTATATGGGTAACCTATATTGATATTGATTTTAAAAATCAGTTAAAAACAGAGGTGGAGTTTGCTTCAACTACATTGATTGAATTAAATTGGAGCAAATTTGTGTGTACAATCTCTAATAGTGATATCCAGACAAGGAAGCTGGAGTGGAGATACATGACAAATTCCAGAGGAGAATTTTTAAAGTGAAAATCAGAATGAAGACATCTGAATTAAAACTAGAGCCTGGGTAAATGATGTGCATAGCAGTGATTAAGGATACCAAATCAAGAAATTATTTGTAAGTTCTTATTACAATGTTACATTTAAAAGAAGAATCCTGAGGAGAAATGTTGTCTGACACACCTTAATTTTTAAGGAAGGCTGTTCTCTCCCTCCAATTATTTTTATTTAGTGGAGGAGATGTTGAAAACCCTGGTCACTTCTAGACCCCCTGTGAAATTGCAGCCAGCAAGAACTTCTTCAGGTCAGTGAGCAAAACTGATACAACTCACTGGAGCAGGACTACTCAACATGTGGCCCACAGGACACATGTGGCCCACAGCCCGTTTGTTTGTGGCCCATTTGGGTTAACACGGGGCTCAACACGTGGCCCACGGGTAGGATCCTTTGAACATGGCCTGCACTGGGAACACGCTCCACAACAGCGAGGCATCTCCCAGGCAGGGTGAGCATTGAAAGACGCAAGCGGATGGGCTGGCTGGAGCAGATGGGTACAGGGTGTTGGCATTTCTAGCTCCCTGGGAGGAGGTGCCAGGGTATTGTGGGAAGTGGTTTGTATTCATGCCCATCTGTGTAAAGGAAGATATTTGCATAAATATTTGCATGTATATGCAACCGCACTTAAGTCGCAGCCCTTGACATGTGCTGTGAGCATCATTGTGGCCCCTGGGGCTTCTAAAGTTGAGTAGCCCTGCACTAGAGGCCTCCATTGGAATACCTATTACCAGTATCTCAAAGTGTAATTACTCTGCCTTAGTCTGCTCTGTCCATTGCCAGAGTGCCTGTATTCAGGTAGTGCTTTCCTTGCTTTCTCAGGGTATTGAAATTCACAATGCATAAATTTAGTCTGATAAGAGTACAGGAAGGGCATGGTGCAGTGAGCATGTATAATTTCCATGACTTCCTTGTCTCCCATTCCATCCAAAGGATAGGGTTTGTGCTTGGAATTATAGTCTTTCAAGCTTCGCTCAGAGTAAACCATCTCACATGCAGTTGTGCAAATGATCCAAGTATGTTCCTTCATGCTCTTAGTTCTATGTATGGGCTTAGCTTCCTTTCACTAGGGTAAATACATGGGTTCTGCTGTTTCTCCCTGCATGGCTTTCTTTGTAGAGGCTTCTTGAGCTCAGCTCTGTTCCCCTTGGGAAAGGCTTCCCATACCCCGCTGGTCTCTGCTTGGCTCCTCCTTCATTGGAGGGTCAGGAAGACTCACTCATGGTACTCTTTCAAGTCTACTCACTTCTAGTGACATAATGGTCTGCAGTCCTAGTAAATCAGTGGTCTCCAACCTTTTTAAGCATGAGATCACTTTTTGAATTTAAGTGCAATCAGGATCCACCTCAAGCCCAAACACTCTTGCCCCACCTCCTTTCCACTAAGGACTTCTCTAAGGCCTTGCCCCTGCTCACTCCATCCTCCCTCACACCCACCCCCGTCCTCACTCACTTTTATCAGGCTGATGGTAGACGGGAGGGGGATGCAGTCTCTGATGTTGGGCTAAAGGATTTGGAGTGTGGGAGGGGTTCTGAGAAGAGCCTGGGGCAGGGAGTTGTGGTGCAGGGAGTGGGCTCTGGGAGGGAGTTTGGGTGCAGGGGGACTCAGGGCTAAGGCAGGGGTTAGGGTGCAGGAGGAGTTCAGGACTGGGGCCAGGGTTTGGAATGCAGGCTCCAGCTGGGCACTGTTTACCACAGGTGGGTGCTGGGTGGTGATGCAGAGAAATAAGGTAGGCTTACCCCTACACTACCCCTGCACCACTCCCAAAAGCAGCCAGCAAACTCTCTCCATCCCTGCTGCCCCTCCTCCCCTCCGCTCTGTGGAGATAGGATACAGGGTGAAGGGAGGGGCACCCAGACATCAGCACCCCCTCCTCTTCTTCCTGTGCCTTGCATAGCAAGCAAGAGGCTCCAAGACAGAGGGCAGGAGCATCAGGGCAGTGCTGAGAGGGGCAGATGAAGTGCCGGCACTTGACAGCCTCCCAGCCAAACCTCTCAGGATCACCTGTCAAAGGCTCCAAGATCTACCAATAGATCCTGATCTACTGGTTGGTGACCACTGCAGTAAATTATGCAGATCCTCCCTTCCAGAAATAGTTAATACTTTAAATGTAAGAGAAAGTTGTTGTAATTATGTTGACATTTAAAATAATTGGTTTTCTGAGTTAATGCATGCTGAGATGAATGAATTAGCTCACACCATTGACTCATTGTTTCAAATACTGAAAACAAAGTATAAGGGGACTGTTGGCCCTTTACTAAAACTGGTGGGGTTTATGTTGGCTAGCTTCCAGTGCCAAAAGAAAAGTTAAGGGTTGAAAGGAAATCAGGACCTTGAGACTGACAGTCCCCAGGAGCAATGGGGAGAGGTCAACATTGACAGGGTAAATAGGCTAATGACGGGGGTCAGGAGACTGGGGGTCCCATCCTCCATGTGAGCTGGATTTGCCTGGGTGAGACCAAGTGGGGCTGAGCTGAGGAAGGAACAGGAAGTCCCAGGGGAGCAAAGCTATGCCAGCCAGAGAGAGCCACAGAAGCAGCCCAGGGAGGAGAGCTGCAGCAACCAGGACCAGAAAAGCAGCCCAGGGGGCTGGAGACCGAGCAGCATCCATGCTGAGGAGAGTGGAGCTGAGGCTGAGGCTGGGGCTGGAGCAGGATGCAGTGAACAACTGGGGCCAATGAGAGGGGGGCCCTCAGCAAAGAGCCCAGCACTGAGGGACACAACCAGCCAAGAGGCCTTGCAGGCAAGATTTGGAGAGGGGGTTGTAACTTGGATTTGGGGAGTGGGGGCAGCTTTGTTGGGTTATGAGGACTCTGCCAATAGGAAAGTGGAAGGGGAGCCCTTGAGATCAGGGAGGCTTCTGGGTAAAGGAAGTGGGAGTGAGGACTCAGATCCTTTCGCTAGCCCATTTCATCACTTGTAACTTGTAAGTCATAACAATAATTTAGGGATATGTGAGAAACATAAACATCCCAAAATAAATGATTTGAATGAATATTTTTTAGCTTTGGTGTCTTTAACATTTGAACAGATGCTCAAGGGTGTCTCATCGAACTACGGAAGGATATCTATATTTACTCTGTAGATACATTCATTTTCTAAAGGACTCCTGACTGGTATAATGTTTCCATATTGATAGCAGCTTGTTTCTTTTTCTAAGTGAATATAATGCTGACCTTTGATAAAGATGTACTCTTGGTAAGAGTCTTGTAAGTTGATTCTAGTATAGATGAAATCTGTTCATAGTTGGAATGGACTGGGAGAAATTGCATATCTGTTAATTCTAGATGCACTGCCATCACATAAATGCAGTAATCAATGACTTCTTGCATACTAAGATATTTCTTAATGTAAAGGTGGCTGGATCATATTTTTGAATCTGAAATGCTTTGATTTTTCTCCAATAGATTTTTAGCCTCTGCCTCCCCTCCCATATATTTCCTTACCCTTTTAAAATTCAGCTTTGCTATATAAGGTCTTATTTCCTGATGGGCTTTCAGGCCTCAAACTTGGCATTTTTTTTCTTGCTCCATCAGCAAAGCAAGAGCAAAGAAAAACTCCCCTAGCTGGATGGAGTACCTATTATTACAGTGCCAGTAAGCAATACACCCCTTTGGATTCTGTTACTGGAGCCATCATTATTGCCAAGGCCTATGTACTTCGAGCTTGACATAAATTCTGAAATAAGGCCCCTCTTTTTTGGAGTTTCTGCAACAGCTTCAGAAATTAAAAAATTGAGAGTTCTTATTAGGTAAGAAAATTACCATTGGTATGCTTCTGTGAGTTCATTTTATTTGATAATTCAGGACTGGTTTGTCAATAGCTGAATAAGAAAGGACCAGCAGGCAGTACAAAGAGACTTGACTATAAGGTAAAGCCCAGGAACTGCACTGAGAGCTAGCGCTAAGACATATTCTGCCCAAAGGGCAAGAAGACACAGTTGCTATACTTTAATCCACATTTTTAAAAAAATCAGTCTCAGGTTTGAGTGATCTACTGGAGATACTTGGTGCCTGATTTTCTTTTTCAGAAGGGTTGTTGAGCACCTACACGTCAGCACTGCTGAAAATTGGGGGGCCCAAGGTGTCTGCTCCTCCTTTCCTTTCTTAGCTATTGTCGACCTACTGTGCGTGCGTAGGAAACTCATCGCTCTGGTACATATCCAACTTCTGCTGGATTGGAAGTTACATTGTTGGAGGTTCCATTGTTTCTGTGGAAAGCAGCTGTTATGGGAGGTTATAATCAGGGCAGTCAATTAACGTGCGTTAACCCCTGCGATTAACGCAGAGCACAATTAACGTGGGTTTTTTTTTAATGTGTTAACTGCAGGCATTTCTGCAGTGTTGCCCCTTTGAAACGTTTCAAAGGAACAGCACAGTAGGAGCCTGGGATCAGCTGGAGTCCCCAGCTGACCGCGAGCTCCAGGCAGCACTGCCCCTTTGAAATGCCGCCACTGCATTTCAAAGGGGCAGTGCCTGGGGTCAGCTGTGAGGCACTCTGCCTTTGAAGTGCCGCCCTGGCGTTTCAAAGGGGCAGCACAATGCAGCCTGGGATCAGCTAGGGACTCCTGCAGTGCTGCTGCTGCCCCTTTAAAATGCCGTGGCAGTGGTATTTCCAAGGGGCAGCGCTGCATGGAACTGGGGCCAGCTGGGGACTCCAGCTGATCCCAGGCTCCCACAGCGCTGCTGCTGCCCCTTTGAAATACCACCGCAGCATTTCAAAGGGGCAGTGCACGCGATTAATTGCGATTAATTTTTTTAATCGCTTGACAGCCCTAGTTATAATCATGCAGAATGAGTGTGTATGGGGAGTCCCTGAGGTAATTTGGGCTGGTCTTATGGAGGACTTTGAATGTGAGGATTGAAGTCTTAAATTTCATCCAACATTCTTCAAGGTCAGTGCCTATGTGTAACAAGCCCCTGGAGGGGTTGTCAGTGGCACTGAATTAAGGACCTCTAGTTCCAAAGCACTGACCCCTATGACTTCAGCTGAGGGTATGTCTAGACTGTGGCACAATTTAAGGCACAATTTCAGAGGTATCCCAAAATAACTATTCCACATCTTTTAAACCAGCCCATTATTTCAAAATAGATTTCAAAATAACAGGTTCGCTATTCCGACGTTCCTGTAATCCTCGTTCCATGAGGGTTAAGGGATGTTTTGGAATAGCAGTTTATTTTGACCTACGGATGCAGTGTAGATGTATCTTAAAAGACTAATTTGTTAATTGGGACCAGCTAGAAGTGGCTATCGTCTGTGAACCATCCACAAAGTCAAACATACACTTGGCCATTGTTACCAGTGTTTGATAATCTAAAACCTTCCTGAAGGGTGTCTCATCACAGTCCCCCGCTTCCAGGACTGCCATTCTAGTTCAATCTTCTCTCCTGTCCTTGAAGGCCATTGTCTTCTCATTCTGACATCAAATCTGTAGTCCTGGAATCCTGGCAACGATCACAACAGGCATCTCTACCTGAGGAGGTAATTACTTGATATTTGTGTAACTTTTCTGAATGTCTTAATCGTATGTTTTCTGCCTTGTAGCGGAGCTAATGGTTGTTCATGTGTCCATCTCTACCTTATACCAGGGATTCACAGAAGTGGGTTATACAGGATAGATCTGGAGGGGAAAAAAGACCTTCCTGGAAAAGTCATCTGGCTCCAACAAGTTATTCTTTTCTGCTTGCCAGATGTAGTGATGGTCCCTTCAAGGCACAGCTCATCTGGGAATGAGGTAGAATAGCTGAGTGCTAGTCTCACCTGCTGGTAGAGTAAGGTCTAGGATTTCTTAAAGTTGGGTGGGTAGCTTTGCTTAAGCCTTGTTTACACATTGACAAGTTGCACCAGGCTTAATTAAAATCTGAAGAACAATTTAGCTTGCACTACTAACCTTCTGGGAAACACCAGTTTAAAATGGTTCTGTGTACCTTACATACTTAAATCTACCTACAAATGCTAAATTGAAATCCAGTTTTAAACCTAAATAAAAGTTACACACAGGATTTTGCACTAATTTAAAAATGGCTTAGTTTACCTGGTGCAACTCTGTGTAGGTCATTATTTAGTGAGTTTTTTCGTCTTATTGGAGGTCAGGTATATTCCTTCCGTTGCTGTTCTGAGTGATGTCTGGGATGTGTAAATTGCTGCAGAGTCAGTTCCCTGATGTCTACCAGTCCTGATTCATATTAAGATAAGTTTTTAGTGCAGCAATATGAAACTACGTTTTCTTCTTCCCTGCCTTCTTTTATATCGTCCATAAGAGGAATCTAATCAGTGTCATCATTCATTTTACTAGAGAAGACAATATCATGGCATTCACCAGTCCAATTATACTGTATTAAACATTGGTATTGCATTCAGTGGTCTGTTTCCAATAAGCACTCTTCATTGACGACAGGGTTCCTTGGTTAGGGTTAGGCCTGTTTAAAATGGAAAGGAGCTGCTATATGGAGAAGAGGATACAATGCTCTAAATATTGGGAGGGTGAACTGGGAGAATCAGTTACGACAGTGCACCTGCTATGCCAGTTTTCCTTAGGCCCGGCTGCATGTGGATGTATAGTGAACTGATGTGGTGTTAAACCTTGATCAAGAAGGTGCACTCTGACATTGACAGAACTGTGGAGTTAGGCGCACTCCTGGATTTGAAAGGTCTGGCCATCTTTGCATGTGCCTGAATTTGTGGTTCTAATTGGTTGTCAGGGTCTCTAGATATTAGGAGAATTCAGTACTGACAATGGGTGCTAACTACTGCTCTCCTGGTCTCAACAACACTTTCTGTTGGCCTGGTCTACACTCGCTGTCCAGTGGTGCTGGAACAATTTTTATAGTAGGGGTGCTTACAGTCATTTTAACTTTCAATGCTGTGCATGATGGAAACCACTTCAAGCCAACTACAGTACCCCTACTTCCAGCACAAGGGATCATTCTCCCAATGTAGATGAAGTTAATGCACATCAATGCTATTGTCACAGCTAAAATTAGAGCACTGGCCACTAACATGGTTATAAAATAGCTATGTGTTGTAGAAGAGGACAGTCTACCTGAAACCATGACTATCTCCTTAAACCATGTTACAGCTTTACTTAATCCAATCTTACAAAAATATTCTGATTTAGGATTTTAAATTCAGTGGCAAAGGAAACCAATTTTTCCCTCGCCCATCAGTTAATTTACAAAACTTGCTGCACTGCACAGGAGGAGATAAATTAGTTAGAAATTTCAAGTTTAGCATTTATTTTTGAAGCCAAGCATTGAGAGAACTTTCTGTATTAAAATACAACAAAATGAATCGCCCAAAATCTTTGCCTTCCATGCTGGTTTTTCTACCAGTAAATGATGATCCTTTTACACGGCTGCACTGTCATCCACACAAAGCTGGCAAACTGAGACCTAGCAAACATCTGGACATATTAGAAAAGGTGAGCATGTGTATTCTCCTCGGGATCTCTTGAAGTAACTTGTAGCCTTACAACTCTTTGCAACACACCAGCCAATTGCCCTCTGTCCCAAGCAAAACAAGGGGATGGTGAGAGGAGAGGAACTGAAGAGAGTATCTGTGTGTTTGGGGATGGGAGAGGGGAATCTTGCTAGCGAATAGTTTGAAAACCACTGGTCTAAGGCAAGTACTTTTTCTGTCCAAGTATGCTGTTGGTGATCTTTTAATTTAAATGTCTGGAGTACAACTGAGTTCACAAATTTCTTCTGATGGCCATATCTTGAAGTCAGAAGGATGGGGAGTTTAATTCTGTAATCTCTCTCCAAATGTCTTCATTTTTCACCATTTAATTTTTTGTTAAACCAGGACTTTTTCCATTCCTTAGATGTTTCGTCTCTTCTTAAAGAAATAACGTGAGGAATGAGGAAAACAGGACATGCGAAAACATTTCAAATGTAGGCTTCTTGGTACATCTCAGACTGGAACAAACCTGTTTTTCCACTGTAAGGAAAATAAGGAGGAATAGTTCTTTTGTGCAATAAGGAAATAAGGCAAATTGGGAGTAAATAAACCATTGAACTCCTTTCCCTTCCTTTCTTATGCTTTAAGAAACAAGCATCTGTCTTCCACTTGTCACTTAAGAATGCGGAAAGTCCCTCTTTGCAATGCTATATCCTGCAGTCTATAACAAGGTTATTCAAATTTTGTCATCCCAAATGCCACATTGGGTACCTCCCACAAGGCTGAGAGATGCATCTTCTGCGCTTGTCAAAAATACACACTGCTTTCTTTATTTATACGTATGCAGCTGCCTTGATAACAATTTTTTAGTTTGAGTTAATCAGTGACAAAAAAAATTAGGCTATTGAATAGCTTTGTTTTCACACTGCAGTTTCAGGGAAAAGATGACTGTGAGGGATGTTCTGCTGCGTCCTTGGCCTGACACATGACCTGTAGAAGAGGCCGTTGGTATTATTATAGACTTCTCCAAATTTAGCTTTGTTGTTCAATCAATGTGTAATTTTCTATCTATAAGATCTGTGCTGAAGGCTGAATTTGTCATTCAAGGCTTGAGTTCTGTGGCACAGAGCTTTTTATGGTAGAACCAGAAATGAAGGAAAATATCAGAACGGATTAAGAGGAAAAATACTACATATTGAAAAGCAGAAAATGTGGGGAATGGGGAGTTAGGCTGGAAGCAACTCAGCCACATGGACAGAGCAGTGCTTGAGGTTTAAAGTGCCCTTATTCAGCTTCACTCTGTGAATGAAACTTAAATCACACTGTTCCTTGAAGTGCAGCAGCTGGCAGCATGAGCTATGGAACTTGGTCTGAAGCCTTCTGGAGCTGTGTTTCTCAACCAGTGGTACAAGTACCATCAAGGGTACTTGAGAAGTCTGGGGAGTATGTCAACACAACTGAAATTTGGAGAAAATGGAATTTTTGTTTTAAGTTTTACAGCGCTTTATTATTTTTGTACTTTTTACACCCAAAAATTTCATCGCCCGCCCGGCTATGATTAAATTGTTTAACAAATGTGTTGCAATGGTAGAAAAAAAATTGTGTCTAAAAACTGTAGGTATTGGGGTACTTAAATTTTTTGGGGGAGGTACTTTATAAGAAAAGTTGAGAAACACTGTTCTAGATCAATCGATTTTGCAGACACAAACCTAGCCCAGCAGTGGATTTCAGTAGAACTGAAAGTTAGATCTGTAAGTAGAGATGGCCATGCTGGAAGACAGCAACAGGAAAGTGAAACCATTACTTTACTTTATTGAGGAACAAGACAGATGTCTGTACCCCTCTGAAATGCACCACTGCCTGTATTTTAGAAGCCCTGAGGCCCTATCCCTCATAAATTTGGGGACTTGACAGTTTGCAGTACTTGGGATCATCACCTGAAGTAGCAGCAGCTCCCAGGAGGGCAATCTCACATTAGATTGGTACTTATTCATGCAGCTGAAGTCTCAAGAGAGAATGAAAGCCCTGAGGCACATTCTCCACCCAGAAGTATGTGCAGTGAGACAACAGCAAAGGAAACAGGTGGCCTGAATTCCATACCCTGTGTCAGATGCTTTTACTGTGGGAGACAGCATGAGCTGGTAAATAAATGCCCCACTCCAGGATGGCATTGCAAGGAATGTGGCAAGCTGGCAAGCATGTGCAAGAGCAAAGTTTGTCAGACTTGTGCTATGCTGGTCTTGTACATCAGGCAGCAATGACGACATCATGGATCTCAAGTCCAAACAAATTCAGGCTGTTGGGACAGGAAAGCAATGAGGGAGATGCTAACATCTGTGTATACAACTACCTGTGCGATTTCAGTTGGATAATGGGGCTTCCTGCTATTTGATTACTTGGGGGGTAAACTGGACTCAGACATCCCTTTCTTATGTGTGTGCATAAGCCTAATAATGTACTAGGGGAGCACAACTTAGCCTCTAGGAAAATGTGACCTCATAGTTAGTAACCTGACAAATTAGACACTGCCTACTTACGTTTGTCGTGGTGGTTGGTAAGCACCATGGATCCTTCTTGGGGAATACAGCCATACAAGCCATGAATCTAATCAGGGTGCAGTGTCCAAATTTTACAGCTGCTGGGCAAGTGAAAAGGTGGGTCCCATGGAAAATGAAGACAATTTTAAACGCATATGGCAACTTTTTTTCCAAAGTCAATGATTGCCTTGAAGGAAATGTGTCTTGATGTAGATCTCAGAATGGAAACTGTATGCTTGCTATAGAAGAAAATTCAAGCAACACTATGTAATCCAGGATGTGAAAATCTGAAGAGCTGGAGTATTGTAGTTTATGTAGAGGAGAGTACAGCCTGGGTAAGTAGCATGGTGATAAAATCATCATCAGTTGAGTTACACATCTGCCTAAACCCAAAGCCATTGACTGGACTTAGAAAAGATACCATTATCCACTGGGCACAATTGATGGCATTGACAGAATTTTCCAAAGTTAGAGTCTTTGTAGCCTGTGAATTTTGGCACATGGATAAAGAGTAGAGCATGCTGGCAACCTTTGCAACATCCGTTAATTATTATAAATGGCTGTGCATGCTGATGGGAATAAGTCTAGCTGCAGAAGTGTTTCAGAGAAGACTCATCCAAACCCTGGAAGGACTGCCAGTGTTGAAAATAATTGCATATGATATCCATCATAGAAGGAGAAGGGAACAAAGATACAGAACAAGACTACGACACAAAACTACAGGCTTTTGTGCTACAATGCAGGGACAAAACCAAACCTCAACCCAGAAGAAAACGTGACTCAAACAGCATGAGGTGACATACATTGGACATCTGCTCACAGCAGAGGAACTGAAAGCCAATCCCAACAAGATGATGGCAGTAAGATATGCCAGCTCCAGTGTACGTGAAAGGGATACAGCACTTCACAGGCACGATACATTTTCTGTCCAAGTTCTGTCAACATCTGACTACAGTAGCATAATCCAAACATCAGATCACAAGATAAGGTGTTGATTGGGATGGGGCAAGTCCCCATGGTGATAGATGCCCCTGTCCTGAAGTACAGCTTTCCAGGAGAGCCACTGACACTCCAGTGTGTCACACTGGAGAAAGGACTGCTATAGCTCTTTTGCAGGAACAGTTAGCATGTTATGCTGGCAGAGTCCCACCAGAGATTGAACAATGGAATTGTGGTATTTGCAGAGAAGTGAGTCCATTTGAACACTTATGGTTACACTGCATTAGAGCAATCAGACCACAACGCCCTGGAGACAATCACAGCAAAGTCCCTTCTTGGTGCTCCAAAGGTTTGGTTCGCTTCTGGCACTGTCTGGTGAAACGCAGAAATTGTTCAGTATGATTGCTAGTGGCAGTTTACATTCTGAGCAGAATAGCTAGAGTCAGCAACTATGAGTTATGGGAAAGCGATCAGGGCATGGAATTTAGTGTCATGCTGCATCATTTCCCAATTTCAACAGTGAAGCTGATGGAAGTGAAAGAGGTTATGAAAGGGACATCCAACTATTGGCAGTCAAGATAATGATACTAGCAATGTGGCCAGCAGTCAAAAGCCACATACCAGTAGAAGCAGAACCATATTTTCAAATTAAAGATGAGCTGAGCGTGCAGAATGGAGCCATATTTTGAAGACCGAAGAAAGCTGCTGTTCCATATCTATTATCAGGAGCGGCCTGAGGCGGACTGCGGCAGCTGGCGCCCCAGGTGGAACGCGCGATCGGCGCCCCCGCCTGCAGGGCCGTCAATGGACTGACGTCATCATTGGGCGCCCCGGGCGCCCTGTTGAAGGCAGCGCCCTAGGCGGCGGCTGAGTCCGCCTATAGTCACGGGAATCCCCCAATGCTATAGAGGTAAGTAATCGCTTTCAGGCTCTCTCCACAGGCTCTGCAGTGCTGAATGCTTTGGAAGGGACCTCACAAGGAAGAAACCGCAATGGAACACCATCTACTGGAAGGCATGGGATGCGTAGTCCTAGGGATGGGGGTTCCACGACCACCACCCCCAAAAGAAAATGACGGGTGGTGGTGGTCGGGGACTCCCTCCTAAGAAGGACTGAGCCATCCATCTGCCGTCCAGACCTGGAATCTCGAGAGATGTGCTGCTTACCGGGGAGCTCGAATTCAGGATGTGACTGAGAGGCTTACCAAACTGATCAAACCTTCGGATCGCTACCCCTTCCTGCTTCTCCACGTGGGAACTAACAATACAGCCAAGAATGACCTTGAGCGGGTTACTGCGGATTATGTAGCGCTGGGAAGAAGGATCCAAGAATTCAGAGCACAAGTGGTGTTCTCGTCCATCCTCCCTGTTGAAGGGAAAGGACTGGGCAGGGATCGTCGAATTGAGGAAGTAAATGCGTGGTTGTGCAGGTGGTGTCACAGAGAGGGCTTTGGTTTCTTCGACCATGGGACTCTGTTCCGGGCACAAGGATTGTTAGGAAGAGATGGGATCCACCTAACCAAGAGAGGAAGGAGCAGGCTTGCAAACCTAGTGAGGAGGGCTTTAAACTAGGTTTGTTGGGGGACGGTGACCAAAACCCTGAGGGGAGTGGGAAAGTCGGATACCAGGAAGAAATGCAAAGAGGAACAAACAACAAAGGAGGACCCCTGATTCGAATGGAGAAGAAAGGGCGATCAACTGGTTATCTGAGGTGTTTGTACGCTAATGCGAGAAGCCTGGGCAACAAACAGGAAGAACTGGAGGCCCTGGCCCAGTCCGAGAAATATGATTTAATTGGGATAACAGAGACTTGGTGGGATGACTCGCATGACTGGAGCACTGTCATGGAAGGGTATAAACTGTTCAGGAAGAACAGGCAGGGGAGAAAAGGAGAAGGAGTTGCACTATATGTAAGAGAGCACTATGATTGCTCTGAACTCCAGTATAAAGAGGGAGAAAAACCTGTTGAGAGTCTATGGGTTAAGTTTAGAGGAGCAAACAACAGCAGTGATGTTGTGGTTGGTGTCTGCTACAGGCCACCAAATCAGGTAGATGAGGCTTTCTTCGGACAACTGAGAGAAGCTTCCAGATCGCAGGCCCTGGTTCTCGTAGGGGACTTGAATCAACCTGACATCTGTTGGGAAACCAATACGGCAGTACACAGGCAATCCAGGAAGTTTTTGGAGAGTGTTGGGGATAACTTCTTGGTACAAGTGCTGAAGGATCCGACCAGGAGCCATGTGCAGCTTGACCTTCTGCTCACAAACAGGGAGGAACTGATAGGGGAAGTAGAGGTGGGTGACAACCTGGGAAGCAGTGATCATGAGATGGTAGATTTCAGGATCCTGACCAAAGGAAGAAAAGAGAGTAGTAAAATACACACCTTGGACTTCAAAAAAGCAGATTTTGACTCCTCAAAGACCTGATGAGCAGAATCCCTGGGATGCTAACATGAAGGGAAAAGGAGTCCAGGACAGCTGGCAGTATTTTAAAGAAGCCTTATTGAAGGCACAGAAAGAAACCATCCCGGCCAGTAGCAAGAGAGGCAAACATGGTAGGAGACCGGATTGGCTTACGGGAAATCCTTGGTGAATTTAAGCACAAAAAGGAAGCTTACAAAAAGTGGAAACTTGGACAAATGACCAGGGAGGGGTTTAAATGTATAGCTCGAGAATGCCGGGGGGTTATCAGGAAGGCGAAAGCGCAAATGGAATTGCGACTGGCTAAGGATGTGAAGGATAACAAGAGAGGTTTCTACAGGCCTGTTAACAAGAAGAAGGTGATCAGAGAGGGTGTGCGGCCCCTACTGGATGAAGGAGGTAACCTAGTGACAGATGATGTGGGGAAAGCTGAAGTACTCAATGCTTTCTTTGCCTCTGTATTCACGGACAAGGTGGGCTCCCGGACTAATGCGCTAAGTGACGCAAGATGGGATGAAGATGGACAGCCCTTGGTGGGTAAAGAACAAGTTAGGAACTATTTAGAAAAGCTAAATGTACACAAATCCATAGATCCGGACTTAATGCATCCGAGGGTACGGAGGGAGTTGGCAAATGCCATTGAGGAGCCTTTGGCCATTATCTTTGAAAAGTCGTGGAGATCAGGAGAAATCCCGGATGATTGGAAAAAGGCAAATGTAGTGCCCATCTTCAAAAAAGGGAAGAAGGACGATCCAGGGAACTATAGGCCGGTCAGTCTTACCTCAGTTCCTGGAAAAATCATGGAAGGGATCCTTAAAGAATCCATTTTGAGGCACTTGGAAGAGAGGAAAGTGATTAGGAATAGTCAGCATGGATTCACAAAGGGCAAGTCGTGCCTGACCACTCTGATCAGCTTCTATGATGAGGTAACTGGCTCTGTGGACGTGGGAAAGTCAGTGGATGTGATATACCTTGACTTTAGCAAGGCTTTTGATACAGTCTCCCACAATTTTCTTGCCAGCAAGTTAAGGGAATGTGGCTTGGATAAATGGACGGTAAGATGGATAGAAAGATGGCTAGAAGGCCGGGCCCAGCGGGTAGTGATCAACGGCTCAATGTCAGGATGGCGGTCGGTTTCTAGCGGAGTGCCCCAAGGTTCGGTTCTAGGACCGGTTTTGTTCAATATCTTTATTAATGACCTGCGTGAGGGGATGGATTGCACCCTCAGCAAGTTTGCAGATGACACTAAGCTAGGGGGAGAGGTAGATACGCTTGAGGGCAGAGACAGGGTCCAGAGTGACTTAGACAAATTGGAGGATTGGGCCACAAGAAGTCTGATGAGGTTCAGTAAGGACAAGTGCAGAGTCCTGCACTTGGGATGGAAGAATCCCAAGCATTGTTACAAGCTGGGGACCAACCAGCTAAGTAGTAGTTCTGCAGAAAAGGACCTGGGGGTTACAGTGGGTGAGAAGCTGGATATGAGTCAACAGTGTGCCCTTGTAGCCAAGAAGGCTAATGGCATATTAGGTTGCATTAAGAGGAGCATTGCCAGCAGATCCAGAGATGTCATTATTCCCCTTTATTCGGCTCTGGTGAGGCCACATCTGGAGTATTGTGTCCAGTTCTGGGCCCCCCCACTACAAAAACGATGTGGACGCATTGGAGAGGGTCCAGCGGTGGGCAACCAAAATGATTAGGGGGCTGGAGCATATGACCTACGAGGAGAGGCTGAGGGAGTTGGGTCTGTTTAGTCTGCAGAAGCGAAGAGTGAGGGGGGATTTGATAGCAGCCTTCAACTTCCTGCAGGGGGAGTTCCAAAGAGGATGGAGAGAGGATGTTCTCAGTAGTGACAGATGGCAGAACAAGGAGCAATGGTCTCAAGTTGTGGTGGGAGAGGTCCAGGTTGGATATTAGGAAAAGCTATTTCACTAGGAGGGTGGTGAAGCACTGGAATGGGTTACCTAGGGAAGTAGTGGAGTGTCCATCCCTGGAGGTGTTTAAGTCTCGGCTTGACAAAGCCCCGGCCGGGTTGATTTAGTTGGGATTGGTCCTGCCTAGAGCAGGGGGCTGGACTTGATGACCTTCTGAGGTCTCTTCCAGCTCTATGGTTCTATGATTCTACGGGCCACCCCTGTCTATTATATAAGGTGATAAATAAATAAAAAATGTGCCTTGCTCCTGAGCATTCCCAATAGTCTTATGTGAGCGCAGGAGCATGATATAGGCCAAGAATGAATACACAGCTCCGCTGCCTGATACAGGATGTAGATCTGCCAGTTGTGAGATTCCCACCAGCAGACAGACTTACCATGTGAGTTGCCCAGCTGACAATGGGGAGAGGGGAAGTGAGAATTGACTTATTTACCTTCTGTGAAAAGCAGAACTTGATTATATTAGACTATTATTCTAAATTGAGAGAGGTTGATGCCCTACCTGCTACAAGCAGCAAGTCTGTGTCTGGAAAACTGAAGACCCCCTGAGAGAGCAAGCGTTCTGGGCACAGTATTCCCCCACAATAGCCCCAATTTGCCTTGGTAGAGTTCAAGGAATTTGCATGAAAATAAGAGTTTGACCACCATATGGCCTCTCACTACTGAGAGTGTTGCACAAGGCTGCTGCTTCTGATTCAGATCCCTTGTAAGCATCTTTGGCACACAGGAATACCCCTTCACAAGTTCCCAAAAAGTCCAATGCAGGGACAACCCCCCCTCCCCGAAGCCCTGCTATGAATGAGGAGGCCTGTTGCATCCAGAAGAGTGGTGATAAAACTGAGAGGAGATTGTTCTCTTATCAGAGGAAGCAGGCGCTAAAGTACAACAGGTCAGCCAAGACCTACTAGCCATGCAGACAGGAATTCCTGTGAGGATCCAATCATTGGGGAAAAAACCAGTGAACTAAGGGAGTCTTGAGGGGTGCAGTGGCATCCAGGTCTCACAAGGTGACTATATAGGAGGGTGAAGTGATCTGAAGGAATGGAAGACACTTACAAACCCAGAGAGAGCCTACAGAGAATGTCACAAAACAGAGCGACAGAGAATCATCTGGAGGCCGCTTCTCCAGAGAGAAGAAGATGCCACCAAGAGTTCTTCCTGCTTTTTTTTCCTTTTCCCACTTCCTAGCCACCTTTACAATTCTTGTCACTTACCTCTGTCCTCTTTCACCATTCCCATGTCTCCTTGCCACCCTCACCAGGAAGCACAAAGTACAGGAGAGAGGGTCTACCTACCCTCACTTGCTGTGCTTGGCACCACACCATCCTAGTTGTGATAGGAATTTCAGGGAAAGTTTGCTTAGTCCACACTTTTTAAGTAGATGGCATCACTTAAAAAACAGCTCCTAAACTCTAACAGGCTGCTACTGACCATGTGTGAGCTGAGTTCTTTGAAGGGCTTTCTAATTTGGCCAGATTTGGGCAGATTTTCATAGGACATGAAAATATACATCCAGACATGCTCCTCCCCACCACATTTTTGAGTTCTTGCACCAGTGTGTAGAGTTCCTAGACCTCTGTGATGCTGTGTGGAATTTGGGGGATGCTTTAGGATAGTATGAATATTAAGATTGTAAAGTTGCAGTGAGTTATTTTATGCAAGATCTGCCATGTATGAGATTTGCAAAATTGTTATAATCTGTTAGAGATGATAATCTCAGTTATATGTTTGTGTTGCCTTTGTATCTTGGATTATGAATATGTATGTATATCTGTATTACAAACTTGTGCTATGCTTCTGGGTAACATCCACAAACAGTTTGGTGATGGAATTTCTATCCTAGCCTGCTTGATGGCCTGTCAAAGACCATTTGCTATTCAATTGACCCATTGAGAGAAGGCAGGGGATACGCCTTATGACTCAGAATGGCATGCAGGGACATGCCTATGGATAGAACTCTAGGCTTCAAGGCTATGAGCTGGGCAGCTTGTTCGGTAAAAGGAAATAGAGGCCACACAGCAAAATGAATATAAAAGGCCACTGCACCTTTTCCATTTTCTCTTCATTCTAGTTTCCTACCTCTGGAGGATCCTTTTTACTTTTGATTCTGGTTTCCTACCTCTGGAGTGAATTTTTTTTTCGGTTGGAGAAGCACTGGAATGGGCTACCTAGGGCGGTGGTGGAATCTCCATCCCTAGAGGTTTTTAAGTCCTAGCTTGACAGAGCCCTGACTGGGATGATTTAGGTGGGGTTGGACTCGATGTCCGGAGGTCTCTTCCAACCCTTCCAGTCTGATTTCTATGAATAAAGTGCTGAACAAAGGACCCACCCAAGCTATGGATGTGTTCCAAAGGGACTTTCAGGCCAGCAAATTCACCAGTACTGCTAGGAAACTGATGGACTTTGAAGTTATTATATGTATGTGACTGTTTTACCATTTAACATCTCTTGTTTTTTTGTTTCTTTATTATAACCTTTAGTTTTAGAAGCCAAAGGATTGGCTGGCAGCATGGTATTTTGGGTAAGAGCCGAACCAAGTAATATGGCTGACCCTTTGGGGTCAGAAGAACATTTTGTATGTGAGCAATTGCTGTACTGTACCTAGCCGCTGATTCAGAGTCAGAGAACTGAAATGGAATAAAAGGGGCTATGTGATTTCTTCTTTTGCTTCTTGATAACCTGCACTTGAGGTCAGAAGCAATTTGACCGGTTGAGAAGGTTCTTCGTTGTTGCTCCCATGACTGGTGGATATCTGCTCTCCCTTTTGCAGTCTGCCCTGACCTTAGCATTTCCAGTAAGGGCTGCCCCAGGCACCCACACCGTCACAACCTCTTGCAAATAAATAGTTGTGTAAGAATTTAACATGGGCACTACACTTTCCCCTTAGGCTTGTTCTCTGGGGGCAAATTCCTAGGAGTGTGTGTCTCTAAGGCTACAATGCGAAGAATAAGTTGTCATTAAATGTTGTTGACTTTCAGATTGACCATCCTAAATTTTAAGTATTCAGTGTACTTCAGCTAGGCCACCTAAACTATATTTCTAACAGGTGTGTTTATATATGTTTCCATACATTTTGTCCCTCCTCTACTCACTGTTAAAAATCCTTGTAAATGTATCACTTGCTACCCCCTACAAAAAATCCTTTTAAATAACATGAATAGAAGCCAGGATAAACTCTGAAAAGTAATTTATCTGCCGAGATCTAAGTTCAGGGCAGTGTATTTATGCTACAATTATTGACAATTAGAATCTGAGAATGGGGGAAGGGATAATAAATTTGCTGAAAAGTACATTTTTAAAAGCACCATAGTTGTGAATTTGTCAAATAGATTTAGCTGAAAAAATGACTTTTAAAAAAAGTCAAAATGATTTTAGACTTGCTAAAATGGTTGGTTCAAAAAGTAGGTAATTATTTAAAATGAAAATTACCTCAAATTAAATTAAAAACAGAATCTTCTTTTTAGGTTGGACAAAATGTTTCATTCAGCCTCAGAATATTTGTTTTCATATTAGTGGAAAAAAACAAAGATATTTTTAGTTTAACTGATCTGGGGTAGGTTGGATGCTCCACCTCTGAATTGAAAAACCAGTTATTTCCTTAGCTTTTGAGAACATCTCTCGCAGCAAGTATAGTGAATGGGGATCTTCATGCTACCTAAGCAGTTAAAATAACTGCATGAAATAGGGTTATGAGCTTCTTTCAGTGTTCATTGTTTCTCCTCCCCAGGCTAAGCCATCACTTGCACATACAGCAAAAGAGAAACTGGGGTTTTATTTGTTTGTCTTAAAATGACTAGCTTTTAAGTCCCAAAGATTCTGGTACCAATTACATTTTTTAATTTGAAAAGAACGTTTAAATTGTTACAAATAGAACTGTGCTTTGACATCTTGGCACCTAGCCCCAAAACAGAGTATTCTGTAGTGAACAGCTTTATGGGGTTGTCCAAATCACAAGGTATAAAAGAATGAAAGAGCCAACAGCATAACCCTGAGTTTTCTTCTACCATGTGGTTAACGCTGAATGATGGGTATGTGCACTTCTTTTGTGCTCATTGACACTTCGTCTCATGGAACGCAAAGCACTGTCCTCGGCTGAAAAGGCAGTCTTATTCACGTAGGCATCACTGCGTGTGAATCTGACTTGCCCAATTTATAAGTATAAAAGTTTCTTACTATTTGTGCAAACTCATCTGAAAATCAAATTAATCTGTCTCTACCCCCCCCCCCCCCCCCATTCATGCATAGTTACCTGTATCCCGGACACTTGGTTGACATTCACCAAGCACTTTTAGGTTTCCTGAGACTGAGCAAAGTCTCCACAGTTCAACTGCGTAAGCCCCGAGACTAGTGCTGGATTCCCCAGCCTCCCCAGTAACATAAGTTTACCCTTCCCTAGAGCACCAACATTTTGGGTTTGCCGGTTACCTTCTCGGGGACATGTGATAGCTGAAGTATGTAGCGCACAGGCTTTGTAAAGGCCCTACCATAGTTAGCATAATAAATATACAGATCTAGACAAAACACCTGTATACATTTGTCTCAATTTCCTCACCACCCTGGAGGATTCTTTGGGCTCAGGTCAGAGTCTTTTAAAAGGTTGAGGATCTTCCCTCTCACCCTTCCTTCCTGCATATAGTTTCCCCTTTGGAATATGGACTCTTCTCTCACTCCTGTAGTCAGATTTCTTCTCCTTTCTAAAATAGCTATTGACAGACCCCTTTCTCTTATAACCTCCAGTCCCCTTTGTCAAGTGACCTGCTGATCAGCCTTTTCAGGTCCCTATCCAGTGACTTGTTGCTTAGTTACCAGCTCACCTAAGCAGACAGGTTTTTCTGGGTGGTAGCCAACTCTTTGTCCAAGGAGCTTCCATCTGAAGAGAGGATCATTGACATTTCACTTCCATTGACAGTCCTGTGTCACTGCGTCTTGGAATTTCAATTCAATGGTGAGATTAAAAGGCAAGCAAGAAGGCAGACAAGGACATTATTCAAAAATGGAGCTTATCGACAGCTAAAGATACACATACAGCATTCAGAATCCCCAGCAGGAATTTCTAAGTTGTATGTAGATGTATTCCCTGAATGGTGACGCATTTGTAATACTTGTAATGCCAGAGATTTTTATCCTTACTCCTATGGAAAAAGGAAAAACTTTTATTTTGAGAGGGGAAATGACCAAATTGTAATTATCTATAGCTTCATTTGATTTGTAATAGAGAGGTAGCCGTGTTAGTCTGATTTTGGTAAAACAAAAGGAAAAAATATGTAGCACTTTAAAGACTAACAAGATAGCTTATTAGGTGATGAGCTCACCTAATAAGCTATCTTGTTAAAGTGCTACATATTTTTTCAATTTTTTTCATTTGATTTATAATCCTTTAATTTAGGGAGAAATATAGAATGAGCAGGGATCAAATATTAATTTGATCTATAAATACGGATTATTGATACACTTTACCATTTGCACACAAGTGTGTCCTGATAACACTTCTCACTCATGTGTGGCCCCCAACTGATTTTTTTTTTCAGCGACCCCCTAACCCAAAAAAGGTTCCCTACCCCTGAATGACTTAAATGTGGCTCTGCTGGAATTTAGTTAGTTGCCCTTTACCCTGCAGGCTTTGGCAGTCGTTTCTGGGTAGCAACAGAATTTAGTAACATTATACTGAAGGGTAGATGAACTGGTGTTACTACCTGGTGTTACTTTGCAGCCAGAAATAGATGTACATTCTTTCCCCCGCCACACACACAACCACATCTGCCAGTGAATTAGGAAGGGCTTGAGTGGTTAATTGGTTCCTATTTAAATATTCTAACAACGTGATTAATTTAACCAGAGCTACATATTCAGGAAACACTACATCTGCTCAATGTGCAATTTTGTTTTCTGAGTTAATGTTTTTCAAGCTATATATGGTGGTCACCAGATGGAACTATGTGTCTTCTGTGTTTCTAAATGTCCCAGATATTGTGTTGCACACAAACCCTTTCTAAAATGTTTTTAAAATTCTCATTTCCACTACACTCTTGTAAATGGTATTTGTGCAAAAGCTATTGAACTTAGCTATATGCCTCTTCCACTCTGAGACGAGTGGGCTGTGGGCTAAATTATTAAACATACCTCATAGAATATTAAAGGCATCAAATCACTTCAGTAGGTTAAGTACAAACAATTTTTAGACTATCTCAGGAGACTCACAAATTATTTAAATGAACTATTTGTAATAAGAGGTTGAGGAATAAACTTCTATGAACATGAGAGAATGTCAAATGTTCACACAAATTAATTGCAGTAACTTTCAGCATAAAGTAGTGATTCAAGTGCTTCGGTTGTTTTAAAATGTGGTTACCTCCCACAGAAATCCTATGCCAGGGTCAGACTGGGGTAAAAAGGGGACTGTACTCTACCAAAGCTCCTGCCATGATCCCAGCTTTATTCTGAAATGGTTGTCAAGAAGCAGTAAATATGGCCACGGTTAGCATCCTATGGAAATGAATGTGAGAAGGTTCCAACTTTCAAAGGGACTAATCTAATTTTCCTTATAAGCCTTCCATAATCAGAGTATTTCATAACCATAAGGGTTAGAATAGTGGTCACCAACTAGTAGTTTGGGATCTACCAGTAGATCTTGGAGCCTCTGACAGGTTTGGCCAGGAAGCTATCAAGCGCTGGCACTTCAGTTGCTCCTCCACCCACTGTCATGCTGCTCCTGCCCTCTGCCTTGGAGTTGCCCCCCTGGAAGTCCCCTGCTTGCTGTGCAGTGTGTGGGAGGGAGATGGGGGTTGCTGATGTCAGGGTGCCTCTCCTCCCCCCACTCCTGTACCCCATCTCCACACAGAGAGAAGGGGATGGAGGGAGCTTGGTAATGCAAATCTCTGTCTCACACACACTGTGGCTATGTCTACACTGCAGGCTTCTTGCGCAAGTACGGCCATTCTTGCGCAAAACGTGTGGCGTGTCCACACTACAAGCCCGTTCTTGCATAAGAAAAAGTACAGTAAAGCGTAAGAACACAGGGCTTTTTGCGCAGGAGTTATTCCTCTCCCCCATGAGGAATAAGCCTTTTTGCACAAGAGCTCTTGTGCAAAAAGGCATGTGTGGATGGGCAACAGGCCATCAGAGCTTTCTTGCGCAAGAGAGCGTCCACGCTGCCATGGATGCTTTTGTGCAAAAGCACATCTCTTGTGCAAAAGCACATGGCAGTGTGGACGTGCTCTTGTGCAAGAACTCTTGCGTAAAAAGTTCTTGCGCAAGAAGCCTGCCGTGTAGACACAGCCTGTGTGTGTCTCATTCTCACAAACACACACTGTCCTTCCCTCTCATCTCCTGACCCAACATATACATGGGGGAGTTGTTGTTACTACTTCTACTGCTTACAAAATTTTCATTTCTCTCTTACGTTAAATTTAATTCTTTGAGTAGTGAGTTCTCAAATGCCTAACCTGTTGTGGCTGGAGTAATTATCCCTGTGGTAATTGTGTTCCCTTGGAAGTGGCTGGTATGTCTCTGCAGCCCTTGAGAAAGGCAGAGCAGGGGGCCTCCACGTACTGTCATTGCCTGCAGACACCACTCCTGCAGCTCCCGTTGATCAATAACAGGGAACCGTGGCCAGTAGAAGCTGTGGGCTCAGTGCCCGTAGATGAGGGACAGCACATGGCACCAAGTAGCTATTGCCAGCTGTGTTCAGGAATGGTGCAGGGCTAGGGCAGGAGTAAGCCTGGCCTAACCCCACTGTTCCACCACCTGGAATCCATCTCAGTTAACCGGTGCCCAGCCAGTCTGCTTCCTGAACCCCTGTCTCAGCTCTGAACTTCCTCCTGCCCCAGATGTGAGTCCCCCTGCATCCAAACTCTTTCCCAGAGCTTGCAACCTGAAACCCCTCCTGGACCCCAATTCCCCACCCTGGGCTAAGCCCGGAGCCCCTCCCACACTCCAAATCCCTTTGCCCAAGACTAGAGCCTGCACCCCTACCCCAGCCTGATGAAAGTGAATGAGGATGGGAGAGGAAGGGGGATGGAGTGAGCAGAGTGAGGCCTCAGAGAAGAGTAGAGCAGAGGTGGGGCCTTAGAAGGGGAAGGAAGGGAGCTGGGCAAGTGTGTTTGGGTTTGAGGTAGATCTTACATTGCACTTAATTAAAAAAAAAAATTGATCTTGTGGTTAAAAAGGTTGGAGACCACTGGGTTAGAAACATATTTTTTTTAACGGTGCTTAATCTGTGCTGCTACAGTACATGGAGGTTAAGTCCAGCAATACTGTACTTATTAGCCAGAATGGGTAGGAACAGTGTCCCTAGCCTCTGTTTGTCAGAGGCTGGAAATGGATGACAGGAAAGGGATCACTTGAGGATTACCTGTTTCTGTTCACTCCCTCTGGGGCATCTGGCACTGGCCACTATCAGAAGACAGAATACTGGGCTAGATGGACCTTTGATCTGACCTGGTATGGCTGTTCTTATGTCCTTATATAATAGTGCTGATAAAGTATTAATGAAGTGATAAATTACTGATAAAGCTCAAAATGTATTCAGTTCTCATGACAGACTTTTACTGTAATTAACTATTTCCCTAGGAAGCAAATAAGTGTGGATGCCATAACTATCACCCCTCACAGTGAAGAGCGTATTAGTGGTATCAATTAATGTTGGGTCAGATCTCTGTGAACCAGCCCAGTCATCCTCATGAATCCTCCAGGATTCCAAAGTAGCAGTTTCAAACAAAACTTTTTTCTTAAGACTTTTATCTAAATAAAGGAAAATAACAAACAGTCCAGAACATGAGCAAACCTCCACAAGTTCCCAGGCCCTATGCTACTCTGTCTTAAAGCATGTTATTCAGAGTGTATGTGTAAGTGTGAGAGATGACATAAATACCGGTAGCAGATTCCATTTGTGTATTGTGTCCACGCTTTGAAGCTATTTGGAATCAGTGATAACAGGAAATGAATGTGGGGTTTGTTTTTTCAAAAGTAACTGAGCGAGGGAAGGGAAAAGAAGAAGAAAAGAATAAATAAGATTTTGGGGATGAGGAAATAATAATGGAAAAGATGCCTTCATTTCAAATCCAAAAAAGTCAATAAAACCAACATTTTAAACAAAATTATTTTAATTTTTTATCCAGTTCTGTTTTAAAATAACTTCTAATTACAATAGTTTTATGTGATTTCTTAATAATAGAATAATTGACTGTGGGACTATGCTGCTCATATTCAATTTAAGACACATGAGCACATAACTTCTACCTTACATACAGAGTGTTGCTTAATTGCAAATTAGCACACCAAGGAGCAAGCGTTCTTTTGGGATAAGTAAATATGTCCAAATACAGTTTAATGATCTCAGACACAAGCTATAATTGCTAATTAATCCACGGTGTGTTCTAGTTGGCACATTAGACTCAAGATATTTAGTATGATTTTTCCTTAATTCTTGCAGTGCTGTAGTACTGCTAAGTTTACTTTTAGCAATGTCTGTAATTCGTATAATATGTAGGGGTGTCAATGGCCCTAGTGGCCTATGGACGCTTGTGGGGTGGTGAATCCTCCCCGCGCAGGACGGGGGCACGCCACCCCAAGTTATTCTAGTCCTGTTCTTGGTGGTCGCGACGCCCTACCCCTGGCGATGAGGCTTATTGCCGGCGTCTGGGGGGGGTCACGGCCTACAGGGCTCTAAGGACCTTCCATGGGTGCCCGCTTTTCTTCCTGCGGGTCTCCCATTGGCAGCTGTCTGGTACAGGGCCAATCCCTGCTTCGTTCCCTAGCCTGCTACGGCGGAGCAGCCGGAAGCTCATGTCGAATAGTCTGTCATTCCTGGTCCCAGTCCTCGGCCTAGCTTCGGGTATGTCTCTGTTGGCAGTGGTGGGGTGGGGGGCCCTGACCCACCCACTCCACCAGGACCCGGCCCAGGGCTCTTAGGACAGGGTGTGCAATGGAGCCAGTTCCGGTGTTCTCCCTGGCTACCGCTAGCTCCCCTCTGCCCTGGGCCACTTCCTACCCCGCTATAGGCTCTGCCGACTGCTCCCCCCTCGACTGCGGCTTCCGTGCCTTACCACTGCCTCTCATCTGTTGTCTCCGAGCTGAGATAGGATCCCTGTCCTCGAGGCTCCCGTGTCGTGACTGGCTTCGGTGGCCCCCTGGCTCTGTCACTTACCGGTGAGTCTTCCGCTGCAGGGGGGGCCTGGCAGCGGTCCTGGGGCTTGCTCGCCTGTCCCTGCCCCGAGCTGGCATTCTTCATCTGCCCCGTGGGCCCTAAGGGGCTTAGTACTCCCTCGGGGCTGCTGCCGTGCTGGTGTTCTCTCCCCTGTCGCCTTCTCCTTGCCCTCTACCCCCATGCCCTTCTGGCCACGTCCCGTCTCCGGGCCTTCCGGTGGGTCTGCCTTCTTTCCGCCCGAGCCCTCTCCTTCTGATGCTGGGCACTCCTCTGCCTCTCCCTTCCTCTTCCTCACCCCTTCCTCCGTCTCCTCCTGGGACGCTGCTTCCCCCCTCCACGGCCGGCCGCCCGCTGCTTCCGGGTTCCTGCCGGCCTCCCCCGTTGAGCCTGCTGGTGCAGCCTTTGAGTGTCCCGCCAGGCCGCTCGATTATGCTCCGCAGTGTCTCGGTGCGCCATGGTGCTCGCCCCCAAGCGCCGCGGCCGGCTTCGAGAGGGGCCGGGGCGAGAGCGCTCTGTTGAGGGGAATAAGCCCATCAAATTGGTGGTTTAAGAACATTAACTTCCTCTTTTCTGTGTCTTGCCTATTTAAAGGGAATCTAAATAAACTCATAGGCTAGTTAGGTGAGTGGATATGGCTTCTTCTAGTGTCTTGCAACTGTCATCCTCAGTTACTAGAATTACAGCTGCATGACATTCCAGGGCACAATCCAGACCACTGAGGGAATGAATCACCACTTGCCCTGCAACCTGCGGTGCCTTCCATCTTGCTGTTCTAGCTCCCAACCCAGTTCCTCACAAACAGCATATAGTCACATCTGTTTGTTTGCAAGATAGCCACAGTCCCAAAGCTCTAACCCTATGCAGCCGTCAGCAAGCATATTCTGGCTTCCATCAACTGTGGTTAATACTTGCAGGGTGACACCCCCAGTCCTAAATTTCTCCTAAAAATGTGTACTTTGCATTGTCCAGCCCTCTCCTGCAAGTTATATTGGGTCCCTTGCCTCTTTAAAGGAGTCAACATATAGCAGGCTGCTATCTTAAACAAAGCTACCCAAACAAGTCACATTGCTGGATTTGTTTGAATGGAAGAATAAAACAAGTTCATGTATCTACAGAGAGAGAGATCTCAAGTGAGTAATGAGGCATTAAAAGTCAGAAATTATTACAAGGAAAATAAAGATTAAACTTAACAAACTGGACTTGGTTTAAAGTGAAGTCCCTTACCACATGTTTCCAATAACATTGCTGAATCAACCTTCAGGCTAAGATCTGCTCCAAAAGTCTGACTGTTGCTTTTGTTGTTTTAGGAGAAAAGAGGATTTTGGATAGGGAAAGAGCATTTGGTGTGGCTATGCCTCTGACTTTTCTAGTTCAGTTGTACTTTGAGATGCATTTTCCTGAAGGTTGCCACTCAAAGCGAAGCTTATTCAAACAGTAAAGAAGGCAGCATGGCGCCTAGAAGTGAAAGAGGATGCAGGTTGTTTCTTCTTACCTGTCTTTGCAGATTTTGTTTTACTGTCTTCCCCCTCCCTGTGCTCTCCAAGGACTCTGTGACTATATGTAAATTGAGGTAAACACACACTCCCTTGCTTATGGCCTGCATGACTAGTTCTTCCTCCTTGGAACTATGTGGGGTTGAACATATGCCACCAACATTATTCTGGGTGAATTGATATCTTTACATATAACATTGCTACATGCAGTTCATCAGTTATTACCGATGAAGGAGTTAATTAGGTTTCAAAAGATACCTCACAAAGCCTATTTTGTACAAAGACTATAACAATAGTGTGTAGAGGGTGAACACAGGAGTGCATTCTGCCACAGGTTGATATTTTCTAAGCAGACTGGGGGATTTGGCTGTCTAATTACTTTTCAAATTAATGGAATTGGGTGTCCGATTCCATAGAATCTTTGAAAACGTCAGCCTAAACACTATCAAGAAGATGCATTTTTGCCAGAGTTGAATTTTTAACTGCTTCCCAATTTCCAGTTGTTTAATGTGTGGGGCTTTAAACCATGGCCATGGTATATAGGCTTTGTAACCTAAACTACTTTGTCCACTAATATCTTCTACAAACCATCTGTGTGCTAAGAACCTCTTACACAGAGCAGGAGCATAGTGCTTACAGGTATCTCCGGAGTCTAGCATGTACTTTCTACAGGTTTTGTCTCCTTTAACTTAACTGGCAACATCCATGGAATGGCATGGATCACAGATTGTCCTGAACCACGCAGCCCAGGAAGAGGGAGGTTCAGCAGTGGGGCAGGAGTGCCATAAGGGGCACCGGCGACTCAGCCAGAAGCCCTGTGTGGGGCGGGAGTGGGGGGAGGAGGATGGGAAAGGATGGTATGGCGAGGAGTTCTGGCCCCAGCAGAGCTCCCTGGCCTGGGAACTCTAGCCAGGGAGCTTCGCCCCCAGCGGCAGCCAAAGAGCTCTGGCCCCGTCCCTGGCCATGGAACTCTGGCCGTGATCTGGCTCCAGTGGTGTGGAACTCCAGCCCCAGTGGAGCTCTGGCCCAGGCCGCAAAGCTCTAGCCCTGTCTCTCTAGCCTGACTGTGGAGCTCCGGCCCCGGCTGCAGAGCAAAGTGGCTGCAGAGCTCCGGCCCTTGGCTGTGGAGCCAGGCAGTTGCAGTTCTCTGGTCCCGGCAGCAGTGGACCTAGGGAGAGCCCTGGGGGAGCTGAGGCAGCAGCTGGGGCAGGCTGGAGCCTTAGCCTGTTGCAGCACAGCCACGAGGGGAGGGACCATCTGTTGTCTGGCAAATCCCCTCATTTGGAACCAGTCAGGTCCCAAAGGTGCTGGACCAGCAAGGTCCAATGTGTAGTACCAAAGAGAGTCGTCATATAGGTCTCTTAAAAAAATTCTTACACTGATCCTCATAATCATTGTGTGATGTACTATGGATATTTGAGTTGTGTGTATGTACTGAAAATACTCATTAAACTATCTCACTAACCACAGGGAAAAAACCAGGTTTCAGAGTGCTTCAGTTTTGACTGGACATTCTCTGCCCTGCACTGATTGGCAGTTTACTCCAGCTCTCCCCAACTACAACCCCCCCCTCCCCCTTAGCTTCTTCATCTCAGCTTCAAACTCCATCTTCCCCATTTCTCCCCTGCCACCTCCCTTTCCTTCATCATCTTCTCTCCCTTCAATTTTCCTTCCATTTAACTGATCACCTCCTGACTAAACACCCTCTCCCTCCTCACAATGGTGGAACGAATATGATACTTGGGATCACTTTATCAGTGAAGGTGCTAACTACTTTCTGAATGGTATCCTTCCTGCCTTATCCATCCACTGACTTTGATCTTTATCTACTCAGGTTTAGCACCCTTTCTCTTGATACTTTATGCATAGAGGTAGGGGGGTGGGTGACAGAACATCTCTCCACACACACACTTCCCTTCTCTTATTTATTTCGAGTTTCCTTATCCTCTAATCATAACTCCGGTCATCTGAAGAAGTGGGCTGTGCCCACGAAAGCTCATGATACCATCTACATGTTTTGTTAGTCTATAAAGTGGTACCAGACCATTTGCTTGCTGTGTTTTTTGTTTGTTTGTTTGTTTTGTTTATAAACTCTGTCTGTCTGTTCTGTCCCTTCCTCCATCCTGTTCCTCTCCAGTCTAGTTATACTGTAAGTTCTTCAGGGCAGAGACCCTCTGCAATTTGATGTTCGTACAGTGTCTAGCTAGGGCAATAGTACCCATTCTTGGTTGATCCTTAGGCACTACCGCAAGAAACAAACATGAAAGGTCTTCCATGGGCAATGACAGACAATAAGCTGTTTTAAGGGATCGATGATCTGGAAGGTATTGTTCTGTAGAATCAGGCTGCGTATTGATACACAAAAAAGCAAGAGAGTGATAAAACACAGAGAGTATTAAAGTGTAGAGAAATAGGAGAACTATTTTTTATTCTTGGTTCACAGACTCATGCAGCTCTTTTAAAAGTTGAAGTTAAATTTAAGCAGTTTAGCATATAAATTACCTCTGCCTGAAGCATAGCATGTATTGAGTTATTAACAGGTTCTATCAGTGTTCTTGTCCCACTGCAGTGACTTGGCTGCAACTCACATGGTGCAAAGGATATGCTGTTTCCAGAGTTGCTTACACCCCAGGTTGAGAGAGAGGCCGTACTGGTGGCCCTCTGGATAAGAGAGTTGGAAAAAATAGAGGTTTAAAGTAAAAATGGTTTCTAAAGGAGGGATGAAGCAAGTGACATGCCACTTCCTAACATAGGGCATATTTCAGGACATATAAAGGCAACTATTAGTCTGTTCTTCCTAGCCAATGAGGCAAATCTCAGAACACTGGTTATTTTATTTACTATTCTATTTAATTTTGGCGTTTTGCTTTGTCTCCTCACATTCTTCTGTCAAGAACAATAGTTCTGCCTTTTACCTAAAGCTGTACAAACTTCCTAAAGCTAGGGCCAGGAGAGTTCCACGTCTGCCCCTTTAAAACCAGAGCCTAGTTCAGGTTGAAACCTTTGCGCACATGTATGCGTTTGTGAGCCTGTATATCATGGATTTGGAGAGGAGACATTTCATCTATATATCAGTTAGTTATAAAAATCACTTTTATATGAGAAACTAAACTTTCAGTTCTTGAGTTTCATTTCAACAAATTACTGCTTGCATCACACTCTGGTTTGTAGCTCTAGTTGGTTAAATTGCACTACTAACCACTTATTTAAATAAGCTTACTGAAATGTGCTCAAAACATTTCACTTTTAGGACTGTGCACAGAAATATGTTGTGAAGAATTATTTCTACTACTACCTGTTCAAGTTTTCATCTGCCTTGGGTGAAGAGATTTTTTACATCACATTCCTTCCATTCACCTACTGGAACATCGATCGTGATGTGTCAAGGAGGCTGATAATGATGTGGTGTGTAAGTATTGATGTGATTACTAAAACATTGATTAACTGCATTACTATAACACAATAATCAACTTCTGACTTTTGATTTTCTTGTTTTTATCAAAAACTAAAGTAAGATGAATTGTACTTCCTGAAGCACAAGTATAATTTTTCAAACTAATTTTATGAAGGGTTTTTTTTCCATTGTTTCAAATACACATAACCAACCTTGTATCACTCCTGTTTGGAAGAATGGTTGCACTTATAACTGGGAAGAGAGTTGACAACAAGCTATGAAAAAAAATTGTGTATCCACTCTCCCTATCCTCCCACCTACCCCACTCACCCAAAAAAATGTGGTACTAAGAGATCTAAAATAATTGGCTATTTCTCTCCACCCTTACCTCCCAGTATACTATTTATGTTAATTTAAAACTTGAAATTATAATTGGGATTTCATGTTAATTTTCATCTTAATCTGTTCTGGTTCTAGCTATAGATAAAACTGAGACCTCAGATAGGGCTTTAAGTTCAGGGTCACATCAATCACCAACAGCCCAATGCAAATTTGTGCTTTGTCCAGAGAGACAGCAATAAATAACTTCTGTGCTCATCTATGGCTACAGATTTTAACCAAAGACTATGTCAAGGCTGTTCCCCACCCTTCCACTGCTTAAAAAGCTTCTGCTTAAAAAAAACTCTCCAAGGTCACCGATTCCCTGATCTTGGGTGGTATGCTGCCACCACTCAAATGTGAAAACCTCTTTGAGAACCCAAGAAGATGCACTTGGGAATTTCCTCCTGTGGGGCACCCTCAAGCTCTTTAACCCTCCCTTAGGAGAGATCTTGAAAACAAACTGTTTCCTAGTAGCTGACCCAGAAGTTTTAGACACCCTCCTGCTTTCTAGAACACAGGAATCAGATCATAGTCTTAAAAAGATGATTTTAGTAACAAAACAAAGAAGACATACTTGGTAAAGCATTACTTGGTTGCTAGGTGTTACAGAGCAACTGAAAAAGACAATATTAAAACAGAGAATTGCTTTCACAGTTAAAAATTACTGTGTATGAGGGCAGGAGGTACTTGGCTTCATCACAGAGGAGTCCAATAAACCTAAAAATAAAGAAAATAACCTGATCACATCTAACTAAACATTCCCTGTTCTATTCACATGTCTGTTGTTCCAAGGTTTAGTCCTTCTCTAGACATGGATATTGCTGGAAATTCCATGTCTTGTTCATGACTTAACTCATCTCTCTCAGCTCGGCTCTTATCACACAAAGACTGCAGCAAGGTGGTCCTGCTTTTCAATTCACAAACCCACACTCTGTTTTCCTTGGCTCTCCTAGCTCCCTGCCAACTCTTCCTGAAGACTCTCTAGGACCCACTGTTTGTGGGTTTCTTACAGGCAATTTAGTTAACTGAATGGCTGGGATGTCCACAAAAGGACATACCCTCCCACTCATCAGAGACCATTATTGCCATTTTCATAGATGTCTCTATTTGCTGTTCCATCCACTCTAGGAGTGGGATTCCATGGATAAATGTGGTTCTAAAAATAGCATTTTGGAGCTTGGTTTATTTTAATTCAGTAATTCTGTATCTCCAGTGGTTGGTCAGTTAAGAAAAAACGTGGTGTTGTTTTCAAACTGCCAGTGCAACGAACTAAACCTGGGATCTAAGGATCAAGCTGGGTTCTTTCCTTTTCATGCATCACCACCTATCATAAAGATACTTGAGGCCAAATCAGGTGCTCTGTTATATTCATGCAGTCATGGAAGCTTTGAACAGGTGTAATTGACTGACCTTCCCAGTAATACTGCTGATGCACAGAAGGGGAAGGAGTTCATACCTGTTTTAGTCACTACAGTAAATCGGATATGACTGAGTGCACACAGGGAGCAGAGCTGATGATTAAGGAGATACTGTTTTTACGGACCTACTTTTGGGAGTAGAATTGCACTCCACAAAGATACCACTTCTTTTATAACATCTTATACTTTAGGCCGGGTAGTGATCTGATTTGGGTATACGTGTTGCAGTGACTTCTGCTGGAGCAAGCAGACATGTTCAGAGAACCAGATTAAGAAAATTCTGAGAAACATACTGTTTCTAATTGATACTGCACTTGTGATGTATATGTTTAAAAACTATGGTGAGTAAACATAAGTCATTACATGAGGTTTATGAAGCTAAAGTTTGTGAGGCGGTATTATGATGTGGGGAAACAATATCTCTGTCTTCAAGGTTCCAACATCTAGTAATTAAAAGTAATACAGGTTGAATTACTTTATCCCCCTATTCTTCAGTTACTTACTTGCTCCCTTTTTACAGGCTTCTCCTCAGCAGGGCTAGCTAGAAAACATTCCTTTTTAAAAATGATAGATTTTCTCTGCTCCCCTTATTTTTTTCCCACTTAACCTTCTTCATATCCAACTCATGGTGGTAGAATCCATCATGCATGCATGAGAAATAGGGATTCATAGCCTGGATTTGAAAAAAGGAATACTCATAATTTCATTTCAGACAAAGAATAAGGGCCCTGATTTGGTGTCTATTGAAGTCAGTGGTAAAGAGTTAAGTGACCAGTGGTGCAGGGTCAGTACAGGATCATACCCCAAATGAGCAGCTTTAACTCCATTTTCAGTCCATTAGCATCTGAAGATGTTTGAAAAACACAGTGGTGCAATTGCAGGCTAGTGCTAACGAGCGTGAATACAAGAACAATGCCTAGTTACCCATTATTAACTGCAGTTTTGTTGATATTGTTAATTCTGTTTTTGTAATGCCATGATCCTATTTGCACAGCAGCAATCTGATGGGGTGAAGGGAGGGGCATATTTGCAATTTAAACACATAAGAGCATTTAAGAAGTAGGTTAATAGCTTTTGAGAAATGTATTATCTGGATTAGATGTGCAGCTGAGAGAGATCTGAAATTCGCCTTTTAAAATTGTAAATGGTTTGCTTAATTACAGGCAAGGATTTTTTTAAATCCAGCTATTTTCTATAGTCTCTCCTACAGATCTGTTCATTCATGCAGACTAGCATAGGAGAAATTTAGTGTCAGTGAAAACTTGTCTGTCATGTATAGCAGTGGTCCCCAAACTGTAGGGTGCTGCCTAGGGGAACATGGAGGGATATTTGGGGATGTGCAGTGGGGCCCGCACCAGCCTCCGCAGTGGGGCCTGCACCAGCCTCCACAGTGGGGCAGGGAGGGAGCACCCACTCCGGCTTTGTTCCTAGCTCTGCTCAGCTGCAGCCCACTGCAGATTGGTTGCAGCTGTGATCCCAGCTCCAGATCTGCCCCCAGCTTTGGCCCTGGTGCCCCATTTTCTTTCCCCCACACCCTGTGAGCCATGGCCTCACTCCTGGCCCTGTCTTTGTGTGGGAATGCAGACAGGAGTTCTCCATGTCTTTATCATGGCTATCTGATATTTTTTGGATGAAAGGCAACATAAAATGTAATTTGACTTATGTATACCTTCCACTAAAATGCAACGGTTTGCCTAAAATTATAGACAACAAATTGTATGAAGGCGAGTTAAGAAATCAATTCTTCAACTGGAATTAGGAGTAGGTGGACAGTGTATAATTAGAGTTGGGCTGTGGTCAGGAGTACTCCCACGCTTTTTGGAAAAGCTCCATGGACTCTTGTAATAAGTAATTACTGCCTCTTCTTTGTATCTTAGTTAAAAGATACACTCAGACTTCAAGGTCAGAAGGGACCAACACGATCATCCCTTCTGACTTCCTGCTCGTTACAGGCCAAGATCTCGCGCTTCCACTCCTGAAACCAGTGGTGTAGCGCGGGTGTTATGTGCCCAGGAGCAAAGGCAAAATTTGTGCCCCTCAATCATGTTGCTTTCCACAGCGGTGAAGTCCAGCAGGAAGCTCTCCATGGGCTGCCTGGTCACTTCTCTCAGCTCCCAGGTTGCCCCCACAGCTGCAGGCTGCTGCCCCAGTTGCCTCCAGTTCTTCCTGCCCTCACCGCTGGGGCCCCAGTGAAGCAGTCCCAGGAGCAGTGGCACTTGCATGGGCCTGATACCCATAGTGACCTGAAGCCACCTGCGGGGAAGGACTAGAGCAGTTGGGTGCATGGAGGGGCTCTGCCCTGCTCAGCTGCAGACTGGCGGTGGCTCCGGGTCCCACAGGAACTAGTTCCAGGGGGTGGGCAGTGCTTCACAGGCTGTTTCCCCCATGATGGCCAGAGCTGTGGTCCCTGGCCCGGGCCTGCGCCTGCTGTTCTGCAAGCAGCGCAGGGTCTGGCGGAGCCCCTCAGCCCCACTCCAATGAGTGGCGAGGGCAGCACCTGGGTGTAGTGGGTTGGGGCTGGCGGCTGGTGCCCGGGCTCTGTGGCGGGGCCCAGGGGGCACTTGGCTTTTCTTGGCACATGGACTCGCCATCTCTTCCCAAACCACATAACTGATAGAGGGGGACGGGGAACCCGCCAGGGGCACCACAGGTGTCAAGTGGAACAGCAGCTGACCAGCCCCCACCTTGCCCTCCAGCTCTTGGGACCCAGGTGGGGGGCAGGATCCGGATTCTGCTCCATCAGCTCCCACCCCTGGTCCTGTCCAGTCTGGGCACTGAACTGTGCAGCGGGTGCAGCAGCGGCTCCTGAGCCAGGGGCTCTGGGCTCACAGGCAGGCCTTTGAATAGGGTTACCATATTTGAACTTTCAAAAGAAAGGACACCTGGTGCTTGCCGCTGCGGCAGCGTCTGTTCCACTCTCACAGTAGGCCAAGCTCGGGAAGGGGAAAACTTGTCCCCGCACATGCCAAGCTCGGGGCTCTGGCTGCTGCCTTACTGCTGATGGGGCTACTGCTGCCCCTGCTGGCTCTCCTGGTGTGAGGGGAAACCGCATGCCCAGCTCCCACTTCGCTGCCACACCACTGCTCCAACCCAGTGCCCTCACCCCTCCTGCAGAGCCAGGCACCCCCAGCCCTGCTGCTCCAACCCAATGCACCCATCCTTTCCCCAGAGCCAGGCACCCCCAACTCCCTGCTCTAGTCTAACCCAATGCACCTCCTCTCCCCTCCGTGGCTTGTCTGCAGGGAGCAAGTGGCCCACCAGCACTGGGCTCACCACGTGGGGCTCTGTGCTCCGCTCCCATCCCATCCCATCCCAGTGCTCCCCTAGCATGGCACCCAGGGTCAATTGCCCTTCCCCCTGGCCTACCCTCTCACTGTGCCACTGCCTGTAACTAACCCCTAACCTCTGACTGAGTTGAAGTTCTCAAATCATGGTTTAAATATTTCAATTTACAGAGAATCTGCCATTTATGCTAGTTTAAACCTGCAAGTGACCTGTGATGCATGCTGCAGAGGAAAGGAAAAAATCCCAGGGTCTTCTCCAATCTGACCTGGGGGGAAATTACTTCTCAAATATGGGGATCAGTTAGACCCCTGGGCATATGGGCAGGACCCACCAAGCAGATACTTCAGGAAGAATTCTCTGTAGCAACTCTTGAGCACTCCCCATATAATATCCCATCACTGGAAGTCACTGAGAGGCCACATCTATTGTAGGTAGTCCTGTCACACTATCCCTTCCATAAAATCATCAAGCTCAGTCTTGAAGTCAGATTTTTTTGTCCCCGCTGCTTCCCTTGGAAGATGACACTTTCAGCATCACAGTACTCTCTAACACCACACATAAGCACTGATTCAGTGGGAAAAGTGATTCCGGATGTGCTGCTGATGTCTTTTCTTGTGGGACATTTCTAAGAAAAAACAGATCGTATCTTAGAATTGACCAGGTTTAGCCTTGTTGAGTTCAAAAGATAATTCCAGGTCAGGTCGGAATACTAGATAGTATGGCTACCATTACTGCTTGTTTCTGACTGCTAATTGAGATACACGGTTGCTTTGACAATGAAAGGGGAAAGAGAGCTCCCTTTTAAAATAGGATGTGCAGACCCAAAATAAATAGGGGAGAAGGAAAAGAGGGGAAGGAAAAAAAGAAGGGGGCGGTAAACAAGGTTCAGAGGGTATGAAAATATCAAAGGGAAAAACAAGTAGGAAGAGCTGGTAGTCTATAGGCACCTAAAGATTGGATAGTTAAAAAAAGAAGCAGATAAGGATAATAGAATAGCAATTAGATAGGAAGGGTACTAACACAAGAATCCACACAGACAAAGAGCTGTTGGCACCTTCATTGAATATTAGGTTGATAATGTTCCAGCCATCCGTTATCTCTAATGAGGCCATCAGTGTGAGAATTGAATTTGTGGATGAATTGTAATTCCAACCTCTTTGTGTATTTGGCTTGTAGAATTGGTTTGTGACAAGACAGACACCTGGAGATCTTAATGTAAAGAGTTAGTAGGTAGATTGAATTGTTCTCCAGCAGGTTTCTATATGTTCCCTTTTTGTATATCTGATTTGTGTCCATTGACTCTTTCCCTCAGAGACTGTCCAGCTTGTTCAATGTATATATATATATATATATATATATATATATATATATATATATATATATATCAGTGGGGCATTGCTGGCATTTGATAGCATAGATCAAATTACTGGATGTGCAATTAAATGAGTCTTTGATTTGGTAGCTTATGTTGTTGGCTCCAGTGATGAATTTGCTTGTATAAGGATCATCTTTAGGCTACTGTGGCCTAGAGAAATGGGAAATACCAGGGTGGTTACTTTTTTCCCATCTGGACCAAAAATATTCCTGTTTCTAGGGGGGGAAAGCACATGAATGTTTTATTAAATGAAATGCAGACTCACATACTATGTGATTCACTTTGTCCACCTGTTTCTTCCACAAAAAAGATGCATATGGTGCCAAAATGGCACACTTTCAATTCTGTAATTAAAATACAGATATACTCATTGAGACTCCAGCCTATTAACTAGTTAGGATTATCACTCTCTTGTATCTGCTCTAAGATAATGGTACATTTTCACCTGCTCACTATCCCCTTCAGCACTGGGCCTAATACAAAGTTTTAACCAAACCAGTCTGACTCAATTGGTGTTAAGTTGACTGGGCAGGAGAGCAGATCTCTTAAAAACTGCTGGTTTCAAATCCTGTTGTCTTCCATTATTTTACTGCCAAAACATCCCACTATTTTGATGGAATAATCTATAATTAAACCCCCTTCCCAAACACCCACATGAGGTAGAAATTGCAATTTTCAGTTCTGGATGCTCAGGAAGATTGAAGGCACTAAGAATTATGTTCCATCGTTTCATCTTCTCTTCTAGGCCCAAGCTATGCTTTGATATTCAGGACCAGCCATTAGCTAAGAAATGGAAGTGATCTCTAGCTTTTCTGAATCATTTTTCAATTTTTCCTCTTAGGTTCCAAATCACAGTTAATATTAGATTGTGCACGATTTTCACTGCAGAGTATGCAAGAGTAGAATTATCTGCCTGCAACATGTCAAGATGTTGCAAAACCATTGTCAGTTTCTTTTGTAAATGTAGTCTCTCCTGACTGAGGAAACCACAGAATGTGTATTTTACACAAGAGTGGAGCTTGCCAACATTTCACATTGTCAAAAAAGGCCTGCTTTAAAAATAGAATATTTTTGTAAAAAAAGTTAAATTTTAAAAAATATTTTATTTTTTTCAACAAAATTGGAAAAATAAAAAATTGGGCCACATCAGTTTTTTCCTTTTTCCTCTCCCTGGTTCAGTGATGACAAAGGGAGAAGGAAGCATATGCATACATTTGAAAACTAAACATTTCAACAATTCTCATGAAAAGTTGTGAATAAATGCAAAATTGTCCCAGTTTAAGACCTGCAGAACGAGAGAGACCTAGTCATTAGTGGCATTTCCCCACACCGCCTATTTTCTGACCAGATTTAATCAGCTGTCGTCCACATTCAAGTGCAGACTTCATTGTACTTATCATAGCAGGGTGCCAGTATAAGAATAAAATCTTCTTGGCAGCTCCATCAATTGTTACTGGGCAGCCACATCAATTCTCTTTCAGTCTATCAGTTTTCAATTAGGCTGATGGTGGTTGTGGGAAAAACAAAATCAGAGCTCTTCAGTAATATGCTGTAGGATACCTAAGGTTTAGATAGTGTGCTGAACACCCATCCATCTGAAGTTTTCATCATTGGGAGGGGTAAAACAATACATTGTGCTGCTCTAATGCCATCCACCTAAGGATCTCAAAATGCTGCATATTGGTACATGTTCAAGAAACTACCTTGATACACTTTTTCCACTTCAGCTTCTCAGTCAGTATGCCTAAGATTACATTTAAATAAACAAAAAAGGAAAATTAACATTGTTACTACTTTATTTTTGTGTTTTTAATTTGAGCATTGTGTATGCACCTGTGTGGTGTATAATACATACACAATGCAACTATACGTGTGTGTGCATACCATATTGTCTTTCAGACCCTGTAGTATGTTCACACCTATGGCAGTAAATACAATACGTGACCAATGTGGACTTTGCCAGGGGAGTGCTGGAGATTGCCTTTGTGTCACAGAGATAAGCTGGTATTTGCTGAAGAGCTGGCATTTCAGGAACAAGCTTGCCTTCCTGAGCAATATGCAGTATGTATTTTAATGAGTAGAACTGGTGAAATGGAACCAGGTTTCAGAAAGGGCATAGTCCAGTGTGAGACTGGGGACTTGGGAATGTAGACTGGGACCAGACTTGCCAAAAATGAAAATCCTGATTCATTTTAATAAAGATCACTAATGTCAATCTGCAACAAATATATCCAGAAAGTCACACTAAAAAAACCCTGACTTTTAAAAATTTGGTTTTGCTTTATTTAGATTAAATCATTAACTTTTCATACAATAATAAGAGTTTGAGATTGAAATGTCAAATCTGAATTTTTGACTACTGTACAATATTATATGTCTAAAATTATAAAATCCGAATTGAATTCTGCCAGGGCTACACATTTCCCTGAGTATAAATGCTTTCTCAGCATTCTAGGGGAGTTTCTTTCACAAGCAAATAAATTCAACTGCACGTGCTGCTAATAAACCATTCCACTAAACACTGTGTGCCCAATTTTCAAATGTAGGTCCCCAGACATGACAACCAAATACTGCTTTAAATGTGCAAAACTGTACTTTATTGGTAAATAGTCATTTAAATGGATCCAGCTGTGATATTTGGGTATCCATCTTGGTGCTTGTATTTGAGCTCCCCAAAGAAGTGAAGAGTCTAAGAATAATAAAGTAATATGAAGCTAGGGCTAGCTACTAAATTCTGATAGCACTTGGGGATCAAAATAAGTGATCCATAGATTAATGTAGTTATCTTCAAAGTTATAAAAAGCTGTGTGGTGGAAATGATTCTGAAAGTGCTGTGAACTGCTATCTGCTCTCAGAAAGTGCAAGTATAAGTAAATAATTTTTTATCTGTCTTCATATAGTGTGTGCCTGATGTTGCATTTCCAGTGTGTTAAACTGCAGAAGCTGCTTCCTAGTCAGACCTACATTTTTCTTTGGGACAAAAATGAGTTTTTTCTTGAAGAAACACAACAAAGAGTTGCAAACTGCACCAGTTTTGCTGTTTGAGGAAGGAATCAGATAATAAACAAAACCAGTATTAGGCTACATAAGTTACTGTCTCTTGAAGTTGAGCTTGAGTCAATGTTGGGTGTAACTCCACTGAATCCCGTGAAAATATACCAGGGATGAAGGGAGCCAATCACTTGTTGCCACTGAATTTTAAAGACTTAGTAAGACCTCAGAAGTTTCCTCCCAAGATGACCCAAGATCTAATAATTTACAGGTTAAGACTTTCATCTGTTCTTTTCCTATTTCCCATTTTTTCTTCTGGTTTTTTATTGATCTGTGAGCTGGAAGAATTTTAAGTTTTCAAAAGTGTGGGAAGATGAAATCATCCCTTGGATGGTACTCAGTGGCTAGGTGGGTGTTGTGGGCCGAGGGAATTTTCAAAGTTGATTTTGGGAAAGGCCATGCCCAAATCTGAGGACTCAATAGCTTGAGCACTGAAAGGTGGAAGGGTGTGGGTGTGGTCTAAGACTAGGTCTACACTAGGGGGCAATGTGACCTAGTCTTAGACTTTTAGAATTTGTTGGAAAATACTTTGTGAGGCAAACACCCGGCATGGATGACCACTACCCTAAATGGTTTAGAAACAATTGAAAACAGGGTTGTATAAGGGACAGTGTCAGTATATGCGACCTTCAGCACAGGCATTGCTATCTGTGCTGCATATAATAAATGTGTACAGCAAGCAGATTGTGTCACACCCTAGAGAGTGTTTGTTTAAACTATTACTTCTGATACACAAGTAAAGGAACCTAAGAAAGAATGTAGCTTAAAAAAGTGTTTTGTTTTTGTTTTACCTTCTGTTCATCACTGTAATGTGGTGCCTAAAGCAGTTCAGCCTTTTAAAGTGGGACGGGGAAGCTGGAGAGATGGTGAGCAATAGCTGCATGGTTTGAACTGGTTAATTGCCCGGAGGCCTTTGGCTAGCTGTGGTAAAACATTCTTTGCACAAAGGTCATGGAAAGGTTGCTGCGTCGCCTCCCTACTACTGCTGTGTATGGTAAATAGTTCTCTAATGAAACAGTTGTGTTTAATAACTCCATGCTTATTACAAAGGTTAGGGAACTGGAGCTACTGGAAGAATCAAATGAAGCTTTCCCTTCTTTTCCACTCTGATTTTTTTTTTTTCCCCCAGCCTTTTTATTTTGACGCTCCAGCAGTATTGGTAGTTGTAACTGCTGCCAATCACCCATATAAAAAGCAGATAAGGTAGGGAACGTGTTGGGAAAGGGCAGGTTAGAGCGAGAGGAAATAGCGCACCAGTAACTACAATTGTCTGAACACTTGTTTCAGTAACACATGGTTTCTCATCATCCTTTAAAAAGGAGGTAAAGCTTTGGGCAGCAAGGAAAACATGTGAGCTGAGGAGAGAGGAATGAAGTAGTGAAAGCTGTCTGTAAGAGTGGTATCATCAGTAATGGGGAATAATGAATTATAACTAACATTGTGGAAGTGATTTTGCCACTCCAATGAAAACAGGGAGCAATGCATTTAGAACTGATTTAAAAGAAAGCACTACCTTATGCAGTAGCCAATCAGTGGAAATCACTGTACCAGGAAACCATCATGATATGTACTGTCTGTCCCTAACATGATCTGATTCATTAAATAAACTAACTGTTTTAGTGTGCAGTACATTATATGGTTAGTCTTCCACATTATGCATAATGCACTGAAGGCCAATCCTACTGCATCTGCAGCCACTGAGATCCCTGCCTAGCTGGGGATTTGCAGAGTGAGTGTCGTGCAGGTGGGAAGAGAGAGGAAAAGGAATGCCAAGGTTTATGTAGCCACCATGGAAAACATGGCCATGAGGGCACCTTGCTTGTTTCTCTGGAGATCTGTAGGGGATAGACTGATGGGAAAATGAGTGGTTGGGAATTCAGTGGATTCTATTCTTAAAATGATCTACCACCATTCTCTTTCTGAGGGGGTAAGCAGTAGCCAGCACAGAGGCTAGCTGTGTGTCCATAAAACAGATCTACAGCCTGAGGATTTCTTCTTAGGCCAGTCCCTGGGGAAAAAAAGGTGGAGGCAGCAGAGCCTGCTACCCAAAGCAGAGAGAGGCAGACCCCGGGGCAACACAATAGCAGGGCCGGGGGGAGGGGGCGGCGATGACCATGGGTAGAAGGTGACTCCCCCATAGCCAGGTCATTGGGTGTCCCAGTGGGAAGAAGCAGAAATTCCACCCCAGTCAGTTTTGGCTGAGAGCCCATGGAAGGTGCCTAAATGCAACCACAAAGCACCTGCGGGCTTCTCTCCTGGACTACAGCACCACAACGCGCTTGAACAGTGTTCAGGAGCAGGGACAGGGCTTCTCCTCCCCAAGGTGTCTCTCCTCCCCAAGGTGTCACTCCTCCTCAGACGCAGTCAGCTGAGGGCTCCCAGCGCCGATTGTGCCCCGCTTCCCAGCTACTCCCCCTTCCCCCGCCCAGCTTCTGCATGCAACCAGAGGGAGTCCCAGGCTGGGAGGCGGGGACGCAATCGGTGCTGGGAGCCTGTGGTTGCGTGCAGAAGCTGGGTGGGGGGAGTGGCTGGGAGTCCCGGCCACTGCCCGCCCACCCCGCCAGGCTTCTGTCCGGCACCCAGCCAGAAAAACAGAAAATACCGGACGTTGCACATGTCTCGTATTTTCTGAATTTTTTTACTGGACAGAGGGCGCAAAAAATGGACTGTCCAGTAGAATTCCGGACATCTGGCAACCCTAACAGGTTTCACTATTCACTAGGGATGTAAAATCACATTTTATTGGTTAACCAGTTAAACATAGTGTTTAACGTGTTAATTGTTTAAAGGGCATGTGGGCAGGGGGCAGCCCTCCTCCCCCGCTGTAGGCAGGGGCTGCTCCAGCCCAGCTTAGCCAGAGCAGCCGTTGCCTACAGCATGTTAGGGCCTGCCATGGACAGAGGCTGCTCCAGCCAGGCTGAAGCACCCCTGTCTGCAATGGGCCCCGCAGGGCGGGAACAGCCCACCTGCCAGCAGCGGGCAGGGAGCTGCTCCAGCCCCCACTGGTTAACTTTGCACATCTCTACTGTTCACTCAGGCTTTTGCCGGAGGAGGTTGATAGTGTGATCTGTAATGCAATGTATGCTAGGTTGTTGTTTTAATCTCAGTATGTGCACCTGGACCAGAGGTCTCGAACTCCTGGCCTGCAGGCCATCTACAGCTGGGCACTTCCCCAGTCTGGCCATGAAATGTTTTGAAAAAGTTAATCAGGCCCGTGCATCGGCCGGCCTGGGAATGGGGGATGAAGGGATGAGGGAAAGGTGGCATGCAGAGACTCACCCACGCACACAGCCCCCCCAGCAGCACCCAGGTCTCCAGCATAGTGTCGGCTATTGAGGGTGCTTCTTGGTCCAGGAAGCTACGCTGGCAGCCTCCGCCGCTACATGAACCATGCTGGCCTGGGGAGGTCAAAAACTTTTAAATTACACAGCCTGAGCTGATGCAACCCGGGTGGGATTGGTGGGTTTTGTTTTTCGTTATCCTGGGGAGAGGCGGGGGATCCCAGCATGAGGATGCAGATGTTAGCAAAGGGGGATGGGATGCCAGTGCGAGGGTGCAGATGTTAGTGGGGGAGAGGCCATCCTAGCACGGGGACATAAGGGTGTCAGGGCAAGGACTTAGTGTCACGTCTTTTGTAGAATTCTAGGCTCTGTCTGGGCTCCTGGACCTGGGGGGAGGCACTATCAACATGCTTGTACTGTATTGTCAACCCCAACTGTTCAAAACTCATGAATCACCCCACCTAACCTCTTCCTCCCTCCTCCACCCCAACCCCCCCCCACACACACACAAAAATGGCTTCTTGAAATCACAGGTGTAAAAATACACATGGGGATCTTTTTATTTGGCATCTGGTGTTTGAGGTCTTTGGCTGAACTCAGGGCACGTTTTCTAGTTTTTCTCCACAAACTGTATTCCTTAAGAAAAGGGGTGGGATTGCCAGGTGCCAACAAACAAGCATAATCTACTAAGTCGGAGCTATCACAGTTGATTATGCTGCATGAAGCATCTGATAGTGAAGTTCCCAGATCTGTCTTAAGGTAGCTGGGGTCTCCCAGAAAAAAAAATAGCCCCAATTATCAGGAGGCTTGTGATCAACTCAGGAGAGTTGGCATTTAGCCAGTTTCACAAAATGAGCTAATAGTTTCACAGCTTACGCCTATGGACAGGACGGCTCTGCACCCACCTCCCCGGGCCACAGGGACCCCAGGCAGTGGTGTGGAGCTAGCAGCAGGAAGCCACTTTAGCTCTGCTGTAGTGTCGGTGATGGCAGTGGGGGCCCCTGGCAGGTTTTAAATCGCCCCGGGGCAGCAGGTGGGGCAGGGGAACATTTCAGGGTGTGTGTGTACAGACCAGCAGGGGGGCTAAGAGATGTACGGGGAGGGGAACGCACAGAGACCTCCCCCTTCCCCAGAGTCCTGCCAGAGGAGGGTATCCAATTGGAGGATTTGAGGATTGGAACTGGCCCTAAGGTAAATTGAGTTTGAGACCCCTGACCGAGAGTCAGACCTGCATTGTGTATGTCTGATAAATAAATATTGCTTGCAAGGGATTTGTCTTTCTTCCATCGTTTCCTCTCCTAACCAGCTAATCTGCACCAAATGCCAGTTCCAAATTATGCCAGTCCTTATGTTTTCACTCTCCACTGTGTTTGATGCTCTGTCACTTCAGTCCAGATACAAAAGTCATGTTAAAGCAACAGCTGCCTAATTGCTAATAACAGTGTCTTAATGTAAGAACAAAAGTGCATCTGCAGGATTTCTGGTGCCAGTCCACATAAATGCCATAGTGAAAAAGCAAAACCCACTGGTTCAAAGTGAGGCAGCCAAAGTAGAAGCCTCAAGGAAAAATTCACAAATGTCATTGACCCCATGTATATTGTCTTGACTTTCATTAATGGATCAATAGATCAGATAATAAGAACTCAAAATAGAAAGCTGAAAATAAATACGATATAATGGATGTATTCTGGCTCCTTTGTTAGCCAGCGAAAGAATATTTCCGAGTATAAAAATAGAAAGGAACTGATCAAAGTGCTCTGCCAAGTCTTTAGACCTAGGAGGAATAATGGGCCTTTCTAGCTCACATACTGAATCTGTCGATTTTCTTGGAAACCTCTATTAAAAGCAGTAGGTTGCTGTTTTTATATTATCATAATGGCCTACACAACAGAATGATTAGGATTAGATGTAGTTGCTCCAGAGATCGCAAATATAACAACCAGCTTCAGAAACCTGACAGTGCTGTGATGGGAAATTACATATTCTTTCAAACAGAAGAAACTGCTGCACAAATAGTTTTACTTGTTACATTAAGGTACCGAATGGCTATCTAGACAAATTATTAGCTCTATGGCATTCTAGGTCTTTTTTCCTTCAATAGTTACTCAAGTGGGGCTTTTGTGGAGACTATGGAACCACTATTGCAATACGAGGGATGAGAATTTAGACTCCTTAACTATTCCCACACCATGTATCCCTCTGTGTGTGTTTGTATGCACGTATATGCACACACGCTGTTTGTCTATATGTGCAGGAGTGTGTGTATATAACACGTAATACAGCTTTTTTTTTTTCAAAACAGATGATCTCAAAGCACTTCATGCTCATTGAGGTATTTAATGCATGTCATATGTGTCAATACAATTTGCATGCATCCTGCAGAGGAAGGGTTGTTAAAGGCAATGATTGATGTGGTAAGACAGAGAAAATTATTTAAAATGCTGGATGATTTAGTTGGGTATGAACTTAAAAGATATGAGAACCCTGGTTTTGGTTATATAAAGCAGGACTGAAATATCAATCCACATTGACAGATGTTGGAAAGAAGCCCTACAGGTAAATAATGATGGGGAAATGTGTGTGTTCTCTCATTCTTCTCTTTGTAGAAAGTGGGAAAAACTAATTCCTGCATAAAGGTCAAGAGCCAGCTGCACACTGGAGAGGTCTGGCACCTATGGGTGGGAGGCACCCTCTTCCTTTCAATCGGTGGAGACACCACAGATCTGCTATGGCAATTAAGGTGCTGCAATAGCTCTCTCTGCTACTAGGTTCCCCCTTTAAAAGGTAGCCCTGATGAGTGGTTCTGCATAGTAACGGGTCCCTCAGCCTTCCTCAGGCCTCTTCTGACAACACACAAAAGGCCCATTCTGTCTTCCCTCTCAAAGTTCCTGCTCCTCTAGAGTGAGGGGGCTGGCTGGGCGATCTTAAGGCAGGATTTTCATTAGTCTGCATATCTAACATAGTGTAGAAAACATGCAGAAATTCAAAGTACATGGCTTTTTGTGTAACGTACATATATAAAAATGGAGGTAAGCCTTGATAACTCTCACTCAGCAATTCACAAGCAAACACTGATGTTTCCCATTTTAGCAGCAATGTACCAAAGGGAGTTCCAGGTCTTTATAACCTTTGCAGAAGACAAAACACCCTTTCTATTGCACTGAAGCACTGCATATTAAAACAAGACTTGTCAAAATAAATAGTACATTATGGGTTACATTATCCATGTTTGAAATAGGTTTCATTACTGAATTATGAAAGATAGGAGGTATTTTGCAACAGAATTTGCAATCACTAGTTAGAACAAGAAAAGTTGCAGAGTCTTTTTTTTTTTTTTTTTTAAAGTAGGAATTCTTAAAACAGTGGAGGATCTTGTCTCAATCCAGAAGTAAACTATTTGATTAAATTAGTTTAACTCTTTTGATTTCTCAGTGTAGAATGGAAGCGAATGGAACCAACTTTCACCTAAGGAATTTTTCATACTGTTTGCACCCAGATCAAGCAACTTTCATTTTAAAGAAGTGCAGACCTAAAACATTTGTAGTTCTGAATCTGGAGAAGGGGTGTGTATGTTGGTGTGTGGGCATGTGTGTGGGTGTGGGTGCACATGCTCAGTTTCCTTATACCTGCATCGCAACATAGAGAGTAGAGCTCTCCTTTTCACATTAGGATATGAAAAGCTTTGACTTGGGTGAGACAGGGTGGGGAGAAGAAGGGAGAACAACCCCCTCTCTTCTCTAACCCTCAGCAAGCCCCTTTCTCAGTAGTGTGTACAAATGCAGTACTAATAGCATAAACCTCAATCATACTGCAGCTGTAGAAGGGCATCTTGTCAAATATGAGAGTGATAAGCTAAATTTCAGGCTTTGGTGAAGAGCTATGCCAGACCATCAGCCATTTCACCTGCTGTGTAAAGTATCTCTCTCGTCACGGTGCCCCTAGAACTAGGATACTGTTGTGATCCCTTTGGGCTTTGACTGTGGAACAAGCCACATATAATTATCCTGCAAATTGTGCTAGACCATCTACTTTCTTTGGCTGTAATTTCAGCATACTGTTCTTCAATCCAGCTCTTTACTATCCTGAACCTATGCATTTGGGGGAAGACAGGGTAGGAATTTGAGAAGAAGTACTTGTGACCTTGTACTACTCACTGTACAAGACATAGTAAGACTTGGTCCCATTTTCAAGGTATGCAAAATCTAAGCTCAGCCAGAAAAGAATAAGGAATGGAGGCAGGGGGAGATTAAGGGACTTGTTTGAGGTCATGCTGGGAATCTGTGGCGAAAGGGGAAATGAACTCCAGTCTCCTGAGTCTCAGTCCAGCACCTCAGTCTCAAGCTCATCTTTCCTTTTAAGTGCATGATGACAAGCACTAATGAGGCCCTATGATACCCCTGCAGGGAGGTGATTAAGGACACTGCAGAGAAGTGGCATTGTGTGTGCCTTACTATATAAAGAGCGGGGAGGGGGGGGAGGAGGAGGAGAGAGAAGCCTGTTTTAGGTCACTCAACTCTCCTCATCCTCTGAATATCCACCTGGCCCAGCCTTTAGCTACCTTAGCCCTTCCACTGGGATCTTGGACATCCATTCCTTCCCACTTCCCAGAGAGCTCAGAGTTCTTCCTGCTTCTCATACCTCCAATCTCTATTGTTTCCCTACTAACATCCAATCTCTATTGTTTCCCTACTAATCCCAGCAGTCCCATTTTCCCTTATGAAGTTGCTTGCAAATAATTCAGCCATGAAAGAGTTAAAAACACCATGCTGTAAGTTGGATCCTGTGAGGTGCCTTTTATTTAGACACACTTCCTTAAGTTTTCAAAACAACGTAAAAGGAATTAGCCATGCTCCTCCCACCACATTTCATGAATCATTCAACCTAAATCCCCATGCATTGCTTTGTAACTGTCTCCCCAAGTTAATTATGTCTTGCACAATACATTATGTTTCTTGATTTCCTTTCTTCAGTAATGGAAAAGAGGAGTCTTTAGGTTCAGACAAATTCCACATGCCAAAACAAACTAAATGCATTTATTAATGTGCAAATTAAAATTATTTATGTTGAAATCACCTCTATGTTGTTTTCCACTAGAACTGCCGTAAAAAAACCCAAAAACAATTGATCAGCATCACTCAGAAATTGAACAAAACAGACTGTCTCCTAGAAATAAACTGAGAAGCAAAGCAGTTAAAGCCAAAAACATAATTCCCTAGCTAGGTGTTGAATGCTAGCCACACAGGAAAGAAACAAAATTGAGCACTAAAGTAGGGAAATGATATTTTGCTTGGGCAAAGGTTTCTTTCTGAGAAGCTCTGGCTAATTTTTTTCCTGTATATTTGTACAATGACAAATTCTGTATTCTCATCCAATTTTTCAAAGTCTGCTTCTTTTTCTTTTCTAAACTTTCAGGTGTGGGCCTTTCGGCAGATTTTCCAGGCGAGATTGTTGGATGGAAAGTTTTGCAGGCACGTGGGATCTGCTAGAATGGATTTTACTTCCAGAAATTCTGAAGATTCTTGTGAGACTGGCAAAATTTTTCTATAGGCAAGATCAGGAACAATGAGAATGTTTTACAGTCAGCCCCACCAACATCCTAATTCTTTCTATACTCTTGTGAAAACAACTGGGAGATGCATTGAAAAACCACAGGGAAGGCCCTGAGAGAGTGCATAAAAAGCCTACTCTTCTGGTGTGTGCTTTTTAATTGTAAAACCAATCATATGTATCTATTTTGCTACATTCATCTATATTTGCTGGTCATTACTGTAGAGTATTTTTCTGGCTTCACTGTCTCTTGGCCAAGTTCTTTCACTGACATAGAGCAGTGTAATCAAGAACGGAATCTGATCTACAGTTCTGTGAGAGCTGTCCAAGTACTGTCCTTGTGTCAAGTTTGAGATGCCTCTGAAAGTATGAACAAATGTGTTCTATTCAGAGTGAAAGGGGACCACACCTGTCAAGCCTCTACAAAAATGCCAATTTCCAGCCTGCTCTAGATGTGCGTCAGCCAATCGCAAAGGGACCCATTATATTTTCCTATGATCGTCACCTTTAACCTAACTCCCAAAATAACTTGTTCGAAGGTTGTGGCCATTTCTAGCTGTGTAAACTTGTTCCACAGCCATCTAAGGTTCTTTGCAAATAAATGATTGAAGTAAAGGGCTGAAATTGAAGTGCCCTGCTGTATAGATCTTTATCTTGGTACTACCACTCCCATTCCTCCAGCACTTTTTCTTCCCCTCGAGTTACCCCAGCCTTCATGGATTGGAGCCTTGCACAGAAAGGTTCTTTATCAGTTACGTTGTAAAGAGACTTGAGGGCCCCCTTCTTCTCTCTTTCCAGAGCAGCTATAGAATTAATCCAAGGGGGACAGAGACCATGTAATAAGTGCAGGAAATAATGAAAAGAGATTTAACCTGGAGAAATAGATGCAAATGCACCTGAGAAAAACTACTCAGAAATACAGAGACTATATCCAGTATGCAGAAGATAGGTGCAAAGCCTAATACAAAAACAAACCAATAAACCAACCTTAAAAGGTAATGGTGAATAGTAAATTGAAGATCTTGCAATGCAATCTGATAGCATGCTTGCAGGCTGTGGATACAGAAGTCTTACATCACAGAAAAGGAAAGTCTCTTTCTGTAGAGTAACATAAGATCAGAGCTTCTTCTGAGAATCCAGATGTATGTGCAGTATTTTTTTTTCTGTGCATTTATTGTGATCTCATTGTGGTGTCCAGGTATCAATATGAGGTGACATAACAAGGAAGGGAATTAAGAGAACAATACACATGTACAGTCTGGCAACCAGCAACTGAGTATCTTAAGAATATAAGAATGGTCCAAAAGAACCATTATAAGAAAATTGACCAAAGGTCCATCCAGCCCAGTATCCTGTCTGCTGACAGTGGCCAATGCCAGGTGCCCCAGAGGGAGTGAACTGAACAAGTAATGATCAAGCGATCTCTCTCCTGCCATCCATCTCCACCCTCTGACAAACAGAGGCTAGGGACACCATTCCTTACCCATCCTGGCTAATAGCCATTAATGGACTTAACCTCCATGAATTTATCTATTTCTCTTTATGTAAGGGCAATAAGATATTCTCCATCTTATTCTCTATCCCTTTTTTAATGATTCCTAACATCCTCTTTGCTTTTTTGACTGCCGCTGCACACTGCGTGGGCATCTTCAGAGAACTATCCACGATGACTCCAAGATCTGTTTCCTGATTAGTTGTAGTTAAATTAGCCCCCATCATATTGTATGTATAGTTGGGGTTATTTTTTCCAATGTGCATTGCTTTACATTTATCCACATTAAATTTCATTTGCCATTTTGTTGCCCAATCACTTAGTTTTGTGAGACTTTTTTGAAGTTCTTCACAGTCTGCTTTGGTCTTAAATATCTTGAGCAGTTTAGTATAGTCTGCAAACTTTGCCACCTCACTGTTTACCCCTTTCTCCAGATCATTTATAAATAGGTTGAACAGAATTGGTCCTAGGACTGACCCTTGGGGAACACCACTAGTTACCCCTCTCCATTCTGAAAATTTACCATTTATTCCTACCCTTTGTTTCCTGTATTTTAACCAGTTCTTAATCCATGAAAGGGTCTTCCCTCTTATCCCATGACAACTTAATTTACGTAAGAGCCTTTGGTGAGGGATCTTGTCTTCCTGACACCTTCTTTGAGAAGCATACTGATTTGGCCTGACTGGTCTGTGTTTTACCACTGTTGTGCACTGCATGTGTGTTAAATGGTGCCAAACAGTCCATGTTTTTCTAGATGCATAACCCCGAAGAAAGTTAAAAAAAGTTGAGGCAGAAGTCTCAGAACACAGTCTCAGAACTCACAACAGCCGGGGCATTTTCTTGGCTTTTTAAGACCATCTCCCTGTTCACTATGGTAAATATGGAAGGAGAAAAATTGAATTGCATTGGAGAGAACAAAATCTCTCGGGGATGCCTGCCATCTTGACTTATCAACACTACCCTCGACCTTCCTAAATAAAGCTTGGATGACAGGAAACTTGCAGTATCTTTGCCCTCAATTCAGTGCTGTCCTCATCACACTGTTCTAGGAAGTACAGGCATGTCGATGACTTAGGCACAAGCCCAAAGGGTCAGTGTGTTGCCTTCCATTGCTTTATAGTCATAATAACATGTGCTTTTAAATTTTAAGAATGACGTGTTTTCTGGTCTTCACTACCATTTAAAAAAATTAGAGAAGAAACTGAATTACTTCCCTTCATTATATTGCATTTGCATGGGATTTCCAGCCTCTGCTTTCATGTAAATAATAATCCAGCTCAGCATGGCTTGCCCTGCCTTACCTCTAGGCCAGGACTACTCAACTTTGGAAGCCCCGAGGGCCACAATGATACTCACAGCACATGCCAAGGACTGCAACTTAAGTCTGGTAGCATATACATACAAATATATGCAAATAGCTTATTTCACACTAACAGGCATGAATACAAAGGTTAAGGCAAGACTACACAACACACAGGCCCCATTTAAGTCAGTTCTGCTGATATTAATAAAATGCAATATTTACCCGCTTTCCACCCATATGACAGCACTTTTAATGAGCAATGATAGTCCAGGAATGTAACTACTAAAATGCATATCAACAGAAGACCATTATATTTACTACTTTTTTATTGTGGCTCCCGCCCGCGGGCCACATCTTGAGCCTCACACAAACCCAAACCGCACCACGGGCTGCAAAAAGACGGGCTGCGGGCTGCATGTGGCCCTCGGGCCACATGTTGTGTAGCCCTGTTCTAGGCTAATGCCAAAAACAAGGGCTTCATCATAATAGTGGAATACATTTCCTGATCCATTAGAGAATTTTGGCTTTTAGTTCTGGAATTTAATCAGCTCATGGAATGTGCCTCTGTTTGGAAATGACACAGAATAAACTACAGAAAATTATTTTTTCCTTTGACCCACTGTATGCTGTGAATAGTCTGGTGCACTGTCCTTTAAAACCTGCTTCCAGAATGCCACTGTGAAATGGAAAAGATCGACAGAGTCACACTTACGGTATTATATTGGCAATATATGTATATTCATGAGACAACAAAGGGGTTAAATGATATAAAACCTCAAGGGGATCATTTTTACTAGGGTCTGTCCCCTCTGGTAGAGATAGGATCTCTATTTTATTTCTCCAAAGTTGAGGGGGTGTTAGGTTGTGGCATTTTGAGCTGCTCTCATAGCTACCTTGGATAGGCCAGATTTTGTTTTCAAAAGTAGATTGAGTGCAGGTTTCTGAGTCTCAAGACTTCTCCTTATAAGGAGAAATCACTTAGAAATAGAAAATGAAATAAAAACAATAGAAATCACTTAGAAATAGAAAATGAAATAAAAACAACGTTAATGCTATTATAAATGTTTCATGACCAAGATCCGTTTTAAAAATAATGCTTTTAAGAAAACTTCTCATTGCCACAGCATTAGCGGCAGAACAAAGAACCTTCTTATACAATAATTGAATAGTTTCCATGATAGACAGACACAACTGAGTCTAATTTTTATGTAGAGTTTTTATTTTGTTTTGAGACTTATACTTTGCATCTCTCTCTCTGCACCATCCTCATGGTGAAAAGATTAAAGAAAGCTTGTTTGCCATTTGCCTGGCAGAAAAAGACATAGCAGCAGTCTAAGCACTCTTGTTTCAAAAGCAATGTTTTTTATAGTAATTTCATAGAGGCAGAGAGAGGACAGGGCCTTCAGGTTTCCAACTCTTTAACTGGGACAGGGTGCTGAGGCACTATCTAATCCTTAATTCAAAGAGGATTGTCTTCTCTTTAGCTTCTCCCTCTTACACAGATGCTCAGGTGGCTTTAAGACTGTCTGTTTATATCCCTGTTTTTAGGAAAAGCACACACCATACCCAGGACCCTGGACTGAGCTGAAGCCCAAAGTTGGAGTCTGTTTATCTTCTACTGTGTTAACTTATATTCTGATCACAGTATCATTCATTTGGGAAGCTGGGGGATTTCACTGACAGCAACGATGTCTTTTCTTTTAGGCTATGGCTAGACTTCACAGTTTTTCTGGGATACCGGAGGTATCCTGGAAGAACTGTTCTGCATCCGGGGAACACGTTTGCTCTTCTGCAAAAAAAAGCAGAAGAGCAAATGCACTCTTTCAGAAGCCCCTGTATTCCTTGTTCCACAAGGAATGAGGGGGCTTCTGAAAGAGGGTTTTTTCCAACATTTGGCCCAGTCTAGACGGGCCAAATGTCAGAAAAGCCTCTTCCAACAAAAAGAATTGGAAAAAGCTACGCAAAATGTGGAGCGCATTTTGCATAGCTTTTTCCCGGGGGGAAAAAAACAGTGTAGTCTAGCCATACCCTTAGTCTCTCTCTGCTCATAAGCAATAACTGCTAGAGAGAATAACCTTTTTCTTCCCTTCAAGTAATAAAACAACACGTGTGCTTTGATGGTTCATAGCATATGAATAGATCCCTTACCAAATTCTTTCTGATATTGCCAAGTGACTCAGTTAATTGGAATTGTCCAAACAGTGGAAGTGTTACCAGGAAGTATGGCAGGAAGAGAAACTTTGTAAATATAGTCCTGCCTTCTCCACTGTGCCCACCCAAGGATGTCAACACAATCTGTGAGTGCCTTTAGATGGTGTTTTGATGGCCTGGTGCAACGCTAACAATTGACAAAGACCAGACATCAGGGTGGAATTACCCCTTGCAGAGAGCTGGTATTTAATTTTTAAGTGTACATTTCAAAGATGAAATGTGATAATTTTATGGCCCTGAAAAATAAGTAATAAGCCAAGTGTCTAATCTGCCTGTTTCTTCAGTTGCGTGGTTGTGAATGGAGGAGGAAAAACCTTTACATTTAAAATAAATATTTAATATGTTAGTGGTGAGAAAACAGATGACACTGGAGGGTGTGAACCACTTGTCTCATACTGTGACCAGCTTATCCATGTTGTACCTCTTCCTCTTCTGAGTAACCTCCTTCTGGTCCCATACGTGATGGAGTGACTACACTGTGCAGTGAAACTGCTGCCCCTGTCATTTGCCAATATAAAGGAGTTCTCTGTAGTTATTCAGGGGATACAGTCTGATCTCAGACTAGTGGGTTTTACACAATACGCTGCAAATAGTCACCCATTTAGCTGAGACTGAAATTAGGCCTTTGGGTGAGTGCAGTGAGAATTCCCTCACCTTAGCAGGTCTAGTTAATTGTGTGCTCTGTTTTCCCCCAGATTGTGATGTACATAGGTCAAGTCACTAAGGACATCCTGAAGTGGCCTCGTCCTCATTCACCTCCGGTTGTGAAGCTGGAAATGAGAGCAGAATATGGAATGCCATCCACCCATGCCATGGCAGCAACATCCATTTCCTTCACATTGTGTATTTCAGCAGTCAACCAAAACGAGGTAGGGAGAAACAAGCGCATGTCTGATCCCACTGAACTTCGGTGAGCATGAAAAGGTTCAGTGCTTTTACCCACCAATACTGCCATGCTCACTCATTCCTACCTTCCATTGTTGCAATAGGTTAATACTAGGTATGACAGGAACTGTTGTGGAAGTTTTCCCAACTCAACAGGGATGGTGCTAGCTCTGTCATTGCTGAGTTGTAATACTGTGTGATGCTTCAGGGAAATTTTCTGTGTTTTCACTAAGTATTGGCCACTCAAACTGCAAGACTCAGAAGGAACTCTTCACAACAGTCATAGTATGAAATATGTCTTGTATTGTACAGTTACACTGACATAGTTACTCAGGAGCAACTGTAGTGTAAACACTCAGTGGGTTAAGAATGTTCAACATTGCATGGGAGGAACTGCAAAGGGGAGCTCTGTATTGCCAGTGACAATGAGAATTTCAGTTGCAGAGAAATATTTTTGTGAAATTTCTCTAAAAATGTAATCTCTTTAATGGTCGTGTTGCACTTTTCAGATTAATAGTTTATAGACTGTTTTAATCACTGTTATTGGAAAATATTACCAAAGCCTGACAAGCAAATATCACTGTCCATTTCACTGCACAGACACTATTGTTGTGGGTTACTCAGAGAATCTTCTCAAAAAGACTCATTTGGAGAGTGAGACTGTGTGTAGATTTTGCCCTCTAAGTTACTGTGTACTTTTAAAATATTGACAAGCACTCAGGAAACTCGCTTGAATAATGCTTAGTGAAGGTGTATGATAAATGTGAGCATGAGGCATAAGCATGTCTTTCTTCTTGCTCCACTGAGGACATAATCTTAATATAGTGACCAAATTGGCAAAGCTGCAGAACACCTGCAGATTCCATCCATATTAGGGAGTTGTGAGGTCAGTCCCTCAGAAAAGCCATCCATGTGGTACTGATCCTTTAAAAATAACAAAACTGTTGAAAGTTTAGGCTCACTTAGTATAGTAGCAAATGTGAAGTTCTATGTAACATGGCTACCAGGACTTCATAATGAGAGCATGCCTAAACCTCTGGCCTTACTGCTACTAAACCCTTCTACTTGAGCTAACTGAAAACTTCTTTAACTGTTAGCAATAAAGGGCCATGGCAACTAGTGAGACAATTCTGACTCTGCCAGAATGGCAGTAGACATCCATATTAGCTTATTCATTACAAGTATTTTTTTCACTCATATGTGAATTTGTGCACTAATACTGCAGCCTATATTGTGTCTAGTTAGCCGTATCTTTCTTACTGTAAAATACAGACCACCATAAAAAAATGTTTTGAATTGTTTCCATTAGAAAATATCTACTGGTACATTCCTTTGATGTCATCTAGAGCAGTGCCTTTCAAACTTTTTTCTCGTGACCAGTTGAGGAAAATTGTTGTTGATGGCTGCGACCCAACAGAATTGTATCTTTGCACTATGGGCTCCTGTGTGGTGCTGGGGATGAGGGCGCTTCAGGTTGGGAGGGATGGGGCAGGAGATTGGGATGTGGGCTTACCTCTGACAGCTCTTGGTCTGTGGCAGAGCGGGGGTGGTAAGGCAGGGTTCCTAACTGTTCTGGCACCCTGGCCTGTGCTGTACCCCAGAAGTAGCCAGCAGCAAGTCCAATTCCTAGGTGAAGGCATGTAAGCAGCTCTGCACCCTGCTCTTGCCCATTGACTGCTGTGAACTGGCCGATGGGAGTGTGGAGCTGATGCTTTGGACATCATGTAGAGCAGGCCTGGGCAAAATACCCTTTGCTGGCTGGATCCGGCCTTCCAAGCTGCCAGATCCGGCCCGTGGACACAGCGGGGAGCCTCAGGCAGACTCCCTGCCTGCCCCCCGCATGCTGCTGAGAAAAGTGGCCATTGCGGGGCTCTGTTTGAACAGCTGTGAGCCTGGGGGAGGGAGTAGAGGCTTCATGCACTGCCCACCAGCACAATCCCATTGGCAGGCAGCTTGTGAAGCACCCTTCCCTCAGACTCATAGCTGTTCAAAAACCACATGGCCCCTGCAGCCAGTGCGGGGGAGTTGCAGGCAGGAAGTCTGGTTGAGAAGGCTGCCGGCTGGGAGTCAAGCAGGTAAGCCTCCCAGCCAGAGCCTGCCTCTGGCACTCCAACCCTTTGCCCTCCTATCTCACATAACCCAAACCCTCTACCCCCTCCTGTCCCTGTATCCCCTTCCAGATCCTACACCCCAATCCCCTGCCCCAGGTTACAGCCCCCTCCTGTCCTAGGTCACAACCCAAACACTCTGCCCCCCTCGCAGTCCTGCCCCCACATAACCCAAACCCTCTGCCCCACTCCTACCTCCATATCCCCTCCCACGTCCTGCACCCCAGTCCCCCGCCCCAAGTCACAGCCCCCTCCTGCCCTATGTCACAGCCCAAACCCCTGCACCCTAGTCTCCTAACCCAGGTCACAACTGCCGCCTTCACCCAAACTCCCTCCCAGGCTCCACACCCTCTCCTTCACCCCAGTCCCTTACTGCAAGCTCCCTTCTGCACCCAACCTCCATCTCAGACCCCGCACCTCCTTCATTAATATGGAAGAGTGCGGCTCTTGACCTCTTTCCAAATTCTTGGAAATTCTCCCCCATCAAAAATTATTGCCCCCAACCCCCACCCCACGATGTAGAGCCCCATGACACTCTCCTCCCTGGCCTAGGAGTGGGCCTGCTGCTTCTACAGCAAGGTGACTCAGTGCCTGACGTTTCATGACTCAGGTCATGACGTACTTTGAAAACCACTGATCTAGAACTGCAATTGATCACTTTTCTGTACGAGCCCTGAAGCTGCACAAGGAGGAGGGAATAAATTGGGAATATTCTATTTAAGAGGTAAATCTGAGGCTCAGGAAAAGGAGGGGAAAAGAGCATTAGAGGAAATCAGATGAGTATGTGTAGTCATAGGTCATGCTTTCCACAGGAGGGACTTGGATACTACAGTGAGTGTTAAGGCCACATATGTAAACATGCAGCTCTTCAAAATCACTTCTGATCTGACCAACCCTCTTCCCATCCCATCCATCCAGTTGTGGTACTCTCTTGAGTCACTTGTGCCAGTCAGATGATTTTTGTTATGCAGACACAAACCTCCCCTAGGAGCTAAAATGAGGCCATCAGACTCATTTTCATGGATGATCTAATCCAGGAGTTGAATGAAGGGGTGAAAGGCTAATACATTAACGTAGTTCTCTACCAAGCATTTCTCTCTTTCTATAATCAAAAAATTCTTTACCAAGTCATTTAAAATAGCTGATTCTATGCTGGAAAGGCCATTTTGAGAAAGAATAAAGCAAATAACCCTTATACAAGCCCTAGATGATGTTTGGTTTTACAGTTAAAGCACTCGGACTGGATTACAGTTTTAGACTAGCCATTGATCCCCTCCCCCCACCTGAGAACTATTGATCACAGCATGTCTCATACTCTAGGGTTATCACATTTCCCTCTCAGCCAATCTATGCAAACATCACTGATCTCTTGAACAGTGTCCTGTGCCTTATTTTTTAAAACTTTTTTATTTCTAATGCATAGTCACTTAGTGCAAGAACTACTAGAGTTTGTGGTGATCTTTCATTGTACATTCAGAAAATAAAAAACAAAAACAAATTTACAGATGCCGTATCTTCCATGGCTCATTCATGCTATCGTTAGACCTACCTTCCAAAAGGGAATCTTAAGACCTTCCACAGCCTGCAGGTAATAAAGTAGCTTGTAACGTAAATGCAGTGCTGCCAATATTCAGCCTGAGAGTACCTGGATGGAAAACTCTGATACACATTAGATCTCAGGAATGTTAGAACTTGAGATCTGATTCTAGAATACCATGTGGGTGTTGTCCATTAGATAATTTATTGTAGGTATTTATAGAAAATATATGTACTTAATCTGAATGCCGGAAACCTTTCTTTCTACAGTACCCATATGTGCTAGGACTAATGGCGGCATTTGTATTTTCCACACTGGTGTGTCTCAGCAGGCTTTACACTGGAATGCACACTATACTGGTAAGGATAAAGATATACTGTTCTTCAGTGTGTGTTATTTTACTGGCACTGGCACTTTAGTATCTAAGCACATCTTATGAGTGAAAAAGCCGACGATATTTCTGGCTCCCTTCCCTGCCAACCAGAGGGAAAGTTGGCATTTTTATGTAAAAATATTTTAAAATATTTCTTTTACATACACAGAAATGTAGGAGTGTGAAATGGAACTGAAGTGACTGTGCAAAAATGGTACTCTTTTAGGAGTGGTGGGACAAAAACGTGGATTTTCCATATTCAAAGTGAAATGCCAAGCAAGTGGTGGTTTTCACTGGTCCTGCTCCCATGAAGCTCTGTTTCCCAGGGTCATAAGCTACTTCAGGGGTGATGTGTGAGGGGACATGAGGGGACACGTGCCCCCCCCCCCAGCACATTGGTGGGACAAGGTGCTGGCCAGCAGGTGACAGGGTCAGAGTCCTGCATCGCTTGAGGGAGGGGTAGGACCCCCCCCCCCTCCACTCACCTGTAGGAAGTAGAGTGATGCAGCTGCGGGAGCAGAGTGAGCTGGGGCCACATTGCTCCATTTTCCCTGCTGCTGCCAATGACTGTGAGGTTGCCAAACCTCCAGCCCCATTAGTCCCCCTGGACCACATTGATTGGGGAAAGAGGTGGAGCAGGGGTGCAAAGGTGGAGCATGCGTGGGGAGGGGGAGGAGCACGGGCAGGGAGACTCTGGGAGCCCTGGGAGAGGCAGGGCTTAGACTGGAGGAGAATTGTCCCAACCCTTCCCGAGGCTGGAGGCGGTTCATTAGGCCAATGACACCCCCCCACACACACACATACCTGTCACCCTTCACCAGTTGCCCCTGAGCTACTTTGCATTGGTTAACAGTTTGCACAAGTAGAAGTTGGCTGTTGACTAGCCCAATACCTAATACTTCTGGAGGGGTGCCAGAGCTAGCCACCTTGCTTATTCCATGCACAAAGCACTCTGAACTTCAATTTAAGAATGTTCCCAAATGCCTTCCTCATCAATCACAACCATTAAACATCCAGGAAATTGCTAGTTAAGCAATATTTCCACCCAAACTCCTTACCTCTCCGCAAATACATGCTGTCCAGCTCCATGAGAAACTCCCTTTGAATTCCAGCACCTATCCAACCATAACACACATCCAGTTTCTCATAATCATACACAAATGCATAGGCTGAATTCTGACCGCATTTTTTTCCAAAAATGAAAAATGACTCATACATTTTCCTCTAGAGAGGTAGCTGAGTGTAGCTTAAGTTAGGGTTAAACTTGTGTATTTGAACGCTTTTGAGAAACTGAATGTGTGTACTTTGGCTGGTGAATATGTAACTGAAAGGGAGTTTGTTATGCAGCTGAGGAGCTTGGTGGAGTGTGAGGTATTGTGGATAAAAAGGCAGGCAAGTTCAGACTGGTGTGAATGTGAATCTTGGTTTAATTGCTGATGTCCTGGACATTCAGTGATTGAATTGACAGAAAATGTACTGAAGAAAGTTAACAGTATGATGGGTGTGGTAGTTTCACTATTGCATTCCAGAAGTATTAGATAGGGATTAGGGATGTGAAAGTGTAACCGTTTATCCGGTTAACCAGTTTGCTTGGGCTCATCAGTTAATGTGCATAGTTACACATAGTTCCTTCACCTCAACCCCAGCCTTCAGAAGCAGCAGTGGAGGGGGGAGCAGGGGGGAGCCCGTGCTTGCATGGGGCCAGCTTAAAAGCTGGCTCCCCGCATGCACCAACTCCTGGAGAGCCAATTGCCTCCCCCCTCCCCCCCCAGTAACTGTGGAACTGCTACATTTTTCACTGGTTACATGTTTACTTTAATAAACAAATTTTAATATCCCTAGTAGGGATTGGTTTAGGAGAACAAAGTACTAAATCAGTGAGGCATTCTTGACACTTACTTCTATTTCTCCAGTGCAGGCAGAACTAGTTAAAATTGCTTATGTATGTGGAGTTAAGTTAGGTTATGACATAAGGGGCACAGCACTTTTCTGTTAAGGGTGCAATGTAAACCTTAATTAAGGAGTCATTAGGAGCCCTTTATAACAATAGGAAGCTTTATAGTAATTTGTATGTGGTTATCAGAGATGTGCAGCACTTTCCTAAATATGAAATTCAATGAATGAAAACATTTTCAGTTTACATAATACATCATTAATAGTATATGAAGAAATATTATATTAGTTTTAATGAAATATATTCTGAATTATGAATAAAGTAATTACATTAGTTGTAATGAAGATATAAATCTGATGCATTGTAAAAGACAAATTCCTAATAAGATGATGGTTATCCATGAAATATGGCCTGACCTTTTTTTCCAACCTTATTGCATCAAAACAATGTCTTTAAAAAGAAAGAGGATGTTTCCAGTCTAGTTTTAACTAGTGACCCTAAGTCAATCAATACAAATTCTTAGCATATTTCCCTTGGTGTCCCATGATAATGAAAGAGACTTTTCTAAATTCAGATAGCATTTATGATAAAGAAGAAACAGCCCTTTGTGCCTATTTCAGATTGCCTCTAAACCCCCAATTCCTTAGTTTAACAGCGAGAAACGTATTTCAGTATAGCGTCATATTAAAAAGGTCATGGTAGTGAATGGAGCTGAGGAAATAATTTATAAGAATAATTATCTCACAAATGTAGCCTCTTTTTCTTTACAAATTGTCCATGTGCAATTTAAGATTCTTTTCAACATTTTATTCATGATTCGAGAACAGTTGGCCAAATTTCTATGGAAATAGATCATATTAAATCCCCATCAGGAAGCAGATACAATAATTCTTAGAATTGGGTTTCTGGTACAAATGAATACATTTGATCTCAGAGTTCACTCCCGTAAAAAGTTTTGTCCCCTTGAATTTTTCACTAGATTATTAGTTGAAAACTAACAGTGAAGGTGTCTGAACACATCTGTAGTGAAATCAAATATTTTCTTTAAGCAAATAGTCACATAAAACATGCTGATTCGCTGGGTTTTACTGAATTTCTCACATTTAGCAAGTGAATGAACATGTGTAATGTACAAAAGTAGCAAGAATATTGCATCACAGCATTTACTTGCTTTCTTTGAGTATTAATAATAGCATACAATTTAACAACAAATGTAGTATAGGCTATAAAAGTAAAGGAATCTAAGGTCTGATATACACTTGCAGTTTTACTGGCAGAAATATTTGATTAAGAGCATGGTGGGGTTTGTTATGTTTATTGTAGTGAAATAGCTATACCTGCAAAAGGACTTATGTGGATGCCATTATGCCTTTATAGTTACAGGTTGGATCTACCTGGTCTGGCATCCTCAGGACCTGACTGGTTCCAGATGAGGCATTTTGCTGGATAAGGAGAGGTCATTTCTGACCCCTCGTTACTGGACCCCCCAATCCTGCCCGGCCACTGGCTGGAGCTTGCCGCCAGCTTCTCTGCCATGCTCCGCTGGGTAGCACTACTTGCAGCACTCTGTGGCACGCCAGGCTCCCAGCCCTGTTGGGAAGCCCAGCTGAAGTGTGCCGGTCTCCCAGACTGCTGGTAGCTCACTGCCGGCAGCCCACTCCCCTGCTGGCCCACAAGGCATCCAGCTGCCAGCCCTGCACCAGCACTCTCTGGTCCTGGAACATCCGTGGTCCTACCAGACCACAGATGTTGCCAGATCTGAGAGACCTGGTTTAGAGAGATTCAACCTGTATTCCCCATACAGAATGGAAATAACAATACTAGTTTAAAAGCACCTTTTTTTACTAATAAATTATTTTACACCTACCAAGTAGCTGCATCTGCTCTAGAGGGCTGCATTGCTTTATAGTTTAGAACAGCTTGCTAGTGTAGAGAAGTCCTAACTAATATGCATAGGTGCTGGAGATAGGAGAGATGGGTTTGCGGCCACATCCTCTGCTATCATATCCACAATTTACAGTTTGGTTTAATGGCTCTCAGCACCCCCACTATACACTATTCAATGGTTTCAGCATCTCTACTAATATGAGAACCTTTTACTACATCTGCTAACAATGAGCTTTCCTTGAGAAGTAGGAATATGCTGCAGTTTTGAGGGACTGCAAATTACAGGGTGGGAAACTAGCAAAGTGGGATTTAGAGCCATTTTGTATGTAAAATAAAAGAAACTTTCGCTCAGTCTCAAACTGTTACAACCTAAACCTTGGTTAACTTTTGAGGTGGAGATTCTCTAATTAGGAGGAAGGGTTTAAAGGCATAACAGGCAATTAGGTGTTCCAGTCAAGAGTTAATGGGAGGCTGGTGCCTACTTCCAGTGGTATCTATGCAAATCTCAGCCAGACTCCTTGCCTGAAAACTGAGCCAACTCCGGAGATCCTTGATCACTTACTGCAGCTGCAGGACTGAGGCAAACAGGACTTAGTGCACTGACTAAAGATCAGTAGAATGGGGGTGGGGAGAGATGTACGATGGGCAAAACTCATCTGCAATTACTAAAATTTTAAAACCGAGAATGTCAACTTTAATTTGTGGGATAGTAAAACACCAAGGCATAATCAATCACACCAAGGCAGCAGATAATACTCAAAATACACAGTGGGAAGAATTTTATCCTTTTAACCCTTCAGTGCCAGCATCAGGAATTTCCTAATGCAGAAAACTAGCCCATTTTGCATTAGTAATCACAGCAGAGCTCAGTTATCCCTTGACTGTAATGCACACTTTCCTGTCTCCATGAAGTTACACGAGATGGTAGAGTCAGACTGTCGCTTGAGAGCCATGTTTAATCTTGTGACCGGTTATCAATACTGCAGTTCACAATTTATGCACCCATGATTTACAAAGCAATAATATCTTCTATTGGAGTAGTATGTAAGGAAAAATAATTTACCTGTAGACTTTTCTGTTTTAATTCTGAAAAAGCTTCCTCTAAAAACATAGTAAATAATTTACTTTGTGTAAGAAATACAGATTTAGGATTGATGTTTTTATTGCTCATTATATAAACACAAACACAGATGTGAAGCAGATTGTTCTGTAATTTACATCCCACAGCCTGCACCTATCATCTCTATTACATTTTTTAACAGCCCTATTACTCCTGAAGGGATTTTAAATGCTTTATAAACTAACATACAAACTATATGTCAGGGTCATTTTACCCACCCTGGAAATGTTGGCCAATATTTGCTGCATATCATATTTGTATGTAACAAATATTGTTCAACATTTTAGGACAAGCAGTGTAGAAGAATATTATATCCAAACAAAACCATCAGAGGAATTAAAGTAAGCAGAAGAATACCCAAGATGAAATAGGATTAGCTTTCTTGAGGCATGGGTTTCCACCAAAATAGACCTGAAGAAGAGCTCTGTGTAAGTGCAAAATCTTGTGTCTCACTCCCCAATGTAAGTTGGCCCAATAAAAAATTATCACAATAGTAATAAATATCTTTTTACACACAATGTTGAGATTTTGGAAAATGCACTTGATTTCAATTGTTTGTTGCTCATATTTAGAAGAAATTCCTGTTGATTCTGGGTAACATTTTCAAAAGCACCTATATTATTCAGGTGTGTTAATTTTTTTTTCTTCTCTATATTATTAGCCTTTGGGATCAAAATTTAAAACTTTCTCTGTTAACAGAGAAAAATCATGTATAAGTTAAGATCTTTGTTACGATTTTAGAGAGAGTTCAATCTTGTCTGTCATACAGTAATTTTGTGTGTGTGTGCATGCACACGCACATGCATGTAAATCTTTGGTTAGTCATAATGTGGAGCCTACAGAATTAGATCCACCAAAAATGTATACTTGAAAAATCATGCAGCATACTAAATTTTTGTAAAACTGAATTTCCCCGGGCAAAAAGGAAACCAGCACTCTTTTATTCCATTGTAAAATGACTGACAAAATAAAAGTGTTCACACAGGAAAACTTTAACTAACCAAGTCAGTAAATAGAGGTTCCCTGTTCAGGCATTATTATCCAAATGTAAACAGTCTTTAGTGATCATCTAGAGTAGGTAGCAAAATAGGTATTAACTGGAAAGAGAAGCTATTCATATGCAAAATGGATGACTCTTACCATATACTTATTTCTACTACTGCTGAATCCTTTTTACACTGTATTCTTTTAGAATTAATGAATCTCTGACTCCATATAGAAATATTGAAATCCACAATCAGATTTATACCACTGAAGATTTGGGGGAGTAATGTATTTTGTAATTATAAAAAGTTTTTTGGACTTAAATGTACTAACAAGCCCTATTGTTCTCAGAGGGGTAGCTGTGTTAGTCTGTAACTGAAAAAAACTTAAAAAACAACAAATAGTCCTGCAGCACCTTAGAGACTAACAAAACATGTAGATGGTATCGTGAGCTTTCGTGGCCCAACCCACTTCATATGACTGGAGTAAGGGGTCCAGGGTACAAATAAATAGCAGAGAAAGAGAGGGTACAGGGATGGAAAGAGAAGGAAAAAATAGGAAAAAATATTGTCAATTAGAGTGTCTGTGCTAAATGAGGCTAATAGAGTGGGCTATAAGTACCTGGCGCTTAGCTTTTTATGTCATTAGGGTGTGGAATGTAGCAGTCCATCCAGGTCAGGTTTTTGTTCAAACCTTGATTATAGGTGTCAAACTTGTAAATGAAACCTAGTTCTGCAGCTTCTCTCTCCAGCTGGTTTTTGAAATTGCACTGTAATAGTATAGTCACTTTTAGATCCATTAGTGAGTGCCCAGGCAAGTTAAAATGTTCACCAACAGGTTTCTCTGTGTTAGTTTTTTTTATGTTCTTAATATTTGATGTTTAGGTGATTAATTAGCTAATTAAAAAAGTCTGGGACCAGGCCATGCTGCTTCACACGGCTCCCCTTGGCTGGAAATGGTGAACTGGAGCCAATGGGAGCTGTGAGGGTCCATGACTATGGACCCTTTAGGTAAACAAAGAGGCGCGGGCCCTCTAGCAGTTCTCTCAAAGCAGGCCCACGGCTCACTTTGGGGAATGCTGTTCTAAATGGAGTTTGCTCAAAAGCAGTTCACTTATAAGCTCTGACCCAGCATAGAAATATTCAACTGTAAAGAAATTCTTAGAAAGCTGTGATCTTGTTTGCGCTGTTGCACTGAGTCTGTAATGCATGCGGGCTCTTCAGCTACATAATGATAACAGGGCTGTGTTTATGAAGAAAATAATCTCTGTATTGCTTTAGAGCTCCGTATCCGCAGCAGGTTGCAAAACATCAGTGAGAATGTTTGTCACAGGATAGCACATGTCTCTTTTCCCAGTATCACTGTGGGCAACAGCTTTATAAAAGTCTTCAGAGTAGCTTATTTATTTCAGTTAATAAATTAGGTTTTAACCTCCATGGTCCTGCCTTAAGCAATTGGCTAACAATCCAGACTTCAGTAAATGCTATAACAAGAATTCTTATGCGTTGTTATTGCCTGAAGGCTCCTGCACCAAGCCAAACTAGAGAAATGCAGTATTTAAATATTTTACATTGTGTATCATATCTCTGTGGTTGTTTCCTCCCTCAAATTTAATAATATACAGTTTCTTTTGTTAAAGGAACCACATAACTTTTCTCTTGCTTGTGCAAACTAAGAAATCATAATCCTGTTGCTATGGAATGAAATTAGCTTTGGGATTATGGGTGGAGAAAGGTTTGCATTAATAGACATCTGCTGTTTAAACTTGTTTTAATAGAGACTCTGAAACTAAGTCATGCAAATAGATTCTTCCATTCATTTATCAGATGTTAACTGGCCCTCAAAAAACAATTGTACAAGGGATAAAATCTTGTTTACCCTACTCAGGGGGAAAATCCACTCTGAAGTCAAGAGGAATACGCACAGGCATGATGCAAGAAAAATTAAGGCTAATGTATAATTTGTTGGGTCTCACACAAAGCTGTGCATCTAATCTGTGTTTATATATCCACTCATCAGCACAGGAGCTAGACTCTGGCTACAATTTAAGTTTAACAATGAATTAAGCCTGGAAGAGGGACACTGTTTTACCTAATATATTCTTTTGTTCAGGGAAAGGTTTCTTTCTGTCACCTCAGTATTGTAGGAAAACATAGCTAAAGAAATGGGGCTTGAAATGTGCACTGAATGTGGCCAACCTGGTGTTCATTCTGATTACCAGTAACAGTGTTAGAGAACTTAGGGCCTGCAAAGTTCTGCCCATCTTTAGCTGAATATTCTGACTAGGGATGTACACACCTAGTTGACTACCCAATAAGCATATGGTTATTGGGTAGTTGAGTAGTGACTTGACTAGTCTCTCCTCTCCTCCCCCCCCCGCTGCCTCTATCAGAGAGAGGGGCTAGAGGAGGCAGAGGCGCAGCATCTGGGACCAGGCGAGAGCCGGGGCAGCTGATTCCCGGCTTGCACTCGGTTTCCCCTGCTGCATCTCTGCTTTTTAAATGTATTAAGAGCCACTAAGCTCTTAATACATTTAAAAGGCAGAGTCGCAGTGGGGTTAGCTCCAGGGCTGAGAGCTAATTCCGCTGTGGCTCTGCAGTTTCCCCACTTATCAACCAATCGACTACTTGATTAGCTGATTAAATGCAATTTAACAAACCTAATTCTGACACCTTTCTTTTTGGTAAGTAATTCATTATTAGAGCACTGGAATAGTAGGGAAGGAGGAGAAAGGGCATGATACCTGTTCATTTGAAAAAAATAAGATAATTGATGCTATTAATGTTCCTATTATTTCTCACTATTTTAATGTGTTACTTCATAGTTTACTGTATTTTGGTTGGGGGAGGAGGGAACATAATGTATTCAATCTTAGATTATACATTTAATACATAAATAAATGTAAACGTGAGGAATGTATCTTCCTAAATTATTACCAACTTTTAAACTGAGAAATTGTTTTAAAAGTCTGATATCCTTCCATGTTTTAACAATTTTTTTTCTGGTTAATTTCCATCTTTACAGGACGTGATTGGTGGAACTCTGATTTCAGCTGCATTAATTGCACTCACATGTCCTGCATGGGATATTATAGACCATCTGATGTTAACTAGTCCGTTCTGTCCTATACTTTCCATAGTTGTGCCTCTTTTCTTATGCTACAACTATCCCAACCTAGAGGATTACAGCCCTACCCGAGCAGACACAACTACTGTCCTTGGAGCAGGAGCTGGAGCAACCATAGGATTTTGGTTAAATAACCTGTATGCAGCATCAAACTATCCCAATGAAAGTCTGCAGCTCAGTTTTCCTTCAATTGGTGAAATGATGATGGTGGTACTGGCAAAGTTCTTAGTAGGGATTTTTGTTCTTTTGGTCGTACGTTATTTCATCAAAGGCATGGCCCTCTACATGTTGTGTTCCAGGTACCAGGTTTCTGTCAACGATCTAGAAGCCAAACGACGACTGGAAATAGAAGTGCCCTACAAATTTATAACATATTCTTCTGTTGGCTTCAGTGCAACAGTGATTGTCCCATTATTGCATGAGTTATTAGGATTAATATGAGTACTGTGCATTATTAGAAATAATTTATGGCAAAACCATGTCAGAGATGCAAAAAAATTACACAAAGATACAAGACTTGACCAAAAAGTATGGTGTGCCTGTCTGCACTGACCTTAAAATACCTACTATTGAATATCTCAGGGAATCACTTCATGTAAATAATTTAGGGTTAGACATTACTGGCTATTATGTACCCACAACTACAGATCTGTGATCTAGGTGGTTAGTATTATGAGTATAAAGACAAGAACTCATATTTATATGGCTTTTGTTTACTTTCCAAAAAGCTACCATGTGCTAGGGTCAGTGTTGTCTCACTCAGGATTCTGCCTCAGTATGTCACTCTTCAGTTTTGGAAACATCATGAAGGTGATGCTCACATGATTCCTCTCACTGCATCCTACAATCCCTGATGGTCTCCCACACTTCAGGTAAGGGGTTCAGTTTTATGCACCCCACAGAGTGTGTAACAGAGGCAAGGGAACAATCTTGCTGCAGAGACAGAACCAGCTGCACAGTGCTCAGGAATTGGGGTTAAATCCTACTGTTAAGGAAAAAAGTGTGCGTGTGTGCACAGTGGGAGGTCGTCTTATTTGGAAAAGAAGCTGCCAGTCTATTATTAAAGGTCCACTCTTCAGCCTATCAATTCTCAGTATTGTATTGGCCCTGTTAATTGAGCAGCCAAAGGAAGGATATGCTGAAGGGGACAAATCCACAGGGAAGGTAGCAGGAAGTTTGAAGTGATCAGAAAGGATACATGGGTAGTTAGCCAAAACCAAAATGAGAATAGCTTGAAATGTCGTAGGGCCATGAAGCTGTGCTTAAAACTGGCATTGATTCAGTGGAAGTGTCCTGCTGACTAAGATACCAGATGCTCTTGGGAATGAACACGCGCAGAAACCGTAAACCTAGATAGCATCACACATGTTTCTCTTGAGACTGCTCTTCATTGTTAAATGTTGAAATTTGATGACGCTTTGTATTTGCTATTTGATGTAATCTGTCTTCTGAGTACAGACACCCTTCCTTATTAAGACTTGTTTTACCAATTGGAATTCTTCAGAAAACTAACTTTTTTCTTGTATGTTTCAAAATGTGACTTACATATTACTGGAAATTCTGCTTGGAAATGCGCCAACTAGGGAATGTAGGGAGTCCATGTGCTCCTGGATCAATATCGCAGCTGACATGGATTTCCTCTTAACCAAGTCACTTACTCACCTAGCCTCAGTTCCCCCATCTGTGAAAAGGCAACAGGGATGCTGAGAGGACTAATTAGCGTTTAAAGTGTATCATGTAAAATGCTGAGTATTAATATTCAAATAACCATAAAATACATTGAAGCGATGCCATAACTTTCTAGTGCTAAGCTCCATCATGATTTGTCTTCTATTTATCTTGAAATTGGATACAACAATAATTGTGTTCTTAACCACTAACAGTTAAGGGTGGCTGCTGCTGCTACTTCCAGGCCAGTAAAAAGTATTAGCAATTGCACCAGTAAGCAGCTAGAAGTTCAGCTGTGAGTGATCCATTTTTTTAACTGAACCACATGCTGCTCGACCTTGACTTCTCCTACAGTCTCCCCTCCGCCGCAGTTACATGTTATACTGTTATAGCTGAAAGCATGCTCTGGGGACCTTTTTCTTTGATCATTTATAGTACGTAGAGCCACCACTTTCCTATTGGCCACTGGGTTTTTTTAATCATTATTTGAGTAAGTTGAGGATCTAGGCCATTTTAAAAAAAAGCTAGCATTTTCCTCCATGAAAATTAATATTTAATTTATAGGTAGAGTTAAATGTGGAAGAATGTAAAGAGGGTGAATTACCAGTGGCTGGCTAGTTTTAGAATCATGAATTTAATGAGTATGGCTTTGCCATGATTGCCACTGAGCAGACTTGGAAGAGACTCTTGCTTTTAGAAAAAGTTAGCACTCTAGTACAATAGGAGATAGAAAATGACCATTTTAAATACAGTGCTTCTTTTTAGATTTGTAAGGGCCGTGGTTTAATAGTATTTAAAATTATGATGGACACACGTACACAGCCTATTCAAAATTTAATCCCAGTTTAGTAAATATCAGCACTTCGGTACCAAGATGTATAGAAGACTATAGCCAAATCAAACTGCACTTAAACCTTACTCCACAAGAAATACCTTAAAACACTGTCCAATAAAGGATTTTATGATATAGGGCTACATGAAGGCAAAAGATCTGAAGCCCTATAGAGGTGTTGTTTCATGTCTTAGTGGAAGGGACTAACGCAGAAAAAAAATTACAGTAAGTGGAAGGTTCCTTAACACTATGTCAATTAGACTAAAAATGTCTTAAATTGAGTCTTTCATGCAGTTAAAATACTGCTTTTCTGAACTGCAGCTATTCTGTGCTATCAAACTTTATGTATATAGGCTTGGATTTATGTAGTATGTGCACATTTCTATTTTTGTAGCATTCAGGTTCATGTGATTTTATGCAGCCCATAAAAAGTGTTTTCTTTCAGAAGTCCTACCTCGTTTGCTTCAAAATTTAAAATAAATATATTTCCAAAAGCTGGTAGGTTTTGTTTACTTTCTATCTTGTCACACATCTATTATTCTTTGAAATTAGTTTATATAGCCAGGTAACGTCTTGCAGTTTGAAACATGTTCATTCAATACTCAATACATTGCCACCTCTTTCAGCAGTAAACCTGTAATTTTCCACTGAAGACGTGTGATGGTCACTAATGCAGATGATGTTCTATACTTAGAAATATCCCAGCAAGGTGTGTATAAAGATTGGAAGAATTTAAAAAGCCCACCAAGCAGCATAAAGATGTCCATAGGAAATTTAACATTTTTTAATGTGCAAACCTTTAATTATGGAAGAAGCCATGATTAATAGTGGCCCTAAACATCAGAAATTAGAAAATCCCTCTGCATAGCCAGTTTAGACTTGCAAAAAAGGTGTGGTTATTTTTCTTAAGCAGCAATTTTGCACAATTTTACATGCCATTTAGAATGTAGTGTAGTTAAGATTTAATACTTCTACACCTGTGATTAATTCAGAATGGGCCCTTGTGTGTAAAACACCATGGCTATGGCTACACTGCCCTCTCTTGTGCAAGAAAATATGCAAATGAGGCAAAGCAGTGAATATTGCCGGCCTCCTTTGCATACTTAATGAGCTGCGATTTTTGCGCAAAGGGCCTTTTGCACAAAAAGGAGCCGTATACACTTCTCCTTTTTGCGCAAACCCCCCCTCTTGCGCAAGAGCTATTCTTCGTGGAAAAAAAGCGGCAGAACGGCTCTTTTGCATATTTTCTTGTGCAAGAGAGGGCAGTGTAGCTGTAGCCCATAAGTTTAGTGCTAATTTATAGCCAAGAGCTTGGTTCCAATAAGTATTTCTCTCAGGATCAACAACTGTGTTACATAAACAGCCCATTATGGGCTTACAAACAACCTGGAATAAATCCCCTCTCTTCCTCAAGTTACATGTGATCCTCTCCTTCACAGCTATGGGGCACAGTGATGAGAAATATTCTGCCTCTGTTTGTGGTACTGATTTTCTAGTGTCTCTGTGAGACTCTTTGCAGTCATTAGTCTAAGTACTAAATAAATTTTTTAAGGATTGGGTCAAAATAGAAAAAAAGACTTTTCACTTCTGTGTGTTTTAGAAAGAATCCTGCACCCTCTCACCACCTTGGTTTTAAATAAGCATATGCAATTACAAGGTGAATTTCCATAAATCATAGAATTTGTCATATTAAGGTGTTACTTGGGATAAAGGCAACTAGGAAAGCAGGAAGCAAGGAGGTGAGCCTGTATCGAAATAGCCCATTCCAGAAGGTGCAAGCACTCTTTTCCCATATCTATCACCAGTATGGAATATTTACTCTGTGCACTCTCCCCATGTGATCTGATGTAAATAAAGAATGACATTCCAGGTAAGCTTAACAAGTGTATTAAGGGATTTTAAACCACAGTAACTGGGAAAGATGGGAGAATTCAAATTAGAACTAAAATCAAAGAACACGAGTAAGCGTCCTTAATCAACAAATAACTGTACAATAGTGCAGGGATTTTATCAGAGAGGCAGGTAGCCTAGGCCCAAATCCCCTCTCTGGCCAATAAGAGGAGAAAAGATGACTGTAAAGACCCCAAAAGCAAACAACCTCATTTACACTTTAAAGGCACCAATGGGTGCTGTGCCCAGCCAAGGCCTGGGATCTTCTACCCTTGAGGTAATTGGAAGCTCTTGGGGAGGAACTCCGGGGAGATCCCAATGGGGAACTTCAATGAGTAATGGGGAATCACTGACAGTAGGTAAATCTTCCCCTTCCCTCGTCACAGCCTTGATGGAGTTCTGGTTGTTGGGTGCTGACAGCAGTGAAGATGGAAATGACCACACCCCCACCAGCTGCACAGAGCTTTATATTATTTCTATGGCGCAAAAACTCATGGAATGTTTTTGCGCCATTCCATGGTGATGGAATGTTCAGGGTCCGCTCAGGTGGGAAAAACCAGTTTCGGCCGGCAAGAACCGGCACAGCTCAGAGTTCTCTAGCTGCTGACAGGCACACTGGTCAAAATGGAGTTCTTAGGGTTGAAAGGTCACTGAGTCCATCTTGAATGGCTTTCACAAACACTCCAATACAAACCCATACATTGATACATTTACCCTTTATTCCCAACAAAGGGAAAGAGTCCGAAAGATTGTTAAAAGGATGAGATTTATGAGAGAGAATGGCATTAGACCCTCCTATTATTGATGATTTTGCATCTGGGAATCAAGTGCTCCTGGATTTTCAAGCAACTACAAATGACTTCATGATTTTGGGTGATTGGAAATGTCTCTGAGATATCTCCAAGGCCTACTCAGGAATTTCAACCAGTGCAAAAAACAACTGTTTGCAACTAAATGGTGGTCTGTGAATGGAGCATGGATTTTTAATTCTAGGGATGTAAGCAAGTAGTCAAGTAGCTGACTACTCAACAAGCCTAGCATTAGGGTAGTTGAGTCAATCATTCACTCCCTGCCCCCTTGCTTCCTCTCAGAGGCAGCAAGGGGAAGGGGGAGCAGGAGCCAGTACTGGGGGGAGTCAGCGTAAAGGCTGGTTCCCCCCAGCACTGTCTCCATAATGTCATCTGCCCTTGCCCTGCGCTTCTGCCTCTATCAGAGACTGAAGTGGGGAGGATACCACAAAACAGCCCCTGTCCACGGTGTCCCAAGTTGGCCACGGGCAGAGGCTGCTCCGGCAGCAGCCCCTGTCCACAGGGACCCCCCACGGACAGGGGCTGCTGGACCCCGTGCGAGCCAGGACTGAGCAATTCCAGCTCAGTCCCAGCTTGCACAGAGTCCAGGACCTACCCCTGCTGCACCTCTGTAGTTTAAATGTAGTAGGAGCCAGGCTGTCTGTGCGCCCAGCTTTTACTACATTTAAACTGCAGAGCTGCAGCAGGGGTAGCTCCTGGACCCAGTGTGTACCGGGACTGAGGAAGCCTTCCTTTGTCGATTAATCGTGTAGTTGATACAAATATTATCAACTACACAATTAGTGAATTACCTGCCTTTTAACATTGTTAGTCTATTCTAGGTTCAGTATAAGGTGTTGATGTATAAGACTGACTCCATGCTACTAGAGAGCACTCTCTCTCCCTGTGCACCATTTCAGCAGTAAGTGCAATTATGGTAAATGGATTTAGCACAGTAAGAAGCTCACTTTCATACATCTGCTGCATGTTTAATAGTGTACCTACACCTGTTGAATATTGCTCGGGTCCTAAATACAAAATAAACAATATCTAGCTTCAGTAGTGACAGCAGGCTAGGAGACAGGTTGCAAGTCCAAATAGCTCTGGGCATAAGATGACCACTAGCTGGGAGTAGGAATAGGTTGCCTCTTGTCATATATTTTAGTCTGGTAGAATATGATGTTGCCCTCTAATACTGAGGTTGCCTTCTGAATACTGCATGGCTACAGCTACACTGCAGGCTTTTTGTGCAAGAACAGTTGTTCTTGTGCAAAAACTTGCCGGGTGTCTACACTGCATGCACATTCTTGTGCAAGTAAATTTACAGTACAGTGTCAGAAAACAGGGCTGCTTCTGGAAGAGTTATTCCTCCCCCCATGAGGAATAAGCCCTCTTGCGCAAGAGCTCTTTCACAAGAAGGCAGTGTAGACAGGCAACATGAATTTCTTGCACAAGAAACCCCGATGGCTAAAATGGCCATCAGAGCTTTCTTGTGCAAGAGAGCATCTACACTGCCATGGATGCTCTTGCACAAAAGCACAGCTCTTGCGCAAAAGGACGTGGCAGTGTGGACGCGCTCTTGTGGAAGACCTTTTGCACAAGAACTCTTGCACAAAACAGTTCTTGCGCAAGAAGCCTGCAGTGTAGACATAGCCCATGTGTTTGACTTTTTTTGTTTTTAAGTGTTTTCAATTCCTTAGGGTAAATCTCTTCCACCCTCTCTACCACCTATGTGCAAAATTAGCACCATTCCCATTCTCTTTTGTTAGGCGGATTCTAGCCTCTTGCTGATTTGGGGCAAGAGGAAGGGGAAAAAAGGGAAAAAATATACTTGTTCTGAATTCTAGTTCTAAACCTTAGGCTCCCTGAATAGGGAGGAAGCTCTAAGACCTGTAATATATAGATGCTAGAGAGGGAGCATCACAAAAGAGCCAGAAGGGGAAGAGAAAACAAGATGGTAGAGCTCTTGCATATAGAAAGTTTACTTGCACAAAAATCCGATTAATTATACTTTTGTCAAACTACATTTTCTCTGGCCTTGTGTGGGTGTGTGTGTCAAGAGGGTGTTGTGTTTGACAATGTGAAGAAAACCATCAAATAAAATATTTGTAAAAAGCACATATATAGCTGTCTCTCACAAAGAGCTCTACCCTACAGCCTTAGCTTGCTGTCACTCCACATACAGGGCTGTGATGATCTCCAATTCGTCCCCTACCTAATACCCATCCTGATGGCTATTCCCTCCAGAGGAAAATTAGTCTGAGGCAGTTCATATCCCATGACATGTGGAGGTTGGAAGTTGCCAGCTTAATAGAAGCTCTGTAATGTGCACAGGAGTCCTTGGGGTAAAGTAGGAAGTAGAGCCTGGCTCTCTCATTTCCCGCTGTAGGCTTTAGGGCCCCTCAGCAAAGCTAAGAAACATTTAAACTGCAAACAAAATGTTATCTTAATGCAGACATCAATCCATGATAGAACCGGTAACTGTAACCATAGAATAGGATAGAGCCATGGTTCCCAACCCTTTTTATACCATGGACTGGCAAACTCAGTCAAAAACTTTTGGCAGACTGACACTGAAACCTTATGGTAATTAATTTAATATAGTCATGTGTTTTACATCCCGTCTGTGTGCACACAATACATGTCATTGTAATGGATTTTTTTCAATTATTATTCCCCCTGAAAGTAGTATTCAAGAATGCAAAACATAACCAAAAATATGGACAGTGCTTTCTTGTCAAAAAAACATTAACAGCACAAGATGGGGCAGTAGTCGCTCAGCATCCAGCCAGAGCAATAAATGAAACTGCAACATGCATGCATAAATGGAGTAACAGCTTTGTGGGTCCCAGGCTGACATGGCTGGAGTAGTCATGGGGCCTTTATCAGGGGAATAAAGATGGTGACTTCTTGAATTGTAATGTCAATATAATAAGGAGCTCTTCAAATATACAAAATGGCACTCCAAATGGATACAAAATGGACAATAAAAATAAATGTTTAGTGCACATCAAAATCAAGGAAGTGACTTGCTTTTTAGATTCTCTGAATCCTGATTTTTCTTGCTTCCCATGCATGAGAACCTCCAAGGATAACATGCCCAGGGCTCAGCGTGGCCAAGCGGTGGCAGGTCTCTGCATGTGTGTGCTGGCTGGGTGCAACTGGAGGCCAGGGGAGGCTCCAGCTGAGTGGAGAGGGAGGAGGAGGCTGCCTGGTAGCAGCAGAGCAGGCAGGAGGAGAAAGGGCTTGCAGGGCAGCTGCTTTCTAGCCCCGGGGTGCCCCAGAGCTGCTCTCCACATGGTGCTGGCCAGTAGGGACAGGCTCACTGCGGCCCCGGCTCCAGCCGCAGCACACCCAGACACATGAGGAAGTGGGTGGGAAGAGAATTTTTTGTGCACGCACAGACATCTGTGCACTTTATGGGGAACCCCAGGGGGTGGGGTTCATTAGCAGCTGAGGGCGTGGCCTACCAGTGTGCTGGTCCACAGACTGGCAGTTGGGAACCACTGGGCTAGAGCGATAGCACCTAATTCCTCCCTCTTACTATGCAGAGCAAATTTCAGAAGATCTTAACTATTAAACCTCACAAGACATAAGTTATATACTTGTTTTACATATGGTTGAACTGAGCCACCTTCCAATGGGCATTTAACAGGTTAGTGGAAATAAGACCCAGGAATTCTGACTTCCAGTCTCCTGCTGTGCCCATCAATTCATCATTCCCACTTCAACCTGTAAAAAACACATAAATGCATGTCAGCCAGACCTCGTACTAGCTTAAGGAAAAACATTCCAAGTAGACGATAAATACAGACACCACCCTAGCAAACAGTGCCACTGAGCCTATGAATTATGAAAGATGGTAGGAAAACGGTAAGTGTAGGTTTTCTAATTAATACAATAGTTAGTTATGTTAGTGGTAAGAGGAATGCATGAGGTGGTGTTGCTATGTTTCCTTTCTTTGAGCAGAGCTTTGCCTTTATTTCTCTAGATCAGGGTTTTCCAACCTATGGGTCGGGACCCAAATATGGGTCGCCATTACATTTCAAAAGAGTCGCCAGGTGGCTCTTAAGGAGCCATGCACACATTTTTTTAATTGCCCTGGGTCACCAAGTCTTCCTGAATTGTCAAAATGGGTCCCCATCTGGAAAAGGATGCTCTAGATCTTTCACACCCAGCACTAGTATATTCTGTCAGTGACTTACAGTTAGAGCCTGTTTCTTTAATTTTAATTTTTTTTTTTTTGGTTAACTGGTAAATAAATATGCACAGAACTGGTCAGTATGGGAATTATATCCAAGAAGAAATAAAATACATTAACTTTCTCTCCAGAATGTGGTTAATTGGTATTTACTTAGACTAAAGACAGTAGACTGGTCTAAACACTTGAAAATCCAATAAACAGTAAAATATTGTAATATGCTGGTATGCCTCCCAGTTGGCAATAGTAAATCTTCCATTACAGAGACTATGATCTCCTAATACAAGTCAGTTTTAATTTTGGCTGACAATTTCTCTGCAAAAACAAGTAGTCCTGTGGCACCTTAGGACTTGTCTACACTATGGAGAAGATTGATGCTGCTGCACTCTATCTTCTGGGATTCAAATTAGCAGGTCTAGTGAAGATATGCTAATTCGAACTGAGAGGACGCTCCTGTCAGCACCAGTAGTCCTGCTCCTCACAAGGAGTAAGGGAAGCCAACTGGCGCCTGTGTTCCCATTGACCTCCCACCGTGTGGACGGCATCAAAATGTGATTTAAGATACATGGACTCCAGCTATGTAATTAACGTAGCTGGAGCTGCATATCTTAAATTGACTTTCTCCTTTAGCGTAGACTAGGCCTTAGAGACTAACAAAAATATATATAGTATCGTGAGATTTAGTGGGCAAAACCCACTTCATCACCCATCTTACAAGGAGGTTGACTTGTCTAACAGTGCGTCTACACTGTAGGGCTTAACTTGAAGTAAGCAACGCAAATTGAGCTACGTCAATTGCGTATCTTATTTCAAAATTCGGAGCATCTACACAGCACTTATTTCGAAACAGACTCTTCCTCTGACTTCCCTTATTCCTCATACAATGTTTACAGGAGTCGGAGAAAGAAGTCCTTCAGCTTGAAAGTATTTTGACACTATTTCAAAATAATTGCCTGTTGTGTAGACATGGACTAAGTTATTTTGGAATAGCGTTAGTTATTTCAAAATAGTGTTGCAGTGTGGACATACCCTAAGAAACAAGAAAGCCCTCATCACTTTTTCTGTTTTGTTTCCATTACTGGTGGTCAAACCTTGACAAAACTCCCCTGAAAACTAATATCTTATTCTCAAAAAGCTGAGCTTTGCTCGCCAGTAATTTTCTTGCTGCCTGAGTTTTGCTGTTGCTTGATTGAATTCTAACGTGTCAGCCTCCTAACAGTTATCTGGGGGAAAAAAAGAACTTTTATTTTTTATTTCTCATGTTTCCCCATCAGCTCTACTCTATAGCTAAGTCTATCCCTTCATCCCTCAGCATTTTCTGTTTCTCACCTGTATAAAATACAGACTCTTCACACTGACCCATCCTTCCCACTGCTGCCATCATTTCTCCATTTTGCCTCACTTGTGACCTGAGCCCAAAGCTAATGAAGGGAGGCTCTATTGACAGCCAGTGGACTGTGCCAGCAATAATTGTTTGAGATCAAACTAATTTTGAACCTCTCAATGTCATCAGTTCAAAAGTTTCACCTTCTTATTGGATTCCCATAGTGTCAGGAAGAGATATTGAAGCAAAGGGCAGCAGAAAAATAATCTATAGCAATAAGCCTCATCAATGTGGCTTCCTTTGGCAATAAATGCTACAATAGTATATTGGATGCCATAGGTCGGAGCAACTGTAGTGTCTCTTGCAAAGGCAGATGGGTATATGGGTCAGAGACTTACTTCTGGTGGAAGGTATAAACTCTTATAGTACAGGCACTGTACTTACCTGCAAGAGATGTGGCCTCAATTGCCCAATGTCAGACTTCTCAGATGATCCTGGGCAAGTCACTCACAAGAACCTTTCAGTTATAGAAGTATAGTTAATGTACAGAAGTATGCCTATGCTATGCTGAATGCAAATCAGCCTTATTGTGGTTCTAATCCCTACGTAACAAACACTAATAAAAAGGGGTTTTTAATACTTACCATCTGTGTTCAAGATTGCTTCCCACGCTGAGAGCTTGCCTGGTTATCGTTGTGTAGGCATCACAGAGAATATACCTTTCAACTGACAAGGCTTGATAATCCCAGAGGGACTTTAAACTGCAAGCTGCAGTTCTCGCTCACTGTGCGCAGTACAGTCAGTTGCCTTATGTATGTAATACCTTCTCATTTCATGTTTGTCATGCAGAGAAATAAAATCTACACTTCCATCTGACAGTAACTAACTCACTGACAATAGGATTTCCAGATGAGTAGCTGTAATGCATTTTTCATAATATACTAACACAGTCCCCCACCTGTTAAGAATAATGAAAGATTTACTATTAAAAGACATGCTGATTCTACTCAAGAGGGCTTTGAAGTAATACATTTCATAAGACTGAGTTGAACTTACCACCTCCATTTTCTACATATCTCCCTTGTTATTTAACTGGTAGTTGTAACATTCTTGTACACCACCACCCTGCAGATTATATTTATACTGTCCTTCCCTTGTGGGACTAGACTTGGCAGGCTCTCCCAGTGGAAAGGGTACATTGAATTGGTGCAAGATATATAATGGTCACAACGGGCAACCTCAGTACAATGGTCAAGTTGATTAGAACACGAGCAAACAACAAATGGTCTGGTAGCACTTTATAGACTAACGAAACATGTAGATGGCATCATGAGCTTTCGTGGGCATAGCTCACTTCTTCAGATGACCGGAGTTATAAGTTGGGGATATGCTTGAGACACACTCATTTTCCAAGTCAGTGGAGGGCATGAAGGAGAAAACTGCTGTGCTATCTTTGTCAAACCCTACCTACATCATCAGCAATACTTCTGCCACCCTGAGAGGTTCCAACAGGCGAACTGAGCACATGATTCAAATGATAATCACACTGAGAAGGTGTGACATGTCACAAGCCAAGGCAAGTAACGCAGATGGTCAGTCAGTACAGCACACACTAGGCTGGGTAAGGAGGTGCAAAACAACTGCATCAATGCCCAATCTCATCTGCTGGTTGCAGGAATTGTGAAATCCTATGTCAGTGCAGCATGGAACTTATCAAGTTCAGCAGACGTACATCATGGCCTCAGTCCCATAAAATCTTTGATCAATATTTTTGGACTCTAAGCAAAAAGGTCACTCGTTTTTAAGTTTCTCTAATTTGGTTAGTGTGGAACTTCAAAGTGATAAGGCTTATATTTGCCATGAAATAATTTCAACTTGGAATTTTCTTTGACTTTAGAATGATAACAGATTAAAGGTTTTGCTTACTGCATTGCAGTAGATATTGTATAAGTATTCCTTAGAAAATAGTTCTGGTTTTCATGAAACAAAGTTTATTTCCCTCCCCCAATCACTGATGAGCAAATGACAACCGTACAGAATAAAAGCTCAATTCCTTAGTTCTGCTCACATTCGTTCAACATTTGCTCTAATCAATTATCTTATTTCATGCAGTAAAAAAAGAATGAGATTCCTGTTATGCACCCATAATCAGTTACAGTATGAAGCTCTGTCTGTAGAATGTTTTTTTATTCTGAAAACTAATCATGTACTCTGCCATTACATTTTTCTTGTAATACACTGGGATTTTACCCAACTTTTTATTTGGGAGAAATACACTGATAGCACTTTCTAGCCCTAGATACCACATATTTACATTGCAGATGTTAGCTTATTTGTAACGTAAGGAACATATTTATTCATGGAGCCAGACAATGTTTTCATAGTTTATTAGAACACTGAAGTATAAGTAGATGGTCCCTGCAGAGAGAGACTAAAGGGCACGGTTGCATATGAAGTGGATTTTTGGAGGCAATATAACAGTCTTGTCTTTACAAGAAGGGTTCAATATTGATCTCTAGGGCAGAACACGGCATAGTGAGCTCAAATTTGGTGATAACATCAGGGTGAAGGACTCCAAGCTTTCCAATGCTTTGACCTTTGGCAAAAATCTCAGCACAACGGCCAGGGAAGAAAGCAGAATCTGAAACGAAAGTGAGAGAAAAATCAATATTTCTCCAGGCCAAAAAAGTTAATAGACGTTTACCAGTGAGAACAAAGCTTTTATTATTCAACAATTTTCTCTGCTAAGAATGGGCTCCCACACTTTCTAGCATTAATAGATACACTATGATTGACAAAACAAGGAAACACTTCACATTAAAAATAAAACATGTGGACATTTTTCCCCCACTCTAAAGTTGTTTTGACAAGCGTTTTTCCTATAATAGAAATCAGCGCAGATGAGTAAAGTCAGCAGAGAAAATGAAGTTAACACAAAATTTGGCATAATTCAAGTATTATCCAAAACCTCAGTGTTTCCCACCTTATTATGTTTAGGGAAATAAACCCTGCTGTCATCTAAGGGGTGAGCAGGAATGTCACACTTGATTACATGCCACATTACTAGTAACATGACCTACATTCCTTATCTGGAGAAGAGCTTTTAAGCAGTTTCATGTATATTGAAAAACCACAGCAACACTTGATTCAAAGAAAGCCCAAGATCTTCCTCTATCTCTCTCAATTCAAGCATCATGTTTTTAAATGTTATTTGGTGGGGTTTGTTTTTAAATAGATTCAAAAGTAAAGGGGGAAGTCAGCAAAGGAAGAAACATGAGTTTTCACTGGAGCGGTTACTGTCTGGGAACTTATATGCCAACATTAAGGTTCTGCCTACATGTGAAAGTTATATCAGTATAAATTAAATAGTTAATTTAAACCAATATAGTTACCCATGTTCCACCCCCGTCCATTATAAAAGTGGCCTTTTTTTATTAGCTTATGTCATTTTGGAAGAGTTTTAAGCTACATTGAAAAGAGTCACTCAATTGCACTGGTTTAACAATATCCACTTAATTATACCAGTATAGTAAGTAAATCTTTCCTGTGTACACAAGCCCTAAATGCCACACATGCAGAATGTTCTATTCTATGGACAAATTGATAAATATTTCCTTCTGTCTTCTCTAATAATGAAGTTCAGGATTCAAATATCAACAACAATTAGCAATGAGCGCTTAAGAACAAAGGGTAGAACTATTGCTAGTTCTTCCCTATGACTGCTGCTAGCAAATATTACTGGTCTACTTGGTTTCTTCTTAGATTAGGATATGAGTTACAGGTCTCATTTTTAGGACTGTACTGGGACCACCTGGAATCAAATCATAAAACTCCAGATCAGAGTGATTTACCCAATGGAACCAGGAGAACTGTAGCTAGTAGCTCTGGCAGAGCTCTTCATGTGCTGTCCCCTCAAATGGGGGGGAGGGGGCATAAGGAGAAGGCAAGGCCTCTCAACTGCATCGATTGCCCCCGCTGTTCTACTGCTGCCTTTCTACCCAGAGGGAGATCTAGCTTTCAGCTTTATTAATATTTGAATAGATTGCCACTCAGAAATCTGGGGAGTCACCTGGGAACAGTACTACAGAGAGTAGTCAATCTCCAACTCTACTGCTCCCTACTCTCTCTTCAATGTGTTAAAAAATCCCACAAACCACCTTCTACTATGCAATCTAGTGGAGCCTCAAGTGTAGGGTGAGAGCCAGGAGAAGACACAGCCAAAGAGAAGCTCATCTTCCCACCACCCACTTCTCCAGATGCACAGGACATGCCTGTGCTGAGGGGTCATTCAGCAGACACATCCTCTGGGGTAGGGCGTCTCCATTTTATTGACATTGCCTGACTCATCTCCCACCAGAACATGGGGCCAACAAGCTCTGAGAACTGCTTAAGGCCAGAAATCACTTCCTTAATGGCACTTTTCTCTTTGGCTGCTCTAAAAGTGCTATTACAATTCTGGAGGGAATAGGCTCAGGTCATTATAATGTGCTTACAAAGAGTCACTTAAAATTACAATATCAGGTCAAATTAAACCCTGAACCTCAGATTCATCTTTTATAAAACTCAAAAGGGCCAACAGACCCTTTTGAGAAAATTTTCTTCTTCTTTAAAATGTCAATGGAAATTTATTTTGAAAAGTTGGTCTCGACAGTGTTTGTAGACCAAGATCACAGCTGTCAAAATCTGAAAGTAATATCAACTATTCTGTTTTCATTAGCGAACCTGTGGGAAATACCAAGAAAACGTATATGTATTTTTTTTCACTCTGTACTGTTTCTTTACTAATGCTCAGTTTTAAGAACTGTAGTAATATAAATAAAGAAATGGTTTTAAAAATATTTTGAATGAGAGACCGTCAATCTAATCACACAGTTGCAATCTCGGATAGAAGGACAAACCAACTTTGGTATATGAATTTATATTGGACATGTAAAACTGCAATTAGGTGCACCCTAAATTCTACTGAAATGCTGATCTAGCTAAACAGTCATTTTCTACTGCCTAACTATTGTACCCAGAGCACCTGAAAGTAAAATTTGACAAAATAAATTAGTAAAAGCAAAACAAGTGTAGCGTATATTAATGTCTTTTCCACTTTCACTGAAAACCTAATGAAGAAATAAAGTACATAATGCAGTCAATAATGACATGCTTTCTTATTTCTTTATATTTTAGAAATGTGCACCTGTCTGTCTGTGAGTTCGTTTGTTCGAGAACTCCTCCTAAACGCTAATAGATAGGACCACCAAATTTGGTATACAGCTTCCTCTTATTGTAACTTAAAGCAAGGTCAGGGTTTGGTTGTGCCAGGAAAAATGGGTTGTTCCCAGAATTCAATTGTTTCTCATAAAATGGAAAGGGAGGAGTCTGGCAGGAGGGAGTTATACTGTAGAATGACCACAGGGGGGCAGCAAGGGGCGAGTAATGGAGATCGGGACACCTGTAACCCTATTGGGCCTGCAGGGGGCATGGGTGGAGAAAGTGACAGCTATCTACTATATATATCAGAGTGTTTGTCTGTTTGTCTCTGTGTCTGTCTGTCCCCCAGCTAGGGGACATACACCCTTCCCCCAGATGTGCCTGCTAGAGCTGCAGCAACCATGGACAGGCACTTCTCTCCTGGCCACAAGCTGCTGCAGTGAGAGAGGGCTGGGGCTGTCCTCTCTCCCCGGGACAGCCTGCATACGGAACCCCTCATCCCTAGCCCCACCCCAGTGCAGTGATTTAAACAAAGAAAAACAAAACTTATTTGAGTTAAAGACCCTTAGTTGTGAATAAAGCCAGTATTGTACCATCTTAAGTGAATAGATATAATGAGGTTCTCTTCAAGAGCACAAAGCAATATGTCCTACAGCAGGACGCTGTGTCAAGGTCATTAAGCAGTAACCAAAGTATACTGTTAACAATATGCTTAGTGACATCTATGCCTCCAGTTTCTGTCTATGCCACTCAGGGTTTCTCTCCACTATAGCCAGGATCAACAAAGTGGCGCTCAATCCCCCAGGATTGATTTAGCGGGTCTAGTGAAGACCTGTTAAATCAACCACTGATTGCTCAGACATCAACTCCAGTATGCCATGAAAACAAGATGAGAAAGGGGAGTCAAATGGAAAGTTCCTCCTTTCAACTCAGTGGAGTATGGATCTAAGTTATATGACTTGAGTCATGCTGCTAAAATAACTCAACTTCCCCCGCCCCAAGTATAGACCTCACTGTGTAGAAAAGTTACTTTATCCTCCGGTGCTTCAGTTTACTGGGTAAATCAACCTTGATCCTTAGGCTAAATTGCTTTTTTGGACATGCTTTGAGATCTTAGGATCATGCTATAATAATTTGGTACTGAGGTCACCCTAAAACAAAATCAGTTTTTGTCCCCACATCATTTATATAGCCATGATAATTTCCCCTTCATTAGAAGGGGGATATATAGCCTATAGCATTCAATGAGTTAATACTAAGCCATATATTTATGCAGGGGCCCGATCATCACTGTGCTTAATAAGAAGCATATTCTACTCATTTTCTCAACAAAAAGCAAGTCATGTAGTGTCCCTACTATAAAAAGGCATATGCATACTGGATATGCCTTTGCTAGAGATCAGAAAGAGCAGGGCTGCAGAAGTAATTGATTTTAGAATGGTTGCATTACTGAAAGGGGACTACTATTAGTACCTTTGGTTCTAAAACTGTTGGCTCCGAAAGTTAGAATCATACAGCCAATATGTATTCTAGAAGAAGAGACACTTTCTTCACAATACAAAGCTCTGAGCCATGCTACATGTGGAGGTTTATACGTGGACTTCCTGGAAAATGTTACAGTATTTGCTGCTGTAAGTATATGGGAAGCTTCAGGACACTTAATGAAAAATGGTCATATTTCTCAGGCTTTGTGCTGCTTCTCATTGTGTGAAATGGGGTTTACAGGGAATGCTCTAGAAACCAGGCATTTCTATATGCATACCACCAAGTCAGCAGTTAGATTAGGTGGGGAATTGCTATGTCTAGCTTTTTCCTACCCCAAAGCATTTCTATTAATGAAATTATGTGCATTTTTTGAGAAAGATATTCCCTGAAACACTGACAAATACCCTAAACTACAAACTGAAACTATAGGATGCCATGGGATGGAACTCCCAATTGACTATTCTTCCCAACAAAGCAACAGTGTGTAATTTTAACCATAGTCAGCTTCTTATATAGAAACAATAACTAAAATACAGGCCTGTACAAGTATTAGTACAGTATTAGTTTGCAAAATCTTTAGGACAAGGAGATTATCTTTGTTTTGTAAAGGCATTTCTTTAGCACTATTACATCATTAATGAGCCATAATGTAATAAAGTAATGCCCCAAACAGGAAGAAAAAAGCTAAGCTAGAACCTGAACCCTGGTGTAGTCCTTCTTGCCATCAGTGGCTGGGAACAGGACAGAACTCACTAAAGATCTTCTGGGGGTTCTCTTTCAGGCTGTATATCAATATTGTGCTTGTGTTATCAGCAGCTAAGTTTGGAGACTGCCATCTAACCTCTTATCTTTGAGGTTCTAAGTAGCCAGGAGTGTGAGGATCTAGACATAAAATCCCCCTTAATAGAGGTCATGCCATGGACTCCCAACACATGATGCTAAGAATTCAACCCTCCAAACCAGCTCTTTACTTCTGTTCATACTAGGGATGTGAGCGACTAGTCAAGCAGTCGACTACCCAATAAGCCTAGGCTCTTACTATATTTAAACTGCAGAGCTGTGGCGCAAGCGCCTCCCCTTATTGACTAATTGTGTAGTCGATACAAATTGTATTGACTACATAATTAGCCAATTACTCAGGTAACATCTTTAGTTCATACTGTGTCTGGATGTCCATTATTGTATAATGCAATAGGTGTGCAGCTTACTTTACTCACATAACAAAGGCTGTAAATGTTAGAGTTTCAATAGTAAATAACCAATAAAAACAAGGTGGGGACTATAAGCTTCAGGCTTGCTCCTGAACCAGTTAACTGTTGAACCCTGCAGAGGGGAGGCAAATCCCTGTCTTATTCGAATTAAAGCAAGGCCATGGACTGTTTACATACAAGGTTGAAAAGTGATTGCAATTTAATTTTAACACAACCTCGATGCAGGGAGGGGTCCAAATGGCATTCTCCCAGCAAAGCTAGCAGCAGGCGATTTGTGGTCTTTGTATGGGCATGCAGGATCTGCAGGAAGTTTATCTTCACTATCACATCAAGAGTTTGATGGCTGTGAAAGGGTGAGAAGTCCAAGTTTCTTTACTGGACAGGTTTTACTACAGGTCATTAAACTTTACCTCTATAATACCCATAATGGTCAGCTACCGTAAGGGACAGTGCCTTAGCCTTTTGTGGTGAGGTGAGATTTCACATCGATAATTACTGATGCAGTTTATGTTGCAAGTCTCCTGAAGGAATGCCTGGCTGCTTGTGCCATAAGCTCATTAAGAGCCCAACGATGGCAATTTAGTACTTCATTCACTTTCATGATTAACATTTATTAGATTTAAAAACGTGTCTCCTGATTTAACTAATCCCCTCATGCTCTATAAACAAACCTGTCTAACTAGAAGAAATTCAAAAAGCTTCATGTGCAAATACCAGTTCAGGTGTCTAAAATTCACCTTGAAATCCAGTTAGAGATCTAATTGTCATTGCTGATACAGACTCCTAACATGTCAGAAGAAGCCAAACAAAGGTGGTAGCAGTGGAAAATAATCTTTTAATATGTCATCATTATATCCAGCAGCTATGACAGGGGGTGGGGTGAAATGCAATACAATGCCTTTCAACAAAAGAAAGGCTCTAAACCCAGTAATGTCTTAGGCTGACGTACTACATGCAAGCAACAGACAAAGCCGTATCTTATAAGTGCAAACAAGAATTTAATTTCCAGTACTCAGTGAGGTGGAAATAATTCCTTTAATTAAAGCTTTTGTAGCATCTCCTCAAAATCTATAATTGTCTTACTGTGTTCAGACAGTAGGGCCACTTTGATTGCTTTGGGGGTAATTCTTTGGCCAGTAATCCAATGAAGTACCTAATCTTTAGCGCATTTTCTGGCTAATTGACCTTCAAAAGGCTTGGTGAGCTCCCTATGCCCTTCGTTGTCAAACACCTTGCACAGTTTCTTTTCTCTGCCTATTCCTGGCCTCTCCTCCTTTAAAAAAAGATTAAGGTAATATTATAGGGCTAGAGTTGGGGTAAGCTTTAGAAGGTACCAATTCATTCCTATAATTTGAGGGAACTAAGGAAGTTGAAGCTTAAGAGGGTAACTGAGTGGACCTTGAATTCTAAAAGCAACAGAGCTGTGTTATCCAGCATGTGACTTCTGAAGTCTTTCATCTTAATTCCCATTCCCATTGGCTACTTTATCTGCCCATTTATTTGCTTATCCTGGATTCCTCTTTTTAAGTATCTCATGTGCGCTCTGTATTTGCAGATTTTCTTTTAGATCATGTTCTTTACTTTATAGATTCTTTTTTGTTGTAAGTACACAAAAAAGTCATGATCCAATCCAATACCTGATAAGTCAACATCTGAAAAGAAACTAGCATTCCTTGCACACACAGGTCAAAGTGCATAGGGCCTGAACCTGCACTATCTATAACAAAAAGTCATTAAAAACAATTTCTTCTCCACTCCAAGGAGAAAAGTTTTTATGCTCATCACTATTTTGGTTTATTCTAAAAAAGGCATTTACTAATATTGTATTTCAGATAATTGATTTAAAACAATACACTAACAATACAAATCTGCACAAATTAGCATACCTGTATGCAGTATAAACTTCAAAATCACTATCCTGTATGACATCTTGTCATGAAACAATTCATGGCGTTCAAAAGTAGAAACCTTAAATGAAGCTCCCAAATCCTGTCTGACATTTCAGAAGTATTGAGACTCTAGAGTTCCCATTAAGGTCAACCCACTGTCACCAAATCCTCCTAAACCCCCATCTCTGTCACACCTAGTGAATACGGTTAGGGCTTATCTACACTGGCGAGTTATAGCTCACAGTGTGGTAACTCCTGACATGTCCATCCTGGCAAGGCACTTAGTGCACACTAACTCCACAATTGCTGTGCTGTAGGTAAACTACCTCGATGAAAGGCACAGAGCTTTCTGCGCAGTGGCTACAGCACTGGGGAGCCAGTGTGGTTGCCCTGACACACTACAACGTTGTGAATTGCCTCCAGTACCTGTCCCACAAAACCGGTTCTTGCCTCTCTGGTCATTGGTTTGAACTCTACCGCCCTGCCCTCAGGTGAGCAACCCTGAGTCAGACCCATCCTTTACATTCCTTGAGAATTTTGGAAGTCCTCTTTCTGTTTCCTCAGTAACACGAAGTGCTCTCAGCACATCTTTGCAGGTGACCATGCCTGATCCATGCACCAAGTGATCCCCGACTTGGAGCAATGCTGAGGTGCGGGATTTAATCAGCATTTGGGGAGAGGAAGCAGTGCAGTCCCAGCTGCGCTCAAGCCGTAGGAATTAGGAGATCTACCAGGCAAGGGCCTGAAAGGGGCCATGACGGGACACACCACAGTGCAGCATCAAAGTGAAAGAATGCAAAACACCTATCACAAGGCCAAGGAGGCAAACTGCCATTCTGATGTTGCGCCCATGACTTGCTGATGCTACAAAGAGCTGGATGACATATTTGGGGGTTACCAGAGCTCCACTCTGAAGACCCCCAAGGATAGTTCAGGGCCTAGGGGCCATCCCAGAGTGGACTGAACCAGGAGAAGGAAATCCTGGATGAGATTGCCGAGGGAGAGGGGTGGAATCCAGATCCAGAGGCTGATTCAGTGTCCACAGATACATGCAGTCAGGAGCTTGTTTTCTACTCTGGAGGCTATTCAGGCACAGCAGTCGAAGGCTGGGAAAGCGCAAAAGCAGAGGATGCCCCAGTGGCTTTGATTTCTGAAAGTGCTGAATCGAGTTGTTGGGGGTGGGAGGATTGCAGAAGGCAGCCGTGGGTCTGTGTGGTGCTATTACTGACACCAGGCTAGTCAGATGCAGAACAGGAATTGATGGACTCATTTCCCAGTAGTCAGCCTCCAAGATCTCATTGAAAGTGTCATGTGGATGCTAGGCAACCCAATGCCCCAGGTTCCTTGGTAGAGTTGCTTTGTCCCTAGTCCCATTAAGGGTAACATTCCCACACTACTGCGCTGTAAGGGGGGTGGGACCACTGCTGCATACAAGTAAGCTGTGTAAGGGCCAGGACTGAAGTTACAGCCTTAGCCTCAGCGATGAGATATTGTCCAGGATGAACATGGCCTGTGGAAAACGTATGGACATTATTCATTACAGATCTTCCTGGAGTGTTGGCTCTTCCAAGGAACATATGGCTAACCTAACATAAGGCCCTGCAACAATGAATTCCCCTGTTCCAGTGGCTTACTCACCATTTTGTGGGTCTTGTGTCTTCTGTGTGCTTGCCCTGGGACAGCAAGTCAGTAATAGGAGTGTGAACAGTGCTTATGTTTGAAATGGTTCATGCCAGTGCTCTGTCTAGTATTAACAATGGTCCCTCTGTAAATTGTTGCATTTTGGCTTCACAGATTTAACCTTAGGATCCCAGCCTTCCTTGTTATCACTGGCTGTACAGCTGTGCAGGACAAGGAAGCAGTCTCAGAAAAGTAGAGGGGACATGATGCTATGCTGCAGGCTGCTGCTGAAAAGAAAGAATTGAAGGAATAGGGGGGCCAATGAAAGGAAGAAATGGAAGGAAAACCTAAGTGCTGGAACAAATCCACAGAGCAACTCTTTAACATCATGAAGCACCAAGCTGACATGCTCCAGGCCCTGCTAGCGCTGCAGATGGTCCTGTGATACCCACCCCTGCAGCCGCTGTCCCAAACTTGTTTCCATGCTCCTCTCTGATACGCTGAACACATTGTGGTCACTATGTCATGCTCAATCAGCACCTACAGAACTCTACGCCTGCCCTTTCACCGTCAGCCCCGCAGACTCCTACAGACACTCAATCCCGTCCTCATGAAGTTTAGTTCTGCTGAACTGCAGCACCCTTTGTACAGCACATCAGACAGCAGGGCTGCACACAATACCTGTACATAAACCAATCTGTAAATGTGACAGGGCCTCAACTCTTCCCTTCCCCCCTGCCCCATTTCCTCCCCACAAAGTGCAGGTGTGTCATGCTGTGTGTGTCTCCTACCTCTGTTGTTTTTAATGAATGAAATTCTTGGGTTTGAAAGCAAGCAAGCACATCTCAGCAGAGCAACAGTCAGTCATGAATCAGACAGACCAATCACTGTCCCCCACTAGCAATGCAGCCACTGCACTCTTGTGCATGGCAACTAATATTACTGACTTTCAACCTCAAACTGCTGCCTTGAGACATCCCTGATCCTTATAGCCCTGCGCTGTGCTCCTCTAATAGCCCTGGTCTCAGGCTGTTCAAACTCAGCCTCCAGACACTGAGACTCAGCAGTCCAGACCTGAGCGAAGCTTTCCCCCTTCCCTTCACAAATATTATGGAGGCTACAGCATGTGGCTATAAGCATAGAGATCGTGTCATCGGCCAAGTCCAGATACCTGTACAAACATCACCAGTTGGGTTTTAAACAGTCAAAAGCAAACTCAGTCATCCTGCACATGCTCAGCCTGTTGCTGAACCACTCCTTGTTGCTGTGAAGGCTCCCAGTGTGTGGCTTCATGAGCATTAAGAGGAGTCTCCCAGGGTTACAATGGGCATTTCAACTTCCCCTACAGTGATTTTCTGGTCTGCGAAAAAAGTTCCTGCTTTCAACATCCTGATCAGCCGAGTGTTCTAAGGATGTGGACCAGCCTGCATTAATGTCTGTGAAATGCCAACAGTGATCCATATGCACCTGAAGAACGATGGAGAAACGCCCTTCTGGTTAACGTTCTTGGAAGCTAGGTGGTCTGGAGACAGAATTGGAAAGCACAGGCCATCTATCTCCCCGCCGCAGTTGGGAAGCCCATCTGTGCAAAGCCATCCACAATTTCATGCATGTTACCCAGAGTCACGGTCTTTTGGAGCAGACTGCGATTGATGGCTCTGCACAATTCCATCAACGTGAGTCCAATGGTCGACTTTCCCACTCCAAACAAACTGGCGACTACTGTCTGGAGTAACCAGCTTCCACAGTACAATCGCTTTGCACTTCTTCACCAGCAGGGCAGCTCTCATTTTTGTGTCCTTGCACTGCATGGCGGGAGAGAGTGGGGGAGCTCAGCACACAGACCCATGAAAGTGGCTTTCCTCATCTGAAAGTGCTGCAGCCACTGCTTGTCATCCCAGACTTGCATATCCAACCACTCAGTCCTTGTTTCCAGAAAGCAAAAGCAGCATTCCATTGTGGTTAGCACCTCTGTGAATTCCACAAGAAATCTCATGTTGTAGCTATTACGTGTGGCAAGATCAGCATCCAACTCACTGTCACTTTGCAGTTTAAGAAATAACTCGACTGCCATTCATGACATGTTAGTGAGACTTATCAGCATTTTCTTCAACAGTTCAGGATGCATTCCTGCAGACAAAAGGCAGAGGGTGCAGCACAAAAGCTGCTGAAGGACGGCTCCATATAGGGATGGAAGCACAGAGTTAGTGGAATGCGAAGCGATGCACCACAGGGCACTGGGACAGGACCCAGGATTCCCCATACCACCCCCACAAGTAAGGCTGTTAATTAGCAAATCGAGTAGTTGGCTACTCGATTAGTCGATTAGGGGGAGTGCTCACTACTCCCACAGTGGCTCTGCAGTTTAAATGTAGTAGGAGCTGGGCACACAGGCAGCCTGGCTCTTACTACATTTAAACTGCAGAGCCACAGAGGGGTTAGCTCCTGGGGGTGTCGTGAGCTGGTACTGAGCAGTCCCAGCTCGCACTGGCTCCACGACCGCTGAGGCTCTGCATTTTAAATGTAGTAAGAGCCCAGCCAGCAGCTCTCTATTTAAAATGCAGAGCTGCAGCAGGGTTAGCAATCCCAGCTTGCGCCGGCTCCACGACTGCTGCAGCTCTGCTCCACCCTCCCCCCACCGGCACCGCAGAGACTGTGCTGGAAGGAATCAGCTAATAATATAATCACATTAAGGGCATGTCTAGACTACATTTTATTTTCGAAAGAGAATATGCAAATTCCACTGAATTTGCATATTTTCTTCCAATTGCTTTTTTTAAAGTGGGTCTTTTGACAGTGAAAGTAGTCTGGATGCATTTTTTTTGGACAAAAAACCCCTTTTTTTCGAAAAACCGTTCTTCCTTAAAAAAGGAGGTTTACGCGGTTTTTCAAAAAAGGTTTTTCCCCGCCCCCGAAAAAAACCGCATCCAGACTCTTTCACTTTAGAACAGTGGTCACCAACCAGTAGCTCGGGATCTACTGGTAGAGCTTGAAGCCTCTGACAGGTGCTCCTGACAGGTTTGGCTGGGAGACTATCAAGCGCTGGCACTTCAGCTGCCCCTCCTACCACTGCCTAGCTGCTCCTGCCCAGAGCCTCAGAGGTGCCCCTGGGAGCTTCCTGCTTGTTGTGCAGGGTGGGGGAAAGAGGCGGGGGGCATTGATGTCACTCTGTCCCTCTCACCTGTACCCCATAGTCACAGAGTGAGGAGGCCGGGGCCTCAGCAAAGGGGTGGAGCCAGGGGTATTTGGGTTTGAGGTAGATCCTGGACTGACAAATTCAAAAAGTGATCTTGTGCTTAAAAAGGTTGGAGACCACTGCTTTAGAAAGACCCACTTTCGAAAAAGGAATCGGAAGAAGATATGCAAATTCCTCTTTCGAAAATAAAACATAGTCTAGATGTACCCTAAGTGTGTTCCTTAAATTCTTTTGAAAAGAGGTCAAATTAAATATAAACACTTTAGAGGGAAAAAGTCAAAAAATTATGACGTTACAATTATTTAAATAGAAACTACACTCTAATTTAACAGGTTCACCACCTACTAAGGATGTTAAAATGTGATTACATCCCTAAGACCTACTGTGTTAAATTAAATGCATATTTACCGTACCAGTTTTCTCTTATATTTTCACAGGCATTACTACCAAAGGTGTAGCAGGGAAGGGGTATGGCACAATCAGTTCTCTACCTGTGTAGTACATTGGATACCCCTAAATAGGGCTCAGCTCAGAAGTCCTTGAGAGCAGGTGAAGGGATTGTGGAATCATAGACGATGCATATTCACAATGCAAATTTTAAATAAGAAACTCACTATGTTTTTATCCAACTGTTTTATGTGAAAATATAAGCACTCAGACAAAAGCTACGTCATTTACCTATGCCACCAGAATCCCCAATATACAAATACAACTCTATATTTGTAAGAAATATCTAGATATAAAAGTGTAAGCTTCTATTTTATAACACTCTTAGTTGTAATAATTTAACTTCTATGGCTGTGCCTGCTATAACACCCCTTCTTCCTCCCCAGATCTGGGTATATTTTGCTGTAATATGTTAACTGAAATTCTGTTTATTTAGATCATGTTTAGGGTTTCTAATTTTGGTTGGATGTATTCCTGGAGGTTACATTACATGACAATCTTTAATTAAAGATTCATCTTTAATTCCTGGAGACCCCAGGCCATTCTTGGAGGGTTGGCAACCCTAGTCCCGTCCATACTATGCCTTTTAACAATGCCTGAAAGAGATTTCAAATATAGTTGTTGTAGCCCATAGTCATAACACTGTTTAATTGTGGTTCCAATGGTTACAACTAGGGCTCGAAAAAGCATTGAATTTACTCGCCCGTGGTGAGTAGATTTCAGCTAGGCGCCCCGTTTGTTTGCGGCGCGCGCATGCGCAGTGCGGGGTTGGCAAGTGGCTTTCGCCACCGTTCGTCAAGCCCTGACCATGCCAAGGAACCAGGTTATTTATATAGGCTTCAAAGCCTTTTCTACATTAGTATTTCCAGCTGTATTAGAGAACACAAGACACCTTCCATTCCAACTACTCCAAACTCTAGCCTAGTATTCTTGCTCATTCTTGGTCTCTTTGCAACAGTAGTAATTGAAGTTCTAGAATAAACTACGGATGGTATTTTAACTATTTCATTTGGTAGCTTCGAAATATAACAACAGACAAAATAGGACCAGTAGAAAAAACGTATGGATTCATACAGTACCTCCAACGTCAAGATCTTTAAAAATCATGTAGTTCTACCACTCCTGCAAGAGCCTAATTATCTGGGTGGATGCTGAAGATGACTATGGGAAACGAGTGATTCGGATCACTGATTTCAATGACAGGATTTAAATTATTCTTTGAAAGCCATGCACAAAGTATATTTAAATTATTTCATATACAAGAATGATACATGAACAAAAATAGAATAAAGTTACATCTGCTGAATGTGCATAAAATGATACGTTACATGATCTGTTTTGCATAAAGCATCGTCAAGTTATGCATATTAATATGCCAATTTTCATAAAACAGAGTGACAACTGGATCAGAATTTACCTGTATTATAAGCTAGCTTTATGAAGCAGCTACAGCTTTGTCTGTTTCTAGGGACCATTCTGAAATCCAGACCTCAGTAAATCTGTACATGATTAAGCAGCGGTTTTGCACTGACGTATACTGAAATCTTACATCCTGTCTAGTCCAAACATTAATCTGGCATTATTTATGTCATTGCTCATTTATGAGACTGGAGAATCCCTAATTGCAAACAATCATAGAAAATGGACTTTTTCAGATGTATAACCAGTTAACTTACACTTGAAATGAAATATTTAGAGAACATAAAGTCTTTAACACTTCAAAGCTTAATCCCCCAATTCAATGGCTACCTTCTACCCCCTATGAACATCAAAAAGAAGAAAACCCTTTCAAAACATTACAGTCCTTAGAATCTGTCAGACAGTTCAGGGAACAAAAGTATTATCAAGCCTCATTTTCTAAAGCTCTTTGGAGCAGGGACCGTACATTTATTATATGCTTGTACAGCACCGAGCACAATGGGTGGCAAGTAGACACTAACCCAATATAAATGTTAAATAATGAAGCTAGAGACAAGTCAAGTCTACACATGCATCAGAAAGACTAATTTTCCTGTCCAACTTAAATAAGTACTATTATATTTGGCTTATTTTATTTCAAGCCCCAGAGTAAGCCATCTTCCTTTGTGATCTGCTGATATGATTGGTCTGAAAATCCTCAACTCAATGCTTGCCAGTTAAGTGTGTTCTAAACAAAGATTTGGAATCCTCTGCTTTGATCTGGAATTCTACAGCAATTTCAAGATGAATGTTTTCCTTTAGGCATTTATTTTAAAAAAATTGTTGGAATGCTAAACTATTTAATTGTATGTTGAATTACAAAGAGCCCGACATTGTGTTTTGCAGCATACTTCAGGCGGATGAGCCCCAAACTTTAGAATCAGAATCTCACAAGACAGATGGCAAGCAATGTTTCTCTACATTTCTGTCACAACAGATGCATACGTGGGAAAAGGTCTACACCAGTTCTTAAAAAGTTACACCAACTCCCCCTTCCCCAAACAACAATAACAAAATACAGACTAATCAGGACTAAGTAAAATTAGAACTATCTTAAAAGCAGTATTTACACTACTGCTTTTTACGTCTACCCATTTGATGGACTTTTAATTTGAAGATATAAAAATGGACATTATTTACACATGTATTGCAGTAAACCACCAAGGTCTCCACTGAGATCCAGGCACCTTTGTACTAGATGATGCATGAAATATATGAACACAGTCCTTGTCCTAAATAGCTTAAAATGTAAATTAGCAAACAGACCATATGGGCACAAAGTGGAGGCACAGAGAGGGGAAGCATCTTGCATAAGATCACAACACGTCTGTGCAAGCACTGGGCTGGATGAAATTCTGGCCCTGGTGAAGTCAATGGGAGTTTCATCATTGACTTGAATGAGGACAGAACTGTACCCCAAATCTTTGGGATCTCAATGTATTGTCCTGTCTACTGGACCATGCTTACTCCCCAAAGTAGGGAGGTTTCTGGTTTGCATGCAATCACTGATGTTTAACTATTTAGATAAGACATCTTTGTGGAGGGAACACACAACAGTTGAAAATACAGTATCTCATCTAGCAATGAAATAGTTTGTTATTTGAAGAGGAAGAGGGCTGAAGACAGTGACAAACTAATGTCCTGATATGTGAACCAGGCTAGAGGTTCTAGACTTCTGAGCCTAAGGAAGACACACTATTTATTAAACTTACTAAAATGTATATTATTAGAAAAAGATAGTCACACTGGGAAAGCAAGGGATTAAGCCCAGAAATAGTCTCCACGATCAAACAGCAATGAAGCAAAGAATAAATGGCAGAGGGAAGAAAAACCATCTTGAAAACCAGGACAGAGATATGAATACCTGGGTCACAGATGGTCTTAAGGAAGACTTCTCACTTGGAACGGGTAAACAGTAGTAAATCACTGCTTCATTGTACTTCAATGCAATGGAGAATTTTATAATTTGGAATGTTTCCACCCAGTGATACAGAAAATCATACGTGACCAGGAAAATAAGGTAATCCTCACACTTATGACAGAAGGAAGGGGAACAGAAAAATATTTTTCTGCACAAAAGATGATCTGACAATGAAGCAAACACCAAACACTCTTTCCAATGACTTTTCACCAGAAGTCCTTGCTGAGATGCTTCCTACCATCATTCCCATGCCTGACCATAGAAAGTTATTACCAAACTGGTCAATGCAAATGACAGCAATTCAGGTCAAGAGAGAAAACAATTTTGGGACTTTCTTCTTTTCCCTTTGCACCACCACACATACACCACGCCACTGGTATCATGTTTTCATGTATGCCACTATTAAAAAGTTACAAGGTGTTGTTGTTTTACATGTCCATCAACCACTTCATTGTTTTGTGTTGTGCTAAGATCAAAACCTTTCTTCCTCTCTCCTCTACCTGACAACATTTTCCTTTCTGAGATGAGACCTCTGCAGCCAGACAACTTGGAGGGTATAGGACAAGAATACTCCAGTCAATAACTTTCAGAGGCAGACTAGAAACAAGACAAACACAATCTCACTAGCATCTACTTGTATTTCTTTTAGAGGATCTATGACTGGCTGTACAGTATAAAGATACTAAATACAGTATTTTTTTTGCAATGGATGGTTCTCTCACACCTTGAAGTTTTGACTTTCAGAGACAAGAGTGACTACAGGCCACAGATAATTTGATAGTGTAGTGGGTTTCAGGCTGTGATCAGTGGACCACTCCCCTTTCCAGAGTATTGCAGAGTGCTTTGTCATAACTGCAGTCATTACAATCCCTCAAACATCTGCCAGTCAAGCTATGAAGCTCCCTGCTACTTGCAGCAACCCAGCTCTCTTTTGGAACCACCAGAGGCTTTTCAGCTAATTATAACAAAACAAACAATTCTCCACACCCTGTGCAGTTTCTTCACAACTTTGTTAGGTGTTTCCCTGGGTGTAAGTTCAACCATGATCAGATTTGTAGCACCAAACTGGAGAGACAGCACATACGCAGTAGCTCAAATTAACATGACAGCAACCTGAAAAGATTAGAGCAGCTGGGGTGTGAAGAAAAAAGTGAAAATTTAGTACTGAAGAGTAAATATAAGCAGGACATAAACAGAGATTTAAAAAAAATGGGACAGTAGACAAGCAGGCACACCCATCTAATTGAAGTGAGTTTAGTTTCATCTCGTCTTCTTAAAATGGTCCTAATCCTGCTTTTTGATGTAACCAAACAGGGTGCCACAAGGCAAGTTGCGCAAGAGAATTAGATCGTGAGATTAGTAGGGGAAGGTGGTAAGCAAGATCTTCATCTTAAGAAGTGCCCCACATTTGGAGAAGGTTTCAAAACTAATGATTTTGTGTTAGCAATAATGAAGGCCATCACTATCTAAACTCTGTCAAGCTTGGGGGAAAACCAGCTGCTTCCTACCTTATTAACAGTGGATAGACATTTAGTAACCATGCCAAACTACGGTTTATTCCTTTATCCTGCAGTATTTGATCATTTGAACACTAGAGCTGTACATTTTCTACATCTTAACAGACAAGATGGATCACCTAAGAAGAAAGGCCTGAAACTACAGAGGCATAAAAACAATGATAAATCATGTTTATATTGCCACTACAGTAGTAACCAAAGTAACATTAGAAGTCAGGGTCCATTCGACTAGGCACTGTACATACACACACAATGAAAAGTCAGTCTCTGCTGCAAAAGACCCTGCAAAGGCCTTGCACTTATGAGACATAACTAGCAGATACTACAAACAGAAAGGGGAGCCCAAAATAATTAGATGATTACGAACAGAAGATTAAGCAGCAGTCATAGCCCACCCGCCATGTAGCCATTGTACATACCTACAGTACGTTAGCTACTTATATTGCTCCCCCACCTCCCGTGGTACAGTAGTATTTGAGCACCCCTCGGTCTTTAATACATTTATCCTCACAACAGCCATTAGGGGAAGGGAAGTGTGATTGTTCCATTTTACAGATGAGGAACTGAGGCACAAATTAAATGACTTGGTCAAGATGACACAGGGAGTCTGTAGCAGAGCAGGAAAATGAACCTGGCTCTCCCAGGGCCCAGATGAACACCTTACCCACTGGATCATCCTTCCTCTCTCAAAAGGCGTGTAGGTATCACACAACAGATAGTGGACAGACTGTGAATTAAGATCAATTACATTCAAGAGAGTCTTCAGATCTTTTGCATATTTTTTGAAAAACAAAACAAAAATGTTCATCACATTCTTAGTTATGGAGAGATAACTACTTACACTTCTATAATTTCACAGTCAAACCTTATTAGATGAAAAGCTATTACTGTGATTTACTGTGTCATTAAAATTTTCTACTCTTTACCACACCTTTCATTTAATTAAACGGGGACAGGTGAAGGAGAGGAGTGTTGTCTTTGTAAAGATTAAATGTTACTACACAACTGTCAATTAGTGACAGAAGCAAAACTAACGATTTGTAAGTATGTAATTTTTAAGTTGAATCCAAACTGGCTCGTTTCCCAGCATATCTACAGTATTAAGCTGCTGCATGCACTACAAAAATGATTGACATGAACTGAACTCTTATTAAAAAGGCCCTGTAAAAGCTTGGTTGAAGTACACACCAAAAAAAAAACCATGCAAGAATCAGAGGGTACAAAAGCAGCATATGCTGTGGACTCAGGCTCATACAGACAAATAAACACAAGCAGATCTTTTAAAAATCTTTTTGTTGAAGGGTGCGTCTACACAGCTGGGCTTAACTCGAAATTAGTACGCAAATAGAGCTATGTCAATTGCATAGCTTATTTTGAAATTAGGAGTGTCTACACAGCATTTATTGTGAAATAGAACACTCTTCCTCCGACTTCCCTTACTCCTTGTACAATGAGGGTTACAGGACTCTGAGTAAGAAGTCCTCCAACTTGACAGTATTTTGACATTATTTTGAAATAAGTGCTTGCTGTGTAGACACAAACTAAGTTATTTCAAAATAAAGCTAGTTATAAAGCTAGAAATAATGTTGCGGTGTAGATGTACCCGAAGTAAACACGATTCCCAGACTTTCTGATAAAGCTCGTTATGAAGACACACAGATTAAAAGTCAAGCAATCTGGTTTCTATTCCTAGCTCTGCTGCTGACTTTTTCTGTCAGTCTGGGCAAGTCATTTCATCTCTGGGTCTCACTTACCTATGTGTACGTTGTGGATAATTTTACTTACCTTCTTCAAACAGAGGTTGTTAAGATTAATTCAGTGATGTTTGACAAGTTCTTGGAGAATCAGATAAAAGACCCTGGAGGTCTTGTGTGTGGAAAACAACCCTTTTTAAATATCTGCATTTTAATAACACTTGGTATAATCCCATAAATATTTGGACTTTTACTACAATTGCACCTTGCCTTTGAGGATTTCAAAGCAGAACATTATGCAGCTATTAAGGATAAAAATCTTTATTTTTAAAGTTTCAGGCCTCCACTATAGACTAGCATGGGATGGAGTCTTAGTATGACATCTTTTCTGATACTGGCCTCAGTTACTGCAGGGAAGAAAAATAGTTCTCTAGTACACTGGTCCAGTGGAACAAGAGATGACCAATATTATTGGAGAAAGTTATTTTAGGTTTATGAAGAGATTACAAGTTTGCATTCACATTACCCAACCTTTCAATCCATCTGTCTAAATACCTTTACAGGTTGAACCTCTATAGTCTGGCACCCTCAGGACATGACCAGTGCCGAACCAGAGAATTTGCTGGATCACGGGAGGTAATTATTGTGTAGCAGCATTACCAACACTTCCACTGTTTATTGGGCTCTTATAAGACATTTAGGGGTAAATTAAAACTAAATAATAGCACAGAACATGGAGAGTCAGGACTGGTGACTATAAACAAACTTTATGGCACTGCAGGAAACGTGTCTACACTCAAGATAAGTGGACATCCAGCTAACGAAAATCATGCCAGACCCCGGATGTTGCTGGACCAGAGAGGTTCAACCTGTAGTTTTCATTTCATGACAGTGAAACAACAACAAAGAAAAATGATTCAAGAATGAGGGCAATTTATATCCAGGTACACTAAATAGCTCTTCTCAGCTTGTATTTTTCTGATATTTCTCCTTGACAGACTGGCCATCTGAAAAGGGTTTAGACCACTTACTGATTCTTTTTCCTTGCTGGCTGTATAGTCCATTTTACATTACTAATTACATGGAACTGGCCAAAATGTCACTAAAGGAATTTTATTTAAAGAAACAACACTAAATAGCAATCCAATTAGAGGACCAATACAAAACTCTACTCTTCTTAATCCATTTATAATTTAAAAATAAGTAGTCCTGTGGCACCTTAGACTAGAGACTAACAAAAATATATATAGATCCAGGAGTTTTTACTCAGGAAAGCTCATGATTCTATATATATTTTCTGTTAGTCTCTAAGGTGCCATAGGACTTCTCATTGTTTGTAAAGTTATAGACTAACATAGCTACCTTTATACAGTAGACTTCCGATAATCCAGAACCTTTGGGACCTAGGTGGTGCCGGATTATCAAATATGCCGGACTATCGGGAGGTACTATAAACTGGGGATACTATGTACAGTAGTGTGCAGCACTGGCTAATCACTTAAACTATTAATACAGTAACTTAAAATACTTAATACAGCACTTTATTCACTTAAACACAAAAGTTATACACTTCAACACTAATATAATCTGTAAATTATTTACTTAAACACTCACTAGGCTCTTGCCATTTTGATGCCGGACTATTGGGAGTGCCATACAATTGGATGCCGGACTACTGGAGTTTTACTGTAATTTATTTATAGATATATGAATTTTTATTTGCTACAAAGAAAGCAAAACATTTTGTTATACCAATAGCTAGAAGATCTGTTAACTTTCAGATATGTCAGTACTGTATACTTTGAAAAGTGGTGTAGAACTGTCCCTGTTCACAAATGTATAATTTTAATACTTCTACTACTAACAGCAAAAAAATATTTTAAGTGGTCATAGCGATTTCAGCTTCTCAAAGGAGCTAAGTATCAGATATATGTAGAAATCCTTCAACTCAGTCACTTAAAAACCAGCCTATTCTGCAAAGCTGCCCACAACATCTTTTCTTTTCCATTTATTGTGCAGCTCAGATTACACTAAAGAGTGGTGTGAAGGCCAGAGGAACATCACAATTTCACCCATATTTTCCAGCATCTGTAATTTTTCCACAGGTATTGCTAAAGGGGCAAAAAGGTTATGATCCTAAGGTTAAGTCAATGAGCATTTAGGTGTTAGTATAACAGAAGGTGCTTCAATAACCATGGTTTGCACATATGGTAAAGAACTGAATGGACACAACAGGCCCTTCATTTTACTTAGTGAATTCAGAAAGGAGGCAAAGCAGCACTGAAGCCTTCTGAAAAGTCTATTTAAATATGCAACCAACTGTCTCCTCTGACAATTTCTGAAATGAAATCAGTACTTTATGTTCCAAATTAAATCAGAACCTTTGCAATCAGTTAATCAAGGAATGCAGGACTCTCAGAGGACTAAATATATATTTATATTGTACCACAAATGAGTTTCAAGATTTGGATGAGGACTACAAAACAAAAAGTCTTTGACTTCTTCCAGCTCAGAAATGGTTTTATATGATAAACCCATTTTTAAACTGTACAAATGTTAATGTGCTGTAGATCATAAAACTGTTTGCCAAAAAACCCCCCCACCCCAACACCCTAATGAACACACATGGTGTAAGATCCCAGTCTAAAACCACTCCAGCGTATAGTACCGACTCTTTTTTGAATCCTTCAGAACTCTGCAGTCTTTTAAAATGTTACAAGATATCTTTTTTCCCCCCCCACACACAATTGACCTTACTCCATCATCTGCTTGACATTCTATCTCTCATATATGCTTAATTGGCAGGGTGAAAGGCAAGTAAAGAAAAGCCACTTTGACATCCAACTTTCTCTGCAGTCAAGGACTTTCCAAGTAACTTGGCGCAGCGTCACTGCATTCACTCTGGCACCAGAGTGTCAGCAATCTGCAATGTTACCAAGGTAAAATTCCAATGTCAGTAGAATTGTATGGAATCTACAATCTAAGAGTTTTGGAATCTCCTGGCAACAGGAAGGAGGGAAGGAGTTTCAACCAAACAGAACAAGATTCTATTCATCTACCTCCAAGAGCTACAAACTGTTTGCAGCCTGTTGTACTTAGTAAAACTTAACCAATTCATTAGGCGTTTTCAAAATAAGCAAATAGGAAGATTATTATGAGGGTGCTCAGACTGTTAAAGGACACCAGAATTGTGAGGCACAAGGCATACTAAATAGCACCAGGATCAAGAAATGAATTATATATTGTAGAAGAATTCTTTATTGTGATCCTTTTTCTGTTCTTTGCAAGGTCTGTAGGTATTATGAAAGCAGTACAGAACAGAAGATATTTAAAAATATTTCTACCTGTAACAAAACTTTCAATGTCTGTTCAAAAACAATTTACAGCTAGAATTTTCAAAAGTGGAGTTGGGTGGTCAGTTCCCACTAAAATTCAATGAGTCAGACACCTAAGGATCCTTTGAAAATATCAGCCTACAAATGGAATGAGAAGTCTTGCTCTGAACCCTGGTGGGAACAAAAACTGGATTGATGGCAAAGTCATATGGTCAACCTGAGGGGTGTATTCTCTGCATTACACTTCACTGGACAACAGTCAGTTTTTACCGCACTTTGCAGTTCTTCAGCTAACAAATCTTTTGGAAATCTGCATGAAGTAAAAGTAAGGACATTACTTAGTAAAATGCAAAAAAATTACTCTAAAATAAGAGCATTTTCATCAAGGATTAGCACTAGGAGCTGAGTGTGCTGTTATATTCAGTAAGCGTTGCCTCACAACTAGAAAATCAGTGTACGTAGTTAACGGAGTTGTTTTACATGCACTCTTATAGGCTGTCAAAGATGTCGTGGCAAGATCATTAATTACAATAAATTCAGAGCTAAGACTTCTCAAGCAGGACAGAAGCCATAATTTCTCTCTCACATACTTGTATACGAATGAATGGTGAGTAGGCAATATTGCAGCTGCTATCCCCAGAGTCCTGGTTTTCCTGTATCATATTGATTTTGTCATTTTAAGAAACAAAATAGATGACTTGCCTATTCGTCTTGTTTTGTACAGATTCCTGCCTTTTTATGAAGCCAACTAGTCCTTGCTTCAGGAGTAATCTTAAAAACTACCATTATTTTTGGGTCTTGGGCCCTATCAAACATCTCACAAATAAAAAATCCAAAAACCACTCATGCAATGAATGATTCATGGAGGAAAAACAGAGAAGTCACCATCATCCCCAAGTAACAACTCTCTGATCTAAAGTTCTACTGTAAATTTCCAAGGCAAGAAATAGAGGAGCAAGAACATTCCAGCTCCTGTGGGAAAGAGTGTATAGTAGGTAGCAGTCTTAGTCTATGCTAGGCCTTTTCCTAGCCCAGAAAGTGATTCAGATAAACATATTTGTGGCTAATAAAAGTACATTGGAAGAAGGGCTGAATATGGGATACTAACTCCAAAAACAACATTGTCCTGGGAATGCTGAAATCCCTGTGCTATATAGCTCTACCCTTGAGAGGTGACACATACATTGACCTCTTTCATTCAAAATTGGGAAAACATAGAACTAAAACTCTCTAAATTTCAATTACCTCTTATGCTATTTGAGGCATTCAAGATTATCTTGAACTTGCAGCAAGGTTATTTAAGAACTGCTTAAAAGCTGATGTAGTGGATGAATCTTTACTCACCTATTTAATTAAATCCCCTCTCCCTCATCTGACTTTTGCATTTATGTAGGGTTTGGGGGGGAGGCTTTCTGGGGTACATTCTCTAATTTTGTATACCAAGGAATTAAACTGCTCCTTAATAGTGTCAGAAGAAAGACAGGCAGTCAGAAAGACAAAGTAAAAGGGGTTGTAAGGCTGGGGAAGCTGGGTGCAATCAGAATGAGTGGACAGCTCGGCGTTGAGTGGACAGCTCCTCCACTAACACAGGGGAGCTGGGCCATTCTTAAAACTACAGGGCCCTACACAACGGAGCCTCCCTCCCTACTGTGCAGTCAGGAGCCTGAGGCTTCTCTTCTTGTCTGTGCTCCAAGCTTCCCTACTGCACATACCTCTCCAGCAGCTTCTAGTGGCACTTGGTGGCTACCCTGGGGCTGGAGCAGAACTGCAGAGGCTAGGAGCTCCTCTCTGCAGCCAGTCTGGCAGCAGGGAGTCATCATTAGCCTGCTGCTCTTGGCCAAGAGGAGCATGTGGGGGAAAGGGCGAAGCCTTGCAGCCAATAGGAGAGAGCAAAGGCGGGGAGGGGCCAGAGAGGAATGAACAGAGACATACCCTCAGGCATACAAGAACACATGGCTGCATAGAAGCAGCTGAAAATTTGGTGTCCCAAATTTTCAGGTGCCCTACTCAGCCACATATTTCGCATATGCTTATAGATGGCTCTGCATGGGAGACAGGGTAGAAAAGGATAGAGGGAAAGAGATGGTTACAGAATTCTCCATATCATTTATAATTTCTTTCTACTGAGACTTTCTAAAAAAGTTCTGAAAGCTTTGGAAAGCCCTTTCAATGCATGTTCCAGAGCTAAGCAATTCAGGAACATGCATCTGTGAGAAGTATTTAACTTGAAAGGTGTCTTGTTTCATAACAGAAGGAGATTTGCAACTCTGCTCTTACTGAAAGCAACTAGAGGCTCCCAGGCAATAGGAAAGCAGTGGATACCTGATGTTTATTAAAACTCATTAAGTTACTGAGAGCTAATCCTTAAACTGATGAACTAATGTGCTCTTCACAACAAGCAGTTTCTATACACATGAAGCTTACTCATTTAAGAGATATCCACTGTACAGTACTAGGATTCTCTTATGTAAAAATTACCACGACAGAAGTTGGCTAAAAATACTCAGACTAGCTTGGGGAGGAGGAGGAATCCATTCCATTCTTCAATGTGTAAGAGGCAATGAGAACACAAAGTCCCATTTGCACTACAGTATTTTGCAGCATGCTAACACATAATCAAAACTCTTACACTGCAGTGCCAGCTGTTGATGGCAATATAAAATTAAATCCACATAGTAATGGGATCATAGGACACCATAATAGTTCCCTCTCCATGCCTCTTACCTTTAGCTGCCTTGATTAGGTATCCACACTCTTTGTTTGGTGGCACAGCCAGCAGCTGCATGACTCTATCCAGCAATCCATGTATGACCTCAAACCCGGGGTTCTTGTTGTAGTAAATGGCGCAGAGATGCCTCTGGTTCCTGGCACCTACATCTGCAGAAGAAACAAACAGTTGCACTTTCTGGGTTTTGTTATGTCTTTATCCTTCCCGTTTACATCAGTTTTCAGTTGTGCACGGAGACATCTGTACCTCAGGGGGAAACAGAGATTGCAGAATGGCCTCTGCCAGAGACAGCCATCCCACACTGTGGGGAGATGATTATAGGGACTGGCCATGCTTTAACCCAGAGGTCTCCTATTATTCGGAAAATCTTAAAGCACAGATTTTAAATACTGTGCTTTATTAGGAAGGAAATGGAAAGGGACTGTGGTAAAGAGAAATATCTTGCAAAATAAACAGCAGCAACAGAAATCAGAATGTTTCCAACAAATTATTAAAAGGTTAAGGGAATTAAAAAAATAGAAGTATCAAAATATGTAAATTCAATAAGACCCTGATGCTTAGAATCTATTATTTTTAACATTTGCAATTTAAGGTTGGTGGTGAAAGTAGATATTTATGAACCAGGGGAACAGAGCCTTTTACCAATACAAAGCTAGCTCACTTCTGCAAATAGCCAAATATAGTTATACTCTTGTGGATGTTTGGGAGGCCGGGGGAAGGGAAGGGAGCTGTGTGAAGAGAGGTGTTGGCCTAAGTCTAATTCCAAGCACACAGGTTTCCACACCCACAGAAGCCATCCACACAGCTGAAACCTTCCATGGTAGTCTGAGAAGTGCCTAAGATCATAGAATCATAGAGCTGGAAGAGACCTCAGAAGGTCATCGAGTCCAGTCCCCCCCCCCAAGGCAGGACCAATCTCAACTAAATCAACCCAGCCAGGGCTTTGTCAAGCTGAGACTTAAAACCTCTAGGGATGGAGATTCCACCACCTCCATAGGTAACCTATTCCAGTGCTTCACCACCCTCCTAGTGAAATAGTTTTTCCTAATATCCAACCTAGACCTCTCCCACAGTAACTTGAGACCATTGCGCCTTATTCTGCCATCCGTGACTACTGTGAACAGCCTTTCTCCATCCTCTTTGGAACCTCCCTTCAGGAAGTTGAAGGCTGCTATCAAATCCCCCCTCACTCTTCTCTTCTGCAGACTAAACAAACCCAAATCCCTCAGTCTCTCCTCATAGGTCATGCGCTCCAACCCCCTAATCGTTTTGGTCACCCTTCGCTGGACCCTCTCCGATGCACCCATATCCCTTCTATAGTAGGGGACCCAGAACTGGACACAATATTCCAGATGTGGCCTCACTAAAGCCGAATAAAAGGGAATAATCACTTCTCTGGATCTGCTGGCAATGCTCCTCCTAATGCACCCTAGCATGCCATTAGCCTTTTTGGCTAAAAGGGCACACTGTTGACTTACATCCAGCTTTACATCCACTGTAATCCCCAGGTCCTACTTAGCCATTCAGTCCCCAGCCTGTAACAATGCTTGGGATCCTTCCGTCCCAAGTGCAGGACTCTACACTTGTCCTTGTTGAACCTCATCAGATTTCTTTTGGCCCAATCCTCTAATCTGTCCAGGTCACTCTGGACCCTCTCCCTGCCCTCCAGCGTATCTACCTCTCCCCCTAGCTTACTGTCATCTGCAAACTTGCTGAAGGTGCAATCTATCCCCTCATCCAGGTCATTAATAAAGATGTTGAACAAAACCGGTTCAAGAACAGATCCTTGGGGCACTCTGCTAGAAAGCGATCTCCAACCTGACATCGAACTGTTGATCGCTACCCATTGGGCCCGGCAGTCTAGCCAGCTTTCTATCCATCTTACAGTCCACGTATCCAATCCATATTCCCTTAACTTGCTGGCAAGAATATTGTGGGAGACCGTATCAAAAGCTTTGCTAAGTCAAGGTACATCACATCCACTGACAATCCCATATCCACAGAGCCAGTTACCTTATCATAGAAGCTAATCAGATTGGTCAGGTACGACTTGCCCTTCGTGAATCCATGTTGACTATTCCTGATCACTTTCCCCTCTTCCAAGTGCTTCAAAATGGATTCCTTGAGCATCCCCTCTATGATTTTTCCGGGGACTGTGGTAAGGCGTCTGACTGGTCTGTAGTTCCCTGGATTGTCCTTCTTCCCTTTTTTAAAATGGGCACTACATTTGCCTTTTTCCAATCATCCTGGATCTCTCCTGATCTCCACAAGTTTTCAAAGATAATGGCCAAAGGCTCCACAATGACATTTGCCAACTCCCTCAGTACCTTTGGATGCATTAAATCTGGGCCCATGGATCTGTGTATGTTTAGCTTTTCTAAATAGTTCCTAACTTGTTCTTTCCCCACCAAGGGGTGTCCACCTCCTTCCCATAATACAAATGAGTGCACACTGTATTTTCACATCAGCTTTCCAAGAGGACTGAAATATTGGTGGAGCAGACTGGCTATAGTCATGTGTGCTGCACCTGTTATGTGGATACCAGATTTTAAAACTGGCAAATTACACATTTGAGCTTGTGTGAGGGGTTTTTAAAAAAGTTTTGTAATTTCCAAAATTACCATGTATCCTGTGTTCACACAAAGTGCCAAAACAATCATCAGTCTTCCTTTACTTTAAATTAGTTTTGATTAGACCATGTCATATGGATACATTTTAGACATACACAAGTATTACAGTATTATAATATTTCTCCACATCTCCAGACTAGACTACATTCTGCCTGGCTCTGTCAAAGGTTATTCAGAATATTCAACTAATGAAGAATTCTGCTTTTAATTTTTCGAGAGGAAAAGGATAATATATGTCTTATCTGTCAATTCACATCTGATGAAATTCAAAGTGCTGCTTTATAGCGCATTCAGGAAAAACCCTTGGGCTGAGTGTGCCAAGGTTGGGGTTTGCAGGATTGGCTATGCCAGTGGTGGGCCTTAGAAGGGCTCTCTGTCACTGGTCTAACTACTGCTTAATTTTATCTAACTTACATTGCTCAGGGAGCGAAAAAGACACCTCTCTGTGCGATGCAAGTTACAGAGACTTAACTGTTGTCCATACCAGTTCTACATCGATGGGAGACGCTCTCCCCTCAACACAGCTTCCACCTCTTGCAGAGGTGGAGTAATTATGCTGACACAAGAGAGTTTTCTTGGTAGCATAGTGTGTATTCATCAGGCACAGCACTGAAGTGCAGACTAGCCTTCAACGGCATACTCTTTCTTTTATAGTAGAATTTGCTCTCAGCAAAATACCAGCCAGAGCCTGATCATTTGTCCAACACCACACAAGATGTAGGGATTTTTTCAGATTGTACAGAGTAAGCCAACATTTAGTTTACTGGTAAGGTTTTGCTCTCTGCCTTCCCTGCAGACCATCTATTCTTCTTTGAAGGGGGAAGAGGGTTACCTTCATGCGCCTCCTTTTGGAGAAAATACATTAATGAGCCATGTTTTTATAAGCCTCCAAAATTAAAGTTACAGTTATTTTTAAAAATAAGACTCATTTTACTACAAAATAAGCACACACTCAGCCCCACTCCTGGGGAGGCCCAGGCCACCCCCCTGCTGCTGCCTCTGTATCAGGCATGAAAGACACGAGGGGAAAAGCATATATAGTAGGGATGTGAACATACAGTCAACTACGTGATTAAAAACTGGAGTGGAACGGCAGCAGCGGCCAGGCAGCAGCTTACTGTGCACAGAGGCTGCGCCGGCATCCACGGAGCAGCCTCTTTCCGCTGTGAGCCTGGGCCTGCTCCTGATTCCTGGCAGCTTCTCCTGCCCTCTCCTGTGCTGGAGGGCAGAGGTAGGCAGGCTGTTGCTTGTGGGGAGCCGTCTTTTAAGCTTGCTCCCCGCTGAGCACCAGCTCCTGCCTGCTCCCCCTGCCTTTGTGGGAGGCAGCAAGGGGGAAGGGGCACACACACACAGCCAGCTTCCCATGTGTACCAGCTCCAGCCTGGGGCTGAGGGGGGACAGGGAGCTCCACGGGATCCGGTGCTCGTGGGGAACTGGCTTAAAGCCCCCCCTCACTTGCTGCCTCTGTATGGGGAAGAGGGGGGAAGAAGAGGGAAATGCGTGCAGTCAATAGGATTAACTGATAAGCTCAGGGTTATCGGTTAATCGTGTAGCTGACTACACATTCACAGCCCTACTATATATGCTTTTCCTCTCATGCCTTTCATTCAACATCCACATGTAGCCAATGGGAGAGATCACTTGTGCACCACTCTCTGCGATGGCGGTCATTCAAATGCCAGGTGCAATCTTACAGAGATTTGGAACAGCAATTTGGAATCCCTGTCAGAATTAGGGCTGGGCCTTTGCTCCAAAAATAATTGGTCAATTCAGCACATTTGGTCAAATAATGTCAAAAATGGTCAAATATGTTTTTTAAAAAACAAAATTTATTAAACAGTAACCATAGTAACAAATAGACTAATCCTTTGTGGTCTCCTGAGGAGTAAGGTAAATACTCATTTCCAATTACAAAAACTAAATTACTTAAATGAGTTATTTTAACTCAGAAAAATGTTCGTTGAATAATTATCTTTTTAGCAATGTTAGGTTAGCATTTTAAATGTTAATGTTATTCAAGGCTGAAGAGTTAAAAATTAAACAAATAAAAGAAACCCATAGCAACTATAAAAGAAAAATGTTATTTTTAAATCCACTTATGCTAGGTAGGCAGCAGGCCAACTCTTCAAGTATCCTGCTTTTTTATTATCTCCTTTTTCTTTATCAGCTTCAACTGCTTCATCTATTTCTTTGCACTGATGGCTTGATACACAAATAAAGACATATACAGTGTTTGGCTGATATCTTCTAGGACAATCAAGATGCTCAACTTTCAATTAGTTTATTTTTTTGCAATAGGTGACATGAACGTATAGCAAAGTTAGTGATTAAGATACTTGAGTAGGCTTGCTAACAGACAACACCATACCACATCAAGAAAGTAGGACACCTCCTACATCAGAGCATTTTTGGTGGAATGTGTGACAACACTTGACCATGGACAAATAATATGTGCTCAACTGACATGTCTGCCACGTCTAGACAGAATAGACGTTTGTGTCTCTTCACCATATGTTGGACTCAAGGAGCAGCAGCCTCAACACTAGAGCCCAGATGAAATCAGCAAGCCTCTTCTATCCCTTTCTATCGATACCTCTTCTATAAAAAATGGTGGATAGAATTCAGTAATATTCTTGACAAAACAAGAACTAAGACATTTAGCAAACCTACACCTATTGTACCAATGCGCAGTAAATAACAAAACGGCATTTACTACAACAAAATGACATTACTCAGTTACTAGGTGTCGAAAGTTCTGCATTAAAGAGGAATACAAAGTACGGAAGTAAAAGCTGATACCAGAATAATTCCGAGTAATTCTGATACCATCTTACCAGCCCCAGAGGACCTGGTTTCTGGCATGAAGGAGCTGTCCCCTATGATCTTATTTCATCTCTTGGAGTGGGAAGAGCATCTGTGTTAAGGATCCCTGAAGCACTTGGAGGGAAGCTTGAAAATTCCCTAACAGCTGGAGGTTGAGCAATTAAAAAAAAAAAAGCAGCTATTCTCCAAGAGTCCTGATGGGCCTAGGAAAAATGTTTCCAACCTCAGAATGCCCCAAGATCTCTACTGGTTTGAGATAGTTTGAGCAATTCGGATGAAGAAGGATAAAAATCATTCAAGTCTTGGAGTACTATCAGTGGGTATAAGTAAGCTTTTTTCCCCCCATTTATCCTCAACAATAGATATAGAACCAAGGTGGATTTCATCTCACATGTTAGATAATTTATGAGGCCAGATTCACTGATAAATTCTCAGAAAATTCAGAGTAGGCTCCTTGGATTTTGGTTTGATCCTGCTGCAAATGATCAAACCACTATTTTAACCTGTTTCTTCAGTGTCACTCTTCTTCTACCACAAAATAGTAAATTTGTTAGCTATCACAGCTGCATGCAGAGTACCTGAGCTGTACTCAGAAGATCTCTGGAGACACTTTTCTCTTTATTCTACACCAAGTCTAAAGTCAACAAAGATAAAATCTGCCACGTGTTGGAGAAACTCGAGTGGTTAATCTTGACAAAACAAGAACTAAGACATTTAGCAAACCTACACCTATTGTACCAACGCCCAGTGAACAACAAAACGGCATTTAAAACCTCAGTTACTAGGTGACAAAGTACTGCATTAAAGAGGAATACAAAGTACAGAAGTAAAAGCTTATAGGCAAGATCAAAGCTCATCCTTGCTGACCAAAAGTCATTCATATCTTCAGAAGATATTTACAAAGCAGCAGGCTGATAATCTAGCACCATGTTTCTCAACCTGCGGCATATGTGACATCCTCAAGGCTCTAGAGGCAGTGCTAGATCCGGCCCACAACAGTAACAAGCTAGACTTGCAGGCCTCAGCAGAGACTGCCTTCTGTGAAGGGTACTGTTATCCACAAAGGTCTTAAATACCAGGATTGTAGCTCGTAAGAAGTAAATGTGGTTTCACAAGGGTTAAATCCTGATATGAGAATGGCAAACCTAGAAAAACAGATCCGAGGCCTGGTACATCTGACATCTTTTCTCTCAGCATCCACAGTTTGCCATTCCAACCCAATATTTTCTTTATCTGTGTCCCATCTTTTGCTGATGCCTATAAAAAACTGTAACATCAGATGTAGGACAACTTATACATACATATGCCATATATAAATAACTGGTAAGAAGAAAACGTTGTTTATTGCTTCATCTTTCCCTTTCTTTTGATCTATTTTGTCCTTTAGGAATGCAAGCTTTTCGGAGATGCCTTTTTGTACAGTACTTTGCATACTGCAAGTGCTATTAGTAACCTTAACAACAAAAGTTAGGTTGAATTTTACTTCATAATTACCCAAGTAACTTATAACTTCCTCACATCATTATGCTGAACAAAAAGGGAGTCATGATAAATATACTTCAAATTGTTATAACTTCATATTTTCACTGTACAAACCTTAACTAAAAGGATATTGTACAAATCTTAACTAATATGTGCATTTTTTGTTCACTCAACCCTTCCAAGCTTTAAAAACTCAGTCTTTCGGAGAGTCAGTACATTACATCACAGGAAGTCCATTCACTGCACACTACAGGAAAAAAAGTATTCAGAACTTTATGCCAAAGCTGGGATTTGTTGGAAATGTCTCAGTTCTTTGTAACTCATTTAAGAGAGCACTTGTGTCATGCCACGAAACAATTCTGTGTGCCTGCCAAATATGTCAGCCTAAATTATATATGTATTTCACCGACTTCAAAGCACTGCCCGGAGATGCTGCTCTAAAATAATTTAAAGGATGGGCAGCAGGCTAGGACTTTGCAAGCCAGAAGAATGTAATGAAAGATAAAAGAGTGGTGCATGCTGCCCCCTAGTAATTTAAGAGGAGTTAGAAAAGATGGATTTTGAAAGAGTACATCTGCTCAGTTAAACACTTCTCACAATCAATCAATTTCACAGAAATCCATGTTTCATATATAATTGCAATAAGGCCTGCAAGAAATGCATGCCAACAACTTCAACTGCATTCACAATTTATCTCAATCATGTTAGAAGCAGACTAGAAACATTTTATTAGGTAATTCATCAGATAGAACTTCTAGAGCAGGGTAAAATGTATATTGCCATAGTGGTAAGAGAGGATGTGATATTTCTCTATCTGGTCTAGTGTGATTTATAGCAGCAATAATTTAGTCATAGCTCTAGAGAAGACTTTACCAACCTAACAATAAGACCAAACTCTAAGACAATACTTTATGCAACTCTGCAGAGGATGCATAGCACTGGGTGACTCACAACTCAACCCCTGCATTCTCTCTCATCCTTTGAGAAGGAAAGTTTTCCAGTCAGATTGGGATTTATTTGTATTAAATCTGGCGTGCATTTTCCAAGTCAACATCTATGTATGATGTTAGGAGGAGAACAATGTTTGGCTCACCTTAGTAAAGATTAGTTGTGTGCAAAAGATGTTTTTATTAAAGAATAATGCATTTTTACAGTGATATTCATTTATGTACAAGTGACTACTTCATATTTAGGGATGTAAAATTTTGATTATTTTGGCTAATCAAATAGTCGATGCAACTAGCATCGACTATTTGATTAGTTGATAAGGGCGCTTCCACTACACTTCAAAAGGTGAAAGTGCTGTGGGGAGCTCAGGGCCACTCGGGGACTCAACCAGTCCCCCACTGACCCCGAAGTGGCAGAGCCACATAGAGCCCAGGATCATCGGGGAAGTGCCCAGCTGACCCCAGGCTCCCTGCAGCGCTGCTGCTCTGAAATGCTGTAGGGAGCCCGGCGTCAGACCCCGGGCTCCACGTGGTGCTGCTGTTTTGAAACAAGCTGGGGACTCCCAGCTGGCCCCGGGCTGCATGCAACATTTCAAAGTAGAAACGCTGCTTGGAGCCCAGGGTCTGGCCCTATGCTCCATGCAGTACTGCTGCTTTGAAGCGCTACTTCTCTCCTCCCCCTTGCTGCCTGTTTCTGATAGAGGCAGCAACGAAGGGGGGAGGGGGGGGAGCAACTACTCGACTAGCCTGACGACTATCCGATAAGCATTTTCTTATCGGATAGTCGACTAGTCATTCACATCCCTATTCATATTTGGTGCTCTTCTCCATACTTTTTAATTTTTTTCCATGCCAAAAATATGAAATAGTAAAATTAAGTTAGACTTTTAACATTAGAGTACTACAGGGAATCTAATTCCATATGTGAAAACAGGACAACCCTATATTGTTTAATGTCTACAGAACTGTTGTTGATTTCTCATTCCTTTTTTCCCCTGGAAATTATGACATATTTAGATTTAAGGCCTGAAAATCAATCTGGCAAAGGCACATTTAGCAGATTTATTGAAAATTCATAACTTAAAACAATTTTTTAATCTGGTGATTCTCAAACTGTACCAGGCACTGTTCAAATACACAAGAATACAAAATCCTTATCACAAAGAAATTATCTTTAATGTGGCAGCAATGATTACTGCTAAATTTCAAGTATACTGCAAGAGTAGGCTTTTATAAGTGACCATTTGTATAAGTGAAAGCTTAAAAGATCTACAGTGAGAACCCATGAAATAACAGTAATTTATTTAAACCAGTACATTTCATGCATCCAGAAGTAATGCTTTTTCCGCTCCAACATAAATAAGGTCTAAACCAGTTATGAAGAATGCTAAAGCTAGTCTGCCATTCTGTACCATGTTTTGTGCATGCTTGCAGCCTCTCTGCCCAACAAGTAAGGGGCTTGGCTCACCAAACTGTCTGCATTTAATAAAGAGTCTGCATGCTTTGCTAAACTTACTTATTTTTCTTGGCAATTTTCTTAAGCAATCCACAAATTAAGTCCATCAACAAAGCAATTTACTTGCCATTTTGTTTATGTCTTATGTAAACCTTTGTTTCATAGACACCAAATAGGTTAAACACAGCATTAAAAGCTGAAACTGGATAACACAACAGCACCCATTTCCGCTACTGTATTTAAGTTAAGTGTCAGCATTTTTCATTATGAAGTGGCAAAATTTTTCTCCCGGGTTGCAACTCAGCACACAGGGTCTTGCCAGAAGAGAACTAGATCCATATATACCCTTCCCCAACAAGCCACCGTCTGAGGAAAAACCTATTCAGTAACTTGAGTGGTTATTTTCTTCTAGAGTTTAGGTTTTTGCTGCCTTACAGCTTGCTGCACTTTTATATGTTTTCCAAATAAAAATTATGCTTTTAGGCCCTGATCCTGCAAACAGAACCCTCCAACTAGGCAGAATCCCATTAAAATTCTTGAAACATATACTGGCTGCTTTGGCTTTTTAAAATATAACATGACTAAGGTGGCAGCATGATACTAAAAGAGATGTGCTTCTATCTCAGCATGTTGCTTAAAATGGGAACATACTCTCAAGATGACTTGATAGCTGTGTGGGAATTTTAAAACCCCAAGAATATCTTTTTTTTTCATTTTGCACATGGATTTTCCCCAGTCTTCACCAAGAACTAGCAATACACTTGCAGGAAACCCACTTACACACGGAGAGGGTATGCATAGCCCCATTATTGATCTAGCATAGGTTACATATCTACTATAATGGTAAAGAAACAATTCGCTATTAGTGAGCAGTGGAGGGAGGTGTCCCCACAAAATAAAGAGTACTTAGACAAAACTGTCAGGTCAGATAATTACTTTTTTTTTTTTTCCTTTTATGAGTTAAAGAGTTACTTAGAACTCTGCAGATTTGATGGTATTATCCTCTAGGATTCTCTCCTATGTCTCAAGTTCCCAGGGCTTCAGATTTGCTTGTTTGGCATGATATACCTTACCAACCTCCCATTGGGAGGTCAGCCCACACAAAAGTTCTCTGAAGTGGAGATGTGCTACAGATATTTAAAAATACTATTGCAATTATCAAACCCAACTTTTCTATGGTATGAATTATCGTGTCATGAGTGACAACAACATCCTCACTCGCAAATTTACTATGGCCTGGATCCTGCCCTGGGGCAAGAAGGCTAATAGCTGAACTTTCTTATAGCTCTCCTACCTACTTAGTTCTCTATGGGGGACAAGCCAAGACTTTGGAATCCTTAGTTTGTGATAAGTGACCCAGCTCCCTGAAAGTGACAGCAGCCTTACTCAGGCACTCCACCTCAACAGCAGCAAGAAGGGCACCAAGCAATGTTTCCTGTAAGCCATGTACTTGTGTGGCCACTCAAAAGATTCAAATGCTGCCCAGCTGATTAGCAGAGCATCCACAGCTAGGTTTTGTATTTCTACTGCTGGTGCACATTTGCAAATACCTTAGTGCACATGAAAAAATTATTCTGCACATGGATGGAAAAAATCTGCAGATGGATGGAAAGGATTAGAGCAGTGTTTCTCAAACTGTGCTCCATGGAGCCCCAGGGCTCCGTGAGACATCTCCAGGGGCTCCGCGAGGTTGACAAACTGGAAATATCGATAGGTACAACACATACAATTAGTGGACCGCTGGGGCTCCTCATAAATTTTTACGCATGTAAAGGGCTCTGGAGTCCCAAAAGTTTGAGAACCGCTGGATTAGAGGAAACATTGGTGACAAGGCCTCATTTGGAAGCATTACAAGCAAAAGAAGCAATTTGCCTGACCAAGGTCAATAAGAAACATGCCGGGAGGACTAAAGAAGCAGCAGTTGTTCGTGTACAGAAAGCAAGCGTGTCTATATGCACACTGAGGAGTGACAGGGTTTCAGTTTTACAATAATAATTTCTCAAGAGCTCTAATACACTCTGCACCAGATTTGTAAAGTTATTGAACAAAGATTTACCCACTATTACCATTTATCAAGTAAATAAGCATTTCTTGAGATACTTGCTCATGAAGTTGGGTATATTTCCTGAAGGATGTAGGCTAAAACAGCTAAAAGGTTGGATATTATAAAAATTAAAATAATTAACACTCTAGGACTTTGTCTAAATAGAAAAACAATTACAGAAATAGCACCTCTTAAGAGAGCAGGCCAGGGTTCTTTCAGAAAATCATGAATCCCTGGCACAGAGAATATGAAAAACTCTTGTGCATGCTCAGTGGGGCTCTCTTACCTTTGGAGGAATCTTTTATGACAATGTCAGAGATTTCAAAAAGTTTCAGAGGCAAAGGCATCTTCCTATTAGCAGCAATGGTCTTCAAGAGGCCAGGCAGGAGGCTGGTGCGTGCCACCTGCAGGTCAAACATGAAATTGCACATGTGAAACAACCTGTCAGGTTGCTTATTACATACGTGCTTTGTCTTTTCTAAGTTTGCTTATTTGGATTTAGTTTTAAAATGGCCAAATTAAATGATGCAGTAGCAATTTTTCTCTATGTTAGAATGATTAAACCTGAAAATGTAGATGTTATGCACTTTCTGCCCAAGGATCTTAAAGTATCTTATGAATGTGCATGAACATTCCTATCCACATTTTGCAGAGGAAACCACAGAACACTTCAGCAGCTTAGCTTGCACAGTACATCCATAATACAGCAAGAAAAACCCCCCAGGACTTCTCATTCCCAGTCCCCTTTCTAAGTACCAGCTAACACTGCTTCCAAATACATAGATTGAGAATTTTTCTGATGAACTAAAATAATTCATACATATTTTTTATGCAAAGTAACATGTATAGTCAGTTATACTTCCAAGGAATGTATTATGTTGCAAGGCTCCTCATAAATTTTTAAGCAAGAGAATCTGAGGGATGGGATGCTTCCCCTACTTCTCATTGTCAGTGGTTCTTGCTCCAGAGCAGAGGATCAAGTGGCTAGGAGCTCAGCAGCTCCTCTGTTTTGCAGAAGTGGATCTATAATGGACAACTGAAAGCTATTTATTTATGAGACAGCTGTGAACCAACCTTAAAAATTCAAGACATCAGCCAAAAGACTGATGAGTGGTGTAAAAGCATCAGCAAAGAGAGTAGGGAAGGTGGCAGCCAGGTATGCAGAGAAGTTAAAATGTGGGTTTAAAGTTAATGTTTAAACTTGGATTTAAGCTGTTGGGGGCAATATATCAAAGTTTGATCCTACAAAGATAATTCCTGTTTATCCAGAAGGTAATATTAAGATGACTTCTGAATAATCATCTATATGACTGCTGTTCTAATAGCACAGGTAATAACATTAGACACTACACTGTAATACGCTTAAAATATATGGAGAGTCTACAGTGACTGATAACTAGAAATACCTATAATAGATATACAAGGAAACAAACACCAGGTACTTTCAGTGTTATTTCTAGGGTTGTGGCACAATCAAAAAACTTAATGGTGTGATGAATTGCACTGTTAAGGAAGTTTTTTACATTTTCAAATATATTGATTTCAATTACAATACAGAATAACAAGTCAATAGTGCTCACTTTCTATTTTTGTTTACAAATATTTGCACTGAAAAGAACAAAAAATGTCTTTTTCAATTCATCTTATACAAGTACAATAGAGCAACATCTTTATTATGAAAGTTGAACTTACAAATATAAAATTATGTACAAAAAAAAAATCCCACATCAGCAGAGTGAAAGCATATCTTCTGAAATGGTGGCCAAAGCATGAAGGGGCATATGAATGTTTAGCATATCTGGCAATAAATACCTTGCAACACCAGCCACAAAAGTGCCACAAGAACAACCTTGTTCACTTTCTGACAACATTGTAAATAAGAAGCAGGCAGCAGTATCTCCTGTCAATTAAACAAACTTGTTTGTCTTAGCGATTGATAGAATAAAAAGTAGGCCTGAGTAGACTTGTAGGCTCTAACACGTTACATTGTTTTGGGTGTAGTTATGCACCCAAAAAAAAAAAAAAAAAAAAAAATCTATATTTGTAATTTACACTTCACTATCAAGAGATAGTACTTCATTATTTGTATGAGGTGAACTGAAAAATACCATTTCTTTTGTTTATCATTTTTACAGTGCATATATTCATAATAAAAAATAATAATACAAGATAAGTACTATACATTTTGTATTTGAGTTGTAACTCAAATCAAGACTGAAAAAATAGAAAAACATTCAAAGATATTTAATACATTTCAGATGGTGTTCTATTGCTTAATGCAATTAATCACGAATAATTTTTAATTGCAACTAATTTTTTTGAGTTAATCATATAAGTTAACTGCAATTAATCAACAGCCCTATTTTTTTTTTTCAAATGCAATTCAGTCTACTGCCTTAAAATGCAGTCTTAATAAAGTGCCCTAGTTTTTTAGATTAGTCCCCCTCAGGAGGAATTTACAAATCATGGAAACACTTATAACGAGCTTAGATTCTCAAAAAGTCTGGTTTCTCTAACCTATATTTTGAGTGAAACTTGATCTTTCTGCTGAATTTTGGACTCTGTAACTGCTCTAGATTCTGCTGATACAAATAGACAGTTAGTGATTTAAGATTAATAGATCATAAACATGGAAATTATTGTAACTAAACAGGGCCAAATTTTGTCACGCCTAATTCCACTGAGTAGTACTGTATTCCACTAAATTTGCTCTATGTAGAATATTAAGTAAAGAGGGACACAATTGGACTCTCAGAAGTAACTGCAAGCAACTGTATTTTACATGTGCATAATCTCTCTATTGATTTATAACTGCATTAAAAACTACCACCACATTTTAAGTGTTTTTTTCTTTCCTTGGACTTTAAATACATTGCTATACTGTTATCCTGCCAATTGGTAACTACCCTCTAAGATAATTAAAGAATCTGGTAGTTCAACAATTAGACCTGAAGTTAAACTTCTCACCTGAAATTCTGCTGTTTTGGGATTAGCTATATGTACTGCTTTTGTTGCAGAGATATCCACACCAAGTTTATCAGCAATATCTTCTTGAGAACACTTCCAAAAGAAAAATAAATCACCAGTCAAAGGGTTAAAATATACAGAGAACCAATGATGGAACTTAACAACAAGAACAAACAATGCAAGATGAGCAATAGCTCTGAGCCGTCTTAACATGACCCTCTCTGATCTGCAATACTCACCTGTAGACATAAAAGAAAGTGAAGAATGAAGCCTCAGCCTTAATCTAAGTGAGCTGGTTTATTTATGCATTAATTACTAACCAAAAGAATGTTAGTTTAACAGGAAAAGGCAAGAGTTCATTAGCTTTTATAAGTAGTATTATAAAATACTTTAAAAATGAGAGGACAGATTCCTCCATTCTGATTTCATTCAGTAGGAACTTTTTCTGTAAGTAGTCCCAGTGCAATCAGTTCTCTCCACTGGGTCTTTGCACAGAGAAAACAATCCCACTGGGACTACTTGCAGAAAAATGTATTACTGTGCATTGATAAGGTTCACACAACTTAGCCCTCAGCTATCATGGCTCCATTACGTTCTCAAGGTATTTTCAAAAAGCTAGTTAACTAAAATAGTACATGTGGCCTATTGAGCTCACTAACCAACTGTGCACACTGAGTGACAGAAACTACCATTGGTACAGCTAGGCCATTGCAGCCACATTAGACTGACGGGAGAGAACTCTTCTGTTGACGCAGTAAAACAAGCTTGACGAATGGTGGTGGCTGTGCTGGCAAGCAGAGATGTAAAGGTTTAACTGGTTAACCAATTGGTGCCCAGCCAGCCCAAGCAGCCCTCTGCGCTGCAGGCTTTGGAGGGGGCTGCTCCAGCCTGGCCAAACTGGAGAAGCCCCACGCCCACGAAGCAGTGCAGAGGACATTGTCCAGCCCAGGCCCACATGCCTAGCTATGGGGGTGGGGTCCAGTCTGGCTGGGCCGGAGCAGCTCCCCGCCCACACCATGATGCAGCAGGCCCTACCCGATGCAGCTAGGCCCTTTGCGCCATCGGCTGGGAGGGCTGCTCCATCCTGGCCGAACCAGAGAAGTCTCCCGCCCGTGGTGTAGCGGGCCCTATCTGACCCAGCCAGGTTCATGCCCCTAGCTGCAGGCAGGGAGTGCTATAGCTCATGGTGAAGCTGGGCCCACCATGCCACAGGGGGGCTGCTCCAGCGCTCCCCTGCCCCTGTCCATGGCACAGAGGGCGGTTAACTGGTTAAACCCATATTTTAACCAGTTAATAATTTCCATGGGATTTTACATCCCCGCTGGCAAGAGACCCTCTCCCACCAATTCAGCGCTGGGTGCACGTGAGCACTCATGCCAGCAGAACTTATGTCACCCAGAGGGTGTTTTTTCACACCCCCTGAGTAACAAAGGTTTTGCCAACATACGTGCTAATGTAGATATGGCCTAAGATTCACTGTTCAGATTTCCAGAATGTAGCGCACTACTAAAACACTAGGAAACTGATACATGTAGAGTCTTCATGTAATTGAGAATATGCTAATATTCTGCAGTTCTCCCACAGTGTTTTATTTGTGGATTGATCAAATGTGAAAAAAATTGGCAGCTGACACCCTCGGAAAGAGTGGGCTTCTGATTGAAAACAAGTAATCTCAAATTATTGTTGATCTTTGCAGAAAATATAAAAAAAATTGATCATATATATGTCTAGCTAAAATGTATTAGTTGATAAGAACTCAATGTTACTCTTTTGAAGCCATAGTTTTGGGCTCAAACCAAAGAACAGATTACATGTGAGAATGAATAATAGCCATTTCTCATCCAAAATGTATTATTGTACTACTACACTGCATATTGGTATAGAGAAAAATAACGTAGCTATTATCCTGGCTAGTTGACAGGGGTTGTGAACTAGTTAGATGGGCCAAAGCTGAAAAGTCTGGTCTAGAATCACATCTGAACCATGTGGAAGAGACAGAAGTTTGAAGCAAATTTTATAGTTTTATGTTCTCCCACTACACTGGTATTATGGTACTTAGTTTCAAATGGTAAAATTTTCAAATGCACTTAAGCACCGTAGGAACCTAATTCCAACTGAAAGTCAGTGTCATAAGCCACTTAAATGATTTGAAAATGTTATCCAAATATTAAGTGTGAATCTCATAATGGTCTCTGAAAGGATAATGAGTACACTTTTAGAGTGCCTGTGCATGTATTTTTTGCACCATGTACAGGGTCAACTATTACTTATGCAAATCTCATGCATTTCTGAAAACCCTTTCTACACCTAGATCTACTCAAGTCCAAGGGCACACACTGGTTCAAATTCTATGGCCACATTAGCTTGTGTGGATCCACCATAATGTGCACTCTAAGTACTTTTATTCTAAAGAATAGATTTAGCATATTAAAAATTGTTTAAAATCTACTCTCAAGAGTTGCTGTACATTGATAATATCTCATCTGCCAAACTAAACATGGTAATTTTTTAAAATATATTTTTAAAAGTTACTAGTCTTTATTATCAACTAATTGTCTACACAACTCCAGTTTTCAAAACTACATTAACTGCAGTTATGGATATAACTGTAGTAAGAAGTATTCTCTGCTGTGGAACTCTGACCCCTTGGAAAAGGCCTGGGCACTACTATAATAGTCTACATCTGAGGCCTTATGTACTACCATTGCTTCTCAAGCAAGTATTCATTGACAAGTTACAATACCCAAGAGCTCAGAATGGAATGGCCTTGAACTCTGAACTGCAGTGGTATGTACAGGATATCACTATCCAATTTTGTTTCCCTGTTATTAAACTATAACCATATACATTTGGTATGCTATTGAACTCTGGCAATCCTGAGAAATAGTCTTGCAGTCTTCTAACTCAGTATTATTTATGCACTATTTAAGTTAAACTTAAAACAGTCCATTTCAGCATCCATATTTCACCTCTGTACTTTGAAATATATGCCAAATTAACAGTCACTCATTTAATTCCTCTGAGGACATGAGCTCACTCAACACATTATACTGTAATACCAAAATACGAGTAAACAAGGATGTGCCAAAACAATATCACACAACATTGCTTCATTATTCTGCATAATACCATAAGGCTATTATGTACTGATTTGGCTCCATAATTGTTTCTATGTACAACCCCCAACTCCCAATGTTAATAAAACATACCAAAGCAAAAGTGAGTGCTTCAGTGAATCCTGCAGCTGCTAAGTCTTGTCTCAGAAGTTCTGTGAGCTTATTGAGAGGAAACTAAAAGAAGAACAAGACAGTTTTAATCTTAAATCTAAAAATATTTGTCATGTTTTTCCTGGACAATTCTGCATGTTACATCACAGTGCTAGGAAGGTAACCATACTTGCATGCTTTAAAAAAACAACAAAAAGCACCAACAAGCTGACTGAGAAAGTTAATATTCCAATTAGAGATTCAATATCTGGTCCAAGTTTAAACTCTGTCTTTTTCCCCCCCCCCAAGATCAGCAATGATGGGTCTTGGCCCTACTCAGATCAGTTGGGCATCTGTTTTTTTATCCTATCTATGGTAAATGCCTCTAACAGCAAAGCGTGTCCAAATATTGGTTAATTCTTTGGCTCTGTTTTTCCCCAAACCCTTCTGGCATACACTAGTCATTTACTGACAGCAGAGTACTTATTTATAGGGACAATCTTACTTGATTGGCTATGGTGTATGTCTTTGGAATAGTCATCTGAATGTTGTTATAACCATAAGCAACTGCTGCATCTTCTATAATATCACATGCATGGATAATGTCTGCTCTGGTAGGAGGGATTTCAATTTCTATATTGTTCCCATTCCCTGTGACATGTGACTTCAAACACATCCTGGTCAGCAGCTTAGCAAGACATGATGGTGTTTCACTAAAACAAGACAACAGAGTCAGTGTTCAGGGACTTTTATATCACACTGATTAGCTTTAAAATAAAATGCTATCTTTAATTTGCACAGTGCCTTCCATGTTAAAGAATTTCAACGTATCTTTCAAATTATAAATGTATGTTTCACTATATATCTGTGCCACCTGAGAGAAAACAGGATAGCCATTCCCTGCCAGCAACACTTATAAGAGGGAATAAAAAAAAAAAAAATCACTCGCTCAGATAAAAATACACAGAGCATCTTAAGTAGTTGATGTAATTATTCAAGTTAACATGCCAATTTTTAGTTCAATTTAAAACTTGACTGAGCACACAATATATGTTATAAAAATATCAAAAATAACCGGTGCTTAATACCACAGTTCAATAATTTCAATTAATAAAAGCTAGATTTGGACAACACACCTGATTCCAATTTTCTTGTTAATTAAATCAGGTTTCACCTTTTCTCTTCGATAAGCCAGTTCCTGCAAGGAAAAATAAGATTTACACAGAAAGATACATTTCTATCTACTAATATCCAACTGACATCTTTCTAATCTAGCTTCTTCTGATATCATCGACCAACAAAAAAGAGAAGTTTGTATTGTGGGGCTGGGCATAACATTTTAAAATAACCATAAAACACTTTATGTAACAGAGCACAAAATAACATCTTGACATTCTGGAATCAAGTTACTTTAATTAACCTATATGTTTATAGATAATTGAAATGCCTCTCTGATCAGTTGACAAAAAGAATACCAAAAACAAGGGTCATGCATGTTTTACCAGATGTATAAATCAGATCAGACATAGGCTTCTGTAAAACTCAATGCAGCTGTTGCAGCCAGAAAGAAGCAGGAAGAGACACACAGACAGACACAGACACAGGAAACTTTGTGGGTTAAGGTTTTTATTCTGCTTTAGAAATATCTGGAATGAGGTCTGGTTTTTTTTCCAGGTTGCTGGAAGTTTGACCCAGAGATGTAGATACGGGATTCTTAATTTGAGGGGGAAGAATTTTGAATCTAACAAGAGGGTTTTTTCCTACTGTTCATTTACCACAGTAAGTCAAAAAGGTACTATCAACACAAAAGATACCACTATAAGATGTCTGAGACACTTTCCTTCTCTATTAAATAAATTTCACTTGTTTGGTAGCTGTGCTAAGCCACCTAGATCTCCAGTTGTCCATATATGCTTTCAGGAAAAATGTGGGATCATTTCCACTCCGTTTGTATTTAACAAAGCAAAAAAGGGACTGTCACCCTGATCCTGCAGAGAACTCCCTGGGGCTATGTCTAGACAACAGCATTTTTTCGAAAAAAAGTGGCCTTTTTTGGAAAAAAGTTCACTTGCATCTAGACTGCCGTCACGTTCTTTCGAAATTAAACCTCATTTTAGGAGGAAGAATGCCTTTTTCCGAAAGAGCTCTTTCGAAAAAAGGTGTTCTTGAACGCAAATAGGGCTTTTTCGAAAGAGAGCATCCAGACTGCCTGGGTGCTCTCTTTCGAAAAAGTGGATTGCTTTTACAAAAAAAAGTGGTGGCTGTCTAGACGATCTCTTTCGAAAGAAACGTGTAGTCTAGACGTACCCTGTGTGGGCGCTTGAACAGATGCAGATCCCCTCTGAAGTCCCTGTGCTGGCATTTGCCTATGGGCAGTTCCTTGCATGGCTGGAGCTTCCAAGAGTAAAGGACCAAAGAAATAGCATTAAAGTTATTTAACTGAAAGGCATCAAAAACTTTCCAGACGTGATAAATCAAAATAGTTAAGCCACGTCTAATTTCAGTTGTCCATCAGCTCATAGTGGGTGAAAGTTGTGAGGAAAAAACTTTCAACTAAGCAACTATTATAGGAAAAAGCAGATTCTATAGGTTTTTTACCTAGATTATGTGCCTGGATAGTAACGATACTTACTATTGGATCAGACATAGAACATTGCAATGGGTTCTAAGCTAGAACAGTGGCCTCAAACCCATTTTAAATCTTCCCCTTCTTTTGGGGTATCAGACAACATTAACAGTCCTACATTTTTAGCTCTGACAGAAATGGAATGTTCACAGCGAAAAGGCTAGTGCTATTGCAGAAATGACGACTGTGCCACTCTCTACCAAACTCTCACGAGTATATAAATACTTCCCCCTCCACTGTCATCTTTAGAATACTTACTGGATAGATGCAGGTTCTTCCATTAAAATAAGTTACTTCTGCTGCTTCAACACTGAGAGAAAAAAGTAAGTGTGTAAAATGTGTGGTTTGACCAAAAAGTTCAATCTCATTGACAGAGAAGGATTATACTACTCACGTGAATTGCTTCTCACAATATTCACTGAACATTGTGACTAAGATATCGAGGACAATTTTTGCCTGAAAGATTAAAGAAATACAACCACATTTAAATCTATGGGTTCTGATATTTAATTTGAATGAAGCAAAATATCAGATCCAAATCATAACAATCAAAATGCTTAACTTAAAGCAGTGTTCACTCTATTCTGTTTATTGTTTTAATGAAAAAATTGGAAACCTAGAATGCACGATACAACTTTGTGTCTCATGGATCACATTCAACTAAAATAAAAAAAATGTTTGGTTTCTGTAACAAAGACATTCCTTCAAAGACATGAAAAATTGAAGGCTTTTGCTTTGAATGGCACCGAAGTAAATAGATTTTAGCTAAATTCAGCTCCCAAAGACACAAGAGTCATTATTACATTATGGATATGGATCTTGCAAAGATTTACTCTAATGAATCCTACTGAAGTTAAAGCAAGTAAGAGTTTATAAGCTCTAGGACTGTGCATTATCTGCAAAATCATTATCAGATCAATCTAAACTGTAGAATCTGTTTTTGAGGAGGATATTTTGAAAAGTTAGTGTAACAAATGAGTCACAAGATTCAAATCAGTTTCTATGAGATGTCAAAAAACCTATTTAGCCTGAAGCAGACATTTTCTTTACACATACTGGACACCACCCTTTTTAATGTTCATAAGTTCTAAAGTAGTACATAAAAAAAAAAAAAGCACAAAGAGTTTTTTGTTTGGATTCCCTTCAAGGCCTCTTTCCACTCAGCTTCCCAAAAACTCACTCCGACTCCAGACTTCATCACTCAGGTAACTTTATTTGGCATACAGCAATGCTACCTTGAGTTGATCAGACCCAAACATGGTGGGGATGGGGAGGAGGGAGGATGTGGGATACATCACAGTTTCAAAGCTGCACGGAAACCCTCTCACTTGATATAATCAGCATTTCTTAAACTGTGTTCTGCAGCACACCAGTGTGCCACGAGGCAGTCAGAGGTGTGCTGTGGAAAGAACAGAAAAAATTCTGCTCCCCGGCCCCCTGCAGAGCCCGTAGACAGCTCCCACTGCGGTAGGGTTGCCAGGTGTCCGGTTTTCTACCGGACAGTCCACTATTTGCACCCTCTGTCTGGTAGAAAAATTCAGAAAATACCGGACATGTGCAATGTCCGGTATTTTCTGAATTTCCGGCTGGCCACCGGACAGAAGCCTGGCGGGGGTGGGGTCGGGGGAACGAGGCAGGGCCCTGGGAGGCAGGGCCGCGATTGGAGCTGGGAGCCCGTGCAAAAGCCGGGCGGGCCGGGGCGGGGCGGGGCAGTGGCTGGGACTCCCAGCCACTCCCCCCGCCTGGCTTCTGCATACAACCAGAGGCTCCCAGCGCCAATCGCAGCCCCGCCTCGCAGCTGGGAGCCTCTGGTTGCATGCAGAAGCCAAGCAGGGGAAGTGGCTCCCAGCCACTCCCCCGACCCCTGCCCGGCTTCTACTAGCAACTAGAGTGAGTGCCTGCCGGGGGTGCAGCCTGTTGGACTCCGGCTGCGGCCAGTGGCTGCACCATCCCCTCCCCGCCAGCTCTGCTTCCCGCCCCCTTCCTCCGGCCCCCTCCTGTCCAGCCCCCGGCCCCGATCCCCAGCTCTGCTTCCGACCCACCCCTTCCTCCCTGACAGCCCCGCGGCCCTGACCCCCCAGCCCCACCTCCCACCCCTTCCTCCCGGCCAGCCCCGCACCCCCTCCGCCCATGATCAAATGTGTCCGGTATTTTGGGGGGGGGGGGGGGGGGTCTACCTGGTAACCCTACGCTGTGGCTTCCTCCCTCCCCCTCAAGCCCGCAGGATGCCCCCTGTCCCACCGGGCCTCCGGTGCCTTGCAGCCTCCTCCTCCATGTGTGTAGGCAGAAGCTTTTACAGCGGCCGCTGCTGCTGGGAAGGGGAGGGGTGGCCGGAGCTGAGGGGCCGCTCCCAGATCTCGGCGTTTTAAGACTGCCACCTGCGGGAACCCCGGCTCAGGCTCTGCCGCCCCCCACCCCCACCTGGGGCGAACTTGGGCTCTGCTGGCCCCCATGTGCTGCTGCTCTCTCTCCCCAGCCTGCTGGGGAAGTGGCAGAGTTTAATCTGGCAGGGACAGTCGGGGTTCCTGCTGCATGGGCGGGAGGGAAACTGAGCTCTCCCCACTCCAAGAACAAGAGCATGCTCCCTGGAGGCTTTCCTTGCTGCCAAGGGTGCGAAGCCAGGTAAGTATCCCTCCTCACGCCCAGACCCCGACTCAAACCCCCCCTCATTTCCCTCCCTCTGCCAAGACCCTGCATTCCCAGCTTGCTCTGACACCCTGCCCCAAGTCCCCTCTTCTACTCTCCCTCCTGGCCAGACACATTACCTTATTTACCATTTGTTTATTATTATCCTTATTTTTTGTGGTCTATGTTTTCAGACTGTTATTAGGGCAGTCTTCCTAGGTTGTGGTGCATTTCGACTCCCAGGTCCAGTGGTTTTTTTTTTTTTTTTTTTTGGCTCGTCAAATTTTCCCTGGAAGCTGCCTTTTTTTTTGGCTTTTGCTTAACAAAAAAATCTTTGGTGTTCCCCATAAAAAAAATGGTTTAGTGTTCCTCAGTTTTAAAAAGTTTAAGAAACACGGATATACATTATACATCTCAAGGCGTTTACTACATTGCATGACACATTTTTGGATTGACTTGTTTACTTTGCAGGAACGAATCCCTGTATAGCAGACACTGTCTACACACTGTCCATGGTTCATCTTCCTCTATCTCACATTCACATTTCTAACTTATTTTGTCCTTGTTATGTAGTTCGTAAATAGTTTCAGGTGTCTTCACTCTCTTATCTTAGTTGGTTCAAACACTGTTGTCTTAGCCTGCTGACATATGAGCTTATCTTATTTAGCACAAACATTCTGTTTTCAACCTACATAAGAATGGCCATACTGGGTCACACCAAAGGTCCAGCTAGCCCAATATCCTGTCTTCCAACAGTGGCCAATTCCAGATGCCCCAGAGGGAGTGAAAAGAACATGTAATCATCAAGTGATCCCTCTCCTGTCACTCATTTCCAGCCTCTGACAAACAGAGGCTAGGGACACCATTCCTATCCATCCTGCCTAATAAGTATTGATGGACCTAACCTCCATGAATTTATCTAGTTCTTTTTTGAACCTTGTTCAAGTCCTGGTCTCCACAGCATCTTCTGGCAAGGAGTTCCACAGGCTGACTGTGCGCTACATGAAGAAATACTTCCTTCTGTTCATTTTAAACCCGCTACCTATTAATTTTATTTGGTGACCCCTAGTTCTTACGTTATGATTCATTAGCTTCCCTACTTCTATCTTTCAAAAAATGAGACCTCCCTCAAAATGTTAATTACATTTTTATCAGCTCTGAGTATGCCCTCACAAAACACAAAAATTTATTTAACCCTTAGGATTAAACAAAGACTGTGAATGGCCAGCTAACTACAAAAGCAGTTTCTCCTCTCTTGGTGTTCACACCTCCACATCAGCTGCTAGAAGTGGGCCTCATCCTCCCTGACTGAACTGACTTCGTTATCTCTACCTTACTCTTGATTGGTACTCTTTTCTTATGCCTGTATATTTATACCTGCCTCTGGAATTTCCACTACATGTATCTGACGAAGTGGTTCTTTGCCCATGAAAGCTTATGCTCCAATAAATCTGTTAGTCTATAAGGTGCCACAGGACTCCTCGTATACTTGACTCCTTGTTGCTGTTATTTAACCCTTGTGTACCTATTTATTGTAAAAGTATTTTTGTTTTTATAAGGCTTAAATTAGACTGCCAAAATTCTCAAAAGAGTGAACAATGTGCATCCACAAAAGTGCTAGCACAGCCACTGACAAATTCATCTTAATTAGTTGTTTGGATTTGTAATTACCAAAAGTGGGTAGGGGAAAGGCTACCTTTGGGTTGACAAAATGAAAACTGTGCGTCTTTGTAGATGAACCCATGCTTAGAAAGTTGATTTTTATTTTCATTTAACTTTCTCTCTTTAAATTAAAATACAATTATCAAGAAAAAAATATATCCCCAATACATTTTACTGCTAGAGAGTCAAGGGGGGAAATAATTTTTTGTAAAAAGAATTCTGCTAGTATACAACAATCTCAAGATATTTTTCACTTTTCAGAATTGTTCAAGCACAGAAAAACTATCAACAAAAAAGAGTATTTAATCTGAATTACTCTCAAATTGAAAATTCAGGATCCATGCAAGGACAAAAATGCCTGCCCCAGAACAAATAGAACTAGAAAAATTTTTTAAAATGTAAGTTATTCCCAGAGCAAAACGAAGTATGAGGAGAAGCTGATTAATACACTCCCCAAATCACCCTTCTACTATTTCTGCTCCAAAATGTAAAATATATGGTCCTCTACTATGATATTTGTTTGTGTCATGGCCCTGTTACCCCAGAAGAAAACAGCTACATGTACACCAGATCTGACAGTATATCAAAAGCAGTAAAGCTTCATTTACCTTTGTAATATCAGTGGCTGTGCATTCAATAAACACATTTCTTGTATTTAGGCTTATTTTTGTATGGTCTCCTACAATAAACAAATACAAAAACATATTAAAGATGTTAGCATTTTTCTTGGAACAACATATGTATTGATACATCTTATTTATAATAAAGTGACACTGCTGTGTCTTCCACCAGCCACAAAGTCACTTTTAAGAGATGTTGGTGCAGCAGGAAGTGGAAAATTTGATTCTACAACTACAAGAGTACACACTCTTGTGTGGAAGACTGGTGTTCAAAGTGAACTTGGGATATCCATTTTGAGGAGGTTGTATGGGTCTATGGGAGCTACAAAAGCAATATCAATGTCCAGTCAGAGAAGGCAAAATAGCAAAACTCTTCCCACCTCATAGTTACAACTAGCACTGCATTCTTAGAGGATATGGTTTGCTTTCCTTGTTCTAGCATGTCCCAATATCATGATTATGGCTTATTAGGCTGCCGGGTTAGGAAAGCACTCCTGAATAAAAAGAATGAACATTTTAAAAATGTCATTCGGATTGACAAATGCCCTCAAAGGTAGGTCTATGCTTGTGGAGATGAGTGAAGTACAGAAACTGCACACTCTGCTAACATGGCTATAAAGAACAGCATAGAGTTTACAACCTTCATGGCTCTAGACAACCAAGAAGTGCCTCCCACGTATATACTGCTATTTTTAGCACTGTGGCATCCCTCTGTTAGAGCTTTTTCCTGCTGCAGTGAAAGACTTGAGAAGCAGAGAAAGGCTCTTGACAGTGGAGAGGCAGCAGTGAAAGGCTCCAGCAGCTCTTCTTTTCTTGTTGTGTCCTACTCCCCCAGCTGAGCTTTACACTGCCATATGTAGAGAGACACTGCAGTGAGTCGGCATCTTTCACTGGAGTTTGCTGCTGCACATAACTAACATGCTGTCACTTTTTTTTTTTTTTTGGCCAGTTCACAGTTTGTGGGATTCCAACTTTCAGCACAAAAACTAAAAAACAGCACATAAAATTTTGGTACTCTCTCAGACTGAAGCAAAGGATTCGAGGATCCTAAAATGCAGAGAGCGCCATGGCCAAAGCACACACTTTCTGCCCTGAAAAGCTATGAATTGTATTTGCTGCTGTTCTTGTAGTATACACAAAGCTCCAGAAAAACTTGTCCCTGGGTTAGATATAAGTTGTTGTGTGTGTTCCCTATCATAGCAACCTGAAACCTTTTGAAATTTTTTGAGAGAGACCAGAGAGAAATCCACCCCACAACAGGCAGGATTTTGAATCTGCCTCTCCCATATCCCAGGTGAGTACCCTAACCTCCAGGCTACTCACTTTTTTGCTTTCTCCACCCTCCACCTCCACCCCATTTATTTATCCTTGGCCTGAGAAACCTCTCTCTACAAAACTTTTGTTAAAACAGTTATGTACTTGCTAAAAATTCTGTTTCAGCGTTTTCCAACGAAAAATGTTTACCTGGAAAATTCCTGCCCAACTCTAATCAGTGTTCCTACAATAATCCAAAATGAGCATTCACATGTTTACATTTCAAGAACAGTAAGATGCATCAACTTTAATTTTGAAAAATCTTTCAACTATCATCCCTTAAAACATACCAAGATATGTGAAACTTAATTCAGCGTTTTGATTTATTAAAATGCAAACAACCGGAATGTTTACATCTAGATCAATCTGAAGCCGCAATGAACCTAATCAAGAACATTTCCAAAAGGATGACAGACTGTGGCTGACATCACATTTGGATTTGGAACAACCATGAAACATCAGAGATCCATAGAAGTGCACTGTCTCATAAAATTCAGGGCAGCTGTTTTAAGATTTGTAGGGATGACTAGAGATACACATCCAAAGTGAGACTGTCACCGGCAATTAAATTGGTCACTATAGAGAGTGCCAGACCCCGATTACATCGGAGTGACTGACTCTTGATCTAAATTCTTACTATGATGTAATGAAACTACCTATCTATTTTTGTCTAAGGAAATATTCTTGCCATTATCATTGATCCACTGCACTACTCACCAGAACAGCCTTTCCCAAATCACCTATGACTCCCTCTAATATTCAGAGGAAATGCTTTGTTAGAAACCATGTCAACAAAAATTCCAGCCCAAATGTATGTATTTATGTAAATAAAGCCTTCTAGACTCATACCTTGTAGACTAAATGCTCTCATAGTACAGTAAAACTCCAATTGTCCAGCATCCAGTGGTCCGGCACTCCTGATAGTCCGGCACCAATTGGAACCCGGAAGTGCTCCAGCCAGCCGGACAATTGGAGCTGCTCTGCCCCCGGGTTCCCCAAGTCCGCCACTGGTCAGTTTCAGCAGACTTGGGGAAGCCGGGGGCAGAGCAGCTGGAGTGCTGCCGGGTTGGTCCCACAGCACCGCTCAGGTGAGGGGCAGCGCTGTGGGACTAACCCGGCAGAACCCCAGCTGCTCTGCCCCCAGCTTCCCCAAGTCAGCCACTACTGACCGGCAGCGGACTTGGGGAAGCCGGGGGCAGAGCAGCTGGGGTGCTGCCAGGTTGGTCCCGCAGCACTGCCCTCTCCCACGCTGCACAGTTCCCCGCCAACCCCCCCACCGCAAACCCCTCATAGCTCCCCTTCCGGTACTCCCGCATATCTGATAATCCGGCACCCCCTGGGTCCTAAAGGTGCCGGATTATCGGAAGTTTACTGTACTTGGTTCAGTATGACAATGAGACTGGATTCACACTCAGACAAATAGATCACTTTTACAACACGAGAGACTCAAATTCTACTACTTATTGAGTCACCTTGAAATAAACTCTTCAGCCAAGAGACCGATGACTAATAAGCCTATATCTGTTATTCCTAACCCAGAGGTGTTCATGAAAATTCCAGCTCCACCATTTAGTTCCCGGTGGAAAGGGTACCAGAAATATATATGACATTTGCAGTGAAAAATAAATGACAAAAATGACACCATTTTTAAAAAAATTAATCAATTCACATAGTACTCAAATGTTTATGCTAGATACGCCATCAGAAAAATAATAGTAATAAAATAATCACTCGTAATCTTACCATTGATGATTGGCGGCATGGAAAGAACAACACCGTTGCTATCATAGATAACTGGGTAAAGTGGTTTGTTTTCAATTATGTGTAAATAATGCTTAAGTTGGCTGTCAGTCTGGAGAAATAAAGCACAAATTGAATTTTACATTATCTTAATCACGAATCATCACCATATGGCATAATCACTCAAATATGGCATTAGTAGGAATTTTGCCTGAATAAAGGATTAAGTTTGTGGATTTTACAGGTCCGTCTAAATTCCGGTTTTTTTCCGAAAGAGGATATGCAAATTCTGCAGGAATTTGCATATCTTCTTCCAATCTCATTTTCGAAAGTGAAAGTAGTCTGGACGTGGTTTTTTTCAGGAAAAAAACCCTTTTTCGAAAAAATCACGTAAACCTCATTTTTTAATGAAAAGCGTTTTTTTCGAAAAAGGGTTTTTTCCCCCCAAAAAACATGTCAAGACTACTTTCACTTTCAAAAGATCCAAAAATGGATCCTCTTTCAAAAGTGGTACCGTGGAATTTGCATATCCTCTTTCGAAAATAGAACTTAGTCTAGACATAGCCTACTTCACTACAGAAAGTTGTTTAAAAAGAGCAAGGAAGCCAAGAAACAAAATGAGAAAATAGAAATTTAACAGTAACTTCAAAATATTATTTCTCAATCTATGAGCAGGAGAATCGCAGCCACCAGCTTACTAAAGTCAAGCACTGTGATTGTTCATCATAAAGGAACTTCAATTTCTTGTCCTAAGCACAGAGCACTAAGCATGCTAAAGTAACTATGTTACTGCTTGGCAGCAATTAGTCTTAACGGTGGCAAAAGTTAGCTCCACAGAGATAAGGAAAAAAATAGTCTCTCAGTACTGATGTATTTACACTGAAATGCTCTTCAGTATCCAATACAAATGATTTCATGTTAAAAGAGCCATGATATGGAGTGAAGAGAGGTTATTTTAAGTATAAACATCTGTTGTCAGAACATGAAACATACTCTACTAGACAACACAGTTTTCTTCTGTGCATTCCTTCAAGTCTCTCTATTCCTCCTTGCTTGTTCCTCTCCCTTAGGGTCCTGTCATGTCAGTTTAGGCAGAGCATATTGGGGCTCTCTACTTGCTATGAAAAGTTCATGTGTCCCAGGGAGTTTTCTAGAAATGACAACATGAACACTGTCATACTAGAAAAGTTACTATTTAAAACAGTCTTGCTATAGCTCCTTTGCACTATTCATCAGCCAACATATGGGGTACTTTCAACTGTAGAGGGGAGCCAAGAATGGCATCTTGTTAAGCCTGAGTTCTTTAATCAGCTTCCCTTTCCTGCTACAGCCAGGTGAATATTTCAACATCTTCTGCAAATACCCGAGGAAATAAAAAAAAACAACTGCATTTGCTTCAGCTGTGCATTCACCCTTCATGTGTTCAGTTTCCTGTCAGCAAGCTCATTCCTAGAATATTCATGGGCTTGTCCAGAACCATGAGCATTAAGGTAAAATGTTCATGGAAAGCCAGCTTTGTGTTGATAAGCATGACTGTCTGCACCAGAAGCTTGATTGTAAGAGTTATTTTTATCCAAGAGACAAAACCATATGACTTCTATGTGTAAAAACCTGAAGACTACAGCACAAGTTTTGAATATTAAATACAACCAACTGCTCATGGAGAAGTCAAAGATCAACAGTGAAATGGTCGCTCCATTGGAGTCAATGGCAAAAGTCCCACTGATATCAATGGGGCCGGATTTCACCCCAAGAGCTAGGAGTAGAAATCAGAAATGAATAATGTCAAATCAATGTGAGAGAGAAACACAAGTTACTCAATTCAAAACAGTAATGCTTCAAACAGAGGCTAAATTACTTCAATCACTCATGCTATATTAATCATCATATTAGTAACTAGTAACTGCAATCACAACAAGATTTAAAACCAGTTCCACCAACATAAGAGAATAATACTTTGTTCACTATAATATGTTTTAGTGAGCACACATGGGAATTTTAAGGTATTTTTGTGACAACTGATGGACCTCTATTTTGTCCCATGATAACAAAAGGAGTATAATGGGGTGAAATTAAAGAGAAGACAGCTAAATACACAGGTTAAAATCCTTCAAATAAAATATTTGTCATATTTCATACAGCCATCTGCAGGACTGAAATAACTGTTTATGGAGCCTTTTCACTAGTACACCATTTCACATTTAGCTCTGAGAATATTAAACTGTGATCTCACATCAGCAGTAAACAAAAGTCACATTTTTATGTATATATTTGGTACTCTGCATAAAGTGAACTTGTGGTCTAGTTCCCAGCTCCTAGCTGAGAAGGGGCCACAACACAAAATTACCACCACTATTGGCAGTATCTGCAGAGGTGCAAATCCCAAGTCTTGCAATCTCTCTAGAAATTGAGATTTCAGAACTACACAAGAAGAGTTAGGAAAGGACACCTACCCTATATAGCTCCATAATTTCAGAAGCAGTATACTCCTTGTCCTGATTCAGGGGCTTGAATTTAATTTCTGAAGGAGGTCTAGCTGTATAAGTAAATGGACCAGAGATAGCGTCCAGGTCATGGGTACCAATCGCTACCAACGTTCTTTTCCTACAAAGAAATCAAGGCAAAATAGCAATTACTTTTCTATCCATATTTGGAGTTCCTCTGAAGTAATGTCCTCTGAAGCATTATAGAATCAAATATGCACATATCTAATGGAAGAACAATAGGGATTTTTACAAGTGTGAAAGCACTTACACCTAATAGCATTCTGCATGCAGTATGCATAGTATATTGGCTTTGTAACAACACCCACAACAGTCAAATGTAAATCTAATGGGACTGAGGCAGAGAATTTACCCAAGAGGCTGCTTCTGCTGATGATGTAGCAGATGTCACCCTCTTTATGGCATTGAGATACACTGAAAAGTGCCAGGGTCAAATAAATCAAATGAAGAATGTCTAAGAGCATTGCTTAAAAAATATTTTTGTAACCATGAGTGTAAGACATAACACCTCTTTAGATAAGGGAAAAGCAGTCCACCTCAAAAATAAAATATTTCACAATAAAAAATATTAAACCAACATAAATAGTGATATACCATGTAATCTATTCTCACTGGAATTGAAAACTAACCTGCAAATGTTCTGGTGTAGTTTTTCTTGTAGGTCAATGAAACTATCATAGCGAGCCTTGGAAAAAGTTATGTTACGAAGGACTGCAGCTACAGCATGAGGACGAACTTGGGCAGTCTACAGTTTATAAGAGCAGTACAATTACAAATTATTAAAATATAATATACATAGAATTCATAAAATTAATTTCCCACTTCGTTTTCATTGTGCATATTGAACTTTTTAAAGTGCTTAACACTTGTTAATAAAATGTATAGTACAACAACAGAAAATGCAACGTACTCACATCCCTGAAGGAAATAATTTACTTTTGGTTTGGTAAGGGAAAAAGGATTTTCTCTACTGAAAATATGGTTCCAGAAAACCATCAGAGATGCATAGGTATGAATTATCCTGAAATTACATGGTTATCTTTTATGAAGTTTGTTCTAAAGTATTTTTTACAGTATTCCCATATCAGCAAGCATGAAGATCACTAGTTACAATATACATTATTAAACTGAGAAAAATACTTAAAATAAGCAGTAACCTTAGCCCAAATACAATTTAAAACAAACTCATTTACTACAGAGTATGCTTGCTGGTGATGATGCTTTTACAGTATGGACAAAAGTTCAGCAAATACGTTCACCTCTTCAGTAATAAGCAGCCTCTGAATTTCACCATTGGCCGGCATAATCCTTTTATATCGAGGAGCCTTTATCCTAAGACACAAATGGAAATAAAGTTCACAACTGAGGATGAAACATTCTTCCAAAAAGAGCACAAGGAAGAAACATTAGAGGAGCGTCACTGCACTTTATGGTGAAAATGTTATAAATTTGTATTAGTATTAAAAGATCTATAATAACTGCTAACATATAGCTAGAGTTTCCTAAGAGGATATTACTAAAATACAGAGGACTATGAAATAGAAATACTCAAAAAGACAACTCCACTGCAGTCAAAAATTTCTCAAAAACTCTTAAAGAAAACCAATTTGTAGAAAACTGGTTCTGTCTCAGGAGAATTGAACCTGAGCACTCTCAACCTCCACTACCATCGAGGACAGGTGAGGATATTTAGTACCTTGCAGGATCAATCCCAGATTGTCTAATTAGATCAATCATTAATGCTAATTACTTGCACATACTAATATGAAATAAAATTTCAATAACACCAATAATTAACTACTACATATTTGAGAGAGTTTGAGAGTGAGTGAGGGTGCCTCTACACAGGACCCTAAATTTGAAAAAAAGAATCCATTTTGAAATAGCTTATTTAGAAATCTGGCACGTCTCCACAGCACCAAATTTCGAAATAATGTGCTATTTTGAGCCAACCCTTATCCCTCATGCAACAAGGTTTACCAGGATGCCAAAACAGTGCGTCCATTATTTTTCAAAATACTTTGAAATACTGAGTGGCTTGTGTAGACAAGGGGTAGCTATTTTGGGATACCTCTGGTATCCCTAAATAGCCATGCAATATAGACAGGGCTCGACAAACCGCTGAAGATTTCAGCCGGTCGCTCTGTGCACCCCATTCACCGGCGCTTCACGCATGCGCAGTGCCAGCCTGGCGCATGTGCGGTGTGGGGCTGGCGAGTAGCTCTCGCCGGGGTTTGTCAATCCCTTAATATAGATGTACCCTGAGTGAGCAAGCATGTCTGTTCAAGAACTCCTTCTGAATGGTATGAATTAAGACTACCAAATTTGGTATGCAGCTTCCTTTTATTATAACTTAAAGCAATGTAAGGGTTTGATTCTGCCAGGACACTGGGATTATCTGGAATGCGACTGGTCATTATATCCCAGCTAGCAGAGTCCTCTGTTTTCATTTTATGAGAAACAAAGAGGAACTGCAAAGGGCCAGACATAGGGAATGGGACAGCTATAATCCCACTAAGGTAGCAGGGGGCAGAAGCAAAGAAAGGGATAGTAGATAGCTGTATATTTGAGAGAGTGAGTGTATGTTTGTGCATTTGTCTGTCTGTCTCATGCAGCTGGGGGACAAGACCCTCTCCCCCAGCTGTGCCCACTGCAGCTGCAGCAGCCATGGACAGGCTCTCCTCACCTGGTCCCAAGCTGTTGAGATGAAAAAGGGCTAGTGTTGTTCTCTCTCCCCGGGGCCTGTATACTGAATTCCTCATCCCCAGCCCCACCTGAGCCTCCTCTATCACAGGCAGCAACGCTAAGGGTAGAGGGGCAGGGGAGTCTGCTCTGGCAGTAGCACCTGATCACAGGCAGCCCAGCTAAGTCCTGGCTTGTACCAGGTCCAGGAGCTACCCCCACTGCAGCTCTGCAGTTTAAATGTAGTAGGAGCCGGGTTTGCAGGCAGCCCGGCTCCTACTACATTTAAACTGCAGAGGCACAGCGTGGGTAGGTCCCAGACCCAACACGAGCCAGGACTGAGCCAGGCTGCCTGTGGTCAGGCGCTGCTGCCAGAGCAGCCTCCCAACCCCCAGCACTGCTGCCTCTAAGGGGAGGAGGGGCAGGAGGTATCATGGAGACGGTGCTGGGAGGAAACCAGCTTTCAAACCGGCTCCCCACAGCACTGGCTCCTGCTTCCCGCCGCCTTGCTGCCTCTGATACAGGCGGCATGGGGGAATGCGAGTAGTCAACTCAACTACCTGATAAGCCTAGGCTTATCGGATAGTTGACTACTTGCTTACATCCCTAACTGTGGGTAAATCTTCTAGTAAATAATATTTCAAAACCAACAAACAAAGACCTACTCAGCAAATTTAGAATGACAATTCCTTCTCCAGACTATGCATATCAGACACAGCTGACTTCTACTCTGTGAAAGAATAATGCTGTGAGCTTCTCCAGACAAGCGTTTAGAGAACATTTTAGCAACTACAGTGACATTATAGATCCCTAATGGGTCAAGGAAGTTTTATTAAACATCTTAATGTTAAAAAGCAGGAGTTTAACCTAAGTAAATACTTCATCGTGCTACAGTACCTTTCTTTAAAAACTTGAAGCCCTCGGACCAATCCTTCCAGACAAAGAAGATCATATCGGTTAGCAGGAACATCTATTTTATAGAGAATGATATCTGATGCACCCTCTGCCTTTCCATCACCTTGTTCTTTGCTTATTATGTCCTTCTCAGATGTCTACAAATAAATAAAAACCAAGTCACTGATAATAAAGTAAATGAATATAAACGGTGCTTTGAAAAACAGCATAATTTTAAATCTAAAATAAATTAGTATTCATTAATAAATTTAGTTTAAAGAGCATAATGTGGATTTATACATGAAATGGGTGCTTAAAGCACCAAAAATTGTACTAATTGAAGTCATCCCTTAAATCCAGAAGTCTTACTATGCTAATACACTGCAAAGATGTTGGTGCCAGAGCTAGAAAACTAACTTGCGGAAGCAAGACCTTAACCTCTACTTTTCAGTCAAAATATGAAATACCCAAACCATTAAGCTTTTGCAGTAGTTCTACACTCTTCCAGAAAAACATAAAACCAAAGTAGAGTTTGCAAAGAATCTGCAACACACAACTTGTAACTGGGATACCAACATTAGAAGTTCTTAGCCACTGCAGAACAGCAGTGTCTCTGGGTCATTTACACTCCTTATGATGTTCAGTGAAAAGGATCTTTTACTGTTGATGGGCAGCTAAACTGCCAAAGACAAAGGAGACTGGTCTCCTCTATCAAAACAGAACTCCAATCAATCCCCCACAGCCAAAGAGCTGCAAATGTAAATGTGACAAATGACAACAATACTTACAACTTCATCAAGTTCCAAACCAAACTCAAAACAAAGTTCATCAAATTCTTCATCAGCTAGGAAGAAAAGAAATTTCACCCATTAATTCTGGTTTCCAATACAAAGATCTCAGACTCCTGAAGAGAACTTAAAAAAAGTATTGAATAGAATATTAAATACTATTTACAAGGAGAGGAAGAGGGCGTATCACTGAGAATGTTATCATTACTTTTATTTTAATAACAATTTCTGCTATACATATAGTATTTATTGATTTGTGAAATGCATAGCAAACAAAATATTTAGTACACACTATATCATTTTGTATTGAATATAACTGGTTGCACCATTAGCTTTTTTCAGGCTAGCCTCCACATTGTATAACAGAACAGGAGACATCACATCAGCAAAACAATAAACAAGTCTATGAGAAGCAGTGCACTTGTTACAACAAATACTTTCTTATTCAGTCAGCTGAGCATAAATTAAGATGCATGACCCACCTTATGATTTGTGGGGATGTCTGATTTGCCACACAAATTGGGGCACAAGGAAATGCTGGATGAAGAAGCAATTTGGCTAAACAGACTTATCTGCCAGGTCTGTATTTCTGAACCCATCAATTATTACAATTAAAAACACAATTCGGAAAAACTTCCTTTCCTAGTACACTGTTCTAAAGTTAGACTGTAGCGTTTAACGATATACCTGTATTTTTATCAGCGACTAGGACTCAAATAGCACGTATGTATACACAGAACCTGAAAAGCTCATCAAGCCATGCCAAGCAAGCTTTCCCAGGCAAATGCTGTGAACTTCTGAAGAACTCAAGCCTTACGTCCGTGCAAACACATTTTCCTATGGGAATTCAGTGTAAAGTTATCGCAGTGACGCGCAAGTCCGCATACAGACAACTCCACCCTGCACAAACTGCGCCGCGCGGATTTCTCCAATGAAACCGGCCCAGAGTCTTGTCAGTTTCCCGACTGGCTGCTATGACAGCCAGCACCCTCTGATCGGATCGGCAGCATCTTGCTGCTCCCGGGGGCAGGCCCTGAGCAAGAGCAAAGGCAGACCCAGCAGATGGTGCTCGGCGGGGAGCAGCCCCCGGACACACGGGCTGGAAGAGGCGGGAGGACAACTAAGTCCCCAGCGGCAGTGGCCTGAAAGCTGGTGACAGGCCAAAGCGGCAGAGAGCCACCCCCTCCTCCCCCTCGCTCCTGCCCAGCGCCCGCACTCACTATAGCGCCTGCCCAGCGCCTGGAAGAGCAGCTCCTGCTTCACGCTGACTGTCGGCATGTCTAGAAGCTACATGCGTGCACTGCGCATGCACCTCCGCACACGCCGCAGAAAGGACCACCCCCGCTCACAGTGCGCCTCACTAGTCAGGCCCTGGGGCTGGCCAAAGCACAGCCTGATCTTTAGAATCCCCTTCTGCTCCTGCACCAGCGCTGCTGCCCTCCCTTGCCTCACGCCGCGCCGGTGGCCGTCTCGCAGCCGCGCTCTCCTGGCGAGACCCGCGGCGCGCGAGCGGAACGGAAGAAAGGAAGCAGCTGATGGCGTCAGGCAGAGCCAGGCCAGCTATGAACGCAGGCCGATACGTCAGCCGGCCGGCTGTGGCGGTTGGTGCATGGACGGCGCGCGGGGGGATCTGCCAGTTGGGGTAGCGGGCGCAGGCGCCCCGGGCCGAGAGGGGTGGTTCCCACCCACCGGCTCTAGGGTCGCTGGGCCCGGGCTCTGCCCTGAGCGGCGGGGCGGAACGTGACTCTGCCCGCAACGCTCCCCGGGCTGGGCAGCGCCCCTGGAGGGCCGGGGAATAGTGTTAGAGCCCTGCAGCCCCCGGGCAATGGCCCTGGGCCTCCCTTCCCAGCTCCGATTGTGCCGCTTGCGGGCCCGGCCTTGCACCTGTGACTGTGCTGGCATGTGTGTAGCGGGGTCTTCCATGGTGCTGCTCATGGTGCTGCTCAGGGTGGCGGGATAGGCCAGTGGTTTGAGCATTGGCCTGCGCAGGGTTGTGAGTTCAATCCTTGAGGCCATTTAGGGATCTGGAGCAAAATCTGTCAGGGATGGTGCTTGGTGCTGCTGTGAAGGCAGGGGACTGGACTCGATGACCTTTCAAGGTCCCTTCCAGTTCTAGGAGATAGTCTCCATTCGTTTAGCTGAGTTTCTAGGCATGTAACCCAACATATCAGGGTGGAATTCAGCTATGGAAACACTGACACCTATTTCTGCCAGCCCATTTACAATGAAGGCTCCTCCCACCTCCCCTGGCCAACATTAGAGCTAAGCTGCAACCCTGGGGCTTTCTAAACAGTGATAAAGGAGGATTGTTGAGGTAACAGCAAGGTGCAGTTTCTGGCATCTTTTGCTGGATATTTCAAGTGATAGAGGAAAACAGAAAGTGCATCTGAGGAAGGTTCTTTGTTTGGAACTCTGCAGGTATTGTGTCAGGACTGCATTTGGAGAACTAAGCCTCATTCTCCCTTACCCCTGTACATTCGGTAGCACGCTGAAAATAAAATGCTTCAGGGGGTAGCCGAATTAGTCTGTTACAGAAAAACAACAAATGGTCTGGTAGCACTTTATAGACTAACAAAACATGTAGATGGTTTGTTAGTCTATAAAGTACTACCAAACCATTTGTTGGGTTTAAAAAAAAATAAAATGCTACTGATTCATTTAGATTGTGTTTATGCCCATTTTGCACTCTGCACTGGTGTAAATGAGTGTAAGAAGAGCAGAGCAATAGAAAGGCCTGGGAACAGAGAGACTTATTTGGGTTGCTGAAAAGGAAAGTGAGGTTTCAAATATTCTCTGGCATCAACTCACTAGAGGGGGCTCTTTTAGTAAAAATAATCCAGAAACCCTGTGCGTGCTCCTACATGTCCTTCGTGCACGGAACTATCACTGAAGTCTGGATGAATGTTTTAAGCCAGTTTATGACAATATAAATGTAATTGAGTTGAGAAACCCAACATAGTGTAACAGGTTTGCCTAACAAGGTAATTTATTCACATATCATATAGGAGCATATTCCTGCATGGAGGTAAGCACCTTCTGAGAGGCCCTGACTGCCCTCAATTCCCATTTACATCACTGGATTGAGGTCACTCTGAACCTTGTGAGACCAGGTGTATTCAAAGCAAGGCTAGTATATGAAAATCATAGCCTGCACTCCTTTGGCTGTGTAAGGCTATTAGTGATGGTTGCAATGCTATAATTTCTTACTCTAATAGGACTTTCACTGAGGTTTTACCATCTTACAAAATCTGAATAATAAAATAGATTAAATAATAAAATCAAAATCTATATAATAAGCCATGTAATGTTAATCCTATGGAAACGTGGCTTAGATTTTTGGGTTTTATTTCTATTTTGGGTTGGGGAGGTTTGACGGTGTCCTAGCAAGTACTGCTACACAATTTTGGCAGAATTACATTTTTAATTTTTATTATTTTGACAGCTAAACATTTTGTACATTTTCATTCATTTACATTTTCAGTTTTTGGGAATTATGGGGTAGGATCAGGCAACAGGAAGCATCAATGAATTACTTGTCAGGAGATACTCATTTTAAAAAGTTAAACTTTATAACAAAGCACTGTCAAAATGTACAAAATAAATATCTACTCATCAAAGTTCTCAAGCAGCATTTTTCTTACTTTGCCGATCTGTAAATTTCTGTTGTAAGTAGAAATCATTTTTTGTGTGTGCATATATGGTGAAATCTATGTGTACCAACATTTACTGATTAAAAATGTAAACCTTCCAAGATTGCTTATATGTCTCCAGCCTGCTGACATTGGTGCATATTAGTTTATTGCTATTACATTGTCCAGAACAGTAGACAGGTAGATGTGGGTTAAGATTTCAAAGTTGATGGCAATGCATAATTAATGGCTTCCCTGAGAAATGGGCAGATGGGGAGCTGGTGGCATACAAAATTAAGAGGTTTTAGCTTAGGGGACAAGCTTGAAGTTCTGCATCATCAGGCAGCCAGTGAAAATTCTTGCAGTGGGTAACAAAATTTATAAGGGCTTGTCTACACAGCAAGTAACTGCATGGGCAAGTGATAGCATGAATCTGAGTGTGCCACTTGTAAGTCCAAAAGTGCAAGAAGCAGTAGCTCACAAAGCTGTATGCCCCCAAAATCACAAATATTCAGATTGTTTACAGTTCCAAGACACATGCCACTTACCCAGGTTGATTTGTACTTTACAACTTACCAAAGACAGAAACTTGTAGTTCAACCTGTATTAAATTAATTCATTAAGTAGCGAAAAAAATAAGACAGTAAACACAAGGTTAAAGCAAGCAAATTTATATAAACAAATGAATTAGTACAGGAGTGGGCAAAATACGACCTGTGGGCAGGATCTGGCCTGCCAACGTGCCATGACTTTTGAGCAGGCTCCCTGCCTGCTGTCCCACATTGCACAGATACATATGGCCCCAACAGCTGGCTGCTTTGAGCAGCATGTAGGGGTGCAGCAGGCAAGGGAGCTTGCTTAAGGGTCCCAGCAGGCTGCTGCCCAGGAGCTGCCTACAGTAAGGTGCCTCGCAGCCAGAGCCTGCACCTGACACCCCATCCTTTTCCTCTCCTCATCTCCCTGCTCCAGATCACAACCCAAATCCTTTGCACCTCCTCCTACACCCATGCCCCAGGTCACAACTTCCCCCGTCCTTCCCCCGACCCTACATCTCTCCTCCAGGTCACAATCCTCCCCTGCACCCATACCTCCTCCTGGACCATGCACCTTCTCCTCCACCTCAATCCCCTGCTCCAGGTCACAATCCCTTCACCCAAACTCCCTTCCAGACCCTGCACCTCCTCCATTAATATCATAGAAGAACGTTGCCATTGACTACCTACAAAATTTAAATGACAGCTTTATAGTAACCTGCCAACTCTGAATGTCTTTTAGCACTAACCCAGGTTGACCCAGGGGAGCTCTGCTAGGGATGCTAGATAGTGTGTAATTTAATAGTCATGTAACCACATCACAATTTAGCAGTTACATGACTATTTGATAGTCCCCAGAGGTGGGCCTGGCAGCCAGGGTGCTTTTGACCCCAGTCCTGAGGAGCCCCCTGCCACTGTGCACTGCTGCTACTCCAGCTTCCCACACAGACTGGCTTCCACCTGCCGCTGCAGCCTCTGATAGAGAGAGCGAGCTGTTGTGTAAATCCTTTGCCCAATCCAGTATAATGTGGATGTAAGATATGTAACTTTTTGTATTGTAAGTCTGTTACTTTCAGTTATAAGTCATGTGACTTGATATGTAACTGCTATGTGACTCTCAGTTGTTCTATGTAACTCTCTGCTGTTGTAAGTCACATAACTCTCAGTTCTAAGTCATGTAAGTTTCAGTCATTAGGAGCTGCTTAACTTTCTGTTACTATAGGCCATGTAATTTTCTGTAACTTTCATGTAATGTTTCAAGTTCTGCCACTTCTTGCAAGTTTAGTAATTTACAGTCTTCAAGCTCTGTAACATTCTATTCTGTGACAAGGGAATTGGTGGGTGTGTGTGAATGGAGAGAGAATGTGAATAGGGTAATGTCTGTGCCTTTGTCCAGAGGATCCATGAGGTTACAGAGGCAGCGAAGGCGGGTTTGGGGGAAGAGACCGGTTTGCAGAGCTGGCACACACGGAGAGCTGTCTTGAAGCCGGCTCCCTGCATGCATCAGCTCCCGCCTGCTCCCCTCACCCTCTGCGTTGCTGCCTCTTTATCAGATGCAGCAGCACTGGGGTGGGAGGAGGCACTGGCTCCTGCCTCCCCCCCCCTTGGTGCCTCTGATACAGAGACACCCAGGGGGGAATGCATGTAGTCGACAGGATTAATCAATAATCCCAGGTTCATTGGTTAATCAAGTAGTCGTCTACTAGCTGACATCCCTAAACTCTGCTTTTTTTGTAGCTCCTGCCCTCTCAGAGGCCAAATAGCAAAAGAGATGAAAACTTGATTTTTTTCTGTCAGCTATATTTATTTCTTCCAGAATTCAAGCTGATATGAAGACCCCTTTTTCATTTAGCCTCTTCATTGGTGTTCAGAGGCAATTAAGAAAGTTGTGTGTGATGTCCCACAATGGCCCATAGTTGTGATAGCTTTCTTGATGAGCAGGAAATAATCCCTCTTGACAGGTTCACAGTTCCAGGGCAAACATTTTTTAGTTATAAAGCAAAAACTTAAATATTACTTTATAGCAGTGATCACCAACCAGTAGACTGTGATCTACTGGTAGATCTTGGAGCCTCTGACACGTGATCCTGACTGGATTGGCCAAGAGGTTATCAAGCCCAGCACTTCAGCTACCTCCCGCCCCCAGCCTACTGCACATCTCCTGCCCTTTGCCTTGGTACTGCCTCCCCCTACCCCTGGGCGCCTCCTGCTTTCTGTGCAGGGCAGGGGAGGGAAAAGAGGGGCACTGATGTCAAGGTGCCCCCTCTCCCACCCTGTATTTTATCTCCACAGAGCAGAGAGAGGGCACAACAGGACTTGGGATGGAGGGGGTTTGCTGACTGCTTTTGGGAGTGGTGCAGGGCCAGGGCAGGGGTAAGCCTGCCTTTGCTCCACTGCTCCACCACTGAGGAGCCACCTGAGGTAAGCAGTGCCCAGCTGGAGCCCACATCCCGAAACCTTACCCCAGTCATAAACCCCTTCCTGCACCCCAACCTCCTGCCTTAGCCCTGAGCACCCCTTGTGACGGGACCGGGCTGGATCTGGGCACCACTGAGGGTGTCAGCTCAAGGCGAATTGCTCAAAACCAGGGCTACTTACAGCCCTCAACTGGAGACCTTTCCCCATTAGGCCACCAACCAGTCACACAGAGCACTTCAGCTGCCAGTCCGGTCAGCAGGAAGCCTCATGAGCAAAACCTCTCAGACACCTGAGCTTTCCCTGTGCCACAATCAGGTGAGAAGTTATAAAACCCCATCTCACCAACTCCAAACAGATCCTCCCGGTCCCAAAGAACCAGCCACAGTCCCAGGCCAATTTACACTTTAGATCTTACCCACAAGAGCACGCTGAGCCAGTCCTTTAGCATCTACAATCTAAAGGTTTATTAACAAAAGAAAGAAAAGGTTGAGAGTAAGATTGTTAAGAAGAACACATTACATACATCAGTCACCAAGTTCTTGATGCAGGCTCTTAGAGATGTTATAAACTGTTAGCTTAAAACTCTGGTGTACATCCTCCTGTATTAGGATGGGTCAGCAATCCTTCCCAGCTCTCTGTCCCAAGCAAGAATGTATCTGGAAGCAGGAGCAAGATTGAAGACAAGATGGAGATGGCCTCATGGGGTTTTTATATTCCTGGTGTCTCCCAAACTGGAGCTGGTCACATGATCAAGGGACCTGTCTGTGTTTCACATGCAAGTAGCCATAAGGCACTGGCTGGTCTGCATGTTTCCAGACACATTCCTCAGGTGTGTATTGGCTGCTCTGAGAGCCATTGTCTATGAAGCAATGCTGGTTAGCACAGCCATTCACTGAACAATCCTTTTTCACAACAGGCAGTCCAGGCCCATTGTTCCCTCCCAGACAGAGAACATTTAAAATACAAGAACAGAGCCCATATTCATAACTTCACATACAAAAATCATACAAGTACATGAGTGCCATACATAGAATCAGTAGAGCATAAGCTTCCATTTGACACCTCACGTGGCCCACTTTGTACAGAATTTGGGGAAAACACCACCCGTGGGTGCAACAGTGATCTGTCTACTCACTTTAAAATCCAATAATGTGACACCCCTGCATCCAAACATCCTCTCAGAGCCTGCACCTAGAACCCCCTTCAGCACCCCAACTGCCTGCCCCAGCCTGCTGAAAGTGAAGGAGGGTGAGAGGGAGGGAGGATAGACGGAGTGAGAAGGGGCACAAAGGAGGCAGGGCAAGGGTATTTGGGTTTGAGGTAGATCTTGAGTTGCACTTAAATTAAGAAAGTGATCTCCTGCTTTAAAAGGTTGGCAACCACTGCTTTATAGCAAGTGATAAAGATACAAGTGAGATTAATGCACCCAGAAATTTACAAGCATTTCAAAACTTAAACACTAAACACAAGTTTAGGCATTCACTTTAGTCAGACTAACACACAAGTCAAACAGACCGTTTTCCAGCAATGAATTGGTCAGCATGTGACTGAAGTGTTGGCAAGAGCTGGCCCCTGATTTGCCAGCATCACACAGCCACACCCTAAATTAGGGAGCTTTGTTAATAGTGCTACTGACTCAGGCACTCCCCTGGGATAGACCTGTGTGCTCAAGCACACACACCGGTGTGGACACGGGGTTAAAAAATCAAAAGACAGACCAAAATGACAGTGTAACTGAAATAACATTTGGGCCAGTCTCATGGTTTTTTGGAGTGTGACTCATGTGACTTTTTCACTTGTGCAGGTTTTTGCCTGTTTTTACTCTGCTGGTATTTGTTGGGCCCAGCCCCCTAATCTGAGGCACCTTTTCCACGGTGGAATGGGGCGGGGAAGGGGGCTAGAGCTGCACGAGGAAGGGGCCACCTGCCGGTTCCCTTTGTGCTGAATTCAATACAACTTCCTCTGCCACCTGCCCTAGCCCCAACTCACTGACCTGCCCTTCCCCCTGGCCTGAATTGCTCTCGTTGCCCGGCAACCAGCTAGGGCTTGCCCCCACCTGGCTGAACTGCAGCCTCTGCCCTGCAGGGGCAGGCAGCCCCAGCCGAGCCCATCCTGCAGCTGCCAGTCACAGCAAAGTTTTTCCTGCTCCGCGCGCAGCCCCCGGCCGGGACTGCCCCCGTGCGCCGGAGCTGGCCGGGTCCCTGCGAGAAGAGGCGCGGCCCGCGCGTTCCCTTACGGAGGTGCATTGCGGGCGTGGCCTGACTCACAGACAAGCCCCGCGGCTTTCGCTGCATCCAGCGAGCGTTGCACAACGGCCGGGCCCTGCGCCGAGCTGAACTTTCCCCCCCCCCCGAACTTGCGGGGAACACGGAGGATCCGTTTTACTCCGGGGGAAGCGGAACCGGGCGTAGGCGGGAGTTTGCTTTCCTCTTTCTGCGGCTAATCGCCTCTCCAGGGAGGAGCGAGGGTTCTACCTCTGCGGGACAAGCAGGACGCACACAACATGAAAGTCGAGTTTGCTCCCGTTAACATTCCCCTGGCCAGGAGACTCCAGACAGCTGCCGTGTTCCAGTGGGTCCTCTCCTTCCTCCTATTAGGTAACAGCGCTTTGCCTGCCTGCCTTCAGAGGGAAACGAATCTTATTTAAAAGCAGCAACAGGCTCAGGATTCCTCCACTCCGTCGCCACGTGGAGACTAAGCCTGGCCTGCTGTATATATTAAAGCTGATGTTTGAAAGCAAGTTCACATTACACAGGCTTAGGAGAAAGGCACTGTACAGCTGGATGATGAAAAGTTACAAGTATTATAAACACTGGCGAAGCCCCATGGTTCTTTCTTACTTGTTAACAAATGGGCAGGGCATTTCAGCATGCAAGGAGTAAAGGAGATCATAGTTGTCTCTGTTGTCTGAAAAGATGTTTCTCTTTTTCTTGTAAGTTACTTGTGTTTTTCTTATGCATGTATAACCGCCACAGGCGGTTTTGAACCTGGGACCATAAAAAACACAGCTACAGATGTATTTCACAGTGACAGAGTCTTCCCATTAAAACAAATTCCTCAGTCCCAGCTAGTTTTGTGATGACTAATACTTTATTCCCTCTTCCCCCCCAACAAAAACAATTCAGCATGGTAGATGTAAAGATTTTTATATAATGTGGCTTTCGTTATTATTTAACTATTTTTGTACAACAGTTTTCCGTGGTGAATCTCCATGCAAATCTAAATTAAATAAGAAGTGATATGGGACTACTTTTATCTTTAATCTTCTGCTTCAGAGGTTGGGAGTCTACATTTCTCATACACTTATTTATTTCTGTCTAAAGTTAATCTAGTTTGTGGTGATAAATTTATTTTAGTAGGTAAATTAATTCCACTGACTTATTAGTATGTGGTGATTTTTCCTAATATTCCAGTGAGGAGTTCTGCCAGTAAATGTTTAATCATAGGAGTACATATTTACTCATGTGGGTAAACCTTGATCCTCAGATAATATATATTGGCATAGCTTAGAAAGCTCACTGTTCTGTGTATTATTGGTGGTTGTCAAGGCACTTCAGTGTTCCCATAGTTTGAGTTTTACAAACATAGCTTCCTTACAAATCCTGCAAATATGTCATTTTATGTTTTTAAAATTCCAAAATTGTGTCTGGATCAGTATGGTATGGTCTAATTACCTACAAAGAAAGGTGCACACTGGTTTCTGGGGAGCTAGCTTTACACTGAGCTTGATAATAATCAAAGTGTTTTTATTAAGTACAAAAAGTAGGATTTAAGTGGTTGCAAGTGAAAACAGTCACATCAGAGTAGGTTACTAAATTAAAATGAACAAAAAAAACACTTAGCTGGTTCTAATCCACTAAGAAACTTGTTACATGCAAATTGTTACCCTATATCGCTGTTCTTATTTCAGGTAAAAGCCTCAAATAAGAGTTGATCTTTTACTCTGACTTGGGTCTAACTCTATAGCTTCTTCAAAGTTCCTTTGTATCCAAGGGTGTGCCAGGCAGTTTCATGAGCCAGCTGAAGACAAAGGGTGATTGTTTTCTTATTGCTTTAATATACTTTCCTCCAGGACAGGAACCCTTTCCTTGGCATTCCCCATTCTTATGGCAAAATATCTAGTTCAGCAGGATTCCAGTACCAGGTGGCAGGGTCATGTGCCTTTCTAGGACCTACCACAGTTTGGGCTTACAGGAGAAAAAAGGAGGTGAATATACCGGACTGTCCGGGTCAATACCGGACACCTGGCAACCCTACTGTCAGCTGTTCCATAACTCCAATAACTTTTGTTACCCTTTTCTGCACCTTTTCCAATTCCAATATATCTATTTTGAGACAAGGCGACCACATAGATTCATAGAACACTAGAACTGGAAGGAACCTCGAGAGGTCATCGAGTCCAGTCCCCTACCCTCATGGCAGTACCCAGTACTGTCTAGACCATCCCAGATAGATGTCTATCTAACCTGCTCTTCAGTATCTCCAGAAATGGAGATTCCACAACCTCCCGAGGCAATTTATTCCAGTGTTTAACCACCCTGACAGTTAGGAAGTTTTTCCTAATGTCCAACCTAACCCTCCTTTGCTGCTGTTTAAGTCCATTGCTTCTTGTCCTATCTTCAGAGGCTAAGGAGAACAATTTTTCTCCCTCCTCCTTGTGACACCCTTTTAGATACCTGAAAACCGCAATCATGTCCCCTCTCAGTCTTCTCCTTTCCAAACTAAACAAGCCCAGTTCTTTCAGTCTTCCTTCATAGGTCATGTTCTCTAGACCTTTAATCATTCTTGTTGCTCTTCTCTGGACCTTCTCTAATTTCTCCATATCTTTCTTGAAATGTGGTGCCCAGAACTGGACACAATACTCTAATTGAGGCTTAATCAGTGCAGAGTAGAGTGGAAGAATGACTTCTCGTGTCTTGCTCACAACACTCCTGTTAATGCATCTCAAAATCATGCTTGCTTTTTTTGCAACAGGGTTACACTGTTGACTCACATTTAGCTTGTGGTCCACTATGACCCCTAGATCCCTTTCTGCAGTACTCCTTCCTAGACAGTCGCTTCCCATTCTGTATGTGTGACACGGATTGTTCCTTCCTAAGTGGAGTACTTTGCATTTGTCCTTATTAAACTTCATCCTATTTACCTCAGACCATTTCTCCAGTTTATCCAGATCATTTTGAATTATGACCCTATTCTCCAAAGCGGTTGCATGTGCAAACTTAATAAGCGTACTCTCTATGCCAATATCTAAATTGTTAATGAAGATATTGAACAGAACCAGTCCCAAAACAGATGGCTACACAACCCCACTTGTTATGCCCTTCCTTCTACCATTCCTTAGAATCATGAACTCTATGATTTCATAATCACTCTCACCCAAGCTGTCTTCCACTTTCAAATTCTCAACCAGTTCCTCCCTATTTGTTAAAATCAAATCTAGAACAGCTTCTGCACATGGTATTCAAAATGGGGGCGTACCATGGATTTAGAAAGAAAATACCATATTTCCTCTATCTTATTATGTATTCCTTTCTTAATGATTCCCAGCATTCGTTTGCATTTTTGACTGCCACTGCCTATTAAGTGGATGTTTTCAGAGAACTATCCACAATGACCCCAAGATAAGGGAAAACAATAAAATAGTGGTGGTTCTCCAGGGTTAGCCCCTGACAATCTGCCACCACTGTATTTACCTCTGCGTCCCCAGGTACAGGTGATTGCAGCTCCCAGTGGCTGTAGATTGCCGTTCCTGACCAATGGGAGCTGTGGGAAGCAGCATGGACCAGGACACTACTTCCTGCAGCTCCCAGTGATTGGGAACAGCGATCCACGATGGCAGGCATCAAGGGGTTTGGAGTGCCCATATCCAGGATCTTCACCCCCACCTCCTACTCTGAGCCCGCTCCTGCACTCCAAATCCTTGACCCCAGTCTGGAGCCCTGTCCTGTACCCTAGCCCCTTATCTATGGTGCCACCCCAGAGCCCACACCCCCGGTCAGAGGCCTCACCTCTCCATGACAACTCTCTGCCACAGCCTGGAGCCCCCTCCTGCATTCTGAAAAATACTTGTATACAGGGGCTCCACAAAATCTAATAGCCCAAGGAAGCCTTGACTAAGTGATCTATCCCATAAGCCAGACTCATCTTCTGGCTGTCAGCCGTCTAGGGACACTCAGAGGATGGGGTTTCATCCCATTACCATCTTGGCTAATAGCTATTGAATTTACCTAATTCTGTTGTAAGCTTTTATTATAACAATTTTTCTTCTATTAATCATCCATAAAGGTCAGGTATATGGCATCAGTGATCAATATAAACCTAAAAATATTGTGAGTGGTGCCTAGAAATACATAGACGAGAAAAAAGGATTCCTTCCAAAATCTCTCCCTCTGAACCTACTAACACTACAGCACATGTTTTGAATACTATGGTCATCAATGAGTGCTGAAGCCAATTTCTGTGGTTTTATAATCACATTTCACTATTCTAAAATACGGTTTTAAACTCATGTACCAGCATGAAAGACCTAAAGCAAATAATATGGGAAAAATAAGATGGGGGAACTAGAGCAGCAATTCTCAAACTTTTTTATATTGTGGAACGGCAAACTCATTCAAAAACTTTTGGTGGACCACTCTGAAACATTTGCATATTCCTTATGGTAATTAATTCTAAGTGGTCACATGTTATTTTACATTGCATCTGTGTGCACACAATACATGTCATTATAATGGAATTTTATTATTATTATCCCTCCAAAAAAAGTAGTATTCAAGAATTGTAAAACATAACCAAAAACATGGACAGTGCTTTCTTGTCAAAAAGCATTAATGACGTCACAGGATGGGGCAGTGGGCTCTTAACACTCATGTCAGCAGCATCCAGCTGGGGCAATAAATGAAACTGCAGCATGCATGAACGCATAAATGAGTGACAGCTTTGTGTATCCTGGGCTGGCAGAGCTGGGGTAGTCACGTGGACTTTATCAGAGGAATAAAGATGGTGAAATCTTGAATTGTAATGCCATGTGGATCTGGCCCCGACTGCCCAGAGCAGCCGCCTTCCATGCAGCCCTGCCAGCCGAGCAGCATAGCGGCCGCCGGAGCTGGAGCCATAGTGAGGCTGCTCCAGTAGAGCCAGCCTCTCTAGGGCCCCGGCTCTAGCTGCCACACACCCAGCTGCCTGCCACACCACTCACCCTGGCACTGTGTGGGGAAGTGGGTGGGAAGAGAATTTTTTGTGAGCATGCAAGTGCGCACCTTATGGAGAACCCCAGCAGACGGGGCCCATTAGCAGCTGGGGGGCGTGGCTTGGCAGTGTGCCATAGGGAACCGCTGAACTAGAGTATCTCATATTTAAAGAGGATATTGATATAATAGGCATCACAGAATGAGGACAATCAATGGGACATAGTCATACCAGGGTACAAAATATATCGGAAGGACAGACCAGGTCATGCTGGTTGGGGAGTGGCACTATACATGAAAGAAAATATAGAATCCAATGAAGTGAAAATCCTAAATGAACCAAAATGTTCCGTGGAATCTCTAATAATAAGAATATAGCACTGGGGATATATTATTGACCATCTGACTAGGACAATGATAGTGACTATGAAATACTAAGGGAGATTAAAGAGGCTATAAAAATAAAAAAACTCAATAATAGTGGGGGATTTCAACTACCCCCATATTGACTTGGTACACGTCACCTCAGTACAGGATGCAGAGATGAAGTTTCTTGACACCTTAAATGACTGCTTCTTGGAGCAGCTGGTTCTGGAACCGACAAGAGGAAAGGCAGTTCTTGATTTAGTCCTAAGTGGAGCACAGGATTGGTCAAGATTGGACCGCTTGGAAATAAGTGACCATAATGTAATAAAATGTAACATCCCTGTGATGGGAAAAACACCTCAGCAGCCCAAAACTGTGGCGTTTAATTTCAGAAAGGGGAACTACACAAAAATAAGGTTAATTGAACAGAAATTAAAAGGTACAAAACCAAAAGTATAATCCCTGCAAGCTGCATGGAGATTTTTCAAAGGTACCATAATAGGGTTAAAGATAAAAAGGAGATAAAAAGTGAAAGAGATAAAAAATGGAAGTTAAATCCTAAACTCTGTCGAAGTATATGTAAAAAATACAATAAGGAAAGACAAAAAGGAGTTTGAAGAACAACTAGCCAAAACCCCCAAAAGGAATAGCAAAATATTTTTTACATACTCCAGAAGCAGGAAGCCTTCTAAACAACCAGTGGGACCACTGCATGATTGATATGTTAAAGGAGCACTCAAAGACTATATGATCATTGAGGAGGAACTAAATGAATTCTTTGCTTCGGTCTTCACGGCTGAGAATATTAGGGAGATACCTAAACCCTAGCTATTCTTTTTAGGTGACCATTCTGTGGAATTGTCCCATATTAAGGTGTCATTAGAGGAGGCTTTGGAACAAATTGATAAATTTAACAGTAACAAGTCACGGGGATCAGATGGCATTCACCCAAGAGTTCTGAAAGAACCCAAATGTGAAATGGCAGAACTATTAACTGTGGTTTGTAACCTATCCCTTAAATCAGCTTCTGTATCTAATGACTGGAAGATAGCTAAAGTGACACCAATATTTTAAAAAGGCTCTAGAGGTGACCCTGGCAATTACAGATCATTAAGTCGAACATAAGTACCAAAACTGGAAAATTCGTTGAAACTATAGTAAAGAACAGAATTGTCAGATACATAGATAAACATAATTTGTTGAGGAAATGTCATGGATTCTGTAAAAGGAAATCATGCCTTACTAATCTACTAGAGTCCTCTGAGGGGGTAAACAAGCCTTTGGACAAGCAGGATCCATTGGATCTAGTGTACTTAGATGTCCAGAAAGCCTTTGATAAGGCCCCTAACCAAAGGCTCTTAAGTAAAGTTAGTTGTCATGGGATAAGAGGGAAGGTCCTCTTATGGATTGATAACTGGTTGAAAGGCAGGAAGTTTTTGGAGAATGTTGGGGATAACTTCTTGATACAAGTACTGCAGGAACCGACCAGGGGCCATGCGCAGCTTGACCTGCTGCTCACAAACAGGGAGGAACTAGTAGGGGAAGTAGAGCTGGGTGACAACCTGGGAAGCAGTGATCATGAGATGGTAGATTTTAGGATTCTGACCAAAGGAAGAAAGGAGAGTAGCAAAATACACACCCTGGACTTCAGAAAAGCGGACTTTGACTCCTTCAGAGAACTGATGGGAAGGATTCCCTGGGATACTTACATGAAGGGGAAAGGAGTCCAGGAGAGCTGGCAGTATTTTAAAGAAGCCTTATTAAAGGGATAGGAAGAAACCATCCAGATGCGCAGCAAGAAAAGCAAATATGGTAGGCGACCAGATTGGCTTACCAGGGACATCCTTGGTGAACTTAAACACAAAAAGGAAGCTTACAAGAAGTGGAAACTTGGACAGATGACTAGGGAGGAGTATAAATATATTACTCGAGAATGCAGGGGAGTTATCAGGAAGGTAAAAGTGCAATTGGAATTGCACCTAGCAAGGAATGTGAAGGGTAACAAGAAAGGTTTCTACAAGCATGTTAGCAATGAGAGGGTGATCAGAGAGGGTGTGGGGTCCTTACTGGATGAGGGAGGTAACCTAGTGACAGATGATGTGGGAAAAGCTGAAGTACTCAATGCTTTCTTTGCCCCTGTCTTCACAGACAAGATCAGCTCCCAGACTAATGCCATGCAGTATGGGAATGAGGTGGACAGCACATGGTGGGGAAAAAACAAGTTAGGAACTATTTAGAAAATCTAGACATACACAAATCCATGGGCCCAGATTTAATACAGCCGAGGGTACTGAGGGAGTTGGCAAATGTCATTGCGGAGACCTTGGCCATTATCTTTGAAAACTCGTGGAGATCGGGAGAGATCCCAGATGATTGGAAAAAGGCAAATGTAGGGCCCATCTTTAAAAAAGGGAAGGAGGATGATCCAGGGAACTACTGACCAGTCAGCCTTACCACACTCCCCAGAAAAATCATGGAGGGGATCCTCAAGGAATCCATTTTGAAGCACTTGGAAGAGGGGAAAGGGATCAGGAATAGTCAACATGGATTCACAAAGGGCAAGTCGTGCCTGACCAATCTGATTAGCTTCTATGATGAGGCTCTGTGGATATGGGAAAGTCAGTGGATGTGATATACCTTGACTTCAGCAAAGCTTTTGATACGGTCTCCCACAATATTCTCCCAAAGTTAAGGGAGTATGGATTGGTAAATGGACTGTAAGATGGATAGAAAGCTGTCTAGTCTGTCGGGCCCAGTGGGTAGCGATCAATGGCTAGATGTCAGGTTGGCGGTCGGTTTCTAGCGGAGTGCCCCAAGGATCTGTTCTAGGACCGGTTTTGTTCAACATTTGTATTAATAACCTGGATGAGGGGACGGATTGCACCCTCAGCAAGTTTGCAGATGACACTAAGCTAGGGGGAGAGGTAGATACACTGGAGGGCAGGGATAGGTTCCTAAGTGGCCTGGACAGATTAGAGGATTGGGCCAAAATAAATCTGGTGAAATTCAACAAGAACAAGTGTAGAGTCCTGCACTTGGGATGGAAGAATCCCAAGCATTGTTACGGGCTGGGGACCGAATGGCTAAGTAGTAGTTCTGCAGAAAAGGACCTGAGGATTACAGTGGATGGGAAGCTGGATATGAGTCAACAGTGTGCCCTTTTAGCCAAGAAGGCTAATGGCATATTAGGGTGCATTAGGAGGAGCATTGCCAGCAGATCCAGAGAAGTGATTATTCCCCTTTATTTGGCTTTGGTGAGGCCAAACCTGGAGTATTGTGTCCAGTTCTGGGCCCCCCACTATAGAAAGGATGTGGACGCATTGTAGAGGGTCTAGCAGAGAGTGACCAAAATGGGTTTGTTTAGTCTGCAGAAGAGAAGAGTGAGGAAGGATTTGATAGCAGCCTTCAACTTCCTGAAGGGAGGTTTCAAAGAGGATGGAGAAAGGCTGTTCACAGTAGTGATGGATGGCAGAATGAGGAGCAATGGTTTGAAGTTACAGTGGGGGAGGTCTAGGTTAGATATTAGGAGAAACTTTTTCACTAGGAGGGTGGTGAAGCACAGGAATGGGTTACCTAGGGTGGTGGTGGAATCTCCATCCCTAGAGGTTTTTAAGTCTCAGCTTGACAAAGCCCTGGCTGGGTTGATTTAGTTGGGATTGGTCCTGCTTTGGGCAGAGGGCTGGACTTGATGACCTCCTGAGGTCTCTTCCAGTTCTATAATTCTAAAGGATAGGAATAAATGGTCAGTTTTCAGAGTGGAGAGAGGTAACTAGCGGGGTCCCCCAAGGGTCTGTTCTGGGACCAATCCTGTTCAATCTATTTATAAACGATCTAGAGAAAGGGGTAAACAGTGAGGTGGCAACATTTGCAGATGATACTAATAGGGTTGCCAGGTGTCCAGTATTGTACCGGACAGTCCGGTATTTGCGCACTCTGTCCGGTAAAAAAAATCAGAAAATACCGGACATGTGCAATGTCCGGTATTTTCTGATTTTTCCGGCTGCGCACCGGACGGAAGCCTGGCGTGGGTGGGGGGAGCGGCTGGGAGTCCCGGCTGAGAGGCGGGGCCGCGATTGCTGCCGGGAGCCCTCAATTGGTTGAGTGTGAGGAGGAGGGGAAGCCTCCTCCTCGCTCATGCGTCGCCGGGAGCCTGCGCGGGACAGGCAGCAAGTGCCCAGGTCAGTCCCGTTCCCCGCCGGCCGATTTGCTCACCCCCCCTTCCCGGCCGGCCGGTTCTCCCCCACTTCCCCTCCTGATCTTCCCCAGCCAGTCCTCCTGCAACCCCAGCTCTGCTTCCTGCCGGCCCGTTCCTCTTCCTTGTCTCCCCAGCCAGCGCCGCACCTCTCTCCCCGCCAGCTCTGCTTCCCCCGCCTTCCTCCCGGCCCCCGCCCCACCTCCTGCCAGCTGTGCTTCCCGCTCCCCCTTCCTCCTGGCCATCCTCGCGGCCCCGATCCCCAAGCTGTGCTTCCCGCCCCCTTACTCCCGGCCAGCCCCGCCCCTTCCGGCCGGTCCCCCTCCCGATATCCCGTGGCCAACCCCGTTCCACCCGACCCCTCCCCACGACCAGCCCTGCTTCCCGTTGGCCTCCATCTCCCCAGCCAGCCCCGTTGGCCCCCACCCGTTAGCTGTTTCCAGCCCCCTTCCTGGCCAGCACCGCTCCTTCCTGGCAGGGCCCCAATGAAGCGTGCTTTTTTAAAATTTATTTAATGATTACCTGGTAACCGCTAGCAGTGATCCAGGTCCTCGGAGGTTGTTGTTGGTTTTTTGTTTGTTTGTTTGTTCAACAACTTTGGTCCCCCCCTCTTTTTTTTCCTTCAACCAAATTTTTTCCTGGTTTTTTTTTTGGGGGGGGGGGGGGGGAGTGTTCGGTATTTTTCTTTCAGCCATCTGGCAACCCTAGATACTAAACTGCTCAAGATAGTTAAGAACAAAGCAGACTGTGAAGAGTTTCAAAAAGATCTCACCAAATAAGTGATTGGGCAACTTAATGGCAAATGTAATTTAATGTTGATGAATGTAAAGTAATGCACATTGGAAAAAATAATCCCAACTACACATACAAAAGGATTAATTTAGCTATAACTACTCAAGAGAGAGATCTTGGAGTCATTGAGGATAATTCCCTGAAAACGTCCACTCAATGTGCAGCGGCAGTCAAAAAAGCGAACAGAATGGTAGGAATCATTTAAAAAGGGATGGAGAATATGACAGAATATCTTATTGCCTCTATATAAATCCATGGTATGCTCACATCTTGAATACTGCGTACAGATGTGGTTGTCTTGTCTCCAAAAAGATATCTTAGCATTGGAAAAGGTTCAGAAAAAGGCAACAAAAATGATCAGGGGGTTTGGAACAAGTGCCATATGAAGAGAGATTAAAAAGACTGGGACTTTTCAGTTTAGGAAAGAGGAAACTGAAGGGGGGATATGATAGAAGTCTATAAAATCATGACCGGTATGGAGAATGTGAATAAAGAAAAGTTATTTATTTTTTCCCATAACATAAAAACTGGGGGGGGGGGTCACCAAATGAAATTAATAGGTAGCAGATTTAAAACAAACAAAAGGAAGTTTTTCTTCATGCAGCACACAGACAACCTGTGGCAAGGATGCCAGAGGATGTTGTGAAGACCAGGACTTTAACAGGGTTCAAAAAAAGAACTAGATACATTCATGGAGGTTAGGTCCATCAACACTTATTAGCCAGAAAGGGTAGGAATGGTGTCCCTAGTCTCTATTGGTCAGGGGCTGGAAATGGACGACAAGAAATGTATCGCTTGATGATTCTATGTTTTTGTTCACTCCCTCTGGGATATCTGGCATTGGCCACTGTCAGAAGACAAGATACTGAGCTAGATGGACCTTTGGTCTGACCCAGTATGGCCGTTCTTATGACTGTACTAAAACTAGGGATGTAAAAACTGCCCAGAATAGTTAATAGGCAACTGCGGCTGCTCTGGCCCTGGCTCATTGCAGTCCCTATGTACAATTAGTTTAACCAAGAGTGTTGTCTAATCAGCAAAATTAAAACTGAAAAACAGGCAAAGTCTTTTTTCTCTTGGCTGTTTCTGTTATATTCATTAATAATACTTTTAATAAAAAAAGTCAGACTTCAGACAGAAATGTGATTTAAAAATTGATAGTATTCCTGTAATAATTCATTGCATGCAATTTTGCAATATATTAATTATGTGAACTTTTAAATATTAAACCAAAAAGAGTTGAAACAATATTTTGATAATAAATCTAACCTTATTTCTATGAACCATGAACTAAAAAAGCATTTATGCCTCAAATGTAACAAGTTCTGTTGAAACATAGAATCCATAAACTTTTGAGATCCACAGGTCACGGGGTGGGCAAGTAAGTGTTGGAGTCAGATTTTGTCATTTTGTGTGTGTGTGTGTGAATTTTCTCTTTAATCTTACAAAGATAAATGAAATATTAGTACTTCTGAAAGGTGTTGGCCTGACAAGTCCTTTGTTTTTAGGCTTGGACACTTTACAAAAAACTTCATTGAAATGTGTTTAGCTGTTGCTGCAATTCCACATCCTCTTGATGGGAAACCCCCTAGTTATGTATGTGTCATACACAACTCCCCATCCAATATATTGCTTATAGGTCCACTCCAGTACACAATTAGGAATGTAAAATACTGTTTAATTAGTTAACCAGTTAAACTTGGTTTAACTGGTTAACCAATTAAATGGGGGTAGCTTATATAATGTTTATCCCATGCACTTGAAGATTACAGGTATGCTGAGGGGAGTGATGTATAATACTGCAGATCTGTTAAAGATAGCAAGTTAGTTTGCATCAGGCTGCTGGGACACAGTTTATGACTAGGAAGAAGGGAAATTAAATTTTTCCCTTGAAATGAAAAGAAGTTAATCACAGTACATAACATTTGTTGAGTTTGGTTTTAAGAGCTGTTCTGAAGGTGCAATAGCGGTTGTTTCCCTTCCTCTTTGATCCATATTGTGGAAGAAGAGCACTGAAAGAACTAAAGATAAAAAAAAAAACCCTAGTGTGTTAGGTCAGCAGTAATGTTCTTATTTCTTCATTGTCAATATCCGTGTATCAGGTGCCCACAGGGACATGGAAACTGCTGTGTGTAACAAAACTATGCAATTTATTGGGAGTCCTCAATCTATGCAGCAGGAGAATTTTAAGGAGCAAAACCAACAACAACAAAACAGTGCAAAGGGCTCTAAGTCTGCAGGTGAGAGGCATTGAGTGAGTGTAGCCATGGCATGCTGCGCCTCGCTGGTTCAGGAGCCAGGAAGTGACTGCTCTGTGTGGGATATTTCTAGGGTTGCCAGATACCTTCACAAAAAAATCCCGAACAGGCATGGAAAAATTGGTTGAGAAAAAAAAAAATTGGTTGAGAAAAACTTGTTAAGCAAAAAAAAAAGAGGCATTTTACATGCCAAGTAATCTCTGTTTTTTTACCGGACGGAAGGCCAAAATTCTGAACTGTCTGGGTGAAAACCGGACACCTGGCAACTCTAGATATTTCCTGTCAAATCTGGTAGCATACCAAGTAGTGATTTATATGGGGACTGATGCAGCTAGTCGCCGCACCTCTGTTTTCACAACATCTAGCACAGTGGTTTTCAGCCTTTTTCATTTGTAGACCCCTAAAAATTTCAAATGGAGATGAGGATCCTTCTGGAAATTCAACCTGTGGTCCACAGACTCCAACCACAGAAGTGTTAGACTGAAAACTGAACAGAATTCAACTATAAATGTGGCACATGCTTTGACACAGTGTGAGAAAGGGCACTGACTTGTGGGCTTTTAAGGGAAGGCCAATGCTTCTGGGTTTTGACCTGTAGGTCGGGGTATACACATACTCTTGATTGAAAAATTGAAAGCCTTTTCCGGGAGTTAAACTTTATTTTCATAGTCACTTTTTGCCGGCTCCTTACACATAGTTTGCAGAGTCCCCCCAGGGAGCCACAGATTACATGTTGAAAACCGCTGACCTAACACAATGGCATCCTGATTCTAATTGTTAATATAAATATTGAATAATACAAAAGCAGTCAATGTAATAAAAGCTGTGGTTTCAGTGCTACTTTAATGATCATGAGATAATAAATACACTAGCACAAACTAAACCTCCTCTTGGCAAAGTCCTGTGTGTGCAGCATGTGTAGAATGAAACACTACACTATTTGGATTTAGCTGGAAACAGAATCCAGTGTTGTGGCTCTGGCTTCCATAAAAGGACAGAAAGTGATGAAAGATTTGCCAAGGTGCTGGCTATGGCTGGTGGAACAGTAATTCCTTTAACTGGCAAATAGTGTAATTTGCTATGGCAAAAAAAAAAATCCTTTTTTAGCAACTGTTCACAACATTTTATTGTCTTATATTGATTTTTTTTCTTTTGCTCACTAGCTTGGCAATTTTTAAGTGGCAACTCAGGAAAGCATCACTATGCAGGATGGGTATGTAACCATGTACTAAAGTGCTTCCTGAATTGGGACCATAATGTCTACAGTGTTGTACCTCTAGCTGTTGGTATTTATATCAATGGAAAAGGTTCTTGATTAAGATCTGGAGCCAATTTTGCGGTAATCTAGAGTTGTATATTATATTTCAAATCATTTGTATCTGAAGGCTTAGCTACTTGTCCATGTGGTACAACTTTTGCTATAGGTATAGTTACAGTGGTACAACTTCCTTAGGTTACGTCTACACTTCACAGCTATTTCGGGATACTGGAGGTATCCAAAAATAGCTACCCCATGTCTACACAAGCAGCCCGTTATTTTGAAATATCGGGCGTGCTATTTCACTATCCTGGTAAACCTTGTTGCACGAGGGATAAGAGATGGCCCAAAATAGCACGTTATTTTGAAATAGATGCGTAGTGCAAATTGTGTATCTTATTTCGAGTTTAGGGTGCTGTGTAGATGCACCCTTAGTGTGGCTATACCATTATAAAGGTATCTTATGCTGATATAACTTATTCTGGTAAGGGTAGGTGAATAGGATGCACCAATATTGGGCAATTTGTATTGGTAAACTGGATTGTACTGCTGTAGCTATTGTGGTAACAAAATTACAGTGTCTGTAGAGCAGGCCTGAGTGTCTAGGACTACGGTTTAACAAAGAAACTTCTTTAGGATGTTAATGCATACAAGTCCATTTCATTTCTAACTTACGTTTCTTCTTGGACTCAAATATATCAAGATGGCAAGTCCTACAGCCTTCTGCCAAGAATGCCCTTATGATGTTATGAGGTTATTGTCATTTATTCATCGACTTCCTTCTAATTAATGTCCTTGGAGAAAAATGCCCCTTTTGTGCTTAGAGACTTACTGGTTAGAGTTTTTAGAGTTACTGTAATTTACCCGTTAACCTGGTTTGTAGAGCATTTAAAGTAGCAGGTGTGATCTGATGGCATTTGTGTTCTCTATCTCACTGCAAATACACGAGACATTATAATAACAACACGGGGGGTCTAGTGCAGCATGAGAGGTGTTGACCATACTCTCAGCTCCCATTGGGAGGGCCCACTATTTAATGCCATTCACAAGAAGAGAGGTGCTCAGTATCTTTAAAAGTGCTCTGCACTTTGCAGGATTGGACCTTGCTTTAGAAAATGCAAAGTAGTAAGCTTCCTGATCTCCATAGGGTGTGATCCTTTTCAAAGTGGTGAGTAGTCTTACATGATATTACTCATACTTCTCTGTTTAACTTTTATACAGTTGACATAGAGTACCTTGCCAACAACGTGAAAGGTTACTCCTCTATTAAATCTTATGCTACTGCACTGAGTCATTACCATGGCAAGAATTCTGTTAGGAACAACACTGGGAAATATTTCTGCTTATCACCCTTTGGATAAGAACTAAAGCTAGAGTCCCATCCACTTGTGGTAATTAAAGACCCCCTGATACTTTTGCAAAAGTACCAATGTTGTTTGGCCAAACTCTAACTGTGATCACAGTACCTAGAAATTCGCCTGTCATTTCAGATGACAAAGTTATTCTTCACACCCTTTCCTAAAAGTATCTGCATTCCTTGTTGCATAATGTTGCTGGTTCAGAAAAGCCCCTGCATTCCACCTCACAAGTGGTTGCATTTCTTTCTATAAATTGCTTTAGAATTGTCATGGATGAAAGTTGCTGTCTGTGAGCTTGATTCAAAATCCACTAAACTCAATAAGAGCGTTTTCATTGTCTTAGGTCCAAAGTCCACTGAAGTATGTTGTTTTCCAGGGATCTTACCATAGCCATAGAGCTAGTATAAAAGCATTTTACTTATAAGTAACTCAAGAAATCTATAGACTAGAGCTATCAAGCGATTAAAAAAAATAATTTCTCTGTTAAATAGTAATACAATTCCATTTATTTTAAATATTTTTGGATGTTTTCTACATTTTCAAATAATATTTATTTGAATTACAACACAAAATACAAAGTGTTTAGTGCTCACTTTATATTTATTTTTATTACAAATATTTGCATGGTAAAGAGCAAAAATGTGTTTTTCAATTCATCGCATACAAGTACAGTAGTGCAATCTCTTTATCATGAAAGTTTTACTTGAATAGAAAATTATGCACAATAAAAGCCTGCATTAAAAAAAATGTAAACATTTAAAGTTTACATGTCCACTCAGTCCTATTTCTTGTTCAGCCAATCACTGAAGCAAACAATTTTGGTTACAATTTGTAGGTGATAATACTGCCTCCTTCTTGTTTTCAATGTCACCTGAAAGTGAGAACAGGTGCTTGAATGACACTGTTGTAGCTGGCATTGCAAAATATTTACCTGCCAGATATACTAAAGATTCATATGTCCCTTCATGCTTCAACAACCATTCCAGAGGACATGTGTCTATGCTGCTGCTGGGTTCTGCTTTAAAGATCCAAAGTAGTGCAGACTGATGCAAGTTCATTTTCATCTTCTGAGTCAGATGTCACCTGCAGAAGGTTGATTCTCTTCATTGGTGGTTTGGGTTCTATAGATTTTGCATCAGAGTGTCGCTCTTTTAAGACTGTTGAAAGCATGCTCCAAACCTTGTCCCTCCTAGATTTTGGATGGCACTTCAGGGTCTTAAACCTTGATTGAATGCTGTAGCTATCTTTAGAAATCTCACATTTGTGTGATCTGCAGTAAAATCTCACATTGTCAAAGCTGCAGTAAAAGCAATTTTAAAATGAACATGTGCTGGGTCATCATCCAAGACTGCTATAACATGAAATATATTTCAGAATGCAGGTAAAATACAGGCAGTAGCATACAATTCTGCCTTTAAGAGTTCAGTCATAAATTTAATTAATGCATTATTTTTTTAAAGAGCCTCATCAGCATGGCAGCATGTCCTGTCTTCTGGAATGGTGACTGACTGGGCATATGAATGTTTAGCATATCTGGCAGTAAATACATTTCAGTGCAGGCTACAAAAATGCCATGTGAAACTCTGTTCTCATTTTAAGGTGACATTGTAAATAAGAAGCAGGCAGCAATATTTCCCACCTTAGATATTGGAAGAACAAGAAATAGAACAGGGTGGACTTGTAGCACTAAAGTTTTACACTGTTTTGGTTATGAGTGCCGCTATATAACCAAAAAACCTCCTACATTTGTAAGTTTCATGTTCATGGTAAAGGGATTGCACTTCAGTACATGTATTGAAAAATACTATTTTTGTTTGTCATTTTGACAGTGGATATATTTATAATAAAGTGAGCACTGTACACTTTATATTTTAAGTTGTAAATAAAATCAATATTGAAAATGTAAAAAAAATCCACAAATATTTAATTTCAGTTTAGTATGATGAAATTCATTGTGATTAATTTTTTAATTGCAATTTATTTTTTATTAATCATGTGAGTTAACTGCAATTAACTGACAGCCTTAGGATAGACCTAGATCATGCAAAGCATTAGATTAAGCAGTTAACATAAGGCTTTGAAGCTTATCATAAGTGAGTGGCAGCCCTGTGTTTTAGAGAACAGGAAATATTGTGCTTTGGGGAACAGGAAACATTGTGCTTTGCAGGAGGGTTAATACAAAACAATACCAGGTAACTGTAAGAGCGCTGAACTGATACTAGGCTTGGATATTTTAGGATAGAAATGTTGGCAGATGCTTAACAATGAACTTGCCTTAGGGATGAACTTAGGTATGTAAGTTAAAATTATTAAAATTCTAACCTGTAGGATAAAGACCCCCAACATTAGGGTGAGGAAGTTAGATATAGACAAAAGTAGTAGGCATTTGTATGAAAAGTCATGAGAACCACTAGTTCCTATAAAAGGCCAGTCCACAATGTAAGAGGGAAATCTGAGCTATTGGACTTGTTTGGCATGCCAGGGTGTTGCCCTATTCCTTAGTGGTATTGATTATTACTGGATTCTAGTTAATGACAAGTCTAAAGAGCTGGGTATACCACAATCACAGAATCAGGCACAACAGAATTCAAATGGTGGTGCAAATCCGCACATGACTCAGTGCACATAATAAAATGTATTCTGTTCCTGGCTGTGGGCTCTGTGGGCGCTCTGCTAATCATCTGGATGGCATTTGAATCTCTCCTGCATGGCTGCTTAAACACTCAGTTTACAGGGAGCACTGTTTATAGTCCAAATTTAGCAATTTCTACCCTCTGATATCTATATGCAGTGCCTAAGTCTTGTTGAGTATTCTGCATTTCTCTCACATTTTGCTGCACTCTATGTCATATAGTAGAGCAGGGGTCCGCAACCCCCGACACGCATACCACAAGCGGCATGTGAGCCAATTTCCCATGGCACACAGGGCGGGCGCTCAGCCCTGCTCCCCCCACATAGCCAGGAGCTCGTGTTACGGCTCCAGCCTCAGCTGTGCAGCTGCAGGATGGAACACTAGCTCCGGCTTCCTGCTGGGAGGGGGCGGGCAGGAGAGTCATGCACATGTCCCTGGGGCTGCCCCTGACCAGCCTGGGCGTGCAGCTCCCAGGACCTAAGGGGTTAACCTCCCTCCCCCTCCCAGCTACAGGCTCTGCCTCCTGCTTTGGGAGGGGTTGGGGTTGGGCCTGCTCCACAGAAATGGGACTGGGCAGCCGACACACGTGGCGTGCCAGGGCCCGGGCTGCTGGTGTGTGCGTGGTCAGGGAGCTCCTTCCCCAGGGCTCCTTTGCGCTTGGCTGGGCTGGAGCCAACACTGGGCAGCCAGGTGGCTCAGCCTGCCCCAGCCCCGGAGCCCCTGGGAAAGGGCTGGTCCGGATGGGAAGAGACTGTCCTGCCTCTCCTCGCCTCAGCGCTTCCGCCCTGCCGGTGAGTGCGCTGGAGGATTGGGGGGGCGGGTTGTGCAGGTATGTGGGGGAAGGAGAGGGAGTGAAGAAAGATGTGGGGGCAGGATGGGAGGGACAGGGGTTGCACTGAGGGGCATGGGGTGATGTAAGGGATCAGGCTGCGGGGGCAGGATGGCAGGGGGCAGGGTTGCACTGGTGCAGTAGATCAGGCTGAGGGGAGCGAGGCTGGAGCATAGGGAGGATGTGAGTGGGATATAATTTTACTTTGCAGAAGCTGCACTTTCCTTTACTCCCCACTTCTTTGCCTCCCTCCCCAACTAGCTATTTAGCTGCATTCTCACCCTATCACCTTTTCTGCATTACTCCCCCAACCCCTTACTGCTCCCAAACTCCCTCTTGTACTCCCACTCCACATCCTCTCCTGCCACCAAACTCCCTTCCAGACCCTGCCTCTCTCACCCCATCCTGCATCCCTATCCCACTCACTGGCAGCCTTGTCCCGCACATTGAACCCCTCATTTTTGTCCCCATCCCAAAGCCTAGGGGGGGTTACAAAATCCACTAACCCTGGAACCCCAGAAGAGTAAATCTGGCCTATGGGAAGCCCCGAACCTCAGTCCTCCTTGTCCCTTCCTCTCACCTCATGGGGGCTGGAGTGCCAGAAGGGTGAGGTGTCTTGGTTGGGGGCCACATCAGTGAGGGTTGGGGGTTTTTGGAGGAGGTTTTTTGCTTCTCACTTGTGTGGTCTCCAAATGATTTTTCTATGTGTCAGTGATCCCCAACCCAAGGTTCCCCATCTTTGCCATATAGAAAGAAAATATTGAAACCTTTTGTGTTGGACATACTATTTTACTTTATTTAAAATGAAGTTTGATAAACTAAGATGAGAAAGTTAAAATGCTTAATCTGTTGAATAATTTAAAATAAACCATTCTCCCCAGCTGCAGCACTAGCAAAATGGCTCGGGGCATAATTATGTAATTAAGAGCGAGTTTCCATTAGCAACTGGTAGTCCATGGAAAGGTTTCCATTGACCCAGGTGGTCCGTGGGGCGCGCGGTGGTGAGAACCCCTCCTCCCTCCCAGGAGAGTGGCATGGCCCAGGGCAGGAAGGTTAAATCTTGGTACACTACTTCAGAAAGGTTGCTGATCTCTGTAGCAGAGGGTAGCATGTGGCCCAGAATTTTATTTTAACTAGCTTTGTAGTGTACATCACAATCAGATTTACAGCAGAACTTCTTAATACAGGGACAATACCGCAGTGCCTATCCAGGAAGAATTCCCAGTCACGTCTTTGGGAATTTTTCCTGAGTAAAAAATTTTAGGGGTTGGCTTAACACTAGCATATCCTGGCTAATACTGTATTATAAGTACATATGATTCAGAAAACTAAGGAAATGGTTTCAGCATGCTTCCTATCTACAGCAATTATATGAGGGTGTTACGATTGTTTTCTCATTAATTTGAGTGTCCCTTATTCTGAAAGTGGCTGGGTTAGGACAGCTGTCATGTTTCCATAGAAATGTTGGTTTGGTTTGGCTTCTTGCTCCCAGTGGCAAGCCTGTCGAATTACTAAATTGGGTTCACTTCCAGTAACAATACCTAGCTCTCCTTTGTGAAGTATGTTGAGATTTACTGATGGTCAGCCAGGAGATCAGTAGTAGAGCCGGAAATAGAATTCGAGTCTCTTGAGTCCTAGCTCAGTGCCCCATCCACTCACTCCTAATCATGCTACCCTTCCTCTCAGTCAGCCCTGCTCTATTTCATCACCAACTGGACTATATGAAGTCATTGCTCACTCTTGCTCCCGTATTCCCCCAACCCTTAAATGAACAAGACTTCTTTGACCATATTGCTGCTAGCTCCCTGCCAAGTGCTGGAATGCTCAGACCTTTCCCCCAAGCTTCTGTTTAGTGCTCTTACAGCTCAAGTGGTTCAAGACCTTACAAGATCCATACCTCACCTACATGCTGGGGTAGAAATAAGCCAAGCAAATATGTTTGCTACTCTGCACAATCTCTGTTCACTGACAGAGATTCAAATAATAGAAAATAGGCCAGCTTCAATTTGCAGTTACTCTAGAAAGCCACCAGTGTAACTTTGATGGAGTTCCTCTGGTTTTACACAGGTATAAATTAAAACAGAACTGGGTACAAGGACTCTAGGTCTTTCTTATAATGAGAGAGCAATGGATAATCTTCACTGCGGTTTTCTTTTTGTTTCTTGTAGCACAGTGTTGCTGTGGAATCTTTATCACCTTGTTTTTTGGAAAATACTGGTTCCTACCTGTCCTCTATGCAGTGTGGCTCTATTTTGATTGGGAGACCCCTCAAACTGGAGGGAGAAGATCAAAGTGGATCAGAAATTGGACTGTTTGGAGGTACTTTAAGGATTACTTTCCAATTCACGTGAGTAAAATGTTTCACACTGATTTGTAAAAATGCAAATCAAGATGGCTTTTTATAGTGAACATTTTGAGCCAGATTAATTCCTGGCATAACCCTGCTGAAATCATTGGGGTTCTACCAGGAGTGAATTTGTCCTCTCTTCTGTAAAACAAGTTTAGGTGAAAAAAATCTGGGGTGAGTGACAGGGACAATAGTTGGGGACTGGTTCTTTTGAGCTGAACCTTTTAAGTAACCTCAAATGGGAGAAAAAACTCAGATATTGTAGCGATTACATACCTATTAATCTGAGACACAACTGAGCTCTTTATACTGACTTCACTTAGAATAATCTAAGATGCTCATAAAAGGGAAATTAAATTTTGGTGATTTATGCACTGTATTATGAGCAGCCTCTTTGCTCCTAAAATTCTTCCTATGTTTATGAATTACTGTGATGAAAATGTTTTTTAACTCATACTCCATTTATATTATTTTCAGCTCATAAAAACATCCAATTTGGAGCCAAGCCATAACTATTTATTTGGATTTCACCCTCATGGCATTCTTGTTGCTGGAGCCTTTGCAAACTTTTGCACAGAACATACAGGTTTTAAAGATTTATTCCCTGGTTTTACCCCATATCTTCACATCTTGCCCTTGTGGTTCGGATGCCCTTTCTTCAGAGATTACGCCATGAGTACTGGTAGGTGGACCAAAGATCTCTTAGTCAGTGATTCAGATATGGCATTTGTTTCAAGTGAGCTGTATAAAGATATAGGGTCTCGTCTTTTATCTATTGAAGTCTATGAAAAATGCTGCCATTTAACTTCAATAGGACCAGAACTGGCCCTGTAGAAAATCCGTTTATAGCAAACAGTTGTTACAAAAGCACCCTAGAAGGCTTTGTTGTACTTCTAATGAGCTCTGATATTGTGAGTCATCATTTAAAGTGACTTGTAATGAAATTCCTGAATTATTTTAATACATAATAACCTGGCAATTGTCATTCCAGTAATGCAGCCCCATTCTGTACTACCGAAGTCATGGGAGCTTTGCCAAGGGAGCTCTTGTACATTCCAAAGGCTGAAGCATCCTCAGTGGAACCGGCGCAAGCGGGGACTGCTTCATTCCCCGCTCGAGCTGTTTCCCCGCTGTGCCCCTGTCCCTCCCCCCATGGAGACAATGCTGGCAGGAGCCAGCTTTTAAGCCAGATCCCACCAGCACTGGCTCCTGCTCCCCTCCCCTTCCTGCCTCTCTCTGATAGAAGCAGCCTGGGAGGTGGGGAAGCAACTAGTGAAGTCATTACTCAATTATCCAATAAGCTTATGCTTATCGGATAGTCGACTAGTCGCTTACATCCCTAGTTGTAAGTGGATCCAATTTCATTTACTTTAACGAGTTGCATTGGTTTACCCAAGGTGCAGGTTAGTCATTTACTAAAATAAGTAATGTTTGGTCATGCAAAGCAATCCCCATTATGGTCAGTAGGACTGCATGCATAAGTCAGTGTTGCTGATTGGGCATCTCCCATACAAACTGATAATTAAGTCCTGTAGGCCTGTCTCATCTGTACAGGAAGAACTCACTGCTGCACCTAGAGTCTTTTTCTTCAAACTTATGATTTAGGTAGATATCAATTGCAAGAACAGTTCCCCAGCCCGCCAGGGGCTACAGGTTCCTGGGGCTTTCCCCCTTTGCCCCTGTTTTTCCTGCTTTGGGGCCTACTGTGAAAGACTGTCTCCTCCTCCAAGCCATATACCGGAGAGGGACTCTTCCTCAGACACCCTACTGCAGCTTCCCCATTATCTGAGCAATCTCAGTCTTTGAAAGCATCATAGCTCTAATAACTGACCAGGCTATTTGATCCCTGGATGGTCAGGATCCACTGGGATATAGGTGATTTTTTTGTAGGCAAAGCTGGACTGGGCCTAATTTTCCTTAAAGAGTCAAATAGCCTGTGACAAAGTCACATTGTTGTAATCTGATCTGTACAGGCAGACCTTTTAGCCGATTGAAATCAATGGAGCTCTCCCTGGGCACAAGGCACCATTCACGAGGATTGGATTACAGGATGGAAGCAAAAAGCTTTTATTTATGGTGGGATCAATTTTGTTGAAGGAGAAACTATCTACCCTGTCTATGTTAGGTACTTGGATGACTGCCTATTACCACAGTATCTGAGTGCCTCACAATCAACACAGGCAAACAACACAGTGAAGGGGGAAGATTAGAAAGGCAAAGGCACAAAATGAGCTCAAACTAGCTACAGGAATAAAGGGAAACAAGAAGACTTTTTATAAATACATTAGAAGCAAGAGGAAGACCAAGAACAGGGTAGGCCCACTGGTCAGTGAGGAGGGAGAAACAGTAACAGGAAACTTGGAAATGGCAGAGATGCTTAATGACTTCTTTGTTTCGGTCTTCAGACTGAGAAGTCTGAAGGAATGACTAACATAGTGAATGCTAGTGGGAAGGGGGTAGGTTTAGAAGATAAAATAAAAAAAGAACAAGTTAAAAATCACCTAGAAAAGTTAGATGCCTGCAAGTCACCAGGACCTGATGAAATGCATCCTAGAATACTCAAGGAGCTGACAGAGGAGGTATCTGAGCCTCTAGCTATCATCTTTGGAAAATCATGGGAGACAGGAGAGATTCCAGAAGACTGGAAAAGGGCAAATATAGTGCCCATTTATAAAAAGGAAAATAAGAACAACCCAGGAAACTACAGACCAGTTAGTTTAACTTCTGTGCCAGGGAAGATAATGGAGCAAGTAATTAAGGAAATCATCTGTAAACTCTTGGAAGGTGGCAAGGTGATAGGGAACATCCAGCATGGATTTGTAAAGAATAAATCATGTCAAACCAATCTGATAGCTTTCTTTGATAGGATAACGAGTCTTGTGGATAAGGGAGAAGCGGTGGATGTGGTATACCTAGACTTTAGTAAGGCATTTGATACGGTCTCGCATGATATTCTTATCAATAAACTAGGCAAATACAACTTAGATGTGGTTACTATAAGGTAGGTGCATAACTGGCTGGATAACCGTATTCAGAGAGTAGTTATTAATGGTTCACAATCCTGCTGGAAAGGTATAACTAGTGGGGTTCCGCAGAGGTCTGTTTTGGGACCGGCTCTGTTCAATATCTTCATCAACGATTTAGATATTGGCATAGAAAGTACGCTTATTAAGTTTGCAGATGATACCAAGCTGGGAGGGGTTGCGACTAATCTGGAGGATAGGGTCATAATTCAAAATGATCTGGACAAAGTGGAGAAATGGTGTGAGGTAAACAGGATGAAGTTTAATAAAGACAAATGTAAAGTGCTCCACTTAGGAAGGAACAATCAGTTTCACACGTACAGAATGGGAAGCGACTGTCTAGGAAGGAGTATGGCAGAAAGAGATCTAGGGGTTATAGTGGACCACACGCTGAATATGAGTCAGCAGTGTGATGCTGTTGCAAAAAAAGCAAACATGATTCTGGGATGCATTAACAGGTGTGTTGTGAGCAAGACAGGAGAAGTCATTCTTCCGCTCTACTCTGTGCTGGTTAGGCCTCAGTTGGAGTATTGTGTCCAGTTCTGGGCACCACAGTTCAAGAAAGATGTGGAGAAATTGGAGAGGGTCCAGAGAAGAGCAACAAGAATGATTAAAGGTCTAGAGAACATGACCTATGAAGGAAGGCTGAAAGAATTGGGTTTGTTTAGTTTAGAAAAGAGAAGATTGAGGGGGGACATGATAGCCGTTTTCAGGTATCTAAAAGGGTGTCATAAGGAGGAGGGAGAAAACTTGTTCATCTTGGCCTCTGAGGATAGAACAAGAAGCAATGGGCTTAAACTGCAGCAAGGGAGGTTTAGATTGGACATTAGGAAAAACTTCCTAACTGTCAGGGTAGTCAAACACTGGAATAAATTGCCCGGGGAGGTTGTGGAATCTCCATCTCGGGAGATATTTAAGAGTAGGTTAGATAAATGTCTATCAGAGATGGTCTAGACAGTATTTGGTCCTGCCATGAGGTCAGGGTACTGGACTCGATGACCTCTCGAGGTCCCTTCCAGTCCTAGTATTCTATGATTCTATGATTCTATGAATCTTTGATGTATTTATCAGAGCTGCATTTATTTATTAGAGAAAGGTAATCTGCCTCAGGCAGAATTTTGCTATTTCTAAATTTGGGTTTGTTCTAATTCAGAGGGGAAACCACAAATTTCAAAATTTTCCTCAGTAAGGGATGGACCCCAATGCCAGGGTAGGCTTCCCCAGAGCCGTGGACCATAGAAATCTGGGTTCCTCATCAGCCTGTCACATTAACTACTGTGGAGGTAGGTTGGCAGAATACAGACAGATTTCTGTCACAGCTCTGCCTGATTTCCAGAGGAACTTCATCAAAATCAAACTATCACTGCAGAATGTTTTGATCTCGATGAACTGACACATTCTGACAAAAACCCTTTAAATCAGAATTTTTCCAGTCAGTGCTAGCACAGTATTTCTCCTCAAAATTCTCCTGTGAGGTAGGGCAGTGGTTTTATCCCCATTTTACAGATGGAGCACTGAAGCTCAAGAGGGTTAAAAATGAGCAGGCTGAGGTCAAACAGGAAGTCTCTGACAGAGCAGGTACTTGAGCATAAGTCCTAGAGAAGGTGCTAACCGCTGAACTATCCTTCCTCTCTGACAGTGATTGTGTTTTCTCTATTATTTTCTTAGATCTACTCATGAGCTGTATTACTCCAATCTTTAGTGCTGGTTATATGGGAAAAAAGGCAGGTGGAATGTTTATTAAGCAATTATACTGTGTTCTGTGCCCCATCCCAAGAACCTTGTAGCCCTGCTCTGTAAACATCTTTCCAGTGAAGGACTTGATTACTTGAAGGGTTTGTCATACAGTTTTGATAAATGTGGAACTATAAACTCCAAGCTCCTTGCGGTAGGAACTCTCTTTTTTTTCATTCTGTGTCTGCACAGCACCTAGCACAGTGAGGTAATGGTCCATGTCTAAGGTTCTGAGGTGTTACCGTAATATGAATAGTAAATAATAATAAAAGCATGAGAAATGGAAGGAATGCTTCTTCCCTTGCTATGGCGTAAAACAGGAGTAATTTTATTTAAGTTCATGAATTTACAGCTGGAAGGCAAAATGGTCTAGTGCAGTGGTCTCCAACCTTTTTAATCACTTGATCACTTTTTCAATTTAAGCACAATGTAAGATCTACCTCAAACCCAAATACCCTTGCCCCACTTCCTTCCCCCCATTCTCTGAGGCCCTGCCCCTGCTCCATCCCTTCTCTGAGGCCTCACCCTGCTCATTCCATCCCCCTTCCTCCCCGAATCTCATTCACTTTCACCAGGCTGGGTTCGTGGGTTGGGGTGCAGGCTCTGGTCTTGGGTTAAGGGGTTCAGAGTGTGGGAGGGGATGACCTGAAGGTAGGGAGGTGTGGTGGTCTCTGGAGTGGACTAGGGGATAGGGCATCAGCCTCTGGAGCGCAGGGTCCTGGGCTCACTCCCACACCCCTCCGCCCACCCAGGCAGCAGCTGGGCAGTCAACACAGGCTGCCCCAGTGATGGACCTGGCTTCTGCATTAGGAAGGCAGGATGAAATACCTTCTTAAGAGAGGGAGGTGGTGTGGGTTTCCGAGTCGACTAGGGGATAGAGCATTCACCTGGGGAGGGCAGGGTGATGGGTTCGAGTCCCATTGTCCCTAAGCAGCTCCAGTCCTGCCCGCTCCTGGGGGGGGAGGGGGAGCAACCAGGCTCCCCCAGGGATGGAGCTGGCTCCCGTATGAGGACAGAAGGATAAGGGATCCTCTGAAGGTAGATATGTGGGATGGGTTCTGGAGTAGCCTAGGGGATCTGGCATTTGCCTGGGGAGCACAGGGGTGGGTGCAAGTCCCACCCACCCTGCCCTAGGGATGGAGTTGGCTCCCATGTTGGAAAAGCAGGATAAGGGACCTGCTGAAAGTAAAGAGGTGGTGGGCTGGTCTCTGGAGCAGACTAGGGGATAGGGCCTTCCCATGAACCCCACCCACCATGGGGGTGGCTGGCCCAGGAATGGAGCAGCAGAGCCAAGGCAGGATTACTCCTGCCCTGGCCCTGCACCATTCCTGAAAGCAGCTGGCATGTACAGCCATGGCTCCATGTGCTGCCCCTCATCTACAGGCACTGAGCCCACAGCTTCCACTGGCCGCTGTTCTCCATTATTGATCAATGGGAGCTGCAGGAGTGGTATGTGCAAGGCAAGGACAGCATGTGGAGACCCCTTGCTCTGCCTTTCTCAGGGGCTGCAGGGACATGCAAGCCATATCCTGGAGCACAATTACCATAGAGATAATGACTCCAGCCACGAGAGGGTTGGCATTTTAGAACTCACTACTCAAATAATTAAATTCAAGTGTAAGAGAGAAATGAAAGTTATGAAATGCACAGACCAGTCAAAAACCAAAAATAACCCACTTTGTAAGCAGTAAAAGTAGTAACAACCCTCCCATGTAGGTGTTGGGTCAGGAGATGAGAGTGTGTTTGTGAGAATGACAGAGATACACACAGTGTGTGAGTGACAGCGATTTGCATTGCCAAGCTCCTTCCATTCCCTTTTCTCTCTGTGGAGATAGGGTACAGGAGTGGGGGAGGAGGGACACCCTGGCATCAGCACCCCCCTCTTCTCCTTCCCACACCCTGCACAGCAAGCACAAGGCTCCCAAGGGGCAGCTCCAAGGCAGAGGGCAGGAGCAGTATGACAGTGGAGGGGCAACTGAAGTGCCAGCACTTGATAGCTTCCTGGCCAAACCAGTCAGGATCACTTGTCAGAGGCTCCAGTATCTACTGGTAGATCCCGATCTACTGGTTGGTGACCACTGGTCTAGTGGACAGGACACTGAGCCAGAAGACCTAGCTTCTATTCTTGGCTCTGCTGTTATCTCACTGTGTGAGACTTAAGGCTGGTTGTTCAACCTTGTTGTGCTTCGGTTTGCCTATTGCTAAAATGAGAGTATGTGTATACTTTTTTGCTTAGCTCTGCAGATGAAAGGAACTAATTATTGTGTGTAAGAAAAGAAACATATTATGGCACAGCATAATATGAACATACTTACAATTATAATCATAATATCACAAAGGAATTGCCTTTCATCAAGATATAATTTTTCAGGCACATTTTGTTGTGCTGGTACAGGTAAGAAGTTGCTGGTAATGGAAACTAAGCATATCTGACCTGACAGGATGTTATCCACAGTCTAAACATAGCTCAGTACAGAAGTATTTCCACGTGGCTTTGCCACTCTGGTCCATAGGAACAATCCTTTTAGTTTGTAGAAGAGAAGTAATTTTGACATGCTTTGAAACTGCCAGTGCTGAAGAATAGCCTGAGTGATTTTATAGACACACAGGTGTTAGGGTGAGCAGGAACCATTATATCGTCTCATCTGACCCCCTGCATAAAACAGGCCATAGAATTCCCCCCATTTCAAACAATGTAATGACTGCATATCCTCTGTGAGGACATAGCTAGAATATGGAAAAATCTGTTCATTAAGCTCGCCTGTCAGTGTTAACTGAACATAAGTGCTGCAAAGTTATTCCTGGTCATATTTACAAGCCTCCATAGAACATTAGTTAAATTTCATTCAGTGTCTGTTAGCAAGATATTTCTCTTAGTATGTAGCTCCCAGAGAAGCAACACAATTAGATAATAACTTCCCTAGCAGCAGAAAAGAAGGGTTACAGCCGCTCAAGTCTGGGCTATTCGTTTATTTGAATCCCAAAGTAAAGGCGTTCAATACCAGCTTTACAGAAGCACAAGCTGGATTGATCTCTAGATTGTTCTTTAAAAAAATAGTACTGTGAGATTGTGTGATTGCACAAAGTGCCAATAAATATACTGTGGCGAAGAATCCGCTAGAGAAAGGTATGTTTTCCTCTCTAATTTTTCTGATTATCATTCATCAAGAGAGCCAGATTCAGTCCACATTTGTCACAGCTTCAACTGATATGATGGGCCCGTGCAGCAGAAAGTCAACCTTGACAATGGGGTGGGTTGTAATCAGCAGAGAAGAGAGCAAGCCTCCTCTTTTCCCAGAAGTGGTTATGTAGAGAGTCATGGGCAGCACAGGCTTGGGAGGCGGCGTGACCAATAGTGCTTCAAGGAAGAGCTAATTGGAAGTATAGGTTAAACCTCTCTGGTCTGGCAACATCTGTAATTCAGCATGATTTTAATTAGTTGGATGTCCACTTATCCTGGGTATGGCCAAGTTTCCTGCAGTCTAGTAAAGTTTGTTTACAGCTGCCAGTCCTGGCTTTCAGTGTTCTGTGCTATTATTTGGCTCTAATTTACCCCAAATGTCTTCTAAGAGGCCAGCAAGCAATGGAAGTGTTGGTAATGCTGCTAAGCGTAAACATGGTATTTATGCTTTATCTATTTATTTCCTAGTGCCAATACAGGATAATTGTATAACAACACTAACACTTTGTTATGAAGAGAGCTGGTGAGTCTTGGCTAGGCATAAGCTTATATAGGGTGTATCAGTTCAGTCATACATTATAAAGCAGCATTGTAAGCATTGTTCCCTTTATTTGCCTCAGCAAAATTAAAAGAAAGAGACCCACTTGCTACAATATTGACCTCCGATGGTCCGGCAAATTCTCTGGTTTGGTACCCATCAGGTCCCGAGGGTGCTAGACTAGCGAGGTTCAACATGTAGTTTAATTGAGCTGATTCTGCTCTTTCTCACATTGTCATTCCATTGACTTCAGTCCTAGCTCTACGAGTCCTAGTTTTGGTTGCAACATCCTGCATTCACCCTGCTCCTATTAAACCCATTCTCAAACTCTGTGCATCTGTTTATAAGCATGTGCTTCCAAGTAAACCCCTCCCCCCACCTTCATGGCTTTAGCTTCAGCCCATCAATCCTCTCCCACTGTAGCTGATGATACATGATTCTGTGGTCTGGCTTGTCTGATTAGGGATGTAATAGTGTAGTTGATTAACCAATAAGCCGATAGCTGCAGCGGCACAGGAGCCAGCAAACAGAGCTGTAAACAGGGGAGTTTGAGTGGGAGTTTGTAAAGGGAGTTTGGATATTGGGACTAGTTTGGGGTTTGTTTTTGCTGTGGAGGGGGTGTTTTGGTTTGTTTTTGTGTTCACTGGACTAATAGGATTTTGGTGAGAGAGTAGATAAAACATAGAGGCAGTAGTGGCCATGGCCCAAGTAGTAGAGAACACAAGGAGGATGATTGGATGTGGTAGCTGCGGTATGTACATGATTCTGGAGGGGTACCTGAAAGGAGTTTTGTTTGCATGAAGTGCCGCCTGATAGAGCTGATGGAAGAAAAGATCTGAGGACTGGAGATGCAGGTGGAAACTCTGGTCGAGTTTAGAAGGGGTTTGAGCAGATGATGGAGCAAAGGCATGACGTGGCTGAAGGGGAAAGCTTAGATATGCAGATGGAAGCAGGATCAAGGGCCTCAGAGGGGGGACTGCTGGGCGAAGAAAATGGACAGTGGAAGCATGTGACTAAGAGAACCAGGCAGAGGAAAAGATGGGTCAGTGAAGGAAAATAGAGCTCAAGAACAGGTATGTGGAGTTGGAGAATGAAGAAGGGTACAGCAGGTAGATAATGAAGATGGAAGGGTAAGAAAGAAGAGAAGAGTGGCTAGTCCCATAGATAAAGGGGAAGAGTTAATGGAGACAACACCAATAATGAGCATTAGGAGGATACAGGATGGGTTAAAGAGGATTACAAGGGAAAACAGGAATGGCAAGGACTTGCAGCCAGAGGAAGCAAGAGATAGACCAGAGAATCGCACTGTCACCAGGAAAAGGCAGGTCTACGTGATTGGGGACTCCTTATTGAGAAGAATAGATAGGCCTGTAACCAGAGCTGATCCAGAGAATAGAAGGGTGTGCTGTCTGCCAGGTGCTAAGATACGGGATGTGGAACTGAGGTTGAAGAGGATTATTAAGGAGCAGGAAGGAATCCATTGATCATCCTTCATGTAGGAACAAATGATACGGCTAGATTCTCGCTGGAACGAATTAAGGAGACTATGCTAGGCTGGAGAGGACGCTCCAGGAAATTGAGGCTCAGGTGATCTTTAGTGGGATTCTGCCTGTTCCTAGAGAAGGGCAACTAAGATGTGACAGGATTATGATGATCAATAGATGGCTTAGGCAGTGGTGCTATAAGGAGGGCTTTGGGATGTATGGTCACTGGGAGGCATTTATGGACAGAGGACTGTTCTCTCGGGATGGACTTCACCTAAGTAGGGAGGGAAATAGACTTCTAGGATGGAGGCTGGCTCAACTGATTAAGAGAGCTTTAAACTAGGAATTTGGGGGAGACGGTTGGGAGATGTCCAGGTAATCTCTACGCCGGATTTTAACACTGAGAGGGAGGAAAACGAAGTAAGAAAGGATATAGCTGGGGGTAGGAGAATGTACATGAGGAAGGGTAGGGTGGATACTAGTCTAATAGGTCATATTGGAGGTACAACGTCCGTGCCAAATTGGGTAAAGAATGTGACTGAGGCCAAACAGCAAAAATTAAGATGTTTATACACCAATGCGAGGAGCTTAGGTAACAAAATGGAGGAACTAGAGCTATTGGTCCAGGAAGTGAAACCAGATATTATAGGAATAACAGAAACATGGTGGAATACTAGGCATGACTGGAGTACAGGTATTGAAGGGTATGTGCTGTTTAGGAAAGACAGAAATAAGGGTAAAGGTGGTGGAGTCGCATTGTATATCAAAGATGAGGTAGATTGTAAAGAAATAAAAAGTGATGGAATGGAGAAGACAGAGTCTGTTTGGGCAAAAATCACATTGGGGAAGAAAACTATCAGTTCCCCCCCTGGGATAGTGCTTGGGGTGTGTTATAGACCACCAGGATCCAATCTGGATATGGATAGAGACCTCTTTAATGTTTTTAATGAAGTAAATACTCATGGAAACTGCGTAATCATGGGAGATTTCAACTTTCCAGATATAGACTGGAGAACAAGTGCTAGTAATAATAATAGGGCTCAGATTTTCCTAGATGTGATAGCTGATGAATTCCTTCATCAAGTAGTTGCTGAACCAACAAGGGGGGATGCTATTTTAGATTTGGTTTTGGTGAGTAGAGGACCTCATAGATGAAATGGTTGTAGGGGACAACCTTGGCTCAAGTGATCATGAACTAATTCAGTTCAAATTAAATGGAAGGATAAACAAAAATAAATCTGAGACTAGGGTTTTTATTTCAAAAGGGCTAACTTTAATAAATTAAGGAAATTAGTTAGGAAGTTGATTGACTAAAGAAATTATGGATCTGGAGGTGGAGGAGGCCTGGGATTATTTTAAGCTAAAGTTGCAGAAGCTGTCAGAAGCCTGTATCCCAAGAAAAGGGAAAAAATTTATAGGCAGGTGTGTTAGACCAAGCTGGATGAGCAAGCATCTTAGAGAGGTGATTAAGAAAAAGCAGAAAGCATACAAGGAGTGGAAGATGGGAAGGATCAGTAAAGAAAGCTACCTTATTGAGGTTAGAGCATGTAGGGACAAAGTGAGAGAGGCTAAAAGTCAGGTAGAGTTGGACCTTGCAAAGGGAATTAAAACCAATAGTAAAAGGTTTTATAGCCATATAAATAGGAAAAACAAAAAAGAAGAAGTAGGACTGCTAATTACTAAGGATGGAGTGGAGGTTAAGGATAATCTAGGAATGGCCCAATATCTAAACAAATACTTTGCTTCAGTCTTTAATGAGGCTAATGAAGAGCTTAGGATAATGGTAACATAACAAAAGGGACTAAGGACATGGAGGTAGATATTACCATATCCGAGGTAAAAGCCAAACTTGAACAGCTTAATGGGAGTAAATCGGGGGGCCCAGATAATCTTCATCCAAGAATATTAAAGGAACTGGCACATGAAATTGCAAGTCCATTAGCAAAAATTTTTAATAAATCTCTAAACTCAGGGGTTGTACCATTTGATTGGAGAATTGCTAATATAGTTCCTATTTTTAAGAAAGGGAAAAAAAGCGACCCAGGTAACTATAGGCCTGTTAGTTTGACATCTGTAGTATGCAAGATCTTGGAAAAAATTTTGAAAGAGAAAGTAGTTAGAGACATTGAGGCTAATGGCAATTGGGACAAATTACAACATGGTTTTACAAAAGGTAGATCGTGCCAAACCAAACTGATCTCCTTTTTTGAGAAAGTAACAGATTTTTTAGATAAAGGAAATGCAGTCGATCTAATCTACCTCGACTTTAGTAAGACATTTGATACAGTACCACATGGGGAATTATTGGTTAAATTGGAAAAGATAGGGATTAATATGAAAGTTGAGAGGTGGATAAGCAACTGGTTAAAGGGGAGACTACAGCGGGTCATACTGAAAGGTGAACTGTCAGGTTGGAGGAAGGTTACTAGCGGGGTTCCTCAGGGATCAGTTTTGGGGCCAATTTTATTTAATCTTTTTATTGCTGACCTTGGCACCAAAGTGGAAGTGTCCTGATAAAATTATGGATGACACAAAGTTGGGAGGTATTGCCAATTCAGAAAAGGATCGGGATATCATACAGGAAGATCTGGATGACCTTGGAAATTGGAGTGATAGCAATAGGATGAAATTTAATAGTGAGAAGTGTAAGGTTATGCATTTAGGGATTAATAACAAGAATTTTAGTTATAAGCTGGGGACACATCAGTTGGAAGTAACGGAGGAGGAGAAGGACCTCGGAGTCCTGGTTGATTATAGGATGACTATGAGCCGCCATTGTGACATGGCCGTGAAAAAGGCTTATACGGTCTTGGGATGTATTAGGCGAGGTATTTCCAGTAGGGATAAGGAGGTGTTAGTGCCATTATACAAGGCATTGGTGAGACCCCATTTGGAATACTGTGTGCAGTTCTGGTCTCCCATGTTTAAGAAGGATGAATTCAAATTGGAACAGGTACAAAGAAGGGCCACTAGGATGATCCGAGGAATGGAAAACCTGTCTTATGAAAGGAGACTCAAGGAGCTTGGCTTGTTTACCTTAACCAAAAGAAGGCTGAGGGGATATGATTGCTCTCTTAAATATATTAGAGGGATAAATACCAGAGAGGAGATGAATTATTTAAGCTTAATACCAATGTGGACACAAGAACAAATGGATATAAGCTGGCTAGTAGGAAGTTTAGACTTGAGATTAGACGGTTTCTAACCATTAGAGGAGTGAAGTTCTGGAACAGCCTTCCAAGGGAAGTAGTGGGGGCAAAAGACCTATCTGGCTTCAAGATTAAACTAGATGGGTTTATTAAGGGGGTGGTTTGATGAGATAACATGATCTTGGTAACTAATTGACCTTTCACTATCAGTGGTAAATAGGTCAATGGAGGGATAATAGGAGTTACTATAGAGAACTTTCTGGGTGTCTCGCTGGTGAGTCTTGCCCACATGCTCAGGGTTTAGCTGATTGCCATATTTGGGGTCGGGAAGGAATTTTCCTCCAGGGTAGATTGGCAGAGGCCCTGGAGGTTTTTCGCCTTCCTCTGTAGCATGGGGTACAGATCACAGCTGGGGGATTCTCTGCATCTTGGGGTCTTCAAAATATTTGAGGGCTTCAATATCTGAGATATAGGTGAGAGGATTATTCTAGCAGGGGGTGGGTGAGATTCTGTGGCCTGCATTGTGCAGGGGGTCAGACTAGATGATCGTAATGGTCCCTTCTGACCTTAAAGTCTATGAGTCTATGAGCTTATAGGTTAATGCTATAGACTACATGCATCCTTCCCACCCCTCTTCCTCCCCAAGTCAATTTTTTTAGCAGGCTGGTCAGCAACCTGGCTCAGTCCTGGCTTGCGATGGGTCCAAGACCTACCCCGCTGCATCTCTGCATTTCAAGTGTATTAGGAGCTAGGCTGGCAGTCAGCCCGGCTCAGTTCTGGCTCATGCTGAGTCTGGGAGCACACACGCCCCTCCCGGACAGGGGGTGCTGCCACCCTGTGCACAGCAGTGTGGGGCGGCGGGGAGCTGGTTTTTAAACTGGCTCCCCTTGCAGTCCAGCTCCACCTGGCACCCCACACTGCTGCCTCTGATACAGAGGCAGCAGCAAGGAGTGGCAGGGGGCTCCTTGGAAGTGGGGCTGGAGTACACTGGCTGCCTGCCCCACCCCCGGGTTCTATAGAGTAGTCGACTAACCGATAAGAATTCATGAAATTACTTGACTATTCAATTAAACGATATTTAACATCCCTATGTCTGATCAGGAAATGTATTATTAGAATCATAGCGATGAGAAATGGCTGATTTGTATTTACACTCCTTTCTAAAAATCTCACCAAGTTCCAGTGTGACAGGAAAATAAAATTCAGTTCAAAGGAGAAAGAGGCACAGAGGACTGTGTCAAATATTAATCAGTTGCAGAACAAGGATCAAATCCCATGCCTCTTGACTCCATCCTGGGCTTTAGCCATTAAATACATTTAAAATTTATTTGTAGTGTCTCTGCATTGTACAAATGATTTACTGATTCCCTGTCAACAACATTTGATCTTTAAGGACTGGTGTCAGCCTCTAAGAAGAGTGTGTCTCATGTGCTGAACAATGACAGGGGTGGAAACATTGCGGTGATTGTGATTGGAGGAGCAGAAGAGTCATTGGATGCCCATCCTGGAAATTTAACTTTGAGTATCTTCAAGAGGAAAGGTTTTATTAAAATGGCTTTGAAATATGGGTAGGTTTCCTACTAACACTGTTGGCTGTGACAGCACTTCTTGCAGTGTAAATACACAGTGTTAAATGGTGAATCTGAGAAGGTTATTTATGCATTGCCATAGGATGTAGATGTCTAAAATAAGACTGAGAACTGATATTTTGATTAAAACAGAATTAAGAAATAATACAAGAGCTATTGTGAAAGTCCTTTTACAGAAATAACTCAACAGTAAATGGAGATATTAGCACTTCCTGATGATTTGACTGACTTGTTTTAAACCACAGTAATAAACAAATTGGGAAACTTTATGTAGTAACATTTTCCAGTTCCTTAGGTTGAGTTGCTGAATCACTCGGACAAACTGTTTACTGGCAGGCCCATGGAAGTTCTGCTGACCTTACCATTCCTCTACTTCTGAACACTACTGATTTCAAGGAGTATTTTTCTCTTTGACTTAATTTCCTCAAGATTTTAGGAGAAGAGATGTGGCAACCCTTAAGCACATAACCACTTTCCACTGAGTTGAAGAATAGGAATGGATTTAAGCATGAGCTAAAGTGCTTTGTAGAAACAGACCCATAATCTGGGGGCAGGAAGGGCACCCTTTTCTCTTAAAGATGACCCACAAAGTGGGGAAGGTAAAAGCCAAACATATAGATGCATTTCAGGCCTCCTTCATAAGTTTATATGGTAATTCTATTAATAATTTGTTTAACTAGAAGAAATGATCAGAAATAGAGGTCAAGGTTTATTCTCCTGCTCTGCATAAAGCTCCCATTTAAACTAATAGCAGCTCTGCGTGCGACGTTGTGGCTTTGTGTCCTCATTCACAATGAGGAGTTGGCCAAGGCAGCTCACAAAACATCACTATTTAATTGATGCACAGAGCTACTTCTAAGGAGCCAAATCCTGCTCCCCTTGTCCAACTGCTGTGAAGATCAAGGGGAGTCTTTCCATTGATTTCAGTGAGAGGTGATCAGTTCCCCTAAGCACTTCAGTAATTCCATTGCCTTTAATGGGTCTACTGGCAAGGACAGTTGATTCAAGATCATGCAAAAGTTGAATACAAAGTAGAAATATCGTAAGGACACAGCACAAGCAGATAGTAAACTAGATTCTCCTGAGTTTCACAAGCAAAGCTCTATATTACTAATTTCAGTGTATCAACCCTCCACAGGAAGTCTTTCAGATGAAAACAAAAGTGAGGATATTCACAAGGCATGTGGAGAAATGCCATTGCACCACAAGGTTTTACTGTTCATCATCATTAATGGTCTAACAAAGACTTGGCAGCCTAGAAATCCACTCTGTTTACAGAGCCTTCGGATGTTTCTTTCAGGGCAGCTGTGTGATGCAGAACTGTCACTGTTGAGAAAGCTACCTCTCAATTTTAGGCCATGCATACTCCATTCAAGGGACAAGGGGGAGTGATGTAGGGAATAGTATTTCTTATGTATCCCAAAGCCTCCTAAGCCACAGTCAGGTATATTTATTTCACACAAACCAGTGTTACTCAAAGTGCTCTGCGAAACCGCTTTGAGAAACCTGCTAACTGGCTGCGCCGGTGTGTTTATTTACCGGCACCACAGCCACTTCCTGCAGCTCACCATGGGAAGTGGTGGCCCAGCCCAAGCCACTTCCTGCAGCTCCCCTTGGCTGCACGCGGCAAACTGGAGCCAATAGGAGCCGCAAGGCTCTGTGGCCGTGGTGCTGGTCAGTAAACACACTGGCACAGCCAGTTAGTAGGTTTCTCAAAGCGGTTTTGTGAAGCACTTTGAGAAACACTGACATAAGCAACTCATGATTATCCATTGTACACACCAGACATCTGCATCCTTGCTTCAGGAGGATTCATTTTCATTACTTTTATTAGTACAGTCAGCTGATGCATTCTGAGTTCTAAAATCTTCATCTTGACTAATCTTGCTGCAATACTGCCATTTTAACAGCCATGCACTATACAGATTGTCAAATAGCTTATAAGATGATAATGCTTAGGAAACATAGCAATTGCTTAGGATTTTAGCCTGCTTGGAGGACTTCTCTGTTCCCATCCAGGAATGAGTTTGGCAGAGCCATGAGGTCTCCAGCAGGGGGCCTTTGGATTAGTCCACCCTCCCTTCCCTCCCAGTTCCTGGCTCTTTCTAAGAGCCACATAAATTTATCAGACTGACACCTCAGCTGTAGTAGCCAGCCAGGGCTTTCAATAAAGGTTTCCCTGTTCACCCTGACAACAGCAGAACCATTGCTGTTCTAATGCTTAGGATGCAGTAGATTTTGGGAAGTTTCTGCAGGTGTTATACAATCTTTTTCAAGCCAGAGATCCCCACTGATGAGAAGTTTCTGTACACAGAGGCACTGTGTGGAGTTAGACACCCAACCCCCATTTCATGGCACTTGTAAGATAAAAGGTGTTGTGAAACTACAGCATGCTCAATTGAATTTGATGGGCCAGACCCAATGGCTGGGCCATTTGTCACAAATAAGATTTTAGCAGTTGCAGTAAAATCAGAAGAATGGGATTTCACTCTCTTTATTGGAAACCTTCCCTTCCATTTGCTACTCTTTGAACACTGTGCAGGAGGCAGGAGGTGACTATGATTTTGGAGGGGGGGGGGGAGTTGTAGTTTTGTTTTGTTTTGTTTTTTACTAAATATTGTGCCTCCCTCCAGCGGCATAAATAAGCGTTTCAGCTAAGAGTTGAATACATTATGCAAATTAGGGATGTTAAAACTCAGTTAAAAGGTAACCATGTAACTGCTGAAAATCTCAGTGGTTGCATGGTGTGGGCTCTGCAGTATAAACATTAAAAAATAAGCTTCATACTGCAGAGCCTGCAGCGAAGCCTCCCTGGGAGTGGAGCCGGCAGCTCTAGTCCACTGAGCTCCCAGGGAAGAGACTTTGCTGCCTTGCCACAGTAAAACTGTCTCCCTCAGAGGTGCTGAGTGTAACCGACACCATTAACTGATAAGCATCAGCTTATTAGCTAAACAGTTAGTTGGTTACACTCTTAACATTCCTAATGCAGATATTGTTGAATTTTATAGGCATCAATTAAATTATCTGCATAGATTGATATGACTCATTATGCTGTTGAGGTGAGTTTCAGGTCATGATTTGTTGAGTGCCCTGTGATTATTTACTCTCTTTACTTTACAGGGCTCACTTGGTCCCAGTGTTCTCTTTTGGAGAAAATGAACTATTCAAACAAGTTGAAAATCCCAGAGGATCATGGCTCAGAACTTTACAGGAAAGACTGCAGAAGATAATGGGTTTTGCTTTGCCACTGTTTCATGCTAGAGGAATATTTCAGTACAGTTTTGGCTTGATGCCTTACAGGAAACCTATTCACACGGTTGGTAAGTCCCTTAGTGATTCCTGTCATTTTTATAGGAATGCTTAAAATGTCTGATTTGTGGTTAAATTCAGTAGCCGTGTTCCGTTACAAATGGGCTCTGCTAGAAAGACCTGGCTGCTGTGATCTAAACACAAGCAAGTGAGGTTTGAAATAAACATTTGTCTTTCCTAATGTCTTTATCCTGTTGCATTGGCGGGAGGAGGAAATAAAGGCAAAAAGGCTTTATAAATAATTTATACCAGCTGGACCACAATAAGCAATTACAGTAGATTGATACAGGAAGAAGAACTTTGCATCAGCCACAGTGTGTGTGTGTGTGTGTGTGGTGGAGGGAGCTCTGTTTGAACAAGTCAGGAGTAGAAGGGGAGCGTCTCTCTTTAATCCCTGGCCAAATCCTCATTGGACAGCCCATCTGGGACAGCTGAGTGCTCAGGAATTCCTAAGGAAGTCAGGGGGATGTTCCAATCTAGTGAAGAGCAGTGGAGCATCCTCACAGCCATGCAATTTCATCAGAAAATGTTTCATCTCTCATCCCGCTCCCTGAGCAAGTTTGGCAGTTGGATCCACAGATCCCCACCCCATTCACAGTGAGACACAGACGCCAGCATACAACACAGCTCCATGGCAGCTCCTATAATCTCTGTTCTGCACCCTTCAGGTTCTTCCTCATCTGCAGGATGCATGTGGCATGCAGGATTTGTAGCTCCATAGAAATGGTCTTTTTCTTTTAAAAGAGGGTTTTTAATGGACAGAATGTTCAGTGTTGAATTGAAACGTGTATAAGGTGCTAACCGATTAGATATGGGGGGATTTTTCTTCCAAATTGGCCCAGCTCTTCTCTCATCAAAGACTGTGTTGAACTGTTATAAACTCCAATGGAGATAGGCCAGTGCTGAACACTTTTGTACAATCCCACCCTTAAATCATGGTGTGACTAAGCTGGCCAAAAATAAAGTTCATTGGTTTAAAAATGAAAAAAGATAACACATTAACATTTTTAAAACTCCTAAAAATAGGTGTTTTTTGAATTTTTCGACAAGTGCCCCTTTAATGGGACTTACTCATATGGCAGGATTGGCACAGAGTAGCATTGCAGGCTTCTGGGAGCCTAGAATGTCCTTTATGTTGAAAATCATTTCCCACTGTTTCATGCTGAAGTATAAGGGCAGGGGGCTCTGCGGCTTAGGGTACATCTACACTGCAATGCTATTTCGGGATACCAGAGGTATCCCTGCATCTTTTGAATGCGTCCACTATTGCGAAATATAGCGGATGCACTATTTCGGCATCCCTGTAAACCTCGTTGCATGAGGGATACGTGATATCTTGAAATACTGTTTTATTTCAAAATTTGGTACTGTGTAGATGCACCAAATTTTGAAAAAGCCTATTTTGAAAAAGAATTGAAATAAAATATGCAATTTGCATAGCACAAATTGTATATCTTATTTTGAGCTAAGGGTGCAGTGTAGACGCACCCTAAAACCCAGCACCAGGAATCAGAAAATTTGGGTTCCACTCCTGGCTTTGCCATGTGAACGTCACCGCCCTGCCCCCCTTCGCCTCCCGCCATGGCGCTCGGCTGACTTCTGCGCCACTTAGCCGGGCCACCGCGTGGGAGCAAGTGGCGCAAGCGACTGTTTGGGCTCCGCGCTCCCCATGCAGCACGGGGAGTGCGGAGCCCAAACGGCTGTTTGGGCTCTGCAGTCCCCCGAGTGAGAGGCAGGACGGGGAGGAGAAGAGAAAAAGAGAGACAGAGAGAGAGGCAGGAGGCGGAGGAGAGCTGAGGGGGAGGCAGTAGGAGGAGGAGAGAGAGAGAGAGACGGACGGAGCGAGAGACCGGAGGCTCAGGAGAGAAGACCGACGTGGAGGAGAGACCTGAAAATCCCGTCTTATGACGGGCTAATTGGCTAGTCATATATATAGTAGCCCAATATCTGTGACTCTGTAACGCTGAAATGCTGGCTCTTCCCTCTGGGCGGTGCTGTTGCCTCCCTGGCTGTTCCCTCTGGGCGGCGCTGTTGCCTGAGTCACGTTCTTTGCCTCCAGCTGTGGTGCTCAGCTGACTTCTGCACTGCTCTACCGGGCCACTGCAGGGGAGCAAGCGGCGCAAGGGGCCTTTTGGGCGCCGTGGTCCCCATGCAGCACTCCCGCATGGGGAAGGGGATGGGGCAGTGACATACACAGCCAGGGGGCGGGGCCTGGCCGTGTACGTCACCGCCCTGCCCCCCTTTGCGCCCTCCTTTGCTTCCTGCAATGGTGCTCGGCTGACTTTTGCGCCGCTCAGCCGGGCCGCCGTGGGGGAGCACAAACGGCCGCTTGCTCTGCGTGCTCCCCTGCGGTGGCCTAGCTGAGCGGCGCAGAAGTCAGCCGAGCACCATGGTGGGAGGCAAAGGGGGGTGGGGCAGTGATGTACACGGCCAGGGGGTGGGGCCTGGATGAGCGTGCATTCCTGACGGAGACAGAGGAGAGCGGAGAGAGAGTGAGAGGCAGGAAGGGGAGAAGAGAAAGAGAGACGGAGAGAAGGCAGAAGGCGGAGGAGAGCTGAGAGAGAGAGGGGGAGGCAGTAGGAGGAGGAGAGAGAGAGAAAGAGACATGGAATGAGAGACCAGAGGCTCAGGAGAGAAGACCGACGTGGAGGAGAGACCTGAAATCCCGTCTTATGATGGGCTAATTGGCTAGTTGTAAAATAATTAACTAAGCAGTGGCTTATTTAAAGCTGTTAATTATAGAACATGTGAAATAATAGGAAAATGGGCCAGTACTTCCTCAAAATCCATTGTGGATTGTGTCCTCCTAGAAAAAGGGGCTCCTTTGTGCTGAGGGGAGCCTAAAGCTCCTGGAAAGTACATATTTCAGGCACAGTAATGAGAACTGGATTTCACCCCACCATGAGATTTTGCCATACAGGATTGGGTGAGCCCTTACTAGCACAAGGAGGTGTTAATTACATCGCACTGACTCTACTGACAAGACTGCTTTGAATGCTGCCAGACCCTGCTGGCTACAGCAGGAATATGCTGAGTCAGTGCAATGCATTGGAAAGGAAATTTCATCTTGCTTATGCCTTGCGACATACCCTCAGAGAGCAGTTGCTGGGAACTCAAGGGCTCAACTCCCTGCTCCACCACAGATTTTCAGTATGATCTTTTGGGTAAGTCACTTAGAATCATAGAACACTAGAACTGGAGGGAACCTCGAGAGGTCATCAAGTCCAGTCCCCTGCCCTCATGGCAGGACCCAGTACTGTCTAGATCATCTCTGATAGATGTCTATCTATCCTCCTCTTAAATATCTCCAGAGATGGAGATTCCACAGCCTCCCTAGGCAACTTATTCCAGTGTTTCACCACCCTGACAGTTAGGAAGTATTTCCTAATGTCCAACCTAAACCTCCTTTGCTGCAGTTTAAGCCCATTGCTTCTTGTCCTATCCTTAGAAGCCAAGGAGAACAATTTTTCTCCCTCCTCCTTGTGACACCCTTTTAGATACCTGAAAACCGCTATCATGTCCCCTCTCAGTCTTTTCCTTTCCAAACTAAACAAGCCCAGTTCTTTCAGTCTTCCTTCATAGGTCATGTTCTCTAGACCTTTAATCATTCTTGTTGCTCTTCTCTGGACCTTCTCCAATTTCTCCACATCTTTCTTGAACTGTGGTGCCCAGAACTGGACACAATACTCCAACTGAGGCCTTATCAGCGCAGAATAGAGCGGAAGAATAACTTCTCGTATCTTGCTCATAACACACCTGTTAATGCCTCCCAGAATCATGTTTGCTTTTTTTGCAACAGCATCACACTGTTGACTCATATTTAGCTTGTTGTCCACTATGACCCCTAGGTCCCTTTCTGCAGTACTCCTTCCTAGATAGTCGCTTCCCATTCTGTACGTGTGACACGGATTGTTCCTCCCTAAGTGGAGTCCTTTGCATTTGTCCTTATTAAACTTCATCCTATTTACCTCAGACCATTTCTTCAGTTTATCCAGATCATTTTGATATCTTTCTGCCTCGCCTGTAAAATGGGAATAACTGCAGGGGTGTTCTGTTGATAAATACAACAAAGGATTACCAGGCGGTTCACATATTATGGTGATGGGAGCATATAAGAACCTAAAAGAGAGAGATCACAGGAAACGCCTTCCAGAATGTTAGACTTCTGGATTTTCCATGTTAAAATTTAACTCTGTCATGAGGAAGACTATCCAAAATTCCACCTTTTATTACTCTACACATTCATGGCTAGTCCCCTTCAGACTGGAGAGGTGCCTGTCATCCTACTCTAGATAGCATCTGCAGCAGAACCCACCAAAATCAGCTAACTACAGCTGTGCTCAAAGAACTTTCAGGTTTGGTTGATCTCATTTATGAAAAACAGTGTATTTGTTGGAGGCGTCCTACAGGTGGGGTTATAGTGTTACTACTTCAGACTGAGGGTACGTCTACACTGCAAGCTTATTTCAGCAAAAGCTTCCAGAATAGCTTATTTTGAAATAGAGCATCCACATTACAGGGAAGCCTCAAAATTAGCCCGAGGTAGGCTCCCCTAATGTGGACGCGCTATCTCGAGTTAGAGCCCTAGGAGGCACTGGGGAGGAATAACTTAGAATGGCCCTGGTGAGAAGCTATTTCGACATAGCAGCAGTGGAGCGCCCATACACCCCCTCTTCCGAAATAGCATTTTTGGAAGAAGTGTTATTCCTCGTGGGATGAGGTTTACCAAGGTCAGAAAAAGCCCTCCGTTATTTTGATTTTCTTTTGAAATAATGCAGTTGCTGTGTGGATGCTAGTATTGTTTTTCTGGAATAATGGCGCAATGTAGATGCACCCTGAGACTCAGGCTGTCTGCACTGTGAGTCAGAGTGTGATTTCCTGTGCTGATGTACATGTGTACTAGCCCTCATTGAGCTAGCATGTGTATAAATAGCAGCAGAGCTGCTGTTGCACGTATAAGGGCAGGTGGGAGGGCAAGGTTGAGTAATGCCTGAAACCAGTGGGTAGGTGTTTGGTACAACTCAGCTGTGCCTCATCTGCCAATACCCGTACTCTTGTGCCTACAATGCCATTTGTTTTATGAGAGCTAGTGCCAGTAGGAGTATGTGAGCAGGGGAATCGCATTCCTGGCTTGCAGTATAGACACAAGGGATAACTGGCGGGGTTTGCAGCCAAGGAGCACTAGTTGTTCTACCCAGTCTGCTTTTCATTGAGTGGACACAAATCTTATGAGTTAGGGAAAAAACAATATCTGTATTTCCCTGTGTCCTGTTCTGTCTGCCCATGTAGTCCAGGGGGAGAAAAATGCTTCATTTATAAAACTGGAGTTTTTTATTTAAATTAAACAGCGATTTATGTTCTTAAAAATAAACAGTTAAAATTAAACTTGTATTTATGACAACCTATGTCGAGACAAAAACTTACTGTGATTTATTCATTTAATTTTTTTTAAATGGTATATTTGCTGCCAGGTTTTAAAGAAAACCAGACTGTTGTGCTGGTAGAAGTCAGTGGCACATCACCTGAAACCAGAGTTTGTTGAAGTAGAAACAAGCTTTTGACAGCAGTATTCTATCCTCTTGTGCAGGTGCAGAAAAAATAAACTGAAATGAAGAAAATATTCTACTTGTTTAGTTCAAGGATTAGTTCATTCGAAGTTAAAAAGCAATGGGGAGTTGAAGAAACAGGAAACTTGTTTCCTTCTTCCAGTCTGTGAAAAAAACTAAGTGTGAGATAGTGAAATCTAGTAATTCTAAAATCCTGAAGGCTATGGTGACCAGAAATCAATTCAGTTCACTAACTATGGATAATACTTCCGTTGTTTAATTAGTTTTAAATACAAAATATGTTTATCTAAACTTTTTTCTTATGTGTACAGCACATTTGAAGTTTATATTAAGTGAATAAAACTAAATGTAAAGTGATTATTTTGTGCATTTTAATAGAATTTGAATTTCCATACAAGCTTAACTCATATCAGAAGTAAAAAATTATCCATCTAGCAAATGAGAAATGAATTATTCACCATTTTCTGACAATGAAAAATTAAAAGTACAGAATCTGAATAACGGTAAATTAAGCTACATAATAAATGTGTATAAATATAGTGTATCTTCTTGTTAGCAAAGAGAAGCACTAAACTTCTAAACTAAACTAAAGACTATATCTGTTTGCAAATCAGCATGTTTCAGTGCTTCCCAATCAATGAGATTCAGCCTTTCTTGGGAAAATAACTGCAAATTACAAACCCAAAACAAGATTAAGATCAATTTAAATCAAGACTTCCTGCTTGCTGATTTAAGTAATGATTACATTTGTTGATTTACATCACTTGGATTTGCACCAGTCTGCCCTGGCTATTGTGAGGACATCAATACGTGCCTGTGTTCTTGGATCTGTTTGCAGCATTTAATACCATTGACCATGGCAGGTTGAAGGAAAAGGTTACAAAGAATGGTGGTGGGCATCTGGTCCTTTGGTTCTAGGGGACCAACCCGGCAGCACCCCAGCTGCTCTGCCCCAGGCCTCCCGATTCAGCCGCTGCTGAAACTGACCAGCGGCGTCAGTTTCACGAGCGGCTGAATGGGGATGCCTGGGGCAGAGCAGCTGGGGTGCTGCCGGGTTGGTCCCATAGCGCCGTCCCTCGGCGCTGCGGGACCAGCCTGGCAGCACTCCAGCTGCTCTGCCCCAGGTGTCCCCAAGAGCAGCTGGGGTGCTGCCGGGTTGGTCCTGCAGCCCCGAGGGGCAGCGCTACGGGACCAACCCTGCAGCACCCGAGCTGCTCTGTCCTAGGTGTCCCCAAGAGCAGCTGGGGTGCTGCCGGTTGGTCCCGTAGCGCTGCCCCTCGGCGCCGCGGGACCAACCCGGCAGCACCCCAGCTGCTCTATTGCAGGCATCCCGATTCAGCTGCTGCTGAAACTGACCAGCAGCGGCTGAATCAGGGATGCCTGGGGCAGAGCCGGACTATCGGAAGGGGGGGCTCTGAGGGGTCTGGGGTGGCACTCCAGACCCCTCATAGCCCCCCCGTCCGATAGTCCGGCATATTTGATAATCCGGCACCCCCTGGGTCCTAAAGGTGCCGGATTATCGGAAGTTTACTGTACTTTTGCAGGCCCCCACTTCTGCATTTATCATGTCAGAGTGGGGAAGCTGCCATGACACTGGTACTGTACACAGAAACACTGACTGTTTCAATGTACAGACATTGAAATCTTCATTTAGTCCGGAGTGCAGTAGCATAGCTCCTCCTCAGCTCCAGGCACCAGGAACAGCCTGTTCCCCAGGCTCTGACCAGCACACAGGCTTCTCAGAGAAGAGTGTTAATCCAGTGGGAGCAGAATCAAGCAGAAAGCTGAGGGACCAGAAAGTTGAGGGACCATACTAATAATGCTAATGGGCCCAGTTCTGATCATGCACTGGTGTAAATCAAGAGTCACTTTGCTGAAGTCATTGGGACTGATTTTCCACTCTGACTTGGTAACATTTTGCACCTACTGGGCACTCTACACGGGTGTGTAAAGTGGTTCACTAATTGTAAGTCTGTGGAAGATCAGGCCTTAAGGGCATGTCTAGACTACCCTCGGCTTCCGAAAGAAGATATGCAAATTCGGGACAAATTTGGAAGAGGTTTTTTTTCAAGAAAAAAAAAGCAGTCTAGATGCGGGTTTTCATGCAACCCCCCCTTTTTCAAAAGAACCCCTATTCCTCAAAAAATGAGGTTTATGGGGTTCTTTCGAAAAAGGAGGGGGGGAGTGCGAAAAACCCCGTCTAGATTGCTTTTTTTTTTTTTTTTTTTTTTAAACCTCTTCAGAAAAAGGGACCAGAAGAAGATATGCAAATTCACACCAAATTTGCTTATCTTCTTTCGGAAGCTGAGGGTAGTCTAAATGTGCCCATAAAGAATAAGTGAAGGCATGGTATAGTACACAGTATTGCCTTAAACTGGACCTAGCCCAACATTGTAGGGTCTGATTCTGTACTGCCTTACTACTAATCAAAATGGTGTTGTCTATACCCCTTTGCATAAGTGGAAATGACCACTTAAAGTAAAAGGACGTGGAGAATCTGGGGGACTCAGAGTTAAGTTAGTGTTTAAATTAAGGACGTTAAATTGTGGTTATCTGGCTAATCGTGTAGTTGATACAATTTGTATCAACTACACAATTAATCCATGTGGACCGCGCTGCAGAACTGCAGCGGAGGTAGCTCCAGGAGCCGTCTCGAGCTGGGACTGAGCAGTCCCTGCTCCTGCTGGCTCCAGGAGCCACCCATGCTGGTGCACTGCATTTGAAATGTAGTAAGAGCTGCCCGGGTCTTATTACATTTAAAATGAAGAGGCGCAGCGTCCCGGACCAACGCGAGCTAAGGCTGCTCGATCCTGGCTTGTGCTGAGTCCAGCAGCCCCTGTTTGTGGTGGCCAGCCTGGGACACCCTCTCTCCCCTTCTCCTTCCCCGCCCCCCCCCCCCATGGACAGGGACTGGTGCTGGGGTAGCCTCTGCCCACGGCGAGCCTCGGCCCACCAGAGGCAGAGACTGCTTCGCACAGCCACCCCCATATCCCGTCCCCGCTGTCTCTGATAGAGGCAGCAGGGGAGGCAGGCGGCACCATGGCGACAGTGCTGGGGGGGACCAGCTTTTAAGCCGACTCCTCCCAACACTGGCTCCTGATCCCTCCCCGCCCCCCCCCACTGCCTCTCATAGAGGCAGCAAGTAGGTGGGGAAAGCAAGTAGTTGATACTCCAGTCGACTACCCAATAAGCTTATGCTTAACATCCCAAGTTTAAATCAGAGTGAGAGAAGGATCTGGACCAGAAAGTCTGCAAAAGAGGAATGTATTGCAGATCTGTGGTTTTCCTATGTGTTTTGGGGTGGCTCTCGTACCATGGTGGGGTTTAGGGATGTTAAGAAACGAATAATCAGCTAATTGTGTAATCAATAGAATTTCTATTGACTACATGATTAGTCAATAGGGTTGGAAGCCTCTGGGAGCTACCCCCCACTGTGGCTCTGCAGTTTAAATGTAGGAAGAGCCGGACACGCAGGCAGCTTGGCTCTTACTACGTTTAAACTGCACAACTGCAGAACTGGACCCGGCACGAACTGGTGCGGAGCTGGGCTGGCTCAGTCTTGACTCGCCCCAGGTCCAGCAGCCCCTGGCGCAGAGAGCCCCGAGGGAAGCAAAATGCGCTGGGCAAGCCTGGTAAGAAGCAGCCAGCAGGTGAGTTTCATTTGGGATGCGGCTTCCAAGCACATCTCATTTAACTGCCACCACCCTCCGCCTTCCTGTCGGGTTCTGGCAATCTGGGGGAACCCCGCTGTGCACATTGTGGAGCTGGGAGAGGAAGCTGAAGGGCCCCAGCAACCCCGGGCGGGCTGGCTGGGCTCCTAGAAGTCAGCTCTGGGTCGGCAGAGGAGCGCTCAACCTGCCTATTCGCGCCTCCAGTCCCGCAGAGCGAAGCCGGAGTCATTGCGGGGCAAGGGCTCCTCCCTGGTGGGGGCTGTGCACTGGCCACTCAACGTGCCGTGTAGGGGTGCCCAGGAGACGGGCAGGATACGGGCAGAACCCAGCCGGGAATCCTAGGGCCCGGGCAGATGGACAGTGGAGGCCAGGCCGTGTGGGCCGCCCTCAGCCACACACCCTGCTCTGCCGCTTCAGGTTACAGCGCACTCGGGTCGAGCCACACAGTGCCTGCCCAGGACAAAGTACTCGACTTGCCAGCAACTGGCAAGCACCGGTCCCTGCCCACAAGCCCAGCGGGCTGTTACCACCGGTACTCAGCACTCAGTACCCAGCCTGGGCTCGCTCCAGCTGAGCAGTGAGCCCACCCACATTGGCTGCTGGAGCCTCCTCCCAGGTGCCTGTGGGGCGTGGCCGGAGTCCCTGAATACCTAGCCCGGCCAGAGGGGCTTCCCCCAGCTCCCCAGTCCACACGGACTCCTCACACTGCCAGTCCAGCCCAGGGCTCCACACAGCGCCGCCAATGGCATCGGCCTGGCTCACCACAGGAGACCCACCCGACGAGCGCTGCCAGCCCAGCCAATGAGGCGAGCCTGCATTTATCTGAGCCTGGCCTGGGAGCGCTGAGGTTGCCTGGCCGCTGCGCTCCGCCTGCCTGGGCTTCGGTCCTCGACTCCTGGCCAAGTGCCAGGCAGCCCTGGCTGCTTCCTCACCTGCCATGTGTGAGTGGGTTAGACAGAGAGTAGAGCCGCAACTGAGCCACTCCCAGAGCAGCTGGCTCGTCCTGGGTCTGGGGAAGGGGGTGGAATGCAAGTAGAATAGTCGAGTACTTGACTGACTACCCAATAGGCCTAGCCTTATCAGATAGTTTAGTACTCAACTGCTCTCCTATGTCCCTATTGGGGATGGGGGAGGAGCAGGGAAAGAAGTAGTTGAAAATACCAGGTGAAATTCTGGCTCCACTGAAGTCAAAGGGAGTTTTGCTGGTGACTTCAGTAGAGCCAGGATTTCATTCACAATCTGTAAAATAACAAATCTAAGTATCTAGCCAAAACTGAAGAGTACTGTACTTTTATCTGCTGTAAATAGATGTCAGTGTAGCTAACATCGTTTCTGTTTTGCTTGTTGTTTGTAGTTGGGAAGCCTATCCCGGTGAAACAGAATTTAAATCCCACTCTTGAAGAGATCGAGCAGCTGCATCAGACGTACCTGCAAGAACTAAGGACATTATTTGAAGAACACAAAGAAAAGTATGGCATACCAGACCATGAATCTCTCTCATTTAAATGAATGCAAATTCAGGGAATCCAGGTATAAGAAAGTGGCCTTGTAATGAAACAAAACATTTCTCAGTCTGCAGCCACTCTTTATAAGAAAACTGTGCTGGATTAAATTGATAGAATCTCTTCCTATCTTCTCAGTCATGGAAAATCCTTCTTCATGTAGGGTCTGGTCCTGCAGACCTGTCTGCACGAGTGAGCCCTTTGGCTTCACTGAAAATTGTAAGTACTTTTCCCATGACTGGCTTAGCAGCTGGGTCAGTGAGAATGCTAATGGAGATAGAACATAGGTGTAAATTAGACATATCGAAAGTGCAAATGAAGCTGGGATTTAACTATCCCGCACTTCATTTGCATAATGGCGACTGCCACTTTTTTTCAAAACGGGGCTTTTCGAAAAAAACCCGGTAGTTTAGACGGGGCATTTTTGACAGAAATGCCCCATTTCGAAAGATCCTGTACTCCTTATTTTTTGTAATAATCTGTTTACAGAATATGCCTTGTGAAGTATCATTTGAAAATCCAAAATTTGCTGATCATTAATATTCTTCTGTGATGTATGCATGTGGCAGGCAGGCAGAGTTATGATTATATGCTGGAATTATGACTAAAGTGTGTGTAAACCAAGTATGTTGGAAGAGTTGTTAAACATATCTATCAGAAACAAAGGAATGGATGTTGTCTCAATGTATAAGCAATAAACAGGACCATCAGGACATCAGGAGGAGGAGATGGCTAGAAACGGAATAGTTTGCATTTCAGCAAACACAAGCAGGGGAAGGAAGAGCATGGAGCTTCCTTCATTACCAGACTCCATATTGCCTCCCTCACAACTTGAATAATTTTTACTTTGAGAGGTAATCTTTGGAAGAATGCATTAGAGAGGTTTACTGAATGGGGACTGAACCTCATGTGTTAAACAACTGAATCAAATAATTGTATGCTATGTTACTGTATTATACAGGTGTACAGGTCTTTTCTGAAATCTAATGACACATCAGTGATTAATATAATTATGAAGTGTATGATTCACATTGTACAAGGAAATGTGGTTATTTAATGATATAATGTTTTCCTTTCTGTAGCCAAACAGAGGAAAAACGGTTTCAGAGGGGTAGCCATTTTAGTCTATATCTGCAAAAACAACAAAGAGTCCTGTGGCACCTTAGAGATGAACAGATTTATTAGGGCACAAGCTTGCTGGGTAAAACCCACTTCCCACATACCTTTATGCCCTAATAAATTTGTTTGTCTCTAAGGTGCCACAGGACTCCAGGGAGAAACAGGTTTTCTCCCAGACAGGAGCCCAGGCAGCTATATAACATAAGCATGGTGGAATCCAAACAGTGGAAGCTCCATTTACATACAGGGGGATGGGAAGCCCACAGGAAGGAAAGAACAGCCTGGGGCCTCCTGCCTCTTGAAGCAAAGTCACTGAACTTGGGGAGATGTAAGCAAGGACAAAAGTCATTTTCGGCATCCAGCACTCTACTGGCACAAGGGAAAAGAGATCTTGCAGCTGAGAGAGGCGGATCATTCAAACAAGAAGGAGTTTAAGTCTGACCTGAATATAGGTGAGAAACCATCTTGAGAAAAGCCTGTATTTTGCTGGATTTTAAACTTTCAGATGCATTTTCACTTTTATTTGCTTGTAACTCTTTCTAATGTTATGCCTTTTCCTTGGCATCACTTAACCTATGTCCTCTTGTTAATAAACTTATTTTTACTATAAAGCAACTTGCTGCTGTGTTTAAATGGAGGGTATATTTACCCCCGTTACATTAATAATCTGTGTGTGACGGGGTGAGGTCACAGAAGTCCCCTCGGGGGTGCCTTGGGGGTTGCTGACATGGCCATCGCCCCTCACCTTCCTGCTCCCTGGGGCTTCTCACTGCCACGCCCTGCTGGGCCAGTCCCTGGTCTCCCCCAGCCAAGGCACTGAGCTGAGGTCTCTGCCCCTCCCCCCCCAGAAGCAGTACAGACATTAACCCTCTTCAAGTCCGAGGAGAGTGCAGTTTAGGCCCCAGCTTCTTGCGATACCACTCCCCAAATGGGATCAAAGCCCACAATGAATTACCTGGGTAAGCTCCCTTTAGCAGTGAAAGGCAGAATGTGCACACTGGTTGCCTCTCCAGGTAACAATGATTTACACTGGGTTTGATAGAAAATAAAAGTGATTTATTAAGTACAAGCAGTAGGATTTAAGTGGTAATAAGTGAGAACAGGCAGAGCAAAGTAGGTTACAAATCAAAAGAAACAAAACGCTTAGCTAATTCTACACTGAAACCTCAGTACAAACTTACTCAAACTCACCCTAAAACCTCTTTTCCACCAGCCCCTCCAAATTAGGGCTGTCTTCCCACCATGGGTCTTCGGCTCCTTTCCTCAGGTTCAGCCCAGCCAAAGGACAAAAACCTCCTACCTTCCTATTCTTTTAAGAATTCCCTTATTGTATGGGGAGTCACCTGGCCACTCCCTACCAACCACGGCTAAGGACCAAAGGCTATTTGCATATTATTGCCCAGACACTGAAGCCTCCCTTAATGACTTTCATTCACACTTTTAAAAATCAGAAAGTATTCCCTACTCCGTATGTCTAATTTTACACACAAGGATGATACACACATCAAAATAAGATAAACAGAACCAGTGGATCATGACATGAAGATTGACAGGTTACATGAAATAATTTGCTCAAAGCCCCTTTGAGTTATATATATTTGTGTCCCCGGGGGGCGGGTTCCGTCACACTTTGATGTGCTATTGCGTCTTCAGAGGGACAATCAGAACTTGTTAGTCCTCTGAGCTGTCCAAGAGAGGGCTGGACCTTCCAGAGCACATAGTTTTGAGAAAAAAAGCTTCAGAGGGGTAGCCTAGTTAGTCTGAAACAGGAAAAGCTTAAAAAACAACAAATGGTCTGGTAGCACTTTGAAGACTAACAAAACATGTAGATAGTATCATGAGCTTTCGTGGGCACAACCCACTTCTTCAGTTGACTGGAGGCATCTGAAGAAGTGGGCTGTGCCCACAAAAGCTCGTGATACCATCTACACGTTTTGGTAGTCTTTAAAGTGCTACCAGACCATTTGTTGTTTTTTAAGTTTTGAGAAAGGTTAGCATGGGGAGTGCGTTGGGGTCACCCTGCAGGCAGTCACCAAGGCTGATGGAAGCCAGAGTTGGAGTGTAGACATGTTGCTGGGACCAGAGCTGTTGAACCAGGGCTGTCTACTATGCAGACACCTCTGGGTGTGACCAGCATGCTGATTGGCCAGTTGGGAGAGTTGCAGATTGGAAGCTACAACAGCAAAGCTTCGTGAGGGTTGCAAGGCCATCGGTGCCCCAAGCCAAGCCCCGTTGCTAATCCCCTTGCCCTTTTTCTGTTCTCAGGCTGCAGCTGCCGTGGTGAGAGCTGGCACTGCTGCTGTCTGGAGAAGCAGCTGTTTTCTCTGTAGACAGATTGCTGGCAAACTGTCAGCGGTTACGTCTTCCTTTCTGTTCCTCCTGGAAGCCACGTATGCTTATTTCTCATTGCTAGGCCTTATGCAGTTTTGTAACTGCTGCCATGTTAAAAAGTCCCTGGATTCCTGGTGCACAAGACTCTTCTTCCTTGAATGAGGTTCTCTGGGTGGGGAGAGAGCTGCAGGGCTGTTTATCACTGAACAAGGAAAAGAGTTTGGGCATCAGAATTTGGGCATCGTATCTGGGTACTTATCATTAGCAAGAATCAGGAAGGTTTCTGTACTTGGCAGGGCATGATCAGGAATTAGTCCAGGGAAGGAAAGTAGGGAGGGGTTGACAGTTGGGAAGAAGAGGAGAAAAAAGAGGGAACGCTTGTTTTGCTTACACATTGAGTATTGGACCACATGCATTACTTGCTGGTATCTTTTTTTCTCGATATAGTCCAGGAATCTCTGGCTATTCACCAATTACTTCTCTGTCACTGGACTGGATGACATTCAAGATCAGGTGTGAACTAAAACACTGTGGGTGTAAAGAGAGGACACCGAGTGATATTTGGACTCCTGTTGCTCTAATTAGCCACTGATTCTAGCAGACATGTGAGTACTGATTCCAATAGGTATATCTGCTCCGGATGGTGAAAGGGACGTAGATTGACCTTCCTGTTAAATCTGAAAGTTAATCTTGGGCTCTGCACAACAAGCTGGTAGGAGCTGCACAGTCAGACTAAGTAGGAATCATGTCACTGTGCCTGGACAGCAAGATATTTTTGTTAGTTAAAAACAAGAAGGGGAGAACAAAGTAAATGAAATAAGTCCTATCAAGTGCTGTTCACTGACAGCCATGTGGGACTGTGCAGATCCTGCTCTAACTACAGTTATTAATTTAATTTATACTACATTTCACCCGAGCTATTTGTAGACAGAATGTCAGTCTCTAAAATTAATCTGCATGTTCCCTTCTAGCAGGTAGGCAATGCCTGTTGCTATTTGGAGTCAGTAAAGCAGCCCTGCAGTTTGGGCCTGGGCACCTCTGCTGTCCCTCAGCCAGCCAAACTAGCTGTCCAACTCGGCACGCCAAGTGTAACACAAATCCAAGCATCATGTCTACCATTGCTGAAGTCAGTGGAAGTATTCTTAGTTTGCAGCAGAGGTCTTTCAACTTTAGCATAGATTCTGAGCAGCACAAGGTACCAAAAAAAGGAAGAGGCGGAGGCCAAATAAGAAAATCAGTGATTCCCAAACTAATAGGTCAGAAGAGTATGGAGGAACGCATTGATTTGACTGGGAAGAAATAAAAACAGTTTGTGCATGATTTTGTGGTGTGTTTACCCAACTCCTCTGAAAAATAGTATCCCTTGGATCTGTTAGGTGTTGGCAAAGATTCTGCTCTATTAATAAGTGCCTGCAGTTATGATTCCTCTCCTTTTCCCTCTCTGATCCTTATTAACTTATCCACTGTTCTTTTGCTAGCACTAGTTCCTTTCACATCTTACCAGGCTGGAGTCCTCAGATCTGCCTGACACTTTATTTTTTCTTATCTCCACCCTTGTTCTTTCTCACTCAACCAAATGCAAGACAGCACTAGGGAAGGTTTTGATTCCCTAAGTCTCGAGCTAATTGTGAAGGGTTGAAATCACAGAAGTCTCCTTAGGGTTGACCCCTGGTGATCTTTTACCCTGACCATGTTTTTGCTAAAGCATCTTTGAGTTATGCATATTCATATTTATAAACCAGTTTTCATAAGGCATGGGAGGGGCTGTCACACCACTTACTTACCACTTCCAATGAACAAAGTGGTCTTTCTTTCAAGGAGCAAGATGACGCTGTATTCCAGATGGGTCTGGTAGTGTTTAGCTCTTGTGCAATCCTGAACATGCCCAGCCTGCTTCAGCATGCACGAGTGGGTATGTCAGACATCTAGGACAGTTTTCCTGCACACCACACTGGTCAAAACAGCTGGTATCAGTCCCACGCTGTGAGACTGGACTACACACCGAGCTGGAGTAAAAGTCCCCTTTCACTGACACCTCCTGCTGACAACCCTGCATGGCTAGCATCTGGAATGTATTCTGTAATCTGACTTCCTTTTTACCCTGCAAGTGAGCTCTGTAAAATCTGCTCTTTCCCCACTCACTCAGGCCATGTCTATACAGCAGTGTTATTTCGGAATAACTGACGTTATTCTGAAAAAACATAGTTCGCGTCTACACTACAAGCAGTTATTTCAACATAATGTCAAAATAATGTCGAGCTGGAGGACTTCTTACTCCGACTCCTGTAACCCTCATTGTGCGAGGAGTAAGGGAAGTCAGAGGAAGAATGCTTTTTCTCAGACTTCCTGCTGTGTAGACAGCACTAAAAGCCAAAATAAGTTATTTCGACTTCAGCTATACAATTCATGCATCTCAAAAAATTGCGTAGCTTATTTTGGCTTTAGCCCTGCTGCGTAGACATGCCCTCAGGTTGCTAATGCCCACACATTCACTTGTGGGTGGTGATCTTAATATCTTCCAACACTAGGTGCAAAAACTTTTGAATGTAAGTACTGATCCTCCCTCCACCTACCGGATTTTATTTCTTAACCTACCATGCGTGTGTCATGCCCCATTTGCTACCCCGGTCATGGAAACTGTAAGCTCTGAATTTCAGTTGTCACTCTATTGTTTCTTTTATAATTAGGGCCATGGTTGGAAGATGTGGGACAATACGTGTGGTTTTATACCAAAACATGATTATGGGGTTATTGAATGTAAATGTTTTCTCACTATCATAGAGTGAACTGGCCCTTGGGGATTTGGGGCAGAACTGGGCCTGGTTGAGTCCACCTCCCCAGGGAAAGAGAGTGAGTCCAGTGGTCATGTGATGTGACTCAGAACCAGGCACACTAAGTTCAGGAAGTGACTCAAAAGGAACACGTGAGGGTGGGGAAGTAAGTTGTCCCTCAGGCCCGAAGAGTGAGAGAGACCAGAAGTGAGGCTCCTGCAGGGAATTCAGAGGCGGAAGAAGTCCTACATACCAGATCCATGGCTGGAGCTACCTGTAGCAAGACTCAGAAACAAAGCCCTTTAGAGGAGTGTAACGGGCTGCAGAACCCAGGAAGCACCTAAGGAATTACTGAGTCTGGAGAAGCAGGCTGTGAAATTGTTCGAACTGTTCTATGTCAATAAACCAGTCTCCAGATAGGGAGAGTCATTACAAAGCATCAGGTGGGAAATGTTGTATGGCTGTGAAAGTGGGGGATGGGAGATAGCAGCAGGGTTTAACACTGGCTTGGATAAGACACTGTTACAATCAGAAAAAAAAACAACAAATGGTCTGGTATAGTATCAATGGAAAGCTGTTATAAAGGCAACCATTCTGCTAAGTTCATGTGTCTCTGTAACCCACACACCTACTGGGTATGATGTGCTGTCCCATGGGGTGTGTCTAGACTACAGGGTTTTTTCGAAAAAAGTGGCCTTTTTTCGAAAAAACTTCCCCTGCGTCTAGACTGCTGCCGTGTTCTTTTGAAAGTAAATCGAAAGAACACAGCAGTTTTTTCGACCACGGAAAACCTCATTTTACAAGGAATAACGCCTTTTTTCGAAAGAGCATTTTCGAAAAAAGGCGCTATGTAATGCAAACTGTGCTTTTTCAAAAGAGAGCATCCAAACTGCCTGGGTGCTCTCTTTCTAAAAAGCGGCTCGCTTTTTTGAAAGTACTGGCTGTAGTCTAGACGCTCTCTTTCGAAAGAGGCTTGTAATCTAGACGTACCCATGTAGTAGCACTTACACATGAATGAGTTTGCTCCACAGCCTTAGCTGTGAGCCAGCTTGGCTTTTAGCTCATGCTGCAGAGGCTTATGCACTAAGCCTCAGAGATCCCAGGTTCAGTTCTGTCTGACTGTGTTACATCAGCGCAGAATTATTCCTTCAAAGAGTAAAAGGTACTTAGCATTTTCCCATTTATTTTGTTAGGAAGGATGAATTCACCTGCTTTCCATTTATATGTCCTTTAATGTATAAATGAAAATTAAAAATGGGTATTTAATTATTTACTTGTGTTCTTTAGTTCATATTTTTGTTGCTTCACTACAGAAAACTAATAGTTTTAATGTTAATCTTTTTATTTGAAAAATTTGCCTTTCCACTGGAAGAAGACTATCACCTGTCGAATTCATGCAGACTCTCCTATCTAGGTGTTCAAATATACTGAGTAGAAAGTATATTTTCCACAGGGTCATTTCTATATCTATGGACTAACTAGTTAATTTTTATACAGTGCTCTGAAAATGGACAGCGTGGTATTAGGTGTATTAAAGGCCAAAACCTGGCCCCTGGATTAGTGAGAGCAAGAAATGCAGTAGCCTCTTGCAATAGTAGAACCATGCTCAGCAATGGTGTGATGAAACCTGAAACACAAGTGCACCACAGAGTACTCTGCTCTTCAGCAACTGCACAGAGAGGAGAATATAGAACCTCTGGAGCAGAGAGCACATGCAAATGAGTCTTCTCAGCACCCACCTGGTAGCCTTCTGAGTAGCTAACCCTTCTCTTTTGACATCAGGGGTCTCTGCAGTTGTTTCAGGGGTGAGAATGGAGCATGGGCTATATCCTCAAGTTTCCCAATTGGTTTCCTCTTTCCCTTTACTTATTGTGGGTGTGTATCTTTGCATGCCTGCCTGCCTTTCTGTAACCCAACTCTTGATGTGCTGTGTTCTTTAACTAAGGGTATGTCTAGACTACATCCCTCTTTCCAAAGAAGGATGTACTTTAGACATACCCTGAGTGGGATCTATGCTACTCCCTCTATTCTGCACTTTAAGGGGTAAGGCAGCCAGCCGCTTTATGGAATTGCATGGTGGACTGTCAGTCAACTGCAGAGAGCTGCCTCCATCTGCAGAGCCAGGAAGGCCCTGTCCATGCACACATTCTCCTCAACATACTTCCCAGAGGTTCAGCAGGTGCAGTCAGGCACTTGGGAACAGGGAGAAATGCAGAGCTACCATGCAGTAACTCTGAGATGAGGAATTTACATTCAACATACATAAAGCACTCTATAGTCACGGAGCCCATCTCGGCCACACAGCTGCATCCAGGCTCCAGTACACAGAAATAACAGGGCCAATATGGTCAAGACTATGTATCTGCTAGCTGTGTACATGTCCCCTCAGCGACTAGTAATACAGAGAACAGAATTATTTCCTTATTGGGTGCTCACTACTAAGGACTCACTTCTACATGCTGACATTTTAATTGAAATTGGAGTATTTGCAAAACTTTCTAAATACCACGAGTCAGACAGCTTGATTATCAACTTTCCATAGCTGTGAAATGAAATTAAGCCAACAATATCCACAGTAAATAAGTCAAATGAATCGGGCTATTCAGCACTTGAGTAACACGTCTCATGTACAAGTGACTGACGTCAAAGCTGTAGAGAAGGTTCTCTGGGACAGATAGCTGGGACATGCTAGCTGACTCATTTCCTCTGCTGACTTCTCTCTTGTGTTCAGTACGATGGCAATGGAAAGGAAAGTAGAAATGACCATAGTTGCTACAGACCACTTAATTTTCTGTCTTCCATAGTGTCCCCCTGTGCAAGAAGCCTGTTTATAAAATAACATACAGTGAATAACAGGTCTAGAAGTGAATAATCTCAATGGAAACCTTGTCTTTTAGGGTGAAATTCACCTTTCTCTGTACCAGACTGAAGGAGAAGGCTGCAGTAGGTTGAGACTATGGGTTGCCATCACTGTTCCCTGTTAGCCGAGCGCTTGGGCGGCCACCCAGGAAAGATTCAGACACCACCAGCTGGTTACCAGAGCACTTACAGCCACTTACAGCTACAGCATGTGTATCTACTGGTGGTGCATATCTGCACAGGCATCAGTGCACATAACACAATTTATTCCACACATGGATGGAAAAAATTAGAGGGAACTTTGGTTGTAATAGCCACTGTTCCTCACGTTCTGTACAGGATTGCTGTCTGCTTTATTCTGGTGACACCTTCCAGTCTAGAAGGGAGTCCATTCTCCTTTTAGCAGGCTCCGCTGTCCCTTTGCAGGTTAGGAATAGATATTCTCCAAGTCCTCTAAGGCTTTGTCTTTACTTCACATTTAAAGCACAGCCATAGCATGAGTGCTGGGAGAAAGCTCTTCCAGTGCTCTGTGTAAACCATCTCTGCAAGAGGAGTAGCTAACAGTGCTAGAGTTCGGCTCCCAGTGCTACAGCCTAGTTTACAATGGCACTTTACAGTGCTGTAGCTTGCTCCATTCAGGGAGGGTTTGTTTGTTTTTCACACCACTGAGCTAGAAAGTTACAGCACTCTAAAGTGCCAGTGTAGACTTGGCCAGAGTGTTTGACTCATGGTCCTCTGGATGCTCTCAGAATTCACAGAGTTGCTGTTCCCAAAAGAATACCAGCTTATCAGTTTCACCTCAGGATCACCACTCTGCTTACCATACCACACGTAGATATCTTTGTAGTGAAAACAAGAATAAGTTCATTTAATGAAGACTAGAGATTCGAGAAGAAACAAGTGGGATAAATGGAAACAAATGGTTGTTTATAAAAAAAAAATCATAAACACATTCTAGATTAGAACCTAAAGTCAACTAACAAGATGTCGTCTTGTGAAATAAGGTACTGCTCTGCCTGCTGGCAGCTTCTCTCCCCAGACGGAGGATGCCTACGTGTCACTCTTCAGCCTGTACTATACTAAACCACTCTTGTTCTTCATCTGCAATGAAGGCGCCCTTCCTCCCTGCTCACTTCTTGCTCTTAATTTTTGCTCCTGACATTCCCACAATCTCTTAATTAGCATTTGACTCAGGAAGAAAAATGTTTCCCACCTCTTTCCTGTTTTAGGCAAGTTATTTCTGGGTGATAAAAATGGCCATACTGGGTCAGACCAAAGGTCCATGTATCCTGTTTTCCAACAATGGCCAATGCCAGGTGCCTCAGAGGAAATGAACAGAACAGAGAATCATCAAGCAATCCCTATTCCCAGCCTCAGACAGAGGCTAGGGACACCATTTCTACTCATCCTGGCTAATAGCCATTAATGGATCTAACTTCCATAAATGTATCTAGTTCTTTCTTGAACCCTGTTAAAGTCCTGGCCTTCACAATCTCCTCTGGCAAAGATTTCCACAGGCTGACCGTACGCTGTGTGAAGGAAAACTTCCTTTTGTTTGTTTTAAACCTGCTACCTATTCAAGCTAAAAAATAATTTCATATATATATATATATATATATGTGTGTGTGTGTATACAGTATATATATTCTTCTTACATATTATCTAGACATATATTTTCCAAAGATTTTGCTGACCAGTGTGACATAGACTTTCAATAGAGACCTTATGTGCCACTCTTTGATGTATTAGTATGTAAATACCAGACCAAGGGGATCCTTGTAACTCTTACATACCTTCTGCCAGCTGGCATCAAGAGATCCTTGGGTCACATATGAGAGTATCCTCCAACTGTCTTTTTCAAAGGAAAATTTTATCTTCCATATGCTGCTAACATTCTCTGCGTTTAGCTGTATATTTTTATGATTGATAGAGAAGAAAGTTAATCTGATCTCTGAGAGCAGAGCATATGATGGGTTTTCTGTTTAATTCACTAAGCTCCACAAGTGATTGTTCTCTGCTAAAGCTCTTTGGCAAAATTCTTTTGTAGAATAATTTTCATTTTTTCTAGTGGTTACTTGATCCAAAAGGAATTTCCTGCATCTCTTGTTGAAATCATAGAGCATATGTTCCAGTCAAGGGTCCTTGGTGATTTTCAAGAAGTAGGAAAGGCAGGACTGTATAACTGTTACTTTTGCTAGACACCATTTTTCAGTGTTTGTCTGCATACATTTCTCTTGACCTAATTCCTTTGAGGCCTCTCTCTTCTCAGATTTATCCAGAGATATTTGTCCCGTCTTCTTCCTCCTTGGTTGGATATGTAACAGGACAGATGCAATACAGAATTTTCATTACTTGGCCAGAGTTCAAGAATCATTTGTATGAAAGTTGTTGTAAAACTTATTAGTACTTAACAGAATGGCCCTGAACCAGAATACTGGATCTGAATTTTGGGAAAGTTTTGATTTGGATTGAGCATTACAAAATGGATCCCAATTTAGCAGTGAACATGGAAATTCTCAACCCACCAGCAGATGAATGTTAAGTGAAATGAAACTATTTTAAATCATAGGGACTGAAATATTGTGTGTGTTCCTTTTAGCATCTTTACATTTTTCATATTCTTTACTGAAATACAATCTGTTCCAAATATCAGATTATAAAATGCAATGGTACCCCCATAATTTTTGTTCCTACCATTTTTTCACTAAATTATTGCAAAATAATTGTAATGTGCCATTTTGTTCTGAAAAGTAGCTATGTGCAAGTTTGCAGTATTTTGCTCAGTGGATCAGCTGTATTCAAAGTCTTAACAGCTACTGTAATAGAGTATTACTTCTACTTTTTACTTCTATTAGTGCTTGAAATCATCCCAGTGAAGACGGAGTGAGCTGAATTAAATTGCTCATTGTGCATTAAGGGTATGTCTACATTACAGAGAAGATCGAAGCTGCCACTGTCAATCTTGCAGGGTTTGAATTAGCGGGTCTAGTGAAGACACATTAATTCGAACTGAGAGGGGCATTCCGGTCAATGCCAATAGTCCTACTTCCACAAGGAGTAAAGGAAGTCAAAGAAGAGTGCTCTCCCTTTGATTTCCTGCAGTGTGGACAGCGCCAAAAGTCAAGTAAAGGAATTTGACTTTAGCTACGCAAGTAACATAGCTGAAGTTGTGTATCTTAATTCAACCTTGACCCATAGCGTAGACATACCCCCACAGAATGGCAGACAAGTTCCAATTGCAGTCCTGTTATGCCATCATTTATGACCCCATGAAAAACAATAGATTGAACAGGTATAACTGAGAACATGATATGAAGAGATGGAGGGAGAGGGAAAAGTTACACAGCTGCAACACAAGGCCTAATTTGGCTTGCCAACTTGCGTGAATGCATGAAAGAGGAAGAATCAAGCTTGTCTTTCTGTTTCCTGACTGAGTTAGCTGGCCTGGCAGCTAAAAGAAAAATTTTTGTAATAGTAAATTGAGCAAAACTAATCAGGACTGCAATTGGAACTTTTTCCATCCATGTGTGGAATAAATTTTGTGTGAACTGAGGCATGTGTGAGTGTGCACCAACAATAGAAAAAAAGTAGCTGTGGGTACTTCTGCTAATCAGTGGGGCAGCATTTGAATCTCTCCTGAACAGCCACACAAGTACACAGCTTAGGGTACATCTAGATTGCTTTCCTCTTCCGAAAGAGAAAATGCAAATGAAGCACTGATTACTGATTAGCATATTCTCATGCTTCATTTGCATATCCTCTTCCAACCCTTTTTGCAGAAGAGGTTTTTCGCCAAAAAACGCTGTTTAGACACGGCTTTTTTGCAAAAAAACCCATCCTTTTTCGAAAGAAACTGTAAACCTCATTTTTGAGTAATATGGGTTCTTTCGAAAAAGGGGTTTTTATCACAAAAAAGCTGCATCTAGACTGTGTTCTTTGGCAAAAAACCTCTTCCACAAAAAGGGTCAGAAGAGGATATGCAAATGAAGCAAGAGAATATGCTAATCAGCGCTTCATTTGCATTTCCTCTTTTGGAAGAGGAAAGCAGTCTAGATGTACCCTTAGGCTACGTCTGCACTGGCATGATCTTGCGCAAAAACTCTTTAGCGCAAGAGTTCTTCTGCAAAAACTCTTCCAGAAGAGAGCGTCTACACTGGCATGTGCTTTTGCGCAAGAGCATCCATGCCAGTGTAGACGCTCTCTTGCGCAAGAAAGCTCTAATGGCCACTTTAGCCATAGGGCTTTCTTGCACAAGAAATTCATGTTGCCTGTCTACACTGGCCTCTTGCGCAAGAACAGTTGTGCAAAAGGGCTTATTACTGAGCGGGAGCGTCAGAGTTCTGGCGCAAGAAGCCCTGATTTCATACATTAGAACGTCAGTTTACTTGCGCAAGAACATGCGGCCAGTGTAGACAGGCAGCAAGTTTTTGCGCAAGAGCAGTCGCTTTTGCGTGAGATCGCGCCAGTGTAGACACAGCCTTCCAGTTTTGCAGTAGTTTACATTTATGTTTCACTTTGCTTCCTGAAAAAATCTCCAAAGTTCTTTATAAGCTAAAACACTGAGAATATTATTTTTATCTCTGAAGTGCATCATCTCTTGGGTAAATTGCAGCAAGTATTTAATAGTTACACTAAACAACAAATTTGATCAGGCACTGAAGAAGAAAACCAGATTGATCAAAATACAAGATTTACTGAATTTAGTTACCAAAGGTTGAATTTGTCCAGTTTGTTACAATTCAAGTTTCAAGGAAGTCCCTACATCTATATTCTAGAAACCCACTGTTATATAGAAGGAGCTTGTCAAAGAGAGGCCTGGAGCAAAGGGAGGAGCGGATGGAGCATACAACAGCAGTCAGGAAAAACAGAAGCTTCAGGGGGTAGCCGAGTTAGTCTATACAAGATAAACTTAAAAAACAACAAATAGTCTGGTAGCACTTTAAAGAGTAACAAAACATGTAGATGGTATCATGAGCTTTTGTGGGCGCAGCCCACTTCTTCAGATGACTAGAGTGTTGGATGTCCAAAACTAAAATAAATAGGGGAGAAGGGGGGAGGGGAGAAAAAAATGAGAGGGGGGTAACAAGAAGAGGTAGTGGGTATAAAAATACCAAGGGGAAAGCCTAGCTGGAATGTAACAGGAAAAACAAATAGTCTGTAAGCACCTAAAGACTGGATAGTCAAAAGAGGCAGATAAGAACCATTAGTAGGCAATAGAGCAGAAGAGTACTAACACCAGATACTATACAGACAAAGAATCATTGGCACCTTCATTGTTTGGTAGGTTGTCCCAGTCATCCGGTATCTTTATTTAATCCTGCAACAGGGGTGTGGGACTATAGCATGCAGTAACAACAGCAGTGTAGCCCTGCCATTCAAATACATACGCAAGATCCCATATGGCAGGGGTGGCCAACCAGTTAGACACGAAGAGCCAAAAGAACTGTGGATAGTAGTGCAAAGAGCCACACATCCCTCCCCCAGATCCAGGCTCCCCCTACTCTAACCCAATGCCCTCTCCCTCCCCCAGATCCAGGCTCCCCCTACTCTAACCCAATGCCCTCTCCCTCCCACAGAGCAAGGCACCCCCAGGCCCCGCCCATTCTAACCCAATGCCTGGGTCTCACTGGAGCTGCCACCGCCACAGCCACACACTTCTCCCTCCAGGAACTGGGGCATGTGCACAAAGTGGGCACGCGGCTCTGAACAAGCCGTAACCATGAGAGCTGCATTTCTGTGAGCAAAAGAGCTGCATGTGGCTCAAGAGCCAAGGTTGGCCATCCCTGCCATATGGGCTTATGCAGCCTGTCCTGCTGCTCATGCTACTGTGCCTTTACTGCTACCTTTACTTGAGCTAACTAGATCCGTACATGACACCCTCATACATCTGAGTCCCAAGACAGAGTGGGAGATGAAAGGAGGTACTAAGGGATCAACCTCAAGTATGTACTAAGGGATCAACCTCAAGCAACGAGCTGTGTGTAGAGGAGATTGGGGGCTGATGTTGGAGCTGCTTGAGGAAGGTATAATTAGGGCTCTACCAAATTCATGATCCATTTTGGTCAATTTCACAGTCATTAGATTTTAAAAATGGTAAATTTCATGATTTCAGATATTTACATCTGAAATTTCACAGTGTTGTAATTGTAGGAGTCCTGACCCAAAAAGGAGTTACGTGGGAGGGTCACAAGCTTATAGAAGGGGGAGCTGCAGAACTGCTGCCCTTACTTCTGTGCTTCTATTGGCCATGGTGCTACCTTCAGAGCTGGGCAGCAGGAGAGCAGTGCCTGCTGGCTGGGACTCCAGCTCTGAAGGTAGAGCTACCACCAGCAGCAGCCCAGAAGTAAGGATGGTACGGTATGGTATTGCCACTCTTATTTCTGCACTGCTGCCTGCAGAGCTGGGACCTTAGTAGCTGCCACTCTCTGGGTGCCAGCTTTGAAAGCAGCAGTACAGAAGCAAGGGCAACATGGGTATGGTATTGACCCTAACTTCTGCACTGCTGCTAATGGAGTGCTGCCTTCAGAGCTAGGTACTTGGACAACATTACAACCACTGCTCTCCAGCTTCCCAGCTCTGATGGCAGTACAGAAGTAAGGTTGGCAATCCCATGACCCTCCTAAAGTAATGTTGTGATCCCTCTGCAGCTCCCCTTTGGGTCAGGACCCCCAGCTTGAGAAATGCTGGTCTCCCCCATGAAATCTGTATAGTATAGGGCAAAAGCACACAAAAGGCCAGGTTTCATGGGAGGTCACATATTTCGCAGTCCAGGACATGTTTTATTTGCATGGCTGTGAATTTGGAGGGCCAGACTAGCTATGATGCTAGTTCTCACACTACACTATCTTACTTTTTATACAAAAAACAGGACTATGTAGCACTTTAAAGACTAACAAGATGGTTTATTAGGTGATGAGCTTTCGTGGGCCAGACCCACTTCCTCAGATCAAATAGTGGAAGAAAATTGTCACAACCGTATATACCAAAGGATACAATTAAAAAAAATGAACACATATGAAAAGGACAAATCAAATTTCAGAACAGAACGGGGATGGGGGGGGAAGTAAATGTCTGTGAGCTAATGATATTAGAGGTGATAATTGGGAAGCTATCTTTGTAATGGGTAAGATAATTAGAGTCTTTATTCAAACTTGAAGTGTAAAGAATTTAAGCATGAATGATAGTTCAGAGGATTCCCTTTCAAGTGTAGTCTTAAAAGGCCTTTGAAGCAGGATGCAGGTAATCAAGTCGTTGAGACAATGTCCTTGCTGGTTGAAATGGCAAGAAACTGTTTTTCTTTGTGATCCTGTCTAATATCTGTTTTGTGGGCATTGATCCTTTGGCGAAGTGTCTGAGACGTTTGCCCAATGTACATAGCAGACGGACACTTTGGCACATGATAGCATAAATTATATTTCTGGATGCGCAGGAATATGTGTTCTTGATCTTATAACTCACTTGGTTAGGTCAATAATGGTATCAGCAGAGTGAATATGTGGACAAAGCTGGCAGCGGGGTTTGTTGCAAGGGAAGGTACCAGGGTTGGTATTAGTGTGGTATGTCCTGTGGTTGTTGGTAAGAATCATCTTGAGGTTAGGTGGTTGTCTATAGGAGACTATGGGTCTGTCTCCCAGAGCCTCTCGGAGTTTAGTATCCTGTTCCAGTATAGGCTGTAGTTTATTGATAATGTGTTGGACAGGTTTAAGTTGGGGCTGTAGGTGATGACAAGTGGTGTTCTATTGTTGGTTTTCTTGGGTGTGTCTTGAAGTAGTTGGTTTCTAGGTATTCGTCTGGCTCTTTCAATTTGCTTTTTTATTTCTCCGGGTGGGTAGTTGAGGTTTATAAATACTTGGTAGAGATCCTGAAGTTTCTGGTCTCTGTCAGTGGGATTAGAGCAGATGCGGTTGTATCGAAGGGCTTGGCTACAGATGATGGATTGTATGGTGTGTTCTGGATGGGAGCTGGAAGCATGTAGGTAACTACATGGGTTTTCTGTAGAGAGTGGTGTCTAATTTTCCATTGCTGATTTGTGCTGTGGTGTCCAGGAAATGGATCTCTCATGTAGAATGGTCCAGGCTGAGATTGATGGTGGGGTGTAGGTTGTTAAAATCTCTGTGGAATGTCTCCAGTGTTTCTTGGCCATGTGTCCAGATCATAAAGATGTCATCGATGTAGCGTAAGTAGAGAAGGGGTAAAAGGGTACAGGAGTTGAGGAAACGTTGTTCTAGGTCAGCCATAAAGATATTAGCATACTGTGGGGCCATGCGTGTACCCATGGCTGTGCCGCTGATCTGGAGGTATAAGTTGTTCTCAAACTGGAAATAATTGTGGGTGAGAACAAAGTAACATGGAGTCTGCTATCAGATTGGCAGTGGTGTCCTCTGGGATAGTGTTTCTAATTGCTTGTAATCCGTCTTCATGTGGGATGTTGGTGTATAGAGCTTCTACATCCATGGTGGCAAGGATGGTGTTATCGGGGAGGTTATCGATGTTTTGTAGTTTCCTTAGGAAGTCAGTAGTATCTCGGAGATAGCTGGGGGTGTTGGTTGCGTAGGGTTTGAGAAGAGAGTCTACATAGCTGGATAAACCAGTAGTGAGCGTGCCGATACCAGAGATGATGGGGCGTCCGGGGTGTCAGGTTTATGGATTTTGGGAAGCAGATAGAACAATCCTGGTCGGGGTCAGAAGGTGTTTCTGTGTGGATTTGTTCCCGTAGCTGTAGGGAGGCTTTTAAGGAGACAGTGTAGTTTCTTTTGGTATTCCGAGGTGGGATCAGAGGAGAGAGGTTTGTAAAATGTGGTGTTGGAGAGTTGTCTGGTTGCCTCCTGGTTATAGTCGGCCTTATTCATAATGACCACAGCACCCCCTTTGTCAGCTGGTTTGATTATAATGTCCAGGTTGTTTTTGAGACTCTGGATGGCATGGCGTTCAGCGCGGCTGAGATTGTGTGTCGCTTGTTGTCGTTTGCGAATAATGTCAGTCTGTGCGTTGTTGCGGAAGCTTTGTATATAGAAATCCAGATTGTAATTCCGACCGTCAGGGGGAGTCCATATAAATTATTTTCCTTTGGTGTTGGTAGGGGATCTGGTAGGTCAGATTGATGTTCATTGGTGGTTTGGAAATATTCTCGGAGGCGGAGGCGGCGAAAAAAGCCTCAAGGTCACCACAAAATTGTATCCAGTTTGTGGGGGACGTGGGGCAGAAAGAGAGACCCCGGGATAAGACAGACTCTTCTGCTGGATTGAGTTTGTAGGTGGAGAGGTTAACAATATTATCCGGAGGGTTGAGGTAGTTGCTGTTGTAGCCTGTGGTGTGGAGCAGTTTAGAAAGTTTATTGTCTTTTCTTTGTTGTAGGGAATAGAAGTGTGTATAGTAGATTTCTTGTCTGGTGGAACAAAAGTCTTGCAAGGTGTTAGTCGGTGTGGATGTTTGTCTTGAGATGAGACTCTCTAAGTTAGAAATGTCATTCTTGATGTTTTTCTGTTTCACCACAGGCTACAAAAGCAACTACCTCAACCCACCGGATAATATTGTTAACCTCTTCACCTGTAAACCTCATTTTTGAGCATCCTGCTTCAAAGGCCTTTTAAGACTACACTTGAAAGGGAATCCTCTGAACTATCATTCATGCTTAAATTCGACACTTTACACTCAAGTTTGAATAAAGACTCTAATTATCTTACCCATTACAAAGATAGCTTCCCCAATTATCACCTCTAATATCATTAGCTCACAGACATTTACTTCCCCCCCCCCATCCCCGTTCTGTTCTGAAATTTGATTTGTCCTTTTCATATGTGTTCATTTTTTTAATTGTATCCTTTGGTATATACGGTTGTGACAATTTTCTTCCACTATTTGATCTGAGGAAGTGGGTCTGGCCACAGCTCATCACCTAATAAACCATCTTGTTAGTCTTTAAAGTGCTACATAGTCCTGTTTTTTGTTTCAGCTACACCAGACTAACACGGCTACATTTCTATTACTTTTTATATACATATGTAATGAACACCTCAGAGTGGACAAAGCTGCTGAAACAGCACTGTAGACTGACTGGGGAAGCTATGGTATGTGGCTTCTTGTCAAGCTATAACTCACTATATTTAGTTCTCAAATTCCCGTTGCTTTCAGCCTGAGCCTGAACACCGGGAGCTTGTTTCTGATTCCTTAGCACCGGTGTAAATTAGCAGTAGCCTCACTGAAGCCACGGGAGCTACACAGGAGTAAGTGAGGTCAGATTCAGGCCCTGTGAGACTGAGTCTTGAAAGGGTTTTAGGTTTTGGACATCAATCCCATTAAGTGTTCTTTTGTGCGTGCACCCTGAACGTTCCAGGGCACGTTCTGCATCAATGATTAGGAAGAGCAGGTGCTTGCAGCTGAGAGGGAAGGAGGCTTGGAGTAACATGTTGTGACCGAACACGTTGTATAGTTGGCAAAGGATGAGAGAGACAGAGACAGAGAGAGAACTGGGCTGGCATGCACAATTGATTGTAAAGGAGCAAGGGGACCTTGATTAGTATCATATAAGGGCATTATTCCAAGCCAGAACTAGGACATTTGTCTTCTTTCATTGTCCCTCCAATTCCACTAGATGGCACCTCTCATTCAACTTCCATTTCTTTCACTACTGCTTACTGAGTCCATAGCCTTTGGGAGAGGAGAATTGGAAATTGTGGGTCTGTGTCTGTATATCATTTATTTTTCTCATCCTGTGGTACTATTTTCTTGCAGCCTCAGGGTAAGGCAGAGGTCCCCAAACTATGGGGCATGACCCCTTCCCCGCTGAAGGGGGCAGAAGAATATTAGGGGGGTGCTGCTGAGGCTCAGGCCAGCCCTCATGGCGGGTGGAGAGGAAGCAACACACTGTTGTCTCTGCTCCCTCCCCACCCCACCTGTGGCCCCAATCTCAGCCCCCTTACCCATCTACCCTCTCTCAGGGTGCCATAGACAGGGGCAAGGGGGACGTGAGGTAAAAAGCGTGGAGACCCCTGAGATAAGACAATGAAACCCTGGCTGCTGGTACATAGAGGGTTGTGAATTTTCGCTGGAAGTTTCAGGCCCTGTAGCCAGACATGAACCCCATCTTGCTTTTTCCCCCCCCCAGAGAGCAAGAGAAAGGCAGTCAGCCTTTGATGCCCTGGGAGCATGAGTGTGCTGCCTGTCCCTGACTCTACCATAAACAGAAACTAGACAGTAAATGGGCTAGCTGACGACCCGAGGCCTCCTGCCGCCCTGATGGCTAGTACCAGTAATTGACACGCCTGCACTGTCCCAGGAGAGGAATCTTCGCCCATCACATACCAGAGGTGCCCATTGTCTGCATTTTACCAGGTGTGAATTATGCTTTGCACCCTTCGTGGGAAACTTGGCATTCAAAGCCATTTTTCCTAATTGGCCACTTGAGACCAGGAAGAAGCCTATGTGACCCAAGGGCTATAAAGAGGGGTTTAGTAGCCCACCCCATTTGAGCTCCAATCATCTATACCTGCTGGCAGGTATTGATTGACTCCCGAGGTCTGTGGGACACCCAACCTCGCCCTACTTCTTCCCGAGGATTGAGAGAAAGACGCTGGCCACGCCAAGTCTGGAACGCAGGGGTGAGAATATATACCTGCTAGGTGTCTATTTTGCATGCATTTAATAAGAGCTCAGAGAACCAAAAGGGTTTCATGGTACCTGTAGGTGACTTTTGTTTTAAGTGTAATTTCTGTCCTGTCCTTTTGTAGTGGCTGTTATCTGTAACACAGCAGTAGCATTTAACAGCTAAGTTTACCCTGTAACAATAAAATAGTAACTGTTTAAGCTTTAACCTGACTCCTCCTGTTGCTGTAACAGAACCAAGCACAATTTTAAAAAGAACTCCAGCCGGTCATAAGGGACAGATATAGGGAGAGCTTGAGCGTTGGATCATGTCACTCCCAGGTGACAGATCCGTTGGGGCATCTCTCAGTCTTCCCTAGACTGCCCGCTGCGAAGGGATCCTGTATCCTAGCAGCTGAAATCTGAGATGTAATAAGCTCTACCTATAAACTCGGGGCGTCTGTCAGCCTGTTGGCTGCCCTCTGCGACGGGACCCCGGTCCTAGCAGTAAAGTCACGGATGTTAAACTCTTTTCGGGGCGCCCTCCAGCCTCCTAGGCTGCCCACTGTGTCGAGACCTTGCGTCTCAGCAGTTGAAGACTTGGGTGTAACACACACGCACACACTGCCCTGACCGTCAGCTGACAGGCCCGTAGGCAGGAACTTCTGTGTATGAGGGGGGTGCTTTTTTTGTAAATGTGGACTGCAACAGTGCAAACGCAATCCCCCATGGTCCCGCAAGTAAGTGTGCTCTGGCTGGCTGGAGAAAGGCAGGAGTGGCGCACTGCCTGAGCCCCCCTCGCCCATGCTCTGGCCAGCCGTGGAAGGCTGGGGCTGATTCTCCTCCCCCAGGAACATGGGTGAGGGAGGCTCAGGCAACCTGCTGCTCCTGCCTTCTGCCAGAGCATGCTTACTTGGGGAAACATGGGGCTGTATTTGCACTGGTCACACACTCCCTGCGTACGGGCCTGAGGTTTTATCATGTGACATAATCTTTAATTAAAGTTTAATCTTTAATTCCTGGAGATGCCAGGACAATCCTGGAGCGTGGCTAACCCTAGCTCTACAACATCCTGTGCAAACGTCAACTGTCAGTTCTAATACTGTGTCAATAAGACTCTGTGGCCATTATGTTATGATATACAATAGAGGAGCAGTACCCTTGACAGGACAGGCAATAAACCATGGCCACCACCACCACGCAGTCAAACAAAAATGTCATCCCTAGCTTTAACAAATAGCATGGTCTTAACTTTGTGAGGGCTTGTGAACCTTTTTTTGTTCTAGAAACTGCCTAGGCTGAGAGAACAGGGAGTACTTTCTTTGTTGCAGTGAGTTATGTCTTTGGCAGCGTAAAAACCCACAGCAGCTTCTGTTTGCTTTAGTTTTTTTATGACCTAATGTACAAAATGTGTGAGGGTGTTCGCTATTAAGTCTATTCCCTTTTAAATCTCATTGCCAGAGGATAGTGATGTATAATCTTGTCGTTGTGATATATGTAACACATCATCTTGGACATTTATCTGCTAGACAGAGTTGGCCATACCAGCTGCCAATGTGAGTCGCATGCGTTTGTGTATATAGCTAAGGCAGAATACACTGAATGTAATTTACTTCAGGGTTTAGTTAAGGCAGTAAAAGGCTTTTGGATGCTATAGATTTAGGGGGGGCCCTAAATCTCGTATGAATTCCAATTTGTGTTGGGAGACTGCCACAGTACATATAAAATATATGTGAGGCGGGGATCTCCTATTACCTTCACAAGCTCTGCCCTTGATTCTATTTACTTCATGAAGTACAAGCAGCTATGAACAGAGGCATTAAAAGTGTTACCTGCCAGACAGTTGTTTAACTATGGAGACTGAGAGACTTAAATGGTAATTCTTTTGCCAGACAAGTTAATATGAATATTTTGTAAGAATATTTTGTTATCTAAACCCTAAAGACCTTGGGTTCATCTGGAGTAACTAAATTTTGTATGATAACAGTTCTCCCCAGGAAACATGTATTTTTTTCAGCATGTAACCTTTAAAAGAATCTCATCACTAGAACTCTTTAAAAATGTGAAATATGTTAGAGCTGCTGAACAGTGCAGAACACTAGCTTACACCACAGCCTCTATTAAGAATCTCATTGTTTACCTTTAAATTCTCCTTTCTGCAATATCATTACAGTGCTTCTTATCCATAGATGCCAAAAGGTCCAGGTCCTCCAAAGTATTTAGGTTCCTAACTTCCAAATTAGGAGACTATCTTCTGTGGCAGATCTGGGCCAAAGCACTTTCATGTTATATAGCCTTCTTCAGACCTTCTTTTTACAGATGGGGAATCCAAGATACAGAAAAGTAAAGTGACTTGCCCATTGCCACAAGAGACTGTCAGGTTGTATATGGGCCAAACGACAATCTCTGAAACAAAGGATAAATGGACACAAATCAGACATCAGAAATGGTAACACACATAAACCTCTAAGGGAACATTTTAACCTACCTGGTCACTCAATCGTGGATTTAAAAGTAGCCATTCTTCTGCAAAGGAATTTCACTACCCAATTATAGAGGGAGGCTGCAGAAGTGGAATCCATCTACACATTTAACACTGTTGCCCTGGGCTTGAATAAAGATATTAGCTTATGAATGGGACACATCCAGCCCACTTAATTAACCTTATTAATCTGGGCCCTACAACTGACAGGTACTGCTTTTGCTGTTATGCATACACTGATTTCTGGTATTTCCGCTCTAACTCATCTGATGAAGTGGGTGGGTCTTACCCACGAAAGCTCATGATATTATATATTTTTGTTAGTTTCTTCTAAGGTGCCACAGGACTACTCGTATTTAGAGCAATGCTAAATGCCTCTCATGGTGCAAATCAGCAGACTACGGTAAATGGATTTGTGTTGCTATCCATCAGCTGAGCATCTGAGCTTTAGTTCTTAGTTTCTCTCAAAAACCAGGCACATTGATGGTGCAGATATTATATGTTTGTTTTGATGGTGGCAAAGTGCTCAGCATGATACAGTACAGTACAGAGAATTTAGGGCTATACTATAGAGTACAGAGAATTTAGGGCTTGTCTATACTACTGGCATAGTTAAAGCAGCAAAATCGCCCTAGTGTGGATGCACTTATACCACTATAAAAGTGCTTAACAAGGTATTTCATTCTGGTTTGGAAAATGGGGAAAATATCCTGTCATAAGACATCTTTATACAAATGTAGCTGCATCCATAATGGGGCTAATACTAATATAATGCTATGTGAAAGGGTGTGCATAGCCCACACTGAGAGAGAAGGGGTTAAAATCCTGTGTGCAGAGGAAGTCCCACCTCTGCACCCAGAGTGCTGGAGTATAAAAGGGAGTAGCTCAACTCAGTCTGGGCTGGATGCTAGAGAGGAAGGACCGAATGCAGGAGCTCCAGAGGTAAACCAGCCAGAGGTCCAGACAATGGGAGCCAAAGACCTGGGAGACACATTGAACTGTCCAAAGGAGTCTTAGGGAGAGGCTGATGCTATGGAACCAGAGGACTTGGAGACTACGTGAAGCACCCCAGTGCTGGATCTGGTAGGAAGTAATGCAGGGTGGGTGTGTGAGTGGTTTCTCCCACCTGAGGGAGTTCAGTGGGTTGCAGTGGGATTCCCTGCTGAGTGAGTGGTGGATCACTCCCCCACTGACAGGTTTGGGGCCTGGTGGAGTAGGGTGGGCCCGGACCCTGCCCCAAACCTCAGACTCTAGCCATTAGGCTGTGCTTCCCTGGTCCCAAGGGCTGTGTTACTGACTCTGGCCATTGGTCTGTGCTGCCCTATGTACGAAGGATTACACTGCCAACTCAGGCAGATGGACCTCGGCACCTCAAGGTGACAGACTGAAGTGTGTCACTGACAGCCAAATGGATGGCATCCACACTCCTTGTTACCTGCACCTTACAGGATGGGCTGTGCCATGACATGCTAATACAGCAGGAGGAAAAAAAATCACACTCTTAACCACCCTGCTTGTGAATTAATATGTTTGATACTCATGCTAATGGATTACATAAAGATACCGGATGGCTGGGACATTACCAATCTACCAAACAATGAAGGTGCCAATGATTCTTTGTCTGTATAATATCTGATGTTAGTCCTCTTCTGCTCTACTGTCTAATGGTTCTTATGGGCCTCTTTTGACTATCCAGTCTTTAGGTGCTTACAGACTATTTGTTTTTCCTGTTACATTCCAGCTCGGCTTTCCCCTTGATACTTTTATACCCACTACCTCTTCTTGTCCCCCGCCCATTTTTTTCCTGCTTCCTCTCCGCCCCCCCTATTTATTTTAGTTTTGGACATCCAACACTCTGGTCATCTGAAGAAGTGGGCTGGGCCACGAAAGCTCATGATACCATCTACATCAGGGGTGGCCAACCCATTAAAGGCAAAGAGCCACAATAGTCAGGGGGATAGCGTAAAAGGCCGAGGGAAAAAAGTTGTCAAGCAAAAAAAGAAAAAAAAGAAAAGAAAGCCCCAGCCACGTTTGATTGAGCCAAAAAATAAAATTAAAAAAACAGCCCCAGCCGTGTTTGGTTGAGCAAAAAAAAAAAAAAGGACAAACAAAACTCTAGGTGGCTTTTTGGCCACATCAGGCTCCCATTGGCCAGCACCATCTTGCTCAATGGTGAGCACAGGGAACTGGGAGCAAGGGGCGGATTTTAGGGGCACAGGGGCGGCTTCACAAGCCACGGGGGAGGCTTCACGAGCCGTAATTTAAGGGGGAAAGAGCTGCATGCAAGCCGCGGGTTGGCCAGCCCTGATCTACATGTTTTGTTAGTCTTTAAAGTGGTACCAGACTACTTCTTGTTTTTTAAGTTTGTCCTGTACAGACTAACTCAGCTACCCCCTGAAACCTTTATTATTTGAAGTTGATGACAATTATATTAATACGTGACTGATTAAAGCATTTCTACTTGTTTTTAAACATTCAGCATGCCAGGTATTAATGAATTCAATCTTATTGTTGGGGTCATGGTTAGTGCACATGACTGATTTCAATCTTGCAGTCCACTGAGATGAAGGAGCACCACTCATGCAGCCCACTCAGTAGCCTAGATTGCCCATTGCTGTTCTGTAGTAAAAACCAAGTGGAAAAACACACCTTGCAATTTGTGGAGAGGACCAAAAATAAACCCTACAACACAGTCCAGCCCTTCTTTATACTTGCAAAGAACAATAAATACATTAAATAGATAAGGCAGAAACAATTTTTTTTAACAGATCACCTTCAGCTGAGGAACAGTGTTTAATAACTTCCCAAATGTACTGGCATAACCAGTAATAAAATTCATGACACCTGATTCCAGAGCAATGCTCCAGTCAGTAGGCGAGGCATCCTAAGGTAGAGAATTCAAAACTATTAGCACCAACAGCACTGGTCTTTATAACATGTGCCAAAAGAGCATCTCTCTTAGCATATCTACATTACAGCATACATTCTCTACTGACAGGCACTAGAGGGCAATATGATCAGTAACAAAGGCACATTAGCTGGTGCACTGGAACTTTTAATGTACTCGCGATATATGTCTCCAAAACCAAACCTTTCCCTCTCCTCCAAATGTAGATGACGCCATGGACAGCTGCCAGCCTGGCCCCACCCACACTCTAACCCCAGGATGCCTACTATAGACATACTGGGAGTGGAGTGTTGCTGCCCCCAGCACCCGCCTGTGTCCCCATGTTCTGGAGCCATGCACCACCCGCCCTCCCCATGTTCTGGGGCAGGGGAGGCTGGGGCTGCACGCCTGCCCTCCCTGTGCATTCTTATGTTCTGTCAATGGTATCTGTAATCTTTCTGTTTCTTCATTAAAAGTCTAGCATTACTGTGGGTGTGCTATGTATATTAGTATTTTTATCATGTAGATTTTGGCAAGTCAAAATTATTCTGTATAATTAGGGATGGTACCCAAAAGCAATGTGGAAGTTAGCTATCCACATTTTCCTTTGCTCATAATGGGCTACTGAATTTCTTTTTCACACAAATAAGAACATAAGAATGGCCATACTGGGTCAGACCAACAGTCCATCTAGCCTAGCATCCTGTCTGCCAACAGTGGCCAATACCAGATGTCCCAGAGGGAGGGAACACAACAGGTAATCCTCACGTGATCCCTCCCCTGTCACCCACCTCCAGAGAATCAGAGGCTAGGGACACCATTCCTACCCATCCTGGCTAATAGCCATTGATGGACCTTGTTACCCCAAAAATATTCTCACTGGAGACCACCCAGGGTTACACTAGTATGGGTTTATTTCCACTAGGTAAAACTAAAGAGGAGAAAGCAGCCACCAAAGGTTTAAGCTAAAGAAGATAGAACTCTCTCTCTCACACACACACACACACACACACACACACACACAAGCAAGCAAGCAAGCACACACCCCTCCATTCATTCACTCACTCATTCACACCCATTCATTCCTGCCCTCAGGCAATCACACACTTACACAGACATATGGGTTGCAGAAGGAGCCAAGGCATGTGGATCCTGGAGGGTCTGTCTGCTCATCATGGCTGGGAAGCTGGTCAGGAGGAAAGACACTAGAGGAGCTTCTCAGGATCAGTGGAAGGAAAAGAGAGAGTCTCACATGTGCTCCTTCTCCTTATATTGTGTCTGAATGGCCCCTGTGACTCATTCACCTTGTCATCAGGGAGCATGCCCAGACTTCCCTTTATCCAGCAAGGAGCATGCCCAGACTGTGATGACTCATTACCATGTGGTCCATTGTTCCAAGCCTTCTTCAAACACACTCACACTCTCCATTCACTCAGAGGAGAATGCAGCTTAGAGAAAGTTACAAGCAAGGTGGCTGCATGTTACAAAGATTACAAAGTTGCAGTTTACAGTAAATTTGAGAGTTACACAGATTGCAAAGATTGACAAGGATCACAATAAGTTGCAGTTTAAAACCTTAGACCTTACAGTTTGGTGTAGCTTTAGAAAATCCATGTATATAAATCTAGTGAGCTCAGGCAGAGGCTTTTTTATGCAACAGACCTAACCTCCATGAATCTAAATAGCTCTTTTTTGAACCCTGTTAAAGTCCTAGCCTTCATCACATCCTCCACATAACACAACTACACATCCTACAAATAACACAACTACATCAGAGAACTATGTTTTGCAATGGTATTTTCTCCAGCTGCCAATGATGCTGTGGATCACAGAATCTTGCTAACGCTTTCTGGAATAAGTCTAACCACTCTGCTTACAAATACAAACTGAACCTGCCAAGCATGCACTATTTCAATGTGTATTACAGGTTGAACCTCTGTGGCCCGGGACTCTCTGGTCTGGTAACATCTGTGGTCCAGAAAGACCACAGATGTTGCAGAACTAGAAAGCCCGAGCAGCAGAGGTTATCAGTGGTTCAAAGAGGAGTCTGCCAGCAGGGCCACCAGGTCAGCAGATCTCATGGGGCATCAAAGCCTGTAGCTAGTGAGGCAGGGAAGCTGAAGGGGGGTGCTGGAGCTCATGAGGCAGCGGAGCCTGCAGACAGCGGGGCTGCTGCAAGCTCTGGTGGGGCTGCTGCAAGCTCCAGCAGGATGGTGGGGCTGTTGCGAGCTGTGGCTGGGTGGCAGGACTGCTGCAGCTTGCAGGGCAAGGAAGCTGGGGAGAGGAGCCCAGTGGGGAGGCTGGCACTCCCCACCCAGACCTCCCTAGGTCTGGAAACTCCCTTGTCTGGGACTGGTCAGGTCCCAAGAGTGCTAGACCAGGGAGGTCCAACCTGTACTGCTAAGATACAGAATCCACTCACAAAGATGCTGTGATTTTACCTTGTGCCTGCTACTTTTCTGAGAATTCCTGTTCTGCCTGCAGTGCAACTACTGATCCTCATCTAGTGAACAGAGAGACAGCTTCTCTGGAGAAGCAAGAGCACACAGCTGGCACAGGTCTATCTCTCAACTAGGCATATATACCACATTCATTAGGTATCTCACACTACATCTTCACTTCCCGGAAGATCAACGCTGTGGCTATCGATCTTCTGGAATTTGATTTAGTGGGTCTGGTAACTCCTAGTAACTCCAGAACTCCTACTCCTTGCGAGGAGTAAGGGAAGTTGATGGGAGTGTTTGTTCCTGTCCATCTCCCACTGTGGAGAAGGCTCTGAAGTTTGAAGTAAGGCATGCTGATTCCAGCTGTGCAATTAACATAGCTGGAATTGCATGTCTTAATTTGAAATTCCGTGTAAGTATAGACGTAGCCTAAGTGTACTTAAAAAAATCCTTACTGTCCTTACTTCTGCTGGTCACCTTGTGTTCCTTAGTTTCCCTTATCAATTTTTTTACAGTTCCTAACTTCTAATTTATATTAGTTACCAGGAGTGCTGGAACAATTTGTATAGTGGGGAGCTGAGTGCCACTGAACCAAATGATAAACCCAGTATATAATAGAAACCACTTCAAGTCAGAGGGTGCTGCAATTCCTCTCCGCTGCATCCCTAGTTCCAGCACCTATGTTGATTACTATGAGCTTTCTCTTCTTGCAGCTGTTTGTATGTATATATAAATTATAGTTACCTTGATTTACCCATTAAACCAGGATTTTTTTTTTTAACCAGCATGGCCTTCCTCCTCCATTGGGGGATTGAGAATCTTTGGGTAACACATAAGGTGCTCTTAAGTAATTATCTGATTATCATTTGAATTTTTCTGACTACATTCTTTTCCCTGTTGATTTGGCTCATAATTGTTTTTAGCTTTGTGAAATTGGCCCAGTTAAAGCACTGAATGTATATATTACTGGCCTGGACTTCATTCTGCTTGCGCATCTTGAATGTGATCAAGTCATGGCCACTATCCCTAAGTTGCCATTAATTTTTAGTTCTATGATTAGTTCTTTATCTGTTAAGGCAAGATCTAATAAAGAATTCCCCCTGATGGCTGCAATGTTTTTTTGAGTTGGGAAGTTGTCATCTATAATGTTTGGAAAGTCCAAGGATGTTTTAGCGCCAGCATCATGAGACTTTCAGCATTTCACTCAAAACAATGATAAGCACTTCCTGGCTGGAGCCTGCACCTCACATCCCTTTCTGCTCCCCAGTCTCCCTGCCCAGGTCCGGGGCTGGACAAAACCTAATAGCCATGGGCCCACAAAAGAGTGAATCCAACCCTGCACATTCTTTCTCCAAACAACTTCTGAAACTTGCCACGTGTGGCTGATAACATTCTTTCCATTCCACTAGTATCTCTGGAGAATGTTAAACAGACACTGCTAAAGGAACATTTATTTAAATCAGCAGGTCCAGATAACTTGCAACCAAGAGTTTTAAAAGAACTAGCTGATGAGCTTTCTGGATTGTTAATATTGAGTTTCAGCAAGTCTTGGAGCACTGGATTTCTTCTAAAAGACTGGAAGGAAGCTATTGTGCCAAATTTTAGAAAGGATAAATGGGATGACCTGGGTAATTACAGGCCTGTCAGCCTGACATCCATCCAGACAAGATATTGGAGTGGTGGACATGAGAGTCGATTAATAAAAAATGATATGAGGATAATGTAATTCATGCACATCACAATGACTTTAAGGATAATAGCTCCTGTCAGCTTTATCCTGGCTGATAAAGATGATAGTGGACATACTATACTTAGACTTTACTCATACTATACAACATTTTGAATAAAAAGTTAGAATGATACAAAATTAACATGCCATATATTAAATGGATTAAAAACTGGCTAAATGAGAGGTCTCAAAATTTCACTGTAAATGGGAAGCAGTCATCAAGTAGATTTGCTCCCTGTGGGGTTCTGCAGGGATTGGTTCTTTGCCCTACACTTTAAAGTTTTTATCAATGATCTGGACAAAAACAAAATGAATCACTGATATACATTGCAGAGGACATAAAAATTGGGTTAGTGGTAAATAATGAAGAGTCACTGATTCAGACAGTGACTGCTTGGTAAACTAGTTTCCAGCAAACAATACACATTTTAATATGGAAATGTATTCATCTAGGAACAAAGAATGTAGACTGTACTTACAGACTGTAGGGCTTTATCTGGGGAAGCAGTGACTGAAAAGATTTGGGTCATAGTGAATAATCAGCTGTACACGAGCTCCCAATATGAACAATGCAGCCAAAAGATCATTAGAAGCATAAAGAGGGGAATCTCACATAGGAGAAGAGAGGGGTTTTTTATTTCTTTATATTAGACACTGGTGAAACTGCTGCAGTAATACTATGTCCTGTTCAGATACCAACAGTTCCAGAAGGCTATTAATAAACTGGAGTGGTTCAGAGAGGAGCCACAAGAATAATTAAGGGATATAAACTATGCCTTATACTGATAGACTAAAACGGTGTTTCTCAAAGTGTTCCATGGGCCCCCTTTGTTTACCTAAAGGGTCCATAGCCATGGAGCCCTGCTGCTGCCAGTGGCTTCAGTTCGCCATTTCCAGACAAGGGAAGTGAGGGTTATTCATCTTGGAGCAATTTAAAAAAAAAAACCGTGGAGTCTTCATCACGGACAACTTTTTAATCAAGCTGGCATGTTTTCCTCAAAGATAAGGTCTAGGAATTATGTTGGGGAAGTTCTCTGGCCTGTGTCATGCAGGAGGCCAGACTAGAGCACCACAGTGGTCTGTTCTGGTGTTGGAATCTATCAGTCAGTGCAGGTTGGGGCCCCAGCGTGATCTCTTCTTTAGAAATCACAGGTCAGAATGAGCATTTAGCTGGAATGGTCCAAGCCATTGAAATCAATGTCTGGTGTTGTCACTGGATTGCAGAAGGCTGATTGGCTTTGACTTAATCAGCAGGTGAGACTGGAAAGCAGCTGTCATTTGTGAGTATAGATCTATTACATTAAAAATGAAAATTGTTTTTGGAATACAATATGTGATTCTCTCTCCAACATAGTGCGTGTGCTCCATGCCATTGCCATCTACTGCTTATTTTCTCATTAGTTCTATCTGTATATATGATTTTTTTTAAAGATGCAATTCTGAGTCCAAGTGCAAACTGCATACTTGGTTACTGTCCAGAGTTGTAACTTAGTTGCCTGAACCAACAGGGAACTCCATATAGTTTAATCTTGCCTCCTATCATGCAAGCATGACAGGTATAAAGGTGTGTTTTTAAAGAAACATGCCTCAATCCCAGCAAAATTCCAACTCTGTTATTTTCTCCTTCGCATTGTGAAGTTAGATGGCTTTTAATTAAATTTTGAAGGGGAAATACATGTCAGTTGTGTATTCACTAGAAATGCATCATTTTGAGATGTAAGACATAGAAGTGTTAATATTAAAATAGCATGCAGAGGGTTGGGTAAACATATTTTAGCCTATGGCATGATTTTTCAATTTTCTTCTTTTAACACATTATTTAAAAATTGTTAATGTTAAAAAAACCACCAAAGTTGGAGTATCTTAGAGTGTAGCATTTTGGCCTGCTGACTTCATTGGAAGTTTTCTTGAGTTGGTGATGAGAAAAATGCAAGAATTTTGGGATTTGACTCCCAAGAAAATGCAATATGTAATGTTTTGGTTTTACGTGCAATAATATTTTTTACAAGTGAACTAATAATTAAAAAAATGTTAACATGACTATCCATGGGAGAAAATGCAGCTGTATTACTAACTAGTGCTTCCTTATTTCCCTCATTTGCCAACCTTTTCATGTACCTCAGGCCTTCTCTACATTGGGGTTTTAGGCACTGTTGTAGTACACCAATATAGCTACATCGGTATAGACATGCTGCAGTGATTTAAAATGTGGGTGGGTGGTGAATCAGTGTTGATGGGGCAGATTGTGGAGCTCTTACTCAAAGTGGTGGGTACTTACCTGGATAAGTAGCCCCATTATGGTTTTTGTATTATTATTTTTTACTTAAGGGATGGATGGGAGGAAAAATAAAAGAAGAGTTAGGGAGTTGTTAGGCAGACAATACAATGTGGTGAGTCATCCATCCTCAATAAAAATGTTGATACTTATAAGCAGTGTTTGAAAATGAACCTTTTACTCCCTCAGTATTTGATACTTAATTCTGGAAATAACCCTTTGAATAGACCAGCATCTCTGGCATTTGTTCACATATCTGGGACTACATTCTGAGTTTCTTAACTGGGCAAAACTACTGAAGACCATGTGGATTTTGCTTGATTAAGAACTACATAATGTATCCTTTAGTTAGTATGTGTCATTTATAGTGAAACCTGCAGGATAAGGGAAATGTTGAGTATGATGCCCTTTGCCCCAGTCTAAATAGTTCTCTGTTTAAATATGACTTTAACATGTCTAGCTTTGGGAGCAGCAATACCTTCACTTTGGGAATAGCAAAACCCCCACAGATTAATTATTCTCCTCTCAAAACTGGCCACAAATCTCAGAGAGCCAGGAAATTATTGCTGTGAACGAATCAAAGGCCTATTATCCCATCCTCTCAACCATCCACTGAATGAATGAACAAAAACCAACAGCACAAGCTGTTCTGAGCCAACAAGAACTAAAGAACTAGCATCAGTCGGTAATCCTTCTTCCTTCTAATTTCAGCCCAAGCAATCTGTCACCCAAGCAGGGGAGAATTCAATAACGGAGTTAAAGGGCAGAAGATACAGTCATTTAGAGTAGATAATTAAGCCTGTTATGAAGGAGGGTTATTATTATAATTAGTGGTGAGGAACATGAGTATGAAGCAAATGGAGCACCAGGCTTCCAATTGCTTTTAAAGTGCATCACACTTCCTGCACACACAAGCTTGCTATCCAGTTCAGCAAATTCATGACCAGCTCTTATTGCCTTCTTGGGACATCTCAGCCCATAGTGTAAGTAAAAAATAGAAAGAAGTGGGGTATGTATCAGTGACAGGGAGTTATTAATTTGATGCCATCATAAGTGTTTATGCTGTAGTGCTTTGCTTCAGCCCAAACCAGTAAAGGATTGTGTCTCCTCCTGCCTGGCATCTTTGCGTGCCTAAAATGCCATGTTGATGTGGCTCACAGCCCAGACACAAACAGCCTATATACAAGCATGCAGGCCACACCCTGGCTTCCACTGCCCAGTTACTGTTTGCAGCATGACCCCAGCACCCACCTAGTCCTGAAATTGTCTCCAAGTAGTGTACAGCCCTTTTCTGGGAACCACACATGGGAGAGTCAGTTTGTGTTCCCTTTTAAAAGACAACACGCGACTGTCTGCTAGGGTTTAACTGGGGTTAATACACCATTTCTGGTGCGGGGAAAGGGAGGGAGGCAGCTCTGCATGCTACGGTTTCCCCACTGTCCTGGAATTGAGCCAAATCACCATGAGTGCAGGGGAACCCTATCTCTGTGCTCACCTGCAGTCTTTTCCCCTGCTGCTGCTGTTCTACTTGTAGAAATAGAACTAGCAGGGGATAAGGCAATATGCTGTGTTTATTGTGAAGGCAGAATTCATTTACTATCCCTAGCTACTAAAATTATCCACCACGCATACACATGCTCAGACACACAGTTCTACAGATGGGATATAATTGCCAGCCTCAGTTCCTCATGTTATTCCATTGGCCAGATGGTCTAGACATGAGGGGAGCTGGGTCATGTCAGTGCACACTGATGCTCCTGGAGGATGACTGTAGAACCAAAAGACTCAATTCTGTAATTTTGTTCCCATCTTTTTATGTTTTAGTCCATAGATTTGTCTGTCCCATTGTCCCATGGCACTGATTGACCATGAGTCATCAGTTAACTGTAGATGGGACTTTGATCTTCTTTTCTTGATGGGGCTTTTGTCTCTTTCTTGGGCTGGTTCTTTTTCAGAACTTGCCTGTGTTGTGTTTTGGCCATCAAGGTAGTGCTGGCGGTTGGTCACCCAGACAAGCTAGCTTCAGGGACTGATTTCTCTACATATGCACTCTCTCCCTTTCCCTCACACACACACTTTTACATAGTGATAGAGATGCAGCCGTGTTAGTCTGGTCTAGCTGAAACAAAAGACAGAACTATGTAGCACTTTAAAGACTAACAAGATGGTTTATTAGGTGATGAGCTTTCGTGGGCCAGACCCACTTCCTCAGATCAATATGTGGAAGAAAATCGGCACAACCATATATACCAAAGTGATACAATCAAAAAAAATGAACGCATATGAAATTGACAAATCAAATTTTAGAACAGAGTGGGTGTTAGGGGGGAAGGTTAGTGTCTGTGAGGTATGACATAGGGGTGATAATAGAGGAAGTTTCTGTGAGGTAATGACATTAGGGGTGATAATTGGGGAAGCTATCTTTGTAATGGGTGAGATAATTAGAGTCTTTGTTGAGACCCATACATAAAGTGTCAAATTTAAGCATGAATGACAATTCTGAAGCTTCTTGTTGAAGTCTGGAGTTAAAGTCTCTTTGAAGCAATATGCATGTTTTAAGGTCATTGAGGGAATGGTTAGTCTGGCTGAAATGGCAAGCAACAGCTTTCTCTCTGTGAGAGAGTCTTATGTCTGTTTTGTGTGCATTGACATAAGACATAAGACAACACCCATTACAAAGATAGCTTCCCCAATTATCACCCCTAATGTCATTACCTCACAGAAACTTCCCCTATTATCACCCCTATATCATACCTCACAGACACTAATCTTCCCCCCTCACACCAACTCTGTTCTAAAATTTGATTTGTCAATTTCACATGCGTTCATTTTTTTGATTGTATCACTTTGGTATATATGGTTGTGCCGATTTTCTTCCACATATTGATCTGAGGAAGTGGGTCTGGCCCACGAAAGCTCATCACCTAATAAACCATCTTGTTAGTCTTTAAAGTGCTACATAGTTCACACTTTTACATAGACACACACCTAACTTTAAACAGTTAAGGCAGTACAAAGTTTGAAATGGGTTACTTTAGTTACAATGTATTAACAGTTTAAAATGGAGTTTTAGTTGCAATATATAAAAAAGTTACAAAAAAAAGTTACAACAACAGATTCTCCAAAGGTGATTCTTAACAGGTTACTAACAAATTAATCCAAAACTCATTCATAAAAATTGGGATGCAATTCATTAGGTTACATAATGTCACATTGGTAAATATAATTTATTAAAAGGGTGATTTCATTCTTCAGCTCTACACTCCCATTGGCTGGGAATTGCAGCCAATGGGAGTAGCAAGGGGCACTGCCTGCAAGTGCAGGGTGATGTGGAAGCACCTGTTCCTTCCCTCTGCCAAAGAGGAGCTGTGCCAGGTAAGATCCCCAATCCCCTGTTCCCTCCTGCACCCTACCCTCCTCACAGACCCCACATGCCCACCACTAGTCCCCTCTGAATCCCACTCCCCAGCAACTCCCTGCTGCATGTGGAACCCCTCATTTTTGGCCCCACCTTGTAGCCAAGGGGGGCCCACAAAAGATACTAGCCCCAGGCCTCCAGAAGAGTTAAGCTATCCCTGAGAATAAGGAATGAAGATAGAAAGGTAAGCTACAAAGTCAAAATATGCTTCTAAGACAGAAACCTGAGCTAACAAATTAGACTCTTGTGCAAGGAAATGTTTTCAACCAAGTCTCTTTTCCAGCATGGCTTATCAGATGTTATGGCCAGGACCCTTCACAGGTCTCAGAGTGCTTGGTTTGTTTGGCTGTTCAGTTGAAGGATGCCAACATGGCTTTTTGTCCCTGTTTATATCTTCCCTTCTAAGGCCAGAAAGGGCTCCCTGGGTTGCAGCCTACAATTGCCATCAAGATTAAGTGATTTTCTTTTCCCATTTGCCCTCCATATGGTTCTATGCACCTTATGTATAAAAGTGTTTTAATTTGTCTTTGGTCTAATCTTGCCTAATTTATATCAGCTCCACGTTCAGGCAGGTGGCACTACATTCCCTTGTCTGGAACAGGCATGATTTAGGCATTGCTTGCCAAATACGTTTTAAGAACATCTTGGTAGCAGATTTCAACCATACATCCACCATGCCAGAATCTGAGGATACATCTACACAGCGGGGCTATTGTGGGATACCAGAAGTATCTCAAAATAGCTATCCCAAATCTTTTGAACGTGCCTGCTATTTCGAGCTAGGTCTCAAAATAGCACACACACTATTTCAGCATCCCTGTAACCTTTGTTCCATGAGGGTTAAGTAAGGGATGTCTCAAAATAGCACATTATTTCAAAATTTGGCACTGTGTAGACACACCAAATTTCAAAATATACTATTTTAAAATTCAGTTGAAATAAGATACGCAATTTGCGTAGTGCAAATTGTGCATCTTATTTCGAGTTTAGGGTGCTATGTAGATGCACCCTTAATGATCAGTTGGTTACCAGTTTTCCAATGATATATTACATGCCACCTTTTGGGTATATGTCATGACAAAAATGCGTTGGGGTACACTGATTGTGTCAGGCCTGATAATAGATGCTGAAACAGAACCAGGAACCACCAATGGGATTCTGTGTCACAGGTGTATAAAGACACTGGCCTTGTTCCAAAAAGCTTACAATGCACGTGGCATGACATGACTGATGATGGCAATGGATGAATGTGAAGATATTTCCCCCTGGCCAGAAAGAATTTATACTGTAAGGCAGGGGTGGGCAATAATTTTTGATGGGGGGGGGCACTCGAAGATTTTGGAAAGTGGTCAAGGGCTGCACTCTTCCATGATATTAATGGAGGAAATGCAGGTCTGGGATGCAGGTTGGGTGCAGAAGGGAGCTTGGAGTAAGGGACTGGGGTGCAGAAGGGGATGTGGGGTCTGGGTGAAGGAGGTGGTTGTGACCTAGGGCAGGAATTGGAATGCAGGAGGGGTGCAGGGGTTTGGGTTGTTACCTTGGACAGGGGGATTGGGATGCAGGGTCTGGGAGGGGTATGAGTTCAGGAGGGGGATAGAGGGTCTGACTTATGTGGGATGGGGGAGCAGAGAGTTGGGGAGAGATAGGGGCTGGGGTTTCAGAGGCAGGCTCTGGCTGGGAGACTTACCTGAGAGACTCCCAGACAGCAGCCCAGCAGGTTTCTCAGACAGGCAGCCAGCCTGCCTGCCCCGCCCGCCCATGCACAGGTACATTGGCCATGTGCTGTGTGTTGCCTGTTTTTCAAACAGGCAGCTCCCATTGGCCAGAAATTGACCAATAGGATTGTGCTGGGGGCAGGAGCAGAACATGCAGCACCACTCCTCCCTCCCGTGGGCTCACAGCTGAGAAGGAGAAAAGGCTTCCGCAGCCGTTTCTCTCTGAGCAGTATGGGTGTGTGTGTGTGCAGGGCAAGCAGGGAGCCTGAGGCTCCCCACTGTGTCTGCAGGCCAGATATGGAGGCATGGTGGGCTGGATCCAGCCCCCCAGGCTGTATTTTGCTCAGGCCTCCTCTAAGGTTACTATCTTGCCAATAGATCTAAAGGCATGAATCCTTACTCCCACTCTCACTGCACTGGCACATCTATTTGCAGAGGCCCGTGTCATAGAGTACGTCTGCATTGCAACACTATTTCAAAATAACTAGTGTAATTCCGAAATATCTTAGTCCGCATCTACACAGCAGGCAGTTATTTCGAAATAGTGTCAAAATAATGTCAAGCTGGAGGACTTATTACTCCGACTTCTGTAACCCTCATTGTATGAGGAATAAGGGAAGTCGGAGGAAGAGTGCTCTATTTCAAAATAAGTGCTGTGTAGACGCTCCCTATTTCGACATAAGCTATTTCAAAATAAAATACACAATTGATGTAGCTCAATTTGTGTAGCTTATTTCGAGTTAAGCCCACAGTGTAGATGCACCCATACATAAAACAAGTGATACAGCTAGGCTACGTCTACACTACCCAGTCTTGTTCAAGAACATATGCAAATGAGGCACGGCGATGAATATTGCCGCACCTCATTTGCATATTTAATGAGCCACCATTTTGTGCAAGAGGCTTTTGCGCAAGAGCCGTTCTGCCGCTTACTTTCAGGCAGAACGGTTCTTGCTCAAGAGGGTTTTTTTGCGCAAGAAGGAGCAATATAGACTGCTCCTTCTTGCTCAAAAGCGTGGCTCATTAAGCATGCAAATGAGGCATGGCGATATTCATCGCCGCACCTCATTTGCATATGTTCTTGTGCAAGACTCGGTAGTGTAGACGTAGCCTAGCTGTATCACTTGTGTTATGTATGGGTGCATCTACACTGCAGGGCTTAACTCTAAATAAGCTACACAAATTGAGCTATGTCAACTGTGTATCTTATTTCAAATTAGCATATTAATTGCTGCACCTCATTTGCATATGTTCTTGCGCAAGACTGGGCAGTGTAGACATAGCCCTAAAGGGAAGAGGGGGAGGAAAGAGAATAAGGGTTACATCAATACAGTCAGGTGGACACTGTAGTTAAATTACAAAAGCATCTGGATCCTCCCAGATTTCATAAAGTTGTTTATGATTGTTGTAATGGTTTTGTAAGGGTTGAAGTGTACCAATGCTGGGAGGAGAGGAGTAATAGAATTCATGTGAGCAAAAGAGAAGGAAGGGCAGATGGAGGGGGAGAAATAGAATGGAAGGGATAATGAACACAAGGGGTTTGATGAAAGATGAGCAGAAATGTGCAAGGTAGGAAGCAACAGAGTACATGAAATGGAGCTGCTGGCAGGAATGGAAGAAGACAGGAATTGAGAAACTGGGCCTTGAGCTAACAGGGGGAGTCTGTGTACACAGAAAGAATGGATCCAAGGGTGGGCCCACCAACTGAGAATTCTGGAGGAACAGGAGGAAGTCTTGATGGACAGACAGTCAGGACCCACATGGTTATGTTTCGGTGAGGGGGCCTGACACTGGATTGGATCCAGGCCCCATTTAATCTTGATCTGTCACTGGATGCTGAGGCTGCTTGGAGTCCAGTGGGGCAGATTCTGTTACTGGATAGGGGAAGAAGGGAAATAGGGCAAGCGGGCTTGGCTCTCTTCCCTAGTTCTTGTAGGATAAGCGGCTGCACTGATAATGTTTGGAAAGTAGTAAAACAACATCATTGGTTGGCAAAACTAATAACTAACAACCAGACAAAAAGGTGAGAAAGGTGCTACACTGATCAAAGCTATGATAGAAGGTAGGCCTCCATTCATTAGGCCTGGTCTACACAGTGCGGTTTAGGTCAAACTTAGCCACATTAGATGGATTTTCTAAACAATGACTCCACACTACCAAGCCTGTTCCATCATCTTTAAGGGCTATTAAAGTAGATTTCTATACTCCAGATTTCACTAAATCCCATCTTGCATGGTTGACTTTCCAGTAAGGCAGATGCAGTGCTGTGAAAGTCAACGGACTGGGCTTCCAGGAGGTGTCCCACAGTGCCCTGCGGTGATGACTCTGGCCACAACTTTGAACTCTACTGCTCTTCAGGTGAACAGGAAAATCCCCAGAAAAGTTTGAATTTCATTTCCTTTGTGGCCAGCATGGTGAACAGACCTCAGAGCAGGCAGCACACCTGGCCATGAGTTCCATGAGTTCAAGTTCCATGACTCCCAGGGTCACAGACAAGCACCAGCATGAAGTGTGCAGAATGTCCTGGACCACATTGCTGTGTGGGGGAGAAATCTGTTCTCGCAGAACTACGAACCAGCAAAAGAGAGGCAGATATCTATGCCTAGATCGCAAAGGTCATAGAGCAGAAAGGACATGCCAGGGATACCCAGCAGTGCTGAATGAAAATAAAGGAGCTGAGGCAGCCATACCAAAAGACAAAGGAGGCAAACAGACAGTTTGGAGCATCACCACAAATATGCTGCTTCTGCGAACAGCTGTATGTGACCCATTGGGGGAACCTGACCAACTTCCCTAGCCAGTCCATGGATTCCTCCCAAGACACTCGGGCAGCCTTGGGCAGCAGCACAGAGGACAGCATGGTAGAGCATGAGGAGGAGACTGGGTCAGCAGGAGGAGAGCGGGATAACTGATGTCACCGACAGCCAAGAACTTTTTATAATTTTGGAAACAATCCCCTCCTCCCAGGATGTCTCACAGTCAGGCACTAATCCCAGAACCAGTGTTATAACGAATTTGAACCAATATGTGTCTAGGAAGAACTGACGTGTATAGTGACAACATTCTAGTGAAAAAGATGTGCAACTATCTCACCAGACTGTTAAGAGAGCCAGAGTAAAGGTAGGGGTCCTGATTTTCAGCTCATTCACACTTGTGCAAATGAAGAGTAAATCCAGTGAAGTCAATGGAGTCATACTTGTGTAAAACTGCTGTGAGACTAAAATCAAGCCCAACAGCTGTAAGATAAATGAGTATTATTATTTGTATTGTTGTACTGCCTAAAAGCCCCAGTCATGAACCAGTCCCCATAGTGCTGGGTGCTGTACAAACTGTGAACAAAAAGATATCTCCCGTCAAAAGCTTATAACCTCAGTAGAAATTTACAGTCTAAATAGGCTCTTTCCTACTGATCAGTACCCTTCAGGACAACTAATGTCCGTGGCACTTCAATTTTCACTAAATCAAGAGTTCAACAACTAAATTATCACTCAACCATCCTCCATTCACGAGGCTATTTCAGAGAATGGTAGAGGAGGAGAGTCATTACAGCCAAGCTTTCTTCCAGCTGAAATGTGATGCAGATTGATGACTTAAGGGAAAAGGATGTACTTTGCCAACTCCCGAACGTTGAACTTCAGGGAGTGTCCTGTTCTTGGAATATAATAAGTACCTAATAAGTACGCAGTTATTCTCATGTGCCACAATCAGTTTCATCCTCATACCTATTCACTCCTTGGCTTCTCTCTCCTGACACATGATTTAAAGGTCAGTTCATATTGTATTTCATATTGTATTGTGCCTTCTTTATCAAATTGCCAATTGCATTTATACTATTCCTATGTTTTCAGTGAGATAAAGTATTCTTCACTTCCTTTCCTAGGCTGTTTTGTAGTGTTGATGTGTGTTCCACAATTGTCACTGCTGAAATGACTGAATTTTGGGTGTCTTTGAATTGATCGCTGGCCCTACCCTGTAAACAGAGTGGCTGCGTCTAGACTGGCAAGTTTTTACGCAAAGTGGCCGCTTTTGCGCAAAAACTTGCCAGCTGTCTACACTGGCGCTGAATTTGCGCAAGAGCACTGACTTTGTAATGTACAAAATCAGTGCTTCTTGCAAATACTCATGCTCCCGCTCGGGAAAAAGCCCCCTTGCGCAAGAATACTTGTGCAAGAGGGCCACTGTAGACAGTGAAGAACTGTTTTCAAAAAGCCCGATGGCTAAAATGGCGATCGGGGCTTTTTTGCTCTGTCTAGATTGGCCACGGATGCTTTTGCGCAAAAGCGCTTTTGCGCAAAAGCATCCGTGCCAATCTAGACGCAGCCACTGTCTCCTAAGAACACTTGGTCAACCCCAAACATTCAAAAAATCAGGAGTCAAGCCCAGAAAAATAAAATTTGTGATTTTTTTCTATGTATTCTGGTTTCTGAGCCTGTAAGATTTGTTTTCAAGCTTTCTTCCATAACAGTTTAATCTGTGCTTTCAGACAAAACAAAAATAACGCCTACTCACATGGCTCCAGAAGCTGGTGCTTTAGTAAAAGCATCTGTTCTCACAAGACTTAAGATAAAATCATGTGAGTTGACAACATTGTGAGAGGTGTTCTTCGGTGACGTGAAGACACACAGCACATTACAGGATCAGGCCTTTAGGTCTTTGGGATCCTTCAAGGAGAAAGATGCTATATGTTAATGCCACATATTATTTTTACTAACATGAAATGGTGATAGGATTTAATGTGTAGCATGATGAGCTGTGCTTTGCTCACATATCTGCAGAATAGCTTTAATCAAAGTTTGTCTTTGAAAAAAAATAAGATTGTAAATTGGAGTTTCTATCGTTCTAAAATAACTGGTATTTTCATGGCTTAAGTGCCATTTGTTAGATTAATTGTTACTTTCAGGGAAGTGGGCCGTGACACAGCAGTGTGAAGAAATACATAAACCTAAAATAACTTGTATTAATAACATTCTTGCCTGTTCTGAAATATTTTGAGAATAAGGGAATTTACTCATTACATGTGCTTGTAAACTCTGCCAGTAATTGAATTTGGACAAGAGAATAGTTGTATTCTTCTAACCATAACATACATAAAACTGCATCCACCTGGGACAACAAAGTAAGACTCTGCTCTCTGTTGATTGTGCAGAACATGATCGTGTATTCTCCCTGTACTATACTGGTTACTTCATGACTTAGATTAAAAATAACTGGTGGTTTTTTTCCAAATCCACCAATTTGTGGTGCCAAAACAAGCTATAGTTAGACTATGTAGATCTTCATAATATGATACTTTTAAAAAAACCTTTCTTCATACTTTGATGATCACTGAAATTGTTAAAAAAGTTGACATTTAAAGTCTCACCATTAGTATATGAGATGGTATCCACTAAAATGAACAGGCATTTCAGAACTCAGAGCTATTGTTTCAGACTCTGCAAATTCCGGCAGGTTGCTGTATTGGTTACAGTCAGCTCACATTTTCAAAATTTTCTTAGCAATCATAACAACTAAAGATCTGTGGGTGTGGTTTTTTTGGCTTTGTTCTTTGTTTACTTAATTCTGGAGAACTGATGACAGCTTCAGAGAGAGTGGGTAGTATGCTACACCAACTTGACTCCTCCAAATTTGCACACCATTTTCTCAGCAGCTAATGGCAGTGTGGATGCTTAGTGAAGAAGTGTGTGAAAACAGTGGTAAATATTTTAAAGTTGTGAACACTAAGATTTTTATACACAGGTTGAAAGGAGCAAGTTTCATACATATACCCATACAGGGTCAGACCAAACCAACCTGTATTTAAATACAGAATGTTGCAACAACTTTCTCACAGAAATCACAACTGCCTTCAATTTTAATGCCTTTTCTCAAATACATGGTGATAATGTCAACATATAATGATCATTACAAAAATGCTCTCTGAACATTTTACTGCAGGTTAAACTAGTCCTTTTATGGGTCTTTTCTCTATTTTGTCCATATATTTCCTGTAACATAAGCATTCAGGTCTATATTTTGTAGTTTTGTTCTGACTTATCTTATAATACAAAATAGAATGGCACACTTTTGAAGGCTATTTAAATGTGTTTGTACTGGATTCAAGCTTTTACTCTCATCAGTCTTTAACTTAATCCTTTCTTTAATATTACAGTAAGATTCTCTTAAAGTTTATTGAAGCTACTCATTTATGGAGCTAAAAAAAATCCCAGTTATTAGCAATACAATATTCCATTGTCTGTGGTGTATCTGATATATGGTTTTCAGCTTTCCAAGTGGATATATCTTTCAGTCAATACATAAATGCAAGTCCTATTAACATTAGCTAGGAGTAACATGGGAGTAATTCAAGCTTGTCACAGTAGTAAAGCTTGTATTGTCTGTATTATGTAACCACTAGAGTGCAATATAATCTCACATTTGAGCAGGACTGAAATTCTATCCATGGGAAGAAGAGGTTGTTGGAAGACAGACTAAGGCTGTCTAGACTGCAGAGTTTTTCCAGAATACCAGGCTCTGCCACATCCAGGGAACGCGTCTGCTTTTTTGGAACAGTTTCCGAAAAAGTTGGTGCGTTCTTTTGGCATCCCTGTATTCCTCTTGGTGAGAGGAATAAGGGATGTTCTGAAAGAAGAGGTTTTTCTGAAATTTGGCCCCATGTAGATGGGCCAAATTTCGGAAAAGCCTCTTCTGAAAAAAAAGTGGAAAAGATATTCAAATTGCAGTTCGCAATTTGCGTATCTTTTTCCTATAAAATTCTGCAGTCTAGACATAGCCTAACAGATATTAAATGTATCATACGTACATACATCAAACATTAACCTGTACATCAATAAAAGCAAAGAAATAGTTCACTTTTTAACTGGCAAAATTCCTGTACACAGTATGCTTGTTATTTTGTCACTGTTTACCCAATACATTCCTAAAATAATAGTGCTTTCAGTAGTTCGATGAACATAAGTACTTCATGGGAATAAATGCAACCAACTCATGCCCATCATAAAGCAATTGCAGGCAATGCACTAGTAGTGGTTAGCATGGTCTAGTAAAGAGCAGTGAGGACTGGAAGCCTGGATTCTGTTCTCAGCTCTCCTGCAGATTTTGGGGAAGAGAATATTAGCTTCAATTTTCCTATCTATAGAAAGGGGATAATGATAACTTCTTAAAGCACATTGCTGGCCACAGAATAAAAATGCTATCTCAGAACATGCAGTTATTTATATTTTTTACACACGCTTTTCCACCACTTTAGACTAAAGGACATCCAAATGTTCTCTGTAAAGGTCTTTTGTAACAAGCCAGTGATGTAGTATGAATGATTAAAATGATTTGTTTGCTGCCACAAATGTGAAATTAGATTTAAGTTGGAGGATTCAGGAACTGTCCTAGATTTAAAATCAATTTAGTGAATGTGTTCATAAGCCAGTCTGGATAAATGAATCAGGATGCATGTATCAATGGCGCCTGATACTTGCTCTGAAACTGACAGATGTAGAACTGATGTGTGTGCGTAGGGAAAAAAAAGATCTAGATAAGTTCATGGATACAGGTCCATCAATGGTTATTAGTCAGTATAAGTGGTTATGCAATACCATACTCTGAGTGTTCCTAGCTTCTGTTTGTCAGAAGCTGGGAGTGGGTGACAGAGGATAAAACACTTGGGCTATGTCTACACTTCCGGTTTCTTGCGCGAGTAAAAACCCTCTTGCGCAAGAAGGGGCAGTGTAGACGCTCCTTCTTGCGCAAGAGCCTCTTCTGAAAAAAATGGTGGCTCATTAGGTATGCAAATGAGGCTCGGCGATATTCCACGCTTAGCCTCATTTGCATATTACTCGCGCAAGAAGCCGCGAGTGTAGACATAGCCTTGATGATTACCTGTTCTGTTCATTTCCTCTGAAGCACCTGGCATTGGCCACTGTTGAAAGTCAGGATAGTGGGTTAGATGGACCATTGGTCTTGACCCAGTATGGCTCTTCTTATTGTAACACCAAGGGCACATCTACACAGCAGAGCAAAAGTTGAATTAAGCTACGCAACTTGAGCTATGTCAATTGCGAAGCTTAAATCTAAATAGCTTAATTCAACTTCTGGCGCTGTCTACACACAGCAGAAAGTCAAAGGAAGAACACTCTTCCTTTGACTTCCCTTTCTCCTTGTAAAATGAGGGTTACAGGAGTTGGAGTAAGAAGTCCTCCAGCTCGCCATTATTTCAAAATAATGGCTTGCAGTATAGACACGCTCTTTGTTATTTCAGAATAACGTTAGTTATTCCGAAATAATGCTGCTGTGTAAACATAGCCCAAGGGAATGAACCTGGGACCTCTGGAGCTTAGTGCATGAGCCTCTACTGCATGACTGAAAAGCCATGTGGCCCTTAGCTAAGGCTGTAGAGCAGACTCACTAATCTGTCTCTAAGTGGATTCAGTGCTACTAAATGGGAGTGAACACCACACTCAAGATGTGTGTGGATTACATTGTGTTAAAAATGCCAGATTTGAAATGGCAAAGGTAAAAGCAAAGGACTTTATCACAAATGCTTTCTTTATTCAAAATGTGTAGAGTATTTGCGGTCTGTGATGCTAGTCACCTCTGTATTCTCTCCCTACACACTACTGCAATAATATTTGTACAAAATATGCCATGTAAAAACAAGTGAAAGCTTAATAATGCTCTGGTTATTAATATCTTTGTAAAAGGCCCATGTTAACCAGCCCACAAAACAGGGGGAGGCAAAGGGTGCAGTTATCCTGGGGCCCGGCAATTGAAAGGGATGTGGAGCTGCTGCAGCAGCGGCAGTGCCCAGATGCCCAAGTCCTTTAAATTGCTGCAGGAGCACTGTGGGCAGCTCTTAGGGCTGTCTGGAGAAGCGAGGGTGCTGTATGGCACATTCCAGGTAGCGCTGGAGGGAGTGCTGCAGTCCAGGCAGTGGTGAGGGCTGGCTGCCTCTGGCCCTATCCAGTGGTGACGTGTGGCAGGGGAAAGAAGGGGGGGGGGTACCGGCTCCATCTCTCCTTGCCCTACCCCACCCTTACTCCACACCTTCCCCCTGCCTTTTTCCAGCACTCCCTGAAGCCCCGAGGGACTTTCCCACTGCCAGTGAATGAAGCAAGTGTGTGGGGGGCATAGCATGAGCTGCTGGCACTGGCCTTCCTGCCTCGAGGGAAGGTGTGTGCAGGTTGCACGTACACGTGCACTCACATGCACTCCACACACATTGCCTGTGCTTTTGCCTGAGGCCCTGCCCCTTCCAGGGGCACAATGAAAGCACATCAGGTAAGCCCCCCTTATCAAAGAGGGAGAGATGTACAATGTTTGTTCCCCCCATGTACCAATTATTTACACTGAACCAGATACTTAATAAAAACATTTTCATTTACTACAGACAGTAGGATTTGCATGGTTGCAAGTGAAACAGATAGATCAAAGTAAGTATCTAAATTAAAATGAAAAGAAAATGCATAGTGAGTTCTAATTCACCAAGAAACTAATGGCAAGCAGATTCTTACCCTAAAAAGATGTTACTTCAGGCATGATCTTCAAATTAGAGACAAACTTTTTTACTCTGACTTAGATCTCCAGCCCTTTTTATATCCTTTTGTTGCCAAGTGGTTTCCCAGGCCAGCTGTAGACCAAGGGCTGATAGCTTCCCATTGCTTATGTAGATGCTCCCACAGGGGGTAAGGTCACATGTTTCTCCAAACTGACCACCTTCCAGACTTGCAGGACAAACAAGGCTGTTTACAAATTAGGGATGTTAGCTATTGGGTAATTGAATAGTCGTGTAACTGCATGACATTTTAGTGGTTACAGAACTATTCAATTGTCCCTGGCCCTATTTGTGGGGTAGCAGGCGGAGTTGATCTGCAAGGGTAGCCAGTTTAAAAAACAGCTCCCCCTGACTATCCTCTATCTGCAGGGAACATGGACCTCCCACAGACAGGGGCTGCTTCCAGGAAGCAGCCTCTCCCCATGGTGGGCCCAGGCTCGCCATGGACAGAGGCTACTCTGCATCCCACAGAGCAGCCTCTGTCCGCACAGATCTTGGATCCCCGTGGATGGGAGCTGCTTAGAATCACAGAGTTGGAAGCGATCTCAGAAGATCATCAAACCCCCTACTAAAAGCAGGACCAATCCCAACTAAATCATCCCAGCCAGGGCTTTTTCAAGCCTGGACTTAAAAACCTCTAGGGTTGGAGATTCCACCACCTCACTAGCAAACCCATTCCAGTGCTTCACCACCCTCCTAGTGAAATAGTTTTTCCTAATATCCAACCTAGATCTCTCCCACTGCAACTTGAGACCATTGCTCCTCTTTCTGTCACCTGTCACCACTGAGAACAGCCTCTCTCCATTCTCTTTGGAACCCCCTTTCAGGTAGTGGAAGGCTGCTACCAAATCCCCCCTCACTCTTCTGTTCTGTAGACTAAATAAGCCCAAATCCCTCAGCCTATCCTCATAAGTCATGAGCTCCTGCCCCCTAATCGTTTTCATTGGTCCCTGGACTTTCTCCAACGTGTCCACATCCTTTCTATAATGGGGAACCCAGAACTGGACACAATACTCCAGATGTGGCCTCACCAGTGCCGAATAAAGGGGAATGATCACTTCTCTAGATCCACTGGCTATGCTCCTCCTAATACAACCTAATATGCTGTTAGCTTTCTTGACTACAAGGGTACACTGACTCATATCCAGCTTCTCATCCACTGTAATCCCCAGGTCTTTTTCTGCAGAACTACTGCCTAGTTAGTCAGGCCCCAGCCTGTAACAATGCTTGGGATTCTTCTGTCCCAAGTGCAGGACTCTGCACTTCTTGTTGAACCTCATCAGATTTGTTTTGGCCCAATCCTCTAATCTGTCTAGGTCACTCTGGACCCTAGCCCTACCCTCCAAAATATCAACTCTTCCCCCTAGCTTAGTGTCATCTGTGAACTTGCTAAGGGTGCAATCCATCCCCTCTTCCAGGTCATTAATAATGATGTCGAACAAAACCAACCCCAGAACTGACCCCTGGGACACTGACCATCAACCACACATCAAGCCATTGATCACTGCCCGCTGAGCGTGACAATCTAACCAGCTGTCTATCCACCTTACAGTCCATTTATCCAATCCATACTTTTTAAACTTGCTGGCAAGAATACTGTGGGAGACCGTATCAAAAGTGTTGCTAAAGTCAAGATATATCACATCCACTGCCTTGCCCAAATGGATTCCTTGAGAATCTCCTCTGTGATTTTTCTGAGGACTGAGGTGAGGCTGACTGGTCTCTAGTTCCCTGGATTGTCCTTCTTCCCTTCTCTGTGGGATGTGGAACAGGGGCTGCTTCTGCGAAGCCATGGACAGAGGCTGCTCCCCATCCCATGAAGCAGTCTCTGTCCATGGATATCTCAGGCCTGCCATGGATAGAGGATGCTTTGCTTCAAAGCCAGCTCTCTGAACATATCGGCTCCAGCCTGCCACCCTCACCCTCCGCACTGCTGCCTCTCTGATCCCTTGCAGGAGGCGTAAGGGATCTGTCAAAAAAAGCTTTCTTTCTCGACAGATCCCCCTCTAGACTGCCGCTTTTTGCTGACAAAGTGCTGAGTCGGCAAAATGCAGCAGCCATTTTTATGCAAATTAGGCATGGGATATTTAAATCCCTGCCTCATTTGCAATGTCGACCTGCCTAATCTGCATCCCTCTGCCGACAGAGGGATGCAGTCTAGACATACCCTGAGAGGAACCACCTTGAACAAAGAATCTATTTTGCTAGATTAACTTTTATACTCTTAGATGTGTTTTCACTTGTGCCTGTAACCATTTCTACCTTCGACTTTTTTACTTATCACTTAATCTATGTCCTTTTTCTAATCAACATGTCTTACTTTTTACTATAAACCAACTCAGCGCTGAAGTAGAGGGGTGTATTTACCTCAGTTAAAGTAATAAACTGTGATGTACTGATTCTTTAACAGAGCAGAAAACAATAGTTTCTGTGAATGCACAGTTCTAGGGGCTGTGCATTGCAGAGAAACCTCTCTGAGGAGCTCAGGTGCTAGAGTTCACTGATTGTTATTGCTGGACAGGCCGGGGGAGGGGGGCGGGAGGGGGAAGGGGTGTGTGTGGCAAAGGTGTTAGTTGCTATTTCAGTAGGGGTGGTGGCCAGATCTCCAGACCCTTTAAATCACTGTCAGAGCACTATACTGCTAGCTCTGTGCAGCTCTGATTGGAGGGGGTGGGCATGTCATGCTCTGGGTACTGCTGAGGGCTGGATGACCCAGTCCTGCCCCTTCCAGGAGCACAGAGCCGCTCCTCCCCCTACACACACCTTACCCAGGAGTCCACGGAGGCTGTCGGCTCCACTGTTTGGGCATGTCTACACAGCAGGGCTAAAGTCGGAATAAGATATGCAACTTGAGCTATGTCAATTGCATAGCTTAAGCCGAAATAGCTTATTTAGGCTTTTGGTGCTGTCTACACAGCAGGAAGTCAAAGGGAAAATACTCTTCCTTCAGCTTCTCTTACTCCTCATGAAATGAGGGATACAGGAGTTGGAGTAAGAAGTCTTCCAGCTCAACATTATTTTGAAATAAATGCTGGCAGTGTAGACGTGCTCTGTTATTTTGGACTAATGTCTGTTATTCCAAAATAACGCTGCTGTGTAGGCATAGCCTTTCTGGGCAATGTCTGGGTTGGGAGAGCAGTTAACTAGTGAAGAAGATAGACTGGTGTGGTAGGGAGTTGACACAGTCTAATCTCCAGGAAAGCTCAGCTCTGCAGAGCATGTGTCTTATTTATAGTGTCTATAATAGTCTTGATCTTAGTCTTTTAATTCTTCCTACTTCCTACTTCATCTGGGGATGCTTTACAAGTAGTGCAAGTGCTAGAAATCTATAAAATAAGAAAGAATATGATAAAGATAGGAATTTCTCCCCTAAATTAGATTCTCTTTGTCTTGAATGAGCTTTAGATCATACCCTTCATGATTTTCTCCGTGGTATTTTCCATTACATACTTTTTTTTAAGTGAGAGAAGGAGAGAGAGAGACCCTTGAGAATTTACACTGGTATGAAATTTCAAGTTTTACAACCATAGCAATTTGTGAGCCACTCAAAAAGTTTCTATCCATACCTCTTATAATAGGAATCTTGCCCTTCAGCAAATTTACATAAGTCAAACTATGTAGAATAATTGGACACATCATGCACATTAAAAGACACTGTTTACATCAAAACTGTTTTACACAGAGAAGCCCTAAATGAGCATGAAATTGAATCTGCCTGTAATTTATAGAAATAATCCTTCTATAAAGGCCAGCTCCAGATCCTATTGAAATCTTTCAATTGACTTTAATGGGCTTTGGATCAGACCTCAGCAATGATGCAGATGGGGTAGAAGAAAGTATCAAGTGCCAGTGCCGGTACAGTTGACAGAGGACTCCAGGCCCCTACCGTGGCAAAACACATTCTTTTAAATATTAAAAAGCTAGATGATAGGAAGTTACATGTAGTCCAATAAAAGTCATGAGAGAGTTAACTTTTTTGCTTATAGTGGGTATCATGATTCAAAATCAGATATTTGCGATTGGATTAAGTCTGGTGCTTAAATCATTTCTGTGGCAGCCTCCTGCCTTGTAAAGGAGAGAGACAAAAAGGAATGGGCTATAAAATACTTTTGTGTCTCTCTCCTTTTCCCACATCTCCCTTTCCCACGTTTTTAGTTATTCAGTTCAAGTCTTGTAAAACCCCAACCTGTGGAACAGGATTTATGACATACTTCTTAAAGCATTTTCCTGGCAGGTGTTTCAGACCTTTGGGTGTTACCAGTTCTTCTTTCCAGTGCTGTGGAAAAATGATTGTTCAATTGGACTTAGGGATTTTGGAGTTAGGAAATGAGATGTGAAAGGGGGAAGAGCAAAGATTAGGAATAAATACTTGCTTGTCCATACAGAGAAGGGAGGTGTGTGCACAGGGAGGAAGATGTCACTTTGTACTTCCCATACATGAACTACAGAGGGTGTTCTAATATATTAGAAGTTTTGTTGTAAAGTTATTACTCTCTCTTTCTGCACCTGGCACATGTAAGAAAACAAGTGCTACACTAACTTCTAGTTTATGTTGTTCTTAACAAACAGCAGCATTTCAAACCAGAATAAATTTTACTGACCTGTTAATTCAGGACTTTTACCATTTTCTCCAGCTTTAAAGAAAAATCCATCTTAGCCATCACAGAAAACTGGCAATTTTCAAGCCAAACCAATTTTTTTAGTCACATTTATAAAGGGCTAAAAATAGGATTTGAAAATTATCTCCAATGCAAAACAGAGCACAGCTGCATCATGACAGGGAAGTTATATTTTTTCCAGGAACAACTTCACTGTAATCAACGGCTCATCAGAACTACAATTTGCACATTCCGATGCTTTGCTTTCAAAAATTTCAAGGCTTTCATTCTACTTCACTATATACTCATTTTCTACAATATCCTAATTCCCTGTAATTGGTTACCACTCTTTTATATCTGATAATATAGCTTTATATAAGAAATTGGGGTAAGTGCTTGTCACTTCCAAAAGTATCTGTATTGTTAGCCACTTCTCTCTTTTGAGATAGAGGAAATGTAATCATTTATCCCCTTTACTGTTGACTTAGCTTGTTGACTTAAATTTTTCTTTGTGCTCATAAGAATCATGCTTAGCATAATTTAAATCTTAGGAGTAGTCTTAACTAAACTGATAGATGTTCATGTCAGGAAGAGTTTTGTAAACATGTAGTGTTGACTGCTCACTTGAAAAAAGTTTCCTAACAACTGTGAATAATTATAGGCTAACAATTGACCTTTTTTAATTACAAGTTGGAATGAAGTAGGTACATCATAATTGTAGGTTGTGTGCATGAGGTTGTAAGACACAGGGGCCAAAAATTTCTAAAAGAGTTAAATTCATATAAAGGCACCTGATTAACTGGTCTGATTATCAGAAGTGCTAAAGACCTATCATTTCATGGTGAATAACACTTCTGAAAAAGAAATCCCTTGTTATTTAGGAAACTAACTTTAGGTTCCTATTTTGGAATGTATTGGTAAGGATTGTTTGATTGCAGATTTAATGCTATAAACTAAGCTATTTTCATTTTTAGGAAAACATCTCAGAGTAGTTAGGTAAATAAAACCCCATAGCAAAATATTGCAAGCTCATTCAGCTTTCACCCCTCTTTGGTGGGAAAGGTTTACTTGGTTATTTTAAACCAACTTTTCTATACATAACAAACACAGTTCTGCCCACCATTGAATCATAGAACTGGAAGGGAACTCAAGAAGTCATCTAATTTAGTCCCCTGTGCTCATGGAAGGATTATTTTTATCTAGACCATTCCTGACAAGTGTTTGTTTAACCTGGTTTTAAAAATCTCCAATGATGGAGGTTCCACAACCTGCCTAGGAAATTTATTCCAGTGCTTAACCAATCTGACAGTTTAGAAGTTTTTCCTAATATCCAACCTAAACTTCCCATGCTCCAATTTAAGCCCATTACTTCTTGTCCTATCCTCCGAGGTTAAGGAGAATAATTTTGTCCCTTCCTCCGTGTAACAACCTTTTATGCATTTGAAAGCTGTTATCATGTCCCCTCTCAGTCTTTTCTTTTGACTAAACAAATCCAATGTTTTAATCTTTGCTCATAGGTCATGATTTTTACATGTTTAATCATTTTTGTTGCTCTTCTCTGGACTTTCTTCAATTTGTCACATTTTTCCTGGAATGTAGCACCCAGAACTGGACAAAATAGTCCTGCTGAGGTCTAATCAGAGCACAGTAATGTGGAAGAATTACTTCTCGTGTCTTGCTTACACTTCAGCTCTCCCACCCTCCCTAAAGAGCACATGGGTGGGGGGAGGGTAGAAGGCTCAGGGCTGGGGCAGTCCAGGAAAGAGGGAGGCCCCAGGGGGGTGAGACTCTGTCCCTGGGGGAAGGTGGAGGTGGAGGGCCCACTCCCAGCCAGCCCCTTCCACCTGCCTGGTTATTCTCTTTTCTGTATAGTTTTATGTATCCCTTTATGAATCTGGGGGCAGGGTGCTTCAGCCCTCAAACCCTTCTTAAAGGGTGCCTGGAGGATGGGAGGCTTGGGGCCAGGGCAGTCCTGGATGGAGTGGGGGGGCAGGAGAAGCTTTAGCCCCCTCACTTCGTAACTCTATCTCTTTCTTCTGTATGGATTTATGAGAAGCAGTCCTATTCCAGAAATATCCCCTTTTCCTGTAACAACCAAACCCTGCCTTGTTTTAACTTATGATAAGAGGAAGTTGTATACTGAATTTGGTGGTCCTAGCTTTTACTGTTTAGGAGGAGCTCTTGAATGAACAGACACACTCACACACAGACTCTCTCAGGGTACATCTACACTAGCCCCCTAGTTCGAACTAGGGAGGCTAATGAGGGCGACCGAAGTTGCTAATGAAGTGCGGGATTTAAATATCCCGCGCTTGATTAGCATAATCTCGGCCGGTTGTTATTTTGGAAACTGACTAGTTCGAACTGCTCCCGCGTACTGCAGAGAAGCTGATTCGAGATAAACCTTAGTTCGAATTAACTGTTACTCCTCGTGAATGAGGTTTAACAGTTAATTCGAACTAAGGGGTTTATCTTGGAATCCCGCTTCTCTGCCGCGCATAGACGCGGGCAGTTACTTCGGGCTAGTCAGTTTCCAAAATGGCGACCGGTTGGGATTATGCTTATCAAGTGCGGGATATTTAAATCCCGTGCTTCATTAGCAACTTCGGTCGCCCTCATTAGCCTCCCTAGTTCGAACTAGGGGGCTAGTGTAGATGTACCCTCAAATATATAGCAGACTATTAGAATGCCATTTTTATCTTACTCCCCACTCCATCACTCAAAGGTATCCATCTGACAAATTTCATTCAAATTTTCAAGGTGGGTATACTACATAAATATCTTTGTCCAATGATTGTCACTATTGTCTTCCTATGCAGATTCTGGTCAATGTTCGTGGCTGATGCCTTTGATTCTTCTTTTGCTTTTGGTGGTATCAACCAAATTATAGTGTTGAACTGGGTTTGGTAACGGTCTGAGGCTTTCATGAAAACTGTTCAAGAACAGTTTTATATCCTATTTTTAATGCCATCTCCTATTTCCTTTGGTGACAAAATTTCTGATAATATGGCAAATTTCCATGTTGTTCTTTGCAGATTTTTATTATAGGTCCCAACCTATTTACCATGTATATACTTTGCTTGGGTAGATATTTCAATCTCGTCAGGTTATCATACTATTGTTGTACAGTTTCAGAGGGATAGCCGAGTTAGTCTATAACAGGAAAAACTTAAAAAACAACTAAAAGTCTAGTAGCACCTTAAAGACAAAAAAAACATGTAGCTGGTATCATGAGCTTTTGTGGGCACAGCCCACTTCTTCAGATGACTGGAGTATTAGAAGTCCAGATCCAAGAATAAATAAGGGAAAAGGGAGGGAGGAAAAAAAAGAGACAGTGAGTAGATTGTTCAAGTAGTTACAAGAGGCTGATAAGAACAATTGACACCTCCATTGTTTGGTTGGTTGGCTAAGGCATTAGGATATGGAAGGAAGTGTGCAGCCAGCCGATGTCTCTGTTCATTCCATTAGCATAAGAATTAAATTTGTAAATGAAGTTAATTTCCAACCCTTCCATGTGTATTTGGCTTGTGGAATTGGCCTGAAACAACGTGGTGACTTGGAGATCCAATAATGAGTGCCCAAGTAGGTTTAAGTGTTCTCCCACAGGTTTCTGTGTATTGCCTTTATGGCTATCTGATTTGTGTCCATTAATTCTTCCCCGTAGAGACTATACAGTTTGGTCAATATACATTGCAGTGGAGCACTGCTGGCATTTGATGGCATAGATCACATTAGTGGATTTGTAGTTAAATGAGCCCCTGATGTAGTGACTGATGTTGTTGGGTCCAGTGATAAAATCGCTTGTGCAGATGTGTGGACAGAGTTGGCACTGCGGCTGATTGCAGGGGTGGGTTCCTGGATGGTTATGATGGAGGTGTGTTGCGTGGTTACTGGAAATAATTTGTTTGAGGTTGGGGGTTGCCTGTAGATGAGGAATGGCCTTTCCCCCAAGACTTCTGAGAGTGAAGGGTCATTTTCCAGTATAGGTTGTAGATTGTTGATAATGCGTTGGAGGGGTTTAAGTTGTGGGCTGTAGGTGATGACAAGTGGAATTCTATTGTTTTCTCTTTTGGGCCTGTCTTGAAGTAGTTCATGTCTGGGTACTCTTTTGGCTCTGTTGATCTGTTTCTTCACTTCTCTGGGTGGGTATTTCAGTTTTAAGAATGTTCTATATAGATCAGTGGTCTCCAACCTTTTAAAGCATGAGATCACTTTTTGAATTTAAGTGCAATCCAAGATCTGCCTCAAATATAAATACCCTTGCCCACCTCCTTTCCTCCCCTTCTCCGAGGCCCCGCCCCGGCTCACTCCATCCTCCCTCTCTTGCCCATCCTCACTCACTTTCATCAGGCTGGGGCAGTGGGTTGGGGTGCAGGTTCTGGTCTTGGATTAAGGGATGTGGCGTGTGAGAGGGGCTCTAAGCTGCTCTTGGGACAGGCAGTTGGGATGTAGGAGGGGGTTCTAGCTGCAGGCTCTGATGGCGTTTGGATGCATGGGTGCTTGGGGTGCAGAAGGGGGTTCGTGACTGGGGTAGGAGTTCAGGATGTGGACTCTAGCTGGGCACTGCTTGTGGCTCCTGGTTGGTTGTGCAGTAGGGTTAAGGCAGGTTCACCCCTATCCTAGCCCTGGACCACATCCAAAAGCAGCCAGCAAACTCCATCCCAAGTCCTGTTGTGCCCCCTCTCTGCTCCATGGAGAAAGGATACAGAGTGGGAGGGGGAACTTTGACATCAGCACTCTCCTCTCCCTCTCCTGCCCTGCACAGAAAGCAGAAGGCTCCCCAGTGTGTGGGGCAGCTCCAAGGCAAAGGGCAGGAGATGTGCAGCAGTGGGGGGAGGGGCAGCTGAAGTGCTGGCACTTGATAGCCTCCCAGCCAAACCAGTCAGGATCACCTGTCAGAGGCTCTAAGATCTACCAGTAGATCCCGAGCTACTGGTTGGTGACCACTGATACAGATCCTGTAGGTGTTTGTCTCTGTCTGTAGGATTGGAGCAAATCCGGTTGTATTTTAGGGCTTATCTGTATACAACAGATTGAGAAATGGGTCTGGGAAGCTAGAGTCATGAAGGTACGTGTAGTGGTTGGTAGGTTTCTGGTATAGGGTGGTGGAAATTTGTCCCATCATTTAATTGTACTGTAGTGTCAAGGAAGTGGATCTCTCGTGTGGATTGATCCAGGCTGAGGTTGATGGTGGTGTGGAAGTTGTTGAAATAGTGTTATACAGGTGTCATTCTGATTTATTTGCATCAGTCTGGCAATATATCTGTGGTTTCAGAGAATATGAGATGAATGTAAGGAATCTAAAGAACTTTTAAATACTTAAACATTATCAAAACGAAATTGGTCCTTTTTGGTGTTAAGTGATTGCTAAATTCTGTGCTTAGCCATTGCTCACTTTGTCATTAATCTCATGATGTCTTCCAGTGTCAGAAGTCATGGGATGTGATCAGGCTGTATCCTGACTACATCAGAATAGTTTGAAAGTATTATTAAATGTTATAGTAAATACTGAATTGGTTTGGACAGATTGCCAGAATGTTTTTTATTCTCTAAATCAGATTTGGAGATTCACTCATTCATTTCTTTATCTACCACCAAAAAACTTCTTTTTCAAGAAAGCAAACAAACAAAGTAATTGAATTTGTATTTGAATGCTAACTAGCTAACAGTTTGTATTACTTCCTTTATAAAAATTCTACACTTAAACAATCTATCTCCCTGCTCAAATATTAACATTCCTTGAAATGAACAAGTTTAGGAATGTAGTCTGTCCCTGCTGCCATAATTCTTCATTTTCTTTCAGCCCAATTGATTTGCACCCTCAAATTTGCAAAGAACATGCAAAATTATTAGGATATTATTGAAAATGAACTCCTTGAATAAGAAAGGGATTTTATACTCTAGACTCTGTGTGAATCAAAACCTCATGGGAGTCTCAGTGTGCATTAATGTGTATACATTTGAGAAAGCTGTTGCTTTTGAACCGCAAGAAATCTGACACCTCTGCTATTGAAACGTTTATTTAGCATGTGGTTACATTGTTATGTTTTTTATTATTGCAGTCCTATGGGACATTATATGAGCAATGCTGCATCCTTGGTATTGTCCAGTTATCCAGTGTGTCATATAGTAAATTTGCTATTAGCAGTCATTTTCTCTTAAAAAGATTTAAAATGTATTAAAAAAAATCATATCCAGCCATGGATGGAGCTTAGCTCTACCCAACCCATTCTTAGTTGTCTCTGTTAGTTCACATGATATCATCACCATGCTCTACATTCCTTGTGCCCATTGCAATTTGAGTTGTTGTTTACTTTCTTAAAGTACTTAATTTTGTTCAACTATGTTCCTCATTGGATTTTTACTTAAGCGCTCATATATGAGCATCTGTGATGTTTGGATTTCTATTTAGTTTTAACAGTAGAACTCTCTATACATCAAGATATCGCAGACTCTGCTCATAATAAATGAGTTGAGAGCTTCCCGTGTAATTACTCCATTCACAGAGCCTGTCCCATTATGTGGCTCCTGGTTTTGCTTTTTGTGTCTACAGTGTATTAATGTAGAGCTGGCCAAACTATTTGTTACAAATAACTTTTGTTGTTTAGTCCCTTTTTCTGGAGAGTTGTCTGCTTACTGATCCTCACTTTCTTTAAATGCATTTGGTGTTTGTATGTACTCTGGATAATTTGCAGTCTAAAAATAATTCATGAGCTATTAGTGATTCATTATTCATGTTCTGTGGTTGGTCATCCAAGCCTCAAGGTTTCTGTTCTTTGAATGGATGACAGAAACTTTTTAAGACAGGAAATAAGAATAGTGAATAATTCTCTTTTGGTACAAATTTTCCAATAAATTTCTGCAACTTTTGGGATTTATGAACATTTTCACAAATATCCCTTGATTGCCTTCATTCTCAAGAATAATGAAAGAGCTACACTTCCTTTATTTGCAAGATCATGTTCATCTCTGGTTTATACAGAGCCGGCCCGAGCCCTTTTTTCGCCCCGAGCCCAGGGTGCACGGAGCCGCCCCTGCCCAACCCGGCAGCACTGCACGGTGCCCCTTATGATCGGGTGCCCCGGGCTATCGCCTGGTCAGCCCGTAGCTTGGGCCGGCTCTGGGTTTATAATAACACTACTAAATATTGTCTTCCATCTTTGATCATCTCTCAGACTATGTCTAAACTGCAGGCTTCTTTTGGAAGAACCTTTTTTCGGAAGAGATCTTCTGAAAAAACCTTCTGAAAGAGAGTGTCCACACACAAAAGCACATCAAAAGAGCGATCTGCTTTTTCGAAAGATAGCATCCACACTGAATGGATGCTATATCTCATTAAGGCTGTGATTACTATTGATGGAGTGGCCACCAGGGTACCTGTGCTTTTTCTTCTTTTCTATTCTTTCGAAAGAACTCCCACTTCCCTGTCCACACATGCCTTTTTCTGAAAGAGCTCTTTTGGAAAAAGGCTTCTTCCTTGTAGAAAGGGGATTACCAAAGCCGGAAAAACCCCTCTGTTCTTTTCATTTACTTTTGGAAGAACATGATTACAGTGTGGTCGTAACTTAGGTTTTGTCAGAAAAACAGCCGTTTTTCCGACAAAACTCTGTAGTGCAGACATACCCTCACTGTTTTCTTGCAAAGTTTGTGAAGAAAGATAAGTTTCAGAATTTCACAAACATATTTAGCATCTATCTTTTGTACATATGAATTTTAAGTATAAATACAGATAATCTATTTTTTTAAAAAATAGCATTTCTGTTTATTACATATATAACAAATTCCCAGTTTTTCCTTTGGTTTCCTTACACATATTCAGCATGGAACCATTATATCATACAGTGAAAACTTTCAAAGTTCATAGACACATTTAAAACTTAACAAAAATTTTAATTCTGACCAAGACACGAGGTATTTCCCCCGTATATTAGTATTTTCTAATGATGAAAGAAAAATTGACATAATGATGAAAGAAAAATTGACAAAAAGGAACAATAATTTGAGATATTAGTATATACAGTAGACTTCTGATAATCCGGAACCTATGGGACTTAGGTGGTGCCGGATTATCAAATATGCCGGACTATCAGGAGGTACTATAAGCAGGTTATATATATACTGTATACATTATATACTGTATATAAAGTGTTCTTAACCCTTTTATTGTACATACTGTATACAGTATACTGTAATGTTTTAGTTTTTAAGCCTTTTTACCCTTTTGCTCAGTTCAGCTGCTGCCGCTGTTACCTTGTGACTCATTTTTGGCCGAAGTTCACTCACTAGGCTCTTGCCATTTTGATGCCGGACTATCAGGAGTGCCGGACTATTGGATGCCGGACTATTGGAGTTTTACTGTATATAGTAATTTTTTCTATGATACAATAAAATGCCAATTTTGTTTTCAATTACTTAGAGAAACTCCCACCTCCTGGTACTTGAAATCATTGGTGCCAGGGAAACAAATTACGAATATTCTAAGTAACTATTTCACCTAGCTGTACATAAAATGTTGCAATGAGTTTGCCTTTTTTGTTAGTATTAACAGCTGATATCCTTCCTATGAATGTGCACATTTTTTTTCCAGAAGTCAATACCAGATTTTATGGTATTTAATTCAAATGGACTGATAATATAAATTGTCTATAAAAAAAATAGTTTCCTGAATCCACTATAATTTCTTCAGACTTTTAATATAATCTCCCAAACAGAAAAGTCATAAACTGACTAGTCATTAGGCTCTGAGAACAGAGTTGGTATAAAAGAAAAACTTCTATACTAAGGTTTAGATTCTTTGGTTCAGTTGCCACTTGGTGCAGCTGAGAGAGGGGAAGCTGGTTACAAGTCTCTGATTTTCTGGGCAGATCTGCACAGTCTAGAGGATGTTTTCCAAGTGAGAAACATTTCTGATGTTTTAGCAAAGGAAAGCTCAACTGCCTTTGTACCAAGAAACATAAAAATGCTGTATTTACCTCACCAACCCGTAAACCCTGTGTAATCAAGCAGTGCACTGACAGGCTGATGTTTGGGTTTGAACCCTTCATCCTAGATGAGAACCTGGACATTCATTCATCATTGCCAGTCATTTGTCACCTCCAGGTTTAATTACTGGAACTCATTGTATTTGAAGGTGAACTTGAAGAGGATGTCCTTTTAATCTCTGTTAATTAGAGACTGGTTTAAACCTTGAAGCGTGAACATCTTAAAATTTATCATTATCTAACTCCAGGTACTGTTGATGTTTAGTTCCTTTCTGCATCTTACTAAATTTTCAGCTTCAATGTGCTGGACAGCCATTGTGGGATGTAAAGGCTGCTTCATAGACACAAAAAGATTCTGTGTGTATTGGATTTTCTGATCATTGTTCTCACACCCAACTATATTAATATTTATTCTGTCCGCTCTGGACTGTGTGTTAGAAGGGAAAATTGATCAAACTATTGCAGATGTGTAGTGGAACGTTAGCTAGTTTTGCTGTTACCCACTCCCTTCAATTCTACAGAAAACAGATTGCTTGGCACAGTCTGCATTCACACAACATTCTATAGAAGGGAGTCGAAATAAAGCCGATGAGAATGTTGAGTACCCAGCATCTCTGGATATTGGGTGCTATGTTACTAAAGTTTCTTAGACTTCCTCTTCTGCAGAGGATGTCTTCAGAGGTCCTGATATTGCCATACTATATGGGGGAAAATTAACATATGCATTAGAATCATAGAATCATAGAGCTGGAAGAGACCTCAGGAGGTCATCAAGTCCAGCCCCCGGCCCAAGGCAGGACCAATCCCAACTAAATCAATCCAGCCAGGGCTTTGTCAAGCTGAGACTTAAAACCTCTAGGGATGGAGATTCCACCACCTCCCTACGTAACCCATTCCTGTGCTTCACTACTCTCCTAGTGAAATAGTTTTTCCTAATATCTAACCTAGACCTCTCCCACTGTAACTTGAGACCATTGCTCCTTGTTCTGCCATCTGTGACTACTGTGAACAGCCTTTCTCTATCCTCTTTGGAACCTCCCTTCAGGAAGTTGAAGGCCGCTATCAACCCCCCCCTCACTCTTCTCTTCTGCAGACTAAAAAACCCAAATCCTTCAGTCTCTCCTCATAGGTCATGAGCTCCAACCCCCTAATCATTTTGGTTGCCCTCCGCTGGACCTTCTCCAATGCATCCACATCCTTTCTATAGTGGACTGGACAGAACTGGACACAATATTCTAGATGTGGCTTCACCAGAGCTGAATAAAGGGGAATAATCACTTCTCTGGATCTGCTATCAATGCTCCTCCTAATGCACACCAATATGCCATTAGCCTTCTTGGCTACAAGGGCACACAGTTGACTCATATCCAGCTTCTCATCCACTGTAATCCCCAGGTCCTTTTCTGCAGAACTGCTACTTAGCCATTTGGTCCCCAGCCTGTAACAATGCTTGGGATTCTTCCGTCCCAAGTGCAGGACTCTACACTTGTCCTTGTTGAACCTCATCAGATTTCTTTTGGCCCAATCCTCTAATCTGTCCAGGTCACTCTGAACCCTATCCCTGTCCTCCAGCGTATCTACCTCTCCCCCTAGCTTAGTGTCATTTGTAAACTTGCTGAGGGTGCAATCGATCCCCTCATCCAGGTCATTAATAAAGTTGTTGAACAAAACCTGTCCTAGAACAGATCCTTGGGGCACTCCGCTAGAAACTGACTGCCAACCTGACATCGAGCCGTTGATCACTACCTGTTGGGCCCGACAGTCTAGCCAGCTTTCTATCCATCTTACAGTCCATTTATCCAATCTATATTCCCTTAACTTGCTGGCAAGAATATTGTGGGAGACGGTATCAAAAGCTTTGCTAAAGTCAAGGTATATCACATCCACTGACTTTCCCATATCTATAGAGCCAGTTACCTCATCATAGAAGCTAATCAGATTGGTCGGGCACGACTTGCCCTTCGTGAATCCATGTTGACTATTCCTGATCACATTCCCCTCTTCCAAGTGCTTCAAAATGGATTCCTTGAGCATCCCCTCCATGATTTTTCCAGGAACTGAGGTAAGGCTGACAGGTTTGTAGTCCCCTGGATTGTCCTTCTTCCCTTTTTCAAAATGCGCACTACATTTGCCTTTTTCCAATCATCCGGGATCTCTCCCGATCTCCACGAGTTTTCAAAGATAATGGCCAAAGGCTCCTCAATGACACTCGCCAATTCCCTCAGTACCCTCGGATGCATTAAATCCGGGTCCGTGGATTTGTGTACTTTTAGCTTTTCTAAATAGTTCCTAACTTGTTCGTTCCCCACCAAGGGCTGTCCACCTCCTTCCCATACGGCGTTGCCTAGTGCATTTGTCTGAGAGCTGACCTTGTCCATTAAGACAGAGGCAAAGAAAGCAATGAGTACTTCAGCTTTTCCCACATCATCTGTTACTAGGTTACCTCCCTCATCCAGTAAGGGCCCCACACCCTCTCTAATCATCCCCTTATTGCTAACATGCCTGTAGAAACGTTTCTTGTTATCTTTCACATCCCTTGCTAGCTGCAATTCCAATTGCGCTTTTACCTTCCTGATAACTCCCCTGCATTCTCGAGCAATATATTTATACTCCTCCCTAGTCATCTGTCCAAGTTTCCACTTCTTGTAAGCTTCCTTTTTGTGTTTAAGTTCACCAAGGATGTCCCCGGTAAGCCAATCTGGTCGCCTAACATATTTGCTTTTCTTGCTGCGCATTGGGATAGTTTCTTCCTGTGCCTTTAATAAGGCTTCTTTAAAATACTGCCAGCTCTCCTGGACTCCTTTTCCCTTCATGTAAGCATACCAGGGAATCCTGCCCATCAGTTCTCTGAGGGAGTCAAAGTCTGCTCTTCTGAAGTCCAGGGTGTATATTTTGGTACTCTCCTTTCTTCCTTTGGTCAGGATCCTGAAATCTACCATCTTATGATCACTGCTTCCCAGGTTGTCACCCACCTCTACTTCCTCTACTAGTTCATCCCTATTTGTGAGCAGCAGGTCAAGTTGTGCATGGCCCCCTGGTCGGTTCCTTCCAGGGGCGGCCCATGAGCCTAGGCAAATTAGGCAGTTGCCTAGGGCGCCGCTGACCCGGGCGCCCCGTGATGACGTCACGGCCATTGACGGCCGTGCAGGCGGGGGTGCCAATTGCGCCTCTGCCTAGGGCGCCAGCTGCCTCAGCCAGCCTCGGGCCGCTCCTGGTTCCTTCAGCACTTGTATCAAGAAGAAGTTATCCCCAACATTCTCCAAAAACTTCCTGGATTGTCTGTGTACTGTTATATCGGTCTCCCAACAGATGTCAGGGTGATTAAAGTCGCCCATGAGAACCAGGACCTGTGATCTGGAAGCTTCTCTCAGTTGTCCAAAGAAAGCCTCGTCTACCTCATCCACCTGATCCGGTGGTCTACAGCAGACCCCAACCACAACATCACCCCTGTTGCTTTCACCTCTAAAATTAACCCAGAGACTCTCAACAGTCTTTTCTCCCTCTAAATACTAGAGCTCCAAGCAATCATACTGCTCTCTTACATACATAATGCAACTCCTCCTCCTTTTCTGCCCCTCCTGTTCTTCCTGAACAGTTTATACCCTTCCATGACAGTGCTCCAGTCATACGAGTCATCCCACCAAGTCTCCGTTATTCCAGTCAAGTCATAGTTCTTCTACTGGGCCAGGGCTTCTAATTCTTCCTGTTTGTTTCCCAGGCTTCTCGCATTTGTGTACAAACATCTTAGATAACCAGTTGATTGCCCTACCTTCTCCATCTGAATCAAGGGTCCTCCTTTGTTGCTTGTTCCTCCTTGTGATTCTTCCCAGTGTCCGACTTCCTCACTTACCTCAGGGCTTTGGTCACCGTTCCCCAACTAACCTAGTTTAAAGCCCTCCTCGCTAGGTTTGCAAGCCTGCCCACGATGGTTAAGTGGATCCTATCTCTTCCTAACAATCCTTCTGCCCGGAACAGTGTCCCATGGTCGAAGAAACCAAAGCCCTCTCTCCGACACCATCTGCGCAACCACGCATTGACTTCCTCAATTTGTCGATCCCTACAGACCTTTTCCTTCAACCAGAAAGATGGATGAGAATACTTGCGCATAAAATTCCTTGATCCTTCCCAGCACTACATAATCTGCTGTGACCCGCTCAAGCTATTCTTGGCCGTATCATTAGTTCCCACATGGAGAAGCAGGAAGGGGTAGTGATCCGAAGGTTTAATCACTTTCAGAAGACTCCTTGTCACATCCTGAATGCGAGCTCGCGGTAAGCAGCACACTTTTCGAAATTGCAGGTCTGGACAGCAGATGGATGACTCAGTCCCTCTTAGGAGGGAGTCCCCAACCACCACCACCCATCTTCTTCTTTTGGTGGTGGTGGTCATGGAACCCCCATCCCTAGGACTACGCATCCCATGCCTTCTGGTAGATGGTGTTCCCTTCTGATTTCTTCCCCGAGAGGTCACTACCAAAGCATTCTCCACTGCATTGGCTGTGGAGAAAGCCTGATAGTGGTTACTTACCTCTACAGGAATGGGGGATACCTGAGTTGGCCTTCTTCTCCTTCTAGAGGTTACATGCTGCCAATTCTTTTCCTTGTCCTGTACTGCCCTGAATGGCTCTTCAGTCTGCTGTGCCTGCAGGATTAAAGGCTGCCTTCTATGGAGGAAGTCTTCATCCTCTCTGATAGAACGTAGGGTCGATACCTGGGCCTCAAGTCCTCTATTTTTTTCTTCCAAAATGGCGACCAGTTTGCACTTAGTCCAGATGAAATCCCTTCTTTCTTCAGGGAGGAAGACAAACATGGCACATGCTGTGCAGGTAACAACAGCAGACCTATCACCATCCATACCTGGCTTCCTTCTGAGAGATTCCTCAGTTGTTATTAAATCATAGAATCATAGAATACTAGAACTGGAAGGGACCTCGAGAGGTCATCGAGTCCAGTCCCCTGCCCTTATGGCAGGACCAAATACTGTCTAGACCATCCCTGATAGGCATTTATCTAACCTACTCTTAAATATCTCCAGAGATGGAGATTCCACAACTTCCCTGGGCAATTTATTCCAGTGTTTGACTACCCTGACAGGAACTTTTTCCTAATGTCCAGCCTAAACCTCCCTTGCTGCAGTTGAAGCCCATTGCTTCTTGTTCTATCCTCAGAGGCCAAGATGAACAAGTTTTCTCCCTCCTCCTTATGACACCCTTTTAGATATCTGAAAACTGCTATCATGTCCCCTCTCAATCTTCTCTTTTCTAAACTAAACAAACCCAATTCTTTCAGGCTTCCTTCATAGGTCATGTTCTCTAGACCTTTAATCATTCTTGTTGCTCTTCTCTGGACCCTCTCCAATTTCTCCACATCCTTCTTGAAATGCGGTGCCCAGAACTGGACACAATATTCCAACTGAGGCCTAACTAGCGCAGAATAGAGCGGAAGAATGAATTCTCGTGTCTTGTTCACAACACATCTGTTAATGCATCCCAGAATCATATTTGCTTTTTTTGCAACAGCATCACACTGCTGATTCATATTCAGCTTGTGGTCCACTATAACCCCTAGATCCCTTTCTGCCGTACTTCTTCCTAGACAGTCGCTTCCCATTCTGTATGTGTGAAACTGATTGTTCCTTCCTAGTGGAGCACTTTGCATTTGTCTTTATTAAACTTCATCCTGTTTACCTCAGTCCATTTCTCCAATTTATCCAGATCATTTTGAATTATGACCCTATCCTCCAGATTAGTCGCAACCCCTCCCAGCTTGGTATCATCTGCAAACTTAATAAGCGTACTTTCTATGCCAATATCTAAATTGTTGATGAAGATATTGAACAGAGCCGGTCTCAAAACAGAACCCTGAGGAACCCCACTAGTTATACCTTTCCAGCAGGATTGAGAACCATTAATAACTACTCTCTGACTACGGTTATCCAGCCAGTTATGCACTCACCTTATAGTAGCCCCATCTAAGTTGTATTTACCTAGTTTATTGATAAGAATATCATGCGAAACCGTATCAAATGCCTTACTAAAGTCTAGGTATACTACATCCACCGCTTCTCCCTTATCCACAAGGCTCGTTATCCTATCAAAGAAAGCTATCAGATTGGTTTGACATGATTTGTTCTTTACAAATCGATGCTGGCTGTTCCCTATCACCTTGCTACCTTCCAAGTGTTTACAGATGATTTCCTTAATTACTTGCTCCATTATCTTCCCTGGCACAGAAGTTAAACTAACTGGTCTGTAGTTTCCTGGGTTGTTCTTATTTCCCTGATTATATTTCCCTTTTTATAAATGCCTCCTTGAAGGGCAGGAGTGTAGTGAAAAGATTTTAAAGAATGGCAAGTGTATTTCACCCCCTTCCCAAGTGTAGAGAACACCCTCTCCAAACGCCCTGTTAACAGCCCATTGTCCTGGGAAGTTTCCATTTAGAGTGTAGTGGGTCTATGACACAAAGCTTGTGTTTGTATTTCAAAGTTCAGACATGTTTAGATCCAGCAGTTAGTTCAGCCTTTTATAAAGATGGAGACAAGGTGCAAACTTTGAAACTTTTTTGGAGTAAAAAAGTTACCCACTTTTTTTAAAGTTGGTAGTTATAAATCCCGGAGGTTGGGTGAGAGGCATTTCTAATTCCAAGTTAGGAGTCCTGAGGCTACATCTACACTGCAGCCTTTTGTCCGCAGAGACAATGCAAATGAAGCGCTCATTAGCATTTGTCACCCTGTCATTTGCATATTCTCTGCCGATGCTTTTTGCAGAAGAGGTTTTTGTGAAAAAACAAGCAGTGTAGACGGGGCCGTTTTATTAAAAAAAAACCTTTTGCTCAAGATCCTGTATCCTTTTTTGAGGCATAAGGGATCTTGCTCAAAAGGGTTTTTTGCGCAAAACGGCCCTGTCTACACTGCTTGTTTTTGCGCAAAAACCTCTTCTGCAAAAAGCATCGGCAGAGAATATGCATATGACAGTGCGACAAATGCTAATGAGCGCTTCATTTGCATTGTCTCTGCTGACAAAAGCCTGCAGTGTAGATGTAGCCTAATGTCTTTGGAACTAAGACTCTCATTTGGTGTAGTGCATCTTCACACACCACTATGTCAACCTATAAAATTCATTGGCTATGTCTACACTGCACGGCCGCTCTTGCGCAAGAAGTTTTACAGTACGCTGTGGTAAGAGAGGGCTTCTTGCGCAAGAGCTACACTCTTTTTTTTGCAAGTGTAAGCCTTCATGCACAACAGCACTTGCGCAAGAGGGCAGTGTGGACGCACGGCAAGTGTTTCTTGCGCAAGAAAGCCCTATGGCTAAAATGGCCATCAGAGCTTTCTTGTGCAAGAGAGCATCCACACTGCCATGGATGCACTTGCGCAAAAAGCACATCTCGCACATGGCAGTGTGGACGTGTTCTTGCACAAGAACCTGCCAGTGTAGACATAGTCATTGATAGGGGATGTTGTGAAGGCCAACACTATAACAGGGTTCAAAAAAGAATTTGATAAATTCACTGAGGATAAGACCATCAATGGCATCAATTAGCCAAGATGGTCAGGGATGCAACCCCATGGTTTGAGAACCCTGGGCCTCTGATTGTCAGAAACTGGGACTGGATGATGGGATGCATCACACAATGAATGCATATTCTGTTCATTCCCTCTGAAGCACCTGTCAGAAGACAGAATGATGGGCCAGACAGACCATTGATCTGATCCAGTGTGGCCATTCTTATGTCATTGTCCGTAGAACAACCATAGGTAAGCACAAGAAAAGGAATTCATTCTTTCATCCATGCACCAGCTATCATAAAGGATGAAGCACTATCCTTTACTGAGTGCTGTCTGTACCCTGTGAAATCTTGTCTGTGTTTTCATAAAATAGCTACTGTTGATTTATCCAGGAATTTTGTCCTTGGTTCTTTCCCTGAAGTGAAATTTAAAAGATTAGAAGTTCAAAACAGAGTGTTCATCAGAACTCTGGTGTTGCCCTTTTATGTGAGTTGTTCACATTGTATTATCTTTAATTTGGCATGTGTTTGTTGAAATAATTGAATCCCTTAGTGGAATGTCACTTGGATTCCCTTTTTCTGAAGAGATTGAAATGTTTTTCTTTCTTTGAACAAGTGATTGAGGTTCTTCCATTTTCAGGTACAGAATTTTTAAATGTTCTTTTGTCTTATCTCTGAATATGGAATGCTTGAATTTTTAATCTAATATTGTGATATTACCTGTATTGCTTCTATCACTTTTATTGACCTGGAATCCTTCATGCTGATTTATAGCTCAGAAATCTCTAATATTTCCTATTTCTATCTTCCACTATTTCCTCCCTTTGTGAAGGAGATTCGTGTAATTATGACACCTCCACCAATCACATATTTGGGAAGAAAGAACCCACGAAGCAGGCAGCCCAGGCCAATTTGTAAGTCTTTCTGGAGCCTGTAAGTCACAGAAGAGAATAGGAGAGTTTCCCTCAGGTCATCTAACCAAGCCTCCTTGTATTTTGAGAAGAGGGAGCAGGGCCGGATTAAGGGGGGGGCTAGCCAGGCAGCTGCTCGGGGCGCCAACCTATGGGGGGAACCTGATGGCAGCTGTAAGGGGCGCCGCATGCCTGGCTGCATGGTGCCCCTTAGAGCTGCAATCAGGTGCTGCGTGCCCGATTGCAGTTGTAAGGTGCGCAGCGCACCGGGGTGCGGGGCCGCGCATGTGTCACGCACCCGCTGCCCAGGGCGCAGGAATGGCTCGAGCCAGCCCTGGGAGGGAGTACCAAGATCATTTCAACTCTTGGGTGTGGACTATGCCCTGCTGAAAATAGTAGTAACTGAAAATATGGAGAAAGTCTCTTCAGGTGAAGTGATTATTTCTCTATCACTTCACACCTATCACTCTTAAATAAATATTTTGAAAAAGATGGTTACAGTGTCAGCATGCTGCAGAAGTTAAAAATAAAAACTTTTGCCTTCATTTTGTTCTTGTGACTGCAACCTTGTTATATTGATATTTATTTTCAGATAGCACATCTGTAAACACAAAATGAATCTTCGATTCAAAATGTTGCTCCTGCCTTAAATTAGCTAAAATGACAGTTTAGCGGCTTGTAAGTCTTTGAGGTGCTTACAGCAGTTAGCATACGGGCTTACAGCGTGATTTTAGGATTACGCTGTTATGTAAGAAATCCTGCTTGTTTATATTGCAGCAGTAAATGAGAGGAGCGTGACTGGAAGGCAGTAATTGTTTACACATTATTTACACAACGTGCGGCAATGTATTTGCATACTACATCCCTGCGTGGACACTAGTGCTTTGGAACGTCAATTGTTACTCATATCACACCCTAAAGATCAATTATTCACACTCCCAGCCCCAGACCCGAGCCGCTCCAACGGCTGCCCACGGGCTCCTCGCGACCCCGCAGCAGCCCTGCGCAATACAGCGGCTGACCCCGGCAGCGAACGCCCTGTAATAACCCCTGCGTGGCAGCCGTTTATAACGTACACAGAGCCAGCCTCTCGGCGCGCCACCCCGCTCCGGCCAATCAGAGAGCGCCGCTCATGCATATGGAACCAGGGTGCTCGGCTGCTGCGTTGGCTCGTGCGAGGTGTGTGCAGTAAGCGGGGTTCAGCCGGGCCCGGATTGGCTCCGCGGTGCCGGCCCATGGGGCTGGGTGCGTGGGTTAGCGCGGGGAGCCGGCTGGCGCTGTGGGCACAGGCCCGAGGCTGGACCCCTGCGTAGCGGCCTGGGCACCGGATCCGGCAAGGCGCGGTGAGAGCGGCCCGCGGAGCTGGCGGAGGGGAGCTGCTGCTTCGCTTGGGCGCCTTTGCGGGGGGACGCGGGCTGGCTAGGCTCGTGGCTGGTGGGGGGCGACGGTGCTGGGTGTGGGGAAGGGGGCGGGGCGCGTGGTGGGAGGTCTTGGGGTGGGAAGTGAGGTTAGTGCGGGGTGAGGCTGCGGCTTTGGGGCGAGGCTTGGGGGTGTGGGAGAGCTGTGGTTGGGGAGTTGAGTGAGGTGGGTGAGTGTGAGGTTGATAGATGTGGGGAGTGGTGGGGGTGAGGTTGGGGGAGGAGGGGGGCTCAAGGGGATGAGGACCAGTGTTCCCTGTAAGCTATACACTTGTGTGGCTGCTCAGGAGACAAGTATCAGAGGGGTAACCACGTCAGTCTGAATCTGCAGTCTCATGCATCTGACTATGCTCCAATATATCTGTGAGTCTATAAGGTGCTTAGGAGAGATTCCAGTGCTGCCCAGCTGATTAGCAGAGCACCCACACCTGTTTTTCTGTTTCTCCTGGTAGTGCATGGTTTCACATACCTTGGTGCGCACAAAATTTATTCCGCGTATGGGTGGACAAGATTAGAGGGGAACATTGGTGAAGAGTGAGGCTAAGAAGGGGTGGAGCGCTAGCAGGATGAGGATGGTGAGTGTGGAGGGGCTGGGATTGGGAAGGGGTGTGGCTTGTGGGTGTGGCAAATTGAGGCAGTGGGGAATTGAGTGAGGTTTGTGGGACTGAGATTGGGAACGGGGAGGGGGAAGTTGGTGTGTGTATGTGTGAGGCCAGGTCTACAGTAGGCCTGGAAGGTTGGCTGAAGGTATCCACTCCAGCTACGTAGAATATGTAAGACTTAACTTAAGACGAGGTTGACCTGGTTCCCACGACGGGAGGCTGATGGGAGCAAATGCTCCCATTGGCTTCCCTTACACCTCGTGATTGCAAGGACTACTGGCATCAGCTGCCCTCAGCATTTGACTTACAGGTCTTGGCTAGACCTGCTAAATCAAATGCCAGTAGGTTAAGCTCCAGTGTAAAGTGAAGAGGTGCCCTAAGGAGGTTTGAGTGGGGAAGGGGAGTGAAGATGTGTAGAGGAAAAAGGGTGTATGGCGTTGGTGGCAGGAAAGGGAAATGGTAGGATGGGGAGGTTGAGACTCGCGCTGGGTCCCAACTGCTGCGCCTCTGCCTTTTAAATCTAGTGAGAGCCCTATGGCATTTTAAAGACAGAGGTGCAGCAGTCGGGACCCAGCATGAGCGGGGACTGCTTGAGTCCCCGCTCACCCTGGGTTCCCTGCTGCACCTCTGCCTTTTAAATGTAGTAAGAGCCACAGGCAGCTTTTACTACATTTAAAAGGCAGAGGCACGGGATAGCAAGTGCCCCCCTCCTTATCGACTAATCAAGTAGTTGATAGAAATTCCATCAACTACTCGATTAGGTGATTAATCAAAATTTAACATCCCTACATTCAACCTGGCAATTTTAAACCTGAAATTGTTGGGTATTGAAAAATCTCACTGAGTTTTCAACATATTCCAGTTCAGACAATTGAGAAATAGAAAGCCACTTTCTCAACATAAATATTTTGAAACTAGCCTTCAGTCCCCCTTCCAAAAGTACTGACTATTTTTACATGATGCTCTAGAAAGGCATTAGAGTATTTTTATACACATCCTGTTGCTAGTTTTTTGTACTGAATTTGGAGCCCAGAATAGGTCAAGTTAGGCTGATTTTCCTTGCTTAACTCCATAGAAGAGACAAAGTGCAAGATATGTAGAGGAGGAAGTCATGCTTCCCAGTTATCCTCCATAGGCCGTACTAGTTCAGTAAAATTTCTTGTTGTGGGACAAACTGAGTTCTTTGCATGAAGAGGCAAAGGAGGCCATCACAATAAACTGATGAATTCTGAATTTACAATTTATACAGTTTCAAAAACGGATTAGAAAATTATTATAGATTTCATAGAACACTAGAACTGGAAGGGACCTCGAGATGTCATCGAGTCCAGTCCCCTGCCCTCATGGCAGGACCCAGTACTGTCTAGATCATCCCTGATAGATGTCTATCTAACCTGCTCTTAAATATCTCCAGAGATGGAGATTCCACAGCCTCCCTAGGCAACTTATTCCAGTGTTTCACCACCCCGACAGGAAGTATTTCCTAATGTCCAACCTAAACCTCTCTTGCTTCAGTTTAAGCCCATTACTGCTTGTCCTATTCTCAGAGGCTAAGGAGAACAATTTTTCTCCCTCCTCCTTGTGACACCCTTTTAAATACCTGAAAACTGCTATCATGTCCCCTCTCTGTCGTCTTCTTTCCAAACTAAACAAGCCCAATCCTTTCAGCCTTCCTTCATAGGTCATGTTCTCTAGACCTTTAATCATTCTTGTTGCTCTTCTCTGTACCTTTTCCAATTTCTCCACATCTTTCTTGAAATGTGGTGCTCAGAACTGGACACAATACTCCAACTGAGGCCTAATCAGCACAGAGTGGAGTGGAAGAATGACTTCTCGTGTCTTGCTCACAACACACCTGTTAATGCATCCCAGAATCATGTTTGCTTTTTTTTTTGCAACAGCATCACACTGTTGACTCATATTTAGCTTGTGGTCCACTATGACCCCTAGATCTTCAGTACTCTTCCCTAGACAGTCACTTCCCATTCTGTACATGTAACACGGATTGTTCCTTCCTAAGTGGAGTACTTTGCATTTGTCCTTATTAAACTTCATCCTATTTACCTCAGACCATTTCTCCAGTTTATCCAGATGTGGTAGTGATACAGAGTGTGTATGCTGGCTGCTGCTGGGTAAGTTTCTGAGAGAAGCCACGTTCTGTTTCTTTAAGGGAAATCCGTCCTGCTCTGTTGTCTCTCCTTGCTGTGCATTGACTTGAGTCACTTACCATCCATACTTCAGACTGGAGCAGCCCCCCTATGGGTGTCTCCCTCTCACTGACCCCTGCTCTGCAGAGATGGGGTACAGGGCCATGGGGACACCCTGACTTCAGTACTTCCCTCTGTCCTTCCTTCTGCACAACTAGCAGGAGATTCCTGGATGCAACTGGGAGGCAGGACAGAGCAAGGTGGGAGGAGGGGCAGCTGACTATTCTGCCAGCTTTAAGTGTGCGCACACTGCTAATCAGATAGGCTGGAGAGAATTGCTTGGTGGGCCTGACTTTTGCCCACCCCTACCCTAGAGAGTACAACTACAAAGATTAGTTCATTGTTGGGCTAGGCACTAAAAAAAAAAAGAGTAAGACAATCCCTACCTCCAAGAGCTTATCATTTAAATAAACAAGATATACAGCAAGTATGGAGGCCTAAAAGTGTCCCTTGTGTGGTTCTGCAGGTGTGCACCACTTTAATTTCCCCTGATTGGTAGAAATGTATTCAGGTGCATAGTCTGGGCAGGGAGCCATCAAAATGTGTTAACAAAATAGGCTATTGCCTTAGGAATTACAGTAAATAGTTTAAAAGATCCCCACCTCAGGACCCTGGTTCAGCTCCCAAACTTAACATTTGTAACACCACGTCTCTGAGGCCTGGTCTATACCAGCTGTTCCCAACCCTTTTTTTTTTTTTTTTTTTAATGCGGACCGGCAAAATCATTCACAAACTTTTGGTGGACTGATAACATTTTATTTGCATATTCATTATGCAAATAATGAATACGCAACTATATAAATAAAATGTTACTAGTCCGTCAAAAGCCCCAGCCCCCAGCACCTCCAGTGCCAGCCCTAACTCCTAGAGCCCCAACCCCTTCACTACCCTCCAGCACCAGCCACTGACCCCAGAGTCCCTTGCACCCAACCCCCCCAGTGCCAGCCTCCTGCCCTCAGAGCCCCCTCCAGTGTCACGAATGCCTCAGTGCCAGCCCCCCGCCCCTTAGAATTCCTCACCACCAGATCCCTCAGTGCCAGCCTCCTGTTTCCAGAGACCCACTGTACCCAACCCCTCTAGAGCCCCTCTCAGTGCTAGCCCCCAGTCCCCACTACTAGCCCTGCCCCCAGAGCCCCTCAGAGCCAGCTCCCCACCCTGGATGCCCCAGTGCCCCCCCACTGTCAGCCCTCCACCCCTTAGACTCCCTAGTATTAGCCCCACTCCCAGAGGCCCCCAGTATTAGTTTTGCCCCCTGATTTCCCCAGTACTAGCCCTGTCCCCTGACCTAGCCTTGCGCTGTCTCCCAGCCACCATCTGAGTACTGCTGCCTGGGTTCTGTGCAGACCTTCTGCTGTTCAGCAAAGCGTTCTTCTGTGTCTGGGAAGAGAACCTGCCCAGCGTTGGTTGGCTGAAAGGTGGGGCAGGACACGCCTCTCCCAACATCCATAGTGGGATCAGTGTATCCTGGCCCCCAGAGCTGTCGTGGCCCGGCAGCTGGAGCCACCATGGTCCAGCTGCAGACCAGTGGTTGGGAACCACTGGTCTATACTACAGCCATAGGAAGGTTCAGAGAGGGCCCTGGCAGCAGTGCTAGTGGCCCCACTCTGCTCTGCTCCATCCCGCCTTAGGGAGATACGGGGCCTGAGCAGTATCACCAGCCCTGCTTCATTCTGCCCCTCCTTCATTTCTGGGGTATGTGGGCCCTGAGCAGTGCGGGGCCTAGTGACAGTGTTACTGGCTGCACTCCACTACACCCAGCCTTAGAGGGACGCGAGGCCTGGGTGTCTGGAGGATGGCAGCAGAGTGACTGGCCCCACTTCACTCCATCCCTGCTTCAGGAGACGTGGTACCTGGTTAGTGCAGGGGCCAGCAGCGCTGCTACTGACCATACTATACTATGCTCCACCTCACTGGCCCTGAGCATCACTCAGGAGAGAAGGGGAAAAATGGTGAAATGGAGGCAAAGTGGGAGTGGGAATCAGTTAACCAGTTAAATGTAACATTTAACCAATTAACTGCTTAAATGCAGTCCCACTCTGTGGTGTGGCCTGGTGGGCCCAAATGGGCTGGAGCTGCCTGCCTCGCCCCCCGTCCCCACCCACACCATATCATGGTGGGTTGCTCCAGCCGGGCTGCTGGTTAAATGGTAAGCATCACCTGGTTAACCAGTGATACTCCTGTTGTGAACACTGTGTTACTAACATCTATTGACTGTCATTTGAGTCAAGCTGGAACCATGAAGTTGACAGAAAAGCTGTCTCCCCAGCAAGGCTGCTGCCCTGGCTCAGACTTTCTACTCCCGGCTGGGCTACCACCCAGGCTCTCAGTTCTCTGCTCTCCATCAGGAGCATGGCAGCTGACTGGGCTCTGGGGTGTGGATCTCCCTGCCAGGGATCCTGCTGCCCTTCCGGCTTTTGGCTTCTTGCTCATCACAGGGAGCAAAGCTGTGCTGGGTTGGGAACTCCATTCCAGGAGTCTGGCTGCCCTGTTCCCAGTGGGCAGCCAAAGTGGTGATGAGGGCAGCAAGTCAGGTCTCTGCCTCATAAATTGATGGGAGGGGATGATGTGCAACACTGACAGAAGATGGGTAGTGTGGACATGAATCACTGCAAGAAGTTGGCCCAGTAAAAGTCCATGTAGGTTTATAGTGTACATAGGTCCTGAGGGTATGACTACACAGGAATAAAAGCCCACAACTGCAAGAATTGAGGGTCCCAGAGCTCCGGTTCCAGCTTGAGCCCAAATGACCTACACAGCAATTTTAGCCTTGCTGCCCAAATCCTTTGAGCCAAGTCATCTGACCTAAGCCATATGCAGCTCTTCTGTAGATCGTTTATCCCTGTGTAGACACATGCTGAGTCTGATTAGGCTGGTCTCCCAGAGGAGGGGTAATCTGCTGGTGGGCTATGAGACATTTTGTTTGTTGCCTATCAATTGGCACGCTCCCTCCCCAAGTGACGGCTGGCTTGCATTGCTTCCTGCAGCTCCCTTTGACCAGGAACAGTGAACCATGGTCACTGGGTGCTGTGAGAGGCAGTGCAAATGTCTCTCAGCTTGCCAGCAGGTTACTCTGATATGTTGTGTGCTGAAGTTTTCCAACCCCTGACTTAGAGCTTGAGAGAAACCACTGCAGCTTGCATGCGTTTTCCTTCTTTCTTTCTGTTTATGTAACCCAGCTCTAGGTTGGAACCAGGGCTTCTTTGATTACATCCAGGTTCTGCTTAGTCACTTAAAGGAGTAGTACATATCTTCACAAGGGGAGTAGGCAATTGACTTGCTCAAGATTACATAGCAGGTTAGCATTGAAACTGGATATAGAACCCATTTCTTTTGACTCCTAGATCAGTGCCCACAGGCAGGGTTGCCAGATTTCATTGGTTTCTGTCCACATAGTTTTTTTTTCCCCCACGGGTATTACTAAAGTGACTAATAAAGCAAGAGCACGTGAAGTGAGGTGCATGCCGATTGCACACAACATTGACTCATCAGCCAAACACTCTCTGTAGCCAATCAAAGCACTGCTGTGGTTCATTTGGCACACCCTACAAATTCTAGGTACACAGGTATCCTATCCGGGAGATTGTTGTGGTTATGACAATCTTGTGGCCCACTGAGTTGAAGGGCCACTCATGAGGCCCAGTTGCTAGCCTAGGTTGCCTGTTGCTGAGCTAGAACCTTTTTATATTTTGTGACTTAAGCACAACATTTTTAGGAACGCAGTAGTCAGGTTGAGGTAACAAACAGCAGGGTGGGAAATTATTTTTCCACTATACAAAAATGTTTGAGATTTCAGAAAAGAAAAACTTTGAGTTGGGATGAAATTTTCACTTTTTTGATATTTTTTGTTGTGGAAAAACCAGAGATGCCCCCCCTCCCCCTCCAATTTCCTTCCATGGTATAGCATATAGCCTAATAGTGATGAGGGAACTCATGTGGGAGACCCAGGTTCAAGTCCATGCCCTGGCTGATTCAGAGGGACTTGAATCTGATGTGAGTGCCTTAACCAGTAGGTTGTTGGCTGTTTTGGAGGCAAGAGGGGAGGGTGCATGCCTCTTATCTTGACTAGAAAATCAGTCCTGAGAGAACTTATTGAGTGAGGGTTTTTTTCCAAAATTGATCAGGTCATGAAAAAGTGTTTCATCTGCATTTCTGAATAAATGTTTGTCAAATAATTCCCAACCAGCTTTTATTATAGACACCAGAGACATGTCAGAATGTGACAGGATGGAGGAGTAGGGATTTAAAAGTATAACTGTTTAAATGGTTAACTGATAAGCCTGGGTTTATTGGTTACCATTAACAGTTATGCTCAGGCTCCCACTTCGCTGCTGGGGAGCCGGCTGCCACAGAGCCAGCAGCACAGGAGTGGCAGCTAGTCCCCTGGGAGCGAGGCTGCAGATGGGACTGGTGCACACTGAGAGCCAGCTGTTGCCCTGCACTGCTGCCTCTGCTACAGCTGGCTCCTGGTGCGCACCGGGTCCTGGTGAGCTGGCTGCCATCCCGCGCTGCTACCTCTGTATCAGAGGCCACACTGCAGGTGCGTGTAACCATGTAACCACTGACCAGCTAATTTGTATGTTCATAGTGTTAAATGAGAACTAGTGTAGAGGACAGATTTGAAAAATACTGCTGTAAAAGTAAGTTGCCTAAAAGTTAATTGTGAATTGGTTGGTTATGCATTTGAAAGAGTGACATAGGTGTGCACCGGTCAATGTGGGGATTGGCATTGGGTGCTGCAGAAACAGTTTTCATAAATGACTGCCACGTAAAACAGTTAAATGTAAATTGGAAAAAACATTTTCTGAGCAGACTGCAATGTATAGCCCTGGAAATCTCAGATTACCATAATTGCACAGGAATGTTGCAGTTTCACGTCTGGGGGAAGACCCAGCACCCCTTTTGCCAACCCCCCTCCCAGCCAGCCGGCAGCTCCCACACGCGCAGACGTGGATTGTGTCAGTGCCGTGCCACACGGCTCTGCTCACGGGGAGGTGCCACCACTGTGGCAGATGCGGCAAGCGTGCTCTGCCGCCGCTTCTCCTCCCCTGCTCCTCCACGGCAGGCAGCTCCTGCGCGCGCGTGGCCTGGCTCAAAGTTGCGCTGCTTGGTGCTCGGTTCTGCATCTGGAGCCCCAGCAATGAGGCAGGCAAGTGACCTGGGAAGCGGCTCAAGTCACTGCGGGCCGCATACGGCCCACGGGCTGCATGTTGAGTAGCCCTGCTTTAGAAGGAACTCCATGCCTGCACCTGCATTCCTTCAAATGAGATTTTTATCAAAATGGGGATGGTAGTGCTGGGATGTCAGTTGGTCATTCATCCTGTCATTATTTTTACCATATGTATCCTGCTGAGGCTTTTTCTCTGCAAATCTTGATGCCTTATTTGAAGCAGAAAAAAACACTTTATCCATCCAGTTTGGTTTTTCTAGCAATGCAGTTGCAACTGCTTATTTGTATAGGGTTTAGGTAAGATACAGTTGAAAATGCCAAAGCAAAAATTGGAAATTTAGTAGTTTTAAAAAAATATTCACAATGAACATACTTGAAACTTCTACTTCTTGTGGTGTTGGAAAACATTACAAAGTGGATGGCAAGGTCTACTGATCTCCCAAACTCATTGGCACCCTTGGCAGTGCAGGATTTTGAATTGGGTCAGCCAGCTGCTTTTTAAATACATAATTTAAAGAAGCCCAATTAAATAGTTTTTATTCTTTAAAATGAGTTATATTTTGTTTAAAATAAGTAGAAATTCTCTTTAAATGCATTAAAGGAGTTTGTACCATTTAAGTGTGTCCATTGAAAAAAGAACAAATCCCTCAAAGCTGCATCCAAGACTTTAATAGTACAGTGTGCCCCATCCTTTCAGCACCTTTAGGTGTTGCTGAATTTTTCAATCTTCTAGCGTTTTTTCAAGAATTAGGTAGATATTCTGCTGATATATTTTAAATCAATTTCTGTATTCACCCATTCTACTCACCTATGTTTGTTGTTCCCCTCTGACTATTTGACCATACCCTTTCAAATTTACCTGAAGGACTGCTTCCTAAATGCTGAGGCTTCTAGAAAAAATGGGAGCAAAACTTTGGAGAATTGATCAAATAATGAGTTGTATAACAGAGAAAAGTTCTTTAAACCATAGTAGTTTTTTTCCCCTAGCCATTCATGTGAAAGTAAAGCCTGCCACCCAGTGGAAGTACTTGGAAGGAGACTTTTAGACAATATTAATAAAAACTCCATAACTCTTCTTAGTTTTCAGAGAGGACATATTTGTTCTTTGGCTGTCTTTCTCTCTGCAGTGTAGATCAAAGCCTATTTATTCCAGAACTCTTTCCTTTAACACTTTATTGTGTTTTTTTCTGGTGGTAGGGGGCACTTATTATTTTAATTTGTTTCCATTTGTTTTATTAGAAGATTTACCTGGCATTGCTTGGGTCCTCAACTCAAATAACTCTTGTTTTCCTTTATTTAAATAATTGTTCTGGGGTGGGACTGGGGATGAGGGGTTCTGTATGAAGGCTGCCCTGGGGAGAGAGGACAACCCCCAGCCCTCTTTCACGCAGCAGCTTGGAGCCAGGTGAGAAGTGCTTGTTCATGGATGCTGCAGCTGTAGTAAGCAAAGCTGGGGGAGTGGTGCATGTCCCCTGGCTGGGGACAGACAAGCACACACACGCACAAACTCTCTGACATATATAGTAGATTGCTGTCCCTTTCTCCACCCCTGCCTTCTGCTGGCCCTTCGGGGTTATAGCTGTTCCGGTCCACATCTCTGGCCCCTTGCTGCCTCCCTGTGATCATTCTACAGTATAGCTCCTTCCTGCCGGACCTTTTCATTTTATGAGAAACAATCAAAATTCCATGCTAATCTTATTATCCTGGGAAAATCAAACTCTGACCTTGCTTTAAGTTATAAGTGGAAGCCTCATGTCAAATTTGGTAGTCCTAGCTCTTACTGAGGAGTTCTTGAACAAATGGACTCACAGATAGACAGACAGAAGCACAATTCTAAAATATACAGTAAAATTAATCACAGTGACTTATAATCTCCTAATAGTTTACACCTCCATATTCTAACACTCTCGGGACCTGACAGGTCTTGAATGAGGGAATTTGCCAGACCAGTGTTGGTCTCCTGCTACTGGCCTCCCATCCCACCGCTCCTCCCTGTGGCCGATCCCAGTTGTCCCCCCTGCTGGGCTGCCATGGCTGCCGCATCCCTTTTCCCCATTACTGGGGCTGCAGCAGCTGCCGCATCCCTGTCCCTGCTACTGGGACTGCCATGGCCCAGCTGCCCTACCGGGGCTCCAGCCCTGGTCCCAGCTCCAGCCGTAGCCCTGCTGGGCTCGCAGCTACCAGCCATCTTGCCCCTGGGACTCCCAGTCAGGACTCCCTGGTCCAGAAACATCCGTGGTCCTGCCGGACTAGAGAGTCCTGATTTTGCGAGGTCCAACCTGTACCTCTCTTTACTATTGCACAAATAAAATGACTTTGTGAATTGTATTATTTGTGTTCTTATTTCAGTATCACAGCGTATCTTGACCTTTTGTATGTCAAGGACATTGGGAGTTAGAATTCTGAGACATTACCAGTAACTAACATTTTCTCAAATAGTGTGGTTCTTTTTTATTCAAAATGGTGTTTGTCGACCATGAATCAGTTTTTCAGGATTTAAATTTGTATATCAATATTGAGATGTTAACTTTAATATGCAACTTTATCCCAAGTAATAGAATGCAACTTATCCCATGAGTTTAAGGAATAGATAATTAAACATTGAATTGTGTGACTCATGTGTATGTTACTCTGTTGATTTTGGTTTTATTTTTTTGAACTGTTTAGAGTTGTATAATACTATTTTCTCTTTTGTTTAAAGTGTTTTAGTAACTATATTTTTAATGAAGTAGTAAGGCTTGATAAAGCCACTTACCCATTAACAGTGAACATTAATTTTTCCCTGTCTAGCAGCTAGCATGGCCTGGTTGATAGAGCATTTGAGGGGGACTTGGATTCTGTTCTTGGCTCTGTCATTGGGCTGCTGGGTGACCTTGGTCAAGTCACATCCCCTCTCTGTAAAATGCGGGTAATGGTACTGACCTTCTTAAAAAAAATTCATGATTGATAGAGCCCTGCAAATCCAAGAGTATCCACTTTATCTGTGGATATGTGCATCAACAGATGTGGATTCGGATATCTACAGCTCAAATTTCCTATCCATACAGGGCTCTAGTGATCTATTGTTGAAAATTGGTATATAAGAACTAGATATAAGGGAGCTTATTTACCAATTTCTCCAAAATTAAACTTTTCATTTAAAGATCAAAGGCTTTTAGCCTACTTAGTTTGGAGGGAAACCTTTAAAATGAAGCATTGTACTACGGTTTACACTGCAATCAGGGTATAATTTTCAGACCAGGTATACTAATCCATGGTAGCTTTAATCTAGCTAGTTCAGTAAGAAAAGCACTGAGGGAAGTAGTAGCATGGCCAGTTTTGAGACTCTTCCACATGGCTTTCCACAAGTTGCTCCTGCATTCCTTGTAAAAGCGTCGAAGAGTCCTGTGGCTCCTTATAGACTAACAGATTTATTGGAGCATAAGCTTTCATGGGCAAAGACCCACTTCGTCAGATTCAGACTAACACAGCTACCCCTCTGATACTTGCATTCCCTGTGTTTGCCTTTAATCCCCTACCCCAATCCTGCAGTTGAAGCAGTAGAGAGACCGTTTTCAAAGAACAGGAGTTTTTATTTGAGGAAAACAGCAGGGAAAAGAAAGAAGTAGGAACCCAAAGGGAGGAGGGGGGCTTAGGAATGTGAGTGGGACTGCCTTCTGCCTCCCAAAGTCCTGGAGGGAACAGCTGCCTTGGAGTCCCCACCTCCTGTGTCCTGGGGCCCTGGCGGCCTCAGGAACCCTGGGAGTGGAAGCCACGGGGTTGGGGGAGGTGGGGCCGGGGTTGTTATTGGGGCAGATGGGATTCTGGGAAGGGGCCCTCTTCAGGCATGAAGCCAGCCATTCCATAAGAGTGCCCAGGGAAGCAAACATGGTCTTACCTGTTGCTCCCTGGCAGCTCTTCTCTCCTGGCGTTCCATGTGTTCTGCCAGCATCTCCTCCACGAGGGAGTTCATGCAGTCCATCTACTCCTGGAACATGTCTTATCTGCTTTTTCCTGTGGATGTGAGCCAAACAGACAGATGCTGGAAGAGGGAAAACATGCACTGAGCTGGCTGCAGTCCCAGGGGCAGACATTACAGGAGATGCATTGTGTTAAGCCTACCCCTAATCTGTTAGCCTACACTGAAGGTCTCCATTAAGACAATGGAGATGTGTTCCATGCAAGGCCAAATGTTTGCTTTAAAGCAGACGCTTTACAGCAAGTGCAGAGTTCTCAGGGGAGCTTCGGGGAGCACTTGGTCTGGAGGCAGGCAGGCATGGTAAAGGGCCAGCTAAGGCAGGAGTCTGCAGAAGGAAAGGGGGGAGACGGCTTCCTGCTGTGTCCGGCACATGCTGGGTCTGGCACATATGACCTCCTGGGAAGAGTTCTAATAGCTTTTCCTTCTCCTTCCTTTGGGTTACCATATGTTATGAGAGATCAGTCTTCTCCGAATCACACAGAGTGATTGGGAGTGAATGCTGATTGAATATGACCATAAATCTGGGCGTTATGCTGCAATAATTTGTGGTTCAGTGACACCAGACCACTGACTGGTGGCTTGGTATGGGAAAGTGTCCTACTGCAGAGGACAGCAAAAGGTTGGCCTCCCCAAAAACCTTGTGAGAAGGATTAAAGAGTTTCTTTGTGAGAGCTTCATGGAGCTGTATAGACAAGATTCTCTGCAGACACATTAACAAGCTGTTCTGTGCCCCTGCTCCTTCCTGAGTAGGCACAGAGAATTCTGCACAGCACACCCCATTGCCTTAACCCACTTGTAGTTAGAAAAAGTTTGTGAACTCATTGAAGTATTTGCCTGTAAGAAGTGTGAATTTCTTCTATTTATTTCAGAGGTATGTTAACTGAAATCTTTGTGTGTCTGGGATCCTGCCTACACTGGAGAAGTGTTTTGTGGTATAGATGGGTCCAAAGTGCAATTGCACTAAGAAAAAATACCGTTATTGCAATATTGGTCTAGCTGGGTTCATGTATTTCTTACAACCATGCTACAAAAATTTCTTTGAAGGAAAGCAGCACTTAAAGCACTACTACTACCATCCCTGACACACTGCTGTTTGTCATTATAGTATGAGTACAATTGGAGCTGAAGCCTTTGCCGAGAGGTTTAGGCTCTTTGCCTCATCTCTGCACAGGCTGCTATAAAAGGTAGTGGCAGATCAACAGCATTTGATTATAAAGGTTGAGTCTGCTTTCTGCTCGCAGTACTGGGGAAGTAAAGCTGTTGTAGTATAATTGGAAGGGAAAGCAGTGATTCATGCTGCAGTCTTGGCCTAAGAGGTTACTTGAGGGAGGAGCAGACAGGAGGAAAAGAAGTGCCCCTCCTCTTTCTGTTGAGTAAACAAGTAGGGGAAGTGGTGAAACAGGAAATGCAGAGAACCAAAAAACATTAGTATATGGAAATCAAAAAAACACCCCAGGAAGGAGGGACAAGATACAAAGTAAAAACAGAAGCCAGCTGCTTACTCTCCCTATTAATTAGCCACAATTTCAGAAATAAAACTTGCACCTTGCCCTAAAATTTTGCCTCTGTCAAAAGGTTGAAAGGACTCTTGGCTCAGTTTGGAGGTATTCTTTGTTTTCCAGTAAGCTATCTTCATGCTTATTATATTTGGCTTTCTCTCTGCTTTTATATAAGCCCTACCATTGTAATATCTGAATACTTTACAAATACTAACAAACTTATCCTCAAAATATCCCTTATGAGGTAGGGAAATATTAGCCTTTTTTAAAAAAGATCAGGAAAGCCTTATTCAGAACACATTGAGGTCACTAGGACTCTCTCTAAAGGATCAGACCCTTTTGTCACTTTAGAAAGTGGCCTTTAGTCACTTAGGATTTTGCAGTGCTGAGCATAGCAACACCAAAATATCTTTAAAAACCTAGACCTTAGTGAGTTTCCCAGGGTTATCTATGCAGAATGTGCAGGAGCTGGGCATTGAATCCAGATCTTGGAGTCCAAATCCCGGTACCATAACCATAGGATCATCCTTCTTGTAGAATGTTCTAAGCTCTCTTTGAAGCTTATAAGTAGCACTCTTTCGGTAGGGTGGTTTTTTTTTTTTTTTTTTTTTTAATATCAGCAATCAGTTTAATGAAACTTGGGCTAATCATGGATTTGTTCTTGTTTACACTTGGAGGTCAACACTTGCTGATTCATCTGAATAAATTGATTGAATGGTGGTGTTTCTACACAAAGAAAATCTTGTGGTTTTTTTTTTTTTGTTTTTTTTTTATGGTGTAAGCTCAAAAAAGTAACTAGAGTGGAACAGGATAAGTATATAAAATATAGGGAAGAAATCAGGGTTTTCTGTTATCCTTATTTTATAACACAACATCAAGGGAACATTTAATTAAATTAAAAGATGACAAATTAAGAACTGATAGAAGGAAATATTTTTTTCACTAGTTATTGTCATGTGAAACTCACTGCTACAGGAAGTTGAGGCCAAACTTAGGAAGATTTAAAAGAGATTGGACACATTAATATTAACTCTGGATACTTGGTAATAGTTTGGAAGGGATACACTTTGGCTATGTCTACACTGCAAGGTTTTTGCACAAGAAGTCTTTTGCGGAAGAGTTCTTGTGCAAAAACTTCTTGTGCAAAAGCGCGTCCACACCTCAAAAGTGCATCGCAAAAGCGATGTGCTTTTGCGCAAGAGAGCGTCCACACTGCATGGACACTGTTGTGCAAGAAAGCTCTGATTGCCATTAACAGAATGGCCATCAGAGCACCTGTGCTTTTTCCCTCTGGAGCATCCACACTTGCCTTTTTGCGCAATAGCTGTAGCACAAAAGGGAGTTATGCCTCGTAGAAGGAGGTTTACCTACACTGGCAAAAGCCCTCTGTTCTGCCGTTTTACTGCTGATTTACTTGCGTAAAAGCGCATATGAGGTATGGACACTCTGCAGGGTTTTGCGCAAAATTGGCCATTTTTGCGCAAAAGCCTTGCAGTGTAGACTTAGCCAGTATGTTTCAGGGCTTAAGCCAGTCTCTAGTTCTTAGAAATCAAGGTAAGAGCCAATATTGAGAATAGGATATTCCACAATTCCCTCCTGCCTAGCTCTTATATCAGAGGAAAGGTAGTCCAGGGGTTAGCCCACTAGCCTTGTGTTAGGCGACCTGAGTTCAGTTCCCTGCTTTGTCCCAAATTTCCATTGGTTAAATTATTTAGCTTCAGTGCCTCAGTTTCCTATCTATAAAATGGGGTTAATACTTAGATGCCTTACTGGGTGTTAGGAGGATAAACACTGAAAATTGTGCAGCAATTGAGAACCACCGAGGGAAAAAATGCTATATAAGTAGTAGGTGTTATTCTCTGAAGCATATGCTTCAGGTTACTGTTGGAAACAGGTTAATGAACTTGGGCTCTGATCCATTATGGGAGTTTGTATCCCCCTATGGGTGCATTTGTTTCTATCATTAGCTCTAATCGTTCTTTTGATGGTAAAAAATGCCTATGTCCTTTCTACACAAGAGCTTACACAATAGAAATTTTTAGTACAGCTGGCATACATGAAAGTTCCAAAAAGAGCTTAATCACTGAAGTGTGAGTAGAAGCCAAACTGCCATAGATAACTGGTTGCCAGGCTGGGTTTTCTGGTCACGTAAAACCACTTTACAAGAAAATAATTGGTACATTCATAGAAACCAGAGAATGAAACCTTGAAGATTAGAAATGTTGATGGAATGTTGCTGAACAGATTGTTCTTTCCTTGGTTAGAGGATCTGTACTTTACTTTCATGTAGGATATATTAAAAGCTCCGATAATAAACAGATTTGTTTGTTCCCTTGACAATTGTTTGCTATAGAACTTCATGATCCTTTTGTTTGTGCTATAGTAAGGGAAAATTAACCAGGTTGGCTGCCTCTATTACCAAGATCTGAGTGGTGGTGCTAGTTTTTGGTATTCCCATAACACAGTGGTTCTCAAACTTCACCGCCCCCTGCAGCTGGGAACCCGCACTGGTGCTTCAGCCCCACAATCTCTCCCCAACCCCCCATGATGTTGGATCACCAGTGCTGACTTCCTGTTGTGGGAGTGGGAACCCCGAGTCTTGTGGGCTTGATCCAGCTTGTGGTGGGAGCAAGATGCTCCACTGCCACTCCCCCTCCCTTTCCCCTTGGCTGGGGGAATGGAAATGAGGAAACCGCTGTCCAGCAGGGAAAAGCCTCCAGCTTCCCACCCCTGTCATAAAGACAATGTTGAAACCTTTTGTTTTGGACATAAATTAATTATTTTACTTAGTTTACCAAAATTTGTTTAAATAAAGTTAAAGCCCTTTAATATTTACTTTCTTACCAGTTATATACACCCCCTTATATTATAGCTGCATATGTAAGTTGTTTTTAAGCTCCAGCTTGTTTTTATGCTCTGGGCACGAGCCAAAAAGTTTGAGAACCACTGCTATAATGGTTCAACCAATTCCACTATTTCATGGCTTTTCTCTCTGAGATTTGCTGGAAAGGCTGAGGTAGAAATGGCTTTATCCTCAGCAACAGTAGATTGAGTTTATATCATGAAAGTAGTGATCATGAGATGCCAGTGCTGTTTTTAGTGATTTTTTTTTTTTTTTAAATATTAAGCAAATTACAGTTGCTGAAATGCTCATGCAGGTACAGACATTAATCTTGCACCAAAATCAGTAAATATAATTGTTCTTTGCTAGCTGAGGACATTTAGAACATATCTGTCTGTGCAAGACTGGTTTTAATATCCTTAGGAAAAACAACTGTGGAGTAACTTTTATCCTTTTGTATGTACCTTTTCCGATGTACACTAATAATTTCTCACATGCATGCACATGATGCTGGGAAGACCATGTATTTAACTCAGATCCTGCAATGAGAAAGTAGGGAGTGCAGGGTACGGAGAAATATTTCCATTGTGAGGACTGCCACGTTGGAGGGGATTGTGAAAGCCAGGTAGCTTCCTGATGGCAGATCATTTCTTGCTCTTCAGAGTGCACTCCCCTTTATGGAAGGGTTTTAGATAAATCTTAATAACCCACGTTTAAAGCATTTATTATTCTTTGGAAGTGACTTTAGCAGTCTTCTACTTCCTAAGCTTGGTGATAACTTGGGGTATGTTGCAACAGGGACAAAGCATCAATAAACAATGGCAGACCTGAGTTCAATTCCCTGCTTTGCCACAAACTTCCAGACCTGTCCCAGACTTTGTGGGGGAATTAATGTTAAAGGCGTGTTTAATGTTTTTGAGGCGGTGAAGCGTTTGCTGTTTCAGTGTGGCATTCATTACCCTCACCAGGATCTGAAATCACTGTCTCTGGTTGTAATTTGTTAATGGAGGCACCGTGCAGAACAGCGCAGGCCAGAGCGAAAGGGAGAAATCGGAGTTCCTGTACTTAAAGGATCCAGGAACTAGTGTGGCAGCATTCTAGAAATTACAGGGAAATGACTGAGATAGGGGAGGCGCTAGGGCTCCTCGAGAAAGTGAGGGGCCTGAGGAGAACTGAATAGAGCCAGCACCAGCGCGGTTTTCAGCAACGTATAAGGAAGACCAACTGCCTTTGTCTGGGTCACAAGTGGGGTGGGGGCCCGGGGACAGGAGGGAAGAGAGCGCGTGTGAACGCGTCACAAAGCAGATTTTCCGTTGCTACGGAGACGCTGGCCGGCTTAGAGCCGCGTTTAACCCCGCTCCCCATTGAATGGATGGCAGTAGGAGCTGCCTGCCAGACTTCGCGGGGGCGTGTGGGGGGAAGGCGAGTGGGCTGCCCGGGAGAGGATCGCAGGTAAGGTCGGGCGGAGGCGCACAGACCTTTTAAGCGAGTGCAGGGTAGATGATCGTTGGGGAGCCGGAGAACGGTGGGAAGGAGAGAGGCTGGGGTTCAGTGATCCTCCCTAGCCGTGGAGAGGAGCGTGGCTTGACGCCGCTGCCGGTTTCTAGTTCCGAGGTGTGCGCTGCGTCTTGCCTTCAGTTTCCTTTCACTTCTTAGGCTGTGTTGGCGGCAGAGTTCAGGAAAATGGACCCTGCCCCCGGTTATCATTTAAGTACAGTGACGAAATATTTCATTTTCTTGGAGGAAGGTTTTGCTACGTGTCTCGGGAAAATGTTTTGACTTTGTGCGGTTTTTTTTAAAATAAAAGTTATTTTGAGAAAATATTCTTTCCATAAGACATCTAGAGACCGTTCTTGCCCCCATTTGATTTCGAGCACTTTCCCTGGTAAAATGTAGCTCGATAGTCACTTTTGTATCTGTTTCCTACTTGTGTATGTATATTGACTGGAAAATAGAGACCACGTGAAAATTTAACCAAAAAGACAATAATCTGTGAGCTAGGCAAGAATATATTTAAAGTCCAAAATGAGAAATTTAAAGCCAGGATTTTGACTGTACATCTTGAAAAGTTGAGTAAAACAGTAAATTTAACTTCTTGTTGACTGAAATTGGTCGGTTGGTGTAAGAATTGCATTAGCTAATGCAGTGGTGGTTATATGTAAAACACTGGAAAAAAACACCTAATGCAGTTTTGCTTCCCCTCTCTTCCCCAAACTAAAAGAATTTAAGCTGATGAGTGACTACAGTCATCTCTCAATCTCTGTTCCCATCTCAAAACATTAAACTCGAGTTTTCAAGTATCTGTCCACTTGGAAATTATCATTCTAAGTGTTGACAATATTGTACTGATACTTCTTAATGAGGTTATTCTTAATATGTGAATTTAATAATTAGGTTTAAGTAAAATAAGTTTGAGTGAAGTATCAGAGTAATCATTAATTAAATGATTGCTAATATAAATAATGATTTCAGTAGTATATCTTGCTTCTCACTGCATCCCCTCTTGCTAGTAAATAATTTGCTGGAAATCACCTAAAATATTTTGGTTAACAGCTAGAATGGAGGATTTTTATGACTATGCTGAAATATGGTAGAGGTCAGTGAAAGAAAGGAGACAGAGAAAATGCAGATGGAAGCTAGTGGAGACAAACTTTTTTTTACATTTAAATTTGTGTATTATAAGTGTTTATATCCACTTGATTACCTTGACTAATTACTTAAAAAGTGGGTTGTGCCCACAAAAGCTCATGATACCATCTACAAGTTTTGTTAGTCTAAGGTGCTGTAAGATTATTTGTTGTTTAAATTTTTCCAGTTACAGAGTAACTTGGCTATCCCCTGAAGCGACTTAAAAAAGTATTCAAATGCTCTTTGAAATAAAACCTATAATCTCAATCCCTTTAATTTCTGTGACCATTAATAAAAAGCAAATTAATTTTTTGTTCACAAGGTTCACCGAATTTGAAAGTGTTATGAACATTCATGCTAATGTATACTGACCCCAAAATTGTACTTGTGTGACCATCTTTGAAATTTTTCTGTGAATTTGTGGGATTTCCATGTTCTAGCTCTTTTAAACAGCCTCCCAGTGGATTCGCCAAAAGTGGTGCTAGAGTAGAGAGACACTAGAAATGAGAACTTTCAGCATAATTACCTTAAACTGTTTTTAAAAATAAATTCATTGACACATGTAACTTGTTAAGCAGAGAAAAGTGGTCCTTGGTTTGGAGACTGCAGTCCATGTGACCTAGCCTACTATATATTTAAGAGTTTGTCTGTCTGTCTGTATATCTGTCTGTCTGTCCAAGACTCCTCTTAAATGGTAAGAGCTAGGACCACCAACTTTGGTATGCAGCTTCCTTTTATCATATCTTAAAGCAAGGTATCATAGAGCTGGAAGAGACCTCAGGAGGTCCTCAAGTTCAGCCCCCTGCCCAAGGCAGGACCAATCCCAACTAAATCAACCCAGCCAGGGCTTTGTCAAGCTGAGACTTAAAAACCTCTAGGGATGGAGATTCCACCACGTCCCTAGGTAACCCATTCCAGTGCTTCACCATCCTCCTAGTGAAATAGTTTTTCCTAATATCCAACCTAGACCTCTCTCACTGTAATTTGAGACCATTGCTCCTTGTTCTATCATCCGTCACTACTGTGAACAGCCTTTCTCTGTCCTCTTTGGAACCTCCCTTCAGTAAGGTGAAGGCTGCTATCAAATCCCCCCTCACTCTTCTCTTCTGCAGACTAAACAAACCCAAATCCCTCAGTCTCTCCTCATAGGTCATGCACACCAGCCCCCTAATCATTTTGGTCACCCTCCACTGGACCCTCTCCAATGCATCCACATCCTTTCAGTAGTGGACTGGACAGAACTGGACATAATGCTCCAGATGTGGCCTCACCAAAGCCGAATAAAGGGGAATAATCACTTCTCTGGATCTGCTGGCAAAGCTCCTTCTAATGCACCCTAATATGCCATTAGTCTTCTTGGCTACAAGGGCACACAGTTGACTCATATCCAGCTTCTCATCCACTGTAATCCCCATGTCCTTTTTTGCAAAACTGCTACTTAGCCATTTGGTTCCCAGCCTGTAACAATGCTTGGGATTCTTCCATCCCAAGTGCAGGACTCTACACTTGTCTTTGTTGAACCTCATCACATTTCTTTTGGCCCAATCCTCTAATCTGTCCAGGTCTCTCTGGACCCTCTCCCGGCCCTCCAGCATATCTACCTCTCCTCCCAGTTTAGTGTAATCTGTGAAGTTGTTGAGAGTGCAATCTGTCCCCTCATCCAGGTCATTAATAAAAATGGTAAACAAAACCGGTCCTCGAACAGATCCTCGGGGCACTCTGCTAGAAACCGACCGCCAACCTGACATCGAGCCGTTGATTGCTACGTGTTGGGCCCGACACTCTAGCCAGCTTTCTATCCATTTTACAGTCCATGTGTCCAATCCATATTCCCTTAATTTGTGGCAAGAATATTGTGGCAGACTGTATCAAAAGTTTTGCTAAAGTCAAGGTATATCACATCCACTGACTTTCCCATATCCACAGAGCCAGTTACCTCATCATAGAAGCTAATCAGGTTGGTCAGGCAGGACTTGCCCTTCGTGAATCCATGCTGACTATTCCTGATCACTTCCCCCTCTTCCAAGTGCTTCAAAATGGATTCCTTGAGGATCCCCTTCATGATTTTTCTGGGGACTGAGGTAAGGCTGACTGGTCTGTAGTTCCCTGGATTGTCCTTCTTCCCTTTTTAAAAGATGGGCACTACATTTGCCATTTTCCAGTCATCCGGGATCTCTCCCGATCTCCACGAGTTTTCAAAGATAATGGCCAAAGGCTCCGCAATGACATTTGCCAACTTTCTCAGTACTCTCGGATGCATTAAATCCCGAGGTAAGGGTTTGGTTGTGTCTGGAAAAAATGGGATATGCCTGGAATGGGATTGCTTCACCTAAAACCAAACAGAAAAGAGACAGAATCACCAGGCAGGTGAAAGGGGCTAGCTGCTGGGTGTGTCCTCACACCCCCCACATGACCATTAGGGAAGGGCTGAAGCTCCCCCTCCTCTCATTCATACTGGAACATTGCTGACTGTTCTTCTTCATCAGGAAGTGAGGGGAAAGTGCACCAGTTTGTTGCATGCCTCACCCTGGCTGGGGAGTGCAGGGGCAGACGGACCTGGACCTCTTTCTCTCTGGGCAACCTGCATACTGAAACCGTCATCCCTAGCTCCACCCCAGAGCAACAATTTAAATGTAGCATTTTATTTCATTTTATTTTCCAAAAAACAAAAATTATTTGAGTTAATGACCCAAGCAACACCAGGTAAAGCTTCTATCTTGAACTTAAAAAAACCCCAAACCTCTAATTCTTGAGAGAAGCATCACTGTTTTCCTGATTCTTCAAGTCTCTCTGTAGAAATGATTGTAATCTAGTATTTCCTTGGTCTGTCTTTTCTCACACTGCAATTGTACGTTTCATTTTGTATTGCTATTATGTTATCACATCTGACAATTAGCATAGTGAGTCAAACAAGCCAATAACTACTTGTAAATCTTCTTGTTAAATTTTGAAAACATTTGATTACTCAATTGCTATTTTATGCAACATGTGTAGCATTGTTTGGAAAATTACAGACCTTAAGCTACAGAAGTTATTTGGGTGAAAGTCCAACAATTCCAATGCATTTATAATTGCCTTATTTAATTGGGATTTTTCTTCTGTAGATTTCACACGCTTGCCTGTGACAGCACCTCTGGGATAAGCTGAGACTGAAGCATCCGGCAGTGGCTTTCACATCTTTACCTGCCACTATGAAAAGTTGCATAAGGTTTCTTTTTCTTGACACTCATGTGTATTCTAGTGTGGTGGTTGTTACAGGATAAGCAGATCAGTTAGTAAACACATTTTTGTACGGATTTCTTTCTTTCCCACTTCACAAAAGTTTATTTTTGAAAGTAAAGGGTAGACTAGTATTAGCATGATAAGTAGATCACCAGGTCAAATCACAGATTATACCCTAAGAAGGAAGGATCAGCTCTGGAAACTGCCAGTCCCATTTCCCCTAGATCCAGAATAAATATGCCTGACTTGCATCGACTTGGAGGAGTGAAGGAGAGAACAGAGGAGATTTCTAGTTTCCTCCCATTCTCACATTTTACTGCTCCATCAAAAAATTATCATGTACAACTGTATAGCAATTTTGTGTGTGCATGTTAACATGCTTATTTCTAGCTTTCTGCAGTGTTTGTGTACTTGTTAGTAGCAGCTTTTCCTCAAAGATTTATACTGATGCTCCTGAGCTATCTTGCATCTCATACTTAATAATCAGGATCTGATTCCAGAAACAGTTTGACCACTCCAGGATCAACGTGGCTTTTTCTTACTCCAAAGCCAGATTTTTGGAACCAGTCCTACACAAAATGTGATGGTCTGGCTTGCAGTAGGTCTTTATATATACAGCAACTGCTGAATATTTATTTACATTTTCCTACCTTGAATTTCTGGAATATCTAATGTTAAAGGGTCACTAACATATAGTTCGTATGCAAAAATTAGTCTCTCCATTCTATAGAACACATTAATCTACAGATATTTGTATCTTAATGAAAATAATCTTTTATTCAGTTTTTAAAATGTGAATATAAGAGTGTTTTTTGTTGAGGATTTAAAAAAAAATCTACTTGGGTGGGGGGAGAGGTGATTTTTCTGTAAAAACAGCATTGTATTCCTCTATGGCTGACTGCATTAAGATAAGAAACAAATTCATATAAGAACTGGTGAATCTACATATAAAAAGATGTTTGGGTGTGTGTTTTGGTGTGTGTGTGTGTGTGTTTTGGTGTGTGTGTGTGTGTGGTGTGTGTTTTGTACAGCCGGTCCCCGAGTTGCGAATGGTTGACTTATGACCATTCGCAGTTATGACCGAAGCTGTTGTAAATGGCAGACCCCGAGTTACGAACGTGATCCACGCTTACAAACAGCGCGGTCGCGTGTAACTCTATGGGGTCCGACTTACGAACGAACTGAGTTACAACCAATTGCTTGGTCCGTAACCGGTTCGTAAGTTGGGAAGAGGCTGTAATTGCTAGTCCTAGAAACTCAACTTTGCCTCTTCACAGGGAAGCTGGATTTTTTCCATCTCCCCCACATCATTATCCACACATAAGGAACCTACAAGCATTTGATGTCTCCTGAGAAATGTCCACCTGTACGTTTGATGATGGGGAAAATGCTCTGTGCACTGAATGTCTTTCAGAGTCTTGGGAGCCCGAGTTTTGATGCAAATGAACAGTTAGGCTATCATATTCTGAATACATTAGCAGTAAGTTATAGGTCCATATCTCCTCTGACAGTCCATCAGTTCTGAGATTGGATTGCGTTCTGTAAGGTCGCCTTAATTGCTGTTAATCTGGCAAGAAGGAGTGCTCGCTCCATAACATACCCTTATGAGTGATTCCTGGGTAGGAGATAACAGTTCAGATATCTTTCCAGTGGAGAAAACATAAATATCTGTTTGCTTTACTTATAAATATGACCATCTGCTCAAGACTCGCTGGTGATCCATGTTTTCTTCAGTGGCAAGGTGGACATTGCAGGAGTACTTGATGTGGGGGTTTTCTCTATTCCCTCTGGCAGCTTCTTTGACTTTTTTTGCTCACAAGACAAAGGGTCCATGGCCTATATGGCTAATGCAAATGTAGATCTGTTGTGGAGTGTGTTAATCTCATTGTGCTGAAAATGTTGTCATGTTTATTCATGCAAATCCAGAGCACTTATTTAATTCCCCGCCTGAAATTCCTTTCCCTATCAGTGTGGGAGAAAAATTATTGAAGAAAAACAAAGGAGTGAAAGCATCTTAGTTTTTTTTTTTTTCCTCTCCACCTTTCAGCCATGCAAGGAAGGTGACAGATCTGTGTTGCCAACAAGAAGTTCCTTCTGTCATAGTTTATCATTCTTCTGCAAGTATTTTCATATTGCAACGAGATCATAGTAGGATTACTAAAATATACTTCCATCCTTTCTTCAGAAAGGAACTATAGATATTCTTTTATTCCCTTTTAGAAGATATCAAATTGTAGTGGTGATATTCCATTAAGAGCAAGCACAAAAATTCTATACTGTACTAGAGTTGATCACTCAGGGTACGTCTACACTTGCTCCCTAGTTCGAGCTAGGGATGAAAATGTAGGTGACCGAAATTGCTAATGAAGCGGGGATTTAAATATCCCGTGCTTCATTAGCATGATCTCGCTGGCGCATTACTCCGCTCAACAGATGTTTCGAACCAGGAAGTGCGCGCCGGGACGCGTTAGTTCGAACCAAACTCCTTGGTTCGAACTAACATTACTCCTTATTTTTTGAGCAGTAAAAAAATATTATACATCACTATATTTTCGTGTTTTCCCTTTACTTTGTGTTTGTTTTGAAGTGGAACTTGATGTTCCACAATGGTCTCCCGGTTCTTTTCTTTTCAGAATCCCTGTGTTGATCCACCAATCCATTTTTGCTAGCCCAACTAAACTTTTCCCACAACTTTTGAATGGTGAGAGCAGGGTGACATATAACATGATCATGGAACTAAATATTTAATGTATATTTATAATACACAGTATAGGAATATTTATTAATTAAAATACATACGTGTTTATACACTGTACATTTATTTTAATTTTAAATTTTCTGTGGACCCCCTACAGTACCATCTCGGACTATCAGAGGTCCATGGACCACAAGTTGGGAACCACTGCTTTAACAGTGGGGCTAAGTGTAAGGAGGACACTAACATTTTGTGAGAGGCCTGATCCAGTAAGTGGCTTCCAAAACCTCCTACTGAATTGGGCCCTACTGTAGAGGTGACCAGAGCAACGCCTGTGTTGAAAATTCTGCTAGAGTTTGGGCATGAGCTAGGTGTTCGTGTCAGACACTCTTGATACTTGTATGTATACCCACAGTAGAGATTTAGGCACAATGGGGACTTTATTGATTGAAATTTAGGCACACTTGACTGCAACCACGGCAGTATTTAAGTGTGTCCATAGAGCAAAATTCTAACCATATCACTATCTTAATTCCTCTGTCATAGCTCCAAATGTCATTAAGGTACCGTTATGTTTAGGATTGACGGTTGCTGCCACCCTACACTAGGCCATTCCTGGTGATGGGAAGAGGTGAGGCTTGGAGGACAGGTATGAACACACCCCTCATGGGCTGCTCGGATTCCTGGGCTGTACTGCAAAATATTCTGGCCCCTGCTGTAGGATTTCATAGGGACTTGGCCAACATCTTAATTTGAGGTGTCTATTGATCACTATGTGAGATCAGTGGGTGTTGCTACTTTTCCTCACAGACTCTTAAGTAGGTTGATAGTTCAAAGGTGAAGGAGTTGAAGTTTGCAGGTGTAACAGGGCGTTTGCCCTGCACTGGCCCTTTAAGGGGCTGAGAGTGAAGCCCAGCTGAGGCAGCTCTGCTAATGAGGGCCCAGCTGGGGACGATATAAAGAGGGACTCTTGGAGGGAGGAGAAGAGACCTGACTGCTGCTCTGACTGGAGAGCAGTAGGGACCTGACTGCCAGGGAAGCGAGAGGCTTCCTGGAGATAGAGCAGGGCTGGGGAGGCTTTGGCCAAGTAAGCCCCAGGCTACAAGGCCTGAAGCTTACTAGGGGCTGCAAGAGGCAGCCATGATAGGCCAGGCTGCAAGAGGCAGACATGGTAGGCTGGGGCGGCTCTGGCCAAGTAAGCCCCAGGCTGTAAGGCCTGAAACCTCGGGGGCTGCGAGAGGCAGCCATTGTAGGCAGGGCTATGAGAGGCAGCCTGGTAGGCATAGGCAGCAGGTCCACACACCCTTTGCCAGTGACGAGTGGCCGGTACAGACTGCAGTCTACCCTGGAGGCAAGGGCTAGAGGAAGACTGGCAGTGGGTGTGTGGACTGCTGCCTCTGCCTACCAGGCTGCCTCTTGCAGCCCTGCCTACCGTGGCTGCCTGTCGCAGCTCCCGAGGCTTCAGGCCTTACAGCCTGGGGCTTACTTAGAGCAAGGCCTGGGAGGCTTTGGCCATCTCCAGGAAGTCTCTCGCTTTCCTGGCAGTCAGGTCCCTACTGCTCTCTAGCCAGAGCGGCAGTCAGGTCTCTTCTTCTCCCTCCAAGAGTCCCTCTTTATATCGTCCCCAGCTGGGCCCTCATTAGCAGAGCTGCCTCAGCTGGGCTTCACTCTCAGCCCCTCAAAGGGCCAGTGCAGGGCAAACACCCTGTCTCAGCAGGTTAAAAAATACACACAGAATTTTATCATATTCTGATGTGCTTGGGTCGTGTGTCTTCAGTTTTTGTGGGTGCATCTATTTAAAAATTGGAACTGGAAATTTGATTAAATCAATTGAAAAATAAGATGACATAGTAAGTAGTTTTTAAATGTTGTGCATGCTTAAATGCGTAAATTAACTCTTAAATACATAAATTAAGATACTGCTTTGGTAACTCTTAATCAGAAAATGGTAAATACATGTTTTTGAATGGGATGGAAAATGGACTTTTTTTCCTCTTTCAGGTCATCCCTGATCTACATGTAATCAACAAATTTGTCAAACTTTCCTGTTGATCTACAGCCTTCACAAGTTGGCAGAATGAAGCTAAAGCATACTATCAATCCTGTTCTTCTGCAGTTAATAAACTTTATGATATTCGTGTACTCATTTATAACCTACATTCCATGGTACCTACTATCTGGCTCAAGACAGACCATAGCAAAATCAAAGCAAATTAAAGCTAAACCATTGACAAACAAATCTGGAAGTCCCTACAGGTCTGTGAACAGCTTGCATTGCTTAGCTTCAGTTTTATATCCTGGATGTGACACACTCGACAAAGTTTTCAAATATGCTAAAACTAAATTTAAGGACAAAAAACTCTTAGGAACACGTGAAGTCTTAAAAGAGGAAGATGAAATCCAGCCCTCTGGAAAAGTTTTTAAAAAGGTAAGGTTTTTTTGTCTGCTTTTTAACTTCTATTTTTAACCAAAAAAAGAGTACTTTCATTTCCAACAGCTCTAACTAGAGTGATATGGTCTAAACAATTAGATTTCTTTCTCAGATTAAGTAGCCATGGCAAGAGTTACAATTCCTTCTTACATTAATCCCGGTTTTAAGACAAATCTAAAATCCTTTTTGCACTTTTTAGATATCCTCACTTATGGTTCCAGTGAAACAGGAAAAACTGATGGTGAAATTATTGTGCAAAATTGTTCTCTGATTTTTTGTGGGAGAATGTACTGCTTTTTAGAAATCTAGAGGTAGAGGAGGAAATGGATTTAAAGTATTGTGACATTTTTAGTCAGTGAAAAATCTTACTCGTGTTTCTCTAAACTTGCCTTGACAACATAGAATCTGAAACAAATCAACTAGTATGTGCTTTTCTAATAAATTGAATTTAATGGACATTTTGTTTGCACAAGAACTTCCTGTTTGGCACCACAGATCATAATTGCAAAGTCTTCTTTGTTTTTTTATTTTATTTTGGTGCAGTCACCTTAAAGGTGAAATACAGATTTTTTTTTTTTTTAAATGTAAATCATTCCAATAGTACTTTTTGAACAATTCAAATAGCACAGTGGGATGATTTCATACAGTAGCCTTTTCTTTAGTTTTGTAAATTAAGGTCTTCATTGATGATTGACTCATGCTTTTTGTGAGGCTCTAGGAAGCATGCTACTGCCTAAAGGGATAAGTCAGTAATATTTCCTCCATTATTTCACATTATTTAAACTCTTTCATAGCATGATTGTGAGATGGTATTATTAAGATCTGCATAGATAGATAGGTATTGAGAGATATAAAATGAAATCTGCATGCTCCAGTGGTATCCTCAGTCAAGTATGTTCTGATCAGGAACCAATCAATGCCAGTATTGTGCTCTCTAGGACTTCCAGAAAGGGAAGAAAGGGCTGCCATCTTCCCAATAAAAAGATTAATTTTGGTGGTGATAATCTTTTTAGTTGGAAACTTCCTTTACTTTCAAAGTTAACAGGGATATTTTAACTATACACGTGGTGGTTTATTTACAAAAAACATAAAATATCGTTAAAATATCCCCATAGTAATGTATGCACACACAAGCATATGTTAGCATATGTGTTCTGTTTTAACTTGTCTTACAGAGGAGTTCTAATTGAGGGCAAACCTTTTGCCCTGCTCTGAAGATAATGTGCTGGTGAAAGGGAGATACTGCACAGAAACATTTGCTTTCATAAGGTGTGCATACATATAACCTATTTTGATGTACAGTTCCCAACTTTGTTAGGTTGTAACATAAGCACAAGAGCACATTCATGTTTCATGCAAATTGGGCTTGCTTCTGAGTACTAACATAAGAACATAAGAACGGCCGTACCGGGTCAGACCAAAGGTCCATCTAGCCCAGTATCCTGTCTGCCGACAGTGGCCAGCACCAGGTGCCCCAGAGGGGGTGGACCGAAGACAATGATCAAGCGATTTGTCTCCTGCCATCCCTCTCCAGCCTCTGTCAAACAGAGGCCAAGGACACCATTTTATCCCCTGGCTAGTGATGTTAAATATCGATTAATCAGCTAATTGAGTAGTTGATAGCATTTCCATTGACAGCTTGACTAGTCAATAAGGGGGGAAAGGGGCGCTCACTATCCCTGCTGTGCCTCTGCCTTGAAATGTAGTAAGAGCCACCAGCAGCTCTTGCTACATTTCATAGGAAAAGGCACAGCAGAGAACCCAGCATGAGCAGGAATTGAAGCAGTCCCAGCTCATGCTGGGTCCTGACCAGTGCTCCCTCTAAGCTGTGCAGCAGGTGATTAATCAGTCCCGCCCAGTCAAAGGCTCAGGGCTCCATGCATGGCGTTGACTGACAGGTTGGGCTGATTAATCACCTGTGAAACTGCTGCCATGCAGCTTAGAGTGGGTTGTCTGAGCTTCTGGACCCGGCGCGAGCTGGAACTGAACCGGGCTGCCTGCCCACCCAAGTCTTCCAACACACTTTAAATGCAGAGCTGCAGCAGAAGTAGGTTGCAGACCCATCGCAAGCCAGGATTGAGCTGGGCTGATGGCCAGCCTGTGAAAAAATTTACTGGCCGGGGCAGGGGGAGGGAAATGCGTGTAGTCTGTAGCATTAGCCTATAAGCTTTTGCTTATCAGTTAATTGGTTAATCAACTATACTATTACATCCCTAATTCTTCCCGCACCTCCCACAGGAGCCAGTGCCTGTGAGAAGCCGGTTTAAAAACCGGCTTCCCACGAGCACAATAGCTTCCTGCCCACCTCTACCCCTGCACTACTGTCTCTGCCAGCTTTCAAGCCAGCTCCCTGTGCATATTGGCTCTGCGGACCTGCCTGCTACCACCTTGCTGCCTTCTACAGAGGCGGGAGGCTAGCGGCTGGCAGGAGCCAATGCTGGGGTGATCCAGCTTAAAAGTCGGTTCCCCCCAGCACTGGCTCTGCCTGCACCCCCTTCCACTACTGTCTCTACCAGAGGCAGCAATGCAGTGGGGAGGACCTCTCTGTGGTGGGCTGAGCTCCCCATGGAGAGAGGCTGCTCCGCATCTCATGGAGCAGCCTGTGTCTATGGCGAGCCTGCTTTGCGGCAGCAGCCTCTGTCCGTGGGTGGTCCGAGGTCTTTGCGGATAGAGGCTGCTCCTAATCCTGTGGAGCAGCCTCTGTCTTTGGGGAGCTCTGACTCCCCACAGACAGTGGCTGCTGCCACCCCGCGCTGCAGGTTTTTATGCCGGCTCCCCTCACGGACTGGCTCCTCCTGACACCCTGCGCTGCTGCCTCTGACACAGAGACAGAAGCGTGAGGTGGCAGGGGGCTCCTTAGGAGCGGGGTTGGGAGTGCACTGGCTGCTGGTCCTGCTCCCGGGGACTGTCAAATAGTTGTGTAAGTGATAATATTTTTTGCAGTTACACGACTATTCAATTACACTTTCTAATGTCCCTACTTGAGGTTTATTATGACAGATTGCCATGCTTGATGCTATGCTGTTTTGTTCCATAGGGTGGCACTCCTGCATAAGATTGCTTTTAGAATTTCTTAACATTTTCATTTTGTATTAAGAAATGTTGTCTTTTGTTTAAAATGTAATATACAGTGTTTAGCAAAACAAATCAAACTGTAAATGTTTTAAAAGGTACTTTGTACATTTTTCTAGTAGGACACCTATTGAAAGCAGTGAGGGTTTTGATAGTGAACTTCATCAATAGGGATGGCAGGAATTGGCTTGTACAGGTTGCACTTCCTTTAACCAGGACTCTCTTGTCCGGCAACATCTGTGGTCTGGCATGACCATGGATGCTCCTAGATGAGAGGACCCTGGAGCAGGAGGGCCAGCAGCTGGGAGCCCCACGAGCCTGGTGGCAATGGGGCTGCAGCAGCCAGGACAGAGGCGGTGCCGGGGCAGTCCGGGCGGGAGTGGAGTGCTGTCTGGGCTGCCTGCCGTCCTGCTGCAGGGCCAGGCCCATGGCTGCCTAGGAGGGGTAGCCTGGCTGGTTCCACGTCAGCCCAGGCAGCAGCGGGGCTGTAGTATCCTGGGTGGTGGCAGCAGGTCCGCAGTTGTCCGGGCGGTGGCAGTAGCATGATTGGGGTTGCCTGCTTCCCGGCAGCAGGGCCAGGGCTGTGGCACAGCAGCCTTGGAGGAGAAAGCCGGGCCGGGCTGCAGCAGCCCGACAGAAGCAGCACAGCTGGGGTCACGTGCCACCCAGCAGCAGGGCTGGGACTGCGGACCCAGCAGCTGGGAGCAGGGAGAGGAATGTGGCTGCATCAGCCCAGCAGAAGCAGAGCAGTTGGCCAAGTACCACCCGGCAGGTAGTGGAGCCGGGGCAGGGGCTGGCCAGTAGGCAGCCTGGCTGGACCGAACTAAGCAGCAGCGGGGACAGGCAGCGGGCTGAAGGGCAGCTGTCAGGGGACCTCCCGTTGTCTGGTCAGTTCCCTCATCCAGGACCGGTCAGGTTCCTAGGGTGCTGAACAAGGGAGATCCAGCCTGTACAATTTTTGAAATAGGACTTTGGGCTAATTATTGTCTCTGAAATCAGTAGCAAAACTTCTCATAGCTTTTAATGTAATTCCCTGAAACTCTACTGTAGAAAACATATTATGAAAAAGTTTGAAGACTAACATGCGTCTGCCAGAGATGCTACAATGTTACAACAAATCTATGTTACATCTTTCTAGAAGCCTTACATTTCATCTCATTGGTCTAAAATTATGAAACCTATTGTCTAGAACAGATTAACTGATACTTTAGTCGAATATCTACTAATTCTCAATAGTCTGTTTGCTAATTTTCCCATTTTATATCATTCTTTATTCTCTAGTTCTCTTTGTAAATGCAGCTTCTCACTGTTCAGAGCAAGCTGTTAAACATTTATGTAATAATTCATAACTTTTATTCATATAGTGTATTGATAAATATTCGCTTACTTACAAAGGGTGCTAATTATTGCCAGTTGGGAAACAGAACAAACTGATGAAAAATGACTTACCTTGGGTCACTCAATAAGTCAGTGGGCAGATCTAGGCATAGAACCCAGATCTTCTGACAGCCAATCAAGAGCACTGTCTGTTGGACCAGTTTCCCTGAAGAGGCAATTTGCTTGTGTGAATGTTAGCAAGTTGAGTTGTATAATTTTTTAGTTTTTAAAGAGGATCTATCTGATTTTCAGAAGCACTGAATAACTGTGGTTCCATTTGAAGTCACTGGGGACTGCTTCAGCCCCCAGATTCATCCAGGAACATTCCTGGCTGTTCTTCATCAGGGAGAGAGGGGAGAATATACTGTTTGCTGCAGTGCATTCTGGCTGGGGACAGTGGGCAGATGAACCCCTCTTCCTGGGGCAACCTGCATACTGAATCTCTCATCTCCAGCCCCATTTCAGAGCAGTGAGTTAAATGAAGAAAAACCAAAATTAATTAAGGAACTGAGCAGTGCTGGGTACATTTTCTAGTGTTCTATATTTGAGAATAATAACCAAGACTGCAATAAATGAATGAATAAAAAAATGTTTTTTTGCTTGCTTTTTTGAATTTCACAGTACTGTATCTGCAATCAGTTTGCTTTTAAACATCAACAAGAGAACCAGTGAACTTTTTCCCTCTCTCCTCTCCCCGTGTATTATTTGAAAATGCCAGGATGTGCTAATCTTGAAAATAGTTGAAAACTTAACTGGAAGCCTAATTTAATTGGAAAGTTTCAATGAATTTGGGTTGTGAAAAGGATGTTTGACTGGTTTTCTTTAAATTATATGCTTTTGTGTTTGGAAAAAAAAAAAAGATTTATTTCAAATGGAACACCTTCCTCATTCTTAGTTCTATACTGTAAATTGGACAATAGATTTGAGATTATAAACCAGGCATAAAATTTTGGCTTCATTGAACTTAATCTCACAACTCATATTGATTTTAGTGGAGCAAAGATTTCACCCCAGAAATGTATTTTCTTTAAATCTTACACATTCTAAGAATGCAGAAAAGACATGGGAGAATCTAATATCCTGGGACTGGTGAGACAACTATACTGAATGGACAAATATGTGAAAGAGATTTGTCCAAGAACCACTAAATGGTTATTGTTCAATGTTTTCAAACATTGTCATATATTTAATATTTATTTTACTTTTTTCTGTTTAATGGAAAAATATACATATTAATCATCTGTATAATTTTAGCAATTAATTTATTTAAATAAATGAAAAAATCAGATGCACTAGAGGGCAGTATTTATTTTTTGTTTTCCACTCTTAACGTTGACTGCTTCTTCATGAGACCTTTTAAGCATTGCCTTGGTACTTAGTATAATGTTAGGGTATAAATGTCTGCTAAAAGAGAGGTTCTTACGTTACTTTTGACCCCTTAGAGCACATGAACAACTATGTGCATACTTAACTTTACATATTTGAGGAATCCCCATAGGGACTGATGAAGTGTTTAAAGTTAAACATGTACATAAGTGTTTGTAGGATTGGGATTTTTATACAGGTTGAACATCTCTAATCTTGGCAGCCTGGGGACCTTACTGGTCCTGAATCAGAGAATTTGCCAGATCAGCGGAGGTCAATATTTGTCTGGTAGCATTAACATTTCCACTGCTTATTGGGCTCTTAGAAGAGATCCAGTGGTAAATCAGAGTGAAATAACAGCACAGAACATGGACAGCTAGAACTAGTGGCTGTAAACAAACTTTATGGGACCACAGGAAATTTAGCCACACCCATGATGTGTGTACATCCAGCTAACTAAAATCATGCCATACCACGGCTACTGCCGGACAAGAGAGTGCCAGATTAAAGAGGTTCATCCTGTATAGTAAACTGCTTATTAAGTTTGGCATTAACTGCTGTACGCTAGAAAGTGCTTCTGTAAATATTCAAGCTTTGTTGCTCTTGTATTATCTGTGGATTAAGAGCCAAAATTGTGAATTGTTTTAAAAATCAGAAAACCTTTTAACAATGACTACATTAAAATTCAAACTAATCCATGACAATTAAAAAAAACAATTAGAGGCATTACCTTGCAAAGGTTCTAAACCATTGATTTCCAATGTATCTCATAATTCTTTTCTGAATCTTCAAAGTGAATGATGAGGAAGAAAATATCATTTTACCCCGCCCCATTTAATAGAAATCTTGAAGCTGTGCAAGGGAAATTCTTAAACCAATTTTCAAAATTGTTTTTTGACAAATATCTATAAATTATGTTTGTATGCCTACAGGAGGAAAGATCGCCTTAGTATTTTGAGTAGTGTAAACTGGTTTTGTGTGTGTGTGTGTGTGTGTGTGTGTGTGGGCAGCGTTTAATCCTTCACGCGCGGCAGGCGGAAGAGCCAGAGAGGGCAGTACGTGACCAGGAAGAGAACTGGCAGCATGTAACTTCTAGAAGGGGAAAAAGGCCAGCATGGGAATCCCCCAATGCTATAGAGGTAAGTAATCGCTTTCAGGCTCTCTCCACAGGCTCTGCGGTGCTGAATGCTTTGGAAGGGACCTCACAAGGAAGAAACCGGAAGGGAACACCATCTACTGGAAGGCATGGGATGCATAGTCCTAGGGATGGGGGTTCCACGGCCACCACCCCCAAAAGAAAACGACGGGTGGTGGTAGTCGGGGACTCCCTCCTAAGAGGGACTGAGCCATCCTCTGCCGTCCGGACCTGGAATCTCGAGAGGTGTGCTGCTTACCGAGCTTGCATTCAGGATGTGACTGAGAGGCTTACCAAACTGATCAAACCTTCGGATCGCTACCCTTCCTGCTTCTCCACGTGGAACTAACGACACGGCCAAGAATGACCTTGAGCGGGTTACTGCGGATTATGTAGCACTGGGAAGAAGGATCCAAGAATTCGGAGCGCAAGTGGTGTTCTCGTCCATCCTCCCTGTTGAAGGGGGGAAAAGACTGGGCAGGGATCGTCGAATTGAGGACGTAAATCCGTGGTTGCGCAGGTGGTGTCGCAGAGAAGGCTTTGGTTTCTTCGACCGTGGGACTCGGTTCTGGGCACAGGGATTGTTAGGAAGAGATGGGATCCACCTAATGAAGAGAGGAAGGAGCATCTTCGCAGGCAGGCTTGCAAACCTAGTGAGGAGGGCTTTAAACTAGGTTCATCGGGGGACGGTGACCAAAACCCTGAGGGGAGTGGGAAAATCGGATACCGGGAAGAAATGCAGAGAGGAACGGGCAAGAAAGGAGGACCCCTGTTTCAATGGAGAAGATAGGGCGATCAACTGGTTATCTGAGGTGTTTGTACACTAATGCGAGAAGCCTGGGCAACAAACAGGAAGAACTGGAGGCCCTGGCCCAGTCCGAGAAATATGATTTAATTGGGATAACAGAGACTTGGTGGGATGACTCGCATGACTGGAGCGCTGTCATGGAAGGGTATAGACTGTTCAGGAAGAACAGGCAGGGGAGAAAAGGAGGAGGAGTTGCACTATATGCAAGACAGCACTGTGATTGCTCTGAACTCCAGTATAAAGAGGGAGAAAAACCTATTGAGAGTCTATGGGTTAAGTTTAAAGGAGCAAACAACAGCAGTGGTGATGTGGTTGGTGTCTGCTACAGGCCACCGAATCAGGTGGATGAGGTAGATGAGGCTTTCTTCGACAACTGAGAGAAGCTTCCAGATCGCAGGCCCTGGTTCTCGTGGGGGACTTTAATCACCCTGACATCTGTTGGGAAACCAATATGGCAGTACACAGGCAATCCAGGAAGTTTTTGGAGAATGTTGGGGATAACTTCTTGACACAAGTGCTGAAGGATCCGACCAGGAGCCGTGCGCAGCTTGACCTTCTGCTCACAAACAGGGAGGAACTAATAGGGGAAGTGGAGGTGGGTAACAACCTGGGAAGCAGTGATCATGAGATGGTAGATTTCAGGATCCTGACCAAAGGAAGAAAAGAGAGTAGTAAAATACACACCTTGGACTTCAAAAAAGCAGATTTTGACTCTCTCAGAGATCTGATGGACAGAATCCCCTGGGATGCTAACATGAAGGGGAAAGGAGTCCAGGACAGCTGGCAGTATTTTAAAGAAGCCTTATTGAAGGCACAGAAAGAAACCATCCCGACACGTAGCAAGAGAGGCAAACATGGTAGGAGACCGGATTGGCTTACGGGGGAAATCCTTGGTGAACTTAAGCACAAAAAGGAAGCTTACAAAAGTGGAAACTTGGACAAATGACCAGGAGGGGTTTAAATGTATAGCTCGAGAATGCCGGGGGGTTATCAGGAAGGCGAAAGCACAAATGGAATTGCGACTGGCTAAGGATGTGAAGGATAACAAGAGAGGTTTCTACAGGCCTGTTAACAAGAAGAAGGTGATCAGACAGGGTGTGCGGCCCCTACTGGATGAAGGAGGTAACCTAGTGACAGATGATGTGGGGAAAGCTGAAGTACTCAATGCTTTCTTTGCCTCTGTATTCACGGACAAGATCGGCTCCTGGAGTTTTGCGCTAAGTGACGCAAGATGGGATGAAGATGGACAGCCCGTGGTGGGTAAAGAACAGGTTAGGAACTATTTAGAAAAGCTAAATGTACACAAATCCATGGGTCCGGACTTAATGCATCCGAGGGTACTGAGGGAGTTGGCAAATGTCATTGAGGAGCCCTTGGCCATTATCTTTGAAAAGTCGTGGAGATCGGGAGAAATCCCGGATGATTGGAAAAAGGCAAATGACTCATAGACTCATAGACTTTAAGGTCAGAAGGGACCATTATGATCATCTAGTCTGACCCCCTGCACAATGCAGGCCACAGAATCTCACCCACCCTCTCCTAGAATAATTCTCCCACCTATATCTCAGATATTGAAGCCTTCAGATAGTTCAAGACCCCAAGATACAGAGAATCCTCCAGCTGTGATCTGTACCCCATGCTACAGAGGAAGGCGAAAAACCTCCAGGGCCTCTGCCAATCTACCCTGGAGGAAAATTCCTTCCCGACCCCAAATATGGCAATCAGCTAAACCCTGAGCATGTGGGCAAGACTCACCAGCCAGACACCCAGAAAGTTCTCTATAGTAACTCCTATCATCCCTCCATTGACCTATTTACCACTGATAATGAATGGTCAATTAGTTACCAAGATCATGTTATCTCATCAAACCATCCCCTTCATAAACCCATCTAGTTTAATCTTGAAGCCAGATAGATCTTTTGCCCCCACTACTTCCCTTGGAAGGCCATTCCAGAACCTCACTCCTCTAATGGTTAGAAACCTTCGCCTAATCTCAAGTCTAAACTTCCTACTAGCCAGCTTATATCCATTTGTTCTTGAGTCCACATTGGTATTAAGCTTAAATAATTCCTCTCCCTCCTGGTATTTATTCCTCTAATATATTTAAAGAGTGCAATCATGTCCCCTCAGCCTTCTTTTGGTTAAGGTAAACAAGCCAAGCTCCTTGAGTCTCCTTTCATAAGACAGGTTTTTCCATTCCTCGGATCATCCTAGTGGCCCTTCTTTGTACCTGTTCTAGTTTGAATTCATCCTTCTTAAACATAGGAGACCAGAACTGCGCACAGTATTCCAAATGGGGTCTCACCAATGCCTTGTATAACGGCACTAACACCTCCTTATCCCTACTGGAAATACCTCGCCTAATACATCCCAAGACCGTATTAGCCTTTTTCACAGCCATGTCACAATGGCGGCTTATAGTCATCCTATAATCAACCAGGACTCCGAGGTCCTTCTCCTCCTCCGTTACTCCTCCGTAGTGCCCATCTTCAAAAAAGGGAAGAAGGACGATCCAGGGAACTATAGGCCGGTCAGTCTTACCTCGGTTCCTGGAAAAATCATGGAAGGGATCCTTAAGGAATCCATTTTGAGGCACTTGGAAGAGAGGAAAGTGATTAGGAATAGTCAGCATGGATTCACGAAGGGCAAGTCATGCCTGACCAATCTGATTAGCTTCTATGATGAGGTAACTGGTTCTGTGGACGTGGGAAAGTCAGTGGATGTGATATACCTTGACTTTAGCAAGGCTTTTGATACGGTCTCCCACAATTTTCTTGCCAGCAAGTTAAGGGAATGTGGCTTGGATAAATGGACAGTAAGATGGATAGAAAGCTGGCTAGAAGGCCGGGCCCAGCGGGTAGTGATCAACGGCTCGATGTCAGGATGGCGGTCGGTTTCTAGCGGAGTGCCCCAGGGTTCGGTTCTAGGACCGGTTTTGTTCAATATCTTTATTAATGACCTGGATGAGGGGATGGATTGCACCCTCAGCAAGTTTGCAGATGACAGTAAGCTAGGGGGAGAGGTAGATACGCTTGAGGGCAGAGATAGGGTCCAGAGTGACTTAGACAAATTGGAGGATTGGGCCACAAGAAATCTGATGAGGTTCAACAAGGACAAGTGCAGAGTCCTGCACTTGGGATGGAAGAATCCCAAGCATAGTTACAAGCTGGGGACCAACCAGTTAAGTAGTAGTTCTGCAGAAAAGGACCTGGGGGTTACAGTGGGTGAGAAGCTGGATATGAGTCAACAGTGTGCCCTTGTAGCCAAGAAGGCTAATGGCATGTTAGGCTGCATTAAGAGGAGCATTGCCAGCAGATCCAGAGATGTCATTATTCCCCTTTATTCGGCTTTGGTGAGGCCACATCTGGAGTATTGTGTCCAGTTCTGGGCCCCCCACTACAAAAAGGATGTGGACGCATTGGAGAGGGTCCAGCGGAGGGCAACCAAAATGATTAGGGGGCTGGAGCATATGACTTATGAGGAGAGGCTGAGGGAGTTGGGTCTGTTTAGTCTGCAGAAGCGAAGAGTGAGGGGGGATTTGATAATAGCCTTCAACTTCCTGCAGGGGAGTTCCAAAGAGGATGGAGAGAGGCTGTTCTCAGTAGTGACAGATGGCAGAACAAGGAGCAATGGTCTCAAGTTGTGGTGGGAGAGGTACAGGTTGGATATTAGGAAAAACTATTTCACTAGGAGGGTAGTGAAGCACTGGAATGGGTTACCTAGGGAAATAGTGGAGTCTCCATCCCTGGAGGTGTTTAAGTCTCAGCTTGACCAAGCCCTGGCCGGGTTGATTTAGTTGGGATAGGTCCTGCCTAGAGCAGGGGGTTGGACTTGATGACCTTCTGAGGTCTCTTCCAGCTCTATGATTCTATGTAAGACTGGCTGCTGAATTGAGGTAGTTTAGGTAGGAATGTGGACATGATGTCAGTCAATTAGAAAGGAAATAGATTTGGAGTTAGGGTACTTGGAGACAAGGATTGCAAAACTGGAAGGGTAGTCAGGTCTAGCACCTCTGCAGTGGAAATGTTTTGTGGGCTCTTCCCCTATGTAAAGCTGTGGAGATGAAAGTGGGATCAGGAAGGGCAGGAGTAGATGCTGTAGCACCCAGGATTGGGTCAAAGAGCAAGTAAGAACCAACTGGATCAGCCTTCCCGGTCTGGAGCAAGCAGCCTCTTTGCTGCTGAGGCTTTACCTCTTCTCATACCTCCTTCTGACACTTCCCCCTTTTCCCATTCACAGCTATCCCTCTATTTGGAGACCCGGAGAGGGTGATGAGGCTTTGTTTCACATCCTCAGAAAATGTGTGCTTGTAAATGCAGGAGGAAGTGGCATATAGATGGTGGCAGAACATTGACCTGTCATGGAAAAGAGGAACAAACAAGGATGCAGGGTACATGGGGCTTAGGATAAGGAAAATGAGTTCAGGAAATCAAGGAAGCATATGTGTAGGAAGCTAATGATTTAGCTACACTGCAATCAGGAGATGTAGTTGCAGTTCATGTATATGTACTGGAGCTAGCTTTGATCTGACTAGCTGAGAGATCATTTGTGAATCCTCAACAGCATGTGCCTTTACCAGTGTTCCAGGTAGGCTTGTACAACCTGTGCTGGGGTGCATGCTGCTACATCTTCACTGTTTCAGTAATCAAGATAGCTAATAGAGGTAAAATTTCTCTGGTTAATAAAAGCTCCCCAAACACAACCTGTATCATTGCTGATCTCTAGTTAAGAAAAGTACTAGTCTAATCTGCATCATAAAATCTGTTGGAGCTGGACTTCCTTAGTTTAGATGTTGCATGCCAAATTAGTTTAAACTTAAATGTAACATGTAAACACAAATCTGTTGAAGGATTAAAGTTTAAAGTCCATCGTTTATTTAATGGATCCCTTTCCAGTCGTTTCATAGTAATTTGTGGACCTTTGCATGCATTTCTGCAAATTATATTGATTGGCAGGAAATGTTTTAGTGGATGGTTTAAATCATATAAGGAGATAGTCATAAATATTACATGAAGTAGGTTCCCCCCTTGCATCCCTTAGTATTATAGGCTGAGAGTAGAGTTTGGTGGTGGTGATCTTAAATGAGCTCTGCTGCTCATTGCTCCAGGTAGCTGTCAGTGAAACTGATTTCCGGGTCTGCAAAGAAGGTTGAGTCTTTTGGAAATTTTTTCATCCCAAAACAGGATGGATAGCCAAATATTTGGATTTTTTTAAAGACCAGCTAAATACATAATGTTTTGAAAAAACAGCAGGAATATTTCAGTGTTTTGAAATAGAATGAGATCCATGGGCTCTTTGATTCCCTGACTTTATGGTAACTAGTCAAGTGATCTCCTGGGAATTTGGGAGCCAGAGCTGCCAAGCACCTGGTTTCTTAGTTGCCCATATTTTTGTTGAGGGAGTTCTTTCTTTAAGAATAACCCCAGTACTTACCTTTACTATGACTCACAAGCAGCAGCTAAATGAAGCTAACTAGAGTTAGTTCAGTTTCACAGCTGCTATTCAATGGTGATAGTCATGAAATTGATGAATATTGTGTCAATTTCAGACAGGTTTCTGAGCTCTCAGGCTCTGTGTCTCTGTAGTAACCTGTGTTTTCTAGGCTGAGACTGGGAAGCCTAAGCTTTTCAGCCAAATGACTGCTGTGGAACTGGGGAGTTTGGATTTCCCAGGAGCCTTCATGGTAGGCTGCTGAGGTACTGGGAAGGGTAAGTGAACTGGCTGGAAACCAGGAAGGTTTCCATACAAGTAAAGCAAAAGGGATATTAGATAAAATATTTTACTGCTAAGCTTTTAATGTTTTCCGAAATAAACTTTTAAAAATCTTAACTATTAAAGGGTTAATTATTGTGGTATTTAGCAAGGCCTCAGAAGACCCTAAATGCTGGAGTGGAAGAGCAGAAACAAAAACTGTGGTATTTGTTAGAGGATATCTCATTCCTTGTAAATTGTGGAACTGAATATTGTGCCAGTTTTCTGGGTTTGTAGTGGGCACATTTTTAGGGAGGGACAGTAGAGGAGAGGATATCCTAGCACTTTGAACTACATCTATATTGTGGTTCTTGTATATGGGGTTGTGGTCCACTGTACACCATACTCACTCTACAGCCAATTTCCATTCCCTCAACAACCACAGTTTCCTTGTACAGAGCCTTTTTTTAAATTTGGACTTTGAGGGACAAGATTAGAACTTCCCTGATGCTATAATTTGTTTTAATGCAAGAATATTATCCTTTGGGAAATTTTGACAATTATATTTTTAGACTTATATCGTTCATATTTTCACATGACCTAAGGTATAATAAGGATCATCATTTGAAATCTTGGGGCCTACCTTTTTCTAAATTACATTTATGTAAATTTATATTACTTTATTAGGTCATCCTTGGAAAATACACTTGGCTCTCATATGATGACGTCTTCATTAAAGCTACTAATTTTGGAAATGGCTTAGCAGTATTGGGGCAGCAGCCGAAGACTAACATTGCCATCTTCTGTGAGACTAGAGCAGAGTGGATGATCGCTGCACAGGCCTGCTTTATGTACAATTACCAACGTAAGTACTTCATATACTCTATAATTAATATCTTTTTATCTAATGACACAATATGAAAATTCAAATTGATCTTTAGTTTACTTCATGTTTTAGAAATTTATTTTAAAATATTTTATTTTATAGAATATATGCAATCTGACATGGAAAATATTATGCTAAAATAATCTGTCTAATTCTTTTCTGGTGTGTTATATTACACACTTAGATTATGGGTTCTCAAACTTCATTGCACCATGATCACCCTCTGATAACAGAAATTACTTCACAAACACACGTGGAAGACCAAAGCCAGAGACCATCTGAGCCTCATTGCTTCAAGTGAGGGGGGTCAAAGCTGAGTGCCCCACCTGGGTGGGGGGACCAAAGCTGAAGACCAAGGTGGGCTTGAGCCCCAGGCAGGTGGTCTGTAACCTGAGCGTTGCCAACCAGGCTAAACCTTCGAGCTATGACTTTGGGCCTGGCCAGTGGGGGACAGTCTTCAGCCCTGGGCCCCAGCCAGTCTAAGATAGCTTGGGAGACCCATTTAAAGGAGGTCATGACCCACTTTGGGGTGCCAACTAACAGTTTGAGAAATGCTTCTTTAGATGCAAAAACTTGGGTATGTCCTATCAAGCCTGGATCCACAAAAGTAGAAAAGTTCCAATAAATATATAAAAGTTAAATAAGTATATTTTCCTCAGATTGGTTTGTGCTCTGTTCTCCATGAGAGAGGAGCAGTGATGAGAAACAATATTTTTTTTTTTAAATAAAAAATCAGTGCAGGTCACTATGGTTCCTTTACAATAAAGTCAATAAATAAAAATCTGGAAAGAAATAATTGAATCTGAGTCAGAAGTGTATTTTCATTTGATATGGTTTATATTTGATTGGACACTTGCTGCCTTTTGCATTATAAGCTGACTCTTTCCTTGTTATAAATTTACTTTGAATAAGGATTTATGTTTATTTTATTATATCAGACCAAAACTGTATACCAGTGTATCTGAGATTACCCAATTTTCTTTTAATCTTATCTATTATCCATCACTTCACTGTCATGAATTGACTGCCAAATTGTTATAAGTAAAAGTTAACTCAATTTAAATAATTCGTAGTTTAATAAGCTATATTGTTCTAGTTAAGACTAATGTTCATTCAGGAACTCATTTTGGATGGCCATGTAAGTCTCCTAAATCTCATTTATCTGTCTTAATTCTCCCCTTTCTTTCTCCTTCCCTTTTTTCCTCTTTTCTTCTCCTGCTGCGTTTATATTTCTGCTGGTCTCATTCATTTCCATCCACTACTTTTTTTTCAGTCTGCTGAAGAAATAGCTGCTCTGCCTCTTGGGATCTTTATTGGTCCAGTCACTTCTTGAGATGGATTACTCACAGAATTAGGACTAGTCAATAAAAGCAACATTTGAAAGATCCACCTAAGTGAAAACAAAAGAGAAATGAAATAAGAAATAGTAAAATTTTGGATTCTGTTTAGAGTGCCATATATTCGATTACGTTTGCAGAAGATCTGTATTTGCACCAATACACCAGAGACCCTGGAACATGGAGCAGCCATTTCAGAGCTAAGACAATAACAGGAATTATCATGAGTCATTACAGCTTCATTGCTTACATTTTGCATTTAAGATGTTGGTAATGTAGGCTGTATGGCAGGGGTGGGCAAAATATGGCCCAGGGGCTGGATCCAGCCCGCCAAGCCACAGGATCCAGCCCGCGGACCACCCTGCTGGGACCCTCAGGCACAAGCTTAACACAGTCCCTGCGTTTCTCTGCTCTGCAGGGAAGGGAAGGCTTTGTTCAATCTCCCCACCTCCAGCTCAATCCTCAGCTCCTATTGGCCAGAAACAACCCGCCAATAAGAACTGACCTCAGTCAATCTCTGAGCTCCTATTGGCTGGAAACAGCCAGCCAATTGGAGCTGAAAGATTGGCCTGAGAGATTGGGGCAGCAGGAGTTGAAAGCCACGTGGAGGGAGTAGCCTGTATTTTCAAGCAGGCTGGGGCTGCCGGCCAGGAGACAATTAGGTAAACTCCTCCCAGCCAGCACCTGACTCTGGCACCGCAACCCCTCCTGCATCCCAACTCCCTCCCCGAGATCACCATCCAAACCCTCTGCACCCTCCTGCCCAGGTTACAACTCCCTCTCCACCCTGTATCCCCACCTATACCCTTCCCTCTGGCCAGAACCCTCTCCTGCACCCACACTCCCTCCTGGAACCTACACTCCAATCCCCTGACCCAGGTCACAAACACCTCCACCCAAACACCTTCAGACCTCACACCATCTCCTGAACCCCCGTCCCTTACCCCATGCACCCTTCTGCACCCAACCTCCACCCTAGACCCTGCACCGCTGTCTACAGAAAAGTACGGCCCTTGACCACTTACCAAAATCTTGAAGTGGCCCCCCACCAAAAATTATTGCACACTGCTGCTCTATGGCATTGTGTTTAAGGATGTCTATTAGCAACTTATGCCTAGCTAATAGTGGGTAGCTTAATTTGAAGAATTGTTGTAACATTTGTGAGGATACATGCATTTTTAAGGGCAAATGTAAGTACGGATTTTAGCAAACGTTTATTTTTGTAAACTTCAGCGGTTACAAGTTTACACGTAGGGAGGCAGGCGGAAGCAGGTGCTGATCTTCCATAAGAGGTCAGGTGTTTGAAGAGCTCAAGAACACACTTTTTTCATTGTGAAATCTCTGTGGTGGTGGTTATGCCTGTTTTACTGGCTGCAACAGGATGAAATGCAGGTTCTATTGAATACACAGCAAGGTATTCTAGATTCCAGGCCATGATGGTTGTTTCAGGACAGCTCTTGTCAGGGGGTACCATTTTTCTCTTCCTAGCTGATCTGTATATATAACAGATACATCCAGCCTTGGCTGGAAATGTACCTGAATCCATCTGTTCCTTCAGCAGGAAGAACCCAGACTCAGTGTATTGGAATAAAAGCTAGTAAAGAGCAATACACATCTCTCCATCTGCCAAATCAGTGGCGCCACAAGTACTATGCATGTCATGAGTGGTCTTCAAAATGAGTGCTCTGTAGTCAAAAACTGGCAAGAGAGACTTTACTGGGCCCTGGGGGGAGCTGGCTTCGGTCCCTGGAAGGGGTGGGACCTCGGGAAGAAGGGATGGGCCTGGGGGTTATCTTTTCTCCAAGCCAGCTCTTCATTACCACTGAGGCCACAAGGCATGTGTCGCTGCGGGCTCTGGTGACAATTTAAAAGGTCTGGGACTCTGGGCACTGCAGTTGTTGAAGAAGTGGCAGCCAGGAGCCCTGGGACCTTTTAAATTGCCAGGGGAGCTGTCCGTTTTGCTCCCCCTCATTGCAGGCCTGGAAATAGGAACCACCAAATAGATTTATTTTGCTGCTAAACAACATTCTCTTCATTTCTCTAGATTCTTGTCAGAATTTTCCATATCATCCCTCTTATGCTTCTACTTTGAGTGTAATCAGGAAAACAAAAGCAAGAAAGAACACATGTGACTTATTCACAGCTCCACAGTTGAAATAGCAAATACATTTAACTTGTTTATGAAAACAAAATGCTCCATATCATCTATGACCTTTCCAATATCTTGGTCTTGGAAATGGGGTCAGATCTTGCATTCAGAAGACGGGAACATTTTGTCTCAGTAGGAACCAAAAGCAACTGTATATTGGAGATGCAGCAGTTGTTAGTGGAGAGTCAAAAGGCATCTGCCAAGCCCAGTTCTTGTGAAGTGGTAGAGAATTGTCAGCCTGGGTGCACAGGAAAAGAAACAATATGGTCCAGTGGATAGGTCACTTCATTGAACTTGCGACTTGAGAAAAACAGTTTGTTGGCTGTACCACTGACCTGCTTTGTGACCCTGGATAAGTTATCTTTGTGCCATCCCTCCCCTAGTGTCATGTCTGTTTGAATTGTAATTTCTTTGAGACACAGTCCCTTTATCCCTAAATATCTATCCACTGCTTAATACAATGATGCCCATGAGATCTCCAGGGACAATTTTAATACAACTTATAACAATATTAGCCATAATTGGAGAACTGATTTATCAGAAATTTTTATGCGGTATTCTTTTGCTTTTGAGGATTGAATCTACACTGTCTCGAGACACAATCCTTTAATCTTTAAATATTCCTATTGTTAGATAAACTCCCAAGCACAGTGATCCTCACAGACAGTTCTCAAATGAACAGGGTTACTCACCTTTAATTGAGACTTCAGAATGTATTGCCTGTGTAGATCCATCCTCTTCCACTTTTGTGGAATCCATTATTTTCTGAATGAACAGCCAAGGGAATAAGATACAGCTGCACAGTTCATTTATTTTATCCTTGGAAATGAAATAGATTTAAATTTTTTAAATATTTTCTGGAATTTGTAACCGTGAAATGTCTTAATGGATGGTGTAGAATAGTGTGTGGCGTTACTTTATTTGGCTTAATGTTTTAAATTCTCTCAATGAGACGTGCTTCAGCTCACTGTCTGACATCTTATTTAGTGTCTAAGCAGTATGTGATCTTGTGTGAACTTGGCTGACTTTTTTGTTGGCAGATGATATTGTCAAGCACTGTTCACGTAGTCACTTAGAACAGAATGAATTATGTTTTAACTAACATTAGCAATATGGTAAATGATTCACTTATTGTGCTGCTCCAGTTCTTAATTATACATATGGATATTAATATTTTTTAAATTTGATGATATGGAAAGGAAGACTCATTTCTGCTGTACCATGCCAGACTCTTTGAATGTAAAATGTAATATCTTTTATGGTACCATATCAACAAAATATATGCTAGAGTGCATAGTATATAAGCTTTACACTGACAGCCTGGTGATGAATATAATGCCTTTAGAAACCTGGGCTACGTCTAGACTGGCGCGCTTTTGCGCCAGAGCTATGCAAATGAGGCTCAGCGTTGGAATATCGCCGAGCCTCATTTGCATAACTAATGAACCGCCATTTTCGCGGAAGAGGCTCTTGCGCAAGGCGGGGCTGTCTACACTGCCCCTTCTTGCGCAAGAAAAACTGCGCAAAGCCGTTATGCTGATTATTTTCAGCGCTGCAAAAGGGTTTTTCTTGCGCAAGAAGGGGCAGTGTAGACAGCCCCGCCTCTTGCGCAAGAGCTTCTTCCGCGAAATGGCAGTTCATTAGTTATGCAAATGAGGCTCGGCGATATTCCAACGCTGAGCCTCATTTGCATAGCTCTGGTGCAAAAGCGCGCCAGTCTAGACGTAGCCCTGGTGTTTGTGGACTTATGCCTATATTTGGTGTATTTTTATATATTTCATGAACTGCATAAAACTTAAGATGAATTGATAATTAGAAAAATCCTGCATAATTCATTTTTTATTTTTTCCTTTTATTTCAAATTGTAAATTGTTTAACATTTCAAAGAAGAGTGAGTATGTAAGAGAGTGATTTATACAACTAGTTTTCACTGGTAATGTAGCAGTTACATTGAATTTTTACATTTTTCAAAATCTGTTCATGCACAAAACCTCTTACCCACTCATTTGGGACAACTGAAAGACCCAAGTCAGTATTAAGTAACACCACAAAAACTTAAGGTCATGTTTTGCTTTTTCCCTAACATACTTCTAATACATTGATAATCAGAGGTTGGATGTCTCTAGGTTTTTGCTCCCACTACGGATATAGCTCCCTCATAGAAGTCTTTTTAGTGAAAAATATGTAATCAAATCATCATAATTTTATGCAATTCATTAAATCTATAAAATTCAGCAAATTTAGGAGTAAGTCCATAAACACCCTAATATCAGGTTTCTAAAATCATAGTAGGGAGTGAATTAATCTAATTTTAATATGTGTGAAATCTTGGAAATCAATGAAAAAATTCCCAGTGACTTTAATGGGGTGAAGTTTTCACCCTATATTAATAGCTGACAAATTTAGTGCTTAGAAGTTTTGGTTTTCTGACATTTCTTGAATCAATACCAAAATCAAATATACAAATAGAAGTTAAATTTCAGACTTAATCACAAGATTGTGTATGTCATAAAATCTCAGATGTGCCTGAGAGAGTGTTAGGTTCTTTTACTGAGAAGTGCTGACTTTGCAGATCAGCATTGGTGATAATGGCTAGCAGCTGTCATAGCTCACTTTTCTTTTTCTCCATGACGTCAGTACACCATCTTGAAAAGTATATACACCTCTCAGCATAGTCAACTTTTTCACATAACTTATTTGTTTTTCACTTGTTTGCTTTGTAGGTGCATAAATCTGTAAATGATTGTTTCAGATATTATACTTTTCTCTCCAAATACTGTAGAGTTTCAGTATGCTAATTGGCTTGGGGAAACTTAAATTTTGCTAAGTTGTTTGTATAACAGGGGTCACTGGACTAAGTGGAGAGAGCTCGTGGGAACTAGTAGAGCCACTCTTCTGTACTTTTCTCCCACCAAATTAAAGAAAACAATGTGCATGTGCATTTGCCCTGCAACAGTCCTAAACTATGACAGACAGTTTTAGCAAGAAAAAAATAAGAAAAGGTCGACGATTAACTTTTCTGAATAAAAGAAACTGGCTGCTTTTGCAGTTTTCTTAGTATAACATAGTGAGTTGTTAGTTCCAAGAATTACATACTCTCTAATAGGCTGATGCTTTTTTTCTTTTTTGATATCGGGGTTTGTCTTTACTAAAATAAAGTTAGTGCAATAATACACTTTAAAATGTAATGGTTCCCTTCCCCCCTCCTCCCCACATAAAAATTTTCAGCAAACTAATTCCAGATAAAAGTCCAAGTGAAATTTAAAAAAATCTGATTCTGATAATGGCACCACCTTCTATGTTTGAACTTGCAGTTTAATTGTGCCAAAGGTGAAAAGAATTAGTAATCTTGCAACTTGTTCAGGAGGTGAACTGCACTAAACTTTCTTCACTCCTCAGTTGGTATTCCATTTTCGAAAAGTAAAGTTAGTTTTGCCTTTAGGATTATACTGTAGATTTTTTTTTTTTTTTTTTTTAAATCTTTCCCTCTGAATGGTTCTTTCTGCCCTTTTCTTTATATGCAGATTTGATTGCAGAATTGGGATCAATGTTTGAAAAGACCAATAGGTAGTTCAGATCTGGTGATTTTAATGTAATGTACTAAACACAGCCAAAATTAAAAGGATAACTGGTCCTGTTTTGTCAGATAAAGGAAGCTTAAAACATTTAGTTGCTGTTTTGAAGTGCCACATACTGTATATTCTACACTGTGCAAATGAGGAAATAAAATATATTTATTCACTTCATTAGGAGATGATTGAATTAGGCTTTCAAGAATAAACATTTATTGACTTATATAATTTATAAATAAAAGCAATGATGTTTATGGAAATTTATATACTCTGTTCAGTGAGCTCTATTAGAAAGGCACAAATCTAAGGGGAGTTAATTTTAAATATAATATTTTAATTTTGCATTTGGTGCACAAGAAAACTTTTACTACTGTATTTTTTTTTTAAACTATAGTTATGCATATTATAATTTTATAATTTAACTGAATGTTACGTATAATTGAAAATCAGTGTAGAGTCTTTTTAATAGTAATAATAGCAGAATATTAATTTATTGTAGCATTTGTATAAATGCAATCATGCTTTTCCTCCCACTCAAACTCCCATTTTTTCATTACAGCTGGAAATGATTTGGGGGCAAACTCATATAAAATGTGGGATAAAGACTATGAATCAGGATTGTTTTCAGATGTTTAGCTATAGATAATGTATATGGATAATAGCAGTGGGAATCCTTAGAAGCACGTCATGTGATGAGGCTTAGATTTATAGTCTAACTTGATTTTATAATTGACTAGATAAAAAAAGTAGGATTTGCCATATAGAATTAGATTCCTTGTGTATCTAGTCTGACTTGCTCTCTGATAGGAGGTAATTCTTTTTATCTTGGAGGAATGCGAAAAAGCCCTAACATTCTTCTATCTGTGTAACATTGTATACAGGAGAACAGGACTTTTGAACCTCCTAGACAATCAGTATGCACCCTTTAAAGCACAAGAGTATGTTAAAGTTAAAATGAAAATGAGTGATGGTGTCAGTGTCACAAACTGGTCAAGGATGCATAAATTTTATTACCTGTTGTATGGGGTTCAAAACCTACATTCAGCATCTCCCAGATGCAATTATATTTAACTTACACAGTTTCTCTGTATATGACTAGTATATTTGACAGACAATGGAAATGCTGTTTGTCACAATTGTTTGAAGGGAATTCTAAACCCATATTTAAACTAAGAAAAGTTCAACCTTGTATTAATTAGAATTTATAAATAGCTTCTGATTAGTCACTGATTCAGAAGGTCTAATAATGGAATATATGATTTTTTTGGAAAGAGAAAGTAATCAATTAAAGTTAGCCTGCTTGTATGCAGGAAGATTAAGTACAGTGTAAAATCTTACACATTAAGAACAGATGTCTGTATTTAAAATGATAAAAGCCAGGAAGGTTGAGGAGCAAATTTAGAGTGGGTTATGCAGGTTGGTGTGAGTTTTGAAATATTCAGTTATTGTTTACTTAACTACAAATACTCATGTAAGCAATATTCTTGATTTCTCTCATAAGCAAACTAAAACGTGCATTCACCATAGGAGTGTATATCTTCTTGGCCATTATTTTAGCTGGCAACACAGGTTCTGAGTCCCTTGCCTGAGTTGGTTAATCTGAGGTTCTTTTTCTTTTCTTTTGAGGACCTTTGAAATATCTTGAATATTTGTAATAAGGATTCATCATGTTAATTTTTCTTCCACAGTTGTTACGTTGTATGCTACTTTAGGAGGCCCAGCAATAGTACATGGATTAAAGGAAAGTGAGGTGACAACCATCATTACTAGTAAAGAACTGATGCAAACAAAGTTGAAGGTAAGGAATATGCCTTTTCTTTGTGACTAAATTTGTTGTAGTGTATGTGATCTGATGTTGTAGGAGACTACAAGCTGATGTATATGTCCCAATTTATTGATATTCTTGCCTTTTTGTGATGCATGTATTCCACAGGTTAGAGATTTGTTTCTTTTTTTCACAATATAAGAGAACAAAAATATCAAACATTTTCTAAAGCAAATGTTTTACACTCCTTTACTCTTGGAGTGATTTTACACTCTTTGTAAGTGTAAGGTGTAGTTATTTATACCAGTACAAAGTGAGGCCTTAATGTTGTGTATGAAATGTAGGGTGTAGAATGGTGAGCCCATACTCAACCTCACTGAAACCAAAGGACTATTCACAGATAGCAGGAATCTGCCAACCTGTTGTATGTTGCAGGGATGAAGTGTAAAAAACCTACCAGTCTGATTTGGTAGATGTTTACACATACTTTATAATCCCGTTACCCATTTGTGCAGCAGTGCAGTGTAGAATAAGTCCTATAAAATGTTATGTAAGTAAGCAAGAAAACATGTTAATGTATCTATCTACTAACATCTAAAGTAGCCAAACAAGATTAAGGAAAGTGTTACTCATTGGTTTAACTCTCTTATTAGTGTTGAGGTTTTCAGATACTAAGTTGATGGTTGCAGTAGAAGAATTGGGGTGGAATATTGCCACTACTCTCAGAAAATGTGTTATAATTTTACTTGCACTGGTGCAGCTATACAGGTCCTTCCAATTGAGGAGGCCATAGTAAAAGCTTTTTTAACTGGCATGCTGAGGGTACAGAGGGTGCCAGTAAATTAAGAATCCCAGTTAACTAATAGGGAAAGGTTTGGAGTGTGAGGGGTGGGTGTGGGGCAAGGATGTGGGTGGGACTGTGGGGCACAGGGTTTGGGAGGGAGTTTGGGTCTGGGAGGGAGCAAGGGAGTTGGGGCATGGGAGGGGCTGAGGGTGCTGGATTGAGGGGGTGCTCACCTCTGAGGGTCCCTGCAAGCAGCTCTCCATTCCTGCTACTCTTGATAGAGGCATGACCAGGTGGCTCTGTTGCAAGTAAGCATGCTGCCTCTCTCAGCAGATGCCACCCCCGCACAATTCCCACAGAGCCACAGAGTCAGCACTCGGGAAGGGGGATGGAGGCAGCATGCCTGTAGAGACATTTGGCTGTACTTCTGCCAGCAACAGCAGGGAGGGGGAACTGCTTGTGGGGGCTGCCAGAGGTGAGCGCCTCCCACCAACCAACACCCTGAGCCATTCCCACGTCTCAGGCCACCTCCCAGACCCATACTACTTCCCAGGACAAGCCCTGCAGCCCCTCTTATGCCCCAGCCCCCTGCCAACCCTACACTAGCCACACTATAAACCAGACTATCTGTACAGATCAGAAACACTGATTTACTGAGCTTGCCAGTTGGTGAAGGGCTGAATAAAAGGACTTTTACTGAATTCTGTAGGCAAGCTGGAGGCATTTTGAATATTTTACCTATCTTTACTGAGCTGGGTAGCTAAAAGGCTCCAGTACAAAAGAGTTTGCACTGTTGGAGCTGGATTTGTGCAGAAAAATGCTCACATTTGATTTGTGAAAATAATGCCAAAGTAGGGATGTGAATGGTTAACCGCTAAGCATCACCCTTACTGGTTAACCGGTGGGAACTGGAGCAGCCTCCCATCCTCCATGCCCCATGACCCACCATCAATTCTCCAGCCTGGCCAGAGCAGCCCTTGCTTGCAGCGGGCCCAGCCTGGCTCAACTGGAGCAGCAAACTGCGAGTGGGGGGTGCTTTAGCCTGGCCGGAGCAGCCCCTGATCACGGGAGGAGAGGAAGGGCCTGCCCAGCCCACCTGCCCACATTTAAGTGGTTAACCAGTGAAACGTAACATTTAACTGGTTTGTTTGTTACTTTTAGCAGAAAACAGGGCAGGTGAGGTTAGACCTACAAGGTTGCTTGTGTTCTGTAAAGTATTATAAGATCATGGCTGATACTTATTTTCAGTATCCTGAGTAATCAGAAATGACGCAAATAGACAGAACACAATAATGCATGAAGTACATGCGTAATAATAAATGTGTCAAAATTCAGCACTCCTAGATTATTGTTAATTGTTCTCCTATCAGACAATGGATTGTACAGCGTGGCAGTCCTTGTGCTTGATTCAGTGTCATTTTTAGAAATGGTAGATCAGCTTAAGCATTTTTATTAAAGTAGCTTAAAGGTTGAACCACTCATGTCTAACAGCATCCTTTTTAATTACGAAAAGAACATGTTAAATCTAATATTGTACTTGGAAAAATAAGTACACTTCATGAGAGAATTTTTCCTCTATTTAAAAAATGGCTACATTCAGTGTGGAATCAATTTTACTTAAACAAAAGTCAGAAATGCTTTGTCATTAATTCATGGATTCAGTTTGAAATCTTAAATAATTAAGAGTCAAAAACTGGTAATGCATATATGCAGAAATTTAACTAGCTTTTTATAAATTCTAAAGTAGTATAACTAATAACTATATTTTGTACCTATTTCCTTAAAGAGATTTGGATAAGGTGAAAGAAAGCATTTTTCAGAGGCTTAGTAAAAACTATTTGTGAAATAGTTAATTCCCCCCATTCAGAATGAATCTACTCCTTGATTGTATTAAGATTGGCTCTTAATATATACCTAAGAGTTTGTTAGTTACTAGGACTATTGGATTGATCTTAAAATGACATTTTTCTCTAGAAGCTGAGCGCAGAACATTCAGAGTGCTCCAAGACCTTACTGATCCAGAAGATACGCAGAAGGGACTTTTAATTTGCATTCCACTCTTAGGCTACGTCTATACAGCTTCCTTCTTCCGCAAAAGCGTACGCAAATGAAGCGTGGATTAGCATATTGCTGAGCTTCATTTGCATAATTAATTAGGAGCCATTTTTGAGCAAGAGGATTTTGTGCAAGAGCCGTTCTTCCTGAAAAAATGAGGAAGCACAGCTCCTGCGCAAGAGGGGGTTTTGTGCAAAAAGGCACTGTATAGACGGCTCCTTTTTGAGCAAAAACCTCTTGCGCAAAAACGGCTCCTAATTAATTATGCAAATGGAGCATGGCAATATGCTAATCCACACTTCATTTGCAGAGGCTTTTGCGGAAGAAGGAAGCTGTGTAGATGTAGCCTTAGTTGCACATTATGCAACCATAGACATGCCCAGTCAAAAAGGGATGCTGGTGGCTTTGGTTGGCACCACTGAGTGGACTGTTAAAAGTCTGATTGGGGGTGCAGTAGAGGCCTGGGGCTAAGGCAGATTCCCTCCAGCCCTGGTTCCACATGGTGACTGGAAGCGGCTGCCAAGTCCCCGCAACTGCTAGGCTTAGGGGCGGCCAGGGAGGTTCTGTGTGCTGAGCCTCATGCCTGCAGGCCAAGGATGTTAAATATTGGTAAATTAAATAGTCGATTAACCTCATGAATTCTTATAGTTTACTTGTCTATTCTATAGTGCCCGGGAGCATGGCCAGCAGCTAATGTGCTCTGGCCCTACTCCCTAGGAGCTCCCTGCCACTCTGCACTGATGCTTCTGTAGGGAAGCCAGTTTAAAAACCAGCTCCCCTCATGGTCTGGTTGCTTGTCACCCCACGCTGCTGCCTCTGATACAGAGGCAGCAGTGCAGGGTGGCAGCAGCCACGTCAGTCCAGGGGAGGTCTGAGCTCCCGGACCCGGCGCGAGCCGGGCTGCCTGCCTGTCCGCCCCCCCAGCTCCTAATACACTTTAAATGCAGAGCTGCAGCAGGGGTAGGTCCTGGACCCATCGCAAATCAGGACTGAGATGGGTTGCTGGCCAGCCTGCTAAAACATTTATGGTTGGGAGGGGCGGGGGAGGAAATGCATGTAGTCTATAGCATTAGTCTATAAGGGTATGTCTACATTAGCCCCCTAGTTCGAACTAGGGAGGCTAATGTAGGCATTCGAAGTTGCAAATCAAGCCCGGGATTTAAATATCCCGCGCTTGATTTGCATCTTCCCGGCCGGTCGCCATTTTTGAAATTTACAAGTCCGGACTAACTGCCCGTGTCTACATGTGGGAGGGACCCGGTATTTTGAATTAAAGCCCTAAATTGAACTACCTGTTGTTCCTCCTGCAAGGAGGTTTAACAGGTAGTTCGATTTAGGGGCTTTAATTCGAAATACCGGGTCCCTGCCGCGTGTAGACGCTTGGGAATAGTGACCATAATATAATAACATTCAACATTCCTGTGGTGGGAAGAACACTTCAGCAGACCAGCACCCTGGCATTTAATTTCAAAAAGGGGAATTACACAAAAATGAGGAGGTTAGTTAAACAGAAATTAAAAGGCACAGTGACTAGAGCCAAATCCATGAAAGCTGCATGGAAACTTTTTAAAGACACCATAATAGAGGCCCAACTTAAATGTATACCCCAAATTAAAAAACATAGCAAGAGACCTAAAAAAGAGTCACCGTGGCTTAACCACCATGTAAAAGAAGCAGTGAGGGACAAAAGGTATCTTTTAAGAAGTGGAAGTCCAATCCTAGTGAGATAAATAGAAAGGAACATAAACACTGTCAAATCAAGTGTAAAATGTAATAAGAAAAGCAAAAAGATTTTGAGGAACAGCTAGCCAAAAACTCAAAAGAAATAACAAAATGTTTTTTAAGTACATTAGAAGCAGGAAGCCTGCTAAAAAACCTGTGGGTCCCCTAGACGATCGAACTATAAAAGGCGCAATCAAGGACGATAAAGCCATTGCGGAGAAACTAAATGATTTCTTTGCTTCAGTCTTCACGGCTGAATTGATAGAGTAATATTTTTCATCAATCTTCAGTGGGAGTGGCAAGTGGGCAGCACATCTGAAAATCTGACTCTATCTCAACAAGGGCACACAAACATGGAGGCACCCAAAATTATTGGAAAGTTGTGAAAACGTTGGCTGTAATTTTATGTTTCAAGAAAAGCTTAGATTAAGCCTGATGTCCCAGAAATCCAAGAATGGGGAAGCTATAGGCTTCACCCGAAGACTGGCTATATTACAATTTGGTCATTAACCTCGGTAATATTTTAACGTGTGCGGTAAAAATACGTTGTTTCATTCTTGGTACAAACTTTTGCACCAGCTTTTCTTGCAAAATGAAGCATGAGTCTCCATTTCCACAGGAAATTGTTTCTCAGGTTCCACTATTACGACATATCATTACTGTGGATGGCAAACCAGCAACATGGTCAGAATTCCCCAAGGGTGTCATTGTTCACACCATGGCTTCCGTGCAAGCAATGGGGGCCAAGGCAGATAATGGTATGTACTTTTTAAATTCTTAGTTTGGAGAAACTGTTGTACAGCTAAACCTGACTGAGTCAGGAGAGGGAGGTCACAGCCCTTTACTGCAAAAAATCTTGTTTGGTCATTGCATAATATATAAATTGTATATCTAACTAGGGATGTAACATCTTACCACCCTCACGGGTGGTGCTTAGCAGATACCTGGTAAGCAACCCTCCACCCACGGCCCGCTGCAGGTGGAGGGCTACTCCCGCCCTGCTGGGTTGGGAGCTGGCAGCCCAGCTGGGGGCCGGCAATGGCTCCTGGAAGCAGCAGCCCTGTGCAGTCTGGGAGCTGGCCAGCCCCACATGTGGCCGGAAGCAGCCCCTGCCTGCAGTGGGGAGGCCAGGCCGCTCCAGCCTGGCAGTGTCCCTGCTGCCTGTCCCCATTTAATCAGTTAACTAACTAAATGTGATTATAGGAAATAAATGGCAGGATTAGGGCCTATGTTCTTACAGTTCTATGTAGATTCCTTATTTCAAATGAATTACACCATCTTCATAGAAATTATAGTAGGTGAATAGAATGTGGTTTTCAGAATTGACGTTGGCTCAAGTGTAGCTTTGTTGTGAACCCCATGTATGGGGCAGTGTGTTGTTGCTATTCCCCAGGAATACACAAAAGCAGGTTGATTCAGTCACACTTCTGGTTCCTCGCCCTGCTATGGTGGGGATATATTGTGCCCTATACCTGGTGCAACAGATAGAATCATAGGGTTGAAAGGGTCCAAGCCCCTGCTAAAAGCAAGACCAATCCCAATTAAATCATCTTATCCAAGGCTTTATCAAGCCAGGATTTAAAAACCGCTAAGGATGGAGATTCTGCTACCTCTATAGGTAACCCATTCCAGTGCTTCACCACCCTCAAAGTGAAATAGTTTTCCCTAATATCCAACCTAGATCACCCCCATTACATCTTGGGACCATTGCTCCTCGTTCTGTCATCTGTCCGTTCTGTCCTGGCTTGACAAAGCCCTGGCTGGGATGATTTAATTGGGAGGGGATTGAAGCTCCTGAGGTCTCTCTTCCAACCCTATGATCTGTCACCACTGACAACAGCCTCTCTTCATCCTCTTTGGAACCCCCCTTCAGGTAGTTGAAGGCTGCCAGCACCCCCCCCCACACACACACACACACTCTTCTGTAGACTAAAGAAGCCCAAATTCTTCAGCCTCTCCTCATGTGTTATGTGCTCCAGCATTTTTGTTGCCTTCCACTGGATTCTCTCCAATGCATACACATCCTTTCTCTAACGGGGTGGATCGGGGCAGAATTGGACACTCCATATGTGGCCTCACTAGTGCTGAATGAAGGGAAATAATCACTTCCCCTTATCTGGTGGCAATGCTTCTACTAATGCACCCCAATATGCCATTAGCCTTCTTGGCAAGGGCACACTGTTGACTCATATATGTAGCTTCTCATCCACTGTAATCCCTAGGTCCTTTTCTGCAGAACTGCTGCCTAGCCAGTCAGTCCCCAGCCTACTCATGCACCCCAATATGTACATCTCCTAGCATGTTAGTGCAGCTATGCTGTCCAGCACATTGAGTTTTGGAACCAAAGCTTTGTTCATTCCCCATTCTTCCCATCTGCTTCAACTATGTGTATGATGACAGGGCTCGACAATCTATGTAATCTACTCGTCCGTGGCGAGTAGATTACATCCCGGAAGAGCCGGGTTCGGGCGATTTGCGCATGCGCAGAATGATCTGCGCGTGCGCAGAACGCCAGACAGCGTGGCTGGCGAGCGGGGCTCGCCGCGGCTCGACGAGCCCTGGATGGAGATATAGTACACTTGCAGAGTCTGATTTTTACCTTACTGTAACTACACAGTATTATAGATATTGCAGAGAAGTTAGGGGACACTTTAAATTTTCTTTCTCCCTGTTCAGGTGCCAGGGGATTGGCCATAGTCTGGTTCACTGAATGTAAATAGACACAGAAGTAATGTCTAGTTCCTTAGCAGAATAATCACTATATTGTATGCTATTAAGATTTTAAATTTTATAGTTGCTTTCTATACATTGTGCATAATTTGTTTTAATAAAAATTACAGTAAGCAAACAGCACGTCAGGCCTGTACCCTCAGATATTGCAGTAATCATGTACACAAGCGGATCTACAGGACTTCCAAAAGGAGTCATGATCTCTCATTGCAACCTTATTGCTGGCATAACTGGTATGGCTGAAAGAATTCCTCATTTGGGGTATGTACCAATAACAATTTTCATTAAAGAGAGCTTGTAATTATATGTAATCATAAATTAATTATTGTGTAACTAGATGCTCTATGTAGATTCTTATAATGTACTCATTACCACTGAAGTATTGAGAGCATTTTCCAGTAGTGCATTAGTATTCGAATATCTGTTACGGTGTTGATTTTCCATGTATTTGTGTTAGGGATGGCAAACTCAAAGAAATGGGCCTTTTACTTGGAATAGAAAGTGTGAGTTTGTGATGGCCCTTAGTTCCATTGGGCATTCATTCCACAGTGATGGACTGACCCCTGAGTAAGTTGTGTGTCCCATGTAGATGATCTTTCCCCTACGTGGAGAGTTTCTTTGTATCATGAGTGAAGTTGTTGACCACAAGCAAGCATACAGCTATTTTCTCCAAGGTGTTCAAAGGATGTGTTTTTGATTCTTTGTCCATTTACTATGTGGTAGATCTTAGTTTTAAGTTAAGAGCATGACATTTAATTGAAAAACAAGTTAAAGTGTTCACTGCGAATATTCTGAATGGAGTGACTTCTTTTTATTTGTGTATATTTTTAAAGGTTTTTTTTTTTTAAATCCAAATGACTAGCAAAAATCGATACAGAATGCCAGAGGCAGAAGGGGCATATGAGGGGCAGAGTTGCAGCACAGTGTTCTGTAGAGATTCTGGGCAGCACTGTACCTGAGTCTGTGGTGGGTGATGTAAGTTAGCCCTTAGAGCGATCTAAATTATTTTTGTGACCGCAGAAGTCCCTGGAGCAGTCCAGAATCAGGAGGGCATAAAAGCAGGGTAAAGCCCCCTGCCCTCATTTTCCCCCTGTAGTTTTAAATTCTATACCGCACCTTTATTTCGTATAACATAGACTTTTGCCCCATCTTTGTGGTCTTTAAGTGATCACTTTTTGAATCTTTTGTTCTCTGATAAGTAAATAAAATTCTTCAAAGCCCCTAAATTAAAAATGAACATTTCATAACTTTTGAAACCACACATATATGCTCAAAAATACTGAGATTGGTTTTCAGGCACATTCATATTCTTTATTTTTTTCTGTTTAATTGGGGGCTGTAAAAACAGTTTGATTTTAAGTGATTGTACTTGAAGATGCTAAATAGTACAATGTGAATGTGTCTTTTTAAATTTTTTCAGGGAAAAAGACATTTATATTGGCTATTTGCCTCTTGCTCATGTTCTGGAGTTAAGTGCAGAACTTGTTTGTCTATCTCATGGATGCCGTATTGGCTACTCATCACCCCAGACGTTAGCTGATCAGGTATGTAACTTGTATATGTTGCACCACAGGAATAAAAGATAAACTTTCGATAGATCTCTTAATAGCTGTTCAAAACTTTTTAAGGAAAGCAGTAAGAAAATCTTTTTATGCCAAAATATAAACAGGTATATCTTTTGTTAGAAATCAATACATTAGACTACTAAGCAATTTTTATGGTGAAGGATCTCTAGAAACTGATATCACTGATTTTCTTGTTAAGAAAACAATCACCTTTCTATTTACATATTTACACTTTTAAAATCTGTATAAATGCGTCACTTAACCTTATTTATTTCTCCTATTTAGTCCTCTAAAATAAAGAAAGGAAGCAAAGGAGATGTTACTATGCTTAGACCTACCCTAATGGCATCTGTACCAGTAAGTTTAATGCTTTCTTTTAAGGATATTTCATCATTCAAATGTTACATGACAAAGAGGAATAATATCTTGATAGTTACTGTAAATTACAAAGAAGAGACCTTTGGCATTAAGACAGTTTTACAAAATATACTTTTTATTTAAAATATTATATAAATATTTACATGGTGGTGTGAACATTCTTACATACTAGATGACTAACACTATTTGAAAATGTGAAACCAGTGGTGGAAATTACACTTCTTCTTCAAGTGCTGTCCTTGTAGGTGCTGGTGTGTCCTCATGCTGCAATAGGAGACTTTTCATAGCAGTGCCCTGTAGCACATTTACAGTCGGCACCTGGTGGTGCCATTGGCACCCATTGACTGTGCATGTGGCACGGTTCCCTCAGTTCCTTCTGTACCATCTTCGGTAGCAGACGGAGCTCCCAGCAGTCACCCTCTCTTCACCTACAAAGTACGACTACAGTTAAACACCTTGACTTTTTAACCCCTTTTCAAATAACCTTGTTCTTTTCTTCTAAACAAACAAAGAAACCAACAAACAAACAAAACCCTTATGGTATGGGGCCTTCCCGCTCACAGGAACCTCCCCGCCCCACACACCTTTCATTTTTTGCCCACCTTTTGACCAACCATCATGCCCGGTTTACCAGGATTTAAAAAATGTGACACCTGTAAAGACCCCAGGCCAATTTCTGATAGACATTCATCCTGTGTCAAATGCCTTAAAGAGGGCCACCTGTTTGCTTCCAAGATGGACAAAGTCTTGCATACTAGGAAAGATTCCTGTATTACATAGGGATGCAAACGTATGCCCAATTTACATGATTAATCGATGAGCCTGGACCCAACACAGACTTGACACACTCATCCCTCTTGTTGATACAGTTTAAATCTGCCCTTATACTACAGCAAGGACCTGTGTCCAAATTCTTGGACATATAGCTGCCTCAACATATGTAGTGAATGGGCTGTGCCCACGAAAGCTCATGATACCATTTACATGTTTTGTTAGTCTATAAAGTGCTACCAGACCTTTTGTTGTTTTATATGTAGTGAAGTTTGACAGGCTATCCATGCACTGCCTTCAGGCTTGGCTTGCCACAGTATATGTTCCCTCCAGTGATGAACTGAAAAAAAAAGGTATCAGTAGCACAGCATATTCTTTCTTTTCTACATTGGTGGACACAACCTCAAAATATCCTCCAGGGCATTCCATTCCATCAGGTCGCTCTAACTTCTGTCAAAACCACAGATTCCTCTCTCCTTGGTTGGGAAGCTCATCTAGGAAGCCACATGATTCAGGAGAAATGGTCTCCTCAAGAATCTTCACTACATATCAACATATTAGAACTCAGGGCAGTACTCAAAGCCTGCCAGCACTTCCTGTGATTTATACCAGGACTCAATGATCTGAATCCTTACAGACAACACCTTCTGCATGTGTTACATCAATCGACAAGGTCGTGTGCACAATCGAATGCCCTCTGTGTGAAAGGCTGTCAAATTATGGAATTGGTACATCTGCCATGATGTTACACTTATTGTGGCTTACCTACCTGGTTCCCTAAATACTACTAGGCACGTGAAAGTGTAACTGTGTACACAGTTAACCGGGGAGCCACCTTTCCCTCCCCTCCCCCCCCGCACACTGCTGCCTCTGTATCAGAGGCAGCAGTGCGGGGAGGGGGGTGAGTAGGTGAGAGCCAGTAAATGAGGGGAGCCAGCTTAAAAGCCACACATGCACTGGTTTCCCAGGAGCTCCTGTGTGCAACTGTGTAACCCACTCCACCTACCTCAGTACCTCTGTTCACAGTACTAGACTAACTATTAGATTTAAAGGAATTTAAATCTTAGCTCATTAAAGGTCCATTTGGATGCCATCCATTACCCAGTGTTGGATGCCAGTGTTCCATTACCCAATAAATGGCTCCTTGCTTTTTTTCCCCACCCCATCACAAAATGCTTTTTCATGGGGATTCAGAACACATACCCCATGGTTAGGGGCCCTTTTGAGCCATTGGCCATATGTTCTCTCCTCCATCTATTCATAAATGTGGCATTCCTTATGGCGGTCACGTGAGTCAGACATGTTGGAGAAATAGCGGCCCTCATGGCTGACCGTCCCGACACCGTTTTCACCAAAGGCAACGTCACCTTACAGTCTCACCCTAAGTTCCTACCTAAGGTAGCATCCGCCTTACATATCAATGAAACTGTTCATTTACCTATCTTTACCAAACCACATGAGACTTCACTGCAAGCATCTCTTCACATGCTCTACGTCTGATGTGCTCTCGCCTTCCATCTGGACAGGAATAAACACTGGCAAAAATTCACTAGACTCTTTTTGTCCATAGCTGAATGCTCCAAGGGTGAAGCCATATCTTCCCAACAGCTTTCCAAATGGTTTTCCTTGTACATACATACTTGTTATGTCATTCATAACAAACAATCGCCACAGACAATAACAGCCCATTCCACCGGAGTGGTAGCTGCATCTACAGTTTTCCTTAGAGATGTTCCACTTGTCGATATTTGCAGAGCAGCCACCTATCCTCTGACTTTTGCTAAACATTACACCATAACCACTGGGACAGTCCCTGCAGCCACAGTAGGACTAGCTGTCTTTTTACCCATGTCCATGGCCCAGCTCCAAAGCCCACCTCCTCAGAATGGACACTGCTCTACAGACACCTGAATTGAGCTTCCAAAGGGACAGCACTCGAAGGAGAAATAGTTACCTTGTGCAGTAAAGATAGTTCTTCTAGATGTGGCTCTGTGGGTGCTCTGCCATCCTCCTTCCTCCCCTACTTTGGAGGCTGTATACCGATTTCCATGGTAAAGAAGGAACGGAGGGAACCATGTTGTGTGAGCAGTTAACAGGCACCAGTGACCCACTAGGTGCTGACTACGCATGTGTGGCACAACAGGGCACTGCTGTGAAAAACCTCGGATCGCTGGTGCAAGGATACACCAGCACCTGAAGTGGAGCACACACAGGGACAAACATCTCAAAGAACCATTGTTACTGCACAAGATGAGTAACTTCTTTATCATGGCATTTCAGCTTTTATCATGCTATTGCTAATAGTAGCTGGTATAAATATGATTTATGTAAAACTAGCTAAATATGATCTATAGAAGACATTTTGTTCTATTTGTCACCTGTTGTACTATTGTCTCCTAATAAGCAATGTTCCTTACAGAGCAATGAGTTTGCCAGCATCATGTAAAAAGAATGTGGAAAATTGGTCTTGCCATAAACATTCATTCATTCGTTTAAAGGAAAAAAATACACAAGATAATTAGGCCTTTTGTGGGCAAAGAATGTAGTGGGTATGCTTTGCACTTTGTGGTATATTACTTATGGAATATTTGAAAAGTGATATCTAGCAGTAATTGTTAGTTTTATACTTCCAAATGTAGTTAGTATGTAGTGCAAGCTATCAGAAATCTCAAAGTGTCTGACTAATACTCTACTTTGTACATTAAGATTTTATACTTATTTTTTGTTACGTTTTAAGGTTTAACTATAAATTGAGGACAGTGTTCTTCTCTAGGCTTTGCTAATGCTGAAGGGATCGGACAGGGATTGATGGGGGCCCACACCCTTGAATAAGCAAATTCCACAGCATTTAAGAACACTGAGAGTTAGCAAAAATGCCAGGTTGCACAGCATAGCCAGTGCAGCATCAGATGCTGGTTAGGAGATATCAAGCTCCTCAGGTATATAGCACTTATGCTGCAGGCAGCTGGTAAATTAGGATTGCACAGTTCGCCTCCTCACACTGGGAGTGCATTTTACTGCTGCTCTGTCTCCTTGGCCTGTCCTAAAGACCCTGCCCCAGCTACAGTAATCCTGTAGAAGTAGGAGCAACAGGCAAGTTTTGTTCCTTGAAATGTACTAGCATGTTTGACTTTTAGTACATTAAATTTAGTAATGCTGTTAACTTGCTTAGCTTTTTGTATTTAATTCTTTAATGTAACAAGGAAATCATGGATCGGATCTACAAAAATGTCATGAATAAAGTGAATGAAATGACCAGTTTCCAAAGGAATCTGTTTATATTGGCCTACAATTACAAAATGGAACAGATTTCAAAAGGCTGCTCTACGCCACTTTGTGACAGGTAGATTTTCAATTCTATTTTATTAGGCTTTTTAAAAATGTTGCCATATGTACAATATATGGTCTTCAGTGAGTCCTACTTTTCTTTAGTTTTAAAGCTCTCTGTTTTAGGCACAAGTCCATTGACTTACCTAAAGTCTCACAATGAGTCAGTATTTCAGTTGGGATTACTTCAGCATTTATTAATATAAATATAATAGAAATGTTAATTATTTTCTTCTCAGTAATTTGAAAGCTTGGATATTTTCCTATTCAAGTTATTGTGTTGCTTCTATTAGCTTTATTTTGGGGGGGCGTGAGGAGGGCTTTGTACATACCTGGAAGGAAGAATCTATTTTTATAACCAAGAAAGTTTTATTTATATTTTGTTTTTAACATAATGTGAACCTTACTATTATAAAGCTGGGCTGTAAGATAATAAGAAAAAGGAGTTGAGGAGGGCTGGTAGTTTCTCAACAACACAGGTATTAAAAGCAAAACTATTCTGAAAGATAGGAAGAACTGTAAGAGGCCTATATGTCTCCTTCAGGTTCTCTTTAATAATCCAAAAAGCAAAAGGAATTCTACAAAAAGCAGAAACATGCAGAAACTCCTAATGGAGTACAAAAGAATAGCACAAAATCCGAAAGGCACGAAAAAGCAAAATCTAAGGCATAAAGTGAATTACACCTAGCAAGGAACATAACAGGATGTAAAGTTATGGTTTTTTTTAAATATTAGAAATAAGGTAAAGATGAAGAAAAGTGTAAGTCCTCAAATTAGTGGGGAAAGAGAGCCCATAGCTGATGACATAAGAACATAAGAACGGCCGTACTGGGTCAGACCAAAGGTCCATCTAGCCCAGTATCCTGTCTGCCGACAGTGGTCAGCACCAGGTGCCCCAGAGGGGGTGGACCGAAGACAATGATCAAGCGATTTGTCTCCTGCCATCCCCCTCCAGCCTCTGTCAAACAGAGGCCAAGGACACCATTTTATCCCCTGGCTAATAGCCTTTTATGGACCTAACCTCCATGAAATTATCTAGCTTCTCTTTAAACTCTGTTATATTCCTAGCCTTCACAGCCTCCTCTGGCAAGGAGTTCCACATGCTGACTACACGCTGTGTGAAGAAGAACTTTCTTTTATTAGTTTTAAACCTGCTACCCATTAATTTCATTTGGTGTCCTCTAGTTCTTCTATTTAGGAACTAATAAATAACTTTTCTTTATCGGCCCTCTCACACCACTCATGATTTTATACACCTCTATCATATCCCCCTCAGTCTCCTCTTTTCTAAACTGAAAAGTCCCAGTCGCTTTAACCTCTCCTCATATGGGACCCGTTCCAAACCCCTAATCATTTTAGTTGCCCTTTTCTGAACCCTTTCCAAGGCCAAAATATCTTTTTGAGGTGAGGAGACCACATCTGTACACAGTATTCAAGATGTGGGCGTACCATAGTTTTATACACGCAGTAAGATATTCTGGGTCTTATTTTCTATCCCTTTCTTAATAATTCCTAGCATCCTATTTGCCTTTTTGACCGCACATGTGTGGAAGTTTTCAGAGAACTGTCCACGATAACTCCAAGATCTCTTTCCTGATTTGTCGTAGCCAAATTAGCCCCCATCTAAGTCTGGGACTTAGTCTGGGACTACACTACTTAGACATCAAGAAAGCTAAGTCGTATAATGCCTATTTTGCATGAGTTTTCCACTCAAAGTGTTAATGATGATCAGATCATCAATACTATTCATATTAACAACAAGGAGAAGGAATGCAAACCAGAATAAGGGAAGTACAAGTTAAAGAATATTTAGGTAAGTTAAATGTATTCAAGTTGGCAGGACTTGATGAAATTCATTTTAGGGTATTTAAGGAACTAGCTGAAGTAATCTTTGAAATGTTACCAGTTATTTTTGAGAACTCCTAAAGGATGGGGGAGGTCCCAGAAGAATGGTGAAAGTCAAACATAGTATCTATACCAGGGATGATATAGGTATACTTGGTCCTGCAACAGTGCAGGGGGCTGGACTTAATAACTTGAAGTCTATTCCAGCCCTATATTTCTATGAGAGTTCTTATAGAAGCAGAAGGTAGTCGCTCACAAATGCAGACAAAAAGGTCCAGTCACATCAAGTTAAATCAAATCCTCTTGTAATCCTTGATTAAAATGAACAGCACAGGAATATTTATGGACTACTGTTCATGTTTTCTGAGCCTTTTAAATATACATGATACATGGAAAATCAGATTTCAACTCTGCAAGAATCTTAAATCCTGCAAAATATACCTCTATGCTCAAGTCACTTGTATAATTCAAGTGATTCCACACCTTATTGAGACTAAGGGTATGTCTACACTGTGGAGCTATTCTGCGTCTATTTAAGCAGCTTGTTATTTCGAAATAGGTTTCGAAATAACGGATCGTTTAATCCAACATGCCAGTAACCTTTATTCCATAAGGGTTAAGGGGCATTTTGGAATAGCAAGTTATTTTGAAATACACTTGAAATAAGCTATGCAATTTGCATAATTCAAATTGCGTAGCTTATCTTGAGCTAAGAGTGCTGTGTAGACGCACCCTGAAAGAGATAATAAAGTTGCACAGATTTCTGTAGTTCGTTTTTCTTTTAAAAAATGTGGGCAAATAGACATTAGAACTGTGCTATCTCAGTAAAGCATATTCATTGACTTATCCTGCAGATTAAAATGCAAAAATTATAACTTGAAAAATTTCTATCTAAACATTATTTTGAAAAACTTTGTGTATTGTTTGTGGATCTAATCCTGCATTCTGACATACCTAAAAATCTCTGAATTTCGAGAGAGTTTTTGATGTCTGTGCAAAACAAGATAATTCTCTTGCTCTTTTATTTTTAAGCAACCAAAACATCCTGCTGTCTTAACTTTGCATTTTTAGCCTAATTTTCCGGAAAGTACGAATGCTGCTAGGTGGTAAAATTCGCATTCTGCTATGTGGAGGAGCTCCACTTTCTGCTGCAACTCAGCGATTTATGAACATCTGTTTCTGTTGCCCTGTGGGACAGGGATATGGATTAACTGAGTCAGCTGGGGCTGGAACAATCACCGGAGGTTAGTATTGGCATGTCCAAATGGATGCCATGATCTTTGGTTGTATAATCTGCAATGGAGTATTCATTTCGATTTATGTCCACAAACTTGTAAATGGGAAAATACTGAAGGATGACTTCGGTGTTTTTTAGGGATAGTTTAATTTTAGAAGGCATAATCTGGAGGTTTTGTGCTTAAATATATGAATATATACATTTTTGTTCAGATTGTAGCAGATAAACCTGAAATAGTATGAGCTGAATTTTGGAATTTTGAATGTGCTAGCTGAACTGAATAAATTTGTTGCAAGAATCCAGCGGCGTAGGATGGCCAGCATTGAGATGGAAATTCCCATGTTGGGATCTTATCAGTTGAAAAGTACTTCAGAAAAGACATTCAAAATTCAGTGTCAATAAATTATTGTGAAGTTTTTAATTATATATTGTTGACTTACTCAGGAAGCAAGCAGGTAAGCCTCCATTTACAGTTGTAGGCCCTGGTCCTGTAATGTGATCGATGAGGGTGGGTTGCTGTGACTGCCTAGGGCCATATGACTAAATTTGAGCTTTTCACCTTATTCCCCTGTTGCATGATCAAGGTCCTAGTCAGTGTGTGTGTGTGTGTGTGTGTGTGTTAATTGCACATTTTGAAAGTTGTACTGTGAGCACTCAAATTAAGAATTATCAACTGTTTAATTTTGATAAATAAAATGTATTTCTTATCACTAGCATATTTTAAATTGAAAAATTATGTTTTAATTTTAGTCTGGGACTACACTACAGGGAGAGTAGGAGCACCTTTGGTTTGCTGTGAAATCAAATTAATGAACTGGGAAGAAGGTAAGAAAAGTCTTATGTAATGAAACTCAGATGCATGTATGTATTTATTTCAGTATGTATTTATTTGGCTACACTATACCCGGTTTTCCACACTGTAAGTTAAAGCTGTTGCCTGGATGGCACAGGACCAGTAAGCTTCAACCAAGCTCCCATACAACAATACCCCAAGAAATACAGTGCATGTGTTATTTACTGAAGAGGAAGTGAAATAGAATATTTGGATAATTTAAATGTAGACAATAGAAAATGATTGGTATTTGTCTAAAGAAATGATGGTTAGTATAATAAAACCATGATATTAGTCTGTTTTTGGTGTCTCAGGATGAATGGAAACCTACTGTGTTTCAGTAATATTAGTTTAGTAGATGAATGTTTTTTTCCTACTTCATTGCACACAGGTGTGATTTTAAAAAAATAATCTCCCAAGCTGCTATAAAGTTTATAAATATTTATAGATGTGGTTATCTGTATACTTACAATATTTTTAAACAGTTCTGATTTACAGCTTGTGTTAGTATGTTGCCTAGCACAATGGGATGCTTGTCCATGACTGGAACTCCTAGGCAATAGGATAATATAAACAATAATAATCTACTATCATATTTATTTATTTTTTCATGTTATATGACCATACATGCACATGCCCTCCTATCTAGAGAATTATTAAATGCTAACACACTGAAATGAGAGAGAAAGCTCTGTATGTGCCACTCCAGGGTTTTTGGATTCCCTAGGGTTCAAGGTAAACTACAAGTACACATTTTCTTTTCTCATTGTTGTTAGAAAATTTCACAATAGGCATAATGCAGTTTACAAGCAGCAATGTAATAATAAAAAAGAGAGAAAGAACTGGAAGCGTATTAAGTTAAATGGGTCTAATTAGATGTTTGAAGTACCTGTTTCAGTTTTTTGCCCTCCCTTCAAAGTCTCATCTAGTTTAGATGGGGGAGTGCCTAGGGGCATGTCTACACTACAGAGTTTTTTTTCCAGAAAAATGGCCATTTTTCAATTACATCCACACTGCAATCATGTTCTTCCGAAAGATAGTTGAAAGAACAGAGGGGTTTTTCCGACATTGGTAATCTTCATTCTACGAGGAAGAAGCCTTTTTCTGAAAGAGCTCTTTCAGAAAAAGGCGTGTGTGGATGTGGAAGAGGGACTTCTTCCGAAATTAGAGGAAAAAGCACAGTTTCCCTGGTGGCCACTCCGTCCATAGTAATCACAGCTGAAATGCGAGACAGTGTCAATTCAATGAGGACGCTATCTTTCGAAAAAGCAGATAGCTTTTTCGATGCACTTTTGCAGTGTGGGCGCGCTCTTTCGGAAGAAGTTTTTCTGGAAGATCTCTTCTGAAAAAAAGTTCTTCTGAAAGAAGCCTGCATTCTAGACATAGCCTGTTTTTTTGGAGAGCTTTTTCCTCATGACATTGAATGAAATTTACCCCTTTGTTTTGGGTCTCACTTAAATCCCTTGAATGAGATTTAGGTGATATGTGTGCCTTGAGTTGGCCTTCTACTCTCGTAGGAATAGCATCATTAATGAATAGTGCTTACCCATCTCTCTAGCTAGATGCTAAAAATGGTTTGTAGCCACTAATATTCTCTAGTTATGATTCAGAAATTTATTGTAAAAAAGATGCTTTCAAAAATAACGATTCTAATCTAAACTAATGACTTACCTTATAAAACCTAATTTGCATTAAAAAACCAAACACATGTAAATCTATTAAACTATGTAAATTTGCTTGGAATAGTTTTTATTTTGTAGATTTATGTTTAACTTCTATTTTTTTTAAAGCCAATATCCTGTTTAGAAAATAATTAACTCTGTTTTTAGGTGGGTATTATAATACTGATAAGCCATATCCTAGAGGTGAGATTCTTATTGGAGGCCAAAATGTGACCATGGGCTACTACAAAAATGAAGAACGAACCAAAAAAGATTTCACTGTGGATGAGAATGGACAGAGGTGGCTCCATACTGGAGACATTGGAGAGTTCCATGCAGATGGATGTCTAAAAATAATTGGTGAGTTATCTAAGGAATTTGATTAATTTACTTCTTGTCTGTGCAGTACCAGAAACTGGAACTTGGCCCTAAATTTATCCCATTTAAAGTTCACAGAAATATGCTTATGTTGCATTATATGCTTAGATTTCAGAAATGGGTAGAATCAAGGCCATGGTATTTTCATTTTGCAAACAACATTTATTTAATTTTTCTCTTTATCAACAGATCGTAAAAAAGACCTTGTAAAACTCCAGGCTGGAGAATACGTTTCTCTTGGAAAAGTTGAGGCAGCTTTGAAGAGTCTTTCACTGGTAGATAATATTTGTGCATATGCAAGCAGGTGAGAGCTGATGTTTCCAACGCTTTGGGTTCTATATTTTCTAATATTTAAACACAACAGTGATTGAACATGAAACATTTTTGCTGACAAAGGTTTTTGTCCATTTGAAGGAAATACAGGAAATATAAATCTGTACACATTTTTAACATTAGAAATTTTCAAGGGCACCCTCTTTGTTTTGGGGTGGTTTTGGGTTTTTTTGACATTTTGCAGTGTGCCTATGCACTCGGCTCCAGATATAATCATATCTAAAACTTGAAAAGATTAAGCATTGAGTATCTCTCATTGATACATAAGTACTCATACATGACCAAATTAATACATTTGTAGCCAAATCTTGTTTTGTATATCTGCTGCAAGTAACTGAATGTGCTGAGGATCTCTGCAAGAATGAAAGGAGAATCCTGCTGACCCATCCACCATTAGATACTAGGGCAGCAATGGAAAACTGCTCTTCAGCTACTAATGTTGCATCTCATTGAGGGCTTGTTTACATGGGGATTTTAAACTTTATCAAATCTAGTTAATCTGGTTTGAATATGCTTGAGTATGCATGATGTGCCTCATCACTGCACTCCAACTCCACGTTTCATGGGAACTCTGGAATACTCCTGCAAGTGGACTAGGTTTGCGCCTAACTGAATTAGTTTGGTCTTTTGTCTGTGTGCTTATGGTTGCTGTTCACCTTTTTGCGTGCTTCCAACAGCTGTCCCACTGTGCTTTTCAGGTCAGCTCTTACCGATCTGTTCATTTACTCATGTGCCCTTCCTACCCTGATGTCAAGTGCCTCGAATGACCCTTGCCCCCCTTTAAAAGGTGATACAGAGCCAGATTTTGGTTTTTTGCTCCTAGATTCAGTGCATCATTATTCTGGAAATACAAATGTGATAGCACTTGAGAAGCCCCAAAACATGCCTTGTACAGCTGTTTGGAGCCAAGCTGAGTCACTGGATCTCATCAATACTCAAAGAGAAGTGTCAGTTCAAGAAACTCTTGTGGCCAGGGCTGGCCTTACCGTGAGGCGGACTGAGACGGCCACCTCAGGTGCCAGACTGTGTGTGGGGGGGGAGGGCGCCACTAGAACCCAGAGTGTAGAAAATTGTGTCTGCTGCTGGTACATATGTATTCTCTCTGCTCTAGATGCACAAAGATGGTGGAGTGCTGTGCTGGAGGAATGAGGGCATAAGAGACATAACAGGCAGGCGAGGGAGCCTGGGGGCATCAATTGAGCTCCCCGTCTCAGGTGCCAAAATGTTGTGGGCCGGCCCTGCTTGCGGTCAGCCACAGGCATAAGAAGTTTTTGGTGGACATTACAAAGCAGATGTCTGTGAGCGGTAGTGAGCTGGATCCATCCAAGTGCCAGATAGAAAGCAAAATGCTTAGGAGAAACATTGAAACGGGGAATAAAAGAACACAGTTTGGCAGGGGGCATATGACCTGTCCACTTTTGATGTGAATGAGATGGGATTCTACCCAATTACAGTACAGCCCATCCCAGCCACTATTCTGAGACTGTTGCCTGCACGCCCTTGTTCTCCCAGTGAGGACAACTAGCTAGAATCATCAGAGGATGAGTAGGAGGAGGCTGGAGAGGAGCTGCTCTTTGAGAGCTGGTAACTCAGGAGCCTGACTATGGACAGCTGGAAAGCCAGCCCCAGTCATGCCCTACTAGAACAGAACATTATTCTTGCCCTGCATCTGGTTCAGCTGAACCAGAGTCCCAGCCAGGAACCCAGGCCAGGCTTGAAGAGTCATATCCTCTACAGTGTTCATAAGAAATTTAAGTTACTTTACCCCTGACCATGAGTAGGATTTTGATCTCCACCTGATCTGCCCTGATGGTGGCAGCATGCAGGCAGGTGAGCAGCAGTGCTGTTGCTGGGGAGATCCAAGCTGCAGAAGGCAGATGGACAACCACCCAGCTCCTCCAGAACATGGGTGCATAACCTCCCTCTGTCCCACATGTGCAGGTGTTGCTGTTCCTGTCCTCCACCCCTTTCTCCCCCGAGCCACCCTGACCACTTTGGACTGGCACTGTCCTGTCTGGTGCGGTGGGGGCGGGAGCTGCTCTTCTTGCTTGTGTCGCAACATAAGCCCTGCAAGTTGCTGACCCCGAGTGCTTTGTTAAAGAGACAGTGCACTCATACTCAGACATTCATGTGCTCTGTCTCTTCCTCTCCCCTCAAGACACAAGGCAGGGCTCCCTGCATTCAGGTCACTTCCCCACATGGGCTGTGCTGAGGCATCAACAGCTGTGCTCTCCTTTCTTTGTTTGTGCACCATCTGGGCTGCTTGGGGCAAAGAAGCAGCAGTCCAGTGGGGGAGTAAGCAGCAATGCCAACTGTTTTATGCATCCAGGAGGGTCCGTTTCCCCCTGTGGGTACAGAAGGGGGATGCAGGGAAATGTCAGCGCTGCAAATCTCCTCTCTTCAGTCTTCCACCCACCTATAAGACTTTTCCCCCTTGCTCTCACAAACATTGTACAAAATACAATTTAATGGATTTTTTCCCCCTGCTGCTTTCAGTCCTGTCTTCCTTTCAAATGACCAAATGCACAATTAATTATAATTACAATGTTCCTTCCTTCTCTTCACATAGCCTGAAAATGACTGTGTTAGTTAGGGCACCAAGAGATAAGTTGGATCTCCCAAAATAACTGGACAAAACTCCACGTCATTAATGTCCAGAGTGTTCCTGAGGACAGTCTTTTCCCCTGGTAATTTAAACTAATACTGAGTTCCAAAATATCTTGGTGTCATGGACACTCAGACTACAGCTACACTGCCATTTTTTTGTGGAAGAGGATATGCAAATCGCATTCTCATTTGCACATCTTTTTGCGGGAGAGGTTTTGCCAATAAAAAGTCCCGTGTAGATGGGGCCATTTGCCGGAAAAAAACCACTTTTTCGCAAGATCCTGTAAATCTTGATTTTTGAGGAATAAGGGATCTTGCGAAAAAGGGTTTTTTTCCAACAAATGGCGCCGTCTACCCGGGGGCTTTTTATCAGCTAAACCTCTTCCACAAAAAGAATCAGAAGAAGATATGCAAATGAGAGCATGATTTCCATATCCTCTTCCGCAAAAAAAAAAAGGTCATGTAGCTGTAGCCTCATAGACCAGCCTGCATTTATATATCTTAACCTGCCAGAATGGTCCACCAGTCCTTGGTGCATCTAGGAAAAATATTCCTGTCAATTATGTCTTTACTGTCTTATTCCACCTCCCTAGGGGATAGTGAGTGGTGGATCTACCTAGGGTGGGGTGGGCAAGACATCTCTCTCAAACCGAATCTGGCCTGCCAAGCCATTAGATCCAGCCTGCAGACCACCCTACGGGACCCTCAGGCACACAGCAGCCACTGTTTTAAGCACAGGACTGCTCCGTTGACTCTCTACGCTGGAGGAAGTGGAAGGCTCATGTTTCCCCTTAATACTTACATGGGTCAGTTGTGGCATAAGTAACCATATTTGGTAATACAGACTTTTGCTTATTAAGAAAAGGTACTATTTCTATGAGATTCTAGATAGACAAAAGTAAAAAATCAACATATTAACTAGAAAATTTGAACTTTATAATTGTTTTTAAATGACTAGTTAACTCCACAAAATTAATACTAAAGTACATTTTATACTTCTCAGTTTCCAGTCTTATGTCATTGCATTTCTTGTGCCAAATCAAAAAGAGCTTACAGAACTAGCTCGAAAGAAAGGATTTAAAGGAACCTGGGAAGAGATCTGCACCAGTCCTGAAATACAAAAAGAGGTACTGAAGATACTAACTGAAGCTGCTTTCTCAGGTGAGCAGTTAGTTAAATTTTTATTTGCTTTGTGGAGCTTAATGTGTTGTAAAACCATAACATGTAAAACCATAGAAATAAAATATACGTATCAATTTACAAAAGATGTTTATTATGTATAATTTGCATCTGAAGTAGAACCCATCTATAATGGTTGTTGTGTTTTTTGCAAAACTTGACTTTAACTGTAAGAATGCTTTTTGAGTGTGGGCGACGTAGGGGATATAATTTACATAATTGTTCTTAAAGTGCTTGTCTCTGTGATTTCACATGGATAAATAAGTGCTCCATGTGGCTGATACTGAATATTTCTAGCAAGTAATGTCTTAGGGTATGTCTACACAGCAGGGCTAACGTCAAATTAAGCTATGTAACTTCAGCTACATCAATTGTGTAGATTAAGTCAAAATAGCTTAACTCGGCTTTTGGCGTGCTCTACTTAGCAGGAAGTCGAAGGAAAAATACTCTTCCTTCGACTTCCCTTACTCATTAAATGTGGGTTACCATGAGTCAAAGGAAGAAGTTCTCCAGCTCAACATTATTTCGAAATAAAGGCTTGTAGTATAGACGTGCACTGTGATATTTCAGAATGTCAGTTATTCCAAAATAACACTGCTGTGTAGACATACCCTTAGTATGCACCTGCACAGTTGTTTCCTTCATGTCCCAGACTGATGTTATAAGGAATGGTGAGGACAGGTGCTTTTCAAGAACTGCCTCTCCTCTTGTGGGTTCCAGAACCAGCTGTTCCAAGAAGCAGTCATTTAAAGTGTCAAGAAACTTTATCCCTGTCTTGCAATGACATGTATGGGAATAGTTAAAATCCACCATTATTATTGAGGTTGGTTTTTTTTTTTGTTTTTTTTTTTTAATAGCCTCTCTAATCTCCCTTAGTGTTTCACAGTCACTATCGCCATTTTGGCCAAGTGGTCAGTAATATATCCCTATTGTTATATTCAAATTATTGGAGCATGGTCAATAAGACCTTCTCCTAGTAGCAATACCTACTCTATACTGGGATGTCAATCTTCACGCAGCGAGAGTAGGTCCATAGGTCCACTGGCGCAAATTGAGACTGAGCCGGGCTGCCTGCCCACCTGGCTCTTACTACAGTTTAAATGCAAAGCTGCAGCGGGAGTAAGGAGCTTTTGCTTATTGGTTAATCGATTAATCGACTACTCTGTTATAGCCTTAATGTATACCCACATATAGAATATAGATAGGGACAGCACCTCTTGAAGAATCTCCAGTTACGGACAAGTAATTCTCATTTTTCTCCTTGCCTGTCTCAAAATCTTTAATATTTAATTTGCTATATTATCTATTATGTAAGCTAATGAGCATACAATATGCAGTACACTGACACTTGTTTTCATTAGTTCAGTGTTCCATTGACTTTACTTTTACATTGCTTCATTACTTTAGCTTTCATGCTAAAAAGTAATAGTCAAATATTCCTCTCCATTGTGTTCCATAGTGAATAAAAAGGGTGGGAAAACAATGAAAGGGGGAAAGTAAAATGTAAATGATATTCTCCTTCTCTTCAGTTTCCCTCTCTGGTGAGTTCACTGAAGATCATCTTCACAAACAGCATCTAACGGGCTGTGTAGGTTTGGGAAAGTACTGTATATTATAGTGAGGGGAGCACCTATTCTTCGAGAGAGAGAAGTCCCCCGTGGGTGCTCTACATTAGATCGATGTGCCACCGCTGTGCCCAATGATGGAGATTTTGACAGCTGTACCCCTGGGCTGCGCATGTGCCGGCTGAGAGCACCACACACTCACTAACTGCCTACACTGAGTATGCACAAGTCCTCCTCCCCTCCCCAGTTCCTTCTCTACTGCCTCCGGCTTCAGACGGAACCTTCATCTCTCCTTACAGCATTTTCTCTCAGTTTTTCTCTACTAGAATTAGACCCCTCTCTCATAATTAGATCACTTGTTTCTTCATTGCAATTGTTTTAGTGTTAGAGTTCTCCTGTTGATGTAAAGAGTTTTTCACCTCTTATGGATGCTGTGCTTTAAACCGTGGCACCACTTTTTTTTTTTCTTTTCCACTCAAAAAAACCCCAACAAAACACCCTACAGAGATACCGCAGTTGATAGCACAACTAACATAAAGATCTAAAGATTTAGGATGACAAACTCAATGAGACTGACAGATTTTAATACAATCTGGGTTTTATACTCCCTGACCCAAAAAAAAAAAAAAGAGAGAGAAAAGGAAACAAACTGAAGAAAGAAAACAATGGAGTAAAATAACTTTAAGGGAATCTCTATCACAACAAAGTGCTTGGGGGTAGAAATGTCAGGATCCCCTCAGTTTAAGCATTGTATGACTTGTGGGGAGGCAATCCCGGTATCGAATGGACATGATGAATGCATCCAATGCCTTGATGAAACTCATGTCACAAATGCCCTCACTGCTCTATGATGAAGGCAAGAACCAGACGTGACAGCGATCTCAGGCCGAAGCTTATAATGCTCGAAAATTTGTTATACCTGCCTGGCTAGTCAAAACACAAAAAACGCAAAGATAAGGCACTCTCAAAGAAACGGTCCACCTCCATGCCGAATGCAGCCCCACCTTCAAAGAGGCTGTCTCCCAAGTGCGCGCTGCCAGTTTTATCCGCAGCACCGCGCCTCAGCATCTTTGACGTCCCAGGTGTCTCCAGAACCGCTGGCACGGTGCCTGCGAAGGCTGAGGAATCCTCCTCTCGCCCTGGGGCTTCAGGCTTCCAACTGCCCGCCTTTCTCAATATGGGAACACCCTGTGCCGATAGCAGTGCATTGGGGAGTAACGCGGCTGCTCTACGTTCTAATGCCGCCACCACATTGGAAGGTGCATCCTGCTCCGTGCAGTTTCCCCACCCACTACCTCAAGTGGTGCCAATGCTACTACTGGGCTTTGCTCACATGGCACCGTTCACGCCACCCCACAGCAATATACGTGGCAGGGTGACTTGCTGATCTCCTCCACGCTCAGTTCTCCTATTCTGGACAACATCGACTCACCTGTCAAGCCAGCCTCTCCAGCAGGTCTCAATCAAGACTTCTATTCTGACTCTGAGGGCGAATCTATTATCCGTTTTTCTTCTCATGGGTCTCCTCGGTCAGGTCATTCGCTACACTCACCTGCTCCATACCAAGCTTGCAATAACATGGCCCCCTGGTATCCAAACCTGTGGGGACCCCCACCTATACCTTTTCCGCAGTTTCAGTACTGGGGGGGCGGGGGTGACACCCCCGATCAAAATCTAAGTCAAGTCGTACTCAACACATTTCGCATAAAAGGCAAACATTACAACCATCTCAAGCAGACACTGGGCTGCCCACCGAGAATTTACCAGCCAGTCCTGCAACAGCAATCGACAGCGATGAGGCAGCTCCTCCACCAACCCCGTCCACATCCGATGACTTTGTTCATTTCCAGGACTTGCTCAAACGAGTTGCGGTGGAACTTAATATCCCCTTACAGGAAGTAACTGAGAACCAGCACACCGCTCCGGGCCTGTGGTTTCAAACAGCAAAACTTCAGATTAACATCTTGGAGCTCAGGGCTGTCCGCTATGCATGCAAAAAATTCTTGTCCCTTCTAGCCAACCACCAGATCCAACTATACTCTGACAATGTAGCCACAATGTTCTACATCAATAGACAAGGAGGTGCACGCTTTCACGCACTTTGCTCGGTGGTTGCACGTTATGGAACTGGTGCATAAGGCACAATATCAGTATCACAGCAGTCCACATCTCAGGCATATTCAACACTACTGCCGATGCTCTGAGCCGAGCTCTTCCTCCAGAACACGAATACCAACTAAACCTCAGCATTCTGGCCAACATTTTCCACTGCTGGGGCTAACCAGTCATAGACCTATTTGCCACCGCCACGAACATACAATGCCAACATTACTGTTCCAGGGCGGGCATCGGCATGGGTTCCCTGGGCAATGCCTCCTTACTCACCTGGGCACAACACCTACTCTATACCTTCCCATCGATACCACTCCTAAACAGAGTGATACACAAAATCAGGAGGGACAAAGCTCTCCTTATCCTCATTGCGCCCACATGGCCTCAACAACCGTGGTTCCCTTTGTTGACCAGGATGTCCCTCGATCAATCCATCCACTTACCTCTCCTCCGGGACCTCCTCCTTCCCCTGCTGTCATTGTCCAAGCCCCCGAACCTCGCCTCTCTCCACCTCCTGGCTTGGCTCGTCGATGGCTCTCAGGCATAGAACTTTGATGTTCCCACAAAGTACAAACAGTTCTCCTCCACAGCAGAGCCCCTAGCATGCGCAAAACTTACGCGCACAAATGGAGGAGGTTTGCGTTATTGTGCACTCAAAAGAACCTTTCACCATGCACAGCACCAATACCAACTATCCTCAACTACCTCCCCAACCTCAAACAGACCAGCCTGGTGCTAACTTCCTTCAGGGTCCATCTCGCTGCTATCACCACTTTCCATGTCAATATCAACGACACTTCAGTCTTTGTGCATCCACTCTCACACAGGTTTTTGAAGGGACTCCAAGCTTTTTATCCAGATGTAGCCCCACCTATGCAACCATGGAACCTCCATCTGGTACTAAACGCGCTTACAACGGCTCCCTTCGAACCCATGGCTTTGTGCTCCTTGCTGCACTTGTCCATGAAGACAGCATTTCTCGTGGCCATTACCTTGGCTAGAAGAGTGGGAGAAATCACAGCCCTCATGGCCGACCCTCTCTATATCATTTTCTTCAAGGACAAGGTCATATTCCCACCCATTCCAGATTCTTCCCAAAGATACATTCCTCATTTCACCTCAACCAGGCCATTCATTTACCTACCTTTTTTCTGAAGCCCCACACGAATGACTTTGAAACCCGGATGTATACTCTTGATCTCCATAGAGCTCTGTCTTTTTATCTACAATGCACCAAACCCTTCCTATCCTCTCCTAGACTCTTTGTCTCCATTGTGAACCACAATAAGGGTAGCACATTATCTTCACAGAGACTGTCGCATTGGATCGCGGACAGTATCAAGCTCTGCTATGAGCAAGCACGAGTGGCTCCTCCAGACAGAATAACAGCCCATTCCACCAGGGCAGTTTCCACTTCTATTGCCTTCCTCAGGAAGGTCCCACTAGCAGACATATGCTTGGCCGCTATAGGGTCCTCGGAACAAACATTTGCTAAACACTGTGCACTCTTACAGACCCTCTATCAAACCTCAGATTCTCAAAATCTGTCTTATCCACTGCCTTCCTTCCTGACCCGAAGTCCCTACCTCCTTGAGGAGACGTGGTTTTTCGTCACCTAATGTGGAGCACCCACGGGGACAGCTCTCGAAGAAGAAAAGGAGGTTACCTACCTCTACAGTAACTGGTGTTCTTCGAGATGAGTGTCTCCGTGGGTGCTCCACTACCCTCCTTTCTTCCCCTCTACTTTGGGGTTATGCTTGTCTGGCAGTGAATTCCGGGGTAGAGAAGGAACTGAGGAAGGGGTGCGGGGCTCGCGCATATGCAGTGTAGGCAGCTAGCGCATGGCACTCTCAGCCGGCGCATGCACAGCCCAGGGGTTCAGCTGTCAAAATCTCCATCACTGGGCTCGGTGACGGCACACCGACCCAATGTGGAGCACTCACGGGGATGCTCATCTCGAAGAATATCAGTTACTGTAGAGGTAGGTAACCTCCTTTTCTACTTAACATGTTCTCCCAGCAGCTTTCTAGGAATACCATCAGAAACAAACAGGAGGAAGTAGCACTATTTTCATCCTAAATAAATTCACTTCTATGCCTTGCTTTCTACCACTTAGAAAGTCAGGGTCAGAAAACAGGCCTTGCATCATAGATCTTGAGTGAGCCATGCAGCTGTGTGTATGTGCATGCATTTGTGAAGCCAGTGAGCAGCACAAAGGCCCCAAGCACATAGGGGAATATCCCATGATAATGAGAATATAATTTCCAGAGATCCTGTGATTACACTTACTTTGAAGACCTCTGTGTGGCAGCAAACTGAAGTTTAATGTAGAGTAATGTTATCCTTGTAGCATTGGCTTTTCTGTATGAGAGCATGATTTAGCCCCCTCAATCTGTTTTAATTGAGGGGAAAAACAACAAAAATAAACCCACATACATTTGAAATCTTTCTTTTATTTGTTTTTTTTTTTTAAATTGCAGCTCATCTGGAGAAATTTGAAATACCAATAAAAATTTGTTTGAGCCCTGATCCTTGGACCCCTGAGACAGGTCTGGTGACAGACGCTTTCAAGTTAAAACGCAGAGAGCTTACATCACACTACCAGGTGGACATTGATCGAATGTACGGAAAAACTAAATAATTATTTTCCTGTGCTGCTTTGCTACAGTGAGCTCAGATCAAATAGGAAATACTTGAATCTCATGTCTCGGTACTTGAGACCTACAGACAAAAACACCATTCCTCATTTTCAGTTTAAACAGTTACTTCTGATAACATCAACAGCTTTGACTGTCAGGATTAGTAAAATGTTAAGGCAGCAAACTTGTGTCTGTCTCCTTCTTTCCAGTTTTCTCTGATACCCTGTCAGTATATGGATTTTCCTGAGTCCTTTTGGGAAACTGTGGATTTTTTTGGAGCCTCAAGTTTTTAAATATGATTTATAAATCCTGTATAATGTTCTGGTTGAAACTTTTTAAAGTTTGGCTGTATAGGGGGATAACTTGGCTATGTAAGAAATAGTTATTCTGGGGGCCTTTTTATATAAATATTTAAATATAAAAAGTTATTGATATTGCAAAATTATGTAATCTGAAAATGCTTATACATCAAATCACTGTTGGACAGAAGACCAGATTATTTGTTGCTGTGCAATTGTTTTTGTAAATTTGAGAGAGAAAAAGTCTGACATTCTGACTTTTATGAAATACACCTGAAATATGTGCCTGATGGTTGCTCCTTAAATATTTTATTTTTTTTCCTAAAAAAGAAAGGCCGGCATGGCACAGCATTGTATATAAGCAGGCAGCCCTGGAGAATATGTTGTTTGAGGTTTTATTAATATACAAGATGCTATTTAGTGCAGCAAAAGCTACATCTGTGAATAATCTATCTAATGTAGAATTTCACTTTTAAAATATCTTGAGGCCATTTTGTACAGAAGTTGCATTGTTTAAAAGTTATGAGACCTTTAAAGTGTTAAGTAAAATGAATTCTGAAAGTTTGTCAGAGCTTTAACAGAATCATCTCTTTTCTCATGAGCCTTACACACACAATTCAGTTTTTCTGTTTTGTTGCTTATAAATAATTGATAATAGTCACATTCAAACCTAGGTGCAGCCCAAATATTTTGGAGGGAAATTTTTTAAAGATATAAATGTCAGTTAGGTTCCAGCTGGGTTGGACACCCAACTGCCATCTGCACCTTTGAAAATCTTTCCCTATTAATCATTTCATGTTCTTTTCTTGATATCTTCTTTGCTGTGAAGGCAAATGTCTGAAGTTTTGTCAGCAAGAGTCATATTAATTTACTTGCTTGGTTGTTTAATTGTTGCACCCAAATTCTTGGCTTTTTAAAAAGGAGTCTCAATTTTTAAATATAAATAGCCCTGTGACGCCTTCATTTCAAGAGTTCTGGGTGCTAGCTAGGTCTAAAGTGAGAGTCTATAGATTGGTTTCAGATATGTATTTTATTTTTAGTTTCTTAATATATTAATTTAGAGAAAATATCCTGATCAGGGTCACATGAGAATATGGAAAGGCATCAGTGCATTTTGTGATGGCACAAGTATTAAAAGAACTTTACATTTTACAGATTTTTCTTTCCTCATATGATATATAATTATAATTTAAAAAGTCAGGTCTTTATGCTTGCTTGATGCTATAGGCTGTACAAAGGAAGTGCAGTACCTGAAACTATTCTTTTCTGCTCTTAACATTGGTAAATCACATGAACTCTGATGAAAAATTTAATTCTGAAATATATGAAAATTGATGTTCTTTATGCAGTGCAGTTGTGTAGGAGACCAAAGTCAAGCAGGTTTCCTGTGCTGCTGAAAGCTGAACGTGTATAATACCTTGTTTCAGTCTCTTAAATAATAAAGAGTGAGCTGTATTTTTAATAGCACTTACAGGATTGCCAAGAACTTGCGCTTTTGTTGGTATTGGCTAACTCTGTACCTTTTGGTGAGGGTTAGTGTATTTAGTCAAATGGAATTGTCAGAATTAAAAATGAGTTTAAATAATTCTTGTGTGAGAAATAAGATAATGAGTCTGTTGTAATTCAGTCAATGGTCATTGATCTGAATCTTAAGGATGTTATAAACACATGACAGATATGTAAAGATAAGTCTAATTGTAGGAAAGTGATTTGAAGAATGGGAGCACATGAATTGCCAAATTCAAAAGAAAAGTGTCACTATGTTAGGTATGGAAAAAAGTTGAATAAAATATGGATTAGCATTGTCAAATGACATCGAGAAGCAATAAAGTTCATAAATAGAATCTGCACTTTGAAGCAGCTGATACACTTTGCTCAAGGTTGCAAATGACTTTTTTGTGATTCAAGGAAAACTAAAGTAATCAAAAAATGGCTAACAGCTTGTACTCTGCAGTATATTTAAAATATTATACACTTTATTAATCCAGAAGATAAATTCTGAAAGAAATGATAATTTAAAGTATGCTGTTAAATTCTTAAATGCACTTGAAATAAATCATAGAACTGAACACATTTAATGTTAGTTTATTAATATGTCTACTATCCTTCCAGCTCTGTCAGAAGGTTGGGCTATAATCTAAGTTTACATCTGTCTTTCAATCCAATTTTCTTTTGTGATGTACTTTTAAGTTGATGTAGAGAAATTGTTCCAGTTTCTGCTGACATCAGATTAGTTTTCTTAGAGAGAAAGCTTTTGTTTCTTCTACAGAACGTGAAAATAAATCAGTAAAGCAATTTTATACAGTTTCTACTTAAAGTGACAAAGGCCTTTGAATTTTTGTGTGGGCCTAAAAATTGTTTTTCGGTAAGTATTTTAAGTCTGTTTCAAAGATGGGGAAATAAATGGCCTGATCCTGAGGTTCTGAATAACTGTAAATCTTGTTAAAAGTCACTTGTGGCTATTCAGAGCTTCTTAAGAGCAGTCTCTATGGGAGAAAAGTTACATTAAATAACTAGTGCCATAAAAGCAGCCCATGTCATAAATCATATCTCATGTGATTGTAATCCATTGAGCTACAATACATCTTGAGTGTTTGAACTGCCATCATCCTTTCATCTTGTGGTCCTAGGCCATGCTAGCTGCTTAGCAGAGGAATAGTTCACTGATGGTGGTAACCTACCTGGCTGGCCCCAGACCCCAATTACGAACTGATCTGGAGACTTTCTGCTCTTCGTGGCCTCCAGAACTTAAAAAACAATATCTAGCAGCCTGATGGAATGGATTTCATATGTTGCAATGGCCACAGTGGATTCTAAAGAACCTATTAAAAAATCAGTCACGGGCTTTCAACAATATAGTATTTATGTCTATTTTCAAGGTTAATTTTGCAATGAAAATGGCTATGAACTTACTTTTTAAAATGAAAGCTGAATTTAGCCTCCACTTTTTCCATGGTTCTCATAATAAGAATATGAGGGTGGGACCTGCAGCTAAGAGACTGTTCTAGTTGTAAAAGTTGGCTCTTGCAAAGAAGCATTTTGACAAGAACAAATTTAAAATTTTTCTAATTCTGAATCAGTGGGATAATAGTGATTATTAGTTACTTATCCCCATGTGAAAATGTACATAGCTATGAATTTTGAGTTGCATTTAAAAGAGGACTAATTGACCCAGTAAGAACCAGGACTGGAAGATGAATAGTTGGCACAAATCTTCTGCATTTTTAAGGGTTATTTTTTTTAACTGCTTCAAGACTTTAGACTGGCGCTTCAATCCAGATGTCACAAGTGTTCTTTATTGGGAATAGAGAGAGGTTTTCTGGATGTGGTTAGGAAATTAAAAATTAGATGTCAGAAAAGACATGACAAGTTTTCTGATGCTGCTTTTATTGCAGTTTACAGAAAAATTGACTGTACCTTAAGGGGAAGCAGTGTCTTCTCAGCAATAAAATATTTTTTTGCTGAGGTTGAAGTTAAAAGCTCTGTGCAATTAAAACTAAAAATATGGCACATAGATACGTGCTATCAATTTTTTAGGTAGGATGAGGAGAAATGTAAGGAATTGAACCCCTACATAAAAACTTCCTACAAAGCTTGTAAATTTAGGCAGAAACTGCCACAGGGGATGAGTGCGCATGGCAGTAAACTTTTATATTTATGCTGTTGAAATTCACAAGCTTTTTCTTCTGTTTCAGAACTCCACTTAGACCTTGTGTTGCAGCATTTTTTTTTTTTTTTTTTAATATGTGATGTGTTCATTTGTTTGAGCTTGTAAGAAATGTATACATCTGTGTCTTCTGTTCTGGCAAGAGGAGGAGTCTCTTTTTAAGTTTATACACATTAAAACCAGGCTGAAAATGTAATTGAATGACCAGTTGTATATTACTGTAATTGGTTATTTAATGCAAACTCATTTTCAATGTAGTCTTGGTTTGGTTGTTAATATGAACTGCCTGAAAAAGTGTATATCATAACTGAGTTATATTGTATGAATTATTTATTTGTAATTGGACATTGTTTCAAAAATAAAGGTAAAATAGAGTTTCACAAATTAAGCCCTGCACTTCCTGTTCTTCATTTTTTCAGAGTGTTGATTTGTTTTTCCCCACAAAAAGTCATACTGGACCAGAACCATAGCCCAGAAGAGTTGTGCCATTGATTTGGTGGAACCAGATACTTGTCCATCAGTTGAGGATATATCTAACCCTTCACATTTAAACTACGTTCTTGCCACTTCTGAAAATGGTAGTCAATTAAGACCATTGAGAATATTTCTATTTTCAAAGGGAAGATACTTTGAATTTTTAAAAATTGTTGGTAACATTTTCACTCACGCGCATAAAATTCCTGTCTTCCTTTAATTCTCCCTTTCTCTCGAGTATAATGCGCACCTATGTATAATGCGCACCTGCCTTTTAAAGTCAGAATTCTTGAACAAACTAAACTCTTGTCTATAATGCGCACCCCCATTATACGCACGATTTTACGGTGTGTGTATATATAGGAAGGAAGGGGCTCGCGCCTGCCACGGGGCCCCCTGCCCAGCTGAGCTCATGCGTGCCGCGGGGCCCCCTGCCCAACTGCCCATGCCGAGACCGGACAGGCAGCGAGCCAGGGCGTTGCAGCCTAGCGGCACCCCCAGCTCCTCGCTTCTCCTGCTGCGGGGTCCCCCTGCCCAGCTGAGCTCACGCGTGCTGAGCTCACGCCTGCCACGGGTTCCCCCTGCCCAGCTGAGCTCACGCTGTGCTGAGCTCGCGCCTGCTGCGGGGGCCCCTGGACGCAGCCTGAAGGAGCACCGGGGAGGCAGCGAGCCAGGGCGCTGCAGCCTGGTGGCGCAGCTGGCTCCTCGCCTTGTCCGGGAGCCTGGTGGGGCTGCGGCGGGAAAGTTTCTGTGCGGAGGGAAGGGGGAGTTTAAAACTTTAAAAAAATAGCTCTTATGTATAATGTGCATCCCGGCTTTGACCCTAAAAAACCAGGGAAAAAAGTGCGCATTATACTCGAGATTTTACGGTATGTGGCAAATGTTCAGACCGAGGGCCAGAGTGCTAAGCATGTGATCTGTCTAGGGATGAATTGATTAGCTCTATAGTTCTGCATTAATCACAGTGGTATCTTGCTGCTGTAAAGCAGTAGCTCTGTTGTTCTTCATATTGAAATGCACCCATTCTCCCAATAGGTCTTTGGTCTCCATGGCCCTTTTGGGGCAGAATAATCACTAAATGCTAAGCTGTCCTGCTGAACAAGTGACTTGCTTGTTTTGCCATCATCCATTGTGAGAGGTGACCAGACTTCTCCTGGTACACACTTGTATTCAAAACCTCGTTCAAAGATATGATTTTAAAAGCTGGGATTTTTTTTTAGTTTAAAACTGATTCTAGATAATTTGACTTTAGCTGCTGCAAGGCCTTAGGAAATCAATTAAACTATCTGCAGGAAGCTCTTTGTGTGATTAAATAAATAGATGTGAAAGACTCATATTATGAGAGCTAATCTACTTCTGGGTACTAAGAATGGACACAGAATATTTTATCCTTATGTAAAGCTTAATGTTTATGTGAGTATCATATTAAGGAAACTTCCAGGAGACGATGACAAACATATGATTAGAAAAATGGATACAAGCAGAATGGATGAATGGGCGCACAAAATTGGAAATCTATGTTCCAGTAAGCTATGGTGACAAAAGGTAAGGGGAAAAACCCAAGTGGCTTAAAAGCAATAAACCAGTCATTCAGGAAAAAATATTGCAGATTTTTTTCATTCAGGAAAAATATTGCAGATTTATTAAAATAAGGAATTCTGACAACCTGTGACGGTGTGTGTGAGAGACAGAGAGAGAGATCTTTACCTATGGTTAGACTGCAAACAGTACCAGGGGTACAACTATGCAACTGTCTGAAGCATCTTAAGCCAGGAGTTTTCAAAGTTGGGTTGTGGGCCTGCCTGGGTAAGCCACTGGCAAGCCGCAAGACGTTTTGTTTATCTAAGCGTCCATAGACATGGAGTCTTGCAGCTCCCAATGGCTGTGGTTCACCGTTTCCAGCCAATCGGAGCTGCGGGATGCTGCGTGCCTGTGGATGCTTAGATAAATAAAACATATCACGGCCTGCCAGCAGCTTTTCTGGGCAGGCCTACTACCCAACTTTAAACCTCCCTTTCTTAGGCTTTGTCTACACTGAATTTAAAACACAAGACCAGTAAGTCTTGGAGCTCAGTTTTACGGACTTGGGTTTGTGCGCAGTGCTAAAAATAGCTTTGGAGCTGTTTCCTCTCAGGCTGGCATTTGAGCTCTGAAGCTCCCGGGATTGCTCCAGCCCAAATTGCAATATCTACACAGCTGTTTTTAGCACTGTAGTCCAAGTCTGTAGATCTACATTCTGAGATGCACTGCTGCAGGCTTTAAAACTCAGTGTGAACTTCTCCTTAGGATACATGTACATAGCAGCTGGAGGCTGTTTATACTGCATCTGGGTAGGTACTTGCCAGCTGAGGTAGACAGACACACTAAAACAGCAGTGAAGCCAAGAGCAGCGTAAGTGGCAGCTTGGCCTAGCTGCCAGAGTATGTTCCTAAGGGCTCTAGGTGAATCTATGCTCAGGCAGTTTGCCCAAGTTGCCATAGTACCACTGCCAGTTCCTCTGTGATTGTGAGCACATAAACATGAGCAGAGTCAGTGCATGTCTCCCTACCAGAGCTGGAAATCATATGTTCCCATGCTTACATGAATCCAGACTAACTAGAGCTAATTAGTAGTTTTGAAAGCACTGGACACCTTCCATTTATAACTGGTTGTAATGTTGTGGATTGGCCTCTTTCAGGCCAGAGGGTGGGGTCAACACTGCACTTAAACACCTGTGGCTGGCCTCTGTCATCTGGCTTGAGCTAAGAGACTGTTTCATTGCAGTACAGCTATTTGGGTGTGGGCTGGAGCCAGCATTCTGGGACCCTACAAGGTGGGAGGAGGAAGTGTCTCTGTCAGCCATGGCAAGTTCTGAGAAAGGGAAGGCAGCATATTGTGTACTACTTCCTCTGTAATGAGCAGGTCCCTAGCAGGTGAAGGACTGCTTACCTGCCTGCTGACCTCTTCTAGGGCTGGGTTTGACCTTTTCACCACAAAGTTAGCAGTAATTGGACGACTAACATAGTGAACATTGGTGTAAATGGTAGGGTCTGAGGCTAAAATAGGAAAAGAACAAGTTAAGAATTACTTGGACAAGTTGGATGTCTTCAAGTGGGCAAGCCCTGATGAAATACATTAGGATACTTAAGGAAGTGGCAGAAAATATTTCTGATCCATTAGCGATTATCTTTGAGGATTTGTGGAGAATGGGAGACATCCCAGAGGACTAGAAAAAGGCAAATGTAGTACCAGGGGCGGGAGGTTTGCAAAAAAGTTGGCTTGTGTCCAGAATGCCCAGAGCCTGTACACCTCCCCCTCTCATACCTCCCCTTCTCCCCCCTCTAACTTCCTAAAGCTCTGGGAGGGAGTTGAGGTACTGGGCGTTAGCTCTGGGAAGGGGCAGTGAATTGGGAGGATGCAGATTCGTGGAGGAAGCTTGAGTGCTGGAGGGGTGAGGGAAGAAACTCGGGGAAGTTTGGGTGCAAGAGGGGATCTGGGATGCAGGCTGTGGGATGGAGATGAGGAATTAGGGTGCAGGGAGGCAGGGTGCCAGCTCTGGGAGGAAATGTGGGTGCAGGATGGAATGAGGGGTGCATATTCTGGCCTAGGACAGGGGATAGGGATGCATGAAGGGGTCCTGTGGGCAGGCTCTAGGAGAGAGTTTGGGGGCTCTAGGAGATGTGTGAGTTTGGGGGCAAGCAGCAGGGTGGAAAGAGGATGTAGGCTCTAGAGGGAGCGGGGTATGTGAAGCAGTGTGGGGGGGAGAGCCTTGGGGAGGTCACACTTACCTGGGACAACCTCTCTAGCAGTGGCTCCTGGAGGGTGTCTGCACACACTGCTGCCTGCCTGCTGCTCCTGGGCAATGTAAAATGCCCAAGGGCCCACACCATCAACACCAGCTGTGCAGCAGAGCCACAGCAGCTTCCTTCCAGGGAGGTGCAGACAGCTGCAAGTAGTGAGCAGCAGAAAACCGCTCTAGTCCCGTTGCACTCCTGCTGGTGGTAGCAGGGATCTCTGGGATGTTTTTGGCCAGGGGATGCACAGGGGAGAGATTGTGAGAGATGGCCGGTGGGCCAGGAAATGCAGGGAGCGGGGAACGTACTGGATGGGCTGAAGAGAGACCCAGCCCTGAAACTTGTGGAGCCTGGCCCTGGACTAGGAATATTCCTGGTGTTGGGACAGCATGGGACCATAGAACTTGCCACCCATGTGCAGTACTTATTTATAAAAAGGAGAATAAAGACAACCCAAGGGATTATAGATCAGTCAATTCAACTTTGGTATCCAGATAATGGAGCAAATAATCAAACAACTGGTTTGTAAGCACCTAGAAGAAAATAGGGTAAGAAACAGTCAACGTTGATTTGTCAAGAACAAATCATGACCAACCACTCCAATATCCTTCTTTTACTGAGTAACAGGCCCATTGGCAGGAGGTACGGTGGACAAAGGGGACAACAGCTTTGGTGACTAGTGTGGCTGTAGCAGCATCTGGAGCCTCGGCCTTTTAAATCGCCACTGGAGCACCGTGGTGTGGGCAGTACTGAGGGCTGGCTGCCTCCGTCCCACCTCTTCCGCTTGAGGCCCCACTCCTTCCAGGAGCACAGAGCTTCCCTCCCCCGCCCTTGCCTGGGGTCTGCTGTGGCTGTCAGCTCCCCTGCAGACGAACAAACCTTGCAGATGAGGTGAGGCAGTAGATGTGATGTATCTCAACTTTAGTAAGGTTTTTGGTACTGTTTCACTTGCTCTTCTTATACACAAACTAGAGAAAAACAGCCTAGATGAACTTAGTATAAGATGAGTGCACAATTGGTTGGAAAAGCCTCTTTAGAGATTAGTTATATATGGTTTACAATCAAGCTGGAGGGCAGATCCAGTGGGGTCCCGCAGAGATCTGTCTTAGGTGCGGTTCTATGCGGTATCTTCATACGTGATTTGGAAAATGACAGAGAGCAGGCGTGGCCAACCCGTTACAGGCAAAGAGACAAAATAGTGGTGGACAGAGCGCAAAAAGCCGAGGGGGGAAAAAGTTGTCGAGGGCGGGGAAAAAAAGGACATTTCCCTTTTAAATGAAAACTCCCGTTTGGCTTTTTGGCCACATCAGGCTCCTGTCAGCCAGTGCCATCTTGCCAGCGCCATTTTGCTTCGCTGCACTGGATAGCTCCCCTGCACCCAGTGGGGGCCGGGGGGCCTTTGTAGGAGTGCAGGGGTGGCTTTGCAAGCCGCGGGGTATGCTTCACAAGCCGCACTTTCTGCAAAGAGCTGCGGGTTGGCCACCCCTGACATAGAGAATATACTTATGAAATTGGTGGACAGTCCCAGCTGGGAGAGGTCACAAGTGGTGTGGGGGCTGGATTAGGATTCAAAATTATGTGGAGAAATTATCTGAAATAAATAAGGTGAAATTCAAGAGGAACAAATGCAAAGCATTGCACTTAGGTTGGAGTAATCCATTGCACAACTACAAAATAGGAAATGACTGCCTAGGAATGAGTACTACAGAAAAGGCTCTTGAGGCAAAAGTGGATCCCAAACAAAATGAGTCAACTATAGAATACAGTAGCCAAAAAAATAAAGCACAAATCATTCTGGGGAATTAGTAACAGGATGAGATGAGGGGTGCATAAAGGATGGTTGTAAGCAGGACGCAATAGAAGTAAATCTCCCACTCTATTCAGTGCTGACAAAACTTTAACTGGAATACTCCATATCCGGTTCTGGGCACCACACTTCTGGTCCAACGTGGACAAATTGGAGGGAGCCCAGAGGACAGCAACAAAAATCATTAAAAGTTCTAGGAAACGAGCTACCAGGAAAGACTGAAAAAACTGGATTTGTTTAGTCTGGAGAAGAGAAGACTGAGGGAGGACATAACAGTTTTTAAGTACGTAAAAGGTTGTTATAAAGAGGATAAATTGTTCTCCTTACTCACTGAGAACAGAACAAGAAGTAATGGACTTAAATTGTGGCAAGGGAGATTTAGGTTAGACATTAGAGAAAACTTTCTAACCGTAAGGGGTAGTTAAAGACAGGAACAGATTACCTAGGGAGGTTGTGAAGTCTCTGTCATTGGAGGTTTTTATGAACAGGTTAGACAAACATCTGTCAGGGATGGGTTAGATCCTAGGCACCGACTCCATTGATGTTCCAGGGCTGGAGCACCCATGGAAAAGAATTAGTGGGTACTTAGCACCCACCAACAGCCAGCTCCCCCCCCTTCCTCCAAGTGCCTCTGTCTGCTAACAATCCCACCAATCAACTCCTCCCTCCCAACACCTTCTGCCCACCACAATCAGCTGTTCAAGAGGGGGAGAGGGCAGAACTGGGTGGGAACATATAGGGACAGTGTGGGGGCTTGGAAAAAGGCATCGGATGGGGGTGAGACCTAGGGCAGAGTGGGGGGTTGAGCTTCTTGGGGGGCCCACAGGAAGCCAGCATTGTGGTTTAGATAATACTTAAGTCTTGCCTCAGTGCAAGGGACTGAACCAGATGATCTACTGAGGTTCCTTCCAGTCCAACATGCCTATGATTTCTGCGACTCTTAGTGGGATAAGGGTAATCTTGTGTGTTCACTCTTAATAGCTGAAGTTCTTTAGATTGTGCCCACATTAACTTTTCCTAACAGATCATTCTATATTATATGTATCCACGTCTTCGTGCTGCCTCCAAAACCCAGCTCTGATAACCCCATTTTTAGCTAAAGACATTCCACTTTATCAAAAGCCTTCTTGGTCAGCTTTGGACTATGCTGACTCTAAGAAGTTCCCAGCCTGCATACACGCACTAGCATTAGCTTTCATCTGAGCACGTTAAATTAGTAGTGACACCCTGGTAGCACAAGCAGTGACTGTCAGCACAGGTTAGGTGCCTTAAGTACAAACCCGTCTGAACACAGGGGATACATGTTTGGGCTGACTAGCCCATGCTGCTGTAAGTGCACAAGTACTTTTAGCATGCTGGCCCAGAAGTGAGCTAGTGTGAGTATGTGTACACTAGCTAGGAATGTCACCTGTTGCTTCGATACTGGTCATTCTCTTTCTGCCACTCTAGTTTGCCTTCTGGAGAAGGCCTTTGGTGTCTGTTTTAGAGGGAAAAAATCTTTTTATTGGAAGATTTTCTTCCTTTTCCAGGCATCTAGCTTCTGTCTGCTTGTTTTTAAACCCAGAATGATGTTCTGTGGGGTTGATTCCTTCTTGCTTACGGCTCCCCCTCCCGCCCCCTCCCTCCCCCGCCAGCATACAGCCACCATACCACTTCCTCCCTGCTTGTGTGGCCTCTACCAAGATGGATGCCACCCCACTTTCTGTTTATGCACCCTCCAGATGCCTACCACCATCCTTCCCTTAACTGCAATAATAGTATGTTCTGAATGGGTTTTGCATCTCATGGCACTCGCCCACTGTCCTGTAGGGTTGCAGAGCCATTCTTGGCTGATTGCGCAGACCTGTTAGATTTTGTTGCTGTATTTTCTCACTCTGAGGGCAACTGCTCTGTGGGCTCTGGGGTGCTCTCCATGTGCCTCCTTTTTCTTATGTTCTTCACTTATACTCAGCCCCTTCTTCCCCTCCACTATTTTTGCATAGAGTAAGATTAAGCCACTTTTTTGCTGTCTTCAGTCCAGGGGCCTGGCTCAAAGTTCAACACCAAGCTGCTTAAGAGATTTGGATGCCCAATTCCCATTATGGGAATGGAGCAGCCAAATTCCATACATAGCTTCAAGAATCTCAGTCATGACCTACAGATCATCTTTTCCATTTGATACAGTATTTTGCTAAAAGTCAGACAGCTAAATGTCCAGCAATTTTTTTTTCTCCACTCAAGTTCATCTAATGAAGTGGGTTTTGCCCATGAAACCTCATAATATTAATGTATAAATATTAGTCTCTAAGGGTATGTCCACACTTGCAGCCTATTTCGGAATAGGGCTGCAAATGTAGGCATTCGGAATTGCAAATCAAGCCCGGGATTTAAATATCCCATGCTTGATTTGCATCTTCAACCAGGTACCATTTTTAAAATTTACAAGCCCGGAATAATTGCCCGCGTCTACACGCGGCAGTGAAATGGGTGTTCGAAATAAAGCCCTATTTCGAACTATCTGTTATTCCTCCTGCAATGAGGTTTAACAGGTAGTTTGAAATAGGGCTTTATTTCAAACTCCCATTTCACTGCTGCGTGTAGACACGGGCAGTCATTCCGGCTTGTAAATTTCAAAAATGGCGCCCGTTGGAAGATGCAAATCTGCCGGGATATTTAAATCCCGGCTTGATTTGTATTCAATGTTTACATTTGCAGCCCTATTCCGAAATAGGCTGCAAGTGTAGACATACCCTAAGGCAGTGTTTCTTAAACTTTTTAAGACTGAGGAACACCAAAAAATTTTTTTATAGGAACACCAAGGATTTGGGCAGGCATTTAAACTCTGTTCTCTCCACATATAGTGACCATATTTTCTGAACCAAAATTAGGGACCCATTAGCCACACCCCCTGACCTCTGTTAACCATGTCCCGATTCTCAGGCTGTGTCTAGACTGGCCAGTTTTTGCGCAAAATCAGCCGCTTTTGCGCAAAAACTTGCCAGCTGTCTATACTGGCCGCTGATTTTTCAAAAAGCACTGATGTTCTTATGTACGAAATCAGTGCTTTTTGCGGAAAAGCTTTGACGCTCCCGTTCGGGCAAAAGTCCCTTTTGCGCAAAACTGTTGCGCAAAAGGGCCAGTGTAGACAGCTAGCTAAGGCTTTTGCGCAAAAGTAGGCTATGTGGAAAAAAGCGGTTTGGACGCCGGGAGACCCTGTAGGAGCCCCGGACTTCCTGGTAACCTGAGCTCTTAAAGCACACGCAGGCTGCTGAGCGCACGTGGCAGGAGCGTGCCTCAGACCTCTGTGCCTGAGGTCTGCCACCTTGCCCCTGCTGTGCCCAGCAGCCACCTCGCAGCCCAGCATGGCAGCTCCGGCCGAGGAGCCACCTGCACCTCCAGCACAGGAGGCCCCCAGGGGCCGGAAAAGAAGGGCCCCATCCTGGTCGTCGGGGGAGCTGGACAGCCTGCTTGACCTTTGGCAGGAGGAGGAGGCCCTCCACGAGACCCGCTTCCGGTGCCGGAACGCCGACATCTTCGGCCACATGGCCCAGGCGCTCGCCCAGCAAGGCCATCCCGCCCAGACCCTCGAACAAGTCCGGGCGAAAGTGAAGGAGCTGCGCCTGGGCTACGTGCGGGCCAGCGAGGGCCAGGGGGCAGGAGCAGACACCTGCCCCCATTACGACCGGCTCCACGCCATCCTTGGCCAGCCAGCCCCGCAAGCCCCAGACGTGGCCGTGGACAGCAGCGTGCGCCCCCCCATCACCAGGACCACCGAGGCGGGGGAAGGAGACAGCAGCGCATCCGAGGATGAGGCCAGCATTGCCACCCAGCAGGCCCCCTCCAGCAGCCCTGACGTCTCCCGCGCACCCTCCGAGGCCGGGGAAGGATCCACCGGTGAGTCTTGCACCCCAGGCGCCCGGAGGGGGGAGAGGGAGAGCACGTCACTTCAGGCCACATGCTGCGTAGCATTAGGCAGCAAGCAGCCCGTCCAACCACGTGCAGCCTGGTGACCGAGTGGCACGTGGCCGCGGCAGGCAGCTGCAAGGCACGCCTGGGATCGTGCTGCTCACACACATTCGGCGGGACCAGGGGGAAGGGTGGATGCTGGCTGGAACCAGCCAGGGCCCCAGGGACTCAGCCCAGAGCCCGCACCGCCGCAAGGGTGCAGCACGGAGAACGGCACACTGTCCCATGCCTGGCTGTGAGGCACAGCCAGCTGCTCCTGGGTAAACCGCAGCGTCACAGCCCTGTGAGCGTGGCCCCCACTGAGCCCCTCGCCTGCTCCCGGTGCCTTGGCTGGCTCCCCGAGGGAAGTCCCCACTGCGGCCACACATGTCCCTGGGCTACGTGTGTGAGGGATAGTGGGAGGGAGAAGGGTGGGAAGCGCTCGGGCCGCCCCTAGGGCCGCCTGAGTTTTGCTGCAAGGATGGGACACTCCCCAGTCACTCTCCTGGTTCCGTCCAGGAGATATCCCACGGGGATCTGAGAGCCCAGACCACGTCTGCCAGACGTGCTCCCAGGCACTGTGTGGGGATTCATCTCGCTCCCTGTCAAACACCATTGATTAGCCCAAAGCCTCACAGCCTCCACCGGCAGGGAGTTCCGCAGGTTAACGCAACACAAGCGCCCTCCACGGGGCCAGGACACAGACTGGGGGTTCCAATACATGGAGGAGTACCCTACTCCAGGGGCGGTCCTCTATGCAAACATACAACACGGGGGCAGGGGAACCGAGGGGCCTGCCACACCACCCTGTGGTGTCACCTGGGCTCAGGGGTGGGGTGGAAGGCATGAGGTGTGGGGACAGTGGCCGGGCTGCCTGACTGACCCATCCTTTCTTCTGTTCCCTGCAGCGGGACCAACCAGGAGCGGGGGACCCTCCGGTCCGGCAGCAGCAGCACCCCCAGCCGCCCAACCACGGAGGCAGCGCACCCGACACCGGGACCAGCTCCTGCGGCGCCACGTGCAGGCCGTCGAGCGGGTAGAGGCTGCCATCCAGAGGCGCACAGAGGCGGACCTGCAGTGGCGCCAGGGGGCCTGGGACACCTTCCAGGGACACTGTCCGGTCATGGCGAACTCTGTTGCCAGCCTCTCCACACAGATTGCCCATGCCATCCATTACGGCATGGCCACGCCCCATGCCCCGCCATCCCTCCCTAGTAGTGCCCCCGCCCCTCCTGCCCCTCCCCCCTCCTGCACAGCCCCTCCTGCCCCTGCTCCTGCCCCTCCCGCTCCTGCCCCTGCTCCTGCCCCTCCTGCCCACCTCCCCGTTCAGCCTGCCCCAACGCGGTCCACCCCCCATGTCCAGGTCCATCCCCGCAGGAGCGGTCGCAGGGGCCACCCCTCCCAGTTCAAGGTCTCCTCCCTCTCCCCCCTTTGTAAATAAAAACCGAACAAGTGTTTATGGTGAAACCAAACTGTGTTGTTGTGTGTTGGTAGGTAAGAGGAGGAAGGGGAGGGGGAAGGGGAGGAGAGGGACTTGTCCAGGGAAACCGAGGCGACCCTACTCCGGGGCCTGTGAGAACATGTCCGTGAGGGCCTCCTGGATGCGCACTCCATCCTGGTGCACCTGCCCCCTCCCCCTCCTGCAATGGCCCCTCCTGCTCCTGCTCCTGCTGCCCACCTCCCCTTCAGCCTGCCCCCATGTCCTCGCAGGAGCAGTCGCAGGGGCCACCCCTCCCAGGAGTAGCTCCCCTCCTCCCAGTTCAAGGTCTCTCCTGTTACGCGAGGTAACGTGAATAATTAATTTAGAATGCCGATCAACCTAATAAAATCATGAAGATGACAAATGCGGACTCCAAATTCCATATCTATCACAGGTTTTCTAAAAAAAGGGAAATAATTTTGAAGGGTTATGGGTTTGTGATGCATAAATAAATACCAACTCCGAAGATAAAATTCAACCACAGGACTATATTTGACATGCATAAAATCCCAATCAAGCAAGGGTTAGATTACAAAAGAGTAAACACAACACAAAATACATAAAACACAGTCTAGGCGCAGAGGGCGATTGCGGTGATGCTGGCGCCCTCCATCCTTTGGTCCTTCCGGGCCTCAGGAGAGGAACTGCCAGGAGATCCCTCGAAGATGACTGGAATCGGGTGCGCTGACTCGAGCCTTCTGCACGAACCTCGACTCCTCTTCCTATTCTTCGGGACAGCTCGAACAGACGATGGTGGCCTAGACTATCCCTACACCTAACCCTGAACTCAAAGAAAACCCTAGCTACGGCCGACGCGCCCGACAAACAAACTTGACGACGGCCGAAATGCTTTGAACCGACGACGATAGCTAATCTAACTAAACCTAAATCTAAACCTAATCCTAATTGGTAGGTACAAGCCTTCCGCTTGACCTGACCAAACCCTTAACAGAACCAAGAGTACTGTGCTCTGAACTAGACTGCTCAAACATATTTCACATAACAATAACGAACATTCTGCACAACATCCCCCCTCTCCCCCAAACAGTGTGTTGTTGTGTATTGGGAGGTAAGGGGAGGGGAGGGAGTTGTCCAGGGAAACTGAGGCGACCCTACTCTGGGGCCTGTGAGAACATGTCCGTGAGGGCCTCCCAGATGCACACCCCCATCCTGGTGCGCCTGGTGGCTGGCAGCTGTGTGGGGCTGTTCGTAGGCCTGGCCCTCTGCTGCCAGCCATGTGGGAAGGAAGGCCTCCCCGCTCCGCTCCACAATATTGTGGAGCACGCAGCACGCAGCCACTACCTCCGTTGCATTCCGCTCACCCATCTCGAGACGGGTGAGCAAACAATGGAAGCGGGCTTTTAAACGGCCGAAGGCGAGCTCCACCGGATTTCGGGCCCGGTTGAGGCGGTCGTTGAACCGGGCCCAGTTCTGGTCCGGCCGCCCCGTGTAGGGCCGCATTAGCCAGGGCTGCAGGGGGTAGGCCGCGTCCCCGACGACGCAGATGGGCATAGGCACATCCCCGACAGTCAACTCCCGCCGGGGGAAGTAGGTGCCCGCCTCCAGCCTGCGAAACAGTCCGGAGTTGTGCAGGATGCGGGCGTCGTGTGCCTTGCCGGACCAGCCCATGTAGACGTCCAGGAAGCAGCCCTGGTGGTCCATGACGGCCTGCAGAATGATGGAGCAGTACTCCTTTCTGTTGATGAAATGGGCTGCTCGATGCTCTGGGGCCCAGACGGGGATGTGGGTTGCATCCAGTGCTCCCCCGCAGTTGGGGAACCCGAGGGCAGCGAAGCCGGCGACGGTAGCGTCCACATCCCGCAGGCGGATCACTCTGGGGAGCAGGACGTTGTTGATGGCGCGGACAACCTGCAGAAGGGTGCAGAGAAACACAGGGGAACACATCACATAAGGCAGGCGTGGGTGTGCGCTCCCTTGGCCCCCTCTCCGTGATTCCCTCTGTCCTCACGCACACACACACCACACCCCCCCCCCAGCAGGCCTGTGCAAGGGAGGGACGGCCCGAGCCCCTGGGTGACCCAGCGTGGAGTCTTGGCTGCCCCTGGGCATGGAGTGCAGCACCCTCCCCCCACCCCACTCCCCACTCCCTCTGGGACTTACCTCCATCACGACGGCGCCGACGGTGGATCTGCCCACCCCGAATTGGTGTGCCACCGATCGGTAGCTGTCCAGGGTGGCCAGCTTCCAGACTGCGATGGCGGCCCTCTTCTTGACGGGGATGGGTGCCCGCAGCCGGGTGGTGGCTCTCTGGAGCGCTGGGGTGAGCCAGGCGCAGAGCTCCATGAACGTCCGCTTTCGCATGCGGAAGTTCCGGAGCCATTGCTGGTCATCCCATTGCCCTAGGACCAGCCGGTCCCACCAGTCGGTGCTGGTGTCCAGTCTCCACACTCGCCTCTGCACCCTGGGGTGGGGGTGCCACAGGGACACCATGGCCTCACTGGTGAGGGGGTCCAAACCGATGGGCCCCTCCTGGTCCAGGAAGAGGAGGGCACCGACCTGGAGCAGCAGCTGCAGGCACTCCAAAATGTCCGACAGGGGCTAGAGCAGGCACATGGCCACCCCTGGTTCCATGGCACAAGACAGAGGGCTAGGAAACAAACCCTGGCAAAAGCAGTAGGTGGCCAAAGGCAGCAGTGTCCCAAAGTCAGAGGGCAACCACCAAACCTGCTTATGGCTGTCAGTCCCTGCAAGGGGCCCTCTAGCACGGAGCGCAGAGAAATGGCTGTCCAGGAGATCCTTTAAGCACATGTCTGAAATGGCCGCCAGCCCCGCCCGGAAAGGGCTGGTGCCCTTGTGCCCGCCGCAAAATGGTTCCGGGCTTCTGCTTTGCGGAAAAGCGCGCGCCAATGTAGACGCGCTTTTCCGCAAAGCGCATCGTTATCACGCGAACTCCATGTGCGCAAATACTTTTAACGGAAAAACTTTTCCGTTAAAAGCATTTGCGGAAAATCATGTCAGTCTAGACGTAGCCTCAGGGTCAAGATGGACACATGACCAGAAGTAAAAAGTGTCGTGTGACCCCCTCTAAAAACTTTTCCCACCATCCTCCTACCAATAAGGATGAGTTTGACCCCAACCGAACCCCCCCTCATGCAACTATCCTGCAATTGCATTAACCCAATTTGTATCACATTAACTTGGGGAGGAGGGGGAGGGAGAGAAGAGGTTGGGGAAAGTGTTCCCTCTAAGATTTTCCTCCCATGAGCAGAATGAATTTTGTGTTGTGCACTAGTATTGAGTTCATGTGGCATGTTTGGATGTACCACTGTGGCACCCAAGTTATTAATAAATATCTTATAAACCTCTACCTTTTCCCTCTGCTGCCATGTCTCCTCCCCTTACTCAGTCAGCTCCTCTGGTGCCTGCAGCCCCTCAACCCTTCACCCTCCTCTGCTGTCGTGACTCCTGCCTTTCTCACTGTCCTCCCTGAACCTGCCCCCCTGCACCAACCCTTCTCTTCCCCCTGTGCCCACTCCTCCAGTAGCCCCACTCTGATCATGTGTAGCTACCCCTCCTCATCTCCTCTCCTAACACCTCCCTCTACACACCTGCCCTGCCTCTCTCCTCTGGTGCTGGTCCCTCCCCTGCAGGTGTCTGCCCTTCTGCTTCACATCCATAATCCCCTGGCACCTGCACCTTCCCTTATCCCTGCATCCTCCTCGTGCCTCCTCCTTCTCTCACTGCCCCTGCCCCCCCTTGCTCTCTTTCTCCCTGATGCCCACCCCCTCACCACCCTGTGCCCCAGTTCCTCTCATGCCCCTGTGTGCCCTCACACGACTTGCTCCATCCCCTCCTTCCTCATGCCCACCCCTCCTTTCAACCCTTCTCCCAGCACCTCCCCCTCCCCTTCATCCCTCTTGCCCCCAATGCTCCTACCCTCTCCTCTCCCAGCATCGCCTGTCCCTCCACCCTCCCACCCCACTGACACCTCCCCTCCCTCCTCCTGCCCTTTTCCTAATTGTCTCCACTTGGCCCCCTGGCATTTGTCTCTCCTCCACCCTGTCCCTTAGTGCCTTCCACTTTCTTCTCCTGCCCTGTCCCCCTCCCCTCAGCACAAGCCCCTTCCTCTCCCCTTAGTTCTCTCCATGCCCCTCCCCCACCTTTTGCCTTCCAGTTTGCGGGGCTGGAGTCTGTGGTCGGGCCCCAGAAGTCCCCGCAGTCCTGGCCCCAGCTGCTTCTAGGGCAGGACAGCTTGCCGGGCCTAGAGCTGGGCCACCCACGGTGCTAAGTTTAGTGTAGTCCAGTGACTGCACCAGCTTTGGCTCCCATTAGGAGGAGCGTGGGGGGGAGGGGAGAAACCCCCCACCCCTCCAGACCTGGCTTGGGTGGGAAGGGGCGGGGGGAGAAAGGGCCATGCACAGAGCACACCAGCAGAGCTTGAACGTACCCCTCTGCAGTGCTCCATCCAGGCTCTGTGCGCTCCCTGCCGGGACTCTGGCAGCAGCTCCCAGGAGTGGCTTGCCGGGTTTGACCCCCAACCAGTGCCCCTCCCCCGCCGGCAGTGGTGGCGGCCACCTGTGGATGGAGGAGGCCGGGTTGGCGGCCACACATGGCAGAGGCAGTCCCTCAGCGAGAGGGAAGGGCCATGCGGGAGGGGAAGGGACAGGGGGTTGCCAGATGGCAGCGCGTGCTGCACGTGAGCTCGGAGCTCTGGACACTGCGCGCCACCGGCAGCAGCCCTGGCTGTCCGCTCAAAGCACCAAGGGAGCCGCTTAGGTGCTGGGTAGAGGCGGGGAGTTGTTGCTGCGCCGTGCTAGCACTGGGTGTCTTTAAATCTGCGACTCTCCTGGGGAAAAAAGGGACATATGGTCACCATATCTCTGTGGCACACCGGTGTGCCACGGAACACACTTTAAGAAATGCTGCTCTAAGCTGCCACAGGACTACTCATTTTTATAGCAACTAGAGGGCAGTCTAACCACTAACTACACCGATTGAACTCTGGCATTCAGGTTGAACCTCTCTAGTTTCTCATTTACCCCTAAATGTCTTCTAAGAGCCTGGTAAGCAGTGGAAATGTTGGTAATGCTGCTAGACAAGGTTGACCTCCTGTGGTTCATCAAATTCTCTGGTTCAGCACCAGCCAGGTCCTGAGAGTGCCAGACAGAGAGGTCCAACCTGTAGTTGTATTTGCTCTACTGAGTCTAAGAAAGAAAAGCATTTTTGAATATATTAAAGATCTGTGCAATGCATCTCCCTTATAAGCCACTTTTACAGCATGCACTAACAGTTTAATGATCTTCATTAGCTGGCTTTCTATTATGTATTTCTTCCCTGCATTGATTACAATGCAAAACCTCTCAGGGAGCAAGAACAATACGAGTCAAGAATCTATTTGCAGACTAACCTTCAAATGTACCACAGGAGAATTTTAACGATGATCTACATTAAGCAAATACCCCAGTGCCCAGTCTATCTTTATCAGTCTTCTATGTATTCTTTAGCTACCTACATATGTAGGTTCATATTTCTATGATGTACAATGTGTGCGAAGGATCATTTTACTTCCAGTCCAATTTCCACACAAACCTTCCTCTTTTTCTTCTATAATTTCTTGTTCTTTCATCCATCAGTAGCACTTTCAGTAAGTAGGTCAGAGAAAATGTGGTTATCTGATGTGAGAGCAAGCATGAGTCAAATAACTGCACAGAGTCTTACGTGAATCACATGTCTTGAGAAGCTTGCAGAAACAGACAGTGATATTTACCAGATGAGAGCAGTAGGATCCTTTGTAGGGCTTTTTTCCCAAAAATGGCACCTGCTGCAAACTCTTCTGCTCTGATTATGTTGTTTGGATGGAACTGAGTGTATATTCTGTAGATATAAATTCCAGATTAGCGTGTTTGTGTAGCTAGGCAGACTTGTGCAGGAGAATTCAGGCAACAGATGCTGTACTCCATACATTAACTTTTAATTGGTAATGTCATAATCAGGATTTGTTGTATTAAGGAGGAGCATCCTCCTCTTTCAGTGGTTCTCAATTCTTCCCAGCCAGCCCCCACACACCAGCCATGGTTTCCTTTTTTGTAACCTCAGATTCTGGGCAATAGAAAGAAACAAGAGCTGGCTTTGGATGGTGGATGGGAATTGCTTTGTGCTGAGTGGAAGACAGGAAGGAGAAGAGAGGTGCCAAATAGGGGGCTAAGAAGCTTCTGGTGGAGAAAGAGCTTCCTCCCTCTTTCCGCACCTGCACAATGTTCAGCTGTGGGATAAGTGGTGCCTGAAGATGCTATGGAGCCTCTGTCTCCTGCTGTGTAGATGGAACAAGGAGAGGAAGGCAGGGAGTACCCATATGATTTTGCCACCATTTTGTGGTCAACCTGTGGAGTGTGGCTCCTTGCATCCCTGGTGGATCGTGCTCTTGGAAATGACAAACAGCTCTCTCAGAATGAATATTATCAGAGTAGGAGATTGCTCAGTCTCATTTCTTGCTCTTCTTTTAAAGGTGTTGATGTACTTCTAAAGGCATGTTAACAAGAAGAAGGTGATCAGAGAGGGGGTGCGGCCCCTACTGGATGAAGGAGGTAACCTAGTGACAGATGATGTGGGGAAAGCTGAAGTACTCAATGCTTTCTTTGCCTCTGTATTCACGGACAAGGTCAGCTCCTGGACTTCTGCGCTAAGTGACTCAAGATGGGATGAAGATGGACAGCCTGTGGTGGGTAAAGAACAGGTTAGGAACTATTTAGAAAAGCTAAACGCATACACAAATCCATGGGTCCGGACTTAATGCATCCGAGGGTACTGAGGAGTTGGCAAATGTCATTGAGGAGCCTTTGGCCATTATCTTTGAAAAGTCGTGAGATCGGGAGAAATCCCGGATGATTGGAAAGGCAAATGTAGTACCCTGGATCGTCTTCAAAAAGGGAAGAAGGACGATCCAGGGAACTATAGGCCGTCAGTCTTACCTCGGTTCCTGGAAAAATCATGGAAGGGATCCTTAAGGAATCCATTTTGAGGCACTTGGAAGAGAGGAAAGTGATTAGGAATAGTCAGCATGGATTCACAAAGGGCAAGTCGTGCCTGACCAATCTGATTAGCTTCTATGATGAGGTAACTGGCTCTGTGGACGTGGGAAAGTCAGTGGATGTGATATACCTCGTTTAGCAAGGCTTTTGATACGGTCTCCCACAATATTCTTGCCAGCAAGTTAAGGGAATGCGGATTGGATAAATGGACAGTAAGATGGATAGAAAGATGGCTAGAAGGCCGGGCCCAGTGGGTAGTGATCAACGGCTCGATGTCAGGATGGCGGTCGGTTTCTAGCGGAGTGCCCCAAGGTTCGGTTCTAGGACCGGTTTTGTTCAATATCTTTATTAATGACCTGGATGAGGGGATGGATTGCACCCTCAGCAAGTTTGCGGATGACAGTAAGCTAGGGGGAGAGGTAGATACGCTTGAGGGCAGAGATAGGGTCCAGAGTAACTTAGACAAATTGGAGGATTGGGCCAAAAGAAATCTGATGAAGTTCAACAAGGACAAGTGCAGAGTCCTGCACTTGGGACGGAAGAATCCCAAGCACAGTTACAAGCTGGGGACCAACCAGCTAAGTAGTAGTTCTGCAGAAAAGGACCTGGGGTTACAGTGGATGAGAAGCTGGATATGAGTCAACAGTGTGCCCTTGTAGCCAAGAAGGCTAATGGCATATTAGGTTGCATTAAGAGGAGCATTGCCAGCAGATCCAGAGAAGTGATTATTCCCTTTATTCAGCTCTGGTGAGGCCACATCTGGAGTATTGTGTCCAGTTCTGGGCCCCCACTACAAAAGGATGTGGACGCATTGAGAGGGTCCAGTGGAGGGCAACCAAAATGATTAGGGGCTGGAGCATATGACTTATGAGGAGAGGCTGAGGGAGTTGGGTCTGTTTAGTCTGCAGAAGCGAAGAGTGAGGGGGGATTTGATAGCAGCCTTCAACTTCCTGAAGGGAGGTTCCAAAGAGGATGGAGAGAGGCTGTTCTCAGTAGTGACAGATGGCAGAACAAGGAGCAATGGTCTCAAGTTATGGTGGGAGAGGTCCAGGTTGGATATTAGGAAAAACTATTTCACTAGGAGGGTAGTGAAGCACTGGAATGGGTTACCTAGGGAAGTAGTGGAGTCTCCATCCCTGGAGGTGTTTAAGTCTCGGCTTGACCAAGCCCTGGCTGGGTTGATTTAGTTGGGATAGGTCCTGCCTAGAGCAGGGGCTGGACTTGATGATCTTCTGAGGTCTCTTCCAGCTCTATGGTTCTATGATTCTATGATACTTTGGGCCAGTTCCCGTGATGTATTGAGGACCTCCCCCTCCCTTGCCGGGCAAAAAGAGCAGAGCGTGGCGAACACGTTACAGAGTCAGGCACATTGCTTGTTGCCGTTTTCACTCACAGTCAGTCTGAAGGGCCAATACTTACCATTCACTCACATTTCCAACCACTGTGTCTAGGAATTGTGGGACTCAATCAGAAATGCGCTGAGGACTTACAACTCCTAGTTGGCGGTGGACACGGTATGAGAGGTTCCAGCCTTGCGTCATGTACGCATCAAACTATGTTTCATATATTCATTTACAAAGAGAAGCTGTTCATTGCAAAACGAATATCTGTGGGTTTGGTCCAAAGCCCACCGGTAGTAACAGAAATCTTTTTAAATGTCTCCAATGTCTCTGGTTCAGGCCCCTATCATACATGTGAGAAATGAGTGTGACACACATAGGGCTGTCCATACATCCGGAGCCCATACAAACCCCTTCTCCCAGTGCCCCAGGCATGGGGCGCAGGGTAACTCTGCTGTTCCAGGCCCTACCCTGCCTCTGCTCCACCCTGCCCCAACCCTGCTTCACTCCTTCCCAAGCCCCGATCCTGCTCCATCCATGCCCTGCACCTGCTCTGTCCCTTGCCTCTTTCCCCAAGCAACATGGCGCAGGGGATTCTGGGACCTGGCATAGGGTGGCAATAAGGGTCACACCCCCACTCAGCCACACTCACTGTGGTGGCAGGGAGCTGGAGTGGCCCAGCAGCCTTCTCTGCCTCACTGTGCCACCCTCCCAGCCCACAGCGCCCTGCTTCTCCTTGGTGGCAGGGAGCAGAGCAGCCTGGGGCTGAGGCACTCTACTTCCTGCTACCGTGGAGAAGCAGAGTCGGCCGGAAGAGGGTGACGCGGTGGAGAGGAGCAGGCTGCCAGGCCACTCCATATTCCGCTGTCCTAGTGAGTGTGTGTGGGAGGCAACCGCTGCTGCCACCCTGTGCCAGGCCCTATAATCCCTCGAGCATCTCCCATCCATAGGAAAGTTGAGGCGGCCACCACTTGTCCCGCCCCTTCCCCTGAAGCGTGGGGCCTGGGCAACTACTCCAATTCATCCTATGGATGGGATGGCTCCGCATACTCAATGGAAATAATTATTTTTTTAACACAGAGATTCTTCTCCTCAGCTTACTTTGTAGAGGCTGAAGTAAGGGAAACAGCCTTTACAATGCCAAGGAGCATGGAATGAAACAGGAAAAGCACAATGTTCATTTCCAAAGGAGTTCCTTTTTTATATAGTTTGAAGAAATGTTGGATAGAAACAATCACACAGTTCTTTGGTCTTGTGCTGCAGGTCAACAGCTGCAGAGAGAGAGAGAGAGAGAGAGAGAGAGAGAGACTTCCTTGGATACTATTGCTAGTTTCTGTTTGCCTGAGCTAAGAACACAATGTCTGGCACAGCAGACATAAGCTGCAAAAGATTGGCTTATATCTGCTGTGTAATTCTCAGGAGGAATGACTTATCTACCATACCCACACACGCACACAGGACTTTGGGGATGTTGGGGGTGCTCTAGAGTCATATACTTGGCATGCAAATCTATGTATTTGTACATTTCTCTCTAGCTCTGTGTGTGTGTGTGTGTGTGTGTGTGTGCATGGGGGGTTACCCTTAAAGCTCTCACAAAAGCCACCTCTCAATTCATGACAGATGTTGGAGCCAGTCATATGCCTTGGATTGAATTCACAGCTGGCCTAAATGTGACGTCAAGGCAGCTGCACCTACTTACGTCAGTAATGTATTTTTTCTTTTATCTAGACATTGGATCATGCTTAAAGTCCCAAACCAATTTGGGATAACTAAGAACTGCTACTCCCATCATTTTGTTCTTCTGATTTTAATTATTTTCATCTCGTTTACCCTCTATGCACTTTTCCAAAAAGCCCCAGTAATTCTTAGCATAGCTTTATTATGCAGGTTTCAGAGAGGAAGCCATGTTGTCAGGTGCATCTGCTGAAGTGGTTTTTTCCCGTAAGAGCTTATGCCCAAATAAATCTGTTAATCTGTCAGGTGTCACAGGGCTCCTCGTTGTTGTTATTATGCAGGAAATGACATATGCTTGTAATATTCCAACCAGCTGTGGTTTTCAGGTTCCTCCTGTGATTACATACACCAAGGACATGAAAAATCTGTTGTAGCCCACAAAGTGGGAGATTCTAAAGTTTCCTGTTATAATTTTAACTAGGACAACAGAGCATCCTTTTTGAATGGCTACGTAATCATAGCAACAGGCAAGAGCCTCAATCTCCTCACCAGATTTGAAGATAACCTTTTTAAAGTTCAAAGAAATTTGATCCCCTTTTTTTTTTCATTTTTGCACCTTCTGCAGTTTCAAGTTTTACCAAAGACTGGAACTGTGAATGCCTGAATAACTCAATACCATAAGAAATGCTGGTTTTAAAGTATTACTAGTCTAACATTAAGATTTTTTTGTTAGTGTGAGATTTTTCAGATCAATATCAGCCGTTAAATAAATTTGGGTTGGGACTTTCAAAGGAGACTAAGTTTAGTTCCTATTTAGTCTAATCCCCTTGGAAAATCTACTCCTTGTTTTGTTTTAGGGGTTTTTTTTGGGGGGGAGGGGTCATAATTCCTCAAACAACAACTTAATGTTCATTACTGTATTGGTTACCATGCCATTGTTTTTTTTTTTCTTCAGCTAATGTTTTGCCATTGTTTGCCTTAATCATAATAATCTGACTACATGCCTTCAGACCATCTGATATTTCTCAGCATCTCAATGATTTATAAACTGTATTTAGTTAATCTCTCTAATTTTGGAAGAATAGCACTCAGGGGCACATAGTACATCAAGTTCCATCTACAAATACTTTGTAATCTTTTTAATAATTTTCCATGACAATGACTATGTTTACTTAGTATCTGATTCTGCCACACACAATCATGCTGATTAATAAGCTACTATGTGACTAGTCTAATTACTTCAGTTGTACTAGCTGCATAGGAAGGTCCTACTCAACCTATTTTTAATGGGTAAGGGAAACTTAAGTGGTGCAGATTTTGTGCATGGATGTGAACTTCATGGTTCTAACATTCTACGTGCTATATAAAGATTAAAAACGAACAATGGCTAATACAAAATTGAAATCATAAGCACGAGTATATTATTTATTTGAAAAACCTAAACAAAACCCAGATGAAACTAGTCTAGTTCTGGTGGACATCAAGTATATGTCATTCTCAGAAGCATAATTAAATACGGGTTGAACCTCTCAAATCCAGGACTCTGGTCTGTCAACATCCATGGTCTTGCAGGATCATGGATATTACTGGACCTGAGAGCCCCAGATGGCCAGGTTCAGAAGTGCAGCCCAGGCCAGGCTGGAGGTGGGGAGCACAACCCCAGCAGGGCCGGCATGGTGGGGAACACAGCTCTGGCCAGGGTTGGAAGCAGCAGAGCCAGCAGCTGGAAGTGCAGCCCTGGCCAGGGCTGGTGGTGGGAAGTGCAGCCCCAGCCGAAGCTGAAGGCAGCGGGGCTGGCCGTGTGGAGCACAGCCCCAGCTGGCGCTTGAGGTAGCGGGGCTGGCAACTGGGCACGCAGCCTGGACCGGCACTGTGTAGGATGCAGCCCTGGCCAGGGCTAGAGGCAGCATGGCCAGTGCCTGACAGGGGCTGGTGTAGTGGGAGGCTGGAGGAAGTGGGGCAGGTGGCAGGGAGGGCAGCCCCGGCTGGGGGCAGAGCCTACAGCTGAGTAAGGAGCCTTGATCTCCCTTGGTCTGGAAAACTCGTTGGTTTGGGATCACTTAGGTCCTGAGGGTACCAGACCAGGGACGTCCGACCTGTAGTCCAAAATCTTCAAGATGGCATCCATTAACAATATTCTTTAATCTCTAAAAGGAAATACATTTTAATGTCCCTAAGATAGTGAATGGGAACAATTTTCTGTGTTGTTACATGGGCCTCACTGTGTAGGCAAGTCCATGGGATGAATGGTGTGCATGAAGTCCATGGTGTCCTCCACTGGATGCATGATCATGATCATAAGAATAGTAGAGAAGAAGGGAGCTCCAGGTCACCAAGTCCAATCCACTGCCTCTCCTGTTACCTGGTACCATGTCTTCCTGAGGCAACGTGAGAGTGGAAGACATGCAGGGTTCCATTCCCAAAATTTCTGCCAGAATTCACACCAGAATGAGGCCAGCAGCAGCCTGTTGGCAATGTGTGGGAGGCTAGGGATGGGAGCTACTTCCAGCCACAGGGAAAGGGTGGGAGGAATGACTTGGCACTTGTCTTTGCAGAGCTTGTCTGTTCTTCTTTGCTTCCCCCCCTCCCAGCCCTGTACTAGTAAAATAAAAGTTAATGTTTATTTACATCATTATTTGCTAAATAAAGACACAACACTCCACAATAGCTTTACACACAAATGAAAAATATGATCCACACAGAAACATAGTTTTGTCCCCAGTTTTCCTAGAAATGTGGTGAGGGAAAGAGGAGAGTAAATGTATCTTCGGGAAGCATAAGGGAAACTAGTAATGAAGACAGTAAATCAAGGAAGAGCAAATCCAGTACCATACAGCCATCCCTTGCACATCTGCTTTCCACTGAAATCTCTTCAAATCTCTCTTTAGATCTGCTGGTCCCTCCCATTCCTTAATCCGTACTTACTGACCTCACAAGCCTCTCAAAAGAGTATTCTGTGATGACACTGATGTCACTGCTGGAACTTGAGATGACTGTAGTTCTGAGCAGGAACAGGCCAGCTCCTTCACAATAATAAACATCAGCTGCCTGAATAAATAACATTCCCAGTAAATTCTTGATGTGGGGGAAGATCAGAAATTAACATCATGAAGGCTATCGTAAAGCCAATTCCCCAGGGAGATGAACAATCATAGAATCATAGAACACTAGAACTGGAAGGGACCTCGAGAGCTCATCAAGTCCAGTCCCCTGCCCTCACGGCAGGACCAACCACCGTCTAAATTGGGGTGGGGAACCTTTTTTGGATCGGGGCTGCACACAAGTGAGAAACAAAAAACCCCACCCCTCATCAGCATGGGCTACCCAATGCTAGGGGGGAGCCCTGAGCCTCGGGGCCAAATCCAGGCAAGCTGGGGGCTGCATCTGGCCCCCAGGCCTTAGATTCCCCACCCCTTATTTAGATCATGCCTGATAGATGTCTATCTTACCTGCTCCTGAATAGCTCCAGTAATGGAAATTCTACAACCTCCCTAGGCAATTTATTCTAGTGCTTAACCACCGTGACAGTTAGGAAGTTTTTCCTAATGTCCAACCTAAACCTCCCTTGCTGCAGTTTAAGCCCATTGCTTCTTGTCCTATCATTAGAGGTCAAGGCAAACAATTTTTCTCCCTCCTCCTTATAACACCCTTGTAACAATGTTTTATTAGAGGAGGAAATCAATACCTAAATCTTTCTGAGGGAAAAATGGTAAGTTGATTTGTATATCCCAGGGTAATGATCTCAAGCCTTGGTCGTTTAGAAGCATGTCACTGTTAAGGCATGTCTGCACAGCAGGGCTTAACTCAAAATAAGCTACCCAAATTGAGCTACGTCAATTGTGTAGCTTATTTCAAAATTGGGCTCTTTTTCTCGAAATAGAGCACTCTTCCTCCAACTTCCCTTAGGCTACATCTAGACTACAATGGTTTATCAGAAAAAGGTAAGCAAATTGCGCTCTGCAATTTACATACCTTTTTCCAATAGTTTTGCCAGAAGAGGCTTTTCCGAAATTTGGCCGGTCTGCACTGGGCCAAATTTCGGAAAAACGTCCTCTTTCGGAAGAGCCCTTCTTCCTTGTGAAAGGAGGAAGACAGGGCTTCCAAAAGAGCACGTCTGCTCTTCCGCAAACAAAAGTGGAAGAGCAGATGCGTTCCCTGGATGTGGCGGAGTTTTTCCCAGAAAAACCCTGTAGTCTAGACATAGCCTTACTCCTCATACAATGAGGGTTACAAGAGTCAGAGTAGGCAGTCCTCCAGCTTGACAGTATTTCAACATTATTTTGAAATAACTGCCTGCTGTGTAGACATGGACTAAGTAAGGCTAGTTATTTCAAAATAATGTGGTGTAGACATACCCTTACTGAATCCCTGTAGTGGAGCATGTGACCATCTCAGATGAAATTGTTTGAAAAGCGTAGGTCACAATCTGAGCATCTTTGTGCACTGCAGCTATAGTGGGGAAGAGAGAGGGGTAAAGGAATTTTTTTTCCACAATAAATGTTTTGCTCTAGTAGGTGTACAAAGAAAGATATTCCCCATTTCTATTTAGTTTAAAACTCTGTGGGTTTTTTTCTTATCAGAAGCATTTTTAAGGATGAACACTTGGGACTACAGTTGCAAATACCCTCCATGTAGCCTGCTGTGTGCATGTGGTTTTAATTACACTTTAAATGTTATTTGAAGGGATCATGCGCCTTCCTCTTGTTTGCTTTTGGTCTTGCTTTTAGTCTCAGTTAGTTGAGCACATACTGCAGTGTATCCAGTAAAGATCAGAAACACAATATGTGTTTACAGTCTCTAAGGAGTAATTTATTGTGATGCATGGGATTTGGTTACATGATTCAATCCAGTTTCATGCATCATGGATAAATATTTATCCTTAACCTGTTCTGATTTGTTTTACTTTTAAGAACACCAGCAATGTACAATGTTTGTATACAGAGCCTGTCCTGATTTTACCTTCTATTAATTACTAAACTGTTCTCTGTCTGGTTGGAAATACACACCCCAATAGTCACATCAGATCTAGATCACAAAGCTGTGATACATTTTCCCTTTTCTGATTTTCAGCTTTTACTGCAGCATCTTTACCATCAGTCCTAGGTGTTTCTGTGTCCCCCAACCCCTCCATTATCATAGTATCTAAGCACCTCACAATCTTTAATGTATTTTGTATCACAATGCCCGTGAGAAAGTAAGGCAGTACAAGTATCCCTAGTGTTACAGATGGGGAACTGAGTCAGAGGGACAAAGGGGTAGACCCTTCACTAGTTCAAATTTAGCACAGCTCCAGTGAAGTCAAGTGCTAAGTGACATCACCAAAGTGACATAATGGAAGTCTGTGATGAAGACAGTGATTTGAACCCCAAAGTCTCTGTATGCTTCTCTAACTACTGACCATCCTTCTCTTTGACGGTTCCTTTGCTTGAGAAGTGTGCTGTTTTTCTTAGCTGGTGGATAAATAATTTATTATTTGAAGCTTTATCTTCTGGCTGGATGGGGGCAATTCAGGGAGCTGGGTGATCAGTGGAACTTTTATTTGGGAACATGCCCCCAAAGGTTGCTTTGTTGTGTCTGGACCTCTTTTGTGTTGGTTTTCCATGACTATGGCAGGAATGTTTGAAAAAATAGTATATTGCTGAATATTTGGGTGCGTCTACACAGTACCCTAAACTCGAAATAAGATATGCAGTTTTAGCTATGCAAATTGCATATCTTATTTCGATTCTAATTCGAAATAGTTTATTTTTAAATTTGGTGCATCTACTCAGTGCCAAATTTTGAAATAATGCACTGTTTTGAGACATCCCTTAACCCTCGTGGAACGAGGGTTACAGGGATGCCAAAATAGCATGCCTGTTATTTCAAAAAATATTTCAAAATATGCCTTGTTAAGATGTAGGGTAGCTATTTTGGGATACCTCCAGTATCCTGAAATAGCCGCGCAGTGTAGACATACCCTTTGTGGAAATCAGCTTAAAAATTGTAATCAAAAGCATGCATACCAGAAATGTCATGCTAAAAGTTATGCGCAATAGAGCTGGGCAAAAAATCTACATATTCACTTTGGTGGAAGTTTCTAAAAGAAATTTACTTTGATTTCTCTGGAAATCTTGTGAATTGAAGCAGTCTATTTCAGTTCTGTTCTAGGCATATTTGCATCCTTTTTTTTTGTTCTTTTGGGAGTCTCTAGTCTATATACATCAGTGTCATTTGGGGGCAGTGTTTTTTATAATTAAGTCCTCATTCATTAGTGTCTGTGCATGTATGTGAATACGGACATATACATATTTTTGGATCCTAAACAATTTAGTGTACATATTTTATATTTATATACAAGTTTTGTATTCATCTTTATTTTAAAATTCTGTACATCAAATATTATCATGGATCCAAGTAGTCAATTGCATAAGGCCTTCAGAAAGTCCACAGTTTTAACCAGTCATCACCCAGAGCACTTCTAAGAACATCTCAGCACAGAATACAGTGTGTTCTTTAAATGTGGCTGAATAGCCTCTTTTGTGGAAAAGTTGTTAAACACTTTTGTCTGCCATGCTACACATTCAAAAAGCAGCTAGCTGGCTCATAAAATTCAGTATGGTGCTGTCATTCTTAACTGATGGGGCCTCCATTTGGGACATAGATAGAACTCAAAGGATGAATGATAAGAATGATAATGATCAGGATGAAGAATGGAAAGGTTAAGGGCACTGGAAGTCTTGCAAATTGCTTGTTATTTATTGTATATTTAACATGCCTCTTTTTTACCCCGCAACCCTCCCCCACCCAACACACTTCCCCTGCAAAAATAGCTTTCTTGAGAGTTGAATTTTTGTTACAATGAAGTGCATGCTAAAAGGGAGATCAGATCCAGAGGATGCCAAGCCTTAAAGAGTCTTAGGCAGTGAAGGCTGCTACACACAGAGATGTCACCTAATTATTTTTATTTTTTAAAACATCTATGAGGCTATGTCTACACTACAAAGAAAAGTTGGAAAAAGATACGCAAATTGCTAACTTCAATTTGTGTGTCTTTTTCTGCTTTTCTTCCAAAAGTGGCTTTGTCTACACAGGGCCAAATGTCAGGAAAAAGACCTTTTTGGAACATCCCTTCTTCCTCGTGAAACGACGTTTACAGGGATGCCAACAAAACACGTCTGCTTTGCTGACATTTTTTTCGGAAAAGTGGACACGTTTCTTGGATGCGGCAGAGCTTTTCTGGGATTTCCAGAGATATCCCAGAAAAGATCTGTAGTCTAGACATACCCTGAATGATTTCAACAGATGCAAACAGGACACTTAAAGAGACAAAGGAGATTGTATACACATCTTTCTAATTCTTTTTCTGTTCACACAGGTTATAATATAAATCCATGAGTAAATGTTTTGATGTGGATAGCGCTTCCCTGCTGTAAACAGGCAATGCTTGGGGAGAGTCATCCCCCAAATTTCTGGCTGCAGCTGCACCAAGCTACCCTGGCAGGGTTCTGAGTGAACTGTCTCCACAACTCCACAAAGAGCCTAGGCCCTAGGGTGACAATGGCAGGGCTCTGCATGACATGCCACGTGAACCCAATGTGCCCAGCACTGCTCCCCCTCCAGCTCCTGGCCCTTTACTGCAGCTCTGTGGGTCGCTCTCAGGCTTGCTTTCCTCAGCTTGCCAGGGGTCAGGGGGCTCTATGCTCGTGCTGAGCCACCCTCACCTGAAATATTTCTGGCTCGCTCAGTTCCTCTCCCCAACATCCAGGCCTGGGGAGGGAAGGAGGGAGGAGGCGGCAGTGACAATACGTGGGGGAGAAAGGGGGTTCCTGGGTCTGCTCAGATGGAGCTTGGCTTGTACTGAGCATGCTCAGTAACACTGCTGAAGCCAGCTACCTTCTCTCTGCTCACCCCCACTATCATCAGTCATGGGTAGTCTCTGGGCGGAGGAAGGAGGGAGCTGCTTCTCCTGCCACATGAGGATCGCCACTCCAGGTCACTGCCTCTATGCAGTGTGGCGGCTGCCTGTGAGCGCCTGCTTGGGGATAGAGTTGCCAACCTTCCTGGTTTTGGCAGGAGTCTCCTGGAATTGGACTCAATCTCTGGGAGATTTTAGGCTGCTAAAAATCCACTGGCTCAGCAGGGCTAAGCCAGGCTCCCTGTCTGCTCTAGCCCTGTGCTGCTCGCAGAAGCAGCCGGCATGTCCCTGCAGCCTCTGGGGTGTCTCTGTGTGCTGCCTCACCCAGAGCACTGACCCTGCAGTTCCTTAGGTTAGGAACTACAGCCAATGGGAGCTGCAGGGGCAGTGCCTGTAGGTGGGTGCAGTGCCTCCTTTCCCATCCATCAGGGGTTGAGGAATAGCCTGCATTAGCCATTAATGGGGAGCTGTCCAAGGCAAGTGCCACATAGCTGGATTTGTCAACCTCTGCCCCATCCCTGAGAGCCTGCACCCATTCCTGTATGCCAGCTCCGAGCCCCTTTCCTGTACCCCAGCTCCCAAGCACCCAAACTCTGCTCCAGACTTCACACACCCACCCCCTCTTCCAATCCAGCCCCTTGCCCCAATTCTGAGCTCTTCCAAGAGCCAGCACAGTGCACCCACCCTTGCACCCCATCCCAGCCCTGAGCCCCTTCTGAGAACCAGCACCATGAACCCTCTCCTGCATCCCTACCCTGGGTCCAGCCCTGAGCCTCTCCCAGAGCCAACACTCTGCACACTTTCTCTCCCCTTTCACCTCTGCCCCAGCCCTGAGTCCCCTCATGCGCCCCCAGACTCCTTCCCAGATTCCGCACCTTCCCATCATCCTCTGCACCTGAACCTCCTCCTGCACCCCAACCCCCTGTCCCCGCCTGGTGAAAGTGAGTAAGAGTGGAGGAGAGTTCAGGAGGGAGAGGGGATGGAGTGAGTGGAGCAGGGCCTCAGAAAAGGGGTAGGTCACAGGCAGGGTCTTGGGGTGGAGGTAGGGAACGGGATGGGGCAAGGGTGTTTGGGTTTTGTGTGTGGTTAGACAGTTGGCAGTCCTAGCTGGGGAGGCAGCAATGACCCACACACAGGTAATCCTGGCAAGGTGGGGAGAGCACAGCAGTGGCCCTGGCTAGCTTCAGGGCAGGGAGTCAGTGGGGAAGATGTTGGGAGCAGGTTCTTGTGCTCAGCCTGAGTTATGGGCATTACCTGGACCCCTGTCCCAGCTGAGGGTCAGCAAGGGAATGAGGGCTTTGAAGAGAAACTTCGTTGCTGTGAGTTCTCCATCCAGGCTGCCTCAGCCTCCCATAAGCGGGATTGGCTGCCCCTACCCAGGGAGATGGGGCTAGAAGGTTCCTGCCCCCAGAGGCAACTTGCAGGGAGGTCATGTCCTGTCCTCCTCCAAACCTTTGCATTGTAACCCCTCCCCCCCACTATTAATAATTATTAAAAAAATGAGGAAGAATGGCTCTTGCACAAGGGGGGGGGGGTTTGCACAAAAAGGAGCCGTCTACATGGCTCATTTTTGTGCAAAAGCCTCTTGCACAAAAATGGCTGCTCATTAATTATGTAAATGAATTGTGGCGATATACCACGCCGTGCTTCATTTGCATATGCTTTTCTGCAAGAAGGCTACAGTATAGATGTAGCCAGTGTCCGGTCGGGAAAGATGGCAACCCATTTGCCATCCAGCGCGTTTGATTTGACCTCTCAGTTGCAGAGGCATAGTGAACGGGGGGCAAGGGGAGCGGTTGCCCCCGGGCGCCATGCTAGGGGGCACCAGGCTGAGGTGGGACCAGAGCACATGCTGCTCTGGCCCATGTGATGCTTTGAGCTGAGACCTTGGACTCGGAATTGGCTACGTGCTGCCTCCCTCTACACACTGTGAGCCGAGGCAGCCAAGCTGAGTGGAAAGAGCAGCAACTTGAAAGGTAAGATTTCCTTACCCGTCCCGTTCCCCCAGTGCCTGGCTCTGTGGGGGGGTGGGGGGATTTGATTGGGGGGGCGCTCCCGGTGCTGGGGGTGCCTGGCTCTGGGAAGGGGTGAGTGCATTGGGATGGGGGTCACTTGGGAGGGTTGGCTCTGGGGCAGGGGTGAGGTGAGTGGATGGGGACACTGTGGGGGCTGGCTCAGGGGAGGGGTGGAGTGCATTGGGATGTGAGTGCTGGGGGGGCCTGGCTCTGGGTCAGGGGTGGTTGTATTGTACTTAAAAGTACTGCATGGGATCTTTTCGGGGGAAGAGGCAAAATGCCATATTTATTGGTAATACACACATATAGCAGTCAACACTTATATGCATATAATATAGCGCACACACTCACACACACACCATGTCTTGTTTTTACCAATAGTTGTTCCACCTAACTGCACTGGCCAGGTTAGTTAGGTGGGGGAGGGTTGGAGCCACATCAATGCTCCATGTTGACTGCAAGATACCTTAGATCAGTGTTTCCCAATTTTATTTGCCCACAGAACCCTTTTAAACTTGAACCTGTAATAACAGTCTAATATATGGAGCTGAAAAAGTAGTCCACAAATAAGTAAGGATAATAATAAACAAATGCTAAACAAGGTCATGAGATCAACATTTAGTTTAATTGCACATATTTAAAAACAAAAATCACATAATATTAATTATTATTATTTTTAATCATAAAATGTTATTGTAATGGAATTTTCTTGCGGAACCCTTATTTTCATTTTGCGGAACCCTAGGGTTCGTGGAACACTATTTGGGAAACACTGCCTTAGATGTATAGTGTCTTCCCTTTCATACAGAAAGTCATCATATGCATATGCAGTTATTTGTCTGTGGCACCTTCTTCTGGGTGTTGTTTTAATGCTGCCCCATTCACCTTCAAAGAGGGAGCATCCAAAAGCAGGCACTTGCTGCTTACTCCCAAGGCATCCATAGGTCCAGTCTTCTTTCAATGAGCCCACTTCACAGATCCCATTGTTCTGATTGTTCTTGAATCTGGCTTCTACCTTTCTCCAACCATTGCAAGTGCCCAGAGGTGCTTTTCTTTCATGCCTTATACATTCACACCTCATTCACTCAACAGGACAATCAATTTAGCAAAAGGGGGTACAAAGTCTACAAGATACAAGGTTTCTATGTAAAAAGCCTTAATACAAAGTTTCTGTGTTCTGTAAAAGTATACTAAGTTTCTATAAAATGACTTAATACAACAAACTAAAGACTTATTACAATGCAAAAGGACTTGATACAAAGTTAAAATAAAAAAATTTCATTGAGAAAATGATTAATAGAGAGATTAATGAGATTTACCTACAGTTGCATTGGTATGGAGGGAGCTGGGATGCCTGCTCTGGGGAAGGGGTGGTTGCATTGGAATGGGGGGTGCCTGGCTCTGGGGCAGAGGTGAGTGCATTGGGATTGGGAGCACTGGGGGACCTGACTGAAGGGGAGGAGTGAGTGCATTGGGGTTACTTTTAAAAAATTTTAAAATAAAAGATACTTTATAACAAAAGGAAAAACTTAAAAAACAATAGTCTGGTAGCACTTTTTTGTTGTTGTTGTTGATTTAGAAATAATAACAGATCCACAGTAACAAATTGGGGGGGGGGCGCAAATTTGCCGGGTGCATAACACTCTCGCTACACCTCTGCTCAGTTGTGTTGTGGTGTTTTTGCTCTTAATTTGTACATGGCAGGGTTTTAAAACAGAAGAATAACACATTTCTGGCTTGAATTGTCAGAGGAATAGCCAACTTGCTAAGTGTGATTTGTGACCATTTTCATGAATCAATCAAATATTCAAAAGCAATGCATGGTTCTATGGGTAAATTTTCCAGGTTTTTGTATTGTTTCGCCAGCTCAGAGTAAGACCAAAGAAGCTGTATGTATGTTCTGATGACATGAACAAAAGCTCACACCTCTTTCTTTTTCCTTTTGGACCAGATAGGAGGACTCTTCCAAATAAAAAACTAGGTCAAATTCTTATTTAAAATGATCCAGATGTCTGACCTTAATGCACTGTTAGGTCAGAGGGAGGATAGACAGTCCCCCTCTTCAGTTGCAGTGTTTAATTTGAACATTGCCTCGAATGCTCCAAGAGCCTCGTTGGGTTGTTTAAGCTTTTTTCATTTATTTTCTCATCTTTGTTCTCTGAGTCCCAAGCTGCCCCCTGTGATGAAGAACTGATGTAGAGGCCCTACAGTGATACATCTAAATGTTTTCATCCCAACCCTGATTTAGTTATTTTTAAATCGTTTTAGTGTCTTTATATTGGCCAAAAAGCAATTCCTCTTTTACCCTGTTTTTGATTTAGACAATAACTTAGGAACTCCATAACTACCAGCAACAGTCAGAGATAGAGTGAGTAAATGTCACTTTGCCTTTTATATACAGCACCTTCCATTCAGGGATCTCAGAGCGCTATATAAACCTTATTTAGTGAAGCCTTGCAAGTTTTCCACCCAGTCGATGAGAAAGCTGCAAAACAAAGAAAATAAAGCCAAACTTTGAACTGTAGCCTGTGATTCTGGGTGCCTCAGTTTTGGTGTGCCCAGCTTGAAGTAGGTTGGTGCTTATATACTGCTTTGAGATCCTTGACGCTGAAAGATGCTTATGCAAAGGGCAAAAAGTATGTATTCACTGTGGTGCCAAACCAGTTCCTACAGCTAACAATACGAGTCTTTCAATAGGCACCATTGGAACAGGCTCTAAGTTTCCACTTGATGCTGGTATTTCACAGCACCTGAAATCAGAGGCTACTTATGAAAATATTGAACCAAATGACTTGCCTGAATTCATACAGTTTGCCACTTCTAGAGTGTTAGCCTGTTTCCAATGTGAGGATGCAGGACTCCTAGAACTGGACCCATGGGTCCTACTGTGGCCACAGCCACCCTCTGGCTCTACCAGTGACTGGAGACTTAGGAGCCCTGAGGCCTCAAGCGCCACTAAAATGCCACCCACAGAGAGCTCATCAGGGTTGCTCTGGAGTTCCTGATTGGGTTGGGTACACCATTTAAGCTGGAAAGAGACACAGGAGAGACCTGTTACGTGGATTGTAGTTGCCACAGACCCTACCATCTGTTACCAGCTGCCTGGTCTGGTTCCTGGCTCCTTCCATCAGCCTTGTTACAGTCCCTGAATCCTATTGCCCTGCTGTCTGACTGCTCTGGATTCAACTCCACTTTTTGGCTGCTAAACACTGATCCTTGGCATTGGCTCATTTCCTGTCTGACTTTGGCTCTAACTTTCAGTTTTTATCCCTGGCCCTGACTATGGGCTTATTCATTTGCCTCTGGTTTGAGAACACTGCACTGACCACCAGGCCAAACTGCTTATGTCCTGATCACTGTACTGATCTTCCACAGACCCTGACACCCAGTCCCCAGCATTAGTCACAAACCACATTGAAGGCAAGAACAAAATATAACAGTTATACGGCTGGTCACTTCTTCCTACTCCCTCAGTGGTTTTCCATAGATTTTTCAGTACTTTGGCTTATTGCTTTCTCTAACCATGTTCCAGGCTAACATCTGGTTCTCTCTCTATATTGCAGAGTGTGTCTGTCTGTGAGTCTGTTTGCTGAAGAACTCCTCCTAAATGGTAAGAGTTAGGGCCACCAAATTTGGTAGGCAGCTTCATCTGCTCCTAACTTAAAGCAAGGCCAGGGTTTGGTTGTGCCAGGGGAACCAGAAGCCCCAGGAAAAGGACAGTTTTCCATAACATGGAAATCAAGAGGCTTTTTTCAGAGGGATGTGATATGAGAGGGCTACTGGGGACAGGAAGCTGGCAGGGGAGAGCTATCCAGCAGAGTGTCCACTGGGGGTAGCTGCACCACCAAAGTAGTGGCCAGAAGGGCTAGGGCTCCACCATCTTGCCTGCCCACACACTGGTAAGTAGCCCCCCTGCCCCAAGCCCTTTCCCCACTCCCGGCCCTTCACTAGAGAAGGGGAGAGAAAAGGGCCGTAGTAGCTAAGGGGCTGGAGAGGAGAGAATTGGCCTGTGCTGGATGGGCACTCCTACCTCGCGCCTCTCCTCATCCACCAACGCTCACTCTTATACTTTCCAGCCACAGACTAGACTCTGCATGTTGCCAGTCAGTGGAGCAGCTAAGCGCCCCGCCCACCCCAAATAGTGCCGGGTAAGTCTGCTGTAAGGAAATTATGGCACAGGGCTGGGAATCTGGAGACCTAGTCTCAGTTCTGCCACTGACTTCCTGTTGCTCTTGGATGTAACTCTCCATGCCACAACTGCCTTCTGCACAGAATGGTATTAACAGTAATTGCATCATGTGGGTGTTCATTAATACTCTTGGAGTATCTTGAGGGCCTTTGACTAGAAGTTCTATATAAGTGTGTGTAAATTATTTGAATGCTAATTGTGGCTGCTAATTGTCCTTGTTTTGGACTCAGACTTTAGCATCTGATCTCTGCCAAAGTGGGCTAACTGTATGGTAAACTGTAGCATAGCAAGGATTTTCTGTGGACCCTCTGTGAAAAACTAGCAAATGTACCCAGTAGTGCTCGGGCTCCATGCAGAGGGCTGCGAGTGTGGTGGGTGCAGGAGTTAGGGAAGAGCTTGGTCTCTGCAGCTGGTCTGGGGGAGGGCCAGGCTCTGGGAGGTGGCCCCTGCCGGTAGCACCCTCCCAGCCCTGTATCTGATCTGGAAGGGTTTAGGGTCCTTGGGGAAGGGGGAGCAGGCTACAGGGGCTGGCCCTTGCATCCACTTCTCCTCTGTCCCCCACACTGACCCTATGGGGAAGGGGGGCCTGGCCTCCAGCGGCCTCCCCACAGCTTGCAGGCTGTTTGCAGGGAGACAGGATCTGGGTGCTGGCCCCCAGCTTCCAGTGGCCCCACAAGGCCTGCAGCCTGTCCAGGGCTGGACCGTGGTTCCAGGCCTCTCCTCCAGGGCAGGGTGGGGCTAGGCCTGGTTCTCATCCTCTTCTTGGGGAAGGGGGTCTCCTGGTCAGGGCCTGGGGGTTATGGGATGGAGAATGGGGAAGGTCCAGGGCTGGCTCCCTTGGCACTATTTGGGGTGGAGGGGCACTTTCCTGCTCTGTTGGCCACACTATGCAGAGTCCTGTCCGCAGCTGGCCATTGACTTACAGGTGCGACCCCAAGGGGTCACTCTGCAGTATAGCTGTCACCTGCACACGCTGCTCAGTAGTCACTGGCTGTGAGTATTGCGTCCCTCCTCTCGGCCCCCTCCCTTTCCATGTTCTGGAAGACAGGAGAGATGTCAAAGTGTAGACAGGGGTGAGGATAACCCTAGGCTTATCGGTAAATCCTACTGACTGCACCCATTTCCCCCTTGATTCCTATGTATTAGAGGCAGCAAGTGGGGAGGTGGAAGCCAGCTCTCCAAGGGCACCAGATCTGCCTGCCCCTCTCCCCCATGCTGCTGCTTCTGATACAGAGGCAGCAGCACAAACGGTGAGAGGGGCAGGCGGGAGACGATACGCACAGGGAGCTGGATTTCAAGCTGGCTCTGTGCATGTACTGGCTCTCCGGACCCATCTGCCCCCCCCCCCTTGCTGCCTCCTACAGAGTCAGGAGCTGATGCTCAGGGGGAGCCATCTTAAAAGCTGGCTCCCCTTGAACACTGGCTCCACAATCGGGCGGGGGGGTGAAGGGAGGGTGTCACGAAGCAGCTTTTCTGTCAGAAGCAGCAGCGTGGGGTGGCAGGCTGGAACTGGTCTGCGCGGGGAGCTGTTTTTTAAACCAGTTCCCCTCACAGACCTGCTCCTGCCTGCCACGCCATGCTGCTGCCTCTGATAGAGAGGCAGCAGTGTGGTGTGTGAAGGGGCTCCCTGGGAGTACGGCTGGAGCACACTGGCTGCTAGCCCTGCCCCCGGGACTATTGAATAGTTGTGTAACCACTAAAATTTTATGCAGTTACATGACTACTCAATTACACACTATCTAACATCTCTAGAAAGCAGTCCTGTTCCTGGCACTTCCTGTTTTCCTGCCACAACCAAACCCTAACCTTGCTTTAAGTTAGGGTAAGAGAAAGCTTCATACTAAATTTGGTGGCCCTAGCTCTTAGGCTATGTCTACACTGCCCCCTCTTGCGCAAAAAAATATGCAAATGAGGCGAAGCATGGAATATCACCACGCCTCATTTGCATAATTAATTAGGCTCTGTTTTTGCACTAGAGTCTTTTGCGCAAAACCCCCCTCTTGTGCAAGAGCCATTCTTCCTCTTTTTTTCAGGAAGAACGGCTCTTGTGCAAGAAGGGGGTTTTGCGCAAAAATGAAGCCTCATTAATTATGCAAATGAGGTGCAGCAATATTCCATGCTTTGCCTCATTTGCATATTTTTTTGTGCAAGAGGAGGCAGTGTAGATATAGCCTTACTGTTTAGGAGGAGTTCTCTTGAAGAAACAGGCTTGTAGACACACAGAAGGACTCACAGACAGACAGACACACTCTTATCTTCTCTGTGTTATATATATATTAAAGTTTGACAGTTCCAGTCATGGAAAAATAATGAAGTAATATCAGGTTGGAATTTCCAACTTTCTCTGGTCTGTTCTATGTAACTGCTTTGTTTCACAGAACAGCCAGCTGTACAATACTTCAAGTCATGCCGTCATACACACTGGCCACAGCTCTGGTAAACTTTTCCCAGTCAGCTGCAGAAAAGCCTCTGCCCCACACTTTTCCTAGAATGACTGATTCCTTTTTGTCCTTGTCTATAGTCTCTATTCATTTCCTGAAACACCAGGGAAATGTGGCTGAGAAATGTAAAGGCTCTGTTGCAATCTTCAGGGAATAAGGACAGATTCAAATGAAAAATAAACCTGAATAGGGGAGAGGAAAGGGAGCACAGGCAGAATTTGTCCGCTTCTTTCTAAGAATGTTTGGCATTAATGCCAACCCCAAGCAAATAAAAATTGTGAGTCAGGGTTACAAAAAAAAAAAATTTAGATTTAAAAATGAATATTGTTGGGGGTCCTTTCATTTGACATCTCGTGTTGGAGCACTTTGGGGTCATGTTTTCAACTTTCCTCCCACACTCACGAGGGCTAGAAATGAAGTGTTTTTCTTTTATTTTTTTTAAATGAAAACTGAGATTCTCAAGGCATAACTGGGTGCCAGCAACTGGGTCTTTAGAAGGAAAAAAAGCAAGGGGGTCTGCTGGTGTAGCTTGTCAGAGCTCCATGTCAATTTACACCAGCTAAAGATCAGCTCCCCAGTGTCATGCAACTCCCAGTTACTTCATAAGACTGGGCAATGCTGGGGTTTATTAGGAGTATCTGTGAATTATTTCAGGTCTAATCCTGTATTCCATAGGCAGGCAAAATGCCTACTAATTTCAGTGGCTATCTGCTTCTCTGCCAATACAGACTCAGGTACCTTGTTGCTTTCAGGAATACGTGACTGGGCATTACTCAGCTGATCTCAAGGTCTCATTTCCCACGGTATCAACTGACGTTTGCAGAAAGCACTGGGAATTTCAGCATGATTTCAGTGCTTCATCGGTGTGCTCCCCATACAGTGTAACTTCCTTCTATAAAGCTTCTAGTCTTCCTCTTTGGGAAGGCAAAACTGCGTATTCTAGACAGATGGGGCCCGATTCTTTTCCCATTTACACTAGTGCAAAGCAGAACTCTACTATGTGTTATTTATATAGATATACAAACTATTTTATATATTTTAAAATAATTATTCTCTGTCATTTATGTTTATTTAACAACATCCTGTCTTTTTTGGGAACATCCTCAATCTTAATTTCATGGTAATTCTTTCAAAGCCATGGATTAGCTAGATCAAGGGGTTTGCAGTATATTTCTTTATTAATTAGAATGTCATCCATCACCCTGAATGTGACGTCTTTATACAATAACTTCCAGATGTCCTCAGTTCCATGGTAATTTAATTTACATAGCGGCATGTGTTTCCATGCATTGCAGGTAACTATGACAACAGGCAGTCAGCAAGGTCCAAGCTGGCCATTGTTAGGGATGTGACAGCTTAGTCCAATTCAATTGTTGTTGTTTTCTAAGTACTGTAATATAGTCTGTGTCAATACTCTTCTAAAGGAATGACGAACCTATTTGGTTTTAAAAATCTTTTGCTTCTTAAATGCAGGGGAGAAGCAGGTGAAAAAGTAACAATTAGTGGCCAAACTCTGCTTGTCTTAGTCAGAAGACTTTAATGGACTGTTCTTGTAAATTGAGCAGGATTTGACTTTAGGTTATATGCACAGCGTGCAGAAAGAAATTCGACATATTGCTAAGGACACATGATGGCAGGATACAGTCCTCTGGTAAATTCTTTTCCTAACTTTCATGACCCAACAACCAGAGAAACCATTCATGGGCAAATCTAAAAGGGTGAATCAATATCCTGACTGTTACCTAGATTGAACCTTTTTATAGGTTGCTTGCTGTCCTATTTTCTTTGGGATGCCAGGGAAGAGATGTGAGATCTTTTTAACTCTGAAACTGCACCTATAACACCTTTCTATTGTGTGAAATCTTTAAAGCTGTTTGGGCTTGGGAAGGCAAATGAGCCTGAAGGCTTATTTACACAGGGAAATTTTACCAGTTATACTAATCCAGTTATATCAATATAGTTAAATCAGTATAGTTATACTTGTATTATATAACTTCTTATAGAAGCCAAGGCAACCTGGGAATCAAACCCCTAGCCGATAGTGTAGATGGAGCCTTATTCAAGTATAATAAAGGAGCCATTTTTCAGTTAGCTTTATGTTGCTTGGCAATGGGATTTAAGCTACACCAAAAAGCCTCTAGTACAGAGACATAAGAGTGTCTATATGGGTTGGTGGGCATGTGTGTGTGTGTGGGATGGAGTGGGGAGTTTATACTGGTATAATAATACAGGTTTACATTTCCATCCTATCATGGTAAAAAAGATGAGGTAAAAATGGCACTTTCCTAATCAAAAGTTCTGCTTCTTCGGTAAAGTCAGTGTCTCATCTACTTACTTTACTTTAATTTTTTCCTGCACAGCAGTTACACAGAAGAAAAATGGGTTGCTAGTTGACAAAAGGCCCTTGCTCAACTAAAGGGACATCTGCCTATTGATTTCAGTGGGTGTTGGATCAACCATGGTCTGTTATTTGCAGGTACAAATTTGGTTATATTACCAACTGGTAGCTTGCATACACCTGTCCTCTGTTTGCTCACAGTTACCTTATGTGAATAAATAGGTCCATAAATATCTGTATTAATTGCACATTTTGCTGCAGATTCAAAATGTGATTTATGGCCTTGACTTCTAAGATTGCTTATTAACCTAACAAAGGAGGATGAGGATCCCATGTACTTAAACATCCTCAAATGCAGTGGGAAGAGATGCTATTTGGCCAACGACTGCAGTGCATTAAGATTGAATTTTTCTAACCACCCAAACAAAGGAACAGCCATGTGGGAGAGGCTCATTCCTCTTTAATAGGCCCTGATGGATGGACAGGCCAAGTGGGAGAAATTAGAGACACCAGGTGACTTCACCTCTGAGCACAAAGAAATTGTTTGCGCCATGTAGTAATGATTCCATCTGCAATGGAGAGGGAGCTTTCCTCTACTTAATGCAAATTCCCTCCTCCAAAGAGGGGTGGGTCTAGAAGAAAATCAGGATCTGCTGTATATTCCAACCAGCCTGGGTCACTAGAAGATCTTGCTTTCTTTGTGAGTTGGTTTCTGCTCCTGTAAGAGGAAAACCTATTTGACATGGCTCGTAGTGAAGCATAAGGTCAGATTAGACTAAATAGGCCTGCATTTAATTGGTTTTAAAATCCTTTTATCTCTAATAGTTTGTTACAGCTGCTAAGTATAAACACTTTCTCTGGCCAATACTACTGGCCACTGGCTCTTGAAGAGAGGATCAAGCAGCTGCCTGAGCCTAAGATGGGTCTTTAGGTTTATAATTGGTTGGAATAAGCAGGTCTGAGAGTGGGAGACTTGCAAAATTCAATGCTTAGGCAGGTGTGAGCCTGACAGAATCTCACAATCCAGAGAGGGGACAGAGATGCAGCCATGCCTGTAACTATGACAGAGGGCTGGACCCTGTAAGGTGCTGTCATATGGAATCTTGCAGATTCAAGCCCATTGTGCTCATTAGAAGTCAACGGAAATTTTCCTTAGTAAGGGGTTAAGATTTAAGCCCCATGGGACAGATTGTGAATGCCTTACTTCCATTCATGAACTATTACCTACATGAAGTAACTTCTGTGTGTTACCACTTTCCACTGAAATAAGAGGTCCTCAGCTTGGCCCTGTTTTTGGGTGGTTGGTTATCATGGCTTAAGACACTTTCCTCCCCTTGATCTATACATCTATCCTATTATATAAAAACACTGTCTTTGGGTGAGACCTCGCTAGCTGCTGACTGCCTCCTGTGAGATATTGAACATTTTCAAGTTCTAATAGAGCCAATAAGCCCAATCCTACTTCCATAGATATAAATGGAAGCTTAGGTATTGATTTTAATGGGAGGAAGACTGAGCCAATGAGATTTGAGTGCCTGCAGTATCCCTTATATTAACTGATTCCCTGGTTCTTGACATAGCAAAGTTCTTTTTTGCCAGAATTCTATAGGTTCTATTAACAAAATATTTGTTTACCACAGAATTTCTAGCAGCTGTTATTCAAAATATACTGTGTGTCTATAGACATGTTTTGTTGTTGAATAACTTCTCATCTGATAAGTTGTGCTAGACTGCTTGCTTTTTCGAAAAAACCTCTTTCGAAAAAGCAATCGGAAGAAGATATGCAAATTTGCGCCAAATTTGCTTAGCTTCTTTTGAAAGAAAAACCTCGTGTGTGCCCTTACCTAAGCCTTATTATTGTTTGTTCTCTGATTGGATGATTTATGTAAGCAGCCATCCCACCCGAACTGTTGATTTTAGTATACAGTTTAAATTTTTCAGGAAATATCAACACTTATTCTCCACAAAATCCTACTCCATTGCCTCATCGTGGCTTGGAGGTGATCCTGGGCTCTCGAAGGCTATGCCAGTGGAGTGTAAGCTCTGGCAGGTTCTACCAAGCAGGAAAAGTTTCAAGTTTGGTCCTGGCAGCAGACTGTGTGTCCACTGTCCAAGGACCCGCCTAGTGAAGTGCGGAGAGGTTTGTCACCAGAAGGCTGGTCACCAGGCGATGATTTGGCCTCAGCAATTATGAACACAATAATAGAGTGTGACCTCCAGTCCTGTGCAGTTCCTCCTTGCTTTCGCGGTGATGGTGATGGTGGTGGAATGGTTGATATGGAGGCAGAGGATGCCACGAGACGTAAAAAGAACACGAGGAAGGCCTCCAGCACATTGGGTGGATCCTTTATGGAGATTTATGGAAGGACACGGACGAGAACTGCATAAAACAGGATGGCGTGGAAAAGTTGCAGTCTGCGTCGGTGGCGAGACTATTCACATCGATGAAATCACGGATCTTCCAAGTATTCCAAGTAAATATCAACACTTATATTTAACATTTTCTATTCACTAGCACTTCATTGAAGCTTGAGCATTCATATGTTCATAAACTTGGACACAGTAATATTCATGAACACTGCTTGCATGCAAATTCTCTTTATAATACAAGTGAATATTAATTGAGCCTTTTACAAGTCTTTGTTCATCTCTAACATATCTCTGGAAATATTAGAGAACAATGTCCCAATCAGGAATAAATATCTGTCTCCAAATGCACTTCACTTGAAGAGACTCTTGTGAAACTGTAGAATCCCCTGTTCTTGCACCACTTCCTTTCACTGAATTTTTTTTGACTGTTGTGAAATAATAACACTTTCCTAGCATGTAGAGCAAAAAGATTACACACACTTCTGTGTATAAGCAGTGTCTTGTTTACATTGAGTGGCTAATTACATGTTATTAGCCAACAGATACAATTTGAGAACAAAATGGGGAAAACACTAATTCCATTGGATTAACAATATTCTTGTTCAACTACACGAGTGATGATTTCTCACCAAATTTTTCAGTGTAAACATCTGAGCCAGGGAAGCCTCTCTGTCCCTCAGAGAAGCATTCTTGCTGCCAGAAGAGATCCAGGCTTTGTAATACCTTTCAGATAGGGTTTTATTTACTCTTACAGCATAAAAATATGAATTTTTACAAATATTAGCTCATATTCTTTCCTTCTACTTGCATAGACCTGGTTTACATTAGAGAATTGTATCCGTATCACTCGCTATTTTTTGGTGGGGAAGGGGGAGGATGACAAACATGGTGACAGCTTTCCATAATGGAGGGTATTTGAAGGCAGTGCAGAGGAGAGTGGGATGTCTACCCACAGTGCAACGTGCTTTTGGCCTTGTGACTTGACTGGTGGTTGTGTGAACTACAGTGTGCCAGGACAAGCAGACAGGAGCGAACTCACTCTGTCAAAATAGTTGTCAGTGGCACTTTGTTAGTACAGCTTTTTGATTAGTCAAAGCCTGAATCTTGAAATTCTGCTACCAGTTGTCAGCTTCCCAGAGGGAGAAACTCACTCACCTTACTTGAAGGCAATATTTGTACTGTCATTCCCACCCAGCAATTCTGATGGAGGGGAATAGGCTTGACTTGATTATGGGAGTCCAATGGACTTTCACCTATGGAGGCAACTTGAGGCTGTGCTGATTCAGGGTATGGGTGAAAGAGCCTGTCTGTCACTTGGAGGAGTTGTGGGTTGTCTTCAGTCCAGTATTTGGAATGTAGTGACACATTCGTTGCTCATTTACATTGTTGCAACCTGTCACCATTCCAGGCTGAGGCAGCATGCCCCCTTGTAGGTAGATACAGTGTTTCAGATGATCCATTACTTGTTTCCTTCCCCGGCCATGCAGGGTATCAACCTTGCTGGAGTGTCTCTTCTTAATGGAAAAGCCAATACAGCTGCTCCCCGAGGTACGACCACCTCCACTTACGACCATCCGCACTTACGACCAAAGCGGTCATAAATGCGGATCCGAGTTACGAACGGCGATCCACACTTATGAACAGCGCGGTCGCCATGTAACTCTATGGGATCCGAGTTACGAACACTTCAAGTTATGGACCAAGTGTTGGTCCGTAACTTGTTCATAACACAGGGAGCGGCTGTACAGAAAATAAGACTTTCATCCTAATATCCCTGTGCACTCTATTTACTAATCTCCTCTTGTTGTCCATGGACCTGGTGTGAAATCCTGGTGCCATGATAAAAAAACCAATGAATTCAATGGGGCCAAAATGTCAGCCTTGGAGTTGGTAATTTGCTGTTTAAGACTCTTTTCACTGGCATGCAGAATTACAATACATATGACTACGTCACCTTCCAAATGGGCGTAATTCATTTGCTCATCTATGTGCTCTCTCCTACACACCTGAATTTACTTACACACACATCCTTATTGTGGGCGTCAGTCCTTCTGCTGTTGGTGTTAATGCAAACTTTTGGGATAATGGAGAAAATTGTGAGGATTTTCTAATGCCAAAAATTAATGCAGTCCTTACACTCAATCACCTGAGCTACAAAATTATACACGCTGGTGTATTTATACCCGGGCTTGGAAAGGGCCACATACAAGAAAGACAGCAGAATCCTGATCTGTATTTACAATCACAAGTAGATAGAGGATATTAGTGTAGTTCAGACCTTAACGAATCATGGCATTTCCCTTGCCACAGCTGCAATAATTTGACTATCTCAAGAAAAAATCTTGGAGGAAATGTTACAAATGCATTTGATATGTCTGCCTTATGTTGAAGGAAAGCCTGAGTGCCTCATATGTTGCAGAGATTGTTCAACATTTGTTATCTATGTGAAACTAACATCTGTTATGCTATTAAGGTCATAGTGACCTGGGATGCTACACTGCGATTGCTATGAAACAACTTGAAGAGCTTTTTATTTTATAAACCATTTTGTCCGGGACTGAAAAAGAAAAGATAGTGTAGAGAAATGCAACTTGTTCATCTACTGCTATGTGTAATCCACACACCTACTGGGTGTGGTTCACTGTCCCATTTAATGGCACTTATACCACTTACAGAGCAAAAGAATGAGGGTAGGTCTAGACTACAGTCCTTTGTCGGAAAAAGCTTTGCAAATTACACTCCGCAATTTACGTAGCTTTTTTCCAATAGCTTTTCTGCCATTTGGCCCCGTCTAGACAGGGCCAAATGGCAGAAGAGCCTCTTCTTTCGGAGAAGCCCTTATTCCTCATAGAATGAGGTATACAGGGCTCCCCGCAAGAGTGTGTTTGCTCTTCCGCAAAAAAAAGCAGAAGAGTAAACGTGTTCTCTGGACGCAGCAGAGTTTTTCCGGGATACCGGTATCCCGGAAAAACACACCAGTCTAGACGTACCCTGATTTTCTTCTACAGCCTTAGCTGAGAGCCATTTTCCTTTTAGCTCAAGCTGTAGAGGCTCATGCGGTAAACTCCGAGCTCCCAATTCAGGTTCTTCCTATCAGTATTATACATGCAACCTCAATGAATCAGTGGGATTTTATGAGTGAAACTGAGAGAACACAATTTACCCTAGCCATTCCTTGCTATGCACCATTTTTTCCAGAGAGAGGACTGACTATTCCTCTCATGGCTTGGTTCAGTGGGGAGGGAGGTCAGGATGATGTTCCTGTTGAGCTGTTAGGTAGGGATGTGAACAACTAGTCGACTATATAGTAAAGAAAGAGGCAGCAAGGGGGGAGGGAAGAGACGGGGGTGCTTCAAAGTGCCACTTTGAAATGCCATGTGCAGCCTTGGGCCAGCTGGGAGTCCTCTGCTGGTCCAAACTGCATGGGTGTTTCAAAGCAGCAGCACCACTTGGAGCCCGGGGTCTGTTACTGAATCGCCACGTGCAGCCTGGAGTCCCCACTGGCCCCGTGCTCCCCACAGCACTTTTGCCTTTGAAGTGTAACAACAGCCCTGTTTATTACACTTCAAAGGAGGAAGTGCCCTTATTGACTAATCGAATAGTTGATGTAAATTGCATCGACTATTCTATTAGCCAAATAATCGAAATTTTACATCCCTACTATTAGGCACAGTTGCTTGTTGGTGCCCTTGGAGAGGGATTATGCGGGTTTGAGTATTTTCCTTTGCAAAGGTGTAATCCACACACCTTCTGAGTGTGGTGTACTGACTCGTCTAGTGGTACTGAGACCACTTAAAGAGAGAGTAATGAGTCTTCTCTACAGCTTTAGCTAAAAGCCAGCTGGCTTTTAGCTGATGAAGTAGTAAATCATGTACTAAGCTCCAGAGGTCTCAGGTTCGTTTCTGTCTGTCAGTGTTACAAAGGCACCATGATGCCCTTATTAGAGTGGTTTATTTTGATTTTTGTGTAACACTCTGAGTCCTTCCACCAATATTATTATTGTTATGACAGGAAATGTTTCCTATGCGTTAGGTATTTTAGATCCCAGAAAGGTAGAAAATGAGGCAGAACACATACTCACTCTATGAAGAAAACATGCAGTGGGCCGTATGCTGTATTCTTTACACATCCCAAGTTTCCATTCATTTGAGTGGGAGTAAGGCAGCATTGCACTAATTGGTCTAAAATATTGGCCTCTTCGCTGTTTCTTGTAACATGAAAACTGTAACTGAGTTGGATGGCTTTAGTTGAAAACAAGCAACAACTTTCTCCTTGACTTAAGAGTATTCGATTTCCCCAGTGATTAATTTCCTGTCTTTTTTAAAACCTTCTTTGAAGTATTATAGGCCATGAGAATTCCCATTGTATCTTTGCCAGTAAAGTACAGTTCTAAAGACACTACATCCACTGTCCTTACCATATCATTTCATGGCTTGTGTGCAATACAACCGTATAAAGTGCATCACTCCGCTTTTCTTCTGTCTTTGTTACAAATGTTATTTCTGCAAAAGTAATGCAAATAACCATGCCTGACTTCCACTGAACTAGCAGAAGTGGAAAGCAGAAGGAATAAGTGCGATTAGAATTGTAAATGAACGATGACAGCTTGTTTCTTTTTCAGCAAACAGGGACTTGTTTTGTTTGAAGACAAAGTTGAGTTGTAGTCTAGACTCAGCCTCAGGGCTTTTCTTCACTATGGGCTAAATTAGCTCTGCTGTCATCAATGCAGAAGGGTTGATTTAGGGGCTCTGTTGAAGCCATGGTAAGTCAATGGGAGAGCACTCTCCCACCAACTTCAGTACTCTTCTTGACTTGGAGGCGGAGTTGTATCAATGGGAAAGCGTCTCCCAATGACATAACATTTTGTAAATGCCTCTGTGAGTTGATCTGAGCTATGTTGACTGACATTACATAACTTGCATAACTTTGATTAACTTACTTTGTTAATGTAGACAAGGCCTTGGTTTCAATTATCTATCTGGACAGCAATGCACTCATTCATTTTTGAGGCTGTGAATACTTTAACTTTCCTCACGCATTCTCAAAGCTCTTGTCTCTGTCACAAAAGGGTTTAAGTAAGACTCAAATGTTTTGAGTAGTCTTTATTTCTTTCACTTGCTGAAATGCTGGCACAAGCTATATTTCTGAGATCATTGAGGATCTTCAGAAGAACAAAAATGTAGAAAGCTGCAGCAGATGCTCATCATTTATGATTAAGAGGATTCCTGAAAACTCCAAATATTTGTTCACATCTCATCGTCCACTACCTGATGGGAAAGAAGCTGTCTCCAGTGTCACATTGTCCAGTTGATTCTGACTGTCTTAGGTTTCACAGGACATGTGAATGTCTTGTCATAAGGCACCTTTACATTGATGGAAGTAAACATTTTTACCAAACGCATGTCATTAAAAGAACATAAACTTATATTTTGTTTTTCTGCATGAGGTTGAAACAGAAAAAGTCCAACTCTAAAACTATCGGAAGATAGCAGCCATCTTAAATTCTTTTGTGTAGAAAAATAACAATAAACTTGAGAAATTATGCTATTAAATCAGCATTTATAGGCATAATTAAATGTACAGTAATATCTGTAGTATTTTTCTATTATATATATAGTGCAGCCAGTAAGGAAAATCAATCAATCAATCAATCCTTTCTCTCTCTCTCTCTCTCCTTCACTTACACCCACACTGCTATTGTATACTTTCGAAAGAAAATTGAAAGAACACAGGGGTTTTTCCAACATTGGTAAATCTCATCCTACAAGGAAGAATGCCTTTTCTGAAAGAGCTCTTTTGGAAAAAGGCATGTGTGGATGCAGAAGAAGAGGCCTGCAGGAAAAAGCACAGGTGCCCTGGTGGCCACTCCGTCCATAGTAATCACAGCTTACATGTGAGAGAGCGTCCAATGAGTGTGGACGCTCTCTTTCAAAAAAGCAGAATGATTTTTCGATGCGCTTTTGAAGTGTGGATGCTCTCTTTTGGAAGAAGATTTTTTGGAAGAGATCTTCCAAAAAAAAAAAAAGCTTCTTTTGAAAGAAGCTTGAAGTCTAGACTTTCTTTCTTTCTTTCTTGCCTGCCTGCCTGCCTGCCTGCCTCCCTGCCAGCCAGCCAGCCAGCGTAATGCCATTAGCATGGCGTACTGGCCATGTCTACACTAGACTCACTTGTGCAATTTTTTACCACTACTGTACTATCTGTAAGAAAGATGATGTAGAATGCCACTGCCTTTTAAACTGCTAGAATGCCTAGAACTACCCTGAGCAGCATTAGAAGACCGTGGTAAAAATTCTACCAACTCCCTATTAGCTACCACCAATTAAGAATGATGGGTCCTAATTTTCCCTGCAAGGGCAAAGCCAAAGACACCAGAGTTCCAATCATCCCATGCTGATTTAGAACAGTGACAGGTAGTTCTAAACACTGCTTTTGAAATTATTTAAAATAAAATTACAGTTAAATAACAAAACAAGAAAAGAAGTTTCTTGGAAACTTCAGTGTGGAAATTCAGGATGAATGTCAAACACTACTCCTCTATCAAACTAGTATGTTGCTTCCCTCCCTATTTCTATGCCTGAATAGTCTGTATGTACTTAGTACACTGTGAATATTATAATACAGAGACATTTTAAATATAGGAGTTTTTTTTAAAGATGGAACACTTGAAGGCCCTTTTTATACATTTATATTTTGACTTAGAAAACAGAGAGTCTATTGTATATGGCATGAATATCTCCATTGTTTCATCAGATCAGTATTAATGGTGCCATGAACACTGGGCTTGTAATATTTGCCGTTAGTAGCTATTAACTGGACAGGGGGTCACTTCTTGTCAGTGGGTATATGTGCAGCATTGTGGATTCTGCTATAAAAGCAGGTGATTATTTTTCTCCAGTAAAGGGAGTTGGAGGGGGAGGTGTGTGTGTAAGGAAAAAAAGTTCTCCATTTATATGGTGTGATGAAGGGCAACCGAGAGAGAGGGAAAGTTACATGGAAGCACAGAGCAGTATGAGTGTTGCTTTGTTAGGTGTGACAGGTTAATAATGATTTTGCACTTACATACGGAACAGTCCGTATCTTTTCAGGAAATGGTGTCATATACCTTATGATCCCCAATGTTAGCCTAGATGAAATTATATAAGTAAACGCAAGATACTAATGATCCTTTTCTCTCCCTTCCGAGTTGAAGTATCCAAGGGTTCTCAGTCAAATTTTAATAGATATTTGTACATTAAAAGATCTTCCTGTACCTATCTAACCCGCCAACCCCATTTCCACTTCATAGAAAAAAATCTCCTAGTACTTCCCCCTTCCCTTTCTTTCACATCAATTTTAAAATGATTGCTCAGAAAAGAAGTGTAATGCTATGTCCCTATATTTTTATGGAAATACGTTTTGAATATGAATATGCTTCACTCAAATATGCTTTCTGCAAAATAGGGTTAATAATTTATCATTCAAGAGCCTTTGATCCCCTAAATATGTCCATTCTATTTGTATGCATGTATCATTCTTGTTTGTGAAGTTAAAAATATGAAATGCAAACCTGTTTTATTAATTCTAGGTCTTCTAGTGAAAGCCATTAATGGTATTTAGAAAATTAATAGCCCGGTGCTCAAGACAATGATAAAGACACGTGAGCATGCCACCTGGTGCTGCAATCCATTTTGAATTTGATATTTTTCCATTGAGATGGGGCGAATAGAACAAAAGACTTCCCAGCCTGGGAAAATTCTAATCTAGGGATGGGAAGCAATCAAATATCATCTTCATCTAGCTTTTGAAACCGCCTCCCCATCCAAAGAGGGTACAAATGAAGCTGTTAAACCCAGGACAAGGAAAAGATCAATTCTGACTTGAAGGATTTTTCCTGAAATAATAACTAAGGTGAAAAATATGATTTGAAACAGTTTCTCTTAGTGTATTAGGCTTAGCAGGTGTGTTTTGTTTATTTTAGATTAGAAAATTACTTTGATCTGTCTGTTTTCACTTGCAACCACTTAAATCCTACATTTTATACTTAATAAAATCACTTTTGTTTATTCTCAAACCCAGTGTAAATAGTTGTTGCCCAGGGCAGATTAGTGGCGGTGCATATTTTTCTTTCACTGATAAAGAGAGCGAACTCTATGAGCTTTCTCTATGTAAAACTTTTATACAGCGTATGATGGATTTATTTGGGGTTTTGGTCTTATTTGGGGCTGTGATCCTGGGTGCTGTCAAGTCCCTATAGCTGTGCCCTCCCAGAGCTGTTATCTGCATCTGTGTTACTCTGCTGGGGGTCGGGCTGTGTCTTTACAGGGGGAGACCAGGGAATCTGGCCCAGTAGGACAGGTTGGTGGCACTCTCCAGAGAGCAGGTAGGTGGGCTCAGTGGTATGATCTCTGTGATCCATTCTATGATGTACACCACACACAGACCAATGTGAGTTGAGCCTGCTTTGGCAGCTCACATAATCAAGCTCCGGGTAATTATGTAGCCGTTTTTCTGACTCATAAACTCAGACACACAAACTCTGCACTGGGAGCATGGTGGGCCCCAAAGGGTTAAGCCTTTATTTTCCACTTGAGCTTGCAGCAATTTTTCTGGCTCTCTGGGGAAACTGCTTGCTGCAGATCACGTTGTACTAATAATGGATTCTATGTTTGTGCCATTCTCTTTCTCCACTCCTAACCTTTATTTTGAGTGTGGGTTCATGTTCAGCCATCTCCTGGGCCTTGTTACAGCCTTTGTCATCAGATAGATACCTAACCACAGGGACACTGTGAGCCTTAGTGAATATCTGAGTCCCTGGATGAAGGGTGTTTAAAGAAGAGCAAGGGCTTGTTGTTGTTCTTAAACAGATGCCACTTCCATTCATGTTACTTATTGTCACAAAAGACTTAACAGAATGTGAGTCCCTTTCCCAGACTAGCTGCTCAAGTCAATCGGGGTGTGCGTGCGTGCGTGACCTTTTCAATGTGTTATAATTTCGCTTGATTGGCTGGCCATCCCGCTCCTCTCCTTTGGTAGCCCTGGAAACCTCTGGGGATGGAAATAAGAGGGACAACATCAGACTGTTCCTAAACTAATTTGTGTAGACTGTGCTTGAAGTAAGGTTCTCCTCATGGCAAAGATGAGAGAAGATGGATAGTTACTAGAGCAGGAGCCAAAGCCTCTGTTTCCACACAAAAGTCTCTGATTTTTTTCCCATTTTTTTTATTTTGAAATGGAACAAAACAAAAAAATATGAAATTTTCCACAAACTGAAATTCTGAAAAAAATGTTTAGTGTTGATCAAAATTTTCATTGTCATTTAAATTTTATAGAATAAAGTTGAAATGACAAGTCATTTGGAAATAAAAGCTAAATGTTTCATGTCAACCTTAGGAAAAGGATTCATTCCAATTGTTTTCAAACAAAACTTCATCCAAACGAACATGACACTGCTCACTGAGCACCCTCAACTCCCAGTGATCATTGTGGTGTAAATGCGCACTGTTTGTGTGATGGGAAAGAGAAATTCAGACAGCAAATTGTTCAGCCATCTCTAGAAATAACAGAACACAGAGCCATCACTGTCAACAAACAGAGTCCATTTCTACAATGTGCTGAAAGCATCCTGCCAAATGCACTTCACAGAGCAGGGACCATAATTCCTGCTGTATGACATAACCACAGCTCTGCCTTCATAGCAACAGTTGCTAATGAAACAGTCCTGTGTGATGCCTCTTTAGAGCAAGTCTCTGAAGTTCATACTCAGACTCAACTCCCACTGATATTAGTGCAATTTTGAATTCGATATACACTTTGTATTCAACAAATAACTCCAAGGTGCTTCCTGTTTACTGTGGCTTGATCTTTGAGGCCAAAGGCAAGGATCTAATTATTACTGTGTAAAAACTGAGGAAAGCACCCTAAGCTTGCCATTACTCAGCTGGAAGGACTTCTCCATCCACTTACTCCTGCACTCTGATTGCTACAAAATCTACTGCTGTAGCTGACTTGTCCTCAGAACTCTCATCCACAAGTGCAGAAACAACATGGCCATCTAACATCTGACACCATCTTCACCATGTCACTCCACCTCACCTCAGTGTCCTTCTACCTCTCCTCTTAACTGTTTCAAAAGGGGACAGCAAAAATGGTTCATTTGAAAGTAAAGTCTATTTAATGTGGGGTCATTTGGTGTGACAGATGGAGGAATTTTGTGGGCAGCACAGCAGCCAATCCAAGTAACCATGGCTACAATGGCTTTCAAGAAGTGCCCATTCACTCATTATGTACATCAGTTCCCCTCTAAGAGTTCAAGGAGTTGCATAACTCTTTGGGCTGTGATACCTCCACAGCTTTCTCATGCTCTGATTGGCTACAACAATTTAACTCATTAGTATTGTATATAAAATTTCACCACATGGGGAAAATACCACCACATGGGGAACGGGAGGCTGCGGAACAGGTGCAACGGGGAGCTCTACCTCCTGCATGTTGTGGAGCTGAGCTCCATGCCATGTCTGTTAGTTCAGGGAGTGAAAGCTTGGTGTGATGGGGAAAGATTGGGGACTGGGGAGCTTGGAACCCTTGTCATTTAGGTGGAATAAGAGGCTAAAAGTATCTAAGTAGACAATTCTCTGCACTGGGGATGTGTTTCAACATGTCCCTGGTTCATCATTGAGCAGTGACTGCAGAGGATCTGAAGAGATGCTCTTCTCCTTGTCTCTGTGCCCCCAACCACCAGTTGGTTCCCTGCACAAAACCCATTTACTCAGGTTTTGTGGGCATGAGATTATGCCCTACTAGACCGTATTGCACTAGGTCAGATGTTAAAACTTGGATGCACTTTGTGTCTTCTGTCCAAGTCTGTTGAAGTCTTACATGCTCATCTGAGGGCGGAAAAAAAAGACCCATGGGCCTTAGTGTGTTAAATTCTAACTTCCCACAGTCAGGTGGGAAGCCTATTGCAGCAGGATACCCTCTAGCTCTTTTGGCTAGGAGGGAGGTGGTTAAGATATGAAGCTGACGGGACTGTATGTATATTACAAAGAAAAGTTGGAAAAAGTTGGAAAAAGTTGCAGATTGCAAAGACAGTAAACAACTAAGGGTAGGAATAAATGGTAAGTTTTCTGAGTGGAGAGAGGTAACTAGTGGTGTTCCCCAATGGTCTGTCCTGGGACCAATCCTATTCAGCTTAATTATAAGTGATCTAGAGAAAGGGGTAAACAGTGAGCTGGAAAAATTTGCAGATGATATCACACTGCTCAAGATAATTAAGACCAAAGCAGACTGTGAAGAGCTTCAAAAAGATCTCACCAAACTAAGTGATTCGGCAACAAAATGGCAAATGAAATTTAATGTTGATAAACGTAAAGTAGTGCACATTGGAAAAAATAATTCCAACTATAAGTACAATATGATGGGGACTAATCTGGCTTGGAGTCATTGTGGATAGTTCTCTGAAAACATCCACTCAGTGTGCAGCAGCAGTGAAAAAAGGAAAATAGAATGTTAGGAGCCATTAAAAAAGGAATAGAGAATAAGACAGAAAATATCATATTGCCTCTATATAAAACCATAGTACGCCCACATCTTGAATACTGTGCACAAACGTGGTTGCCTCATCTCAAAAAAGACATATTGGCATTGGAAAAAGTTCAGAAAAGGGCAGCAAAAATGATTAGGGGTTTGGAATGGGTACCATACGAAGAGAGATTAAAAAGACTTGGACTTTTAAGTTTAGAAAAGAGGAGACTAAGGGGGGATATTATAGAGGTCTATAAAATCATGACTGGTATGGAAAAAGTGAAAAAGGAAAAGTTATTTACTTATTCCCACAATATAAGAACTAGGGGTCACCAAATGAAATTAATAGGCAGCAAGTTTAAAACAAATAAAAGGAAGTTTTTCTTCACTCAGCACACAGTCAACCTGTGGAACTCCTTGCCAGGGGATGTGGTGAAGGCTAGAACTTTAACAGGGTTAAAAAAAGAACAAGATTGATTCATGGAGGTTAAGACCATTAATGGCTATTAGCCAGGATGGGTAGGAATGGTATCTCTAGCCTCTGTTTCTCTGGAAGTGGGTGACAGGGGAGGGATCACATGAGGATTAGTTACTGTGATCCCTCCCTCTGGGGCATCTGGTATTGGCCACTGTCGGCAGACAAGATACTGGGCTAGATGGACCTTTGGTCTGACCCAGTATGGCTGTTCTTATGTTCTTATGAACCACAATTTGTTTATCTTTTTACAGTTTTCTTTCAGAAAAGGCTTTTCCAAAATTTGTCATGTCTACACAGCGCCAAATTTTGGAAAAATCTTCTTTTTCGTCACATCCCTTCTTTCTTGTACAACGAGGTTTACAGGGATGGTGAAAGAATGCGTCCGCTTTTCCAAAAAAAAATTTCAGAAAAGCAGACGCATTCCTTGGACGTGGCATAGCTTTTTTGGGACACCGGAGGTATCCCAGAAAAGAGTTGCAGTGTAGATGTAGCCAGGAATACCAAAGTAAATCCTCAAATGTGACCAGACAGTTTGTGGTCCTGCACTGATATGAATGTAAGCCCACTCTTACGTTAGTGCTCTTTGCTCAGTAATCTGTAGGAAACAGGAAGGAAACATGCAGACTTGGCAAGGGGGTGGCTGCTGATAGATTTTGTCAAATGAAATCCCAGTAGACATTTATCCAATATAAACATCTCCTGAGTGATCATATGGGAATGTGTGAGGAGAGGCTAAAATCAACATTCTAGGGAGCAGATGCTCTGTTTCAAGGGGTGGTGAGGCAAGTCATTCCTTCTGGTTTAATCTTTCTATCAATAGGCCTTATAAAAAAACAGAACCCAGCAAAGTAGAAAATGTACGGGGCTTGTTTTCTGCATTACCAGGGCTAACGAATTTCATTACAGATCACTTTCCTTCGCCATACTTTAGCATATCCACTTGTAAAATGGGTATAATAATATAAACCAACATCATGTAAGGATGCTGTAACACATTTGGAGCCTTTTGAAGGAATCCTCAATTTACTATGGAAAAGCTCAGAACCTATGAGGAAGGAAACTATAACATGGGTAAAATATAGCCTGGAATGGAAGTGTCCTGTTACATAAACGTCCTTGAAGAGTTCTACTATGGGAGACATTCACATAATATGCATGGGGCCTGCCTAACCAGGCTTTGGGGGTGGATGGCATAGGGAGATGAAGTTTTCTCAAGATGCAGCATGGGCCTTCTGCTTCCTTGTACTGGAGCCTGTGGTGGCATAATAATCTCCGGTCCCTTATGCCACTTATAGGAGATAGTGGTTAGGGTCAATTGATCAGTGCAATTGTAGATAGGTTCTGTGGACTTACTCGCTAGTCTGCACCCCACACTGGGCTACCAGGGGCTGCTGTGGAGACCTCTATGCACCCCGATTTTCATGGAAAGTTACAGTAGCAGCCTGTAATGGCAGCCCAGCAATTGGTTTCAATGGTGCAGAGAGCGTTTCATAACATTTTGGATTTGGGGTGAATATCACCCTGTAACAGTAAGTATTGTTGGCTTTTTGGTCCGACCGGAAACTATCATTTATACACAAGGGTGTTCTACTGAGAGAGGTTTATTGAGGGTCCAAGATCTGATTCTCCTTTGCTTTGCCCCTTATGCAAAGTGAGAGCAAAGTAGGTGGACATCACCACCATTCCAATGTGGGAACACTTCACTCTCCTTTTGTCATGGTTTAAATGGCTGCACCAGGTTTGGGGCACCAGAGAATCTGGCCCCACAGACTTGGAAAGCAGTAACTTTGCACATGGCTGCAGCGGGGCTTCTCCCCAGTGTACTATACAACGGTGAATGTATTTTTCTGTATTTTATGATAAAGGGGAGTTAATGATTAACAGACTTTTCACTGCCTGCAGCAGCTTTTTGGTGTAACGGTTCAAATTTAGCACTTGGGGAAGGGGAGAGTGGTGGGATCGGATTTCTAACCTGAGAGGAAAAAGTAACTGTGAATTCCCAGCCCTTTTTCTTTTCACAGCTGTGAAGAGTTCAGCAGGATGAACTGCAATCCTTTGAGTTCATCTGTTGACTTCAACCCAAAACTATTATAAACTTTGCCTCCAGGACACGTGATGACACATTTCTTAAGAGACTATATATTCTAACTGCAGCAGAGCAAAGTGTTCAGAACACCCGGCATTTGGCAGAGGAAAGATCTCCTGAGCTTTGTGAAGTAAGGGATTATTTTCATAGTAACGTAAGTGTCTCACGTCCCTTTTCTTTCTCCCACACCATTCAATGCAATACCACTTCTAACATTCTTTTTCCTACTGCAAGGTTGGCAGCTAGCAGAATTGCCAGTTTCAGTAACATAAATGTGGCTAGTAGAGTATTTTCCACTTTTACTCCTAATGCTAAAATGTCCACATTTGGGTTTTGTTATATTTTAAAGCTGTATTTGTTATCATTTAATGTTATGTGCTTTTTGTATAATACTCTCTGTACTTGAACTTTATTTCATTAGAAGATTAGATATTGCCCAAGTACTGCAGACTATGCAAACTTCAGTCTGTTTGGTTTGGCCAGCTTTTAAAAAACAACACACTGTGAGTGACAAAGAGCAGCCTGGGTTTTTAATTCGTGCGTGTCTCTAGGGGTTTGTTTTCAAACATCTGATCTGTCGTTTTGATATCTAACACGCGCGTTCTCTTCTAGGCTTAAATTCTGGCAAAAGTGTGTTGATGCTGAAGATGGACCATACAAACTTAACCCTAACCACGTTGGCTGCTGATCCCCAGACTCCAGAGATGAACAGTGGCAATGAATACTTCTACATTCTGATCGTCATGTCTTTCTATGGGACCTTCCTAATGGGAATAATGCTGGGCTACATGAAATCCAAGAGGAAAGAAGAGAAATCCAATCTGCTTCTGCTCTACAAAGATGAGGAAAAGCATTGGGAAGAAGCCATGAAACCTCTGCCAACTGTGTCAGGACTCAGGTCCATCCAGATCCCCATGATGCTAAGCGTGCTGCAAGAAAGTATGGTACCATCTCTGTCATGTGCTGTCTGCTCCATGGAGGGAAGCAGTGTGAGCTCTGAGTCTTCCTCACCAGATATTCACTTCACCATTCAAGAGGAAGTGCTGGATGATGAGCTGGGGGAAGCGTCAGAAGCCCTTCTCCATGAAAGCAGTGAAGGGTCTTCAGAAAACATCCACAAGAATTCCTAGCACTTGCAGGTCTTTGAAAAGCAGCACCATCAGCTAGCAAAAGAGTGAGTGGAATTAATGTTAAGATCTTGCAGTTTTACTTGCCTGCTCAATGAACTCTAGGTAGGTAGTTGTGCTCCAGAGCCTAATATGTTCTTGAAAGCTGGCAAAATGAGGAATTGAATACACAAACATCAGCGTGAAACTTAAAAATTAGGCAACCTGAATGCTGTTTTTACTGTAAGCGCTAAGAACACGGGGAATATTTTTCTGAGTAGGTAACTGTTATTGATATGTCCTCTGCATATTTCAGAATTCTGCAAATGTCTGGGAAATGTTGAGAGAAGTTACCCAAGTGGAGGTGACTAGTTTTGAATCATCACTGTTAATGTCCGTTCTCAGAGATATGTGACCTACTAGATGTATTTTTACTGTGTTTTCCTTGTATCAAGCCACAGACAGTTCCAGTTTTACTTGAAGATGCCTCAGCGACTTCACATGATCAATTAGAAGTGCACATTTAGCAATATGGATTTGATTGCAAAAGTCAGAGATCTTTCAGTGCAAAACAAGTTAAAAGAGCTTTGGTACAAACGGAAAGAGCTAGAAATGCTAGCTCTGCTCTGTTACACTGTATTGAAATAAATAGTCTTCCATGGGTTTAACTCAGAGCAGAATTTTAACTACTAAGGGTGAAACTGTGGCCCCACTGAAGTCAATGGCTATATTCCCATTGACTTTAAGGGGGCTTAGATTTCACCCTAAGCATTCAGGGCAAAATTCTCCATTGGAGCCAATGAAACTGTGCCTATTTGCATCATCAGAGAATTTAATCCTTACATTTTATTGAAACCAAAGTAGATAAACATCAGGCTGCATCATTTGCCTGCTCCCTTTTCTTTCACTATTGGCTCTCATGTGGCACATGCATTTCTATATTGTGCTAAATAATTTTTTTAAACTACTGTTGTAACACTTTTCCTCCTCAGATGGCACTGTGGTTTTCCAAATGCTCATGTATGCATTAGCTACTAATGTATGGTTAATGTTGTATCCAAGAATGATTATTTCAATTATGCATTAAATGTTAAAACAACATTATGTTTAGTTCTTACATCTAAGAGCAAAAGAAATGAAATCTTAAAAGCATTGCATGGGAATATACTTATAAAATGTTCCTGCAATATTTCCTATGTTAAAATAGCTCTGTGATTTATCCATTGGCATTAGCACTTGAAAGACATTTTGAAAAACATAAACATTGAACAGCAGAAATTAACTGAGGCAAAAGCCCTCTGCACTTCTGCTGTTTACCAGCGGGAGCTCTATTGTCCCTTTGAAGGGTTAATATAATGTGATAGGCCACACAGACATATCACTTCAGCCTTCTGATACAGCAGGAGACTATTTGTGGTTGGAAAACACTTTATTGGTCACCAGGGGCCTGATCCAAAACCTCTTGAAGTCAGTGGTTTTCTTTCCATTGACTTCAGTGAGCTTTAGATCAGACCATATAAAGCTTTTGATAGATTTACGCCAAAGGGGGCTGTTTAAGTTTGAAAGAAGCCAAATTAAGTTTGGCACTTCGCCTGGAATCACTTGAATCCTGAAACTTTCCAACTGAGACTGACATGTGAGTTGTCACATTTTCCATTGCTTTCTCCTCAGACCTTTTATTTTAGTATAAATGTCTTTTGTAGCTGTTAAAATGATGTATATATACTTTATAGTACGGAGTTGTATATAATTGTCTTATGTATTTAAAGTTTATTGTTTCTATTGGCACTAATTGTTATTTAAATAAAGAAACACCTTTCCTGGGAATGATGTTTGCTTACTACTCCAAACAGATGTCCCAGTAATGGGTCCTTTTCTTAGCTTCTTGTTTAACTGAGTCCCCATATCTAGAAGAAACAATGGACTGAACACAGAACTGGGAATCAGGCATTCTAGGTTCTACTTCTGACTCTGATATTGACTTGATCAACCCTTTCTGTCTGTACTTTTGACCTCCCACCCCCTATAAAAATGGAGTAGGAATTCTGTACCTTCCTTTTGCAACGAGCTTTCAATCCCGATATTGTGTATCTAAATAGAAATTTGTATTATTTATTATTATTACTATAGCTAATATCTCCAAACTAGGTAGGCAATTTTGGCTTAGAATACTTTTCTACTATATCTTACCACTCAGACTGAATTAACTTTGGCTTTAATGACTGGGATTTGCTTTCTCTTTTGAACAGGAAAATTAAATGCCAACAGCTGTCATATTTTCAGCAGTATATTGTAACTGGAATGTTTGCTGCAAATGACAATCACTGCTCTAATGATTTGGGATGTGGTGGGGCCACTCCCATTCAATAGGACCTTAGCTCCACTGAAATCAGATGGGCTACTTGTGGAGTAAGGAGGCTGGCACAGTCTGGCCTTTTGAGATTGCTCCGCATGTATTTATCTTTCAAAACCCATAGAAATTAGAGTGTTTTCACGGTGACATCTTCTGGTAAAGGCAGAGTTACAGGCTTCTGTACTGTGAATGCAGCCAGTAGACTACTCTGAGCTAAGCATGTTATGATATTGCTCACTCCACTAGCTAGGGCAGAGCAGAGTGCAATGGGGATACCCCCTTTGTAGCTCTTGCCCTTCAACTTCAGCATGTGGGGGAATGCTTCTTCTCCTTTCCTACTCCACACAATCCTTGTGCTGTCTGGTACAGGGGGAAGGGTCTTGGCTCAGGTCTTATTTCATTCACAGTTACTGCCAACAGGGGAAGGTGCTGGTGTAACCCACACACCTGCTGGGTGTGGTTCACTCTCCCATGTTGTTGCATTAGACCACTCACAGAGAGAGACAATGAGTGTACTCTACAGCTTTAACTGAGACCCAGCTGGCTTTTTAGCTCAAGCTGTAGAGGCTCATGCACTAAGCTCCAGAGTTTCCAGATTTGGATCCACCTGTCAGCACTTACACTGAGCTCCTGTAGGGTGTTGATGGTCAAGGGAGGAAGTGTTGCTACCTTGTTGGGGTACACATTGTGGGCTTCCCCTGGTTCAGCCCCATCTTTTATGTATTTGCTGGGTCACTGGGAGGGGCAACTAGGGGGTAACTTGGTTAATGGACAGTTTGGAGAGCCAGAATCGATTTTTTATAATTTGGCAAAAATCAGCAAACTGCTGGGTGGACATTTCCCTTTCCACTCAACATCCCGGAAGTCTGGTTTTGGGGGTTTATACATTGTCCCAACTTCAGCAGAGGGTGTGTGTGTGTGTGTGTGTGTGTGTGTGTGTGTTCGCGTGTGTGTCAGGGTGGGGGGGGGGAGAGTTAGAAAGAATCTGACTGAGATCCCTGTAATGCAGTGGGCTGCCTGGGCACTGGTTTTGGCAATTCACATGGTATAGTGAGGGTGTTTGTGGCTCTCCTCACCTCATTTCTCCTCCTGCATGGAGGAGGGGGGAGTTGATCGGGACTCTGGATTCAAGTCAGGATCCTTCCATAGGCTTGAGGGAGTAGGTTGGACCTGGCCATCATGTTCATCCTCAGGCTAATAGTGCATCAGGGGCCATAGGTATCAACTGGAACTGGGGAATTTGGGGAGGTTTCCCCTGTTAGATATGAGTTAGGTTCCAGCTTCCATATTTAACCATACTGCAATGTCTGTGTCTCATTGCTTCTGTGGCCACATCAGTGAAGTGACTGAATGACTTCTGACAGCACTGGAGATAAGAATGAAAGAAAAAAATCACACACAGCTCAACTTTACACAGCTAAAATCAGCTTGTCTATGGGCTTAAATTGTGATACAATAAATTGAGAAATAAAATATATAGTATAAATGTCTGTCTATCTGGGATCTCTTTATACTGAATCCAGCTCATAAGTGTGAAGGCTAATGTGATCTCTTTGACAAAGACCTGATAAACATCTAGTCTTTTTCCTGGTGCTGTGCATAACTAAAGGGAAAATATACTCTATAGTTTTACATGTATTTATGTCCTTTGTTTTTGGGCTTTGTCAAAATCAATACTTAGATTTGTCCAGGAAAAAGCATCTAGCTTAAATACGTAATTGGCAATGACACAGAAAGCAAAGATGTTTCACAGACTGCCTGGTGACTTTAAGGTTACCATTCGTTATTATTTCAAAACAAAGGAGGCTGTGTTACTCATCTTCTCTGTGTAGTCACAGGCTGTTAGAGAGAGAAAAATCTGACTTGTGTTGTATTCCTCAATGGTGTGGCTATTTCCTACAAGTGCATAGGGTCAGATTCATGGTTAACATGCCTTGGCTAGAAGATTGTGATAATAGCTTGTGATCTGACCAATTGTAGAAGTTTCTAGCTCAACACACCAGTTAATTACTTAGTCCTGTCTCAAAAGAATACTTTAAATAGGCACACATCTCATGGCAGCACTGCATATTGTATATGTGCTGGAATAGCTAATGGGAGTCTCTTTGGCTACATCTACACTGCAGGCTTCTTGCTCAAGAACTTTTTGCAGAAGAGATCTTCCGCAAAAAGTTCTTGTGCAAGAGTGTGTCCACGCTGCTACGTGCTTTTGTGCAAGAGATGTGCTTTTGCACAAGAGAGCGTCCACACTGCCATGGATGCTCTTGCGCAAGAAACCTCTGTTGTCCATCCACACATGCCTTTTTGCACAAGAGCTCTTGTGCAAAAAGGCTTATTCCTCATAGAAAGAGGAATAACTCTTGCGCAAAAAGCCCTGTCTTCTGATGATTTACAAGCTTCCCCCAACGTGCAAAGTGATCGGCTCAGAGGATAGGTCACAAGTCAGGGGCATCGTAACTGGAGCCTGCATTTACAACAGGCATCGTAAGCCATTGTAAATGTGGGGTCAAGGATGTAAGTCGGGGGATTTTGGTCCCTTCTGCACTTACGGAAAAGGTTGTAAATGGGGGGCTCATAAATCAGGCCATCGTAAAGCAGGGGCCTCCTGTACTGTACTTTTTCTTGCACAAAAATGCACTTGTGTGGACAATCCACGAGTTTTTGTGCAAAAACAGCTGTTTTTGCACAAAAACTCTGCAATGTAGACATAGCCTTTGATGGAACCATAAACAGGGAACAAACAATATGTGGTTTTTATTCATCAGTTAGCTCAGCAATCTCCTTTCCAATGAAATACAGCACATGTAGTTTTGTAATGCTCCTTGAGGGATGTTGGATCCTAAGGCCAATAATGGGTTACACTCACTTCTATAGGTAACTTTCTCATTTGTCACAGATACAACCTGTAGCAATTAAGGTGGAAATCCTGCCTTTGTCTGCCAATATAGAGAGCCCTGCCTACAGCAGAGCTGGTCGGGACTCTGGATTCAAGTAGGGCCCACAGAACGGGGAGCCAGGATGTTTGCAATCTACACAGGCTCCAAACACTTCCTGCACATCAGGAGTCCAGCTCCATGGGTACTTCCTGCTTCTAATTGCCCAGGGGGATATGAGGATAAAGCTGTATGTTAATCAAGTCCATTCTCCTACAGGCTGGGAAGGATGGAAACTGAGAAGGAGAAATGGTTACTATTATTTCTACTGGTAAATACATGGTGCTCAGATACAATGGTGATGGCAACCACCATCTAAGTACCTGAGTGAATATATTATTCCAGAACATTTGCTACACAGCACCCCCCCCCCCCCCCGCTACATATTTCTCTTGAAAGCATAACAAAGGCATCCTACCAGATACTTTCAATCAAGGGAAGGTATCATGACACTTTGCCTTTGTACAGAATCTTTAACCCAAGAATCTCAGAGCATTTATAAAAATGAAGGAAGGCCTGCTCTGAAGTAAGGGTTGTCATACGTAAGCAACATGGGGCACAGGACACCTCAGCAACATATGCAGTACAGGAGAATGAAACGAGAGACAACTAGGCTGTACTGTGGCCCCCTGTTATGTCTTGCTCATACACATATTGGTTAAACTATTTAGTTCCTCTGGTTACATCTGAAAGCTCTTTTCTTCCTCCAAGACTCCGTGTTATTAGTCTAGACCTACATTATGCCTTGTAAGAAATGCCAACTTTTGGACTGGAGAGCCAGAAGAATGTCTAGAGTGATCCAAACTGTTGTTAATTTAAGCAGTGAGTGAATTCAGCCAATGGACATGTTAATTATTTTTTCTATTTTTTCTATTTTTTCCATCTTCACATACCTCTGCATTTCCTTTTACACAAGGGCCAGAAACAATCCCATGATCAGTGTTTAATGAGGGCCAGGGGTAGCAAGGAATGAGCCCTGGCACCTCTAGACTTGGCAGTTTATAGCTCTGGCTCTTCTAGGCTTGCTGCATCAGTTATCAAAGTAAAGCAAATGCTCAATTTTTAAAGCAATCTATTTCATTACAGATTAAGCACTGAGCAAGATCACCTTTTTCCTGGTCTTTTGGCCAAATAGGGTGGCCTGAGGGTTGCAAATGTGTCCCCAAGGGTTTTTCTACTTGTTCAAAGTTCCATAGTCTGTCATGTCAAAAGGAGAAGGGGACAGGGTCTGACCACTTTTAAGCACTGGTCGCTTACTGAATCAGGACAGAGCCATCTGGAGTATTGCTCCAGCTGGGTGGTTTCAATGCCACTCAAGGGCAGCTGGGTCAAATTTTAATGAGTGATGCTGAACCTTCGCACATGGGGATGCAATGCCATAGAAATGTGGCCCATCTATTTAGATGGAAGGATGGCTGAGCCAAAGGATGCTGTGACCTAGTGTATGTTGGAGAGCAGAGGGCTCACTGAGAACTTGGCTCTTGGTGGCATCAGCTCATACACAGTGGCTGTGTCTACACTGGCACCCTTTTGCGGAAAAGGGATGCTAATGAGACACAGCGCAATTGCAAATCCGCGGGGGATTTAAATATCCCCAGCGGTATTTGCATGAACATGGCTGCCGCTTTTTTCCGGCTCGGGGTTTTGCCGGAGAAAAGCGCCAGTCTTTCAAGTAGGAATAAGAGATCTTGCGGAAAAGGGTTTATTTTCCGCAAGATTGCGTCTAGACTGGCGCTTTTCTCCGGCAAAACCCCGAGCCAGAAAAAAGCGGCAGCCATGTTCATGCAAATACCGCGGGGGATATTTAAATCCCCCGCGGATTTGCAATTGCGCTGTGTCTCATTAGCATCCCTTTTCCGCAAAAGGGTGCCAGTGTAGACACAGCCAGTGTGGGTAAGAGAGAGGGGAGACTCCCTGGTCAAGGAAGATCTGGTTGGTGGCAGTTAACGTTCATTGGGCCTCTGCTGGAAGAGGAGGAGGGAACCAGCAGGGACCAGAACTTAGCAGATCCAGGTACAATTTAGTGCTGTGCTACAGACTTCCTGTGTCACTATAAGAAAGTCACCTTTTGTGCCTCCATTCCCCATCTGTAGAATGAGGACAATAGCACTTTTCTATTTCAGAGAGGTTATAAGGATAAATACATTTCAGATTGTGAAGTGCTCAGATACCACAGTAATGCTGCCAGAAGATAGACAGACAGTTGCTCTCTATCTCTAAGAAAGAAATCTTTTTAATGGCTCCTTTACAGATGTTTGGTTATTGTGGATGTGAAGTCACAGTTGGGTGTTGCAGCTTTTTTTGATTACTATAAAAGCCAAATCTGGACAGATTTTATCACATCAAGTGCAACTGTAGCCCACACACTTACCAGTATGGTTCACTGCCTGATGTAGTGGCACTTAGACCACTAACAGCAAGAGATAAGAATGAGTGAGCTCTACAGCCTAAGCTGCTGGCCAGCTGGCTTTTAGCTCAAGCAGTAGAAGCTCCTACACAAAGCTCCAGAAGTCCCACGTTCAAATCTGCCTGGTGGTGATTACACAATATAAGTAAGGTCTTTTCCTGTTGTCGGTGGCTAATTCCTCATTTTGTACTTTGTCTTTTTGTTCTGAGTGTAGAGAGCCACTGTTTGTCATATCCGTGATGGCTGTCTCCAGACTCCATCCCCAACTTGAATGATCTTTCACTTAGGCTTCTCAAGTCTGTGGCTCAGTACCAATGCATTTTAAGATCTCTCTCTTGAAGGTGTCTTGAAACCTAAGTTTTGGGTGTCCTCTCTGTCTTTGACCTTCCTTTAACTCCCTATATGAGATGATTTTAGGAAGTCTTCCATCTTGCATCCTATACACATAACCTTACCAATGAAGACAGTTGTGTTTGATAATAGCTGTCAGGCTGGAGATTTGGGCTCTTGTTAGCATTTCACTGGTGAAATTATATACCAGGTGATGCCTAGAAAGGATCTCAGGCACCAGAGATGGAAGCTGTTGCGTGTCTTTTCTTGCCTGCTATATGAAGTTCATGTCTCATTGCCACAAAGGAGGATGCTGACTATGCAGGCTTTATAAATCAAGATTTTAGTCTCTATCATAAGCTTCTTGTTCTTCCATGCTCATTTTGAGAGATGACCAAAGTTGGTGGCTGCCTTCTGGATACATGTGTCCAACTCCTCATCCAATGACAAGTTCTTGTTAATAGTAGCTCCCAGGTAACAAAATGAGTCCATGGTTTGGAGACTGGTGTCTCTGAGGGCACATCTACACTACACAGAAGATCTACGCTGCTGTGATCAATCTTCCAGGGTTCGATTTAGCAGGTGTAATATAGCCCTCATAGATCAAACTCAAAGGGTGCTTCCGTCGGCACCAGTGGAGTAAGGAAAGCCAATGGGAGAATTTGCTCCCATTGGCCTTCTGCCGTGTGAACAGCATGGAAACACGGTGTAAGATGTGTCAGCTCCTGCTGTGTAATTAATGTAGCTGGAGTTGTGTATCTTACTTCGACCTTCCCATGTAGTGCAGACCAAGGCTGAGTGTAATGGAAGGTGGCATTCTATGCCTTGCCCTATGATTCCTGTTTTTATGCATCTTGGAGGTGATTTATGAGCTCCTGTTGGTGAACTTCATTCTGAGACACAAGAGCAGTGTCAACAGGGAATTCTCTCAGAGCAACTTTTTGGATCTTTGTCTTCGCTTTCAGTCTAGCAAGGTTGAACAGCTTGCCATCAGGTCACATACAAAGCTAAATACCATCTTCAACATTTTAAAATGCATAGCTGTAAAGTACTGACAAAAATGTTCCAGACAGTGTTGGTGCCAAGGATACATCCTTGTTTTACTCCTCTTTTTATCTCAAAACTTTCACAGGAAATGCCTTTGAATTGCACTGTGATTTGCCTAGTGTCATAGAAAGACTATATTATGATGGGCACTTTTGGGGGGCATCCATTTTTTTAAGTACTTTGTACAGATTGGATCTAGTGACCATGTCAAACACTTTGGTCAGGTCAATGAAGGCAATAAAAAGTGGTTTCCCTTGCTCTCTACATTTCTCCAGTAGTAAACAAAGAGAGAATATCATATCTACTGTAGATCTATCTGCTGGAAATCCACATTGTGTCTCTGGGTTGACCCTTTCAGCAAGTACTTGAAGCTGGGTAAACATCACTCAAGTGAACAGTTTGCCAGAGATGTTGAAAACTGAAATGCCGCTGTAGTTGTTACAAACTCTCCTGTCTCCTGTATTTTTGTAAATGGTAGTGATCTTTGCATCTCACATGTCTTGAGGAACTCTTCCTTCTTTCCAGCATTGAAGGAGAAGACTATATAGATGTAGTAGAAGAGTTGGTTCCCCACATCTGAGTAGTTCTGCTGGAATACTGTCTTTTCCAGTTGCTTATCCAATAACCAGAGAATCTAAAGATTTATGTAGCTCTTCAATGCTTGGATCTCTATTAAGCTCATTTAGTATATCAAACTTCAGTTATCAGCAATATTGTTATTAGTTAAGTACAGCTCTAATTAATGTAATCACTATCCAATAAGTTCTTGGACTGCATTGGAGACAACTTTTTATTTCAGAAGGTTGAAAAAGCTACCGGGGGAAAGCTGTTCTAGATTTGATTTTAACAAATAGGGAGGAACTGGTTGAGAATTTGGAAGTGGAAGGCAGCTTGGGTTAAAGTGATCATGAAATCATAGAGTTCACAATTCTAAGGAAGGGTAGAAGGGAGAACAGCAAAATAGAGACTATGGATTTCAGGAAGGTGGATTTTGGTAAGCTCAGAGAGATGATAGGTAAGGTCCCATGGGAATCGAGACTGAGGGGAAAAACAACTGAGGAGAGTTGGCAGTTTTTCAAAGGGACATTGTTAAGGGCCCAAAAGCAAGCTATTCCGATGTGTTGGAAAGATAGAAAATATGGCAAAAGACCGCCTTGGCTTAACCACGAGATCTTGCATGATCTAAAAATAAAAAAGAAGTAATATAAAAAATGGAAAGTAGGACAAATTACAAAGGATGAATAGAGGCAAACAGCACAGGAATGCAGGGGCAAGATTAGAAAGGCAAAGGCACTGAATGAGCTCAAACTAGCTACGGGAATAAAGGGAAACAAGAAGACTTTTTAAATACATTAGAAGCAAGAGGAAGACCAAGGATAGGGTAGGCCCACTGGTCAGTGAGGAGGGAGAAACAGTAACAGGAAACTTGGAAATGGCAGAGATGCTCAATGACTTCTTTGTTTCGGTCTTCACCGAGAAGTCTGTAGGAATGCCTAACGTAGTGAATGCTAGTGGGAAGGGGGTAGTTTTAGAACGTAAAATAAAAAAAGAACAAGTTAAAAATCACCTAGAAAAGTTAGATGCCTGCAAGTCACCAGGGCCTGATGAAATGCATCCTAGAATACTCAAGGAGCTGATAGGGAGGGATCTGAGCCTCTAGCTATCATCTTTGGAAAATCATGGGAGACAAGAGAGATTCCAGAGGACTGGAAAAGGGCATATATAGTGCCCATTTATAAAAAGGGAAATAAGAACAACCCAGGAAACTACAGACCAGTTAGTTTAACTTCTGTGTCAGGGAAGATAATGGAGCAAGTAATTAAGGAAATCATCTGTAAACACTTGGAAAGTGGCAGGGTAATAGGGAACAGCCAGCATGGATTTGTAAAGAACAAATCATGTCAAACCAATCTGATAGCTTTCTTTAACAGGATAACGAGTCTTGTGGATAAGGGAGAAGTGGTGGATGTGGTATACCTAGACTTTAGTAAGGCATTTGATACGGTTTCGCATGATATTCTTATCAATAAACTAGGTAAATACAACTTAGATGGGGCTATTATAAGGTGGTGCATAACTGGCTGGATAACCGTACTCAGAGAGTAGTTATTAATGGTTCACAATCCTGCTGGAAAGGCATAACAAGTGGGGTTCCACAGGGGTCTGTTTTGGGACCGGCTCTATTCAATATCTTCATCAACGATTTAGATATTGGTATAGAAAGTACGCTTATTAAGTTTGCAGATGATACCAAGCTGGGAGGGGTTGCGACTAATCTGGAGGATAGGGTCATAATTCAAAATGACCTGGACAAATTGGAGAAATGGTCTGAGGTAAATAGGATGAAGTTTAATAAAGACAAATGCAAAGTGCTCCACTTAGGAAGGAACAATCAGTTTCACACCTACAGAATGGGAAGTGACTGTCTAGGAAGTAGTATGGCAGAAAGGGATCTAGGGGTTATAGTGGACCACAAGTTGAATATGAGTTAGCAGTGTGATGCTGTTGCCAAGAAAGCAAACATGATTCTGGGATGCATTAACAGGTGTGTTGTGAGCAAGACACGAAAAGTCATTCTTCCGCTCTACTCTACGCTGGTTAGGCCTCAATTGGAGTATTGTGTTCAGTTCTGGGCACCGCATTTCAAGAAAGATGTGGAGAAATTGGAGAGGGTCCAGAGAAGAGCAACGAGAATGATTAAAGGTCTAGAGAACATGACCTATGAGGGAAGGCTGAAGGAATTGGGTTTGTTTAGTTTAGAAAAAAGAAGATTGAGGGGGGACAAGATAGCAGTTTTCAGATATCTAAAAGGGTGTCATAAGGAGGAGGGAGAAAACTTGTTCATCTTGGCCTCTGAGGATAGAACAAGAAGCAATGGGCTTAAACTGCAGCAAGGGAGGTTTAGGTTGCACATTAGGAAAAATTTCCTAACTGTCAGGGTAGTCAAACACTGGAATAAATTGCCCAGGGAGGTTGTGGAATCTCCATCTGTGGAGATATTTAAGAGTAGGTAAATGTCTACTGATAGACATGGCTAAATGATAGACATAGATAAACGTCTATCAGGGATGGTCTAGACAGTATTTGGTCCTGCCATGAGGGCAAGGGACTGGTCTCGATGACCTCTCGAGGTCCCTTCCAGTCCTAGTATTCTATGATTCTATGTTCTACCCAATCCATCATCTTCTGTGATTTTTCTGTCAAGACATGAACATCTTTAGTTTTGATAGGAGCTTCTTTGGATATTTTTGGTCAAACAGCTATTTTAATGCCATCATACATGATTCACAGATTTCTAGCCTCTGCTGCAGTTTGCACACTGTGGCACTGGTTTCTCCAGAACCCATTTGCACAGTTCCTTGAAGCTTTCTGCAGCAACCCTTTTGCTTTTCACAGCTTTTTTTTGAAGTAAAGGTGTTGTTTCTTGGTATGTTTTGCGTAAGCTTCTTCTTTTGCTTGAATGAATGGCTGCAAGTCCTGTTTGTAATGTTCAAATCAATCTTGCTTCCTGGGTTTTTTTTAGGACCAAGTGTATTAAGCTTGATTTAATAATTATTTTTCTGCAGGGATTTCCACATTTTCTCTGTATCACCTTCAGCATTTTTAGGAGTGTGGGGTTTGTTAAACTCTGCACGCAGTTTAGGATCACATGTTTTCAGAACATTTATTCAAGTATAATCTTTGTTCTTAGCTTTAGCTATCCACTTCGATTGTATTTTTACTCTGCTAATGATCAGTGCACTGCCTGTATCACCATCTGCACTATGACAGGAACGAGTGTTGTTAGTACACTGAAGATCACTTCTTCGAGTCAGCACCATGTTGAGTTGGTGCAGGTGACCAGGTCTTGGATGCTGCCAGGATACTTTGTGTTGAGGTTTGCCACAAAAATAGGTGTTTGTAACACAAAGTTGATACGCAGCACAATATTCTAAAGCCACTGACCATTTTCATTCATTTTTCCAGTTCCATGGTGTCCTATACAATGAGCCCAGGCTTCATGGTTAGAGCCAACCTGGCACTACAATTGCCAGGCTGAATCAGCTTATCTTGTCTGGGTTTCGAATCCAACGTTTCCCAAAGATTGTTGTAGAAATGACCCTTAGGCTCAGGATCATTATTTAATGTTGGTGCACCAACATTAACTATACTGACTGAGCCACACAAAGTATGGAGTTGCAGTATAATAATCCTCTCACATTTACCTACTGGCATCTGTATTGTTCTCAAAACCATGCTCTTCACTGCAAAAAATACTCAATTCTAAAAGAATGCAACTTTTTCCCCTGATGGTACCTATATCAGCCAGTCTAGTGTCCTGTAACCCTGCAATAGCAACATTAGCTTAAGCTCCTGATGAATTAGAGCTGCCTTTCTAATGAAATCTGTCTTTTCTCGGTCATCCGTCATACCTGGGCACAGAGTCCTGTCATTCATAATTCCAAGTGTAAAAATACTGGTTGATTGTTTATAGTCTGCTTTTTGGATTTTGTCCTAGCCTCATATACCCAGTGAGGCAGACAAAACATGAGGGGTCAGAATCCTTTTGGCTGGAGCTGCTCCACTTTAGGTGGGTGATATCTGACCAAGGAAGTGTGATAACTTCTCCCACTGACTGATGTTACCCCTAGTGCTGTGCTCTACACCAGTAGTGTTGGTTTATCATTGGTAAACTGCTATTTCCTGTTTGTTTGTTCCCCCTGGAGTGAGCAACAAGATGGAATGCCCTCTCCATTTGCGATGCAGACAGAATACTCTCCACAAATGCTGAGGCAGAAAAAAGTATGGAAAGCATGGACCAGACTCCCCCTCTCAGCTGTACAAGCAAACTCCAGAGGAAGGAAGCCTCTACATCCGGAGCAAGCGATGTTGCAGGAGTTGCCAGAAGATAGTTTATTAAACCTCACTGTAGACTGCCTTCAGGGCTCTACTCTTAGCCTTGCACCCTCCCCTGCTAATCCACAAGGCAGTGGGGACAGACGCAGGCAGTACTGTGTGCTGCCATCCAATAGCAAGCTGAGCTTCACAGGAAAGCAAAGCCTGACCTACAGTCAGGGAAGAAATCACACGTCCTGAAAAACCTTCAGCTGGTACAAACTCAACTCATAACAGCACTGCCCACCACCTCAGCTCTCCATGGCTCACCATGGGTCACAGGGCTCAGTTCAAGATGTGTTGACATTCAAAGTCTCCCATGGGACTGGTTCTTGAACCCTCATTCCCATGGCAGCTCTATTCCACCGAAACAAGGAAAGTGTCAATCAATAGATGGAGGTGCGGGAGGCAGAACTTTCATAAGAAGCTCTTGAATTCACTCCTGCATGATGTAAGAATGGCCACCAACCTCACTTTGCTCATATTGCTTCAGATTGCTTTCTGACAAAGGGATGCTCTGTCCCATGTCCACACACAATGCTCATTCAACACACAAAATGGCAAGCCAATCCAGCCATGTTTTCTCCAGTCTGGGAAAGAAAGAGCAGAAAGATACTGTTACTATTCTATTTTTAAATCTTTGGAGGTGCTCAGACACTATGGCGAATGAATCCATATAAACAGTTAAACTGAAATAATGTTCCAAAATATTAGCCACACAGCCCCCAAACTCATTTTGTAATACTCACGAAAGTACAGGTGCTGTCTTCATGGATTATGACAGTCTCTCTCTTGAGACCTTAACAGGGCATCATTGCTGGCATTTATCACACAGATACATAACCCTATAAAGTGACCCCTTGCCATTTTCTATCTCAGCAGCAGATGTAGTCTAATGATGCTGATAAATTGCAGTCCAGCCTGTCAGCAGGTTGGAGCTTGGCTGTTAATGTAATGATCAGCAGAGATGTCTCTCTACTAGGGCAGCAGTAGTAGGCAGAGTGAATGAGCATCCTTGCTGCTGCACGTCTCCACACACACTGCTACATGATGTTTCTATGCAAGGTTAGTGAATAGCCCTGCTTTTTCTGCCTATACATGTACGGTACCGAATGAGCCATCGCTACATACATAGGATTCTAAATTGAGCAATACTGAGAAATCTGTCACACAGCTGTTAGATTTGTTCAGCAGCAGTAACGTTTTCTCTGCAGCTCCAGTGTGGCACATGGGTGTGTGTATATATATACTAATGGCACATAAGTCATAGTCACTCAAGTGCTATTTTCTTAAGGAACATCCATCATATTTTGCCACTGAAGAAACAGCAACTTTATTGCTCTGAGACACTTGTTCTGCATTTTATTAACTGTTCTTAGCCCACTAGGATTACTGTAGATTGAGTCTTTCTATGAAATTTTATCTGGATTTAGCAAGTGGTGGGTGGAATGAAAGATACAGAGGTTGAAGAGTAGAACTCTGTGTTTGCTGTGAGTTTTTGTTACTAGAGGAGAAAACTGGTTGGTGGCAGTTAACTGTCATTGAGGGTCACTACTGTATTAGCAAGTGATTCTTTAGACCATGGCCCGGCTTCCTGATTTGTGGGCATCTTGTGGTACTCAAATTTTTGCTCTTATCAATGAATTGTAGGTGCACACTAAGCACTTGCATGGACAATGGCCTGGTTTGTGCCCTGACCTGCTCTAAATTTGGTCTTACTCTTTTGATTGCCTGTATGCACCCATACCTCTGACTTGTTAAGGCCCAACGGTGGGATATGATGTGTGATAGGCCCACAATGAGAGGGACACAAATTATTAATGAAGGAAATTGAAAATGCTGTGGAATTCCTTTTGTTAGTGCAAAGGAGTCTTTCTATAGCCTCACTTGCATGATTCTTTATTTCTCCTGTAAATCATTTTCAATCCATAGAAGTGACAGGGCAGATCATAAGGTGTCTGGCCCCTTTAAGGGCAGCTAGGGCCCAGTCTATTCATGACAGGCTTCTTTAAGGAGATTGACTCCATCTTGGATCACCTGGAAGTATTTAACTGCCTACATGGATGGCTAGCAGCTAACTGGCTAACAAGCCCCCAGGCCTGAGAGAAGGCTACCAGAGCTCAGATGCAAAAACATGTTGCTAAACAGAGAGGAGGCTTCTAAGAAGAGGAGTTGTTAGGGAAAGACACTTAGGGAAGAGCATCCCTAAACTCAGGTAGCTGCTGGAGACATAGTCTGTGAGGAGCGGCAGGCTACCAGGAGCCTTAGAAGCCTCTGTATTAGTTACAAATGGACACACAGTGGGACAAGGAGCTGGAACTTCCTGAGAGAAAACATGGCAGGAGTTGCTCGTGGAAGGGGCCTGGAGGCAGATGAAGAGAGGCAGTGACTCTGAGAAACACCAGAATTTAGCTGATTAATACAGGATCCCTGGGCTGGAAACCAGAGTACAGAGAGCGCTTGTGTTCATCTACGGTCCCTCAAGGAAGAAGATGGAAAAGTGCACCTAAGGGTGGGTGGGACAAGGCCTCTTGGAGATATATCTATCTCATAGAACTAGAAGGGACCTTTAGGGGTTATTGAATCCAGTCCCCCTGCCCTCATGGCAAGACCAAGTACCAACCCTGACAGATTTGCCTAGATTCCTAAATGGCCCCCTCAAGGATTGAGCTCACAGCCCTGAGTTTAACAGGCCACTGCTCAAACCACTGAGCTACCTGAATCCAAGGTGCAGCTGTTGGCCTGAGAGAGGTCACTAGACTTCTGTTTTGTGGTACTTTTAATTACCCCAGAAGGTTTTGAGACTATAAGCTACGTGGGCAGAACTGTTAGAAAAGACAAACCAGGGCAGGCTTGGAGGGAGGGACTGATAAGAGGTGCAGTCATAGAGGTTGCTGTTCTATGCCTGGCCAGGAGGGCATGCCCCATCTGGAGAGGGACCCCTACCCAGTGCATTCCAAAGGTGTGGAACTTTGGGATTACAAGTGTCCCATTATCAGGGAGGCTTGTGCTGTGTGTAGGAGTCAAGTAGAGACATACGAATTTAGATGAAAATACTGGAGGTTTCCCCTCATATGTCCTTGATGCCTTTCCAAGCAATGATGCTTCCCTCTGATACTTCTGTTGAGTGCTTTGCTAATTTTAAGGTACAGTGAGTGACTGTTTCTCCTTTTGTGTGTCCTTGAGCTGTCAAACTTCTCCTGAGCTGTCAGGCTAGAAATATTTCAGACCTTAACTTCTGTGAACAGAAGTGTTTCCTATTCCTTTAGCACTTCAAATACTGCCATCCCCCCACTCACTGAAGGATTAGAGTGGGGTTTATATACTTTCTGTGTAAAGGTCATGCTGACGTGTGGTTAATATTAATTTTATAAGGGGCTGGAAGGCTCAAGGGCTTGATAAACTTCCTATCACCACATGGGATTCTGAATTTGCTAATTCTACTGCAAGTCACCAGTTCACCTGCAAAATCAGGCCAGGAGTAGCAGTTTGGTAATCTATGTGACAATCAGTGATTTGAGTGTGGGTTCTGTGGGGTGGTGTCTGCAACTCTAGGACCAAGTGGGGCTAGTGACTGTCACCTCTAAAGTTGGTGGTGGTGAAGACCATTTCCTTCCTTAAGACATTAAGGAAAAGATGTGTGTCCCCTCTGTCTCAATCCACAATGGGAGCAGAAGCTTCCTGTAAGTCCGCTGTTGGTGACTGACCCTGTGGTGCAGAGTCCCTGGTAGATGGTCTCCAGTGCTGGGAGGAGGGGAGTCACTGGTTCCTCTCTACTGGGTGTATCAAACCTATAATTTAATCAGTTTAATGTAGATCACAAATTATAGCAGCTCCCAGGCTACAGTTGGGATGAGGCAGAGAATCAGGATTCGAATCAGTTCTCTGACAGCCCCTCTTGATGCTGAGCTCAGTGGAAAAAACAGATGCTGCCAATAATCTGCCCTTTCATCTCTACTGAGCCTGTCTTATAGGGGCTGATCTTGTTCCCCCTGAAGTCAATGGCAAAGCCCCACTAGACTTAAGCTCATGCAGGATCAGACCCTAAATAGGATTGCTATTCACACACAGCACTAGGGCCTAGGGTTAGATGCCAGGAGGGCATCTCTTAATTAAGATCCATCCCCCCACATCTTTTAATTGCAGACTCTGAAAATACTCTTACTCTTTATTGCTACTTGGAATTCAAGGAAGTTTCCATCTGGGAGATTAATGGCTTGCTGAAGAACAGTCAGGATTTAGGTTGTCATCGAGAGACCCATAAAATAAGCATGCAAAAAGTGTTATGAAAACAGAGTGTGGTCCCTGAACACGGAGCTGCATGCATTCCCTGCATCTGGAACCATATCTCTTTCCCATTAAAGCCATGCAGAATGTCAGCAGGAGTAATTATTTACACTGGAAATAAATTGGATCCCACATGATGTAATTTAGATTAAAGCACTGCTCTTGCACCCTCGCTGGTTTTTTTTTCTTTTTCCATGATCGCTTTTTGTGTGCTGCAAACGTCATTGGGAACACGATAGTGGGAATCAGGAACATTTCTTTTGGAATCATCAGCTATCCCTCGTGATCCAACTTGAAGCATTGCCTGGAAAATGATTAATTTCTACACTAATCTGCTCTGTCTGTGCAGGGCCACTGGCAACTTATTTCTTCAGACTTCTTCATGATGGGATTATGCTCAGGAATTCTTAAGCAGCAAAGATGACCCATAGCTGCTGATGGGGATGAAGGGGAAGGGGGAGCTAGGAGAAAAGCAGAATGAGGGCAGTGGCTTCAACAGATGTTACTGGGCATGCTGTGTTCATGAGAGCATGATCAGTACAAACCAAGCAGTAAATCTGGGGAGAGGGTTGCATGTGACACCATGTGTTGCCCTGTACCCGATGCAACTCCTCTGGCATAACCACTTGCCCTGTCAGAGGGGGAAACTGTTCCAGGTACACACTAACTTGTGTTAATGGCTGTGCGGAGCTGCAAAGCCTTCAGGGTACTTGGAGAAAGACTGTGATGTGAACAGCTAGATTCATAGGGTACCATCTTTCTAGAATCCCTCAGATTTGAAGTGTGTTTTCACTGGTGCTCCTGGCTGTCTTCACAAAATCTAAGCAAAAGGCCTCCTTGATACTTCTGTATGGAAGCCATTATTTTATAGTTGCAATGGGCATGATTTTTAAGCAAGGTAAGCATAAAACATACAGTCTCTATCACTAATTGCTTAAACCCTATAGCTGTATGTGCAAATGGCCCCCTATAACAATTTGTCCACGCAGCTGCTGGAATGGAATATTTAAACAAAGTCAGATGAAAATCAAGTGCTCAGCTGATTCACACATCGTTTGCTTAGGAATCAGCTCCCTTGATTTAAGATATTTTTTTTAAAGTCCTGAATATACATTAAGGATCATTTTCATCCCAATGAATCACCTGGTGTTCTCAGCAAAACACTCCCTTCCTTGCTCTGGATGCAGACCAGTGGTGTTTTGTATGTACAATAGAATTAAAAATTAAAGGAGTCATTCAAATACGCAAGACCCAGGCCCTTGGCTCTGGATACTTGTTGCCCACTCCTATTACCATGCAGAGTCTGCTCACTACAAGAGCTGGGTTGCTGGGGGCTCTTTCCACTAGGTGGAGTAGCAGAGCTTATCTTCCACCTCAATAGAGCTGGCCAAATTTTTTTCAGCAGAACAGTTTTTGGACCAAAGCCACAGCTTTGTCAAAATAAAAACATGAAGCAAGAACATGCTAATTTCAACAAGATTTGTGCTGGGGAGACAAAAGAAGTCAAAGAAATGAAACAATCAGTTTAAACAATGTTGAACGCCTTTTCAATGGGGGTAAAATCATTTAGTTTTGCCTTTGTTTCCATTAAATGCATTTTGACTCTAATATTTTTTTTTCTTTTATCAGAATGAAACATTTCAGTGGTTTTAAAATGCTTCTTTTACGGTCACAAAGCAGCTTTTTTATTCTCTGGGGAAATTCAGCTTGTTCCAATATGGAACAAAAACAAATTTCAAAATGTGGGAAATTCCCACAGAACAGAAGTTTTGGTTTCTGACCAACTGTACAGATAGGCATTATTTCTTGGTTAAAGAGAGGGAATCCTCACTCAGCTAGTGAGCTGAGACATTACACTTGCACATCCATCCTCCTCCCCCAAACTCTGACTTCCATTGTAGTCCCTTGTAACAGTTTTGTGAATAGTTTACTCAGCAGCCAAAATCTATGTGAAATCAGGTTAGGGTTAACTTCAGTCATATTCCAAATAGCACAGAATCACAAAGAAGGTGTCAGGTAACCAGAGAGATTCATGACCAGGTGTGCCAGACTCAGGGAAGGCTGTTAAGATCAGGGCGGAGACCCCAAACTGGTGGTATGTTCTAGAATTAGATTTCACCAACTTACGTGAAATGTATAATGTGTGAATTCCTAAAGCACTGTAACAGTCTTACCATGGAATCACACAGTCCCCTAGGCCAGGGATGGGAAACCTCAGGCACACAGCTGCATCTGGCTCATGGTTTGCCTGCATCTAGTCCCAGAAGCTTAAGGCCCCCCCCAGTATTGGGGAGCCCATGCTGGCACCCCACCTGGTGGCCCACCATAGGGCTGGACGACACAAAATCTACTAGCCTAGGGAATATGAGGGATGTCTTTCTCCTCAGTTGGAGGGACCACAACTGGTTGGTGTGTGTTTGTTTTTGCTTCTCGCTTGTGATTTTTCTGTGGGGCAGTGGCCCCCAGCCCAAAAAAGGTTCCCCACCCATACTGTAGGCATTCAATCCAGGCAAGCTGGATTTACTGATAGATGGTTGCTATACAGCAAAGATCACAAACGATTCAGGTTATTCCCAGTCCCAAAGGCTCAGTCACTTACCTCAGGTCAATTTGTGCCTTAGATTTTAGGTCAAGACAACACTTACAGCCAGTCCTATTATAAACTATCTAGGGATTTATTAATGAAGAAAACAAAGGAGTTGTTACAAGGTTAAAGCTTACGAGTGTTTATATAGTAACAGAAGTGTAGTAATCTGCCAGCTATGTCAGGCTGGCCTTGGGGATCTTAGTTTCTGTTTTGTAGCCCCAGCCCTGTGAGACCCAGAGAGCTAGGAGATGAGAATTTCTTGTCAGCTATATTTATTACCTTCTTTCAGGATTCAAGCTGATGAGTTGAACCCTTCTGCTGGTGGCTTCTTCATGAGTGCGAAGGGACAATTAACAAAGACTTTGTACTGTGATGGCCATAAGGGCCCATTTAGTTTTTATTGTCCTTCCTGATGGACAGGAGCAGCTGCAGTGGCTATAGACGGGTGCATCTCACCTGGCCCCAAGCTGCTGTGGTGAGAGAGGGCTGGGGTTGTCCTCTCTCCCCAGGGCAGCCTGCATACTGAACCTCTCATCCACAGCCCCATCCCAGAACAATTATTTAAATGAAGAAAACAAAACTTATTTGAGCGAAAGACCCAAGCAACACTGGGTAAATCTTCCCATACTAACATGCAGGTGAAATAGAGTGGGGCAGAAAGGGGCAGTGGGAAGGGCCACAGGTTGAAGAGGCAGAATGGGGGGTAGGGATACAGTCAGAAGAGTGGGGGGCACTTTCTCTGGCCCAGGAAACCTTAATTTGTCTCTGTCACTGTTGCATACCATAGCTACTGAGATTTTCAGAGCAGCTAGCAAAATATTTCTGATTCCCAAAAAACACAGGTACCTACCGCCTAAGCTAAGGAGGAATCTCTCTTAAACTCAGGACAGTATAATGCCTATGACATGTAGGTGAGCAGTTCTAGTCTCATCCAAGGGAGAAGTGGGGCTAGTCAGAGACACAGACACACACTCTCCCCCCACATACACATACAGTTCATTTCAGTGCTGACTCTCAACCTTTCCAAGTTTCACCTCATTTTAAAACTACAGGCAACCTCCAACTTACGACCGCCCGACTTATGACCCCCCACATTTACAACCATTTTTTTCATGCGAGAGAGCTCCTAAAACTCCCCAATTTACATCTGCAGGTTGCATTTATGACAGCGTACAATGCAGACTCCACTCATCATCCCAAAACAGGAAACGCACAAGTCAGTCAGTCTCGCCAGTCTGCAGCTGCCACTTGAACTGTATGCATCTCCACCACATTGGTCTTCACTTTTTAGTTATTTTTGTGCATTATTTGAACTATTTAATTTAGTTTTCCTCCATTTCCATAGTCAATTTTGGTATTCTTAGGATATGAAATAGATTTCCAGGAATGGAACCGCCATTTATAACATTGCGCCTATGGGAAATAAGGGTTCTACTTATGACGGTTTGACTTACGATGGTTCTCTAGGAACCAATTAGGTCGTGAGTGTGGGGGTCGCCTGTAATTGCTTACAGAATCACACAAAAATACACGTGTCCCAGTACATTATTACTGAAAAATTAACTGTTCATTTTTACCATATAACTATAAAACAAATCAATTGGAATATAAATATTGTACTTACATTTCAATATATAGTAAATAGAGCAGTCTAAAAAAGTCATTATCAGTATGAAATTTTAGTTTGTATTCATTCCACTAGTGCAGGGGTCTGCAACCTATGGCTCTAGAGTGAAATATGTCTCTCAGTATGGAACCAAGTATGGCTCTTTTGTTATTCCCATACAACTTTTTAAATTAAAATGAAAAGTTAATTCAAATGTTTAAAAAGGCATAATTACACATGACCAGAAGGTCTTTTTTGTCTATTTCACCTTTACTATTCATTTTAACAACCATCCATCCTCTCCACTCATTGGAGGTCATGCATATTCTGTTTATTTGATTGGTCGAGAAATCTTTCCATCATCAGGGCTTGACAAACCGCTGAATCTACTCGCCCGTGGTGAGTAGATTTCAGCCGGTCGCTCTGTGCACCCCATTCACCAGCGCGGGGCTAGCGAGTAGCTCTTGCCGGGGTTTGTCAAGCCCTGTCCATCATCTTATGTGATGGTGAACTCTGTGGCCCTCTAATAATAACAGTAGTGAAGAGAAAGAGAGGTGATGAGTACCGACTTGTATGCCTTTGTGGATAGGTCTGGATCGCCACACTGTCTCATTTGTAGAATGAGACTGTCCTCAAACAAACAAAAATTGAATTTAGAGTGGCATTTCATGACAAAACATTCAGCCTTTGCTCCGAAATACCCTGAGGGAGCAGCGAGAAAAAAAGCCTGCCAGGACCTGCAGCGAAAAATGAACATTGGACAAAATAGCCTACTGGCATGGTCAAAAAAAGGTAGGAGCTTAAACTCCACAAGTTTTGCAGGCTCATACAGCATTATTCAAGAGGAGAAGCCTTTCACTGACGTGGATTACGTGAAGGGATGAATGCTAAAAATTGGTCATGAACTATTTGAGTTTCACAACAAGGACAAAATTTTACAGAAAATTCAAGACATGACATTATCAGCAAAAACAGTTCATGACAGAGCTGTGAAAATGGCCCATCAAATCGACAAGGAACAAATGCACAATTTCAGTACAGCTACTTATGTTTGTTTGCTTTGGACGAGACAACTGACATGTGATGTTTATCAGTAATGTATTCTGGGATGATATATTTCTGGAAATGCTGTGCATGAAGAAAGGATTGCAATATTACCAATGAAAAATTGAACAAGAGGCAAAGACGTTCTTAAAACTGTGATGAACTTTGTAAACGAGAAAGAAAGATAGTTGGATAATCTTGTGTCGGTGTGTAAGGACGGTGCACCTAGGTTGGCAAACACAGGGGATTCCTTACTCTTGTCAGAACAGCTGAATTGCCTGCTTTTGAACTTTCATTGCATTGTGCATCAGGAGGCACGATGTGCGTAGTCTTGTGGAACTGAATTCAGAAACGTAATGGGACTGGTTGTTTAGATTCACACACATAAAGTGTCCATTGAAGAACTGGATTTGACAGTCATTCCAGGTATCTCAGTCAGCTATTTGGAAAAGGAAATAGCAGATTTCAAGGAGTCAGATATCTGGGTGGAAAAATTCAACAAGCTGAATTCTGATTTAGAATGCCTTGCTCGACAACATGCAGAATTAGCAAAACTGCACAAATGGGCTGACATGAGGAAATTGGAGCACGATGATAATCTGATTCTGCAAACTTGGAAAGAACTTCCTGTCACATAAACACCATGCAGAATTTCAGGCTATGGCTACAATACATGCTTTGCCAAAAGAGGCAATGCAAATGAGGCATGGATTAGCATTTTCTCGTGCTTCATTTGCATACTCTCTTTTGTTCTGTTTTTACGCAAGGGGTTTTTGAGCAAAAACAAACAGTGCAGACATTTCCTTTTTGCACAAAACCCCCTTTTTGCGCAAGATCCTTATGCCAAGTTGTATATTTTCAGTCATGCAAATGGGCATTCTTATACTGGCTCTTTGTTGACCACTTGTTCTGAATTTTGATGTAGTTTGTCTCTTTGGTTTGAAAAGGCTGCTGACCCCCTGCACTAGTACTTGTTATATACCTGTTGTAAAACTAGGCAAATATTTAGATGACACAACGTACCCACTGGAAAACCTCTGTGTATTCTTAGGGATACGTGTACCCCTGGTTTAGAACAACTGCATTGTAATATGTATTTATAGTATATAGGTCTAATATGCCAACCCCTATGGAGGGGCAACAAACTTGCCAAACACCTTCTTCTTCTTCATCATCATCATCATCAACAACCATGGGCTAGATGATGTTCTATCTGCGATCTCAATCTCTCCGTCAGTATCATCATCAGCACCTTTCCAAGATGACTCGTTAAGACAATCGTTCTGTAGTTTTTGCACTCCAACATACTTCCTTTCTTGTGTATTGTGATTAGCACAGATCTTGTCCTTTCCTTAGATGCCTTTCCTTCTTTCCACGCTCTATTACATAGTCGATGTATTTCCTGAATCATACTTTCTCCGCCGTATTTGATCATCTCTCCTGTGATCTTATCATTTCCAGGGCTCTTGTTGTTCGTTAGTTGTTTCACTGCTCTTTCTACTACCTCCTTCAAAATATCAGTCTCGCTCTCAATGCACGGAGGTGATATCTCTTTCAATTCTTCGATCACTCTCTCTGAGACACTCGGGTCCAACTGTACTTTGTTTGATGCCAGTTTGATGGCGATCAAAGACAAGAATGATAAGGTGCTCATGAACAAGGAGAAGTTTGTGCAGTGATGGACAAGATATTGTGCCAATCACCTTGCAGTAAAAGAAACCCCAATTCTTATGCAAAGGGAAAATTCTGGTATTTTGGAGCAAAAAATGTTGATGTATCATGTGAAAAGGGTTTGCTTTATGTGCTTTTCAAACAAGTTTGGTACTGATAGAATGTGTGACAGTTAGAAAGAAGCCTGAATCAAAGCTCTTGATCTAATATCTTCAACTTCAGGTGTGAGAGGGACTTCAGATTTTGAATCTGTATCTGAATTTGATAGCTGATTTTTATCTTTAGAATGGCCAGCACCAAAACCTAAGACTGGCACAGAGCAATGTGAAATTGGGATCAAGATTTGTTTTTTTAATCTTGGGTCCACTTGCAAATTTAGCTTCTATAAGAAAATGTAAAAGAACTGAGCTTTCTGTCCTACTTTGTGCAACAGATCCATCTGAACAATACTAGTTGACCAATAAAGTGATGGGGCAGGCAAGCATAGCTATGTGACACAGAGCTTTGCTAAATATGCTGAGAAGCCCAAGTAATGCTAAGACCTTGCTTCCCAGTAGTCAGAGTTTGGCCTGAATTGCCAAGTCTTAGGTTTCTCACCCATTTAGGGCTTTCCAGCAATCTAATCTTTTATTCCTGTTCCACTAATGGTACTACAGTTATGATGTTCTTTAAATTAGCATGATGCAGCTTAGAACTTTGGGGTATTGCATGTATTTCCTCATTTCCTCAGGTACCTCATTTCTTTTCGCATCAGCAAGTGCTAGTCATATTGAATAACTGACTGACTTGTGGGTGGAGGAACTTGCAGTGAACCAGGAAATGGCATCCCTTTAGACTTACTTCAGACTAATGAAGTTTAGGAACTTCAGGAAAAGAGTGAGTCAAATGTACAAAAGGAACTGGGTCCTTTTGGGCCTAATGCTGATCTCATATTGGTTTCACAGCAGAGAGCTCATACTGCAGGGGATATGATACATGGCTTCTCCATACGATGACTATACTATAGGAGTATGTCTACACTGCCACCCTAGTTCGAACTAGGGTGGCTAATGTAGGCATTCGAACTTGCAAATGAAGCCCGGGATTTAAATAGCCTGGGCTTTATTTGCATGTTCCCGGGAGCCGCCATTTTTAAATGCCCCATAGTTCGAACTCCCTGCCTGCGGCTACACGCGGCATGGACTAGGTAGTTCGAATTGAAGCTCCTAATTCGAACTACCGTTACTCCTCATTGCAGGAGTATAATATGGCAACATATAATACTATGTTGAGCCCTTATCTAGTGTCATTGAAGTCAGATGGTGATTTTCTTCCATTGACTTCCATGAGGGTTTAATCAGGCTCTACAACAAAAAATGAACTAGAATTAAAAGTCAAGTGAAAGCTTCAGAAGGGATTTCACTTTCATAAGCACGTCAATAGGTAATAATGGCCGTGGCTGTTTCTTTTATAGAAAGACTGCCCCATCTCATTAAAGATAACGTAAACTGTGGACTTCTAGGGAATTAAGTGGTTAAATTGCATCAGCTGTCAGCCTCGTGCCTTTTAACACCACCTGAAGCACATTATTCCCCAGCAAAGCTTGGCATGTTGGATCTTATTGCTTAATTATGTGTCACAAGTTCCAATTATGTTGCCAGTTGTTAAGCTTGTCAAGTCCTATTTTACTGCTAATGCTTATTTTGCTGTTCAGAAGTCCAAAGGGAGATGCACTGGGCTTGTCAAAGGAGTATCTTACCTTAGGCAAGTTGGTAATTTTAAATAAATCACTTGCTCTAATGTCTGAGAAACAGTTTTTCTGTTCAGACTAATACTTTGCACAAATACCCTCCAGCTTCTTTTAAATGTTTGATACCAACGTACAGCAGCTTCTAAATGTTAATGTCCATCGTTCTAGATTGTTCATGAAGGATAGAATTAAGAGGCATAGAAGGTGTATTGTTTAAGAGCAGTGTTGATCAAAAGTAAGATTCTTCCACTGACTGAGATTATACTCAACTTTAATTATATTTATGATGCTCTGATTAGGTGCCCTTCTGTTTTGCTTTGTCGAAGGATGATATGATCTCTTCCCCTAGTCTCAAGGGTGAAACTTAGTTTTAATATATCAGTGACTTATGAAAAGGGCAACTCTGTCAGACGTTTTGTGACCTTTGCTTCAGGAGAATGTCATCCCTGAGGATATTCCTGATCATTTTCTATGTTATTTGCAAGGGATTGCTTCTTCCCAGTTTGATAAGTAACCATGACTACCAGTACTGGTCTTTAACGATACTGGTCATACCTTTAACAGCCTACCAATAAAAAGACAAACTTCAAGTGCATGATGAGTGCCCATGTATAGAGGCTGGAAAGTGGAACATTTCATTTAGGTTTTAGCACTTACGTTGGGATAACAGCTAGCGACAATCAGTCTGGGACCCTGTTGTACTAGGTATTGTACAAAGAAAATGACAGCCCCTGTTCCAAAGAGGTTACAGACTGAAAGATGAGACCTAACAAACAGATGAGACAAACAAGTGTGATCAGGCATGGGATTGGATGGAGGCAGGGTGCTAAATAAAGATCTGTCTTGTGCTTAACTGGCCCATCGTGGTGTAACAAGGGCTCCAGAGTGATTATCATTCTTTAGAACACTTTGGATGATATTTATCAGATCACCCTGGAAGCTTGGAGTAAGAGGGACCTTATATGAGTCTCTTCTGTAAGAAGCATAAGCTGCAGCTCACAAAACAGATTCCACCATCTGACCTTCATTTCTGTCCCCTGCCTTTCCTGCTTAGAGGTTGTTTCGGCCGACACTTATTTTCCGTTAGAGACTAGTTTCTTAAATTTCATTTCTGGATTGGTCCATCTGGTTTGGCAGCTGACCTATTATATGGATGGACCCAATCATTTACGGGAGCACTCTTGAGAGTTCTGATGGTTGTAACTTTCTCTTTCTTTTGTGGGTTTTTGTTTTTGATGAAGGCATCAGAGAGCCAAGGCATTTGAGATGGAACAGAGTAGAAAAAATTCTAAGAGAAAGTGCAGCTGTTGAGCTCTGGCTCTTGGACAATTTCAGGAAAAGGTGAAAAGCTCATTGTGGGCTATAGTTTTGTACATTTTAATGTAGATCAAAGGGCATATTTATTTTTATTTTTTGGCCATCAGAACATTTGTCTCACTCATGCCAGAATATCTGGCATAACCTGAATTAGTTTTAGCCTTCAAATGCTCTTCAATTATTGCCAACACAAGATCTTTAACTCTCCTCAGTAACAGGTCCAGTTAGTTAATAATACAGCACCTTAAAATTCTAGAACTGTTAATCCCAAGAATTCCCAAAGAGTTTTATATAGTTCTGTGTACACAAGGATTATTCCAGAAGTTTCCTATAGAGTGGGACATGGTAGGCACTATTTACCAGTAATACGGAAGACAGTTTGGAACAGGAGATGAAAAATACACTTCCCATGATGGGGGCAGGGGACTGTAGGGGAGGCAGAATGTAGTTATCCAAACTGGAACTTAGCTGGAACATCAAGTTGATCACTAGTCCAACGCTGAATATTCACTCTGAATTTCAAACTCAAACCTTGAATTGAAGAGTCAGGACTCTTGAGCCCATGTGTATAAATCAAGACATGTTCTCAGAGTGAGGAAATCTATACACCTGTTTCCTCTGCCATCTATTTCCCAAAAGGCAATATGCCTCCCACAGGACTCCTGGGGGGAAGGGGAAGTGAATGTGTGTGAGGGGAGATGTCCTCAGAACTTGTTGGAAGGAAAGTGGTGGGTTTATGGCCAAGATCCACAAAGGTGCTTGACCATGTAAGTCCCAATTTTGGCTCCACTATGATCTACAGAGTTCCTGTTGAATATCTTAGGCACCAGGTGGGTGGAGGAGCCTAAGTTTTCAGGGACAGATCCGGTGGTTTGGTGGGCTGGATTTGGCCTGCAAGAGGTATCTTTCCCATCCCTGCCCCAGAGCAATCCATGAACTGGGAGAAGATTGGTTTTTGCCTACCTGACTCGCATGTGGGTCCCTGTCTGGTAGGTGTAGCAGAGGTTGCCCACTTGCTTGGTCCCATTCAAACTCAAGTGGTGCCCAACTTATAACTTTTAAGCCAATATTAGAGCACTCACCTAGGCTGCTCAAGTCCCCCGTCTCTGCTGGAATTTGAGCAGAGAGGGTACCAGCATCTGAATGCTTTAGCCACTGAGATATGAGGTGTTCTCATGTGGAGCTTCTTCAATCTCACCTGTGCATAACATTAAAAGTGATTGGAGCAGGGGGACTGGACCCTGGGTCACCCATCTCCCAGGGCGTGCACTGGTGACTGGACTACTCGGCCTCTTTCTCTGGCCCAAGGACTAGTTAAGTGTTTATCCATAGTGGAACAATGAGAGGGCTATAGAGAGGGTCTACCGTCCCAGTTAGGTTTTGCAACATTAAAGATTGGCTGTAAAAGGAAGATAGTGGCCTGAGTTGAGAAGTAGCAGCAGCTGCTATGGGCTCTTAGGAGGTATAGCTGTCAGTTCCACCTCCCATGCCGAGGTTGGCAGGGGGTCAGTGTGAGAAATGTTTCTGAACTGCTTCCATTGTGCATCATGCTGGGGTTTCCTTTGGAGGTCTCCCATACAAGCATTGACCCTGCATAGCCTGGGAGGTCTGAGATCTAGACAAAGGCCTGCTCCAGAGAAAATAGGAAATTGAATTGGAGCCAATGAGAAGTAGAGTTTGTTTAAACAAACAACCAAACTCCCCACAGTTAACATGCTGGGAGTAATCTCTGTGTGGCTAAGCTGGAACCATTTTGTTTCTACTGTCTGCAGTTACAGACTTTTATCTTGCATAAAAACAAACTTGACCAGTTAATCAAGATACCAAGATAGACCAAAGTATAGGTGCTGACTTCCCCTCTAGCCAGGGGTTGTTCTACTCACCTTCCACCCCTGTCCCTATTCTTCCTCCCCACTTCCCCCAATACACCCTGTCTCTGCTCCTTCCCCTCCTTCCCTCCTGGAGTGTCTTGAATGCTGCAAGTCAGCTGTTTGTGGCACTCAGGAAGTGCTGGGAGTTTGCCAGCGGGGCCACCGGGACATGAGGGGAATGCTGGAAGGAGAGAGACAGAGGGGACAGCTTGCTGCACACCCACTAATTTTTTCGCATAGGTGCTCCTGCGCCTGAGTACCCACAGTTGGTACTTATGGCTCAAAGTTCATCCCACCAGGCTGTCTTATACTTTAAAAAGTTACTGCGTATGTCTATAGTTTGCAAATTGCTTTATCTCTAATAAGCAGGAGTTTTTGTTCTTCCCAGAATAGAAAGTCCTGGTTCTAGTCCCACGCCATGAGGTATATGATCTTTTATAGTATTGAGGTAGCTGAAAACAGATTAATACCCATCAATTGAATTTAAACATCTGTGAAACAGGATAAATTTGCAAATATGGGGAAAGTATGTAATAAACTGGCTTTACATATATAAAAATGATGTTCCTTTCAGTTGCTGATTTACGGGGCAGACTTGGGACCTGGGATTACTGGCAGCTTGAGGATTCACCTTTTATAAACAAGCAAAGGGAAAGGAATATTGACAGTAACTTTCACAATTGGAAAATCTCAAATGCAGTGGCAGAAGAGAGGAATTAAAAGTCTATAACTTCATTAACTATCACATCATCTTTCTAACTCAGTTTCTAGAGCAGTAGTCAGGAAAGTACCCTGAATACACTGGCACAACAGCTATATATAACAAATATCTCCCAGTAATAACACAAAATTGCTTACAGATGTATCAAAAAGGAATCTGCTAGATTTCCAACTCCTTCCCCTTTCCTGGAAGCTTAGAAGAACAACAAGCTTGTAAACTAAATCAAGAAGACAACACTAATGGGATTAGTTTTAATAAAAGAGATTGGCTATGATACAGATTATAAAAAAAAATTATAGATGGGTGAGACCAGCTACTCTGTTCCCGTGTAGGCCACAAATGACAATTGTTACCTTTACCTTACCTTAACAATCTAAGCCTGGATTGTGGTTAGTCCTACAAAGACATGTGACAATGCCATGTGGTGCTGGAATCCATCTTAAATTTTGTATTTTTCCACAGGAGTGTGAAGAATTCCTCCTCACAAATGCATACTCTTTTTTATGATCTAGAAAGAGGCTAGCCAATACAGGATATGCACCCAAGGCCACCCTCCCCCATTATGTGGCTGAAAAAAATGCTTTTAGGTACATTAAAGCAGCTGTCTCAGTCATTAGTTGAAATGTAATGTTTGACATATGGAATATCTATCTCTATATGGAATACTCAAGAGTCCTTCAAGTCAAAGGATTGAGTTATAGATAAACTATATGTGGGTGATATTGTAGCCACGCCATAGATAATTCTGTTTTACAGAGATTCCATTTTAACAGGAGTTTTATTTAAACTTTTTATTTTTACTTTTCTGAACTTTTCATGGTGGTTTGATGGAAAAATGAATTGATACAGCAAATAAGCATATGCCATCCCTCGGGCAACTTCTTACTTGCGTGTCTCAATGTTATTGCATCCCTTTGACAAGAAATTTAAAACACTGTCAGTCCAAGATTCCCTGTGAGGTGTAATCTTCACCAAGAAGAATGTTGTCCAGTGCTAAATATTCAAGTTATGAAAGACATTTAATCCAGACAGTTTTATTATCTTCTGAAATAACAAATCATTGAAGTGACTTAAATGAAAATTTAAAAAATGAAGAGCGGGGACTACCTTACATTTTCTGGATTTGCAAGTCATAGATATACAAATATGGTCCCAGATACCTTTCCATGGAAGAAAAAAACATGTTACTATGGCCAGAACTTTCAGAAGTGCTTAACATCACAATTGGGGTTAGATTTTTTTTTAAAAAAGAGAGCTTTGGTCTCCTGTAGATACCAGAACAACTCTCCAGACATTCAAAAGAGCTTGACATTTTGAGCATTCACCGTTTAAAAATGTGGCCATAAATGTCACAAAGGGAGATGTTAAGGACTACTGAAAATATGTCCTTTGCACAGAATGCATTTTCAAGCATGCTGGCAGGAGCACTTACTGTGCATACACCCAAGAGAATCTGGCATTGCCCTAAATTGTGGAACTTTATGGGTAATTCTGAATAATCCCATAAAGGGGTTCATGGGTGTGTAGGGGATTGTGTAAATAGAGGTTAAAATCTCTTCTGGAAGCTTCTGCCAATCTATTACACTTACTTCCATAGCTGCAATGGCTCCATGGCAGCAGAACTGGTGACTTCACAGGGCAAGGAGGAGGCAGGTGCGATGCTTCACCCCCCCATAATTTTTATGGAAATGTGTTTTAATGTGACTATGAATAACTCAAATATGCTTTATGCAAAACAGGGCATGTGACTTATCATTGGAGAGCTCATAATCCCCTGAATGTGTATATCCTATTTGTGTGCATTTACCATTCATTATTCTAACTTGATATACAAGCAGTATAAGCCCATTTAGGGAATGCCTACACTACAAAGTTAATTCAAACTAACAGCCGTTAGTTCAAATTAACTTTAATAGGAGCTACACATACAAACCGCTAGTTCGAATTTAAATCGAACTAGTGGAGCACTTAATTCGAATTAGGTAAGCCTCATTCTACGAGGAGTAACGCCTAGTTCGAATTAAGTAGTTCGAATTAAAGGCTGTGTAGCCACTTAATTCGAACTAGTTGGAGACTAGCCCTTCCCAGGTTGCCCTGGTGGCCACTCTGGGCCAAACCAGGGAAACTCTTCTGCCCCCCACCCGGCCCCGGAGCCCTTAAAGGGGCACGGTCTGGCTACAGTGCTTGTGCCAGTTGCAAGCCTGCCAGCACCCAGCCAGCAGACCCTGCACCTGGCACAGCATGAGCCAGCCACCCGCTGCCACCCAGCCCTCCACCTCTTCCCAGGACCAGGCTGGCGGCTCACAGGAGGCTGCCCGGGGCCGCAAGAGGTGGGCACCCGCCTGGTCTAATGCGGAGATGGTGGACCTCATCGAGGTTTGGGGGGAGGCCTCCAATGTCCACAATCTCCGCACTAGGCACAGGAAAGCGGCCGTCTAGGGCAGGATAGCTGCCAGCCTGGCCACCAAAGGCCACATGCGAACCCAGGAGCAGGTTTGCATGAAAATCAAGTTGGTCCAGTGAGACCCCCGACCCTGAGCCCTGAGCTTAGAACATAAGAACGGCCGTACTGGGTCAGACCAAAGGTCTATCTAACCCAGTAGCCTGTCTGCCGACAGTGGCCAGCACCAGGTACCCCGGAGGGGATGGATTGAAGACAATGACCAAGCGATTTGTCTCGTGCCATCCATCTCCAACCTTCCACAAACAGAGGCCAGGGACACCATTCCTACCCCCTGGCTAATAGCACTCCATGGACCCAACCTCCATGAATTTATCTAACTTCTCTTTAAACTCTGTTATAGTTCTAGCCTTCACAGCCTCCTGTGGCCAGGAGTTCCACAGGTTGACGATGCGCTGTGTGAAGAAGAACTTTCTTTTATTAGTTTTAAGCCTGCTACCCATTAATTTCATTTGGTGTCCTCTAGTCCTTATATTATGGGAACTAATGAAGAACTTTTCTTTATTCACCCTCTCCACACCACTCATGATTTTATATACCTCTATCATATCCCCCCTCAGTCTCCTCTTTTCTAAGCTGAAAAGTCCCAGTCTCTTTAGCCTCTCTTCATATGGGACCTGTTCCAAACCCCTAATCATTTTAGTTGCCCTTTTCTGAACCCTTTCCAAGGCCAAAATATCTTTTTTGAAGGTGAGATATGGCGTACCATAGTTTTATACTTCCCTCCTCCTTCTTCCCTGGCTTCCCTTCCAGCTCCCTCCTCCCAGGTTTCCCCCTCCCCTCTCCCACCCTCTCTCTTCCCCTCTCCCACCTCCTTTTCCCAGTCTCCCCAGAGGTTAACCCCCCCTCCAGTTTTGTTAAATAAAGAGAGTTTCTATTTTTGAACACACGTGTCCTTTATTTTTTACATCAGGAAGGGGGGCTAGAGAGGGGTAAGTGGAAGGAGGTGAGGGAGGAATGGGGCAAGAGCCCCCAGTGGGGAGGACTGGGGTGGCTCTGTGGGCTCCTTGGGGTGGAAGCTCTCCTGCAGGGCCTCCTGGATCCTGACAGCCCCCCGATTGACCCCCCCGGATGGCAGCCTGCGGCAAGTGCAGCCGGGCTGATGGCCAAGTGCTGTGATGTGCTGAGTGTGGGCACTCAGGGCACTCCAAGACAGGACTGCTTTGCTGTCCCTCATCAAGTTAGACAAGCAAGCGGGGAACCCTGAGAACTGTCTGTCCGGGTGGGAGTTGGGTCCCTTTAAGCACAGCCCTCGGCTAGCCTGAGGCAGCAGCTCCACACTCTAAGTCCTAACCTGATGCCCTGCTGGCACTGGTTCCAGCCAGCCTTAACTTTGGTTCAGGGTCCACTCAATGTGGACATGCTATTTCGAATTAGCAAAACGCTAATTCGAATGAATTTTTAGGTCTAGATGCACTAATTCGAATTAGCTTATTTCGAATTAACTAATTCGAATTAAGTTAGTTCGAATTAGTGCTGTAGTGTAGACATACCCTTATATATCTAGATGTGCTAATGAAGACCATTAGCAGTACTTACAGAACCTAATGGCCCAGTGCTCAAGGCAATAATCTGTGAATAGTCATGTTTTTCCTGTAATCCTGGATTATGATTGGTCCTGCAAAGTTGTGTTACCAAGCCACTTGGTGCTGGAACCCATCTTGGATTTTGTTCTTTTCTACAGGGGTAGGGAGAACAAAGACTTCCTGCACTGGGTAAATTGTATACAGGCAGTCCCCAGGTTACGTACAAGATAGGGACTATAGGTTTGTTCTTAAGTTGAATTTGTATGTAAGTCGGAACTGGTACATGTTGTACCCCAGGTGTCCCCGATTCAGCCGCTGCTGAAACTGACCAGCGGCTGACTACAGGAAGCCCGAGGCAAAGCTGCTTTGCCCCAGGCTTCCTGGAATCAGCTGCTGATAAGTTTCAGCAGCAGCTGACTTGGGGACACCTGGGGTAGAGCAGCTGGGGTGCTGCCGGGTTGGTCCCCGCAGCGCCGAGTGCGGCGCTGCGGGACCAACCGGCAGCGCCCAGCTGCTCTGTCCCAGGTGTCCAGATTCAGCCGCTGTTGAAACTGACCAGCAGCGGCTGAATTGGACACGCCTGGGGCAGAGCAGCTGGAATGTGCTGGGTTGGTCTGGTAGCGCCGACCCTTGGCGCAGTGGGACCAACCCAGCAGCACCCCTGCTGTTCTTGGGGACGCCTGGGGCAGAGCAGCTGGGGTGCTGCTGGGTTGGTCCCGCAGCACCGCTCCTCAGTGCTACTGGACCAACCCGGCAGCACCCCAGCTGCTCTGCCCCAGGTGTCCCCAAGTCAGCCGCTGCTGAAACTGACCAGCGGCTGATTCCAGGAAGCCCGGGGCAGAGCAGCTCTGCCTCGGGCTTCCTGTAGTCAGCCGCTGGTCAGTTTCAGCAGCGGCTGACTTGGGGACGCCTGGGGCAGAGCAGCTGGGTGCTGCTGGGTTGGTCCAGTAGCGCGCACCTTGGCGCTGTGGGACCAACCCGGCAGCCCCCAGCTGCTCTACCCAGGCGTCGGCGAAGCCTGGTCTGCTGAGGGAAGGGGGGGAGCTGCGCCCCAGCAGACCAGGCTTTTCTCGCCGCGGAGGACAGGCGGCGGGACGCGGCGCGTCTCGGCGGTCCCGCCACCCGCGTCCTCAGCGGTGAGAAAAGCTGCTCCGCGTCTCCCTGGTTTGCTGGTCCCAGCAGACCAGGGAGACGCGAGCGGCTTTCGCCAGGAGGGCGTGGCGGCGAGACTGCCGAGGCAGCGCCGCCCCGCCCCGTCCTCCGTGGCTTTGCTCCGCGTCTCCCTGGTCTGCTGGGGCCCCAGCAGACCAGGAGACGCGGAGCTCGCTCACGGAGGACGGGCGGCGGGACCGCCGGCGCCGCGTGCGCGTCCTCGTGGCTGCTGGGCGTCTCCTGGTCTGCTGGGGGGCCCCAGAGGAAATGAGGATCCCATAAACCGGGGACTGCCTGTATAAGGAATGGGAAACAAACAGTGATTCTCTTCAGATGGCTTCATAGCTCCCCACCCTGAGAGATACATGAAAAGACCTAGAAATAAAGGCACTCTAAGGGCAAGGGTGGAGAGCAGCTGCTAGACCATGGTCAGAAAAAAGATCACTCTGGCCTGAGAAGGACTTTACCCAAAATAAGAAGTAGGGTGAAAAATTATGATTTGTAACAACTTCTCTTAATGTATTAGGCTTAGCTGATGAATTTTGTTTTATCTTAACTAGTAACTTACTTTGATTTGTCTGTTACCATCTGCAGCCACTTAAATCCTACTTTCATACTTAATAAAATACTTTTTGTTAATTATCAAACCTAGTGTAAATAATTGTTACCTTTGCGTGCGTGTGTGTGTGTGTCGGGGGGGGGACAACAGCTGTGCATCTCTCGTTCATTGATAAAGGGGGGGTAAACATCCAATGAGTTCACTCTGTATATACTTTATGCATAGTGAGTGGTTTTGGGATTCTGGGGTTTTGGTCCCATTGGGGCTGTGCATCAGAGTGCTTCAAGTCCCTATGACTGAGCCTTCCCAGAACTGAGCTCTTCTCAGTGTTTGTATTGCTTTGCTGCTGGCAGTGACCCCAACTCTGTTCCTTTGCTGGGGGAGACTAGAGCAACTTGTTTAGCAGGACAGTGTGGTGGTGTGCCCAGAGGGCAGGTAGAGGCAGATTCAGTGGTATGATCAGCCCATCAGGTAATAGTCTCAAGAGGATCTCTGTGACCGAACCCATCACAGCAGGATACGGGAAGGGGCTATCAAAATAGTGGTAATGTGCTGTGTGGCACAGAACCAAGTTCTTTAGGGGCTTCAAGTGTGAGCTCATGCAAGGAGTGTTAAGAGCAGAGCTGGAGTTCTGCCATTGTCTAAAACCCTCCAGCCACTCACCCTGTGGTAGGAACCCGTGCAGGGCATAGCTTCGTCAGGCAGTGGCTGTCAGATGCGTCTTTGCCCTCTCAGAACTTGAAGAAAACGGATTGCTCAGGCAAGAAATGTTATGAGTTTTAATTCCTTATTATTAGCCAAGCTCCTAGGTATTAAACAAAAATGCTTCTAGAACGTCTTCTCTTAAATGACCAGGATATATAAAATTCTTAAGTTTCTTTTATACCTACGAATGACCCACATGGCCTAACTATGTAGTATTGCTATTTACAGATCACGTGAACAATACATTGATAGGGTTACTTTATTTCATAGCTGTGTCTGTATTTTTTGTTTGTTTGTTTTTAAATGGTGTGTAAAATTGCATAAAGCTGACCTTTTGATGTGACTAGTGTCTGTATAATTTTTTTTTAACTTGCATCTGTTTGACTTGTTCTGAGCTATAGAAAAACTATGTGGAACACAAGCAAAACAGTAGCTTAGAATGGAAAAGTACAAAGTGTCTTAATAGGAGCAGAGAAACTACTGGCATAGGTTCTGTTTTTAGGATTGCTCCAAAATAGAAAACTTTAGCATTTTTTCTCTGTTCTGTTGTTTTGGGGTTTGGATCAAGCTGTAGAGTAGACTTCCTTATGTAAGACTGAAGTCAATAGGCATTGAGTCTGGCTCCTAGTCCACGTGAAAAATGCTGGATTTGTGCTCTGGAAAACAATCCTGTATCTACAGAACAAGTGTATCATGGCTGATATTGGTGCAAGCTTTCCTGCACTAATAGACAGTATCCTGAACTAGAGGGATGACATGTAGATATTGGATAGAATTTTATCTTCCATTTTTGCCCCCTCAGTCCTTGATCTGCCCACCAGGGTAACAGTGGTGGTTATGGTTTTGATACAATAATAGCATTTAACCATGGCCAAATGGACTGGGCACCATTTCACTTCAAACTGATCTCTGTAGAACCGTAAGATGGCAACAGTTCATTTGTTCTTAAATCAGAGGAGCCGCTCTTGGGTCTGCTGAACTCATATTCCAATGCAGCGTCCATAGGAGTAAGAGGGGAAAGAATAAAGATTGTTTGGCACATTGACTCTTCGGGTACGTCTACACTAGCTCGTTAGTTCGAGCTAGGTAGGGTAATGAGGGCAAGCGGAGTTGCAAATGAAGCCCGGGATTTAAATATCCGGGCTTCATCTGCATGTTCCCAGCGCCGCCATTTTTAAATCCCCCTTAGTCGAACTCTGTGCCCGGCTGCGCTGCGGAGTAGGTAGTTCGAATTAAAGATCCTAATTGAACTACCTGCTCCGTGCTGCGTGTAACTTGGCACGGAGTTCGAACTAAGGGGGATTTAAAAATGGCGGCACCTGGGAACATGCAGATGAAGCCCGGGATATTTAAATCCCGGGCTTCATTTGCAACTCCGCTTCCCCTCATTACCCTACCTAGCTCGAACTAATGAGCTAGTGTAGACATACCCTTACAGCTCTCTGGCTAGAAAAGACTGACAGTTTGTGGGCATTATTGCCAGTTGCTACATTTGGCCCTACATTTTGTGGAACCCTGTGTAATGTAAACTGTGTGGGAGTGTAGTAGGGTGGTCTCCCATCTCCAGACATAAAAAGAATTAAAGCTACCCTGGGAGATGTCTGAAGATAGGGGTCAATCATGCGAGGCTTTGCAGAGGCCAATCAGAGCGCAGGAGAGATGTATAAAAGAGATGGCTGGGTAGGCTGAGCACACTCTCTCTCTAGCTCTGAAGTGAGAAGGACCTAGTTGCCTGCTAGCTGAGGTACCACAGACAGAGCAGTGCTGGGAAAGGCAGGGTGAGCCAGAGATGCTCCAGCCTGAGTAGTCCTAGGCTAGAGGTCTAGAGCAGTGGTCACCAACCAGTAAATCAGGATCTACTGGTAGATCTTGGAGCCTCTGACAGGTGATCCTGACTGGTTTGGCCAGGAAGCTATCGAACGCTGGCCCTTCAGTTGCCCCTCCACCCACTGTCATGCTGCTCCTGCCCTCTGCCTTGGAGCTGCCCCCCAGGAGCCTCCTGTTTGCTGTGCAGAGTGTGGGAGGGAGAATAAGAGGGGTGTTGATGTCAGGGTGTTCCTCCTCCCCCCACTTCTATACCCCATCTCCACACAAAGAGAAGGGGATGGAGGGAGCTTGGCAATGCAAATCTCTGTCACTCTCATACCCTGTGTGTGTCTCTGTCATTTTCATACACACACACTGTCCTTCACTCTCATGTCCTGACCCAACATATATGTGGAGGGTTTTTGTTGTTGCTACTTTTAGTGCTTGCAAAGTGGATTACTTTTGGTTTTGACTGGTCTGTGCATTTCATAATTTTCATTTCTCTCATGCTTAAATTTAATTCTTTGAGTAGTGAGATCTAAAATGCCTAACCTGTCGTGGCCGGAGTCATTATCCCTGTGGTAATTGCTGCTCTTGGACGTGGCTGGCATGTCCCTGCAGCCCCTGAGAAAGGTAGATCAGGGGGTCTCCACATGCTGTCCTTGCCTGCAGACACTACTCCTGCAGCTCCCATTGATCAATAATGGAGAACCGTGGCCAGTAGAAGCTGCGGGCTCAGTGCCTGTAGATGAGGGGCAGCACATGGCACCATGGAGCCATTGCTGTACATGCCAGCTGTTTTCAGGAGTGGTGCAGGGCCAGGGCAGGAGTAAGCCTGCCTTAACACCACTGCTCCACCACCCGGAAGCCATCTCAGTTAAATGGTGCCCAGTCAGAGCCTGCTTCCTGAACCCCTGTCCCAGCCCTCAACCTCCTTCTGCTGCAACCTCCTGCTTCTGACGTGAGTCCCCTGCACCCAAACTCTTTCCCAGAGCTTGCACCCTGAATTCACTCCTGGACCCCAATCCCCCACCCTGGGCTAAGCCCAGAGCCCCTCCCAAACTCCTTGGCCCAAGACCAGAGCCTGCACCCCAATCCCCTACCCCAGCCTGGTGAAGGTGAGTGAGGATGGGGGAGAAGGAGAACAGTGAGAGCAGGGTGAGGCTCCAGAGAAGGGGTGGAGCAGGGGCAGGGCCTCAAAGAAGGTATGGGAAGGAAGCCGGGTTTGAGGTAGATCTTACATTGCACTTAAATTGAAAAAGTGATCATGTGGTTTAAAAGGTTGGAGACCACTGGTCTAGAGTAATAGAGGCTTGAGGGGCACTGGGGCTGCAGGGAGGCAGCCAGGGCAGTCAAAGGCAGCAGGTTCACACCCCCTTGCCTATGATAAATGGCCATGTCAAACTGCACTTTGGCCTTGAGGCAGGGGCTAGATGATGACTGGCAGTAGGGTCACTGAGGCAAAGAGGGTATAGAGGATTGGAGAATTCTGAGGGGGAGGGCCCCAGAGTGTGGGGCAGTACCTGGAGGGAAGGGTGCCAAGATCTGGGAGGGATGCGGATCCTAATGCCCGGTGGCAGAGCCATTAACACGAAACAGGTAACAGCAGGTGAGACACTAGCCGGAAGAGGATGCTCCCAGGGCCGTCCTTAGGATTTATGGTGCCCTAGGCAGGATTATTAAACTGGTGCCGCTATGCCTGACTTGCTCTTCCACCCCTATCCTCTCCCCTTCCCTGAGACCCCAGCAGCCAGTCCCTTCCCTCAAACTGTGCTGCAGGCAGCTCATTCGGCCCTCTCTAGGACCCAGCCCTGCTGTTACATGCTCCACTGCTTCCCGTCATAGGCGTGTGCAGCACATTTCATTAGGGTGTGAACCCAAAGAATTTTTTTTAAATGTACTCTTTGACCCCGATTAGCCACACCCCCTGACCCCAATTAGCCATGCCTCTGGAGGCAACACTCTCGGGGCAAGATGGACACACGACCAAAAGTAAAAGGTGTCATGTGACACCCCCCCAAGGACTTTTCCCACCATCCTCCTACCAATAGGGATTAGTTTGGCCCCCACCAAGCAACTATCCTGCAATTGCATTAACCCAATGTGTGTGACATTAACTCGGGGGGTGGAGAGGCTGGGGGAAGTGTTCCCTCTAAGAGTTTCCTCCCATGAGCAGAATGAATTTTGTGTTTGTGCACCAGTACTGAGGTCATGTGGCTTGTTTGGATGTGTCACTCTGGTACCCAAGTTATTAATAAATATCTTATAAACTGCTACCTTTTCCCTCTGCTGCCATGTCTCCTCCCCTTGCTCCATCAGCTCCCCTGGTGACTGCTGCCCCCCAACCCCTCACCCTACTCTGCTGTCCTGACTCCAGCCCTTCTCACTGCCCTCAGACTTCCTGAGACCTGCCCCCCTCCACCAGTCCTTCTCTCCCCCCTGTGTCCACTCCTCCAGTAGCCCCACTCTGATCATGTGAGCTACCCTCCTCATCCCCTCTCTAACACCTCCTTTACACACCTGCCCTGCCTCTCTCTGGTGCTGGTCCCTCCTGCAGGTGTCTGCCCTTCTGCTTCACCCCCAGAATCCCCTGGCACCTGTACCTTCCCTTACCCCTGCACCCTCCTGGTGCCTCCCCCTTCCCTTACTGCCCCTGCCCCCTTTGCCCTCTTTTTCCCTGATGCCCACTGTACACCAACAAAGGACAGACCACCCGAGAATCCTCAGTGCAACACCCCTTTTGATTGTGCTATGGTCCCATTTAATCACCTCGTGAGCGCATTTGGCACAGTCTGCCTCTGCTAAAGTCACTCCTTACCCGCTATCGCCATGTAATTAACAGCCAGCCGCTGCCAACAGAGGAGGAGGGGGACCCAGGCCCACCCACTCTCCTGGATCCCAGCCAAGGACCCTAAGACAGGCAGACAATCTCCCTGTGTTTAACGGTCGGGGGAGTTGCCCCTAAATGTGACCGTTCGCGGGCTCCGCGACCCCGCCCTGGGCCCCTTCCTACCTCCGCTGCTGGCCATCCTTCTCTTCTCAACTCCTGGCCCTGCTCGCCTTCTCCGGCCCCCTCTTCGGCGTGCTGGTCTTGTTTTTAAACTATTCTGCCAAGCTGGTGGGTGACGTCATCAACAGGCGTCTCCTGGCCGGCCAGCTCCCTGCTCAGCGCACCTGCGCCAGCGCCCCCTCTGGCCCTGGCCTCACTCCGGGCCGGTAGCCTTTCTCCTGCTGCATCCCTGCCGCTCTCCCCGGCAGGTCCGCCTCCCGCTTGTGCCTCCCAAAGCCCCATTTTGGCGCAAGCCGCGTTCGTCGGCGCAGCTTGTGCCTCCTCCCGGGGTGTTCCACGCCGTTGCCCTGACCAGGACGGGCTTACCCCATTACACCCACCCTCTCACTACCCTCTGCCCCCGTTCCCCTCATGCCCCTGTGCCCTCACACATGCCTTGCTCCATCCCCGCCTTCCTCATGCCACGTGCCGGACCTGGAGCTGGGCCGCTCGGCGTTCGCAGACCCGGCCCATCACAAGATGACCATCCTGCCTCTAGCCAGGCTCTCCTTTCCCATGCCCTGCTCGGCACATCTCCTTCCCTGAGCCGCGGCTTGGCCATTTTTAAAAATGGCACTGCAACACCACGCCGACGTGGCACCGCCCCCTCCAGCGTGCTGCGCGTGACCCCGCCACCGGTACAGCCCTGGCTCCGCCCGTCTGCTGCCGCCTGGGTTGACAGCTTCCCTTCCCCCGGCCTGGTACCTTCTCCAGCCAGAGTCAGCTTGCCGGCCTCCTCGCCGGAGTCCCTCGGCCCGGCAGAGTGGTGCCCCAGAAAGAGTGGTGCCCTATGCAACTGCGTACTCTGCGTATGCCTAAGGATGGCCCTGGATGCTCCAATGCTGAGCAGAGCTAATTCCCAGAGTGCCCCGTAGGTGCTGCAGTGGTGAGTTGTGCCAAGTTACAGGGAGCCTAGACTCTGAAGTGACTGTGGGAAGAAGCATGTGTATTGAGAAGGGCTTTGCCACGCAGGAGGAGGGTGAATAGGATGTTTGGCATCCTAGAGGTGGGTCTAGTTAGACGAGGGTATTCATCACTAAAAGAGCAGCCAGGCTTAATCTTCTGTGGCAGTGACTCAGTGGAGGTGGGAAGATCATAGGTATGTTCTGGGGGCAGATATCAAACTGTCAGACTGAAGTGTTAGGCTCTGTATGGCTGACCAGCATATCTAAGGCCACCCTTAAGGAGTATTGTCTTCTCCTGTATCTCCATTTTAATAATAGCATATAGCACTTTTAAATCCAGCAACTGCAAAGTATTAACGATGTTCTATACAACAAACTAGCAGCTGTATTTTTCCATCTGTAAAATAGGGATAATGAAGCACAGACTTCCATGTGACCTTGCCAAAGTCACTCCCTGAACTACACTATGGAGTTAGGTCAACACAAGGTGGCTTATGTGGACCTAATTCTAAGGGCACGTCTACACTGCACAAAATAAGCTATGCAATTTGAGCTATGAAAATTGCACAGCTTATTTCGAGTGTATTTCAAAATAAACCGTTATTCCAAAACATCCCTTAATCCTCATGGAATGAGGTTTACAGGGACGTCAGAATAGCAAGCCCGTTATTTTGTAAGCTATTTCAAAATAACAGGCTTGTTTAAAAGACGCAGAATAGCTATTTCAGGATACCGAAAGTATCCCAAAATAGCACCACTGTCTAGACGTACCCTAAGTGTCTACACTAAAATTTTGCTCCTGCCAATGTAATTTGCCCATTACAGTGACTTCATGCCTCTTGTGGAGGTGGACTTATTGAATAATGTTGGTGTAGTTACACTGATAACAGTGTGAGTGTAGACACTGTGGTGTTTACATCGACTGTTGCTGGTTTTCAGAAGCTGTCCCATAATGCCCTATGCTAACAGTTCAATTGGTGCAAGTACTCCTGATGAGGAGACACACCGCTGAACAAGAAGTGAAGTGTAGACATGCACAAGCAATGCAATACTGCAGCAGCTGTATCCTGACATAAGTTAGGGTGACTTAATTGTGTAGTGTAGGTGTGTCCTTAGTCTCCATTTCCCCTCAACGAAATGGAGATAATAGCATTTCCCTCCCACAGATGTGACCAGGTACCCTAGAAATAGAGACCACCAAAATATCTTTGATAAGAAGCCAAGTTTAAAAATTGAACATACATCCTAGCCATATATGGATGGTGTTGTGCAAATGTGTGTTCCCTTCTCCCTTCAAGCTCTCTGTTCTGAACAGTTGCCGGCAAAGTTCAATTTAACTTGACAAAACATGTCAGTGAGTGGAATATATGTTCTCCAGCCTCCCCTGTGGGGAAACAAATGCCATTTTACTAAGTGGAAAGCTGTTTTGCTGGTAAATAGAACCTTTTAGATCTGATGAGGTTACATGACTTAATTATACATGTGGAGAAAATGATTCTTTTGAAGCGCTACGCAGTGCAATCTGCTCTCTATGGAACCCTTTTAGAGTCACCTTTGCTTGAATGCCTGACATTGTTTTCCCTCAGGCTATGTCTACACTGCAGCATTTTTTCCAGAAAAATTACACTTATGTCTACATTGCTATTGTGGTCTTTCAACAAAGTCGAAAGAACGGAGGGGTTTTTCCGATGGTGGTAAACCTCTTTCTATGAGGAAGAAGCCTTTTTCCGAAAAAGGCGTGTGTGGACACAGAAGAGGGAGTTCTTTCGAAAGAAGAGGCCTCCAGGAAATAACACAGGTGCCCTGGTGGCCACTCCGTCCATACTAAGCACAACTTAAATGTGAGATAGTGTCCATACTGATTGGACGCTATCTTTTGAAAAAGCACATCGCTTTTTCCTTGTGCTTTTGCAGTGTGTACGCTCTCTTTCGAAATAAGCTTTTCTGGAAGATCTCTTCCGGAAAAGCTTCTTCCGAAAGAAGCCTGCAGTGTAGACATAGCCTCAGTGTTTGGGTCTCTGATGGAAAAAAAAGTCATTTGTGAGCATCCACTCATATTGAAATGGAATGTGTCTTGTATTTGAGTGCTATATCTGGAAGGTAAAGCATGTAAGTATAGCATGGCCACTAATAGCCATTCTACCTACTATGTTGATTGTGTTTATTCCTTGCATGCCCAATAGTTCATCACTATTGAAGAGATCCATTTCTATCCACTCTAGGCAATGGCTAGCATACTTGGGTAAAGGGCTCTTTAAAACACCCAATAAACACTTCCTTCATTCATCTCTAGATAGGCAGAACCATTCTGATCTTAATGGTTGAAGAGAAATAGAAATTCATATGTATTTTAAGAGAGCCATTCTGGTTACGCTTTTGCATATAAAATGGAACTACTTCACTTGCTGTGCCACTAATATTTGTTGTTCTCCTAAAACATATTTATAAATACTTGTCCAAAAGTTATGTTAGAATGTGCTTATATGAAGAAAGTACCCAAATGAGAAATAAAAGGAGTAGTTTTCCCCTTTTGTGTGAAATTTTTGTTTATACCTTCTTTAATGTCACCTCAGATTTGGCTTTGATGGCCTAGGATATAACTGAATATTTACATTGCAACATAATTCTACTTAGACACCAAAATATGCAGTCTTTACCAAATATGGTTGGAGTTTATTTTTAGGAAGAGGAACAATGCGTGAGAAAAACACTCATAAATAGGCATTTGCCTGGCAGTTTCAGGACAGCACGACTCCTTGTTTGTTAGGGAGCATGTTCCCCAAATGGGCATAGCTACAGTATTCTACATTCTTTTGATCATTTTCCTGGATACAATCTTACTAGGGCTCAGCCACAGTTAAATGCTGTTAACTGGTCTTGATTCTTTTATATTGTACTCCATGTTGCCCTAATAAAGTCTTGACACCAAATCCACTTAGATGGATGCCTAGTGAGATTGGGTCTGACTTTTGAGGAATATTTGCCCTGTTTTCCTGTAAAGCCCTTGTAAGAACTCTGTCTTCAAACCAAGTGCCCCAAAATGACACAGTTGAATACCATATGGAAGAGATTTAAATTCATAGACTAAAATGATCTGTGCTCTGGTTAGAAACTCAAAGAACAGCTGTGAAAATGAACAACAGATGAGTAATTAGATTTACTGTCTCTGGGAATGGAAGCCAACAAATAGTTTGCATTTGCCAATGACAAGATTTCATGCATGATTTTGATTAGAAATGCAACTTAGCCAATTCATGAGAATTTTTTTGTTGGGCTACCTTTCCAGACAGTGCAGAGATGGGGTGGGACTGTACACAGCTTGAAGGATTGTGTGTCAGATGTTGCTTAAGTTGGGTTAGCTATTTATCAAGTGTCATGGTGAATTTGTCCCTTTTTGCTGCCCTTAACCATATCTCAGGCTACATCTACATTGCAGGCTTCTTAGGCAAGAAGCTTTTTGTGGAAGAGATGTTCAGAAAAAACGTATTGCGCAAGAGCGCGTCCACACTGCAAAAGCGCATCGGAAAAGCGATGCGCTTTTACTCAAGAGAGTGTCCAGACTGCATGGACGCTCTCTCACAAGAAAGCTCTGATTGCCATTAACAGAATGGCCACCAGGGCACCTGTGCTTCTTTTGATAGGCTGTTTTTGTGCAAAAAACCCCTCTATTTCCCATCCACACACACCTTTTTGCGCAAGAGCTCTTGCACAAAAGGGAGTTATTCCTCACAGAAAGAGGAATACCTACACTGCAAAACCCCCTCTGTTCTATTGATTCACTGTAAATATTCTTGTGCAAAAACATGCTTGAGGTGTGGACGCTCTGCAAGTTTTTGCACAAAAATGGCTGTTTTTGTGCAAAAACTCTGCAGTGTAGGTATAGCAGAGCCCTTCTGAGGCTATCTGTGGCAGAAGCTCTTTAGTGAGAGAAACTAGCAGAAGAACCCACTTCAGAGGCCTCATCTCAGCAGAGGTGAAAGACTTCTTCATGTGGCTGTACATAAGGAAATGTTCATTGAAAACCAAGCCCTTCTAAAAAATTCCTTTCAGCTCTAGAACTCACTTGATGTCAACTTGAAGTGAGACTGTTACCCACTAGTAGAAAACTAATATACTGCTCCTCAGGCAAGAGTTGTCCACATAGAACTGTGAAGTCAAAAGCGATATACAAAATGAGTGAATTGTGTAGAAGTGGAGTCTATTTGTATTCATTGATTAGTTCACATATATGGGCAAAAGTATGTTGGATCAGAGAAAGTGTCTGAATTTAAAACTTGCACTAACTGTACTTTTTGTATTATGGAATACACTTGTATGAGTCTCCTTTTACACAGTTCCTTGTTGAAACATGCAGAACCACAGAGAGAAAAAAAGAACCTTCTTTTCAATTACACAAAAGATGTGTTCAGACTAAAGCTTTGGGTTAGGGATACTCCCAAAGGCCCATTGACTCACTGGTTTTCTAGAATGAAGTAACTAAGGTACATGGTCCACCAGACTTCAAAGTAGTTGGCCTTTTTGGAAAGGAGAAAAAAAAAGCTAAATAAACAATTGTAGTCTTGGCCAGGAATAACCAGACTCAACTTTGATACAGACAGTGTTGCAGCATTGAGGACTGCAGGTGCATTGCAAACCATTGTACAGAACCTTCAGGGGGTAACAGTTAGTCTGTAACTGGAAAAACTTAAAAAACAACAAATAGACTTGCAGCACCTTAGAGACTACTAAACATGTAGCTGGTATCATGAGCTTTCATGGGCACAACCCACTTCTTCAGATGAATGGAGTTATTAACGGTCCAGAACACCACTCAGTGTAAGATCTGTTAATGTCTGGCAGCTAATAATGCTTTTCATCCTTGTATGAAATTAGTTCATAATGGGGTATTTATCTGACCAATGAGCAAGATTAAATTAACTATAAAAACACTTCAATAAAATGCTCAATGATGTGGAAAACCCCTCTTCTACAGTTGTAAGTTTGGGCTGTTCATGAAAGACTATTTACATTAGAATGAAGTTGTCATCATTTACTTAAAACCTAGTGTTAAGTTAAACAAATAAGCAATGTCTATTTACATCCAAAAATATGAAATGGGCCAAACTATCCACATGATTAAAACTTTTGTTATGTGGCTCTTTTTTGAGATTGGATCTCACCTTGAGTGTTTTCACTGCAACAGAAATAAAATAAGCAATATTCTTTTTTTCACTGTGTCAGAAAAATGTTTCCATTGCCTGGGAGTTGTAAATACAATGTATAAACAATGAGATTGCTTTGCCATAAATTTCTGTCAGCCAGGCGGAAGATTTCTTCTCTTAAAAAGATGGGACACTGCACCTTCATAAAAATAAATGGAGGTATCTAAGCCAGGCTAAATTGAAAGCTGAGAGGAAAGCCAGGGTTTTTGGACAATACCCTCAACCTGTACTTATTTTCAGCTCCAAATTAAAGCCTGTGTATCAATTCCTTTCAGCTGAGAAACTATCACTGTACTGATAGTGAGTCAGAGTCTCAGTTCATATAAATAAGCATAGCTTCACTAGAGCTAGGCACATTTACACCAGTTGAGGTCAGACCTAGACAAGCACTTTCAACTCCAAATGGTCTTAGAGGACTAAAAGTTTGTCTTCCATAGGTGAAGCTGATAGGTCAGAATTCAAAACTCAGAAGTGTGGTGCATGTCTAGAGGGAAAAAATAAGCTTCTCTTTGACATGTACAATTTTCAACTCCTAAAGACTTTGAGAGAGCTTATGTGCAGTCATTCATAGGTTGAAACTTCTTCATTTAGGGGCCTGATCTTTGTACAATGTAAGAAATTTTAATTCCCATTGATGTCAATGGGAATTGAAAGGTAATACCTTGAAGTTACACTGCTCCTTAAAAAGCCATTCTCCATTAGATGCACTCTGACAATGTTATGTTACATCTGTTTGCAATAGATGGAAGCAAAACTGCTGGAAGGTCTTTTTCCCAGGTCAATAGGCTCCTTTAGAAGTGTCTGTTTGAATTCCTTGAAAAGTAGCAGAAAATATATGGCAACTTTTAATGAATGAGTCACATAGTATTTGCCTCTTTAAAAGCTGGCTTGATCCAAGAAGATCAAGTAGTATTGACTGTTCAGTACATAGATCTCTTCAGTAAGTAAACATTGTACTGCATTTCTTCTAAACTTATTTGCACTTCAGATATAAATGTCCCAATCAAAAAAAACAAACAAAACAAACCTCCTTGATCAGATTAAATCAAACTGCTTGAAACCAAGTTGGCATATTCTCTAAATGGAATTCTAAGCCATTAGGAATTCTTTATGGCTCTGAGATTTTGACACAGCAATTGCTCATATTCATTATGTTAAGCAAAATAATGGGGAGAGTCTAACTACTGGAGCTGTAACCAAGGCAGCCTAAAGGCTCAGGAAACTGGTTCAATACAGCTTAGGTTATAATAACCCAAAGTTATACAATGAGGCTGTCTAATTGTCTATGTGAACTGAGTTGGATGGTCTCATTCAGGGCTGAGCAGGTGGGTTAGGAGGAGAATTGGACTACCACACCTAGCATAAACTGACAAATGTGATGGGGCATCTTCCTCAGACTTAAAGGAGCTCTCCAGCTCCAGTTTGGGAAGCTGGTTGCACCTGTAGGGAAGACTAAACCCAATTAAAGATCAATTTCTGCTAGGGATAAGTCTGGTGGCTACTGTACAGAGGGAACTCCCAGAAGAACAGGGAAAGGGAAGGAAAACTGTTAGTCTTCTCTTAGTAATGTGGTGAGACCTGCAGGGTTGAAGACAAGAGTTGACCTTAGGATCCTTTTCCTGAATAGAGAACTACTGGCAAAAAGCCTGGAGGTTCATAAAGAAGGCACTGGAGCAGTATTCCCTCTAATTCTCTCCATCCATGTACTGAATAAATTTTGTTATGTGCACTACCAATAGAAACACATGTTGCTGGTTGTGGACAGTTGTGGGTTCTCTGCCCATCAGCTGGGCTGCATCTGAATTTTTCTTGGGAAGCTACCCAAGTACTTCACTTACAGGGAACACTGCACTGGAATGGAGCAAGTTCTGGGAGTGAGCTTTGATTAAAGGGGCAGAATCTGGACTTCCAAGAAGAGAACTCTGGCAAGTTTTCAAGTGAAGAATAGAGCACATGGGAAACTTAAGAGGAATGAAAATTTAAGACCAACAAAGGCAAAAGGAATTGTAAGTTGATATTGGTGGGGAATGAGGAGGGCCCTACAATGCTGGAGAGGTTCCTACACCATGCCCATTCATGAGAATCCAATGACAGAATGAGCATGGAGCCTGAACTTTCAGCTGTTCATCCAAATCTGGGGTTAAGTTCCTGCCTGTGCTGGAACTGGACTGTTCCATAGGCAATGCCAGTCTGACTCTTCCCTTTCTTTTCCACGAGACACTGGTGAAAGACAATGTGACATATTCACTCATACCCGCCCAGTTCTGGTCCTCATTCTTGGACAGCTCTGGAACCTGAAGTTCCCCTGTATTATTAATCCAACGGGGTTTCATTTCTCACCAATACATTTCTGGTTCATGTGCATGGAAATGCACCAACTTCTGAAACGGAGATACTGTGAAAGATAAATGTCCGTTACTCATTAAAACATAGTGGTTCAAAAGTGCATTCCAATGGCATGAAGCAATGTGTTTCTAACTTAGCTGCTTAGAAAATAAAAGGGGTCCTGACTTTATTTTTAAAAAATAAATCCTTCAAGTGACATATCTCGGACCATAAAATGAATGCTCTAATATTTTGAATGATATTAACTGTAATTGGATATGCAAGGCACAAAATCCTTCCAATGTTTCTTAATTTTTTCCTGAACTACTAAATACATTGTTTATTAGAGAACAGATCCCAACAGAAATAAAATAAGTAGGCTGGAGTTGCTTCTGAGTTGTGTATTTGTACATTCTGAATGGCCTGATCACTTAGAATTACTTCAGAATCTATTAACTTTGAGCCATATTCTAGTGCCATTGAAGTTCATGCTGAAATTCCTATTAACTTCAACAAGATGAAGGCTATGATTAAGGATTTCTACCACTGGGTGCCAGCCACACCCTGTTGGAAGTGTACCAATGCAAGCCAGTAGCCTAGAACAGCTACTTGAAACTAGGTGAATTGCACCTGTTAGGTGAATTGCTTTGCCTTTCTTCACTGACCACTTATGCCTGTAACTGGGACAAATCCTGAGTGCAATTAAGTCCAAAGGACTTCACCCATTGGGATAGGTGTTTGACATGATGGCCAGGTGTACGGTCTTTTGTTATTTGCTCATGCTGTATAATGTTTCATGGTAGTCTTACTTCAAAACCTCAGCTACAATTAGAATAAAATGAAGAGTACCAGACAGAAGGAAATAAACATATGCAGGGAAGAGGATTTTTTTTCTGCTAAGGCTGAAGAGAGTGAAAGTCAAGACAAAAGAAGCCTGTCCCTCACTGTGGGAATAACAGAAGAGAAACATATTGCCATATCAGTGGCCATTCTATGTTTAGGATCAGAGTGAGAGAGCCACGGATAGAAATAATAGTGAGTGAGAATGAGAGCTAGGCAAGAATTTTGTCCTGATCTATCTAAACTTGGGAAGACCTTGGAATGCAAGAGGAAGCATTAGAAGCAAGAGGAACACCTAGGACAGGGTAAACCCATTACTCAGAAAATGTGGAAATGGCGGAAGTTCTTAATCACTTTTGCTTTGGTTTTTACCAAGAAGGTCGGTGGTGACTGCATGTCTAACAGTGAATTCCCATGAAAATGAGGTAGAATCAGAGGCTAAAATAGAGAAAGAACAAAGTAAAAATTACTTAGGCAGATTATATTTTTTCAAGCCACTAGGGCCTGATGAAATGCACCCTAGAATACTCAAGGAGCTGACTGAGGATATATCTGAGGCATTAGTAATTATTTTTGAAAAGCCATGGAAGACAGGAGAAATTCCGGAAGACAGGCATTATATTTGCCTTTTTCCAATCTATAAAAAAGTGAAATAAGGACAATGTGGGGAATTACAGGCCAGTCTGCTTAACTTCTGTACCCAGAAAGATAATGGAGCAAATAATTAAGAAATTAACTTGCAAACTTCTAGAAGATAATAAGGTGATAAATGACAGTCAATATGGATTTGTTCAGAATAAATGTCAAACCAAACTGCTAGCTTTTTTTGACAGTGTAATAAGTCTTATGGAGAAGGGGGTAAGCAGCAGATGTGGTATATCTTGACTTCAATAAGGCTGTTAATACTGTCTTGTAAATAAACTAAGGAAACACACTCTAGAAGGATCTGCTATAAGGTTGGTGCACAAATGGTTGGATAACCATTCCCAGAAAGTTGTAATAAATGGTTCACAATCACGATGGAAGGGCATAAGAAGTGGAGTTCCACAGGGATCAGTTCTGGGTCTGGTTCTTTTCAATATCTTCAACAATGATTCAGATAATGACATAGAAAGTACACTTACCAGGCTTTCAGACAATAACAAGCTGGGAGGGGTCACAAGTGCTTTGGTGGATCGGATTAAAGAAGAAAATAATCTAGACAAAGTGGAGAAATGGTCTGAAGTAAATAGAGTAAAATTCAATAAGGAAAAATCAAAGTATTCCACTTAGGGAACAATCAGTTGTAGAAAATGGGAAATGACTACCTAGAATGGAGTAATATGGAAAGGGATCTAGGGGTCATAATAGACAACATGCTAAATATGAGTTAACAGTGTAACACTGTTGCCGAAAAGAAAAGAAAAGAAAAGAAAAGAAAAGAAAAGAAAAGAACATAATTCTAGGATGTATTAGCAGGAGTGCTGTAAGCAAGACACAAGATGTAATTCATCTGCTCTACTCTGCACTGGGTGCCGCATTTAAGAAAAGATATGGACAAATTGGAGATAGTCCAGAAGAGCAACAAAAATGACTGAAGACCTAGAAAATATGATCTATTAGCTATTAGAAGACTTACCTGGTGTTGCCCAGGTCCTTCAAAGCAGGGAACTGGCAGTGTGTGTGTGTGGCGGGGGGGAGGGGAGGAGTCAGGGCAGGGTCTTGGGGATGTGGGGGGAGCAGTGCAGTGGGATGGGGAGGGGGATCTGAGGGTGAGGGTTGGGGTATGAGGGGCACAGTGTGGGGAGTCCCATCTGAAATGCACTTTTTCTCTCTCCCTAGCCCTTCTGGCCATCAGGGACCTTTTCTCTATCTCCTTCCCCACCCCGTGGATGCCAGGGGTCTTTTCTCCCCTCCCAGCTGTCAGGGGCCTTTATTCTCCTCCAGCATCCCCCCTCAGCTGCCAGGGGTGTCCCCCCTCCCCTGCAGCACTGTGGGCAAGGGCTGGGAGGAAGGGAAATGGTTTAGGGTGGAGAGCTGCTTACTTGGTGTGCTGGTAGGCAAGATGGTGGAGCCCCAGCCCTGGTGGCCACTCCCTTGGTGGAACTCTGTGAGATAGCTCTCCCCTGTGGGTTCACTGCCTCCAGTGGCCACTCTCAGCATCACATCCCTCTGAACAGCCCCTCCCTTTCCATGTTATGGAAAACAGTCTTGTTCCTGGTGCCTCAGATGGAAGGGGCAGTTCCCTCCATTTGGCCTGGAGGGAGGGGAGCATGTAAAGTCTCCTCTCCACACCACCACCACCACCCTGCCAGGGGCACACGATGCCTAGAGTGAACTGCCAGCCCTTTTCAACAGCTGGCAGTTCCCTGTAGGTGCCACACACACCTGGCGAGGGGAAAAGACTTCTTGGGCTCCCCTGCCTTAAGGCCAGTTGGGTCCTAGGATAAAGTCTCTCTCCCCAAACCCCTGCCCTGCCAGAGGTGCATGGTGCCTAGAGGGAACTGCCAGCTGCTTTGAATAGCTGTCAGTTCCCTGGCAGGAGGAGGAGACTTTATGCGCTCCTCTACCCCCAGGCCAATCAGGGTCTGGAGGTGCGGGGGTGTGCAAAGTCATTCACTGTTCAGAGTGGCTGGCAGCTTCCTCTAGGTGTGGTGCAACCCTGGCAGGGGGAGGGAGTCACCAGCCACTTTGAATAGCAAATAACTTCGTGCACTCCCCCACCCCTAGGTCTCGATTGATGTGGGGGCAGGAGAGCTTCAGGGCAGGCTGTGGGCTGGGTCAAACAGCTTGGCCAACTGGATCCGGCCCATATCTTGCCCATCCCTGGTCTAAATGCTGCTTGGTCCTGCCATGAGTGCAGGGGACTGGACTAGATGGCTGTAATAGGGTTCAATCACAGGGCCCTCAACCTTTGGTCCCTCATGCACCCACAAACCAGCCAGAGACCTCTTTTAGTGCAGTCACCCAGCCTCTTTATTGTCAGTGTCAGCTCCCACCATGTTTTGTTTGCAGCACTTCAGGCATGTCGCCTCAGAGACCACTAGCTGGCTGGGGACCACAGCCTTCTATTCCCTGGCTCCTCCGTTATTCCCTTCCTGCCAGCCTTCTGTAGCACCATGGCTAATGAGGCCAACAGCTGTTCCCCATTTGACCCTCAGGTTTGGGTTTACTCAGCCAGCCCCAACTAACCTCTCCTGATGGAGCTGGTGGGCTGTTTTCAGGCTTCCTAACCAGCAACCTGTCGCAATGACCTCTTGAGGTCCCTTCCAATCCTATGATTCTATGTGTACCTTGCCTGAGCCAATCTCCTCTAGTGAAACGTTTTGCTAAGAGATCGGTAGAAGAGAACAAATGACTTAAGTAGCAGTGTATGAGTGAAGCTTTTAATGGACATAACATTACATTTCACTTAGTAATATGCTTCTGTCTAAGCAATAGGATTTCTCAACTGGGATGCGGCTTTGATCTCTAATCTGTCTGTGACATCTATTTTGCAGTTTGATCCTTTTAAAGTCTGCTAAAAATCATTCAGGAAGGATAGTTTAAAATTAAATAGTTTAAAGCTTCATACTGATCAAAACCACTGAAGGGTTTTGAGATAGCAAACAAGCAATTCATGCAGCTCATTTGTTAATGTTGCATGAAGCATTTTTTTTAGTGCTCTATTGCTTGGCAAGTAGACTGGGTGAAGTTTCTTTGATCAAAACTCTTAGCAGAAATGGACATTAATTTTTTGATAAATGGTTTTGGGTGGGAGTGAGGGAAAAGAAATTCTGAAAAATCCTGGGACAGACAATTACACTGCATACAATGTTTAATTTTTGACGTTTTCAAAGTTAAACATTTTGTTTTTTGCTTGAAATGACTAGAAATGTTTTTTTTAAATGATCAGTTGAAACAATATTTTGCTTTGGGACAAATGAAACCCTGGGACTGATGGTGTATCTTTTTTTTATTATTAATCTTTCACTTGCCAGTACACTGAACTCTGTTATTCTCCAGTTCTGTTTACAAGTTCAGACAGACTATTTGGCATGATCCTGAAAACACACAGGCATCAAAATAATCCAGTTCTGAGTTGAAAGGCAACTCATGTAAGTAAAGTTAACTTATATAATTTTTTTCAGGATTGAGCTATCATAAACCTGCACTGCTAAAGTGAATGAGAATTTTTGCTATGATGCCATCAAATGGGGTAGGTATAAATGTTTAGATTTGTAAGATGCAACACTCCTTCCAAATAGTAGTTCATGTTGAAATGGGAATTTCAACCATATATTTATGTAGTTAACATTCTCCACTTATTTATACACTGTTGAATATCTGACTACCTGTATTACGGACCCTGACAGTTTCTGAATTTCCTGTATGCTGTATAGGAAAGGACTGTACTCAGGTATTCACAACCTACACTCAATTGCAATGTTTGCACAAGGGAAGCCTTGCAAGTTATCATTCTGAAGACTCATAATTTCCTGATCAATAATATCATAGCAAAATGGATGTGGTAGGATTACATGTGAAGTTCTAAACATAAGATGAGATCATGATTAAAAGTGTGTTTTCCACAGAAGTCAGTGGCCAAAAGGTTGCTTCAGCCAGGTGTCAATACAGGCTGATGGACCATTACCTACTAAGTGTCCATTCTTTGGCAAGAAAGGGGACAGAGGCAAAAATTTACATCTTGGCAAAGAAACAATATGGAGTTTCCTTCCACACAGACTGTGTGTTGCCTGGCTCCCAGTTGAAAATATTTTTCAAGAGGGAGATTGAAACTAAAAAGCAGCGACAAACACCCCAAAACAACCTTTTTCTCTCTAAATATCCCACCCTTCTCAGCCCACAGACGCTAGGGGGTTTTCGCCTTCCTCTGTAGCATGGGGTATAGGTCACCTGCAGGTTTAAACTAGAGTAAAAGTTGAATATTTTGTAACTTGAAATCTTTAAACCATGGTCTGAGGACTTGAGTAACTCAGCTGGGGCTAGGAGACTATTACAGGAATGAGTGGGTGAGATTCTGTGGCCTGTAATGTGCATTTGGTCAGAGTAGATGATCATGATGGTCCGTTCTGACCTATGAGTCTGAGTGTTTAAATTGAAGTGTCTGAGAAATTTCCATTTGGGATGGCAAGTTGTTTGCATATTGTTCCCTCGAAGGACTAACTAACTGGATTAATATACTTAGGCTGGCCAGTACAGAACGTACATTTCAAGGGGAAAATCTGGAACTATGAGTGTATTGTGGTTACCCTGTGGTAATCTTTAAGGGTGAGAAGAGCCAAGAAACATAGTTGGGACTTCTGGAGGGTGTTTGTGCACAGTCCAATTAGAGGCTACAGAAACAAGGTCATATAAAGGGCACCAAGTTTCAGGGAAAGGGTGACACAGCTGCTTATTGACCTTGATTGTTCCCTGGTATATCACAGGTATCTGTTGGAAAAATGCGGATTATTTCGAAATAACTCCCTGCCCTGGGCTACTTCTTACCCACCTCACGGCAGTCGGCGTCTTCCCCACTTTACTTCTCTGGGCTGGGAGCTTCTCCAGCTGTTCCTCACTGGCTGGCCTCCGTGGCACCGTCCGTCTGCAGATCTTACAGAGCTCTGGCAACAGCTCCTTCCTCTGCAATGTCCGGCCTTGACTGAGCTGCTCCACTGGCCTTTATACTGGTCCTCCAGTTGGAGCATGACCAGCAGGTCTGTGGGGGTGGGGCTCTCTCAGCCACATAGCCCGGGTTGACTGCTTCAGGCCCAGTGCGGGGTTGGTACACCCCATCACACTCCCCTTATTTTGAAATAGCAAGTGGAGCGTCCACACTACCAAGCCGTTATTTTCAAATAAGGGACTGGTTATTTCAAAATAATAACTCCTGCTTTCCACGAAGAATAACACGTGTTTCAAAATCATTATTTTGAAATAGCAGTAGTGTGGATGCTCTACTGCTGCTATTTCAAAATAACTACTCCCCAGAGTCATTCAAATTAATTACTCCCCAGTGCCTTCTGGGGCGCTAAATCGAGGTAGTGCGCCCACATTAAGGGAGCCTGCCTCAGACTAATTTTGAGGTTTCCTTGTAGTGTGGACATGCTATTTCAACATAGTTATTTTGGGAGTTGTTATTTCAAAATAAGTTATTCTGAAATTATTTCCTAGTGTAGATATGCCCTTAATTGCAACCATAGTAACTGTAATTACTATGTAAGGCTGGCATTAGAGATTTAAATCAAATAGTCCACCTACTTGCCAATGCAAGCTAGTCAATAGCTAGAGGAGCTCAAAAACCAGAAAAGTTACAATTACAATAACTGCTATAAATACCTATTTTCGGACTCATTCTAGAGGGTTACTCAAAACCAATATTGATCTAGAAATCCATTTATTTTATAGGCATATTCACTAAAATGTTTTCTAAGCTACAGAGTGCTTTCTGCATTCATGCATGTACATCTGCTAATATTAATGGAAGTTACTGTACACTTGGACCATCGAGTTGAGAACAATAATCTCATAAACTGTTTCTTCTGCTGTGCTGGGTCATAATTAATAATTTTATCTTGCATCTAAGCTCAGTGCCTCAGTTGGCATTGCTCTTAGATCTGGTGTGTGCAGGGCCCACTTGTCCAGGTAATCGCTAGGTAGTTAGTATTCAGCAGGGCCAATCATGTGCGTGAGAATTTACAGCATCAGTCCCTTAAACAGGAAATCAGCTACAAATGCACTAGTAATATCCATCTACTCTTCAGGAAACCCTTAAATGGAATGTTCCTGCAGTGTGTTCATCATGGGATGAAAAGCAGGTCTTTGAATTACATGTACCTTCCAGATAGCTGAAATGGGGACCAAGAGGAGGTCCCTAGTCCCAGTCCCAGTCAGATGTGATTAGATCCCACAAATCTTGATTTCCAGGCCCCTGCTCAAACTACTGAACATTCTCATATATGATGTAACAGAAAAACACTTCATATAATTAGGGTTCTGCCAAATTTACAACCATGAAAAATGTTTCACAGACACTGAAATCTGATCTTCTGTGAAATCAGGTCTTCTGTGTGCTTTTACCCAATACTATACAGGTATTACAGGGGAGGACAGTGTTTCTCAAATTGAAGGTCTTGACCCAAAAGGGCATTGTAGGGGGGTCACAAGGTTATTTTGGTGGGGGTCACAATATTGCAAACCAGTGTTCCCTCTAAGCTGCGTGGCATGAAGCCCTCAGCCTCTGTCTGGGTGGGGCTGATTGATCACCTGTGAAGCTCTGTGCAGCTTAGAGGGAACACTGTTGCCAACCTTACTTCTGTGCTGTCTTCGGAGCTCAGTGATTTGAGAGTGGTGGCTGCTGACAGAGGGCCTAGTTCTGCAGGCAGCAGTGCAACATGAGGGTGGCAGTATCATACCATTCCATCCTTACTTCTGCACTGCTGTTGGTTGTGGCTTTGCCCTCAGAGCTGGGACCCCAGCCAGCAGCTGCCCAGCTCTGAAGGCAGCAACACCGCCAGCAGCAGCACAGAATTAAGGGTAGCTCTACTGCAACTTCCTCTACAATATCTTTGTGACCCCTTTGAATGTCTTTTTGGATCAGGACCCCTACAACTAGAACACTGTGAAATTTCAGATTTAAATAGATGAAATCATGAAACATACTATGTTTAAAATGACCATGACATTGACCAAAATGGGCCATGAATTTGGTAGGGTCTTACACCATGTGTGTTAATATGAACACACCCATTCCATCTTCTTGGTAAATAGAACTTTGTGAATGTTCCATGTGAGAACTTGAACGTGGTCCTTCTGATGTGATCAGAAGTCTGCTTTCCCATGTCTAATCATCTGTTTCCTATGTAAATAACTCAGATTGCCAAAAGTATATTATTGGATTTCATAAGCCATTTGTGAGCCAAGGGAGAACACTTTGTTACCAGAAACACACATTTTCCCATCATATTCATTTGACAGCTTCTACAGCAAAAGCTCAGAAATCCAATAATCCCCTCCCCAATACACTTTAAAATGAGACATCACATACAATAAAACAAAATGGGAAAAAATAATTCCAGCCAAGGCTACTTCTTCTTTGGCTCAATGCATTTTCAATTCATTTTAGAGCTAAAGCCGTGGTAGGGCTCATGGAGTGGTGCTCTAGTTAATCTGCAGGATTTGTACCTACTGTGTGTGCTGTGATCTGATACGGGACTCTTTTCTTACTCAGGTCGAGAGAAGTTTTGCCCAAGTAAAGGGTGAAAGGGTCCCCTCTCAGTCATAATGCACAATGCTCATGTCTTCTGTGACCATCTTGAGAAGTGTCTGTAGTAGAACTGCACTGACACAACCTTTGACTTTCGTAGGTTCATGTTATTTTGTGCCATGAAAACTGGAACAGAGGGAAAGGAAATGAGGTTACTATATAGCAGGGGCGGTGGATATAATAGGCAGGGAAAGGCATTGCCTTTCCAAACCACCAGCCTGGCCCCACCCAGACTCCGCCCCCAGAACACCTCTTGTAGGTGTACTGGGGGTGCAGTGTTCCTGCCCCTGAGTGCCCACCCTCCCCATGCTCTAGGGCCGGGGAGGCTGGGGCCACACACCCACTCACTCTCCCCATCATGTGGGGCCGGGGAGTCTTGGGCTGTATGCTCTCTGCCTTCCCTGTGCTCTGGAGTGGGGAGGCTTGGACCTTGTACCACCTACCCTTCTTGTGCTCTGAGACTGGGGCCACATCTTCCTGAGGTGCTCTGGGTGGGAGGAGTTTGGTTCCTGTGGGAGTGGGGCCGGAGCAAAATAGGTGGGGTTAGGGGCTTGTCTCCTCCAGCCCTACCTTCACCCATCACCCATGGAATATAGTTTAAACACAACTCCATAAACCAAAATCCCTGGTTTTTGAGAGAGATGTCTGTCTACACTTAAAAACAGAAAGATGTGGTTCTGGAGTCTGGACTAGAATCCAGGACAAACACATCTGAGCTTTTGGAGGGTATGTTCAAAGAAGCTGAGAGTTTTTTCCAGAGTGAAGCTAGCTCTGAATTGGGTTATATGATCCAAAAATATAACCCAATCACCCTCAACTTTTTAGATAAAAAATAGGGGAAACAAGAATATGAACTCTTGCTTGTTGTTACTTCTCTTTCAACAGGCAGCTCTACTCTCAGCGTACCTTCTGCTGCTCCGTAATAGTGAATATTAGAACTCTGTATGCTAAATAAAAGCAAAACTTTGAAACTATTTCCCTATGCCTTCATCTTTATTAAATAAAAGAGGGAACCATGTATTTCACTGCTTTTCTTTATCTGGTCTCGCAAATTAATAATTTTGAAAAGGAGGGGGAGGAAAGGAAACCAGTTTAGAAGATTCTTTTTTCTCTTGGTGGATCCAGACAACTCAAGATTAATTCCACAGTGAGTAAAACAACTTGTGGGGCTTTGTGCCTTATCTCATCAGTCTTAAATTATAAAATAGGAGCAGCAAATGCTTGCTCTCAGTCCTACTTCTCAGCTCCCAACTAAATCCCATTGAGAATAACTCACTGACTCAGGCTAGATCACTTCTGAATGCAACATCTCATAGTTTTTAGTCATGTCCTACTTTTCCAGAATTTACAGCACAGAGGCACAGAAATCAGATCAAACCACTTAAAGTCACACACTAAGTGGCTCATTTTAAATGGGATCCCAGGAGGATGCTTCTGTTTCCCAGACTTCTATAACCTCTAGACCACAATGCCTCCCTAGTACAATGCACTCTGAACATTCAATTATGGCTCTGGCTGTGGAGCGAGCTCCCTAGGTTCCCATATTTGTTGTGACTCAAATTTTTTTGGTGTGGTTCTTATTGTGGTTGATCTTTTTATAGAACAGCACCACTAATATGGGGAGGGTTTGCAAGCAATCTTCAAGGGCCTTGTTGGAGCTTCTGACAAACAGCTAACTGCAACTCTATTGGCTCCCATTTGAGGTACTTACCTAAGTAAAACATCACTTTGTATTGGGCAAGGGAGACTTGTATGTGTTTAAACTTCAGTTCATTGATCAGTCACACAGCAAAAAGGAGTACTTGAGAACCTCCAAGGTAATGAGTTTGAAAGTGTTCACTGTGCACATGTAGGTAAACTCTGACAGGACTTATTTGTACAGCACTGTTATATGTGATCTCTGCTAGTTACCCTGGTGTAAATCTGTAACTATGTCCTGGATCTTTTACTGAATTCCATGGATTTGTTTTGGGACTTGGTCTCTTAAAAGAATGGGAGTGCAAAGCATTTCCATGACTTTGATAAGAAATCCATGGAGTAATTACACAGGTGTAACAGAGCATAACTTTGCCCACAGAACACATTTCCTTCCCTGATCACTAATTTTCTATTTATCTACAGAAAATAGATGTGCTATCATTTCTAATCTTCTGATGACCAAAGCCACCAGATGCTTACAATATCATCCTTATTTTCTATGACAAGCATGTTAAATGAGAAGATTCTTCATTGCCGTGTGATCTGTTTCCCCTCTATAACGTGGTGTTCTGAGATAGGCCAGTCACAGCTTCCTACAGACAAAATGTAGGTAATTTATCCTGCCATGTTGGGTACAACACCCTTCTCTATATTATTTGCCTGGCTTCTTTCTATTTTTTCTCCTTTCATGTAGTACTGTCCCTGGATGTCTCCAGGCAGCATAAACCGTATTGCTACATCAGAATGATCTTAAGGAAGGTGCTCAACTGCTCCATTTCAAGTGCCCTTTAATGTCAAACAAGAACATGAGTTAATCCGCTTAAGAATGTCCATCATTCAGCCACACAATGTCTTCCTGAGGAATATGAATCTTGCTGTGCTGTCCAATCACAACTACCTCCTCCTTAGTCCAGGTTGCCTACTTACCTAATTTCCATAATCTAGTTGTTCACCATCAAATATTTTGTTATCTCTCCCCTGTACTTGGACTCGGTGGACCATTACACTGCCAATAATTTCCTACATTCTAATCTGAAATAAACAGTCTGCTATAAATCATTAACACTAGAGCTAGTCAAAACTCAGGATTTGTGTTCCATGGGGAAAAATCCTAAAATTTTCTTTTCTCTCAAATTGTTAAAACCAAAAAACAAAAACAAAAAACCCCACCCCACGATTCCCTGGAAAATTTTGTTCTAGAAATATTAATGTCCTTATCAATGTTAGGCATTGCATGTGGGTACAACAGTTCTGCTCAGGTCAGTTTAAGTATGCTGTTGACTCTGAGTCATAGGAAATGGCTGGAATGAAAGATATTGATTCCAATTACTATCACTTTTTAGTGAAGTTGGACAAATATAAAACTGCTGCCACTGTGAAGAAGCCATAGGAGTCCAGGAATCGTATTGCCCAGCAAACACTTGATCTTCTTGCCAAGCAAAGAGACATGGCAGCCAAGGGTGATACCAGCCTGGAGTATAAGTTCGTCTGTAAAATGTTGAGAAGAAAGATGATAGATGATTATGAGCAGTATCGGCTTGCAAAAAAGCAAAAGGCAGTTGAAGAGAAAACGAGTTTGCAAAGAGCTCAGTGTGAAATCAAGTTAAGCCAAACTCTTCTAAGCACATTTGTTGACAAAAATGGTAGTAAAATGACAAACAGATGTGAAATGGAACAAATTTGCCAGTGCTTTTATAGCGAGCTATTTTCATCAGCAACAACAGAGGAGCCATTATACCTGGGCTCCGTCACCCCCGAACCTTATGTGCTCTGTGAAGAAGTGGCAGCAGCCCTTCAGAAGATGAAGTTGGGAAGAGCGTCAGGTTTAGACCAAGTACACATAGAAGAACTTTGTGCAGAAGGTGATACACTTTTAAAGGCACTTAGCATGAGATTCTCAAGATACATTAAAAAAAGAGGGGAGAATTCTGAAAGATTGAAAGAGATTGCAAACTATTCTTCTGCTGAAAAAAGGTGACCGAGAAGACATTTGCAACTATCGACCCATCTGTCTGCTTTCTCATATTTATAAGGTCTTTATGAGAATGATCTCTGCCTGTATTGAGGGTGTCCTCGAGGAAAACATGATAAGGGAACAGGCAGACTTTCATAGGGGATTCTCCACAGTGGACCATATTTTTGTGGTCACACAGATGTCTGAAAGGTTTAAAGAGTACAAGATCCCACTATGCTTGTCATTCATTGACTTTAAAAAAGCCTTGGCTCAGTGGAACAAAACGCAGTTTTAAGTGCTCTCCTTTCACAGGGTGTTTCCCCTGTGTATGTTAGAATCATACAAGATTCCATGATGGACATAACTATGGAAATCATGCTTTTTGATGATCCCATGATCATCAAAGTTAAGCAAGGTGTAAAGAAGGGGGGGCGTTTATTCACTGAAGTCATTTGCCAATGTCCTGGAAGACGTCTTGTGGAAAATCAAAGTGAAAGATGGATTTCTGATTGATGGCGAGGTTCTTCAGTTGCTCCTTTTCACAGATGACATTGTCCTAGTTGCTTTGAAACCCACAACATCACAAACCTTCCTCAATGACATTCGTAAGAATGTGAAGGAGATTGGCCAGACCATCCATACTGGAAAAACGAAGTGGATGAAAAACGCACATTGTTCAGAGTAGGTCATGCAGTTCGATGGACAGACTGTCGAGCTGGTAGATCAATATGTATATCTTGGACAAGTGTTGCAGATGGACAGTGAGTTGGGTCCAGAGTTGAGCAGGAGGTCGGGCTGGATTGCCTTTGGGAGTCTGCATAGTGTTTTTGTCCATCCTAAACTTTCCACCACCATGAAAGCCCATCTCTTTAATACCAGTATCCTTCCAGTAATGCTCTATGGCTGTGAAAACCTGGAACATGACGTTTATAGAAGAATTAAAGCTGCAAATCACCCAAAGAGCAATGGAAAGACACATGGTGGGTGTAAGTAGGCTACAGCATGTTACTATCGATGATCTGCGTGCAAGAAGTGGTGTCAACTATATCATCTAAGTTATGTACGATTGGAAAAGGACATGGGATGGTCATGTAGCGAGACTGAGAGACAACAGATGGACAGCACTTATACTTCACTGGTATCCACGAAACATAAAAAGAACAAGAGGAAGGCCTCCAGCACAGTGGGTGGATCCTTTATGGAAGATTTATGGAAGGACATGGACAAAAACTGCACAAAACAGGATGGTGTGAAAAATTGCGATCTGCATTGGTGGTGAGACCATTCACATCGATGAAATCATGGATCTTCCAAGTAGCCCAAGGATTATTAATGTACTTAAGTTTGATTTTATATAATTATTTGTGATGTGACAGTAAAATCAATCCATCAAACTTGTTGAAACAAGGTACTTCTATAAAATCAATTAATTCATGTGAACATTTTTTGTTCAAAAATATGTTCTGATAGGAAAACTGTACCATTAATTTTGACCTATTCTAATTAATATATTCCTCAGGAGATGTTGCTCCATATAACAGTAATAAGCATACAGTGGACAAGAGTCATAATTTGCTCATGATGGGGTTTCCTCTAATTAACTTACACTATTGTACTAAGCTGTCACTTTTGTATCAGGTAGCAGGAGTGGGATGCACATTGATCATGACATAGTTGTTGTCACTAATTAAAAAAACAAAGCAGATGCAATTTCACCTCTACTTCCCTCCCACTCCATAGAAAAATAAAACTCTGCTGCAAGTAAGCACAGTCTTCAGAGGATGAAGGCATGTTCCGGTGTTTCAATCTAGGCTCATCTCCAGTTAAAGCTCCCTACTAGAGTATCAGCATAACTTGAATCAACTTGAACCAGACAACTCTCCAACACCACATTTTACAAACCTCTCTCCTCTGATCCCACCTCAGAATACCAAAAGAAACTACACTGTCTCCTTAAAGACCTCCCTTCATCTACTCGGGACCAAATCCACACAGAAACACCTTCTGAACCCCGACCAGGATTGTTCTATCTGCTTCCCAAAATTCATAAACCGGGACACCCCGGACGTCCCATCATCTCAGGTATCGGCACGCTCACTACTGGATTATCCAGCTATGTAGACTCTCTTCTCAAACCCTCATAACCAACACTCCCAGCTATCTCCGAGATACTACTGACTTCCTGAGAAAACTACAAAACATCGATAACCTCCCTGATAACACCATCCTTGCTACCATGGATGTAGAAGCTCTATACACCAACATCCCACATGAAGACGGATTACAAGCAATTAGAAACACTATCCCAGAGGACACCACTGCCAATCTGGCAGCAGACCTATGTAACTTTGTTCTCACCCACAATTATTTCCGTTTTGAGGACAACTTATACCTCCAGATCAGTGGCACAGCCATGGGTACCCGCATGGCCCCACAGTACGCTAACATCTTTATGGCTGACTTAGAACAACGTTTCCTCAGATCCCGTCCCCTTTTACCCCTTCTATACTTACGCTACATCGATGACATCTTTATGATCTGGACCCACGGCCAAGAAACACTGGAGACATTCCACAGAGATTTTAACAACCTACACCCCACCATCAATCTCAGCCTGGACCATTCTACAGAGAGATCCATTTCCTGGATACCACAGTACAAATCACCAATGGTAAATTAGACACCACTCTCTACAGAAAACCCACTGACTCATACAGTTACCTTCATGCCTCCAGCTCCCATCCAGAACACACCATACGATCCATCATCTATAGCCAAGCCCTTTGATACAACCGCATCTGCTCTAATCCCACCGACAGAGACCAGAAACTTCAGGATCTCTACCAAGCATTTATAAACCTTAATTATCCACCTGGAGAAATAAAAACACAAATTGAAAGAGCCAGACGAATACCCAGAAACCATCTACTTCAAGACAGACCCAAGAAAACCAACAATAGAACACCACTTGTCATCACCTATAGCCCCCAACTTAAACCCGTCCAACATATTATCAATAAACTACAACCTATACTAGAACAGGATACTACACTCCGAGAGGCTCTGGGAGCCAGACCCATAGTCTCCTACAGACAACCACCTAACCTCAGGAAGATTCTTACCAACAACCACAGGACATACCACACTAATACCAACCCTGGGACTTTTCCTTGAAACAAACCCCGTTGCCAGCTTTGTCCACATATTTACTCTGCTGACACCATTATTGGACCTAACTAATTCAGTTATAAGATCAAGAATACATATTCCTGCTCATCCAGAAATATAATCTGTATCATCATGTGCCGAGTGTCCATCTGCTATGTACATTGGACAAGCGTCTCAGACGCGCCAAAGAATCAATGCACACAAAGCGGATATCAGACAGTATCACAAAGAAAAAACAGTTTCTTGCCATTTCAACCAGAAAGGGCATTGTCTCAATGACTTGATTACCTGCATACTGCTTCAAAGACTTTTTCACACCAGGCTTGAGAGAGAAACCTCTGAACTGTCATTCATGCTTAAATTTGACACTTTACGGGGTCTTAAGACCCTAATTACCTTACCCATTACAAAGATAGCTTCCCCAATTATCACCTCTAATATCATTAGCTCACAGACATTTACCTCTCCCTTATCCCCCCTCTGTTCTGAAATTTGATTTGTCCTTTCTATATGTGTTCACTTTTTTTTTGATTGTATCCCTTTGGTATATATGGTCATGCCTATTTTCTTCCACAATTTGATCTGAGGAAGTGGGTCTGGCCCACGAAAGCTCATCACCTAATAATAATAAACCATCTTGTTAGTCTTTAAAGTGCTACATAGTCCTGTTTTTTGTTTCAGCTAAACTAGACTAACACAGCTACATCTCTATTACTACTTCCCCCTGAGAGCTCTATGTTTCACTCGTTATCTTGCTGGGGCCTGGAATTCAATTAATCTGAATATAAACTTATATAAGTCATATCCTAAGGAAAGGATGTAGCAACAAAAGCTTCCTTTCAGGAGCAATGTTTTTGAAGTCTTCATCTGACCTAGAAAGGAGGATGGTAGTGAGGAGTTGTTTATAGTACATTTTCTTTGAACTAAGAATTAGAACATGGAAGAACTAAGCTTACAGCAAAGATATTGAGTGCACTGTACAGTGCTAACTGGCAATGACTGGAATTAATGACCATTTAAAGATGGCTCCTATCCACCTTCGTAAAGAGTGATTTATAGGCTTACCATTTTTAAAGAGACACAATGCCTGTAGTCATGTTGTTCCCAGGACAGAGACAAGATGTCTGAGAAGCTATTAAAATTGGAGCTTTGCCTTGAGTAAATAAATAAGCACTATTGACATGTGTTCTTGGGTAATTAAGAGTAAAAATTAGTGGATGATCATAACTGGGCAGCAGAGCTGCTCAAAGAGACATGACAAAACACTTTCCTGAGATTCCCTTCTCCTTCTCTTCCCCCAATTTTTGGAAAGGCCCATGGACTATGTGCTGGTTTGATACAATCAGTTTGGGTTTTTTCATCAGGAGTTTTCCTTGACTTAGTGAATAGCTGAGCTGCAAAAAATTAGGCAACCTCCCTACATGGCAATAACACTATTTATTGTCCCAGAACATCATGTATAATTATAATATGTGCTATATTTTCCCCTTTTGTGCTCGGTTGGCATTTCTGCATGTTCTTTGGAAGTGCTTTAGTTACATTTGCATCAAGGTGACCAAGCCTGAGTAGCATTTATATATGACTGCCTCTAAAATTGTGTAAATCAAAAATCTGAGAAATTGGTACCAACACCAAGACTATCTATTTCCCTGTTAGTTGCTCACTTTGCTCTCTTCCCGTGAGCCTGCCATCATACACTCAAACTTCCTTCTATTTTATTAATACATTGACTATTGTTGTGCTACTTTGGCTACAGAGGAGCTCCCATGTACACAAGAATGTATGTTGTAATACTGTAGGCATCTCTGTAGGGTGATATCTGGAATTCATGGCTGAACTTTCAGTTTACTCCATGTCAGAGGTGCAATAGTAGATTTCGGGAATAAAAGTGGGTGTCTCTGGCTGGAGTCCATGGTGGAAGTGAGTGTGTTGTACTTAGAGTAGCCATCCTGCTAGCACTGCCTAGATGGCTAACATACATAGAACACAAGGTTCATGTTAAGGATGTTAGGAGGTGGGTTAATGACTAATTGTGTAGTCGATACAATTTGTATGACTACATGATTAGTTGATAAGGGAAGGTGCTCTGTCCAGGCTTGTGCCGGTCCAGGAGCTACCCTCACTCTGCAGTTTAAATGTAGTAGGAGCCAGGAGCACAGACAGCCCAGCTCCTACTACATTTAAACTGCAGAGCCACAGTGGGGGTTGGTCCCAGATTGGCATGAACTGGGACAGAGCCGGGAACTGCTGCGGCTCTGCATTTTAAATGTACTAAGAGCCAGGCAGCTCTTAGTGATTTAAAATGCAGAGCCATAGTAGTCTCGGACCAGCATGAGCTGAAACTGCTCAGTCCTGGCTCACACCAGGTCCAGCAGCCCTTCTTTGTGGCATCCCAGGCTAGCCGCGGGCAGAGACTGCTCTAGCAGCAGCCTCTGCTGCAGTGGCTGGGGCTGGCTGCAAACAGTGGCTGCTGTTGGAGCAGCCTCTGCCCGTGGCCGGCATGAGCCACTGTAAATAGGGGGCTGCTGCCAGAGCAGCCCCTGTAGGTGGCAGCCAAGACTGGCCATGGACAGGGGCTGTTGTTGGAGCAGCCCCTGTTTGCAGCAGCCTCCCCTTTCCCTCCTCCCCTTGCTGCCTCTGATAGAGACAGCAGCATGTGGGGGGGTGGGGAGGTGGGGGGCAATGGCAGCGGGGAGATGGTGCTGGGGGGGGAACCGGATTTTCATACAGGGGCAGAAAGGGTGGGGAAGCGAGTAGTCAAGTACGCGTAGATTCTTCCTCAGCACTATCTTGGAGCATGCTGGCAAGCAAACAAGATGCCAAACAAACCACAACTCCACACAGGGATGAAAACGACACCTCCCCCTAAGCTCCCACCCTGTCAATCTTTACACTACTATATGATAGAGAGTGCTATTATCTGTCATTTTCTCAAGGTTAAGCACCAAAAACATCAGATAATTGGCAATTTCTTCAACATTCAGCTCCATGGGCCCTTTGCACCATCTGACAGGCAAGTACCAACTGAGTGTCATTTGACTGACAGCCGGGGGTGGCAGTGTTGAAATGCCCTGTGGCACGGAGGGAGGTGGAAAATGATTGAGAAGGACTGAGACTAGCCGCAAAGGAGAGAAACAGGCACCACTGCCAGTATTATTCCAGGATACTTAAAGTACTAGTTCTGGTACCACTTACACCTGTGTAAATTTGGTGTAATTTCAATGAGTAACTCTAGATTTACACTGCTGAGTGTAGACCCAGTATTGGGTCAAAATCTTGTTTATTGCTTCCCTAGACAGACCCTGGTGAGGCAGGGGTGCAGACTGGAAGCAGAGTGTCCTGGGGCCATCTAACAAGTGGAACGCTAGGTTGTGTCAGGTCAGTGCAGAACATTTTTCCTTAATGTTCCTCTAAAAAAGAGCGGTGCTCATTGCCTAAGGCAGGTGAACAACTGTGTCAATGGCTACACCTTAACATATCTGTCCATGTCCCCTCAGGATCGATAAGCTGAGGACTGAGAAATTGATGTTTATTCCTCGTGCCTTTTGAGCATACACACTGAGGAGCAGTGTTAATTTAGGAAGACAGGGCATAACAATGCCCGCATACATCTGGTTTCCTCTCTCTGAGAGTGCTCGGTACCAGATAACAACAGGGTTTTTGGTATCTTCTTCTGAAGCAACTACTGCAGAATAACTTGCCTGCAGTTGAGGCTTCTCTGTGGTCTAATAGATCCACCAATTCTTGCACAGGCTTTCTGTTGCTGCTACTTAATTATTTATTCTTCAAATTCAGGATTGGTGCTTAGGGACCCAGTTATGGCTTCTCTATTTTCAGGGTCAGTCCTCGCTCTCACAGAGCTCAGAGGAGCCTGGCAGCAGCTTTATGTCATGCAACTAGAGGACCAAGACAGCGGATCTCCATTTTGGCAAGAAACCTAATCCATGGGGCACAGTGAGGGTTAGGGCTCAGGACTCTATCATAATGCATAAATACCAGCATCTGTTGCCAGATCACTGCCCTTTTCTATCACCTGAGTGGTGCCTGGAACCATAACAACCTGAAGAAAGTTCCAGATTCCTGGAGCCCTCAGACAGAACTCTCAACCTGCTGCCCCATGTTGCATAATGAGGAGGATTCAGCTAGAACACCTTTGCTGACCCAAGCCCTGGCAGTATGGCACAGGAAGAGAGCAATCCTCAGTTATGTTGAACCCAGGCAATTTAGAGCTGTTTAGGTCATAACCAAAACTTTAAATGGAGGCTGATGGGTAGCTAGTGGTGATCCTGATGCATCAGTATCATGTGTTCCCAGCAAGATACACTGCTCAGTAAACAGTCACTTAGTTCTTCATTGACTTCAGTTACTGACCCCTGGCTTTAAAATGTAGCCTCATGCAAAGCACACTGCAACTTGGAGGTTAAAGAAAGGAAAGCACAGGCAAGAGCCATCTGAAAGAAAGGAAAGCACAGGCAAGAGCCTCGCAGCTGCAGCTGCCAAAAGGCTGACTGGGTTATTGCTGCAATGTAACTGTTGAATACCACATGGGGTCTAAAAACACTCCTAAAACATGAACACTAGTAACTACACACTGGAAGCAGTAGTCATGTAGGGAGTATCTACACTTGCACCCTCTTTCGAGAGAGGGATGCAAATGAAGACATTCGAAATTGTAAATGAAACCAGGATTTAAATATCCCGCACTTCATTTGCATAATCACGTTATGGCACTATTTTGAAATAACAGATGCTGTTAAGACGCAGTTATTTCGAGAGACAACCCTTCTCTCGAAATAACCCTTATTCCTCATACAATGAGGTTTACCAGTTATTTAGAGAGAAGGGTTTTCTCTCGAAATAACCTCATCTTAAAAGCGTCTGTTATTTCCGAAATAGCGCCATAATGCGATTATGCAAATGAAGCATGGGATATTTAAATCCCGGCTTCATTTCCAATTTTGAATGTCTTTATTTGCATCCCTCTCTCGAAAGAGGGTGCAAGTATAGACATACCTGTAGTCATCTCTGACTGCTTCCCCAAACCAATTATCACTTCACTCTGAGCTGAAGACAATCCCAGTTTGCTTTCATGCCTGCTAATTAGTTAGTATCTGAGTTGCAGAACTGGACCATCCAAACTGGATAAGATGGAGATGTGCATTTGAGTGTCATTAGGCCCCTGAAAATGCCTCTTTACTACCCTTCTGCTGGCTTGTATGCACGTGGAATAGGAGAGGTACAGAACAGCATCCTGCCAGGCTCACTTGAGTGCTCTTAAGGAAGAGCAGTGATTGGCCACACCTGTAAGACAAAATAATTAAGCCACGTAATTCATCAAAATTACATTGTGGAGCTCAGGAAACTTTAGGAATTGCACTGAAAAGTCCTTAGAAATTCCCGTAAGAGAAAAAAGGAAGGGTAAGAGCAATAATCTACCCCCATGCATATTTCACTGGACTGGCACAACAATTCCAGTGGTGTTAACCTGACCTGTACAGCTGGTCAGGATTTCTGAGGGACTGTGTTTGGAGAATGCCGAGTTGCCAAAATCAAACCTTCTCACTGATGCTGTTTGAAGCTGTGGCAGCGCACAGGTGGGGTTCAAATGGAAGCCAGTTGTCCCAGGTTGGGGCTCTGAGGGCTTCCTGGCTCACTGTCATAACCACTCAAACCTTGCTGAAAATCCTTCTGCGCCAAGTCCATTGCGCAGCATGTAAGGATTTATCCCTGAACACAAAAAGCCAGTAGTTCAGTGTAGCACATTTAGACTCAGTATATCCCTGTTGTCTGATCTTGTTGCCATTGAAGTTAATAGGGAGCCATTAAAGAAGATTCCAGTTAGTTTCAGTAGAAGAGGGAACATACCCAAATTTACCACAGCAAGGGCAAACTAAAAATTCCTTTGATGAATATGCACTAAAGCGTTGGGATGGAGAAATATGCCTTTTATGGTCCCAAGCTGAATAGGACATCATTATAAACACAGTTTATCTAGTAGGAGAGGTGAAATCTCTCTTGTTTTTACAATTTTGTTTAAAGTGGTTGATTGCTGTGCTGCATACAGATTTGGAAAGGATAAACATAATGAACTGTGGAATTTACGCCTGTGAAGTGAGGCTGATCCAGGCAGTTCTGATAAGTTTTTCCCAAAGTTCCACATGTATGGATCTGGGGACTTGGTGCATGCCCATTTCTAACTTTAGTTTTTCCTCTCTTTATGTTAGAAAATTGTGTGGTGCAGTTTATGGGATTCGCTGCTGACTTTGCCTTCATTTAACTTCCTTCAGAATAGCCCTGTGGGGCCATATCTTAAAGGGCTTGGCTCCAATTTAGGCACCCAAATAAGTGGCTGGATTTTGAAAGGAACTTTCTTGTTGAGTCTGGACCTCTTCTGAGAATCTGAGCATGAGAGGCACAGGCAGGGCTGCTAAGTTCTAAACTCATCAGATCCCAAAATTGGGGCTGGATTTTCAGAACATTTGAAAAAATCTGGGCTCTACATGATTTTTCATTCCATAGCTAGGAACAGAGAATGTGATGAAGCATACTGAAAGCAGCTCCTTTTAGATTCACCTTTTCAAAAGTAACCCTAGGATACAACCGTCAATGTGAAGTAAAGAGGAAGCAAACCGATCAATGGCTGCAAGGGTTTTTAACGTACTGGGGTTTATTTTTTTCAAATCACTGTCTCACAATGTGTCTTTATAGAAAGACTTCAAAGGAGAACTTGCTTCTTTAAAAGTTCTGTGATGACTAGACTTGCATCCAAGTGTGTTCAGCATTCTTACAAACATCAATCTGCTTTCCTTCCCATTGCTATACAATATTGCTGAAAAACAATGGATTGCCTGTTCTCTGTGATACAAGAAGAGGTTACTCTCTAGTCTCAATGTAAAATAAATGTTTGGACCTGATCCTGTCAGGTGCACATTTTCCTCAACTCCCACTAGCTGAGGGTGCTCATTACATCACAGGACCACTCTTTCTATGAAGAATTTGGTTAGGAAGCACTGCATCATCACACCTAACTAGGGCTTCTAATTGAATTTGTAGAATGGATCTTATCAACTTACACTGGTTTGGAGCATGAGGTAACTAGAAATACTTCATTAAATTCTGCTATATTTCTTAAACTCACAACATATCTGAACTATGCATCTTATTGCTTGGACAAAATGATGTATATGCTTGACATAAACACATGCAGCTATTAGTCCTTTTTAATTCTGTACAGTTTCATTAAAGAATTACTGTAAAAAAATCCTTGATGCCTAAAGATCCAAAGTCAGGTTGTTGCTTATCACTTTCCCCCCAGACAGTAGACACTGCAGATATTCCTACACTAGGACAACACTGGGATCCCGGCCATGTTGTATAATCCCTTTTTCTGCAATGACGTTCAGTGAATTTGAACATTGGTTTTATCCGGTTTAATTGAGCTCATGTTGAAACTTTGACTCCTGTTTTGGATACTGCTGGTTTTACACAAAGCTTTAATGTGTTCAGCCTCAGTTAGTTAAGCTGCTGTAAAGCTATTTTAATTCTGAATTCTATTGTCAACGAGATCACAAATTGTGACTAGCTACCAACATTTTCCTATTTCCTAAGAAAATATTTTTCAGGGGGGAAGGAAAAAAAGCAAAGCTTCTGTTGATGATATGGGTGCTGTGTAACTAAGTAAGGACAAAATATTTCCTCAGTGTTTTTTTTTTTTTTTCTTGTTAAAGAAATGTTTTGAAAATATATCTTAGCTTCTAAAGGTAATGAAACAGTCCGCTAATAATATTTTGAAATGGTGCAAAGTTCTAGCATTCAGTACAGACACTTTTTAAATCTTTTACCAAACAGCTGTTTAATTTAAGTGTGTCATAGTAGGCTTTATTTCAGCTACTAAACCATCTGTAATGTGTAGTCCGTTCCCAAGTCAATCTCCTACTAATTGGACTCAGCAGCTGTGTCCATTTATAATCCAGATCTGTGGAAAGATAGGGGTCTTGGATAACAGTGGACTTAAAATGGATTTAGCGCCTTCTAACTCCTCTCTGCCAGTTCAAATCCTTTCTAGGTAATTTGTGATCAAATGCAGCTGTTATTTGTTGGCTATTCAAGGGCCTGTGGCATTAGTGTGCAAAACTAATAACCTCAATCTTGTTCCAAATGGAGATGCAATGATGATTTTGAGATGGTAGGTGCAATTGGATCTATGTGGAACACTCCATTACTAGGCTCAGCAGAGGTTTAGGAATTAGCTACACAATAGGCAGAGCATGTGCATGGACACAGGGATTTGTCTGCACTGGAACTGAAAGTATAGCTGGCAGGGGAAATTATATTGACAGATACACTGTAGACGTATCCATAGAGAATAAATCTCTCTTCCCCCATTTAATGGAACTCATCTTAGGTCAGGTATAGGGCACCTCTATGCTGCAGCTGGGATAGAGCATAAATAGAGATAACACATGTTAGCTCAAGTGGAGCTAACATGCTAAAATTTGCACTGTGGCCGTAGTGGTGTGAATGGTATCATGGACTAGCCATCTGAGTATAAATGCCCCTACCCCTAGGTATGTACATGGATGGCCAGCCTGAGCCTCTGGTGTAGCATTCCTGATAGCACTGCTATTATTGGTGCACTAGCTTACACAGAGCTAATGTGCCTCTATCTACCTGCTCTGGGGTGCATTCCTCCAGCTTCAGTGTAGACATAAAGAGATGAAACCTATACACGCTGGTCATGCTCTACCTATTGTGCAGCTAACAGGCACATTTAGGCATCTAGACTGTTCATCTTACCTTTATTGTAGAAGATAAAGGCAACAGCCAGCATGGATTTGTAAAGAACAAATAATGTCAAACCAAACTTCCAGCTTTCTTTGATGGGATAACAAATCTTGTGGATAAGAGGGAAGCAGTAGACATGGTATACCTAGACTTTAGTAAAACATTTGATACAGTCTCACATGACCTTCTGATCACTAAACTAGGGAAATACAATGTAGATGGAGCTACTATAAGGTGGGTGCATAACTGGCTGGATAACCATTCTCAGAGAGTAGTTATTAATGGTTCCGTAGGTCAGTTTTGGGACTGTGTCTGTTCAATATCTTGATCAACGATTTAGATGACAGCATAGGGAATACACTTAATAAGTTTGCAGATGATACTAAGCTGGGAGGGGTTTCAAGTGCTTTGGAGGATAGGGTCATAATTCAAAATGATCTGGACAAACTGGTGAAATGGTCTGAGGTAAATAGGATGAAGTTTAATAAGGACAAATACAAAGTACTCCACTTAGAAAGGAATAATCAATTTCACAAGTACAGAATGGGAAGTTACTGTCTAGGAAGGAGTACTACAGAAAGGGATCTAGGAGTCATAGTGAACCACAAGCTAAATATGAGTCAACAGTGTGATGCTGTTGCAAAAAAAGCAAACGTGATTCTGGGGTACATTAACGGGAGTGTTGTGAGCAAGACACAAAAAGTCATTTTTCTGCTCTATTCTGTGCTGATTAGGCCACAGTTGGAGTATTGTGTCCCGTTCTGGGACCCACATTTCAAGAAAGATGTCGAGAAATTGGAGAGAGTCCAGAGAAGAGCAACAGAAATGATTAAAAGTCTAGAAAACATGACCTTATGAGGGAAAACTGAAAGAACTGGATTTGTTAAGTTTAGAAAAGAGAAGACTGAGAGGGGACATGATAACAGCAGTTTTCAAGCACCTAAAAGGGAGTTATAAGGAGGAGGGAGAAAAATTGTTCTCTTTGACCTCTGATGATAGGCCAAGGAACAATGGGCTTAAATTGCAGCAAGGGATATTTAAGTTGGACATTAGGAAAAAATTCCTAACTGACAGGGTGGTTCAACACTAGAATAAATTGCCTAGGGAGGTTGTGGCTTCTCCACCATTACAGATATTTAAGATCAGTGCTTGGTCCTGCCGTGAGAGCAGGGAACTGGACTTGATGACCTCTTGAGGTCTTTCCATTTCTAGTATTCTATGATTCTATATATTTGAGAGAGTTTGTCTGTGACTCACTGGCTACGTCTAGACTGCATCCCTCTGTCGACAGAGGGATGCAGATTAGGCACATGGAAATTGCTAATGAAGCAGGGATTTAAATATCCCATGCTTCATTAGCATAAACATGGCCACCGCTTTTTTTTGATGCGGAGCTTTGTCGACAAAAAGTGGCAGTCTAGATGTGGATCTGTCGAAAATAAACCCTTTTACGACAAATCCTGTATTCCTAAAAAAATGAGGTTTACAGGATCTGTCAAAAAAGGGTTTATTTTCGACAGATCCATGTCTAGACTGCCGCTTTTTGTCAACAAAGCTCCATGTAAAAAAAAAGTGGCGGCCATGTTTATGCTAATGAAGCACGGGATATTTAAATCCCTGCTTCATTAGCTATTTTCATGTGCCTAATCTGCATCCCTCTGTCAACAGAAGAATGCAGTCTAGACACACCTTCTGTGTCTGTCTGTTCAAAAATTCCTCCGAAACATTAAGAGCTAGGTCCACCAAATTAGATATGTAGCTTCCTCTTATCATAACTTAAAGCAAGGTAGGGATTTGATTGTGCCAGGAAAATGGCATGTGCCTGGAATGAGATTGCTTTTCATAAAAACAGAAAAAGGAGGGCTCTTCTATATAATGACCACATGGAAGCAGCAGGTGACATGGGATGGAAAGCAGAAAAAGTTATACTGTATAATGACCACAGGAGGACAGAAAATACCAGAGATGGCGACTGGGACAGATATAATCCCATTGGAGCAGCAAGGGTCAAGGATGGAGAAAGGGACAGATATCTACTATATATATGAGCTTCTCATAAAACCATACAGAATCACCAGGTAGGTGAAAGGAGCTAGTTGGGGATGTGCCCGCATCTAGGACTGCCCCAGCTGCAAACCTACCATCCTCCCAGGCACACTTTAGGGAAGGCAGGGGGGCTGAAGCTCCACCTCCCATCCATGTAGGAACATTGCTGGCTGGTTCCCTTTGTCAGGGAATGAGGGAAAAATGCACATTTTGCTGAACTCCTCACTCTGGCTGGGGAGTGCAGGAGGCAGACGAACCTGCCCCAGCCAGGGGACATGCAACTCCAGCAGGTACAGCTGAGGGAGGGGTTCAACAGCCATGGAGAGGTGCTTCTCACCTGGCCCAAAGCTGCTGGGGCAGTCCTCTCTCCCTGAGGCAGCCTGCATACTGAGCCTCTCATCCTCATCCCCAGTCCACAGAAATGCTTGATATGAAGCATGTATGTTTTCATTTTATTTTCCAAAAAAACAAAAATTAAAGACCCAAGTAACACTGGGTAAATCTTCTAGTGCAGGGGTGGCCAACCAGTTAGAGACTAAGAGCCAAAATAGCTGTGGATAGTAGTGCAAAGAGCCACATATTACATATTTATATTTATATATCTATAAGGCATGTATTATATATTTATTTTTATGAATCTATAACCCTAGGGCACCCCCAGCCTCCTTGCTCTAATGCAATGCACTCACCCCTCCCCCAGAGCTAGGCACCCCCAGCTTCCCTGCTCTAACCCAATGCACCCACCCCTCTCCCCAGAGCTAGGCATCCCCAGCTTCCCTGCTCTAACACAATGCACCCACCCTTCCCCCAGAGCTAGGCACCCCAGCTTCCCTGCTCTAACACAATGCACCCACCCCTCCCCCAGAGCCAGGCACCATCAGCCCCGCTGATCTAACCCAATCCCCCCCTTTTGCCCAGAGCCAGGAAGCCCCAGATTACTTTATTAACACTCTGAGTCTCACTGGAGCTGCCGCTGCAGCCACACTCTTTTCCCTCCAGGCACTGGGGCCTGTGCGCAGAGTGGCCATGAACTGTCCAGGTGCATGGCTCCGAAAGACAGTTGAAGGTTCCCTTGAAGGCCGGTGCTGCCACCTCCTCCCCGAATCCCGGACATTTTTTGTGTTTTAAAAAAGCTGGCCGAATGGCAATTTAACATGGGAAAATGAGGACATGTCCGGGAAAAACCGGACATATAATAACGCTATAAGAGCTGCATTTCTATTTGCAAAGAGCCACATGCAGCTCAAGAGCCTCGGGTTGACCACCCCTGTTCTAGTGTGAGCTATAATTGACTTATTTTAGCCCTTGGAAAAGCTGCCAGATTGACAAGCTCAACTAAAGAGAACTTGCAACGGGCAGCTTAGTTAATTCTACATGCATATATAAGCCACAATAAAATGTAATTATAAAGAATTAGAGGAAAAACTCTTAGTTGCAGGGTTTTCCTCTGCATAAGAATGTAACAGATAAAATATAAAGAAAAAGCAAAAATAAATGTATATAACTGGAACACCCATCACCATAAAGCAGTCATTTGGTATGACACAAACAGCTACAGGAACAGTGGATAGGAAGAATCATGGCTCCAAAAGATAGCAGATATAATCCTGAAATGGTCTGCTTAAAAGCTGGATGATGATTTATGCCTGAGAAGTTGGGGGGAAGGGGGAAAATAACTCATTACAAGCCTCAAATGGGGCAGGAGCTAACATTCATTAAGGTGATCTGTTTTATCTTATTCAGAATATCAGAAAATGAAAAGATGTTGTTCGTTGTGATCAAAGGAAGGGAGTATGGAAATAATACTAAAGTTACTGAATCCATAGAGATTATTAAATGTCTTTTGGTCTGCACTGGATAATTTAGATGGAAAGGATAACCCTTACTAAGTGGTTTCTAGACACAGTATATATATATATACTTAAGAACTATTTATTTGTGAGAAATAGCAAGGCAGGATCTTAATTGTCTTCAGTATAGTCCAATTATTTTAAGAAGCATAGAAAGAATGGGCCTAATTCTCCACTGTTTGATCCCAATGTATGCTGGCCTAATTACATCCCTCTTGGAGGAATGGAGCACCTCACAGGGATGGATCCCAGCACCACTCAGACCTGAATGTGGTTCCGGGGCTCCTACTTGACCAAATAAATTAAAAACTAAAATTTAATGGAAGAGAGAGGCTTTCTCCCACAGGGTCATAGTCTAATGCTATTGAATTTAATGGGAATTTTGCTCTTGACCTAAATAGGCTCAGGACGATCTATAGGGAGTAACACTCCTGAATTCACAGAGCTAACTTGGTGAAATCTAATTCTAACGTTTAAGGAAAGAGTAGGGAACTGCAAAAATGTTTTTGTTGTCCCATTGAGCACCATCCTGTCATATTCTTGCCTTCTGACAACATCTCGGCTTGCGGTGTCTAGCTAGCAAACTGCATCTGCAAATAGCTCATGGTTGAGATGTGTGCAATTAAATGTGGAGGTCTCAGAATATCAAGGGTACACTCAGAGCTGGGTGGGAAATGATTTTTTCTGGCCCATGAACATTTGAATTTTAAAACTTTTTCCTGTTCTGCACTATGATGAAGTGAAGATCTTTAGATTTTTTTGAGAGATTGCTGCAGGATAGCCAAGAATTTTGTGATGAGAACATTCACCTCACAGATGAGAGGCCAGAATCAGACCTCTGCTTTGAATCAGGCAAAGTATGCATTTATAATGGGTTTCCACATGTGAAGTAAATGTTAACCACAAGGCTCTTGGCTACTCTGTGGGCAGCGGGATGCCTGTGCTCTCCACATAAGAACAGCCATACTGGGTCAGACCAAAGGTCCATCTAGCCCAGTATTCTGTCTTCTGACAGTGGCCAATGCCAGATGCCCCAGAGCAGTGGTCCCCAACCTTTTGGGGCTGCTGGGCGCCCGGGGGCAGGGCCACTCACGTGCTGCACATCCGGGGGTGGGGCCGCTCACGGGCCGCGCGCCCGGGGGAGGGGCCACGCATGTGCCGCGCGCCCAGGACCGGCACCAGCATGTGCCGTGACCCCGGGCAGGGGCCACCCATGCACCCGGGGCCGGTACCGGCATGTGCCACGACCCTGGGAAGGGGCTGCCCATGCACCCGGGGCCGGCACCGGCATGGGCCACGACCCCGGGGCAGGGACCGCCCATGCGCCCGGGGCCGGCACTGGCATGTGCCACGACCCCAGGCAGGGGCCGCCTATGCACCAGGCGCCCGGGGCCGGCACCAGCATGTGCCACGCGCCTGGGGGCGGGGCCGGGCCAGATTGTTCCGCGGGTGCACATAAATGGCCCGGCGGGCGCCATGGCACCCGCGGGCACCGCATTGGGGACCACTGCCCCAGAGGGAGTGAACAGAAACAGGTAATCCTCAAGTGATCCCTCTCCTGTCATCCATTTCCAGCCTCTGACAGGGGCTAGGGACACCATTCCTACCCATTCTGGCTAATAGCCATTGATGGACCTAACCTCCATGAATTTATCTAGTTATTTTTTGAACCCTGATAAAGATCTGGTCTTCACAACATCCTCTGGCAAGAAGTTCCACAGATTGACTGTGTGCTGCATGAAGAAATACTTCCTTTTCTTTGTTTTAAACCTGCTACTTATTAATTTCATTTGGTGACCCCCCCCCCTACTTCTTATGTTATGGGAACAAGTAAGTAACTTTTCCTTATTCACTTGTTCCACACCAGTCATAATTTTATATTCCTCTATCATACACCCCCTTAGTTTCTTCTTTTCTAAATTGAAAAGTCCCAGTCTTTTTAATCTCTCTTCATATGGGTCCCATTCCAAACCCCTAATAATTTTTGTTTCCCTTTTCTCAACTTTTTCTAATGCCAATATATCTTTTTGGAGATGAGACCATATCTGTATGCAGTATTCAAGATGTGGGAGTACCATGGATTTATATAGAGGCAATAAGATATGCTCTCCAGTCTTATTCTCTATCCCTTTTTAAATGATTCCTAACATTTTGTTTCCTTTTTTGGCTACTGCTGCACATTGAGTGGATGTTTTCAGAGAACTATCCACAATGACTCCAAGGTCTTTCTCTTGAGTAGTTGTAGCTAAATTAATCCCCATCATTTTGTATGTATAATTGGGATTAATTTTTCCCAATGTGCATTACTTTACATTTTATAGAATCCCAGGGCTGGAAGAGACCTCAGGAGGTCATCGAGTCCAGGCCCCTGCCCAAAACAACACTTAGCAACATAAAATGTCATTTGCTATTTTGTTGCCCTGTCATTTAGTGTTGTGAGATCTTTTTGAAGCTCTTCACAGTCTGCTTTGGTCTTAACTATCTTGAGCAGCTTAGTGTCATCTGCAAACTTTGCCACCTCACTGTTTCTCCAGATCATTTATAAATAGGTTGAATAGGATTGGTCTCAGTAAAGACCCTTGGGAGACACCAATAGTTACCTCTCTCCATTCTGAAAACTTACCATTTATTCCTACCCTTTGTTTCCCGTCTTTTAACCAGTTATCAGTCCATGAGAGGACCTTCCCTCATCCCATGACAATTTACTTTACTTAAAAGCCTTTAGTGAGGGACCTTGTGAAAGGCTTTCTGGAAATCTAAGTATACTATATTCACTGGATCCCCCTTGTCCATATGTTTGTTGACCCCCTCAAAGAACTCTAGTAGATTAGTAAGGAATGATTTCACTTTACAGAAACCATGTTGACTTTTCCCCCCAACAAATTATGCTCATTTATGTGCCTAACAATTTTATTCTTTACTATAGTCTCAACTAATTTGCCTGGTACTGATGTTAGACTTACCAGCTTGTAATTGCCAGGATCACCGCCAAAGGCCTTTTTAAATATTGGCATCACGTTAACTGTCTTCTAGTCATTAGTTACGGAACCTGATTTAAAGGATAGGTTACAAACAACAGTTAATTGTTCTGCAATTTCATACTTGGGTGAATGCAATCTGGTCCCAGTGACTTGTTACTGTTAAGTTTATCAGTTTGTTCCAAAACCTCCTTTAATGACAACTCACTCTGGGACAGTTCCTCAGATTTGTCACCTAAAAAGAATGGCTCAGGTTTGGGAATCTCCCTAACATCCTCAGCCATGAAGACATGAGAACAGAAATTCCATCCTAGCCTTGTGAATCCTGGAGAACAACAGCTATTTGTGAAAAGTGACCTTATGCTGTTCTAATTTTTTGGTTCAGCAGCTGTCAGACTTCATTGTACCATGACTCTCTTTTGACAACAAAAAATACTACATGACCCTAAGAAAGGGGACTGAAGCCTGAGCCCAAGCTAGAACTCCACTGCTCTGGGCACGGGTAGCAGGAGGGCGGAGGGGAGGCAAACCCAAAACCTGAGGACCATTGAAAAGTGGTTGCCTCCCACTTTGGGGTCCCAACCCACAGTTTGAGAACTACTATTCTCAGGGCTCACCGAACCGCAGCGAGCCCTGCTCACTAGCCGCACTGTCCGGCGATCTGTGCATGCGCAGATCGTTCTGCGCATGTGCAGATCGCCTGAACCTGGCTCTTCCGGGTTACAATCTACTTGCCACGGGCGAGTAGATTGTATAATTTGTCAAGCCCTGACTATTCTGCTTCAAAGAATTAGCATTAACATAAGTAATTAAGTAACATTTATGGGGATTGCCAGAATACAGCATGATCCCGCCACTCTGCTTCCTGCTTGATTTTATGCCACTCAGCGATTCTCCCAGGCCAGGGAAATCCCCAAATGTCTAGGTACTGCAACCTTGAACCTCTTTTGTACTGTTGGAGCAAGGGGAAAGGAATGTGGAGGCTGAAGAGCTGGTCAATGGCTTTCTCTCATTTCTTTATTCCAACAATAGCATGCTGCTTAAAAAAGATAACTTTATTTGTGAAGTCATTTTAGTAAGACAATATTTACACAAGACCTGAAGAAAATGTACTTGAGGAACTAAAGGACTGCTCTATGAATAGAATGCTAATCAGCTCACAAATACAACCTAGTTCTGCAACAATTTATACCAGTTAAACATTACCTCTTGTTAACAAAATATTTACACTTGCAAGCAGTGTGAGTCAGTACATTACACCACTAGTTTAAACTTACAGACAGTTCAGAATTTTTTTCCCAATGTTCCTTGACGTATCCATCATGGAGTGTACAATCAGATGGAAATTAAAAATCTATAAATCAACTTCTTGCTCAAGATACCATTACTAATAATGAAGTTTATGCAACTGGGTTTCAGAGGTTGCTAATAATAGTGTCCCCATCTCATCCTGATAATATGTCAGTTAGATGGTGATGGAGCCTTTGCTACTAACACATACTTGAAAGTTCTCATTCCCCAATTTCCTCCATCACAAGCATAGATTTTTATATATTTTGTAGAATCATAGTGATCAAAGGAAATTGTGCTAATCAACACACTTTCTGGCTCTGCTACTAGCCTGCTGTGTGATCTTGGACAAGTCACTTCAACTGCTCTGGGCCTTGGTTTTCCCATAGATAAAATTCAATATTGTGTGTCTGTATTGTGATAGAATCTTTAATTATATGATCACACACTAATTTTTCCATGGGATCCATCAGTGTACAAGATGGGCAGTAGTTTGGGAATGAATGAGGACTCTGTGATGAAGGAGGTTTTTGGTTGTAGACCAGGGGTGGGGAACCTCTGGCCTGTGGGCCACATACTGGTAATGGCAGACCAACGGATGCTTGGTGTACCTCAGTGTCCATAGGTATGGAGCCCCACGGCTCCCTGTGACTATGGTTCACCATTCCCAGCCAATGGGAGCTGTAGGAAGCGATGGCCTAGCCTGCACCACTTCCTGATTCTCCTATTGGCCAGGAATGACGAACTTCAGTCTCAGGGAGCTACAGGGCTCCATGCCTGCAGATACTGAGGAAACCAAGGCTACATCTAGACTGCAGGCTTCTTTTGAAAGAAGCTTTTCCAGAAGAGATCTTCTGAAAAAACTTCTTCCGAAAGAGAGTGTCCACACTGCCAAAGCGTGTAGACAACCCAAAGCGTGCGCAGTGTAGATGTACCCTAAATGTGTATGCCTGACTGCCTCATTCTAGGTGCCAGCACAAGCAATCTGTTATCTGATTTGCATACATGCTGAGCACTCCCACCTGTAACTGACACCAGTTAAAATGAAGTTCTCTGAAAAACTAGGCCATAGGTTTGTTAAATCAGGCTCCCTAAATGCATGGTGCCCTTCTGATATCAGGGTACGTCTACACTAGCCCCCTAGTTCGAACTAGGGAGGCTAATGAGGGCGACCGAAATTGCAAATGAAGTGCGGGATTTAAATATCCCACGCTTCATTAGCATGTTCAGGCGATCGCCATTTTGAAACTGACTAGCCGGAATAACTGCCCGCGTCTGCGGCAGTGAAAGCAGGAGTTCGAAGTAAACCTGTAACTCGAATTAGCTGTTACTCCTCGTGGAATGAGGTTTAACAGCTAATTCGAGATTAAAGTTGCCGAACTCCATTCTACTGCGTGTGAACAGGGGCAGTTATTCGAACTACTCAATTTCCAAAATGGCAGCAACCGAGGCATGCTAATGAAGCTGCGAGGATATTTAATTCCACTTCATTGCAATTCGATAAGCCCTCGTGCCTCCTAGTTTGAACTAGAACTAGTAAACATGCCATAATGTTTGGTGCTTCAGCTCCTCATCTGTAAAATGGAGATCTGTCCCCTCTCCTGACATGGGTGTTGTGAAAATACATTCAGGGTTGTGAAATACTTGGATGTTGCAGGAGTGAGCAGCGTAGACAAGCCCATGAGGGAATGAATAATTCTGTAGGCAGGGCAGGATTTGGACAGTGAGCAGTAAGTAAGGCAGGCCCCCCGATGCTGCATAGAGTGAGGGGAGGTAGGTGGAAGAAAGGTGCATAGTCATTTGTTCTGGCTCAGGTGAGCTGCACCTGCCATCTCTTCCTGGGCTCTTTCCAAGCAACCGACCTAGACCCACACTCTGTCCTATGTGGAACTACATGGTGTAGCTCTCTTGGAGCCTGGCAATCCATTCTAAACACTATCCTGCCAGGATTACAGTGAGAGCAGCGTCATGCACCGCTGTATTCCCCTCAGGTGACAGGTTTTGCTCTCTCGCCTCTTGCTGGGTAGAGCCCTGCAGTTTTACCCCTCTGGATGCTGGCTGTTTCCAAGTGTGGTCGTGCAAGAAGCCCAACTCTCACGGGTGCCTAGAATGACCATATTTTCCCCAAAGGGAGGGGCTGGCTGGCCTGAACTGCTCTCCTGAGGCCTCCCTCCAGTGCAGAGCTGGCATTGCCACTCACTACCCCCTGCACAGTCCCCTACACTCCATTAGGGGTCCCATCCCACTTTTTGGCAAAACTGTGGATTAGTCCAGTTTGCTCTTGTCAGGAGCATGCGCAGGAGTTTAAATGACCTTCTCTGCAGGGCACAGAAGTTTGCCCACTCACCCAGCTCCAGAAAGAGCTCATTCGTCCCCTCCCCCCACCACTTCTTGATCTTGATCTTCCCTGCCTCTGTGGCCCTGGCAGTGGTGTGAGAAGATTTTTAAAAGCAGGGGTGCCAAGCCACCTTACCTCTGTCCACCCCCACCCCCAGCTGAGGCCAGCAGCAGAAGTCCCTGGCATGCAGGGCTCAAACCAGGACCCCAGCTCACATGACTGGCAGTGGAGCCCCCAGCATGCAGGGCAACAGCCAGGAACCCAGAGCTCAGGGTTGGTGGAGGAGCCCCTGCCATGTGAGGTGGCACCTGGGGCCCTGGGTAAGAGGCCAGGAGCTTAGGAATATTGCTGCACCCCTAGTTCCCTTGCCTATGGACCCCGGGCCAGAAAGTTCAGGGCCCCATACAATTATAGGGGCCTGTGCTCCTGCTTGCCCTCCCTTGCACACACTCTTGGCTCTTGCCAACTGACCAATACTCAGTTTTGTCAAAGTCAAGACAGCAAAAGTCCCCAAAAAAGCCCCTCAAGTGTTAGTGACCATGGACCAGGCCCCAATCTAGGCTCAATCTACAGCTCTTTCTCCTGAGGCAGAAACCACCCCTCTAGGCCTAAAAAAGGGACTGTCCTAGCCAGAACTGGACATATGGTCTCCATATGCAAGACTTTCCTTGGTGAGCTAGTGGCTAATTAAAATAACTTCAGACAGCTCCTTTCAAACAGATGTATTGTTGGTCGGGCTGATTCCTTTGGGCTGCCAGGTGTGTGTGTGGGGGGGTGGGGAGAGTATTAACATCAGGCCCACACATCTGGGGCTTCACTGCAGCTCATCACCTCTCTAAGTGCTCAAGTGAGCCCAGCTGTCTCAAGCATACCTTGCAGAGCACCTGCCTCAGTCCCCGTGCCTTTCTGCCTCAAATATGTATGAGGGAAGAAATAAACCCACACTGCAGTGATAGGGGTAATGGGAGCTGGAGAGCCCAATTTAGCCTATTCTGGGGCACGTGGAGGGGAGATGGGTAATTAAGGATTGGATTCAGCTAGGCCAGAAAGGGAGGACAGAGAGAGGGGAGCTTATATGCTGGCCTACAGGATGGAAAATAAGAGACCTACCTGAGAAAGCACTTTATCAAGAGACTAGAAGTTATATGGGAAGACATGTCTTCAGGGAAATAGAACCAAGAAGGTAGCTCTGTGGCAGATGTCTATCAACAGGCCAAAGTAGGAAATAAGCCATGCATTGTAAAAAAACTGATCCTAGTTGTATAGGGTCCCAGAGCTGGAACCAGGGGAGAGGGCATGGCTAGATTCCCCCACCCTTAGAAGGGTGGTTTCTGCCTCAGTCAACTTGTGTGCTGTATTAACTGACTGAAAATCAGGATCTTGTACCTGCTGAATACTAGGCTAAGTGCCTCTTGGTCCCCTGTCAGAGGCAGAAATCACCTCTTTTACTAGACAAAAATACCTCCTATTGTAATAGAGTCATGCCTGTCATTCCATGACAGGGTAAATGCTTCCCTGGGACATGATTCAGTGAAGCTGCTCTGTTACTTAAATATGCCCTGATTGATTGATTAATTGGTGGGAAAATAAAATGAGCCCAGCTCCTGAGCTGCTGTAACTCTGAACTTATTGGAGCAATACTTACTTTACTGATGAGGCCCCAACACACAATTCATTTATACAGCCTAAGTGGTGTGACCAAAATCTTGAGCCTAGTTCACTTTCTTTCTTTCTGTCAAACTTGTCTCTCCAAACCTACAGGTAAAAAGATCCTCTGAGATGGAAGGTTAGCTGCCCAGAAGAGGTGCGAGCTGATGTAGAACAGCTAATCTGATCCTTCAGGCTTATGAAAAAAGGAAGGTAAGATAGTGGAAGTATAAAACCTTTCTTGCGATTATAGCCAAAATTTCATAAGGAAAAGCCCTATTGTTAAAACAGTTCCATTTTAGAGTAATTGCACCTGTACTCCCTCTGGGTCTAGCAAGGGTACCTGCTTGGGGCTCCTCAGTTGTCACCTCACTTGGGTAGAAACACCTTTGTCTCTTCCTTCTGCCCATGCTTTTTCCCAGCATGCAGAATTCCCTGCCTACACTGAGAATTCTCCAGCCAATAAGACTGCCTAGGCAGGCCTACTTTGTCTTCTCCTCATGGGCTTCAAAGCAGTGTAATTGTACCCAGGTATAAGTTACCACACAGCTCTTTCTAAGCAAGCACATGTATTCTTAAGGTGAAAATGTTTTTGAAACAATAGAAGAACCTACACTCACTGCCCCAGATGCAGCAAGGATTCAGGCCAGTGATCGGCCCATCAATCCCCACCAATGTGTTTCTCCTGTTATCACAACTTCATAATGGCTGTTGTCTCAGTCCAAATGTACCCAGGCAGCTGTGATTCATTTTTGTATAGCTTGGACCTCTGATCTTGTAACAGGTACTCAGCAGACAAAGACACCCTTCCCAGGGAAAAGCTTGCAAAGACTGAGTTCCCGTGTAAGTGGAGGTGGTGAAGGGGGGCACTGTGAGCTTCAAGTGAAATTAGGACTATCTTTTCCTAGGGTTGGTATTAGTCATATCTCCTCCCAGGAATATAGTCTTACAATAACACGTAAACATTTTGCATTTTAATATAAGGCACTCCAAAAATATTTAAACTTAATTCAGGAAGATTTATCCAGCATACTGACACCTCTACATAAGAATGGCCATACTGAGTCAAACCAATGGTCCATTAACCCCAGTACCCTGTCTTCTGAAACGTTGCCAATGCCAAGTGCTTCCAAGAGAATGAACAGAATAGGTAATCATCAAATGATCCATCTGTCACAATACTTCTAGCCAAAACCAAGCAATATTTGCAAAATAAGTGAGACGTTGACCTTGTGAGATTCAAAGTCCTGTTTTGAACTGCAAATGCAAAACACAAACCAAATCTATTTTCAAGTTTGAAAGAAAAAACCTGGGTAATATGTTTTCACTTTTGCACATCTCTGAACTTCCCTCAGCTTTCCGTCCAAGAACAGAAATACGTCAGTTCATCCAGACTGACCAGAAATGGAAAACATCTCCAAAAAGATCCCCACTTCAGTGTTGCAAATCTAAACATCTAGGTGTTTTAGTGACATATCTGACATGTTTGGGCACTTATCCAAATCCCAACTCTGAACCTTTTTGAGTTTAGCTCTCACTATTAAAAAATCAGTCTTAAAAGCAAAATGGGGCTTCCCTTCATTGTGCTGCCAATTTGTACTTCATTACGTGAAGGTACTGTAATATGTTTGAAAACAGGCAAAGGTAGGAACATTAATTAATTGTTATCCTTGCCAAAGTAGAGAACTTCAGATGTGCAGGAACAACAAAAAGTCTCTTCCTTTTATTCTCTTCCACATTTCATTGAATCCAGCAAAATTAGCGTAAGACTAAAAATGCATTCACTGTAAGTCTTGTAATGAGTTAGATGCATAAAAATATCCCTGTCAATGTGCCTAAAGCCAGTATGTTTTATTGATTAGGGACAAAAGGGATTCATTAAGTTCAGCTACTGTCACAAAGACCATTTCTTGTGTTCCTTCCACAGTGGACTGGTACATGGACAAACAAAAGAATCAAATGATCAAACTAAGACTCTTTAGTTGTTAATGTTTACCCAGAAGAAATCATTTAGTAGCTATTGCATGTCCCTGTATAAACTATAAAAATGTGCAGCCCAAAAAGGGGAAACTTAAGTTTGCTTTTGTTTTCTTTAAGCCTTCATATGAAGTCTTAAAATCATGTTGTGCTTCAGATGAAACTCTAAGCTACAGCATAGTTACTGAATCTGTTATAATGCAATGTGGACCTGTTCACCATGGGTTAAATTTAATCCTGTTTGAAAGATGATTAATGCTGAAAGTGACATCAGCAATTTTATAAATATCTTTATAGTGTATTGATGGACAGTGCAATTTTTTTTGCACTTGCACAGTGCTAGGATAACTGTAGAATTGGCAGGGTCCTTGAGAGGTCATCTAGTCCTGTCCACTGCACCATGTGCACAATACACATGATTGGAATGTTGGGATGGAAGTGTACAGCTTGCTTGCTCAGGAAGGATATACAGGGGAAAAAAGGGAGAAGGTGTTGCCTTATATATTAAAAATGTACACACTTGGACTGAGGTGGAGATGGACGAAGGAGATGGAAGTGTTGAGAGTCTCTGGGTTAGGCTAAAAGGGGTAAAAAACAAGGGTGATGTCATGCTAGAAGTCTACTACAGGCCACCTACCCAGGTGGAAGAGGTGGATGAGGCTTTTTTTAAACGACTGACAAAATCATCGAAAGCCCAAGATTTGGTGGTAAGGGGGGACTTCAACTATCCAGATATATGTTGGGAAAATAACACAGCGGGGGCACAGACTATCCAATAAATTCTTGGACTGCATTGGTGACAACTTTTTATTTCAGAAGATTGAAAAAAGCTACCGGGGGGAAGCTGTTCTAGATTTGATTTTAACAAATAGGGAGGAACTGGTTGAGAATTTGAAAGTGGAAGGCAGCTTGGGTTAAAGTGATCATGAAATCATAGAGTTCACAATTCTAAGGAAGGGTAGAAGGAGAACAGCAAAATAGAGACAATGGATTTCAGGAAGGCGGATTTTGGTAAGCTCAGAGAGCTGATAGGTAAGGTTCCATGGGAATCAAGACTGAGGGGAAAAACAACTGAGGAGAGTTTGAAAAACTGCCAAGGAACGTTGTTAAGGGCCCAAAAGCAAGCTATTCCGCTGCATAGGAAAGATAGAAAATATGGCAAAAGACCGCCTTGGCTTAACAACGAGATCTTGCATGATCTAAAAATAAAAAAGGAGTCATATAAAAAATGGAAACTAGGACAAATTACAAAGGATTAATATAGGCAAACAACACAGGAATACGGGGCAAGATTAGAAAGGCAAAGGCACAAAATGAGCTCAAATTAGCTACAGGAATAAAGGGAAACAAGAAGACTTTCTGTGAATACATTAGAAGCAAGAGGAAGACCAAGGACAGGGTAGGCCCACTGCTCAGTGAGGTGGGGGAAACAGTAACAGGAAACTTGGAAATGGCAGAGATGCTTAATGACTTCTTTGTTTTGGTCTTCACCGAGAAGTCTGATGAAGGAATGCCTAACATAGTGAATGCTAGTGGGAAGGAGTAGGTTTAGAAGATAAAATAAAAAAAGAACAAGTTAAAAATCACTTAGAAAAGTTAGATGCCTGCAAGTCACCAGGGCCTGATGAAATGCATCCTAGAATACTCAAGGAGCTGATAGAGGAGGTATCTGAGTCTCTAGCTATCATCTTTGGATAATCATGGGAGACAGGAGAGATTCCAGAAGACTGGAAAAGGGCATATATAGTGCCCATCTATAAAAAGGGAAATAACAACTCGGGAAATAACAACCCAGGAAACTACAGACCAGTTAGTTTAACTTCTGTGTCAGGGAAGATAATGGATCAAGTAATTAAGGAAATCATCTGCAAACACTTGGAAGGTGGTAAGGTGATAGGGAACAGCCAGCATGGATTTGTAAAGAACAAATGTCAAACCGATCTGATAGCTTTCTTTGATAGGATAACAAGTCTTGTGGATAAGGGAGAAGCGGTGGACGTAGTATACCTAGACTTTAGTAAGGCATTTGATACGGTCTCACATGATATTCTTTGCAATAAACTAGGCAAATACAACTTAGATGGAGCTACTATAAGATGGGTGCATAACTGGCTGGATAACCGTAGTCAGAGAGTAGTTATTAATGGTTCTCAATCCTGCTGGAAAGGTATAACTAGTGGGGTTCCGCTGGGGTCTGTTTTGGGACCGGCTCTATTCAATATCTTCATCAACGATTTAGATATTGGCATAGAAAGTACGCTTATTAAGTTTGCAAAAGATACCAAGCTGGGAGCGATTGCAACTGCTTTGGAGGATAGGATCATAATTCAAAATGATCTGGACAAATTGGAGAAATGGTCTGAGGTAAACAGGATGAAGTTTAATAAAGACAAATGTAAAGTGCTCCACTTAGGGAGGAACAATCAGTTTCACACATACAGAATGGGAAGCGACTGTCTAGGAAGGAGTATGGCAGAAAGGGATCTAGGGGTTATAGTGGACCACAAGCTAACTATGAGTCAACAGAGTGATGCTGTTGCAAAAAAAGCAAACATGATTCTGGGATGCATTAACAGATGTGTTGTGAGAAAGACACGAGAAATCATTCTTCCGCTCTACTCTGCACTGGTTAGGCCTCAGTTGGAATATTGTGTCCAGTTCTGGGCACCGCATTTCAAGAAAGATGTGGAGAAAGGGTCAGAGAAGAGCAACAAGAATGATTAAAGGTCTAGAGAACATGACCTGTGAAGGAAGGCTGAAATAATTGGGTTTGTTTAGTTTAGAAAAGAGAAGATTGAGGGGGGCCATGATAGCAGTTTTCAGGTATCTAAAAGGGTATCATAAGGAGGAGGGAGAAAACTTGTTCTATCCTCAGAGGCCAAGATGAACAAGAAGCAATGGGCTTAAACTGCTGCAAGGGTGGTTTAGGTTGGATGTTAGGAAAAAGTTCCTAACCGTCAGGGTGGTTAAACACTGGAATAAATTGCCCAGGGAGGTTGTGGAATCTCCATCTGTGGAGATATTTAAGAGTAGGCTAGCTAAATATCTCTCAGGGATGGTCTAGACACAGTACTTGGTCCTGCCATGAGGGCAGGGGCCTGGACTCGATGACCTCTCGAGGTCCTTTTCAGTCCTAGTATTCTGTGATTCTATGGTTCTATGGCAGGACCATATATTATTTAGGCCAGCGCTACTCATCTTTGGAAGCCCCAGGGGCCACAGTGTTACTCACAGCACATGCAGAGGGCTGCAACTTAATTGTAGTTGCATATACATGCAAATAGCTTCTTTCACATTGACAGGCATGAATACAAAGATTAAGGCAAGACTACACAACATGCAGGTCCCATTTAAGTCAGTTCTGCTGATATTCATAAAATGCAATAGTTACCACCCCTATTCCACCCGATTTCCACCCCTATGACAGCACTTTTAATGAGGCCAGGAATCCCAGTGGAGGCCATGTTCAAAGGATCCCATCCGTGGGCCGCATGGTGAGCCCTGCGTAAACCCAAACCGCACTGCAGGCTGCAAACAAACGGGCTGCGGGCTGCATGCGGCCCACTGGCCACATGTTGAGTAGCCCTAAGCTAGACCGTCCCTCACAGGTGTTTCTCTAACCTGCTTTTAAAAATCTCCAATGATGGAGATTTCACAATCCCATTTCTTCTTGTCTTATTATCAGAGCTTAAGGTGAATATTTTTCTCCCTTCTTTTAACAATGTTATGTTATTTCCCTCTCATCTGTTTTCTCTTTTGCAGATTAAACAAACCCATCTTTTTCCCAATCTTTCCTCATAGTTCATGTTTTTTAGCTCTACATTCATTTTTGTTGCTCTTCCCTGGACTAATTCCAATTTGCCCACATTTTTCCTGAAATGTGGCACCCTCAACTGCCACAATGGTCCAGCTGAGGCCTTATCAGTGTGGAATAGAGCAGAAGAATTGCTTCTCCTATCTAGTTTGCAAACCAACCAACGGGTGTTGCAGGGATGGTGCTTGCAGGCATGGGCAGCATGTGGAGACCTGATGTCCCCTTTCCCCAAGGGCCACGCATGCAGAGACATGCTTCCTGCGGCAACCAGGTGCTTTGAATAACATATGGGGACAGAGCAGGCTGACAGCCTGCCTTAATGCCCTAATGGACCACTAGCCAGGAGCCATCTACAGTAAGAACCTCATGGCTAGCCTGCCCCTGACAGTCCCTCTTGTATCAAAACTCCCTCCCATACCCTGCCCCGCCTCCTGCACCCCAGTCCCCTGCCCACAGCTCCCTTCTGCACCCAAACTCTGTCCCAGACCCTGTACCCACTGCATTAATATAGTAGAAAAATACAGCCTGTGACCACTTACCAAATTATTGGGGTGGTCCCCTTGTGAAAATTATTGCCCATCCCTGTGTTAATGTAAAACTGTAAAAATGTTATTCTGCCACTCTGTAATGTCATTTAAAGGTTCTATTGCTTGGGATTTTTGGTACAAATTTGACTCCATAGTTTTAAAAATGTCTTTGCTTTTGAAAAATTAAACTTAAATTTACCTCTGTGAAAGGTGATCTTGACAGCTGATCCATATGTGACACCCAAGTCCTACAGAAGTTGCTTTCTGCAGTCTTGTATACTATCATGTGGCATATATTACATTCTGTGTTAGCTTGCATGAGACTGTAACGTTTGCATCAAACAATTCAGCAATTACAGTGATTAGGTTAATCTGTTTCCTGCAGCTTTAGACTTGGACTCTTTTCCATCTGAGGCAATATCTGCACTTTGTGGGGAAGGTTGGCTTAAGGTACGCAACTCCAGCTTTGTAAGTGACATAGTTGGAGTTGACATACAATAAGCTAAGCTTGGAGCCATCTCTATGTGGGAGGTGAAGAGGAGAAACACTCCCTTCAATTTCCCTAACTTCTCACGCCAGTGATGAGTAGTGGCGCCAATGGCGGTACCATCAGCATTCAATTTCACTAAATCAAACCCCAGAAGATCGAGTGCCAGAGCGTCAGTCCTCCAGTAAGTGGAGATGTGGCCTGAGTCTCAATCCTCAAGAACCAGAATTGTTGGTTTGAGCAATTTCAGCAGACTGGCCCACCAGATTTTAAAAAGGTACAATCAGAACTAAGTATGAAACTTTATGGAGCCTTCAAAGATTTACCAAAACCAGTCTGTAATGAAGTCTTGATCATGTCCTGGCTTTGTAGAGAAGCACTTCTGCACAAGCACCTCATGGCTACATCTAGACTGCATTGCTTTTCCGGGATACTTTCAGTATCCCGGAAAAGCAATGCCACATCCAAGGAATGCATCCACTTTTCAGAAATGTTTTTGGAAAAAGCGGATGCGCTCTTTTGCCATCCCAGTAAATCTTGTTCTATGAGGCATAAGGGATTTGTCGAAAGAGCACTTTTTTTCTGAAATTTGGTGCTGTGTAGACATGCCAAATTTTGGAAAAGCCTCTTTTGAAAGTAAATTGGAAAAAGATAGACAATTTGAATAGTGCAAATTGCCTATCTTTTTCCTATTTGACACTGCAGTCTAGATGTAGCCCATCTATGGACTTAAAAGAATAGGAGAGGAGGGAAGCTTATGAATTTAATCAGATCCTGCACCTGAGTAGGTATCTGGGGAGGGATCCAAAGAAATTAAAATAAAAGGCTTTTTAGGAGCCTACCAGTAATAGCAAAGAGTTAAAATGGTATTGAAAATGTCAGTCAGTACTGCTTTGGCATGATGCACTTTCCAGCCCTATGACTGGTGCAAGATTCATATTCATTTTATTTACACAGAGACATGTTAGAATGGTTCTTCTCCTGAAATGGCATTGACTATCTTTCTCCTCTCTCTCTACCCTTGAAAAAACTCTAGCTTTGCTCCAACATTTTTACACCATGACCATAGCAGTTAAATTGAGCATTTATAGCCTCAATCAGCACTCTTTTCACCTCTTCTTTTTCTGCAACAGCTACTTTTATTTAAATCCTTCTCAGCAGCCATGAATATGCCTTCCATCTTTTTACATTTCTGCTCCATCCTCCCAGTCTGTGAATCAGTTATACTCACTTCCATTCAGTTTCACTTTCTCCCAGAGAAAATATAAGCTACAGCTGTGGGATGACTGCAAAAGCAAATTTAAATGATCTTGAACTCAAACGAACTCCTCTAACTCAGAGACAGCAGAGAGGAGTGATATACAGTAGGGGAGAGAAGATGTGGAGATGATATAATGGCCTGACAGGATATCATTCCTTATTGCATTTCATCCCCATAATTCCAGCTGTTCTTTTCTGTCATCAGGATCCTTGCTGAACCGTCTTTTTCTGCATGGAATGGTCCTTATACGAGTAGATGCATTCAACTGGACAGAACAACTTATGTAAGTATTACTCACAGGAGTAATGGCTTCAGTCTTTCACTCTAATCCATTAATCAAATCTAGCATCTCCCATCACCATGCACTATAACTGCTGGAATCTCAGTTCCTGGCAGAAAAAGCACCTCTGGGCTTCCATTCAAGTTCTCATAAGGAGAAGGCACACAAATTGGACAATAGCAGTGTTAAAATGACTTTATTTTCTAAGGGCCAGAGTCTGAACCTTGAATATAAATGTCTTCAGAGGCATAGCCAAGTTAGTCTCTAACTGGACAAAAGCTCATGATACCATCTACATTAGCCTGTTTGATTTTAATAGGACTATTTATGAAATAGTATTTCTGCAGCAGTGTAAGAATATTAGACTCTAGCCCGGGCTCTGTTCTTGCTACTAAGCAATGATAGCTATGCAGTCTAAAAACTCTTATCATGGACTTCCCTCATTTGCTTGAGAGCCACCATGTTATGAATGACAAATGACATGGAGTATGAATTGGATGATTTGAAGCTTCAAGTGTTACATGAAAAATGGGAATAAAACCTGGATCCCTTTATAAAGCTGTGTGACTTGAGCACCCAGGGCATGTCTACACAGCAGGGCTAAACTCGAAATAAGCTACACAACTTGAGCTACACTAATTGCATAGCTTAAGTTGAAATAGCTCATTTAGACTTTGGCACTGTCTACACAGCAGTTATTGCGAGAGAGAGCACTCTCCCCCCCGACTTCCCTTACTCTTCGTACAATGCGGGTTGCAGGATTCAGAGTAAGCAGTCCTCTAGCTCAACATTATTTCAATATTATGTCAAAATAACTGCTTGTGTATAGATGTGGACTATGTTATTTTGGAATAACGTCCGTTATTCCGAAATAATGCTGCTGTGTAGACATGCCCCCAGTGAGGTGAAGAGGGGAGGTGAGAAAAAAGTGGCATTGAAATAAATTTCATATTGCAGAGAATCTTTCATTGATCAGCACATCTCTATATCATCTTGTAGTTCCCTACTGGTGGGCTTTTGACAGTGTTTTGCTATCCATCAGCTGGACTTTTACAAAATCATTTCACTAAAGGTTTTTCTCTGCCCTACCTGGCAATTATAATTTCCATTTATATTCATATATCCTTTTAATATGAAGCATGTAGAAATCACTTCATCTATTGTTGACCTGTAATTGGTGAAATACAGCATCCGTTTCACAGTGCACAGAAATACTACCTGTCCTAACCTGGTGCATAATACTTCACCCAATTAAATTAAGGTGCACAGAATAGCTCTTCACCTTGGACTGCATTTAGGGATGATAGATATGGTCCATCAAAGCTATTCTTGATGATAAAGAGTTTTTGACTGAACAATTTATTTTGCAAAATTTCTGTTTTCTCTGGTCCATGCATGGGTTCAGATGTCTTGGAGTTCCTGTCCTGTTCTCTTCACAGTGTTTCCATTGTATCCCCAAAGTTTGCAAGGTATGAAAGCCTTCCTTGTCTTAACTACCAATACAATTTCTTCCTCCAATTTAATTTCTGTTCCTATTTTCTCAGGCTGCAGTTGAATTTTAGCTATTAATTGTTTGTTATTATGTCACATTCACTTAATAGAACCTTATGCCTCCCACCATTTTCATATGGTTCATATCAAAATATAGTGCATCTGGGCTTTACTTTTTTCACAGTAGTGCCTCTCTATATAGAATTCTCTTTTTCAAACCACTTATTCGCCACTGAAAACACACTAAACAACCATCACTCACCTGATCCTCTCCTTTGATATTTCTTTTGCCAAAACCAAATTTACCCACCACTCCTTCTCCCTGATTCCCTTCACCAACATGGCAGTTTAAATCTTCACTGACTGGGTGTCATTTTTAACCATAACCTCTAACTCTGCCAGCTCATTTCTAAAGCTCTCTTTCTCATCCATAGCTCATCTAGTTGCAGAGCATATGCTAACTTTACACTCAGGCTATGTTTACACTGCAGGCTTTTGCCAGAAGAGAGTATGCTAATGAAGCACTCATTAGCATTCGTTGTGCTGTCATTTGCATATTCTCTGCCAATGCTTTTTGCGGAAGATGTTTTTGCGCAAAAACAAGCAGTGTAGATGGGTCCATTTTGCGCAAAACTCCTTTTGAGCAAGATCCTTATGCCTCCTTTTTTTGAGACATAAGGATCTTGCGCAACAGGTGGGTTTTGTGCAAAATGGACCTGTCTACACTGCTTGTTTTTGTGCAAAAACTTCTTGTGCAAAAAACATCAGCAGAGAATATGCAAATGACAGCACAACAAATGCTAATGAGCGCTTTATTAGCATACTGTCTGCCGGCAAAAGCCTGCAGTGTAGACATAGCCACAGATCCCAGATCTTTGTCATCAACCATGCAACTACCAAATCGTCTCCTCTTCTTTCAACTCAGATGACAACATCAGCAACCTCTGAGCTCACGATTGTAGCTACACCAGTCATTTTCTTTTTTCTTCTAGACCAAAATTGTTTCATCCATCATTCTAAATTTGTCTTTTGCCTCCACACCACCTAGCTTCCTGAAGACATGGTAGATGAATTTTTCCTTCTAGCCATTGCTTCAACCGCCTTTCCTGATCTACTCCCAAGTGAGCCTATGTTCCAGGTGGCAATTCCCAGGGCTTAGCTAGCTTGTCACCAATGCCTGGAAGGCAGTGTGCAGATTATCTCAAAGCAGTAGCATGTTTTAAATGAATCCATGTTATACCAAGAACCCAGGAATTAAATAGTGTGCTGGCCCTGCCCCACTTTGCTGACTTTGCAAGGGTTTTCATTTGTACTTTACTTTCCACTTGATCTGTTGCCATCCAAAACTTCTGAGCCTGACCCACCCAAATTTGAGAATCATTTCCTGCTCTCAGGACTAAAGCGTCACTACCCTAAATGCTCCTCTGCCCCCTTAGCCATTGGCACTGCTTGGATTGATCGTTTTTACGCTGCTGAACTGTCCCCACGCCTAACAGTCCATGAGGGAGAAGCCCAGCTAGGGCTACAGCCAGGGTTTGCTGCTCATAGGAATTGAGGCCATAGGGGCATTGCACAAACTTCTCCAGTACCTCTTGTTGCAGAAAGGATGCCATCACATTAAAAAGCAAAGCAAAACTAAACACCCTCTTTCTCTAAAGAACTGTCATGGAATTTGATTACAAGTAACATCTATGATTATTGTAACTAAGAAGAAAAAATGTATTTTGTGCACTTCACAGCACCACGTAATCCATTCCACTATCACTTCATACATCTAATTCTGTGTCACATTATCAGGGAAAGAAACAGCTGTTAAACATAAGAACATGCAATGTGGGCTGGAAACAGTTCCTGGATTGACTAGTATGGTGGTTAAATTGGCTCAGGCTGCTTTTCCCCCTCCTCCCACTCCCAGCCTGTATGCAACACTTCTCTAGCACTTCAAGCTCTAAGTAACCTTGGACTTTAGAAGCAGCTAGAAATCAGGGTAAAATCCTAGCCCCATTGAAGTCAATGGCAAAAACTGCTTTTAGTGCAGCCAGGATCTCACCTCATGGCACTATACAGTGCTAGCATTGGATATCTTCCCTTCTAAAATAAGCATTTAAAAACATTATAAAGGCCTAATTTCACATAAGCTAATCACTAATAAATTTTAAACACCAACCATATGCTTAATTCACACTGCACTAAAAACCAACACGATGGAAAATTATCCAAATTACTGTCTACTCCAATAGATGCCGCATGCATGCATATAGATCAAGACTTCTGAAACTCACCGTTCACATAAAAGGGGAAATATTATTTATTGCAGGTTCACATTGGAGCATATAACTTTGAGCAGCATTTGAGAAAGGAAAACAGATTCTTGAGAGAAGTGTTGACAGAGAAAATCTGCCCACATGTGATGCTTATAAAATTATAATTAAGCCGTGTATTCTTTACATGTGCTTTAGCCTCAGCCTTTTCCAGCCATAAGACCTTGGATGAGTGACAATTTTTGCAGCTTGTTTGCCAAAAGTGCTACTTCACTGGAAGTGAAATTAATAGCCACCAAATAGCCAAGGTATCTCTACACTTCATGGTTCCACAAATGGAGGCACCAAAATGTCATGGGGGAAAAAGCTGTTTTCACACTCTTTTCTGTTTCTGGTCCTGGCCAACAGTGCCAGGAATCTGATGAAACAGACTATGCTCAGGCATTTCCGGGTCAGATTGCAGACTTTATTGGTCCTGACCACAATCTGAATTCTTCAATGTTTGTCTGAACAAACCCAGACCTATGAACCTTTTCAGATTCACACATGAATACAATAAACTCACCTCTTGCAGATGTGAGTGAAGGGGCCATAAAAGATGGGTGGGGGAGAACACACAACTGGAACCAAGACAGGCATAAAAAGTGACCTGCTTTCTCTTGTCTTATACTTAGTTTGTAAGATCCTTGGTGCAGTGACCATTTTGTGTGTTTGTACAGCACGTAGCACAATACGTTCCTGGTCAGTGTTCCTTCTACTTTTTTATATCCACCTACAGCATGACTTGTTGCTGCATGCACCAATATGGAGGTGATGTGTCACATAACAAAAGTCATTCCACACATGGATGGAGTGGGGCTGAGGGGTGTGGGTGTGGGAGGGTCAGGCATGGGGCAGAGGGTTAGGGTGCAGGAGAGTGAGGGCTCTGGCTGAAGGTACAGGCTCTGGGGTGGGGCCAGAGATGAGCAATTCGGGGTGCAAGAGGGTGCTCAAGACTGGGGCAGAGGGCTGGGTCGCAGGCTGCCCTGGGGAGAAAGGACTCTCCTCAGCCCTCTCTCACCACAGCAGCTCGGGGCCAAGTGAATGGTGCCTCTCCAAGCTAGGCTCGGTGGGGGGAAGGGTTGCCTGTCCCTCAGCAGCAGCAGCTCCATCTCTCCCCCGGTCGCAGCCACTTTGGGGATTGGGAAGAGGCATCTCTCCCCACTGGAGCCCTGAGCCCCTGCGAGAGGTATAATGAGAAGCTGTGGCGTTTAGAGGGAATTTAGCTCCTGGTCCATGACTAGGGCTCCTAGGTGGTATCCTGATTCAAATAAATAGTAAAAACTGCAGACTGAGCCATGAACAGTATTTTAAAATGCTGTTTCTTTTTAAAACAAAAGGTTTCTAGTGCTGAGCTTACAGTTGCTATGAATGTGTGGCCATAAAGGAAAACACTTTGTGGTGGTTTGAAGGACTGCTGCTACCAAAGCCTGAGTTATAGTTGCAGGGATGCCTGGTAAGCTTATTCGCATGGGTGTAGTTTCTGGTATGTCTATAATATTTTTATCCTATGAATAAATAACTGGGCATAGAAAGAGCTGGGAGGTAGCTTAACTGGGCAGGCAGTTACAGTGTTCATCTCTAACAAAGCACACAAGCAACTTTAAGTGCAGCTTTTAGCTTGAGGAGTGCGGTAAATCGTGAGTGTGCAGGGCATGTACCTCAATCCTCAAGAGTGACTGTTGAAACTCAGCCCAATTCCTTATAAAAAAATATGCAACTAAGTAACTTGAAAATCGACTTCATCTGTAGGGAGCTTGAGCTGCAAATGTTGCAAGCGGAAAGATTAAGAAAGCAATTTTTAAAGACAACTCCTGTCATACCAGTTCTTAACATGAACAATTTGACAAATGAACAACACTGGTGGAAATCATTTTGTATGTGTCCATGCCTGTATACATGTACTATGTAAGAGCTAGCTCTATATAAATGGAGGGTACATTATTTTCCAAACTGATTCTTCTGCATTTGGCTGCCACACAAGAAGTGCACTGTTTTGTTCCGACAGGCAGGGTTATGCAGAGGAGGAGTAGGACTATTAGGCATGGATAGGAGCCAATAGCTGTAGTCAAGTCTTTATCCCAATAGTTCATCTTTTAAAAACAAGGATATGAAAATGGGGCTTTTTATTTATGTGCACTGGCAGGCTTACAAATGAGATACTGCAGGCTGCTTCTCTCCCTAGTGCCAGCAATTGATCAGGTCTATCAGACAACACTACATGTTTTAATCATGTTAATAGTTTTACCACAAATGGGAGAGCAGCATATTTCATGTATAAAGTGATATATTGTCAGAGCAGAAGCTAAAGAATTACCACAATTGAGTATTTCTACCCAGCATATCAGACTGCTCTCTCTCGGAATCAGGAAAAGATAGTGACATAATCCTTCATCCAACTCCTGTGGGAGTTGTCTTCAGCCAGATACATGGCTTGAGTTCTGTCACTGCAAGACTGGTAAATATAAAACCAGTATAGGGACGTGAGGGTGATCAAACAACACGATTCATACAGCTTGGCAGCCTTGGGGAAAGCCTGCCCTGTGGGCACATTCATTTTACATAGTGCATATGGAGGAGGAGAGTCCTAACAAATTGCTAAGATTCCTGTGAGTGTTCTGGAGAGATTAGAATCCTCCCTGGGATATGGGCATGAGGAGGAGGTGGGGAAAGGAATCTGTGGGAGAACATTAGAAAGAGCAGAAGAGGTTAGGTCAGACTCTGAAAGGAGGAAAGTTACAAGAGTTAGAATAACTGAAGAGATATCATGGTTGTTCAGAAGTTGGCAGAGGCCCAGGATTACTTGGGGGAGAGGAGAAGTCTGAGTCAGATGAGAAATAAGGCATATTTGAGGAAAAAAAGAGAAATAAGACTGAAAGAATGCTACTTAAAGATCAAAGCTGCTGCAAAGCTGCTTGCTCTCATAAGCTACACAGGGTGAGGCCTGCTCCGTATGGATGATCTCCAAAGGAAAATCCAGGTGGTGCTGGTGTTGAGGAGAAGGTGTTACTTCCCTCTCAGTCAGTATTCAATGAAAGCCTTCCTGGGGGATCCATAGATTCTAAGGGCAGAACAAATCATTGTGATTATCTGTTCTGTATGACATAGGTCATAGAACTTCCCCTACAATAATTCCTAAAGCAAATGTCTTGGGGGTGGAGGGAGGAAGTAAGGGGTCAAAGAATCAGCAGGTGAAAGAATGAAGTGAAACTGGCTGTCTGGTCAGTTTGTTCAGTAAAGAGCCCGTGCCTCTGTTCTGCACTGAGAACAGGAACTATGTCTAGGAGATGATTGGGGAAAATGGCTCTCTCCCTCTCCCCACCTTTCTGGAAAACTTCAGGTTTCACGGTGTCTAATGGAAATTATAGTTCAAGCCACACTACATCTCCCATGATGCATGTCTCCCTTCTTGTTGGGTCACTGGTACATATCAATAGGAGATGGTGTCCCAGAAGGACCCACCCCAGGGTGGAGAATGAGGAAATAAAGTACTTCAACTACCACTCCTATTTGGCACCATGCCTGTGTTTACAAATCAACAATATTTTTGGTAGAAAATGTATTCACTTTAAAATGTTTGGCAGGGACAAGCCACTCTTGTGGTGTTTTTCTGTAGGGCTAAGACCTTTTGGAGTGCTGATTTTGTCTCTTTGTAAAGCACTTTGCCATTCCTATGGAACAACAGAAGTAATAATGAAGTTGTGATCATTCTACCCTCAGTTTGTAGAGCTTGCCCAAGCTGCCATTGCATGTACTAACAAAATATCAAAACTTCCATGCTGTGTGAGGGAGTGAAAATGTACTCCTCAAAAGTGTGCAAATTGTAAAACAGCTGCCTTCCTTCCTAGCCCACATTCAGCAACCAGCAGCAGCAGCTCCTGGCTGGTTTCAGAATTTCAAAAATATCAGCAAAAAATAACACCTTTTAATTGAGAAGCTTCAGCACCTAAGTCTCATATCATGCAGGCATGTTTAGCACAGAATAGCTGCATATTGACAGGATTGCTACCCATATTTCCAGAAGAGGCTACGGCTTAAATGTAGTGCCTTAGACCACTTGGCTATTGTAAGTGCCCATGACTTGATGTGATTGCTAATGCTCAGCTTCTGGGTGTGATCCTGAAATCATTATTCAATGGAATAGTCCTTATGCAGATAGTCCTAGTGGGACCACTCATATGAACAAAAATTACTCACATGGTTACAGGGTTGTGTGATTGGCCCCAGATGAAGGAGAGTGAAATTAGTTCTTTGAAGGCTGTTCAGAAAACATAAACCACTTAAATTAAGTACATTTAATGAATATCTTCATAGCAAATTAAATAATTGCACAAAAAAATCAGAGGAGCAATCCGTAACAAGGACATACTCTTGTCCCTGGACAAAAGAAACATGTTTATTAGTTCTCAATGCACTAAGAGGAAAGCTATATAGTTTAAAAAAGACAACCACTGAAATCCAATTTGAATGTTCAGAACGGAGTTTGATCAATACACTTATTAATCCCACCTACTACAAATTCTCTACTCCGGTGAATAAAAATATTGCAATCATGAGTGACAATCTCAATTCCTTTTGGAAATATCTTTTCATACTGCAGGGTTTTCAGTCTGTCAAAGAGAAAATGAGACACAGCTAATAAGTTCCTTTTATAGGAAAATCTCCCTGTTGCACTGAAATGTTTGCCCCAAGTCCCATCTGTGGAGTGGACTGGGACTTGAGATGTGGTTTCCCAGCTCTGCCATTGGCCAGCTGGGTGACCGTGGACAGCTTGCAGCTCTGCTCCAAGCCTTAGTTTCCTGCCCTGTAAACTGGAGATAATGATACTCGCCCACTTTGTTAATGGCTTTGAAATCAATGGATTACAAATTCTATACGAGCGCTAGGTAGTGGGAATTAGATGCACACATTCTAATACTACAACAGTTTCAGACCCCAGGGGCAAATCCTGATCTTACTTGCATACTTCCAAAAAGTTAGTCATGCAAGTAAAACAGTCTCCATGAACAGCAATGAAAATGTGTCCCTTTGGTTTTTAAAGCTGTGATGAAGTAATTACTCTGTGTAAGGTAGCATTAGTGATATGGGGACTCCCAGATTTTAATTCATCTTGTGTGTGATGTGCACTTGCTCACTTTACAAAGCCAGAAGTTAAAATCAAAATGGTGCTGTTCTGGACATGGGAAAGTCTAACAAGTCAGATTCCGCTACTCATTGGTTGGACACCATTGATTTAAACTAAAAGTTTGTAGACTTGATTACAAAAATTGCTACAACAGTGGTTTGGATCTTATAGGAGTCCTTCACTCACCTGTGCCCCTCTCAGAACATACACATTGAACTCGTGACTCCATGAAACTTTTTGTATGCATGTGTCTCCACGTCTGTTGAAAACATATTTAGTGATCATGTTCATTGGCATCGGCCATGGTCTTTTCAGTTACAATTAGAGGTGGGCACACCCCGCAAAATGGGTTCAAAAACCAAATATTTACATACTTCTGAGAGGCTTGGATGGGGGCGGGTGCTGTGTTTGGACTAACTCTAGCTGAAGTGACACTCCTTATTGGCTGTTGCTTCTCTAAGATGGTATTTGCATTTGGTTTGGTCTGTAATTTGTTTTGAGTAATTGGTAGCTGGTTTGTTCTCCTGAAAGCTAACAGTGGCATAGATACAATCAATGTCAATTATTTAGGAGGAACAGATTGGAATATGTACTATGCTTTCTTCAGCAGCTACTACCAACACTCACACTAAAAAACAGGATTCTGGAACTTGATGGCTGGAGTCACAGTCCCTCTTGTGGCTCGGTGGGATAAATCTCTCTGTAACATCCATGCAAGATGTTGTCTGGGAATTAACTGATAGAAGAAAAATAAAGTAGTTTACATTTTAAACATCCTTTAACCTACAACCCCAAATCATTCCTTCTTTATTTAGATTTCTCCTTTTTAAAGCAAGCAAATAAAATCCCCAATTGGGGTGGGGAAACATGCTCAATTTTCTAAAAGAGAAGGCCCAAACCAAAGCACTGAATTAAAACCCCATTACGTAATTGGGTAGGTTTGAATCTGGATCTGAACTTTGTGGGTAGACCTATACTATCTTGCACCAGACCAAAAACATAGATTCAATAAGTCTTGCCTTTTGATTAAAAATTAGACCTGGATCTTAACTTTATATCCATCGACGTACTAGAGCCATAGAGGGACAATTCCTATTCACACTCAGACAGTGCTATTTAACTATTCCTCCCTTGGCCACTGTATCTGCAGCTGCCATTGAAACAAGGAGAAGTTATTATAGCACAACATTCAACAGAGAAACTGACTAGACAGAAAATTTTGTCAAATTTGCAGCTGAGTATGCTTCTCTTAACAACCATGAGTACTATATGAAACCCTTTATGTAACACTTTCATGTTTAGTACTGAGGTGTGCTTAGGGGAGTGAATTATCCACATTGAATGTGACAAGTTTAATGTTCTCAATGCTAATTATGTAACACAAATTACGTAATTTCATGAAGATTCTGTTAGAAATACAGGTTGTTTACTTTTTTTCTTAACAACTGACCACTTCTATGGACCATCTAAAGTTTATTGCTATGATTTTTCAGGATTTCCAAGTGTTTAACAATATGTACTATGACCACCTGTGTGTTTTATTTTAATTTATTTTTACTCAGAATTTCTTTCTCTCTCTTTCTCCTTTTCAGACCTTGACCAGTGGTCCTCAGAAATGGTTCTTTTTGCTTTGGAGAAGAAGCTCTGGGCAACTCCAGCCTTCTCATACTTCTTACCATAGTTATTCCACTGTGAGTGAGGCTACGTCTACACTGCAGGTAAACCTCATTTTTTGAGGAATAAGGGCTCTTGCACAAAAGGGTTTTTTTCCGACAAATGCCCCTGTCTACACAAGGCTTTTTATCACAAAAACCTCTTCTGCAAAAAGGATTGGAAGAAGATAAGCAAATGAGAGTGCGAGTTATGCAAATGAGCACTTCATTTGCATTTCCTGTTCTGCAAAACACCCGCAGTGTAGACATAGCCTGAGTGTTTTCTTCTCAAAAGTCCATCATACTTCAGGATAATGAAAGCCACTGGCTCCATTTCTTTATCAGAAGAGCCACTTCATCAACTGATGACATCCTCTGCTACCATGTTGTCACGGCTCACAGGTCGTGCCATACTTGGCCTGTCAGTCCCTGGGTGGAACCCCCCTCCAGTGCGACAGCCCCTTCTCGGGGAGTCTACTCTCTCCTGGACCCTCTGTCCCTCTGCCTCATAGTTGATGCCTCTCAGAGCCTTCAGCACTCCTGTCTCTGCCATGAGCCCCCATGGTGGTGGGAGGTCCACACTTACTTGATTCTATTTTGAACTGGCAAAAAAAATCTCTATATTGACTGGTAAGAAACATTAATTTTTCAAAATATCTTAAGCATCTGATTTGTTTTGATACATTAAAAATATGGCTCTTCTGATGTTAGTTTTGTATTTACTGTGCCAGGAATTTTTCTTGTGGGTCATATCACTTCTCAGGACCTTTCTAAATCCCTAGGTTTAGCTTTTGTTTTTCTCAGTAGAGATACTTTTGACTGTCATCTTGTTGTAGAGTTATGCACTTAGGGCCTCATACTATTGATTATGGAAGAAAATAGGGGACCTCTCTTGGATTTCAACATGTTTTCATCAGGCTCTTAAAGGTCCAGAAATGTGAAAGCTTCATTTTAATGGTCAATCAGCCATCTGAATGAGTGCTTAAAAATGTAGTCTTTTTTTACACGATCACAAGTTGTGTTGTATAGGTGTATCCGTGTATCATGTGATGGAGTTTGAGAAATAAGGTTGCATTGGTAAAGAATGTATTATAATGCTTGTGGGAATGAGGCAGAGTTGAGTATGAACATATATTAACAGTCTTCTATATATTAAATTCCAAAGTGAGGAAGAGATACTACACATTCTACTATACATTTGAGAGAGTTTGTCTGTCCATTTGTTCAAGAACTCCTAAATGGTAGGACTTAGGATCACCAAATTCAGTATACAGATTCTTCTTAAATAACTTTAAAGCAAGGTAAGGGGTTGGTTATGCCAGAAATGTGGGATGTGCCTGGAATGGGATTGCTTCTCATACAGAAAAGAAATAGAATCACGAGGCAGGTAAAAGCCTCCCGCCCCCAATCTGGAATTGCTCCAGCCCCAAGGCTCCCAGTTCCTGGACATCTTTTAGGAAGTGTGTGTGTGGGGGGGACAGGGACGGGACTGAAGATTCCCTCCCCAATTCTTAGGGGAGTATTGCTGGATGTTCCCTTTCATCAGGGAGTGAGGGGAAAGTGCACAGTTTGCTACATTCCTCACTCTGGATGGGGAGCTCAGGGGGCAGACCAATCTGGACCTGCCCTGGGCTGGGAGCATGCATCCCTCCCCCCGCTATGCCTGCTGGAACTTCAGTGAGCATGGAGAGGAGCTTCTCATCTGGCCAGAAGCTGCAGCAGTAAGAGAGGGCTGGGATAGTCTTCTCTTCCCGGGACAGCCTGCATATTGAACTCCTCATCCCCAGCCCCACCCCAGAGCAATAATTTAATCATAGAATCATAGAATACTAGGACTGGAAGGGACCTCGAGAGGTCATCGAGTCCAGTCCCCTGCCCTCATGGCAGGACCAAATACTGTCTAGACCATCTCTGATAGACATTTATCTAACCTACTCTTAAATATCTCCAGAGATGGGGATTCCACGACCTCCCTGGGCAATTTATTCCAGTGTTTAACCACCCTGACAGTTAGGAACTTTTTCCTAATGTCCAACCTAAACCTCCCTTGCTGCAGTTTAAGCCCATTGCTTCTTGTTCTATCCTCAGAGGCCAAGATGAACAAGTTTTCTCCCTCCTCCTTATGACACCCTTTTAGATACCTGAAAACTGCTATCATGGCCCCCCTCAATCTTCTCTTTTCTAAACTAAACAAACCCAATTATTTCAGCCTTCCTTCATAGGTTATGTTCTCTAGACCTTTAATCATTCTTGTTGCTCTTCTCTGGACCCTCTCCGATTTCTCCACATCTTTCTTGAAATGCGGTGCCCAGAACTGGACACAATACTCCAACTGAGGCCTAACCAGAGCAGAGTAGAGCGGAAGAATGACTTCTCGTGTCTTGCTCACAGCACACCTGTTAATGCATCCCAGAATCATGTTTGCTTTTTTTGCAACAGCATCACTCTGTTGACTCATAGTTAGCTTGTGGTCCACTATAACCCCTAGATCCCTTTCTGCCATACTCCTTCCTAGACAGTCGCTTCCCATTCTGTATGTGTGAAACTGATTGTTCCTTCCTAAGTGGAGCACTTTACATTTGTCTTTATTAAACTTCATCCTGTTTACCTCAGACCATTTCTCCACTTTGTCCAGTTCATTTTGAATTATGATCCTATCCTCCAAAGCAGTCGCAACCCCTCCCAGCTTGGTATCTTTTGCAAACTTAATAAGCATACTTTCTATGCCAATATCTAAATTGTTGATGAAGATATTGAACAGAGCCGGTCCCAAAACAGACCCCAGCGGAACCCCACTAGTTATACCTTTCCAGCAGGATTGTGAACCATTAATAATGAAGCATGGATGTTTTCATTTTATTTTGTAAACCCCCCAAAATGAATTTAGTTAAGGATTTGAGCAATACTGGATAAATCTTCTCTTGTGTGTGTGTATGTACGTGTATGTATATGTGTGTGTGTGTGTGTGTGTGTGTATATATATAAAATAAATTTGTGCATCTGTCTGTCTGTGTCTCTGTCGGCAAGTCTGTTTGTTCAAGAACTCCTCTAAAATTGTAAGAACTAGGACCATCAAATTTGGTAGGCAGCTTCCTCTGCTTCTAACTTAAATCATGTTCAGGGTTTCGATGTGTCAGGAAAAGGACTGTTTTCCATAACATGAAAAGGGAGGGACTGCTGTTCAGAGGGACGTGATACTGAGAGTGGCCACTGAAGCCAGTGAGTACTAACAAGAGAATGGCCAGTAGTGCCGGTGCTCTGCCATCTTGCCTGCCAGCACATCAGTAAGTAGCCTCCCCTCCCCAAACTCTTTCCCTCCTTCTTGGCCACAGTGCTGGGGAGCAGGGGAGGGGATAGGTCCCTGGTGACAATTCAGCATGGATGTACAAAATATTTTCACTGACCCGAATCTGCAATTTTTGGCAAAAAGGTTTCATCTGAACAATTTTGCCTGGCACTAAAGAACACATTAGCCGTTGAAATTTTCTAACCCTTTTTTTTTTTTTTTTTAAAGATAGGGTTAGAATATTGGGGAACTGAGAAGCTTGCAGACCTTAAAGATGCTTACATGTGTTTTGGTTTTGTGAGTGTGTATCTTAGAACTAAAGATCCTGTCACTATCTTCAAAAAGATTTGGGTTGGATTTTCTGAGCTACAGGGCTGGTACTGAATCCCTTGTACATTACAAGTTTAAGCCACATGATCTAAAACTCAAACTAAAAGGCAAGTAGGATATGTAAGATCAAGTGCTGTTACAGTACTTAGTTAACGTTTATTTTTTGATTGTGAAAGACATCACCAATTCAGTGTAAACAAGACTGGATTTCTTTATTTGTTTGGCACATAGAAATACAAAATATGTATTCTGGTGCCACTTTCTTTTTATTCCTCACTTTTGAAATCACAATTATTCTTTTGAGACAACTAGATTAAAAACAACAAGCTGTAACAGTTGATCCAGAGATGTGATTATTCCTCTTTACTCCGCTGTGGCGAGGCCACATCTGGAGTATTGTGTCCTGTTCTGTAATCCCCAATAACAGGAAGGATGTGGATGCATTGGAGAGGGTCTAGCAGAGGGCGACCAAAATGATTAGGGGGCTGGAGCATATGACTTATGAGGAGAGGCTGAGGGATTTGGGTCTATTTAGTCTGCAGAAGAGAAGAGTGAGGGGGGATTTGATAGCAGCCTTCACCTTACTGAAGGGAGGTTCCAAAGAGACTGGAGAAAGGCTGTTCACAGTAGTGATGGATGGCAGAACAAGGAACAATGGTCTAAAGTTGCAGTGGGAGAGGTCCAGGTTGGATATTAGGAAAAACTTTCACTAGGAGGGTGGTGAAGCACTGGAATGGGTTACCTAGGGAAGTAGTGGAGTCTCCATCCCTAGAGATGTTTAAGTCTCGGCTTGACAAAGCCCTGGCTGGGTTGGTTTAATTGGGATTGGTCCTGCCTTGGGCAGGGGGCTGGACTTGATGGCCTTCTAAGGTCTCTTCCAGCTCTATGATTCTATAAAAAGCCAGGCTGACTCTGTTAATGAATGCTGACTTGAAGTCCACAGTCTTGGCAAAACCGGAGGCATTTGATTGAAATCTTAATTTTCCACATTTGACAACTAAATATTTTCACTGTGGGCAATGCCAGGAAACTGCCACTTTTCTCCTCTGGTATGCAGTGGAGAGCATCTTCCCAAATTCCCCCTCTCATTTAATCCACTGTTGTGATGCTAGTGCTACAGAGCAACTCATGGTATTTGCTGACCTCCTGCACTTCTAATCCTTTCTCTTGGTGATTGAAATGGCTTTTCCTGATGACACTATGTGACGGCTCAGAGTACATGCCTCTCTGAAGCCGTAGGGTGACCCTGAGCACTAACAGATATGAAGGCACAGTGTCTTTCACTGATGAGAGCTTGTTACAGTATCAAGAGTATCTGAGGATTAGTTACGTTAGTCCCTTCATGCTATTTGGACCCTAACTATTTAATATAATCAATTCCAAATACCTTTCATGTCCAAATCACAAGAAGCCCATGATCAGCCCACCTCTGTGTGCAGAATCATAGAATCATAGAGCTGGAAGAGACCTCAGAAGGTCATCAAGTCCAACCCCCTGCTCTAGGCAGGACCAATCCCAACTAAATCAACCCAGCCAGGGCTTGGTCAAGCCAAGACTTAAACACCTCCAGGGATGGAGACTCCACTACCTCACTACCCTCCTAGTGAAATAGTTTTTCCTAATATCCAACCTGGACCTCTCCCTCCACAACTTGAGACCATTGCTCCTTGTTCTGCCATCTGTTACTACTGAGAACAGCCTCCCTCCATCCTCTTTGGAACCTCCCTTCAGGAAGTTGAAGGCTGCTATCAAATCCCCCTCACTCTTCGCTTCTGCAGACTAAACAAACCCAACTCCTCAGCCTCTCCTCATAAGTCATATGCTCCAGCCCCTAATCATTTTGGTTGCCCTCCGCTGGACCCTCTCCAATGTGTCCACATCCTTTTTGTAGTGGGGGCCCAGAACTGGACACAATACTCCAGATGTGGCCTCACCAAAGCCGAATAAAGGGAATAATCACTTCTCTAGATCTGCTGGCAATACTCCTCCTAATGCACCCTAATATGCCATTAGCCTTCTTGGCTACAAGGGCACACTGTTGACTCATATCCAGCTTCTCATCCACTGTAACCCCAGGTCCTTTTCTGCAGAACTACTACTTAACTGGTTGGTCCCCAGCTTGTAACTATGCTTGGGATTCTTCCATCCCAAGTGCAGGACTCTGCACTTGTCCTTGTTGAACCTCATCAGATTTCTTGTGGCCCAATCCTCCAATTTGTCTAAGTCACTCTGGACCCTATCTCTGCCCTCAAGCGTATCTACCTCTCCCCCTAGCTTACTGTCATCCGCAAACTTGCTGAGGGTGCAATCCATCCCCTCATCCAGGTCATTAATAAAGATATTGAACAAAACCGGTCCTAGAACTGAACCTTGGGGCACTCCGCTAGAAACCGACCGCCAACCTGAAATCGAGCCGTTGATCACTACCCGCTGGGCCCGGCCTTCTAGCCATTTTTCTATCCATCTTACTGTCCATTTATCCAATCCGCATTCCCTTAACTTGCTGGCAAGAATATTGTGGGAGACCGTATCAAAAGCCTTGCTAAAGTCAAGAGAGAGAGACTATTTTCCTGCAATTGCACCGTAGCCTGTTGATTTAGTAATAAGATTAGGATCATTTCTCCTTTTTTTTTCCCCTATCTTTCTATTTGACTTGCTGAAGTTGAGAAAAGTTATGGGCTTGTTATATAAATGATTGAGTCTATAGCTTGCGTTGTGGAGAAGGTCAGATAAGATTATGATAATGATTCTTCCTAGCCTTTAAATCTATGGATTCAAAATCATGTTGGCTCTGACTTACATAAAGTCATGGCACTTTTCCATACACAGGAGCAACTTTGTTTTTTATCTGTCTTTGTTAAGTTTATTTTGTTCTTTCCGGTTAACATTTCCAAGCATCTTTGGAGGGAGGGGGAAGGGAGCATCCTCTGTGTGTGTCCATTGTGACCATCTGTTCTCAGGTTAACACATAATGGTTGCATGTGCTAGCTAACAGATTTTTGAAGGCAGAATACACAAAACATCACTGTAGCTGCAGCACAGGAATCAAAGTAATTATGAAATCAGAAATAGTATAAAATCATCTGCTGAGTTTCCCCAAATGTTCCGGCTTCTACAGAACAACTAGGAAATGTAGTGTTATATTTTGGTGCTTCTACAGGTTGGACTTCTCCGGTCTGGCAGCCTCAGGACCAACAGGTCCCAAACAAGGGAGTTTGCTGGACCAAGGAAGGTCAGGCCTCTGAGCTCTTCAAAGGGGAGGGTGGGTGCTAACCTCCCGGGTGCGTGCTAACCTCCCTGCTGGGCTCTCCTTCCCATCCCTGTGGGCTCCACTGCCTCTGACCCATCAGCCCCGCAGGCTCCACTGCCGCTGGACCTGTGGGCTTTGCTGCCACTGGCCCTACCTGCCTTGCAAGCTACACTGCCCCATGTCTGCCAACCCTGCAGGCTGCTGGCCTGCCAGACTGGCTCCACTCCTAGTCCCTGGCAGCCTCTGCCACTGGGGCTCTCTGGTCCAGGGACTCTCTAGTTCAGCAACATCCGTGGTCCTGACAGACCACAGATGTTTCTGGACACGAGAATTTCAGCTCAGAGAGGTTCAACCTGTATTGGAAAATCAAACCATAATCCAAACCAGCGCCTCAAACCGCAAGCACCTATAAAGCAAAATAATATCTTGGTGCATTTTAAAATCAAGAATCCTGACTAAAATACTTAGTTTTCCATGTAAAATATATTTTGTTCCTAATTTGCAAAACTTTTAACAGCGCAGGGGTCATCCTGACCTAGTACATGTGGAGATCAAAATGGTTTTGAATTCTTCCTGCTCCTTTAATTTCTGCAGCATGTTGTAAGAAGCATCCCAATGCCCTGATTTAAGTATCTTCAATTGGAACAACACTGATGGAAGATTCAATGTATTTGTTGTAATTGCCAAACTGGCAGTTGACTCATGTTGCCAGAAGGAAGGTAATGTTTCAGCATGATTCTGGTAAAGGGTCTCTTTAGCGTTGTTGTTAATTGGGCTGTCACAGTTAGGATGGAGAAATCAGGTCATAACCTTAGCTGCTCAGGAAACACGTTTCATTTCCTGAACAATTTTCAAGTAATTGTCCCTTGTACAAAGGGCAAATTGTTATTTTATATAAACAGTAGAATAAAGGGATGAAGAAGGGACAGATTCTCTTCTGGAAACTTCAGTGTTCATGGAACTTACCAAATATACTTGTGGCAATTGAAGTTTCAGTTACTCTTGCTACCTTTCTAGCTCAGGGATGCTCACTTAGGCCAGGTCTAAGGGAGGTAAAAAAGCCAGTGAGTTAGGATTAGGGCTGGTGGAAAGTTTTCAATTTCCAGCATTTAGATGATATTCCACTACTTGGGAAAAAATAAGAAATTTTTGATTAAAATGTCAATGAAAATATTTCACTGTGTTTTTTTTCCCCCTTTTGATCAACAGTTGAGGTGATTGACAAAAGGGGAAAAATTGAAACAATTCACAACTTCCTCCTGCTTTTTCTGGGCCATCTCTAGTTAGGCTTTTAAGTAAGCAAATAGCTAATATAATCCGAATGTAGTAAGTTATGGCATTATTTCTTCTAGCATGTTTGTGGTTTTCAGATCTTTGCATTTTTCTTCATTTGTCTTACTCTATTTCCAACTGCTATTAATGAACCAGTGAAAAAGATCCATTCATTGGTAGCCTTAGGCAGAGTTAGGAAAGGAGATTTATAAAATAAGATTTAGATTGGTGGCAAGCAAAACTTATTTTATTTTCATAAAAAGATCTACAGTACATTGTATTTTGTGATGGGTCGATTGGATAGGAATCAGGGGTTGAAACAGTTTTACGCAACCCCACCCCAAATGTTAACCCAACTTGGAATGTTTTTAGTATTTTCTCTATCTGGGAAGTGAGTTGAACATTTAAAGCCCGCTTTTTGTGCTTGGGGGAAGTCTGTGCCACCAGGTAGAAGACTCCCTCCTTCCCATCCATCCACTACCACAAACTAGACAGGCAAAAACGAATGCCCCCAGGAAGGACCAATAGACACAAAGGTCAATCATTAGAACCAAGGTGAATGCTGATTTGCTATCACATGTTATCGGGTAGTGATGTTACACATAGTCTTCCAAGGTCTTTTCCTTAGTATGTGAGCAAATGTTCAGTTCTGATATATGCCGTGTTATTTTTCGATTATGCAAGATGCCATGTAGAGGCAACAATATTTGGAGAAAGAGCTGTCCAAAGAGCATGAGAGTTTGCTCTCTGCATTGGTCTCTGATTAGAAAGAAATGTTGAGGCAGACATGCTCTGTTGGAATTAGACATTGATGTCTGGCTAAAATTCTGAAAAATGGGATTGCCTTGCAAGCTGTTTGACCACCTCTATTCTCGGACTGGCGTACGTGTAAATAAAACAAGTTATACTTAGTGACACAGTGTCAGAGTATATTTAGATTTCTCTTCTACCAGAAAACTGACCTTTAAAGCTTTAGACATCTGCAACCACTGGTTGATAAGTAGTACTAATATCCGTAAAGGGCAAAAATACAGCTATACTAGTTATGTTACATGATCCCTTAGAGTGTTACTTTCTTGCCCAAAGAGTATTAGTCCAATGTGAGTTCTTGACATCCTAAAAAATTCCATGTAAGTTTTCATTACCTTCTTGCAATTTTTGTAATGAGAATAATCTCAGCTGTTTTGCCTTATGAGCTTAGTAGGTGAGCTAACATTTTTTTTCTCAATTTATTCATCCTTTGGAACATATTTTCTTGGCCATAAACATGAGCAAAATTTCTGACAGGCCAAATCAAAGCCAGACGTCACCAGTTATGCTTGAGCGTCCATCTGATCAGCATGCAAACCACTGTGTAAATTGATAGTTAGCTTCTCAGGTTCATAAAGCCTCTCTTCTGCCTGAAACTAGCTAGTTTCAAAAAGCACTGTTGGCTGCTAATGAGATTTGGATTTTATTCTCTAATGGCCTCAACTTCCACATGCTTTCTGAAAAAATCTGAAGTTTCACCTAAGCTTCAATGTGATAATGTTCAATTGAAAGGTGTTTGGATGAGGTCCTGGACAAAGCTCTACAGCCTGAAGCAGCTAGAGAGCATGGCCAGACCTTTTGATTCAGTGCATACCTAATGCTATGGAGGGGTAAGCAGGTTGCTCTTTTGGGGAGGAGCAGTAAGGAGCACTGCTGAGTCCTGCTTCCTATCCTTCTGTTATCCCAACAGTAAACAAAACAGCAAATATCTGCACCTTCTCCCCATCCCACCATGCCCCTCATAGGAACAAAGAACAGATTTTTGTGATTAATGTGATAAAAGCTGAACTGGATTCTGACTTGAAGGAAACCCTTGTAGAGGGTATAACAAAGCACTGTTTGTATGGTTATCTCTGTGTCTGAAAGAGTTGCTGAGAACAAAATGCCCTGAAACAACAGGGCATGATCTCCTACTGTTCCCACTCCCTAGAATGTTATGGCAGGTTGTATTTGGCTGGAGTTTGATGTTTTCATGGAAATGCAGGAGGCAAACTTGCCTGCTGCTATGAGTATGCCTAGCTGCACAATTGCAGAAACTTCTCTTCTCTCTGCCCTCTGCATATGGTCAAATTCTGCCATTGGCTGAGTAGCTCCAGAAAGGCTCTGAAAGTTAGTTACCCTTCATTCTTGCTATTTCATTCTGTACTTTTCACTTCTTTAGTGTTCTACAGTTAAATTTTGCATTTCCTGGATTTTTTTTTCCGTGGGAGAACTGATACACTGCCATGGAATAGCCATTGGTAGTCAGCTGTAAAGTTTTTGCCCCTAGGGTATAGACTTTTCCTGTATATAGGGGAATGCTTACATTTCTTTGCTATCTACCTCCTTGCCCTTCATAGAACTCCATGGATTCCCCAGTTTAACCCTTACCATGAAGGCCACAGATTCAGGTTAGCAGAAGTCACCATTTGGGAGTTTGATTGGCTTTATGCTATTGCCTGTGATTGATTTGGGTGCTAGTCTATAAAATGGGTGTCTATTCAAGCAGCACATCAACATACAAATACTCTCATAGAGCTCATTGTTGGTGGTGCAGAGATAAATTCATGGGTTTCTCTAGAGGGCATGTCTACACTAGGAAATTATTTCAAAATAAGTTATTTCAGAATAATAACTCCCAAAATACCTCTTTTGAAATAGCGTGTCCATGCTACAGGGAAGCCTTAAAATTAGTCTGAGGCAGGCTCCCTTTATGTGGACATTCTACCTCAACTTAGAGTACCAGGAAGCACTGGGGAGTAATTACTCCCCAGAGTCATTCAAAGTAGTTATTTCAAAATAGCACCAAGTGAGCAGCTAAAACACTAACACTATTTTGAAATAACTATTTTAAAATGAGCATTATTCCTTGTGGAAAGCAGAAATTATTATTTAGAAATAACCAGCCCATTATTTTGAAATAACGAGGTTGGTAGTGTGGATGTGCCACTTGTTGTTTGGAAATAAGGGCTCTGGCTATGTCTAGATTGCATTCCTCTCGAAAGATTCTTTTGGAAAAAAAAACAACCCTTTTTCGAAAGAACCCTTACTCCTGAAAAAACGAAGTTTAAAGGTTCTTTTGAAAAAGAGGGTCTTTCCCCCAAAAGAACCCTATCTAGACTGCAGGGTTTTTTTTGTTTTTGGTTTTTTTCTTCAAAAAAAACTTTTTCGAAAAAGCGCTTAGACGTGATTATGCAAATGAAGCATGAGATTTGTAAATTCATGCTTCATTTGCATTTTCAATGTCTTTCATTTGCATTCCTCGTTTGAGAGAGGAATGCACTCTAGATGTAGCCTCTGTGTCCCAAGGAAGGTTTTTCTAACACATGAATAGAACTAAGCAAAGCTGTTAGAGTATCATTAAATTGCTCAAGAATGAAAATGTCAGTGTCTTCCTTATAAGTCCCCATGACTGTTGCAAAAGGGAGATCTAATTCTGCCACTGCTCAGAGGTAGCAAAGCTGGTGAAGTTCAATGTGCATAGCAAGAAGCTAATTACCCTGATGCTGTCCAATCTCTGAATCTTTCCCTTATGGTATGAGATCTTTCCCAACACAGAATGCTAAATTCTGCATTCAGAGGTAAGCAAATAGCTCCCATTTGAAGTCGCCACATGAGCTAAAGGTAGGATTTGGACCAGAATTATTTTTCTTTAATTGAGGTAACTGTTGCAAAATTATTTGTGACACATCTTTCTCTTTCTCACGTGAGATAGACAGTCAGGAGAAATGTTATTCATTTAAGCCTTGGTTATTGCAGCTGAACTTTGTTATATTATATTTGTTATGTTACTAAGGGGTTGCACCCCCTGCTTGTTAACCCTGGCTCCCCTTCCCCCCTCAGCCACCGGGGAAGGCAGGGTGGCAGCTGTGCCAGTCCTGGCCCCTTCACCTACCCCCTGCCACGGCACTAGCCTGGGTCCTTTCTTCCTCCCCTCCCCTCCCCCCGCCAGCCTGGACCTCATCTTCCCCCCCCCCCCACACACACACCTGCCCTCCTTCTGTGGCCTAACCCTAACCCCGCACTCACTCGCAGCTGAGGCCACTCCAGGTTCGGACCTCTCCACCCTGGCCGCTGGGGGGGTGGGGGGTTGGGCCAGGCTGAAGCTTCACGCAGCCAGGCTTGGCCTTCTCCCCACCGGGCCTCCAAGCACGGGGGAGGAGGGAGGTCGCATGGCTTGCAGATCCCCCGAGCACAGGAGAAGGCAGAGGGAGGGGCTGAGGGATGCAAAGTAACGCATGACGTCACTCTGTCCTCCTGCAGGAAAAGGTTTTTTTATATTTTTAATATATATATATATATATATATATATATATATCAAACTATATATTGTTATATTTGGTGTTCATACAACTCCATCACATGGGCAGCAAATGCTTGAATGTTAAATGGTCCTGCATTGAATTTCACCCAGATCTATTACAGATGCAATACACATTGAGAAATAATTGCCTTGTGGGACTAAAAATGTAACTAAGTTTATCCTGCCCTTTGAGGAAGGCACAATTTTCCCCATTGAAATTACCCCCATATTAACCCCTAGGACAATTGGTATTAAAACAGGGGGGATTAGTCCAGCTGAGACTGTGATCTCTCTAGCAGTTATTTCTAAAGGCAGGATTCATTTTCTCTGTGACTGGTGTTGCTATGGAATTCAGCTGTGTGCCACTTGAAGGTCACGCACACAGTTGCACATGTGCTTCAATGATTTAATGAAATGTATACAGAGTTTTACTGAGGCAGCTTCAGATTTATTGAGTGTCTGTGTGCAGTGTGCTTGGCACTGTCTAAACATCAGGGAGGACTTGGTCCCTGCTCCCAGAGAGTTACAATCTGCCTTAGCAGAGCAAGTCAGACAGAAATTTAGTGTTTCTGAGAAGAAATTTCTTTTTATCTTTTTTTAAGCTGCCAAACACTTTCCTGCCTACTTCCATCCCCCAGCAATTTGAAGTCTTAGCAGAGTGAAGTACCATTAACATTTCAATGGGATCAACATTTTCTGGTGAAATTGGGTTTGGTTGCTATACATCAAGCATTAGAAAGGGGAGTATCTGGGTTCCAGACCCCAATTCTGCTACTCCTTTACAATCTTGTTAGATCTAGTGTCATGGGATGACTGGTCCCTCTAAGGAAATTCAAGGCCCAGTCTACTCATGACGGGTTTCTTTCAGGAGACAGTCTCCATCTTGGTCCACTTGTAAGCAATTAATTGCCTGTGTACCTGACTGGCAGCTCTCTGGAAACCTGGACCTGATAAAATGCTACTAGAGCTCAGCTAGAGGGGTATGGGTGCTCCTACAAAGAGGAGACTTCCAAGAAAAGAAACCTAGATCAGGATTGATGAAAAAGCTGCAGTGGTCCCAGCCTCCCAGGACCTGTATGCTGCCAGTGAGCCTCAAGGGATCCTGCCTCTGCCACAAAGTGTCAGAACTTCCAGGGAGAAAGCACTGGGATGGCTTTGTCAGATGAAGACAGTAAATGGCCCAGGGAAACAGCAGTGGGTCTGAAGGAACAGATGTTAGTTGCTTAATGCAGAATCCTTTGGCCAGAACCCACAGTATAGGGAGGGCCTGGGTTCCCCTACCAATCCTGAAGGGAAAGGATGCAAATCCTTCCCTAACACAAGGAGAGAGCAAGCACTATTAAGCCCAGTCAGACTGAAGGTGTGGTTTAAGGCAATTGGACGATTTCTTCATTGGACCCTTTATTACCTTGGAAGGGATGGAGACTATAAGCAAAATGAGGGGTCAGCCTGAGGGCTGAGTCTTGAAATGGGGCAAACTTCTGCCTAGAAGAGACTGCCAGAGTCTGAGGCTGCTGCCCCATGCCTGGCCATGAAGGAGTACACTGGTTGGTGAATTACCCCTGCACGCTTAGCCTACACTTAATAGGTTTTCTGGTAAAGCTATACCGACAAAACCTTCTGACTGGAGATAGCTTGCACTCGCCAAAAAATCCCTTTTTCTGGTAGAGTCAGCCTGTGCCAGCATAAAAGCATGTCACCATGCTGGCATAGGTTGAACCTCTCTGGTCCAGCAACATCTGTGGTCTGGTATGATTTTAGTTAGTTAGTTGTCTGCTTATTGTGGGTGTGGGCAAGTTTCCTGTGGTCCCATAAAGTTTGTTTACAGCTGCCAGTTCTGTCTCTCAGTGTTCTATGCTGTTATTTAGCTCCTAAATTACCCCTAAATGTCTTCTAAGAGACCGGCAAGCAGCAGAAGTGCTGGTAATGCTGCTAAGTGTAAGCATGTTTTTTAGGCTTTATCTTATTTCCTTGTGTCAATACACTAAACAACACTAATACTTTGTTATGAAGAGAGCTGATAAGCTTTGGCTAGGCATAGGCTAATGCATCACCACAGTCATACCATATTAAGCAGCATTGCAAGTGCAGTTCCATTTATTCACCTGAGAAATAAAGAGACTCACTCACCACAATACTGACCTTCCATGGTTCGGCACCAGGCTAGAGAGGTTCATCTTATATTAACACATGCCCTCACATGAATGTGTTTCATTTGTTATAGAAAGGCATTAAAAAAATCACAACTTTCCTCCCTTGCTCTCTGAATCAATATAGATATGTGAGCAAAAATGCCTTCTGTAGCTTTGCCTGACTTTCCTTTGAATTCTTATAATTGTTTCATTCGAGCTCGGTAGCCTAGAGGAAATAAGTTGAAGGAAAAGTGTGTACAGTATATACTGCTGAATCACCATCAGTGGAGTTACTGGCATAAGGCCCTGACTGTCAAACAAATCTTGCAAGCAGTTCCATTGATTTTAGTGTTAATCATGTGTGTGTATCTCTGTGCGGGTTCAGAATTTGTTGCTCAGTAGAAGTGCCAGACTGATAGTCCTGATGACTAAAGTCCTCTAGTAATACAGCCATATATGTGTTTATATAATAGAACTAGGCCAGTGAACTATCCTGGTGACAGGACACAATGTTCTTTCAATAGCTTGCAACAACTGGCACAAGATGTTACAAATCTATATTTTGTTAGGGGAATGCGTGTAAATATATTGTGTGTGATACCCTCTCATAAGCGCACACACTCACCTACAAAACCTAGTGCAGAGTCAGGCTGATTCCATAAACATTCATAATCTTCCTGAAAGATTAGGGTTATGTTCTTTACTGAATTGTGCTCTGAGCACCCCATGCATGACTTGTTATGGCTAGTATTTATTGGGAAGGGGAGCTGCTTGGCATTGCTTTATGCTGATCCCTCATTGGATATGCCTTACTTAGGTCTTTCAGTGTCTCACTGTTATGCACATGCCAGCAACTGCTAGATCTTACAGCCACGGTTCTCATGCAGAGATCCAGGGCCATCTGGTGGGTTGCGAGCAGGTTTCAGGGGAGCTGCCAAGCAGGGTCTGGCATTAGACTCGCTGGAGCCCAGAGCAGAAAGACAAAGCTGTACCCCACAGTGCTGAAGTCTGGGATCCCAAGCACTGCTACCTGGGGCTCAAGCCTCAGCATCTTAGCTTTGTGGGCCCCCCCGTGGCACGTGGGGACCATAGATAAATGCCCTGCTTGCTACTCTCTAATGCTGGTCCTGGCTTTTATGTACAAAAAAAAACCAAACCCAGATGGGCCATGGAGTTTTCTTCACCATGCTTTTGAGCCTATCTGGTGGTTTCTACATGGTGTTGAGAGGGACTTCATAGAAGCAGACCTGCTACTTAGCATATGACACATACTAATTTATCTGCACTAGTGGCATCATTTATTTGCACTATTCGGGTTTCAATGTGTTTAGAAAATAACTTCTTGAAAATACAAAATATGTGTGCATAAATTGTTTGATAAAATTAGATCTGTTGAGGGGTTACTTGCCTCTAGATTTGGGTCTAAGACACACAGTTCAGTTCGGGATCTGAAATCACTCCCAGACTTTGGTGTTTGGGTCTAGTTTGTGTATTTTGATCTAGTGTAGGAGGAGCCAGCTCAAACTGACATCTGGCTCTGGGTTCAGATTCTTAACACCCTTCTCCCTCCCACTACAAACCTCTCTCAGAATATTTTCAGGAGTTTCAATGCAGAGTTTTTGGGGTTTTCCCCTTGAGTCATTTGTAGCATTGTTTATATTGCTGCATGATCTCTAGAGCAGGTAGCCCCCACATTTAACACCTTTAAACAGCAATTGAAACATCTGCCACTTTTCATTAATAGCCTGATTTCTTCAGAGAAACAGAACAACCTGAACTGAAGACACGAATCTATTAAAACGTAAGTGATACCAGGCCCGATCCCAGTTTCCTTTATTTTGATCACTAATTTACCCATTTTCCAGAAATAGTTGGTCATTATTACTCAGGGTAAGCCTATGCTCCAAAACAACAACAAAACAGAAACCAGAATGCAGCAGGAGTTTAGGATCTCTGGTTTAACTGTTCCCGCTCAGGCTGGACTCTGGGCTCTGAGATCCTCCCCACTGCTTGGCTTTTGGAGCTCCAACCCATGGTGGGAATATTTGCACCACTACCTTTAGCTCTGTAGTATGCACTAAATCAAGTGTCCTAGTCTCTGAGACTCTCTGCATTGGTTGTGGGGTGGTTTTGGCACAGAGGTACCCTCAGAAGCCCTTATGTTTGTTAGTTCGGATAGGCTGTGATTCTTTCTATTGATGCAGTCAACTTCTTCCCACTCTGACTTTTGTGGCATATACAGGTCAGGTAAAAAGGTCACCCTGGCAACAAATGGAAAGAATCCATGATACAGATAACCTGGCTAAGGGTGTGATGGATTGTAAGACTCTTGTGTCTATCTAAACCTCACTCCCATGCAGTTGCTGTGGTGTGGAAGAGTGAAATGCAGAAACACACTTTCAGAAAACCTCCCCATGCTCATATTTTACTGCAGTGTCACAGCCTATAGCTTGTTCCAAATTCTATTTTTGCTCATGCCCAAGTGATTCTCTTGCCTTCACATGACTAAAAAGCATGTATGGGTATGTCTACACTACAAAGTTTTTTTTTTTGGAAAAACAGCTGTTTTTCCGAAAAAAACTCATGTCCACACTGCAATTGCATTCTTTCAAAAAAAATCAAAAGAACAGAGGGTTTTTACCAACTTTGGTAAACCTCTTTCTCCAAGGAAGAATGCCTTTTCTGAAAGAGCTCTTTCAGAAAAAGGTGTGCGGGGACAGGGAAGAGGGAGTTCTTCTGGAAGAAGAGGAAAGAGGAAAAAGCACAGGTGCCCTGGTGGCCATTCCGCCCATAGTAATCACAGCTTACATGCGTGATAGCATCCATTCAGTGTGGACGCCATCTGTCGAAAAAGCAGATCACTTTTTTAGATGCTCTTTGGCAGTGTGGACGCTCTCTTTCGGAGGAAGATTTTACGGAAGATCTCTTCTGGAAAAGCTTCTTCCGAAAGAAGCCTGCAGTCTAGACATAGCCTATATGGGGGAAGGGAGAGGGCAGAGCTGAATATCCCCAGTGGAAATGCAAGAGGCACAGTGTCTCCCTAGCTCTAGTATGCAGGGTGCACCATCCCTTTGCATGGTGCAGCTTAATCTTTCCAGTGTGCCTGAGGAGCACTGGGAGGCAAGGAACACTGCATCACCACATCCCAGGCCCTTTGACAAGCTGTATGTCCCCCCCCCCTCCCCACACACACACACCATGCACAGGTTCTGCCAACATTCCTGGTCATTTCACAGGTGGCATTAGGTGGGGATGGTTCCATGTGCCTACTCTAAGCCCAGGCACCATCTGACTCTAATGACATTTCTCAGCATTCGTGTTGGTCCAGTTTTAGAGACGCAAAGCTGTCACTGTGCTTTGTAAAAGCAACAAATGGTCTGGTAGCACTTTCGACTACAAAACATGTAGATGATATCATGAGCTTTTGTGGGCACAGTAATTTATGCTGAAATGTAAAATTATAGAGAAAAACAGACAAAAATATGAGAGCAGGTGTCTCCCAGCTGTAGTAAGGACAAGATGTCTATCAGGAGCCTGTTAAGGATTTTAAGAGCATGGCACATTTTTACAAAGCTTGCAATACATCCTAAAAGCTGATTTGCATTGACTGATTGCTGCCTGACAGCTCTGATTTGTTTTGGTCGTGGCTTAGGTGGAATTCAAGGTGCAGGGTAGAGAGGAGTATTTCTTGATGAAAAAAGAATGACACAATTTCAAAAAAGAATTGTTGACATAAAAAGGTAAATCACACAGTGACTGAATTATATTTACATCAGAAATCCTTGCTGCAGGGGAAACTCTGTTGGACTTGCATAAAGTATAGGTAGGGTCTGATTCTGCTCTCACACTAGTGAAAAAACCAATGTAACTGGAGTTACCCTGATGTAAATCAGACCCTCTGTTTAGTATTTACAATGTAAAGTATAGTAATGGAAAACCATTTTCAAATGCAGCTGGTGGTAGCTCCTATCCCTTCCCTCTTGCAGGAAGGCTGCTGCTGGCCATGCTCTGTGTGAACCCTGGCAAGCATCTGGGGAGAGGGCTCTCTAACCTTCTTGTGACCCTCTGTGACCCTCCCCTCACATATTGCCTTGAAGATGTGGCACCAGGTACCAGAAGAGGTGGGTCCATCCTGGGGGCCCAGACAGGCATGAAAGGAAGAGAGGGTTGGGTCAGGTTGGCCATTCATCCCCATCCCCGGGTGAGAGAGGTGTATGGGAGTGTGTGTGTGTGTCACTTCTCCGCATGCAAACCTTAAAGACAAAAAGGTAAATAAATAAACTCCAGCTATGCAGTGTTTCTTTTTAACAGGGGCCCAGTGTACTTGATGTTAGTTTGAATGTTTGTACTGCCCATTTCTGATTTATTGCCATTGAACTTGCTTGAATACAAATAATTTTACCAGGTGTCCTGTATTCAGCATAGGGAGATATGATCACCCTAACAAGAATAGTTTCTCTTAATGGTATGTCAGATCCCTAGAGTTCCCCCTTCTGGTCACTGCCGATAAAAGGAAGTGCAGGAAAAAGTAAAAACATTAGTATGAATGTATTACTAAAAGGCATGTTCTTATCAAAACTGATTAGTGAACATCAGAAATTGCTAGTTATCCACAATTCCAATATTAAAATATATTAAGCAACAGGAATCTATGTAATGAGCCTAATTAGTTCAGCCTATCATTGTTCTAACAGATTGAGGGAATTAAAAGTTAATGATGGATGCTCAAAAAATGTGGATCTTGGAGTTGAAAACCCCACTTAACAGTTCCATTGTGGTGTTTATCCTACATAAAGATCAAACTTGCTTTTCACTGAATTTTATTTCAATTTCTTTTTTTTAAAGTGCTCTAACTCTGTCAGAGCAATCCGAATGGATTTATAGCACTGCAGCCTGGCAGGGGAAATCTTGATCTTTTAAAGGTATAAAAGACAAGAAAGCACACTTATAACATTTCTCCTATCTGTGCGAAGTGAATATACCACCCTGTTAATCTGAAACTTATCCAAACTGTATGAACCTCTTTAGACTGCTGCAATCTCATTGGGTCAGACTTTTGGCGGCATTTAAGTAGATACTGCTCTAGTTAGACTACATTTTAATGCTTTTCAGCCCTCCTTTGCATTGTCCTTCAAGAACTGAATATCTGCTCAAACTTGGCAAGGCATATATTTTAAATGAAAGGTTAGTGGGTGAAGAGAAGACTTCTTTGCGTTTTCAAAGGACTTTTGAAAAGGAAGCTGCTAAATTATTACCAAATAGCTCAAGCTGCCAAATCTAGATTCAGTGCAGGATTTCATGCAATGCAAACTTAGTTTGGTCCACTGCACCTTTAGCAGAGCTAAATGAAAGCAACCATGGCCGACTCAGGCCCCCTAGAATGAACAAGCCAAAATAATAGAAATGGACACTCAAAAATATGGCTTGTCTTTGTACGAATCAGAGTACTGGGGTGGGTGCTTCTCATGTCATTTTCACAGCACTTTCCTAGGAGAGGGATTTAGCAGAGCCTTCGGGGTGTGTTCTCTCTGAAATTCTGTGGTGAAGAATCATGTCACAATGAAAGAAATGGCAATGAGAGTCCATGGAGGGGAGCATGCAAAACATCACCCACTGTGGGCCTGCTGAACTGCTTTGGCAGATACATAGATTAAGTGGGATGAATCTGTCTCTGCAGACCACAGCTTTTTAAATCATGTTTACTCACATGGAATCAGCAGAAGAACAATACTATTAACATTGCACAAATCAAAACAAAATGAATCTACTCTGTGTGGACTCATCCACATAGCTAGAGAGTAAAATAATTTAAAATTTACAAGCAGGCATTTGAATCCTCTAGTCTCATGTCCTTTCCTGAATAGAATTCCAGTGCATACCTGTGGGAGTTCTGCACAAAGAAAGAGAGCAAAATACCAGTTGCTAGTCTTTGTGAAGATGTGAGGGCACAATTTTGCCAATGGTGACTTGCTGACAAGTTCAACAATAATTTTAAGAAAGGTTTTTATGACTCTGCCAGGGTTGGTCAGCCATGAGCTGTCACTTAGGGTTGATTTCACTAGACCTATTGAAATACTTAAGTGGATAAGTAAACAGCAAAATATTCCTTGCATGAGGGATTATGATCGCAGAAGTTTAATAATGAAAAAATGTATTTTGATAACATTTTTCCTCCACAGAAAATCAATGCAGAGATATTTTCCGAATGAAATTGTGCTAGCAAGCAAAATAATTTCCTCTGTGTGTTTTTAAAAAAAAAAAAAAAAAAAAAAAAGCCAAGGCCCAGAAATATCCCTCAAATATCCTTTAAAGAACATATCTTTTTCTTGGCTTAGCCAGTCGGCCGTAGCAATCGTTCGCGAAGCCTTGCTAGCCTGAGAGTCCAATATCAGAACAGACTTGGTGAACCCACCAAGAACGTATCTATAACTTTAAAAAAATATTATTTGCTTGGTTGCCAGACAATTGAAAGGAAGGATTTTCCTCAACCTCTTATATAAAGGACCCTTTTACTTCTTTGTACATCCTCCGCACAAGGTAAGAGACACATTGAGAAGCAGAGTATTGCCATAAGGACAAGACACCTTGCTTTGGAGCTCCCAAACTTCTAGAAGAGTACTGCCCTGCTTTCCAGATGAGCAATGTAATGTGTGGAACTCTGCTTCTAACTATTTTTAATCTCTTATTTATTTTCTGTTATGTAAATAATCCCAACCAAATAAACTTTCATCCAATTTAGACATTGGAGCAAGATGGATAATCTAGAATGAATGGAACCCCAAAGAGATACTGGACTGACTAGATTTTTCAAAATCTAGTGGTTTTGGGCTGCTCCAATCTTATCTCCAACATGGAACAACTGAAAAAGGACCTGATTTTCAAAGGTTGGGTGCCCTCGCACTCTCAGTAAATCTGCTCTTCTTTAAGGTGGCTCAAGACACCCAAAAATCACTGATCACTTTTGAAAGCCTAAATCTCCTCTCCCATATGATGTAAATTGGGAATCCCTCCACTGAACACCAGTGCAGAACTAACATAAATGAGAGGAGAATCAAGACAGTGAGGAAGGGTGGAGGGGGCAGGAGATGCCCTGTCATTTGTCAGTTTAAAAAGGACAAGTGTACTCAAAGGAAAAGATTTCCCCAGGATCTCATTGCTATTACTATTGGGATCACTGGTGTTGAGAGTTTGACCTGTCAACCCGTAGTCTGGGTGCACATTTGCTTTACTACTTGCAGTCAGGTGTGTTATAGCCATAATAAACCAAGGACAGTTTGTGAATGATGTAATAAAGAGAAAAATCTTTCTGCACCCTGTCTACTGCTCAGCAAATACAGACCATATAAAATGCCATTTCGGAGGCAGTTATCCTAAGGCAGCTACCCCTGATGAATGCAGAGAGAGAAAAGGAACCAGAGAAGCTCAACAGTACGGAGAAAAGTCCATGTGCATGGATACAATAGATCTAAAAGTAACTACTTCTGCTTCAGCCCCTTGAAAGGTAAACAGCAGTTTTGCCTCAACAGCAAAGACAAGATTATCATAACTGATGACACCCTTTTGTACCAATTATCAACTCAATACATTTGCTTTAAAATGGCTCTTTCCTTATTGACTCTGGTCCCCACCCTTCACTACAGAACCTCCTACTTCCAACACAGTCTTCACAATATACCACAGTCTATTGGTTTCAGTATGTTACTCATTTACCTAACAGCTGGAGTGGCAAGTTCCTCCTTTGTCTGGCCCCAGACCTGTTTTCCTTCTCTGTAGTGCCTAGCTCACTCCATGTCAGCTTGCTAGCAATGCTGCCCCCCACATCTCCCCTTATTTTGTTGTTTGAATCTGTTCGGCTCTGAGAAGGCTATATCTACCAGTGTCACCCTCCTTCAGTGATTGTCAGGCCCCTCTCACTCTGTTTCTAAGCTTCTTATTCCTCTCCTTTGTGCTCCTTCAGCCTTTATTTTATAGAATCATAGCTGTGTAGTGCTGGACCTCAAGAAGTTATCTAGTCCACCTCCCCCAACCGGGCAGGGTTAAGTATACCTAGACCATCCCTGGCGGGTGTTTGTCTAACCTGTTCTTAAAACCCATCAGTGATAGGGATTCTACAACTTACCTAGGCAACCTGTTCCACAGCATCAGTGTCCTTAAAATTAGAAAGATTGTCCTAATATATAACTAAATCTCCCTTGCTGAAGTATAAGCCTATTACATGGACACAGAAGACAATTGATCATAGTTCTCTTTAAAACAGTATTTTACGGTTTTGAAGACTGTTATCATGTCTCCCCGACCTTCTCTTCTCAGAATGAAATATGCCATTCTCTTCAATTGTCCTCATAGTTCATGGTTTCTAAACATTTTAGCACTGTTGCTAAATGTTCCAATTTTTTCACATCTTTCTGAAATATGCAGACCAGAACTGGACATTCTAGTCCAGCTGAGGCCTACCAGTGCCAAATACACTGAACAAAATTATCCCGTGTCTTATATACAATATTTTCATTAATAAATTCCAGAATGGCACTTGCTTCTTTCACAACTGCATTACACTGTTGGCTTATGTTCATTTTGTGATCCACTATAATCCCCAGATCCTTTTCTGCAGTACTACTCCCTAGCTAGTTATTCCCACTTTGTGTGTGTACATTTAGATTTCTTTTTCCCCTTCCGAAGTGTAATGCTTGTCTTTCTCAAATTTAATCTTGTTGATTTCAGGCCAACTCTCCAATTTATCAAGGTCATTTGAATTCCAATCCTATTTATCAAAATGCTAGCAACTTCTGCCAGCTTGGTGTCATGTCGAAATTTTAAGTGGATTCTCCACTCTATCATCCAAGTTATTAATGAAAATACCAGACTCTGGACAGAACTCCTTCTCACAGCTAATCACTCTCTCAAACCTGATACATCCTCTCTGCTCTTGACAACCTGTATCATATTTATTGCACTACTCGCTGTAATGACCGCTGTGCCAATCTTCCAGAGCAATTTTCTAAATGTAATAGATACCATAAAGTTATCTCAAGCAGTACTATATTTAGTAGGTTCTGTACAGCAAAAATTCACTATAGCCAGGGAAACTTCACAGCCTGCATCAGTTTGGCTATTGTAGGGCTTAATACTAATTCAAGAAACAAAATCAGGTCACTTACCACTTCTCCCCCCAAAGAATATCAGGGGACATGGGCCTTTGGAGACTGCAGTCAGTGTTTCCCTCCTTCCCCGACATGGGGAGGTATGGGTTGGTGTGACAGCATAAGCATTGACCCATTGTCTGTCACCAGTGCCTGCTCTGTTTGTCCCCAACTCTGAACCTACCCTTTGTGCTCCCACAAATTTTATCCCAGGGGAGCAGAAATCCATGATCCACAAGCAGTTGCAGGCTCTCTGCTTCTTTCCCCTCCCTGCTGTTCCATGGAAAGCTGGGCCTATACAAGAAATGCCATGGTCACTGTGCTCAGGGTACCTTATCCAGGGAAAGAATATCAGGGGCTGACAATCCTCCTTCAGCAGATCACTAGCCATGGGGAACACCCAGGTCTGCTGAGAAGAGTCTGCTATTGCAGGGTTCCAGGCTTCGGCCTGCTACCATGCAGTTTCAGCTACAACATTTTAATCATTGTCCATGCATGCTGAGACCAAGGTTTGACCCCATATACAGCCCCTGAGCCATGCATGGCATAATAAATGGCTGAAGTCAGTGTGAGGTCATTTGTGTATAATTGCTCAAAAGAACTTCTACTTTCAGTTTCAGAAATATGTCATTACAGTTAGAAATGGGTAGTTAAATCTTACCTCCTAAGGAGAAGACAGACTTGGACCAAATCATATTGTTTTCTTTTGTGCACACTGCTTCTGTCAGCCCCTCAGCACTTACACTTCTTACTTACATTGTCCAAAATGTGTAGCTCTAACCTAGTATTTTTGGGCTGTCAACTCCTCTACCTTTGACCCCCAACTTGTTTAAAACTCATAAACTAATTCTGGGAAATCCAGAGCAACTGAAAGCTTCCAGCCCCAATATTCTAGATGGAGAAAGCATGTCACATTTTATTAAATTCTCCCTTGACAAACACCAAGTGCACATCTAATACTGGGACTAAAACAGAAATAAAGGCAATCGATCATATTCAAGTCCGTTAAGCAGCCCTCATATATAAATTTCCTGGTGGTCTCATCAGGATCATGATAGTGGACAAATGTCTGTTTTATCATAGTACATATATTAATCTGTGTAATTAGAAGAACATTGGAAGTGTTAGAGAAGATGCCGGAGATGGTGATCTTTATGGGCAGGTTAGCCAAGATTCAGTTATTAATGAATGATTGTATGGGTGACTGAGTATGGCTGGATTGCTCTTAGTCTAGCCTGGGAGTGCTGGTGAGGCTTTCCTTTGTTGCATAGCAATCACCCTACATATTGTCGCTTGCACCATAAATTCCATAGTCACATTGATTTACCTGTTCTGATTAAGCTCTGTTCTTGAAATTGTAAATGTGCATAATGTATTTGGCAGAGGGCCATGTGGAGGGGATATAGGCTATTTCACCATGCTTGGGAGAAGCGGGAGCAGGATGGAAAAAGATATAGAGGTGACTGATTACCTGAGCGCATGGTCAAGCACACTCAACCTATAAGCACCCCAATGCGGATATTTATCCAACTTTGTCTCATGCCTATTAAGCTCTTCAATAGCTGAGAATACCTTTGCACAAGGAGGTATCTTAGGCTAAAAATGTATCTATTTATAGCTATGACACTCTGGCTTTGGAAGTTTTGGAACATTAAGTCAACCTTGTAAACATTCAGATGTTCTGCAGTACTCATCTTGGTATATTGATACAAGGAGTCCAGTGAAATGGGAGTGAGGTTGGTTTGAAGTATGTGTTACAAATGTTGTTTGTTAAAACGTTAGCCCCTTTTTGGGGTAGCAAATTTTTCATAAACTGATTCCACTTCTCTTGAGCATTTGCTGACCATGGATTCATGCTCATGAACTCTTTGATTCCTATTTGGGAACCATCTGGGGTTGGTCCTTGAGCCCTATGGTGGTATGTCTTGCTTCTTAACTGGATGACTGAAACTTCTTGTTTCATTTAAAGAAATGAAAAGAAAATAGAGATCATTCTGTTGGCTAGCACTTGTGAAACTTTTGGGCTCTGCAGGTGTATTTTCAAATACCTATAAGTTGTTCGAATACATGTGACTGACTTTACAACATGGAAACACAGTGACCCAAACTCAGCCCTCTGCTGTGTGAACAGGTTATTTTAATGTTCAACCAGCTCTAACTGGGTTTGCAGCAGTAAAGGTTAGGGAAGAGAATTCATTACCGTGAAAGAAAAGAAAAGCATGCAGAGGGCTTATATGAGCACAGCCCGAATTCTCTTTTTAGCCACTGTGCTATATTCATGAGTTTAATAAATTTTAAACTTTAGAGAGAATCAAAGGAAAGTAGTTTCTGTCACTGAATCAGAAGTTTAAACAGGCTGATTTCTCTCCCAACCTCTGACCCTTAATTTTCTTCTTGTTCATGGCCAGCTAGGGAAGGCTGCCTAAATGTATTGGCTATATTGGCTCATTTAGTTAGCAGTGGATATCTCACCCACGCACCAACTGACTTTGGATTTCCTCCAGTACAGGAGATGTCAACTATAACAAGTCCCTATTAATAATTAACAGAATTCCTGCTGGGACTAGCTATACAATTTCTTTTGCTTTTCAACATCAAATCTCTCCACTGTGAAACAGCTAATTTATTTTAATCAAGTGTGTCACAGTCTCTGTCCTTGATGACTGGACCCCACTTCCTTTCAACACCTGCCTTCTGACACACTGTGAAACCTTTAAGGCAGTTGGTATTCAGACTTCAGTGGTTCAGGAGCCAAATTAGCAATCAACATTACCCAAAGAACCGCCATAGTGTGAATGAATTGTGTCATTTACAACAGTACTATATATTCATTTTTATTTTTTATATATATTATTCTCACGGCAAAAATGACTGACCAAGTAATATTTTGTCAACTGCAATTGGTTAATAACATAGTAACAAGTACCTAAAAGGTTGTTATAAGGAGGAAAGGAAAAATTATTCTCCTTAACCTCTGATGATAGGACAAGAAGCAATGGGCTTAAATTGCCACAAGGGAGGTTTAGGTAGGACATGAGGAAAAACTTCCTACCTGTCAGGGTGGTTAAGCGCTGAAATAATGCCTAGGGAAGTTGTGGAATCTCCCTCCTTGGAGATTTTTAAGAGCAGGTTAGATAAACATCTGTCAGGGATGATCTAGATGGTGCCTGGTCCTGCCATGAGTGCAGGGACTGGACTTGGTGACTTCCTGAAGTTCCTTCCAGTTCTAGTGTTCTATGATACTATAGCATCCTAATTTGGTGAATAGGTTAGAGTGGTTAACAATTAAATCACAGTGCTAAAAAGAGCTCCTGGAAAATATTAAAGAGCTGCTTGTGGGTCCTGAGCCACAATCACTTATGGAATGCTTGAAGTCCTACACTGGTAATGCAGGTCTCTTTCCCCCGTACAAACAAAGGGAATTCTTTAGCACTAGGGCTGCATTTCAAATACACTTTTCTGTGCGTTTGGGCTAGTGAAGACTAACTGAGCCACCCCTAATCAACAAGTTTTGATCACTCACCTTCCTGTGTGCTGAGAGCATTTATTCTTGAGCCACAGAGAGATTTTAGCTGCAGATCCAAATTGTGGCTGGTCCTACATGAGTAAATCTCAGAATTTAGAGGGCACAAAGAGCTTCTCCCATCCTTGCACTCTGGTACAAAGGTGAGCCTCTGCCCCAGTCGTTGTGCTATCAGCACATGAGGACTGTCCGGGATAACTGGTGCCTGTGGGTGGCATATGGAGCACCCCATTAGCAATTAATATGTTGGCCATGGCATAAGGGAGTGGTGCACCTCCCGAGTTCTACCGCAAATCTCCTTGGAGGACTGTGAATGTTTCTCAACACCTCAAGTCAGCCATGTTCTGCATTTCTTCTGCACATCTTAGCATAGCTAGGAGCTTTGCGGTACTGAGTGTGGGACCTTTGTGGGAAAGGCGGGATAAGTTTGGGGAGAGTGATCAATACCAGGAACCCCAATTAAGGCTTGATGAGTTCATATAATGTCCCTTCCCCTAGCTCTGCCTTCTTGACAACTTTGTGGGCCCCCACCACCAAGTTGCAGGGGAGCTTTTTCATGCTTCCGTCCACATCAACATAATCCTTGAGGGGAATAGTTAGGTTGGTGCAGTGTCCCATTTGAAAAAAAAAAAAAAAAAAAGGCAGCTAGGGCCTTCTGGGCCTCTGAGTCCCATTTCTCAATCAGAATGAGATTTCACACAATACATTCAAAAGCCCTAAAGCTCTCTCCTGGGTTGAGATCTTGCGTTCTGAGTTTCATCTCAGGGTGTCTGTTTCTGGCTAACATTAAAGCCTGTGGCTGACAGTGCAAAAGGCTGACAGAGCGCATGGCAGGAACCAAGAGATTCTAATACCTGGACTTGCCCAGCAGGGCAACATGGTAAAAGTAACGAATCCTAGTAGAATTCAACCCTTGCTCCTTTAAGCTCCATTTTTTTAAAAAAAAAGGCAGCAGATTGGGTGAATAAGTGGTCTGTTCAAACTCACTTAGCAAAAGGGACATTTGTTATGACTCCTTTGTTACCATATGACTCCTTTCTTACAGCTGAGCTCCGGAGTCTCAGTGCTGCCCAAAGAATACCTCGGTGTATATTAAAAGGAATTGGGGGGAGGAAAAAGTTTTATGTTCAGAACAGACCTCTGTCTGTCAAACATTATTTTGTTTTAATAGGGAGATATTTGAAATAATTTTCCTTTTATAAATGAATCATATTGTGTCACTATTGTGAAATGAGATGTTTGGGGGACTTGTTTATTTCCTTAGTGGAGAAAAATCTCATTTCCCTTGCTTGAAGCCTTTACCTTTAGTAACCAGTGAAATGGCTTTGCTGGTTATAGCACTGTCCCGTCAAGGTGACTGGCACTTTCATTCCTATTTACACATTTTGATTTGACTCCAGCTTATGTCTCAAATTAGATCATACACTGTGGCCAGGTCTACATTTCTGGAGAAAATTGATGCAAGATATGCAGCTCCAGCTAGGTGAATTGTGTAGCTGGAGTCAACATACCTTGCATCAGTTTTTCTGGGGCTGCCCTACAGCGGAGGCTGATGGGAGAAATTCTCCAGTAGATTTCCCTTACTCCTTGTGACAGTGAGGAGTACGATGGTCTCTGGGGATGCTCTCAGCATTCAATTCAGCAGGTCTTTACTAGACCCACTAAATCAAACCCCAGAAGATCGATCACCAGAATGACGATACTCCAGTAAGTGGAGGAGTGGCTTAAGTTGTAAAAGGCACACGACCTTTGTAGCTGAGGAATTTCAGTTATACTACTGGTAGGGCTGAGAATAGGATATTCACAATATATTTGCTTGCACCTGTACAGAGACTCCGAACAAGGACAGTTCCCACTTTTCTTCTCAGTCTTGTTTTAGATTTAGCTTTTCTTTTAAAGTAGCAATTAGCTATTCTGTGGCTCACCAGCAATCATTTACATTTTTGTAATTCAGGGAAACACCACAAAGAACAAATGTAAGCACTTCGTGATAGGACTGTATATGTGTGATTCAGTGACTGCATCCATTTTGTATTAAAATTGCTCTCCATGTTGGGAAGGCTCTGAACAGGCCAGAAGATTTCATAGAAAAGTCAAGATGCAGTGCAGAGAAAACAGGGCTTTGATAGTTAAATGGCAACAAAGGCCCTATTCATCTCTTCAAGATACTGTTCATATTAGGGATGAACTAAGCCAACAGAGTTGATATTTTTGCCAATCCAGCTCAGTGTGTTCGCTGGGTAGTACTTACAGGTATACAGTATGGAAGCACTCAGCCTCCAGCCACTCCACAGTGGGTTCTCTGTCAGATCTTGCAGGCTAAGCGAGCAGCCTGGGTAAGCACTTTGCTATACTGTATATGGGATATGCATACTTGTTGTAGGGATAACATATTTATCATTTATTAGTTGCTTGCAAAGCTTTCTAAAAGTGATTTAAGAGGTGCCAGTGGCCAACTTAGTAGGTGGTACCGATCCCCCAGCATCCACATTGAACAAGTAGCCCAACGTTTTTTTAAAGATGCATTCTGTGGCACCAACAGTTGCATTTGATGTGAGATATACAAGTAGATATCCTAACTGCTGGTAAAGATCCCATGGAGCTTTTCATGACAGCAAGGATCTCAGTATCCTAGCCAGATTCCATTTACATTCTGCCTGTGGAAAAAATACAAACTCCTCTGTCCCCTTACGGTCCCAGCTGGATAATCTTCTGAATATCCTACCTTATTAGTGCTCCAGATGCTGTGTTTCCTATCAGACATTTCTGTTGCTGTGCGAGTGGGCCCAATCCCACGCCCATGGAAATGCAATCGATTTGTCATGGAATTCAGTGGGCCCAGTTCATTGTTGCAGTGCAAAGGGACCACACAACAGCTTCATGGCCTCTCTGCCTTATTCCCTGGGGAATGCCCCCTGCGCAGAAGACCTTCCCCACTAGGTACAGAGCCAGCTCTGCTAGTCCCGAATGTTCTGGGAGAATCCTTGGGGCTCTGGTGCAAGGCACATTCTTGGGCATACACAGAAGAGGAGGAAGGGAATGTTGCTGTGATGGTCCTGTGCCCTGGTTATCCCTCGGCAGCTGAATATCCCATAGGGCAACTAGGCACCAGTTACCAAACCCCTTAAGACTTCTGTAATCTGCTTTAGGGCCAAATTGGCCTCCAGGACAAAATGGATGCCAAGTTCCACCTCAGGCTTTGCATGAGGCTTTGCGCCAGTGCAGAGATGAACAAGTGCAGAAATTGTTATCACATCTAGGGGTGCTTCCTTCTACTGTCTCGGGATTTTATGTCTAGTCTGATAGGAAACCTTATCAGAATAGCTCTCACCAGCATCTTTAAAGGTACACTTTCCAAAAACCATCTTGCACTAGCTCATAGCAAATGGTAGAGAATTCTACAAGAAAAACAGCAAGAAGTTAATTTCCTTACTAGCCCTTACCATAAGCAGTGCTGTGAACTAGGAGGCCAGGATAGAGGACACCACACTAAAAGATACTAAATGGCATCAGTGCCTGACTCTTGCCTCCAAGGCTTTTGCATAGTTAAAATTGTGCTTTCACCTTAAAGGATCCCAAAGACTATATACACATAACAGCAATTAAAAACTATTTCTATGGCAGGGATGAGACAAGGATAGTACAACAGGGTACACTAGAGCCTATAATCTGCCTGAAATGAGAATGGGATCCAATTCTAGCCTAGCCTATGAATGCTGGACCAGGTCTCTGAAAACTCAGCAAACCTGGATTTGTGCTCTGCACAACCCTGATCCTTTCTTCTGCCAACAGAAAACCCCAAGGCAATGAGAATCCCCAAAACCTAAAATCTTTGGGGCCGGGGGGACAATGGTGAATCCTGAACTTCCTTCACCATTTTTGGTTCATTGACCTCTCCTCTATTTGATTCACAAACAGAGCAGCATATAGGGGCCAGAATACACTAAGGTATCCTTTACCCAAATGTATATGTGTTTGTGTTTTGCTAGACATAAATAATTTCAGAAATCATCATTTTAGAAACCTTAATCATACTGCTGCATAATGCAGAGATGAGTATTCCATTTGCTTTCCTTCTATGAATTTCTTGCTATATATTACATTTGAATTGGGAACTTTGCTTATGCAGTTTATTATTTTGAGCTGCATTATATAGCCATCTTTATGGTTCCTTTGTAATGTCTACTTAGCCTGAGTGTCTGAAATCACAGCTGCCCTCTAAAGCGTCTTAGTTGAACTGATAAGCTTTATATTCCCAGGGCTTTGTGTATATTCCATTCTTGTGCAACAGACATCCCATCTGGAGTGAAATCAGAGGTCAGCACTTTTCAATGTTTATAATCACTATTTACATTTTATATAAGAAGGGAAGGTCTTTTGGAGGCATAAACCCTGGACGCCTGGGTTCTGTTACTGGTTCTCTTAGACTTCATATCTGATTAAAAGCCTGTAATTTAATTTTTTAATGCCTCATTTTCCTTATTTTCAACAAGGCAAATAATGAAATGTTTTAACACATGTAAGATTAGATATCCAAGATGGAAGACGCTTAAGGTCCAAAATACCTTTAATTATTTTTCCCAAAGAGACATGTGATCACAGGAAAATATAGCCACTTCTGAAGCATACAATTCCAGTCTTGCCAAATTGGCCACAGTGTATATCCCAGTTTGACAAGACCAGTGTGCCCAGAGATAATGGCCAACAAATTCACTTCTCTAAAGAACAAGCCTCCAAAAGTCCTTCCTTTATTTAGGCACAGTAGGTAATATTACAACCTTGGTAAGTTCCACTGATAGTCCCCAGGCTGCTGTTTTGCTAAGACTGAATGGAACACTGGTTCTTAATACTCTTGAATATACTAATTAAAATAGTATGTAAATGATGTGCTGATATTTTTCACTTACTGTCTTATTACACTCAGTCAATTACAGTCACTGTTTTCAATTAGCACGTTATTTAGAATTCTTTTCCTGAGAAGCAAGAGTGTTCAAAAATGAGTGCCCCATAGATAGGCCCCTAAATCTACATGTAGACACTTAAAATAGTGGCATGATTGTGAAGAATGCAAAGCACCCACAGTTTCCATTGACTTCATAAAAATAGGTGCTCTCACACCCACGTAAATCAGCATGAATCAGTCCATGAATCATTTAGAAATCATTTTCTTCCAAATTTATCTTGGAACAACTGTGTTATCTGTCACTGCTCCTGCCTCCATGTCCTGAGAGCCCAGAAATGTTTGTCTAGTTTTTGACTCTCTCATGATAGCAAGGAAAGATACTATGCTGATGATGCAGATTCTATGCTGGTAATGCAGCCACCCCCACCTAATTAGCAGTTCTGGGGTCTGCTGTTCATAGAATCATAGAATAAGAAGAGACCTCAGGAGGTCGAGTCCAACCCCCTGCTAAAAGCAGGTCCAATCCCACCTAAATCATCCCAGCCACGTTGTTGCTCTGCCATAAGGGTACATCCAGGAGAGGTTGCTGTCTCTTCCACTGAAGAGATTTCAGTTTGACTGTCCCTAGCATCTACCTCTTTCTTTGGGGCAGGAACCGTGTTTTGGTTTGTGTTTGTATAACTGCTAGGGTACGTCTAGACTACATGGCTCCGTCGACGGAGCCATGTAAAATAGTTTACTCGGCATAGTCAATGAAGCGGGGATTTAAATAATCTCCGCTTCATTAAAATAAAAATGGCCACCATGCTGTGCCGACGATCAGCTGATCCGGCACAGCGCGGCAGTCTAGATGCGGCGCAGTTGATAAAGAAAGCCTTTGTCGACCGCTCCAGTAAACCTCATTTCACACTCCAGTAAACCTCATTTCACGCTTCCTTTGTCGACCGCGCCGCATCTAGACTGCCACGCTGTGCCAGATCAGCTGATCGTCGGCACAGCACGGCGGACATTTTTATTTTAATGAAGCGGGGATTATTTAAATCCCCGCTTCTTTGACTATGCCGAATAAACTATTTTACATGGTTCCGTTGATGGAGCCATGTAGTCTAGATGTAGCCCTTAAATCCATTTCAGAAAGCATGGGGCGGGGGGGGCTTCGTCACACCTGAGTAGGGGGGAGCTGTTATTCCTTCTTCAGCAGTGGCTCACACAGGGCTGGCCCACAACATTTTGGCACCTGAGGCAGGGAGCTCAAATGATTCCCCCATGCCACCTTTTCTCCTGCCTGCCTGTTATGTCTCTTGTGCCCTCCTTCCTCCAACACAGCACTCCACCATCTCTGTGCATCTAGAGCAGAGAGAATACATATGCACCAGCAGCAGACACAATTTTCTACACTCTGGGTCCTAGTGGCATCCTCCTCCCCGCCCCCTCCCCACACACACACTGGCACCTGAGGCAGCTGCCTCAGTTCGCCTCATGGTAAGGCCAGCCCTGGGCTCTCATCCTCCTAATAGAACAGATTCCTGCAGCCATTAATCAGGGTTGGATGTATGCCTTACATGCCCCTAAGTTCCGCATCTTTAGCACCTCATTCCCTGCCTACAGCTGATCTTTGTATTTTCCATAAAAAATGAAACTTTTAACCCAGTTTTAGGTGCCCTTAGAACTCCGGTGTCCCTAGGCACATGACTACTTTGCCAAAATTGGAAATCCAGCTCTGCCAACAGTACAAGTTGCTGCCTCTTCTTCCTGGTGTCTTTCTAGAATGCAAGCACAAGACAATATTTTAGCATAAATCTTCCAGATTGGGAGTCTGCTACTTCTGTGCCCCAGAAGTGGGTGTATTATCTATGTATAAAGTCTGTCAACCGCTTTGGGATTCTTCAGGATGAAAGTTGATAAACACTACATTCACAACTAGCATACTTTACTAACATCCTGTGATAAGCACCCTCTTTCCAAGTCCCTAGTAGCTATAGGTCATAGATGTTTTCATAAACTGATAAATAGTGCTTCTTAGAAAACAACTTTTTTTCTTCAGATGGTAGATAATTAATATGGACAGATTCTGGCAGGAAATACTGGGGGAAGAAGAAAATTCATTTCCTTCTATGTACTTTTTTGTTCCTCTCTCTGTGTGAGGGCGTTTATCCTTCTTGAATATAGAGAAAATAAACCTTTTAGTGTCTTTTAAGATCTGTGCAGAACTGGAGGGTGGAGTGGAGTGGAGGCAGTCCCTCCTCCTACCTCTTTCTCCCTCCCCCAAGAAAAAAATGTTTTAAGGCAAACGGAATCAGTTTGGTGAACTAAAAAAAGTCCATTTCATATATGTTCCAGTGCAGGAATTTGAACATGAGTTTTTCACATTCCAGACAAGTGCCTTTAATGATGCATTAATACCCGTACATATGATTTTTTTAAATGGGAAGACCATTACAGTGTGGCAAACTCTCTCTGGGAGCCGCTGAAGCTGAAGACCTAGTGATATGAAACAATCTTTATGAACGTCATTAGCTGCAGTGGATTGCCATTGACACTTTTTGTGCCTTGTTAAGCTTTATGTATTCAATAATACATCATTGCAGGGTTTCTGCTGCCTGGTCTGCCAAAAGAGACTTCGGGTATGTCTACAGTCAGGGTGCTGCAGAGTAGGGGTGCTGAGAACCACTTGAATCAAATTGTAAACCCTGAATGCAATGGAAACCACTATAAACCTGGGGGTGCGGGAGCATCCCTAGCTCCAATACCTATGTCTATACCACAAGCACTACAGCAGCCCACCAGTCGAGGTGGTGTCCAAGGATGTGGTTACTGCCACATACTAGCAGCCACAGGTGAGAGGTGAGTGTGAAATGAGGACCAATGAAAGAGAGCCATTCAGAGTGCAACTGCCCTGACTGTCAGAGATACTCCTCTCCTTTTACACCCCATGTTCCACTAATCCCCTGTGCCCTAGCCAATGATCTTATGGTTATGGGGGGGAGGGATAACACCTTCTCTTCCACTACCTTCTGTCAAATTCACAAATAGTTTTGGGTCAATCAGAACTACATTTTTTCATTGAATATACGATTTGTCCAAAAGTTGTTGCTCAATTCTACTGAGGACCTCTCCGCCTGCACTGGCCCTTCATGTCCTTTTCTACCAGATTCCAGTTGAACTGTTAGGTGGTGTATGTGTGAGGAAAAGCCAAACAGCCGGGTAGACACTGCGGGTTACTCACACCAGTTGTTGGCTGTCCATGCTTGATCTGTGAAATGGACAAGAAAGCTGGGCTGTCCCCAGGAGTGGGTAGGGGACTCCAGCTATGGTCAGGCTGTGCCCACCAGGTTTCCCACTCCTGGCTCTCCCCTCCCCCTCCCCCCCCACCAGAAGTCCAGTTGTACTGCAGCTGGGAGCCTCCATGTTGGTATTTCTGCACCATTTAGAAAGAAAGTGGAGGCCAAAATGGCTGCAAAAATGATTTCCTGTCATTATTTTTTTTTAATATGAACCTTTGAGCTCGCTTCACCATCCAGGGATGTTCTTGTTAAGACTATATGCATCACCTCCACTCAGAATGGCTGAGCCCTGCTATGTTGTTTTTACTGAGATGTCTAGGATTTGACAGGTAGCAGATAGATAATATAGTCCTATCTCTCAAGGCTATCTCTAGCTCACACTCTAGTATAGCGAGCAGCCGATATTGTTGTTGTAAACAAGTGGACTGCAGACTGCTTAATGTTCTGCACCGATTGCCTTCCTGATGAATATAAGCTCCACTGGCAGATCTCAGGAGAGGCAGCAATTGCTACAAAGCCACAAAGCAATATGAAGAGCTACAAAACAGCAGCATAATTTTTTCTGTGCAAATTTCCTTGAAGTCATTGCAATAATACTTTTGTTGATCAAGTGGGAAAACCTGTTACCTTGCATGTCTTATCTCTGCTAAATTCAACATTCCGCTCTGAAGAATACAGTCAACCTAAAAAACCATACCTCTGTCTGGACTTTTTTAACCTCCGATTGTTAAAGCAATATCTGTGATGACTATATAAAAAAGATTAGGGGAGAATATCTGTCTCTTTCATTTTTTTTCTTCTGCACAGGAAAGCAGTATGGGATCAATTTGTTTCTTTCCTTTCGATAATGATTTAATTTATTCAATGTAGTTAGTACACATGAACCTCTGTGTTCTGGGTGTCCCTAACATGGGAACACCCATGCTATGAACCCTGGCAGGCAGAGCAGGAAGTGGCTCTGCATGCTCCCATTTCATCTCTCCCTCAGCTGGGGTAGCAGCAGTTCAGAGACGTACTTCCCCTGAGGCTTTCCCCTGAGGCATCGCAATAACATTTTCAGTGTTGTTACTTCAGATTTTGAATTTTTTTCCTACCAAAAGGTTATTTCCCCATGGAAGAAACTCTGTTTGTTGACCAGCTCTAACTTAACTTCTCATTTCTGTGTATTTTAACTGGCAGATCTTGCACTTTTAATGTAAGTTCTCCAGTAACTTAAACCAAAAAGCACAATCGGTGAATTACCTTCCCACTTAAACCTGTGACGCTCTGTTCTCAGAAAACAGCCATCAATCATGGTAGTAAAAATTAATAACAGTGCATATTCTTGTCCTTGGAGAGCAGGGGCAACAGAACTGGACTTTTTTTGTAAATTAAAAATGTTAGAAATCAAATTGAAAATGTCAAATAATTATATATTTTAAAAGTCCCATTTGAACCATTTTCAGACAAATTAGAAGCTAACAAGGTCATCTCCTGAAGTGGTCACAATTATTTATTTTGAATTTTCATGTGCTGGATGATTGCTTTGTTTGTATATCTGTAGGGCTGATTCTGTGCTATGTTTTAAGGAGAAAAAAAATCTATCCTAAATTTGCATATATGTGGTCAGCCATCTTGTATGGATCTGAGAGCATGGCTTCTTAAAAAGGAGGCAGGCATGACTCAGTGCTAGAGTTTTGGTGATACAGAAGAATAGTAAAAATTCATTACAGAACAGCCTATTGCTTGTGTTAGCGAAACTATAATAGATGAGAGGATGAGAAGGGTAAATTTAAAAAGTGTACAATTATTTGTGGCACTAGATGGAAGGATAACAGCTTTCTGTGAACACATCTTGGTGATCACAGTGTAACTCATTTCCAGCCCTCATACTGTCAGGCAAGATTGCAGGCAAACCAGGAAGAGGAAGGAGAGTCAGCTGTATTAGATCACCAGCTAGACTGGTATCCAAAGGAAAGTGGAAGCTTCATAACACTGTTGTGACTGTAAAAAATAGAAGCTTGATGGCATTCGAAGAGAGAGATTATTCAATATACAATCATTTTGCATATAACACACTTTTTTTTTTTTTTTTACTTGCCTAGGCAAATTATGCTGGATGAATTGTGTGTGGAAACCCCAAGGCCTGGTTGAGACACCATTGGAAAATATGACCCATACATTGCTTTTTTTAGTTGTGCTGTGTATTTCTTTTATTTACTTGTACATGTATTGACGCAGATAAGTGCCCATCTGTAGTGAGGAAGCTGCCCCATAAAGGCAGAAGAAGGGTTAGGGCAGTCTTGGAGAGGCTGAAGAGAACCCAGGCCAATTAGAAAAGGGCTTATTGGGAGACCCAATCAAAAGAAGGCTTGCTGAGGCAACCCATGTGTAAAAGGTACTTAGAGTAGAAGAGGAGTGGGAAAGAAAGATTGGCTGCCAAGGAGACACTGCAATGCTGGGTTGAGTAGCAGAGCACTGTGGGGAACTCTTGGCTGACCCTGGTGAGAACTGAGGCCCAGAGAGAAGGTGTTAGGGCTTCAAGGGAAGTGGTCCAGGGAAAGTAGGCAGTGGGAATAGGAGAAGGGGCAGTAAGTAGCTGCCAGTTATAGGGCCCTGGGCCAGGACCCAGAGTAGCAATGTGTCTGGATCTCCCCTCCCCTTTCCTCCACTTGCCCTGAGGAAAGTAGCCAATATAGATTGCAATTAGTCCCTGGAGCAAAGGACTAGACTGTTGATTGCAGCAGGCCACTGATGTGAGTGGCTGGACTATAGACTGCTGGTTACTTTTTGTAGTGAGTTGATGCTATCAGACTGGGTCTGAATAGAGACTAGGAGTGGGAGCTCACTACAAAAAGTAATGTTCCCCCTTTTGATATTCTCACCTTCTTATCAACTGTTGGGAGTGGATCACATCCACTCTGAATTGGCCTCTTTAGCACTGGTCCTTCCTTTGGTAATGTAACACACCAGTCTCTGCATGTGTGTACATATCCTTGCCAAACTGATGATTCCATGCATGTGGCAAAGAGGCCTCCAGCCCATTAAACCTTATGCCCAAATAAACTTGTTAGTCTTTAAAGAGCCATAGGAGTCCTCAATTTTGCTAAAACATACTAATATGGCTATCCCTCTGAAATTTGCCTTCCCAGGCAATCATTTCCCATTTTGTATGCATACAACTGATTGCTTCTTCCTAAATGGAGTACTTTGCATTTTTCCTAATCAAATTCCATCCTGTTTACTTTAGATCATTTCTGAGTTTGTCTAGAGCCCTCTCCCACCTTCCCAGCTTGGTATTGTTCACAAACTTTATAAGCATACTCTCTATCTGTTTGTGACTGTTCAGGATTGGAAGTGAAGTGATAACCAGAAAAAAGAGAACTCATGGGAAAATGGTTCCCAGTGTGCATCAAACTGGACATTTATTGCCATCATCATGTTAAACTACATGGGAAATCTTTAAATGTATACCAATGCACGGTCAGTATCACACTCCTACTGGCACTAGAGGACAACATGGCAATAAGATGTTTAAAGAGGCAATTATATTAAATTCCAACATATGCATCTTTTGTCTAAAACCTTTGCATTTAAGTGATTTTTTTAATGTACTTATGAAAGTAGCTGGAGTGAGAATCCTGGAAAGTTATATTTTCTGTTTAGCCATTCTAGGACATTACAAAACTGGTCATTAACTGCTTATTCTGCAGAAGGTTTAAACTATAAGTAAAAGGGTTTACAACTATTACCAATTTCCTGAGATATAGTGGATTTCCTTCAACTGTATAAGGCTGCATTTTGGAAAATAATGTACTAAGGGTGGAATTCCTGAAAGCATCTGAGCCACTTAGTCATTTAGGATCTTTTGAATATCTCACCTACTGAATCATCCCTCAGTTACCACAACTGGTTTTTTTTTTTTATCTTTGCCTAATCTGGGAGGAATAATGGAATAGACATTATGCAAAAAACTTCCTTCCATATTGCCATGATCTATTGTACATGTATATGCTTGAGGCACCTTAACATCAAGCATTTATGACTGTATCTGTAGATATGTTAAGTTACAGTTGTAAATTTCAAGGCTGAAAACACAGCAAGTCTTTGCATTCTGGAATTGCAAATGTGTACTTGGTGAGAGACAGCAAATTACTAAAATTATAAGACAGTTTCCAACATGCATCATGTACTAAAATACCTAAAAACTCCAAGAAAATATGATTTTTGTCATTAAAGAAATCTAGAGAGCTAGTAAGCTCTATACCAGATCAGTTTATTCTCTGAAATAACTTGCAATGCTGGCAGCAATTCCTCTACAGTTCTGGCATATCAGTAAGGAAAAAAATATAACTACATATCTTACAGGTCAGTAAGGAAGAAATATAACTTTGCTAATAATATCTATCTCTAGTATAGAGCTTTATATTTTCAAAGGATTAAAGTAACTTTTAGTCTAGATTACGCTAAACAAGAAGCTCTCCAGGGGGGGACTCTTAAGGATGGTTGTTAATTTTTAGCAATGACTAAAACAAGCAACTGTTGGCATGTTTTTCTTTTACTAAAACCCTTGAGTTGGTTTTATCTCCTTAGACATTCCTTTTGCAGATGCAGAAAATGAAGGAAGTGAAAATGAGGATGAATCAGCACCTTCTAATATTTCCCTGGTTCAAAGCTATAAAAGATGGTGAAAAAACTGGGGGTTGAGAAAATCAATGTAAATGTAAACAGTGTCTGACAGAAAGTTAAGAATATCACATCACACATTTCTGTGGTAGGAAAAACAAATCCAGTGAAATGTAGACCTTTACTAGTGAGCAAAAAGCAACAAATGGTACATTATGTAGTTGTTGGAATAAAAATGAGGCTGTGGGAAACAAGTCTTATAATAACTTTCAGCTGTGTTAGGCCTCTCACATGGTTTCTAATTAATGGAAATTTGTTGCACAGTTTAAGCTATTTTCCATTGAGTTTAAGGATGTATTTTTACCCATTAGGCTCTCAGATTCTGCAATGATGGGTATTAATGCAAAACACTGAGACAGATAAATTAAATGCATGAACTAAAATACCTACGCGTATTGATCTCTGAAAAACATGGAGAATCTGAGAATATGAAAGGATGGGGGAGAGGAGAATATTTGTTACAGATCTTTATAAAAGAGACATAGGTTGTCAGTTTTCATGCTTCAGTTTATAGACTCATCACCAGCTAGAATTTAGAGAAACTGCCACCAACCCACATCCACTTACTAATAGTATTCAGAATCTTTCTGTCCTCTCCTAGGCTGTGTCTAGATTACATCTCTCTTTTGACAGAGGGATGTAAATTAGGCACTTTGACATTGCAAATGAAGCCGGGATTTGAATTTCTTGCACTTCATTTGCATAATCATGTAATGGCGCTCTTTCAAAAAAGCACCATGTTGAAAGTAAAACTGCGGTCTAGACGCAGTTCTTTCAAAAAGGGAAGGATTTGACATGTTTGGTTTTTGCTCAAAAGATTTTTTTTCCAAAAGTTGTAACTCTTGGAGAGAGGGGACCAATTTCAGATAACTAATACAGAACAAATTACAAAAAAATAACAAATGGTCTGGTAGCACTTTGTAGACTAACAAAACATATAGGTGGTATCATGGGCTTTTGTACTTTTGGGGGCACAGCCTACTTCTTCAGATGACTGGAGTTTTTACTGAAGAAGTGGGCTGTGCCCATGAAAGCTCATAATATAATATATGGAGATATGCCATCTCATAGAGCTGGAAGGGACCTTGAGAGGTCATCAAGTCCAGTCCCCTGTGCTCACAGCAGGACCAAGTACCATCCCTGACAGATTTGCCCCAGATCCCTAAATGGCCCCCTTAAGGATTGAACTCACAACCTTGGGCTTAGTAGGCCAAGCTATCCGTTCCCCCCCCATATACCAGCTATATATTTTGTTAGTCTATACAGTGCTACCAGACCATTTGTTTTTTTGTAATTTATCCTGTACAGACTAACTCAGCTACCCCCTGAGGCTTCTAATACAGCACAGTTGGGCACCTAATTTCTAAGACGCATATAGCACTGGCCAATGTTGAAGACGTGAAACAGGCTAAATGGGCTAGTGCAGCGTTTCCCAAACTATGGGCCGCGGCCTGGTACTGGGCCACAGGAAAAAAATACCGGGCCTCAGCGTGGTTGCCGGGGTGTTCCGGGCTCCCAGAGTGCCCGTGTGGCACCGGGTCCGCCAAGCCCTTGGCCGGCCTGGGCATAACCTGCAGCCTGATGTTCCGGCTCCCGGCAGAGGCGTAGCTAGGGGAGGTCGGGAGCGGGAGGGGAGGGGGAAGGAGGAAGAGGAGGGGAGAGCCGGCCACCAGAAGCAGCACTGGACAGGGGAATCGGGGTGAGATTTGGGGCGGGAGGCAGCCAGCGGAAGCAGAGCTGGGCAGGGGGCTGGCCGGGAGATCGGGAGGAGGAGTAGGGGAGAAGCGGCTGTTGGAAGCAGGGCTTGCCTGGGGCGTCGGAGCTGGCCGGGAGAGATTGGGGGGGCCAGCGGAAGCAGGGCTGCTGGGGGGCGCGAGGTCGGGGGCAGGGAGCTGGCCGGGGAAGATGTGGTGGGGAGAGAAGCGGCAGCTGGAAGCAGGGCTGGACGTGGGCAGCGGGGCTGGCCAAGGGAGATTGGGAGGAGAAGCGGGGGAGAACTGGCTGTCCAGGAGGGGCTTGGGGGAAGTGGGGCTGGCCAGAGACGCAGTGGGGGGGAAGTGGGACTGACCCGGCCATATGTAGATCTTGGGATGCTGCTCCCCCCCCCCACAAAGCACGAGTGAGTCCAGCCCGGGGATTCTATTGTGCCCCCCACCACCACCACCACCTCGAGTAGCTGCGAACTGGCTGGCTGGTAGACACACTCATGCAGCCTGAGCACATTTAGCAGCCAGGCAGTTCGAAACTACAAACTGATACATCTAGTAAAATGTACCTAATGAGAAAATACCAGACATGTTATATGTCTGGTATTTTCTCAGTTTGTTTTTATGTGTTTACATTTTTGGGCTGCAAAAAACAGTACTGAAAGAAAAGGGTTCCAACTGAAGTAAAAAGTTTGGGAAACCCTGGTCTAACCAGCTTTCTGTCTGTCTTACACTCCATTTATCCAATCTATATTCTTTAACTTGATGGCAAGAATATTGTGGGTGACCATATCAAAAGCTTTGCTAAAGCTGGCACTGGGGGCTTTGGGAGGACCAGAAACAACTTATTTGAATATTCATCATTTGATTAATGAATATGCAAATATGAAAAGGAATGTTACCGGTCCTCGAAAAGTTCGTGAATGGATTTACTGGTCCCCGTGTCAAAAAGTTTGGGAACCCCTGGGCTAGTGATTTGCTCTGATGTGACAATTCCAGTGATCATCTCAACCACCAAATCCCTTATATTATGCCTGCAGAGTAGAGAAGGAGGGTGACCAAAAACAAGTGTGAAAAAATTGGGCACTTTTTTTTGACAGAGCGGGAGTGGGATAGTTGCGTATAAGTCAAAGCCCCCAATACCTGGTCACCTCCAAGTAGGACATTTTCCATAACATTCCCCATTAACAAATGAAGCTAAGCTCATTTGATTCTGTAAAAGATTCAAGGACAAGCCATGCTAAGTGTTTATTTCATCACTCAGCTATTATTGAATCTGGCACTAAAATGTTTTAGCTTAGAAACTTTGAAAAATGGTCTGTGTTGCACATTTCTTACCAAAAGTGGGCATTAATAATGAACAGTAGATAAAATCTGAAGAACTACACAAGATGTCATCTGTCTTCTTGCCAGCTATTGTGCTGGATAATAGAGAGCTGTTTTAGAAGAGACAGATGAGATGATTTAGCAGAGACAGCTTGATTCTTATTGTTGTCGTTCACACCAATTTAGAAAACTGTGTTGGATCACAGGGAAATATTTTGGTGATATAAAAATGGAGATGGGGAGAATAATGTAACTTAATATTTGGAGCAAGTGCAAGAATATAGACAAGGCATGTCTCAACAGGATGAAATCACTTCAGAGCTTGAATTCTAGCCTGGATCCTGCAAATGCTTGTGAAATGGTCAGCAGAGTATGCAAGATGGATATGATCCAGTGCAAATATAAATAGAGGTTACCCACAGAGGTGCAACTAGCATTGTTTTCTGCACTGAGCGGAAGTAAGACTTAAGACTCAGGCTTCCTCGCTTTCAAGACTGCAGAGTAAGGAGAGAGGTGTAGGGAGAAAATGGGTGTGTCTAAAAAGATGGGTTAATGCAAGTCTTACAGTTGCCCTGCCTGGAACAGTCTCCAGTTGTAGACTATGGTAGAATAGGCATATCTGCCTCAGTTTCCCTCCTTCAGTGTCTCCAGTAACTCCATATATGCTTTCTTGCCTCAATACCACCCCTCTTTGGGGACAGATTATTAAAAAATATAGTGCAAAACTGTTCATACCTAAACTCATTAACCTCACATCTAGTTTCTCTCTGCCCCACATACCATATTCTATCAACGTGGGCTATTTGTTGGTTGACTGCCCCAGCTAGAACACAGTGCCACTCTTCCCAGCTGGAAACCTGCCCCCCTCCCAACTACTACTCTCTGCAGGTAGTTCACCCGCACTAGTGGAGCAGCCATTGCTTCTCTTGTTCTGTTAAACTCTGATGTCACAGACAGGCCAAAAGTATGTTCTTCCACTGACCTCGGCACTCCAGCAGGCTGGCATCAACAGGTAAGCCCCTCCACTCCTCTTCTGCCTTCAGGCCTCTCCAGCTCAGGAAGTTCAGCTGGCTAGCCCCTCACCTGTTTCTCTCTATTTCGAGGGAATGTTTCCAGAGTTTTGTGCTCTCTAGAATGACCCTGTCTTTCCCAGGCAATGCTTAACTGCCTGTGACGGGGTAAGATCCCCCCACACTAGGCCTGAAGGGGTTAACTCCACTCAGAGGGCCAGGGAGGTCACACCCCCTGTAGCCTGCTAGGCATGCTCTTGCTGCTTGGATATAAAAGTCGGCTACTCGGGGCAGATGGGGCTGACCACTGGAGGGGAAAGAGCTCAGACAGGAGCTCCTGAACAGCCCCTGCAACCAGAGCAGCTGCCCCCAGAGCAGCACCAGCCGCCGCAGCAGCCACAGCCGCAGAGACAACACCAGGCAAGGGAGTCGCCAGACTGGGACTGACTGCCGGAGCCACACGCAGAGGACGGCGCAGGGCACCGGTGGTGCTAGGAAGTGGCCCAGGGCGGAGGATTGCCCTGCGGGAGCTCGGCGTGTTCCAGCTGGCATCCCCGCCGAGCCGGCAGCGAGAGCATTCGCTGCCAACAGGGCCCGGAGCCGGGACCCGGTGGAGTGGTCCCCCTACCTCCCCGCGCCACCATAATCCAGCTCCCTAGAGTTTGGGGGGATCAGGCTGGAAAACTGTCCCCACCCTGAGGAGTGGGGCTGTGTTTGTGACTAGGCCCTAGGAGCTGTAATTACCCTACTAGGGGTGGACTAGGTTTGGGACTAGGCTGCAGAGGTCGTATTGACCCTAATAGGGGTGCAGTGGACTAGCGGCTAGGCCCGAGAGGCCATACTGACCCTAATAGGGGGTGGACTGGATTTTATGACTAAGCCCGAGCGGCCGTATTGATCCTAATAGGGGGTGAATCTGATTTGGGCACAAAGCCCGGAAGGCTGAGCCAGCCCTCACATCAGGGACTGTACCCAACAGGGAACAACTAGGGGTGCCCTGGGCACCAGGAGACCCCGTGACACTGCCCCCTTTTCTGGCACCTCCCATCTGTGCTCTGACTCCAGTTTTCCAATTATATCTAGTCGTCTTTGTTTCAGGGACCAAGAGTCATCTTTTAAACCACACAGGGAGACAGCTCACAAGTCACAGGTACACTGGATGCTGCTTAGGGATTTTGGGATTTCCCTACACCTTACCCCTGAATTTCCCCAATGTGTATGCTAAAATACTTGTACGGAAAAAGCATAATAGATTTGAAAGTCTGAACAAAGACCTGCGTCTTCATGCAGCTGTTGTTTTTCATGATAATGTTGGAGCTATCGCTTCAGCAATGTCAGCCAACCTAATAATTTCCAATTATGATTTGTAAGCAAAGTATGAATGAGCTCTCCCTGACAGCTCAAGATGAGCTGGTAGATAGGGGGAAAGGCTTCAGAACCAGACTATATTTGCATGAACTCACCTACTCTGCCTAAGTATCCAGTAGATCACTATGCTGCCCAAGTGATCAGTTTTGGGTGGTGGTGTTCAGTATTGTTGTTATCTATAGGTAGAAGAACTGCACTTAGCCTGTCCTGATTAACCCCTACAGCTTAATTTCTGCCGGGACTGAGACCTGGCACACCTAGGGTTGTCAGTGTATAGCCTTGGGACCTCTGGGCTTGTCACAATAGTTATGAAAGTAAAAAAAACTTTCTTGACCTCTGGCAACTTGCATTAAAAATTAAACATTGGTCACCCTCAACTGAACTGGGATTGGCCACTGTCGGCAGACAGGATATTGGGCTATATGGATCTTTGGTCTGACCCACTATGGCCAGTCTTATGTTCTTATGTTAACTACATTTGCTAAGCAGGAGGTTTGGATGCCAGGTTGGGGGAGAGAGGAGGACAGATGTTTTACTTGGTGATGTGTCCTCTGCCTAAAAGCCACAGGCACTATTTGTCCTGCCTTCCTCCCCTGTTTAAACACTGAGTTGATTAGGTCCCATAGAGAGTCTTTTGCTTTAAGTGACCACTAGAGCTGAAATCACTGATAACAGGGTCTAAGTGCTTAGACCTAATGCAAGAGGAAGTTTCTATGGTAGACACTGCTGGACCAGCCTGCACGCATTGTGAGGTTCCCTCCCAGAGCTGAAATCGCTGATACCTGGTGGAACCTCAAGAGACCAACCTGCAGAGGTCACAGTGGCAGGAGGCAACAGAAGGTGACAGCACAAGGCCATTGGCAATGGAGTGGTGGTTTGAATGGTAGCATGGCAAACCATAGTGCCCAGAATGAGCAATCGGAGTGAATGGTGAGTGCCTGGAAGAATGAGCCAGGTGAGAAAGCATCTCTGAACTCTGGGTCTTCACTGATCAGGGGCAACTGCTAGAGGGAGGCAGTGGAAGGAGATGGCAGGGTTATATTAAAGGAACTTTATTTTATGGGACAATGTTTTAGTGACTTTGCTACAGATTGCTAGATTTGTGATTGGGAAACTTTATATAACTATACATTTCCTGATAAGCTCAGACTTTTAAAATCTATTATTTGCCATAGTCATTATCTCCCATCATTGCTATCTTGAGAAGTCATTGTCTTGTGGAGTTTCTGTGCTAAATATTTTATTATATTATAATTAATTTTGACATAAGAGCGGTTACACTGGGTCAGAGCAATGATCTGTCTAGGTCAGTATTCTGTCTTCTGACTGTGGCCAAGGCCATGTTCTTTAAAGGGAATAAACAGAACAGGGCAATTATCAAGTGATCCATCCCCTATCATCCACACCAAGCTTCTTGTGAACAGAGGCAAGGGATGTTCAGAGCATGGTGTTGCATTTTTGCCCCACTTGCTAATAATCATTGATGGACCTTTCCGCTGTGAACTGATCTAGCTCTTTTTTGAGCCCTGTTATAGCCTTGGCCTTCACAATATCCCTAGCATAAAGTTCCACAGGTTGGCTGTTGTGTGAAGAAATACTTCCTTTTGTTTGTTTTTAAAACTGCTGCCTATTAATTGCATTGAGTGACCCCTAGTTCTTGTGTTATGGAAAGGAATAAATAACGCTTCCTTATTGATTTTCTCTACACCAGTCAAGATTTTATAGATCTCAGTCCTCCCTTAGGTGTCTGTTTTTCAAGCTGAACATTCCCAGTCTTTTAAATATTTCTTTGTTTGAAATCTGTTCCGTGGCCTAATCATTATATTTGTTTTCTATATGTTTTCCAATGCTAATATATCTTTTTTTTTTTTTTTCAGATGGGACAACCAGACCTGCATGCAACATTCAAGATGTGGGGGTGCCTAGAGGTGAAAACAAAGTGGTGTGTGTTCCAGGCTCTACTCTGGTAAGAAGGAGCCTCTGCTGCAGGGAGAGGAGGCATGGCACACAGTGTGCTCCCAGCATGGCTTCTGCCAGCTCCTGGGACACTCCAGTAGGCTGGTGCGCTGTGCTAAGCAGCAGGCAGCTAGGCAGGTTAAAGGGGCCAGTTAGGGGTGCACTGTAGGCATGTGTATCTCCAGCCAGGCCCTGGTGGGCATCCATGTCCCAACCTGTGCTGCCTCTCTCTTGCCACATTGGCTGGATACCAGGCAGTGCCAGAACAGGAGCTGCATGGGGCAGGGACCCATCTACCACCCAGGTAATCCATCTGTGACCAGGACTGCTCCAGACCACCTTTAGCTGCCTGTCTGGGATTGCCTGAGCTTTCCCCTCCCCTCCGCACACCCTCTGAAACACACGCACACGTGCAGAGTCATAGGGACCTAAGAACCCTAACATCCTCAGCCTCCTGTCCTTGAGACATGCCCCCCATTGGGTGGGAGGTTGTGATATAACAGTACCTGTAAGAAATTTAAATTACTTTCACCTCTGGCATACCATGGTTTTATATAATAAAAGTGGAGGAGCTTGGTTTGCCAGACCAATCAGCAAAGCCAGTGCTGACAACCTATGTGAAAAGGCTGCAAAAACACCAAGCCTCTGGACTGCATCGATATGCAGAAAACTTTATAAGCCAGTCACTGTCAAAGCCAATTTTGGAAGTGCTTAATGAGGCTGTTAAGAATGCTGAAGACAGAGGTCAGTTTATGAAAACATCACACTTTCTATCACAACAGATACCGCACACTGAAAACTGGAGGCTAATGTTTGGTATGTTGTCACTTGGTAATCCTGAAAGTGGACACTGATTCCATCCAAGTCTGGCAAATGCTCATTACTTTTCTGCAAGAAACTCAACTGACTGTTAGAAGCATATGGTGCAAGAGTGAAAGACTCAGCAGCTGAAAAAGTGAAGAACTCTCATCCCACTCAGAAAATGTGCATACATGACTGATGAATGCACCAATGCAAATCGGTGTCTAGCATAAGGCTGGAGGATGCATTTCTAGATGGTCAGGTTATAGAAGATGCATTGGCTGCATCTGTGACATCCCACATCTTAGAATAGTTAAATTCTTTGTAAATTGAACGCCGAAGAGATGGCTGCTTGTGGACCTGGTGGAGTACAAGCTTTGCTCAGAGAAAAGTGGAACCCTAAGCTCTCCTGTACACACTGCAGAGGCCATAGACTCTTACCTTGCCCTTGTATGAGCTGCAGAATCTTCAAAAGATATTTAAAAAGCCATGATGTTTGTTATATCCTTTTTTTTCAACAAGAGTCCAAAAAGACTTAATGTCTTGGAAAGAATAGAATATATACGGGGTCTAAAGTTAAAATTAGTCTAATCTGGGGAAACCTGTTGCATTTCAATGAGAGATCTTTGACTGTCATCTTAAAATTTATGTCAACCATTATTATTGGCTTTGGAAAGTATCTACCAAGATGGGATGGATCTAAGGAGTGAGGTGGGTGGACTACTTTTGCTCTAAAGTTCAGAGAAGACACTTGCTGTTCTCTCTCGCTCTCTCTCATACTAATATACTGTTGAAACTACTTGAGTAATTAAACAGTGCCTCCAAGCATCTGCAACAAAGACTTCAGTTCAGAAGCTAACTAATTAAGGCATGTAGTAAAGAGGACAAGAAGTGTTAGGTAAGCCAGGTGAAAAAGTACACTGACTTGATTCTTACAAACCTACAACAGCAAACTTCTGGATTCTACTCAACCTCTGTGTAGATTTTACAGATGCCTGTTTTGTAAAACACCAATAGTTGAGTGAAGTGAGGCACTACCAACAATGGGGCTGCCATGTGATAGGACAGAATAGAGAATTTGAACACAGAGTGGACTATCATATGATGAACTAATGAAGATTTGACTTCAGCTTCTTCTTTATCATCACTAGTGGTTTGACCCAGTCTCTATGCTGTTTCCTGGGCTGAAAGAAGTAGGAATTCATCTCTTGCTATTCATCTCTTGAGTGGGGGGCTGAGGGGAGGTCAGCTTGTACTGTTATTCCTGGTCTTAACAGAAACAATTGAGTGGTCTTTTTCCTCATTGAATAAAATGTTGTGTTCTGAAAGAAGTTGTCTTCTGTCTCACCAGCATATCATGAAGGACTGGAAGCACCAGACACATGAGAAGCACCAAAGATGAATGCAGTGCATTTAAGGAATTTGTTAACAAAACTGGGCAAAATCACAAGAAACCAAGATCAGAGCCATCCCTAGGAGGGCACAGGGCTTGGGTCACAGTCCTCCCAGTGCCCCAGGACAACCTCCACGCCCCTGCAGCAGGCCCCACCCTGCCTCTGCTCCACCCTGCTCAACTCCTTCCTGCCCCTGCTCTGCCCTCACCTTGTCCCTTCCCTGAGAGATTACCAGGGGGCCTGGCAGGGAGCAGCACTGGGAGTCGATCCCCACCCCCGCACTCACCATGGCAGCAGGAACTGGAGCAACCCAGCAGCCTACTCTGCTCTACCCTGTTGCCCTCTCCCAGGCCACTGCACTTCACTTCTCTGCAGAGGCAGGAGGCAGAGCTCCCTGTGGCAGGGGTGCTCTGCTTCCTGCTGCTGTGGTGATGCAGACTGCTGCAGGCTAGGAGAGGGCATCAGGGCAGGGCAGAGTGGAGCAGGCTGCCAAGTCATTCTGGCACCTGCCGCTGTGGTGAGCAGAGGGGCGACACTTGCCTGCACTCTGTGCCAGTACCCCTGGTAATTCCTCAGCCTGCCCTGGGCCTTATCCACAGGATGACTGAGGAGGCTGCCATGGGGCCTCAGGCAGCCTCCCTGAGCTATCCTATGGACAGGATGGCTCTGACCAAGAATGTAGATGTAGTATTTCATGGTAAGCTTGCCTGGCCAACTTTAATTTGTGTGATTATTTTAAAAACATGAGTTAAAAGTAATAAAATGGGTTGTAAAACATTTTTTATTGTGGTGCCTTATAGTCCACCTTTGTTCTCGTGGTCCTGCCCCTTCTTAGCACTCACTCCCCTGTGTATTCAGACACATATGCCATAATTTCAGTTCCTGGGGGAAACACTCTAATGTTTCAGACTGGCTGTTTTACAGACTGACAGCTGAAGACCCAGATTGTATGCTTCTTTACACGTGCACACAAGTTGTCCCTGTAATCTACACCCCTTCTGGGTGTGGTGCACTGTCCCGTCTAGTGGTACTGAGATTACTACCAGAGTATAAAGAGTCTGCTGTTTAGCCTTAGCTACCAGCCACCTCGCTTTTAGAACATGTGGCAGAGGCTCATGTTCTAAACTCCAGAGGCCCCAGTTTCAATTCTTCCTGTCAGTGTTACACCACAGGACTAGGAGGACACTTACAACTTTTAATGGTACCTTGTAATTTTAACACAATATTCAGTACACCACAAGTAGGAGTAATTCCATGCTTTTCTACATGGATATTTAGTTTATGGCAAGGTGGTATAGAAATCTATCCTGCACTAGCCTACCATGCATTTTGATCTATTCCTCTTCAAAGTGGGGGAGATTCCCATACTTGGGGAATGAGTTAATTCTACTTGTGAAGGTGCTATGAACTCTGCATTCCTCCATACTCCAGCAATACAATGTACTTGTAATATTCCATTTTTTGAATAATCTTTGTTCTAAATGTCATATTTACTTAGAGAGAAAACGTGAGTTTTATTGCTAAATATATTTGATCTGAATTTGGCAGACTGCTTTACTACTGCAGGACTTATGTTTTAACCAGAAATCCCACACAGTCAATCAAAGTAAGAGAAACACAGTAATCAGCATTTGCCCTTAGCACTTATTTTGTTTAAAAAACACAATGAATGCTGGTTAAAAGCCACAGTTAATATTTTCAAGACAAGTTTAAAAGCTCTCTTTAAAGAGGTCCACATTTACAACTTACTATTGATTGAATTACAGTTTAGGAAAGTACTGTGAAGCTATGATAAATTGAATCTTCAATCTGATCCTAAACTTCCTAGACTATTTTGAACTCTTAAAACCATGGCTTAGAAAAAGAGAAGAAGGAAATACTGCAATCCACGCAAATGGTGTTTATTATTTGGTTTGAATTGATCAAAGAAACAGTACAAATGCCAAACTGCACACTTATTTTCACAGTACTAACAGTAGCATATGTTACAAATTTAGGGGAAGTATATCTTTCCAGTGGCATGTATAAGGACTTCAACTTGTAAGAAGATTGATTCTATCTAGGATAAATTCATATCCAACTCCTTATACAGTCAAAAATTATAAGTAATATCCCTCTTCACAATACTATAATTAATGACCATATACAATTTCTTCCTAAATCTTTTTTATGATAGAATTATTTCCTAAATTTGGTGAAAATCACTTTGGCCATTTTTGTTCCAGAATGTTTTGTGTTTGTGTCTTCGGTTTTCAGTGACCTTGTTTGGTATGTGGACTGAAGTCACATGATAATATGAGAATAACTACTATCTAAAGCTGAGACATACTTCTCTATAATATAGACATTTCAAACATACAAATTACTTTTTATTGTGTAATCATGTCTCGTGTGATGGGTTTCTACTCTGTTAAATCCTTTACTTTGCAACCACAGTTCCCAGCAATCCACACAATGGAAATCACTGTGCTTTTTTTTAGAAGAGTCTTTTGTGTATCATATATTAAGCTTCACTAAAGTAGAGTAGAAGTTCCTTATCCTGTAAAGATCTTTTAGATTTATTCAGAACATCACAACACCATCTTCTACTGTAGAACACCACATATCTCCATTGACTTTAGTGTGACTTTATTATTCTGTAGCCATCTCCTATCATGGACCACTTAACTAATGTTTTAAGTAGGAATGTATCGTGCTGTTTACAAACACAGAAGAGGATCTTGGTAAATTAAAAAATACTATGTAAAATACATTTGATTAACAGGTAATAAAATTTTCCACATAACCACCTAGATTGGTTCCTTGACTGGTCACTTAAGTTACACTTCATTGTATCTCATCCTTACTTTATTTCAATTTTTGCCTGCAAAGCTAAGAAGTAACACAGTCTTGGTATAATCCTGCCCACATCAAAGGCAAAACATCTAGTGACTAAATGGGAACAGCCTGATGCCTAAATCTGTGATGATTGCCATGAAAATATTAGACTTGAATTCCTTAACTTTGATGGAAAATGTTTAGGGAGAGCTTCAAAGTCCTTTGAAATCAAAGGAAAATTTTCCCTTGAAAGACCTGAGTCCTGCTGATGGTAACAGAAAACTCGTATTTATTTCTGGACAAAGAATTTTCAGATGTAATTGGTTCTTTATCCAAGTAAAGTTTAACAATAGTGAAGTATTTTGTCAATGCAGATGTTGTTGCATGCATCGCTTACATCTGTGCCCTTGCAATGTGGTTGTTATAGCAACAGGCTAATCTATTATACAGGTTTTATTCCTATGCCACAGTTTGTAGCACCTATAAATAATTAGCTATTTGGAACAGTATGGTAAAAAAAACAAACTATAGAATCAACATCTTTAACCACCATGCTACCTGATAATGGATAGAAAGCTTACTTACTCAACCTAGTGCATGAATTAGAGGTATTGTTATTGGCCTCTTTAGGATTTGAGAAGTTCTCTCTACAAAGCATAGGGAATTATTTCAATTTCCCTCACCAAAAGAGACTCCAGTCTGATTAATGTGCATGCAAATGATTTGATTTTAAGAACTTACTTTGCTGGTAATTTTCAAAATCTGTTCACAATTGTAGCTGCTGAGAATTTGAAAATCTGGTGTTTGTATGTTTTATTTGAATACTTATATCCATGTAGTCCTGAGTCTGTTTTGCAGAATGTGTTTCCAGCACAAGTTAGATTAGAAATGCAATGTCATGAAACAAATTACTTGTGGTATTTTATGGTGGGTCTCTTTTGTAAAACAAAATAAACAAAACTATTCAGAAATAACATTGTTATATGAATTTCAACACAAGAACCAACCACAGCCCCAAACTGGGTTTACTAGCTCTGAGGATGCAATTAACTCCAAAATCAGTTATCCCCTCTTCACTACTCACTTTGTATGGCTAGTTTTGTTGCCTAAAATGGGAATCATTGGTTTCTTTACAAGCAAAGGGTTTGTGAAAACCTGGAACAACCTAGTTATAGAAAAACTTACAGACTAACTCGGCTACCCCCTGAAGCTATTAAAGAGGTACCTTTGCCACAGAATCCCAGAATAATAGAACTGGAAGTGACCTTGAAAGGTCATCAAGACCAGTCCTCTGCACTCATGGGAGTACCCAGCGCCATCTAGACCGTTCCTGAAAGGTGTTTGTCTAACCTGCTCTTTGTGGAATCTCCATCATTGGAGATTTTAATCTCCCTAAGCAATTTATTTCAGTGCTTAACCACCGTGACAGTTAGGATGCTTTTCTTAATGTCCAACCTAAACCACCCTTGCTGCAATTTAAACCCACTGATCCTAGTCCTATTATCAGAGGTTAAAGAGAATAATTTATCTCATATTTTAAAGCTCTTATGTCCCCTCTCAGCCTTCTTTAGTTTCCAGACTAAACCAAGTTCTTTCAGACTTCTCTCATAGGTAATGTTTTCTAGGCCTTTAATCATTTTTGTTGCTCTTCTCTGGACTTCACAAATTTCTCCACATCTTTCCTGTAATGTGGTGCCTAGAATTGGAAACGATATTCCAGTTGAGGTCTGTCTAACCAGTGCAGAGTAGAGCGGAACAATTACTTCTCATGTTTTGCTTGCCATACTCCTGTTAATCCATCCCAGAATCATGTTTGCTTTTTTTGCAACAGTCTCACACCATCGACTCATATATAGCCTGTGGTCCACTATGACCCCTAGGTCCCTATCTACAGCTCTTCTTCCTAGGTAATCATTTCCCATTTTGTATTTGTGTAATTGATTCTTCCTCCCTAACTTTGCATTTGTATTTATTGATTTTCATCCTATGTACCTCAGACCATTTCTCCAGTTTGTCCAGATCATTTTGAATATTAATCCTATCTCCAAAGCACTTGCAACCCCTCCCAGCTTGGTTTTGTCTGCAAACTTTATAAGTGTATTTTCTATGCCATTATCTAAGTCATTGATGAAGATATTGAACAGAACAAGTCCCAAAACTGATCCCTGTGAACTCAGCTTGTTATGTCCTTCCAGAGTGACTCTGAACTATTGGTAACTACTCTCTGGGAATGGTTATCCAACCAGCTACGTACCCAACTAATAGTAGCTCTATCTTGGTTGTATTCAGGCCTGGCCCTTGGGTAAGGCAAGTGAGGCGGTTGCCTTGAGCCCCGCACATACAGGGCCCCGCACTGCCCTGCTCCCAGCCCCACCCACCCAGCCCAGCTACGCTGCCCTGGGGCCCGCATACTGTTTGGCCAGGCCTGGTTGTATTTGTCTAGTTTGTTAATGAGAAGGTGATGAGAGACTGTATCAAAGCTTTGTTATACTAATGCATGGCAACTTTTTAACTTTACAGAAAACACTCAAGATGGACTTCATTTACTCCACCTGGCACACAGTTGGAATTTGTACCCTCTTCGCCATTCGGTACAATTGCATTGTAGGAAGAAATTTTATTATGAAAGGACAAGATAGGATACTGTTCTCCCTCCCCCTCAAGGCTTCTTCCAGAGAAGAAAGTTGAAGTGTAAGTAGGAGATCTGGTGCCATGTCCCCGATTGTTCCTCCTCCATCTGAGGATAAAGCAGAAATTTTGTTCATTTTATTTTAGGAGTGAGGGTATCCTTCAGCCATTTGCTCACTGTACCACTGCTGTACCAGTCTCTTCTGAACCAAATTTCCATTTAAAGAGGAACTTGACAATTTTATTTAAAGACAAATGAACCTTTGTTCGGTATAACCAATGAGTTTGACTGAAGTATTCTTAAGACAATCACTGTATTATGTGCACTTCAATAAGCCATGTGTTCTTGTCTAAGAGGGCAAAAAAATGTGAAGGGTATCTTGCAGGGTAGAGAGGATGGGAACTGGGATGGATGAGCTGCCTAGATGGATTGTGAAGAATATATTGTTGAATAATCTGTAAACAGGTTGTATTTTATCACCAATGGAGGCACTTCAGTCATCATTGGCATGGTCCTTTCCTCATGCTGTGCATTTCATCCAGCACAGTACACCCTCTTACAGAACGTCTACACTGAAGTCTTGGCTTCTTCCCATTTTTTTCTTTTGAGACCTTTTAATAATTTTTCTGGCAAAACTGTTAAATGTGAAACATGTCTCTGACTATTGTTTTGTACAGCAGCTTCATATAGTTTTTGTGATGACTTTTTTTCCTCAGCATCCCTTGTCTGTAAGTGAAACATTAAAAGCCATGTCTACCCTAGCAAGCTACGGCAGCACAGGTGCACTGCTGTAACATTACATATGTAGCCGGTCTATTCTGATGGGAGAGGTCTCCCATCTGTGTAATAAAACCATCTCCATGAGCAGTGGTAGCTACATTGGGAGGTGAAGCTCTCCTATGCCATAGTGCTGTGCATGGTACCACTTATGCTCCATCATACTCCCCCCGCAAAATGTGTCATTCCTGCAAGTGCCCCCCGAGTGACATTAGTTTTGCGAAAAGAATTGGTAGAATACACCAAGTCTAACTTTTAGAATTTTAATTCTTATTGCACTGTATCAATGCCAAGCCTCATGATAAAACATTTCTTTTCTAAAGGTCTGAATCAAAGCCCATTGTAGTCAATGGATAAAGCCCTGAATGAAAATGGGGAACAGTATGGAAGGGATAGGTTTTTCAAAAACAGTCTGTGCATTAAGATGTGGCATGTCTATATCTGCATGCTCAATTAATGTATTTGCGTATGAACATCAGATAATGGTGCATGCAAATGGCTAGTTGTCTAAATATTTTTCTATATAAACATGTGATTTGCATGTCCAGTTGTGATAACTGAGCACACAAAGTGAAATTACATCTACATTTTTATGCAGACACCTCAAACTTTGCTCTTTGAAACTGTGGTCCTGAGTTTCTTTCCCATTGCCGTCCTTGTTACTGAACAACATTAATCTGCAATAAAATAATTGAAATTGGTGCATATTAATTTTTTCATTGAACAGTGATAGCTGCTGCATTTCTTCAGGGAACTTGCTAAGCAAAAATGTTCTAATACTCCTCCATATTGTTCCAAAAAATTAATATAGGATCTATATATCTAATTCTTGTAGGAATTTATACTAGTTAGTCTAGCACAATGTGTGCAGCATATTTCAGTAAGAGGACTGAAAAACAGAAGAATGACATGAATTTGGAGAGTTCTACCTCATTTAGTGTCATTTCCCATAATTATATCTATCAATCATTATATCTGCAGTCAAGGGTTTTATTTTTATGACAACCAGATCTCCCAAGACAATCAGCTTGTTAGGGTAAGCCTGAATTAATATAAAATAGGAGCATATTTTTCTTCTTTCCACTTCACTTATGTAAAACAATTATTTTTTTAAAAAACCTCCTGAACACTAGGTACACTCTTTCAATCACTCTGTACAAATTGGTACCATAACCCTTTGGAAACTTCTCTATTAATGTGAAAAGCAAGCCTTTGAAACTCAGAAAATATAATTGTGCAATTTGAGTTTTCATTCCAAATATGTATCTGTTCAACTCAATTATATAATCTCTCAACAGTGCAATTTTCTGTTTTTATAAATATTTCTTTCTTTCTCTGGGCTTGTCTATACAGTGGGCTAATGGGCTCCACAGGTTTCTAAAATGTGCTAATATGTTGCACATTAATTGGTCTATGTAGTCCATGTTGGTGCTCTTTAACATAGAGCAGTTTGAAAAAGGACTGTGTAATACATACTGGAGAACTTTTAATGCTTACCAGCAGGATCCATACAAACCACTTAATATGCAACATTAGTGCTCTTTGGAAATTACACCTGCATTACTCTACCATGTAGACAAATCTTGTGTGGTTTTCTTTTTTTTGCTTTTGCAGGTTTCTGTGTTTAATTAGTTAAGCACAACACATTATACACATATAGCTTATTATCCCAGTAAAGGGCTAAATTCAGTGCTGAAGTAGATGGATGCAGGCCTATTGAAGTCATTCATTTGGCTTGTTGAACTCACTTATGCGAGTGGTGAAATTGACTCTGTAGCCATGTGAATGAGAGAGAGACTACCAAATGGTTCAAAGATGTTACAGTGAGAAAATGACCACAACTCTTACTATAGGTAGCTGCAGTGGGAGAGAGGGAGGGAGCTAATGAGAAGAGCGACCTTCCTAGTGCCACTGGAATACCCTCTCCGCACAAGTGAGCAGGAAGGAATGGATATAGCCTGTGCCCCACTTTCCCCAGTATTCTGGCCAATAAAGCCATACCAGGAGATATGCATCAATAGACTAGGCACAATGTGCTTTCCTCATCAGACCAAAGGGGCTCTAAGGGCACATCTACACAGCAGGGCCAAATCCAAAATAAGCTATGCAACTTGAGTTACGCCAATTGTTTAGCTTAAGTTGAAATAGCTTATTTCAGCTTTTGGTGCTGTCTACACAGCAGGAAGTCCAAGTTAGAGCACTCTTACTCCGACTTCCCTTACTCCTCATAAAATGAGGGTTACAGGAGTTGGAGTAAGAACTCCTCCGGCTCGCCATTATTTCGACATTGTCAAAATAACTGCTTGCTGTGTAGATACAGACTGTGTTGTTTCAGAATAACATTAGCTATTCCGAAATAATGCTGCTGTGTAGACATAGCCTAAGTGAGTCACAGTCTGACTCCAGATCTGCTCGTGAGACAGTGAAAAAACATGCAGGCTGATTTGTGAGGAAGCCATGACTTAGCTTGAAGGAATGAGAATTTATTTAGCCACAACAGAGGTGAAAATCACACAGTCTAGTAGAACTGATCGTTGCTTCTCCTTTTACAGAGCCTTCTGCATCGCCTGCTCTGTCACACTAATTGTGGAGGAAAAAAATAAGTCTATAATGAGCCACTAGAGGGAGCTCATGAATCCCATGAATGTAATAAGGACCTATTGATATGGATGAAGAAAAAGAATTTGAATTGCATTATAAGGCTATAAATTATATTTTCCTGCTCATATTAACTTCCTTTGTACTTTCATGCCAAAGTTGTCAGAACATTAGTGCTGATTTATGATGTTTGTCATTGAGCAGAGCAAGGCTATCAGAAATGTTCCCAGTTTGCTATTATAACCAATTCATTAGGCCAAATTCTGATCTGAGTTATACAAACAACCACAAGCCTCATGAAGTCACTGCAGCTGCAGATGTGGATAATGGCTGGCAGAGTTTGACTCATGTCACAATTTTATATGATAACAATGTTTATTTTTTCAGAACTTCACCGGGAAGAACTCCATGAAATAAGCATATGCAGAAAAGCCCAGAGCTATAATATAAATCTGCTTAGTGCAAACAGTGCACTCTTGAAAACTGATGTTGATTTTTAAAGCTATTTAAAATCTCTATTAAACAAAGATGAAATCCTGAGCCTGTTACAAGCAATGGCTAAACTCCCATTTACTTTCACAGGGCCAAGATGTCACTCAAAGCTTTTATTTTTGTTCTACTTCTTTAATAATGGTGGTTAGACTCTTAGACTCACAGATCAGCAGGGACCATTATAATCATCTAATCTGACCTCCTGCACGTTGCAGGCCACAGAACCTATCCACCGATGCCTGAAATAGACTGTCCTCTGGCTGAGTTATTGAAGTCCTCAAATCATGGTTTAAAGAATTCAAATTACAGAGATTTCAAAATTCACACTAGTTTAAACCTGCAATTGAACCATGTTCTATGCTGCCGATGAAGGCAAAAATAACCTAGCATCTTTGTCAATCTGACATGGGGAAAATTCTTTCTCCATCCCAAATATGTTGTTCAGTTAGGGTATGTCTACACAGCGGCATTATTTTGGAATAACTGCCATTATTTCGAAATAACAAAGTGTGCATCTACATAGCAAAATGTTATTTCTCAATAATGTCGAGATGGGGGACTTCTTATTCTAACTCCTGTAACCCTCATTTCTTAAGGAGTAAGGGAAGTCAGAGGAAGAGTGTGGTTTCTTTGACTTCCTGCTGTGTAGACAGAGCCAAAGTTGAATTAAGCTATTTTTACTTCAACTACGCAGTTGATTTTGCTGGCGTCGCATATCTTAATTCGACTTTTGCCCTCCTGTGTAGATACGCCATCAGATACTAAGCATCTGGGCTGATGCCAGAAGTAGAAGGAAAAGCTCATTGAAGTTAGTGGAAAGAGTCCCATTGACTTCCTAGGGCTTTGGACTGGGCAATAAAGTACAGGGCTTGTTTGCTTATGAGTTGACACCATTACAATAAGCTTATTACTAGTTTCCTCCAGTAAACCAGTAGACATCACAGAATGCTCTATTGCAATGTGACAGAGCTGTAATTCCAAATATCAAATATTCAAGAAGGGTTTTTAATTCTTTCATTTCCTCTTGCTGCAGCTGCCACACAACCCAGGAGCTCAGCTAAATGATGTTGAAGAAATATACTCTGGATAAAGTCAAACAAAAACTATTATTTTTACTTTGCCATGATGTGCTTTTTTAAACACAGTGTCCCTTTTATATCAGCCTAGAGACCTATAAAAGTGTGGTTCCTATCTTCAGTGATGAGTGGTATTATTAGGGCTGGACCAAGTTCAGGGATCACTGAAGTTCAGCAGATTCAAGTGACAGAACTCTTCCCTGTGCTCTCTGCATACCAGGGGCAGAGTTCTTTTGAGCTAGTCTTACAACCTGCTGCTTTACAATGCAAATGTTGCTATTGCAAAGATATGCCCAGTCCTAGTTCAGCATGTCAGGTGAAAATGCAGACATAACATACACATGATACATTGTGCGAAAGGTACATCTGCTAAGAACAGTTTTCACCAGAAGTGGGAATTGCATTCTTGTCTTTTAAAGATGTATGGGACATATGGACCAGTGGACATCACCTTCCGGTGAAATCATCTCATGAGGATTATTATGTTAAACAATGCAACTCCCTTAGAGGTGCTATGGCCTTGCATTAAATTTCTTGTCATGGCCTAGGTGCTTGGAAAGCCTCTTTAAATTAATGGCTGTAATAGTCCTCTAAAGAAGTAATATTGCCTTTCAGCGTCTCCATGGAAACAAGGACTAGAAAACCAAAGAGCCACAGAGTCTCTGGTTCCAGCGCGGCTAGTATTACACTGTCCTATCTGAGGAGTCCCATGTGTGTGGTAGTTTAGCTCTATGCCATGCAGAACGAGTACAGCACTGACTGACTCCATCCTCTCACATCGGTAGTAGGAGTGTTATGGAAGCCTGCACAGACTCCATGCCTGTGAAGCTGGGGTCTGGATTTGTATAAGCAGTCAGAGAAGAAAGGACTTCACAGTGTGGGACACCATGGCATTTTATACCATCGTCAGGCAGTAGTGACTGTGCTTAACTGTTGGAGGAGAAATTACAGAACTGGGCTTGGATTCACAAAGTGCTATGTTGATGGAATTTTTAGCCTTGTTCAAATGTCAGGTGATCCGCTTGTAGATATTAGCATTCCCCCAAGCGGCACCTTATGTCTTGATTTCCCACACCTTAGCAACAATTATAACTATCGAGCCAACCTTTTAAAACTGACATTCATCATCTCACTCTGATTGTAAAAGATGTGGCAGAGACAAATGCCAGGGATTTGTGTGTGTGTGTGTGTTGGGGTGTGTGTGTGTGTGACATTTATCAGATGAATTAGAATTTGAAATGCAATAATTTCCCTGTCTATTTCCAGTTTTCAACTGTTTGTGGAGAGCAGCTTCCTGTCCCAAACATTACAAGTGATATGGCCTTTCACATTTAATAACAACCATGCCATTAAGATAGAACATCTTGTGCTTTTCTGGTTAATAAGTACCACATATTTACAAGTATAGTTTGAGGTGGAAGTTTATTAATCCTAAAATGTTGCCAATTCTCCAAATTAAATTAAAGCAAGTCAACATTTTTATGCCAAACAAGATCTCCTGAGACAACACTAAGATGTATGCCTTTTTTCTACACATGGATGAAAACTTTGACCTTAATTAGAAGGAATATATGTCTTAAAAGGACAAACAGTGCTTCCATCATTCCCAGTGAGATATAAATGTTTCATTTCAAAATTTTGAATTGTTTTGTTCTGACTTTTTACTTTAAAGCAACATTTTGAGTTCAAATATGACCAAATTTTTAAAAACTTACAAAAAGAGTGAAAAAACCCACCTGAAAATGGTCAAATAGAAATAAAAAAAAATGTGAAGCAAAAAGTTTCAAGTCAACCAAAATGATCTGAAAACCCCAGGCTTTTCATTGCGTGTCAATCCAAAAAGTTTGACTTGATTATAAATGATTTTTTTTCTATGCAGTGATAATTTTTTGAAAAGAGCTGGCTTTGGTTTGAATAGGATTTTTTCTGTGTGCGCTTTTTTTGTTAAATCATTAAATTGCAAAATCCCATAATTTGCTCAGCTCTAACTGGCACTTCAGAGATTATATATTTGGCCCACTGCATTTATGTTAGAGTTGTGTTTAACTGGGGCAAAATGCTTGGTTTTGTGATTTCTCTATGCATTTTCAAGTACTTTAATTGCCATCTCTCCCAATTAAATTAAATCAACTCAACATTTTTTTTAGTTTGCTTCTTAATCTGCATAATAAAATACTTTCCTAAAGCAAGCAACACTCTTCCAATTCCGAAGGGGAAGCAGAGGAACAAAGAGTGTCATGCAGTGGAATCGCAGATTGCCTGAGGGGGGAAAAAAATGGCAGTGCTCTGAACAGACAAAGACAATCTCAAAGGATGCAATGTTCATTTAAGCACTGTCTCATTCGAGTGAACCTGAACCATGAGACGCATTTGTATTTCAGCAGGGTGCTCTTTTATTTTGTTTCTGTTCTTCTCGTAGCCTCTTCGCTCTGAACTGAGCATTTGACTTGTGACTTTTAAAACATAGCTCAGGGGCTCCCATAAAACCAGCAAAATCTTCTTGCTCCAGTTTCAGTTGATTTGTTTTTCTCCACTGAAATTTAGACATCTGAAAATTGTGGGAAATTATGAGCAGGAACGTCATGTAGTGTTACTCCTTACTGGCTTTTATTGCATGCATATTTTTAAATCTTTTTGTTAACAAGAAGTTACAAAAATAATCATTTAGCGTGCTACGTGCCAAGTATTTGAACAGTGATGAGGCTAATACTAACATAGCTCATATAATCAAAACCCTTTTTTGCCTCTGGAGTCCTCTGCTGGAGTTTGCCAATATCACCTGGGGCAGAACCTTGCTGCATTTGGCTAGACTATAGTATTTCATAATTGGCCAGGTGCTTTGTTGGAGCTTTTTGCCTTCCTTTGCAATAACCAGTATAGACTAAATGAGCCTTTTGTTCTTTTCACTATGGCAATCTGTGATGGAATACACCCCTGTATTCTCACTCTGTAAACTATTGTACAAATCTATCCCTTGTGAGGTATGCTTTGCAAAAACCAAAATGGCTGATTCATAGTATCTTGATAAAATATGCTTGGCAACATTGTCTGAGACATTATAATATTCCCCAGTATGTGTTATTAACACTTATTCCAAGCTTCTAATCCACAATCCTGATCAGGCAAAAGTCAACATATGGGTCTGTCCCAAACAAATGCCTTAATTTGCATTTAAGCAGTAAATCAAGCAGGAGGGAAAACAAAGGCAGCTCATACAGGTGGGAAAAAAAACCAACCCCAGCAGAGAACATCCTTCCACATACTGTTTGGCCTGGGCCACACTCAAGGGGAAAGGCGACTTAAGATATGCAACTCCAGCTATGTTTACTACTTAGCTGGAGTCAACTTATCTTAAATTGTGTTTTTGCACCGACAACACAGTGGGAGGTCAAAGGGAGCAAACATTCCAATTGACTTCCCTTTCTCCTTCTGAGGAGCAGGATTACCGATGCTGATGGGGGTGCCCTCTGAGTTCAAATTAGTGGGTCTTCAACTATATCCTCTCATTTGAACCCCAGAAGACTGACAGCAGCTGCGTCGATCTTATGCATAGTGTAGACAAGTACTTTGTCTCCTGGTTCTTATCTGGCAACTATAAAAGGAAGGGCAAGGGACCCTCCCATCTCATTCTCTGCACCTGAGAAGACACAAGGAACAATTGTTGGACTCTGGGGGAGAGGTCCTGAAGAGTTTTTGGTCAATAATCTTGCCGGAAGCATGTAGTGAGAAATTTTGCTTGACTCTACTATAGTTTGCTAAATGAGGCACTAGAACACAATATATATTTTTCTTGTAACCATTTTTTACATTTATGTCTCATTACTTGAACTCACTTAAAAATCTCTCTTTGTAGTTAATAAAGTTGTTTTATTGTTTATCTAACCCAGCATGTTTTAACTGAAGTGTCTGAGTATTATTAGCTTATCTTAAATGGAGTATGTTAGTCCTTTAAAGGAATAACAGACTTAATGTATTTAGACAGTCTAGGGGAGGGCTGGGCAGTACAAAGCATATGTTTCCAAGAGAAAGTCTAGGAGTAGGTATGTGCTGGGCTCATCCTAAGAACATAAGAACGGCCGTACTGGGTCAGACCAATGGCCTACCCAGCTCAGTATCGTGTCTGCTGAAAGTGGCCAATACCAGATGCCCCAGACGGAGGATTCACAACAGGTAATCCTCACGTGATCCCGCCCCTGTCACCCACCTCCAGAGAAAAAGAGGCTAGGGACACCATTCCTACCCATCCTGGCTAATAGCCATAGATGGACCTAACTTCCATTAATCTAGCTACTCTTTTTTGAACCTTGTTAAAGTCCTAGCCTTTACCACATCCTCTGGCAAGGAGTTCCTATAATATAACAAGGCTGTGACTAGAAGGCTACAATCATACCAACACATCTGGGAGTGACTTGCATGCTGGTGGCTGTTTGGGAACAGTCCAGGTTGGAGGCTGCAACACCAAGGCATTGCAGGATATGCCCAGTTACAGAGTAGGGGTAGCACAGCCCCAGTGCTCTGGACTGTGCCCACTGAACTGAAGCAGCTTTTTAAGCGTTCTTGAAAGTACTATAGTCAAGCAGCTTACAAAGCTCCCAAACTCAGTAAGAGTTGAGACAATTGCTGCTGTGTTTCAATGGATTTTTCCTTCATTAAATGTTTTGCTCTAATTATGTGGTATCTCTTCTCATGTAGCTCTGCCCATGCATGTCCTTTGGGACATGTCTACACTAGAAAACTATTTTGAAATAACTCCTGAAATAAGAGTTTCAAAATAGCGTGTCCACACTACCAGAAGCCTCGAAATTAATCCAAGGCAGGCTCTGTTAATGTGATCATGCTACCTTGACTTAGAGCCCCAGGAAGCACTGGGGAGTAATTACTTTAATGACTCTCAGGAGTAGATATTTTGAAATAGCAGCACCGTAGTGTCCACACTACTGAAATTTCAATATAACTAATTCAAAATTGGCCTTATTCCTCAGGGTAAGCAGGCATTATTATTTTGAAAAAATGAGCTTGGTAGTGTGGACACTGCTTGTTATTTCAAAATAAGGGGAGTTATTTTGAAATAACTCGCTAGTGTGAACCAGGGCTTAAACTAAATTAAAAGCACTATCTACCATTTTAGCATTATAGGCCCACACCTTGTTACTGATTGTCTTCATCTTCATTACTGAATCTGTAGTTTGCTGCTGATCATTCATTTAATTTTTTTGGCTGAATCAAAGCACATTCCCTAGCTGTCAAAATAAACTGAAAATCCAAGCATTCCTCTCACTGTGGATTGCATTAGCTGCTGCATGGCAACTGATGCAGTACAATATTTTTCATTTATTTCAGATCATAGGCGTTGCTTTAACTGATAGCTGTCTCTGACTGTTCTGTTGCTGCTTCCCATACATTTTATCTGTTGTAGAGGGTATCTCAGCTTCTGTTGTATGGGCCAGATGTATCATTTCTGACGAGCCAATCTGAGCTGAGCAAAAATGGATATTTTGGTTTGGGAACCAAATCAAAATCTCAACAAAAAAATCTGATTCATACTGAAACAATTCTGTTCAAAAATTTCCATTGAATCAAAAAATGGTTTTGAATCAACTAAAACATTCTGAGTCATTTCAAAATGAATTTTTTTTATTTTTCAATTCATTTTTCATTGACAGAAACATTTTGGTTGACTTGAAAGAAGTTTTCCCCCAAGGTTTTTCATTTCAATTTTGCACTTTTGGGATGTTTTTCATTTTGTTGGGTTTAATTGGCCAAATTTGAATTTGAAATGTTGCTTTGAAATGAAAAATATCCCAGTAGCATGAAATTTTCTGGAGCACCTAAAAATCTGTTCAGATTTTTTTTGTCCATGTCTAGTGTGTTAAAGTATGGAAATATGATGATCTGCAATACACTTGTGGGTTAGAAGAACTTTACATTGAAGAATTGTTTTTGATTCCTATGTTTACCCGACAACAGATGTACAAGAACCAGTTTAATCTAGGATTGATTTTTCTTTTCAGAGAGATGCTTCTAATAAACCTAGACATCCTTGAACTGGGAGAAAGGTGCTACATCCAGGATCTATCTGAAATTGTGTGACAAGCCTGAACTAAGAATAAAGATGACAGGAAAAAACACATCAATGCTAAAATAAGAAAAGGGCTTTTATTTATTTAGAGATAAACTAGGAAATTTGGGTGTGTCTAGACTACAGGGTTTTGTCAACAAAAGTGGACTTTTGTCGACAAAACTATACCTGCGTCTACACTGCCGCTGAGTTCTGTCGCCATAACGTTGACAGAACTCAGCAGTTTTGTCGACAGCTGTAAAGTTCATTCTACAAGGAATAACACCTTTTGTCGACAGAGTTCTGTCGACAGAAGGCATTATTGCATCTACAGTGTCCTTTGCATCTACACTGTCATGTCGACAAAGCGGCTTGCTTTGTCTACAGAACTGGATATAGTCTAGATGCTCTTTGTCGACAGAAGCTTTGTCGACAGTATCTTCTGTCGACAAAACTTCTGTCGACAAAAGCCTGTAGTCTAGACGTACCCTTAGACTAGCCTAGCAAACTGCAAACCAAATAACTCTGAAAGACAAAGATTGAGATTTGGAAGTCTAGTTCTCAAGTCCACATTTTGGCACCTAAATAATTAGACTTAATTTCTTTGAACACCAAGCAATTCCCATTTAATTTAGGTACCCAGGGCCTGATTCTCTGTCTCTGCATCTTATGAAGTCATTTACCCCCATGCAAAGAGGATGGGAAACACCACTAAAAAATACCTTGCTTTGCTTCAAATGACTACATAGGGCAATATGCTGGTCTTTGTTTTTGAAAATACATACAGTTGATATATTGGCTGTACTATCTGTGTCACTTTTGACAAGTTCACTGACTAATACAGATACATGATGATTAGATCAAATGCAAACAATAGAAAGGAACTAAAGACGGTTAGTAAAAGGATAAATTCCATAGAAATAGCCCACAAAAATCATGAGTTATTCCACTGAAATAGTGGAGGTATTGCAGACCTGGACTTGTCTCAATGGAGAAATTGATTGGAATAAGTATTGTGGAATAAGCTATTCTGTAAGGCCTGGTCTACACTAAAGGGGAAAGTAGACTTAAGATATGCGACTCCAGCTACTGTAATTACGTAGCTGGAGTTGATGTATCTTAAATCATGTTTTTGGGCAATTCACACAGGAGGAGGTTGATGCTCCCGTCAACGTCCCTTATTCCTCATGATGAGCAGGAGTACCGATGCCAACAGGGGCACCCTCTCAGTTTGAATTAGTGGGTCTTCACTAGACCCTCTAATTCAGTGGTTCTCAAACTTTTTGGCCCGTGGCCAACTTGGATCAATGCAAACCTTTTGGAGGACCATCAGCTGCTAATGGAAACTTGTTGTTAATTATAAAATTATGCCTGAGCCATTTTGCTAGTGCTTCAGGTAGGAAGAACAGTTTAATTTAACCAGTAAGAAAGGAAATATTAATTGAAATTATTAAACAGATTAAGCGCTTTAACTTTCTCATGTTTGTTTACCAAACTTCATTTTAAATAAAGTAAAAACATTAATTTATGGCCAACACAAAAAGGTTTCAACGTTGTCTTTCTTTATGGCAGGGGTGGGGAACCTTTTTTGGGTCTCGAGCCACTGACCCACAGAAAAATCAGTTGGGGACCACACAAGTGAGAAGGAAAAAACAAAACAAAACACCCTTCTAACCTTACCCCCCCACCCTCACTGATGTGGCCCACAAATGAGATACCTCACTCCCCTGGCTCTCTTGCTCCAATGGGGGGAGGAAGGAGGGACAAGGAGGACTGAGTTTCAAGGCTTCCCTTAGGCTAGATTAACTCTTAAGGGGTTCCAGGCTTAGTGGATTTTGTGGACCCTCCAGGTTCTGGGGTGGGGCCAAAAATGAGGGGTTCAGTGTCCAGGACAGGGCTACTGATGATTGGGATAGGGATGGGTGTAAAGACTGGGATAGGGTGTCTAGCCAGGGGCAAGGGTGCAGGAGCAACAGAGGGTGCAGGAGCAGGCTCGGGGTATGGTGTCTGATCGGGGCGGGGGAATGTAGGAGTGAGGTGATGTGGAATAATAGCTTATTCCAGAATAGCTATCCTGATCAATTTCCCCACTCCTTACAGTGACATAATCTGGGAGCAGAATTTAGCTCTGCAAGTAGAACGGATACAAAGCACTCATCTGACCTTAGCAGATAGGAATCATACATAAACGTTGCCTGGTTATTACGGACAGTCACACAAATATGTTTACTATCCTACAGAGAAAATTGAAAAATCTAATCAGAATGCCACCTTTGGAAAGAAGAAGATGGAATGATGCAACGAAATGCTTTGATAAAAGATAAATGTGTTTCTTTTATTCTTGTTTCTGCTCTTTTTTCCCCAACTATCTTGTGCATGAAGAAAGGAAAAAAGCAAAAAGCATATTTTACGTGCTAGATGATACTGCATCATAAATTCACGTATTCAGTACCCTGCAGTAACACAATTACCTGTTTATAATTCCTATATAGGTAAAAAACATGCAAGTGAACACACACACACAAAATCCATATATCATTTTTGTGACTGTCCTAAAATTCCTTTCCAAAAGAAACCAAGCCTTTTTATGCATAAAGTTACATTCTCTCCATATATTAGAAAGGATGATTATCTAGCTATCTGTAGCTGAGTTCTGGCCTGACAGGAGTAATTAACAGTTGCAGGGAGGCCTTATTTCTTGAAAGCCAGAAGAAGGGAAGTAAACAGACTATTAGATTGAAAAGAAGACAGAATGTCTGACCCAGCTATAACAAGAGGAAGAATTCACAGGGAACCATTTACTATGAGCAAGATTAATGATGAACAAAATAAATTAGGAATATAGAGATGAGGTTAGAACTAGGTCCAATATGGACACTGCATGGACACTATGTTGCACAGGGATTGACTTCTGCAGAATACCCAGTCCAATCCAAAAAAATGTGATGTGTGACATGACAAATGCATATAGATGTGTAAATGTATGTAAAAAGAGAGTGTTTCCTTTTAACTTTGGGGCTCTGGTATAGCCTGCATTCATCTCCCTGCATGTGAGTCCAATAACTCAGTGTTGCAGTGCTCTATGTCAAATAAAGGAACCCAAATGATAAAATCTGGAGTGTGTTTAGGGTCTCAGAGAACTAGATGAAGTGTTCTCCCAGAACTAGATAAGCTGTTTTAGATAAGCTGAGTAGAAAAGTCATGCAGAGAATCTCAACACTTTTCTATATCTAAGGCATCCACAATCTTAGTGCTTAGGGACTAAAGCTTGTTGCAGTGACTTTGACAGAACCATATTCCATTAGAATATGTGGTTAGGTTGAAATTGAAATATTTTGCAAAAGTAAGTAGATTTTTGCCACAATTTAGTTTAAGGAGAAAAACCAAAACCTTTGTGTCCTATTTTAGGAATAAAGGTTTGTTTGTTTGTTTGTTTGTTTGTGTGTGTGTTTTGTTTGTTTTTCCCACGTAGAAAGGACTTTTTGTTTCAACTTTCTAAAAGTTTGAATAATAAATTTTGGAAAGTCAAAATCTAAATGAAATATTTCTGATTTGTTGAAATTAAATATCTTGATGGACCCAAAATGAAACTTTTGTGGGGTGGGATTTTCTTTTCTGGAGAATATTTTTGGTTTTTGTTCTGATTTGGAGTGAAGCCAAATTTCCAAATCTTTAAATACCCCAAAATGGAATTTCAGTTCTTCACACAGGTTTATTAAGCACCAAACAACCATTATGAAGAAAGTTTATAGTTTAAAAAAAGAAAGATACCACTCTCCTTCCCCTATTCTGTGTGGATTGGGAGAAGGCTGTGTCATAAGAATGGCCCAACTGGGTCAGGCCAAAAGTCCATCTAGCCCAGTATTGTGTCTTCTGACAGTTCTCTGGCAAGAAGTACCATAAGTTCGCCATGCATTGTGGGAAAACATACCTCCTTTTGTTTATTTTAGAACTTCTGACTATTAATTTCATTTGGTGACTCCCTAATCATTCTGTCACTTAGGGTACATCAATTGTATAGCTTAAGTCGAAATAGCTTAACTTGGCTTTTGGCGCTGTCTACATAACAAGAAGTCAAAGGAAGAATACTCTTCCTTTAACTTCCCTTACTCCCTGTGAAATGAAGGTTACAGGAGTCAGAGTAAGAAATCATCCAGGTCACCATTATTTCAAAATAATGGCTTGCAGTGTAGACACGCTCTTTGTTATTTCAGAATAACGTCAGTTATTCCGAAATAACGCTGCTGTGTTGACATAGCCTTTGATACTTTTTACTTAATAGCTGACAGTGTCACAGTTAAATACAAGATCAAATGTAGAGTATAGAATGAATAGTTAGCACATATTCTAAAGGGACCTTTCAAGTGGTCCATTAACAGCCCTAGGACAAAAGGGGGGTTAGTGGGTTACAGATTGTTGTGATAAGCCATAAATCCAGTGTCTTTATTAAAACCATGATTTTTAGTGTCAAGCAAAGTTATGAATTTAAGCCCCTAGGCTCATCTTTTGGAAATGTTGTGCAGCTTTCCTTTGAGAATGAGGACTGACAGTTGCAATATAAAGCTTTGTCTAGACTAATGAGGTTCTGAACAGAATCATGAGAAGAGCAGGCATTTGCAGCACACCCAGGAGATGTTTGTATCAGCCTGCATTCACTACTTATGAGGCACGCTGCTGATTCCCACACTCATCGTGAATTTTGTGTAGTGTTCAACTCCCCCAGAGAGAGGAAAATGCAGTAGTTTGACTTAGGGGGTGATAAAATAAGGAGTTCCTAGTTCCTCAGATTAGATCTTTGTCTTCTACCTACTGTAGGCTGTTCTCTGCACCACTCTGTATACTTTTGAATCGGATAAAGATAATTAATGTCCATTCTGCAGCTAAGGGATCTGACTTACTTTTCCAGTGTCTTCATATAATTATTTTCACTATTTTTAATGTTCATTTAATCCTTATTTTGGACCTGATCCAAAGCTTATTGAAATTAATGAGATAATTCCTATTAAACCTGTGGGTTTTGGATTGGGGCCTTTATTTAGTAGAGCGGGCTTCATTTTGTCCTATGATTCCCAGATGGCTGAAGAAAGCTGAACATTCTATCCAATTATGGGACTGAGAAATTTCTCCAAAAATCCCTACCCTGGACAGAAAGCCTCACAGACAAAAAGCAAAACAAGCAAAGAAAGCAAAGTTACTCACCTTGGTGCAGTAACTGTCGTTCCTCGAGATGTGGCCCCCCGTGGGTGCTCCATGGTAGGTGCTGGGCTTGCCCCGGCACCGCAGTATGGAGATTTTCGCAGCAGTAGTTGGCCAGACCGTGCATGCGCGGAGGGCATCTCACGGTATTCGCGCTCTTTCATGCCACTCGGTCCGGTTCTAGCCAGTTCCTCGAACCTGCCTCAGGTTCTGGAAAATAAAAGGACACAGACTCCGAAACAGGGAGGTGGGTGGGTAGTGGAGCACCCACAGGGACACACATCTTGAAGAATGACAGCTACTGCACCAAGATGAGTAACTTCACTTTCTTCTTCAAGTGATGTCCCCGGGGGTGCTCCACTGTAGGTGTCTGCACAGCAGTATCCCCCCCGTATGTAGGTAGGTGGGATTTGGAGCCCCTTATTTATTGGCAGACAAAAGGACTGCAGCTGCTATAGAATTATCAGGCAGCCATCTACGCTGGATGGCATAGTGCCTAACGAAGGTATGATAGGAGGCCCAAGTGGCTGCCCTACAGATATCTGCAAGGGGAACACCTCTGAGAAAGGCAATAGAAGCTGACATGGCTCTAGTGGAGTGGGCTCTAGGGAGTTCTGGGAGAGGTATTTTGCATATGGCATAGCACTGGGTTATGCAGGAGACAATGATGTTAGCTATTCTTTGGGAGGAAAGAGGCTCCCCCTTTGACCGCTCTGCCAGGGAAAGGAGGAGTCGGTCGGTCCCCCTAAAAGGCTTAGTACGGTCTGTATAAAATGCTAGAGCCCTGCGTACATCTGGAGTGTGAAGATCCGCTTCTTGGGGGGAAGTGTGTGGCTTGGGGTAGTAGGAGGGCAATATAATAGGCTCATTAATGTGGAATTCGGAACAGACCTTGGGAATGAAGGCTGGGTGGAGTCTAAGGATGACATAGTCCTTCTGGAAAATGGTATATGGGGGTACCGCCATCGGCGCAGATATCTTGCTAGCTCTATGGGCTGAGGTGATGGCGAGAAGAAATACTAATTTCCTTGTTAAAACCTGAAGAGGTATTGTGGCTAGCGGCTCAAATGGTGGCGCCGTGAGAGTTCGTAGGACTAAGTCTAAGCTCCATAGTGCGGGAGGTGCCCGAAGTGGGGAGGGGTTCAAATTTGTTAGTCCCCTGAGAAACCTTTTTGTGAGGGGGTGAGCGAACACAGAAAAACCCTCAATTGGTTGCCAAAAAGCTGCCATTGCCACGAGATGGACTTTAAGTGATGCTAAGGCTAATCCTGTTTGTTTCAGGTCCAGTATGTAGTCCAGTATGGTATGGATAGGAGCAGTCTGAGGGTTGATGCAGTGTTGGGAGCACCAACAGGTGAATCTTCTCCACTTTGCGAGGTAAGTAGTCCTTGTATTCTGTCTTCTACTGTGTATCAACACATTTTTGATGTGAACCGAACATAAGGTTTTGGATGCATTTAGCCAACTAGTTACCATGCTGGCAGGTGCCGCGTGTGAAGCTGTGGGTGTAGAAGGCAACCATGCTCTTGAGTAATTAGATCCGGGAGCCATGGTAACTGGTATGGAGGATACCGGGACAGTTGCAGGAGAAGTGGGAACCAATGTTGTCTTGCCCATGCCGGACCTATCAATATTACCGCGGCCCTGTCCAGCTTGATCTTCTGAAGGACTTTTGGGATGAGTGGTATGGGGGGGAAGGTGTACATCAGAGGACCCCTCCAGCTGATGAGAAATGCATCTGGAGAGTGGAGACTGAGTCCCCTCTCTGGAACAGTAACGGTGACATTTCCTGTTGTTGTAGTTGGTGAAGAGATTGATGAGTGGTGTCCCCCATTGGTGGAAAAGAGAATGAAGGACTTCATGGTGAAGCTCCCACTCGTGATCCGGCGCGAAATTCCTGCTGAGGGAGTCCACTGTTGTATTGTTGATGCCAGGTAAATATGATGCCACAAGAGTGGTGCCATTGGCTATGCACCAGTTCCAGAGTGAGACTGCCTCTGCACATAGGTATCGTGAGCGTGCGTTTCCCCTGACGGTTTATGTAATACATCGTTGCTATATTGTCTATAAGGATCTTTACTGTGCAGTTGCGAATCTGGTTGTGGAAGTGCTTGCAAGAACTGGCAACTGCCCTGAGCTCTAGAAGGTTTATATGAAGTAATGTCTCGTGGGCGACCAGCGGCCTTGTATGGAGACCCCGCCCATGTGTGCGCCCCAACTCATAAGGGAAGCGTCCATAGTGATCTGATATTGGGGTAGAGGTTGGTGGAAGGGAATCCCAGATAACAGATGTTTGTCTATGGTCCACCATTCTAGGGAAGCGAGGACTTTGGCTGGGACCCCCACTACTCCGTGTATGTCTCAAGCTGTGGAGGTGTGAACCGTGGCTAGCCAATGTTGTAGGGTGCAGAAATGTAGTCTGGCGTGGGGAACTACAAACACTGTAGCAGCCATATGACCCATAAGTTTGAGAGCTGTGAGCACCTGTACCGTGCATTTGGCACGAAGGTGTCTATCAATACTTGGATTGGGAGAAATCTGTTGATGGGCAGTAATGCTCTTGCTGTGATGGCGTCGAGTCACGCCTCAATACATTCCATCTCTTGTGTAGGCTGTAATGTCGATTTGTCCTCGCTGACGAGTAGGCCTAGTGAATGAAAAGTTTATCTGGTGATGTCAAGCATTGTGGATACGTCCACCAAGGATCGACCCTTTATGAGGCAGTCGTCCAGATAAGGGAATATAACAACCCCCTTGCACTGAAGGTAAGCGGCCACTACTGAGAGCATCTTTGTAAACACCCTGGGGGCAGCGGAGAGTCCGAATGGTAGGACGTGGTATTGGAAGTGGTCTTCGCCAACAGTGAATCGGAGAAACTGTCTGTGCACGGGATGGATCATAACGTGAAAATATGCATCCTGTAGGTCGAGAGCAGCAAACCAGTCATTCTGATCCAGGGATGGAATTATCGAAGCCAAGGTTACCATCTTGAAACATTGTTTTCAGAGATATTTGTTTAGTTACTTGAGTTCCAATATTGGTCTCCATCCCTCGGTTTTCTCCTATACCAGGAAATAATGGGAATAAAACCCTTTCCCTCTGACGTGGTCTGGTACCCTTTCCGCCGATCTCTAGTAGATGGTTGATCTTGGTGCGGAGTAAATCTTTGTGAGAGGGGTCCCTGAAGAAGGACGGGTTTGGTGGGGTTGTAGGAGGGATGGATAGGAAGGGTATGGCATAACCAAATTGGATTATCTACAGCACCCATTTGTCACTGGTGATATCTGCCCATCGGTCATAAAATGGGCGCAGGCGATGATGAAACAAATGGGTGGTAACGAATGGTTGACGAGTTAGTGAGACTGGTTGCTTGCTCCCCCGACCAAGCAGTCAAACCTGCTGTCTGGCGTTGGGTTGATTTTGCGGTGATTATTTTGGTTGCAGCATCTAGGAGGCCGGTGACGTTGGCGTGACTGGTCAAAGGACCAGTGCTGTTGCTGCCACTGCTGTCTGGTGTGGGTGTAGTCATAGCACCTCTGGAAGGGAGTGTAGCACCTTCTCCTATAAGGTGAGTTGACCTGGAGTCTTTACTCGAATGCAGAACCGTGTCAGTCTTTTCCGCAAACAGGTTATCTTTCTTGAAAGGTAAGTCTTCTACTTTTGCTTGCAGGTCTTTGGGGACTGCGGTGGTGGACTGAAGGTATGAAGCTCTTCTCATCACAACAGCAGTGGCTGTGGCTCGTGCTGCAGTGTCTGCTACGTCCACTGCTATTTGTAAGCTGGCCCTGGTGGAAGCATAACCCTCTTGGACAACAGATTTTAAGATGGGCCTTTTAGACTCGGGTAGCGACTCCATAAGAGTTGTACATTTAGTATAATTATCGAAGTTGTGGTTCGATAAATGTGCCAAATAATTGGCTATTCGGAGAAGCAGCATTGATGATGTGTAAACTTTCCTGCCGAATAAATCAAGCCTTTTTTGAGTCCTTGTCCATTGTTTGATTCCTGTATTGTGGTGCCCTTGCTCTTTGTTGCACCGCATCCACGACCAATGGATTGGGGTGTGGGTGGGTGAATAAAAGCTCTGATCCTTTAGGCGGCACAAAATATTTCTTGTCTGTTCTTTTATTGGTTGGGAGTGCGGATGATGGAGTTTGCCATAACTGGATGGCCAGTTTGGAAGTATGAGGCGTCTGGAGATTCTTAAGGAGACGATGTTGTTTCTCCTTTATCTCAGTGAGTTGAATCTCCTGGGAGGCTGCCACTCTTTTAAAAAGATTTTGGAATTGCCTGAGATTGTGGGAGGGAGAAGTATCCCCCGGAATGACCGCCTCATCTGGTGAGGATGACAATTGGTCTGTAGGCGATATCTCAGGCTGTTGTACCTCTGCTACAATGGGCTGTTCCTCCTCCGTCTCAGATTGGGGAGGGGGTGGGGACATCAGTCCCTGAACCGAGCGGGATGGATCAAGTACAGGCAAGTGTCTAAACCTTGGGGCTGATCTGGAAGTGTAGTGGTAAGAATGGTGGTATGGTGAATATCCCCTGTAGTAAGTGCATCTGTCATAACGTATACGGTAGTAATAAGAGGAGTGGGAAGGGGAGCGATCATAACGGTGTGATCTGCTATGCCCTGCTCTGTGAGAATAGTCTGGGGAGCGAGGCGATGGTGATGGAGAGTAAGATCTCTGTGGCAGAGGGGAAGGAGAGGCAGAGAAACGCTGATGGTAGTGGCCAGGTTGCTCCCTTGGTGGGGTAAGGAAAGGAGATGGCAGGCATTCCAGAGACAAGTAGCGACTGACTGGTAATCGTCTGGGTGACTGAGGCAGAAGTGGAGACGATGGCGCCGGTGAAAAAGTTGGAGATGGGGAGTGTGGTGATGGGCTCTGGTGCCGGCATGTTTTGGCACTAGCTTTCCTAGGCACTGACCACCGTGGTGCATGATCGGTGCCGGCACCGCCGAAGCGCTTGTCAGTGCCATTGGGATTGATGCCGAAGGCGGTGCCATTGGAATCGGTGCCACATAATCCAGCTGTTTTTTAGGTTCCTCCGGCACTGGGGTCGGTGCCGGGGAAGTCTCTGTGCGCGTTGGTGCCAGCTGTGCAGTCGGTGCTGATGGTGCCGAAGGTTTGTGGGCGGAGATTGTCAGTGCTGCAGCTGTCATCAGTGCCGGTGAATGACATGCAGACAGTACCATGGCGCCCGGTTTTCTTATTCTGGACGGCGCCATTACAGTAGCGCGTGCCGCAGATACTCCAGATGTGCCTGGCTTGCTCCCTACACTCAATCTGCCGTGCAAAGTAGCCGGCAGAGAGCGGGTTGGGGACAGTTTGCTTTTTCTTGGAAGGTCCTCAGTCGGAGAGGAGGCCCTTTGCTTCTGAGGCTGCTGAGACGGCTGCGGGGGAGAGGCTGATCCTTCAGGCTGAAGAGCCCTATCAAAGAGGATCATGCAGAGCCTCATTTCCCTATCTCGAGCTCTAGCTGTGAGCTTAGAGCAGTGAGGGCACTTCTGTGGAACGTGGCCCTCACCCAGGCAATGTATTCAGGCAGAATGGCGGTCAGAGGCAGGCATAGCCTCGCAGCAGGCCTCGCATTTTTTGAAACCTGGTGATCCTGGCATTTTGACAGCTTTAAGTTTTTGGTTTTTTTTTAAGTAGGGAAAAGGGTGTTAACTATATACAACTGGGGAGTCAACGGAAACTTATAGAACTTGAAGCTAAGTGACTAACTATGAAATAATATCTTTTTTTTTTAATGAACAGGAGAACAAAGTAAATGATAACGGGAAGAAGACTATATATAACAAAGAACTATTAAACAGATAATGACTTTGATTTCTCTCATGAACAAGATGATCTGAGGAGACCAGTTCACTCCGTCTGCAGCCTAAGGCGGTTAAGAGGAACTGGCTAGAACCAGACCGAGTAGCGCAAAAGAGCGCGAAAGCCGCGAGATGCCCTCCTCGCATGCGCGGTCTGGCCAACTACTACTACGAAAATCTTTGTACTGTGGCGCCGGGGCAAGCCCAGCACCTACAGTGGAGCACCCATGGAGACATCACTCGAAGAAGAACTAATCAAATTGCTTTTCTGCCAGAGAAGGGAGAATCGGAGGTTGCCAACTTTCTGTTTATAGAAAACGGAACACCACTGCTCTGCCCTAGACCTGCCACTTCTGTGAGACCGCGCTCTTTCCCCATGTGTTTCCTAAGGCCCCGCCCCCTGCTCACTCCAGCCCCTTCCCCAATCCTCTCTCACCTGCTCATTTTTACCAGGTTGGGGCAGGTGGTCAGGGCATGGGAGAGGGTGAGGTCTCCAGGTAGGAGTGTAGGCTCTGGGTGGGAACAAGGATGAAAGGGTTTGGGGTGCAAGAGGGGGCTCTGGGTTGGGGTTGGGGGTTGGATTGTGGGAGGGAGTTTGGGTGTGGAAGAGGGCTCAGGGGCATGGGAGGGGTTGAGGTGAAGCCTCCTGGAGGGAGTTTGGTTTCAGGAGAGGGCTGGGTCCAGGAGGTTTGGCGTATGGGAGGGGGCTCAGGCATTTGAGGTGTGGGAGGGGGTGAGGGATGTGGATTCCATGCAGTGCTAACCTCAGGCAGCTCTCAGAAATACCTGACTCTAGGAACAGCCAGGCAGCTCCTCCTGCTGCCTATGCCTGAAGGAACTGCTTCCACAATTCCCATTGGCCAGGAACCACAACCAATGAGAGCTCTGGAGTCAGCACTCAGGGTGACAACTATGGACTGAGGCAGAGCATGGAGCCCCTGCAGCCACCCCTTCACCTAGAAGCTGGGTGGACATGCCGGCTGCTTCTGGGAGCTCTGCGCATCCAGCCATGCAGATACTATTCTGATGAAAGTCATGTAAGCTCGTAAGTAGAAATCTGCCAACCCTTCAGACTATTCTGAGCATTGTGCACATGTAGTTTTAAGATGCACAGTTTTATTTGGTGCAAAATAAAAGCAAATAGAAAATTATAGGGTGGGTTGACTGGTTTTCAGTGCAAAATATGCTGTCGTGATGAATTTGACCCACCTCTTTCCCAGAAAATAAATACAAATTCTGCAAAGCTGCATAACTTTTGCCACTTTCAAAATTTTGCTGTTCAAATGGTTGCTGTTAAATGAACTTCTGCAAACTCTAAAATCAATTATGGTTCATCAGTTTCTCGGATCCTTTATGTAAATCTGTGCACTCCATACATGAGCGAAATCTATTTATAACTGAGTGCTGCTTCTTTTGTGCTTGAATTTTAAAATTAGGTAACTGAGAGCAATTAGCTAACAAATTAGCCAGAGGCTTTTTACCTCTGGAGTGATGAATTAGATTTTCTCTTCAAAGGAGCAAGTGAAAATCATTTTGGTCTGTAAATGATCTGGAATAAAATAATTTTGGTGATCTTCTGGCAGGTCACTTAGAAACATTTATTATGTCCTCAGATGATGAGTTGAGACCAATTGGCAGGCTTTGCTCAAAAGGGCCCAGGGTGAAGAAGCTGCTCAAATGCTATCAGCTCACTCTCCAGAGTGCTGTATTCTTACTGCTAATCTTTTAATTGGTATTAAATACATTAACATGGTTTTCAGCAGATTTTTTGGGTCAAATGTAACTCCATTGACATGAATTCCTGAAACAATACCAACTTCTGATCTGGGAATCCACAAACTCACTGTTTTATGGGTGGGATCCAATTTGCATTGATGCTGGTGGGCATCTTAATAGCGTTTGTCCTACATCAAAGTCTAATGCTGCGCACACCTACAATGCTCAGTTTCAACTTGGTCATCAGCAGTTCAGGGCAGAGAATTTTCATCCCAATAAAGTAGGGATGTTAAATATAGTTTAATCAACTAACCGACTAGTCGATGGATTTTCCATCGACTAGTTGATTAGTCGATAAGCAGGGGAGCCGCAGCGGGCTTAGCTCCCATTCCTGACAGCTGACCCCACTGTGACTCTGCCTTTAAATGTATTAAAAGCTGGCCGGCTCTTAATACATTTAAAAGGCTGAAGCACAACAGGGGGAACGCAACGCTGGCTCGCGCCGGGTCCCCTCCGCTGAACTTCTGATTTTTAAATGTATTAAGAGCCTGCAGGCACTTAATACATTTAAAAGGCTGGTGCACAACAGGGGCAGGGAGGACCCAGCGCGAGCTGGGCCAACTGATTCCCAGCTCACCTGATTCCTGGGCCAGCTGATTCCCGGCCCCCCTGCTGCGCTTCAGTCTTTTAAATGTATTAAGGGTGGGCAGGCTCCTAATACATTTAAAAGGCAGAGTCTGGGACTGGGCGCGAGCCGGGAATCAGGTGATTCCCAACTCATGCCCGGTCCCCACTACTCCCCTAACCCCTGCGGAGCCAGTGCTGGGGGGAACCAGCTTTTAAGCCAGCTCTCCAGCTCTCCCCAGCACCGGCTCCTGCTCCCCCCGCCCCTTGTTGCCTCTAGAGGTGAAGCAACTAGTCAAGAAACTAGTTGACTAGTTGTTTACACCCTTAGTAGGTACTGGAAGAAGAAATGATGCCAAGTTGAGCTCTCAGAAGGGTATGATTCAGTGTTGAGCAAGTATTTTTAGGTGGGCTTAGCACTGAGGTCGTGACATAGGGTCATGCATTATTTTCTACGTAGAAATCTTTTCACTTTTTCCTGTTTCTTTTAATCCTTCTGTCTTGTGCTATGTTGTCTAGATACAGTCTCTAACAAACTTTATAATCAATTCTTCTCCTTTCTTGCAACCAACCACCGTTGTCACTCCAAATGGAGTTTTATTTTACATCTACAATTATTTCCAGGGCTCTGAGTCCATAATGTTGCTGCCACAGATGGCAAGCATAGTCTTATAAACCAAAGAAAGAAATTGCCATAATAAAAAAGCCAAGAAAGAAGAGCAGTGCTTTGAAATATTAATTTATTAAAATATTTTGAACTGCCATCTGGAAAGGTGTAAAGAGGCTTTTCCCTTTCAGTCTGAAGACAATGGCAAATCAGGATGAAAGAACATTGTTTTCATTCATGTTTGTTGATGATTCATTCTTTTCCCCCATCGTCTTAGAATATGATTGAGAATTCTTTGCTATTTTATTCCCCAGAGCTATGTGGGGGTTGACTTTAAATTCTGCTATGTGACATAAAGCAACGCTGAAGAAATGGCACCCTTAATTTAAAAGCACCCTGGAGAGTCCTGATCTTCTTGTCCTGATAAATGTACTTGTTCATTGCAGCAGCTAGGCTGTGAATGATACACATATTTCCACATGAGCCTAGATACCGTGTGCATCCCTAATTCCTAGTGATTTCCTACTAATTTAAGGTTAAGTATGTGCATTAGTGCCTTGCTGAATCAGGGCCTGTTTGCATAATAGAATTGGGAACAAATTTATGGTACCTTCTAGTAGGGGAAAATATAAGATGTCTTACAGTGAATTAAAATATTTACCCAGATGTTCTATGGTTTCCATAGAGCTATTACATTTGTAGGAAAAAAATAACTTACTGAAAATGCATAACATATCATTGCCTGTTGAAACCAGCTTTTTCTCTTTTCCCAAGAGAGAAGTATCTAGCACTGAAACTGTTACTAAGAGACAATGAGCCACATTCTGATTATGTCAGGACAATTCTATGAGCCAGAGGATTCTATCTCTGGAGCCCTGCAAATCTGCAGATATCTGCTTTATATCCACAAGTATCCACATCCACGGATGTGGATGCAGATGTCAGTGGCTCATTTTTGTGAATATGGATGCAGATACAAATTTTATATCTAGAATCCCGTAAATTTGTGAATATCCACGAATATACGCATCCACAGAGCTGGATGTGGATAACTGAGGTTCATTTTTATGGATACGGATGTGGATATAGATACAAATTTTGTATCTGGGCATGGCTCTCATTCCCTGGAAAACAATGCAAATTGCTCTGTCTCAGCAGAGTAACTAAGATCAGAATCTGACTTCCTGTTATCGTATAAGGCTGTGTCTTTTTCTAGAAGTGATCTAAATTAAAGTTCTTTCCTAACTATACTGCTGATATAATCTTCACCTTGAAAAATAAGTGATGTTGCAATTTCCTTCTACAAATGGTCCGAGATAAAACCCCAGATCCAAACAATCCCTAACTCTAAATATTGTGGCTCTTTCTTGCTTCCAGAGTTGTATTAACTTTTAATGACTTTACAAGTATTTTATTCACTGTGCGGTTTCCAGAGGATCTTGCTTGATTAAGGCAAAGGACTGGTAGTCAGGAGATCAATGTTCAGTTTCTAGCTCTGACACATATTTCCTGTGTACTTACTCTCTTTTGTTCCTTCTGTTAAAAACTGAATAACACTTTTTGGCTATCTTGGCTATTGTGATTGCAAGCTTTTTTGGGGAGGGCCGGGGGGAAGGTGGCTCTTGCAATCCATAGTGGGTAGTGTCGGACATAAAGGGGCTCTGATCGTAGTTGGATCTACTGTGATAAATAACTAATAATAATCATTCAACTGAAAGTGAAAACAGAATTCATTCCTTATCATTTGAGTATTTCATTTTTAAAAATAATAAATAAATAAAAATTAAATCATGTTCATAATCTATAGTGCCTCTAACCTTCTCTGTGCCTGGGCACCTCTTCCTGGAACAGTTATTTTTATTACCCCTTTATGGCTGCTTAAATTGTCTTGTATTGTTCAATAAACCCCACAAAAGTACTTTTTCTGTGGTTACTCAGAGAAACCATTCCATTATGTGACAGCTCTACAAACTCCATTTTAACCACATAATTTCTCTTCACTCTGCAGCATCCGGTTACTTCTGCCTACCCACTGTCTGAAAAGGTAAATCAGCGTTAAAATATTATTCTTCCTGGTCTCACTGAGGCCAGCTCCCACTGAAGCAAATTAGAAAACACCAACTGACTTCCTCGTGAGCCAGATTGGGACTGTTAAGTATTGTTAGCAAAGGCACACTAACAGAATAGAATTTATTAAATATAGGGCCTGATCTGAAATGGTGGTATAATGCCTTTGTCTCAGAAGAGGGTTCATCCTGGAACCTACCGTATCTAATCACCAGCGGATTTTACAGATTCAAATAAACACAAACTCACTTTCAAATTTAACAGGAATATATATATATATTGTAAAACACAACGGCTGTGTCTATACTGGCGTGATCTTGCGCCAGAGCTATGCAAATGAGGTTCAGCGTGGAATATCGCTGAGCCTCATTTGCATAACTAATGAGCCGCCATTTTTGCGGAAGAGGCTCTTGCGCAAGACGGAGCTGTCTACACTGCCCTTCTTGTGCAGAAAAACCCTCTGCAAAGCCGTTATGCTGATTATTTTCAGGCATAGGCTTTGCACAAGAGGGTTTTTCTTGCGCAAGCAGGCAGTGTAGACAGCTCTGTCTCATGCAAAGCCTCTTCCGCAAAAATGGCGGCTCATTAGTTATGCAAATGAGGCTCGGCGATATTCCACGCTGAGCCTCATTTGCATAGCCCTGGCGCAAGATCGCGCCAGTATAGACACAGCCAACAGGTAAAACACTACAGTCAATAGCCATGAATCAATACTGAACAACTCCAACCCCTCTCCCTCTGATATAACAGGAGATAGCAAAGATAACCATAGTGGAATACTGTACTCAGTCAGAGGTCCAATGGAACAGGAATAGGCACACAGGACTTTCTATCCTGTGGCTATAGACAGCCGTAGGGGAGGAACTCTGAGGAGTCCTTAGGCGTGTAAGTCTCTGTGATGTTAGAGCAGGTGAGTTGGCAAGGCAAACAAACAGTTCTGTCTTTTTGCTTAATCCCCACCTTCGCGACAACAAAGCTGCTTGGTGATCATGAAGCTATTCCGGTACTGCAGAGGGCCTTCGCCACAGCAAACAGGCCTCGCTTCGTGTGGTTGATGTCCAATGATGTGGGGCGCAGGTAGCTATGGACTTACTGTGTTGGGTAGTTGCCACAACGGTGGGTCCAACGGTGGGTCTGTCTGTAACTTGAGATGGTCCCGGCCTTCACCACGGCTCCCAGGTACAGCAAGCAACTCTCCTCTGTGGTGTGATGAAGAACTGCCAACACAATCCTCTCAGGAATCAGTGTATTTATGAGTTCAAAGGCGGGAAAACAGCTAGAGTCCCATGTGTAGAAAAGTAGAATGACGTGTGCAAAGTCTATGTGCCTTGTGCAGATTTCCGTGCCATGTGCACATAATTGGTGCCATGTGCACGACCACAGTGCTATGTGCAAAGGTGTTTTGGCGGCAAAGTCTCTGTCACTCATGACGGGTTCCATTTTGAATTCCCTCTCAAAACCCTGACTCCATTTTGATTTTACCAACTATGTCTTAACAGTATAAAGGACTTATTGGATCTTCCACATATCCAAGGCAGGATGCTTTGAATCGGCTTCTCTTCATATTTCTGAACTCTGAACTCTTTCTGAACTTTTTCTAATGAGTGCCAGACCCTGGTGCCCTGAATTCACTTTAAGGAGGGATGTTGCTATGGTTTGGGTAACTTGCCTAGGATTTGAGAAACCTGGTAGCAAGTCCTTCTTCTGCTACAGACTTTGTGACCTTGGACAAATCAATTGCCTCTCTGTGCCTTGGTGTCTCATCTGTAAAATGGGAATAATACACTGCTGTACCTCTCTGGGGTACTGTGAGGATGAATATATTAAAGATTGTGAATGGCTTGTATGCTATGATGGTGGAGACAGTATATGTGCCAAAGAGGCTTTTTTCTTAACTAAGTTCAGTATATGTTTTTTTGAATTCACTAATAATCTAATGAGAGTGGGCCAGCATCTCATGCAGTGTTAGCCAGCATCACTTTGTTGATTTTAATGAGCATTTGGTCTGCTAAGCTTTACACATACCTCTGTAATGGGTATACAAAAGAGGGGACTACAGCTCCTATGAATCCCATCCCTATTGTATGTTTCCTTCCTCCTGAGTCAGCAGGGACTCTGTTCCCCATTGCATTTCCTCTTCCCTTGGCCAGGTAAGGGGAAAGGTCCTGAACCAGAATGTGGCTGGCATGGATGCCATTTATGGGGGGGCTAATGGGGCAGTAGAAACCCCTCCCAAATCTGAATATCTGCGCTTCATACTTGAGGTCTGCTTAAAGGTGCATGCCCTGACTCCAAAGGCAGCTCTTAACTACAACAGAGTTTGAGCTGCTTGCAGCTTTGCCTTTTGGAGCTGAGAGTTTGTTATAAAAGGAGGGAGGGAGGTGATTAAGAATAACAAAAGACTAGTCATTCTAGTAATTAAGGAATCATTAGATCATTATGAAAACATTGCCAGGCACGTAAAAGATAAGGGAGAAAAAGAGTAGCAATGAGTGTTGTGCTGCTGGGATTTGAATTTGGACCAGAACTGTTAAACTTTTAAGGGTGTGTCTAGACTGCACCATAACTAGAAATAAGATACGCAATTTGTATCTTATTTTGATGCTATTTTGAAATAGCTTATTTCATCATTTGGTACTGTCTACACAGTGCCAAGTTTCAAAATAAGGTGGTATTCCAAAACGTCTCTTATTCCTTGTAGAATGAGGTTTACAGAGCTATTGGAATAGCGAGCCTGAAATAATGTGCTTGCTGTGAAGACATGGCATAGCTATTTCGGGATATTCCGGTACCCCGAAATAGTGTTGCAGGATTGATGTACCCCTAAATGTTCTTTAAAAAGGGGTAAATAATGAGGTGGCAAAATTTGCAGATACTATAAAATTACTCAAAATAGTTAAGTAAAAAGCTGACTGCAAAGAATTACAAAGGGATCTCATAAAACTGCGTGATTGGGCAACACAAGGCAGATGGAATTCAGTGTTGAGAAATGCAAAGTAATGCACATGGAAAAATATAACCCCAACTATACACACAAAAATAATGGGATCTAAAATAGCTGTTACCACTCAAGAAAGAGATCTTGGAATCATTTGAATAGTTCCCTGAAAACATCTCCTCAATGTGAAGTGGCAGTCTAAAAACTAAAAACCTAACCAAATATTGGGAGTCATTAGGAAAGGAATAGATAATAGGACAGAAAATATCATATTGCCTCTATATAAAATGATGGTATGCCCAAATCTTGAATACTGTATGCAGATTTGGTCACCCCATCTTCAAAAAGATATACTGGATTTGAAAAAACTACAGAAAGGGCAACAGAAATAATTAGGGGGTGATTAACAGCTTTCATATGAAGAAAGATTAACAAGATTAGGACTTTTCAGCTTGGAAATGAAATGACTAAAGGATGGGGGATATGTTAGAGGTGTAGAAAATCATGAATGGTGTGGAACAATAGAATAAGGAAACATTATTTATTCCTTTACTAACATAACACAAGAATTAAATTCAATTTACAGACAGCAGATTTAAAACAAATTATTTCTTCACAGTCAACCTGTGGAACTCTTTGCCAGAAGATGGTGGAAAGGCCCAAACTATAACAGGGTTCCATTAAGCACAAAATAAGTTCAAGGATAGGTCCATCAATAGCTACTAGCCAAAATGGGAACAGTGTCCCTACCTTCTGTTGCCAGAAGCTGGGAATGGGTGACAGGAGATGGGTCATTTGATGAATGCTTCTTCTGTTGATGCCTTCTGAAGCACCTGTCATTGGCCACTGTTGGAAGACAGGATACTGGGCTAGATGGACCACTGGTCTGACCAGTTTGGCCATTCTGATATTACATAGATTTGGTGACCATATTTTACGCACCAAAAATTGGAATACATGAGCTGACAAAGGTGTCGGCAGGTCAGTGAGTAAGGGGGTGCAGTGCAGGGTCTCGATGGAGGCAATGAGCGAGCGGGCTGAGGTGTTGCGGGCTGAGGTGTTGTGGGGTGTTGGCAGGGCGGTGAGTGAGCGGGCTGGGGTTGCAAGGTCTCAACAGGGTGGAGAGTGCATGGGCTGTGGGAGGGCCACTTGCTTTTGTGCCACTTTCAGGCATGGCCTCCCACTGCTCCCATTGGGCAGATTCCAGGCACTGCTGCGTCTCTTCCCCTGTCTGGGGCAACAGCCTCACAGGGGCACGCTTCTGGCCAATGGGAGCAAAGGGGAAAGCCTCCGGGAAACGTGTCCCTGCGAGGCTGTTCCCAGGGCTGGCCTTACCATGAGGAGAACTGAGGTGGTCGCCTCAGGTGCCAGACTGCGGGACGGGTGGGGGGGATGCCACTAGGACCCAGAGTGTAGAAAATTGTGTCTGCTGCTGGTGTATATGTATTCTCTCTGCAGTACCATGAGAGGAGTAGAACAGGAAGAAGGCAGAATTGAGACCTTTCAAAGTTTTGGCCCAAGTGAGGGGGCATGGGGGCATCATTTGAGCTCCCCGCCTCAGGTGCCAGAATGTTGTGGGCTGGCCCTGGCTGTTCCCCCCAGCCAGGAGAACGGAAACAGCAGTGCACAGAGCCATTTCTGGCTTTACTTCTTCCTCACAAGCAGGATCCGTTGGGGAGCCTCGAGGTCCCCCCGACTCCCAAAATATTGGAATTTCCAGGACATTGCAGTGCTTTATGGGGACAACAGGATAGAATATTTTAAATTGGGACTGTCACACAAAATCCAGGACATATGGTTGGCATATACATAGAGCTGAAATGTATCTGACCCCTGCTGTAACTCACTTGACTTGACACCACTCCCCTTCCAGAGCTGAGACAGAGCCCAGGAGTCCTGACAGTCTCTCTCTCTCTCTGCAGTTAGTAAGAAAGTAAAATTTTATATATTAAAATTTTAAAGCTAATCAGTGTCCCTTAAGTGACTTTCTATAAGATGTCAGAACCAGTGTTCCCTCTAAGATTTTCCATCCTCGGGTGAGTTGAATTTTCTTTTGGGAGGGTTGAAATTTCTTAGGTGCGACACCAAGATTGAAGTAGTGAGTGGATGTGCACCCACCAGTACAAACAAAAACCGCACATATAAATATATATTTTAAATAGTCCATCTCTTAAAACAAGAGATAATTAACAAGGAGCAATGATTATTTAATATGAAATCAAATAAAAAGAAAATTAACATTACCCTTGGCTGAAGAAGTGGGTTGTATCCATGGAAGCTCATGATATTAATTATATATTTTGTTAGTCTGTGGTGCTACAGGACCGTTGTTGTTTTTTTAAGTTTTTTTTTTTTTTTTAGACTAACACAGCTACTCCTCTGAGACCTTGGCGTACATGTATCATCCTTTCTAACAGACAGATGCATGTTTCAAAGATCTTGCAAATAAGGTTTCATCCTACAAAACAGCTAGCATCACACCTAGTATTTGCTACTCCTGACTCATAAGAGCCAGAACTCTACCAGATATCAAAGATCTGGCCTTAATGCAATACAGTTTGCCATGTATTAATTAGTAACACAGGATTTTTTTTTTAAATCATCAAGATCAGATATCTGCAACACTCAAAAAAATACTGTTAAAAGAATCTTTCTCTTTCTTACCTTAAGATGGGCAATAATTTTTGATGAGGGGCCACTCCAAGAATTTGGCTAGTGATTGAGGGCTACCCACTTCCATTATGTTAATGGAGGTGGTGTGCTGGTGTGGGATGGAGGCTGGGTGCAGAAGGGAGCTTGGGATAAGGGATTGGGGTGCGGGATCTGGGAGGGAGTTTGGGTGAAGTAGGAGATCGTGATCTGGGGCAACGGACTGGGGTGAGGAGGGGATTCAGGAGCTGGGAGGGGGTTGTGACTGGAGCAGGAGTGCAGGAGGGGGTACAGGGATTTAGACTGTGCCCAGGGATAGAGGATTGGGGTGCAAGGTCTGAGAGGGGGTTGTGAGCTGAGGAGGGATGTAGGAAGGGATGCAGTGCCTGGGAGGGTGTATCAGGGCTGGAGCAGGGGGTGCAGAGTGTTTGGGTTACATGGGATGGGAGGGCAGAGGAGGGACAAAGGTTTGGGGGAGGGAGGAAGGAGCTGGGGTGGCAGAGATAGACTCTGGCTGGGAGACGTTACCTGGCTCTCAGCCTAGCAGGTTCCTTAGCCAGGGTCCCTGCCTTCCAGCCCCTGTATGTGCTCAGGGGAGCTGCAAGAGCCATGTTGATTATCTGATGATTACCTATTCTGTTCATTCCTTCTGGAGCACTTGCTTTGGCCACTGTTTGGAAGACAGGATACTGGGCTAGGTGGGCCTTTGGCTTGACCCAGTAGGGCTGTTATGTTTTTGCTTGTCCAGAGACTGGAAATGCAGAGGACAGTCCAGAACCAGGTTTGAAGTGCCCTGACTTTCAGCTGGACTGCCTCAGAGACCCCGACATTGGGGTCATTTTGCACTGAAACTATTTAAGCTTCTATACCTAGGGTATTTGTACCATTTCCCCTTCTGCCATCTCTAGTAAAAACCTTTCCCTTCTCCATGATTTGAGTGGCTATTGGGAACCACTAGGGGTAGCACCTACATGGCCTGGCAGCTTACCTCCAAGACATGGTATCCTAGGGCCTTGGGGTATAAAGTAAACCCAACAATTACACCATTTTTGGTCAAGCCAATGAATAAGGTATGAGATCCTTGTACAGAAGCTCCCTCCTCACCCCTCGACTCTTCTTAGGAGCTCAGCACATTAAGGCTATGTCTAGACTACGCTGAAGTTTCAAAAGAAGATATGCAAATTCCCCAGGAATTTGCATATCTTCTTCCGATTTCACTTTCGAAAGTGAGCAGAGCTTTCAAAAGTGAAAGTAGTCGGGATGCGTTTTTCAGCAACCCCTCCCCCCTTTTTTGAAAAGCTGCTCTTCCTCAAAAAATGAGGTTTACGCAGCTTTTCGAAAAAGGGGGGGTTGCCAAAAAAACCATGTCACGACTACTTTCACTTTCAAAAGCTTCGCTTTCAAAAGTGAGATCGGAAGAAGATATTCCCATGGAATTTTATAAATTGGATGCTCTTGGCCATTATGAGTTCCTGGATTTGTTAGTTCTTGAAAAGCCCAAGGAAGGGGAAAAGTTGAATATTGAACTAACTTATTACTCAGAAAAGCTGGTACCACTAAGCTACAACAAAGTTCTCTTTGGAAATTACATTACAAATTACATTCTCAGTCTGTAGGCTGAACTGTACTGGGCAGAGAATCCATAAAATATTTTAATGTGCAGAGCTGTCAGTTCTTTAATGGCTAAATTAACAGTAAAATGATAAACAGTCAAACATACAATAAAAAGTTAACAGATGCCAGCCTGGCTCTTTAAGGTGAGACCCAACTGTGAAGTGCTTTTTGTGCTTTTAGTTTTCATCATCTTAGACATCTTTCACCTAGACAGCCTACAGGTCAAGAGCCGGCTTAAAGCACAGCATGAGGTTGGAGAGAGGAGTCCTTTGATTGCTTATTGGTCAGAGGAGCAGCATATAATAAACAGCTCAGCTAGTGTTTGTGTTACTTAATGCCACTTGACAGTAGTTTGCCAAATAGATGATTGGTATGGTATTTTTACTAAGATTAGACTTGGGTTTGATTTTATTTTTCCTGTATTTATTTCAATTTCTAAAATAAAGGATGGGGGGAAAGGTTCAATTCTGTCAGCCTGTCTCATGAAAACAAAAAGTCAGACAGTCAGACTGCCTGCCTAACAAAATCCACCAGGACAACGAGAGGAATAGAATAAACAGTGATATGAAACATTAGCTACCAAATAGCCCAGACGTGCCAATCCCAGGACATGTTGCAAAGCCCTTCCCAGGCAAATGGAGATGATGGAAGTTTAGCGAGAACACAGCTCTGAGGCACAGCAGGAATCTCACTGTTGATTCTACTCCTCTCGTTGTCCTGGTGGATTTTGTTAGGCAGGTGCAGTCTGACTGTCTGACTTTTGGATTATTATTATTTTTGCATGAGACCTCCTGACAGAATTGAACCTTCCCCCCATCCTTTATTTTAGTAAAAACATTATAATCAATCATCTATTTGGCAAACTACTGTCAAGTGGCTTTAAGTAACACAAACACCAGCTCAGCTGTTTATTATTATGCTGCTTCAATAAGTAATCAAAGGACTCCTCACACAAATACTTAGAATTCTCCATGTGTGGCCCACGTCGCTGTAGGATGAGAGAACTTTGGGTCACATGTTTAAAGGTATTTAGGTGCCTAAAGATGCAAAGAAGTACCCAGATCCCATCATGGCAGTCAACAGACTTCACTGGGTCCTGGGCAAGATGGCGGCAGCTCCGGGCCCCCAGAAGGGGCGGGGCCTTGGACGGAAGGCCCAGGGCTGGGGTCTAGCCTCTCCCAACCAGTCCATCAGTGCTGCCTGGAGTGTGCTGCCCAGGGCTTCAGCAGCAATTTAAAGAGCCCAGGACTCTGGCCACGGCCAGTAGCCCCAAGCTCTTTTAAATCGACAGGCCCTGGGGCAGCTGCCCCCTCTCCCCGTTGGCAGACCTGAATCACATTGAGATTAATGAAAGTTAGGATCATAGGTGCATTTGAAAAATCCCATTCGATGCCTATCTGCATCTTTAGATGCTTAAATACTTTTAAGAATCTGGCTCCAGTCGTTTCCTAGTTCCAACAGCCTGTATAATAGCATCATTTTCTTCAGCATAAACAAAGGCTGGTGTTACCTAGGATGCAAGTAGGAGACACAAGGGATTATGTCAGAATTCAAAGCCAAATTAATTCTCTTAATTGATCCTAAATGGAGCTACATAGGCCCCTGCTGGTATAAAATACTTGGGAACTGCTCTTGCCCCTGGCATGGCAAGTCTGATTTCTCATCTTTATTCTCTAGGTCATCATTTATTTCTTAAGGGGAAATATGCTTTTTTGTGTTTATCTCTTAAATATTCTGTATTTTATAGTCAGATTTATTTTAAACAACAGACAACTTTGCAATTCATAGCTGGTGTATTTTCTTTTTCTATAAACTGTCTATGAATATTTACAATCACATCTCCTATTTGTGTGGGTGTGTGCGTATCTTTGTTTGAAAGTCAATAAATATTTATTTCAAAGCTGTTAAGCCCATCATTGTAAAGGGCTAAAATCATTAGACTGGATAAGTTCTACCCTTTGATGGATATTTCAAGTTTCAAAATATTTTCCAGATTAGAACTATACAACAAATCATATTTATAAGCAGGGCTTGACAAGTGGCAATGAGCCCCACTCACCAGCCGTGCGGTTTGGCACGCTGCGCATGCACAGACCGCGCTGCGCATGCGCTGATCGCGCTGCGGTGCCGTGCCGGCTTAAAATCTACTCGCCCTGGGCAAGTAGATTGACTAATTTGTCGAGCCCTGTTTATAAGAATGTGCCTATCTCCATGGTGTTAAAGTGTTTGAATTCTAATAAACATTCTCTGTGGTCAAGATTTGCGCTTATAACCACATGCATATGTTTGTTAATTTTGTGAAAGGAGCTTGTTTTTGAATAATACTGAGAAAACAACAAGACGCCAAAAGTGCTCTTTTCCTATTTTTTACATGATAAATAGGGTCTGAATCTGAAACTCTTACTGACAGGTAATGCTTATATTGAATTGGATGGAGGCTTCTGTGTAAACACTATTCCTTGGAAGCCCTGTACTCACAATTAATTAAGGGCTGATGTTGTCAGGGTAGCAAAGTAAAGATGTGTGGAGATGCAGCCCAGACTGGCTGTACTCATCTTGTGGATGATTATTCCACAGACAACAGATCTAATGAGAAAGCGGATAGAGAGGATTTAATAGGAGAAATGTGAAGGTTTACAAGTGAGTCATCTCATAACCACTGGTACCAATGAATTCAATGCTTGGCATGTTTATGACTTTCTGGATGAATCAGAGGATGGAAATACAATTTTCTAAGTTTGCTGCTTGCAAAAATATTTAGGACCTGGTCCTCCTGACATCCTTACTCACTTTCAGTAGTGGCTTACCCCAGACTGGAGTTCCAAGGAACAACACACTAACGCTATAAGTGCATCAAAAGCCAATATTCAAGTAGGAAGGATGAGACATAATCCCAAATGAACCAATGATTCTAGAAAAATAAGAAACTATTCCTTGAGCCTTGACCTATGTTGTTATGGTCTTGAAATGTATATTTTCCCTTTTTGTGTTTCCTTTACTAGAGCTTGTCATGCCAAAATACTGCACCCCAAAGGTAATTCTTAGAACTGTGCAGACAATGGAAATTCTGTTTTAAAAGAAAATCAAATTATTTCATGTGATAAAATCATTTCAACATTGTTTTAATTTTGACTTCTTTGTTTTGTACTACAATATAATACAAAATACAACATATTTCCAGATGAGAACTCCTTTTGAAAAGGTTGAAATTGTCAGAATCCCTCCCTTCCCACTATCCCCTGAAATGAAATGTGGGTGAAATTGACATGATTTGGGGAAGCATTTGTATTTAGATGCGACCGCATTCTCCAACAGAAAATGTTTGTGATTTTTTTACAACCACCTCTAGTACTGTTCTTTCTGTGTTACTTACAGAACAATGCAGGAGCCTTGAGAGGTTTGGAAACATCAGAGAGGCTACAAAGAACCATCCAGACTGAATGCCAACTCAGTCTCTGGGGTTTCCCCTACAGTCATTCAGTTGGTACCAAAGGAATGAATCTGCAGCCTTCACTACTGACTCACTAAAGCTTGATTCACACTAGGAATTTGTCAGTATAATAACGTAGCTCACTGTGTAGAAAATCCACACCACTGAGCAAGACAGTTTTAGTGACCTAACCACTGGGGTAGAACATGTTTGATGTAACTTCTGCATCTCAGAGAGGAGAAGTACCTACTCCAATGGGAGAAGCTCTCCCATCAGCATAGGTAGTATATAAGTGACAACAAGCCCTGAGTGGTGCAGGATGCAGTCCTAAATATAGCACTAGATGTAGACTAAATAACTGAGTACTCCAGATGATATAAATAACCTAAGGTTGCAAATTTCTAATTTCTGAAAACTGGACCCTCCCCAACCCACTCTTCCCCCTAGCCCCCACTCCTGCCAATACCTGCAAGGTGCTGGTTCTGCTCCATTTCTTCCCCCAGCCCTCACCCTCCTAAGCCTCTTCCCTCAAGGCCCCCTCACACTTGCTCCTTTCCCTTGCTTGAGTTTCTTCCCTTCCCTTCCCTTCCCTTCCCTCCCTTTTCTGCCTCTCCCCCCCCCCCTCCCCCGCCCATAGTAACCAGACCTTTGGTATCTGGTCAGTACATGTGACTGGATATTGTTAGGTCTCCTTTTTAATCCAAGTTTCCAGTCAAAATCCAAACATCTCATTTCCATTAGCATTAGTGGCTGCTGGAAATAAACCACTGTGAATGTATTATGCTAGAAATATGTGTTAAATGACAACACTACAAGATAGGAGAGACAGAGGCATCCTCACTTGATACTACCACCCTGAGATGGAAGGATAGATAACAGTAAGGAGTTAAGAACAGATCATCTAGAATTTCTACACCAATGAACTACACAGGTTCATTGCCATGTTATCCCATGATAATCTGTTTGTTCAGTTGAGCATTACTGAGTGTGTACCTTCATCTAATCGATATATTTGTCCATTTACCCTGTCTCCAAAGGGAAACTCACTTATGATACTACAAGGTGCTGACCGGCAGGTTACAGAGCCTGCATTCTTTGTGCTAAATTCTGAATGCCCCATGCAGACACACAGAAGTAGGGAAGAAGGCATAAGGAGGGTATATCTCTCTACCCTTGATTTTACTTGTTCAGAGGCTTTCTTCCTGAACTCATCTCTCTAACATAGCAGCAGAACACACACATTAAAGGATTTCTCCCCACCACACTTCTGCTCAGAAGGAGAAGAGAAGTTAAGTGACCGGTCCACTGTCACAGGGGAAGATCGTGGCAAGGATAGGAACTGAACTAGAATTCCCGAACCCCAATACATTGCCTCTCAAATCTTCAAAAGCCAGCAACAGTATAGACCTTGCATTTACCAGAGCTCTAGGTTACATAGACAACTGATATATCTGATGTTGTTGCAAGGATCCAACATGTGCTACCAAGCTGTGACCAGAATCTTACCCTTCTCTGCACACCAGGATGTCCATTGACATAGGGTATTCAAAACTGGCAAAGGTGGATGGTAGGTTGTTCCTCCCCTCCCCCCACCCAAAAAGCAGCTGTCAGCTGTCCTGAACCATTCTGTCTGCATCCTTCCTACATAGGCACAATGATACCAGATACCTCTGCTCCTCTCTGTCTTTCTTCCTGCCTCTCTTCTTGTAACTCCTCAGTGTGCTGGATCAGAAGACAGAGAATATCACTGATATTTATTTCAAACTTGGTATGGTTGCAAGAATTTCCCTCTGGTAAATTGTGTGTGGATTTGGGCCATTTGCACTAAATGAGGGTGATTGCAAAGGACCGCTGAGTAGTTTGCAAACACAAGATGTTTTGTTGCTCCCCACCACTTCTTCCATAAACACCTGTTCTCTATGTAATAAGATAAGAGACTGGGTGCTTCTCTCAGCTTATCACACTCTGTGCTGAGGTGATGAGCCTGCCTTTTTAAATCTGTTTGCTGCTCTTCTTGTTGCTGTGCTTCTCTGTTACTAAGGCAGGTTACTATGGCAAAAGGCCCACCAAGTCAGTATGGATTACATAGAGTAAATGTTCAAAACAGATGAACTTGATATATCAGCAGCTGGCTTCTGCAAATGGAATCAGGTGGATTGAAAGGAGGGTTACACCTTTAGAAAACACAGTGGGGAGTGATGTTCTGTCTGCAAAGGCAATTGTTATTTTTTATAGCTTTTTAATATCTGTAGTTTCTCGTAATTAAGGGTACGTCTAGACTACAGGCTTTTGTCGACAGAAGTTTTGTCGCCAGATACTGTTGACAAAGCTTCTGTCAACAAAGAGCGTCATGACAGTGTAGACGCAAAGGACAGTGTAGATGCAATAACGCCTTCTGTCGACAGAACTCTGTCGACAAAAGGCGTTATTCCTCGTAGAATGAGGTTTACAGCTGTCGACAAAACTGCTGAGTTCTGTAGACGTTATGTCGACAGAACTCAGCAGCAGTGTAGACGCAGGTATAGTTTTGTCGACAAAAGTGGATTTTTGTCGACAAAACCCTATAGTCTAGACACACTCTAAGAGTGTCATCTTGCAAGGGCCTGAATGGCTCCAAAGCATCCTTCAGTGACATTGACTTCAGTGACCATTGAAGAGCTAAAAAAATTCACCTGTCTTCATGGCCTTATCTATTCATCTTCTTAAAATGCATTCTCCACCAGAATATCTGAGCACCTTCCCTTAATGCCTTAACTAATGTGATTGTATTATCTATCGCATGCTGTTTGTTCTCGCAAGTCTTTTCTCAGGGTCAGAAGTGTGTGCATTTGAAATGTCTTGTTTGTTAGGAGCTGTTCTTTTGGGTTATTTTTTGGGGGGAGGAGAAGAAGGAGGAAGGGCCCGGGCCTCAGGAGACAAAGAGGCCTCAAATTTTGACATTTTTCTACCCAGTCATTTCCATTGATTATATACCTTGCAGTAATAACACAGACAACAAAAGAAGCTCTATAGCCCTGCAAAAATTTGATTTAAATCATTGTGGGACCTTGGGCCTTTACCAATTTTTTGGTCACATCCAAGTTTTCATCTGTGCGCCTGGAGAATGGAGTAGTTTCTGTCATTAGTGATCCTATGTTATTAAATGTGATTTACAGGCCTTGCATAGTTTAGAAGTTTTGAAAATCATAATGAATTCTGTTACTGTAAAGTGATTTTGCTTGGTCTGAGGGTGAGTTTTACCTTTACATTAGGGCTGTGTCTACACTGGGCCACTTATTCTGGAAAAGCAGCCGCTTTTCCGGAATAAGCTGTGAGCTGTGTACACTGGCCCGTTGAATTTCCGGAAAAGCAGTGACAATTTACTGTACAAAATCAGCCGCTTTTCCGGAAAAGCTACGCTGCTCCCGCTCGGGCAAAAGTCCTTTTTCCGGAAAAGCTTTTCCGGAAAAGGGCCAGTGTAGACAGCTTTTCCGGAAAAGCAGAAGAAACGGAAAAAAGCGCTTTGGATGGCGCGAGACCCCGTAGGAGCCCTGGACTTTCTGGTAACCCGAGCTTTTAAAGAGCTCGGAGGCTGCTTGGCGCGCGTGGCAGGAGCGTGCCTCAGACCTGCGGCCTGAGGTTTGCCACGGCACCTGTCCTGCCCAGCCAGCATCCAAAGGCAGCCATGGCAGCTGCGGGTGGTGAGCCACCTGCACCCCAGCGGAGGAGGCCCCAGGGGCCGCAAACGGCAGTCCCCATCCTGGACCCCCAGGAGCTGGAGACCCTCCTGGACCTCTGGCAGGAGGAGGAGGGTCTCCACGACCTGCACTCCAGGCGCCGGAACGTGGATATATACACGCGGCTGGCCGACAACCTGGCGCAGCAGGGACACCCTGCCCGGAATTGTGAGCAGGTCCGCTCCAAGGTCAAGGAGCTGCGGCTGGGGTACGTCCGGGCCAGCGAGGGCAGGGGGGCAGGACCAGACACCTGCCCGTACTACGAGCGAATGAACGCCTTTCTGGGCCAGCCAGCCCCACAAGCCCCGGGTGTCCCTGTGGACACGTGCCAGCGCCCCCCCATCATCCGACCCACCGAGCCGGGGGAGGGAGAGGACAGCGGCAGCGCGTCCGGTGGAGAGGAGGCCAGCGTTGCCACCACCCAGCAGGCCCCCTCCAGCAGCTCCTCCGAGGCCGAGGCCAGGGAGGAACCCACTGGTGAGTCTTTGCAGTTTGCACTCCCAAAGGGCGGGGGGCGGAGGGCGGGGGGGAGCCAGGTGCCCAGAGGGAGGAGGGGGAGAGCATGTCACTCAGGCCACGTGAGCTGCACGCTGCGTTGCATGAGGCAGCAAGCAGCACGTGCAACCTCGTGCAGCCTGGTGACCGAGCGGCACGTGGCCGCGGCAGGCAGCTGCAGGGCACGCCTGGGACCGTGCTGCTCACACATGGGGACCAGGGGAAGGGTGGATGCCGGCTGGAACCGCCAGGGCCCCAGGGACTCAGCCCAGAGCCCGCACCTCCGCCAAGGGTGCAGCACGGAGAACGGCACACTGTCCCATGCCTGGCTGTGAGGCACAGCCAGCTGCTCCTGGGAAAACCGCAGCGTCACAGTCCTGTGACCGTGGCCCCCTACCGAGCCCCTCGCCTGCTCCCAGTGCCTTGGCTGGTTCCCCGAGGGAAGTCCCCACTGTGGCCACATGTCCCTGGGCTACCGCCTTGTGGGAGGGATAGTGGGAGGGACAAGGGCCCTGAGTTTTGCTGCAAGGATGGGACACCCCACCCAGTCACTCTTCTGGTTCCGCCCAGGAGATATCCCACGCGAGGGGATCTGAGAGCCCAGACCGCCTCTGCCAGATGTGCTCCCAGGCACTGTGTGGGGATGCATCTCGCCCTGTCAAACACCAGTGATTAGCCCAAAGCTTTTCACAGTCTCCACCGGCAGGAGTTCCACAGGTGAACGCAGCACAAGCACCCTCCCGCCTCCACGGGCCAGGATACAGACCGGTGCTATAATACTGGAGGGAGGACCCTACTCCAGGGGCGGTCCTCCTTGCCAACATACAACACGGGGCAGGAGGGGAACCGAGTGGGCCCAAGCCACACAACTGTGGGGTCACCTGGGCTCAGGGGTGGAGGGCATGAGGTGTGGGACAGTGGACGGCCTGCCTGACTGACCCATCCTTTCTTCTCTTCCTGCAGCGGGACCCAGCACCAGACCCTCCACTGCGCAGCAGCGGCAGCACCCCCAGCTGGCCAACCCTGGAGGCGCAGGCTGCGCCAGAGGACCAGCTTCTGCGCCGCCATGTGAATGCCGTGGAGGCAATCCAGGGCTCCATTGCAGAGCGGGTGCAGGGGGACCTGCAGTGGCGGCAAGAGGGCTGGGCTGCCTTCCTAAGAGAGTGCAGAGGGATGTGCACCTCTATGGACATGCTCACGGCACATTTAGTGCACGCCATACATTATGGCATGGCCGACCCCATGCCCCGCCCATCCTCCCGGAGCACAGCCCATGCCCTCCTATCCCTGCTCCTATCCCAGCTCCTGCCCCTGTTCCTGCCCCTGCTCCTATCCCAGCTCCTGCTCCTTCTCCTGCCCCTGCTCCTATCCCAGCTCCTGCTCCTGCTCCTGCCCCTGCTCCTATCCCAGCTTCTGCTCCTGCTCCTGCCCCTGCCCCTGCTCCTGCCCACCTCCCCGTGCAGCCTGCCCGGACGCGGTCTGCCCAGCGTGTGCAGGTCCAGCGCCGGAGGAGCGCTCGCAGGGGCCGCCCGTTGCAGTAACTGCCCCCTCCCTGTCCCAGTTGAAGGTCTCCCGTCCCAGTTGAAGGTCCCCCTTGTAAATAAAAAGTTTTCTATTTTTCTGTTCATTCTTGTGTTGGTTATTGTGTTACTCTAGTAACTGTAAGAAATGATTTGAGATGCCAATTAGCCACTTAAATTTAACAGGGTTACAAACTGTGGACAACAAATTCTTTACTCTATCACCGGGGGGGCCCTTTGTAAGTGGTCATTGGTTTGTGGCGCATAAAGAAATACTGAGACTTTTCAGTAAAATGTAAACCACAAACTATATTTACATAGCTAACAAACAAGCAAGAAGTTAGAAGATGCACACTACAGATTATTAAACATAGTCTAGGCTCAGGGAGGACAATTGGGTAGTGTTGCTGGCCACCTCAATCCTTTGGTCCTTCTGGGCCTCAGGAGAGGAACAGCCAGGAGATCCCTCAACGGAAGATGACGGCGAAGCTGGCCACCTCAATCCTTTGGTCCTTCCGGGCCTCGGAAGAGGAACAGCCAGGAGATCCCTCGACGGAAGATGAGCTGGCCACCTCAATCCTTTGGTCCTTCCGGGCCTCGGGAGAGGAACAGCCAGGAGATCCTCAAGACGACTGGAATCAGGTACGCTGACTTGAGCCTTCCGCACGACCCCGAATCCTCTTCGCTGTTCTTCGACAGGCGATGGTGGCCTAAACCCTAGCCTAAACTAAAAGAAAAACCCTAACTTCACGCCCGACGCACCCGACGAACAGTCATGATGACGGCCGATGTGCTTTGACCCGACGCTTTACAATTGGGGGAGGCAAGGGAGGGGTGGGGAAGGGTAGGAGATGGGAGGAAGTAGTCTGGGAGACCCAGGCGACCCTACTACGGGGCTTGGGCAAACATGTCCACCAGGGCCTCTCTGATGCGCACCGCATCCTGGCGCGCCTGGCGGACGGCAGCTGTGTCGGGCTGTTCCCACGCCTGTGCCTCGGCTGCCATCCATGCAGGGAGGAAGGCCTCCCACTGCGCTCCACAATGTTGTGGAGCACGCAGCACGGCCAGTACCTCCGTTAGCATTCTGCTCACCCATCTCGAGACGGGTGAGCAAACAACGGAAGCGGCTTTAAACGCCCAAAGGCGAGCTCCACTGGGTTTCGGGCCCGGTTGAGGCGGTCGTTGAACCGGGCCCGGTTCTGGTCCGGCTGCCCCGTGTAAGGCCGCATTAGCCAGGGCATCAGGGGGTAGGCCGCGTCCCCGACCACGCAGATGGGCATAGGCACATCCCCGACAGTCAAGTCCCGCCGGGGGAAGTAGGTGCCCGCCTCCAACCTGCGAAACAGTCCAGAGTTGCGGAGGATGCGGGCGTCGTGTGCCCGGCCGGACCAGCCCCCGTAAATGTCCAGGAAGCGGCCCCGGTGGTCCACGAGGGCCTGCAGAACAATGGAGCAGTACTCCTTGCGGTTCATGAAATGGGCCGCCGATGCCCGGGCCCGGATGGGGATGTGGGTGGCGTCCAGGGCTCCCGCAGTTGGGGAACCCGAGGGCAGCGGCCGCCATGGTATCATCCACGCCGCGCAGGCGGATGACTCTCGGAGCAGGACGTCGTTGATGGCGTGGACGACCTGCAGAAGGGTGCAGAGAAACACAAGGGAACACATCACATACGGCAGGGGTGAGTGTGCGCTCCTTGGGCCCCCTTGATTCCCTCTGTCCACACACACACACACACACACACACACCAGGGCCCCCCCCCTACGGCCCCACCACCACCACCGGGCCTGTGCAAGGGAGGGACGGCTCAAACCCCTGGGCGACCCAGCCTGGAGTCTTGGCTGTCCCTGGGCCTGGAGTGCAGCACCCTCCCCCCATCCCACTCCCCCTGGGACTTACCTCCACGACGATCACTCCGACGGTTGATCTTCCCACCCCGAACTGCTGTGCCATCGAGCGTAGCTGTCCGTGTGGCCAGCTTCCACAGCGCGATGGTGACCCTCTTCTTGACGGGATGGGTGCCCGCAGCCGGGTGGTGGCTCTCTGCAGCGGGGGTGAGCCAGGTGCACAGCTGCAGGAAGATCCGCTTTCATCCGGAAATTCCTGATCCATTGCTGGTCGTCCCCATAGTCCGAGGACCAGCCGCTCCCACCAGTCGGTGCTGCTCTCGAAACTCCAGACGGGCCTCACCACGGTGGGGTGCTGATGCCACAGGGTTGCCAGGGCCTCCCTGGTGAGGAGTCAATCGATCTCTGCCTCCTGGTACATGAACACCATGGCACCGGCCTGCAGCACAAGCTGCAGGCACTTGTACAAGCTGCAACAGGGGCCCGAGCAGGCAAATGGCCACCCACGGCTCCATGGCAGACAGAGCAGGGCAGAAAAAACAAAACTCAGGGAAAAGCAGTTGGGGCCAAAGGGTGGTGTCCCCAAAACTCAGAGGGCAACCACTGAACCTGCTAAGGGTGCCAGTCCCTGGCAGAGTCCCAAGGCAGGAGCAGGAGACCAACGGCTGTCGGCGAGACCCCTTTAAGCACATGTGTCTGAAGCGGCGCTCTGGCCCCGCCCCGGAAAGGTCTGGTGGCCTTTGCCCTCTTCAAAATGGCTCCGGGCTTCTGCTTTTCGGAAAAGCGCGCGCCAATGTAGACGCGCTTTTCGGAAAAGCGCATCGTTATAACGGTAACTCCGGGACCAATGTAGACGCTCCTTTTCCGGAAATACTTAAAATGGAAAACTGTTCCGTTTTAAGCATTTCCGGAAAAAGGTGCCAATGTAGACACAGCCTAGATGTTTATCTCTGCATAGGAGATTTTTGTATTCCTATTTCTTCTTATCTGTCGTCATATACAAAAACTATATCAGTCAATTCAGAAGTATACATCTAAATTTGAATGCATTTTACTGTCATCCATGTGGATGAAGCTGCTAAAAATGATCTATGAAACTAATCTTGTATTGAAGCATGCGATGCTATATTAGATGTTGAGAGGGATAACATTAAACAACTTCTTAAAGGTATTCAGAAGTTTTGTGATCAATGGGATGCAATACTTTCTGAGTCCAAATCAGTAGCAAAGGGTATTGACATTTCATCTGAGTTTTCCACCAATCACAGCCTAACATCTCCAGTGGCTGAAGAGTTTCAACAAAGGTACAACAACAAAATTTCGAGAGATCTCTGTGCCGAGATCATCTTCCTGAAACATATACATTCCACCAACTTTAAATCAGGCTGCAAGCCAACAGAAGTGCTTCAAAAATATTTGATCTCAGCCTGTCGACTGTATTTCCTAATATCACAATTGCATTATGTATTTTTATCAGTCTCCCTGCATCAGTGGCTTCAGGTGAATGCACATTCAATGTGTTAAAACAAGTAAAGAACTATCTTCATTCTACAATGGGACAAGAGTGTTTGAATGGGCTTGCAATGCTTACCATTAACAGTGATGTCACATGTAAATTAGATTTTTCTTCAATTATAAATGAGTTTGCACACAACAAAGCCAGAAAAGCATTCCTAAAATGAAGAGTTTTGCTTGCAGTGGAAACTCACAATTAAAGTCTCAAATGTTCATTTTCATATATTCTTTTGTTTTAGTATGACCCTGTGGACAAGAAGTTAGCTATGTCGGGGACCTGGCCCTGGGGCTGGGCTGCGGCCTATAAACTCAAAGTGTCCAGGGCCTCTGCCATTCTCTGAAAAGGCTAGAGTGTGGCTATATGTGGGGAAGAATAATTAGAGCTATGAGTCATCTGCTTATCACTGATATTTTAGTCCAGGTCATCTGACCCATTCACCAAGTGATTACATCTGCTCAACCCTCTTCTAGTCATGTGTCAAACTTCAATGAGATGTTATATTATAATCAGAGAGCATCATACCCCTCAAAATCCTGGTAGGTACACCGTTGTGGAGGAGTCCGAACGGCCTTCTCTGGCTTGACATGAGTTCTGGGTAAGCATCAGGGCCCTGTTAAGTCTGGTACTAGCAAGCATGCAGGCCTCAGGCTGAAGCAAGTATGTGGAAATATAACCTTTTGCCCTCAGTCATGGGGTAAAGGCTTGACCATAAACTGCTTAAAGTGCTGAAACTGCTAAATTTGTGATCTCGGTCATTGGGCGAGGTCTACTAGTAAGTTGCTTAAAGTGCTGAAATCATTAAAGTGTATACCATTAAAAACAAGCATGATCAAAATTTCCAAAATTATTATGACGTGGCTTATAGAAATAGGGGCGACACATCGGGCACACCCTGTATTTTATGAAAGTGCTAACCGCAAAAGGCATAAACAACTTAGGATAATGGCGTAAATTAAAGATTGAACAATTAATGTTAAGAAAGTGAGTAGCGTATGGAAGGTGTTGGAATAAAGAAATATGTATGGCTGGAACACCACGTGGCAACAAGGTGTGAAGAAACCGAGTCTCGTCTTGGATAAAGGATGCCTCTGCACGCATGTGCTTTGGGAGGGAGGAATAGAGTGGACCCGCAAACTCTGTTTACATAACCACGAGTTTGGGGCCTGTTCATCCACATCATGCAGTCTAGGACATCTCTGCTCATGGAAAGGAATGAGACCACGACCTTCTGTCTGGAGATTGTTGGGGATCAAGGGTGAACTGTAAGTGAATTAGGCTTGAATATTGTAATATAGCTAGTTTTACACTAACTGCTTTGCATTATAAGTATCTTAGGCTAACCCTTTTAAAAATCTATAGTACATAAAACTATATTGCATAATAATAAGTTAGCCTACAATGAATCATAGCTGAAGCCTGTATTGTGATTTGTGCTGTGTTTATCTGTCTTACACTGCTTATGGGAATTGTATTGATCCCTTTATTTGCAAAGTTCTTTGGTTATTGTAATTGCTTGAACTTTCAATAAAATAGGAAAGTGGTTAATTTCAAATCTCTCTCACTGGTCTTCCTGCGCCTCTGAATCTAAAAATATATTGAAAGAACCATCACATGACAACCATGTAGCAAGTCATACCACGTGTACATTATTACCATAACCTTTTCTGCAGCCCCCCAGCATTCATTCCTCCAGTACGTCAGGGAGCATTTTTGAGATGCACCATAGTAGAATGAATACAGGTGAGGTGAAGCTGTATCAGGCAACCATGACATCATTCAAATGAATCACTGTGAATGTGCTATTTTTACTTGTTTATTCACAGTAGCACATTCTCTGAGTTAGATGCTCTCCAAACACTTAAAAAGGACAGTCCTTGCTCTGAAGAGCTAGTCATTGAAAGACAAAAAAAAAAAAAAATACAGATTGGGAAAGGGAAATATAAACTGCCCAGTGTTATGCAAGTTAACTTAAGTCAGTCACTGTAGGCAACACCAGAAAAGTGGGTCTTTAAGAAGGACTCAAATGTGACAGGGCAGGTGCCCTGCTAATGAGCTCAAGGAGATCACACCCTGCATGGAGGCTTGTGAGGAGGAAAACAGGGAGGTGATGCTATGAGAATCTGACAGACTGACTGATGTTATTGGGAGTGCTCTAGGAGTAGGAGTGCTGTGTTGTAAGATTTCTGCTTTCAGAAGAATGATCTTGAAGTCTTATGTTCCTAATATAATCCAACAATGTGAAATATGGTCTCTAAATAACGTTCATTGTTTTATCAGGTATTTTATTAGGCAGTGTCTGTTCAAATTTAGGCTTGGCTATAAACACAGGCAATGGCCCTGTTAGCCTCTTCAGAAAGAAACCAAACCCTGAATAGACTTAGCTCTTAGACCCCCTCATACAGGGCTTCCCAGATCAGGATCCATCATTTCACTGTGATGTCCTGTAAACTCATTCTTTTGCATACCAACCAATGGTGCTGCTAATTTAATACTCCCCTTCCCCTCAACCATTTTTCATGGAGTTAGGCTTGTGTTGCCACCATTCTTGCAAGAAACAGTTTAGGCATCTGTATCCAAGAGAGGGGTCCCTGGCTGTGTACCTTAGACAGAGATGGGTCCCTTCTTCCAGCCCAGATTTGGTTGCTTCTGTGAGCAGGGTAGGGCTTAGAACATACTCTTTCATCAGTATCTGTTCTTGGTTACATTAGGCAACTCCCTGCCAAGTGTGCTGGCTTGTGTGGATTCCATTCTTTGGCTACATCTACACTACAGCCCGGATTGATGCTCTGAGATCGATCCACTGGTGGTCAATTTAGCAGGTCCTGTGAAGACATGCCAAATAGATCACAGATCACTCTTTGATTCACCTTGTTACTCTACCCTGGACGAGAAGAGTAAGGGAAGTCATCGGGAGAGTTTCTCCCATTGCCTCCCCATGTTAGAGACCCCGTGATAACTCAGCTTAAGGTACATCAATTCCAGCTGCGTTATTCACGTAGCTGGAGTTGCGTAGCGTAAGTTGATTTTCTGCTGTAGCGCAGATGTAGTCTCAGGTGCTTAACACTCCCGATGCATTGAATAGGGAGACTACACACTTAACTTAGGGCTTGTAGATTCCACTGAATGGCTTAACACCTAAATATGAGGTGTTGCAACACCTAAGTGCCTCAGTCAGTTTGGAAAATAAGACACTACAATGCCTAACTAATGTAGGAGCCTGATGCTATGCAGTGCAATACTTAAATACTTTAGGCCTTAGTCTATCTACCAACCTAACAGGCTGTTGTTTTATAGCAGCTATTTTTGGTAGTGGCCTAAAAATACAGAAGAGACTGATTTAGCTTCCTAAATGAAAACATCAAGTCAATTCATCTAAGTGATGGTGAAAGATTGGAGGAGAGGGAATTTCTGACAGAGTATCCTTTTTTAAAGAGACAATAAACCACCACCACTTAGATAACTACTACTTAGACCCTAGAAGCCATTCCATGGTGGTAGACTCTGCCACCAAAAGCTGTGCTTGATGGGTTATTTCAACGACTTTTCATTGAGCAGCTTCTTATATGCATATTGTATTATCATTTTTACAGGCATTATTCATAATTTGAAAAAAGTTGGCAGAGTTGTGATGAAATATCTGTAGAGACTTATTTTCCTATTGGATAATATTCCAAAAGTGGCATAAATCCCCTTCAGTTAAACAAGTATTCCAAATGTCACCATTGTTTGCATTAGAGCTCTCACAATAACAATGATCTGTGTTCGTGCTGTGCAGAAGACTCAACAAACAGCCTGCAGATTTATCATTTGGTGAAAACTACCTCATTATCTCTAGCAGTAAATGCCTTTCATAAATAATCTTGCGTGCTCTGGTTGCAAATAATGTTGCATACAGCCTAATGAAATATAATTGCTAAATATGATTCTAAGTGCTCTACCGTCTGATTTGCTTTCCCTCACAAACCCTCCTCCAAACCCATCAATGTTTTGCTTTCTTCATTGTCTAGCAAGTCTAAGGAGTTTGTATCTGTCAAGATGTTTTTTCTGCACTGTAAATTCATAGATTTCAAGATCACAAGGGACTGTGGTCATCTTGTCTGACCTCCTGTATAACACAGGGCATAGATCTTGTCCAAACAATTCCTAGAGCAGATCTCTTGGGAAAACATTCAGTCCTAATCTAAACATAGCCAGCAACGGAGAATCCACCATGGCCCTTAATAAATTGCCCCAATGGTTAATTACTGTCACTATTAAAAATGTGCACCTAAAGTCTGCATTTGTCTAGCTTCAACTTCCTGCTATTGTTGTACCTTTCTCTGCTAGACTGATGAGCCCATTATTAAAGATTTGTTCCCCTTACAGACTGGAATTAATCATAGATTCATAGAACCATAGAGCTGGAAGAGACCTCAGAAGGTCATCAAGTCCAGCCCCCTGCTCTAGGCAGGACCAATTCCAACTAAATCAACCCAGCCAGGGCTTGGTCAAGCCGAGACTTAAACACCTCCAGGGATGGAGACTCCACTACCTCCCTAGGCAACCCATTCCAGTGCTTCACTACCCTCCTAGTGAAATAGTTTTCCTAATATCCAACCTGGACCTCTCCCACCACAACTTGAGACCATTGCTCCTTGTTCTGCCATCTGTCACTACTGAGAACAGCCTCTCTCCATCCTCTTTGGAACTCCCTGCAGGAAGTTGAAGGATGCTATCAAATCCCCCCTCACTCTTCACTTCTGCAGACTAAACAGACCCAACTCCCTCAGCCTCTCCTCATAGGTCATATGCTCCAGCCCCCTAATCATTTTGGTTGCCCTCCGCTGGACCCTCTCCAATGTGTCCACATCCTTTTTGTAGTGGGGGGCCCAGAACTGGACACAATACTCCAGATGTGGCCTCACCAAAGCCGAATAAAGGGAATAATCACTTCTCTAGATCTGCTGGCAATACTCCTCCTAATGCACCCTAATATGCCATTAGCCTTCTTGGCTACAAGGGCACACTGTTGACTCATATCCAGCTTCTCATCCACTGTAACCCCCAGGTCCTTTTCTGCAGAACTACTACTTAACTGGTTGGTCCCCAGCTTGTAACTATGCTTGGGATTCTTCCGTCCCAAGTGCAGGACTCTGCACTTGTCCTTGTTGAACTTCATCAGATTTCTTGTGGCCCAATCCTCCAATTTGTCTAAGTCACTCTGGACCCTATCTCTGCCCTCAAGCGTATCTACCTCTCCCCCTAGCTTAGTGTCATCCGCAAACTTGCTGAGGTGCAATCCATCCCCTCATCCAGGTCATTAATAAAGATATTGAACAAAACTGGTCCTAGAACCAGACCTTGGGGCACTCCGCTAGAAACCGACCGCCATCCTGACATCGAGCCGTTGATCACTACCGCTGGGCCCGGCCTTCTAGCCAGCTTTCTATCCATCTTACCGTCCATTTATCCAATCCACATTCCCTTAACTTGCTGGCAAGAATATTGTGGAGACCGTATCAAAAGCCTTGCTAAAGTCAAGGTATATCACATCCACTGACTTTCCCACATCCACAGAGCCAGTTACCTCATCATAGAAGCTAATCAGATTGGTCAGGCGACTTGCCCTTTGTGAATCCATGCTGACTATTCCTAATCACTTTCCTCTCTTCCAAATGCCTCAAAATGGATTCCTTAAGGATCCCTTCCATGATTTTTCCAGGAACCGAGGTAAGACTGACCAGCCTATAGTTCCCTGGATCGTCCTTCTTCCCTTTTTTGAAGATGGGCACTACATTTGCCTTTTTCCAATCATCCGGGATTTCTCCTGATCTCCACGACTTTTCAAAGATAATGGCCAAAGGCTCCTCAATGACACTTGCCAACTCCCTCAGTACCCTCGGATGCATTAAGTCCGGACCCATGGATTTGTGTACATTTAGCTTTTCTAAATAGTTCCTAACCTGTTCTTTACCCACCAAGGGCTGTCCATCTTCATCCCATCTTGCGTCACTTAGCACATTAGTCCGGGAGCCCACCTTGTCCGTGAAGACAGATGCAAAGAAAGCATTGAGTACTTCAGCTTTCCCCACATCATATGTCACTAGGTTACCTCCTTCATCCAGCAGGGGCCGCACACCCTCTCTGATCACCTTCTTCTTGTTAACATGCCTGTAGAAACCTTTCTTGTTATCCTTCACATCCTTAGCCAGTCGCAATTCCATTTGCGCTTTCGCCTTCCTGATAACCCCCCGGCATTCTCAAGCGATACTTTCCACTTTTTGTAAGCTTCCTTTTTGTGCTTAAGTTCACCAAGGATTTCCCCCGTAAGCCAATCCGGTCTCCTACCATGTTTGCCTCTCTTGCTACGTGTCGGGATGGTTTCTTTCTGTGCCTTCAATAAGGCTTCTTTAAAATACTGCCATCTGTCCTGGACTCCTTTCCCCTTCATGTTAGCATCCCAGGATTCTGTCCATCAGATCTCTGAGGAGTGAAAATCTGTTTTGAAGTCCAAGGTGTGTATTTTACTACTCTCTTTTCTTCCTTTGGTCAGGATCCTGAAATCTACCATCTCATGATCACTGCTTCCCAGGTTGTCACCCACCTCCACTTCCCCTATTAGTTCCTCCCTGTTTGTGAGCAGAAGGTCAAGCTGCGCCACGGCCCCTGGTAGGATCCTTCAGCACTTGCGTCAGAAGTTATCCCCAACATTCTCCAAAAACTTCCTGGATTGCCTGTGTACTGCCGTATTGGTTTCCCAACAGATGTCAGGGTGATTAAAGTCCCCACGAGAACCAGGGCCTGCGATCTGGAAGCTTCTCTCAGTTGTCGAAGAAAGCCTCATCTACCTCATCCACCTGATTCGGTGGCCTGTAGCAGACACCAACCACAACATCACTGCTGTTGTTTGCTCCTTTAAACTTAACCCATAGACTCTCAATAGGTTTTCTCCTCTTTATACTGGAGTTCAGAGCAATCATAGTGCTCTCTTGCATATAGTGCAACTCCTCCTCCTTTTCTCCCCTGCCTGTTCTTCCTGAACAGTCTATACCCTTCCATGACAGCGCTCCAGTCATGCGAGTCATCCCACCAAGTCTCTGTTATCCCAATTAAATCATATTTCTTGGACTGGGCCAGGGCCTCCAGTTCTTCCTGTTTGTTGCCCAGGCTTCTCGCATTAGTGTACAAACACCTCAGATAACCAGTTGATCGCCCTATCTTCTCCATTGAAACAGGGTCCTCCTTTCTTCCTCGTTCCTCTCTGCATTTCTTCCCGGTATCCGACTTTCCCACTCCCCTCAGGGTTTTGGTCACCGTCCCCAGCGAACCTAGTTTAAAGCCCTCCTCACTAGGTTTGCAAGACTGCCAGCGAAGATGCTCCTTCCTCTCTTCGTTAGGTGGATCCCATCTCTTCCTAACAATCTTTGTGCCAGAACAGAGTCCATGGTCAAAGAAACCAAAGCCCTCTCTGTGACACCACCTGCGCAACCACGCATTTACTTCCTCAATTCGACGATCCCTGCCCAGTCCTTTCCCTTCAACAGGGAGGATGGACGAGAACACCACTTGCACTCCAAATTCTTGGATCCTTCTTCCCAGCGCTACATAATCCGCAGTAACCGCTCAAGGTCATTCTTGGCGTGTCGTTAGTTCCCACGTGGAGAAGCAGGAAGGGTAGCGATCCGAAGGTTTGATCAGTTTGGTAAGCCTCTCAGTCACATCCTTAATGTGAGCTCCCAGTAAGCAGCACACCTCTCGAGATTCCAGGTCCGGACGGCAGAGGGATGGCTCAGTCCCTCTTAGGAGGGAGTCCCCGACCACCTCCACCCGTCGTTTTCTTTTGGGGGTGGTGGCCGTGGAACCCCCATCCCTAGGACTACGCATCCCATGCCTTCCCATAGATGGTGTTCCCTTCCGGTTTCTTCCTTGTGAGGTCCCTTCCAAAGCATTCAGCACTGCATTCACCCTTAAATATCTCTTTAGTAAGCAAAATAGATGTCTGTAACTAAACCATGTTTTCTAATCCTTTCTGGTTGCTCTTTTGTAAACCTCCTCCAATACATCAACATCCTTCTTGAATCATGGGCACCAAACTAAACAAAGTGCACCAGCAGCAGTTGCACTAGTACTCTCCTTTCCTGCTCCAGATTCCCCTCTATTTGTGCATCCCAGGATTGCATGTGCTCTTTGGGCCACAGCATCACTCTCGCAGCCCATGCTCAGCTGATCATCTGCTTTGACCAACACATCTTTCTCAGAGTCATTGTTTCCCAGGACAGAATTCCTCATCATGTAAGCAAGGCCTGCATTCTTTGTGCCTAGAGGTAAACATTTACATTTAGTTGTATAAAATGTGGATTGTTTGCTTGTGCCCAGTTTGCCAAGCAATCCAGATTGCTCTATCGGGGGTGCATCTACACAGCGCCCTAAACTCAAAATATTTTACACAATTGTGCTATGCAAATTGCGCGCATCTTATTTAGATTTTATTTTGAAACAGTGCCAAATTTTGAAATAATGCACTATTTTGAGACATCCCTTAACCCTCGTAGAACGAGGGTTACTGGGATGCCAAAATTGCATGCCCGTTATTTCGAAAAATATTTTGAAATAATGGGTGGCTTGTTAAGACATGGGGTAACTATTTTGGGATACCTCCAGTGTCCTGAAATAGCTGTGTAGTGTAGAACAGCCCTCAGTGACCTGTCCACTTCAGTATTTACCCCTTCCACATTCTTTATAACATCTGCAAACTTATTTAGGGGTGGTTTTCTAATTCACATCTAATATTCTGAGCTACTTTTAATGAATTAGACCTACAGGATTTAATTTCCCTTCACGCAGTCTATATTAGATAGGCAGATAGCTAGGTAGAAAGAGATCACCATGGCAGAAAAATTCCTTTCAGCATCAGGACTGGGAGACACACACACACGCACACCAGACAGAAAAAGCAAAGCAGATGAATGCTGATAATGAAATTGGAAATTGAATGACAGTTTACACCACCATTTCCCCTGAGTTCTCTCAGTAATTTCCTTGTGAATGACTAATGGAGCAGCAGCAGCTGTTGCTGCTGCTGCCAACAGGAACTGATATCCTATCAGGACTGATGAGTCACCAGCCTGACTCTTTGCATTCATTTGAAAATGTCAAGAAATTAAAGAGGAATCATTATATTTCTGGGATGCTAACTATACACCGGTGACTTAGAATCTCATCATATTTTTAACCCCTTTTTCAAATGAATACAGAGTGTTGCTTTTTTTGGACAGCTAATTATATCTGCCACTCTGTTATTTCAGTGCATCCAGTGGATTTAACGATCCTAATTATCCTAAACTCTCATTTTGTGACTATAAGCATCCAGTTACCACTAGGTTTCATTTTTTCCAAAATAGTGAGATTTTTTTTACTCATCTGATATATATGTGAGAGAGTTTGTCTCTGTGTGTGTGTGTGTGTGTGTCTGTCTGTCTGTCTGTCTGTCTATGCAAGAACCCCTCCTAAATGATAAAGGGTAGAACCACCAAATTTGGTAGGCAGCTTCCTCTTTTCATAACTTAAAGCAAGTTGAGGGGTTGATTGTGCCAGGAAAATGAGATGTGCCTAGGATGGAATTGTTTCTCAGAAAACCATACAGAAAAGAGACAGAATCACCAGGCAGATGAAAGAGGCTGCCTGTGGGTGCACCCTTCCCCCCCTGCACCTGTCTAGGACTTCCCAGCCCTGAGACTCCCACCCCACCTCAGGCACCCCCTCCCCCAGCTGTGCATGCTGGAGCTGCAGAGGCCATGGAGAGGTGCTTCTCACCTGGCCCCAGGCTGCTGTGGTGAATGAGGGCTGGGGTAGTCCTCTCTCCCTAGGGTGGCTTGCATACTGAACCCCTCATCCCCAGCTCCACCCCAGAGCAATGATTTAAATGAAGCACGCCCATTTTCATTTTATTTTCCAAAAACCAAAAATGAATCGAGTTAAGGAGAGTTCTGTATATTTGTCAAAAGTCAATATCCCAACCTAGCTCAAAATGGGCTTTTCATGGGCTACAATTTAAAAAGACATACCAGCACCTCTGTTTGGTTTTGTACACTCCATAGGCCTCCCTGGAATAATCTTATGAGCTTCTTGGGTGATGCTAAGTGCTGTGGGCAGCCAGCAAGTTCCTTGTGCTTCCAAGCAGAGAACATAAGCATGATATAAACTCTTAAAGAGACAGGTAAGGAAGTATTCTCAAATGCACTGCACAGCACATATAAATACATGCTGCTTTTAGGCTATGTTGTTGCAGCCCCAACTTTTGCTTGATTCTGCTGGTTCAGGGTATTTGTTTGTCTTGCCTCTTTTTACAGGGAAGGATGGGCTGGAGGAGGTTGGATTTCTGCTGCTCCCTTCTCTGGAGGTGTAACAGAAGAAACTGCTCTAGCTTGTGGCTGGGAATCCACGGGACCCTACCAGGTGAATTTGCCTGGGGAAGTAATGAATAAGTGCATTTGCAGGCCCCTAGCCATGCCCTTCTCCAGCAAATGTGGCACACTTTTGGGGCTGCACTGGCTGGATTAGCTAAAACAGTAGTTGGAGGTGATTTGTACAGCTACAAATTCATTGTGTTCAGACTTTCTGCTGCTGGGTACCTGGAGCCTGAGTTTCCCTGACAGAAGCCTGCATATTCCTTCTTGGAGGGAAGGTCCTTTCTTGGATTGAGAACTGGTTAAAAGACAGGAAACAAAGGGTAGGAATAAATGGTAAATTTTCAGAATGGAGAGGGGTGACTAGTGGTGTCCCCCAAGGGTCAGTCCTGGGACCAATCCTTTTCAACTTATTCATAAATGATCTGGAGAAAGGGGTAGGCAGTGAGGTGGTAAAGTTTGCAGATGATACCAAACTGTTTAGGATAGTCAAGACAGAAGCAGACTGTGAGGGACTCCAAGAAGATCTCACCAAACTGAGTGATTGGGCAACAAAATGGCAAATGAAATTTAATGTGGATAAGTGTAAAGTAATGCACATCGGGAAAAATAACCCCAACTATACGTACAGTATGATGGGGCTAATTTGCTATGACAAATCAGGAAAGAGATCTTGGAGTTATCGTGGACAGTTCTCTGAAAACTTCCACACAGTGTGGCGGTCAAAAGGCAAATAGGATGCTAGGAATTATTAAGAAAGGGATAGAAAATAAGACCAGAATATCTTACTGCCCCTGTATAAAACTATGGTACGCCCACATCTTGAATACTGTGTACAGATGTGGTCTCCTCACCTCAAAAAAGATATTTTGGCCTTGGAAAGGGTTCAGAAAAGGGCAACTAAAATGATTAGGGGTTTGGAACGGGTCCCATATGAGGAGAGGTTAAAGCGACTGGGACTTTTCAGTTTAGAAAAGAGGAGACTGAGGGGGGATATGATAGAGGTATATAAAATCATGAGTGGTGTGGAGAGGGCCGATAAAGAAAAGTTATTTGTTAGTTCCCATAATAGAAGAACTAGAGGACATTCATTAATTAAATGAAATTAATGGGTAGCAGGTTTAAAACTAATAAAAGAAAGTTCTTCTTCACACAGCATGTAGTCAACCTGTGGAACTCATTGCCAGAGGAGCTGTGAAGGCTAGGACTATAATAGAGTTTAAAGAGAAGCTAGATAATTTCATGGAGGTTAGGTCCATAAAAGGCTATTAGCCAGGGGATAAAATGATGTCCTTGGCCTCTGTTTGTCAGAGGCTGGAGAGGGATGGCAGGAAACAAATCGCTTGATCATTGTCTTCGATCATTGTCTTCGGGGCACCTGGTGCTGGCCACTGTCGGTAGACAGGATACTGGGCTAGATGGACCTTCGGTCTGACCCAGTACAGCCGTTCTTATGTTCTTATGTTCTTATATCAGAGTGGTGAATCTGGCCCCAGGTCTCCATACCTCGGCAGAGTGAATGGGAGTATATTGGCCTTACTAGTGCTGGCCCTTCCAGTGCTAGAAACAACAAAGAATCCACTGTCTAACTCTGCAGGCAGGGATGTGGCAAGTGGAAGAATTAACATCTGCCCCAACACCATAAAAATTTGAGTAACTCTCTATTAAGAAACAATGAGGAGTCCTGTGGTACCTTAAAGACTAAGATTTATTTGGGCAAAAGCTTTCATGGGTAAAACCCACTTCATCGCGTGTTGCATCTGACAAAGTGGTTTTTACCCACAAATGCTTATTCCCAAATAAACTTTACTTTTTAAGGTGACACAGGACTCCTCACTTTTTTGCAGATACAAACTAACACAGCTACCCCTCTGTGACTTATCTATTAAGACTTTTCCTCTGCAAAGAACATTTGGCTCACTTTGCAATGCTCATCTCAAAACAGGTGCACAAATGAGTGGCCTGGGAAGCTTGTGGGAGGGGAGATATGCACTCCCTTTCCTTGTGGTTGTCTCTAACCCAATCACTGGTCCCTATATGACCCTTCACATCACAAACTCAGACCTGACACTGATAGAAAGGAAGTACCTTTCTCACTCACATCGTTCATCCTGCCAAAGAATGGCCACTTGGGCTATGTCTACACTACAATGGTCTATCGGACAATGGTCTATCTTTTCCCGATAGTTTTTTCAGAAGAGGCTTTTCCAAAATTTGGCCCATCTACACTGAGCCAAATTTCAGAAAAGCCTCCTCTTTTGGAAGAGCCCTTCTTCCTCGTGGGAGAAGGAAGACAGGGCTTCCGAAATTGTGCGTCTGCTCTTCCGCAAAAAAAAGCGGAAGAGCAGACGCATTCCCTGGATGCGGCCAAGTTTTTCTGGGTACAGACTGTCACAGTGACTAGCCAAGATAACCATAGCAAGAAGAGAGTAGCAGTAAGGACATCTTGCTGGTGTGTCAGAGAAATCTGCACAAAAAGGTTGTAGCAGTAACGTGGGGTTTCAAGTATACACAGAAGAGTCTTGATGGAGGAGAATTCATGTTGGGGCAGCAGGGAAGGCTTGTGGTAAAGGAAGGGAAGTTTGGCATGAGGGGAAAAATTCTTGAAGTACACAAGCCAGCCAGTTAGCAGTTTTACTAACTGATCAATGGCTCTTTCTGGGAAATATTAGATAAGTTTGTAAAAACTACAATAATACTTTTCCTGTCATCTCAGAAAAGATATTGCAAAGACTCCAAAGTAAAAGGGGTGGGGGGAAACTCCCTTAAAAAAAAGTGGCAGTAGCTCTTTAAAGATAACAAAATAAACAGGTCTTATATCTTCTCACCTGATGAACTATCTTAAGTCCATTCTGTTTTTCCTAAAGGAATACTGTGACTGGAAATGAGTCCAAGGCCATTAGTCATTTGCTTGCACTTTATTAAGCAAAGTGGCCTAAAGTCACAGTTCCAAGAAGACAACAGCTGTTCCTTACTTGTCAGAAATTCAGCTTTGGGTATTGTGTTGATCAGGGCATTTAAGTAACTGGATGGATAGATTTTAGGATTATAAGGCTGCTGCTTTTTTCCCCTTTTGTTGTTGTTGTTGTTTTAATCCATAATGCAAAGATTTTAAGGTTTTCAGGGCCAACTTATTGATAATTTAGAAATGTCAATACAAGAAATCACATAAGGAATTCAAAATATATGTTTGATATATGTTCAGTAGCTGATCTGCTAGGAAAATACGATAGCATAAAGCTGAATATGCACTGTACTTTCATCCCTTCAGCCTCTTACAATGGTATTTGAGGAGGATTGCAAATTTTCCAGTGCCTGGTAATGGGTTGTGGATTTTTTTCAACTCTAGTTCAGATCTAATACTTTTAGTCAGTGAACAAAAACTCTTGCCAGCTGCTATCTGTCCAGTGACTATCTCCAAAATGTTCTCTGCCCAGTTTCTTTTGGGTAAGTGTCCACATCATTACTGATGCTCATTGACATCCTTGGCAATCTCAGTAGAGGTTAGTATTCAAATGACAATAGACAATGGACTGTCCTTAGAAGTAATTCCTCCAGAGGCCAAGCAAGGCAAATCATGTGAGGCTTTGCTTGCTTTGCATCTATTCAGTGGTAAAGGGAGGCTTTGATCTTTGATTCTTAAACTTAGGCACCTGATTAATCTCTTCCCTTTCTTTAAGTTATTTGCTGGATGGAGGCCTCTGTTTCCACCAGCACAATGGGACATTTGGGACATTTTAGAGGTTACTTGTTCTTTTATATCATGAAAAAGTGGTAAAACAGAAGACACTTCACAGAGATTTGGTTATGTCACATTTGTACCTGACTGGTTGGTTGCTGTTTTCTACATCACTTTTCACAGGGAGAGGTTGCTCAACATTTCTGAAAATCAGGCCCCTTTCAGGCTTCTCAAGCAAAACATCCCAAAATCTCAGATGATTTCAAAATTTTGGGCACATAGTCTCACTAGTTCCTTGTGGAGTCTTTTTTGTGTGTTCTGCACCTGCCCCTGGTTAAACTGCAATGACCTTGGTGCAGGCATTATTCATCTTCGTCTTCTTCAGTTACAGGCACACTCCTGATATTTAACAACAAAAGTAATAAAATGATGATGATTTGTTTTTCAAGAGTACTGCAACAGCAAGTTAGAATCAAGAACGTAAAATTCCTAATGGAAACAATAATACAGCCCTATGATTAATTTATCTTCTGAGCTGTTGCTAACATACATTTGAGAGAACTAAAGCATTTTCAAATCCACTAAAGAACCTCTCTGTAGCCAAAAGGAATTGTTTTCATTAAAGCACTGTAGCTAATTGCTATCTCAACACTTCAATATCTGTACTATCTGTGCCAATACTATACTATGTGTGCCTCCGAATACCATTAACTGTCTTGTTGTCCTTTTAGTACTTTCTAAAATGGACTGAAAAACATACCGCAATAAGAGGAAGGCCTCAGTAATTCACTCACTAAATTGAACTGCATTCTCCAAATGAGCTATCAAGTGACCCCTGTTCATCCAGCCATGTAAAATGGCTAGATATGTAAAATTACAGCAGGTAACGGGAATGATCTGAGTTAATATGCATTAACAGTCACATATTTTAGAACACTAACTAAGGTTTTTTATGAATGGAACAGCATGGATCATTGTACTTCCTGAATGCTGGAGGCACTTGTCTTCTACCCTCTAGTTTTACTACACACCTCTCCAGGATAGTCATTTCACAATAACTGTGATCTCCCTTCTGGCTTTGTCTATGCTGCTGGCTTTTGCCAGCAGAGAGTATGCAAATGAAGCACTGATTAGCATTTTGTCACACTTCATTTGCATAATCTATTCGAGCCATTTTTGCACAAGGCGTTTTTGTGCAAAAAGGAAACGTCCACACTGCTTGTTTTTGCGCAAAAAAACCTTTGCGCAAAACCAGCTCGAATAGATTATGCAAATGAAGCACGACAAAATGCTAATCAGTGCTTCAATTTTCATACTCTCCGTTGGCAAAAGCCAGCAGTGTAGACGTAGTCTGTGTTTTGTAGGAAATCTTCTAATAATCCTTTAAACAAAAAGTTTCCTGTAAATCTGTGGCAGGGGCTCAGATGCTCATATAAATCTCTTCAGAAGAAGAGTTATAGCCTGTTCCCTGCCTCACATGTGAATAAGGGGCAGGGGCAAGACAGAAGGGGTCTCTTTATTTCACTTGCAAGCAAACAGGCAGACTATGTCTACAGTGAACTGGCATATACACATGCCTAATGTGGCTCTATGTGCCTGGGGGAATGTGGCCCACTGGAAAAGGTATGCCCAGCCTTTCTGACAACTAGCATGTAGCCTGTGATCAGCCATAAGGGCCAGAGTTCCCTGTAAGCTGGGCGCTTGTGCAGCTGCTCAGGAGAAACACCACCCAGCTGATTAGCAGAGTGCCCACTGCTAGGCATAGGCGTGTGCACGGGGTGTGCCGGGTGTGCCCAGGCACACCCTAATGTCTCGGGCAGCTAGCCCGAGCCATTTTTGCCCCCTGGGCCCCACCCGGCGGCAGCATGGCGCGGCGTCCCTGAGGCACCTGGGAACGCCCCCGCCCAGCACGGCAGCATTGCGCGGCATCCCTGAGGCGCCTGGGAGCGCCCTCTGCCCCCAGCACGGCAGCACGGCGCGGCATCCTCAAAGCGCCCGGGAGCGCCCCCACCCGGCCTGGCAGTACGGCGCACACGGCGCGGCGCCATTGAGGCGCCCGGGGGCACCCCCACCTAGCTAGGTAACATCGCGCGGCGCCCGGCCCTGCAGCACCACGCGGTGTCCCAGGGGCGCCCCCGCCCGGCCCTGCAGCACCATACGGCACCCCGGGGGTGCCCTTCCCCGGCCCTGCAGCTTGGGCTGGCTCTGACTCCAGCCCTGCAAGCTGTAAGGCAGAAGCTGAAGGTAAGGGGGGGGGAATAAGAGGAAGGTGGGAGAGGAAGGGGCTTTTGCGGTGGGGAGGGTGGAGGAGGAAGAAAGGGAAGTGTGGAAGGGGCTTGTATGGAGGGGATGGGGAAGAAAGGGGATGGCACCAAGGGACAGGGTAGAGGAGACACAAATGCTAGGGGAAGTGGAGACAATGAGGAGAAGGGCAGGAGGGGAGGTGTCAGTGGGAGGGGGACAGGGTGATGCTGGAAGAGGAGAGGGTAAGGGCATTGGGGCTTGGAGGGGGAGGTGCTGGGAGAAGGCTTGACAGAAGGGGTAGGCATGAGGAAGGTGGGGTTGGAGCAAGTCATGTGTGAGGGCACAGGGGCATGAGGGTGGTGCGGGGATGGGCATCAGGGAAAAAAGGGCAAAGGGGGCAGGGGCAGTGAGGGAAGGGAGAGGCACCAGGAGGGTGCAGGGATAAGGGAAGGTGTAGGTGCCAGGGGATTCTGGGGTGAAGCAGAAGGGCAGACACCTGCAGGAGAGGACCAGCACCAGAGGAGAGAGGAGAGGGAGGTGTTAGATGAAGGGATGAGGAGGGGTAGCTCACATGATCAGAGTGGGGCTACTGGAGGAGTGGGCACAGGGGGGAGAGAAGGGCTGGTGGGGGAGGGGCGGGTCTCAGGAAGGCTGAGGCACCAGGGGAGTTGATGGAGCAAGGGGAGAAGACATGGCAGCAGAGGGGAAAGGTAGATATTTATTAATAACTTGGGTGCCACAATGGCACATCCAAACAAGCCACATAAATTCGGTACTGGTGCACAACACAAAATTCATTCTGCTCATGGGAGGAAACTCTTAGAGGGAACACTTCTCCCCCCACCCCAGCCTCTCCACCCCCGCATTAATGTCACACACATTGGATTAATGCAATTGCGGGATAGTTGCATGGGGGGGGGGGTTGGTGGGAGCCAAACTAATCCCTATTGGTAGGAGGATGGTGGGAAAAGTCCTTGGGTCGGGGGTCACATAACACTTTTTACTTTTGGTCATGTGCCCATCTTGCCTGGAGGGGGTTACCTCCAGGGGCGTGGCTAATGGGGGCCAAGGGCGTGGTTAACAGGGGTCAGGGGTGTGGCTAATGGGGGGGGTCAAAGTGCATTTAAAAAAAATTCTTTGGGTGCACACCCTAATGAAATGTGCTGCGCACGCCTATGCTGCTAGGCTTTGTGTTTCTGTTGCTGGTGCACATTCAAACGTACCTCGGTGCACCTCAAAAATGTATTCTGTACATGGGCAGAAAAGAATAGAGGGAACATTGATAAGGGGGCTAGTTGGCAGCAAGTGAGAAGAGCAGTAAAGGGGAGCATCTTATTCTCATTGCAGGATTTAGCACTACCCTGAGGTAGTAGCACACAACTCTTATACACATCAGTAAGAGATGCATGTGTGTAGCCAGTGGAACAATTCAGCCTAAAATGTTTACATACAATAAGTAATAAAACATTTGTGACTTAAAGATTCATATTGTGCCTCCTGTGAAATATTTTTAAGCAGTTTTTGAAAGTGGGAAAGTGATAATTATTTGTGCATTTTTTTTCCTCCCTTAATTCACTCCTTCAGACCTATATTTTTCATGGCACTTTCTCAGCAAAGATATTTTCACGCCCACTCAACATCTGATCCATTGCCCCAGTTTGATGACGTGTTACTCTAAACTACAGTCCCAGCCCACAAGAGTTTGCAATCTAAGTTGCTAAAGTGCATTGCCAGTGAAATGACACTCTAGCACGTATGTGCATTCATTGAAGCAACAAAATACGTGAGAATAGAATTTGACCCCATATAAATACTTCTTAAACATCAGCAAGTGCTTTTCTTTAAAAAAAAAAATCTGACACAGGGCCAGATTCACAGTAACTGAAGTCAGTAAAGCTGCAGCAATTTATATTAGCACAGAATTATGTACAATGGCTACAAATAAAATTCTACAGAAAGAAAAACAAGAATTACATTGAAGCTAATGTTTTCAGAGTTCCTTGGGATCCATCAGTGCTTAATAGCTTTGACATTCAAGCCATTTTAATACAGATGGCTAAGTACAGATTTAGGTGCCTGATTTTAGCCACCCAAGGTTGAAAATTTTGACCAAGATACATAATATCGAGATATTGCTAATAGATTTCTTTGGCCTCATCTAGCACCTTTCATCAGAGATACCGAGTGCTTTGCAAATGGTATTTTGTTAAGCCACACAAAATCCATGCGACTTAGGTAAGATGAGAAACTGTGGTAAATTGTTTTTAGTGGCTTTCCCATCATAACATGGTAAATCAATGATGGAGAGGAGAAAAGAATGTATATCACCTGATCCTCAATCAAGTTCTCTAAACACTAAATGACTTATTTCTCTGTCTCATCTAACTGAATGCATGCATGAAGCTGGATTTGACCAGCTATGATATAAACGTCAAAGAAATGTGTGAAAAGATGCAGCAGTAGAAGTCCCATTAAATAAAGCCTGTGGCTACGTCTAGACTGGCATGATTTTCCACAAATGCTTTTAACGGAAAAGTTTTTCCGTTAAAAGCATTTGCGGAAAAGAGCGTCTAGATTGGCACGGATGCTTTTGCGCAAAAGCACTTTTGCGGAAAAGCATCCGTTAATCTAGACACGGTTTTGCGCAAGAAAGCCCCGATCGCTATTTTCGCCATCGGGGCTTTTTTGCGCAAAACAGTCCTCCCCTGTCTACACTGGCCCTCTTGCGCAAATACATTTGTGCAATAGGGCTTTTTCCTGAACGGGATCATCATAGTATTTGCACAAGAACACTGACAATCTTACATTAGATCGTCAGTGTTCTTGCGCAAATTCAAGCGGCCAGTGTAGATAGCTGGAAAGTTTTTCCGCAAAAGCTTTTGCCACTTTTGCGGAAAAACTTGCCAGTCTAGCCGCAGCCTGTGAGTACAATATTTCATTTACGCTATTATCAATCATTATGTCAATTATCAATAATATTAAATTGTATATTTTCAGTTATGCAATGGGAATTCTTATATAGCTCTTTGTTGACCACGTGTTCTGAATTTTGATGTAGTTTGGTTCTTTGGTTTAAAAAAAGTGCTGACCCCTGGAATAGATAATAAGACAGAAAATATAATATTGCCTCTGTATAAAGTCATGGTACGCCCACATCTTGAATACTGTATGCACCCCATCTTCAAAAAGATATAGTGGATTTGGAAAAAGCACAGAAAGGGCAACAGAAATGATTAGGGGTAAGGAACAGCTTCCATATGAGGAGAGATTAACAAGACTGGGACTTTTCAGCTTGGAAAAGAAATGACTATAGGATGGGGGTATATTAGAGTTCTAGAAAATCATAAATGGTGTGGAACAATAGAATAAGGAAATGTTATTTATTCTTTCACTAATAACACAGTAATTAAATTGAAATTATAGATAACAGGTTTAAAACAAATTATTTCTTCACAGTGGAACTCTTTGCAGGAGATGGTAGAAAGGCCCAAACTGTAACAGGGTTCCAGTAAGCACAAAATAAGTTCAAGGGGGATAGGTTCATCATTGGCTACTAGTCAGAAGAGGCAGAATGGGAACAGTGTCCCTAGCTTCTGTTTGCCAGAAGCTGTGAATGGGTGACAGGGGATGGGTCATCTGGGGTGTGTCTAGACTACAGGGATTTTTCGAAAAAAGTGGCCTTTTTTTGAAAAATCTTTACCTGCGTCTAGACTGCCGCCACGTTCTGTCGACAATAAATCGAAAGAACGCGGCAGTTTTGTCGACCGTGGAAAACCTCGTTTTACGAGGAATAACACCTTTTTTCAAAAGTGCTCTTTCGAAAAAAGGCGCTATGTAATGCAAACTGTGCTTTTTTGAAAGAGAGCATCCAGACTGAGTAGGTGCTCTCTTTCAAAAAAGCGGCTTGCTTTTTCAAAAGTACTGATTGTAGTCTAGACTCTCTTTTTCGAAAGAGGCTTTTTCTAAAGTATCATTCGAAAAAGCCTCTTTTGAAAAAGGCGTGTAGTCTAGACGTAGCCCTGATGAACGCTTCTTCTGTTGATGCCTTCTGAAGCACCTGGCATTGGTCACTGTTGGAAGACAGGATACTGGGCTAGATGGACCATTAGTCTGACCCAGTATGGCCATTCTGATCTTTATAGAGCTGAAATGTAACTGCCCCCTGCTGTAACCCACTAGACCCCACTCCCCTTCCAGAGGTGAGATAGAGCCCAGAAGTCCTGACAGTCACTCTCTCTCTCTCTGCAATTAGTAAGAAAGTAAGACCAGTGTCCCTAAGTGACTTGCCACAAGATGTCAGAATATGTTAGTGCTAGAGCTGAGTGGGTCTAATATTTATTTAAATTTTCTTTCTTTAGATACAGTGCTCCTGTCAGCTAATTGCTAAGTTATCTGCCCCCCCAAAAAAACCCTAGAATTTTCCAGTGTTTTAGTAGCCTTAGAATGAGGTGATATGTGTGTGGGGAGGGTGAATGGAATTAGTTAACCCCTCCCCCCCATTTGCTGCTTGGCTTGTACTGAGCATGCTCAGTAACACTTCTGAAGCCGCTTGTCCTCATCTGCCCCGCCCCCCTCGCCCCCATGCTCTCACTCTCTTCCCCCTCCCATCAGGCATGCACAGGCCTTGGGAGACACACTATTCCTTGCTCACAGACAATACCCCCAGTCTGAAGCAAATACTCACCAGTAGCCATAGAAACACTAACCCAGGAACCTATCCCTAAAACAAACCCCATTGCCAACTCTGTCAACTCTATTTTTACAAGTAACACCATCACAGGACCTAACCACATCAGGTAGGATGCCCTACCAAAATGTGAAATGGCGCCCCTGCCAGAGGATCACTCTTCTCACTAGTTTAGAGATGCCCCAAAAGAGAGAAAACTGCCTTTGTAGCAAGATAACCATTCTAAGCCCTTATTCAGTCCTAATTTGATCATTTTAAATTTTCAGATGAATTGCAGATCTACTATTTATCTTTGTAATCTGGTTTTGAAGTTTTTTGTAGAAGGATGGCTACTTTAAAATCTGCTACTGACTATCCAGGGAGGTTAAAGTGTTCTTTTACTGGCTTTTGTATGTTACATTTCTCAATATCTGATTTATGTCAATTTATTCTTTGGCATAGAGACTGTCTGGTTTGGCCAATGTACATAGTCGAGGGGCATTGGTGGGACTTGATGGCATATAGCACATTAGTAGATGTGTAGGTGGATGAGCCCCTGATGGTGCGCCTGATGTGGTTAGATCCTGTGATGGTGTCACTTGTAAAAATATGTGGATGGAGTTGGCAACGGGGTTTGTTTCAGGGATAGGTTTCTGTTTCTGTGGCTACTGGTGAGTATTTGCTTCAGGTTGGGGGGGTTGTCTGTAGGCAAGGATTAGTGTCTCTCCCAAGTTCTGTGAGAGTGAGGGAGTTTTCCAGGATAGATTGTAAATTATCACTGATGTGGTAGAGGAGTTTTAGCTGGGGGCTGAAGGTGATTGATAGCCGAGGGTGTTCGGTTATTTTCCTTGTTGGATCTGTCTTGTAGTAGGTGACTTCTAGGTACTTGTGTGGCTCTGTCAATCTGTTTCTTCACTTCCCCAGGTGAATATTAATATTAATTTATATTGTTTGGAACAGTGTGTTTTAGTGCCTCTGAACACCTATTAAAGATTGTTAAATAAACTAATTCTCCCTTCATTTGCTTTTAAAATGAAAAAAGACAACATAAAATAACAAAATATAGCTCTGACTTTCTATTCATAGTATATGTAGAAAGACAAATAATAATAATTTGATAGCCAAGTGCATGAGCACTGTCCTCCCTTTCTACTTCTCTTGTTGCAGCCACCATGGTGCCTGTGAAGAAGCCTGCAACAAAAAGGTGGCCAAAAAAAAAAAAAAAAAAGAAGAAGCAGGTCCTAAAGTTTACTCTGGAGTGTACCCGTTCCATCGAAGATGGCATCATGGATGCAACCAACTTCAAGCAGTTCTTGCAGGAACACATCAAAGTGAATGGAAAAGCTGGCAATCTGGGTGGCGGTGTGGTGACCATTGAAAGAATTAAGAGCAAAATCATTGTAATTTTATAGGTTCCATTTTCCAATGTATCTACACTGCACCATAGCTTGAAATAAGCTATGCAATTTGAGCTATTTCAATTTCGAAATAGCTTATTTTAAATTTTGGCTATGTCTACACAGCATTAATTTCAAAATAAATTGTTATTCCAAAATTTATTTCAAAATAAAACGTTATTCCATTTCACTCCTCGTGAAATGAGGTTTACAGGGACATCAGAATAGTGAGCCCGTTATATTCCGAAATAATGGGCATGCTCAGAAGACATGGAATAGCTCCCTCCAGTATTTCGAAATAGCTCTGGAGTGTAGATGTGGCCTAAGAAATATCTGAAGAAAAACTACTTGCGTGACTGGCTGCTAGTTGCCAATAGCAAGGAAAGCTATGAATTGCGATACTTCCAGATTAACCAGGATGAAGAGGAGAACTAAATGCACATAGATCTGGAAATATTTTGTACATTAAATTTCCTTCAACAAAATGTGCGGGAGGGAGGAAGTACAGTCAATAGACAAATTGTTCTTTCATCTAAAAACATATGAAGGCTCATCCACTGAAGTATATAGCTCAATAGATAAAATATGCAATTAGAATAAAAATACATCTATGTTCAGAAGACAGAGAAACCAGTTTCACCAAGATACAGTATTTAAAATGATTTGCGACTGACACTTCTGCTTTGGCCATTTAATAGACTGACGAGTGAATGCCATTGTACAACCCAAAATGTGTGCTATAAAAGATGATACTATTACATTATGTAAGTTTATTAGTATGTTTTGTGTAGATTGGAAAGAGCTAACCATACATATGACCTTCATCTAAGAAAGAAGAAAAAGAAGAAAAAGCCAAGATTGTATTGAATTCTTGATTGCTATTCAGACTCTTTCCATTAAGGATTTTGTCAATCAGCCTTGGAGAGACCATTCCTTCTGATGACATTAATGGACTTACTGAGTAGTCCTTAGTCATGACTCCAAATATCTTTCTGTATTTGCGTATGTCTACACAGAAAGTTATTTCGAAATAACTTTACCAGCATCTACACAGCCAAACCGCTATTTCGAAATTAAATCAAAATAGCGGAGGGCTTATTTTGAAATTGGTAAACCTCATTGCACAAGGAATAGCACCAATTTTGAAATTGCTATTTCGAAATAAGTGTTGTGTAGATGCTTATTTCGAAACTAGCCAATTAGCCCATCATAAGACGGGATTTTCAGGTCTCTCCTCCACGTCCGTCTTCTTTTCTGAGCCTCCAGTCTCTCGTTCCATATCTCTCTCTCCTCCTCCTGCTGCCTCCCCCTCTCTCTCTCAGCTCTCCTCCGCCTTCTACCTCTCTCTCTGTCTCTCTCTTTCTCTTCTCCCCCTCCTGCCTCTCACTCTCTCTCCGCTCTCCTCTGTCTCCATCGGGGATGCACGCTCATCCAGGCCCCGCCCCCTGGGCGTGTACGTCACCGCCCCACCGCTCTTCACCTCCCGCCGTGGAGCTCGGCAAGGGGGGCGGGGCGGTGATGTTCACGGACAGGGGGTGGGGCCTGGAGCCACTGTCACGCCACACGTCACCGCCCCGCCCCCCTTCGCCTCCTGCCGTGGCACTTGGCTGTGTTCTGCGCCGCTCAGCCAGGCCGCCGCGGGGGAGCAAGAGGAGCAAGCGGCGGTTTGGGCTCCCCCGCAGCGGCCCGGCTGAGCAGCGCAGAAGTCAGCCAAGCACCACGGCAGGAGGTGAAGGGGGGTGGGGTGGTGACATACACGGCCAGGCCCCACCCCCTGGCCGTGTACATCACCGCCCCGCCCCCCTTCCCTTCCCGCCGTGGCGCTTGGCTGACTTCTGCGCCGCTCAGCTGGGCTGCCGTGGGGGAGCAAGCGGCCGTTTGCTCCTGCCGCAGCCTGGCTGAGTGGCGCAGAAGTTAGCTGTGTGCCACGACGGGAGGCAACAGCGCCCCCCAGAGGCAACTCATAACGCTACAGCGTTACAGAGTCACAGACATTGGGCTACTATATATACGATAGGGGATCTCCAGCCCTTCCCAGGGTGCCCTGGTGGCCACTCTGGGCACAACCAAGAAAACTCCTCTCCCTTCCCCCCTCCCCGGAGCACTTAAAGGGGTAGATACTGGCCACAGTGACTGTGCCAGCTCCAAGCCTGCCAGCCCACAGCCAGCAGTCACTGCACCTGACCCAGTGGCCCCAGCATGAGCCAGGCAGCCAGTGCCAGCCAGCCCTCCACCGCTCCCCAGGACCAGTCTGCCAGCTCCCAGGAGCCTGCCAGGGGCCAGAAAAGGTGGGCTCCTGCCTGGTCCAGTGCAGAGATCAGGGACCTAATTCAGGTTTGGGGGGGATGCCTCCAACTTCCATGATCTCTGCACTAAACAGAGGAATGCAACCATCTACAGGTGGATGGCTGCCAGCCTGGCCACCAAAGGCCACATGAGAACCCAGGAGCAGGTTCGCATGAAAATAAAGGCGCTGCGGCAGGCGTATGCCAGGGCCACAGGGGGCAGCTCCCATCCAGGGGCAGACCCAGACCCCTACCCCTATTTTGATGCCTTGGACCACATCCTGGGGGACAGGATAGTCTCTGCCCCCCAGGTGGTCATCGACCCTGGGACAGAGCTTGCTACCTCCTGCTGCTCCAGCCCCTGCTGCCTCCCCAGCTACCGCGCCTACTCCCACTCCTTCTCCCCCTCCTGCTTCTTCCTCCCCATACCCCCAGGGACACCGAGGCCCCCGCACCCACAGTGCTGGGAGACAGTTGGGCTGGCGAGACCCCCAACCCTGAGCCCTGAGCTTCTCCTCCCACTTCCTCCCTCTCCCACCCTCCCTCCTCCCCTCTCCCACCTTCTTTCCCCAGTCTCACCTCAGTTTCATGCCCCCCCCGCCCCAGTTTTGTTCAATAAACAGGCTTTGTTGTAATGAACACGTGTCTTTTATTGTACAGCAGGAAGGGGGGTTACAGAGGGGTAAGTGGAAGGATGTGAGGGAGGAATGAGGCACAAACCTGCAATGGGGCACACCAGGGAGACTGTAACTGCCTGCAGAACGTGCTGCCAGGCAAGCAGCAACACATCCAGGAGAAGCACCAGAGTGCCCAGGGGTGGCTCCGGCTGCATGCTGCAGAGTGCTGTGGTGTCCTGAGTGAGGGCAACCAGAGCACGCAGAGAAAAATAAGCTTTGCTGTCCCTCAGCGAGGTAGGCAAGCAAGCAGGGAGACCTTAGACCCGGCTGTCCGGGGGGGGGGACCCTTTAAGCACAGGTCTCAGATAGCCTCAAGCAGCAGCCACACAAGGTAACTCCTGACCTGATGCCCTGCCAGAACCGGTTCCAGCCGGCCTTAAATGCAATTCAGTGTCCTATCAGTGTGGACACGCTATTTCGAAATAGCAAAACGCTATTTCAAAATGCATTTTGTGTCTAGACGCATTATTTTGAAATAAGCTATTTCAAAATAAGCTATTTCAGAATAACGCTGTAGTGTAGACATACCCAGAGAGTGTAAAGCTCTGAGTTTTTAGGCTTAATCTTCCAATTTACTTGAAAAAAGGAAGGGAAATTTCTATGTATGAATAGTTAATTTCCTAGCTTGGAGCCAAGAGATGAGCTATGCTGGTATAGATATTTATGGGGAAATAGTCTTTATCAAAGATGAAAAATTAATACAAAATTCTTTTGACTAGATTTTTTTATTTTTCAAGTACTTTTGGAACAATTTCTCAAAAATCCATAGTAGTAAGTATTTTCAAAATTATTCCTTTCAAAATGATTTTAACATTGTAATGCAACTTGCTGTGTACAGTTGTGGTCTCCTCACCTGAAAAAAGATATTTTGGCCTTGGAAAGGGTTCAGAAAAGGGCAACTAAAATGATTAGGGGTTTGGAACGGGTCCCATATGAAGAGAGGTTAATTCGACTGGGACTTTTCAGTTTAGAAAAGAGGAGACTGAGGGGGGATATGATAGAGGTATATACAATCATGAGTGGTGTGGAGAGGGCCGATAAAGAAAAGTTATTTATTAGTTCCCATAATAGAAGAACTAGAGGACACCAAATGAAATTAATGGGTAGCAGGTTTAAAACTAATAAAAGAAAGTTCTTCTTCACACAGCGCATAGCCAACCTGTGGAACTCCTTGCCAGAGGAGGCTGTGAAGGCTAGAACTATAATAGAGTTTAAAGAGAAGCTAGATAATTTCATGGAGGTTAGGTCCATAAAAGGCTATTAGCCAGGGGATAGAAATGGTGTCCCTGGCCTCTGTTTGTCAGAGGCTGGAGAAGGATGGCAGGAGACAAATCGCTTGATCATTGTCTTCGGTCCACCCTCTGGGGCACCTGGTGCTGGCCACTGTCGGCAGACAGGCTACTGGGCTAGATGGACCTGTGGTCTGACCCAGTACGGCCGTTCTTATGTTCTTATGCTTTTACTATATTTCAGCAATATTTTAGATTGAAAATGTATGCCACATATCACCACTCCAGTTCTAACTGAGGCTAAGGATTGACTTCCGATTTCAGCTACAATTTCATACATCTGCATTTATCATAACTCAGATCAATACTTCTCAGCTCCATGTTTGCTATAGCTATATCCATCCTGATGACCGTGTTGTCCATTGGATAGGCACATAGGAGCCTGGAAACCTAGATTCTTTTCCTACATCATGGGCGGGCAATAATTTGTGATGGGGGGGCACTCCAAGATTTTGGGAGGGGCCTGGGGTCTGGGATGGAGGTTGAGTGAAGGAGGGGGTTGTGACCTGGGGCAGGAGATTGGAGTGCTCTGGAAAACTAAGGTAACACCAGACAGTGCACATTTCTTTTATTGGGAGCTTTCTTGAATGAAGGCTCAAGTGTCTTCTGACATAATAAAGCTAAACATATTATTTTTGGACAGACACCACATAGATTTTTGGGATGAACATCACTGAATGACATATTTAGGTATGCTGACAACATGTCTGAGATTGTCTAAAAAGCCAGAAAACTGTGGGAACTTTCATAGCTCATTGCCTGTTTGTACCTGCTGGGGGAAAAAATCTGCAGAGGGTATGCAAAACCTCTGTGTATTGCATCCAGAGTCTCTAAATAATAAAATTGATGACTGATGGTTTTAAGCTAATAATAATATAGCCATGGTATGTGTGTGTGTAATATATCTATATATCTATAAATTTGGTCCTTTTTCTGCCTTTATGAAGGGGGGAAAACCATTTCCAAGTAAACCAGCAGTTCTAAGCTGTTTCTAGCTACACAGTGGTTTCCTGATGTAACCAGATCTCTTATGGGAAACATTAAATATGTTTAATCAGTCACATTTACAGCTCTTGCAACATAAATTATTAACCATCTCTAATGTTCTAGAATCACCAACCAAAAGACAGGAACAAAGTTACTCTTAAGATAATCAACACTGATTCAGGGCTCATCCTTCCCTTTCTATACACTGGAGGCTTTGCATTTGTTTGCTGCTATTAATTTGATTTACTTATTGTGCTGACTGAGTTAAATCTGACCTTAGACACAGAAGCGGTAAGCAAATTTAAACCTAGGCTAACTTTGGCTAGTGCAATAACAAATTGGAGGGCCTACATGAGGCACAATTTCCATGTGCCTTGAACTTCTTATCCCAGCAACATTCCTGCTGAAATTTCTGGAAGATTTGCCTGTGTAAGGACTGCAGAATGAGTGTTTACAACAGTTTATGAAAATTTCCTAAGATTGTGATGGTCCCATAAGACACAAGCAGCAGAGTGAAACCTAGTGGATAGTACACTGCACTTGGACTCATGAGACTGGGGTTCCAGTCCTGGTTCTGTCACTGCCCTGTTAGACAAGTCATTTCACTGCTCTGATGCTGACCTCCTTTTGTGTAAAAACAAATGCTATATAAGAGCTGGGTGCTAGTCACAGTCTTTCCTCTCCCAGTCTGTGTGATACTAAACCAGACAGGATGGCGTGGTAAATCAGCCTTTGCTATGGAAGACACAGAAACTGATGTGCTAATTTATTTATGTAAATACCTCTCTATAGAGAGCAGTTTCTTCACAGGCAGTCTTCACCATGTAAACCAAGTTTCATCACAGCTGGAAGATGCCTGGAGTGCATCTTCCTGGGATGTGTGGAGGCTCATCAGCCCAGCCATCCATGCAGGTACTTTATGACACTTGCCACTGAGTGCCCCTTAACCATTAATGGGTTTCCTCCCCAGCAAGGTTGGAACAGCAGTTCTTTTGTGAGTGTACATCTACATTTGACCTGGGAGCAAGGTTCCCTCTAAGCTGCATGGCAGCATGGCTGCACGATAAATCCCACCCAGAGGCTCAGGGCTGCCACACAGGGAAGGGCACTTCTCTCTCAGCTGCTGTTGCTGTAGTTAGGGCTCATTAAGCTGCTGTGTGACTGTGATGCTGTGCAGCTTAGAGGGAACCTTGCCTGAAAGGTGTGATTCCCACCTCACAGAGCTATACCTGTGCTAGCTCTGCTTGTGCTGGTGCCTAAAAATAGGTGTGTGTAGGCCTGACACATAGTAGTAGTTCTATAGGCTTTATTTTATAGCTTTGTTGTATATAGTTATATAGATTTTGTTTCATACGCTTTTTTTATAGCAGCTGCTAAGTATTAAAATAGATTTTGTATTAAGTATTATAAATTAGTAAGAAATTGGTTTTTAGAAGAGGTTTTTTAACTTTGTAAGTCTGTAAGAAATCCTGCCTATTCCTTTGTAAGAGAAATTGCTTTCTCTGAAATAAATTGTCCTCTGAGGAATGTGTGACTGTATGAAAACAAGAGACAGTAGACACCAGTACCAGATGGTCAGCATGGTTAACAAAAAGGTGTGAACTCAGGCATCAGGCAAATTCAGGATGGTAGAGGAGGGGCATAATTGATCCTAAAGCCAAAGCATACACCTGTGAACGAGATAAACCAGCTGCAGATATTCACGCCCAAGCTATTCATCGAAGTACTGATGGAGCACAACAATGGAAGCAGCCTTGAGGTAAACACCAATTAACAATTAGATGACTCCAAAATGACACTGGAAAACTCATAGACTAGAGGTGGGTTTACAACTATGAAAATGGGGTGTGTATCATAGAATCATAGAATACTAGGACTGGAAGGGACCTCGAGAGGTCATCGAGTCCAGTCCCCTGCCCTCATGGCAGGACCCAGTACTGTGTAGCCATGAAGCTTTGAGTCCTGTGAAGACAACTTCAGAGCATTGGATCACGACCAACAGCACCTGGCCCTTTCCTCCTGCCCAGCCTAATTAGCCACTAGCTTGGCATGAGCACCAATAAAACTGGTAACTATGACACCAGCTGCAGGACTTGTGTCCGCGTGTGAATGAATTCATATGCTGATTTCTATGCTGTGTTTGCAATCACGCGGTATACTGTCTTTCCTCCCAGAAAAGATACTGTGTGCTTCTTATAACTTGTGTGCTACATAAGCTGGTCAGGGGCCTGGTCTAACCACCTGGGTATGTACACATGAAGTCAGGTTTGATTGTATTTGGGAAGCTGGCTCAGTGGCCACCTGGGCTACAGCAGACCCACTGCTGCTTTCCAGAATTAGGCTGAAGAGCTTGTGCAAGTACAGCTGCATGAGGTGGGAATCACACTTCACATCTCAAATGGAGACATACTCTGAGGCATCAGCACCAGTCTTGTAATGTCTTTTTCTGCAACCAGGAAGGGGGATTTCAGCAGAACTCCCCCTGAGACACACACTCCTTCACCTGCAGAGAGGACTTCAGCCTTTCTTCCTCTGCAGCGGCAGGGGTAACTCCTATAGGGAGACTGTGTTCTTGGCCTTGCATCCAGGAATGTAGGGCAGGCTTGGGTATTAGCTGCTTAGCATTAGGGAGGCTTTTTTCATAGCATGAGAAAGGCATTGCTTTAAAAAGAGTAAGACCTATTGTCAACTAAAGCCGAGAAGAAAGATGGAAGGAGGTATAGCACTGGGTACCTAACATAGTGACCAAGCTGATGAGACATTAGTCACAATGGGAGGATTAAGAAGAAGCAAATCAGCTCCCCAACTTTTCCAAACCAGCTAATGATCTGTAGAAAGTAAAAATATTTGTCCTCCTGCTCCCTCCCCATTGTGCTCTGCCCTCCTCACAGGCATGTTGTCCATGGGGACCAATATTCAGAGACTTTCAACCACCTCCCTTCACAGATAGACTGCAGGGGGTGGATGCCTGTATGCTTGGCTCTCTCCTGTAGGAAGGGAGCAGGACATTACATTACAAATCCTGCTTCTTCCAGCAGTACGTACAGCAGAACCAGTACAAGATGAGAAGATCAATAAGTAGCACATTTTTTGCCAGCCTAGCCATTAAGTTATCTAGAACATATAATCTAAAGAACATTGTAGAGTGTTATATCCCAAGAGCAAAGTTTTAAACTTCATGCTTCTGGAACTAAGATCTGATTAAGTGTGGTATTCAGTGTAAGGTCTTAGACATTCTATTTGCATTATTAACAGCATGATTGTTTGTCTCATAACACCCATAAAGAAAACAAGAAACAGTGTAGCACTAAGTTATTATATATTATGAGATCTGGAGTGGCTCAGCCAAGCAGCCACAATGAACCGTATAACATTCTCTTATGCATTTTGGTAACTATAACCTGTGAACGCAATTATTAACAACCCAGGATCCTGTATTTCCCAAGAAAATTAAATACATACTGTATTTGCTTTCTGAGAATGGAAGAGTAAGAAAACTATAATAAAGCTTTTAATGTAAAACTCATAGATGCTGAGTTCTACCACAAAGACCTATTATGTCATCCTCAATATTTGTTTTATTTGGAAAGATGAAAAACACAAAGAAGAAAGACAGCCTAAAGGGATTTGCTTAAATATTGTAAGTGAGAAGGTCTTCTGTAGTGAAACAATCAAAACTTATACCTGATTCTTCCTAAGCTCATTGATCTAACAAAATCCTTAAAAAACAGTTGTACCATTCTCTACTCTGAAGGTCAGATTGTCACTGGACTTTGCTGGATTTATAAGCTGTCGAGGGAGAGTAGAAGGAGTCTTCTCACACAAGGTTCCCCATGCAAGAGCCAGGCCCAGCTACTGTTCCTCTGCTATTGTGAGTGTGTGCGTGCAAGGGCATGAGGAGATGTGAAAAGGAAACAAGGCCATGACTACGGGTGGAGAATGTCTCCATGGCTCCCTTTGTCAAGAACCTCCAGCACACCATCTTCACAAAGGATGGAGAAAGGCAGAGGGGGCAGTTTTCCCCTTTGTTTTTGCTTCTGGATGTGTTTTCTCTGCTGGGATCCCATATTTACATGTTTAAGAAACTGAAACTCCCTTGTATCAACTAGATTCAAGATTACTCTTCTTTTTTTCTAGAAGATTAATTTACATCCTCTTATGCAGAATCCTTTGGAGAACTGTGTCTGATAAACATCCTTCAAGAGCTTTCTTTTCACAGAGAACTTCACAAGTGCAGGTGCAATATAAATCCTACAAATTAAAAAATATATTCTCTTGTATTGGCACACATCATTTGACTTGACTTGTAAACAAAGGTATATTATCTTCTGGTAAAACCGTCAACTAATATCTGAGGAAGAACCCTGTGAAACCGACTTCCTACAGGCAAAAACATGCTCTCAAGAGAAATGTGTTGCCTTAAAGACATTCTAATAAAGGGAGCTACATGCTCCTCTTATTGTTAAATAACTTTTGGGTTTCTATGTATTAAAAATCCTGTGAGTAAAAAGTGTATTATGAAGAGTTGGTCTCTGAGGAAAATATTGAATACTACCTATCACATACTTGCCGAGTAACCTCTACTCCAGTGGTTTTCAACCTATTTACCTTTGTGCACAGCAGCTCTCTATGTGTTAGGTGGGCTTCATCCACACAATATATTATATAGTAAATGTATGGCCCTGAGGATGCTACATGGGCCACAGCTGTATGCTAATTAGGTCATAAGCAGGCTGCACGTTGACAGCCACTGCTCCATTCTCTTCTGAAATCTCTAGACTCTATCTGTTTTCAATGAAATTAGTAGAGCAAACAGAGTTTAACAATGTTTGTACATACTGGGTCAATGAAAAAGAGAATTAAAAATAATTCATTAAGCTCATTGCACAAATCTAAATGCAGAATTAAGGCTAAAAGTTCTGGGTGGGAGGCTATGCCTATGTAATTTTTAAACACAAAGCAGGAACCCAAGTTGAGACTTCAAAGCAATTTTAAGCTGCACATTCTTTAGCGCTAAGATGCATTGTTCAATTACTACCTAACAGAGTGGCCAAGTAATGCACCCTCACTGTGCTGATCTTGTCCCTGCTGCCATAGCAACCTGTTGGTTCAGGACTGAATGCTGGGATCATGCTTAGAAGGGAGATTGCAGCTCAGATAAATTCTGTTCAGCAAACGCTGATGGAGAAACACAACAGATGTTACTTTTATAAGCTACTGTGTGCCGTCATTTAACAAATGAAGCAAAAATCAAACTTTAATTTCCAGTGACAAATAAATAGGGTGATTTGTTTATTATTTTATAATCTCTTTTGGAGGCATGGAGAAAAATCCTAATATAGTACCTTTGAGATACAAGAAGTGACACAAGATGTTGGCTCTCACATGTGACCTTAATATTGATCCACAGCCACTGTGTGTATAGATTTTAAAACCACAGGCACTAGATATTTTAATATTAGAAAGGGTGCCTAAATGCTTTCTATGAACATGTCATACGGTATGGAGCAGCCCTACAATTGAAAAATATATTGTTCTGGGACCTGATCCAAAGCTCTTCAGTCTTCAGTTGGTTTTCATCTGGTCTCTAAACAATAAAGAACTCCGTTTTCATGCTACCTAGCTAATCTTTACTGTTTTATTGAGTCTCCCTTCCCAGGAGAAAGGTCCATCCAGGTTCTACATGTGGCCCACGCAACCTCCCTTGGACTCCCCGCCACCCTCGTGCCTCTTTATAGCTGTGAGCCTTGCACTTACCTTACCCCTTCCCTCTCAGAATTTCCACAGCGCTGTGAATCAGCTGAGTCATGGTGGTCAAGCTCTGAGAAGGAGGTAGAGGAGCAGAGACTAAGTTGGGGTCCAGACTGTGAGTCACAGCAAGCAGAGGATTCCAGGTGGTGACACAACCCTTCACTGCTCTGAATTGCATGCAAGGATGTTACAGTGGTGTGATCAAACAGGGTGTACACACCACTTGCTGTTTTAACAGAGATTTATGTTTTAAGTACTGGTAAACTAGTGTTAAGTGAGTTCAAGTATAAGAGGTAAACCCAAAGTTACTACAAGAAAATAAAATTAAAATACACTTTCCAGCGGCTAAGACAACAAGCTGCAGCCTTGGTTCAAGGTAAATTTCTTACCAGTTTTCTTTTTTCCAGCCATTACTGACATTCTCTCAGTCAGGACCTTCCACGAAGTAGAAGGTGCTGGTTCCCTTTGTCTGTCTGGCAATATCTATACTACAAAGAAAAGTCAGAAAAAGATACGCAAATTGTGAACTGCAATTTGCATATCTTTTTCTGCTTTTCTTTTGGAAGAGGCTTTTCTGAAATTTGGTGTCTACACGGCACCAAATTTCAGAAAAACCTCCTCTTTCCACACATCCCTGCTTCCTCATACAATGAAGTTACCAGGGATGGTGAAAGAGTATGTCGGCTTTTCTGAATTTTTTTTTGGAAAAGCGGACACGTTCCTTGAACGCAGCATAGTTTTGCTGCAGTGTAGACATAGCATGTGTGTGAAAGACCTTTGCTTATGCAGGTTTCTCACCTATATTTGGTTTCCAGGGACTTCAATTCCTGAGGCTGCAGGACCCAACTTTCTCAGCTTGCAAGAGCTCCTTGGTCTGTTCCATGATGGTGGCCAAGATGTCGTCTTCTCTATCCTTAAATCTTCCAAACTCACTGTTCTGTCCCAGACTCAAGATGCCCTCATGTCGTTTCTCCTGCCTGTGCACTTTCCTGCCCCTGCTGAGCCGTACATCAGTGAGGCTTTCACTGGTTATGGACACACTTTGTTTAATTTCACTGGAGACAGGTAAACAGCTGCCTTCCCTGAAGACTGGGTGAAAACCCGTTTCTCCCTTTGGTCACAAACTTTAGCGAATAATAACAGTGAGCATTCATAAGCCCTATAATACATATATTTTTCAGTGATATTAATCAGCAGTGGTTCACTAGCTGTCAGAGAAATCCTTTCTTGATACATTTTATAATGCAGTAATATGGTATACAATCAAGCTGATTCAATTACTTATCAGATTCAGACCCCTTTGTCTTTCTGGTCCAGTAAAACATTGAAATGTACTCTCAGAGAAAGTTCCCCTTCTCCGCCAGGGAAGAGAGAGAGACCCCATGTGGTCTGGTGAAGACTTCCTCCCCTGCTGGTGATAATTGTCTTTACCTTGTCCCCCTGTTAGCTTGATGATTTTGTTTGCCTTGTAGGTAAATGCACTTTCGTTGTCTGCCCCTTATGACTAAGCTCATCAGCCAACCAAATACCCATTCCATTATCTATGGTAGACTGGGCTTATGCATTACTTGCCAGATATATATTCAGAACATAATGCTAGCACTTATCCATAACTCGGTGTATACACTGAATACATATACTATGCAAAAATATGGATGATTACTGAGTTGTTAGTTTTCCAGTTACATGACACTATTTAGCTACGGACTATGACAAAAGTGAGTTGGGGTAGTAAGTACTCCAGGCCTGACAGATGCAGCTGATACAGACTAGTGAATGACAACTGAGTATTTGTGTCACAGCCTCAAAACCAGAATGTTAATTGTCTTTATAAGACTGTATGGTATAGGTTGCTGAAGACCTGGGATTAGAAAACAAAAGGCTTTTCTAATGAAAGCTGGGGAAGTCTAGCTATTGCAGTTGTGAAGCCTTACACTGCTGGTTGCTTGTTTTGACTTGTTTTTGTATTGCTCCCAGCAAACTAAGCCAAGGGAGTAAAGGGGGAAACAATGGCAAGCTGGGGCAAAGGGGAGAGAGTTCAGGGGTGCACAGTGGGCCCACCAAGTCCAGAACTCAGACTGCATGCCAGGGGATGTAGTCACAGGGTGTTGGGCATCTTTAAAGCCTGGTCTACACTAGCACTTCACCCTGAATTTACCCCTCCCCCCATGGTTGCCTATCTAAGTGATGCGGCCACACTACCAAGCCTGTTGTTCCACCCTGTGGGACGCAGGTGAGAGGAGTCCCGTAAGTACCCACGGCTGATTTTTGGACCTAGCAGACACCAGAAGCATAGGCCCTCCTGCCAAGCTCTCCAGGGTGCTTCCTTGCTCCGTGAGTCCCAGGTAGGGTCCATCTATGTGGACACGCTACCTCAGAGAACATTCAAATCCTGTCCAAAGTGGGGACATGGCCCTCGTCTTCTCAACATAGGGTGCCCATCATAGTAGATTCAAGCTTATCTCATAGTGTAGACAAGCCCTTAGGGATTGGCTTGTTTTGGTCTTGCTTTGAAAGGGGATTAGCTTTATTGTTGTCTTTTTGGGAAAGTTGGGATGCTTATTTACAGCATGTGAAAGCTGGCAACCCATCCCTCACCTTTTTAATAATAAAGAACATGTTTCTTTACTGTCACTCTACTTGTGCTGAACATTGTGTGGCCTATTTCCATTGAAATATTTGACTGTGGCTTATTTCCACTGAAATATTTATATGCTACAAAGCTTTTCTGTTATGAGGAAAATAAGTTTTACAGCAGGCGAAATATGGAATTGCATAGTATTGCATATAGTCTAATGAGATGATGTCTTCTGGAAATTTTTAAGCTGAACTTTAATATGAAAGTGGCAGTATTCAATCATTCTGTAGTTCAGCATTTATCTCAAAGTATGCAAAATAGAAGGTCAACATTTACTGAAGACAGCTCTTTATGTCCTTGGAAAGCAACCTGAAAGTTACTATTTATAAAAAATGTCAAGCAGTAGTGTAGTTCTTAACTTTAAAAAAAAAAATTATAGTTTCTTCCAGCTGAATCAAAATTTGAGAATTAGTGCCTCAGCTAATTAGGTAACTAAAAACAAACAAAAAAATCTGTAACATCAATTGTTTTCAGAAAGTAAAGTCATTGCTGCCATAAGGAAGTATATCTCTATCAACAGCAATTGGAGTTATGCCATCTTATTCCCTTGGTGAATTTGGCCCATTGTGGTATTTTTTTCAATTTTTGTGCTTATATTTTTAGACATGCAATTGACAGAATATTTTTTTAAAATCCAGCCCAAAGCAAAGACTGTAGTGGAATCCTTAATAAACTGCACTTGAATAGGATGATGAGAATTAAAAGGTAATAAGAGTTTCTCTCTGCAGCATTTGTATAGTATCTTTATTAGATATTTTGTGATTGACACCTGCTAAAACCCATACCACTCCACACCCATTGGCCATAAGAAGCAATCAGATGCTTAAGAATGTGGGAGGAACCTTACTTAGGTGTCAGTTCTGGAAATACTTTAACTAAACTTATGACTAGTCCAATTCCTCCCTCCTCTCCCCGGCCCCCAAAAAGCAGTGGCCATCCTATATACAATCAGCATTTGGAGGAACAGAACCTTAGAATTTCTAAAAGTTTTTAACAAGAACTGGAGAACTTTAAGGGGTCCGGGTCTATATTTACCTATTACATTCTTCCTTGACAATAACATAAGCCAGGAAAATCATTTATGTCAGCCATTTGCCTTACCATGAGCCTAATTAATGGAACAAACTTCCATGCAGAGTAGAGGTCATGAATAACCAAAACTTTTTTAAACTGTAAGGAAAAGGGTCATAATTTTTATGAACACATAAAGCATATAAAGAAGGAGTCCCTATTCATTGTGCTATCATAGTCAAAAAACTAAACTGTCTTAGTTCAGACCTGTGGGTTAACTCCTGATAGCAACATATGAAAAAAATCATGAAATGTATGGTATTTTGAAATTCTTCATTGAAGAACCTACTTCCCAGCACTTTACTTTTCCTTATTGGATGCATAGCCCTCATGACAAGTTTGGGTTTCCTTGGTTTCATATAGTTTAAAGACTTCCAGTGCAGTGTGTCTTTTCTGCTGAATAGATCAGCCTCCTATAGAGCCATAACCAATCATCTTATGTGACCAGATTGTCAAAGGATTCCATGAAGCCTCAACTCCAAATGATATCAGGAAAACTGCAACTAATCAGCATCTTCATTAATCAGGCCAGTATGAGACTGTGGAGCCCAGAAATATTTTCTGCTGAATGATAATATTCCTAGCTTTGATTCATTTTTAGAAATTAATTTTCAAATGTTTTCTCCTAAAAATCAGTCTATCAACTGTCAGAAAGAAGCACAGTCTATTGTCCAGAAATAATATTTATTCATCAACAATAAAACACAGAATAGAAAAAGCCTTGTAAATAAAACTATATATATGCTGTATTTTTATTCAGTACTCCACAAAAACACTACAGACAGTAACAAAATAATCGAATTAATTTAAAAAACTTTAAATATGATAGCACTGTTCATTTATCATGTTTTATCAACAATGCAATGGTCATTTGTTTACATATTACAATTTTACTTAAATTTGTAATCTTGCTTCTTAAAACTATGGAACCAAATGTTACTTGATCCAAGACTTATAACATATATGTATATCCATAAACAATAACAACTCTTAGAAAGTTATGCAGACTGTTCAACGGTAACTGCAAGTTGTTTGGGGGTGGAAACATAACTGAATTGGGGTAAAAACCAAAACACTGAAGAAAAATTATATTTGGGGTAACAATTACATATTTTCCATTGCCCGTTTAGTAATGTGATCTCTTCCTTTTTCTGATTGCTCCTGGTTTAGGTACTCCAGCACCTTTACTAGCATATCTTCATCCAGAAACTTCCTGTTTTGTGTGTCATCGTTCTCCAGGCCCATGGACAGCCTTTTGCTGAGTGAAGTGAGTTTTTCAGATTCTTGTGGTCCCAGCTGATTTAAATGTTCTTTGATTGCTTGCTCAAGCTGGTCATCATCCTGTAGATCATTTTCAGAGGAAACTGGGCCTGGAACACGTTTCAGCTGATTTGTATTGATAATTTCAGGGTATTTTGCCAACATCTTTGCCAAGTAATCAGCTAGTTCTTCATCTTTCTCATTCAGTTTTTCATATTCCATTTGTCTTCTTTCCAAATCATTAATCCAAGTAGCTTTAGGAAGTTGATGTCCTTTAGGTCTTCTAGGGATGTAGGAAAGTCTTGGCAAACTATTCTCGTCATTAAGCTGATTTATAAAGTAGGAGGCTTTCTGATTAGCTAAACTATCAGTCCCTAAAAGATTGACAATATCTTCAATATTAAGATCTTCGGGCAGTGTTTCTGGCATAACATTAATTGGCTGCTTCATGTAACCATTTTTATGGTTCATTTTATTTTTAAATACATCTGTGCGGTCTAGATTAGTTTCAGAGATGTCATCATCCAGCTCTTCTGGGAGCTCTGGTTCCTGCTCTGTCTCTACCCTGTCACTCTGATGTTGCTTTTCTCCAGTTTTCAACATGTCTAGTAAATCCTCTGGAGGGATTTGTAAATTCCTTGAAATTTCTATTAGTTGAGATATAGACTGAGGATCAAGTTTTTCCAAAAATGTACCTGCCCTTTTTTCTTCATTTCCAGTCCTTAACCTCCCATTTCCAGCATTGCTCATCAGCCTCTTCAGATAATAATTAATTAACTTTGTAATGTCATCAGACATTTGATCTTTACTGTCTCTCCTCATATCATCGTCCAGGAAGCCTTGCTTCCCTGATCTCTTCATTTCATCATCAATCTCTTCTTCACTTTTATCAATTTCCTCTTTATGATCTTTTATCTCTTCTTGCGTTTGGCTTTCCACTTTTTCCTCTATTGGATTCCAGTCTTCTCCTCCCACTACATCTTCATAAGCAATATTATTCACTTTATATACATCATCTTCATCTTCTGTGTACAATTTCTGGTCCTCATCCACTTTCTCTTTTTTGTGATTACTTGGTCCTGTCATCTTCCCCAGCTCCTGAAAGACTGATTCCAAAGTAGCAAGACTTTGGGGTGTGTACTGTTCTTCTACTATTTCATTGGTCCGCTTGAAAGGACTGTCTCTTGAACTTTCTTCATCATGTACATGTGGCATTTTGACAAGTTTATGACGTCTCTCAGGCCACTTATAAGCCTCATAATCATCACTCACATCTGCTGGGAAGTTATCTGAACTCACAGCATATGGTTTATTTTCTTTTGATCCAACCTTTGACTCTTTTTCTGTTTGCCTCAAGGCTTCCAACATTGACCTAACCCACTGGGACTCATCTTCGGTCAAAGAATCTCTTATATTATCTGATAGATGACTCTGATCTTTGCTTTCTTTCTGCTGCAGAAGGAATGGGGCCCCTTGATAGAAATTATAATCTGGACCATTTTCTTCCTTGTTAGCTTGTTTGCGGAGATTTTCTATATATTCCAAGGCTTTGACCATATCTGGACTTGGGAGCCTTTGTAAATTTTTCACTAAGTAGTCTGGGTCTTTCTGAAGCAGCTGATAGTGTTGGATTGAAGCTGCTTCAACACAACAGATTAGGACAAAGAAAAAAGTGAGAGAGGATGCTGCTCCATGCCAGCAGATTTTAGCACATGCCATGTTTGAAATCTTGCCTTAAAATAAAAAAAAAGGACAGTTAACATACAGAGATAAAATTTGAAAATTATGAAGCAAAAGCAAATTTGAGATTACTGCTTTGAACTGGACCTCATGGTATTAATAACATCTTTATGGTTTTATTAATTATGAAAAGCCAATATAATTCCCTTTATGGCAGTCCTAAAATGATAGTGAGAATTTGTAAGTCTTTCAGGTCATTCCTTTGGTTAGGTCATTGTCACCTATTGGTTTGCAATGGTAAAACCATTGCATCTTTAGTGTGAACTTTTTATCTGCCAAAGAATAAAGTTAATTTATAAATTAAGGAGCTTGGTTTTCCCAATGTAGGTGCCAAAAGAAGAAAATCCAGATCTTACATAGTTTATTTTATACGCATCCAGTATGTAGATACTGATTTGAGCATCAGCATTTGAAAACTTGGCCTAAAATATTAGGACAAGCTTAAAGATAAACTGTTCATTGAATCCTGGTGCCCATTTGTCCAGTCTGCTACACTAACTCCACTGAAAGATTTTGTTCCAGGTTAACTCTAATGTGATAGAGTGGACAATCTGGCCAATAAAATCATGAGGTTTACTTGTCTCAGTATTGTAAATATATTAAAATATTCTCCTATGCTGTTTTTCAAAAATATTATTAATATCCAAGTTTGTTAATTTTTCCATAGGCAGCGAGGAAAACTAAGCCCCTTTGTTCTGGTTAATTTATTTGGTCCTTTAAGGGTGTCATGTTGATAGCTTCCTAAATCACTCTTTTGTAAATGGAAGTGGTCAGGCAGATACTGAATGGCAATTTCTTCTGTGGTAGCTAAACTGTATTTCGTTTTTGTTTTGAAATGAAGATGGGCATTTTGTCATGCACTTCAAGGGAGTAGGATGGATACACATGTGGAATCTTTGCATTACAAACCAAATTCTCTGATGGATGAAAGCCTTATGAGTTAGTCATATATAAGCATCACAGTCATGTCACTGCAACATATGAAAATATTTCTATAACGGGTCCAATCCTACAAGGTGCTGGGTATCCTCACCACCTACTGAGGTTAAAGACTCCACACCCAGGAGATGCTTAGCACCTCATGGGAATGGGCTGTAACAAATACGACCCTCTGATTTTACCCAATTCAATTATATTATTCTATGAGTCATGAATAAATATAGTAGATGAAAAAAATCACCCTTAGCTTAATTGACTTATTTTCTTTCATTCACTTTTCCCATGAGCCTATGGAAAACATCCTGTTGAGATGTCAGTGACTCATACTACTAGGCCAACATACATAGACTAGAATTTACCTATGTCTGTAAGTAAAAAAAAAATTACAGTAGGTATGTTCACTTCAACTCACTCACAGGGTTTCCATTCAGATGATTATTGTAGTTTGTCATAAAATAAGTTGACAAAGTAAAGCAAATGAAAGAGGTTCAGTTACCCAGAATTACTTTTTTCCCTCTATGCCTTCAACAAATTCATTTTGAATATCAAATACTTTCCCTGGTCAACTATTAATACTCCAGAATGGATTATTTTAGAGAAGTCAATAATACAGTCTCTTTTTGTCCTTAAACAAAAGCAAGAGAACCCCATACCTTTTGTTATGGAAAAGGCTTTAGTTTTGAAAGAGATAAAATCAGTCAAAAACAAAACAAAAAAAAGCAAAAAAACCCTGCACAGTTACAATTTTTATGTTGATACCTAAAGTTGCAATAGAATGAAGCTAATATTTTTCATTGGAGAAGCTGTATATTGTTTAACCATTAGCTTATTAATAAATAGAATATTGTGCATTTTCAATAGCTGAAAAATTATTTCATAATGACAGATATAGCTCTTCCTGGTAAGAAGTCTGCTAAAATCCTTCCTTCGATGAAGATGATTGTTTCAATTTATGTAATGTAAAACTCAGGAAAATTAAGTAAAATCATGGAAGAGAGATCCACAGGCAAAGTGTAGATAGGCATTTTATTCAAAAATATTTCATTTTGAAAATTGATTCCTTATCAATTCCTTTCTGAATATTTCAGATGCACTTCGGTCAGGATCAGTTTCACTTCCAATTTATTGATAAATGATATTTGAAATATTTTAAAATATTATTTGGATATAATTTGTTTTAAACCTCTAAAACTAGATTATTTGATTACCTTAGGTAGGGGAAAAGGTTTTCTCACCAGTCTTCAGACCTTTAACTTATAAATATGAAAAAATATAATACATTTTTTCATGACTTAACATCTAGAAAAAGCATTCTCTATCATTTATCACTTTTAAAGCACATTACTATAAAACAGCTGTTTTCCTAAAGGTTGTAGAATGGTGGTGCCTGTCTGGGTGGATTAATGTATTTATCTGTATTGTAAAATCTGTCCAGTTAGCACCTAACAAAGAGAGAAGTAATCTCTTATTCTGACTCTCATTCTTTAAATTAGATAGTCACTGTTTGTAAAATGAGGTGTTTGAGTTCTCAGTGTAATATGTATTGTCAAAGGAAAGGAAGAGTGACAGCGGGGAGTCTTCTGAGAACAGGCAAACAACCAAAAACAAAATTCCCTTTCTGGGCTGTTTCCATGGCAGCAGTAATATTTTCCATTAAGCCCCTTCCTGTAGATTCACATATTGCTCTAATGGGAATATAATATCTCTAATTACAATTTTGCATAAAAACTCATAATCTTTTCTATGCAACTCACACATAATGCATAATGCTCTGTGAACTACAGCAGAAATCCCTATAAGATTGTCCATAAGGAAAATATGAAAATGCAATATATCCTCTTCATTATTTGTATATTTCTGAGCAATTAACATTGATTGCAGTCAATTAGCATTCTTAAAAGTTTGTCTTAGTGCTAATATACAAATGAGGGTTCATATTAATTTAATTTTAGTATTTTGCAAATCAAGTGGTTTCTGAATTGGAATACTGATTGTTTAGATGTGTGAAAGACTAATTGAACTGAATATGTATCCAAGGCAACCTCTTATTTTACACATGTCAGTGAACCACTGAGAATGAATGAAATCACAAAGAGAAACATCAAATGATGTTTTCCCTTCAGAGAACAAATAAAGCTGATGTCAAATTGTAATTAGCTGTAGAACCATTAACTTTCCCCACTTATTCAATATTTTAATTATTCCCTTTTAAATATTTTTAAAACCAGATGTAAACCCATATGTATTTTTAAATAATAGGTAAGAGAGATAAAAAAGAGAAAGATTCAGCCACCTGGAAAGCACTATTTCTATGCTAACTGAAGTGCATCAGGTTGTCATTGTGGTCCCTAATTGTACTGGTTTCCCAGTGTAGCATGGAATGGGAAAAGCTCTGAACAAAGAACATTACATTCAATCTCCAAAAGTACAAAGGAAAAAGCTCCCTTACCTGTATGACTTAGAGAGCAGAGTGAACCCAAAGCATGGTCTTCCTTGTCTTTTTGCGGTGAGTTTGTGGACTGTTTTCAGCACTAGGACAGCTCCCTCTGCTTATACTGTACATCACCTGACTCTGCACTGCCACATTGACGTCACCTCACCCAGTCACAAACCACAAGCACAGCAGAGCAGTTGAGAGAATGCTGGAGAAAAATAATAGTTTGGGCTATTTTTGAGTTAATTTTTCTGTACAATTATGCCCCCTGTCTGCCTCTAGAAAACACTACAAGCTTCATAACATCCTAAAGCCTCAAAGCCAAAGAGACCCTCTGAATAACAGAGACTTAAATCACTGGGGGAAACCCTCAACAAAAGTAAAAAGAGCCACAAAAACCATTCTGCAATCTACGCACAATTAATAAACAGCATTGTGAATTTCAACTCCCAGCACTCTTTTTGAGAATACCAGCCAGCATGGCTAACAGATGATTTTTCCAATCTAACACAATAATAAATGCTTCAGTTTATAAGTTTATATGGTCAACATTCACCTACCCTAGCTTTTAACCTGTGTACAGCCCCCGCCATGTACCCATTGCAAAGAGTCCACATTACGGTTTCCAGTTTGATTTCAATAGGCCCACACTGGTGTAGGATTATAAGGCAAAGAAAAGTAGCAATACATACATTTTATAAAGTGTGCGTACTGCTGACCAAACATTAGGACACAGTTTAGCATGTGCCTTTCCTGTGGGTGCACTGTGTCTCCGAGGAGGTGGTTCTCCACAGTTTGAGTGGGTCATTCCTGCCATTCTCATCTCCCTCTGCATTGGCATGGTATTCCCCACTCTTCCCCAAAAAAACAGTGATGAGAGAAACAGAAACAGGCCAGAAAGAATGTTTCTACATAGGTTGTATATTGTGGGGAAGGTGTTATAGCAATTCCACTACACTATTCACTGGCCAAAAGCTCAGCACAGAAGTGCAGAATACCATGCAGTCTCTACTGCGTACCCATCATGGCAGTAGAATGGCTCTTGTCTTAGGAATGGAACAAAGGTCCAGAATTAGCTCTCCCCTTTTGTTTCCTTCTTGGGGCAGAAGTGGATAGGAAGGGCTCTTACTCTTAATTATTCACTTAGGGTCCGTCTACATAGCACCCTAAACTCGAAATAAGATATGCAAATTGCATATCTTATTTCAAATCTATTTTGAAATAGCTTATTTTGAAATTTGGCACATCTACACAGTGCCAAATTTCAAAATAACATGCTATTTCGAGTCATCCTTTATCCCTCATGCAATGAGGTTTGCCAGGTAGTGAAAAAGCATGCCCATTACTTCGAAAAATATTTTGAAATGATGCGTAGCTTGTGTAGACGTGGGGTAGCTATTTCGGGATGTGTAGACATACCCTTAGTCACATGTAAATATTGATGAGTCATTTTAGTAAATGCTATACTCAGTTATCAGAGTACCAAGACGTGTACATGTAAGCAATTCAGACAAAAATGCTACTTAGCTGTAAATCAGAAAGCACAAAATATAAAAGCCATTCCTTAAACTGCAGTTTTATCTGTTATTAATGCCTTCAACTTCCTTTCTATTCTGTAATGGTTATTTTACTTCAGCCAACAAAACAAGAGCTTCTTTTCTCTAAATAAATCTTTCTTGACAATTCTGACCTTTTGCAGCACAAAATGTAAAAACTAGGATGAATGCCCCTTCCAAACCAATAAATATTACTAAACTAAATTGTTGTAAGAAATAAAGAAACTCTACCCTGAAACCACCCACCCACCCAGTACACTTGTTGCATTTAGAGTGCCTGGTATGGACCTCTAAACAATATAACAGCCCTTGCTTCCTTTTCACCTAACATACTTTGGTAAAATACATACATGTTGTGTCTGGCCCCTGAACAGCTACACAAGGGACACTCTCTTTTCCCCTTGCATTCCCTATTTAGGATCTGGTTAAAATCCAGCATCTTCTGTTAGGAGCTCAAACCAAAGGGGAAGGAAGCGACAAGGAAACTGTGACCCTTTGCAGTTTCCCTGTTGATAAGCATGCGGCAATGATTCGGTTGCAATCTACGCAAAAGTGATTTTCCTCATTTGAGATATCAGACGTATGCTGTGTGGGCTTGTTGACTCTCAGGTTTACAGACTGTGCAGTGTTGTGAGGCCTCTTTCCCTCACACAGTCCAGCTAAACCATGGCCTGGATTAAGCAGCTGTGGAATGGCTTGCCAAACACAATGTACTCTCACGCACTCAGCATGGACGAGCACTTTCAAGAGGCTACAGTTACAGGGGTGCTCCTCCAACCGACTGAAGAATACTTTGAGGCATTAGCCTTCTTTAGGACCTATTTCCCACTATAGCAAAGCCACTCTGTAATGCAATAATGCTACAGTGGCACCGAAGGCCCATGAGACAAATACAATCTGTGTTCTTTTCAGTACATAGTTAGAGACCCCCTCCCAGTGTTATCAGTGGCATGGATAAGCTTAACCTGCTCTCCTGAGCTTCTAGCAATAGGGCCAACATGAGACACTGGCTTTAGAAATATATCAGCTGCTGCAGTTGTCAGTCTGCATTTTCCTTTCTCAAAATACCAGTCACCATTCTGGACCTCTAAATCACATCTCTCCTTAGAATCATAGAATCATAGAATACTAGGACTGGAAGGGACCTCGAGAGGTCATCGAGTCCAGTCCCCTGCCCTCACAGCAGGACCAAATACTGTCTAGACCATCCCTGATAGACATTTATCTAACCTACTCTTAAATATCTCCAGAGATGGAGATTCCACAACCTCCCCTGGGCAATTTATTCCAGTGTCTGACTACCCTGACAGTTAGGAACTTTTTCCTTATGTCCAACCTAAACCTCCCTTGCTGCAGTTTAAGCCCATTGCTTCTTGTTCTATCCTCAGAGGCCAAGATGAACAAGTTTTCTCCCTCCTCCTTATGACACCCTTTTAGATATCTGAAAACTGCTATCATGTCCCCCCCTCAATATTCTCTTTTCTAAACTAAACACACCCAATTTCTTCAGTCTTACCTCATAGGTCATGTTCTCTAGACCTTTAATCATTCTCGTTGCTCTTCTCTGGACCCTCTCCAATTTCTCCACATCTTTCTTGAAATGCGGTGCCCAGAACTGGACACAATACTCCTTATAAAACCTACTCTCAGTTGAAATCAATGGATGTTAGGCACCTAATTATCTTCATGAATTAGGGCCTCAGGCCACAGCGTTGTAGGATGCTCAGTGTCTCTAAGGAGCTACTATGAAGTCTCCACTCCTATTGAAATCAATGGCACTACATGCGTGAGCAAGTCTTCGATGGACAGTGCACCCGCCTGAAGTCCCTAACTAAGTAATTATGTCTTGACAGTGGCTTTCCAAAGCATTTTAGCCATATCATGCTCCCCACTAAACTTGGGGCAGTCACAACAGCCAAATCCAATGTTTTAAAAATGATGTGTCTACATGGCATGTTTGGCAGTGCAGATAAGGTTTAAGTGAGTGCCCCAAACACACAGCCATTAATATAGTAAGTAAAGTCTCCACCTGACCTGGTGCTGCATGACGGAAAAGCTGGGAGAATCAGATCCTTGTGTATAAGTTTGAGAGCAAACTTTAAAAAGAGATTTTGTGTCACATGTTAAGGAAAACATGTTTTTATTGCAATCACATCCAAAATGACTTCAAATTGCAAGTGTCCCTCACCATCAAGGTAATAATAATGAAGAGGGAAAAATCAAAACAATTTGGAGGAGCTGCTGCTGGAAAACAAGAGAGAGACAGCATGGACTGGCGGGCTGGGAGTCAAACTATCTGGGTTCTATTTCCACTCAGCCCCTGATTTGCCAGTTGACCCTGGCCACGGCCCTTCCCCTCTCTGTGCACATATTACCTTTCTAACCCTTTCTCTATTTTGTCTAGTCAGTTTAAGCTCTTTGTGGTAGGATCGGTCTCTCATCACGTATATACACAACCTGTAGCATGATGAGGCCCTTATCTTGGGTGGTATAAGTAACAAACAACAACTGCGAGCATGCTTATTTGTTGATGCATCTATGTTTGCCAACACCAAAGTGATTTGTACTTTGTAAAGAGTTAAACTCAGTCTATTACCTACTTCATGTAATTGGTGTCAACAAAGGTCAATGCTGCCTAAAAAATAAATTGGATTTTGTCACTTTCCTACTGCCAACTAAAAATAATTTACTGTAAATGCATAGTTAATACGCAGTCACAACATTTCAAAATTGCTTTCCTATCTGACATCAATATGCATAACATTTTCCTCTGGAAGGAGGAAAGGGGAGCTTTGCTTTAACTCAAAACATGATGTCTTTCTTTGTAGATAGAAGTTGGTCCAATAAAAGTTATTACCTTACCCACCCCCCAGTCTCTCTAATTGCCACTATTGATATTTTACTTAGTTCATATATTTGACATAAAAATCTAGTCCTATATTGGACCACATTGTTCCAGCACATGGTTGGTGCTCAAAATATCAGCTATATCTGTATGCAAATCTCTCTCAGCTCAATAAATGTAGTTCAGAATAAAAGGCTTGCATTTGATTGTCTGATTCATACAGAAAAAAAATAAAAGAACAAGTTTAGGAAACAGTTAGGGCTTTGCTGGTTTCCAGTTGTAAGGGCAATCTTGAAGGACCAAAGAACCAGAGTAAGGCAAGAGTCTGTGGGGGTCCTAAACCATTAGGAGAAATTCCACACTGTAACAGGATTAAATAAGTTCAAAGTCAGGTGGGCCAACATGCCTCACTGATCAGCTAGTGCTAGTTCCACAGGGCCACTTTTAGAACATGGATCTCTGAGAACAGTAAAATCCACTTTCATCCAACATTTACGTGTTAAAGATCTTAGTCCACTTGCATTTTTAAAAGAAGCCTAACTCTTCCTTCCAATACATAGGTGAATAACTACTACAACTGCCCTGACCTTGTAGTCCTTTCACCTAGGGTATTCTCCTGAGCACCCAATTCTGTTTTAACTCCAGTTAAGTGGAGTTACATCAGTAAATTGGAATAAGCAAGATCAGATTACGTATGCAATGACGTTCAAACTCTCCTGTCACAATGGCTATGGGAAATGTTTGTCCTCAAATACACATGTAACTTCCACTACCAGTGGTGGGCTCTTCCCTTATATGGCTATGACTATTTCAGGGTAAATTGTTCTTTATACCCTTTTTAGTCGCTCTCATGTACAACCCTCTCATACCAGCTTTTGCTATCTCCCCTCTGTAGATGGCAGCCCACCCTGAGACTATATCTGCACTACTGCAGGATTTGACAGAGTGGAGATCGATGCACTGGTGGTTGATTTAGTAGGTCTACTGAAGACCCACCAAATCAACTACAGATCACTTGCCAGTCAATCCTCGTACTCTTCCCTGGATGAAAAGAGTAAGGTAAGTCAATATGAGAGTGTCTCCCATTGACCCTGAGTGGTGTAGCCTCTGCAGGTAGTCAATCTAAGGTATGTCGACTCCAGCTATGTTATTCACACAGCTGGAGCTGCATAATTTAGGTCAACTTCCTATGGTAGAGTAGATGTAGCTTTACAAGTGGTTCCCTAACTTTTCAGCCTCACGCCCCCTTTTTGATTTTTGAGAAACTCTCACACCCCTCCCCCCCAAAATAGCAGCAAAACTTTTGAGGGGAAAAAAAAAAAAGCAAAAAAAAAAGGACCTGAGCGGGGCCAAAGCAAAACTTGTTGGGCTCTTTCTTGGGGCTGGGGGGATTAACAGAGGGGGCTGGGTTGCCTCGTGCTCCCCCTGGAATTCCTTCATGCCCTCCAGGAGGGGCATGCCCCTCAGTTTGGGGACCTGTGCTTTAGACTTAAACTCTAGTTTTGCAGCCCCACAATTTGCCACCTCTGAAAAAAAAGGAGTAGCACAGCTACATTTGGCATCTGCAAGACCTTTCCCTCCAGGATCCTAGGATCAGTGGCTAATTAAAGGGACTCAAAACAGCTTCTTCAAAATACAGTATGATTGATTCATACCTTCAGAGAAGTGAGGCCTACATACCTGGGTCAACCTAAACATTATACTTTCTTTGAAAGTTTTGGCAAGTTTCACTTGGTCCAAACACCACTGCTCATAGACTGGGAGATATTGGTTGCCACTATAGCGTACTCTGCATCTCTCTTAGTCTCTATCCTGAGCAATTACTGCCCACGCACCTCCACCCTTACTTTCTAGGCCAGGGTCTAACCATTTCATTGCGGGGAGGAGAGGGAGGTTTTACTTTTAATCTTAAACTCAAGCTGCTGGGCATTCCTGAATTCATAGCTGTATTATTCTCTTAAGGCCCTTTGGTATTTTTCCTGGCAATAGCATAACTCTGTCACCGTTCATTTCCTAGCTTCCATTAAATTAATTCTGTGTAGTCAGGCAGAATAGTATCAGGCAGGGAACCTGAGTGGATATAATAGTCATACAAAATAATACAGTTCTCTCACTCATTCCTCCACAGTGCTTTAGGTCAGAGTTTTGCTCACAGTGCTTGATTTCTACAACACTTGCTTGCCTCAGTTGCTTAGGAACCAATACACCCAAGATCACGCCCAAAACAGGAATCTATGAAAATATAATGGATTAGCCGGGATGGAGCATTCACATATCATAACAATAGTTTCATGGCACCTGCTCCCATTCCCACAGCTGCTTCTTATGGCACCAATATGCCTGGGGAGCTGAGCAGAAAATCAAAACACCTTCAAACCCAAATAGAGAACAAAGAAGAGTATTGGAAGAAGAGGTCTAGCACCATGACTATTTTGCTTTTAAGCACTTAGAAGAAGTGTATTTCATATGCTAGAGACTGTGATTCTGAAACCTCAGCACCTTCCCACCTCAGGACAGATGACAATTGGGATAAGGCTAATATTATGTTTTTAGAGCACATAGAGACTCAAATAGAGAGCTTGGCACCATAACCTGCCCAAAGCCAGTAGCAGAGCTGGGAATGGACCCCACTACTCTTGAGTTTCAATCCAGTACCTGGTCCACTAGACCATACTGCCTGTTAGACCCCAATTAGTTGTTCCCTTTATGGTTCCTTTGCACCAGTCTAAGTGGTTTTGCCTAATTGCAAAAACCCACAGAAGGCCAGAAACGACGTGTTCAAACCCAGTGTCTTCGAAAGGATATCTGTTTTCAGAAGGCTCTGAAATGATACTGATCTGAGTTACTGCAATGCATATCACAAGTAATCCCATTCATTTGATGGCATTTTTCACTCCCATCGCTGATCAGAATCTGGGCCCCTAGATTTCCCCTTCCTTTAACCCTTGAGGAATCTCTTGCTTCACTTGTATTCGTAGTTGTGGGGTAGTGCCCAAGCATCTCAATTTGTCTAGTTTTACAGACAGGGCTTTCTGTGATAACATAAGGCGTAAATGCTAAAGACCATGGGCAAGATTCTCAGCTGGTGTAAATCTGCTCCACTCCATTAAAAAGTCAAGCCAATGTTCATGTTGGTGTACCTCCTTTGTAGGCAAGAAAATCAATACAATTACACAAGGAAATAATTTTGCCACCCATGCCAAATCTCCATCAGATTCATGGTTCTCTGGAAATTCTGGAAGGTAGGGGGAGGAGGCAAGGAAGAGGCTGGGTGGGAGTTTGAAGGAAGGGGTGAAGTGGGGGCAGACGGGAAAGTTATACCCTGCAGCAGAGAAGAGGGTCAAACAGCCCCTGGCAAAATGAGAAGGGACACACATTTAAAGCAACGGCACATATGAGATGCATGCTGATTGCACACATCATTGTGAGAACCGTACACTCCCTCTGCTCTTTTATGTTACTTTTGCCAGCAATTTAATTTGCCCCTAATAATGGATCACTTTGTGTTGAAAAAGGCATCATAAAAGGAGAAACAAGGGCAATCTTATATCTTGCATTAGGGTCATGGTTAGTGCACATGCCTGATTTCAATCCTGCAGCCCATTGGATGAAGGGGGCCACTCATGTAGTCCACTCACTAGCCCATTGCTGCTTTACATGGAAGCTTGTGTGACCCACAAACTAAATACACAGCAATTCTTCTCATGAATCAGCCCATATTTTTACACACACCTATATTCAACTCAAATCAGACCTAACATTGAGGCAGCGTGTTTTGGGACCTATTCCAGTCCTCCTTTAGCAGTTCTTGAAAGAACTTGTGTCTCACCCTAGCAGAAGCAAAGTTGATCTTCAAATAGTACCAGGGCAGCATTGTCTTCCTGAGTCTGCAGACACCCAAAAACACTGAGCCCATTCTTTGGATCTGACTGAGATGCCACAGCCCCTGGCATAACATAGAAATGATTTTCCCCAGCTGGCAATGGCCTTTAACTCCGACAGCCTATGAGTCACCACAGCAGTGCAAATTAGGCCAGAACAGGGCCCTACTTGTGCCCCAGTTCTGACCCAGTCACTCTCAGAGAGATGTGAACTAACCACTTCAGCTCAACTCTTAATGATTTCGCTATTATCGATGTAGTTAAAGATCACAGAATTTCAAGATGGGTTGAGCCTGTGCCCACTAAACTCATTGACAAAGCTATTTTTTTTAATTCCATGATAAAATTAGCTCCTTAACTTGCTCACTACCAGTATAGGTTTGTCTCTTACACTAGTTCTTCCAGCATTAGTTAATTTCAATTATGTGCCTTCCACTAATTCTTTTAAGACTCTTCCATGCTATGGAGGTGCCTGGAAGCAGCTCATGATTTCATGCCTTGTCTCTTAGATATATTCCTGGTCTTGAACAGAGAAACCAAAATGAGGTCAGCAGCCACCAGAAACGGAAGAAGGGGACAGCACCTACCACAGGAAGGAGAATGTAAACAAGAAAGCAAAACCAGCATTAATGGAGTTCCACTATTCTTTTCTAGTTCAGCCCCCGAGTTGAGTAATGTTCACTAACGCAGCAAAACATTCTAACAAATGAAAATGTGCCTTTTCTTATAATTAGCAAAGTATTTTTATTCCCTTCCTGTCTCCTCCGCCCTCTTCCCCGGCAGTTTAGATGCCTTCATGGACATATGACATCAGCTTTCCAACATGCGGTGTAAAAATATCAATATCTGTTTTGCATAACTGCTATGAGCGAGTTACATTTACCAGCCGGCAAAGATCAAGAGTCTTCTGGGAGCTTGCTGGATCAAACTGTCATGGTTTCAACACTGCTTTGCGTCAGACAGCTGAATTTAAAGTCAAAACACACAGTTTCAGGGAATAAGACAATGAGAAATTCTGAGTCATACTCTACTGAGGGTGAAAAGAACAGATTAATAGACAGCAAACATGAATGAAAGTGAATGTCTCATTTCAGTCATGCTGCCAGTTCTTAAACTCAAAATAGGCTTTATTTTTAGACATCCGGAATGAAGAGGATTTCTTTGCACCTTGCTAAAGAGAGTTTAGAAAAGATTTTAAAATAACTGAGAGCCAAACTCTGGTTTCATTTACACCACTCAGGAATGTGGTTCTATACATTCAGAAAAGATTTGCTGTTCACAATTCACTCTTAAATGATATTTCTTCAGCCATCAGCTTTAGCACAAATTGCTCTTATCATGGCTTTCAGAGGTGTCAGGGTGCAGCATGAAATAGTCCTGTCCCACCAATTCAGCCAGAAGGGGAAAAGTTGTGGCAGACATACCAAAAGTTCAGTCAAAATGGAAAAATAAAATAGGTTAAAGAAAATAAGGCTGTGTAAATCCTCACCTGCTGGGTCACAGGAGAACCACCAAATACGAGTGTTGCCGTGAACCAAGCCTCTGACCTCTTCACGCCGGCAATGCTCACGAGGGGCAATGCTAGATATTGAAGGTCCATAATTTCTGCTTTTCAGAATAAAGGTAATAGACTGGGTGGCCTGATTCTGCTCTCACACACACTGGTGTAATTCTACTGACTTCATGGGTGTTATTTCAATTTGGCAGTCCCCTCTGGATGTGGGTGCTTGAGATTCAGTAGAAGAATTTACCCTGCCATTTATGCCTTTTTAGACCAAGGCCACTGAGCATGTGTGTGTCACAGCTTGAATTAATCTCAGTGCATTAAACCACCTCTAGTGGCATCCCAACCCCTCCCCCACCCCCGACAGTCACAAAATTTTCCTAAAAGTTAGCAAATAAGCAGAGCTTGCACAAGGTACCAATCCCCATTTCTCCCATAGCAGGAAGCTGGGGTTGTAAGAGACAGAACCTCCCCATGCTGTGCATAAAATAAATCAATTTGGGGCTAATGCCAAAAAAATACCCCCTCTCTAACTATTCAGTGACCTTGTATTTAAATCCTTTATGGCAGGGCCAATTTAAAAAAACTGATTTGCAAGCCCACCCAAGAATGCAAAGTTTGGCTCCTGTGCCAAGCTCCACAGAAAAACGAATGGAGAAACCAACCAATTTGCCTTTGATAATACCAACAAACACTACACAATCTTGCTGATATGATAAAAGATTATGGCCCAGATCCTCATTTGGTGTAAAAATCAGTGCAGTAGCATTACTGGCAATAGAATTAGGCTATGGCTCTGCCCTCTCCCACCACAAATCAGTAGAAGGGCTTTACTTCTGTGTGAAGAAAAGGCTGGAGTTGCTAAAACACTGAGGCTGCGTCTAGACTGGCAAGTTTTTCCGCAAAAGCTACTGCTTTTGCGGAAAAACTGCCAGCTGTCTACACTGGTCGCTTGAATTTTGCAAGAACACTGGCGATCTAATGTAAGATTGTCAGTGTTCTTGCATAATATGATGCTCCCGCTCAGGGATAAGCCCTCTTGCGCAAATGTATTTGCGCAAGAGGGCCAGTGTAGACAGGAGAGGACTGTTTTGCGCAAAAAAGCCCCGATGGCGAAAATGGAAATCGGGGCTTTCTTGCGCAAAACTGTGTCTAGATTGGCATGGACGCTTTTCCGCAAAAAGTGCTTTTGCGCAAAAGCATCGGTGCCAATCTAGATGCTCTTTTCCTCAAATGCTTTTAACGGAAAAACTTTTCCGTTAAAAGCATTTGCAGAAAATCATTCCAGTCTAGACGGAGCCTGAGATTATATTGCACATTTTCTGTGCTTCTTCCTGGGTCTTCAGCAGAGCATATCTTTAAAAAAAAAAACCATCCTGATTAATAGCTCCTTTATGTTTTCAGTAAGTTAAGACAGGCAAGGCTTTCAGGATGGCTGTGTCTAGATTGGCAAGATTTTGCACAAATACTTTTCCATTAAAAGTATTTGCGCAAGAGAGAGTCTATACTGGCATGTGCCTTTGCACAAAAGATTTGCTTTGCGCAAAGCATCCGTGCCCAGTATAGATGCTCTTGCAAGAAGAAAGCTCGATGGCCATTTTAGCCATCAGGCTTTCTTGCGCAAAGAAATTAAGGTGGCTGTCTACACTGGCCCTCTTGCGCAAGAATACTTGCGCAAGAGGGCTTATCCCTGAGTGGGAGCATCAAAGTAGTTGCGCAAGAACCACTGATTTTGTACATTACAAAGTCAGTGTTCTTGCACAAATACTAGCGGCCAGTGTAGACAGGTGGCAAGATTTTGCGCAAAAGCAGTCGCTTTTGCGCAAAATCATGCCAGTCTAGACGCAGCCGATTTGTGGTTAATTCACTTGGACATGTCAACCCTCGCCCCTTCAGGTAAGACATTGTGATAGAGGCATTCATAGGTTTAAAAAAAAAATCAAAAAGAGCACAGAATCTTTGAGCTGCTTGAATCTGAGTCAAAAATATTTGCAATAAAAATTTGATTACAAGACACTCAGATTTTTGAGGCAAAGCTCATGTGGGGGCGGGTCAATCAAGAAGAGGTTTGTAGAAGGGATTTGTTAACCTTGTGGAGATGGCAGGGGGCAGAAAATATCCATTTCTCCTGCTAGCACGTTATCGTCCCTTTACTCTCTCCTGTGCACTGTACTTCTGTGCTTTGCATCTCTCATTCCTCCCCACTCTATATTGGTCATCATTAGTGCTTTCTCTGCCTGGCTTATGCATTCTGGGTCACAGTCCTTTATGTTTCCCCTCACCCTACCGCAATTTGCCAGGCACTTGAGCTTAAGGAGAGGTGAGCAGGAGCATGGGGGCTGACCCTAGCCTCCATCTTATATGAATGGGGAGCAAGTCAGGCTGCTTTCAGTCTTTCCACCAACATTTGTCTGTAGATGGATCAGTTGCTATGGGGGGAGAAGGCTGGCTTGAGAAGGCTGGTCACTGGGAGCTTCATGGAGATTACGATGACAGCACTACTAGAGATAGACCTGGGGGGTAGTCCCTGAAGTGCTCTCCCCCGGCGCCCTCTTCCCACTCCAGTCATTTAAACCAACTCATCTGGCTACTCCATGAGGCAGTGCCTATGACTGGGTTTAACAAAAACCAGCAGCTCTGTCTGCTGAAAAAGGAATGGGCATTACCTGGGGTCTAGGGACTTATGCTTAGCCTCTTTCTTTGTAACCAGAGCGATTCAGTCATGCAGACAGGGCTGTGATATTCCTGGCCAAAGGCTAATCTGGCAGCATCCATAATGTTGAGGCTGATGGTATGTGGGGGGATATGTGGCAAATGGGTCACACTCCTGGCAGAAGTATGTTAAAGCTGGCACTGGAGACACCAAACTGAGGCCACAGCATTCTGCGTAGTGTTCAAGTGGCTTTGACAAGCCCAGGAGGAATTAATGAACTTCTTTTCATACCGGTGTGCTTTTAGGATATAAAACCTACATTTTCACAGCGTATGCCATCAACAATTTACCTTGAATGAGGGTTTCATGAATGAACAAATACCCAGTGTGGGAGTGCAGAATCAAATTAGCTCAGCAAGGGAGCATGTATTAGACTCCTTCACTGTAATCACTGGGTTGAGCTTGCTACATTTTAAACAAGTGGATAGAACAGTTGAAATGCTTATGGGCAAGGATTATTTACGACTCCTTATTCTGATAAAGGATTTGCAGATACTTGGCTCCACAAGAGATTTTGGAGCTAAGCCATTCGTATCCCTTAATTATACCAAAACCTCATTCAGTGGCACATTAGTCATTTGCAAACCCAAAAATGTTCAGTGATTTTTGAACCCGTTGCTGGCTTACAATGCCTTGTATTTTTTATCAGCATGTCCGTCTGGGGATATGAGGTAGCAATTTATAGTAACACAATTGCCATTCATTGTTTGCAATATTAAATGAGTCACAAAGGGTAGCCCAGCGATAAACAAAAAATTCACCAGGTGACCGATCTTGCATCCGTTGCTGTGATTGCTGACATTCAACATCCTTGCCCTGCTCCCCACTCCCATCCTTGCCTGCCTTGTCGCTGAGGCCCTACCACCTGCTCACTCCATACCTTCACTCTCTCATTTTCTGCTTGGGTTGCTGGCTCTGGGTGGGGCTGGAGATGAAGGGCTTGGGGTACAGGAAGGGGCTCCAGACTGGGGCCAAGATGTTCAGAGTGCAGCAAGGGGCTCAGGACTGGGTCAGGAGGTTGGGATGCAGGAAGCAGTGAAGGGGTGCAGGCTCTTGGCAATACTTCCCTCAGGCAGTTCCCAGCAAGCATGTCCCATCAGCATCTATGTGGAGGTGCAGCCAGGAGGTTCTGTGCACTGCCCCCACAGATCCCATTGGTCACAGCTCCTAGTGGGGACAGTGCTCATAGTGGGGGCAGTGGGTGACTACTCCTATGTCTAACAGTCAGAGGGACAGTTCGGATATGGAGCTGTGTAGGGAGCCTGCCAGCCCTGCAGGCTGGGTTTAAGGCAGGTCACCCAGAGGTGACATACCTCAGGCATGTTCCTTCCAGGCAGAAGATAGCAGACACTTTATCTCCATGGGCTTGTCTATATATACAGTGCTGCAGTGGCATTCTTATATCTGGGTAGGTATGCCACTTCTGCAAAATGCAACAGCTTTGTCAAGAGGCAAAGCTCTCCTGTCAACAGAGCACTATCTACACTGAAAGTTAGGGCCATATAACCAAGTCTCTCCGGGACATGGAAAATCATGCTACGGACTGATGACAGTGGGCGCCCTGGAAAGCAGCACATCTGTCAGTAATGTTAGGATTGATCACATGAATATGGGTTATAAACACAGGTCCACACAGCCCACTAGAAATAGTTGGAAACCAGAATTTCTGTTCCCCAGGAATTACAAAAATTAAATTTAAAAAGTCATTCTAAGAACCAAAAGGTTTTCACCAGAACAGAAATCTCCCCCACCTTCCTCAAATTGGAATCATCAAAACATTTCATTGGGATAATGTCAGTTAATTTAATTTAAACTTTCATTTTACATATTTAAAGTTATAGATAAATATTTTAATAAATATTATTTTAAAATACATTTAATATACAAATCAAAACAGTCAAAATGATAAAGTGGAAAAATTGAAAATTTCATCAAAATTAATGCAATCCAACTAAATGTTTAGATGAAGCAGTGTCTTTTCCTGGGAAATTGTTCCCCTGAAATTAATTTTTGACCAGGACTAGTGTTCTTTGCAGATGAGAGTTTCTATTTTATCAATTACATTGTTTTATTTAAATCATACATAATAGAACAGCAACATGAGCCTGCTCATTCCTCCATCCCACCCTGATCTCTGGAGTTCTGGCCCCACTTTCCAAAATGGTAGGTAATATTTGATCTCTGTAGCCATAGCCCATATTCTTCTGCTCGGACAGCTGCTCTGCAGGAGAGAGGAAGGATGGGCTCTAGAACTGCCTGGAACATGTTTGATGAAAGTTTCCAACTGGAAAATGCTCTTTCTGTAAAACTGATTTTGTTGTTGTAGAAAAATCATATTGATTTAATCAATATATAGTGACAAAAATTTTTTTTTTTTTTTGGTATTTCCAGATTTTTCATTTTGGAAAAATTTTGAAGTTTCCCTTCACAATGGAATTTCATTTTATATATTACTTTTATTATCACTGTGCTTCTGGCAGCCTCAAATTATGTTCTCAGAGTCCTAAAAATAGCTGCATCTCTAATCAGTAAAATGAATATTTATTCTTCCTTTCTTGTTTGTGAAGTCAAAGTGTCAAATAATTTCATTGCAACAAAAAACAAGCAACACTTTGAACAAGAAGAGATAAGAAAATGTTTCAAGCTCCACTAACTAGCAGCTGCTCTTAATGATTTTAAAAATAAAATAGAATATGCTTTCTATCATGGCATATTGTAACATGTTAGTAGCACATAATGTGCCTTGCCATCTCATAATATATGTCATAATATATAACTAATATTATGAAATACTGTAAAATAAAATATAAAGTTAAAAATAATTTCAAAGAGAGTTTACTTTTAAAATGAAATTTCAAAAAAATAATTCTAAATGGAAAAATTGGATTTTTTTTGTTTTATTTGAAGTTTCAAAAACTGGACCCACCTTTTTCTATGCAGGGTCAATTGTAGGGTCCCATTATTAGAGGAAAGTGAGTATTTCGGGGCCCTTGGATGTCGCTATTTAACAACTGTAATCAATTTTCCAGGACTCAAGGGACTAGTTAAAATCCAAGATTTTTTACAGGGTTTAAACTTAGCTGTGATTTATAATTTATATAAAGGATTTTTATGTACATATAAATATAATATAATTTTTATTTATATATAAAAAGCACCAACCTGCTGCTGTTCACCTGCTTAATACTGAATAACTTTGTCTCTTATTTAGGTATTCCAGACAATAATTTGGAGCCCATTATGGATCATTTTGGGGGCAAATGTCCCCTTTTCCCTCCTTCCCTTCCTCTAATAGGAACAGGCCTATGTCTATGGAATCCTTAAGATACATACTGATTTGCCCAATGCACTCTGTGGTTTTCTTCTGTGCATTATGAATCAAAGTGCCTGTAGCTCTGGTTAACCTAACAAATTTGGCCATAAAAAAATCATTTAAATATTATTCAATACATACAAGTCATCAAGAAGGTCATTGGACTTCAGTTGGATTTTTGCCTGAGTAATGAAGGTAAAATCAGGACAACTACAGCCACAACTCTCAAGCAACTATGCGAAGAGAATAGAAGACATCTAGGTTAATAGGCTGCCTCTAGACTTGTATTTAAAATACTTGTTAATCAATACTGCAAGGTGTTCTACATCAAACTTCATAGATAGTTTGTGAGCACGTTTGGTACTTTTAACATTCTGACAGAAATATGGAATCCATAAACCTGACGTAGAATTGGGAATGGGAGGGAGAATTTTTTGAGATTGCAATGGAGCTGACAAAGCCTACATTTCTCTGCCATTTGCGATTGACATTTCTCCATATTGATTTTGGCTTTAAATGATTTTGACTGCCTTTGCAAATGATTGACTAGGTCCTTTTAAAAAATATTGAAAATCAGGGAAATACAAAAATGTTGCAGCTCTCTGGGGCTGCAAACAGCCAGAAATTAGTTCTGTGATGTTTTATAATTTTGAAAATGGAGTTAATGATTAGGCTATGTTGTTTCATATCACTCAATCTAGAAAAGTTCGTTTGAGCTAGACGAAACAGACAGGTTGTTATACTCATTATCCATCAAAAGTCAAAATGCAATCAATCAATATTATTCCCACATACTACCTGCAAGACAGCTGAAAAGTAATACTATATCTGCAGGCTGAGGAGGGAAATTGCCTTAGACTTCCAAACTGTACTCCAGATCATCCCTGATGGATGAGAAGTAGAGCATTAATGATAACTCCTCTGCTTAAGCTAATAGTTTTATAAAATTCCTACTTTGCTTCTCTCTCTGGTTGCCAAGTATAGTCTATATAAAATTAGAGGAAAGTACTGTGATAGTACATTACACTACAGTAAATACGTTGCTCTATAGCAGCGATGAGCAACCTAGGCTAGTTAGTGGGCTGCATGAGTGGCCCTCCATCTGAGCGGATGATACACAAATATTCCCCAAGGACAATAGGAACACACTAACTCCTAAACAATAAGGTCAGCATGACAGTATGTAATAAAATGTTTTAATCAAACCAAAACATACAAGGTAATGGGCAATAACTAGCAAAAACAGAGGGCAGTAACTATGTCAAAGGGGCAGTAGTAACTTGTTATTATTATTAGGGTATAAAAGTGTATCTCAGATGAAGTATCTCTATCTAACCTAGGGAGGAATGAAAAGTCCCACCCTTCGCTGAGCTGGTCCATTGTCACAGGCATACATGAATTAGTAGTCCTGTAAAGTCTGCAGAGAACTAGTACAATGCTTCATCAACAATAAACGTGACTAGGTGCCTTCATCCCTTCGCAGATCCTGTGCTGATTGGGAGGCTTCACTGGAAGTCTGTACACTTGGACTGTAAACACAGTGGTGCAGAGAGGAGGAAAGATTGTCAGGATGGACAGACCTCGGAGCAGGGGTCGGCAACCTATGGCTCATGAGCCAAATATGGCTCCTAGAAGCCAGATATGGCTCTTCTGGAGCCCCAACTCAGCCATCCCTTGCTCCCCCCACAGCAGGCAGTCAGCGCAGCCACCACAGTCTCGTGACCTCTTGCAAGACTGGAATGCCAGTGCCAGCTTCCCGGGGGGGGGGAGGTGGAGAGAAAGCCCCAAGCCTCCACACTGGATCTGGTGTGCAGGGAACAAGCAGAGCTAAAAATGGCTTGGCACGACAGCGTTTTCCTTCTCCTCAGTGTGTGGGGAAACCAGGAAACAAAGATGGCTCCCTGCACACTGCTAATTTGTTCCCCCGGGACACATTTCCCTGGAGGCTTCTCCTGCAAATCCTGCCTGGACGCTTCCTGCTGGGGAATGGGAGCAGCGGGAGACGTGTTACACAGTGCCTACCACGCGGCACAAAAATAAGTGCACCACCCCGACATGCCCAGACCCCCTTCACTCATCCTGCCCAGTATCCTGAAATAGCCATGCAGTGTAGACGTACCCACACTGGTCATGTGGGGAAGCATGCTCTGCCATACAATGGGATGAAAGGGGAAAGAGAGAGGGGATAAAAGAAGGGAAAAGGAGTTTCCATCTTCTTAAGAAATTGGAAAGAATCAAAACTCTTCATCTAATTATACTGTAAAACAGGGGGATAGTCATCCAAAATTAGAGGGGACGGTTTCTTGACTGGTTAGTTGCTCACTACGGGCATGTCTACACTACAGCGTTATTTCAAAATATCTTATTTCAAAATAGTTAATTCGAAATAAGTTATTTTGAAATAATGCATCTACACACAAAATGCATTTCGAAATGCATTCCTCTGTCTAGTGTGGAGATCATGGATGTTGGGGGCATCCGCCCCAACCCTGAATAAGGTCCATGATCTCCTCACTTGACCAGGAAGGCACCTGCCTTCTCCGGGCCCTGGCAGGCTCCCAGGAGCTGGCAGACTGCTCCTGGGGAGAGGTGGAGGGCTGGCTGCCAGTGGCTTGCTGGCTTATGTTGTGGGGCCACTGGGTCAGAGGCAGTGACTGCTGGCTCTGGGCTGGCAGGCTTGGAGCTGGCACAGGCACTGAGGCCAGAGTCAACTCCTTTAAGGGCTCCAGGGAGGGGGGAGGGTGAGGAGTGTTCTTGATTGAGGCTGGAGTGGCCACCAGGGCACCCTGGGAAGGCTGGAGGCCCCCTATTTCGAAATAAGTGTCTACACAGCACTTATTTTAAAATAGCTATTTTGAATTTGGTATTATTCCTCATGGAATGAGGTTTACCAAATTCGAAATAAGTGCTCCACTATTTCAAATTAATTTCAAAATAGCATTTTGGCTGTGTAGATGCTAGTAAAGTTATTTCAAAATAACGGCTATTATTTCGAAATAACTTTGCTGTGTAGACACACCCTACAATAGCAGTAGGTGAGCTTGTTGGACTCTCTCCAGCTGAAGTATACAGCCAGAGGAAAGGGAAGAGGGGGAAATATATGGTTTTGCTCCCAAACAAAAGAATTGAATGAAACTTTGAAAGATTTTACAGAAATTGTCATTTCCACAGTAATACAGAAGAAATATACGCGATTTAGAAAAATGTTAGACATATGCTATTTTTCCAGTCTAATGAAATGTTCTCAAACAAATTGTTTGTGTCAAGGGATCCTCAGCGACAACAGAAGGTTTGTCATGAAACTAGCTGTCAGAGTGTTGGTCTGATGAGTCATTTTCAAGAGGGTATGAATTCTTAAAGGAAACAGACACCCAGTTGATTCTCCTTCTCCAAATCTGCTGCGTACTACTTCTGTAATTTCTCCCATGACACATTTAAAAATGAGCATCAGATGCAACAAGCATAAAACTTCACAGGCACTGGATGACTCAATTCCAGGAGTCGGAATCCACTGTTAGGTTCTAGTGGAAGTAAACAAACTTTCCATAGGATTCAGCTAGATTATTTATTTAATTTAACTAGACTAATTCAAAGGGTCTTTATTCATAGTGAGTAGTGCCTTAATCCACACAAGGTTCCACTGATGTCATTGATGCCACCCATGGGGTAAGTAATATTTGAATGAGTAAGCACATTGGAGTCTGATAGCATATTAGAGTGCTGGACCACTTTCTCTTGCCTCTGACCTTAAACTACATCGCTGTTCTCAAACATACAGTATCTTGTAATCGCTCATCACTTTAATTTGCTCCATTCACATCAGATATGTCTGCAATCAGATCTGCATATATGCATCTGTGAAAAGCAGAGTGGTGCTTGCATTTGTGAGTTTGGACTACCAAAGTGTTCATCTACCAGTCTTCTGACATCCTCCAAATTGGGCAAGTCTCTGCATTTTCATCTCCTTACTTGTGCAATGAGGGTTCCATTCGAAGGAACATTGTTCATCCAAAAAAATGTCTGTTTTTAACTCAAAATGATTTATTCATTAACTATTGTCTAAAAATATGAGATGGTAGGAAGTGACTGCCAGGCTTACCAGGAATAAGCTTTGCGTATATGCCTGCGTCGATGTGTAGACAGTCAATAGGGGAGTTGTCTGTGACCTTCTATTGCAATATCTTACAGTTAAATCAGAGAGCCAGATACTAAATCTAGCACTCCAAGATCTTGTCTTGATGACTAAAGGGATTATGCATCCATGCATGGAGGTTTTCTCCATCTGTTGCAGATGTAATATTAATGAGTTGCTTAATGTTATTTAACTGCTTCAGCGTATCCTGTGATAAACACCCCAGCGGGCGCAGAGGACTTTGTGTTGTGCTGTAAACAAACCCCCATATTGCACTATAATTAGCCATTTTTTTCCATTTAAATTAAGGGCTATATCAATTACTCACACTCAATCTTTGTGTGGCAAGGCTCAATTTGCTGATTTTCTCATGGGCACAGGAGATGTCCTTTCTCATTCACTCGGCCTTTGTTCTGCTGGCATGACTCATCTGCTGGCACAATACTGGTTGAATGCTGAGCAGAGGTGATTCTCCTTGCTAACAAAGGCCATGGAACAATTTCCTTTTCCTTCTCTGTGTAATGATGTTGTGAAGGTTGGCAAATCCACTTTTCTTTTCTAAGCAAATGTATATGTTCTAGTCAGTGACTATCAAAACTTTATTTAAGATGTTTGCAGTTGTGACATCTAGATCACATCTACCACAGGGATTTGAAACACTTAACCCTCACTTCTCATTTTTGAAGACTTGAAAGCAGGGCTTGGACTAGAAGGAGCATGCCCATGGGGAGAAAAAGAAAGATGGTCTTGCCTTGTACATCAAAGATGTTTGCAAGTGCACTGAGGTTGAATTTGAAGCAGAAGGCAGAGCTGTTCCTGGGCAAAGATAGAAGGGGTTAAAAAGGGTGACGTCATGGCAAGTGACTACTGTACTATAGAACATATAACCAGAAAGAAGAGGTGGGTGAGGGTTATTTTTAAACAAGATCATTTTCCACACACACCCCAAAAAAACACCCCACCACAGGACTTGGTAGTGATGGGAGATTTTGACTAACCAGACATCTGCTGGGAAGATAATCCATCTGGGAACAAATTATCCAATAAATTCTTGGAATGCATTGGAGACAGCTTTTTACCACAAAAGGTGGAGAAAATGACTAGGGGAGAGGCTATTCTTGATTTGATTCTGACAGAGATGATGAAACTAGATAAGAATCTGAAAATGGAAGGCAGTATGGGTGAAAGTGATCATGAAATGATAGGAGGAAAAAACAGCAGAATAAAGACAATGCACTTCAAGACCTTTAACAAACTCAGAGAACTGGCAAGTAAGATTCCATGAGAAGCAAGTCTAAGAGTTAAGGACAGCTGGAAATTTTTAAAAGAAACATTAAGGGTGTAAGAGCAGACTATCTCAGTGCATTAAAAAAAAATATGAAGTATGGTAAGAGGCCATTGTGGCTTAACCAAGAGATCTTCAATGACGTGAAACTCAAAAAAGACAGTGATACAAAAAGTGGAAAATAGGTCAAATTACAAAGGATGAATATTGGGGGGGAAAACTCACACGCATATAGGTGACAAAATTAGAATATGAAAATTAGAAAGGCCAAAGCACAAAATAAGATTAAATGAGTGAGGGTAAAAAGGAAGCATTTTACAAACACTCAAGAAGCAAGAGCAAGACCAAGGACAGGCTAGGCCCATTACTCAATAAGAAGGGAAAGACAACAACAGAAAATACAGCTATGGCCAAAGTGTCAAATGCCATTTTCATTTCAGTTTTCACCAGCAAAGGTTAGCAATGATTATACACTTAACATGGTGAACATCAGTGTAAATGAGGTAGGATCTGAGGCTAAAATAGGAAAACAACAAGGTAAGAATTGCTTGGATAAGTTAAATGTCTTTGAGTTGGCCAGGCCTAATGAAATACATACTAGGTTACTTAAGAAACTGGCTGAAGAACTCTGAACCATTAGTTATTATCTTTGAGAACTTATGGAGAGAGACAGTAGGACTGGAAAAGGGAAAATGTATACCTATCCATAAAAAGAAGAATAAGAACAACTCAGGTAATTATAGACCAGTCACCTTAACTTTGGTACTCAGAAAGATAATGGAACAAATGATCAGTCTGGGTACAAATACACAGCAGCGTTCTTTCGGAATAACTGATGTTATTTCAAAATAACAAAGTGTGCACCTATATAGCAAGTCATTATTTCAAATTAATTTTGAGATGGAGGACTTCTTACTCTGACTCCTGTAACCCTCTTTTCACAAGGAGTAAGGGAAGTTGAAGGAAAAGTGTTCTTTCTTCGACTTCCAGCTGTGTAGACAGCGCCAAAAGCCGAATTAAGCTATTTTGACATCAGCTACGCAATTGACGCAGCTGAAGTTCCGTAGCTTAATTTGACTTTAGCCCTGCTGTGTAGATGTGCCCTCTGTAAGCATCTTGAAAATAAGGTAGTAAGTAACAGTCAACATGGATTTGTCAAGAACAAATCATGACAAAATATCATAGAATCATAGAATACTAGAACTGAAAGGGACCTCAAGAGGTCATCAAGTCCAGTCCTCTGCCCTTTTGGAAGGACCAAGTACCATCAGATCATCCCTGATATCTATCTAACCTGCTCTGTCAGAGATTAAACAACCTCCCTAGGCAATTTATTCCAGTGTTTAACCACCCTGACAGGAAGTTTTTCTTAATGTCCAACCTAAACCTCCTTTGCTGCAGTTTAAGCCCATTGCCTCTTGTCCTATCATCAGAGGTTAAGAAGAACAATTTTTCTTCCTCCTCCTTGTAATACCCTTTTAGGTGCTTCTCTGACAGAGTAACAAGCCACTGTGGACACATAGAAATCAGTAGATGTGATTTCTCTCAATTTTAGTAAGGCTTTTAAAACTGTCTCACATGACTATTTCACAGACAAATTAGAGAAATATAGCCTAGATGAATCTACTATAAGATGGGTGCACAACTGGCTGGAAAATCATGCTCAGAGAGGAGTTATCAAGGGTTCACAACTGAGACAGAAGGGCATATCAAGTGGGTTCCTGCAGGAAGAATGGGTCAGTAAATCATCAAGAAGGTCAACATTAAAGGTATGAGAAGATCACTTTATGTTAGCAAATGGGAGACAAGTTGCAGTACTCACTTTAGGTTTTATATAACACAGCTACATATTTTATTGGTTTCTATGTCCAACACCATGTGACTTTTCAGAAGTGTACTTCTGTGATTTACTCCTGGCCCTTCTCCATATAAAAGATTTGTCCTATTCTTTATCATCACATACAGTTATCCTCCTATTTAAGTGTTAAATTGATTTGTTAGTTACTTGAATCACAATACCTCTTTAATGTGTTTTTAACTATTGAAATTAGTTTAGCAATTTATAATCAAGTCATCCAACTGCCATTTCTAGTCTGTACTTATTAAAACTTCTTGGTGCCAGATTTTGTACCTCTTACCTAAGTTGAATTCACTTCAGATAAGACTATTCACATGAGTATTTTCTGCTCAGTCTGAATAAAGATTGGAGAATTTGGACTGGAGCAATTCCATTAGAAAACTATCTACCATTGACCTTTGTGTCGTGACTATTATACAAAGCTGGAAGACTCGCTAAAGTGTTTTTAGAAGAGTGAAATAGTTACTTAAAAGTTCAAGAGAAAGCACATAAAACACAGACTTCATCACCTCCTCCTCCCTCCCATCCCATCCACTGATCTGCTTGAACTTGGCTGAGACAACACACTGGTGGGTGATATTTCTTTAAAAAAAAATAAGTTTCAATTTTCAAGCCCATTCCTAGTCCTCAGTAGTCAGAGATGATGGCACATACATATTATAACATTCTTCAGCAATTTTCTGCACTTCCATGCAAACAACCTTTTGCAGAGACAGTGCCAACTGCTTGGTTCCTTCTTATGCTTGGCAGCTTGTTCAGTATCAAGACACAGCAGGGTCTCTGTTATAACAGAAAACTAAGCCATAAATTCACTCAAGTCACTTGAAATAAACAAACACTAAGGCTTTCCAGACAGAGCAAACATGTTTACTGTTTCTAAAATGAGATTTTGGGTCACAGTGTTCCATTATGTTGTAGGGAGGAGAGGCAGAACCAGCCCATCATGGTACCCCACCTGTCAAGCCCTAGGCTAGCACAAGTAATGAAGAATCGGCAGCTGTTCAGACACCAGGTCTCATTTACAATGAAAAAAAACACATGGACCAAAAAGTTGGGTGTGTTTTTCCTCCTGTTTCACCCCAAACTATGTCATGTTCCCAGAGTGACTTGTTTGGGCAATGGCCTTTTTTTTTCATTGCAAAATAATCAATTTCTCAACAGTTGACTACATTAAAGATTTGCAAAAGCGACAAGGAGTCCTGTGGCACCTTATAGACTAACAGATGTATTGGAGCATAAGCTTTCGTGGGCAAAGACCCACTTCGTCTGCATCTGATAAGTGGGTCTTTGCCCATGGAAGCTTATGCTCCAATACATCTGTTAGCCTATAAGGTGCCACAGGACTCCTTGTCGCTTTAGCAGATCCAGACTAACACGGTTACCCCTCTGATACATTAAAGATTGTGAGGTTGCTCAGACATTAAGGTAAGAAGTGCCATACAAGCACCCTATCATAGTAGACTGTCTTCATCATCAGAAAAAAAATCCCTCAGACACACCATATATATACATCACCTTCACCTGTGCACACACTTGGCAGGAAAATAAAGAGTGCCCAAAAACTAAACAGTGAATGTTTAAGAGAAACTTCTTGGTGGAATATTTAGCCTTATGCTTCAGAATTATCTAGCATTTCATGATTCTCTAACAACATTCCTATGCTTTCTGAAGTTACTGTCTTCAGGTCATTCTAGTGCTGAAGCATAATGAATTGGAATGTGCCAGATTTTACCTTTCTAATTAAAAATGGTGATAATCTTCTTACATCATAGGTTTCACATTCTCAAAGCAACTCCATAATCAAAACATGAAACAAAAGAGTCCAGATTAATCTATTCAGGACATTTTCCACTGATATTTTGTATAGTTAAAGGCATTAAAAGTGTAAGAAAAATATTCATAGATCTATCAGTAGGTGCCATCTAGATTGAAAGGACAGATTCCCCAGGGTTCACTGTTGACAGCATTGAACAAAGTAGTTTCTCCTGGAATCACATTTTAATTTATTGTGGTGAACATTTTGGACTGAAAAGACTCTGCTTCAGCTTTGCATGGCTTGTCACTTATTAAACAAAACAGAGATTAAATCAGCCTTTCATTATTGCCAGTTTCGAGACCCCAACTATGACTCTGCTACACTGATAGCTAAAAATCAAGGATCAACCATTTTAAATATAGTTACTATCAATTTCCTCAGGTAGTCTTACATCACTTCCCCATCAACTCTTTGGTGTGTTTCTATTTTCTGCATAGTTTCAGCCAACCAAAGCACAACTAGCTCAAATGAATAGTTGCACTTCGTCTCTTTTCCTAATTTTTCCAGCTTTTTTCCTGGTACTTCTCTGACTCCCTCACACTGTAGTATCTGGGGGTATGTCTAGACTACAAGCCTCTTTCGAAAGGGCCTTTTTCCAAAGATACTTTTGAAAAAGCCTCTTTCGAAAGAAAGGGTCTAGACTACAAGAAGATTTTTCGAAAAAGCGGCTCGCTTTTTCAAAAGAGTCTAGACCCTCTCTTTCGAAAAAGCCCTGTTTTCATTCAATAGCGTCTTTTTTCGAAAGATGACTTTCAAAAAAAAGGCATTATTCCTCATAGAATGAGGTTTACCACAGTCGACAAAACTGCTGCATTCTTTCGATTTACTTTTGAAAGAACGCGGCTGTAGTCTACATGCAGGTGAAGTTTTTTCGAAAAAAGGCTACTTTTTTCGAAAAAACCCTGCAGTCTAGACACACCCTGAATCCCTCTCAGTCTAACATTCATCCTCATACATCTCCAATAAAGTAGAGCAGGGCTATCATGCCCATTTTACAGACAGGAGACCTGAGGCACAGAGTGGCTAAGTGACTTGATCAGAGTCATGCATGGATGTTTGTGGCAGAGCAGAAAATTAACTCTCAGCTCTCACAGCCTGGGCTAATGCTCTAACTACTAGATGGTACTTCCTCTCTGATGCACAAATCAAGATTCCTCACAAAGCACAGACACACACAAAGTAGAACGGCCAATTGAATGTAAACATTTAACTCATTTTTTCAAGTTACAGTTTGCTGGGTTTTAGACTCTCCCACAAGAATCAGAGAGCTACTCTACTCTCCTTAATCCTGAGGCCATTTGCTGCTTAAATCCACTTGAAGGAAGAAAGACTATAAAAAGTCACCTGCCCTTTCTCCAGTGACTGCCAGATTCATTCAGGCCTTATACTCTTCCATAGCCACACAAAATGCTAATAAGGCCAATTTAAAGACGAAGGAATTTAAAAAACATTCAACATTGACCTCATTCTATTCCTTTTGAATAAAAAGGCTTTACTAGTAATTTCAACAACAGAATTCCGTTACCTGGAACTTCCTTAAAAATCCCACCCTAAAAAAATGACATTAATAAAGATAGAAATTGAGATGTCAGCTCGTTAATGCAAGGAAATTAAGTCTAAATGTTACTCCTTCCTTTGTGGGGCATTTAAATATTGAAAACAGCTGGTGCTGTGTCTTACACAAGCAGCAATGTGTGGGCAGAGCTGGATAAAATGAGGTTTAAGAGGCAGGCTATTTTTCTTTTTCATTGCATTACTAAGTTTAGTTGAGATTCTGGATGTAGTTATTTTAATACTTCTCCTCCCCCCAATTTAATCAAAAGGGCATATTTTTCAGTTCTGACTTCCAGTTTTGCACATGCTTTTTGGTACACATTCACCCACACACAAGGAAGTTCCATGAACAGCTACCAATCTGCATGTACAAATGGGTTACATTTGTCAAATAAATGCTCATAAACACATACAGGTTGTATCTCCAAAATCCGGGACTCTCTGGTCTGGCAAGACCACAGATGCTCCTGGAGCAGAGAACCCAGGAGCTAAGGGCAGGAGGGCCAGCCAGGGAGAATATTAGAGTTGGCAGCCCAGCTGGGGCAGTGCAGGACCAGAGTTGGCAGCCCCCAGGAGCACAGGGCTGGGGCCGGAGCCCCACAGCTTCCCCTGGCTGTGTGGGAATGGGACCCCTGCGGCTTCCCCTGGCTGTGTGGGGTTGGGGCTAGAGCCCTGCAGCTTTCCCCGACTGTGCAGGGCCAGGAGTTGGAGCCCCAGCCCTACGGCAGCTCCCAGTTGCACGGGAACGGAGCCCTGCAGCAGGAGCTGGAGCCTGTGCTGCCCAGGGAGCCAGCAGTAGCTGGGCAAGCAGCCCAGCCAGGTTGGGGAGGAGAAGGCAAGGTTGCCCGCTGGGGCAGACTGCCAGGAGCTGGTGACAGGCTTGGGGGCCGGTGACAGGTGACTTCCCCATGTCTAGCACATTCTCTTGTTTGGGACCAGTCAGGTCCCGATGATGCCAGATCACAGCTGTCCAACCTGTAGTCATTTTACTTGTGCAATCACAGGTGTGTAAAACCCACCAGAAGGCTAGCTGTACAATTGCCCCTTAATATATGTTTTGTTAGATTAAACAAAGAGGTTGCGTCTAGACTGGCAAGATTTTGCGCAAAAGCGGGCGCTTTTGCGCAAAAACTTGCCAGCTGTCTACACTGGCCACTTGAATTTGTGCAAGAGCACTGACTTTGTAATGTACAAAATCAGTGCTTCTTGCGCAAATACAATGACTCTCCCACTCGGAAAAAAGCCCTCTTGCGCAAATGCTTTTGCGCAAGAGGGCCAGTGTAGACAACTGAGAACCGTTTTGCACAAAAAGGCCCCGATGGTGAAAATGGCGATCGGGGCTTAAGAAATCATGTCTAGATTGGCCACGGATGCTTTTGCAAAAGCACTTTGCGCCAAAAGCATCTGTGCCAATCTAGATGCTCTTTCAAATGCTTTTAACGGAAAAACTTTTCCGTTAAAAGCATTTGCGGAAAATCATGCCAGTCTAGACGTAGCCAGAGTGTACATCTACACAGCAGGGCTACATTCTAATTAAGCTACGTAACTTCGGCTACATCAATTGTGTAGCATAAATCGAAATAGCTTAACTCAGCTTTTGGCACTGTCTACACAGCAGGAAGTCAAAGGAAGAACACTCTTCCTCCGACTTCCCTTACTCCTCATGAAATGAGGGTTACAGGAGTCGGAGTAAGAAGTCCTCCAGCTTGCCAGTATTTCAAAATAAAGACTTGTACTGCAGATGCACACTGTGTTATTTTGGAATAACATCAGTTACTCCAAAATAATGCTGCTGCATAGATGTACCCAGTGTGTGCAAATATAAAGTCAGATAGATGTGCATTTCTTCATAATTTGCTTTTATTGGAATCATATTTGAAACTCGGCTGGATGTATCTTTCCACTTTAGCTAAATGCCAAGTCATTTTGATTTGCAAAATTATATTAATAGCAGCTGCTGCAAGAAGATAGTCAAACTGCAATGGAGGCAGTTTTATTCCCCTCTCCTTTATTCGCATTTTAAAAGTGTGTGTGGAACAGCAGTGAATACTATGCCTTGCATTTTAGAGAGCTGATCCTATTAGTTTGTGACTGATTTGCAGTTGTGGCCTCTCTTGAGATCTGCTAGTGGAACTGAGATTTATCAAGAAAGCAATCGTGCAGAACATCAAGCAGCTTGCAGTCAACTTGTTTACCATATTAGCTGCTCTCCAGTTCTCCTGGATTTGGAAACCTTGAATGCTGTCACTGTTCATCACATACAAGAAGACACGTGTGGAACAAGATGCTTCTGTGATTTTACATTTGTCTGCAAGGAACAACTACATTTATATTAAAAACATGAAAGGACAGATTAAAAAAAAGATTGCGCCTACAGCAATTTTATACTAGATTGATTGTAAAGAGCTAATGGTGTTTAATGATAAAGGCATGAGGGTAACTCACTCAAGTAAAATGTTCTGAAATAACACCTCCCAACAAGACTAGTGCAGGGCAACAGGCTATTGTCTATTCTCTGATGCCTTTGACAAACATTCTAAACAGAGGAGCTGTTCACAGTCATACATATGTCACACTGCTCCCCTGCTTGTGAGCAAGTCAACATCCCCCAAGATATTGAAGTGGAAAGAAATGTGTGCATTTCATCTTCATCTTGCAGTTTGCTGCACTCACATAGAATGTTGGTGGGGTTGTGTGTGATCACACTGGCTGTGTCTAGACTACATCCCTCTTTTGACAGAGGGATGTAAATTAGACACTTCAAAATTGCAAATGAAGCAAGGATTTAAATATCCCGCGCTTCATTTGCATAATCACGTCATGGCGCTCTTTCGAAAAAACACCATTTTGAAAATAAAACTGCGGTCTAGTCGTGGTTCTTTCGAAAATGGCAGGCTTTTTTGAAAGATCCAGGATCTTTCGAAAAAGCCTGCTGTTTTTGAAAGAACCGTGTCTAGACTACGGTTTTACTTTTGTAATGGCGCTTTTTCGAAAGAGTGCCATGAACGCAATTATGCAAATGAAGAGCGGGATATTTAAATCCCCGCTTCATTTGCAATTTCAAAGTGTCTAATTTACATACCTCTGTTGAAAGAGGGATGTAGTCTAGACACAGCCACTGCTGTGTTTGTGGCACATATTTGGAGGAATTAATTGCTGCCAAGAAGCCTAGAAGAGCTGTAACATGCAGATGCTCTCACACACTTCAAAGGAACATGAAAATCTAGTCAATTTCTAAGAGTGAGTTAACTGAAGTATCCAGTGCTGTATCTTCCCCTGAATTCCCCTATTAGTTTTTGTGGGTTTATCACCATCACACTTTTAGAATATGGTCCCCTCCCCCTTTCTCCCTTAAAGTGAAACAGACACACAAAGCAAACTGACTAGAATGAAACAAACTTGACATGTTGGTGATTTCACAGAGTAATCAAACTTCAAAGATATAAGAATTGTTCCCCCTTCCCATAGCTTTAAATTAGAGCAATGCTCAGTAGCATCATTTTTCAAAAACACGCATCTCTTAAACCACACAACCTTCCTTTCCTCTTCTCCTCTGGCAACTTGAAACAAAACCAACTGGAGTTCTATAGCCCAGCATCTCTCAAGAATTGTCCCATGTTTAAGAGGGTAGTTTCTTTTTTTCTGCAGATTGGAGGAGTCTTTGGAATGTCCATGTCCCACCTGTAAGAATGCTGTGTGTATGTGTTAAAGAAAGTGATGTTTTAAGTGTTTCCTTCCATCTCATACCTGACAAGTCAACCACTAGGTCAGGAACTTACCATAACTGGATTTGGGACCAAGCAAATTTAGTTGGCCAAATATTCAATGAAAGTGCATCACTCAGAGAAGCTTGAAACAGCTTTGAGGTTTGTAGGCAAAAGAGCAATAGAAAACAGTCAATCACTTGCCCTTGACTTTGCCCCCACTTCTCAGACTACTTTCCCAATACCATCATTAATTCATTGCCTTGAGAGTGCGTGAAAATGAATGAGTGTGTGATGCTTGGTGGACAATTATATTTAAACAATCAAGACTCTCATGTCTGGGATCTAGATAGATGTTTGCCTACCGGATCATTTATATGTCACCGTTTTGCATCTGGTTTTTGAGTCACATCTGTTGTAAGTAGCAAGGACTCAGTTTATGATACATGTACCAAACTGGAATCTTCAATGTCGCTAAGACCAGTACAGGAAGTCATGTGCTGTAGCCAACACACTGGAACTCCTAATTGGTCAACAGTACTCCTGAGGTGCAATAGAAGAATCTCTGATTCCTACATTGTGGAGAAGGGGAAGGGGCCTTTTCTCACAAACACCTGAAATTGTGTCCTACTCTCCTCTTCCTTAGACTAGCCACCCAAAGGAAGAGACTTGAAGGACTCTGACCATCAGCTGATGAGCATGAAATTCAACTAAGAGAGAGGACAGATCAAGCCCACTGCATGTGAAAGCACAAGTACATCTTACAATCAATGATGATACAGGTAAACATTTACTTTTTCTAAGAGCTCAGACCAATCACGTGAGCTACAGATTTTGAGAAGTTTGAATATTCTATAGGGCAGCTCGAGGATATCTGAATCACACTAATGCCCACACATGTAAATGCGTGTGTCTGTCTGTCTTGTCTGTGACACTAACCCCTAAGTCTGTTGTCAAACAAGAAAAGATCTCTGGACCAGGGCTGCTCTAAGTGTGGAATTTCAGAAATCATCCTGTGTCTGTGCCAATCTGTTGGAACATACAAGGATTGTGGTAAGTGGGGAGGGACCTACATTAAACAAATCAAACTTAATGTAATCTTTGTGAACAGTGAAGCTTACTGGGAAAAACAGCAAAAGAAGCTGCTGCCAAGAAATTATTTTGAGAGATGTGCTTCCTTAAAACCAAGGAACAACACTGAGTTAAACAGCTTACGTTAACAAAACGCTGAGCTGAACAGCTTACGTGAACGGAAACAGATTCTCCCCATCTCCTTATTGTAAGTTGTTAAAATAATTTTGTGTTTAATTTACTCGTTGTTTGATTTAGTTAGTAAGCACAGTAATGGGTGAACCCAATGCATTGAATCATTGGATCTATTGACTGTCTCAGTGTAACCTCAGTTTTGCCATTGTTTTCACTGTTAGGAAAATTTGGCTTTAATTTACTCAGTGATGATTTACTTAAAACTTTTATATAACTCCTGCTTAAATCTTTTAATAAAGATGTTAGAGTTACTATGAACTGGTTTATTTCTCAAACCTTTAACTCAAACAAAATATGCAGGAAAAAAAAGCTAAAATAATTTAAAATCATCCCCAAACCCATACTGTATTTTAATTACTCCTACAGTTGAGCATGCATAAAAATCAAAGCTGGTTACCATCTTTATCATATTAATAGTATCTCCTTCATTTTAGTGAATTAACTTTATGCATAAAGATGTTGAGATGTGCGCGTCACAATTACTGTGTGACATCTGGAAAAGGGTTAATCAACACTTAGTGGTTGCTAGGCAGTTAGGGGCCTGCTCAGGTGGTATGTTCTGCCAATGAGAGACTGTTCTGGTGAGGTAATGTTTCTATAGCTTGCTGTGAGAATTTTATGAAAAAAAAATCAGTCTGCAATGGAATTAGATTTCCATGTTGTTCATGCAGTTAAATTTAGCTACTTATTTTTAATTGCCTGTGGACTGTTGAACATTCTAGTAAAAAATGACCAAGATCTATTTAACTCATATTAGCATGTTTAAAAAAATGACAGGGAGCACCAGCCAATAACCATTTTTGACAACTAAAAGGTCTTCCAAGCTGTCTAGCATTTCGTTATTAATGCACCTTGACTTAATGACTCTCAAAATAGTAACAATGGAGATGGACCAAAGCAAAACTTGAGATTCAAAACTGTGGAAATGTTCTGGATTCAAACTTAATATCTGGTCCTTTCTTCCTCTCTCCTCCCTGGAAGGCTGCACATCACAAAAGAGAAGAAAGTGTCTAGTCTTTTTGCATTTCGGATCCCCTTCTCTCTTCAGAATCTTGTTTATTCACCCAGGTACCAAACGCCTCTTTTGTGAGTGAGCAGCCTCTTGCTTCATCACTAGCCTGCGTTTCTTGCAACATTTGTATTTCCTCATCTTATTCAGAGAACTATTCATATTCAGTGTGTTCTTGGCCTCATGTGGTGATAGGTATAGGAAGTAGAGTACGGGGGGGCACTTGTGCATGCCCTGGCTTGAAGGGAGTCAGGGAGGTTTCCATCATACCCAGGGTTTACACCTGGATTCAATGGTTCTCAGCTCCCCCACATGTGAGTATTCTCAAAAGGCAGCTGAAGAATTCCACAATAACTATTTTGGCAAATACTGGCCAGATCTAGAAAGATGCTAAGCACTCACAATACCACTGACTCAGTCAGGCCTGGTTTTGTTTGTTTGTTTGTTTTCTGCCAGCTAAGACGGCATCTACGTAAGGAAAATCATTGTAGCTCTTAAGAGGTCTTGCCCCAGCAAACAATCCTAAAGCAGACTGGGTGTACTGCCTTGAAGTAAGGAGCTTGTTGAGTGAAGGGATGTGATTATTCTGAAATGAGCCTTTTTTATTTGTCTCTTGTGATTCATCTGAACTAGGCATTCCCATCCAGACTTTTCATTAAGGGGTGGCTAATGCATGTAGCTTTCTTTCACTGTGTGAATGCTTACCCTTTAACCGTGCTGGTCTTTGCTCTCTGGAGCTTCTGAGAAGACAAATAAGCAAGTCATTTTGGCAACAGTTCTAGGTTTTACAATGTTTGCAGATTTATTGCTCTCAAATGAGAAAATTATTTGAGAAGAAATGTGGCTATACTGATAAAAGGTCAAGAAAACAGCAACAATAAAGGAGAGATTATGTTCTATTAAAATAAATGTAAGACATGATTTGCTAACTGGCCTTCCCTTGATTTTCAAAATAAACCTGGTTTGATTTAAAGCAGTTGGATCTCCGGCTATTGTGGGTATAGCTTACCCAGCATGGTGGGAGGGAAATAGGATCTTTTGGCCTGTGAACAGAAGCAGAAGCAGCTTTCAGTCTTTACAGACAGTTCAATTTCTTGGGCTACCAAATGGATTGGAGAGGCCCTGGAAGGGTCACGAAGCACACCAGTGATGCGAGACAAGCTGTGAGGAGATGGCAGCATTTGTGGAAGAACAAGACTTGGCGAGCCACAACATTCCAATCATCAAGGAGAAAGAGACGCAGCTTGTAACTAGATCTCACACTTCCCAGCTTCTGCAGGCTGAGTCCATTGCACACACCAGGACTCGCTGGCAGCCCAACATTCTATCCCATGTGCCAGCCTCCCGTCCCTCTCTTATTCAGGGATTCCCTGAAGATCCATGGTTGCCCTCCCTTGTGTCTGGAGTTGTGCAGCCTCCCTGGTCCCTCCGCTACAAGCCAGGGAGCCCCGTTCTAATAGCTCAGTATGTATTGCCAATCCTACCTCCCCTTCATTTCCTCCATACCCTTCCCCCATCCTACCATGTTGGGCTTGGTATACCCTCTATCTCAGGGGTGGGCAATAATTTTAGAAGGAGGGGCCACTTTACAAATCTTTGAAGTGTCCCCAGGCCGGGGCAGAAAGGGTGGGGCTTTAGGTGGAAGGGTCAGGGCCAGGAAACTTCAGTGCTCCCTTGCCCATAGGGTTGCCAGATGGTTTCAACAAAAATACCAGACACACTTGACATTACATCCCAATCCACATTACATCTTATTTAGAAAATATCAGACATTTACATTTTCTCATTTATATTTTCTCAATCTGTTTCCCAAACAGAAAGCTCAAATACTGAACTGTCCAGTTCAAAACCGGACACCTGGCAACCCTACTTGCCCACAGACCCTGGATTGGCCTGGGAGTGAATGAAGTCTTTGCCCTCCAGGCCTATGAGAGAACCTCCAGCTGTTCTGAACAGCTGGCAGTTCTCTCTAAGTGCCCGCCCCCCAGCAGCGGGACACTTCGCACACTCCCCTCACCCTGAGGCCAATCAGGGCCTGGGGATGGGAGGAGCTCACAAAGTCTCTCACCTTCTGTCCCTCTCTGCAAGGGGCATGTGGCGCTTAGTGAACCACCAGCTGAACTGACGCACGCTCCTGGCAGGGGAGGAGGCCCTGATTGGCCTGAGGGCAGAGGAGTGGAAAGGCCCACTTGGTGGGCCAGATCCAGCCTGTCGAGGCTCTCTTGCCCACCTCTGCTCTATCCCCTTACCAAGTTCCCCCATCAAGAATTCTGTGTAGCCCCCATTCCTCCCTCTACCCATTCTAGGGTCCTACACCACCCCATAGCAGATGCTCTATGAATCCAGTTATTCCCTTCCCTCTATAATAGGGATCTTGTCTGCCCCTCATTTTACCTCCTGCAAACCAGGATCTCCCATTTTCCCCCTCCATGCTAGCAGCTTTGTGCATGCCCCTACCCCAATTATTCTTCTTTCCTTCTGGGAGAAGTGTTATTCAGGGCATCAGCACTTTCAGCTCTATTGGGATTCTAGGCAGGGAGGAGACAGGAGTGTTGGATGGCATTAATGTGGGGGGGGGAGCTTAAATTTTGGCTCCACAAAAAAGCTGGTGAGAATTCATGCAAGCCCCCATTCCTTTCCCTCAAGTCAATAGGGGTTTGATCATCATGCCTAGAACATTACCTGAAATGTTGGACTCGGACGGCTGCAACATTCAAATTTAATGAATTATATAGACAAAAACATATCTAGCTGAATGTAAGGTTTCCACAAGGTTGGCCAATTACACGGTCCCATGAGGGTGGGGAGTCCCTTCAGAAACCACTTTCACTTGGAATTGTAGCTCATGAACCATAAGTATCTGGCACACTCAACATATTGTTATGAGACTAATGAAGTGCTGGTAAGGCCAGGGCAAGAAAGAGGGCTGGAGCTGAGGAACAATGAAATGCTTTAGAACTGGGTGGAAAGGATTTTAAAGGGCTATTGTCTTCTCTCAGTGATTGGCTTTTGTAGAATAAGTACTTTTTGCTGAAAATTAAAGTGAAAACGAGATAGGCCCCAGCCTTAAAACTTGGGTCTGGCTCCAAAGCCAAACTTTCCTCACAGGTTTCTGGTGTTGGCAATCAGGATTTTAGATCAGGTCTGCTACAGATAAAGGCCCAATAATTTTGGCTCCATGTATAGATTTAGATCTAGTTCAAAGTCTGTGGGATGTTAGGTCCGAGTCTGGACTCATCTCTAACTGCAAGTCACAGGTGAAAGGCAAATATGTCGGTCCCTTTAGAGGAACAACCAAATGATACAACTCTGATTGATTTCTCAATGCAGCTGAAAGAAAAGCATATTTCAAATGCTTACTCCCATGTCTAAAGAAAAAGAACATGAAGTACCCAGGAGTTCATTCTGAGACATTTTCATGCCGTTTTTAAGCATAAACAGGAGCTCTGACTCAGTGACTAACTAAAGGGAATGAGTCATGAAAAAGTAGGCTTAGTAAAAAAAGTCTGTGTGTCCGAGTCTTTTAATCAGTTTGTACAAAAGCACAACCGATGGGATTGAATTGCTATTGTATTTGCTGAAGAGAGATAACAAAATAAGGTTGGAATCCAAGAACTTTGAATTCCATCTTTAAAAGCCTTGTCTCATTCTACAGTACTGTGGCACTCTGACTTCTATGCTTTATTCCACAGGGGAAATAGCCTTCTATTTTTGTCCGTGGCATTTCCAACATCTGCATGACTTGATTTCTTTTGGATTATGCAGAACACAGAGGCGTATAAGGCACTTTTTTTCCCTCTAAGCTGATGGATAGTCAAAATTCCAGCAAAGGGAGATCAGGAATAGATATATAATCATATTGCATCTCAGACTATTACGTTAGTCATATATTGCTACAAGTTGAAAGCAGTGGCACAGGGGCTATTTTTAGGACAGAGGCATGAGCTGTGCTCCCCCATTTACCTCTTGTCTCACTGCCCCAAGTTGGGTAGGGTTGCAAGTTCTGGATCAGATGCCACTGCAGCAAATGGTATCTGGTCCAGGAGAGTTGGCAACTCTAGCCCCAGCTGGAAGTAGCTATGGAGCCCTGGGTCAGCAGTGGGACCCCAAGCAGCAGCAGAGTCTCCAGGGTAAGTGGCCTGGACCCCAGGGACAGCAGGCTGCAGCACCCACAGGGACAAGGGTGCCATTTTGGGAGAGCGGGAGAGGGGCTTTAGCCATGCATACTAGAATGCTGCTTGCTCTTCTTCCTGTTCCCCTGACTACAGGGAGTGAGGGGGAAGTACACAGTTTGCATGAATTAGTCCTCTGCTCCTCCCTTCACCAGCCAGGAGTGAGAGAAATGCACACAAGCTATGTACTGTCCCCTCACTCCCTGAGACATCAGCGTCCCAGCTTCAGCTCTCACAGTCTTCCCTAAATGGTGCTATTCTCAGTAGGCAGGACCCCAGAGAATAGCAGGACCCATGGGCTGGCTTCTGGGCATGAGGAAGCCGGCTGCAAAACTGGCAGATGCCTTAGCACTTCTATTTCTGCACCTATGGTTAGAAGAGTAGTGTACTGCTGTCACACTTACACACTTATTCAAGGCCACAGGAAGTTAGCTATCACATGCCCGGTTTATTCATGTGTGCTCATGCTAGGCCGCAGTGTGATACCTGTGACCATCCAGCTATTACTTCAATAACCAGACTAGGTTGATTGAACTCACAGTAGCATCTCCCGGGAATCCAACAGCATGAATAACAAGCTGCTTTCAACATGAGATGGTCCAGCACATTCCATTTCAAACACCCCTTCTAATCTCTTGCCGGCCTCCTTTATACCTGGCCCAGCAGGCACTGAGGTGGAGCAAAACCTCCCTTCTCTCCTTATTTTAAAAGGGAAACTTTAACATGCAACGCAGGTGAAAGTGGGGCAATGCACCCTGCTCTGGTAAGAAAGGGGCCGCCGGCATGGCAGGGGGCGCTCCACTGCAAGTGGAGGCCCGGTGTGTGTTCCCAGCCAGGCTCCTGGCAGCTGCCAGGGCTCCCAGTATCCTAAGGCTGGCCTGCCTCCCTAAGCAGCAAGTGCGCCAAAGGAGCTGGGTGCTGCTCCCAGCCTCTTCTGCTGCCCCTCTCACTGCTTGGAGGCTGGGCAGTGCAGACATGAGCTGTCCCTGCACGGGAGAAGGGAACATCATCACCCATTTGCCTGCATGCATTGGGTACCCCCACATAGTCAGAGTTCCCTTGGCAAGAACAGGAGCTGTATGGGGTAAGTACTATCAGGTAACCGGAGACCAGGATTGCCCCGAGCCCTCCGCTTCCCTCCGACCTGGACTGCTTTTTGCCCTGAGGGCCTCTGTACTCCCTCCTACACCCCAACCCCGTCCTGAGTCCCCTACCCCCACCCCTAACTCCTGCACCTCTCCTCAAGCTCCTGCCCTGAGCCCCCACACACCTGCCAACCCCATGCCCTGAGCCCAGCACTCTACTTACACTTACGTTTCTTCCAGGTACTATCACATAGCAATTCCCCAACCCCCGCCCAGAGCCCTCCCTCCAGGGTGGCAATATGACAGAACCTGTAAGAAATTTAAGTTTCTTTCACCCCCTCTGGAAAATCTGAAACCCAAATCAACATTTCAGAAGTGTTTTATTAAACATACATACCATTATTGCACTTGTGCTACATTCTGAACGTGTTTAACCCTGTATATGCCAACATGCTTTTCAAGTGTGACTAGACTGATCAGATAGCAAGTATGAAAAATAAGGGCAGGGGGTGGGAGGTAATTGGCACCTATATAAGAAATCTCCAAGGCTACGTATATACCGCACTCTTCTTCCACAAACGCTTATGCAAATGAAGCACCGATTACCATATTGCCACACTTCATTTGCATAATTAATTAGGGGCCGCTTTTGTGCAAGAGGCTTTTGCACAAAAAGGAGCTGTGTAGACAGCTCCTTTTTGTGCAAAACCCCCCCTCTCGCACAAGAGCCGTTCTTCCTGAAAAAAATTAGGAAGAACGGCTCTTGTGCAAGAGGGGGTTTATGCTAACCCACGCTTCATTTGCATAAGCTTTTGCGGAAGAAGGGTGCAGTATAGACATAGCCTAAGTATCGAGACTATCTCTGTAATACTGGGACACCTTAAGTGTGACCAAGACTAGATGTGCTTTTATCAATATTACATGACCGTCAATGATTACTATATCTAGAATTAAGCCTTTTCTGCTAAAAAGGAACCAAGTTCAGACTGTTTTCACATTCACAGACAACTAATGGCAGTAAGAAGAGAGGAATCCTATTCATTTTAAAATTCATAAGTAATTGTTGTTGTGAAAGAAACAAACTCATGAATATAATGCCATCAGACTATGGCTTCATGTTCTTTTCACTAGAATTGTGGCTACCTCTGCCCAAGCTATTACTTGATTTACATACAAATTTTCTGGAAATGAATTAAAGTGTAAGGTCCTGCCAACACATAACTTAGAGAATGACAAAACCTGCTGCTGACTGCATTGCTATGAACACTGCTTAAGGGAGGCAGTTGTCTTCTAAGTCACTTTATTACTGATGATTCAGCTTTGAAGCTTTGTACTTATCGCTTTGTAACTTTCAGCTACCTTGCCTTGTAAATTCTGCATCTTGTTGTAAGATTGTTGAGCTTTGTCACTCTCAGCCACTTTGCTTTATAAGTTCAGAAACCTATTGTAAGTTTGGTGATTGTTGAGCCTTGCAACTTCATAATCTTTGTAACTCTCAGCCACTTTGCTTGTAACTTGCTCTAAGCTGTATTCTACCCTGTGATAAGAGTGAGTGTGTGAATGGAGCATGTTTGGGGTGAGGGAAACAGCAAGGCTAAACAGGGGGAGCCAGGAGGTAACAAAGACAAAGAAAAAAAACAACAAGCAAATGGTCTGGTAGCACTTTATAGACTAACAAAAAACATGTAGATGGTATCATGAGCTTTCGTGGGCACAGCCCACTCCTCAAGGCTGCCCTAAGCAAACAAAGGACTCAGATTGAGGGAGATCTGGGCATGCTCCTCGGTGAGGAACTTGGAGGTAGGACCCCTGCATGCTTGACAAGAGCTGCCCAGTTCTTATAAAAGGAAAGAGAACGTGGCAGGAGCCCTCTTTCTGACCAGCTCGCCTGCAGGGATCCATGGCTAGAGGCAAACCTCTGGAGTCAATAGGCCTTGGCTCACTGCAACCTTTTGCCTGTGTAAGTCCTGAGGGCATGAATGAATGTGTGTGTGAATGGACTAATGAATGTGTGTTTGTGTGAGATAGAGATAACTCACTCCTCTTCAGTTTAACCCTATAGTGGCATTCAATGACAGCTCAGTCCCCTTGAGTTTAACCCTGTAGTGGATTGTTAATTCCTCATTTAATAAATCCATATGAGTGTAACCCTGGGGTGGTCTCCAGTGAAACTGGGGTAACAGCTACATCCATGAACAGGTCATTCAGCTAAAGCAAACACATATCGCAAAAGGAAAACAACACTGACCATGTTATGCTATGTGGGAAAAACCATGAGGTGGCAGGCCATTTCTTAGCCTCAGCTCACACTCTGCTACAGAACATTTGCACCCTTATGTATATGGAATTTCCCTTGAATTGCCACAGACCCAGTGGGTACCTCAGAGCTGCACAAACTTGCTAGCAATCATATTGAAAGCATTGTGATTATAACTGCCATTCCACAAGACAGCACTAGTCTGTAAGACCTGGGGTCCTGGATCTAACAGTAACCTATAGAGGCTGCAGCAGTAGAAATAGGGAAAGAAACCTATATAATTCTTGACTAAGATTTATTAGAGCATATATTTTCATGGGTAAAACCCACTTCATCAGATGAATTGGAGTGGAAATTACAGAGGCAGGGGTCTTTCTTCCATATTACATTGCATTAACACACACACACACGTACATTTTACCAAGATCAGACTAACACGGCTACCTCTCCATTATTATTGTTACACTCAGTGAATGTTACACCATGTGTGGACACAAAGGCTACGTCTAGACTGTAAACCTCTTCCAAAAGAGAGCATCTAGACTGCAACCACTTCTTTCGAAAAAGCAAACAGCTTTTTCGAAAGAGAGCACCCAGGCATTCCGGATGCTCTCTTTCGAAAAAGCCCTGTTTGCATTCAAGAACGCCTTTTTCAGAAGAGCACTTTCGAAAAAAGGTGTTCTTCCTCATAAAATGAGGTTTACCACAGTCGAAAAAATCACCATGTTCTTTCGATTTAAGTTCAAAATATGCAGCAGCAGTCTAGATGCAAGGAAAGTTTTTTTGAAAAAAGGCCACTTAAAAAAAAAAAAAAACCCCTGTAGACAAGACACACCCAAAGAGGAAAATTTTTAACTTCTCTATAAGGAGAAACAGAGTGTCCCAGGAGCATGAGAATAAGTGTCATTTGAGACTAAAACCTAGTTAGTATAACTGTAGGTACTATTCTTAGTCACATAAAAAGATACAAGCAATAAAACACACATGATCTCACTTTTAAGTATTCTGTAAATAATTAACAATGACATAGTAAACTGAACATCTGTGGCATTAGAAGAAATCCCCAGTGTCTTACTGTATGCGTAAGATACTAATTGCTGTATAACAGAGCCAATGTTAGGGAATAAGTTCAGGCAGCCTCTTCTGTCTTAGCAGGCCCAAATTTAAAATGAAGGACCAAAAGTTAGCAAAGAATTTAAATATTTGATTAAATAGCAGGTTCACTTTGAGTATCCCTAAAGAGATAATAAAATTCACAGATAATGGTGCAGTATGCAATAAAGGAAGAAAAGCAGATTTGTCTGTGTTTACACATTTCTTACATATGTAGCCTTCCCCAACTTCAAAAGAGGGCTTACAGACACCATGTCACTTCCATGTCCCCCTCTCCCCATGCTACATGCAAGCATAGCTCAGACTGAGTGGGAATAATCAAGGCCATTTTCTATAGACCAGTGGTCTCCAACCTTTTTAAACATGAGATCACTTTTTGAATTTAAGTCCAATCCAAGATCTACCTCAAACCCAAATACCCTTGCCCTGCCTCCTTTGTGTCCCTTCTCCAAGGCCCGGCCCCTGTTCACTCCATCCTCCCTTCCTCCCCCATCCTCCCTCACCTTTCACAAGGCAGGGGCAGTGGGTTGGGGTTCAGGCTCTGGTCTTGGATTAAGGGATTTGGAGTGTGAGAGGGGCTCTGAGCTGAGCTTGGGGCAGGTAGTTGGGGTACTGGAGGGGGTTCTAGGTGCAGGCTCTGGGAGGGTGTTTGGATGCCCTCAGGGCTAGGGCAGAGGCCTGCGGTGCAGGAGGGGGTTCATGACTGAGGTAGGGGTTCAGGATGCGGGCTCCGACTGGGCACTGCTTACCTCAGGTGGCTCCTGGGTGGTGGTGCAGTGGGGCTAAGGAAGGCTCACCCCTGCCCTGGCCCTGCACCACTCCCAAAAGCAGCCAGCAAACTCCATCCCAAGTCCTGTTGTGCCCCCTCTCTGCTCTGTGGAGATAAGATACAGAGTGGGAGGGAGCACCTTGACATCAGCACCCTCCTCTCCCTCCCCTGCCCTGCACAGCAATCAGGAGGCTCCCGGGGTGGGAGGAGGCAGCTCCAAGGCAAAGGGCAGGAGGTGCACAGCAGTAGTGGGAGGGGCAGTTGAAGTGCCAGCACTTGATAGCCTCTTGGCCAGACCACTCAGGATTACCTGTCTGCTATAGACCATCCATCTGTTAGCTGATCTTTCATGTCCACTTAATTTTTGCTTCATTAGCTGATACAAACAAGGTTACCTATTAATACTAACATTACACAGAATTCTTACCTTTTCCACTGGAAACTAGATGGAGATTGACTCTCTTTTCTCACACAAACTATTAAATAACTATCAGAGGGTTAACAACTTTTGGCTACTACTGACCTAGTCTGGAATTGTAAACAAAGAGATGAAAATTTCTGTCCCTCTTTACTAATGCCCAGATAGGTCCAGTCCCTCACAATAACATTTTGTTTCTCTTCAAAAGACTGTTTAAGTTTTTTAACTTTTTCTAAAAACAGTCTGGAGAATTGCTGGAATAGCAGATATTGTGAAACTAAGCTATAGCTGCACCTCATTTAGAAAAAAAATAGACATGTTTATAGAGAGCTGAGAAAGTCCATTTTTTTTCTACCCAGCTCTAGAAAATGCAAGTCAGTGCAAATATGACAACAAAAGACAATTTATATGGTCTTCAGCTCTTGTAGTCCACCACACTGTTTGCCATCTCATTGTCCTCTGGAGTGCTTTCATGCTCATAACTTGCATAGCAGTATTACTGGACAGTATTACCTTTTTTTGCCATATAAGATCTTCTGACGGCTTTATCTACCTGCGGCTCAATCTCATATCCGGCCTCCCCTACTCAGTTACTCCAGGTTGCTCTTAATAAGTTTATTATTTTTCCCTATGTCATCAACTCTTCAACAAGACCTTTTCAATAGGTATGATACTTGCATTTACAAAATAGATTTCCTTTGTCTCTTTGATGCAAGGCTTCAGGGAAATTGTGCTTTTTAAGTCTTAAAACAATTTCCCACTATTGATATTGTTCAGTTTTATTATTAGGTTTCTTTAATCCCCATCACTTTTCCATTTCTTTAATGTTTTAACTTCAATTTGCCCTGAAAAGTCACTTTGTAAAATTATGTTATTGGATTCTATATACAATTTGTCCCATTTGCAAGTAAAAAGAAAGTGAGCTTATTTACATTCCCCTGCTAGTCCAACCAGCTCAGCCTGGCCTGTGAGAGTCACACTGGAGTCTGTCTGTCTGATATGTCACAGATTTGCCAACCCTGCTGGTTTTAGAGCAAGTCTCGTAATATTTGTGGTTTGTCTTAAAAGTTGGGCATCATACAATTACACCAAAATCTCAGCTTTCATTTTAAATTTTTTCCAGCTCTCCTGATTGAAGAGAAATTAAGAAAAATAAAAACCTTGAAAATACACACCCAGAAGCCAAATAAACTCCAGGAGTGAAATTTGGCTTCAAAAATCATGAGCAGGACCCACCAGCAACTCAAGATATTTTAAAAATAAGACATTTGTGCGAAATAATTGAACACTTGGGCTTGGCAATATGGATGCCAACAAAGGTTGAGTATGTCAACATCAGCCCTTTGGTGACATGATGCCTATAAAACCCCGCTGTCCCTAGATTATGCCCCAAACAGGTTTATACAGGCATCGCTAAAGGCACAATCTGAAGGGAGACAATGGAGTAGCACTGGAATCGTGCAGTGTGTCTACACTGCAAAAAGAAGGGGGAAAGAAGTCTCAGAGCTCAAGTCAACTGACAAACATGTAGGGTCAGCATTAAGGGGCTAAAAATATAGTCAGCTGACTGGGGTCTGAGATTCGCTGCTGCAGGGTTACATTCAGTCTTCAGACTCCTTGCTGCTGGTTATGATAAGAATGATTGACAGGGGGTGCAGTGGGAGAAACTGTTTAAAATTATTAGAGCCCCAGGGAAGCTTGCCAGCCTGGCAGTTAAAAAAAAAGAAAGTATCTTTCTACTTGCAAATTGAGAAAAGTTTGCTACTTTGCTACGAAATCATCAAATCATGAATACACAATACCGCAGGGCCACTCTCACAAGTTTTTCAGGTAGAATGACATTTTTAGATGGTTGGTAGGGTTGGGAGTAGATCTTTTTTGTTCCATTTCAGTTCCAAAGAATGCCACACATTTCAGTTCTGTCACTTAAAAAGCTAGGCACTTACAGAATACATTTTCATGTGCTGAAAAGCCTTTAGGAATCAGGGCAGGATAATTTTGATTTTCATAAGATTATATGGCCAATTAAACTGATGTACTAGGCAATTAGAAGTGGCAAATCTATAGTAATTGGCCTACCATGCTGAAGGAAGTAAACTCTATCCCTTTCTTTCACAAAGCCTTATTAGTTAACTCTTTCTGAATGTCTAGACTACAGAGTTTGTCCATCCAGGGAACACGTCTGCTCTTCCTACATTTCGTGGAAGAGCAGACACACATTTTCGAAAGCCCCATCTTCCTCATTTCACAAGGAAGAAGGGCTCATCTGAAAGAGGAGGTTTTTCCAAAATTTGGCCCAGTGTAGACGGGCCAAATTTCAGAAAAGCCTCTTCCAAAAAAACAATCGGAAAAGATACACAAATTGCAAAGCACAAATTTGCGTACCTTTTTCTGATAAAAAGTGGCAGTCTAGACGTAGCCTGAGGCTGTTGCCTAGCAGCCTCCTGTGGTTGCCTTTTCTATAGTTGGAAGTTGCTGTATTTTAGCAGTGATAAGGCATAGTGCTGTAGCACCTTAGAGACTAACAAAGCGAGTGTGAGAGTGTGTGTGTGCACGCATGCACACACGCAAAACCCACTTCCTCAGATGAGCAGAGAACATTCCTCAGTGGGATCAGAGGAAAGACGCTGGTAGAATGTGGTGTTGGTGAGTTGTAGCTCCTGCTCGCAATTTCTCCTGTTCATGACAACTACAGCACCCCCTTTGTCAGCCTCTTTGATTGTAATGCTAGAGTTGTTTTGAAGGCTGTAGATAGCATTGTGTTCTGCATAGCTGAGGTTGTGTGTCACATGATGTTGTTTGTTCACAATGTCAGCCTGTACACATTTGCAGAAGCAATCGATGTAGAAGTCCAGATTCTTGTTAGGACCGTCAGAAGGGGTCTACATAGAGACCTTCCTCTTGTGGTGTTGGTAGGGGGAATCCTGAGGGTCAGTGCAATGTTCAATGGCGTGTTGGAAATATTCCTTTAGATGGAGGTGGTGAAAATAGGTTTCCAGGTCACCACAGAACTGAATCATATGTGTGGGTGTGGTGGGGCAGAAAGAGTCACCAAGATAGGACAGATTCTTCTGCTGGCCTAAGAGTATGGTTGGATAGGTTGGCACTATTGTTAGGTGAGTTAAGGGTCCCAGAGTTGAAGTATCCTGAGGCATGTAGCTTCACATCTACACAGCAGCGTTATTTCAGAGAAACTGGCGTTATTCTGAAATAATATAGTGTGCGTCTACACTACAAGCCTTTATTTCAAAATAATGGCAAGCTGGAGGACTTCTGGAGGACCCCTTAATTCTCATGAAATGAGGGTTACAGAAAAGTCGAAGGAAGAGTGTTCTTCCTTCGTCTTCCTGCTGTGTAGACAATGTCAAAAGCCTAATTAAGCTACTTCAACTTAGCTGAAGTTGCGTAGCTTAATTTGACTTTAGCCCTGGGCTATGTCTACACTGCAGGCTTCTTGTGCAAGAACGGTTTTGTGCAAAAGGTCTTGCGCAAGAGCGCATCCATACTGCCATGTGCTTTTGCGCAAGAGATGTGCTTTCGCGCAAGAGCATCCATGGCAGTGTCTTGCGCAAGAAAGCTCTGATGGCCCTTTTAGCCGTACGGATTTCTTGCACAAGAGGGCTTATTTCTCGTGGGGAGAGGAATAACTCTTGAGCAAGAAGCCCTCTCTTCTGATGCTCTACTGTAAATTTACTTGTGCAAGAACACGCATGCAGTGTAGACGTATCCCTGCTGTATAGATGTGCCCTTAGGGTATGTCTACACAGCAGGGCAAAAATTGAACTAAGCTATGCAACTTCACCTATATCAATTGCGTAGCTGAAGCTGAAATAACTTATTTATTTTGGAATAAAGGCCAAAACCCACTTCCTCAGATGAGTAGACGTATCCTACTACAGAAGGATAGTGATATTCTTTGACTACCTAGCCAATAAAAATGGATGTTTTCATATTCGTATGTAACATAAATGATTAAATAGAACAGGGACGGGGAACCTTAGGCCTAAGGGCTGGATGCAGCCCCCTGGCTTCCCTGGATCCAGCCCCCAAGGCTCAGGTCCCCCCCCCCCCCAGCTTCGGGGAGCCTGCACCGGCACTCCAGCTCCCCCATTGCCCCACCACAGGGCTGGAGCACACAAAATCTAATAGCCTGGGCCTCCCCATGGTCTGGTGTGGGAGGGGAACGTGGGAGTGTCTTTCCCCTTCTCATTCAGGGCCACATCAGTGTGATTTTTTTGTGTGTGGATTTGTTTTTGTTTGGTTGGTTGGTTTTTTTGTTTCTCACTTGTGTGCAGCCCTTGACTGATTTTTCTGCGAGTCAGTGGCCCCAACCCAAAAATGTTCCCTACTCCTGAAACAGAGCACAGTAAGTTTAGACCTTAAACTAAATTCATAAATGAAAAAGTCATTTAAATTGAACAGTACATGCTTGCTGCCGAAGTTTTAAAGAAAGTCAAACTTTTTAAATGGTGGAAGTCGCTGGCTAGTCATTCGAAACCAGCTTGTGACAGCAGTAACCTCTTCTGCAAATGCAGAGAGAATAAACCGAAATGAAGAAAACAGTATACTTGTTGAGTTCAAGGACTAATGCATTCAGAGTTTGCAAACTGATTAGGAGTTGAAGAGGCAGGAAAGCTCATTTTCCCTCTTGCAACCTGAGAATAAAAATGAGACGTAGGAGGAATGAGATTTACTAGTTCTAAAATCTTGAAAGATATGGAAACCAAAAACAGCTGAATTCACTAAATACACATACTGCCTTTAATAAAATATGTTAGCTTTGAGTGCAAAACATGTTATGATATAGAAGTTTATCTAGCTCATTTAAAATTAATTTTAAAGAAGTGTGCATTTTTAATAATTCCAATTTTAGTGAAAATGGACTTGACCCAAATCACAATAGGTTAATTTAGTGAGAAATGCATAATTTATGATTCTCTAACATAAAAATGTGCATAAATATTTAAGATATATAATTGCTTAAATCTACTATATGTTTGAGCAAGTCAGTCTGTCGGTTCAAGAACTCCTCCTGAGAGTTAAGAGCTAGGACCACCAAATTCGATATGCAGCTTCTTCGTATCATAACTTAAAGCAATGTATGAGTTTGGTTGTGCCAGGAAAATGGGATGTGCCTGGAATGGGATTGTTTTTCATAAAACCAAACAGAAAAGAGATTACCAGGTAGGTGAAAAGGGCTTCCTGGAGGTACCCCCCTGTCTGGGACTGTCCCAACCCATGCCTCCCACCCTGTGGGGGGGAGGGGGGGACTGGCTGAAGTCCCCCCAGGTTTGTATGGGAACATTGCTGGCTGTTCCCCTTCAGCAGGGAGCAAGAAGAAAATGCAGTTTGCTGCATTCCTCACTCTGGATAAGGAGTACAGGGCAGATGAGCTGTGCACTTTGCTCTCACTCCTCCACAGGCACAGAAAGTGGAAGAGCAAATATCACTGGTATGAATTGGGGGGGGGGTGACTTTGGTGCATACACACACACAGTTCCCTATGCTGAGTCCCTCCTTACCCTCATCCCTGACTCCTGATTCACCCACACCCTCAGCCCCCCCTCATGTCCCAGCCCTGAGTACTGCACTACCCCACACCTCGGCTCCCCGCCCTGAGATCCTCCTCACCCACCCACCCCAAGCCCTGATTTCTGCACCTCCCATACCACCAGCCCTCTGCCCTAAGCCCCTACTCAAGGACCTGAGCACTGACAGGTATATATGCTAATAAGTATATAGATACAGTGTATGTTCCTCAGCAAAAAGTAATTAACTTAAAAGCTATATTTAGTTGCAATTAAACATGTTGTAATAGATATGAATTAATGAGAATCAGTTTTTCTTTAATAAAAATAAAAAATGTAAAAAGATTAAAACCAAATTATTTTCTGATTTAAAGTAAGTTATTTGAATTGATTTAAAGTAAGTTTAAAATTAATCCAGCCTATTGCCCAGTTCATGACATTTGCTCTCTTGTCAGAAGAAAATGAGTTTTGAGAGGTTTCAGTACAACATCCACCATTCCCAAGAAGTCAGAAAGGTAGGTCTGTGTATAGGAATCACTTTATTTACCATCGAAGTTGAGTGCCCACAAAGATGACAGAAAGAGATGGACTGTGCTACATAGGGTTGGACTATGAGTAGAATTCAGAAATGCAGGGTGTTCTTACCAGTCCTGCCCACTCTTCCAAAAGCCCTGTATGATTGGCTGCAATGATGACAAGTGACCAACAGCTCTTCTTTCGCTCTCATCCAGCAGGAATATAATATTTAATATAATTATGAAGATCTACCATCTCATAGAGCTGGAAGGGACTTTGAGAGGTCATTGAGTCCAGTGCCCTGCCCTCACAGCAGGACCAAGTACCATCCCTGACAGATTTGCCCCAGATCCCTAAATGGCCCCCTCAAGGATTGAACTCACAACCCTGGTTTTAGCAGGCCAATGCTTAAACCACTGAGCTATCCCTCCCCCCCAAAGCAGCACAATTTCCCCTAAAACCATACTGGGGCATTGGTTCAGTATAAACTCAGAGCAATATTCCCTCCTGGAGACTAGTGGTTTTGGATGGGCACCATCCAACAGACCAGCCTGCCCAACTTGCTTAGGCTACATCTAGACTACAGCTCTTTTCTAGAGTACCAGAGGAAAAATTTCCAGGATACCAAAAAAAATTTGGAAAACAGACACATTCTTTCACTATCCCTGTAAACCTCGTTTCACGAGGAAGAAGGGATGGCTCAAAAGAGAAGGTTTTTCCAAAACATGGCACCATGTAGATGCACCAAATTCTGGAAAAGCCTCTTTTGAAAGAAAAGCAGAAAAAGATATGCAAATTGTGGCTTGCAATTTGCATATCTTTTTCTGACTTTTTTTTGTAGTGTAGACCTAGCCTTAGTTCGAGAACTCAAGATCGCATGGCTGAGGCAATGAATACCAGTCACGGTATGTCTGTATTTGAAACATTACAGAGGCAGCACTGAAGCGGTCTCACTGTAGCAAAGACATTTCCTACAGTGAGGAAAGGGGCTCTTCTGTTGCTGTAGTAAGTTCTCTGCCCCAAGAGCGATATCTAGGTTAACAGAAGAATTGGCCCACTGATGTATCCTTGTCTATTTTGAGCCTTAGATAAGCTTCCCTAGGTTTTTCCTGGGTGAGAGTTTGTCCACACCCCTAAGCCACATTGCTAGGTCAACCTAACTTTCTAATGTAGGCCAGCCCAATCTGACAGCTTCAATCTCTTGGGAAAATTAAAGTCTTTTTGTACACAGTACAATTACTAGCTTTCCCCAACACCTTCATGCAGTGACTCTTAGCAAGTATGCATATGGATAGAGAGCTCTCTACAAGCAAGACAACTGTGCTGATAAAAGCTAAGTTACATAACCTGTTTTGCATTAATCTAATAACTCACGTGAACACTTGATTGGGACAGATGACAAGCCAAAAGCTATTTATAAAAGCACCCGAGAGCTATCTGAAAATTCTCCTTGTCAATACCTGGCTTCACACAGATCCTTCCCATAAATCAACCACATCCTCATAATGAAAATAGAACTTTAATTATTCACAGGCATTTCCCTTGAGCGTTCTCTGATCTTTTGGTGAATGACTAAGAACAGCTGGTGCAGACAAAGCACACCATCTCTGCTGGCTGCCCTGTTAAAAGCAGTGACTCATCAACACATGACGTCAAACTCTCCACTCTTCCGAAATGGCAAAGTGTAATGGGGGGGGGGAAGGCACCGTAACAAAACAACCTGAACTTCCTTCCAATTACTGCTTTAGTCATGCAGCATCCAAGCTGCCATAAAAAAAAGACAATACATGAAGAGTTAAATTACATACATCTAGTTTGGTCTTTTAAGTGGGTGACTTTCCTTTTCTATTAAAATGTCAGTCCATAAAACATGTTTCCTCACCAAAAAAAAAAATAAAAAAAATAAAATAAAGGCTAAATACCTAGTGACTGTTACAAAACAGCATTCCCCTTGGTAAAACCCATTTACCAATTTTGCATGAATATGCTTCATCTCTGAGAAGTATTCAATGTCATCCAAGGGAGAATGACTCAAAAAGAAGGAACAGATATAAGGAAGACTGACAAATATAGTGACTGCTTCATGTTTATTAAGAATTTTCATAAGGTGTTTGCATGATAGCAGATATCACAGACTTCAACTAAGTAGTTCTTGAAACTGCCAAAAGAGCATTTTACAGGATCAAAGTACACAAGTGAGGAACCCTTACAAGAATATTATGAAGAATCAACAAATGCTTCATAATAAATGCAAAATACCCTCCCTGCATTAGTTCAATCTTAACTAAAAAAAATGCGTGTTACAGTTGAATGCACAACCTTTATTTTATCCCCTTGCGCGCAAACATTAGATTTGCAGCCTGCTTCCATCAAAGTCAGCAGCAAATCTGGCAGGCCTCAAAGAACCAGCATATATGTAAAATGCAGTCCTATGCCAGAAAGACATTGTATTACTTGTATTCCAGAGTGCCTTAAAGGTGGCATTCCTTATAAAAAGCAATTCACAGGTTCCTCTGAAGAGCAGTTATGCTAGAAGCAGGCATACTAGAATTACTAGCTCATCTCTTCAGAGATAAAAGTCAAATAGCTTTTGCAAGATTAGAGGTGGTCTGAAATGACAGCATGGCACTGAGACATAAATACATCAAAGGTCACACTTGGTAACCAAGCTAGGAAGAGAACCCAGATGTGCTGAGATATAAACACCTACTCTCCCCCTGTCTCCTCTTAGGCCATCCCCAGTATTTCCTGCTCAGGTTAATTGCATTAGTATTTAAATGAAAGAACCAAGGGTAATTGACCAACCACATGGCAGTCTCCAGATGAGATTCTCAGTGCAGAAAATACAGCATCAGAACTCTTAACTAAACTTATGCACCCTTCCCCTAACCTTTTTTTTAATCACTTAGCAGAAATGCTTCCCAATCTGATCTTATAAGCATCAACTTCATTCTTATAGCCAACCTCACATCGATTTTCTTCAGTGCCATTTTCCTAGCAACATTTGAATCCCTAGAATTAGATGTGCTGTTTTCTCACTCCTAAAGGATAGGAGGCTTATAAAAGGAAGCATCACCTTCTGATTTTTTCCCTTGAGGTTTCTCTCATAACTCTGAGTACTAGTCTCTAGCAGTGCTTTAGCACTGGTAATTCCAGAAGAAAAATTAAAACCTGACAGGTCATTCACTCAGTCTCAGATCAGCATGTGCTTAATTTTAACCACATACTTAGTCCTGAAAACGTGATTAAGGAGAAAATCATGAAATCATTGGCCAGCTCACCTCTTTTACAAATGCTTTGCATTGTCTTAATCATTTAATCATATGCCTGTGAAGTAGACTTTGGATTCCATGATTACTCATAATATAGAGGTGGGGAACCAGAGTAGCAAGTGTGAAAACTCACAAGGGCAATTCCCAGAAGAAATGTACAGGCTAAAGAGACAAAATGTTAATCTCTAGGAGGGCAGAGGAAAGGACATGGGGAAAAGTCAGTGGATGTGATATCCCTTGTCTTTAGCAAAGCTTTTGATATGGTCTCCCACAATATTCTTGCCAGCAAGTTAAGGAAGTGTGGATTGGATAAATGGACTGTAAGATGGATAGAAAGCTGGCTAGATTCCCAGGCCCAACGGGTAGTGATCAACAGCTCGATGTCAGGATGGTGGTCGGTTTCAAGTGGAGTGCCCCAAGGATCGGTTCTAGGGCCGGTTTTGTTCAACATCTTTACTAATGACCTGGATGAGGGGATGGATTGTACCTTCAGCAAGTCTGCGGATGACACTAAGCTAGGGGGAAGAGATAGATACATTGGAGGGTAGGCATAAAGTCCAGAGTGACTTAGACAAATTGGAGGATTGGGACAAAAGAAATCTCATGTGGTTCAACAAGGACAAGTGCAGAGTCCTGAACTTGGGACTGAAGAATCCCAAGCATTGTTACAGGCTGGGGACCGACTGGCTAAGTAGCAGTTCAGCAAAAAAGGACCTGGGGATTACAGTGGATGAGAAGCTGGATATGAGTCAACTGTGTGCCCTTGTAGCCAAGCAGGCTAATGGCATATTAGGGTGCATCAGGAGGAGCATTTCCAGCAGATCTAAAGAAGATATTATTCCCCTTTATTCGGCACTGGTGAGACCACATCTGGAGTATTGCGTGCAGTTCTGGGGCCTTCCCCTCCCCCCACTATACAAAGGATGTGGATGCATTGGAGAGGGACCAGCAGAGGGCAACCAAAATGATTAGGGGGATGGAGCACATGACCTACGAGAAGAGGCTAAGGGATTTGGGCTTATTTAGTCTGCAGAAGAGAAGAGTGAGGGGGGATTTGATAGCAGCTTTTAAACTTCCTGAAAGAGGTTCCAAAGAGGATGGAGAAAGGCTGTTCACAGTAGTGACGGATGACAGAACAAGGAGCAATGGTCTCACGTTACAGTGGGGAAGGTCTAGGTTGGATATTAGGAAAAACTATTTCACTTGGAGGGTGGTGAAGTACTGGAATGGGTTATTTAGGAAGGTGGTGAAATCTCCATCCCTAGAGGTTTTTAAGTCTCAGCTTGGCCAAAGCCCTGGCTGGGATGGTTTAGTTGGTGCTGGTCCTGCTTTGGGCCGGGGGCTGGACTCAATGACCTCCTGAGGTCTCTTCCAGCCCTAGGATTCTATGATTCTATGTATACAAACAGAGCATTCAGAGGGGCATATATATATACTTGGTTCCATTTCTTTATTTTTTCCTGGGGGGGAGGAGGGGGAGGGGAGCAGATGGAGAGAGGCTGTAAGTAGAACTGAGGGGAGATGAAATAAAGAGGTAAGAGATAGGGAAGGGCAAGGTGGAAAGCAACATAGAGGCTTACCAAGGAAAGACTTGGGAGAGTGGGGCTGGAGTAGAGAAGCAGGAAGTGGTTGGGGAAAACAATCTGTTAACAAATGAAAGTCATCTTTGGTTCATGTTGTGAATAGGCCTGTTGAGCTCACTCACATCCAAAGGGTGTGAAGGTTGGTGTCCCTGGGTCAGACCTCTCCCATCCCTCCACCATTGTTGTTCTTGGGATAGGGAGAAGCAGAGGAGAACCTATCCCAGGCGGTGGAGAAGCTTGTTGAACCCTGAGAGTGGACGTCTCCAGGTCTGTTGCTAGGGTAGAATTAGCTGCTTTTGAAGATTAGCACCAGCTCCAGATCAGGCTTTGCTTTCTCCAAGTCATGTGACCAGAGAAGAGAGGACCACCAAATTAGCTCCCACATTTCCCCCCCCCCCCCGTTTAGTGATTCCTGTTTCCCAGCTTTGCTCATCATGTAGCTAATTTGACACCACTTTGCAAAGCAAAGGGAGCAGGAGATAAATTTCTGTTGATGAACCTCCTCTTCAGAGCTCTCTAGTATCACAAGACCAGGGCCTCTCCTCAGTCAAATACCTCCGTCTAGTGAGCCGCCTTCTTCTGTAGTATCAACCAAATGTTAAATCAAGAATAGCCTTCATTCTTTCATTCTCTGGACTAGTGTTCATTGAACATTCACATGATCGGGGCGCCCTCGCTCTCCTCCCTTGGTAGATCACAGCTCTCTTGTTGCCATTCACATACCTGCTTTGTTGGGAGCATCGCTGAAGTATGTTGGCAAGCTTTCGGGGGGAGGGGGAAGAAGCGGGGGAGGATGTCTTCTTCCTTGAACTGAGAGATCTTCCATAGTAAAATGAAGAATGGTAAGTTCATCGGGAGCTGTCCTGGTGCTGAATCCCACTTCTCTATTAGGACTGTGATCCAGAGACAGGGTTGCTCCTGCTTTTGACTTCAGTGTGCAATCTCCATGTTTCCTTTCCTCAGCAGCAGGAAGAGAGTTAAGTCTCTCCCTAACCTTCAAACATGGAAATTGCTGCAGCTACCTACCTCTGTGCAGGGACTGCCAGGGTCCCAATGTAAAGGAAAACATAACTAAGCTCATCTAGAGTGCATTTCTGAATTCCCAGGAGGACTGTGCTCTAGAGAATCTTTTAACTTAGGCTATGTATAGACTGCAGGCTTCTTTCAGAAGAAGCTTTTCCGGAAGAGATCTTCCGGAAAAACTTCCTCCAAAAGAGAGCATCCACACTGCAAAGGAGCATTGAAAAAGCTATGTGCTTTTTCAAAAGATAGCGTCCACACTGAACGGACGCTATCTCGCATTTCAGCTGTGATTACTATGGATGGAGTGGCCACCAGGGCACCTGTACTTTTTCCTCTTTCCTCTTCTTTCGAAAGAACTCCCTCTTCCCCGTCCACACATGCCTTTCTCTGAAAGAGCTCTTTCGGAAAAAGGCTTCTTCCTCATAGAATGAGGATTACCAATGTCTGTTCTTTCGATTTTCTTTCAGAAGAACGCAATTGCAGTGTGGAGACGTAACTGAAGTTTTTTTGGAAAAACAGCCATTTTTCTGAAAAAAAAAAAACCTCTCTAGTGTAGACATACCCTGAGTCACACCTGCAACAGAGCAAAACCACCTCTGTGTAGAAAGTGAAATTCAGCAGAAAATACCATAAACTTCCCTTATGTTTTCTAAAATGAGGTCATCAGAAATGAGTTATTTTAAACTTTGGCCACATAAAGCCCTGATTTTCTTGAAAACTCCTGGCTATGGAAAGAGCTGCAGGAAGCCTCTTTCTGTCCTTATTTGACTGACTATGGGTAGCTTAGCTTTGTCTTGGCCTCATTTCACTTCACGCTCTGTATTAGTTAAAAAAAATATATAGCCACTTTTACAGATTTAGCTTTCTTTCCCTCCCCACAATCAACTCCCCATTGTCTTGCTGCTGAAAACAGTTCTCCTGCCTTATGTTTGGGGGGGAAGTGACTATGGAACTGTGTGAACAAATCCAGGTCCTGTATTCACTATTTTACCTGCTTAATTTAAATAAACTTTTACTCCTATTGCTCTAAAACCAACAGCTATAGGAAAGTGAACTGAATTCTACTGCCTCATGCATCAAATGATGGAACTAAATTCCAGGGCCCCTATTCAACAAAGCACATAATCACATTTAACACCAAGAATGCATCAAGCCTCATCCAAGTCAGCTGGGCTACTCATAGGTTTCTCTACTGAAGAGCTTGGCTGAATCAGTGCATTACTGCCAAATTGTCATTAGCAGTTAGATATAGCTGGAAAATGGTGGCAGGGAAGGAGGATTTTTTTTAATAACTGCATTTCTGGTTTTCCAAACCTCTTATTCTTCATCTCTATTTTCTAACCAGCATGGCTTGAATATCAGCTCCTAGGATGTTTGCAGGGTTGGGGCTATTGAAGTGGGGAGCAGGGAAATGTCTTTACACTTCAACACTACACATATGACTTGGAAATCAGACATTAAGCACAGAATCTCACCATGTTATCTTTAGAATACTACTTCAGAGTACAACCATATTAGATTTGCTTTGACTTACTAATTACTTTTTCATTATCATTGGGACAGCACTGTTACGATAAACTTTATCATCATTTCCCCATTGTACTCCAGTTGGAAAAGGATTAAAATGAATTGCTCTTATTTCAAACTGCTTTCTCATATTTCATTCAGTCCTTTCTGAACCCACTTTTTTGACAGCAGATTCACATGCCATTCGTTACATAGTATTTTGGATAAGGCCAAATCAGTTCTGCAAGTTTAGGGTTTTTTTCCATCACTTGGAAGAGACATGATGGAAGGGAAGAACATCCACTAAACCAGCAGAAAATAGGGTTCTCACAATCCATCACAAAGAGTCAAATCCCTGTTATCCTCTTGTCACTAATATTACTTTCCTGGGAATATTCCTTTTGGATTCCATAATCAGCAATCACTTTACAGCCTTCCCTTGCACTGTTTTAGCTCTTCTCCTGGAAAGGGTCTTTACCTGATATCTTCCATGGTTTGTTTCCTTCAGAGCTACTCCCCCAGCGCACTTTGTCTCCTTTTCTATGTCTCCACAGAAGTAAGTGTGATGGTAGCAGACCAGATGCCAGTTCATGCTGAAGCTGGAGGGCAATTCACCTGAGGTACATCTACACTGCACGCTTATTTTGAAATAAGCTATTCCGGAAGAAATACTCCAAAATAGTTTATTTCAAAATAGCACGTCTACACTACAGGGAAGCCTCAAAATTACTCTGAGGCAGGCTTCCCTAATATGGATGTGCTACCTCAATCCACACTATAGATATTTCTAAATAGCTATTTCAGAATAGGCATTATTCCTCGTGGAATGAGGTTTACAGAAGTTTGAAATAACGGGCGGCTTATTCCAATTTATTTCAAAACAATGAAATTGCTGCATAGATGCTCCCATTGTTATTTCAAAATAACCTCAGTTATTTCAAAATAACGGTGCTGTGAAGATGCACCCTTATGTATCAGTGTAGGTCAAAGTGTTAGTTACATGGTAAGAGTATTTGATATTTAAACCTCATGCAAACTAGTGGCTTGCATTGTTCTCAGTTACCTGTTGAAGGGTATGCATGTGTTCATTTTAAACAAAATGTGGTTTGGAAAGTAGGTATGCATAAAGAAGCATGCTGTGGCTCACCACCCTAGGAACAGTCTAGAAAAGGCCAAGGGGAGAGGGGGGTGAACTCAACATGTGGAGTGGAGAAGTACAAGCATGTGACAAACAAAGCCATATATGGAAAGGTTGAATATGATTGGTTTAGAAGTTTGTGTTATATAACTTGTTATGTAACCTGTTATGTAACTGCCATGTGCTATAAAACAGCAAGGGGAGGGGCTCCTTGCTTGAAGGGCTCTGGCTAATTTTAGTACCAGGGGCTCTCCCTTTGTGCACATTGAATAAAGTCTTGTTGAATTGAATTGAAGTATGGAAGACCCTTGATTCTGCCCAGCATCTGACTCTCTGGGAACCACAAAATCACAACACAGTATACTATTCTAATACAGTATAGTAGCAAACATTTACATTGTGTATACTCCTGTAATTAAATAGCCCATCAAAGGAGAAAAGCCTTGTGGAATGCAACTGAAGATCTTTATCAGAAAAGTGCTAAATTCAAAGCAAGTGGCCATTGTATGTGATGACTGGAGGTCAATAACTCAAAATGCATTCTTCACACTCCCTCATCAAAGAAAAAACCCACACCGTGTAGTGTCATTGTCAGCTTGCTTTTGGTAGAAAATACTGTAAGATTGAAAGAGCATCCATCTCTGGACTATTTAGCCCCCTCTAGGGAAGCGTACCAGATGCAGGGAAGAGCCTCAAAGACAATCTGGGAACCCTGAAAAGACTTTTAGGAAGCAGGCTGTTTATAACATCACTGCTACAATTTGGAATTACAAACTATGATTCTCCTGTTAAGATATTTCACCTGCTTTAACTTCTCTATAACTCATTTATCCAGTACTAAAGGAAAGCAACTCTTGCTAGATTGATACAGGTGTCACCAAAGTACTCAGTACGAGCTTATGTATGTTGAAGGGGCAGATCTCCAGCTGGTGTAAGTTGTCATAGCTCTGTTTAATTGAATGGAACAATTTATTCCAAATAAGGATCTGTCCTTCATGTCTCAATGTTTGTCTTTTATAAACAGATCAAACAGAAGATTTTGGCAAAAATTGTTTTCTAATTTTTTCTGTAATTTGTTGTATATTAAAACATCTGGTTATGAGGCCTTTTGCCCTTGTTTTAATAAATGAGCGAGTGGAATTTAGAATATAACTTAATTATATTATCATATACATTGGTCTTCTCTAGAGTTGGCTGAATTATAGCTACATCATTTCTTTTAGCCTCGGTCCCATTAGTCATAGTCTGAATCAATAGGTTTCCATGGCAGCAAGTTTCTGTGCAATGCAGCAATTTATTCTTTATTTCCTCTCTAAACTTCTACTGATATATTTCAACCTCGACCTTATAAAAATTTCCTTTATCAAAAGTCATTTAATACAATAACTAGAGTTTATTTATACTATGATTGAGCCCAAGATTGAACACGCTAGTGAATTCAGCAAAGGTTGCTGCTTTTCTTCCAGAAAGATACTTTTTAGCTGGTTCTACCTCACATTTTTCAGAGGAGTAGTTGTTTTTACAGATTCAGACTCACACAACAAGGAGTCCTGTGGCACCGTAAATGCTAAAAACAGATCTTTAAGGTGCCACAGGATTCCTTGTTGTTTTCACATATTTCTGGCAGCAATTCAAAAAACCTAGACCCCAGAACCCTGTGTCAAGCCTCAAATCTGCAAAGTGGGTTGATCCCTGTGCAACGCTGAGCTCCCAAATCTCCCCAGCAACTGAAGCTGAAAAAATCAAAACATATTTGTTCTAGAGCAGTAGAATTTCATTGATCAGCATGGGCAGGGGATTTTCCTTCTTAAGAATGGTGATCAATCCTATTATTTTCAATGAGAATCCTGCATCTAAATCCTTACGGCAGCTTTGAAAATCTTAGCTACAATGTTTAGCTCTTTTACTCTTTCTTCATAAATCATTTCTACCTACCTCCTGTTCTCTGTATTGTATTATTTTTCACAGGTAATGTTCAACTGTACATTTCCTGTTGGATTGACCATAAAATAAATAACCATTTAGCTAAATCCTTTTACTGCAAAATATTATTCATGTTAATCTGTCCAATGAGTATTTTCAAAAGCCAACATGGAATCCAAACATTAGATATTCTCCCTCCTGGTTGTTTACTTTTTCAAAAGCATACACATTTCATAGTCTTTATTTCATAGGACTTCTCCTCCCTCTTTTTTTCACAGCTCCATTTGAAAGGGCCTTTGTTAAACACACGCTTGGTAGGAAGTTACCTACCTCACCTAAATATTTATAAACATTCAATACACTTCAATGAGCTAGAAATTGAGAACAAAATACCAACTACAAATTCAGTGACAATAAGGGTGCGAAACATCTCTAGGCCTTGCAATACTTGGGCACTTCTCCCACTCCACTAATCTCATTTGTCACTGTTTTTAATATGGACATGCATCAGTTATTGATATCTAACTCTGATACACTCATTGATGTCACCATCACCCCGTCACAATTAGCTGCATAGCAGAAAGCCAGCCATAACCATTAGAGTAAGAATCTCACAAGCAGAGAATGTTAATAAGAAAATGGAAAAAGTTAGTCAACACAGCTGACAAGAGCACAGAAAGAAATCTAAGCCAAAACATGTTTGTGTTGAATGGTTATTTTGAGAAATTGAGGCTGTGGGCGTTCTAAGCTCTACAACAAGGAGAGTTTAGATCACTGGATTTTATCTTGGTATTTAGGCTGGTTATTACAAGCAGTATTTAATATTACTTATTTCGTGTTCTACTGATAATTGTTTGATAATCACTCAGTAGTGATAACAAACAGTTTCTCTTATGGGCCCAACAAAGTTTATATTCTCTATTGTATGGAACATAGAGAGAGACTGAAGTTTAACAGAGTAAATACCAATACTTTCAAATTGGGTATCAGTAAGACAGTTTTAATGTTGTACCTTGTCTATTCTAATAACCACCAAGATCAAATGTAATAGGACGTTAAGGCCCCAACCCTGCAATGCACTAATTGTAGCCCAGACCCACATCTGTGGAATCTTTTTTAAGTGGCACTCTCGTTAGACAAAAGGACACACCTATCCACAAAAGCATTGCAGGATAGGGCCTAAAAGAGATTTGATGGTGTATTTGGGGTATTTTGCTATGATGTAACAATATGAATTAAGTCATCTGAGTTACTGACACTGTAGCCAAGGAGCAGGAACCACAGTACCTCGTGAAGTGCTAATTTGTGTGTTGTCTATAGCTGGTCTTGTAGCCTTTTCTTATCCTCTTTTTTTCATATATTTTAGCAGGAATACTGGCAATGCAAGGCCTGCAGTATTTAATTTGCCCTGTATGATTTGGCATTAGCAGTAGTATAGTGGGATAAGAAAGGGTTAATGTATCTTCTAGAAATTATTTGTTCCTAATATTTCTTTTTAGAAATTATGAAAGACCCTGTGGGGAAATTGTCAGTTGGGTCAGTACACAGAAGGATGTGTGTGACTCAGTTCCTTGTGAGCTTGTGATACCTAAACACCAGAATCTGCCAGACCCAGCTAACCATCCTTTTGAATTAAAAAAGCAGGCCTTGTTGCACCTAACCACAAAACTCCCACTTTTTCCATGTCCGGGACCAGGTCCAAGGTGGTAGCAGGTGGTTTTATTCATGCATATTCAAAAGATGTCCCAATATCACCATGCAATCAAGTATGTGTACCCACAAAATCTTAGGGTGTGGAACTCCAACTTTGGCTGGGCAGTAATGATGCAAAACGAGGGAAAAAAGCTGCGAGAATAAAGAAGCTTGGGGCTCAAGACATTTCTATCTTCCACTTCAAGTATTTCTTTCTGTAACCTCTTAGTTTTACTTTACTTATTCTTTTTAAGCCTAAGTTTCCTACTCCAATGTGGTGGCAAAGTCCCACAGGCAAAGGAAGGCTGGTCGTTCCACGCCCGGCCGTCAGGAGAAGGGGATGTGAGTATAGGTATTTATGTGAGGTAATTCTCTCTGTATACTTGGATAAGCATAATCTACAGAACCAGTTTTGTATTAATGTTACCCACAGAGGTGATTCAATCAATCTGTGTCATCATTGCTGTGTGTTTTGTTCCGTTAGCCATTTTAACACCTGTCATAATAAAACTTGTAATTTGGTACTATCCTCATTATGAGTGTGGGTGTTCTTGTGGATGCCCAGACCTACCTCCAGAAGTATAACCATATGTGACCTGGGGTACGGAGGGTGAAACCTAGAACTTTCTAGTCAAATTGGCGAGCCTTACCCATAAAAACTCTATTATACCCCTCAGCAGGGCTGGATTACCCAATAGGCAGACTAAGCATGTGCTTAGGGCACCAGCAAAGCAGGGACACACCCACCCACACACACACACCCACACACGAGATTTTACGGTATAGTATTGTTTTTATTTTGAATTACATATGGGGGGGGGAGGGGAGTACCATAATCTTTTCAGTGCTTAGGGCCTCTAAAGGTCTTAATCTGGCCCTGCCCCTCACTCAGGCTACAGTCTAGAGCTGAGCTAACCAAACAGTAAGGGTCCACATTGCAGTCCCCAAGACTGGGCATGGCAGAGAATTTGGGCCACATTATTTAACTCAGATATGATATGGGCTATATAAGTACCTAACACCCTACTAGTGCTTCTTCATAAAGCATCCCTCCAGGTCTCTCATGCATTATTGCCACTTGGGAAGTAGTAAAGCAAAGCCTTATGTTTCTTGTTAGAACCACCACAAAGGCCCCAATTTTGATTTTCTTTCATGCACTGAGAAATACCTTCGTTCTTTAGCTTTTCCATTTGATTTCACTGAGGCTGCTTGAGGAACATTGGCATAAAATAAGTCAGAAGAAAGTAAATTAATAATGATTTAAATATTAAAGTCACTTATTAATCTGAAAAGCCAGTATTTTAAAAGATCATCTGTCTATGGTATAAACAGATTTTAAAATACTTTAAAATGATTTTAAAATGATTAAACTAGAAAACGTACCCCGCAATGTCTAGGTCCTTTAGGGGCAGGGGGCTGGCAGTGTGTGGGGGCTGTAAGAGTCAGGGTGGGGGGTTGAGGAGGGGCTCAGGGCAGGGAGTCCTATCCTGTGGGGCTCTCCCCCCCCTTCTCCTCCCCTCCAGCTGGCAGGAGCGTTGCCCCCCATAGGCCAGCCCTGTGGCTGGTATGTGTAGGGGGAAGGGTTTAGGGTGGAGGAGCTACTCAGTTGGTCTGGTGACAGGCAAGATGGCCCACCCCAGCTCCAGCTGGCCACACTCTTGGTGATGCACCTGCCCCCAGTGGTCACTCTGCAGTATAGCTCTCCCCTGCGCTCACTGCCCCCAGTGGCCACTGCGAGTATCACATCCCTCCTCTCTGCCCCTCCCATTCCATGTTATGAAAAACAGTCCTATTCCAGGGACTTCCCATTTTCCTGGCACTACTAAACTCTGATCTTGTTTTAAAAGTTTGAATAAGAGGAAGCTGCCTACAAAATTTGGTGGCACTTTCTTTCACTTTTTAGGAGTTCTTGAACAAATGAACTTGCAGACAGACACTCAAATGTACATTACTGCATTGTAGATTACTGCATTTCAAACAACGATGAAATAATCTGCAGCCACCCAATTTCACATAACTGAATGTTAAAACCAATGTTCTGGAGCTATTTAAAAGCTCCAGTGTTTTCACTTTTTTTCCATGATACTGGAAGTTTCACTTTGACATCAATATGGAGAAAACAGATGGCTAGACTAATGAATAAGTGAGCAGTATGATGCTAGCAGATGACTACTCACAAGTCTGACTAACAAATTAGATAATACAGACAGAGAAGAAGTGGGCTGGCAATTAATATTAAAGTATTTAGAAAACCAGTAAGACACAAATAGACTATGCAGGAGGTAGCAGGGAAATATTTAGAAAAAAAATCAAGAAGTCTAATGGTGAAAAGAACTGAAATATGGCTTCTGCCATAGTCTCAAGAAGAATGGAAGGTGGAAAAACCCCTATATTACTAGAGAAATCAAGCCTGTACTTTTGGGCAACAAATTCAGGAAGATTAAAGAATTCCTTCAATGATAAAGAGAATTTCATGATTTGGAAAGGGTATAGAGAGGAAAATAGGGAAAAAACTTAAAGGGAAAAGGAATTTTTAAATTCGAAGACTATTAGAGTAGAATAATCACTGAAATGAAATGAGTTCAGTCAAAGCACTCGAAGTCAACACAAGGGGGGAAAAATACATCTTTGGAAGGAAACTAGACAAGATAACATGCTATTATCCCCTCCTTTTAAATGCTTTATCAAAACATTATTATAAAGTTAGTCCAAATATTTGATTCTTCTCATCTCGTGTTGCTATTCTTGGTTTCTCCCTTCTTTGTATAGTCTCTAAAATTACAATGGGGTTTATTATATAGTGTCCATTCTTAACAATGTGAGGCCACTTGTGACTTCCAAGCAACAGGCTAATCTCTGTGTGTGTATGCCAACTTTAGAATGCCTAGTTTTTCAGGGGACAGTGCTGGAGACGGGTAGCCATTTCTGGACACTAAAAGAAAACTAAATTGGAACTCAAGGGAGAAGTACATTCCACCAGACTCTAACAGTCATACTTCCCAAAAATAATCTCATCCTCCTCAAGACCTGCCCTCCCAGTGGAGTCTATCAATCAGACTCGTCTTTTGTCCTATGATCTAACAAAAGGAAAAATTTATACCAGATGGACTGGTTGGGATGGGGGAAAAAACATGGAATGAAACCATCTGGGTACGCCTATACAGCAGGGCTAAAGTTGAATTAAGCTACACAACTTCACCTAAGACAATTGTGTAGCTGAAGTCGAAAGAGCTGAATTCGGCTTTTGGCGCTGTCTACACACCAAGAAGTCAAAGGAAGAGCACTCTTCCTTTGACTTCTCTTACTCTTTGTGAAATGAGGTTTACCATGAGTTGGAATAAGAAGTCCTCCAGATCAACGTTATTTCAAAATAAAGGCTTGTAGTGAAGACTCGCACTATGTTATTTCAGAATAACGTCAGTCACTGCTGTGTGGACATAGCCTCAGAAAATAATAGAGAGGGCTCTAACAATCATGTAGAAACACGATGGACATAGCAGATCACAAAATCTTGCATAGGCATGGAACGTGGCCTTCTAGTATTTATCTACAATGGTAGACTTAGGGGATGGAAAAGCTCTCCTTTTATTGGGTAGAAGAGCAGGTGGTAGAAGGAAGACAGGACTCCTAATAGGAAGTAGGAGTAGAAAGTGAGCTGAAGAAATGCATATGCATTTTGCTTGCTCTAAGTGGCAATGTCCTCAAAGCAGACTCCAGAAAAAAAAATCTCAGCTTTTAAGAAAAATTATTATTATTAGACCTGAACAATCATTACATTCAAGAAATATCCTGTTACAAAAGTATATTGATGAAATCAGTGATAGACCAAAACTAGTATAAATATCTTTTGCAAATAATTTCTTAGACTGAAAAAGTTCACAGCTAAAAGCCATTGTATAAAACTCATATTTAGTCTAGGAGGATAGTGGTTAGAACAAATGTAATAACAGTTTTAAAAAACTCCTGTATAGAACAATATACACTACTGGAGCTGACCTTCATTTTGACTACTATACAAATCCCTTTAGTTATTGGTTTTTGGTATTTCTCAGAGGATCTGGCACATAGAAAAGCAATTTCAATAAGTGAATTTCACAGGTAGTAAGCAGCATCTCTGTTCCTCCAGGAGGTTTTAAAGTTAAAATGCAGGCTTGCTCATATATTCCTCCATTGTCTGAAGAAAAAAAAAAAGCAGGTGAGGTGTTAGACTGTAAAGTACTATAAGATACAATAAAGACTAGGGATATAAAATCATGTTTAATTAATTAAATGGTTAAATGCAGTTCTACCACTACCTTTAAACATTTAAAGGTGGATGGGCGGGGGGGCTGCTCCAGCAGGGCTGAAGGGGCCCTCCTGCATGCTGGGGTCAGGCTAGAATGGTGCCTGCAGGAGACAGGGACTGCCACTGTGGCTGTGGCTCCTGCATGGGCTGGGACCTGGCAACCACACGCGGGGGACCCAAAGGGGCTGAAGCATCTCCCTACCCATAGCTGGGCTGCAGGAGGGGGGTTGCTCCCAGGTAATGGGTAACCATTTAACCAGTTACCCATTAACATGCCTAGTAAGGACCCAACCCTACTCCCATTGAACAGGATTAGAATTTTTGATGGATTTCCATCATATCCAAGCCCTAGGATCAAACACTCAATTAAACAGCTACAATAAACTTTAAAACACAGTTAGATTGAGCAGCTAACTTGCACAGGTAGTTGCCTTATCTGGCTGGCCTTTTGTACCTGTCATTACTGCAAGCTGATGGGCTTCCTCAACAGTCCAAAGAAGAACTAGTGCTTTGCCCATGCCTCTCTCAGGCCCTTGCTTCAGGACAGAGAGTATTATTCAAAACACAAAACAGAGCTTTTCCTTTGACCAAAGTAATCATCAGAAGCCTTTCCACTTGCCCCTCTCTCCACCCCTTTTAAATCCATACTGAGCTATTTAACAGACAGGTTGCTCTTAACCCTTTCCGGGCCATTTCACTCTGTTACCCTATCAGCATGTACAAATTCCAGCCTGTGATGAAAAAGCTGGATGGAAAAAAACAAAGGGCCTATTCACACAGTGTTTTCCTAACTAGTTCCATCAGCCTCTTGTTTGATTCCATGATAATAAAAATTGAATCATCTGTAGCATTTGCCAATTCTTACCATTCTTGGTAAGGTAATTTACAATGTAAGAAAATGAAGCTCATTCCTGCAGGTTTTTAAATACAAATCTTACACCTATTCCTCACAGAAACCATTACATGGCCTAGTTATGGACAAACTGGAGGTTACCCGCACATACTTGTGCTGATTTTGATACAGTATTACAATGTAGGTCCTTTATTACTGTTTCACTAATAAATTGCCAAAACCAAACCAAACCAAACCCCTAAACATTCAGGCCATCTATATTGTGGTATTAAACAAAAATTCTACTAGCAGAGTAGCCACCAACGGCATATAAATATTAGGAATGTCAGAGTGCATTCACTCACACAATTAACTAATAAGCCTGGGCTCATCGGTTAATCCTAATGGTTACCTGCACCCCTCTCACTGGCCCCCTAGCGTGTAACGATAAAAATGTCAGCAGTTATGTGTTTACACAAATACACATTTTTTAACATCCCTAATAATTATCTTCATACCATATCATAGTATGCCAGAGGGTTGAAAGGAATGAGATGTTGCCACCTCTTGTAAATCTTTGGTTGTACCCCATAGTACTAAACTTCACACATGTTGGGATATCAAATGCTCTTGTCAGACAAGAAAGCTGTAGTGAAGTGTGTACCTCCATTGTCTGCCTCACCTCTTGTAACATATCAGAATCTTCTATGGCTTTCACTGCTGATTTCTTTGATGTTTCTTGTATTTCTCCACCCATTATAAACTCATCAAGAATAAAATAAGCCTTTTCAAAATTAAAGATAATATCCAGTTCACATACCTGATGAAGCAAAACACACATTTAAGAATGGTGGTATAGCTTTATATTTATTCCCATTCCTAGAGCTGATAGAGTGCCAAACCTATTCAACGTATGCACTCTTGTGGCAGACAGTAAAGTGAGAAATAGAAACACTGAATATTAGGTGATATCACAACTTCCGTGCAAGTGAAATCATATTCTTTTCTGCATGAACAGAAACCAAGTATAAACAGCTCTGTTTAAACACTGCTAAGGAATACTTATTAAAAATCATTTCATGGAGGAAAACATATTCCCAGCCACAAACATCTTGCAGTCTCTGATAGGCCAAAACCAAGACCTTGCACAATGATTTATATTCAATAGTCAGATAAATTAGCTGCTCAAGAGAACATCGTAGAAAATATTTATAAAAGTGGGTCTCTTGTAACACCCAATTGCCAGCCCTGGACCATCTCCATGTTCTCTGGCTCATATCACCTCATTATTCACCCACACTTTGCTGGTCCCATGCCCTCATGTGGTGTTTCCTGTTGCTTGACAGGAGTTAAAAAAAAGAGTCAGGTAATTTTTGAAAATTAAAAAAAATGGAAAAAACCCTTCTCAATATTAAAATTTTTTGATTTTTCCTAAACTTGCTAGACATCATCTCCTCTCAGAAGAGATGTGGCATGTTAAACATCTGGACTAACTTATATTTGGGGATGGGCAGATAATGGGACTTAAACTCCCTAGAACAGGATGGGCACTATTTTACTGTTATATCCTGCTGATACACCTCATCCTGGATGTGTGGGCGTGGTATAGGCACGGCAGAGGGAAAGGTTGAGTAAAAACAGCTACAGAGATTTTCATGCCTGGCTTTGACACAAATAACTGACGGGCAAAAATGATCACAACTAACATAAGGAAGAAAAACTTACATTGCCAAAATACCTGTCCAGCAGTTCTACATAACGATGAACGACTTCTAGTGTCAGGAGCTCATTATCCTGGTCTTCAGTTGCACAGCAAAAATACAAACTAGCATACCTAAAAAATGAAAATAGGTGAGTGTTCGGTAAAACCTAAAGTAATAACTCAATCAGAGATACTTTGATTAATTTCTCTGCCTATGCAAGCCTGTTCTCTTCAATGAAGCTAGGTCTATATGCAATTTGTGTTGCTCAGGGGTGTAAAAAGCCACCCCCCCAGCAACGTATATTATGCTGGTGCTTAGATCAGTGTAAACAGCATTATGTCAGCAAAAGAACTACACCCACTGCTTATGAAGCTGGAGTAGTTCAGTCAGTGGGGGAGCTCTAGCCCATTGGCTTAGAGCGGTTACATTAGAGAGCATATAGCAATGCAGTTGCATCACTATGGCTCTGCTGCTATAAACTCTCTAAAACAGCTGTAGCTTAACAGCTGAGTTGATTTTCCTCTCTCTACACATTTAATTTTAAAAATAATATATTAACATTACATAATTAATCTTTTAAAAAATGCTGGGCAGATTTATTGACCTCGTCAGTACTTAAGCTTCAGAACTGCACTTAAAAATAGCAACTGGTATGGGACAAAAATCTCCCCAAGTGCTGCTGTAGCCTGTATTGTAGATGTATTGGTTTAGACTGTAGAATAATTTTGTGCTTTAACAAAATAACCATAGAAAGAAACATTTGGGTCACTAGTCAGGCTACCAGATGGTTAACAGGCTAATTTATGTGTTCTTCAAGAAATAAATTGTGTGTAACTACTCATGCTGATCAATTCTTACTGATTTGTAATAGTTGTATTTACTTAATCCTCCCCGTTCCTAAAACTGAAGGAAGATCCACTTGAGTGTTCTTCTCGGGATAGTGGCTGGAGCCCCATTTCAGCAATGCCTCTAAAGCTGTATTAGCCTATTCCTTTTCAACAAACCACTTAAGAACATGCTTAAACTTTAGTGCTTTGCTGAATAGAGGTAGACTGCTATCATAGGGCCTTCATTTCTTTCCTGTAACAGTAAAGGGAAAGTGTACACATTTGCAATACACTGACAAAGCAGAACATTCTTTTCAGCATTATATCTTTGAATTAGCAAGAGGAACTAGACAAAGCATCTTCTATAATTTAAACTGTCAATCAATGTTTACTCCCATTTTTCTTCTGTGATAAGCAATACTGGTATTTTTCAAATGGCAATTCACCATGTCAATTTATGGAATGGGGAAAAGCAGGCTGATTTGTTTAGAATGAACATGCCCTATTCCTAGTTTCAAGCTCTTCTCTTCATATTATATATTTTCATTCACATAAAACTACTCACACCTTTTGTAAACAAGCTTTAGGTCTTTCCAGTCAACAAAACTGCTCATCTTTTGATTGCGAGCCAGAATAATCTGAACAATTTCCCGTGTGATCTTTTTCCTCTCTTTGTCAGGTAACGTTATGTACCACTTCTGAAGTCTTAATTTCCCTTGTCGGCTGAACAGCAGTATAAATCGTATCTAAAGTAAACAAAGCAACATGATAATATCAGGTCACATGCAATTACTTTCCAGGAAACAACAATTCAACTGTGCAGAGGGCCAATCTAGTGCCTATGGCACCTAAGCTCTCAAGAATTTCACTATTACCATAAATATCTAAAGTCTGCCCAAAAACATTTCTCATTTCAGTATATGAAAGCAATGAAGATGTAATCACATACATGACTTATTTTATCCAGAGAGTTTAAGGGCTAATCTAAATATCTAAATATCCCAGAGAATTATGAATCATTTCAATATAATGAAAGATACCTGGATATATATTAGAATATTCCAAGGCACTAGTACAGTCCCACGCCCTACTCACTAGAGACAGGAGAGCTGAGCCCCTGGATAAGGTGGGGGGAAGAGCGGCTCCATGCTCCCAGAAGGGGTGGGGCCAGGGCAGCCAGCCCTCAGTACTGCCTGGACCATGGAGCACCAGCCCTCAGAACTGCCTGGGGCACAGAGCCCCCATCTCACCAGGAAGCCCTAAGAGCTGCCTTGAGCACAGAGCTCCTCACATGCACCGCTGCTGCTGCAGCGGCGTTGGCAGCAGTTGGGAGCTTAGGCCCTTTTGAATCGCTGGGTTCTGGGACAGTTGCCACGCCCTCCCCCGCCCACCATTGGTAGGCCTGATTTGAGGAAAGGACTAATTTGATCATTAGGTTTACATATTTACCCTGTGAACCCAACTGTTACAAGTATGTAAAAATTCATATGTCGTCACAATAACCTAGAACATGTTGATGAGAAAAGGTATGAAAGGGAGACATACTAAAATTAATCTAAACCAAAAGGCACATTGATATAACTCAAGGGCCGAATTAAGATCATGCTTGATGAACAAGAAAAAGCAGGTCCAGAAATTACTGAACCAAAACTGGAATGTCAGATATTAGGCCTAAATGGTGAACAAAATAATAAGGGACTATGCTATTCTCCCCAATATTCTCTTCTTGGTTGCTTAAAGAGACTTTGGCAGGGAGGAAAGAGGAACAGATGCTATTGGAGTGAGCTTCACCATCACAGCTGCTGTCTCCCACTGTTTCCTGGAATCCCGGGCCTTTGTCATCCAAGGCACATTCCTCAATCTAAGGTAACCACTCCCAAATTTCAAGACAAGGCTCCAAAGTTTTGTTCAAAGATAGGGTTGCCAGATTTTTTTAAAATGTTTAACCTGGATAAAACAACTTATTTTCCTCGGCCTATATTCTTAGAAACAGCTGAATTGGTTTGGGCTGAACATTTCTAAACGACGCAGACCTCGAGGCAGGTACATGGCATACAAAATTGCAGCCTAAATGGTTAAAGTTGGGCAAAAGTATAAATAACTGAAAATAGGGTCTCATAATGGGAACTGCTGGGCAACCTTAACAGGTGGCACGATCAGCTCAGCCCATAGTACACACACATGCAATTCTCCTTCTCTTACTCATATTGAGTTATCAGCTATGCAGATAATGCCATTAATTTGAATGGGATTACTTGAGTTCTACTCATTACAAGGGAGGGCAGCAGTGTCAGATCTAAACTATTAGTTAAAAAAAATACCACCAAGCACACGAGCAAAAACTGGACTTTGGTTCAAATTGCCGGTTTCAAATTAACATTCATTTCTATGAAAAAAAAAGGCATGGGACAAAACCAAATTCCTGAATCCAAAACTCCAATGGGCTCTTAGGTGGCTCAAAATCCTGCTCTACTTCTGAATTTCATAAATTGTTCCATCTTTACTGAGAGAGAAACGAGGACAGATTCTTTGGGGCAGGATTTAGTAGCTGGAGGGAGAAGGCAACTTTGTACTTCCTCTGCCTCCCCTCAACAATGAGCCATGCCAGGAACGTGGCCCTAACGCACAGCAAGAACACTTGCGGCCCAGCTACCCACAGCCCAAAGGGACTATTCTATCAGTTGAGGATTGATGAGGTGGAATAGTGCACAGATACTTGCTTTTCCCTCACAAATATCCCCATATACTGTGGGCTGGGAGGGCAGTGTACAGGAGTTCCTGTGGTGGCTTTACACTATCTGGGGTGGTGATTCCTTCCATACAGGGAGAATTATGAAGAGGCTGAATTTGCTGGGGTTCTGTTTTACACTGTAGGTGTGAATGCAAGAGTCAGGATCTATATGGGGACGTCTCAGGTCTGAAATGCTCCAACTCCAGGTCTAAATGCTGAGCCACACCCTCTGCTGGTGTAAATTCATGGAGCTCCACTCAAGTCAATAAGGATACTCTCACATCAGCTGAAGATCAGGATGTGCCGTGGACTCATGTCTTATTGATGGACAATTTAAAACACATTAAAAGGACTGAAATTCAGGATACAATTAAGATTCAGGATTACGATTAAAGATTCTGTGAAGAAAGCCTTACCCTAGGGTAAATTATACATGCATCAAGTAAATAGAAGTGTACCAGTGAAACTTCTTAAAACATATCCTGCTTATAACCTTGCTGCACAAAGCTATTTGGTGGTTAATAAAAGTGAACATCTAAATATTCCACACTAAAGGATGCTCAGTAGGAAGGAAAACAACCTTTTATCATATTTTCTTGATTTTAGAATGATTTGTTTAAATATTTAAATTAATAAGCACCAGCAGAGATAAATAATTGTTTAAGATTATTCAGGATGTAACAACATTGCTTTTTCTAGCTGCAAACCTTCTGAGACTAAAGATAAAATTGGCTTACTATGCATGTCTCACACATTTTGTGACATGGACTGGAAAACACTTTTCTAAGAGCATTTACAGACAGTGCTGTTGGCAACAGAAGAAAATACTGTATCTTATTCACAGAATCCATATTTCATAATGGATCTGAACTACAGTGAGTTTGTTTATTAATTGTTTTGCATGAGAAACTAATGGCTTCAAATCTTCTGTGTCTTTGTGATGTTCTGTATGAGGAGTTCTAGGCCCCTCCTGTCTTCTGAGAGGTCCAATGAACAGACATCTGAAAGTACCGTACTGCATTCACACCAAGGCCTATGTATACATGCAGGAGGGCTTACAGATTTGGGGGGAGGAGGGGTGGCAGCTCCATACTCCTGCAAGAGGTGGGGCTGGCCAGAGCGCATTTTACCGTTCCTTGCAGGCAGACCTCAGAGCTGCCCAGAGTGTGTGGTGCTCTGGCAACAATTTAAAGGGCCCAGGGCTCCGTCCCGCCACCACTACACCCTTCTCCCCCAGTCAGCGAGACTGCGTACATGCTTTGTCCTTGACAATGCGTCTGTCATATTGGCAGACAAATAAGTTATCTGGAAACTAAGAGTTCTGAGTTAATCAGGAAGGTTTAAAAAACCATGCTCATTTGTGGGGAAGTGAAGCTACGGGAAATGACTTTTGCTTTTATTGGACTAGTTCACTTGACAAAATGAACATGATTTTGTAGCTGCTGAGAGTCTAGTAGTTTTAATAGTATTCCCATGAGTTACCTAAATAAAAAAAGGAATAGCCTGATTAAGATCAAAGTTCTATGTCCCAGCATTGCTCTGTTTGTGCTACCAAGTTGTTTTGGCATGAAGTTATAATGCCAAGCCACCGAATGGATGGGCCTCTGCTTTAATGCCAAGAAGGGCACCTCCCTCCATGCTGACAACGGCATCAGGGATTTGGCCCAGACGATGCAGTTCCTGATCCAGGGCAAACCCATGGCCTACCTCAAGAAGGGACAAGTATACCAGCACCTGGGCATGCCCACAGGAGTCTGCAACCAACAGACTCCCAAAGACACCCTCACAGAGATCCTGTGAAATGCAGCTACTATCAACTCCTCCCTGCTTCGCGCCCTGGCAAAAGATCAATGCTGTCAACACCTTCCTGATCCCCCACATCTCGTTTGTTTTCAGGAGATCGTCCATGGCCAAGATACCCCTGAACAAGGCAGACAGTACCACGAGGCAGCTGGGGTCAGGAAACGGCTTTTCTTCCCACAGAGGCCAGCACCAATATCATATACACACAGGCAGGGCAACAACAATGTGCCTCAGATGGGTGACCTGTGCGATGTGGTGGTAATCACCCATGCCTTTTGCTTCCTGCCCAGAACTGATGGAGAGAAGCATCTCAGAAAGCACCTTGCAGGACATGGTCAAGAAATGCATCACCAGGCAAGCAGAACATCACCATGTACCCCAGTGGCTCCCTGGAGGCTGAATTCGGGAGGGAGTGCGGAGACCTAGCCTTGCTTTGGTCCCATGCATGCAACGCCTAGCAAAGAGAATGGGCTGCCACTGGTGTGGTGCGAGGAGCTGGGAGTCCTGATGCCATGCATAAACCATCATCACCCCAACTGCCAGAATGATGCTGAGGAGGACCTTGAAGAACGTCATCCGCTGTCACTATGCTGAGAACCTTAAGTGGAAGCTGGACCAAGGCAAGGTGTTCAACGTTACCAGCAAGTTGGGTGCCAGCAACTCTTTCCTCTATGGGAGCAGCTTCCCGGTTAACCAACTGGAGGTTCCCCTTAACTGCGTTCCCCTCAGTGGAGTCATCCAACATTGGGAACTGGGACAAGTGCTGCATGAAGTGTGGCTTCGCCAAGTGCAACTACACATGTGAGAACCCCATGTCCTGTACAGTTGCCAGACCCACTCCAGAGCCTGCGACTCTACCACAATGCCATCCAAGATTGGTTGGTCAAAGTCATCCTGGGGAGGATCGCTGTCAACTGCCAGCCTCAGAATGGACAGTCTGCTATGACCTGACATTGTCATGACCAACGAAGAGCAGAAGAGGGTCATCATTATGGACATCATGGTGCCCTTCGAACATAGGACCTTCCATGGGGCCTGTTCTCAGAAATAAACTGCGCTGGACAACAACCTGAGTGCCCAGGGTTATGAGATCCAAATCCACACGGATTGTGGGAGCCGTGGGCACGTGAGACCGCCACAATGAGCCAGTGCTGAGAGCGTGCAAAGTCAGTCAGCACTACATCCAGCTCATGAGGCAGCTCATGGTGACTGATGACATCAGGTGGGCCAGAGACCTTTTCTTGGAGCATATCACGAGACACCATCAGTATCAGGATGCGTGAACAAGACTGCCAACAAGGAACACAGTTAGGGAAATAATCCACATCCTTCCCTGACAGACTATATTTTTCTATAGAAGATCCACCAGACACTGACGGACCAAGGGGCAAATCCCATCCATGTACATATCCACTTTACCACTCCGGAGTAACCGAGAACACTTATTTCTTTGCTGCTTTAACAACTCACACATCTTCATTTGGGACAATGCTGGTTATGTACCCTATGCATCCTGTGAACTGTATAACCTGATTCTTGTAATTTCTCATAACCCAAGCTTGACCCCAGATGTACACTGACTTCCTTTTTAATTTATGTAATGTGAACTTGATTTCAAACATTAGCTTTTTAAAATCTGTTCTTGAGTTGTAAAGGCAGCCTCCACAGAGATTCAGTACATATTGCACAGAGTTGACTGCTGGCGAACGGATTGGGTGGGGGTATGGATTATTTTGTTATCTGCACAGCAAGTTACCTACAGGGCCTATCTTAAGATATTGCCCTTTCAAAAGCACAGAATTAACCGTTGGGGGATGAAGACAATGAGTTGGTGCACTGGGTTGCTACATTTAAAAAGAGGTTACACACAGACAGAAGCAGGTGATGACAATTCTATTAAATACACTGCCAAGTGTCAATGACTGTTAAATATTGACACACAAATGAACAGCTTCACTAGAAGTCCCACAGCAAAAGAATTTCATAACCCCACCCTTCAAAAGGGAGACTTCTGTTTAAATTCTCTCCTTCCTTCTGGGAAATGAACCCTGATCCCAGGTCCACTTCCTTCTCTCTCTCCAACTGATTTTGAATGGGACCCAATACAACAGGCAGCTTCTGAGCACACCTACCAGAAGTGGCCTTCCACACTACACTACTGAGCTACCAAATCAACATGGAAAATGTTCACTATAGAATTAGCTAGTCTTTATCTAATTAATGTCATTTAATGGCATTTTTCCACACATTGTGAAGCACCCATTCTTCAGTGAAGACTTATATAGGTCAGATATGAAGTTTTAAAAAACCCTTTGCTCAATAGTGGTGTTTAAACTGCTAGTGAAATCCCAGGAGAATGGTAAAACCACAAGATATGTTCTTTCGCCCCTCCACCCCCCAGCAAATGAAGAGTAGGAAAAATGTTTGAGAGAAACAAAAAATAACCTCTTTTGTTGGATGTGCTTGCCACTGATGTTATCACAGCTCTGAAAGTAGTTTCTAGCTGACAGCCACCAGCTTGAGCTCATATTTTGTTTTTGTGATCTTTCAAAAAGTAACAGTTTACATTAGAACCCTGGGCAGACACCATCACACTACATCAAAGCAGGCCTATTTCAGAACCAAATTATTTCATAGTTTTCTAGAATACAGGGTGGCAAAAGGATTATATGGTATCAAATGTCCCCTGGCCCCTTACCACCGTCACACCTACTCCTGATAAAGAAACAGAAACCAAATAAAATATTTATATTATAGAGCTTTCCTTAACATAAATGCGTTTTACTATTGTCAGTTTGCCCTATCTTAATACCACTTGATGTTCATAGAATCATAGGGTTGGAAGAGACCTCAGGAGGTCATTGAGTCCAACTCCCTGCCCAAAGAAGGATCAACCCTAACTAAACCATCTCAGCCAAGGCTTTGTCAAGCGGGGACTTAAAAACCTCCAGGGATGGATATTCTAAAAGCTCCCTAGGTAACCCATTCTGGTGGTTCACTGCCTTCTTAGTAAAATAGGTTTTCCTAATATCCAACCTAGAGCTCTCCCACTGTAACTTGAGACCATTGCTCCTCATTCTGCCTTCTGTCACTACTGAGAACAGCCTCTCCCCATTCTCTTTGGAACCTCCCTTCAGGTAGTTAAAGGCTGCTATCAAATTCCCTCTCACTCTTCTTTTCTGTAGACTACATAAGCCCAAATCCCTCAGCCTCTCCTTGTAAAGCATGTGCTCCAGCCCCCATATCATTTTTGTTGCCCTCCGCTGGACCCTCTCCAATGCATCTACATCCTTTCTGTAATGGAGAGACGGGGCCTAGAATTGGACTCAATACTCCAGATGTGGCCTCACCAGTGCCGAATAAAGGGGAATAATCACCTCTCTAGGTCTGCTGGCAAAGCTCCTCCTAATGCACTTCAATATGCAGGACACACCGACTCATATCCAGCTTTTCATCCACTAATCCCCAGGTCCTTTTCTGCCGAACTGCTACGTAGCCAGTCGGTCCCCAGCCTGTAACAATGCTTGGGATTCTTCTGTCCCAAGTACAAGACCCTGCACCTGTCCTTGCTGAATCTCACGAGATTTCTGTTGGCCCAAGCCTCCAGTCAGTCAGTCCTTCATGGCAAATTCATTTCCAATGAGATACCGGTAGTTTCTTGTATCTAGAGCAAAGTAACTTGATTCCCCGAAAAAGCAATTTAATGTGGCAGAACAGTGAAAGGAGGTTCTGTTTTATCTCTAGTTGTTTAGATAATTAATCTTCTTCAGGTCTTAAAGTCTTGAGTGCCTCTGAACAATAAAACACATTTTATAAATGAATGATTAAACACCTCTAAAAGGTTAGATAGTCACATTTTTAAACCAGTCATCTAGAGTAACTGTGACCATTCTTTTCCTTTTCCATTCCCCAACTGCTCTCAATGTTAAACCTTTTTCCTCAAGCAGTTACTTTTTCAGTATTTTATTGCTTGTCACATAAAAGATTGAAAAATTGTAGCCACAATTTTATGTCTATAAACTTTATTTTTAAACACACACCATTGGATTTTTTCCAATATGTAGAGATTTCAGTGAATAACATATTGTATATTCTTCTGCAGCAAACAAATGTGTCTTATTAAAGCTGGCCAGAAAACTGTTTTCCAGAGAAAAAGAGAGACTCAGATTACAATCCCTGCTGTGCCTGACTGAAGCAGAGACTTTGAACCCAGGTCTCCTGCATGTCAGGAAAGTGCTCCAAACACCGGATTAGAGGCAATCTCTCCTGTTAGAGATGTTCCACTTTTTAGAAATAAATATTCAATGAGAGAGAATGACTCCATAGCCCATGGTTTGGGCACTCAACTTGATTTGAGATACCTAAAGCCAAGTCCTGTAGCAGGGATTTTAACATGGATCTCTTGACATGCTAGGTAATGCCATACAACCAGGCTACTGGGTATTCTGGGGAGGCTCTCTCCATCCCGCCCTCCCTCACAGAAATTCCATCTAGGACTTAAGAAACTTTCCAGACAGAAGTTTCATTGAAACTGACCCTTCTAGTGAAAAAAAAAATTGTTTTTCCTGAATTGGTATTTTTTTTTTAAATTTTGTAAAAAAAATCCCAACCAGTTGTGGTCTATATATGCTCTTAAATGTGTGAGTATGGCACATGGTCCATTCCATGGATACATTTAGGTTTTCTATTCTAGATACACACCTCGTGTGACAAGGCCTCAAGTGGAATATTGTGTCCATTGCTGGGCATCGTACTCCAGGAGAGATGTACAACAAGGGAAATTTAGATTAGACATTAGGAAAAACGTCCTAATTATAAAGGGAGTGAAGCAATGGAACAAATTATCTAAGGAGGTTGTGGAATCTCTTTCATTAAAGAGCAGGTTAAACAAACACCTGTGAGGGATGGGGTTGGAGGGTTTCAGTGCAAGAGACTGGGTTAGATGACCTATTGGGGTCCCTTCCAGTCCTATATTTCCATTATATTGTGTGCAGACAACATAAAATTGTAAACTTTTTTATTATTTTAAAAAAAGAATAGGTGAGAACCTCCACATCTATCCCACCTCCTCCATTCCTGTTTGCAATAAAATAGTACACACTAAGCTCACGCTTACTGCAAAGTTTTGGCAAGACCATTACTAGTGTAACAGAAGCAATTTCTGAGAAAGCAGCAGACAATTACCTTAGAAGAGGAGAAACCTTGTCTTTTCTTTTTATTCCCTCATCGCCCTTTTCCTAGTTTCCAATTTTCCCTCACTCATCCTCAGCAAAGCTGGAGCATCCTCAGCAAAACTAACAGCCACATTACATCCACAAGAGCTCAGTCTTACTTTCCAGAACCACAGACCCCAAACTGCAGCTGGCATTTATTATAGTTACATTGCTTCTTTCTGGAGATGTTAAATTGCGAGTAATTAACTAATCAAATAGTCGATGCATTTTGCATCGATTATTCGATTAGTCGATAGGGCCCCTCTGCCTTTGAAGTGTAGGGCTGTTGCTACACTTCAAAGGTTAAAGCGCCTGTGGAGCCCAGAGTCAACTGGGCACTCCGCCGCTGACCCTGGGCTCCACATGGCGCTGCCACTTTGAAATGCTGCGGGGAGCCCAGTGTTTGTCTCCTCGTGGCATTTCGAAGCAGCAATGCCACATGGAGCCTGGAATCAGCTGGAGACTCCCCCACTGACCCTGGGCTCCATGCAGTGCTGCCGCTTTGAAATGATGCGTGCAGCCTGTGGACACCCAAGCTGGCCCCAGGTTGCACGTGGAGTTTCAAAGTGGCAGTGCCATGTGGAGCCCTGGGTCTGGCCCCAAGCTCCGTGTGGTACTGACACTTAAGTACCCTCTCCTCTCCCCCACCGCTGCCTCTTTCTGATAGAGGCAACAGGGGGGACGGAGAAGCAACTACCAGTAGTCGACTAGCCTGTCAACTGTCCGATAAGCATTTGCCTATCAGATAGTCTAGTTGACTAGTCCTTCACATCCCTACTTCCTTCACTTCAGCTTTGCACGTCTCAAAAGTATTAACGTAATATAGCATGTTGCTCACCCTCACAAATGTTCATGAAAGCATGCTGTAAGGAAGATTGTTATATTAATGAAGTAAGTACTACTGAAGCGTGCAAACACTAACATATTTGCTTCATCACTTTATTAATAAATTATTGACAGTGACATTTGTCAAGCAAATCACATCCATGTTATAACATGTAGCAATAGACAACTTGTGTTTGGATGCTCTCCATAAACATCATTAGTAAACAACTAAAAGGTCACACTTTGTATTACATATGTAAACAGTGATACACTGATAGTTAGCTATTCTAGTTCTGAATTCTCTCTAAGCTGTGCTGCTGCACAGCTTCCTATTAAGCCCCATGCACTGGCTATCAAGCTCTGCGCAGGGGCTCAGGGCTGCAACAGTGAGAGATGCTTCTCTCCAAGCCTCAAAGCTGCCTCTGGGACAGAGAAGTCAAAGAACTGCTTTCCGCTGGTCCCAGAACGGAGCAGCCTTGCTGGCCTCCGCATAGAGAAGTGGCCAGCAGCAGGTCCAGCTCCAAGGCGGGGGGGCCACAGGGCTCTGCGCACTGCCCCAACCCTGATCACTGGCTCTGCACTCCCACTGGCTGGTTCCTGGTGGCTACTTCACTAGGTCAGATAGGTGCTGGGCAGGCTGCCTTAGTACCACTGATGAGGAGCTGCCCAGTAAGTCCATGCAACTCTCTCACCAGCTTCTCCCCAGGGCGAGCAGGGGCCATACTGGCTGGCTGGCAGCTATTCATCAGGGAAGGACGGGGCTGTGCTGCAAGCCAGCAGCTGCTCCCTGGAGCTGGAGCACTTGCTGCCCTCTGTGGTCATTCATGAGTATAACTGTCCCTGCTATCACATCTCTTTCTTTGTTTGATGAGAAACAATCACGTCTCATGCACATCCCATTGTCCAGGCACAATCAAACCCTGACCTTGCTTTACGTTATACGAGGAAGATGCCTACCAAATTTGGTGGTCCTAAATCTTACTGTTTTGGAGGAATTCTTGAATAAACAGATCCACAGATGGATGGACACACAGACAGACAAACACACAAACTCTCTCAAATATACAGTAGATAATGAAGTACAAACCATCTTATCTTGCCTGTCTTTCAGGCAGTTACAGTTCAGAGAATCTCAATGAAAACTACAAACTCAATCCTGGATGAAGAATGTCATGCCAGTAGTTTTAAAGCTATTGAATATTTAAAAGTGGAATGGCCCAGAGTTTGACAATCCAAACATTCTTAAAGTAAATTGGTAAAGATCAAAAGATTTCTTTACATTTTTTGAACTTGAATTAATCTATAGATTATGTAAGTACAGTTGCATGATCCTTTGCTGCTTATTAGAAAGATTAAATAGACAGACAGATATAAACATCTCCCAATAGCCCATTTTGGTTGTGAGCCTTGGCATAATCTGATGGCTCTGACTCATATGATCTTGTTACCTTCATTGTTGTCAGAACCAGCATCCGCCCCAAATTTCAATTTTGGTTGAGACTGACAGGTCACACCTGAAAACTCTGGGCTATTCAATTTCAAATGTTTATAACTCTCAGAAAATTGGTATCAGAAAAGTGAGTTCAAACTTGGAATATTTTATAGATCTCACAGAGTTTCAAACCTGACCACATCTGAATGTACTGTGCGTACATTCCAGTCTATTTTTTTTAACCTATGGAATTAAGGATCTAAGAGTTGATGAAGATATAAAACAAGAGAAACTATATGTGAAGACATAAGCACAAGGGAGCAGAGTTAAGGTTGAGCTTTTTACTTGAACTGATTTTTCCTGACTTCTGACAGCTTTATTTTTTAGCTTCTGGCACACTCCTGCATATGCCTAAAGAACACAGTACTTCCTACTGTGAAAAATTCCTCTGGGCTTGTGGTTGGGGGTCAAAGGCTGCTGTGGGAGAGAGGATGCTTATGACAGAGATGCTTCTCCTCTCCCTACCCAACATACACATCCAGCATAGCACTGCTTCCAGAGGGTGTCAAGCCAGCCAGACAACATCTAGCAACACCATTTCCTTTGCCTAGGGCTTTGCATGTAAGAAGAGAGTATGGACATGGGAGTGCTCCATTATGATTGGCTATGGGGCAGGAGAAGGTTGAACAGATGTAGGGCAACGAGAGGAGTGAAAAAGGAAGCAAAATTCTTCTTCTTTCCTCTTCCCAGGCCCTTGCTGAGATCTAGCAACCATGTCATTTTGTTGTGATTTTTTCTCCTCAACCAGGTGGATGTGATCCACATCCAGACCATGCTCTGCCATTCAGTAGCATCATTCTAGATGCCTAACTTGGGCTTTAGGAACAAGATATACACATCCAGCTTGAAAGCCTCACTCATACCACATAAAAGCAGTCATGTAGCACTTAAAGACTGACAAAATAGTTTATTAGGTGATGAGGTTTTGTGGGGCAGACCCACTTCTTCAGATCATATTCTGAAAGTGAATAGGCATGACCATTTTATAACAGAGGAATACAATGAAAGAAGGTAAAAAAAATTAACAAACTAACAAATCAGCTACATAGAAGAGAAGGTGGGAGCGAGGGGGGAGAAGCGACAAGGAAGGAGGAAATTGCTATTGTAAGAGCCAATTAAGTGGCTAATCTGGGGTGACTACGAATATCAAAAGGTGGGGAGGCTGTCTTTGTAATGTGTAAGATAATTATCTCTATTAAGGCCTATTTGCAACGTGTCGAATTTTAGCATAAATAAAAGTTCTGAGGTCTCTCTTTGTAATCTGGTGTTAAAGTCTCTTTGATGTAAGACACATGTTGTCAGGTCTTTAAGAGAATGACCAATTTGACTGAAATGTTGGCTGTCAGGTTTGTGTGTGTGGAGATTTCCGATGTCTGATCTGTGAGAATTAATTTTTTGGCGCAGTGACTGTCTAGTTTGTCCAATATACATTTCAGAGGAGCACTGTTGGCACATGATGGCATATATCACATTGCTGGATGTACAGGAATATGAGCCCTTGATCGTATAACTGACATGGTTAGGTCCAGTGATGGTGTCTCCAGAGTAAATATGTGGACAATCTCTTGCAACAAATCTCATTGCTAGCTAAGTTCCAGGGTTAGTTTTATTGTGCTATGCCCTGGGTTCTTAGTGAGAATCTTCCTGAGGTTAGGTGGTTGTCTATAGGAGAGTATAGGTCTGTCACCCAGAGCCTCTTGGAATGTAGCATCATGTTCCAGTATAGGTTGTAGGTTATTGATAATGTGTTGGAGGGGTTTGAGTTGAGGGCTATAGGTGATGACAAGTGGTATTCTATTGTTGATTTTCTTAGGCCTTTCAAGAAGTAGCTGGTTTCTGGGTATTCGTCTGGCCCTTTCAATCTGTTTTTTCACTTCCCCCCGTGGGTAATTGAGATTTACAAACGCTTGGTAGAGATCTTGAAGTTTTTGGTCTCTGTCAGTGGGATTGGAGCAGATGCGGTTGCATCTAAGGGCTTGTTCATTTCACATAGTTTTGAAAATGGTGAAAGGTTTCTGGAATTCATGGAGATACATCCTTTCACATTAGGAAGAAATTAAAAAGATTGTGTGTCTGAAGAAAGGAGATGGAATTTAATCATATATATTTTAGTTATGAATGACAACTGTACCTTTGTACTGATGTTACAACAATTAGATGAGGTCACATACAACATGCCAATAAAGACATATGACAACTACACATACTATAAAATATTATGGAAGAAATTGAGAGAGAGAGACACCTGTCATTTTGATGATGATGACACATACATTGCCAGAACACTGAGAAAACAGATTGGTTGACACAGCTGAGATGTAATTGTACTGGTATTGTAGTTGAGTTAGTCCCAGGGTATGAAAAACACAAGGTGGTTGAGGTACTCTCTTTTACTGGACCCACTTCTCTTGTTCTCATAAGTTGGTCCAATAAAAAAAAAATACAACCTCATCCATCTTGTCTCTTTGAAAAGTAAGGTTTTCATCCTACTTAGCCAAATATTTCATTTAACACAATTTGGGTGTCTGGCTAGCTCTTTTTTTTTTTATGGATTCAGGCTTGCTGGGGTCAGATTATGCATAGGTTTTATTGTTTGTTATTTTCTATGCCAAATAAACATTGACTTTACCAACAAATAGGGCTGGTCAGATATGTTTCCAACCCACAATGACAAAAATTTATGACAATTTTTTTTTTTTTTCATTCTCATCATTACTTGTTAGTAGGGATGATTTGCTTTTATTCAAACACAAATATACAGAAAAACATCAAGAAACATAATCACTAGCAAACTATACTATTTTCCTCACAGATGAGATTTTTTTTTCCTGTTGCTACTAGGTAATGTCAGTGGAGTATTTCATAGAATCATAGAGCTGGAAGAGACCTCAGAAGGTCATCAAGTCCAGCCCCCTACTCTAGGCAGGACCAATCCCAACTAAATCAACCCAGCCAGGGCTTGGTCAAGCCGAGACTTAAACACCTCTAGGGATGGAGACTCCACTACTTCCCTAGGTAACCCATTCCAGTGCTTCACTACCCTCCTAGTGAAATAGTTTTTCCTAATATCCAACCTGGACCTCTCCCACCACAACTTGAGACCATTGCTCCTTGTTCTGCCATCTGTCACTACTGAGAACAGCCTCTCTCCATCCTCTTTGGAACCTCCCTTCAAGAAGATGAAGGCTGCTATCAAATCCCCCCTCACTCTTCGCTTCTGTAGACTAAACAGACCCAACTCCCTCAGCATCTCCTCATAAGTCATATGCTCCAGCCCCCTAAGATGCTCTAAGACTGACATCAAAAGCTAAGTATGGCACACTTTCAGCCTACTCAGCCTTATTAGCACCAGAATTACAACTGACAGGTATTTTTCCCCCTGCTTCTGACGGTTCCCCTTCTTCTTCTCCACTCAAGCTCTTCTCACTAAAGAAGTTGGTTTTGCCCATGAAAGCTCATCTCTCTCCATCTAAAAATACGCAACAGCATTGAAGACACCCAGAACAACTACCAGATCATAACCTTCTTTCCATTCAACTAGTTTTAATGGCAGTCTGATCCCAAGCTACAGTCTTTCATAGAGAAGCTCATTTTCAGCACAAAATGGCATCTCTCTCTGCCCTCCTGGGCTCTGAGAGCTGCTTTCATAACTATGTCTAGAGCCTTGCACAGATACAAAATTTTGTATACTCACAGAGGTTTGCAAATTTGCAAGGTTTTAGGTAAAAGAAATTGTATCCACATCTGCATCCACAAAAATGAGGTGTGGATATCTGCATCCACATCCACATTCACGAATGCAGATACCTGCAGACAAAGTGGATATCCACCGATTTGCAGGGCTCTGTGTACACTTCTGAAAACAGTCACTACTCAGTTACCATAAATACAAGGGGAAGAGCTAAGGCGAGTGATGGAACAAAAAGTGAAAGGGCCACCGATAATATGATTCAGCAGAAAAAGAAAACAATTCCTTGTCAGCCAGCCTTTTTCCTTAAGAAGTCATTTTATACCAACAACTGAAAGTAAGTTGAGCAGGAAATTCCATATCAACCTCGCCCTACAACCTTCAGTGCAGAGTCCTAAATTCCAAGGCTTACTATTCTAAGCTGTATCTTTGAACACCTGTGCAATGGAAGAGGGAAACTCATCTGAAATTAAGCCCATATTTATGGTGGCAAATAGTGCCCCCTACACTCTGTCACAGCCCATTTAAAGGTCCCCATAACCTTTAGCATATCCAAGGTTATCTGCATCAGCACAACCACAAAGCCCTGCTATTCGGGAATTTTATACCAGCATCCTCCTCTGAATCTGATTTTTTTGGGAACAAAGCAATGGTCTGTTATTCTAGGACTGTGTGACTCTTTAAAGTGACCAAGTTTCAATGACTTCTCACCCAGCTCATAGCATAATGTTTCAGCCCTAAGAAATCAATGTCTGGTGGAACAGGAATGTTCTGAGCCATTAAGCAGGCTTGTGAGTCATGACATAGGACTAACAGGGAAGGGTGTGCCTTTGTGCGCATTTCCAACTCACCCTCTGTCCTGCCGCAAGTTTCAAAGTTCTTCACGTCAAAGGAGATATTTTCATTGTACACCTTACGGTTACAACGGTTACACATAAAAAGGCACAGGTACAGATTCAGACTGAAAAAAAAACCCCAACAGCCCAACTAATCTCCCATCTGCAGCACACTCTAATCTAACTCCCACTTCATGGTCTAGCAGTATTTTATAGATGACAAACTAAGGTACAGAGATACTAAGTGACATTGGAAGTGTGAAATAAATCAGGAAATCAAACCTGGCCTTCCAGGCTAGCACTAAAACCACTAGACTATCCTCTCTCAACTTTGGAGTTTGGTTCCTTATCCCACACACAGTCTTGGTCTGTTTGGACCAGCAATAGTTAATTTTAGGCAAACCACAAGGTATCTCTCTCGGGCAGGCCTTTGGGAAGTGTCTGGGTTGAGGAGAGTAGGCACTGGCAGAGCAGGGATGTTACTCCTATTATGAGCTAGAGTCGTGCATAGAATTATAGAATACTAGGACTGGAAGGGACCTCGAGACGTCATCGAGTCCAGTCCCCTGCCCTCATGGCAGGACCCAGTACTGTCTAGACCATCCCTGATAGACATTTATCTAACCTACTCTTAAATATCTCCAAAGATGGAGATTCCACAACCACCCTAGGCAATTTATTCCAGTGTTTAACCACCCTGACAGTTAGGAACTTTTTCCTAATGTCCAACCTAAACCTCCCTTGCTGCAGTTTAAGCCCATTGCTTCTTGTACTATCCTCAGAGGCCAGGAAGAACAAGTTTTCTCTCTCCTCCTTGTAACACCCTTTTAGATACCTGAAAACCGCTATCATGTCCCCTCTCAATCTTCTCTTTTCCAAACTAAACAAGCCCAATTCTTTCAGTCTTCCTTCATAGGTCATGTTCTCTAGACCTTTAATCATTCTTGTTGCTCTTCTCTGGATCTTCTCCAATTTCTTCACATCTTTCCTGAAATGTGGCACCCAGAACTAGACACAATACTCCAACTGAGACCTAATCAGCGCAGAGTAGAGCAGAAGAAAGACTTCTCATGTCTTGCTCACAACACACCTGTTAATGCAGCCTAGAATCATGTTGGCTTTTTTTGCAACAGCGTCACACTGTTGACTCATTTAGCTTGTGGTCCACTATAACCCCTAGATCCCTTTCTGCAGTACTTCTTCCTAGACAGTCGCTTCCCATTCTGTGTGTGTGAAAATGATTGTTCCTTCCTAAGTGGAGCACTTTGCATTTGTCCTTATTAAACTTCATCCTGTTTACCTCAGACCATTTCTCTAATTTGTCCAGATCATTTTGAATTATGATCCTATCCTCCAAAGCAGTTGCAACCCCTCCAAGATTGGTTTTATTCACAAACTTAATAAGCGTACTCTGTATGCCGATATCTAAATCGTTGATGAAGGTATTGAACAGAACCGGTCCCAAAACAGAACCCTACGGAACCCCACTTGTTACTCCTTTCCAGCAGGATTGTGAACCGTTAACTACTACTCTCTGGGAACAGTTATCCAGCCAGTTATATACCCACCTTATAGTAGCCCCATTTAAGTTGTATTTGCCTAATTTATTGATAAGAATATCATGCAAGACCATATCAAATGCCTTACTAAAGTCTAGGGATACCACATACTCACAATAGCTCCGCTTAGTAGTTCTGAAAGTTTACAATGGCTGTAATATAGAATATAAAAGGAAAGTTCTTTTCTAGAGCTTAGAATGGACAACTGAATATTAGTTAAGTCCCTAAGAGTACGTCTACACTAGCCCCCTAGATAGATCTAGGGAGGCTAATGAGGGCGACCGAAATTGCAAATCAAGCCCGGGATTTAAATATCCGCGCCCTTGATTTGCATGTTCCAACGATCGCCATTTTAGAAACTGACTAGCCGAAGTAACTGCCCGGCGTCTGCGCGTGGTGAAAGCGGATTCGATTTAAAGCCTAATTCGAATTAGCTGGTATTCCTCCTGCAATGAGGTTTACCAGCTAATTCGATTTAGGGGCTTTAAATCAGAATCCCGTTTCACTGCTGTGTATAGATGCAGGCAGTTACTTCGGGCTAGTCAATTTCTAAAATGGCGACCGGCCAGGAACATGCAAATCAAGCGCGGGATATTTAAATCCCGGGCTTGATTTGCAATTTCGGTCGCCCTCATTAGTCTCCTTATATCGATCTAGGGGGCTAGTGTAGACATACCCTAAGATATTTTCCTTGGAATGTCTGTTGTGGAGAAGGTGGGGAAACTTCTGCATTATTTTGTATGGAAAATATGCATGCCTCAGTCTTCCCCACTCACACTTGTATTGTTACCAATTCCAACAGAGGGTTTAATGACAGGGGAATCAGAGAAGGGTGCTAGTCATGCAGGAAAATCTGAGTTGGTAGGTGTCAATATGGGAATGGAGCTATTTTGGAGATACAATGGACACCAAGGACCAGATCATTCATTTTTTAAAATAAAACTGTTGGATCAGTGGGAGTTTCCACAATCCCCTTCCCAGCCTGAGCCTCAGGGAGGTGGGATGTGAGCAGCTCACATGAATTTAGCACGACTGCATTTCAGTTTGAAACAAGGCACTGAGCATAAGTATGCTACTACCCAGTAGAGTGAGACATTTGAATTTGAGAGGCAAGAGAAGCAGATTGTGGTGCCAGCATGCAAGCTTTGCTTTTTTCATTGTAACCAAAGGACTCTAAATGCTGTATTTCAGCTGACTAAGACATTGCTGTCTTATTCTGAAGAGGCTCTCGTGTCACTGCAAACATCCACTGGTTGCCTAACTCCTAACTGGGTAAGACTCTGACACAGGTCTAAGCTCATTACAACCTGCTGGAAGAGCCATGGTGAGAACCAGAAATGCTGAAGCCAAGGACTCAGTCTTTGGTTAGCAGGAACTCCTGGGCTCATCTTCGCAAAACGTGGAGGCCCTGAGTTTAGCACTAAAAGGTATCCACTGCCAGAGAGCTGCAGGTAAAGGCCAGAAGCAGAAGACACCCTTTGGAACCATGTTAATACAGTAGTAAACTAAAAGGAAGAACAGGTAAATTCTTTTTATGGGGAGAAGGTGTGGTAAAAACAGTTATTGTTCACTAAGAGCTCTATTCTACTCTCAAACATCAAGGCTACATCTACACTGCAAGGTTTTTGCACAGAAACAGCTGTTTTTGTGTAAAAATGTGTGGAGCGTCCACACCTCAAATGCACTTTTGTACAAGTAAATCAACAGTAAAACGGCAGAAGAGAGGGCTTTTGCTGGTGTAGGTAAACCTCCTTTTACTAGGCATAACTCCTTTTTGCACAATAGCTATAGCACAAAAAGACAAGTGTGGACGCTCCAGAGGGGGTTTCTTGTGCAAGAGCATCCATGCAGTGTGGATGCTCTCTTCTGCAAAAGCACATCGCCCCCTCCCCCTCAAAAGACAAAAGTTTTGCCATGGCAAGTGGCAGTGTAAAGGCTCATTGTAAAAGACTCATTGTTGACAGGACCACTCTTCTGTCAACAACATGAACCCTGCTTTTAGAGGGTGGAAGTATTTTGTCGGCAAAAGTGCCAACAGAGTTTACACTTTCAGACATTTAGCGACATGGCCATGTCGACACAGCCATGTTGCGAAAAGCTGTGAAGTGCAAAATCTAAAGAGTGTAGAGAACAGGCTCTTCTCTCCTCTACACCTACTCCCAATACTCAATCTGACTGTGAAGGGGAAATCCATTAATTTTTTCATTTTCCAGAAATGTCACTCATGGAGCTGTACAAAACATGGCAGCTGGATTTTCACTGAAACCTGTGTGGCCCTTATTTCAACATATGGCCCAAACCACTGTGGCAGCTACAGTTCTACACCTGACATGTCAATTGTTCCTTTTCTCCAGGCCTAAGTAGTAGATTATGGTATCCTGGATCCAGATTTCCTCTATCATATTGTCAGATTTTTTTGTTTCATGGGGATGATTTCCCAATCCCGAAAAGCAGAACTGTTTAATTTGTGTGTCTGCACAGTCTCAGATGGGAGCAGAACACAAATAAAATAACATCTCAAACTCTTTAGAAAGATAAATGTACTCTTTTTAAAAAGTCTTTTCCTTGATGAGAAGTAAGAGTCTGGCAGAAAAGAGTGACTTTAATGGCATGAATTAAAGTTGTGTTACATACAAGGCCCATAGCGCATTTCTGCTAGAACAACAACTCTTGCTAAAACAGGATCTAGAAAATTGAGAACATACTCTATTTAAGTAGTAAGAACCTTTGAGACTAAAATAATTTTTATTGCTCTGTACTTTTCTCCATGAACATCAAAGCATGTAACAAAGGTGGATAACCAGTATTATCCCATTATAAACAAGGAGAGGCTGAGGCTTAAGGAGTTGTCCATGATTATATAGTGAACTAGTAAGAGTTTTAAAGAGAACCCTAGTTACTTGACTTCTAATCCAGTACTAGATCGACTATAGTGCAATAAGCGGTCCATGGTTCACCTGGGTGGGCTACCACATGCTTCCTGCAGCTCCTATTGGCTGGGAACAGCAAATCGCAGCCAACAGGAGCTGTGATTGACCGTATCTACAGATGCTCAGAAAATTAAAAAATCTGGCAGCCCACCAGAGCTATACCTGGTGAGCCATGTCTGGCCCACCAGCCGCTTATTATCTGCCCTGTACAGCATCATGATTCCTGAGGAAGCGGGTAGAAACAAACACACATATTTGCCTTATAAGTTTAATCCTGTGAAAAACTGATATGATACACAGTCTTCAAAATGTCAATAACTGACACTGCTGTAGGCAATGTTTCCTTATCCTATGCTCACTGGGCCACAAAAATGTGTTGGACAAAGTATTTGTGAAGTGCATAAGTCAGGGAGACTCTGGAATCAGCTTTCCATGTCAGTCGGGCACAGCCCAAGTTTGTTGTCCTTCAATGTAAAGTACAAGCTCTATTTATTTACACAAGTTTTCCTTCCACTTAGGGGAATGACTGAGTCAGATGAACTCAGGCAGTGATCAGAAAGGTTGTGGGGATGGGTGGGAACAAAAGAGGAGGGAACTATTTTTATTGACATATACACATTGTTGTGTATATGCGACACACCCCAGCAGGTTGATAATGGGCACTCAAATGAGACAGACACATTTGTAAATTTGGTTCTAAATGGATCAGTATGTATACTGTGCTTTACCTTTCAGACCACAGCCAAAATCCAGTCTCCAACGAAAGATGGTTTTGCCACTGCCAATGGCAAAGATGTAGCCATTAGCACAAGGATATCACTACAGGTTAAACCTCTCTAATCCTGCATCCTCAGGACCTGACCAGAACGAAACCAGAGAATTTCCAAACCATGGGAGGTCAATGTTGTCTAACAGCATCACTAACACTTCCACTGCTTGCAAGGCTCTTAGAAGACATTTAGGGGTAAATTAGAGCTAAATAGAGGTTGTACCTCCCTGGTTCAGCAATGTTGGGGAGAATTTTCCAGACCAGGAGAGGTGCTCGTCCTGCCACTAGCTCCAAGTCAGCCAGCCCTCTGCCTCTGGTCCCCTTCTCTCCCCGCCCCAGGCCAGGCTGTCCGCTCTGCTGCCAATTGCCCCTCCCCCCCGGTCCTAGGCTGCCATGGGCATCTGAGGTTCTCCAGACCCCAGTGCCATGCTGCTGTGGTTCCCTGGCCCTGCGCTGCTGCGGGTAGCCAGATTTCCCTAGCTCCAGTCCACTGTGGGCAGCCAAGCTTCTTCCTCCAACCCCATGCTACTGTTGGCTGCTGAGGTTCTGCGGCCCAGCCCTAGCATTTTTGTGGTGTTCCAGTCCCACTGCCCCCAGCCGGGCTGCTAACTGACCCTCCTGCCATTAGGCTGCCGGACCAGTGAGTACTGGTTTTCAGAGGTTTAACATGTAACAGCGAAGAACACTGAGAGCCAGGACTGGTGGCTGTAAACAAACTTCATGGGACCACATGAAACTTGGCCAAACCCATGATAAGTGGACATCTGGCTAACTAAAATCATGCTGGGCCATGGATGTTGTTGAACCAGAGAGTGCTAGACTAGAGAGGTTAAACCTGTAGCTATCTTTCATGAAAAAAAATCCGTAGAAAGCAGACATTAACCTCCATGTGATGTTCCTACAGTTAGTGTAGAGATAAGCCCTCTCCTTGCAGCTGGTGTCTCATCCTCTTTCCTTATTGATAGAAATGTAGCCATGTTAGTCTGGTGTAGCTGAAACAAAAAACAGGACGATGTAGCACTTTAAAGACTAACAAGATGGTTTATTAGGTGATGAGCTTTCATGGGCCAGACCCACTTCCTCAGATCAAATAGTGGAAGAAAATTGGCACAACCATATATACCAAAGGATATAATAAAAAAAAATGAACACATATGAAAAGGACAAATCAAATTTCAGAACAGAAGCGGGATTTGGGGGGGGAGAGGTAAATGTCTGTGAGCTAATGATATTAGAGGTGATAATTGGGGAAGCTATCTTTGTAATGGGTAAGATAATTAATGTCTTTGTTTAGACCGAGGCATAAAGTGTCAAATTTAAGCATGAATGAATCCTCTGAACTGTCATTCATGCTTAAATTCGACACTTTACGCCTCGGTCTAAACAAAGACATTAATTATCTTACCCATTACAAAGATAGCTTCCCCAATTATCACCTCTAATATCATTAGCTCACAGACATTTACCTCTCCCCCCCCAAATCCCCCTTCTGTTCTGAAATTTGATTTGTCCTTTTCATATGTGTTCATTTTTTTTATTGTATCCTTTGGTATATATGGTTGTGCCAATTTTCTTCCACTATTAGATCTGAGGAAGTGGGTCTGGCCCATGAAAGCTCATCACCTAATAAACCATCTTGTTAGTCTTTAAAGTGCTACATAGTCCTGTTTTTTGTTCCTCTTTCCTTATGACACTTCAGAATGGTCAGCTGCTGCCCCTAACCAGTGCCCTTCCAAGCTAAAAGATGGGATAGCAGCCACCAGCTTTCCCTGAAGATCTTTAGAAGGGAGCATCCTGAAATCTAGCCCATGATCATTCCACAAGATTGGCCTTTTTCCTATGAAACAAGTGAATGTTTCCCACGACACACATGAACCAAAGCCAGAACCTATGTGGCTTACTTTGCTCTACTTTAAGGGGAATTTTTTCACACCTGTGACCCACATAGCTAAGCTAACTTTAGTTTAGGCCTGGTCTGCCGCTAGAAAATAATCAATTTCACTTTTGTTCAGTACCTAGTTCACTTTCTGGGCTTTATACCCTAATTAGTACTCATGCTGGATATCTGCACTACAGAGAATTAGTGAATGATTGTTTAAAAAAAAAAAAAACCTGTTTCTACCAGAAAGTTTAAGCACTATGCAAACATTTCTGTTTGTCATAGGTTTTCACAATATTTACTTCTATGGTCAGATTTGTACTGAGTGTGTCTTAGGTCCTGACTACTCAACATTTTACTTCACTGAATCTATCATGGGCCCAGAACAGCATAACACACTCAGGTCTTAGGCTTGGCCTACACACAAACCTGCTCTGGTTTAGTTAAACCAGTTTAAATCCTTGTGTGGACACACACATTTCAATTTAGCTTAAATTGGCTCCTAATCAATTTAAGCTAAACTATAAAGCCCGATTTAAACCAAAATGTGTATAACCACACAGCCTTTTGCACCAACTGAACCAAGTCAGTTTCAAATGAGCCCTAACATGAAGCCAATGGGACTCTGCTTCTAGAGCAGCCCTCAGAACAGGGGTCAGCAACCTTTCAGAAGAGAAGTGCCAAGATTTAACTTACTTCTATTTACATTCTACATGCCATTAATAATCTGTAAAGTCAATAATAGTCCTACATTTTAGCAGCTTCACTAATCTCTCTCGGTAGCCTCAAGTGTGTGCTGCATCCTCCTTCATCCCCCTCCTGCCCCCACATCCCAGTGCCTCCAGCGCACACACTGGCAGGGTAGCAGTGCTGGGACTCGCAGCCACCTGGGAGCAGCGCTGGGGCAAGGAGGCCAGGGGGAGAGGGAGGGGAAAGAGGGCCATGTGCCACTTAAAATAATCTTGCGTGCCACTTATGGTACAAGCTGTACATTGCCGATCCCTGCCTTAGAAGGAAAACCATATCTGTTTCAAGTCTATAACATGCAAAAGCGTATGCAGCCACAGGCAACTTGAAAGGCAAAGAAAGTACTACTGCCCATCTGCAAGAAAGTACATGCTCCACAGAGAATCAAAAAACAGAAGTAGACATCACATGTGATGTTTTCTACCATGTTAGACAGGGGTGGGCAAAAGGGTGGATCCTGTCCACAGAGGCCCTGCCACTCCCCCACCACCTGCGCCAATTAGGGCCTGGGGGAGGAGGGGGACCATGTGAAGTTTCCTCCACCCTGCCAGGAGCATCCAGCGCTTGGAAGCACCACGTTCTCCTGGCAGGGCAGGAGAAGACTTTGCATGCTCCCCAACCCCCAGGCCCTGATTGGCCTGGGGTTGGGAGGAAGCGCATGAAGCCTCTTTCCGCCCTGCCAGGTGCATGTGGCGCTTTTAAGTGCCGTGCAGAGCGAGGACAGAGCAGAGCAAACTTTGCACACGCTCCTGCCCACAGGCTGATTGGCCTGTGGGCGTGGGAAGTCTCCTCCAAGCCAGGGGCATGGGCACCTAAGGAGAAGGGGGAGTGGGCAGGGAAAGGTGCTCCCCCAGCCCCAGACCAATCAGGAAACCTGGAAGTATCCCAGCCCCACCACTTCTGCTCGGTGCAGCCCGGGGCCACTTCAGACATTTTTTAAATGACCCCTGGCAAAAAATTATTGCCCACCCCTTATGTTAGATGTCACCCTCAGTGGGGATTGAGCTGCAGGCTGGGTGAAGTGATTTAGGCTCTGATCCTGCAATGTGTGCCACTGGGGCAGAATACAAGGTGGGAAGCTGGCATGTCACACACCTACAAGCAGGGGAACATAGAAGGGGTCGTTTTCCATGGCCCCCATAGTGGCATTGCCAGCTGGTGTGCCGGGCGGCTGGGCGCTCAGGAAAGTGTTTCAGGGAATGGGGTCACAACCAGCTGGAAGTGCCCAGAAGCGGGTGCTGGGCCCAGCTCAGCTCTCTGGGGTGAGCACCCCAGGCAGGGTCTCTCCAGCCCGCCCATGGGTCACTTGGGGGGGGGGCCGCCTGTGTCAGAGTTTGGCCCCAAACTCGATTGTGCCCGTCCCGGCCCGCTCGGTGACAGGAGGCTGCCGGGTCCCTCCCCCTGCCTGGGGAGCGGGCAGGAGCCACATCTCCGCGCCGCCACCAGCGGCGGCTGGCAGGGCAGCCAAGCCGGCGGCTGCGAGCGCGCGGGGAAGGGAGCGGGGCCAGCGCCCCCTGCCAGCCCTGCGAGGCGCGGCAGGGAGCCGGGGAAGGCGCCGGAGCGGCCCCAGCCCTGCCGGCCGGCCGGGAGGTGCCTGGCGCCAGTGATCGCTCCGGCCGGGGTCGTTGCCCGGTGGCTCCTGGCGGCGGCGGGGCGCGGCGGTTCCCGCCAAACCGCCAGGAGCCCCCCCACTCACCATGGTCGCTGCTCCCGGCGGCTCGCCCCAGCTCCCCCCCTCAGTGCCAGGTGCGCGCCCCGCCGCCCATCCTGCCTTCCCACAATGCCCGGGACCGAAAGTTCCTCAGCCCCGCCCCGCTTCACCTGCGCCGGGCGGGGCCGGGCACCTGGCTCCGGAACCGGCCCGCCCCAGCGCGCAGCTGTGCCGCGGGTCCCTGCCGAGCTGCCCCAGCCGCCGCGCCCGGGGGGCCGAAGAAGGGGAAGCGGTGGGGGGGCTGCGCCGGAGAGGAGGCTGAGCGCTGCGGCTCTCGGGTGTGCTCCAGCGAGAGGGAAGAGCCCTGGCAGGGTTCCCGACCTGAGGGGGAGCTGGAGGTGACGGGCCCAAGCGGGCTGAGCTGGGAACATGCAATTTGTGGCCTTCGTTTTAGAGCGGGCCGGGGCCACCAGCCTGCGCCCTCAAGGGCTTGCCCAGCTAGAGACTAGCAGCCGCGCCCAGCACCCAACATCAAGGCCGAGGCAGGACTGGCGCTTATAGATAGCAAAAGGCGTGACCGTCCCCTATAATTTAACCAATTAATAGCACGCTACCCCAGCACAGAGGTGTCCACGCTAAAACTATCAGCCTATTTTTTGTATCGGGGGTTTCTAGCACTGGGCTCCTAGCAATGGCTACACAACAGGGCAGATTAACAAGGACAGGCCCCTGAGGAAAGTATGTAGTGGAGTCAAGATTCCACTCTCCTTCCCGGCTCTAACCCTCACCTGTCTCTTCAGACTCCAGTTCAGCAAAGCCACATGAGTAGTGCTGTTGATGTCTATAGGACTCCTGCTTAAAGTTAAGCACATGTTGAAGAACTTTCCTGAATCAAGGCCTAGACCCTGACACCGTAGAGATTGGTAAAGCTGCCCAGATTAAGCTCTTTTGTTTCTATTTAGAAATGTACCAGCCATAGGGAGAGGTGATCTGAGTTTAGTGTCTAATGAGAAGGATGGTGAAGCATGCCTTATTCTAGCACTACAACCTCAACCTGAGGATTAAGGGAGTACTGATCTACAACTTGGAGATGGGTCTCTCATCCAGAGGTGAGTGTACTAGCACCAGGGCAATATTGATTTGGCATTAAACTTATGCAGCGATTTCTACATTTAAGATTTATCAAGCCACACTGAGGCTTGATGAACTTTTAGCACATTGGGTAACCTCAGGCACTATCTCCATTGCAAACATAATGGCTCAAATGGAGCCTTTCCACAGACACTGTAAAAATCATAGTGACTAACTGAAGTTATACCAAGTGCAAAAGACCAGATAAAAATGCAATGACATTGTCAGGTATTGTCCCAATAAGATATTTTTAAAAGAAGAAAAAATGGGTCTTAAAGTGGTAATGCCAGGTTAAAAATTCAAACAAACAAGTTTCTTTACATCTCTACTAAGAGCAGGTTAATTATTAAAAGTGGATTTTAAATCCAGTTTACACCTTCTGCTTGCTTACTCACTCTTGGCACTCCATATTAGAGAGTTTTGGTTTCTGGTTCTCAGACATTTGCACAAAAGGTGCAATATTTGGGAAATAAATAAATCCAAATGAAAATTCCAGATACTTACTCAATTGCCACGAGTCTCTCATAGGAAGATCTTATGTCTTTCATGCACTCACATTCCCAATTTCATGCTATTATGATAAGGTAAAGGAAACTAACAACTTTCTAAGCTGTGATCACAAAAAACTCACTTTCATGTACACACATCCAATCTATCTTAGGGTATTACTATGGTGATGTACAGCAGAATATCTATTTTATGTGACATGTACCAATAATTATATTTTTAAAAACAAAGATCTGAATCAGTTTAGGCATAGACGCTCATGTACATTGATTTACAGCATTTGCACTTATACAAATATTGTATAAGAAAGGGAATAGGTCAGTGCCTGGTATCAGCTTTAATAATTATTTATACTTGAGGGCTGATCTAGCAGGTTTATGAAGCTAATTATTGGGCAGTAGAACATTATTATTCTCTTTAACCTCTGATGATAGGACAAGAGGCAATGGGCTTAAACTGTAGCAAGAGAGGCTTAGGAGGGAGAGTAGGAAAAACTTCCTAACTGTCACGGTGCTTAAGCACTAGAATAAATTGCCTTGGGAGGTCGTGGAATTTCTCTCATTGTCTAACCTACTCTTAAAAAATCCAAACACCTATCAGGGATAGATGGTACCTGGTCCTGCCATCAGTGCAGGTGACTGGTTTTGATGACTTTGAGGTCCTGTCCGGTATTCTATGACTCAGAGGGTAGTTGGAGATAAATACAACCATGCCAAGATGTGTATCTAAGTCAATGGTATTTTAAAAAAAAAAAATCAAGTGTTAAATAGAGGTTAACAGCTAACTGGAAGCTGGACACAAGTAGATATTTACTTGTGGGTGTGCATATGCTTGCAATAAACCATCTAGCCGAGTGTCACGTACAACGGGGTGGACTAACTCAGGCCCCGGGTCTGGATCCAGCCCGCCAAGCATTTCTCTCCGGTCTGCCCAGCAAATTAGTAGTGGTGCATACTTCAGCCCCTCTCCAAGGTTCACCACATTGTGTTTTCCAATAATCAAGAGCAATGCTGCCTGGAGTCATGTACTCCCTTAGTACACAACACATGGCAGAATGCTCAAGGGTGAGGTTCTAGACCAAGTGTGATCCAAGTCAATGGCAGAACAGATGGAGAATAACTCCACAATGGAGGTGAAACTTGTGTAATGTTACAGTGGCTGTGAAGGCAGATGAAGCCTGCAGCAGATAGAGGATCTCCAGTCATTGTGGTGTCCATGTAATTGGTTTCAAGCACTCTGTCAAGGACAGTGTGGTGACTTTTGTGCACCAGTCTCCCCATTTTAAAAGTTGTCCTACACAGGCATCTTCCAGTTTTTGGGAAAACACTTGCATGAGTCAAAAGTCCAGTGGAGATCAGCAAATGGCAATGGAAACAGGACAGTGAGATCTGGAAATTCTTAGTCACAGACTGACACACAGGCGGTGGGTGTGTGATTAAGTTGTCTTGCTCGAGGACTGAGGCAGGTCAAGCATCTTGGTAGTTGCACCCATGACTGAGAAGTCCTCTTGGGGACACATACTGCTCACTTCATATCAGGAAGGGGCTAGAAAAGGTGGCCTAAAAATAGTCTTGCCTCTCTTCCTCCTGGCTGGATAGCCATATCCAGCAGGATTACCACCCCTGCAGTCAAAAATGTAATACACTTTTCAACTTTGGAACCTAGAACATATGTACCCGATGGACAACTCAAATAATAACCAACCAGAGGGACTTACAGCTATCATTGCAAACTGATTTGGTTTAACATCGATATTGCTGCCTTGTCTGAAACTAGAAGAGCTCATGGACAGGTGAGGGAGGACAAAGAAGGATACATCTACTTCTGGAAGGGAAAAATCTTTGGATGAACCTTGATTGTATGGCACGAGCTTTGCTATAAAAAACGAGCTCGTAAAGTGCCTCTGAGGTGCCAGTTGGTATCAATGAGCGGCTTATGACACTACGATTGAAACTCCCCCAAAACCAACAGGTAATTATTGGAGCACCTGTGCACTAACACTGGATGCCGATGAGGATGTAAAGGAAGATTTCGACTCTGCTGGAAACCATTTTATCAGAGACCCCTAAAGAAGGTAAGATTATTCTTTTGGGGGGATTTCAATGCATGTGTTGGACGAGACTCAGACCTGTGGAAAGGAACAATTGGGAAAGGAGGAGCTGGCAAAAGAACTCAAATGGAACTGTGCTCCTGACCAAGTGTGCTGAGCAGGAACTTATCACAAGCACCCTTTTTCAACAAAAGGACAAGTTCAAAACATCTTGGAGACACCAATGATCATAACACTGGCATCTTCTCAGCTAAGTCATAGTTTGTGCCCAAGATCAGTGACGTATTTCAGTGACTGATCATTGCCTTCTTTGATCTACAATGAAAATTAAGATCACTCCCAAATGGAGGCTGCAAGTCAGGTGCAAGCTGAAGGTTCAAGATCTGATGGACCCCATTAAGCATGACCACATCCAAGCAATTTTAGAAGAAGCGCTTCCATCAGAGTTTCAAGAAGAAACTGGAGGAACATTGGAGCCAGCTGAAAGCAATAGTCATCAATGCCTCTGAGGAAACCATAGGCTACCAAACCAGAAAACATCAGGACTGGTTTGATGAGAATGATGTTGAAATCAAGCAACTCAATGAGAAGAGAATGGCATTTTGTGCTTGGCAGAATGATATAAATTGCAATATGATAAGAGAAGCCCATGCTAACGTGAGGGTGGAAATTCAACAAAGCCAGAGAAGTCAAGAACAAATTGTGGACTAAGAAAGCACAAGAATGCCAACATTTTGCAGACATCCATAGTACACGTGATTTCTTTAGTGCCATTAAGACTGTTTGTGGGCCAGCTTGCCATGGCACGAATCCCCTTTGCTCTAAGGAACCACCCTTTAGAAGGACAACAAAGCCATTCATTTGCACTGAAAAGAACATTTTGGAGATCTTAATTTTAACTCAATGGTTGCAGATTAAATTGTTGAGCAAATCCCCCAACTACCTTCTAGGGTTAAGATCAGAGACCCTCTCAGTTTGCATGAGGGAAACAGTGCCATCAAGCAGATGAAGAACAACAAAGCAGCAGGTCTAGAGATCCCTGCTGAAATCTTTAAAGACAGTGGACCAGAACAAAAACGGCAGCTTTGCCTGCTTATCCTTAAAATCTGGATAAAGGAGGCGATACCCTTTGAAATGAGGGAAGCCTTGATTGTTATATTCTGTAAGAAAGGGGATAAAGCAGACAAAGCTATCATGGTATCTCGCTCTTGCTGTTGCAGGCAAAGTTCTGGCATGGGTCCTTACAACCTGTCTTCTGCCCATCAGAAGAAATTTTACCGGAGTCAGAGTGGCTTCCTACGATGTTGCGGAACTGCTGATATGATCTTTGTTGGACAGCAGCTGCAAGAGAAGCGTCAGGAGCGAGACAGACCACTGTACATAGCTTATATTGATCTAACTTAAGTTGAATCGCCGTGCCCTTTGGACTCTACTTTTGAAGATTGAATGTCATGATAAATACATCCTAAAGTTGCTTCATGACAACATGAAAGCTACATTCTGAGCAGCATTGACTCCTGGAGTGAACCTTTCAAAGTACCAACAGGGGTCAAACTGGGCTGTATCATCGCCCTAACCATCTTCTTGGCCTTTGCCATAATTTTTTACTCAGTTGCTGGGAAGCTCCCAGATGGCATTGAAATAATCTATAGCAAGGGTCAGCAACCTTTCCAAAGTGGCGTGCCAAGATTGAACCCTCCTGCCCCAGGCCGTGCCACTCTCCTGGGAGGGGAAAAGGAGCCATGTCCACCGCACACTCTGTGGACCACTTGGGTCAATGCAAACCTTTCAGTGGACTACCAGTTGCTAATGGAAACTCACTGTTAATTACATAATTACACTTTAGCCATTTTGCTAGGGCTGCAGCTGGGGAGAACGATTTAATTTAAATTATTAAACAGATTAAGTGTTTTAACTCATGTTTATTTAAAATGAAGTTTATCAAACTAAGTAAAATATTATGCCCAACACAAAAGGTTTCAATAGTGTTATGGCAGGGGTGAGGAACCTTTTTTGGGTTAGGGATCACTGACACAGAAAAATCAGTTAGGGACCACACAAGTGAGAAGCAAACAAAACAAAAAAAACCTCCTCCCAAAACCTCCCAACCCTCACTGTTGTGGCCCCCAACTGAGACACCTCACTATTCTGGCACTCCAGCCCTCATGGGGTGAGGTGAAGGGACAGAGAGGAGTGAGGAGAAGGGCTTCCCATAGGCCAGATTTACTTTTCTGGGGTTCCAGAGATAGTGGATTTTGTGGACTCCCTTAGGTTGTGGGTTGGGAACAAAAATGAGTTCAATGTGTGGGACAGGGCTGCCAGCGAATGGGATAGGGATGCAGGACAGGCTCTGGAAGGGAGTTTGGCATCAGGAGAGGATGTGGAGTGGGAATATGGGGTGGGAGGAGTGATGCAGAAAAGGTGAGAGGGAGCCAAATAGCTAGTTGGCGAAGGACGCAAAGAAGTGGGGAGTAAAGGAAAGTGCAGCTTCTGCAAAGTAAAACTACAGACAAGGAGATACTGGGGGGCGGGGTTGAGTCTCTTCCCTGCCCAGACCAGCCTTTGCCTGCAGCTCTGGGGTTGGGGTTGGCTCCAGCCCGGCCAGGCGCAGAGGGGCACTGGGGAAGGGGCTCCCCACCCCTGCACACAGCCCACAGGGAACAGCCTGTGCCCCACATGTGCCAGCTGCCTAGCCCCGCCCTCTCCCGAAGCAAGAAGCCTGTAGCGAGGAAAGGAGGGTTTAACCCCTTAGCTCCCGGGAGCTGCACGCCCAGGCTGGGCTGGGCAGGGGCAGCCCCAGGGACATGCATATGCCTCTCTTGCCTCACCTTCTGCCCCACCCCCGAGCAGGAAGCTGGAGCTAGTGCACCAAGCCTGCAGCTGCGTAGCTGAGGCTGGAGCCACAGCATGAGCTCTCAACTGTGTGTGGGGAAGGGGTGGGGCTGAGCTCCCCCCCTTCCCTTCCCTCCCCTCCCCTCCTACATGCCAGAGGAAATTGGTTTGTGGCACGGATGGTGGGGGTTGCCAACCCCTGATTTATAATAGATCAAAAGCTGTTTAGGCTTAGTTGGCTGAAAGCTAAGAGTAAGATTTCCACCACATAGAATCATAGAATAATAGAAATGGAAGGGACCTCAGGAGGTCAAGTCCAGTCCCGTTCCCTCAAGGCAGGATCAAGCACCATGATCATCCGTGATAGACATCTATTTACATCTATCATGGAACTTCAGTATGCTGATGACAATGCAGGTTTTGCCCATTCTGAGAAAGATCTTCAAACTATTTTGAACATGTTTGCTAATGCTTACGTGTGGCTTGGTCTCACCCTCAACATCAAGACAACCAAAGTGCTCCAGCATCCCTCTCCAAATGAGGTACCATACTCCCCCGCTATTAAAAAAATCAGCAGACATACACTGGAGAATGTAGATCATTTTCTCTATCTTGGAAGTTATCTTTCATCCAAGGCAGATATTGATGTAGAAATCCAACATTGTCTGAGCAGTGCCAGTGCAGCTTTTGCTTGTTTACAGCACAGGTTTTTTGAAGATCCATGACACTCCAGCAGACACCAACCTTCTCATCTATCAAGCCGTCATTCTCCCAACACTGTAGTATGGGTTTGAAACCTGGACAGTCTACATCCAATCACTTGGAAGTCCTTGAGGCATCACCAATGTTGCCTCCACAATATCTTAATCAAACGGGCATACAGGCACATTAATATTAGTGTTCTGCAAGAGGTAAAGACCACCAGTATCGAGACAATGATAATCCATCAGCAACTTTGCTGGACTAGTCACGTTGTTCAGATGCCAGACCATTGCCTCCTAAAACCAGGTCCTTTTTTTCTCATCTGAAAGAAGGGTACTGTAACATGGGAGGGCAATGGAAGTGTTATAAGGACTACTAAAGGATAACTTGAAGTGCAACATTGACACTTGGGACACACTCGTCCAGGATTGCTCAAAATGGAGAGAAGTCCTACGTGATGGCCCCCTGCATTCTGAATTTGCCTGTCAACAAGCTGAGGAAGTAAGAGGAAGGGGAGACTGGCTTCTAGTCATGGTCAACAGCCTCCTGCTGTACCTGGAAACATCTGTCCTCATTGTAATAGAGCTTGTGGTTTAAGGATTGATCTTATCAGCCACCTGAGCATCCACAACTCCCATGGAAGATGATCATACTGGGCAACAAGTGGTCGCCCACCACCACCGCAGCCCATCATCACCGCAGCCCATGTTCAGCTGCCCCTCCCCCCACCTTGCTCCATCCTGCAGCCAAGCTGCTTCCAGGATTCTCCCCCTGCTCTGCACAGCTAGTAGAGCTGGGAAGGGGGAGTTCTGAAGTCAGGGTATCCCCCTTCCCCATCTCTGCAGAGCAGGGGTCAGAGGGAGAGACAGTCAGCAGAGCTACTCCATTCTGAAGCATGTGATGGAGAAGTGGGAGGGGAAGGGAAGAGAGACAGCAGCACAGATTTTCCTTGGAAACAGAGGATGCCTTCTCAGAAACTTAGCCAGCAGTGTCACTGTCACACCCACTCTGAGCCACAGTCTGTGCCACACAGTCACTGACACCCCCCCATGTCTGTGCCTTGCACAACATCTCACACAAAGTGTCTCTCACTGTCTCTCTGTAGTCCAGCCCCACCCCTTTAACCCATGACCACATACTAAAATGTGTAAAGTGGCTCCCCTGCAAAACTGATTGCCCGCTCCTGACAAGCTTCCTAGCCAGCCGTATTTGTTTATCAGCCTTACAGAAACTCTCCTGCCCCCACAATTTCACTTTTGCACATAACAGGCAGCTGCACAATGGAAGATTATCTTGCTTGGTGCCACAACGATTTTGGTGGGAGTTGTGCATGCACAACAAATGGTATAAGGTGGCTCTGATGTCAAGGCTTGGGACTCTAAAGAGTTTGCTAATGCTACCCGGATTGTATGGTTATTACTGACAGCCTATGTGTTGTCATAAGGCACTGATTTTGTCAGGGTGGTGGGTCAGAAGGCCTGGACACATGGGCTAGATCTACACTAGACCTCTCTAGCAGCAGAGGGATGTAAATAAAGCACACTGAAAGTGCAAATGAAGCAGAGATTTAAATATCCCGTGCTTCATTTGCGTAATCACATTCTGGTGCTGTTTCGAACAAGCTCCATTTTGAAACAAACCGCAGTTTAGACGCAGTTCTGCCGACAGCGGGGTGATTTTGACAGATCCTGTACTTGTTTTTTGAACAGTATTTAAATCCCCACTTCATTTGCACTTTCGATGTGCTTTATTTACATCTCTCTGCCAACAGAGGGGTATAGTTTAGATCTAGCCTTAGTGTCCCGTTCCTTACAACAAACTTCATACATACAGGGACTTCAGGAGGTCTCAGTGGGTTCAAAGTCCAGTTGAGCTCATGGCACAACTGGGGCCATTGGAAGCAAAGATATGCATCTTTGATAATTAGCTGGGAAACTATATTCTTGTACATTTCCAACATAAAAATGGATAAATCCATGCCAGGTCACAGCTGAAGGGAAATGAAGAGCAGCTGTTATGTATAAAGACAGCAGGAAATAAGAATGTTACATTTTGTTTGCTCACCAGGGCTTGCTGCTTCTCAAAAGGAAATAAGCAAAGGCCCTGGATAAATCTACTTCTACCACAACAAATGCAGCAGAACATTTGCCTGTTCTATTAATTCTAGCCAATAGTAGCAATAGGCTGACTTCATAGCCTCTAAGTTAAGATTCTCTCAAATCTATACAACTCCAGGTAAAATAGCCCCTAGTAGACCAAAGAGTTCAGGCTGATTAATCACCCCCCTCTTACTTTTGTATGAGGCCTGTACAGGGTTGTGGGTTTGGTTTTTTGAGGGGTATAGGTTGGGGGTGGAGAGAAGTCTGCTTTTAAAGAGAGGTTAGAATAAAGTCTAAATTCAACTGAAAGAGCTACTTACTATTTACATTTTACTCCTATATTGATCATTTTTTCTGTTGGTTACAAGGCTGACCAGATGTCTAATTTTAAATAAGGATAGTCACATTCAGGGCTGTGTCTTTTAGGGTATGTCTACACTACAGAGTTTCAGAAAAACAGCTGTTTTTTTTTTTTTTTTTAAAAGGTGTTTTTGGTTTTTTATGTCCACACTGCAATTGCATTCTTCTGAAAGAAAATGGAAAGAACAGGGGTATTTCTGATGTTAGTAATCCTCATTCTACAAGGAAGAAGCCTTTTTCTGAAAGCTTTTTCAGAAAAAGGCGTGTAGATAGGGGAAGAGAGGTCTTTCAAAAGCAGAGGAAAAAGGAAAAAAAGCAAAGGGGCCCTGGTGGCCACTCCGTTCATGGTAATCACAGCTGAAATGTGAGGTAGTGTCCACACTGAATGGATGCTATCTTTCAAAAAAGTAGATCACTTTTTCGATGCGCTTTGGCAGTGGGCTGCTCTTTCAGAAGAAGTTTTTCCAAAATCTCTTCCAGAAAAGCTATTTGATTATCCTACTTAAAGAAGCAGGTATCCAGTTCTGCAGGCCCATTTACCCCTGGTTTGCTTGCTCTCTTTTACATGATTTGGTACAAGTACTGGCACTAATGGGGTGCTCATGAGAATTTTCTCTGATATTAAGGCTATCAAATTTTTAGTATTTATACTGCTCTTACTGATATTTTAGGTACTTACAAGGATGTCTAGGCACTTACAGCTAGAGCCTGGAATAAAATGCTAGGAGCAGAAGAGAGTGCTGATGGGATATTCCGAAATATCAGACTGAGCCCATTTTCCTCAGTCAAACTATGTCATTGGAGCCTCTTGTGTTCACTTTGACCAATTTGCCTTCCCACTTCAAAATCTAGAGCAGGGGCAGGCAAGATCTGGCCTGTGGGCTGGATCCAGCCCATGGCCCGCCCTGCTGGGAACCTCAGGCAGGCTTCCTGCCTGCTGGACACAGTCCCAGGCTGCTCAAAGTGGCTGGCTCTAACACATGCCTCTCTGCACTGCACATTGGGGCTGCCATGTGCTGTCTCAACCGCCAGCAAAATCATTGCACTCCCCATTGGCCAGCAACACCCTACCCCATTCCATGCCCAAACTTCCTGACCCAGATCACCAACCAAACCCTCTGCACTCCCTACCCTAGGTCACAACTCCTTCCAAGATGCTGCACTCCTCCCCCAGCTCAGAATCCTCTCCTGCACCCCAAACGCCTGCTCCAGGTCAAAGCCCCCCTCCTTTACCCAAACTCTCAGACCCCATACTCCCTTGCACAGCAATCCCTTACCCCAAGCTCCCTTCTGCATCCATCCTCTATCCCAGACTCTATGCGGGGATGGGGAAGGGTGCAACTCTTGACAACTTATCAAAATGTTAGGAGTGCCCCCAACCCCCAGCACAAATTATTGCCCACCTCTGATGTAGAGCAATCTGCCCCTTAGCTCCATTATGGCAGGCTTTGTTTGCTCCAACTGAACCCTTTCCTCTTCCTCACTAGGGAGAAAGGACTGTGTATATAGTCCCTACATCTCCACCATACACTCTTTTCCTCGCTAACCCCTCTCGCTCCTTTGTTGTGTTCCTATTCACCTGGTAGTAATGGGTAAAGAACTTTTGAATTACACTGCAATCTATAAAACATTCCACACATATGCAAAACCAGTAGTGGTTGTTAGAGGAAGTACAAGCTACATCTACACGCATTTGCTGTCTGAATAGACATACGCTTGCTGGCTTTAGTGTAGCTAGCCTAGTGAAAAACAAAACAGCAAAGACAATGTGGGCTTCAGTATATGCTATTGATATGAATACATACCCACAGGGTCCAGGCTGGCTTTCACAGACTGCACAGGTTATGCTGCCACCTTTTGGTGGCCAATTTTAGCAATATAGCTAGATCAGAGCTAGCATGGGCATATCTGTCCTGAGCTGCCCTTTACACTTTTGACTACAGTGTAAGTCTAGGCACATCTTTATTTCTTTGCCCTCCAGTATCCTTCATTCCAAACTAATTTTTACAATGTGCTAGTCACCTTGCTTCATTTTACTAGATCAGGTCTAGGAGAATATGTTTTAAAGTTTAGTTTTCCCTAATCAAGTAGACCGTAACAGTCTCCAGCAATAGCATGGAAATGAATGGGTAACTTTTCAAAACCACTAACCTATGGGCAGGAGGTAGTTTAGACAGGTAATAGTGATTACCCACACTAGGCCTTCCATGCTATGCGTAAGAAATTCACCAGCAGAGAAGAGCAGTTTCAGTGGTAAGTGAGGGCTGAGGCGTCCTTCCCAGTTGGGTGGGCAGTACTGTGGCCATAGCTCTTCTCTACCAATAGCAAGTGGCAAGACAGCAAGGAGTGGAGGTCATAGCCTAACTGAATATAGGTTTGAAGGTCACTGAAGTTGAAGGTGACCTTAGCAGTATTGTTTTCCATCACAGGAGGACAGAGAACTCAACAACAAGGGATGAAGAAAGCAGCAGGGATGTGAGACCCACTCCTGCTAATGGAATGATGCCCACAGTTGCAAAAGCAAAAATTGCAGATACTTCTTGAAAGGCACATGGTCTTCCATCCCCACTGCTCTAACCATCAGTACTTCAGCCAGCCACAGGAAGAGCTCCAAGAACAACTTCAAACATGCCCCAGACCACCTCATCATAGAATCTTTTACCAGCGGCAGGAGCCACAAAAATGCATTAGAAAGGAAACAGGCAGAAAAAGTTGAAAAAAGCAATATTGTTACTTAGCAGAACTGCAGCTACATGAGGTGACTTGGCAGATAGGAGTGCAGGACCTATTCCCCCACAAAGCTGAACCAGAAAGAGGCTCAGCATCCTTGCTCGACACCATACCCACTGGCAAGTGTTTCTTTGAATGGGGCCTGCAGATGGTAATAGCAATAGCACATTTTAATCTTAAAGCCAGATTTGCCTAGATTTTAGAAACTGGACTAGTGTCCTCTTCTACAGTAAGGGCCATGCTGCTGTGCTATTCTTATTGAAGTAGGTGCCATGGGATCTTCTGCATGACAATGAAAATACATACTGTAGCATAGTGGCAAAGCCAAAATGTTTTATCCACTGCCATGTCCTTTCCCTTATTTTGAGCAGAATATGATGTCTTAAAAGCTGCTAATGGTGGAGACAAATGTATTCAAGACCTCCATTATAAGGCATTTTAGAGGATGGATGGAATTAATGCAGGTAAGAGACTAAGGATATTTTGCAATCAATGTGATTTTTAATTTTTTGCATTCGATACACAGAGATGCAGTGAAATTGCTCTTTCCCAGAAAAGCACAATTGAGAATCCTTGAATACTGGCTGGTTGGAAACGAGAATTGTTTGACAGAACTTGAGAAATGGTAACAGCTAGTTACAAGGAATACACTACCTGTTCAGTGAACTATGCAATGGATTAAATTGTCTACTTGCACGTCATACAGTCCCACTGAAATCAATACAATCACGGGAAGTGTAAATCATACAGCCTGGGTCAGCTTCTGTATGAGTTCAGATGTGATTAAATGCTGGTTAAAAAAATTGGGTAGGGTGGAGAAATATAGGAATCCATGATGGCACACAAGAACGACTAAAGGAAATTCAGATGGAGAGTGCAGCTCCTGCTTAACATAGTGCCTTTTAGGGAGAACAGCCGATTTTTAGAGTCACTTATTACAGGACAGAAATGCTCTAAGAACACTTGATGTAGGCTGGCTGCAGGCCTGTAAGATTGCCCTCTAAGGGTATGTCTACACTTCATTCCTCTTTCGAGAGAGGAATGCAAATGCAGCTGAGCGAAATTGCAAATGAAGCACGGATTTGAATTTCCCATGCTTATTTGCATAATCGTGTCTTGGCGCTATTTCGAAATAGCATTTCTTTTTTCAAAATAGTGTGTCTAGAAGCGGTTATTTCAAAAGAAAACCCTTCTTTTGAAGTTACCCTTACTCCTTATAAAATGATTTCGAAAGGAGGATTTTTTCCTCAAAATAACCACGTCTAGACAGCATTTCTTTTTTTGAAATAGGGTATTTTGAAATAGCGCTGACGCAATTCTGAAAATGAAGTGTGGGAAATTCACATCTGCACTTCACTTGCAATTTTGCTCAGCTGCATTTGCATTCCTCTCTCGAAAGAGGAATGCAGTGTAGACATACCCTTAGTGTCTGAGCTAGGGCTGAAGCCCAGGCTATGGGGCCTTGGGAAGGTAAAGGTTTCAGCACCCAGGCTCCAGCCTAAGCCCAAACACTTAGGCTACAGTGTAGCTGTACTTCCGGAAAAGCTTATGCAAATGAAGCAGTGTGGAATACTGCTGTGCTTCATTTGCATAATTAGCAGCCACTTTTGCGCAAAAAGGAGCTGTGTAGACTGTTCCTTTTTGCACAAAACCCCTCCTGCGCAAGAGCCGTTCTTCCTGAAAAAAATAAGAACAGCACTTGTGCAAAAGTGGCTGCTAATTAATTATGAAAATGAAGTACAGTGATATTCCATACCATGCTTCATTTGCATAAGCTTTTCTGGAATAAGGCTACAGTGTAGCCGTAGCCTTACACAGCAGACCCATAGCCCTGCAGCACAAGCCCTGCAATCCAGAGTCAGCTCCCATAGGTGTTCTACTGCAGTACAGAGGTATCTTTGAGGACTTCATTTAAGCAGCTGTGATGCAGGGGATAGGGAACTGGCCAGGGATTTGAGAGGTCTAGGTTCCATTTCTGGCTCTCCTCTTTAACAAAGGTTCAATACACAGCATCAAGACGACGACAAAAGGGCTCCAGTTGGAGGTTATAGTCTCTAATCTAGAACTCTTCAGAGGGACAACGAAAAGTGGGTTGTTTAATCTCTTAGCTGCCAGGAACTAGGATCCTGATCCAGTGATGCACTGGGAAAAGCACAAAGCAGATACTCAAAACATACAAGACAATACAGGAAGTTTCATTAAAAATAAGCATCAGCTTATTGTTCAATATTCTCAGTAAAATAAAAGATTTAGGGCCAGATTGTCAGTGGCTTCAACTCCACCTCCTTCTTTGGAATTTAGAGTAGATAACCTGTTTGCACACTTTTCAAGGTCATTTGTAAAGTAAATGATTAAACATGAGTTTGCAGACAGGCCCTGGTAGGGATCAGCTCATGCCACACCATTTGTGGGCTTCCCCCTGCCAGTCAGTTGAACTGATAGTATGTGAGCAGTTATGAAGCCACCTCCAGTACAGGTCCTATGAAGGCCTCACTGATTCAGTTCATCATTTCAGCACTGTTTTCAGGGCTGCACTACTATAGTTGTTAAACTGGCAGGGATTTGCTGTTTTCTGGAGAGTTCAGAGATATGAAAATTACTTCTCATGATTATTTAAGCCAGTCTGAATCTAGGATTAAGCCCATTTGTAAAAATAAAATTCGAAGAAGTTGGCTGGTAGTTGATATGACAGAACATAACCCACATAGCACACAAGAGGAAAATTGTTGAAATTTAGAATCCTGTTTGAGGTGAGCATTGGTATTCCAAATCTATACATTTCTTTTAAAGCTATGCTTGATGGACTATTTCACACAAAGTACTAAATATGTTCTGCAACAATATATGCAGAGGGTGGAACCTGAAAGCCTAGTACTGAAATGCCAGATAAAGGTACTATAAGGAAAACAAACTTAACTTACAGCATTCACTGCTTACTGCAGATCTCATTAAGTAATATCACATTAGCTTAAAAATTATACAGCAAGGCTGAGGTGGGAACTGACTTTTTGCCCTCCACTGAACTGAAAAAGAACAAAGACATTTTACATACAGCCCACAGCTGCTACAGTACCTATCAATGTTGTTCTCAGAGGGGGTGGACAGACAGCAACAGAAATCACATGCTAAACTGGTCATTTTATTGACTAGTCTTGTTAATGAAATGGAGGTACTATATTGCACGGTTAACAAGACTTCTCAGAGCCAGCAGGAAGAACAATACAGTGTATTTTTATGTAAGAGTCCTCAGGCTTAGTCCAACTGCATCTGGTGTACTCTGTGCACAACTCAGTTTACATTTCACGTTGAAAACCCTCTCAAACTTTAACACTACCCATTCTGTCAAGTGCTTCAGCACACAAAGCTTCTGAGAGAAAACTCTCAATTTGGGGGGTCATGATTACCTGTATTCCTAAATAAGGGGGAATCTTGCTATGGAAAATACTGATTGCTGTTCTATGCATTTCAAATCAAGGGAGTTAAATATCTGACAGTTTTGCCACCACTTACAAATAGTTTTCCAATTATTTTACAGGAGAAGCAAGTGCAGTGCTTTCTTCTACCCAGCGTAGGGCAGCAGCCCCTGTCCATGGGGGGGGCCAGCTCCCCCCTGGGACACCCACGGACAGGGGCTGCTGCTGGAGCAGCCTCAGCCCACCGAAGGCAGAGGCAGCAGGGGGAAGCAGTGCTGGGGGCAGGGGAGAGTATTGGCTTTTAAGCCGGCTCCCCCAGCACTGGCTTCTGTTCCCTGCCCCCCATTGCTGCCTCTTAGAGGCGCAGGGGGAGAGCGCGGAGCACGTGAGTAGTCGATATTCCAATTGACTAGCTTATCAGGTAGTTGACTACTCACTACAGCTAATCAGCAGCTGCTAAGTGGTGCTACAGGCTCCCTCCTGCCAAATGTGTGCTTGTCTTTGGCTAGGAGGCTTCTTTACAAATCCAACTGTAGGTCTACAGGACATTAGCCAGTCACCAGCCTGGATCCTGCTTTCATTCACCCCTGTTCACAAGCACCATGTGTAATTTCTTTGCCAGTATTTCCTGCAACAATGAACAATTGAAGATGGGTCATTAGAATAAACTGAGTGACTATCAATACATTTTATTATGCATGTGTTCAAAGTTAATATCAGAGGATGGATCAAGACTTATCTTGCATCTCTAAATACGTGGTGTACAGTATTTTGCAGAAACACAGCTAGCAAAGGACTTAAATACATTTGTTTCACCAATGGAAGAAGGCCATACAAAATAAATTGGTAACGCTTCAAAATAATTGCACATTTGAACTCACTGGGGTAGTTATTGTATTTGAAATTGCACAAAATAGTATTTCTTCAAAAATATGTTTGGTTTTTAAGGAAGTGTATCCTTATTTTTCAGAGTATTACTGGTTTGTTAAACCAAGTTTTAATTTTTATGACCAACTGGTGTTTTGCCAGCCATCATCCTGTTAAATCTAAGTGATGCTACAATTATAGAAAACATATTTAACATATGTATTAAATTTAAAAGCCATGCAGCAGATTATTAGGTTATCTAATGGTAAAATCTGTTATTGCCAAGGATGGGGTAATTCCCAGGAAAGGGGGGAAAATGTTAAAATGGTAAGTATCGGAGAGGCACTGGATGCAAAAACAAACAGGCAATTTTTTTGCAAGAGAACATTCAACTGACCAGGTGCTAGCGCTATCTGCTGAAAAGATTATTCCAGTAGTATTGACTGACATAAGGGACAGAATGAATGTGAACTAGCATTTAATTGTACAATTCATCATCAGAACTACATAGAATTCTCCCCCAAGGCAGGTACATAGCTCTTGTTCATGTTAGTAGAAGGTGCCCACCCTTAAAAAAAGTTTGATACACAATCTATCATGTGGCTCCGAACTTCCCCAAGTTTTACTTTTGCTGCAATGTCATTTATATAAGGTTCATCTTAACTATTAAACCAGGTGATTGGAACAAAAAAGTTGGATTTGACATGTGAGAAAAAGCTTTAGATGTTTTCTTCCACTGTTTTCATTCTCTCCCCTAATGTCAGTTTCCTTCCTGATTTATGTTAGCTCATGATCTAACTTCTGCTCCTTTCTTGCACAAATGGTATTTCACTTAATAATGAGAAAACAGAAGTTTTCAAAATTAACCCATGTAACTTCAAATATAAAATATTGGACATATTCCTTTCAATACAGTTTGAAATCATTTGATCAGGCTCCGAAATATGTTTGTCTTCCCAATACAGACTTGCCTAAAGCTCTAAATTAGCATTTATTCATTCAGATTTCAAATTTGAGATAATACAATTACATGCTAGCTTCCCATAGAAACTGCCATCAGAAGTGTGAAGAATTAGGAAGTATGAGGTTAAAAAAATATCCTTTAGCAAAATATTTGTGGAGTGAGTAGTTAGCCATAAAGCCAGTTCCAAAATGTGAATCAAGAATATACCGGAGAAGGTATTTAGTGTCATGGAGTCCAATACCTTATTAAAAAACTGAGCAAGATCAGGACTCATTCCTAGCCCATGACATTAGAATACACTAGCTATAGCAAGCTATAAAATTTTAGTATCAAAGTATGACACTGATTCAGCAGTGCCGCCACCACATAGTTGTTGCTGCAAGTTAACAATTCTTTCCAATAGCTCATCTCTATTTTCTGCAAGAAAAATCATGTCCCCTCCAATGGCAGCAGAAAGCTGACCTGCACATTCTTCCATCATAATACACACCACCAGTTTATGAAAGTCCAATGAGCTCCCATCTCCTTTGCAACTCCACAGTACGTGGAATTAAATTAAATTTCATTTTCAAATGAAATTTTCATATACTCTTATAAGACACCCTTATGGCATTACGTAGATCCTAATGTTTATGGAATGTAAGTAATTCATGTACTTGACAGACCAGTGTACATGGCAATGTCTCTAAAGATCCCTGTAAATGCCAGCTGCAATTATGCAATCCACAAAAACTTCATAGCTCCTTACTCGGATTATAAGCAGCAAGAGCCACCACTGCACACACCATTTAAGATTAACACTCTTCATCTGCACTCAGAACTATCCAAGAAATTCTACACTTCTGTAGTTATTGCTTTAGAAAAAAGTGTTTAACATCAATTGTCATCTTTGTGTTCATTTTGAAAGGAATGAATGCTATCGCTATATATAATTTCTTCATGGTAAATGGGGAACTAAGCTTTTCCACATAAAAAATTAGTTCATATGTAGGAGGGCTTTATTTTAGAAGTTACAGCTAATAGGTTTGTATATCTCCCCATTTTAACAGCACTGTAAACATAGCATATGTGATTTGTGACATGTCGTGGGCTGCCTTTACTATTGAGATTGGACAGATAATATACTAAACAGCAGCTACAAAAGTTTCATTATGTTAGCCAAGAAGAGGGAATAAATATAGCTTCAGCATTTTTAAGAGCCTGGGAATATTTACACACACTTGCAAGCTATCGGAACAAAGTGTTTTTTTAAAAAGTAGTTTTACCAATAACTGAACTTGCAGACAACACTCCAAGAAAGCCAGCAGATCAGGATCTCTTATGTCAAGGACTTACTTCTCTGGAGTGGCAGTAAGTAACACCTACCCCTTTATTCAAACACTGCTTAAAAAAAAAAAAAAAAAAAACCCACCTATTTCCTTCAAAGTTATATCCAATACTTCATTTGGAGGCAGCCTTAAACGGCACATCAGAAAAAGTTCAGTTGGGGACGGCTTACTGGAAGGGACAGTTAAGTTATTTACTATTTGCAAAAATCTGAACTTGTTTTACGCTGATAATTCTTTAGCTACTGTACAAGATATTTCAGCACAGAAAGCACATTGTTAACACCACATGTAAACCAAGTTATGACAGATCCTTTTCTCGCAGTGTCATGTTGCAGGTAAGCCATTTTACTTTACATCAACCAGCTGGGAAATTGCATTTCTACATCAAGGTTATTCCCACTGAACCCCATAGAAGAGCTTTGCTCTACAAAGATAACCAAAGATAACTGTATCCTGCAAGAGCAGGAGAAAGGATCCAGCAACCAGTGCTTTTGTGACAATATTCTAGTAGGGTTTTCAGTCATTCGGTGTGTGTTGCTGTACATAAGGTGCATGAACCTGTCAGGTCCTAGGTCAACGTGAGAAGCCAGTCGCAAGGCTGCAACCAACTACTGGTGTCATGTCCCATATCTGTAAGAAAAACAAGATGGAGAACTACTCAGCACATCATACAATATTAAAGTCAAGAGTATAAGACCTATACCTATAGCAAAAGTAACAATACACCTTAAAAGATGGGCAGTAATCATTGATGGGGAGTGGGCACTAAGAATTTGAAAAGTGGTCATGGGCAGCACTGTTCCATATTGATGGAGGAGGTGCAGGGTCTGGGATGGAGGCTGGTGCAGATGGGAGCTTGGCTATGGGATTGGAGTACAGCAGGGGGGTATGGTTGCAGGAGGATTCTGTCCAGGAGGAGGGATGCAGGAGAGGAGGCAGGGGGTTGGGTAGTGACTAGGGGCAGGAAGTTGGGAGAGGGTATGGGGCAGGAGAGTATTCTGACCTGGGACAGGAGTACAGAAGGGGCGTGTGCAGACATAAGGGGTGGGGGGGGTGGGGGGGAGAGGGGAGAAGGGACACGCAGAAGGTGGGGTGCCAAAGGCAGGCTCTGGCCAGGAGGTGGCTCCCAGCTAGCAGATTTCTCAGCCAGGCTCTCTGCTTTCCATGCCGCTGCATACTGCTCAGAGCATTCAACAGGACACAAACAAACAGTGCTGCTTATTTTCAGCTTGGTCACCTTGTAAAGTTATACTGGCTATGTTGCTGTTTCACAAAGCTAAACTACATTTGAAGTAAGGACTCTAGCTTGCACGCCACCTTGTTTTATAAGTCTGTGTATGGAAAAAACAAAAAAACAAAACAAAAAAAAACACTTTTGGCTTTGGAAACCCTCTTCATTAAAAAAATGCAGAGCTACAGAACATTAAAGAGTATAAAAGTTACTGGGCCATTTCATTACTCATATCCGCAGGCAGCATAAGCACAGTATAGCACATTATCAAAAGATTTTATGACTTAAGGAAATTGAGCATCACTGCAGTAGAGTCAGAGATAGGATAGGAGCAGTGTGCTGAACTGCTGCTTGTGACACTCCATTTGCTTTGTCTAATTCACGCTACAGGAGTGTTGCATGCTCTCCCATACACCAGGATAGACCTGCAAGCATGGACCAGACATACTGGCAACGTCAAGAGCCTTCCTCATCTGCCCTGCCAGCCACAGAAATGATGAAAAAGCAAGGTGAGACATGGGAACAGGAGGAAATGAAGTACCAGACAGTTGGACGCTGGGCAGTGGCAGATGGAATACCGAGCTAGCAACACTAATATAATGTTTGCATCATGGCAACTGTATCCTCAGGATCCATTGCAGAGTGATCTGAAAAACTACTTGAAGAAAAGATTTGTATCTGATATGAGCCTGAAGCTGTCACTGTTACGCAATTAAATCCAACAGCATCCAGACATATGTCATTTCCTCTGCAGTCATTTCAAACAGTGACACAAGGGGTATTAAGGGAAAGCATTTTAAAAAACAAGTCCATGGGCATGTGCGGACAAACGCCCTTTGCTGAATGTACATATCAGCACACTGATAAGAGACAGCAGATATTAAGTTCCTCACATGGAGCCCTCAGACTCTAAATGACAATTTCTTTAGTGTCTGAATCAGGTTAGTATGTATGAGACTAGAGCGCTATTAAAGGAAAAAAAAAAATCACTGATTATGGAGAACTCTGAATAAGGCACATCTATCCCTTTCGAGGTCTGTGAAGAGCCATTACCTGAAACTTCATTTTACTACTTTGACCGTGCACAAAACAAATAAACTACCATAGTTCAGAGAAAGTCCTTCAAATCTCCATGACATTAGTTAGGCTTCAATGGGATTACTCACATTAGGATTGTCTGGCATCACTGACCCCTTCTATTTCAAACTCCTTGGGAGCAGGGACCATATCTTCTTACTGCATGGTGCTTTTCAGACAGCACCAAACTATACAGGTAGTCCTTTTAATTCATTGGGATTGCCTGCATATTCACTATATAGGCAGAATGAAGGTAGTAATGGGATTTCTTATTAGAAAGCCTTTGATCTTAACTACAACTACATTTTTGACTCATGATTAACTCTTGCTATCTACAAAACATGAAGTTGCCAGCTTGATTTTTTTATGTGTTTGCAACCTCTAGAAAAAGGCAAAAGAAACTGACTACATATACTAAGATCATAAAACTCAAAGTAAAAGAGCGATTCAAATAACCTGTAGAGAAGAATAATCCTACCTTCACAATCCGATCACTCCCACAGGTAACCATTAGTCCCCTAGAAATGTCCATAGACATGTGGGAAATGTTGTGCTTGCCTTCATGAAAAGTTGCCAGGGAAGTACGACTAGTGAAGGGAAACAATTGAAATTAAAAAATATCCATTAGACATCAGTTTGTCAGCAATACAAAATAAAGCATTACAGGGACATTTCTGAAAAGCTAGTAAGTCAAACCTAACATTGCTCACCTAAACAATGGTCAGTAAGCTCTTCACAGCATACACTAATTATAGGAGACACACATGCTTACCTGGCCTCCCACTTGATTTGTGGAAGTTCATCAACACAGCACAATGGAGAACAGGTAGAGGAAAATGCAGTTCTTTACTTTTAAGATTCAACAGCTATAAAGTCTATTTTCCAATAAGTTTCAACTTTTCATGCAGCTGTATTGGTTAGTGACTAAGCAAGTGCCAGCCCCCTTCAAAATGTGTGCAAAGCAGCCCCAAAAGAACTATTAGTGTGATACAAACAAGTTAACCTGACTGGGAGGCATCCACATTCTTCACTGCCTTTAGAAGTATTTTCCCATGCTTGTAAAATATGTATAAGCTTTCCTGTGAGAAGGCTGCACATTATAACTTAAAGTTATCTGCTATGTACATCTCACTTAAGCAATTATGAACATGGTATGTAGTTCCTGGCATTTAATAAAACATGGATTATAAATGGATGAGCCACAGTTGCAACCAATCATACAGAGATCTTAAAGCTACCAGCTAGGCTCCTCCAGAAGTTTCAGCCCTTGTATACAAATCAGTAAAGGAACGTCAGACCTTTAAGCATACTCACTCTTCATCTTTGATGGACTCAAAGCAAGAGTCACAGACACGGACTTGGAACTCAAAGCCCATGATTGGGTAGCTGGACCGCTTCGTACTGCACTTGCCACACACTGCTTGACCACATTTCCTGCAGTGATGCTTCACAGGAGAATTAAAATAAGAGGGACATTTTAGGACACAAACTGTTAAACTCCCAAAAAGCAGCAAGAGGGATAACTCAAGAAATTATACAACCTCCTATGATCGTTACCCTTCAGAACCAGTTATAACCCATGGATTCTTGGTCCTTAATTACATGCCAGCCCCAGGGAATTTTGCCATTGACTGCCAAAAAGGGCCAAGATATTATCCATGGATTCTAGGTCCCTTTTCTCCAGCAGACTGAGGGTAAGTACCTTACAAAACAAAAGCAGATCATACTTTTGCCTTGACTATAGTCTGGGAGGGGTGGCGGTATGGAGGGATTGCTCCTGGAACATTTAAAATGAAGAAAGATCCTTTCAATATTTCCAAGAGATTTATACCCCGGCATAACTGAAGGAGGACAAGGCCATTAGTGTGTCAGTGCAAGGTAAGGTGCTCAAATTAAGGCTAATATTTTGGTAATAATTTGTCAGTATAAGATCTTAGGCCATGTCGTGCATTCAGTGTTTACTAACTGTAGCTCTCTTACATGCACACCTGTGCTTAAACTGGTTCTCTCTCTCGAAAAATGTTTCCTGTGGGATGACAAAGTGACATAATCATGGCGGAGTCCACAGGCATTGGGAGGGGTGCAGCGGTGCATGGACGAGCAGAGCCAGGCCCGGACCAGCATGCTGCTGCTGGGCCTTCCCCAGCCACCAGGGGCAGAACTGGGCCTGGCATGGCCTCAGCTTGGAAGGGGAGGGAGGAGGCGGCGGCGGCGGCATGGACAGGCAGAGCCAGGCCGGGCACACTGCTGCTGCTGGGCCTTTCCGGTCCACCAGGGGCAGGACCAGGCCTGGCATGGCCTCAGCTGGGGAGGGGGTGGGGAGGGGTGTGTGTGTGTGTGTGTGTGTGTGTGGCCATGGCAGGAGGGGGTGGAGGGTTGAGAAAGAGGGAGGTGGGAGAGAGTGGGGAAGGAAGAGGAGAAAGAGCCCAGGCTGGCATAGCCCAGGGCAGGGGAGGGAAAAGGGCCCAGGCAAGTGCAGCCCGGCCCTCCCACATGGATGGGGGAGATCTGGGGTTGCCTATTGCCCCCTCCCGCCCCCATGTGAAGGGGGTTGGCGAGCATAGCAAGCAGGGGGCACAGCCCCCTAGTTTCACTTAAGCCCATTAGCCCCACACAGGATGACCCAATATAATGCTTTCCTTTGCTGCACTTGGTAAGTTCTCTTAATCAGAGATTTCCTGATTCACACCACTTTACTGGCAATGGAGACCAGGACCTCTACTACTTTAAATTGTGGTCTTTCTACTCAGTTTTCCCCTTCAAAAATAGACTGGAGTTGAAGTTCAGCAGTTGAGTATAAATACAGAACACACACCAAAATCTCCACACAACGAAGTGCACCATAAGGGATTTAGAACCATATCCTCACCTGTCTCAACCCTAGTGTCTTTGTGTCCCACATCTGCTTTATATTCCAGAAGAAAGGCTGTTCACATTTCTGACAAGAATCACTTTCTAGCCACTGAGGAGCCTAGTTGGGGAGGAAGAAATAAATAGTCTTAGCATATTCAAATCAACAAGGTAATGAACAAACAAAAAAAGAGCTGATACACATGCAGTGTAAATTTAAATTTAAAGAGCCCCCATATCAGCTATGAAAACAATAACCAAGAAAATCTGAATTGCTTTGCATTCAGTGCCATAGTTGACTACACTCAAAAAGCAATTTGAGAATTCAGTGCTAAGATACGTGCAGAAAGCCTCATGGTTATCTGTTACCAAGATCTTTGTGCACCTCCTACACAGTTTTTACCCCCACAGCATTTCTTGGTTGCTGTCCTAATGAGAAAGAGTCTGGTATGATGCATCTGAATTATTAGATTGCTGCAGGAGGTTATAAACCCCTGGGTCTCACTGCCAGGATGATTCTGAAAGGCAAAAAAGTAATCTGAGATACAGACACTCTACAGAGAATCAATTACTCCTTCAGAAGCTCTCATTCTCATCACATCCTTTTCCTGGGGCTGCAGCATTTGAAACAATTAGAGAACTTTTATCAGCTGCGTCCCACTTACTCCAAGTAAATATGTACCTCTACTTCCATATCTATTAATGATATGCTAAGTAGCACTAACATTTACTACTGTTCTACAATGGAGTATTCAAAGCATAACTCTGAAGTTAAGACTTGAACTTTGTAGTACATTTGTGGGATGATGCATAAGAAGTTCTAGGAGGCATCTTGTTGTGTTGGGTAAATTCTCACATGCATCTTCCAAGGGCCATATACCCTGAAAGTTATTTCAAGGTTAGTTTAATTCCACACCACTATAGTCTTACATACTTATGTGTCTTCCTATTGTCTTGGGCATATTGCTATCCTGTGGCAAGTCATTTATCTCAAATTTTAAAATTACCATGACCACCACACTGACTGCTCAATCAGTCTCTGCACATCCAATAATTCCAGCTCCAAAATAAAAACATACATAAGTGGCATCTATTAACATTGGTGGACCTTCCTAAATTAGCTCCCTCAATAAAGGGATAGTAGAATTCTTGATTACCCAGGACTGTTGACTAATCAATGAAATGTGGATTGATTCAGTCAAAATGAAAGACACTCTCCATTTCAATAATGAGGAGATGTCAGTTTCAGGGGCCCCATCATTTTCATCTTCCACACATCTGGGATCCCACTACTGGTTCAGCTGCTCCTGTTTCTCATTTATCAATCTCCATTTAATGGCAGAAAATAGATAAGTCATTACAAAAGTATAGTACAAACTGATGGATGATGCATTGAAGACTACCAAACTCCCACTAAAAAGCTACACCTTTAGTTTTGGGGATTTCCTCACCATGCTGTCAACAAGGTTCTAGAACACTTGAGGGTATCAAGATTTTCCTCAAGGCTATACTACAGTGACTAAGGCATGTCTACACTAGCAAGCTTACAGTGGCACAGGTCTACTGATGCAGATGTGCCGCTCCAAGACTGTTCATGTAGCTGTTGTATACAGACCCAAGGGAACCCTCCCACTGGCACAATAAAACCACTCCCATGCATTGCAGCGTCCAACACAGCACTGTCCACACAAGTTATACTGACAGAAGTGCCAGTATCCCTTGGGGTGTGTTTCTCCCCCCCCCAGACACTCATGGCCAAAAGAAAGTTATAATAAACATGGTAGTGTAGACATGACCTAACACTGACCCTGAAGTGGTTAACAGCTGCTGGAGGAGGAAAAGCTACCAATGGGCTTGTCAGTGAACACCAGCTGGAGGGGTAGATTCTACTGTGCACCAACTGGCCTGTGTGGAAGTTCTCTCATGGACACTGATGCCAAAGGCTATGTCACATTGTTCAGCACTCCCTTTTTTGTTCCCTTTTTTGGTCCTGGTCCAACATGGACTCCTAAGTGCTACCACAATAAGCATAACGAAAACAGTGCTTGTGGCTTTGAAGATCCCTTCGAAAGAAAACAGGGTGTGCAGAGAGAGAACTGAGAAAAAGCAGTCAGAGCGGTCTACCACCCAGCCACTTTTTGGTTGACATGACAGCACTAATGCACTCATGGCAAGAAACGACAGCTTCTCAGGCTACACAGATTTTTCTATACCACTTTATTTCACAGCACAAGAAAGGAACATTTTACAGAACATGTCTCAAGCCTTGCATCAACAATATTTAAATTTATCACTTATTAGCCAGATTTTTAAAAAGCCAGTGAATTCCTTCTATATTTTAATTTTCCTTTTGAAGTGAAACAAGGGCTAAACTATAATATTTTACTGAAAAAACTAAGAGCAAACATATTGTGAAGACTACACAGCTCTACAAGGAATTCAATAGTCTGCATTAGGGTGTTGCCTCCCAAGGTATACTACAGGATTCTTTCCAACTATATTATTGGAAAGAGTGCACCATTATGTCAAGTATGGCCAAGATCTTACGTTGCGCAGCCTTCTCTTTACTATGGAAAAACAGTATGTGATGAATTCACATTTCAACATGTTTCACCTCGGTCCACACTGCTAGGCTTGCACTGAAGAAAGCTGGGTCTTTGTGGACTTTACCATATAGATAAAATAAGGGCAGTGGCAATCTGATACTTCTCACAGAAGCGGAGTCACTGAGCTCTGATTCCTGGCCAGCTATCAAAGCTTGGGGTTCTCTGGTCTAGGATGACAGAATAAGCTAGAAAGCTTAGCCACCAACAGTGACAAAGTCGACACCTAGCACATGCATCTACCTCTTCTCTGCTGATATCCATATTCCAAACAGCAATTCCGCCATCAGCTGAACATGAGACCAGTTGCCGCGTGAGCTGGATGTAACAAATAGCCTGCACCTTATCACTGTAAACAAAGAGGACACTGTTCACTCTTCCAAACATTTAAGTAAAAGCAACATTCCCTAAAAAGTCTGGGTATGAATTTGTAAGAGTCACCTAGAAAGCTAAAAACAATGTCAGTAGCTAGGGCCGGTCAGCTGTAGAACTATTGTAAAGCAAGACCGCTACATGTTTGAAATGAAGAATCAAATTTTAGAAGCTGGATTTGGTACCATTTGGTACTGGATTTAGTGTTATTTCAGCACTGAATTAGCTGCAGTAGCACAATGTGTTAGCTTAGGAAGCAGCCAGTTAGACCTGTATGCTGATCATGTCGGTATTTTGGTAGTAAAGCCCAGCCACAAATAAAACGCATCTCAGCTGACAGGCATCTGAGCTGGGCAGACCTGCAAATATGCTTCTTCATGCACATTCTGAAGTCAAAAGAACAACAATATTTAGGTATGTTAAAATGCGGGTAATTGGTTACCTGTGTAACAATGAGATTTTCAGCAGTTACATGCACCTACCAGTGTACACCAGAAGTCATTTTTTAACCTGGCTCCAGCCTGCGACTCCAGGAGCCTGCGTGTAACTGAACAGTAACCAATAAGCCCCGCCTTATCAGTTAACCATTTACATGGATATTCTTTTACATCCCTACCAATAGTAGGGGACAATTGTGAGAAAATAGCCAAAGAACTGTGTCCTTAAAAGATCCAACTGGAAGCCCTTTTGCTGATATACAAGTTGTTAGGGTTGGCATAATATTCATATTTTAAGAAACTGAATTAATTTTCATCTGTTTAAATTTCAGTCATAGGAAATTGAGGAGTCAGGCCATAGGGTGGTTAGAATAGTTATTTAACAGAAGATGTTGATTCAAAAAGTTAAACTGTCAACATCACACATAAAATAAATGAAGTAAATATCTTTAAATAAAACTTATACTTTGCCCAAAAGCTTAATGTGTGCTCCCTGTAAGTTGGGAGCATTTTCTTCATTATTTGTGTTTAGAGTGTGGAAATTGGCATTTGCCAATTAAAAAAAAAAATTTAATCATCCTAAGCCTATTTAGTCATTCAGTTTCCTATTCTTCCCCACCCACAAGTTCCTGTTTTCCTGTGTTCACTTGCTGTGCAAACAGTGACTTCTGGAGGAGAGCTGACTAGAGAAAAACAAGAATCTATTTGATACAGCTGTCCAGAAGGGAAATCTATTACAGTTCTACCTACTTTTAATCACATACTGCAACAGTGAAAATTAAGTTCAGTGATTTTTTTTTCCCTCCACTGCTTCTGAAATGGAATATTTTCCCCCACACCATATAAAAATTCCACCGCCATCTGTCAAGCATGAGTTTGGAAAAGAAAAACGCATAGCTGATATACACAGTCTTCCCAACACAATACATGGAAGAGTGAAAGAAGCAGTGGAAGGTCCTCTAGTCATAGGTGTCAAACTGCACTACTGCAGCCAATATATAATATGAACCGTTGCATGTGAATGCACGAGTGGGAATTCAAGTACAGGAAGTCAGCATAGATACTTTAAAATAAATTGTGATTTAATGACTAAAATCCAAGATGAAGAGGAATCATTAAAATGAAGGATTTTACAAATGTGTGCTACTATGCAGATGTCATTGGACATGTTCACCTTCTTCCTGTACAAGCATTCTCGTGAAGGGTATACTATAGCAATGAGACTTGACACCATGCAGCAAAAATTCCCAATCTTAGATAGACCACTACAACACTGCTAACAAGAGTAGTCCTAGTATCTTCACCCACCTCTGAATTCTAGAAATTATTTTAATTCTCATCTCATCACTACTCACATTTAAGTGATAGCCAAGAAACAAGTCTTATGATAGTAATGCTACTGAGATTTGTTCCCCCAGCCCCCATGTGTTACCATCTCAAGAGAGCACTGAGACATACCATCCTGTCTAATTATTCACATACTGTGAATAATAACTAGACATTGAATTGGGAGCAGGGATTGAATTGGAAGTAGGGATTTGGGAGTAGGGTTGTTAGCAACTAGCCAGATAACCATTTAACTAATAAGCTAACACTTATCAGTCCCATTTAAACCCCTCCCCTTCCCCTTTTGCTTTGCATTTAAAACTCAGACTAGCAGACTGGCTTAGTCCCAGCTTTAAATGAAGAGCATGCAGGGGTGTCGTCCATCACACTACACTGCTGTCTCTATCAGAGGCAGCAGTGCAGGGCAGCAGGCAGAAGGCTCCCTGGGAGCTGGGTCAGGAATGCACTGGATGCCAGCTCTGCCCCTGGGGGTCACTAAATAATCATGTAGCTAATAATTGTTGTGGTTACATGATTACTAAAATAAATTATTCTAACATCCCTATTGGGAGCTGGTCACATTTAGTTTAGTCCTTCTGAAAACCCACAGAAACTAAGTATTTGGAAAAAAAACAGAACTGCAAGTCATTGCTACATACTGATGGCCCTGAAGCAGCAGTGTTCGGCCTTTCCTTCCACCAATATCCCACATGATAATGCTGTGATCAGATGCTCCAGAGAAGAGTAACCGTTGCATAGGATCCCACCAGAGGGAAGCAACACTTCCTTAAAAAACAAACAAACAGGTGAGGTAACATCTTTTAGTGGATGAGGGAAGACGAACTTTGAATCTCATCTCTTATTCATGCATCATGCCACTCTGCGCTGCTGACTCTCTATCCCTGGGAGCAGGGTGACAGGCATGCACTGGCTCCCAGAGAGTTGGCAGCTGCCCCACACTGTGGGCTCTGCCACAGAAAGCTGATATGGCAGAACCCGCAGTACATAACCAGTGTAACTGCTAAATTTTTTAATAGTGAGACTATTAATTAACTGCTTTAACATCCCTAGTAGCAATCAGGGCAAGGAGACTGGTGGGTATAAGAGTAGGAATTGCAGCACCATTGGGCAGGGGAGGAGGGGACAGAGTGATGAGGGAGCAAGGGGAAGTGCACAGCTTGTGTTGAAGTTTCATCTGCCCCTTCCCAAGCAGTCAGGAGGGAGTGTAAGGTACAAGCTACGCACTTTCCCCTGACTCCCTGCTACACAAGACTGCAGTCCCCCCCCAAAGGGCATGGGCGGGCATCTAGGGGTTGAGGGAGCCCCAGACCGGGGGGCTTGAGCGGAGTAGGGTGCACACTCCCAGGCAGCCCTTTTCACCTACCTGGCTACCTGCTTCTTAACAAGGTAACTTGCAGAATAGTCCCAGAAACCAAGCTGACAGCAGTTGCAGCCAAGCCCCCCCAGCCTACTGGCTTCAATGCATTGAGGCCCCCAGTGGCCATGGGCCTGCATGCACAACATGTCTGAATGCTGCTAGGTGCACCCTTGCTCTGAAGTAGTTATCTCTAAATGCAGTGACTCAGTTTCCCAAATATTTTAATGGCAGTGAGAACTAGTCATAGGACAAACATACTGCAGACAAAATGTATGTACTCCATTGGTTTTTATAAAGATTTTTATATTTGTTTCATACACCTTATTAATCCTTCAGTGCAACACACTGGCTTTAAACAACTGAACTCAAAATGCATGGCACTGCATTAGTCCAACACTTATGACAGGCAAGCTACACAAGACACATGAAAAATTCACTTGAATTTAATATTCTAGCTCACTGAATTGTTCATACTAGATCAACAGAATACAAGAGAGACTAATTCAAGAGTACATATTTGAATTAGCGCTTAGATTTAAGTGAAACAACATATGGGAAGCACAAATACAAAGATATAAGATAAGCTTATTGTCACACTGTTCCAGCAAGCAGAACAACTGTTGTTCTGTTCTAAATGAGGAAGAAACCACAACCCCTTCCCTACTGGTTTCTGTTTTGACTCCTCCTACCTACCGCAGTTTATCAAATACAGCTTTACAGTGTTTCACTTCATCATCCTGGTCTGCACAGCAGAAGCCCATTAAGGATTAGAAAAACAATATGACTGTTACATCCAGCAACAAGGTCTGTAGAAACAGACTTCTCCCACTGAACCACAGCCTCATGATCCAATAGATCAGCACTGTTAATGCAACAGGCCAGTAAAATGCTATTCTGGATTCGAAGTCATGTGAGGTCAAAAAAAAAGCAAAAAGGGTCAGCGTAGTTATTCCTCTCAGTATAAGCCTTCCCAATGACCTCACCTGGAAGCACAGTAGTAGATAAATACCTCTGCCTGCCTGGCCCCACGCTGCTCCTGGAAACAGCTGGCTAGCTGGCCTGCCAACGTATCTGTGTGTGGCCCCTGGGGAAGGGAGGCGGGGTGTGTCCATTTGCTGCACTGCTGCCCACACCTGCAAGTGCTACCTGGGTAGTGCTGGGGCAGCAAGGAAATGCCTCATTCCTTCTTCCCAGGGGCTGCAGACACGTGCCTGCACTCTGCCAGCCAGCTGCTTCCAGGAGCAGCATAGGAACAGGCAGGCTGCCTATCTGAGGATTGCAGTTGACTGGCAGAGGCTCCAGGATCTACCAGTCAATTGTGAATCACCAAGAGTTGGTGACCACAGCTTTACATGCTAGTGAATACAGGCTGACATTTTGTAAGGTGAGACATCTAGTGGCGAAGTGTACACATGCATCATTTAAGACCGTTACTGTGAAGCTCATGCACTACAGTTGGTGCCTAGGAGGACAGCAGTGTCATCCCTAGCACCTTGGCAGAACCCAGAGTTAACTATGAAACAAGCTGAGTTCTCAGCTATTTAAATATCCTGCCAATTTAAGATACACAAGTTTAATGTCTTTAGAGGAAGAACTTTGTTCAGCAAGTAGAGATAGGCAATGAACTTGAAAGTTTAGGTCAGAGCTTGCTCTTGACTACATTTCCCATCTCCTGCTGAGAGTTATTTTTCCAGAGACTGAATTAGCCAGGAAAGCTAAGGGGGAAGTTAGTTTACCTTCATGCCCTTTGAGCGTTGTGATAACTGTACATGTATTCTGGTCAAGCTTCAGCAACGTGATCTGTCCAGAGTAGTCCCCAACGAAGGCATGTTCGGTTTCAAAGTCATATCTGATCACAAGTTAAGGAACACCATCCACTGTTCTCAGTCATTTGATTCTCTTTACAGAAATAGTCTGCCATCAGAACTAAAAAAAAAAAACAGATTAAAACCACCACCAACAGAAACCAGACGGAAAACTTCAGACTGGAAAGCTCTTTAGCAGTTGAGTATTTATGTTTATGGGCCACTCACATATTACGAACCTAAAACCAAAGGTTTACAGGGTAGGTTTAAAAACTTTCAGTTTTATTTTCACAAGAAGCTTTTAGGCTCAATTATTCTTGACCTTTTTAACAATGATGTTCCCAAAACTCAAGAGGAGCCAAAATATATCAATAATCCACTTTTTTCTTGCACTTTCAGGTCAGTTAACTCTCACTCTTGTTTACTTCAGTCAAGGAAAGAGTGAAAAATCTAGAGGAGTCTTGTTGCCATGTAAGGGCCTGAGGGAAGCCACAGCGGTCTCAGGAGTAGAGTACCTGGACATTCTAATTAGCCCTACCATCCATGGCAAGCATCTACTAACCTCCTATTTGCATCCCTGTAATACTTTACATCACCCTAATCAAAACTGAAGGCCCACTGTGCAGCACTATACAAAAAATGAGACCATCTCTACCCTAGAGACTTTACAACAGAAGTAGATACATCCTTTCCCTCTGTTTAACAAAAGCAGAATGATCAAGATGAAAGTCTCAGAAGAGCAACCGTGTTAGTCTGCAACTTAAAAAAAAAAACAAAAAACCACCACACACACTAAGTAGTCCTGTAGCACCTTAGACTAGCATAAAAAGTTATTTATATAGATACAGAATCATGTGCCTTCGTGGATAAAACCCACTTCTGGCTTCCAGCTCATCTGAATTTATAATAGAAGAAGGGGGGGGGGGCCCGCACACCTATCAATTACAGTGTCAGTGCTAATGAGGCTAATTGAGTGTCTCATTAGCACCAGTAGAATTGGCAGATAAACAGAAAAAGAAGGGGGGGGGGGGGGGGGGGAGAAGTCATAAACTCTGGGTTCCACCTCATCTAAAGTGGGTTTTGCCCATGAAAGCTCATAATACAAGTTGATACATGTACAGCAATGGTCAAGTTCCTATTAATACATGAGTGGCCCATAAAGTTTTATTATTCACATGAAAAATAGTGCCTGAAGAGTATCTGACATTGCTCCATCCAGAAAACAGTTGGTACCACCTATTTCTTTAAAAAAAAAAAAAAAAAAAAAAGACATTCCGCAGCCCATAGTATACGCTTATTGTTTGTCCTCTGCTGAGGTCACTACTGAAAGACAAGTAGGAACTAAGAGGGGTTTACTGTGTAGAAAGGAGTGCAGTATAAACCAAACCTTGCCACTGCAACGGGAAAGCTCGGCTTCCAATGCCTTATTAAGCATGAGGGGTTTAAGTATTTGAGGGTCTGCAGATAAACAATCCTGCATATAAGCCCGTATAGGCTGGCTGCCAATTGCAGTGCCCCACACTTAGCATTATTTCACCTTGAAGTTTACGTTTTCATTATTTAATCAGACACTAAGGAACATCCATTCTGTCATTTCATATTTGAGGAAGCCTTTGTAAAAGATCTTTAACTCACGCCTCATAAAAGCTGTTGGTGATTGTGCTGAATATTCAAAAATACATAGTGACAAGCTAGTCATTTGCTCCCCATTGCTAATGATTCAAGCACAGTGTGTTGAAAGGAATCAATTTCCTTTGAAAAAAAAAAATAAAGGCCATACTATGGAAATCTAAAAACATTTTCTGTTACAAGGGGAATTCTAAGTTTTTCCATTTCCTAGAAGTAATTTGTTCCAGATATTGACTGTAATGACTGAAGACTGGTTAGCATAACAGCACACCTCCTGCCCATCTAAGTGCATTACTATAGCAACATACCTCCACAAGAGGTGCACAGCTTACAATCAGCATAGTCAGGGCAGTGTCCATGCAGACACTGCATCCCTTACATCTGCTGGCTGTCTTGTCACCCGCATCCCCACTACCAGCTGGGAGTCCCCACTGGGAGCCTAGCAGCCCTGGTCAGTTTTACAGGCAAAAAGCCTCCCCCACTCCAGGCAGGGAATGGGGTGAAGGGGTTGAGAGGCAGCTCACCAGGAGCCAGAGAAGCCTGAGGCAGCTGGACTCCTGTCAGAGAGCTGCCAGAGGAGCTGAGAGCCCAGTCTCTCAGCTCCCCACACTGCCATCCTTTGCTTCGAAGTGCTCCTGGGGAGAGTGCACACAGTCGACAAAAAGAGGATCGTGTGGATGTGCACGACTGCAATGGCTTTAAGAACCTAATACAGGTCAACTTACATTTCTAGTGTAGACATACCTTATGCCTCAACACAGACAGCTGACAAAGGCTTAATGCAGATGAATAGAACTAGATTACTCCAACAACGCTCACACATTGTGTACTAAGTTTCCAGATAAGAAACTTAAGCTATGCACTAAAAAGCACACAAGATGCCATGCTACTTCCATTTTTAATCCAATCTACATACCAAACACTACCTATTCGTTCAATTACTAAAAATTCAGTCTACAGCAAATTTTTAAATGCATATAGGAGGTTAGTCATATGAACATTTGTAGATTCCACGTGCTGTGGAAAGAAACCATACAATTCAAGTTTCGGAATCCAACATGTAATTTTGTAAGCTAGAAGTTATGTATTTTAGAGAATCTGAACAGTAGAACCTCACTAATCCATACTGTTGGCTGGGGAGCCATTGTAGAGTGTGAACTGTAAGAAATCAAGTAAGTAAAAAAATACATTGAAAAATAAAGATACGACAAGATGCAACTGGATTTTCTCAAGTGTAGCTTAGTGTTAGTTATTTAATACCTTCTCTGCTAAACACATTGCAGTGGATTTTGTAATGATAAAGTTTTGTCTTGTTTGTTAGTGATCTGATCATTTTCGATGGATACTGTAAACACGAAGCCCAAGAGGTGAAGTAGCGTCTTCCCACCATATTCCCACTCCTGGTGCACATCCAGCTGACGCACTTGTCATGGCCAGTACTGATAACCCACTCTGCTCCCAGGCAGAAGATGACAGCTGACACCCGATTCTGATGAGCTGTGGAAATAAAGCAGAGGATCTGAGCATTTAGCTAGAAATATTTTAATCAAATCTGTTCTAGTTAGAAAGAAATTAAAAGTGCTGGGGGGGAGGGGGGGGGAGGGAGAGAAAGAATAGTTGCAGGAAGAATTTCACCTTTGCTATCACACTTACTTCTGCCCCAAAATTGGATAATGTTAGCAGAGTCTGATTTGTTTTTCATTTGTCATCTCAGTGATTGGCCTTTAATGAATCAGACATGTCAGAAAAAGAAATCTGCTCATTTAGTAATTTCTCCCTCACATAATAATGTCCCTCATTTGAAGGCAGGTTGGCAAAGGAACTCCAGTGAGAGCATTCTGTACAGTGTGAGAACATTTAATGTAGTAAGAATATGTAAATAAGAGACATGGAAGGAAGACTGTAGGGGGAGGGTACATTATAGATACTTCTGGACTGAAACGTAAAAAAGTCATCTGCTTTTAGGAGAAAGGGGCTTTTGTAGCTTTTTAAAAATAAGGTCTTTCTTTTAAAGAAAAGCACCCTTTTCCAGTAGAGTTCGACAGGAAGTCATAAGACAAAGCTGTATTTTGTTTTCCTACAGTTTTGGCTTTTAGTACCAAGTCTTCTGTGTATCAAGTTATTAATTAATAACTGAAATCGTGACTGAATATTCTTCAGTATTTGGCTGTACATTTAGTATTCTTTCTACATAGCGCTTGGAAAACTTACATCTTTCATCAACAGCAGTTTTAATAGAGTAGCCCCCAATACCTGATGAATAGGAATCTTTATCATCTCATTCTTACTTCACTACTTAGTTCTTACTACTTTAACTGAGACTCAAGAGCCCAAGTGTTTAATAGCAGGCATATTGGCCTAATTATTGCACACACAATATCACCCAGGTGTTTTAAAGAACAGAATTCCCCCCTCTCCTTATATTAGGCACCAGTACTGCATCAAGGTTATCTGTAGATTAAAGCATCCACAAACATATTACCAGTGTTGAGTGCTAAACAATATATAATCAGAGTTATAAACGTTCAGCACATTACCTTACAGTTGTGAGGTTCTGATACAGCTCCTACTTGGAACCCTTTGGGGATTGCTTCCCAACTCTGATGACCTTTATGTTGCAAATATTGCAGAGGGTTTTGTTTTCTTCAGCTCTGAATATAAAGCTTTTCAGAAGGAATATTCTCCATGACTTCCTACATCACAATGAAGCCAGCAGCTTTGCGGTAAGACTATGCTAAAAATCTAACAAAATAATTTTGGGCCATTCTAAAAGCCCTATATTTGGGCTATAAAAATTGATACTATTTTGATTTAAAGTTGTTAACAGTACTTTGAACCTAGGCCAAATATGGACACACTAATAGTATGAAAGATATTGATAATCAATTATGAATGTGTTTCCCAACAATACTGAATGTTTTAAAAATCTGATCTGTGAAGTAAACAAATTAGCAAAAACCCATGCTGCATTACCTGGGTATGTCTTGACAAAGTTCATCTTATTGAAGTCTTCTGAGATATGGAATTCCTGATACCAAGGAAAAACAGTTACAAGTAAAAGGATGCATCCTCTCAGGCTGATTTGCATTTCAGCCTATCTGATGAAAATCTTTCCCACCAAGAACACAGGAATAGCCTCATAAACAGACTTAAGTTGGCAGCCAATGACAACCGGTCATGCTACAAAAGGATCAGTTTGTCCCCAGAGCATGTCTACACTAGAAACACTAAAGCTGCACCACTGAGGAACTTCAGTATAGATACTACAGCAAAGAAGGAGGTTCTCCCGTTGTTTAGTTAATTTACCTCACCCAGAGGCAGTTAACTATGCTGGTGGATTTTCCATCAGCCTAATACTGGAAGGGGCTTAAGATTGGCTAAACCATGTCACTCAAGGGTGTGAACAACATAGCTGGGTCAATCTAGTTTAAGACTAGCCCTTAAGCCACAGGCTGGTAGATACTACTCAATACCATGCTGACCACAATAATAAATCCACACTTTAATCTATCACCTGCATGGAGAGAGATCACTCATCTTTTCAGCAGAGGATTTACATTCAGAATCAAGTCCAACTAAGACTGTGTTGGAAGGGGGAATAAAGGGGAAGTGTCATCAGATATTAATAGTTACCCCTGCATCACCTTGTATTTTTAAGGGTTTCTTATGGAAGTTAAACTTTGGCAGAAGTTTTAATCTCTGCTCTGAGATTAGTTGCATGTTTCCTCTGCCCTTTCCTCACCTTGTCTGCAACAGAGGACTGCACCCTACAACGTTTTTGCAGAAGAAAGTAAATGTAGCAACAAGCGGGGAAGAGAGAAAACAAGAGAATAAAAACCAGGACATGAGAGACTGGGATAAAGCAAGAAAGTTGTAGCTTCTGCTAGGGATGTTAAAGATTAGCTAATTAACCTATCGACTAGTCGATGGATTTTGTGTCGATTATTCAATAAGCAGGGGAACCGCAGCAGGGTTAGCTCCCTGCAGCCCTGGAAACTAACCCCGCTGTGGCTCTGCCTTTTAAATATATTAAGAGCCTACTAGCTCTTAGTACAATTAAAAGGCTAAAGCGCAGCAGGGAGGACCCAGCGTGAGCCAGGACAGCTGATTCCCAGCTCACGCCAGGCCCGCCCTATTGCACTTTAGCCTTTTAAATGTATTAAGAGCAGGCAGGCTCTTAATAAATTTAAAAAGCAGAGTCTGGGACTGGTTGCTAGCCAGGATTCAGGTGATTCCCAGCTTGCGCCTGGCCCCCACTATTCCCCAAATCCCCGTGGAAAAGGTGCTGGGAGAGCTGGCGCCTGCTCTCTCCCCTCCCCCCCGCCCACCTTTGCTGCCTCTGTCACTCTATCCGAGGAAGCAAAGGGGGAAGCGACCAGTCGAGAGACTAGTCGCTTACATCCCTAGCTTCTGCACCAAGGAATGAGGTGAGGATGCACTATTGGGTAATCTCACACAAGGGACAGAAAAAAAGACTTGACACTAATGCCAAAGAATTAAGTGTGCAAGAACCATGGACTAGAATCCTACATAGAAGGACAGGAAGCTTCACAGCAAGAAATTGAGATTTCTCCCCCTGAAAGGCACAAGCCTTTCTAGTTATTCTATAGTTTGATTTGATTCAAACAAACATCTGGCTACATATGCTGCTCATAAGTCTGCAACTATCCAGCTACTACTAAAGAAATGCCACAATAAACTTGCTTTCTTAAAAAAGAAAACTGCAGCAGCAGCAACTTACCATAATGGCACCATTATCCTGGCCTACAAATATTCTTCTGCTGTCATGGTGATAAGCCATAGCTGAACAAGGCGCTGTCAAGAAGACCATCACAAGAAAGTTGTTAAAGTACATATATAATTAGCACTGAATTTCTTTGGCCTCAACTATTCAATTAGTTGTGTACCAAGACCCCTAAATCTTTTAAGACAGTCACTGCTTTCTAGGATACATTTCCCTATCTTATAAATACGACCTACCTCCTTTGCTCCTAGACATATGATCTTGCATATGGCAACATTAAAATGCACACAAAAAAAGATGCCTGGTTTTGATAAATAGTTTGACAGGAAGACTTCAACTGGAGATAGTGTCTGAGGGAGGTTTTTTGTGCATCTCTTGTTTAGTTTGAAGGATTTGATTCCCTGTTGCTAGGTTACAGCAATGTACAGTTGTGCTGTAGAAGAAACATGCCCCATTAATTTCAGCTACAGGCTGGAGCGAACAAAGGGAATTTGACCAAGGCTGAAAAACTGGCTGGAACAGTTCATACAGAGCAGATCATATCAAGGCTTGCTATGTTCTAAAGTTCAGTCTTTGACATGACAGACTATACAGAACCACCTATTACCTTTGAGTTGGAATAAGACACCATCGGAAGGGGATTTCAAAGCAGAAGTAATACTTGATCACATTAACTTCCTGTCTGGTCATGCATTTCTATTCCTGCACATCTGGTAAACAATCCCATTTTTATATGGCCACTAATGGGATTGCAAAAGAGTCTCATCTGATTATACACAAGCTATTCTGACAGGCCACTGCAAAGCCAGAAGAAACCTCAAAAAAGGAAGAATATCTTTAGACATGCGTTGTTTACCACATTCTCACTGAGCTACAAAACAAAAAAGCAACTGAAAAAAAAGCTACAAAACATAAATAAGGACGACATCTATTTCACTGGATTTCTGCATCATAAATCATTTGGAACATTGGCTACATTTGGGAGGCTCAGATTTACTGTTTCTCCTCCAATACCTTATTAGATATTTCTCTGCACATCTTAAAGTTACTTTTCCCATTCCATTTTATACATAATGCTAGACTGGACCATTCCAAATGATCTAGTCTGACCTCCTGCATAACAAAGGACAAAGAACTTCAACCAATTTCTCAATTTCTGTATTAACACCTGTAACTTCTGTTTGATCTAGCTATAGTAGGTCTTTTAGAATATCCAGTCTTGATTTTAAGAAAATGGGGAATCCACATTACTACTAGGCAAGTTGTTCCAAAGGCTGATTAGATTCACTGAGAAATGAAGACCTTCTTTCTAGTTTAGCTTCAGCTTTGAACTAGGCTATATAGAATTTCTTTTTCTGATAGCTCTTCAATCTATCAAATTTTTTCCCCACATTTGGACTTGTAAACTGATCACATCAGGTCTTCAATTCTGATATCAATGGTTTTAAAAAGTTGAAAAATTGGATGTGATCAGCAAAATTTAACACAGCATTCCAATAATGGTCTCACTAATGCCACATGCAGAGGTAATGTCACCTTCCTACTTGATATTCTCTTATACATCCTAAATCATCTTCACCCTCTTAGTTACAGCATCATACCGGAAGCTCATACTCAGTTAGTTGTATACCATGATCCCTAAATCTTTTAAGAGAGTCAGTAGGATGCAATCTTCCATCTTATAAGTGCAACCTACTTTCTTTGCTCCTAGATATAGGACTTGACATTTGGCAACCTTAATTTGAGTGTGCATTTTAATCAGGTCATATTACTGATAGAGATGTAAAAGGTTAACCAGTAAGCCTCACTCTTAACAGATGAAGCTTACTGACTGTGCTTACCTGGTAGGCACTGAGTCAGCTCCCTCCCCAGTGTCGGCAGGAGGGTACTCCACCCCCATGGGGCCCACCACTGGCAGGGCAATTCGCCCTGTGATCAACTCCTAATGTTTAAATACACTAGCAAGACCATATGCAAAAGCAATTTCTGACTCCAATAATATTTTTATAAACAAGATGCTCTTTCAGTTTTCATTTCAGCTTAAGTATTTTAATGCTTAATATTCAGAATCCAGAACACATGAAACTTTAGATCAAACTGACACCTAAAGATTTTGAGATGGTTGAGACATTAAAGGTGCTCCCTCTTAAGAGTTGGCACAATGTAACTGTATAGTAAACAACTAGATGCTTCTTTAAAACAGAAGTTGGAACTAAGAACTGTTTTGACAAAGTTTAATTTTTTCAACATAAGTGTATAAAAGCCAGCAAATATTTCTGATTTAATGCTAATTGTAGATTAGCTCAATTATTCAAATCGATTAGGCTACTTGTGAAACCTCTTTTCAAATAAATTATTGATGCTCTTCTTCATGACCAACTAACAGCTCCACAGAATGGATTCCATGTTTGGCTGAACCCATGTTTGTTATGAAGACTGGGACTTTAACAGGGTTCAAAAAAAGAATTAGATGAATTCATGATTTAGGTCCATTGATATTTATTAGCCAGAATGGGTAGGAATGGTGTCCCTAGCCTCTGTTTGTTAGGAGCTGAAAATGGATGACAGGAGAGGGATCATTTGATTACCTGTCCTGTTCACTCCCTCTGGGGCACCTAGCATTGGCCACTGTCAAAAGACAGAATTCTGGGCTAGATGGACTTTCGGTCTGACCCAGTATGGCCATTCTTACGTTCTAGTAATAAACACTAGAACATATTATTAATGTTTATGTATTATATTACTTACATGACATGGTGTGGTAAATGCTGGGCCAGTACTGGCCACTGTCCCTCTTCAGCCATACTCTAATTGTTCTGCAGAGCATAGGGGAAAGGAAAGAATTTGTAAGCGTGGGAATCAATTGTAACATCTATATTTTTTTTAAAAAATTAAAGACTCCAGTAACTCCTGTTTCTCTACTAGCCCATTTTATTGTGGTATATGATAATGCCTTCAGATACATTGATAATACACTGCAGCTATAATATTATCTGAGTATGTATGGGAGGCTTTGGGGAAGATTCTTTCAAATCTTCTGCCAGGAATAGTTCATCACATCTAATATATTCATTGTGAAAAATCAAAGAGATTTAAGCCTGATTCAGGCCAATCTATTGTACCACATTTAATATATAAAACCTCATGTTTGTTTATATGTTTTAGAAGCATATGTACAACAGTGATCAACCAACCAGTAGATCAAGATCTACTGGTAGATCTTGGAGCCTGTGACAAGTGATCCTGACTGGTTTGGCCAAAGAGGCTGTTAAGCGCTGGTATCTCAGCTGCCTCTTCCCCCACTGCTGTGCACCTCCTGCCCTTTGCCTTGGAGCTGCCCCCAAGAGCCTCCTGCTTGCTGTACTGGGAAGGGGAAGCAGAAGGAAGTGCTGATGTCAGGATGTCATCCACCCTCCACTCCTGTACCCAATCTCCAGAGAGTGAGCAGAGTGGGGGCTTGGAGAAGGGGTGGGGTGGGACAATGGTATTTGTGTTTGAGGTAGATACTGGATTAACTTAAATTGAAAAAAATAGTCTTGTGCTTTTAAAGGTTGGAGACCACTGATGTACAAGAACTCCTGAACAGTAAGAGCTAGGTCCACCAAATTTGAAATACAGCTTCTCCTCTTACCCTACCATAAAACAAGGTCATGGTTTGGTTGTGCCACGGAAATGGGAAGTGCCAGGAATGAGACACTTTTCTATAACATGGAAAGGAAGGGGACAGAGGAGGGATGCAATATTGAAAGCAGACACTGGGGGCAGTGTGCACAAGGGAGAGCAATATGCCGAGTAGCCACTGGAGGCAGCACTAGGAATGTAAGCAACTAGTCAACTATCTGATAAGCATAAGCTGACTAGCTGCTTCCCTCCCTTGCTGCCCCTCAGAGGCAGTAAGGGGGGGTAGGGGTGGCGCAGGAGCCAGTGCTGGAGGGAGCTAGCTTAAAAGCCAGTTCTCCCCCCTCCACCCCCCAGCACCAATGCCAGGTTGCTGCCTGCCCTTCCTCCCACCCCTGCTGCCTCTATCAGAGGCAGCAGGAGGTGGATAGGGGAGGTTGCTGCGTAGGATGCAGGTGCAGCCTCTGTCTGCAGGGAGCTTGGGCCTCCTTGGGGGTGGGGCTGGGAGCACACTGGCTGGCAGCCCCACCCCGGGGGGGGAGAGAACTATTGAATAGTCGTGTAACCAATAATATTGTGCGCTTACATGACTATTCAATGAATTGTTATTTAACATCCGCAATAAAAACAATTCAGTTTGCAGTTCATATTGGTATGAACATCAAAGCTTTGACATGGCAAAGTTAGAGTTAAATGCATCCTCTAACAAGTTTTTGAATATGCATTTAAAAAAAAAAATCACATGTGACCAAATACCAAGTTTTTCTCAGGAAGCCCACTGTTTCATACGCTACAAAGGCTGGATGGATATCAAGCTGCTGTTTAATTTTTATTCTTATTTAAGATGTCCTCCCATGCCCACCACACTGCACTTCACCCACATCCATCAGTTAAATACATTATCAGTCACATCTGGAGAGTGACATGGTTCCTCTATTATCCACAGCCTGTGGCCAGATTCATAAACTGTTTTCCCTCACTTAATATTACCAATGTGAACCATTCATAACATTGTTCACAAGAAGTCCATGTACTCCTTCCATTTGGGCACTGCCATTAAGAGTCAGTAGTAGTGATGTTAAGTAGTGTTTAATTCATGAATTGTGTAGTTGACATTTTTTGACTACATGATTAATGGATAAGGGTTAGCATTGCTACCACTCAGTCCCAGCTCGATCTGGGTCCTGGCAACTACCCCCACTGCAGCACTGCATTAACACTATTATTGCAGAGCCGCAGTAGGGATAGTTGCCAGGACCGAACCAGGCTGTCAGCCAGCCTGCTAGAAAACATACTTACAGAGCCACGCAGGGGGTGTTGATATTGTGTGTAGCCAACAGCATTAACCGATAACTAGATTCTTATTGGTTAATCATTTAATCAATTATACTATCACATCACTAGTCAGTAGCCCCCTCCCCCCATGTTTTGCCATAGTTTTCCAAAAGTTCAGATCTTTTACCTGCTGCTTTGTGCAACTTCACTACACTCACTGTTCGAGGAATTTCCAAATGCAGCTTTCAGATGCACTAATTCAAGCCTTTTTACTTTTGACCAAAGCCCTTCAATTCTTTGTTCTCAACTGACAGAAGATTGAACTGCAGTAACCATGGCAATTGAGAAAGTTAATTAGACTTTTGCAAGTATGTAGCCTGTGTTTCCTCCCAGGTCTCTGTACATTTCACTGATCTTGAAAACAGTACCAGGAAGGCATTACACTGCCATCCTGTTGCTAGTCAGATAACAGATACTAAATGCAACATTTTCAAGAAATTAACAAAGATACAGTTCTTTTCATTGCCTCCAGTTATGTAGTCTTCAAACTGCAAAAGGCCAGACAAATGTCTTGGAAAGTTTATATTAATTTTTTCTAAAAGAAAATCCAGGTTAGAATTAAGCCACCAATGTCAGATTTACATTTTGTAATAATTGAAGACTGATGAGACTATTATTGCTCCAGTCCCTCTGTCAGTACCATTAATGTAGAATATTATGAAGCACAGCAAAAATCTGAAGAGACCCTTTTCATCAGCAACTGATTATGCAGCCAACACTGATTTCCCTACTTCTCTTTTCTCTGCCTCTTAGATGTTTGCAGCTGCAGTGCTCTTCCTCTTCCTGAGGATGCACTCCAGGGTGGTGATGCCAATTCTAATGTAAGAGACTAGAATGAAGTGCCTCTAACAAATCTTTCCACACAACCCCCCTATATACTCTAGTCATTTCAGAATTTCCACAGTGTCATAGCAAAAATCCAAAGATCACTCATGCACCTCAGACTCTCATTCTGACTCCCCTACACAGGACTAGAACTCAGGGGAATTTGGTTCTCATTTAGCATCACAGAAGAAGTCTATGGAAGGTTATCTGCAGTCACTCAACTTCTGCAACTCAGATTCTCCTATGAAAAACAGGTAATAAAGACCTATTTTAGATGGATGACTTAGACAAGTCACCTTTTTGTTTCAGGCCAATTCCACAAGCCAAATACACAGAGACGAACTGGAACAACTTCATTTACACGTTCAATTCTTATGCAAATACTATGAACAAGGACATTGGCTCGCACATTATCTTCCACATCCTAGGTCTTAACCTACCAACCAAACAATGGAGGTGCTAATTGTTCTTATCAGCCTGTTATAACTATTTGAACCATCTACTCCAGTGGTCTCCAACCTTTTTACACCCAAGATCACTTTTTAAATGACAGAACAAGCCAAGATCTACCCCCCTGCCCCTTCCTTGAAGCCCTGCCCTCTCTATTCTCCTCCTCTCCATCACTTGCTATCCCCAACCCTTATACTGCTGCTTCTCTTCCCGCCCAATTCTTCTGTAGGAAGAGGTTTTTCCAATATTTGGCCTGTCTAGACTGGACCAAATGTCAGAAAAACCCCTTCTTTTGGAAGTCCCCTTGTCCCTCGGGGAAAGAGGAATATAGGGGGTGACCGAAAGAGCATGTCTGCTCTTACACTAAAAAAAGCAGAAGAACAAATGCATCCCTGGATGCACAAAAGTTTTTCTGGGACATCTCCAGAATCCTGAAAAAACTCCTGCAGTCTAGCCGTACCCTCGCTGGGTTGAGACAGGATGTGTAGGCTGTGGGGTGGGAATGAAGGATTTGGGTGTGGGAAGGGGTGAGAGGTGCAAGCTCTGGGAGGAATCTGGATGCAGGAGGAGGTGGAGAAGGGGATGCTGGCTTGGGGAGGGGGCTCCAGGCCGGGCAGTGTTGGGGTCAGATGTAGGGTTGGGGTACTAAGCAAGCCACAGGCTTGTGGATGTGAGGGTTCAGGAATTTGGGTTGGAGTATGTGAGGGGCTCGGGGCAGGGGGTTCCAGTGTATGATAGGCTCAGGTCTGGGGGAAGGGGGAGTGCAGGAGTGTTCTGATGCTGTGGCCAAATGGGAGCTTGGCCTGGCTTCATTTTCAAATAAAATACTATGTCAAACACAAAAAGTTTCTGCATTGTCTTTATTTATGAGGAGAGCAGGGAACCTGTTTTGAGACAGAGGTTACTGACTCACAGAAGAGTCAGTTGGGGCCACACAAGTGAGATGCAAAAAACCCTCCTCCAAACCCTCCCCCCCCCCCAAGCCTCACTAATGTGGCCCCAACTGTGCTGGTGGGAGCAGGGGACATGGTACTGGGGAAGGGTGCTAGTGGGTGCTGGGGCAGGGTGCCAGTGGGGGCAGAGTTTTGTGGCAGGGGAGAGGGAACAGGGTGCCAGAAGGGCAGGGGACAGGTTTCTGCAGCAGGGGACAGGGTGCCAGTGGGGACATGGTTCTGTGGCTGGGGGCAGGGGGGAGAGAGAACAGGGTGCCAGGAGGGCAGGGGACAGGGTTCTGTGGCAGGGTGCCAGTGGGGGCAGAGAGTCCCCAGCACCAGCCTCCTCCCAGGATTCTCTCCTCCCGCCAAGAGGAGGGAAGCCCTGTTGCACACCTCCTCTGGGCCCGACTCCCCACTCCCGCGGAGCAGGGAAGCCTGTGCACATGCCCCTCGGGGCAGACCCCCCCCCCACGGAGAAAGGAAGCCCCAGCGCGTGCCTTCCCCCGGGACTCCTACCTCCTCCCCCCACGCAGCAAGTCCCCAATGTGCTAGAGACCTGGAGGAGGGGAGCAGGCAGCACACTTCCGGAAACCCCGGAAGTGGCACGCAGCTGCCAGACTTCCGTCCACCCCGCGGGAAGCCAGCACTACCTCCATTGTCGCTGGAGGTAGGTAGTGGGGCTTCTTGGGGGTGGGGGAGAATAGGGGGAGCCCGGAACGCCTCGTTATCAACTGGTCAAGCCCTCCCAATCGACCAGTCGATCGCGATCGACGGGTTGGTGACCACGGATCTACTCACTGTCACTATTTTTCTCCTTTCCCTTCTCTTCCCCCCCTTTCCCTCTTCCCTTATTTATTCTTGGATCTGGACTTCTTATACTCTGGTCACCTGAAGAAGTGGGTTTTGCCCACGAAAGCTCATGATACCATCTACACCTTTTGTTAGTCTTTAAGGTGCTACTTGTCTATTTGTTTAAGTTTTTCCTGTTACAGACTAACTCGGCTACCCCTCTGAAGCTTTTTTACAGATTCATTAATGTGGATATTATGCAAGTATAAAATATTCAGTTACATTGCTTATTTCAAACATTAAAAAGGTTACTCTTCCAGGACATAATAAAGTGAAAAATGGTTATGCTGAAGTAGTAGTCCCTCCAGACTGACAACTGGATTGTCTGAATTCTATAGACAACATTACAAATCATAGCTAGGGCCAAATGTGAATGTGATATATGGCATTTATGAACAGGTTAAGTTACAAATATAGTTTGTAACAGCTTCCGAAAAATTTAGTGTCCTGAAGATTTGCTCAGCGGGATTTCTCACAACACTGAGTGACTATTTTGTAACTTGAGATAACCTGAGGACATTTAGACAAAGGGAAAGTTCTTGAGAACTCCATTAACTCATGCAGTTCAGGTCAACTCCAACTTATTTTTCCTAAACTCCTTCCTGAATAATTTGGCCTACTGTTTGGGGGAAAATGGAAGAGCCAATAGTCAAAAAAAAAAAAAGTGAACTTAGAATTATATTTGTGCCATTAGCAAGTCCGAGCATGCAAACACCGTCCTCTGCATTATAAGTGGCGGCACAATGACTTTTGCTTCAAATAATAAATAATTTTCATGGGATAAAGATTAAGGCAGGCACATTTTTCTTGCAGACCAAACAATTTAAATCTCTGGCAACCTGAAGGAACACTACCATGAACATAATGTTTCCAATGCACCTAAAACATCTAATTCAATCCTTGATCTTTCAGCCTAAACTTGAAAAGTTGCATAAAACTGTGTGTCAGGAAATGGTAATTAATGGTGAATATTACCACTTCTGAACCAAACTGAAATTTTAATTAGATATTTAAAAAGTGGTTTTCATATTTGAGGTAGAGTAGCAGTCAGAAGTTCTAATATTGGGACCAAACCACGTAAGGTACTATGTAAACATGAACTGAGAGTACTGAGACTATGGTATCTGAGTACCTCAGTTTAATGTATTTATCCATCCTCAACACCCTAAGAGATAGAAATATATCATCCCTGTTTTACAGATGGGGAATGGAGGAACAGAAAGAGGAATTGACTTGCCCAAGCTCACACAGGAAGGCTGAAGCAAGGCACAGAACTGAACTCACATCTCCTGCATCACAAGCTAGCATCCAACAATGGAGCCAGTCTTTCTTTCTTCTATACGTAGATGCAATCCTTATTTTGAAACTTCATAATCTACATAACTATGAAAGAAACAATCCTGGAAGTCAGGGTTCTTCAGCCATCATGCACTATTTTCAAAAGTTATATATACACATCATCATGTATGCAATCTTAAATTTAGATCAGCACAAAGACTTCTTCCATTGTCCAAATAATTGCCAAATCCTGATCCCAACTAAGCCAAAGTCTGTTAATGGTCCCAAATTTGGCCCTTTAGTTTGTAAGTAAATACAAAGACTACTTTGTATATACATTTAGTGCAAGTGTACTTTGTGTAAATACAAAGTCCTGACAAATGCCTACCAAAACAAGAACTAGCATGAGCTTGCGAGTATTCCCCAATTCCCTTTGGGGTAAGGGGAGGGCCTGGACCATAAGTCCATGTATTACTGTGAACCCAAGACACAATGTGCCAAGGAATTGTGGAAGCAGCAAACGTGAAGCTGAAGTGGTGAACTAGTCCATAGTTGGGGGTCCACTATCACAATCAACCTTTTACTGGAAATGGAACTCAACACAAGCACTGGACATTTGTGTAGCAGCTTTTCTAGCTTGAAGGAGATATGGCAAAACAAACTGACAGAACATATGAAAGATCTGTATGTATCATGAATGTGTTAGCACACATGTGGGAACCAAACTTGGACCCTATATACGCATCAGGAAAAGAGGCTCAACAGCCTTCGTATGCATTGCCTTTGGAATCTCCTGGAAGTATGCAGTCCCCACTGTGAGGTGCTCAAATGGGACAGTATACTCAACATGTAAACGCTCCTCAGACACCCATCACTGATGTGGGTATGTGCACTCAATAAGTGATGAGCGCATCCCAAAGGGAATGCTCTACAGCAGGGGTGGGCAATAGTCTTTGACCAGAGGCCACTTAAGAAATTTTTTAAGGGGTGGGACCTCAGGCAGAAGGGGTGGGACCAGGACACTTACGTGCTTCCCTGCTCACAGACCCTGATTGGTCTGGGGTTGGGGGGAGCATGTGAAGTCTTTGCCCCTGCTCCCCCCTCTCCTCCAGAGAGAACCACCAGCTGTTCTGAACTGATGGCAGTTCCCTTGAGGTGCCAGTGCCCCTGGCCATGGGGGTAGACTTTGCATGCTCCCTCCACCCCCAGGCCAATTAGGGCTTAGGGAGGAGCAGCAGGGCTTCCACAGGCTGGATCAACCTGCTTAGTGGGCCAGATTTGGCCCACAGAGGCCCTTTTGTCCACTCCTGCTCTACAGCCAATTGGTATCCAGAAAAGTACTCCCACCTACAGGGATAGGGTAGCCAGGTGTCCAGTATTCACCCTGACAGTCCGGTATTTTCGCCTCCTGTCTGGTAAAAAAATTTAGAAAATACCGGACACCTAAAATGTCCGGTATTTTCTGATTTTTTTCCCCAGCCAGGAGGCAAAAATGCCACGCACCTGGCAACCCTACAAACACTCAGCGCCCAGCCTCCCCCCTCCCCCCCCAAACACTCCCAGCCCCCATACTTACCTGGTTCCGCAAGGCTGCCTGCACAAAATGGCTGCCGACCAAGAGGAAGGGGTCTTGTTGGTCTCTCCCCCTTTTTCCTTCAACAGAATTTTTTCCAGGTGTTTTTTTTGGGGTGTGTGTGTGCGGGGTGTTTGGTATTTTTGTTTCAACCATCTGGCAACCCTATACAGGGAGAGGAGGGGTGCAGGCAGGCATGTATTCGCCCCAGCCTCCCCAGTCCCAGGGAGGGCAGAGGGCGCGCAGCGTGGCCCCAGCCTCGGACGACAGGAGACAAGGCCTCAGCCTCCCTAAGCCTGGAGGAGGGAATTCCGCCTGGTCCAGCCCTTCCTCTCCAGACCCGAAGCACAGGGAGGGCAGGCACTGGGGCAGCAACACTCTGCCCCAGAACTCTTACTGTAGGCATTCTGGGGGTGGAGTGCAGGCAGGGTTATGCCTGGTGGTTTGGGAAGGCAGAGCCTTCCCCTGCCTTACATACCAGACGCCCATGACAGCAGAGTTAAAGCTGAAATAAGTTATGCAACTTGAGCTACATCAATTACACAGCTTAAGTCGAAATAGCACCAAAAGGCAAAATAAGCTGTCTGCATAGCAGGAAGTCCAAGAAAGAACACTCTTCTGCTGACTTGACTTACTGCTCATAAAATGAGGGTTACAGGAGTTGGAGTATGTAGTTCTCCAGCTTGACTTATGTTTAAACAACTGCTGGTAGTATAGACACAGACTATGTTATTTTGAATGTTATTCCAAAATAACACTGATGTGTAGATGTACCCAGAATGCCCAAAACTGCATTTCAAGGATGCGTGCAAGTGTAACCCACAATGTAACTAAGCGTGTGGGGTTACACAAGTGAGACCTCAAAGAGGAGGACAAGGATATGAGTATGATCTTCCCACTTGTTCAAGTCCACAGCCTTTGAACACAAGCGCTTAACAAAGGTCTCCAGAGTTCCAACAGAAAACTATCCTGGCTTAGCAGAAGACAAGAGCTCACAGAAGGTGAAGCCCAAAGAGTCCAAACATCACCTTTAAATGGAACAGATATGGCAGACAGTCTCTCAAGAGGGTCATCTCAGTTACAATTGCAGCTGCCATAAAAGCAAGTAAATTCTTTACTTCTCAGGGATATAATACATACCCATGGCCTCTTGAGACTGAAGGATGCCTAGTACCGCATAGGGGATAATTATGGGTCAATACATAACCACATCAGCCAAAGTTTACAGCAAAAGAACCTAACTTTAAGTTCCTAAATCTACATTTAGGTGTCTGAGTAGCATTTTCAAAACCACACAAGTAATTAAGCAGCACAAGTCCCATTGATCAGCTCCTACGCAGAGCAATGCAAAACTTTGTATTAAAAAAAATCAGTCATAACCCCCAAGTCATAATGTTTTAAAAAACCCAGACTTTGGTACTTTGCATTTGCTTACTGAATTAAACCTTCAAGGTTCAGGTTTAATTTTTACACTCCATGATCATGAAGCGCTCCACTACAGACTAAGCATGATAAAGACTAAAACATTACTCTAAAAATCTAAAAGTTCTAACTTTTGTCAAACGGAAATGAGTTTCTCCACCACCTCCCAAAAGGAAATTGTTTCTAGTCTGCACGTGTTAATCAGAATAATAAGAAGAGACTACTTGTTTACAATAATCCCTTCATGCAGTCTTCAACTTCTTCCTCACAATAAAATAAAATCTTGAAAGTTCATGCTATGCCTCATCAGAAAGAGTGAACATGGATTAACATTTGCTATCTTCTCCCCTGAGGAAAGCTGGTCATTCCTTACTAGTGTTAAGTTACTAAATCTTTTTAACACCTGTTGCAATATACATCGTTTACACTGATTTCCTGGCCTCTGCTCACTGTACATAATTTTTCCCCAGTTGAGAGCTGCTGCTTTCTTGTGAGGATACTTTCCAGTCTTGTGATTAACTCCTGACCTTATCCAGTTAAGACTAGCACTTTTCACTGTAGCAGAAGACAGGGGTGTTTTGAGCTGGGGCAGGGAGAAAGCAGGTCCCATTTCTTCTGTCTCATTTCCACCTGTTGGAAAATTCTCCAGCCACCACCACCACCTCATGACAACATGTTGAAGATAAGCTTAATGGCTGCACCTTGCTTCCAGACCAACAAGCCTCCATGGCTCTATTCTTTTCTTCTATTAGGTATTTTCCCCACAACAGGATACCAATTTTTGGAGTTTTACTGTTTTCCCTCCCAATAATCATAGGAGCAATGTGATTCAGTGTTTAAATGAGCATCTGATCTAACCCTAGTTCCAACATGCACTCTGTATAACTCTAGGAAGTCTTCTAACCTTTCCCACATGCTTCCATTTACTCATTTTTAAAAGAGGTAATTATATCTGCCTGCCCATCTACCTCAGAAATAATTGGGAAGGTTAATGTATTTTCATAACTAGGGATGTAAAATCCCATTTAACAGGTTAAGCATAATGTTTAACCAATGAAAGGGGAACAGGCAGGAGTGTCCATCCTCCTCTTCCCCCACGCAGAAGCTGCTCTAGTCCCCACCAGTTAACCAGAACCAGTAAGCATCACTTATGATACCTACCTGTTAACCTCTCACATCCCTATTCACAACCATACATCAATCTTCAAAATAGGCTGTATGACATATTTGTTAGTTCTAGCATTTAAAAACGCTTCTTATTCGTAATCAACCCCGAATGTCATGATAGCCAGTTTCACAATTCACCACTCCCAGTGTAACAAGTGGTTCAATATCTCTAATCAGTGTTGCAATCCATCGTTTTTTCTGGCTACTGGCAAGAGTCAGTTTTGTGCCTTCTGGCAAAATTCATGTCTTAGAAGAGAGTTCACTTTTTGACATTTTAGCTATGCTTCTCAAGCCCGCATCTCTCACATCCAGCTGGACTCATACATCCCGTTGCTGCCTCTCACCTACCCCTGGACCAAATTTTAAGTAGTGAGAGCCAAATACTACTCCTGTTTGCAGAAGTTACTCTCAGTGCTAGGGCGCTGTGCGCAGTGACCGGGACTACCCCTGGCAAAGAGACGAGCAGAAGGGGAGCTGTTAGGTGGGGTGCACATAAGATCCCTGCACATCTTCCCCACCCCAGCCCGTGAGAACCCTGCAGCTACTCTCCAAAAAGGCCCGTCTCGGGATTGGGGGGGGGAGGGGAGTCCGACGAGTTTCTCCAGCCCTCAGCAACTTGCCCGCGGCCAGCAGCACGGGCCAAGGCAGCCCAGGCGCCGCCGCCTCGCTGCCCTCGGGGCACGGCCAGTCACTCCCCGCCGCGGCTCAGCCCCGCATTTCACTCGCTCCTGCGGGGGCCCCGGGGACTAACAGCCCCCACAGCCCCGCGGGGCCCTGGCTGGGGGCGACAGGCGCAGGCACCAACCCGGAACCGCGCGCAGGCCGCGCCCCCGGCGACTCCCGGGCACGGGCTCCCCCCGCTGGGCTGGGCGGGGCCGACAGGGACCCCGCGGCTGCTGCTCCAGGGGGCTGAGGGCGGGCCAGGGGCCGGCGGCCCCGGGAGACGCTGACGCGCGCAGGGGCCCGCCCGGCGCCCACCTGTCCTCGCTGGCCGTGATCAGCCCGTCCTCCTTGGGGATGAGGAGCGCGGCGCTCACCGCGTCCTGGTGCCCCTCCACCTTGCTGAGCAGCACGGGCCGGCTGCTCTGCGGCCTGGCGTGGATCTCGGCCGCCATGTCGGTGCGGAGCCTCCGCCGGGGGCGGCCCAAGCGCTGAGTGACGGCCAGAGGTGAAGGCTCCGCTCGGCCGGGAGGGGGGGTAAGAACGCCACGGGCGCCCGTAATTGCAGCTGTAGCGGCGCCACGAGAAGCTGGTAGGGAGGGTCCCGTAATTTCACGAGTAGTGACGCCGCAGGAAGGCGTGGAGCGCCCTTGGTATCAGATTAGCGGCGCAGAGCGGAAGGCCCCAGTACCAAGCAGAGGCTCCCGTATGCTCTGAAGTAGAGGAGCCTCTAAAAGGTCCTGATTCCGGGCTGCGTATTCTTCAAAGAAGTAGAGCCTCAAGCCCGAGGGCAGCACACAGTGAGATGGAGCTTTCCCTACCAATAGCGCTGCCCTTTTGCGGGACAGAATTGTTGCTGGTCGTATTTTATAGAAAAGCGGGGCATTTGTTTTTGCAACAGGTTAGGTGTGGTGTCCTCCGGGGTGATCCAGGATAGACTAAGATGTCAATGGTGCAGGCACAGACACAGAGCCCCGAGCACCAACCTCCCACAGGCCTCCAATGACAACAGTGGGGAAGGATCATGAGGAGCCAGCCCAGCCCAACTTTGTGCTTTCCCCATAGGACTGGGACTGGGGGCTCTCCACAGCAGGTCTCCCAGGGGGCAGTGTTCCCTGTAAACCTGTATGGCTGCTCAGGGCAGATTCTAATGCTACTCAGATTATTAGCAGAGCGCCCATAGCGAGGTTTTTTTTATGCCTACTAGTTGTGCATAGCACACATACAAATTTATTCCACACATGCATGGGAAAACTCTGCACATGATTAGAAAAGATTAGTGGGATTGCCAGCAGAGTTTTTTTGTGCAGGACAGTGCCTGTCTTTACCTGGCAGAGCCACACACACCCCTCATCCACTGCCAGAATGGGAGCAAGAGTGGCAGAGCCCATCTGTATACTAGGAACTAGACCTTTCTCCTGTGGCTCTATAGCAGGGGTGGGGAACCTCATTAGCTCCCCCCAGCATTGTGTGGTCCAGCCCTCCTCACCCCACTACGGGGTGGAGCACACAAAATCTACTATCCTGGGCTCCCCTAGGTGTTGGTGTATAAGGGGAATGTGGGGAGTGTCTTTCTTCTCAGTCGGGCCACGTCAGTGAAGGTTTGTTATGCTTTTGTTTTTTTACTTCTCACTTGTGTGTGATCCCTGACTAATTTTTCTGTGGGTAAGTGGCCCCCGACCCAAAAAAGGTTCCTCATCCCTGCTCTATAGACACAGGTCTCTATCTCCTAAGATAAAGGAGAGCTCCCTTTACTGACAGCAGTAGCAGATCCTTTATCCTTCCTTGTGCAAGCCTGACATCACTCACACACGTGATCTGACACAGACAAAAAGCCAACCCCCCTCAGCGTACCCATTCCATGTTGTCTCATTCAATAGCATGTCAGCCATTTTCACCTCCATTAGACATTTGTGTTTTGCATTATTAATGCTTCACCATCATGCAGATTTTGCCTGGAGCTTTGAGGCTTTTCCATGCTTCCTCTCCACCTCTGAGCCACAGCCCTCTTTAGGAGTTTCCCAAATAACTCCTGGTACTTGTCAGTTGTCCTACATCCAATACCCCCTTCTAAAAGTTGCATGGTGGTAGCGTAGGCAATTTATGTCAGCCATGCTGACTCACTAAATTAATACCAGGAGGACAGTTTATGCTACAGTAATTTATCCTGTGATATTTAAAACTTTCATGTGTTATTCATTTGCTCACATCATTTTGAATCATTGTTCTATGTTGTTTCCATCATATTTTGGCCCTGATAGGTTAATACAGGCCCAGAGTTTGGGACTTGTAGAACCCACAGTGATGGGATTCCTCTATGTCTGTGGGGCTGTTGCTGTCTAAAACCGAGTCTACACTTAAAAGTATTGCCAAGATAGCTATACTATCTAGACCAGCAGAACCCTCCTAGTATAGACGCAGCCTATATCAGTGAATTAGTGAGCCTCATGTGACCATATGTGATTTAAGCAGATCTGTTGTATCAGTTCCACGTTCTTTTGCACTTCATGGGTGTTGCCATACTATGCACCATGGTTATTTGGAACACCACAGTGACAGTGGGAATAGAATTCAATGCGATGGTTCCCCTCCATGGTCTATGAAAATTGGCTTATGACTATAAATATGCATAACTGAAAGATGTTTTAGACAAAATACCTCATGTAACCTATCAATTTAAATGTTACAATCTGCTGATTTCATATATCCTGTTTTGATGCATGTATCATTCTCGTATGTAAAGTTAGAAATATGAAGTATGAGATTGTTTATAGAAGCCAATTCAGTCTAAATAATTAAATATTAATTTTTAAAGGTCTACATTAAAAACGTATTAAGGCTGCAAAGTTAGGGAAAGCCAGAATGAATGCCAGAACTTTAATTCTGCCCTAAGGAGCATGTGTAGTACAATACATACTATTCCCTGCCCCCTCCCACCCCTGCCTCATTCAGAGCACAGGATGGATGCTGATTACCGAATGAGCAGCTAGTCAGTATTTCTTCCATATGCTTCATTCACTGTGTACTTTCCTGAGGCTGTATCTGGATTGGTGGAAAGGCAGCATATTCCAGTGGTCCTGAGTGCTATGCTGGTGGGAGCCCCAGCTCCTAGTAGGACCACCCAAACCAGGCCAGCCACCACAAAGGGCAAGGACCAGATGAAAGACATTGTACTGAGATCTCTACAGTTGGGCTGAGTGATAGACCAACAACTTGTTGTAAAAACATTGAGTTATAGAACACAGCAAGGATCATGCCCTTAGCAATGCCTGATAGCAGGGAAGGATTAATATGCAAGGTGTGGCCCTGTTCATTATTTAGTACCTCCTGTCTAAACCCTGCACTGAATGATTATTCATTTCCCCAGGGGTTTTCTATGGCGCTGTCATCACAGTACTCAAGTGCTTTACAAACACTGATGACATTATCTCCAGGGATGTGAGGTGAGCTATTCTAGAATCTTAATTTACAGTCATAAAGAACCCTGCATACACCTGAAGTTTGCAGAGCCCTTTCTTTGCTGCACTTTGCAGAAACTGTTTTCAGTACTTAAGCAACTAAATGTCTGTTTTGGAAGGTGATTTATTAACCAAATAGCTTGGAGTGATGACAGCACATAAAAGTGTACTTGTAAAACAACAGCCATAGCCAATTTGTGATATGGTTCTGAGCTTCCTCAGGAGCTTTTAGAAAAGTCATAATAGTTTTTTTGGGAAAAATGTTGGCCTTTAATCCCAGCAGAGCAGGGACGGAAGCCACTGTGTGTTACAGATTGAACAGATTTCTGGGAGAAAGCAAAACACGTGCATTGGCACTGTGGGCAGTCTGCCTTGCTTTGCATTTTGCAATGTAAGAACTTTATTATGAGAATGGTGACTGCTTTATGGCAATGATTGAATCTTTTATCAGTTACCTCCCTTTGCTCAGGGAATTGTCTCTCTCCTTTTGCCTGGTGACAATCTTTTTTTACTTCTACACTAATATGATTCTCCCCCTATTCCGGCTACCTGCATCACTGTTTTGGAAATCTGGAACTTTAACATGCACATTTCCAGCCACTGTGTACTTAATATGAAAGGACAGAAAGCACTTGTTCTCCCCCTCTCCCCTTTGTTGTAGATATTTCACTAAAACCATGACACATTCAGCTTATCTTGATATGGAAATTGCACAAAAGCCAGAGGGGTGGACTAACCCAGGCTGGCACAGGATGATGTCAAACTAGCTTTCCATTTGGCAGCTTTGGAGACTGTGCCACAGAGAGCCTCATTCCACACGTACTACCTTCACGCAGCATTTCTGTCTTGGGAAAAGGCTCCCCTCTGACTGAGCCCCTGCCTAATAACTTAAATTGGCCCACAGCCCTCTTTGTACCACTGAGTTCAGCAAGTGACTTTCCTTGCTTTATGCCAACCTAAGAATTTCCTAGGCTGTGCTCCAGCTGACTCTCATGCTCTACAGTTTCAACAATGCTGTTGGAGTGTCCCCACAAATGTTTGCATTATTCCCCAAAGTGTGCATGTCTCTACCAGGAGTCTCTCTCAGTTGGACTTGCTGAACTCAGTGTGAAACAGGCATGCTAGAGCCCCTGTAGTTCAGTGCAAGGAAACAGTGAGGGTATACAGCCTACCCTGTGCAGCAAGAGTGAGCCCATGGGGAATCTGGCTCTCTGAGGTGGTTCCTCCTAGAATCTGTTCCCTAAAGCTGTGGCTCCATGATGATAGATAAAAACTTTGAAAGGGACAGCACCCTTAGGGTTGCCAGATGGTTTAACCAAAATACCGAACACTCCCCCCCGCCAAATAAATACTGGGGAAAAAATTCTGCTGAGGAGAAAAGGGGGGGACACCAAAGTTGTTGAGAAAAAGGACCCCAAAAGTTAAGCAAAAAAATACATAAATAAAATAAAACAGCATTAAAACAGCATGGCCCCTTTAAGTGCGTGCAGAGTCAGAATAGGGATAGGAAGAGGAGAGGTTGAGCACTAAGACCCAGGGAAGGCATTGCTTCCCCTTGCTCAGGTCTTTAGGCTTTTTGCCAGAGGCCATCTTGTTTTTTTGGTCGAGCTTCCCTGCGGAACCAGGTAAGCAAGGGGTCCGGGAGCGGGGTCTGGGGTCTGGGCTCAGTTGCTGAGTGTGTCATAGGGTTGCCAGGAGTCTGGTATTTTTGCCTCCTGGCAGGGAAAAAAACCCCAGAAAATACCAGACATTTTAGGTGTCCGGTATTTTCTGAATTTTTTTTACCGGACAGGTTGCGAAAATACCAGACAGTCCCGATCAATACCGGACACCTGGCAACCCTAATCACCCTTCATGGTAAAAGTCAGCTACTAGCTATTGGGGGTTCGGAGGAAACTTTTCCTGGGGACAGGTTACCCCAGAACTGTCTGCAGCAAAGCTGCTTCCTCTGAGGCCATGTCTACACTTTCCCATATCCCATAAAAACTCTGGGAAAGTGCATCCAGAGAATGCATCTGCTCTGCTGTTTTTGCGGAAGAACAGATGTGCTCTTTCAGAAGCCCTGTCTTCCTCTTCCCAGGAGGAAGAAGGGCTCTTCCAAAAAAAAAGAAGGCTTTTCCAAAATTTGGGCCAGTGCAGACAGGCCAAATTTCGGAAAAGCCTCTTCTGAAAAAACAATCAGAAAAAAGTACACAAATTGCAGAGTGCACTTTGCGTACCTTTTTTCTGATAAAAAGCAGCAGTCTAGACGTACCTGAGAGAGCTAGTGCTAACTTCACCTACCCTCAGTCAGAGACAGGGTACTAAACTAACTGCACCACTGGTCTGAGCCATTAGACCAGTTCCAATCCTTAAACAAAAATGGGATTTTGGCAAAAAATAAAACTAATATTTGGAAAATTGTCACCATTGTTTTTGACCTTGTGGTGTCTCATTCCTTATGGCAGCAGGTTACTAATCTCAAAGATAAATCTAGAGATCGTTGTAGTTGAATTTTTTTTGAGAGATCTTTTCCTTTCTGTACTCACTGTTAGTACAGAGTTACTTTCATTTGTGATTAGGGCTCAATACGATGCAACCATTTAATTGCAAGTAAAAGCTTTCTTTGCAATAGTTAAATACAATTGCAAGTTCATATTTTGGCCACAAGAGGGTGATCTAATCATGCTTGTTTATTAGTAGTACCAAATTGTATAACGGGGTATGTCTCACTGCTTTACAGATGACAAACTATATTCTCTCCTTGAGTAAGTGTCAATAAAATAATGAGATTTTATTAAAACATCCATAGGAGTGGATGTTTAAATACTACCATGTCATATGACAAAGCCATCAAAAGCCAGGATATTCACCACAATATTATTGGCTCTTTTAACTTGGTTTTGTGGGACAATTTAAAAATAAGTTTCCTTTTAAAAAGAGAAAAAAATGAAATGTCACTGAAAACACAAAACAAGTTTTTCAACTTCCCTAATCCTAATCATCAGTAGATTCTTTGCTATGAAAAATGCTGTTCACATAAAGGATTAATCCTATAAGGAACTAAGCCAGGGCTGGACAAAATATGATCTGTGGGCCAGATCCGGCCTGCCAAGCTGCCAGATCCGGCCCATGAGAGACTCAGCCGGCTCCCTGCCTGCCCCACCCCTGCTTGGCACTCAGTAAAGCCGGCTGCAGGGCCATGCATGTGTTTCTGAATGCTGAGAGCCTGAAGGGAAGGGAAGAGAGATTTTCTGGCCAATAGCAGCTGCCTGTTTGCAGGACAGGCAGCATGTGAAGTGCCCCATATCCTCCAGGCTTACAGCATTCAGTTCAGAGCTGTAAACATGGCCCCTTGCAGCTGCCCTGAGCAGTATGGGGCTTGAAGGCAAGAACCCTGGCTAAGGAACCTGCTGGGCTGCTGGCTGGGAGCCAGGTAAGGTCTCCCAGCCAAAGTCTGTCTCTGGCACCCTAGCCTCTCCCTCCTCCAACCATCTGCCCCCTTACCCCATGTAACCCAAACCTTCTGCACTCTTACTCCAGCTCCCATGCACCTTCCCAGACACTGCATCCCCTCCTACACCCTCCTCAGGACACTACCCCCTCCCAGGCCCTGCACTCCCTCTTCCTACACCCCTCCCCCCAGTCAGAATCCTCTCCTGCACCCATGCTGCTTCCACACCCTGCACCCTAATCCCCGGTCCCAGTCACAACCCAAACCCCTTCCTAAGATCACACTCCCCTCCCAAGCCCTGCACCCCCTCCTCACCCCATCTGTTGCCCCACGTCACAATCTCCTCCTTCACCCAAACTGCCTCCCAGATCCCACCCCCCAATCCCTTACCCCAAGCTCCCTTCTGCACCCAACCTCCATCCCAGATCCTCGCACTTTCTTCATTAATATAATGGAAGAGTGCAGCCCTTGACCATTTACCAAATTCTTAGAGTGGCCCCCCCCCATCAAAAAGTATTGTCCACCCCTGAACTAAGCACTAGGATCCCAATCCGGCAGAGCCCTTAAGTGCATGCTTAAAGTTAAGCAGATAATTAGATTCTTTGTTTTAACAGAGTTCAGTCAGTCCCTAGGAGGATGAGTCCATTCTATGGTGATGGGGACCAATGATGACAAAACATGTAGACTACTAGTTGTCAATAACTAACGAAAAGGCTCAAACTGGACAAGTGAAAGAGCAACAGTACTTCAGATGTACGGGCAGCGTAGAAATCTGGGTCTGGAAGCAGTTCTGCTACTGTGAAGCCCTCTACAAGAGGTGGTCTGACAGGAACTGGGAGGTGACTGACAGTTACAACCAGGTAGGGTTGGAATAGGGACGTCACAGCTGAAACTTGGTCTGATATGGAGGGCGGCCTTATTTTTTTGGAAGATAGGATTAGGAAAGGACATACATTATTCGGTTGAAAACAGAAGGTTTATATTAAATAAGATAGGTAAATAGATCAGTAGGCCAGGGCAACAGAAAGTCTGAGCCATGTAAGATAAAAGGGAGAAGCAGCAGGGAACTATTTACAATTAACTAGATAATAAGATTGTAGAGGAATGTAGAGGTGAGGTAAAGAGCAAGATGAACCATGATCAGAGCCTGGACAATGGGTGCTGCACAGGGATTGGTTCCTGCAAAGAAAAGAATCCAATCAAAAAATGGCAGATGTAGTAAGTGCAATGAGATGTGTAGTCTACATAAAGGGAGACATTTATACGCAACTTTGGAATCTGAGTCTCCTCAGTTTAGGGGACATGTCAGGCACAGAGTGGAGTTTGTCTGATGGCCCCAGCATAGCTTTGCTGTATGCCAAATAAAGATACCTAAGGGTGCATCTACACAGCATAGTTATTTCAAAATAACTGACATTTTGAAATTTTGGAAAATTCCCCTCTTTTGAAAGATCCCTTCTTCCTCATTGAACGAGGAAGACAGGGCTTCCAAAAGAGCATATTTGCTCTTCCGCAAAAAAAAAAAAAAAAAAGGGGGGGGGGGGCAGAAAAGCAAATGCCTTCCCTGGACACGGCAGAGTTTTTCCAAGATACCTCGGGATACTGTGGGGTTTTTCCAGTATCGCAGAAATGCCTCCACAGTCTAGATGTACCCGGACAGTGGTGGCCAACCTGCAGTTCCACCTGCATCCCATACTCCCTCTGTCTGTCCCCTTCTTCCACACACCTCTCACGGACTGGGGCCTCAAACACATAACCAATCGTAGGTGCACATCTGCACATGCTTCAGTACACAAAATTTATTTCACACATGGATGGAAAAAGTTAGAGCATAGGTAGTGGGAGAAAAAGATTAATTAGGGCCCAGCCACATCAACAGTATTCCTTTATGTGACTAAGATGGAAGTAGAGAAATAATAAAGATGGCAGAAAAAAATCCACTTTCAAGAAGGTCTTGGATGGATATCCAAAAATCCTTAAAACAAAGAACTAGGGAAGCAGCCAGTAGACTGAAGAGACCATGGTGCAGTAAGGATTAATGAGAAAATTCACAGCACGAAGCACAAGAAGAATACAGTGATAAAGCACTACTGTATCCGTGGCCATTTCGATATTTTATACAAAATAATTCGCTGAACTCAAATTCTGTGCTCGTGGAGCTAGTATCATTGCTGTCAGGGGTTTATCATAAAAACACCCTTGACTCTACAATGTCCTGCAGTCTCTACAATGGCCATGCCAGCTCCCAACTTTTTAAATACATATTTCTTTTCCTTCTCCCAAGCTTTCTGCTTATTGCTCTTTTAGACTAGGGTTTTAGAGAAAACCAGAAAATAACTTTGTTCAGACTCATTTTGCCTATTATCACCTTTATTAGACATTTGAATCAGCATTCCAGCCTTGTGTTAATACTGAAACAAGTCTACACCAGGGAGTGTCAAGAATTACAGAATCCAAGAAACATTGGTCCTAGGTACTAAATATTGCAGTTCCTAGTATTTGTAGGCAGATAGGCTGATTTACAGTAAAAGCTCTGCAATCCAGCATGTTGGTGGAATGGAAAGTGGTGGCTAATCGAATATTGTGGTTAACCAAATTATACTTTATTCATTTGATTGTATTCTAATACTTTATTTCATTGGTAAAGTAGAATCTAGTGCACATTGAACTTCTAAACTGGGATCTGGTTCAGCAACATCCATGGTCTGGCAGGAGCATGGATATTCCTGGACTGGAGAGCCCTGTGGGGGCTGGGAGCCCAGATGGCTGGCTGCAGGAGTCCAGCTGGGCCAATGGCAGGGCAGCCAGAGCACCAGCGAGCTCTGGCGGGGCAATGGTTGCAGTCGAAAGGCCGGGAGCCACAGGGGAGGGATTTCAGGCTGCCATGGCCAGGAGCCCAGTGGGGACAGTGGCACCAGGTCCAGAAAAGACCTCCCCTCATCTGGCAAAATCCCTCATTTGGGACTGATAAGGTCCCAAGAATGCTAGACTAGGGAAGTCCAACCTGTACATAGGCAATCACCAACAGGGCTGTCCCCAGGCAGGCCTGGAGCAACCTCTCCAGCCACAGGCTGTGCCCCAGCTCCACCCCTTACCCATCTCCTGAGAAATTCAGCCCAGAGGTCTACAGGGGTGAGGGGGTTTGGCATGGCAGCAACAGGGGCCATCACCCTCCCCACATGGGCGGCAGGAGCCACAGCAGCCCTGCAGCCTGCTCTGCCCCACCACACTGCTCTCTTCCAGCCCGCTGTACCTACTTCTCGACGGTGGGGAGATGCGAAGCGCTCTGGGGCCAGGGCACTCTGCTTCCTGACACTGCAGAGAAGCCAAGCACAGCAGGCTGGGAGAGGGCAGTGCAGCACAGCATAGCAGACTGCTAAGCAGCTCCAGCTCCTGCTGCCTGTGAGGGGAGGGAGGGGAAGCCCTGCTGCCACCCCACTCCAGGCCCCTGCAATCCCCCAGTCTCTTCTTTCCATAAGATGGTTGGGGCAGCTGCTGCAGCACCCCCAGAAGTGTGGAACCTGGAGTGGCCGTTCCAATTAGTCCTACGGATGGGACAGCTCTGGTAATCAATCCAGTAGTAGTACTGCACTGCCCAGGGCTTGGCTTCTTGAAGCACTTGGGTGTAAACAGGTAAAGTTTTCTATACAGGAGATTATGACGACACTACATATCACTGTGGGCGTGCATGACGTACACCCAGATTAAAAATACTTAACACTAAAAATATACTGAACATAATTTAATCTTCCTTTGAGGATTCCGAAAGCAATCCAGGATCTTGCAGTGCCTCAGGGTCATCATCAGCACCAATTACAATTGTAGATGAAGGTGGTGTAGGAGATTGGGCTGAATCTGTAGTGACCCTAAGTCTGGAAGATTTGTTTTGACTAACCCTTGATTTCAGATTACTTATCTTTTGCATAAAAGTAGAGTGCAGAATATGCAATTGCATAATGTGACACTAAGAATGGCCATAGTGGGGGGTCAGACAAAGGTCCATCTAGCCCAGGATCCTGTCTTCCGAAGTGGCCAATGCCAGATGCTGCAGCGGGAGTGAACAGAACAGGTCATCAAGTGATCCCTCTCCTGTCATCCATTTCCAGCCTCTGACAAACAGACTAGGGACACCATTCCTACCCATCCTGGCTAATAGCCATTGATGGACCTAACCTCCAAGAATTTGTCTAGTTTTTGAACCTGTTAAAATCCTGGTCTTCACAACAGCCTCTGGCCAGGAGTTCCATAAGTTGACTGATCTGCGTGAAGAAAAACTTCCTTTTGTTTTAAACTTGCTACCTATTCATTTTATTTGGTGACATCCTAGTTCTTAAGTTATAGGAACAAATAATTAACTTCTCCTTATTCACTTTCTCCATACCTCATGATTTTATAGATCTCTATTATATGCCCCCACCCCTTAGTCTCCTCTTTCCTAAGCTGAAAAGCCCCAGTCTTTCTTCATATGATACTAGTTCCAAACCCCTAATAATTTTGATGCCTTTTCCGGAAACTTTTTCAATGCCAATATATCTTTGAGATGAAGCGATCACATGTGTACACAGTATTCAAGATGTGGGCATACCATGGATTTATATAGCAGCAATAAGATATTTTCTGTCTTATTCTCTGTCCCTTTTTAACGATTCCCAACATTGTGTTTGCTTTTTTGACTGCCGCTGAACATTGAGTGGATATTGGGGGTTTTTGTGTTTTTGTTTTTTTAAGAGAATTATCCTCAGTGACTCCAAGATCGCTCGAGTGGTTATAGCTAAATTGCTCCTCATACTGCTGTTATTATATTGATGATTTGGTTTGGGAGAAAGCAGAAATGCTGGTTAATTTAGCTTTCTGATTGACTACTCAATACCAGAGCTTTTATGTAATTAGCACAGTCTTTGCTTAGCTCAGTACTGCAGATTTTACTTGGAAAATTGTTCACGATTCCTGGCCAGATTCAATAAGTGACATGCCACTAAATTAGGAACAAAGGGGTCAAACTCTATAACTAATGATGAAAATATTTCTGTTGAAAATCCAGTTTTGACCCACCTTCTGGTTTTCAAAGGAAGCTTTCCAGTGTGCCTGATGAGTCAAATGCTTCAACTCCTCCCAAGAGAAGAAGGGGTTTTTTGGTGAGTTGGTTGCTTTTTGAAGTGATGGAAGGGAAGAATAAAGTAGCTGTTTAAGTTGAGAAGAGGGCTAAGTTAGGACACATGGTAATGTTGCTGTTTTTTCCATTCCTGGAGACATGACTTTTTGGTCCCACCGTAATTCAAAGCCTACTTACTATACAGAGTTCACACTGTTCCTTCTCACGGATAGCTCCTACTCAAGCCCTATTTGGCAAGGCTTACCATCTAAACTGAAAAGTTATAATTGCTGATTTCTTAATATTGGGTATATCACATTTCTTAGTGAGGTTTTAACTAGAGCTGAGTGGAAAACAGATTCCTACTGAATCTGGAGTAGCTAGACCCAGCCCCAGGTCTGACAAATTCAGTTAATCATGAATAGGAATAGGACCTGGTTCCTACTGACTTCCCCCCCATAAATTCTTTGGGGGTTGTAAGCAAGGAGATCTGGTTTCATCCAACAGTACTCTACCGTTGCAAGGCAAGCAGAGACCAGATCTCCTTCCCGTATCTATGGTGAACTAAGAGGTGGACAAAGGAATGGCACTGTCCCCTAAGAGGCATCTCAGCTTCACTCAGATCCTGTGATTTACAGCCCTGGATGTACGCAAAAAGAGGACCACATGGGTGTCAAGGTTCAGTGGCGCTTAGGGCTGAGCTAATTAGCTGCTTTGAGAGCTGTACTAACAAACAGATTTGAAAACAGGCCTGCCTTGGTTGCAGTGTATAGGGACTACAACTTTCAGAGCACTTCTTACCCCCCTCTCCCCACCTCAGAAACACAACTGTTTGACAAAGAGCAAGACTTGTAGCTCCCTGACTCGAAAGCTGTTACAATGGCTCTATGAATGGCCCCTTCCTGCCTCCTGTGCTGAGCATACCTGGGTGCTCATACTGGCAGAAGAGTTGCAAATGCTACTGACTATGCCAGCACCACTTTAATAAATTTCTTCTTTAAGGGTACTCTCAAAAGTTACAAGCTTTAATACCCATTGTCTGCCACATGGCATGAAAGCATCTAGACCCACTGCCCCATATCTCTTGAAAAATCACCACCATATTCTAGACATGATTGATTTTTTTATTCTTGCTATTGCACATAAGCCTATTTTAATGACACCCAGTCCCGATCTCATACTGGTGCAAATTTAAATCCTGGACAGATTCTGATGTGCTTGTTATGAGATACTGTCATTTTCTCCTACTATTAAGTTAACATACTAGTTCACACAAGACTTAAATGCCCTTAAGCTTGTGATAAACACCATAGGCCCAATTTCCTCACCCTGCATTTTATCCAGATAGCTATACCAGTACAGAATGTAAGTAGGACTCCACTAAAACAGAATGGAAGCATTTTATTTACACAGAGTCACTGTTGCCTTGCTCCAGATCATACTCCAAAACAGGGATACATATGCTTACGTAGAAGTGATGCAAGGTGCTCAGGAATCTGCTCTTTCCATACTTCCAGCCCCACCTTCAACTAATTACACTGAAATACTCTCAAACTAGGGAGGCAACACTCAGTGATAAGCAAACCTATCAAGTATTCTTTGGAAAAGTTTGTTGGTCCACTCTGTTCCTAAACAATGTCCTCAGTGGATTGATAATACTTCTACTGTTTAACTTGCATTCCTTGAAGTGCGGTAAAGGACTTGTAAGAGAGCAGTTGAGATGTCATCCTCAGGTACATTTCTGAAACCACCTGCTATGCAGCAATTAGATGCAACTTGGGGCACTGCAAAGACAAAATACTTGCTCTACAAACACGTTGAAATCGTAGGGATAAGTCACCCATGACAAGACTGATTTAGCAGATTGCAGAGAAAGACGTAGCTCCATCCAGCTGGAGAAATCAACAAAACCTTCCTTTCAATTTGGTGGTAGAATTTTAAACAAGTGGCTCCTAGGAGTCCTGTCCACAAATACTCACTAGCACATCACTGTGATACCTTGGCATCTTTGACTGTTCATAATGCACTTTATTTTTTCCTTTGTACAAAAACAAATATAAAATTTAAATCCAATACAAAGTGTATACTAACAACAAGTTTACATTACAGTAAAATAAGATGTCAATGCAAATGTATCAAGACATTAGTTCTTTAAAACTTTAGCTCAGTGGTACATGCATTATATAAAATAAACTACTAGAGCTTTTCATCTAGTTCTACAAAAGATACCCAATCATCAAGCCATTCAAGGGCAAAAGTAGTATTGAAGGGACATCTACAAAACCAAAGACATTTTTTCCACAGAAAAATCAATGCTGACAGGAATGATTTGTTTAGTCATGCTCTTGTTAAAACCCTCCCACAAAAGCTATACATAAAATTCTTAGAACAGACAGAAAAAGCTCAGTAAGTTTGTTAGCATAGGAAACCATTCAGTAGTTCAAAGAAATGTTTAGACATTTTGAAAAGGTATCGTAGTTTTCAGTTTGTATTCTCACAAAAACAGAACTACATTGACTCCTTTTTCAAAATCTAGTCAACTGGCTAAAAACTAGTTTGAGTGAAGTCAAAGAGTAGTGTACAAAAATATTTAACGGAACTAGCAAGGATGTATCAAATGAGTCTCTGCTTTGTAAGGAAAACCTTCTCCATACTCAAGGTTTGTTTATTTGTCCCATAAACAAGACTGCACCTGAGGGATAAAATGAATACCAATATTACTACATATATACAGTTTAAGTATTATAGAGCATTCACTGAAAAACACTGAACATTTACAGAATGTGGTCAAATAAAATCTGGGTAAGAAGGCTCAAGCTTGCTCCATGAGCCTGCTTTGCTTTTGTTTGGTTTAATCAGAAAGGACCATCATGATCATCTAGTCCAGGGGTACTCAAGACGCAGCCCATTTTCTTGTGGCCCGCGGTACAGTTTGGATTTACACGGGGCTCAACACACAGCCCGTGGGTAGAAGCCAAAACAAAAAGTCAATATAATGGTCTTCTGTTGATACGTGTTTTAGTAGTTAGATTCCTGGACTGTCATTGCTCATTAAAAGTGCTGTCATATGGGTGGAAATCAGGTAAATATTGCATTTTATTAATATCAGCAGAACTGACTTAAATGGGGCCTGTGTTTTGTGTAATCTTGCCTTAATCATTGTATTCATGCCAGTCAATGTGAAAGAAGCTATTTGAATATTTATGCAACTACACTTCAGTTGCGGCCCTCAGCATGTGCTGAGAGTATCATTGTGGTCCACGGGGCTTCCAAAGTTGAGAAGCCCTGATCTAATCTGATCTCCTATGCAGTAGGCTTTCCAGTTCTGGTTTATTTTAAGCAGAGTTAAGAGCACAATGCAGCATATTTTGTATTTGTTTCTGCAGCACCTACTGGACAGCTTCAAGCTTTCCCACCTATAAATTAGTTTGCATCTAGCCATTATACTGTATGCACTCATTTTGCATGCAAAGTAACATAACATTGCTTACCTGTAGGATTGTGCCGAATGAAAAATACAAATGGTCTGTCTACTATAAACCAAGGAGGGGAGGACCTGGCTATTAAAATTGCAGCTTCCAAAGAAAGTGAAAGAAGAAGAGGAAACAAAGAGAAGAGAATGGAAAATTAAGTTAAACATTATCACAATATAGCATCCAACAGGTTTATGATTTGTATTAAATATTTGCTTGCACCTTCACTATCATGCATCAGCTAACTGTTCTATATCGCCAGTGACAGCATGGGTCACCCATATGTGGTCACCATATCCAATGCTATGTATTACAAATAAGTATTCTTATATTGCTCAGTAGAACCACACACTCCATTAAAAACCTAGAAAAACTAACAACATTAAAACCCAAGATTGTTCCCCTACAGGAAAACCCAACTGTCCTCTTAGAGCAGTGTTTCTTATACTTTTTAAGACTAAGGAATACCAAACGATAATTTTTTTTTTTAAATGGGGAACGTCAAGGATTTTTTTGTCGAGAAAAAAACAAAAAACAAAAAAAAAAAAAAACAAACCCCCAAAAAAACAAACACCGGACCTGGGAGTCGAAATGCACCATGACCCCGCCCAGGAAGACTGCCCTAATAACAGTCTGAAAACGTAGACCACAAAAAAGTAAGGATAATAATAAACAAATGCTAAATAAGGTCACGTGTCTGGCTAGAAGGGAGGGTAGAGAAGGGTCTCGGGTCAGGGTGTCTGGCCAGGAGGGAGGGTGCAGGAGGGGACTTGGGGCAGGGTGTCTAGCCAGGACGAAGGGTAGAGAAGGGGTCTTGGGCAGACTGTCTAGCCAGGAGCGGGTATTGGGGCAAGGTTGCCTGGCCAGGAGGAAGGGTGCCGGAGGGGACTTGGGGCAGGGTGTCAGAGCAAGCTGGGAATGCATGGTCTTGGCAGGGGGAAGGAGGTTTGGGTGAGGATGTGTGGAGAGCTCAATCCCCCCTCCCTCCCACCCATGCAGCGGGGAACCCAGCACAGCTACACCACCAGGCCAGGCTTCCTGCTGGCAGCAGGGCGGGGTATGTGAGTGTGTGTGTGGGAAGGAGAGGGGAAAAGAGTAGAAACCCCGACCGTCCCCACCAGATCAAACTCTGCCATTTTCCCAGCCTGCTGGGAAGGGGCACAGGGGAGAGAGCACAGCAGTGCATGGGAGGCAGCAGAGCCCAAGCGTGCCCCGAGGGGGTGGCAGCAGAGTTTGAGCACACCACAGGCAGGGGAGGGGACAGCAGAGCCCAAGCACGCCCCAGGTGATGGGGGGTGGCAGAGCCTGAGCCAGGTTCCCCCTAGGCAGCAGTTTTAAAACGCCAAGGTCTGGGAGCGGCTCCTCAGGTCTGGGAGCGGCTCCGCCTCACAGCAGCAGCAGCCACTATAAAAGCGGCCATCTGCACACGTGGAGGAGGAGAAGGGGGAGGCTGCGCAGCACCGGAGGCCCCATGGGACAGGGGCCATCCTGCGGGCTGGGACGGGGCGGGGAGAGAACAGCCACAGTGGGAGCTATCTACGGGCTCAGCAGGGGAGCAGAATTTTTCCTGTTCTCTCCGCAGCACACCTCTGACTACCTTGCGGCTTTAAGAAATGCTATCTTAGAGGCATGTTGTATAAATCTGTGCCTGTGGAACAGCACAAAGAGGCATGCTAGAAGTCAAGTTTTACTACACCTGTATTGGCCTGAAATTAAAACTTTTTTTAAAAATAACTCTTAAGTGCTAGAAAACCAATGGTAAATTTCACTTGATTTTGTCTTCTTTTCTGAGTAAGTGATTTTGAATTGACATGATCTCAAAAGGTTTCCTATTTCAAATAAATACAATTAATTTGTTTGTGTGTTGTTACTAGTAATTAAAGATTAAATTAAAAACACAGAAAAAAACAGCTTACTTGTTGCTGCAGAAGCTTTGGTTCCATCTTCACTAACTTCAATTTTTGCTTTTTGCAAAATATGAGATACATGAAGGCTTTCCGTTCCTGTGTAGCCAAAACAAGAATAGCTGTTGTGTTAACATGCAACTACGCATTACTTATACTGTACATAAAACTCTCCAGAGCAGAAAGTTTTTGTAGAGGGCAGACCAACAGTAGTATAGCAGAGCACGAGAAGGCTGCTGCAATTCTTGCAAAGACTGAAATCATGCTGGAGTAGGGTGACCATATTTTCCTATGCTGAATACAGAACCTCTGATAAAATTACACTCTTAGTCAAGTAAGTTCAATGGCAATCAGAACTATTCAGTACAAACTTTCAAATTAACTGAGTAACTGTTAAAAAGACTCCAGCTACTCAGTATTTCTTTTTATTTACCCTTGTGTGTGTGTGTAAGGTTCTCATGGGGAGAGATGATATGCACACACTCCCCTACATGTCTCTCACCAACCTGCCCTGCCCAGCGCTCTCCACCCTCCATGCCTATCTGGGCCCCTGGGATGGACAGACTCGCTTCTCCTGGTACCTGGCCTTGCATTTTCTCAAGGCAACCTGAAGAGCATGCAGGGTCACAGGCTCCTTCCCCAGATTTATTTCAGGGTTCCCACTAGAATGCTGCAAGCAGCACTGTGTGTGATGGGAGCTGCTTACAGCTGAAAGCAGAGTGGGGGGAAGGGAGATAGGGATGATCTGTATCATGTTTTTCCAAATGTCATCTATTCCCTCTCACTCCACTCTCCCTTGCTTGTCCCTTTCTGCCCACACTGTGTAGAAAGGCAGCTAACAGCTCCAAGCTGCTTCTTGTCACCAACATAATCCAGCCACCTCCTGTCCCCTGGCTACAGTGCAGGCAGGCAGGCAGAGGTTAAGTCCTTAGGATGCATTGAGCACCAGAGCCCAGGAAGCCTGGCTGTGGGGGTTTCAGCAAACCTGGCTAGAGAGGTGGCTCAGCATGGGGGAGAGCCTAGGGGAGAGAGCAGCCCCACACTCCCTGGGGCAGTACTTAGGGTGGAGGAGCAGCATGTGTAGAGGGTGCTAAGCATCCCTGCCTGGGGACTTGCAGGGGTGAGGTGCAAACAGGCTGGAAACAGCTTCCTCCCACAACTCCAGAGCTTAGCTGAGGGATGGAGAAGCTTCCCCATGCCAGTGCTGTGTACAGCTTTGGCACACACAGGGCTTGGCACCTGTTGGCCAGTGCCCCGGGCCAGAGGGTCTTGAGCTTTCCTTGGGTGCCTGCCCAGCTAGAAGCATTGAGGGAACAAAGGATCCTGCCAGTGAGGTTGCTGGAGAGCTGAATGATCCAACTAGGGGCTGGTTCTCTGCACAGCACCAGGAGTGGGGGACACCCTCTCAGGGGGAATATGGAGGAGCAGCGGGGCTAAAGGGACATGAACAGGTACAGCAGAGAGGACAGTGGGAGGAGAAGCATGTAATCAGCCACCATCTGCCCACACTCACCAGCCACTGCTGCAATCAGCCAGTGTGGGCTGGAAACAGGGTGGGCCAGGGGGAGCCTGCTGGCTATAGCTTTGCCTAATCACCAGCCTTGCACACTCACCCCCATCATGAACTGGACCCCACTCACCGCTGTTGGGCGTGTGGCTGGTGAGGAAGGATCTCGCTAGTAGTACGACCCACCAGTATTGATGGGAAGGAAGTGAAACAAAATACAGGACAATTTGCCCATTTAAAAAAAAAAAAAAAAAAATATGTAGGTACACCTACAGGAAGGCTTAAATATGGGATTATCCCTTTAACGACAGGACATCTGGTCACCCTAAGCTGAAAGCATGAGGATTTTGTTCTGTTAAAATGCAACTGCTGGATCTGACCAGCAAATCTGATGCACTGGAGGACACCAAGCAGAGAAAGCAAACAATATCCTAAATGTGAAAATTAACTACTGGGTCTTCTGCATGACTGCTTCTTATATAAAGTTAGTATATTAGTTACTAAAATGAGAAGTATTAACACAGGCACAAATGTTGCTATTTGTTAACATATACATTGGCCAAAGCACAGAAAGGCTGCGAATGTGAAACATAACACACTAACCAGGTCTGGTATGACATTTGTGCATACATGTGTATATATTAAACATACAGTGATGAACAATGTCGAAATCAGATCTATTGCTCTGGCTTTATTTAGTGATGCAGGAATCAGTGGCACAATTCACTCACTAAAGTGCATTATGTTTGTGAGCGCAGTTTAATAAAACAAATGAAATAGAAAACACCTAGGTGACTGGGTGACATTTTATCCAAAGATGCAGCAATATAAACCAATAATATAATTACTAATATAAGAGTCTATGATTTGATTGTTTTAAAGATAAAAATGAGAATTTTTATAATCTAACAGTAATTTTTTAAACACAAAAATTATATCAATAGATAACCAGGAATGCAACTTAAATTCAACTGGAATATCTTAAATTGTTAAAATAGAACAGCTTGCTTTAATAAAATAAAAGAACTAGGGCTGTCAATTACATCTAACTCATGTGATTAACTTAAAACAATTTATTGCAAATTTTAACCACTTTTAATTGCGCTGTTAAACAGTAATAGAATACCAACATATATTATAAATATTTGTTTTTCTACATTTTCAAATATATTGATTTCAGTTTCAACATAATGCAAATTATGCATTGTTCATTTTGTATTATTCGAATTACAAAAATATATGCACTGTAAAAATAGTATTTCAGTTCGTCTCATACAAGTACTGTACAGCAATCTCTATTATGAAAATACAACTTACAAATATAGATTTTTTTTTTGTATTTTTTTTTTTTAAACACAATTGCACACAAAGAAACCAATATAAAATTTTAGTGCCTATATGTCCAGTCAATCCTATTCCTTGTTCACCAAGACAAACAAGTTTGTTTGCAATTACAGAAGATAATGCTGCCTGCCCCTTATTTATGTCACCTGAAAGTGAGAACAGGCATTCAAATGGCACTGCTGACATCAGAAGATCTGACATCAGAAGAGTATTTGTGTCAGATATGCTAAACATTAGTATGCCCCCTTATGCTTCAACTCTTAGTCTAGTACCAATATTGTAATCAAAATAATGTAAAGTAGTCTGCATTGTAATCAATACATTTGAAAATATAAAAGAACATCCAAAAATATTTATAATTTAAATTGGCATTCTGTTAACAGTGAGAGTAATGTTTTAATTAGAGAATATTCAGCGGTTACATGTTTGCAACAGGTGGCAGTCTGCTCCCACCTCTTCTTCCCTCCCTCCCCCATTAGAGGCAGCAGCATGGGGTTGGAGGGAGCAAGCGAGAACCGCTGCATGGTGGGAGCTGGCTTTTAAACTGGCTCCCTGTATGTACTGTGTGTAACCGTGAAGGGTAACAGATGAGCCCATGCTCATTGCTTAACTGTGTACACTTTCATATCCCTAGTTTAAATCTTGTGATTAATAACAATTTTTTGTACTTGTTTGACAACCCTAAAAGGAACTTAATCTCTTTTTTCAAAATGATATAAGAATTGTATTAACAAGCAAGGTCTTTTATTTTGGTTGATTTTTTTGTGAAGGGTTGACAGGTTACCTGGTAAGCATTCACCTTACCAGCATGCTTACCAGGGAAACCAGGTAACCAACTCCAGGCTAGAGCAAGCCCTGCCCATGGCATGCTGTGGCGGGCCCTGCCTAGCCTGGCTGGAGCTGCCCATGACATGGCAGGCCTGGCTGGGCTGGAGCAGCCTGCCACACCACGGACTGCTCTAGTGGCCCCCGCCTGCAGCCTCATGGGCCAGCTAACCAGTTCAACAATATAACATTTTAAATAGGATTTTGCATCCCTAATGGGAACATAAAATTCAGACACAAAATATCTGAAGGAAAACTGATGAGAAATTAGAAGTCCAAGGCTTATCAGAAAGACGAAAATGTTTATGGATGAATTATGTGGTTCAATGACTATTCCATTTTTACTCAGTATCCATTTGGCAGATACTCTTCCTGTCTATCAAATCAATTTATGCAAAGCTTCAAAAACAAATTTTAAAAGAAAAAGTGCCTCAATTACATCTTCCATTATGGTCTCATCCAACAGGATTTTTATTTTTTTTAGTAAGCCAAAAAGAAGAATATTGAAGAATGACACTGTTACTGTGAAAATGCCTCATGACATTTTATTGGCATCTCACAAGTAGTGATGTAAAATCCCGTTCAATTGGCTAACAAACATATTGTTTAACCGGTTAACAGATTAAAGTGGGGGGGACGCTCCAGTCCTGCTGAAGCGGTCTCCACCCTCCACTGTACTGGAACACCTCCTTCCCTTTCCCACCACGAGCAGGGGCTAATTGGGCCAGCCACAAGCAGGGCTGCACTGGAGCAGCCCCAGTCCACAATGAGCCCCCCGGGTGGCTGGAGTAGCCCCCCACCTGCAGCAGGCAGAGAGCTGCTCCACCCCCACAGATTAAACCTTCACATCTCTACTTACAAGTGATATCACATGATTTAACTTTTTTCTTGTTAATTTAGAAGTTTGCCTTTTGCTGGAAAAGTTTTCAAGTGAGAATAGGTTCAAAGCTACAATTTGTTTCAATAATTGCAATAATAAAACAGTTTTTTTTTTTTTAGAAAACACAAATAAAAACCAGAATAGGATTCAAACAAGATAACCTACTTGTTATTTTTGCAAAGTTTGCCTTTGACTGATCAAACATATCTGTAATGCCAAGTACTTTCAAGGGCTCCTTTAAATCTGTTTCTGCTACTGCTGTGAACCTGATTGAAGCATACAAAATAGAAGAGATATCAAAATTATTACTTAAAGTTGCTTTAAGTGCTGAGGAGGACTATAAAAGAATTCCTTATTTTGGGACTGAGGAGGGGAAGAGACTGGAAGACATTAGTACTCACTTGGGTAAAATAACTTGCACTCTCTTTTGTATCATGGTTGTCATCCAGCTCTGTATTGTTTTTGTGCTGATGTGAGGAATGATAGCAGACAGAGGGGTAGTGCTTTCTGTAGGCAGAGCAATCAACATACTGATACTTTCGCCATGGTAAGGAAGTTCAATTATGTTATACCACAAGTCATTTGGGGTACTTGTTGTGCCTAAGGAGTGATATCAAGAGAGAGAGAAGCTATCATTCTCAAATAGCTAAAACAGTCAACCTCTATTACATATTCAGAAACAGTAGACGGTAAAAATGTTGGCAACACTGTAACACTGTGGTGACTGAAGGCTTGATAACAGAGTTGGGTTACTGCTTTCCAGTACAGTTCACTCATATTGACTCCATGTTTGTCATAAGTGTTTCTGCATTGTTCTGTCAAAATGTAAGAGCAAAAAAAATTCTACTGTGTAGCATCTCAGATTAGTTTCTACAAGTTACGTGAGTATTACTTTGTGGGTTTTTGTCATAGCTTTGAAAATATAAATAGCTATTTTGTAAACCCCAGCTGCTTCAAGAGTCCGGTCAGTGGCTACTGAAACAGTAAGGAACTGGGGCACAATGGCAACAACAAAAAACCCTCCAAAAGAGATCAAGAGACTCTTTGTAAAACAGGTTCTCTTTTCCTCTAAGGGCCATGATACTCTGGGGCTCAGAAGCACTCCGTGTCAGTCACTGCCAACTGCCACACCATCTGCCTTTAAATCTGATTGAATCTTGTGTAGTTTCTAAACTGAGCTAACATACTACTGCTACAGTTCACCAAGAAGACTCCCCTGGAAACAGCAAGGTAGGAAAGTAATGGAAACTGGCAACTAGAGCAGAAGGCAGCAGAAGAGCTTAGGAACTTGTATCTTGCTCTGGGAAAGACTGCCAGCAGTTTAAGTACATGCTGCACAGACTGTATCATGCCATTTGCTATCTGTAATGTGCAAGACCACATTGAGTGGGTAAAGAAACATGAGGTATCTTCCAAAGGCCACTAAAGTCAATAGGGGTCTTTCAATTATTTTTAAAAGATGCAAAATCCTATTAGTGTTTTCAAAGACAGTTTTCAGTCTGGGAACATTCTAAAGGATTATTGAAATTTTTTACCCATGATGCTACTTTGGCAGCAGTTTATTTTGGCTAGATATAGATCCAATAGTGCAAACTTCTGCTGCAATTGATCATGGTGTAGCCTATACAATAGATTTCAGCCTACACACTGAATAAAATGTTCCAATATTCTAACTGCTGCTGGTAATTAGACACCATAACTACTGTAGTTAAAGACCATACTTACATCAATAGCCTACTGTCGGAAGAGGTTTCTATACCACTTGGAAACCAACAAAACCAGCCTATATTCTTGATTGTTCAATTATGGAATAGGATGACAGGAGACTGAAAGTGCTATGCAAAAAGACTAACAGGGCTAATGAAAAGCACAACAGGCTTGTTTACCAGTTGAAAAATAAAGTGAAAAAAATCTAACTACTTGAATAGATCTTGGTCAATAAAGATGATATATGGAGACAGTTAAAAGAAAATAAACGGTCAAAAAGGCTAAGGAAGATGAAAGACATTTTATATGTTCCAGGACAATTCCTCCAGGAAATAGACTAAAGTCTCCTTATTTTAACAGAAAAAGTAAGAAGTTAACAAATTAAGCTAATAATAAGCTTGTTTGAAAATAAGTCTCTCCTTACAAAAAGGAAGCAATAAAAAAGGCATCCTGAAATTTATTCAAGAATAAAGAGAACTGCACAAGTAGCTCCTTTTGCTGGTAAAACATTCCACACCATAATGGTCCGTCAGCCAGCTCAGCTCATGCTAAAATTCTCAAAAGCCCCTTTTAATTATCAAGATACTAACTGGTGCTCTAACAAACATCATAGCTGTGGATGGGATCATGGAGGATTTCAGCTAGCAGTCTATTTACAAATGTCCTGTGTCAGAGGTCTGCTAATGGATCTACAGGTTGCAGTGCAATCTGAAAGTCTTTCCTATGTCTAATTTGCACTTTATTTTGAAAGCTAATTATTTTCTTTATTGTTCTGGAGACACAGTGGAGACTGATAAACCTATTTATCAGAGTGTTTCCTAATAAGAGAGAGACTCTTTTCGTGACAGGGAATCTCTGAACTAACATTCTTACTTTCATCAGCTGTGTGGACATCATGCTTCCTATGTATCTAGCGAAAAGCACAGATTTTGACAAGTGTCAAAAGCACAAGTTCAATTAGAGCAGACTTAAAGTCTCTCAGATGAGAAGAGCACATCTATCTGCACAGACCACAATGTGTTAGAGAGTGATATTTGGTCAAGTCGTCTCTACACAGTAGCAACATCTCACTACATTTTCTACTCTATCAAAATCCACATCTGTCATCCCAAAATAATGATGGATTTCTGTCCTGGAAAAGTGACCTTGTTAACAGAGCCCTGCAGCCTTAAGACTGCTTGCCTAAAATTAGTTAATTCCGGAGATGGTGGAAGGGAGCAGTTAGCTTACCTCTTTTTCCAGCTCATCTCATTTTTTAGCTCAACTAAAGAAAATGTTCTCTCATTGTCTCCTTTATCTTAGGCTTACGGTTCTCAAACTAATGGTCTCTAGTGATTACATGTTGCCAACTTCCCTCATTCACAATGGCTAAATTACAAACAGCAACATACATTACTTTCGCAATATTATGTTTCCATGCAAAGATTTGGTGTAGTTTCCATGGGATGCTGTGATCTTCAGAGCTGCAAATGGGAGGGAAGTTGTCTACAAGTTTTTTTTGCTTCTAAAATGCTTTTCGCAATACTAAAAATTCTGAGAACGTCTGAAATACCTAGCCTGAAATATAAGTTTCAGTGCTGCAACCAGATCTAAAGGCCTAGAAAATAACAGCCTTGATTCCAATCACAGTTATGATAGTGTAATAAAGTTACTACTTATTTACACAAGTATCAGCAAGATCAGAATCAGGCCCTATGAATTTTAGGGTAATAAGAAAGGTAAGCAAGATCTGACTGTAGTGGGTGATCCTTTTATGAAGTATAGATTCTAAATATTTCAGTACCTGATTTTCATTCATACCCCTCTAAGGTTTGTCTAGAGAACTAGATTATGTTTGCTTTAATCTATAAAGAATTTCAGGACAAATAGCCAAGGTATAAAATAGTTTCATATTTTTTAAACCAGAGAGTGATATATTTTTAGGTACATATGCTGACTAAACTAGAATATTTTAACTCTGATCACTTACAATAGAAAAAATTGAAGCAACAAATTTATGTTTGCCCTCTGGGCTAGGTGGTGGTACATTCTTTTACCGGTAATGGTTTTTTTAAAATACATTTCTAAATTTAATCTTTTTAAAAGGTGTGTAGTGCATTTGAAAGCAACTTATGAAGAGCACCTTTCTAATCTTAGAACACAGGCAAGCGCTCTTAAAAAAATGCTGCAAATGCAGTTTGAGCCTGACCAGCAAATCCACATTTTCAGTACTAGAAATATTGAGTTGAAGCTGCCAGTCATGTGGAATTTTGTACTGGTTTTGTGACAGACACAAATAGAAATTGGGCCGAATCCAGTGATCTCTTTCACTTGCTATCCAATTTAGAATTTAAATGCAAGTTTCCAGAGGTAAGCAACTAATATACTAACCCTATGCTACTCAAACCCTTTGTTCAATGGTTATTTTCTGCAATACTGTTTCCAGCTGTCTGCTACTTCAGAATCTAAATTTAAGCATGCTTTGTGTAGAATTTGTATTGCCTGTCATAAAATAAAGAACTCTATTTTAAATTTTTTTCCTGATTTTAAAGCATATTCTTTCCCATAATATATTGATACAACACAATATAAAAACCAAAGTAATTCTAAGTTTTTCTACTTCAGATAGGTTTTTGATTAAGAACAGGACACATTCTATTTCTTAATTATTTGGCCAAAATTTTTTTTTTTAAACAGGAAAATTGAAAATGATACACCTACATAAAAGTCATCTGATTTCCAAAGGTGCTGATCAGTCACAGTTCTTAATGTTTCATCCCTATTGGACATCTGAGTTTAAAATGTTTTCACATTTAAGCAACAATAGCTTTTCAACACAAATATTGACTCAAACAGGAACAGGATATTCTCCCCCCACAAAAAAAAAAATTACATACATTAATCTTCTTTGCCTATGTTTTGAAAGGAGTGCAGTGCAAAAAAAGTGTTTTGTTTACATGCTAAGAAGCTAGTTCCTGAACTTACCACAGCGGAATAGAGACAACTGGGCCAGCATAGGTACTTGGTAAGTCTTCCCGTCAGCGCCATTAAATGTGCGTTTCTTTGTATTTTCAGGTTGAAAACGTGATTTCCACAAACCCTTGAAATACACTGCATTTACCAGCACCAGCCTGGTCAAAGAACCATCAATAATGTCTGGAGATAAGAGATTATCAATCATACCTGAAAATAAGGTATCAAAAGGAAAGGGGGGAGGGAGAGATTGAGTATTTTCTGTCACAATGGAAGCCAGTTGGTTATGAAGGACAGAGGAGCCCAATGTACTTTGTAATTCACTAGGTAGCATTCATTCTGATTTGGAGCAAAGATGGCTGCTAACTCCAGTTTGAAAAATTAAAACTTTGTTCATTTCAGGGCCCACTGACATCAGTGGGAGTTATTTACCGAATACAGCAGGAGCTATATTAGGACTTTAGACTACACTAGCAAGGGAAAACATCAGAGTTCTTTTCAAGTAGGGCTTTATTTAACAAGGTTTGCCCAGTTCAGAGGTTCTCAAACTTTTTGGCCTGTGGCCCACACAACTCATTGCAGGCCAGTAGCAGCTAATGGACACTCACCATTAATTATATAATTATGCCTGAACCATTTTGCCAGTGCTGCAGCTAGGGAGAATGGTTTAATTTAACCAATAAGAAAGGAAGTATTAATTGAGAGTGTTAAACAGATTAAGCACTTTAACTTTGTTATAGTTTACCAAATTTCATTTTAAATAAAGTAAAATATTAATGTCTAACAAAAGCTTTCAACATTGTCTTTATTTATGGCAGGGGTGAGGAACCTCTTTTGGATCAGGGGCCAGTGATCCACAGAAAAAAAAATTAAGTGGGGGAGCCATACAAGTGAGAAGCAAAAAAACTCCCTCCAAAAACCCCCAACCCTTACTGATATGGCCCTCAACTGAGACACCTCAATCTCCTGGTTCTCCAGCCTCATTGGGGGGGGGGGTAGGGGTAGGGGAGAGAAACAGGGAGGACTGAGGTTCAGGGCTTCCCATAGGCCAGATTATCTCTTCTGGGGTTAGTGGATTTTGTAGATTCCCCCAGGCTCTGGGGTGGGGTCAAAAATGAGGGGCTCAGTGTGCGGGACAGGGCTACCTGTGAGGGTGATAGGGATGGTGTGATGTAGTGGGGATTGTGTTTGCTCTGTGATATTGTGGGTGGTTCTTGCTGTCATGTGTGGTTCTGTTGCAGCTCTGTGTGCACGCGCACTAGAGTTTCCTTGGGCACTGCACTAGCATCTGGCTGGGGATGGGAATGTTGGGTGTGGCTTTCACCGAGGAGAAGGCTGCCCCATCTTAGCATGTACACAGCAATAGCTCAGGCTGTCCTGTAAACTGAGCCTGGGTGGGGGAAGCAGCCAGGTGACACCTTGCCTGGGAATCTGAACAAAAGAGGGGGTGGATCTGCCTCCAGGCTTGGGGACTAGTTGCTGCATTGTGAGTTCTCTTGGGTGGGGAGGATGCAGGGAGGGGGCCCAGGGTGCTGGTCCTGGGTCCCCCTCTCCCCAAGTTGGATTGTACTGTCTGCTTCTGGTTCCTGTGTTAACAAGTCTGTGATACGCTGTGTCCCTGTCAACAAATAAACCTGTTCTACTTGTTTGAGAGTCACAGCTGGCTGCAGATGGGGGCATAGGGCCTGGTGACTCCCCCACACTCCATGACAGATGGAAATACAGGGTCTGGGTGGGAGGTGGGGTGCAGGAGCAGGCTGGGTGTAGGGTTTCTGGCCAGGGGGAGGGATCAGGAGCAAGCTGGGGGTGCAGGGTCTTGGCCGAGGGGGGAGAGTGAGTGAAGGGGATTGAGATGCAGGGTCTGGGTGCGGAAGGAGACACATACTTAGCTTTCCCCCCTTACTGCTGCCAGGCATGGCCTCCCACTGCTCCCACTGACCGAAACTCCATCTAATGGAAGCAGCAGGGAAAGCCTTCAGACAGCAAGTCATTGTGCTACTATTCCCCCAGCAGGGTGGAGGAGAGCGGCAGTGCGTGAGCTGCTTGCTCGGTCTCTCTCTACAGCAGGGTAGGTCGAGGATACGGACACAGACACACCCCTCTTTAAGTGGGAAGAGAGAGCTGGTGATCCAGCTTCACCATGGCTGTGAGGGTAGAGCACCAGCGCGGGCTCCCCGCTGTGGGCGGAAGGGAGGGGGCTGAGGTTGAGCCACAGACCACCTGTAAGGTGGCCAGAACCACTGGCCTAGTTCAGTGAATGATTAAATCTGACACAGCCACAGCCCATCAACACACAACCCTATAAACATGGAAGTGAAAAAATAAGCAGGGAAATCTCCATCACTTGTTGCCACCCAGGCATTGCCTTCACCACAATCAATGACACACTTCAAGCATCCACAGGATGTCATTTTCATCTCCAACACATCAAGTTCATCTAAATTACGTGTAATGCAAAATCTGAACTCTGATCTCAGCAACACGTGGATATTTTTGGACAGTGGCAGTATTGCCTAAAGTCCAAGTCAGCATTAGATTTTGCATTTTCCTCTTGGTTTTTGAAAATACCACCACTGGAATTAGCTTCATGGCAGTGACTAAGAACAATATTGATACCTTGCATCTCCAAGTAGTTAGGCAAGCTAATTTATCCCTGGTGGGTGTTTTTTTGTGTGTGTTTTTTTGTGTTTTTTTTTAAGATGAGACGCAGTCTCTTCCCACCACTTTAAAGTTGAGGGAGTGGTAAAAAGTTCTTAGTGAGTCTATTAAATAAGTGTTTAACATAGCTGCACAAAATAATTCAACACCACTTACCACTTGTTTCATTTTTCACCCACTGATTAATGGAACTGCATGCTGCATTTTGGTCTTCAAAATCCACAGTCTTGACACTGCACTGAAATACCTCTTTATTTCTTGTAACAAAAGGCACTTCCATTTTAAAGCCACTCTTTGCAAACACTGCATTAGCAATTGTCACAATGTCTTTATTCTTCTTTGAGACTATGGCCTTGTTTATCTTCTTTAATACTTTGCCAACTCCTAGTCAGAAATAACAGCAAGTTTTATTTAGAAAAGGAAAAATTAAAAAAGTTTTAAAAGGAGTTAACGTGTATCAATAATTACAGACATCCAAATACACACTTTAACATGATGGGGTAAAGAAAGAATACCAATGACATTGACAGATTCTTGAACACCCATCTGGACAACACTATCTCGGATTCGTCTGAAGGAAACTACTTCACAGTGAAGAATTTGTCTTTGTACTCCACATCTGAGACCTGGTATGGTATAACAACTTTCTGGCATGGAAAATATGTTTAAATATTTATTTCTAGTTCTGGCATGTCAACGTGTAGTCAACTACAAGATTAACCAATAAGCCTTGTCAACTAGAGCATCATCCCGCCCTCCCCCACTGCCTCTAACAGAGTTGCTGCAGCGGGGGAGAGAGGCAAGGGAAGCTGCCACAAAGCAGCCTCTATTCACAGTGGGCCCAAGCTGAAAGAGCCAAAATAGTTGTTTTTACATAGAGCCGAAACAGTTGTTAGGTCCTTTTTTGTGTCTTCTTTAGAAGCATTAATGACTGGAGAACAGAGCTGTGCTGCTCTAAGTGTGGTTTGAGCCCTTTATCCCTCCTGCTCCGGGGCTGCCCGGCTTTTGGCCGTCCCAACCCGACCGAGGTGAGACTTGAACCCACGACCCTGTCCTGCCCAGGCGGGCATCCTATCTCCTAGGCTATGTTGCAACCTGCCCCACCATCAGGGCACCCTTTATCCCTTCTGCCCAGGGGCTGCCCGGCTTTTCAACATCTCATCCTGACCCAACGGAGGCGGGACTTGAACCTGTGACCCTGTCCTGCCCAGGCGGGCGTCCTAGCCCCTAGGCTACGCTGCAACCCGCAACTAAACAATCCATTTGTTGTGCAGCTAAACAATCCATTGATGATCATAATACCTTCCTTGGAAGGCCACTCTTTCATATGACACAGACGTCTATGGAGGGTATTACAACCTATTAATAATTGATATCCTTGGATAAACACTCTACCTCCAATGAGATGCTGCAAAACTAAAGTAGTCATTTTTATCTTTTCCTTCCATTCAGTAAGGAACAGGGTGGGATAAAAGTTTTCTGGGAACTGTATGCTAAGAAGGAGAGAGGAACACCTCTGAAAAGTTTCTAGAACAAACTAAAATGAAATCTGAAGACTACGTTACACTAGTAAGGAAATTCAGTATTAGACTCCAGCATCTCATTGGAGGTAGATTATTTAAACCAGGATATCAATTATTAATAGATTGCAATAGGGATGTTAAATTTAAATTAACTGGCTAATCGAATAGTCGATGCAATTTGGATCTACTATTTGATTTATCGAGAAAGGCACTTCTGCCTTTGAAGTTCTGCCTTCCCCAGGGCTGCTACTACACTTCAAAGGTGAAAGCGCTGCAGGGAGAATGGGGCCAGCAGTGAACTCAAGCTGTCCCCCGCTGGCCCTGTACTCCCCGTGGCATTTCAAAGCAGCAGCGCCACATGTAGCCCAGAGTCAGCTGGGGACTCAGAATCCCCAGCTGACCCTGGGCTCCATGTGGTGCTGCTGCTATGAAATGCCATGGGGAGCCTGGCATCAGGCTCCATATGGCATTTGAAAGTGGCAGCGGTGCATGGAGCCCAGGTCGGGGGGGGAGTCCCTAGCTGACCCCAGGCTCCATATGGCGCTGCCACTTTGAAATGCCATGTGCAGCCCAGGGCCAGCTGGGAGTCTATCATGTCGACGATCCGATAAGCAATAGCAGATTGGTCAGCTAGCCTTCACATCCCTAGGTTGTAATACCCGCCATAGAAAAGAGTGCGTCTTCCAAGGAAGGTGTAATGATCATCAACGGATTGATGATTTCGGCTCCATGTAGAAGAAACCCTGCATAATTGACTCTTCTTATTAGATTACTGTGAACCTTTTAGTAAGATAGATCAAATTAAGTCCATATGTTCACTGTCTTCAATATTATGGCTATATTCTTTTGGTCATCATACCTTAACAGAGGATCTCAAATTGTAGTCTATGGTCTACTGGTTATGCACTGAGCTATTTGCTCACAGTCTAGGGGGAAAGCTGGCTGCTCACATGGTACTAACGCTGCTTTGCTTCAAGCTACTAAATGGCATTAAAAGATCGCTAAAATGCTTTAATACTTTTCTCAAGTTATCCTTCAAGTAAGCAACTCTTGTGCCACAGGATTATTAGACAGTTAAAAACAAGAGAAGGAGATCTATGCAAACATAAAAATGGTGGTAGCCCATGAAAATCTTTTTATTAAGATAAGGATCACACTACAAAAAAGTTTGTGAACCTGATTGTTAGACTAATTCAGTAGTCTGCAACCTTTTTACACTCAAAATCACTTTTTAAATGTCATGGCAAGTCAGGATCTACCCCATCTGTTCCCCAAGACCTCACCCCTTTCTTGAGGCCCCACCTTCTCCAAACACTATCCATTGCTAATGGAAACTCACTGTTAATTACATAATTACACCCAACCCATTTTGCTAGGGCTGCAGCTGGGGAGAACAGTTTAATTTAAATTATTAAACAGATTAAGTGTTTTAATTTTCTCATGTTAGTTTATCAAACTTAATGTTTTACTTTATTTAAAATTATGTCCAACACAAAAGGTTTCAATGTTTTCTTTATTTAATTGGAGGTGTGGGGGAACCTTTTTTGGGTCAGGGGTCACTGACCCACAGAAAAATCGGTTGGGGACCACACAAGTGAAGCAAAAAACCTCCCAAAACCCCTAACCCTCAGTGATGTGGCCCGAGACACCTCACTCTTCTGGCACTCAAGCCCCAATGAGGTGAGAAGAAGGGACAGGGAGGACTGAGGTTCAGGGCTTCCCATAGGCCAGATTTACTTTTCTGGGGTTCCAGAGTTAGTGGATTTTGTGCACCCCCTTAGGCTCTAGGGTACGAACAAAAATGAGGGACTCAGTGTGTGGTACAGGACTGCCATCAAGTGGGAAAGGGATGCAGGATCTGTGTGGAAGAAGGGGTGCAAGATGGGGTGAAGAGGACAGGGTCTGGAAGGGAGTTTGGCAGCAGTAGAGGATGCGAGGCGGGGGTACAAGAGGGAGTTTGTGATCAGAAGAGGGTTGGGGGAGCAACACAGAAAAAGGTGAGAGTAAGAATGATGCCAAATAGCTAGCTGAGGAGAGAGGCAAAGATGTGGGAAGTAAAGGAAAGTGTAGCTTCTGCAAATTGTATCCCTCCCCCCCACATCTTACCTCTGCTCCAGCCTCACTCCCCTCAGCCCTATGACCTCCCCAGCCTGATCCCTGCATCGCCCCATGCCCCTCAGTGAAACTCCTGCCCTTCCCCTCCTGCCCCTGCAGCCTGATTCCCTACATTGCCTCATGCCCCTCAGTGCAGCCACTGTCCCCCTATCCTGCCCCTGCATCCTCCTTTGCCTCCACCCCCGCCCGCACCCCACATCCCTGTGCCTTCAGCGCACTCACAGGCAGGGCAGCAGCACTGAGACGTGCAGCCTCCTGGGAGTAGTGCTGGGTTGAGAGGGGCGGGGACAGACCCTCTTCCCTGCCTTTCCCTGCAGGCTGAGCCTGGGGCAGTGGGGCACTGGGGAAGGGGCTCCCCGACCCCACACATTCACAGGGAACATCACTGCATAATCTGGTCCCCAGCGCACCACATGCCAGCTACCCAACCCCACCCCCTCCCAGAGCAGGAGTTAAGAGCTGCGGACGCACGCGTGTGCACACATGTGCACCTCTTCTTCCCCGCTCCCCCAGACAGCAAGTTAACAAAGAGGGGCAGTTGCCCCTCTTTGATCCCCGCCCAACTGGAGCATGGCGCAGCCTCAGCGGACTGAATGCCATGGCAAGCTAGCTGGGCGGCTGCCCTTCTTTGCACCAGTCCAGCTGCCCATGGGTTGCGCCACACTCCAGCTGCCAAGGTTGCGCCACACTCCAGCTGGGCTGGACCAAAGGGAAGCAGCCACCTGGTCAGCTGGCCATATGGTTGCTGGCCCTCTTTGCTCCAGCCCAGCTGGCCGCAGTATTCAGCCAAGATTGCACTGTGCTCCAGTTGGGCTGGGTAAAAGAGGAGCAACTTCCCAGCCAGTTGGCTGCAGCATTCAGCCCACCATGGCTGCGCCACACTCCAGCTGGGCTGGATCAAAGAGGGGCAGCTGCCTGGCTAGCTGGCCGCAGCAATTGACTCCTAGGGGCACCGTGATCAATCGGTTGGTGACCACTGGACTAATTAGTTCAAGCCAAATAAATTCAGTTTCAATGTTTCAAAATTCTTGCAGAAAAACTTAAATGCTTTTAAATTCAAGATAACTCATAAAAGGATTTGAATCTTTACCCTTTGGATATTTACTAGGGAACACTATATCATTTAGCTGTACTCTAAACAGAAAATTGCACAGCAAAGTAATTAGTGATGTGATGGTGTGTTACAAGAAACATCAACACTGCTTATTCTTTATAGGGTGAAATGTACTCACCTTTTGGAAAATTTCATATTTCATAAACACAGCTCCTTTAGCCTGTCAGTTTTCTAGGTTAAGCCAAGCCTCACTAGCATACTAAGTGAAGTAGCAAATACCCTCACCCTACTCTCTAGAGGCACTGGTAGAGAAACAATAGGGATTCATGCCAATGTCAGGAACAGAAACTGAAAGAAAGAGGTGTTTGAATAGAAAGAAGGCTGTGGAAAAGCTAGAGAAGCTGGGCTCTTTACAGAAGAAGCAGAAGCAAAGCCAAAAAAGCTTAAAAAAGATCCAGAAGAGCGTTATTTACCTAATTCGGCTCAAAGGTTTTATGAAAATTAAATATACAAATATTTTACTGTTCAATGATTTCTGAAATCTTGAATTAAAAATTGTTTTAGTACAGCAGAGATAGAGACAATGCAATCCACCCATATTATGCTGGCATTGGACCTCAACTCTGTGCTGCAGAGACTATTTGTAAGGATAAGAAAACAGTGTAGCCTCATTTGTTTCTTAGCCCCTCTGCCAAAACTGCCAACAAGGATTGGTTTTTGGGACAGTGCAAAAACGTGATCTAGTGGCACTAAGACACCCAATCTCCAGATGAAATAAGTTTAGGCAAGCCCACACTATAACCTACACAGGGAACAGTATGAACAAAAATAATTTACCACTAATCTACTATTAGGGGTGAAAAGTTGAATGATTTAAAACACATTTCCTCATTGACTAGGAGTCAATACACACATTCCAGTCATGACACAGGCAATTTAAATTGGGAAAGATCTTTGGAGTCAGGATCTTTGGGGCTATATTCAGGTGAACCTAGAGAGTTCTCTACACATCTCTAGTTCTGGAGTGTCTAGTGCAGACTGTACTGTCATTGCAGTGCTTGGAACAGCAGATTCTCTATCTGTAATCAACTGAGAAACCCAAATTATCCCTGTTATCCATCCAACACCGTCCACATTAATAGTTTATAGTTCATCCCAAATCATGGCACTAATGTGTCAGAAGGGGTGGTATTTGAATATTCTAGCTAAATTGACCCATGTTTATCTGGTAGCCTCTATTTATAGGGGGTATTTTATGATATATGGCTTTTTCTTAATGATAACCCTTCGTTTACTACAAGTGGCTTGTTATGCAATGTAGCACAATTTGAAAAACCTTCCATTAGAATGTCCTTCTAGCCTTAAAAGTTTATGAATCACTTTATAAAAACCCTACATAGTAACAGATAAAAACTGACCATTTACGCTGTATCTCATCACAGTTGTCAGCTGCTTCTTTGTCTTGCCATCAGCACCCAGCTGAAGTATTCCCAGTACAGATGCAATCCCATGTGGAGAAACCACAATATTCTCCTGAGGTCTAGCTTTGACTATCTGATTGAAAACTTGGATTCCAAGGTCAGAGCCAAGTTCCTCAAGAGATAAAGGATTGAACTGGGACCACACAGATGTTACAGTCACAGCGGTGAAAAGGAGAGGGAAGTGCCAGTTCATGATTTTTAAACAGAAATAACCTAAAGGAAATAAAAAATAATATTAAAGACCATTATGAGCATAAAAAGTCTCTGCTACACTTCATGTTACATATTAACATTAGCTAAAAGCAGTGTAGCTGTTAGAAAGATACAACTGCATTATCTTAAGTCAGGCATATACTGTATATTGAATGTTCTGTGAAAACTTCACATAGCTCGGTCAATAAGCCTAAAAACTGAACTTACCCCAAACCTTCCCATTCCAAGTCCAGGGACCTCCAAAAGCACAGAGAATGACAACTATGCTGAAACAACAACCAGAAGTCCTGTGGCACCTTATAGACCAACAGATTTATTGGAGCATAAGCTTTCGTGGGCAAAGACCCACTTCGTCAGATGCATGTAGTGGAACTTCCAGAGGCAGGTATAAATAGACAGGCATAAGAAAAGAGTTCCAATCAAGAGTAAGGCTAGACATAACGAGGTCAGTTCAGTCAGGGAGGATAAGGCCCACTTCTAGCAGCTGATGTGGAGGTGTGAACACCAAGAGAGAAGAAACTGCTTTTGTAGTTGGCTAGCCATTCACAGTCTTTGTTTAATCCTAAGCTGATAGTATCAAATCTGTAGATGAATTGTAGCTCTGCAGTTTCTCTGAAGTCTGTTCTTGAAAATTTTTTTTGTTGCAGGATGGCTACTTTTAAGTCTGCTACTGTGTGTCCAGGGAAATTGAAGTGTTCTCCTACAGGTTTTTGTGTATTGCCATACCTGATATCTGATTTGTGTCCGTTTATTCTTTTACGTAGGGACTGTCCAGTTTGGCAGATGTATATGGCAGAGGAGCATTGTTGGCACGATTGCATATATTACATTGGTAGATGTGCAAGTGAATGAGCCCGTAATGGTGTGGCTGATGTGGTTAGGTCCTGTGATGATGTCGCTGGTGTAGATAGGTGGGCAGAGTTGGCACCAAGGTTTATTGCAGGGATTGGTTCCAGAGTTAGAGTTACTGTGGTATGGTGTATAGTTGCTGGTGAGAATTTGCTTCAGGTTGGCGGGTTGTCTGTGGGCAAGGACTGGCCTACCTCCCAAGGTCTGTGAGAGCGGGGGATCATTGTTCAGGACGGGTTGTAGATCGCTGATGATGCGTTGCAGAGATTTTAGCTGGGGACTGTAGGTGATGGCCAGTGGTGTTCTGTTATTTTCTTTGTTGGGCCTGTCTTGTAGCAGGAGGCTTCTGTGTATACGTCTGGCTCTGTTGATCTGTTTCCTCACTTCCTCAGGTGGGTATTGTAGTTTCAAGAATGCTTGGTGTAGATCTTGTAGGTTTGTCTCTGTCTGAAGGGTTAGAGCAAATGCGGTTGTACCTTAGTGCTTGGCTATAAACGATGGATCGTGTGGTGTGCCCGGGATGGAAGCTAGAGGCATGTAGGTAGGCATAGCAGTCCGTAGGTTCTCAGTATAGGGTGGTGTTTAGGTGACCATCACTTATTTGCACTGTAGTGTCCAGGAAGTGGATCTCTTGGGTAGACTGGTCCAGGCTGAGGTTGATGGTGGAGTGGAAATTGTTGAAATCACGGTGACATTCTTCCAGAGCCTCCTTCCTGTGGGTCCAGATGATGATGTCATTAATGTAGCGTAAGTAGAGGAGGGGAGTTAGTGGACGAGAGCTGAGGAAGCATTCCAGGTCGGTCATAAAAATGTTGGCATATTGTGGGGCCATGCGGGTGCCCACAGTGGTGCCACTGATTTGGAGTTATAAATTGTCCCCAAATCTGAAATAGTTGTGTGTGAGGATAAAGTCACAGGGCTCAGCCACCAGTTGTGCTATGGCATCATCAGGGATACAGTTCCTAACAGCTTGTATTCCATCTACATGTGGGATGTTGGTGTAGAGAGCGTCTACATCCATGGTGGCTAGGATGGTGTTTTCTGGGAGATCACCAATGAATTGTAGTTTTCTCAGGAAATCCATGGTGTCTTGGAGATTACTGGGGTGCTGGTGGCGTAAGGTCTGAGTAGAGAGTCCACATATCCAAAAAGTCCTGCAATGAGAGTGCCAATGCCCGAGATGATGGGGCATCTCAACTATGCCGAGTTGCACGGTTGTTTTCTGATGTAGACAAAACTCAATTTAGGGTAGGTCTACACAGAAGGGCAAAAGTTTAATTAAGCTATGCAACTTCAGCTATATCAATTGTGTAGCTGAAATCGAAACAGCTTAATTTGGCTTTTGGCGCTGTCTACACAGCAGGAAGCTGAAGGAAGAACACTCTTCATTTGACTTCCCTTACTCCTCAAAATGAGGGTTGCAAGAGTGAGAGTAAGAAGTCCATCTCTACATTATTTCGAAATAACGGCTTGCTGTGTAGACGCGCATTTTGTTATTCCGAAATAACACTGCTATGTAGATGTACCCTAAGACTTGTTGGAGTAGGCAAAAGCTTCAGAGGCAATTAAATAAACTAGATAGAGATACTGCTGCAGTCTGCATGGTTTGGGACCATGCACATACATGCCAATATGCAATTATTCTTAAATTCAATCATAGTACTAATTATACAATAGGCAATTTTATTTAACAATTGTGTCGTCAAGCAAAGCCTTACTTAAGGGACTTGGTACAGGAAGAGTTTTAAATAGTCTAAAAATTCCCTAATTCCTTCACTCCAGCTCCTCCTAGCATGGGCAGCATGTTTGTATAATTTTTGGTGGTGCCCCATTAGCCACACCCCCTAATCCCCATTAGCCAGGCCCCTGACCCCCTCCCCGTTAGCCACACCTCTGGAGGTAACACGCAAGATGGACACATGACCAGAAGTAAAAGGTGTCATGTCACCCCTCTCAAAGGGTTTTTCCCACCATCCTCCTACCAACAGGGATTAGTTTGGCCCCCACCAAACTCCCCTCATGCAACTATCCTGCAATTGCATTAACCCAATGTGTGTGACATTAACTCGGGGGCAGAGAGGCTGGGGGAAGTGTTCCCTCTAAGGCTATGTCTACACTTGCGGCTTCTTGCTCAAGTACAGCCGTCCTTGTGCAAGAACCCACAGAGCATCCACACTGCCTGCCTGCTCTTGCGCAAGGAAATTTACAGTACGGCGTGGTAAGAGGGCATCTTGCGCAAGAGCTACACTCTTTTCTAACAGGTGTAAGCTCTCTTGCGCAAGAGGGCAGCGTGGATGCTCGGCAGGGATTTCTTGCGCAAGAAACCCCTATGGCTAAAATGGCCATCAGAGCTTTCTTGGGCAACAGAGCGTCCACACTGCCATGGATGCTCTTGTGCGAAAGCACAGCTCGCTCATAGCAGTGTGGACGTGTTCTTGCGCAAGACTTCTCGCACAAGAACCCTTGCGCAAGATGTTCTTGTGCAAGAAGCCGCCAGTGTAGACATAGCCTAAGAGTTTCCTCCCATGAGCAGAATGAATTTTGTGTTGTGCACCAGTACTGAGTTCATGTGGCTTGTCTGGATGTGCTACTGTGGCACCGGAGTTAATACATATTTTTAAACCTTTACCTTTTCTCTCTGCTGCCATGTCTCCTCCCCTTGTTCTATCAGCTCCCCTGGTGCCTGCTGGCCCCCCCCCCCCAACTCCTCACCTTCCTCTGCTGTCCTGACTCCTGACCTTCTCACTGCCCTCAGCCCTCCTGCAACCTGCCCCCCTCCACCAGCCCTTCTCTCCTCCTTGTGCCCACTCCTCCAGTAGCCCCACTCTGATCATGTGAGCTACCCCTCCTCATCCCCTCTTCTAACACCTCCCTCTACAAACCTGCCCTGCCTCTCTCCTCTGGTGCTGGTCTCTTCCCCTGCAGGTGTCTGCCCTTCTGCTTCACCACCAGAATTCCATGGCACCTGCACCTTCCCTTACACCCCTGCACCCTCCTGGTGCCTCCCCCATCCCTCACAGCCCCTGCCCCCTTTGCCCTCTTTTTCCCTGATGCCCACCCCCTCACCATCCTCTGCCCCTGTTCCCCTCATGCCCCTGTGCCCTCACGCATGACTTGCTCCACCCCGGCCTTCCTCATGCCCACCCCTTCTTTCAAGCCTTCTCCCAGCCCCTCCCTCTCCAGCCCCCAACGTCCTTACCCTCTCCCCTTCCAGCATCACCCTGTCCCCCTCCCACTGACACCTGCCCTCCTGCCTTTTTCCTCATTGTCTGCACTTGGCCCCGTGCCATTTGTCACTCCTCCACTCTGTCCCTTTGGTGCCTTCCCCTTTCTTCCCCCTCTCCCCTCCATACAAGTCCCTTCCTCTCCCAGCCCTTCCCCTAGTTTTCTCCCTTCCTCTCCCCCTCCCCTACCTTCTGCCTTCCACTTTGCGGGGCCGGAATCTGCGCTCCGTCCCCGAACTCCGAACCCGCAACTCAGCTGCGCGGCACAACGTGGTGCCAAGCAGTTTTAAAGTCCCGGGCCATGACGTCACATCACATCATGCCCGGGCATCTCTCCGCCCACCTGTTTGAGCATGCTGTGCATGGCAGCAGCAACCAGCAAGGGGGAGCTGAGTGAAAGTTGCACACGGCAGGGACGGGACGGGGACGGGGGAGAGACACTCTGGGGCCGGGGTGGGAGGACACGCGGTGGGGCCGGGGCCTGGGCCTGCTGCAAGCAGGGCCAGAGACACCCAGCTCCAAATACTGGTGGAGCAGGGGCCCCGGCTCTGAATATTGCTGGAGCATGGGCACCACAAGCCTATGTAACTCGCCGCCCATGCCACCTAGTTCCATACACAGTTCCAACAGAGAAGCAGGTCATTAGATTGGATATAACAAAATCCCTGTTTTCTGCACTCATCCAATCAGGGAACAGAAGCAATATCATACAACTAACATGACTAGTCTCAGAAACAAGTACAGTTAATAATCAATCCATATGCTGAAATATATTCATATACACTATTCAGACAACTTAGAAATGCACAAATATGGGGAAAAAAGTTAGCATTTGCTTGGAACAGAAAAATGGATTAGCTCAGACAAATTGTTATAAATAGCTCACCCAGATCTAAGATGATGCCGATATTTTTCTTCCATCATGTGTTTAAGCATGAATGCAGCAATTTGCCACAAGTATAGAAGCAGTAATGTATAAGCAAATTAGGGCTCCCTTATTTCTTTTTTAATCAGTCAATGCCTTTATAGCCACTACAGACCACATGGACATACATAAAAAGTGGACAGCAAACATTATAAATCAGTTGTGTTAAGATGAAATAAACCCACAGCTAAAATCTGCCTTTTAAAGCTAAACATATCCTTTAAAAATAAAACCCAAAAAACAAAGTGAAACTATTAAAGGGACAGATCACTGGAGAATGACTTCGATTCTACTGTATACGTGCCATGATGTAGTACACGAGGGAAAAAATTTCCAACTCTCCATTTAAATCCATATGAACTACTGACAGGAGGATTGGGCCCTCCCAAGAAGAACTACAGAGTTAAAGTCTATATGAGTTTTGCTTGAATAAGGATTATACAATCAAGCCCAAAGGGAACTCTTTAGGGAACTGAAGCACAACATTGCTTTTTATTCTTTTCTTTTTAAACCAGAGTGCCAACCATTCAGCTATCTTACCATTTAAATTCTCCTGTCAGTTGTACTACAAACTTTTGCCAGCTTATTTTATTTCAAGTCAATATTTTTACAAAGCTCAAATGCCTGAAGCTAAAGACGGAAGTTTTATTTTTGCTGCCAACATTCTATCCAGGGAAAATGCCCAACACAAAATTTGTAAGTATTGGCTGAGAGTTTGGCTGTACTGTATAGAACCTTCAAAGCAGTAAAACCAGAATCTAGCTCAGGGTGGGCAATAATTTTCATAGGGGGGCCACTTAATGATCATGGGCTGGCTCCACCTCCTAGAAGAGACAGGGCTGGGAACTAGCATTTTCCCCAGAGTTGTCTGGGGCTGGAGGCTTTTGATTAAACACAAAGCAAAGGGCTCGCAGCTCCTGGCCCTGCTGCCTGGCAGCCACCTGGTGTTGCTGCAACCATTTAAAGGGCTCACGATTCTGGCCCCTACCATTTAAATAGGATCCTGTCGCCTGGAAATTCAGTGGCACAGGTAGCAGGATATAAATAGAAAGCGGCCAGATGCAGTCCAGGGGCCGGATCCAAGTGTTAGGCAGGCCGGATCTGGTCCCCGGGCTGCATCTTGCCCAACCTTGATCTAGCTGCATGCTGAAGCAAGGCAGAGCAGAATGAATTCATTTCACATGATCAATTTATCAAAAATATGCTGCCATGATTGTTAGTAGCAGTTATATCCTGTTGGCAAGCTCTTCTTCACACTAGTTAAAGGCTGTTCACAGATCTTTACTTGCCTAAAATTCCCTGGCTCTTATCTCCTTGCCCATCTAAAGTTGCCAGCCTTGTACACGATGAGTCTTTCTCTCAGCCTCTCTCTATTTCTGTTCCATCTATCTAGGCATACCATCTAACACCATGATTCATCAGCTCTAAGCATTCAAAACCTCAAACCCTCAAAGATATGGCAACATACATTTATCCGTCTTTGGAGCTTTCCACTGTCCCCCTGAGTGTAAGTTCCTCTCTTTCATCTTCTTTAGTACTCTGGGGCAGGAAATGATAACACAGGGTCTCCTATGCTACCCTAAGGACATTATTGTTGCCTACCAAATTATTGTTTAACAAATACTAGCTTTTCAGATTTGCCTCTGTCTAGTCAGGTGCAGTAGATTTGTCTTCTTGCATCTCTTAAACTATCTTGTTCACTAATGAATAATAGGAAGATTTAGTATGTGTAGCATATTGGTAAGAAAGGTCGAATGCTACCTTTTAAAATGTTTTTAAATAGTTACAGCACTTACTACATTAAGATAAAGGTATAATGTGTTGCTGGATGCATAAATTTGGTCTAGTGCATGCAGCTCAACAGGTTTTCATTGAACAATTTAGAACATTAAAGGATTTCTGCTACAGACTTAACTGAGCAGCAAACCACATGACAGCTATGACATACTATACAGTAACTACGAATATTACAAAAGCTTCGAGGGGTAGCAGTGTTAGTCTGTAACTGGAAAAACTTAAACAACGAATAGTCTTGTAACACCTTAGAGACTAACAAAACATAGATGGTATCATGAGCTTTCGTGTTCGTGGGAACAACCCACTTCTTCAGATGAATGGAATTACTAAAGGTCCAATTTCTAAATAAATAACGGGGGGGGGGGGGGGGGAAGAATAGTGAATTAGAGTGTCCATGCTACGTGAAGCTGATAGCGAAGGTACTAAGTGTTCACTCTAAGGTGCTGCTAGACTATTCGTTGTTTTTTTAAGTTTATTACAGTATTGTATTACTGTATGCTAGGAATCAGAGTCATGGACCAGGATCATACAGTGCTTGGCACTGTACAAAGTATGACGATACACCACATGGAGTTGTGAGGATAAATTCATTAAGCAATTGTGAGACTTTAATCACAACTGCAATGCAGCCATATAAGCATCCAGGGGGAATAAAATGGTAGCTAGTTTGGGACTACATCAGTCTTGAGTCAGAAAATTCAGCAATACGTGAAAGGAAAAGATACAATAGGATTTGGCAGTTAATCAACACATTCCTCTTCTCTATTTCCCCCTCCTCCCCAAAAAAGCAAGGGACTATTTAAAACACTGGACGGGGCTAGAAAAGTAGATCGTTGGAGAACGCATTATTTCACAGACCATCAAATATAACAGATATTTAGGAAATTTGTGACATCTGCAGCTGGTATAAGTTGTCAATGTTCAATTAATTTAAATGGTGCTATGAAAATTTCTACTACCTGAGGATCTGACCATTATTTACTGGGAAACATGTAAATGTCCAATTTTCAACAGATTTAGAAATGTACATTGTATTTAAATGTACAGCGAAATTAAATTGTGTTTCCTAATTAAACAGATACCGTCTGTTCTTGTGGTTATAGAAACTTGGATTCTAGTCTCATCTCTTTCATTGGATTCCCATTATGATGTCACTTAAGCTCCATACCAATTTCCGAATTTACAAAATGAAAAAGCATTCTTACCTCCCTCCTCCCACAGATCATAAAACTAAATTAATTGTACTATGGAATGAGATCCTCAGTTGCAAGATGCTGTAAGTGCAAAATACTATTGCAGTGAAAGAAGCCCAAACTCAGTATCAGCAACAGTATGAAAGTTAAAGCAGAATTCTACAAGAAATATACAGCCATAATTTCTCTGGCTAAAAGACATGAAATAGACCTTTAGAAATACATTTAGTATGATCTGCTGACTTGATTTCTAGTTCTCCTAAAATATTTAAGATTGTGTAAAAGTTATTACTTGTGTTGTGTTTTGTTGTTGCTGCATATTTTAGGATTGACCTTGAAAGTTTTATTCCATCACTAAACACTTCCAAGACAACAGTGACTTGACAACTCTTGCATATTCTGTGCATGATGAGCAAAAAAATGTTGGTTAGTCAGGACCTCACACAAGCAGATCTGTAGCGGTATACAAACTCATCTGTCTCTGAGGCTATGTCTACACTACAGAGTTTTTTCAGGATACTGGAGGCATCCCGGAAAAAACAAAAACACACACACACTGCTGCATCCAGGGAATGCGTCTGCTCTGAAAAAAAATTTTCAGAAGAGCAGATGCGCTTTTTCGGCATCCTGGTAAACCTCATTTTACGAGGAAAAAGGGATGTTCTAAAAAAAGGGTTTTCCAACATTTGGCCCAGTGTAGACAGGCCAAATGTTGGAAAAGCCTCTTCCAAAAAAAGAAGTGGAAAAAGCTACGGAAATTACTGTTCACAATTTGCATAGCTTTTTCCAGAAGAACAGTATAGTGCAGACATAGCCTGAGACCTATGATAAGCAGGACAGATGATCTGCAGCTATAGTATGACATGTTCTTTTAAGTTTTGACGAAGAGAAGCTGTTGTACATATAGATAAGCCAAGAAGGGTGTTAACAGCCATTTTTTTTCCCCAGTTTCACTTGGTATAACAGATCTACTAAAGTGAAAGGTGACTTGTATCTATACAACTTTATAATCATACCATTCAATATGCAGAACTCTCACTGGTGGATTTTTAGAGACCTTATCTGAGATTTGAGAACAAAATTCATAATTGGGATGAATAACCCAAGGTTCAAATATTTATCTTAATTCAGTATTACAGAAAGTTTCACAGAACACTAATCTGTTAACACCCTTCTTGGCTTATCTTCTAGAGAGTTCAATATTTTGACGGCATGCCAACAAAAAAGTGCTTGCACCCTTTTGGTTTATTATGTGCAAAAGAATCTAAAATATTCCCATAACCACCCTTTAAAAAATATGAAAGACGAGGAAGTATGAACTAGTCATTGCTGGTTTTGCTGAAAATACTCTGATGTGTGATGTTGCTTATGTTTAAATTAGTTTAAAAGGTTCAGGTGACCCATGCCTCAAACTACAAAGAAAAAGGAAGTTGTCCCTGTGGATGCTCCACTGTTGGTGATGGGTGATCCCTGGAGCCTCAGTTCGGAGCAGTTGACTGTTGGGCTACACACACACGAGGCATCTTGTGCTGCTGACCGTTGGCGCTTCACATGGCAGCCCGACCTCCCCCCCTTCAGTTCCTCGTCTACACCCGAGTTACTGAAAACTCCAAGGGGAGGAAGGGAAGGTCGTGGAACACCCACGGGGACACACACCTCGAAGAACAGTCGTTACTGCACAAGGTGAATAACTTCCTTTTCTTCTTTGGGTCATGTCCCCATGGGTGCTCCACTGTTGGTGACCACAGAGCAGAATTCCATGAGGATGGTGGGTCTCAGAGTTACTGCTTAGCGGCAGAAGATAGCACCGCTGTAGCCACTGCTGTATCAGCTATTTGAGGCATGATAGCATAATGTCTAGCAAAGGAATGATCGGATGACCACGTGGCTGCCCGTTGTACGTCCTTGAGGGGGGACACTGTTCAGGAAAGTGATAGATGTTGCAGCAGCACACATGGAGTGAGCTCTAGGTGGAGCTGGTAAGTGTTTATTCTAAAGAGAGTAACAACATAGTATACAGGTTACTATCAACTTGGAAATGTGCTGTGTTGAAATCGGAGTGCCCTTGGAGTGGTTTGCAAGGGATAAGAAAAGATGTGGAGATTTACGGGACTGTTGTATTCTGTCGATGTAAAAAGCTAGAGCCTGCCAAACATCTAAGTTGGGCAGGGTAGCATCTCTGTGGGATGCGCGAGGCTTCAGGTAGAACGTATGCAGGACTACGGGCTCGTTAATTTGGAAGGAGGTGCTGACCTTAGGCATGAACGATGGGTGCAGTCTTAGAGTTACTTTGTCTTTAGTAAATATAGTATACGGTGGGCCTGCCATGAGGGCCCCTATCTCACTAACCCTCTTCGCAGAGGTGATGGCCACCAAGAACATAACCTTCATAGTTAGGAGCGGGAATGGGCAGGTGGCCATAGGTTCAAAGGGAGGCCTCATGAGACAGTCCAAGACTAGATTTAGCTCCCGGAAGGTGCTGGGTTCCTGTGAGGGGGGATAAAGGTTGTGGAGGCCTTTGAGGAATCTCTTTGTGATTAGGTAGGCAAACACAGATGCTCTGTCGATGTGCTCATGGAATGCTGTGATTGCTACTAAGTGAACCTTGATAGATGAGATGGATAGGCCCCCATCTTCAGATGGTGTAGATAGTCTAGGATGAGATGCAGAGGAGCCATACATGGGTCGATCTGTGACTGCTGACACCAGGATGTGAACCGTTTCCATTTGTGCAGGTAGGTCTTTTGAGTGGATGGCCTCCTATTATGAAGGACAGTTCTCACTTGCTCTGCACATTGAGATTCAGCACCCTGTAACCACAAAGAAGCCAGGAGTGAAGGTGTAGAGTGTGGGGTTGGGGGTGACTTAGTTTGCCTCCATTTTGAGACAGAAGGTCGTGTTGAACTGGTAGTAGGAGTGGTAGCTCAATCATCATATGCTGAAGGTACAGGAACCAAGTCTATCTGGACCATGATGGGGCTATTAAGATGTCTCAAGCTGTGTCTGCTTGAATTTTCTGCAGGATCCTGGGGGCTTAGGGAAATCCACAGTGTTGAGGTTTGTTCCAGACAATTAGGAAGGCATCACCCCTGGATTTCTTACCCAGCCCTGCTCAAGAGCAAAATGGGCGACACTTGGAATTGTCCTTGGTTGCAAAAAGGTCTATTGCTGGGTAGCCTCACCTACGGAAGATAAGCTCCATAACCACTGGTGTAGTTCCCACTCATGGTCTGTGGTAAAACTGCGACTCAAAGTGTCTGTCATGACGTTGTTGACTCCAGGTAGGTAAGATGCCTTGAGGACAACCCCATACTGGATGCACTAATTTCAGAGGTGGATAGCTTCCGTGAAGAGGGATTGAGAACGAGCGCCGCCCTGCCTATGTAGAATAGGGTCATATTGTCTGTTAAGATCTGTACAGTGCAATTCGTAATGGCAGGAGCAAAGTGTCTGCAAGCATTCCTGAATGCTCAAAGCTCAAGGAAGTTGATATGTAACAGTTTCGCGTGGTGACCATCTTCCCTGCACTTTGTGTTGTTGCATGTGCAGGCCCCATCCTATTAGTGAGGCATCTGTGGTAATTTGTACTGATGGTTCGGGCTGCAGGAAGGGAACTCCCACAAGTAGGTTGTGGTGTGAAGTCCACCATTTGAGGGAGTCCAGTACATGTGCTGGAATGATGACTCGTTTCCCCAAGAGAGTGTCAGGAAGGTTTGTAGATGGAAGTTAGCCAGTGCTGCATCACACAGAAATGGAGACACGCATACTGGACAACATACATAGTAGCTGCCATGTGGCCCAGCAATTGAAAGCAGGTATGTACGGTCGACAACAGGTTCATGATTAGGGAAGTCCCAGAGTGCACTGAATCATTGGTTTGGTAAGTATGCTTGGGCTGATAGAGAATTGAGGAGAACTCCAATGAATTCATCTTGAGCTGGTTTGCAAGTTGACTTCTGTTAGTTTATGATGAGCCCGAGGTAATCAAATAAGCATCTGGTCTTGGACATCTCTGCTCGCGATGGCCCCTTGATAAGGCAATTGTTGAGATACAGGAAAAAGATGACCCCTTGTTGTCGAAGATAGGCTGCCGCTACTGCGAGGACCTTCGAGAAAATACGGGGGGCTGAAGAAAGTCCGAAGGAGAGGACTGTATACTGAAAGTGGTCATCTGACCATGAAACTGAGGTAACACCTGTGCTAGGGATGTATTGTGACGGGGAAGTATGTATCTTCTAGGTCTAGGTCTGAGAACCAGTCCCCTTTGTCCAATGCTGGAATTATTGATGCCAGTGTGACCATCTTGAAATGCTGTTTGGCGTAGAAATTTGTTTAGCCTGCGAAGATCCAAAATTGGCCTCTAACCCCGTGTGCTTCTGGGTGAGAAAGTAGGTCATATAGAACCCCCTTCCTTGGTAGAATTTAGGTATCCTCTCTACTGCACCTATCTGGAGGAGGCGATCGATTTCTTACCTGAGAAGGGTCTTGTGATAGGGGTACCTGAAGAGAGACGGGGAATGGGGGGAGGTGGGAGGAACTGTCGTGAAGGAGATGGAGTATCCCATGTGAATGATCTCTAGTACCCAGCAATCTGACAGAGGCCCAATGATGGAAAAAGGGGCGCAATCTGTGGGTAAAGAAGCGTTTCTGGCTTATTGTCACTGGATGGTTGGGGAGGTCGGGCAAACCCTCGACCAATTTCTCAAATTTACTGTTTGGTGGGCTGAGATCCAGAGGAGTGTTGTTGAGGTGGGCACTTCCTCTGGGGTCGCTGCCTGGATCGGTTATAGTCATATGGCCTTTGCTGGGGGTGGTTGTAATAGCTGTCCCTATTTGTTACAAGGAGTGTATCTCTTTCTCCAGTATGGTGGAGTGTACATATCAAGAGTGCAAAGCGTGGTGCGAGAGTCCTTGTTACTATGCAGGATCTCATCTGTGTTTGCTGCAAACAGTTTCTGTTTATCGAAAGGGAGATCTTCCACTTTTGCCTGTAATTTCTTAGGCACCCCTGCTGCATGTAGCCAGGAGGCTCTCCTCATCAGGACAGCTGTGGCCATTGCTCTGGCCGCCATGTCAGCAACGTCTATGGCTGCTAGCAGAGCAGTGCGGGCAATAGTGCATCCCTCATGAATGATTACCTTGAGAATTGGTCTCTTGGAGTTGGGTTGGTGTTCCATGAGTTCAGCCAGCTTAGAATAATTATCGAAATCATGGTTAGCCAACAGTGCAGACTAGTTTGCTATTCTAAGTTGCAGCATGGCTGATGTATAGGTCTTTCTGCCAAAGAGGTCTAGCTTCTTGTACTCCTTGTCATTGTTCGTAGATCGGACCTGAGGGGCCTTGGAGCATTAATTTGCTGCATCCACCACCAGCGAGCTCGGCTGGGAGTGAGTGGGAAAAGAGAAAGTCCAGGTCCTTGGGAGGGACAAAATACTTTATCTGCTTTTTTGCAGGTGGGTTGTATTGAGGCGGGTGTCTGCCAAATGTTACCAGATACCTCCATTATTGCATCATCAATAGGCAGAGCGATCTTCCCTTGAGAGGACAGACAAATATTCTTTAAGAGGCGATGTTGTTTCTCTTTTACTTCCTAGAGTTGAACCTGCAGGCTAGTGGCTACTCTTTTTAAAAGTTCTTGGAACTGTTTTAGGTTGTCTATAAAGTCTGATGCTTCTGGAGTCACAGCCTCATCGAGGGGCGAGGATGAATTGTCTTTGAATATCTGCCATTCTTGTGAGACTATCGCCGTCAGGGATTGGACCCTCTTCTTCGTCCTCCGAGTCTACCAAAGCCAGAAGGTTATGGGTTGGAGAGGCTGGAGGGAGCCTCCTAGGTGAGACAGACGTGCTCCTGGGATGGCATCTGCGGGACTCCCAATAGTCCCATGGTGTCCACCGGGGGAGGGGCGGAGTAGTAAGGAGGAGGATATTGCCATTACGGGTACCAATGAGGATAGTGAGGTCTTTCATGGTAAGGTTGAAACTGATGAGATGTAGTTGGAGAAGACTGTTCTGAAGAAAAAACACTGCCTTGATCATATTCAGCAGCTGCAATGTTTCTCTGTGTCAGTGGGGGTCCAATTTCACATAAGGATGGACCTACTGAGTCAGCTAAGCCCCCGAAGGGGAAGGGGGGAGAAGAGGATAGCTCAGCTGAGCATTGTAATCTTCAGCTGTTAATATCGCATTATCCTGCATTACGCAGGGTTTTTATCCTGCCGTGACTGTGCTGAAGTCTCTGATGGGGAGAATTTCCCTGTAGATGGCTCAGGAGCAGGCAGTGCTGAGGATTTGCAGGGCCATTTGGAAGGCAGTTCCACGCTTCTTCGCAGCACCAAATGCTATGGTGCTAGTTTCTGCAGTCTTCCAGCACGGTCCCACCGGTGCTGCTGCCGAGTGCCCAAGTTGGTAGGGGTTGCAGCTGCTGCGGTGCCTAGTAAAGATTTTTACCCCAGCTTCTCTGGTATGTGCCACATGTCCCCAGTGGTCAACCTGGGGGACGGCTTTGTAAGCAGCAATTTGGCAGGCGAGACTGTTGCCCTGCGATGTTTATGGGGCAATGGCGACAGACCTGTGCTTCTGGTCTCCGTGCTTCACGGCTAGTCCAGGCTGCTCTGAGAGTTGCAGCACCCTTTCAAACATGATCATGCAGAGCCACACAGTTCCTCCTGGCCCTGGCCACGAGGCTCCTGCAATGATCAGATTTTGGGGGGCCATGTGCCTCCCCCAAACATCTTATGCAGGAATCATGCCCCTTTTTTTGTAGAGAGAAACCCTGCTGAGGGAGTGAACCGGGGAATGAGGAGAATTAAAGCCACTGCTGCTGAGGCGGTCTGTCAGCTGGAACAGTGTGGTTTTTTTTTTAAACTTGTATCAATTGGCCAATTACAGGCAATAGCTCAGAAGGAAGAGCAATTAAGTATCAAGTATGTGTGAAGAGACAATGCCTGAGGCGAGAGAGATCAGAGCTAGCTCCATCCGCGACCGAGGGCGGTTGAACAGGAACTGACTGGGGGGGGAGGGGGGGTGAGAGGGGAGGGCTGCCACACGAGGTGCCAACTGTCAGCGGTGCAAGGCGCTTCCTGCACATGTGCGGTCCAACTGTCAACTGCTACAAAAAGCTCTGAACTGCAGCTCCAGGAATCACCCGTCACCATCAGTGGAGCACCTATGGGGACATCACCTGAAGATGAAAACCCCAGGATCTCAGCCTAGCTGACCTTATGGGAAAATTCCATCCTGTCCCTAACAATGGTGATCAGTTAGACCATAAGTATGTGGGCAAGAGCCATCAGGCAGATACTTGGAAAAGGATTGTCTGCAGTAAATCAGAGCCCTTGACATCTAGGCTACGTCTACACTGGCATGATTTTGCGCAAGAACTCTTTTGCGGAAGAGTTCTTGTGCAAAAACTCTTCCAGAAGAGAGCGTCTACACTGGCATGTGCCTTTGCGCAAGAGCATCCATGCCAGTGTAGACGCTCTCTTGCACAAGAAAGCTCTGATGGCCATTTTAACCATCGGGCTTTGTTGCGCAAGAAATTCATGTTGCCTGTCTACACTGGCCTCTTGCGCAAGAACAGTTGTGCAAGAGGGCTTATTCCTGAGCGGGAGCATCATAGTTCTTGCGCAAGAAGCACCGATTTCATACATTAGAACGTCAGTGTTCTTGCGCAAGAACTCACGGCCAGTGTAGACAGGCAGCAAGTTTTGGCGCAAAAGCGACTGCTTTTGCGCAAGATCGCACTAATGTGGACACAGCCCTAGTATTCAGTCTCCAGCAGTTGGGATTTAAGAAAGACACCTCTTTTTATAAGTATTTCCAAGATACGTGTTAACAGAGATTTTAAAAAAGTTTTAAAAGTGTACAAAACACTTGTAAACAGACCCATTTTAATTATTTTGGCTCTCTTGTATGTTATCACTGATGACTTAATTCTACCCATTTTCCATAGCCTCCAGGAAAGGTAAGACCTGAATTTCCAGTGTAAACCAAAAAAACCCTCATCTTGCAAGACCTCATGCATCATAATAAAACTGAGGCAGATGTCTTCTCTCGCCTCCCTTCTTTGCAGATCCCCTTTAATTAGATCCTAAAAAGGTGTTACTTGGTTCAAAACCCATCCAGAACTGAAAACCCCATCTCAACTCTTTGCACCACCTAATGAAGAGTGAGACTCCAAGTAAATAGATATGTCAGGCTAACTTATCCTAGAAATGACTATATGAATGCTCACCAGGAAATTCTTATGGTTTGAAAAAAAATCATTTGATATCTCACTACAGTTTGACTGTTACCACATTATAGTCATAGCGATGACCACTGACCAGGCACAGACCAAAGATGATAAAAAAGGCAACCACACCATTTCCTTGAAAGTCAACAGAGCCCAACTATATACACAAAGTACTGAAATACCTTACCTCATCAGGCAAGAAGTCCAACACTGATCAAAAAATAATAAATTGTGTTATTTTAAATCTTTTCCTCTTAATTTCTATTTGAGGATAATCTTCATCACTGGCTATGACAAGCTCATCTAACAACTCTTTACCACACTCCACAACCAAACTGATTCTGAGAGCAAGTGGGTAGTTTGGAGTTTCAGTCTTGATACAGGAGGCTTGGTCTACACAAGAGAGTTAGGACAACATAAGGCAGTTTATGTTAACCTAATTACGTCAGCAACCTAATTACATCAGCATGTACATTGCAGCCTTGCTTCTGCCAATATAATTGTCCTACAACACTAGCATAACAACTCCACCTCCACAGCAGGCTTGGGGCACAGTGGTGTAGATCAGATGACAGTGTCTGTCACATTCAATTCCTTACATCAGCTATTGGTCAAAGCCGTGACCAGAAAGCCAGCTCCTGGGTCCACAGGTGGGCTGCTGCTGGACTTCCACTCCAAGTCAGGCTGCTACCCAGTCTACCAGCTGGGACTGCCATCTAGACTCCCTATTGGACCCCTACTGCCCCACCAGTGTTCCCTGTAAGCTGTGTGCTTGTGTGGTCACTTAAATTCAAATGCCACCCAGCTGATTAGCAGAAGCCCAAAACTAGGTTTTTTGCTTTTCGCTTTAATCTTTTTCACCTTTATGTCGAATAGAGGGAACATTGCTCCCCATGAGGTCCAGATGTCAACTGGACTCCAAGAATTGATCTCCCCACTGGATGCAGGGAGCTGCAAGCCCTGGCTTTGAGTCCTTCATGTTGTCCCCATCAGATGGTGGGAGCATTCCTCATGAGGACATGCTCCGCTGACAAAAGGAGGGTAATGTGGACATCAGCCACCATAGTAATTAGTGCTGTAACTACAAGTTAACCTAACACAGCTTGACTTAAGACTGTTGCATAGTCAGTAGGGCCAACAGCCAGCCTGACCCTGGGGCAAGGTGTGTGAACTGGCTCCACACCCCCAGGAAGGAGTGGGGCCTCGGGTGGAAAGGACGGGTCAAGGACAATCAGCCTTTAGCACTGCCCAGACCACAGTGCCCCTCTCCCATCCTGGGCACTCTGGTGCCAATTCAAAGGGGCCCACGGTTCGGGCTGCCACTGCCGCTGCTGCAGCAGCAAGCTCCCGGTTTGACTCTCCAGGCCCTAGGGCAACTGCCCATTTGTCCCCCTTCCTCCCCCCAACAGTGGGCCTGTGCATAGACATGTCCTTACATTACTTTAAAACCAAACAAGACAAATCCATCAGGATTGAAAATTCCTCCAGTAACCTGTCCTTCCAATAGTAGAATCAATAGGGTGAAAATATGCTGGCTGCCAGATGTAAAAATTAAGAAGTGCTGGTATCGTTCCTTCCAAACGCTGCTGGCTGAATTAGTAATATTTTGAAGAGCCTTGTAGTTAAAAATGCCACATTTTTAAAAATAAAAATCTTATTCTAACTGGAGCTTGTAACATTTAGACCACTCAAGTTAAATGCAAGCATTAATGGCTTCTAGTAATTAAATACTGATGCATGCTAACATACTAAATCATCCTGTACCTAGTTTTGTAGAGAATGTACATTCAGAAACAAGCATTGTAGCCATGTTGGTTCACTGATATTAGAGTAAAGAAGTGGATAAAGTAATTTCTTATGTCTCACGTCTTGTGTGTCTCACCAATGATGATGATGATGTTCGTCCATTGTATTTGAAGAAGACCTTGACATCTAACAAGTTGTGGGCTGTCCACGGTGTGTCCACAGATGGCTGATGAGGCCAATGCGGGCACGAAATGTTCTGCCACATGTCGGGCAGACGTGCGGGCACCACTGTTGCAGCGTTTGCAACTCTGGCTTTACGGAATGCTCGCTTCTCTTGTACTATGGTTGTCCTTCTGGCTTCAGATGTTTGACAGCCTTGGTGGATCAGCATGCGCCATGTCGATCGGTCTTGTGCCAGGGTCTCCCAGGAGGTAGTGTCAATATCCAGGGACTTGAGAGAGGCTTTAAGCGTGTCTTTGTAACGCTTCTTTTGTCCCCCGTGCGATCGCTTTCCTTGAGACAGCTGTACCATCCTGCTTTTCAAGTTTAAGAACTGTCAGCCTTCAGCTCTAACTTAGTTTTGGTGGTTAGATTTATTATTGTGATCAGGAAGAATATTAAATGTACCTGAAAGAGTCCATTCTGGGGGAAACACTACTGTAATTTCTAGGTTACAAGACACAAAATTAAGAGCATTAAATTTTTTCTTAGGGTACTTTCTCTCCTCCATTCCTCAATTTGGATACTAATGGAGATTCCTGAGGAATTATAGCAAGCCACTTTTTATTACAGGAATGTAAAAGGTTTTGCAAAAAGGTGGGTCTTGCACCATGCTTCCAGTCAGACTTGCAACCATTACAATGGAATTCTTTAGGAAAATGCCCTTGGCTAAGAATGCTCTGCCCTCTCTTCCAAACCAGATGGAGTATTTAAAGAAAGGGAGCAAAGTATATCTGCAATAAACCAGGGAACCCCCAGAATGAGCACAGAATTCATGTGATGAACTCAGAAAAAAAGTCCTTTCTTGCTCAAAAAGTGTTTATCATTATTCAAATAAAAGTTTCACATATTTATCTTCGTCTCCAGCTAGATTAAAATGCAGTGATCTAATCAGGCAACAGTAAAAAGCATGACCATAGGGGCAACTAGCAAGGTCCTGCTCTGACAAGAATGAGAACGGACTCCTAGTTAAATCTCTCAGAACTATTCTACATATACCAGGGGAAAAAACCAAGAGCAATCAGACCCCTCCACGGTATACTTCCCTGAGGGGATAAGGCTGATATTCCTTCTAAGCAGGGAGTTAGTTTGAGACAGCTATTTTGCTCTGGTTCTAAAACCTTTAAAACATATGAATTGAGCTGGTTACAGAAAGGCTAATAGTTTTCATCCCTGGTGACGATGCCCCCCCAACAAACAGCTGGGCCACGACACTGATTGTAGCTGCTGAAAAGAAAAAACAAGTATTCTGTATTCCTGTAATGGATCAAAAAATTATTGAATAAAGGACCAATCTACTGTTTATCCAGTTGTACCAAGGACAACACAAACAAGCGGGAGGAAGGGGGGGAAGTTAGGCTCCTGAAATACATGATATCTCATTTGCTCTAAGCAGGCAAAATTAATGAAGCAAGAGATGGGTTTAAGTCTTGTGAAACCCCACAACTTTGTAAGCTATCTGTAAGAAATAATCAAGCTGTCATGCATGCAATCAGCAGCACCTTATGGCCAATTGTACTTTGTGACCTTTCAGAAGTCTTTGATGCAAGCATGGAAATTTCTTTGTCCATACCCATAAAGAAAGTTGTTAATCCATATCAGATGCATCAATCCTGTGTACTAGATTTGCTGTAGGTACTTAAAACGAAAATAAGAAGATTTTTATTAAGGAGTATTTTCTATGTACACTAAGACTTCAGCAGCTTTAAAAAGTAAAAGTCTGCTTTGCTATTTTGTGAAAATGTCCTCTGAAACATTCATAACTGAATCATAGGGCAAGACAGACACATTTGTATTATGACATTGCCACTTGATTACAAGGCTACTAACTTCACTCACAATGAAAAGCGCATTTCTTTCTTTTTACAACATTACAACTCAAGTAAAATTAATTGTTTTAAGAATAATTAGAGTTGCCCAGTAGCTCCCACTATAAGGCCCCCGTTTTCAGTTGCTTATAAAGTTTGCCAAACTTTAATAGTTGAAGCTTAAATTTTCCATACCAAAGTCTGAGGCAATTAATTATTTTAATTTCAGCTACTTAAAAAAACCAGGCTAGACAAAAATATATTGTTTTGCCCATTTCACAATTTTTTTTAAAATTAACCTTTTATTTGAAATACTATGGCTTTGTAGCATGGGCTTTCCTTCTTACCCCCACTCCCTCGGGGCCAAAAAAATTCAAGTTCCGGTAGTGAAAAAAGGGGTTAAGATAACTAAAGACTCTGTCACAATGCATATGTATGGGCAATCTTACTTCTGGCATTCACTAATTTTAAGTGCTTGATTTTGAAATTGTAGTGTTCTGTTAATGTAATTTGTGTATAATATTGAATTAGTGCAGCATTGCATATAGTTTGCACAAAAAACTGAAAATCAGAATACACAAACTAAGATTAGATTTTTTTTTTAATTTGTCCAGCAAGATATTCTCATCATATCTAAAGATATATTGTATATACTAAAATGCTACATATGTAATACATATGTATTTATTATATATGCAGCATTTTAGTACTGTGGATTACTATTTGGCACAGTAATTCATTCTTAAAATAACAAACTTAACTTCAGGTTGTGAAAATCTGTCTATACGTATGCCACCACTTATATACACACTAGAGATTAATTAATGTGGCAAATATTTTACACTGAATCAGCATGTAAATACAGTTAAGTCCCAATCCTGAAAACATGTGTATTTGATTGAATTCAACATATTCCTCACATATGTGTTTTCAGTTTGAGCTCCAAGATACAAATCTTGGCAGTAATTTCAGTGTGTAAATTACACAAATTGTGCTCATGATCCCAGGTGAATTACAGCGTTCCCATTATCACTTTTGTAGCAGGAAGAGTCAAGCCTTTTTATATAAAGCTGCCATTCAGTTAGCCTTTGAACAGATCTCAGTGTGTACTCAAGTAAGTAGTAGTAGATTTTTTATAATTTTTGTAAGAGTTTCAACTGGTAGAGGGTGTGCTTGAACATGCAACATATATTCATCTGTTTTGCACACTGAAAACATTCAGACTTATGGAAATATCAAGAAAGTTATTTCTGTAATAAGATTCTCGTTCATCTTGTAATATTAGAGCTTTCAGTAACTAAATATATAAAAAGGCTTGACTCTTCCTGCTACATTTTGATCAACAGATTTTTCAAGTTTTTAGTTCAGAACTCGTTTATGGTCAACACATGCTGTCTAATTTACATGTCATTTTAAAGTAGATATTCTGGAAATGTATGCTGTGAAGTTATTCAGATTAAAATTTTATGACTTTCAAGCAAGGGACATCTAATGCAATGCAAAAAACAGCAACCCTTTAAAAACTCCTTATAGTGATTAATCTGTTTTATCCTCTTCTTTCCCAGGATATGTGACCTTTGATACTCAATTCTGCTATTTCTTATTCAGTTTACTAGACCAAGTTAACAGAAAATTCTTTTATGGTTGCCTTTGGTTTTCCCCCAATGAATACTAAAAGGACCTATGTTATGCATTTTTGTGATTAAGCAATTAAAACTGTCTAGACAACCCTAAACAAATTTCCCAACAAGAAAAAGCCTCCACTGGAACTCTCTTTTTAGCCAATTGCTTTATACTATTTTTATCACTGTGAGAGACTGGATGGATCATAGAACTGTTAACAAGAAACCTCTAGTTCAACAAGTTAAATCTAACCCAGGCCAGCCCCGGTCTGCAGGCATCTGAAATGAATGTATATATTGTTGTAGCCATGTTGATCCCAAGATATCAAAGACACAAGGTGAGGGAAGTAATACCATCACTGCACTATTCAGAAGTTGGCCCAGTAAAAGATATCCTCATGAACCTTGTCTCTTAATTCAAAATAGATGTAAGTAACCAAAAAACAACTGAATCTGGCTCGAATTTATAAACTGGACAAAGATAAAGTAAACTTATCAAATAAATTACTTTTCCACATTCTAGTTAGCGTCTACATTATTTTTTATTGTATGTTCGACATGGCTCCCTCGCACCACAAATACACATACCAGTTGCAAAGCATGATAGATCTATTCTATAACAATTGTTGAACTGCTAACCATGACTAAACCTCAGGACTTTAAATATACTGTATGCTAAAATCTTTGTAAATTGTTGAGTCATTATTTAGTGTACCTATTGTCACGGACAACCAGTAGAAATAGCAGTATTTCTGTATATAACCTTATGTGAAATTGACTATTATTTTGAAGTCTTATGTTATTCTTTTTTGTTGCACTCAAAACCGATGAGTTTACCTCATCATGTAGTGAGGTATATTAAGTAACACATGTAAGCAACCACCTATACCAAATACCAGGGCTTGACAAACGGCGTCAAAAACTGCTCACGAGCCCCGTACTGCGCATGCGCGAGAGTCAGACATGAGCACGCTGCAAATGAACGGGGCGTGCAGCTGAAATCTACTCGCCACAGGCAAGTAGAATGTATAGTTTGTCGAGCCCTGCCAAATACTATCCCTACCAGTCTGAGTGAGAAAAGACATTTTTACAACACTTGGATACCTTAGTAGTGGATGTAACATGGAAAAACAAAAAACAAAATAAAATACATTTTGGTTCAAGCAGCTTTTGTAACATCTTAAAAATGTCCAGTTTTTGACCTGTCTGTTGTGCAAGTCTCAGCTGTTCTTACTATGAGCAGGTGCTCATTTTACACCAGGTACGGGCAATAAAATGGCAATGGTTCATCAGTGTTAGCCCCAGTCGGGCCACCGCCACTCTATTTGCCAGTGGGCACTAGCAACTGCAGTTTCCGTTTGGCCATGGATCACCGTTCCCAGCCAGTAAGAGCTGCAGGAAGTGTTATCCCAGTCCACGCCACTTCCCAGTGGCTAGGAACAGTGATCCGCAAGGGGGAGCAGCCAAGGGGGAGCTGCAATTGCCCGTACCTGCAGAGGTACAGGTTAATATAGTAGTGGCAGCCCACCAGGGCTAACCCTGGCATACCAGATCCGGCCCACAGGCTGAGATTTGCCCACCCCTGCTTCATACACAAGTTTACTTATGTACCAAACACTTGCTTTGTCTATTTCTCACTATCTTACCATCAGAAATGATAGATCTTGGAACTTGTAAATTTTATACACATGGTAAATCATTTATTTATCATCTTGCTCTCAGATTTGAGCGGTTACACATTTCCACTTCAAAGCACGTTTGGTAGTTCCACAGGTATGCTGCTATATTTTCATCACCAGTATAATGCACCAGATTTTCCCCTTCCCCAAACACACAATATTCTATATACATCTGCTTAATGCTTTAAGTAGTCACCACACTAAAATTAACAGGAAACCTGCTTTTTGGAGGGCTCAGAAAATACTCATAAGACAGCTTTATTGTCATCATCAATCTACTTTGTCCAAAATTGCAATGGGAATTAGTGTATTTAATTTCTTTTTGAAAAGCAGCCTAAAAATACAAAATCTTGTTTAAGAGGTAGCAGTATAGTATGACAGTAAATATACACTTAAGAGGAGATTATTACACTCTGGGTTCTCAAACTTGATATTTTTAACATGTTAAAGTGTGCCACTTTCAACTCAAATTATTTCCAAAGACATGCATTTAGGGAGATGCTATTGCATTTGCACACTGGCTACTGTGATCAATAGCTAAATGGCCTGAACCTGAAACATACCGAGTATCCAGAACCCCCACCAAAACAAAGGTGCTGAGGATAATTCATACCTATCCAAATATGCCTTGTGTAGATACAAAATTTCACTCTGTATCCAATCCTCGCCCACGGATATAAAGCAGATATCCACAGATCTGCACGGCTCTAGAGATAAGGAACAAAGGTTCTAGTTAACTACAATTTGCTATTCAGATATATACTCAGTCTTTCTTTTGTATTTCATTAAGAAAGTAGTATCGTTTACCCAACTCCAGACAAGAAATCCTGGTCATTTTCCTCGCTGTATTTCTCCACCACCAGTTAGTTGTTAACAAGTTAATAAATGTATTGTCACCTTTGCCAAAAGAAAAGTTACTCCAGACACAACAAAAACAAAACATCCCCCCCGCCCCACACACACATACTTTGAGATTTTGATTAAATTGGGCCTGAAAAGGTCTTCCTTGACCACAAGACGACACTATTCTTTAACTGGCTGAAGGAGTTGGTATTGATTAAATTAGACCAATCCATCCATCACTAGATTGGACCAATAGCCTCTTGTAGTGCTGGGAGTGAGATCTGGCACTAAATAGCTCTAGGACTTATCTTTAAATTAACTCACAAGGCCTAGAGCTCTTTGATTCTTGGGAGTTTGGTTAAAAAAAACTAAGCTGAAGCCATATATTTAAACAAAAAATAAAGCAGTCGGAAGTACCCCACTCATCCCTCAGCTTCCTTTTGTTACTATTGTTTCTGTAACATGGGGTGGTATTAAATACACTGGAAAAGAGATCAGGCTGATCTAGTCCAGTGTTTCTCAACCTTTTTTTATAAAGTACCTCTTTTTTTTTTTTTTTTAAAAAGGTAAGTACCCCCAGTACCATAGTTTTCAGACAGAATTTTTTTTCTACCATTGCAACATATTTGTTTAAACAACTTAACTGTAGCCGGGCAGGTGATGAAATTTTTGGGTGTAAAAAGTACAAATATAATAAAGCACTGTAAAACATAAAACAATAATTCAGTTTTCTCCAAATTTCAGTTATGTTGACGTGCCCCCCCAGACTTCTCTCGAATACCCCTACTTGTACCACTGGTTGAGAAACACTGATCTAGGCAATTGAACCACATAATATTTAGAACTTTCATGGTGCTTTACATTTTCAAATGTAAGCCAATTTCAATTTTTGTTGAAAGCTTATTGTTAATACTTGCTCCTATAATCAGTTAGTTGATGTTGGTGGGAGCTATAAAAATTATAATTGCCAATAAATATTCCATGTAGAAGATTTTCCACATATGTACTCTCCAAAACATTCACTGAACAAAATTTCTCTAGAGAATTTGGACAATTCTATACAGAACAGGAGGTCATAAAACTTTAAGAACAAAAGCCACACAACAAAGGTCCTGTCTGTTAGAAAGATAAATATCATATGGCATTTTTCATAAGATTAAGGATTTGTTCTTGTGTTACTGGCTCAAGATTTCCCCTGTGCATCAGTTGATTATTGCCCTCCACCAAAGAAGTGGCTGTCCAGCACTTCAACTGTATGCATTTAATTTGTTTAAATTATTTTTAGAGAAAAAAATCTTTATTGTTTTTAACGTACAGATAGATATTTAATAAATATTAACAAATAAAAGATGACATTTAAAATGATTTTTAGACTGTATCAAAGAATAACGACACCCTTGGGAACATTCAGTTTTTATCCAGTCAATCATTTGTGGCATATACAATATGCCCATAAATTAACACCAACTTTATTTTATTAGGGTGTTATCCTGCTAGACTAGAACAGTTTCCTATATATGCCCAGCTCAGATTCTCATCTATTTCCAAGTATAATCAGAAAGAATGTTTCTCCCTTCTTATACCTCAGGGTTCCCTGTCCTCTCATTTTTCTGTTTTAAGCTTTGTAATTCTTCTTTATTGATAATGATAATGTTCTAAAGACACAATACATGCTACAGTATAAAGCTGCACTGTAAAATTGGTTATCAAGTGTTAATCCAATAGCTCCCTCTCTTGCCCTTTCCTAAAGAGGTCCTATTTGTGTCCTCCTTACATCTGTAGAAGGCCAGTATAGCCACATTTGCTTTAGTGGGAGTCAGCAAAAAGAGACTCAAGTCCAGTCTTTTATGGCCCTCCTTATTGTCAGTATTTTGGTATTAGCAACACCACAGATATTCAGCAGTGTCCACTCTAGGTTCTTTAGGAGCAATTTCCCACTGTTTCCACGCTGACAGTAGCCACAGTGGGTGTCATCTAAACTAAGCACCCTTGGCCGTGCTTTAATCCCTTGCCACTGTTAGGCATAGGACAGGTGGTGGTGGTACAGCAGCACCTCCTGGCTGGAAGTGGCTTCCATCAAACACTGGGTTACAGTTTGGGTCAATGGCTCTCCACACCTGCACTACAAAAACCGTCAAGCGCCCCTGTGCGAGGCCACAGAGGTGACACAAAGCGCAGGTAGCTTGGACGCACCTGGCCTACACCCGGGCGCCCACTGGCGCTACCCCTCCGTGGGGCTGACCTGGCCTTGGCTGAGTGCAGACGGGGGCTCCGGCACGGATGCCCCAGGACAGGGAGGGGAACGTACCGGTGGAGCAAGACTCAGCCGCTCTCTAGCGCCAGCTGCCTTGCACGAGCCGGGGCGGTAACCGGGGTGGGCAGTGGGGGAGGGGAGGGGAAGACAGCCGGCCCCCCGCCACCGGAGGGCAGGCGATAGGCAGCCGCGGGGCCGGATGCCTCAGTCCCGAGGCCACGGGGCCCCAAGGGGAGAACAAGACCGCGCACCGGGGCAGGAGGTCAGGGGACCCCAGGCACCGGGGGGGCGCCGGCTGCCAGAAGACGGGTAACGGCCCCGACGCCCGCAGCAGGCTGGGCGCGGCCCCAGGGCACGGAGAGCTAGCAGCGGACGCCGTCCGGAACCCCCGCACTCACACAAGGGACGGGGGGCGGCCCGCCCGGGTCCCAAACCGGGCTCTCACCTGCTCTCCCTGTTGCTAGCGCCCGGTGCAACCCAGGCTCCGACGCAGCGACCCAGCTCCCTTTAAATCTCCTCAGCAACTGAGCGGCGCGGCTGCCGCGCTCGGCTTTTATCCGCGCCCGGCGGAGCTCCGCCCCCATCTGCCCTCTCGGGAAGACCCAATCCCGCCGAGAGCCCGCCCCAACCCAAACCACGCCCTCCCTGCTAGACCCCGCCCAATCCGGTCCTTCTGAATACCCAACGCCTTGCCCCAACCAACCGTCTTTCGCCTGCCTTAGCCCCGCCCCTTCTGAGGGAAACCCCAGCCCCAGTCTCCTCTGGTCCACACGTGGCCCTCACATTACCCTTCCCCCTCTGAGACAGGTTCCTCCTTTCTAAAACAGATCCTGACTCCTGTTCCCCTCCCAAGCCTCTATTTTGAGACACCCCCAAACCTTCCCATAAAAATATACCACTCGGTCCCCACTCCCTCCATTGCCACCCAAAAATAGCCTCCCCCTTGTGGCTTGCCCCAAACTCCCCATCCCAGGTCCATATTAAAATGATCCTGAACACACCTACCAGTCACTTTTAACCCTTTTGTGGTAGCTAGCGCAGGAGCCACCACTGCTGGTTTGGGGAGGCTAGGACCGCACCCTTCACCTGACCACATCTGTCCTGTAGGAAGACTTTGGTATCCATACATCCAATTTGAAGGTCCCAGTTCACATCACCCAAATAGAAACATGATATGGAGTCAGCAGCAGCTCTACCCCACACTAGAGCAGCCAGTGGGTTTCAGAACATAAAACCCTATGTCCTTGTCCACCCCTCAGCAAACTCTAGCTCTTCCCATGTGCAGTTCTACAGTATAGTAAGAAGGGGCAGAGATTAAGCACATGGGCAATATGGGAGTTCTGCAATCTAAACCTCAAAAATCCCTTACAATTACTAGGAAAATTTTGAAAATAAGTTGTAATAAAATGAAGAAACTTTAGGAGGTAAAACCTTCATCAGTGCCCTAGTCTGTTCTCCTCCCCTACCCATGACATGGCTTGTCATATAGAGAACACCAACCCATCTTTTCCAAACTCCTCATTCCCTGCCCCACATTCTTCACTGTCTTGCCTGTGTGAAAGGTTGCCCATCTTTACCTCAGATTCACCAGTCCACCTACCTAGGAGAACTCCAACCCAAAAACACTCCTCACTCCACTTCCGTACTAAACTCCCCCATCTCCAGCCTCAGATAATCCTCCTTGCTGCTGGATTGTTCCCAACTATTCCCCTCTTGCCTTATTAACTCCCTTACTTTTATTTGCAGGTAAAATTATCATTTCCCCTCCCACACCTTTTAGTCCAGCAGTGAATAAATTAATGAAGCACACACACATACATTTTCTATGTAGTGTTGCTGTAGTCATGTCAGTCCCAGATTATTAGACAAGGTAGGTGAGGTAGTATTTTTATTGGACCAACTTCAGTTGGTAAGACAAGCTGTAGAGTTTACTCAGTTTGAAAACAGATCTGAAGAAGAGCTCTGTGCAAAGTCCAAAGCTTGTGTCTTTCACCAACAGAAATTGGTCCAATAAAAGATATTGCCTCACCCACTTCATCTCAAATTTACACTAGGAAATTTCGAAATAAGTTATTTTGAAATAGTAACTCCCAAAATAACTATTTCAAAATAGTGTGTCCACTACTGAAGTAGCAGAAGTGGAGTGTCCACACTACCGCTATTTCGAAATAATTATTTAAAAATAAGTTTCAGGGGGCAGCCAAGTTAGTCTGTAAGTTTAAAAATAAGTGTTATTCCTCATGGAAAGCAGGAGTTATTATTTCGAAATAACCAGACCATTTTGAAATAACAGGCTTGGTAATGTGAATGCTCCGCTTGTTATTTTGAAATAAGGTAGTTATTTCTAAATAAACTCCCTAATCTAAACTAGGGCACACATACACTTTGTCAGGCTAAGACTCACCCTGGGTATGGTGCATGTTCAATCTCATGTGTTTTCTGTCACAGGGGCAACTGTCACTACCTGGAGGTGGCTGATTTTCTGGTTTGAGGGGGCTTTGGCCTTTCTCTTACAGTGTGATGCCATCTATGGCACCATGACAAGGAGGAAGTATTATGCTGGGAAACGCACGTTAATCTTAACATTGGCTGACAGCCCTGTTGAGCTTGACAACCTTGTTAATACCACTTGGGTCTTTGGCAAGCTAAACAAATAATCATTTTATGAGACTGGTAGAGTGTAGCAGTCATGTTTACACATTAGAGCTGTTTAAAAGTTACACTTTTTTTTTCATTTTGCAGGCACAGCAAAAGAGATGCTGCCCAGCAAAAAAGGGACAATGGTGTAAACCATCTTTACACCATTGGGTTTCTGTATTCACAACCCTGCATAAACTACAACAGCCAGGAGGATGTTTTAATTTATGGCAGCCTCCTCAGGGCAGCTCATGGACTGTTGCACAATCTGGAGCACCCCAGAATCTCTGCAGCAATGTGCGCTATGGAGAATTTTCCTGTCCCTCTCTGTTGTGCCCCCAGTTCCAGAACAGCTGAGTAAATGGCCAGTGGAGAGGCAATATGGACTCGGATTTGGGGACAATATTCCATAATGTTTTGCTTTAGTAGCATTGGCAGTATCTTCCAAAATGGGTATTTTTGCAAGTTTTCAATACAAATGCTCTTCCCCCTCTCAAAAATGTGCACACTTTAGTGATATTGTCTGCAAATATTGACCCATTTCTGAGTTTAAAGCAAAATTTTAAAAACCCTTGAATTTCAAATAGTTTGGCATTTGTCATACAGTGATTCTCAAACTCTTTCTTCATGTAGACCAAATGTTAATGTAGAGTTTGATTCATGGATGCGTTCTCTCCTTCCATGGGTGATGCCCCTCATCTTCCATTCATGATTGCATAGCATCCATATGAGAAGTATAGAAAACCAAGGCTACATCTAGACTGCAGGCTTCTTTCGGAAGAAGCTTTTCCGGAAGAGATCTTCTGAAAAGCTTTGTCCGAAAGAGAGCGTCCACACTGAATGGACACTATCTTGCATTTCAGCTGTGATTAATATGGACGGATTGGCCACCAGGGCACCTGTGCTTTTTCCTCTTTCCTATTCTTTTGGAAGAACTCCTCTTCCCTGTCCACACACGCCTTTTTCCAAAAGAGCTCTTTCGGAAAAAGGCTTCTTCCTTGTGGAAAGAGGTTTACCAATGTCGGAAAAACCCCTCTGTTCTTTCAATTTTTTTTTGAAAGAATGCAATTGCAGTGTGGACATAAGTGAAGATTTGTCAGAAAAATGGCCATTTTTCCAAAAAAAAAAAAAAAAACCCTCTGGTGTAGACATAGCCTAATATTAGGAATGTATTTTTAACAACACTTTAATGTGATTTAGCTTCTGGGAATAAGGCCAAGGAGCCAGAACCAAGTGACTGACCAGCTGTATGGACCATTAGGAAGCGTCCCCTATTCTCTGAAGACTCACACCAAAACTGCACCTTTAAATATTCTCAACCTTTGGCAAAGTTTGAATCGGAATCCAAATTTTACACTTGAGATCTGCTTAAATACAGATTGTTGACACAACCAAGAGTGTTTCAACCAAATTATCCTGAAATGGTTTTCAGTTGTATTTATAACCCTGCTTGCTGTAAACAAAGGCTTGGACTTATGCTGCTAGAAAGCAGCCTTGTTCCTTCCACTTTCTGGTTGCCATAGTGCACAGTCAATATAAGATCAGGTAGCAGAGGGCAGCAGCCTCTAGCCCAGATAAGTAATCACGATTTTTCTAATAAACTAATGGTCTTACATAATTGTACTAGTACCTATTATAAAGTAAATTACTAACACTTGTACAGGCATGTAAAGAAAATATCATGCATTACTCCTGTCACTTATTTTGTATTAGCACTGATTGATTTTTGCATGTAAGCTAAAATGAATGAGCCATATCCTAAGGGCCTTACTTAGGCAAAATCTCCAGTGACTTCAATAGAAGTTTTCTTTAGAAAGGATGACAGGATTTGGCCCTGAATTTATATGTAGGTCTGAATTGAATATATATCTTGTTATTTGAATTCAATCATATGAAAGATACTTACGTGCACCAAAATTTTACATAAACAAATAATAGAAAACTTCATACTCATATCTAATGTGTTACAAGGCTATATTTAGAACCAGATATCAATTCTTTATTAAAGTGAAAAATGCTTCAACTCCCTTATCTTCACCATAAAAATAAAAGTAAAAAAGTATCAGTGATTACAATGAGAAGCCTACTGAACTGGATTTGAACTGGTTCAGGAGTCACACAGCTTACTAGAAGAGAGAGCAGAGAATGGCACATGTTTATTAGAATGTGCTTCTGCACATGGATTACTTCTAGTAGCTATCTGGTTTCAGCACAAGAATAGTCAAAACTGTCAAAATTATATATTTTAGCATGTATTGAGTGACAGTGCAACTGTGCATCACTTGCTAGTCTACACTACAGGGAAGCCTCAAAATTAGTCAGAGGCAGGCTTTCCTAATGTGGACGTGCTACCTCGATTTAGAGCCCCAGGAGGCACTGGGGAATAATTAATTTGAATGGCCCTGGGGAGGAGCTATTTTGAAATAGCAGAAGTGGAGCGTCCACACTACTGCTATTCTGAAATAGCTATTTCAGAATAAGTGTTATTCCTCGTGGAATGAGGTTTATAGTTTTCAAAATAAGCCATCCATTATTTCAAAATAATTGTGCTGTGTAGACACACCCTTAGGGAGTGGAGGTCCAGGTTTAGTACACTGCTTCCTTGAGTGGTCTTAAAAGTTTGGGAAACCAGCTACATTCCAGGTTGGAAAAGGGGCTGCATCATCCCTTAAAAAAAAAGAGAGCAATCATCTTGATCAAATTATAGGGGAATGACTGCTGTTAAACTTAGGGAAGGGCTTATGATCATATTACTAAACCGACTGAAATACTATCTCAAACCAGAGATGAGAAGAACAACTGGTGTGGTTTCTGTGCAGGTCGATCTACAACCCACGTTATATAGACTTTGCAGAATGTCACTGAAAACTGACAAAAAAAAAAAGTTAACATTGTGTTTATAGACTTTGCAGCTGCTTTTGACTCTACAGTGTGAATACTGCTACCCAGCATAAGCTACAGAAGGCCTTAGTGTGCTGTTAGTTGAGGAATTGTACATTTAGCTGTTTGAGGACCAATGGTTTTATTATACACTGGATTTCAGAAGAATCAAGAATATACAAGGGATGCATTTTCTCATCTGTGCTATTTAATGTTCTAATAGACTGAGGACAAAGTTGATTCAGGCCACAGTAGGAGATATAATAGTTAAAGATTCATCTTTAAATGATCCTGACTACATGGAAGATACATCCTTGCTGATCAACTACCAATAATGCTGAAAGAGCTGCAAAAACTGCAGAATCAATGGGAATTAAGATCAGCAATGATAAAACCAGAGATATTTATATCCTATAAAAAGGAAATGAATGACTTGCCAGTGTTCCAAGTAGATGACAATGATATTGAATGGCTGAATAGTTTTATATATCTGGGGAATCAGTTGACAGCAGGAGGTTCTATAACAGAAGAAGTCACATGCTGGATTGGTCTTGCATCAGTGGGATTTCAGCATCTTTAGTGGTATTTGTTTGGATGGCAAGATGTTTGTATGACAACTAAGGTGTGACTTTTCAATATGATGATGACAGCTCTTATGTGGAGCAGAAACATGGTAATTAAAACAGATGAGAAGAGGAAATTAAAACAGTTTTCAGAGTCAGAAGTTTTATAGTGTATTTTTAATACCCATCGGTTTGATTTTGACACAAATGAGATAATTAGACGACCTCAGCAAGTTGCAATCTTGCAGCAGTTGAGAACAAGACAACTGCAATGTTCATGTCCAACAGACAAAGTAATCCTTTTGCAGGAGGTTTACAGAGTTGAACTTCAAGAATATAGAGAATGAGGAATGAGATTGGAAGTTGCAATTTTAAGGGATTAAAAAGCCTAAAGTCTCCCAAAGTGACTTGTACTAAAGGAAAAGACTTATTAGGGCCTGATCAACATGGAAGTCCATTCTGTTCACCACCATGGCTACATTATAGCCATATAACTTTGCTGCTGCTGTGCAGTATTGAATGGCCCAACTTACTTAAATGGCCATGTTCCATTATCAAAAGGATCCTTCAATGGTATTTTGATGTCTACCTGTGGTACTTAGGTACCTAAATTCCTTTGATGATCTAGATGTAAGAGTCTAAATACCATTTACAATGAGATTTAGGTTCCTAAATGTCTCTGTTATGTCTGAAAATGGGAGTTAGGCCATATCCTTAATAGTATTTAGATGCCTAATACTCATAAAATCAAGGGAAGTTACACAGTTAAGTGTGTTTTAGGATCTGGGCCCTAGGCCTTGCAATGCCAGGTGGAGCAATGCCTAAATAAGCTGTAAAAAGCTTGGCCTGAGTCCTGAAAGCAAGAAAGTCCTACCCCTGCCTCACTTCAGACAGACAACATAATGGAGAGTAAGGGAACCTGGCCAATCTCAACTGCTTTGTACAGACATAGGGGAAGAGACAGAGGCCTTGTCTACACGGACAAGTTACAGCGTAGCAAATCAGTTCACAGCACTGTAACTTCCACATTGGCAAGGCACTTGGTGCACACTAACTCCACAGTCACCTCAACGAGAAGCATAGAGCTTGCTGCGCAGTGTACAGCACTGGGGTGCCAATGTGGATCCGTGGTGTACTACAGCAGTATGACAGGTCACTGGTACCTGTCCCACAATGCCTGCGAGGTTATGCTTCAGGTTGCTGAAATGAAAGAATTAGAGGAGTGGAGGGACAATGAGAGTCGGGAACAGGAGGAGAATGCTGAGTGCCAGAACAAAGCTACAGAGCAGCTCTTGAATATTGTGGCGTGCCAAGGTGACACACTCCAGGCACTGCTAGCCCTGCAGATGGAGCTGCTCTACAACCACCTCCCCTACAGCCAGTGTCCCAAAACTGTTTTCCATGCACCTCTCTCACACAGCCAGCACAATTTGGCCACCATTCTGTCCTCAGTCAGCATCCACTTCATTTCACACCAGCCCCTTCACCATTCAGCCCTGCAGACTCCCCCAGGCACCCAATGCACTCATCCCTGTCCCCATGCAGTTTAGCAATGCTGAGCGGCAGCACCCATTGCACAACACAACATATGGCAGGGCTGCATATGACAGCTGGATGCATACAAATCTGTAAACATGCCAGGGCCTCACCTTTTCCCTCCCTCCATGTGCAGATGTGTCATGCTGTGTGTGTGTCCTATGTCTGTTTTTAATACATGAAATTCCTGGGTTTGAAAACAATCTTTATTCCATTACATAAAAGAAAGCAAGCACACCCTAGCAGAGCAACAGGCACTTTTGTCCTAAGTGCATCATACGGCTCAATCACCGTCACCCACTAGCAATGCAGTCACTGTGCAAGGTGACAAATATTACTCAATTTCAGCAGAAAATTGCTGCCTCCAGGCATCCCTAATCCTTTTGGCACCACACTGTGTTCCTCTAATGGCCCCAGTCTCAGGCTATTCAGACTCATCCTCCAGGTACTGAGCCTCAGCTGTCCAGCCCTGAGTAAAGCTTTCCCCCTTCCCTTTGCAAATATTATGGAAGCTACAACATGCGGCTATAAGTATAGGGATCTTGTCATCGGTGCTTTTAAATGGCCAAAAGCACACTCTACAGTCATTCTGCACCTGATCAGCCCATTGTTGAACCACTTCTTGCTGTTGTCAAGGTCCTCACTGTATGGCTTCATAAGCCATGGCATTAAGGTTAGGTGGGGTCTCCCAAGATTACAATGGGCATTTCAAACTTCTCCTACAATGATCTTCTGGTCCAGGAAGAAAGTTCTTGCTTGCAGCTTCCTGAACAGGCAAGTGTTCTGAGATGTCATGCACCTATCTAGACCAGCCTGCATTAATGTCCATGAAACACCCATGGTGATCCACAAGCACCTGGAGAACCATGGAAAATACCCCTACTGATTAATGTACTCAGAGGCTAGCTGGTATGAGGTCAGAATTAGAATGTATGTGCTATTTATTGCCCCTCTGCAGTTAGGGAATCCCATCTGTGCTAAGCCATCCATAATTTCTCACATGTTGCCCAGAGTCATGGACTTTCGGAGCAGGCTGTGGTTGGTGGCTCTGCACACTTCCATCAACCTGAGTCCAACGATCAACTTTCCCACTGCAGACTGATTGGTGATTGCTGTGTGGAGTAGCCGACTTCTACATGCAATCACTATGTGCTTCTCCACCGGCAGGACGGCTCTCATTCTTGTGTCCTTGTGCTGCAGGATTGGGGTAAGCTCAGCACACAGTCCTATGAAAATGGCTCTCCTCATCCAAAAGTGCTGTAGCCACTGCTTTTGACCACACCACTCAGTGCTTGTTTCCCAAGTCCCAAAAGCGGCATTCCACTGTGGTCAACACAGCCATGAATGCCACAAGAAATCTTGTGTCAAAACTGCTAGATCAGCATCTGACTCCTCATGAGACCTATCAGCATTTTCTTCAACAGTTCAGGATCCATTCCTGCAAATTGAGGAGGCAGAGCAGACAGCACAAAAGACGTTGAAAAATGGTGCCAAATGTGGATGAAAGCACAGCAGGTGCTGGGATGCAAAGCAATGGACCTTGGAACACTGGGGCGATGTCTATTCTTACGCACAAATCAACTGTGCAGTGGTCAATCTTCTAGAGTTCAAGTTAGTGGATCTAGTAAGAACCTACTAAATCGAATGCTGCTAGACCCGCTAAATTGAAAACCGAGGGTGCCCCCATTAGCACGGTACTCCTCGAATTGCAAGGAGTGAGGAAAGTTGACGGGAGCATTTGCTCTTGTCGAGTTCCCACTGTGGAGGTGGCACCAAAGTTGAAATTAAGGTATGTCATGTCCAGCTACACAATTAACATAGCCAGAGTTCCATATCTTAATTCAAACTTACGCATAAGTATAGACGTGGCCTGGGACTTGACCCAAGATGCCCCACAATCCCTGCTCTGGCCTCCTCCAAACCTCTGCAGCCAAAGAGGAAGAGGAGCTCTGTGGGATATCTGCCCAGAGTGCACCACTCTGAATTCCGCTGCACATGTGGTCATGCTACTGTGCTGGCAGCTGACAGTGTGAATACACAACAGAGGTTTCACTGCTGCGCTCTTGGAAGCAGTGTTATAACTGCCAGCACTTTCCATCTGCCAATGTAGACAAAGCCAGAGTGACCTAGTAGATTGAGAACAGGAATTTGAGGATTCAAGAGCTCCTGAATTCTCAGCCACAGAATTCCTGGCTGACTGTAAGAAAGCCACCTACTCTCTTTGGCTGTGTCTAGACTGGCCAGTTTTTCCGCAAAATCAGCCACTTTTGCGGAAAAACTGGCCAGCTGTCTACACTGGCGCTGAATTTCATAAAGCACTGACTTCCTACTGTAAGAATCAGTGCTTTTATGAAATACTATGCTGCTCCGTTCGGCAAAAAGTCCCTTTGTGCAAAACTTTGCGCAAAAGGGCCAGTGTAGACAGCTGAGATTTGTTTTGCACCAAAAGCCCGATCGCGAAAATGGCGATCGGGGCTTTTTTGCGAAAAGTGCATCTAGATTGGCACGGACGCTTTTCCGCAAAAAGTGCTTTTGCGGAAAAGCGTCTGTGCCAATCTAGATGCTCTTTTCCGAAAATGCTTTTAACATAAAACTTTTCCGTTAAAAGCATTTGCGGAAAATCATGCCAGTCTAGACGTAGCCTTTATGTTTTGGTTTCCCCTTGTAAGCTAGTTGCTTGCATATATCACAGGAGTCTAAAAATAACTAGTACTTAGCACATTTCATCATAAAAACACCATACTAAGTGTCATTATATACGGTGGAATATTAATTTGAATACTTTAAGCCTTGATTATATAAAGGATTATACATCTGTAAATTCTTGCATTGGCTTAGTTCTTAGTGACAATCAGTGGTGACCACAGAAAATGAAGATTTTCTCATCTGCATTCTAAGGAGCAATTAAGCAGCCACATGATATAACTGTTCCACCCTTTGTGATCAATTACAAGGGAATCCAATTAGGAAGATAAATAATGCGGTAGAGAAAGGGTCAGACTTTCTGGTAAACCACTGTGGAGCTGTGCCTTATCATGCACCAACTTCACTGCTGAAAGAGTAATTCTGAGCACTGCCGAATGAGAAATGAAGAAAAGCCACCCAAGCTAGGTAACCTAGTGACAACACAGCCTACTCTGATTTAGGAGAGGAAAATTCAGGCATGGATCATCCTGAACATGAAGAAGAGACCAGGGCTGTGTCTAGACTGGCAAGTTTTTGCGCAAAAGCCGGCGCTTTTGCACAAAAACTTGCCAGCTGTCTACACTGGCCGCTTTAATTTGTGCAAAAGCACTGACGTTCTAATGTAAGAAATCAGTGCTTCTTGCGCAAATACTTTGACGCTCCCATTCGGGCAAAAGTCCTTTGGCGCAAATGTATTTGGCGCAAGAGGGCCAGTGTAGACAGTTGTGGTGTTTTATAAAAAAAGCCCCGATGGCTAAAATGGCGATCGGGCTTTCTTGCACAAAACCACGTCTAGATTGGCATGGACGCTTTTCCGCAAAAAGTGCTTTTGTGCAAAAGCGTCCATGCCAATCTAGACGCTCTTTTCCGCAAATGCTTTTAATGGAAAAACTTGTCCGTTAAAAGCATTTGCGGAAAATCATGCCAGTCTAGACACAGCCCAGAAGAGCTTCTAAGAAACATAAAAGCTTGTCTCTTTCACCAACAGAAGTTGGTTCCCTCACCCGCCTTGCCAGTTTGGGCGACATATGTGGGGCACAAAAGGGCACATGCCCCTCCAAACACCATGGGCAAGGGGGCAGTGGGCCAACTAGCAGTCGGTGGGACCAAAGTCCCAGGACATCCACGGAGACTAGCGGGGCTGGGCCTGGTGCCTGCAGCAGGGATCTGACCTCTCTCACCACTCACCAGGAGCAGTTGGGGAAGCAGAGTAATGTGGCTACAGCTCTCGCTGCTCTCCCAGCCACCTGGCTCACTGGTGGGAAGCAGAGTGACGTGGCTGGAGGAGCAGAGCAAGCTGGGGCCACATGGCTCCTCTTCCTCTGCTGCTGCTGGAGAGGGCATAGACTCCCCCAGCCCCACTAGTCCCCTGGTCCTCATAGCTCAGGGGAGGGCAGTGGGGGAAGAGGCGAAGCAGGGCAGAAGTGGAGCAGAGAGGCAGGACCTGGAGTGGAAGGGGGTTGTCCCTCCATCTCCCTGGGCTGAGGGGGCAGTCATATGGCCAGTGGCCACCCGCCCTCCCCTTCACCGGTCGCCCCAATCTAATATTGTAGGACCAATCTGACTACACTGCTAGCAACAATGGAACAGCATGAAGACAGCATGCTTGAGTAATCACCTTGCATCACTCTTAAGGAAACACCTGCAGTACATTCTGTGAGTTACACTTACAGGTAAAAATCTGAAAAAAAGGTATTAGACATACGTTCTGTTAAGTATTCATGTAAAAGTATTTATATGACCCCATCACTTTAGTAGTTGTGTATGTCACATACATTAATGGATATATCATTATAGTACACTTGCGAGATAGGGCAATATTCTTTCCATTTTACAGCGAGGAACTCTAGAGAGAGGTTAAATGACTTGCCCAAGGTTACACAGGAACTCTGTAAGGGTATGTCTACACAAGCCACCCTAGTTCGAACTATGGTGGCTAATGTAGTCATTCGAACTTGCAAATGAAGCCCGGGATTAAAATATCCCGGGCTTTATTTTGCATGTTCCCAGCGCCCGCCATTTTTAAATGCCTGGTAGTTCGGACTCCTGCCCACGGCTACACGCGGCGGGCTAGGTAGTTCGAACTAAAGCCCTAATTCGGACTACCGTTACTCCTCCTGAGTAACGGTAGTCTGAATGAGGAGTAACGGTAGTCCGAATTAGGGGCTTTAGTTCAAACTACCTGGCCCGTGCCGTAGCGCAGCAGAGTCCGAACTACGGGCATTTAAAAATGGCGGCGCTGGGAACATGTAAAATAAAGCCCGGGATATTTTAATCCCGGGCTTCATTTGCAAGTTCGAATGACTACATTAGCCACCCTAGTTCAAACTAGGATGGCTAGTGTAGACATACCCTAACAGAGCTGGGAACAGACTCTAGATCTTCTGAGTCCTATAGTAATACCTTAACCACAAGACCATCTTTCTGTCCAAAATAGAAACTGAAAAAGAGCAATAGCAAATAAAGGAAAAGAATCAAAGATAGTAAAAGAAAATAGCGGATGAAAAGAAGCAGAACAGAACTGTCTAACCAAGCTTTTTCACATGTGATTTAAGTTAGGGCAGCCATCCAGTTGAAGTCAATTGCACTTTAATTCTTTTCAGTGATATTTTCACAGTTGGGAATGGGATGGGGTTTTTTTTTTCATTAAAAAAAATCTAGTTCTGTGCCACTACTAAAATGTCTCACTGCCCTAAAGACATACAAGATGTCTGCAATAAAGGAAAAATGTTACTGAATATTAAATCTGAGCCACACAAATGAAACAGTACTGTTCTGGAAAATCATCTTCCTGAACATTACAGTGTTCTAACGCATGAAAAATGAAACACCATGGAAGAAAACCTTTTAATTCAATACATTTTTTGTCTACATAAGGAATGAGTAAAACAGGGCGCATAGACTCTGGATTTGTACCAGATAGTGTAGCAAAATAAAATGTCAGTGAATCATTTGGGACCTGATCCCACGGGAGTCAAAGACATTTCGGAAGGACTTTGGATTAGGTTCTGAAAGAGGAAAGTGCACAACATATGAACTAGTTTATTCAAGAGGAGCTATTGATAAAAATTTCAATGTCCTTTTGTCACTGATGGCTACTCAATACATTCTTTGAGAAATTCACGCTTGATTCTTTGTTCTGTCTTAGCTGTTCTATTTTTAGTTATAGTTAGAGACAAGTGGAAAAAAGGAAAAAAAGTGGAGCAAGGAAAATCTGAACATGTTCTGTTTCTGTTGATTTTTTTAAATTAATTTTTTTGCAAAACATACTTTTTGACCAGCCCTAGATAGAGTGTTCTTATTAGCCATCTTTTCAGGTTCACCAACATGTTCACCATCTGACCAACATTTAATGTGTTGTACCCTACTGTTTTTTCACATGGTAGTTAGTTTACCATGACATACATAAAAGTATCTTAAATTTGGATTCACAGCATTTGCTACATTTTGTATTCCTCTTGCTAACTGTTGTGATATATTTGTATTATCTCTTGTTTACCGCACCATAGGCTCCTCCTGTGCCAGACATAGGGCAATCCCATCCCTTCCATGAGTACACTCACTTGCGAATTGTGGGTAGGTTCTTGGGACACTTTATGTACCGTAGGGGGTGCACTGAGGCGTCGCGCCGAGTTGTGGTATTTCCCAGGTATTGCCAGAGCATACAATATCCTCTGTCGTAGTCTGTCAGTTCTTCCTTGGCTGTCCTTGTATTCTTTTTCTCTCTCAGGTAACCAAGTCAATGCTTGCTTAACTTGTCTCCCATTGTTTATATAGTGATTATGAGCCAACCACCTCTTTTGTTTAGCTTTAACTAAAAAGCCTTTATTCATGATGAATATTGGGAAGTTGCAGAGGTGAGGCAGTTAGAAATATTTTCTGCATTTTTCTGGTATGAAAAAAGTCAGAAGTTAATATTCCCTGCAGAGATTACTGCTCTGCCACTAAATATTTGTGCCATGAGAAGTATTCTATTTGTGTTTGAGTAATTTTTGAAGCTTTCAAGAATTATGTGCTAAAGAATCAGATCTAAAGACACAATAATATTCAGTCCAAGAAAATTCAGTCCATTAAAGTAAATATACCCTTTCACAGGCATGCAGAGGTTTACCAAATGTTGGTGTTTCTGATATTATCCCATGTATGTTGCTAAAACAGTTTCCTCTTTGGGTTAAACAGGTTATTCCTGTCTCCCCCAAATAGTACAGGCTACTCAGCCAGGATCAAATATTCTTGAAGTATAAATTTACTCATATAGTACCAGTATCTTGATACATGCTATGGTGTCAGCTCTATGCTAGATTCAAACTGCTTGGCTGTGTCTACACTGGCATGATTTTCCGGAAATGCTTTTAAGGAAAAGTTTTCTGTTAAAAGCATTTTCAGAAAAGAGCGTCTAGATTGGCACAGACGCTTTTCTGCAAAAGCACTTTTTGCGGAAAAGCGTCCGTGCCAATCTAGATGCGCTTTTCCGCAAAAAAGCCCCGATCGCCATTTTCGCAATCGGGGCTTTTTTGCGGAAAACAAATCTCAGCTGTCTACACTGGCCCTTTTGCGCAAAAGTTTTGCACAAAAGGGACTTTTGCCCGAACGGGAGCAGCATAGTATTTCTGCAAAAAGCACTGATTTCTTACAGTAGGAAGTCAGTGCTTTTGCGGAAATTCAAGCGGCCAGTGTAGACAGCTGGCAAGTTTTTCCACAAAAGCAGCTGATTTTGCGGAAAAACTTGCCAGTCTAGACACAGCCCTTCTGATGTAGAGGACAATGATGGCTTTAGGAAGCCAACTGCTGTCCCCTGAGCACCTGATGCTCTAACTTCTACTACTAGAGTTATGCCAGTGAGGGATCAGGTGTAAAGGAGCTTCACTCTGTCATACCCCCTCTTGCCCTTATGCACTCCCAGTCTGCCTCTAACCCTGCTCTCCCCGTCATGTGGTTCGATTTATTTTAGATCCAAAGGAAACCAGGACACTCCAGGGGAACTTAACCACTTTCTTATTTATTGCAAGCTTTAAGCAGTTAATACAGTTGTTTAAGTTTTACAAGCCTTAAAAACAATTACTATATAATTTAAACTTTAAATACTATAAATTCTAAAGCAATTAATACAGCGCAAAGCAATGCAAAAGCAATTAATAGAAGACCTACTATAATACAATAATAAAGCCTAATTCACTTACACTTCACCTGTATGCTACCTACAGTACCAGACAGGAGGTTGTGGCTCCTTTTCTTCCCATGCATTGGAATGCCATGCACTGGATCGCTGGTGTGAAGGGCCTATTTACTTCTAGTTACATTGAGCAGGACCTGTGGGTCAGTCCTGCCCATTCCCTCCCATCAATTGTTCTTACTAAGCCCATTTTATAGCAAAGTGAGACTGGTCATTCGAATAATATTTACCAATTGATTACGTATTGTGTAGGATATGTAAAATGCTCAATACCCTATTTGGAGTACATCCTGTTGCTCAGGATGTTGCTGCTATGTGCGTAGTTGACAGTTGTATGGCTACATCTGTAATTTTTGGTTATCAGAAACAGAAGTACCAGTACAAAGTTGCTTGTCCTATGTTCTTAACGTGGTCTCGCGTACCATGCTTAATCTGCATTGTTATTCAAAACATTCCTTCGTCTCACAGCTTCTCCCTTGACCTTGCCTGCATGCTTATGTGCACCAGACTTGAGACAGGCCTGGGTTTTGCTTTTTAAGGGATCCGCTCTGTGTTTAAGGGAGACATCGCCATTTATTGTCAAGGCAGGGTGGTTCAGGCTCCCCCCCCCACACACACACACCCGCCACTCTCCCGTACACAATTCTCATTGTGCCAAGAGAGGAGTGGTAGCTGGCACTAAAGCTGGCTATTTCAGCTTTATTCCATGAGATGTTTCTCCTACATAGGTTAGCTAATGTTGACCTAGCTTTGATCACTTTTCCTACATAAGAGTTTAATAGATCAGTTAACTCAAGACTAGACTAACATTGCTACCTGCTGTCTGTTTCTATTGGTGCTCCATTTTCTCTATGATGGTTATAAATGTTTAGTTTGTTACTTTGCCACATGGATACAGATAATGATAAAACATCACATGCTCTTTAGTTCTCTCTAGTCTTCATTCTGTACAGTTTCTCTCTGCCAACTCATTAGCTAACTTTAGTTTTTGTGTTAAAATTTCTATTTTTCCATCTCCTGTCTTTATTTGCTGTTTCTTCAAAGGTCTTTTATATTAAATTTTCTGTCAATGGCATTTTATTTTCCTTTCTGTATTTTGAGAGATTTTTATTATTCTGTCCTTCATAATTGTTACAGCACACAGGTAGGTGCCTTATGTAGCCTGTTTTCTTCCTTTGCTACTCAACAGGACTCTTCACTTAAAATACTTGTATTGTAGGACTGCAGCCACCTCTTCAGTCATGTTGCATGTGCCCTCACTAGAATTTAGGAATATGGGTTTTCTTTTTTTATTGCTCTGATATATTTTTGCTTCTGCCATCTCCACATAATGTGATCTGAGAGCTTTATGAAGCAATAACACCATTACAGGTTTCCATTCTCTCCTGCATTCTGTTACTGTTATTCATCTTCTTTTGGGCATGGGATGTGTTTTTCTTGTGTTTCATAATAAGTTTTAGTTTAATCTCTCTTGCCTGTAGTTAATCTTGACATCTCCTTGCACACCTCTGTGCTGCCTGTAACAGCTAAAATGGTGTGGATAGGATGGTTCTTAGTGTTCTGTCCTTTGAGAGTCAAGCAAGTAATCAGGTGTATTGTTCTAAGTGTAAAAGACCAAATAAGGGTCTTTTTATCATTTCTGGAACCTGGAGGGCTTTTGAATCCATTGGATTGAAGGAATAATGGACTAAATAGTTTATGATTTAAATCCCATTCTTGAAGAAAGTTATTAAATAATGTCAAGTTAAACTGTAGTTTATTGTCCTTATTTTCTGAGATACAACAGTAACCTGTGACAAAAGATTTGAAGTCTGTGGTAACAGCTAAACAGGAGACAATTCCAATTTTTTTAGATTCAGGAGGTACCATACATCACCACAGAGTGATCAGTTGTCCCGATTTTATAGAGACAGTCCCAATATTCAGGGTTTTATATAAACTTTCTACCAACAAGCCTTATATATACATACACAAGCCCACCAAGAGGGGACAAAGGGAACAACTGCCCTGAGGCCCAGCGATATAAAAGAGCTCCTAAGCTGCTGCTTCTGCTATTGGCAGGAATACCAGGCCCTTTAAATCGCTGCTGGAGCACTATGCAGCATTCTCTGGGCCGCACTGAGTGCTGCCTAGGGAAAGGCGTGGTGCTCTCCCAGTGGCTTTGAAGGCTACCTAGTCCAGCCCTGCCCCTTCTGAACGTGTGGAATAGGACCCAGCTGCCTTTCCCAGGAGCCCAGCGAGGCTGTCAGCCCCACTGCATTATTTATAAAGGTTCCTGTATACATGCTAAAAGCTTACCAGGGGTCCACCCATCAATCCTAGGAGTCCTAGTAAGCCAGAGTCTTTTTAACTCTTCCACAAAGGTCTCCCTGTCTATTTGCTGAATCAAAAGAAGGCTCCATGTCAATTTTAACCAAGCCTTTTTATACTCAAAGCCCTTTCTTTGAGTCTCTGGAAAAGCAAGTTAGAACCAGTCTATCCAAACCTTTCCGGGAGGGGTGTGGGTGCCTCACTAGAGTTGTTCAATTCAAGTGACTTGCCCTAGCCCCCCTCTCGTGTCACTATTTTTAAAGATTTTGGAGGAGTTGTGGTAACCGTCCCTTATGGAGTACATCACAGACCAACCATTCATAAATGTAATACACTAGCCCCCAAAGATACTGCATGAGGTTACAATGTCTGTCACAGCTAGGGGGAAGGGAGGGCAGGGAATATCTGTGTTATATATTTGTACAATATCCAGCACAGTGGGGCTTCAGTGTCTACTTGGTACCTCAACATGGTATTGGTCTGTGACATGGTGGAAAGGTGCTTCGCAAACCCCAGTGCATGAGGGATTAACTCATGCCCCTGTCTGTCATATAGTTTATTGGGATTGAGGACCCAAAGCTAGTGCAAAGCTGTTGAAGCAGCTACCAAAGGGGAAGAATGTATTTTTTTCTTCCTCCAAGCTGGCTAACAAGCTGGGCAGGCCTTTTGTGACAGGGACCTGCTGTTTTTAGTGGCTTTTGATTTGGAATCCTACACATATAAATCAAAAAAGGATTGATCTCTGCGGGAGGTGGGATTGAAATTCTGACAGTGGTGCATGTACTATTCACCTTCCCTGACTGTGGTTCTGCCCAATGGTCTGCAGGACCCAGTTGTGCTCCCCTGTTATTAGTAAATAAAAACACAGATGCTGGGATTAATTAGACTTGTTTATTTATAAAGGTCAGAGGAGACCTTTCTGAAACAGCATTTAATATCTAAAGAGCACCACCGCCCAACCACATATTAAACACACTGCATTGGTTGGGAGCGCTCTGCAGACATGTTCTGGTTTCCACCAGTGTGCAATGGCTATCATGTGCATGGTGGTCACTGAGAAACACAGATAGCTGTTTCACCACCTGGTTTTTATTTGACAGACACAGGGGGCCTGAATCTTCTGCCAGTTTCGCTAGTGTCAAGTCCACTGATTTACACTGGTGTACCTGAAAGCAGAATCTGGTTCTTAGTCCTAATTATAGCACTAAGCCAGTATGTATACAAGAGGGCAAAACAGAGCTCTGCTACTCCAGCAGCAGCTGCAGGAAGCATTGTGCCTGATAGAATTATGGCTACTGCACCACCATTAAAGCAGTCAAAATGTGCACTGTCTTTCATGGGGTCAACTTTACTTAGTGCTGAAAGGGAGAGAGCATGGGGCTACTTCATTCCCATCTCTCTAGTGAGTCTTTTGCGTGTAGTGGTGTAGATTCAAGTGGGCCTTACGGTCAGGGAAGCTCAGGAATAATTGGTCCTAGACTGCAAGTAAGTGTGGAGAGAAGGCTCCTTGCATGCTCCCTTCTCCCCTTTGGCTGTGTCTGCATTGGTGCAACTGCTTTTGCGCAAAAACTTGCTGCCTGTCTACATTGGCCGCGAGTTCTTGCGCAAGTACACTGACATTCTAATGTATGAAATCAGTGCTTCTCGTGCAAGAACTCTGATGCTCCCACTCAGGAAGAAGCTTTCTTGAACAACTGTTCGTGCGCAAGAGGCCAGTGTAGACAGGCAGCCAAGAGATTTTGCGCAAGAGCCATACAAACGGAAAAAAGCCCTCGTGGCTGCTTGGATGCTCCATACGCGCGGGCACCGCTCCGGACTTCCTGGTAACCTGAACCCCCTTAAAGGCACATGCAGCCTGCAGAGGCCACGTGGCAGAAGCACCTCTGCCACCCAGCTCTGCCGTGCGGCTCTGCTCATTAACAGCCACCAGACCACCCAGGATGGCCACTCTGGGGGGAGCAGCAACCCGCACCCCCAGTGCAGGAGACCCCAAGGGTCACAAAGTGGAGCGCCTCTTCCTGGTCCCCAGGGGAGATCAAGGCCCTCCTGGACTTCTGGGGAGAGGAAGAGGCCCTCCACGACCCACGGTCCTGTCAGCAGAACGCGGACATCTTCCGCCACATGGCCCAGGCGCTCTCCGACTAGGGCCATCCAGCCTGGACCCTGAAACAGGTCCGGGCTAAAGTGAAGGAGCTGCGCCTGGGCTATGTCCGGGCCAGCGAGGCCCAGGGGGCAGGAGCTGACAGCTGCCCCCATTACCAGCGGCTCCACATCATCCTCGGAGAGGCAGCACCCAGGGACCATCGGTGCCAGTTGACACCAGCAGGTGCCCCACCCCCCTCACCAGGCCCAGCGAGGCAGGGAATGATGCAGAGCTGCCCAGTGGATTGGAGGATGACGAGGACCAGGGGAGCAGAGTCACCCTCCAGCTCGAGGTCCTCTCAGGCAGCCCGGACGTCTCCCATGCATCATTGGAGGACGGGGAAGGATCCACTGGTGAGTGTTGCACTTTGCACTCACAAGGGCGGGGGGGAGCCAGGCGCCCGGGGAGGAGGGGGAGGGAGCATCACTCAGGCAGCATGAGCTGCATGCTGTGTAGCATTACCAGTATGCAGCACGTGCAACCACGTGCAGCCTGGTGACCGAGCAGCATGTGGCCGTGGCAGGCAGCTCCAGGGCACGCCTGAGACCATGCTGCTCACACACATCCAGACCGGGGGGAAGGGTGGATGCCAGCTGGAACCAGCCAGGGCCCCAGGGGCTCAGGCCAGAGCCCACACCTCCCGAAGGGTGCAGCACACAGAACAGCACACTGTTCCATGCCTGGCTGTGTGGCACAGCCAGCTGCTCCTGGGAAAACCGCAGCGACACAGCCCTGTGAGCATGGCCCCCACTGAGCCCCCGCCTCCTCCCAGTGCCTTGGCTGGCCCCCCAAGGGAAGTCCCCACTGCAGCCACACATGTCCCTCCTCCCCCTCCCAGTTCAGAGCCTCAAGATGGGTGAGCAAACAGCGAAACTGGGCTTTCAGACGGCCGAAGGTGCACTCCACCTGGTTGCGGGCCCGGTTGAGGCGGTAGTTGAACCGTGCCCAGTTGTGGTCTGTCTGCCCGGTGTAGGGCTGCATTAACCAGGGCAGCAGGGGGAAGGCCGCATCCCCCACAATACATGTGGGCATGGGCACGTCCCCAACAGTAAATTCCCACTGGGGGAAGAAAGTGCCCACCTCCAGCCTGCCAAACAGGCCAGAGTTTCGGAGAATGCAGGCGTCATGTGCCCTGACGGACCAGCCCGCATAAATGTCCGTGAAGCAGCCACGGTGGTCCACGAGGGCCTGGAGTACGATGGAGAAGTACCCCTTGCGGTTTATGAAATGGGCCGCTCGATGCTCCGGGGCACTGACGGGGATGTGGGTTGCATTCAGGGCTCCCCCACAGTTGGGGAACCCCAGGGCAGTGAAGCCGGCCACCGTAGCCTCCACGTCCCCGCAGGCGGATGACTCGCTGGAGCAGGACGTCGTTGATGGGACGGACGACCTGCAGAAGGGTGCACAGAAACACAGGGGAACGCATCACATAAGGCAGGGTGAGTGCGTGCTCCCTTGGGGGGTTCCCACCCCCCTCTGTGATGCCCTCTGACCTCACACACACACACACCAGGGCCCCCCCCCCACCAGCAGGCCTGTGCAAGGGAGGGACGGCCCAAACCCCTGGGTGACGGGGCATTCCCATCGCCCCAGGCTGGAGTCTTGCCTGTCCCTGGGCATGGAGTGCGGCCTCCCCCAGGACTTACCTGCATGACAATGGCACTGACGGTGGATCTGCCCACCCCAAACTGGTGTGCCACCGATCGGTAGCTGTCCGGGGGTGGCCAGCTTCCATATGGCGATGGCGACCCTCTTGTCCACAGGGATGGGTGCCCGCAGCTGGGTGGTGCTTCTCTGGAGTGCAGGGGCGAGCCAGGCACATAGCTCCAGGAATGTCTGCTTTCGCATCCGAAAGTTCTGGAGCCATTGCTGGTCGTCCCATTGGCCCAGGACCAGCCGGTCCCACCACTCGGTACTGGTGTCCAGTCTCCACAAGGGCCTCTCCACGGTGGGGTGGGGATGCCACAAGGACGCCATGGCCTCCCTGGTGAGGGAGTCCAGAGCGACCTGCACCTCGAGGTCCTGGATGACAAGTGCAGCAGCATGGAGCAGCAGCTGCAGGCACTCCAAAATGGCCGGAAGGGGCCAGAGCAGGCACAAGGCCACCCGTGGCTCCATGGCACAACAAAAGAGCTGAGGTCAAAAAAATCAGCAAATGGCACTAAGGCACAAGCTGTGGTGTCCAACCAGGCAGAGGGCAACCACAAGTAGAACTGCTATGGCTGTCAGTCCCTGCAAGAGGTACTAAAGCTCGCAGCAGGAGAGAAACGGCTGTCTAGGGAGATCCCTTTAAGCACGTGTCTCAAAGGAGCTCCAGCCCCCGCCCCTGGAAAGGGCTCGTGCCCTTTTGCCCTCTTCAAAATGGTTCCGGGCTCCTGCTTTTGCGCAAGAGCGTTCTGCCAATGTAGACGCTCTCTTGCGCAAAAGCGCATTGCTCTGACGATGAGTCCTGGCCAATATAGACGCTCTCTTGTGCAACTACTTTAACGCAAGAACTCTTGCACTAAAGAGTATTTGCGCAAGATCATGCAATACACTTGTATTACCTACATAGTTTTCCTCTTTTAAACTGATGGCTGAATGACATTTTCTTTCTTTCTAGCTTTTATTTTGTGCTCTCTCGGTTTCTGGCTTTCCTTTGCCTATTGTCTTCTGTTGTTTTCTGGGTGGCATTTTGTTAGCAGTGTGGGTTGCACTAGAACTAAATAAATAAAATCTGGAATCCAGCAGAGTGGTAACAATATATCCCTGCTCAGACTTGATGTGGATGAACAGCCCTGAAATCATTTCTAAAGTGTTTGCTCTTATGGCTCCAAGGCCTTCCTTTATGACAACAGTGTTCAGGAAAGCTGTCAGTCTGCAAGCAATGAAGCTCATCACAGAAATGGTGATTTGTTTTAAGCTTATCTTGTGAGTTATCTCCTCAAATGTAAATTCTTGGATTTTGGTCTCCATGAAACTCCACTGAAATGAAGACAGCTGGCTTACACTAGGATGTTTTTTGAACAAAGGATATTGAGAGCCCACCTTTTTCCAGTAGACTATAAAGGAAGTTCCATCTAGTCATGACGTTGTGAGTCAGACAGGTGCAAATCATTTTGGGTGCTGTGCAGGTCAGAAACCTCAGAAGAATGTTTAAAACACCTGCCCAGCTACAAAAGACTGCACTTACGTTTCTCCATTGAGGACTGTTCTAATTATTCATCACTGATGGTGAGCTGAAGGGTATGTGTGAAGCAGCACAACATGTACACAGAATAATCATATAACATCTATTGTCCTGGAGCATCATGAAGATGCTATTTTGGCAACCTACCAGTTCCTGAGCAGGCCCAGGAATGTATCCCAAATGGTAGTCAGAACTGCACAATTCACCCCTAGGCTGTGTCTACACTGGCGCGATCTTGCGCCAAAGCGGCCGCTCTTGCGCAAAAACTTGCTGCCTGTCTACACTGGCCATGTGTTCTTGTGCAAGTAAACTGACATTCTACTGTATAAAATCAGGGCTTCTTGCGCAAGAACTATGATGCTCCCACTCAGGAATAAGCCCTCTTGCACAACTGTTCTTGCGCAAGAGGCCAGTGTAGACAGGCAACATGAATTTCTTGCGCAAGAAAGCCCTATGGCTAAAATGGCCATCAGAGCTTTCTTGCGCGCAAGAGAGCGTCTACACTGGCATGGATGCTCTTGCACAAAAGCACATGCCAGTGTAGACGCTCTCTTCTGGAAGAGTTTTTGCACAAGAACTCTTCCGCAAAAAGAGTTCTTGCGCAAGAAGCTGCCAGTGTAGACGTAGCCCTACTGTTCTTAGTGTGAACTCCTAGTTTGAGCCAGAAACCAAAAAAGAAAACTAATGGTATTGCTCAATGTCTGTCTGTCTACATTAAATAATGACCATTTGTTTAACAATAATCATCACTGGCTGTTGAATACTCATATGTATCAGCTACAGTATGGTTCTAGAAGACTTGCAGAAGGAAGTCTGGTAATCAGAGGGAGGGATAGCTCAGTGGTTTGAGCATTGGCCTGCTGAACTTAGGGTTGTGAGCTCAATCCTTGAGGGTGCCATTTAGGGATAGATCTACAGCAAATCTATCAGGCATGGTACTTGGTTCTGCCATGAGAGTAGGGGACTGGACTTGATGACCTCTCAAGGTTCCTTCCAGCTCTATGAGATAGGTATATCTCCATATATTATCATCAACTCACTCAGATCATTGTACATTTCCCTTACCTCCAGGGAATCCATACCTCAAAGTCTTTTCTGGTCAGAGAGAAAAAGTGGGTGTAGTAATATCTTTCATTGGACCGACTTCTGTGGATGAGAGAAACAAGCTTTTGATATCAGTTCTCTCAGCTTCACAGTTCCCCCAGTTATGTGATTGGAGCCAAGAGATTCCAGCCAGATCTTCCTCCATATTTTGCCATTTCTTAAAACCTGTGCCAATTTACTTTGTTGTTCAGTAATGGCTGCCATATAGAATCATAGAATCATAGAACTGGAAGGGACCTCGAGAGATCATCAAGTCCAGTCCCCTGCCCTCACGGCAGGACTAAGCATGGTCTATATCATCCCTGATAGATGTCTATCTAATCTGCTCTTAAATATCTCCAGTGATGGATATTTCACAACCTCTCTAGGCAATTTATTCCAGTGTTTAACCACCTTGCCAATTAGGAAGATTTTCCTAATATCTGACATAAATCTCCCTTGCTGCAGTTTAAGCCCATTGCTTCTTGTCCTATCATCAGAGGCCAAGGAGAACAATTTCTCCCTCCTCTCCCTGTGACACCCTTTTAGATACCTGAAAACCTCTATCATGTCCTCTCTCAGTCTTTTCATTTCCAAACTAAACAAGCCCAATTCCTTCAGCCTTCCCTTACAGGTCATGTTTTCTAGATCTTGAATCATTTTTGTTGCTGTTCTCTGGACCTTCTTCAATTCCTCCACATCTTTCTTGAAATGTGGTGCTCAGAACTGGACACAATACTCCAACTGAGGCCTAATCAGTGCAGCGTAGAGAGGAAGAATGACTTCTCGTGTCATGCTCACAACACTCCTGTTAAAGCAAACCATGTTTGCTTTTTTGCAACAGTGTCACACTGTTGACTCATGTTTAGCTTGTGGTCCACTATGACTTCTAGATCCTTTTCTGCAGTACTCCTTCCTAGACTATCACTTCCCATTCTGTATGTGTGAAACGGATTGTTCCTTCTTAAGTGAAGTACTTTGCACATCATAATAATCTAGCATCAAGTCTTCCTCTTGCAGATAAATCTGTGAGCTAGGTCTTTGTGTGACTAAGATTTATTTCTATTTAATCTCAAATTGCTTTCCTAACCTTTCCATTATTCTCCTGAACCTAGCATCATGTACTTGTTTGTTAGCTCCTCAAACAAAAATACCAGGAGACAAATGAAAACCTGAATTTCTTTATTGCTTTGCTTTGTCTGAGGTAAAGATAAAGTTTTGGTTCATCTCTAGCAAGCTGGTCAAGAAGAGCCTTCCCAGTGTATAGATTTCTGTCTTTTTGTTATCACTAGTAATTTTTCCATTTAGTCTTGCAATGCCACTAATGCTTGATTAGGTACATGATAGTATTATTTTTAATATCATTATAATGGTGGACTTTTCTATCTAACCCCCCACTCCTCTGGTGATGGTCAAGAATACCTATGACTGTAATAATATGTAGGTGTACTATCAGTGTCAGCTCTTTCTACACTAAGACCATGTCTTCACTACAAGCCAGATTGGTGGAGCAGTGATCAATCCAGTCGGGGTAGATTTATTGTGTCTCGTATAGATGTGATAAATCAACCTCCAATCACTCTCCTGTTGACTCTGGTACTCCACCAGAGTGAGAAAAGTAAAGGGAATCAACAGGAGAGTTTTCTTCTGTGCAGCCGGGGTAGTCAGTAGATTTAAGCTATATCAACTTGAGTTAGGCTACTAACATAACTCTCATAGCATAGACCTGTCCCCATAGCATAGACCTGCCTTAAGTGTAAGATTTGTTACTGTTGGCAAAACCAGGTAAAATCATGGGTGACTCAGACACTACAACTTGAAAGTCTGAATGTTCTCTTTTATCTCTAGACACAATCAAAGTTACATTTCCCACCCACCTGCATTTACTTTCCTGAATACATGATTAGGTCTAATGTCAGAGTACATAAGGGATTCTACTTTCAAGTCTTTATACAATTAGGAATTATGACAGTTTACTGTATTGATTTAATAGTAAGTTCACTGTATCACTGTCATATATGTAGATCAACATCCTTTGAAGTGTCAGAGCTTAGCTCCTCTGAGGCTCTGTAGATTTTTATTTCTAAAGACAGCCTTTTAAAATTCCTTTTCTTAGAGTCCTTACACATTTTAGTGACACAGTATTGACCACAATTCCAACAGTGTTGTCCAAAATTGGAACACTCTTATGGAATGATTTTGTCCATATGTGGTAACAATTTTTGAATGTGTACTTTTCTCATGTATATCTGTACCAGTTTAATTGTAGATTAGATGTACAGGAGGCCCCCCTGAGATGTGACCGCCCGAGTTCCAACCTTCCACATTTACAACCATTTTTGTAAGTGTGGAAGGGTCCGGAAACCCCCAAATTACGTCCTCGGCCCGCATTTACGATGGCGCATGGCGCCTACTGTAAATGCGGGTTCGAGTTACAACACTCCCGACTTGCGACACTTCCTCCAGAACCAATCGCATTGCAAGTCAGGGGCCTCCTGTACCTACTATATATATGACCGAGTTTGTGCATTTCTCTCTATCTGTCTGTGAGTCTGTTTGTTCAAGAACTCCCCCCTAAATGGGAAAAACTAGGACCACCAAATTTGGTAGGCAGCTTCCTCTTATCATAACTTAGAGCAAGGTCAGGGTTTGGTTGTGCCAGGACAATGAAATATGCATAGAATGTGATTGTTTATTATCAAACGGAAAGGGAGGAGTGTGATAGCAGGGACATTTAGACTCACAAATGACCACAGCAGCGCAGCAAGTATAGGCAACAGTTATACCCCAGAATGACCACAGGGGGATGGCAAGTGCCCCCAGCCACGGGGAGCAGTTGACAGGAAGGACATGTGGTCTTTGCTGCCCTGGACCAGCCCCAGGAAGAAGTCAGCAGCCATCTCCCATCCTCTGCTCTGACTCCTCCCACCCTCTCCTCTGAGTCCTGCACCTCCTACCCCTTGCCCTGAGCCCTCCACCTCTTGCCCTGAGCCTCCCACACCTCGCAACCCCCTGCTCTGAGCCTCCCAGCCACTATTTTGACTGTTGCACCTCCCACACGCTGTGCTGAGCCCCTCCTTGCCCCAGTTCTGACTCCTGTACCCCCACACCTTCAGCTTCCTGCCCTGATTCATATACCTCCTACCCCCAGTCCCCTACCCTGAACCTCCCACATCTCCAAGCCCCTGCCCTGACTCCTGCACCACCCATACCCCCAACCTCCTGCCCTGAAGGACCTGAGCAATGCCAGGAAAGTGTTCTAATACACAGATAAATCTTATTTCTCTGGATATTGTCTGCTAGGTTGCAAGTTCCTCCTACTCCTTCAGATCACTTGTCTCTCTTGTATAGTCATCTTGTGTGACCTGAGTGCTACTGTACTCCTTGTGATTTCTTTAGTCCACTCCTCTGGTGTCTCTCGTATGGCTGGATCTTCACAGGAGTGCTTGTTTCCAGGACCTGTAGGTTCTTGGCTGACCTGTCATACTCTACTACATGCTTTCTCAGATTGCTGGCCATTTCCTCTTAGCACTGTCTCCAACCTTCTCACTGTAACATGTCTTCCCTCATACATAACTGATTTTTAGTCCTTTGACCCACCAGTTCCTGTGCTGGACTATTTTGGTACCTCTGTGATAGGATATTACAGTGTGTTAAACCTGCTATCAGTGAGAAATATCCTTGTGTAAAAGTCTTTTAGTTGTTTTCACAGCTGATTCCATCTTACTATTTCTCTGTAGATATGCTGGAGAGAAGGTGTGGTGGTCTAACTCCCATATGTTTGCAAATTCCTTGAATTCTTCCCAGGCAAGTTAGGGTGCATTGTTGGTGAATGCCATATCTGAAACATCATATCATGCAAAGTGAGCCCTCAGTTTGACAATCACTGACTTGCTTCTTGTATCAAGTGCAGCATCAACCTCCCAGAAATTTCAATAGCAGTTCATTGTAATCAAGAACTGTTTTTCCTCGAGGGTAAATAAGTCCACTCTCGCCCTTTTCCATAACTGGTAACAGTCTCTTTCTGCTGATGGTTATCGTATGACATGTAAGTATTTCAGCCTTCTATCAAGGAGTGCAATTCTGCGTTCATTCCTGAACAGTAAACACATACTCAAGCCTATCTATGACTGCTGACAGTGCCCGGTTTAAGGCATGTATTTTTGTATGACAACACCTCTCCTTGAAATATGATTCCATCCTGCACATTCACCTCATCGTTACATTGAAAATAGGTTCTACTCCTTCTGATACTTGGCTTTTCAATTGGCCACATGGGTAGTATTGCTGTCTTGACTGCCTGTAGTTGGATGTCCTTTTCCAAAGCCTCTTGGATTTCCACCCACTTCACTGTTGAAAGTGAATGCATTAATGTGCTGCAATATGTTCTGGTCTCCTTCTCCCAACTTCTTCAGGCTGACTATATAAGACCTGCTCAGGGTGTCAGCTAATATCAGTAGTCATCCTGAACAATATCTGATCTTCATCTAGTAATGCCAAGATGCATCAACATGCACTGCAATCTCTTTGGGGCACTAAGAAGGGGCATTGCCATAATGATCTCCGGGGATAGTACTGAGTAACTGATAGAACTATTCTATTCCAAATATGACATTACTGTTGTTCGGTCTCTGAAAGGGTTCTGGTGGCATAAGCGTCTGGGTGCTTCTCTGAACTCGGTCCTGGCTCTGTTGCATCCCACTGGAGTGTCAGTGGCTCTGCTGATTGGCAGTACTTCTGGACAAGGGCATCCATTGTCATTTGTTTCAGCATGCCAAATGTTTGCTACTGGGACCTACCCAGTCCCACTTAGCCTCCTGCTCTGTGAACTCACATATAGGTTCTGCTGTGCAGCCAGCTATGGCCGGGACTTCGAAAGAAAATTTACCATGCCTATGAAGTGCTGTACACCTTTCACCATACAATGGAGACAGCATATCTGACTGCCTTCATCCTGTTGGGATCAGCTTTCAGTTCTTCTGCTGTGAGCAGATGTCCAGTGTATGTCACTCATGGTGAGTCACATTTTATGAGTTGAGTTTTATGTTCTGTCCTTTTATCACTGTTATAGTCTAATTCAGCTTCTGTGTGTTTGCTCCCTTTGCCTGCAATGAGGCTACATCTGAAATTATTTTCACTCCAGGCAGTTCTTCCAGCACTTGGATGGTTGTGTTCAAATCCAATTCATCCCCACGAATGAAATTGCAGGAGGCCCTGCTATTCAGCTGAAATCTCACAGGCCATTTTCTTATTAACACTGTTGCATGCCTGGAGGTTAGTATTGTCCCTTGTTCAGGTTTCCCGGTCTTGAGAGCTTTGAACCAGACATGCTCTTCAGCTCAAGAAGGGAGTCACAATGTCATCACTTCTCTCGGATGTGCTGTCCCCCTGTTGTACAAGTCAGACTGAATTTTTCTCAGACTTTCTTCTGCTTTTGCATACGTTGCTAAAATGTTTCAACTTGTCACAATTCCTCGCAATGCTGTCCTAGTACAGGGCACTTCTTCACCTGCACACACTGTCTCTCACAGTAAGAACATCTCCCTATAGTAGGGAATCCTGGCTACATGCTCTTCTTTGCTCTCACTGCATCTATTTCAGAGGTTATTCCAGGCCTAGGGATTTCACCCTTTTTCTTCAGGTTTCCACTGCACGCTCCATGTCTATGTATTTTCTCCAATGTGAAACTGCCTTCCCAGATCAGTCACTCCTGCAGGTGGTCACCCCAGGTGGTGACCCCAGGCAAGACCACCCTGTCCTGAATCAGGGTGTCAAGTCCCCAGAATTGCAGGTAGCAGGCAGCATGCATAAGACAGTAACTTAGAGGCCTACCTCTCTTTGGATTGGTCTATAGTGAAAAACCTGAGTTGCTCCACAGTTTCATTCCACTTCGGGGAGTTATAGGTCTCCAGAGCTCCTAGGACTGAGGTTTGCAGCAGACATGAGATTCAGAGTAGCACAGACCTTGTTCCCCTTTGTGGTAAAGTCACAGTTTTATTTTCCTGCTGTTGGCATTTTCCTGCATGGCCGGGTTTCTGCACAGCTTTAACTCCCCTCTTCACAAAGTCCATCACTGGGCTAAGTTTGTGTGTGCAAAACTCAAACCTCCAAGGGAAATCACACTGAATTCTATGACTCACACAGCCAGCAGCTGCACTGCAGAGAGCTCACAGCTCAGATGCTGCCACCATGTTTCATTCACAGAGAGTGAAGCTGAATGCAGGTTAAGTTAAACAAGTGCAAATTTATTAAATCCTGTGCATAGAGTTCCCAGGTGTCCAGTTTTCAATAGCTGTGGACAGTACTATTGACCGGGCCATTAGAGGTCCAGTCAGAGACACAGGTTCCCTGCCTGTCCTGACTCTGTGCAGCTCCTGAAGCAGCTCTCCTGTCCTGACCCCATACAGCCTCTAGGTTCAAGGGCAGACACTGAAGCTCTGCACGCTGCCCCTCCCCCAGCAGCAGCTCTGCAGCTCCCATTGGACAGAAACTGCAGCCAGTGGGAGCTGTACAGGTGACACCTGCAGGCATGGGCAGTGCGCACTGCACAGAGCTGCCTACCTGTGCCTCACAGGGGCCAGACATGCTGGCCACTTCTGAATGGCAGCACAGAGCCAGGACCAGTAGGGAGCCTGCCTTAGTCTCACTGTTCCACTGACTGGAAGCCACCTGAGGCAAGAATTGCCCAGCTGGAGCCCAAATCCCTACCCGAACCTCAACCCCCATCTCCAGGTCGGAATCCCCTTCCACACCCTAAATCCCTCCCAGAGCCTGCATCCCTTCCTATACCCCAAAGCCTTTGGCCCCTGTCTGAAGCCTCTCTTACACCCCAAGCCCCTCAGCCCCAGCCTGGAGTCTCCTACTGTACCCCAAACCCCTCAGCTTTAACTCCACCTCCAATCTCCCACCCTCAGCTGGAACTCTCATCCCCTTCTGCACCCCAACCCACTACCCCAGTTCTGAGCCCCCTCCTGCACCCTGAATCCTTCATTTCTGACCCCACCACTGACTCCATACCCCCAGCCAGAGCCCCTCCTCCCACATTCCAAGCTTCTGCCCCCAGCCCAGTGAAAGTCAGCGAGGATGGGAAAGAGTGAGGGAAGGTGACAGGGAGGCTAGAGTGAGTGGTGGTGGGGCCGAGCAGGTTCTCAGGGAAGAGGCAGGACAAAGATGCTTGGTTCTGTGCAATTAGAAAGTTAGCAACTCTACCCAGGCACTGCTCTGTCCATGTGGCTCAGTTACTTCTCGCCTAACTCCCTTGTGTCTCTTCAATAACAGTCCACCCGGGGAACATGGGCCCTCCAACTCAATTTCCACAGTTCATGATACCACCCTGCCTCTCCTTTTATGTCAGAATGCCTGTGCTCAAGGAGCTCTTGATAAAGCTGTTGAACAGGTCTAGTAAGGGACACCTCTCTCTGCTCTCTCAATGTCAATGGAGAATTATGCTTTCTAAAGGAAAAATGCCTCCAGGCAGCTGTACTTCAGTGGTGCACCTCTTCCTTCATGGCACAGCTCAGTTTGAAGTGTTAAGAAAGCATACAGCCTCTGGAGTTCTACTCTCGGACAAATGCTGCAGTGTTTACTCAAGAAAAATTCCCACTGATCCAGTCCAGTGGACTTGGTGTAGTGATAATAAGAACTGAAGTTTAAAAAAAAATTGGCTAGGATGAGGTATAAAACATGAACATTTTTGTCAATAGGAATTTTGCCTGTGTGGGAATGTCTACACAGCAGGGCTAAAGTCAAATTAAACTACACAACTTCAGCTACGTTAATTGGGTAGCTTAAGTAAAAATAGCTTAATTTGGCTTTTGGCGCTGACTACACAGCAGGAAGTCGAAGGAAGAACACTTTTCCTTTGACTTCCCTCACACCTTGTGAAATGAGGGTTACAGGAGTCGGAGTAAGAAGTCCTCCAGCTCGACATTATTTTGAAATAAAGCAGTATTTTAGTTATTCCAAAATACTGCTGCTGTATAGATGTACCCTTTGAGAACAGCAGGAAAGGATGCTAGAGATCACTCATGTCTCTAATTATGTTTACAGAAACTAATGGTTGCTCCTACTCAATTACACATTAGCTAGGCTTTCACTTGAGCAGTGTTCTTGTATGCAGCAGCTATTGTTAAAGTATTATTCTTTGACAAGGGTTATCAGGAGAGAATTTCAGATTTCCCTTCTCTCCTGTTCTAAGAATAGTGATATCTGTTTTAACTATTATATTATTATATTCTAGTGGTATGCTTATAGTATTATTTTGTAGCGGAAGAATACTATAGTAACTGTTGGCAAAATGTTGTAATTTGAAAGGCCACAACTGCAACTGCAGTAAAGGAACTACTGTGTATTTCAGTGCTACGAATGTGGAACCATGGAATAGCACCAGTACAATAGCAGTTGTATTATAATGAGAAGTTTCTAACAAATAAAATCACATTGACAAAACCCAGATCTTCCCAATCACTTAGAGAAGCAAAGCAATGGGTTAAAACCAGAAAGGATTTTGCAGAAAAACATGGAAAGGACTAAGAAAAATGGAAACTAGCTTGAATTTAAAACGAAGCTCTCCATTCTGCTGCCAAGGTCGTCTGATTCCTTAATCAACTGGGCCCTTGTTTCACAGTCAATCATCAGAGACTTTAGAAAGTAGCTCAAACAAATCTGTAATGGGAGAGTCACAAAGGATGCCTTTACTGTGTCTGTCTCTCCCTAGAATATGTGATTTTATGGGAAAGGGGTTTCCCTCAGTAGTGTTTCTATAGCACTGGAGTACAATACACAATAGTGCTATAGGATACTTTCATTACTGAGCTCCTACTAATTTAAATATGTATTTAATTAAGGCAAGTACTATAGGAGACCCATGACTGAGCTTTCACAACAGCACTTGACTCCCTTTCTCATCCTTGTTGAGGTCAGGAATTAGTTTAAAGAGGCAGAGTATCTAAGTTTCTCAGTCTGTTTGAAGTCAACCCCACCCCCTACCCCGCTGCCTTTGATTTTCCACTTTAGCCTCAATGTTTGGCGAGGTTTTAGCTTCTAAGAAAATTCTGTATTCCAGTTTTAGCTACTCAACAGGGCTTTTGACTATTGCTGATTGCTCTGCAAAATGTATGTACCAAAGATCTGATTGTTCTGCAAAACTTTGTAGTTCCCTCTCTAATGGCATCCTTTGATGTCACTATTTTAAAAAAGGCTTTTTAAAAAACGTTAACCATATTCTTGCTATATGGTTTATCTTTCTGTTCTTGATACACTATTATCATTAATGTAAAAAATCTTTTCATTGTTAGCTTCTGTAAATACCATCAGCAGCTGTGATTTAGGGGCACTTGATGGCCACCTGCCCGACTGTGGGGCTGTCTCATTTTTCAGCTTTAAGTGTCGGTGAAGGAAGGAAACAGCCCTATGAGCAGAGCTGTACTATAATGGAAACAGAACAAAAAAGGAGGGGAAAAGGTCAGATCAAAACTAAAAAAGGATATGGAAGCAAGAATCTGTTAACGGTAACTCTAAAGAGAGGAGCAGAAAGATTAGAAAGAAAATATCGGGCTGTTATGTGATCTTTGAACACCGCCTCAGGTATTTTCCATGGAGTGGAAAATAAAGCTGCATTTTTAGAACTGTGCTGCATTTGAAAGAAATAGATCTCAGTGTTTATAGTAGAGGAAGCAGTACTACTTAGCTGCAGCGAGAGTAAACTCATGAGTATTATTCTATGCAGAATTCCATCTGTAATGACTATATGGAATTCTATGTCCACTATATGTAAACTCTTCAAGGCCTGGGATTGTGTTTGGAACAGTTCAACTATGGTACAGCATTCTCTACACTTAGGCTGTGTCTACACTGCACCCCTTTTCCAGAAAAGGGATGCAGATGAGACAAATCGGAATTGCAAATGAAGCGGGGATTTACATTTTCCCCACTTCATTTGTATAAACATACTGCTGCTTTTTCCTGCTTGGGGCTTTGCCGGAAAAAAGCGCCAGTCTAGACGGGGATCTTTCAGAAAATAAAGCCTTTTCCGAAAGGTCCCTTATTCCTCTTAAAATCAAGAATAAGGGACCTTTCGGAAAAGGCTTTATTTTCCAAAAGATCCCGTCTGTTTAGACTGGCACTTTTTCCGGCAAAGCCCGAGCTGGAAAAAGCGGCAGATGTTTATACAAATGAAGCGGGGAAAATTTAAATCCCCGCTTCATTTGCAATTCCGACTTGTCTCATCTGCATCCCTTTTCCGGAAAAGGGGTGCAGTGTAGACACAGCCTTACTGTGCTATGTAAATAATAAAGAAGGAAAAGATTCTGGCCTATCCTGGACAGCCTTCCAGTGACACCAGCCAGTGCATAAAGGAAAGCAGGTTTAGATATGTGGGTGGAGAATAAGTAGTAAGGCCAAGGAACAGACAGAACCTTAGCACCAGCCACTACATCTGAGATAGTGCGCAAAGGAAATAAATCTATTGATGGCAGATAACTGTTTTACAGAAGCAAGAGAGGAGCAAGGGAGACCAGGGAATTGTGACTCTTTCTGGGGAAGAGGGGTTACATGCTGCCCCTTACCCAGGGCTCCAGGTAAAACTAAGGGCTGAAAAAGCCTCATTTCACAGAAAAATGAGTATTCACTCTATAACCCATAGCAAATACTGTATATCTGAATATAAAAACAACACCACTTTTTAAGAATGCACAAATGGAAGCTGGAAGTACACTCAATCTTTTCCCTGAAACTTGTTCCAGCTGCTTTTATCCATCCTGATCTCCTTTCCAGTACATTCTACACCAGCAGTAGAACTTAGAGGACTCAATTCCTTCTTCCCTCCACTGCTAACTACCAAATATTCTCAGCCCCACAAAAACAGCACACTATCCCACCTCATTCCTACCACCCAGCATATGCTACCCACCCAAGTACCATCAGAACTTTCATCTTACCACCGCTGCCCAACCTCCTCCCTACCCTCTATGCACAAAACATGTGCACTACATTTGCAACATTCATGCCAGGAGCAGTTGTCACATGCTGACTGAAAGGTTTTTCCTGCACAGAATGAGTGGAAATGACTTAGGCAGGGCTGGTTCTTTCTGCTGACGTTAGCACCTTGAGCAAACATCTTTTTGCATTGATAACAATTTTTGGAAAGTTTTTACCTAAAGAACTACACAGGTTAAAACCAAATACACAAAAGAGTAAGATGATTTAAAGCCACTTATTTTGTCAGTGGGAAAGTACTGTACTGTTGTATTTTTATTTGCATTGCAGTAGCACTAAAAGACCCATCAGAATCAGAGTGCCATTGCATTAGGCACTATCCACATGCATAGTCCTTGCCCTGAAAAAATGTGACATCTAATTTGAAACAAGAAACAATAAGTACATGTGACAACAACAGAAGTGAAGGGGAGGGAGAGAACAAGAGCAAAGAAAATAAAATCATGGAGAGCATGTCTACACTGGGGAGTTATTTTGAAAATATATTTTCAAAAGTTTGCTATTTTGAAATAACAAGACGAGTGTCTACACTACCAAGCCTGTTATTTTGAAATAACAACCTCAGGGCCCCTGGGCATGGTGGGGGAAGGCCTGCTCTCCGGATGGGCCTCAAGAGGAAGAGGCAAGAGTAGGGCTAAGCAGCCCTCAGGGCTAACCGGAGAGAGCCGTGCCTTCTCCAGGCAGCCCTCAGTGCTCCAGCAGCAATCTAAAGGACACAGGGCTCCAGGCTCTTCTGTATCGGCAGGCCCCAGGGCAGTTGCCCACTATTTCCCATCCCCTGTCGGCAGGCCTGCATGTCACAAAATGATATTTCAATGTGACTGAACAATCAAATTCAGTGGCATGATGCTGACTGTGTGTTAGTGGTTAATTTAGTGGTCAAGTATCAGGGCAATCTGTGTTAACATCCTATCAGCTAAAATTGATTAATCCCTTCATGGCCAGTTTAATCACAACTAGCTGCCATAATGCTCAGCAAGATTTGCTCTGCTCCATGTTGACTTCTATACTGTGGTCAGCATCATGTCATCAAACTGAAATGTGTTCAGACATGAAACTGCTTGATAAAGTGACAAGCCTTTTGACTAAATAAAGTAAAAATAGCACAGAATATTGAAAAGCTAGTGGCTGGTTAAACAGTGATCTATGTCTACTACTTACTAGCATCGTATGGTCAAACTATACAGAACAGAGTAGACTGAAATTAAGGGCCATATCTTAATGTTTTTTTTTACAGAAATACTTATGCTACATCACCATAGCTATTTTCTAAAACAGGCACACTGTCCCAAACTGTATAATGTGATATTGATTCAGGCTTAAGCACATATTTAATTTTAATCAGATTCTGAAGACCATCCCTAATCATCAATATGCTTTGCTGAATCAGGGGCTACATAAAAGTTTCTGAAAAGCAGTAATAGAGTTAGCCTCTCTCCACATTTGTCTGACGAAAGATTGTTGTTGTTAAAACAAGAAATAAAACTTGTAAAACTGAAGACATTTTTGTACAGAAGACCTTCCTACTGTTATTTCTTCCCTACCTCTTGGTTGATAAAGGCAGCTCTAAAGTTTTAGTTTGTATTGTTTAATTTAAAAAAAAAAAACTTCCTTCCCCCAAAAAAGGCTCACTAGTTAATACTAGCAAAAGGAAGCAGAAGATTTTGTATAAAGAAGCAGAAAAAACTTGAAAGATTTCTTGGAGTCTTGGAAAATAAGACTCCAAGAAATATATAATAAATACAAAATTAAATGGTTTTTTATATTTTGCTAGTGTAAGATAGGCTTGTGTGTATTAGTGCCACAGCATGAAGGGAAGTAATAAAACATTTTTTATTGCTTCCATTTGTGTAAGTTAGAAGAGTTATAAAATACATAATTAAACAAAAAAAAGTTTAAATGAATAAGTGACAAAGTCTCCATGTAACATTGTCTTTTTTTGGCTTACAGACCAAAAAGAGCTTAAGGAATTATTTGGGGGTTTTTAGGGTGACATATTTTTTAAGCTTAGCAGTCAATACTAGATTATCAGCATCACCACTTTTTGTTTAATTTATGAACTGCAGACTTTGAACAAGTTTCATACTTTATTTTTATGAATGTTGTTATAGGAAAAGTTAATTTTTTTCACATCATGGGACTGCTTAATGGAAACAAATGCATTAGAGCATAAAAGTGGATGAATCAGAATGGATATATAAAGAATGTTATAAAGGAATAATTAAGACAGGGTAGTATGAAAGGGAGAACAGCAAAACAATGGATTTCAGAAAGGCAGATTTTAGTAAACTCAGAGAACTGGTGGGTAAGTCCCCATGAGGAGCAAGACTAAGAGGAAAAACAACTGAAGAGAGTTGGTAGTTTTTTTAAAGGGACATTATTAAGGGCCCAAAAGCAAACTATTCCACTGCATAGGAAAGATAGAAAGTATGGCAGGAGACCACCGTGGATCAACTGGGAGATCTTATATGATCAAAAAGGAGTTGTCTGAAAAGTAGAAAGTAGGTCAAATTACAAAGGATGAATATAAGCAAACAACACAGGTATGCAGGGACAAGAATAGATCACAAAAAGAGCTAAATCTAGCTAGAGGCATAAAGGATAGCAAGAAGATGTTCTACAAGTATATTAGGAGCAAGAGGAAAACCACGGACAGGGTAGGCCCATTGCTCAGTGAAGAGGGAGAAACAATAACAGGAAACTTGGAAATGGCAGAGGTGCTTAATGATTTCTTTGTTTCAGTTTTTGTCAAGAAGATGGATTATGACGGGATGCCTAACATAGTGAATGCTAGTGGAAATGGGGTACATTTAGAAGTTAAAATAAAATAATAAGTTAAAATTACTTAGAAAAGTTAGATATCTGCAAGTCACCAGGGCCTGATGAAATGCATGCTGGAATTCTCAGGGAGCTGATAGAGGAGGTATCTGAGCCTTTAGCTATCATCTTTGAAATATCATGGAAGTCAGGAGAGATTCCAGAAAACTGGAAAAGGGCAAATCTAGTGCCCATCTATAAAAAGGGAAATGAGAGCAACTCAGGAAACTACAGACCAGTCAGTTTAACTTCTGTGCCAGGGAAGATAATGGAGCAAGTAATTAAGGAATCCATCTGCAAACATCTGGAAGATAATAAGGTGATAGGTAACAACCAGCATGGATTTGTAAAGAACAAATCATGTCAAACCAATCTGATAGCTTTCTTTGATAGGATAATGAGTTTTGTGGATAAGGGAGAAGTGGTAGATGTGGTATACCTAGACTTTAGCAAGGCATTTGATATGGTCTCGCATGATCTTAACAATAAATTAGGGAAATGCAAACTAGATGAGGCTACTATAAGGTGGGTGCATAACTGGATGGATAACCATTCTCTGAGAGTAGTTATTAATGGTTCACAATCATGCTGGAAGGGCAGAACAAGTGGGATTCTGCAGGAGTCTGTTTTGGGACCAGTTCTGTTCAATATCTTTGTCAGTGATTTAGATGATGGCATAGAGAGTACGATTATTAAGTTTGCAGATGATACCAAGCTGGGAGGGGTTACAACTGCTTTGGAGGATAGGGTCATAATTCAAAATGATCTGGACAAACTAGAGAAATGGTCTGAGGTAAAAAGGATGAAGTTTAATAAGGACAAATGAAAAGTACTCCACTTAGGAAAGAACAGTTTCACACATACAGAATGGGAAGTGATTGTCTAGGAAGGAGTACTGCAGAAAGAGATCTAGGGGTCATAGTGGATGACATGCTAAATATGAGTCAACAGTATGACACTGTTGCAAAAAAAGCAAACATGATTCTGGTATGCATTAACAGGAGTTGTGAGCAACACACGAGAAGTCATTCTTCCTCTCTACTCTGCGCTGTTTAGGCCTCAACTGTAGTATTGTGTCCAGTTCTGGGCACCAGATTTCAAGAAAGATGTGGAGAAATTGGAGAAGGTCCAGAGAAGAGCAACAAGAATGATTAAAGGTCTAGAGAACATGACCTATGAAGGAAGACCGAAAGAATTGGGCTTGTTAAATTTGGAAAGCAGAAGACTGAGAAGGGGACATGATAGTGGTTTTCAAGTATATAAAAGGGGGAGGGAGAAAAATTGTTCTCCTTGGCCTCTGAGGATAGGACAAGAAGCAATGGGCTTAAATTGCAGCAAGGGAAGTTTAAGTTGGACATTAGGAAAAACTTCCTAAGTGTCAGGGTGGCTAAACACAGGAATAAATTGCCTATGGGGGTTGTGGAATCTCCACCACTGGAGATATTTAAGAGCAGGTTAGATAGACACCTGTCAGAGATGATCTAGCTGGTGCTTGATATTGCCGTGATGCAGGGGACTGGATTTGATGACCTCTTGAGTTCCCTTCCAGTTCTAGGATTCCATGATTCTATGAAAGCTGAATATGTCTACAGTAACATAAATAATTACCTTAAATTTTAGAGGCAACACTTTATAATGAATGTGGACAAAATTCACCCCGTGTAGAAGTTGAGCAAAAGATCTATACACCTTTCATTCCATGTGCATTCAACATTCTTGTGCTAAACAAGTTTATAGATTTAACTGCTGTCACTATTTACATAATTTTTCCTACACTTGCAGGCATATAGTGCCCTAATGAGTAACCAGCCATCAAATAGACACTCATGAAGTATGAAGTGCAGCATTCATGTGCTCCTACATCCGTGGTCACCAACCGGTCAATCGCGATCGACCAGTCGATCGCGAGGCCTTGACCAGTCGATCGCGAGGCGTTCGGGCCCCCCCAACCCCCCATTTTCCCCCCTCCCCCGAGAAGCCCCACTACCTACCTCCAGCGTAGTGCGGGCTTCCCGCGGGGTGGATGGAAATCCTGCCTGCAGCTTCGCGCCAGTTCTGGGGGTTCTGGAAGTGCGCTGGCTGCTCCCCTCCCACAGCTGTGTGGTGTGCTAGGCGCACTGTGGGAGGGGGCGTCGGCCCCGGAGGAGGAGTGCGGCGGCTTCCCTGCGCCACAGGAGGGGTGAGTCGAGTGCAGGGATTTCCCTGCATCGCGGGAGTGGGGGTCGGCCCCAGGGTTTAGCCCCGGGGCAGGCGCCCGCGGGGGTTTGGCTGCGCCGCAGGAGGGGGGTTTGGCCCCGGGGCAAGCACCCGCGGGGGTTTGGCTGAGCCGCAGGAGGGGGGTTTGGCCCCAGCGCAGGCGCCCGCGGGGGTTTGGCTGCATCGCGGGAGGCACGCGCCAGCCCCGGAGGAGGCATGCACCGGCTTCCCTCGGGGTTGAGAATCCTGGGAGGAGGCGAGTGTAGGGGACTCTCTGCCCCTACTGCTCCCCGTTCCCTCTCCCCAGCCCCCTCTCCCCACTTCCCACTCCCCTGTTCCCTCTCCCCACACCCCAGCCTCAGAAACCTGTCCCCACTGGCACCCTGCCCCCCCAGCCTCAGAAACCTGACCCACTGGCACCCTGTTCCCTCTCCCCTCCCGGCACCCTGTTCCCTCTCCCCTGTCCTCAGCCTCAGAAACCTGTCCCCACTGGCACCCTGTCCCCTGCCCTCCCGGCACCCTGTCCTCTCTCCCCTGTCCCCTCTCCCGTTCCCAGCTGCAGAACTCTGTCCCCACTGGCACCCTGTCCCCTGCCGAAACACCCACTAGCACCCTTCCCCAGTACTATGTCCCCTGCTCCCACCAACACAGTTGGGGGCCGCATTAGTGGAGCTTCGGGGGAGGGGTTGGAGGAGGGTTTTTTTGCATCTCCCTTGTGTGGCCCATACTGACTTTTCTGTGGGTCAGTGACCCCTGACTCAAAACTGGTTCCCTGCCCTTCTCAGAAATAAAGACAATGAAGAAACTTTTTGTGTTTGACATAGTATTTTATTTGAAAATGAAGCCTGGCCAACAAACCCCAAATTGGGGCCAAGCCCCCATCTGGCCACAGCATTATAACACTCCTGCACTCCCCTTTCCCCCAGATCCTACATCTGAGCCTATCATACACTGGAACCACCTGCCTTGAGCCCCTCACATACCCCAACCCAAATTCCTGAACCCTCACATCCAGAAGTCTGTGGCTTGCTTAGTACCTTAACCCTACATCTGACCCCAACACTGCCCGGCCTGAAGCCCCCTCACTGAGCCAGCGTCCACTTATCTTCCTCCTCCTGCATCCAGATTTCCTCCCAGAGCTTGCACCTCTCACCCCTCCCCATGCGCAAAGCCCTCATTCCCACTCTGGAGCCTACACATCCTGTCTCAACCCAGCAAGGGTACGGCTAGACTGCAGGAGTTTTTCAGGATTCCGGAGATATCCCAGAAAAATTCTTCTGCATCCAGGGATGCGTTTGTTCTTCCACTTCTTTTAGTGGAAGAGCAAACATGATCTTTTGGTCACCCCTATATTCCTCTTTCCACGAGGAATAAGGGGGCTTCCAAAAGAAGGGGTTTTTCTGACATTTGGTCCAGTCTAGACAGGAGAAGGGTTTGTGCCATGTGGCCAGCTTTGCCAGCCCCATGTGAAACAACAGCTTCCCAGGGAGCCATGAGTAACTCCCACACTTCCACAGAGCCCCCCACAGCTGCCAGCACTCCTACTGTTCCCTCAGCTGCCACTGGCCAGGGATGCAGGAGAGCTCCAGTCTGGACAGGTACGGAGATCCTGGACCCCATCAAGGTCTGGTGGGAGGAGACCAACCTCCAGGATTTCTGTACCAAAAGGTGACGTGCTGACATCTATGGCCAGATCGCCATCAGTCTGGCTAACAAAGGCCACAAGCGGACCCTGGACCAGGTCCAGATGAAGGTCAAGGAGCTCCAGCAGGCCTACCACAAGGCCAGGGAGCAGAGTGGATACTCCAGGGAGGCACCACACAGCTGCTGCTACTTCAACCAGCTGGATGCAATCCTGGGAGAGGGATCCAGTCATCTCCCCAACCCCCGTCATTATGGAGTCTGGCCAGGACATGCCTGCCATCAGCCTCCAGGAGGGCAGAGTTGCAGACGAGAAGGAGGAGGCCAGCCAGTACCTGCTTCTCATGCTGGAGCCAGATCTCCCCCTGACAGGTTGTCTCCTAGGCTTCAGACAAACCCAGGGAAGGCACTTCAGGTGAGTTCTATAACTTTCTCTATACACACAAGGCAAGTAACGGGCTGTGAGTGGCTGTGTGCTCCTTGCTCGGTCTACTCAGCCTGGGGATTGCATAATAGCCTGTGCACATGCGCAGTCTGGAACACTCAGCCCCATGACACTCTCACACAGGAACCCCTTAGTCCTTCTCACAAGGTTCCTGGAGAGGCTGGTCTCCATGGTGGGATACCTTCCCATGACAAGCTATCACTAAGGTGCCTGGGGTCATGGAACCACACACAAGTGCTGCACATGGCGCAGGGTCATGCCCACACTCAGGCAGCATTCGCTCCCAGTCAAGCATGGCAATGCAGAGGAGACAAATCCCGGGCATGGGAACCTGCTAGATGGAGGAATTGGTGGGGAACCCAGTAGCACTCTGGCAAGTGGCATCTGCTGCACACACACACACACACACTCCCCTCCCCCAACACACACACACACCCTGCAGTGGTCAGGGATAGAAGTTCTCTCTCTGTGAGATGCCACGAGCATGTGGAACACAATAGGAAGTCAAAACACCTTGTCCCCCCACCACACCCGTAGGCTCCTGGCTTGGCTGGCACCTTCCCATGCCAACTTGCGCCCAGGCCATGGGTGTTGCGATGCTCCCCTGTGACATGTGTGCCCCTGCTGGAAAGTGCCCACTGTCTAGACAACATATGGCCTTGCTCAAAGCACATCACCATTGTCTGAACCAAGACCTTCCGAGATTAGGACTAGGCTTCATACACAGTGTCTTCTGGGATGACTGCCCTTGTCACTTTTCTTCACAGCTGGGCCAGCTGCGAGCTTAGCACATTCCTCACCTCCCATGCCATCTGCACGACTCCGCTGGACCCACAGGTGGGAAAGAACCTGCAAGGACCTGATGCAGGAGCAGATGGCATGCCTGCAATCCCTTGCCCAGGGGTTCGAAGAGGAGTGCCAGGAATGGGCCACTGACCCAGTAATGGAGTGCATGGCGTTGTGCATGGAGTCCGGCTACTCATAAGCCCTGGCCAGTCGTTCAGCCTCTGCCCTTCCACCCTGGCAGAAAAGCTTCCCCCTTGCTATCTGCACAGGTTGTGGAGCACACAGCAGGCTGCCATCACAAAGGGGATATTGTGCTTGCTGAAGTCCAGGCAGGTGAGGAGACTCCTGAACCTCCCCTTTAAATGGCTGAACACACACTCCACCACTATGTGGCACCTGCTCAGCCTGGCATTGAAGTGCTCCTTGGTGGCGTGCAGGCTGCCCATGTACAGCTTCGTTAGCCAGGGGAGCAAGGGATAGGCTGCGTCACCTAGGATTACAATGGACATGTCCACCTCCCCGACTCTGATGGTGGGGTCAGGGAAGAAAGTGCTGGCATCCATCTTTCGGAACAGGCAGGAGTTCCAGAAGATGAAGGCATCGTGCTCCTTCCCCGACCAGCTGACGGTAATGCCAGTGAAGCATCCCTTGTGGTCCATGAGGGCCTGCAGCACCATGGAGAAGTACCTCTTCCTGTTTATGTAGTCTGAGGCACATTGTTTGGGGGCCAGGATGGGGATGTGCATGCTGTCTATTGCCTTCTTCCTCCCCCCGCAGTTAGGGAAGCCCAGGGCAGTAAAGCCATCAATGATGCTGTCCACATTCCCCAGAATGATGACCCTGCAAAGCAGCACCTTGTTGATGGCCTTGGCTACCTGCAGGAGCACAGTCCGACTGCATTTCCTCATGCCGCACTGGTTCCCGACAAAGCGGTAGATGTCTGACATGGCGAGCTTCCACAGGGCGATGGTGACGTGCTTCTGCATGGGGTTGGCAGGTGTCCTGTCTCATGAGGGCAGGGGCAAGCCACTCGCAGAGCTTAAGGAAGATGGCCTTGCACATATGGAAATTCTGGAGCCACTGTTGGTCATCCCATTGCTGCAGGACGATGCGGACCCACCAGTCCAAACTGGTCTCCCTCTGCCAGAGGTGGCATTCAGTGGTGTCCAGGGAATTGAGGAGCATGTGTAGCAGCAGGAGAGCCTGGGTGATCAAGGCTTCTGGTCCATGCTGGTCCTTGTCCTGCTGTAGCAGCATGCGGGCAGTGTGGAAGTACTATGCCAAACACACAACACAAGGCCCATGAGCCTAGCACTGCTTTGCAGAAGCTGTGGCTTCATGCTGTGAGTGCTGTGGCATCTGCAAGGACAACCAAAGCACAAGAAGTGCCCACTGCATCCATTTTGTGTCCCACAAGGGGGGAGGCAGTGGAGGAGTGGCATGTGAGATCCGGCCATAGAGTGAGCCCCTGAAAGCACACATCATAGCTTGTCTGACCAAGCAGCCCCAGGAAATCTCCACCTCCTGGTGCCTTCCCCTGAGTGCTTCCCGGGGCTCTAAGTCCGAGGCAGGCTCCAATCACTGTGGACATACTATTTCAAAATAATTCTGACTAATATCGATGCTTCCCCATAGTGGGGACACTCTATTTTGATTGTTAACTCAGGAGTTATTATATCAGATTTAATTATTTTGAAATAATTTCCTAGTGTAGACATGCCCTCAGAGTGTCAGATTAATCTCTGTAGCTCATCACATTCTCATAGTTTGGCTCATCACATTCTCCAGTCTCAAACTTGCACCACGGCTATCTCACACCAGAGGTTAAGTGTACAGGTTGAGTGTTGATAGATAAGTGTGTCACCCATTTCTGTTTAGTCTTCCATTTTGTATTTGCAAAGAGGTTCATTTATTATTTATTTGAAAGTTTAGATAAGATTTTGGTTATAAAATAGTATTGTGCACCATGTTTTCTGGATACCTGATTTCAGACCTGCAGATTCTGATTATGGAACTGCTGGACATGCACAGTAGCAACTGAAGCAAATGGGAGTTTTTCTTTGATTATATAAAGTCCTGTGTAATGCTAATTTCTTTGAAGCATCAGATTCTAGGTGTCTCAAACTGGCCATTCAGAATGATTGCATACTTTAAATCTTAATCTCTCTGTGCCTCAGCTCCCATATGTAAAATAAGGACAATACAGGTTGGACTTCCCTGGTCTGGCACCCTCAGGACCTGACTGGTCCTGGATGAAGGATTTTGCTGGACCAGGGGAGGTTATTTCTGAACCCCCTGCTGTTGCTTCCCCCCTGCCCCCAAGCCTTCTGGTCTGCTGGCCAGCTCCTCACCTCCTGCTGGTCTCACCGCCCTGCCAACCCTGCTGGGCAGCTATTGCTGCCCTGCTCTAGGTTCCACATGGCAGCTGCATGTGCCGTGCTGGGGCTCCAGGTCCAGCCAGGCAGCCATGTGCTGCAGATCCCTGCCCCACTGAGCTACCACCAGGCAGCCATGCGCATGTCTCCCACCCCTGCTAGGCAGTCCCTTTGCCACATACCGATGGAGGGCTCGATGGGGGCAGCCCTGCAGGGATCCTTGCCACTGTTTCTCCACCGGGACTCTCTGGTCCTGCAACATCTGTGCTGGACCAGGGATGTCGCCACACCAGAGAACCCCAGTTAAGAGAGTTTCAACCTGCAGTATCACAGAGAACCTGATTCTCCATTGCCTTGAACCTTGAGTAGTTTTCTCTCTTATGAAAAGGGAATGTACAACACTAAGAAATCAGAATTCTGCTCTGATGATGCATGGTGTGCAATACTCAAAGGTTGATTTTATCTCAAACCAAGGGATATAGTTAAGAAACAGGGGTGACCTTATGGGTAAGAGAGAAAACAAGAGCTCCATATTTCTTTGCACAATGGGACTGACCCACTAATAGAGGAAAGAGATTGGTGTGTGTATATATATATATTTGGTGCTGGAGAATTTTTTAGTCTGATTTTGCACACCCCTAAAGGGAATTGTAAGATTGGGGATAGGACTTCACACTTTTGCACATCCATGCCCCATTTACTCAGTCTGCTTCCGCAATTTGAATCCCACCAATTTGGTAGTGATTGCATGTAATTACCATCTGTCTGTAGCCTATGTGAGTGAGTTTTTGGCCTCACTTCAATTCCCAGTGGACCAACCTGCACAACACAAAAATGCCTCTAAGTGGCATGCTTATTGACAGCCCTAGAAGATAGAGCTAGACTAGTTCTTTCAATGGGCATGAAGGCTGAACTAAACTCAGCCTTACAGGTGGCTACTCTACCTTAGAGGAGACGCATTTGCAGGGCAGTGGGAATATTTGCATGACTACAGCTTATATACAGTTGCTTGAGCTCTCAATCTGGCACACTTCACAAACATTCAGCTTTTAAATGAACAAATAGGACAAGAGGTGATGATTTATTAACCAATGGGTAGGCAACACACAAAGCTGACTTGCTGGCAGTAAAGCTTTTACAGATATCCCCAGTAATTTGCAACAGGACCTACAGAAACTGCAAGGAAAATTCAGGGTTTTTTCTTTAAAAGTTCCCTCTTCACATACTGTTCTAGCTTGAAAGGGTAGCCTCCAAATGGGGACTCTGAGGGCTCATCTAGACTATACTAAAGTGTCAAAAGGGGATATGCAAATTCCATGGTAATTTGCATATCTTCTTCCTATATCACTTTTGAAAGCGGAGCTTTTGAAAGTGAAAGTAATCAAGGCGCGTTTTTCTCAGCAACCCCCCCTTTTTTGAAAAGCCGCGTAAACCTCATTTTTTGAGGAAAAGAGGCTTTTCGAAAAAGGGGGGGGGGAGTTGCTGAAAAAACCCTGCGTCTTGATTACTTTCACTTTCGAAGCTCTACTTTCAAAAGTGAGATCGGAAGAAGATATGCAAATTCCCACAGAATTTGCATATCCCCTTTCGACAGCTTAGTCTAGATGAGCCCATACAGAATGGGTTCACACTCATCAACATACATAGAATGATCCAGTTCAAATTACTATGGACCCGCTAGTCCTTTTTTAACCTGTAAACTATGCTAATGGCTAAATCGATGCTGATATCTGTCTGATGGTTCAATAATTTAGTATAAATATAGAAGAGCAAGTTAGCAATTGTTGCCAAAGGTTGCCAAGCCCCATTTGAAACAAAAACATAGACTTTAACTGCTGGAAAACCAAGACTGAGCTTTCCATCTCAATTACTAAGGGACATCTTAACTGTCACAATTAATTAGCAATTGATTTTTTTTGTTAAATCTCAGGGCAAAAAACCATGCAAAATGCAAAATAATTAAACCTGTATATGCAATATCATTGATTTCGTACACTGCATTATGCAGCTCCTGAGATATTTTTCACCTGTTTCTGAAACGGACAAACATTCTCCCTGGCTTATGTCATGAAGCCCGTAGACGGAAGTGAAACCCTGACCTAGATTTCAGTGGTTGACAAGGCTGTGTTTATGCATCTTCAAAACAGCTCTATTTACTCTTTGAAATGGAAAATAAACTACAAAGAGAATCCTGAGCCCCTTCCAGCCTAAATGCATTCATCCTTATTTCAGCATAAACTTTGCTGAAATTGACAGTAGACTTTATAAGGGACCACAAAGGATCTGATCCTGAGAGGTGCAGAGCAACCGTAACACAAGCTGCGGTAAGTTTATTATTAATATTGTCTAGAGGCCCCAACTAAAAATCAGGGTTTCATTGTGTTAGTCACTGTACATGAACATAGTAAAACAGCAGTTTTCAAACATTTTTTCTCATGACCCATTTGAAGAAAATTGTTGATGCCCGCGACCCAACGTAATTTGACTAAAGTGCAGGGCTCTGCAGTGGGACTGAGGATGAGAACTTTGGGCCACAGAAGGGTACTCAGGTTTTTAGGGGGTGGATCAGGGCTGGGGCAAGAGGGGCTTACTTCAAGCAGCTCCCCTGTCAGTGGTGCAGCGGGGGTGCCTGGACAGGCTTCCTACTCTCCCGGCACTGCAGACCATGCTGCGCCACAGAAGCAGCCAGCAGCAGGTTCCCAGCCAGTGGGAGTGTGGAACTAGTGCTCAGGGCAGGGGTAGTGTGCAGAGCCGTATGCACTCTTCTCTTCAAGCTCCCACCACCAGGAGCCACTTCTGGGGCACAGTACAGTCTGTGGTGCCAGGACAGGGAGGTAGCTGCCTTAGCATCCCCTCTGGTCACCTGATCCCCCTACAGCAATCAGTACTGGGTCACAACCCCTAGTTTGAAAACCATTCTAGTAAAAGACAGTACCTGCCCCAAGGAGAGTCCCCTCAGCAAAAGTTAGGAGAACAAAATATTATTCCCATTTTCTAGATGAAAAGTGAGGCAGGCAGCTGTTTGGGGTGGAATTTTCACAAGTGCTCAGCGTTGCCTTACTTTGCTCCCACATAAGCCAATGGGTGCAGAGTTAGGTCAGTGCTGAACATTTCTAGACTAAGCGGAGTACTAGGAGTTTGACCACCTTCTACTTAAAGCACATGAGCAGGAAACATTTTTGTTCTATCTAAAATGGTACCTACAGTATATAAGTTCTGAGTTTACAGATGAATCCTCTCATCCCACATCTCCATAATCATTTTTAGCAATGCTATTGTATTTCATTTAGCCCCTTTCTGAAAGACAGGCAAGAACTTACATAACCTATCCACTGTCAAAGGCCACTCTCCCAAAGGTATATTTGATCCTCCCATCAAGTCGAGGTTAGTGAACAAGTTGAAGCAGAATTTTATCAGAGCATAGTAATGCCTCATTTGAAACAAATTTTTGGAGCTAGTAAAAACAGACATATCGCTGGTGAGTGGCAGAACAGAGACTGAGCTTGGGAGTCTGCATAAGTCTTAAACACAGAGCAAATTGGATATGAATAAATAGATGCAGGTGTTGGATTTTTCACATCACAGCCTTTCCCCCAGCCTCACTGGGCCCCTCTTTATTTCAGCACTTCAGGCACAAACTCTTAACTGCCATTAATTTGCTCTTAAAGGAAAACTTAAAAAAAAATTCTTAAACTAATAACAATAATTATTTCATTGTAGTTCTACCCAGAAGCTCCAACCAGAAATTTCTAAGTGCATGCTATGACAAAAAATGAATGTTCAAAGTCCTATTTAGAAACACCCATCACTGTTTTGAGATCTACATAACACTGTGTGCGCTACTGTTCTATCAAGAGCTTGCATTTTACTGATATTTCCCAGTAGGAGGTCCTATCTGATTACTGAGATGAAAGACATGACTAATTTTAAGCATATGAAGTCAGTTACCTCATTGAGAGATTAGTTGCTTGAAATGAATGAGACTGCTTGCAATATGAGAAAGAGTGGCAGAATAAGGACTACTTCAAATTAGACCTGGATTGGGAAGTGAATGCAGATCCCTTGGAATACATGGAAAGCATGAGATGAAAGCTTCATTTAAAAAAAAAAAACTTTACAACTTTGACATACTTCTGTGATGGGAACTGTTTCACTTTGCCAAGTACCAAGATAGCTGTTGGCTTTCTGAGTATTAATTTTTTGCCAAAACCCAAACATTTATATCTCACATTTAGCAATATACACTTCTTTCTAATCAGTTTTTAGACTATTGTGTAAAACAATAAAGATTTTCTCTAGGGTCTGATCCTACCAGCTTTTCTCACCCTTACTCTTGCCAATGGAACAAATCTCAGAATAAATACATACACGGGTGAACGTGGAGGAATCTGAATTAAGTGTAAAAATGTTCAGTGATATAACATAACAATGGAAACGGGTTTGGAGCTCAGCTGCCTGAGAGACCACCTCAGCCTGCATGGCGACTCTACATCTGAGACAATCTATGACATCAAGCTAGTAGAAACAGCTAGGCTTCCTGCCTGTTGCAACCCCAGACTGCTTGAAAATGCAGGCTGCTCTTTCCTTGTTGCTCTCAGCTCCTGGAGTGGGGAGAGGCTTGCGCTGCCCCATCCCCCAAGCCAATCTCTCAGCTCCTATTGGCCAAAAACAACCAACCAATAAGAACTGAGAGATTACCTTGGGTCGGTTCCTATTGGCTGGTTCTTTCCAGCCAATAGGAGCTGAGGATTGGGTTGGGGTGGGAGATTACCTGAAGCCTCCCCCTCCCTCCAGAGCAGAGAGGCACATGGAGCAGTCCTGAGCTTAAAACATGGGCTGCTGTGTGCCTGAGGGTCCTGAAAGGGTGGTCCATGGACTGGAACTGGAGGCTTGTTAGGATGGATCCGACCTGCAGGATGTATCTTGCCCACCCCTGGATTAGGTAGTAGTACTTCTGAAAAAGGTCTGGGATTGTAGTTGATCACTAACTGATCATGAGCCAAGACTGTAATGCAGTTACAAAAAAGGCTAACATCATTCTGTGGTGAAACATGGGTAGTAACTGTCCTACTCTACTTGACACTGGTGAGACTTCACTGAAGTATTTTGTCTAATTCTGTGCATCACACTTCAGGAAAGATGTGGACAAATTGGACAATCCAGAGCTGAGCAACAAAACTAATAAAAGGCTTAAAAACCTGACCTAGGTGGAAAGATTAAATACAACCGGGCATGTTTAGTCCTGAGAAAAGACGGCTGAGGGGAAATCTGATAACAGTTTTCAAATATGTTACGGCTGTTACAAAGAGAATGGTGATCAGTTTGTTTTCTGTGACGGTAGGACAAGAAGTAATGGGTTTAATCTGCAGCAAGGCAAATTGAAGTATTCGATATTAAGAAAACATTTTCTAACTATACAGGTAAATAAGCTCTGAAATGGGCTTCCAAGGAAGGTTGTGGAATCTCCATCACTGAAGACTTTTAAAAACAGGTTAGATGAACACTTGGCAGGGATGGTCTAGGCTTACTTGGTGCTTCCTCACCGCAGGACGCTAGACTTCTTGACCTCTTGAAGTTCCTTCCAGCTGTTGGGACTAAAACAATTCAGTTAAACCTTTCAAAATGGAGGCAGTGAACTTTTGACCCAAGGACTCCATTTTGGTCAGAATGCCTGTCAGCAGCTGGAGACTCTGGGCTCTGCTGGCTCTCACCAGCTAGAACTGGTTTTTCCCACCCATCATCACAGAAGTGACTTAAGGCCCTGTGCAGCTGCTGAGGGGTGTGGCTTTTTTCCATCTGTGCTCCTGTCAGCATCAGACAGACCACCACAGCTGTGATGAGGAAGAAGAGTTACCATCAGTGATGCACCACCAGCACAGAAGTTCTCAGCAGGGATCTCCCGAGAACTCCTCTCTGGGAGTTTTCAGTTAGCTCGAGGGTAGTAGGTCCCAGGCCTTGGCAGGACTGCACCATCTAGCCTAATACCACCGGCACCTCTGAATGTAAAAGGGGTTTATTTTTGGGGGTTCTTTCCTGTCTTCTCTTCTTTTCCTTCTGACCAACGGGAACATTGGCTCTCTGATGAAATCCCTACACTGCTATATACTGTTGTTTATTCACAGTTGAGTAAGGATGCTTACTATCATTTGTGTTATTGTTTTGTTCTTATATGAAATCCCCATTTCCCCAGTTATTGTAATTTAAGTCCCTAATACATTAGTTATCTTATTTTAGAGTATTCTTCTCTATTTACACATCACACTGAGAGGGCGCTCTGAGGGGTTACTCCAACTGATGATAGATGCGGGAAAAGGGACCTGCATCCTCTGAAACAGGGGCCCCCTTGATACAAGGGGTCACTTTTTAATTTCTATTTTCTTAGTTGCCCCTGCCCCTAGGTAACACAGCCCTACATTTTTATGATTCTCAGAACACCAGCAGAAAATTTAGCTCTTAGATTATGTAGCATACCTGGTAAGTAATGAGAAAAAACAACAAACCAACAGGCTGCATTTGCAGATGTCTTACAGCTGAAACTGGATCTTTTATAAGCTTCAGAGGGGTAGCTGAGTTAGTCTGTAACTGGAAAAAGTTAAAAAACAACAAATAGTCTTGCAGCACCTGAAAGACTAACAAAACATGTAGATGGTATCATGAGCTTTCATGGGCACAACCCACTTCTTTTATGTTCATAGAAATTCAGTCAGTGAGACCAGTAATGCAGGCTTACTTGTACTCTATAGTTTCGTACCTGTCACATAATGTATTCTACTTCTTGTCACTTTTATTATAGGTAATAATTTCACATATGAACATTTATCAACAGCCCCTTTAGTAAACAATCTGCCACTTTTTTCTATCCATTCCAATTTAGGAAACACTGATAGTTTGAAAATAATGATGTTTACTGAGCTGTAGATTTTTATAAATTAGAAGCACCAGTCTCTAACTATAACTACAGAAACCAAACAGAGCTTGAATGAATATAATCTTTCTCACCCTGATTAACACATCCTTGTCTACTGGCAGCAAGTGTTTCCATTACAGCTGTGAGAAAATAATTTTGCTGATTATGTGACAACTTTGAACTAAAATCCAAGGCCAATAAAAAGGCAAAAATAGAAATAATTAACAATGTTCTTTCAAAGTATATCTGGTTTCATTTGGTTCTCTTTACAGAGGCTCAGTCCAAATACATTTTTTTTTTTAAAGAAATAAACCATTTAAATCTCTGATATTTTTCTGCAAGTTGATTTCTCATCCCAGTTTAATTCCTTTGGGTGATAGCAGTTAAAATGAGACAGCAGCTTATGCCAAAGAAAGATTGGATAAGAGTGTAACAAATGGGGTTTAAGTAATAAACTATTTGTCATTATTGAAGTACCAGTTACTGTTGGCATAACTGGGTGGGGGGAAAAGATGACTCAGGGCAATTTTACTACCATTGTTATTTCTGTTCTTAATTTATTAGGCTATTTTCAGATGCAGATCTTTGATTTTCTCATATAATTATGATACAGTGGGGTGAAAAGTTTGTATCAAATTGAGCAGCTATGTTACCTTGAAAATCTGGCCATTCACTGTAATCATTAGGATCTAGAGTTAACATTAAACTGTCCTACGTAGTTTAGCTCTTTTGAATACTCTATCAGTTCATTTTGGGCATGTCTACACTACAGGACAAGGTCAAATTAAGATACACAACTTCATCTACTTTAATTTGAAGTCGAAGTACCTTAACTTGACTTTTGGCGCTGCCCACACTACAGGAAGTCAAAGGGAACACACTCTCCCTTCATCTTCCCTTACTCTTTATGGAAGCAAGACTACTGGCATCGACCGGAGTGCCCCTCTCAGATCGAATTAATGTGTCTTCACTAGACCCACTAATTTGAACCCTAGAAGATCGACAGTGGCAGCTTCGATCTTCTCTGTAGTGTAAACATACCCTTTAAGATAGCTATCTTTGCAACCAGAAAGGTAATTACAGTGACTAAAAATTTCATTTTCTTTTAAACCTTGTGTTCTGTTGAGTCTACATCTGTCATGGAAGTCATGAGTACCGTTATATGTTACATGGGCTGGGTAATGACACCTCAGGTATACAATACTTTAAACATGAATCAAAATTGACAACTTTGTTGGCAGAATCAACTGTAAATGTCCAAGGTATAAAATGGTCAAGGAGACTACTATCCTCTTACCTCTGGAAATATTCCTTCCAAAATATGGAGTGACCCTCTCAAGCACAAGTGAAACTTGGAGGCAGGGAGATGTGGACAGGATATCTGGGGGATGATGAGATATGTGCCTTTCACCTTAGGCTGTAATACTAATGCATTCTCACTTTTGGTACTCCCTACCTTTCTTAATGAGTGATACCACTACATTACATGGACACTAAGAAGTTTGCACTGTCTGATCTGAGATAGTTCTGTGGCTAAAAAGGACTTAACTCCATCTTTTTAATGCATATGCCAATATTATCTATAGGGTCAAATTCTCTGCTGCTGTGAATAATCAATAATCCATCAATGAACTGTTCCTATTCACAACTGCAGAAAATTTGACTCAGTCACTACTTTTTTGTTTTTATGCCTATGAACCAAAAAAGTGTGGAGATGCAGAGGTAAAAATCATTGGCTGGTATGTAGTACCTATAACCTCAGCTTACTCCAAAGACAAAAGTCATGGCATGTAGACCTGAACATCCGGGAGAATGCTAGTACCCAGAGATAAAACTTGTTTTCTTTACTTCTCTTTATTGGGCCGCTATTTGTTTTTAGTGTGTAGTAATAAGATTTGTTTCCTGGGTCTCTTAAAGTTGGCCTGAAAAAGCAACATTTGTAAGTATTAGAAGCTATCCGTTATTACTGTGGCATAGTATTGAATATAAATGACCTACCATCTGCATAAATAAATACATGGTGTAGGACTACATAAGAAAAGCTTTCCCAGTGCATTCAAATTCACACATGAAAAATATGTGAAAAAAGAATTCACCTGAAAAGAAAATAATAAAAATGTACATACCCAGAAGCCTTCATAGAAATTAATGAATTTGGCCTCTTAGCAATAAATGTATAGCTGTTCCTATTGATCAGTTTAAAAGGATGAGGGTAGAAAGAATGGCACCAAGCCATCCACTATTTATTGTTACAGCAATTTCAGATATGCTTGATATGCAATAGGCCTTAATGGGATAGTATGAGATAGTGTTATTGAGCCTACTTAATCTACATTTATTTAGAAACAGAATATCTGTTGATCCAAAGTGAGGTACTGAGTGTGCTGGCTAGAACTAGGCTCATTATCAGAAGGCTTTGTCTACACTAGCCAGAGTCACAGCCTGCTCAGGTTACACAACACACTAGTACAAACAGAGGGGTGAATGCTGCGTGCTCAGCCCTGCCCTGTCCTGTAACAAACCTGCTTTTCATTATGGGAGGGAAAGTGTAATGCTGCCTGGGTTTCCCTGCCATAAAGACACTGGGGTCCAGTTGGCAGCAAAGTCTCCATCTTTCCTGGAGTATGTTATTGACTTGGCCATTAAAAAAACACACACAAAAACCACAGGGCCTCTTTACTCAAGACCCCAAGTCAGCCTCTGTCTCAGTTGAAATGTTACAGGAGAAAAAGGCAAACAAACAATCTCACAGGTCCAGCTAGCCACTGTAGGCTCTGTGGTTTATCTGTGATGCCTCTTCCCAGAAGAGGTGAACCGGATGAAATATAGACCACTAAGTTAACAAACAAGATCATAAAGGCTACCTGTCAGCTCAAGAAGCGTAACTTCTTGTTCCCTGCAGGGCTTGAATGCGTCCCTGCTGTAGGAATAGGAGTAACAGATTTTATTTCCAAGCCAGAATGCTTGCAGCCAGTTGGATTCCCCCTCCCCCCGCCCCAAAATAGAAAAGCCAGCAGATCCCATCACAGGGAGATCGGTGGAGGGCAGCCTTTGGAATACAGCCTGCAGTGGAGGGGCAGGAGGGATGCCCTCACTGCAGAAATGGTATGATACATATAGATAGAGCTGGAGAGTTTTCTTGAAACCAGCATGTTGTCTGTGCTATGAGACACAGTAATGGCTAGCATACAGACCAGTTCTCCAGCCTGAGATAAATTCTGAGACTCTCTCCAATACATTCGCAATGAAAATTCAAGCCTGCAATGACTCCTACCTCATTCCGCAGAGATTTGGCCTCCTAAGGTCACCCTCCAACAAGAGACCACCACTCCTTCCTCAGTGCTGTCTTCTCTGACTCTCTTTGAGATGCAGATGAGCCTGTAGTTAAACCCCCCACCCCAGATTCCACCTATTAACTAGCATGCTTTACTCACAAGTGATAACGTGGTTTCCATTCCTCCACACTTACACCATGGTTGCCCAGCCAGTTACACAACAGCCAGAGGTACCAATCACACATTGGATGCCTAAATTTGGGCATCCAAGTCTGAAGGTGTCAAGCCACCAGGTTTTTTATTCTTATTGTTATAAGCAGTACTTTTTTTGTGACGGTACAGTCACCTATTTTTCCAGCACACAGTAAATGAATGGGATTTTCCCCCACGCATACTGGCACCTGTTTTCCTGGTGCCGCTCATCTCCTGACGGAAGCCTGCCTGGGACGTGAGGTATTTTTTTTCTTCCCAGCTCTTAAAGGGGCTGTGACCGCATTTCGGCCCTTTCTTTTCCCCCCTCAACCAGTTTGAGCCTGGAGTACCTCCCCCTTTTTTCTTACAAAAAAAGCACTGGCTATAAGTAAACTAAGGTAACGCCCCCAAAGGTATGAAAAATATTTGCATCATAGTGTCTCTTTAGATAATAGGATTCTCAGGGTAGAGAATCTGTCTTTATCTTTCAATACAGCCCGGAACACACCCTCAGTGTATGAATGAATAACATTATGCTGATTAATGGCGAGTTTTGGCACAATACAACATCAAAAGACAATTAGGAGATCAACTAATAGGAGTTAGAGACTTAACTCCCATTTACTGATATGAGTTCTCATAGTTCTAAAGCATTATGACCTAACAGTAAAAACTGGAAACAGAAACAAAAAAATGTACCATTATTCCTTGGTATGATTAGTGCACTAGCTGCAAAGCTCTGTATTTAGGCATTAATACCATACTCCTCATCATAGTACCTGAGTATCTGTTGAAAGGAATGAAAAGCTTCTGGAAGTGACTTAAAAAAACCTTAAAGGTATCTGAATACAATGTGTGCTTTCATAGATATTCCATTCAGGACTTTTCACCTCTTAAACCTTTTATTGTTCTCAGTATCTTGTTTAACGCCTCGGTGGTATGGATTCACAGAGCAACCACGTAAAGGTTGTGTGGACTGAAGTGGCATCTTGGATCAATGGCCTCATTCTTAAATGAGGCACTAGACAAAGAAATTACAGTCCCTGCATTAAGGCAATACTTGGACTCTCTTGTGAAAGGGACATCTTTTACAGGCACACTATGAAGTAATTTTGGGAAGAAACATAAGACTAATTTCAGGTTCTACCCTTTTGCACTTTGTTAGGGAAAGTAAGTTTCTGTTGCACTCCCTATTAGCTAGAAACTTTTACCATGTTGGCTATAGTCAATAGTTGCAAGATTTCCTTTTCATAAACCCAGGAGAGAACACTTTCCTTTGCACAGTTGTATTTAGAAGACTCTCACTTTTTGAATTCCCAGATCAGAAGTAACAGTGGTGTACTGATGCCTGCCACAAACCAGAAGAGAGAGAGAGAGAGAGAGAGAGAGAAATAGACACACACACACACACACAGCTAACAGAGGCAAGTTTCCATTGCATACCTTGACACTAGCATTATTACTTCTAAGACAAAAATTCTTGCTTTCATTCTTTTGAACAGGGCACTTCTTTGTGCAGAACACAAGACCTCATTAGACAAACTTCCAAGAGTCTTTAGATTAGCTAAGTATTTGCATATGAAAAACAGAGAGAAATGCAAAGCCCACATTTTATTACTGAAAGTGTTACCCATTTTATACCGTCTATAAAAAAGGTAAAGAATTGATATAAGAATGTAAACGCATGACATGAGACCAAAACTACATTATATTGTACATTTAATACTATGTATACATTTTCTTTTGGCCTAGATGTAGAACAGAGCTTTTCTTGTTGGTCAAGCTTGCTCTGATTATACTCTAGAAATCGTAAGATTTATTTCATTATCAGAAAAGAGAAGATTGTCAAACTATTCCTCCTATCCAATGGAATATAAAACACCAGCATCATTGCAGGCCAACTGGACTTTGAACCCATTCTGCGAAACTAATGTTTGAGGATTTTTGATTGTTTTTGTTTTCAAATTAGCAAGCTTTTTCTCTGCTTACATAACTTTTTCTGCACAAAGACTTACAATGTTTTAGAGTACCCTGTTAGCATGAATATGGCCTTGAATATAACCCTGTTTTGTGTCAACCAATCATATCAGGAAAATTAGATTTTTACCTTTCTGAGCTCCATTGCACGGTATTTAAATTAAGTGAGAACACACTGCTAATTTATAAGTTTATCTATTTTACTTTAATAGTGTGGTATATCAGCACATGTGCCAAAGCTTTTGGCATGGTTTCATTTCTTAGCTTAAGGCTGGTGTGCAATTGCAGCATTAATATGAAATATTTTATTCTGTATTGGGGAATTATGAATCCTTTGGTTTCAGCTGCTAATTTCTCTCAGGATGATTGGATATCAGGAGAGTGGCACATTAGCCTTGGTTTCTTGCATATAAAACATGAGGTTGGTTATCATAAAGGTAACAACAATTCACAAATTGGTAAGAAATAAGGCCTCTGCATTTTCCAGGATAGCAATAGGATGGTGTGCTAGGATCATTGCTATTTGCCTCCCTGAACTGTGGACTCCTTTTGTGAGTGACAAGAATTCCTCATCATGGTGGTGCTGGAATTACCAATGCTAACTGTGCCAGGTGACAAATACTTATGATGTGTTTTCTAAATCCAAGTTGGGTGTAATGGTCTCTGTACAGCTTTGGTGCTGCCCTAATTAGTTGTTGGCTCAAACAATATTGCTGGCCCCACTCTTGGTCTAATCATTGCAAGTGGGATAACTCTAACCTCCTTTGATTTGAAAGTGGTACAAGCACTTTCTGTTAAGGAAAAGGGACTGTTTTGATGGTTTGCCCTGGGAAATTAATACAATGTTTCCAGAAGCATCTAGGGGCAAATTCTGTACCTGGGACACACCACTCAGTGGGATTTTATAATCATTTATTGTCATTGCTACAGATGATGTGGCCCATAAGTGCCTTTTTCCCCTGGCTGTTGCCACACAAGTTACCTTGGTTTTCAAAGGATCTATGACAAATGAAGAGAGAAGGAAGATTTTTTGAACTACAGCATCCATGAGAACTTAATTCCCATTTTTATTCTGAGTCGTGGGTAAGTTAGGCATTCTTTGCGCCCTTCACTTAGCGGCTGATTCAGCCACCTCTTTGTCAGGAAATTGTTTTTGAAAAATAACCAACAGTCAATCAGATTCCAAACTGAACTTTCTTCTTCTATAAAAACAGTATGCTGCATTAAGGAGACAATGGCTGCATTCTCTTTACTTGAATTTCAGCCACTGATGCACCTCTCTGGAGTTGGAGGAACTTCATTCCAGAACGTGTGCTTTGAACCCAGGTCTTCTTGGCTGGTGAAGGCCATTGAGGGAGCACTGGGCTGAGTACTAATGGAGATCAAGGTTGCATCCATGAAGGAAGGCAGGTGCCAGCTTCTCTTCAAGACGTGTCTTACAGCCTACGCTCAATAAACCAATCTGTTAACACTCTGGCTGGCCCAGCGTTATCCTGTGTCAAATCTTCTCTTCATGGTCAAGATGGTTGAAAAGATTGTGGCAAGAGAATTTTCACATCCCAGGAACACCAAACAATTGTCTTATGTAGTGAATTAGAAATTTTAACAATTGTTTTATTCGACTTAAAGTGGGTGAATAATTCTAGAATGAATTTTACATCAGGTATATTTATGATATTATAGCCTCTTAGTGGACCAACTGTTACAATTAATTAAATCCTTACTACTTTTGAATTAATGTGTACTGAAGAAGGCCAGAAAAAATTATAAAGGAGTTAAAAGTTGAAGTGAAAAAGAATGGAACAGTTGCCATTTTGGAATAGTATGAAATGTTCACTTAAATTTGTGAAAAAGCATAGAATTGTTCTTTTGCTAAATTAGATGAGCATTTGCTAATAGTACATTTACAAATTAAGTATGCAATAATGAGAATTAATATTCATTCTTAGTTTTTTCAGACACTTCTTACCAAATTAGTGCATTTTAAAAGAAGTTTCCAAATTATTACATTTAGGAGTTTTTTTATTCCATCTTTTCAGAACTATTTGCATAAGTAAAAAAATAAATAAATTATGTTAATTTAGAAGTAAAGGAACAATTGCTTAGGTTTGAAAAGAACCTAGGAAGCGGTTTCTTCTGAGCTTTTAGTTTAGATTGTATTGAGCAATTTTTCCTTTGCACCATGCAAGGATGGAGAGAAACAGCACAGAATTAGAGAAATAACTATTACAACAAGCTAGGAGATATTACAAAATGCATAGCAGGCTTCTTGGCAAACTGAAATTGGGGCTAGTGAATTCAAAGGCAAAATAAAAAATGAGCATTGAGAAACAAAATGGCATCATGCTGTCTCACTGCATGGGAGAATATTTTATGTACATTGCAAAAGGAGTGTTTGAATTGAGAAGTTAGCTCCCACTCTAGCTTCAAAGCAGTGTGTGAGTGGGATGTATACCATAATACTCATGTATAATATAGACTGTGATAGGTCATGCCTCGCTTACTGAATTCTCTCAACCTTAGTACTCTGTTAAACTTACTGCCTGTGGTCTTAAATATAATGCTGTAAGAACACTGATTTTGCAATAAAGTAGGTGTATTTTAGAGCTAATGAATATTTTACAAGGCATTTTCCTGAAGTCAGAGAATATTTACATTTGGCTATGGTTAGGTGAATAAGACAGCATTTAGTGGTATTAAGCAATTTCTCCCTGCATTTTTGTGGATTTAGCTAACTCCAGGAATTGCAAGGGGGCAGGAAGGGAAAGAACCACCCCCAGATTTTCCACTTTTAAAAATGAAGACACATCCTTACAAAAATGTAAAGGCAAACAAACCTTATTACTGAGCTTTAGCTCTCTCACCCTGTGCCTACTCCCATTCTGATCACTGTAGATTTTTTTTTAAATAATTTGGAAGCCTTAATAATAATTGTTTTTGGATTATGGTACTTTAAGAATTGACAGAAAGAAAGCTTTGTATGGTAATGATATATAAAACAACTGGGTAAGAGTAGAGACTGCCTGCTGAGAGAGATAATGGCTTACCTTTAATTGTCCAGTTAGGATTTAGTACCTGATCTGAAGCCACAGGACCTCTTCTTGAGATCAATGGGAACTTTTCTACTGATTTCTATGGGCTTTGGATCAGACCCATTGCTTACAGAGACGCACATTCTTGGGCCTCTGCTTCCAGCAAATCACTGATCAAAACTCTAGTATCTTTACAATTTGGCCTCATGACCTCTCTTTCTTCAAACCTGAAAGAGGTACACTGTGATCCCACTGAAAGAGTGTAGCAGCCCTTAAGGTTTGTCAGGGACCACTATATGTATATATCTTTGATTCTTCAGAGAAGACAAGCATGTACTTAATGAATCAATCACAATTTATACCTTCAGATAAAATCCATGCTAGATAAGCAGTTCTTTGCTCCAAAGTGAATCAAAGAAATTACTGTTAAAGAGTAACCCTTAGAGACTGTAACTTATTTTTGTAAAGGAAAACCACAACACATAGGTCTTAAGTAGCCAGATGAGATGATGACACCATCTAACTGCAAACTTAAAGCAAAAATAACTGTTTAAATAGGTATTTCATAATCCATAAGGAGGCAGAGAACTGGATGGTCTTAATACAAAACACAAACAACAAAGAGCAATTCTGATCTTATGCTGGATGATCATAATAAAATAGCCAGGAGTAAAATTCTGTGGTATAACACAGTGTGTCATGCTACAACATTGGAACTGAAGTCTGCCAAGATGCATTAAGTTATGTTCATAAAGTGCCACCCAGTGATTTGGGCACTGTACAAAAAATTAAACAATACATTTAACTGCTAGAAAAAGTGACTGGAGGTCAGACAATAGAGAGACATGGTAATGTAATGTTCAACCCTCTATCAGAAGAGGCTGAAGGTGAGATTTTCATAGACACAAATGGACATTTTTAAAGTCAATATGCCTTTGAAAATCTCACAATTGGTCTCTTCTAATTGCAATTCTAATGTAGGTAGTTATTAGACTTTGGTATCCAAGCTACTCAGTGGTAAGACCGTTTCGGAATGGATATGAAGGTGGAGGGCGGGGGTAATCGTGACTGGGTTTATAGCCTTCCTTCATCACCCAAAACCAAGAGGGAGAGAATCAAGCCCCTGGGGTCTGAAGCACTTTTCATTCCATTGGCTGAAGTCACTGCCACTAGGAAAAAAGAAACCCCTATAGAAAAAAGGTGTCCATAGACATTCTTGTATTTTAGTGATTCGCCAAGGACTTTCTTAGCAAAAGAATGTTCCTGAAACAGTATTTCAACCCAATAACTCCTTCATGAGGCCAAAGACTAGGGCTTATCTGAAAACCAACTGTTGTTTAATGTATTTGGTGCTGTTGTAGCCATGTTGGTCATAGGCTATTAGGGCACGTCTACACTATGAGATAAGGTTGAATCTACTATGGTCAATTTCTGAGCACCTGATTTTGAGAAGTTGAAGGTCCGTATCCTCACTATGGGTATGTCTACACTGCCACCCTAGTTCGAACTAGGGTAGCTAATGTAGGCATTCGAACTTGCAAATGAAGCCCGGGATTTAAATATCCCGGGCTTTATTTGCATGTTCCCGGGCTCCTCCATTTTTAAATGCCCTGTAGTTCGAACTACCTGCCCGCGGCTACATGCGGCACGGACTAGGTAGTTCGAATTAAAGCTCCTAATTCGAACTACCGTTACTCCTCCCATTGCAGGAGGAGTAACGGTAGTTCGAATTAGGAGCTTTAAATTAGGATATTTAAATCCCGGGCTTCATTTGCAAGTTCGAATGCCTACATTAGCCACCCTAGTTCGAACTAGGGTGGCAGTGTAGACATACCCTGAGGAGGAAGAATTGAATGTTGTCCAATGTAGCACATCCCCATTAGGGAGCCTACCATCAACTCAGGGAGTGAGGCACCATGGGTAGCTTTGCAGTCTGGGCTGTGCTTTCAGTGCCTGCTGAGTTCAAAATTCTTCTGCGGTTGGTTAGAGGGGCTCATGTCGGCTGTGTCCCATAAGGCACTCCTCTAATTCCTCCCCTTCGCACAAGAGAAGGAGGAGGCAGTGTGCTCGCGCCTTTTTGTGCCCTGGGTGCCAGAGCACTGCAATCATGGAGCCTGGTGTACAGGAAAGCATTGTCGTACTCATGTCTGTCATGGTGCGCCTCATGGTGCTGTATGTGGAGAGTGAACACATGTTGCTCCATAAGGAAGTGGATGAGGACGAAGCTTGGCGTGGCATGGAGATACTGTTCCAGCAAGGCCTGGTGCTGATGCTAGTGCACACACCAGTCAATTCTCTGGACACATTGGAGTGCCAGTTCTGGCACCGTGAGACAAGCTCAGACTGGTGGAGCTGCATCGTCATGCAGGCATGTGGTGATCAGCAGTGGCTGCAGAACTTCCGCATGCACAAGGCCACGTTCCTGGAACTCTGCAAATGGCTCATCCCTGCCCTGAGGCACCAGGTTACCCACATCAGACCTACTCTGACCGTGGACAAGCGCATGGCAATTACCTTATGGAAGTTTGTCACACCAGACAGCTACCGGTCAGTGGGGAATCAGTTTGGGGTAGGGAAATCTACAGTGGGGGCTGTTGTCATACAAGTAATATCCTGCTACAGAGGGTTGTGACTTGGGTACGTGGACAACATAGTGCCTGGCTTTCCTGCCATAGGCTTCCTTAACTGAAGTGGCGCCATAGAATGCATGAACCCATCTTGATCCCCAGACACTATGCCTCAGAGTACATCAATTGCAAGGGTACTTCTCCATGGTGCTGCAGGCACTCGTGGATCACAAGGGCTGCCTCACTGACACCAGTGTGGGATGGTTGGGAAAGGTGCGTGATGCCCACATCTTTTGCAACTCCTGCCTCTTCCAAAAGATGCACAGCAGAGAGGTGGATGTGCCTATAGTGATCATGGATGACCCAGCCTATCCCTTGTTCTCGTGGCTCATGAAGCCCTACACAGGTGGCCTGGATCCCAGCAAGGAGGAGTTCAATAATAGGCTGAGAAGGTGCAGAATGGTGGTGGAATGTGTCTTTGGATGTTTAAAGGGAAGGTTTAGGAGTCTCCTGAACTGCTTCTACCTCAGTGATTGCAACATCCCTTCTATGGTGTCAGCCTGTTGTGTGCAAGAACAAAGGGAAACTTTTGTGGCAGAGTGGGGAGCTGAGGCAGAGTGCCTAGCCTGAGAGTTTGAGCAACCAGACACCAATGCCATAAGGAGAGCACAGCAAGGGGCAGTGCAAATCAGAGAATCCTTGAAAGACAGTTTTATGCAAGGCTTAACAAAAGAATGTAAGAACATAAGAATGGCCATATTGGGTCAGACCAATGGTCCATCCAGCCCAGTATCCTGTCTGCTGACAGTGGCCAATACCAGATGCCTCAGAGGGAGGGAACACAACAGGTAATCCTTACGTGATCCCTCCCATGTCACCCACCTCCAGAGAAACAGAGGCTAGGGACACCATTCCTACCCATCCTGGGTAATAGCCATTGATGGATCTAACCTCCATGAATCTATCTAGCTCTTTTTTGAACGCTGTTAAAGTCCTAGCCTTCACCACATCCTCTGGCAAGGAGTTCCAGAGATTGACTGTGCTTCTTTTGAGACTCTTCTCTATGGCTCTCCACAAGTTGCCCCTGTATTCCCTATGGGTATGTCTACACTTGCTCCCCATCTCAAGATAGGCATACAAATGTAGTGTACCGAAATTCCTAATGAAGAGCAGGATTTAAATATCCCATGCTTAATTAGCATAATTGCATCTGGCCGCCATTTTGAAATCGCATTATTGCAAAATAAAACGCCCCGTGTAGCAACGTTATTTTGAGAGAAAACCCTTCTCTCGAAATAACTGTTACTCCTCATACAATGAGGTTTAATAGTTATTTCGAGAGAAGGGTTTTCTCTCGAAATAACACTGCTACATGGGGTGTTTTATTTCTCAATAATGCGATTTCAAAATGGTGGCAGGACGCGACTATGCTAAGTAAGCGCGGGCTATTTAAATCCCGCACTTCATTAGCAATTTTGGTACACTACATTTGCAACCCTATCTTGAGATAGGGAGCAAGTGTAGACATACCCTATGTTTCCCTTTAATCCTCCACCATACCCAACCCCTGGCAGTTCAATCAATAAAGAATCCATTATTCAAAGAACAGGATTTTTTATTTGGAGAAACTGGGTTCTCTGGAGAACTGGGAACCAGAAGCAGGGAGAGAGGCTCAGGAATGGGAGTGGGACTGTCTTCTGCCTCCCAAGGGCCTGGAGCCACCAGCTCACCTTGAGTCCTCTTCTCTCACCTGTGTTCTGGGGCCCCAGTGTCCCCTGGGAATCCTGGGGGTGGAAGCCATGGGGCTGGTGGGTGGAGTTCTGGGAGGTGGCCCATTTGAGGCAGGTCACCACGCACCACAGAGGTCAGGGAGACAAACATTGTCTTGTGCTGTTTCGAGAGCTGCTCCCTGGCATCCCTCCACTCCTGGCATTGGCGATCCAGTGCTACTGCTCTGCCTCAATCTCTGCCACCAGGATGTGACTGCAGGCCATGCGCTCACACATCATTTCCTCCCACGTGCATTTGCACCAGCGGATCAGAGCCAGATGCTGAGGAAGAGGAGGATGCACCGAGCTGGCTGCTGGCCCAATTGCAAAGAAAAGTTACAAAGGCAGACATTACAGGAGATACACTATGTGAAGCTTAACCCTAATCTCTTAACATACACCAAAGGTCTCTGTAAAGACAATGGAGAAGTGTTCTATGCAAAGCCAAATGTTTGCTTTAAAGCCGTCATTTTAGAGCAAGTGCCCAGACGTCTCACAGGAGCATCAGGACACACTCATTCCAGAGGCAGGCAGGCATGGTAAGGGGTCTGCCAGGGTAGGAGCCTGAAGGCGGAGGTGGGCGATGGCAGAGGTCGGCTTCCCACTGTGTCTGGCACATGCCGGATCCAACACACATGGCCTCCTAGGAACACTGCTACTTTCCTGGCCAGGGCAGGAGCCTGCAGGTTGAGGAAAAGGTGGAGGGGGGGAGAGAAGGGGCAGGTCAGCTTCCCACTATATCTGGCACACACCAGGTCCAGCACACATGGCCTCCCATGGACACTGCTTCTTTTCCTGCCCACAGAGAGGGGTATATGTGTGTAGCACATGTGGCCTCCCAGAGAAAGCGCTAATAGGGTCCCCTCCTTCTCCCTCCAGGTTGCCATGTGAGATACCAGTCTTTTCTGAATCACACCGAGTGATCAGGAGCAGATGCTGACTGAATACGGACATAAACCTGGACCTTATGCTGCACTGCTTGGTGGTTCCATTATGCCAGATCACTTACTAGTAGCTTGGCATGAGAAGGTGTCAGCATAAGGCTGGCCTTCCCAAAAACCTTGTGAGAAGGATTAAAGAGTTCCTATGTGAGAGCTTCATGGAGTTGTGCAGACAAGATTCCTGCTTCATCTGCAGATATGCAGACAAGCTGTTTCAGGCCCCACACGCTGTATGGGCACAGAGCATGCTGCACCTCACATCCCATTGCCTTAACCCTCCTGTAGTTAGACAAAGTTTGAGAACTCACCAGAAGTGCCTTCCCCAGGGTCATCAGTGGACTGGGAGACATCCTGAAAGGGGAAGGGGGAACTGGTTCCAGTGTCAGGAAAAGCTCCTGTCTCTTTGGCATTGGTGGCTAGCTAATTTCCTCATCCTGCCCCTTAGCCACCACACTTTCCTCCAGGCTGACACCAGATGTATGTTGTCTGGACTCAATGACCATGCTGGGGGAGCTGGCTGCCCCCATTCTCAGAATGGCATCCTGCTTCTCGTAAAAGCTGTGGTATGAGGTGCTGTCCTAGAGCATCATCTCTACTCCTTCCCCTTATGGTAGGATTGTCGCAGCTCCTTGATTTTTACCCTGTCGGATGTCCCTGGAATATCCTTTCGCCCCCATGCAGCTTATGATCCTGCTGTAAATCTCACCATTCCTCTTGCTGCTTCTCAGCTCTGTGATGATGGCTTCATTGCTCCACATATCAATAAGGTCCAAGATTTCCTGGAGATGCCAGGCTAGTGCTCATCTGTACCCCGGGGAACTGGCACCTGTGGGAGCAGAAGTACTTGCAGTCATCACAGTGTCTGACCGAATGTTGGAACTCATTTCCTCGTGTGCTGCAGTGTGCCACTCGCTCACAATGGGCTCACAATGCTGGCCTTGTGAGACAGGCCATTCTACTGTTCCCAGGGCTTTTTGAGCTCAACGGGAGAGCAGTACAGGCAGAAGTGCTAGCTAGAGCAGTCAGAGCAGACAGCTGCATGTGGCCTCCCGGAGGCCAATGGGATCAAATGTCCAGCAATTCTGCATCTACACCAGCATAACTTTGACCATGCAAAGTTGGAAATAGTATTACACTTGGGCTACGTCTAGACTGGCATGATTTTCCGCAAATGCTTTTAACGGAAAAGTTTTTCCGTTAAAAGCATTTGCAGAAAGAGCGTCTAGATTGGCACGGACGCTTTTGCACAAAAGCACTTTTTGCGAAAAGCGCCCATGCCAATCTAGATTTTAAAGCCCGATCGCCATTTTAACCATCGGGCCTTTTTTGCGCAAAACAATTCTGGGTTGTCTACACTGGTCCTCTTGCGCAAAAGCATTTGCGCAAGAGGGCTTTTGCCCGAGCAGGAGCGTCATTGTATTTGCACAAGAAGCACTGATTTTGTACATTACAAAGTCAGTGCTCTTGCACAAATTCAAGCGGCCAGTGTAGACAGCTGGCAAGTTTTTGCGCAAAAGCAGCTGCTTTTGCGGAAAAACTTGCCAGTCTAGACACAGCCTTCGTGAAAAGCAAGAGTACAGAAATTGACTTCAGTGGCCTCCTAAGGGTGATGCAACAGGCTTGGTCGTGTGGATCATCACATAGAAAATTGACCATATCGGGCTAAGGTCTATGTAAAGTCCTAGTGTTGATCAAGCCTTTAAGAAACCAGATGGCTGAAATAATATATTTTATTGGACCAACTTCAGTTGGTGAGAGACAGAAAAGCTTTTGTGCTTACACAGCACTTCTCTTCAAGAAGAATGTCCAGGAAAATATATTACCTCACTCACCTTGTATCTTTTCTATCTTCCATTTAAATAAATAGCAAGTCATTGAACTCCAGAAAAAAGAAATCAGGCGTCTAGGCTGGGAATAATGTGGGAAATAGCAAGGTAGTCTGTGCTAACAGAAAAAGTATCTACAAAGATTTTCATTGGAGAGTCAGAGGCAACCTTTCTAACAGTAAGCAGTGTTAAAAACACTTTAATTCGTTACTTTTTTAAGTATATTTTTTAAAATCCACAAATATTTATTAGCAGTTTGATAAATGATCTGCAAAAAGAATGAAGTATCAAATTCCAGTAACTTGTCAAGGGCATTTGAATTCCTCAATAGTCAGGGTAAAAGGGGAATATAGAAAAATTACCAGATATAAATGTTTCTTTCTTCCATGCGCCAAACACCCAGCCCTGCTGTAAATAGCTGGCTTTGGTCCAAAATATGCCCAGGGTGTAATGACCACAGAACAGTGCTTCAGCCAGCTATGTGAACCAGAGAGAGAAAGAAAGGTCAAGTAAATTGTTGCTGTGTGTTTCTTTCCCAAAATGATTTCCAGACAAGCTTTTTTAACTCCAAATTGCAAAAGTCATAATGGATTAATACCAACTCAGGAAGAAAAAAAACAGATGGAAGACTGCTTCTAGTGATGAAGTACTGAGTCATTGTACATTACAGGAGTCACTGTACACCAATCAGGGCTCTCTGGGTGTCCCAGGCTGGCAGTCTGGCTTAATGGTGATACTCTGGGGTGTAATGCCTGCTGGTAACAGTTCAAAGGGGCTCCACTGCCTAGCAGCACTTTCTCAGAGATAGTCAACTAGCAACAAGAGCTGGGAGGTTAGGGAAGCCTGGGTCTACCCTACTTCACCAGATTCTGGCCCAGGGCCCTTTGAAACAAGGTACTCTGACACAGAGGTCATGTCCCAGTACCCGAGGCACATTCCCTGGGCCACATCCTACACTGGTCCCTTTCACTCTGGTGTCATTTCTGGGGTTGGATGTGGGGTGTCTCTTGCAGCTCCTTAGTTGGCAACAGCTCCCACGACTAGCTGTCTTCATGTGGTGCAGCTAGGAGGCCCATGTGGTAGCTTGGAGTCCTGACAGCTTCCTGGAAAAAGGAACCATTTTCCTTCTTAGTCATCCCAGATTGAGGGCATGTCTATACTTACCAGAGGATTGGCGCTGTGATACTTGATTCCCTGGAGATTGGTGCTGTGGTGATCGATTCTCCGGGTATTGGCGCTGTGGTGATCAATTCCCCGGGGATTGATTTAGCAGGTCTAGTGAAGATCCACTAAACTGACCGCAGATTGCTCTCTTGTTGACTCTGGTACTCCATGAGAATGAGATGTGTAAGGAAAGTCAATGGGAGAATTTCTCTCATCAACCTTCTGTAGTGGAGACTTCGTAGCAACGCGACCTAAGGCACGTCAGCTCCAGCTATGCTATTCATGTAGCTGGAAGTGCATAACTTAGGCTGACATTGCCTGAATTGAGCTGCTCCCTTTTGAATGCTCCCTCTATTGGAAACATGCCCGGGGGGGTGGGAAGTGTGACCTCTGGGGCCAAGACCTCCTCCTTAAACCCTGTTTCACCTGTACAGGTTTGGTATGCCTAGTTACACATGGATATATCCTACTCTGGGAAAAGTTTTACAGCATAAACAGCCAGCATTACAGTGGGCCCTTTGTTACACTTAGAGAAATAGAACTAGCAGAATCTTGTCTGGAGGAAAAGGCAATATGCTGTGTTTATTGTGAATGCAGAATTCATTTACTGTCCCTAGCTATTAAAAGTATCCACCACACACACATACGCTTGTACATGCAGTTCTATGGACGGGATATAATTACCAGCCTCAGTTGCTCAAGCTAGTCTACTGGCCAGGCGGTCTAGACATGAGGAGAGGAGCTAGGTTGTGTCAGTGTGCTCTGATGCTCCTGGAGGATGGTTGTCCCACTGTCCTAGGGGAACATGAGTCATCAGTTAATGGCAGATGTGACTTTGATATTTTCTTGGTGGGGCTTTTGTCTCTTTCTTGGATGGGTTCTTTGGCAGGGCTCACCTGTATTGTTTTTCCATCAAGGCGGTGCTGGCAGCTGGTCACTCACCTGGGTTGGCTTCCAGAACTGATCCCTTTACCCACAGACACCCACATTCACACTTTTAAATGAGATTACAGACACGCACCCCTAGCTTTAAACAGAGTTAAAGCAGTACAAAGTTTAAAATGGGGTTTCAGTTAAAATATAGGTAGGTCATTTTAGTAACAATGTATTAAAAATAACAACAGATTCTTCAAAGACAATTCCTAACAGGCTACTAACAAATTCATCCAAAGGTAATTAACATGGTTTCATTTATAAAATCCCATTCATAAAAATTGGGCCACAGTTCACGAGGTTACATTACATTACATTGGCAGACATATTAAAAAGGTGATTTCATTTTGCAGCCCCACACCTGGACAGCAATTTGATATGAAGGGACAGAAAAGCCAGGAATAAGTTTAGGGACATGAACTTGCCTTAGAAAAGTTCCATAGAATCATATGTTACAATTAGGTTCCAATTGCTCTAAAATTGCTCTATGAACTAGAATGTTCAGCTTCCAGGTGGCATCTACATATTTCAAATTACGTTTTCCAGCACATATTGAACATTTTATCATTTAGTGAAAAATAAATCTGTGGTGCTAGCTATTTTAAGGACACTGACATTCAGATTATTTTGCTGCTCTACTTACTGAATTGATTTAAGGGGCAAGAGAAACTGGTTAAGGCAACTTAGTATTTTTGTGTTTTGGCAATGAAACAAATGACTTGGTGAAATGAGAACATTTAATACCCTTCTCTCCTTTCCCTTACGGTTCTTTATAAATCACACTTCTGTAAGAATTACTCTTTTGTTTTTTTGGATTTGTAATTTGGAATAAGATAGGGTTTTACTCAGTATGTCACCTCTTATGGACTGATCCTGGGCAACTGATTCTTTTCCATGCCTTTGCAGAGCCATATATCTCAGTACAATTATACCAAATTAATTGATAATAAAGGCGCATTGAATTTTCCAGTGTGGAAATGAACGTACCCATTGTTAAATATTTTGTCTGATCATCACTTCACTAGACAAAACTATTTTCTGTCCCTCTGGACAGCATTATACAGATTATTTAAATGGAATAATATGCCCTAGTTTGAAATAAACTGAGCAAAGTGTCAAGTTACAAGAATGCAACATGTTCCCTAAATTTTGTTTGCACTTAGATATTTCTTATGATCCTGAACTTATTTGGCTTTGACATATGGGTTCTGCTCAGTACAGATCAAGTTATTGAACACATAATTTAGACAATTCAACTGTAGAGAAAATTGTCATCATGCCCATCCACTGTAAGCACCTGCTCATTCTCTGAAGAGATTGGATTGAACTATGCTGACCTGTTGCTACTTAACCCAGGCAAATGAAGTTCCATGACAAAAAGGAAATTTACAGTAAGCAGCATTGAGTTTATACACCTGGAATGGATACGTATGTCTGCGAAAAATGAAAAGTCTCTTGTCATGAAACCAGTCAGGGGTGTCAGTGAGAAAAGCGACCTGTATAGGCTACTTCAATGTCTTTTCCAGTTGCTGACTGAATAGAACAAATAGAATAGGCCAGATGCTCAGCTGGAATCAAGGGATATAGCTCCATTGAAGTCAATGCAGCAACATCATTTTATAGCAATGGGGCATCTGGCTGACTGAGTTGTATTTAAAAATGCTGAGCAAGGATTTACAATATAAGGTAAATATGCAGTTGATAATATACAGCACATAGCTCCAGCCACGCAGAGCCCCGCTGACTTCAGTCTGACTGCCCATGGTCTGACAGTTACACAGTTGAGGCCTAACTCCGCTGCATTTTATTAAAACTACTTGTGCCATTGTAAGTTCAACTTTTGCAGAACAGTGTGGCTTTGTTGTATAACAGGGACCTTACATTCTATGACATTTCATTGCATGGGGTGAGCATAGGTTAATGGCGTTATACCACAGGAGTGATTTTGGATGAATTATTGAACATACTGTGCATAAACTTCTGTCACATACTAACTAGAGAAATCATTATAAATATAGTGCTGCCCACAAAATTCAAATTTCAAAGCAGTATGCCTGTGGGAAGCTTTTAAACTGCAAGCACATTTTATTCCTCTCTGTGTGCTAAAAAGAGAACTCCATATAATTCATATTTTAGCATAGGTCTAAAGAGACACCACCAGCAAGCCCATCACTCAAGTATTTGGTTTTCAAACCCCAGAATGTACAATTCATAATTACCACTGACATTAATATGGTTTCAAGTGGGGTTTCCCCCCTTTCTTTTCTTTTTATAAGAGTCAAAAAAATGGTGTGAACTATGGCAGATATTAAAGAAACTGCTGTCATGCATACTAATTTTAATGTGCATCTCAAATCTCATATATCTAGGTCACCAGCTGACAAATTGCTTCAGCCAATGAATGAAATTTGCTAACTTTGCCTGACTATGGGAGCTCTTAACTATGTCACTGAGGTGCTCTTAAAACCTATGCAGGGGGAGAGCAGCCCTACACCCTAGCAAGAATTTTTTCCCAAATTCTTTTTTTTTTTTTTTGCTTTGCAATTCATCTTAAAATCAAATAAAAAAAATTTCTAGTATTTTCCACAATTATGAATGTCAAACACTATAGGAATTTGCATTGGATACAGAAATGTAAACAGTGATATATATGCACAATACACATTATTTTGATTTTATGCCAGAATATATAAAAAGGATATCTGCTTACATATTTTAAAGTTTTTAAAACAAGAACATCATACTTAAAGTTATGTGAAAAATAAATTGCCCACAAGTTTAATTCCATCCCTATATAAACTACAGTGTAAAAAAATAACTAAAGTTTGGTTATTTTTCCTTGACAGGGTTGGGAAAAATGGAGAGGATGGGTGAGAAAGTGTCTAGTAACATGACTGATATGGAAAGGATTTCTGAGCTTATAGTTGTGAGAAGTCCCCCTCTTCTCCTGAAACAAGGGTGTTTTTTAAAGGCAATCCTACAAACACTTATGCACATGCTTAACTTAATATACAGAAAGGTTTTTCAAAAATCTAAAACATACAAAGGATCCCAAAAGAGGAAAAAGGTTAAAACATTTTTAAAAACACAAAGGTACGCTACTAAGGTGTGCTGATAACAGGCTGAACTTTATTTCTTGGCCTCCACTACCTTGATGTGAGTCAAAATTACCAAAGACACTGACCCGTGTCACGTGACAGGGGAATTAATCTTTGTAACTGTGACCTTTGTCAGGTGACCAAGGCATCACATTCCACAGCTTACAGTTATATTTGGCACACCAAGAGTCGATATTTTTATGGCCCTTGAGATGTCATTCTGGCAAAGAAACCAAGAAGTCTGCAACTCTCACCCTTCCAGCATGTAATTTTGTTCTATGTGTCCTAGATAGTTACATTTTGAAACATCCCCAAATGTTCTCCTGTTTGTGCGTTGTTACAAGCAAAGTTCAACTAAACTTTTACAGACCCTGAAGAGTGGGCAAAATTTAGTCATTTCACTATCAAACAGCATGAGCATAGACATTTAACCAAAGAGGGGGAGAAACTTCCTGAAGGACAGCTGGGGAAGAGGATGAAACTGTCAGATTAGAGCCTTTATGCCTAAGAAATGACATGTAATACCAGTTTTTAAAAGCATGTCATCAGCACAACTGCGCCAATATATTTATCTTAAACCATTTTGCTTATTCATAAAGACCTGACATTGGAATGTTTAGTGTAGCTCAAACTCCTATGACCTTTTTTTTTTTTTTTTTTTTTGAGAAGTCAAGATTTGCTAACATCTCAGCCCTTCCATACTCAAAGCAGTTTTTTAAAAAGATGTTAAGTTGCTATTACTGAAATTTTATCTCCCCAGAGACCTTTATGTTCTATAATTTAGAAAAGCAGAGACAAACAGCAAGAGTTGCGCGTTTGTAAGTCTGATTTTTTAATGACTGAAGTTTTAAGGATTTAGTGGGCTTCTAACTTTGAAACCATGGTGATGACTTTTACAAATACCATATTAACATAAGCTGCAGATTTTGATTTTCTGAAGGTTACCCGGCACTTAATGTCTTTGAACAAGGCTTTGTCAATTTTAGCTATATTAATCCTCTTTTAAAAGGTTCCATTAACAAATACTGGAACAAACAAAATCCTTTAGAATGATCTAATCTATAAAACAGCATGCTGTACTGTCTCTAGTTCAATCCGCATTTAGCAAATAAAACTATTTCAGTATTTGGCTATTTTAGCTAGAGCTCATGCTCCTCACATAGTATTCCAAGTTACGTGAAACAGTAATTACTGTGTAGCAATCTGAATGTACATCTAAACAACTGGGAAGTTTCATTTAATTAAAAACAAACATACACACAAAATGGAAATCTTTTCTACCTTTGAATGTGTAAAGAGGTCTTATGTAGGATGCTTACGTTTGTACATGTCTGCAGCTCTTAGTACATTTTTTTACAGTATAACTTATTATTTTTCCTGTTGGCCTATTTCCTGTCCAGGTTGTATGAAAGAATATTTTTCAAAAGGACTAAACATGCTCAGCATACCATTTGATAAATATTTATTTGCCCCTAAAAGTAGGTATTAGAAAGAGTAATGTCAATGTGTATCCAGCAAAATTAGATTTGATTCAAATTCCAGACAGCCAAACAAGACTGCAGTTTATAGTGGTTCAGATTCTATTCCTTTGGCTCACATCAGGTAGTATTTTATATGCAAGTATCCCTGTGGGAGGAAGACTCTGGTCTCAACAAGCACCCACTGGTATAACCAGGTTAATGAGACCAAGGCAGTGGAGGTAGCAGCACTTATAGTGAAGGTTGCCTGACATTTTCCATTGTAAGACCCTATTTTCATTTGCTTACTACTTTGCAAAACTGTAACCATTCAGGCTGAAATTTTCCATTCTAAGTGTCTCCTTCAGGGTGAATCTTTTTGGAAAGTTTCAGCTAAAACGGTTCAGTTATTTCCAACAACAAGAGGGAGGAAAATACATTGTTTTGTCCAGGTTAAAAACATGTGGACAACAGCTTCACGGAGATGCTCTAGCACCTCTAAGTTTTACAGCAAAGGCTAATAATGTGGCAAGGTCATTGACCTGGAATAAGGGATAGATAATTTGCTTTTTCTGTGCAATCAAAATTGGCCAAGTGATAAGTCCTGAAATCTGTCACTCCACACTAGTAGAGACTTAGATGAATTTGGCAATTAAATTCCCTAAAGATTCCATCTGGACTGAGCATGTTACATCCCTCACAGCTCCTTCCTACATGCCAACCAGAATGTACATGCACCATCCCCTCAGAGAGGCTGAAGTTCCAGCCCAGGGCACAAGGCCTGAGCAGGACTTTCCCTGAGATTGCTCCTTTGGCACCAGGCACCAAAACTGAAAAAAGATGCCTCTCCTGTACTTCAGCTGCTGGTTCCCAGGCAGAATGGAAGAAAAGAAGCAGCCTGACTCCACTGCAGAAAGGTGATGGAGGGGAAAGTATTAGGGAGATTAGGAGGAGGGGCAGCTAGGAGGAGGGGCGATTGGAGCCAGTGATGGGAGATCATGGGCAGGGGCCAAATCAGAGGGAGAGAGGGAAGAAAGAAGAGGAGAAGGGAAGAATAGCTATGGTGGGGAAGGGGAGAAGTACAGGGTCAGGAGCAGTAGACAGGCGGTAGGATCAGAAAGGGACAGGGCGAAGATGGGGCAAGGGACTGAAGAGTCTGCAATCTCTAGAGCCTTCTCCTTTACTGAATCTGGAGTTGAAACCATTCTTCCTGAGTCAACATTTGCTTGCTAGATAACAAATAGCTCTAAAACCCATTGACATCCTCCATCCCCTTCCATTGCCAGGTCCCCGTGGAAGATAACAGCCTTGTACTACTCACAGTTATTCCATTAGTATAACATGCTAATAAATAATCAAATTTGGTGGTGGGAGGGGTTGGGACGTAATTTATATATATCAAATTAAGTAATTTCCAAACTGCCAAGAGTGAGGTTATAAAAAAAGCAATGTGGCAGAAAGGCGCATTTCAGAATTACCTTCAGAATAAGCAGATGGTAGAGCATCACTGATATCCCCCTGATTCCTGAGAGATGGAAATTCTGTTAGACTGTTCTAGAAATATTTCCTGCTATATTCTCACTGGCCTTCTGCACTGCACGGGCAGGTGAGGTGCCTCTGAACCCTCTATGCCTGAAGAGAAAAGGCTAACTCTTACAATTCCAGTTTGAAACTACTGTACATTGAATTGTGCGTGCTGTGAAGTCTGCTTCTGTTTCACTCATTTGTCAATACATTCTTGTGACTATCAAGGGGCTGATGAGAGAAACAAAATTGGAATCTTGCCACCAAATGCCTGAAACGTTATTAAACCTTCACCTTCAGTCAAGCTTAAGCCTTATTGGCATCTGTCCCAGCAGTAGTAGGTATGAAGAGAGGGCAACAACTACTCTGTGCTGCCACAGTTGTCCTTCTCCTTCTGATGCTCGCATCATATATGAACATAAAACCAACCTCACTGGGTCAGACCAAAGTTCCATCTAGTCCAGTATTTTGTCTTCCAACAATGGCTAATGCCAGGTGCCCCAAAGGGAATTAACAGAACAGGTAACCATCAAATGATCCATCCCCTGTAGCTCATTCCCAGCTTCTGGCAAACAGAATCTAGGGACATCATCCCCACCCATCCTGGTTAATAGCCATTGATGGAGCTATTAAGCGTTATGGACATTGATGGAGCTATAAAGTTATCTGATTCTTTTTTTAAACCCTGCTATAGTCTTGCCTTCACAACATCCTCTTTCAAGGAGTTCCTCAGGTTGAGTGTTGTGAGAAAAAAGCACTTCCTTTTGTTATCTGCTACTTATTAATGTCATTTGGTGATTCCTAGTTCATGTGTTAGGAAATGTTATTTACTCCTCATATTTACTTACCCAAGCATCTTGTTAAGCAGTGACATCCCCCTCCATCTAATGCTAATGCCCCAAGCATCCTGTTAAACTACAGAGTGATCAAGGGGTGCAGTTCCATCCAAACTCCAGCATAGAGCAGAGAAATTTTGCAGAGAAGGATGGAGCATGGAAAGACCATCTTCCATCTGGTGCAACTCACTGGCCAATCCTAGAATGTGTTAGAAGCACTGGTGTGGATTGAAATCACACCTCCTGAAATGGAAAGATGCCATTGGCAAGTGGTCACCAATACCATCTGGGGCTGTGGCCAGTCCTCCTGACCCTCTGCTCTTAACTCTGAGGGGTGGCTATGATAGCTGGCACCCTTAAATATTTTGAATTATGTCCTAAACCACTTGTTAAGCTTCCCTTTTATATGAACTATGGTTGAAATGAGTAGGACACAAGAGACTTTAAGAAAACCTTTCATCCACTTCCATGTCATTGTCAGAGTCCTTATGACTATTTCTAGCCTTGTTTGTTGTGGTAGAGCCCAGAAAGAGGCTTTAGTGCGCTAGGTGCTGTACAAACAGAGTTAGCTGGTCTCCATCCCACAGAGCTTACAGTCTCAACAGACAAGACAGAGACAGGGTGGGAGAAGTGGCAGACCACACCAGCAGAGTGAACAATGTGATGATGGCAAATTGCATGTTAGTGCCATGCCTTTTTTATATTTTGGGGGGAGAGTTGATTTACTTAGGCGGGAGTTAGTTAAATGTAAAGAAAAGTGAAGGGATGGCAGTGTAGGAGATGCAAGGAAAGAGAGGCAGGTGTGGTCTGAAGCAGAGGTGAAGAGACTGTAAGGGAGGGGGGTGGTTGGAGCAAACAGCCAATTAGCACAGGGCAGAGATGGTGAAAGAACATTTTACAGCATTGACTGGAGTATGCAGCTCAGATCAGCCCCGCCCTCGCCCTGCCCCACACACAGAGTGCAGCAATCCCTGCTTTGCTGATTCTGTCCCTAGAGGCTAGAGCCTTTAGCTGGCTCCTCCTCTTCAGTTTCCCTGCAAGGCCATATGATGGAGGCGAGGAGAGGCACCACCTGAGCCACAAACCCTTCCCAGCAAAGCTGCCCGCTCTGAATGTGAATTTGGATGCTACATTCTGAACACCAGTACACAAAGTTCTGCAGAACAGCGTGGGAAAATGAGACAGATAAGTCAGCACAGAAGAGCCTACAGTACGTTCTTTGACTCCAACTGTAGAGATTACAGTAAAACTCAACATGTGGAGACACCAGCCCTGCTATTAATCATTGTTTTGTAGCTTGCAAGCCACAAGCAGTCAGACTTCATTTCTGGACACAGTCCCTCAGTTCCCTGGGGTGACAAAATCTGTGAATAATACAATCAAGCCTTGGGAACAGCCTTCTGGCTAGTTAGGTAGATTTACTGGGCTGGAACATGCCAACAAAAATGATTCATGAAAGTGAAACTATGTATTGCATGCCCCCTTGTTCTTGTATTAGGAGAACCAGTAACTAGCATTCACCATAAATCACAATTCTCTCTTAGTAGCCTTATGTTCAGGTATAAACAACACATCTGTTTATTGGGGAGCTACAGATATGCCATTATGTACATTTCATAGTACATAATGGCATATGTACATTTCATAGTGTACATTAATTATGTACATTTCATAGTACAGTATTCAGTATCATATGGATTTTTAAATATGACAATATCTATTAAAGGACTTTGTTAAAAGGACAATGGCTATTGTCTTGAGTGTTGAAAAGATTAACATATGAACTTTAATTTTGTAGCTATGTCAGCAGGAGGTGGATACAAATGAAATCTGGCAAAGAGATGCCTCTGCTGCCAATGCCCAGCAGACCAGTTACACACACTAGCTCTCTGAGAGCTGTTGAGAGTATATGTACCCAAGAAGGGGGGAATCTTACCCTTAGCCTGTAGTATGGATATAACCAAAGATAGTTATATCCACTCTTCATATTAACATGTGCTTGTAAAAGTCAAAGGAACCAGTACTGCATGAACGTTACTCCTCATCTGTGTCCAAGTGAGCTGCAATGTAAGTTTCAAAATATCAGTAGACACCAGGCATTTCCAGACAGAACTGGAAATGCCAGTTTCTCCAAGGAAGAAAGACAAGACTAAAAATAGATTTCTGGGCATTCTGTTATCTCTATTCATGCTGGTCCATCCCAGAATGGGTTAGTCACTTCCTGAATGTATTTCTGTTATCTTGTGACCAGGTATTTCACGGCAAAATTGCTCAGCATCAGAAGAAAAATCGCCAAGCATCTGTCGCATGATAAACCAAGGCGAAACTTCACAGCACATGGATAGTGAAGTTAGTGCCTCTTGCTTCCTGTCACATCTCAGTTACCATAAATGAAGCTTACTGGGTACATTTGTACCCATGTTTGCATTGGATCAAGTTGCCTTAAGGAAGTACACAGGAGATGTAACAATTATAATATCACTTGCCTTTTACATTGTGCTTTTCATTAGTAGCTCTCCAAGTGTTTTATGTAGCAGTACTAGGATTAGAACCCAGATCTCTTAACTCTGAGTCTTATCTACTTAAACCACACTGCCTTAAAGACTTACAGCAGGCTGGTTAGGAGATCAGCTGTCAACAATCTCTCAAAGCCTCTCTATTATTGTATTTTTTTAGCATCTACAGCCATAGCAAATTAAAGAGAACAAAAGCCAGGACCAAAGAAATGTTTTCCTCTCTCCATTCTCAACGCTGGAGAAGCAGGACTGTACATTGGATATTTTTTTTAATATCAACTTTGGGGAAAAGTGCTAACTACAATTAATTGATCACTGTGAAACCCCATTACTGTCCTGTGGAAAGCTGTTCTCTTTTCATAACTAGTGTTTTTCTACTAGATTAGTTGGACAAATAAATTGGTTGGGTCCATTCAAAACCCCTAGACCAGCTGTAAAGTCATGGCACGGGTGTTGCAGTCTCTTTCATTAGTGGGACCACTGCAATTAAACCTCCTAGCTTCAGAGGTGCCAACTCCATGGGTGCTCTAGGGTTTAAGCATGCACCAACAAAATAGGGGGTTCTCAGCACCCACAGGGCGGAATTAATCTTTTGTGGGCCCTGTTGCCTGAACCATAGCTCTGCCTCCTAATGTGCCTTTGACCCACCCCCAAGTTACACCCCTGCTCATCCTCTTCTGGGGGTCTGCCCACTGCTCCACCTTATTTGACTTCTCCTGGGGCCTTGCCTGCCACTCCCTTGGGGTTGGGGGAAGTGGCAGAAAGGAGCACTTACTGGCAAAACCAGAAATCACTGCCTAAACTGCAGACCCTGAGGTGGTCTTAAGGAGGATTAGAAACAGGGACAGAATGGCCTGCTAAGGGACAAGACCAGGCCAGAAAATGCACAGTAGAGCTCAGAAGGTTCTAAAGTGGAGGAAGAGCTGATGAGGCAGTGAAAAATGGTGTAACGGAGTACACAACTGAACTGACAGGTCCCAGTGATGTTAAAAAAAATAGGCAGGCATATCTGGTGCAGGCCTATAGAGATGCAATATAAGTGGAAACAATCTCCCCACCATTGAGGAGAGAAACCAAGATCCTCTGGTTGGTCCTGTACTGGTAACAGTAGAGATCATATCCATCTTTGGACTCCTTTAAATGCCACAACTGGAGACAATCACCATATGATCATCTCCCAGCTGTGGATCACCATGTACTCTGGCATAGTGGCTCTATAGCGGATGAGGACTCCTCTGCAGCACAATGCAGCCAAAATTTACACTAGTTTAAACCAGGAGACCCAATCCTGAGAAAACTAGATGGAGAAAAATATTGGATAACACTAGCTGCTGTCCGGGGACACAGACAGTATCTTAGGGTATGTCTACACTACCAAGCTATTTTGAAATAATAACTCCTGAAATAACTATTTTGAAACGGAGCATCCAGACTACAAATCCCCATCAAAATAGCGCAGATCTATATCAAAATAGAGCGTCCACACTGATTGGAGCCTGAATGGCATTTAAAGCCCCTGCAAGCACTTCGGATCAGGACAGCAGTCACTTCCTGGAGCTGCTGCCTGAGGCTGTCTAAGGCTCCTGCTTAAAGGGGCTTCTCCCTACAGCTGTAGCTCAGTCTCCTCTCCATTGCCTACCTCCTTGAGGGACAGCCAACCCATTCTGCTGCCTGCTCTGGTTGCCCTTGTGGATGCCACAGCACTCCAGCCATGGAGCTGGACCTGCTGCAAAGCACGCACCAGCTCTTAGACTTCCTGCTGCATCTCCTGGCACAGTTACTGTAGGCTGCCCTCATGGCACCAGGAACTGCAGTTCACTCTGGGGCACCTCCTCACCCCACTCCACGTGCTGCTTATGCAGCACAGACCCTCATGCTCCCCTCTGCACACCATGCACTACCATGTCTGGCACCGGGACACCAGTTCTGACTGGTGGGACCAGATCATCATAGAGCGGTGGGATGACCAGCAGTGGTTCCAGAACTTCTGCCTGTAGAGAGCCACATTCCTGGTGCTCTGTAAGTGGCTCGCCCTTGCCCTCTGGAGATGGGACACCCACATGCAACCCACCATCCCCTCCAGAAGTGGTTTGCCATCACTATTTAGAAGCTCGCCACACCGGATAGCTACTGTTCTGGGGGGAACCAGTTTGGCATCGGGAGATCAACCACTGGGGCCATGCTCATGCAGGTTTGACTCTCTTACTATTGTCCTAAGAGGGTGGTGAAACACTGAAATGGGGTTCCCTGGGGAAGAGGAGGGAGTGAACTCTTCCACCCTAGAGATTTTTCAGTCTGCCTTCATAAAGCCCTGCCAGGGTGGGATAAGTAGGGGTTGGTGCTGGTGTGGGAAGAGGTTGGACTCGGGGACCTCCTGAGGGCTCTGGCAACCCTGTGATTCTCTGTCTTCTTCTACAGGTGGTGAGGTTCATCAATGCCATCCTGCAGTGCAGGATCATCACCCTGGGCAACATGGACCCTATCATCCCTGGCTTTGCCAGCATGGGCTTCCCCAACTGTGGGGGAGCCATTGATGGCACCCACATCCCCACCCGGGCCCCTGACCACTGGGCCTACAATTACATCAACAAGAAGGGATACTTTTTGTGGTGCTGCAGGCCCTCATGGACCACCAAGGCTAGTTCACAGACATTAACGTTGGATGGTGGGGGAAGACGCATGATGCCTGTGTCTTTAGGTACTCCAGCTTCTTCCAGAGGATGTATGCCAGCACTTTTTTCCCTGAACGCACCATCAGGGTTGGGGAGCTGGACATGCCCATCTGCATCATGGGTGACACAACCTACCTCTTGATCCCTTGGCTGATGAAGCCCTACATGGGATGCCTGGACCCATGAAAAAACAGTTAAACGCCAGGCTCTGCAGGTGCCGCATCATGGTGGAGGGCACCTTCAGCCACTTAAAGGGGAGGTTCCAGCATATCCTCACCCACCTGGACCTTTTCAGAACATCTCTTAGGTGGTGGTGGCCTGCTGTGTCCTGCACAACCTGTGAGAGAATATGGGGGTGAAGTTCCTGACAGGGCCTTTGAACAGCTGTACACAGCTGCCATTCAGAAGGCCCATCGGGGGCTGTGCTCATCTGGGAGGTCTTGAGGGAGAGTGTCAGCCAACGCCAGCTATGACACTTTCCCCTGGGCCGCCCCACAAGGGGCCTCTGCATAGCCCTTCTGTGCATTTCCTCCCCTCCCCTGCAGACCAAATAAACCAGACTTTTTGGTTTGAAACAATTAACTCTCTGTTATTTTTCTTTGGGAAATATATAACTGGGTAGAGACCGCTGAAAGAACCTGGGAGGAGGATGGGCCTGGAGCCTGCCTCAGGTGTGTTGAGAGGCGGCCCAAGAGTTTCCACCACCTCATGTGTGCGGCCCTTGGTGGCCCCAGAGGCTTAGGGGGAGATGCCGGAGGGGCAGGGGCTGGTGCTGGGGGAGACTTGGGAAGGAGTGAGTGCAGGGTGGGGGCTTCTGGACTGCTCAATGGCAGTGACCAGTCAGTCGATGGTGGCAGTGTATGCCATGCACAGGGTCTCGTGCTACAGGGACAGCATCCTGCCCCTGCTGCTCCTGCTTTAGACACCACAGGCACAGGCACACCATATGTTCCTGGTCTAGATCCTCACAGGTTTGTCTGTGCTGGTGGCTCTTGTGGGGTCGGGAGGATGGTGCAGGAGATGTTGGATGACCCCCACTCACAATTGGGCCAGCAATAAAAAAACAGAGAAAAGGGCAGTCACCCCAGCGGACACTGTGCATGAAGCCTAGCTCACATCTCTGAGCCAACTGTGAAAGGTCTCAGTTCAGATTATGGCAATGTGCTTCCAGCAAGGACATCCATGCCCTAGACAGTGGAGCCTCGATACCCCACATCCTGTGGACAAGCAGGCATGAGAAGATGCTGGCCAGACCAGGAGCCTGCAGGTGGGAAGAGGGGACAGAATGACTCACCTTCCCTCTGTGCTGTGCACATGCCAGGTCTGGCACTGGCAGCATCCCACAGCGAGAGAACTTCTATCCCTGCCTGCTGGAGGGGAGGAGAGGGTGCTGGGAGAGGTGTGTGTGAGTGGCAGATGCCACTTGCTGGGGAGGGTGGTACTGGAGTCCCCGCCACTTCCTTCCTCCCAGCAGGTTCCTATGCAGGGGCTTGGTGTCCTCCGCCTCACCGCGCTTGACTAGGAGTGGATGCTGTCCCAGGAGTGTGGGCATGAGCTAGTACTGTTTAAGGCACCGCTGTATGTGTCCATAATCCCAGCCTCCTTCATGGTGGCTTGTGGTGGGAAGGTGTCCCATCACAGAGTCTGGAGTAAGGGTAGGCCTGTGCAGGAACCTTGTGAGAAGGAGTGACAGGTTCCTGTGTGGCAACCTCATGGGGCTGTCTGCTCCAGAATGGTGCTCCATGTGCACTCATGTGCACAGACTGTTGTGCAAACTCCAGGCCGAGTGTAATTTTGAAATAACGGGCTTGCTGTGTGGACGTTTGCTTTGTTATTTTAAAATAATGCTGTAGTATAGACATGCCCTTACACTCCTATTTGATCAAGAGGCTCACTACAGAAGAAATAGGCAGGTTCCAAACCCAGCTGAACTCTCATGTGACCATCGTAACAATGCTAATCACACCATGACCTTATTAAGGTAATAATCTTGCTGAGAAAAGTCATAGACCTATGGAACAGGGATTTGAGATAATCCAAGAAAAATCAACCAAGGAGAAACCTTCTCTCCTCCAGGCCAGAAGACAATCAAATCTGGAAGAGTGATGGTGTTGGAAATTCATCCAGCTCTGTAATTATTGTTGACTCTTGTTTAACAAATGAAAAGGAGGGAGGGAAAATGTGGAGAAAGCATATTATTAAACATTACAACAGAAGGGGGGGGACATGGAAGATTCTAGAAGAATGCTCAACAGTAAAGCAGAAAAAGAGGAGGAAAGAGAGAGTCTGTAAGGCAGGGATGGGGAATCTTTTTCGGGTTGGGAGCCACTGAACCACAGAAAAATCAATCAGGAGCTGCACACAAGTGAGAAACAAACAAAAACACCACAAAACATAACCTGACATGGCCTCCAGCTGAGAAGGAGAGGTCTCTGACTGAGGAGAAAGACAGTTCCCATATTCCCCTCAAACACCAGAGCCTCGGGTGGCTTAGGTGGTGATGGTGGGGACAACTGGAGCAACAGCGCAGGCTTCCCAATGCTGGGGGGGTGAGGGAAGAGCCGAGCCTCGGGAGCCAGATCCAAAAAAAGCCAGGGGCTGCATCTGGCCCCTGGGCCTTGGTTTCCCCACCCTTTCTCTAAGGAATGGATTATAGTGTTTTTATAGGCCCTACTGACATTATTCCAAGTCTATCTGCACTAGCTGGAATCTAAATTATTTAATATTCTTAATAGCCCACAAAACACTGACAAATTTAGTTTGCAACTAAGTTAGCAGAACAGGAATGCCACAGCTGTTTTCTTTATATAGGTTATCAATTCTCCCCACTGTATCTAAATCTACATCTTAACAAAGGCACAGCAATCACTAATAGAACGTTTGTGTTGATTAATACAGAAGCTATTTTGAAAGTTGTCTTCATTGTAAAACAATATTTCTGTTAGAATGAAAAATATGTTGGAAACGTTATGATGTCTCTGCTTCTTCAGGTTTTTTGATATGTTAATATCTTCTTGACAAAACAGACCATGAGGTTTTAATTAAGAGGCAGCTAAGCAGTAAAATCAAAGTTTGGTTTGGCAAACTTTCTAGCCTGCAGCAATACTTAACATTCAGCACAACGAAATGCTCATCACATTAATTGTGGCCCAAGAGTTAGCTTTCCAATTACACTCCACCCTACTCCAGTTCCCAGATCCAGGAAGAAACAAAAGTGTTGCTAAAGTACTGGGAGTCAGCTTTGGAAAACAATCGTTTTGAGGAATATGAAGAAGTATTCAGCCTAGCACTTGCGGGTTATTGTTAACCTCTGAACCTATAAATAAATGAGCCTTCCAGAATGCACTTACTGTTTATACTCAGAAGCAGAGAAACTGGGGAATTTGCTTTCACTGCTCTTTTCTTTTGTTCAGTGTCCCGATTTCTAAGACTGCTGGGCAGATTTGAAGTTTCTCCCTTACTCAAGGGAAGGAGGGGGAGGGAAATCCCTCAGGCTTTCGTAATTCAGCTTTGCTCTTGCTCACTGACTCTTTCAGGATACCTGATAACGCTGTGATCATAGAAAACTTACCTAAAACCCACAGGGCAGCATAAGAGATGGAGAGGGATGAGATGAGAACAGAGTCATTGGGAAAGTGGGTTTTTAACTGAAATTAACACAGCTGGAGGCTGGCCGATCTTGTAATTAAGGCAAAATCTGTCAGGAATCAGTGCCTGCAGCCGAGCTAGTCTCCAGGCAGCCTCAGCTGTACAATGCCTCCTGCTTGGCTGTAGGGACTAGCAGGATGGAGCTTAAGCAACCAGCAGGAGCCTATTGCTGGCTTTGCAAAGCTCATGCCCACCATTCTATCTGCTCCTGGGTTACCCTGTCCTGCTGCTAGTGCCTTGGTTCTGTCCTGCCCTTGCCTCCAACCCTCCTTGCCTGATGCCTTGCTCACTCCAAGCCCTGACTTCTAGCTTGCACCTTGACTCAGGCCCCCAATTACAGATTCCAGCATGACCCTCAGCTCCCATATCCCAGTTCCTGCCTCCCCATTTGAACCTTAGCTCTGGCATCAGATTGATGCCGCTCCAACAATTGGGCTAGATCACCCTCATCCTGGCCAGCTGACAAGAATCTGAGAACCAAGAGGGCTGGGCTACGTTTCTGATGGTGTCAGTTTCTTTGTGGCAATTCTCTGTTTCTCAGTTTCACCATGCATCCCCACCCCACACGGAGGCTGATAGATGAAAAGTACATGAGGGGAACCCTCTTATCTGAAACAGTATGGCAAGAAGCATACTGTTTAGGGACAGTGGGTGAAATCGTGGCCCAGAGAAGTCAGTGGTAAAACTTTCTCATTGACTTCAGTGGAGCCAGAATTTCCATTACTGGATTTTCAGAAAAGTATTGATTCACACCAGGTGAACATAGATGTGCCTCTCTCTAGATCTATATCTCTTCAATCGCTTCACCTAGTCAATGCCATCCTGGGAGGTGCCCCTGAGCAATCAGCCATTTAAATACAGGGACTGGCACAGAAACCGAATTGCTGGATTAGCATTTGCTGACTTTAACTGTCATACAATCCTCTGCAACCACAAAACATTTCAGCAGCTAAACTCTATCTCAATGGCAAACCTCCCACCGATTTCAACAGAGCCAGGATTTCTCCCCAGAGAACTGTGTTAGGAAAATCTATTGCATTGTAACAGTTTATCAGCATTCAGAGTCACTGGGTTTAGGGCCAGATGGGAGCATCAGATTACCTAGTCTGACCTCCTGTGCACCACAGGCCACCAGCACCTCAAAGGCCCTGCACACTTCACCCAGTTACCAAAAATATGACTGTGCACTGCAGACAAGGCTATTATTTACCACAGTGAGAGATCAGGAGACACTGGGTTGTACTAATGCCCAATGGCAGAGAATTGATGAGGGGAGAAATAGGCAGATAATACTGGCAAGTGCCCCACACCCACATGCTGCAGAGGAAGGTGAACACCCTCCCCTCTCCCCCACCAAAGTCCTCACCAATCTGACCTGGGGGAAATTCTTTACCAATCCCACAGTATCAGTTGGAGCTTGAGCACGTGAGCAAGAACTAGGCAGTCAAGCACCCAAGAGAGAAAACGTATTAATATGTTTCTGTTTGTACTGGAAATGCATTCTGGGATTGCATTTGCCTTTTTCACAGCTGTGTCACATTTAATTCAGCCACCATCTCTCTCTTCCACTGTCACTTAAACCTGATGAGTCCCCTCCCCGCAATTTGAGGCAAAATTTGACTAGACCCTATGTTCATGATTTTGTACTGTTAATTTCATCCCATTTCTGTCACTTCGGTCTTTCCAGTCAAGATCTTCCTATATGATATCCTGATCTTCCTCTGCACTGATGCTGCTGCCCAGCTTTGCCAGCAAAGCATTTCATTTGATATTGTGCCATGATCATTGATAAAAATGTTGAATCCGAGTTGGGCCAAGACCTGAGAATTCCGCTAGTAACCTCTCTCCAGTCCAATAATTCCCCTTTCAGAACAACCCTCTAGCTAGTCCCTTATCCACCAATGTTTGTACTTATCCTAATCTTCCCTCATCTAATTAGAATGTTTCCATGTGGTGTTCTGTCAAATACTTTACTGAAGAAAACTACAGTAGATCCACAGCACTTCCTATCTAGAAAAAAAATCAGTTATTTTCTGAAAGGAGAAAGACAGATTCATCTGACGTTAGTAAACCCATGCTCCAATTCATCTTCTATATAATTTAACTCTATGGATTAAATTATTCTTTCCTCCACAATTTGTTTTAAAGCCCTGTATACTATTGAAGCCAGACTAACAGGTCTGTAATTGTCTGGGGTTCTATAGTGGAGCCATAACACTACCTCCTAATAGAACCTCCCTTACAATCCTTCCCCAAAAGTGAGTTTGACCCAGGCAAATTCTGTTTTGCCTATACTATCACTTCTTAGTTTTTTACTTTTCACCACTTCATTCATGTACAATGTCCCCACCCCCATCACCTTTACCTGTATTCTGATCTCTCCATAGTTACACATACCCTTCAATACTTGTATGCCAGTCACGAGTACTATTCCACCAGGTTTCTGTAATCCCTATACTATCTGGTTGGACTACCTGCACCAGTAGTTCCAATTCCTCCAATTCATGGCTCAAAATCCAGGCATTTGTATTCAGGCTTTTCAACTGTTTCCTTCAGGTCTCCTCCGATTTCCTAGCCAGGTTAATTAGAACTGAAACACCAACCTGACTATTACTCTGCCCAATATTTGTACTTTTCCTCTCCTTATCGTCCATGCTCTTACTTTGTGGTGTTAATAAGACAGAGGAAAGGCTGACACAGGGATAATGAGAATTATAAGGAAGGATTTATGGAGAAAAAGAACCTAATTTAACCTAATTTAATTCAATTGTATTCAAAGGCATTAGAGCCAACAACAGGATTTCTTCAACAAAACTTGCCCTGCTACCTACAGGGACTTTTTTCATGTTGTAGTTAGATGGTGCTGTAACAATAAACAAGCATCTTTGCTTGAAGAGATTTTGGATACTGCCAAAGCAAGCAACATTTTAAACCTACAACAACCCTTACCTAATTGAAAAAGGTCAGGCCTGACAGCACAGAAAGACACAAAGCTGATACCTTGACAGATTGGTATGATGCTTTGAGTAAGGGTGACCGAGAAGGGGCGTTTGCAAAGAGATGAAGATGCCATCTGACATAAGCTAAAGCTGTATATCACTCTGTAAAGTCCAGAAACTGCATCTGAAAAAATCTAACAAACTCCTTCACTGAATGCAGGATATGCAGTTTATGAACTAAATCCAACAAATTAAAGGGGGGGGCTCTTCCTTATCCTTCCTCTCTCTCAAACTTGTTAAAACACAAGGGGAAATGTGAAACTCAGCCTCTTCCTGTTTCTGACCCAATATTATAGATTGAAAACATACATGTTAAACTGTTCAGTTTTCAGAGGAGCAAGCAGCATTAACAACTAAAACCTGATCAGAATTCAGCTGTCACCGAGTCTAGCTAAGGTTTTCAGTAACATAACTGGAAATTATTGTAAACACACAAATGATTTTTATTTTTCAAAAGAGAAAAAATCAAGTGTCATGCTTATCAACCAAGAGATGTTAAAAGAGAAGTTAAACATGTTAGGAAATGTGACAGTTGATCAGCACTGAACTTACGGACCTAATGGCATGTGGTCTCATTAATGCAATAGGAATATTTAGAGAAATGGTGAAAATAAGTTAGCTACTATATCTAGGAGATATTCTAGAGCCTGAAGGCCTGGAACTAAATCAATCTCTGTTGATACAAAGGGTACAAATTGTACACTGCCCTACCATGTAATCCTTGAAACAGGATTCACCATTACTATCCTCATCTGTTCTGACACGGTAGCACAACTCTAGCACAGGGCCAAGGTTCTAGAATTGTGCTTTTCCTGGGAACAGCTGATCCAAATTAGCTTGGGAGCCCTGAAAGCTCTAGAACCTTGGTGGAGACTCAGGCTAGCCCCGCGGGTTGCCTCTGCCATTGCCACAATGGGCACAGAACTATGCTTAGCACACTACTGTGAGCCCTGCTGGCACAAGTCTATCAACTTGTTCTCCCCCTTGGCAATTTAGAGATATACCGGGGCTCCTGTTCTGGTGCAGGGGGCTAGAGACAGGGCTGCCATGTCACCAGAATGCTCAAGGAGCCTCAGTTTTGTTTCAAAAAGTCAATAGAAAAACATGCTCTCATTTTTTAAATGACATTTCAGAATTCCCACTCTATGGAAAATTTTGAAATTTCAAGATTTTAGGCCAATGAAGTCTTTTATTTAATTTTGAATTTTCCCACAAATGGGGAAATCTGGATTTTGATCGGCCCTTCTTCTGGGCGCCCTGATGACAAAGTCCTCTCTGGTGATAGTTGCCTCATTTGGCTAATGCTAGGCACCTCAGTGGATTGAGAGCATCAGGAACTTAGGGAGCTCATGTTGACTGTTACCTACAAAAGGCCTGCAACCTCACTTCTGGCACTGTGTACTCAGGAATGAAACTGAGCCCAGAGCTGTACAGGATTTGGAAAACTACCCCGCTAAGTTTGCAGTTCCATAGCATTCCCATTCTGGAGAGAAAACCCTCAATTTAATTCTCTGTGCCTGGCAGAGGGAAGGCAGGAGAGAGAAACCAACTAGGTGAGTCCAAGCCACAATGTGTGAACTCACTCCAAGCTTTCCCAGAGGTCAGGGGTGTTTGAATAAGAGGCTTTAAATTCTGGCCCAGACCCCTAAAGGGAGTCAAACCCAGTTTATTGTAAACAGAGCTAATATCTAGATTTACTGTTTATGTGCCAGAAGGGTTTCATTTTAAATCCAACATGGATTAAAAAAAAAACAGAAAAGAAAAGAAAAATTAAAAGCCCAATCCCCCAAATAATAAAACAAAAGTTCTCCCTGGAGGTGCCAGATAGAAATGATCTGTAATTCTTAACAGCACCATCTGCCTCCTTCTAAGACGTGATCAATCATTGTGAAATTTTAAACACCAACAGTCCCCTTTATTCAATAACTGTGTCCAAATCAACCTGTTTTAAACAGCTTAAAAAAGAACAAGGCAGCCCTTTATGGTAAACAGGGCAGCTCCGGTAAGAGCTTTGGGGTATAAAAGCTCCACCAGTGCTAACCTCCATTGAAATTAGTGAGGATAAAGCCCACTAACTGTTTCTATTTTTGCAACTATTGCGGCAGTGCAGATTCTTAATTGTTAAAGAAAATCACTGGAAGTGTGGGCCCTAACTCATTACCAGGTTTTATGTGCTCATGCAGTAGGATGCACTTTGGAGGAAAATAAGGACTATTTCCTCACCTTCACATAGCCTGTGCAGGGGCTGCCACTAAATTGCTCCATCAGAACATGTTTTCATAATAACCCTCTCCTCTCCCACATCCAGAAACAATCTGTGAATAAGTGAAGGGGAACAGGGGATCCCATCCCTCCTTCTAGTCTAAACCAGACAACAGAGTCAGTTGTGCAGGGGGCCAGGAGTAGGAGGGGACAAACAAGGGCGTGACCTTGGTGGGCAGGGTTGTGTTCTTCTGAACCAGGGAGTGCATGTCACTTTCTAGGGATCATCTGGTGATATCTCTCCATATATACTCTCTGCCATCAGGGCCTCTCAGATATTGGTTCACCACAGGGGTCCGTCCAGCTCTCTGCCTGTGGCAAACAATGGATTAGTCTCCTGAAGGGTAATACAACAGATGAGCAAAGATGATCTGGTGGATCCCTTCTGTGATTGGATCAAATGACTCTGGTCCTCCCTCTGGGGCACTGTGGCTCCGCCCTGCCCCTTACAACACATTGTTCCTAAAAAGCGTAATTTAGCCCTTAATTAGGAATAGAACTCCAAAGGGCCACCCAGACTTTGCCAGCAGGTTGAATGCCGGCTACAACAGCACTGCCAGCATTGCACAGCAAGCCACATCAATAATCCATCTGAAATACAGATTTATAAAGGCCATGTCTGCGTTAGCTGACAGCGGCACAGCTGTACCAATGCAGCTGCGCTGCTGTATGATCCCTCTTGCAGCCACCCTCTGATGATAGGAAAGAGTTCTCCTGTCAACATCATTAAGCCACCTCTAATGAGCAGCAGTAGCTATGAGAGCTTCTCCCACCAACATGGTGCTAACCACACCAGGGCTTCTCTTGCTGTAATTTATCTCGCTCAGAGGGGTGTTTTGTCAACACCCCTAAGTGACATGAGTTACACTGACAGAAGTGCTAGTGTAGACATTCCTAAAGTGTTTGTGCAGTCATCAATGTTTCTGCATCACTGTGTTCTGTCAAATCTTACCAGAAAGATACAAAATATTTACTTTTATTTCTGTTCTCAGGAGATGAGTGAGCAGTCCAAAAAAGAGCTTGACTGTAGTATTTCTTATAACAGTTTGGTACCAGACATGCCCTCATCATTGGCTTGGAACTAGTCCATGTTGAACAAGTAGTGGTTTGTCCAGACTGGCAATAAACTGTTTATTTTGTTAGACAAAAACGTTGAATCATTGACAAGTTCATGATTCATTTCCCTTCTGAATTTTCTCTGATGGACAGCTGTTTCTTCACCCGCTGTGTCTTTCTGGTTTACCTAGGGGGCCTCACTAATTTTATTGCGCTGATCCTCATCTACATAACAAATGAAAAATGACCCAGTCATATATGTGGGGGCAAAGGAGCAAAACAGGACAGAGCATCTACCCCGTGGTACCTACTCTTCTTTTCATGGAATCAAAAGGAACAGAATTTTCTTTTTAGCATTAACCCAAATAGTGAATTTCAGTGAGTGTGTCACTTTTCTTTATGCTTGCTTCTTAATATGCAAATACAATATGAATAACACAATGCTTTGAAATATCTAGTCTTCTTTTACTCTGTGTTGCCTTTTAACACTGTGTGTGTCACATGCCACTGTAGTCCATTGCCAAGTGGCTGAAGGGAGGTGCAAAGATTAGCAATTAAAAGCTAAGGCAAATCATCATTAAGTGAAAAGTTTATAGCATGTGATTTGGTGGGAACGAATTTGAATGACCTAAATTAATTTTCTATCCATTTTCATGCAAAGTCACTGGTGCTGAATACAGGCCTTCTCTTGTGCAAACTATTAATGTTTCTTTTGGTAGCATGGGGGGAGGCAAGCTTTTTCCACACCATTTTAATTCTGATGATCTGTCCACTTATCTAGATTCCACCTACACATTACCATGAACGTGTGGTTTGATGTGTATTGCAAGGCCCACCCATGTAAACAGTGCTCACAGCATGGTGACATGTTTGAGACTGTTTCCAGTATTTTTGTGACCAGCCTTAGTGCTTTTGAAAACCTCTAAAGGTCTCATCCAAAGCCCGCTGAAGTCAATGGAAGACAGGAAGGATCCAAAGTTGTGAAACAGAGGTTAAATAGGATTTCACTGAACATCTGGTCATTGTCAGTGTCAACAGCAGTATACGAAGATGAACGTTTATGATGTTGGCCCTGTGCAATTGTTATTTCCTATAAAACAGGGAATTTTAAGTTCACTGTATACAAATCGGGTTACTGGCTTCCTTTATTGTTTCCATCAGCTTTATTTCCCAATGGCCTACAAAGAGGCGAGCCACAAATAATATACAAACAGATACTTTCCAAAAAAATGTACTGCCTATATGATGCTGGTTCCAGAAATTGCCAATGTTGTGTGAAGTTCTGTGATCTGTACTATAGAAGCATGGAAACTATATGCATGAAAGAGAAATGTCTTAGGGTATGTCTACACTACAGCGTTATTTGGAAATAGCTTATTTCGAAATAGTTATTTCGAAATAACGTGTCTACACACAAAATGAATTTCGAAATAGCATTTTGCTATTTCAAAATAGTGCGTCCACACTGAGTGGATGCTTAATCGCATTTAAAGCCAGCCGGAACCAAGTCCGGCAGGGCATCAGGTCAGGAGTTACTGCATGGGGCTGCTGCCTGAGGCTATCTGAGGCCTGTGCTTAAAGGGACCCCCCCTGGACAGCCGGTTCTCAGGTTTCCCTGCTTGCTTGCCTACCTTGATGAGGGACAGCAAAGCATTTTGTCTTTGTGTGCTCTGGTTGCCCTCACTCGGGACACCACAGCACTCTGCAACATGGAGCCAGTGCTGCCCCTGGGCACTCTGGTGCTTCTTGTGGATGCGTTGCTGTGAGCTTGGCTGCACTTTCTGCAGGCTGCCATCCGGGAGGTCCATCGGGGGCCTGTCAGTATCCAGGAGGCCCTGCAGGAGAGCTTCCACCCTGAGGAGCACTAAAAGCTTCCCTGGTCTGCCCCACTGGGGGCTTGTGCCTCATTCCTCCCTCACATCCTTCCACTTACCCCTTCCTAGCCCCCCTTCCTGATGTCAAATAAAATACATGTATTTTCATGAACACAAACTCTCTTTATTTAACAAAACTGGGGAGGAATGAAACTTTGGTGAGACTGGGGAAAGGAGGTGGGAGAGGGAGAAGAGAGGGTGGGAGAGGGGAGGAAACCTGGGAGGAGGGAGCTGGAAGGGGAAGCAAGGGAAGAAGGGGGAGGGGAAGCTCAGGGCTCAGGGTTGGGGGTCTCACCGGACCAACTCGATTTTCATGCAAACCTGCTCCTGGGTTCGCATGTGGCCTTTGGTGGCCAGGCTGGCAGCTATCCTGTCTAGTGCGGAGATCATGGACATTGGGGGCATCCCCTCCAAACCTGAATAAGGTCCATGATCTCCACCCTGGACCAGGAAGGCGCCTGCCTTCTCCAGGCCCTGGCAGGCTCCTGGGAGCTGGCAGACTGTTTCTGGGGAGTGGAGGAGGGCTGGCTGCCAGTGGCTTGCTGGCTCATGTTTTGGGGCCACTGGGTCAGGGGCAGTGACTGCTGGCTCTGGGCTGGCTGGCTTGGAGCTGGCACAGGTACTGTGGCCAGTCTCAACCCCTTTAAGGGCTCCGGGGAGGGGGGAGGAAGAGGGTTCTTGGTTGAGGCTGGAGTGGCCACCAGGGCACCCTGGGAAAGCTGGAGGCCCCGTATTTCAATATAAGTGTCTACATAGCACTTATTTCGAAATAGCTATTTCGAATTTGGCATTATTCCTTGTGGAATGAGGTTTACCAAATTCCAAATAAGCACTCCGCTATTTCAAATTAATTTTGAAATAGTGGTTTGGCTGTGTAGACGCTAGTAAATTTATTTCAAAATAACGACTGTTATTTCAAAATAACTTTGCTGTGTAGACATACCCTTAGATTCCCAGATGTTTCTGAAGGCCCAAAGCAAAATCTGAAACTTAGGCCCCTGCCCTTATAAAAAATGTACCAGGAGATGAAATTTGAAGATGAAGAGAGGGGTTGGGGTTAGAGAGGCCCAAGGCTATGTGGCTGATGCTCTCTCCCCACCCATCTCTCCAGCCTTACTCCTACCTCCAGGCTCTCAGCCTGCCGGGTCAACTCAGGACTAGTGTGATGACGCCATTTGCAGTGAAGGTGGGATCTGGGCTGGGTCATGGTAGGTAAGTCACACCCCATGCTATTAATGGTGGGTCTAACTTGACTGGAGTTGGAATCTCATGCACCAGATCACAACTCTTCCTACTCTAATTTGGCTTGGCTACCCCTCCATCATTTTAGGAGCCTGGAGCAGGCCACTCCTTTTGTCATCCTGTTACAAACACATTATGGCTAGGTATAGTGCAACTAGACTCCTTGTCATGGTTGTAATTGTCATGCACACAGGACCTCAATTTGTACAAGAAATTTAGGTCATTTTCAAATCTGAGTTCATTGGGCTGGAGAGAGAGTTAGCCCCTTGAAAATTCAGCTACTCTGATTAACTTATTACTTGTTTTAAGGCATGCAGGTTTGAAAACTTTGGCCTCACATTTTTGCAAACCAAAACCCTGTGAATTTGTCAGTAATTCTGTGACTAATGGGAAGGGAAATGGGAAGGGAAAGTCAAAGAAATGAATCACAAACCTGTCATAATTTGCCAAGGATTTCTGTGAGAAAGTGTTAATGGTATTTTTTTTTAAGCTTTCTGCAATTTGACTCTTTGGGACAGGCCCTAACTTTGCATTCTGTGTTTGTACAGTGCCTCGCACAATGGAAACCTGGTGATCCTAACATGACAGAAATACAAATGATGAATAACAACAGTTTAAAAGTCACCATACAGAATGTAGAGCTCTAAATCATACAGTTAAAAGGTACACTTGAAACCATCTTTGGGGAGGGCTGGGTAAAGGTTATTCAAAATGAAAAGTGGTATTTATGCAAGCAATTTTATCCTTCTGCTTTTAAAAGCTTGACATATAAAAAGTGTCACCATACCACTAAGTCTCAGAGGGGTAGCCATGTTAGTCTGCAACTTTCAAACCAACAAATAGTCCTGTGGCACCTTAGAGACAAACAAATATATATATAGTATCATGAGCTTTTGTGGGTAAAACCCACCATCCAGACACCACAATAATAAGTAACTGACAGTATATTCAAAATGAATGGTTACAACTCTGATCCTGCCAAAAAAAAAAAAAAAAAAAAAAAAATCATGGAGTTAACTGTAAATATGTGATATATATAACTCGAAGATGGCTTCCTATAATTAGAAGATAGCATTTTTGTATTAATTTTGGCTATTTTCATTATTTATATTGTAGTACCGCTAAGGCCAGGTTCCTATTGTGCTAGGCACTGTATAAACAAAACAAAGACAGCCCGGCCCTGAAGAGCTTACAATCTTCTGTCAATTTCCATTCCTTCAAATTTGTTTGTATTCGGATGGGAAGTTATTGTGGAACTACGTCATTTGGCTCTCAAATATCTCCTGGCAGCATCGTTCTACCTTCTGGCACACTGCCAATCCTCTGCAAAATCCCACATGATTTCTTGTTCCTGGAGAACACCAACAAGGAGCTGCCTGTCCATACTAGCCCCACATTAATAGTAGGAACATGAATTGTGACTGTATTTATTAACAATAGGCTGGTTCGCAGGCCAGCCCATGCGGAATGGGTCGAGTGCCCTAATACTGCATTGCTATGTATAAGAGACCTGGGCACTGCTGCTATTACAACACTCTGGCAGCTCTGAACAATCCTTTTGGCTCCTGTGGGCGGGGCCGCCCCTCTTCTGTAAAAGCGGATTATTGAAAAAGGATATTTATTTATCTTACACAAACATTTCACCTTCCACATGACTCACAGCAGGGCTTGAAAGGAGCCATCACATCCCGTTTAAAATCGGAGTCACATGCTTTCCATTAGAGACTCCATGGATGGCACTGTTCCAGCTACATTACTTGAGAACAAACTTTCGAAAGGCATTAGGCCAACTACAGCTCCGGAGTTACTGAGCTTGTTCCATCAAGACAAAACGATCGCAAACTAGGAAGGAGCATGGAAGATAATTAAAGAGATACAAAAACTTAAAACAATGGCTTTCAAACTTTTTGACCGGTGGCCCACCCAGCTCAATGAAAACCTTTCCGCAGACCACCTGCCAACCACCCATGATGACAAAATGCCTTTGTTTATCTCTAGATGCCTTAAATACTAAATTATTCAAATTAGGTTCTTGGAGCAGAAAAAAGGTAAATACACAGCTATAACATAAGGGGAGTATGTAACCAGTAAGAAAGGAAATATTATCAAAATCATTAAACAGATTAAGCACTTTAACTTTATCATGTAAGTTTACAAAACTTTGTTTTAAAAGTAAAATATTAATTTGTGTCCAAAACCAAAACATTGTCTTCATTTATGGCAGGGGTAGGGAACCCATTTTGGGTCAGGGGCCACTGACACACACAAAAATCTTTTGGGAGCCACACAAAAGTTACAAGCAAAAAACAAACAAACAAACCCAAGCCAACAAAAACCCTCAGCCATCAATAATGTGGCATCTGACTGACACGCCTCACTCTCTTCATGCTTCAGCCCCATGGGGGAGGGCGGGGAGGGAAAGAGAGGACAGAGGTTCAGGGCTTTCCACAGGCCAGATGAAGTCTTCTGGGGTCCCAGGGCTAAGAGATTTTCTGGACACCCCTAGGCTCTGGAGTGGGGCCAAAAATGAGAGGTTCAGTGAATGGGACGGGGCTGCCAAGGAGCAGGATAGGGATGGGGTGCAGGAGCAGGCTGAGCGTGGGGCGGGTCTGGGCAGGAGGGAGGGTGCAGGAGCAGAGAGGGGATGCAGCGTTTTGGCAGGAGGGGAGCGCATGAGGGGGTTAAGGGTGAGGGGTCTGGCTGGGAGGTGGGGTGCATGAGGGGTCGGGGTGAGGGGCCTGGGTAGCAGATGGAGTATAGGTGAGGGTCTGGGTAGGAAGTGGGATGCAGGTTAGGGTGTGAGGTCTGGGCAGGAGGGAGGGGGCAGGAACAGAGTGGGGGTGTGGGGTCTTGGTGAGTGTGTGTGTGAGGGTGATGGGGGTGCGGGTTTTGGGCTGGAGAGGGATGCCTCCAGGAGAACAGTTTCCTGTGCTGCTGTTCCCCCAGCCAGATCCTCTTGCCTTCTTCCCTCCATGAGGCTTGGGTCTCCCCTTCTCCCACAGTGGGAAGCCAGCACTGGCACTCTAACCACATGTGGGAGGATGGCACAGGGCTGGAGTTCCAGCACAGGCTCCCCTCTGCAGGGGGGGCCAAACTCTGAGCCCGTTACCCACTTGCACGGTGGTTGCGGATCACTAGTGGTCCACAAACCACACTGAAAACCCCTGGATTAGATAGTAAAGTGAGATTTTTTTTAACATTAAATGTGAGCTTCATCCTTTGGAAATCCCTGCAGACATAAAATTATTTCAGTGCAGGAAGTAATGTTGAATCAGCTCATATGCTCATGACAATATCTACTAACCCTGTGAAGAGATCCATTGACAGAATCTGTTCTCGGAGTTATCAATTATTATTACCCTTTACTAACTAAGCTAGTAAGCATATGGCAGAAAGATGGTACTATAGCTAAGGAACAAGATTAAGTGGCAGAAAATCTGTGGTGGTTTTTTGTTGGTTTTGTTTTTTTGTTTTGTTTTATGGGACTTCAACAGATTCCCTGTGAGAGGTCAGACATGGCCTCCCCAGAACATCTGGTTGTGCCCCTGATTAATACACAATAATAAAAATACAGTGTACTATTCATAAGAATGTATTGTGATATCAAACTGTTATTGTGCTTGCATGTGAAGCCAATTAAACAAATTATTAAATATGCACTACAATAGCTCCAAGAGTGCACTATAATTGCACATTAAAAATTAAATGGAAACTAGAACAGCCTTTGTAATTGTGCACAAAGCTCATCAGCCATTCATTAGAACTAAAGAAAAGACTCAAATTATCCAGAAGGCAAGTCAAATCCCATGCTGTTATAATACATTGGCCCAGCAAGCGTGATATCACCTTCCAGGTATAGTGGTCTCTGCCATAGCCGGCTACTCATTATATAAAGGTCATTCTCCTTAGCTCAGGTTACAGAGGCTTGTGTTTTCAGGGCTGAAGTTATAAGGTTTATCTCCCATGTGACCAGAGTTTTCACATCATGTGAAATAAGCATTTTCATCCTCCATCTACTTTCCTATATCAATAGCTCAGGAACAGTCTCTCCTCTCAATCCTATGGGTACAAATTTCATTGATTTGCTGGAAGATTGCTAGGTTTTCTTGGCGCAACAGCAGAATTTAGCCCACAGCAAAAAAACAAAACAATTAGTCAAATCTCAAATGTACACAGAAGTAATAAGGGACTGAGTTAAACCAGCAAATGTAATCATGTTACTGAGTGAGGGCCAGATGCCTACAATACCCAGGTACTGCAGAGTTCTAGCAGGCAGACTTCCATACAGAGATGTGATGGGGTAGGTCAGGGATAGAGTTTCAGGCTTAACTCAAAGAATTTCCTTGTTTTTATGGTTTCAGTTAGACTCTTAAATGTTACCTCGTTAACCACAAAATAGTAAGTGCATGACTCAGTTGGGTGGAATGTAAATTCTTGCAATTGAAAGTGGGTTTTGGACAAGTTATCATAAATCACATAATTGAAAGAAAAAATGTCTAAAAGTCGCTCAACTGGTACAATACTTCACAACTGCAATATGTTAAAAAAATCAGTCAGACTTTTTGTAACTGTGTGGGACTTGCATTGCAACATTGCTTTCTGTGTAATCCCCAGCCTACGGAAGTTCTGCTAGGGTAGACCACCCTTTTAAAATAAAAGCATTCAGAATTACAAGGCCTTCCAATGACACTCACTGTCTGGAATTTTTCAACACTTATCACTATTAGCTGATGTCATTACAGTGACTAAGCAGCCCCCACCCTTAAATAGGATTCCAAGAACCTGCTAATAGGCCATAGGTACCATATGCTGCCTGTTGTTTACAGTTCACTTTTGCTTCACTGTGTTTATGTTGTACTCTCCCAACTGGATTCTACAGAGACAGGCTTTGTTAGGATCATGCACAAACAAAAAGGGAGAGTCTTTACTGGTACAATCACAGTAAGTAGTTAATAGGCATATTTGAGTGATACCGACAACTTCTACTAGCTTCTCACACCCCTGTGTTTCCCAGTCCTCCCGGACACTCTGCTTTTAAAGGTCCATCTCTCATAATAAAGGGTGGACACTCCCTCCTAGCATCTCTAGCAATTCTGCCTTGTTTTAGGTCACATGGGTTTCCAGCCCACAATAATCTCACAGTATTTCTTAAAGTGCTACACATTAACCCCAGAAAAGTTGGAACTATAAAGCTGGAAGTTACGGCCAAGATTTTTAAAAAATAGGTGCCTAAAGATTAGTTTCTTAAGTCCACAGTTAGGCAGATAAATAAAGAGACTGTTTATCAGCAACTGTGCTGAATACAAGCAGTCTCTTCTCCCACAAAATATGGTATCAAATACAAAAGATACAATAAAAAAAAACAGCCTCTGGTGCAGATGTGACTGTACTAGTGATTCTGACACATTCCATGGCCAATTTAATCTCTTTGAATTAGAGTAATTGAAAAGACATTTCCTGTTTAATCAAATGCACACATCATGTGTCACATGAAAAGACAGCGTAAGACAGTGCCAACCCACCCCCAGCTACATTACATGTCACACAGGGCACAACAGAAAAAATCCTAAGTGCTGGATAACGTACAAGCAATTGCAGCACAATAGAAGTGGAGGAAACAGAGCATTTGGGATTTATGTATGCATTCAAAACAATGACGTGCCCACTTAGAACAGTGTTTGTGATTAGATTCAGGCCATAAAAAGGCCTCCTCTATGAAAGTGATTTCGAAAAATCAGGAAAATCACAGAAGGCAAGGGTTCTGTATAAACACAAAGGCTCCCATAACAAGGCTTGTAGTAAGATAGTTTTCAAATCTTTTACCACATACTTAACGGTAGCCTGATTCAGCTTTGGCAGCTAGTTACTTAATGATTACAAATAGTTGCCAACTATTAATTTAAAGAGGACTTTCCAGCTGCTACACCAGAAGTGGCAGGAATTAAAATAAAGGGATTTAAAAAAAAAATCTGTGAGGACAGGTGGGAAAAAAGAGAAATAGGGCCTGAGAAGAAGACTAAACATGGAACTTTCACAGGTGTTCAGTGCCAGACCTAAACCTATTCAAGTCTAAAATAAAATAAAACAAAAACCTAAACTATTGGTTTGACTGGGAGCAAAGCTGAGTCAATGTTAAGCATTCTGGAAAATCTCCATCCTTGTAATCCATTATGATCATTAGTGTTCCCTGGCAGTGTGCTTGGCACTGTACAAAACAGCTGATGTAAAAGTCCTTCCCCAAAACAGCATTTTCAAAAGCACCTAAAATGCCTTTGGAGTCCAAGTCCAATATTCAAAAGTGACTTGAGACCAGATGGTTAAAGGTATTTAGGCACCTAATGATGCAGATAGGCTTTTTAAAAGCAGCTAAGCAGATCAGGTGCCCAACTCCCACTGAACTCCTAGGCTCCTAAGTCACATTTGAAAAAAAATGTACCCTACATCCTTAAGAGCTAGTTTGAGAATAGAATATATATACATTCTACGTGCCGGACTTGATCCATTGCCTATTGAAGTCAATGAAAAGGCTCATAGTCACTTCACCGGGAACCAAAACAGACCCTGAGTATGGTACATTTTGTAATGCTCACTGACTCTGCTAGAATTCATGTCTCTCCTCCTCAGAGTTCATCCAGTGATTGTGATTGATTTCTAGTGCAGTAGTGGCCAAAGGTCTTGGTTTGAGAACAGGGCTCCCATTGGATTAGATGCAATTCAAATGCATGGTCCCCATCTTCAAGCATTTCCAAGCTAAAGTGGAAATTCAACATGCCGGGTGAGAAAAGGGACACAGCACAACTATCCCTAATTTTTATTTTCAGTATCAAGCTGTAAAGCAGAACTTGCAGTCTGAGGAGTGGCTAAGAAGATTAGTTGATTTCCTTTGGACAGGACTATTGAAACAACTATTGCATTATAAGTAGTGCCCAGGAAAGAACGTCTTAGGAGCTCTCCTAAATATAAACCCTTTTGTTTGCTTTTGAACCAATACCTCCAGTTTGATTCAGCATCAGGGGATGATTTAAACCAATCCTTGGACAGCAATAAATATGCAGTTTCATTTTCAGGTCAAACATGTGACAGCTCTAAGTTAAGGTCACTTTAAAAATGTTGCAGTTTTACTTCCTGTAACAAAGAAACCTAACATATTGGAGTTTTCAAAGCAGCCTGACAGAGTTAGGTGCCCAGCTTCTTTGGGTTTTGGGTGCCTGCCTCCTGTCAGGTCCCTTGACAATGCCAGCCTTTGTGTATCAGTGAAGAGTACATCAGGCTAAGAAATATCAATGTCTGGAGAGCCTAGAAACCTTTGCTAAGCAAGGCTAACCTCTTTTCAGCTGAAGAAGGATGCCTGGTATTGTACCACTCATGCCTCTCTCAAGCTGAGATGATGGCCAAAAACAAGACAGGCGATACCTTATGTTACTTTCAGACCGTTTTTAATGTTGGTACTTTTTTCTGAATTTGCAGTAAGCAAGATGAATAAACCTACTTTGTTCACATCTACAGGATAGATCGACCCACAAGACCAGACAAATGCTTAATTATAAGTTTCAGTGTGTTCAGCCAAAGAATCGCTGTATGCTGCCAGGCACGAGAAATGAAGTTGAACCTGTGTGTGGCAAGAGTGAAATTGCAGAAGTATCTATGAAAAGACTGAGCTACAGATGTTGACACCAAGTCTGAGAGTTAGATTCTACCAATGGATTGACTGATTCCATTCAGTCTGTAGTCTATTGATTTTCATGTATCTTGTTTTAAATTAAATGTTAAGCCCTGTGGGCCAGACCATGTCAATCTATGTATTTGTTACTGGAAGATTTACCCGGTGTTGCGTGGGTCCTTAACTCCCTTAAGTTTTGTTTTACTTCATTTAAATCATTGCTCGGGTTGGGGGATGAGAGGCTCAGTAATCAGGTTGCCCCCAGGGAGAGAGGACTACCCCAGCCCTTTCTCACCACAGCAGCTTGGGGCACAGTCAGGAGAGGGGTGCTGTCCCCAGGCTGGGGCAGGTCCAGGTTCATCTGCCCCCTGCACTCCCCAGCCAGAGTGAGGAATGCAACAAACTGTGCACTTTCCCCTCGCTCCCTCACCAAGGGGAACAGCCAGCAATGTTCCTGTAGAAGTGGGGAGAATAGCTGCAACCCCTCTTTCCCTCCCTAAAGGGTGCCAGGGGGCGGGAAGCTTGGGACTGGGGGCAATTCTGAATGGGGGGAGAGCCCCCAGCTAAGCCCTTTCACCTGCCCATTGATAGTCTATTTTCTATAGAATTTTATGTTTCCCTGTACGCATGGGGGATGAGAGTTTCAGTCCCCCACCCACACACACAACCAAACCCTGACCTTGCTGTAAGTTACGATAAGAGGAAACTGCATACTAAATTTGGTGGTTCTAGCTCTTACCATTTATAAGAAGTTCTTTTTATGCATCCCCGTACAAATCGGGGACAGGGTGGGGGGAAAGAGTTTCAGTCCCCACCCACCCACCAACCAAACCTTGACCTTGCCCTACGTTATGATAAGAGGAAGCTGCATACGAAATTTGGTGGTCCTAGCTCTTACCGTTTAGGAGGAGTTTAGGACGGACAGATAGGCGGACTCGCTCGCTCACTCACTCACAGACAGATATACAGTAGACAAGGTAGCACAGAGGACCTTGATCCTGATGTGGGGGGTTCTGGGCACTTCCTAAACACAAAGAAATAACAGTAGCTGCTTTGTTTTTCTGGCTGACTGCTGAGGACATTAAAAATTCTCAAGTAAATTTAAATAGATTTTTTTTTTTTAAAGGGAAGGGTCTTGAATATGTAGCAGGCAGGTGGGTTGCTGCACCAGCCCAGAGCTCCACTGATGTTAAAGCATCTTCACTGGGCATGCAGTGATCTCCCGCATGCCATCATTTACAGGTTAGGAGCCCAAGTCAGTTGCTCCATTAACAACCAGCAAAATTGTGGCTATTCGATATATGCTGATAGCACAGCTCTTTCCGCTTTCTGATTCCTAACAACATGCCACCCCACTGAGGGATGGCAAGAAGAGAGGTGACTACATCTGAGGAGAAAGGAAGGAGGAAGTACAGCAATGCTTTTTGTCCCATGGATGTGCCACTCCATAGACTGCAGCCAGTCAAATCTCCGTTGCTCTGGACAGTCGTCTGTGGTAATTACATTACAATGAACATGAAAGGATCCCTTTGGTGGCTATTAACAAGCTTCATTGTACGCACACAGGCATGCACATGCAGCACTCTGCACACTAACATTTACTATTCATCAAGCCAGGCCTGCTTTTGTGGGGTTAATAAGTACAAAAATGCAATCGCAATGACTACACCTGGACGGGTGGGGCAGAGAGCAGGGGCACGGCCCAGGGGAATGGTGATGCTGGAATAGATAACCTGACCATATTTGTCTTCATTTTCTTTTATGTGCTGTAAAGACAACATCCTATGTCAAGCCCCCCGTGCTCTCACAGGCCACTCTTGGTGCTGTTCAGTGACGCACTAGTGTATTGCATGGGATTGGTCCGTAGCTCTGGTAAGGTGACTAAATGCCGATTTACACTGTGCAATCACATCAGGGGACAGCCTGAATCAGAGCTGCGTGGCGCCTCAGTCAGGGAACTTTGGCCTCTTCAATCCAGATTAGACCTCAGCGCAGAGTAAGCACCAGGAAGAAACAAGAGTTCAGCCCGACTGAGGAAAAGGCACCAAGTGGAGGCAGAGGAGGGAATTCAGCCCAGAGAGGGCTCTGAGATTGATCCCAGGACAAGGTCCATGCCAGCGCAACTTGTGCCTCTACAAACGTGGGCTGCTGGGGCCTTTGAAGCATCTTAGCGCATCCCCAAGGGCTATTCTAACCATCCAGTCTCTAGTCACAAGACACCGTGCTCTCTCTCTGCCCTGTCACTAACTTTGTCGGTAGGAAGGGACAGGGAATAAAGTTGGTTATGTCGGTTCCATGTCTGCCAGGACCATTCCCTCACGTGGACAATGGCTCATGGTCACTTTATGCCAGATCAGCTGGAAGGGCGTGGGGGATCCCTTAAGGCAGCGTTTCCCAAACTATGGGCCACAGCCCAGTACCGGGCCATGGGAAAAAAATACCGGGCCTCAGCATGGCTGCCGGGAGGGGAGCAGAGTGGGGCGGGCTGGGAGGAGGGCGGGGGGGGAGGAACCGGCCACCGGGAAGCAGTGCTGTGGGCAGCGGGGCTGTCCTGGTGGAGATCCGGGCAGGCGGGCAGGCAGCCAAAGCAGAGCTGGGAGTGGCGGGGCTCTCCCGCGGAGATACGGGCAGGTGGGCGGGCGAGCGGGCGGCGGAAGCAGGGTTGGGGGCAGTGGGGCTGTCCCACAGAGATTGGGGCGGGCCAGCAGGCAGCAGAAGCAGGGTTGGGGGTAGCAGGGCTGTCCAGCAGCGGAGATCGGAAAGGACAGGTGGCGGAACCAGGGCTGGACAGGGGGCTCAGGAGGAGGAGGATGGGAGAATCAGCTGCCGGAAGCAGGGCTGGATGGGAGCAGCGGGGCTGATGGTGGGGTCGTCGGGGAGGGGCTAACCGGGGAGATTGGTGGGTAGCGGGGGAACTGGCCACTGGAAGCAGGGCTGGACGGGGCAGCAGGGCTGGACTGGGGAGATCGGGAGGAGAAGTGGGGGGGGGGGAGCAGGACTGACCTGGGCACATGCAGACCCTGCAGACCCTGGCAGATGAGTGAGTCTGGCCGGGGATTCCATTTTGCTCTCTCCTCCCCACATACCCTCCCTGGAGTAGTTGCAAACTGCCTGGCAGGTAGACACACACAGACAGCGTGAGCACATCTACCAGCCAGGCAGCTAAGGACTGATACACCTAATTATAATAAAACATACCTAATTAGAAAATACCAGGCATTTTATGTGTCTGGCAATTTCTCAATTTCTTTCCCAGACAAAACCTTCAAATACCGGACTGTCCAGTACAAAACCGGACACCTGGCAACCCTACCCTTCCTTGCACCTTCCCTCTTAACCAGATAACCTACCCCCAATCTGCTCCTGCTCCCGCCTCCTGGAGTGCCCATGCGGCGCCGGGTCCCCCAAGCCCTGGCCCAGGCTGGGTGGAGGATGCAGCCGGTTGAAACACTGAAAATTTATTCATTTTTCAATCTTTTTTTTAATATGCGTTTATATTTTGGGGCTGCAAAAGACAGTACTGAAAAAAATAAACGGGTTCCAACTAAAGTAAAAAGTTTGGGAAACCCTGATCTAGCCAGCTTTCTATCCATCTTACAGTCCATTTATCCAATCCATATTCCCTTAACTTGCTGGCAAGAATATTGTGGGTGACTGTATCAAAAGCTTTGCTAACGCTGGCACTGGGGGCTTTGGGAGGACCAGAAACAACTTATTTGAATATTCATCATTTGCTTATTGAATATGCAAATATGCAAATTAATGTTACCGGTCGTCCAAAAGCTCGTGCATGGATTTACTGGTCCCCGTGTCAAAAAGTTTGGGAAACCCTGCCTTAAGGCTTCCCCATCTTCAGAATCTCACCCACACTCCATGCTCACCCGCATGCTCAACACATTCCCTTTGTGCAATGATAGCTAGATGTAGCCTAATCTGAACACTGGTGGGAGGTTTGCGTAAGATCAGGGGGTGGGTAGGCCCGCCCTTCCTGTTTAGGCCCCGCCCTTTCCGGGGTGGCCTGGGGCTCCTTCAAACATTTTTGAAGTGGCCCCTGGCCAAAAATTATTGCCCACCCTTGTGTCAGAGGATCCCTACCCCCAGAGCTCAGTAGCAGCCCAGAGACCTAATTTCTCATTCCTGTTATACCTCAACAGTCACTGGACATAATTCACCATTGTTGGTTAAAGTGATGTCACAGCTTATGGGACTGAAGAGATCTATTGTGACAGATGGTGTGGAAAGAAGTAACTTGATTGTCTGGAACTCACTCTGGAAGCCAAGTGGTGAGGTAGCAGAGCACTGCTCACGTGGACAGCGCGCTCACATGTTCAGAATGACAAGCTCTGTGTGTGCCTCATGCAGCTGATGGGATAGGGACTCCCTTGTCATGGGAGAGCTGGAACACAAGGATGGCACCCCCTCTGCTGGTCAGATGAAAGCTGCCTGCATGCCAGACTCAGTAACTAAGAATCCAAATTAGGCTAGGAGAAAATGCATGAAAGACAAGAGGAGGCAGCAGGGAACATTCCCCCCCTCTCCCGCCTGCCTTAATTTCATGCTCAATTACAGCCATAGAACAGAATGAGGTTAGTATTAAACCGGAAGTATTTTCCTTCCGCCTCGCAGCTGTCAGGCTATTTTTAAACCTCACTTAAATGCCAGAGCCATACATTTTTTATAAAAACTTACAGCTGGAAATGCCCTTTTGCTTTCTATCAAACCTACTCTGTGCAAGGCATTTACTGATTTTAGTTACTTGTCTGAGATGCAGAAATTGCTGCTATCATGTTTGATAGAGCAGATTTATACACCTAATGATCTCCCACAAGCTCAGGAATTTCTGTGGGGGTAGGGGTTGTGCTTTTTTTTGTAAATGTGGACCTCAGGAGTGTGAAAGCCTCCCCCCTGGTCTCCAAGTAAGCAGCAGTCAGCCCCAGCCTTCCCCCAGCTGGTCAGAGCATGCTTACTTGGGAGATGGGGAAGGGGGGGTACTTTTGCACACACACACCCTGCCTACTTGCCTGTCCCATCTTAACCAGACTATCAGCTTTATGGTGATGAGGGAAGAGAAAGCCCTTGGGACTTTTAAAGAACATTAGCGCCCATTTGTAGAAATGAGATACCTTCCATAACTAACAACAGAGCTGGAATTCTGACCCAGGGTCTTAATGCAAATGTTACAAAGAAGCTGAAATGCTCTCAACCCCCTTTTCAAATGGTGAGAATTAAAGATCAGGATGGCACTGCAGCCAATGCAAGCCAGAATTAAGGTAAGAATTTCCTCTACTACAGCTGACTAGTGAAAAACTGGACAGAGTACATGCTGTAGAAATATAGAGAAGCAGCACAGTCTACAGGCTAAGCCAAGGAATCGGGATTAGGAGATCTGGGTTTGAACCACCCCTTCACTTACTTTTTGACCTCACCCAAGGCTTAGCCTTCATGTGCCCCAGTTTCCCCATTTCAAATATCATACAATGGAATTTTAAGACCAGCTGAAGCTGATCAATCAAATCTTCTTCATGGAACCTTCTATATGGCTAAATGGGCCACCTCCTATCTTTGAGAAACTGGGCTTCATAGTAATGTGTTTATAGAGGAGGAGAGAAGAGACCAAAGGGAGATATTTCAGTCCCACAGTCAAACATTACTAATGTTTTGGGGGACCAAACTTGAGGTATTTAAAAGGTGATGAGCAGATTTAGAAAATCAGGTTCCTTTCAAGTGTCTCAAAAAGTTGGGACTCACTCAATAGCAGAGATACAGCAACACTAGTCATGCCTGAAAACATAGGTCATAAGTAATTACTGAACACCTTTGGGGAGGGAAAGTGAGTTGGCATGTTACCTGCTCCTATACTGCAAAATTAGTTGTATTGTAAAGTGTCTGACTGTACCAATATAAAATTAATCTCTTGCTAATTTATATTTTTAAATTGAACAAATTATTGATTTTAAAGAGGATTTGAATAAATAGAACCAGCTGGAGCATATTTGACCGACAGTACTCTATATAAGCACAATATATGGTCAATCAATACATTAGTGACCAGAGAGCTTTGACCAGAGAACACACGAAAATATACAATACTTATAGCGTTTAGTTGAACAAAATTGGATCCCTGTATCAACCTGGCTCCCTAGTGAAGGCAGGGTGATGCACTCACTTAAATTCAGACATCTCATTGTGTCGCCTGACCAGGATTCTCAAAGATCTCATTGCTTAGGCCCCCACCTCACTAAGCACTTAAATACATGTCCCATTGTAAGTGAGAGTAGTTCTAAGTCATTGAGATGATTCACATGCTTCAAGGTTGGTATGTGTTGTACTTAAGTACCCTTCTGGATCAGGGCCTTAATGAGAGCAATTTAGAGATTAAGTGTTCACCCAGAAACTCTGGTTATGACTCTACTTCATCTGTAATTTCCAGCTCGGGTAGATGTATGTGCTCTACTTTTGATTGAGATAATGCACTAAAAATAGCTGTGCTGCGGTGGTGCAAGCAGCAACTGAGCCAGCTGCCAGAGTACAGTCCTAGGGGAATATTCAGGGAGCTAGTCCATCCCACAGCGAGCACCATAGCCAAACTGTGATTAGCATGCAAGCTTGATTGCAATGACACTGTCCACACCCTCTGAGAGCAAAGGAAGGTCCTGACTTCCCTAACATGGGAGCTAGATCATGGGCTACTGGAGGACAACAGAAAAAAATGGATCAAATAGATGAAATGAATAGCCCTGTTTAAGTCTCCATTTTCCTACACAGAACATGGATAATGAAACTAAAATACTGAAAAGCCATATCTACACTTCAGAGTTCACTGTTCCGCAAGAAGTGTTTTGCTAAGAGTTACAGGCACTATTTGATTTGCCCCTCTCTCCTGTTTAGAGATGGAGCTGATCAGGCCCCGTAGACAGCCTTTTGGTTTGTTGAGTGACCACTAGAGCTGAAATCACTGGTAATTAGGCTCCCACCGCAGCCCAGCCTGCACTCACAGTGAGGTTCCCCTACTCAGAGTTGAATCACTGAGCGCTAGAGCTGGAGGGACCCTCAAGAACCTGACTTGCAAAGGTCACAGTATCACATGGCAGTAGAAGCTGATGGCGCAGGGCCATTGGAGATGGCACAGATGGTGGCCCAAAACAATAGTGGCCGGAGCATATATATTTTAATGACTTCACTCCTGAATGCTAGATTTGTGACTGGGAAACTTACATTCATTATTTGCCAAGGTTGTTCAATCACATCATCGATATCTTGAGAGGTCATTATCTGGGGCAGTTTCTGTACTAAACTCTTTGGCTACGTCTAGACTGCATCCCTTTTCCGTAAAAGGGATGCAAATTAGTCACATCGCAATTGCAAATGAAGCGGGGATTTAAATCCCCCCCGCTTCATTTGCATATATAACTGCGCCGCTTTTTCGGCTCGGCGCTTTGACGGAAAAAGCGCCAGTCTAGATGCGGATCTTGCGGAAAATAAAGCCTTTTCTGAAAGATCCTTCAGAAAAGGCTTTATTTTCCGCAAGATCCGATCTAGACTGGCGCTTTTTCCACAAGCGCCGAGCCGGAAAAAGCGGAAGAGTTATAGCTTATGCAAATGAAGCGGGGGGGATTTAAATCCCCGCTTCATTTGCAATTGCGATGTGTCTAATTTGCATCCCTTTTACGGAAAAGGGATGCAGTCTAGACGTAGCCTTTTAGTATTACAATTAATTTTTATGTAAGAATGGCTATTAGGTCAGACCACTGGTCCATGTACCCCAGTATCCTGTCTTCTGCAAGTGGCTATTCCAGGTGCTTCTGAGGGAATAAACAGAACCAGGAGTCATCCAGTCACCCGTCCCCTGTGGTCCACTCTCCGCTTCTGGCACACAGAGGCTTGGGACATTCCGAACATCATATTGCACTCCTGCCCATGCTGGCTAATAGCCATTGATGGACCTATCTTCCATAAACTGATCTAGTTCTTTTTTGAGACCTGTTATAGTTTTGGCCTTCACAAAATCCCTGGCAAAAAGCTCTATGGGTGATTGTACATTGTGTGAAGAAATACATCCTTTTGTTTCTTTTAAACTATTAATTTCATTGGGTGATCTTTGGTTCTTCTGTGAAGTGAAGGCGTAAATAACACTTTATTCATTTTCTCCTCACCAGTCAAGATTTTATAAGACTCTATCATTTCCTCTCTGAGTCGTCTCTTTTCTAAGCTGAAAAGTCCTGGTTTCTTTAATCTCTCTTTATATGGAAAGCTAGAAAGCGTGTCTCTCTCTCTCACCAAGGCCCAGGAGAAGGCATTACCTCACCCACCTAGTCTCTCTCAAATATCCTGGGACTGACACAGCCACATCACATTGCAAGCTTACGCGTTAATGCAAATTAGTCATTTTCTTTTTAGAATGTCCACATAAGTGTTTGAAGTCTGACATTATAGCTCACGGAAGTTCAGTTAGTTTAAGAAACAGCGGGTCAGATTTTCAAGGCAACTCAGAACCAATTAAGCAATGCAACACATGGCCAGGTTTTCAAAAGGGTTGTGTGTTGAGCTCTTTCAAAAATCTGGATAACCAGAACACAGACTTCAAGCAAAGCCAGACTGAGCTTCACAATGGTATAGGCTAGGTGCTGAACTCTTTTGGAAATCTAGTTCAATTAAAACATTAGCATTTTCCACATCACCAGTATTTGTATAACAAAAGCTTCTTTGTCCAGTCATTGGCTCAGACTTCCAGAAAGCAACAATGGCTATCATATGTATATAGAAGCTTAATAATCAGCCCACTTGTTTGAGTTAATGGACCTTTCTTCTAGCATCCCATCCAATACAGCATGGCCAACTCTCATGACTTCATCACAGGTCTAACATTGCTGGGTGTTTTTCTTAAAGTTCCAGGTCCTGGAGTCAGGTGATTAAGAGAGAATCTTAGGCGACTTTGGGGAAATAGATTAACTCAGTTTTCAGTCCTCACCGTTGAAGAGCAAAGTGTGAGGAGAAAAGCCTGAAAACCCAGAAGGCAAATAAAAAGAACCTACACTTATTTTTTAAATCTCATGATTTCTATGTCGATCTCTTGTTTTTGAAACAGTTGACTTCTTTATGAAGGTTTGGCAAAATGACTACTAGAAGAACTTTGGGGTCCAAGAATTATTGTCTCTTTAAAGATGTTCCAGGTCTGGGCCCAGATATTGTGTACTTTCGGGCAAGACAATCAATGAAGATGGGGTGTGTCCACCTTTCCAAAAGGAGACTGGGCAGTTATTAGGGCTGGCTCATTCTAATGGTTAGGAGAACTGTCATTCTTGTGCAATGAGCAAGACACCACACCACAGGTTCCTCTGAGTAGTTCACCAAATTCTGAACCACTCAAATATACATTTAGTTCCATAATTCCTTTGTCAAGCAAGCCTTGGGGAGGAGACGAGACCCATTCAGTCACAAGTCAAACTCTAGGACAATCTAGAACTGGACAGATTTTTGTCCCCCAATTTATCCATCAGTCAAAAATCTTGGATCCCACCTTTTCTGTGCAGTTTGTGAAGCTCAATGCTGTGGATGCTAAATGTTATCAACACTCATTTAGTTGACTGGGGAGGAAGGAAAGTTGGAACCCCAAAGCATTCAGTCTCTGGCTCTTACTGCTTCAAAAAATAGCAGACCTTTACCCTTTTAAATCCCTGGTCTCCTTTGAATTGATGTTAGTGCTCATTAGTTGGAGCATAATTAATGAATTTTGCTATAACTTGTTGAAAAAGTTGTGCTGGTTTTAGAAAAGTGTCAGTGTTATAGGCATTTTAGCTAGCATCTTCTAATCGTGTGTGTGTGTGTGTGTGTGTGTGTGTGTGTGTGTGTGTGTGTACATGCTTATGCTCAGACCTAGTGGATATAATTAGAAACAGCTTATTGCATTGCATGGTTTTTGTATTTGAGACTACAAGAAAAGGCAAAACTTTTGAAATGCATTTTTCCCCTGACCCATACATGATAATCCTCTTTAATGCATGGGTGGTTTGTGGGGTTTGAAAATGCATTAGTTAAGGGTAAATTGACCTTTTTTTAAAATTACATTTGTATTATTTCCTTACATTTTAGGGCAAAATTTGTGTTAATGAAGGTGGGGGCTGAAAGCTCAGAAGAGGCAGAGATAACCAAATAGGCATATGAGAAACTACAGAAGGATCTGATGAAGTAGGTGAATTGGGCAGCAAGATGGCTTCTTCTTCTTCTTAAACTCTTGTACTCCGAGTGGAGCATAGGTCATCTATGATGGCAGATATGTCAATTGAAAGAAATAGTAGGTGTTGCATACAGGGAAGATGCCTTACCTACCCCAGTGAGTTCTGATCCAGCAAGATCCTCTGAGGATAAAAGTCAAGGTGTATATTTTCAATAGCTCAGAGGAGATATCTGCTGAACTTGCAGGAGGAATGAGTCCCAAGGCCTTTAGATGATGAGACAGTACTGAAAGCGGGTAGAAAACGGTGCTGTGATTTTCTGTGACATGATGGCAACTCCTGGGAGGAGTGCAGTTGTGCTCATGTCACCTCTAGGTAGATATTTAGTGGAGGAGGCTGAAAAGTTCCAGAGACAGAAAAGAAATGAGAGGCCTGGTGAAACACTACAGAGCTGATCAGCCTGCAAGAGAGAAGAACCAGATATGACTTAACTGATGTAAGAGGCAGTGGATGCTGCTAAGGGGAGGGATTGCCTGGCTGGCCCTAGTTTGAGTCACCATGACCATTTAGCTGGTGCTGTAAAGCCAGGGCTGCCCCATTACAGTGTTAAGTGTCATGACTATGGGAATAAATATGCATCCAGCCAAAGGTCCAAGACACTGTGATCAATTATGGGAACCTGGGAACCCACCTTCCACCTGGTTGTTGCTATACCCAGGACTGGAATTGCCAGTGTCCTTGGTTTCTACCTCCTCACCCATACTAGGACAATGTGGGCACAAACTGCACTTCCACCAACCCTCTGGGCCTGCTGTGTCCCTCTGGGAACATTCAGCAATTGGGTAGGGTGGAAGTTCTGCCACAGAAGTGCAGCTTTAAGTTACAATCAGGGTATCCCTAATTTACCTTGGCTATGCTCTATGTAATGCCAATTTGCTGCCACGGAGCAATGCTGGCCAGCTGTAGTCTCTGGGTATGTCTAGACTACACGGCTCCGTCAACGGAGACATTCTTTTTCACGAGGCATAAGGGATCAGTCGGCAAAGGCTGCCCCAGCCGACCGATCCGTGTCTAGACTACCGCGCTGTGCCGGATCAGCTGATCGTCGGCACAGCGCAGCGGCCATGTTTATTTTAATGAAGCGGGGATTATTTAAATCCCCGCTTCTTTGCCTATGCCAGGTAAACTAGTTTACATGGCTCCGTCGACGGAGCCATGTAGTCTAGACATACCCTCTATGGCAGGGTGCACGTTGAAGGCATCTTTCACTGACTTTCTAGGTAGACTTGCCATTGCAGAGTCCTGGATCTTGTTGGTAGATGCTGGCATAACCCACAAGTGAATTGACCCTGTGCTATGTAGAACAGCTATCTTTTCTCTCAGCATTTCCCTTGCTAGTAGAGATACAGGCGAGCAAGAAGAGACAGAAAGGAGCTTCCTGCCTGCCTGCCTTCCACCATGGCCTTTTCAAACAAGACCATTAGCATTCACATGCGCTCCGGCCAGAATTCCATTCTCATGCCTCTGCTCCTTGCTGAACGTTCTGTTCTTTTAAAAAAAACACAAGCCAGATTAAAAGGAACAGCAAAGTGCAACTATTATCAACCTCCAAGGAGAGAAAATTAGGTCACTAAAGGGACTTGAAATGCTCTGAAAATGGTGCTGTTTCTGGCCACAAGATGGAGCTGGTGTATTAGCGGTAGCATGAATAATTGTTCTATTGTGCTAGAAAAGCCAGCAATCTGATAAGGATAGCAACACCCCCCAGATCCCTGACTTTTCCAGCAAGGTGTGAATATATTGTATTCTTCACAGCAACACCATGACACTTAGAAAGAAACATACATACAGCGCAACATATTCTTGGGACCTGAACTTGCCTGGGACACCTCCACCTGTGCGGTGATGTTATTACAAGTAGGGAGCAGTACAAGCATGTTCCCTCTCCTGAGACAGGTCACGCTCCTCATCCATTGCATTAGCAACTGGGATACAAGTTCTGCAATGCAAACATTGCCTAGACGGAGAGTGTAAGCTCCCTGGGCAGGCACCATCTTGTGTGATCTGTTTGTACTAGTCCTGGCACAATGAAGCATCTATCCCTGATTGGAGCTATTAACATAATACAAGTAAGGAAGCAACAATACAATAATAATCTGCACTGGGAACATTTGGTGCAGGCAGCATACTGTATAGCCTTGATAGTTTCTTCTCTTACCCATTGCTTTTAGTGTAGAAGAAAATAGTAACTTAATGACGCAGGACCGTCTCCTATTCTGCATCTGCTTTGCAATCTTGGCTTCCAGGCTCCTGCTGTAGAAATACATACTTACCCAGCTGGCTTGTAGGCATCCTGGAGGGCAGGTGTGCTCCTTCTGAAGCTTTTGGGGACTCTGGGTGCTGGCTCCTGATCCTTTATGTTGCCTTGTAGGTCACTGCAAGACTGTGGATTATTGTCTCCTGGCACTCTGGGGTCTTCTCTTTGCAGCAGATCTGTTTTGCTGCCTCGTCTATCTGATGCTATAGCAAGTGCCCTTAGAGGAAACTGCTTAGAAGATTAATATTGGGGGCAGGGGATTCTTCTCTCTGGGACCAGAACAGAGCAAGGCAGGGGAGATGACTAAAACGTTCATTTGCAATGCAGATAACCTCTTCCAGGCCAAGTAATAAATAAAAGCAAGGATGGTCTCATGGAATGTAAACGTCATACAGTGTTTTAGGTGAGACACCAATGAGTGTATTGCTGGTGTCCCATTCTTATCACTCCTTCACCCTCCCTGCTGGAGTGCCCCAGAGCTCTGTCATTAGCAACCTCCTCTTCTCCTGGCCCTCTCCTCTATTTCCATCATTTCAGATGCCCCTGCTGATTCCCAAGGCTATAGATCATCCCCTGGCGCCTCACCTACCAACCTCTTTTCAGCTCATCCTCCTGCAGAACAGACTGCTAAATAACTCAGACCGACCTGGTTTCAATCCAATTTCTCTTTACCTCATACCTTCTCTCTTCCCCTCCTTCCGTCATCCTTGGCCCCACCATCCTTTCCTGTTTGCAAACTCACCACCTGATGTCGCCTTCCCTCCTCCTCTTTCCTTCTCTTACATCCAGACTCTTGCGGTGTAATTTCTTCTACATTTTTCCAGATTCGTCCCTTTCTCTCTATTCCTATTGTCAAAACCTCCATGCTGTGGTGACGTTCAAACTGTGGCCTCCTTGTTTCTCCCCCAATATCTCCCTCCCAAAGCACAGATTCAGGTATCTCCTTCCTTTCCCAAGGGTCAGGCCTCTCTGTCTCATTCTTGACTCTCTACCCTTATTACATTCAAGGTTCTCCTCACATCCAAATCACTTCATAATTATGCGGCTGCCTGCACTTCTGCCACTCTCTTATCCTATTCCCCACACTGTGAGGCTGACCTGAGGCTGACAGATCACATGCCAGCTCATGCCAAGGTCTTGCTGAACACTTACAAACGTACAGCTGGAAACCCGTCTTGCTTACCTGTGAGTTAACATAATCAGAATAGATGTTAGATACATTGATAAGAACAGGCTGAGACTTTATAAAATGCTTGTAGGATGCTCCATGTATTAATCTCACTTATCTCTGGAGCCCATGGTTTAAAAGTTATATTGGGCATTTGCACCGTGACTCTCTCTAGTGTATGTAATTCAACTAACAGGAAAAGAAGCATTGATTGAGGTAAAGTGCTTATTTGGCACCCAGGATGATCCACTAGACAGAGACTTTGTTGACTGCATTCCTAGCTCCCTCCAGGAAGGAGACCCCCACATATGACTTCATCCCATTGATTTTGGGCTCTAGAGGGAGGGGATAAAAATCCTTGAGAAGGAAAATCGAAGTCTTCTTTATGCTGTCTATATTCGGAGGGGAAAGGGGTCCTCCGCAAATGCACGTCGATCCCATGCTGCTTGGCATGGGTTAGTCCTGAACAGACATTCAATGCTGACCAGTTACTATATTTTGGTCATCTTTTGAAAGCATAGACTGTAATCACTTGTGAATATATGTTGCCTGCTTATCCTGTAAATTACTTATTTCACTTTCATATTTAATGCACCTTTAATTCATTTATTACAGGGTTGGTTGTCAGTGTTGTCTTTGGTGTGAGATCTAAGATACAAATTGATCTGGGGTAAGTGACTGGTCTCTTGGGACTGGGAGTAGCCTGAATATTGTGTGATTTTTGTGCAGGCGATCCTCTCTCTCTCGGGTAGTATAATTTGCCCTAATGGCAAGATAGATTGCAGTGTCCAAGGGCACTGTCTGAGACTCTATTCTAAGACTACTTTAGTACTTGGCGATCTCACATTCATTACTGGGTTGGTGAAACTAATTATGGAACCCCAAAATATGTTTGGGGTGTCTGTGCCAGACTATTTTTTTACAGTCTACCCTGAGGTTGGCACACTCTGTCACAAGCCACTCCAAACATCATGACACACACCATAACAGCTTCTGTCCCGGACACTCCATTTTGGCCGTAGTGAATGCAACTCCACTGAAGTCCTTTGCACCAGACTAGAATACAACCCTTTGACTCTTTCATCAACTGAGTGTCAGCCAGATGCTGCCGTTCCTAATCAAAGTCGATGCACATTTTGCGCCACTAAAAGGAGGGCAGAATTTAGCACCACATCCCAGACTGCTCTCTATTGGAAAGCATTCCAAAGTCTGTCCTCCAATCCAGATCTAAAAATTTACCTCTATTCCATATGGTTTCACAGTTCTAACGAGTACATTCCATTCTCTCTCTCGTTCCCATTTCACGCAGTCCTGTGCTCAAGGCAGAGATGTATCACTCATTTAGCAAAGGCATAATGGTCAGAGTTCATACCCAGTGGGACACACCCACTGGCATTAGGTACTTAAGAATAAAGCAGAACTTCTCTACTCAAGGACCTTGTTGTTTCCTTTGGTTTAGAGTCTGCCTGTTGTCTGGGCTACAGCAAGCTCAGCAGTCTCAGTTGTGTGACCGAATGCTCTAATCTGAATGGGGGCAATGTACATACTCTATGCAGCCAAAATTCTAGAGGAAAGGGCTTTTTCATTTTTTAGCTGTTAATGTGAAGGAGGCTGGATGGCTGAGATTGATAATGGGCTGCATAGCCTTTCATGTCTAGGTCACTGGTGGTAATTTGATCCAGTTCAGTTGAGATTGAAAGTCATTACCAGCTGATGGCTGTTCAGCGACCCATAGGAAGTGAATTGACATGTGGACTGGTCACAGTAGACTGGCAATAAAAGCATAAAAAAAATGTCTTCCAGACTCAGCAAAGATCAAAGACTTGAAGCTTCAGTTACACTGTAGAGGTAGGTTAGGGCAGAGACAAAGCAACATGGGGAAGCTCATAGTGCCTGCTGTACCTGGCTATGGATAAACTGAGGGCTCCGTTCAAGTCTTTCAGTTCACACTTTTTACCAGCAATGCAATGTGTTTAAATGAGGTTGTAACAGTACATTTAATTATATTAGTTAAATACATGACATACTGGGTATAAATACAACATATGCTAAAATACCAACAGCAATCTTATGTCATAAGCCAGCTCATTGGTCATCATGAGGCTGAGAACAGCAGCTAGTTGCAATACAAATTTGCTAAGTTGCTCCTTGTTTGGGCTCATCTACAGTGACAGGTTTCTTCCTGTCCTTCTGCCCATCCTCTTATCTGGATTTCCCATGTGCTGCACACCACACAAACTGCTGCCAAATCCTAATGGTTTTGGCTGTCAGCACACGAGGACAGGAGCAAACACGCACAGATGACATCTGCAAACACGCCAGTGCCAAGACAAGGGAGAGAGACCAATTCCTGTGGCAGCCTCAGCAGTGTAATTCTGAAGCAACTTCATTGATGTCACTCCAGATTCACAGAGGTATACATGAGAGCAGAAGTTGACTCCAAATGTTGAGAGATGCACCTTAGTCCCTACAGGGGACCGTCATCCAGCATTTGTTTCTCCACCCAAGTCCTTTAGGCCTCCATTTCAAATATTTTCAATATAAAAGAGGCCACAGCGATCCATATCACAACGATTAACATCAATAGAGTTACACCAGGGGTTAATTTAGCCCAAGATATCTATCTTATTCCTGGGCCCAAAGCCAATATGTGCTGGGCATTAAGCCCAGTGCTTTTTATATTCTGCAGCTAGGATGCTACGGAATGCTGCTCTCTCTCTCTCCCTGGCAACTCATCCCCTGAGCTTCAGAAAATACCATTCTGCTACTTTCAAGCTAGACAAAAGGCACTGTTACTGTAGCCAGGGGCTAGAAGAATGAAAGCAACAGTATCAGCAGTGCCTGTAGCTTGCATTAAGTAGAAACCACCGAGCACTTTCCTCTTTTCCCAACTGCCACCTTCATTTTGCTCTTCTCTCAGACTGACGAGCCTCTTTTTTCTCCAGACTCACCACCTCCCTATTACTGACACCATCTGACTTGGTGTCAGCAAAGGAGAGAATATGCTTTTACTTTAGGGTAACAATGTTTGGTCCAGTCTTCTGCCAATGAAGCACTGGCAGGATTTTTGTATTCAGTAGGGCTGACCAATTAATTATTTAGGCATCACTTAAAGCAATCTTTTGAGCTAGTTCCAGCATGGCTTGGCAAGAATGGTTCTGCAAACTTAGTCATTACAAAAGCCATCACAATTTGAAGAGTTCACATTTTAAAAAGTTCCATGGGTGATTTGCTCAATTGGCAGGGTGGATGAAAGCAGACGCATATTAATGTGATATAACAGAAAGAAAACATACTCCTAGTATTTTCCCTTAAGAGATTATACTGCTATTGACCTTGGTTCAGGAATGAATTTGTCCTTCATATTAGATTTCTGTTTGGTCTGGTAAAACAAATTTGATACGCTTGTCTTGGAAATGTTTTGTAGGGCTGGTGAATGCAGTCCCCACGAAGAGTTCCAGACTGACAGTTCTATACACTGGAATCTTATTTTGGTTCCTCACACTGACCGCTAAACTGCCAATATTTCCTCAGGCTAAATCTAAAGGGACCACCCAGCTAGGCCAAGGGTTATTTCATTCCCCACTCCCAGTCAATCCTGGACCTCTCTTCTGAGAAAACTCACAAGTTTGTCACTTGTGATGTGATGTGGTTACCTGCCTCCTGGGAACTGGACTGAGAGAACCAAATTCATTTCACATAGGTCCCTGGCTCCCAGTCCTGCTTCCATTATCCACACCGTGTGAAGGGCAGTGAAATCTGAAGACTGACTAGAGCCCTCACATCAAATGTACAGGTGTTGGGAAACTGATCACATGTCTTTGCACCCCTTCAGTCAGTCAAGATGGAAGCCTAAGTCCAGGCTGTTCTATAAACCATCAGCCTGCACTTTCACCCTTCTGGCCGTTACACTCATAGTAGGGCCAGGGCTTTACCAGACTAATGTGTTTTAGCTCATCAAAATCGGTGTTGCAAGAAAAGCCACAATAGAAACAAATGGTCACACTCAGAAATGTCAGTGTGATTATTACTGATTTATAGCAGGCCAAGGAAGCTTAGAATCAGACCCAATATGCCAGCATAGTCTGGGTTGCTGATCTATAGCACACAGTATGGCACCACCCTGGAGAGCAGCCAGCACCACCAGATTAAGACACAATGTATAGACACACTAGAAGATGGACCTGGTGTTGCTCGGGTCCTTAACTCAATTTTAGTGTTTTGGAACATAAAATGAAAATGTCCAGGCTTCACTTGAATCATTGTTCTGGGGTGGGGCTGGGGATGAGGGGTTCAGTATGCAAGCTGCCCTGGGAAGAGAGGACAACCCCAGCCCTCTCTCACCACAGCAGCTTAGGGCCAGGTGAGAAGCCACCTCTCCATAGCCACTGCAGCTCCAGCGTGCATAGCTGGGGGAGGGGTGCATGCCCCCGGGTGGGGCAGGTCCAGGTTCGTCTGCCTCTTGTGCTCCCGTCATAGTGAGGAATGCAGCAAACTGTGCACTTTCCCCTTGCTCCCTGATAAAAGGGAACAGTCACTGATATCCCTATATGAATCTGGGACAGAATTTCAGCTGCCGCCCCTTGCTCTCCCTAAAGGGCACCTTGGGGGTGGGAAGCTTGGGGGTAGGGAAGCCCTGGGGTGGGGGACCCTCAGCCAGTTCCTTTTACCTGCCTGATGCTTCTATCTCTTTTTCTGCATGGTTTTATGAGAAGCAATCCTGTTCCAGGCACATCCCATTTTCCTGGCACAGCCAAACCCTGACCTTGCTTTAAGTTACAGGAATAGGAAGCTACATACTGAATTTGTTGCTCCTAACTTACCGTTTAGGTCAGACACACTCACAGACCAAACTCTCTCAGATATGTAGTATTTGGCCCGTGGAAAGGTTCAGGGGTCATTCAGACTGGAACTGAATCATTTCAGGCTCTGTATAAACATAACTCAATGAATGACTTCTTCCTCTCTTTTCTGCTTTTTATTCTGAGTTATAATTCCATAGCACCTAGGGGCATAAGACTGTGCATCATTATTCAGCTGCAAATAAAAGCATCATTATTCTTACTTGTTTTGCTCTAACTGAGACTTTAGAACAAAGATTATGTTTAAAAGATTATGGCTAACAGCCTTTTTTCTGTTCAGCCAGCTAAGTCAACCTATATACTCTGCTTATCAACTTCCTCCATAAACATCTTGAGATACATGACTTGTGTGTGATCCAGGAGTCAACTTAATAAATTTCTTACATGTACTATCCTATTGCAACTCCCCTTGGGGGAGAGGGTCAGAGCAGGGGGTGAGGTGCATGAGTCAAGGCTGGGGGCTTAGGACTGCTGTATGTGGGGGGAGGTGCAGGAGTCAGGGAAGTGGAGTATGAAGGGGGCTTAGGCCAAGAAATTGGGGGGCAGCTTGGGGCTGGGAGTGCAGCCACCACACTGCCCACTTGCCAGATCCTTGGGGCTGGCTGGGGTGATGGGGACCACACTGCCCTGCTGCCGGATCCGCAGGGTGGCAGGGACTGCACTGCCCAGCTGCCCAAGCACCAGACCCACAGCCAGCGTGCACTGTGGCAGTGCAGCCCAGGGTGTTCCAGCAGCATCCAAAGCCTGGCCCGCAGCCAGCCAGTCTCTGACTGATGTGCTGCACCGGGGTACATGGGCTTACTTTCACCTTAGGTGGGATCTAAAAGTCACCAGCAAGCTTGACAGGCTTTCTTCTGCCTCCCCTCTACGTATGTATAACATCCAGATCACAGAATTTAATATGCTACAGCTATTACCTAAGCCCCACCCTGACATAACTCTGCAGGCATGTTTGAGAAAACTGGCATGTCTGTGGCATTGAGTTCTACCTCTGGGTGATTCTGGCCAACATGCTTGGGGCCTTTCCAAGATCTAGAGGGGTGGTATATCCCATCCAATCCCATCCTACCTCTCTCTTTGGATCCACCACACAATGCCCTCCCCTTTCTGATTTGCCAACTATCCATCTCCAACATTCAAATCCATCCTAAAGACCCATCTGTGATGGTCACAAGAAGGAATCAAACTAACTCAAGTTGAATTGCTGGACTTGCTGCTTTGCCCCCATCTTGTCTGGCAGTTCCTTGGGGAAAACACTGGCTTCAGTCCATGCGTTGTGCGGTGCTGAGCTCACATTTAGCACCTCTAACACACATGGCTACCCCTCTGAGACTTCATAACTCACGAGAAACAACTCATGCCTCTGAAGGCAGTGGGAGGCAGTAAGAGTATACAGTGGGAGCCCAAACTCATTCCTTAGGTAACTCAACTGAAGTTAGCGAGATACACAGACTAGCACACTGGCAACAAAGTGGCCCAGTATTCAAGTAAGGTGAAACTTACAGTGAGCTACGAATTTAACTTGTGATAGAAAAAACAGAGGTTTAAATTATTCAGTGTAAAACGATTAAATAAGAATGTAAGGCTGAGAGATCTCATATGACTGATTTGCTCTTACAGGAAGCTGCATGGTACTTAAAGAAATAACTAAGATACTGCCATGGTCCAAATGTCTGTTAGTTGAACACCAAAACCCTGAGAAAGGCTTGAGACTCTGAGGAGCTGAAAAAACCCATTAATTGCTTTGAAGCATTATTTCCTGATTCTGGATCCAATTTTGTAGTTTGATGAATGAGTGAATCCTTAGGCAATGCTCCAGTGAACCCTTCGACAACCTACCTGCATGGACCCAGAGTACAACAAGACTCCAAGAGGACATGGGGGGCCCCTTTGCCCATCACATTGCAGAATCAAGGCCTGCATTTCCTACCTCAATATCCTGCTAGGACACTTTTGTTTTCTCTAACAAGTCATCAGCTTTTCCATTTCTGTCGACGTGCTTTATGAACTGAACGCTGCTCTGTTTTACCTTAAACTGCTTGTAGGATAATTTTAGAAACACGCCTTTATTTTATCCTAAAATTGCTCAGAGGGTCTAAGGCCCTAATTTTGTTTCCATTGAACTCAAAAAGAATTTTGACTTTGCCTTCAATGGAAAGAGGGTCCCGGGAGCTTATCTTGCATATGTCTCTTCGGGACACTTTGAAAATCACTTAAAAGATACTGTGGCTCATTTTGAAAAGAAATCACAATTCGCATTCATATCAGAGACAGGCTTGCACTGGAACCATAGATCGAAGACTCCAGGTGCCAAGGATATAAACATTTCTTTAGGGCCTTTTGTATCAAAAAGCCCCAAGTACTTCACAAAACTGCAGACAAACAGCACTAACGAAACGCCTCAGGTTGGGGAGTTGGTAGCCAACGAGTGTACAGCCTCCTACAGAGAGGAAGGACATTCTCTGCCTTTACAAAAAATGCCTGGGCAGAGGCTCTCGCTGGGCCAACACAGTCTTGTTTGGCAAAGGGTCAGATTAGGAAGGCTCACACTCTTGTTCATCTGTCTCAGAAGGACAAAGGATATGAACCTGCTGGGATTTGAACTTGCAGTTCCAAGAAATCTAGACCAATAAGGCTAAGAAAAAGGGCAGTGATTTGTTATAAAAATACCTTAGAGAAATAGTTATTTACTACTAGAGCCATTGCACATGATGATTCAGAACAGTTCATACAATACTGCTTCATTATCTCTGTAACTGTCAACGGTCTCTGGAAAATACCATTGTAAGGACACTGTGCACTAGATCCAGCCTGGTAAATAGCAAGCTACCATCTTGATAGCTGTAAATAAAAATTAAATGTCTTATAAAAGTCAAGTGCCAATTACTCTTTTAATGTGATTAAGCAAGAGCAATATTTGAATATGATAGTAATGAAAATATTATGACGGAGGCTTGGAGTTATGAAGATGGATCATGTTTGGAACAAATAAATTAGGGGAAGTGAAAAGGTGTGACCAACTATAGAAATCCTGAGGGGATTCAGGCTCAGATGTTTGGGCATACGAAAAGATTAGAAGACAGCATAGGAAACTGGGAGTTAAACTTAGAAGTGGAGGATATGAGAAGCGTTGGAAGACCCCAAAATAGATGGGTGTCATACAAAAAGGATCGGATTAGCTGCAGAGTTTCTGGGGAACCACTCCAAGACAGACTGGAATGGATAAGGCACTGACCCCACATAGATGGGAATAGGACCAAGACTGAAAGAAAACTACTTTTATATGTGATTAGATTTGGTCATTCAGATTTTGACACTGAAATTTTCCTTTTACATGTCCATTACTGAAATGCTGAATACTTTCTTTGTGGGAGGGATGGTGGATATTGACCCCAATTCCTTATGATTTTATTCCTCAGTTTGAGAAAGGGACAAGTAGTGAGGACCATGAAAATGCCTTTTAGTCATATTTTGGGGCAACCAGGAGAGACCTCGGTCCCTGAATCAGTTAGAGCAGCCTCTGGACTGCTCTCAGTTACATGACTATGTTTATGATCCTGACGAGCAGAGAATAACTGAGAGCTCTGGGCATGTCACCAATATACCCTCCATGTGGAGAGGGAGAACAAGGACACTAGATATAATTATTTTCTGCTCATGTTGCAAGGCCTTCCTTGTCTCCCTGGTTACTTGTGGAAATCGAAGTTGTTCTTTCCATTGCTTGGAGTAATGAAGGGTGAAGGGTGAAGGGATGAAGGGATTTAGCTATTTTAGCAGCCTGTAATGGAATGAGCAGTTTATTATTATCAGATGTTTCAAATGGAGATACAAAACTGTCACTTTGAATTGTGGGGAGCATGTTGTTGGGGCACCTGTTAACAAAATAAAGTATTTCATAAATGCCAGTATACTGAATTATAATAATACCTAGCTCTTCTCTCGCACTTTTCATCTGTGTAACTCAAAACCCTTTACAAAGGTCAGCATCACTGTCCCCATTCTATGGGGGAAACTGAGGCATGGGGTCTGAACATGACTTTACCCAAGGTCACCCTGCAGATCTGGGAATAGAACCCAGGGTTCCTGAGTTACAATCCAGTGTTCTATTGACTAGGTCAGTGTTTCTCAAACTGCTCCGCGAGACATCTCCAGGAGCAACGCGAGGTTGACAAACTGGAAACATTGATAGGTACAACACATACAATCAGTGGACCACTGGGGCTCCGCATAAATTTTTACGCGTGTAAAGGGCCCCGGAGCCCAAAAAGTTTGAGAACCGCTGGACTAGGTAAAACTGCTCTGAAGAGAAATCCGAGTATAGCTCCTAACCCTCAGCCTCAAGGGTTGTGGGCTTGAGTACATCTCATTATTCACACCCCATTCTCTTCTCACTGCTTTTACCTGTTGTATCATTTAAACCTCACTCAACAGCATAGGCTCACCTTCTCCCTTTGTTAAGGGAGACATTGGCTTTTTGTCCATAAGACACCCTCTGCCCCTATACTCCCTAGGATAAATCAGGACTAGCTCCACTCAACTCAGGTTCTATTTTCACTGGAGCTTGGAGATGATGTTTCACCCGATCATGCTCGCGTGTTCCAAACAGAACTGTAAGAACAGCAATGCAAGGGGCAGCTAACTTCTGTCCCAAGTGCAAGCCCAACCCAGACTCTAGACACACATTGGGTGGCCCCCAGCACTTAGGACACCACAGCTACACTTCTGTTTGTAGTGCACTAACCAGTAAATCTGGCCCCATGGATTTGCGTAGGTCTAGCTTTTCTAAATAGTTCTTAACCTGTTCTTTCTCCAAGGGCTGCCCACCTCCTTCCCATACTGTGTTGCCTAGTGCAACAGTCTGGGAACCGATCCTGTCTGTGACGACAGAGGCAAAAAAAAGCATTGAGTACTTCAGCTTTTCCCACATCATCTGTCACTAGGTTATCTCCCTCATCCAGTAAGGGCCCCACACCGTCTCTGATCACACTCTTCTTACTAACATGCCTGTAGAAACCTTTCTTGTTACCCTTCACATTCCTTACTAGCTGCAATTCCAATTGTGCTTTGGCCTTCCTGATTACACCCCTCCATGCTCAAGCAATATACTAATACTACTCCTTAGTCATCTGTCCAAGTTTCCATTTCTTGTAAGCTTCCTTTTAGGATTTCACTGCTAAGCCAAGCTGGTTGCCTACCATATTTGCTTTTCTTACTGTGCATCGGGATCATTTGTTCCTATGCCTTCAATAAGGCTTCTTTAAAATACTGCCAGCTCTCCTGGACTCCTTTCCCCCCTTCACGTTAGCATCTCAGGGGGGATCCTGCCCATCAGTTCTCTAACGGAGTCAGTCTGCTTTTCTGAAGTCCAGAATCTGTATTTTGCTGCTCTACTTTCTTCCTGAACTTGACCATCTCATGATCACTGCTGCCCAGGTTGCCATCCACATCTCCTTCTCCTACTAATTCCTCCCTGTTTGTGAACAGCAGGTCAAGCTGCATATGACTCCTTCAGTACTTGTACCAGGAAGTTGTCCCCAGCATTCACCAAAAACTTCCTGGATTGTCTGTGTACTGCTGTATTGGTCTCCCAACAGATGTCAGGGTGATTAAAGTCCCTCATGAGAACCAGGGCCTGTGATCTGGAAGCTTCTCTCAGTTGTCTGAAGAAAGCCTTGTCTACCTCATCCACATGAGCTGGTGGCCTATAGCAGACACCAACCACATCACCCCTGTTGCTCCCGCCTGTAAGCTTAAGCCAAAAACTCTCAATGGCCTTTTCTCCTTCTACATACTGGAGCTCTGTAAAATTATACTGCTCTCTTACATACAGTGCAACTCCTCCACCTTTTCTCCCATGCCTGTTCTTCCTGAACAGTTTATACCCTTCCATGACAGTGCTCCAGTCTTGTGAGTCATCCCACCAACTCTCCGTTATTCCAATCAAATCATAGTTCTTTCCTCCCTGTTTGAAGGGAGTTTGAAGAACAGCTAGCCAAAAACTCAAAAGGTAATAATAAAATGTTTTTAAGTACATCAGAAGCAGGTAGCCTGCTAAACAACCAGTGGGGCCCCTGGACGATCGAGATACAAAAGGAGCACTTAAAGACGATAAAGTCATTGAGGAAAAACTAAATGAATTCTTTGCTTCAGTCTTCATGGCTGAGGATGTTAGGGAGATTCCCAAACCTGACCCGTCCTTTGTGGGTGAGAAACCTGAGGACTTGTCACATATTGAAGTGTCATTAGAGGAGGTTTTGGAATTAATTGATAAACTTAACAGTAACAAGTCACCGGGACCAGATGGCATTCACCCAAGAGTTCTGAAAGAACTCAAATGTGAAATTGCAGCACTATTAACTATGGTTTGTAACCTATCCTTTAAGTCAGCTTCTGTACCCAATGACTGGAAGATAGCTAATGTAACACCAATATTTAAAAAGGGCTCTAGAAGTTATCCCGGCAATTAGAGACCGGTAAGTCTAACGTCAGTAGGCAAATTAGTTGAAACAATAGTAAAGAATAAAATTGTCAGACACATAGAAGAACATAATTTGTTGGGCAAAAGTCAGCATGGTTTCTATAAAGGGAAATCATGTCTTACTAATCTATTAGAGGTTTTTTGAAGGGGTCAACAAACATGTGGACAAGGAGGATCAGTAGATATAGTGTACTTAGATTTCCAGAAAGCCTTTGACAGGTCCCTCACCAAAGGCTCTTACGTAAATTAAGTTGTCATGGGATAAGAGGAAGATCCTTTCATGGACTGAGAACTGGTTAAAGACAGGAAACAAAGGGTAGGAATAAATGGTAAATTTTCAGAATGGAGAGGGGTAACTAGTGGTGTTCCCCAAGGGTCAGTCCAAGGACCAATCCTCTTCAACTTATTCATAAATGATGTGGAGAAAGGAGTAAACAGTGAGGTGGCAAAGTTTGCAGACGATACTAAACTGCTCAAGGTAGATAAGACAAAAGCAGACTGTGAAGAACTTCAAAAAGATCTCACAAAACTAAGTGATTGGGTAACAAAATGGCAAATGAAATGTAATGTGGATAAATGTAAAGTAATGCACATTGGAAAAAATAACCCCAACTATACATATAATATGATGGGCGCTAATTTAGCTACAACTAATCAGGAAAGAGCTCTTGGAGTCATCATGGATAGTTCTCTGAAGACGTCTACGCAGTGTGCAGCGGCAGTCAAAAAAGCAAACAGGATGTTAGGAATTAAAAAAGGGATAAGACGGAGAATATCTTATTGCCCTTATATAAATCCATGGTACACCCACATCTTGAATACTGCGTACAGATGTGGTCTCCTCATCTCAAAAAAGACATACTGGCATTAGAAAAGATTCAGAGAAGGGCAACTAAAATGATTAGGGGTTTGGAACAGATCCCATATGAGGAGAGATTAAAGAGACTAGGACTTTTCAGCTTGGAAAAGAGGAGACTAAGGGGGGATATGATAGAGGTATATAAAATCATGAGTGGAGTGGAGAAAGTGAATAAGGAAAAGTTATTTACTTTTTCCCATAATATAAGAACTAGCAGCCACCACATGAAACTAATGGGCAGCAGGTTTAAAACAAATAAAAGAAAGTTCTTCTTCACACAGCGCATAGTCAATCTGTGGAACTCCTTGCCTGAGGAGGCTGTGAAGGCTAGGACTATAACAGGGTTTAAAAGAGAACTAGATAAATTCATGGGGGTCAAGTCCATTAATGGCTATTAGCCAGGATGGGTAAAGAAGGTGTCCCTAGCTTCTGTTTGTCAGAGGGTAGAGATGGATGGCAGGAGAGAGATTGCTTGATCATTACCTGTTCAGTTCACTCCCTCTGGGACACCTGGTATTGGCCACTGTCGGTAGACAGGGTACTGGGCTGGATGGACCTTTGGTCTGACTCAGTATGGCCGTTCTTATGTTCTGTTTGTGAGCAGCAAGGCAAGCTGCACATGGCTCCTTCAGCACTTGCACTAGGAAATTGTCCCATAGTTGTTTCCCAGGCTTCTTGTGTTCGTGTACAGACACCTTAGAAAACTAACTGATTGCCCGACCTTCTCCATATGAGTCAGGAGTCCTCCTCTTTGCACCTTCCTCCTTGTGCTTCTTCCCAGTAAACACATTCTTCCCCCTTTTAAATGCCTATAAATGACCACATTCAGAGGTTTCAAGTTTGCATGATGGCAGAGGGAGAAATGAAGGGGCACACAGAAAGAATCACATTGCAAGCCTGCTCACATGCTGTGACCTTGCCACCTCCTCAGGTACACCTACTTATGGCAGCATGTAGCATACAGGCATTGCATGCTGAGGTAACATGGCTCTAAATAGAGTAGACAGTGGGATACTGTTCTAAGCAAGTAGAGTGCTCTACACACCTGAACTCTATGGCACATACTTGACACAATTGCACCATGCCTCCCATGTCCACATTGCTATTTTTAGCTAGGTAGCATGCCCTGCTGCCACGGCCCTTTAGTGCACTGTGTCACGGGCTACTGATTCACACTTACAAACCCTATGGCTTATTTCCATCATTGCACAATTACCCGATAGGGTGTTCTGTGTAGGAAAGAATCAAGCTCTCTGTGTAACTGCCCAGGATTATTTTCGTGGTTTTGCCCTCTGTCCCATTAGCATTTTTGTACATAAAGTGATTCTACTGCAACAAAACCCCACTGAAGTCTCTTTTTACAACAGAACAGGGAGCCTAGGCACATTGGGGTCTGTATGAACACAGAGTGGAAGAGCATGCAGATCGCTTTCTCTCTTTCTCTCTCTCTCTCGCTCTCTCCAGAATAAAGCATTTAGCTATATGTTTTCAAGTTAATCTGTTAGGCACATGTGTGTTTCAAGTCAAATGAAGAATTCCTCCTCCTCCTCTTCATTTCCATTTCCATGGCTTGCCCTTGATATTCGCAAGTGAAAATCTGAAGCGGTCTGTCCTGCTCCTTTATTTCTTTTGACCGCAAATGACAACAGATGGGTTCTGTTCTCAGAAAGCAAGTCGATTCTAGAGCCAGCAGCATCTAATAAATACTTTGGTGCAGGTGGTTGAGGAAGGCTGTCCTGCAAGTCCCTTGCAAACCGGGAAAGGGGCGATGGACTGAATTCAGAATGAACTACTGCGAATCCTGTGTCAACATTGGTCTCTTCTTGCCTTTGAAATCGTCTTCCTTGACTAGCAACGTGCAGTTTGTTGCCTGTATTTGCACTGAAAGAGGTGGTATCAGACTGTGAAGTAGCTGCTGGCCTGCTGGCCTGGGATGAAGAGCAGGAGTTACTCTGTGGGGTGCCACTAGCACTCCCAGAAATAATTCCATGTTCTGATTTGATTTTACAGTTCATTCTCATCTTCCGGCTTTTCTGCTTAGGGTTTATCCACTTTGTGGGAAAAGGGGCTAGAGTGGAACTCTGCAGGCTCTGTTCGTCACTTGCATTGTTGTGCAGACGGGAAAGCACTCCATTTTTTTCACTATATTTTGAGTTGCCTTGAACCTGTTAAAGAGAGGTTGACAAGAGCACCATTAAATCATTGGGTAAGCAGCAATGAGGGGACTACTGTGTCCTCCATCTGCAGCTATCATGCTGAAATCATCTACAACTTATAATGGTAATGGGTTCCATTATTATCTTCGGCAGTTACACAGCTGAGAGGTGGAGACCCACAGTAAAGAATGTATGAATGAAATGATATATTAATTTCAATGTAACATTACATTTATTTATCATGTTACTTTGCTACTAATCACAATTCACAAACTTCACTGTTTTGATAAAGAAAAACAATAACAAAGATTCAGTGTCACCCTTAGAGTAATACATTTAAATCATATTGTAAGTCACACACATTTGTTGTTGATTCACACATGTAAATTCAATCTGTTGCAGTTTCAGATTAAACCTTATCACAGCAATCAGACTGAGGATTTGAAGTGCAGGCCAATGGGAAATTGAGCTACGATACTGACAAACAGGCCTGATTTTTCCTCATGCCTGCTCTAGTTATTAAAAAACCTTGTTTGGAACAGCTATAAATAACTAAGAGAAGGTGGAAAGCAGTGAAAAATCAGGCCCAATGTATTTATACTACCTCTCTCATGTATGAGCAGTAATGCGATGATTAAATCAGTTTGCTGGTTTAGTTCTAGGAGAGTCCAAGAATTCAATCTCATTTGTATTAAAACACTTTTCATGTGTGATTCAAGATTAAAATCTTTTGGAAAGAATAACACTTCAGAATACAAGGTGCTCTGTAAGTTCTTAAAGTGTATTGGGGACAAGTTCTTGTTTCCAAAGGTGGAAGTAGTAACTATGGTGACAGCGACTTTAGACTTGATTCTGACTAACATGGAGGAAGGGACTGGTTGTGGAGCTGAGGACAACTTGGATGAAAGTGAACATGAAATGACAGATTCCATGAGTCTAAGGAAAGAAAAGAATGAGAGCAGCAAAATAAGGACAATGGACTTTAAAAAACCCTCAGACATCTACAGACTTAGAGAATGGATAGATAGGGTCCCATGAGAATAAAAGAAGGGAAAAAATTGTTCAGGAGAACTGGCAGTTTCTCAAAGAGACAGTGTTGAAAGCCCAAGAGCAAATGATTCTGACACAAAGATAACATAGGAAGAAGAGTAAGAGGCCAATTTGACTCTTTTAGGAGCTCATTAACCACCTGGAATCCCATAAAAAGTGAAAACACTGAGACTTTGCTAAGGATGAGTTCAAAAGACTAAAACAAGTATGTAGGGACAAAATTAGAAAGCTAAGGCACAAAAGCAGTTACATCTCCAAGGGACATAAAAGGAAATAAGGGACTCTATAAATACATTAAAAATAAGAGAAAGAAGAAAGCAAGGCTAGGTCAATTATATAGTGAGGGGAGAGAGCTACTAATGGAGGACATCATGAAGACAGAGGTAGGTGTCTGATGCCTATTTTGCTTCAGTCTTTCCCAAAAAAGGAACTTGCAACCAGATGTTTAACACAATTAATATTAACTAGGGGAAAGGAACACAAGCTAGAGCATGGGAAGAACAAACTAAAGAATATTTAGATAGGTTAGATGTATTCAAGTCAACAAGCCCTGGTTAAATTCACTAGATGCTACTTAAAGAATTAGCCGAAGCAACGTAGGAATCAATAGGGACTACCTCTAAGAACTCATGGATGATGGGGGAGGTCCCAAAAGACTGGAGAAGGGCAAGCATAGAACCAATCTTTAAAAGAGGGAACAAAAATAACCTAGGGGATTACAAACCAGTCAGCCTGCCTCAACATATGGAAAGATGCTGGAACAAATTTTTAAACAACCATTTGGAAGCACTAAAATAATAGTGTGATAAATAATAGTGTGATTTTTTTAACAGTTGTGCACCCACTTGATGATAATTTAATCTAGACCTCATTTCCTTAATTTGCTCATGAGAATATAATGTGTGATTGTGTAAAAGCCTTATTAAAATCAAGATGCATTACACCTACAGCTTTTCCCTGATCCAATAGTCCAGTAACCCTTTTGAAGAAGGAAATTAAGTTGGCTTGGCATGATTTCTTCTTGAAAAATCCATATCAAGTTATTAGTAGCTTGCAATGATATAAAAACAACTGTGTGACGACAAATCCAGACTAACATTTCTGTGAAGATCTCCACAAGCTTCCAAGACGACGACTTAAAACCTGAATTCCTTTCTAACTAGCGGCCAAAGCTGTCAAAACCTTGGGACCATCACCAAAAGACAAATGGCAGAGGTTGTGGAAAAACAGCAATGTTAAGAATCAAGATCTTATTGCAGATCCTACAGATCAGCTACCTGGCTTTGCCAGGCCATGTAAGGAAAAGATGACAGTGAAATGTCTCAGAACCTTGCACAGGCATGGCCATTTCCTCCTACAGCACAATATGCAAATGTGGAGATGATGCCCAAACCCAGGACTGTAAAACAGTAAATATCATCTCATGTAAACCCATGGCGCACCCACAGTTCTCATCACCCATCTCAAAAAGCAGAACTGAACTGAACAAGGTTCAGAGAAAAGGGCTACAGAGATTATAAAGGGCATGGACTGGCTTCCATAAGAGGAGAGACCAAAAAGATTAGGGCTGATCAGCTTTAAACAAAGAGACAAGGGGGATAATATAGAGGTCTAAGGAGTTGTATGGAAAAAGTGAATAAAGACTCGTTATTTACCTTTGCCCACAATATAAAAACAAAGTTTACTACTAATGAAATTATTAGGCAGCAGGTTTATTACAAAGAAGAGGAAGTAACTTTTTGGCACAACACACAATTAGCCTGTGAGACTCATTCCTATGGGATGTTGTAATGGCCATAACTATAACTGATAAAAAAATAACTAGATAAATTCATGGAAGACAGGTCATTCAATGGCTTCTAGCCAAGATGGCCAGGAGTGCAACCTGATTCTTAGGGCAGCCTTAACCTGTGACTGCCAGAAGACAGGAAAAGACGGGGAAGATTTCTCCAACTGCTCTATTCAGTAGACTCCCCCTGAAACTCATTGTTGAAGACAGGATATTGGGCTAGACTAACCATTGGTTTGACCCAATATGGCATTCCCAACAACATAAGAACATAAGAACGGCCGTACTGGGTCAGACCAAAGGTCCATCTAGCCCAGTATCCTGTCTGCCGACAGTGGCCAGCACCAGGTGCCCCAGAGAGGGTGGACCGAAGACAATGATCAAGCGATTTGTCTCCTGCCATCTCTCTCCGGCCTCTGACAAACAGAGGCCAAGGACACCATTTTATCCCCTGGCTAATAGCCTTTTATGGACCTAACCTCCATGAAATTATCTAGCTTCTCTTTAAACTCTATTATAGTCCTAGCCTTCACAGCCTCCTCTGGCAAGGAGTTCCACAGGCTGACTACACGCTGTGTGAAGAAGAACTTTCTTTTATTAGTTTTAAACCTGCTACCCATTAATTTCATTTGGTGTCCTCTAGTTCTTCTATTTAGGAACTAATAAATAACTTTTCTTTATCGGCCCTCTCCACACCACTCATGATTTTATACACCTCTATCCTATCCCCTCAGTCTCCTCTTTTCTAAACTGAAAAGTCCCAGTCGCTTAACCTCTCCTCATATGGGACCCGTTCCAAACCCCTAATCATTTTAGTTGCCCTTTTCTGAACCCTTTCCAAGGCCAAAATATCTTTTTGAGGTGAGGAGACCACATCTGTACACAGTATTCAAGATGTGGGCGTACCATAGTTTTATACAGAGGCAGTAAGATATTCTGGGTCTTATTTTCTATCCCTTTCTTAATAATTCCTAGCATCCTATTTGCCTTTTTGACCGCCACTGCACACTGTGTGGAAGTTTTCAGAGAACTGTCCACGATAACTCCAAGATCTCTTTCCTGATTTGTCGTAGCCATATTAGCCCCCATCATACTGTGCATTATAGTTGGGGTTATTTTTCCCAATGTGCATTACTTTACACTTATCCATATTAAATTTCATTTGCCATTTTGTTGCCCAATCGCTCAGTTTGGTGAGATCTTCTTGGAGTCCCTCACAGTCTGCTTCTGTCTTGACTATCCTAAACAGTTTGGTATCATCTGCAAACTTTACCACCTCACTGCTTACCCTTTCTCCAGATCATTTATGAATAAGTTGAAAAGGATTGGTCCCAGGACTGACCCTTGGGGACACCACTAGTTACCCCTCTCCATTCTGAAAATTTACCATTTATTCCTACCCTTTGTTTCCTGTCTTTTAACCAGTTCTCAATCCAAGAAAGGACCTTCCCTCTTATCCCATGGCCATGTAATTTACACAAGAGCCTTTGGTGAGGACCTTGTCAAAGGCTTTCTGAAAATCTAAGTATACTATATCTACTGGATCCCCCTTGTCCGCCTGTTTGTTAACCCCTTCAAAGAACTCTAATAGATTAGTAAGACAGGATTTCCCTTTACAGAAACCATGTTGACTTTTGTCCAACAAATTATGTTCTTCTACATGCTTCACAATTTTATTCTTTACTATTGTTTCCGATAGTAAACAATATTCCCTGTGCTCTTAAGATCAAATTAAATAAATGTAGTAATTTGTACTTGCCTTTACGGAGGAACCCCCTCTCCTCCCTCCTCCCCCCCCCCCCCCCCCCCCCCACAAATACACAACTACAAAACAGAGAATGATGGACTAGACAGTTATACTACAGCATTACTAGATAGTGGATCACAAAATTGAATACAACGAACAGTTTCATGAGGATGCAGAAAAGGTCACTACTGTTCTGTGGTGCATTATAACAGAAGGGTCATGTGGAAGACATGGAGAAAATTATCCCATTTTGCATAGTACTAGTGAGGCCTTAGCCAGAGAACTGTGTCTATTTCTGAGTGCCACACTTCAGGAAGGATGTGGACAAATTGGAGAGAACTCAGAGTAGAACAGCCAAAAGAGATAAAAGGGTTATGAAAACTGAGCTATGTGCAGAAGTTAAAAATACTGGGAACATTTAGTCTTGAGAAAAGAAGGCTGCGGAGGATCTGATAATCTTAAAATACATGAGTGTTTTTATAAAAAGGATGGTGGTTCAATTGTCCTCTATGTCCACTGAAGGTAGGAGAGAAAATAACTGAATTAATATTTAGCAAGGGGGCATTTTAGATTAGATATTAGGGAAAACTTTCTAATGATAAAAATAGTTAAATCCTGGAATAGGAACCAAGGAACGTTGTGGAATCTGTATCATTGTCTACCTTTGTCTGAAAAAACTTCAGGGATGGTCTAGGTACATTTGGTCCTGCATTAATATGGAAGGAGGGACCAGATGACCTCTTGAGCTCCCTTCCAGCTCTAAATTTCTATGATCATATCAGCAAAGTATGAGTATTAGGAATTACCTATAAACCCTTAGGGGAAGGGCAGAGAATGGAACAGGTAAGGAACTAAAGAGAATTCAAGGAAGAAAACCTTGAATTCTGAAGATGTGTGAGCATGTGAAATATCATGTCTCTTGTCAACTACACATTAGTTATTCCATAATAAGCAACCCAAATAAGCATAATAATGGAATCTAATTTGCATCATGTATTTGCTGGAGGAAAATAAGCCCCAAAGGATGAGAAGGAAAGTGGTGCTAGGGCTGGGGGCCTCAGGTGGTAGTGATTTGGGTTCCTGTGGGTGAGGGAGGCTGAAATGGAGGGGTGGGCAGCCCACACCCAGCACAGGAAGCTTGGCTGGCAGCGTCCAGAACCCCGGCCCACTTGGCCAATCTTATCCATGCACCCACCAGGGCACACCGGCTTACTTTCACCTTTGAGCTTGGCACATTACGCAGGTGCCATGTGAACTACACTACCATGTTCTACAACAGGGGTGGGGAACCTAAGGTCCAGGCACCAGATGCGGTCCCTGGTGTGCCTGGATCCAGCCTGGATCCCGGGGCTCAGAGCTCCTCCCCGCCCAGCACTGGGGAAGCCGCACTGGCACCCACTGCTCCTCACCTGACTGATATTTCTGCGGGTCAGCAGCAGCCCCTAACTCAAAACAGGTTCCCCCCTCTGCCCTGTTCTAAAAGGTAATGATTGCAGAATTCCCCCAGGACTATGTAGTGTGCTTTGGCACACCGCTGTTAGTGTCAAAATGCACTGCAGAACTTTGAGTGCATGGTAGCATAATCCTGTTAGTGCGAGGCAAGCTAGTGTGCTTTATAGTCACACTCTGGCTTGTGTAACAGCACCACTTGCTGACACCTGCTGTAACAGAAATATGTTCACGTATGATTCTCTGAAGACGACAGAGAGTAACAAATACATGTGATACGCCAAGGACATTTTATACACCGAGGCTATGTCTATATAGTGGAGCTATTTCAGGATACCTTTGGTATCCAGAAATAGCTACTCTGCATTTTATAATATAATTTATGGAGACATACCATCTCATAGAACTGGAAGGGACCTTGAGAAATCATTGAGTCCATTCCCCTGCCCTCACAGCAGGACCAAGTACCATCCCTGACAGATTTGCCCCAGATCCCTAAATGGCCCCCTCAAGGATTTAACTCATAACCCTGGGTTTAGCAGGCCAATGCTTAAACCACTGAGCTATCCCTCCCCCCATTGATTTAAACCACATCTTTAAATGTGCCTGTTATTTTGAAATATATTTAGAAATAATAGGCACGCTATTCCATCACCCCTGTAACCCTCATTCCACCAGGGTTAAGGGATTTGTTGAAATAGCACTTTATTTTAAAATTTGGTGCTGTTTAGAAAGTGCCAAATTTCAAAATGAGCTAGTTCGAGGTAAAGGTCCTGTGTAGACGCACCCTAAATGATCAACAGCCATCCAAGACACATTCTACAGTATTGAGGACAGACTGAAAAGGCGGCAGGTGATCCCTTAACAGAGACAAACTATTAAATAATATTCAATTAGTTTCCAAAAAGTCATTCAACATGGAGATGCCCGAAATAATGCCACTTGGCTATTAGCAAGGGATCACATCAACCTTTGTGACTTAGTCAAGGTTTGTTCTTTCTTCTTAACTGACAAACCAGAGATACTATGGTTCTTTTAGTATGAAAGATGCAATACAGGAAGGTGCTGAAAGCCCTTGACTGCTATTACCTCCATGGGTATATGGAAAATCCTATCTGCTCAAAGAATGCTCATGGCAAACTGTCATCATATCATTGTGCTGCTTGAAGCAACAAAACAAAACAAATCCCAAATTCAGACTGGCTCCTACTTCCCTTGACAGGAGGAGGATGAGTCAGACTCAAAACCCAAATCCTAACCCTCTCCTGCTAGGGAATTCAAATGCCTTTGTCAAAGTGAAACCCTTGCCTACATCAGGTGAGTAGCCACTGAATTTGAAGAGAAACAGAAGATGAAAAGTAATGAAAACATAAAAGCAAAAGCTGCATTGAGGATTATTAGAAAGAAATTAGTGAAGAAATCAGCCATGCAGATGGTTTAGCAGGAATTTTACCAAATAATCTGGAGAAGGAATAGAAAGAGAAAAAATGAAGGTGAAATCACTTTGCCAAAAAATTAGAGAAAAATTAAGACTACAGAGGATTGTTGCAAATTATTGAAGTAATTCAAATTATATTGAGCACAGAAGTATAAGAAAATGAATGAAAATACTAGGATATTAAATGCTGAATTTTTAAAAAAAATCTATTAAGTCTATAAACTGGTTGGAAAACAAACATTCGTTGTGGAAAAATTTTGACCCCATAATTGACATTTCTAAAATTTGCTGGTTGATTGATTCAAAAACGTGTTACAAATGCTGGGCCTTCTCTCACAACTCTTACTCCTGTCCACCATTTGAAAATGAAGCCATTTTAAGGCTAATATTTAGTAATTATACTGTATTACAGAGATGCCAAGATCCTACAACCAGGTGAAGGCCCTGTTGTGGTGCTATATATCCATGTAGTAAATGACAGTTCTGGTCTCAAATAGCTTGTGGTCTAAAAGCTATTGGGCCTACTTCTTTCCCTCACACTGGTGTAAATCAGGAACTAGTTCATTAAAGTCAAGGGGCCTAAACTGGTTTCAAGTGAGTGGAGAATCAGACCCACTGAATTATATCTTTAGCCCAAGAACGAGAAGTGTTGCATGCTTCCCTCTAGTGCTGGAATGCTCATTTCCAGCTCCCCAGAAGGCCCTCAGACACATCAAGCTTTTAATATTTTTGCCTTCAAGTTCCCATCCGTACAATGGGAATGCTAACTGTGATATATATGTATAACAGCCTGCCATATCCTTAAAGAAACCTTACTGGATTAAGTGTCCTTGGGGTCCATTGTACTAAATGTAAAGTTTTATGTATTATTGTGAGCTGGGATCATACATAACCTCTAGGGTGGAGATGTAAGGAAAGGCCTGGATGTAACAGATCTATATTGAACAATGTGCCCAACAAGAATGGACTTTTGGGAAAATATGTTTGAAGGGGATTTCCAGGAAAATATTGAGGGGGAGGTGAATGCAAATCCCCAACTTTCAGACCAGTAGAGTGCACATAAGTAGGTAGACATGTCAGATGTAAAGCAATGCACTGTGGGACAGCAAGAGGAGGACTGCCAGAGGTGGAGAAGTTCATACAAAATATGGGCGTGTCCACTGGAAACATTTTCCAGAATAATGCATCTTGAAATGGACTTAATCCCTTGCAAAAGGACACCAGGTTATTCTAAAAAGAATTGTGTCATGTAAACACAAGTCAGTTTAGGCTGAAAAAGCAAAAGTTATGAAAAAATCCTGGAGAGAAGCCCTTGTTCACATTCATTCATTTACTCTACCCTAGGCAGCACAGTTTCATTACTCAGTTTAACTACAAAACGCTAACGAAAATTGACCAATCCCTTACACCTAAAGTTTCAGAGGAGCAGCCATGTTACTTTGTTCCAGCAGAAACAACGAGGAGTCCTATGCACCTTAAAGGCTCACACATTTATTTGGGCAGAAGTTTTTGTGGGCTGGAACCCATTTCGTCAGATACATCCAAACATATACTTTCTCACATGGCCCCCAACAGCACAGCTAGACATCAGTTTCTGAAAGCATTTCCATTTTAAACCCTTATCATAAAGAAATAATTCAGGTACTCACGGTAATTTGATCTGAGGCTGAAACTTCATCTACAGAGCAGCCTGCAGAGTATTGACATTTCAGGTGATCATTTAACAAGCCTGACTACACAATGTCATTTCAGCCCAGAGGGCGACATTACAAAAATATTTGGCAATCTTTTTATGTAACGTTGTGCGGTTTTATTAATGGGGGAAGCATCCAGATATGGAATAGGCAGCTATCAACATTTTATAAATTCAAAGGAAGAAATAAATAATAACTGTCTACTAATCAGAACCTGTGATCTCCCTTGCTGACCTACTAAATTAAAGACAGCACATAAACAAACAGTACCTGAAGTAAAATTTTGTTTCCTTCATAGTCCTGAGTTTGCCACCGAGTGCTACTAATGGGAACGCATGGATTAGGCAGAAGTGGTACTAGCTGCCCAATTTCATGCACTTTGAATTGCAACACGGAAGATTCTTTCAGTTCAACAGAAAGCCCCGGGGGCAGCTGCTTCAAGCAGAGTTGAACAGCAATGCTTTGTGTTGCATACAGTGCAAAGACACAGAAGTTATTCTTCTGCAGAGTTGCTTCTTTCTGTAGGATCATCTCATAAAGTCGGACGGCATCATCATAGTTCTCAAAGCTACAGTAGAGGGTCACACGCAGAATTTCAGTGCCATAATGAACTTGCCGAACACCCCATACAGGCATATGTTCATCCAGACTATAGAATTCCTGGCTAGTAGATGCACAAGGGTACAGTTTCCCATTAGCACATTGCATGTGGTAATACTGCCAAGGTGGGTGCTGGAAAAAGTCACGGACCTGAAAAATCCGTTCTTCTCCAAAATCCTCATGCAGGAAAAGGAGAATGGACATCCCAGGAAACCCAGAGCTGTTCTGGTGATATTTCTCATAATATTTCACAGGAGCACCACGTTCAGATACAAGGAAGAGGCGAACATCCAGGCAGATCCACTTCAGAAGCCGATCAAGAGTTTGCTGCAAGAGTAACGAATGTCCAGAGGTGGCAAGAAGATGCACAGTCACCACCAATGAGTCTGCACTTCCCTCCATTGTAAAATTACCTTGAAAATAAAAACAAAGACAAATTAGTGCTTTCGTATACACTAAAAAACCAGCAACTTGCCTTTGGATTTCTCTGTTGCTTCCCATCTGAGGATCTTTATATGCCTCACAACATCCCTGTGAAGTAAATACTTGTATTTGTACCTAGAATTTATGGAGACAAGATAAAGCACAGAGAAGACATGTAATTTGCCCAAGATCATACAGAAAAACAGTGCTAGAGCTGGGAGTAAAATTCTCTTGGTTCAGGATTCCAGTTCTGATCTTTACCCACCAACTAATACGCATAAAAATCTGGCATTCCCCCTCAAAAAAACCAAAACCCCCACGTCCTAATATTTTTGTCAGAGTGGAATATGGGAAGGATTAAGAACACTGAAATACTAGAGCAGTTATTCTCAAATGCTTAGATTACCTTAAAAATCTACTTGCCAGTTGACCATAGAAATGCATACTCCGAGATCTAGCAGAACCCTGGCAACGACAACAAGAGACACAGTTACTGCCTCAGTGCAAATGCAATGCGGTACTTGTGTTTTCAAGCCTCAGCAAGCTTTGTCCTTTCAGTCAACGTGCCAGCGTTTTTGCTTAATCTAAAAGCTTGTGAACTTTATGAGTAACACCCTTCCAGGGTGTGCAGATAAACTATTATTTAAACTGAGAAAGGGAAACAGGCTAACAAAAGAAAAACAAATGTGAACTATGAAGATAACAATTAGTGCAGATGTGAATCAATTTAAGGAAAGACGAGAGTTTAGGGAAATGCCTTAAATCCTAGTTTTGCCATTGTGTCTTTTTACACAGCATGGGTAGCAGGCTGCCATTTGGTTCTAATTGAAATATTTCAGTGCCCTGTTTATTATATTTATTCCAAAGTAATCCCAGTGCTGTTTTCCCCCATTTTAGTGTGTTTCTTGTGCTATGCTGTAGACTGTGATATTTGTGTTATTCATGCACATAAGCAGATCATTACTATTGTTTTGCCTTTAGAGAGGGATATAGTTTCCACCCAGCTAAGAAAGAATGCTCAAAACATTACTTCTTCCAGCTTTTCTCTAGGGGCCCTGCACAAACAAACAAAAACAAACAAACTGTTGCCCATCAGTTATGTTGCCAATTTAGAAGCAGTTTACACAAAGCAAGTTAAACCTCAACTCTTCCTACTAAACTTTCTTTACTTTTGCATGTATTTAGGTCAAGGGTTACAATTTCTGGCATTTTCTGACTACAAAAGTTATGGAAACACATCTCACTCTCTCTAGCGTCACTTTGCTTTTTATTTTTCCATACAAGCAGGATACACAAAATGACAGTTACTGTTGTTTAGTGTGCATTTCCAAACACCTGGATTAATTAAATCCTTAGTCTTTCAAGTAATTGTGTTATCCAAACTTTGACCTGGATCCAAATGTCATGGCTGATCCTTCTCTCTAATATGGCCTGAACCAAAACACCAGGTCTGAACAATGTCAAAGTTTGGAAGGTCCAATAACAAAGTTGTAGTTTAGGTTTCTCACACTTTTGTACCGACTGTAAAATATATATATTTTATATGCATGCAGAGAATCAGTCTTGTTTTAACTAACGTAGGTTCGTACATACCATGGTGATAATCCAATATACAATTTAGAATTATGGATTAGATCCAGATAAACTTTGAGGGAGGTTTATATAATATCTGTTTGACTTACTGCCCTGGCTACTGGACAGTAATTGCAGTGAAATGCTGGGTGTGGTGGGTGGAGAACTACCCTGAAGACAATTACAGGAATTAGATGTAGAGAACAGGACCCAAACATAGCACTTCAAGTAATGCAGATGTTTGAAGCTTCAGATATACCCGAACTTGAATTCTGAATAACAGTTTTTCTAATGTACCTTTGTCAGCTCAAAGGGAAGGGAATGTTTGATTAACTTATGCTGAACTTTGAATCCCATCAAAGGGGAAAAGGAGCCAGCTGGCTTCCTCTGTGTGAGGTGAATGGGTCATTTGTCTGAGTGAGGAGGACTGATTAGAACTAAGAAGGAACTTGGGGGTTTGGCCTTCAGCAAGTAATACTTGTGCAAAAGACTGCTATTTCTCCTAGGCAGAATGTGGCTAAGCCAAGCAGCTTGGAAGAGGATGTTAGGCTACTAGGTAATTATTATGCTCATATGTAAAAGAAAACCATTATAGCCATTGTTTTATGATCAAACCTACTATATCTATTGTGGTTGATTGATGATAATGATGAAGATGCAAGTCAGAAAGCAAACAAACCCCAGTGTAGCTGATTAGAGCATAAAAGATATTCAAGAATATTTCTTTATTCAAACAAACCATTCTATCAACATCTGACTCATCAGCCACTGCTTGGGAAACTTCCCTAACTAAGCAGTCATTTCTCCCTACCTTCCCATTTGCGGGATTCTACACCATCCAATTCCCACTGTATGTAAGTATCCTGTCCCTCTCCATTCCCATAATCTCTCCCTCTCTCTCCTCATTCCCGTTGTATGTATGGGTAGGTGTTTGTCTGTGTGTGCATCTTTCCCCTCCCTTGGCCCCTACTTTCTCCTCCCAAGATCACCCTTGTGCTGTTACTTCTAAATATACCATTTCCCTATGGTACTAGCAAGAGCACCAAAGGGAAAATAGCATGGTCATATTCAGCTTCAACATGCTGGAGAGATGAGTAGCACTGCAGAAGTAGCACAGGAGGATTCTTCCTGCTAAGGTTTGGGGAAAACCTATTCCCTCCCATGTCCCAGCAAGTCTCTAAATCGGGGGTAGGGGTAAGAATTATCCAGTTACGAGTAATTGCTGTCTCCTTCTCTTTCTCCAGTACAGCACGCGCACTCAGGAGTGAAGGAGCTGTTCTACTAGTTTGGTGGCAAGCTCTTAATTTCTGTGGTGTAAACAGAGAGCAGGGGTTTGCCCTAGTTTCCTTGTTGTGAGTCACATCAACCTCATTGCTATCGCTTTGCAAACAAAACACAGTGTTTCCACCTCTGCTCAGATCACTATGACAGCTTGGCTGGGTAAAAATCCCATGAATGTAAAAATATGATGGAGGAGATTCATGCTTGAAAGCAACATAGAAAAATCAATTTTTTACATGGAAATTTGACAAGCTAGCATTTGTGCAAGGAAGGTCAGGGGAGTTATTACAAGAAAAATATCAGCATTAAGTCTTCATCAAAATTCCCATGAAGTTAGTGAGAATCTTTAATGTGGTGGGCAAGAAGCTGCCAGCAGGCCGGATCCTGCCCACCAAGACACCAGATCTGGCCCATGGCTGCCTCGCCAGAACCTTTAGGCAGAAAACAGCTGACACTTTAAAAAGCCAGCTGTTTTCCATTCCAGACAACTGGGGAGGGAGGAGGGGAGACTTCTCATGCTGTCCCCCCCCCCACTTCCGCAAAATCTCTTGGCTCCCATTGGCCAATCTCTCAGTTTCTGGCCAATAGGAGCTGAGTTTTTTTGCTGGGATCAGGGGCAGTGTAGGAAGACTTCTCCCTTCCTCCTTAACCCTTTACCCCTTCCCCTCTCTCTCATACCCAGAGCAGAGCAAAGCAACGCAGAACAGCCTGTAGCAGACAGTCTGCCTCAGGTTTCTGCTGGTAAGTGCCTCCCAGCCAGAGCCTGCCTCTGGCACCCCAGCCCCTCCCTTCCCCAACCCTCTGTCCCCTCACCTCCTCCCAGATCTGGCACCCCAATCTCCTGTCCCAGATCACAATCCCCTCCTACCCTAGGTCACATTCCAAAACTCTGCATCCCAGTCCCCTGCCCTAGGTCACAACTGCCTCCTTTCCCCAACCTTCATCCCAGACCCCAGAATTCCTCCATTAATATCCTGGAAGAGTGTGGCCCTCAACCACTTTCCAAAATCTTGGAGTGGCCCCCCCCGTCAAAAATTATTGCCCACCCCCGATCTTTCCAATGGTCAGTGGGGTTGGCATATCAGCAGGAGGATAATGCCATGAGGCTGTTGAGTGGGATGTGTTTTTGTCTCTTACGCAGAATGGCTTCTGAAGTAGTTGGAAGTTTAATCCATTGAAGTTTTATAAAGTTTTTCAGTAGACAAGTTTAGTTTCTTATGCACAGATAAGACAGAAGAATATACCAAGGAAGATTTCTGTAAGATTAGAAAAGTACCAGTTCAATTAGGGTTGTAAAATCCTGTTTAATTGGCTAACTGGTTAAAAATTAAATGGGAGAGCCAGGGAGGCTGCATTGTAGACCTAACCTTAAAGTCCCTCTTTCTTACAGACTAGTCAATGAATTCTCAGCTCTAACAGAACTATGGCTCAGTATCTTTCAGAATCCCCATGGGCACAGAAAAAGCTACCACTGAAGTCAACAAGAGACTTTAGATTGAGTAAGAATTGCCTAAGCACAGCTGGACAGGACCTTCTGTAATCAGCACGCTACAATAACTCCAAAGCATAGGTGATTTTATCAACACTTCTCGCATCCTTTTTCCTGTAAAATTAATGCCAAAATTCAAGATTTTCAGCACTTTACAGGAAAAAAGAAGAAACACCCACAGCACAAATCTACATGCTGATTGTCAAGCTGGAATGCTGATATTTTGACTCATTCCTCCTTTTCACGATCTAGTTAACTTGATTTTTGGACCCATCAAAGCAAAACCAAAGCGTTTTCATAACAGCCACTGACCAATCGATTTAGGCTTTGTGGTCAGGCTCAGAACTAAACATGCCTGAACTCAAAGGAGTTTGGCTGTGGATCCAAACTTTGCGGCTCAGGCTCATATCTACTTTCCTGGAAAGTAAAACCATGGGGGGGGGGGGGGGGGCGGGGCAGGGGAGGATGACACTCTTGTTCCTAGAACATTAAATGCATTAACACAGACTTTTCTTTTGTAGTTTCCAGTTTCTTATCCAAAACTGGCCAGTGCATAAAAGGAAACAAATAAAGGTCTATGATCAAAGAAGCATAGAAAACACACACCCATGCTAGGATGCAAAAGGGCCTGATTTCATAGTTCAATGAGATCATACTAGACAACAAGAGAATTAAGTAGAACCTCAGCATCTCCCTGATTATCTTACCTGAGGGGGTTAATACCTCAGGGCTGCACTTTAGGCTGATGGTTCCGAGTAACCTCTGCAAGCTTTCTTCAAGATTGAAGATTCACAAATTAGCAAAGCCTTTGAAAACAAGCTTCACAGCAGCTCTCCCAGACAGGCCAGGTGAATTGTAGCTCTTTTCATGTAAAATACAGTATTCTTAAAAGATCGACAGACAAGATAGAGTGGCTAAGACGAAAGTCAGTGTTTTGCAAACTCTAAAAGACAGGTTGGGGAATGCGCACTCAGAGAATTATGGGCAGAAATGGACATTTCCTGTTAGGGTTACCAGATGATTTCAAAAAACTACCAGACATACTTGATCTCAGATTAGGAGTGGGGGGGATGGCTGGGAGGAGGTCGTGGGGCTGGCCAGGGGAGATGGGAGGGAAATGGCTGGCAGGAAGCAGGGCTGGCCAGGAGGGGGTTGGGGCGGGGCTGGATGGGGAGGGGAGAACCGGCCAGCAGGGAGCAGGCCTGGCTGAGAGGGGGTTGGGGAAGCGGGGCTGGCTGGGGGAAGGAGAACCAGCCAGCAGGGAGCAGGGCTGGCCGGGGGAAACAGACGGGGAACCGGCTGGCGGGAGCTGGGCTGGCCGGGCGGAGGGGGAAACCGGCTGGTGGGGAGCAGGGCTGGCCGGGCGGAGGGGGGGGGAACTGGCTGGTGGGGAGCAGGGCTGGCCCGGGCGCACGCAGATCCCGTGGTGCTGCCCGTCCTGCGCATGGTCCTGGCGGGGAGCATGGGCGAGTCCAGCCCTGGGGATTCCATCCTGCCTCGGCTCCGCCCCCACTTCCTCCTCTCTACTGTGTAGTTGCGTACTGCCTGGCTGGTAGACATGCTCACGCAGTGTGAGCATGTCTACCAGCCAGGCAGTATGCAACTACATCCTGATACTCATGATAATAATAAAACTTGCTTAATTAGAAAATACCAGACATTTATATGTCCGGTATTTTCTCAATTTGTTTCTCGGACAGAAAGCTCAAATACTGGACTGTCCGGTTCAAAACCGGACACCTGGCAACCCTATTTCCTGTTTGGTTCTCCTGTTCAAATACTCTGCTGCTATTTAAATATTTTGAAGGCAAGAAAGCCACAGTAACACAGTTTATGTGAGTTTTCTCTGGAGGAGATTGATAGGGACTGATTTCAGAGAATATGAGCTATGGTCACTAGCCCTTTCACAATCCGTGATTGGAAACAACCTTTGTTTTCCTTTTGTTTGCATCAGCTCTGTAAAGGAAGATCCAGGTTGTTTGAGACAATATAAAATTAAACGAATGTCTGTATTTCAGAAGAAAATGACTAACAATAGTCAAAATACTGAGTCTAAGGGGCATTTAAATCAGCGGAAGGTACTTCTTCACGTCAGAAAGAAATTAAAGAATTTCCGAAATTAAAGAATTCTAATGCTTTTATCCTTTCCTTGGCCAGGACAGCACAGACTCCCATGTGGCCAGGGCCGTGGCAGGAAAGGTCTTTTGTTTGTTTTATCCTACTGCAATCCCCCAAGTATGTCAGTGTCAGGGCAAACCCAAGGAGGAAGCATTCTCTGACAATAAACTGTTGGAAAGGATAATACAATGGTGGTCCCAACAGTTACTTGTGCACTAGCAGGACATGGCACTTGCCGTGTATTTCATGATATAGGAATATAGTTACTTTAATAAATTTAAAATTAAAGGGGTATCTTTCACTTCCCTTGCTTCTGGCTCCTTCAGATTTGAGCAATGATCATCTGAGGACTACATTCTGGTCTCAGTTAAGCATGTCACAGCTCCTGAGGTAACTGCCGCTCTGATCCCTTTATGATGATCTCCTTGAGGGCACCACATGCAGGCCTCTCACCATCACCTTTCTTGGTGTAGGCTCCTGCATCCCTTTTCATCCAGATCAGGGATTTAGGCTGCAATTTCCTCCTGAAAATTACCCTGATCACCATAGCGAGTTTGACTGCAGTTTAGTACCTGACATCTTGTTGTTCTCCCTGGAAGAACGACAGGGTTAGCCAGTGACCAGCCAGCCTTCATAAAGCAAAAACACTCATTCAGAACATAAGCATTACAGGAAAAAAAAAGTCTTGACAACAACAAGCAGTTTATGTGCATCCTGCTTTACCACGTCACCCATTTTCTCATGGATATCCTGACCAGTTTCAAAGCCCTTCAAACTCCTTTGGCAGATTCTTTATCTCCTTCGACATACTGACGTTTCAGTTCTTGGATCTGGTAAGAGTGATTCCTCCATATACCAGGTTTATCACTTAATACAATTCTCAGTTCTTTGCTTTGCTGGGCCTCTTGAACCTGGACAAACTCAGATATAGAATTTTCCATGGGTATAATACTTCTGGGGCCATGTTTACATGGCTAGGGATTTGCATAAATCATCTTCACCCAGGGATTTTAATTCTTGATTATTCATTCATGTGTGATTATTTTCTCCAGACACTATGTGGCCTGCCTTATTTCAAAACAACCCTTCACACCCAGCAGGTATGCAAGAGGAGAGGAAGCAACAAGTCATAAAAAGTTTCCCAGTTCCCCACACAGTGTGGGTATATCCCTGTAAGTCAATGGGAGCTGCTCATACAGATTCTGGTCTCTCAGACTATAAAACCTTTATAATAATCAGAGCATTTCCTCTCCCATCCTATCACACTAGGTAACACTAAAATTGACAAACTCCCCACCAGCAAAGACAGTGTGAGACGCAGAAAGGAGACTGGAAAGAACTGTGTGTTGACATCAAAACTCGATAGTCCCCTATTGGCTTCAGTGGGGAGGCAATATTTCCATCTTTTCAGCCTGGAAAGATTCTGTATGAGTGATCAGCTCAAGAAAAAAAGAAAATCCACTATCCAGATGGAGGACGAGGTAAGTACAGACTTCATAATTATCTTGTGAGGTCTGATCCAAATCCCACTGTAATCAGTGGGAGTTTCTGTTGATATGCTTGTATCAGGCCCCTCAAGAGCAAACTAATTCTATAGAAATAAAGGGGTAGGCCATTAGAGAGAAAGGTAGGAAAGACGGCCTCAAACCTGCACTTGGAAGGACCGGTTTTGTTAAGCATCTACAGTTTTGATAAGCCATGCTGCTGTGCCCTCCCACTCATCAGCTGCTGTTTTATTAAATGCATAAGACACGGTGGCTAGACTGAAGAGCCGTAAAGGAACAAAAAATGTTTGTAGTTCAGTGAATGAATCAATCCCCCTCCCCACTACTAGATGTATTCAGACAGCAGGATGTGTGTGGTTTTGCAGATGCCATAGTCGTAAAGTTGCCCCTCTCAGATTCCAGAGTCAATCACAACTATATCCAAGTGAAAATTCATGAAAGGAGTAAGTGAAGAAGAAATTTCTGTAGTTCTTCAAATGAACTACTCACTTGACATGCACTTTCCAAACACTCAAGATGCAGGAATGGTGGAAAGCCACCCAGGGAACTTGCAAAAGCACTCTGTGGAAACTCCTGTACTCACAAGCACCAGCAAATTATTATGTCCTGACTGAATGCTAAATTTCATGTGCACCAGCTTCCGGCAGCTCAAAATCCCAGATCTCAGGTCTGAGGGGTCACATTGTATGACTTTTTAAAGGTGCAAAATATGATTTGCCCATTTTAGCCTTTTACGAGTAACAAAGCAGGAGTAACTATAAAGTACATGCTAGCCTGATCGTAGCCATAAGTAGGCAAATCGTTAGAAGACTGATCAGAAAGATAGTCTTAAACCACCTCCAAGATTTCTTCTTAACTTTTTTTTTTTTTTAATCAAAGGTTAAGTACCTAAAACCTATAAACTACTAGACAGTAAATCAGTCTTGTTGAAGCTCAAACAGGTGAGCGTGAGGAAAGCTGAGTCCAAGGGAAAAACACCTTCCACCTAGAGGTGGTTGAATTTAAAAAAAAAAAAAAAAAAAAAAATCCAAAAAAATTTGAAGTTTCAGATTTTTTTCGATTTTGTAGAGTTCCAGTAAGGCCCTTTCATTTTTTAAAAAAAATATATTCACAACTTTAAATCAATATTGTCACTTACTTTAAGCCCCTTTATTAGTAAAGGATATCAAAAGTATTAACGATTTTGTATTTGTAATAAATTCTTTAATATATCATCCAAAAATCACAAAAAAGAAGCACCTCAAAAAGTCAAAGTTTTCCACTAAGTTATTTAAATAAATAAGACCCCCACATTCTTTAGTGAAATATCTCATTCAAAAAAATTTCATCCAGTTCTTCTTCTCTTAGTGCAACAATACAGTAGGCAGTGTGGTGTTGTGAACCGAGTAATTGAAGGTGATTTGAGAGACCAGGATTCTATTCCTAGCTCTTCCACAGACCTGCTGAGTGCTTGAGGGCATATCGCATCCCTGCTCCGTGCCTCATTTTCCCCACCTGTAAAATGGGAATGACCATTTTGGTAATTTGCTTTGAGAGCTATACATAAAGAGTGCTATGTCAGAGTAAGGTATTATTGCTATTATTATAATGCATCTTTAGTACAGATGAAGGACATTTGTAAGGGAACTGCCATATCAGTTCCACACTGACTATTGGTGGGGGAGGAGTTAATAGTATGAAGGAGGACTTCGTGTTCAGCACCTGTTCATTGATAGGAACAAAAGCCTTTAGTTCCCAATGCAGAGAAAAAATAAAACAATAAAATTATACCAGGCTATCGTAACCTGTTCCGTACATTTCTCTCGCAGAGACAAATTCATTCCATTAGCCCCAATAGTCAGATCTTCACAAGTACTCAGGAGCAACCATTAAGAATGGGGAATCCCCACTCACATTTCCATCTGAAAACAATGGGAATCCTGAAAGAGCAGTTTGGAAATCTCACTGCCTTCATTTGGTGTCTAAATGGGAACTGAGCTCTGTTAGATTTTCAAACTATATGGTCCAGTGCAGATCTTTATGCCTCACACTGAAGGCAATAGGTTCAGTGCTGGCCTAAGCACTGAGCATATCCACTGGCAGGATTGCAATCAAAACACTTACATACATATTTAAGCACCTAAATAATGGTTTGATTCGCAGAGATTTTAATGGTTTGATTCGCCAAGGGTGATCAGTATCTCTGAAAATAAGACTGCTTAAATATGGATTTAGGGGCCTACCTCCAGGGACTCCCTTATGTTTGAAAATTTTAGCTTTGGTAAGTAACAGAAATCACTCTGCAATTTAAAATCTTCCAGGAACAAACTAGCTCTAAGTCAAATAGCAGGATGCAGGATTTCATCAATTCAATTCCATTGAAGGTAATTCACAGAGAAATGCTTAAAAAGCCAATGAAAAAGTGATAAGGTGGATGAGGTAAATGTATTTTATTGGCCCACACAGAGCTCTTCCTCCCTCTGGAAGAGGCCAATAAACAGATGCTGAAGCAAACAGCACCCTGAAAGTGTTAATGGGAACACCAGGAGATGGCGAGCTCTCCAATCAATCTAAATCAGGGCTCTCCAACCTTTTTAAGCACAAGATCACTTTTTTGAATTAAAGCACAATCCAGGATCTCCCTCAAACCCAAATACCATTGCCCCACCTCCTTTGTGCCCCTTCTCCAAGGCCCTGCCCCTGCTCACTTCACCATCCCTCCCTCCCCCATCCTTCCTCCCTTCCATCAGGCAGGGGCAGAGGGTTGGGGTGCAGGCTCTGGTCTTGGGTTAAGGGATTTGGAGTGTGAGCGGGGCTCTGAGCTGAGGCTGGGGCAAGGGTTGGGGTCCAGGAGGGGGTTCAGGGTAAGGCTCTGTAAGCCTGCCCTAGCCCTGAGCTCCCCCAGGAAATTTGAGTCTGGGGGGGCTCAGGGCTAGGGCAGGATCTTGGGGTGCAGGAGGTGGTTTATGACTGGGGCGGGGGTTCAGGATGCAGGCTCCAGCTGGACATTGCTTACCACAGGTGGCTCCTGGGTGGTGGTGCAGTGGGGCTACCTGAGACTCCAGAGCAATTCCTTCTGACAGTGAACAATACACCTATCATTCTAATTGAAAAAAACAAAACAAAACAGGCATGGATCTTGCGTTATGTGGGAGTTTAAGATCTTGGCACTAAATAATTTATCAGGCAACATCACAACGGAGGAGCTGCAGGTATTAGAGGGGGATTTTGAAAGGGGCAGCTTCTAACCAGGAAACACAAGATAAACATTGAATATTAGCACCTGGGGGAGTGACTTGCAGATTCCTACAATGGCTTTTCCAGCAGACACAGAAAACCCACTGGAATTTAGCACATGACACTACAGAAAGGTTTGGAAAGAACTACATAATAATAGGGCCAAAATTAAGGCACTGCAGCATGCCAAATAACTGCCCTTTTCCTTTCCCAAGACCCCAAATTCAAGTCAAGACTGGGCCTTGTCCCTTCTTGTGGCACTCACACAAATGCCATCTGGTAGGCAGTCCACCACGGCTCCTTTTTGCACAGGCTGGAACCTCACCACTGCTCCTCTGCTGTGATCCGCCCAGGCAAATAACTCTGTGTAGTCCCCTGTTAATACCAGCCCAGCAGTGCTAACTAGACTGCCTGCACACGGCATCTCTTTCTCTCAGAGCACCAGGTTTCAAAGTGATTATCCTTTCAAGATGAATGGGGCATTTCAGTCCTCTCAAAGCAATTGTTTCAGGCTTCTGGAAACTCAGGCAGACATCGCTGCATTGGTTACACTTCAATCACATTTCCAAGTGTTTCTTTGAACTGATAAGGGCATGATGAACTTTGTTGTTAAAATGAAAGCTAAGATTCTGGTCATCATCAGGGGATCCCAGAAGCTACAGTCCTAAGTGGATATCAAGAGTGCCACAGCCTTGATTCAGTCCTAGGTAAAAATACCAGTGTCCCCTACGGCATCACAATTTATGAACTACTTCCTCGTATAGATTGCGTACAGTGGAGCCCACCAGCGTTCCCTGACCAACGGACCAGTTCGAAGCTGGTCTTAGCACGTTTGAGAACATTCCCTGGACTAGCTTGAGCTGTGCCGATTGACCCTGGGGCCAGCACTTCCATCAGCAATGACGGACTGCAGCAGGGCTCCAGTCACACTCCCCTTCCCCCACACAGACTCGACACAGACTCTACACCAAGAGTTGCAGTGAGATGGGTGTGAGGCACAGGAGCCAGATTGGCCACTCTACCTACTTTCTAATTTGTGTAAACCAGACACTGAGCACTGGATCCTCCCCTGCCACCCTTTGGCTTCTTCCCCCCACCAAGGCCCTGCCCCCCGATCCTCTTCCCACCCCTCTCACCACTCCAGTCACTCATGGCTTTCTCCACCTCCCTTCCTCTGGCAGTTGAGCAGGGCTGTACCGGTGTAGGGGTGACTGGAGCAGGATGTCCAAAAGAAAGCTGCACTCCAAGGGTGGGAGGAAGTGACTGGGACAGTACGGGAGAGGGGGAGCCAGGCTCCGTAGATTGGGCACGATGAGGGAAAGCACCAGTGTTCCCGCCAAGATTTTCCATCAATGAGCAGAGCGAGTTTTGTCTTGTGCGCCAGCAATGAGGCTGTGTGCGTTTGTTTGGCTGTGTGTCACTGTGGCACCCACCAGTGGCACTGCTCCCCAAGAGACTCTCCCAGCGCAGAGACCCCAATCCCTGCTCCCAGGTAGCGCCCCCCATCTCATGGGGAGAAGGTGAGATGTGCCCCACCCCAGGGAGCACTGCAGCTGACAGTTAGTCCCCACCTGGGGCAGAGGGAAGCTGCCGCCAGCACCCAGGGCTTGCAGGGAGTGAGGTGCTGGAGGTGGGACAGTGACATGTGGGGAGCAGGGTGGGAAAGGGAGTGGAGAACAGAGGGCTAGGGGGCAGGTGGCTCTGAGGGGCAAAAGAGAAGTGCGGATGGGGAAAGAGATGCAGGGGGCTCCAGCCCCAGGAGCAACCACACCACAGCCTGGCTCCAAGCTTTGGGCAGCCGCCACACAGCCTGCCCAGGGAGCAATCAGACAGCCACTGTGCGGCCCTAGCCACAGCTCCAACCCTGGGGAAGGGCTAGAGCTGGCCCCTGGAGCAGCCACGGCCCCCGGAACACCCACCTGCCACGCAGCCCCTGCTACCAGAGTAGCTAAGCAGCCACCATGTGGCCCTGGCCGTAGTTCCAACCCTATACAGCTGGAGCTACAGCCAGGGCCACGTGGTGGCTGCCTGGCTGCTCCCGGGGTGGGCTGCATGGCGGATGGTTGCCCCATGAGCTGGGGCTAGAAGCAGGGACCCCAGGAGCAGCTGGGCCCCCCACTCTCCCATCGAGCCCACCACCAGCAGCTTCCTTTCCAGGAAGGTGAATGCTGCTGTGTGGCTCTGCTGAGGAAGTGGGCGAGCTTCAAATTCTTTGTGCACGCCCAGCCAGGCACAAGCCCTAGACAGAACTTAGGACAGCACCTCAGGGGAGGGGCACAAACAACACTGAGAATGGTCCCATTGCAGCGAGCCCAGCCAGCTCCTCAAATCCAGCGCGATTCAGGATCCCAGAGCTACCAGTACCTCAGGCTCCTCCAGGCCCAGCAGCAGCTGCTCTTCCCACGCTCTCGGCAGTGGAATGGAAGCCGATTGGGGATGGTTATTCAGGTAACTGGACTTCTGGTGTCTGGTCAGTAGTACTGACTGGATAGTGAGGTCCTCTTTTCTAACAGACTTTTGGGGCAAAAACCAGTCACTTGGCTGTCCTACAGGTAAGGAATCCCCCGTGACAGGGATCTTCCAACTTTCGATGGAGGAACTGGGCCAATATATTATACCGCTGTGCAAAACATGTGGAGTAACTTGCTCCCTGCTAGGTAGACATTCTAAACCCAGAAGCCTGGAGTTCACCACCTCTGCCCAACCGACCATGTGAGAACTGTTTTTACCAGTTGGGCTCCTGACTCAGGACGATTGGCCTGATCCCAGGAGCCCTGTGCAAGCATTAGACACTCCACATACTAGAAAACATACGTGCAAATCAGCCAGATCTTGCTTTATGCTGCACTTGTGACTGTGTATAACTAATTACACATTTTGTCCAAGTGCAAAGGAGAGTCTGGCAGCCTACTCAATAGATAATTTACAACACAGCTGGGCTGGCACTGTATTATTCCCTCTGCCACTATTTCTTGCTGACCCTTAAAGAGTTGGCCTAATGTCAAATGCTGTAAAAAGCGAAGAAATTCAGATTGGATGGACAACACAATAGCAAGCAGTAAACTGCTTTGTGCGGGAACCATGGCTACCCTTCTCTTCATAGAGCACCTCCCACAAAGGGGTCATGGTTGGGAGCCCATGGGTGCTACTGTAATGCGAATATTACATCATCGTGATTAAAAACAAGGAAGAAACTGCCATAGTGAATATAATGGCAAAGAGAAGATGTTACCATTCCTAGGGTATATGCCAAATTCTACACAATTCTCATTAAAAGTAGTGAGCTGAATGCGCGCAAAGCACAGCAGCACAATAATGTAAGAATTTACTGGATGCTTCCAAACCCTGAAGTGCTTAGTAAAAACTGAGGGTTTTGATCTCTGTTGGCCTGCACTTTCTGGGTTCATTTTCACTTTCAAGCACTGAATTTAAAACATTGCTCCTGTTATTCAGGTTGGTATTTTATACCCACTTTGCCCTTTGAAATACTAAGCAAGTTGCAAAGTAATGGAGAATCAAACCGTAATTCTTTACATTGGTTTCTATTCAGATATTGTTAGCAGATTTGAATCAAGATGACCTCAGAGTTTGAGAAGTTGTATTCATTTTTTTGGGGAAGTTTTGCCAGTTTTCTGAACACTGTAATTACCAGCTCTCCTACACACATTCCTTCTGAGGAATTACTAACACAGAGATTCCTCACTGCTAGGAATCCACAGCTAAATTGTGCAGTTCTGGCTTGTGCTGAATTTACTTTGTTTCCAATAGATGGTTTGTGCAATTGAGGATTGGACCCATACATTAAAGCACATCAGAAGACTTAAATGGTATTTGTTTCATTGCTAGCATTTCAGCTATATATATATATATATATATATATATATATATATATATATATATACACACACACACTAAACTTTGGTATGGTGCAGCCCTCAGCCCAAGGACATAGAGCAAGATTCCTAGAAAGTTCACCTTGGAAGAAGTATTTTAGTATGATCCTCTGTGCACTGATCGCTTTCCCCTCGTTTTAAATATATTCAATAAACAAGTACACTGACTAGAGGGGGAAGTTACTTACAGCAGGTTGATGACATTCCATAGCAATGAGATCTGTGAAAACAAAATTAAGTGTCAGTGCTAATTTTGCCCAATACTGTGTTTGAAATTAAAACCTTCTACAAATTATGAATTACAGCTGCATGAGTCAGTTCTCTCTACTATTAAAATTAATCACTTGCATTATACACTCTTAAGATACCACTGGTTTTGCCTGCTTTCCATTTTCCCCGCAATATTTCGTTTTGAAAAGTAAAAACTGCCTTCAGTGTCAAATGTTTCTTTCTGAAGCTTTCTACAGTCTGAAACTTCTGGACTGCAGGCATATTGTACAGCTCCAGATGACCTGTCGGAATGCACTGAGCCTGAAACGCTCCAACCAGTTTTGGTTGGACTCCATTTGCAAGGTCTGTTGTCATCTCTTCCTTTCACTTCCCTAATCCTGGTCCAAGTTCATTACACATCTTGAAAATAGTGTTTTCTGCCAATACAGCTCTGTGCTTTGCATCAGAATGGTTACCTTGTAATTTCATAAAGGGGAGAAAGTCACAGCAGATGAAAATAATCTCCACCCATCAAATCAATTAACATGAACACTTTTTATGGAGTTTCAAAATTTCTTACTCATGACCTGCTAAAGAATGGTAAGAAATAAGGTCAGCGAATGAATAAAATAATAATAATAATTAAACAGGGCAGCATGTCCTGTAGTGAAACCATAAGACAGAGATCTAGAACTCCTAGATTCTATTTCCAATCTACCACCAACTTGCTCTGATGTTTTAAGTAACTTAACCTCTCTTACTACTCATTTCCTAACACTAAAATATTTAATATTACACAAGTGGGATCAGTAAAACAGATTTTCAGGGGACAGCACATTACACAAAATATCCACCTACATTTCTCCACCAGCATTCGCCTCTCTCTCTCTGAGTTTATGATTGGAAGCCGAGAAAGGACACTATTTAGACTGGAAAGTTAACGTAAAACACTTCCACAGAACTGCTGCAGGGGAGGAGATCAGTCACTTAGAATAATTCCTCTGTGTAAATCATTCCTCAATTTAAGGGTGACAAGAGTGTCAGATAGATGCCTCAGTGGCACTACCTCCCTTGACCCCAGCCTGGTACCTAGTACACACTCTACTGCAAAATACTTATATGTCCCCCAGTGAGCTGAGCAGCCCTTTCCCAATGCCCCTTGTAGCTAAGGAAGTACAACGAACCCTGTTTACAGATAGCAAACTGAGGCACAGAGAAATAAGGTGACTTGCATAAGGTTACACAGAAATCAGCAGCAGAGACAGGAATGGATTCCCAGACTTCTGAGTCCTAGTTCAATGCCTTAAACATATGATCATCCTCCATTCACAGGCTGTGTTAACTTTTGACAGACACCCTTCTCCCAGCAAAATGTCCCCTCACGGATGGGACCAGGGGCTGCTCTCAGTGAATGAAACCCTTAAAACATGACTCCATTGGAGTCGTATTGCCAGGGTGCTGTACACAGCGATGAGTTCCCCAGAGCTGGCAGGGAAGAACAATGCTCCAACATGATCTATGTAACCTCCTTTGAACGGAGGGACAGGGATGGATTTGCAGAGCTTGCTGCACGTATCCAGTCCCCCAGCAAAGAAACCCCTTTTGTAACTTTTCTATCTTCCTACAAGTTTGACCATATTGGGGGGAGACTTAATTCTAATCTAGTCAAACTGATCCCCTGAAACATGTTTCTCTTCACACACGTGAATTTTAAGGCAGATTGGTGGGCAATTTCTTTAGACAATTCTAACTTCTCAGAAGACACACTTAAGCTACCTGGACAGCATCGCTCCCACTGGAGTTAGTGAGAGCTGTGCTCACGTATCCAAAGGCAGAACTGGGCTAGCAACAAATTACAGGATAGCGCAGAAACTGGGGAAGCATGGAGCAAGGTCATGGAAAGTTGTTAGGCAGGAATCAAATGCTTCAGCTGATGTGATTAATAAGCTTGACATAAGCACAGAGAACACAGCTTGCCAATTCCTTTACAGTAATTATGGCTGAAGAGCAGGTGTCTGATTACTCACTGTCCTGATTGACAGACTCACGAGAAATAACATCAACTAATAAAAAACTGATGCGAGCAATTCAGGTTTTGCTCTTGAATTCTATTAGTAAGTGCATATAGCGTAACTCGGAAGCTAGCACACTTGTCCCGTAAATCAGAGCAGGCCTGGGGAAGTTTATTTCACTTCTGTCAGGATTTCTACTGGATGATGACTAAGCTGGAGGTGTGCTCCAACTCTTGCTCATTGCACTAAGCCTGAACATTTCACTCTTAGCCTTTCCTTACCCCCATTTAGTTGCAATTTCTTGATGCCTTATACAGATGCTAAGATTATAAGCAGCAGGGAGCTGGGACCCTCTTTTTATTACATATGGATAGCGCCTAACACAATGGGGCCTTAGTTCCTGATTGGGCCCTTTAGGCACTATTGCAATGCGAATAATGAAAAAATGTCATCATCATCACTTAGGTGAGGTATAATGAGCCCCTCAGAAGGTATTCCCACTGGATATGGCTGGACATTACTTTGGGTTTTAGCAAGAAGAAACTAGCATGGATGGGAGGAAACAAAGGCTGATCATATGCTCCCAACAGGAAGGGCCACCTTCCCTTTACTGGAAGAAAACAAGTCAGCATAACCCTGGCAATGTCCACAGCACTAACAACATTGTTCCACTGAAGAGAGGGGGCCCAGTTGTAGCCAATGAGGTCATCCTATTCACCCACAGCTCCCCTCCCCTGTCTTAGGGCACAGGGTTGATGAGGGGGGGACCTAAGCTGAATATGAGCATTTTAATAGAAGCCCATTGTGAAACATTCCAGTCCCCGAAAAATAACCTCACAAAAGTTCACATCCTTTATTGGCAAATGCCTTCCTCAGAGGAAGAGCCCATTATTACAAAGTCAACATGTAGTAATGACTTGCTTCCTCTGGAATGAAACAAATATGTCCTTGGCTCCCTCAGCACATTTTATGGGTAACAACCTTAGGATGCACAACTAGAAGTCCTGTGGCACATTATAGACTAACAGATTTATTGGAGCATAAGCTTTCGTGGGCAAAGACCCAGTTTGTCAGATGTATGCTCCAATAAATCTGTTAGTCTATAAGGTGCCACAGGACTTCTCGTTCTTGCAGATTCAGACTAACACAGCTACCCCTCTGATACTTGTCAACCTTAGGATGTTTAGGGTCCTACTGTGTATGTTGCTCAGACTCAGACCTGAGTCTATATTGCTGTGAGCAACTTTAAGTCCACACACACGTGTGGGTGCAGGAATGAGGGATCATATTCTTTTTTGATTACTTTTAAATCTTGTTTCCATACACCTGGGCAAGAGATCTTTTCACCAGGCCATAGAGCAAGAATGGAACATCTCTGAAGCCACTCCAGCCTGAGGGCTGGATACACTGATCTCATCCCCAAGGAGCTATTGGTCAGCCTCAGCGATAGCTGCTTGGGAGCAGAGTTCTGCTGTTCCTGCACAAGCTCTCGAAATCCTTCCTCTCCTCTTCCTAAAGATGGAAGACAGGGCTTCCTGCACTCATGGAGGAGAGGGTTTGAAATGCAATGTCTATTTGCAATATATTATTCAGGTGATAGATGTCTCTGTGTGCTGGACAGAGTTTACAAGCGTGGTGGTTGGTAAATAAAGTGGGAACTGAAGCTTTGTGGAAACCTGTTTGGGTCTCTAGTTTTAGTTACTTTCTTTAATAAATGCCACTTGTATAAGAAGGTCTCTGATTCAATAGATTATGAAGAGGGTTTAGCCCCAGAAATATCCCATTCTGCAACTGTGTAGCAAGTAGCATAAGAATGGACACATTGGGTCAGACCAAAGGTCCATCTAGCCCAATATCCTGTCTACCAGCACTGGCAAATGCCAGGTCCCCCAGTGGGAATGAATAGAACAGTTAATAATCAAGTGAGCTATCCCTTGTAGCTCATTCCCAGCTTCTGGCCAATAGAGGCTAGGGGCACCATCCCCTGGCTATCCTGGCTTATCGCCATTGATGGACCTAACATCCATGAACTTATCTAGTTGCTTTTTGAATTAGGTAAATAGTTCTTCACAACATCCTCTGGCAAGGATTTCCACAGGTTGACTGTACATTCCACAGGTTGACCCCCCCCCCCAACTTCCTTTTGTTTAAAACTGCTGAGTATTAATTTCATTTGTGACCCCTAGCATCACAGATTTTATACGTATTCAGCATCAGCTACATTGTGTTGCAATCAGTGCTTTAGAATTTGCTAATTTAACACATGAATAACAAAGTCCTCTCCCCTATTGGCTTTGTTGTCAAACCACAAAACTTACTTCTTTCAAAAGCACAGACTTTGTTTTTTGATTGGATTAATCAAATCCACACTATGCATTTGACATCAACGAGAGCAGAAACAAGCAAGCTAATTTATTTCGCTGGCTTCCAATACATAACTCATTTTCACAACCAGAGGGATGACAAAATCAGCGAGGAGCTGTATCCCTTGTTTTTACGTTTACCTGCAGATTGTAGGGCTGCTCACATCTCAGCGCTGGGCTGAGAGGAGCGAAGCTCAACACAAGTCTAAAGGACACATTTTTCAAATACCTCAGAAAGATAATGAATAAACAAGTTACCAAGGTAACCTGTTACAGGTTCTTAGCCAGTTAGTTGATCCGACAAAGTTTTCCACAACAGCAGAAAATGTCCCTGCATTTTGAAGTATTAGGGGGTGGAACAGAGAAAATAGGTGATTTTTAAAAATACATAAAAAACAAGTATTTCTTGTTGATTTAAAAGTAAAACCTGAAGAAATTTAGTAAGATCTTGTGTGTGCTAGGATTTCTCCCAAGAGAAGTAGTTTCAATGGGGCTTGTGGAAGGAGGAGATACATACACATACACTTCCACCCCACACAAGATTCACAGGCTGGGCTAGGACTTGGTCTGTGAATATTTTGTGATCAATTCAGAGACAGCGTCAGGGACCAGACTCTTATTAGCTTTAGTAATTGGAGAGTTCTAGTAATTCTCATTCCCCTCCCCAGTCGTCACTTTACAGAGCACCATAAATGAACATGGCACTCTACAGAACAAGGTAAGAACAACTTACTGACTCAATCTCCATTCCTCCTACCCACTGTCAGGTTTTAGCAATGGGAGAGGCTGGGGAAGCTTTAGAAATCAGTTCCATTAGTACAAAGACTCCACCCCACATTCAGTTCTGCATCTGTCCCTCCTTCCCCAGTTCTACCTAGCACCCACTTGACCCCACCCCTCTGCAAAGAAAGACATTTAAGTACCGAGAGAATTACATTCACACTTGCATGAAATCATTATTACAATACTGCGTACAAGGCACTCATCTCTGCCCACTTCCAAACCTCTGCTTGCCAGAAGCTGGGCCTAGACCACAAGGGATGGATCAGTAGGTAATTGCCCTGTTCTGTACAGCCCCTTTGAAGGCCTTGGCACCAGCCACTGTCAGAAGGCAGGACACTGGGCTAGACAGTCTGACCAAGCATGGCCATTCTAATGTTATGTAAAGCTACATCAGCAGGAGTGAGTGTCAGAGAGAAAGGACTGCCTGAGCTCTGCCACCTAGATACCTAACTACAAACCCCTTAGCAACCAGTTTACACCCCACACAGATTCCCCAGAAACAGCAGCAACCCCACCTACCCTGCAGCACTCATGCTGCAGCAGAAGCATGTTCTTTCAAAGCAGTTCTTGCAGTGCTCTGAGCCAGCAAGACCCTCGCTACCCCCGCTCCAAATTGCTAGTCATACTCCAGCCTGCTGTATCGCACACCTCCCTCCTCTTCACTTGCTCCTCCCCTGCCCTAGCCAGCAGCTGCTAGCTAGAAGCCCAGGCCTAGAATATAAATCCTAGTCTGGGATAGCTGCTGCAGATACCTGCAGGGAGAGGACAGGAAAGGGTTGTGTGAGTTACTCAGGGGAAAGAGGCAGAGGAGCTACTTGAGACATAAAACATTGCAGCCAAACCAAGGACATTTTACAGTCAATTTATAAGCCTCAGGAAGGGGAGATTGGGGGGAAAGAAGGGGAAGGGAGAGAGGTCAGAGAGGAAGCAGCATTTCTGCCCTTAAACAATCTCTTCCCTGGCTCCAAAACAGACTCCCTAACGGCGGGATATGGCCCAGCAGTGAGCCACAGACCACTTGCAGAGCAGCCTGGCCCAGTGTAATAGTTTCTCTTCCTTTCCAGCTCTCATGCTGTATTAAAGACAGCTACCCATTCATTTAACCTTTCCTAACATTAAGTAGCACTAGCTGACTTTCTTTATCTGGATGCAAGGCAGTTTTAGCCACGTCAGTCCTAGGACAGTTGAGAGAGAAGTTGAATGAGGTAATAGCTTTTATTGGACCGACTTCTGTTAGAGAGACCAGCTTTCAATCCAGCTTTCTTATGATAAGAGGAAGCTGTATACTGAATTTGGTGGTCCTGGCTCTTACCATTTTGGAGGAGTTTTTGATCAGACAGACAAACTCTCTAAAATATATAGATTTAATTTAAATTAACAAAGCATCAACAATAAAAACATCACTGCAGCAAGTTTGGCTATATGTTTCTGCTCTGTCACTAGAAATAGACCAACAAACTTTTGTCTCACTAATAGCATTAAATGTCATTAACGTCAAGGACAAAGACTGGTCCGAATTGTCACTCCAGTAAGCGGCCTTTGGAAGAAATGAAGGTGCTTATAAACAAGGACCACCAAATTTGGCTCACCTTGCTATCAATACAACAAGGTCATTTGGCAGTAGCAAGTTCAATCAAGTAAATAGGTTAGAACAAAATATATAACCATGTCTCTGTAACCAGTTTAAAATGGCTAAACTTGCGATTCCCAAAGAAACTAAGTGCATCTACCAAACAAATGGACTGGACTGGTTACATCAGCTATATAGGTTTTGCTATATGTCAGCCACTGTGTGCTCCACTTACAATGAACTGACATGTCCCTGTTTTCTCAAAGTCATTTGGTACAGTGCTGAGTTTAGTGTTAGTTAAAAGTCTACCAGCTGCTTTCATCTAAAGCTGTATTACCTAATTTTATCATTTCTACCACAGTAGATACATGGCCAGAGCAAAAGTGAATTTGCTTTGTAGAGATTCAAAATTTATCTATTTTTTAGAGTGTGTCTGTCTGTGTGCCTGCTGGCAAGTCCGTTTGTTCAAGAATGGTAAGAACCTAGGGCCACCAAATTTGATAGTCAGCTTCCTCTTCTCATAACTTAAAGCAAGGTCAGGGTTTGGCTGTGCCAGAACAACCAGAAGCCCCAGGAAAAGGACTGTTTTCCATAACATGAAAAGGAAGGGGCTGCTGTTTGGAGGGACGCGATAAGAGTGTCCACTGGGAGCGGCGAGCCTGCAGGGGAGAGCTCTCCTACAGTGTCTACTGGGGGGCAGCTATATGTAAGAACAGCTATACTGGGTCAGACCAAAGGTTCATCTAGCCCAGTATCCTGTCTTCTGACAGTGACCAATGCCAGATGCTGCAAAGAGAATGAACAGAACAGGTCATTACCCCGTCATCCATTTCCAGCCTCTGACACAGACTAGGAACACCATTCCTACCTGTCCTGGCTAATAAGTATCCCCGCCATACAACCAAGGGATTGGCCAGCAGGGTTGGGGCTCTGCTTTCTTGTTTGCTAGCGCACCAAGTGAGTAGCCCCCCACCTCAAACCTTTCCCCCTCTCCTGCCCTTGGCCGTAGCGCCAAAGGGGTGTGGGGTGGGAGGCCCGTCGCAGCCATGGGGGGGGGGGTATAGGTGGGGGAGAGAAAAGGTCCCTGGCGGCTGGGGAAGGGGGAGAAAAGGCCCCTGGCAGCCGGAGGGGGAGGGGAGAAAAGGCCTAGGCCAGATGGGACCTACCTACCCTGAGCCCCTCCTCACCCAACCATCACTCTTGCACCTCCACACATCCTCAAGGCCCTGCCCTGACTCCTACACCCTCCACACTACCAGTCCCCTGCCCTGAAGGACCTGGGCAATGCAGGATAAGTCTGCTAGTATAAATACATTTGTGTATTAGGTCCATCAAGTTCTTAAATACACTGGACAGAAGTTGCAGATCAATGGTCCTCCAAATCTTTTATTATGCTGACCACTTTGTATGAGGAGAGTCTCCTATAGACCATCTCCCTTCCTAGCCTCACACTCCATCCTTCCAAAATACTTCCTCCTGTGCATTCCAAAGTAATGCTAGCTCTAGAAATATGAACCAGAAGTTCAAACTACATGACAGTGCTGCTCATCCCAGCAACCACACAAGCCACATTGCTCCCAATCCTAAATCCATAACTTTCTGTACTCCGTGTACTCCATTTCCCAAGCAGCCAGCTGTCATCCCAGTCCTTCAGATCTTGCTGGGTGCACCGCATGATAAGAGGCTCCTTACTTGCATCACCTCCAACTTATTTTGGATCACTGCAGAAACGTGGAATGACATTCCTACTCCATCCCCAACCATCAAGCACCCGAAAAATGAAAACAAACGCTACCCCAGCAGAAATTGAAAACCACTGTTTGTGCCATTCTAATATCACAGTGCTTGTGAGTTACCTTGCTCTGCTCTTCTGTAGATTATGGGGCAAGAAGTCAATCACTGATAATACTGAGTACTATGTAACACTGCAATCAATGCAAAGCAATTTGTCACTTATTTAAATAATGGTTTTCACAATAACTACTTATGCTTCTCTCTGGGGAAAATACATACCACAGTAATAAATATCAACATTAAAAGTTCTCAGAGTTCTTAGAAGTTCACTATTTCAATCTGAGTTCCTTATACTGTATATAGCCTCACGTATCCAAAGCTGCAACTTATCTTCATGTGAAAAAAGCACAAAGCACCATAAACCTAACATTTAGTGAGACAAATATGACAGTATTTAAACATACAACATACCACAGACCTGTTGCCACTTTTCAAAATGAGTAAATATTTGTAACATTTTACTGTCCTATGACAAACCAACTCTTTATATATACATAGATGTTACAAATGCTCCATAGGGCATTCCATTCTAATTGTAATAATTATGCTACAAATCCATATCCCAGAGTCCAACAATGAATTACTTTACATATACATGGTTTCTCAAAATCTTTTCTCCTTATGATGTATTAATTCATAATATACTAAGCATGTTGATTATTCTGATAAACTGCTTGCCCAGGATCATTGTAAAAGCTGTTAACCAAAATGAAGAGCTCAATAATACATGGCTATTGCAGAGTGACAAAGAGCACACCACACGCCAGTGCGCCACACTTTACAGTGAGTGCTTCCAGGCCTCTCTCAAGGTCTTGACGCTAATCTTTAAACCAGGCAATGAACTGAAGCCTAGCAGTCAGTGGCCACCTCTCCTGTAACCTGATTCATCAGAAATGTCATAGTAGCGGGAGCCCATGATGAAATTATCAGGGACTAGTCACTTATGGTGGCAGGTCCTTATGTGCCATGCACAAAAATTGGAGATCAGAATGAGACTCTGAGCAAGTCTTCCTCAGTAAAGGCTGTACAATTACTCAAGTTTCTCCTGTAGAGGCAATGAAGAAATATTCCATTAAAGGAAACAACATTAACAATGCCATAGTACAACACCCACCTCCCCCAAACTGCTATTTTATATACGGCTTCTAGAAAATGATAGCAATAGCTGATTCAATCCATAGATAAAAGGCATTTCAATGCATTTAGCTTATCCCTTTTATTCTGCAAGTCCACAACACTGGTGCCTTGTAGTTGCAGATTTCCTGATCAAAATATCTGAGTATACGTTAGAAGTGAGCGGGATAGAGATTTGAGAGAGATTTCTGGGCTGCCTGAGCAGGTTTCACAGCACTTAATTCACTTTTACAAAGGAAAAGGAAAGTTCAAGATTGCTGTAATGACTTGTGTAACTGGAAAGAGTCTAGGGAAAAAACTATTACCATTTAACTTATGCATGTACCCATCCATCCAAGCCACTGAATCTGCTTTATAAATATTAAACAACCTCACATACTCTTGTAGGCCTGGGAGATTTAAACAGATGGATTATACAAGACACACAACACAGCAAATGGGAAGCTGATCATAAACCAAAGCCTCCTAACTCCCAACCTGGTACTGTAACCACTGAGCTAGAGGTCTCATGTGTACAGCAGGCCCCCACTAAGGGACACAAAGGAATATTGAGGTGAGTGCAGTTGGGGCCCAGACCAGTCCACACAGGGGACGGGGAGGGAGTGCCACCTAGCTCCACTCCTGGTCTTGGCTCTGATTCTGGCCCCACCCTAAGCTGCAACACCAGCCTTATCTGTGTGCCCCCCTGTGCTTGGGAATGGGGTGTGGCTAGAGGAAAAGGGGGGAGGATCAGGTAAAAACATTGGGGACCACTGCACTAACCCATTCTGCTGATATTATGGTATAAAATTTGCATTTACAAGGATGCTCACAAAGAAAAACACCACAGAGTGGAGATGTGGTAAGGGAAGGGAGTTAGTTGAGGTTGAGAAGGGGAAGCAATAAGTAAAGTGTATGGTTGTTGTTGGAGTTGCAGTCATGAAGCCATAACCATACGTTAACAGTTTATATATGAATGGGAATGAAAGATGCTCAGTAAATCTTGAAGTCTGGCCATGTTTGTTTAGAGACCTAAATATGGATTTGGAAGTTTTATTTTAGGCACCTTTAATTTAAAATTCTGCCCTGAGTTTTTACAAGGAAAGTGTGTGTGTGTGGGGAAGTGTTATGTTTTCATTTAATTTTTCACTTCACTGCCTTAGATCAGTACAGAAAAATTATGTTTAAAAAAGAATTACACATAGCAGTACTTAAAAATACCTGGTAAGTTTCATATTCTCCATCAATACAGACTGCTTTGTAACCCTTATATGCACCATTTAAATAAATTTCAACAGGAAGCTCACCTGATAACTCATCAAGAAAGGAAAATCAGAAGTGAAATCAGATAAGGACATTTGCAGTTTGCACAAGCCATTTCAAATTCACATATATACATTCTAAAAATACAGTACCAAACTCACCTTTAAAGGGAACTGTTCTTCTGTTCTCCATGTCTGACTTCAGTTTGACTATGCTCATCTTCATATATTAAGGTATCCTCTGCTTCTTTACCTCATATTTTATGCTTAAGGGTGAGATTTTTTTCAAAGGATCACACAAGCAAATTTGAAAATCATTAATGTCTTTAAAATTCTACTGGTTGCAGTGTTGTTGTACCCATGTTGGTCCCAGGATGCTGGAGAGACAGATGGGTGAAGTTGTTTATTGAACCAACTTAGTTGGTGACAGACAAACTTTTGAGCTACACAGAACTGCCCAGATTTCAAGAGCTCTGTGTAGTTTGAAGGCTTGTCTCTGCCACCAACATAGCTTGGTCCAAATAAAAGGTATTATCCCACTGTGCCCCCGTTTCTTTAAAATTCTAGTAATTTTAAACTGGAAAAGAAATTCCATTCCTTGTTGCATACAGAGGTTTAAATTATCAGCAACCCTTTCACACATGATGCTTATGTAGTTTACAAAAACATTAGCTACACAACTACACAAAATTGTTTACACATGACATTAGATGTGTGACAGCCAAGAGCTAGAACATATAATGTTTACTTCTGTCCTCACGGAAGTAAATGAGGAAATTCCCATGGACTTCAATAGAATCAAAATTTTACTCCTCCATTTCCCCCTTTTTCTAAAAAACACAGAATATGCAGTGTAAAATTTGAAGACCTAGAGCTTTTGATATTTTACCACAACATGAATGCCTTTTTTAAAAAATAAAGACTTTCTGGTATCTGAAAAGAAACCCCTTCGTGGACATTTGTACAAGGTAAGCTCCAGAAAACACGGGACAAAGCACATATTTTGGGAACATTTTAAATACGTTAGGACACAACATTCCAAAGAGGAACTGAAATAATTCTGAAATCACCTGATTTAGTATGTTACTGTATTTAGAAAATAATATGGAAGGTTTTTACCTATCCATAGCATTACTGAAAATAAACACTTTTGTTACTTCAGGTAAATTATTCATATACATACATGTATTTAATAACTGACACCACAAAAGCCTTCCAAGCCTGACTGCTTGCCATGTATCATTGTTGAAATAGAAGTTAGCCAAACACAAAGAAAATGTCAAAGCCTGAGAGTTTTCTTCCACTCTGATCGCTTAGAACTAGTCTAGTGAAAATTATGTTGCAAAAATTACAAAATATTCAATATGTTGGACATAGAAATATATCTTCTTAGCTGCCAAATGCAACAAAAGTAAAACCAATCTTCATACATATGCAGAAAAAAAAAAACATTGCCCCAAATGCCATGGAAATGGCTGTGTGGCATCTTTATCCATACTGAAATTATGTTGCTATACTTTACCATATATTTGAACAGACACCTTTGTCAAGTTGTTAACAAATGTTTCATGACAATCAACCAGGTTTACTCTAAATTGGTGTCTACATTATTAGCGGGCTGTCCCAATTACATTTTTTTAAATCTCTCGTGAAAAAGCACATTTAAGGAAAACTGAGAATAAAACTAGGAATTTCATGAAAAGTGGAGAAAAACATAGTAATGCAGAAAAGCTGCGTAGAGTACATAATTTGTAAAGTCAAAACTATATCTTCAAAAGAATCTTTAGTACAGTACACATCCAAAGAAAAATGATGCCCATCAATCATAATTTTGAAATCTACGGTTTGAAACACAGTGACAATATGTGAAATAAGTTTTGCTGTAAGAACTGAAGATTTCATTAAGATTAAAGTAAGAATATTTATTGCATTTTCAGATTGCATTTTAAAACAATAGTGCACAATGGCTTCACTTTAATCTCCTGAAATATGTACGCCAGGTGGGAAATCTTCTGGTTGGTCATGACATTAACAAACAAGGTGTAGTCTTGGTGTGTTTCTTCAAGGGGCCGTATTCGCTTCACCATATTGTACTGTCTGTGGTCTAAAACAACTGAATTAGTGGCTTATGTACACTAAATCCATTTATTTTAAATTTATTGTGTCTACATTAAGTGAAATAAAAACATCGCCCTGTACAATCCACTATCAGCAGTGAGTACAACAGCAAAAAATATTATACAGTTTTATACACACTAAAACCTTTTCCTTTTTCCTATAAAGAAACCAGAACAAACCTAATATAGAACTTAATTTGGAAGAACTCAAATTACAGAAGGGAAAGCCAAAATTATTACGGTCTTTACTGACCCTCAAAGAGGTTCCTGATCATATTGCCAGAACAATAATGAGTGCAACTGGAAGAGTGAAGCATGCTAAAATTGTATTGTTGGGTCTTTATAAATTTACCAAATATTTAAATTAAACATGGCTCGTTAAAGAAATGTCTGAAGCAGAGCAATATAACTGGGAAATCTGTATTACCAGTTGTGTTGTTTTTAAACCCAACTTATACAATGCGCAAAGTGCTAAGCAACACTACAGAAACACATTTACATCAACACTGAAGATTTGGGGAAATGAAATTCCAACAATTTTATTTTTAATGAGCTGTATTTTCTAAATTTGTTTTTATTTTTTTCTGTTTTCATACAGTTTTGAAAACAAACGCAGCACGTTCACATTTTCCCGAGGAATTATAAGAATGATCTCTACAGGGATAACGTTGAAAAGCCTGACGCTCAATCAACTGATGTTGAAAACTCTCAAAAAGAGTAAAGGCTTGATCTGCATTGTCTAGAACATGTATTGTAATTTAATAGAAGAGATGGTCGTCTTTAATATTAATGATTTAAAAGAACTTCCCAGTTCATGCGAAGAGTATAGTCCAAGAATAAATCAAATTTGCTGAACGCATTTTATGCTACGTAAGTGTATACTTTGCGATCCTCAGGTGTTCGTGCCAAATATTCTCTCTCAATAAGTCCTTCAATACGTTTTTTAATAACAACTGGACTTGGTAAGAATCGGGCTTTCAGCTGCTGAGTTACCTATAACATAAAAACAAGAATGAATGCTATATTGCAGATGCTAATGTGTTCAGCTACACAACACAAATGTACACTAAAATAATCAAAAACATTCATTAAAACAGGTTTGCTAAAACCTTTAAAGTTTACATGGCCATCTGCAAATTTCAGATACTAACTAACTGATAAAAATTTAGTTCATAATAGAAATTAGATTGATACATATCAAAATAAATTTAATTTTTCTGTATCATTGGTCCATCACATCCAATATTCTACCTCCGTTATTTTCAATAGCTGATATTTTAGAGTGTCAAAAACCTATTAATACACAAGGGCAGGCAATTAAACAGTTACACACATGGCATGAACATCCTTCCTCACACCAACAGCCAATCAATTTATGGCCACAATAATAACAGGCATGAACTCTGTGCTAAAGTTTCCTCCTCATCAGCTCTCTAACTTCTTGGTGCAACTCAGTGTTCATCACAAAGCCTCTCTACCTACACACATCACAGCAGTTAGAAGTTGCTGGAAAATACTTGCTGTCTCTGCAGCCTTCAAATTTAGTAACTACAGTAGACTTCCAATAATCCGGCACCTTTGGGACCTAGGTGGTGCTGGATTATCAGATATGCCGGAGTATCAGGAGGTACTGCATACTCCCAGCCCAATCCCCCAGCTCCCCACCAGAATCAGCTGGCCGGGACGCCACGAGTAACCCAATCCTCCTCCCTTTCCCCTTCCCCGGAGGTAAACACTTCTGCTCCCTGCTGTAACCCACGTGAGAGCAGCTGACCTGAGCGGTTCCGGGTTCCGTACCGGTTCTGTCAGGAGCGCTTGCCACTTTGATGCCGGACTATCAGGAGTGCCGGAGAATTGGGTGCCGGACTATTGGAGTTTTACTGTATCATGACAAGACTCACCCTACTAAAGGTTTGCTCTTTGAAACTCACTCCTCTTGGCAGCCCATCAGACCATGTTTAGCAATTTACAAGTTAAATACAGGATATCAATCTTTTTTAGTCAACTTATAGTACAGTGTTTTATAACAAAAGACAGTAATCAACTGGTTGACATAATAGGAACCAACAGAATTAAATTAAACTATGGTTTTAGAGGTATGAGCTAAAAATATAAAATCTCTCTAGAATCAGTTTAAAAAAATCTAACAGGGGATAAGGCCTTGTAATTCTGCTACATTAACAGAAGAGTAAGAATTGACAGAGAAATCTAAGATGTGCCCTCTTCCTATCCTCTTAACCATGTCAACACTATATGTGACATTACCTCTGCTACTAGCACGTTATGCTGCATCTTCTTTCTAGATTTCATTATCCGCACTATAGCAGCTTCTATCTCATGTTTTCTGTCGTCATCTACTTTCTGCCTTGTTTCTTTTCTTTCTGGGTCTGATTCCCCTTGTTTGGCAGCAACTAAAAGAGAAGATGAAATATTTTAAGCAAAGTCAAAATAATTACTTTCCATTAGATTAACATGCACAAAATTTAGCTTCACCCACAGTGGAATTAATTTTCCTAGTTTGTGACATTTTCAAGTGTGTTGTTTAATTAAACGTGGCCACATGAAGAAACACAGCAATCAATGCATGTGTAAGAATGTGTTACTATTTTGTCAGTTGCTATTTACTGTTTAAAATATAATGTAGTAAACTTCTCTGCTTTTCAAACTGTGCTAAAGTTTGTTTGCAAAACTTTTTTTTGGCTACTGTCAAATTGAAGATTCTTTTCTTTAAAACTACAGATGTTGCTAAAACCTTTGGAGCTATAGGTTTCATATGGGTTTTTTTTTTTTTTATTAAGCTGCACATAATTTGAGTTTGTATCAAAGAAAAAAATTCAGTGACTGTAGTTGGCTTGTATTTAATTTGGAGACTGTTTTTATTAAGGTGATGTTTCAATTACTGTGGGGGAATGTAGTACAGTAAAGAAAGGTATTTTGGAATTTTGGTACTGCCACAGAACTTGGTCCCATTAAATACAGGAATTGCATTTGAAAGCCAAGCTCTTGAATGGCAATCCTCTTCAGAATACTAAATATGGAGTAAATGAGGCCTGAGTTAAGGTGCTCTAAAACATATGTAACCTGTTATTGTGTCTCTGCCATCTTAAGAATACTCCATGCAAGGTAGACATGTTAAATCATGGATACCTTGGCATTTTGCTTGTATCTGCAGACACCCAAGTCCACTGTAGTTTATGCAGCAACATATATGTAGTGTATTCACAAGAGCATACTGTTGGGTTTAAGATGTTTGCAGCTTTGTCCACACCTACTGTTAGGAAAGGGTTAAAATGTCGTAATATTTGCAACGTCTGGCATGAGAGAAGTACAGTGATTGCACTTGAAATGTATCTGAGATATTATCAGTTCCAGTGGTATGTTCTATTACAAGTCCAAAGAATCTCTCTCAAAATGATAGAATATTTCAAAATAGTAAAAAGTCTCAGAGGGATAGCTGTGTTAGTCTGTAACTTTAAAAACAGTGAGAAGTCCTGTGGCACCTTAGACATATTTTTTGTTAGTCTCTAAGATGCCACAGGACTTCTCATTGTTTTTAAAGTGACAGACTAACACTGCTACTCTTTAGACATTTTACCATGCAAGGCACTGCATTTAGCCATATGAAGTGGAAATCCATCAATTTCGTAAAATGATCCTATATATTTTTGTCTCTCTAAGGTATCACAGGACTACTCATTGTTTCAATATTTTAAGACACTTTTAAAATGTTACCACTGTATATTCTGGGATGAGGTTAGCTATTATCTTAGTTCACACATGAAGTGTAAAAAAAAATAATAATAAAGAACTCCCACAGTACACTAACCTAGGTATATACATATACAAGTGTCTCAACATATTTCACCAACAATTTAACATCAAAACTTTAGTGAGCCAGGCAAAAATGGTTACTTACCTGTATGGTTACTCTTCAGGATATTGTTGCATGCTGGCATGCTGGAGCCAGAGAGTTTTCTGCAGAAGTACCCATGAGATCACTGCACACACCCTGCACATCTTCACAGCCCTGCCTGAGTCTATAAAGGGCAGCACTACCCAAATCCCCCTGAGTTCCTTCATGCCAGAAATATGATCAAACAGGACTCCAATGCACAGGGAAAGGAAGTGTAGTGGAATACACAAATGTAGCAACTCAAAAAACAGGTAAGCAACAATTCGTTTCTTCAAGTGACTGCACGTGTATATTCCACAGAGGATCAGTGTGACTTTAATAGTCAGGGCTCGACAAATAGTGTAATCTACTCGCCTGTGGCGAGTAGATTACACCCCGGAAGAGCCGGCGCGGAGTGATCTGCGCATGCGCAGAATGATCTGTGCATGAGCAGAGCGCAGAACCGCGCGGCTGGTGAGCGGGGCTCGCCGCCGCTCAGCGAGCCCTGTTAATAGTGACTATAATACAGCCTTACCAAAATTTGCATCAGATCTCAAAGCAGTCACCATAGCACAAGGGTCTGCAACCTATGGATCTAGAGCCAATTATGGCTCAGTATGGAACCAAATATGACTCTTTTGTCATTCCCAAAATACACACAACTTTTTAAATTAAAATGAAAAATTCAAAATTTTAAAAACGCGTATTACTCAAGTCAAGATGATTTTTTTGGGTCAATTTCACCTTTAACTGTTCATTTTAACAACCATCCATCCTCTCCACTCATTGGGGGGCCGTGCATATTCTCTTTTTATTTGATTGGTCAAGAAATCTTTCCATCATCATACATGATGATAAATTCTGTAACCCGCTAGCAGTAAAATGGCAAGAGAAAGAGAGATTATGAGTACCAAAGTTTTCAAAATGAGTGGACAGACTTGTATACATTTTTGGATAGCTCTGGATCTCCACTCTGTCTCATTTGTAGAACGAGACTGTTCTCAAACAAAAAAACCCCTGAATTTCATGACAAAACTTGCAGCATTTCCTACAAAATACCCTGAGGGTGATGCACAAAAAAAAAGCCTGAGAGGACCTGCAGTGAAAAATAAACACTGGGCAAAACAGTCTGTTGGCATGGTCAAAAAAAGGTGGGATTTTAAACTCTGCAAGTTTTGCAGGCTCATATAGCATTATTCAAGAGGGGAAGCCTTTCACTGACAGAATTATATGAAGAGATGCATGCTAAAAACTGGTCATGAACTATTTAACAAGTTTCACAATAAAGGACAAAATCTTACAGAAAACTCAAGACATGGCATTATCAGCAAAAAGAGTTCGTGACAGAGCTGTGAAAAGGGCCCATCAAATCAACAAGGAACAAATGCAAAATTTGAGTACAGCTACTTATTTTTCGTTTGTTATGGACAAGACATCCAGCACACATGACGTTAATCAGTTGAGTATTCTGGGACAATATATTTGTGGAAATGCTGTGCATGAAGAAATGACTGAGCTATTATAATGAAAAATAATACATAGGATAAAGATCCTTAAAACTGGGATGAACTTTGTAACTTAAACAAGAAAAAAATACAGTTGGATAATCTTGTGTCTATGTGTACAGACAGTGCAGCTAGCATGGTCAGCCAATACAGGGGATTCCTTACTTGTCAGAACAGTTGAATCGCCCGCTTTTGAACTTTCACTGTGTGTCAGGAGGCACTTTGTGCACAATCTTGTGGAACTGAACTCGGAAATGTAATGGGACTGGTTGTTCACAATGTCAATTGGATTCATGTCCAAGCCCTTAATCACTGTCAATTTCAGTCACTGCTTGAGGAAGTAGATTCTAAATACCTCCATATACTAATGCACAATGTTCACTGGTTATCTTGTGGCAAAGTTTTGTCTTGTTTTGCCACAGCATTAACGAGATTAAGTCATTTTTTAATATGAAAGGTGTCAAACACATAGCGCTTTCAGATTGACTGGTTGCTCAAAGTTTTACTCTCGTGTCAACATTACCAGTCATTTGAATGAATTGAACCTTAAGCTACAAGGGCAAGGAAATACATTCCTGACTCTGCAGCAGGCAGTGTATGGACTGGAGTCAAAATTGATTTTCTCCATCTAAGATACTGAGATGGGCAGACTGACACATTTTGAAAGATTACGAAATTTTGTGATTCGTATCAGAGAGACGTTTAAGTTTATGATTTGTCCACATAAATCGTCTGTTGAAGAACTGGATTTGACAGTCGTTCCAGACATGTCAGTCAGTGATTTGGAAATGGAAATAGCAGATTTCCAGGAGTCGGATATCTGGGTGGAAAAATTCATCAAGCTGAATTCTGATTTAGAACGCCTTGCTTGACAACGTGCAGAATTGGCAAAACTGCACAAATGGGCTGACATGGAGAAATTGGAGCATGATGATAATCTGATTCTGCAGACTTGGAAATAACTTCCTGTTTCATACAACACCTGCTGCATATACCACCAACAGAATGTCAGCCTGACCTTATTTTTAATGCTGCGTTCCACCTATGTGAGAGAGCAGGCTTTCTTTCATTTGAATCACATCAAAGGTAATTTGCACTCAAGATTGACAGAAGACAGCCTGAATGTGGGCATGAAGCTGGATTTGACCAGTTATAATGTAAACTTCAAAGAAATGTGTGAAAAGATGCAGCAGCAGAAGTTCCATTAAATAAAGTCCTTGAGTATAATGTTTCATTTATGCTATCGTCAATCATTATGTCAATTATTAGTAATATTAACTTGTATATTTTCAGTCATGCAAATGGACATTCTTATATGGCTCTTTTGTTTACCACTTGTTCTGAATTTTGATGTAGTTTGACTCTTTGGTTTGAAACAGTTGCCAACCCTTGCCATAGCATAATGATGAGTGAAGATATGTACTGAGGGCAGAGTGGCAACTTCACAAACATCCAGCATGGATATAGAGAGATGGATCACCCCATGCTTTATGAAATAAACTTATAGACACAAATATACATAACTCAAAGATGCTTTGGGCAAGTTATCTCAGGTAACCTATCAATCTTCATGTCATAATCCTCTGCATCTGTTTATCTTATTTTGGTGTATGTATGGTTCTTGCATGTAAAGTTAGATATATGGAGTATGAAATGATTTATTATTTTAAATGTGCCATCAGAAAACCATCAAGGGTGATTCCACTGCTGGGAGGGCTCAATGTCTGGGCAATCACATGCAAATAGCCTTTTGTCCTTAAGTCTTAGCAGTGGTTGGTAGGGACTGGTGAGGTGACTTCCCATGCAAAAAAGGAATCTTTAAAAAAAAATAGGAAAGTAAGAGTGTTTTATCTTTGGCTGGTGCACCTGAGGGAAGGAACCAAAGACCCCAAGTGAGGAACACTTGGGTTGGAAGGCTTAGTTGGAAAAGAAACAGTTTTAGGATGAGTTTGTAATAAGTTTGTGTACTGAGGTTTCAGTGTTAGAATTAGCTAAGCGTTTTCTGTTATTTTAAGTTTGTAATCTACTTTCCTCACCTTGTTCTCACTTATTACCACTTAAATGCTACTGCTTGTACTTAATAAAATAACTTCTATTTTCTATCAAGCCCCATGTAAATTACTACTACCTGGGGGAGCAATCAGTGTGTACATTCCTCCTTTCACTGTTGAAGGGGGCTTGCCTATATAATTCATTTGGAGTTCTGATCCCATTTGGGGAGGGGTATCCCAGAAAGCTGGGCCCCAAACTGCATTTTCCTTGGACCCGAAGAGATTCAGTATCGGTACTGCTTCTCGGGGGGGAGGGGGAAGAGAGTGATCTCAGCTTGGTGCCTAGGCTGGGGGAGAACATGGAGCTGGCCCAGCAGAACTGAGCGGCGAGAAGCCCCAGAGAGCAGGAAGACAAGTGGCCGTGGCTTTGTCAGCCCTCTGGGAGGCACCCCCAAGGGGTCTTCTGTGACCGCACCCTGTCACAGATCTGTCCTTCAAAAAAAAAGACTGTGAAGTAGATGGCAATGGGTCCTGCCTTGTGAGGGCAGGGGACTGGACTCAATGACCTCTCAAGGTCCCTTCCAGTTCAAGTGTTCTATGATTCTATGAAGTAGCTTATTTTCTTGCTGAATGAGCAGACAGCTTCTGTGAAGGTGGTATGTTTACTACCCCATAAACTTCAGTAATACAGGAAATATTCCATCTAGAAATTGTCAGAAATGTGACCTTTCATTCACACATAGACGAGGAGACATGCTGAAAGATGTAGTCCTGTCCAGTTAAAAAAAAAGAATGCTTACCTTACATCCAAAGTATGTGTATGTTCATCATCTTTATGTAAGTGTGGTTTTGAAGGAAGAAAGCCTGTCACTATATTGTGGGCTCAGATGAAAGGCAGAAGCCACTTTAGTCAGGTTGTGACCATAAAGCTGCATTATCTTTGAAAGCAGAATACATAGTCCTATTGTGACAACGTGAAGCTCACCTACTCTTCTGGGTAAAGATGTCTTCTGACACAGGCAAGGCTAAGAACAGGGCTTATATTCCAAGGCTGCAATGCATCCTTTACCCAGGGAAAGAATTAAACAATCCCCCTTAAAAACCCTAGAAAACACCAGGTTTAAAACATCCAAAGGGAAAAAAAAATTCTGATTTTCTCCCAACTGGAACACAACAAGTTCTTATGAGCCACTGGAAACAACTTTATATTTCAGAAGATAGAGAAAGCAACTAGGGGAGAGGCTGCTCCAGATAGGGAGAAATAGGGAAAAAGTAGTTGAGAATTTGATTGTGGGAGGCAGTTTGGGTGCAAGATATAATGAATGATGAGTGAATGATTTTAAGGAATGGTATAAGGGAAAAGAGCAGAATAAAGATGATGTAATTCAAGCAGGCAGACGTTGCAAACTCAGAGAACTGGTAGGTAAGATGCTGTGGGAAGCAGGTCTAAGGGGGAAAAAAAGTTCAGGAGAGTAGACAGTTTTATTAAAGAGACATGATTAAAGACACAAGGACAAGCTATCCCAGTGTGTAAGAGAGATAGTAAGTATGGTAAGAGACCTCCCTGGTTTATCCAGGAGACCTTCAACTACCTGAAGCTCAAAAACTAGTCCTAAAAAAGTGGAAACAAAGTCAAATTATGAAGAATGAGTATTAAAAATCAACCAAGAATGTAGGGACAAAATTAGAAAGGCCAAGACAGACATACAAAAAAAGATTAAACACACTAGCAACATATAGGCTAACAAGAAAACATTTTAAAAACACATCAGAAGCAAGAAGAAGGCCAAGACCAACAATAAGGTAGGAACATTACTCAATGAGGAAGGAAAGGCAAGATCAGAAAATGCTGTAATGGCCTGAAGTAAGTATTACATGGTATGATGGAGTCAGGCCAGGAGGATACAAAAGAATAATGGAAGGCAAGTATATTAACCTCAGACTGAGCTAATATCTGTTCCCAGGGTAAACTGGCAAGGGCTACCGGGTATCAACCAGGGAAATTAAGCACCTGGAGCTACTTAAGTGGGCTTGCAGAGTCAGGTGAGCCAAGGCTACTTGGAACACCTGGGGCCAATTAAAGAACCAGTTGAGACTAATTATAAAAAGAGCTTCTCTGAAAGTTAGTTAGCACATGAAGAGCTGAGAGGATGGAGGGAGTGCTGCAGGAGGTTTAGGAGGAACAAGTACCAGCAGATACTAGGAGGAAGAGCCTGAGAGAAGGAAGGTGCTGGGGAAGTAGCCCACCGGTTTTGTAGCTGTCTTACAGCAGGTGTTGGAGACTCTAATAGGCAGCTGCTATTACAGGGCCCTGGGCTGGAACCCAGAGTATAGAGGGTGAGCCCTGGTTTCCCCACAACACCTACTTCCCCATTTCCCCTCAGGGAAAAGACTGGCTGGGGAAAAGAAAGGGGTTTACTCAGCCCCGTATTTTTGGGGGATCCACCAAGACCGTGGAATTTGTTTTCCCATTATGCTGGCCAATGATGAGAGTAGTTGAACGAACAGCAAGCTGATGCCCTAGGTGCGGTACCTAAATTAAGGGCTGCTGTGAGAGCTTGAGGCAAGCAAGCACCTGAAAGCGCAGGATCTCCCACCAAGATTGAGTAGGAGCTTCATCACAAAGGACATAGCAACTCCAAATCCAGGAGAGGTGTAGGGCTTGTATCAGTATAGTTAGGGAAATTAGGCGTGCATTACTAATATCAGCTGCTGGCTGTCATTTGTGTGTGTCATAATAGTGAGAAGAAAGCCAAACTGTCACCTGAGGTGGTGCTCTAGCTAGAAGTCTGGATGCTGTCCATGGGAAGCCTAGCAGCTGCACCACAGCCCCACCAGGCACTGCCCAGACTTCTGACATGAAGTTTTCCACCGACAGCCTGGTTGTGAGGAAAACCAGATTCATAGCAAGAAGCTGCATACAGAGTTGAGAGCTCTGTTTCGAAAATCCAAGGAGCATAGTCTTCATAGTTCCATACTGGAACTAGAATTATCTCAGTGTGGTCTTGCTGCATTTTGGGGCTCATGTATGTGATGAAAGGGAGGAGGAGAAATGCAAATGTGAGACTCTGCCCTTCATTCATGTTGGTTAATGAGCCAGGACTGTGACCTACTCAAGAACAGAAATGATGGCATTTCTTTTGCTGAAATTGGCTGACTGGCTATATATACCCTAACCCAGAAAAATGCTTTTTAGCAACTAGTCCAGATTTTGGGAAGATCCAGAGATGATTGGCAAAAAGGTATTGGGAGCTTTGCAGTAAACTGGAAGTAAAAGGAGTAATGCCCTTTTAATGGTACTAGACCATGTACCCCTTCATCTGTTTGGGTAGTACATAATGGTTGTATTGTTTGTCAGTATCTGGACCTACAAAATCTTGACATGAGGGAGAAAAATGTAACAAGCCTTGTGAACTGGCCAAAATTTGAGGATATAAACATGAAGGGTTGATTGGTCTTCTGTCCATAATGCTTAGGATGGGGCAGTCACATAGGTTTGCTGCCTATCAGACATATTGATGACAGTCTTGGATGGAAGAGGACAAGAAAAGAGTACCTCCCGCACATACTTTTTTTTTTTTTTTTAATCCATCCACCATTCTAAAGACATTGAGACAGAAGGAGGAACATAGACCAACTTGTTTAAGGAATGTCTCTTTGGTCAACAGACTGATTTTAGCCATCCATGAAAGATGTTCATGCACAACTTGACAAGCTGGGTCACATAAGTACAGGAGGCCATGTAGCCTAGTAGCCTCAGAATGTGGTGGTAGAGTGTGTGAACTGAGATACAGGCACAGCTAGTGAACTGCCTGAAATCTCTTCCAAGGGAGAAAAGCAATCAAAATCACAGAAGCTCTAAAGAACTTGATTCTGTGTTAGGGAAAAAAATGTAGATTTCCAGAGAAGTTGAAAAGACAAAGGATAAACCTGATGTGGTCGAGAACTTGATGTTCAGATGTGCCCTAAACTAATTAATCATTCAGGTAATGGGAAGCATGATTACCTTTCCTCCAACAGGTTGCCAAAACTGCCATGCTCTTGGAAAGAGTTGCAGAGCTAAACGATAGGCTGCAAGGAATTACTGTGTAACCATAATGCTGCCTCACTATCACAAGTCTTAGGCTTTCTCTAGACTGCATTCCTCTCTCAAAAGAGGAATACAAATGAAGCAGATCAAAAATTCAAATGAAGCACAGATTTACAAATCTCACGCTTCATTTGCATAATCGTGTCCGAGTGCTTTTTTTGAAAAAGGGTTTTTCGAATCCCCCCCTCCCCCCTCATAGTCTAGACAGGGTTCTTTTGGGGGAAAAAAAAACCCTTTTTCAAAAGAACCCGTATACCTCATTTTTTCAGGAGTACGGGTTCTTTCGAAAAAGGGTTTTTTTTTTCCCCGGAAAAACCCCGTCTAGACTGCAGGTTCCCCCCCCCCCCCAAAAGCGCTCAGACACAATTATGCAAATGAAGTGCGAGATTTGTAAATCCGCGCTTCATTTGCATTCCTCTTTCGAGAGAGGAATGCAGTCTAGACGAGCCTTAGAAACTTCCTGTGGTTTGGTGAGGAAGTAAGCATAGCGCAAATCAAAGCAAGCAAACCAGTCACTGAAACTCAGGGAAGGAATAACTGATGTTAGGAAGATCCTGCAAAATTTCACATTCTTGCTGAGATTTCAAAGATCTAGAATGTGTGTCGGACTCTCTTTGACTTGGAAATCAGAAAGAATTATCAATAAAACCTTTTTGCCTGATGTTGAAGGAGAACTTCTGTGGCCCCTAGTGTAAAAGCAGAATCTGAACTTTTAGAAGGAGTATTGATTTGTGAGATGGGTCCTTGAAAAGGAATGGGGGAACAAGGTTAGGCAGAAACTGAAAAGGATATTTATTCTTACAAGTACTTAGAGCCCACTGTCTTTACAGATTCCCAAGCACTGAGAAAAATGGAAGAAAGAATGCTGATAAATGTATTGCTGTCCTCAAAGTAGAAGTCAAATAGGCTTTTCCTTACAACTGAACTAACATAATCTGCTTGTGCGATGGTGAAGTTAGTGATTTATGTTTCCTTTTGGAGAGCATGGTTTCCTTGATGTGTAGAAAGGCTGCCTGTAATACTGGTTTTCACATTGAGGTTGTTAAGGTTTGTTTTGTCAACTATTAGGGACTGGAATGCAGATCCCAGTGGGGAGCTGACTTAAAAGCAGCAGGGGGGGAGGGGTTTGCATGTAGTCGTTAGTATTAACTGATCAGCCCACACTTATCTGTTACTTGTGTAAGGGTACATCTACACAGCAGCGGTACTTCAGAATAATGTTGAGCTGGAGGACTTCTTACTCCGACTCATCGTAACACTTATTTCACAAGGAGTAAGGGAAGTCGAAGGAAGAGTGTTCTTCCTTCAACTTTTTGCAGTGTAGACAGTGCCTAAAGCCGAGTTGAGCTATTTTGACTTAAGCTACACAGTTGATATAGCTGAAGTTGCATGGCTTAATTCAAATTTAGCCCTGCTGTGTAGATGTACCCTCAACGACTACATGCTAACATCCCTAATATGAGGTAACTGTTCATGACAAGCAACGTATGAAGTGCTACGAGCCCTGCATGCCTGTGGAGCCTAACATTACAACTTAACAAATAACTACTGCAAACTTTAAAAAACAAAACAAAAAACAATCAATCAACACATTAATTGCTAACTACATATAAGAAAACTAAACTAGTTAATTATGCAGAAGAAAAAAAATGTGAGGAAAACTACACAGCAAGTTCCAACTCAATCCATGGGGAAGAACTAAAGGGATGGGGTGTCAGTGTCCTTTTTTAGCCTCAAGGTGGTGCATGTATCAACCAGATGGGCACAGCTGTGGAAAACTTTCTGGCTCCAGCGTGTTGGGCGCGCATGCACACAGAGACCCCTACCTGAGGGGAATACATGTGTGCAGCCACTCAAAGTAGTAGCAGTATCATCCTGACTTCACAAGCGAGAAAAGCGAATCTCAGATTAAATAATCATGATGGAACAGATATAGTGAACATCTAAGCACTGCCAGGAATAGCACCCAGTGTTCACTGAAGAAAACATCAAATCAGTCTCTCTCTATCACCAAGTAAATCAGAACGCAGCCTGATAAATTTTAAAAGAATTAAAAAGCTTTAGTCCTTTCACCTTCTTCTCCTTGTTGGAAAGGACAACACACTTTAGTAGTTGAGGTAATTATATTTTTTTTAACTTCATGAGTTTTTTGAAATTGCCTCAGCATTTATATTTTTTCCTCTCAGGTTACAAGTTTTATAGATTAATATTTTTCTTTTGTTAGCGTGATGCTTTTACCTACAATGTAGATACCAACATTGTACAATTTAAGCTATTTTTGGACTACAAGAGTGCTCAATATAAAAACAGACTTACCCGTTTGAATCTTGACTCTGTGCAGTTTGGATGTGAACTGGTCATTCACCGTAAATATATGGCCATTTTCTATTTCTTTTGATTTAGGCTCTTTTGTTAGAACTCTTTGTGTTGGTTTACCACATGCGAGGGATTGTAGGGCTCTAACAAGCTCTCTTTCGGGGATATCAGTTTCTTGTTGAATTTCCTGATGAAAAATCATGACATCATCAATAGTTCATAATTAACGACAGACTATGTTAGGTAATTTATTTTGGGAGAAAATACACCTTGTATTGATTGCTCAAAAAGATAATCCTTGTCTCAAAACTAATTTCTGATATTTAGATTCTTTAGATCAGCGGTTCACAACCTTTTCCTGATGGGGACCCATTTTGACAATTCAGGAAGACTTGGTGACCCAGGCAATTCAAAAAATGTGTGAATGGCTCCTTAAGAGCCACTTAGGGAGACACCTGGCCACCCTTTTGAAATGTAACGGCAACTCATATTTGGGTCCCGACCCATAGGTTGGGAAACCCTGCTTTAGATGCTTGAAAAGTTAGAATTCATTTTGTGATAGTCTAATAAGTACTATGTAAAAAGGCCTCTGATGATCATGGCTGATATAGAGAAAGTGGATTTCTTAAAGTATAATTTAAAGTAATCAATTGCAAGTGTGATGAAAGGAACAAAATAAATAATTAACAGTGACCACTCAATTTATCTCCTGAGAAAGCTGAAAGGGTTTATTTCCATTGTCTCCAATGCTGCTTTAAGGAATGAAACCTGAACACTCAGGTTACTTTCAACATCAATTCAATGAAAAGTATACAAGCAATCAAGGAAATTTCTGACAAATAGCTATCAGAAGTTCCTTATCTAACTAGGCAAGACAGTACATGAAAAGATGACAGTCTTAGAAGAAATAAGAGACTCATGCTGGCATCACTTTTTTACACACACACACACACACACACACACACACACACACTTTTCGCACCCTTCTGCAGAGTATACGCCTATTAACTTATACAGCTGCTTAAGATTAGTTGTTTCCACCTAAAACTCAGACTGCTGAGACTGTTCACATCAGCTCAAGTACAACAGAAGACTTTTGGAAGACGACTACTAAAACATTAGAAGTGCAAACACTGTTAGAACCCATACAAAGCACAAAATTCCTACAGAAATATACCCCAGGAGTTCTTTGCACAGTCTTCTAAAGCAGCGTTATCAGCGTATCTTTCCCTCTGAAATTTCTATCAAGTGCTTCTGTAGTTTTCATGTCTCCTGGAGTCACTTCTGAAACATAAGCTATGATATTTTTTGCCATCTTCTTCATAAAAAAATGTAACCGTAGTTGGATCCACTTTTAGAAAGTCAGCATTCCTCAGAGTTCTACTGAGGGTCATTAAGAAGCTGAGGCATCAATTCTCATTTTCTAGTGAGCCAGCACAGCTCTCTCATGGATACTGAAGTTTTGAACTACTGCAGTGTGCTTTATGATTGTGTTTGCTAAACACTTTCACATTACACCTGCCAATACACACACAAGCGATGTTAGAAATAGTTTATTTTAGTAAACGTGTAACCGCAACAATACTTAGCAGCTACATGGTTATTTGATGCCCCCGGGGGCGGGGTTGGCAGTGTGCTCCCGACCTCACTCCCTGCCACTTCACACAGCTGTCTCTGTACCACAGGCAGCAAGCTCGTGGTGGCAAGCAGGAGCCGGTCCGTGAGGGGAGCCGGTTTAAAAATCAGCTCCCCACACAGACCTGCTCTCCTGCCTGCTGCCCTGCGCTGCTGTCTTTGATACAGAAGAGAAAGTATTTGCCTTAGTTACTGCTGATCCAAAATGGTGACAGAACTGGGAATAGAAGCCTGATTAGACAAAACTCCTTTCTCTTTTGCGAAGACATCTTTGTTGGTGCCTCTGCTTAGCAGCAGCACAGAGGATACTTTAACTTCTTAGGTGCTATAATGTCCTTCTGTGTCCTTTGCAGTACTGACCTTATTAGCAGTGGTGGGCAACCTGCAGCCCATGGGATGCATGCAGCCCTTTGGCTTCTCATGGGCCACACACAACACATTTTGTTTACTGTTGCCCATGTTCAGGATTGCCAGATTCCACTGGTTTCCATCTGCATAGTTTTTTTTCTTACTGGTATTACTACAGTGACATGCAGGTAAAGCAAGGGCGCGTGAAGTGAGGTGTGTGCTGATTGCATACAACACTGACTAAGAGCCAGGAGCGCTCTCTGCATCCAGTCCAAACACTGATAGGGTCATTAGGCACTAGGGACATAAGCAACTAGTCGACTATCCAATAAGCATAAGATTATCGGATAGTCAACTAATCCCTTGACTAGTCACTTCTCCAGGGGGGGGAGCAAGAGCTGGTGCTGGGGGCAGCCGGCTTAAAAGCTGGTTCCCCCAAGCACCGTCTCCATGGGGGGGGGCAAGGGAGGCAGAGTGGTGGCGGGGACCAGGCATGAGCTGGGAAGGAATCAGCTGATTCCTGGCAGGTGCCCAGTTTCAGACACTGCACCTCTGCTTTTTAAATGTATTAAGAGCCTGCTGGCTCTTAATACATTTAAAAGGGAGAGCCACAGTGGGGTTATCTCCCAGGGCCAGGAACTAACCTCACTGCGGCTCCCCCACTTATTGACTAATCGACAGAAATTCCATCGACTAGCCAATTAGTTAATTAAACGAAATTTAACATCCCTATTAGGCACACCCCACAAATTCTAAGTACACAAGTGCAGTTAGCAAAATTATCCTATCCTGGGAAACGATCTTGGTTATGACAATCTTGTGGCTCACTGAGATGAAGGAGGGCCACTCATGAGTACCACTCACTAGCCTAGGTTGTCCATTGTTGCCGCATTGCGTGCTGAAAGCTGAAAACTGCATATGGGAGCTTGGTCCCTATAGCTATGTCAAAGATAGCTGGTCCCTGTGGGTATGCCAGGATCAGCGCCTATGTATCAGAGCAGGTGCTCCCAGATAAGCCAATTAAAAGGAGCACCACTACACTTGGATGTATACAGATCTATCAGAGGGTAGGAAGGGATAAGCTATTGGGATAGCGTGGGTCTGAGGAATGTAGCCACAGAGAAGTGGACCTAATTCCCACGGAAAGTCCCTGGAACAAAGCAGCTTCCCAGGCCCAGCCAGAAAGAAGCAGGATCCCCAGAGACTATGACAGAGGAGACTATGAAACCCTAGAAAAAGAATGAATTAAAGGGTTATTTCTGTTTGCCTTATTCTCTTATGTATGGACTAGGAATGTTAGATATTATGTAACTGAATAGTCGTGTAACCACAAGAAATCTTAATGGTTACACAACTCTTAGATAGTCCCCTAGTGTGTGTTCCCAGCCCTACTCCTGTGGAACCCCCTGCCATCCTGCACTGCTGACCCTGTCTGTGGGGAATTTGGACCTCCCCCCCATGGACGGGGCTGATGCCATGAACCAGCTTCTGTCCACAGCGAGCCCAGGCTCCCCACAAAGCTGCTTAAAGCCAGCTCCTCACGGGCACTGGCTCCAACCCCCTCCTTGCTGCCTCTAATACAGAGGCAGCAAAGGGAGGACAAGAGTTTGTGAAATCAACATGATTAACTGATAAGCTCAGGCTTATCGGTTAATCATATAGTCGACTAAATGTAAACATCCCTAGTATGGACAATAAGCCTTCTTAAAGGAGACAGTGTGACATTGCATGATTGGAAGCTGGGAAGAAGGCCTAGTTTATTCCAATGAGATTTTACATATATCAAGCAATTTCACGGTTATTTTGGAAGGGGCAAAAATCTTTTACCCCATCAAAAGATAGATTGACTTGAAGTGATTTCTTGTAAGTGAGAGAATGCAATGGCCTCTATCCCCACTTTTAGGCTCTGGCTACCTATAGACCAAGACCGCCTTGTTCCCCTCCTCCTGACACTGGTAAAGATGGCATCCATCACATCAGGAAAGGACTGTCCATCTGGCATCCATCACATCAGAAAGCAGGAGCTTGCTCGGGGACTACGTGGCCTACTTCTGATCCCTCTAAGTCACATCTCCAGGCAGAGGTCTTCTGGGTGGTGTCCACGACCTCCCTAGCTAGCCTTGAAGGACAATGGGTACATTTGTCTGGGATTCTCTGTTCAGTGTCCCTATTCTCTTTGGATCCCTTACTTCATCTCTGAGACTTGCAATCCTTGCTGTATTTTTTCTTTTGCTGTTCACTGGATTTAGCTGATGCCTGGATTTGGTTTCTCAATCTTTTTATACTTACAGGCCTTGAGCAATGGGCAGGGACATGCCTGTGCATCCCCAGAGCCTCAATAGGGGCCCACTGTTTGTAGAGATAATATTAAGTCAACCTTCTATAGAAGAAAATAACTCACTGGCCATTTTAGCTTCTGTAGCGATCTCTACCTGTCTGACCTCCAATCAGCACTAGTGTGAAACAGAAAAAGAACAGCAAACCTTGCGCAGTTGCAAAGGCAACTGGAAAAATCAAGTCAGTCTATCAACTTTGTGTTTTGCACATGAACTGACATGTCATTGATGCTTCTATGTTCTGGAAACCTTATGCTTTTGTGAATGCATGCCACTGATTATCTAAAAAGTCATGCCACCATAGCACATCATGAGGCAAACAGAACAAAACATTAGTATTTTACTGGTGCTGAACACTAACTACTATTCAGCAATCCAATAAAAGACAGATTTTTCTGATTTGGAGTCTGATAACTCAGAATATGAAACATGTATCAAGAATAAATATTTATCCAAGGGAGAGAGGAAAAAAAAAAAGACCAAATAAAATGAAAAAATTAAACAACAACAAATAGTCTGGTAGAACTTTAAAGACTAACAAAACATATAGATGGCATAAAGTGCTACCAGACTATTTTTTTTTTTAATTTTAATTTTTCCTGTTACAGACTAACTTGGATACCCCTCTGACACAAATAAAATCAATCAGTCTTTTTAATTCTTTAAGTACAAGTCAATCCTCAGTCATGATGAGAGATTTTCTAAATAAATGGACCTTAAACAATTCAGGGCCCCTCTTCAATGGCTGGCTATACTGAATGAAAGCCTTTTAATATGAAGCAGTTTTAAAGCAGTACTTTACAATGCTGTGCAGAATATCATTTCCCCATATACAGCTAGGGTCTAAGGTATATACTCTACAGTCCTGAGTTTTTGGACTAAAGAATGACTATAGTTAGTCATTCTAACTTTTACAGTTAAAGTAAATTATTGTGGAATCCAAACTCTCACTATCAAGAAAATAATGTGCTGGGGCAAACGAGGTTTATTCTCTTGGCACCAAGAAGTCTGTGTTCATAGGTCAAGACTTCCTACATGACTTTTGAAAGAGGACGGGAGGATGTGTAATACCATAGATCTACATCTATCTGCATAACAGATTTTAACATTTAAAGTCAGCTTAGAATGAGACAAATCATACCTCAAATGTGTATTTTTCTCTGTTGTTAAAGAGCATTAGTATTGTCATCTGGAAAGTGGAGACTTGCAATATGTGCTTTCTTGTATTTGAGCCAGTTACTTGGGCACCTCCTACACCAACCTCTGAGCCATCTTCCTGTATGAATTTAAAAGAAGTCATGAAATCCATTTTAGGTACATTTTTTGCCTGATTAAGCTTTTCATGTAGTAAATGGAGAACTAAGGTCAAGGAATATTAAGTTTGAGAAACTAAATCCACAAGTCCCAGAGTACTTACGCTTGGTTCTAATAATAATAAGTGATGTCATTTTAGATTTGATACTGGTGAATAGTGAGGACTTTACAGAAAAACTGGTACGGGAAAAACCTTGGTTTGCATGATCATAATCTAATTTGGTTGAAACTAAAGGGAAGAAAATTAAAATAGACGTCCAGCTAGGGTACTTTATTTCAAAAGGACTATCTTTTTAAAAAAGTTAATAGAATTAGGGAAGTGGGCAGAAGAACAAGGATCTGAATGTCTAGAAGACTAGAATTTACTTTAAGTCAAAGTTGCAGAAATTATTTGAAGCCTACAACCTAAGCAGAAAGTATAGGGATAAAGTGAGAACTGCCAAGAGCCAAAAAAGAGTTGGACCTTGCAAAGCTAATTAAAAACAATTGTTAAAGGTTCTATAGACATATAAATAAAAGGAAACACGGAAAGAAGGGGGACTGATCTGCACTGAGGATGGGATGGAGATTAAAGGTAATCTTGGCATGGCCCAACTCTTACAAAAAATACTCTCTCACTTGTCATAAGGTTAATAAAAATGTAGTTAATGGGAATGAGGACATGGAGGTAGAAATTGCCACATCTGAAGCACAAGTCAAAGTTAATGTGACTTAATTTGGCGAGCCCAGATAATCTTCATCCAAGAATATTAAAGGCACATGAAATTGCAAACCCAGTATCAAGGATTTTTAATGAATCTGTAAACCCAAGGGCCATACCCTATGCCTCAAGAATTCCTAATACAGTTCCTATTTTTAAGAAAGGGAAAAAGTGATCAGAGAAACTACAGGCCTGTTAATTTGATCGAAAATGCGTGCAAGGTCCTGGAATAAATTTTGAAAGAGAAAGTGATTAAGGACAGAGGTGAATCATAGAACTGGAAGGGACCTCAAGAGATCATCAAGTCCAGTCTCCTGCCCTCACAGTAGGATCAAGCACCATCTAGATCATGGGTTCCCAAACTGGGGGGCATGAAGAAATTCCTTAATTACTTGCTCCATTATCTTCCTTGGCACAGAAGTTAAACTGACTTGTCTATAGTTTCCTGGGTTATTTCCCTTTTTATAGATGGGACACTATATTTGCCCTTTTCCAGTCTTCTGGAATCTCTCCCAACTTCTGGGACTTTTCAAGGATTATAGCTAAAGGCTCAGATATCTCCTCTATCAGCTCCTTGAGTATTCTAGGATGCATTTCATCAGGCCCTGGTGACTTGAGGACATCTAACTTTTCTAAATAATTTTTAACTTGTTCTTTTTTTATTTTAACTTCTAAACCTACCCCATTTTCACTAGCATTCACTATGGTAGGCATCCCATCAACATCAATCTTCTTGGTGAAAACTGAAACAAAGAAGTCATTAAACATCTCTGCCATTTTCATGTTTTTTATTATTGTTTCTCCCTCTTCACTGAGCAATGGGCCTAACCTGTCGTTAGTCTTCCTCTCACTTCTAATGGTAAGTAGGATAAGATACAACATGATTTTACAAAAGGTAGATCATGCCAGACCCACCTAATTTCCTGCTTTAAAGAAGATAATTTTTTTTTATACAAGGGAATGCAGTAGAACTTATCTACCTGGATTTCAGTAATTTCCATATGGGAAATTATTAATCAAATTGGAATAGATGAGGATTAATATGAAAACTGAAAGGTGGATAAGGAGATGGTTAAAGGAGAGACTATAACAGATTGTACTGAAAAGTAACCTGTTAGGCTGGATTGGTCTTGTACAGATCTTATTTAAACATTTTTATTAATGTCCTTGGCACAAAAAGTGTGTCTGAGTATGAAAATCTGAGTATGAAACAAACTTAGCAGGTACTGCCAATAAAGAGGATTGGACTAGCACACAAGATGGTCTAAATGACCTTTTAAACTGAAGTAACAGAAATGGGATGAAAGTCAATAGTGTAAAATGCAAGATCATGCATTTAGGGACTAATCATGAGAATTTCTATTGCACGCTGGGGGTGTCTAGATGGAAGTAATAGAAGAGAACAAAGTATATTATTGGTTGATCACATGATGACTGTGAACTGCCAAAGTGATGCAGTTGTGAAAAAAGGCTAATGAAGCCCTTGAATGCATCAGGTATTTCCAGCAGAGATAGGGAACTAATAGTAACATTATACAAGATACTTGTGAGACCTCATCTGAAACACTGTGTGCAATTCTGGTCTCCCATGTTTAAAGAGGAATTCAAAACAGAGACAAGTGCAGTGAAGGGCTATTAGGATGATTCAGAGGAATACAAAACTTAACTTAGCCTAACCAAACAAAGGCAGAGGGGAGATGTGATTGCTCTCTATAAAAACACCTGAGGGCTATATACCATAGATGATGAGGAGTTATTTAAGTTAAGCACCAGTGTGGACACAAGAATAAAGAGGACTTCTTTAATAGAGCCCTAAACTCTGGCTGAGTTACTAGTGGTGTCAGTGGCTGAAGGTTCTGCGGCCTGCAATGCGCAGGTCAACTAGATGATCATGATGGTTCCTTCTGACTTTAAAGTCTATCAGTCCATTATCATCCTATGATTTAATTAAACAGGCTGGATAGTTTCTAATTTGATTCAGGGTTATAGAATGTATGTATGTATGGAAGAATATTCCAAACTGCTGCCCAGGTAAGAGTTATAAAAATACATTTATCATTTTTTTACCCAACTTGTAAGCATGTCCTATCCTGGCAGTTTCATTTACGTCTAACAAAATCCAAAGTTTACATCTAACAATTTATGTGATTACAAATTTATCTTTAACATTTACATTTTTTTAATTAAACAATAACACTTTTAGAATACAGACATTTACCTTTTTAACAGGTCCATAAAAGGTGGCATTGAGATCTGCTGAACCCATGTGATGCTGGAGTGTCAACTGTCGACCACTATGCTTGGCTAAATAAAATCTAAAAAGACAATTAAAATTAAAACATACCTATTTACATGGCACATTTTGTCTAGATGATCCAAAACACACTTTATGTAAGTAGATAATTTTGAACTCTTCAGAATGGAAGTACTAAGCATAATGTGTAACAATTACTCTTAATAAAAAGTTAAACTGAGGTTAAGTGAAATGAAAAACCAAGTACTGAGTAGGTGGTTTTCTAGTTTGCCTCAAAGAGCAAAGTAGCTCTCTAACATTCTTTTAATGCTCTTAAAAGTATATTTACTGTAACCATGGTTTAAAAGCTTTTCATTTACAACTGCTAAATACAAAGCCTGATTTAATACATACCTTCTAAATACTTCAAAAGCATGTCTGGGCGCTGGAGGGATGTTGCACTTTGGTGTGGCTGACTGAGTAGGCCAGTAGCCTGTTGTGAGAACCCGCACTGTGAGATCAACACCACCTAATGAGACCTACAGCAACATTGGAAGAAGACATCCACTGTTTTAAAACAGGACAGTTTTCCCTTTCTCCTATATTATAATTAGACTTTTTTTTTCCTTTTTGGTTTTACTTTCCACAGGGTAAGGGAAATTGTATTTGCCATTCTTCTGAACCGGACAAAATATTCATTGTTGCTGGAGCAGGAGCCAAACTGCTCACATTGTTCCCATATATCAATTTAAGACTATACAGAGGATGACAATGTAAGTACAAGTTGGACCTCACTGGTCCGGAGCCCTTGGGTCATGGATGTACTGCAACTGGGCTAGGGCTCCAGCCTGCCCCTGCTGCTGCCTCAGCTCCTGGAGCTCTTTCTGGCCCTGCTACTGCTGGGGCTGGAGCGCCACAACCAGAGATGTGCAGCTGGGGAAGAACTCTGCAGCTGCCTGGCTCCGCAGCTGGGGCTGGAGCTCTGTGGCTAGGGCAAAGGGATGGGACCAGAACTCTGCAGCCTGGGCCAGAGCTCCCTGGCTGCCGCTGGGGCTGGAGCTCCCCAGTCAATGGAGCTGGAACACAGCCAGAGCTTCGCGGGGGCCAGAGCTCCCTGGCTGCCATTGGGGCTGGAGTTCCACAGCTGCAACTAAGCTAGAGCTCCCCAGCCACTGGTGCCACAACTCCCAGACATGCTGTCCACCTCCCCCCCCCCACACACACACTCTGGGCCCCCAGCCACCTCCCCCCCCCCCCACACACACACACTCTGGGCCCCCAGCTGAGTTGCCAGTGCCCTTATGGTGCTCCTGCCCCACCGCCGGACCTCTGTCTTTCTGGGCTCTGTGGTCCAGGAACATATCGGATCACAGATGTTGCTGGACCAGGGAGTCCCGGTTAAGGGAGGTACAACCTGTAGTACTATCAAGTGCTATGTATTCATGATAATAAACGGTAATTCTAAAATTCACAGCTTCACGCAGTCAAATTCATCACAGGATCAAATGTGTCATTTTTTGTCTTCTGCTTTTATTTGTTTACAGACTGGTTAGTAAAAAAGTATTCGCTGTGTTAAGAATATGAATCGCAAAGCAACACTTTCTACACTTGCCCTTTGGCAGAAAACTTTAAGCAACAGTTTGATATTCAACGTTAAGCAACACGGAGTTTTTCCTGCCATTCCTTCTCTGGAGTTTTAAAGCAGAAATCCTGTGTGTATAATTTTACCATGGCTTAATGTAAAGTATTGGTTTCTTGCTCAATCTGAGAAAATTATGTGGCTTGATCACTTGTTCTCTGAAAGTAGCAGTATTCATACAGCCTTGGTACAGTCTAAAGATGATGTTCTAAGCTATTATAATGGTCTCATCAACAGGGGACACATATATATATTCAATCAAGGAATAACTGTCAAAAAGTGTGTCAACTAAATTCCATAGTGCCAAACTCATTAACTATATCGCCAGTTTCTATGGAGATATGAGGTGGATTAATAAAAGCGTATGATTAATACTTCCAAAAACATGAATTAAAGTAATTTTTTTCCTCTGAAAAAGAAAGAGAATCACTATCACAGTAGAGTGGACTGTAGAAGCCTTCCAAGATAAATAGTGACACTGCATCCCTGAGAAGTATTAAGAATGCTATTTTTTAATATTATACTTGAACCTCTTTAATCTGGCAACCCTAGGAAATAGATTCAAGTATTTTCTAGGCCAAGAAGGGTGCTGCAGGATTTGAGAGTGGGGTGCTTACGTGGCACCCCGCTCCCACGGGCACAAGTGGCTCTACTTCCCTTGTCACTCCTAGGGAGTGGCAGGGAAAAGCCTCTGGAGAAGAGTATTGCTGCACTACTGTTACCCTAGCTGAGGGTAGGTGGAGTGGCAGCATGCAAAGCCGCTTCCTCCTCCCCTTGCCAGAGTCCGTAACATGATATTCCTGGATCAGGGACACTGATCGTATGGTGGTTTAGGTGTATGAGAAAAATGTACCAAAAAAATACATTAGAAAACAGAGACTTGAGAGACTTAAGGGGAAAAAGTCAGCTGGGCCACACAATCCAGAAACAGGTTTTAACAGAGGTTGGAGTCAAGATGCAACAATCTACAAAAATATTTTAAAAGTATACATGAAGAACTGCTGCTGCTTCTGCTCCTCCGAGAGGGCGAGTGCCCCGTCCCCCCATCCCCAGCCGATCAGCTGAGCTCTGAACCTCTGCAAGGGGCTCAGAAAAGGGTTTCAATACTGGCTCAGGTGCACAGCTTACAGGGAACCTTGATCACCTCCCATTGTGCTTCCTGAAAGACAACCTCTTCAGTAAGCAATCATGCAGGTATGGGAAGATAATGACTCTCCTTCAGCGAAGGTTGCTGCAGCCACCACTAAGATGTTGGAAAAATCTCTTGGGGCTGCGAAAAGTCCACAGGGGAGCACAACATATTGAAAGTGGTGGTGGTGCACTGCAAATCATAGGAAGCGTCTATGAGCTGAGTGTATCAAAATGTGGAAATATGCATCCTGTAGGTTGAGGGTAGACATCCAGTCTCCCTTCTCTAAGGCTGGAATTACCATGGTGAGAGTCACAATTTTGAAGCCTTGTGTGCGGATAAATGGATTGAGACTGTATAAATCTAGGATTGGTCTCCATCCTCCACTCTTCTTTTTTGAGAGAAAGTAATGGGAGTAAAACCCCTTTTCCCTGTGTTGTGTTGGTACGAGTTCCATTGCGCTGAGCTGGAGAAAATGGTCTCTCTCTTGCAGAAGCACAGTCTGGTGAAATAAGTCCCTGAAGAGGGGTGGGTAAGAAGGGTGTGTGGGCAGGGTAGATAGGAATGGGATACAGTAACCATCGAGCACTATTTCTAAAACCCACTTGTCTGTGGTGATGTCTGACCACTCATGATAACAAAATGGCAATCTGTTCCCAAACTGAGCATGGGGAAGAAAAGAAAGCCTTGTAGAATTTGGGCTATCTTGCCCTCAACAGTTCAAAATCCCAGTCTTGAAGTCAATGACTGTGATGCCAGTTGTTCAGTCAACTGCCTGCGCCTACCCTGGTGCTGTCTGTGCCTGTTGTCAAAATATCTCTGGGGCTAAGAGAAGGAAACTGGTCAATACTCCGATTAAATGCTCTACCCTGCTTCCTTTTTGTTGCAGATACATGTATGCCTAAGGCTCTCAAGGTAGCTCTTGAATCCTTGACTGCATCTGTTGACTCTGCAAACAGTTTAGAACACTTGAATGGATGGTCCTCTAGTGTGGCTTGCACCTCCTTTGGGAAACGGGACAGCTGTAGCCAGGAGGACCTCCTCATAATCACAGCCGTGGAGATGGATCATGCTGCTGTATCAACCAAATGACGTGCAGCCTGGAGGGCTGTGTGTGAAATGAGAGCCCTTTCCATTTATGTTGGACTTGAACTGTTCCCTCTTATTGTCTGGTAGCTGTTTAATAAAGGTGCAGTCTGCTCAAATATGTTGTAGGTGTATTTTGTGAGCAGTGCTGTATAACTGGCTATCCTCAGTTGGAGAGTAGGAGAGGAGTAGGCCTTTTCTCCCTAGGAGGTCAAGCTTACAGCATTCTCCGTCGTACAGTGTGGTACGAGCAGCTTGTTGCTTTCCCCTCTGATTGACAGCCTGTATCACCAGGGAATTGGGCTTTGGATGGGAGAATAAAGTCTGCCTCTTGTGGTGCGACATAGTATTTTTTTCTCAGACCTTTTCCTGGTCAGTGGGATGGTGGCAGGCATGTGCCATATTGTTTTCACCAAGTTCATGAGAATGGCACTCACAGGTAATGCCAGCTTAGCAGTCAGGGAGGCATGTAAAATGTTTGTTAACTTGTGCTGGGTCTCTCGCAAGTTAACAAGCGATATGTCCAGGGCATCCACAATGCATCTGTACTGCTCCTGGAATGACTTGAAGTCATCTCCAGAGGTTAGGGGTGGCAGCATTATTGTATTGTTTAGTGATGAGGACGATATATGGGTGGGTGGGGGAGAGTCTGCTGTTGATTCCTCATCCCCTATCTCTGATTCCTCCTCTAGTCTTGAGAAGGTGGTGGAGGGTGCAGGAGACATTCGGGACCTTGATGCAGGGGTTCTCTGCTTTTGAGGCTGGACTTGCTGTAGCCTATATGCAGCCCAAGTGTTCCAGTATGGCCAGTTGGAAGGGGCTTATAAAGGTGGTGGTCACCATTGTTGTGGCTGCCACTGAGCAGGATGCTGCACCAACTTTGGTGACGAGTGCCTTGGTGTGTGTACGTACAGTAATGGAGTCATTGTCATCATCACTGGACAGCAACAAAGGAGGAGCTGATCCTGATGGAGTCACAAGCAAGGAAAGACTAGATGTATTCGGCATACTATAAGTGTTTAACAATGGCCTTCCCTGCACAGAGGTTACTATGAGATTCACAGCTCTGGTGAACTGTTGTGGTGCCTGTGTGCTCGATGCCAGCCCCGGCACCAGCACAGTCTATGGCAGGGGCTTGGCTGACTGAGCCGACCTCTTTCTCAGCACCGGCAGTGCTGTGTGCTTAGCATGAGGCTGCAAGGTGGAATGCTTGGTCTGAGGAGGCGGTGCTGACTGCTTACTCTGCACTGAAGGTGTGGTTGGAGGAAGCATCGCTGTGCTCGGTGCTGACGCTGACCTCTGTTTTGTTGGTGCCATGGATGATTTTGTCGGTGCCAACAGAGCTGACTTCGGCTTGGAATGTTCAGAGGTCTTAGAGCTACTCTGAGTTTGGTCTTTCGCCTCTTTGACAGTCTCAGTACTGGAAATACCCGGAACCTCGCTGTTCGGTGCCTTGTGTGCTACAGGTGCTGAGGTTGATTTCTCTGAATTTGAGCGATTTTTCTCAGGAGACTCGCCCCTAGAGTTTGAATGAGAGCCCTTTTTGGTTTGATCAGCCAAATTATCTGAGGGTCTCACCCCAAGGAAGCTGACTTCTCAGAGCTCGCAACAGGCAAAAGCTGCCTGGGTGGCGAGCAGTGTTCAGGGTCGGACGTGGGCCGTACTACTTTAATCACTGACATAAGTTTAAGCTGGGTTCTCTGGCCTTTCTGGTTCTCTCAGTCAATTTCTTGCAGTGAGGGCACTTGTCCATTGAGCGTCCCTGCCCGAAGCACCGCACACACTAAGCATGGCCATCCAATATGGGTATCGACAACCTACATGTCAGACAGCGCTTAAAGCCTGGTGAACCAGAAATGTCCTTAGACCACATTAAAAAATGGTTTGCTGACTACCTAAAGAACTTTTATTTGAACAACTGCAACACTTAACTACTAACTTGTAACTTATAAATAACTAACTACAAAACTAATCTATCTTAATACATTCGAAAAATTTTCAAAGAGTATGCAGGGCAACTGCAGGTTCCGGCTATGGCCGACAGTGGCAGAGAAGGAACTGAGGGGTTGGTTAGCTGCGCACATACAGTAGCCAATACAAATGGTATGTGCCGGCTGCTCACGTGTGCAGCCGACCGAAGGCACTGCTGTCTTAAATCTCCAACTAAAGGTGCAGTAGTGCCGAAAACACTCAAAGTGGAACACCCACAGGGACACTCCTCGAAGAAGAATCTGAGGAATCAGCACTGATCCTGAGAATCTAGCAAAGCTGGGCTGCAGGGCCCCACTTCCATGAAGGGACAGCAGACAGAATCTGTTCCTAGGAAACATGCAAGAGAGGTCAATAGAAAAAAGGGTCCAGTCTAGTGGGACCCAAGAAGCTTAGGTCCCCTGTGCTAGGCTCAGAACAGCAGGCTGGTGAGTGTTCACTCTGGGGAAGTTCTACCAGGGCTGCATATGAAATGTGTGCTTGAGATAAGTAAAGGCTATTTGCAATGCAAGATCTATTGAGGCAAGACACAGTAAACTTATCTCAGACCCCAGAAGCACCTGTGGAGTATCCACAGGAAATTTATGCTATAGGGGGAAAGTTAAATTAATTGCTGCTGTTATTCTTTGGCACAAGCTATTTGAATTCACCTCTTCATCTACAGTAACACAGAAATGAGGCTGCAGCCATATGGCATTAACGCTGTCACACACACCCCCCCCCCATCTACCCACCCACCTACGGGACCTGATCGGTACTGAACCAGAGAATTTGCAGAACTATGGGAGATACATTGTAGTGAGTGGGTCTCCTTTTTATTTTTATTTTGCTGAGGTGAATAAATGAACGGGACAATGCTCGCAATGCTTTTTAATAATGTATAACTGTACTGATTAAGGATGTCAAAATGTGTTTGTGTAAATGTTTATCTACTACACGTTACATGCTGTGGGAAGGGGGAATTGGGAGCTGGAGCTGGTGCTTGCAGAGAGTTGGTTTTAAAGCCAGCTCCTCTCCCCCTCACGACTGCGTCTCTATCAGAGGCAGGAGGGGAGAGGGTAGGGAACAAGCCAGTTTGAAAGCCACTTTCCCACATGTACCAACTCCTACCTGCCCCCCTCACCTCCCACGCTGTTGCCTCTCTATCACAGGTATCAGCATGCCGGGTGGGGGAGCAGGCAGCTTTGCGGGAGCTGGTGCTTGTCTACTATCTACAGTAACAATGTTATGTGCGACTCCCAACACGGTACTATCAAATCTTTGCATACAAATTGAAAACATGTTTGTCCAAGTGCTGCCATAGAACTAATTCTCTTGGATGTGCACCAAAGTAGATGAATCTCATAAAATTTTAACTCCCAAGAGGGAACTCAAATCTGTAGCCTGTAAACACGTCAAGGTACTTCATACCAACTAAAAATTCAAACAAACAAATCTCTAAAAGAGAGAAATTTGACCAAAATGAGACAAATTAAAAGACCCATTGATAAAAAAAAACCTTGGAAAAAAAAATCCTTGATAAAAAATTAAAAAGAACTTAGAGACAGTAGGCAGAGTTGCACAAACATTTCTTTAAAAATGACATACAAAGCTCTGACTTTAAGGTTGAGCTCAGGAGCTCAAATACTAACTGATGATTAAACATGTACTGGCTATTTGCTTTAATAAGTAGTGTACACCACCTGCTGGTAAAGCAGTTTAACAGTTCATAAGTTTAGCTCCAAAGCTTTTCAAATCTTGTCATGTACTGTTGTATTAATAAGACAGTATGTTGACTGTAATTATTACTACTTTTATTGAGCACTAGTCTATGTAATTATTACTACTTTTATTGAGCACTAGTCTATGCAAATACACTGTATAATTTAATTCATGAATGAACTTTATTAAAAATATTACATTATGTCTTGTCATAAATTAGAGTTTTGCAATTGGGTTACTTATGTAAGACAATACATACAACTATTTAGAAGAAAACTGACAATAAAAGATTCAGTAGGACTTTATTCACTGAAACTAGTGTTCTTTAAGTAAGCAGTCAAGCTTCAAACAAATCTAAAGATCAAAATATTTTCAGAATAAGTACGAAAAAGTTGAAAGGTTAACATTTTAAGTTAAAATTTGATTTTGTTGAGAGAAGTGAGGGAATGAAGAGAAATGCAGAATCTCTGTAGTGTAAGTTTCATTTATAGGTAAAAATAGAAGCACAAGAAAAAGATGAATGATTCTTACCCCCTGTAGCCTGTAGATGTTGCCTGAATTCATCCATTGTTGTGTTTGAGATGCTCATATCCCTGAACATTCCTTCCAGTTTAGATGTGAATTGGCATCCACATTCAGTCTACCAAAAGAAATTATTTGCTTTATTATAATTATAAAATGGATCTGCAAACACTTAAATCATAAAACATTGGAGTTAGACACTGACTGTCCCAGACAAACATGGAGAGAAAATGTTCTATACTTTTCTTTAGCTTAGTTCCACCCCAGCCCATTTTCAAGTAGCAATTCTCTTTTGCATGTGAAGACTGAAGCCTGCCCAAATAAATAAGTCTGCTTTTTCTCATCTCTCTGTATACTACTGTGCTTTTTCTAAATACTTCTTTTGAACATCCTTATCTCGTAACTTATAGGACAGTTCTGTAAAGCTGTCATGAAACTTCACCAGCATAAGCATAAAACATTCACCTGTCATTTACTGTGACACTGATAAACATAATTGTAACAGTTTATTCATCCATCCAAAAAGTTCATTTGCTCTAGAGCTAGGAGGACTTTTAAGGATGTTATAGGTTATGGTGCAATTATTGAAAAATTTAGAAAAAAATATGGTATTAATAAGTGTGAAGGAAGTGAAGGAAACTATAGGGTAAGTTTGTTTTTAGAGATCAGTGTGGTATCACTACTATAATGCATATGGGTGAAAGGAAGATAAATATAGAAGAAATAATACTCTGTACTTACCGGAGAACCTTTCACCCAAGGACCTCAAAGTGCTTTAGGTGGGGTGCCAAAGCTCTTACGCAAACTTGGTGGGTCCTGTGCTTTCAGGTGATTACCTGCCTCAGAGGCTCGCAGCAGCCCACAATTTAGGCACCACACCTAGGACATCAGCTTGCTGTTTGTTGAGCTACTCACATCATTGCCCAGCATGAGGTAGAGGGAAACCAAACTGGAGTCTTGATGGACCCCCAAATGATACAGGGCTGTCTAAACCCCTTTCTTTCCCCACCAATATGGAGCGGAGATAGGAAAGTGGGTGGTGGGGGAAACCCAGCCCACTGTGTACTCCGGGTTCCAGCCCAGGGATGGGTAAAAACAGCTGCCTGTAAAAGTCTCCCAGCGGCGAGACAGCAACAAAACCCCTGGATTACTTCCCCACAACTTCCCCTGCACCTTCCTTATCACAGGCTTTTCCCTCCTACTCACTTGTGCTTGCTCCTCCTAGATCCTCTGCAGAACTTCCTCTGTCCTCTCAGTTTCCTGTGTGCTAACTAACTACAGAGAAGTTCTTTTTAATCAGTCTCAACTGGTTCTTTAATTGGACTCAGATGTTCCAAATAGCCTTGGCTTACTTGACTCTGGAAACCCACTTAATTAGCTCCAGGTGCTTAATTTCCCTGATTGATTCTTGCACATTCCTGCTGGCTCTGGACTAGCCCTTGCCAGTTTACCCTGGGAACAGAGATTTACTCAATCTAAGGCTAATATACCTCCCTTCCGTCACTCGTCACAATGGCTAAGTATTACTACCATTTAAAAGATGAAGATATTTTGGTAAAGAAATGATAAGCATCATTTGCAAAGTTACATAGTACGTCAGTGGAAAAGATAGGTGTAGGATAAGAGTGAAACTCCTAGTTTCAAACCACTAGATCACACTGGCTTACTGGAGTCAGTTTTTCTTAAAGCCACATCCCATCCCCCAAAAGTTCAATATTCTAAAATGCCCCCTTATCCCATGTGGGACATTCAACCCTACTTTGTATTGTTTTTTTGTCTGACAGATACCCTTTAATATATAGAAATAAATCTGATTAAAGTTTATAATAAATACAGAAAACACTAAAGTGACATTTAAAATGAGTGTATTATAAATATTCAGTTGGCACAAAATGGATTACTAAAAGAAAAAGAAATAAAGAACTAAATCTCAATTTAAGAGCAGTTTGAAGGAGATTAAGTTGTGTGCAGGTAGCCATCTTACCTTTAATTTAGATATCATATTTTTCTCAGAGTCATCTGAAACACTCTTATTTGTAAGAAGCCTTCTTGCCAAGTGCTGTTTATAGTAACGTTCAAAAACATCTTTCTCTTGCATAAACCTAAATAGAACCATGGCCTTATCCAATATAGTCTCTACTTCTTGCTCCGTTAGCTATAAAGAAAATTAATTTGCTATTTTTAGTCTCTGCATACAAGTTTATTATATAACCAAAAGTAATCTACAGCCAGCACTCTCAACCAACCAATGTTAGAATAAATTTTACTGTGAAACAACCCAGTAAAGTACCCAGGACACAGTTAGGCCTGCTCTACAATAAAAACCGTGTCACAGTGTGCTAAAAAATGCACACTCCTGCACAGTGCAGGTAAGATGACACAAGGCTCTACTAACAAACAGTGCTAGGTCAATGGAAGAATTCTTCCACCTTCCAAGGAGGCGGATTACCTATTCCAAAGGACAATTACACTGCATGGCATGTGTAGTGTCCACGTTCAAGTTTTAAGTGTAGACAAGCCTTTACATCAGTTTTTAACCCACAATAAAACATGGACATTTTAATGTTAAAATGTCTGACTTAACTGGATTTAGCTACTGCATGCTTGAGGATTTTCTCACCACACACTTAGGATACTAGCAAATTAAAGGCTCTCTTTTTATTGTTCATGCCATCAACATAATTTGCTACCCTTGTTAGAATCCCATTCTACCTGTGGGAAGTATGACTGCAGATTGGCAGAAATGGGACTCTAGTGATAGCGAAAACATCAAAGGGCAGGGCAGTCTCATAATGCAAAGAGGAGAACCCAGGAGTGTGAAAAAGTGGAAAAAAAAAAGGCAACGGGGGGAAGCTGCGATATATACAGTTAAAAAAAAAAAACTCATCCTTTATTCAAATATCTATGAAAGCTGCAAACAAAGTAAACAGTAGTGCTGAAATGACATCTTAAATTAAAGACTGAAATCCTATTCACAACTCATTTTGCTGAGTCTATTGCACAGAAAGTAGATTCAAAGACAGTTTCAGACTGTAACATGAATTTTCAGATTTCATAGGATAAAATAATACACGATGGGTGCGTCTAGACTGGCAAGATTTTGCGCAAAAGCAACCGCTTTCGCACAAAAACTTGCCAGCTGTCTACATTGGCGCGCATTTTGCGCAAGAGCACTGACTTTGTAATGTACAAAATCAGTGCTTCTTGCGCAAATACTCATGCTCCCGCTGGAAAGCCCTCTTGCAAGATTACCTGCGCAAGAGGGCCAGTGTAGACAGGGAAGAACTGTTTTGCGCAAAAAAGCCCCAATGGCGAAAATGGCGATCGGGGCTTTCTTGCGCAAAATTGCGTCTAGACTGGCCACGGATGCTTCTGCGCAAAAGCACTTTTTGCTTTTGCACAAAAGCATCCGTGCCAATCTATACGCGCTTTTGCGGAAATACTTTTAACGGAAAAACTTTTCCGTTAAAAGTATTTCCGCAAAATCATGCCAGTCTAGACGCAGCCAGAGTGTATCGTTTAATTTCTGAAGCACTGGAATAAATGTAAACTATAAGGATCTCAGAGATCTTCTTGGAATCTGAACACACATTAAAGGAAACAGTTACAATAAAAAGCAAGCCATTCTAACCAAGGCCGTCAGCAATACTCAGTACATGCTGCTCTAATTAAAAATTTCCTGAAAAAAAAAAAAAATGTTTTACAAAATCCAGGCATCTTGCTTTGGAAATGATCACACTGGTCAGTGCTTCTTTCCATTCTGATTTATCTTGCAAACTATCATGCTTTAATTTTCTTTCAAAGAAAAAAAGAAGTTGCCAAAATTGAAAAACTGGCCATTCTTTCAGTCCGCTGTAAATTTTTAAAAGGAAAATCTCTTGGTTTATTATACATTTATGTTACATAATATAGTATATTAAAGTAATTCTAATCACGATCCACCAACAATTTAAAAAAAACCCTACAAATTTAATTCTTTTGATTAGTCTTCCTCTGCTAACCATCTCTAGCCCACACCTCCCCACTTCCATGCCAAAGTGCATCGCTTTAATTTGGCTCACATTGCAATTTAAGACAAAAAATATATAGAAAATGAACAACTGTTTGTCATGCTTGAGTCTACTTTTTTTCTCATCCTTTGTATTTTAACTATTTAACTTTTGTGACAGGCAATTTTTTCACTTACATATTTAAAGTACTACATACACAAACACACTATATAACAGTGCATTTTTAAATTACATGCACATGCATATAATTTACAATATATTTGAGAGAGTTTAACTGTCCGTTTGTTCAATACTTCCTCCTAAATGGAAAGAGCCAGTACCATTAAATTTGGCTCTCTGTTATCATAACTTAAAGTAAGGCAAGGGTTTGGCTGTCCTAGGATAATCGGATGTGCTTAGAATGGGATTCCTTCTCAAAGCAATACAGAATCATCAAGCAGGTGAAAGGGTCTGGCGGAGGGAGGGTGGGTGTGCGTGCATTGCTCCCATCTGGTACTGCCCCAGCCCCAAGCCTCCCACCCTTTAGGCATCCTTTAGGGAAGGCAGGGTGTGCTGAAGCTGCCCCACTCCTGATTCGTATCGCCTTCGACAGGGTGTGAAGGAAAAGTGCAAAGTTTGCTATATTCCTCACTCTGGCTGGGGAGGACAGGGGACAGATGAACCTGAACCTGCCCCAGCCAGGGGACATGAACCCCCTTTCCCGCTGTGCCCACTGGAGCTGCAATGGACAGGGAGAGGTGCTTCTCACCTGGCCCCCAAGCTGCTGCAGGGAGAGAAGGCTGGGGTCCTCTCTCTCTGGGGTAGCCTACATACTGAACTCTTCATCCCCAGCCACACCCCAGGGTAATGATTTAAATGAAGAAAGACAAAAATTAATAGAATTAAGACCCGATCAACACCAGGTAAATCTTCTAGTGCAAAGTAAAAACAGACAACTAGCTTAGTTTAACTTGCTACTGTTTTCCATGGATTCAGTATAATCTTGTAATTGAACTTGTACTTACTCCCTTGACTCCTTTTTTCAGTTTATCATCAATAAATAATGAGAGGTACTCTGGAGACCTAGAGTTGAGGTTGAGGAAATATTCAAAGTCACCCGCAATAGTTTGTTTGAATAGTCGGTCATTATTGAAAGATTCTTGAAGAAACCGATCAAACCTACTCTTCAAATCCAGTAAACCCTTAAGAAAAATAGAGCATAGCATTATATTTTTAGAGATATAATACTGCTAATAAGAAAGTTACACTCCAATATTGCATTTCTGCAGACTATAGTTAAAGTCAGAAATTCTTCTAATTTAGCTTTTAACTACATATTTTACAGTATTATTCTGAATCTTTACTTCAATTTAAAATTATGTTTCTAGTTGCTGTAATTCAAATTAATGGTCAGACTCAAGTGAAACCCTGGCAAATAAATGGACTAAAACTGCTGTTTTAATGGTGATGTGGTTATCTTATTAGGCTGTTTAATAAAGTAGTATTATTATAGGTTTAATCTAGTTTTCTCTAAAATTGAGCTGCTTGTTTTAGGGGAGTGTGGCTTTTTAATACTACTGCCTGTTCATTCTTCGAAGTGGAACACTCCAGAGCAATATCTTAGGCAGGAAACAGTGTTATAAAATGTCAGGCACCAAGTACTTTTATCCTCAGAATTACAAAGAAAGAATATATTCTACACAGGAAGAAATTATAAGATCTATCTGAACTGTTTCTCTTAATGCCAATCCAGGGATGTGACACACACTATTTTAGTCACATGATTTTGTTCTCATACCATAGGAAACACTACAACCCACACAAATAAGCTACTCGCTAATTACAAATATGTATTGATAAAGGGAAAAGATGGGAAAACAAAACCAAACAACTTCAGCTGCCATCTCTTCTATAATTTACCGTTGCCCATTATAAATAAATTCATATGAAACTGAAGACAGTATTAAAACTAAGTTACTTAAAAGAAGCCATTTATGAACTAAATGAAATTGCACATTTCTGATAAATCCACCAATTTAATTTAAATACTGGGCTTGAGACAGGCAAATTAATGAACATTAAGAGTTTTGAATACCAAGTAAATCATGCTATTTCTCTATTTACCTATGTTCATTTTTGTCTCCTTTTCAGGAGTACATAGTCTGAAAAACTAGTATTAACAGGAGAGGTTGTTAAATTACAATAGTATTTCAGGATCCCATTACAATTACTACAACAGTAGTTTAAGTCTAACCCTTTGGCAATGCTTTAGCAAAGATCTCACCAATGATGCTGAATCCTAGTGATGTATCATGTTGCAGAAGCAGTGGTGGACTAAGATTGTTTCTTCTAGATGTTATATTGCAGCTTCTTTGTCTTGTTTCTGTTTGCGTGCTTGAAAAATACAAGATGATTCAACTAAGGCATATTTAAGTGTGTTGAGATGAATACTGAGTTGGCATCTCAGTTCAGATACTCTTCTCCTTCCATAATGTCATTTAAGGTGGAAGAGGCATCACTTTCAGGGGTATGGCAGAGTACAAATATGAACTGCTGTCACACTTTTATTGGCTCAGCACCTTCATGGGATGGTTTTGGTTGCATATTCATGAGCTGAAAATGCTATCTGCTAATGCATATCCCAACTGAGCTGTAAATCTTCAACTTTATGGTCATATTGCTTTTGTCTTCGTACCAAGAAATTCTTAGGGTATTAAAGTCAGTCTCAACTCTTTTTTTTTCAGTTCATTTTCTGAGATATCCTTTTAGTTCCATCGGATTTTAATAGCTGAAATTCTGAAAAATCCTACTTTAATATAGAAAGTATTTTTTTAAATATATGCTTTGTTTTTTCTTTATAATTTAAAATAATTCATAGAGTTTTAAACTCATCTGGTCAAATAGTGCATTTTCTTCTGAAACCTTTGAGAAGTGGCTCTTATATTTGAGTCTGGTAAAGAAGTTGCTGAAGCATTGCCGTATAACTAATTCCACAATTAATATAAATATTTTTTATACTCAAATGGCTTCTTTTACTAGTAATCAGGAATAAGGCCATTTGATTCCACGTTGATAAGTAAAACAGGTATAGCAATAATTAGAAAGTTATATCTAAATGTAAACATTTAGATACAAGACAGTTGCAAACAATCATCCCTCCCACATCCACAAATTTAAGAATTCCATTTTCACTCAAAGCAAAAGCATGTGGTAAGTAGTAAATCATTACTCCCTCAACTACAGATTTTCCTTAAAAAGATAAATGATGGCTTATAAAAGAAAAATAAATCAGTTTTCATGAGAACATTTCCATAACTTGTATGGATTTAAAATTGAGGTTTTATTCCTCTATGAAGAAGGACAGAAAGATGAAAGGGTGACAATATGCTTCTGGCTCAGTTTTAGAGGCCTTGTTAAACGAAGTGCTACACATCATTTTCCTTTTTCCCCTCTAGGAGTTAAAAAGTATTTTATCCCTTAACAGAGTGATGTGTCCTGCTTTTTTGTTAGTTGATACGTTCTACAAAGTAGCTTCACCTGTAATGCACACTTAAAATTACCACTGAAAACTCTACACAAGATAAAAGTTGTAATTACAAACATTCAGGTCCTCTTTCAAATATCCCATAAAACTAGGGAGTATTAAAGCAAAACAGAAGTTACAAAGCTGCATTTCAGTCCTTTGCAATTGCCTTCCTTAGCCCCTGCACTCAATAGGGGATGCAACACTTCATGGCAGGGGTATTTTGGGCAGACAAGGAAGTGAAAACGCATGCATTGCAAGAGTAAGGGGCTACCCACGTCTATTCAGATCTGCCACCTTCCCACTGGCTAAGAGATATTTACAATTACTTCCTATCTTTCCCCTAGTCTAAGATGAATATTTAGTATGTTGCTTTACAAACTATGATTTTAGGATACTGTTATTAGACCAATAGTCATTTTTTGGGATAAGGAAGGAATTTTTTCCTCCCAAAAATCAAACTCGCAGAGGTCTGGTGGATTTTTTCACCTTCATCATAGGGTATGTCTAAACTGCAATTGGGAGGCATGACTAACACTTTTGACCATACTTGAGCTAGCTTCCATCTACTAGATCAAAGCTAACTGGAGTAACAACAACAGTGGAACCAAGACAGCATTGTGAACTGACCGATCAATCATACACCTCATTCAGAACCAGAAGTATGCAGTTGGGCAGCAGCAGAGAATCCCGCGCCCTCCCTCCCCCCCAAAGAAATTATAGTACAGTGCTGTGTTAAATGTAAACCCCTAAAAAAATAAAGGAAAAGTTTTAGAAAGATTTGGCAATGTAAGAAAACTGTTTGTGCTTGTTTAATTTCAATTAAGATAGTTAAAAGCAGCATTTTTTCTTCTGCACAGTAAAGTTTCAAAGCTGTTTTAAATCATTATTCCATTGTAAACTTTTGAAAAAACATAATTGTTATGTTTTGTTCAACTAGGAACATTTCACAGTTATGAACAACTGTGGTGTTTGTAACGCTAAGGTTCTACTGTGCAGATTAAAGCAATTGCTGCCCTAGCATATAGTCAGGGTCCCAGGTGGGTGGGGCTCGCTTATGCAACTGTCCCCGCTGCCATAGCTTCACTGCCATTGTTCCTCAAGCTAGCTTTGATGTAGTTCAAGTCAGTCTACACATACTGCAATCACACTTCCCAGGTGCAGTGTAGGTATACTAATGGTGACACAGTTGAATGGTAAGAAATAGCATGTGAAAGTTTAATATTAAGAAAGGTAAGACTGTTTACGTTGCTGCAATTTATGGCTACTGTCCAGCAAGGATAAAATTAAGATGTCCAGCTCCTGAAATAAAGGAGACCTGAGATTTAACTGGTGGAGTCTGCATCTAAATGAGAAAGTGGGATCTGACATCTGTGTACTAAGGTAATCCTCTTGGCAACCTCTTCCCCATTCATGTGGTGGAGAGCAGGCAAAGAGAATTCAGATGCGAGTCTCAGGAGTAAGCCTACAAGGGATCTATCCACAAGTGCTAGTTTTATGGTGGTGGCCCTGTAACTCTGCACTCCTAATATATGGGAGCAGGGCATGAATCCATACTTGCCATGCAATAGTGTAGTCTATTAACCGATAAGCAAAAGCTTATAGGTTAATGCTATAGACTACATGCATTCCCACACACACACTTGCCAGTAAATTTTTTAGCAGACTGGCCAGCATTCCGGCTCAGTCCTGGCTTAAAACAGGTCCAGGACCTACCCCTCCTGCGGTTCTGCATTTAAAGTGTATTAGGAGCTGGGCAGGCAGGCAGCCTGGCTGTTCTGGGTAGCACCAGGTCTGGGAGCTCAGACCTTCCCGCCCCTAGACAGAGTCTGCTGCCACCCCACATTACTGCCTCTATCAGAGGTAGCAGCACAGGGCAACAGGCAGCCGGTCCGCAAGGGGAGCTGTTTTTTAAACTGGCTCCCGTCATGGACCAGCTCCTGCCTGGCACCCTGCACTGCTGCCTCTGATACAGGAGTGAGGCTGGAGCACACTGCCTGTCAGCCCCACCCCCAGGGACTATACAATAGTCGACTAACCTATACAAATTCTTGAGGTTACTCGACTATTCAATTAACTGATATTTAACATCCCTATTTTAGACCACAACTTTATTCATTTTAACACCGAAGAGAGGAATAGTATGGAGTCCATACTCTTCCTTTCCTCTGTGTTAAAATGAATAAAGTTGTGGTCTAAAAGTATAAATCGCCCATGTGGTGTGCTGTCCATCCACCTACAAATGCTAGTCAATATACCTGGAGTTGCTAAGTGTAGTTTTCTGGTCAAAAGGAAGTATTCTCCTTGAAATTTTTAGAGCCTGTCAATTATTGGGAGAAAAAAAAAGGATTTCTAGAAATTTCTTTAATTAGCCTGAATATATTTCATTCAATGAAAACAAACATATGAGCTATTATTCTCTAAGCATCACACATATGAAAGTAATTAAAAATATTTCCCAAATTCCCCAAAGACAGGTTTGTAAAAATAATAAAACTATATAAATTTTAGGTTAACCATTTTTGCATCAGTTTAGGGGTTTAACCCCCAAATAAGGCATTGCTCAAACATCTTTGCTATCCTGTGAGACAGAAAGGAAGACAATCAGAAGATTTATCTACCTGTATATAGTCAACTGGGTTTTTTCCTTCTCCCTCTTCAGATACTAGAGCTTTACCTTGCTCCCTCAGATACGAACTCATACATTCACACATTGTCTTCAGGCCATTGGGCACACGGCTAAATAACTTGTACATGCAAGCAAGGTCTGAAAACAAAAACAGTGAAATATCGTTAACTACAGCCAACATGTATTGTACTTGCATGCATCTCATTCATTAGACAAGCAAAGGTATGAAGAGGGCAAAGTTCTGTCTTAGAAGAATCACATGCAGCAGCCTCTCTGATTAAAAAAAACCATCTCTGCTAACAGAACAAAACAATACAGCATCACAATTCTGTAGAAATATATTAGTGGGGATGCGCTATAAATTTTATTTAACAATGTAGTCTCAAAATTGCCATCCCAAAGATCACACACATTATTTAAGGGTATAAGAAAATACTTAAAAATAAAAATGAGTTAACTGACTTACTAGTTTTTGCTAATATTTGGTAAGGTTCCATCAAAAATGTGTTATTTTTAGCTAAAACAAACAGACCCAAATTAATCCTGAACATAAAAACCTTAATCTTTGTAACTGCATAACAATTTTCAGCTCTTGCCTCCATGCCTATCTTGAGTCCCTTATACCTCATCCTTCTTTGGTTCTTTGTGTGCCCATCATTGTCCCTTGTTCCTGTGTCAGAGGTCTTTTCTACTACTTCCCTCTAACCAGTGCCTATCCCATTGAATTTGTGCTTGCTCTATCACCATGAGCCCCCTATTTTGTTCCTACCCACCCCACTTACCTTTAATGGGTTTCCCACTTTTAGCTTCTTCTGCATTCAAGCATGCTCTTATATTGGGAAAAAAAGTCACTTATCCCACTTGCCTTTCTCACTACCATCTCCTTTTCCTCCTCATCTTTGCCTCCAAAAATCTTAGTATTTGCCACCTATTTCTTTGACTTCCTCTTCTCTAGATCTGGAAAAACTACTATTAAATTAATGAGAATCTTCTGCAAGGTTTCCTGTAAGCTGCATGCAGCATGGCCCGCAGCTGCTTAATGCATGGAGCTACCTATTTGTGGGAGAGGCACTTCTCCCTCAGCTAAGGCAGCAACTCCCTACTGAGGACAGAGCAGCAAGTCCCTCCCAGCCTTAGGGAGGGGACATGTTCCTACCAGGCCTCTCCCCCAGCCAAGCAACTCTGTGCCCAGAGACCTGAGCCCCTGGCTGGGCAGGGCTCCAGCAGCTATGGGGTTGTGCTCCTGTGCAGCTTAGGAGGAAACGCTGATCTTTGTCCCTTCCTTCTTTGCCCACTGCTTTTGATTCTGCTGACTAATCTTTCATCTTTAGCCTTCTGTTGGCTCTCTTCTTACCAACCATCTACTCCTACTTTGTCTTCTCTGTTGGTGTCATGTTTTTGGTGTCTGTTCCAGATACCTTTCTCCACACACTCTTGACATCACGTTCCCATAAGTTCAGTCACCAGTTATGCAGAGGATTTTCTAACATAGCACTTCATCTCCAAATATATCCCTTCTATTCAGTCTTACCTTGAGTTATCACTCATATAGCTTTGAATCCCTGCTTATCCACAACTAGATGTGCTTCCAAATCTGAGGATAAATTTCCATATACTCCTTCACTGAGCACTCAGCTACTCATCTCACCAGTCCGAAACCTCAGAGCCACTTTACTTTATACATCCATATCCTCTTAAGCATAGTCCTCTTTCAATAAGACACAATTTTTCTCTTTCCACACTGCTAATACTCTTATGCACTCACTCCTTGGCTTTCTGCCAATATCTAGTGCGTTATCTTTTATCTGACTTCCTAGAATTTCTACAGTTGCTTTGGGAACAAGGACCACTTGCATATGAGACAGCTCAATTACCTTCCTGTTCTTACTGCTGTGGTATGAACACAGCTATACCATTTATTGCAGAGAAATAATTAATACATTACTTAGCATTTCTATAACATTTCTCCTCTGAAAAGCTCTACCTTAATGTAAATGCAAAACCCCATTAAGTGATGAGATGCTTTTTAAACAGATGAGGAAATCAATACAGAACTTGTGTGACTAATATTCTTCCTAATACGAGTCTCTGCATTTGACTGACTTTCTTGATTTCCTCCTTTTTCATTTTCTCCTCACTTTCCTTATTCTTCTAAGTTTCTCTACTTTAAAATAGTGCTTTAGCCACATGACTGAAGGTCTGTTTCCACTGTGAGTGGTCTGTAATGTTCTTTTATTGACTATTCTTTTAACATTACAATTTTGAAGTCATAAAAATTTTAGTTCCCCCACACACCCTTCCAAAAGGTATCAATTCCTGAATGTACTAGAATTCAGAAGACTGAGGATGAGTGCATATGTACTGAATACTAATAGAGCCACTCACACCACACTAGCTTCTTAGGCTATGTCTAGACAGCAGCGTTACCTCAGAATAACTGACACTATTCTGAAATAACAAAGAGCCCATCTATATAGCAAGCCATTATTTCTAAGTAATGGCAAGCTGGAGGACTTCTTACTCCAACTCCTGTAACCCTAACTTCACAAGGAGTAAAGGGAAGTTGAAGGAAGAGTGTTCTTCCTTCAACTTCCTGCTGTGTAGATAGCGCCAAAAGCCAAATTAAACTATTTTGACTTCAGCTACGCCACTGACGTCGCTGAAGTTGCATGGCTCAATTTGACTTTTGCCCTGCTATGCAGATGTGTCCTTAGCTATCCTGAAAACTGAGGTTCTCTCTTGCTGCAGGACATTATAACTAATATTTTCTGGTCTCTTTTCACCTTTTAAACTGATACACTGAGGAAAGGAAAAATTGTGCACGCGCGTTTTATTTCAATAAGAGAACTGAGACAATTCTTCTCTTCAAAGCAGTTTTCAGTCTCTTCCCTCAGTGCGTTCATCATGGTAATCTACTGTTAAGCTAAGGCTTGCTCCAGCAGTTCTCAAACTGTGGTCTATTGGTCAAAATTAGTTCATGGAACCTTTCTGACACTGCATAGAAAGATGCATTTTGAGATCAATGCATCAGAAAAGTGGCAGGTTGACATTACAGTCATTCACAAAAGGGAGGGAACAATATAATGACAATATAATACACTCAATCTTTTTCAAAAGGTGCTTTCATATTTCACTGAAAAGCAGCACATCTGGTACTAAGGAGAAGTATGTGACATGTATGGTATAGTCCCGTTCCCTGAGGGGACTGTGACCTAATTAACTTAAGATGCCTTTAAAGTTGTTGCAACTTTCCCAAATACACCCACAAAAAATGGGTTTTATTTAGATGTCCAAAGGAACATCAGAATTAACATGTAAAGAGAATCCCTATTAAGACTTAAAAACAAGATTACAAGAATTACAGCAGCATTCCAAGCATGTCTGAGTCCAGTGAGATGTGTCTTACCTTCTGTCTTTCCATTTTTCAGCATATGAACAAGCCCAGAGTTCTCCATTTCCACTATAGTCTTCATGTGCTTAGATATAAGCTCCCTTTCAACAACTTTCACAATTGGCTCTTCTGTTGATTTATCAAGGCAGTGCATCACCCGTTCTATTTCTTCATTAATTCTAGCTTCTACTTTTTTTATATATACGGAAGCACTATTTTCAGCTAAAAATTTCTGACTTTCCATCTGTGATTAAAAATGGGAAAGTTCTATGAAATTTATTCTGTATTAATCACATTTATAAATAGGGGCTAATGACACAGAAAAAAATGACAAAAATATGAAATCCCTATACCTATGAACCTACAAAGACTTACACATGTACTTAATTCAAACTATGTAAGCTCAAAGTTAAGATCATGCCTGGTGCACACAATAGAACACAGGTTTCTTTTGGCCTGGCAAATCCTGTGTCCAGTTTCCAATAGTAGCCATAGCCATATGATCCAGAGGAAAGCATAACCCTTTCCCCAATATAGTGTACCTAGTTATAACAGTACTATAACTATGGGGGCAAAAGAGGAAAGGAAAGAACAATGGAAATGTCTTAACTCCCACTGGTGATAAACTTGAGATGAGGATTCACAGCCTTTATTATTCCAGTTAATTTTACTGAAGAGTGTACTATTTGATCCTGCCTGAGTGCAGGGGACTAGACTGGATGACCTCTCAAGATTCCTTTCCTTCCAGTTCTAGGATTCTAATTAATATCAAATTGTTTTTTCATCCCAATTGGTCATTATTATATTTTTGTTTCTCTTGTTAGACTGCCAACATCTTTAAACCATTATAACCACAAATGCACATCGAACAAACGTCTTCAATCTGTTGCGCACAGTTACTCTGAGGTATTTAGAATTCATATGGAAAACAAGAATTGGAATCAAATTGTTCCACTGATTTATTTCAATTTAATCTTCCAACAAAGTTTACCTTGAACTTATGCTAAATTTTGTTTGCCACTATGATGCTGAAATTGCCTAATTTTATTAATATAGGTCTTTTAATGGAGTTCAATTTTGGGGACTGACTAGCCTAAATTACTGCTAGCACATTGTGCTGTATTCCCCACTTCCAGATAGTTAGTACAGTGAACATCACCAGTCCTAGTGTTGATCACTTGGGCTGCGGGTTGAGAACCACTGGCTTAATCAGCACACAACTGTGGCCCATGGGACATGCGCAGGGCCATATAATGAGATAAAAGTGTGTATGCAGCGCAGATAACTGTATTTATCACAACTGTAAACAGGCAAAAAACCACACCACATTAAAAACATTGTATTTAACTCAGATACATTGAGAATAGGCTATTTATTTCTCTCCTCTATTTCTACAAGATTTTAAAAGACATAACTCTTTCACAGCTGAAAAATTTCTTTAGTAGTTTCTCGTAAGATATTTTACCAGAATCCTTTGAAAGAAAGTTCTTCATTATTTTATCTATTTTGTTAATTTTTTTCCTCAAATAAATAATTCTCACTCTTGAAAATAGTCCACTTCTAACTTTTTTAGCAGTTAAAAGTCAGAAATCCTACACTGATAATTTTTCTTTAACAAACATATCTAATATTGAACTAAGGCTCTCCAGTCTACTTTCCAAAATTATTTTTGGCAATTAGTTTTTTTTAGAAGTCAGCATAGGTTCACCATGCAGTTCACCAATGAAGAAACATTTTTGACTCTGACATTTGTTAGCAACTCATCTTTAGTTCTCTCAGATTAGGGAAACTCAGTTATTGGAATTTTTCTGGACTATTTTGGACACCTACATACTAATAATACAGAGATACATACTCCTTTTTAAACTTTCAAAAAATAACTTTTTTAAAATAATAATGCGTATGGTTGCTGATTTCTAGTAATTCTGCAGGATACAAAATTCATTTTTCCCCAACCCAAGTTTTAGCTAGGAAATTTGTTAAACTTTCTTAATTCATTATTCAAGGGCCCCATCTAAATTTTATACAATTAGACCTGCAAAATTATAAATTCTATAATACTCTTAATTACTCTCATAAGGCAAAAATAACAAGTCCGGTGGCACTTTAAAGACTGACAAATTTATTAGGGTATTAGTCCATAAGCTTTCATAGCTACAACTCACTAAACAACTTCACGTTTGTACTGACACAATAAAAGTCAATGACTTAACATGAATTGAAAACTTTTGTTATACAGTCACACTCAAAAAACACCAACTTTATCCATCCAGATGCAATTATTGAATGATATGCTTTGATTCTTACCTACTGTCACACTATCCAGGAAAATATAAATAAGGATACAATTTGGTCATGAATTCTATGATTTTAATGAATTTCCATGAATTCTTCAGCTTCAGGTGGCAGGGCTCCTTTCCTGCCCCCGCCATGACTGGTCTGTGAATTTTGCTTAATTTTACCATGGCAAAATTTTATCCATAATTATAAGTGTACTAGCTCTAATTCACATCCAGTTAAAATACAAATTTAAGTGGCAACATTGCTGTACCTGAAAGAATTCTGCAGACATCTCCAAAAATGGAGCCTCAAAGTCTTCTTCATAGACTGATCTTCCTTCAAGACCTAAAATCATTAACATCTGGCAAGCATTTCTTATTGCGCCTCTGCCAAAAGATATTAACAATTTAGAGATTCATACATGCTGTTAAGGCACAGAGCAAAAAAGAAAAATGTACGTTAATAAAACAGTATGAATACTGTTAAGATGATTTCTCTCAATGTCCCAAATCTCAAATGTTTTTGGGGAAAAAAAATCAAGTCCACTATCAGCAAATTTTAAAATATAAAGTTCTTACATCTTTTATTTCATGAAACTATAAAAAACAACAACAACTAGCGGGCTGCACCCCGTGCTTACTATGCTCGCCACCCCATCCTAGCCACTTCTGCAGCCAGAGAGCATGATTGATATTCTATCGCCAAGCAGGAAAACCTTTCTGTCTGTCTCTCTCCACCCCACCCCAACACAGAGAAAATTTCTGCAAGAAAGTAGTCTGACAAGAAGAGTAAATAGATGTTAAATCCATTTCTGTTTATATTGTACAATGGACAGCCACAGTACAATGGACAGCCAAAAGTATTTTTGCTTTAAATAAAGCTAAGTTGAAAGTGACCGACTGAGCGCCATTTATTTCAGTGAGAAGAGTCCCACAACTGAAATTGCAGCACTGGTCTAGTTCAGTGAAAATATACAATGTTTTTTATTATTGACAAAAGACACGTCAAAACATCGTTAAGCACATAAACATGTCAATAAAGCTAATGTAAGAGCGAAAAGGATGTTAGGTTGGGGAAAATCGCACTGTATGGCACTAGGGGACAGTGTATAGCTCCTGACAGATATTATTCTCTTCCTAAAATACCTGTTTGGCAATCCCATTGACATTATTGCAATTAAAGCAGCATGCAGTTTACATGCCTTCATGCATAACAGAGGACCTGAAAATGGAAAAGCTCAGAAAACTTGCAAATTTCAAATTACTTCAGGTGCAGCAACATGCATTTGGCATGGCACTCAGGATCTGATAAAATTGTAAAAGAGTATGAAATGAATTTGTAGTGGAACAAATTAACAGAGATTTAAGTTAAAACTTGGGAAAAGTACAAGAGAGAAAAATAAATCTTCTCCTGTCCAAAGAAGTCATACTAGGAGTGTCCAAACAAAAGAGGAAAAAAGGCGAAACAATGGATAAGGAACTACCCCAACCACAAATTTCAGAGCAACCTAGACAGCAAAGTAATGGGCAAGACTTGAAACAAAACAAAACAACAAAAAAATCAGGGAGTAAATATGAAAGAATATTACTAGATACTTATTTAACAGTTTTCTTAGCAGTACACCTTTTATGTTATCCAGACATGTCCATTTAACATTTACAGGACACATCTGCCCAAAAGAACAACTCTCCAGCATACTTGTGATCAAAAGTACACACTGACTGGCGGTTTTCAAAGCAAGTGAGCTATACATATTTTATGTTGCAAATACTACTTACCACTCTATGTTTAAAGATTAAATACAACAGTAATCTGTTAGAGCCATCATACCTGTCTACAACTTCTCCTTTCCGCTCTCTTGCTATCATATCCAACAGAGTTTGTCGTAGGTGATCTCTTATACAGCCATAACGTACAACTTGATCTCGAAAAATTATTAACCCCAAGTTGTAGACATTCTCCACATTATTTTGCTGTACGTATACACGATCCTACAAGGAAAAAAATACATAAAATGTCAATACAAGTTCTATCCCACATACCTGTATAATTCAAAATGTATTCAAGAGATTGTTCATGGTTTTAAACTACATGCAAACAGATTAAACTGAATTACACCACCCCACCACACACACAGATTGCTAACATTTATAAGCACAATATTTAGTCATTTACCCAGATTTTAAAAAATCGTCGTTTACCCAGATTTTAAAAAAAGGCTAGACTACTCAACACAATGTGGACATTGTTAGTGGGGACGTTGTATGAAGAAAATCCTGGGAAAGACAAATCTGTATCCTTTATACTTTTCAGCTGTTTATAGGTGAAAAATCACCATAATATGTAGAAATGCCCAAATATGATCTGAACTCTCTCTCCAGCACTGTTTTTTATTTCTAGAGGGAACAAACCAATTTAACTGTGTTTCCCCTAAGAAAAAAAGCTCAGTACTTCACAAATTTGCACATTTCAAACCTGAACCTTAATTCCCAGATAACAAAACCTTTATTTTCAACTTTAATTCCATAACAAAGATCTACTGAATCAAAACAGAGCTGGAAATGAAAGTTTCAAATTGTTTTTTAAGGAAGACAAGGTAGGTGAAGTAATATCTTTTATTGGACCGACTGCTGTTGGTAGAATAAAGAATCTTTCTACGTTCAGAGTAGAAACCAGATGGCTGCAGCTAAAAATACAAGTTGAGACAGTTTGTTAAGCACGAGGGGTTAACACATGTGGCAACCAGCTATGATGAAGTAGGCAATTAGCACCTCTACATTCAGAGGACAAAGGAAGATTGGCAGGTTACAAATTGCTGAAATAAGTCATAAAACTAGCCTCTTTGTTGAGACCACAATTTTTAGTGCCCCAGAGTTATGAATTTAAGTTCCTAAGCACAACTTTGAAGATTTCCTTTGAGAACAAGGGCTGATAGCAAGTGAGCTAGAGAAGAGCTCTGGAAGCTCAAAATCTTGTCCCTTCCACAAGCAGAAAATGGTCTAATAAAAATATTACATTTCTTACTTTGTTGCTCTTATATTGTGAACCCAACATGGCTACAACACTGAAATATTCCTTTAAACAAAGACATTTTCTTTAATGTGAGCACTAAATCTTATTTCCCCACTAGCTCTTTGCTTCAGTTCAATCTGAAACATTGGCCAACAAACTCATATATTCAATACCACTATCTAATATGTATTGCAATTATGGGCAACAAATCCTTACAAAACAGTCCTCCACCTCATGGCAGCAGCCCCTGTACGTGGGGGTCCAAGCTCCCCACTGATGGATGCTCCTTTACGCGGACATAGGCTGCCGCCACCCTGTGGTGCTTACTCTGTATCAGAGGTAGCAGCGCGGGCCAGCAGGCTGCTGATCCATAAGGGGAGTTGGTTTTTAAGCTGTTTCCCCTTGCGGACCAGCTCCCACCTGGCTCCTCATGCTGCCTCTGATACAGAGGCAGAAGTTCGGGATGGCAGGGGGCTCACCAGGAGTGGGGCTGGATTGTACTGGCTGCTGGCCCCACCCCCGGGGACTATAGAATAGTCAACTAATCACTAAGAATTCATGCAGTTAGTCAACTATTCTATTTCGCTTTTAGCTATTATCCCTAGTCCAGACCAGGGGAGGTCCCCTCCCTACCGGCTTCACTTTTGACCCAGCCATGCCTCCCATGCCAGGCTCCTGCATGGCCCCGGCCACAACTCCCATCAAGCATCTGCTAGCCCCGCTAAACTCCCAGCTGCCAGACTCCTGGCTACCGGGGGCTCTCTGATCCAGGAACATTTGGAGTTCTGCTGGACCACAGATATTGCTGGACCAGAGAGTCCTGGTTCAGGGAAGTACAACCTGTAGCTCTGCTGTAAAATGGTACAGTTTTTGCCTTTATGCCACACAAGTCCAAATAGTAAATCAGTTACTTACTGAAAACATTCCTATACTGACATTTTTAAGGTCTCAGGATATTCATTAATTTTAATATTAGTTTCAAAATGTACTAGTTGAGACCTATTAGCTTGTACAATATAAAAATTATGGAGATGTTTATAGCTATTTATGTCACAGTGCATACAAATTCACTGAAGGAGAAAGTCAATATCTGAATTGGTGATATAAACACTTAATTGTGTTAATATTAGATATTCTATAACACCTCACTTTACATGGAGTTAAAGTGCACAATTATTGTATCATGAACACCTAGAAATGAGACCATGGATAAATTCATGTTTCATTCCACGGAAACAACTGATTAAAATTATAATTTCACAACATGCTTTCCCACAAGTAAAAAGTGACTAGAAAAAACTGAGGAGGAACTAGTTCCATACTCTCAGAAGATTATTTTTAAGTAGAAATGTGGAAAGTGACTCAAAGTAAGTTATTTTACTTTGACAGAAGAACACAATGGAAACATTTTATACTCAATTCAGAGAGAATAAGATTTTTTTCAGGAAATTCACATTCAGCATGGAGGAAGCACTAACAGGTACTAACTACACAAAGAGAAATGAAAAACTAAAATGCAAACAGGTGGGAAACACTCTATGGCACTTGAATCAATCATTTCACAGTTTTGCCTCAGAGCAACAACTGATACTAACTGGCCTAACAAACTCACCCTCCTGATGTCACAGAATGAAAACAGTCATTAGAAGATACTATCGTTAACCAGATTTTCCTGATGCTTTGAGATATTCTGTGATCTATTTCACCGCCTTATTTATATACTCTAGTCCTTGTCTTGTGATGCTAGAATAAAACCAAGATAAAGTGTACTTTGTGGAAAAATAATCAGCAAAGTGGGGGCAATTAAAAAAAACAATATTCTAAGCAACTTTGAGGGAAAATAGGGTATACTACCTCCAAAGAAAATGTATGATCAACAGAGTTTAAATAAAGTATCAACTGATTAGATTAAAAGCAGGGAAGAGAGTAATCTGTATAACAGGGGTGGGGAACCTAAGGTTCAGGGGCCAGAGGTGCTCCCCAGCTTGCCTGGATCCAACCACAGAGGCTCGTGACACCCTGCTAGCATTGGGGAGACTGGGGAGACTCCAGGGAAACTGTGAGGCTACATTGTTAGAACAGCAATACTGTTGCTTCTGAAGATACAGATATGCTTACCCAATGAAGAGAAATTACTTTTATTTTTTTTATTTGATGCTTTCAAAAACTAGAAATAACTGTGGGACTGAAGACCATGTGGACCAGGTTTAGTACACAAAGGTTATAGGCCAGGGAGCAGCATTTACTTTGCCAAGAAGAGCAGCAAGTGCTTGAAAGGATAAAACTCCCAGGAGCTAGGGTTGGGTTGGCAAGAAGAAGTTCCTGAAGTGATTATGGACATAACCTAAAATAAATTACCTACTCTAAGTCAGCTACTGTATTGTGCCCATTTCTGGGTGCCACAATTCAGTAAAGATGGGGGAAATCTGAAGAAAGTCCAGAGAAGTGCAACAAAAATTATTAAAAGTCTAGAAAACCTGACCTATGAGAGAATACTGAAACAAAAATGGGTTTGTTTAGTCTGGAAAAGAGAAGAGTGAGAGGGGACACAATAACAGGAAGGAGAAGAATTTTTCTTCTTAACTTCTGAGGATAGGAAAGCAGCAATGGGCTTAAATTGCAGCCAGGGAGGCTTAGGTTGAACATTAAGAAACCTTCCTGTCAGGGTGGTTAACCACTGGATTAAATTGCCTAGGAACGTTGTGCAATCTCCATCACTGGAGATTTAAGATCATACACCTTTTAGGGATGGTCTAGATAATACTTTGTCCTGCCATGAGGTCAGGAGACTGGGCTAGATAACCACTCAAGGTCCCTTCCAAAACCTATGATTCTACTTTCCCTGTCTCTCCATGGGTACACATGGACGGATGTAAAGATGAGATCTCTGGGGGCTGGATCTGTCTTCAGTCATGTTTTCGTATCGTGCTTAACACAATGGGTACGACTGCACTACATTTTAAAACCAAAGGCAGAGAGCATCAGAGCCTGGCCCCACAGATTTGGAGTCTTGTTATGATGCTAGAAACAGTTGTATAGATGTCCGGGCTTAGGCTGGAGCAAAACCACTTCTCTTTCCAATTTTCGATCCCAAGCTCCAGCTGAGCCGGAAAGTCTACATAGATGTTTTTAATGCTGTTGCATGAGCTGGTAAGCATGTGTTTGTAGACTTGGGCTCTGAGGTCCTGTAAGTTGATTTAAGTTACTTAAGTTATGCAATTTAAGTCAATGTAACTTATAGTGCTTTAACTTATAGTGCCATCTACACCATGCTAAGTTGATGAGAGACACTCCTCTGTTGACTTAACATCTTCATCAGACCCACTAAATCGACGCCTGCTGCACTGATCACAGCAGCACTGATTTAGCCTATAAAGAAGACAAGCCCTGAGACTTGCTGCTATGAGTTTTAAAATGCAGTGTAGGCACATACCCAATGAGGCTTGATACCATAATAAAAAGTAAATAGTAATGAGCCTCTTCTCCCTGCACTCACACATATGAGCCAGGTCTACCGGGAGTTCCCTGTACTCAGGAGGTGGAGTTTACAGGTCTATGAATTAGTGCAGACTAATGCCAAGGAAAGATGAAGGGCCACGAGCCTCCATTCTATGCCCATGTCAGCATGGAAACACATACAAACCACTCTTTAAAAGGTAGCAGAGAACATGCATTCCAGTGAAGATCTGACAGGCATTGTTCTCTACTTGCTAGAGGTCCACACTCAATGTAGGTTCCTAGCTTACTGTCATAAGCTATCCCCTCATTAATTAAATCTCCCTTTCCATTCAGATTTAGAAAGAATCTCTGCTTATATGCAATATGGCACTGGCTGTGATATACACTAAGTGCATAATGCAAAAGTAGTAAAGCTTGTTTACATACAAGAGATGACATAGCTAAACACAAGTGAAATTCAATTCTAAAGCTGAAATATGTCAAGTGACAATGCTGCCTTTGAAACAATTACAGAGCACAGACCCATGCACTATTATATAATGGACCCCTACATGAAACTCAGATTGATGCCAGGAAACATTCAAGCAAGACAGAACCAAAGGGAAGGGTAGGGCCAAGGTAGTGCAGTTCTGCTTTAAAGCAGCTATAACTCGAAACTATCAAAGTCCTATAATTGACAGAAAGTGTTTAAGATCAGATCAGGCAACTGAAACCATAAACGTGACTCACTACAACATCCTCCATAGAATCATAGGGCTGGAAGAGTCCTCGGGAGGTCAAATTATCTATAGACAACAGAGATGTCTATAGAAGCTTTTGTTGTTTTTTGGGTTTTTTTTTTTTGGGGGGGGGGGAGACAATAACCACTGAAATATTCAGCAGTTTACATGTTTACACGCAGGCTCCACAGGGGCCACCTGTTCCCCCACACCTATGCTGCTACCTCTATATCTCCCTGCCTCTCTCCTGTGAGCACCGACTCCCGCCTGCTTCCCACTTCACCATGCTGCTACCTCTGATACAGACGCAGCAGCGTGAGGAGAGGACCTTGCGTGTAACTGTGAAAGTTAATGACCCAGGCACATTGATTAATGATTTAAACGTGTATACTAACACATCCTTAACAGCCAACAAAGCAGGTTAGCCCTATAGGTTGCAACGTAAATGAGTTGCAACATATGGCTTACCGTTTGTCATGTTCCACATGGACAGGGCCCACTTGAACCTGCTGTGAAAAAGGCGAAAAACCCCAACTGCACCTGAGTCAATATGGTGAAAAGGAAAAAAATCCTTCATATCCCCCCTCAACGGGGTTGCTAGTATAATGCCCACAGCAGACACAGCCAATAACCTAGTATATTTACCACCAAAATGGGGAGGTAGTGTGGGTACTGTCAAACTTGCTCCTTGAATCAGAAGGGAGGATCCTAGCACAGGTTGATCTTTTAAACCCTCTCATTCCTAGCCCCTTCTCCAGCAATTTTACATTCTCTCTCCCTCAAGCCATCAGGAATTGCTCTCTTCTTCTGGCCAGCCCAACAACCAACCCCCCAGCTTAAAATGCAAGGTGGTGATTATCAATGTTTTGGATGCAGAGTTCCACAAGTGGCCTATGCAGTTAAGTACAACCATTAGATTCTCAAGGATTTTTTTCCTCAAATGGATATAAATATAATTATCTATAATCTCCATAGGCACTTTCATAAAACAAATTTGGAGTGAAACTGAATTACCAATATCCAATGGTTTTTCAATGGCTTCTGGGAAATAAATTAGTAACTTTGCTCCAGTTTTTAGTGGAACTGAGTACATTTGATAAAAACCATCACCATAGTTGGCACCCTTACTTATTTTCTTCACTTAGGTGGCTAACAAATAAGAGACTGATCTACCTTGCAACCTTCAGCCTTACATATTTATCTTTCAGCTCACATTAAAACAGCTCTTGGAATGTGTTAATCTATATGTGAGAAAGATTTGAATAGATTCAAACCCATAACAAAACAATTAAACTGCATGGTAAACTAGGTAGACTTTTGTAAGTTATTCTGTAAACAAGCTATGCATATATGGTTTTTGAACATTTTTAACACCAGCCAAGCAAGAATGAACTGTTTTTTGAGAGTAAATCCACCACAATGAGAAGCTCTGTACTGGGAAGAAGGCTGCAAAAGAAGGACTGTTCATTGGTATTCAGCCAGGTTGCATGTATAGTCATTGAATATAGATTAGAGGAGTTCTGAAGATTTTTTTTTTTTTTTTTGAGATCTAGCTATAACTATGAATTAATAAGTTTCACACATATAGCAGGTCCCATTTCACTGCTATAGGCGATAAATGGGAAAATGAGGGAGGAATCACAACTGTCCTGTCCTTTGAAGCACAGGGCAAAGAACCAGTCCGGATCTTGCATTCATGGAGTATAAGAGCACCTACCAAGTGATCCACACTGATGCACATTTTAATAAGAATGCTCTTTCAAAATAAAAGGGGCTAATATGGTTTGAAAGAACTGAGTAGATCTGAGCCTTGGAGGCATCTTGGGGGCACAGCATGGTGGTATTGTAAATACCTGATTTTTTGAGAAATAAGGATTCTTCATTTGTGGCACTGTCCATCTGACCATTCCAAGGGATGAACATTTTACCCAAAGGAATTTATCATATGTTAAAGTTTATGCCTCAATATTTATTCACCAGCAGTCTGCATGCATTTCTGCTGCTCAACCATGGAAATCTGAATTCAGCAAATAATGAGTCTCCAATTCAAAAGAGTTCATAAACAACAGAAACTCCATGTGGAAGCAGCTGAATTTAGGACTCACACTGTTAGACTGTGGTGAGCTATACATGTGTAATGAAGAAAACTAACATATAAAGAGGATATTAATAAGAGTAATACATTCACTGAAGCATCAACAATAAGAAAGCCACAGTACCCATTGTTGGCAATTCTGAAATGTTTAATAATTATCCAACAGAGAGAGACAGAGCACATGGTACAAGGGATGCCCCTCATTTAGAATGTAGAAAACATTCTTTGTTTCTTGACTGAACTAAGGATGTTAAAGACTAGTCGACTATCTGATAAGCAAATGACTAGTCGCTCCCTCCTCTCCCCCCCACCTTTGCTGCTTCTATCAGATACTTCAAAGCGACAGCACTGCCTAGAGCCCAGGATCAGCTGGGCATTCTCCACTTCCGCACAACCCGGAGTCAGCTGGGACTCCTCAGCTGATCCCAGGTTCTGAGGAAATGCCATGCGGAGCCCAGGATCAGCTGGGGAGTACCGAGCTGACCCCGGCTCCGTGCAGCATTTCAAAGCGGCAGTGCTGCATGGAGCTCGGGGTCAGTGGGGGACTCAAAGTCCCCCGCTGACCCTGGGCTCCATGCAAGCACTTCCGCTTTGAAATGCACAAGAGCACCCGCTGGGGACTCTTTTACATTTCAATGCTGACACCCAACGTGCAGCCTAGGGTCATCAAAAAAGTGAGTTGTTAGTTTAGTTTGCACTTGGCAGTCTTGATTACTCTTCAGTTATCAGTCATAGCCATGTCAGGCATCTCTGACTTGAAGTTGATGAACACACAGATGAAACTGCAGCTTGTTGGGGGCAGTCTTTTCTATCAGTCACATGGTTTTACTGTTGTGGTGGAGACAACTGTGTAGATCACATTGCATTGGTCCATAATATTTGGTTATAATCACTAACAAATTTGGACATAATCATCTCCCTTTAGGAACATATAGGACATTGAAGCAAAATGGATTGTTCTTCATCTATTAAGTGTAACTCATAATGAACAATAAGAAGATCACTGTCCAATTACTAGTTTTGTTGAATTAGTGTTTATCTCAAAACAGAAGCTTTTTGGTCACTTCTGATCCAATTTAGCTCTATGCCCATATACTTATTGTGTTAGACCCACATTTACATTAATAAATTTGTCTAAAATCCATGTTGCTTTGTGACATCTGTCATGATTATGAGGGTTAGCCAGCAGACTGGGGATTAAGGAGTTAACTACACCTAGCCAGGTGGAGTGACCAGTAGAAATGTAGGTGGGACTTTCAAACTGGGACAAAGGAATTTGGGTTTTTTCCTTTCTTTTTTTCTCTCTCTGGGTGCGGGCTCTGCAGAGACAGAGGGGTACAAGCATGTCTCTCTCTCTCCAAGACACCATTCTTCATTTTCTGTAAGTAGGGTAAAGTTTAGGTAGTTCGTTAGGCTTTATTGTTTTAAGGGTTGGGTATGGGATTTGATATCTGGCACTGCTTAAGAGATGTTTGGCTTTTCTTTTAACTAAGTTCTAGCCCATGGTGTAATTCCTCCATGAGTATATTTTGTTACCTTTCCATCTGATCCTTATGCTTGCAACAGGAATATTGTTGTAAAAATAAAAGTTTTTTCTTTTCTTTTTATTAACCTGGCATTGGTTACTTGTGTGTCCTGATTTTTTTATAACAGGGGTGAGATTTCCCAAATGATCTTTCCCCTAATCTCGTTATTAATATTTGGGTGGTGGCAGCGGAAGTTTTATTCCCAAAATCTAGGTTTTTAAGATTTTGGGGGAAGTTTTGTACCAAAGCCTGGTAGTTAAGGCTTTGGGATACACTTGCTGGCCCCCACTTCTGCATTTATCATGCCAGAGTGGGGAAGGAGCCATGACAACATCTTCCTTTATATCTCCATACTTTGGCTTAAAGGGTATGGTATGGTGGTTCTTTCATTGTTAGATTACAGCACAGTCTAGCAGAACGTGCTGGATCTCAGCCTCATGAGCTCTGAAGTATATGAATCACATCCTCGGTCTGGCTGCCTAATCTGTAAAACAAGTACTTTTTCTTAACTTCTCTGAAGCGGTCTTGGAGATCAGTTAGGGTGTGTCTACACAGCAGCATTATTTCGGAATAACTGACATTATTCCAAAATAACAAAGAGCATGTCTACACTATAAGCCTCTAACTTCAAAATAATGTTGAGCTGGAGGACTTCTTACTCTGACTCCTGTAAGTCTCATTTCACGAGGAGTAAGGGAAGTCGAAGGAAGAGTGTTCTTCCTTCGGATTCCTGCTGTGTAGACAGAACCAAAACCCGAATTAAGCTATTTCGACTTCAGCTACACAACTGACGGAGCCGAAATTGAATAGCTTAATTCAACTTTAGCCCTGCTGTGTAGACGTACCCACAATGTTTATATAGCAATTTGTAAATAAAGCACTAAGTATTTAAATTACGTCTGGAGAAACAAGGGGTTGACTTGGTCTTTTACACCTTGTGTTTTTCATCAACAGACTGTTTAAAGTTTTAAATTCAGAATTAAAGTCCTAATATACACTTTAAGATTTTGGCAGCATAGTTATGTCAGTCAGTAGTGTGAAAAAATCACACCTATAACCAGTGCTTTTTTTGTTAAAAAAAAAAAAAAAAAAAGCGATGGGGAGTAACCAGGGAGACATGGGAGGTCAGGGCGGAAAGTCCGAAATGTGGTTGCGGCCCCTTTAATTGCTGCGTGTCCCAAGCAGGCTTCCGTCCAGCGTGGCACAAGTGCTCCCAGGGCTGGGGGAAAGCGGCAAGTGCTCCCAAAAAAAGGTGACAGTACATTATGTTTAATTGGTTACCTGACTCAACAGGGGTTGGCTGTAGTGCCCCTCCCTCCTGTCACTGTGAGCAGGGGCTGTTACAGCTAGACTGAAGCACCTCTGCTTGTGGCATGCTGAGACAGGCCCACTGCAGATAGGGGCTCTTGTGGCTGGGCAGAAGCACCCCTCGCTCACATCTGGCACCGTAGAGCTGGAGCAGCTCCTTGCCCACAGTGGGTGGGAGGCTGCTCCAGCTTCCACCAATTAACCCTTCACATCCCTAAGGCTATGTCTAAACTACATTCTCTCTTTCAAAAGAGGAATGTAAATGAGGCCAATCAAAAATTCAAATGAAGCGTGGATTTACAAATTTCACACTTCATTTGCATAATCGTGTGAGAGCACTTTTTCGAAAAAGGGTTTTTCGAAAAGGAAACCGCAGTCTAGAAGGTGTTCTTTTGGGAAAAAAAAATCCTTTTTTGAAAGAACCCGTACACCTCATGTTTTTCGGAAGTACGGGTTCTTTCGAAATAGGGTTCCCCTCCCCCCCCCAAAGAACCCTGTCTAGACTGAGGTTTCTTTTTCAAAAAACCCTTTTTCAAAAAAGCGCTCATGCGATTATGCAAATGAAACGCGAGATTTGTAAAACTGCGCTTTATTTGAATTTTCAATTGGCTTCATTTATATTCCTCTTTCGAAAGAGGAATGTAGTTTAGACGTGCCCTAACAGCTAGGCCACCAAAAGCTTTACAGTAAATACAGTTACATCCTCAAAAAAATCATTTTGCTCTTTATCTTATTTAATTGGGGGAATAGATAATAAGCTATGCCAGCAAAAGAACTCTTGCCAATATAAAAACTGTATCTACACCAGGAGTGCTTGTCTATACTACACCAGCAAGCCCTTTGTAGTATAAGCAAGGCCTAAGGCAGGGGTGGGGAACCTAAGGCCCGGGGATGAAATGTAGCCCCCGGATTGCCTGGATCTGGCCCCCAAGGCTCAGAGTTAACCCCACTAGCACTGGAAAGCCCACGCTGGCTCTCCAGCCCGCCCCCGCTCCCTCACAGGGCTGGAGCACACAACCTACTAGCCTGAGCCCCCCTAGGCTCTGGTGTGCAGGGTGAACGTGGAGAGTGTCTTTCTGCTTCTCAGTTGGGGGCCACTTCAGTGAGGGGAGGTTTTTTGTTTTGTTTTGTTTCTTGCTTCTCACTTGTGTGCAGTCCCCGACTGACTTTTCTGTTGGCCAACAGCCCCCCAAACCAAAAAAGGTTCCCCACCCCTGGCATAAGGCTTCATACCTTGAATATGAACTGATTTTCAGTGACTAGTGCACATGCCTACTACGGATGTGAACATGTACCCATCCATGTACACTGTTATACGTAGCCCCTCCCCTGTGCTGCTACATCTGGAGGTGCATATTGGCTCTCGTAGAGCCGCTTCACCCCCTTGCCTCCTGTGCTGCTGCTTCTGTTTTAAAAAAAGGTAAATTGTTTCCCCCTGAATATCTTTTCGCAGTTCTGTTTGATGTGAAACACATATTGTTAAAATTTGTAAAGGTAAACTTTAGAAAAATAAAAATAAAGAATAAGAATAAAAAATACTGCTCTTAACACAAAATTCAAGCCTCTCTGCCATTTTGGATTTATGCATTATTACACAGTTAGTTGCCAGAAGATCACCCAAATGATGAGTATTAATTAGATATTCTGCCTGTAATTTTACAGCACCCTGATTATATAATCTTCAAGACTTGCTGAGCATTTACACGGTATGTTTGTAAATCTCCAAGCCAAATTTGGAGGTGATAACAGATGTCCTAATATAGGACATCAGAGTGGAACCTCATTGCACCTCTCAGAAATCTGCCAACAAACGTATGGGCAGCTTCAGATTAGTACATTAGATTGGTACGAGTTTGAGGAAAGTGAAAGCTCCTTTAATTGGAAGAGAAACAATTCAGAACTACCCAAATAAAAACAAAACAGACCATGTATTCTGATTCAATTACCCATACCCTTTTCACTTTGCTTTCAAAAGTATTTTCCATCCCTGGAGCACAAGTGACAGCAAGAAACAAAGAAATGAACACTTTCAATAACCTCTGTTCTGTCTACCAAATAATGAGATGATACATTGACCAACTCGCTATTTTCTTGTTCATGTAGGATTCCTGGTAGTTTACTTTTGAGATCAATTACTTCTCTTGGAAAGCAGGCTATTATGAAAACTTAATTATTCCTCCTTCCCCTGCGATGGTCTAAAAGGAAAGCAGCTTACATTTCTGAAGACAGGGCTGTAAATGATGAAAAGTGGAATACCCCCTTTACATACCATGTACATGAGAATGTCTCTAATCATCACCATTGCTGTCTGATGATCATTCCATGCTTGGTTTAGTGTTTGAAGAAAGTTGTTATTCAATGAATTTAACACATCTTCTCGCACCTGTAACAAAATAGGAAGATAATGACATACTACCAAAATTCGTTTTGTCATTACATGTTGAACCTCCCTGATCTGGCACCCTTGGGGCCTCAACAGTCCTGAACCAGGGAGTTTGCTGGACCAGGGAAGGTCAAGGCTCCCCTTCCAACTATCTATCCTGTCCCTGGGGTGCCAACCTGGCCACTGGGCTGGAGCTCTGCTCCTCGCTGCCACTGTGCTCTCCACCACACAAGGCCCGCTGCAGACAGCCTGGCTGGGCTGCCCTCCTGACCCTGGACAGCCAGGGTTCTCTGGTCCAGAAATATTCATGGCCCTGCTGGACCAGATGGTCTTGGTTTTTAGAAAGTTCTGCTTAAAGTCTGAAGCCTGCTACTACATACATATTTGCTGTGCTACTATAGCAAGAGCGTCAACTACTACAGGCTTGAATTTCCTAAATGTTGACCAACAGCTCCCATTCAAATTCAACAGAAATTGGAGGTGCTCAACGTCTTTTTTTTTTTTTTTTTTTTGGCAGGTGGCGGGGGATGCTGGGTAAGGGGACAACAAGCCAAAGCTTACTGACCATTATCTGTTTCAAAATGATGTCTGACTTATCAAAATATTAATAAAGTACATAACCTTTACAAATGTTAGTATTATTACTTAGCTTGCCTAATATGCAGTGTTAAATGAATACATTTAACAAGAGTACATGAATACTCTTGGAGATTTCAACTCATTTTGTCCTGGTGACATTCACTACATGTACTTTAAATAAAAGGCATTGTTTCATTTGTGAAAAAGATTAATCTTTAGGACAAACAAAAAGCACACAGGCACATACGTTTTGGACTAATCACACAAATATTAAACAGCTAGGAAGAGGTTTACTAGTCACAGATACAAAGGCAAGGATTAGCTAATACTCCAAGAGTATTAGCTGCATATAGCCGGTACAGTACCATTGTAAGTAAAGGGTAAATCAAAATGAAAACAAGACTTCTATGAAATGAATTAATATTATGACTCCTACTGCATAACAATTCAAAACAATGAATACACTGTAAAGTGCTACAATCAGAAGTGAGTTTAGGTGGGTCACTGTACATGGAAAAGTTTAAAAAGTAAGGGATAGTCTGAGGAATTGGCTACAAAAGGAGAATTTTTAAAAGAAGCATTCATCCAGTAAGACAGATTCCTCCAGATTGTAGCTGCGCAGTCACTAATAACAGAACTCCAGCAGAGAGAAAGGATTAGGGAGCTGGTAGGCAGAAATTTATAGTAAGGAAGTTAAGAATGACAAATTTTATGAACAAATTCCCAACTATGATCAGTGTTCCCTGTAAGCTGTGTGCTTTTGCAGCCGCTCAGGAGAAATTCTAGTGCCATCCAGCTGATTAGCAGAGAGTCTCCACGCATGTGTTTTGTGTTTAGTGGTGCACATTCACATATGCCTCAGTGTACAGGAAAAAAGTTATTCTAGAGGGAACATTGCCTATGATATTAATTCATTTTTAACCATAAATTCTGTTTGTCTACGGTTGCACTCAAGCTTACCCAGTCAAACAAGACTAGCCAATCTTAGGTTCCAATTCTCATGAGCTACCAACTGTGTTGCAATGTTTGAATGTTTAAATAATAATTCATTATTGGAATGTTAGTAATGACTCAGTTTATTTATACAGTTTTGCAAAACATTTACTTTCATAAAGCATGTTGTTCCATAACTCTGCTTTCTTCTCTTCCAGGACTTGCTATGCACTTTCTTCTCATTACTTCTTTCCTATGATCTGCCAGAATTCCTCCTTCCACCACCACTAGGAGGAACGCCAACAAGAGCTGGGGATGGTCCAGAACACCTTAACCACTGACTAGGAATTAACTTCATTCCTAGAATCTATACACAGCCTCGGGCAGAAATCATGAGAAAAGCTTAATCATAAAAGAGTGATAATTAAAATAGGTCAATACAAACTTAAAGAAAAATTGATGCTTGTTTAAAAAAAAAAAAAAAAGAGGGCAGCTAGAATTCCAACTTTAAGTCTACAAAGTGGATAATTCAGTGCATGTTATAAAACAATATAAGCATTTCTTAGAACATCTACAGGTTACACCTCTAAAAACTGGAACTCTCTCATCCGGCAACGCCCTTGGTCTGTCAGGACCACAGATGTTCCAGGATCAGAGAGTTCCAGCACGCTGTGGACAAATGGGGGGGCAGGAGCCTGATGCGATACAAGGTGGAGGTAGGGAAGCCCAGTGCTTGTCTCAACTGGGCTGCAGAAGGGTAAGAGGAACAGGAAGCCCCGTGTATGACCCACTTGGGCTGCCCATTGTAGCTGGGAATCCTGGTGGGAGGGGCAGGACAGAGGGTGGGGCTTATAACAGCAGGGCCAGAAATGACCTCCCCTAGTCTGGCAAAATCCAACCAATCAGATCACGAGGGTGCTGGACCAGAGAGAACCAACTTGTAATAACCACCATTTCATGTAACAGCAACACTTTGTTAGAAAGTAAATATAATTAAAAATAGAAGCTAAGCCTGTGAAGTGAGAAACAGAAGAGACAAACTGTTACAAAAATGAGGATTTTCTATTTGTAAATTTTGTACATGTGTTTAGGAAGATGGTGAAGGGTGAATTTTCTTAAAAGTTTTGTACTTCTACAGGGCTGCAGTTCCAGGATCTGTTAACCTGAACATTTGTTAACATATGATTGGATTTTCTAATTATACAGGAGTTTCTAGGTTTGGGACAGTGAGAAGTGGGAGGGGATGAAATCTGTTCTGTTTCAGATCTCTGTAATCACAAGAGCAGTGTGAATAATCCAATTACTCAAAAATTCACAGTGTCTAATTAAGGCTTTTTAGAGTTTGCTCTCTTATTAAGGCTCTGGTACTTAGATTTTGACAGTTTTACTTAAAACCTTTTCCAATCTCCTGCTTTTAGCAGTAGCAATAAATGTTATGGGACTATAAAACAGAGAAAAACAAAGCCATCTAATGCTGTTGTGTTCCAGTAACAATCCAGTTCCATACAGAATATGCTGCCAGTCACCATACAGCACAATTTCCCTTGAATTTATCATCACTTACAGTTTAATTGAAATTACTGAACAAAAGAGCATTAGATGTCTTTGTTTCTCAGTTTCAGAGTCCCATAACATGTATCTCCACATGGGACTGTTTTAACATTCTTGGTCATCCAGAAGCCTGCCAGCTCCTGGTCTAACTGCCTAGGCAAAGTAGAGCCTCAGAAGGGTAGCCGTGTTAATAGGCGATGGCTGGTGGTGTTATGTTATTTTCCTTGTTAGGCCCGTCTTGAAGAAGCAGATTCCTGGGTACTCGTCTGGCTCTGTCAATTTGTTTCTTCACTTCCCCCAGTGGGTATTTAAGTTTTAAGAATGCCCTATAAAGATCTTTTAGGTGTTTGTCCCTGTCTGTGGGACTGGAACAAATCCGGTTGTATCTTAGGGCCTGGGTATAAACAATGGATTACGTGATGTGCCCTGGATGGAATCTAGAGGCACATAGGTAAGAACAACAGTCAGTAGGTTTCCAGTATAGAATGATAGTAATGTGTCCATCATTTAATTGTACTGAAGTGTCAAGAAAGTGGATCTCATGTGGACTGGTCCAGACTGAGGTTGATGGTAGAGTGGAAGTTGTTAAAATCCCTGTGGAATTCTTCAAGGATCTCCTTCCCAGGGGGCCAACGTGATGATGATGTTGTCAATGTAGCGTAAACAGAGGAAGCGTTCTAGTGGACGAGAGCTGAGGAAATGCTGTTTGAGGTCAGCCATAAAAATGTTGGCATATTCTGGGGCTACGCAGGTTCTCATAGCAGTGCTGCTGACTTGAAGGTATATATTGTCCCCAAATGGGAAATAGCTGTGAGTGAGGACAAAAATCACATAGCTTAGTCACCAGGTGTGCTGTGGCATCGTCAGGGATCGTGTTCCTGTCAGCTAGTAATCCATCATAATGTGGGGTGTCTCGAAGGTAGCTAGGAGTGCTGATAGCGTAGGGACTGAGGAGAGAGTCAACATAACTGGATAATCCTGCTGTAAGTGTGCTGCTTGTAAATGTGCTGATGCCTGAGATGATGGGATGTCCGGGATTTCCAGGTTTATGGATTTTGGATAGCAGACAGAATACTCCAGGTCGAGGCATTGGGGATGTATTTGTATAGATTTCATCTTGAGTTGTAGGAGGGAGTTTCATGAGCAGATGGTGTAGTTTCTTTTGGTATTACTCAGCTGGATCAGAGGGAAGAGCCTTGTAGAATGTGGTGTTGGTGAGTTGTCTGGCAGCCTCCTGTTCGTAATCTACCCTGTTCATGATGACTACAACATCCCCTTTGTCAGCCTCTTAATGATAATGTTAGAGTTGTTTTTGAGGCTGTGGATAGTATTGCATTCTGCATGGCTGAGATTATATGTCACATGATGTTGTTTGTTCACATCAGTCTGTGCACGTTTTGTGGAAGCAATCAATGTAGAAGTCCAGACTCTTGTTACTACCGTTAGGAGGGGTCCACATAGAGGTGTAGGTAAGGGGGATCCTGTGGTGTAGCGTGATGTTCGGTAGTGTGTTGGAAATATTCCTTCAGACAGAGGAGGCAAAAAAAAAAACGTTCCAGGGCATTGCAGAACTGAATCACGTGTGTGGGGATGGTGGAGCAGAAGAAGGGTCCCAGAGATAGGACAGATTCTTCTTCTGGGCCAAGAGTGTGATTGGATAGGTTGACAATATGGTTAGGTGAGTTGAGGGTACTGGAGTTGTAGTATCCTGAGACATGTAGGAGTTACTACTCATTGTCAGACAAAGGACAGTGGATGAATCCATACAATACCCTTTACAACTGAGACAGAAGTCACTGCATGGCATCTTTAACTCTATGTTGAGTTTCACCTTGGATGCATATACATCAATGACCCTGCAACATGCAAACCATTCACACTCAACACCATAATAATATAGACTAGTTAAAGAACACTACTTGTTGTTTCTTACATAACTAGCCAATTAGCCCGTCATAAGATGGGATTTTCAGGTCTCTCCTCCACGTCGGTCTTTTCTCCTGAGCCTCTGGTCTCTCGCTCCGTCTCTCTTTCTCTTCTCCCCCTCCTGCCTCTCACTCTCTCTCCGTTCTCCTCTGTCTCCGTCGGGGGATGCACGCTCGTCCAGGCCCCGCCCCCGGCTGTTCCCTCTGAGCGATGCTGTTGCCTCCCACCGTGGCGCTCGGCTGACTTCTGCACCGCTCAGCTGGCTGCATGGGGAGCATGGGGCCCAAACAGCTGCTTGCTCCCACGCGGCGGCCCAGCTGAGTGGCGCAGAAGTCAGCCGAGCGCCATGGCGGGAGGCAACAGTGCCGCCCAGAGGGAACAGCCAACGTTTCAGCATTACAGAGTCACAGACATTGGGCTACTATATATATATGATAAATGATAATTAACCAACATCACCCAAAAGTAAGTTAACTTGCTGTCATCTGCAAACTAGCACATTAGAAATATAGACATTTACGGCCCTTTATATTTCTCACATACCAGAATTCACATTAACCTGTGTTTACGTTTTCAAAGATGCTGAGGCATTATGCTGTTTTTAAAACCGATAGAAACACTTAGTATGCAACTTATTGGTTAATCCTGTCCACTACAGGCATTCTCCACCTCCTTGCTACCTCTGTATCAGAGGCAGCAAGGGAAAGGGGAGTGGCAGCCAGTGCCTGTGGGGAGCTGTCTTAAAAGCTGGCTTCCCACAAGCAACGGATCCACCTGCCTTCCCCCCCCCCGCACTGTTGCCTCTGATAGAGAGGCAGCAGTGTGAAGAGTGAGGGGGTAAAGCCTAGAGCCAATATGCACAAGAGGCTGACTTTCAAACCAGCTCCTCACTCATATTGGCTCCCCCGGACCCACCTCCCTTCCCCCTTGCTGCCTCCTACAGAGGCAGCAGGGAGGGGGGCGGCAGGCAGTAGCTTGCTTAAAAGCTGGTTCCCCACAGCACCAGTTCCCCAGTGTTGCCTACCCACCCACCTCACTGTAGCCTGTGTGTGGGGAGCTCAGACCCACCATGAACTGGAGCCACTGCCTCTCTATCAGAGGCAGCAGTGTGGGGTGGCAGGCAGCTGGTCTGCACAGGGAGCTGGCTTTTAAACTGGCTCCCTTCACAAACCGGCTCCCGTTTGCCACCCTGCGCTGCTGCCTCTGACAGAGGCAACAGCAACATCACAGGGTGGCATGGGACTCCCTGGGAGTAGGGCCAGGAGTGCAACTGGGAGCGCAACCAGAAGCGCACTGGCTTCCAGCCCCACCCTGGGGACTATCGAATACTTGTGTAACCGCTAAGATTTCATTGCTTACACTATTCAATTACACAATATCTAACATCCCTAGAACAGGCATGTGCAACCACCTGAAGAACAGAGATATCACTATCAATCCAAGTAAATTGATAAAGTATGAACTCTTACTACTTAAATGAACCATGGTTCAATATATATGGCACTGGATTAGGAGTTTCTAATCTCTATTACTGAACTGCCACGTGACCTTGGACAAGGAACTTCACTTGTTCCATTTCCCTTCCTTTTTTAACTTGTTTTATCTATTTAGAATGTACATTTTTGGAGGCAGAAATGATTTCTTGCTTTGTATTTATGCAAAATGGAGCTCAAAAGGGCCTCAATCTTGGATGGCACCTGAAGGTGTAACCGTAATTTAAGTAACTGCAAATAGCTATTTTCAATCTCATTAACTACTCAATACACACAAGAAACTAGGGTTCCCCTGCCTACAACAATTCAGACCTATGTCATATATGAACTGTGTGGGTGGCATAGCTAGATAAAAGTATTAAAGTTAATATACAGGTTTTATGTTTAATTTTATCCTATTTAAATTTTATACTTGTTACATTTTAATTTTTGTGCTAGTCCTCACAAGTGGCATTGGGGTCAGCAGTTGACAGGTCCAAACATTAATCATTGTAAATATATTGCAAAAATACATCAGCTACTGGTGGTTTGTTTCTTGTTTGGTTTTGGGGCTTTTTCGTTTGTTTGTTTTTGCTTTTTAAAAAGTTATGTAACTTTTTCCTACAAACTTTTTTTAACACAACTTTCAATAAGCAATTAAAGATAGCAGAGCAAAAGTTCCTAACCACACAAGAAAAATATACTTGTCCCCCAAACTGGAACACTAGTAACCATGAAAAATGTTTTCAAATAGATGAGTAGCAGCTCACTAATCGCCAGTGTCTATTAACCACAGTTTTGTTCCAATTTCAAATTATCAAAAAATTGAGGTCTTGCAGAAAAGAATGGAATCCCAGTTCCAAAGCCATCTACTCAGTGGGGCTGCCGTAGATCCACAGACCCTGTAATCCCTCTGTCCAATGCAGTCTAGCTGATGAGCTGACAGGAAACCAGGCAGGTTTCCCTAGGACTTCATCAAATCAAGACACAACATTTTGATTGACAAATTAGCAAAAAATATTTCATCGGAATTATTCCAACCAGCCCTAGCATCCACCATTTGTTCTTTGAAGATGTAGATAAGCGAAGACATGTGGCTAGAATTCATTCTAGTGAGTGTTTAAGTATATGCTTAAGGTTTAAAATGCTAACATAAGGAGGAGGATTGGAAGGAGACACTTAAGATTTTTTTGTCATTAAATTTTCAGTTGATGAAAATGCTGTTACACAGATAAAACTAATTAATTGTTTCATGTTCTTGCAACAAGTATAAGAAAAAAGATTTCTAATTTCAGAATTGAACCTATGTCTACTACCTGTTCCTGAAATACTATTTTTTATTTCAGTTACTAAGATAGTTCCATTTCATACAATCAATTTTCTGGACATAACCACACTGTCACATCCTGAAGCTGAAAGTCAGAGATAAAGGAATACAGGAATTGGTTTATGAAATTGAAGACTTGGGGGGGGGGGGGCCCCCCGCGGGAGACCCAAAGCCAACCAAGAAGACTTGGCATTCAATTGTTATTTTTCTGCACTTTTACTGGGAAGTCAACTTTTCATGTGAATGGTTTTAAGTATGCGGAAACTAGTTTGTATATAAATATGGACATCTATTAGATATTTTGAAGAGTTTGTTTGTGATTTGTCTGTGGAAAATAAAGTCATACTTTGTGATTACCTATAGATACCAAACTTTGCAAACAATCCTGCCACTAAATGCACTACTTATGATACCAGAAAACAGCTGGGTGAAAGGTTTAAATAGTTATTTTTGGTTTTCATCAGAAAAAAGTCATGACTATTAGGATTAGCGTTCATAAAAAAGATTTGCCAACAAAATTAAAATCAAGTCACCTATTCAACTGTCATTTTAGTGCAAAGAAAAATTTTACTGTTACAAATCAAAAAATAATTCAAATTAGTTACAGAAAGAGTATTGGAAGCTTTATGAGTGACTCAAATTTACTATGTATCGTAATTATGCAATAAAAAGAAGAATGTTTGAAGTTGAAATCCTACAAATTTAAAGCTGTTCTTTTACTTCCCTTATGCAAGCAATTAATAACAAATTCTATTACATATATTTAATTTCTTGAACCTTCCTATAATTGTAATCTATGCAAAATGACTTTTTCCGGTCAACAATGGGCCTCACCTGCTAGTTTTCTATATTTAGCCATTTTAAAACCAACTAACTTAAAAAGATTAAAATTCAGCAACTTTTTATGAAGGTATTTCAATTGTATATACGGACTCAAATATTGATAATTTTCAAATCACATTTACACTTTTCTGTGAGCACAAGCACATGCCCATACAGGGGCCTCTTCATTACTTATTTAAAATATGAATTTACCAGACATTAGTGAGTTTGTATAAAGCTCTCATAAGCATCAGATTAAAAAACTAATTGTATGAAAAAAATATCAAGGTAAAAATGGTGTGTTTATACAGTTTATAGCTGCACTATAATACCTAAGCCCTACTCAACTTTTGCCGTTTAGAGTCACTTGCAGTTATCACAACTGGCCCTTCCTAAACATGTATAGGTTTTTTGTTTCCTTTTTAAAAAACACTCATATTAAGCAACATATAAATGATGAGCAGAAAAGAGGAGACTGCCACAATAAAATTATTTTGACCTCTTGTCTAACCAGGTGCACATTTGCACAGTAATCTTTCATTATTAAGGGCAAATCTATATGATGAGGTTAAGTCAACCTAAATTACCAATTTCAGCTACACAAACAATGTAGCTTGAGTCAATGTAGCTTAGGTCAAGTTATGGTGGTAACTATACAGTGCTGGGCTGACAGGAGAAACCAGAACGAGAAATTTTCCTGTCAACTTATCTTACCTTATGATGGAGTGCTGGAATTAACAGGAGAGTGATCTGTGATCCATTTAGCAGGTCTTCAATAGACCTATTAAATCCCTCTGTAGCAGATACAAGCTCCTATTGTAGGCTGTAAACACCACTAAGCAGATGCTAATGTAGCAGAGGTGTTTACAGGCATATGGTTCTAAAAGTCTCAGACATTTACCACATTGTTACTAGTCTAGACAAATTCATTAATGTCCCTAAGATGTTAATATGATAAATACAAGGACATATGTGCAAAATCTTTTAGTCACTTTACACTCAACCTGTCCTTGCATTCACTTAGTGTAAGAAAATATATATCTAAAGCATATTGTACACTTAAGGGGTCTGGAGCACAGTTTTTAAGACTTCTTCACCTGAAATGACCACCAAAAATGGGAAGCAGTCCACCGATTACTTCACTCAAACTGTGCAGTAAAGGCATGATATGCTATGATTCTACTAGAGGGCCTGGGTCACTACATATTATGGACACAGTGGGAAAACAGATTTTTTCCAAGCTGCACCTTAGATTCTCTCACAATTGCTGGATCTCTTTAGAGCAATAAGTCTTATTTCAACTCTGAAAAAGGTCAAGTCAAAGCTGGGTTTAGCTAACATGAGCTAGCTATACCAAATTTAAATGTGACTGCTTTTCCTCACAAGACAAAGCCACACAGACCCAGGCTGTGGTTTGGGGCAAGATGTGATGCCTACATCTTGTCTTCAGAATCAAAAGGATTGTTAATTTCAATTTTGGGCTAAATTAAATAGGTGTATTTTAAAAACTGAAATTTAAGAAGGACTCAGACAGTGCAGGATGTTTTTTGTCAAATTGATTTTCACATTGAATGATACCCTCCCTATTCTTTCTACATAATATAATCCCAGCTCTGCTATGTTTCATTAGTTCATGAACAGCCCCCCGTAACAAACAAATTATTATTCTGGGATGTAGTTAGTTCCTCAATTTAAAAAATGGGGTTACCAATATTAGTGAGTGAAACAGAACTCATCCAAGAAAGCTACTCAATGCTGTTAAACAGCCACAAACTTGAATTCATAAGCATTTAAATTTGTATTTTTCATTATTCATTAGTAGTTTAAACAAACGGTACCTCTAATATGAGAATCTTATGCTCAACATTAGCCCTACACATAGACGTGCGCACAGGGTGTGCTGGGTGTGCCCAGGCACACCATAATGTCTCAAAGGGCCGGCTGGCGGCTGCTGGAGGAGGAGGGGGATTTGTGACGGGGCGCCGCAGCCCCGCAGTTTAAATTCCTTGGCGCCGCGCGCCAGCCATCTACGGACCACTGTAGGGCCGAGGGAGCGCGTGCGCGTGGCGTGCTCAAACGCCGCGCAACAGGTGAGAGGGGAGATGCCCGGGCGTGGCACCGCGCAGCCCAGCTCCAGGCTCAGCATGTGGTCTGGAGCCCTGGAAGCAGCTGGGGCCAGGGCTGCGGGGACTTCTGGGGCCCGACCACAGACTCCAGCCCTGCAAATTGGAAGGCAGAAGCCGAAGGTAAAGGTAAGGTAGGGGAGGGAAAGGGGGAAAAAATAGGGGGAAAGAGGTGGGAGAGGAAGGGACTTGTGCCGAGGGCAGGGGGGCAGGTCAGGAGAAGGAAGGGGAAGGCACCAAGGGACAGGGTGGAGGAGAGAGACAAATGCCAGGGGGCCAAGTGGAGACAATGAGGAAAAGGGCAGGAGGGGACTTGTCAGTGGGAGGGGGGACAGGGTGATGCTGGGAGAGGAGAGGGTAAGGGCATTGGGGGCTAGAGGGGGGAGGGAGCAGGGGAGGTGCTGGGAGAAGGCTTGAAAGAAGGAGTGGGCATGAGGAAGGCGGGGATGGAGCAAGGCATGTGTGAGGGCACAGGGACATGAGGGGAACGGGGCAGAGGGTGGTGAGGGGTGGGCATCAGGGCAAAGGGGGCAGGGACAGTGAGGGAAGGGGGAGGCACCAGGAGGGTGTAGGGGTAAGGGAAGGTGCAGGTGCCAGGGGATTCTGGGGGTGAAGCAGAAGTTTGTATTTTTTTAAGTAAAGTTTAGTTGTTAACTCAACTTATTTTTTTTAAATTAAGTTTTAGTTTCTTTAGTTTGTTTGATGAATAAAAATAATGTCCTTTATGACTGAGTATTCAATTAATGATTGCCTTAAAAAAAAAAAATTCCCTGGGTGCACACCCTAATGAAATGTGCTGCGCACGCTTATGGTCCTACACTGATATTATATACAAGTAAAATGTAAAATATACACAAAGTTAAAAATTGTGTAATAGGGTAACCTTGTAACCACTGAAAATTTCAGCAGTTACATGCACTGCGGGCTCTGCAGTATAAAGTTTAGAGCCCACAGTAGGGATGTAAACAACTAGTCGCTTTCCCCTCCACCGCTGCCTCTATCACGAAGAGGCAGCAGGGGGAAGGGAGGAAGAGGAGGGAGTGCTTCAAAGTGGCAGTGCCACGTGGAGCCTGGGGCCCAACCCTGGGCGCCACATGGGGCTGCTGCTTTGAAACGCCATGGGGAGTTCGGGGCCAGTGGGGGACTGCTTGAGTCTCCCGCTGGCCCTGTGCTCCCCGCAGCATTTTTCAATTTTGAAGTGTAGCAACAGCCCTGGGGCTGTTGCTGCACTTCAAAGATGGAAGCACCTTTATTGACTAATCGACTAGTCAATGCAAATTGCATCGACTATTCAATTAGCCAAATAATCGAAATTTTACATTCCTATCCCACAGCGAAGTCTCCCTGGGAGCAGAGCTAGTGGCCCTGGCTTGCCCAGCTTCAGGGGAGGAGCCTTTGCTGCCTTGCAACAGTGAAGCCACCTCCCTGGAAGGCTGAGTGTAATCAATTCCATTAATCAATAAGCATCTCTTTATCAATTAAACAGTTTGTCATGTACACTCCAACATCCCAAGTAAAAACATTAGTTTTAAAGCAATGTATCAAAATTTGGATTTTTGTCACAAGTCACACATATATGGTGTTCATCTTACATATCAATAAGGAGGATACGGACTTAAATTTCATTTAATTAGATACCTTGTTTATGAGATGCTCAGTGACAACTTCTCGTAGTCCGGTGTACAATTTTTCTCCATGTTTATGTAACACCATGGTATACGCATTCCTATACAGTTCCTCAAAGCTGAGACCACTGTTGTTCTTACGCTGGATCTCTTGGATTGCATTTTTCAGGAGATCCCAAATGCTGTTTACATATTTCTCATCCATGGTCATCTGCAATATTGAAGAAAAGAGATTAATATTTTGCTGAATTAAGAACGGTCTCTACCAGAAAATTAGCTAGAAACCACTAGAATTTGAAAACAGCAGTGATGGCTTCTGTTTTCTGATTCAAAACATATGGCATTTATTAGCATCTCAGAACAACAGATTTGGTAAGATTCGTAAGGATGAACTCCATTGGGTCAAAGACAGCATTTGCTACGATTTTTCAAGTCAATGGCATTGCTTGTATTTTTGAAGGAAAAAGGTCTTTAAAACAAAAACAAAACAAACAGTTTTCATAGAATTCAACCCTGATTTCACAGGAAGAAAATTCTTGTTTTCCCCCTAAACATAACCACCAATCTCTAGTTTTGACCCATGCTAACAAACACCCAGTCAAATTTTAGGTCATAGTATAAACCCCACCTGTTTAATTAAGATTTTAATTGACATACATCATAAAAAGGTACAGGTTTCACATGTGACAAATAAGAAGCAGTGATTTTACTGAAGTGATCCAAAGGAGTTGTTTCTAAACATGAGTAATCCAATGACACCTTAGAGACTAACAAAAATATATATAGCATCATGGGCTTTTGTAGGCAAAACCCATGTCTTCAGGTGAGCTTGAGTAGAAAAAAAGGAGGGGGAATGCTCAGAATTTATGACAGAAAAAGAAGGGAGAGGGAAAAAAAGTAGTACCAGTGCTAATGAGGCAAACTGAATGGGCTCCCTATACTTAAGTTTTTTATGGCAATGATGTGTTAAATGTAAAGAAAGCTAGTTTTATAATGGGCCATCCAGTAAATGTCTTTGTTTCCCTTGGCCTGAACAGTCTCAAATTTGCTTATGAAAGTCAATTCTGCACTCTCTCTCTGTAGTTGGCTTGTGAAATTCTTTTGCAGAAGAATGGCAACTTTTAAATACATGACTGAGTGCCGAAGTAGGTTAAAATGTTCCCCTACAGGTTTGTGTTACCATTTCTGATATCTGATTTGTGACTATTTATCCTTTGCTGCAGAAACTGTCCAGTTTCGCTAATATACAATACCAGAGGGACACTGCTGACACTTGATGGCACAGATCACATTAGAGGATGAGCAGTTATATGAGCCCCTGATGTTGTGGCTTACGTGGTCAGGCTCTGTGATGGTGCTGCTTGTATAGATGTGTGGACAGAGTTGGTAATGGGGTTCATTGCAGGAGTAGGTTCCTGGGTGAATATGTCTGAGGTGTGATGTGTGGTTGCTGGAAAGAATTTGCTTCAGCTTATGGGGTTGTCTGTAGGCAAAGACTGGCCTGTCTCCCAAGGCTTGTGAGTGTGAAGGACTGTTTTTCCAGGATAGGTTGTAGATTGTCAATGATGCGCTGGAGGGGTTTAAGCTAGGGGCTGTAGGTCAGTGGTTCCTAACCTTTTTATGCCAGGGACCAGTCAAACCCAAAGTTTCGGCAGACCTGTAACATGTTATTTGAATATTTGCATATTCCTTATGTAAATAAGGAATATGCAAATATATAAATACATTACCTGGCCACTTAGCCCCAACCCAGCCCCTTGCTCCCCAGTGCCTAACACCCTTTGACCCCTACCCTTACGCCTCATGCGCTTTGACCCTTTAACCTCTGCCCCTATAGCCCATGACAACACCCTCTCGCCTTGTGATCCCACCACGCCCTCACTCAACACCCCTTTGCTCCCCCTACCCCAACACTCCCCAGAGTGAGGCTGCCTCTAGAAAGTGTGCCTGTTACTGCCGCGCAGACAGGGGAGCAGCCGTCGGCAGCGCACACGCTCTCTCCTCCTCCTTTGCGCCCCCTCCTTCTCCAAGCGCTTCTTGTGACCCCACAGGTGGAGAGGAAGAAGCGCGGAGCCCCAGCCGGACCATCATTACCAAGGGAGGGAGGGAAGCACCTCCTCCTGCTGCCACCTCAGCTCCAGCACTGCTGCTGGCAAAAGTGGCCATGTGGGCAGAGTGCAGAGCCCCATCTGGGATGCTATTATCAAGAGGAGAGGAGGGAGCGAGGCACCTCCTCCTCCTGCCGCCGCCTCAGTCCTAGCGCCGCCACTGGTAAAAATGGCCTCACGGGCAGGAGGGAGCAGCTCTTGGCAGGGCATGCACTTCCATCTCCTTTGCGGGCTCATGCGGCCCTGCAATTGTAGGGGATGACTATGGTGTACTTTCATTGTTGGACCAGTCTTGAAGAAGCAGACTTGTTTCTAATTTAGTATAACACAGCTAGGGCCACAGTGGTGAGTGTTGAAGAAATACATATTTATACGAACAAGTATTTAGAACAGATGAAGTACTTTGTTTGCAAACCACCATTAAATACTGTCAGTAATGCTACAGAACATGTACTCATTGCACAATTGGAAAATAGAGCTTTCATGATTTGCCAAAGGCTACAGAGTAAGTTAGCAGCAGAGCTGGTACTGATTCAGTCTTCTGTTCAAACTACACGGTACAATACATTTTTAATATTTTTGGTACAAAGTTTATTTAAAGACTTCACTAAAATGACCAGGAGAGAGGGCAGCAAAGTTCTGTAGTTTAACTAAATAATAGAGATTGTAGTAGATGACTTCTGTCTTGAAGTTAGCAGTTTGTAAACTGGGTTGCAACTCAGCTTTCCAGGAGCCATCAGTCCTATTAAAGGTGTAGGGATACTCTAATACTATCAAGTATTTTATTATTTTTTCTAGACAAAGTAATATCAAGAAAATATCTGGACCTCATTTCTACTCAGCAGTCCTTCCTGAAAAACATCCTGTAGTCAAAATGCCGAAGCCCTCCCGGCAATACCATCCATTCAGCCAGGCATTCACTTCCAGCATATATCTGTCTCTGTCTGGTCCCCTAGCACTGAATGGAAGGACAGATGAGACACACACTTGTGCGCCAGCTCCTTCCCCTTACCCTGAGAACACTGCTGTCATTTCTGATCTACTCAGGGTCCTATCTCACAATCATATGGGGTACAGGGCTAGATGGCGCTTGGCAATCATTCTGTACCTTGTCACATTGGTGCCCTGGCAGACAGCACACGTCTTGAGAGGCTAAGTGAGGCCTGCAGTTAGATGTGTCTGCTCCCCTTAGAAATGAGTCACTGTACACTGCCTTGTTTTGTTTCCTCTTGCAAGAGGTGGCCACACTCCTCCCAGCCTTGGAGGTACATGGCTTCTCCTCTTCCACCTTTGGGAGAAGATTCCTCCTTTGTCATTGATGAGGCAACATACTATTTTTCTCTATGTGAATGGTTAATTGATTTACCTTACTGGGTGATGCTTACTGGTTACAGTTAAACAGTGGGGGCTGGAGAAGTCCCCTGCCTGCCATGGGGAGGGGGCTACTCCAGCCACAAAGGGCCCGCCACAAGGGGGGGGTGCTCCAGCTCAGCCACAGCGGGCCCCCATTTAATTGGTGCCTGCCCCATTTAATTGGTTAACCGGTTAAACATTCTGTTTAACCAGTTAACCAATTAAATGGGATTTTAAATGTTAAAATCCCATCTACTCCTTATGGATGCTATGTTAGAAGTAGGGATGAATCGCTGTCTGCTGCCAGGAGGAGGCAGTTTCCTCACTGTGAAGGAGACTTTTCCTCCTGCCCTAAGTGTGCTGAAATCCTCTCCAGCTGAACCGAATCCTTAATCTTGGAGGTGTCCACATGTAAGAGAGAACAAGTAATTTCTTTTAAGAGAGAACAATATTTGGCAAGTACAGCTGGAGAGAGAGCAGAAGAAAGCAAACTTTTAAAATGATGTTTCTTCTTTAGCTTTTCATGAGACGAGGGAATGATCTGGAGCCACAAAAAAGTCTTAAAGGCCAAACTTAGGCTGCCAGGTAAGAGATTAAATCCAGGATCTCTTGGTAGCATTCTCCAAAATGCTTCCCAGTTCACATGTAGGGCCAGGCAGGCAAAGCTGCACGGTTTCAATGTGTAGATGAGACAATTGTATAGGAAGGAGAAGATTCAGATTAAATAGGAACTGGGGAAGTATTGTGAAAGGGGGAGCCTATACAGGAAGGATAGGCTCCAACTAAAGCAAAATGGAACCAGATTTCTGGCATTTAAAATTGAAAAAGGCTGCAGAGCAATTTTTAAACTAAGGACTGGGGGAAACCTGACAGGTATGGAGCAGCACATGGATCAGACAGAGCCATCTCTTAGGAGAGGGTCTATAATTAGAGATTCTCTATATTCTAATAAAGAAGAGAGGGTGGAAGATGATAAAATACAGGTAAGATCTGATGAGAAACAGTCAAATGAAAAAGAGTCTCACTCACATACATCAGTGGCAGACAGGTGAAAAGTTTTTTAAGTGCTTTTATATATATATATGAACCCCAGAAGTCCAAATAAGGTAGGTGAACTAGAGTGCCTTGTATTTAAAAAAAAAAATCAATATAATAGGAATCACAGAAACTTGGTGGAATGAGGGTAATCAATGGGACACAGTAATACCACCATACAAAATATAGCAGAAGGCCAGAACAGGTCATGCCAGTGGGGGAGTGGCACTATGTGTGAAAGAAAGTGTAGAATCAAATCAAATAAAAATCTTTAATAAACCAAACTATATCATAGAATCTCTATGGATATTCATTCCATGTTCTAAGAATAAAAATATAGAATTAGGGACGCAAACGGGTAACCTGTTACTGGGTGATACTTACTGGCTACACTGGTTAACCAGTGCTCAAGAGCAGACCCCCCCCCCCCCCACTTCCAGTAGTGGGGCTGGGAGCTGGTGGCAGCCCCAGGACTAGGTCCAGGAGCCTCCTGCTGGCAGTAGTGGCAGCTCTGGGACTAGGAGCCTCCTGCCAGCGGCAGCAGCCCCAGGACTGGGAGAACTCCTGCTGGCAGTGGCGGCAGCAGCAACAGCCCTGAGACTGGGATCCCACTTAATTGGTTAAAAAGTTATACATTACGTTAACCAAATGTTTAACTGGTTAACGGATTAATTGGGATTTTACATCCCTAGAGGAATATATCACCAACCACCTCGCCGGGATGGTAACAGTAACTGAAGTGCCAAAGCAGATTTGAGAGGCTATAAGAATCCCACACTGACTGGATACATGTCACCTCAGGACGGGATGCAGAGATAAAGTTTCTTGACACCATCAATGACTGCTTCTTGGAGCAGCTGATTCTGGAACCCACAAGTGGAGAGGCAATTCTTGATTTAGTCCTATGTGGAACGCAGCACCACGTCCAAGACGTGAATACAGCCACTCCCCGAGTTACGACCACCTTCACTTACGACCATCTGCACTTATGACCAAAGCGGTCGTAAATGCGGATCTGAGTTACGAACGGCGATCCGCGCTTATGAACAGCGTGGTCGCCATGTAACTCAATGAGATCCGAGTTACGAACACTTCGAGTTACGGACCAAGTGTTGGTCCATAACTTGTTCGTAACTCGGGGAGCAGCTGTATAGTGGTGAATATAGCTGGACTACTTGGAAATAGTGATCATAATATAAATAAATGTAACATCCCTGTGGAGGGAAAAACAACAGAGCAGTTCAACACTGTGGAATTTAATTCCAGAGAGGGTGAACTACACAAAAATGATAAAAGAAAAAAAAATACAGAAATTCCTGTAAGCTGTATGGAAACTTAGAGACACCATAATAGAGGCTCAATTTAAATGTATATCCCAAATTTAAAAACACGGTAAGAACCAAAAAAGTGCCATGATGGCTTGGCTTAACCAACTAAAAGAAACAGTGGGAGACAAAAAAGCATCATTTAAAAAGTGGCAGTTAAATCCTAGTTTGGAGAACGGAAAAGAGCGTAAACTCTGGGAAATGAAGTGTAAAAATATCATTAGGAAGGTCAAAAAAGAATGTGAACAATTAGCCAAAAACTCAAAAAGCTGTAGCCAAAAAAAAAAAAAAAAAAAAAGTACATCAGAAGCAGGAACCTTTCTAAATAATCTGTGGGGCCACTGGATGATAAGATGATAAAGGAGAACTCAAGGATGATAAAGCCATGAGACCAATACGGCAGTGCACAGGCAATCCAAGAAGTTTTTGGAGAATGTTGGGGATAACTTCTTGGTACAAGTGCTGAAGGATCCGACCAAGGACCATGCACAGCTTGACCTTCTGCTCACAAACAGGGAGGAACTAATAGGGGAAGTAGAGGTGGGTGACAACCTCGGAAGCAGTGATCATGAGATGGTAGATCTCAGAATCCTGACCAAAAGAATAAAAGAGAGTAGTAAAATATACACCTTGGACTTTAGAAAAGCAGATTTTGACTCCCTCAGAGACCTGATGGGCAGAATCCCCTGGGATGCTAACATGAAGGGGAAAGGAGTCCAGGAGAGCTGGCAGTATTTTAAAGAAGCCTTACTGAAGGCACAGAAAGAAACCATCCCGATGTGTAGCAAGAGAGGCAAACATGGTAGGAGACCGTATTGGCTTACAGGGGAAATCCTTGGTGAACTTAAGCACAAAAAGGAAGCTTACAAAAAGTGGAAACTTGGACAAATGACTAGGGAGGGGTATAAATGTATAGCTTGAGAATGCCAGGGGGTTATCAGGAAGGCGAAAGCGCAATTGGAATTGCGACTGGCAAAGGATGTGATGGATAACAAGAAAGATTTCTACAGGCATGTTAACAAGAAGAAGGTGATCAGAGAAGGTGTGGGGCCCCTACTGGATGAAGGAGGTAACCTAGTGACAGATGATGTGGGGAAAGCTGAAGTACTCAATGCTTTCTTTGCCTCTGTCTTCACGGACAAGGTCAGCTCCCGGACTAATGCGCTAAGTGACGCAAGATGGGATGAAAATGGACAGCCCTTGGTGGGTAAAGAACAGGTTAGGAACTATTTAGAAAAGCTAAATGTACACAAATCCATGAGTCCTGTCTTAATGCATCCGAGGGTACTGAGGGAGTTGGCAAGTGTCATTGAGGAGCCTTTGGCCATTATCTTCGAAAAGTCGTGGAGATTGGGAGAGATCCCAGATGACTGGAAAAAGGCAAATGTAGTGCCCATCTTTAAAAAAGGAAGGACGATCCAGGGAACTATAGGCCGGTCAGTCACAAGGAATCTGTTTTGAGACACTTGGAAGAGAGGACAGTGATCAGGAATACTCAGCATGGATTCACAAAGGGCAAGTTGTGCGCACTGGAGAAGGTCCAGCGGAGGGCAACCAAAATGATTAGGGGGCTGGAGCATATGACCTACGAGGAAAGGCTGAAGGAGTTGGGTCTGTTTAGTCTGCAGAAGTGAAGAGTGAGGGGGGATTTGATAGCAGCCTTTAACTTCCTGAAGGGAAGTTCCAAAGAGGATGGAGAAAGGCTGTTCTCAGTAGTGACAGACGGCATAACAAGGAGCAATGATCTCAAGTTGTGGTGGGAGAGGTCCAGGTTGGATATCAGGAAAAACTATTTCACTAGTAGAGTGGTGAAGCACTGGAATGGGTTACCTAGGGAAGTAGTGGAGTCTCCATCCCTAGAGTTGTTTAAGTCTCGGCTCAACAAAGCCCTGGCTGGGTTGATTTAGTTGGGGTTGGTCCTGCCTAGAGCAGGGGGCTGGACTTGATGACCTTCTGAGGTCTCTTCCAGCTCTATGGTTCTACGATTAATCCACTGCAGAGAAACAAAATGGAATTCTTTGCATCAGTCTTCATGGCGGATGACAAAGGGAGATTCCCAAACATGAGCCATTCTTTTTAAGGTAACATCTGAGGAACTATCCCAGATTGAGGTGGTTTTGGAACAAACTGATAAACTAAACAACAAGTCACCAGGACCAGATGACTGAAACAATTAAAATGTGAAATTGTGGAACTGTTAACCGTGGTTTAGAGCCTATCTTTTAAATCAGCTTCTGTACCAAATAACTGGAGGACAAATAACATGACACCAATTTTTAAAAAAGGGCTCCGGAGGTCATCGTGGCAATTACAGACTGACAAGTCTAACTTCAGTACTGGGAAAAATGGTTGAAACTGAAGAACAGAACTGTCAGACACACACGTGAACCAAACAAAAGCCATGTTGACTCTTCGGGTATGTCTACACTACTGAATTTTGTCGGAAAAACAGCTGTTTTTCCAACAAAACCTGAGTTACGGCCACACAGCAATCGAGTTCCTGCGAAAGTAAATCGAAAAAACAGAAGGGTTTTTCCAGCGTTGGTAATTCTCTTTCTACGAGGAAGAATCTTTCTTCCGAAAGAGCTCTTGCAGGAAAAGGTGTGTGTGGATGCGGAAGAGGGAGTTCTTTTGAAAGAAGAGGGAAGAGGAAAAATCACAGGTGCCCCGTCCATAGTAATCACAGCTTAAATGCGAGATGTCCACACTGAATGGATGCTGCTATCTTTCGAAAAAGCAGATCACTTTTTCGACGTCCTTTTATGTGTGGACTCTCTCTTTCGGGAAGAAGTTTTTTTGGAAGATCTCTTCCGAAAAAAGGTTCTTCCGAAAGATGCCTGCAGTCTAGACATAGCCTTCCCCAACAAATTATGTTTGACCAATCTACTCCTTCCTGTAACACAAGAACTAGAGGTCACAAAATGAAATTAATAGGTAGCAGGCAGGGTGGATAAAAATCAATTAAAAAAAATAAAATAAAAGTAGTAATTAAAAAGATAGTTTTAATTAAGATATACAATAGCTCAAAGATATCGCATCATAAAACATGGATTAGAAATTCTAATTCTATAGTATGAAAATATATTCATGTAAAGTTTAAGAAAAGTTTTGTAAATGAGTTCTAATAGTTCATGCTTTAGGGGCACAATCTTGGGGTTCCAGAGGCTTCTGTATAGATTATTTAGGTTAATCTTTCTATCTACTCAATGGGACTCAGTACTCAGCCTAGAAGATACTGCTTAGTTTTGCTGTTCTCAGATTTGTGTCTCCAGAGATATCATGTTTGGAAAGACAGAAAGAGAAATAACAGACCTCAGCAGGGATGTGAAGGACTACAGCCGCTCCCCGAGTTACGACCATCTCCACTTACGACCATCCGCACTTACGACCAAAGCAATCGTAAATGCGGACCCGAGTTACGAACGGCAATCCGCGCTTACGAACAGTGTGGTCGCCATGTAACTCTACGGGATCCGAGTTACGAACACTTCGAGTTATGGACCAAGTGTTGGTCCATAACTTATTCGTAACTCGGGGAGCGGCTGTAGTAGCCTTCCACCCCATACCCCCCCCACCCCGTGTTGCCTCTATCAGAAAGAGGCAGCAAAGAAGGGGGGAGAGAAGGGAGTACTTCAAAGTGGCAGCGCTGCGTGGAGCCTGGGGCCAGACCCCAGGAGCTGGAGCGCTGACCCCGGGCTCTACAGGGTGCTTTCACCTTTGAAGTGCAGCAACAGCCCTAGGGCGGAGGCACCCTATGGACTAATCAAATAGTTGACACAAAATGCATCAACTATTCAATTAGTCGATATTTAACATCCTTAGAGCTCAGCCCTATTGTTCCTCTGCAAATTTGTGTATGTTGGGATATGTAAAAAATTAATAGGAGTCTGAAATTGCTCTATATTAGTGGTTCGGGGTCAGCCAAGCCATTATCCTTTAAACATGCTTCTTCCTTTTATTTTTTGTGGTTTGGGAAGAGTCCGGTCAAAACCGGTATTATCCTTACTGATGTATAAAGATGTTCTCTTTGTTCTTGTAGCCTAAGAAACCAGATAAGTGTGGAGTTGCTTTATTTTATGTCATGTCCCTGGCTTATCCTCACTGGCTTTGTATAACGCATCTTCAGGGTCAAATTCCTTGTAATTCCTGTAACCTGTTAATTTAGAAAGTTTGTAGTATAGAAAAGTGTTAATTTAATTAAAAAATATGCAAATAGTAATTAGGGGTGGGTATAATTGTATTAATATTCATTTTATGGGAATTAACATTACTAAATAAGGTTTTAGGAAAAGTAGTGATAGATATGAGAATTAACATACTAAAATAGATAAAAGGGTATGACTAATGCCAATTTGTTGCCACTTGGACATTGTGTTGAATGTCCGAGGTAAACGTGCATGGGCAATAAAGCAGTTCCGTTTACTCCATCCGCTCCTGGGTCGCCTGTTTCTTCTCTAACAGTGTACACAGAGTCAATCCCTCATCTCTCCCTGCAAGTGCAAAGTTTTAAAAAGTTCAATGAATAGAAGATTGTTGGGGGCCGAACAGCTCTAGACAAGGAGAAGTCTGGAGATAAATGTGAGAAGGGAGGGGCAAACAGTAGAAACAAATGAGCAGTGTATTCCAGAAGTCTTGAAGTCTTCCTGAGCGTATCCACTGATTTGAGATCTACCATACCATTCTCTCGCCTGAAGGGAAATCCTAAAATGGCAGCAGGCCTTAAAACAGACCTAGTTTGGGAATATTTTAATGACGTTCCTCTACCTGTGGGTAAGACAGGCATGTATGTAAAATGCAAACAATGAAATGCAAGACCTGGTTGCCCAAATGCAACAACATCATGAGAAGTGTTCCTTCTATCATCTTCAACAAAACTTACTCCTGAGAAGGAACATGTCTGAACATTACAGAAAGGAGAAGGACACAGTGAAGAAAGTCCAGTGGAGGGCAACAGAAATGATTAGTGGGCTGGAGCATATCACTTATAAAGAGAGGCTGAGGGATTTGGGCTTATTTAGTCTACAGAAGAGAAGGGGGAAGGAGGGGGCGGGAGGGAGATATTTGATAGCAGCCTTCAACTACCTGAAGAAGTTGGTCCAAAGAGGATGGAGAGAGGCTGTTTTCAGGATTGACAGATGACAGAAAGACAAGCAGTAGTCTCAAGTTGCAGTGGGGAAGGTCTAGGTTAGATATTAGGAAAAAACTATTTCAGTAGGAAGGTGGTGAAGCACTGGAATGAGTTACCTAGGTAGGTGGTGGTGGAATCTCCGTCCCTAAAGCTTTTTAAGTCCCGGACTGATGCTGCCCTGGCTGGGATGAATTTATTGGGACTTGTCCTGCTTTTAGCAGGGGAGTGGACTCAATGACCTCCTGAGGTCTCTTCCAATGCTATGATTCCATCACCATCTTCAAAATGTTAATATTATATATTTTAGAAATGTGCGTCCATCTGACTGTCCATCCTTCAGTGAGCCTGTTTGTTCAAGAACTCTTCCTAAACAGTAACAGCTAGGACCATCTAATGTGATGCTCAGCTTCCTCTTATCATAACTTAAAGCAAAGTAAGGGGTTTGGTTTTGCCAGAAAAAAGAAGATGTGCTTGGAATGAGATTGCTTCTCATAATAACCAGACAGAAAAGAGTCAGACTCACCAAATCAAGTACGGTCCTCAAAACTGACATAACTGAGCGAATATTGCAAGTGTAATCTTTGCCCACCAGCCCAAGCACAGCTGTTACTTATTGGGCCAGTCCCCTCCAGCTGTAGCAGCTCTGTGCTGGGGCTGTGAGAGTGGGTGCCCAGCACCCCCAGACACATCTGTTCCATGCTAGGGCCAGAAGAGGGGGCACCTCATCCCCAACCTTGGCACCCAACCTAAAGCTGCCCAAGAGCTCCCACTGCCAGGGGACAGGTGGTCTTTCCAGGGGACCCAACCAGCCTAACCTGGACCTGCCCCAGCCTGGGACATGCATCTCTCCCTTGCTGTGCCTGATGGAGCTGCAGCAGCTATGGTGAGACTCTTCTCACCTGGCCCCAAGTTGCTGCAGTGAGAGGGCTGAGATAGTCCTCTCTCCCCAGGGCAGCCTGCCTACTGAACCACATCCCCAGCCCCACCCCAGGGCAATGATTTTAATTAAGCATGTACATTTTCATTTCCAAAAAATGAAAATTGAGTTAAGGACCGACCACGCACCTACCCGACCACCCCACACACAGTCTAGTAGCAAAGAAGTAAACTTCAGAGAACTGAAGAAAAATAACAAAAGGGAAATTCCAAGCTATAGAAAACAACTTTACAAAGCTATCAAAGAATATTTGAAATATATTATCTTTTAATATTTTGATATTAAATATTCGATCTTTCAGCGTAGCTTCATATTCTGGGATTTCCATCGACAATTTGACTAGTCAATAAGAACTTCCACGTTCCACCTTTGAAATGTACAAGAGCCCCAGGAGGGGCTCTTGTGCATTTCAAAGACTGAAACGCTGTGTGGAGCCTGGGGCCAGCGGGGGACTCAGAGTCCCGCGCTGGTCCCGGTCTCCACCAGGTGTATCAATCTTTGATATGAACAAGTAACCCCATTGGGGCTCTTGTACATTTCAAAGAGAAAGTGCTGCATGGGGCCTGGGACCAGCGGGGAACCCCCCGCTGGCTCCGGGCTCCACACAGTGTTCCAACTTTAAAACATACAAGACTCCCCACTGCACCTCTGCCCCCTCTCACGGACTTGGAGCTGGGGGGAGCCAGCTTTTAAGCCAGCTCCCTCCAGCACCCTCTCCTCTTCCCCCCCCTTGCTGCCTCTTTATGATAGAGGCAGCGTGGGGAGAGTCGACTAGTGTGTCGACTATCCGATAAGGTTTTGCTTAATGTATAGTTGACTAGTCAATTAGTCGCTTACATCACTATTCTCCTTCAATTAATTATCTCTCAAGTAGCAGCAACACTGTTGGTACTCAATTTTTTTTTTAAATGAATTGTAGGAAATGAGTTTGCTGAAGTTTCATCATGACAAATTAAGGGAACACTGTCTCCTGTTCAAACATCAAAAATAGTTTACTTGTTTTGCAGCAATCGTTTTCTAGCAAGCCAAGCTTTCTAATACAACTTAAATGACTATGTGTATTGCAGGAGTAAATAAGTCTCCTATACAATATACACTTTAGCAAGAGTCCTTTAGTCCCTTCCCCTTATCCCCTTCTTTTAAAAAGGTCTGTTTAAACATTTGCTCAAAATATGTAGGACCTTATCCTGGCCAAAACTAAGGAAGAATGTCAATGAACTGTTACCTCTGGATTGTTCAGCTTGTAAGGCAGTCACAAATGAAAATATTTAAAATTAAAATGTTTTTCTGAAGATAGCTGTAACAAAAACTGTCGCCATAAAAACACAAACATACTGAACGTTCCAATATGATAATGAAAAGACACAAAAATTAGTTTGTGATGTCATAAGAACATTTATGTACTTCTGAGATCTAGACTGAGATCCTTGGATAACAGTTGACATAAGTATTATTAAAAAAAAATAAAGCTCTGTTTCTGCAGTATGAGCCACTAAAGTGGACCCCTGCACCTATGAGCAGGGCTCGACAAATAATGCAATCTACTCGCCCATGGCGAGTAAACTGCAACCCGGAAGAGCCGGGTTCGGGCGATCTGCGCATGCGCAGAACGATCTGCGCATGCGCAGATCGCCGGACACCGCGGCTGGCGAGCAGGGTTCACCACGGTTCAGCAAGCCCTGCCAATGAGAACCCCCTGGACAAAAAAAAAAAGGATGCTCAGTGATCTATATTAGCAATTCTGGTTGAATAGTCAGCTCCCAAATGTTCTTCCTTGCTCATTTCTTGAGTTGTATCTATTGATTTACTTAGACCTGCTGTAAATGTTTTAAAATAATGAATTTCTGTTCATTTGTAGAGTTCAATTCTTGCACTATATTAACTTCCAAAATAAAAAATAAAAATTAATCATTGCCGCATGCGTGGGCTTTTCAGAGTAGGGATGTGAATGTTTAAATAGTAAAGAGTGAGGCTTACCAGTTAACCTTAACCAATGGGGGCTGGAATAGCTCCCCACCTGTCATGGGCAGGGACTCTGATTGCTCTGACCAACCCCTGCCTATATGGCACTCTGGCCCACTTGAGCAGTCTGTCTGTGCCAGGCCCCGCAGATCAAAGCAGTCCAGCTGCTGGAGCCTCTGCCTGGGGCAGAGAGGGGCTCCTCGAACCCAGTCGCAGGTGGGCCACTCTATTTGGGCTGGAGTGACCCCCTCGCCCTCCACTTTAATCTGTTAATTGGTTAATCAATTAAACAGGATTTTACATACCTATTTCAGAGCTCATTTCTTAGACATAGGTTGAGGATGGAAGACAGAAAGAAGGTGAGTTCTTTTAAATTAAAAGGCTAGGCTGCGTTGCAAAAACAATTTGCAATGACAATGTAATATTTTAATAAATCTAAATTGGGAAGAACTGTCCTCTCTCGATTAAGGGCAACAGCAACAAGATATAGAATTGCTTTCCCTGACCATAACATGTAGACTTGGCTGGAGTTTCATCACCTAACAGTATTCAGTGCACTATTTAAAAAAATAGACTTTAAACCATCTTTGTCTTGATCCAGCAGTGTTTTTGACAATTTTAGGAGATTGAGAAATTTAAACAATGACCACATATTTAACTATCCTTTCTCTTCTAGAAATTGCTCCAGAAGAATAAGATTGACACACATTCGTAAAGCAATAAAGAAATTAGTGATTCTGGATTTCAGGTTTTATTTTTATGCTTTTCTGTGTCCCCCCTCCCTCACAATTTTCACGTCTTATGAACTCCTAGGAAAGTAACTGTTTTCACAGATTTGTTCGAATTGTGACTGTACACTAGAGCAGCCACCGGTTCTTGAGCAATTAAAGAAACAAAAAGAGTTAACATAAAGAACTACAAAAGTTATATAAAAGTTCTTTATAAATTTAAAATTTATTCTTGAAAATTAATAACTTTATTAGGGATGTAAGCAACTAGTTGAGTAGTTGACTACCCAACAGGCATAAGTTTATCGGGTAGTTGAGAATGACTACTCAACTACTTGCTTCCCCCTCCACTGGCTCTGATACAGAGACAGCAAAGGGAGGGGGAGCTGGTGCTGGGGGGGAGCCAGCTTAAAAGCCAGTTCCAAACAGAGCCCCAGCAGTACCAGAGCCCCGACTCGCGCCGCCCCCAGGAGCAAAGCCCAGCAGCTCTTACTACATTTAAAATGCAGAGTTGCAGCAGTGGTAGCAAGTGCCCCCCCCCTTAAGTCAATTAGCTTATTAACCGTTACTTAACATCCCTAAACTTTATATTTAAAATCACATCAAAAATTCCTAGTAATTGCTGCCATCCCATTGTTCATTCTGCTTGTGTGCTCTACATTTCCCCTTCTCCTCCCCCACCCTCCCCGTCGCCATCAGCCTCACATCTATCTTGTCTATTTAGACTGTAAGCTCTTCAGGGCAGGGACTGTCTTCTACTCTGTACTACTGAAGTACAGTGGGGCCCTATTTTTGGCTGGCTCTTAGGCACTGATAAATAATAGCTAATCACAGAATGCTATTATCCATGTTTTCCTGGTTCTGTGTATAAAGACAACTTCTGTCCACATCTATTAATTCCTTTTCCCTTTTCCAATCACTAAATTTATGTTTAAAATAAAAATTTGTGACCAACAGAAATATCATTGTAAACTAAAAGGTCCCTAGCCAGGTACAGAAAGACTGAGACCAGCATGCTTTAAAAAACAAAGATCACATTTCACACGATATCATAACTTTGAAAGGATAAGTTTGGCAATGTTTCTCTAAAACGTACAGCGGATTACACACATCACAGTGTCAGACATTATATCATTGGAGTTTTATGCATAACAGTATTATTCCTATTTGGAATGAGACTTCTGTTGCCTTTAAATAAAATAATTTATACTATTACCATTACTATGTGGTGCAAAGTTACAAAATCCACTCTGGACAATTTACTCCTTTGTTACAGATAAAAACAAAATACTGCCTACCACAAATTAGAAACTGAATGCATAAATCAAAAAAAGGTCACCAATTTCAGTTCTGAGATTAATGCCTACAAACATCTATGATTCTATTAATAAAAAACATACCACACAGTTGCAACATGAAGCACTTCAAGTCAGTGAATATCATAGTTAAGTTTCCTTATAGCAACCTTAATTCTGCCCCTTGAGTGTATGCTTTAGTCTGATCTGGATCTTACTATTTCTTTTCCTCAGAATATATACAGGTCAGTTGGTAAATTAAGCTTTGTTCTGAAGGACACTATCCTCAACCTGCTGAAATTGGACACTGTTCTGTGAATGATGCAGCCCATCTTGTTTCTACTTTCCCATACTGCACTAAATGCAGGAGCGCTCCCCATTGGCCTGGGTTCCAAATGAGCCCTGCCTCATTCCATACCAGAGTGAAGTATCATATTAATTAAGAGAGAAATTACACTTATCTTCCTTTTCTGCAACCCCAAACAGAAGTGTTTTTCAATCAATGAATCAATCAATCAATCAATCCTCTCACTTCTGCACAAAGCCAGTGCATGTGCTACATGAAGTCATAACGCTACCGAATGTAAAAGGCTCTTCAACAGATCACCAAAAGGTGCATCTGTAAACTGAACACCATCTCCCTCCTAAGTTTCAAACTCCCATCACCTCACTCAGAGATTCTAGAGCTGTTCAAAAGTGTTACAATATACTGGTAATTTGTTATAATGACTTAAATGATTTGCTCAAGCTTTCAAATGAAATAACTCTCCATTAGAGATCAAATGTGGAAGATACCTGTTCAAAACTCATAAATTGTAGAAAGTTATACCAAACTGCAAATGAATCTCTGAAATGGAAATGCATATACAACCCAAATACAGACATTGTCTATAACATTAACCAAAGATTGCTGAAAATATTTAGAGACATTTCTATTTCCATCTCCATAGTGTCTCGGGGCATAAAAGATTAGCAGATATTACAGAGAGGTCATAATGAAAGTGCTCATTTTCAAAAACATCTGACCCTAACATTTTAGGCAAGAGAGAGAGCTGGCTACATAGAGGAATTTTTTCTAACTGATTTTAAAACTAGCTTAACCTAACCTAATTTTAAACTTGGTTAGAGCCAAAGCAGAGAGACCTAGATTCAGGTGTTTAAAACAGCCTAAGCAGTTTTATAAAACTGGTTTCAAAACAGGTTAGAAAACTTCTCTGCGCAGAGCGATCCAGTCAGCCTGGTGAATGGTGCATCAGTATTCATGGTAATTTGGATTGGGAAGAATGAACAATCAGAAACTATCCTTGGATTCTTGCTTAACAAAAGCTGTGTGAGATGAATTAAATATTTTGTATCCAGGAAGGAGCGCTGTCTGTTTTGTCTGGTCCAACTTACAATCTACAATACAAATGTAAATTAGCTAATATACGAGCCACATCTCACTGCCTCCCTCTTCTATTCAAGTAAATTGCCTTGTTTATGATCTGTTAAAATGACAGCAAATAGTTTACCAAGAGCTCATATTTACAGAGTAAAAAAAAAAATTAATCCATCCTGAATGAAATGGGAGAACAAATGCAAACACTGATATCTAACTCCTCTTACACATCCTCCACACAAAATAGAACAAAATGGCATCAAGAAACAATAAAAACTGCAGCACACTAATTTATGAAAGAGAAATCTAGTTCAGATTTGACACAAAGCATGCAAGGAAGTCCTTTTGTCACATGCCACCAACATCAGTTCCAAAAACAGGTTCTAATTACAAATTAAGACAGTATTTTAATGATTTATCTTTAATATAACAAAGTATGCAAGGAAGTCCTTTTGTCACATGCCACCAACATCAGTTCCAAAAACAGTTTCTAATTACAAATTAAGACAGTATTTTAATGATTTATCTTTAATATAATAATACACTCAAACTGGAAAATCATCACCTTGATTCGGTGATACCAAGGACTCTTTTTATAAAAAAGTTTTCCTATTAGCTTAGAAATGTGAATTTCAAAGTTGCTTGTAACTTAGATTTTTACATTTAAACAACTTATTAACGCTGATCTTTTCTTTTTAAACAACCCATTAAATATTTTTAATATATGCACCTTATAATGTTGAAATTCATCTTCAATATGTTTTAATAGGAAAGAGGGTTAATTTCATTTTATTTGCAATCACATATTAAGATTCTTGTACATGTTCATTTACATGTTGAAATATGTTTACATGCGTAATACGTGGTCACAGATTACTGGTCATTCTGGCAGAGGTGGTAGACAGGATGGATCGGAGTTAGGACATGATCCTGTGCCACTGAAGTCAATAGGAACAAGATTCAATATGCACATAAGAGTAAGTACTTGCAATACGGTTTGTATGTACTTCGCTGTTTTTTTAATCCGATTGAGGTTTTGGGTTGCTGGAAACTTAAATTTAACAACCCTAATTCCAAAATAAGCTTTATGTGCAGTTGTTACGTCAGCCCCACTGATAATATCAACCTCATACACTAAAAATATTATGGAACAGTGACAGGCACAGTATTTTATCAGCTGCTTTGAAGATTATTTTTACTACTGATATTTATGAATTCCTTTGACCAATTATAAGTAGTAAGGATTATAACCTTTACCTTACACTCAGTGCCACCTTATGCTATACTGAAGTCACTTGAACTATTCATGGAGTAAGGTGTTGTACAACAATCAGAACCTAATGATAAAGAATCATTTATATAAAATAATTACTTATTGGAATTATCCATCAACCTCAATGGGGTATGCATACCTAAATCCACTAGGCTCCTTCAAAAATCCTTGTGTAGGATTCAAAGTGTTTCAAGTAACATTTCATACAACAGCTTCTCCTGTGATTATTATAACAAATAAAGTGTGTTTGTTCACATAAGTGGCACTACATTTCAGCCTTTAGGCCAATTGAGGGGGTGGGAGGAGCAATGTGCTCTGAATCAGGCAGAGTGGGGACCTGAACCTGTCTCTCCCCATCTTAGCTTTGGTAAATATTTCTACAGGTTGAAAATCTCTAGTCAGCACCTTCAGACCCTGACTGTGGGAGGTCAATATTGTCTAGAAGCATTACCAACACTTCCACTGTTTACTGGTCTGTTAGAAGACATTTAAGGGTAAATTAAAGCTCAACAGCAGTACAGAACACTGAAAACTAGGGCTGATGGCTGTAAACAAACTTTTTGTCTGTACGTGGACATCCTGCTAGCTAAAATCATGCTGGACCATTGATATTGCTGAACCAGAGTATGTCGGACTAGAGAGTCTAGCTGTAATACCATTTAATGCTAAATATACAAAGCAGTAGTTCTCTCTTTCCACATATCCCCACTTGAATATAATATTAAAATGAGAATCTATTATAAGTACACTGATTAAAGTTATGATAGTGGTACACAAAGTACTTCTGAGTTGTAGATGTAGTATGCTAAGTCAGTCTGGGAGCCATTGATGGAGAACTGCTGTAGAATCAATGTTTTTAATAAATACTTAATGTAATGAAATTAGCTGATGCAAGAGGGTTGTGCAGAGCAGTGTTTCCCAATGAGGGTACACATACCCCTGCAGGCATAGAAAGGTGTTCAGGGGGAGAGGGTTACACAAATGTATCTAGATATTTGCCTAGTTTTGTAACAGACTATATAAAAAGCACTAGCGAAGACAGTACAAACTAAAATTTCATACAGGCATCTTGGTTATATTGCTGTTTATACTATACACTGAATTGTAAGTACAATATTTATATTCCAATCAGTGATGACGGTAGGTTAAAATTTCTTATTGCAACCCAGGTCCCTACTGGCTCTTTAAAGCTCCCTGCTAGCTTGTGCCACAGCACAGCTAGTTCTTGCGGGAGCTGCGCACCAGGGCGCACCCACTTACTTTCACCTCAGATTCTAATTAATTAATTTTGTAATTATACAGCAAAATGATAAAATAAGCAATTTTTCAATAATAGTGGCTGTGACACTTGCATTTGTGTAATTCTGTAAGGAACTAGTTTTTAAATGAGGTATAACTTGGGATTACAAGAGATAAAGTATAGTCCTAAAAGGGGAGTTTAGAAGGGTTGAAAGCCACTGATGTAGGGCTTCCCAAACCTATGCAAGAATCCAAACCTAAAATAAAATGATTCTGTATATTTCAAGATCTGATCTGACAAATTTTCTTTAAAAGAGATGTTTAAAGGCAATAGCCACTAAGAAAAAAAATAGCTAACTGATTTTATACACAGGAGGCAGAGATCATTAATTTCTCCTTTTTGCCAGCTCATATCTATTGATTACTAAAAAGCTCAGACTTAAAAAAAAAAAAAAAAAACCCTCACATTAGAGCATGATGCAGATGCTCTATTACCAAGTCTTAGTTTGAACTAGTAAGAAAAGGAAAAATTACTTCTCATGCCCCAATTTCTCTGGAAGGCACTAAAGTCTACTCAGAGGTACCATCTTCCCACTGTAAACCAATTTGTTAATTCATTAGCCTTTCAGCTCTGATTCAGTTTCCTTAAGCGATAATACTCAATACCTTCCCAATATCAATGTTGATCTAAACCCCACCAGAAACGATCCCATATTAAGGATGTTAAGTAATGGTTAATTTACTAATTGAATAGTCAACAGAATTTCCATTGACTACTCGACTAGTTGATAGGCACTTCAGCATTCCTCCTTTGAAATGTACAAGAGCCTCCACTGGAGCTCCTTATACATTTCAAAGGAGCAATGCGGAACTCTGTGTGCAGCCTGGGGCCAGCAGGAAGTCCCATTGACTCTGGGCTGCACACTGCATGCCAGCTCTGAAATGTACAAGAGTCTCCAGCGGAGGAGGAAGAAAAATTGTTCTCCTTGGCCTTTGATGATAGGACAAAAAGCAATGGGCTTAAATTGCAGCAAGGGAGGTTTAGGTTGGACATTAGGAAAAACTTCCTGTCAGGGTGGTTCAACACTGGAATAAATTGCCTAGAGAGGTTGTAGAATTGCCAGCACTGGGAAATATTTAAGAGCAGGTTGGACAGACATGTACCAGGGATGATCTAGACCAGGGCTACTCAACACGCAGCCCACGACCCATTTGTTTGCAGCCTGCGGTGCAGGGAGGAATCCTTTGAACTTGGCCTCCACTGGGAACATGCTCCACAACGGCAAGTCAATATAATGGTCTTCTGTTGATATGCATTTTAGTAGTTAAATTCCTGAACTGTCATTGCTCATTAAAAGTACAGTCATATGCGTGAAAATCGGGTAAATATTACAATTTATTAATATTAGCAGAATTGACTTAAATGGTGCCTGCATGTTGTGTAGTCTTGCATGAAACTTTGTATTCATGCCAGTCAGCATGAAAGAAGCTTTATGCATATATATGCAACCACACTTAAGTTGCGGCCCTCGGCACATGCTGTGAGTATCATTGTGACCCCCAGAGCTTCCAAAATTGAGTAGCCCTGATCTAGATAGTGCTTGTTTCTGCTGTGAGAGCGGGGACTGGACTCTATGACCTCTCGAGGTCCTTTCCAGTTCTAGGATTCTAAGGTCATTTATCAAAATGAAGTGTTCAGAAACTTAGAGTTAAGAGATTTTCTAGAACTTGTTGCAAAAGAAGAAACATAAGGGAAAAGAAAGGTTTTAAACCCATTCTGGGCTTGAAGGTATTTTTTTCCCCCTAGTGATACCACCACACCATTGCATGGAATTTTTATTGAGGAGGCCAGAAAGGAACAAAAAGGACTGCTTTTCCAATCTGTTTGAAGAAACTTATAATGCATTTAAAATGTTATGGGTAAACTATATTGATGCACGATGTAAAAGACTTTTTTTCTATTTTCTCTCATATATTTAACATCTTTACCATAATTTTTGGGACACAAGGAACGATTGCCTGGAAAACCCTGACACTGGAACAACACAGGAAGAAAGCAATGAATTAAAAGTTGTACAAGGAAGTTTACAGCGCATCTTCCACCACTAAACTCACTGAACAGAGTTCCTATTTTTTCCCAAATTCACAAGCATTGTTTCTCCCGTGCCTCCCCACAAGAAAAAAATTGGGGGGAGAGGGGAAGCGCTGATAGCAAGGGGGAAGAGAACTCTAGCATCTCAACACTCTGGACTGGAAGAGCAAATGTGAACAGCTGCAATGGATTACAGCAGGCCCCGACTTACGACCCCCCGCACTTACAACCATTTTTGTAAGTGTGGAAGGGGCCGAAAATCCCTGATATATGTCCTCGGCCCGCATTTATGATGGCGCACGGCACCTATTGTAAATGAGGGTTCGAGTTATAACGCCCCCAACTTGCAACACTTCCCCCGGAACCAATCACGTCACAAGTCGGGGGCCTCCTGTACTTAAACAATGGGTGGGTAACCTTTTTTGGATAGGGGGCTACTGACCCACAGAAAAATCAATTGGGACCACACACAAGTGAGAAACAAAAAAGAATAACCAACTCCTTGACATAACCCCTGACTGAAAAGCAGAAAGACACTCCTCACATTCCCTTTGCACACTAAAGCCTAGGGGAGCCCAGGCTAGTAGATTTTGTGCGCTCCAGTCCCACAGTGGGATGGACAGTAGGGAGGCTGGAGAGCCAGCACGTGCTACCCAATACAGAGGGAGCTCCTAGCCTCAGGAGCTAGATCCTCACAAGTTGATGGGCATTAGGTTCCCCACACCTGACTTAAATTAACTCCCTTTTAGGTTCAAACTAATGTGGGGTATAAGGTAGGCTCTTGGTTCTGTACTGGACATATCTTAACTAAGATTATAAACAGTAAAGCTTCACTCTTCATTCCATAGTTTTATTTTTATGAAAAAGCTGAAGTTCATGTAATTAAAGAATATCTTTAAAACACATTAATATAGACTTAAATTATGCAGTTGTTTGTTATTAACATTCACATAAACACATATTTCCACATAAGTATAATAAATCTTAACCACAGCTATAAACAATTTACATCTTTCATCTCTACTAATTTCACCTTATTTTACCCACAAAGTACCAAAAAGGCTTCCGGTCTCTAATCAACACCAACCTGAATACATGAACCCTAAAACAGAATCATGGGTATGGTGGATTACCTAACTTGATTATTTTAGGCAAGACCCATTTAATTAGTTGATCAGTTAACCGTTACATTTAAGCGATTAACTGATTGGAAAGGGTGGCGGGAGGCACTCTAGCCTGGCCCCGCTCCAGCCTCCAGCGGTTAACCATAATTGATAAGTCTCAACTGTTAAGAGTGAGGCTTAACAGTTAACCATTAACATGCCTAATCCCTGCCACATATTCAGAAGGTCTCTATTCCTCCACATTCTCTCCAGCATTCATGCCTCCTTTATAGCGTAAATGTACTAAGGTACTATTGATACAGTTTTGAAAGAGAGATGAGGTTTTGGTCCTCTTCCAGACATATTCAAATTCTCAAAGTTACATCTATTTGTAGATCCTTTTCCCATTAAAAAAAAATCTGCAAGACTGTCACTAACAATCTGATAAAACATGGAAAGCAGGTCCAAACTGCAGTTTTAACAAGCACTTCCTTGTCTGTATCTTCAAAATTCAAAAGGTAAAGACAGTCTTTACTCTACTGACTGTACTTTATTTAAAAAAAAAAATTAAGTCCCTCAAGCAAATAGAATTTTGAACTACTAAAGGGCACCTGCTCTCTTTTGAGAAAGCATAGATGGACACCTCAACTAATTAGAAACATACACTCTTGTATGTACTGATTACTACTGCACATGTTCTAGGCGGCATCATAGAAAGGAAGCAATTAATATACAATACAAAATAGTATTTTTTCAGAGAACCCAATAATATATGCTACCTTCATCTAAAAGGTCTTAAAATGTATATAGTATCTTCTATCCTGCATAAGTTGTTAAGCTATTTTAACTCATTCACCCATCATTTATGCAAATATACCTAGGACAAAAAGGGGGTCATTGCTTAACATTAGTGAAGTTACAAAACAGTTTAATAGAAATCAAATCCCACCGAATCCACTGGAAAAATTAGAATTTGACCTGAACACTAGTGTTGTGTCTCCTCTTGCAAAGACTCCCAAAGAATTTTTACCGATGACAAATGGCCAAGATCGCTTGTTTTTCCATCTCACTTAAAAGATGGTAGTAATCTCTAGCAGCAAAGTGCTTTCCAATACCATGCTGTGGCATTTCATTCAGTACTACCTAGCTTGAAAGATCTGATGACAACATAGTTAGACATAATATGGTCACAAAATTAGAAAGAAACTTACAAATTCCTTGTAAAACTTCTGCTAAAATTTATCAACTTTATCAACTCAAATACCTAGAACATGGTGAAAATGAACCAAAGTCTAGTTTTCAGAGTCCAACCTGTTCAACTCTGACAGCATTAATCTGAAATCCAGTCGTGTTCTTCAAATGTTCACGATTAGATACAATTTAAGTGCATTTTCACATTAAAGATTTTAAAGCATTTTTTTGGAAAACTTCCATTTAACAATGCTCATTTCTTTCCCTTTTTTAAATTTCAAAGCCCTAAATGTATTATAATAGAACTTTACTGAGGAATATTCTGTTTATTGCCACATTCATTAATAAATCTTATGGACCCAACGCTAATTTGCTTTTATAAAAATATTACTTGTAAATGTGAAATACAGCATATGTTCACAAAAGCACTGATGTGATATATTTATTTATCCATATGATCTGAAGTGAACACTACCAATCATTCTGTTTATATTAATTCACTAGAAGACTTAAATAAGTTTTGTTTTTCTTCACTTAAATCATTGTCGTAGGTTGGGGCTGGGGATAAGGAGTTCAATATGCAGGCTGCTCCCAGGAAAGAGGACAACCCAGGCCTCTCTCACCACAGCAGCTTGGAGCTAAGGTGAAAAGTGTCTGTCCATGGTCACTACAGCAGGCACAGATGGGTAGGGGTGCACGTCCCCTGGCTAGGGGCAGATACACAAATACTCTGAAATATATAATAGATAGCTGTCCTTTTCTCATACCTGCCCCCTATTGGCCCAATTAGGGAAGTAAACAATTAGTCGACTACCCAATAAGCATAAGTTTATCAGCTAGTTAAGTAGTCACTCGACTAGTCACTTCCCCCCAATCCTAGCTGCCTCTCTCTGAAAGAGGCAGCAAAGGGGAGGAGGAGCCAGTACTAGAAGGGAACCATTTAAAATCTGGTTCCTCCCAGCACTATCTTCACAGGGGCGCAGGGGAGGCAGAGACATCCCTACTGCTGCACCTTTCTCTTTGAAATGTACAAGAGTGACCCGCAGCTCTTGTACATTTCAAAGGGAGAGGCGTAGGACCGGGTACATAAACAATCCCACTGCACCTCTTTTAAAATGTACAAGAGCTGCGGTGGCTCTTGTACATTTCAAAGAGAGGTACAGCACGATAACAAGCACTCTCCTTATCAACTAATGTGAGTAGTCGATGGAAATTCCATAGACTATTCGATTAACTGATTAATCAAAATTTAACATTCTTAGGCCCCATGGGGTTATAGCTGTCCCAGTGCCCATCTCTGGCGGCCTGCTGCTCCCCGTGATCATTCTACAGCATAATTGTTCCTGCTATTAGACTCCTCCCTTTCCATTTTATGAGAAAATCGAATACCAACATATCCCATTGTCCAGGAACAATCAAATCTTTACCTTCCTTTAAGTTATGAAATGAGGAAATTGTATAACAAACTTGGTGGTCCTAGCTCTTACTGTTTAGGAGTACTTGAACAGACTTACAGACGGATGGACAAACAGATACACATTTCTAAAATACATAGTAAGGTTTACTTGGAACTGAATAAACATGTGACAAACTATCTTCCCTTTATCTCCTCATCTTATCCCAAAATATACACCACAGAACACATACTACGAATCTAATCAGGCTACATTTACAATACAACATACGTTGGCATAATTTATGTTGCTCAGCATACATGAATAAACTACCCTTCTGAGCTACGTAAGTTACACTAATGTAAGTGCTGTGCAAGCAGGCACTATGTCAAGATGAGAACTTCTCCCACTGACCTAATTATTGCCCCTCATGGAGGAGGTATTATTATGCTGATAGGAGACACATTGCTGCACCCTAAATGTTAATAGGTCAGTAACAGCTTCTACCACCTGAATACTCTCAGCTTTAGTGTAGTTCAAACACATTCTCCAGGTTCTTTCTGAAATCTCTGCTCAGAATGATCCATGTGAATCTACAAAAGTTAAAGCAACTTTGTTAATGGTTGGATGGATACATGCATTATGCACATTAATAGACATTTTAATTTTACCTCAAGGTATATCATGTACACCCCACTCCCCAGGATCAAAACATGCACAAAAAGCACTAAATGCTCCAAGAAGCAGAAGTTTCTTTCAGGAATTTAAAGGTCACCACTACCAGCTACTCTGATTTAGAGAATGTAGAAGTGTCAATGAGACCATCAGCCTTGTTTAAGAAAAAAATTCAAAAATTAAGTCACTATCTCTTTACTCAGCATCAATAGTTTTGAAAACTTTAAAACTAATGTAAACTGATTACGGAATTGAAAGGAACAAGCAGCTAGGCTTAAACAAAAGGAGGCTGGACAAAGTGTAACACAATTATCCTATCCATTCTACATAAAAAGCATCAGTTTATGATTTTATGTATATTTAAACAGACTCATTTTACATAGCATAAATGTATGGGATCACAATAATCCTCACCAAAATATACTATGTTCTGACCCTGTATCTACTGTTGTAATAAAAGTGGACAGGAATAACTGGTTACATTCTGGGGTTAGCAGGAAAATATTTTGTAGGGGCTACAGGAAATTAAGATGATCTAAAACATCGACAAAGTATAATGCATTAACAAATAACAGTAGCACACTTCAAATTAAAGTGATCTAACCAACTAATTTCTTGTAAATAACAGTTAATTCCTTTCATAAAAGTAATAAGAATCCTTGGTGAGAGTCCATCTAACAGCTCTTAAAAGTCATGTTATTTGTGTAAATTTATAAAACTTCTTGTTAGCTTGATTCACACATAGCGTGTATTTTCACGAGAAAGTTGTAGAATTGCATATAGTATGGCTATTTTGTCTTATACCCTATGTTCTGACACTGCCCTCATTGGCTGAGAATGACGCGCCATGGCCCACAGGACCTGCGGTCGCCCAAACTTGCAGAGGCGCAGGTAAATATAGTGGCAGCAGCCTGCCAGGGGCTAACCTTGGCAAACCGGATCCAGCCCCCATGCCAGTATTTGCCCACCTCTGGTTTAAACCCTCTGCCAAGTTACACCCCTTTCAGCTTAAGTAATTGTCCTACAAAAATTTAGAAATGAATATATGAGTACTTATTTAAGTGTTAAGACTCTCTTGTGATATTTATAAAAATGGCATTATTGTATAGACTCTGTACTCCTGAAAGTTCATATACAAGGTGATTTCGTTACACAACCTTAAAGTAACCATTGCATACCTAATGCAAATAGGCAAAACTTTAGTAACAAGATAAGAAGTTAATTTAAATACCCTTTTTAGACGAGTAACTTTGAAAGTATTATTTGAATAAAACTTTAAAAAAATACTTATGCTATCTGTTCTTTGGCCTAATCCCTCAATCTAGCCACACTCATCTACTTTAATATATATTTAACAAGACAATGTTGCATAAACACTTTTTTTAATATAGTAGGGTTAAACCAGACACACAAACCTATTTCTTTCTATTGTAAATTCTTAAGTACTCTAAGGATACTCTATCCTGCAATTAGACACTCCCAGCAGGCCTTTGTGTAGACATTTGGGCTTGGGCAGAAATTCGAGGACCCTTCGAAGTGGGAGGGTCCCAGAACTCAAGCTGAAGCCTGAGTATCTACGCTGCAATTAAAAAGCCCCTTGGACAACCCCTGTGAGTCTGACTCAGGCCAGTCATAAGTATCTAACTGCAGTGCAAACATAGGGACTGTTTAATTGCATTGCAGATGTTGGGATTGCAGTCTGGGCTCTGGGACTTTCACACTTCACAGGATCCTAGACTTCTGGGCTCTGCTGGAGCCTGGGGTCTACAGGACAATTAAACAGACCCTTACCCAAGCCCAAGTCTGCTGGCACAGGCCAGCCGCATGTTTCTAACTGAAGAGTAGACATATTCTCTGCCACTGCCCTTGAGGGAAGAAAAAGCACTCAGTGAGATTCTGTATACCAGCAGTTAGTTCGTATTAAAGGACATTTCTTTGGCGGGGCATTTACTACCTATGCATGTTTCTACTAGGGATGTTAAAATACATTTAATTAACCATGTAACCATTCAAAATTTCAGCGGTTACACACGGGGGTGGGAGGGAAGAATCATGTGGCTCCCTGGAGCTGGTGCATGCAGCTCTGTTGCCTCTGAAACATAGGAAGCAGTGCAGAGGGGGCCGGCGGTTCCTCGGAAGCTGTTGCGTGCAGAATGCCAGCTTTTAAGCAGGCTTCCCCCCCCCATGTACCAGGAGCATGTGTGTAACTGTGAAGATTAACCAATGAGCCCAAGTGTACACAGTTACACTTTCACATCCCTAGATTCTACAGTCCTTAATTACAAGAAACTTAAAAACAAACAAACAAACAAACAAACAAACAAAAAACACACCACTGAGAAAAGTAATTTTACAATAAAATTACAATTCATGGGTAGAATATTTGGAATTGAAAAACAATTTAACACTGTGTTCACACTATTTTTCATTCATACATGAACAACAAAAACAAAATAATTTGTAAAAAGTAACTATTGTACATATTTCTATTAGAAAAATGCCAAAAATGTTATCGATAAGTACAAAATATGAAATGGCCATGGCCATCATTAGAAATTAATCATGAAATTGTTAGATTTCAGGAATCTTACTTGTCCAACAAGGTTACCCTTTCCAGATAATCCAATAGTAAATATGTATTCCCACAAGAAAAACTGAAACAAAATGAAGGAAATGGAAATGTAATACAGCTGAAGACATTCAACAGAGAGCACAGAAATGACATATCACTAGCAACATCAACAAGTCAAAACTCAGAACAATGCATCAGAATTGGAGAAAGTGAAAAGAGAAAACAGTAGCCAAATAAGGAAATACTAAATACAGGTCCCAGTCTTGCAAACAAATATAGCTTCATGAAGAGTCCATTGAAGTGAACTGAGCAAATTACACACGTGCCTAAATGTTTATAGGTTTTGGAGAGAGTGATAATTTTTCTCTCTCATAATTATTTGCATGATAGTAAAATCTTAAAAACTGTCATTCATTAACATGCCCTTTTTCAGTTAAACATCCTTTGTGAACTTTTTACTGTGTTTGGTTGCAAAAAAGGAAATTTATTTTAAAATCGCAAAACTTAAAAAAATACTATCAACAGATGTTAGGTTCTATTTGGCATTTGGAGGCCTTGATGTCAATATATACTTAAACGTGTTACTTTTTAAAGGAAGATAATTAAATAAATTAGATAATTGTAATCCATTCTTTAAACAACTCAAAAAAGGAAAAATTAAAACAATGCTAACAAGAAGCATTTTGAGGGGTGAAAAAATATCAAGCATTCTCAGCACTTATGAAAGCAGGGCTCCACGTGAACATTCTTCACCCACGAACCGCATTTTATATGCTGTTACAAGAACTTTCAAAAAATAAAAAGCAAAATAATACTTATTCTAGTCATTGTTTACCCTTGTTAGTTTACCATCATCTACATACGTAAAGAGATTTTGCATGGATCCTATTAGCCAAATTTAAAAGACTGCCAGAATTTTGGTTTTATTTAATAAGAAAAGAAGTTTGCTGTAAAACAGATATACCATTTTTGTCATTGTTAATGTTTATGATAATCCACTATAGTACACAAGTCATCAGTTATTCTTTTGCTATACCGCCATCCAAAAGTTCTAATAATATGAGGTTTATGCTGTGAACAAGAGTATTATTAACAATCAATAATGTCTTTGGAGATCACCAGCCACACACCACTTAAAGCAGGGGTGGTGAACCTCCAGCCTCTGGGCCACATGAGGTGCATCAGGGTTAGCCACTGGCAGGTTGCCAGATGCTTTGTTTACCTGAGCATCCACAGGCATGAAGCCCGGCAGCTCCCAGTGGCAGCAGTTCACTATTCCTTGCCAATGTGAACAGCAGGAACAGCGGCCACTGGGAGTGGGCCAGTGGGCTCTATGCCTGCGGACACTCAGGTAAACGAAGCGTCTGGCAGTCCACCAGCAGCTAACCCTAACAAGCCATGTACAGTCGGTGCACCGGATACCCACCCTGACTTAAAACTTTCTAGTCTTTTACTTCACAGTACACATTGTTTTTTTCCTTCAACATACTGTTCAACATAAATAATTATTGTTGACTAGAAGTAGAGTTTAAGAGGGAAGCTATCCAGTTGAATCAAATACCTACAGATAACTTCCAACAATTTAAAGAAGTGTTAAAGTTTTCAACTTCATTGGTAAGAGTTTTGGCTAAGCAGATCTTCCCTGATATTATGTGCTGGTGAACAGATGTGAACAGGTATGTCCAGTTTATTTATGAAAGCAACCTATTTTAATTGTTTGCCACTGGCTAGCTGGGTCAGGTGTAACAAAAAGTAAAGATAAATACTAAAAGCTAATAACTCAATAGAGCATTTCCTTTTTAATATATACATATTATACATTATATATACACATACACACACGCACACTTGCAGGAAATCACTAAAAATGACTGAAGTTTCCACACATCTTGTAATACTGGAAACCATTAACAGCAGTCTTCACATTCATTTGTTCTAAGCTTCAACTGAAGAAACTGTCAAAGCACAGCACAGTTTTACAGCAGTGTAAATTAATAATCTGGCTTATTTGCTCAATAACTAAAGTGACTGGCAATCTCAGAGCTGGATATATCCTAGCAGTCCTATGAAAAGTTACACTGTCACCTGACGTTTTACCATCTGACCAACAATACCTGCAAAATGAAATCTCCCATATGCAGGAAAACTAGCTTAGAGATGGATTTATAAGACTCCTTATTTTGTTTATGTACATTTGTAACTTCTTGTCTGAAAGCCTTTCATTAGAAATGGCATTAAATATATTTTCGTAACATATGACTATAATAAACATACAGCTTATGAGGGGGGAAGAATTACCACCAGTGTGGGTTCCTCCACATGCTTCATGCTGTGGAGGGTCCCCACTATCTGTAATTCAGTCCCCCAGTACCGATCCACAGTAAGTGCCCGAGCTGCTCCCTCACCGTTCCCAGTGTCTGTAAACCATCCCCCCAAAACCGCGGTCAGTGCCCAGGCTGCCTCCCCTTCACCCAGCCGCCAGCCAGTGCCCGCGCCGGCGACGCCACCCCCCCCCGCCCAGTGCCGGTCCCAGACCCCAGCAAGGGCCCGCGCCGCCGCCCCCCGCGCCGGTGCTTCCTCCCCCGCTCGGCCGCGGTGACAGGTTTCATTGTGCTGGTAAGAGATGGGGGCACGGAGCGTGTCCTCCGCCCGCCAGCCCCCAACTCCCGTCCCCAGCCCAACCCCGTCCCCGGAGTTTCTCGCCCTCCTCCCCAGCCCGCCCCCCGCGGGCAGCCGGGTGACAGACCGGGCGGCCGCAGGGCCTGCGGGCGGACGGAGGCCGGGGCCTGGCGCGCAGCCGGTGGCCGGGGACTCACGGGGAAGGCTCGGATCCGCATCTTGGTGTCCTTCCGGCTGCCCGTCCCCTTGCTCAGGTTCGACATCTTCGGACCCGGCTCGAGCGGAGCCTCCTGCGGGGGGGGGGGACTGCGGGGAGACCCCGGGCAGGGGCCCCAGGCGACCTTCACTCCGAGCGGCGGCCCCGGGGGCGGCGGGGCGGGGAGGAGAGAGGCGGCGGCGGGAGGTTCCGGGCGGCGGCGGCGCAGGCCCCTGTCTCCGGCGGCGGCGGCGTTTCCTTCACCCTCCTCCGCCGCGATGGCGGACAAACATCGCTCAGTGCGCAGGGCCAAGCGCCCCCCCACCCCACAGACAGATCCGGCCGCGGCGGCAGGAGGGGCGCGGGGAGGAGCTCGGCGGGGAGGGCGGGCGAAGGGGTGGGGGCCCCCCCGCTGCTTTGCTCTCGCGAGACTTCGCTCGGAGCTGTCACCGGCTGCAAAGGGGCGGGGGGAGGGGAGGCAAAGGCAGGAAGAGAAAGCGCGCTGGGGCAAAGGCGGCTGCTGATTGGCTGAGCGCGGCGCAGTCGGGTGGGGTGAACGCAGAGGGGTTCCCACGGATGGCCTGGGGGAAAGTGGTGGCTTTAGCAGCAATAGCTGCTGTGGGGCCTCGGGGGCGTGGTCTCCGTGGTACCTCTGCAGAGCAGGGCTAAAGTCGAATTAAGTTACACAACTTCAGCCACCTCAACTGCCTAGCTTAAGTGGAAATAGCTTAACTGGACTTTGGCGCTGTCCCCACAGCAGGGCTGGAAGGAAGAGCACTCATCCTTCCACTTCCCTTCCTCTCAGCAATGGGGGGTACCGCAGGCGCAGTAAGACGTCCTCCAGCTCGCCATTATTTCGAAATAAAGGCTTGTAACGTAGATGTGCGCTTTGTTATTTCGGAATAATGTCAGTTATTTCAAAGTAACACTTGTGGAGACGTACCTTCTGCACTGCACTGCACTCTGCGCCTAGTGCTACCTCCACTCATGCAGGCCCAGCTAGAACTAGAACTAGAGTCTAGGCTAGCCACCTGCCAGCTCTCTCCCTTTTCTTTCATGCCAATAGGTGTTTTTCTAAAGTCACAGCTCCTGGACTCAAGTGACTATGAAAGACTCACAACTCCTCTTTTTAAAAAAGGACTGGGAAAAGGTTGAGAATGTGACCAAGGCTCTCTCACCATGGAGCCTTTAGATAAAGAAATCAGAATGAGCACTGGTCTATATAGCTATCCTCAATGGTAATAATGACTCAGTTGTTAGCATAAATTAGGTAGGTGCTAGCATTCACAAAGCTTTTAGCCATTAGGTTGCTAGAACTGTGCTGAGATGGTTATTAATATGCTGATAATTTGGTAATACTAGCTGAACACCCAATGGTAGCAGTGATGGGCAAACTGAAGGAAACAAAGTCAAATGTAGACGCAGCCTTAAACATAGGCCCATAACTCCTTTCAAATCTATGTGGAGAGCGCAAAAGCAACAGTCTCTTTAAAAGATAGGCCAAGAAAAGAACTGCACAGACAGTGGGTACGTCTAGACTACATGCCTCCGTCGACGGAGGCATGTAGATTAGACAGATTGGCATAGGGAAATGAAGCCGCGATTTAAATAATCGCGGCTTCATTTAAATTAAATAGCTGCCCGCTCTGCCGATCAGCTGTTTGTTGGCAGATCGGGGCAGTCTGGGCGCGCCGCGATCGACAAGGAAGCCTTTGTCGATCGCGCAGGTAAACCTGATTTCACGAGGCATGCCTGCGCGGTCGACAAAGGCTTCCTTGTCGACGCAGCGCATCCAGACTGCCCGATCTGCCGACAAACTGCTGATCGGCAGAGCGGCAGCTATTAATTAAATGAAGCCACGATTATTTAAATCGCGGCTTCATTTCCCTATGCCGATCTGTCTAATCTACATGCCTCCGTCGACGAAGGCATGTAGTCTAGACGTACCCATAATGTCCCTTTTCCATTATCAACCTGAAGTTTCCCAGCTGTTAATTTTGGCTCACTGAGTCATGGCACTCATGGGTGTTGTACTCCTTTAGAGACTCATAGTCATGTTGAAATGCAGTTATTGTTTTCCCTTTTTAAAATTTAGTAATCACAACATATGCTTGAGAAATGAGGATGCCACCTGAGGCAATCCCTGTGTGAGAGTAAGGCTAAATATAGGTCACTCTCAAATTAGGACGGTTTATATAAAGTATCAAATGTTGTAAATATATTTTGCAAGTCAATGGCAGAGTCAGTTGCTCAGCACATCTGACCTTCAGGTGGGTCACTCAAGAACAAAAACAAAAAGTTAATAGACACTTGAAGTTTGGGCCTAGGTGACTAGCCCAAGATCCCATACAGGAAGTCTGTGGCACAGACAGGAACAGAACTCCTATTTCAATTCCCAGTCTGTACTCTACCTACAACAGCATAATTCCTCTTTTCACAGGCATTTTTCAGACTAGTAACACTAAAATCATCACACTATTCGGCAGTTTCCTAGAAATGCCTTTAAAATATTGGCACAAAGGATACACAGGCACAAATATCCTGCGAGCTAGTTTGTCTTCTGTAAGAGTTTTTTTACCTATTTGTTCCCTTCATCTTAAAAACAAATACTTACCATTAAGACTAATGTAAGTGCCTCTTGTGGATGTTTTTAATCTCCTGTTCAGAATTATGTATACACTGAAAGGAAAAATTATATAACAGGAGCACAGAAAAAAAAGAGTTCTAATGATTTCAGCATGACTTAAGTACAGTGCCATTCAACCCTTCTGAAAAGTACTGTTTCTAGAATAATAATGTCTAGTTCTTAAACCACTTTTCATTAACAGCCAAAAAGTCAAGTGGTAGGAGAGGCAAACTTTTCCTTCTAACTTCCAATATGAAGAAATAGTCTCCATACATTTCAGTGTTGTCTTCCTCATTTGGGACCTTAGTAGACTAATCCAACACAACCAATTAAGTCTAAATTAAGAGTTTTGCTTCCAAGAAGTTCAAATGGTTGGGAGAAGGAGCCTACCTTAAATTGCAGTTTGGATTGCAGGTACCTGCACAAATGGACAGTATCCATTACTGCTGATAGCTCTAACATAGTAGCCCGCAATAAGCAGCCGGCAGACCAGACACAGTTTGCTAGGGTTAGCCCCTGTTGGGCCACCAGATGATTTACCTGTATATCTGCACATAAATAAAGCATCTGGTAATCTGCGTCAGGCCTGCGGGCTGCTTATTGCCCACCTCTGCTCTAGCACAACATGTTCTGATACTGTGTTTGTCCTTTTTTTCATACTGTTCCCTTATGCATAGGGCTAGGGTTGCTGGAACCAAAAAAAACCCCACACCAGGAAAAAGGACCCCGAGAGTTGTTAAGCAAAAGAAAAAAAAAAAAAAACCCACCGTGGACCCTTTAAAAACCGCGAGGTGAGGCCTTTTGGCCCTAATAGGCTGCTGGTGGCCACCTGCTATGAGCCAGGCCGGACAGCTCCTTTGCGGAATCCGGTAAGCACTAAGGTTGCCAGGCTGCTTCCATATTGAGCCGGACAGCCCGGGATTTTCGCCTCCTAGCTGGGAAAAAAATCAGAATGTACTGGACATTTTAGGTGTCCGGTATTTTCTGAATTTTTTTTACCAGACAGGAGGCGAAAATACTGGACTGTCCGGTTCAATACCGGACACCTCCTACATAGGGCAACTTCACTATCAAAGCATACTAAGCTCTCATAAATACTCTTTTTTTTTTTTTTTTTGGAGGTCCACTCAGGTTAGTTAAATGCTCGATCTCAACATTATGTCACTAGAGGAGGGATGATGATTTAAAAATTCAGTTACAACCATGTTGGCCCTCTTAAGAAATCTTCTCTAACTTTGCAATGTATGATCATTTGGTATCATAGAAGGCTCAATAATACTGCTGGTTCTTACTTACTAAATTATTACAAGTAGGGATTGTTGCTTGAGGTTCTCCCCATGCAGGTTTGCAGCCCAGTGGATCTCTAATGAAACTCGCTGTTCACTCCTCTCTGCATTCCAGCTCTGTAACAGGCAGGTGCATAGAACTCCCCTATTAGAACTCTTCTAATTTCTGCTCACATCTCTAGCAGGAATAAAGCAGTTTTGCTAATGTAGGGTCTTGTGCTCACACAAGAGATCATTGGAATTGCTCTTAAGAACTAGTGGTGTCCATCAAAGGGGAGATGAGTGTGTGAAGAAGGGCAGGATTTACTTATCAATGGCTAGTAGCCCTAACGCCCATCTTAGTCAATGCCAGCTATCTTATGTATACATCATCAAATATTCCTACAATAAAGAAAGTAATAACTGTTTTGGGGGAAATAGCCTTCCATAACAGGGGCTCAAGTTTATGTACCATGACTACTTCTATCCTCTGTTTGCCTCCAGTCCCCTTCACAGTTCACACTAGTTTGCAAGCTCTGAGTACAAGGGCCAGAAATTCCTGCTCTAGCTACCCCTGGTTCACACTAGGGGATAAGTTCGAGTTAAGATACGCAATTTCAGCTATGTTAATTGCATAGCTTAAATTGAAGAATCTTAACTCGAATTTTGGCGCTATCCACACAGTGGGAGGTTGCATCAGAATAATAAAAAATAAGAGAAAGAGTATTAGCATGGTGTCATTCTATAACATTCTACATTTCATCTGAAGAAGTGTGTTGTACCCATGAAAGCTCATGATACCATCTACATGTTTTGTTAGTCTTTAAGGTGCTGCTAGACTATTCATTGTTTTTTAAGTTTTTACATTTGAAAGGAAACTCAGAAAGGCAGCTGCCTATGTGAGGGTGGAAGGAAGAGATTCTTATTGAAAAGGCAGTACAAAGAACAAAAAGTCATATCATTTCTTTTTAGTTACATAAATACAACTATCAGTCTGTGTTGATGCTTGTTTTAGGCTTTGCACAAATTTTGTGTGATATATTGAGGATATGTATAAGACCATCAATTCAACAAAACCTGTGTAATATCCTGTATGCTCAAGGGGAGGGGAGGATGGGGAGTAGCTTGTTTTCAATGTATCACATTTATAATCTCATCCTGCAGTCCTGACAAGCAAAAGTTCCTTTGAAGTCACTACACGATTAGTAAAATATGACACAATGAGGTAAGTTTTATTTTGCTGTTTTATTGACCAATCCTCATCCCTCCATGCTTCTCCCAACCCCAACAATTCTGTTGATATCAAGGGGGTCTGTTTGATCCAGTAAAAGCATAAAAATAAACATTCAGAACACGTATTCAAAAGATTATTTCTAAACTTTTGTATTTAGAAACAGGTTAACTAAAATATTGTAATTCCAAATTATATTCCACCTAGTTCCTATCCTAAAAAGTTGTGAGGGTTTTTTTACCTCCTTCTTGTATGGCCTGAATCAACATCTCTGTACTTGTAATTTTAATTTCCTTGACCATTGCTTCATATGGCTTTAGGGAGGAATTAGATGACAGAAGATGCTGAAGTAACCTATATTTATATGATGTATCTGAACAATTCTACTTTTATCTTGCAATCACTTGCTTCCTTTACAAGGCTGTAAATAAAGAATATCAGAGCAACAGTCAACAAATAGCATTCCCTACCCATGAAAAAAAAATACTTGGTGTGGTGTCAATATTTTTATAGCATCAGTGGTACTGACTACTTCACAGAGGCTGCAATTTTGTCCAGAATATTCACAAAGTAGAGCTCAATTCACACAGCTCTTCACTTCAGTGAGTGGAATCAGTATAAGGTTTTGAAGGTTGTTTTCATGTGGCAGCATGTATTGAAAGTATGCATCGTATCACTGTTCTTAAATAAACTTGGCTTATTTCAGCCCCCTTATACTCAACATTTCTTTGTTTTTTAATATTGTGACTGTAATGCAAAGGATTATTAGTTCAGCGCAGTGGTCTAAAAGTAGTTAACTGAATGTGTGACTCTAAACAAGCTAATTGGTGCCACATACACATAGTGTCAACAGGGATCAGAGCAGGAGTGACTGAGCAGTTAGTGTGGAGAATTTCAATTCACATTGAGATGTATGTGAAGGCAACTTTTCCAAAGCCTGCAGTTTGGTTTGAGCGTTCAAATGGGTGGTAGATACGTATTGTCAATAAGGAGCAAAGGGACTGTGGTAGGGGTATTGATGCATAGATAATTGCTTTCCATTGTTATCTGAAAACAACTTTCAGTTTTCCATTTGGTCTGAGAGGAAAACTACTCCAGGTGTGTGGGAAAACAAGTTGTTAACTGGGAGAGGGATCACACACAGTATGTAAGGCAATGTTTATCCTAGCACTTTTATCCTTAATAATTTATATTGCTTAGGGATGTGGAAAAACACATCTCTCTGAGCAACATAGGTGAGAGGCACTGGTTTGAACAGCACTATGTCGGCAGAAGAAATAGGTACTGCTGCTTATTGAGGGTGTTTTAATTATGTTGGGAAAGCTCTCGCCTGTTGGCATAGAGCAGCTACATGAGCCATCTAACAGTGGTACATCTGCACTAATACAGCTGTGCCACTGTCAGTTCATTAATGTAGATGTGGTCTAAGATGTCACCCCATAAATGGTCTAATAATGAAATACGGTTTTTGACAACAGAATTTGTATGTTTGGGCATGAATATTGTACTAGTGTGGATCCCAAAGCAATGAAATGGTAGAAAAAGAAGCAAAAAAATGCTGTTAAACATGGGTAAATGGATATAAAGATTTCTCTTGAGTTTAATTTAAAAACAATATTAAAAAGAATGGCACGTATTGTGGACCACGAAGAAAAGAAGATTACATGATATATGCCCCAAATAGAAGATAGTGCACTCTTCCAAAGTTCTGAGTAGATCAGTGAAGTACTCATATTTAGACGGTTTACTGGTTGGTTTGAATAATAATTTGTGTCTATTGAATAGGCACAAAGATGGGTTATGTAACACATATGGCTGAAGAAACAGTTGATCACTTGATACAGAAATGTTGGCAATGCTTCCAGGAAAAAAAAAAAAGATCTTTATGAAAAATTTAGAGGGTAGAAGGTGACAGAACACGCTACGAGGAGTTTAGAGAGTATATGAGGAAAATGGGTAACATAAAAAAAAAGCTCTACTACATTTTTAAAGACTCAGAACAGGGTAAAAGTATGTAGTAGAATGCCCTTAAGAGGAATATAGTTGGTGGCAGAAGTAGCAGTCAGACTCAGAAGGTGCATCTGCTTTTCCATAAAGAAGATTTCAATTCGTATGGAAGCAAAACTATCACAGATTAAAGAGGCCTTGGGTATCAGCACTTTCTGGAACATCCACAAAGAATTTAAATCAAACAAGGAATAAATAATTCAGAACAGCAACCCTACAAATTTCATTTGCTAGAATTTACCAGCATTGCCCCAGATGCTTCTATAACCATGCAGAAATTTAAATTAAAAGCAAACTTACACCTATGTAAAGGGACATTATCAGTTTTTTTAAAAAGCCACATTCATTCTGAAAATATTTTTATGTCTATTGTTATACACAACTCTTAAGATTACTGTGGGGGTCATGCCAGGAAAGCTGCTCAACAGGAGTTCTCAGGGCGAGGCTGTGGTGAACAGGACCAACACCATCATTAGACATATGAGCAGAGGAGCGAGTAGGGCAGGGATGTGACACAACATCCATAAAACTGAGACTGGATCCAGCAGCCTGTTCTAGGGGCCACATTTTAAAAATATGTTGAAAAATTGGAGATGGGGCAGCAAGGAGCCAAATATTTTGAGGGCTGCAGAAAAACACCTTCTTGTGAGCTCTTGAAAGGAGCACAATGTGTTTAGCTTCTACAAAGGAAGGCTGAGAGGTGATGTCATTGAAGTGTCTAAATGCCTTCCTGGAAAGAACATGTTGGGTATTAAAGGGCTGGTTAATAGCACAGAAATTTCATCTTAGAAATAAGGCACAAATATTTCACAGTCAGGATGAATCACTATTTATAGAATCATAGAGCTGGAAGAGACCTCAGGGGGTCATCAGGTCCAGCCCCCTGCCCAAGGCAGGACCAATCCCAACATTTGCCAAACTACCAAAGCAAGTGGTGGGTTCTTCATTTCTTGATGTCTTCTAGTGAAGACTAGATGCCTTTCTGTGTGTGCTTGATTCAAAACTTGGGGTATGTCTACACTGCCACCCTAGTTCAAACTAGGGTGGTTAATGTAGGCATTCGAACTTGCAAATGAAGCCCGGGATTTAAATATCCCGGGCTTTATTTGCATGTTCCCAGCGCCGCCATTTTTAAATGCCCGTGGTTCGAACTACCTGCCCGCGGCTACACGCACGGACTAGGTAGTTCGAATTAAAGCTCCTAATTCGAATTACCTAGTCTGTGCCACATGTAGCCGCGGGCAGGTAGTTCGAACTACGGGGCATTTAAAAATGGCGGCACTCAGGAACATGCAAATAAAGCCCGGGATATTTAAATCCCGGGCTTCATTTGCAAGTTCGAATACCTACATTAGCCACCCTAGTTCAAACTAGGGTGGCAGTGTAGACATACCCTTGGTTACTATGATACACTGGGGGGCTAGGATATGCTCTAATGATCCTGTCCAGCCTTAAAGTCTACTAATTAATGACAAATTCAGTGCAGCCTAGGGAACAGCCTCCAGTGTTTACTGTCCAGCCAGCTTGTTCCCCAGACTCAGCTGTCATTAAGTGGGATGATACAGGGGAAGCAATTTAAACATCCAAAGAGTCTGACCAGGACCAGGACACCAGCCTTACGGGGGGTGGGGGTGGGTAGGTGTGACAATGATGATGGGCTGGTGGCGACTTCACAGAGAGACTCTGACATCAGCCAATCAAGACAGAGGGGCAAGCCAGGGGCAACCTCAGAGATTCCCATGGCTTTGAAGCAGTAAGGCTCCTTCTCAAGGTCTCTCCCTCTGAACTGATAAAAGAATTAGGATGAATCTATACAATTATGAGGAGGAACCTCATCAGAGTTTTCTCCTTCCCCCTGATTCCGTGTAACCTGTTCAGATGGTAAGAGCCTCAGAGAGGTTTGGAGCCTGTTCTGTCAGATCCACCTGGTACCAGCTGAATTCTAGGCATAGAAATCACTAAGTTAAGGTAATCTGATTTCCTACCAAGGACTTGGTCCTGTAGAATCACTGTGGACATTGGGGGTGTGATGGATAGGAGGAGTGCTGGTCTCCTACAGGGTTAAATTCAGGTAGCTAAGGGTATTGTTGGCAGGGAGCCAGAAGTACCAATGGGATACAATGCTGAAATTTAAATTGTAAATATATACCAGCAGCCATTTTCTCTTTGGGTGACTTCTAAGTAAAGGCCTGAAGGGAGCAGATGCAGTAACCAGAATTACCATGCCTATAAGAAATATTGGATATGGGAGTGAACTGGGCCTTGAAGTACAGATTGTGAGTAGAAGGGAAAATGTATCTAGTTGCAATTAGGGTATTTTTCTTTATTTTGGTTGTTTGGTTTAAACTTCTCTGTGTGAATCCATGCCTTCCCTCCCCCATTCACTATCTAAGAGCTGTTCCCAGAGATTTTTTCTGTGTTTTAATTTGTTTTACTTAGTTGCTCTGTAACACCTAGTAATCAAGTATGCTTTATCAAGTATATCTTTTGTTTTATTACTAAAATCACCTTTTGAAGGCAATTATTTGATTCTTGTGTCCTGGAAAGTAACAGGGAGTCTGTGCGTCTGTCTGCCTAAGACTGAGTGGTCAGCTACCAGATACTGCAGCTTGTTTTTCTCTTTTCTTTTTCCAAGCTCTCTTGGGACAAAAGAGCTTGGGGTGCCCGTGGGGAAGGAATTTAAGTATTCCCTCCTGTTTTTTCAGAGTTAAATCACTTGATGGTGGCAGCTTTTGGTTTTTCTTGGAGCCAGTGCATCTGTGACTCTGGGGAGTTTTTGTAAGCAGAGCCTATAGAGACAAGGTTTTTAAGATCTCTTGCGGGCCCCCATCTTCTGCACTCCGAGTGCCAGAGTGGAGAACAGCCCTGACACGGGGGTTTGTCCTTTTAGGTTTCCCTTTTCCTCCTTCTTTCTCTTCTTCTCTTGCTTCTTTCTCCGCTAAGACTTTTCTCCCTCTCTCCCCCAAGGATGGTGGTATGTGTATGTTGGGGGTGGAAATTGAGAGTTTGTCCTTTTAGGCCTCCCTTTTCTGCCTTCCCTCCCTCTTTCTCTTCTTGACTTGCTTCTTCCCCTTTTTCCCTTCTTCCCTCCCTCTGCCAAGGAAGGATATGTGAGTGTGCACACACGTTTGTATGTGTTTGTGTTTCAGGGGGGTTGCTATCTGTGAAAGGTCTCACAAAGAGATGAGGCTGGAATTGCTCTGAGACTAATTCTTTTTGGTGGTGACCTGGGCTATCCTTTGGGATGTCTGATGAGACTCCTCTGCCTCCCACCTCTCAGAGTCTCGATGATGACTGGCTGAGCTACTGACAGGAAAGACTCAGGTCCTTTTGTTCTCTTTTAAGACCAGACAAATAAGTCTCAAGCAGTCATGGATTGGACTGATCATGCTGCTTCTCAGCAATTATTTTCTCTGCACAGTCCCTGATTCTCTTTTGCCAGTTCTTCTCAAATACTTGCTGATTGATTACTATGAACAATTGTTGGTCTGTAGCTCATTTGAGAGTAGGGATGTAAAATCCCATTTAATCACTTCACCAGTTAAATGTTGTTTAACTGGTTAACGAGGATTCCATGGGCAGGGATCGCTCTCGCTCTCTTTAACTGGTTAACCTTTTACATCTCTATTTGAGAGCACTCTATTCTTAACAATCAATGTGTCCCAAGGAGCTGGCTGGGGGCAGGACACCAGCCTTGCAGGGGAAAGGTGGGTGTGGCAGTAACATCACAAAGAACATGAGAACGGCCATACCAGGTCAGATCAAAGGTCCATCTAGCCCAGTATCCTGTCTTCTGACAGTAGCCAATGCCAGATGCCCCAGGGAATCTTCAAGCAATCCCTCTCCCATCACCCATTCCCAGTCTAGGAGAGAGGCTAGAGACACTATTCATACCCATCCTGGCTAATGACCATTGATGGACCTAACCTCCATGAGTTTATGTAGTTCTTACTTGAACCCTGTTAAAGTCCTGGTCTTCACAACCTCCTCTGGCAAGGAGTTCCACAAGCCGACCAAGCTCTGTGTGAAGAAAAAGTTCCTTTTGTTTGTTTTAAACCTGATACCTATTAAATTCATTTGGTGATCTCTAGTTCTTATATTATGGGAACAAGTAAATAACTTTTCCTTATTTACTTTTTCCACACCAGTCATGATTTTATAGACCTCTATCATATCCCCCCTTAGTCTCCTCTTTTCTAAGCTGAAAAATCCAAGTCTTTTTAATCTCTCTTCATATGGGACCCATTCGAAACCCCTAATCATATTTTTTGTCCCTTTCTGAACCTTTTCCAATGCCAATATATCTTTAAGATGAGGCAACCACATCTGTATGCAGTATTCAAGATGTGGACGTGCCATGGATTTATACAGAGGCAATAAGGTATTCTTTGTCTTATTCTCTATCCCTTTTTTAATGATTCCTAACATTCTATTTGCTTTTTTGACTGCCGCTGCACACTGAGTGGATGTTTTCAGAGAACTATCCACAATGACTCCAAGATTTCTCTCTTGAGTAAATTTTAGATAAATTAGTCCCCATTATATTGTATGTTTAGTTGGGATTATTTTTTCCAATGTGCATTACTTACATTTACCAACGTTAAATTTCATTTGCCATTTTGTTGCCCAATCACTTAGTTTGGTGAGATCTTTTTGAAGCTCTTCAGAGTCTGCTTTGGTCTTCACTATCTTGAGCAGTTTGGTATCATCTGCAAGTTTTGCCACCTCACTGTTTACCCCTTTCTCCAGATAATTTATAAATAGGTTGAACAGAATTGGTCCCAGCTGAATAGGATTGGTCCCCAGACACAGCAGGCTCCCATACATCTTGGAAGCAAGCATTATCTGGAGGGACGGGGCAGTTTTTCCTTAGTGCTGGGGAGAACGAGAAAGGAGAAACTGGGAATTGGAAATCTATTTTCCAGTCTGTCCTCCTAGCCTGCACCCCAGTGGGCCATCCTTGGTCAGGGCAGAGCTATGCTGGTCCCTTCCGCCTTCAGGGGCAGAGGAAGGAGGTAGAACTTCAAGTCAGGGCCCTGACTGGCTTTGGGAGTGAGAGCCTCAAGCTGTCCACCCCTTTCAGTTCCAACCCCTAGTGAGATCCAGGAATTAGATATTCCACCATGAGCACCATATCTCAGTCCCAGGGATGGAAGTGTGCTCATTTTCACAGCATTTGTGCCTGTATATTTGTCCTGGCCTGCCTCCTTCCCCTATGATGTGTCACTTTCTGTATCAGATGCAGAGGATTCCAGGGAAGAATCAAGGCCGTAAGGAGCAGCAGAGCCCCATTTTGATTCGCCATCCCAGTCCCTGGATTTCATGGAAGTGATTTGAGCCCTGCCCCCTGACTCCAGGCATAGACAGGCTGGCTCCAAAAGGCTGTAGGACCCATAGCTGCAAGGACTGTGGGTTGGGAGTGTTTCCCTTAAAAAGGCAGATTCAGAGCAGGGAATGAGATAGACTTGAGTCAAGTTATGGGGACCATGTTCCAACCCGTTTCAACCAGATTCTTGCCTGGCCCTGGGTCCCTTCTTGTTCTCCTGGACAAGCTGGGGGTGCAAGTCTTCATGGAGGGCCCTGCCCACATCCCCTTGCTCCAGGACCCCTTGAGGGAGAAACTCCTGGCCCAGGAGAGATTGGGAGCTGACAGGAGAATACTGATGGAGCCCCCTCTCTTCCCTTCCATTCAGCCTTAGCACACTTTCCCAACTATTGAACTTGGTGGCTTAGTTGTGACTGTCCTTGCATGACCCAGTCCAAGATATTGGCCAGTTGGCCAGAGAGGGGATTTACTGGCTCTGCAAACTGCTGCTACACCAGAGGTAAGGAAACCCATCTGGGAAATGGGACCCAATAGAAAAGTGCCACTGTCAGAAGCCCAGGCAATGGGACCTCTGAGGAAATGATACACCTCCTATCTGAGATTGTCCAACATTGAGTAATGGGAGCCCTGTCGAAACTTGCCAGATCCTCTGAGACGGACCTCAGCCAGAGGATGTCTGTCTCTTTCCTCCTCCTGCTTCTCAGTTTAGGGTCAGCCCCCCTCCCCACCCACTGTAGGTACCCCTAATATTCTGTTGGGCCAAGGATGCAACCCAATGGGAATGGAAGAACACAGCCACCAACACCAGACAGACATCTGACAATGAGACGCTGCTAAGGAACAGGGAGATGGAGGGAATGGAAGCAGAAGCTTCTCCTACAATGGGGTGGGGTATGTCTGACACTGAGAGTACTAGAGAGGAAAATGAGTCCACTTCAGGGTGCCCATTGCCATTAATTGTGCCTGATTCCTGTGGGGAGTATCCAAGTACTAGTACACAAGTAGTAGAAAGTAGTTATTAATGGTTCAGAGTCATGCTGGAAGGGCATAACAAATGGGGTTCCACAGGGGTCGGCTTTGGGACTGGTTCTGTTCAATATCTTCATCAACTATTTAGATATTGGCATAGAGAGTACGCCTATTAAGTTTGCCGATAATACCAAGCAGGGAGGGGTTGCAAGTGCTTTGGAGGATTGGGTCAAAATTCAAAATGATCTGGCAAACTGGAGAAATGGTCTGAGATAAATAGGATGAAGTTTAAAAAGGACAAATGCAAAGTACTCCACTTAGGAAGGAAAAATCAGTTTCATACATACAGAATGGAAAGTGACTGTCCAGGAAGGAATATTGTCTAGAAAAGGATCTAGGGGTCATAGTGGACCACAAACTAAATATGAATCAACAGTATGAGGCTGTTGCAAAAAAAAGCAAACATGATTCTGGGATGCATTAACAAGAGTGTGTGAGCAAGATACCAGAAGTCATTCTTCCACTCTACTCTGCACTGATTAGACCTTAGCTAAAGTACTATGTCCAGTTCTGGGCACCATATTTCAAGAAAGATGTGGAGAAATTGGAGAAGGTCCAGAGAAGAACAACAAAAATGATTAAAGGTCTAGAGAACATGACCTATGAAGGAAGACTGAAAGAATTGGGCTTGTTTAGTTTAGAAAAGAGAAGACTGAGGGGGGACATGATAGCAATTTTCAAGTATCTAAAAGTATGTAAAAGTATGTTACAAGAATGAGGGAGAAAAATTGTTCTCCTTGGCCTCTGAGGATAGGACAAGAAGCAATGGGCTTAAATTGCAACAAGGGAGGTTTAGGTTGGACTTTAGGAAAAACTTCCTAACTGTCAGGGTGGTTAAACGCTGGAATAAATTGCCTAGGGAGGCTGTGGAATCTTCATCACTGGAGATATTCAAGAGCAGGTTTGATAGCCATTTGTCTGGGATGATCTAGTAGGTGCTTGGCTCAGCCTTGAGGGAAGGCGACTGGACTTAATGACCTCTCAAGGTCCCTTCCAGTTCTAGTATTCTATGGTTCTACGTATCTCATAGATCCTTTTTCTCTTGAGACAGGAGGACATCATGGCCAAGGTGATGCACCAGCTCCACTCCCTCCCATTCTTTCACCAGGTGTTTCTGATGGGTTGTAGAACACCTGACTGGGCCAGAAGGGGTTAGAAAGTCAGCCTAGGCCACTGCGATCCTACCCTACTGCCTGTGTTTCCTGCAAGCTGTGCACTTGTGCAGTCACTCAGGAGAGATTCCAATGCCATCCAGCTGATTAGTAGAGCACCCACAGCTAGGTTTTGTTTCTACTGGTGGTGCACATTCACACAGGTCTCTGTGTGTCTGGCATCCCTTCTGTCAACAGAGCCTATGTTTACATAGCTGTGCCAGCATAGCCCCCTAGCTCAGATGTAGCCCATATGCACAGAAGGAGTTTTTCTGTTGTGCGAAAGAATTCTCTGTAGTAACTCAGAGCTCTTCCCACAAAGAAGCCCATCAACAGCCCCTGGGGATATTTGCCAGGGTAAGGGTATGTCTACACTTGCCCCCTAGTTCTAACTAGGGAGGCAAATGAAGCACACCAAAGTTGCTAATGAAGTGCAGGATTTAAATATCCCGTGCTTGATTAGCATATTAAATGTTGATCGCCATTTTAAAAAGCCTGTAGCCCGAATTAACTCGCCGTGTGTAGACGCAGTAGTCCAGTCCAAAACCCTTTCCTCAAATTAACTGTTACTCCTCATTGCACGAGGAGTAACAGTTAATTTGAGGGAAGGGTTTTGGATCAGACTATTGCGTCTACAGTCGGTGAGTTAATTCGGGCTACAGGCTTTTTAAAATAGCGACGACGTAATCAGCGCGGATATTTAAATCGCGCTTCATTAGCAACCATTATCTTCATTTGCCTCCCTAGTTCTAACTAGGGGGCAAGTGTAGACATACCCTAAATTACTAAGTTTAGAGAAAATATATTTCCTTTTTATAAATGTTTTTACTCAACATACTTTTTGTTATGATCAGTTTTTCTATTTCCCCTGTACAATCAAGGTAGACACACAGACCCATAAGGTATTCAGGCTCCTCACTACCATCGAAAATCAATGGAATTTAGGATCCTAAATACTTTTAAAAATGTGGGTCAGAGTGGTCAATCTGGTAAACATTTCTTCACATGCACTTTTTAATATAAAGTATTTCTATTGAAATCAATGGAAATATTCATGTGTTTTAAAATTTGACATGTACCTAAGGCCCCAAAGCTTATTTTCCTGTTTGTTCAAATGTGGTAACAGAATGAAGACAAACATTTACAAAAACAAAGTACTGTGATTATAAAACACCAACCTTGCTGGAGGATTAAAGGGTGGATGAATCTAAAACTTTTAATTTCTTTGTTTAATTGTGACTAGATTTGAAGCAAATACTGTCTCTTTAATATAAGAAATCTTGAAAACCGGATAATATTGCTCATTATATTCTGAAACATTGCACTGTACATGCCCAGGGTACACTATATAGAAATGGTTTAATCCTAATTTTTTGGACTTTGAGATGTGCTCAACAGGACCAGTTCCTGCAATATAAAAAGGGAGATTTGTCAGCCTAACTACTACAGTGACACAGCATCCATGTTAGCAACAGCACAATAAATGACTCTGTAGGAGCATCAACAAAAGACTTAAAATAGCTAACCAATAACATCATACCACCATGGGAACTAAATCAGATTTCTCCGCGATGATGAGCATAAGAGATATATTTGCTTCCTTCATAAAGTTTTACTGGTCCATATTAAAATTTGCTACAAAACTGAAGTGACTACCAAACACATGGCAATTTAAACCACTGTATCAAACTATCAGTTTCAAAATAAAAAACAAAATGCAGAAAAGCTTTCAGGTAAGAAAAGAGATGCAGTCTCACCCCTACTTTGTTCAAGTTATCTATCAATGACTAACTTCATTGGTGTAAACCCCTAGTGTAGACAGGGTTTTCATCAGTTCATCATGATTTCTACCAGTGCAGCTTACTCCAATTACTCCCTTTAAAACATCATGCATTTATATGAGCTGTGCAAATCAATCCAAACATAGAAGTCAGTCTTGCAGAACGAGATCTGCACCATGTTCTGACCAATTCCAAGCGGACGGTTGCCAATCAGTGTTCATGGGGTGAATGGCAAAGATCATGATACTGCTGTAATTAGTATATCACGTGGTGATTCTGAACAGGTTTAACCAGTCAAAGCACATAATAATAAACACTAATGCTGTACAACCTACACCGGCTTCCCTTTGAGCTAGAGTCACTTAAAAGAGAAATGTAAATAAAATATCCCTGCATGGACTAGGTCTACTCTAGTTCCAGGAACCACCTCTTATTCCAAGCCACAACACGACTTCAAATATACTGGCAAACTGAGATAATTAAATACTGGTTTAAAAAAACTATATAAATGTCTGCGTCCTTAATGCCTCCACCACAGATGGAGCTGCAGTGCTAATGAATGCCAGGTCCTCCATTTGCAACTGTTGATAGACTAGCATATTTTGGCCCCGTTTTCCAGCAATGGTACTCAGAGTCAACCTTACCTATAGCAGAGCAGGCAGCTGCATAGGGCACCTGAAAATTTGGGGTACTGCACTGGGTCTTAATGTCCACTCAACTTCCTCTTCTTATTCTTGTTCTGTTGTTGCTCTGCTTCATCAGGAGAAGGTCTAGTTAACTTAAAAGTGAAAAAGCTTGGCAGATCTATTAGCAGGACATCAAACTTCTGAAAGAGCCATTCGAGGGTTAATGAAGTAATTTATCAGACATTTGCCAACCCCAGGTATATACTGTCAGGTTTTGAATTTACTGTATTAGGCTATGTCTACACAAGGCTTGGCAACAAAAGTGAAAACTGGTCAAACCAGTTTTTCTGTCTCCCACTGTGGACAGTTCATGGCCACATTGCTAGCTCCCCCCCCAACATCTGGTAGAGCAAAGTAATGTGACTATTCATCCCACAGTGCAATGCTGTGAGAAGGCAGAGCTGATCCCTGTTGTTGGGATTCCCTCAGTTCTGTGAGCTTTCCATACTAAGGAATGTCAAAGCAGCACAGCAGTCTCTCTAGCTCTCCTGCTGCAGCAGCAGACCAGAGGTATTCCAATGATTTACTCTTAAAATCAGAGTAGTCTGAGCTTCATGAAAAATGGGTTTTCTTTTAAAGTGTCAACAAATATTTTCCACTTCTTAAAATCCTTCAGAAATTATGTTCATCTTAATATGGCTACAATATAAATACTGCTAAACTTTCCTTGCTCAGGGATACAGATAGCATACTAGTACATATGTTTTGCCTTCTGAAAATTGCTTTTTGGTTTTTTTTTAAAGGTTTCCTGTTTTGTTGGGGGGCTGGGGAGGTTGTAATAGGCAGAAATACTGTATGTTCTGGACAAAATACCGTTGGGGCCATCGAACGCTTAATGCTGGGGAAAGTTACATGTTTAAAGCCCTGTTGTGTAGAGGGAGAAATTCACTTCATCCACATAAAGCCAAAATAATCCCTCCCTCACAGTCCCTTCTCCAGCCAATGTGCTGAATTAGCAAGTGGTTCAGAATCAGGAAGCTGTATCATGTACAATGGCAGCTTTGTTAATTTATTCGTGGATACCATGTAATCTCTCTGCCATGCCCTTGGTCTGCCATCACTGTCATCCTCTGTGCTGGTTTATGTGGTGCCAATTCAGTGATTCCCTGTGAAGTATGCATGGGTTCCAAGCTACCATGCATAGACAATCCATCATTATTTCTCCTGCAAAAGCCCATCACATTGCTAATGTGCTGCAGAAACTTTGTACACCTGGATGAATTTCTCCCACAGAGAGGAATATCTTACTACCAGTTTTCACCTCAAACTCCCAGTGCCCGCAATGCATAAAGAGATCAGACTGGCAAGATACACAGCTAGAACTTAAGGCAGCAGCAATGAAAGGATACCTCCGGAGTAACTCTACTTCACTTTGAATTATTTCAGCTGCACATCAGTGCCACTGACACCAGAATCTCTCTGTTAACATTTGGCAGTAGTGCGAGAGACTTACCTCTGAGGATATGTCTACACTGCACTGCTTATTTCAAAATAAGCTACTCTGGAATAGTTTTTCCGAAGTAGCTTATTTAGAAATAGCACATCTACACTGAAGGGAAGCCTCAAAATTAGTCTGAGGCAGGCTTCCCTAATGCAGACATGCTATCTTGATTTACAGTCCCAGGAGGCACTGGGGAGGAATAACTTAGAATGGCCCTGGTGAGGGGCTACTTCAAAATAGCAGCAGTGGAGAGTTTACACACAACTTATTTCGAAATAGCTATTTTGGAATCGGCGTTATTCCTCTTAAAATGAGGTTTACAGATTTCAGAATAAGCCATTATTTTAAAATTATTTCAAAATAACGGATTGGCTGTGTAGACGCTCACATTGTTATTATTTCAAAATAATGCTAGTCAATAGCCTAACATTTTATGACATCTTGTTTTGAATTTGATTTGATTTTTACTCTTGCAAAGTCAAGGCAACCTTTGCTTTCTGAGGATTGCAGGAACGGGCCCAATGATTTTAAAAACAATGTTCCTGTTAGTGCTGAGCAAAAACAAAAATTCTGAAATAAAAAACCCCAGTTCTGTTAGCTAATAAATACGTATATTCAGACATAGTGCACATTGCACTAATAGGTGGTATTATGTGCATGGTATTAATATACACTATATATATGGATGTTAGGAAGTTATGTTAACTGAATGTCTTGTGCTCTTCCCACAATTCCGTTCACCCATGTCGAGCATTCCACTGAACTTTGCAAAGTTGAAATCACCTTTTGCATTAGAAAATAGGAAGCCTGACAAAGCAAAGATGCATGGACACTTTGTACCAAATACAGCTGGGAAGAACTTCAGTGGATCATCAATACTTTGTTAAAATAAAAATGCTATTTGGTGACTTAGCTTAGATTTTTTTATTATTATTATTTTATTATTATTTAAAGCCTCCTCCCCAAAAATCTGTGAAGCAATGATCAAGGAAGTTCAAATAGGGAGACAAAGCTGACCAAGGCACAAACTAGTGGGTTAAACTTAAAGTGATATGTAAAAAGTTTTGTAACTTGTTTAAATAAAAAAAAAAAAATCACACTGTAAATAGTATTACTACTAACTGAAATGTGTCTCTCCGAAGCACACCTTCTATGTAAAGTGAACATGCTTTGAAATAAGAATTGCTTCCCAGAAAGAGGGTATGTATTTAGGGGTTTTTTATTGTACTTCTTTAGACAATACATTTGGTCTCTTGAATATTTTAAAAAAGTGAATGATGAGTATAGCCAAAATGGCCACAGGACTATTCATTGTTTTTAAAAGTTCTTTTAGTCAATAGTTCAAACTGAAACTTAGGGTTGTTGTGTTTTTCATTTTTCCTCACTAAAACAAAACAAAGAAAGATTTGTTTTAAATTAAATGTTTAGTTTGACCTGAATTTAAATTTTGGTTTTTCATCTTGACATGTTTTTCATCATGTTTCAAAATTTCAAAGTCAAACTGCATCTTAAAATGAAGGGCTAAAACAAAATGATTGAAATTGAATGTTTTGAAATGAAAAGTCAAAATGTTTCATTTTGAAATATTTCAACTTTTCTGATTATTTTTTCCATTTTTTTTCAGTCAAACTATTTTCGAACTTGAGCTGAATTTGTAAATAGATTAAATTCCCCACAAAAAGGCATTTTGGGGAAATTTACTTTTTTTTTTTTTTTTTTTTTAAAGAAAAAGACACTCAGCTCTATATACTGTTTCAAGATACATAAACATCAGTATTTGCTTTATGGTGTCACTATTATAGAGTGTGATAGAAAACGTCCCAAACATGCTGTTTTTAAAGACTCAAGAATGATACTGTATCTTTTTTTTCCATTATAGAAAACTATTTCAGACATTTCAGCATATCTAGAAATTCCAGTATGTAAAATAGAAATAGCATTAAATAATTCAGTCAAAACTTATCATGATGTATCATACTTCAAGAATAAACTTAACTTCAGATATATACCTTAATCACAGTTTAATGCTGTAGGGCAACTATGAATCTCTCAATATTAGACATTACTTAGTCCTGCCATGAGTGCAGGGGACTGAACTTGAAGACCTCTCGAAGTCCCCTCCAGACCTATGATTCTATAATTAATCATGGCGATGATGGACCTTGCAGACCTGTAGACTTCCTCCAGTCCATCTCTACATTCCAAAGCTTCATTGCATGCTGTTCAGCCATGTCTCCGAGATGGAAAAAAACATCCCAGCACACTGTATTCAAACTCCATGAACATACAAAGTGGTGCACGTCTTCTCCCTATGTGTCAACAGTAGGGTCTGTCACAGATATTCATGGATTAGCAGAAGCCAGATCACACAACTTCAGTCTAGAATATCATCAACTGGGGACACTGGCAGCTGCAATGGTGAGTGAGGGAGTATTCATTGGAAATGGCCAAGAGCCAAGGTGATATGGGTAGAATCCCAGCCAAGCAGCTGATCCACTGTGTAATAGTAGTAGGTCACAATGACCATGTCATTGACCTACAGGTCTGTCTGCCTCTCTGAAGCCTAATTGATTCAACACACCAAGAATTTGCAGAAAGTCTGATAGTCTCACCTCAATTTTCCTGGTAAAATCAATTACTGAAAAGGGGTCAAAGTAAAAAGAAGCGTGCTCACTCACAACATTAAGTAGGGAGACCTAAAATAATAAAAAATCTGTTTGATAGTTCATACTATAAATTACCCTTTTTATATCCTGTAGTGCATCAGAGCTCTTTTTCACCAACTAAAGATGAAAGCAAAATCAAATAGATAAGCTTTTGGATGTAAAATTGGCCAAAGACTGTATATCTAAGGCCCAGGTTTTTAGAATTACTTGCACATAATTTGCAGATGCGGTTGTACTAATTGTTCATTCCAGTGACCAGATGGACATCTTACTGGTATTTTCCTTGCAAAATTACTACTGTTGTCTGTGTAATTATGCATGCATATTATGTGTGTGTGCTTTTGTGAGCTTATTAATACAGACATTGAACTGGCAGTGAATTCTGAAGACAAAAGAGTATATTTTGCAGGAGGCTATGTACCAAAAATTAAAATCAGTACCTTGAAGTTTTTCAGAAGGTCTAATTTAGTTAAGTTCAGAAATTGATCAGTGATAAAGGAAACCAAAAAGTTGCAAAAGCAGCAATCATATCTAAATACATCTCTAGAATGTCAATACATCAGTAGATCAGGAACCAGATTCCTTGTAATTGAATCAAATTATTTGTAATTTTTAAAAGCCTTCATTAACACTTCAGATACATTTTTCTTGGGGAAGGGGAGGGGAGGGATAGTAAAGGCAAAAGAAGAAACTCTTTTAGATTGCTTCATTTTCCTCCTTTCCCCTGCTTCCAGGAAATATAAGCGTTATATTTTACCATACATAAAGAACAAGCCATATACTTTCAGTTTTGACTTGTTTACTTTACGCTGGGGGAAACAACAAAACAAAAAAGCATAGAAGTAATGTTGCCCCAGAGATGGTACAGCATGTTAGTCCTCTAAAATAATCTCACCCACAGAATAATTACTGTTGCTTGAGACAGCATGCTTTTAGAAATGTAAAGATGCAGTATACAGAAGACAAGATCACAGCAGTTACACAGCTGTATATATTAGAATAACAATCTTATATAGTCTTCTGGCTTTTCCTGTAGCTAATATTTTGTTTTTAATAGAATTTGCCCTCTTATTCTTTACTAAGGCTCAGTTTTGATTTGTTTTCTTATGCGCCTCTAAAGAATTACTGTTTAATAGACGAGAACGGCTATGGTTGCTTGGTTGACATTTACTTTCAGATCACTAGTCTTTCCTGTTTCTTAGACTGTAAGTGCTGACTACATTTCATCATTGCATCTTAGGGCTGAATTGGCTCTTGTATTTAATTCTGAAGCAACAATTGACTTATCTGGCTAGTCAATTTTGTTTTGATGCCCTTAGTTTTGCTTTTATTCATGTGAATCAGTTGACTCTTGTGCTACTTGATTTGGAATACTCTTAGGAACTGTAAGGATTTTACAGATACAGTTTATATGCAACTAGAAGCTATTCTTTATAGGAAATGCATTTCATTTGACACACTGTAAACTTTTATTTCCATTGGTTATAACTCATCTATACTATTAATTAATTTGGGCCAACGTAACTTCTAACATCAAAATAAGGGTAGGATGAATCTGTTTAAAAAAAAAAAAAGCGCATTCTAGTATGGATGGGGAATAATTATGTTAATTCAAGATGTGCAAAATATTTAAATTAATCTTTCACATATGATTTCTCCTTTTCAATTCATTCTAACTGAACCATAGCCAGTTAGGGTAGAAGTGCCTTCAAACCCCCAAATATATATCTCATTAGAGCCCTGCAAATCCATGGATATCCACTTTATATTAGTGGGTATCTGCATCCATGGATGTGGTTGTCTGCAGCTCATTTTTGCAGCTACAGATTCAGATGCGGATACAAATTTTGTATCTGCGCAGGGCTCTATTATTTCCTCATTTCTGGTTCTTCTAAAATAGTTTATCCTGGCTCTGATATACAGAGTAGCAGGTATATTGTATCTGTATATTACAAATAAGTCACCTTTCATTTGTCTGGGTAAAGAGTGACTCAGGGTTCAAACCTTCATCCACCGACGTCACTAAGCAGATGTTCCCCCACTTGTGGAGATAAGATTAACATCTACGCGGAACAGGGCATTCTCAGCTTTTGCTCCCAGGCTGTGGAATTCTCTTCCTCGGGATATTCGCATGGCGCCAACGCTAGCGTTGTTTCGACGTCAGGCTAAAGCCACCCTTTTTACTCGTGCTTTTATTAATGTTTGAGTCTGTATGTATGTGTTCCTCCTCTCTATATGTTTTTAGCTGGTTATGTCCCTCTGAGGTCTCATATTTTAAATTTTTAAATTTTTATATATATTTGTATTTTTTTTTTGTTGTTCTTGTAAGCCGCCTTGAATATTTTAAATAGAAAGGCGGGTTAAAAACATTTAAATAAATAATTAAATAAATGTTCCCAATGGTTTCCATCTCTGCAGCAATAAACCATGAACCACATCTGTGTATGATTTCATGGTGCACAGAAGCTAATGAGCTGGTTTAAGGCAATCTAGGGTTCTACGTACACCATAAGACAGGGCCCCCTGAAATGACATTGGCAAGGTGGGGCTCTCTTCCCCTCCCAGAGAGGCACATGCAGTGGCCTGTCACCGCACAACAACTAGTGTAGTCCTCTCCTTTGTCCTGCAGAGGCAGGATTGGCTACAGGGAAGACCCCAATATATTCCACGGCAGCCTGAGTTTACCTCTATGCGGATGATGTTGGCACAACTTCCCAACCCATGCCAGTAAATCTTGGAGTTTGCACCCATTAAGATGAATGACCAATTTACATTCCCAGACCTATAGTTTCAGGCTACTTAAAGTTTCAAGAGGCAAATATGGCTATATCAGTCATGTTTTCAAGTATCCCACCACGGCCACACAACTATAGGTGCCAGAAACAGAAACTTAAAAAAATTAAAGTGTAGTTGTTGATCTGGTCACAAAAGTAAATACAGGGACATGTGGTCTTCTGGCTATCACATGTTCCATCAAAGCAAGTCTGGCTATCACATGTTCCATCAAAGCAAGAAAATAAGACAACCACCTTCCTTTTAACTTTTGCAGTGAAACAGGAGGCAGTTCTTGTAAGGATAATTCTGTGCCATGAAGTAAATATTTGAGGCACTGGATTATGCAAATATGTGAGCCAAGATTTTAAAAAGCCTAAAGGTAGGCTCGTCAAGTCATAATTCAGCTCTGAAGTGGGTTTGGTCTAATTTTCAGAAGTACTGACCACCAGTCATGACTGGAATCTATCTGATTTTGTGCAGCCTACATCTCCAGACTGTGTTCCTGGCCCTTATGAAACAGTTATTAATAATTCTGACTTTATGCATGCATTTTTAAAATGTGTTGTCATTGTGTCAAAGAAACATGGTACTATTAGGACTGAGTCAGATAAATACAGCTCTTACCATGGGCAAGCAGCAGGTAAAATCCTGAGAAGTCAGTTTTCAAACTACTGATCAGACCTGCAGCAGTGTACCCAATTATATTCCAAAAATATCTCCAGCCCCTTTCTGAACTGTTTTGCAGTCCTAGTACTGACTTTGGCAGCTTTTTTTTTTTAAATTACAGCAAGTAGCCCTGTGGCACCTTAAAGATTAATAAAAATTTGTAGTATCATGAGCTTTCATAGACAAACCCCACTTCTTCAGATGAGATGATTTTGAGTGGAGATCCACTTAAGTGGGTTTTGCCCGTGAAAATTCATATGTATTTGTTAGTCTCTAAGGTGTCATAGAACCCCTCATTATTTTGAAAGTTACAGACTAATACAGCTACCCGAGACTTTTTTTTTAAATTATACTTGAACCTCTGTAATCCAGCAACACTGGGAAATAGGCTATTATTGAGTGGGTTATTGAATTTTCCAGACCATGGGTGTTCACCATAATGAAGGTGAAACAAAGTCTATTACTAAAGCTTTGTATGTACAATTATAGAGTATTGTACATGTAAAACATGTCAAAAGATAAATCCTTAATGTACTGTATTTAAACTGCTATTGGGGGTAATGGTGCAGGGTCTGGGAGGGCCATGCAGGGATTTGAACCATGGGTGTTCCTGGATCACAGACACCCAGATTAAGGAGATTCATGTGTATTATTAGTCCATTTGCTCTTTATATAGGGAACTTCTGTCTGAATCTCTTATAATCTAATAGCCTCTTCAACATCTGCCATGACATTGGGTATTGCATTAGTTATCACATATTGGACAGTTTTACTATTGTAACTCTAGTAGTCTGGCTTTCTAATTAAAAAAGAAACACACCTCTCCTCCTAACCTCCCCAACTATTTTTTTGTCTTAAATTAAATAAGCATCTTGAAGAAAGGCCAACACACTTCTCTTAATGAGCCCAGTCTGAGGATGGGGACTGAAAAAACCCAATCAGCAATAGTTGGAGGCAGCTTCCGGTCAGTAATGGGGTGGAGGGAAGGGAGAGAAAGAAAGAGCCCATTGGCAGTTTTGCTCAGCTTTGATCAGCTTACTTTTAGTGATTTTGAGGTCATGCCCCTAAATCTTTGCACAATGCTTTAAAAATACAAAAGTGTTAATGGAATAAATCAGAAATGTAAAAGTTTCCAACTAAAGTAAAGTAGTCTAAAAGTCCTATTAAAAAAGTGGAGCAGATCAACACTGTAATAATTTAAAATAAAATAAAAAAATACAGAGGCCAGGAAGTAAATCCAAGATTAGAATGAAAATGCAAATAATAAATGTATCCATTGAAACTGGAAGCAGTGACTGTTGATTCCTGAATGTTACTGCCCTTCATAGGATGGGATAGACAATAGATCTTAGGCTATGCCTATAGTACTGTATGCATTTTGAAATAAGTTATTATTATAGTGCATAATTATATTGAAATAGCATGTCCACACTGACTGGAATCTGAATTGCATTTAAAGCCCCTGGAAGCACTCCAGGCAGGGCATCGGGACAGCAGTCGCTTCCTGTAGCTATCTGAGGCTCATGCTTAAAGGGCCTTCCCCTCTACAGCTACACTTCAGACTCTTCTCCATTGCCTACCTCCTTGAGGGACAGCAAACTCACACCGCACGCTCTGGTTACCCTTGGAAACCACAGCACTTCCACCATGGAGCCAACTCTGCTGCAAAGCAGTGCCAGGCTGCTGTATCTGATGGTGCAGTTCATGCAGACTACGCTTGTGGTGCTGCATGGGGACGACGACCAGCCTGGAATGGGGAACCTCTGCACCCAGGCCTGGGCGCTCCTCATGCACCACAGTCCCTTCTGATGCCGGGAGACTAGTTCTGACTAGTGGGACCACATTGTCATGGAGTGGCGGGATAACCAGCAGCAGCTCCAGAATTTCCGCATGTGGAAGGACACCTCCCTGGAGCTCTGCGAGTGGCTCACCCTTCCTCTCCGGTGACAGGACATCCACATGCAACGTGCCATCCCCCTCCAGAAGTGCATCACCATTGCACTTGGGAAGCTCGTCACACCAGACAGCTACTGCTCAGTGGGGAACCAGTTCAGTGTGGGAAGATCGACCGGTGGGGCCATGCTCGTGCAGGTTTGACTTTCTTACTGTTGTCCTAGGAGGGTGGTGAAGTACTGGGATGGGTTCCCTAGGAAGAGGCATGGAATCTCCGTCCCTAGAGGTTTTTCAGTCCCGGTTTCACAAAGCCCTACCTGGGTTGGGGTAGTTGGAGTTGCTCCTGGTGTGGAAAGGGGCTTGGACTCAGGAAACTCTTGAGTGCTCTGGCAAACCTGTGATTCTATGTTTCTATAGGTGGTAAAGGCCATCAATGCCGTCCTGCTGCATGGGGTCATCACCCTGGGTGACGTGGAGCCCGTGATCGCTGCCTTTGCCCTAACTGTGGGGGAGACATTGACGGCACTCACATCCCCATCCTGACCTCTGACCACCTGTGAAGGAGTACTTTCCAATAGTGCTACCAGCCCTCATGGTCCAGCAGGACAACATTTACATCGGATGGTTGGGGGAAGGTGCACGATGCCTGTGTATTCAGGAATTTCAGCCTCTTCCAGAGAATGCACGCTGGCACATTTTCCCCCGACTGCACCATCAAGGTCAGGAAAGTGGACATACCCATCTGAATCATGGGTGACACAGCCTACCTTTTGCTTCCCTAGCTAATGAAGCCCTACATGGGACACCTGGACCCCACAGAGAAGATCTTCAACAACAGGCTCAGCAGGTGCCACATTGCTGCGGAGGGTGCCCTCAGCTGCTTGAAGGGGAGGTTCCGGAGTCTCCTCACCCATCTGGATCTCAGCAACTGGAACATCCCCCATGTGCTGGTGGCCTGCTGTGTGCTTCACAAACTTTGTGAAAATAAGAGGGAGACTTTCCTGCCATGGGGGCAGGGGCAGGGGCAGGGGCAGAAGCTGAGTGACTCGCCAGGGCTTTTGAGCAGCTGTACACTGCTGCCATCTGGCAAGCCCATCAGAGGGCTGTGCTCTTCCTAGAGACCTGGGCCTTCCCTCAAGGGGCCTCTGCATTGCCCCTGTGGGCCTTTCCTTTCACACCCCTCCCTTCCCACCTTCCCTCACCTGCAGGCAAAATAAACCAGACTTTTTATTTGAAACAATAACTCAGTCATTTTTATTTGGGGAATATATCACTGGGGAGGGACTGGTGAAAGAACCTGGGAGGGGGAAAGAAGGAGGAGGAGGGTCTCAGGGATGAGGCTGGGAGTGGCGCCTGCCTCGGGTGTGTTGAGACGCCTCGGCAGCCCAGGAGATCCCATCATCTTGTGTGTGTGACCCTTGGTGGCTCTGGAGGGGGTAGGAGGAGAAGCTGGGGATGCAAGGGCAGGTGCGGGTGCTGGAGGGAATTGGTTGGGGGGAGCAGGTGCTGGTGCTGAGAGTTGAAGGATGGCAGGTGTTGGGGGCCAGGTGGTTGGTGGACCAAGTGATAGCTGTGACCAGGCTCTCCAAGGCAATGGTGATTGAAGAGCACAGGGCTTTGTGCTGGCAGGACAGCTGATGCCAGACCATCCTCAGCTCCTGGTTAGCCCAGCACTCCTGGCACTACTTCTCGAAGTTGCTGTTCAAGGACCAGCGGCACTAGAGGTGTTCCCACACCAGGTCATTGTGGGGTCACCGGCGCCTGTGGGTTTTGGGAGGATGGTACAGGAGGTGGTGGATGTGCCATGTTTGCAGCTGGCCCAGCTGTGGAGAAAAGTTACAAGGGCAGTCATCCCAGGAGACACTGGGCAGAAGGCCATCCAGCCATAGACATCCGCATTGTGGAGACTGGTGCTGAGATCCTGAAGGCTAGACTCCTCGCCCCAGACCTCTAGGAGATCCAGGATCTCTGCACCAGTCCAGGATGGAGCCCCCTTTTGCCCTGGTCAGGGGCTTCAGAAGTGACTGCTGTCATTCTCGCAGCCATGGGGAGCTCAGACAGAGTGTTGGGATCTGCCATGGCAGCAATGCAGGGTGCTGCTGTGTGACACGGGGCTAGCAGGTCTGGTGTGGTGTCACAGGCTTTAAACCCTGCAGAAGAAGGGAAGCTGTAAAGTTTTGTGGGGTGTGGACAAAGTGGCCACCAGGGCAGCTGCGAGAAGCCCTTGAGGCCAATTATTTTGAAATAAGCACTGCTGAGTGTCCACACTAACCCTATTATTTCAAAATAGGTATTATTCCTCATAAATTCAGGGGTTAGTATTTTGCAATAACAAGCCTATTATTTTGAAATTATTTCAAAATAATGGGCTTGCTGTGTGGATGCTCACCTTGTTATTTCAAAATAACGCTGTAGTGTAGACATGTCCTATAGAAAAGATTGTAGTCTCTTCTTTATAAACCTTAGTGTGAGGAGAGCTAAAGGTTAACACCCATTCACATGTGAATGAAGTCCAAACAGATGTTTACACCTAGGCTGTGTCTACATAGCATCCCTTTTCCGGAAAAGGGTGCCAAATGAAACAAGTCGGAATTGCAAATGCAGCGGGGATTTAAATTTTCCCCGCGGCATTTGCATGTATAACTGCTGCTTTTTCGGCTCGGGGCTTTGACGGAAAAAGCGCCAGTCTAGGCAGCGCTCTTGCGGAAAATAAAGCCTTTTCCGGAAGATCCTTATTCCTCTTAAAATCAGGAATAAAGGATCTTCCGGAAAAGGCTTTATTTTCCGCAAGAGCTGCCGTCTGGCGCTTTTTCGTCAAAGCCCCGAGCCGAAAAAGCGGCAGTTCATGCAAATGCCGCGGGGAAAATTTAAATCCCCGCTGCATTTGCAATTCCGACTTGTTTCATTAGCATCCCTTTTCCGGAAAAGGGTGCCAATGTAGACACAGCCCTACAGAATCTAGGTTTCAGCTACATCAGTGTGCACAAGATTTGGAAAATCAGTTGTAATATGCTAGATGTGTGGTCTCCAAACTGCCTTTCTGCTCCCTATGTTTTTGGCATGTCTGGGGCCTGTTTGGATGTTCTAATTTATTTTCTGGCTGAAAAAGCAGTGCCTTATAGGCCATACACAGACCCACGCTAGCAAGAGTGTGTGATGCCCCAATCATTTCCCCCTTCTCTCCTTCCTGGCCCTGACATGTTCCTTATTACTCTGTGTCTACTTGCCTATATTAATAGCTAATTGCCAGAATATACTCCTTAGGAACATTAAGTACAGCTTCTGAGCTTTGCTTGCTCAATAAAACTTGTGCTCTCCCAGTTTGCCAGTTTCAGAAGATGGCGTGTTTCATTTTTTTGGCCCAAGGAGGGCCTGGAATGTTCAGAAAGGAGTTTTTAGTAGCTTCCTTTTGTAATTTAGTTCCGCTCCCCTCCCCCATATATAGATATTAAAATTTTTTTCCTGTGGGACGACAGAATGACGTCATCATGTCACTGTGTGTCCCGCCTGCCTCCTCCCTCCCCCGTGGCCACATAAAGCCGGGGCTGGTGTACCGCGTCCTTGGCCACGGCCCAGCCCCCGGCGGTTGGGAGGAGAGAGCCAGGGCTGGCGCACCAGTGCCTCAGCCTGGCCTCCCACTCCCTGGCAGCTGGGGGGGCAGGGGGAAGAGAGCTGGGGCTGGCTCCTGTGGCCTTGGCCTGGTTCCCTCAGCATCCAGGGGTGGAAGGGGACAGGCCAGTGCTGTCATGCCTCATCCCGGCCCTCCCCAGCAACCAGGGGGAAAGCTGGGGCTGCCTACTCCCAGAGAGTCGGAGGGTTGGCGAGTGTAACAACCAGGGGGCACAGCCCACCCAAGTATATATAGGGTTTATATATAGTATTTTGTACGTATGTTTTGGAAACTGGTGATGAATGAATTTTAATCAAACCAAAGAGGGTAGGACTGTTACTTAATGAAGAGGGAAACATAATATCAGAAAAATGTGGAAATGGCACAGGGACTCCAAACAGAGCCAGGAGACCCCCTGTGGGTGGGTTAGGTGGAGTGGGGATCAGGGTGAGGAGGCAATGGGGGAATTGGAGATTGGGGTGTGATGGGTCAGGCTCAGAGGGTTGCAGGTTTTTGGAGTAGTGTTTTTGCTTCTCACTTGTGTGGTCCCCAACTGATAGTTGCCCACCCCGGCCATAAATAAAGAAAACACTGAAACTTTTTGTGTTGGACATAAAAATTAAATATTTTTCTTATTTAAAATGAAGTTTGATAAACTAACATGAGAAAATTAAAATGTTTAATCTGTTTAATAATTTAAATTAAAACCATTCTCTTTAGCTGCAGCACTAGCAAAACAGCTCGGGGGTAATTGTGTAATTAACGGTGAGTTTCTATTAGCAACTGGTGGTTCGTGGAAAGGTTTGTATTAGCCAGGTGGTCTACAGACCAAAAAGTTTGAGAACCACAGTGCTAGAGGGTGAGTGCTGCCTGGGCTGTGGTTCCAGGGATGGATGGAGATGGGGGCAGCTGAGAGGAGAGGAAAATGCATGGGGAGGGGGGGAGTCCCTCTGCCCCAAAGCTGTGTTGGCCCCCAGGTGCCTGGGTCCCTGGCAGGAAGGCGAGGGCAAAGCTGGCCTTACCATGAGGCGAACTGAGGTGGCCGCCTCAGATTCCAGACTGGGGGGCGCCACTAGGACCCAGAGAATTGAGACCTTTCAAAGTTTTGGCCCAAGCATGGGGGCATCATTTGAGCTCCCTGCCTCAGGTGCCAAAATGTTGTGGGCCGAACCTGAGCGAGAGCACCATGGACTGGACCCCCATGGGACCCTGCCCCCAGCAGGGCTGAACACCCACCCACTCCTGCCTCACCCATTTTCCTGAACACTATCCCCCTGCCCGGAGCCACCCTGATCCCAGCTCATGTTGGTGATCCAGCATCGCACCCCACACAAGATTGGAGCCTGCACCGTCTTCCTGCAGGGGTGAGGGAGCGGCCCTGAGGCTCTGCGCTGCATCCTGCTTCCAGGGAAGCGCATGCACGCTGCTCATCCCCTCCACACAGGAAATGCCAGAGCGGAGCCCAGGGTAGAAGACCTAGTGGGGCATGCGGTGAAGAGAGCCCTTCCCCCCCTCCCAGGAGAGTGGCGCGATCCAGGGAAGGAGAGTTAAATCTTCGCACGCCACTTCGGAAAGGTTGCCAACCCCGACCCAGACTTTAGTAAAGCATTTGATATAGTCTCCCATGACCTCCTTATAGATAAATTACAGAAGTGCAACCTAAATGGAGCTACTATAAGGTGGGTGCAGAACTGGCTGGATAACTGTTCTCAGAGGCTACGTCTACTACGAGTTTTCTCAGCAAAAAATATGCTAATGAGGGGACTCATTTACATGAGTCACTCTCATTTGCATATTTTTTGCCAATCTGTTTTTGCACTGTGATTTTTGTGCAAAAATAAGCAGTGTGGACATTTTCTTTTTGCGCAAAAACCCCTTTTTCCGCAAAAACCCCAGCACAAAAACAGAAAATATGCAAATGAGATCACAAGCTAAATTTGAGTCAGTGTGACACTGTTGCCAAAAAAAGCAAACATGATTCTGGAATGCATTAGCAAGAGTGTTGCAAGCAAGTCACCAGAAGTAATTCTTCCGCTCTATTCTGCTGATTAGGCCTCAGCTGAAGTATTGTGTTGCCCATAACAGGACACATTTCAGGAAAGATGTAGAGAACTTGAAAAGATCCAAAGAAGAGCAACAAAAATGATTAAAGGTCTAGAAACCATGACCTAGTAGGGAAGACTGAAAGAACTGGGTTTGTTTAGTCTGGAAAAGAGAAGACTGAGAAGAGACATGATAACATCTTCCACGTACCTAAAAGATTCCTACTAAAAGGAGGGAGAAAAGTTATTCTCCTTAAATTCTGATGATAGGACAAGAAACAATGGGCTTAAATTTCAGTAAGGAAGGTTTAAGTTGGACATTAGGAAAAAAATTTATTCCAGTGCTTACTCACCCTGATAATTGCCTAGGGAGGTTACAGAATCTCCATCAATGGAGATTTTAGGGAGTAGGTTGACAAGTCTGTCAGGGATGATCTAGATCAGTGTGTCTCAAAGTGGTCTGCAGATCCACTCGGAGAAACCTGCTAACTGGCTGCTCTGGTTTATTAACTGCCTCTGCAGCCATTGGCTCCGGTTTACTGTTTGTAGCCGAGAGGAGCCGTGGGAAGCAGCATGGGCTGGGCCACTGCTTCCTGCGGCTCCCCTTGGCTGTAAATGGCAAACCAGAGCCAATGGGAGCTGCAAGGCTTCATGACTGCAGAGCCAGTAAATAAACAAACCGGAGCGGCCAGTTAGCCGGTTTCTCAGAGTGGATCCATGGATCACTTTGAGAAACACTTATCTAGATGGTGCTTGGTCCTGCCATGAGTGCAGGGAAGTGAATTTCATTCTAGTACTTTATGATTCTAGCCCCCTACAAGTATAGAGAAGTTAGAGTCTATTATTCTGGCCTTGACTGCCTATGCTTTTGTGTTTAAAAACTGTTTTTTTTGCTTTATTACATGGAGTTTGCTGCAGGCCAGGGCTGGATACTACTAGCTTAAGGTCTATATGCTTGCAAGAGCAGTGACAGAAGTTCAGTTACTGAAGATTTCAGTGAGTTATTAGTAAAGGACAATATAATTCAGTATTTGCCACTGTATATGTATGTAATGGACAGATTGAAGGTGTTAGTATCATAGATTTAAGGTTAGGCTTCTCAAAGATTTTTCAGTAATTAAACACTTGCTTTCAGTAATAACAAAGCCAGGCATACACCAACTAGTCTATACATGTCGCAAGACAGCAGAATTTCCACTGTGTCATCTTATGCCATCTAGCAAGCAGTTGGACAAAACAGCAAAGCAGCTGATGGACAAGTTGGGGCAAGTCTCCGTCTCTTAATTCCTTTTAATAGCTCTGTTGCTTAAGTCTAAAGTCCTATCATAATGTTTATCCTTCTATGCAGATGTTTTAATAAAGCACATTGTCCTGAAGCCAGAGTCAGGAGTTCCTGAGCGCTGGAATTACTTTCTTGACCTGCCTTTGTCACACTGTGCTCCCTTCATTAGGAGACCCTACATCTCATTTCCCCCCTCTGGAATATAGGAGTACCACCATTTACCTGGCTCACAGGAGTGTTTTATACACTACTTAATATTTGTGCAATGCTTCAAAAATATTATGTACGGATAGCCAAAAGCTAGTTTTTATTTTATACTATGTATGGGACCTGACTCATACCATTGCTAATTTAAACAAATTTATCAGCTGTTTTCTCACAATTACTGTTATTTAAAGTCATTGGTAAAGCATTTAGGTTGTCTGGCCTCTTAAGTTTTGTCTGCATCATGAAGTTGCATTATGTCATGAGAAGACACGAGAAGTCATTCTTCCGCTCTACTCTGCACTGGTTAGGCCTCAGTTGGAGTATTGTGTCCAGTTCTGGGCACCGCATTTCAAGAAAGATGTGGAGAAATTGGAGAGGGTCCAGAGAAGAGCAACGAGAATGATTAAAGGTCTAGAGAACATGTCCTATGAAGGAAGGCTGAAAGAATTGGGTTTGTTTAGTTTAGAAAAGAGAAGATTGAGGGGGGACATGATAGCAGTTTTCATGTATCTAAAAGGGTGTCATGAGGAGGCAGAAAACTTGTTCATCTTGGCCTCTGAGGATAGAACAAGAAGCAATGGGCTTAAACTGCAGCAAGGGAGGTTTAGGTTGGACGTTAGGAAAAAGTTCCTAACTGTCAGGGTGGTTAAACACTGGAATAAATTGCCCAGGGAGGTTGTGGAATCTTCATCTGTGGAGATATTTAAGAGTAGATTAGATAAATGTCCATCAGGGATGGTCTAGGCAGTACTTGGTCCTGCCATGAGGGCAGGGGACTGGACTCGATGACCGCTCGAGGTCCCTTCCAGTCCTAGTATTCTGTGATTCTATGTTAGAACATGTTACTAACCCATGTTACTAGCCAGCATTTAGGACAATTTTTAAACTCTTTTGAACAAGTAAGGCCAAATAAAACTGTCCTGAATGCTAGAAACCTGAAGCAGAAGTAGTAAGGTTAGTAAAAGAACAAATGTCAGTAGTGATCATTCAGGCATGAATAATAGTTCCGCTAAACTGGTCTACAATTTTTTAGAAGTCATCTGCTTCAGAGATAAAATGTGCTATTTATTATGTATTTTGATGTGCTGAATTCAAATATGACAATTAAAACAACTGATTGGCTACTGTTTCCAAGATATTTAAGTTTTTACATTTTACGTCTATGTATATTGTGTAGATAGTAGAGTAAACCTAGGTCTTTTCATGTGTTTATGGTTGCTTTACATGATAATATTTCACCTGTCCTGTTTATGTAACACTTTAAAAATCAGCAAAAGGGTTATATAAATAAAATTTATTATGAAACAAAAGGCAAAAAACTATTATGTACATAGTTTAGTCCTATTCAGTGTCTACTCGTGCTTCTTGGCTTGTCTCTTGTATTCATTAAATGGAGCATCTCTTGTCACTGTCCAGCAATAGTCTGCAAGCATTGATGGGCTCCATTTGCCCTGATAGCGTTTCTCCATTGCTGCAATGTCCTGGTGAAATCGCTCGCCGTGCTCGTCGCTCACTGCTCCAGATCGGTGGAAAAAATCTAGATGAGAGTGCAAAAATGTATCTTTAGTGACATGTTGCAACCAAGGCTTTGTATGCCTTGAGGAGGTTTTCCACCAACAACCTGTAGTTGTCTGCCTTGTTGTTTCCGAGAAAATTTATTGCCACTAACTGGAAGGCTTTCCATGCCGTCTTTTCCTTGCCACGCAGTGCATGGTCAAATGCATCATCTCGAAGAAGTTCACGAATCTGAGGACCAACAAAGACACCTTCCTTTATCTTAGCTTCACTTCACCTTGGAAATTTTCCACGGAGGAACTTGAAAGCTGCTTGTGTTTTGTCCATGGCCTTGACAAAGTTCTTCATCAGACCCAGCTTGATGTGTAAGGGTGGTAACAAAATCTTCCTTGATTCAACAAGTGGTGGATGCTGAACACTTTTCCTCCCAGGCTCCAATGACTGTCGGAGTGGCCAATCTATCTTGATGTAGTGGGAATCTCTTGCACGACTATCCCATTCGCAGAGAAAACAGCAGGACTTTGTGTATCCAGTCTGCAGACCAAGCAAGAGAGCAACAACCTTCAAATCGCCACAAAGCTGCCACTGATGTTGGTCATAGTTTATGCACCTCAAAAGTTGTTTCATGTTGTCATAGGTTTCCTTCATATGGACTGCATGACCAACTGGAATTGATGGCAAAACATTGCCATTATGCAGCAAAACAGCTTTAAGACTCGTCTTCGATGAATCAATGAACAGTCTCCACTCATCTGGATCGTGAACGATGTTGAGGGCTGCCATCACACCATCGATGTTGTTGCAGGCTACAAGATCACCTTCCATGAAGAAGAATGGGACAAGATCCTTTTGGCGGTCACGGAACATGGAAACCCTAACATCACCTGCCAGGAGATTCCACTGCTGTAGTCTGGAGCCCAACAGCTCTGCCTTACTCTTGGGTAGTTCCAAATCCCTGACAAGGTCATTCAGTTCACCTTGTGTTATGAGGTGTGGTTCAGAGGAGGAGGATGGGAGAAAATGTGGGTCCTGTGACATTGATGGTTCAGGACCAGAAGTTTCATCCTCTTCCTCGTCTGACTCAAGTGAGAATGATTCTGGTGCATCAGGAACCGGCAGTCCTTCTCCGTGGGGTACTGGGCGTATAGCTGATGGAATGTTTGGATAATGCACAGTCCACTTTTTCTTCTTTGACACACCTTTCCCAACTGGAGGCACCATGCAGAAGTAACAATTTCTGGTATGGTCTGTTGGCTCTCTCCAAATCATTGGCACTGCAAAAGGCATAGATTTCCTTTTCCTGTTCAACCACTGGCGAAGATTTGTTGCAGAAGTGTTGCAGCATATGTGTGGGGCCCACCTCTTGTCCTGATCTCCAATTTTGCAGCCAAAATAAAGGTGATAGGCTTTCTTAACCATAGTGGTTATACTGCGCTTTTGTGATGCAAAAGTCACTTCACCACAAACATAGCAGAAGTTATCTGCACTGTTCACACAAGTACGAGGCATCTCTGCTCACTTTGGCTAAACAGAAATGTGTCCCTTTGCAAAATCAAACACTGACAAATAAGAGAGCACGACACTGTATGATTTCTAGAGCTGATATAGGGCAATTTGTTCAGCAGAGTGATGTAAACTTCGTTATGATTGCATCATCCATGACTTCTAGGAATAACATGATGCAATTCATATCATGTATGATGCAATACCAGCTTCAGATTGCATCATTCATTGTTTTGCCTAAAAAGCAAGTACTGTCCAAACCCAGTCATAGATTTATTCATAGATCCAGTCAAAGATATATTTTACTCATTTCTGGTTTAAATTGAGATCCCTTCCCTTTATAACTCACTTATCCTCCGCCATTCCCAAGTCAAGGGTCGTATATACTGACCCAATAGCATATCTTGAAAACTAGAACCAATCAACAATTTTAAGCATCATTTTCATTCTCAGTGACCCAGAATTAGTAAAGTTTGACTACATTTATTTCAGAAACATTTTGGCTGTAGAGCAGTGTTATTTCTATTATATACAAAATCCTATATTAAGAGGGCACTGAAGCTGCCAAATCAAGCACTCCAAAGTAAGGAAGTGACAGAATTAAAGTTGCCTATTTAACCTCACTTCAGTTTCTTTGTTCATAAATGCTATTCTTCCTCCTCTGTTTCTAATTCCCATGTCTTATCCCACTCTGCTCCTTCCAACATGTCCAGCCATCATCACCCTCAGTTCTGGTTCCTATCCTCTGTGCATTGGACAGAAACTGCTTCCTCCACACAGGCTCTATGTTTCTTCTATACACTCAGTGGTAACCAAACACCCTTCTTTCAATTCTGGTACACAGCACCATAGTAGCATGCAGCAGCTAGGATTAGCAATTGCCGACCATGACCTGTTCATCCCCTGTAACAAAGGACTTGTGAATGCCCACTGGGGATAGAATCTTCAGAGAACTTAACTGATAAACTTTGAGCATATGCAAGCTAAAATTTTTCAAAGGCTGACAAAGTGGACAAATTTAGGTGCATGCACACAGGAACAGCAAAAAACATTCCCAACTCCAGGATGAACCTCTCTGCCAAATGTAGAGTCCCTGTTACAAAACATGGGGGCATGAGAACTACTCAACTAAACAGTTTAAAATTAGGGTTTTTCTCATATCTGTTCAGAGTTGGTTACAGAATAGTTTATTTGAATAATGCTAGGTCTGTTTGTAAGTAGTCAATTGCAAGAGCCCATGAAGAAAATGAGCAGATTTTAATGGAAAGTTTTTCAACATGCAGCCATCCTTATTGGGGCCACCACTCAAGAAACTTGGAATCAGGTTTCCATTGCTACTATTAATTTGAAATTCATTTTTTAAATATTCTTCAATATTGGCTTAAAATCGACTGTTTTGGGGAAATATTCCTACCAGTAAACTCATTTGTTAAATTATTTGTGTTCACTTGTCACAGGTGATGCAAGCACATAGACAAAATGAATTTGCTTAAATATTCAAGACTGTTGAATGGAAATGTGCAGTAGTTTCTCAGGTAAAAAAGCCTTGATACTACACAACTGTGAACATTTCTAAACACCAGGAAGTTTGGAACATATTAGACTGGGAAGACCCTTGTATTTAGGAAGGTTTGTGTGTGTTCAACTTTGAATATCCCTTTTAAACAAAAGAGGGAAAGAAGACTGGAACAGAAAAAAATATTTTAGTTTGCTTCTTCCCTCTTACCAATAAAGAATCTTTTTAGGAACGGTGCATGGCTAGATTGAAGTCTCAATATTGATTATTTCCCAAGAGTTAGTGTTATTGTATGGCTTGCTCTCTCATGCAGCACATCATATGTGTAGTGATAACGTTTGACTAGGGGTGGCCAAACTGCAGCTTATAAGCCACAGAATTCCTCACACCTCCCCATTCTCCACTTACCAGATGCGGGAGGGGAGCCTTGGAGCTTCTCCCCTGTGGAGACGTAATGGGACTAAGGGCTTCTACCAGAGAAAACTGGCACCTGCTGAGAGTGGGGGTGGGGCACAATTTAAATAGTTTAGCTCCTGCCCCCACAGCTGGAATCACTCCCCCCCCCCTTATACTCAGCAACCTTTCCCTGAAGGTCCAAAGTATTAGCTCCAGGTGGGGAGGCAGCAACACCTGAGAACTACAGGGAGGGATGGTAGCTTTAGCTCAAGGGGAGGAGAAGTAGCAGCTCTTCCTGCGCCACCTGGCTGTTTGCAACTGGCACTGCCTCTCCCCATGGCTGTAGCGTCCAGCTTGCCTGCTCCAGCAGCTGCCATGCATTCAGGGGGCCTGGCAGCACCATGTGACTGAGTGGGGCCTAGCAAAAATTGGGAGAGGTGGACATGAGGAGGGCAACCAGTACACACTAACTATTGAAGTCTGAAGACGGTCATATGCAGCTCTGAGAGTCAGTAAGTTTGGCCACCCTGGACTACATATCATCAATTTCAGCTGAAGACCCAGTCTTACAAATCCTTACTTGTACACAGGCAAGCAAAACCAGCTTGCACAGGGAAAGTATGTAGAATCAGGCAATATATCAGTTCACAGTTAAGAGCCACAGTTTCAAAAGTGAAATTTCCTTGCAATTGAGCAAATATGATCATTAAAGGTGCTGCAGATGCAAACAAGTTTTCCTGAATATCAGGCTCTTTTACCTTTTGTTGTCAGAATAGGCCACACCTCAGTCTTCTCGCTGATCCATAAATTCACTTTCACTTACGGGGCACTTTAATTTATTCTGCCAGCTAAATTAGGAAAACCACTCCCTTTACAGAGCAATTTACTGTCAAGAAAAACAATCCCTCCTACCAGCCACTCAGCACCCAGGTTGTTTCCCTCTCTGGTCCAGAGCCCTTCCTCAGAAGTGTAAACAATTCCCTCCTTTGATGCAATGGATGATGGGAGGAAAGGTCCCTCCTGTCTCTGAAGTCCCAGCTGTGGATCCCCACATGGGAAGTGCTCAGTTCACGTTCAAAGACTTCTTGGCTCATTTTGCCAACTTCCTCTTCCTCCACTCTGCTAGTCTCTGAATTTCCCTCCTGGAATTTGGCTACTTCTGGTTCATTAGCTACCCTTTCTTAATATTACAAAGCCCTTTATTAGACCACCTAGTTCTATCCACCTAAAGGCTTTGTGACAAAGTCCACAGAATATCCCTTTCTCCAACTGCTCTTAAGCCTCCCCCATATCATCTTCACAGGCTTCCACCTGGGACTGTTCAGCAGGTATTACCTCTTCCCTGGTCTATTATGCCCTCTCTCCCAGCATGCATTGCTGCCAAGTCTACAATTCCAGTCTTTCCAGTCCTGCGGATTCTGAGAGGTGTTGTTGTCTTGACCAGGAAAAAATGGAAATAGGCTGTGCTTGGCCCATAACCTCCCTTAGAGGGAAATAATACACTGTTACCGCCTTCAAAAAGAGAACTCTGGCCTCAGCCCATTTAAATGTGTGTCCTAAAATGTATTGCTATAAGGCACTGCATCCTATATAAAGTTCAATATTTTATTAACATCCAACATACTGTAATATTAATTGTATAAGTACTGCAATAGCAATGAGAATGACTTGTTTTGTCATAGCAGCTATCTTAAAGATGTATCACAATACAGGTTTAATTCTATAATAACAGAATTGAATAAATTACACACAGTACAGGGCCAGATTCTTTTATCTTTATTTCATAAATGGTCCCATCAAAGTCAAGGGGAGCCATTGATGAGAAAGGCACTGCTCAATATGGGCAAAGGTGTTTGGCTCAAATAATGTAGTTACATAATTATTTGAGAACATTAAATATATTCCATAATGCAATCTCAAAGTAGTACAGGTTGGAACTCCCTTGTCCGGCACCCTCGGGAACTGACCGGTCCAGAACAAGGGAGTTAGCCACTGCCCCCCGCTGTCAGCCTGGCTGGGCTTCTTGCCCTGGCAGAGCCCCTGGCCTCTTGCCCCCCTGCCACTGGCGCTGCCTCACTGCCAGATGCTGACCCTACTATTACCAGCCCGGCCAGGGTGCTGGATGCTCATTCTGGTGCCAGCAGTCTGGCCCCATTGCTGCTGGCTTGGCCACCAGTCTAGCCCCACTGCCGCTGGCTTGGCCGCCAGTCTGGTCCCACTCTTGCTGGCTTGCCCCTGGGTGCCAGACGCCAGCCCTGCTGCCTCTGGTCCATCCCCACTGTTGCTGGCTTGGCTCGGGGTGCCCTGGCCCAGCAGGGCTCCTGACCCTGGCAGGGCTGCCAGCCCTGCTACTTCCAGTCTGGCTGGGGTCCTGCTGCTGCTGGTTCAGCCAGGATGTCTGATGCCGACCCCCCTTCCTGGGTCCTGCTGGCCTCCCAGTACCAGCAGGGCTACCAAGTGCCAGCCCTCCTGCCACTGGACTCCCAGCCACTGAGGCTTTCTGGTCAGGATACATCTAACAGATGTTGTTGGACAAGAGAGTCCTGGTTTTGAGAGTTTCAGCCTGTACTGAAAAAAGGAAATTAAGAGGCACAAATGAAGGAGAAAAGAAAAATGAAAATTAAATTTGGAAAATCAAGTGAGAATCAGAGAGTTGTAGATCAACAGGAAGGCTGTTTCAGAAAGCAGGAGCTGCCAAGGAGAAAGCTCTGATGCCCCCAGTAGCACAAACCTGAAGAAAGAGGCATAGGCTGGATTCTGAAATGGCAAGGTTGCATGGAACAAAAGACACGTACTTGTCATAGGGTATGTCTACATTACAGAGTTTTGTTGGAAAACGGCCGTTTTTCAAAAAAACTTCACTTACGTCCACACTGCAATCACATTCTTTTGAAAAACAATCGAAAGAACAGAAGGCTTTTTCTGGCATAGGTAATCCTCATTCTAGGAGGAAGAGGCCTTTTTGCGAAAGATCTCTTTCACAAAAAGGCATGTTTGGGCAGGGAAGAGGGAGATCTTTTGGAAGAAGAGGAAAGAGGAAAAAGCACAGGTGCCCTGGTGGCCATTCCATCCATAGCAATCACAGCTTACATGCAAGAGATCATCCGTTCAGTCTGGACACTCTCTTTCAAAAAAGCAGATCACTTTTTTGATGCACTTTTGCAGAGTAGATGCTCTCTTTCAGAAGTTTTTTCGGAAGATCTCTTCCAAAAAAAAGCTTCTTCCGAAAGAAGCCTGTAGTCTAGACCAGGGGTGGGCAAAAGAGCCTCCGCAGGCCAGATCCGGCCCACCAAGCAGGTGGATCCGGCCTGCGGAGGCCTTGCTGCTCCTTCAACCCCAGGCCCTGATTGGCCTGGGGAAGGGGGAGCACGCAAAGCCTCCTCCCACCCTGACAGGAGCACATGGTGCTTTGAAGCACCACATGCTGCTCACAGGGTGGGGGTGGGGGGTGGGAAGAGTGGAGGAGGCTTTGCGTGCTCCCCGCAGGCCAATCAGCGCCTGGGGCCGGGGGAGCTGCATGAAGCTTCCTTTGCCCTGCCCCGGCCCTGCGAGGAGCCCACGGCACTTCAAAGTGCCACATGCTCCTCACAGGGCAGGAGGAGGCTTCCCATGCTCCTCTCCCCAGGCCCTGATTGGCCTAGAGGCGGGGGAGTGTGCCACATCTCTTCCAGGGCATGGGTGCCTAGTGGGAAGGGGGGGCAAAGGGGATCCCCAACCCCCAGACCAATCATGGTCTGGGAATGGAGTAGCCCCTCCCTTCCCATTTAGGCCCTGCCCCTTCCTGTTTAGGCCCCGCCCCTTCCGGGGTGGCCCGGGGATACTTCAAAAATTTTTGAAGTGGCCCCCTGGCAAAAATTATTGCTCACCCCAGTCTAGATGTAGCCATAGAGATGATCCAGGAGGCTGTGGTATTCCACAGTGTCAATGTCTGTACCACAGTCCATAAGAATGAAATTTATTCATTAAATATTTACAATGTAATGCTCATGTGTAATTAAAATGCAAAATAAGAGATTTGTTTTCATGTCATAACAACAAAGATGACTGATACTTAATACTCTACAGGATAGGATAACTGGATTATCATTTTAACAAGGCGTAACAAGATTTTCTAACAATATTCAGGCTAAATTAAGGTAACCCACAAACATTGAGACTATTATTCATTGTGTATTATTAGTGACATGCTGCACATTGCTCTGAGTACTCAAACTGTGAGCAGCTTGGGAATTTCGAGAGAGCTCTTTGAATTATATAGCAAATTATGTATAGCATCAATAGATACTAGAAGAGCCATCAGCATTGATTTGAAAATCTACCTCTTGCCTGAATTAAGGAATGATTCACTGCGGGGAAGAGAAATATGCTAAATGCTAATAAAATCTCTCAGTCTGTTTAGTAGTAGTAAATTATTTTATCATCTGACATGAATAAAATAGCTCGAGAGGTTGTGATTGCCTTTTGAATGTAGCAATGAAATAAAGAGGCATTAAGAAACATTATTTTGAAAGTCAACCTTTGCTCTTTTGAGATAAATGAAAACATTTGAACAAGGTCAGGGTTTTTGTTGTTGTTGATTTTTTAAGTATTTCTCTCTACTGTTTTGTGCTAATGTTGCATTTTATCCCAATTATTACTCCACTGAAGTCTATGAGTTACACCATAAATGAATTTGTCTCATGGAGTCAAAATGAATTCAGGATTTTTCATAATTATTTTTGCAGACAGTATTGAGATATTGTTAACCAACAATCAGAGTTCAAATACAATAATTACTATTTTAATTGTGGATTTTTGGATGAATGGCTGTAGCACGTATTCCATAAGTGAAGTAACAAGAATCAGAAACCATTGAGGAAATGCCCATAGAAGTATTCACTTGAGTTTATTGCAGAAAGAATGTACACAGTGGATCTGATTCTTGAGCTTTACATCAAGGAAGTGCTTGATGACTCCCAAAGGGTTCAGGGCCAGGAATTGCAGAAGTAATCTTGCACAGTGAGATTAAATACACAGGCAGTGTGCATGGAGGCATGGGGATAGAAAAAAGGAAGGGAGTGATGCCAAAAAGGTATCTAGTTGGAGGAGTAAACCATTAGATTTAGAGCTATCATCATTCATTATGGTAACAGGCACTAGTGAGTGGATTTTGTGCCTGAGATGGTAAATTTTTATGACAGTGTTGCAAGTCTGAGTTAAATCCTGTTGACACGCTCCTCCAAATCCTACTTAAGTTAATAGTTGAACAAAGGGTTTGGATTTTTTAAAACATGCATGTATCCACATTCTATCCTGGTGTAAGCTGGTAGCAGTCCATTGAAGACAATGGAGTTATTCTACATAATGGCTATATTTACCCAATATCTTTAGTAAAGGATATAAAGTGCAGGAGTCAAGGTATTGGGTTATAAAAATATATATGTTAAAATAACTATTTAAACAGCACATCTTCAGTGTTTTATTTTGCTCTGGATCTAAGCCATGCAAAGTGTCTTGATGGTTTGATTAGACCAGAAAACAACCACCAGACATCTATACAGGTTGAAAATCTCTTAACCGGGACTCTCTGGTCCGGCAACATCCATGGTCTGGCATGGATGTGGCAGGACCAGAGAGTCCCGGTGGAGGGCCCGGGGCAAGGATTCCTGTGGGGCTAGCAGGGCAGTGGGTTGCCTGCAGCAACCCCTCTGTCAGCACGTGGCAGCAGGTCTGCCCAGCAGGGTTGGGAGATATGCGCATGGCTGCCCGGTAGGGATGGGAGCTGCGGCAGTGCGGTGGGGCAGGGATCCGCGGCTCACGGCTGCCCGGCGGGTCCTAGATACTCAGTGTGGTGTGTGTGGCTGTTGTGTGGGTCCTCAGCGTGGTGCACATGTGGCTGCCCAGCAGATCCCGGAGCCCCAGTGCGACATACGCGGCTGCCCTGTGGGTCCCAAAGCCAGGGCAGCAATGGCTGCCCAGCAGGGTTGGTAGGGCAGCGGGGCTAGCAGGAGATGAGGAGCGGGCCGGGAGACCAGCAGTCTGGCCGGGAGCTGGGGAAGGGGGCAGCAGGAGGAATCCAGAAATGACCTCCCCTAGTTTGGTAAAATCCCTAGTCAGGTTCTCAGGATGCCAGAGCAGGGAGATCCAACCTGTACTTTACCCCTTGATTTCTCTGCCTTTGGTAGACAGGAATTATTTTTCTGTTCAAGTAGCCTTGAAGACTACAGTGAATTCAGATTCAGGAGAAACGTGAGTGTGTAGTGTGCTGGCATTAGCATCTGCTAGGAACAGAACGTGGTAGGAAAGGGACAGCATACTAAGGCTTTTTGACTGAAGCAATGGCTAGAAATCATTTGGAGAAAGCATTCTGTTACTGCTATGTTATTTCAGGCTCCAGGCTTAAATGTTTACAATGTGAACTGTTCAGACAGTTGAGTGTTTAGGGAAGTGGAGTGATCCTCCAACTATGGCAGCTCACATACAGTTTTTCATTGTTACTTCAGCATTACAGAGGAGAAGGAAAAGAGAAAGCAAAAAAAAGAAAAGTGCGTACATATATAGATAGACGAACATCTCCACGGACAGAGAGGCATATTCTGCATCCTTAGTTTCATGCACATACCTCCCACTGTCATAACATTTAAGTTCTAAATGGCTCTATATTGTATTTTATCTTTTGTATAAACTCCTGCACACAGATAATTTCGTTTGCTCAATCATCTGAGTATCCAGGGTGCTGTTCATTTCCACAAATGTACTAGTAAAACATAAATTGCCTTGAGAACTTGGCTCTTGATACAGCTCCTTGGGAGCATATAAACAGCTTTGGGCTACAACTTACCATTTCCCACCATATAATGCCCCATTTAATGGATTTTATATCCCAGTGTAAATGAACTATATATCTGCCTCAGAGTTTTTGGAGGATGATAGAATCCTAGAGGAGTAAAAGTATAGCACTGGGGCTGTTGTTATTGCTTCCAATGTATCAATCATTAATTCCTAGGGGAGAGATGGAGATGGATTTTAGAAAGATTAAGGTACTTATGGCCAAATCCTCATCCAAGTGTTTAGTACAAGTAGCTAGGCTGGCCTAGCTATGAACAAGGGCATAACTCATAACATAACTCAACATAACTCAGCCTCATGGGACAAGAGCAGAAAATTTGCACAGCCACCAACCCTGCCCCAGCGCTCCCATACACTTTTCTGCCACACCAGAAGCCCTGTGAAACTAACCTTAATATGGTGGAGGAGGTACAACTCTCCTCTGCTGATCTCCTGGATCCAGCCTCTCCTTTCTGCTGCAAACCCACTCCAGTTCCACTGGCTGCATGGAGGTTGAAATGGCCCTTTAATGCTGACACACTAACTATGGGGGCAAGTAGATTACATAGAAGCAAAATATTAGACAAATGTATGGTACTCAAACAGTAACTAATTTTACATTTGTGGCAATGACCTCTTGAATTATATAAGCAAAACTAAATATTTTCAAGGAGTTACATGGTGCTGAATTAGTAAAGATGAGCAAAATGGTTCAAACAAAATAGGAACCAAACCTGGTACTCTGAACATCCCTTGAATCCAGATCTTTATTTAGGTTCAGATTGGTTCACATACAGCAGGCCTCACTTCCACCTAGCCCAATGCCTTTCTCTGCTCCTGTTACTTCCATCCAGTTCCAAAATCCACTTGCTGACCACTCCCCTTATTCTGGGCACAATCCTCAAACCACTCTCTGCCAACGCTATTTCCTCTTTTCTGCCTTCAAAGATTCATGGGAACTAGCAGGGTTAAGAGCCTCTCTGCTGGACCCTGGGGCTTTCACTCCCAGCAAACTTTCTGGCACTCAGTGTTCTTACCTGTTTGTTGTCCTCCAGGGTGCACAGTGATCCTTTGAAGCCAAAGAGGGTATAAAATTGAGCAAGACCCGTGGGGCCTCTTGACTATTCGAAGAGGTGTTGAAGATAGAACTGAAGAAGGACACATGCCAAGACATTTGTAGAAGGTCAGGGGGAGGTGGGAGAGCATGTTAGGGGCTCATGTAAACAGATTGGGGGAAGGGAAGTTGTTCTTGGATTAGAGCTACATGAACAGTAAATATACTGATTTGTGAAGATACTTTCTAATAAAAATGCCTCATTGACTTTTTAAAGATTCATGAGGTTATGATTATTATTTATTGTAGCATCTAGAGGCCCCTATCAGAATCTGGATCCCTTTGTGCTATGTACTGTACATACATAGAAGGAGAAACAGTGCCTATCTCAAACTGGCTCTCTTAATACCGGTACAATCTACATGGACAAGACAAACAAAGTGTGAAAGAAAGGGGCTATTGTATCCAATTTTTATAGGTGGAGAACACAGACAAAGAAAAAAATGAAGCATTTGAACAGTTGACAGATATGTGTGAAAATATTTGCAGATCTCCAAATTTTTATAAATTTTGTGATAAACTAATGATCTCGTGTCTGAAAAATCACATTAGAATTAGATTGATTAGTCACTATTCTGTATTTGCTACATATGACTCCCCAGTCTCCTGTTTAAAAAGTTTCAGTTATATACTTAGGGAGCAGAAACAATACCACATGCCCAATCAAGATGATCACAAATAATGGGCAGTGAACAGCAAACATCAAATGACCCATTTGCAAACAAACCATGATCTGAAAATGGTTCCTCTAAACTATGGTATGTCTACACTTGCACCCTAGTTCGAACTAGGGATGCAAATGCAGGCATTCGAAATAGTCAATGAAGTGGGGATTTAAATATCCTGTGCTTCATTAGCATGATCTCACCGGCGTGTTACTCCAAATGCCAGCTGTTTCGAAAGTGAAAGTGCGCGCCGGATCGCGTTAGTTCGAACCAAACCCCTTGGTTCGAAGTAACATTACTCCTCATTTTTTGAGGATTAACGTTGGTTCGAACCAAGGGGTTTGGTTCAAACTAACACGTCCAGGCACGCACTTTCACTTTCGAAACAGCTGGCATTCGGAGTAACTTGCCAGCGAGATCATGCTACTGAAGCGCGGGATATTTAAATCCCCGCTTCATTGACTATTTCGAATGCCTGCATTTGCATCCCTAGTTCGAACTAGGGTGCACGTGTAGACATACCCAAAGTGACTAACAAATATATCTGAAGAAAATTAGAATCAATTCACAAACAATTCACTAACCAACGAAGGGCTAAATTCATAACTAGTGAAAAATTCGCTCTCACCTGCATGTCTTTATTAAATGAGTTTTTGTTAGATAAGCATTTGAATTTTCAGAAGCTCCAGACTTTTCCTGAGTTTAGCTATCACTGCTGATTAAATCTTTGAAAATTACTTTACCATTTCTTTAAATTTCTTGCCACAAATCTACAAAAGAAACAAAGGAAAGTGCTTTCTTTTCCAAATCCATACGATCCAATGTCCTCACATCCATGAGTCTGACACTGCAATTTTGAATATGTGATGAAGACTAAAAATGAAGTTTACAATTTAAAATTAGTAGTACATTGAATCTGTAAGTGATGAGGAATTACATGCATTACTTATATGTATATTTTGTAACCTTGGTTTCATGAATCATCATTGCTAAAGTCAATTATTTACATGTATATACAGTGTAATAAACAGCAAGCGTATGAGGGTAAAATTGGCACTTTAAATCAAGGACATAGCTAATAATGAGTTACAGTTGAGAAATACATGAATGGGTGGGAACCTGATACTAGAATCATGTGGCTCATGAACTTAGAACTGGATTATATTTAGTTGTTTGTGGGAGTGATTAAGCAATCAAAACTGGTATGCAAATTGTATGCCCATCCCATAAAGGTAACTAATAATTATAATATCTAACCTTGCCCATTTTAAAGTAGATTGGAACTTCCATAAAAAAACCCCAAATATTATTTCAAATAAAAACATATGCTACAACATGTAAATTCTGTCAAAACAAATGCTGCCTATGCTATAATTAATTGTAGTGGTGGGATATATTGGTTTCTAGATGCCAAAAGTCCTTTGATGTGATGCAATTTAAAAAACAATATATAATGTTGAAATAAATTCAAAACACTGAAAAAAGAGAGAGGATTTTTTTTTAAAAGAAATATTTAAAATTGAGGGAAATTCGAATCAGCTTTTCCAGGTAAAAGTTATTTCTCAGAGAAAGTATTTTACAGCTGCGAAGTGTTACTGAAGCAATAGCAACAAAATGGATCCTGTATGGGATTCAACATGGTTTTTAAAACAGTGAGCACAATTTCTGCCAACATTGATTACACAAAAATGTACATTGCTAGATTTCACAAGTTCAAAAATAAATGTATTTGAGCATGCAAAGTGTTAAATATGTGATGGAGGCCATGATTTGTGTGTACAATTGTAGTTTGTAAACGTAAAAAAGTGTGCTGAAATCTGGGCAATAAAAATATAAGTGGACTTGAAAGTGGAGAGAACAGAGGCTGATGTAATTAATAGAATGGTTTGAGTGTGGCTGATTCTGGATTCCCTAGAAGTTGGAAGCTGGAAATTTGGAAAGCCGTAATTTTGATAGGGTCTGTCTTTTGAACATTGGATTCAGGAAGTGTTCTGCTTTTGGACAAGAGATATATTGGAAGGAAAAAAATTGTACATTTGATTTCTTTCCTTAGGATCATGGCTAATATTAGACATAAGGCAAACAAATATTTTTCTGCAGAGGAAGATGTTTTAGATTTTGAGCATTGTTGTCTAAATACACAAAACTCTGGAATTTACAGGTCAGGCATCCTAAATATGTTTCATTTCTATTTTTATTAATTAATTCATATTCATTTTATCGAATAGTCTTTTTTTACGGCTTAAAAAACAGCACTGTTAGATTTTCAGGTCTAAGTTAGCAATCCAATTAATAGCTCCAGATGACCCAGAGTGGATTACAGATATACTACTGGAATATGTTCATTTGGAACACTGACTGATGAGATATTCCATAGTTTGAAGTCCATTTCTGCAGCCACAAATATGATTGTGTCTCATTCCCCTTTTTATGGACAAAGTAGGTGCATCTGTCATGTAATGTGGCTAATGGATGTCAAAGTGAACTATATTTTCTGGGGGAGTGAAAAGCCACTGGATTTTTCAGATGGTACCTTGCAGAGGTTTTTCTTTGGGATGTTGGCATCCTTCCACCTGGCCCACCATTGATTTGTTGATCAAAGTTGCAGAATTAACAGCAATAGATATAATTTTTGGTTAGTGTCCACAACATACTAAACATTTTCTAACATGAAAAGAAAAGACAACCTGTGCCCCAAGGAGTTTACAACCTAAAACCAAAGAATAGGTGAAAGGGGCAGGCTTTATTAGGAAAGTGTTCAAGATGGTACTTAGTCACGTCTTGTTCATATAAGGTAATATTTGTCATGTGAATAAGGAAAAGTTATTTACTTGTTCTTATAATATAAGAACTAGAGGTCACCAAATGCAATTAGTAGGTTGCAGGTTTAAAACAAACAAAAGGAAGAACTTCTTCACATAATACACAGTCCTTGAAACTCCTTGCCAGAGGATGTTGTGAAGGCCAGGATTTTAACAGGGTTCATGGAGGATATGTCCCTCAATGGCTGTTAGCAAGGATGGGTAGGAATGATGTCCCTAGCCTCCATTTGTTAGAAGCTGGGAATAGGTGACAGGGATGGGATCACTTGATGATTACCTATTCTGTTCACTCCCTCTGGGGTCACTAACATTGGCCACTGTCAGAAGACAGGATATTGGGCTAGATGGACCTTTGGTCTGACCAGTATGATCATTCTTATGTTCTTCTCTATTTGTAGTTCTTGCATCCACTTCTCCAAACTATGAATATATTAGACTCATTATTCCTTGAACTGGAAAAGATCTTCATGAGGGACTTGAGTGCAGAGATGATAGATGCCTTGTGGATGAGCTCAAGAAAGCCATTCATGCTTTAGAGGGGTTTTGGAGAAGGCTTGGAGATGTGCATGTGATAAGCTGACGAATGGGTAGTTAAGGTTAGCACCTTTAGCAGGGCTTAGAAAGGGACAAGGGAAGGGCAAAATTATGCAGGATTTTAAAGATATTGACAAGAAACTTGATATGTGAAGCAAAGCATATCTTTGTATGGACCAGGTGTTGTGTGGTAGGGAGGGAGGCTATGTTGATGCTACAGAGTTTTTCCGGGATACCTCTGGTGGTCAGCTGGTGGTTCCCTCTATTATGGTTCAACTCAAATTCTACGTATGCAAACACAGTTGGCAAAATTACAATATCCTGGGAGACCATCTTAGTTACGACAATCTTGTGGCTCACCAAGATGAAGGAGGTCACTCATGAGGTCCACTCATTAGCATGGTTGCCCATGGCTGTTGTATGAATTGTTATCCAGCCAGCATTGCAGGAGGGTGACATTGTTACAGGAAGGTTTAATTAAAAATGGAGTCAAGGAGTTGAGTATTTGACCCAAATAATAAGCATCTACATTTATTGTACTGGCAGAGCATCTCACCACCTGGACCTTAACCACACATTTTAATCTAAGATATAAGGGCTGTACACAGTGTTGTATGTGAGTAATGCACTACAGAGTTTGTGCTTGGATTAGCAGAACTGGATTTTTCAGAACTGTGCCCTGTGCCACTATTTGCTCCACTGAGAGGTTTTAGGATTGGTGACATATTGCAACATTATTTCAAAATAACTAGCGCTATTCCAAAATAACTTAGTCCACGTCTACACAGCAGGCAGTTATTTCGAAATAGTGTCAAAATACTGGCAAGCTGGAGGACTTCTTACTCTGACTCCTGTAACCCTCATTGTACAAGGAATAAGGGAAGTCAGAGGAAGAGTGCTCTATTTCGAAATAAGTGCTGTGTAGACACTCCCTATTTCAAAATAAGCTATTTTGAAATAAGATACGCAACTGACGTAGCTCAATTTGTGTAGCTTATTTCAAGTTAAGCTCTGCAGTGTAAACACACTCATATTCATTCATCTTGTTGTTTTTTTAAAAAAGAACCTAGCCTGATTTTTTTTTCAGACTGAAAGTTATGATGGTCTAGCTCCTGAAAGGCATTTAGATACTTAACTCTCATTAAAATTAATTGGCATTTTGTGGCTAAGTACCTGTGAGAATTTAGGCTCAAATGAATAGAAGTGGTCTGATTTTCAAATAGTATTGAGCAGCTCCTGATTTTAATGGGATTTTAGGGTGCTCAATGTTTTTGATAAGCAGATCACTTTTAAGTAAAGACCCAGAATGGATTTGGGAGCAAGATTTTAGGCATCCAGAGCTCAACATTTTAATTATGTTCCTCTGAGCATAACAGAACCTAAAGTATATAAAGGGATCCAATTTGAATGCAAAAATCCTTGTTCTTTATTTACTTCGAATGTATTCCTTCCGTCAAGAATCTGTTAATAATCCTATATCGATACACTGTGTGCTACTCCTGTGTAGTCCGCTTCCAAATTTAAAATTGGGAAGGATTGCCCTCTAGAGGTCACGTTACAAAGACCTTGACAATAATAGCAACTGACTCATGGCTGGAATTGTGAAGCAGACTGATGTTTTATTTAAAACATCAGTTCCGAGGAGCTTTTCTTCAGTTGAATTACTTTGCTAAATAGGAAAAGAGCAGCCATTGAACAAAATATATAATAAAATAACATCAGAAAATAGTAAGTCTTATGCTTTTAAAAGACAAGTGACAAAGGGGAAAGCGCACAAGCACTGCCAGATGCTGCTGGTCCACCTTCTACCTCACTAATATGGTTCTATTCTTCATAACTGAGTGCAACTTTACAACTCTCTTTTATGGGTTACTGTTATAAAAGCTCTTCTCCTTTTGCTGGCTATTTACTTTGAATGTACACACCTTCAGCATTCAACACAAATAAAATATAATGGTAAAAGTGAATTTCACTGGTGCTTCGGAAGAGTTGAATTTGACTGGTTGAATTTAACTTCTTTCTTCTAACATGTTTCTAATTTGTTACCCATAACACCTAATTTGTTCTATAACATGGAATGTAGGACTAATAATAGTGGAGAGATAGTTATTGATAATGCACAGATCCGATCGCACCTCAGTCATTGTAGGTCCCTAATATTTGCATGAAAATGTTACTGATTTCCATTTTACAGCAATTTCATAGCAGAAACCAGGGGTGGCCAACCCATTCTGGGCAAAGAGCCAAGATATCAGTGGATCCAGCGCGAAGAGCCGGGGCAAAGTTGTCAAGGAAAAAAAAAAGAACAGCCCCTTTAAGAAAATGCATTTAAACATTTTTAGAGGCTTTTTGGCCACATCAGGCTCCCTCCAGCTGCCACCATCTTTAATTCTGCATCTTTAATGGCCGCACCGGACGGCTCCCCTGCCCAGGTCAGCACAGGGAGCTGGAAGGAGAGGGCCATTTTTGGGAGTGAGGGGGATGGCTTTACGAGCCGCGGGGGGGACTTTGCGAGCCGCACCCTGTGGCCGGGGGGGGGGGGGGCGGGGGAGAGCACATGCAGCCCACAAGCCACAGGTTGGCCATGGCTGGCATAAACTGACTACCAAACTTTTGCTTCAAAACTCAACTACAATACAGGGGCCATTTTTAAGGTCTCTAGTGAGAGATGCTGTTTACCTTTATAATGTCTGTGATTAAAAGAATGGGAGTATCTGTTAGGTCAGTCATGATACACTGAGGGTGCATCTGCATAGCACTCTAAACTTGAAATAAGATACACAATTTGCACTATGCAAATTGTGCATCTTATTTTGAAACTATTTCGAAATAGCTTATTTTGAAATTTGGTATGTCTACACAGCACCAAATTTCAAAATAACCTGCTATTTCGAGCCATCCCTTATCCCGCATGCAACGAGGTTTACCAAAATAGCGCACCCGTTATTTCAAAAAAAAATTTTTTGAAATAATGAACAGCTTGTGTAGACATGGGGTAACTATATCCCGAAATAGCTGTGCAGTGTGGATGTACCCCTGGCCTAGTTTGATCATTCCTAGATGCTTAGCACCAATATTACAATCCCTTTTTATAATGTTACACTACTGAAATGGACCTGTTACTTTGTGCTCTGGGGGCCCTTATGGAAGGTTATTGGAAGGAAGCTGACTCTCAGCTAGCAGCTCCAGACTAGAGATCCATGGTGAAGTGAACAAAAGATAAGGCGACTACAGTGTGAAGTAAAGGCCTGAAAGGCCAAGCATGAAAGTGAGGGAAAAATTGCTTGGGCACACAAAACCCGGAGGCCCCCTCGCTCCCCCCCCATCCGCTGTCAGTGGAGCTCAGTATAGGTGTTCTGGCGGCTAACACTGATTAACAACCTTCTATTACAAGCCGATGTTTACAGAATTAGGGGCTCCAAGAACATGATGTGTACAGCGTGTCTAAATGCCACGGGAACCGGTCAGCATGTGGCTGCAGCAACACGTCCGCTGCAGCAGCTTATCTAGTTTCCTAACGAAATCTGAGCATGAAACGAAATCTGAGCATGGAATGAAAAACACCCTGTGAATGTTTTTGAAACAATACTTGGCCTATTTGTGAGTCATTACACAGCAGTGCAGCCCTGTGATTTTTCTTAGCTATGTGAATCAAATCCTGTACGGGTCAGCGTAGGATTTCAGTGATGGTGTTTGCCAGAATGTGCGATCAGATACCTTTGCTCAGGAAAACAAACACATGATTGGGAAAACTCCATTTTAATGGGGCCCTTGGTCTGCATTGTACTGGCTTACTTGCCATCCCTGCAAGGGCTGGGACGTTTCCTTTTATGCGCAGTTAATTGCTGTACAAGCCGATCGGTGGGCCAGGAAAAACAAAACCCTTTTTGGAGCGCAAGGCGCAGGGAAGCAGACGCTTGCTGCCTGGCACACTTCTGTGCTCGCCTCTGAAGTGCTGATTTTCTATGAGTCCGGCTGGCGCGCCCACGGGGACTAGGACGCATAGTGCCCGCTCCGCTTGAGGAAGCCTCGGCCAAACGCAGCCAGCGAAGCGAATGAACTCGGGCTAGGGGGAGACTGGGACGCGCGCCCGTGAGCTCGGCTCTGCTCTCCAGCAGCCGCAGTCCGGGCTGGGAGATTCGGGGCTCGCCGGCAGAATCTGCCCCGAGCCCTGGGTAGCCGGGCTGGATGACCAGGGCTCGCTCCGGAGCGGCGAGCAGTTCAGCACCTCGCCCCTTGGACAGCGACCTCAGCTCCCCAGCGCCGCCCCGCGCCGCGCCAGGCTAACTGCGCCTCCCCCAGCCTGTCTGCTGAGGGGCAGCGAGCCCCGAATGGCAGGGATGGGGGCTGCGCTGTGGCAAAGGAGGGAGAGGGGCGCTGCGGCTCCGGCCTGAGCCGGCTCCGGTGGGGAAAGGCTCGGCGCCCTGCGGCGGAGGATGGGGACGTGGCGGTGCCTGGCTCACCCGGCGCTGGGTTGCTGAGGCTGTGCAAGGGGGCGGCTGCCCGCCAGCGCGCCACGACTTGGCGCCTCTCTCCGGGCGCCTCTGTGTGCGTGTGAGGACCCTCATCCACCATGGAGACGGGGCAGCCCTCTCCGGCGTGGGGCGCAGAGCCAGCGGGGGCTTCGCCGCTGTGACCGCGGCCCGGCTCTGGTGTGACCGGCGGTGCTGCGGACTCGGTGCCAGGATGGTGAGTGGCGCTTGGGTCCCTGTTGCCCGGCTCCGGGGCCGGGGGAGGTGCCCTGCCTGCCGGCTGCCTGCCCTGGGGGACGGGGAGCGTGGGGTGTGTGTGTGTGGAAGGGCAAGTGCCGTTTAGCCTCCTGCCCCTCGTGGGTCCTGTAAAAGGAGCCCGCGACTGAAGGGTCCGAGGCAGGGCTGGTGCCCCCGGCAGGACTGCTGCGCGGGAAACTAGGGGTGGCTGGCGCTCTCCCAGCCCACCTAAAGGCCAGGCCCAGCCGAGATCAGACCACCGTGGGCAGCAGCCCGGCGCCTCGCAGCCCCGAGCGAGAGCGACATTCCGGGGTTAACCAGCGTCCTTGACTAGGAGCCGGGCAGACCTGCCGCGTGCTGGTCCCAGCGCTACCCGGGGCTGCGACGTGGCGCTCAAGAGCTGGGAGCGGGAGGCAGCCTGTGCTCGGACTTGTGTTCCAGTCCAGCGCTGCTCGTCTCTCATCCCCACGCCTGGGATGGGGCGATCGGCCTCGGCTGGGCGGCTGGAGCAGCTTTCCCGGGAAATGGGCTGGCCCCTCGATTAACGTTAGAAACTTATTCACTGGGCAAGGCACAAACGTCTGCCTGGACGTCCTGTGTGCTGTGTAGTAGCCACTGATGTGCTGGGGAACTGTTATGGGGAAACTGTGTCAATCGGTACCACTGATGTGCTGGGGAACTGTTATGGGGAAACTGTGTCAATCGGTACCACTGATGTGCTGGGGAACTGTTATGGGGAAACTGTGTCAATCGAACAGAATAGCTGCTGTGGCTTGAAAGGTGTTCCAGAGGCTGAATTTGTGTGACCCTTATATCGTTTTTAAGCACGTGTTTCCACGGCAAGCCAGATGTGCCTCAGTCTAGTGAATACTATGTATTTGAGCAAATCTAGAAATGATGTTTCCTTTGAACCACACAGTGGCAATGAAGTACCCTACAGCTCTGTCAAGTACACAGATAGGGCCTGCAGCCTGGAAGCAAGCAAAATAACATTGGTGTCCTTACCAGGTTTGCCTGCTCTATAATGATAAGACTGAAGGCAGGCAGGATCAGGCTGTCATTGCCATGCAAATGTAATTTAATTTAAAAACCAGGGCAGAAATACTTACTGAGGACTTTCTCAGTAAATTCAGACACTAAAATAATCATTCCAAATTGTAAATAGTGGCAGTAGGGTTGGAGGGCAGCTGACTGGGAGCCAGGAGACTTGGGTTCCAGACCCCATTCTCACACCAACTCACTATGGGCCTAAACAAAACCCCATTCCTCTCTGAGATGGATTCAGCATTGATGGCAGTGGTCTTTAGTAGGTCCCCAGTTTGCAAAAGCTGTCCCTAGCTTCAGGTAATTATTGCTGTTATACTATTTATCTATATAACTTCATGTTTACTCATCTTTTTAAATCAGTCACCTCCATTTTATGTGTACCTAGATAATCCCTTACACTGTAGTTGAAGCACTGTGGGGCTAATCTTGCTCTCTATCACACTGATGTAGTAACTCCTTTCATGGGAATGATTCTGGATTGACCTCAGTGTTAATCAGAGCAGATTTTTGCCTGATGCCTATCTATAAAACAGGATTAATTTTTTTACTCTTAAAAATCTTTAAAATGTGCAGATAAATACAAACATTGTAAAGGATTTAATATCTTTGGATGAAAGGCACTAAATGAGTGCAAAGTGTTACCTGCTATTTTGTATTATAACAGTGGAATTTAAAATATTATGGACTTGCATGGTTCAAGGCAACTTTTATCTATAATTTTTCTATATTCTTATATTTATTTTTGCAGTATGGATTTATAAACACATGCCTGAAGTCTTTGGTGGTTGAAAAATATGGTGAAGAAATATGGGAAAAATTAAGGTAACTCATATCTAAGGAATGTAATAAATTAAGAAAAAATATAGGAACATAGTATCACAGACCAGCAATCTCTCACTGCTGAATGAAGGCTGAAGTATTCATTATTTAGTAAGCAATTATTAAACATATCTATTAAGTCAAAGTCAAGGATTTTACATGGCAACATTTTATCCTAGGACATTAATTACTTCATTTATTAGACCAAATAATGAAGGATGACATTTTGTCTGAAGGACATGTGTGCAATAGACACACTAGTTCATTGTTTCATTATTGAAAACTCATTATGCTGAATAGAAGCCTCCCTTATTTTGAAGTCAATTTCATCTTGGAGCTGCAGGGAAAAGTAATTAAATGTAATAGGAAACATTGATTTTACTCTTTTTTGGTTGCTTTTTTAAATTTAAAAAAGCTTTATGGAATTGTACATAATAAAAAGAAACAAACAAATAAATCAAACAGATAAAACATGACACAAGTACTGATCCAAAGTAGGGATGTAAATGGTTAACCAGTAAGCCTCACCCTTAACCAGTAGGGGCTGGAGAAGCTCCCCATGTGCCCTGGCCAGGGGGCTGCTCCAGCCCTTTGGGGCCAGGTGGAGCTGCAGAAGAGCTGCTGGCCCTGGTCCTGGGGAGACTTCACTGCAGGTTCCACAGTATAAACTTATTTAAGCTTTATACTGCTGAGCCCACAGAACACATAATCATGTAACCACTATGATTTTTAGCAGTTACACGGTTACATTTTTAAATGAATTTTTACATCCCTAATTCATAGCCCATTGAAATCAATGGAAAGATTCACACAGACTTAAATAGATTTTGGTTCAGGCCTACCAGGAACCAAGAATTTAACAGCATGTGTCACAATGTATAGTACACCAATAGAAGAGAAGCAAAAGCAATACTATCTTCTGTACAGTGCCTAATTCAATGGGGCACTAATACTAAACTCAGGTTCATAAGTGCTACCATAATAATAAATAATAGGATCAGCCTTCTTTCACATAGATTTTGATTCAGCCCATTGTTTAGACAAGTACTTAAATCTCACCAATTTCCGTGTGACCCGAAGTTGCAGGTTTGAGCCCTAAGTTGAGATTTTCTCCTCAACAGGTACTCATCTATCCAGTTAATATTAATGAAGGGAAGGGTTGTTCTCAGGTACCCCTGTAAAGGGTGCCAATAGGAGAATTGCCCAACTAAGGAATATTAGTTAAGTCTTAAATGTGTTCTGTTTAGAATGATGTTGCAACGTGAATCTCATTTTTGTTACAGACTCCAGGCAGGAGTTCAGGACACATTTTTTACTTTTGAAGTTTACAAAGATGAGATCACAATGCAGCTAATTGACAAAGCCTGCAAAATGTTAGGTATGTTTTGCTTTGCACTGACAAGACTTGGGCCCATACTTCTGAGGATCTCATGCTCCTTATAAGTCAAAGGAAGTTTTCCAAATGAGTTCAGAAGGAGTGTAATTGGGCTTTCTATAAATCAGGAACTAAGCTGATCTTGGGTTATACTTGCTTGGACTGGTGCAACCAGGGGAGCAGGGTCAGAGTTGGGAAGGCCATCCAGAAGATAGCTGAAGCTGCATCAACTTTATGATTAAAAGAGCTTGGAGAAGGTCACTGTTTGGAGCTCCCAAAATGGATAATGTTAGTTAGGACTAATTGATCAGACACTCTTTACTAGCATGCATGGGGTTTCGTTAGGGCTCTGAATTCAATTTAAGACTACCCTCCTCATCTAACTTTTGGGGGGAAGGCAAAGGTAATAACACTGCCTGTTCTCCTTAGCCTCTGAGGATAGGACAAGAAATAATGGGCTTAAACTGCAACAAGGGAGGTTTAGATTGGACATTAGGAAAAACTTCCTAACTGTCAGGGTGGTTAAACACTGGAATAAGTTGCCTAGGGAGGTTGTGGAATCTCCATCTCTGGAGATATTTAAGAGTAGGTTAGATAGACATCTATCAGGGATGGTCTAGAATCTAGATGGTACTGGGTCCTGCCGATGGGGGCAGGGGACTGGATTCGATGACCTCTCCAGGTCCCTTCCAGTTCTAGTGTTCTATGATTCTTTTCCTCCCATGAGGATCACAGCAGCCCCAGGGCTCAAGGAGGTATAGTTTGTGTCTCCAGGCACTAGCAGGGGAGAATCAAGTCAGAGAGCAGCAATAGGAATGAATATTGAAAATATTGGCATTTCAGTCATGTGCTGGTGATGTCTAAAATACAGAACAAAAAGCTAATGGGACAGCTAGAGAAAATGCACTTCTTCCCATTTATAGTATTCATACAGTATTTTATTTTTTTTGCAAATATTTTTTAGAAAAATAACATACAATAAATATGCTTAATACATAGCCATAGCTTTTACTGCCAGTCAGAGATCACCACATTTCAAATGACTGATCAGGTTAGAGTTGTGGGTTCTATATGAGGCTTCTATGCCACCACTTTCCCGTTCCATATGGGGTCACTGATGACAGAAAGGGAGCAAGGTGGGATGCCCTTATACTCCCCTCAACTCCCATCTGTGATTTCAGTTCCTTGGGACTAACAGCATGACTGAGTTCAAGCTTCCCTCAGGATGCTCTCAGTTAAGCCCAGGAATGGGGCCTGCAAACAGGATCCAAGGGTAGGGAGAGTACAAAGGAGAGTTCTGTGCCACCTTTGTACATCCACCTACCCTGACCTCTGCTGTGTGTAGAATGTGGGCTACAGTCTAGGTTCTAAAAATTCCCTCCCACATTTATTAAAATTCCCTCCCTTTTCTACAAGCATTTTGTATTTATTGTTAGGCCATTCTCAGCATTTATAGAACTCTCACATCTGTCATGTTAATGAATGTATCTTTATTTTGCCAGATGTTCCCCCTGATATGGTTCTGAAGCAGTTTGGAGAGTATTTCTTTGAATTTTGTAAGCAATCAGGCTATGACCATATGCTAAGAACTCTGGGTGGAAATCTCTATGAGTTCATAGAGAACTTGGATGCACTACACAGCTACCTGTCTCTTTCTTATCAGGCAAGTTTAAGTAAGAACTACTGAGCAGACGTGGATGTACCCTGCCAGAGTTTACACACCAACACCATAACAAAATACCGTGCTCTAACCATCCCTCTAGTGCACTGAAATTAATTATTCTGATGCATTAGTGGAGAAAGAATCAGCTATTCCAAAGTTATCCTTAATATTAGATGTAAAGTTAATCAATTCTCTGATAAATCAAACTGAAACTAGTTCAGTGTTATAAAGTATAAGCATTTATTTTGATAAGATATAAGATGTTTTATAGAGTTTGCTATTGCACTGTTGTTCTTTTTGATAGTTTTATCTTCTATCATTATTATTTCAGGAGATGAATGCGCCTTCTTTTAGGGTAGAAAAGAATGAAGATGGATCAATGCATTTGCATTACTACTCAGATAGAAGAGGACTGTGCCATATTGTTCCAGGTAATAATGCAATTGAGCTAGTACCACATTACGTCTATAGACTCATACATTTGCAGCTATTCTTTGCTTAATTTTCACAAGTTCTATGTATGGGAATTTACAGCCCAACAAAATGTTGTTTGACATTTAAATATTTTGCTATTATGGTTTAATTTTCAGATATGCTGAACATCTGCAGCTTCCGTTGATTTTTTTTATAGGGATTTGGGGGTACTCAGCAACTCTGAAAAGCAGATAACTGAAATTTGTCCTGTCATAGCATTTCTGAAACATACAGACTTTTATGGTGGAAGAAGTTGAAACTGCTGATGTGCATTAGAGAGTCCGCTTGTGGGCTAGTTCTCAATATCTCCTATCACTAAAATCATTAAAACGGACTAAAAAGGATATTTAATCTGAGGTGAAATGTTAAAAATACAACATGGAGACATTCTGCAATGATTATGCAGGCAAAACTAGCTTTGGACTCAAGCACTAGGGCATCTATTAGCATTTGCATGACCTCGTATCTTCCTGAGAAACCCATCTTTATGAACATTGAAATACTCACTATATTTCACAATTATATTTGTGCTCTGATAAAATAGATCTCCATTCTTAGCCTCTAGATGATTAAATGGAGCCCCTTCACAGGAGCTTATAATCTCAAATGGGAATCAAAGCTTCTCCCTTTGAAAGTACCCATTTCCTTTTTATATTTCAGAATGCATAGCGATTTGAGACTTCACAGGTCCCTAGAAATACAGAGTGGGTTTTCAGATCATTGTCACTGTATAATACTAGACTCAACTACCACATATTACTAAGTACAAATGGAAGCAATAATAATGCATGTTGATGCAATTTCTTGTTTCAAGAGAGAAAATTCCCTTTGACTATATAATCAAGGTCATACTGTGGAAAATGTTATTCAGAAATAAAAAGAAAGATAATCATAGCAAAAGTATATAATTTGTCTAAATATAGATATTAGAAAATAGCTGCAGTATGCTTTATAAAGGAAAACATTTTGAGAGTAGCCTGTACAGGCGAGTAAAGGGGACAGGGATGAGGTAAAGCCTCAAACCACCTCACAAGCCAGCAACACAGGACTTGTCTGGATTTTGAATGTAGGCATGGAGCAGAGGGTGGATGGGGGACTAGGGCTTTTTGGCCCAATACTGCTCTTCTGGGCTCATGTGAATGAGTGGCAGGCAATTGTGATAAGAGGATGGGGAGAATAAGCCCTCCATGGCCCAGCAGGCAGAATGCAGTGTCTGATGAAGAGCCAAAGAAGCAAAAGATACAAATGAGCCCTCTTCTCTATTCACTCCCATCAAATGGGAGCTCCGGAAAGACACCAAATCGGGGGGTATCTGAGAGTCATCATTCCTTCTGATGCAGGGACAAACCACCTTTTACTTTATGGCTCATTCTAAAGTTTAATTTCAGTCCTTGGAGAATTTTTCACATTCTGCACTCTCTTCATTAACTTTGTTTGCTATGTGGATCGTTAAATACATTTCTCAACACCCCAAGGTGTATGTTGCATCAAAACTGGTGTAAATCACCCTCACGCTGTATAGAATTAGTGGGACTAGACTGAATTACCCCAGCTAAGGATTTGATCCAAAATGTACACATAGATGTAATTAGTGTTATTGATTCTTCATATGTCTTGCACTTCTGATATTTTATATGTAAACACTCATCACCATGGAATTCACTACAGAATTTTGTCTTTTATTCCCTTTCAGGAATCATTGGCGCAGCAGCCCTGGATTTTTTCAACACTGAAATTTCAATGGAAATAGTCAATCAAACAGAGGAGGAAGAACGAACTGGAAAAAAAGAACATATAGTTTTCCTTGTCACTCAAAAGCCTGTATTTTCATACAAAAAAAGGAATAAATTATCTTCTTCACCACAATACCTTACTGATTCTGGAAGGCGAACTGAGAAACAACTGAATAAAGAGGTATTTTGATTTTTCTCCTATAAATAAATGTCAGGGAAATAAATAGCTTTCATTAGTAAATACTTGCGAACAGGAATTGCTAACAGGGAGTTTGGAGAGGGAGTTCTCCAGGTGAAAGAGGAGTAAAAACAGGACCCTTGTGGTAAGTGGCTGTCTGGAGTGTGTGTTTGTGTGTGGGGGAGTTATTTGCTGTGTGCTGAGCTTGTGTTTATCTGGTTGGTTGGTTGGTTTGATTGTTTGTTTGCTTGAAGGAGCTTCTAAAAGGTTTGAAATCTAGAAGCCTCTGTTAATTGGCTAAGCCTCAGTCAGGGGGAGGGGCTACCAGAGCTATATAAGCCTGTGACTCAGCGACCAGGGAGCTTGCAAACAGGAATTGCTAACAGGGAGTTTGGAGAGGGAGTTTAGAGGGGGAGGTTAGAAGGCTCTAGTGACTTCTGGCCTTCTTTAAAACATAACTCTTATCATAATCTATATTCCAGAGGTTTAAAAAGAATCCCAGTTTATACTTAAACTTGTTCATTAGAAAAATGGAGACAGAAGCCCAGCAGCAGAGTGGGGCTATCCTGTTTATTGCGCGAGTGTAACATGTATGATTACCTGCCCTGTGGGCGGGTGGCGATGTGTGCACCCGTTGCAAGGAGCTCCTGACCCTCAGAGACCGAGTTCGGGCTTTGGAGGCCAGGGTGGCTGAACTGGAGGAGCTAAGGGTGGTAGAGAGATATGTGGGATGAGACTTTCTGGGACACTGTAGTACTGTCCCACCTCCAGTCTGAGAGCCCCAGTGCTCTTAAGGAGGATGAAAGTCTCAAGGAACAGAGCATTCAATGGGAGCAGAGGGAAACCATCCCGTAGTTGGGACCCTCCTCCCAGAGGATGTTGCGGTATCCTCTCGCACTGAGGATACCTCTGAGGGGAGGGAATGCCAGTTCGGAAGAGGCAGGTGTTAGTAGTGGGTGATTCGATCGTTAGAAACATAGATAGTTGGGTTTGTGATGACCGGGAGAACCGTATGGTCACTTGCCTGCCTGGTGCGAAGGTTGGATCTCTCGAGGCATCTAGATAGACTTATGTGTAGTGCTGGGGAGGAGCCGGTGGTCGTGGTACATGTAGGTACCAATGACGTAGGGAAGGGTAGGAGAGATGTCCTGGAGGCCAAATTTAGGCTGCTAGGAAAGAGACTGAAATCCAGGACCTCTATGGTGGCGTTCTCGGAAATGCTTCCAGTTCCACGCGCAGGGCCAGGTAGGCAGGCAGAGATTCAGAATCTCAATGCGTGGATGAGACGATGGTGTAGGGAAGAGGGGTTTGGATTTATTAGGAACTGGGGACACTTTTGGGAGAGGGGAGCCTATACAGGAAGGATGGGCTCCACCTAAACCAGGGTGGAACCAGACTGCTGGCACTAAACATTAAAAGGCAGAGCAGTTTTTAAACTGAGAGATGGGGGAAAGCCGATTGGTGTGGAGATGCACGTAAATCGGAGGGAGACTTCTCTTAGAGGAGAATCCATTGATAGAGATTCTCTAAGCTGTAGTCAGAAAGAGAGGAGGGGAGAGGGCAAACCGTGGGCCAGAGCAGAAAAACAACCGCGTACAAAGGAATCCAATGCATCAGGGAAGGGCAGACAACAGTGGCAAATTTTTAAAGTGCTTCTACACAAATGCTAGGAGTCTGACAAATAAGATGGGTGAACTAGAGTACCTAGTATTAAATGAGGAGATTGACATAATAGGCATCACTGAAACCTGGTGGAATGAGGAAAATCTGTGGACACAATCATACCGGGATATAAAATATATCGAAAGGATAGAGCAGGCCGGGTGGGTGGCGGAGTGGCACTGTATGTGAAAGATAATGTAGAATCAAATGAAATAAAAATATTAAATGAATCAACATGTTCAATAGAATCGCTATGGATAGTAATTCCATGCTCCAAAAATAAGAAATTAGCAGTAGGGATATATTACCGACCACCTGACCAGGACAGGGATACTGACATTGAAATGCTGAGGGAGATTAGAGAGGCTACCAAAACAAAGAACTCTATAATAATGGGGATTTTAATTACCCCCATATTGACTGGATACATGTCACCTCAGGAAGAGAAGCGGAGATAAAATTTCTCAATGGCTTAAATGACTGCTTCTTGGAGCAGCTGGTGCAGGAACCCACAAGGAGAGGCAATTCTCGATCTAGTCCTGAGTGGAGCGCAGGATCAGGTCCAGGAAATAACCGTTACAGGACCGCTTGGGAATAGTGACCATAATATAATAACATTCAACATTCCTGTGGTGGGAAGAACACCTCAGCAGACCAGCACCCTGGCATTTAATTTCAAAAGGGGAATTACACAAAATGAGGAGGTTAGTTAAACAGAAATTAAAAGGCACAGTGACTAGAGCCAAATCCCTGCAAGCTGCATGGAAACTTTTAAAGACACCATAATAGAGGCCCAACTTAAATGTATACCCCAAATTAAAAACATAGCAAGAGACCTAAAAAGAGTCACCGTGGCTTAACCACCATGTAAAAGAAGCAGTGAGGGACAAAAGGTATCTTTTAAGAAGTGGAAGTCTGATCCTAGTGAGATAAATAGAAAGGAACATAAACACTGTCAAATCAAGTGTAAAATGTAATAAGAAAAGCAAAAAGATTTTGAGGAACAGCTAGCCAAAAACTCAAAAAGAAATAACAAAATGTTTTTTAAGTACATTAGAAGCAGGAAGCCTGCTAAAAAACCTGTGGGTCCCCTAGACGATCGAACTATAAAAGGCGCAATCAAGGACGATAAAGCCATTGCGGAAAAACTAAATGATTTCTTTGCTTCAGTCTTCACGGCTGAGGACGTTGGGGAGATTCCCAAATCTGCACCGTCCTTTGTGGGTAATGAATCTGAGGAACTGTCCCGGATTGAAGTGTCATTAGAGGAGGTTTTGGAACAAATAGAAAAACTTAATGTTAACAAATCTCCGGGACCGGATGGCATTCATCCAAGGGTTCTAAAAGAACTCAAATGGGAAATTGCTGAACTATTATCTGTGGTTTATAACCTATCCCTTAAATCGGCTTCCGTACCTAACGACTGGAAGGTAGCCAACGTGACACCAATATTTAAAAAGGGCTCTAGAGGCGATCCGGGCAATTACAGACCGGTAAGTCTAACTTCAGTACCGGGCAAATTAGTCGAAACAATAGTAAAGAATAAAATTGTGAAGCATGTAGAAGAACATAATTTGTTGGACAAAAGTCAACATGGGTTCTGTAAAGGGAAATCCTGTCTTACTAATCTATTAGAGTTCTTTGAAGGGTTAACAAACATGCGGACAAGGGGGATCCAGTAGATATAGTATACTTAGATTTCCAGAAAGCCTTTGACAAGGTCCTCACCAAAGGCTCTTGTGTAAATTACATGGCCATGGGATAAGAGGGAAGGTCCTTTCTTGGATTGAGAACTGGTTAAAAGACAGGAAACAAAGGGTAGGAATAAATGGTAAATTTTCAGAATGGAGAGGGGTAACTAGTGGTGTCCCCAAGGGTCAGTCCTAGGACCAATCCTGTTCAACTTATTCATAAATGATCTGGAGAAAGGGGTAAGCAGTGAGGTGGTAAAGTTTATGGATGATACCAAACTGTTTAGGATAGTCAAGACAGAAGCAGACTGTGAGGGACTCCAAGAAGATCTCACCAAACTGAGTGATTGGGCAACAAAATGGCAAATGAAATTTAATGTGGATAAGTGTAAAGTAATGCACATTGGGAAAAATAACCCCAACTATACGTACAGTATGATGGGGGCTAATTTGCTACGACAAATCAGGAAAGAGATCTTGGAGTTATCGTGACAGTTCTCTGAAAACTTCCACACAGTGTGCAGCGGCGGTCAAAAAGGCAAATAGGATGCTAGGTATTATTAAGAAAGGGATAGAAAATAAGACCCGAATATCTTACTGCCCCTGTATAAAACTATGGTACGCCCACATCTTGAATACTGTGTACAGATGTGGTCTCTCACCTCAAAAAGATATTTTGGCCTTGGAAAGGGTTCAGAAAAGGGCAACTAAAATGATTAGGGGTTTGGAACGGGTCCCATATGAGGAGAGGTTAAAGCGACTGGGACTTTTCAGTTTAGAAAAGAGGAGACTGAGGGGATATGATAGAGGTGTATAAAATCATGAGTGGTGTGGAGAGGGCCGATAAAGAAAAGTTATTTATTAGTTCCTAAATAGAAGAACTAGAGGACACCAAATGAAATTAATGGGTAGCAGGTTTAAAACTAATAAAAGAAAGTTCTTCTTCACACAGCGTAGTCAGCATGTGGAACTCCTTGCCAGAGGAGGCTGTGAAGGCTAGGACTATAACAGAGTTTAAAGAGAAGCTAGATAATTTCATGGAGGTTAGGTCCATAAAAGGCTATTAGCCAGGGGATAAAATGGTGTCCTTGGCCTCTGTTTGACAGAGGCTGGAGAGGGATGGCAGGAGACAAAGCGCTTGATCATTGTCTTCGGTCCACCCCCTCTGGGGCACCTGGTGCTGGCCACTGTCGGCAGACAGGATACTGGGCTAGATGGACCTTTGGTCTGACCCGGTATGGCCGTTCTTATGTTCTTATGTTCTTACCATACTAGGGATTTTTTTACCCAAAATACTTTAAGTGAATCAGCTGTCCCAATTTAAGGCTCCCATCCTGCAAGTTACTTCATGCAAACAGATCCCATAAACACCACAGAATAATCTGCAGCATTGGGTCCTGCAAGTCCTTTCTCCAATTTACTGAATAACTTCAATTCCAAATAAAGTCTATAGGAAATCAAGTATTTCAATGTGGATTGAGGATGGCTAATTACTGCAGCATTTCTAATCACTCCCACAGTCCTCTAGGAACAAACTTAGGAAGGTTGACATGATTTATTTGCAGTTATTTGTTTTGAATCATCAGACTGGGTTTATTCCACAGGATATTGAAAAAAAAATGAAGAAGATTAGAGACAGAACAAGTCTTGTCTCTGTTTGTCCTGTCAAGAAAAATCATTGGGAAACAATCAGAGGAATTGTTACACTAGGAAGAGGTAAGAGGAAAATGATTCAAAGGGATTCTGACATAATTTATTAATACTGTCCATTTAGTAATTTGTAAGCCATACATAACTTCACATCCATTAACAACTCCCCATTCATATTTTCCCTGTATCCTCTTGATGGCATATTGTAATCCATTAAAGCTGTAGGTAAAGAAACATGCTTACTGATGGCTCATACGGTATGTGTCTCTCATGTCATATGTATCTCATGTATCTATAAAAATAGCATTGTGGAGTTCCATGTTTATTGACTCTCAATGATATGCAGATCAAGTAGTCTCCGTTCACAAATAACGAAATACAGGTTGGACTTTCCTGGTCCGACACGCTCCGGACCTAAGCAGTCCCAAACCAGGGAGTTTGCTGGGCCAAGGGAGGTCAAAGCTTCCTAGCCATGGCCAAGCCCCAGCCCTGGGCATGTTCCCCAGCTAATGGGGCTCTTTGGTCCTGCTGGACCATGGATGTTGCCGAACCAGAGAGTTCTGGATTTTAGAAGTTCAACCTGTAATTTAAAAAAGGTTTTTCTAGCTGCCAGCCTTGCAAATACGGCCAAGATCTGGTTTAAAAACTGTGTTATTTCCTTTTCAATCAACAACTGTAATCGATGCTATGGGCCAAATTATACCTTCTGTTCGCCTTATACTTGCACAGGTGTATCTGATAAATATACCATTAGCCTTATATTTGCACAAGTGCAACTGATAATTATACCCTCTGTTAGCCTTATACTTGCACAGGTGTATCCAGTAATGCCTGAGATGACACCTAAGTATCTATAGGTATCAGTAGGTTTTTTCAAGGGTAGCTGATTGAATTCTGTTGGGCTATGTCTACACTGGCGCGATCTTGTGCCAGAAATATGCAAATGAGGCCAAGCGTGGAATATCGCCGAGCCTCATTTGCATATCTAATGAGCCGCCATTTTGCGGAAGAGGCTCTTGCGCCAGAAGGAGTGTCTACACTGCCCCTTCTTGTGCAAGGAAAACCCTCTTGCGCAATGCCGTTACGCTGATTATTTTCAGGAATAATGGCATTGCGCAAGAGGGTTTTTCTTGCTCAAGAAGGGGCAGTGTAGACGCTCCTTCTGGCTCAAGAGCCTCTTCTGCAAAATGGCGGCTCATTAGATATGCAAATGAGGCTCGGCGATATTCCATGCTTAGCCTCATTTGCATATTTCTGGCGCAAGATCGCGCCAGTGTAGACATAGCCTTGGTGATCGATAAGGGTTATAATCCAGTTCACTTTGCCATAGCTGTTTTGGTTCAATAATGTTAATAGGAGTGAAAAACTTATTTCTGAATCTAGCATCAATCTACAGGACACTGAATATACAAAATGAGCAGATCTGCAAAGTAAAACAATTTCAATTTATTTGTGATCACTTTTTGAAGTAGAACTGCATTTAAAAAAAATCAAAGAAACAGATTCTTTGTGTTAACTTGTAATGGTTCATCAATTGTTTAAGTTCCCAAGAGTCTGATTTTCAAAGATGCTGAGCTCCCATTGACTTCAGCTGGAGTTGCAGAATCTCAGATCTACTGAAAGCTAGGCCTTTAATTCTTAATCTAGCCTTCTTCCCCCAAAAGTCACCTGAGAACTTGCTACCTTTGCTTCTCTGCTCCTAATGACAGATGTTTGAAAAGAGATCACTTGAAATAATCGTCAGTCTGATTGTTAACGGGTTACTGGAGAATGCTGAGCTATAAACCATGCAGGCATAATCATGCATTTCCCTATTTCCAGAAACTCTTCATTGTTATATAAATGAAATAGTCTAAAAAGCCAAATGGTACATGGACTGCAATTAAATACCTCTTGCTGGGGGGCTGTTTAGTTGCAGCAGAGATGTAAATTTATGTAGAAAATAGATGAGTAGCTGCAGCCCCATTCCAAACATTTACACCATAATTAAACAGCCCCTCAGCCAGAGTCAGCTAATATGGGCCAGCTGCAGGTGTTCACAGTGCAGACATACCCTAAGTGACTGAGATGTCTAAGACCGATTACAAATCAACAGGACTTGGGCACATGTGTCAATTAGGCACTTTTAATCTACATGCTTCGTGCTCAGCATGTAACATGAAAACATTACCTTTCTCATTGCAAGCTTCTACCTCCCCACAGACACAGTGACTGCTTTAAGAAAAACCTCAAGAAATGTTTCAGAGACACTCCCTTTGATCTCCATTCCCTGGACCAGATTTCTTCATATGAGAGACAGCAGACTGTGTCCCTATCCCTTTCCACTATGGGGCTTTGTCTACACTGCAGGGTTTTTGCGCAAGAAGCTTTTTGCGGAAGAGATCTTCTGCAAAAACTTCTTGCACAAAAGCATGTCCAGACCTCAAAAGCACATCGCAAAAGCGATGTGCTTTTGTGCAAGAGAGCGTCCACACTGCATGGACACTCTTGCGCAAGAAAGCTCGGATGGCCATTAACAGAATGGCCATCAGAGCACCTGTGCTTTTTCTGATAGGCTCTTTTTGCACAAGAAACTGCTGCGGAGCATCCACACATGCCTTTTTGCGCAAGAGCTGTAGCGCAAAAAGGAGTTATTTCTTGCGGGGAGAGGAATAACTCTACCGGCAAAAGCCCTCTGTCCTGTCAATTTACTGTATTTTTTTTGCGCAAAAATGCACGTGAGGTGTGGATGGTCTGCCGGTTTTTGCACAAAAACCTTGGGGTGTAGACATAGCCTGAGTGTCCATAAGCAGTTGGCAGGCTATATTGAACACCTTTGTTTTATACCCTTTGCTGTGAATATTGCAGTGACAATTGCTATAGTATCTGAAATATTCACAGGACTCTATTGCTACCTATTTTCTTCATAATTTCACACATATAAAGATTAATATTTTTCTGGGTTTAAAGAGCTAAATTTTTTCACCCAGATAAATATAAAGCAGCTCACCCATTTCCATTTTATCTACAGCATAGCACACCAAGAACTTGCACATCTGTATAGTCACACATTATTTATATTAAAAACAAGGAGTCTGGAGGCACTTTAAAGACTAAAATTTATTAGGGTATTAGAACATAAGCTTTTGTGAACTACAACTCACTTCTTCAGATGCTGTTTCTCTTCGGCATCTGAGGAAGTGAGTTGTAGCTCATGAGAGCTTATTCTCTAATATCCTAATAAATTTGTTAGTCTTTAAAGTGCCACCAGATTCCTTGTTTTTGCTGAAACAGACTAACATATCGGTCATTATTTATAGTGGTTTTCCTTATTATTTCACATCTGTCTGCTGATTATTTTTATGAGCTACAATAGGATTGAAACCTTCAGATTTATCTTACTGCAGGTAAACTTCTGAGAGGATTTAATCCAGTGTATCCTACAACCCTCTGGATAGATACAAAAACATTTTGCAATGGGCTTCCTTTCCATATTGTTTTTGATGAAGAGGTAAGGCAAGCACCTGGTAAGTAAGTTTTACACACACACACACGCAAGCCACATAGGCTCAGCTTCACAAAGGGACTTCAGCATTGCAATGCTGAGCAACGAGACAGGTGTGTCCCAAGCCCCCTTCCACTCAGAGATAGATGCCCAGTTGTGCTAGTAATCCATGAATTGTGGTAAAATGGATTTTCCTCCATCTAACTGATATTGTGATCTGAACCAGTAGATGTGCTCAGAGGCCATCTAGCTCCGTGCAAAAAACCAGGGAGTGGAAGGAAGAGGACAAATTCCTTATAACAGTCCAGTGCTACCTGGTACTCTAACCATTAGGGTATGGAATGATTTTTCTCTGACCCAGCTAATATTTAACTGAAGTGGAACAACAACTTCAGGAGGAGAAATTAAAGGAGCCCTACATCAGATTTTCCCACAGCCCACTCAGCTGAAAGGTGGCCGATAGCTGATTGAATCTCTTCTCATCAAACAGGGGAATGGAACTTGAAGTGGGGTCTCCTACATTGCAAGGGAGTTCCCTGAGATTTCTGAGTGTGAAATGGCTGCACGTATGTTAGCAAGGTGCATCATTCTCAGTTATCAAGCACTCATTTGTTTCCTGTATTTTCCAATGCCTGGATCTTTTCCCACCTTCTGGACTCCCTAGGAAAGTGACACTCTTGCACTTGCATCTAGCTTCCCTTCCCCCACCCCATCCCCTGCTCACCCAATGACTTCTGTGGAACCTGGCTGATCATTGAGATTCTTCAGGCAGTGAAAAAGCACCTCTTCTAGGAAATCCCAGCACCACACTGTCCTCCAGGAGGAGGAATCCAGCTTATTTTCATGTCTAATGGCAGAGCTGTGACTAATTTCTTTTTCACAAACATATTGCCACGGGGGACTGGTAGCAGCAGCTTCTCCCACCACCGTAGTTGCAGTGATTATTTGCTGGGGGAACTCTCCCAAATTTGTAGTTTTCCTTTATCTTATCCCCTAGCAGGCTCCTCAGCTTCCTACTCCCATGCTCTGCAGAGGATGTTGGCTTCACACAGGAGATGAGAGAGAAAATGGGTGGGTGGGGTAAGCAAATCAAATACATTGGCTACTTGTGAAAAGTGTTCCTACAGCTGGGTTAGATACAGAGGTTTCCAAATGTTGATAGGACTCACTTCAGAATGTGGTAAATGAAAATCAGGGGCTGTAAGCCTTTCTTAGCATCTGATAAACACCACCACAACCAAATTCTTTGTGCAGAATAAAGTCTTGCTCTCATAATTTGATCCTCAGATGGGGAACAATTAACATAGTGAATCAAAGTGAATTGCTTGCTGAGGAGAAAGTCCCAGGCCCTGCCAAAACTGGGGTCATATTTTGTCAACAGTTTCAAAGACAGCTCTTAAACACTGATACAAGATATGACCTGAAGAAAGTAACCATAAGCCAGTAGTGTTCATTGCAAAGTTAGTATTTGCTAACATATTTGCCACTACAGTTATTTTCTGTTCTGGGTGTGGGGCAATACTATGATATCTCTCCGATCTCCCTTGTGCCACTGGCTGGCCAAGGCTGACTTGTTAATCTGTTTTTGTAATTACAGTATTTAATGATAAAGAGTGGCATATCTTTTTAAAAGGTTCTAAAAACATCCATCCCAAATGCAGACTATCCTTTATACAATGTAAGATTATAACAATGATTTTGAAAACCACAGAAACATCATAAATCTGCTGCGATTACTGGAGCCACCACCATGTGAAACCATGGCCCATGCGAGGAACAGAAAAGAGATCACAGCATGGCAGATTGTCGAAACAAACAATCTCTTTAATTTTAGAATTAATTTTTCTCCAAAGTCACCATGACATTGCTATATACGCAAGGGAGCAAGGGCTTGTGGGGAGATGAGGAAGAAGCTTAATAAGTCTTATACAAAAACATGACTTGTATAGTATTATGCAACTGAAATGAACACTACTCTGTGATTTGTAATTACTAAATATTGATGTTCTATGGCATATTATTGATGGAAAATTGACTTGATTCTCCTCTTATTCACTGGTTGTAAGCTGCACTGGGATTGGTTGAGTTGCACAGGACTTACACTGGTGTAAGCAAGACAAAGATCAGACTCATTACTTGTATATAATTGATATTTCAGTGAAGATTAATGTTTGGAATCTTAGCAAAATGTATCAAGAACACTTGTATGATTAAAAAACTATTTCCCAGTTGCAAGCTAACATTCTTTGTTATGTTATTCTATAAGACAGAAGCCATGCAGAGAAATGAGCTGCGTATTTCAGTCAAGAGATGATTGACTGGTTCTGTGTGAAGCCAAGTCCATTTGCAATTAGTGATCGTGTATTGCAAGTGGGGGTTCAAATGATTAGTAGCTGAACCCAAAGAGGATGTGAAATGTAACCTGCGGCCCGTGTTGTTTTTAAGCTCAGAGTAAAGCAAGCTGGGGTGAGCATTCAAAAGATTGTCCCTGGCCTGCAGACCATGGGCATTCGCCTGGATGATTACTTCAGTATCGTGCACCCAGAAGTGACATTCACCATCTCTAGTGTTCAGAAGTTTATCAACAGTCAATTTGTTTTCCGGACTAGGAGAGAGATGATGCCAGAGTCATGGAAACAACGTCCAATGCTAGAGCTGAGAGGTACTAATTTTTTTTTTGAATGAACAAGATGGCTCTTACTAAAGCAAGAATAAGTAAAGGGTTGAATTAGCTGATTTCTCCTCCTTCCCTGCATGAGAGAAATAAATGGTCAGCTGTTTGTATGGAAAAAGAAAGATGAGTGATGCTTTATTACACTCATGCACAAATCCTGCCCTTCCCTCTGCAAGTGTTGAGGGTCCTCTGGTGAAAACCAGTGAGATTCCATTTGTGGAAGGCTGAGGTATTGGGGGGGGTCCATAGAAGTGTTCACCCCAAAGACATGGAACCCACTTTTTTATGGGCTTCTTAATTCATTGGGGAAAGCCAGATAACAAGTGGGGGTAGAATGAGAAGGTAGTTCCCTATGCAAAACCTCTGGTTCTTCTCCTTTGTTGTGTATGCAGTAGGATGATAAAATATAAACTATTTTAGCCATTAAGTTGAGGCACTGTCTGCAGAGTAGTTCTACTGCCACTCCATAGCCCAGTTGATATGTCCTGGTGGATATCCCCAGCCTGCAGCCAACACCATCCACTTCATTGGCAGTTTGGGGTGTGCAAGACAAGGCTCAGAAAGCTAACCTCTGCTCTCAGCACCAACTGCAGGGGAGCTGAAACAATTTGTGTAGCGGGGGCTTAGGTGCTAATTCCATGGGTGCTCTAGGTCTCAAACATACATAAGGAAAAATTAGTGGGTGCTTAGCAGCCACCTCCCCTCTCCCCTAGTGATTCCTGCCTGCTGGCAGCCCCACAGATCAACATCTTCCCTTCACTCCCAGTGCCTCCTGCTGTTCTGTGTCCAGGTCCCTTTGGAGAGAAGAGGAGGAGCAGCCAGGGGACACTTGGGGTTGGCTGTTAAAGTCCTCACTTTCTTTTCCAATTGTTCTAAACAGGCCAGATGATGTGGATGGAGTCTCTGCAGTGCATGCTGTATCTCTGCTCACCTTTACTGCGCACTTTGCATGAGCTGGAAGAGAGACAGATGCACATTGCAGACATAGCGCCTCATGACGTTACCAGGGATTTGATTCTTCTCAACCAGCAAAGGCTGGCTGAGATGGAGCTCTCCAGCCAGCTGGAGAGGAAGAAAGAAGAACTGCGGATACTCTCAAAGCACCTGGAGGAAGAGAAGAAAAAGACAGAAGCTCTGCTCTATGCCATGCTTCCAAAGCATGTGGCCAACCAGCTAAAAGAGGGAAAACGAGTTGAGGCAGGTGAATAAATACGATACATGTATTTTTAAAAAGCAGCTCTGTCTTTAATACTAGATTTGGGAACTGTGCTGTTAACCAGATCTGGCTCCAAGGAGGTATGTAGCATCAATGATGTAGCATCAATGATGTATCATTGATGCTATGTAGCATCAATGATACCCCCTTTCTGGTGGCTACCCAGTCAGCAAGTACAATAGTTATCTAGCTAGAAGATAGGAGGTGTCAGTGTGACTGGAGAGATACAGGAAAGGAAGGAGGAACTGGAACAAATCAGCCGTACCTATAAAATGCTGCTGTTCTTCTAAAAATGTGTAAGCCCAGCCCTGGACTGATTTAGGAAAGCATTTTTATTCTTATTTAGGACAGCATTTAAGCATATGTTTAAATTCCATTGAAGAAAGTGGGACTTAAGCATAAACTTAAAGTTAAGCATGTGCTTAAGAGCTGCCTGGAGTAGGGTTAGACTAAAGAACGTGTTTAAGTCAGGAGTGGGCAAATACTGGTCTGTCAGGATTAGCCCCTCATGCCAGTTGGCCATAGGTTGCCATTCCTGGCCAATGGGAGCTGTGGGAAGCAGTGTCCCAGTCCACACTGCTTTCTGCAGCTCCCATTTGCTGGGAATGGTGATCTGCAGCCAATGGGAGCAGCAATCACCGGTACCTGTGGAAGCACAGATAAATATAATGGTGGCAGCCTGCCAGGGGCTCACCCTGGCAAACCATTGCTGTTTTTTTGCCCACCCCTGTCTTAAGTGCTTGATACATTATTAAATCATTTCCTTCCTTACCAATAAGGATCTTAAATGATTTTTCTCACCAAATATTTACAAAATAAGATAAGTAATCTCAGCAAACAAGTCTCATGTATGCATAGCATCAACAGCAACTGATCTGTCCATCCCATCAGAATTATTTATAAATAACAGGAGCACTCACACTGACCTTTCTGTTCACAGGGGAGTTTAAAGAATGCACCATATTGTTCAGTGATGTTGTGACCTTTACCAACATTTGTGCCCAGTGTGAGCCTATTCAGATAGTCTTCATGTTAAATTCAATGTATCTGCGATTTGACAGACTAACAACTGTGCATGATGTCTACAAGGTAATTGCTTATTTATTTTCAAAGGCTGCGGCTGTTTTCATGAAACTGATTTTTGTGAATTGCAAAGGGTTGCAATAAAGCATGAGATATTGGAGTTGATGGTGACTTTGATGGAGGTCAGGAAACTAACAATTTAGCCTTAAATTCCTTTAATGACTGTTGCTGTATTTAATTAAATAATTATACATAATTTTTTCAGAGTTTTTTTACTGAAAACTAGCCAGCATGCAGTGATTGTAATTAAATGTGCTAAAAAGATTCAAATATGAGTGTAACCAGGCCTGCCTAATTTCCTTTATGTCATTTAGCTCATTTCAAACCCAGCATTCCCCTTTTGGAGCTATTCAGAGTGGCAGATTTTAATCTGGTTTGTCCGTGACCTGGTTATCCAGGAGATACTTATTCCTTATTTTGCCATCACTAGGGTCAGAACAGTTGATCTCTTTTTACCCCAGAAAAGCCTACCTATAAAGCCAATGTGATTCTTATTATATCACCTTCTGATTCCTGACCAAAGTGATAAAGTTAGTTGGATTGCCCATTTTGGATAGCTCAGATCATTTACCTTATGCCCCACTTGGCTTGGATCATAGTTCTGGAAATTCAGAAAGAAAACCAAAATGCAAGGGATGTGGCTTAATTAGGTCACAATTTAACACTTAACTCCTCTGGGAACTAACTGACTGTAACTCATATGCAGTGCAGGTCATGATTACTTCCTTAATTGGTTCCACCTGATGGAGGGCTGCCACCAGCTCCTCCTCATCCATCTGGTCCTAGCCTGTTGCGGGACTCCACAGCATGTCCCTCTAATGAGGATAAAAGGGTAGGGAAAAGGGGGGTGGTCATCTCTCTGCTGTATCAGGCATTAGGAGCCTCAGGCCTGTTTCTCAACTTCTTTAAGGAATGTCTTCCCCTCAGTCTACTGCTAACTCTGCTTTCTCAGGGAACCAGATCCATAAGGAATCAAATCTCTGCATTGAGTATTTGCCATCGCTTGAGTTGTGACCACCCAAACCTTACAACCTGACCTATCCCACTAGGTCCCTGAGCTGCTGTGGGAAGGGCAAAAAAGCTCACCCTACTTCAGCCAGTCTCTTGGTGAGGTAAAAATTTCCACCACCCCCCCCCCAAGACAACTGATGAAATGCTCATAACTGCCCAGAGAATTCAGTTGTACACTAATCCCAGTGGAGGCTGCTGACTGGGCGCAGGCTGGCAGGCAGGGTTTTTATACTCTCCCTCAGCTGCATAGGGGCCAGTGGCTTAGCTCAGTTCCACTAACCTGCCCACCAGGAGCCACTATCAGCCCAGACAAAGCTGTCTCTATGGCTGAGGCAGTGGAGAGCCTGCAGTGTCTTTTTAAGTATTCTCTTTCTCTGACAGTCACACTATCAGCTAGTCCCAATTAACGTCTTAGGGTGTGTCTAGACTACAAGGTTTTTCCAAAAAAAAATGGCCTTTTTTTTGGAAAAAACTTCCCCTGCGTCTAGACTGCTGCCACCTTCTTTCAAAAGTAAATCGAAAGAATGCGGCAGTTTTTTTGACTGTGGAAAACCTTGTTTTACGAGGTATAACGCCTTTTTTCGAAAGTGCTCTTTCGAAAAAAGGCACTATGTAATGCAAACTGTGCTTTTTCGAAAGAGAGCGTCCAGACTGCTTGGGTGCTCTCTTTCGAAAAAGCGGCTTGCTTTTTCGAAAGTATTGGTTGTAGTCTAGATGCTCTTTTTTGAAAGAGGCTTTTTTGAAAGTATGTTTCGAGAAAGCCTCTTTCGAAAGAGGCTTGTAGTCTAGATGTAGCCTTAGAGATGAAACTTTCATCAAAATGGAACGCGAGTATTTTCTCCCTGGTCTTGGCTGGCTAATTGGCTTAGCTTCATGGACTCCTGAAGTCTGAACATCTGGTCTGAAATTAATATCTGTCCCCCTACAATTGCAAGTAACTGTGCATGCAGAGCCAACTCTTAAAGCCCTTACTCATTGCTTACTCAGGCAAATCTCCAAGTTAAACTCATGGGAACTTGAGGGAAGAGCAGGTTACAGTTTCAAGGTTCCCAGGTGGGAATGAATTATTTAAACTGATCAAAGGCACTTACCTAGTTCCAGCTAGTAAATGTCTGAAGTTATGAATAAATCCAATTAAAGAAAATCTCTGGACACAGCATAAATATAATTAGAATATCTATTTGCACTAGCTGTTATTTTTTTAATTTACTATAGAAAATAATTACTGGCATTATCCTTAAGTGGACTATATTGATGACAGCTATCTATAGCTACATAGTTTTCATGCACCTAGCATACTATATTGTTTTAAATGGTTATGTTATTAGGTAGCTCATTAGAAATTTTGTGCTTGCTATTTTACTGGCATTCAGGAAAAAAAGGGCAAGTAAATCCAGTTTAAGCTAATCACTCATGTAAAGATAATGAATGAAACACTAAAACCACCTCAGACTTGTTTAGAAAATTTATTCACAGCACAATGGCTTTGTACAATGAATTTAATACTTTTGGGATTTCTGTGGTTCAAACAAACCTCTTATATTCTTGGCAAGAGCTCTGCATGTTTCCAGGGCCAAAACCCAAATTACTTTCTTAGTACAACATCGATTCACAACAGGAGGAGCTATGCCTGAGTAAAGAATATAGACTTTGCCCATAACAGAGAATATGGGGAAATCCATTGGCTGGCGGGAAGACAATCTGGTCCTTTTGTAAGGAAGATTATGACAGACCAGCACCACACTGCATGCTTCATGCCGCTATTTAATGTATTCCTAACTTTTGGATAGTTTTCCTCAGCTATCATTTGAGTAGATTAATAGTAATTGTCACTGAAGAATAGTCCCTCATTTATGTTTTCCCCCTAAAATATCCTTTTACCCCCCCCCCCTAATTTCTGAACTAGCCTACCAACTGTAAATCCATTAAACTACCAGCTGCCTCATGTGTGAGGGAGTGTTCCCACCCTGTGTGGAAGGGGAATGCTTTCATAGCACCGTTCTTCCACTGCCTCAGGCCTTGCAAAGAGCCTTCTGTAGAACCAGATTTGATGGGCAGGAACTCTCTGCTTGTAGAGCAAAGGGACACGTACCCAATAGCAGCTTCATAGAAATCAGGGGAAGCCAAAGGCTGGAAGATTTCCTCCACTGGGACCTCTCAGTGGTTGAGAACAACTTTTGAAAGGGAAAATGGGGCAGCTGCAGGTAAAGCGAGAACCCGTCCCTGAAAAAAATTGCAGAATTAGATGTGTTTAGAATACTCAGTTCTATTTCCCTGCATGTTAAAGGTGGAAACAATAGGTGATGCTTACATGGTGGTAGGAGGTGTCCCTGTGCCTGTATCGACTCATGCTGAGAGAGTTGCCAACTTTGCCCTGGGAATAATCCTCGCAGCCAAAGAAGTGAAGAATCCGGTTTCTGGAAATCCTATCCAAGTGAGTCAATACCACAGAGATATCCACATGCTGTTTGGGTGAAAGAGTTGTTGTGTGGTAAATGTGCTGGTCTGGGACTTCCTCTGTGCTCTTGGGCAAGTCCCAAATACAGCTGTATTTTGATAAATTGCCTGATTTTTCAGCGGCATGCCCCGCTGCATTAGCATTAATGGAGAGGTGGCTGGTAAACGTTTTAAATGTACTTTAAATAGGTGATCTTCTGGGTTCTTTGTGTCTTTGTAAAGATTAGAGTTGGGATCCACACAGGTCCTGTCCTGGCTGGAGTTGTTGGAGAAAAGATGCCTCGTTATTGCTTGTTTGGAGACACAGTGAATATAGCTTCCCGGATGGAGAGTCATGGGGTTCCAAGTAAAATTCACCTTAGCCCCACTGTCTATTAGTGAGTAGCTGCAGTAATGCTCCTTTTTATAGCTTTGCTGGAAAATTTTGCATTGAGTTTTACGTGTAAATATCACTGTTTTCCACAATGTATTTAATTTTAACAAAAATTCCATTACAATAATATGTTCATGTAAAATAATTCTGAGGCAATTAGAATTGAGTGAACTTTACCATCCCTGTACTAAGACAGATTATTCCGATTCTACATTTTAGAGTAAAATATTTCCTCCTGTCTGATGTGAATACATAATACATAATGGTGTGACTTAAAAGCTCATTAGATCATCTAGTCTGATCATCTGCATAAAATATCTGATAGAATTTCAATTTATCCCTATATGGAGGCTGATAACTTGTGATGTAAAGGTTTTATTGGGCACAACTACATAAACCACTGTTTTTTCCAACTATGAGCAATATGGCCTTCTCAATGCCAATAAAAACTTGACACCACACCTCCATATCAGCAGTAAAACCAGAGCATTTGTTCACCCAAGCATCACATTATCAACCTCCTTTTTCCTAGTCTTTGTTCTCTTTTTAAAACAAATAAAGAACTAAACTCTGTTCATCTAAGTTTGATGCATAATGATAATTTCTGGTATGTAATAGATGAAATTTGCCATCAGAATCACTTAAACTACATTAATGCAAAAGAATAAAACCAACTCTTGCCATAGTCAATTTCGTATCACCCTATATCTATTTCTTGTCATATAAAGCTCTAATTGGCAGGTGAATCCCACTTCAATCACTAATGTATAATTTTATCATGGCTTCATGGACAATAAGAACCGTACATATCAAGTGAGAATTTGATTTTGTTAATAGACATCTATCAGGGATGATCTAGATGGTGCTTGGTCCTGCCGTGAGGGCAGGGGACTGGACTTGATGACCTCCTGAGGTCTCTTCCAGTTCTAGTAATCTATGATTCTAATCATCATGAGAGTCTGAGATCAAAGTTGATTAAATTCTGTGGGAAGACTCTCTGACTCAGTGGGCTTTGGATCAGGCACTTTGTGCATACTTACTTAAGCAAGCCAAGCCTTGATCTAAATACAAAAACCAGCTGTAGAGCAAAATCCTCCTCTCAGCTAATTGTAGGGAATCTTGACTATCCTAACCTGCTTTCTCCCACCTGTTTTAGTTTAATTGCTGATATACACCATGCTATTCTGAGAGAAGACTGCTAAGAATCTGATAACTTTTGCTCTGTAAAAACCTCTTTTAATATGATTGTTGTTGTTGTTCTAGCTGCCTAAAGGGCAAAAGTTTTGAGATGACTGAAAGAGGAGAGATTGAAGTGAAGGGCAAAGGGAAAATGCATACCTATTTCTTGATTAGAAACAGGACTGCAACTGAGAATGAGATCATGGGAAACCCAACAAAGGAACCAGAGGCTGTCCATGAATCTGTTCAGTCCTTTCACGGATCCAGGATCAAAACAATACGAAGTTCATGTCAGCAAGGTAGAGTTGGCCCAATAGGAAACCAATTCTTCCCACAATCATTTAATTACAATTAAATAAAATATTCATTCTCTTCTTTCCTCAGCCATGCAGTTCAATTCAGACCCAGACCAGCCTCCAACCATAGCAATGAAGTACATTGATGGTCCCATGGAAATGCAAGTCAGTCACAAAGGAAGAAGTCAAGAAAGAATTATGGACTTAACTGGTATTTTCTTTGTTATTGAATATTCAACTAGTGGAGTTAGGAAGCATTTTGAGGCTTGATCCCACAAACTGATCGTATTACTCATGTGAACAGTCACTGCTTACATACAAATGCATTCAGAGGTAACTGGTGAAGGGTGGCACAGAGGGCACCAGCCATGTGATTTCAAGGCCGGGGAAGAGCCAGGACAACGCTCCACTTCCCTAAGTCCAACCTCTCCCGTCCCCTCTTCTCCTGAGTGTTGCGGTAGCAGGGATCCAGCCTCCCTGCACTCACCAGCAGCAGTGGGGGAAGTAGAGCAACATGGCCTCAGTTTACTTTTCTCCTTCAGCCAGGTTATTCTGCTTTCTGATGGAGAGTGGGGGCGGCTCTGCCCCTCTCCCAAGTGATGCAGCTGGAGGAGCAGAATGAGCTCCCCACCACTGCCAATTAGTGCAGGAGGCCAGATACTTGCTGCAGGTGCCAGGTCCCCCCAGCCTCCCCTGACCCCCAGGGACTCTTGCTCCACCAGCTGCTGGCCAGCCCTTTGCCCCTGCCACCCATGGCATTTGAAGGGCTGGTTCCTCCTCTTGCCCTCCTGCCCCCACCCCATGTGTCATCCCTGGATGCATTATATCAGTGGGACTTCTCACATCAGTGGCTGCTGAAGGCTAACCATCCTAACCTTGTTTGGGGCTGAGCATATCCATCTTCATAGTGATCCCAGGCTTCAGCGATGGACTGAAGAGCAAGAAAATCCCAATGGCTGCGTCTAGACTGGCATGATTTTGCGGAAATGCTTTTAACGGAAAAGTTTTTCCGTTAAAAGTATTTCCGCAAAAAGAGCGTCTAGGTTGGCATGGGTGCCTTTGCGCAAAAAGTGCTTTTGCGCAAAAGCATCCGTGGCCAGTCTAGATGCGATTTTGCGCAAGAAAGCCCCGATCGCCATTTTGCGCATCGGAGCTTTCTTACGCAAAAAATTCCTTCCCTGTCTACACTGGCCCTCTTGCGCAAGTATTCTTGAGCAAGAGGGCTTATCCCTGAGCGGGAGCATCATAGTATTTGCGCAAGAAGCACTGATTTTGTACAGTACAAAGTCCGTGCTCTTGCGCAAATTCAAGCGGCCAGTGTAGACAGCTGGCAAGTTTTTGCGCAAAAAGCAGCTGCTTTTGCGCAAAATCTTGCCAGTCTAGATGCTCCCAATGAGACTATTCGGACTACAATTATCGTTAACATTTTGAAAGTCCCTGTGAAGTTGCGTCTGGGGTCTCACACCATGGTCAAAGCAGAGTGAAGTAGGAACGGGTATTCTCACTGCACCAAAGCCATAGAGAGGAAAGGGGTCTGTGAGGCTGCATGAGTGACCCGCATTAGAGGGAGGGCAGGGAGCTCTGATTCCCATCCCTAACCTCCTGTAACTTTATCTGTTGGTCCCACCTCCTCAGTCTCTATTGACTCAAGTACACTCAGGATTAATTCCATGAACTTGAGGGTCTTCTGCAACTCGTGTCCCCCATCAACTGTGCATTCCCTAAGCTCTGAAAATGGATTTGTTTGTGCTTTTCTTGGTTATGAGTGGTAAGTTAATCAACTCTTATGTCTTAAGGCACTAGCCAATCACCTGTGATTAGGAAGGATTTAATCCCTCATGTACAGCATTACACAGTTGATCAGGTGCCTTATGGGGACGTTCATTTTCCAGTGAAATTACAGGTGCTAGCCAATGCTGGAAGCAGAATATCAGATTTGATCCTACATACAGAGCAAAAATATTTTATGGCTCTTAAACTGACTTAAAAATGTATATCTCCCTTTATCTCTGATCTGCTCATGGGCAGCCAGTTATACAACCACTATACAGCTGCCCATACTGATCTAGCTCTGGTCATTAAGAACTCACACAGAAAAAACATTTATTTACAGGCAAAACACATGACTTTGAAAGCGCTGGCTGTCGCCATGGTGACCAGCAGCCAGCCAGTGATCCTTATCTGCACAATCAGGAAAGAATCAAGCCAGCAGCTGAAGAACCAGAGATCAGACATGTCAGATCCAATTTTTGCAATTTAGTTTAAGCTGCTGACTTTTAAAGTTAAACAGGGTAAGTACATTACCATCTACTGCATTTTGCTATCTGGGTGACGATTTTGTATGGGAAATAGCACATGGAGGGTGTAAAAATGTCATTTCTTCATGGCTGGCAAGAAATGAAAAAGTATGGAGGATCACACAGGTATCTTTTGATAATGGTATTTACATAATTTAATTCTAAGATAGAAGCATGAGAGGACACAAAATGCTTTGGACATAGGGTACTCCTCAGCAAGTGCCATATTTCTCCTATTCTCCTTCCCCTTGTACCAACTGGATTCATGTTCTTGGGTTCCCATCTAGTGATCAGAATACATTGGGGGCAGGAAAGGGTGGATTCCTGTTACTAGTGGCTTTCCTGCTCTAATGAGCATTCACAATAAAAGGAAAATGCCCTGAAGTGACAACTGCCTTGTCTGACTCCAATAGACCTGACTACTTGCCTGAACAGGGGGAGCAGAATTTGGCCCACATCCTATCTTTGATACCAGTTTACTTATGCAGGGGAATCTCTCATGTCCTGACAGCAGGGATGGACTCAGATTTAATAAGCTCAGTACTTCCATTTCAAAATAAATATGGCTTTTGCTTTTTAGTTTTTATGGGACACACATCAGTTTATAATTTTTTACACTTGCATTTGTGCTGCACTAAGACCACCTTAAAATGAAGCACACTGCTCAATATAAAAGCACGTTGAACTGAGTTCACCCTTGTACAGCGGGCCCAGCACAAGGTCTATGCACCACTGACGTCCTCAAAATTGGATTTAAGTGGGTTCCAATTTATTTTTGAGCATCCCTCCCTGCCTAAACAAAATTTAAAAAGATCTGGAGCCCAGCTATAGGGCATAACTTTGCTGCAGATAAGTAGTTCTTTAATTTCACTTACCTGATGCTGAAAATGAGATTCAGGCTTGCTAGATGACTTACCTCCATTGTAATGTATCCTCAGACCACATTTGATCAAAAATGGCAGAGTAAACTACAGGCTCAGTTGCCAAAAAGGATTTGTGACCTAGGATATACAAAAGACCCACGTAAACAAGATAGTGCATGGCAGAAATTGTTCTTTTATTGCCCTGCAGCCATCCTAGCCATCCCAGTGTGTGTGTGTGGTTGGGGGTAGGAAGAGGATGGGGGGGTTGGCTTTGGACTCCATCCTCAAAATTGATTTAAGGCCTGCAGCTGTGGATTCCTGAACTAAGTAAGTGTGTGAATATGAATAAACTGTGTTGCACTTTGAGCAAGAATGCACGAAGTGGGATAACATCACTGCTGTTCTGACATGCTCCGGGGCATCAAATTTCCATCTCTGTATCCATGTGCATCTGCAGCAAGTGTCCCAAGCTCCTTTAAATATCAAAGAGGAATGTGAGCCATCTGTAAGGAGTCTTCCATAGGCAGTCTCCTCAGGTGGAAGTAATGCTGATTTACTGGGTTAAACATTTCTGTTAAATCTAAAGTAATATGACTTGTCTGGCCACATGCCCTGGAGTGTTAATGTTTATACAATCTGCCTGAGCACCATGGGACAGTCAGAATGGAACCCAATTTCATTACTGGTATGTTTTTAAGCAGGGGGCCCCCTATTCTCTGAGCTCTAGGTATTGTTTTGGTGGTGGCTACATCTGTTCTAGATTACAGAACTGTCCAAGTTTTGTTATGGTAAAACTGGATATCAAGTTTTGAATACGTGGTGGCATGCTGTTCCTTCGAGCTGTGAAATCTGCATTACAAGCTACATTCCCTTCCCCCGCGTTCACTCTGGGGAGCCCTGTACTTTCTATGCTGACTGTGGACAACCTGTACTAGTATACATCTCTAAGGAGATGCGGTGGGGGGGTGATGCTTTTTTTCCCCCTCACAGAACCTTTCACTGACAATCAGAGGGAGTAGCACTGGAATCGTTGGTGCCTCATTGGTGTAAAACATGGGTTACCAAACTGGGGGCCGTGAAGAAATTCCAGGGGGGTGGTGCGAGGCGACCCAGTGTGCCCCCCCCCTTAAGTTTTGCTGCTATTTTTGTTTTTCGGTCATTTCCTTTTTTTCCTCCTCAACAAGTTTTGCTGTTATTATGGGGGGGAGGGGCGCGTGAGGGTTTCTCAAAAATCAAAAGGGGGGTATGATGCCAAAAAGTTTGGGAACCACTGGTGTAAGAGGACAACCTGCAAGGAAAGCATTTATCTGCCCCGCAAGACAAGTAGATTTTATTAGCTCTTCTCAAAAAGGCCGCATGGTGGAACAATGTTCTTGTCAATTATCCCAATTTGCACAGGGCACCTGTAAGGTTTACTAACTGTTGTGGGGGTCCTGAGCCCCTGAAATGTCCTGCAATTTTCCATTCTGGCCACTAGCAATAAGGGATCCTAAGGCCAGGTCTACACTAGGGAACAATGTTGAAATAAAGTACGCAACTCCAGCGATGTGAGTAACGTAGCTGGAGTTGACATACCTTAGATTGAGTTACTGTGGCATGTTCACTGTGGGGATGGGGTGTGTGTGTGTGAAAACACTCCTGGTGACTCCCCTTATGCTTTTTGATCTGGTGGAGTACCTGAATTGATGAATGTGCAATCAGCAGTCAATTTAATGGGTCTTTACTAGACCCGCTAAATCAACCCTGGGGCATCAATCCCTGTAGAGCCAATCTCCTGGTAAGCATAGACAAGGCCTATCATTGCAGCAGTCGGCAACTGCTTCTTTTGTTGTTTCTCAGTTATCTTCACAGCTCCTCTTGGTCTGAGTGCCTTACTGGAGAGGGAGGAGGATATAGTCTCCCCAAGCCCCATAACGTTGGTGCTATAGACAGTTTCAGATCTCCCTGGGGTAGGGAAAGAGGCCATAGAGGGACAGGAGAGGAATGAAAGATTCCCCCAGGCAGCTATCCCAGCAGGAGAAAAGGCAGATCCTCCACTAGCACAGAGGAAGAGAAGGGGGATTGGCAAGGGAACCCAACCCAGCTGGCAGAGAAGGAAGGGGGAAGACATCAAGGGTGTCTGAGAAAGAGGAAAGAATTGGAGGGGGGGTATGAAGGAAGAGACATAGCAAAAGAGCCCCGAGTTACTTGAGCAGGCTGCCTCACTCTTCCCCCAGGAAGATGTCTTCACACTGTACAGTGCTTTTAAAAATCTTTTTTTTCCTCAGATAACCAGCTGTCAGTCATCTCTTTGCTCAGAGATGCGAGGATACAAGGCTCAACACGTCCCAGCAGGAGGACTGGGTAGAGTACAGGCTCCACTCTGGAAGGGAATTCGTGCTTGAATGGTTGGAAAAAAAAGTCATTTGTCTCCTCTCCAGTGAGAGAGTACCAGTTTGGAAGCTCACAGAACTGCATCATGTAGACAGACCTCCCTAGGTCAGCAGTGAGGCAAATTTGACATACGAGGTCATTTTCCACTGAAAACACTGTGAATGTTTAAGCTGTGAAATATTTTAAATGCCAGTAATTAGTCCAATTCTTAGGCAGTCAAGTAATTATTCTGTTATTTATTTCATACTCTGTGTGCAATATACATGGGCAATCGCTTCATTATGTATGTTCTTATACAAAATTCTTCTAATGTCTCTGTTCTATAGATCCATTCACAGTATTCTGTGGGCACTGTTTTTTAAAAATAAATTATGGTTGCACATCAACGTGTTCATAAAGCACCACACACTGCTAAATATGTTGAAATAAAGGGGACTGTACACACAAAATAAACACTTGTGGTGTTATTTGTCTATTCATGACTTTCTACAAACACTGTTGAAAGTCAGTGTGGGTTTGTGCTCCTCAATCACAATACAACAGGTAATTTCTCCTTGAGATACTCACCTCATCACTCTCTGATTTAATTAGCGTTAATGTCACACTCCCATCTCTGTATTCCTTCCTTTTTTCTCTTCAAGCATCTGAAGTAGTGAGAGTTTGACCTAATGAAAGTTTATTCCCTAATAAATTTGCTAGTCTTTAAAGTGCAACCGCACTTGTTTTTAAAAAAAATCAACTAAGTGCTTTTGAAAATCCATCCCATAGTATTTTACAACATAATCAAAACTTCTTGTTTAAAAACAAAACAAAACATGGGATAAAATTTTCTAAAGCACTTACAGGAATTAACTATGGATAAAAATTACAAATGCCTAAACAATATATTTTTAAGAAGAGCTGGATAAGACAGTAGAAAAATTCTCAAATCCTTCCCATTTTTCAATTACTTTTGCATTGGTTCTGTTCTCCCCTCCACTTTTCACTCTAAATATTATGAACACTGAAGCAACAACATTTTACTGGCACAAATGTTCAAGGCAATTGAATTTCTACGTTGCAGCCAGACTGTTTATTGCATCTATTTCAATAGCACCAAGTGTGATCAGAGCTCACTATGCTGCTGACAGTGAGGCAAATTTGACATACAAGGTCATTTCCCACTGAAAACACTGTGAATGTTTATGCTGGGAAATATTTTAAATGCCAGTAATTAGTCCAATTCCTAGGCACTCTTAGGAATCAAAGCGGGGACTTCTGGAGCTTAGTGTAGGTGTCTTTACTGCAGGAGTGAGAAGCCAGCTGGTTCTCAGGCAGATTTGTTCTCTCTAAGGGTACGTCTAAACTACAGACCTCTTTCGAAAAAGTCTTTTCGAAAGAGATCGTCTAGACAGCCCCAAGTCTTTTGAAAGGTGAGCTGCTTTTTCAAAAGAGAGCACCCAGGCAATCTGGACACTCTCTTTCAAAAAAGCCCTGTTTGTGGTCAAGAATGCCTTTTTTTGAAAGAGCTCTTTTGAAAAAAGGCGTTCTTCCTTGTAAAAGTAGTTTTACCACTGTCAAAAGAAACGCCGCCACTGCGTTCTTTCGATTTAATTTAGAAAGAACGCAACGGCAGTCTAGATGTAGGTGGTGTTTTTTTTCGAAAAAAGGCCACTTTTTTGAAAAAACTCTGTAGTCTAGACATACCCTAAGTGGTCTTGGTGCCTCTAGATGGGATAGTACACCGCACCTGGTCTATGTCTACGAGTTTTCTCGGCAAAAAATATGCAAATGAGGGACTCATTTGCATGAGTCGAGATCTCATTTGCATATTTTCTGCTGATCCGTTTTTGCGGTGGGGTTTTTGTGCAAAAACAAGCAGTGTGGAAGTTTTCTTTTTGCGCAAAAACTCCTTTTTGTGCAAGATTGGAAGTGTAGACGTAGCCCTACAGTATGTCTACACAGCAAGCCATTATTTCAGAATAATTTTGAGCTGGCGGACTTCTTACTCTGACTTCTGTAACCCTTATTTTACAAGGAGTAAGGGAAGTTGAAGGAAGAGTGTTCTTCCTTCAACATCCTGCTGTGTAGATAGTGCTAAAAGCCAAATTAAGCTATTTCGACTTCAGCTACGCAGTTGACGAAGCTGAAGTTATGTATCTTAATTTGACTTTTGCCCTGCAGTGTAGATGTGCCCTTAGAAGATGTGTGGGTTACATATTTCCCCTAGTTGAGGAAGGGTGTCCTGAGCTTCAGAGCATTCCTAGATGAAATTCCAGATTAGACCTCACTAGTAACACCTATAGGCAGACTCAAACCTGGGAATTTTAGTGCTTAGTGCATGAGCTAAAGGTCCAAGGTTTGATTCTGCCTGACAGCATTACATTAGGACAGTGTTTCCCAAATGGTGTTCCGTGGAACCTTGGGGTTCCGTGAAGTGAAAATAAGGGTTCCGTGAGAAAATTCCATTACACTCACATTTTATGATTAAAAAAAATTAATATTATGTGATTTTTGTTTTTACATATGTGCAATTAAACTAAATGCTGATCTCATGATCAATGATAATAAATTAGCATTTATTATCCTTACTTATTTGTGGTCTACTTTTTCATCTCCATATATTAGATTGTTATTAGGGGTTCCACAAAATTGCTTAAAGGGTTCCGTGGCCACATTAAATTGGGAAACACTGCATTAGGGGAAAGAACAGACACAAAATAGGCGACTTTCTCAGCGATAGTGACCTTACAAACTAACTAGACTGTCAGAAAAAGGATAGGTAAAAAAGTCTTGACAGTTTACAGATAGGAAACCAAGGCTGAGATTTTCAAAGTTGTTTAAGGGATTTGGATGCCCAATTTCCATTAAGCCTGGGGTATTAAAAGGCGTCTAAGGATGTTAGATCACACAGATACAATTTTCAAAAGTATTTAAGTTTCAAAAACCAACATAGATAGTGACTTTCATAAATGTTAATTTAGATCCCACATTAAAAGAAAAGTTTCTTGTTGGTTCAGAAAAAAAAAATCAGTGATATTTCAAATGAAACATAATTGTTTTGAAATTATCTGTGCAAAATATTCCCCATTTTTCAATCAGCCTCGACTTTTTTTTAAACCTTTATCTTACATATAAATTACTTAAAAATGTAAGTATACAGGAGAAGGGAGCATTCAAATTACAACAAACATTTTAAAACCAGAAACCCATATGGATGTAAATGGGTAAACTTGAACTTCTCAAAATAATCAGTAGAAAATTTTTCAATAATTATGTGAAACTCATGACCAGAAATTCAGTCCCTTTGAAAGGGCCAGTGACTAAAGCTAATAAATAATTCATTCTGTATAGTTTTTGAATTTAGACTTTTTCCATTTATATTTGATAAGCAGCCCACGGTTCTCTCAAATGTGTTCATTATTCAAAATCATTTGCCAAATAATTTATACAAATAAATCTTCGTTTTTAGCTCATCAGCATGCAAGATCTGAAATTTAAAGTCAAGCTGTGTTGGTTAACTTTGGTTGAGCCTATTGATCGTGAGACATTGTAAGTGTTCTGTGGTACCGATTCACAAAAGCACTTATGCATGTCCTAAAGTCTCACTGATTAAGGAGGCTTTCCAGAATCTAAGCCTGACTGAACATATATTTAGAATCTAGTTTCTGGTGAAAGAAGGGTTATTATGCTTGTGAATATAAACATTCACTTTCTGCAAATATTTTCTAAAATTAGCTGTTCATTAGGCTGTCCTGTCACTAAACTTGCTTGCAGGCAAATACAGATGAGAAATCATGACCACATGGAAACAGAAGGAAAATCGGGGTTTTTTTTTATTAGTGTGACTATCTGTAGAAACAGTTTTTTAGAGCTGTTCACCTAGTTCTACTGGCAGTATTACAAAGTAGATATACTGGCCCCAAACTGAACATGAAAAACAACATTAGCAGGGAGATCAGAATCTGAATGAGAATATACAAAAACATGTTTAACTAAATGTAAAATTGGTGGAGTAAACTCTCAGTAATTACTCTTAAAACATTCAAGTAAGTATGTTGTTTAAATGCAGTCTATTGGAATAAATTTGTTCTGTAGCCACATTATATTAATTCTGTGTATAAACAGCGCTTCTTAATGCTTACATTTTGTGATGCATACGTAACCCACACACCTAGGCTACATCTACACTGGCAGCTTCTTGCACTAGAACTGTTTTGCAGAAGAGTTCTTGTGCAAAAAGTCTTCCACAAGAGCGTCTCTACACTGGCATGTGCTTTTGCGCAAGAGCGTCTATGGCAGTGTGGATGCTCTCTTGCGGAAGAAAGTTCTGATGGCCATTTTAGCCGTAGGGGTTTCTTGCACAAGAAATTCATGTTGCCTGTCTACACTGCCCTCTTGCGGAAGAGCTCTTGTGCAAGAGGGCTTATTCCTCATGGGGAGAGGAATAACTCTTCCAGAAGAAGCCCTGTTTTCTGACGCTGTACTGTAAATTTACTTGCACAAGAACATGTGTGCAGTGTAGACACCCGGCAAGTTTTTGCGCAAGAACAGCTGTTCTTGGCAAGAAGCCGCCAGTGTAGACGTATCCCTAGTGTGGTTACTGAGCAATGCAAGTGGTACCTAGACCACAGCAACAGTTAAGATCAAGAGTCCTCTACAGCATGGGCTGGGAGCCAGCTGGCTTTTAGCTCAGAGGGTAGAGGCTCCTATACTGAGGTCCCAGGTTCAAGTCCTCCTGGTGGTGGTTACACATACTCCTGTACAGTGTATAGAAAATAGGAATGTATGTGCAATGTTTCCAGTCTGTAAATATTTGTAGCCAAATTAAACACTGTTTTGGCAATGTCTGTTTCTAAAATTTACTGAGTGAATAGTTCAAATTTACTTGATGAGTTTCTCCTCTTTTCTTTGTCATGAATTTTCCCCATTTCTCTCTCACACATTTTCTTTGTATTTGAAGTTATTTGCTGAATATTTGCAGCAAATAATTCTTGATTTGGAGCTGGTTCACAAGTAATACACTGCAAGCATTTGATATTCATAATTCCAGTGGCTTTGATTGAACATGTGGTGTGTTTCTGGTCGCAGATCAGATGAGCATAACTTAGAATCAGGCTCTTGGTCACATTTTCATATTAAGAGCTGTCATGGTTTCTTTTCCTTCAATTGTCCCTTAATGCAGTTTTGGTGAGCATTCCCGTCAGTATCTCCTGCGTGAGAATATTCACAGAAATAAACAGAAAAAGGATATTGACTATCAATGTGTATTTCTATAAGAATTCAAATCAATGTTAACATACTATTCTCAATATAGAAGCTCAGCTATATTTCTATTATAAGATTTTACAGCTTTGTGTACAGAAAAAAATAATAATCGCAAGTTCTTTAACGGTTTCTATTTTGTAATTTGCAATATACACCTTACTGGCAATGAGAGGAACAACAACAAAACATAAGAAATTGTGTTGCATGGTAACAGTAACACTGCAACAAATGCTAGTAGCTCTTTAAGTATGCAGATCTTGCAAAAATATACTCTTTCAAGATATGCTCTTTTGAAACCCTTGGGCAAGAGATATATAGGCTTCTGACAAGTTTTGTCATGACTTCCATTTCCTTGCTAGACAACAGGCCTGTGACCTGGAACACAGTCTTAGTGATTCTCTGAAGGCCTCCTGCCAAAGCACTTTGCGGAAACATAACCTGACATGCAGCTATCGTTTAAGGCTAGTTTACCTCAAGAATCAACGGGCCTTTAAAAATTGACCAGCTCACATATCCTTTTCAATAATGGTGCTTAACTGTTTTGTGTCCTGATTTTGTGGGCATGTGAAAGAACCTTGATTTTGAGAATAAGATGGCACATCCATTGGCAACAGGAAACTAACCGCCCTTTACTTTACTCCTAGAGGAAAATGAGAAAGAATTATGAGTTGCTATGAATGTTCAGCACATGCAAAAAAAAAAAAAAAAAAAAAGTGAGAAAAGGGAAATTTCCCAAAGGCTATGTATCACTTGTATGTCTACAAAAACTGCATGCAGACCAGTACACAAATGGCTGCAGCAGTCGGGTGTGTGCTTCTTATAGTTTATACACTTAAGTGGTCTTTTAATAATCTTTCACTTGTGAACTGAAAGATCCAGCCAATAAAAATGTCCAAGCAGATGTAAGGTATTTTAAGGTACACATTTGCAACTTCCAACTATGTATGTGCAGCCTCAATTTTGCTCATACAAGTGAATATCTGATAGTGATTAAAACATACATCTTCAAATGTTCAGAAATCAGATATCTGGAGAATAAATGACCAAATTCTCTCTCTCGCCACCTCTACTCCTTAGCTGTAAATGCCACCTTTCCTCTTCCAAGCAACAGGAGAAAAAAAAATCTTGAAAAACTTTAAGATGTTTTTCTCCAACAGTTGCACGTGTGTGTGTAGTCCATTGATTCAACAACATTTTCATGTTCTCTCCTTGTGGATTCTGGAGTGACTGAAGTCACACATGCTAGTGAGCATATTGGGCAGACAAAGTCACTGGTGAGCATCTTGGTAGTTATAGCAATAGTATGACGCTTTTGGCAGCTAACAGTCGACTATTTCTGTCCTCTTCAAAGTCTTGGAAAGCTTTGAGTGTTGTGTGTGCTACCATGCTGATCTATTTAAAGCAGCCCTCTGAAGATCATTTGGTTAGTTACTATAGGAGAACATATGCCCCAGATCAGACGTCTGGAACATTTCTCTGTGCTCTACTTAAATTCAACTTAAGCCTTGCATTATGGGTGAAATTCATGTCTACTGAGAAGAATACGATTCAGGCCTATGCACCACTTAAGTCTTATTTTGAAGACTTAAGTACTCCTTAAGTGGTGCATAGCCATTGTGAGGGCCCTTTGCATAGGATCTTACGGGGGCCACTTCCAGGGGTATAAAGCGCATGGCTGTTACTTGTAAGAGGCAGTGATCTTTCAACTTGTGTATTAACCACCTTCTTGTAGCTTGTACACAGATGAAGAATACATATGATGAATGCTAAGGCAAGGGTCTGTGCCATTTATGGACTGCCCTGAATATGCGATGCTGTGTGAATGCTTTCATCCAGATGCTGCTTGATCACAGTTTGTATTGGAGGATGTACAGAGGTTGGGGTGAGTGACTAGAGTGCAGGGCAGTGTGCAGACCGTACCGTCCGTTAGCATAATGCAGCCTTCACCGCTTCTTCTGCCCTTTCCCACGCAGGGGAGCAGTGTGAACACAGCACTGGACCCAAATCAAGGTTCACTTCTGCACTTTAATAAAGAGAACCATTTTATAATCTGCTTCATGCATGTCACTTTGCTGCAAGTCAATGGAAGATCTTATAGTCCATTGATGAGAGCAGCCTCATCCCTTCTGGGTTTGTGGGTGGCCAATCTACCTCATGTTTCTGGGGGGTTGCCTGACATGAGGAAATTAGTGGGGGTGACGGGTGATATGAATGTGGGTCTGTGATCAGGTCCAACACCACACACTGCTACTGAGTCCCAGCCCCCAGTAAGGGTGGCACACCAAAGAGTCTTTAGCTCAGGTCTGTACTTCAGTTGGGCAGCCAAACAGTCAGGGTACATACATCTACACATCAGTGTTATTTTGCAATAACTGATGTTATTCTGAAAAAACAGTGCGCGTCTACACTACAAGCTGTTATTTCAAAGTAATGTCGAGCTGGAGGACTTCTTACTCCTATAACCCTCATTTCACGAGGTGTAAGGGGAAGTCAAAGGAAGAGTGTTCTTCCTTCAGCTTCCTGCTGTGCAGATAGCATAATTTGGCTTTTGGAGCTATTTTGACTCAAACTACACAGTTGACGTAGCCGAAGACGTGTAGCTGAATTTGATTTTAGCCCTGCTGAGTAGACGTACCCTCAGTTAGCCCAGGCCCTTGATCAGGGCAGTGGAGATTCTGAGGGCCTGATGCATCTTCTCTTATTGTCTGTCATACATATATGACCAGAAACTATAAAGCGACAATGACTTTGTCAGAAAATTTATAAATAAAGGCTAAAAACTGATTAAGCCTAAATTGGGTGGGCACATGCTTCATTTTCCCCATCGAATAATTGTTTCTTTCACCTTCTTTTGAAACAGCCAGCACAGGCTACTATCAGAGCCAGGATGCTGTACTAGATGGATCATTGCTCTGAGCTGGAATGGAAGTTCCTAATTTCTCAAAAGCAGCAAACAAAACAGCCAGTACTACTGCTTTGACTAAACAATGAGTTAAATAGCCATTTTCACCCATGGATCCCAAAGCATTTGTTAAGAAACGCATATTTTTGATCTGTTGCCTTTTCACTTTCAACAAATGTTCCATTTTTCTTTGATTATGAGAGAGTAAATATCTTCGCTGTGCCATATTTTGTGCGCCTATTTCATATACCCACTTATTCATAGCCTCTCAAAACAGTTCAAGGGCGAGCTGTCCAAAAGCACCTAACGGTCCCACTGAGGCCGTGTCTTCTCTCCAGAAGATCAATCGCTGCAGTGTCGATCTTCCATGGAGTTCGATTTAGCGAGTCTCATTAGGACTTGCTAAATCAAACTCAGAGGGAGCTCCCGCCAGCATCTGGTACCGGTACTCCTGCTCTTGCCAAGAGTAAGGAAAGGCGACAGGAGCATTTGCTTCCATCAATGTCCTGATGTGGGGATGCCACCAAGCTCAGCTTAAAGTAAGCTGACTCTAGCTACGTATTCTACATAGCTGGAGTTGTGTACCTTAAGCCAAGCTGCCTGGTCTAGTGTAAACCTGATCTGAAAGAAACTTAAATCCCAGATGACTGTTAATGAGATTTAGGGTGAAATCAATCGGAGGTAGATACCTAGGCATTTTTAAAAATCTCTGTAGGTGCATCTTTAGGTACATAAACACCTTTAAAAAGCTAGCCCTAAATAACTTTTTAAAAAATGGGACTTAAGGATTTTTAGAATATTTTATCCTAAGTCTTTTCCAGCCTCTCATACACAAAGCATTCTGTGCCTGTAAACATTTTTATACTCATCTCTGGACTCCTTCTAGGTCTACTATTAATTCTTTTTAGCATAGGTTGATGAGAACAAAACATGTTTTTCTAGCAGAATGCAAACCACCAGTTTATATAACATATAATATAGCCAATATTTTCTATTGTACTCTTTAGATATCCTATTTTTGTGTACATTTTTTATTGCTTCTGGAGAAGTTTTAATTGAGCAGTGCACAGTGACATCCGAGACTTGTTTCTGAGAAATTATAGTTAAGTTAGTATCTAGCAGACTGTACAAGTAGTTCAGAGTAGTCTTCCCAAGGTGTAGAGTCAACATATAATGCCTCAAGTTACAGGAAAACATAAAATTACAAAGTAAAAAAAACCTCAGGTGAACTGCGAAATGTGTTTATCAAAATTCCAACAAATTAATCCAGATCACCTTCATGTCCTCCTGCTTTTCATTTAAATACAAAAATGTGGCATAGCTTTTCAGAACACCACAATGATTCACAAAACTCCCATTGATTTTAATGGGGTGAGAATTTCATCCCCTTTTTAATTTGTAATTAGAAGACTTACCTGGTGTTGCTCAGGTCTCTCAGGGCAAGGGCTTGTGTGGGGATGGGCTCAGGGTGGGGGGGCAGGATTCAGGGCAGGGGGCTGGGAAGTCTGACTGGGGTTGCCCTCTGTGGAGAGGATGGTGCTGCAGTTGCTGCTCCCTGGCTCCTTAGGGTCGGGGGAGCGCCCTGGGGCTGTGATGCTCAGCCCCAAGTGAGAGCTCCTGAGTGAGTGGGGCTGCAGTGCCTGACTCTGGCCCTGCCAGGCCATGGTGGACTGTGCTATTGTATGGCCTGGCCCCAGTCATTGGCTCCTAGGAGGGGAGGGAGGCAGGGCTGCATGGCTTGGCCTGGCCCTGGAAGGCCCTCAGGGGGTGGGTGGGGCCAGGACTGCATGACCTTGCCCCAGTGGTGCTCCTGTCAGGGGCACTTGGAACCGAGATGGGAGGAGTTTGGGGGCATAAGGGCCCCCACTTACCCATGGCTGGTGGCTGATAGTATGGAGCACTCTGGTCCCAGCTGGTCACTCTCTTCCTGGTGTGGCCATCTCCCTGTGGTCACTCTGCAGTATAACTGTCCCATGTGCCTGTTGCCCCCAGTGGTAACTGTAGAGTATCAGCCCCCTCCCTTTCCATGTTATGGAAAACACAATCAGATTCCGGGCACAACCAAACCCTAACCTTGCTTTAAGTTAGGAGAAGAGCTATATACCAAATTTGTTTGTCCTAGCTCTTACAGTTTAGGAGGAGTCCTTAAAGAAATGGACTCAAAGACAGATGGACTCACAGACAGACTCACAAACTCTCTACATTTGTCTGTCTCTGTGAGTGTGTGTGTGTGTGTGCGGCCGCACGCACACTTTGTATGCATATAAAAAAAATCAGGCAGTCAGTCCTGCACTGAAAACAATGAGTTTTGCCATTGACCTCACTGAGAACAAAACTAGGACCCTTATCCATAACAGAAATTTCCCCTGTAGCTTACATACATTTCACTAGTTACCCTCCTCATCATAGAGAGCTTTGAATCCAAAGAATTACCCACATTTATGATCCAATCAAGCGGAAGCAATCTATACTCTAACAGTAAATATTACCTACCTGCACTTATAGACATGCTCTTGAAAAGATCTTCTTTTGCTAGAATTATTGCTGGAGAAGCAGTCAGCTGGAATTTCTGCACATCCTTTTTCTTCTTCGTTGGCTAGTTGCATCATGGAAGAGCTTGCTGGTGGTTTGACAATTCCCTGTACTGCCAGGATTCCGTTACTGAGATGTCTTTTCTCAGCTTTGTGGTGCTTGTGGCCAGAAAAAGATTGCACTGAGGAAGAGCTGGAATAACGCCTAACAATCATACTAGTGCCTGTTTAGCAGATATAAAATCATAAGAGTGGAAAACAAATTAAATACACTCATCTTCTTCAGAGACTTATCATATGGAAACTAAAAACCACTTGCAAAATTATTAAGTCCTTTGTGATAAGAAAATATATTTGAGGAAAATTTTCCTAAGCAGAAGTGGCAGTTAGGAGCACTTGGCCATAGGGAGTTATGTGCTATTTCTGCTTTTGAAAGATTTCTTCCTTTATTAGAAGTGTAAAGCCAATAACCAACAAAAGCCTTGCCAAAGATATTTACATAGGGCCTGAATGGGAGATCTATATCACTGAGTCACCAGGACTATTCCTATGAGTAACTAGTCATCAGTAGGAGTAATGGATTCAGAATCTGGCCCACAGATACGCAGCTATTCAGGTACAGGAGCAGGCCACGAGCCCTTAGGCTTGAAACAATGATGCCATCTGATAGTTTTTAAATTTTATGAACAAAGTAAGATTTTATTTCAAAAAAAGTTACAAATATTTTTTGGAGAAGAGAAGCAAACAAATGCACTCTTCCTTTGAAATCCCCTCCACTTCCAAGAACTATGGATGAGGGGAAGCATAGTAGTTGGAAAGCTTCTTGCTCACCAATCCGTCCACTTGAAAAGAGCAGCCAACTATTCCCAAACTATTCCCCACATTTGTACCCTTTTAAGGGCCTGATCCAAAGCCTTTTGAAATACACAGGAGTCTCTCCATTTCACTCAATGGATTTGGAACAGACCTTAAGTTATTCAATTCCATGCAGTCACCAATTTTATTTAAATACATTAATACACTGACCCCACCCACACCACGAGTTCCCATGGATTTATCTCCTTATACTCTTCTTAAATATGTTCTCTCTGAACTTAAACCCATGTTCTCTAGAGTTACTTCATCATGGGCATGGACCTTAGCCCTGTCAGGTGGCCGGCAAACTTTATAGATGGCCAATCTCTGAAAAGGACCACAGGAGATTTGGAGACACAATTATGATAATTTATTTGCATTATTTATTTATACCCAGTCATGGATCAGGCCCCCATTGGGCTAAGTACCATACAGACATGAAGTAAAAAGATGATATTCCTTAAACATTGTTGTACAAGTACCCTGCTCCCACAAACACAAGCGGGAACATCTATATCATCCAGTTTTAAACGTTTGTATGTCATCTAACTTGGCTACCCCTCTTATGCTTTTGAACAAACGTCTTTTGCAGTAAATCCTGCTCAATTAAGTCACCCAGGTGAGGTAATTCACACATCAACAAAAAACACATCATCCTATTTCATTTCATCAGAAAAAAAAAGGAGGCCAAATATTCCTTATTCGCTTTATCTATAGCAGCCTCGTGGATGTCACCCTCACTCTCTCACATACAGAATATACTAAGCACAACACATATGGAGTATGATTCTAGCCTCACACTGGTTTAAATGGAATTATACTTTATTTGTCACTGTTTGAGGTCAGTGTCATTGCTTATATTGCTAATTCTATTGTGCCTAAGAACTCCAGTCAGGGGACTAGACACTGGACTAATAAAAACACTGCAAAGACAGAGCCTTCCCCAGAGAATGCACAACATTAAGCCAATTTTTTCTCAAAGACCATGTAACTATTCACTGGGGCTCTGAGCCAGCCAAGTACTTACAAATGCTTGGCTGAGCACCTCAGGAGGACTACCCAGGCACTCAAAGTTAAGTCCATGTTTAAGCATTTTGCTAGATCAGTGCCTTAAGGAAGGCCAGAGGGCTTCATACACAGTGGCCAAGTACACACTAATGGTGGTTTGCCATTCTCTCCAGGTACATAACAACAGTCCAGAACTCTGCAATCCTTGAATGAAAGCTAAGTGCAATGTAATATGCTCAATAATAATCATGGCTCTCCAGTACCTTTCTGTTCCTGCAGGGCCAGAGTGGAGCTGGCAGAGACATTCCTACGCAGGGCCACTGGTGAAGTGACAATCTCTTCCCCTGAATCAGTGAGGCTCCTGGCTTCCCCGTGTCCACCTTTTCCTCTTGCTCCTGTCGCTTGGGTAGTTGTCCTCAGGCCACTGAATTTCAGTTCCACCCGAAGGGCCCTATTTTCTCTCTCCAGCTTATTGATCTCTGAGCGCATTTCACGGATGATCTGCACAAGTCGTGTGTTTCCCTCCATGACCCTCTCCCTGTGGCAAGTCCCCAGCTCCTCCCCAGGCCGCTAAGTCAACTGCTGCTCGTGCTGAAGTGAAACCATTAATCCAATGTGGCGGGCTCATCCTGCACTTAAATACATGTCAATAATAGGATCCCTCTTTGCCATCTCTCACCACCAAGAGAGCTTGGATTAAGCTGTCAAACCATTCAGAGAACCCAAATGATTTATTCATTCGGGGTTTCGTTTTTCAGGACTGAGCTTTTCATTTTGTCATTTACTTTTACACAAGTCAATTACATTTCTAGATTGCAGCACGCTTAGACATACTTATGGGTGAGATTCAAACAAGCATTCCTCAAGCCATGATTGTAAGCCCTCCCTCCCCACAAAGAGAGGGTTAGATCTCCAGCAGGTTCCCTGGAGATCTTTTCCCTCATTGGCTCCTTTGGGCCACTGAATGCTTCAGATACACACTAGAGGGGTTTGTCTGTGCATCAAACAATTAATCTCTTCACTGCCATGTAGTGAATTATTTATTTCTGCTTTCAGCATTTGGCAATCTCTCATTTCTCAGAGGCTATCACTTAGAATTAAAACAATATAACAAACAAAATGTTTCCAACGCTAAGTATCAAGACCTGTGATCAACACAGCAGGTAAACTAAAGTTATTCCTGAAAGGGTAATCTGTATTTCACTACTCCCTCGCTACCTCTTATTGTTTGCTTTGAGAAGTTTGCCTGAACAAAGCATGGACCACGTAAGCAGAGACAGTCAAACATGAATCTTGCAATAGAAAAGAAACACAATACTTTGTGCTGCTTTCATTACCTGGTCCTTAAAGATGTTTTTCTGTTAGAAACAAAAAAGCAAAAGCCTCATAAAGCACATTATGAAACATCCATTTTGTTTCCCTTAATTTACATTAATATTTAAATATTAGAGACCTGCCAAACCTGTATGAAAATATTTTAAAAAAATCTTGCTCTGAAAGAACTCTGCATCTCCTCTAGTTTTTATAACTAAGGAACATCTGAAGGAAAATAAGGTCTTTGGGCCAGACGCAACCTACTGTCTAAGTTGACTAGCCAATGTGCTGGTACTAGGATGATTAATGGGCATAAGCTTTGTGTTTTACCAAAAGTGTGCCAAGCATGCAGAATTTTTCTATCATCAGGAACCACGTGCCTGATGGTTGAGACACGTTTTCTCCTGGAGTTTGATTGCTCCAGAAGTTTCTACCATGTGTAAAGCTCCAACTGCCTGTATTTGATACAGGCCCCATATTTAACAGTGAGGCTGGACCCTATCATGTTCAGCACTAAGGGTACATCTCCACTGTGGACTAAAGTTGAGTTAAGATACACAACTTCAGCTATGTTAACTGCGTAGCTGAAGTCGAAGTACCTTAACTTGACTTTTGGTGCTGTCTACGCAGCAGGAAGTGAAAGGAAGAACACTCTTCCTTCGACTTCCCTTACTCCTCATGAAATGAGGGTTACAGAAGTTGGAGTAAGAAGCCCGTTATTTTGAAATAATGGCTTGCTGCATAGAGGCGCACTCTTATTTAGAAATAACATGAGTTATTTTGAAATAACAAGCATGCGTGTAGAGACAGCCCAAGAGAGCAAGCCCTTACCAGCTGGTCTAAAGAAGATGCCTATCAACTCTCCCATTGTAAATTCTTTAAGGCAACCACATTCCCTATACTCAGGAAATGTAGCTCTAGTCAATGAAGCAGCCTCAACACATTACAGAATCCGATCCTGTGGTATAAAATACATACACCCCTTTGTTCCAGCTAGAAAACCATAGATGCATATTGTTCATTGAATCATCATTGAACAACTAAAAGCCACTGAAATGAAAGGATGGGGATTTTTAGACTTGAGCTAGTTTAAGAAGTCACCCAAAACAGTTCCTGAGATTCTGAGAACATTGAACTGTACAATAGTTTACCCACTTTCAATCAAAGTCACATTTTGCTCTACTAGAAATGCATAGTTAAATACATTATTTGGAAGTCTTGGCATCTGGATGAAATATATTTAACAAAACAAAAATCTCTTGGTTTTACTAACAAGATGGTCTTTGGTGTGTTCTGCATGCTTTAGTGAAGTGTATGAATGTCTTACCAAGTAGATTTGTAAAAGAAAAGGCATGAGGAAAATGTACAAATCTTACAATAGAGCATCATGAAAAATCCAGGAGGAACTAATTTTTATTCTGAATGGCAGAGAGATGGCATGAAAATATATAATATTCCTGCATGCACACAGATATAGAGGCTAGTGTGTTTGTGTGTGTAAAATTGTTGGTGGTTGTCACTATGGCTAAGAGATGTTTTGTAGATAGAGGGTACCTTAGAAAAGCTAGATAATATTAGAAAATGACATCCACATTGCTACTGGAATCCTTAAATAGCTTTTATAGCTGTTTGGCTTGCCAAACTTGTTCTCTTGCTTTTGTAAGGGTTAGACAGGTCACTTGGACACTTTGCTGTTCCAATAAAACCAAATTGTGCTGTCAATTGGTCTTTTCTTTGAATGCATTTAACAGCGCTTGAGTGTTTTCTATGACAAACCCCAGCAACAAAGATGCAAGCACTGTGGCCATCCGTAATGACGAAACCCTGAATCATCAGAACAAAAAGGAAAAGACTCAATGCCATTTGAACTCCATTAGAGATGAGCAAGCAGAAAGCTTCAATCTTTACGGGGACCAGCCACTTGAAGGAAACATGGTCATACACAAAAAAAAACAGTATATAACATTTAGATGGTTTATATATAGACAATGAAGCTATTATTGCTGAGTCTTTTGAGTCTCATTGATTAGTTTCAACGAGCCCTCAAAATTCTAAAGTCAATTATAATCAAAAGTAGTTTCATTGTGACCTGGTGCTTCTCCCAGCTGTTTATTACATCCACCTGCTGCCTCTGCCATGTTCTCAGACTCCACATTCTTTGGGACAGGAGCTGTCTTTTTGTTATGTACTGGTGCAGCAGGGTTTGGATCCATGATTGGGACCTCTAGGCATTACTGTATACAAGTCCTTTTATTAGATAAATATTAAGTGGGAGTATTATCTTTGTGCCCATGGGTCTAAGAAAATAGTAGCAATGTTGCACTTACCAGAAAGATCTTGGATTGATCATTAGATTTAGCTTTTTTTCTCCCTACCCCATCCATAAAGCTTGGGATTACTGTGAAAATGGATATGCTCAACTCCAAAAACAGTTAGTATGGTTAGCCTTAACCAGCCACTGATGTGAGTATTCCATTGGTAATGTGTGCCCGCTGTTCCTGTGAAAAAATAAAATTATCCACATTATGAGCCACTGAAAAATCATAGCTTTTACATGCTTAGTAGAGGCTGCTTATATTTGGTGTTAAATTCTCTGAGGATTTGGTCTGCACTGAGCACGCCCAAAGGGGCTGAGCAAGACTTTCCCAGCAATTACTGATGTAGGCTGTCTACAACCACTGTTGCACCACGGACCAAAACTGAGATCTGGGAGACTGTCTTTCATGTGTTCTCAATGCTTTCTCTGCTGGTGCCCAAGCAGCGTGAAGGAGTCAGATTCAGCCTGAGTTGAAGTGTGCACTGGACGGGGGTAGGGGGTGTTGATTAGGACAAGACGCCTGGAGGGGAGGGAAGATTGTGACTGGGGAGACGGAGGGAGCTGGAACGGGGGAGCCAAAGTGGGGTCAGACTGAGACTAAAAGAGGTGCCAGGAGGAAGACAAGGAGCCTGGAATGGGAGTGCCTATATGATCATGCGATTGAAGATTACCATAACGAATACAGACACAGAGGCTGGGAGGGAATTTTCATCTGCACAGAGAACCATAAACCTGGTCCTTACTAACTTTTGAGTGCTTGGCTTTGCAACTTTACTAATGTTCTTTTAGTGTAAATGAGTTGAGGGGGTGTATGTAACAGTGCAGACAGTGCCTCAGATAGTATCTTTAATATAGCAAAATGTTGTATATTGTTGCCAAAGGAAAGCTATTATCCTGGTAGCACGGGCAGTGGGTGAAGCTGCTGGTTGGAGAGGCAAACTTCCCAGCCTATGGCCTTACCTATATTCCAGCACTGCTTCGTACAGGCCCCACCTGCCTCCACTGTCTCCCTCTTCCGCATCTATTGCGGGCAAATCCCTGAACCTAAATGCAACAATTGACATTTGGAAAAAAACCCACTCTTCTAAAATTTTGGTCTAAAGAAAATGGAACATGTTTCCCATTGCATGCCAGATTGTGAAGACTGGACATGCAGAAGATATCTAATTAAAAGCACTAAATCTGGGAATAAAAAAAGTCAGCCACAGGTTTCTTGACGTTTGTTAGTGATTTCTTTGCAAAAACTTTTCAGTAAGGGCAAGTCAGCTGTCCGGCTAAATACAACATTAAAGATTATGGAATACATGATGCAGCCCTTCTCTGTTTTACATTTTCTTCAGTATTTGTAAGCTGATTTTATAATTGTAAATATATCCGTAAGCCTTCATAACGTAATCATTCCAGATTACTACATATTTAAAGTCACTGAAGCAAAGACATTATTTTAAATACTCAGAGCAGTTTAGTGTGTTCAGAACAAAGTTCATGCTTTTAGAAAAAAGGGAACAACTTATTTTGTGATTTTTCATAATAAGACATGTTTATGAGATTTCACTATATGTTTATGTTAAAAATATGTTTCCAAAGATTTTAGGCATAACAAAGGATTTAATATCTTAGGGCATGTCTACACTAGGAAACTATTTCAAAGTAACTAAAATCGATTTAATAACTCCTGAAGTAACAACATTGAAATAGCATGTTCTCACTACAGGCAAGCCTCAAAATTAGTCTATGGCAGGTTCTGTTAATGTGGATGTTCTACCTTAACTTAGAGTCCCAGGCAGCACTGGGAAATAATTAGTTTGTATTAGTCTGAGGAGTAATTATTTCAAAATAGCAGCACCAGAACATCCACACTAGGGCTATTTCAAATTAACTATTTCAAAATTATTGTTATTTCTTGAAGAAAGCAGTAGTACAGATTTCAAATAAGCAGCCTGTTATTTCAAAGTAACAGGCTTGGTAGTGTGGATGCTCTGGTAATTAATTCGCCCTAAAAGGAGATTATTTTGAAATAAAGCCTTAGTGTAGACCAGGGCAAAGTAAGGTCCCAATTTTGGTGGAGGGGGTCTCTTAAAGCTAGTTCATCGCATAGAAGAAAAAGGTGAAGTCACTTGTCCCGCAGGAAGAAAAGGGATGTTGTTCCTTTAAGGACTCTGTTCAACATGGGGCTGAAAGGATGGGAAGACTTTGGAAGCAAGTTTTTATAGTATCGTAATTAAAATTAATGTGTATTTAAAAAATGATATGTCTGAAGATCCAAGCATTTAGGGCTAAAGTGGAATATTCTGTGCATTTAAATATCTATGCAAGGATTTTTTAGAGATTTGATTTCATAATTTTCAGCAATAAACTAATTAAATACTTAAAGCAAATTTTAAACTAAGGTCCCATAGATATATTAATGCATGAATATTTGTCAGTAAATTCAGGGGTTGGCATACGCCTGTTAAATGAATTTGTTACCACTTAATGGCTCTCCCACAGGTTCAATGTTATTCTAATAGGTCTGGCAAGCTGGAAGACTTCACTTTTAAGTTAATAGATCCACTTTCGGGAGGGGGGGGGTACCGCGGGAAGAGTCACCAGTCTGCAAACTGCAACAGCCTGCTGTGGGATTCTCCAGGATCCATCAGAATAAGGATCCCCTTGTCTCTTTTACCCCTCACCCATGGTTGGTAGACTGAATGAACAACTCTTAGCAGGACTCCTCTGGGACAGAAATTGTTTCTGAAAAGGGCTGAATTTGAAGGATACCAAATATTTCAGAGTGGAGAACCAGTGCTAAGGTTAAGGAGATTTGAAGGCAGTGACCCAGACCGTGGTAGTATTCCAAACAGTAGTTATCACTATCATCTTGCATGCACTATTATAATTATTTTAGTTCAATAGACTACACCTTCAGAAAGAAGAGTGAGATTGTCATGTAATACACACCTTTAAAGCTAGAGTCCATACCCAACGCATCGTAACTTGAACTGACATGTGACACTGCTTACAAGATGTCTGCTCTCCCAAGTCCAGTGAGATGTCAATAGCAGAAGTAGTGAGCGTAAGGCAGATGCTTATCTGTCATACAAGAGTGCATCTCACTTTGAACAGCGCTCTTCTCCGAGAATGCTTCCTCACACAAATAAGTGTATTATTACTATAATGAAAGGCTTTGATGGGCAAGACTTTTCAGCACAGATTGAGAGTGGTTTAATGGCTATTGATGGAAGGAAGTGATATCCAGTCCACTAAATTTTGCCTTTCACTGAAATTCCTAATAGTGTTTACTAGCTATGTAGTCTCCAAAGCCAAAGGAAACAGCCTGCTGACAGGGAAAGCGTCTTCCTGAAGGAATGAAATTCACAGCATCTCTTCAGAAACTTGAAAGCAAATCTTTTCTCCATATTTGAGGGACATGCTCTTAGCATGGGGTTTTTTTCACACCTATTATTGCTTAGCATAATACAGACTGCCCCTAGCAAGCCTTTCCTCCCAGAGCTGAAGTTTCATTTGAAATGCATGTGCAAGATCAAATGCAACTTCAATAACCAGGTCTTGAACTGTATAAAAATGATCAACAGAGTTAATTGCCATCAAGTATCGATGGGACAAACAAGAGCTCTAACTTTCAGCATTTTTCCATGATAGTCATAGAATTTATATACATTCTAGCTTTCTGGTTAGTGTATCTGTATCCTCCAGCAGCACAGAATACATTTATATATATATAATAAAGAGTGATATACAATCTGCACTCTCTGATGTTTTTTGTAGCCTTGTAATTGTCCAACAGTTTTTCAATGCAACAATTTAATTAAAATATATGTAATTTTCATGTGTGAGAAGAAAAATCTCAGGAATCTAACTCAATGCCCTGGTTTTCAGAGCCTGAAGTAGTGTGATATGATTTTTACTCATTCCTCCCAGTGAGTTGTTAACTCTGAAGCCTAACATGGTCAATTTCTATGTCACTCTTCTTAACTATATAGTGTGGGTTCTTGGCAAAAAAAAGATACAGTTAATAAGCACACTCAGTATTGATGGATGACGCAAGTTAGAGATGAAGATTTAGACTGTGGTTTATGGAAGGCAGAATGTTGTCAAGAGTAGGTGCATAGGAAAACAGAAAACTCCTATGTATGATAGACATAGATTCAGAGCTTTCAGCATCTACAAGCCAGTTCATGGAAGAATTTCTATCTATTGACTTAACACCATTAGTGAACTTCCATACAATTGGGGCACTCATGGAGGATGTTTAAATTGACAAGGTGTTTGCAATTTTATATAATTTGAGAGCTAGATTAGTCTATTTCCCTTTCAATGTGATTTGCCTGGGATAATCAGATTATAGCTTACCCTGGCAGGAGTAACAACATTTTGCAAAACATTTTACACGTGTTTGCTTAAGTCCAACAACATGCCCAAGAAGGAAACATACTTTGTAAGCATTTTAAACGAGGGTAAACTGAGACACAAGGCCACACAGTGAGTCTGCAACAGAGCTTGAACGAGGACTAGGGGCCCTGCTCCAAGCCCTGTGCTGTCTTAACCCACCAGTGCTGGTGTGTGTAATATGCCTGCACTTGGATGCTTTATACAAGATCTTTCTGAATGTAATACACAAAAGTCAATTTCCCAATAAGTAAAAATCTTTCTCTAAACCGTTTATACTGTGAATAGAAAGTGAATGTTACCACATTCTGAAAGAGGTTTTCTGATTGCCAGAGCACTTGGACAATGATTTCCCAGTTGAATTAAATCACCTAGAGCATCAGTAAGATCAGTCTAAGAATGTAATTGAAAGTCTGTGTTGGCACTGTATCATTGACGTTTCAGCATGGAACAGCAACATGACAACAAAATGGATGGGAGAGAGGACATTGACAGCAGGTGTCAACAGGCTACAGACATGATAAGCAGCATTTGGAGTGGAATCTGAAGGAATTGCAAGGACAGGCCATGTGTAAAAACCGCCTTTTGTATAAGCAGCATGAGACAATTTAAAGCTGGCTGCTTATTATGCTTGAAAGAAAGCTTGTATGAAAGTCATCATTAATGAAGTTACTCAAGTGTGAGAAGTGTTTCATGATTGTTTATCTTTTGTGCTCTTTGCTTAAAAGGACAGCCGTAGAAATCCAGTTTCTAAAAACAAAAGATCTACCAGGATTCTTTTGTATTTGAATAAGGCTAATTTAAAGGCTGTCACACACCTTAAAGTGTACAATGGCAGGTGACTTTGCTTCCAAAAATTAGGTTTTGTTTAAAAAACAAAACAAAAAAAAAAACAACAACCAAGGTTTTTATAAATGCTAAGATCAATAGAACTATTTATAATAATAAAGTGGTTATTAGAATGTTTTTGTTGGGATTTCAGTCTTTTTTTTCTATTTATCTTAATTCATCTTTCTGATAACTCTCATGGCATCTGAGCACCTTTGTCATCTAAATATTACAATTGTATGTTGTATAGGAGAGGTAGAAAATGAAACTGATTAAAAACTAACAATTGTATTTTCATTTTCCAGGGTGAGTGAAATGCAGACAGTAAACAAAAAACCCAAGAGAGGAAAAGTAAGTTATATTTGTATTGTTGTCAGGTTTGATAATTGAAAAGGAACAGAGAGAAGGTTGTGTTTTTAAATGTGTGCAGTATGAACAATGACCTCACCCAGGGGGTTCTCAAACTTTGTGATACTGCGAACCCCCTCTAAGTTGCTGCATCCCCCCTCTAAGTTACTTGCAACCCTCCTCTAAGTTGCTCGCGACCCCCTGGGGGTTGGGACCCAGAGTTTGAGAAACGCGAATCTATCCTATTAACTGCAGAGGGGAGACTGCGACCTAACAGCATCCCAGTGAAAGAGGACCAGGGGTCAACTGGTACCTGGCAGTGAGTTTCAGCTGGCCTGATCAGTTTGGTGTAACTATCTCTCTAATGTCATAAGCTGCATCTAAAACGTGTCATGTAAGATATCAAGAGAAAGCTAATAACACACTGAACATTATTATTATTGGGTGGAGTATGTTCAGAAGACAAATTCAAAATTACAAACATTTTGGGAATTATGTACTGAAAGACCATCTGCCAGGCAGGGCTGGAGAACCAATCCCTTCCCTCCACCCCCATAAAACGGGAAGTGGTTCTGCCACCTTGATGGCATTTTTGAGATGCATTAAGAGATAATAGCAATGCATTTATAGCAAACCCCTCAATATAACAATGCTAGGGACTAACCATTCAGCATCATAGCAGGGGAGGAGACTGTAGGAATACATCAATTTACTTCTATTTTACCAATCACCAGCAAGGGAAGCAAGCGGCAGAGGACTTTCTTCACCACCAGACTTTATGTCTCCTTCCTCGTAGTTTGAATGACATACCTTCAGTAGAATCTATTTCAGTGGTTCACTAGACTATAAGGGAAGGGGATGCTATCTTTCACCTGAGAAGATAAAGGATCCTGACCAGATGGGCAGTCAGCATCTTGTTGGAAGGCTGTAGCTTGAACAAAGGCAGTAGCTTGTTGTGTTACATCTTAACCACTAGAAAGGGGTTTCTGGTCTCCACCAGTGTTCTCTGTAAGCTGTGTGCTTGGGTGGCTGCCCAGGAGACATTCAAATGCCACCCAGCTAATTAGCAGAGAGCCCACAGCTGGAAGCATGTGCTTTTACTGGTGGTGCACCTCTCCATATGTCTAGGGGCATATTTTGCACCTGGATGGAAAAAGAGAGAGAACATTGTTCTAGACACAGACTGCTTATTGACTCAAAGTGGTCAGAGTTAATTCTGGGTCGTCCTTTTTGAGTGGCACTCCCCTAGTCCAGCCAGTTCAGTTTATATCACATAGCAGGGAGAGGGGGAAAAAGAAGGGAAAAAAGAGCTGTCTATCCAGCTCTATACATGCATTTAATTTTCAGGCTATAAATAGTCCCACTGAAATCAATGGGATTACTCAGGTGCTTAAAAGTAAGCATGCACTTAAGTCCCAATCCCAAACTTCATCAGGGGAGTTATTCCTGCCTAGGACCACAGCCTCAGAAAGCAGCATTTGACTCCTACTCTTTCAATGCATTGTTGTGCAGTTTTCTATAGTAAATTTCTGTTGAGCTGAGAACTGAATACAGCCATGGGAAATTTGGTTATAGGCTGCTGTCATTGCTATCCAGAGAATGGTCGAGCTGAGAAACGCTGTCTTAGTTCCCATTCATCCATGAGGTCTGGTGGGGGTTCTGAAGATTTTATTCTCCTCTGAGACAGACTTGAGAACAATGTTAACTCCAGCTCCTGTTATTTTAGCACACTAGGGATTTAAAAAAATTCTTTATGCCACTCTTTCAGTTTTAAAATGTTTTACAGGTTTAACCCCCCCCCCCAATCTGATGTCTAAGAGCATTGCACTAAGACGACCCATGATAAGTGTTTGGTACGTTGGTTGCTTAGTTATCTTGAAATATACAGATTAAGCAAAGAATTACTCACCAAAAACATTGAAAGACATCTCTCCCAATATAGCATTTAATATAATTTTAAATGCTCAGTGAACTGGAAAGAGTGTACACATTTTGGTTGAAATTCTGCATTATGTAGGTTCTTTTAGGTATATAGTTACAGCTATCATTGTGTTCATTAGGCTGATACTACCAAGCAGTCTTCATTGGACAGTATGGGTACTGGTGAGTGCCATTTTTGCCCCATCTAATATACTTATCCAGCTTCCTAAAATGCTTCTAAGGCCCCCATTGCTCTAGTATGTGAGCATCTCAGTCTTTAATATATGTATCCTTACATAGGAAGTGCTGTTATCCCCATTTTACAGATTGGCCAAGAGACTAGTCCAAGGCCACAAAGGAAATCTGTGGCAGAACAGGAATTAAATCTAGCCAGCAGCAGTGGTTTCAAAAGGGCAATACAATAAATGTCGGGGCTGATCTAGTGCCCCTTAAAATCAATTCCATGGACTTATCCGAGTACTATATTAGGTCATATACAATCAACAGATATGTTTCAGGATTAGGGATGTAAGCAACTAGTCAGCTGTCAGATAGTCGACTAGTCCCTCTATCAGAGGCAGCAAGGGAGAGAGCAGGAGCTGTTGCTGGAGGGACCCAGCTTAAAAGCCAGTTCCCTCCAGCACCATCTTTGCAGGCGGCAGGGGAGGAGCGGGGACAGCTGATTCCTGGATCAAGCAGCGTCCCCTCTCCCCGCTGTGCACCAACCTTTTAAATGTATTTTAAAAGCTGGTGCACAACACAGGGGACCCTGCTCGAGCTGGGAATCAGCTGTCCTGGCTCATGCTGGGTCCCTCCTGCTGTGCCTTAGCCTTTTAAATGTATACGGAGCTGACAGGCTCTTAATACATTTAAAAGGCAGAGCTGCAGCATCCGGGACTGGGTGTGAGCCAGGAATCAGCTGATTCCCAGCATGCCCCTGGTCCCTGCTACTCCCCTGCCTCCTGCAGAGACGGTGCTGGAGGGAACCGGCTTTTAAGCTGGCTCCCGCGCTCCCCGTTGCTGCCTCTGATAGAGGCAGCAAAGGTGGGTGTGGGGAGGGAAGCGGCAGGTCGAAAGACTAGTCGACTATCCAATAAGCTTTTTGCTTATCGGATAGTCAACTAGTCACTTTCATCCCTAATCCAGAAACATATCTGTTGATAGTATATGACCTAATATAGTACTCAGATAAGTCTGTGGAATTGATTTTAAGGGGCACTAGATCAGGCCTGACATTTATTGTATTGTTTTTTTGAAACCGCTGTGGCTGGCTTCAGCATGTGACCACACAACCCAATACCACTTGTTTGCAGAGCTGCTGAACCACAGCAGTAAGTCAAAGAGCTCACCTCTCTCAGAGCCCATCCATGCTATGCCAAAGGTCTTTTTGTCTGGCTTGTGATAATAGTGATCATGGAAATAAGGTTCATGGAAATAAGGTTATAGCAAATCCTATCTTTCAGGAAAAATAAATGCACATCAATATTCTACAGCATTTGGGCTATTTTCTCACTGGGTATTTATATGTCCATGGCATCTGAGCTCTGTGCTAACTTAATGCAGTGACAAAGGCTGTTTGGTTAAGAATAACACTATCTCTCCACTCTTGAGAGTCTCTATGCAAGTGCAACATACATCCAATCTGTTTGTATCTGCATCAGCACTGCCTTTCTAGCCTCAGCTTAAACCACCAATACCTTCTTAGAGACACTATGGTGAGTTCGGCACTGTGACATTCGCCCGTCAAGATGATTCCTTTGATTCCCTGGAACTTTGTCATGTGTGAAAGTGATTTTTCTAATAACTGCAACCTGTACACGGAGGATGACTAGGGGACTCATGGTAGCACTCAGGGGTGCACCACCCTCTTATGCCCCCCCTCCCTTGCAGGCACCAGTAACCCCAATCGAAAGGCTTCTGTGTATAAAGCTGTTGCTCTGCCTCACTCTATGTTTGACAGTTGTAGCAGGCCAAATGTCAACATCTCACCTCCAGTTTCCCTTATAACTAGTACTGCCTTCTTTTCACCTTGCATTTTAGGGTGCTGATGTTCAGAATCCCACAGTCTCTGAAAGAGGCAAGCAGCTTGCAAGAAAATAAATTCTGAGCCCTGAGAATTGGTTCCATTAATAGGATACTCTCCAAAGAGCATATGTGAAGTCAGACAGGAGTAATCTGTTCTTTGAACTATGGAGGAATTGACCAGGAAGTCTGCAAAAAGCAAAGTGCAAGGAGGAAGCCACACCCCCTGAATATCAATTGCCTGTCACTCACCCAGCTGACAATACACACAGAGACAGGACTGGTAGATCCAAGCCATAGAATAGTAAAGATTCATTTATAAGACTCAAAGGGAGAACTGTTGTGACAGAACTTCTAGAGGTCATTAGAATCCAGCTCATATACATATTCAAGTGTTTCATGACATCCTTCAAGCATGTCATTTGTTAATTATATTAGTGCAGCACTCTGTTCAGCAGTAAATAACTCAGTAAATGCAGGGCATGTGCCACCATCTCTCAAGACAGCTGTTGTCATTCCTAGGTTAATTAAATTGCTGAGGACTCCTGGTTATCACACTTGGAAAATCAGTAGCCTATTTGTAAATCTCCTCTTACCAACAGCTGTAAAATAAGTGAAGGCAGCTCAGTTTAGTCATTTAGTAACATTTTCATCACAGGAATAATTTTAAATCATGTATATATTGGAATTCTACCTATGACGCACTAGTAAAAGTCTAGAATGACTGACAGTGTATTCTGATTCGGCTATTTTTTGTCTTCGATTTCATCTAAATATGTACTTCCCACAAAATCTAAATATCTCACAGAGTAGACTAGGTTTCACTAACATTTCATTTTCAAAGACCACTGGGGGAAAAATAAAAAAAATGGCACATTTTAATTTTGTTTTGAATTTTAAAATTTGCATTACACATTAATAAGTTGAAACAAACAAAATGTTTCAATGAATCCAAAGTGATTTTTGTTTTTGTGGAATTTTCCTTCACAGAGAATCTCCAAATTTTCTGAATTTGTTTGGATTGAAGCCAAATTTCAAAATCTTGAAATCCTTCACACAACAGAATTTTCATCCTCCACATGCCTCTATTCAACTGTATTTGTTAAAATAGAGAACGGCACTGATCATCCAGTTTAGCTGAGCAGATTTAAGACTACTGCCCCATATTGCGGCAGTTCTCCCACCCTTAGGGTGCATCTACACAGCAGGGCTTGACTCGAAATAAGCTACGCAAATTGAACTATGACAATTGCGTAGCTTATTTCAAAATTGGGAGTGTCGTCCACACAGCACTTATTTCAAAATAGAGAGCTCTTCCTCTGACTTCCTTTACTCCTCATATAGTGGGGCTATGTCTACACTGGCAGCTTCTTGCGGAAGAACAGTTTAATGTCAATGCTCAATGGGCATAAAATATTGTTTCTAGCTGATTTTAGACTAGATGCTCCTTTGGGGCAGGGATTTCATCTTCCTCTGTATTTGGAAATCATCATGCACATATTGCAAAACCAAAATCAATATATAAAGAATAATGCTTAAGAATATTAGATTTCCATCCACATTCTGGGTTTTATGAGCTATCACAGTTGCCAATGCAATATATTTACTATCAGCACAAGCCTTATTTTGCCTTATTCCAAGGGGAACACGTTGGCAAGAGCTACACAATTTCACTAATGGGATTACATATAGGAATATACTTTGAATTACTGGAGAAGTTTCCTTTTCAGCTCTGTGCATTTTATCACTCCCAACAAGAGCCAGGAGTTTCAGTAGTTCTTTATGCATCAATGCCATCTTTTTATTCACTAGTTTCTGCTACAATTACGAAAGAAACATTTTGTGCTGTTCTTATTATCTCCAGCATTTTTCATTTCTACTCTTCCAGACTGCTATTGCATTGGAACAGTACTGATAATGTCTAAAATATAGAAACCATAACATCAACTGTTGGACCAATAGCCCCTTAATACCTTCAGAACATTTACAGCACATCTGCTTCGTTATTGGTGGCTAATAGAAAAATGGAATGGTAATTGGTTGTAGAACTTGTATATAAATGTTCAGACATTACTGTGTTGCATATCAAGCCAGATTTGATTAGACAGAGATTAACACAAATTATATGTAAAGAGAAATAATAACCTCCTTTCTGTTGCTCTCTGGCTGTATCTACATTACATTTATTCGGGGGGCTGTCCTATAGATAGTACTTCCTAGCACTATAATTGGGAGGAGGGGCTGGAGTATTTGCCAGATCTACACTTCTTACCACTGCCAGCCAAGGAACGTGACAGCTGAGATGCAGATGAAGTTCAGGAACTTGGAATAGCCATCACTACCTTTTTTCCGGTGAGCAATTTACATCATCCTCCAAGTAGCACGCTTCTCTCAATGAGAGAGTCTATTCAGCATGGGCCCAAGACTTTCCTCAAGGGGCAAAGAAAAATTGGGTTGACTAGGTGTGGTGAACAGGTGATGAAATAGTAGAAAATGGGGGCATTTGCTTGTTTCTTATAGATAGGGATGTAGCTCATCAGAATTTAGGAAAGATGGAGAACACATTTCCAAATGATTGATTACTAAATGAAAAATAATCAGAAAGTGTTTTCTGTTCAATTAATTGTGATAGTAAGTGTATGCTCTGGAGGTCCATTCTTCATCCTTTGCATGGGATTTTATTGATTACAAAGTATAGTTATTAGCTTACAGACAGGAACCACACTGAAGTTATCTGAACGATAAAGTTTGTTTATTGGTGTTTGGTGCTTTGATATGTTCTTGCCCATAATCTTGCTCCCCCGAATGAGCCATTCCAACTTTAGCTCCCCATTTTAATTGCAGCTTTAATGGGGAATCTTCTGTGCTTGACTCCTATATGGTAGAGTCCTCTTTAGAGGAGGGCTCCTATAGCACAACCCTGGACACCTCCAGGGGAAAGACCATTGGCACTCTATATAGGACACCAGGAGATGATGACCCTACAGTTCCTCATATGAGGGCCTCTCCCTGATGTTACCATCAACATCAGTGCAATTGCAACAGAAAATAATTTGGCTTATTTGGAATAGCGCCAATTCTTTTATAATCATGGCCACTCCTAATTGGCACAGATAAGTAAGTGACTAGAGAGCAGATCAAGGTGCTTGCTCTCCAACAGAATGGGCTCTTATTTTAATCATACTCATGTTTACTTGTTAAACAAAGTTAACCCCCTCTTGAAACTCTGATCTCCCTCAGCCTGCAACATGTGTTGCAATTTTAATTTACTTAGTTTACAGTTCATTTTATCACTGTAATTAGTCCCTTGTGGGTTGAGAGATGTGACTGTTTACATGATGGTTAGAACACCCCTGCAAAAAAATCTTATGTACATGTACTAAACTTATAGAGAACTAGTACATAATCAAATCCATGCCAGTTTGTTAATTTTAAAAATATTTGTGATAGACCATCCATCTTAAAGTTTCAGCCTCATATATTTGGTTCAGCAGAAGTGTTCCTTTGAGATGGCAGGAGATGTTCTTTGGGATTTTTTAAAATTTAACAAATAAAAACTTGATATTTTCAGTACATATAGGGCTAACTTTTCAAACCTAATATTCTGAAGATATATGTGGCTGCATTTACACACATTTGCAGTTGGGAATTTGTGCATGTAGATATCTGGGGTGTCTGCATTAATGCAGGTTTTGCATACAGGTACACATGCAGTTTTTATGGATTTAAATTTTGAACATTTGACCCATGAAGATATATACAAATTAAATGAAAAACAAGGCAAACACACCAATAATTGATGCTACAGTTTGTCATCACATTCCTTCATTTGGAAATTACCCAGAACATTCCCTGTTCACATCAACTTGCGTTGCCAAAGTAACATCTTTCTAGTGAATGTTAAGACATAATTACCCTGCAAGGAATGATTCCTATTAAACATTAAATGCATCTTTCTCTAATTGAAATTAAAGCCTTTGGTTGTGGTTGGGTGTCACTGAAGATGTGATTAAACATAAAATATGTATAACTCTTAACTCCTTTAAGGATGTTGCAAAGCACTGACTCAATAATTAGCATAAATAATTTCTCTCTAGCCCTCACAAGTTTCTGTCAGGATTATCTGTTTGCTTTGTTCTGATGCAGGTTTCTCCTGTACTGACCACATTCACAAAGCTATGGAAAAACAGGATACTTTACTCACCTTCTATCTTGCTCTTCTTTCTGGGGCAGAGACTCATACACTGCCTTTTTGAAAGACCTAACACTCCCTAAAGACTCTGCCAATAAGCAGCTTTCTTAGTGACTGATAGGAGCAGGAGTTTCTGAGTCTTTATTGGGCTCAGTGAGGTACCCCACCCAGTAAATAAATTAGTTGGGTTTAATGTCCTCTTTCTTAAGTCGGACAGACTAATTCCACCTGCCTAACTTCAGGCTGCTCAACTTATGGGGATGTAGCAACTCCTGGGCTACGTCTACACTGGCAGCTTCTTGCGCAAGAACTCTTTTGCGGAAGAGTGCTTTTGCGCAAGAGCATCCATGCCAGTGTAGACGCTCTTTTGCGCAAGAAAGCTCTGATGGCCATTTTAACCATAGGGCTTTCTTGCGCAAGAAATTCATGTTGCCCGTCTTCACTGGCCTCTTGCGCAAGAACAGTTGCACAACAGGGCTTATTCCTGAGCGGGAGCATCATAGTTCTTGCGCAAGAAGCCCTGATTTTATACAGTAGAACATCAGTTTACTTGCACAAGAACATGCAGCCAGTGTAGACAGGCAGCAAGTTTTTGCGCAAGAACGGCCGCTTTGGTGCACGATCGCGCCAGTGTAGACACAGCCCTGGGGCCTAGATAGCCTCAGAGGGGGCGCAAGGTGGTCAGCATTGCTGTGGAAGAGAAGAGTGACTGGCTTTCTGGTGAAGCTATGCAACTACTTTCTGCCAAGAGCAATTAGATGTTTTCATTGGCAGATTCCATATCAGTCAACCTGTTTCTCATAAACTGGCTGGCTTCCAAGCCAGTATCCACAGCCTGCATGGCTGAGAAGGCCATAGATATTTTCCTCTGGATAGGACCTATATGGTCTTAGGAAGCCCCGGGGATCTAATAAGCTCTGCCAGGTGCTGATTAGAGATGAAGGCTTGAAATGGATGTTTCTGGGCATTGATCAAGGCATTCTGGGAGTGAGAGAAATGAAAGCACTAATGGAATCTAAAATGAGATGAACTACATGGCAACACAATCTCATTTTCCCTCTTCTAAAACGGTTACCATAACATAATGGATGAGAGGGAGCTCTGGAATAGTAACGCCAGCCACATGGAACAATTGCTGCCTTTTCACAGATGACTGATTAAAGATTTGGAACCAGAGTGACTTTAATTGAATGGGCTAAATTGTACTCATTCTATTTCTAGCTGCAGTGTGACCTATAAAGCCTTACTTAGTTAAAACGTGCCCCCAAGCCCAAGCAAATTAATACGGACATCTTAATTAAGGAAACTAATGAGGGCTGCAGAGCTGTAATACTTCCTTTATCAGCAGTTAAGATGTAACTAGAGGTTAAACAGTTTGAAATTGTACTCATGTTTTACTGATTGATGCCTTCTGTGATTTGATGCAGCTTTGGGACTCACCTGGCCTGTCCACCGAGGGAGCTAGTTTTGAAGGCTCCCACTTTGGCCCGGGTAGATGTGGAGGGCTACAAGGCAGGGGATGACTCTTATTACAAAGCCTTCTGCCAAAATTTGGGAGGTTTTCATAGCAAGCTCTTGTCCCCCATCATCAGTAGAGTGGTCCTAGATTTCTACTTCCCAGGCTATGCTAGGATGGGTCTCTGGTTTAGAGGTGATCTGCAGGCTGATGAAGCATGAGGGAGGAGGATTATACAGCAAAAGTCTAGAACAGGAGCTGACAGTGTCATTGCTTCCCAAAGAGTCTTTAAATTCGTATGCTGTGGGTGGGGGTAGGGTGAGCAGAAGGCGGAAGGCACCAGGGTGATTTACATTGTTTGAACACAGCTGCATGCTTCCTTCACAGTATAGACTAATGGGGACACACTATTTGTGCTCAACCTCTGGTGCCCTGACTCCTTTTTCTCCTCTGGGACCAATTGAAGGTGTTGCTGATTAATTTTAAAGCCTTCCAAAATGACCAGTGATTTTGGGCACCTTGCTGTTTAGGTGACCAATCTGACAAACCGTAAAAAGGCCTGATCTTTAGAGGGAGGGTGTGCTGCATTTTTTTTTGGAAAACCTGGCCCTTTTCGGTACATTAAATTGGGCAACCAAATGAGGGCTGACTACAAGACAAAAAATGTTTCGTGAAAAAACTGTGCAGTTTTGAAATTTTTATTTGTTCTGCATCAGAACAAATCCAAGGCCTTTCAGAATTGTTTTGTCAAAAAACCTGAGAGAATGAGCCCCTCCAGAGCACCCGGTGGCTAGGGAACTCCTGTGGGATATGGGAAACCTGCATCTTACTCAGCTTTTCTCTCTGGGGTCCAATGGAAGAGCTCCCACATGTTCTCCACACCCCAGCTGACTGCCCCTAACTACTGGGGCATCAGATAAGGGGTGGATGTGTCCCTTGAGCCTTCCCAGCCAGCTCCTGACTATTGAAACTGGTACATTTCCTTGTAAATTGCCATTTTCTGAGCCAAAATATTTCACTTCAGAGCTGTAGTGGCTTCCTTTTGGCAAGTAGGAACAGTGAGCTGCAAAGATGCATGCTGGGAGAAAACTTCTATAAAAGGTAAACATGGCAGACAAGAGAAGCAGTAGGGAACAGGCAGTTATAAAGGGAGGACTTTCTGAGGAAGGGAGTCGTTTGGTTATATTACTACTAAATTAGTGTGCTTTGTACTGGATTGACTCTTCCCACTATAATATAGAGCTAATAAAAATCAGCTAAGCATCAAGAAAGAAATTTATAGTTAGAAATGAGGTTGAACTTGATCTTCATTAAAGTTAGGGGACTATAGATGTGGAGTTTTGATTTGGACTCTCTGGAAAAGAGCTCTGAGCTACCATGTTCAGTATGGGCTTGATTCAGACTTCCAGACATGATGCTGAATTCAGTCCTATAGTTCAGCCCCATTTAGGAATTGTGAAATTGTTATTTCAAGTGCCTTCAGGGGAATAAATAAATTCCCATGGGCTTACTCTGGCCCCTCAGAACCTATGCATTGCTTCAGTGGCCATAAAGGTGCCCCAACTGGCTGGTGGAGCATTCCCCTGGTACATATAGTTGAGACCCTGCTCTGCTCCACTAGCATGTTGTGGTGTAGGGCTAGGAGAGAAAGGGAGTCTCCCTAGGGCTGCAGAGAATCTGGGCTTCGGACCAGTCTCCTTGGCAGTCTGATTAAGACTGCTGTAAATGAGACCAGACTCTAAGGGCTGCTTGAATTTGGGCTGTGCCTCCTGAACCAGTTCCCTCGTCTTTTATTCTTCATTTTGGAGTAAGAATAATTTGCACTGCATTCACTTCGGGAAATGGATCAACACCACTCACAAGAGGGAGACTGGCTGTAATGCTTGGGCAGACTGAATTCCAATAAGCACGCAATGCAGCTGACTTGCTCTCTGAGCGAACCGTAATCTTTTACCGGTGACTGTGGATTTCCATATTCATCGCAGAGCATTCTCATTTCTAACAGGAGAGGCATCTCTGGGAAAACTCAGATGAAAGTTTCCATATTAAAAACTCCTTTGTGCTTCGATAGCACCGTTTAGCCCAGCTCTCAAGGCATTTCACACACATTGGACCTGATTCTGGTTTGACTTGTTTGGATTTCAATGGAATGAGTCCTGAGTCACACTGGTTTAAATAAGATCAGGTTCAGGCCCTGTTAATTCTACCTTGCAATGCTCTTGTGAAAGAGAAGCATTTATTATTACATCCAGTACTCAGATTGATACACTGAGGCACAGGGAGATTAAGTGGCACAAGGACACAAAGGGATTATCTACAGGATGCATTGGCCTGTGCTAGAATGGTACAAATTCTAACGCACATTAACTGGCTTGTGGGAACTCTGCTGGTGTATGAAAAGTTCCCCAAGGAGCATTAATGCAACACTGTTTGAAATGGAACTACTGTAACGCACACTACAGAACTTTCAAGGTTCACCAGAAGTACCCACACAGGCCAGTTAGTGGCTGGCATGTGCATGTGCCCGAGAATTTACATCTCTCTGGAGCACACTAATGCATCATCGAGACAAGCCCACAGGGGGTTATTAGCAGACCTGGGACTAGAACCCAAGGGCCCTGATGCCTCTCACACTGGTGCAAACCAGAAGTCACTCTCTTAAAGTCAATGGGGCACCATTGTTTTAAAAGTGATGTCAGAAAGGGGAGAAGGCAACCCCTGAAATTGTGACAACAGTCCCATGCTGGAGCCACTGGACAACATTTCCTGCCTTTCATCGCGCTACCATTCCATTGAGGCAAATGCAATGCCAATTCATTTTGGCAGCACAGCATGCGTATTAGCAGGTAGGGAAAAAAAGGATTACAACATTTAATTGGTGAAGGTGTGATGGCAGCCTCTGAACAGTGAGTGAGGAGTGGAGAAAAGCATCTGCTTCCAGCCCAGTCCTTTGAGATGGGTGTGTCAAGCCAGATCATTAATAGCATTTGATTTGTGAAGCTCTACCAGTTTTGGCTCAGACCTCATCTAGGAAGATAATAGAAATAAAATATCCTTATCATCCTGCATCCCCTGTAGTAGGTAGAAAGGATGGAAAGAAGTTCCCAGAGAACGCAGAATGTAACTGTATGCTCCAGTCTCACCGCTGTATGACACCCATCTCCCTGGATGCTCATTTTAAATCTTAGCTACTCACAGTGGGTCTGGGGAGGATTAGAGGCAGTCACAAAATGGGGCGGTCAGACCAGTTTAGGTTAGTTTTGTGGACAGAGGTTTCCTCTTGTATATCCGTAAGTGACTCGTGGTAGCACTCGGGGGATGCACTGCACCCCTGGGGCACCGGCCAACTTTTTAATTGTTAAATGAGGGGCCCCCATGTCCTTCTGTGTGCCCCCACCCCTGCATCCCTTCTTCCCGGAGGCAGCAGTTGCCTGTGTGCATATCGTACGCTTCTGCTTTTCCTCGCCTGTCTTCTTCATGTGCTGCCGATCTTTTGAAATGCCGCAGACACCTGGATGAGTGGGATCTCCAATGGCAATCTGACCATACAGTGAAGTACTCTAAGCCTCTTTGCTTTTTGTCTTTGGGCTGGCTTTGGTGCTTGTGAAAGGTGCTGGCCTGAAAGCTCTGCAGCCTGAAGCCTCTCTTTGCCCACAGGCCTGAGAGAGCAGAAGCAGGGCCCCGGTACATTCCCCTTCCCCACCCCCACATCATGCTTCAGCTGTGCGTTGGAGGGACTGGCTGATGGCATGGAAGGCTGTATTTTTTATGATTTCTTTATTGACATTTTTATTACGCTAATATGAACTTTCAAGGGAATAACACAATTTCAAAGATGTCCCCGGTGGAGGAGACAAGAAAACAAGACTTTGAAGAATAATTTGGGCCTGATCCTACACTCAGTGGGGAGGGGGAGGGCTTTAGTTGTCAAACGAATTAAGCCAGGGACAATTTCAGTGGGATTGTTTTGCTTGAGTAAAGCCCATGTGAATCAAGGCCATGGTACAAATATTAATGATGTCAGTGCTTTTGTGAGGGTGGTGAAAACAATTGATAGGATTAAAATTATTTTAACATATGAAACAGATTAAAACCAGGATTGGTGTAGAGAATGAGAAAGTAATTATTCCAAGGCAATAATAAACTGCATGATGTGCTCTTACAAGCAGTCTTTAATCCATCTATACATGACAGGTGTGGGCAAGGCAGTTCAGAAGGAAAAAATCAAAATGAGATCATTATTTATTTGATGTACGGTGGTAGTGCCTAGAAGCTGAAGCCATGGATGTGGACTGCATTGTGCTAGGTGCTGTTGAAACACAGAACAAAAATATCTTTGCTTCAAAAAGCTTAAACTTCTAATCTAACCTGTCTTTTGTGTTCCTAGCTAGCTGTTCTGAATATTACAAATATCCTCCCTCCTAGTGCAAAAATGCAGCTATTAATATGACACCTGCTTATCTTCTTCATTCTCCGGTCAGTCTGTGGAACTCATTGCCACAGGATTGAGAGCTTAGTGAGATTCCAAAAAAGGGCTGGACATTTATACAGATGATAAGAGTAGCCAGAGTTATCACAAAGAAGATTAAAACAATTAACAAGGGTTTTGGAAGGGCTATAAGCCAACTTCTGATTGAGAGTTAAAGAGAAACTTTCCCTTTGTGGCAGGGTTATAGCACAACTGTATACTGCTGGACTTCTTACGCCTTCCTTGGAAACTGCCAGTACATGTCAGTATCAGAGGCAAGTTAGAGGACTAGCTGAGCTCCTGGTTTGATCCACTATGGCAATTCCTGCGTGTTATGTTCCTGTGCTGCTGGTTTTGTTTTCATTGTTTCTCTCCTGCTTGTTTGTTTACAATCTGTTTAAAACATCAAGCTTTTTGAGGCAAGGCCCTTGTCTTATGTATCTGAAGAGCAATTAGCATGTCATTGCCATAATATAATGAATTATACAAAATAGTGATAAAAGAATGTGAAGACCGTAAGCAATCAAAAGTTGGGAAATGTCAGGATTCAGCTTGCCTGTGCAACCTTAATAGACTCCCCCTGTGCCAATACTTTTTGATACAATCTTTAATTACATGATCACATCCTATTTTTTCCTAAAGGCTGGCTAAGTTCATGATGAGGTTTCAGCCCCTGTCCAGTTGTGCGAGGCTTGCTGCTTCTTTCCAATGTGCCTTCCCTGGGGCATGATTGTGCAACAGACAGAGAAGCTCCATGGATTCTGAGGACTTGAGAGCCAGCCAGGCCTGCAGCTGAGGCCTCACCACAAGCCAAACATGGCCCTGAATCACAGCACGAGCCTTCTCAGTAACCTCCTTCTGAGGAAGAATAGTTAGGATGCAAGGCGGAGAGCAGGGTTCAATTCCCTGCTCTGGCCACTGACAGGCTGAATGAACAGATGCTCAGATCTTTCTGTGCCTCACCTCCCTGTCTGTCAAATGAAGCTAGCAATGCTTCCCACCTCAAGGGAGTGCTCTGAGGATGCATTCACCACAGACTGAAGCGCTCAGATACCATGGTGCTGAGGGCCTTATAACTACAGTACAAGCTGTGTTATCTGTTACTTTTAATATCCGGAAAACTTAGTTAACTGGCATCTGCCATAGATGGCAAAACAATTCCTCCCTCAGTTAACTGGAAACATTCCAATAGCCATACCATAGCATTTTTGACATTTTCTGGAACTTGCAGAAGTTAAGTTTGTAAACTTGCGGCAGTGAAATTTGTTCGTGTTGTGCTTCTGCGTATAATATCATTATTGGATATTATCTAATCCATCCTGCAACTAATGTGTGGTGAAAAATTCATGATCCATCACTGTAAAGCTGGAGTAACTTGCACATTTGATTAACCGGCAACTCTCTTTCTCCGTGAATGCTGGATAACAACGCTTGCTCTGTACCTAAGATAGGCTGTTAGGAAGTGTGTGGAATACAAATCTGGGTGGAATTTGACCCCACTGGTTTGCTAGCCCTTGGGAAAAGTAAGACTTTTTCAGCACCCAGCCCTTCAAAACTAAAACAAAATGGTTTTGGAGGGGCCAGATTTGACAGGGGAGCAGGGTCAGGGAGGGGGGTGTTAGGTCAAAAAAACACCCACGGATATTGTTAGGAGTCTGGGTAGATTGGGAGAAAAATGAGATATGGAAAAAGAGTGGAGAAGCAAGAGCAAGAGCAAGCATTGTGCAGAAGCAAGAGTTTAGTAAATTCATGTTGGATGCAAGAGTTTAGTAAATTCATGTTGGATGCAGTCTCATGATAGTATGTATAGCACTTCGAGTGCAGTGACACTTGCTTAGGGGCTCTGAGAACTTTTCCAGAAGGTTGCATTAAGAGCTCATATGGGGGCCTGACCCACAGCCCAGGGAAGGCAAAGGAAAAAGAGTCTTACTGATTTCAGTAAGCTCTAGATCAGACCTGTGTTGAGAGTTTGTGCTCTCTGTGTGTATTAAAAGTCAAGTTGAACATGATAAATGCAGAGTTGTCTAGCTCTCTCATTCTTGAAGACAGTACCACGCTGCCTTACCAAGGCAAAGCTAAACACAAGCGCTTCAGAATATGGAAGGTCGGATTAAGGGGGAGACTCTCTCTCCGCTCCCTTTCACATCTTGCTTAAGGTCTGGAGCCTGTAATAAGATGGGCACAGGCGGACTGTAATAAGATGGGCCTGTAATAAGATGGGCTCCTGCACTCACACAAAACTTGAATAAAATCAGAGGGATGCCTTAGTAAAACAGCATGGGACTGTCTTAGAGAAGAAATGAGCTGCCTTTATCTTTTAAACATGGAGAGCAATCTGTGTGCAGGAGTGGGACAGATATCTCTGCCTCTGGGGTAAAAGCACCTCTTCAGAGCACCCCTTAGCTTCCGAGGGACTGATGCAAAATTTGAAACAGGCCCTGCATGAGAAGCAGCTTAGGAGTCTGCTCCTTGCATGACCATTGAATTTAATGAAAAATGAAGGAATAATACAGACAAAATATGAAGAAAGGTCCTCTGAGCACTTAATTCTGCACAAGAAATTTCACTTATGTTTCTTGAGACAAATCTAGAGAATGAGCCTTGCAAAAATACCAGAACACCACGCATCTTTTCTCCAAATATATCTTAGTACTGTTGGCTTGCAAGCTCCCCTTGGCTCCTTCTCATCTCATTTTTCTGAGAAAAGACCTGAACATCCAGATGGTATTTCCTCACATTTCCACTTCAAAGTCAGCACAAAACTGCAGTCTCCTGCAATACTCATATTTATATTCATATGCCGTTCAAGTACTCAGAAAACTATTTCACAAAAAGGCTGTCGCTTTTCAATTGTTTCTTTAATACAGTTTTGGAAGATAAGATGACAGCGCAGGGCAAGACAGTTGTCCCGCTACATTTAATACCAAGCATCTTACAACATTAAATGGGTCACACTTTACATTAGCTGCTATTTATAAAAAGATGATAAGAGATTACTAAGGGCATAGCTACGCAAGGAAACTATTTTGAAATAACTAAAATCAATTTAATAACTCCCCAAGTCCCAAAATAACAAAATCAAAATAGCGTGTCCACATTATGGGGAAGCCTCAAAATTAGTCTGAGACAGGCTCCATTATTGTGGACATGCTACCTCAACTTAGAGCCCCAGGAAGCACTGGGAAATAATTACTTCGAATTACTCTGGGCAGTAGTTATTTCAAAATAGCATTAGTGTGGATGCTCTGCTGCTGCTATTTCAAAATAACAATTTCAAAACAGCATTATTCCCCAAGGAATGCAAGAGTACAGATTTTGAAATAATTAGCCCGTTATTTCACAGTAATGGGCTTGGTAGGGTGGATGCTCCACTAATTATTTCAAAATAAGGGGGACTATTTCAAAACTACTCCCTAGGCCAGGGATAAGGGACAGATTTTTCACTGCCTTATTCTCTCTGGATAGAGGCAAATCTTGAAGCAGAATTGCTCCCTGAGAATCAGTCATCAGCTGAAATTCCTGAAAGAGTGGATTTGCTTGCATACAGTTTGTGGCAATCCATGTTGCATGACCAATGTGCACAAAGTAAAATAAACAAGCTGCTTTAAGAATGTACACAACTTCTGCATCACTGATTTCTCTTCCACAGGGAAGCTGACCTCAAAGACCCTAACATCTGCTACCATTTGGCAGAGGGGAGACAGTTCCCTACTGCATATGTAGTTGCTGGAAAATATGCTTCTTCTCACATACCATCCTGAAAAATGTAAACACAGCAGGATATCAAGTGTATCACATTGTTATAATACAAATATGTGGAGATATTGATTCCTTATTTAAATTTTATTTGAAAAAATGGTGATGTAAATCAAGCAGCAGAACAATAGAATATTCCATTACTTTGAGAATATTAGCATTATAGAGTGCCATGAAAAAGAGGAATAAGAATTTAACGAAAGAAGAATCTAGCTGTAATTAAGTTATGGATTGACTGGCTCGTGGCGTGACTGCCTAGCACTAAATTTTCCTCCTCTCCCAAATTTGCTGCAAACAATCAGAGTGTATATTGAGAATGTTATTTATACCATTTATTTGTATTTGATTTCCTAAATTAAACCATTTATCACTTTCCAGCATGACAGACCTGTCACATAAATGGGCTCACAAAATCTGTCTGTTGGAGCTAGCTCAATTCCTCAAGGAAACCACATGCAAGCTCATTTCTAAAACATTCCTAAGAGACGCACATGCTCAGATTCAGTTCTGAGAAACTTCTTAGCAGATGTAAGAAAACTTAATATGTAGCTCACATAATTACAGTTCTGCTATTTATTACCTCCTCAGGAACAATCTAGAACAGGGGTGGCCAACCCCGCGGCTCTTCTCCCCCAAAAGTGCAGCTCGTGAAACCGCTCCTGTGCCCCACCAAACGGCTCCTGTCCCCCCCGCTTCTCCCCCCGGCCCCTGGCTCCCCTGTGCTCACCAAGATGGCGGCCATTGACAGGAATCTGATATGGCCAAAAAGCCTAAGCTTGCTTCTTAAAGGGGCAGCCTCCTTTTTTTGGTTTTTGCTTGACAATTCTGGGGCGCTTTCTTTTTTGTTGTTGTTGTTGCTCGTCAATTCTGGTGTGGCTCTATGCATTTTTTCTGCTGCTGTTTCGGCTCTCTTTGTTAAATAGGTTGGCCACCCCTGATCTAGAGGATTAATAGTGCAGTACTGTTTGCATATAATGGCCAAGATGTAAACAAAAAGGAACGTCTAAATCTTCTCTTCTGCACCTAAATCAGTGGTCTGATTATAAAAGTGGGCGTAAGAGGAAATCCTGGCCCCATTAAGTGAAAGGCAGAATTCCTGTAGAGGCCAGGATTCCATCTGTAGACTTAAATAAATATCTAAAAGTCTGCAGGTTCTTAGAGCCCAAATCTCATTTTTTAAAATTGTGGCCAATACTTTTACGGAGCCATCTTTTAAAAATTGCACCATTTACAAAGATTCTACAGGTTCTAGAATTTCTTACTGATAGGACATGTTACCAGAAACAACAGAACTTTTCCAACTGCAGTAATTTCCGAGTGTCCTTTGGTACACAGCGTTGTTTCATGTCAATCATACTTCTCTAAAGATATACCCTAGTATTCGCTGTATTTTAGCCTCCCAGATCTGCATTATTCATGTCATACTACATGCTGTCAGCAAATGAAAAGATACACCACAAAAATGTTTGTTTCAATTTTTTCCTCAAAATTTTGTTTTGGGCTAAATTTTCTGACCACATCAACATATTCAAGAGCCCCTACGTGACCTAGGAGTCTAAAACCCTTTGATTTTCAACAAGACTTCCATGCTTTTATAAACTTTACTCCAGATACATATAGTTTGCATGTGTAAAGTACAAAACATCTCATCCATGTGTAAGAATACACGATCATGTTGCCTTCCAGTGGCTAGACCACCAAGAACAGAAGCTTCAATACTGGACAACAGGAGTATACCAGAGGAGTAAGTGCAAATACTAGGAAAATTCATAAGATTGAAAAGCAGTGACTATATGAAAATGATACAGGCAGTCCCCAGGTTACATGGATCCGACTTACATCGGATCCCTACTTACAAACGGTGTGAGGCAACCCCGCACTAGCTGCGCTTCCCCTCCCCCCCCAGCAGACCGCCGAGACGCACCGTGGTCCCGCCGCCCACGTCCTCCGCGGTGAGAAAGCCGCTCAGCGTCTCCCTGGTCTGCTGGGCCCCAGCAGACCAGGGAGACGCGGAGCGGCTTTTCTCAGCAGACACCTCAGCTTGAGAATAAAGGACTGAGGGAAGTGAGGTGTGGGAGAATAAAACTGAGCTCTGGAGAAATGTTTGGCTAGAGTTTCCCCTACAATATGTACCAGTTCTGACTTACATACAAATTCAACTTAAGAACAAACCTACAGTCCCTATCTTGTACGTAACCCGGGGACTGCCTGTATCTTCTTAGTCTTGAAAGATCTGCTCATTGTGTGGATCCTGTCCTGACTAATTTAAGGTCAAACTTTATTGTTTTAGTATTCTTTAGTCCTCTTAGCTCTGCAGAACCAACACATCTCTGGGTCAGGGAGCTGGATTTAACTCTAGCTCCTGCATTCTCAACAGAATTGTTAAGTTTTAATTACAAGTGGTGTCCTCAGTGATGAAAACTCTACAACCCCATGTCCCTCGTTGGGAAGGGAGGAGCCACATCCATAAGCATTCCTATCCCTCCCAAATTTGGCAATCCCTCTTCTCATAGGAGCAGTCAGCCCACAATTTGATTATCTCGCCCCTTGATATCAATGACCAGGACCAAAAATAACATTTTCTAACTGCTCTCTCATATCCATGTTGCAAATGTCCAAGCACAGCCAGGTAAGGAGATGTTCCCTGGGATAGCTGTCTTCTAAATTCAAATCTATAGATCCCTTAAAACTAGTGATCAGGTAGGAGCCAGAAACCGAGCTGGATTCTGAGATCCCTAGATGAGTGTACAAGGCTGGCCAGCCCTTTTACATATGAACTCAAAGAGTTTGATGCGGGAGCTATTGAGACACAGTAATCACAAGACCTCACAACAATCTGCATGGACCTTTGGTCTGACTCAGTATGGCCATTCTTATGTTCTTATCTGTACATGTTTCAGAATATGCCTTCATTTTGAGATAAGAGTGTCAACAATTTACAGCATTCCGTAAGTGAACACCATGCTATGGAAAATATAGAATGAGATTTTCAAAGATGCAAACAGGCTTAGGCAATTATTTCCCTTTCATACAAATAAGAACTGCGTTTGCTCAAATCATCTTGGTGGCTTTGAAATCCTCACCTACAAATCATGAATCTTGATAGCCATAAAGCGGGCGGAAGGGGAGACCTAAGTCCTGGGGGCCAGATGTTGCCCCCAGCATGCCTGGATCTGGCCCCTGAGGCTCGAGGCTGTCCCCCCACAGCATTGGGGAGCCCATACTGGTGCTCCAGCCCTCCCTCCCCATGTGGCTGGGGCACACAAAATCTACTTGCCTGGGCCTCCTCTAGGCTCTGGTGTGTGAGGGGAATGTGAGGAGTGACTTTCTCTTCAGTCAGGGCCAGGTTTGGGGTATTTTTTGCTTCTCACTTGCGTGTGGCCAACTGATTTTTCTGTGGGTCAGTGGCCCCTGACCAAAAAAGGTTCCCCACCCCTGCCATACCAAATCAATCCCTGTTGTAAACCCAGTGAGGCATATGGAGCCAGACAACAAATTAATTTGACCTCTTATACTGAAGTTACAACAAGAATAGCTGATTCTGCTGTCTGTTCAATGGTCAAGGACTCATTCTATAGGCACGGTGAGCACCAATTCTTACAGACTATCACTAATTTCATTAGACTCACTGTCCAAAATAATAATGCTGTACAATTACATATATCAAACTCTGTAAGAACATGAAAATTAGAGCAAGGATCTGTTCTTTTCCACTAAGCTTATTGACTTCAAATAATGTAGAAACTAAAGGACAGAGCTGGGCAGACTGGAAACACAAATGTCTTGTCATTTGATCATGTGGATGAGGCCAATGAGAAGATACAGCCCGATTTTCATCCCAGACAAGCAATTCACTCAATGCAGTGTATTATAGAGGTGAAAGGTTGAGCAATTATCTGTAATTGCAGGCACGAGCTAATGCTATCATCACACAAATGGAGAAGAAATTAGCTATGTGCACAGTGCAGCTGCACAATCCCACATCAGTAGGCCTTCAATTTGCCAAAGCTGTTCTATTTGGTTAAAAAACAAAAATCCTGTGACTATGAATTGAAATGCTCTTGTGATAAGCAAGATGAAAAAGCTAGGTAAGAACTGATGTATTTAATTCTGAAACCCTTATTCAAATATCGGACATCACACTGTCTTTTGTTATTACTCTCAGAAGTTCTGAATTAAAAACCAAACTTCATGGTCTGAGGTAAATAGGATGAAGTTTACTAAGGACAAATGCAAAGTACTCCACTTAGGAAGGGACAATCAGTCTCACACATACAGAATGGGAAGTGACTATCTAGGAAGGAGTGCTGCAGAAAGCAATCTAGGGGTCAGAGTGGACCACAAGCTAAATATGAGTCAACAGTGTGACACTTGCAAAAAAAGCAAACATGATTCCGGGATGCAGTAACAGGAGTGTTGTGAGCAAGACATGAGAAGTCATTCTTCTGCTCTATTTTGCAGTGATTAGGCCCCAACAGGAATATTGTGTCCAGTTCTGGGCACCACATTTGAGGAAAGATGTGGAAAAGCTGGAGAAGGTCCAGAGAAGAACAACAAAAATGATTAAAGGTTTAGGAAACATGACCGATGAGGAAAGACTGAAAGAACTGGGTTTGTTTAGTTTGCAATAGAGAAGACTGAGAGGGGACATGATAGCAGTTTTCAAGTATCTAAAAAGGTGTTACAAGGATGAGGGAGAAAAATTGTTCTCCTTGGCCTCTGAGGATAGGACAAGAAGCAATGGGCTTAAATTGCAGCAAGGGAGGTTTAGGTTGGACTTCAGGAAATACTTCCTAACTGTCAGGGTGGTTAAACACTGGAATAAATTGCCTAAGGAGGTTGTGGAATCTCCATCACTGGAGATATGTAAGAGCAGGTTGGATAGACATCTGTCAGGGATGATCTAGACAGTGCTTGGTCCTGCTGTGAGGGCAGGGGACTGGACTTGATGACCTCTCGAGGTCCCTTCCATCTCAATCAGAGCAAATTATTATTTTTTCCCGTGTGAAATGTAAACGAATCCCATCCACATCTAAAGACTTAGGCCCTAATCCTCAGCAAATCCCTGCACCTCATCTCCATCCGCCAGAGCTCCGGTGACTTCAGATGGGTTTTGTATAGGTGCAGTGGCTCCTCTGCACAGAGTTCATAGCAGAATCAGGGCTATATGGGATATGGAGTCCCAGCTGCTCCTGCCTCATCTGTCTCAGGAGTACTATAGGAGGCAGAACTCTGATGAATTTCCCAGGGAGGAGCTCTTTATGAAGGCCCCAGCATTCTCCAGGAAACAAGGAGTCAGCAGCAGTAGCCACTAGCATAAGCAGAACCAGAAGGAGACTAGCAGGGGGCTTCTTTCCCCACATCCCAGGGAGTTAGGGCTTAGGAGCTATAGGAGCTTAGAAGCCACGTCGCTCTCCCAGCAGCACCAGGCTGCAGCTTCTTTATAATTTCAGTAATGCCAGTGAAGCGGTACTAGCCTCGGACATGTTTGTGGGGCAGCAGGTCACACACGGAGGGGGCCGACAGGATTGCTGAGCCTCAGGGTAATGTGATAGATCCTGGCTCCACGCCCTTGGGCAGAAGAGGTGGGACCTTGTATGGAAGGGGCGGGGATGGGGCAGCCAGCCCTCAGAGTCACCCCGCTGCTGGCCCTCAGAGCTGACTGAAGTGCACAAGGCAGGGCTTTGGAGTGTGCTGCCTGGTGCTCCAGCAGTGATTCTAAAGAGCCTGGGGCTTTGGCCACCACGTAGCAACCAAGAGCCCTGGGGCCCTTTAGAATCACCAGGCCTCGGGCAATTGCCTTCATTGTCCCTCTCCCCCTGGTGGGCTTGGTTACACACCATGTGCTGTAACTGTGGTTCCTCAAAATGTGTCCCCCATGGGTGTTTCGCTCTAAGTGCACTTGTACTCCCTGTACCTGCAAGCGGAGATTTCTCCTAGCAATGTCCATTCAGCTCATGCTTGCATTTCACTCAGCCTGGTGCCATAGGCTGTTGCTATGTAACACTTTTCCATCACTACCACAAAGCCCATGACAGAGAACTGAAGTAAAGGAAAGCAGAGAGCTGTGCACCAATAGGGACACACAAATTCAAAGAACCACAGTTAGTGCAGTGTGAGTAATAATTCCTTCTTCCATTAGTGTCCCGAAGGGTGGTCCAGTCAAGCTGACTACCAAACAGTTCCCCTTTAAGGAGGAGGGGGATTTGGAGTGTAGTCCAGCATGGAAGACAATACGGCTGAGCCAAACATTATGTGACCTTATTTCTGAAAAAAAATCGAGAATGTAGGGGATGCCAAAAGAGCTTCTATTTCCCCCATTTGTCAAGCTGACATGATAGCAACCAGAAATGCCATTTTTATCAAGAAATGGAGGAGTGAGCAGGCAGTAGTAGGTTCAATGGTGGTTGTGTCAGGCATTTTAGGATCAAATTCAACTCCCAAACTGGAGTAGGGTGTTTATCTGGTGGAAAAATGCTGCTGAGGCCCTTGAGGAACCTTTGTGAATAGGCAAATACAGAGTAACTCTCTACTGGAGCGTGATGGCTGCCAGGTAACTCTAATGAAGTGCAGCACTTACCCTGGCCTCCTGTTCCCCAAACATCTCTTCCTGCCACTCTGCTCTCCTGGACAGAGAGGGTGTGGAGGGCTGTCTAACTGTCTATCTCTATGAAGGGCAGAGCTTGAGCCCCTAGAAAATTGATGGTGATAAGCCATGTTGGGTCCCACTATGGATAAGGAGGTGGTTCATATGGCATGGATGGCAGATCCCACAGGTGCTTACCCCCATGGGATGGCAGCTGTAGTCATCTGTCAACAATGAGCTCAGGTTCTCCAGGAAAGTCTTGTACAGGTATCTATGAGACTGAGGCAAAATCTTCATTAGAATCCTCCTCCAAGTCACTTGGTAATGTGCAGAAGCAGCTTGATATGCCACCACTGGTCCTGGATGGGTGTCCAGACATTGGATAGTTCTCAGTATTGAGAAGAGATCAGAGCTGAATAGTGGTGAATCAGGAGTCTTGGATGCTGTAAGGTCTCAGGGAAACTAATTCCTGCAGTACTCAAAATGTTTTTGGTAGAGTGTCCAGGGTTTGAGCTCAGATAATGGTAGCTGAAGGACATACTGTGAGTTTTGAATGATGGAGCCTGACTATTCTTTTTTCATATGATGGTAGAGCTCTTCTTGCTGCCACACTCTCCTGTTGGTACTGATGATTTCTCTGAGCCTGATATTTAAAATCTCTAAATATAGCGGAGCTCTCAGTAACTGAGGAACCATGACAGAGACCAGCTGGTTGCAGGGGAGCTGAAAACTTCAACTTCTTGAGGTAAATACCCTACTTGAAGAACTCAGGGCCTGGTCAATGGAAAACATAGGAGAGGAATCTTGGCCCCGGGACCACCCAGATTAATCTAAGTACCCAGAAAGATAATGGCACTAATAGTCAATCAATTTGTAAGCACCTAGATGATAATTGAGTGATAAATAACAGTCAACATGGATTGGACAAGAACAAACAATATCAAACTGACCTAATATTCTCCAACAATGTAACAAGCCTAGTGGATGGGGGAAGGGGGAGGGAAGTGGTAAATGTAATACATCTTCACTTGTGTAAGGCTTCCGATACTGTCTCACATGATCTGCTCATAAGCAAATTAGGGAAATATAGCCTAGATGAACCTACTATACGATGGGTGCACATTTTGGTTGGAGAACCATACTCAGACAGTAGTGTTCTGTAGCTTACAGTCAAGATGGAAGGGTATATTGAGTGGGTTTTTTCCTGGGTCTGCTTCTATTCAGCATCTTCATAAATGATTTGAACAATGGCACAGAGAGTACACTAACAATATTTTCAGATAATATCAAGCCAGAAGGGGTGGTAAGTGCTGATGTGGAAAGGGTTAGAATTCAAAAGAACCTTGACAAACTGGAGAAATGGTCTGAATTAAATAGGATGAAATTTAATAAGCACAAATGTGAAATACAATTAGGAAGAAGCAATCAATTGCACACATACAAAATGGGAAATGGCTTCCTGGGAAGGAATACTACAGAAAAGGTTCTGGGGTTATATGGATTATAAACTAAATATGTCTCAGCAATGTAATACTGTTGCAAAAAATGTGAGCACCATTGTTGGATGTATTAACAGGAGTATGTCAGCAAGACACAAGACGTAATTCTTCCACTCTTTTCAGCACTTTTAAGGTTCAGCTGGAGTATCATGTCCAGTTTAGGGCACCACACTCTGGGAGAGATGTGAACAAACTGGAGAAAATTCAGACGAGAGCAAAATAAAATAAAATAAAATAAAGGTCTAGAAAACCTTTGAGGAAAGATTGAGAAAAATGGGTTTCTTTAGTCTGGAGAAGAAAAGACCAAAGGGTAGGGATGTGTCAACCGTCTTCAGATATGTAAAAGGTTGCTATAAAGAACAGAGTGTTAAATGCTCCTTATTTGCTGAGGACAGGATAAGAAGTAATGGGCTTAAATTGCAGTAATGGAGATGTAGGTTAGACATTGGGAAAAACTTCCTAACAATAAAGGTGATTAGCATGTTGCAAATTATTGAGGTAGGTTGTGGAATCTCTGTCACTGGAGGTTTTTAAGAGCATACTGGACAAACACCTGTCAGGGATGGTGTATGTAATTCTTAGCCCTGCCTCAGTGCAGGGGACTGGACTAGATGATCTTCCAGTCCTACCTTTCGATGATTCTAGAATTCTAACAAAGAGTGCTTTGTCTTCAAAGATAAAACTTTATAGACAGTTTTGTACACATACACAAATATTTTAATATAACTGTATCTGAAAAGTTATCCATATTTTAGTACACTTATAATTATTAACTAAAAAGATAGTCTTTTAAATTTTTAAAAAAGACATATTTTACACATCCTCTATTTACAGTTGTGACATACTTAAATGTTATAAAACATCCACTTTTTACCTTCAAAACCATGGTGTCAAACCAGTTTTGAAGCAGTATCCACGATAGTGACTAGTGTGTTGGACACCACGGTTTTAAAATATATGTATACTCGGACTCAGCATTAGATTTATTATCATTTAGAGCAAACTTAGCGCTTGCTGTGGAGCTAAACGTTCAATGGAAATTTCATAACCAGCCCTACTTAATAAAGACTGCTCAATAATAATTAAAAAAGGATATGAAATGTACAAATATGGGGCCAAAAAAAATCAAGCTAGCAATTTTAAAAAATATTATCACCATGAATACTTCCAATAAATTAAAACCATATTCCACAATCCATTTTCACTGTATTGTTCATGATCATTTTTACATTTTTTTTAAAAAAGTCCTCCAAAGGTATGTATGAAGTCACAGATTTTTCAGTCAAATGTCAGGATTTGATATCACTGCTCCTGAGAGGGCTGTGTTTGTTCTAGAGATGGTTCGTGAATAGGTTCGTTCCATTCCTTGAGGCTTTGCTGGATCTTCCTTGTACGTAATCTTTTAATTAAAAAAATTAAAAGAAACAGATGAAAACAAAATGAACCTCTTGAGTATTTATTTCAACAACTGTTACTGTTTTCAATTATCTCATATTTTTGGTTTATTAATATATTTATTTTGGATGCTTGATAAAGGAATTTTGTAGTTCACAAATGTATTTATCTTCATTTGGAGATCCAACCCTGAAGTTATTACTCAGGCCATACTCCCATTAAGAGCGTTTCCTGAATTCAGGTGGCAGAATTGGACTCCTGGTTGGAGTCCTCAACATAAGTATGTAATATTCTGTCAATCAACATATGGTTAAACCATGTTTTTATTCAACAATATACTCAAGCAATCTCAAATTGAGTAGTCTTTTACACTTTATAAACTCATTAGACTTACTTCTCTCTGACTACTCATAATGTTGCATGTGCACACTCCCATTCTGCAATCAGATCATTGTACCCATACAGAACCCCACTAATTTGCATGGGGATGAAGGCAATTGCAAGGATCCACCTTATAGTGGGAGCAGGACTAGTAACGTACAGTACAAATATAGGGATGGAGCCTGCACATTTTTACTCACACAGACAAGCCTCCCTTGTGCTAGTAAGGGTATGCATGATAAGGCCCATAAACAATTAGACCTAGATGCGTCAGAAAGAAACTCAACAGCAAAAAAACCTTTCTCCTGCCACGTCACTGTCTGCTGTGATGAAGATATATACAACTTCTAAAAAAAGTTTCCTTTGATCCCAGTAATATTTACTTTTTCCACTTATAACAATAATAGATTGAGAGCTTATCTTCTTCCAAGGAAGATTACATGAAGAAGTGAAATATTTCCACAAATGATTCTATTATCATCAGCTCAAGGCATATTGCAGTGGCCAATATTGGATAATAGCATATAACAACACTTTAATAATGCTCTTTGAGGATAATGACAATACCTGGCTCTTATACAGTGCTTTTCATCTGGAGATATCAAAGTGCTTTACCAAGGAAGTAATTATCTTTGTCCCCATTCTACGGATGGAGAAACTGAGGTACACAGAAAGGAAGTGACCAGCCCAAGATCATTCAGCAGGTTGATGCAAAATTGAGAATAGGACCCTGAGTCCCAGCTGAGTGCTCTCGCCACTAGGAATCACCACTGTTTCTGGTCTTTGCCAACACTTCTTCATAAAGTCTGTATTTAAATAAACACGTTGGCAGTATTTGTACTAAAGAAGTTAGAATTTATCCTAAAACTCTTGTGGTGACTTTCTTTGTTACTTGGGGTCAGCTACCATCAGAGTTCCTAATGAAAACTGATCTTGGGCACAAGAGTGACTGAGAAGAATCTTCTTTTCTTTTGGAGCTCATTAAATATGCATTCGCCAACATATAATGATTACTTGGGATTAGAAAAAAGAGACAGTCTTGCATATCACTCACATTTAAAAAAAAAAGGACAAACCCTTCCTCTGTTACAATGAAGAGTAAATAATCTGAAAATATTTTAAAGGCGAAAACCCTCACATACAATATGAAAGCAACCGCAAAAAGAGGGCCAGATTTTCAAACTCTTACACCAACAAATCCTCTATTATGCAAGTAATTCATTGGACCTCAGTTACTCAGGGAGTAAGATATTGCTTAATATAAGGAAATAAGGGTGGCGAATCTGGCCCTGACTTTGCACCCATTAGACACATAAAATCCTGCATTAGTGCATGCCAATGAGTGCCTGTGTCTGTGATGTCAGTTACTATGCATCCAAACCCAGGCTTTAGCACACAGTTCATACATGCAAAAGAAAGATTCCATGTGTACTGGTGATTGCACATTTTGTGTGACTTACCTTTTGGACCTGAAAATTCATCCCTAAAAACTATTTTGCTATTTAATATCTATGTTGATTGTGTTTACTTTTTCTTTCTTATTCAGCTTCAATAATGAAAACAGAAACATCATGTTTACATTACATTTTGGTCAGATTCACTTCTGGGTTCTTCTGAAGTAGCACAAAGATGTTGTCTTTGGCATCGGATGAATGCAATAGAGTATTTAAATAAAATAGTTTTCTTAAATCTTGAATGTTGCACCTAAAACTACAGGTTGAACCTCTTTAGCTCAGTACCCTTGGGAGTTGACGGTGCTGAACCAGAGAATTTGCCGAACCACAGGAGATCAATATTGTATAGCAGCATTAACAACACTTCCATTGCTTAGTGGGCTCTTAGAAGCTATTTGGTAAAATAACAGCACAGAACAGTGAAAGCCAGGACTGGTGGCTATAAACAAACTTTATGGGACTACTGGAAATTTGGTCAAACCCATGATAAGTGGGCATCCAGCTAACTAAAATCATGCCAGACCATGGATGTTGCCAGATCAGAGAATGCTGGATTAGAGAGGTTCAATGTGCAGTTGACAGTATCTCTGCCTACATGTCTATATAAGCAATTATTCCAATTCCACCTCACATACTCACTGGAGCCATTAAGCAGTGTGTACTTATGTCTTAAGGCAGAACTGGGCCGTTATCTTTAATAATTAGAAATAAAATAAATACATAAGAAATAAAATAAAGACTAAACAACACAGGCAGAAAAAGTACACTGAGGGAAAAACAGGTGTTTACTGTAATATTTTGGTTTCTTGACAACTCTTTCCCTTTTCCTTTGGCAATGGTACTATTCAGGCATTTGGCAAACACAATGAGGAGTCATTGTGCCTAGCTCCTAGAGAAAGTAAGCACAAAAAGATTCTGAGGTCCCCACCCACCAGCTTCATCCCCACACTGGAATTCTAAATCACCTTCATACACAAGCACAATGCTTAACTTCTGCCAGGGTCTGTGGTGAGACAGCTGCCATCATTTCCCCCAGGACTCAAATTTAACTGCCTGTACCTGAGCTCCTTTTGCCTGTACAACAGAAGATACTATGCTGCTCTTAACCCTGTTTTATTTCCTGTGCAGTTTCCTGACCCTCTCCTCCAGCTGTCACCGCTATCATTGCAGCACTTGCTGTAGGGCGAGGAAGGCAGATTGTGATCCTTTTCCAACCATTTGGTACCAACAGGTTACCATGCCGTATCACGGACAAGGTGCTTCCCCAGTCAAAAGACTCAGGATATCACCTTTGCTAAACTACATGATCTTAACAGGGCAAGAAGTGTTCATCCCAAGGTTTTCCCCAAATCCAGACTGCACATGTATCATGTCTTTGTTTGCCAAAAGGATTGAACAAGAGTAGTTAGACATGACACTTATATGGACGTAAAATGTAAGTAAAACAGAAAATCAGCAAGTGATAGCATGTGACATCAAAAGAAAGTGTAGACATAAGAAAAATAAACATACCACTTTTGTCAACAGTATTGAGGGAAATGTTAGACAAGGAAGAAGAGAAGCTGTATAAGCATGGACCATGATAGAGCTGCCAAGAAAAAAAAAAAAGAGAAGAGCATATGTAATGAGAGTCACTGCCGGGATGCGTACTAACTAAACAGTCTCAAATACAACGAGCAACACATCAGACCATAACGCCATTGCACAGAACAGAATACCATTAGGATAGTGCTTTGAGACTTCTCACTGTAAAATAAATATTTCAGCTTTCTTTTGGAGTGTGCACAATGTATGGTGGCAGTGGTGCTCTCTGCTCAGAAGCAGGAAAGCAAAAGGACTCGAGCTGTGCAAAAAAAATCATACAGCTTGGAAAGCCGGAAGAAAATAATCCTGTTTTATTGCTGTTTAGAAAGCAAAACATTTGGTGTTCTTTTGCCCTTGGTTATATTTCTGCAATAGCAGAAGACAAATTTCAGAGACCTATTAATGGAATATAGTGACTAGATTGTGAAGAACTTTACAGAGAATTGGCATTTTGTACTCATAAATAATCTTTTCACAATGGTGAGATTATAATAGACTGGTGATAGAGATAAACAAAGACTCTAATTATCTCACCCATTACAAAGATAGCTTCCCCAATTATCACCCCTAATGTCATTACCTCACAGAAACTTCCCCTATTATCACCCCTATGTCATTACCTCACAGAAACTAACCTTTCCCCCTCACCCCCACTCTGTTCTAAAATTTGATCTGTAAGTTTCACATGCGTTCATTTTTTTGATTGTATCACTTTGGTATATATGGTTGTGCCTATTTTCTTCCACATATTGATCTGAGGAAGTGGGTCTGGCCCACGAAAGCTCATCACCTAATAAACCATCTTGTTAGTCTTCAAAGTGCTACATGGTTCTGTCTTTTGTTTCGTATAATAGAATGGTTTCCAAAGACACTGCTCAATCAGCAAGGAGAAAAATTTTGAAAGCTGTAAAAGGACGTTCTTTTTGAAACTCGCCAGATCGAAAGGCAAAGTTGAACATGATGATGATGGGAAGAAACATATTTTTAAGTTAGTTTTGTTTACCATAGATTTTCAAAACACTGTGGTTTTGAGGAAATAACCAACTATCTGAGCTTTTGCTCTGATAGGCTTTGGTGTTACTAATCCCCTTGGAAATCCCCTAACAACTTTGTTGTGTAAAAAGCAATTATATATGAACCTCCAGCACCCTCGGGACCTGACCAATGCTAAACCAGAGAATTGCTGGGCAATGGGAAGTCAACAATGTCTAGCAGCATTACCAACATTTCCACTGTTGTCTGGGCTCTTAGAAGACATTTAGAGGGAAATTAGAATTAAATAACAGCACAGAACACTAGTGGCTGTAAACAAACTTTATGGGACCACAGGAAATTTAGCTAGATGTCCACATATCATGAGTGTGGTCAACTAAAATCATGTCAGACCTCAGATGTTGCTAGACAAGAGAATGCCGGAGTAGAGAGGTAGTCTATCAGTATTTTGCCTGCATAGAAAAAAAAACAAACAAAAAACCTTACAGCTCGCTCATACTCAGGTTTGCATTTAAAAAAATATTCACTGAATATTTTATGCAATTTTAAGTTTGTGTACGGCAAGTAACTTGTTCATTTTGCCTATTTGTTTTTCATTATTTGTGGTGCCTAATTTGTTCACCTAAGTCAGATGGTAGTGTTTCTGGTGAGTGACTGGAGGATTAAAACTATTTAAATAGGAGACTCATAAACCATGAATAATAAATAACACATTCAACACTTCTAAATTCAATACAATAATGCATTTGGATAACTTGTATGAAGAATATGCTGAAACTTATAAAATTTTTGGAGTTCAAATATTATCACAAATAAACTAGTGGTAATCAGAATCCTCAAATAACAAACCATAGCAAATAATGGACCATATTCACAGCTCGTGAAAATAAGCATCTTTCTATTTACGCTAATGGAGCCACACTGATTTACGCCATATGAGAATGTGGCTAAACAACAGTGAAGCAAATTTGTCAGTTTATTTGCAAATATATTTGAGTCACTTCTTATATTATTCAATAAGCTGTAGTTCTCATTCATCTTACTTGTGATGATACATAATATAAATTAGCTTCCATGGGGTTTATAGAATGGTCAATAAATATTCTTGTTAGATACCAATAATTTTGACTCTGATAATTATGTAACTGAGTAGCTCTGTATACAAATGGTACTTACATGTGCAATTAACCATGGTGCATGTACAGATTACCTGTTCATGTGTGAGAATTTTGCAGGTGTAATTTAGAGCTGTTCACACACCAACATGCACCAAAATAACTAAATCCATTTTAATTCGTACCTTTTGTTATTTTGGTTTCCGTCTCTGTTTGGAATCTCTTACTGTAGATAAGACATTATATGACCTAAATCAAAACAAGATACTCTTAATTTAAAGTAAGAGAGTCCACACACAGACACAGCACTGAGATAACAAAAGATGTGAATAAAAGGCAATTTAGTTATTCTGGTGGATGTTTGCAGCCCTTGCAAACGTAGCCTATAACTAAAGTTGAGTTTTAGCATGGAGCAATTCTCTACACTGCATAAATAAATTACTTTCTGATTTTGAATGCTATATGTAAACATAAACAATACAGCCAATTATAGGTTTGGTTTTAAAATCAATTTACTATTATAATTATATACTCACCTCACAGTTGCAAGTTAGACACACAAAAAAATGATCAAGAAATGGAGAGTTCATTGGCATGCCACCTTAACTAACTTTTCATTTCTCTTGGCTTCAGTGAAGTTCTGGTTCAGGCCACATCTAAAATGACTTTCAACATTGTCATTTAGCATAACAGACTTTTTTTACTTCACACATGGCTGGCACAAGGTTTTTTTTTTTCCAAGAGAGTCGTACACTTAATATAGCAAGAATTATACAGGTCAGGCTTGGATGGTACTGGTCAAAGTGCAGAAATAAATTAGCCCAATAATTGTTGCATTGTCCTTGGCTCCAAACTGCATTATTAGTATTTCATTTGTGGGGTCCCTGAAGTTGTATTGTTTCCTCATAGGAACCTCCATCCCCACCACCAAAAGTTGAAACAGAACATCTAACCTGTTCATTCATGACTACGGAGAGCTCGCTGAGCATATCCTTATAATGAGACTTCATTTCTTCTTGATATTCTAACTGGTCCTCTTTAATAAGGCGTTTGTTAACTTCAAGAGCATGTCCACATGCTTCTGCAAACTGCCTACAAACCAAACATACACCAAAGAACATCTATGTAAAAAACTCCAGTGAAAAAATGTTATGTCTCCAATTTTAACTTATAAACCAGTGGAGACAAACTGTGGCCCTTAGTTATAAATCCCTATGGGCACTGAGGCCAATGTGATTTACCCACACTTCCAGACAAGTTTTGCCCAAGATCAAATGGCAAGATGTGGCTTTATGTTTAAAAAATGAATGTTAACCTGAAGATTTCCTTCAGAAGTTTGACTTGGTTATCAGGATACTTCTTAGCATTTGTTTCTTCAAGAAAAGCTCGGGCGTATGCCATTGGTCCCGCATTTACCTGTTGGGGGAAAGCACCTGGATTAGGGGGCAGAAGAGTACAGTTTGGCTGTAATTTATAACTTTCAGGGTCAGTATGAGCAGAGATTTTGTTCCATATTTCAAAGATATTCTGCCTAGCATAAGGCTGCATTCAGGCATATGCCAAAAGCATTTCCCAACCAAAGCTAAACATATAGGCCTTTATCTTCCATGTGTTCTGAATCAATGGCTTAAGAGAAACTGTTAATCTTCTGAGGTTCCATTTTGCAAATACAAATATGGTAGGTATTTCAATTTAGGAAAAATACCAAAATTAGACTGTAGGTCAGCTGCCCAGGAGGTGTGAACTGGAGTAGCTCAAATGCAAGGAAGGGAGCTGTGCTTATTACACCAGCTGATGATCTGGGCACGTGTGTCAGATAGGTGAATGTCTTACAAAGTTTCATATGCAAACAGTACGCTGGATTTTAGTTAATGTAGTGGAGAAACAAATCATACTAAATCACAATGGCCAAAGATGCTCTTTTCTCTAATCCCAGCTTTTCTAAATAGGAAATCATAAAACTGACTGGTCAAGGTTCTCTTTTAAAAAGTATCTGAATGCTCATTTGAGTGCCAGCTTTTAGCTTGATATGGCCAGGATGCTCAGGTTAGAAAGATCTTACCATTTATTAGAGGAACACTAAGGGTATGTCTAAAATACTATGGCACTGAATGAGCCCAGGTTAACTGAGTTGGGCTTGTGAGACTCAGGTTGCTGAGCTAAAAGCTGGGATTAGAGAAAAGAGCATCTTTGGCCATTGTGATTTAGCGTGATTTGTTTCTCATTAGCTATCTCGATTTAGAGCCCCAGGAGGCACTGGGGAGGAATAACTAAGAATGGCCCTGGTGAGGAGCTATTTTGAAACAGCAGCAGTCGAGTGTCTACACGTCTTATTTTGAAATAGCTATTTCGGAATAGGCATTATTCCTCGTAGAATGAGGTTTACAGATTTCTGAAATAATTTCAAAATAACGGAATGGCTGTGTAGACGCTCACATTGTTATTTCAAAATAACGCTAGTTATCTCGACATAATGGTGCACTGCAATTTTTAGCTTTGCAGCCTGAGCCCTGCAAGCCTGAATCAGCTGACATAGGTCAGCTGCAGCCTGGAATCTTTTATTGCAGTGTCAACATACCCTAACAGACTTAATTATAGCAACACTAGCAGGCATTGATCCAACACCCGTTAAAGTCAATGGGAGTCTTTCCACTGATTTCAATGGACCCTGGAACAAGACCTGAATATTCTGGAGAAAAAATTGATTAAATATGCTCCACAAGTTGCAAAACTCCAAACGAAAAAGTTGGCGGGTACATAAGCATAAAATTGAGCCACTGTTACCTTGACGCTGACACTTCCTTGAAGTTTAAGCTGCAGTCTAATCATATCCACTTCTTCCATTGTGCAAAGCTGTTTAAGTTCTGAAACCTTTTTGGACATCTCATCAATAGCTACTTCAATGGGGTTCAGTTCTGTGCTTGTTTGGCTTATGACTTGAATACGCTTCTTCACGTAAGGAAATAAATGACTGGCTGCTCAAAAACAAATGTAAAACAGTCAAAGAAATTCCACCCCCACAAGTTGGCACTTATGGAAGCAGAGCTACTGGGTTCATAGTTTAGGCTGCACCCGGTTTTTCTATTTTATAAACACCTTTGTGATCCAGGAAAATTAATACAGCTCAGTAGGTCCAAACATATACTTTGATGCAGTCACCACTGGATCCATTTTGAATTCTAGCATTATTTGTCTCATATATTTCTGTGAACCTGACAGCACATGACTCTTAAAACTTAGAGATTTTAAAATTCACACATTTCTTATACTGCGTTAGGGCCTAAGTCTGTGTGTAACTTTAGGCACTTCAGCAATTCCAGTAAAATAAAAAAAGATTACTCACGTTAGGCATGAGCTTAAGCACTTTGCTTAGTTGAGGCCTGTATCTTCTATGTTCACTAATAGTGACGAATCAGTCATGAAACAGTAATTACCCAACTTCCTCATACTCACAAAGGGAAGCACAGTGAGGACATGCCTCATCAAAAACAAGAACAAGAAGGGAATCATCATGTGAGAATTTTTGAATTTCAATTTTTTCCTGTCCCAAATTATGATGCTAAGTCAAAATCTCGTACATTTTCATGAATAAAAAAAATCTGAAAACATTTAATTAATTGAAATTAAAAAGATTGAAAATGTTTTGTTTGGATTTTGGCCATTTTAATGTTTTTTATAAACAATTAATTTACTTCAATTTTGAAACAAAAAATTTCAATATGAAAACGCTTTTTCATGTTGAAAATATCATTACAGGATGATTTGACAATTTGAGAACTATTTTTCCCCAAATCTTTTCAAAATGAGAAATTATTGAAAACTGGTCCTTTTCTAGTAACAGTTTAGATTAATGGTACTCACAGTTTTGTGACTTGGGAGCCACGTCTGCACCACTAACCAAAAAGCCACGTGACTACTATATGCCCTGTGTACCTCCCCACCAAACACACAAGTACAATAATATTAAATATATAACTATAAATATAACCAAATACTGTACTCTAAAGTTTTCAAAAAATTTTTAATACAATGAAAACTAAATTTACTTATTGCATGCATTTAATTGCCTCACTGTCATTTGAACTGGGCAATGGAACTGTCACCTATTAAGCACATTTTCTTCCACTACTGGGCACAAAGAAATAATCATGTTCCCACTCCTTTCTAAAGACTCTGTACTTGTCTTTGTACTGCATTTTTCATTGCTTTTGCCATGCATAGTTTTGTGCCCACAGCAAGGGGTACTAACATCCACAAGAGGAATGCATGTGATTGTTCAAATAATTCTAATTGGTTTTTAACTGGGGTCTTAGTGTTAGCAGTTACAGAAGGCTGCTCAGAATCCATTGGTTGGGTGAGCACACCATGCTGTTTATTTTGTTCTCTCCACCCACACTTCTACTATTTGATACAGCAATGCTATTTATAACAACCCTGGTATCCTCAGCCCTTGTGCTAAGGCCAACAAGGAGAAGAGGCCTCCCTCCTGGAGCTTGCTCTGTCTCTGACTCCCTCCCTCCAAGAGTGCTGTGAATCAGCTGTTTGCGGCGCTCTGGGAGGTAGCCTTGAAGAGCCACAGGCTATACCTGCAAGATCCACATGTGGCTCATGAGCTGCAGACAGAGTATCATTGATTTGGATCATTTTCTACTGAAAAACATATTTTGTGGAAGAGTTCCTAACCAGCTCTGTCCAATGCACTTCCTTACTGCTCAGCTAGCAAAGTGACTCAGTACGTTTGTCTCCTAGACCTTGGGAAGTTTGGCAGAAAACTTGCCTGTCCTAATGCTCTTTTCTGGTTCTCCTGCAGACTTTGGGAAGCCTCCTCAGCCTCTACATAACCGAATGGTGAGTATCTGTTATAGGTCAGTCTGAACCCTGGAAAAGCCCCAACGCATATGATAACTGCCATCATGGCCCACATGAACAAGGGACCTCCAGAGCTAAGAGCATGAGCTGATACATCTTGACCTAAAGAGCCACCACTCTGTAGGGGTATGTCTAGATGGCATCCCTCTGTCGGCAGAGGGATGCAGATTAGGCAGGTCGATATTTAAATATCCTGCGCCTAATCTGCATAAAAATGGCCACCACATTTTGCCAATGCAGCACTTTGTCGGCAAAAAGTGGCAGTCTAGAGGGGGATCTGTCGAGAAAGAAAGCCTTTTTTGACAGATCCCTTATGCCTCCTGCAAGGCTTTCTTTCTCGACAGATCCCCTCTAGACTGCCGCTTTTGCTGATAAAGCGCTGAGTCGCAAAGCGGGCAGCATTTTGTAAATTAGGTGTGGGGTATTTAAATCCCTGCCTCATTTGCAATGTCAACCTGCCTAATCTGCATCCCTCTGCCAACAGAGGGATGCAGTCTAGATACACCCTAGGTGGGGTTGCAAAGACTCACATCCTTTGTAGACTGGGCACCTGTAATACACACTGACCAGTGGTTTACAAGTGCCCTGATTGTCTTGTGCCTTTTCCCCATAGAATCATAGTACTGGAAGGAACCTCAAGAGGTCATCGAGTCTAGTCCCCTGCCCTCATGGCAGGACCAAGCACTGTCTAGATCACCCTTGACAGGTGTCTGTCTAACCTGCTCTTAAATATCTCCAGTGATGGAGATTCCAATGCACATACATACAATATGATGGAGGCTAATTTAGCTTCAACTAATCAGGAAAGAGATCTTGGAGTTATCTTGGATAGTTCTCTGAAAACATCCACGCAGTGTGCAGCGGCAGTCAAAAAAGCAAATAGGATGTTAGGAATTATTAAAAAAGGGCTAGAAAATAAGACGAAGAATATCTTACTGTCCCTATATAAAACTATAGTACGCCCACATCTTGAATACTGCATACAGATGTGGTCTCCTCACCTCAAAAAAGGTATTTTGGCATTAGAAAAGATTCAGAAAAGAGCAACTAAAATGATTAGGGGTTTGGAACGGGTCCCATATGAGGAGAGGCTAAAGAGACTGGGACTTTTTAGTTTAGAAAAGAGGAGACTAAGGGGGGATATGACAGAGGTATATAAAATCATGAGTGGTATGGAGAGGGTGAATAAAGAAAAGTTATTTACTTGTTCCCATAATATAAGAACTAGAGGACACCAAATGAAATTAATGGGTAGCAGGTTTAAAACTAATAAAAGAAAGTTCTTCACACAGCACACAGTCAACCTGTGGAACTCCTTGCCAGAGGAGGCTGTGAAGGCTAGGACTATAACAGAGTTTTAAAAAGAGCTAGATAAATTCATGGAGGTTAGGTCCATAAAAGGCTATTAGCCAGGGGGTAAGGAATGGTGCCCCTGGCCTCTGTTTGTCAAGGCTGGAGAAGGATGGCAAGAGACAAATTGCTTGATCGTTGTCTTTGGTCCACCCCCTCTGGGGCACCTGGCACTGGCCATTGTTGGTAGACAGGATACTGGGCTAGATGGACCTTTGGTCTGACCCAGTATGGCCATTCTTATGTTCTTATCTGTAGCTGCCCCAACCCTACAGCTGCTCCTCTTCTCATTGTTACATCTAGTTTTCTTTTTGAAAACTGCCAATGCTTCATTTTTATGTGTATAATTGCTATAAGTTCAAACACTTCTAAAATGTACCCATTTTATTCATGCAAAATAGAACACGTATAATTGACAAGAAGAAAATGGGATGAGGCAGTGGATGTAAAGGTGGACATGGGGGAGCAATGGAAAAGCGATAGTGAAGGTGGAGAGAGGCATACGATTTCAGACTTGTACATAATGCAAGGGATGGAGGATGAGTGTGTGCTTTGGAGTAAATCTGACCCAGCAGCAGGGCAAGGAAATTGGAGAGCTGACAAAACCACCCTATCTGATTAGATGTTTACAGATTATTAGACTAATATGCTAAGATCATAATAAATGCACCTTCATTTCAACAACACTATTCCTTCCCCGCTCCAAAGTCAACATCCAAGAATTTATTACTGCTCAGACATTGAAGAACACCCAGTATTTTCTGTGCTTCATCCCCTCGCCCATGTAGCTGTATTTTATAAGAGATGCTATCAGATATCAGATTTTTCTCCCTGACTGCACAAAACCTTTAGATGACTAACTCTGTGCTGCAAGCAGCTTTTCCTTTTTGGCTCTTTGGGGAGAAAATATATCCTGAAGTCAGATGGGATCTAAACTCTCTGTCATTTTGAAGCCTTTCCTTGAATGCCAGCCTCTGTATTCAATTTTACTCATGAGAACAAAGCTCATCAAGTGCATATTCAGACAGTTATTTGTACACTCATCCAAAATTTCAGATATATCACGTTTTAGCAGTAATTTCATGGATGTTTATCACTTTTCTTTAAGATTAGCTCTTTATCATGATTGAAATCTTGATATTTTCTGTTCTGCACCACAGTTTAATCTGATTCAATGGATATTGGGGCCTGTAATACTTCTTGCAAAAGGATATCTTCCTGTCTTAGAACATAGGACTTCTGGGTATATCTTCCATTGGCAAGACATAAGTTAGATAGGGTTTTATTTTTATATATTTATTATGCAATATATAATAGCCTTCTGCAAATTTGGTATCATGTTCTAATTTTTAATAAATACTCATATCTGAAGTGGTTTATTTTTCTAAACTGGATAATCTTACAAACTCCAATCTGGTTTATATTTAATCTATGCAATCTTAGATGAATAAAGAATGAGGATTCTGATTAAACTGCTGTAAATTAAGAGTAATTCTGCTGAGAAAGTGGGCTGAGTGAGAGGAGCATAACTAGGAAGAAAATGTAAGCTGATTCTTCTACAAAGAGATTTTCTTTCTTTTGTTATTTAATTGCCTGCAAAATCATATAATATGTGCAATTTGACATATTAAAGACTATCCACAGAAATATGGACACAGTGAAATGGTTATTGCTCAGCTAAAACTGTGTACAAAACCGTTGGCAAACAGCAGATTGTGGACCATATTGTGCATATTGATGTCTGAGCAGCACTACCCTTGGAAATCATATGTACTCCTTTACAGTCAGAACTATGAACAGAAAAAAAGGCAGCAACATACTTGTCAGGATTGTGCGTCTCTTGCATTGCTCTTCTACTCCTCCGTGTTTCTTCCCTGACAGCGTGAAAGGCGTTTCAAATACAAAACGGCTGATGTTGTGATGCATTTCAAAGTCAGTCTTCCTGTCCTCAGCCTCCTTCTCGTCAAAGAAAGGCGTGACGTATGTGACCTGGATATAGGCGTATTTTGGATCCAAGTCTTTTGGATTGACCTGTGTTAACATTGTTACACAATAAAACAATTTATTTGAGACTGACTTTGTATTACTATTCATACAATGTCTGAGTGTTGATTATAGGCTTGCTGTTTTTACTCGGTGTGGTTTTATGGATATTTGTGTAAACATAGCTCATGATTTTCAAAAAGTGACACATACATTAACATTTAGATAATTAACCCTGGGGAATGATTTTCAGTTGAAGTCAATGGGAGTTTTGAGTACATTTCAATGGCAAAAATGGATGTGAGTTGAATTTAAAATACAAATAGGGCTGAATTCTGACCCATGTCACTCGGCCATGCAGGGAAGCAGAGGGCATAAGGCAACCCATTACTCCTCTCAGTAAAGGGGGCAGAGCTCGGCATCAACAGTACAGCAGGACCATGACAAAAGGCAGAGTAAGCTATGCCAGAGTAAGCTTGCACCATTCAGTATACCCCTGGATCAAGGGGGAACCAGGACCAGACTCTGACTTGCTCCTGCATTACTGCCACTAAGTGCTGCCTCTTACTCAGGGCTTGAGGTAACACAGTATTTTGAATGAAAGGAACATGTTTTTTGCCAATTAACGGAAGTGCAGCATGTCTTTTGAAAGAACTCTATGGATCAATGCACTGCTCCCACTAGGGATGTTAAATATCGGGGAACTGAATAGTCGTGTAACCACATGAAATCTTAGTTGTTACATGACTATTCAATAGCCCCCGGGGGCAAGGCTGGTAGCCAGTGTGCTCCTGGCCCCACTCCCCGGGAGACCCTTGCCACCCTGTATTAGAGGCAACAGTGCGGAGTGGCAGGGGGAGCTGATCCGTGAGGGGAGCCAGTTAAAAAACCAGCTCCCCTCATGGACATAGAGGCAGCAGCACATGGGGGGCAGCAGCCCCATCTGTAGCGGGGGTCCAAGCTCAGACCCCTCTGCAGACAGGAGCTGCTGCTGCGAAGCAGCCTCTGCCTGCAGCGGATCCAGGCTCGCCACAGACAGAGGCTGCTCTGCAGGGTGCGGAGCAGCCTCTGTCATGGGAAACTCAGGCCCACTGTCAACAGAGGCTGCCTCACAGCAGTCTCCTCTGCCCCCAACCCCTGCTGCTGCTTCTGAAAGAGGCAGCAGCATGGGGGTAAGAGGAGAGGCAGGCAGCACAGCGGAGATGGTGCTAGGGGGAACTGGATTTTAAGCTGGCTCCCCCCAGCACCAGCTTCTGCTTCCCCCCCTTGCTTCCTCTGATACAGTGGCAGCAAGGGAGGGGGGGGCAGTGCATGTAGTCAACAAGATTAACCAATAAGCACAGGCTTATCAGTTAATCATGCAGTCGACTACACGTTGACATCCCTAGCTCCCACCTCACATGCATCCAAGGGGAGCATTTTCCACATACCTTATTGGAATCTTGGATCATCTTCACATTTTCTGATCCAAACTTATCTGCATAAAGTTTTAGCAGTCTCTGAGAGATCTCAGACAGCCCTGTTAACTTGGGTTCTTTATAGATATACTCTTTACCTTCCTCTTCTTCAAAAAAGCCCTGTTCAAAACAAATAGAAAAGATTAATTACTGTAACAGATCCAGCAAACTAATTGTAAACTGAAAATAACACATACAAGTTTACTGTGACATAAGGTTTAATGTATCCAGTTGTTTAGATACTGAAGTCATTGACTGGTTTTACAGCATATGAATGATGAAGGAACCTAACACAGTAAACAAAATTCAACATTAGACTTTAGACATTCATGCATCTACATTTTAATCAGCTGGACAAGACAATTATTGTGAAATAGAATGTATTGGAAGATTTGTTTGATAGTCATTTACGTATAATGCATGATTTTATTTGACGATGTGGAGAGAATGCCATCTAGTGGTATATTCTAGCCATAAATTACAGATGACTAAATTAGTAGTGTCCCATGGATTCACATGAAATACAGTTCTCTCTTTATACAACAACAAATCTCTCAAGCAGTAAGAGCATAAAATTGATTAGAATGCCATGCACAACAACTGTGCGGGAACAAGAAATGAACCAATCTGTATCTGAGTTCATTTGTGTAGCATACTCTGCTGTAATCTTGAAAAAACAATAAAATAGGGTGGTATCTTCAAAGACAATGTAACATCTTATTTACATTGGAAAGGAAAAAACTGCACAGACTGTCGACTTTTATACAAAAAGGCTGCTGTACAATCTGCAAAACCAGTACTTACAACTTTGGATGTAGCTGGCAGTACATTAATAAAAAATCTGTTGAAGAACAAAATAAGAACCTGCCAGTTTCCATAAGAAAATGAATATATGAAATACACCTTATGCAAATAAAACACACATTCAGCCAGGAAAGATTTTATACTAAAGTATCGGTATACACATTACTCCACTAACAATAACTGGGCTTTACCACTGACAGTGGGAAAACCAGCTTTTTATTTAGTAGATGAGTGTAAAATGTAAAATACAAATAGGGTATAATCCTGACGTGGTGCTCAGCCTGGGAAGGGAGAGGGGGCATAAAGTGGATGGGCTTCATTTTAGGATTTCATACTCTGGTGCTAGATTTTTGGCTATGCAAATATTGCAGCACACACCCAAATAATGCCCCCTTTCTTGTCAACAAAAAATGACTCATTTATCTGGGATGTCAGAGGAGATTGTTAGTAAAGTTTAACAGCTACAGTACAGATAGCAAGTCAGAATGGGAAGGTTAAAAAGGACAGCAAAGGAACATACAAATAAAACCCTTTAGCCCTGACATATTGTGGGACAGATGCCTGAAATTGTAATATTCTTTAGTAAGCAACAGAGGAAAAGTCCCATCACTAAGAACTAATGGCAGGCAGAAGAGGAGACATACAATCTAGAACTTTCAAAGATGCCTATGGGGGTAAGGCAATGAACTCCCATTCAAAGTTATTGGGAGTTGGGAAGCCCCAGTCAAAAAGTAAATGATCACATTTCAACCTGGGCCTCAGGGGAAAAAGTTAGAGAAAAAAAGATTAATTATCTGCAGGGATAATAATTACAAAATGATATCTGAGAGAGTTCCAGCTTTGTAAAAATAAATTAACTAAACATGTTAATGCTCATCTAGAAAATGTGAAAGAGATAAAGGAAATGATCTTTATTTCAGCAGAGCTCAAATGAAAGGACAAAAGTGTGACTGAGGAGCTTACATCCTATAAAGTCTTATTCGGGTGATTGATTTTCATGGGACTCCGATGTAGGAAGGGTTTGCAGCCTCATAAATTGCTTTCTGATCCTATTCCCGGCTGAAGTCAATGGAAAACGACTTCAGGTGAAAGCAGATGAAAATGCCATTAATTCTATCCAACCCCAATAAAAAGCTAATCTGAATGATTCTGACTGAAAAATCTTCTTCTTTATGTAACCACTGAGTTAAAAATAGATTTTTGAAATTAATTCTGCTCTGAGCTGGGGGAACACACCCTCTTCAGTCACTGACATGATACATTTTTGCTAGCTAAAGCACAGTGTTTACATGGACGTGTCAGACCACCATGCTGATGCAGTATAGCACTCTGAGGTGATATCTGTGTTAATCAGTTCAGTAAAAAAAGATAAGGGGCAGATTTCTTCTAGTCTTTAATAGGAGAGAATATTCAAAAGTGTGGTCTCTAACAAAACTTCAGATGACAAGCAGGAGTTAATTGGAAACCATATAATAATCCTGTCTGCCATTATGCCACAGATGTGGCAAAGCCCATCGAGTTAGAATAAATTTTTTGTAGGTGCCAACTATCCTTCAGTTTAGGGATTTAAAAATATTAAGCCTCTGTTTCTCCTTTTGCTTTTCATCAGTCTTGTCTATTTAGATAAGAATCTGTTAGGTGGTGGGGCAGAGGTTCACTATGTTTTTGTACCGAGGCTAGCACTACGGTGTTTCCAATTGGGTTGGTGTCTGTGGGCAGCACTGCACTACAAATGTACAGTCGTAATGGTCAGTGTTACATACTGAAGTAAGGAACAAATCCAAATTTTTTCCTGAAAAAATGAGGAAGAATGGCTCTTGCGAAAGAAGGAGGTTTTGCGCAAAAAGGAGCCATCTACACAGCTCCTTTTTGCGCAAAAGCCTCTTGTGCAAAAGCGGCTGCTAATTATGCAAATGACATGCAGTGATATTCCACTCCGTGCTTCATTTGCATAAGCTTTTGCGGAAGAAGGCTACAGTCCAGATGTAGCCATAAGGACCAGAGACAATCTGGTCCTCACTCTCTTTAAGAGGCATATATGGAGAGGTTGCTAGTGAAAGTACTTGTTGAGCCAGCTGTATGGGCAAAGCATTTATTTGATGCATTTGTAATGAGCCCATCACCACTGTGCCTAGAGGCCACATGCATATGCAATTTGCAAGCTTTTAAAAGAGACACACTTTCCTCCCTCTTTTGATTTCACCACTTTCTGTGGAAAGTGAGCTTGCCATTCTCACTTGTTTCCTCAGGAAGAATCCCAAAGTGCCTAACATGGTGTAGGTCATTCTTATTGTAAGGGAGCAGCAAGACTCAGGCTAACCTTCATACATAAGGGGTTCAAGAGTTGACCTGACATTGTGACTCTTGCATCCCGCTCCCAACAGTTATAGCTTGAACACCATCAAATTCAGTTTCCCAACTGACCGGTCTCCCAAAGTGAGTCTCAAGGCAGGAGTAAGCCCCGGTCCAGTGAGGCTTCAAAGAGTAGCACCAAGACCCTCAAGCAGTTTTTATTCTGGCTGAGAAGTCAGTTAATGGCAAAGAGCAACAGAATGTCTGCAGAGCAGGCTGGCTGCTGCTTGTTGGAAAGGCATGACCTTCTGTGTGGCCTTTAATGCCCAGTTCCAGGCAGAATGCACTGCAGTAGTATAGCCTCGAGGTGATGAAGCGTGGGATTGTCATTGCTGGGTTCAGATCAGCTAGAAAAGGGCACAGTGTCCTACCCAGCCAATGATGCAGACAATATTTCAAGCATTTGCTGGGTTTTTTTGGGTTTGAGGGACTAGCAACAAATACAATAGGACACTGAGGCTGCATTTGACCTTGACAGCTGGTAAGAGAATTCCAAGATTTACATTTCTTAAGGTCTCGAATTTCTTCTTTTTCTCCTACCAGTAGCATATCAGATCCATCCAGACTAAGCCTGAGCTAGTTACAATTCATCCTGACCCTTACCTTGCACAGGCACTAGGACATCTGAATCCTGGCACTGTCTGGAAATGAGACCTTGAATTGGATCTCATCACCATATTGATGGTGCAAAAGGCCACAGTATCTTACCACCTCCCCTGTGCTGAATATGATGGCAGAACTCATAGACAAAGTGCCTTTGGGAAGAAAGAGCAGCCCCCTTTTGTGGGCCGTTGGGATTTATTCAGCCAATGACAAGATCAGACATCTTAATGAAACTCTGCTCACCACTGCTACATCTTCCTGGGGAGACAACAGCCCCCCTTGGAATAAACTTCCTCTAGGCTCTAGTTTATGCAGAAGTCTGTATATGTATAAATGTGTGCCGGGCACACTGTGGAAAGGGAGAGAAATTCCTAGCTGCACTGGGAAGGATGAATTAATCTGAGTTCACTTTGTAATCTAACAACCAGCTGAGTGAGAATACAGGGCATCCCCGCTATACATCCAAGATATGTTCCAAACATGTGACTGTAGAGACAACTTAAAGCGGGGAATTTTTTTCCTGCCTCTGACTTCCATTTGCATAGACTGTTTTTTTTGGCGCGACTTAAGAGTGGAGAATGGGAGAACTTATAACGCATCAGTTCATACAAGCGTCGATGACTTTACTGTGGAACCGATGTATACCAAGGCAACTTATGGCAGGGATGCCCTATAACATGGGTCACTGAAAAGCAGATGGGAAGCCAAGTTTTGTGTTCCTGAAATCTCAGGTTTTAACAAATAGGCACAAACCTGGGGGTATCTCACTGCTCAGCCCCAGTTGTGCTGTGCTAAAGAACTACTCAGCTGAGACTAAATGAAAGGATTTAAAGTGTCCTTGAGTGAGTGTCCTTCCCCATGTCAGCCAAATCAGAACATGCAGTTGTTCTGCACTGTTATAAGCCGCATTAGTCCAAGGCACATAAGAGACCTAACCTTTCCAATGCTCATGTGTACATGCATATGCAGGTACAGGCACTGGGCATAAATGTTAGCTGGCCCTTGCAGAATTGCACAAAAAGCATGGGGACAATAAGAACTTCCCAGGGATTGGACAGAATCCTATTGTGGAGCTCTGAAGGGGAGAACTGATCATCATCACCACCCCAGCCTGTGGGGCTGCAGAGTTCCAGCCTTTCTATGGGTGGCAGAGCCATTGGTTCGCATGTACCCGCCAATGCCTCTTGAGGGTGCTAGCAGCAATGCAATCCCTCTGCAGAGACCTCCTGTAAACCTGGCAGAATCTTGGCTCTCACAGGCAGAAGTGTGGATTTTCAGCGGCCAGTGCTGATTTTACTCCTATAGAATCACTGTGCTTGCAAACTTGGGGGTGCATTCAAGAGGTCTGCACCACTGAAAGCTAGCGCTCCCATGGAAAGTTACCGTACACTTGATTATAATCTTGACACCTGAGGCACACAGAAATGTGTCCATTTTTATGGCTTGTTACTCTTTCAGATGCACTAGAAAATAGTGTGATGTTTGCCCATTATTCAGAGAGGGTTAAAATAATGCAATTTTAAATTTTCACTGTGAACCTTTGAAATCCTTCTTTAGTGTCAACAGAGAATATACATACAGTAAGGCGCTGCACTCTTCTAAAGGAGTTTTATGCAATCTGCCCTCTATGGGTAGTTTTTGTTGCAGGGGAGAAATGCAAATGTGGTGCACCATGCTCTTGCTATTCATATGAGAAGTATTTTTCATATTAATGTTTCTGCTACTTTTGAACAGGTAATTAACTTTTAAATGCTGATTTTCACTCTGTTTCATTTCAGTTTTGTTATACTGATTAGAGTAATTTTAATATATTTACATTAGTCAATGTCATTTTCACTATATTTTCATTAGAACTTTTTGCTGGGATGATTAATAACTATCACATTGTTGTCCAGCATCTTCAAACCTTAGGCTAACCCAAACCCATATGTAGGTGCTTAAATAAAAGTCCTTGATTTTCAGAAATTCTGAAAATGTACAACTTCCACTGAAACAAAAATACAACAGTAAAGTCAGTAATAGCTGCAAAGCCTCAGCATCTCGGAAAAACAAAAGATGTCTAAATAAGGATTTGGTCTTCTAAGTTTGTAAAGTTTGGATCTGGTATTACTGAGATGAAAAGGGCATGTTGGCCATGTCTATACTAGGAAACTATTTTGAAATTAGTAAATTCGACTTAACAACTCCCGATTGAACAAACTCGAACTAGCATGTCCACACTATGGGGAAGCCTCAAATTAGTTCAAGGCAGGTTCCCTTAATGTGGACATGCTACCTCAACTTAGAGCTCCAGGAAGCACTGGGGAGTAATTAGTTTGAGTTATTCTGGGGAGTAATTATTTCAAAATAGCATCACCGGAGCACCCACACTACTGTTATTTCAAAATAATTATTTCAGAATTAGCATTACTCCTGATGAAAAGAAGGAGTACAGATTTCAAATTTGTGGCCCATTATTTCAAAATAACAGGCTTGGTTATAAATTTGACCGGGGCTGTTTCAAAATAAAGTCCTAGTGTAGACCAGAGCTTGGTCTGCCTGCCTCTCTGTCTCAAGTAGAAAAAATAATGCTTCTGCATAGTTTTAAATTAAGCTATGATCAAAATAACCTTTCATTATTAAGGGTTGCAAGTATTCTTGGTAATGAATGGATGAAGAAGTCTAAGGTGTGTAATGAAAATGGAAGTTATTTGTAAGTGGGGCAAAGGAATTTAGAGAATTATAAAAAGGATACTTTTTAGAGGGAAAAGTATACAGGCACCAGCCATGCATGGAAATGGATTGATTTTTTTCCTTTCAAATGAGGCATTATTGCTAAATTGTTACATATGGTTAGTAATATGGTGTTGAGAATATTTGTAAACTTTTTTTTTTATCCAAGAATGTTCTTTGGCTGACGAAGTGCATCCCTTCAGATTTCCCTTGGTAAATGATATTACCCATCATTGTTCTTTTAATGCACCTACCTTTAATTTCAAATTGCACACCTACCTTTTATCACTGGTGCTTCATTAGGAACAATCCAGCCACCTCCCCTTCCCACAATATGAAAGCTCTCTACTGCTTAGTGAAACTGAAAGCCCCATGAATGTCTTTTAAGGCTATGTGTGTTTGTTCACAGCTTAAATTAAGCAAGTGCCAGGATATAAACCAAACAGCATTTGTTTGCAAAAATAATCATACTCCTTTATACCAGTAAGGCTCTTTAAATAAAGCAGTGGTGTAGCCAGAATGGGACAGATGGGTGAGCAATGACTGGGGAAGTTAGTAGCCATGGGGCCACCTCTCCCTCTCCTCCAGCTAGTCTTGGAAGAGGGAAAGGGATAGATCCTTTGGCAATGGGTCCCATAAAAATCTGTGCTCTGCACTTCCTGCCCACTTCACTTCCCCTTGCTCCCCTGCCAGGAATGGATGTCAGGGCAGCGGCTAGCCCCTTTCCACCTGCCCGATGCTCCAGGGGAGTGAAGTTGGGGGCTTAACCTGCTCCATCGACCAGCACTCCCAGCAGGGGAAGCAGGTTGAGGCATGGAGGCTTGCAAGCTCCCGACCCCACTTCTTTTCAGGAGCATTGGGTGGCAAAGTGGGGGAAAGCCCCAGCACTCTGACCCTGGCCCGTGCTGAGAGTGCTGGGCAGCTGAGTGGTGCAATCCACTAACCCCATTCCACTGTCCCAGCTGGAGCACTGGATGGAGAGGGTCAAGCCCCATGTTCCGGTGGGAGCTGAGGAAGGGCTGGGGGTGGGTAACCCTGGATGCTACATTGGCCCACTCATGGCTGTGCCCCTGAAATGAAGTTGCACTGGCTGCACAAAAGCCATTGCTTTGTACAGGTTGAACCTTTCTTGTCTGGCACCTTTGGGACTTGACCGGTGTGGAGCTGGAGAATTTGCTGAACCAAGGGAGGTCAATATTGTCTAACAGCATTACCAACACTTCAACTGCTGACTGGGCTCTTAGAAGACACTTAGGGGTGATTTACAGCTAAATAACACAGAGCACTGAGAGCCAGGACTGGTGGCTATAAACAAACTTTATGGGACTGTGGGAATCTTGCCCACACCCATGCTAAGTGGACATCCGGCTAACTAAAACCATGCTGAACCATGGGTGTTGCTGGACCAGAGAGTGCCGGATTAGGGAGGTTCAACCTGTAATAGAGATTTTAATCCTCTTTGTTTGAGCTGCAGCTCAGCAACTCACGTAAGACTAGTTTGCATCTTAAGGCTTGACCTTCAATAAAGGTTGGCATGTTGCTGCACCGCCCCAGGAGTTGCCGTGGGGAGGAACTGTGACTTGGAGAGTTGCAATGCCTCCCCTGCTTGTCTCTTTCTCAGGAATGTGTGGGAAAGTAAGGGTATGTCTACACTGCCACCCTAGTTCGAACTAGGGTGGCTAATGTAAACATTCGAACTTCTGCGAAGCCGGGATTTAAATATCCCGGGCTTTATTTATGTTCAGACCCGCCATTTAAATGCCCGTAGTTCGAACTCCTGCCCATGGCTACATGCGGCACGGACTAGGTAGTTCAATTAAAGCCCCTAATTTGAATTACCGTTACTCCTCCTGCAATGAGTAGTAGCGGTGGTGAGCTTTAATTTGAACTACCTAGTCCGTGCAGCTTCGTGAGCAGGGAGTTTGAACTGACGGGCATTTAAAAATGGCGAGCCAGCATGCAAATAAAGCCCGGATATTTAAATCCTGGGCTTCGTTCTAGATGCTCTACATTAGCCACCCTAGTTCGAACTAGGGTGGCAGTGTAGACATACCCTAAGTCCTTTATGGGGTGCAGCTTGCTTTGCCACCGTGCACCTGAAGAGTCCAGTTTTGCTGACTAGCAAACAGGGACCAATTCTTAGTCCCTTCCTTCTCCTCCTCACCCTCCGCTACTCACAGAAGGACTGGCAGGTGTACAGCACCACGGTTCTAGCTGTGATTGTAGTAGGTCCTATGTCACTGAGCAGAGTTAGGGGTCTTACTCTCTTGAACAGCTGCTTAGGTCTAGGGCACCATTTGCACTTAAGCAGCATTCGTGCTACATTAAACAATAGCACAGCTCTCTCGGAGGTCACTGGGAGTAGGGACCGGCGTATATGTGCAGCACTGTGACAGATAGGTTTTTGTAATTCAGGGAAACCAACCAAACAAAAATTAGTCTGCGAGATTTGACAATGAATGAAACAACGTTATTTTATCTGCCACACTGAACAGTCAAAAGCACAAAGAGTTAAGGTTAAGTAAACTGCACCGGGTATGGGGGAGGATGAGTGAGAAGAATTAAACAAAGCATGCAAAAGAACAGAGAACTTACCACAGCCTTGAATAAGATCAAAAGAAGAAAAGAGCATTAAAATCTAATTAGCAAACAGAATGATTCATATCCATCTGTCGTTTACACACCTTATTATTACAGAGGAATGGAAATGGCACAGTTGCCAAACATGTCTTAAAGAAACATGCTGGCCTCACACAAAGATTTGCCATGGGGAAAAGTGTAAATTCATGCCACAGGGATTGTTCTGAACAGGCTAAAAGCACAATACATAGCATAAAACTACTGTACAGCATATTGCATAGAATCAGAAGGGGCTGGAAAGCAAAGGTCAGAAAGTCAGGAAGAAACAATAAATTAGCTCCTGTTCACAGCTCTACAAAGCTGGGACTGAATACGGAGGTCATTATTCAGGTTTTATTCAAACCTTACTCTCACAAAACATCACTTTTGTCACCAAAAGTCAGCTTTACCTGAGTAAGGAATGACTAGAAATTGAGGAACAAATTCTGCTCTTAATTGCACCAGCATATATCCACTCTCATACTTTACAGTGATGTAAAGGTCCTTAGTAAAGACTTCAAGGTTCAGCCCAGGCTGTTCAATACATGACACCATGTTTGCCTACTTTAATGTCTGCAAGACAAATGTGTCTGGAATGCTTTTCCCAAAATGTACACCTTTCTATCTATACACCCACAGACTTATACATGGAATTGGAGGCTGACGTACCTGCCCATAAAAGGCAACGCGATAGTATCGCCCAAACAAACGTTTCTCAGAATTCACTACTTCTGCGACCTTCAGATATGATCGGTGGATGTCATAATACAGATCAGACAGTCTCTATGGTAAAAGGGAACAGAAAAAGTGCAATGTAATGTGACATTTTGGAAAGCTTTATTCAGGCTACATTTGCCCCATAGGCTTCCCAGTCATGTGTGGGTGACTACCTTTGTTTTCCTTAGCAATAGCTGAGAGGTCAATTTCAAGACTTCTGCCTTCTCCTGGCCACACATTTCTAGGGTACTAATAGCTTTCTTGCAGAGTTCCCAAGGGGAAGCGTTACAGTGTAAGTCTATCCCAACATGTAGAAAAATAGATCTGTCTGGTGATGGATGGGCCCCTGTCTTGATGGGCAGTGATTACTGAGTGGTGAATCAGTGGACAGGGAATGGGAGGAAGAGCACAGCCTGAGAGGCACACATAGAAGGGCAGCCTTGGGGCAGGCAGCAGGAGTCTCCTTGTAGCACCTTTGCACCAAAGGGCCCCACCCGTCCATTAGAACAGCAATATCCTTCCCTGCTATCGCTAGCCAGAACCAGCTCCTGAGTACTGTGCCCGGAGACAGTCATTATTCCTTCTCAGGGGAGCTGACAGGATTGTCAGGCCCCTGGGCATGTGAGGGGAGGGAGTGGACTCTGCGCTCCCAGAAGAGGTGGGGCCTCAGGCAGAAGGGGTTGGGTTAGGGCAGTCATCCCTTCAGGCTGCCCGGACCATGCAGCGTAGGCTCTGGTGATAATTCTCTGGCTGCTGCCACCATGGACCCTTTAGAATCACCGGGCCCTGGGAAAACTCCCCCTTTTACCTGAACCCCACAATCAGCAGGCCTGCTCCTTCTCAGTTTCAATTATTCTATAACTTTATTATCATGGTGGGAAGTGCTTTGTACTGCGCTCCTGCTTCCTAAACTACAACCCATGCCAAGTTATTTTTTCCAGTTTAAACAAGGAAATCAATCACTTTACTATTAAGTAATTGTTTTTCTACTTCAAATTAAAGAAAAATAAAAGCAAACATGGAATAATTTCAAAATTAAATCCTTTATCTGGTAATTGTGGTTCTTTTTATGCTTAGGTATCACTAAATATTTCAACAGCTAAAAAGCAACTCTCTGATAAATGCATTTTGCAATTTTTATTCATTTGGTCAAAGGAGTTGTAAAGAGGAGAACAGACTTTTCTGGAAGGGGCATCTAATGCTAGACACAGACTAAATCTCTAAGTAAAAAATGGCTAGAATGTGAATGTAATTTCACCAGGCAGGTTTTCGTGAGCTTTACAAGTTCATATGTCTGAAGGAATTTGCAAATGTGATTTTAGTGCCTATGAAAGGAGCAGAATTTGAAATCAAAGCCTTTTGTCCATTCATGAAAGAGGTAAAGCAAAGCAATGTGAGTTTCCATCCACTTTCCCACCAATGTCCCCAAACCCTGCCCTGGTGGGAATAGTTAATTTTTTCCACCCTGTTAGTCTTTCTGCTGGGACTGCCCCAAAGGGGATTGTTTAGACCCAAATCTTGCAATGAACTTCACATTGGCACAGGGCCCTCCCCTCTTTTTGATCTCAGTGCATCAATCATTATAGTGATGTGGACCTCAACTCTCTAAAAGCCACTGCACTCATTTCACGGAGGCTGGGGAATCACCATGAATATGGACCAATGTTTGGTTACTACCTTCATAGGTGACAGTATATGGTAATTTTACTTCTGTAGGTCTGAATATCTAGGGGAGCTTGGAGCCACAGGAACGAAAGAAAATTTATTTTCACAGGGGTTCCGTAGCCTCACACAGGGCTTCAGACAAGATATTTTTAACTCTATCATTAAAGGATGGGAAAAAAACCCAGCAGTATTAAAATAAAATTAAAATATGCCAATTCAAGGAACACTTGTCAGTATTTTCCTGCCACTTTTTTTTTTTAAGACAGAAATGTTAATTGGAAACTCAACTTACTTTAAAATCTCTTTGTTTCTCAAATACAGCAATGATAGGCTTGTTAACTTCAGCAATCAGTTCGTATCTTTCAGACTTCCACAGGTACTCAACACATAACTCCAGCTGCTCCACAAGGATATTCTGTAATCCAACAAATAAAAATCCCATGATGACTTGCTTGCTTATTTGGATTGCATTTGGTAATTATGGTCACATCAACGGTACATATGCATTGTTTTATGTCTATAAGATTTCTTCTATATAGTAGATTAGCATATAGTAGATTAGCAAATCAAAAGAAAGTTAGTAAGAAATTGGTGAAAATTATTTGGTAATCTGCTACTGTCTCTCCGGTAAGACTAAGTACCACTTAACAGGTTCAAAATGCCAAAATAAGAAATTCCCAAATCCTCAGAATCCACCAGCTCTCATATATCTGCAGCCATACTACCTCATGCTGTGCTTCTGCCATAGGAGAAGTAATGCCAGACTGGTTCAGTCAGTGCTTGGGCCTTTGAAGAACAAATAGGTGCCACAGAAAATGATACTACCCACTGGATCACTAGCATGCTTCTATCAGAGCCATTAGCAAGCCAATGGATGAGCTATAAAACATTTGTGCACAAAAAAGACCTTAAAGCACTTTTTGGGAGAAGCAGGAGGATGATTTAATCTGGGTTTCCTCCCCATATTTCAATTCTGGTACTTTACAATCTTTCAAGCTAAATTCAACCTGTCATTTAAATTGGATGCACTTGTGACTTTATTGTGTGTTGTTAAACAGTTGCCATATTTAAGATGAAAGGGGTCTGCATGGGGCAAGATGATCCCCTTAACATAGTTTATCACATTTATAATGTATGAGTTGTTATTATCCACCAGAAATATATGCGTATCTTTTAGCAAACACTACATTTTGGCTTTGGAATAGAACTAAAGGTAAGTTCTATTCCTTCACCAATAATAGCCATTACAAATAATTCAGATCCTTCAACCAAATCACAAACCAGAGACTTTTAATGATTGAGAGAGCTATGGAATAAGTACATTTGGCCACTTATTCAATAAAGAAACTTTTCTGACTTATTTAGTAATCAAATCTATCTTCGACTGCCCACTCCCTGTGATACCAGTGCTTTTAAGTTAGGCATTAAAATTCTCAACTTTCTAGTTGTTTCATACTGAAAGTTAATTTTAATAGAAGTAATGGCATCAGGTGACTTAGGAAACAAAAGTGATAGTTAATTTATACCAAGCTTTACAGAAAACTGTCTGAAAAAGAAGTCCATAAAGAGAAAGGACTTAGATAAACAAATTACCACAAATGAATGAGGTTTGAGCTCAAAAAGAGCATCAGCAACTTTGTAGCGCCCCCCACATTTTTTCTTTAAGACAATGGTACCTCACACCAGCTAGCTGTATGTTGAAGAAATTGTGGTGAAAGAGATTTTATGTATGTATAGTGGGCATGCCCAGTCATTAGAGAGTATTGGATGCAATTTGTAACTACTATCCCAAACTGTTGGATATTTATTGCCAAATAATCCTTCAATAATCTTCCCGGGAATTTTGGGAGCAAATGGTCACACAAAAGAAAATGAAGAATGAATCTGTCATCTGTTGGTAAAAGAGAACTTCCAATCTATAAACATCAGAAATACAAACTGACCAGTCAACCACACACCCTATTTGGAACTGGAAGTATGCAATCAGGCAGCAGCAGAGATACAGAAACAAAACAAAACAAAATACAAATTTATCACAGTACTGTGTTAAACACAAATGACTGAAAAATAAAGGGAAAGAAGCATTTTAATTCTGCACAGTAAAGTTTCAAAGCTGTATTCAGTCAATATTCAGTTGTAAACATTTGAAAGAACAACGGTAACATTTTGTTCACAGTTATGAACATTTCAGAATTACAAACAACCTCTAGTCCCAAGAGGTTCATAACTCTGAGATTCTGCTGTAGTTGCTTGGCTCCTAGTAGCCTCTCATTGGAAAAAGAAAAACAGTCTAACCATAGAGCAATGGTTCCAAAATATGGGAGGTGCTTGCTCTAGAAAAATTAACACACCAATTACATACTTAGCAATACAGACAGAGGACAAATAGACACTTAAAGATTTGGTTACCTTTCATTCAATACTCAAAGTACATTTATCTAACCCCCCCCCACACACACACACACACAAACACACCAGCACACCTTTCCAATTTTTTACTATATATTAACATTTGATAGACATTCCTGGTCTGTAAAATTTGTACATAGAAATTTCACTCAATTCAATAAAATCACAAGAAATTACATGTCATAGGTGTGGTAATTGTGCTCTGTAACATGGCAACGTTCTGTTAAATAGAGAGATCTGGTTACTATATTCCTCTACATGATGTCTCTTTAAACCAAATCTCTCTTTGCTTCTATTATGCTTCTGATAGTTACATGACAAGGATTTGTGAACTGGTTAATGCTTCCTAAATAACCCTTATATAATAAAGTTAAAAGAATACAGAACACTAATATGTAAATGCTACCACTACTAACCTCATTATATGGAGTATCTTGCATTCCAGAATCTTCTTTCATAGCTCCTTCTTCTTTAATGTTTGGGGTAATATTTAGAAAAGCTGGCCATCCCATGGAAAATAAGCCTTGAAGTACAAGTCACAACAATGCTAATTAACACTTGTATAACCATAAATTGCCAAAAGCTATAGGATGTTAAAGAACAGTCTATTTTATTTAGCTAGGATTATTACTTATTTTTTTTACAATCCAAGTGATGAATGGCACAAATGGAACTGACACATTATCATAAGTATCCTCTATGGCCACAAATTCACTTGTTTAGGCAGATACCTAATATGTATTCAGAGTGCAATATTAGAGAAATCTACTCCTGTCCTCTGCATGTCACTACTCCACTTGTGTTCTGTCACTTTAGCAACCCACATAAAACTATACATACAAGACAGTATTCTATGGTAATGGTACATCAGTATGATTACAGGCTAGAGTGTGCCACCCTTATTCACACTGAATGGTACAATCAGCCCTTATCCTGCAAAGATTTACATACATATTTATCTTCACACACTGTGTGTAGTCCTTCTGAAGTCAATGAGACCACTCATAATGCACAAAATTAAGTGTCTAAGTAGTTCAGTGGTTTTCAGTTAGACTACATACAAAATACTGTATTGCTTACCACAGGTAAGATTGGCAGAACCAGCCCCTTAGGCCACTTAGGGTAGCTACACTACAGAGACGATCGAAACTGCCGCTGTCGATCTTCCAGGGTTTGAATTAGCGGGTCTAGTGAAAACCGGCTAATCCGAACTGAGAGGGGTGCTCTGCTCGATGCTGGTAGCCCTGCTTCCACAAGGAGTAAGGGTAGTCGAAGGGAGATTGTTCTCCCTTCAACTTCCTGCAGTGTGGACAGTGCCAAAAGTCAAGTTAAGGTACTTAGACTTCAGTTATGCAATTAATGTAGCTGACGTTACATATCTTAATTCAACCTTGTCCCGTAGTGTAGACATACTCTTAGGGCTTTTTAAAAGGAAAATCTGCCAGAGAAGGTGATGTTAATCACCTTTCAGAACCACATGATGTTTAATTTAACATTAGAAAAAAGTGAAGGATAATAATCTATTAAATTTAGAATTAAATAGGCTATATCACTGTGCATCTGAACACAGCAACACACACCGATTACTATTTGTTTTGACTTATTTAACATTCTACTATCTCTGAATTTTGATATTACCATTCAACTTTATACATATGACTTTCCCATCACCCTACCCTGCTCGGCAAAAAGCGTACTTTTTCACTTCTTTAATACATTTCTTGTGTCTCTCCACTTATCTCAGGCTTGGTACAAATTAAGGTTTTACATTTTTTTTAAATTAATGCTTCCTACTTTAATAGTTTCTAGCCCCAATCGATGCATGTAATGGGTTTTCTATGTTAATGTGAGAAGAAAAGATATTATTGTTGACTCTGATAATGGTTCTGCAAATGATTGGAAAGTTGAATATATTAATTTGAACATCATTTCTGAGAGAAGTAGCGTTCTAGTAACTGCAACAATACTTCTTTATTTATTCTGTATTTCCCCCCTGAAATGAGGTAATTACATGTAGCCATACAAATCTTGTGGCTGGAAGAGTCACCTAGTTACAGATTAGGATCCAAAAGTCCTTACAAAAATCAAGGAATTTTATCCAAAATATAATCATATTTTTTTCTGCATAGGCATTTCACTATTACCCCCAAATAAATGGTTGAATTATAAAACGTGATTGATCATAAAACTTGATTGATCATAAATTGAGAAAAGAAAAGAAAAGAAAAGAAAAGAGAGGGCTAAAACCCATTCATACAAACTGTGGTGTCTCTCTTGCAAGACTTGGCCCTATTTGACTTGAAGTGGCAGATAGAGGCATGCACCATCTTGCAAGAGATACTTTTGGACCTTGAAGAATTGGGCCTTCAATGTTTTATCATATGATAAGGAAAAAAATGGTCTCCAATTAAAAAGCTGTCCATAATATGCTATGTATAATATCACAATCTGGATGTTAATTTTTTTTCTGACTGTACAATCAAGGTCTTGTTTTTACTTCTGTTAGTGGGCATTGATGATATAGAATAATATTGTCCTTTTTAAGCAGTTTTTGCCATGTTGAAATGAAAATTACAAGATCTTATTATGACATGTATTTCTGTGCAAAACACCCACTGACTAAGGTGGGAGTTTCATCATGAATGGATCAGTAGCAGAATGGCTTATTGTTGGCAGTTATTGGAACTAGTGACATACAGTACAAGTCATCAAAATAATTTAATAGTTGAACCAAAACGAGCATCAGAAAAGCCTCACGTAATATTTCCTAGTATTAATTGCTATTAAAATATAATCATGCAACACCCTTTTCCCTTTGAGAATATCTTCTTTCACTAGATCAGTTTAAAGCAGTAACTTGATATCCTAAATGATGTTATTTAACCCATAAACAGGCATGGTTAGAACACTCACTTCCTCCAGTGTGAGTAGTTAGTAACAGATTACTATCAGAGACTTGAGCATCCTCCAGGAACATACGTGAGGTACAAATCTTTTCCATTTTCCAGTAACCTATGGTAGTGTAAGATGATATTAGTATAGTGCTATTGGTATGTGTTAATAACATGCATATTTAATAATGATACACTAACAAATGAAGCATTCTCTTCTAGCACTATAAAGCTAAACATCCAATTAATCTCGTATATATTTTATTATGCTGTCACAATGAGCATTTACTAGGTTTATATTTTAAGCCTGTATGAAGGGTACAAGCGGCAGGATAACTTGAAAAGAAAACAAATGTGATTGGAATGAAGTAAATCAGTTGCAAAATGTGGTCAATTGTATAATTCTTTACATTAATTACTGTACTTGAATATATTTAACTTACCCTTTCTTTTCAGGTATTCTGCAATAAGGGCAGCTATATGGATATAGCACATAGCAGCCTGAAACCAAAGGCCATGTAAATATATTAGAATAACATTCCATATCTCACATTTTTAGTTTGTTGAGGATCAGAAACCCTCTTAGTTGTCAAAACACGATTTGGAAAGGGGGAAACAAACAGTTTGACAATTTGAAGACAGAATACATCAAATACTGAAGTCCCCACTTGGGCAAAACTATCATTGGTTTTAAATATGAGTTTTACCTATATAGGTATTGAGCAAGAATTAAAAAAGAACATCAAGAGCTAACTCATAGAAATTACATACTTATTTTTTAAACAAGATATTATTGGGCTAAGTTTTTTTGGGAGGTGGGTCCAAATAATCAATTTCTTCCAAATTACATTTTTGCCAAAATTATGCCACAACCTAGATCATCTTCTGTGCTGAAAAAACAAACAACTAATCAACCAACCCAGAAGGGAATGGAAACCCCCATAGTCTTGTCTTCATTAGGAGATTACATTGTTTTTAAACAAAATGTTAACAGCCAAATTAGCTAACAAGATGCTGACAATGACTTTGTGGTCACTGTAGACAAAAATGACAGCTAGTCATGATTAATTGCTGCTATTTAGTCTGTAACATATAGCATGTTCAGACATTCTTCAACCTAGTCCACATATTATTTTAGTCACGCGAGGAACACAACATGTTTTGCTTAGCTAATAATCATCACAATTAATAATACCAAACTCTTATAGAGTGCTTTTCATCTGTAGATCTCAATCTAAATACAGACTTATTTTTTGGTCTTATGTAAATTACCTCTGATAAATCTCCATTTCTAGCATGAATCTTGGCCATACTTTCAAGCCAAGTCCTTCGTAATTCAGGTGTACTGGCATAGGAGTTTGCTAGGCTGTATTGCAGGTCTACAAGCATCTCTGGGTCTTTCTCATGTTCCTTCATCTGAGCTGTGGCCATTAAAACTGTCCTGATGCGTTTGGTCAGGTCTTTCACCTCTGCTGGAAAATGACTGTTCTTTGGAAAAGATAAGCAGTGAATCATTGAAAAGGCTACAAAGGCACACTTTTATCATGTTAAACTATAGTATCCCCCCTGGGTGGGCCTGAAGTTAATGAACAGACTCCTATTTAGACCAGGCTCATAGTCCCATTATAATTTACATATTTCACATAGTTCTCTGTCATTTACTTACTGATGTGTCACAAAATCCATTAGAAACCCTAGTCCATATTCTGAGTTCAGTTACACCACTGAAGTAACTCCACTGAAATCAATGGATTCACACTGGTACAACAGTTTCTAAAGGGTTACTAATTTACTGCCAAGTATGGATATACTTACTGATGGAAGTAATACCTTACTCCATTGGTAGCCCCACTAACATCAATGGCAGAAGGAAGTATTCAGTGTAAGAAATGGTATCTCAGTCTTGCACCGTAAGCATTTCAAACTAAACAAGATTAAAATCTAGTTGTCCTATTGGCCAGATCATAGATTGTTCCTTAACAAAATATTTATGTCAGTTCTGCTGTTTGTATTTTTGATATGGAGGGGGCTGTGGAGTTTTATTTGTTTGTTTTTAGTTTTTTACATAGGCATAGCATAACAAAACAGAAAAACTTTCTTTTCTTTTCTTTTGACTGGCAGGGCTGAGAATGCTACAAAATCAGAATACACAGACACAAAATTAGTAGATTAAAGAATTTCCAAACTGCCCTTTAATAAAATAATAATAATAATAATAAAAATACAGGAGATACTCCTATGTTACTTGCACTTTACATGAGGGTAACTATTGACTTCAATTGACTTTCCTTTCCCTCTCCTATTTATTTCGAGTTTTCATATCCCCTACTCATACTCCGGTCATCTGAAGAAGTGGGCTGTGCCCACGAAAGCTCATGATACCATCTACATGTTTTGTTAGGCTATAAAGTGCTACCAGACCATTTGTTGTTTTTGACTTTATCCTGATATACACCAGTGCTAGCGAAAGGCGAGTAAGCCCCATAAGTATAAAGAAAGTTGAAAATGTTTCTTGAAAAGCATTTGAAAACTGCTTCTAATATATACAAGTTGTGATTTTAAATTGTGATTAATATATTTAGCAGACTGGGGTCTAAACAGTTATTAAAATAATACTTATTATAAGTTAAGTCCAAATTGTTCACAAACCAATCTACATCTTCTATTTATGTGTTTATTATTCATAAGTATTTGCTCAATAGCTTGGAAGAATACTTTATAGCCTAAGTATCATTTGGAAATATTAATTTCAATGACATGTTATTCATTGTGTTTTATCAGTCATACCACATAATTTTGGCTCCCTGAGTGGATGAGTAAAACATTTTCCAAAAGAGAACAACAAATAGTAAACAACAAGTAATAAGTTCAGATGAATAAACTTTCATGCTATATTTATTAAAATTTTGAGATTCACAAACATTTACCTCACAATAGCTTGAATACTTGAAAAAACAATAATATGAACCATGAATCACTATAAAAATTAAGTCAGTACTTTTATTCATGAAGGCATTTGTGAATCAGTTCTTCCTATTATTCAATCATCTATAACAGGTAATAGACATAATACATTTCTTACTTTCATCTGTTTGTCTCCATTAGCAAAATTGTTTATAATTGCAAGTGAATGCTGAAACCGAGATCCACCAATCCCTGCATCTGCAATCAACTGGCTTACAGCTTTGATGAGCTTTAGGTGGAGAGGAAAAACAACAATGTATAGTTACTTAAGGAAAAGCAAATTTTGGACATAGTTTTAATTTCCTGCTTGAAAAAAAAAATCAGCAAGAGTTGGAAGACAAAAGGGCTTTCCACAAATACTTTATGAAGACAAAATATAAGCAAATATATAAATATATATAAGGGTATGTCTACATTTGCTCCCTAGTCCGAACAAGGGATGCAAATGTAGCATACCGAAGTTGCTAATGAAGCGTGGGATTTAAATATCCACGGCATTAGCATATTCATCACGATCACCATTTTAAAAATCCACTAGTCCGAATAAACTGCGCGTGTAGGCGCGGTATTCGAAAGAAACCCTTCCCTCGGATTAACTGTTACTCCTCGTATGAGGTAACAGTTAATCGAGGAAAAGGTTTCTTTCGAATACGCGTCTACACGCCGCAGTTAATTCGACTAGTGATTTTAAAATGGCGACGACGAATATGCTAATCAAGCGTGGGATATTTAAATCGCTCATTAACTTCGTATGCTACATTTGCATCCCTTGTTGCATACTAAGACCTATCGTTTATAATTGCTTACATTGTAAAATGTTAGATCCGGTCTGATCACTATAGTATTTCAGTTTTATGTCCATGTATCTATACTGATTGAATCACACAGCTGTAAAACTGAAGAGGTGAGTTAAACCCACACTAGCTGTGATCATGTTTGCAGATTGGGTCAGATATGCTCCAGCTGCTATACGCTGTGCCTGTGATGCAAAGAAACCATAAACCTGACTTAACTGGCTGTTTTGCATCACCACAATCAACAAACTGGTGAATATGCTCCAATGTTTTTAGACATATCAGAAAAAATTAGAATTAGAGGAATCATGATTTGTATAATTCAAAGAGTCATTTCAGTGGAATTATTTTAGACAGCCCATGCATATAGTGTTTAAAGTACATCTTTGACCTCACTCACCTGTAGATGGGACCTGACTATTGACTTCTGCTTGTTAAATTCAAAGTTCTTTCTCATGAAAAAATAAAGAAGAGCAGATGCTTCTGTCTGAGTTGATCGTGACCTATGGTTACAACATTTCAGGATTTCATAGCAGAATGATCCACACATCTCTGCTTGCCCTTGAAAAAACGCTGAAGGAAACTACAGGGGAAAAAATGTCAAAATGTTTAGCACTTCTCCCATTGCTTGCTAAATGTGTTCTGAGGTAACATATTCTATATGAAACTTACATTAAAAACAAACCTTTGTCTAGCTCTCACATACACCAGTGTCCACCAGAAACATTTGCCACTAGCTAAGCATTCTTTTGTGTGTAAAGAGTAAGTGAAACCGGTGTGTGAAAATTGCACAAAAATCTTCTTGTGTACAAATCATCAATCAAATTGACCTTCCAAATTTGTATTTCATGTACAAATATCAGCATGTGCACTGAAAGCATAATGAAGTGAAGCAGTTGCAATAAAAATAGCGTAGTTAAACAAGGGAAGTGGGTGGAATTCAGACAGCATTATAAAAGCTGACCAGAGGAAAAAATGGGTTTGAATAGCACTGATTACTAGAGCTGGGGAAATAATGATTTTTTTGATTCACTAGCAGTCTTGAAAGGTTGAAAAAACTCATTTTGATTGGGCTGAAAACAAAACATTTCAAATATTTGGCAAATCCAAAAGTTTAAAAAAATGTTTTTGATTCAATTAAATGTTTCAGTTGACCTGAAATAAAATATTTTAATTTGAGCATTTTAAAATGCTTTTGGATTTATTTAAATATAAAATTCAAAAACAGAAAATTGCTTCAAACCAAAAATGGAAACATTCCTATTTTGGGGAAGGATATGAGAGAGTGTTAGGTTATTTTCTAAACAAACACTTTGGTGAAATTGGCATGAATTTGTAAAACATCTCAGTGTTGCCAGATCTGATATTTTTTCCAAAAAACATTTTGCTGAAAAATTTTGCTTTTTTCTAATGATTACTATGCCTGTGGCCAACAGTCTGAACAGCATTAGAAGGCAGAAAGCATAGGATGTAAAGGACCAAGTGCCTCTGTTTGCTGGAAGCTACTGATCATAGGATAGACAGTAGAAAACAGAAGGAATGAGGAGGGAGAAGATAAGCATGTTGGGTGCAGATCTAGATGGATATAAGAGATTATTATCCTCACAGGAGCCACTACTGAGATCAATATGGCTACATCTGTTTGGAGAAAGAACACAACCCCTGCAGGCAATGGAATGGATGGATCAGATGATGTTAGGTATTTCCTCTCCTGCCACTGCACATGCTCCTCTGGCTCCTGGAAGTCTGGCGTGTAATTTAGAGCAGGCAGTTTAGACAAACGCATTGGCTGGTTTGTCTTATGCTTCCTTTGGCCTTTGAGCTATGTTGCTGGAAGAGGCCTGGCCATTTATTTTTCAATTTGCAACCATTTTGGAAGACCAGCATGTAGCTTAAACTTTTCCCCTCCTCTGTGTTACATGTACGGGATTAGACAATCAAATCCATTTTGCTTAATGTTACAAAATTATAGTGGCATTTCTCCCACTTCTCCTCAGCCATCACTATAATGCATCTGCCAAATCCTTATTGTTTTCTAAAAGGGCCTTATCTCTAGCTCTGATTTTGTAGCTTTCAGACCTGATTCCCAGGCATAGTGAAATAGTTCGGTGTCTAAGTGTTAGAAAATGCTCCGATAATTACTTGCACTACAAAACTGCATGTAGTAAATCAAAGGGTCTTTTTCAACACTGATCCCTAAATACCAATGAAATGAAGAGACATAAAGCACCTAAAAGTGTGAAATCCTCCACAAAGTTGGATTTGTTAGTGTCCTGCCAACCTTATGCAATAGCTTTCAGATGGAATAAAAGTATAGTTACCTTGCTCACAAACAACCGCAGAGCGGCAAAGACATGCTTGAGGGCTATTGCCGACTGGTTGACTTGCAAAAAGAGCAGGTAGGTATCAAAGACCTTTTTCATCAATGCATTTTGGCAGTCAGATTGCTGCAGTTGTCTCTGAAAAGTCAACACACAAACCAGCTGGTCACATTTAAAAAATATGGGAACAGAAAATGGTTCCTTTTGCTTTTCTCACCAACTCCTAATGTGTCCAAATGTGGTGGTATCTTTAACATCATCCCTACAAGTGTTTAGGAACTAGCAGCAATATAAGGCAGTACCCATGGGCTACAGGCTCCTCAGAACTACAGCAATAAGGGACCATTGTATTACACTGTTTGTTCTGCCTACTCATTAATACTAACTACTCGATATATCACTTAGGACAGGGAAGTGGGACTCATGAGAACTGTACTGTTGATGGCTGCCATTTTCTATCTGTGTGACCTTGGGTAAGTGTATTAGGCCGATATTTCCTAACTTAAGTGCCTACAATTAGCCACTTTGTCCATGTTGCAAGAATGGCTTGATTACTGGCCTGATTTTAAGAGGTACCTAGCATCCACAGTTCACACGGTTTTCAGCAAAAACTTCTCTAGGTCTCAATTTCTCCATTTTAAAAATGTGGATAATACCAACCTTTTTAAAGGTACTGCAATTCTTTACAGTACCTTTACAAAGGTACTGCGATTCTTTAATAGGTTTATATGAGATCAAAGCATTACTTTTATTACACCATAGCAAGTGACACTGTTTTCATGGATCATCCCTTTAACTAGCTCTTCTGCACAGACAGGACTTGTTAGGGTCAGTACCTCCACCCCCAAACCCATCTATAATGGCATAATTTGGCATTACATTGGGGATTTTTTGTAACATGCTCATATTTTGAAACTCATTAATTTTTCTTTTTCTTTTTTGCTCAAGCCTATGACACCATTTCAAGCAGAATTTTCAGCCAAATAACATTACCTGGTAGTTCTCAGTGAAAAGACACAGTAGGTCCAGAATGGTTAGGCAAACCTCTGTGGCAATATTTGCCTCTGTGTCTGCATAATGTACAATGTCTGTTTCATTGGAGCTGCCTATAGCAAAAGAAGTGGCAAGAGAACGACAAGTGAATAACAGGATAAACAATCCCCCAGTCAGATACAGAACTGCTTCTAAAGTCCAGTACAAATATTCATTTTAAAACGTGCATTTAAGGTAACCGGGTGAAGAGGGTTGTTTGCTTCAATTTTCGTAGTGTTGTAATAGCTTTTCAACTTTTTCAATAAGTAACAGTTAACATGGATTTGTGAAGAACAAATCATGTCAAATCAACCTGATAGCTTTCTTTAATAGGACATCAAGCCTTGTGGATAAGGGGGAAGCGGTAGACATGGTATACCTAGACTTTAGTAAAGTATCTGATACAGTCTTGCATGACCTTCTCACCAATAAACTAGGGAAATACAATGTAGATGGGGCTACTATATGGTGGGTACATCAATGGTTGGATAACCATTCTCAGAGAGCAGTTATGAATGGTTCACAATCATGCTGGAAGGGCATAACATGTGGGGTTCTGCAGAGATCAGTTTTGGGACCAGTACTGTTCAATATCTTCATCAATGATTTAGATAATGGCATAAAGAATATGCTTATAAAGTTTGCAGATGATACCAAGCTGGGAGGGGTTGCAAGTTCTTTGGAGGATAGCATCATAGTTCAAAATGATCTGGGGGAAACTAAAGAAATGGTCTGAGAAAAATAGGATGAAATTCAACAAGAACAAATGCAAAGTACTCCACTTAGGGAGGAACAATCAGTTTCACACATACAAAATGGGAAGTGACTGTTTACAAAGAAGAACTGCAGAAAAGCATCTAGGGGTCAGAGTGAGCCACAAGAGAAATGTGTATCAACAGACTGACACTGTTGCAAAAAAATAAAACATCATTCCGGGATGCATTAACAGAAGTGTTGTAAGCAAGACATGAGAAGTAATTCTTCCACTCTACTCTGCAGTGATTAGGACCCATCTGGAGTATTGTGTCCAGTTCTGGGCGCCACATTTGAGGAAAGATGTGGAAAAGCTGGAGAAGGTCCAGAGAAGAGCAACAAAAATGATTAAAGGTCTAGGAAACATGACCTATGAGGAAAGACTGAAAGAACTGGGTTTGTTTAGTTTGCAATAGAGAAGACTGAGAAGGAACATGGTAGCAGTTTTTAAGTACCTAAAAGGGTGTTAAAAGGAAGAAAAATTATTCTCTTTAATGTCTGATGATATGACAAGAAGCAATGGGCTTAAATTGCAGCAAGGGAGGTTTAGGTTGGACTTTAGGAAAAACTTCCTGTCAGTGTGGTTAAACACTGTCTAGGGAGGCTGTGGCTTCTCCATCTTTGAAGATATTTAAGAGCAGGTTAGATAAACATCTATGAGGAATTATCTAGATGGTGCCTAGTCCTGCCGTGTGGGCAGGGGCCTGGACTTGATGACCTCTTGAGGTCTCTTCCAGTTTTAGTATTCTCTGATTCTATAACTTTGGAGAATATTGATTCCTTGTTTTCTTTTTTCATCACAGATTCTATTCTGCTTGACAAGAGATTTGAAAAATGAATTATATCCTATCATCCCATCTCCTTCAGAAAAAAATTATGTGCAATAAACAAATGTATACTTGACATTTCCTCTCACATAGTCTGCCATTAGTTACATATCTTTTTCGGGTCCATCTATCTGTATTCTATAGGACTGTTAAGGGCTAACTTGTAGGTCTGTGTGTAGAGGGCCTTAAACCACTAGTGTTTACACATGACTGGATGCACTCCACCTGTAAAGGACAAGGTCATGTGGTTTGACTTCAGAGTACATGGGGAAAATGAAACTCTTATGGGACACTGTCCACATCTATTTAGGATATCTTAACTCACCGGTGGAACTAAAACTCCACCTCACCTTGCAGGGAGTATAAACACTACCATTCTGGCAGCCCATTGCACAAAACCATGGTTGTGGTGGCAACTGGAGAGAAAGACTCTGAGCCTTTTACCTCGCTTAGCCATGGAATGGCTGCAAAAATCTGGCACTATTTGTTCAACATATATTAGCAAATGCTTGTCTTGTCTGTAAATGCTATAATTCTAGAACAATAGTTTAATGCTACAGTTCACTCCAGTGAGTTGCAATGCTGAGGGTGAAAGGAATGGACTTTTATTTTTAAAGCATTTTAAAGCGTCTACTGCAAGAGGTCACATTGCTCTATTCTCTGACACAAAATATCATTCTTATTGTTAAACGGAGACATGTGTATGTATGTTTTAAGGATACCTATTATTTTAAATATCCAATATACACTGCATCTTAATGAGGACACAAAATATTGCCTCTTCATTTTGGTATTAAAAAGAAAAATGTCCATGTAATCTAAGGAATCTATTTTAATAAAATCTGTTTCGTACAGATTAAAGCATGTGTAAATGAAAAGAAGATGACAATTTGCAGCTATCACAGCCACAATGTATTTTGAAGAACTTCATCTGTCATGATTAAAGACGTTTAAAAATTTCAGAATTTTGAAAATTTTTCAATGGAAAGGACAATTTTCTCCAGAAAATATTTGCAAATAGAGACCCCACTATTTACCAGCTCTAGCATGTATCTTATTTCAACTTTGCAAACTTGATTGTGCAATACTCCAGCAGACAGGTTCTCAGCTGGTGCAAATTACCAAGGAACGCAACGAGCTAGGCAAAATCGTGGGTGGTCTAAGTTCACTAAAGTCCATAGGAACTCAAGCTGCTAATTTCATTTTCTAAGTATGGGTTTCGGTACCTATCTTCAGGTTCTGATGCTTGAAAGTCTTGGGGGATTATTGCTTTACAGGTCTATAGTCCAGGTATTAATATTCATACAAGTACAATTTCAGCCCTTGGGGCCTGATGCACAGCTCATTGAAATTAATTTAAAGATGTTCATTGACATCAATGGGCTTTGGATCAGATTCTTAGACATTATGGTGATGGGATCTATAGAGAAAGCTAAGACAGAGAGACAGTCAGATTAGTAGATTCATTTCCTTCATACTCACTTGCCATGCTGCTGTCTATCATTTGTAAGAGTTTGGGGTTGGAAAATGCATTTTTGCCACGGATTATTGGTAGTGTTTGAGATCTGTGATGTTTGTGGCCATCATGACTGGAAGTAGAAAGCATCCTGAAATTGAGAGAGCACCATTTTTTATTTAAACTGTCATGTCTCTAAGTTTTTTTTCAATGTCAATCAGGATTATCTTCAGTATTTCTCAGTGACCATAAGGGAGGCCAACTGAGGCAAAATATTTCCAGATAATACAGTTGAAGAATTAAGTCAGCAAGATATATATAACTCAAGCAGGTGTTCTACGACTTCTTCAGCTCACATGAGACATAACATTTGCTTACTCCTAGGAGAAGCATTGGTTTTAACAGCTGACCAATGTCTCCCAAACAGCCCTTAGGGGAAGAGGAACTAAGTTGAGTTCTATTGGTTTAGAACGTAGAGAAATATTAAGATCACAAAGTATTAAACACAATTAATAAAAAAATAGGGATTGATGATTTTAGAATCGACAGTGATAATAGAAAAGATCAAGTCTTTTTATGCTAATTGATACAATGAACTATTACACTAAACAGAAGACATTTAAAACTAACAGCACCACATTTAGGGACATACATTCAGATGTAGGTTCCAACATGAAAATGATTTTATTTTCAAAAGTACTGGGAACCTGCATCCACTGCTGAATTCAGTGAGCCGACAACATATCTGAAAATCAGGCCGCTTTTATTTAGCTGACTGGATTTAGAGACCTAACTTTAAGGACACAGGTTTGAAAATTTTGTCTAGCATTCTTGTCCCTGCACATGTTTTTTTGCACACAAATCTAGAATCTGCATAAAATTTGACCTGCAGTTAGCACCTGATCAATCCCTCAGAAGGAGAGGTTACCCCCAACCTTCCTCTTCTCTGCAGGTTTCTAATCCGATGCTCTATCACAGAATGGGAACGGGATTTGTTCACTGAAAATTATAAGTTTCCAGACAACCAAAACACTCAGAAGAACTGCCAAAAACCATCCAAGCAGAGACCTAATGCTTCTGCATTGACTCCCTCCAGTTTCCATTTCAAAGTGATCCTGAAGGAGATCTTGCTTTACTAAACTTTCAAGGCCAGAAGATACCATTGTGACAATCTGCTATCCTACATTCCCCCACAGGCCAGGAAGATTTGCCAGCATCAACCCCATAACTTCTGGCTGAGCTAGAGCATGTTTAGAAAGGCAACCAATCTTGATTTAAGGGCTTCAACTGACTAACAATCTACCACATTCGAGCTGTTCCAATATTATCCTCCCAGTGAAAAATATGGGCCTTTAAGCTCCCTAATGACTCAAGCCTCTTCTCAGAGGAAACTGGGTGTATGGTGTATGATGAGGTCACCAGCATTTATTATGCAATGATCTACCATAGCAGCATTTCCCAAAATGTGGTCTGCGGCCCAGTACCAGTCCTTAGAAAAAAAATACCGGTCCTTAGAAAAATTATCGTGCACGATCCTATTAATTTGTGTGACGGGGTAACAGCACCCCGCACTGCCGAGCGCAGCGGCGTGGCCCTCTTGGGAAAAAGCCCGCCACCACAGCATTTCTGCCTGGCATGCTCCCGGGCGGCGGGGCTAGATCTGGTGAGTGTTAGAATCCAGGGAGAAGGCCGGGCGCCGTGTGTACCGATGCAGAACGCCCAGTGCCAGATGCAGCCGGGGGAGCCGGAGCCGGCCAACAAAGCTGCTGGGATTGGGCCCGAGGGGGCAGAATAACCCACTGGACAGGTAGGGCCAGCGGCACAATTTATTTGCATATTCATCATTTGCTTAATGAATATGCAAAAATGCAAATAAACGTTACCGGTCCTCCAAAAGCTTGTGACTGGGTTTACTGGTCCCCAGTATCAAAAAGATTGGGAACCACTGTACCATAGGATTGCAAGCAAAGAAAGCAGGATGCCACAGATAGTGACTCCACTCTAACCCCATCACCTCCTCACCTTCTCTCCCAAAGAATGGAGTCTCCTCTCTGCCAAATACACACAGGCAAAATGCGAACTTTGCACTCACCTTTCCCCACCAGGAGTAACCAAGGAAAGGCCCTTCTACACGTATACATATAAAGGCAACAACAGTTTCAACCATAAATTGAGCATTTATGTCTAATTTCCTCTAAACTAAAAAAGTCTCTGATGTGTTGGTAATTGATTATATTAAACTTATTCTTAGACTTTCAAAAGAGCTCAGCTCCCTGTCAGCGCCCAGACTTTTGCTATCCAACATGCTGCAAATCCAGTTCTAAGTGTCAGAACTGCTGAGTGAAAATCTGACCCAACTGTTGAACACTTGAAAAATCTTACTCTATTTTGAAAATCTGTTTCCACATGGAAATATATTGTTAGTCAGTGAATGTAAATTAACCTTCAAAAGCAGAGTGCAAGTCAGAAGGGCCATTAAAAAGTAACAATATTTAATTTCTCGCTTAACTTATATCTCTGCCATTCCTCAAAATTGTTTTTTTTTTTTATAGCCAGAAGAGCTAAATGCTGCTTTGGGAGGATGCAGACTGTAGTCATCAGTGGAAACAGCTGCAGTGTGCCTCGTTTGTGGTGGTTTTCTAATTCTGTACCACCATGCTGTTTCTCCTGTAAATGTTCTGCAAAACAATGGCCACTTCATGCTTTAATTCAAAGGCACCTTGCCAATTCCAGCTGTGAAAATGAGATCAGTGCTTATTCTGGAGGGGGGTAGGAGGAAGGAATGTTTCCTTTTCTTCATGTTTCATTTCTCCCATCCATATACCATGATACAGGCTTATTAGGTTTGAATCAGCTGCACATAAATAAACAGATGTATCTGAAAAGCACAGAGGGGAGTGAACAGAGCTTCTCTCAGCCTGCTCTTTGACAAAGCCTACAAACCACATAAATCAGAAATTCACTCTCCTAGCGCAGCTGCTCCTAGGGCTGCTACCTCAGGCCATTCAGCCCACACTCTTGATCTTCTTTATCTAGAAAGATGTTCCCATTTCCTTGATGTTCAGCTGAGGCAATAAGACACCTGTCTCAAACACTCAATAGAGCCAACTCCAATCTTTCCCCAGATGTTTAGGATGTAAATGAGATTCAGACACCGTTTAGATCTAATTTGTTCTGGATTTGGCTTAAGATGTTAAAAACATATTAATTACCATTGCGGCAATAGCCCAGATGTTTGACAAGATGAGTTAGACCCTTTAAGAGTTCCATTATTCTGGGTGGCCTGAGCAAATTTAAATGCAGCAGCAATTTTCCTGTTAAGAGAAAATAAACATTAACTGTATTATGGTACGTGCCACTGATCAGGTCATGTCAGTGAAAAAACACAAATGTATCTGGCAAAACATGATACAAAGTATGAATTGGTTAATACAGCAACTCTTCATTTTGCTCCTGAACGTATGACAGACAGAAATGCTCATTGTTGTAGCATGAAATGAAAAATAAAGCATCGTAACAGGGTGAAACAGAAGTGCACGTTTCATGCTTGGCAGCTGGAAAAATGACCTCATGCTCATCAGTGTTATGGATAAAGAAAACTATGAGGACTAAGGGAATCTCGGTTTCTAATGTTTTTAAAGCATGCATCAATACACGATAGCGCCATTCTCTCACAGGTCTATGGTGACAAATAGAGGGATCTGTACACTGTGATAGAACATGGCGCAGTAACAGTTATATTATCACAAGTAATCCATCTGTTTGCCTAAGAAAATGGCAATAGTACTTGAACTCCAAACATTCATAGGTTTAAAAAGCTGTGTGGGTCCGCTACCATACTTCACAAAGACACTTTCAGAATGAAATGGATGGATATGGATGACTTTTATCTAAGAATTAACCCCCTCAGTAATACTTAAAATAACTATGTAATTTATATTGTATAAGTAAAAATAATTACCTGATTATGTTTCGTTTTCCTATATATCTGAAATTTTGCAGGCAAACCCTGAAAAATCATGAAGTGCATTTTGTAATGATTCTGTTTAGTGCAGACATGCTATTTTTGCAAAAAGTCTGAGTCTTGATCTTTTTAAGATCACCCATGATAAACCCACCACTTAGCAAATGGTCCAAGACCTAGTAGCTCCCAAAATTGGGGATGCAGAAGGGGAGGTTACCACTTCCATTCTATTATTGCCCATCTCATTTCCCTGGGTCTGGAATTTCTGCATGGTCAGGAGAGAACCGTGGGGATGTCTGCAGGAGGACAGTTTTTCCAGCAACTTTATGGAACTTTTGTGACAAAGTAAATGGTAACCCAGTCAGTTTCATCTTACCCATCTTTCACAGCTGAGCTGGTTAGGGGGCTCTGGTTTCAGTTACAAACAGGGAACCTGTAGGAGTTGTGCTCTGAGGAAGCCAGAGAAATTAGGTCAGGGCTAGGAGTGCATGGAAGGTGGATAGCTCTGGAATCCATAGATTTTTCAAAGATCTAGTTTGGGTGACAAAGCCCTTCCTCTTCCCATGAGAAAGTGGAGAGGCAGAGAACCTCAACCCCAAATGGGAGAATTCATACACAATTCTGTGAGGAAAACCCCAAAGAGTTTCCTAACTTCTCCTTAAAAATTGCCAACATAAGGAATGCTATGGCCTTTAATCATCAGCATGCCTAAATTTTACCCAGATAACAAAACATACTATTACTTACAGCAGCTGCTAGAGAACAATATTATTTAACAAACCAGCAAGCAAACCTGAAAGTGAACTTACTCTAAAAGGTTGAAAAAGTCAGCTATCTCTGTGAATGGAGCTCTCTGCCAGTAGGAAATCAGCGTATCTGGGAACAGACATCAAAATGTAGGAATTTAGCAACCATTGGAAACTGAGAGCTTTATCCAAAGCTCACTTAAGACACTGAGAAGTTTTCCTTTGACTTTAGTTTAAGTTAACACTGTACGCTTCTTTCGGCTGCATGTAGAGTACGTACTCCAGTAGCCACCCAGCACAGGTTGGTAATGGTACAGCTTAGGCAAGCAGAAGATAGACACACCTGAAGGTGGGCATATATACCCAAGTATATACCCTACATGGCTCTCCAGTCACCCATGCTGTGCCTTCCCATCTATGTTGCAATTTGTATTCTTGTAGTTTCTCGCAATGTAGGAAAAGACTCCAATAGCGGGGAAAAGCTCTGGCAGGGGAGAAGAAGTGGGGAAAGGCTCCTGCCACAGGGAAGAACAGCTCCCTGCTGTTGGAGCCTTTTCCCACTGCAGGGGAAGACACTGGAAGTTGGGAACATAGGCACAGGAACTAGAGGTGTGGGGTGGGGGTGGAGTGCTGCAGCACCCCCAGGTTTTATGCGATGCCCTGACTACTGGCCCATGCCCAGGGCTCTACCCCAACCCCACACCCCACTCCCCGGCTGCTAGCCCCTTGCTCAGGGCCCTGCACCTGACCCCAAGCCCCACTTCTGGGGCTCTGCTCTTGATCTGCACATGGGGTCTTAGCTGCCAGCCCCATGCTCTGCTCTTGGCCCACTCCCAGCCGTGGCCCTGTTCTGGGGGTAGGTGAGAGCAGACAGGAGTATGGGGGGCCCTTTCCAGAGTTTTCAATGCTGAAGTGAAAGGCTCCAGTAGAAGGGAGCTGCTGAAGCCTTTCCCTGATGGCTCACTCTGGCCAGAGCCTTTCACTGATACACATAGCTGTGCACCATAGCGTGGACACGGTGTTGCGCACGTACCGCTGAGAGCAGTGTGCAGTGCAGCTGTAACACTAAGCTCTAAGGACTTTATAACATTAAAAGTAAAAAAAATGCTTGCTGGGGATTTTTTTTTTTACCTTCCGAAATTGTTTTCATAATGTGAAGGAAACACATAAGAAGGCTTCTAGTTTCAGCCTGATCTAACTTGTCAAAGCGGAGAGCTGATCCGATCAAAGACAAAGGTCTCACAATCTGTGGAAATGGAAACCAACTGGCTTACTGAGTACCAAGATAGTGTTTTTAACTCTAAGAATTGTTTTCAATTGTTTGCGCACGTACCTTTTCACAGGCCTCCGTTCTCTCACTGGTTTTTTCATTGGTACTTGGGTTAGAGTCAAGACTTGCTATGGAAGCTCTGGAGTCAGCATGGTTTGCTGCAGAGATAGCTATTGATGAAAAGGCTGTAAACAAAAGTCACGGCAAACATTCTAAAATAATGTGTATGAGTACAAAAAACTAATAGTAATAATGGAAAACCAAAAATACATTGAATGTTAGCTGGATACTAGTGCTTTGAACTATCAATCACTGTTACGAATCTACTGATGATTACATTTGGTACTGAAAACATGCAAGAAGATGAAATAAAATGATAGTTTGCTGTTATTCATGCCATTACTTTTTATGAGGGCTTGATCCAAAGCTCGCTGACGTCAGTGGAAAGACACTCTGACTTCAGTGGGCTTTGAAATGAGCCTTACAGGAAGTAAACAAAGTAAATTGTATTTCTTCCCCTCTATTATATTTTGAAAAAAATAAAAATGATTTCTTTATTACAAATTCATACCTGCAACATGGCATGTAATGACTTCTTCGGAGCATGACTTTTTGATGTGCCTGGCATACATGTGAAAAAAGTGGCAACTCCCCCTTCCATGAGGTTTTAGAATGACAGGAGAATGCGGCAATTGCAAGACCACATTCATGCACAGGGATGAAAAAAAGGCTAAAGGCAAGGTTAGCATCTCCATCCGAGGCAATATGATAAAGGAAATCAATGAAAGTAGGGTAGCTTTAGAAGAGAAATAAAATGGATCCACAAATATAGAAAGGAGGAAAAACATAGCATTGCTTATTTCCTAGTATATAACACAAATGGGTTAATGATACTATTCTCCATGTGATAGGCTTTTCAGCAGGAAGCACAATGGGGATGAAATACACAGACATCTCTGTGTGCGTTACCAGCACTCCGTAAGTACCTGCTATAGAGTTCAGGACATCTTTGGAGAAAGACGTATCCACAGAGTTTGCATGTTTCATTGCTGTTTGACTCTGAAATCCTCCTGCAGTGCTCAAGTCATCCCTAGATCCCTGCATTTCAAAGTGGGCAGAAATAAAAATTCAGCTACAGAATATCACTTTTTTCCAAACTTACACTCGGCCTGTTCATTAATTTTATAATTACAGAATATCTGATGTGACTGCTGAGAGACTTGGGCTTAAAAACCTACTTTCAGCTCTTCAGATAAGGCAGCCAGAAGAGTTCAAGGTTTACCATCATACAGTGAGTAACAATGTAAAATATGAAACCCTCTCATAAGCAGAGCTGAATATGAGAGATCAAGTCTAAAAGTGTGATTTCTTCTTAAACCAATTACCTACATGTCAGAAAAAAGGGTATTTTAATATGACTAGTAATTATCTAGCGAAGCAGGTTGGCTTGCAGAAAACTGTGGAGGGCAATAGCATCCGCAGGCACTTGCTCTTTGTTTTTGGAGACTGAATATGGTCATATAAATAACATATCTAATCTCCTTAATGGCAGAGGCAGACCACAAATGCATTCTTATAAACAATACTCCGACCAGGTGATTTATAGAGTAGTGCTGAGCCAGATTTTGATCTCTGCCACACAGGTGTAAATTCTACTCTATTGAAGCCAAGAAAGTAACTCCAGATTTCTACCAGAGAACTGAGTTCAGTATCTGGTCCATTGTGATTAACCTGAGAAGCTGCAACCCCATGCTGAATAGAGATTGACTAAGAGCATGTCTTCACTACCTCTGGATCGACAGACAGCAGGGGTCAATTTATTGTGTCTACATATGATAAATCAACAGCTGAGCACTCTCCCATCAACTCCGGTACGCCACCAAAACGAGAACAGTAAGTGTAGTCAATGGGAAAGTGACAACTGCCGACTTACTGTTCTGAAGATACCAGGGTAAGCAGGTCTAAGTACATTCACTTCAGCTATGTTACTAAAGTAGCTGAAGTTGTGTAACTTAGGTCAATGGCCCACAGCAGTATAGACAAAGCAAAGGTTAAAAAAAGCACCTGTCAGACTTCTCTCAGTACCTTCATACTGCACTTTTTTTAGTGTGCATCCCACAGAACATATCTTAAACCTTCTTGGTCAAAGTCCTCATCTTGCTCACATTTATGCATGTGCTTAAATTTATGCATGAGACTGTTCCCATTGGCACCAAATGGAATACTCCTGTGCATAGAGTTAAGCACACGCACCAGTGTCTGTAGCAGCAGAACTCAAGGTTGTACTGAAGTACCACAGACTTCCTGCCATGTCCTCTTCTTCTCAGGAGCAAGAACAGCCTCATCACTAGGGCCATGCAAAACCACCACTGCTCTTTGTGAACCTGAACTTGTGGGTGTTGTTTGCAAAGCTGCCATTAACAGCAATCTCAACATGAAACTCAAACCTTTCTTCCTTCCCACTCTCACCTCACCCTTCCCCTTAGTTCTCATGATGTGCCTGCTCCCTTCTTTATTGTGTTTCTGGAACCCTAATCTGAAAATATTCAGTCCCTTTTATTATTGTGGATGGCCTCCCCTTTTGATAATGCTAGAGAAAGTAACAGATATCAACACTACAATGATCCATATGAAAGTTCTGAAAAATTGCATTAAGTTACCTGATTGGATGTATTTATATTGAAAATAAACATATCCTTCATATAAATCCTTGGCATATTGTCCAAAAGCATGCCATACAGGGGCATGTACAGATTTGCTATTTGTGCCTGTTTATCCTGGGGGAGGGAGGAATGAAAGAAACAAAACATTGTAAATTGGGGAGTGAGTAATCTTCAAATGTATTTCACTGCATGAAAATATCAGTGGAAAGAATAACTCACTTACCTGGCCTGCATATCGATCATCAAATGAATGTTTTGCCATTAGGTTTTTAAGCACAGCCAAAGCCAAGTGCCTAATATCCTGGTCTTCTTGCAGGGCAAAGCCAACCTCCCAAAGCAGTAACCCAATTAAAAAATGTTTATGGCAAAATTCATTGGTCAGGGTGTATTCTGGAATATCTGTATCAAAACAGAAAATGATCTCATTTTGTTCTTAACGGAACGATGTTAATCTACAGTCCAGAAATAAAACTTTTGACAAAAATTCTCCGGGCAGGCCTATTTCATTGTTCCACATTGGAGCGACCCATCTAACCACACACCTGGGATATACAGGGTTTCACAAAAGGCCAAATCCATCTTAGCTCATGTGTGAGTTTCAGAGACTTCAAATTAACAAATATCAACAACAAATACTTCTTAAGCTTATGGAGTTTGTATAATTTATAAATGAATGGTGATCTATACCTACTGTTCTTCCCACCTGAGGTTCTCAGAGTGATTTACAAACACCAAATAAGTCTTCAAACACCTTTTAAGGCACAGCATCAGTATTATGCCCATTTTATAACTGAAGATACTGAGACACAGATATCCAAACATCTTATTGTCAGACAATTTAAATGATTCCTCCAAGGTAACACCACAATTAGTGATAGAGCTGGGAAAAATCAAAACTCCTCATGCTGTTTTCTCTGTTCCCTGCTAACACTCCATATGTAACACTGTAAAGCTACGTCTACACTACAGCATTATTTCGGGATACCAGAGGTATCCTGAAATAGCTATCCCATGTCTCAACAGCAAGCCTGTTATTTTGAAATATAACGGGCTTGCTATTCTGATGTCCCTGTAAACCTCATTCCACAAGGAGTAAGGAACGTTTCAGAACAGTGGGTTATTTTGAAATTTGGTACTCTGTAGACAGTGCCAAATTAAAAAATAAGCTATTTTGAAATAAGATTGAAATAAGACACACAATTTGCGTAGCACAAATTGTGTATCTTATTTCAACCTGTGGTGTAGTGTAGATACACCCTAAGAAATTAGGCTCTTACCTGATGCATGATATTCCTGCGTTGATTCTGAAGGTGTCACAGGGTCTTGATTTATCATCATAAAAAACAAACAAACAAACAAAAGGCAGGAGTCATGCATTTTTACTAAACCAAATTAATGATATTATGATGTGGGAAAAGTATATTTAATCCCCCCCCCCCTTGTTGCTTAATCCTAAAGTCATCAAATTCAACAGGAAGGTTACTATTGGCTTCAGTGTGCTTTAGATTAAGATCTTGGATAATTGTCTGTTTTGTTTATAATGGATACATGATAAACAAGGGGTTTTTAATTCAATTTGACATAGTAGAATAGGTAACCATGAGATACATTTCAGGTTTTTTTTAAGAGAGTCGTCTCTATGTAGGCAGACATTTTAACATTTGTCAAGTCACCCCAGCCAAGAGTTTTGGATAGCAAATTCTCACAGAATAATTTAGAAACGCGAAATCACAGTGTTTGATCCACAAGATATACGCTGGAAAAAGTGACTTTGGCTGGAGGCAGTTCAACCAAATGTGACTGAAATAGCACTCCTCTCCTACTAAAATATTAATACAATAACACACAATAATAAGGAATAATTAATACTTTTCATTTCTGTCAAGCCTGTTATGTGAAAATCTGTTTACCAACAGAAATGCATTGAGCTTTATCACAGCTCAGTGAGGGAAGTACAGCATCATCCTTTTGCTGATGAGGAAACTAACACATGCAAGGAAACAGGCACACACTCAGGGAGGTACTGAGTAGCTCCTCCTTTCAGTGGGAACTACACTCATGCTCAGCACCTTGCAGGATCCAATCCTAAGTGACTTGCCTTCGGGCAAACAAGAGAACTGGGAATTGAGCCTGGGGTGAAATCCAGGTTTTACTAAAGTCAACAACAAAACCTCTCAATCATGCAGTTTAATCACAAAACCATGCTAAAGAAGCTGCTCCTCCCACTGTAAAGAAAGATGAGGAGCAAGTTCCTCTCTTACTCTTTTTTTGCAGAAATGGCTAAGGAAGTGTAAAAGACAGAAATTAGACTGTGCATCATAAGATGGCTCATGCTTGTCTGTGTACATGTCTATACAAGAGTTTGGTAAAGGGGAAAAGGTATAGTGGTATCGGCCACAAGTAGGAGGCCACACTCACACCATACACACTGAGTTTAGCTTTGGTGGTTAAGTACCTATTGGTAGTGAAACCTACGGGTCAGAACTATAGGTGGTTGGAGATTTACTTCTTTCCATGGATAATTAGCTCACAGATACTAACGACACAATGGCATGACTGGACATTCACCAGATGAACAGGAGCAAAACAGCCTTTCACCTCCTCGAGTTACTGCTTGTTGAATCTCCCCAGATGAAGAGGATACAGCTTCCATCTCCTTCACAGCTTTAACTCCCTTCCTTTCTGCTGCACATCCTCTCAAACCTCTTCCAAGTTTCAGTTCCCTCCTCCTTCACAGCTTTAACTCCCTTTCTTTCTGCTGCATGTCCTCTCAAACCTCTTCCAAGTTTCAGTTCTTGCAGTTCCATCTCTCAACCCAGTTTCAGTTTTATTACTGTGCTCTCAGCAAGCACCCTCCAGGTGACTAAACCAAAATTTCGATTAAATGACCCACTTTAGAACTGAATGTGTGCGCATGTTTGGAATGAAAAGAACTAAAGAAAGATCTGGAGAAGAGTTCAGTGTAGCTTGAAAGCTTGTCTCTTTCACCAACAGCAGATGGTCCAAAAAAAGACATCACCTGACTCTCCTTGTCTCAGAAACAGACATTTAAACTGGGAGATCTGTATATCATCCTTTGTTAACTATTCGGGTCTCTACTATCATATTTAATGTCTAGACTTTATTTTTGGAGAGTTTACAGTATTACGCATGCAACTGGCCTGTGAAATGTGACAACCAATAGATTTCACAAGCTTTAACTATAGGTGGTTGGAGATTTACTCCTTTCCATGGATAATTAGCTCACAGATACTAATGACACAATGGAAAGTGAGTTATTACCTGGAATGTTTGCAGATCGTATGGGCAGGCACAGAGGAATAAAGTGCTCATGGTGGCAAACTTCTTGAAGAAAGTCAAATTTGTACTGATATAAAATCTGAAACACCACAATATTAAATAATTGGTGTGGACTTTAATGACAAGACATAAAATCAAAATTACATTAATATTTATCTTTACCTCAAAATCATATCGTATCAGCCACTGAAAATTAATGGTGCATTATGTAACACTACAGGGCAGAATATGATAAAACACTTGGTTCCCCCTTTCCCAAATGTTATTAGAGGCATTTATCATAACAAAGCTTGCTTTTTTTTGGGTGGATTCCTGTAATTTGATTTCACACTGATCCCATGTAACTTTAACTAAACAATGTATTTAAAGCAGCTGTCACTTTAAAACCACACACTGGCTCCCTTGGAGGGCATATTCTGTTACTTAAACTCTTAGAGGTATAAAGTATCACCTCCATTTCACATTCTTCAGGACTGTAGTAATCATTTCAATAGTCTGTATCATTCACTGACCTAGCACTGTGTACTTACTAAAAATGTACAGTAATTGTATATATTTGCCTTTCCTAACCCTATAACAATGAAACTATAACAATGTTTATACAAAGAGAACTATAAAAACTATAACAAAGTGGAAAAATTCCCATCTTGCTGTGTGTGTGCATATTTATCATAGCAGTTTACTAAGAATGAATTCTGTTTAGCAACAGTATTTTGCCTTCCTATAGCACTTGCCTATTCAAAAGCTCCAAGTGCTTTGCAACCATTAATGAATTAAGCTTTTCCGCTCTGATATGAAATAACTATCCCCATTTTACAGATGGGAAACTGTCTTGATTGAGGTATTTAGATTCATTTCCTCTTTCCAGAACAGTGTTCTAAGGGGTAGCCATGTGAGTCTGAATCTGCATAAACAATGAGATGTCCTGTAGCACCTTATAGACTAACGGATTTATTGGAGCAGAAGCTTTTGTGGGCAAAGGCCCACTTCATCAGATGCATCTATAAAGTACCACAGGACTTTTCGTTGTTCATAAGAAACTGTCACCCAGGATGCAGTAAGCTGATATACCACGTGAAACACTTGTCCCAGTATCTACACGTGTCTGTAAAGGTACAAACATTGGCCCTTCTTAAAGGATGTGAAGGGTCCATGTCACAAGATTTGTCTTTTCATCTCTGCTAGACAGTAGAGCTAAGATGCCACAAGTAGAGAAAAGTGTCTAGACCAAAAAGTTTGGAAACTTTTTGTGGCTCATCAGAACTTTTCAGAACCTGCTGAGTAGAGCTGGTAAGGAAACTTCTATTGAAATGATTATTTCTCCATGATGCACTGTAGTCATGGTCTGTCAGCCACAGAACTAGGCTGATAAAAGAGAATGGGGGCATAAAGCACCTGAACTAGCACTCCAGTGAGGCACCACGCAGCTCAGGGGAACACAAAATGAAATGTTACAATATTTCTGAATCCATTTAAAAAAATATTTTGGCTTTTTGACTCAATTCAGGATAAAACAAACATCAAAATGCTTAAAATTCCTGTGGGTAGTTTTCAGTGAATCAGCTCTACCATCAATTTTCAATGACACAGAAAATAAATTTAGTTGGTGCAAAGTTATGTACTGATACAACCATATATACTATTTCTTCAAATGGTTCAACTTTCTAAGTCTACGGCTACACTGTAGCCTTCTTCTGGAAAAGCTTGTGCAAATGAAGCACGGTGTGAAATATCGCCGTGCTTCATTTGCATAATTCATTAGCAGCCACTTTTGCGCAAGAGTCTTTTGTGCAAAAAGGAGCTGTGTAGAAGGCTCCTTTTTGCGCAAAACCCCCTCTTGCGCAAGAGCCGTTCTTCCTGAAAAAATGAGGAAGAACGGCTCTTGCGCAAGAGGGGGTTTTGAGCAAAAAGGAGCCATCTACACAGCTCCTTTTTGTGCAAAAGCCCTTTGCGCAAAAAAGGCTGCTAATTAATTATGCTTTTCTGGAAGAAGGCTACAGTGTAGCCGTAGCCCTAAAGGGGAGACTGGTATCAGTAAAAAAACATGTGTAAAGAAGCAGTTAAAAACCAAAACACACAGGCCAATGAAGCGTAACCTTCAAAAGTGAATAACTGGCTCTGTTTTTTGCTCTCTAGTTACAAAGGCAGACAAGCCAAGCCACTGAGGATATTTTGGTATTTCCTCAAAGTCATAAGAATCTTTATAACTCATTTTATGCATATTCTTTTTCACTGGCCTCAAGTCTGTTACTTTGGCACAGCTGCCTTGGCTCCCCATTGACTCCACTTTCAAATATTCTCTGTCAGACTGTTTGGAAAGGAAGCTAATCTGTGGATATACTTTTATCTTTGAGGATGTGCTAATTTCTGCTATACAGAATGACCAATCTAAGATAATGAACTGTTCTGTTAGCCATTAACCGGATGTTTTAATTAAACATCTGTTTTTTCTGCTGAAGGCAGTTAGGACTGAAACATGTGGAAACAATTTTCAGCTTATATAGAATTCTTTGCAGATTTATGATCTTCATGTATAGCACAATAACTAAGGGCCTGATTCTGCAGCTGTTCCTCTGATTATGTGAGCGATCTGCATACATCTTGAAGTACAGTTAAAAAAATTGTGACTACTTTCACAATCAAAGGTGCCAAGTTTGATTCTTTATAATTCATGAGGTTATACTATTCATTTAGAACACTAATAAATAGCTGTGAAAAAAGTTCATGAATCCTAAAAATTTCACTCACTTTTCCCAGAATGACTATTCATTCAAAAATGTGTTCCATGAGTACACTATTTATTATTTAGTATTTGTTACTTCCCATATATGTTTCTCTGATCCAGAAACAAAACCATGTGTGCACTAATCACAATACATAAATAATGAAGAGTATACCAGGCCAGTGTGTGAATGAGCCATCCATATTTTGAAAATTAACGATCACGCTATTTCAGTATTTACAAATATATGACAGGAAAATGATCACACAAATAATTTGTTAACCTAAATTAGGCTGGCGTCCTGATCATGGAATGAGCTACACATGGGTTGACCTCTGTGCATCTACAGGTCTCCACCGAGTTCTGTATGGACACAGGAGTCCAGCTGTGTGAAGCTCCTTGCAGGAACAGGACCTAAATTGGTAACACATTATTTATAGTAAATAATGCGATCGGTAATACTTCTGAGCATGGAGTAACTGCAGAATGGATCCTAAGTAGTTTAATCTTGAAAATACTCTACTACCAAGCCACTTTTAAAAAAGATTACTCATACCTTGTCATCCCCAGGGCTGAACATGTTTACATAGTTGTTGACCAACTTCAATACATATCCACGATCCATAAATGTAAAACAGTGCTAAGGAAAAAAATAGAATGTTCATAATTCTGTATTTACTCCAGTAGCTCAGGGCCAGATTTACCAGTGCAATCTGCCTGCACTGTGCCTTTCCAAGGATGTGCCAGTATAGACCCTTTGTAACAAAGTTAGACCTGACAGCTATATGAGAGTGGTGGAAAGAGGCACATCAGTCTGAGAATGGTGAAGGCGCTTTAATATATGAACTGAGAAGAGGCTACCTCAGGTTAATTAGAGACACCTGATTCCATTTAAAGGCTCCTGTTAAGAGAGTGGGAGGATGGAGGAGAAACCAGCTGTGTCAGGGTGAGGGGGCAGCAGGCAGAAAAGGATTTTCCTAGGTAGAGGGCTGCTTCTTCCCATGGGGGAATTCCTGAATTTGCTTCTGTTTGGGGAAGGGCTGGTGAGCAGAAGACAGTCATAGCAAGTCAGTGGTTTGGTGGGGGCAAAGAAATATATGTGTTCTGGAGGGTTTTTCTTAAGAGGCCTACCCTGTAAAAACGGTAAATAAAACAGAGCAAAGAATTGAAAGCCTCCAAAGCAGGACTGATTTACTCTATCCTCCCAGGGGACAAATGTGTAGGCTGACATAATGAAAGAGGAGCCTTGCCACATCTTTTTGTGGGATAAATATGTCCGAGAGAGGCTTTTTTTTAGCAGATTTATATGCAGACATTGGACTCCCACAGAGCCAGTTGCTCACCTAATAGCATAGAAACAATTATGCCATAAATCAGTGCTGATTCTGCATCTTCAGCCATCATTTGTTTTGATTGCTCTTAGACTACCTCAGACTAGAGGCTGAATATTCCTTACCCTGCATTGACTATGATTCAATAAATGCATGTGCTGTAAGGACTAAGCATCTCACCTTAAGAAATCTAGCAATACTGTGGTTTGCATTTTTTGTTTCTTCAGAAGCATCTTTGTGTTTCCAAATAACATGGTCAGATAAGACCATTACCAGTGTGTCTAGTTCCGTCTGGAATGATTCTGGAAATCTCTGTGTTCGAGGAATCTAAGAAAAGCCCAGATCATTACTTCAAAGTACTTTACATGGTTAAATGTATTTATGTAGAAATTAATCTTAAATTTAGCTTATTACATAATAATGTATATTCTTACCTGTGTTCTGTTTGTATCAACCAAGTACTGTGCCACTGATTTTAAGATAATTGCAAAGAAGAACCAGGAATGCTGTAAAATATTATGGAGAATGTCACGTGATAACATAAACACTGTCAAATCAAGTGTAAAAATGTAATAAGAAAAGCAAAAAAAGATTTTGAGGAACAGCTAGCCAAAAACTCAAAAAGAAATAACAAAATGTTTTTTAAGTACATTAGAAGCAGGAAGCCTGCTAAAAAACCTGTGGGTCCCCTAGACAATCGAACTATAAAAGGCGCAATCAAGGACGATAAAGCCATTGCGGAGAAACTAAATGATTTCTTTGCTTCAGTCTTCACGGCTGAGGACGTTGGGGAGATTCCCAAATCTGCACCGTCCTTTGTGGGTGATGAATCTGAGGAACTGTCCCGGATTGAAGTGTCATTAGAGGAGGTTTTGGAACAAATAGAAAACTTAATGTTAACAATCTCCGGGACCGATGGCATTCATCCAAGGGTTCTAAAAGAACTCAAATGGGAAATTGCTGAACTATTATCTGTGGTTTGTAACCTATCCCTTAAATCAAGCTTCTACCTAATGACTGGAAGGTAGCCAACGTGACACCAATATTTAAAAAGGGCTCTAGAGGCGATCCGGCAATTACAGACCGGTAAGTCTAACTTCAGTACTGGGCAAATTAGTCAAACAATAGTAAAGAATAAAATTGTGAAGCATGTAGAAGAACATAATTTGTTGGACAAAAGTCAACATGGTTTCTGTAAAGGGAAATCCTGTCTTACTAATCTATTAGAGTTCTTTGAAGGGGTTAATAAACATGGACAAGGGGGATCCAGTAGATATAGTATACTTAGATTTTCAGAAAGCCTTTGACAAGGTCCTCACCAAAGGCTCTTGTGTAAATTACATGGCCATGGGATAAGAGGGAAGGTCCTTTCTTGGATTGAGAACTGGTTAAAAGACAGGAAACAAAGGGTAGGAATAAATGGTAAATTTTCAGAATGGAGAGGGGTAACTAGTGGTGTCCCCAGGGTCAGTCCTAGGACCAATCCTGTTCAACTTATTCATAAATGATCTGGAGAAAGGGGTAAGCAGTGAGGTGGTAAAGTTTGCAGATGATACCAAACTGTTTAGGATAGTCAAGACAGAAGCAGACTGTAAGGGACTCCAAGAAGATCTCACCAAACTGAGTGATTGGGCAACAAAATGGCAAATGAAATTTAATGTGGATAAGTGTAAAGTAATGCACATCGGGAAAAATAACCCCAACTATACGACAGTATGATGGGGGCTAATTTGGCTACGACAAATCAGGAAAGAGATCTTGGAGTTATCGTGACAGTTCTCTGAAAACTTCCACACAGTGTGCAGCAGCGGTCAAAAAGGCAAATAGGATGCTAGGAATTATTAAGAAAGGGATAGAAAATAAGACCCAGAATATCTTACTGCCTCTGTATAAAACTATGGTACGCCCACATCTTGAATACTGTGTACAGATGTGGTCTCCTCACCTCAAAAAGATATTTTGGCCTTGGAAAGGGTTCAGAAAAGGGCAACTAAAATGATTAGGGTTTGGAACGGGTCCCATATGAGGAGAGGTTAAAGCGACTGGGACTTTTCAGTTTAGAAAAGAGGAGACTGAGGGGGATATGATAGAGGTGTATAAAATCATGAGTGGTGTGAGAGGGCCGATAAAGAAAAGTTATTTATTAGTTCCTAAATAGAAGAACTAGAGGACACCAAATGAAATTAATGGGTAGCAGGTTTAAAACTAATAAAAGAAAGTTCTTCTTCACACAGCGTAGTCAGCCTGTGGAACTGCTTGCCAGAGGAGGCTGTGAAGGCTGGGACTATAACAGAGTTTAAAGAGAAGCTAGATAATTTCATGGAGGTTAGGTCCATAAAAGGCTATTAGCCAGGGATAAAATGGTGTCCTTGGCCTCTGTTTGTCAGAGGCTGGAGAGGGATGGCAGGAGACAAATCGCTTGATCATTGTCTTCGGTCCAACCCCTCTGGGGCACCTGGTGCTGGCCACTGTCGGCAGACAGGATACTGGGCTAGATGGACCTTTGGTCTGACCCGGTACGGCCGTTCTTATGTTCTTATGTAATATCAGTGCTGAAAAAGAGATTATTTTGGCAGAGAAGGTGGATGAGGCAATATCTTTTATTAGACCAGCAGAGGCCTTGTCTCACTAATACCCTGGGGCTAGAATGGCTGCGACGACTTTGCATAGATAATTTTGTGATATTATTGATATCTCAGAATTTCTCTTTAGGGGAATCATCTGTAGTTCTCAGCAGTGTGCACTGACAGAATCTACACCATAGAAAAATTAAGCTTGACATTTCACCATGACAGTATTTAAATCACTTGGGACTTATCCTGTAAGGAGTTCAGCAACTTTAACTTCTGTTTGACTTCATTTGGAAATTGAAGCTGCATAGCACCTTGCTGAATCTGGTACTTGGCAATTGTGACTTTCCCTTTATTAAGAAGGAAGGAGTGAACAATTACATCTCTTAATCTGTATCACGTTTTAGTAAAATCTCTTAATCTCTAGCACATTTTAGTAAAAATATATTAAAAAGTGAAGAGTTTACATGGATAATTCATTTAGCAGAGTTTTCCCATGTGTATATACCAAGAATGACTTTGACATTATAACAGCCATTTAATTTCTTGCATATAAAGTACATTATTAGCCAGATTGGCTCCACCTTTTCCAGCTCACTTCAGCCAGTATGAGCTGGGGACTGTCTGGATCAGGACAACTGAGAATCCCCTTGGCATGGGGAAGTTCACAGCTGGAGTAAATCTGAAATAGCTAGTTCTTATGAGTTCCCTTCCAGTCCTTGAGTGGAGGATATGGCAGAGGTTTGGATGTGTTAGTGGCCAGAGTGCTATCCCTCTTATTGGTTATTTAAAAAAATAGGCAGCTCTTCATGCTTATCAGAATAATGATCTTTTACATTTTGCAGATTACAAATCAATAGTAACTTAATTAAAATCATATTATTTGAATATAGATTCTATTATAAATTCTATTTATAAATATGTATCTCAGATGTGTTTCCCAGATAATATTTTGTGAAGTTAAAAAAAATCACCCTTAACATTCTGCTTCTCACTGTCTTGTGTAAGAATCATATTTTTCACCATGGCTGTACAATAACAGAAAGGAAATCCAGAAGGAGGAATTACACAATGTAAAATCACCATGTACTGGGCATTGGCTTATGTTGAGAATTCACAATATTACAACAAGAAAGCTTGATAAATCTGAAGGATTATTACAGGCAAAGTGCATGGAGAAAGAGAGAGAAGGAAGTTGAAGCAGAAATTGTGATAATATTGAAAATGTATTATTCACCTTTAAAACATGTTTCACCGTTACTTGATCATTTGATTTCAAAAGGCCAGTCACATTCGTGGCAAGCTCCTCATGAACAGTCCTTTCTTCACATGACTTGGTCTTGAACACATACTGAAGAAAAAATCAATAATAGTAATGTAAAAACTTATAGAATCCCAGCAAGAGTTGGTGGTACATAAGCAACACATCTTCTAAGAAGAGCAGTAGCGCTGATCTTTGCCTGCCAAAATATCTTGACAGAAAAAAAAAATTAAGTGATATAAAGCCTAGTTTACTGAATAACAATGGGTATGTCTACACTGCAGAGTTTTTCCGGAAAAACAGCCGTTTTTCTGGAAAAATTACTCTTACGTCCACACTGCTATTGAGTTCTTTCGACAGAAAGTCGAAAAAACTGAAGGTTTTTTCCGACAGGGGTAAACCTCTTTCTACGAGGAAGAAGCCTTTTTTTGAAAAAGTTTTTTCAGAAAAAGGCATGTGTGGGTGCAGAAGAGGGAGTTTTTTCGAAAGAAGAGGCCTCCAGGAAAAAGCATGGGTGCCCTCGTGGCCACTCCATCCACAGTAATCACAACTGAAATGTGAGGTAGCGTCCAATCAATGTGGACACTATCTTTCACAAAAGCACGTCGCTTTTTCGTTGTGCTTTTGCTGTGTAGGCGCTCTCTTTCTAAAAAAGTTTTTTCGGAAGATCTCTTCCAATCTAGACATAGGCAATGATACATAACCTCCTCCTATTGAATATGATTTTTAAGCAGTACTCCCCACTACTTTCAACTTGATTTGAATAAAAGGGAATTCCTGCTTAAAAACCACTGGCATGATATAGATTATCTTTTTTCATTAGCGCACCACACATCAGAACCTGATTCTTTTGAACTCCCTTTCAAGCCACTTCACCAGAAAAGGAAGAACAATAAACATGTAGGGGAAGAAAGGAGGGTTTTCACCCACCTAATCAAGCTCATATTTGTCTTGTTCCTTTCTTCCAATGGCAACAGCTTACTTGGTAACAACTCTTCATCCTGAAAGGGGTAGAGCACCCACTAGAATGGACAGAAGGGGAATAGCATCCCCTTCCAGAGGTTGTAGCCCAAGAACAGAATTCCTCTTTTATTAGATTGCTCATGACTGTAAATCAGACATTTGCTACTACAGTATTTTTTTCCCCTCACCTATTCTCACTAGTGTTTCAGTGAAAGAATCCACTGGTATCTCAGAAATAATAGCAGCTTAATTATCTTAATTATTAGAAAACATTTTTTTCCAGCAACATTAAGTGCAAACAGTAAAAACAAATGATACTTTTGAGTAGCATTCCTATTAAATATTAAGTCTTCTCACAACGGACAGCTCACAACCTAATCACAGAGCTGGGTGAGAAATGGTTTTTCCATCTTGCAAAATTTTTGAGATTAATAAAAAACCCTGCCTGTTCCACACCAGGATAAAATGGAGACATTTCGAACTTCTTCTATGACAGCGGTTCTCAAACTTTTTGGGCTTCGGAGCCCTTTACATGCGTAAAAATGTATGCGGAGCCCCAGAGGTCCACTGATTGTATGTGTTGTACCTATCGATGTTTCCAGTTTGTCAACCTCGCGGATTCCCTGGAGATGTCTCGTGGAGCCCTGGGGCTCCGTGGAGCACAGTTTGAGAAACACTGTTCTATGAGAAAGAGAGCGAGTGAGCAAGGGAACACAGTCTGCCCTAAAATAGCCAATAGCCTGGCACTCACAATAGCATCTGTGAGACCTAGATTTAAGTTCTTGAGTCTTCCAATCATAGGTGAGTGCCCTCACCACCAGCTTATTGGCTATTTTGGCTCTCGCTGACAAGGAATTCTATCCTGCATCTGTGAAATGTTTCTCAACGAACCTGTCATTGGAGATGGCGCATTACCAGAAAAAGTTTAATTTTCAACATAAAACTCTTTCACTGAAAAATTACTGACCAGTGCTGCTTATGAGAGACAATTTTTTCCCAATGGGACTTCAAACTAGTATCAGAACACCTCACAATCTGGAATGCTTTTATCCTCTCAATGCCCCTGTGAGATAGCAAAATACTACCCCCCCCCTTTTTAAAAACAGATAAAACTGAAGGCAAGAAAGGGCTAAGGATAAGGTTTTCAAAGATATTTTGGTCCCTAATGGAATTTTCAAAAGTGCCTGAGCATGTTACATGCCTAACACACATTGAAATCAATGATTAGGCACATTTGAAAATCCCACTGAGATCTGCATCTTTAGGCATAGAAACACTTTTGAAAATCTGGCCCTATATGACTTGCCCAAGGTCACACAGGAAGGTTGAGGCACAGCAGGGACTTGAACCCTCTCTCCTCAGAGTTAGGTTAGAATAATGAGGTACCACAACATGTTTAAGATTCTGTTACTGAGCTGAAGTGTGCAATGAAAAGTGAAGATTTGTCCATATACTGCAGCCATGCTCGTGGCAGCATGTGATGTAGCAGCAGTCATTTGCATATGCATCAGCTCATTTTAAGTGCGCTGAAATATAAAGTATCAGAGGGGTAGCCGTGTTAGTCTGGATCTGCAAAAGCGACAAGGAGTCCTGTGGCACCTTATAGACCAATACATCTGGTAGTCTATAAGGTACCACATGACCTCTTGTCACTGAAATATAAAGTGGCTGCACCCTTCTTTGGCTTTTCACTATTACATTGTCAGAATGCTGAGCAGTACAATATTTCAGTCCACTGTGTTTTAGACTATTCAAATACACTCACCTGAAAGTTACACAGAATTGTATTCTACTCTCAGTTATATCACTGCAAGTTCAAATATTTCCATTAGACTCAGAGAAACTTTGGATTTACATCACTGTAACTGATATCAGAATGTGGGTCATGGAATATTACAAAATATCCCTTTTAAGGACATAAAGTACATAAAAATGAAGTATGAAGATATTTTGCATGTTGTAGAAGTTAGTTCAGCAACATTTAGCTTCATTGGGCTTGAAAGAATCTTTGATTTCTTTCTTAGTTGAACTTGTCTCATATTTTCATTATTCTATTCATAAAGATCTGAGAGTTTCAGTTAATAGTGTGCATATCTCTTTTGGTTTCACTGGCCCCAAAGGGCAGTTTTTTATCTTTTATATTGCATACATTTCATTCAATAGATTATAGTTATTATTAGACTTTGTGAAAGCCTCCCTTGTTTCAGGATAATTCAGCATGTCATTCACAGATTTATAAATCCATATATATGTCACTTATAACTTATTTCCATAACTGTTGGAATGGTGAGACTTTCTTTTTTTAAATTTCTGTCATGTTCTATATCTGTTTGAGCATCACTGAACATGAGTGGACAAAAAGAAAACTTCTATGCATGGAGAAGTGAGGGCAAAGAATTACTAATTTTCTTTTTTCTCTTCTGACAAGTTTTAAATACTATAGATTCTCCTTTGTTCATTCTGAGATGAATGACTAAATGTAGTAGGTAAAAAAAATAAGATATATTAAATCATTACAGAATGATTGATATCTCTGCAGGTGATTCAACTATACTGTCAAATGCTTGATTAATCTAGTAAAGTCTGGGTACAAATTTTCCAAAATCGAAGGAAGAGTTTTTACTTACAACATACATTCCATTATTCAGCACTTCATGTTAGATTGTTATTTCAATAAACTTTTCGCTGTGTAAGTGTTTATTGCTCTGCAGCATTATTTGTGCTAACTGAAGGGGTACACTCAATGGATATTGGGTACAAATAACCCATTTTTAAAGACATGGGAATTTAGACTTTCTCAAAATCACAAGTTCACTGAGATCAAAATACTAGGCTAACTGTGTAAGGGTACGTCTACACAGCACCCTAAACTTGAAACAAGATACACAATTTGCACTACACAAATTTCGTATCTTATTTCAATTGTATTTCGAAATAGCTTATTTTGAAATTTGGCATGTCTACACAGTGCCAAATTTTGAAACAACATGCTATTTTGACACATCCCATAATCCTTGTGGAACAAAGGTTACAGGAATGCCGGAAAGTACGCCCGTTATTTCAAAAAATATTTTGAAATAATGGGCATGTTTAATATTAGACACAAAGTAGCTATTTCGGGATACCTCCCGTATCCTGAAATAGCCCTACCATCTAGACCAGGGCTACTCAACACATGGCCCATGGGCTGCATGCGGCCCACAGCCTGTTTGTTTGCAGCCCACTGTGCAGTTTGGATTTACGCAGGGCTCAATACGTGGCATGCGGGTGGGAGCCAAAACAAAAAAGTAGTCAATATAATGGTCTTCTGTTGATATGCGTTTTAGTAGTTAAATTCCTGGACTGTCATTGCTCATTAAAAGTGCTGTCATATCAGTGAAAATCAGGTAAAGATTGCATTTTATTAATATCAGCAGAACTGACTTAAATGGGGCCTGTGTGTTGTGTAGTCTTGCCTTAATCTTTGTATTCATGCCTGTCAGTGTGAAAGAATCTATTTGCATAAATTTGCATATATATTAAGTTGCAGCCCTTGGCACGTGCTGTGAGTACCATTGTGGCCCTTGGGGCTTCCAAAGTTGAGTAACCCCGGTCTAGATGTACCCTAAATGAATATAGACATAAGCCATCTTCCCCCAAACAAGAATTGGATGGAAGAAACTGATCAAGCAGTGCATAATTACAAAAATGTGCAGGATCCATGCCAGAAAATAAAGTATTTCACATCACAGAACCAGGTACAAATATACAGTTACTTGGAGAAAAAAAAAAGATATCCTGAGAAAACTTTAGAAGGCTAAGAATATATAATAGAAGAAACATACAGCAATCTGCAAACACAAAAGCTTTCAGAAACACCTCTTTAGTAAAAATTATCACTAAGCATCACTTGACCATTTGTGATGTGTTAACTGCTATTGGAGAAATGTATATATACAATGCACATAGCTAGTCAATATGAAGTGATAAAACCATCTAATGTGAATGATGCAAAATACATCCTTGAACTTTACATAAATCTATCAAACCTAGATTCTTATGTGGCCCCCTACCATTATATCTGAGCACCTCACAGGCTTTAAAGTATGCATCCTATAGACACTGCTGTGTGTACGGGCATCTCTGTTATCTCCATTCTTATAGAGGAGAATTGAGGCTAAGTGGTTGCCCAATGTTAAACAGGCAGTCTGTGGCAGAGCAGGGAATGAAAACTGGGTCTCCCAAGTCCTACGCTAGTGCCCTAAGCACTGCACCACCTAAAGAGGCAGAAGGCAGATGTTCAAATACTGGAAAAACTACTAGAAAGGAAGAAAGAGAAAGCAGAAATAATGTGCAGCATACAAGAGACGATCAAAGGTCAATTGGATATTTCATACCTTTACATAAGAATGGACACAGTATTCTAGTTGCTCTTCGTGGCACTTGGCAACAATATCAGTAAGAACCCTAGAGAAGAAAGGTAATAAGCGATTTTTCAGCATGAAGCAGAAAATACATCTTTACACACATTACATTTTATCACACTGTTGTACAGATTCAAAACTATCCATTATGTGTCTGATCCATGCAATTAACAGTCTGTGCCCATATGGAACGCATTGACTTCATGGTACAGCACCCTGCTTGTATGGGGCACAATGGTAAATCAGGGCCTTATTCTAAAAAGTTACTGCTATTCTAACAAAATACACCCAGTTAAAACAATGTTAACAGTTGTGATGTTGATGTTAAATGAGCCTACAAATCACTGGAGGACACTTCAACACTTATATGGATCTGGGAATATTATGAAGAAGTTACAATGAAGGGAATTAGAGAGAGTGTAAATGAAGTTGGGAATCAAAGTCTATTGAAAGCTATTGTGTCAGAATTTCTACCCTAACCTTTCAGGGCTTAGAACTCTGGCAAAGGGACACTTAGAAGGGAAGGGTTCTGCAGTGGGGTGTACAAACCCCACACAAGGCCAGAGGGGGTTAAAGAGCAGCTTTGGCTCGGGCATCTCAGCTCCATGCCAACTTTGTAGATGAGCCTTAAAGGGGAAAGGGCCCAGCCTGGGGTGGTAGACAGACCTCACCCTCAGGAGCCAGGAAGGAATGTAGCAGAGAGCCAAGCTAGCTTTAGTTCCCTGTGCACACAAAACTGTAGGGCAGGAGACTGGATGATCCGGGTATGACAGAGAAGATGTTGCTGCTTTTTGCTTCTGTTAAGCTAGTTTCCTTTCCTTTCTTGCCTTGAGAACTAGGAGCAGCAACCTGGAGCAGAGGCCCCCCCTCCTCACAATATGAGCTCCCCAAGGGGAAGGGGGGCTAATGTGGTGAGGAGTCTGTGGAAGAAGCAAGAGATCTGACCATATGCTGTAAGGGTCCCTGGGTTAGAACACAGAATAGAGGGAGGGACCGGATTAATCTACAACCTCACTGAGAAAATTAGCAGAAAGACCCCAAACACTAGAGGCCAGAATGACTACTGGGTTTGGAGCAGGTCCAGTGTGGGGTCCTGGACTAATGGGTGAAAAATCTTGTTTTACCCCAAAAAGGATCAGAGTAAAGATGACCGAGCCAGAGGGCCGGGTCACAAGGCAAAAGGAACCACTGGTGAAGCTGGATGGCAGGACTACAGAGCAAAAGCCTTGCACAGGCAGCACACTGACTGGTAAGTCACTTTGCCAGAGGCACCCTCTCTGTATGCAGTTAAACCTGCACCAGTGGCCATGTTTTTTTGAGAGCTCTCTCTTTTTAACATATCACCCCATGAAATTCACAAAGGTACTGAACATAAGTCTGCTCCATCTTTATTAGAACATGTCCTCTGTTAGCTACCCCCCGATTCTTTGAGCACTTCAGGCAGGATACATTCTATTTATTCTGCAAAATGTAAAAATAAATAGCCAATGTTTACATGGCAAGAATGAAAACAAAATTAGTGCAGCAGCTCTCAAATGTTAAGACCTAGTGGACCATATTCCAAACTTAAAATTATTTGGTGTATATGTTAATTAGTATTGCTATCATGGATTCTTAATTATATGTTAATTAGTATTACTATCATGGGGGTTATGAGAGAGGTCTATAAAATCATGACTGATGTGAAAAAAGTGAATAAGGAAAAGTTATTTACTTATTCCCACAATATAAGAACTAGGGGTCACCAAATGAAATTAATTGGCAGCAGGTTTAAAACAAACAAAAGGAAGTTTTTCTTCAGTCAGCACACAGTCAACCTCTGGAACTCCTTGCCAGAGGATGTGATGAAGGCTAGGACTTTAACAGGGTTCAAAAAAGAGCTAGATAGATTCATAGAGGTTAGGTCCATCAATGGCTATTAGCCAGGAGGGTAGGAATGGTGTCCCTAGCCTCTGTTTGTCTGGAAATATGTGACAGGAGAGGGATCACATTAGGATTACCTGTTGTGGTCCCTCCCTCTGGGGCATCTGGTATTGGCCACTGTTGGCAGACAGGATACTGAGCTAGATAGACCGTTGGTCTGACCCAGTATGGACATTCTTATGTTCTTATTCTGATAAACCAATCCATGAACCACAATGTTTACAACTACTGAGCTAGTTTTTTAGATGTTTTCTGTGTACTCCTGCTATAGGATCCAATAAAGCCTTTATTTTTTACATTGTTTTGCAAACCATTTCTCATTGCTAATATAATTAGTACTCCTTGGAAAATAAATAACTGAGCAAATTATTTGCTAAGATTCTAGTCATTCAGTCCTTACTCATCTGATATCAACCGGAATTTTGGCAGAATAATGACTGCATGATTGGATCCCCAGGCAAATCAGTAATCAAGACAAAAGTACAAAGAAAATATTTTTTCACAATTATGAACAGTTTTGAATTTTTTTTCTATAGTTTTTAACTTGTTCAACCCCAGGTATTTCAAGTTATTCAAAACAAAATACAATGTGTGTACATGTACAGTGATCAAACAATGAAAGGCATGCACAGAATTTTGCTAGTGCACAGCTGTGCATGTTGCTATTGACATCAGCAATGTTGTTACAGAGCCAGTACCCAGATAAGGAGGTAATCACTGAAAAGCCATTTTCTACCAGGTGGGTGGATAGCCAAGTATTTAAGCATAAAAAAGGCTGCCCTTCCAGTCTCTAAACCAACTTTATTACTACCTCATTTTCCAGCTACCCCAATTTATACTAACTCTGGAAAAACCATCTATTCCCCAGTTGGCATTAGAGTTAATTAATTAGGTGTTTAGGGGTCATAGGAGAAGGTCTGATATCCTCCTTTTGGAGACTGAGTATATCACCACTGGGATAAGCTCAGCCTTTGCCAGCCAGGGAAATTGCACCGCTAAATTAATTCCAGACATAATTTCCTATTCATGGAAGTTCAGGACCTGAAAACCCTTGAAGTGTTGAGCCTTGTAAACGCGTATTAAAGTTAACTTAAGGAATTCAGCATCAGGAACCTGAAGTCTTACAATAAATCTCCCTTCAACAGTTAAGCAGTGCAAACCAGTTTCAGTAAATATATAAAATATATTAACAGCACTTAGAAACCCAATGGGACTGCTGAGGATTAAGTTGTGTTTGTCTTCTGGTTACTCCCCAGGCATTAATTGCTGGGGAAAGGCCAACAGAGAGAAGTCTATGGAGTACAACATCCTTTTCAGCATATCTGCTGGAAATTACCTCATTCTCTTTTTCTGTTTTCAGGGTTAAGAGTAGCAATAAATATTTTATTTTAAATAAATAAATATTTTAGTTGGACATTCCTGGAGGTCACAGACCCTTGGTGAGTCACTCCCGCTGACTTTTATTTCCTTGGATAATGCCTTCCCTGTTGTTCACTGTTAATGCTTAAATATTTTCATTACAAACTGTCCAAAATGGGGTAACCTGACTCACCTAGTTATAAACTTAATCCTACAAGGCACTGACCTCTTTCTTTGAGGTGCTCAGCAGCCTCAACCCAGAAGGAAGTGAGAGGGAATTAAGGGCACTAAGCACCATTCAAGGAAGTGCTCAACACCTCAGGAAACTTTCTAGCAAAGCTCCTTGTTACTAGTTGGCAGACAAGTGATTTGAACAGTAGCAAAAACAATATCTGCATAGGAAAAACAATTTTATGGCGCATGTCAATTGTGATATCATAGCCTACATTTAGTTACCTGACTGACTTACAAAGTTCTTTGTTACATTTAGGAGTCAGATATTTTGGGATAAAGAGCTCATCTTCTATTAAAATCTAAATACCATACTCAGCCATGGTTCATAACTGAACTCTCACCAAAAGTCACACTATGGAAGGGGGTCAGCAACCTTTTCAAACCAAAGGGCAAAACTATATCAAAATTCAGAACAAGTGGTCAACAAAGAGTCAGTATAAGAATGCCCATTTGCATGACTGAAAATATACAATGTACTATCACTGATAATTGATTAATATTAATTAATCATAATTATATTATAATTATAGTAATAATTAATTAATTGGTTATTCTTAATAATAGCATAAACAAAACATTGCACTCAACAACTTTATTTAATGGGACTTCTGTGCTAGCATCTTTTTGCACATTTCTTTGAAGTTTACATCACAACTGGCCAAATTCAGCTTCACACATGCATTCATGCTGTCTGCTGTCAATCTTGAGTGTAAATTACCTTTGAAGTGATTCAAATGAGAGAAAGCCTGCTCACACATATAAGTGGTGCCAAACATTGAAAGCAAGGCCAAGCTGACATTCTGATGGTGGTGTATGAGACAGGTGTTGTATGTGACAGGAAGTTCTTTCCAAGTTTGCAGAATCAGATTATCATCATGCTCCAATTTCTTCATGTAAGTCCATTTGTGCAGTTTTGCCAATTCTGCACATTATCGAGCAAGGCATTCCAAATCAGAATTCAGCTTGACAATTTTTTCCACCTAGATATCTGAATCCTTGAAATCTGCTATTTCCTTTTCCAAATCACTGACTGAGATACCTGGAATGATTGTCGTTCTTTAACGGATGCTTTATGTAGACAAATTATAAACTTGGACAAAGCACTGTGTTTGCAAAAGTCAATAAAATGAAACTTGAATGCCATCAGGAGCTCAGAAACAAACCCAGCAAGATGGTGCAAATCAAGGCTGTTACTTGGATTCCCTCTCTGATACGAATCACAAAACATTTATTAATCTTTTAAAAAGTGCCAGTCTGCCCTTCTCAGTATCTGCTGAAGAGAGTCAATTTTGACTCAAATCCATATACTTCCTGCTGCAGAGTCAGGACTGTATTTCCTTGCGCTTGTAGATTAAGGTTCAACTCATTCAAATGACCAGTAATATAGATGAGATAGTAAAACTTGAGCAACCAGTCACAGTCTGAAAGCTCAGACTTTTTCACACGCTTCATATTCAAAAATGACTTAATTTTGTTAATGCTGGCAGCAAAATGAGACAAAACTTTGCCACAAGATAACTAGTGAGCAGTGACTGAAATTGACGGTGATTAAGGGCTCTGGCAAGAATCTAATTGACAATGTGAACAACCAGTTCCGTTACATTTCTGAGTTCAGTTCTACAAGATTGCGCACAAAGTGCCTCCTGACGCACAATCCAATGAAAATTCAAAAGCAGGTGATTCAGCTGTTCCGACAAGAGTAAGGAATCCCCTGTATTTGCTGACCATGCTAGGTGCACCGTTCTTATACACTGATGCAAGATTATCCATCTGTCTTTCTTTCTCATTTACAAAGTTCATCACAGTTTTAATAACGTCTTTGCCCCTTCTTCGATTTCTCATTGGTAATAGCTCAATCATTTCTTTGTGCACAGCATTTCCACAAATATATCGTCCCAGTATACTCAACTGATTAATGTCACAAATGTCAGTTGTTTTGTCCAAAACAAACAAAAATAAGTAGCAGCGCTCAAATTTTGCATTTGTTCCTTGTCAATTTGATGGGCCTTTTCACAGCTCTGTCATGAACTATTTTTGCTGATAATGTCATGTCTTGAATTTTCTGTACGATTTTGTCATTGTTTTGAAACTCATCATGACCAATTTTTAGCATGTCTCTTTTCAAGTAATCCCCATCAGTGAAAGGCTTCTCCTCTCGAATAATGCTGTATGAGCCTGCAAAACTTGCAGAGTTTAAGCTCCTACCTTTTTTTGACCATGACAGTTGCCTATTTTGCCCAATGTTCATTTTTGGCCGCAGCTCCTTGCAGGCTTTTTTTCACACTCCATCCTCAGGGTATTTTGTAGAAAATGCTGCATGTTTTGTCATGAAATGCCACTCTAAATTCATTTTTTTGGTATGAGGACAGTCTCATTCTACAAATGAGACAATGTGGAGATCCAGACCTAGCCACAAATGCATATAAATCTGTCCATTCCTTTTGAAAATTTCAGTACTCATCATCTCCCTTTCTCTTCACCATTGTTACTATTAGAGGGCCACAGAGTTCACCATCACATATGATGATGGAAAGATTTCTCGACCAATCAAATAAAAAGAGAATATGCATGACCACCAATGAGTGGAGAGGTGGATGGTTGTGAAAATGAATAGTTAAAGGTGAATAGACAAAAAAAGAGAATCTTGACATGTATAATTATGCCTTTTTAAATTTTTGAATTAACTTTTCATTTTAATTTTAAAAGTTGTGTGTATTTTAGGAATAACAAAAGAGCCATATTTGGTTCCATACTGAGAGCCATATTTGGCCCTAGAGCCATAGGTTGCAGACCCCTGCACAATGGGATGTATTTGCCCTTAATATATATAACAATTTTTTGAATACCTTGTTACTGCAGTGGTAACCTCATCCATGTCGTTTTGTACCAGAACCCAAAAGAGTTGATTCAGGATCACAGGAAGAAAATTCATAATTACATGAATCTTCTCAATTTTCAGCAAATTCTGTATGAGACACAAAGCAGAATAAAGATGGATTTCAAACATAAACCATAGTCCACTAGGGCCTGATTTCCACTCCATCACACTGGTTTCACCATCTGGTAATTGCAGCGAGGTAGAATTAAATCAGTTTAAGACAGTAGAGAATCTTGCTCCATGTTTGCTCATATGTAGCAATTTTGAAGGACTGAAGTTTTTACTTTTAAACCTGTGTCCCTACAGTTTTGAGAAAACATTATTCCTGGGCTGAGACCTCATATGCTGTGTGTTTCATTTTAGATAAAATTATGAGCAGGTAAAAAATCATACTGATTAAAAACTCTCTAGACTGAATGGACAGTGACACCCCATTATCCTACATGATAGAGCTAGAGTTATTCATTAAAATAATATTGTTATGGATTTAATTCTCTGATTTTCTTCAAATGAATTTCTGATTTACATATAGAAACCGAAATTTTGGGAAATTATTTTCCTGACTATTGTTTGTTCATGAACTGTGCACTTGGAAAATCTGTTATCTATTTATGTTGTGTGACTGGCTACCTAATTCATGTGATTTTATTTCTGTTTCCTGATCGGATGATTGAAATATAACAAAGAGGCATGCAAAAAGTAGCAAGTAATGAACAGTGCACTTCTAGCATGCTTCTCTGGGTGTGTAATCACTCATGCTAAAATTCAGGCACCTTTTGGGTATTCACAAACATTTTCCCAAATACCTAGTCAACAGCTGAATACACATGAATAATAAATACATCATAGAAGAAATGGAACCTAATGCTTTTATTCATGAAAATAGTCACAATTTTAAATTCAACCAGGACTAATTATTACTATATTTAAAACAACAAAAACAAAAGCAACAAAACAAATATCTCACTTTCATTCACACATATTACAAAATGACTTCTTTAAATAGTTGCCCAGTGAAATGTCATGACTACTGATAAGATACAGCAAAATTATCTTTCACTGAGCAGCTTAATAAAATCAGTTTAATTGTGAAAATAGAGTAATGAGGGGAAAATGCCTTTCATGTTAGTCTCTTAACCTAGAAACTGCTATTAGATTCAGATGATCACTAAGAAAGTATAATATGTTTTGTAAATTGCCCTTCAGTATTCTAGCTCCTTCTTACTCTCCTCCAAAATATGTATTTTAAGGTGAGCCCATGTGATTTTCTCACTGCCCAATGGATTCGGAATTCATTGTAGGAGTGGGCATCCATGTAAGAATGCAAAAAGGAATAAGATCCCCCTATGAGGGTTCACTGTATCCTTGGGCCGGTATGCAGAGGTACATGGTACTGGATGCCAATTTCTTAACTTCCTCTCTTCTGCAAAAAAAGAAGGGGAAGAAGTAGGCCTGGAGCAAGAGGGGAGCAGCAAAATAACTGTGGCTCCTCAAACTCTAATTCCTTCTCTGCAACACTCTCTGGTGCAGCATGGCAGCAGGCTCTACCTTATGATGACCTATGTCCTTGGGACACAATCTAACCCATGGCAGTTTAGAGCCATAAACAGGTTCACTTGGGAGGCAAATGCAAAAAAGCTAGAATTTAGTAGGGTTGTTAAATAGCATGTCACTGAATAGTTGTGTAACTATTCAATAGTCCCCAGAGGCAGGCCAACAACCAGTGAGCTCCCAGCCCCACTCCCTGTGTCATGCTGTGCTGCTGCCTCTCTATCAGAACTGGTTCCTCGTGAAGACCGGCTCCCACCTGATGCCCTGTGCTTCTGCCTCTGATACAGAGGCAGCAGTGTGGGGTGGCAGCAGCCCCTGTTTGTGGGGGATCTGAGCTCCCCAGATGAGAGGCTGCTTCACAGCAGTGTCCCCTGTCCCCCTCTAGCCCTCCCCCCCACTGTGCCCAGACTTATCAGTTAATCGTGTAGTTGTCTACACATTGACATCCCTAGAATTTAGCCCTTAAAATGCATTTATCTACATCAGCTTGTAACACATTTACAATTATTTTACCTTGCAGGACATGATAAAGTTTGAGGTAGGAGGCTGGGAGAGATCCATTTCTCTTTTTTGGCACTGCTGGAAAAAGGAATTCAGATATGGATCCTAAAATGAAAAACACACACTAAAGTTAATGTCTATTTTAGCATGGACTGCAATTCAAATATTTGCTAACAATCTCAATGATTTGGTCATGCTGGTTAAAATCCAGGAACTTTACACTGAACCATACAGCATTGCAGAATAATAGAAATCAGATGTGGAAAAGGCCAGCAGGGATTTGACTACAATAGTCCATCCACTTACCAGCAGAGTGCCTTTGCTAATGCTTTGTCCAGTCTTGTTTTCAGTGTCCAAAGCAATGGGGTTTTCCACGATCTAACATATCTCAACATCAGGATGTTTTAAAATTTCTAGTTACATCCGTCTGTATCATCCTAAATAATACCCCTTTTCCTTAAAAGACGTATTTACTTCTTTAGTTTCTCACTCCTCAGCCCTCCTACATTGAGATGATCTTTAATGTTAGACAGATTCATAGAAGATCCAAGATATATTGTATTAAGATAATTTGTCAGGATTTTCCTAGCACTCATTTTTGATGGACAGATAAGGGCATCTGAGAGAAAATGCAAACTCACCTGAGTATTTACAGTTGATACAACAAATGAAGACACTTTGAAAAGCAGCTTCCCACCATCTACCCACTTAATGTCACTTCCACTCTGCTGGAAAAAAAATATTGTTCTCTTATTTCCCCATTTACTAACACCACAAAATTATACACATGTCAGCATCATTCAGTTCTGCATCACTTTTTGCTGCAGAGCTTTGTGAATGTGCAAGTTCCCTCAGGGCTGGATAGTAAATTATTTGAAATATTCAGTTCTCAGTTACTGCAGAGGCAGTCACAATGGGAGTTTCCACACTATCGTGTCACTGCCACAAAGCACTGGATTAGATCCACAGACCTATTTAGCTCTTCTGCATTACTCAGTTTGTACAACGGCAGAGGAAACTGCCCAGAAACTCTCCTGCTGAGGATTTTTAACTGGGCACAGCTCAAGGACTAGTAGGGAATCCTGGGAGCAATGACAAAGATCAGGGGACTTTTGCTAGTCAGACTGGGTAGGGAACCCCAGCTGAAAGTGTATAAAACCCACTCTCCACACTATGTTGCTTCCAACAGTTGTGAAGATTTTATAGTTTACCCATTTACTGCCAGTTAGGTGGGGTAATTTATTTTCCCAGCACTCCACAAGAAAAGACATAATTTGTCCTGATTCTGTTGGTATACATATCAGCTTAAAATCTGAATGATATTCATATGAATACTCTAAGCAGCATGGTCCAGTTTATGATTCATACAATGGCTCCTTAACATTGCCAGCATGGCATAAATGAGAACCTGGCCCTACCATTTTAATAACACATACTTCAATCTCTCTCTTCCCTTTTGAATAATATATAAATATTTCTTAATACCTTTCCACTTGCAGGATCTTGAAGGCTTAAGTAACTGGGAGGCAAACTGGTTGCCACTGGAATGTTATGTTCTTGAGAAGCTAACTGGGCATCTTTCAGTAAAGGAAGCCAAGCATATCCAACTGCACACAAGAGCAAACCAATACAACATTTTTTAGTCTAAGATCTTCAGTTCACAGGATTACAGTGTACAAAAGCAACAAACAGAAACTGTGAAATCCTTAAACCTCAGATGAACAAATATCACTATAAATATAATGCAGACAAACATTAGCAAGGCATTATTTGAAAGTAATTCTACTGCAGGTACCTGGTGTTTCCAGAGCCTCTTTCTTTTTGGCATTAGCTTTTGCATTTATGTCACAGGTGACATGATAAAATGAAAACAGAATGTGGTGTTTCTTATGGAGTTGAGTGGGGAGCTCAATTTTCACCTGAAATGTAAAAGGTTACACCTCTCTTTAGTTTAAAGGGAATCAACCAGGACTAAGAGATGGACTCTAAAGGAGAAATTCCTCTTTCTATATATCTCTAATTAAAGCTGCCCTTTTGACCGGCAACTGTGTTGCTCTTTTTTACTGGTGTAACAGCTAGTCTTTTAAGGAAATCATTGAGAGGTAACATTTATTATGCTCACTGGTTTTTCTTCCCTTGCCTTTGAATTTGTGTATCTAATGAAATAGCACAGAACTGAAAATTCAAGAACCCTGCTCAAACAGGCTGCTTAGAATCAGTCATCTCCTCTCCAGGAGACCCTAATCAGAAGACACCATTCTTTCTTTCTCTATCACTCCTCCTTTAGTAGAAGAGTGAGTCAGCCTGGATACCCTTTAAATTAAAAACATTAATGATACTTCATCATAAGTGATTTTATGACAAAGACTGAAGGTGAACAAGGGTTGATGTAAAAATAAAAACTTTTATTTATGATCTCAGATGAGTCATAAATCCCATAGGTCCCAATAAGAAAAAGTAGTCTATTGTTCACTTATCTGCACAAAGGCAAGGTGGGCTATTATTAATCTATTGAAACACATGGGGAAAATACACTGAAAAATTTTACTGTGGCAACAAATGGATAATACCCCTTATGCACAGTAGTTATGAAGTAACGCTGTACCTAACTAATCTAGAGTTAGAAATTGGGTTGGACTTATTTCTGATATTATTATCAGGTTAAGGGTGAAAATAGCATATATTATAAACATATCAATGAAATGAGCATTTAAACATGAAACTTAAACAATTTCTTTAGATGCTACACTAGGTTAACAATGAGTAGTCCTGTGGCACCTTAGAGACTAACAAAAATATATAGTATCATGAGCTTTCGTGGTTAAAACCCACTTCATCAGATGAGTTGGAGTGGGGAAAAAAAGGTTCTTTTAGATATTGCACTATATTTGTTGCTTGTCAGGGTCAATACTGTGCGGCAGGACCACCAAAATCAATTTTTGTTAGATGGTGAAGTCTGAACTCAATACGTTATAGTCATGCTGGAAAAAACTCACCAGAACACAGAGGGCTTGCATAAGGCCCTCTGCACCAATTGGGGTCAGATTTTCAGATGTGCTGAGCACCTTCAACTCCAGACTCTGTAAATCAGGCTCCCTTAAGTATCCATGGAGCTTAAATGGATACTTTGTATTTCAGAGAACTCCACCCATTGAGCCTGACCTGTGCTCTTCACTAAGGCTAAGTTTCCATTGAAATGAAAGGAAAGTTTTGCCAATGAAGAGCACAAGACCAACCCTGCTGTCTGCAGTACTACTAATATTACTATACTCTGAAAACAAAAGTGCAAAGTCTAGAAAAGCAATGATCTTTTGTTATTGTGCTGTCAATAACACTAATACTACAAGGCTATGGAGCACTCTGAATTGTTTAGGGTGAAATTTCACCTGCAGAAAACCCAAGGAACAGGGCTTTATGCTGGTGAAGTGTACATTTGCATGCAAAGGAGCTAATGTAGCTATTACTATACCCCACAAACTGAGGGCCAGGTTGCAGGCTTCGTTACATTCCCCAAATCTGTGGCTAACCTGCAGAAGCCACAGTCTCTTACTGCATGGTGAAGCTCTGTGGTGTTTAAATGGTATGGAGGGACTTAAGCTGGGTCTGGGCACCATGCATGAATTTCACCTCTAAAGAACAGTGCAATGAAAACATTAAATGGAACTAAAGTTGGAGGTTGGCCTTGGTACTGGCAAATACATTAGAAAGCAGGACTGATCATTACTAAGTATGTACACAAAAGAGTTTACAAAAAGACTGGCCATTGTGATATATTAAGAGAAATGGTGAGATTTTATTTCATGCTCTGTGTGTTTCAGTGAGTAAAATCTTGCTATCCAATGAAACTCACACTCACCTGTATACGTGAACAGTTATAGCAGGACAGGTAATTTAAAAAAAATATTTCTGTGCCTTTAATTAACACGTATTGTCAGAGTAATAGTTGTCTAGTCAGTGAGGAATGAACTGACCTCATCATAGAAATCAGGATTCTGGGAATGATGTAGCACTGCTGTGTAGGCTGCTGTTGTAAATAATGGTCCGCCAGGCTTCCCATAAATACACTGTTAAGATATTACACTTCAGTTCAGTTGTCAAAGCTTGCAGATAATACTAATATAGACATAGCTCAAAAAAGATTTACAAGAGTGTCTTTTCTTTATATAGACTGTTCCTGCACAATGCAACACCAATGATTTACTGGGGCCTCTAGGCACAACGACAATAACAAGAATTTCCTACATTAGCAGAATAAGGGAACTTAACAGGCCCTTTCTATTTCTAGTTTCTATTATTCTTGATTAGCTTATTTTATGTGTGGGGAAATGGAGGTGCAAAGATATTAAGTGGATGGCTTATGGTTAAAAGTGAAGTTGAGGAAAAAAGCCAGGTTCTCTATTCATTGAACAACTCTGTATAAGTTGGGAAATCTAACACTGATAATCTTAGTTTCTTAATATTATTTTAATGCATGACATATCTACATGGACAATCGACACATCTGGCTGTTCATTAAGTGAGCCAGCCAGATGTGCTGACCACCAGCTTGGCTTATATGCTGAAGAATGAACTGGGGACCTCCACAGTGAAAAGCCAGAGCTGCTACAGGTTGAGCTAACAAGCCAAGGTTTTGTTGCCGGAGGCTGAAACAACTAATTTCCTCTGTGGCATCTTATAGACTAACAGATTTATTGGAGAAGCTTTCGTGCATCTGATGAAGTGGGTCTTTGCCTACGAAAGCTTCTGCTCCAATAAATCTGTTAGGGTACGTCTACACTAGCCCCCTAGTTCGAACTAGGGAGGCTAATGAAGCGACCGAGTTGCAAATGAAGCACGGATTTAAATATCCCGCCATTCATATGTTCTCGATGCGCCATTTTGAAACTGACTAGCCCAGAATAACTGCCCGGCGTCTACGCGCAGTGAAACAGGAGTTAGTAAACCCCTAACTCGAATTAGCTGTTACTCCTCATGGAATGAAGTTTAACAGCTAATTCGAGTTAAGGGTTTACTTTGAACTCCGTTCACTGCCGCTTGTAGACGCGTGAGCAGTTATTCCGGCTGGTCAGTTTCCAAAATGGCGACCGCCCGGGAACATGCTAATGAAGCGCAGGATATTTAAATCCTGTGCTTCATTTGCAATTTCGGTCGCCCTCATTAGCTTCCCTAGTTCGAACTAGGGGGCTACTGTAGACATACCCTTGGTCTATAAGGTGCCACAGGACTTATCGTTGTTTATTTAGATTCAGACTAACAAGGCTACCCCTCTGATACTCATTTCCTCTGTGGATGTCACAGAGTGGGATGTGTGTCACACACTCACTAGTGGGTTACACACAATATAAGGATAATAGGGCTAGCCCTGTAGCCCTAGAGGCAAAACTGCCTTTTAAGTCAAAAGAAATTCTGCTTTCATCAGGACTGCAGGCTCATAGGACCATATCTACTAGAGCTTAGACTAAAATAAAAGGAAGAGCATGTGAAAAATATATCAAACAACAAATTGAGTCATTCTATTGTATCTAATCTACTATGTGTAGGGGAAAATGTTCAGTGGTAGTTATGCTCCTTTATCACTTAAGCGCCTTTTGCTTTTGAAAATCCCACCCTTTAATTTTAAGTAGCTCATCATCATCATGTTAAATAAAGCCTGAACTTTCAGACTAAGACTTAATAAATATCTACACTCTAATTTTCATAGGACATATGCAAAAGTGTGCATTCTTTACTGTGGCATGCAAATTCCCCCCGTTTGCTGCTGCGAGTTGGAATGATAACATGCACATAACGTTACTGTTCAGAGATCTGTATTCCAAAGTCAGGTGTGCATTTGCTTTACAATTTGGGTCCTAAATATCAGTTTAGGAACTTAGACATTTAAGAGCTATTTAAGGATGTACGTATTGAGATTGCCAAGATATTCTAATGATTCAGACAGGTATTCCTTTACAACTAATGGAAGTGATGTAAATGAACAAATCCCCACAACAGCTTGGAAAACCCTCAATCCAAGGACTTGATCCAAAGTCTATTGAAGACAATGAAGAGGCTCCCATACTTTTCCATAGGCTTTAGAGCAGGCTTCAAATCAGATCCTTAGCTGGTGTAAATCAACATGGTGCCACTGAAGTCAATGAAGCAAAATTGATTTAAGCTAGCTGAGGACTGGTGCTGGGTGTATAAAACATTTTGGAGCTGAAATGCAGACTTCAGTACCCAGCTTAATCACCCAAATTTGAAAACTCAGGTTTGTGCTGTAGGTGTGTATGCTTGTGTCTGCCTTGGATTGTAAGCTCTTTGGAACGGGGACTATCTGTTTTACGTCCATACAGAGCTGCACACGCTGGGGTTCTGGCCCATGATCGGGGCTCCCAATTGCTAAGATGATACAAATAATAAATAACAACAATAGTATCAGTACCGTATATGGTCTATATTGAAAACACTTCATTGTTTTTCTAAGGCTGTTTCCAGGTATAGGATAGGCACAGCTTGACATTTTAAATCAAAACATTCTGCATGCAATGGCGGTGCCATTTTCTTGGAAATAGCCATGTTTTGCAAGCTTTCTTTTTGCCTAATCACTGAACTAGCACTGCAGGGTTGACACTTCCAGCTGATACAGTTAATAACTGCTATTAAAAAGATTGTTATGTAGAGTTAAAAGACTATATTACAATATTCACACTTTAAATGTCCCTGATTAGAATACTCTCAATTGCTGGGTTTCATATGAAACCTCTTTTGATACATTGTTCTGTGAATGTGCTTTTTTTTTGCTCACCTTCATTGGCTTGGCTCCTTCTTCATCTGAACTTTTAAATTCAATACACACTGTAATGTTCCGCCTGCAATAGCGATGCATAGAAAGTGTAAGTAGAAATCATTAGATCATGAAAACACATAGAAATTAAGATATGCAAAATATAACAAAACATAACAAGATTCTGCTTAAAATCTGGAAAACACTATGGATGATGAGCCACATAATAAATATGTGTAGCTCCCCCAAAATCATTGGAAATAAACACATAAAAAGAATAACTTGCAGGCACCAAATTAGGCTTCAAATGCATTATGCAAAAGCAGAACATAAAGTATTTAGCCTTGTCTTGACTTGAATTCATATTCAATTAATAAGAATATGCACAGAGCTCTCAAGGTTCATTTCAGAGAGGATCAACTGTATACATATTTATGTTAAAATATATTTCCCTAGAATATTGCCAGACAGCAATTACTATACTACATTTTCTTTGAGCTGCCTTCATAGCATAAAAGGGTCCTTTAATATCTGTATGTAAAATCACTTCCAGGAAATTCTTATTGTGGTTAAAAGTTCCATACAGAATCAAATAGACAGCAAGTTAGTTCAGTAATTTAGAATCTTATTCTGCCACCTTTAGCTATGATGAGTAGTCCCACTCATTGCAGTGAGAGCACTCATGGATTAAGGGATTACTTAAGATGGCTAAGAGAGGCAAAATCAGGCCCTCAAACAGTTGCTTACTTTACCTTGCTGAAGCATTTTTGGCTATCATACTTGAGATGTTTTGGGTAGATGTATACTTGGTTCTTATATACTCTATAAGGCCGGGAATATTTTGTGGATACTTGTACAAATTCCTCCACTTCAACTGTAGGTTGATGCTCCTCTATATTATAAAATGGCTTGATTGGGATAAAAGATGATGTCACACAATCTTTAAAATAAATAAATAAATAAATCAGAAAATGAAATTGTTATTTTACAAACACACTAATAAGAAGTATTTAGGATGTAATATCCAATACCTAGACACAAAGGGCCAGTTTGTATCCCCATTTAAACTAGTGTTAATTGGTTTATTTGTATTGACTTATTTGTATTGATTTACATTTAAGTTAAATATTGTAGCACTAAATAAATATAGTGCCTTTAAATAAACATTATCCAGAACAAAGCATACTAGTGTCGTCCCAACTCTTATAATTTCAGCAATGTTACAGCTCTAAGTACAAGGCAGATTGTTTCTACTTGAGTTGACAGCTCTATTTAGCCCATTTTCTCATTTACTTTTTAAGTTCATCTGCTATCTAAGTGGCAGCCAACAAAATCAAGAGATAAGTTACCTAGAATTAGATTTACTACTTCAGAGAATTACAATATCTGAATTCAGTTCAAGAGATGGCTGATGAACATAATTATCCTTTCCTCCAAAGGGCAGAGTAACTCAGCATCAATGCCATAAAAGCACAGACTGATATTCCAATGCATGCTACTAAATCAGCGGAAAATTTGATTTCAGTAAGGAAATAGCCTGGCTGTCTGAACTACACAACTCCAAAGAGGTCAGACACTGACTCCTATCCCAAGGAAAAGCAACCTGAAGCTCAGCCCTGCAAACTCTAAGAGCCAACCAAGGGGTAGTTAGATCATACAAACAAGCTCTCCCTGCCTCTTTTACATCCTAATTCTCCCTCTTGCACCCTTCATAACTTCCACAATCAGAAGTCATGCCACTTTCAGGCTGGGATAAATTTTATAGGACTACTGAGTAAGGGCAAGATGTGGAGACTGTGCTCAATTGCAATACAGTATTTTCTTTTTAACAAACTCTTTCAGTGTTTCCTCCAGCCAATTTCTCAACTAAAACAAGGCCATGCCTGGTCTCAGGCATTTTCATCCATAGCTGTGAGATATATTCCAGAAATAAGCTAGAAAGAGCCTTTGTCCTCTACCTCCCAATCGATACTAGTGGTGAATAGCTGAATTACATTTCCTAAGTATTGATCAGCCAATATGGGCCAATGGCTATTATAAGAGGTTCTTTATCTGATTTATTCTCATTAGCGCCACAAAGCTGGTCACTTTTGCTGACCTCAAGAATCTATCCATCAGCCAATGAAAAATTCAATAGTCACACTCAGCCATCGAAGAGCTGTTTTCCAAACAACTAACATTCCATCATCCTGGAAGAATTTGATCCCAGGTTAGGATGTCTTGGCCCGCATAGTAGAGACTAGTATTCTTTCCATGAGCGCTTGCTCTTGACAGAGTACAGAAAGTCTGCTCTGGAGAAGGGGATGCAGTATGCTCTCCTGCTGCCAAGTGATGAGCCCACTAGCAGCAGCAGCGATTGATATATTTCTGATCGAAACAAGCCATATATATGATAGGAATGAAAGGCCTTAAGAGGATGATGGGATATTGCCTCAACATATTCAGAGAATCTATTTTAAATGAGTCAAGCAGAGCTTTGCAGAAAAATTTAAAATTGTCTAACTATGAGATGAACATTTTTTAAAGGTTTTGGAAAAAAGTCCAGCCCTAGAATGAGACTTATCTCCATGGGGAATACCTATAGCATTGTTATACCAGCTGCAGTCTCTGTTTTGTTCTCCTAAAGAGACAGGTAATACTGGGTACCAACATGGAAAAGCCTTTAGGGCAAAAGGGAACAAACAGAACCTAACACAGATTCCTGAGGACTCTTTATTCCAGCTCATTCCCTGAATGCAAATGTTTCTAGCAGCTCACGGAATATGGTGACATAGACCCATATATTTCCCTATTGTGTCTAATTAACCATGTAGAAAGGGAGAAAATAATGCACAAATGCTGCAGCTTTTAAAGAGCAATGGCTCAGGCACATCCTACCCCACTGTCACCATCCCTTAGGAACCAAGGCTCCAGTCAGCATATGAAATCTTTTTCAATGCAGACAGCGCAACAGACACACACCCTACTAGCTTTTGGCCAGGTTGCTATTAACTACCAATCTACTAGTTACTCTCTGTGACTCCACTGTGTGGAGCCTCAGAGCTCTGTTTTTTTAAATGTGGTTTCATGAGATAAAAAAGGGCTTACCCCAACTACAGCAGTTGTTACTTGCCTTCCTATGGACCCTTTGGCCCTGCTCCCTTTCTGTGAGTTGTCTGGCAGATGCATGGATATTTTGCAGAAGGGAAACCTGTGGCTGTATAGCATAGGGGGGAGGACTCATGTAGCTTCCAACACTCCCTGTAGGACTTACTTGTGTATGTCTCCTTTGCATCAGTGAGCAGAGGAGCCAAGGGTTTTAGATCAGCTTAAACACTGACAAACAACTTTTCCTAATATTCAATATATCAGGCACTTGCTGGACATATTGTAAATCAAGCAATATTAAAACAGACATTCCGTTTCTGATGTCTAATGCAAACTGATGATAATTCTCAGCAGGGTACTGGCAGTTCCTAGAGAGACAGTCTTATTGGGAATTTCTTAAAGAGATTGCTGACCAACTCTCTTCACGTTAACTTTCCTTAGCAATACAAGCTTTTAGCCATGGCTAAGAATAATTCAATGTTTCACCAAAAAGGTGTTAAATACAGATGGCTGCTTTAGGGACTAATTCAAGTCCACTGAAGTAAAGAGGTGTCTTTAAATTGATTGCAGTGAGCTTTAGATTGGGCCTTTAAAGAAAGGCAAATTTTCTGATGCCAAAGGGCTGTTATTAATAGCTCAGGGTGGGATTTCCAATGGAGCCAAGGGGAGTTAGGCAGCCAGCTTTCAGTGACTTTTAATAAATTCCATAGGCACTGATGCCAGGGTGCTGTTCAGTGGTGCTAATGATCAGTTTTTTATTGGTTAGGGGAAGCATTTAGGGGAGGGCAAAGAGCAGTGAGCAGCCAGGAGCCTTGGGGGAGGAGTTGGAGTGGGGATGGGAAGAGGCAGAGGAAAAATAAAAGTCAGGGCCTGTAACTTCCACATGCCCCTTTGAAAAGCCCATTGTAAAATATGACTAAGGAGGTAGGCAAAAACATATTGAACAAATCTGTGTGAAACAGGGCTGTTTTGCACACAAAAATGCAGCAAACAAAAATGGGGAACTTTCTCTTTATTTTATTTAGAAAAAACTTTGATGTTTTGTGAAGTTATTTTGTAGTTAAACTTTATGTGAAAATTTATTAAAACTGACAGAAATATAAATTGCTAAGTATGAATTAAAAGATATATAATTAGAGAGAAGCGCTTTAAGAATCTTATCTCCCTATTTGGTTGCCATGATTATGCCCGAGCTAGTCTGGTGTTCTAGTGACTCATAACAGAATGACTGGCTGTTAATTTCATTCCTCACTATAAACGGTGAATATTTTTAATAAATTCTTTTTTCTCTAAATTGCATTTTTTGAGGGTCTGAAATTATTAGTCAAATTCATGTTGAATTTGGTGAATAGTTTCAGTTGGTAAAACAAAATCAAAACAGTTGAACCTTTTATTTCAACTTTTTTATTTGATTTTGATTTTAAATTTGACCTTAAAAAGGGATGGGGGGAGGTAAAAAAAAACCCACCCTGAATATCACTGAAACAAAAACACAGAAAAAAATCAAATCAACCAAAACATTTTGAAACTAATAAAAAAAATCAAAAATGTGTTTCATGTTGACTTATAACGTTTGGATTGATTCAATTTTATATTTTTTTAATTGTGATTTGATAAAAAATGTTTTGGTTCCAATAAAACTATTGTTTTGAAGAATTTTTGGTTCAGCCCCTTTCCCCCTTCCCAAACCATGAAAAAATACTATTTCCTCAGGTCTGTTCCTCACTTTTGTGGCAACGTTGCCATTATAGCAACTCCTTTACAAGACTCAGACTTAACCAGTTCCTGAATTAACATTTCTCTGAGTTTGCTGAGCACCCTCAACTACCAATGGTAGGTACTGAGCTTTTTCCATGACTGGACCACAGAGAGAGGTAACCCATGTAGTAGAAAGAGAACAAATGAAATAAATTTGGGTTGGGAGACTTTGGCATTACTATAATAATAATACTTCCTATAGGGGCTGATCTAAAACCCACAAAAGTCAAATAGAGTCTTTCAATTTACTTCAGTACCAGTCAGAGGCACAGGCTGTGACTCATCAAATGAACACAGCACATGCTCTTCCTACAATTCAAAATAGGCATAGAAAAAAAAAAAGAATAATTCAATATGCACTGGTTAAAAAAAATCAACCCCCCTCCCAAATAATTAAAAAAGTCAAAATTACATTTTTTTCTTTCTTATCTTGCAGAACCGTGACAAAGCAATAATTAATTTTAAAGGCCTACATTAAATGCTGTAAATGCTGAATATTTATAAAATGGATTCATACTTGGATGTTCCAAAGGGAAATAATCTACTGCAATGTCCAGGTTGCCAGGTATGGTCTGTATTTTGCTAATCTTCTCTGCTCTGCAATGACAAAAAATGAAAACATTTTAGGATGCTGGTGCAGAGAATGCAAGAGAGGATGTAATTTCTGACTTAAGAAAGCAATATGAAATGAAATATGACCAGTCATTTAAATAATGAAATAAAGGTAAAATGTATTTAATAGGGCTATCAAACTGTGTAAGGAAAAAAAGTGTGTTATTTTCCCAAACAAATTAAAAGGGGTTAATAGATATGAAATCAAAATAACACTTTGATTAATAGAAAATCTTGCTTCCAACTAATTCCTATTTGGAAAATCATTTTATATGCTCCCACAAAGCCCTCGGCCCATGTTCTCCCTACCGTCTCCTCAGCCAAGGGTGACTGGACTCCAGCAGATCCAAACCCAGGGGTGCAGAAGTGAGAAGTGTTGCTTCATTCCTGCTTTCTCTGTGGAAGTACTTCCTTGGGGATTTTGTGGGGAGAGGGATTCATGGGAAAGGAAGGAGTCATATGGAAGAGAGTCATGAAGGTCTCAAGGACTTTTGCATGTGAATTAGTGAAGACCTCATCAGCATGAACTTACTGCTTTTCAATTTGCTTACTGCTGTACAATTTGAAACCCGCCCCCTCTTTAATAGGAATACTGGGAGCACTCACTTATGGGGAGGTTAAGGCACAATGGCTCCTGCAACAGCCACATTGAGAAGTCTTGCTCTTCTCTAAAAAAGAAGATTCTTCAGACAAGCTGACTAACTCATCAATGGCCAACTCTTGAAATTATTGCCCTAGACTTGAAACATGAGGATTAAGGGCCTGATCCAAAGCCCACTGAAGACAATGGGAGTCCTTCCATTGATTTTAATCAGTGTTGGATGAGGTCCTAGCAGAATTTCATACAAACGGAATAGTGATATTTTGTCAAATTAATGTGGTCATGGTTGGTTTTTTTGGGATATGAGGACATAAGGAGATATTCTGGGTCTGATTCTCTTGTTGCACTGGTGCAACTACATCAACTTCAGTGGAATTAATACTGATTTACACTTGTGTGAGAGGGGAACCATCCAAATCACCATTTCGTAATTCACATACTGCCAAATGTTTGAGAAAAGTAGATGCTTCCAATGCCCACTATACAGGTTGCTACAGCATCCCCAATTATAAACAATAGAGTGGGATGCAAGAACCATTAAAGGATTATTTTCATTTATATTTCTTTTCCTTACTTGTTCCTCCACGTCTACTGCACCTAATGGACATTAATTCCACGAATCACATTCTTTTAGTTGTAATAATGGGTATTAATGTCAAATGCCTTTCCAATGATCCTGGAAAACTCAGCCAAAAAAACTCTTTAGCAGATAATGGACTATTTTGAAAAACATGCATGTATATGGCTATTTAGGCACCTTCATCAAAATGAACCAGGATACTAAAGAAAAGTATTCCGTATAGCATTATAATCTTAAACCTCTCCCAAGATGACCAGAGACTCATTTCTTACCTTCTGTATTCTGCTATTAACTTAATTAAATCTTCAGTAGAAATCTTGTTACTTTCTTGCCTGAACAAAGGTGAAAATCGGGAGTCTCTGTCAACATTTCCCTGATTATCCTTAAACACTGGTCTATAAAGAGAGAAAATAACAAATATTTGATTATAGTCAGGCATGCTTAGTCATATTAATTGAAAATTTTCAGGTCACATATAGTTGTTTATCACTTATGACACAAGATGAATTTCTGTGCAAAAGTCAAAGAGAACAGATAGTTAAAATTTCTCTCTATGGAATACAAGGCAAATATGCAATTCTTAGTTCCTGTTAGGGGATATAGTTGAAATCATACTTGGATGACCCAAAGGGATACAATTTATTCACATATGTAGGCCACAGTCTTACAAAGACTTCACACACTACACACTGACATTTAATTTTATGCAACAGTTCTACTGACTTCAAGAGGATTACTGCAGTGTACAAAGTTCCAGATGCACAGTTTTAAGGCCAGAAGGGACCATTCTGATAATCTAGTCTGATTACATGCATAAGATAGACCACAAAATTTCATCACATCACACATATATCAAATCTATTATTTCTGGCTGAGCTAGTGCATATCTTTTAGAAAGACATCCAAGACTTATTCAAGTGACAGAGAATTCATCACCTCTAGATAAATAGTTCCAGTGGTTAATTACCCTTACTGTGAAAACAAACAAGCAAACTAAGCAACCTAAACCCAAACCAACCAACCAATAAAAAGGCACACTGCACCTTATTTTCACTCTGAATTTGTAAAGCTTCAGCTCCTATCCATTGGATTTACTTGTGATAAAATAGGTACATCTATAAGTCTTCGCAGGATTGGGGATTTAAAATGTAAACTCTTTGGGGCAGGGATCTTGAGCCAGATTTTCCAGCCCATTATATCTGCTTTTTACCTTTCCACAAGGGTAGAGTTACACTGGTGTAACTTGTCTCAATACATGTTTGAACAATGACAACTACACTTTTGGTTATATAAATCATAATTTATTATAAAATGTTAGCCAGAAGCAGTGTAGATTAAATGGAAAAAGGGGATATCATATAATAATTAAGAATAACACAGATCAACTTTTGATCATACAGGAAATCATTCTCAGAACGTTCCACTTCTGGTCACTGTCACTTTCAGGATTTAATTAAGACATTTCAGCGCTCTTTGAATTTCCCAAGGGTTTAAACACTCTGGCTGGACTGCATACTGTAACAACTGCCCAATGAAAGAACACTGGATTCAACTGCATCATGAAAAACAATTGCTTAAGAAAAATAAAATGTTTTTAATACAAAGTGTGACTCCACATATCCAGTATTTCTTCCCTAATTTACCTCTCTATTCTGCTGTCACTGAAAACAGAATTGATGTCAGCATGAAATACTGCCAGATACCAAATAACCAAGTAAATCTTGGGCTGATTCTACTGATAAGGACAAATGTACAATATCCTAATTCATTCAACTGAGGTGGAAGGACCAACATTAAAAGGGAAGTAACCCAAATTTCAGCCGTAGATCTCCAGATTACCAGTTGAGATGAACAAAATATCCAATAAATAGCTATCATTATGCCACTGGAATTTGTGGTATGACAGCAGAGTCACTGTAAATGGGAAGATTCATTTCTCTCCGTTCCCCATATATTCAGTTACGCTAGCAAGTTGGACTCTGGATTTGGGCCTAAAAACGTAGCATGCAAGCTAGAATAGTGAGGTAGGGAGATGTCACAGCAAAGATACTGCTGGACTTTCGTGTAGATTTTTAAAAAGGTATGTAAGTAATGCACACAAAATATAAATATATCAATACAAATAGATAACTGATGTAGAATTAGATGCTGCACCTTTAAGAGTTGAGCTTCCTAAAAAAAGTCTCAGGGCATTAAGAAGGTCTTGTTATGAGCAGGCAGTTGTAACCAACCACAGAATAAAGCAAATTACTTGCAAGCCCCATGTGATCACTGAACACTGCAGCTGCATGAAAACTATGCACATGAGTGAAAAAAACCAGGCAATTATGTATGCTGATAGCTTTTACGTAAGTAATCACCTAGTTACAATAAACTAACTTTACATTCATTAGCCAGTTTTGCTACTACACATATTTTTAGTGTGCAGTTAGAAAATTTGGTCTCCCTTATGCACATGTATGTTAACATGGGGCTTATGTATATATATCAAGAAGAGAATTATGTGTCTTTTTGCTTGCAGATCATACTGGCAAAGGTCGGACCTGAGTGGTCCTGAAGAAAGGCTTTGCTGGACCAGGGGAGGTCAAGTCTTGGGATCTCCCGGGACTCCATTCCTGGCCGCAGCCCGGCCAGCGTGCTGCCCCAGCCGCTAGCGGGGCTCCACTCCTGGCTCCTTCCCTGTTCCGATCCGTGGGACTCCCTTCACCCAGCTGCTGGTTTCACTGCCCACGGCTGGCAGCAGCTCCCTTACTCCAGCCACAGGGTCTCCTCGCCCCTGGACAGCAGTGGCTCTGAGCTCCAAGCCGGCATGGGCTCCATGTACCCAGCTGTAGGGGCTTTCCTACTCCCATCTGGTGGTGTCCCTGTGCCCCTGGCTCTGGCTGGCAGCAGATCCACACCCCCAACCAACAAGGGCTTTGTGTCCCCGGCCAGCAGCAGCTCCACACCTCTGGCCGCCAGGGGCTCTGCTCTCAGCTGGCAGGGATCCCCATCCAGCCCTGCTCTGGCTGCCGGCCGCTGGTTGGGTTTCCTGCCCCCAGTACACTGGCCCTCCACGCTGCCTGCCTGGGTGAGCTCCCAGCTACTGGCAACCTCTGTGGCTGGGGCTCTCTGGTTCAGCAACATCCGTGGTCCTGCTGGACCACAAATGTTGCTGGAACAGAGAGTTCTGGACCACAGAGGTTCAACCTGTATCTCAGTTGTTAGATAAAAGCTGAAGAATTGTGTTTGGAGCAAGCGTTATGTGTACTGCAACTGCAATTAACTAACTTCAGTCTTAATTTTTGCTGATGGATTTATTTGATAAAGCACACTTGCATGTGAGCGAGTCCCTGACCATAGAAAGTAATCTAAAAGTATTTCAGAATGACAGCTGACATTCAACAAAACTTGAGTTAATTCAACGCAAGGAATGGATCACAAAACTCTCATATCTGTAAAAGAGTCAGCATAGTTTCATTAGCTTCAGAGGCATTATGCTAGTTTACACCAGCTGAAATCTTGCAAGCTCTGAAGAGATTTACACTATTAGGATCTCATTTAAGAATTCTGTGAAGACTGAAGGGGTTGGAGGTATGAGGGGGTTGTAAAAATTAATCTGGGTGAGTGAGCAAAGTTTCCCACATCTACTAAATGGAGACCAGACATACATCTGCAAATTTTGGCAGCTTTGGTAGGAATATGAGAATGAACAGTTGACGTGTCACATTGTAATTTTAAAGTAAAGTACAACTACAGTCACCTGCAAGAATCTACAGTGTACTAAATGACACCAACTCTGGAAAGAAATTATGGTGCAAGTCTGAGTCAGCAACCTGAAGGGCGCATAGCATTCTGTTATTACATAAAGTAACCAGAATTCCAACGGCATGAATGACACATACGCCATTGTCATATTTTGGCTGAGTGAATGAATATATAAAACTCACACTGTGGCCATCTGTAACTGTTTTAAATTATAGTAACTCAAAAGGGAAAATTTCCATGATAAAATGGGAACACAGTTAATACCAGAAAATAAATAAGCGGAAAATATATTTTCAACCCAAGATTTTTGCAATTTATCATAGTCAACAGTTTTAGTTTAGTGTGATGTATCTTTTGGAAATATCTATTTTCAAGCTACAAAATTAGAAATAGATTTTACAAGATCAAATTCTTTGTTATATCAGTGTTCGTTAGAGCTCTTTGCTCTTATATCACTGTGAGGCGAGAGTATGGCAATAGATTTACTCTGGATTTACACTGGCATAAATGAGAACAGACTTTGACCTACTGAACCAAATTCATCCTTGGCATAACATCAGTGCTGTCAATGTGTTTATGAATGGAATGAATGTGGACTAATGTGTTTCTGCTACATTGTGTCATCTGCCATGTTCTCATTAATGATGGAAAAGTTTAAGAAGAGCCAATAATTAGACCACAGCACATTTCACAGTGGAAAAGAAGTCTGTAGTTTCAAGATTACCCAGTGAGATGGCCAAAGAATGGTCATTCCTAGAGCAGACCAAGAGTTGAAACAGTATTGTGATTCTTCATTGATAAAAACACTCAGTGAGGACAGGCTGAAGGTGACTTGGGTCCAGATCCTTAAAGGTACTTTGGTGCCCAGCTGCCTCTTTAAACACCTCACTCCAACATGTAGGCACCACTGGTATTTTGAAAGCAACTTTCAGGTGCTACCAAAGCCCCATATGCACCTGTATTTCCTCCCCTTCTCCACCTCCAACCCCCCAGGTCAGCATTTGGAAAACCACTTAAGTGCTGATGTGGCCCACAGCTAATGAGCAGCTCAGTACCCTAATACCAGTCAAAATAGGATTTTCAAATGAAACTGGGAAACACCTATCTCACTTGTTGAGTCTGTTTCTGTGGGTGTGCTAAGAGCATGCCTAACACCGGGGAGCTGCCAGCCTCCAGCCCCCATCAGGAGGGCCAGAGGCAGCCAATGGGGAGGCAGCAGACTGCCTGATCAAAAGACATATGGGGGGCACAGGGAAACACAGAGTGAGCACAAGAGAGACATTGAGCATTAGCAGCACAGAAATATTTTTGGTTGCTAGGGCATAGGCTACCTAACTGACTGGCCTGGATTAGATGCCTAATTCCAGGAAAGAGTTTGTGTCAGAGGATCCTGGGGCACTAAAGCTCCTCTCCTCAGCATTTCTCCCCTTGCTAGTTTAGGAGGCTCTCTTCTCAGCTGATTGGCTTCTGAAAATCCCTTCTCAAAGTACTTAGCCTGGCACCCAGACTGGAGCTGCTAACTAACAACCTGATCCAGAAAAGGATCAAGAGATTTCACACCCCACTTGGCTGGATGGGAGTGAGGGATTAGGAATGCTAATGAAGGGCTGATGAAGGGCTTCACCATGTCTGTTAGGCTCCAGCCCACAACGAGATTACTGCAGAGTAGTGCTGCTCTGGTGGGAGTTCTTGACCAAGGCACCAGGCATCCCAAACTACCCAATGCACTGGAGCAATGCAGCCAGTGCCCATGTTCCCCTCTGTGACCAGGCAGCTCAGTCTCTCCTCCTCCCTGTGCCTACAATGAATAGTCCCCTTGCAAAGGAGACCCTGGGGAGAAAAAAAGACTTCCTTATACTTGTAAATACATGAGACACTGTTGAGAAGGGATGGCTGAGCTGATGGATGGATACAGAGAAAAGAAGGCTTCTTGCATCTGCCCCCACCTTGTGCATTAGGGACCAACCACAAACTAATATGGTTAACCAACATGCAATCAAACTCTTTACAGCTGTGCAATAGTTGCAGGGCATACCACACAGTGGCACAGCAGCAGGAATGAGCTAGGCAGGAGAGAGTTAAGAAAAAACCAACTAGGTTTGGCTCCTAGGCTGCATACAGCTCCATTGTGCCTTTCCTTATATGCCAAAACTGTTCTGCCAAACCAAACAACAAATAGTCATGTAATTTTGATGGATGGTCCTTTAGCAGCTGTATGAAGCTGATAAATATTGATGAGCATCCTTGAACTGGGTACAGTCCAGCAGAACAAATCATCTTCATTTTCTTGACCAAGTAAACCCCTCTCCTTACTTTATTGGAAATCAACCAAACTATCTGCCAACAAAATATAAACAAGTGCTTCTAATAGCTCTGCTTTTACGCACAGTCAACCTCTAGAACTCCTTGCCAGAGGATGTGGTAAAGGCTAGGACTTTAACAAGGTTCAAAAAAGAGCTAGATAGAATCATGGAGGTTAGGTCCATCAATGGCTATTAGCCAGGATGGGTAGGAATGGTGTCCCTAGGCTCTGTTTGGAAATGGGTGACAGGGGAGAGATCACGTGAGGATTACCTGTTGTGGTCCCTTCCTCTGGGGCATCTGGTATTGGTCACTGTTGGTGGACAGGATACTGGGCTAGATGGACCGTTGGTCTGACCCAGTATGGCCGTTCTTATGTTCTTATGCTTTGTTGTTCTTTTGCCTCTGTGATGGGATGTATCTACCCCGCACTAAAGAGCAGGGAGTTGCCTTGGACCAGCTGGCCAAAAAGGCCCCACCTCTGCAGCCCTGCTGGGCATGCTCACAGGAGGGGACAGGGTATAAAAGCCCAGGGAGCCACTCTGTTAGGGCTGACCGCCAGAGTGGAAGGAGCTCAGGCCTGAGCTCCAGAGCAGCCCCAGCAGCAGCCTCCTCAGCTGCAGCCTCAGCCGCAGAAGCAGCAGCCTCAGCAACAGCAGCAGCCTCAGCAGCCACAGCCCCAGCGACAGCCCTGGCCAGGGAGGCCATCCGGGAGGGTCCGACCCACCGAGTGATGCCTCAAGTGCAGAGCAGCGCTCTGGGATGGTAGGAAGTGGCCCAGGGTGGAGGACTGTCCTCCAGGAGCTCGGTGTGTTTTGGGCAGAATCCCTGCTGAGCAGGCAGCGGAATCCTTCACTGCCAGCAGGGCCCTAGGCTGGAACGCAGCAGACAGGAGGGCCCGGGTACCCTACCTCCCGCCCCCACCCCCAACAGGCCAGCTCCCTAACAGTTAGGAGGCGTACCTGTGAACTAGGCTTCTGGGCCATATATACCCTGATAGAGGAATCAGCTGTCCCAACTCGCACTGGGTCCCTCCTCCTGCACATTAGACTTTTTAAATGTATTAAGGGCTGACAGGTTCTTAATACATTTAAAAGGAAGAGGTGCAGCAGGGTTAGCACCTGGATCAGGAGCTAATCCTGCTGCGGCTCCCCTGCTTATCGATTAATCGACTAGTCCAGGGGTGGGCAATAATTTTTGGAGTGGGGGCCACACCATGACTTTGGAAAGTGGTCAAGGGCCACACTTTTCTTTGGAGGGAGTGCAGGATCTAGGATGGAGGTTGGGTGAAGCAGGGTGCACGGGGTAAGGGACTGGCATGCAGGAGAGTGTGGGGTCTGAGAGGGAGTTTGGGTGAAGGAGGGTGTTGTGACATGGGTCAGGGGATTGGAGTGTAGGGTAGGGTCAGGGAATATGGGTACAAGAGAGGATTCTGGCCTGCAGGAGGGGCTCTAGGATGGGGTGCAAAGTCTGGGAGGGAATTGTGACCTGGGAGACAGTAAAAGGGGGTGAAGACTGCAGAGGGTTTGGATGGTGACTTGGGGGAGGGAGAGGCAGGGATGCCAGAGGCAGGCTTTGGCTGGAAGGTGCTTACCTAAGAATCTCCCAGCCAGCAGCCCTGTAGCACCCCAAGGTAGGCTGTCTGTTGCAGCACCCCTGCCTGCTGCAGCCCCAGACTGCTTAAAACTACAGGCTGTTCCTTCCACGTGGCTCTCAGCTCCAGGAGGGGGAAGAGGTTTGTGGTGCCCCCATTGCCCAGGCTAATCTCTCAGCTCCTATTGGCTAGTTGTTTCCATCCAATAGGAACTGAGAGATTGGTTGGAATCAGTTCCTATTGGCTGGTTGTTTCCAGCCAACAGGAGCTGAGGATTGGGCTGAGGCGGGAGATCACACAAAGCCTACCTCTCCCTGCAGAGCAGAGAGCCACACAGACTGTGCTTTAAACTGTAGCAGCTGAGGGTCCTGGCAGGGTGGTCCGCGGGCTGGATCCAGTGGCTTGGCAGGCCAGATCTGGCCCCCAAGCCGTATTTTGCCCAGTCCTGGATTAATCAATAGAAAAATCCATTGACTAGTCGATTAGCTGGTTAAACTAAATTTAACATCCCTAATCTGTAGAACTGTGTGTATGAGTGGGTGTATATATGTGTGGTGGAGAATTTTAGTAGCTAGGGTCAGTAAATGCATTCTGCATGCACAATAAGCACAGCATATTGCCTTATCCTCCTAACAAGATTCTGCTAATTCTATTTCTCTGAGTGTAACACTGAAATACAACAGCAGGAGGGGAACTACAGAAGACAAGTGCTTCTACCTCTAGCAGATCTTATTCTTTTGATCAGAAGTCCACTCAGTACAAACACAGTGGGGTTGAGATGCTACTTGGATCCCACTGAGCAATAAATTGAGAAGTAGGACAAAATTGAGGAAGAAAGAGCAAAATAGAAAAGAAGGGAAAAAGGAATCAAAGGGAAATAGAGACAGATGGGAGGAAAACAATACAAGAAGGGAGAAAACCAAGACAGAATTAAGGGATCCGGGTATCATAAGGTGACTGGCCCCTTTAAGGGGAGATATGGCCAGTGCATGGCAGGGCCTAGAAAGAGACTGAGAATGGTACCCCCAGGAAGTCGGCTTTGAGGGCTGTAACCCAGAGACAGAAAGACTCTAAAAGCTCCAAAAGCGTCTGGGAACAGAGCCATGAGGATGGGCTGAAAAGAAGGCTCTGAAGGACAAAAGAACAATTTAGCTAGACTTTTACTACTCCAGCAGGGGTTAAGTTTGGTTTGTGACTTGGCTGAAGGGCTAAGTGATATCTCTAGCACAGTGACATCTAACGCATGTTGGAGAAGAAAACAGGTAGGGAGCATCTGCAGCGCCACATCTGCCAGAAAAAGGTGTCACAGGATAGGCACCCCCCTATGACTTTTGGGAAGAGGAGAAGCCACTAAAGAAAATGGGAAAGTCCCAAAGGAATGATAGGGGAGTGAGAGAGCGTAGAATGGGCTGGTGTAATATGGAAAAAAATGGACAGGAAACAACCAGTAGAAGAGGTTGACGTCAGAGGGTCAGGGTTGCAAGAGAGGGGACACAACAATAAATATTTTATTGTCATTAATTATAACTGCAAACATAAAATAAATAAACCTCCATCTTTCTAATGCCTACTGAGAATGCTAATGATACAGGCACTTCCGGGGCATTCTCCCCTTCCACCACTACCAAGCAGAGTTGTTGACTCGAGTCCCATGACTTGAACTCGAGTCCGACTTAAGTCGCCTAGGTGACTCGACTTGAGACTTGACTGGTTCATTGTTTGTGACTTGAGACTCGACTTGAGACTTGCTAATTTTGTTAAATCGACTTGGTGAAAAAATTGTCCGAAAATGCCGATATTGATGGCTTGTACAAAAGTGACTTGACATTTTTTAAATTAAGACTTGGGACTTGACTTGGGACTTGAACTGTAGTGACTTGAGACTCAACTTGGACTTGATAATGACAACTTGAAGACAACACTGCTACCAAGACATAGGCACTGGTGCCACAGGAAGCTTGTCCAACCCCAAGATCTTTGGCTAAGGTTCTCAAAACTTGACAGATGTAATCACAGGGCCAGAGTTCCAATACTGGATACCTAGACCATATATAAGCTCTGTATTTAGGCTCCGGTAGCAGGTATTCAGTTCCCATTTCAGAGAAGAATAAGCTTTGAAAAGTCTCCTGAAAGAATTTTAACTTTGAAACCTCTCTGAGAAATTTAGTGCAAAATTGCTTAGATGGGGTATGTTCCTGCATTATTGTAATAAATTGACATTGTTCTTGATGCTTTCTAACACATGCATGAGTTAAAGATGCCACCACGCTAATATTTAATGGTAAGGTGGCTGTAATTCATTTATGTTAAGAAAGAGAAATGGAACAAAACGGAACTGATTAAAACCACCAAGATCTGCCAGGGTCACTGATAAAGTAGAAATTAGTTTGAAGCTGCAAATGTGGCTCATAATAAAAATACATGAATCCAAGAGCAGGATGAGCTGTAAGATGTTGTTAAAAACTGTTATATGCAAATAATCAATACACATACCTCACTGACCAAGCAAATGGCATACGGTATTTCCCCAGCTTGCTGCAGAACTGTTTGGTGGATTTTAACACTTTTTGTGCACACTAGGTAAAAAGAAATAAATACCATTGGTACCATCAATATTGTCATTACGGTTTTTGTTCTTTGAAAAAAGGCTTATTTCAAGCTGAAACAAAGAAGCACTATGCGTACCAGAAATACACTTTAGGTGGCATTTATATGACGGGTTAACAAAATCAGAGCGGTGGAACACAAGTTCACTAGGAAACAATTGCACTGTGCTGGAGGTTTGCAAGGGATTGTGCTGGCCGTTGGAGGAGGTGAGAACAGAGTAACTAGGGGTGCCCTACTTGAGTACATCCTCTCATCAACCTCTGCTGGGGGTCTACTATGGAGCTCCAGAAGAAATGCAGTCTTTCCTTCCCTCACTGGAGAAGGGCAGCAATGGAAATACCATATATTCTTCCTGCAAATTATTCCCTTTCATGCTACCACGGCTCTCTTGTTTAAATTAACTAAATGGAGAGACTGATATTCTGGTCTCAGAGCTGGGATATCATAGTATATGCAGATGTTAAACTTGGATTCTGCCTTTCCTTACAATTTACGCAACCCTATTAAAATCAATGGGGTTTCATGGGGCCTAAGTCAAGGCAGAATTTGGCCTTTAGTGTACTGCCTATTAAGTATTTTGAATGGTGCATGCAAATCCAAATAGCAGATCAACAATGGAGTTTGAAATGGTACAGGCAGGCCAACAGAGGAAACATTTTTTGCTGAAATAGTTAAAAGAATAGGTAGGTGTCAGGGAAATGTGTATAGTAGTGGGTGCCTCTAGGTGTTTACAATTTCAATATCGCTCTCTCAGTTGACTGAAATTAAATTTTCGGAAGCCTCTGATGGGGGGAGCTCAAAGCTGACGAGGCACTCTGTGCAACACCCTCATGTTCTAATCAGTATGTAGAGACTTGGTATCAGAATGGGTGAATATCTCTTTGGCACACAGAGAGCCCTTCTGTTTAGAAGGTTGGTGACTGCAGAGTTGGTATGAATTTGTGTACCCCCGCTAAACATCACACCTCTCAAATACAGTGCAGACGTACTTATAAAGAAGCCTCTCCACCCATGTGCACTGTGGAAGTAGATTGTATGCCTGTCTACTTGAAAAAAACAAGGAGTTTATGGCACCTTAGAGGCTTACAGATTTATTAGGATATAAGCTTTCATGGGAAAAACCTACATCAGATGAGTTGAGTGGAAGTTACAGTCAGCTTCTGATGAAGCGGGTTTTTCCCATGAAAGCTTGAGGTTACAGTCAGCTTCTGATGAAGCGGGTTTTTCCCATGAAAGCTTGTGCCCTAATAAAACTGTTAGTCTATTTTGAAATAACAAGTGGAGCATCCACACTACCAAGCCTGTTATTTTGAAATAATAACGCGTACTTTCCATGAGAAACAATGCTTATTTCAAAATAATTATTTCAAAATAGCAGTAGTGTGGACGCTCCACTGCTGCTACTTCAAAATAACTACTCCCCAGAGTTATTCAGAGTAATTACTCCTCAGTGCTTCCTGGGGCTCTAAGTTGAGGTGGCACATCCACAGTAAGGGAGCCTGCCTCGGGTTAATTTCAAGGCTTCCCTGTAGTGTGGATATGCTATTTCAAAATAGTTATTTCAGGAATAATTATTTTGAAATAAGTTATTTTGAAATAATTTCCTTGTCTAGATGTGCCCTAAGGTGCCACAGGACTCCTTGTTGTTTTTGATGATACAGATTAATACTGCTGCCCTCTGAGATTGTCTACTTGAGACTGCAGAGGGAGGTTAACTAGGATCCAGCACCCCAAAATCACTTTATAATGGAAAGTCATTATTTTAGCCTATTGAAGCACTGGCAATGTAGTCATGCTGCCTGGGAGCATGTAAATGGCTGGACTCAAACACCTACCTCATTCCTCAAAGGGCAATTACTTATGCTTTGTATGGGGGTAGAGGTGGTGAATTTCACTGTGCTATAATACCACCAGCACAAACAGTGCACCACAAGTGGTTTTAGAGGTTACAATCACACCGAATTTCATCTAGAACATGTTTATTAACTCAGTTCTATTGCCAGATGCCCTGATGCAAACTAGATCTACTATATAGTTTATTCCCGTGTTAAATGTTTAAGGGCTTCACCTCACTTCCACTGAAGTCAATAGGAATATTGCTACTGACTTCAACAGGAGAGGGCCGTAAGAGAGCTTATACAATCAAGCATCCACAAACTCACAAATAGAGCTTGCAGTGTTTGTCACCCACAGGAGGACATTTGTTCTAAGAATCAAAGAGGCAATTTATTTTTATATTGCATTACCTTATTAGAGTCTGGATTCTTAATGTAAGGTTCAGCACTGCTGGCAATATTTCCCATGAGCACCTTTTCTATTCTTGCCACCAAAACAATTTCAGAATGGGGGTTACTTATGGAGAAAAGAGCCTATAAATAAGAGAAAGAATAGTTAATAAGCACGGAACAATTCTGTAACAAGTGGAAACATCGTCAACACCCCCCAGTTGGTTGAAAGGAGCTTCCTGTTTGAGTCTAAGTGAACCTAGAGGGATGATGAATCTTGCACCTTCTCCTAGTCCACTCAGTGGGGATGTTACACTTACAGATTCAATAGGACTTCACTTCCTTAGGCCTACTTAGGTTTATTTGTTTGGATTCACAGGGCCAAATTCAGAGGTAATGTGTAAATATTAGTTCTTTTACACAACCTGAGACCCTTTATAATTAGTTAGTCTCCCTTAGAGTTACTCAGATATATTGTCTCATAATTCAAAGCAACCACAGAGTCACATCACAATGAACAGAGGAGTCACTAGCCAGGAATCTTCCTTCTCATTTTGCTGTCTTCACACAGAAGTGATCCAGTCAATCACATTGTCAAACTAATTTGATGTAGGCATCCTTTGCATCTGGCACTTATTACTGCAAAATTTATCTTGCCTATATATCCCACAATTCAAGTTTTCTTTGATCATTTTGATGATATCTGGTATTACTCCAGTTATTATATAAATTTGGGCGATTACGTCTTCATTAGTCATGTGTGAGGTATAATTAATGCTCAGCATTTTCCTGTTGTAGTACAATTCCAAAGTAGAAAGGCTCTTTCTATCCTGTTTCCTCAGCATCTATGTCTCACATGCCTACAGCAGGCCTGCAACAATTTCATTTTACACTTCATGGGAAGACCTTTGTTTCTCAGATTTGTCACTGCATGTCACTAGGGCAGTAGGAGTGACTCCAATTTTGTCAGACCTCTAAGTGATATTTAGCATTCTTTGCGGTCAAGCTACCCAGGTATCTGAAGTACTCTACACACTCCAATGCCTCCTCAGATTTGGGTAGAAATAGCTTAGTCTTTTCAAAAGATGAAAAGACAATGTCACCATTGTCTTTGTCTTTTCATATGATATCTATGAACCTACCACCTCTGTGTCCATCTCTATTCTTCCTAGCGATTTTTGCACCTCTTCTTCTGACAATCAGTCAGGTCATCAGCAAAGCACAACTGACTAATTTTTCATCCATAAATGGGTACACCATCCTGTGGGTTTCCATCAGTGGCTATTAAAATTTCTTCTAGATACCCATTGAAAAGGGTTGATTACAGCGTGCAGCCTTGTATGATACCTGTTCTCAAGTCACTAAGTGGACGTAAGCAGCACTAAAGAAGTCTAACTGAATTTAAGGGGAAGTCTAATTTATGCCTCACTTTTAAATTTATTTGGAATCCCAGGAAGGGCTCATATTGACTGATTATCTATTTTGCTATATGTAGACATATGTTTGATGAGAATATTCAATATCATACCAGAGTTACATATTTTTAGTATGAAAAAATCTGATTATTTGTATTTTTATCATGATTCTTCTTTTTGCTCTACATACAGATGAATCAGCATTTCTGGATTCTAATTAGCTGAGTTGGTAGAAAATTTTCAACCAAAAACATGGTTAAAATTGAAATTATCCCTAGGGAAACCCCAATTTTGAAGATGATTTCTGATTCGCTGATTTGAACAATGTGAAATAAACAATGTCGTTTCAAATCAACATTAAAATGAAATGGCATGTTTTGTTTCATTTTTATTTAAAATATTTGATTTGTTTTAGTTTGGGAAATAATATTAACATTCTTCCTTCCTGTCATTTGAAAATTCCTTTAGAAAACCCAACATTTTCTGGTTGAAAAATTTTGAAAGTAGATTTTTCTTTCAGAATTTTTGATGGCAAAAATTTGAGTTTCTGACTATCTCTACTACATACACTACTGGTGCAGCCTTATGATATCCCAGGTAATCAGGAAGCTTTCTTTCCATTAAAAATTATGTCTAATTAGATACCACAGATGCCTATTTAAAAAAATTATCACAACCATACACTTACTCATTAGTATAAAATTAATACATGAGTGTAACAGTATCTATGACTGAAATTATAAGGAAATTCTAGAAGCAGAATGTGATACTTCATGTAGGAATCAGACCAGACTATGAAGTCATACATTCTCCTTTTGCAAAGTGATGAATTACAGAACCTGCAGAATAGATGGTCCCATTACTAGGCAACCTGAGGACCCAGTTCAGGAAAACATCCCCATTCAGGAAATCTCCCAATGATGTGCTTAAGTGCTTTCCTGCATCAAAGGCTAGAAACAGATCTTACATAAATTAATAACTTGGAAAAGAAAGTAGGTATGGAGAGTAAATGGAGGACAAGAGTTACAATAACAAGACTGTGTCATAACTTAGAGAGTAATGCAAACATCTATATGTGATTTTATGTTGTGATTTTGTTAGGCTGGTTTGGGAGATGTCAATGATTGAGTCAAAAAAATTAGCATAAAAATTGCTGCACACATCATGGGCTTCTCTAGAAAACAGATACTGACAGTTTCAAAGGAGCTATTAGAACCCAGTTTAGGATATGTACAGTGCACATGAAACACAAATAGGATCACAGAATCATAGGGCTGGAAGAGACCTCAGGAGGTCATCGTGTCCAGCCCCCTGCCCAAAGCAGGACCAACCCCAACTAAATCATCCCAGCCAAGGCTTTGTCAAGCCGAGACTTAAAAACCTCTAGGGACGGAGATTCCACCACCTCCCTAGGTAACCCATTCAGTGCTTCATCACCCTCCTAGTGAAATAGTTTTTCCTAATATCCAACCTAGACCTCCCCACTGTAACTTGAGACCATTGCTCCTTGTTCTGCCATCTCTCACTACTGAGAACAGCCTCTCTCCATCCTTTTTGGAATCTCTCTTCAGGAAGTTGAAAGCTGCTATCAAATCCGCTCTGACTCTTCTCTTCTGCAGATTAAATAAGCCCAAATCCCTCAGCCTCTCTTCGTAGGTCAAATGCTCCAACCCCCTAATCATTTTGGTTGCCTCTACTGGATGCTCTCCAATGCGTCCACATCCTTTCTGTAATGGGGGGTCCAAAATACCACTAGTAGTATGAACAGCTCTTTTTTAAACCTCTGTGATATACATCAAACAGCAAGTACCTGTTTAGGATATTTCAACCATGTCTCTGGAAATCCCTTGACCACTGGCTCTTCTGCTTCACTTGTGTCCATAGTTTCATTATTGCCATTCTCCAATGAAGCCGAGGAACCTAAAACCATCTCTGTAACAAGTGTGTGGTTCAAATCCACGTGAAAATCAGCAGAGATTTTCCTGTTGTCCCTGATATCAAACAGAGCCATGCTCACAAAAAAAGGCTCAATCTAAAGATAAAAATCAGAAACAGCACGATTAAAATATAGTACCACCAGAAGGCAAGAGGCTTAAAACCTAACAGTTCTATATCCCATGTGCCGGATTATGCAGATACACCAGAGGATGTAGGGTTCTAGAAATTTCTTCCGTGCTTGTATTCAGGTGTTGTACATGTTCTTAGTCCTTGAAATCCAGGGCTGCAGACAGTCTGCAACTCTAGCTCTGCCAGCTAGGCTAGCCTACCCAGAATAGGCTGGGAGAGGTAGGGCATACTGGTATCTCTGTCTGCATCTCTAGCTAGCTAGCAGGGTTGCTGGATTCACACAGGGCAAAGCAAACACAGCACCGTTTTAGGAGGATGTTGCAGCATTCATTCTCTCCCTACAATCTACAAGGCACTCTGCCTATCAAGAACAATCTTTCCATGAGCTCCTGCCGGGGTGCTGTGCCTCCACATCTTCCTATATGTGGCTAGCGGCCACACTGCTATGATCTCGCCCTTTATAGCAGCCCTTTACAAATATGCATGCAGTTACAACAACTAAGAACTTTGATGACACAACATTGCAATTTTCTCACTAGTTGCACAATATTTGGTGTTTTTCTGAAAGCCCCAGCTCTCAGAATTCAGTGATTAGACAAACATTTCAGATTTCTTTTTTTTCTAAGTGTCTAGCCGTCATGGTTGCAGAGGAAAGCAAGAAAACACAAACTTTGTGGTTAAAAAAAAAAAAAAAAAACAGAACACAAATAAAAACACCAAACAGTTATCTCATTGGATTTTAAACAAGTATCATGAGGTTAGGGGACTGATTTCTGAAAACTTGGGTTTCCCAGTACAACTGGCTTCTAAATCAGCTGTGCGAAGAGAACTATGCAGACTAACAAGTAGAGCCCTCCAGGACTAGAAATGTCTACCCACAGATGTGGATACTCAGAGATAGACATCGGGATCCATAGATCTGCAGGGCTCTACTCCCAAGAGCCACTGCAGCCAATGGAGAAGAGTATGGTCCCACCATGCCCGGAAGCCAGCAGCTCTTCATGGCAGCATGGCTGCACGGCACTGAGCAGGGCTTTACGATCCCAGACAGGTGATGCCACAGCTGGGGGCGGAGCAGAGGGTGGTGCAGCCATGCTGTCAGGAGGAGCTGCCAGTGTGACGCTGGCACCTGGGCACGATTGGGACCACACTCCTGGATGCAGTGGCTCTTGGGAGTAGAGCCCTGCAGACCCAAATGCTGCTGAGGACTCTGAGTGAGATTTTTAGGCAAGCAGGTGTACTTTGTCAGCAGAATGAGTGTTATGATTTTGTTTGTTTCCAATATCCGTACTCACTATCTCCTGACCCTCTAGTCATTGTTACTAAACTTACTCTTGTTTGTACTATATGCCAGTGCTGTGTTGTAAGGCAAAGTCTGGGCCTGGGCTGATTCTTACAAGCTGGTGTGTAGGCTGCTCCTTTGGGAACTGCAGGCCTGGCACTTCAGTGAGTGTTCAGTGGAGAAGGGGTTGGATTCTGTGGGAAGTGCTTGCAGAGAGCTTTGGGGTTGCTGTATGTCATTCACCGAGCCTTCACAGAAGCAGCAAGGCCTGAGGAGCTCTGGAATGTATTGCTTGTACTAGGAGAAGCAGTCAGTGTCAGGGAGCTGAATCACAGCAAACACAAACTAACACTATGGGCTCACAGCGGTGAAGCACCTCACAACTCTGGGTCTCCTTGGGGAGCATCGCAGCACCATCTACTTTGTCTAACTCATGTTGGTTCTTATAAATCTAAGGCCAGATTCACTTTCTGATTCAAGCTACTTTGCACTCTCTGGTGAAGCAAATCAGCCATGAATCCAGCCTAATCATCCAATTCTGACAAGTCTACAGCTGCTTTGCAGTGCTAGATGGCACAGGAGAACATGCCCTTAATGATGTTATGGATGCAGGATGCATTAGCAGATAATCCATTCTATGTTTCCATAGCTCTGGACTGAATTACTGCATTCCTTGTGACAACCATCATTACTTCCCTGCTGCTTCATTTTGCTATAAAACTACTGACCACCTTAAGCTCATTATGCACCTGCTGAGGAAGTTACCTGCAAATGAAAACCCAATGTCCCATATGTAATGCATGGAAGCCAAATTGACAGAACATGTATTTGATACAATACTTGAAATTCTCTCACTTGAAGCAGGAGTTAACAATATCCAGGGGTTGTGCATTTATGCCTTACAATTTATTTTTTTACAAGTAAGTAAGAGAGAGAGGGAGGAGTATATTATAGACTAACTTTTATGCCTAACATTGATTTTGAGTTCATGGATTTATAGACTGTAAGCACTTAGTTCAATAAAAGGAAAGTTTGTCTAGTTTCAGTTAGCTTGTATTCAGATCCAGTGCTATTTTCTATCTGAATGCAATAATAATCCTCTATCATCACAATGGATCTGCACATCTCCTAAAGTCAGAGTGAACTCCTGCATTATGGTACCACTTTGTACAATGGAGGAGGCACATTATCATTACAAAATGCCGTGCTTTATATGATGGACTGTGGTCCACTCTATTTTTACACCAATTTGTCATATGCTTCTAGGACCTGATCCAAGGCCCATGGAAGTCAATGGGAGACTTGATGCCAATGGGCTTCAGATGAGGGCCATAATGCAGAGTGAAGTAAAAGCTGAACTACACCTTGACAGATTGCTTCTATTGCATTTAGATTCACAAAGAATCAATACCTGCAAAATATTCTGTTGCTACACTCAACATATTTATTACCTGCAGAACTCCCTAAGGACATGATTTAAGACTAATGTATGTAGATAGGGAGAGGAACAAGCCTGTTTGGAATATGGAAGGAGGAACTTTCACCACACCTCCTAACTGCAGGAGTAATTCAGCCTTAAAGGATTTCCATCCTTGAAAAAAGGAAACACGCACATGCAGAGATAGATACAGAGCTTACATTGGTTACAGGATCATTTTCATTCTCAGTCACACAAGCCTGAAGATTCAAATTGAGGGATTTACAAGTTATCATGATCCTCTTTGCATCCTTCTCCTCAAATGGCTTGATCAATGAATCTGTTTTTGCACACTCCTTTTTCTGAAGATTTGAGGCCTAGAATAAACAATTTGGGTTGTTTAGTTATGTGTAATATACACAAAGAAATTCAATGTTATAAATGAGATTTCTATCTGCACCATCTACCACTGTGATATCTGAACACATTAAAGCTCTATATCCACATAATCCTGAAGGAAAGACAGTGTTATTACCCACAATTTACAGATTGAGATCTTAGGTTTCCTAAGGTCACATAAGGTATCAGTGGCAGAGCTGAGAATTGAATTTACATCCCCTGAATTCCAGGCCAGCACCTTGATTATCAATTTCTTATTTGAAAAATGGAGTCCAATTTGAATGGTTTATTTCCCTATTTAGATTAATGTAGCCAGAACACTACAGAATGCAACTCCAAAGACACCTGTGTAGTAGAGTTCAGATCGCTAGACTGTTGCAGAATACAGTAAAACTCCATTGGTCCGGCATCTGATGGTCCGGCACTCCTGATGGTCCGGCACCATCAGGAACCCGGAAGTGCTCCGGGCAGCCGGACCATTGGAGCTGCTCTGCCTCCGGCTTCCCTGATTCAGCCGCTGCTGAAACTGACCAGCGGCTGAATCGGGGAAGCTGGGGGCAGAGCAGCTGAGTGCTGCCGGTAGGTCCCACAGCGCTGCCCCACGGCGCTGCGGGACCAACCCGGCAGCACCCCAGCTGTCCCCAAGTCAGCCGCAGCTGAAACTGACCAGCGGCTGACTCCGGGAAGCCCGAGGCAGAGCTGCTCTGCCCCGGGCTTCCCGGAGTCAGCCTCTGGTCAGTTTCAGCAGGCGGCTGACTTGGGGACGCCTGGAGCAGAGCAGCTGGGGTGCTGCCAGGTTGGTCTGGTAGCGTTGAAACTGACCAGGGGCTGACTCCGGGAAGCCCGAGGCAGAGCTGCTCTGCCTCTGGCTTCCCGGAGTCGGGCCCTGGTCAGTTTCAGCGGCGGCTGACTTGGGGACACCTGGGGCAGAGCAGCTGGGGTGCCGCCGGGTTGGTCGGTGGCGCGCTCCTTGGCGCTACGGACCAACCCGGCAGCACCCAGCTGCTCTGCCAGAGCGTCCCAAGTCAGCCGCCGCTGAAATGACCAGCGGCTGACTCGGGAAGCCCAAGGTGCCCGGGCTTCCGGAGTCAGCCGCTGGTCAATTTCAGCGGCAGCTGACTTGGGGGCGCCTCGGGCAGAGCAGCTGGGGTGCTGCCGGGTTGGTCCGGTAGCGCCGCCCCTTGGCGCTGCGGGACCAACCGGGCAGCACCCCAGCTGCTCTGCCCCAGGCGTCCCCAAGAGCAACTGGGGTGCTGCCGGGTTGGTCTCCAAGCGCCAAGGGGCGGCGCTACTGGACCAACCCGGCAGCACCCCAGCTGCTCTGCATGGCGTCGATTCAGCTGCTGCTGAAACTGACCAGCAGCGGCTGAATCGGGGACGCCTGGGGCAGAGCCGGACAATCGGAAGGGGGGGCTATGAGGGGTCTGGGGTGGCATCCCCCTCCACAGCACCCTAGACCCCTCATAGCCCCCCCTTCCGATGGTCTGGCATATCTGATAATCCGGCACCCCCTGGGTCCTAAAGGTGCCGGATTATCGGAAGTTTACTGTACATGTATTTTGATATTACCATATATTCCCACTGACTTGTATTGACCTCAACTTTAGATCAATTTTTGTTTCTTTACAACATAAAAGTGATTATTGTTTCCAATCCTGCTCCCCATGAAATCAATGAATTCTGAAATGTAATGTCTATTAAGCTGGAAAAGATGTTAAAATAAATTAAAACCAACTTGAACATTTCCAAATCCCTACTTAATCTACTTCAAAAATAATAAATAGTCCTGAGGCACCTTATATATATATATATATATAAGTAGAGCAGAGTAGAGTATCATGAGCTTTCGTGAGCAAAACCCACGTGGGCAGATGATGAAGTGGGTTTTGCCCATGAAAGCTCATGATACTATATATATAATTGTTAGTCTCTAAGGTGCCACAGGACTACTTGTTGTTTTTAAAGTTACAGACTAACATGGCTAACCCTCTGAGACTTTTAAGCTACTTTAGTAGTTTCGGTGAACTTCTCTGTATTGCTTATCTTTTCTACATGTACCTTTGCAGTAAAAGCCAAAGTAGGGAATAACCATGAAAAATGCTATTCTTGTAGAATTTCCAACCCATGAGAAGTACCAGGAATCTTCAGATAGTCTGTTCTTGTGAGATTTTTAGTTCCGTTTGGGAGATTAAGGAAGTTGAGACAGTTCAGAGAAGAAACTAAACTTTGGCCTTCTTATCCCTGCTGAACCAAACATTAGTCTCAGGGCAGTTTGTTTTGCCACTGACTTCAAGTGGAAGCAAAACTGAAGATGCAACATTCCAAATAGTGTTCAGCATGGATATGGAATTCTGTTGTATAAACAAATATCCAACCTCACTGCTGACCTCTAAACAACCCTTGTGTTTTTTGGTACCCAAGTAAATTTGGGCTTCTCTCTTCTGAATACCATTAGAAACTAAACCAGTATTCTTACTTACAGTTATATCAGGATCCAGGGAGAACAGGTTTAGTCGTTCCATATTTCGAGACACTTTCACTGTTTCTTCTGTTTCTGTGATGTACTGTAGCAATAGTTAATAAGTTAGTCTTTTGTATACAGACATTAGTCCAGATACAGTTGGTATACCTTAGAAAAATGACCGATGCTTCATTTATAACAACAAATACTTTTTATTTTTATAGTAGCTACCGTGTGAGGAGCCCAAAGTGTCTTAAAATTTAATTAACATCCCTGCAAGGTAAATGCATTTTATCTCAGTTGTACAGATAGGTAAACTAAAGAAAGATATGGAGAGTAGGGATGTAAGTGACTAGTCGACTATCCGACAAGCAAAAGCTTATTGGATAGTGGACTACTCCCTCGACTAGTCACTTCCCCCCCTTGCTGCCTCTATCAGAGGCAGCAAAGTGTGAAGAGCAGAAGCTGGTGCTGGGGGGAGCCGGCTTAAAAGCCAATTCCCGCAGCACCATCTCCGCAGGGGACAGAAGAGGCAGGGGGATAGTGGGGACCAGGTGCAAGCCGGGACTCAGCTGATTCCCGGTTCACACCCAGTCCCAGATGCTGTGCCTCTGCTTTTTAAGTGTATTAAGAGCCTGATGACAGGCTCTTAATATATTTAAAAGGCAGAGCTGCAGTGGGGTTAGCTCCCGGTTGCAGCTCTCCCGCTTATCGACTAATCAATGGAAAGTCCATCGACTACTCGACTAGTTGATTAAACAAAATTTAACATCCCTAATGGAGAGGTTAAGTAGCTTACCCAAGCAATACAGCGATGGGCAAGAATAGAACCTAACTTCTAACAATCAGTCACATTTGGGCAGAATTTAGTCCTTATTTGTATCATAGTATCATTCACTCTAGATAAAATTTGTCATGGGTGATATGCTGTAGATATTAGATCATAAGCCAGTTATATTCATTTAAAATAGATTAACAAATATTTTTATCATAGCTTTTTAGCTATTTATCATAGATAACCAAAAAGTAGCTGCCATTCATTTTCTGTGTTTGTTTTTAAATTAGCTTATCTTGATGGAGAAGTCTATGCCACAGACGAGAAAAAACAAACCTCTTTCTCTCCAGCACTACCAGCAACTTTCAGTGACATTAGATAGGGTAACCAGCAGTGCACAAACAACCTTTGCAGGCAATATAAGAAATCTTGCCTCCTTGACGGCAAAGTCTCCCAAAATGCAGTGATGCTGAATAGAGAAGACCATGAATACTTCTTGAATAAATTAACTTCAAAGAAGCGAAGCGGGAGGATATGGCCCATACACTCTTAGCAGTACTTACAGTTGAAAGCTACTCTGCTTCTAATAAAGCTCCCAAGAGCTTTTCTAATAGGAAATAACAAAACCACTTCCTCTTTTGCTTTGTCATAGCCTTAAAACACAAAATGACATGTGCTGGATTTTTAAACCTCTCTTTATGTTAGTAATCATCTTACAAAGTGCTTAGTACATGTGACCAATGCAGTACTTTGCTGCAGGACAGCATAGTAAAATGCCACGTTTATTACTTTTGCAAAGTCTGGATGCAAGGTGTTCTCCGAAGAATCAGTCTCTTCCTGTGGGCCATCATAATTCTCCAAAACTTCTGCGGAATCTTAAAACAGAAAACCATTTCTGAGAATGATTGTCAGATTTTTATCACCCGAGCAATTAACCTCTAACTTTTAAAATCCATTTTACATACTATTTATTTGTATTGCATGTTTTGTCACTTTTAGCACTAGGGAACTATCAAGATAGATACATTCTAGAACTGTTTAACAGAGTGAAAGCTCATGATACCATCTACATGTTTTGTTAGTCTTTAAGGTGCTGCAAGACTATTAGTTGTTTTTTAAGTTTTTCCAGGTACAGACTAACTTGCCTACCCCTCTGAGGCTTTTGGGCTAATCACTGTGACCCTTGACCTTCCCAAGCCCATATTTCACTATTGTTTGTTATTGCTTCTCATTTTGCCATAACTAAAAGTAGATGTTATTCTTTACAGGGCAAAGGTCACATCTGTAATTTGTTTTGTTAAGTACGAAGCACATTTAAGAGCACTGCATACACAGTAAATAATATTGACCCTTATGAAGGGGGCTTTTCTCTTCTCTCAATCCTTCTAGAAGCAGCATAGGGAACTTACTCGAATCTTACAGGCCAGATCCTCAGTTTATATAAACTGGTGTAGCTGCAATGATGGATTTACACTAGCTGGGGACCAAGGCTTCAAAAACTCCAACAGCATGTCTGCTGTGGATGAATAAACCCAGAGTTGTGGAGCTGTAGAGCAATCCTTCCATGTAGCTCTGTAATTCTCCAATTCTAGAACACGCTTTTTAAAAAATGGTTTCCCCTAGCAATTTAGCCAGTTGGGATGCAGATAATATGAGTTACTACCAGAGTTGGTTGAAAGTTGTAAATTAAATTCAGTGAGAAATTCCAAAAACGTTCAAAAATAAAGGTGTTGTTCAGAAACAAAAAGTAGAATTTTCAGAATTTCCCATGAAATGGAAATTCTGAGAAAAATTGCTTTGAAATAATCAAAACATCTGGAAGCCCAAGTGCCAAAACTCCTGGCTCAGCCAAGGCTCCCAGGCTCCTAGCTTCACTGCAAGAAGCTGGGAAGCCCTGAAAGTTTCCAGGGCTTACATGGTCCTCTACCCCAGTCTTCCAGAGCTCCCAGGTCCTGGCTTCACTGCAGGGAGCATGGAGTCCATGACTCAAAGCAGTCTGTACAGTGTGCTCCCCGGAAGTCCTAGGTTCACAATTCTGACTGGCAGTCCACCAGGTAGTCTCCAAGAAGTGGGACAGTGAACTTTCCTCTGTTAGAAGATACGTCACGATCAACACACATGCACGGAACATATTAATGTAGACAGATTGGTATTTTCCAGTGGAAAATTGTTCCATCATAAAATATCCTCCCAGTGCTATTTATTACAGCCCTCAGCTACTGATCTGTGGCTTTTTAGCTACAGCTATAGCAGCTCATGCTTTTAGGTTCCTGGTTCAATCCCTGGCATACCAATGAGAAGGGTGGTTATCACATAAGTGGGGATAACTGAAATTTGAACCGATGGCCTCCGACATTTGGGACAAGGTTTCTTTGAGCTTTGTAACCTAAAAGCCTTCTCATACCTCTCTCTTTGCACCCAATACACAGAGCATGTTAGCTGTTACCCACTCAATACTAGAGCTTCAGGGGGTAGCCGAGTTAGTCTGTAACTGGAAAAACTTTAAAAACAACTAATAGTTTTGCAGCACCTTAGAGACTAACAAAACATATTGATGGTATCATGAGCTTTTGTGGGCACAACCCACTTCGCCCCCCCCCATTCCATATTTATTTCAAAACTGGACCTTTAATAACTACATTCATTTGAAAAAGTAGGTTGTGCCCACGAAAGCTCACGATACCGTTTACATATTTTGTTAGTCTCTAAGGTGCTGCAAAACTATTAGTTGTTTTTTAAGTTTTTTTAGCACTAGAGGTTTAGCTTATGCTTTTAAGTCTGAAAGTCCCTGGGATGTTTGCCAAGAGAGTGTTGTCACATAGTGACAGGACATTAATACACATTATTCATTTACAAGGGCTACAAATAAAATGTTAGCATATTAATGCAGTAAGCCTCCATCAAAATGGAAACTTATAATAGCCTGGATTTTGCATTTCTTCCGTAAGTAAAAAATAAAAATAAAAACAGAAAACAAGACTGACACCTCTACAGACTTAAATTCCTTAAAACTTTCAGACTAGATCAAAACACACACACACACACACACACACACACACACACACACACACACACACACACACACACACACTGGAAGACTGATAAGCAAGACACAATTTGCACAGAAGTACATATTAAAGGCAGTCAATGACTGCTTTACTGGGAGCTGCCCCACTTAAACTTCACATAAACTCTTTGAAAATTACCTTCAAGAGTTAACTGATACTCTCAGTGAATGTAAAAGCTTTGGAGCCATTCTGTCAAAATCGATAAAGCTGTAGGTACAGAATCCATCAAAGTTGCTGGCAGTTAAAAAATCTGATACCAAAAGCTGAAGCTGCGTTTTTGTTTTTTGGGGGGTTTTTTTGTATTCAGCACAAAAAGCAACACAAATACATTCACGCTTACCCAGTTTCATATCTGTGAGATCTGTGCTTTTCCTCTCTGAATGGTCCCTTCTGGATTAATTTGCAGGATTTTGTTGAGAGTGGAAATCCAGTCATCCATGTCCTGCTCATTTTCAGCTGCCAGCACAAAGTATGTCAGGTCATTCATTTTCAGCTCAAAAGCATGTTTCCTAAGTCTGTTATTCTGTAGTATCAAAAAGAGAGAAAAAAAGAGACAAGAAAAATGAAAACAGGAACTATTTGTAAAAGTCATTGGAAAATAAACACATACAGTGGTGGGGCTTTTATATGGCAAATCACTTTAGAACTAATCCTCAAGGAAATTTAGTGGCATTAAAAAAAAAACAAATGACAAATGTTGTGATATTAATGTTCATGAAACATTGTCTTCACTTACCTGGAGACTGAAATCCTCTGTTTAGTTACAAAACTCCTATACCAAAGGCAGGGTAGCTTTTCTACATGACTTCTGCCAGTCCTTGTCTACAGTATCTCACACATGAGTTGTAACTTATGTGATAAAGAGTTAAAGGTCTCTGAAGACAAAAGCACTATACATGTGTTAAGCATTATGTTTCAGTGCTGTCTGGAGAGACCACCTCTAGCTGAATTCTTTCATACCCATTCAGTCATAGACACTCTCTTGAGACTGCTGAAAGGGCACCAATTAGTATAAAATGCAGTTTCTGTGAAGTGCCCACTAGGAACTGGACTGGCTCTACCAAACTCATTCTATCAAACAACCCTCACATGGTATGAGTATTCAGTCACTATCAACTTGGGCTGTAAGTGACCCCAAAGTCAAAGGCTCTGCTGCTTATTATGAATCCCTTGTTTCATGCAGTCTCCCATTTCAATATAGTTACAAATGCTACCAGCTGTGCAAAGCTGCTGACTAGTTCCAGAGCAACTAATGAAGCTAGAAAAGTGACCAGCCCCCTTATTGCCCCCATCTGCTGTATTGTTGTGTTCCATAGATAGTCCACTAAAACATTAGAGGCTTGAGTTGGTTCCCCTCACTGACACCAAACATTCTTTTTCTGGTGTTCCTAGTATTTCCCTAACTGCAACACAAATTGAAAATTAGGTTATTTTAACAAATTTTCACTTTTTTTGGTGATGGGGGGGGAGGCATGATCTCTGAAGACCTCTAATTTCATCACTCACCTCTCTCAGAACACTGGCAACAAGGTCATTGGGTCTTTCTACTTCTGCTCTTTTCATTGACTCACTATTTTCCCTATGCTCTTCCATTCTTCTCACACACTAATATGGTAGAGTCCTCACACTATATAATCTTAAGGCAATGGAGGCTAACACCCCTCCCTATAGTAGATAGAGCACTGTCTGGACAGTACTTCAACCAGTCCTACAGGCCTGAAGTGCTTGGCAGACCAAGGATGCATCTAATAAATATAACTGTCCCAAGTGGATATCATATATGCTATTAATTCATTAACCCAATGCTTGTATTCAATGTTATTTAACCCTCTTCAGAGAGGTACAGATATATTTTGAGCCTGATGAAGATACAAAATTTGTATTCGTATCCAATGCATGATCCACAAACACGGTCCATGAATCTCTGCATCCATGGCTATAAAGTGGATGTTTGCAGATTTGCAGGGCCCTAAATATAAAATTTGTATCTGCCTCCATCTGCAATCTGCAAACACAGACCATGGGTATCTGTGAATATCTGCAGATTTGCAGGCCTTTAGTTATATCCAAAGTAGTACTGAAACAGTTACACCTCATGAATATGTAACACAATGCTGAGAACAGAAAAGCACTACCGGAAGAATCTAGAACAGCAACTTAATTTAATCCCAGCAACATTATTGCGAAAAACTGTATCAAACAAAATATGAATGATTAATCTCTACAAGGCTACTGATCTGCCTGCCAACTCCATTGTATTTCTTATAAATTTCTTTTTTAAAATGTCAGTACATAATATCCAAAGACTTTGCCTTCCAAGAACAAGCTTTCACAGAAAGAACACTTTACTTTAATCTCTGCTCAAATAACATGTCTCCTCCTCTCAATCCATGTTTAAAGTGCAAGGAAAATTCCAGTTTCAAAAAACTGCATAAGTGAGGCCAGTTGTTAATCTAATATAGGCAGCAAATTGCATGATTCCTTTTCATTCTTCCTTCTTAAAATAAACATTATTTACAGAACAATAAGCATTAGGTAGCCTTTAAACTAGATTTTTCCCCCAATAGTAATTTTTCCTCCAACTGTTTAAGAAAATGCCAAGATTCTATGGAAAAAATTAAGTATACTCTCTGCCCATTTTTCTACACATCTCCAGGACAATTTTCATAATTTGAGGCTGAGGCTGGAACAGAAATCAACCAACAAATCTCTCCAGAAGAATGGAAGAACTGACCACTGTGAACAATACATATATGTCTTCATAGAAAGAAGACAGTGGGAAATTCTGATGGGATATTACCCCCTTCCACATTTTGAAATGGCTTCTTGGAAAAATGCTAGATGCTGCTGATCAGCACATTACAGTCATTCTAAGAAAAGAAAAGTGAATGGAAATTTTAACAAAATGTGAGAAACTACCATACATGACTGCAGCTACATCTTTCTTAAATGAAGGTAGAAAAAATCAATTACCAATGTAATTGCAACCAGAGTTAGAAATGTTCTATATCATCATGATGCACTTGCAGTAGATGTTGCATCAGGTCAAGTTATGAGAATGATAGTTATTTAGTTAATAGCCTGGTGAAATTGAATTAAGTTACACAATTCTCTAATGCCAATACAGAACATTTCTCTCCACATTTATCAAAATAGCGAGCCTTAATGTGATACTCTTATGACTTCAGTTTTAACACTCTTCTAGCAAACTCGCTTAAACTCCAAAGACGTCTCATATCAGGATGGTCCTAGTTCATAATAAAGCATTTATAACCATTTAATGTAGCTGTTGAAACTCACTCCTTTGTTTTCAACATTCCAGAAAGATGTCATTAACAAAAATTAAGTCATGGTTTTATCCAGCTGACCTTAAAGTGACATGGAAGAACCCAGCAGATTTCATCATTGAGTTAGTGCTCACTGACCATTTTGAGTCTGAGGTTTCATTCTTTTTTCAGTTAATAGTCTTAATTAAATCTCATGATTATGTCACGCTAGCTCTCCAAGCTCTATATATCATAGTTATTTCCCATGGCATAGAGTAAGTCTTCTCTTGATTGTTTTCTAAGAGAACTCTAAAGTCAATCAATTGGTGAAGTTACAGCACATTGTTCTTTTCAGTAAGAGAGCTAGACTAAGGAATATGAGGTCTTCTGACCTTTTTTTAAAGATTTAGTAAAAAATGCTGGAAATCTCTTCAAATTCACTGTTCTTGAGATTTTTGCTGTTGTAGGTTACCTCTGAAATGGACCTGGAAAAGAGACATGTTCTGGGTTTTGGATGTGGCCCTAGTCCAAAACCATTCTGGTGGTATGGACACCAGGGGCTGATTCTGAAGTTCTGACTGAGGTATGTCTCTAAGGCACATACACACTCACAGCAAACTGGAACAAAGCTTTCCTTCTCAAGGCTTATGAGCACTTGGCAAATGCATGCCACCAATGGGGCAGCACAAATTCACAAGCACAGACGAAGAACATAAAACATCAGCTAACAAGTCGGTAACTGACAGTAACTAAACAGTCCTGAATCCACCCTCTGACTATACATATCTTCACAAGAAAACATCAGTAAGATTCCTGATATATCTTGATCTTTGAGATAAAAATCCATGCTATAGACAGCATATTGGGCCCCTTTTATTTATTTAAAAAAGCTCCTATTTTAATCCTTTTAGAAATAACAGGTGAAAAGCTTTACTTTATTACAGTAATCTATATGAAAGTCACTGGTTTTAGCCTTTGGTATGTTAAAATATCAGTATTCTTTGTAACCTTTCATTTTCCTCCAGCAATTTTCTTGTCCCCCAAGGAATTTTTTGTACTTTCCCACAGATGTATTCAGTGGCTCAGTCTTCAAAGACAAATAGTGAAATCATTTTGCCCACACACGGTTGATAATAAAAGCAAGCTTTACATGACTGCAAGAACTGCTAAAGAATGCAACAACTGTGGAGATGTGTGTTTTGTATGTGCACTGCTGAACACTTACTTGGCATGAGCACTGACAAATTTAGCAATTCTGTATTGTATATTCGATACTCTTGGCCACAGCAGGGATGGACTAGCTTGATCTTGAGTAGCAGTTTTTTCCTCACTCTGAAGGGACATAAAGGTAGTTTGAACCATTATGTATGTGCCCCAAAGGCTCTCATGGAGGACATTATTCTTTCTTTCTCCTTGCTCATCATATCTGTGTCAGTGTTGCGGGGGTTAGGGGATGGATGGGAGATATGGTGATAATGACTGCAATGCCTCGGACGGTACTCTGGTTTGCATCACTATCTCATCATACCTGGATGGTACAGATGACTGTCTTTTCTCAGTGTCTACTTGACATTTGGGTTTATAGTTGACCCAGCCGACAAACTCAGACTTGACTGGAATAATTTGCCTGCCTTCAGATATTCAGGTAGCAGCACTTGTGCTTGGCCTGGAGCCTAGGGATTTTCAGCCCTACTTAGAGGCTGCAATACATTTAAGGCTTCATGCCTTGTTTTGTTTTATTTATAATTATAGGTGCTTTATATTTCTTTCTGGGGTAGGGTGAGTCAGTCAGGATTCCCTCATTAGAACAGAAATCCACTTTGCAACCTATTGCACAAGCCTTTACACAGATAAAGTGTACAAGGATTCCTATATTCTCAATCAGAGACTATTCTGTTAGGGTACGTCTACACTAGCCCCCTAGTTCGAACTAGGGAGGCTAATGAGGGCGACCGAAATTGCAAATGAAGCGTGGGATTTAAATATCCCACGCTTCATTAGCATGTTCGAGCGGTCGCCATTTTGAAACTGACTAGTCCGGAATAACTGCCGCATCTACGCGGCAGTGAAGCGAGGCTTCGGTAAACCCTAACTCGAATTAGCTGTTACTCCTCGTGGATTAAGGTTTAACAGCTAATTCGAGTTAAAGGGGTTTACCCGAACTCCGTTTCACTGCCGCGCAGACACGGGCAGTTATTCCGGGCTTGTCAGTTTCCAAAAGGCGACCGCCCGGGAACATGCTAATGAAGCGCGGGATATTTAAATATCTCGCGCTACATTTGCAATTTCGGTCACCCTCATTAGCCTCCCTAGTTCAAACTAGGGGGCTAGTGTAGACGTACCCTCAGACCCATATTCCCCTCCATGCCACTGGATTCACACAATGACAGATTTCATTAGGTCACTACATGTCTGCCCCTATACAGCCAGGTGCGAGGCTGGTACAGAGATCCAGTCTGCACTGCACAGGGAAAACGGGCAGCCACATGCACAGCTAGTGTAACGATGTGGGCTGAAGTAGCTTTGAGCACTCGTTTGACATCATGGTACATTCCACCCACTTTCTGCCATTTTTCCCCACTTCAAAGGACCTCTATCAAAACAACCCACGCTTCCAACCACAAACAGCTACAGGTGGCCAAACCTCTCAGTGAGTCAGCTAGAGAGGTTTGTTTCAGATGAGCTCTAAACTGAAGCTGTACGAGGCTCCACTCCAACAGCTGAGCTGCCTTTGAAATTTATATGCCAAGCTCACATCTCTCTCCATGGCAGCATGATGTGCTAGATCATGGGTAGGCAATAAGCAGACTGTGGGTCGGTCCATGGCAAACAACAAACTGTGGCCAATCTGCAGGTAAATAAAGCATCTAGTGGACCACAGCCAGCTCCAGGCTGCTCAAAACCCACCCTTGAGCTAGATCAACCTGAGCAGTCTCTTATCAGAAACTACTACTTGACAAGGAACAGTAGTCAGACTGAAGCATAGGAAACAGTAGTTGGTGAAAATGTGGATTTTAAAGATTTTATGTTCAGAAATACAGCCACTATTTTCAATGCTAATCTTTCCAAGATATCTGTCTAAGACTAAGGCAGGTTTTAGAATGCCTGCCCTCTTTAAGATGCTTAATTATCTCAGTATATATCATAATGTTAATCACCAATCCTTCAATGGCATCTGCACAGGCTAAGCCTCATGTCCATATGGAATTCACAGCAGTCAATGGGATTCTGCATGTATGTAAATGTCTTCCCACATATATTCTACTGCAGCACCAGAGCTATTTAGTTATTTTATACTAATATGTATCAATGTCTGGTTCTATTGGCTCTATTTCTGTCCTTATAGTGGTATAAATAGTAACTCTATGAAACCAATGGAGTTAAAAATGAAAATGACACCAGTATCAGACTTATACACGTTCTCATATTTGAAGTGCATAATAATTATTTGTTTTGTTCTTTTCATTCAAAACCTTAAATAGAACATATCATTCATTATATAAAGCCAGATCCATCAGAGTTTCTCACAAAAGACAACAGAGTTTACAACCAATTACATAAGACAAGGATCGGACCCATAACATCATTCCAAAGTACTAGAATGAAATGAAATGTAATGTGTCTTACCTGCACAACTCCCGTACAGGAATCCAAAAAAATACACCCCTTTGGTTCCTTTGATATTTTCTCGTCTTTGTAAAAATTCATAATATATGAGTTATCCGACAACTGCGTCAGCTGGAAGTAGCGCTTTTTGAATGACTACAGTGAAAACAAAATCACAATTGCGGTACTGCAAATTGTTTTCATAGATATTTTATTCAAAGGGTTTAAATAATACACCATTGCTAACTGCAGACAATAGTATCATCCATTTTACTATCATTTAATGCAATATAAAGAAACCTAATTTGAGATGAAAAGAGCTACATGACAATTGAATACATCAGCACCCCTGCTGGAGTTGGCAGGAGAGGAAAGTTTGGGGGATTAAAGCCAAAAGAACAAAGGAAAAATAAGATGTTCCCTTACCCGAACAGTAATGCTATTGTTTACAGTGCTATTAAAATTCCCTTTATAAAGCCAGCCAGACTTGAAAACTCCTGTTCCAAATCCTCCACCGCCACCGCCACCCTTTGAAGATGAGTGGGATGTGGTATCCTGTATAAAATACATCATTAATGTTGTATTGACATGCTTTTGTGAGTTTAAGACCAAAAGGAACAATGCATTTGAATACCTGCTTTCTCTTAAAAATACAATTTTCACATTCCTTTCAAAACTACTCTTTATTAATTCTCCTGCTTGGCACACAATGACATAAGTGACAAAGCTGTTTCATTACATCCAGAGTTAACTAATATATGAAACATTCCACAGAAGATAACAAGACTCTCTTATCATTACATATTTGATGTTAAATGAATACATAATTCAGCACTGGAGGAAAAATCAATATACTTACTTCATCTTTATCAGCATCTTCATGATCAATTTCAAAGGAATGTGAAGGCAGTTTCTCTGGTCTATATTCCTTTCTAGGGCAGGAAAAATGCTTATTAATTTTCAGCTTCATAAATGGAAGAGAGTATACTTTTTAATGTGACTGCTATTTTGAAGATGCTAACCTTTCAGGAAACTTTCAGAATTATCTAATTCTGGACTGCTGTGAGCTTCTGTAAAACATGCCATTTGAAAGTGCAGCACTTTTTATTCCTATTTGAAATCCCTCTGGTCTTTATAACCGGAAAGAACAGTCAGAAATCCCAATTTATCAAGGATTTTGGATTTCTCTGCCCCCAAAAGAACTTTCCAGATAGAGCTGGTGAAAAGAGGGGATCAATTCCTTCACTACCATTTTTGTGGCAACAATTATTCTTCTTTCATCTGAAAATTTCAATATTTGATTTTTACAATATCCAATCTCCCATCATTTCCCATCAAACATTCTGATGCCTCCACGCCCAAAGTTACATTGATGTTTCATGTATCTACCTTTACAATGTGGAAGGTACTCAGACATCCTATTGATGAGTGCTACAAAATAATTCTGTCCTAAGCACTCTGGTCCTGGTCAAGCTAATCACTTAAGTATGCACTTAATTCTATGCACACGAGTAATCCCACTGACAGCCAAATCACTCAGCACCTTTCAGTATCAAGCCCTACATAACAGTTAGCCAGCCACACAATACAATTTGGTGGATGTTTTTAATAGAAAACAAAAGTAATTTGAATGTTTGCTGCCACCAAATGGACAAATTTAAATTGTTTTAAACTTGTTCAAGGTTAAAGGCAATTTCTTTGGAAACCACTTTGAATATTAAGTGGCAAGCTATTAAACTGATCACATCAGGCCCCATTACTAATATAAAGAAAATATATTTACAGAATCCACACTATTCCTCAGCCATTTAAAAACACAAAATATTAAGGAACTTGAAACAGACTTAAAAAAAAGAAACAACAATAATCAAAATATTAAAGAACCAAAATCAAATAAAAGTTCAGGAATAACATATCCATTAGTTATTTCTTTCCCTAAGGTCCTCATCCTGGGCTAACTTTAGCCCAAGCATATATCTGATATCCCTGGCTCGCATAACGTCAAAGACTTTTTGCAATAATTGCAGTTCATTTTTAAGCATGAAGGAAAATAAAAGGGCTTATGTCCTTTTTTGCTTCTTTATCTACTATATATTTGAGAGTTTGTCTGTCTGTGAGTGAGCAAATCTGTCTGTCCATTTGTTCAAGAACTTCTTCTAAACACTTCAGAGGGGTAGCTGAGTTAGTCTGTAAGGGTACGTCTACACTTGCTCCCTAGTTCGAACTAGGGATTCAAATGTAGGCGACCGAAATTGCTAATGAAGCGGGGATTTAAATATCCCACACTTCGTTAGCATGATCTCGCTGGCATGTTAATCCGTTCAACAGCTGTTTCGAAAGTGAAAGTGCGCGCCGGGACGTGTTAGTTCAAACCAAACCCCTTGGTTTGTGTGGAATGGCTGTCTTGTGTGGAATGGCTTTTTATAAAAGAAGTGGCAACATCATAATAACCAAGAGAGTGAAAGTGGAGCAACTGAAACAGTCAGAGTGTTCTTTTTCAGACTTTTTAAAACGCTTTGGTTTCAGTTTTTTTTCCACACCTATGTGACTTCATTGACTAAATAATATTTTGAATAAAGGATTCTAAATTAAAGATGAAACACCTGTCAAATAAGGGGCTAGTATTCTGAACAGACACCCCAGAGAACTCCTGTAGGTTATCCATTATAATCAGGGAAGACCAGATTCAAGATTCCTAATGTTGCTAGAATAACAATCCCGCTCTAAAAATAAAATAAACAATGTTTTCAAGCTTTTATACATTATACAGCTAGATGCAGGGAGGGGGAAAGCAGAAGTCTATTTTTTTAAATGCTTTTTTAAGAAATATTCTCAGTACCTTACCAAACAACTCCCTCTCTTGCTCACAGGAGTTCTGAGTTTCTATGCTACTCAGTACTGAAAATTTACTTTTAAATGTTCGTAGAGAAATATGGATACCCAAAATGACTAAAGAGCTTCCTCAAATGCAAATGGCTAGCAAGATTCAGATACTTTGGGTACATCTAGACTACAGGCTTCTGTCGACAAAGAGCATCTAGACTACATCCAGTTCTACATCAAGCCGCTTTGTCGACATGAGAGTGTAGACGCAAAGGACAGTGTAGATGCAATAACGCCTTCTGTCAACAGAACTCTGTCGACAAAAGGCGTTATTCCTCGTAGAATGAGGTTTACCTCCGTCGACAAAACTTCCGACGTTATGTCGACAGAACTCGTCGGTAGTGTAGACGCAGGTACAGTTTTGTCGACAAAAGTCCACTTTTGTCGACAAAACCCTGTAGTCTAGACACACCCTTTGGTTCTAGCTAAAGCATTTTTACTTTAGAATTTGTTGTACTAGTAAGACAGGTTATTTGCTTATTGAACTAAGTAACAGTTACTTGATTTTTTTTTCCTTTGAGGAAGACCTGAAAGACCAATAAGATTCCTGTTCTGTTACATCTTTAGAAACAATTCTTAAACCTCTGCCCAACTCCTACAGTGCCACAGCTGAGTGAGTATGTCTCGTTAGGCAAGGGGTGTATGAGCAGTCATGGCCTTGCTTGTCATTGCAGAGCAGGGTGTATGTAGAGCAGTAGTAACTGCTGCCATGAGTGAACTTCCCCCAGCTCTTCAGGAGGCATTATGAATGCTCCTGACTATGCAGGCCAGCCCTCAGTGATTGCAAGGGCTATGTCAGGCTAGCGCCATCTAATTCAAAGAAGGTGGGGCCCTGCTCCCCTCTGCATCAGCTCAGCATGTGCTGAACACTTCTAAAGAACTTGTTGTGCTCTCCTAACAACTATAGATCAATGCCTGCTAAGTTAACCAGGAGTCCTCTAGATACTCCCTCAATGGCTAGTCCTGAATGCCCATCTACTCAATGCTGTCTGTCTCACACTCCTCACCAAAGTCACTTGTCCTAGCTTGATGTGAAACCCTTTTTGTTAACTCTTCAGGATCAGTAGAAAGAACATCATGGGTCAGGGAGGTGACGTCTTTTCTATCCACACCAACTCCACATACTCCACCTAAATAGCCATATAAAGATGCAGAATCTCAAGTAGTTATGACTCAATTACTTAACAGGAAAGTTAGGGGGGTTACTTAGCAAATGAAGAAGAGAAACCTATTAATGAGTCAAAGCCCGATCCTATTGAATACAATGCCACAACTGAGGCTCAGAGTCAGTAACGTTTCCTCTGTGCTCACTAAGAAAGAAGCATAACAGAGCAGAATATACATAGTCGTGCAAAAACAGGTAGTGAGGGAACAGATACCAAAGCAGTGTACAGTTTAGCTGGTGGAAAGGCCTATAGAAAGCCCCCAAAAAGGAACATATCCAGAGGAAAATTAGTGTTTTGTGTAACATCACTTCATGCACGGGAGGCTGAATCAATTCCCCGTCTAGCATACTGAGTTCTGTAGAGCTTCGCCAGGGATGAATTTGGCCTCAAGTGTCTACTTTAAGCAACATATCACCAAACTGTTACCACTTCCCAGTAGAAAGTGCCATTTTCAGAACAGGGAAGTTTTCACCCTGCTGAAAAGTGCTTCCCTTTGCAGCTATCAATCTATATGCTGTATTAGTGTGTGAAATGACACCAATTCCTCTGAGGGAAGTGAGGACCTCATAAAAGAACCATGGTACGTGTAGGGCCATCTCTAGGGAGGTGCGGCACCTGGGACAACCCACCCCTCCATCCCATAGCTTGCCCTGCCCCACCTCTTCCTGCCCCAGCTCCACTCCTTGCCCTACTACCACTCCACTCTGTCCCCTAAGCTCAAAACTCCACGCCCACTCCCAAACCCTTGCCTCTGCTCCACCCCACCCTGCCTCTTCTGGACCTTGCTCCATCCCTACCCCCACACTGACCCTTCCCCTGAACCCTCTCCTTGCCTCTTCTCACCCCTGCTCTGCTCCTACCACATCCCCACTGTGCTCCTTCCCGAAAGCCCCAAACTCCTCCTCTCCCAAGCAATGCTGTGAATCCTCAAGGTGGGGCAGAGGGGAGCTGGTGGCACTGCCATCGGCCCCCATGCTGCCCAGACCCCACATCCCCTTGAAGCACAGGGCCCCCCAAAGCACAAGGACTGGGGCAACTGCCCAAAACCATCCAATGGATGGGATAACTCTGTATAGGGGACAACTTTGATTTGAGTGATCCTGAGCTAATTCGGTTTAAACTAAATGGGAGGCTAGACAAAAATAAATCTACAAGGAGGATCCTTAATTTCAAAAGAGATAATTTAAAAAATGTTAGGGAATTAGTGACACAAGTGGATTGGATTAAAGAATACAAGGATCTGAAAGTGGAGGAAGCCTGGAATTACTTAAATCAAAGTTACAGAAACGATCTGAAGTGTGCATCCCAAGCTAGGGATGTTAGTGACTAGTTGAGTCACTACTCAGCTAGTCACTCCTCCCCTCCCCCCCCCTTTGCTGCCTCTAATAGAGGCAGCAAGGGGGGAAGAGTAGGAGCCGGTGATGGAGTGAGCTGGCTTAAAAGCCGGTTCCCCCCCAGCACCGTCTCCACAGAGGGGCAAGGGAAGAAGAGGCACAGTGGGGAGGGAGACTGGATGTCTGGTCCCCCGCTGCCTCACCCGGGCAGCTCTTACTCCATTTAAAAGGCAGAGCCACAGTGGGGTTAGCTCCTGGGGCAGGGGGGAGCTAAACCTGCTGTGGCTTTGCAGTTTCCCCCTTTATCGACTAATTGAGTAGTCGGTGGAAATTCCATCGACTACTCAATTAGCTGATTAAATGCAATTTAACATCCCTATCCCAAGCAAGGGGGAGAAAAACCCATAGGGAAGTGTTGCAGATCAGCCTGGATGAGCATTTCAAACAGGTAAGTAAGAGAAAGCAGAAATCCTACATAGAAGGGAAAATGGGATGAATCAGTGACGAAAGCAATAATAAGAGATTCTGTAGCCATGCAAATAAGAAAACAAGTGAAGAAGTGAGGAAACACTGAGGAAAAGATGGAGATTAAATCTAGGCATGGCCCAACATCTAAACAAATACTTTGCCTCAGTTTTTAATAAAGATAATCAGGGGCTTAGGAGTAGTGGCAGAGCAGGTAATGGACATGAGAAATAGAAATACCAAATCCAAGGTAGAAGCCCAACTCAAACATAAAGGGCCTGGATAATATTCAGCCAAGAATATTAAAGGAACTGGCACATTAAATTGCAAACCCAATAGAAAGGATTTTAATTAATCTATAAACTTGTTTGGAGAATTACTGAAATGGTGCTTATTTTTAAGAAAGGGGAAAAATTGATCAATTATACTACAGGCCTGTTAGTTTGACCTCAATTGTATGCAAGAACTTGGAACAAATCTTGAATGAGAAAGGAGTTAAGGAAATGAAGGTAAATAGTAATTGACATAAAATACTGCAAAAGGATTTACAAAAGGTAGATTGCACCAGACCGACCTTTTTCTCTGAGAACATAACTGATTTTTTAGACATAGGATTGAATCTGCCTGGATTTCAGTAAGATATTTGCTAAAGTTCCACCCTGAAAATCATGAGTTAAATTGGAGAAGATGCAGAAGATGGGAATTGAAAGGTGGACAAGGAACTGGTTAAAAAGGGAGACTGCAATGATCATAATGAAAGATGAACTGTCAGGCTGGAAGGAAGTTACCAGTGGAGTTCATCGGGGACTGGTCTTAAGACCAATATTATTTAATATATTCATTAATTAACTTAGCACAAAAAGTCAGAATGTGCTAATAAAATCTGCATATGACACAATGTTGTGAAGTACTGACAATAAAGAGGATTACCAGAATATCATACAAGAAAATCTGGATGAGCTTGAAAGGGGGAGTAATAGAAATGGGATGAAATTTAATAGTGCAACATCATGCACTCAGGAACTAACAACAAAAATTTTTGCTATAAGCTAGAGACATATCAGTTGGAAGTGACAGAGCAAGAGAAAGACCTGATTGTATTGGTCAATCACAAGGTGACTTTGTGGCTCCAGTGTTACATGTCCTTAAAAAAGGCTAATGCAATCTTCAGGTGCATCAGGCAAGGTATTTCCAGGAGAGACAGGGAAGTGTTAGTACCATTGTATATTCCTGAGGGAATTCTGTGGCAAAAGAATAAAAATTTTGTGAACAGAATTTTAAAATTCTGCAAAATTCGACAAATGTTGTCCATAAATACACGTTGAAGCTCCAGGAGAGGCCACTAGCTACATGGAGGTGGGAGATGCAGCCCACTTGCCACTGCTACAACTAAGTATCTCCCAATGGCTGGAGATGGGATACTAGGATGGGGAGGGCTCTGAGGCTATGTTTACACTGAAGGCTTCTTGGGCAAGAAGCTTTTTGCGGAAGAGATCTTCTGCAAAAACCTCTTGCGCAAGAGAGCGTCCACACTGCAAAAGCGCATCAAAAAAGCAATGCGCTTTTGCGCAAGAGAGCTTCCAGACTGCATGGAGGCTCTCTTGAAAGAAAGCTCTGATTGCTTACCACAGAATGGCCACCAGGACACCTGTGCTTTTTCCTCTTTCCTGTTTTTATGCAAAAAAACCCCTCTTGCCTGTCTACACACACCTTTTTGCACAAGAACCCTTGCGCAAAAAAGAGTTATTCCTCGTAGAAGGAGGAATACCTACGCCAGAAAAACCCCTCTCTTCTTTCATTTTACTTATGCAAAAATGTGCTTGAGGTGTGGATGCTCTGAGAGTTTTTGCGCAAAAACGACTGGTTTTGTGCAAAAACTTTGTAGTGTAGACCTAGCCTGAATTACTATAGAGAATTTTTTTCCTAAACATCTGGCTCATGAGTCTTGGTGATATGCTCAGGGTCCAAATGGCCTCCAAATCTGCGGTCTGGAAAGAATTTTCCCCATGTGAGACTGGCAGAGATGTTGGGTATTTTTGGGCCTTCCTCTCCAGCATATGCCACAATCCCTTGCAGGTTTAAACTAGAGTAAATTGTTGATTCTCTGTAACTTGAAATCTTTAAATCATGATTTGAAGACTTAAACAATTCAACCAGAAGTTATGGGTTTATTACAAAAGTATGTGGACAAATTTCTGTGGCTTGCAGTGAATAGGAGGTCTGACTATATAATTACAATGTTCTCTTCTGACCTTAAAGTCGAATCTAAGAGAACCAATGTTTTAGGTTGGATTCCTCTTTAGACATGATAGTACAAATGCTCAGTGCAATGTGATGAGAGCTCTATGTAAAATGCTCTAACCTATGGCTAATGGCCAAGGGCTCCATTTCAGAAGAGCACGGTGGGGCGGGGACAGCAGCCGTACATACCAGGATGCTGCTTGCTTTTCTTCCCGTTCCCCAGACTATCAGGGAGCGAGAGCAAAAGGCACGGCTTGTGTGCAAGCCTCTCACTCCTGACTGGTGAGGGGAGGAGCAGAGGAGTAATTCACAAAATCTGTGTAGTTTCCCCTCGCTCCCTGATAGTCAGGGGAACAGGAAGAAGAGCAAGCAGCATCCCGGTATGCAGAGCTGCTGCCCCCCCTGCTCTCCTGAAATGGCACCCTTGCTAATGGCTAAATGTGATACACTTATCATGACTTGAGGCCAATGTTCCTTGTATTTTTTTCTATCCATGTGCAGAATAAATGTTGTTATGTGCACTGAGGCATGTGCAGATGTGCACTACCAATAGAAACACGTGCTGCCGGCTATGGGAGGCTGTGGGCACACTGCTAATCAGCTGGGTGGCATTTAAATCTCTCCTGGGTGGCCACTCAAGCGCTCAGCTTACAGGGAACTCTGCTTGAAGACATCCTTATTTTTAACACAGAGGTGCATCCTACAATTGTCACAGTATCTGATGCTCTATCATGATCTAAGTATGACAATAAAAAGAGGCTATCTGCAACTGGCTTCATTCAGGGCAAACCAGGTTCACTCTCTTGTCCAAATGCCAGTGCAGCTATCAGTTTGGCAATGTTTGGACAGACCTGGTATAAAGTTTCTTTAGAGATTCAAGAGAATGTACACTGGAAGGTCTCAGTCATACTCTGTTATATAAGCAAAATGTGCAGGTTTTGACAATAACCCATTATGTGGAAACAAGACCCCATAATACCCCAGGTGGATGTGAAAAGTAGAGAACTGCTGACAGCAGTATAAATGGACTAACACAACCTCCGTGGAAGACAGTGTACATACGGAGTACAAATTACTTTCATGCAGAATACTACAAACTCCATGTCAGAAACAGTTTCAACTTGTTGAATATTTCATAAGAGGGACAGTACTTGCAAACTTGGACTGAAAAATGCTGCATTTTCAATTTCCTCTCCTGCGCACACAGACCATCATTTTAAAATACAAGCTGTCCTGCAGAGCAAAAAGTTAGCTAAACACAACAGCATCTAAGAACTGTGTCACTGTTTTTCTTTGCCTCTAGGATTAACACACTCTCTGTCCATAGTAAGATTCATAAACAAGAGAGGAATTGTAGATAGAAAGGAAGGCTTATAGTACATGCTCTGTGTGCAGAGCATCTGAAGAAAACTGTAAACGGAGATCTTAAGACTTCTCCAAGAATGGATTCAGCTTGTACCATCTCTCATCCTTAATCCAATCAGCATCCAGAGAATCAATTCCTGCAGTTGGCTATTTCTTGCTCTTGTTGCAATCCTTTTTACAAGAATGCAGAATCACAATTTTAATGCCTCGAATTCTGAGAAAGATGGAGTTAATGTTCATTTCAGTGTTCTGTAATTTCATTTGCTGCTCACTATTGATCTCTATTTTAAAGCATATGCTTCTTGTTGGGAAAATGTGGTATTAGGAACAACCGCACATGTACACAGGCCCGTACTCAGGGGTGTGTGTGCGAAGGGGGGGAATGCACCCCCTCATAATTCCCCATAGGGCCAATTCCGGCCGGACTGGGGAAGGCTGGGATGGTGCGCTGCGTGAGCCTCCCTCCCCTGTGCCCTGGCTAGCTGGGGGAAGGCTAGAGCTGGTTTCCCCTCCCTCCCCCAGGAGCAAGCCGGAGGCGGGGCTGGGCTGCCATGGCAGGAGCAGGGCAGCCACCGGCCCCTCCCATGGCTCCAGCTGACTGCCGCAGCCGTGGCCTGGCCACACAGGGGCTGATTTTGCCCCAGCTCTCCCAGGCAGCCAGGAACTTTTTGGAATATAGTTTTTCACTTACAATATTACAGCAAGATACCAGAAGGTAATTTCTATAAAACCTTTATTACTGCATAAACTTTAAGTATGTTATAACTTTTAGTATGTTATAACAAAATCATTTTACCAATGACTGTTTCCACTCACATTTTTTCATTAACCTTTCTTATGCACACTCATTGCGTGATTAATTTGAACTCCTTTGTATTTAAAAAAATTGCAGTCCATATTTACAAAAAAAAGCACCCCCTCCACAGAAATCCCTGCATATGGGCCTGTATAGTGCCTAGAAAATGGCCCAAAGACTTTCATTTCTCTTCCTTGAAGGAATATCATTATCTACTAACTTCCACAACTTTTATATGCTTTTACTCCACTGACTTCAAGAAAACTGACTCCTGATTTCCATTAGTGTAAATAAGAAGAGACTCATGCCTAATGGCTGCAGAATTTGAGTTTGCTTTATGAGGATGGTTATAATGAAACCATGACCAAGTCCTACCATACATTTATTTTGTAACCTACATCCCATGGAAATGTTCATTATTCACACAATGGCCAAATGCTGTAAAAGCTGAAGACCTTGAAAAACATGTGTGTGCACATACACTCTTGCATTATTCGTAACAGGCCAGATTCTGAGTTCATTTATTTTGGTGTAAATCCAGAGTAACTAAATAATCTACTCCAGTTTTATACCACTATAACTGACAGGAGAATTAGGCATGGTTAAAATAGTGATCACATTTATTCTTTTGAATAACAATGAAAAGCCAGGCTTGTCTGTACCAATCAGTACAAATCATATACAAATGCATATACAAATCATAATAAAGAATAGTCATTTAATTGAATATAGATTAAAAGAGTTTAGTAGATATAACTGAAGCTGTTTGCAGAGCCTTGGACATTTTGATCCTAAATCCTTGCCTCTGCTTTTTTTTTTTTGTTAAATGTGGCTCGGTCTGTTTATTACAAAACAACCAGGGAACACATATAGGAAGGAGGAAAGTGGAAAATTGACATGACTCAGGGAAACAGAACCAAACTGGAAAAAGAAAATGCAGAACTTGTGAAGTACTTACTGTGGTAAGTGTCGAAAATCTCCCGAATACTTTTCATATTTGTAGTTCACAACGTGCCACTGAGAATTGTAATATTTACAAGCCTAAAAAGAAAGGAAAAAAATAGATTATTTCAACTTATTCACATTCAGGAAAGGCTACAGGACAACTCCAGCAGTCTTTCTTTCTAAAGACACACATTTTCTCTTGTTTCATAGCTATTCTTAAAGGAAAATCAATTTCACATTTCTTACCGTATTAGAGCACTATTTCCCATTTAAATCAAAGGTGACTTTTTTAAATTGACTCATATGTGTGGAAGCAACCTAAAGTAGATAATTGACTTCATCTTCCTGGAAGTATTTATTAAATTATTACTATGCAACCTTGATAGATTGGTACTTTATGACCCTGACTATCTGCACTTACATAAATTATAAATCTTCCTTTGTGCCTTACTTCATTACCTATCTTCCACAATAACTAGACTTATCCTACTACTTAACTTAAATTCTCTCTGCTATAGCTTAGGCCCATTATTTTTTGTTCTGCCCTCCAGGACTGATCCTTATCATCTTTATAACATCCTGTAATGTATTTCTGGACAGTTATGTCTCACCTGAGTCGTATTTTTTCACACTGAATTTCCCCAGTTCTCTTAACTTCCCCTCATAATTCTTATTTTTCAAACCTTTTGTCAGTTTTGTGACAAAACTGAACTCTCTTCTGAACTCTATTTAATATGTTCATGTCTCTTTTGAAATGTGGTGCCCAAAGCTGAATGCAAGTTGTACTTGAGGTCTATTCTGTAGAATAGAATTACGGTATCGCTCATTTTTGTAGAAATTATTAATGTGGTAACTATGGCATGATGTCCTTAGTTGCAACAATATAACATTGTTGAGACATATTTAATTTATGACCTACTATCATGTTACTCATTTTAACAAAGATTCAAATTGCCAAGCAAGAAAATATTGGTGGAAAGGAACAAGAAATGTGTATGTTTACAGGTAGCCTATAATGTTGCAACAAGGAGAATGGAGCAGATTATATGATAGATTTCTGGAAATTGTGGTTATAAATCACACTGTGGAAATTAATACCTGTTGAACCTCTGTCGTCCAGGATTCTCTGGTCCAGCAGGACCACGGATGTCGCTGGACCAGAGCGCACCAGCCACAGAGGTCGCCAGTGGCTGGGAGCTCAGCTAGGCAGGCAGCATGGAGGGCTAGCTAGCGGCCAGCATCTGGAGCAGGGCTGGGCTGGGAGTCCTGCAAGCTGAGAGCATAACCCCTGCTGGATGGGGTCGCGGAGCTGCCGCCGTCCGGGTACACAGAGCCCCTGCTGGCTGGGGACATGGATCTGCTGCCTCCTGGGGGCAGGGAAGACCCTGCAGCTGGAGGCATGGAGCCTGTGCAGCTTGGGAGCACAGAACCGCTGCCGGCTGAGGGCAGGGAGACCCACGGACCAGAGCGGGGCAGCAGCCAGGAGTGGAGCCCCACCAATGGCTGGGGGCAGCATAGTGGCCGGGCCGGTAACTAGGAGGGGAACCTCGGAAGAGCCAGAGGCTTGACCTCCTCTGGTCCGGCAAACTCCCTCCTTAGGGGCCACTCAAGTCCTGAGGATGCTGGACTAGGGAGGTGCAACCTGTAATTGTATAGGTATGTTAAAAATTACTCCACTATTCTGTCATTATGAGCATGCTAGGTACCTTAGTCAATTCATTAGAGTTAAATGGTATGTTAATGGACTCATGCTACAGGCTCCTTGACCACAAAACTAGTTCCTCTTCTGCAGGTACTAGTGTCTGCAGATAAAATAGCCATGGCATTTATGGTTTTTAATCACAGAAAAAAGATTTCGGCCACTCTATAACTCAGAACCAGATCCTGCTAAGAATCTTTACCGTCTAAACTTTCTAATTATGTCTGTTTATCTGGTTATCTTCCTGCTCTCCTTATTCTGATCCATCTGTCAAGCTCAACGGGACTACTCACATGCATAAAGCTAAGCAGTAGTGTTTGCAGGACCAGGCACCTAGAGTTGACCTTTGGGGCTCATAAAGCCCAGTTCTAATAGTCCTCTCTTTTGGAGGCCGTAAGGAGAACTGGACCTATTTATGAGGAGATACTGATATTTTATGACCGCCACAATTATAGGATCCAATACGGATGTGAATGAGTAGTCGAGCAGCCAATTAACAGATAAGCCTAGGCTTCTTGACTACTTGACACCAAGGGGCACCATGGGGGGGTAGGAATCAGGAGCTGGGGCTGGAGCAGCCTCTGTCCAATGCCAGCCAGGGCCACCACGGGCAGAGGCTGCTTTGCGAGAGCCTACCCCACCCCTCCCCCACAGCAGCCTCTGTCCACGGGGAGCTTGGACCCCCCTCTCCACAGACAGGGGTGCTGCTGCCTCTGATACAGAAGCAGCAGCACGGGGCGGCAGGCAACCTGTCCATGAGGGGAGCTAGTTTTAAACTGGCTCCCACCTGGCACCCCACGCTGTTGTTTCTGATAAAGAGGCAGCAGCACAGGGTGGCAGAGGGCTCCCCGGGTTTGGGGCCAGATTGCACTGGCTGCCAGCCCCATTTCCGGCTACTATAGAAAAGTTGAATAACTGCTAAGAATTCATGCAGTTAGTTAACTATTCTATTACCCGCTTTTAACATCCCTAGTATCCAAGTACCCTCCAAGAATTTAAAAAGACAAACGCTGGGCTGTCATTTGCATTACGAGACTCTGTGAATGTGGAGGGGTGGCACAGTGGGATTAATACTGGCAGCCAACATAACGAGACTTGGGCCTTGTCCTCTGTGCACACTCCTTCAGGAACAGCAACAGTGGTCCTCTTAGGTGGAACATGAGAAAACATGGGGAGAAGAGGAAGGGGAAACTGGCCTACACTCGTAACTGCAGCAACTGACAGTTGGGGGAAAGGAGACATATCAGGGCAGGGAGATGAAAGGGAAGGAAACAGTAGGAGATGGAGAGAGATTTCTGAGTGGGGCAAGGGAGGAAAATGGATCTCATGGAAAACCGAGGGATGAGAGGAGAGAGACTAGACTAAGAGAGAGATCACAGAGGCTAGAGGACAGAGAACTGAGAATGCCAGGAGTAAAAACTTGACAAAATGAAATGAGGAGAACATGGACATTAAAAAGACAGGACAGAATGGGTCTGTGAGACTAAACCCCATTCCAAGGAATGTTCCCGCCTGACCTCTCCACAGCCTGCCCTCGCTTTATGGTGGTATCACACTCTGTGCTCATGGACAGGGAAGGGAGCAGTCAGGATTTGGCCATTAATATGGAAAATGCTGTCAGTCTTCTGGAGTGAGGTCTGATGATCTTCCAAATTGCGGGTGGTTTTTTCAAAATGGCTCAGCCTTGGCCTAACGCTACTCGCACTGAAGTCGATAAAACTTCTTTGAAGATGTGATCACAAATTTTAAAAAAACACAAGCCAGTGACAGGATAATTTAAAATTACTTTTTTTCCCTATCTCTTTTTGATTTTACAGTATATAAAACAAAATTACAAGGAAACAGCTGCAAATTCATACACTCTCCCCTCCCACATAAACGCTGAATGAAATACATTAACATATATGACCTCCCAATCACTATAGTAATAGGTTCATTCTGAATATATGGGGCGAAATTCTGTTCTGATGTATATCCCACTGACTTTAATGGTGCTGCATGAAAATGAGGAACAAAAATATCACCAGATCAGACAGGCAGATAGGATCATAAATTATGTTTTAAAAGATAAACAGATGGACTAATGCAATTATTGACATTAAATGGAAGTGAAGGACACTCAGCACCTTGCAGGGTCACAGCCCGTCTTAACGTGGCACATTGATGTCAGTGGGGATTTTACCATGGACTCCAATGACAGCAAAATTGAGCCCTTTCTGCAGATTCATAGGTGGACAGAAACAATCCCACCTTTGTATTTCTTTTGTGGTTTAAGTTTTAGTTAAGTCAGTCTGGTGGCTATCTGAGACATAGTAAGTGAATATTTACAATGTATATACTGTATTAAATGAGCCAGTGAAAAAAATCATTCCGTGAATTGGATCAGAATGAGTGCAGGTCCACTAATTCACACTTCATACAGTGTCTATTTGACACACAAAAAGAAACTGAATCCTTTAAAGAAAGAGCTGATTTTTCCTGTCCTACTTTCATTACTGATTAGAATACTTAAAAATGCAATCAATTCATGTACAATAGACTCAACACAGGACTTTATTTGTAAACATTATAGGCTCCTTACGATGTGTCTAAAAATAGCTATGAATAATATATAGAGCAGGCCACAATGTTTTAACTTAGTAAAAATAAAGGTTTCTTGTGCTTCTTCAAGAAGAGAGTAATCAAAATCATAATATGAAGGAACAAGAAGCACATTCAAGTAACACTCAGAGAAATCAGAGGCAAATACATTTAAAGGAATAGCCTTATCTCTAGCTAGCATGTTGTGCTTAGGAACTGCAGTCTGTTATACATTTGAATGGGCTGAACATTTTCCAACCATTTTTTTCACCAGAAAATACTGAAACAAAACTGAAACATTTGTATTGATTGCATCAACATCTTCTATGGGAAATTAATTAACTATGGAGGGAAACACATTAGATCAGAAGGCTGGAGCCCTACCAGAGGATAAGCTTGGGCAAAATTCAGTTGCCTCCTAACTCTGATGGGGTAGTGTGACGACGCGTTGGGGTCCCCTGACTCCTGCACCCCCGTAATGGCACGAACAGACTCCACCAGCCCGTAGAATGGAGGGAGTTTATTCCTTCTCCAGGATACAGAACAGCACAGCACAGCACCGATGTAATCTGGTTACAGGGCAGGTCTAGGATGCCTCAGCCCCCCTTGAGATGGGGAGACTGGGCCCCTAAATCCCAGCCCCTGGCTTAGGCTGGTTCCTCCATGATCCCAGACAGAAACTAAACTAACTCTTCCAGCCCTGCCCCAGCCAGGGCAGCATTCCCCTTCCTTTGTCTCTCTTGGGGTAGCTGGTCAGACAGGTTGAGAGACCCTCTTAGCATAATGACTCATCCTTCTGGGCTGTGGTACCGATGGCAGCCATTGGGGATTACCACAGAGCCAGCATAGGAACTAGCCAGATACCCCCACTACGTCACAGGTATGTCTACACTGCAAAGTTAATTTGAAATAACAGCCGTTATTTCAAATTAACTTTAATAGCGTCTATACATGCAAACCGCTATTTCAAAATTAATTCGAAATAGCGGAGTGCTTAATTTGAATTTGGTAAACCTCATTCTATGAGGAATAACGCCAAATTCGAAATAGCTATTTCGAATTAAGTGCTGTGTAGACACTTAATTCGAAATAGGGGGCCTTTTTCTCTCCTCTCCCCCAACCCCAGAGCCATTAAAGGGGTAGACCCTGGCCACAGTGCCTGTGCCAGCTCCAAGCCTGCCAGCCCAGAGCCAGCAGTGGCCACCGGAGCCCCTGACCCAGTGGCCCCAAAACATGAGCCAGCAAGCCACAGGCAGCCAGCCCTCCACCGCTCCCCAGGAGCAGTCTGCCAGCTCCCAGGAGCCTGACAGGGGCTGGAGAAGGCAAGCGCCTTCCTGGTCCAGGGTGGAGATCATGGACCTTATTCAGGTTTGGGGGGGATGCCCCCAACGTCCATGATCTCTGCACTAGACGGAGGAATGCAGCCGTCTACGGCAGGATAGCTGCCAGCCTAGCCACCAAAGGCCGCATGCGAACCCAGGAGCAGGTTTGCATGAAAATCAAGTTGGTCCGGCGAGACCCCCAACCCTGGGCCTTGAGCTTCCCCTCCCCCTTCTTCCCCTTGCTTCCCCCTTCTAGCTCCCTCCTCCCAGGTTTTTCCATCCCCTCTCCCACCTCATTTTCCCAGTCTCCCCAGAGGGTCATCCCCCCCCAGTTTTGTTCAATAAACCCAGTTTCTATTTTTGAACATACGTGTCTTTTGTTTGACATCAGGAACAGAGGCTAGGGAGGGGTAAGTGGAAGGACGTGAGGGAGGAATGGGGCACGAGCCCCCGGTGGGGAGGACCGGGGTGGTTCTGAGGGCTCCTCGGGGTGGATGCTTTCCCTCAGGGCCTCCTGGATCCTGACAGCCCTCTGATGAGCCCCCCCCGGATGGCAGCCTGCAGCAAGTGCAGCCGGGCTGATGGCAACGACCTCATGAGATGCACCGGCGTGCCCAGGGGCAGCTCTGGCTCCATGTGGCCGAGTGCTGTGGTGTCCCGAATGCGGGCACTCAGGGCACTCCAAGACAGGACTGCTTTGCTGTCCCTCATCGAGGTAGACAAGCAAGCAGGGAACCCTGAGAACTGTCTGTCTGGGGTGGGGGTAGGGTCCTTTAAGCACAGAGCTCAGTTAGCCTCAGGCAGCAGCCCCACACACTAAGTCCTAACCTGATGCCCTGCCAGCACTGGTTCCGGCCAGCCTTAACCGGTTCAGGGTCCACTCAGTGTGGATGCTATTTCAAATAGCAAAATGCTATTTCGAAATAGGTTTTGTGTGTAGATGCGTTAATTCGAATTAGCTTAATTCAAATTAACTATTTCAAATTAAGTTAACTCAAATTAACGCTGTAGTGTAGACGTACCCATGGAGAGTCATTCCCAAGGGATGGTTAGCCCTAGTAGGGTGCAGAGAAGATTAGTTATGGGACAGGGAAGGCTTAGCACTCATTTGCATCAGTTCTTTTGTTCTATCCACCCATTGTCATACCTGCAGGTTTTGATGATTTTTTTCCCTTTGCTTTCCCATCCACTGGCCAACCTTTCCCTGCAAAAACTCAGCACCTACAGCTTCTCGGTGTTTGTTTTTGTGGGGACAGTGTAATGGCTGCCACACTGAAAGGGGCACTTCATAGGGCAGCCATGTTATAGGTTTGCTCTGCAATGCAAATTAGTATTTTGAAAAAAAAGAAAAAGAAAATGAAATAAGAGAAGCAGAACTGAATAGAGTACCTGGAAACCCCTTGAAAATGGCCAGTTCCCCTTTCTTCACAGTTTACATTCTCTTTAAGATCTCTGCAAGCTTGAAGAAGTCACTTATCTAATCATTTTATACTACTACTACTACTAACATGGAATTACATAGAAGTATGTAAATCCTAAAGCATCTTACACACATATTAGATGCATAAACGGTTATGTCACTTCATCTACCACTTGAAATCTGGTGCCTCTGAGGTGAAAAGCAACAGCTATTAAACAGTGAAGGGCAACACTACAAAAAGAGTTTTAAAACAGGAAGCAAAAATCATCATAAATAAGTGAAACCACACAGGGATATTGGAAGGCAAAATTTACTAGAATTACCAATTCTGGAATTTAGCCAGCACTTTGAATTAATCCCCCTGTCATATGAAAAGCATGAGACTACTTCTATTGGCCACAAGCTTTTGGGAGGGCCTTTGTTTTACAACTTTTGAACCTGTTCCAATTTCATACAGCTCATATAATAAAATAAAATTTAGTGACTGAGAATCCTAGATTTTACCAGCCCTAAAGATTAAAATATGCAATTAATTCACTGTTTACTTCTCCAGGTAATGTAAATGTAGGTTCTGTCTAAGACAGCCTTAATGCACTTGTACCCCACTCCTTTAAAGCACTGAAGACATATAGCTTTTGAAAGTCTTCAGCATGATGTCTAATAAAGCCTTTGGTTTATTTTAGATGATGTCTCTGACCAACTTAAGTTTCTATTTTAATGTGACTTTGAAATGTAAAAGAACGAAAGTCTGTGAAGTGTGTATAAAAAAGCTTAAGTAACTGACTGCACCTATCAAGAACCCCTTTCAATAATTAGGAAGAGAGTAGTTGTAAAGCTGCGACTTCTTTAGTGTTAAGCTTAATACATCTTTTGGTTTAATAACCAACATTTACAAGTGTTAGGGTATGTCTACACTGCATGGCTATTTCGGGATACTGGAGGTATCCTGTGTCAACACAAGCCACCCGTTATTTTGAAATATTTTTCAAAATAAAGGGTGTGCTATTTCGCTATCCTAGTAAACCTTGTTTCACGAGAGATAAGGGATGGCTCAAAATAGCACATTATTTTGAAATTTGGCGCTGTGTAGACACGCCAAATTTCAAAATAAGCTATTTTGAAATAGATTCGAGATACTATACGCAATTTGCATAGTGCAAGTATCTTATTTCAAGTTTAGGGCACTATGTAGACGCACCCTTCAAAAGATATGGTACAGTAGCGTGAATACAGAACCACTCCAGGGTGAATGACTTGGGAACTAAAGAATAACTGAATATTACTTTTTGTTGTTGTTTTTGGGAAGCCTAAACTAAAAAGGAACATACATTAAAGAGTCTTACTATAGTGGATACGTTGAAACAAACCACATATAGCTACTAAATGAAATGTCAATATTAAGGATATAATAATTATTATTACTTCACTTTGATATACTGCCTTTCATCTGAAAGGATCCCAAAGTACTTTAAAGAGGATTTTTATGAATTGTAAGGATAAAATGTAGCCACTTCTAAGGTGGAAGAAGAAAGCTATTCTGACCCAACAACTCTACAAAACATGTTTGCCCTGTAGCACACAGAAATAGTTACGTCTGTGTGGAGTGTAAAATGTTGCCATTCTGAAATGGAAGCCTTTTGCACATTCACTGAACAGGTGTAATGGTATGCCTACACAGCGGTACTATTTCGGCATAACGTCCGTTATCCCGAAAAGTATTCTGGCCATCTTAACAGCAAGAAATACATTCAAAATAAGGGGCTTGTTATTTTGCCATCCTGTAAACCTTGCTGCACAAGGATTAAGGGACTCGTTGGAATAGTACTCTATTTCGAAATGAGTGCTGTTTAGACAGTGCCAAATTTTGAAATAGGCTATCTTGAAATAAGCTACACAATTTGCATAACTCAAATTGCATAGCTCATTTCGAGCTATGTGCTACTGTGTGGACATACCCTAAATGACTCACAAGGTGCATAACAAAAGAGAATTGAACCCTTTAGGTTTGTTTTTGGAGAAGAAGTAGCACTTGTACTCTGGTGATATTGTTAAACTTTGGTTTACTCAAAAATTTTGTATTCAAATACATTGGTTAGATTTTGCAGATGTCACATGCAAGATGTTAACAGATGCTGTATCCCTTTAATACTTGGTTTCCAGATCCTTATTAATCTTGTTTGTCACAGTCTGTAAAGGAACAACTGGACAACAAACTGCACTGGGAAGAAGCTAAGGGCAACTCTTAATGGTAAAGATGTGCTGGGGTGAAATGCTAGCAGGAGCTGCAGGTATTCTGGCTAAACCAAAGCCCATAGAAGATGTTTTTCTATTGATTTGGGTCAGGCCCATAGAGTAGAAGGAAAGCAGCACACTTCTCTGGAAATGTTGGGGAAGTACAGAGTAGAACAGCCATCACTACATGCATTTAAAAGGTGCAACATGTGCTCCTTCCACTTTGGTAAGACCTGGATGCAGCCAGAGCCCAGCTCCTGTATTGGGGAGTTCAACCTGTCTGGCCAAAGATCTTCTTGGACACTAGGTCCTGATCCAAAGGCCCCAGAAGTACATAGGAGTCTTTTCATTGGTTTCAATGGGCAAAGGAACAGACCCACGATTCACAAGGACTGGGAGTGCTGCTACCTATTGCAACCCACTTCCTCACCAACCTGCATTATCTTCCTTCCTCCCCTGCTCACCCTTCAGAACCAGCCACCACCTGGCCCTTATCACACCCTGCCCAAAATACAGGAAAGTGATAGCTATCATTTTTAGAGAGAATATTGTTCTCATAATTGTTTGTAAAAGAAGCTGAAAGACCGAAACTGACAGTGACTCTGATTGTTCCCTTTCCCTTTTAGATGCATACACCAGCTTGCAACTGGGGTAGGGTACATTACAGTTAGATACCACAGGAAGTTTTGGTACCCAGAATTTTATCACTAATTGTAACACACACAATCCCATAATCCTTTATATTGCCAGTGCAAAAATAGTGAGGACCACTAATCTATCTGCATAGTCCAGAAGTCAGGGCTGTACAAGGTTACACTGAGAATCTTTCCTTTTAAATGGATGCTTACATTCGACAAATTAATAGGACCAATTCATCTTTGTGTGTCAGGATCAGTCAGATCCCTGCCAGCACTGAAAAGAAAATAGAGATGACTAGTTGTACCATATAGAAAGATGAAATGACAGGGGTTTATTTGGATATTTTAGCCCCTGGCCACTAAGCCATGGCTGGGGCAGTGAGGAAGGATAATTGAATACTGAAGAATATGAAAGAGAATATTTAGACAACAAAGCTGGGACCACAATTCAGTGCCTTTAGGGGTGTTTTAGAAAAATGGAACCCAAGACCTTATTTTTCTTTGGCTTATAAAGTTTCTGGGATCTTCATATATCTGGGTATCCAATTTAATTTTTCAGCCTCCTGTCAGCCTTGAAAGAATAAACCATTCTTTTGATATCCCTTTGCCATAAGAAAAAAAATCTACTAAGAGCAATGAGAAGATGAGTAGTGTGGGCTCATTCCATTATCATTAAGCTTAGATCCAGCTTCCGAGAGAAAGGGGACTCACCCACAAATCAGTCCTGTGGCCCTTCATTTGTAATACTATATCTGGTGACATTTTGTTAGAATGGGAAGGGAATATCTATACCTTATATCTTCATTTCCAAGAATACCCTGGCTCCAAAGGACCTTAGTGTTATGTTTATGCAGAGTAAGGAGACGATTGAATATTAAAAACTGTTTCCAGCTTGGGAATCTAATTTACTTCATATATTTTTGGCTTGGAAGCATGAAGTGGAACACATGTATTTCTATTTTAAAATTTAGTTTAAGGGCTTTAGCCTACCACTGTTCCATGCACAGCACTCCCACTGTAATCCTAAGTTTCTAGTGCTAGTTTTTTCCCCATTGTTCTACTACTCTCTCTTATTCTTGGCTCTCTCAGAGAAGGCTTAGGGGTTTGCCAGTTTTTCATTAGCACCTCCTTGGAGCATTCAGCAGTAATAATTCCCAGATATTGTGCACTCCATTCCATTTTTAGACTCCATTTTCCGAGCACAGCAACGGAAATAGTGCTGGTTTACAATTTGTGGAGCCCTGAACTACAGAACAAAAAGACACCCCCCGAATGAAAGGTAAAAAAGGGAAATAATGACATGACTTGCCTCCTTCTCCAGCCCGATTGTCAGAATTGGAAAGGTGGTAGGAAGAGACGGAGTTTGAGCTGGCAGTGAGTTTCTAGCCAGACAGATGGAGAAAGAAACAGGGCCAGCTTGTAAAGTGCTATGCTGCACAGGAATCTGTAGGCCAAAATTTCAGCCTGGGCTTCTATCTACTTTTTTGTGTGGAGCTAAGTTTTCCTTCCGAAGTGTCTCACTCCTCTGGGTGGAAAAAACAGGGTACACACATGCATTTTAGGGACTATGGTTATTTGTGCATGCAAATAAAAACCATTGCATGTAATATGGAAGCAGGCTGAAGTGTGGTTTCATATATGTATATTTTTAATACAAATGTAAGGCCACATTCTGCCTTCTTACGCACACCCTTGAAAAGGTGCAGGGAGCAGTCCACCCCTTGAGCTCCTGTGCAATAGCAGCCAGAATCTCTCTAAGGCAATGTTTCTCAAAGTGGGCTGCGGGCTAACAGGCCACTCTGGTTTGTTTATTGGCTAGAAACAGTGAATCAGAGCCAGCGGGAGCCGGGATGCTCTGTGGCAATGGAGCCTTTAGATAAATAAACCGGAGCATCCCATTAGCAGCCTTCCCAAAGTTTGAGAAACGCTGTTCTAAGGCAAGCTGCAGGGAAGTCATAAAATTACCAGCAGTGCTTGAAACCATGCATCTCTCCTGCTCTGCAGCCTGGGAACAACTCTGTTCCTGCTTGCATTCCTCAAGTACCTGGGAAGCATTCTGCTTGCCTGTGTGCCATACAGGTGCAATGCCTCCAGCTACTGACAATAGCACAGAATTCTTCCTCCTCACCCCTAATCTAGGCCTCATCCACAATACAAGCCTCAAAATAAAATAAAGATATAACAAGATGTCACTAGTGTTAAGAATTCCAAAATGTTCTGCAAAACATCTAACTTTAATGAAAGGAACAACACTCCCCAGGTCTTGCTGGCACTAGAGTTCAGTGTTCATGTTCAGAAATTTGTCTAATACAAAAGGATCATCTATGCAGGACTAAAACAATGACATCTGAAAGTTAAGCACAATACAATTGCAAGTTTCTAGATGCAAATCAGAACACCCCACAATATCATACTACAGGATGAACCTCTCCAGTCCGGCACTCTCAGGACCTGAGCAGCGCCGAACCAGAGAATTTGCCAGACCATAGAGGTCAATATTTTCTAGCAGCATTACCAACACTTCCACAGCTTACTGGGCTTTTAGAAGACATTTAGGGGTATATTAGTGCTAAATAACAGAACAGAACACTGAGAGCCAGGACTGGTGGCTGTAAATAAACTATGGGATGGAGAGAAACTTGGCCACGCCCATGATAAGTGGACATCTAGCTAACTAAACATGCCGGACCATGAATGTTTCCGGACTAGAGAGGCTCAACCTGTAGTTAAAAAATATGATTAAAACAAAAGAGAAATAAACATTAAACTAATTAAACACAACAAAAAAAGGTGATCTTTTTAAAGGATTTCTTTATAATCAAGGAGTACAGATGCTGGATATTTACCTCTTTAACAAATAAATTTTCTGCTTTTTGTTCTGCTTCTTCAGGTACTGATGAGTATAGAGTTCTTATTTCCCATGCAATTGTATCTGTCTGACAAGAAATAAAAACAAAATATTTAGCCAGATCAACAAACAATTAAAAACACTAGACAGAATTAAAGGTGAGAATTCCTTCGTACAACATCTGAGCCAAGCCCATTTACAAAACTTTACATGACAATTTGGCTCAGAACAAAGCCCTGAATGCATAATCAAAAAAAATAAGAGTTTCTTGCTTGCATTTAACTTGTAGTATGCAGCTTCCCCTTCTCTGTTTTCAACGTGAGCAATTCTGAAACAGTTACTTGCATCATAGAGGCAGGTGCAAAATTAATGGGATTCCCCAAACTTTTTCTTCTCTCGTTTGGATGGTTCATCAGGGGACGTGGCAAAACAATTTCTTTCCATTTCTACTCCCATCAGTATCCAGATTGAGCTCTTTGTGAACAGCTGTGGTGATATATTTGTCCATTGTTTTTACTCTGTTATGTCCAGTTGTGCTTAGTACAAATTAATCTTCAGATTCTAACTTGGTATCACCTAGGAGCTCTTCACCATTATTATCAAAGAACACTGTCTTCTTACTTTCGGCCTATGTACAGTGGAGACTTGCATACGCTTTCATGAGCATTAAAGAAATGAAATGAGGATAAACAGTGGTGCTCAGGATGTTACAGTTTTGGGGGGGTCTATTTTATGACAATGAAGATCCCATCAATGTTTTATGGTTGCATAACAGAGCAGCCTCCTAAGAAGCTTGGACTGCATATAAAAGGCTGGAATATTGGAAATCAAAAAACTGCATGCTTTCAACTACAAGCGTTACCAGTTACACCTCTAAGTGGGCTTGACCCAATCTCCTGATAAAAATTCTCTAACGCAAAAGAGTGCAACCAGTGAATTATCACAGAATTGGGCTATGAAATTCTTGTACAACAATTTAACTCTGTTTTTTTAAAGTTCTACAGAACTTCCCTTCTGAGAATTAGCTGTGTTTAGACCACTAGCTAAAAACTGTTTTCCCACAAGAGCACTTCCTGTTCTGAGCATAACCTCTTTTGTTGACGGCTGTAATATTTCAATAGTTTTAAAAGACTGATCTGTTACTACATTTGATCACAGCACAAACGCTTTATTTATAACAATTGCGTTATAAGGTCTGGATTTACAGAATTCTGCATTTGTTAATGCATGGCAAATACCTGACTCTGCATACAATTAAAGTTTTTAGGTGTGTATATTAGGAACCCAATCTAATACCCATTGAAGTCAATGAGAATCTTTCTGTTGACTCCAAAGGGCATTAGATCAGATCCTGCTTCACTACTGCATGTTATTTTTTAATATGCAATTACATTCAGAGTTCTGAAATTATGGCCTAACCACAAAGTCAAAAGCACACTTAATGATCTGTAAATTATCCTTGGAGTATACATGCAAATATAATGCTCCAGCTTCTAATGATGATTTTGTGAAACATTCGGAGTGGATGAATTAATATACATAGCTGTCAACCTCAGATATTTGGTTAGTAAAAAAGAGTAATTAATCTCTCTTTCTAGATTGAGGTTGAATGTATGACCACCTGAGTTCCAACCCCCTGTACTTACAACCATTTTTGTAAGTGCGGAAGGGGCCGGAAACCCCCAACTTATGTCCTCAGCCCACATTTACGATGGCGCACAGCGCCTATCATAAATGAGGGTTCAAGTTACGATGCCCCCAACTTGAAATGCTTCCCGCTGAACCAATCATGTCGCAAGTCAGGGCCTCCTGTATTTCAATAAGAAAAAACAAATGACAATATTGCTGCTCATTATTAATACAATATAGTAGCCCAGTGTCTGTGAGTCTGTAACGCTGAAATGCTGGCTGTTCCCTCTGGGCGGCGTTGTTGCCTGAAATGCTGGCTGTTCCCTCTGGGTGGCGCTGTTGCTGAAATGCTGGCTGTTCCCTCTGGGCGGCCCGTGCTGCATGGGGAGTGCGGGGCCCAAACGGCCGCTTGCTCCCCCGCGGCGGCCCGGCTGAGCGGTGCAGAAGTCAGCCAAGCGCCATGGCGGGAGGTGAAGGGGAACAGGGCGGTGACGTGTGGCGTGACAGCGGCTCCAGGCCCCGACCCTGGCCGCGGTCCCCCGAGTGAGAGGCAGGAGGGGGAGGAGAAGAGAAAGAGACAGACGGAGAGAGAGGCAGGAGGCGGAGGAGAGCTGAAAGAGAGAGAGGGGGAGGCAGTAGGAGGAGAAGAGAGAGAGAAAGAGAGAGATGGAGCGAGAGATCGGAGGCTCAGGAGAGAAGACCGACGTGGAGGAGAGACCTGAAAATCCTGTCTTATGACGGGCTAATTGGCTAGTTAATACAATATAGTAGCCCAGTGTCTGTGAGTCTGTAACGCTGAAATGCTGGCTGTTCCCTCTGGGTGGCCCGTGCTGCATGGGGAGTGCGGGGCCCAAACGGCCGCTTGCGCCACTTGCTCCCCCGCAGCAGCCCAGCTGAGCGGCGCAGAAGTCAGCCGAGTGCCACGGCAGGAGGGGAAGAGGGGCGGGGCAGTGACGTACATGGCCAGGGGGTGGGGCCTGGCCATGTACGTCACCACCTCACCCCCCTTCGCCTCCCGCCGTGGCTTCCGGCTGACTTCTGCGCCGCTCAGCCGGGCCGCCACGGGGAACTCAAATGGACGCTTGCTCCCCCGCGGCGGCCCGGCTGAGCAGCGCAGAAGTCAGCTGAGCACCATGGCGGGAGGCGAAGGGGGGGCGGGGCACTGACCATTTGGGCTCCGCGGTCCCCCGAGTGAGAGGCAGAAGGGGGAGGAGAAGAGAAAGAGAGAGACAGAGAGAGGCAGGAGGTGGAGGAGAGCTGAGAGAGAGAGGGGGGGAGGCAGTAGGAGGAGAGGAGAGAGAGAGAGAGAGAGAGCGAGAGACCGGAGGCTCAGGAGAGAAGACCGACGTGGAGGTGAGACCTGAAAATCCCGTCTTATGACGGGCTAATTGGCTAGTTAATACAATAATTGACAAGGAGTCACAGTTTCAAAAGTGAATTAGATGTCTAAATCCCACTAACTTTTGATGAAGTTTAAGTTTCTAAGTTCCATTTTCAAAGATGACTTAGGAGCTTTTACCCTATTTTGTCTTCTTTATTTATGTTTGTTTTACTCTGAATGAAAGGAACTAGAAATAGAGCTTTCAGGCTGATGCACCACAGACTGTCAGAACTGATTCTAATTGGTCAGAAAACAAAGACCTTACGAAGCACACTGAATGTGTTCACATATATCAGAGCCCAGACTCAAATACACGACAGAAAAGCAGCTCAACCCTGTTCTCCTTTAAGTAACGAGATTTACCATACATTTTAGGGAAAGCAGGATAGCATTAGGCCATGATTTTTTTTTTTTATAAAAAGGAAAAGATGGAACTTCAATGAACCCACAAATTGCAGCACATGATCTTTGGTATAAATAAGACTTTTTATGTGGACCGAATTCTGTTCTTGGGTATGTTTCCACCAATTTCACTGAGCATATATATTAAAGGGAAAGAATGAGAGATGCAATCTAAAACATTGTAAGGGGAAGATTCAGTATGTGTTTACACAGTGCTTGCCATACCAATCTAATCTACTGGTGTAATTCTATCGTAGTCAGTGGAGTTATGCCAGCAGTGAATTTTGTTCATAGACATTCTGTAAGGAGGAGCTTTCATACTAATTCCAGTACATTAGCTTCCATTGCCATTTTTTCTCTCCATGCAAAAAAATCACTAACTTCATTTTAAAATAACTATGAAGCTAACACTAACTTAACAGTAACTATCACTTCTGTATGAGTACACATTGCTGCACTCTAAGTACAGTCTAAGATTAGTGTATGTTCTATGCACATTTGCAAAACTATTACATTATTTTCCTTCAAAAACTGCCTTAAAATTCTTCTTTCCCATGATGCCTTCAAAAAGCTTGAGAACTGTTATGCTAATGTGCTGATCCCATTTGCCTGTCATGCTGTCCGATTCCATCTCATTGTTTTCATACGCTCCCCTATCAGTTGCCATATATTGTCTCTTGTTTTGTACTGAGATTGTAAGCTTTTTAGGGCAGGGATTGTCTTTTTGCTCTGTGTACAGCAGCTAACGCAGTTTCAGTGTGACGAGGGCTCCTAAGCAGTAATATAACAATAAATGACAACAAGTATTAGACTTGCATCACTCCATTTGGAATGGGCTATGTTCATGTGCACTAAGGCATTTTTAGTGTATGGTAGCACGGTCCACCCAGGCCAATTAATATAATCTTTGTGCATATGAGAGAGAATTCACTCCCCCCACTGATGCTGCCTACTACGCAGTTTAGACCAGCCCTATGTATGATCCGTTACCCAGGTTCAAATTAGATACACAAGATGATTATAGTTCATTTGGGAGAACTATTATAGTTCATTATAATTTTAATGACAGTATTCACAAAAAGAATTTTTAAAAAGAGGAACATACATTTTCACTTCTTGTTGGGGCCAGTGTCTTTTACATGCTTTATGAGATCAATGTACCTATGAAATCTAGCCAAATACCTTTTATGATTTTTAATGACCTCGTGAGGTCTCTTCCAACCCTATGATTCCAGGATTCTAAATTTTGCTTTCATGGAATCAGAGATGAAGGCAGTGAGGACTCAATCCTGCAGCTCCACTTAGGGGAGGGTCAGGGTTTATATGCTTAATGGAAGAGGTGTGAGCTCAGGAAGGACTTGAAAGGAGAGGAGTGGTACGGTGGACCAGCTCACGGGTGGTGATGGAGGTGACCAGACATAAAGGACCATGTGGAAAGAAGCGTGGAGAAGTGGTTGGAAGAAAGAAATGAAAGGCATATAGGTTGGTAAGTGAAAGTGATCAAGCTGGAGGACCAAAAATAAATCAGTTCAGAGAGGCAAGCAATACCTAAAGTGCGCATTGCTTTTGTGATGAGGACGCGGGGCTTGGATGTGATGTAGAAGATGTTGAGAAGGAGGGATCTGTTGGGAGACTTTTTTAGTCAAAAGAGCATGCCTCTTAGATAATTTGAACAGCAGCACCATGTGCAAATCAGAGAGTGGAAGATGAGAAGCTGGGGGTTAAAGTGTTTGCAAAGGAAGATGGCCAGGACCTAGAGAAGACTTTTACCAGGGGAATGGAGCAGAATGGACCATTTTGGAGATGTTACAATGTCACTAATGGCACTGACACAGTTTACACTGCTGTTGTAGGCATTTCCTCTGCATGCATTTCACAGCACAGCACAATGTGCGGTTACCAACTTTCATCCCAGGTCAGGTGATGAGCAAAGCCCAAAGTGGAAAAAGTGACATGCTTTGCTCACAGGGGAAATACAGGCTATAGGAAATACAGCAATGGCTAGCAGGTGATTCATTTTAAGAGACATCAGAAGATCCAGAACCTATATGAGTCGTCATTTGTAATGACGCTGTAGCACAAGGGCAAAAATGTGGCTCCCTTTGCCTCTGTAGCCAGAGGACAGCCGGGCACAGGTTTTCCTCCTCGGGGCTGCAGCACATCACAGCCATCCTTCTCCTCCCTGGACACCAGCCCAACTGAGCTATGGGTCCTTTCTTTTATACTCCTGGTCCCTCTGTAGTACTTCTAGTGAGGGAGGAGGGGCGGGTATGGCTCTACCCACCAAAGGGAGCATAGTGCCACTGCATGCCAGGGCAGCTGACTCCCCACCCTTCACCAGAAGGCCTTTGCTCCAGGAAAGACATGGATTGCCTGCTGCTCCCTGGATTGCCTGCTGGTTGCACAAACCTCTCTTTGAATCCCTAGACTGTATGGGCATTCTCCTTAACCTGCTTCCAGTTGCCCTAGACTGGCAGGGCCTTCCCCCTTACCTGCTCCACTAGGCTGTGTGTGTTTGCTGGCTGCCTGAGTCCAAGCCCAGGTTAAAGCCTGCTCTCTGCTCAGTCCCACCCACAGCTAGTTATTTGTTGTCGGCCCTACTGTGGGGCTGCAAACTAAGGTTCCCACTGGGCCTTGCCCACCTCAGGCCTAGAACTCTAGATTACTGATGTCTTGGCCCCACTGTGGTGACCCAAGGCTGCCGCCAAAACTCCTGAGACAATACAACAGAGCAGCCTCCTGTGGAGAGCAAGGGGGCACTACAAGGAGCTATTGCAGTGCAAGGAAGAAGAGAATTAAAAACAGATACTCTTCAGTTAAATATATGGATTCTTTTCAGTCGACTAAGGAGGTTCACCTGCCATTGTCCTGGAGATGAAGTACCACTCCTGCAGTTGATTTAGACTGAAATTAGGGGAAACAAAATACCAAGGGAAGGCCCTGATTTGCTGTAGTGATTCAGACCACTGCTCCCTCTTCTGCCTGAATGCAACCCAACTGTTCTAGTGCCAAACAGGAGCTATTAGCAGGATGGTCAAGACAGATATGGTGTTTTTGGTCTCTAATATCTGCAAAATAATGAATCTGATATAAGAAAGGTTGGACTATGGTTGGACTATGGTTGAATGCCAGGAACCTGATTCTCATTTCACTTAGAGGGTTGAATTTTGTAACTTTAACTGAGTTACTCCTGATTTTATGCAGGTATAAGTGAGAAGAAAATGGAGTGTGAAAACAGAATAGTCTTGACCAGCTTAAAAAAAATAATACATTTTGCACAGCAGAAGCTCACAACTGCATAAAAACAATGCAGGAAGTAATAATAAAATGGGACATGCATTCTGCATTGTTCAGCTGTTTCTTTATCCTGTTATAAATGCCAGCATATTAACCCCATCAACAGGAGGAAGATAAATATGTCCATTTAGAAAAAACAAACAAGTAAATAACTTAGATCAGGGCTACTCAACATTAGGGATTCCAGGGGCCACAATGATACTCACAGCACATGCCAAGGGCCGCAACTTTAGTGTGTGGTTGTATGTACAGGCAAATATATATGCAAATAGCTTTTTTCACACTGACGGGCATGAATACAAAGATTAAGGCAAGACTACACAACACGCAGGACCCATTTAAGACAGTTCTGCTGATATTAATAATATTCAATATTTGCCCGATTTCCACCCATATGACAGCACTTTTAATGAGCAATGACAGTTCAGGAATTTAACTATGAAAACGCATATCAGCAGAAGACCATTATGGAGCATGTTCCCAGTGGAGGCCATGTTCAAAGGATCCCACCTGTGGGCCGCGTGTTGAGCCCTGCGGAAACCCAAACTGTACCGCAGGCTGCAAACAAACAGGCTGCGGGCCGCATGCGGCCCATGGGCCATGTGTTGAGTAACCCTGACTTAGATTATGAAAGACAATGACAGTGCTGTGAGATGGCAGGAACCTCATATGCCAGGAACCTCCTGGCTTAAATGTATGTCACAAAACTGACATGTTTGATCTCTAGTTGAAGGCTAACAGCGGTGTTCTTTGATTAATTGGGACAGAGAAACTGACAGATTCCTAAGTAAATTATGATTTATTATTTGGATAATGATAGCATTAGAGAATCAGTGCCTATCATGTTGGACACTGTACAAGACACTATATATCTCATTGGCTCTTGATATATATAAATGACCAGCATTTAGGTTTTGCACTGTGTCTACTCTTGGAGACCATGGGGTGTGCACCCATGAAAGAAAAGGGAGTAAAAAGTGACCCTAAAATAAAAGATATATGGACCAGTTAGGAGCCTCTTCTGTGACATATGAGCTTCCTGCCACATCTAGAAAGATTATAAACTGTAAAGAAAACACATTTCATTGTACTTACTGAAAAGTCTTCATCAGGGAACAATATGAGATCTTTTAGAGGGTCATCCCCAATATTTTTTTCAATCTCTGTGATGACAGTTTCATAATCCAAAGGCTCCAAAAGTTTGGGTTTCTCCTGCTGTGCAATAAGAAAGCACAATATCATGTCTTGACTCATATTCACCCTGAATTCATAAAATGAACTGTGTCCTTTTACAGTCTCCTTTTGCAATACTCTTTGGACACCAAAGTATTATGTTTAGATACAGCACACGACTACTGAACTGACAATATCCACAGCCGTACAGTATAAGTGACCCAGCCATCCCCTCATAATGTTCATTTTTAACCTGATTATTTCTGATAACCAAGATGACCTCATCACATCACCCCATGGAATCATGATAATCCACTAATTATACTCAGAAATTGTCTTTATTTTAATATAAACCATTTGAATTGAATATGGACAATACTGTTTTCAGCTGCAGAATGAATGACCTATTTTAATTTCAATTGTTTCCATTAGCTGAATGCTGATTCACTCTCTTACTCTCCTGTGCTTTGCCACTTCTTAAATGCTGCTCAGTTGCTAGCAATAAAAGTACTGCACTGTTTTACTTGGCAGTGATCTAGTTCCTCTGTCAGGATAAACTATTTGGCACTCAGCCTCACAGTTTCTCCAGTCAGCAACTGGATTATTCCCTTGTAAACCACCATAATAGTGTTATTATTGCCCAACGGTGGGGTTGATATAGAAAAATTCTCAGTGGAAACAGCCAAAGAGGTGAATTCATAGTACAAAAATAGAGATGGAAGAGCTCACACACTGTGCAAGAAAGCACACCTTCAAAAAAAAAATAGTTCACGTATCAGAGTGCAAGAAACTATCTGTCTTATTCTAATAATCTTTTTGTATTTATCCAAGAGACTAAGAGGAGGAGGAGAAAAGAAAATCACAGAGAGGAAGAGATAGTAAGGAGGAGTGAGAGAAAAGGACCTACTAGAAGATAGCACAGAAGCATGTAGTTTGCTCAAAGAAAGTTCATGCAACAAAGTGGTTGCCATTAAAATGTTACCATTTACTCAGTTATCACACTATGCTATCTGAGGTATTGCAATGTTTCCTTGTCTTCAGATCAGGATGTAATCAGGGAGTCTCATAAAGGGACCCATCAAACATGTTTCTCCAACACAGTATTTATCACTTTGCATCTATGGGTCTCTCTCTGTTCTTTGAACCTGCTTCATAGACTTACCAGTCACAGTTATCCCAGAAGTTCTTCCTCAGCTCCCAGCTGCACCTCCCCCACCCCATGTGTTAAATTAGATTCTTCACCTGCTTCCAGAAATATCCCTGGAAAACTCAACTAAATAACAATAGCACACTGTACCAAAGACTCCACAACACTGAGATCTCTGTGTACCCTCGCAGAGAACCAAATTATTGAATGGTTGGTAGTGGAAACCCAAAGTTAGTTGAATTTTCACTTTTTTGTTGCTGTTCAAGTAGTTGTCTATGACCCGTAATGCCCACTGGCTTTGGAAGGAAAGAGCTATCTGTAGCAATAGCATTCAGCGTTCACCAGGCAAGAGCAGCATCTGCTTCTGCTAAATCTCTTTCTCTCTCAGCATTTGATGTAGCCCAAGAAAAGGGATCCCTGAATGTTGTTGCAGCTGGGACCCTAAGGCATTATATAAGGAAAGAATACAAGACTTTATCTACTTTGGCAAAGGGGATATGATTTTTTTTTTACCTTTTTTCAAGATTGCCAGGCCACTCATGAGAAATCTGAATGCAATAAGTGCTTTATTAAGTATTTGGATGTGGCTCCAATGTCACATCCAAATTATGCTAAACTCTCTCTTCAATGGGCTAGGGCAGGAGGAAAATCTTGGTAGGTAAATTTCCTGATTGAGATGAAAGGAAGACTGTCATGGGAATAAACCCTAGTACAGGTCTGTGAACTGTTTTACAGGAAAGGGAAACTGTCTTTAACTCCCCTGGCCAAAGGCTCTTTTAAAAGACATGGAGTCTAAGTGAAAATTGGTTTTAGGCTCGAAATGCAGGGGGAAAGTTTTATAACTAAATTTAGAGTCCATGGAAGGACGAGAAATGTTAATTTTAGGTAAGACATTTGACAAGGCATAGCACTTCAGTGTCAACCTGTTCATTTTCCTTTGGACTGTCGCAAAGGCAGAAATTTATCCCTGGAGTGTATTACCTGGCAACACAAAACCCACCTCTGTTAAAAGAACTCCAAGATCCAAGTGATATTAGCTGCCTTGGTGTTATGTTTCTGTCTGAACACATCAATCATGCACATGGAGGCTTTGGAAGTGGCTGGACAGAGAATTGGCTGGCAGAGGTAGTACAGATGCACAGGGAGAAAAACAAATGACCTGTGCAGCTGTAGTTCCTCTACCAGCTAATTCTCTGTCCAGTCACTTATCTCTCCTCTCCTGGCAAAGCAAAGCATGTAACTTTCTCTTAGATGTTTTCAAATACTGCTCTGTAAGGTTGTAATTCACCCACTGACGTCAACAAGCCCCAAATCTCTTCTGATGCCATAGCTTCTCACACCCAAACATCAACAACTAGATCACATCCTGGCATCAGCCACAGCAGCAAACCTGGCTCCCACTGCCATCTCACCACTGATAGCTGTCTGAGAGCTCTTTCAGGTTATGCTAGCTCACCTCCACATCCGTACTAACAACCCCGCATATTCAACAATCACACGTCACCCTCGCCTAAATTTGGACTTAGCATTTATGCGTTATTTTTAAATCTGTTCTTCTTCTAGGACATTCATGATGAGAGTTGGCAACAATGGCTCTTCACCACAGCGTGCAGAGTTATTTTGTAAGTTACAATTCATGAAACTGTAGGGACAAATTTTCCAATATTTAAATAACTGAGAAAGAGCCAGTATACAGCTGGATGATTATGCATAAGTGCTGGGTTGGAGGTTTTTTGGCACAGAGTTTTCAATTTTTATCATACACACCTCCATCCCCCTTTTTTAAAAACTGATTTAAGACATCCAAAATATAAAAAAGAAATAAGGTTTAATCAATAGTCATGACTAAAAAAGGATAGCCAAAGTAAAAATGCCATCTGAATTATGATGGAGAAATGTCTGAAGCACATATTATTTTTAAACTATATGCTTTTGCCTAAATCATTAAATGAATAGCCAACAGGCTTTTCTATGCTATCAATGCACTGATATGAGCAAGGTAATTCCACAGATGTCTAAGCATTCTCACAAAACTTATTGTACTTTGCAATACTCCCCAGTTCTCTATCCAGCTAGAGAGCACTCTGACTTTGGGAAGCTACAGAGCATCTGGAAATCCCTGTGAGTTTAGAAATGGATGATGATGTCCCTTAAAAGTCGAGACTCAAACGCACAGAGATTACACACTGGAGCTACTCTGCAGCTTGAGGAGAGGAATGGAAATGCCATATTGGTCCTTCCTTCCTCCTCAGAAATTGAAAAGTGTGCAGACTAAAAGATCCTCTCATGACAGAATCCTTGAGCACCGTCACACTCAATGTTCCAAATTGCACCTCTCTTTGCTCTGACAGCCATTATTTCGAATTAAGTTTAATAGCGTCTATACATGCAAACCGCTATTTCAAAATTAATTCGAAATAGTGGAGCGCTTAATTCGAATTTGGTAAACCTCATTCTACGAGGAGTAACGCCAAATTCGAAATAGCTATTTTGAATTAAGTGCTGTGTAGACACTTAATTCGAAATAGGGGGCCTCCAGCCCTTCCCAGGGAGCCCTGATGGCCACTCTGGCCACAACCAGGAAAACTTACTCTCCTCTCCCCCAACCCCGGAGCCATTAAAGGGGTAGACCCTGGCCACAGTGCCTGTGCCAGCTCCAAGCCTGCCAGCCCAGAGCCAGCAGTGGCCACCAGGGCCCCTGACCCAGAGGCCCCAAAACATGAACCAGCAAGCCACTGGCAGCCAGCCCTCCACCGCTCCCCAGGAGCAGTCTGCCAGCTCCCAGGAGCCTGACAGAGGCTGGAGAAGGCAGGCGCCTTCCTGGTCCAGGGTGGAGATCATGGACCTTATTCAGGTTTGGGGAGGATGCCCCCAACGTCCATGATCTCCGCACTAGACGGAGGAATGCAGCCGTCTATGGCAGGATAGCTGCCAGCCTGACCACCAAAGGCCACATGTAAACCCAGGAGCAGGTCTGCATGAAAATCAAGTTGGTCCGGCGAGACCCCCAACCCTGGGCCCTGAGCTTCCCCTGCCCCTTCTTCCCCTTGCTTCCCCCTTCCAGCTCCCTCCTTCCAGGTTTTCCCCTCCCAGGTTTCCCCCTCTCCTCTCCCACCCTCTCTCTTCCCCTCTCCCACCTCCTTTTCCCAGACTCCCCGGAGGTTCATCCACCCCCTCCCCCAGTTTTGTTCAATAAACCCAGTTTCTATTTTTGAACTTACGCGTCTTTTGTTTGACATCAGAAAGGGGGACTAAGGACGGGTAAGTGGAAGGACGTGAGGGAGGAATGGGGCACGAGCCCCCAGTGGGGAGGACCGGGGTGGCTCTGAGGGCTCCTTGGGGTGGACGCTCTCCCGCAGGGCCTCCTGGATCCTGACAGCCCCTCGATGGACCCCCTGGATGGCAGCCTGCAGCAAGTGCAGCTGGGCTGATGGCAACGACCCCACGAGACGCACCGGCATGCCCAAGGGCAGCTCTGGCTCCATGTGGCCGAGTGCTGTGGTGTCCTGAGTGCGGGCACTCAGGGCACTCCAGGACAGGACTGGTTTGCTGTCCCTCTTCGAGGTAGACAAGAAAGCGGGGGAAACCTGAGAACTGTCTGTCCGGGGTGGGGGTAGGGTCCCTTTAAGCACGGAGCTCAGTTAGCCTCAGGCAGCAGCCCCACATACTAAGTCCTAACCTGATGCCCTGCCGGCTCTGGTTCCGGCCAGCCTTAACTTCGGTTCAGGGTCCACTCAGTGTGGACGCGCTATTTCGAAATAGCAAAATGCTATTTCAAAATAGGTTTTGTGTGTAGATGCGTTAATTCAAATTAGTTTAATTCAAATTAACTATTTCGAATTAAGTTAACTCGAATTAACGCTGTAGTGTAGACATACCCACAGAGATTAGGGCATTTAGATGCTAAAAAGATGGGTGTTATAGAAAATCCTAAAGAATAAAGAAGGGAAGAGATTTCAACAGATCTTCTTCAACAGAGAGTAATATAGGCAGAGGATCTTTAAGTGAAGTCAGGAGAGCTCTTCAGATGAAATCGTAAGGGATAATTCTTTCACGTCCTTTGGTATCAGTGCAGCAACATGACATTTCAAACCACCAATATGAAGTATAACTAAATCACAATTTCATGATGTAGAGTCACCACACAACAGCATGATATACTGTCACAAGGCAGCATGCCATGTTGCCTTCACAATATGGCATGATATTCCATTATAGTATCATAACTTCATAGGACAGAGAAAATGAAAACTCTGTTGTCCTTCATTCAATTTTTATAAAGGATTGATGTTAAATACTGATTTACTTTTTTTCCCTTAATTTCTTTTTTAATTTTCATGTCAGCTTTTTTACTACGATTTTTGAATGTATAATGTTAGCAGGAATGGGCAAAAACTAGAGAACTACATTAATTATTCTTTGATTTCCAGGCTTTAATCCAAAACTCTCTGATGAATGCAGTTAGACTCAACAATGTCCACTGCTGTTTTCAATTACTGCTAGCAAACTATTCAGTGCAGCACTTAAAAGTTTATGTTGATGTTTTCCCAACAATACACACTGCAATGAGCAGGCACAAATGTTATCTTTCTTTCTGTAACATGAAATTACACCAAGAGTGTATAAAACATACAGCACTATACTTTGAGGATCACATACAGCATATGCTATTTATAATGGCAAAGAAACCCTGTTAGCATTTCTTATGATGCACGATAATCCATCCTTTTTCAACACATTGGTTTATTCCTCTCTTTTACTCTACCTGCTTTAGAGATAATTATGTCCATTGTAAGTTCCTGACGACAAGCATCAGTGTGTAATAAGCTCATGAAATCCTTTTGTACTGATCACTGCACCTTGAAATATTGAGATGTTTCTATTCTCTTGAATGTTAAAACTGTGCAATGTAAATAGCAACTCTATCCTCTATATCAGTGGTTCTCAACTAGAGGTATTTGTGCCCATGGAGCTACGAAGAGGTCTTCCGGGGGGCTCATCTAGATATTTGCATAGTTTTACAACAAACTACATAAAAACATTAGCAAAGTCAGTACACGCTAAAATTTGGTACAGTGACTTGTTTTTCTACCGTTGGGATTTTGCAGTACCCAATGGCAACCATATGAGTCAGGTGTTTGGCAGAATCAAGAGTCGTCAATGCGCCGTTCAATTTAAAGCTTTATTCGATGTGCACAAAGGGAGAGCACCCCAGAACAAAACCAGCCAGGCTCTCTCAGAGGTGCAAGTCCCCTCCTCAGTATTTATAGCCTAGAGTGGTTGCTCCACACAAACCTTTGTCCAGTCTCGTCACATTCTTTACACTCAGCACAACCGATCATGTTTAACATTCCCATAGATAAACCTGTTTACAACATGCCTGTGACCCTAGATAAACATGTTCCTTGACCCTCCATCTCCTGAGCTCACCCTCCCCTGGGACGCTCTCCGAGAACAAAGAGAAGATGTTCTAGAAACTGATTAACTACTTGGGGGGGGGGAGGTGAGCTCAGCAGGTTTCTCTGCACGTATGTACCTGCTAAATTATCCTTTGAATAAAACACATACATTCCTAAGCATAGGCACAATATACAATACGCTTCGCTACTCTATATACTGCACATTGAAATACAAGCTATATTCCAATTGGTTTATTTTATCATTACATGATAAACATGAGAAAGTAGGCAATTTTGCAGTAAGAGTCCTGTGACACTTTTTGTATTTTAAGTAGTTTTTAAGGGAAGTGCAACCTGGGGGGTATGCAAGGCAAATCAGACTCCTGAAAGGGACACAGGAGTCTAGAAAGGTTGAGAGACACTGCTCTGTATCGTTAATAGCTAAGGTTTGGCAAAACTTTGCACTGACGCATTTTGCATTTGTGATGGGAAGTCCTGGCTGTTTTAGTTAGCAGTACTGTATATCATTAGAGGAAGGGGATTCACTGCTCAAGTTTTCCTGTCACGGGCAGACAGAATCTTGTTGTTAGGATGTTAGGATTAGTATGTTACACCCCCCACCACTGCTGGCAGAGAGATGTCTAGTGGAGCAGGGTTGATTTACAGCTTTAACCACCAAACGATTGTCTCTCCTGAATTTAACTTGTCTGTTTCTTTTGGAAATGGACCAATTAGACAATCTTGCCACCAAGATTGTATTACTTGGGATTGGATTTTTATGGTGCTTTTTATATTCTCTATCTCAAATGAGAAATGAATTATATTAGCTTTGCTGGAGTAATTATGTGAACATAAAAGAGACTCACCAGCAGCCTACTCACTATAATAACTACTTGCGGCAGCACCTTTTACTATCCAGCGAAAGCATATTGTTGAGTACAATAGAGTCTACCAAACACTTTCTGAATAGTGGTGAGAGATCTACAGTGTGCACCTGAGCCAATAGCAGCAATAGATAATCTCCATTTAATTTCACATCTGTAAACTATCCCAAAACTTTTCCACTGCTGATATACTGCTGCATCCGCATTGAGCAAAATTCTCCCTCTCACAATAAGCTCTAAACCAATAATTTTCTCTTCCAGATGGAATGGTATTACCTTCTCAGACATAATGAACCCAAGTATCCACATAATTGATTTTACAGAAGCAAATATGGTGCATGACTGACTATGGCTTAGCTAAGGCTATGGGAACACTACGTGTTGATTCTGGTACCTAATTCTTAATAATTGTGGAAGAAAATGATTTATAAACCATCTTTTTGAAGAACCTTTTCTTGGAATGCTAGAGTAATGATGTCAGTCAGACTCCTAGTCTCTTGAGAGTCCTTCCAGGCAATATCCTAATCTAAAAACCAAGCTAAATCCCAACTTCTAGTACTAACCAAAATATACTAGAAAATATTAGCATTTGATCATATCATTTTAACTGTTATATTATTATTTTGATAGACACTATTTAATTCATCCAAAAGCAATAGACCTGTATTCTATTTGGCTTTGTCTACACTGCAGGCTTTTTGTGCAAGAAGCTTTTTAAGGAAGAGATCTTCCACAAAAACTTCTTGCACAAAAGCACAACAACACTACAAAAGCGCATCGCGAAAGTGATGCACTTTTGCGCAAGATAGTGTCCAGACTGCATGGACGCTCTCTCAAAAGAAAGCTCTGATTGCTATTCACAGAATAGCCACCAGAGCACCTGTGCTTTTTTTGGATTGGCTCTTTTTGCACAAAACCCCCCTGTTGCCTGTCCACACACATCTTTTTGCGCCAGAACTCTGGCACAAAAAGGAATTATTCCTCAGAGAAAGAGGATTACCTACACTGCAAAAACCCCTCTGTTCTTTTGATTTGCCATAAATTTTCTTGTGCAAAAACACGCTTGAGGTGTGGACGCTTTGCGGGTTTTTGTGCAAAAATGGCCATTTTTGTGCAAAAACCCTGCAGTGTAGACGTAGCCTTTTAGAGGCGTCATGCAGGAAAGGCAGAAAATCACCTCAAGTATAAGTGACAAAGATGCAGAGGGTAAACAGTTCAAGCAGGAGGAAGCTGGAATATGCTCCTGATTCCAGGTAGACCCTGTCTCCTCATGAAAAGTGCCATGAGATTTTTTTGATGATTAACAGAGCCAGGACCTTAATTTTACATTCCATCCAAAATGTAGTGTCTAAAAAATAGTTCACCCTAACACCCATGCTGAAATGTTGAAACACTCCTTACTCTCAGGAAAAAGGGCCATTTAGAGAAACATTACTCCCTCACTCACTGTGCTTTTTCCTTCATCTCCAGCCAAGTACTGATCTTATAAGAGTTAATGAAATCCCTGCCCTGGGTAACACTTTTGGATCTCAAGTAGTGGGAGAAAAAGCCAATTTCCATGAAGGCTATTTAGGGGTGAGGAGGGAAGAGGGAGTCCATATATAGAATTGTATTATGTTCCCTCTCATTCTTTATATACTGGATCTATAATCATCCTTGTGCTCCTTCAGTCTGCTGCACAGCCATTTAATGCAAACATCTATGGTTAGCAAATCCTTTAGCATTACATATTGTGACTCTTGTTCAGGGCATGGTTCATAGTAGACGAGTTCAATTCTAGAGAGAGTACAGGAAACGTAAACAAAGTCTTGTGGGTGGTAAAGAGCGTGAAAAAAAAATCTGTCTGCCTTAGGACTTGGGCCTGCATCCTCTACTCATGCAAAATACCTATTAAAGTCAATGGAAAATTTGTCTGAGCTAATTAAAAGCATTATGAAAATGAAGCTTTGGAGGAGCTGGATTGTAACTGCTCATTGCTGTAATTACTGTAGTTCTGTGGATTCAAACCAATGTTACTCTGCTGTGTTGATGGAAGCTGACATAATGAACTTCAGAGAAATAGATACTTGAGAAAGTGGAAATACACTATCTTGACAAGCATACCCTAAGTTCAGGCCATTTTGGTTTTGAAAAGTGCGTGCCGTCTACTGCAGCTTTCGGGGATTTCTGTGACACATAAAACCACTGTTCTTTAGCAGTTAACACAACGGAAGCTTCAACCTGTGTTTAACTTATAGTAAGACAGTGAAATCCTGCTTTGGTCCTTAAAATTACATGCATGCCCAAGTGCATTCCTGTATCAGAGAGATACATATACATATTTGATTTATATCCCATATGGCTAGCACTTGGCCTGAATCCTATCTGTAATTCTACCTAATGTCTACAATTCGGTAGAATTTCAGATAAGGTTTGGAAGAATATTCATTAGAACAAGAAAATTAATTGTTTGTCCCCACTTTACAGAGTAGGTGGAAATTTAGCTCTAATCACTTTGGGGGAAAGGATAAATACATGTCATACAACAAACCAATTGCTGGAATCAATACCATACAGGTGGCATTGTGATCCCAGAATTTATTGGTGACATTTTAATTTAATTCTTTTAAAATGTAGATTTTTTATTTCTTCAATTTAAAATACTGCTAGCATGTTTCTGGAGTGTAAGTATTTCACAGGCCTTGACTAAATTCTTTTTCATAGGTAATTTAGGCAGAAAAAAATCTAGTCAATATCTTAATCTTGTCAATATTTGCATAACACTTCCCTTGGCTCCAAACAGCTGCTCCATTTGTTCTCCCTTTATAGGACACTAATCAGAATGGAGTATAACAACACTGACAAAATGTTTTCTTTTAAAGCCATCATGTTTATTTCAACCTCAAAGCAATTATGAAGAGATGGCAGAATTACAGGATGAAATTTGCTTCACCTTTGTAAAGTCTGAACAGTTAGGGTGTATGTAGGGAACAGGAGGAAGATTTAGGAGGGGGATATCAAACCCCTGGCCTGTGTCAGAGCACTGGGCTAGAGCAGATCTACCTCATAGCAGCTACTTCTCTGCCTTCCCAGGGGGACTCTGCACTATCCCTAATTAAGTTATTGTGTAAAGGGCTGGTGAAATTCAAACTTATGTGGAACTACTGTTTCACACATAGGTGTGAAAGAGGCAATGGTCCACTGGGCCCGCTGGCAAGTTGGGGTAGTAAATTCTATCAGGAGTTTCTGCACAAAGCTTGTTTAAAGAGGCATTTTGGAGGTAGTGTAAATTTCACATGTAATACTTGGAGAATTCACATTAATGATATGTGCAAAAGCTTAAGAATGGCTGTCTTGGAACAAAAACTTTGCTGAGTTATAAGTAGACATGGCCAACTAATACCGCTGCAATGATTTTAAATAGTCAAGTTACATAAGTGGGATTACAGCTGAAGAGAAAATTTCTCTTATTTGCATTCAATCAGATGCACAAGACAACTACGACATAGCCACCTAAATGGATTTAAAGCAGCAGGCCCCACCTTTTTAGTTTAATATTAAGGGCACAGGTTTGCCATAGGGATGTAACTGGTTAACTAGTAAGCATTACCAGTAACTGGTTAGCCTGTGGCCTGGCTGGGCTAGAACAGCCCCTTTTCCCTGATGCGAGTGGGAGGCTGCTCCAGTCTGCCCGGGCCCACCGTGCTGTGTCATGGGCTGGAGGTACTCTAGCCCATCCAGGTCTGCTCCAGCTTGGATGGACTGGAGCAGCTTCCTATCCACAGCATGGCACAGTGGACCCAGTCGGAGCATCTCCTGCCTGTGACCAGTGGGCCCCGCCCAAACAGCCCCGGGCCCAGCCAGACCCACCGCGCCTCAGGTAAGGGACCACTCCAGCACATGTGGGATCCTGGTTAAGTGGTTAGTTAACCAGTTAAACATAAGTTACATGGGATTTTATATCCCTAGTTTGCTACCAGGCACCAGCATGGGGTTGAATATCTTCATGTAATACAACAAGGAATGGGGGCCAGCCCCCTTTACCCAAATCCCAACTTCTGATTTAGCTTCATCCTGCACCTGCCCTTCCCTGCATTGCTTGGAGAAATGAGGGTGGAAGTGAATACCTCATTATGTGAAGACTTAAGACTTCTTTTCACTCTACAGGCTAACAGGGTTGATCAATACCTCCTGAGACTGAACAGGTTCACACCAGAAGCTGGACTTTTGACCTGTCCTGGACACCAGCCACAAGTTGCTAAAATATTTACTAACATATATGGTCCCTTTCTATTTTTTTTTAAATTATTTTACCCTGCCCTGGCAACTACATCACCTATCGGGCAAGGCAGGAAAGGCAATGAATGCCAAATAGCTCCCTACTTTTCCCCTCTTACCCCCAGAATTGGCCATGCATATTTTCCAACTTTGGGTTTTTTTGGGGGGGCAAGGAGAAAAGGGAGTGAGGATTCTGGTGTAGGAGAACATGACTCACTCCAACCAGTCCAATCCAGCACAAATCCTCCACTAAAACAGGAAGTGGCACGCACTACAAATTGTAATATATAACATTTTAACTAAGAAATGGCATGTTTGTGAATGTGTGTGACACTGCCACCTGAAATATTTAAACATCAAGAATGAAGCCTCTAAAAATCATGAGAATTTTATAAACAGATTCTTTTTATTTTTGAACTTTAGTGTACACACAGGTTCTCTTTTCCTGTGTTCATCTGAAACAGGAAAGCTTGAAACTTCCTTTTTGTATATATATTTTTTCTCAAGTGAAAGCTGAGAGTCTTACAACACCAAATGAGTCCATAAATTGGAGCTTTAATAAACACACAAACTTTGAGTTTCATGATAAAATCACAATATGTGACAACAGAATATCTTTTAGCATGGGTAGGTTTGAAATTTTCCTTTAGTTTTGATCTGGGACATTATAAAACTACTATATAATAGCCCTTTAAAATACTGTGCCATCTTATAAATCTCTGTAATCAAAAGCAAAAATACACATAGCACAAATTCTTACATCCAATCTATAGCTACATCTACACTGTGAAGCTATTTCGAGATGCTTCTGGTATCCCCAAATAGCTATTCCACGTCTTCTGAGCAAGCCCATTATTTTGAAATATAACGGGCTCGCTATTTTGATGTCCTAGTAAACCTCATTCCACGAGGAGTAAGGGACATTTCGGAATAGCGCTCTATTTCAAAATATGGCACTAAATTTCAAATTTCAAAATTAACTCGAAATAAGCTATGAAATTTGCATAGCTCAAATTGCATAGCTTATTTCGAGCTATGGGTGCAGTGTAGACACACCCTAAGTATTTAGCAATTATCCTTCAGAGATATTCCACTTGATTACTATGAAATATTTAATAATGTCATGGTCATACAATGAAGATCTCCCTCCTCCTATCTATTCTGCAGTCAATTACAACATGGTCAATTAGACTGCATAAAAAGTAGTTATAGCTCAATAAAAAACTATGTTTTTCTACATTCAATCAAAGATTCATTTGTAAAAGTTATCACTGCCTATACAGACGTCTCAACAGCTGAGACGGATATTCTGGGTTTGTTTCTGCCCTCATACTGATGTACATAAGAAGCACCTCTAGTGAAATTAATAGTTACATCATTTTAAACTAGAATAGAACCAGGCCAACTATAATGAACTCATCCAAAATCTACAGGAACTTCAAGGGGTAGCCGAGTTAGACCGTTCCAAAAAAACCCAACAAATGGTCTGGTAGCAGTTTATAGACTAACGAAGCTCATGATAACATCTACATGTTTCGTTACTCTATAAAGTGCTACCAGACCAAAATCTACAGGCATTCTAAATCATCCAGAGATAATTAAAGTATTTACAAAATAATTTCTCGCACATATTAGACAACCCTTTACAGCAAACACAGAGCCTGATCCTGTATACTGCTCCTGTGAGGTGCTGAGCTCCCTGCCCTCAGGGTGAGGAAAAGGTACTCCACAGCTTGTATCCATAGCGTCTTGACACACTAAGGACATCTGCAGCTACTCTGAAAAGAGCAACTACTGATTGGCTACAAATATGCCCTTGGCACAAGCATTTGTGCACTCCAGTTAGGAAAATGTTGGGTGGAAAGACAGGCTGCAAACAGCAGAAGTAAATCTGAGGGAATCCACGTTTTGCTACTCGCCTAGGGGCTAAACAAACTATTGAGAAACACACTGGCGGAATAATATGCCACAGTGGTTCTATCTTAGTGTAACCTGAAGTTAAAAAGAACAGAGTGCAGAGCAAATGCCAGGCTTTGTATATATATACATATATATATATATATATATATATATATAAATAAAAGGACAGCTTAAAAAAACACAGAAATTACAATAGCCAGTCACCTAAAGGAAAATGCAATAAGAATGTCTGATTGCAACCGATGTAAGGTACTGCTTCCGAATAACCCTCTAGTGCTCTGAGCCCCTTTTCCTTTCAAATGGCTGGAATCACGATCCCAAGGATACTGTTTTATCATCTTTGGAAATCACTATTTATACTTTCAAGGGCCAGATCTTCAGTTGATGTACACCAGTGTGGCACCATTAAAAATCAAAAGAATGAGACCAGTTTACACCAGCTAAGGATCTGGCTCCAAGTGTGAATAAGTATTAACAATTGGACTTACATCATTTTTTCCTTTCACTACCAGTATTACATTTTATCACTAGCAAGCTTGTCAGGCTGTTTTCCTTTAGGCCTGATGTTGCAAAGTGGCCATTACTCACATTAGGATTTTCTGGATAAGGTCTAATGGCCTAATCTTAGGATTTTATTGATAAATCGTGTAACAAAGTCCTGAACTTATCAAAGTCTTATTGGCTTCAATGGGGCCAAAATTAGGCCCTTACCATAAGGAAACAATGTACTACAAAACTTAATCTGTAAGCTATGAGAAATGCAGACTGACTACCAAAGGCTGACGAAAGGTATGAAGTTTTAGATTTACCTTTATATGCTGTCAGAACAAAACAAATTTACTGTTAGCAAAGGCAAAAAGGAATAGTGCATTCTAAATGCTTCAGTTTACAAATACTTCCAAAAACCTACAAGTTTATAGCATATGCTGCCAAGACAGAGCTGTCATTTTTAACGCTTTTGAGATGCTCTGGTTTTCAGGCACATACGGCCTGATCGCATACACAAATTTTGCCACTAACAGGAGCAGGCTCAAAGGGCTAGAATTTCAAAGGACTTCAGCCTAAAGAAGCGCTCAACAGCACTCGGAGGCTATGTCTAGACTGCAATGATCTATTGGAAAAAGGTACGCAAAATGCCATCTACACTGGCCCAAATTTTGGGAAAAAAAACCCTCTTTTGGAAGAGCCCTTCTTCCTCATGGAAAATAAGCGGAAGAGCAGGTGCGTTCCCTGGATGTGGCAGAGCTTCTCTGGGATACCGGAGATAACCCGGAAAAACCCCGTAGTGTAAACATAGTCAGAAGCTCCTGTTGTGTTCCTTTGAAAACCTGGCTAGTTATATCGGTTAGTTAAATGGGAGCTGAGATCCTCTGAAAATTTGGCCATATTTTTGAGTTCATTTGGAAGTCTGGCCCACTGTGTCTTCCATTGTCTGACAACAAGCTAGACCAACATGAACTACATTTTAATGTTATTTTTTCTTTTATCCTAACAGCTGATTCATTTCCATGTTATATCTTCTACATGGTGGACAAAGATGTATCTCTGCAAGCAAAAACAATACACTTGTCTCTGGGAACTGTGACTCCAAGTCTCAAGTCATTCTGTGTGGCCAAATTTTAACTTATCAACGATTTGGGGGTTTTTAATTTTGAAGGAGGCTAGTTAAAATAAATGCACTTTTAAGTGTATTAACTTTAGATTCATTTTCTTACAATAACCAGAAAAAGGGGTCTCTGCTAATATAAGAAAAAATATATGATATATAACCCCAGACTTCCATACATTTTTCATAATAGCTAAGTGAGTAAAAGGACCAATTACCTCTAAAAATAATGCTGTAAACTCAAAGCACTTTACAAATGTCAGTAAGGTTTGACAGTTAGGGAATCTTACACACAAAGAGGTTAAGTGACTCACCCCATGTCCCACAGAGAATTAATGGCAGGGCCAGTTGTAAATGTTAGAGATGAAATCCTTGCCCGATTGCAGTCCACAGCAAAACTCCCATTGACTTCAATGGGGCAGGATTTCTACCCAGGTCTTTTCATTCAGAGTCCAGCACTTTCTGCATTAGTCCACACCACTGTAAAAGAATATTGGTTTTTTTCCCGTCTCAAAAACACATTACAGGCACAAACTGTATAGAGTCAGAGTGAGGTACCCTTACTCACAAAGTGCAGCAATTTACAAGGAGCTCCACTGACTTCAGTGGGTTATAAAATATTATTCTACATGAGTAAGAGTATCAGAACTTGCTTTATACATGTTCTTCGGCGGTCCCATAGGTTCTGCCATATACACAGTGATCTCAAGGCTTTCATTTCATTCAATCGTTCCTCAATTCTTTTTCATATGGAAGCACCGAGGAGTAGGACCAAATCCTACCCATGAGTAGGTTACCAATGAGGATCTACCCTTTGATTTTTAACCCAACTTGAAAAGCAGTAGACAAAAGAAAAAAATATATAAATATACATACGCAACTTAATCTGTGAATTTCCCTTTGATTTATTCGTCTAACAGTCCTTCTCTTCCTCCATAGCTCACTGGACTCCCTTTTGAAAACTTTCCCTCGAAAGCTCATTGTTTCCACAGAAATCAAGCAGCAAACAAATCACTCTTTAAAAACTGTGCTCCTTTAACCTCTTTTGCTTTAGCTGCTTCAGCAACCGAAAGAAGACTGTTCGAGGGGGAAGTGTGTTTAAAACTTAACACATGCTGTATCCACAGTAACAGAACAGAAAGGAAAAGAAAACCAGCAATAACTCATTGCTTCCTGTGAGTAATATTCTGCTATTGGGAAGACAGTATCTCATTAAGCCATAAATAAAAGCTTAGTACCTTGTCATTACAGCAGATTGAAATAGGAAGTTGTAGAGAAATTATTACAACTAAATGTCTGTCTTTGCCTCCAACAAAACATTTACATCCTTTACCCATGCCTCTCCCCACAAAACTCTTCACTGGTCTAAAAGTGAAGGCATGGGCAGGGGAGGAAGACAGCACAATTTAAAGGTTCTGGTGTATGCTGCAGGACTCAGGGCAGGGCATATAAACCCTGGCAGAAACATGGGCAGTACAGAGGAACATGACCCCGCATGCTCCAACCATCACTGAGTTCTTCTGGTATGGATATAGCTGCTGTTAAATATGCATTTGCAATCTCAAGACAAGAATCTTTTTCGCTATCTACCACTACTCCCATTTTTAAGAACAGTTACTTTGGTCATCATTTTCAGATACCTCATGTGAAATAAACTCCGCTTTTATTCGGTATCTGAATAAATAGTTCCCCTTTCTCAACGATATGAGGAAGCAAAGCTCTGTAAGTGTCACTTCTTAGATAATGAACATCTACAGACATTTTTATAATATAATTGTACAAATTATGTTATTGACATGTAAACTATATACAAGAAATCCCTGCTTTAGTATTTCCTCCACATTACTGTATAAAATATCTAAATAAAAAATTGATGTATAAAATATCTAAATAAAAATATTTATCCCTAGAGAATGTAGTCTAAAGAAAGTGTTAATTCCCCTGTACTACAGTGCTGGTGTTTGTCCATTTGGTGACTATAAGAAGTGATTTATAAGAAGTCTAAAAGATTGCCTTTCTGTAACATGCATGCTGTGTTTTCCATAAAAGCATTATTAATCTAAGGCACTGGTGACCACAGGAAATATCACTAATGTATACAGTCCCATCATCTCCTCAGGTCACATTAGATCTACCTACTATACTGTACAGCCATCTTCCCTGAAGCTATCTACATTAATTAACTTGCAGTCTCCTTCATAGGCATTACTGTTACAAAACAGGTTTCGAGCCCACAGAGCTAACCATAGAAGGATTAATCCCAGAGTACAGGGATCCTCCAGTGATGTAAAGCCAGTCAGTATAGCAACTGCTAGACATCTCTGCTCCTGCTGCCACTATAGGGGATGTACTTTGGGTCAGGTTTGGAGGCGTCTTACATTTTGGCAAGCCAAGGCTACTGTATCAGCAGCACATAGTCTTAGGCCTACAACTGTACCTTGAGAGCCAGGTTTTCCTTCCAATTTCCATCCAACCCTTTTCAACTTCTCAGTGTCTTTATGCATCTTTCAAAGTCTCTCCAGTATTCAATATTTTACATAGTAAACCCTTGTGCAGTATTCCCATGCTAACTATGTGAGGTCTTGTCTTCTGATGGCCATTGGGGAGTATGAACTGCCACAGTAATACTTACCACTTACAACACAATGAAACCTGAAAAACAAACCACTCTTAATACATACCTTCCTGTCTTCAGAGACCACCCACCCAATGTCTTCCAAAGCATACTGAGCTTTTTTCTTTATCAGAAGACCATTTGTATTAAGCTACTGAATTGTGCTGATCTCCCCAATGATTGCTTAAAACAGAGTTCACCATACTCACATAAAGCAAAGAAGTGAAAGTCATTGCTCTCTGGCAGTAAGAGATGGAAAAGAGAGAAGTCCTTTGCCAAGACATGCAGATATTTCCAGTGGCTAACAATAGAGAACCACAATATTAACAAAGCTGGACTTCTTCCTTATTTTCTTTCAAACTACCGCTCTACTCTAGTTGATTCCTGACAACCTCCCATGACACAGTGAATGGAACTGCCAAGACAAAACGCCCTTGCCAGATATTAAATTTAATGCTAGAAACAGCAACTCTGTTGAGTTAACTTAATGCAGATATAGATTCCTCTCAGAGACTCTTTAGAATATCGACCATTTTCTCTAACATTTTATTGTACGAAAGGGCCATGAGGTTTCCTTGCCTCTTTCACTGTTACCTGATTGCAGGAAAATAGGCTGAACATTACTGATGAATGAACTTGAGAAGAGCAGGGCTGCTGACATGTGTGTGTGTGGGCGGGGGAAGGGGAGGGGAACAAAGGGGGCAGTAGGCAACCTTGGTAGAGGTTGGCCAGAGGCCTAGGCCTTTTAAATTATTTCTGGAGCACTGGGTGGCACTGAAGAGCTGGCTGGGGAGACTAGTCCCTATCCCCTGTCCTTTCTACCTGAGGCCTCTCTCCTTCAAAGGACCTGGAGTCACCTCCTCCACCCCCGGACCTGGCAAAGTCTATCCTCAGCCCTGGAAAAGCGACAGAATTGTTGGACCAAAATGTCGGACCATGCTTTATGTAATGGACTTATGGACACAAATATGCATAACTCAAAGATGCTTTGGCCAAACTGCCTCATGTAACCTATGAATCTTAATCTCCTAATCCGCTGGGTCTGTATATCTTACTTTGGTGTATGTATCATTCTTGTGTGTAAAGTTAGATCAGGCCTGGGCAAAATATGGCCCACGGGCTGGATCCAGCCCGCTAAACCACCAGATCCAAACCGCGGCGGCAGCAGGGAGCCCCAGGCAGGATCTCCAGCTTGCCCCATGCACCATGCAGAAATGCAGCTGCAGGGCTCCATTTCTGTTTTAAAACTGGAGGGGAGGGAGGACGTTTTAGAAGCTGCCCGGCCCCCAGCACATTCCCATTAGATGATTTCTGGCAGAAACCAGCCAATGGGAGCATCTTGTTAGAGTAATAGGCAGCTAAGAAGAATCACACCCCCTCTCCTGGGTTCAGTTATTCATGAAGCACATGGCCAGGCAGGCTGGCTTGCTGGGAAACATTTTAAGCTCTGCAGGCAGGCAGGCTAGTTTGGCAGCTGACAAGTAAGTCTCCTGGCCACAGCCTGCTTCTGGCACTGCAGCCCTTTCCTACCCCAACTCTCTGTCCCCTTCTCCCCCCCACTCAACATACCCAAACCCTCTGTCCTCCTCTTGCACCCATACCTCCTACCAGATCTGGCACCCCAATCTCCTACCCCAGATCACAATCCCCTCCTAACCTAGGTCATATCCCAAACCCCTACACTCCAGTCCCCTGCCCTAGCTCACAACTGCCTGCTTCATCTCAACTCCCTCCCAGACCCCAGTCTCCCTCCTGCACCCCAGTCCCTTACCCCAAGCTCCCTTCTGCACCCAACCTCCATTCCAGACCCTGAATCTCCTCCATTAATATCATGGAAGACTGCGGCCTTCAACCACTTTCCAAAACCTTGGAGTGCCCCCCATCAAAAATTATTGCCCACCCCCGAGTTAGATCATGGGGTATGGAACAGTTTATGGTTTATAAATGTTCAAATGAAAGCCATCAAGGGTGTTTCCAATGCTGGGATGCCTCAATGTCTGGGCGATAATATATAAACAGCCCCTTTTGTCCTTTAAGTCTTAGCAATGATTGGTCGTAGGAAGTCGTGTGACCTCCCTAACTGGTAGGGACTGGCCAGGTAACATCCCATGTGAAAGTGGAATCTATAAAACAATGGGAAGCTTAGCAGTGTCTTTGTCTTTGGATGGCCTGCCACCCCCAAGAAAGTGAACCAGAGACCCTAGGGAGAGGAGATTTTCCTGGTTTTGAAGGGTTGGCTGGAAAAAGAACAACTTTAGGGTGAGTTTGTAATAAGTTTGTACTGAGGTTTTAGTGTTAGAATTAGCTAAGCGTTTTCTGTATTTTAAGTTTGTAATCTATTTTGCTCTGCCTCTTCTCTCTTATAACCACTTAAATCCTACTGCTTGCACTTAATAAAATCACTTTATTTACTATCAAGCCCAGTGTAAATAATTGTTACCCAGGGGGAGCATTCCTCCTTTCATTGTTAAATGGTGTACATTCCTCTTTTCATTGTTAAACGGGGCTCACCTAAATAACTCATTTGGGGAGTGGTAACCCAGGAAGCTGATCCCAAAACTGCATTTTCCTTGGACCTGAAGTGGTTCAGTGTCTACTGCTCCTCAGGGGTGGGGGACGGGCAGTGATCTGACCTCTGTGCTTTGGCTGGGGGGAGACCAGGGAGCTGGGCCAGCAGGACAGAGTGGTGAGAAGCCCCAGAGACCAGGAAGGCGAGTGACAGTGGCCTTGTCAGTACCCCAGGAAGCACCCCCAAGGGGTCTTCTGTGATCTCTCAGTGGCATCGAGTCACTGCCCTAAGTTGCAATGAGCATAGCGTTGTCCCTTCTGCCTCTCAAAAAGGGAACTGTAACTGCAACAATGGCTGATACCATTAAAGAGCTGTTTAGTTTTAGTGATTTGCCTTCATCACCTCGTACTGTTTTAGTTCCCAAAGGAGCTGTGGTATCCCAACCCATGGAGTAGCATACTAAATTGCATAAACCATTTATATATTTAGTGTTACAAAAGATACTGATGAGGGTCACAATATTTATCACACACTTCCTACCCTTCCCACAGCACACATTTTTAAAGGCCTGTCAGAGTCTGGTCTTCAGTTTAGCTTAGAAAAACATTCCAACGTCAAAATGCAGATTTGAACTTTATCCAAATCTCTAAAGTTTCTATACTGAAACTGGAGATCTAACAAGAAACTGGAGGTTCTCTCCTACTCTTCCGGATTGTGGACAGGCTGGAGATCCTGCTAGAGTGGCATTTCTCAAGGGATATTGTCACTTCTACTTCCTAAAGTTAAATGATCTTATATGAACCTCAAATAAATAAAAGGTGATTTTAGGTTCAAGTTACTTCTTATTCTACTTACACCAACTTTTCTATCTTCACTGAAAACAAGTGATGTGACTCCCAATATTATTTATTATAACTTCAGGATTTGAGTACTACATGCCTAGCAAAAGATACCGTCTCTGTACTGAGAAGCTGACAGTCTGAATAATGAGAAATCAACAGAAAACATGTAGGAGGAGGTGGTACAACAAACATGCAGTTGTGTTAACAAGTATATATAATTAGGACTGGTACGTTGGTGGCTGTAAAAAAAATGAAATATGGATAAATCCCCTGAACTGCTTTAAACATCACAACCATAAAGTGCAATGTAAATATTTTTATTTGTATTATGATCATCTCAGAGTAGCAAAGTGATGTTACTAAGCCACGGTGGTTGGTTGGTTGGTTGGTTGATTTGTTTGTTTTTAAACAGACTGGATCAACACTCACCACCAAGTGTTTCTACCACCTCCAGAAGTCGTGCCTGATAACTGAGGGCTGTTGCATCTGCCTGCCACATTTGGGTATCAGAGAATGTATCTGGTAGTTACTTCAGGGTTTGACTAGCATCTGCTCTGATGTCTTAGCTGAACACTTTCAGCCAACATCAATGTTTAGAATCTAATACGATGGAATATTTGGATATCAATGTGATTGTTTATCTTGATCTTTTCTAGAAATGATTATGTATTCTCTTAGCTCTGTGGCCAGTTGTCATTTGATAGGCTTTCTCTTCAATGAAACTCCAATTAAAAAAAAACATTTCTTTGTTTCTCTTCAAATCTTCATCTGACGTCGTTTGTTCCCCCCCCCCCCCCCCCCCCCCAAAATCTATGAGCTACTTCATGTTATCATTGACTTCAGCGTGAATTCATGATGTGCACTAATGTATGCAGGTGTATCTGTATGCAGAAATAAGCCATCATGTAGTTTACTGGCCGTTGTTTCATTAGCATTTGGATGGTGGCCCTTTAAAAATGTGAATATTTAGTGTTAAAGATCCACATCTTCTGTTAACAATTCTCAAATACAAAAATACTTTTTAAGGCTATTGGCTCAAATATTTAAACATACAGTTGATATACTAAACTTGACATCACATTGTTATCCCTAAAATGTATAATCTATCTCTATTCTACAAAAAGGAATCATAATGTAACCTTATCTCTGGGTGACAATGCTGGCACTTTCAAAAATAAACTCCAGAGTCCTGAATTTCTTTAGACTCATTGGAAGTCACATGCAATGACAGGAACTCAGAGCAACTGACAGGAGAATGAAAACACTGTAGATTGCTCAGTAGTTTTGTGCCAGAAGGATACTGACACACATAACGTAGAGCAATTTGAAAATCTTTCCCTGATTTGCGCTCCCATTTGGAGAGCTTTCACGTGCATGCTCTGGACATGGACTTTTGAAAATGTGGGCCTCGTTTTATATGATTCCTCACACACAGCCTTATCTATACAGTCTCCACAGCACAATAACACCTAGTACAATATCCAAAACCAAAATAAAACATCACACTTCTAAAATGCTGCCCCAGCAAAACAAATGAGGAAGGGCAATTAAAAAAATAAGGAAAGGAAAGAAAAGAATGATAAGGGAAGATAATAGATATTGGAATGAAATGTGCTAATTGACAAAGAGGCGATGACCAACTGACATGAAGTCTAAAATCCATTCTCATTCTTAGGCCTTCTCATGCATACATCAGGCATGAGGCACCTGGGTGAGATATGTGAAAGGCTGCACTGCCACCACATGTGCAGCAGTGTTGTATGGATAGAAGAGTTCATTCTCTTCTATAGCAAAAACCAAATTAGCCTACTTAAAGTCCCCCCTTTCACAGGATTATTCATCAAAAATCTGTTTGAATAGTAGCAATAACTACCCCTAAACATAATAATAACACTAAATCAAAAAGAAAATGTTTTCTGCTCACTCTTGCACTGCTTATTTTGCCAAAGCCAAGTAATCTATCTACTCAGCATATATAAGTCCTAATGTTAATGGCTGCCAAGTGGCAGGGTAAAAAATAACAAGAAAAAACAACAACAAAAAACCCCACAAAAAACTACACTATTTAAATTCTTGAGATTTAGAACCCAGACTGAAGGGACACAGGCTATAGCTTCTGTAAAATCAAGCCAACACTGAAATGGTCAAAATGGTCCAGAAATCTTATATTATTTCCTACATCAAAAGAAGTATGAAATCATTGTCTGTCTCTTTTAAATGGCATGCAGAATGTCCCAATCTGCTGCAATTCCAGCCTGAGCCACAAAAAATACAGAGCTAAATAGGAAAGGATTAGAGTCACACCAAATGTTTATTTTATGTAGAGGACATAGAAGTAGCTGCAAATTCATTTGCCATCACACATAGCATGAGGGCGTGAATGGAGAAACCAGTAAGAAAAAGGGTTAAAAAAACATATAAAAGATGTAGACCTATGGGGAAGACAGGGAGACTTGTGAGGCTGACACTTAATGCTATCGCAGTCATTCCTCTGGCAATCTTCTGCAAGATGATCAGGGTTGCATACTTTATCCTGGTTGATGAGAGGGAGTCACAAGAGCTGAAGGCTGTGCTAGTATATCTCAGCAACAGAGAATGATAATCTTGATGATGGTTCTATTATACCCAATAGTGCATAGGCTGAATTAGCAGATAAGCTACATAAATATACACTGCTAATGCTGTTTATATTCATCATCTTTGCTTTCATTTTCAATTCATAAGCACATTGCTATTGTTCATCTGATCTGGAGTGTTCCAAGAGTGCAACATTGCTAAAAGTAGGTCATGCGATTGGACTGTCAGAATCACATCAAATATAATTTGTCATCCCTTCAGAGGTCTGTCAGAGAACAAACTAGGAAATTACTTACAATCAGTGTCAGACACCACATACAGATTCCAAAGTCTAAATGCCAAACATCCAGAAGGATATATCAAAAGTCATACATCAATCTGTCTTTGCCAAACACTACTGTTATCTTCCCCCTTAGGATGTTGAACACGTTAACAGCTCATTTGTGGCTCATGAATGCACCAATGAGAACACTATGCTCTTCTTAGACAGGTAAAGCAAACATAACAGCAGGATAAGAAGCAACTACTGCAATATAAAAAGCACAGTACTTTCTATCCCAATCTTTTCTTTTTCGAGCTGCTCAAAATGTCACAAAAGTGTCACCTTTTGGGGTGAAATATTCCAAATTCAGATGTTGGCCTGAAAGTGTGTTTTTACTAAGGAAAAAACAGTTTTACCATTTTTGAGAACAAGAAAAGTGAAAAAACCCAGCTTCATTATTAAAAGAACACAACTTTTTTCAGAACTGCTCTGGGACTGAAAGCTGAGGTTTGCCAGGCAACTAGGCCATGTTCGTATTGAGCTCCCAGGCCCTGATCTAACCAACCACGTTAGCACTTGCCTAACCTTAAGCTTGTGAACAATCCAGGTGAAGAGTTAAACATGCTCATCATTCACATGCTCCACAAATTTGTAAAACTAACTTTTACCACATGGAAGGCTGAGAATTCATCACAGTAACTGTGACATTAGCACACTTTGGGTACGTCTAGACTACAAGCCTCTTCTGAAAGAGAGTGTCTAGACTACAAGCAGATTTTTTGAAAAAGTGAGCCGCTTTTTCGAAAGAGAGTCTAGACGCTCTCTTTCAAAAATGCAGTTTGCATTTAATAGCGTCTTTTTTAGAAAGAGTACTTTCAAAAAAAGGCGTTATTCCTCTTAAATGAGATTTACTGCGATCCAAAAAAAATGCTGCGTTCTTTTGATTTACTTTCGAAAGAATGCGGCTGCAGTCTAGACGCAGGTGAAGTTTTTTTAAAAAAAGGCTACTTTTTGTGAAAAAACCCTGTAGTCTAGACACACCCAAGGTGAGCTCTATAAGGCAGTGTGACAACATCCTTAAAACAAACAGCCATGAAAGGAAAACACAAGTCTCTATTATATCATCTGGCAGGGCTCTGCTAATGTGTTTTTCCAGACAGTGGCTCCCGAGGTCACCAGCTCTAGCAATGTCAATCCATTTCTCTTCTTTTTAGGCTGACAGGGCACTGAGCTCAACTATTCTTTTCACTGTGCTTTTACCTTCACTTCATGCTCCAGGTATTCGTGCATTTCATGTAGAACAAATATGTGAACGTTTCCTGTATTTCTGTGCAGTGCGTGAAAGGCAAAGACACACCCTCTCATCAGTATTAGGGAACTAGCGGTGTCATTAGCTATTAATGGGCTGCACTTGTCAGCCTTTTTGTGCATCGTTGGAGTCCATGGGACTCCATTTCCTTTATGGTTGAACCTTCCCCTCTGAGGGGAGGGGAGGGGAAGAGGGAGGCACTGGTATGTGTGTACGTATGTACACACACACACTCAAACAGCCTTAACAGCCTTCATGGGAACTTCCCATTTGGGAGGCATGCTCACCTGTGCATGCACCACATTCATGCAGATCTTAGAAGGCTAGTCAGAGATACCTGCTGCTCCTATTTCCCCTTCTCAGTTTCATCTGAAGAAGTGGGTTGTGCCCACAGAAGCTCATGATACCATCAACATTTTTGTTAGTCTCTAAGGGCATGTCTAGACTACAGCCCTCTTTTGAAAGTAAATCTGTAAATTAGGCAGATCGAAAGTGAAAATGAAGTGGGGATTTACATATCCCATGCATCATTTGCATAATCGTGTCACAGCGTTCTTTCGAAAAAGGGTATTTTGAAAGTGAAACCGCAGTCTAGACACGGTTCTTTCAAAAAGAAAACCTTTTTTCGAAAGATCCCGTACTCCTCAGTCTTGCCTAAGGTGCTGCAAGACTATTTGTTGTTTGTTAAGTTTTTCCAGTTACAGACTAACATGGCTACCCCTCTGAAACCCTTCTCAGCATGTCATTTATAGCAAACTTGCTGTTACATCCCCCCTCACTATCAGCAGCATCTTAGATTGAAGTTGCAGCTATGTAGATGAAGATACTGCTGATCTGATCAACTGCAACTTCTGGGCAGATTTCCATATTGGAAAGGGGTACATAATATGTTCATCTGCTATACTTTGCCCATGATTCTCCTTTCATTTGCACTGGTGTAAACCAGAAGTCGCTCCAATGAAGACAATTAAATTATACTGGCATAAAACCGGTGAGAGAAGAGAAAAGAATTTGGCCTCTTGTCTCTTTTTTCACCACCACCATTACTCTCTCCCCGTCTCTTTGGACTAGTAGCCTTGTGGGGGGCAGGAAAGGGGAGGTACTGTACAGCAGTCCTGTCATTTGGTTCCAAGTTGGGGGTGGGGATGGAGTCTCTATTCTGTCCAGCAGCACAGACCAAACACAGTATTTCATCAGCTTTGGCCCACAGGCCACCTGAGTAGGCTGCATCAAAACTGGGCTGCAGCTTCCACCCTAAAAAAATAGAATTCTCTCATAGCTTTCATACATCAGGAATCAGAGCAGTGAACACAAACCTTCCATTAGCTATTTAATCCTGCTGATTCATTCGAAATCAAAATAAGCAATTACTTTAATTTCTTCTTTAGTTTACTCCATTGGGAAATCTTAAAAAAAACATTACTCTTGTTTTCACAAAGGAGGCTGGAGTCATGTCTTGATAACAAAACACAAATAATGATGAAGGGCCATAAGAGGCCATTAAATAATTTAATCATCTCTGTTTACTATTTCTAGACATGCTGCTGTCTGCAGTTTCTGGCTTCCTCTCCATGCTAGTTTGAGTGTAGTTCTAATGTGCACTATTGATGTCTATTGTAAGTTACAAAAAGGATTGCTTTCCTCCATTTATTTACTCAGAAAAGCTCAGCTCAGACACAACATCTGGTTTAGAGAGAAATTTCACATTTTTACCCAGTTTCCCAGCTGGAATGATTGAAGTAGAAGGAGGTCATACAATCTATTGATAGTTCCATCAGGATTAGCCCCTAAGATCCCCTTGACTGCTTGTTCTTAACCATTAAACTGGTCTCTCTCCTTATAATGTAGGAGGTATATAAATCTGTGTTACTGTCGGTGCCTGACAGCTACTGTTAAATATTGCATTCTGGTAGCCCCAGACATTTATGTGCATATTCTCTCAGCTCCTAGATATATTCTGAGAAGCTCAGTGGAAACAGACAACAAGTGACAATCTATCCTTCGGATACCCTGAAATGCCCAGCTCATAAGGAGATTTTAGCATAAACATAAAAGGATTAGGAATTTCAAATGCAGATGTAGTAAAATAAAAAGGGAGTCTCTCACATGAGGAATGAATGAATGTGAAGTCCCAGTACTGAGATTTACATTAGTTTAGCTTAGTTTGCAGCAAGGGGAAAGGGATTCAACATAAAATGCTCCCTTAGCCCTTCTCTCTTAGGCCAGCATTTCCCAAACTATGGGCCGTGGCCCAGTACCGGGCCGCGGGAAAAAGATACTGGGCCTCAGCATGGCTGGTGGCTGCCGGGAGGGGAGCAGAGTGGGGCAGAGCGGAGCAGGCTGGGAGGAGGTGGCGGGGCGGAACCAGCTGCCGGGAAGCAGGGTTGGGGGCAGCGGGGCTGTCCTGTGGAGATCAGGGCAGGCGGGCGGGCGGCCGGTGGAAGCAGGGTTAGGGGTAGCGGGGCTTTCCGGCGGCGATCCAGGCAGGCAGGCTGCAGAAGCAGAGTTGGGGGTAGCAGGCCTGTCCGGCGGAGATCCGGGTGGGCGGGCGGCCGGCAGAAGCAGGGTTGGGAGCAGTGGGGCTGTCCCACGGAGATCCGGGCAGGCGGGCGGGCAGCAGAAGCAGGGTTGGAGGCAGCGGGGCTGTCCCGCGGAGATCGGGGAAGGCAGGCGGCGGAACCAGGGCTGGGCGGGGGGGGAGGGGCTGGGACGGGGCGATCAGGAGGAGGAGGATGGGAGAACCAGCTGCCAGAAGCAGGGCTGGACGGGCAGCGGGGCTGGTCAAAGGGTCGTCGGGAAGCGGGGCTGACCGGGAGATTGGTGGGGTGGGGAACTGGCCGCTGGAAGCAGGGCTGGAAGGGGGCAGCAGGGCTGGACGGGGAGATCGGGAGGAGAAGTGGGGGGGAGCGGGACTGACCCGGGCACATGCAGACCCTACAGACCCTGGCAGACGAGTGAGTCTGGCCGGGGATTCCATTTTGCGCCCCCCCCACATACCCTCCTTTGAGTAGTTGCGAACTGCCTGGCAGGTAGACACACTCAGGCAGCATGAGCACATCTACCAGCCAGGCAGTTCCCACCTAAGGACTGATACACCTAATTATAATAAAACTTACCTAATTAGAAAATACAAATAATTTATCAATTTGTTTCCTGGACAAAACCCTCAAATACCGGACTGTCCGGTACAAAACCAGACACCTGGCAACCCTACCCTTCCTTGCATCCTCCCTCCTAGCCAGATACCCTACCCCCAATCTGCTCCTGCTCCCGCCTCCTGGAGTGCCCATGCGGCGCCGGGTCCCCCAAGCCCTGGCCCAGGCTGGGTGGAGGATGCAGCGGGTGAAACACTGAAAATGTATTCATTTTCATTCTTTTTTTTATGCGTTTATATTTTGGGCTGCAAAAACAGTACTGAAAAAAAACGGGTTCCAACTAAAGTAAAATGTTTGGGAAACCCTGATCTAGCCAGCTTTCTATCCATCTTACAGTCTATTTATCCAATTTATATTCCCTTAACTTGCTGGCAAGAATATTGTAGATGACTGTATCAAAAGCTTTGCTAATGCTGGCACTGGGGGCTTTGGGAGGACCAGAAACAACTTATTTGAATATTCATCATTTGCTTAATGAATATGCAAATATGCAAATGAATGTTACCGGTCCTCCAAAAGCTCGTGAATGGATTTACTGGTCCCCGTGTCAAAAAGTTTGGGAACCCCTGTCTTAGGCTATGTCTACACTGCAGGCTTCTTGTGCAAGAAGCTTTTTGTGGAAGAGCTCTTCTGCAAAAACTTCTTGCGCAAGAGCACATCCACACCAGAAAAGCACATCGCAAAAGCGATGCGCTTTTGCACAAGAGAGTGTCCAGACTGCATGGACGCTCTCTCAAAAGAAATATCTGATTGCTATTCACAGAATAGCCGCCAGATCACCTGTGCTTTTTTCAATTGGCTCTTTTTGCGCAAAAGCCCCGTTGCCCATCCACACGCAGCTTTTTGCGCAAGAAGTCTTGGGCAAAAAGGAGTTATTCCTCATAGAAAGAGCAATACCTACACCACGAAAACCCCTTTGTTCTTTTGATTTACTGTAAATTTACTTGCGCAAAAACGTGCACAATGAGGCATGGACGCTCTGTGGGGTTTTGCGCAAAAACCCTGTAGTGTAGACATAGCCTTAGATGGTCTACATAGGTCTAAAGGCAGGGCTAGTGTATACAGCACTAGACTGGGAGTCAAGAGACCTGCGTTCTATTTTGTCGCTGCCACTGACTGGCTGTCCAACCCGGCACACGCCACTTCTTTGTGTGCTTAAGCTGTAAGCTCTGAAAGGCAAGGACTCTCTCTTGCTATGTGCTTGTAACAATGCGTACCCCAACATGTCCTAGCTACCACGGTGGCCTGCAGGCATTACTGTAATACTACTAATCAAGTTCAGACATCTGGATTTTTTAATAGCTCAGCAGATCTAGATGGGGAGCATTTTATGGGTTGTCTGGGATAAGAAGCTGACAACTGAGAACCCTAAATTGGTTTTGGTGATAAATGGATGATTTTTCTCACTGATGAAGTAGTTTTATTTATTTATGAACATGAAAAGAGGCTGGAGGGTACAGACAGGAACAGAGGAAATCCTGCATCCCAGAACTGGCCCTGGTTTTGTGGGGTCTTGTGTGAAGTAATATGCAGGTGCCCATAAGGTTTCACATGACCAGTGTTCACTCTAAGCTGCACCCCAGCACAGGGTCACAGGCGATTAATCAGCCCCACCCGATCAGAGGCTCAGGGAGCTGACTGACTTGGCCAGGCTGATTAATCACCTGTGAAGTTGTGCTGCTGCCCATCTTAGAGGGAACACTGCTCATGACCCAGGATCTCCTGCCTTTAGGCTCTGAATACTCCTTCCCATCACCCCCCCTTCCATACACACACACCCCATCAAGTCACATACCAGCGAGAACTTCCCATGGGCCTAATCACTCATCCTTAGATGTAAGGAAGTGTCTAGACATGGGAAGAAAAACTAGCTGAACATCCACTTCCTTGTTCATTTTCTTTGTATTATCAGTTTTCAGCTATAATGCAAAGGAGAGGGTACTTCTATCAACTTTGGGGTTTATATAAGCATTCTTGCTACACATTCCCACCAGTTTGCACATGGAACTATGCATCTGCATCTGAGCTGATATTTCACTCCAGCTCCAAGAGGTAAGGGATTCATAGTTCAGTGCTGGTTATGTTAATATCGTGCGTTTTTATTTCTTATAGGAAGATCATTTGCTAGTATTGTTTCAAAGAGGTCCTCTATCATGGCATTAACAGTGAATGCACTATTCAGTTTAGTTTTGCTTTACAACTGAGATCATAAACATATTTTGCAAACTATGGGCCTGATCCTGTAAGCATCATGTGAGTGGAGCCAATGAAGTCCAGGTGAGAACAGGCAAGAGGATGCAACAAAGTGCAATTATTTCATAAGCTACATTGCATTATGCATTAAGGTCTAGACAGTGGAATTTAGCCATAGAACACACTTCCACAGAGCCCTGCTGACCGAAGGACAACTTAGGAACTAAACCTGCTCCTCTACTTCCCCCCACCCAAGCCTGCAGGGCATTGTGAGAGTGCGGAGGCACAGCAGTCCTTCCTCCCTATCTTTCTGAGAGTGATTTGCTCATGTAGAGTGCATAAAGATGATCCTTTCCTCTTGAGCCTTCATCTTCCCACTGCCCACCCACAGACCTATATTGGGGACAGGAAGAATCTGGCTCTACCGAGCTAGCTGGGTTATGTATCATGTAAATCCAATGAAGCCATTCAACCAGTATTGCAATATGGGGCATCCCATAAACACAACAAAGAAGAAAGTATCAACTGCTCAGAAGCTAAGAAGTGCCAGCAAGGGATGTGAATGGATACTAAAGAAGAGCCTGCTGCAGTTCATTCCCAATCTCTTCCTAAGCAGATAGAGCCTCAGCTTAAGATCAAATCTTTTTGCAAATATTCCTAGGAAATCTCCTTGCCTCTTAAATATGTCTTAAATATGCTTGCCTCTTAAATAAGCATCAAGTAGTTTACAATATCACCAAGTCGGAATGCTTTTTCATATTTGCATAACTCCAGACTGCTTTCAATTTTGTTTTTAAAAAGGAAAATTGGCAAGTGATTGAATCATCCAACAGTTTTTGGCAGTTTGAAAATACTGTATAAAAATTCTCCTTGGGAGTTGGTACAAACTGTTGTGTGCAAATTTTGGGGAATTTTTTTGTTTGTTTGTCAAAATGTCTATTTTTGTTTAATGAACAAACATTTAAAATATAAATTTTTAAAATAAATTGCACTAAATGTGAACAGGATCACAAAAGCAAAGACATCAGCTTTATACTGTGAATTAGTGTCCCACAATACTTTTAATTTGAATAATAATCTATTGCATAAGGATTGGAACTGAGCACTTGCTGCAAAGCAACTGTATTATTTCCAAATAACTGTTCAGTTTTACTGTTTGCACCTTTTTGGTTCACTTGCTCATTAACATTCCTGGAGATAGTTTTCTGCTTGTATTAATGTTTGATGAATGAGTGGTCTACATGTCAAAAGCCATGTTTAAGGCTGTTCACACATAGTTATGGGTATATTCGTTAGCTATTCCTTGCCTTCTATTAATAAAGGTTCTGTCATAGTCAGTGGAAACAATGTCATGCGACTTAGGTTGACAATCACACAATACAGATACAAAGAGTTAGCTATAAAGAGCTGACAGCATACCCAAAGCAAATAGTTCATCAACAATCTACTGTTTTGTGTGTTTAATTAGCCATACTGATGCAACTACTAAGCCAATGCAGCTAGATAAACATCATGTCCAAAAAGCGAATTATCTAATACATAAGCAATATATCATTCACCATTTTCTGTCATACTAAAAGGTATAATTAAGAATCTGAAGATAATAAGCCAGATAACTGTTGGCAAAAAGATGTAGCAAATGTGTAAACTAGTTAATCATAAATCTACATTGTAGGCATTGTTTCATTTGTGTCAGGAGGTGGGAATTGCAGCCTATAATGTCAATGGTTTTCAATGTCTCATGAGACTGAATAATCTAATCTGAGATTTGCATGAGTTTTGGCAGTTATTGCAAATGTATGTGTCCTTGTAGGGAGCTGCTTGAATCCTCTTTTCTCTTCAAGCTGTAGGAACCAGCCTCTGTCATGGACTTTGATGCCCTGATGGAAACGATGGAGCCACCTGGTACGATCACTTGCCAAGATTTCCCTTTAGTCATGATCATAGTTGAAGGGTTCCAAGAAGATTCCGAAGAGTGTAGGGACAAGAATATATCCTTGTTTCACTCAAAGCTGTTTCATCTCAAAGCTGTCTATCAAACTTGACAATTGCTCTGATGTTGTTCTGGAATGAACTTATAAGACTTAACAGGGTAAGTGGTCATCATATCTTTCCTAGTATTACACATAGATCTGCACTGCTGACTGTATTGAATGCTTTGGTTAGGCCCACAAAGGCAACATGAAATTGTTGGTTTTGCTCTTTGCACTTTTCTGGGAATTGACGCAGAGAAAATATCATGTCTATAACTCATCTTCCAGCCCTCAATTTGCACTGTGATTCAGGGTAGACGTGATTCACCAGATATTGAGGGTGCACTATGACGACTTTTGCAACCGCTTTTTCTACTACACTTAGTATCAAGATACCACTGGAGTTGTTGCAGTCACCTTTTTTGCCTTTAATTTTATACAATGTGATGTTTGCATCAAGCATCTCTTATGGTACCTCACCCTCTTTCCAGCATTTAAGTAGCAGCTGGTGATGATATGGCAATAGGCTGTCTTTCCCACATTTGAAGACTTCCACTGACCATCTTTTCCAGGAGCCTTGCCACTTGATAGCCTTATCTAGCTCTTCTGCAGTGGGCTGCACATCTAGCTTTGGCATGACTTGTAGATTTAGTATTTGGTCCAATAATTCACTGGAGTTGTTTCTTTCTTGTGCATGTAGCTCTGAATAATCTTTAACTAAATGAGACAACTGCTTGCATTTATCTTTAATGATTTCACCACTATGCGATTTGTTGAGAATGTAACCTAGAGAGCTTTCTTCAGAATGCCCTATGTGACTTTGAGGTTTCCTGTGTCTGAGGCTGTCTGTCTCTTCACAGAACTTGACCCAGTAATGATTTGCACAGCATCTGCTTGCTCACTGTACCTCAGTTTTTTCATGTTGAAGTCTCACTTTGGTGCTCCCTGTTGGTTTCTTGCTGTGTTACAAATAGGTTGTGTTCTTAATGCTGACAAGAAGAAACAGTTTGATCCTGCTGTGAGGGCAGGGAACTGGATTTGACGATCTCTTGAGGTCCCTTCCAGTTTTATGATTCATTTTTTTTTTCAAAACTAGACCTTTTATTGGTGGTCTCTTTTCCCAAAATGTAGCTAAATCTGTTTAATGGATTGTTGTCCTTAAATCTTCCCAAAATCTTCCCAAAATTCCGCTGCCTTTTCTGGTAGTGATTTCCCATGCAGACTAAGTTCAAAAGCCTTCACTAACTCCTGGAATTTCTTCTGGTTTCAAAGTTAGCATTGCTTTTGGGCTTACTCCTAGGTTTGCTCCATGTATTTTCTTGGCTACAATTTTCAATTTGCTAATGATCAAGGAGTGGTCAGTGTTACAATCAGTAAGGTATTCTGTACTAAGGTCTTTCTTCCTAATGATAGCAAGGTCTAACTGGTGACCATGGCCTAACCATGAATGTTGTCATAACACTTTGTGGTGATCTTTTCCTGTAAAATATGAATTGATAATGCATATTTGGGTTTGGGTGCAGAATTCGAGAAGTCATTGGCCATTTTCATTCATCTTGCTGGTACCAAAATGTGCTAGGCAATCTGGCCGTGAGTTGCTATCTGCACCAACTCTTGCACTGAAGTCACCAAAGGAGGAAAAGTTGCTCAGGTGATGGCATTCTTTTGACAACTTCATGCAGAGTAATAAACTGTATCCTTCTCCTCAGGGCTAGATTTAACTGTTGATGCATAGGCACCAAGGGTGTTCACAGAACTGATGGTTGTCTGAAATTTAAGATGATAACTCTGGTGTTTCAAGATTTACCCATTTGTTTTTTACAGCAAACCTACACCATGCAATTTCACTGTACCCTTCCACGTGTTAAGATGCTTTTGTTCATCCCTTTTGGGCACCCACAGCTCCCTTGAAACACCAGACCCCAACATATAGCACTTAATACTATAGAAATGGTACAACTTGTATTGGTCAAAAACCAGTGCTGAGTGGCAGTTAATTAGTCCCAAAACCTCAGGAAGTACTAAGGGCTTTGGGCTGGTGAACGTCTGAGAAGGGTAGTGGAATTCCTAACGGACCAAATGGCGGACAAGCAAAATCAGTGTTTTTGACAATGACATCCACACAAGGTATACTGGGACCTTCAAATGTGCCTGATAACCAGTCTAAGAGTGGAGCCCTAAATGCAGGCAGATGGAAGATCTCTGCACTGGCAATTCCTGCAGTGAAGCTGGTTCCAAATGTATTAACTCAGCATTTCTCTGGTCCAAACTGGTGAAGTGGGAGATGCTGGCACATAGGCAAAGCAGTGTCTCCACATCAACTTCCCAGGCTACTGAAGCCACATCACATGGAGAGGACACTTCATCCTTGCAAACAACATGGACACAACACAGAAGGTGGCCGTTACGGGTTATAAGCTTTCGCTTGATTGGCGCAGAGGACAGTGCTAAGGGTCACTTTTGACAATTGGAGGAATTGCTGCATTTTGGTCAGCCTACCACAAAGCCATCTACCCAGCCTGACCTGGGTGCTGACTTGCTATATTCTGTCAGCCTCACTGAGAGTGTGGGGTTAAACCAAAAGTGGAAAGGCATACGGAAACCTTGCACTTGCCAAATATAAGAAATCAAGAACTTTCTGGCTTGGAAACTGGAATGTCAGGATGACGTGTCTGGGATTGACAGATGATGATGACCTACAATACACAAGTAGCCTATGGAAGTCAGCTTTGATTGAGTTTGTACAGCTCACGGTCTATGTTGACATTTGAGCACTTTAGGAAACAAGACTTGCAGATGCTGGCTCTATCTAATAGGCTACTACACCTTCCATTGGCAAGGTAAAAGCAGTGAAGGAATCTATATAAGGTGATGGTTATAGCAACCAATGAGAATGCACACTTCTTTAGAAAATAATTGAAGTACAAATGGAAAAAATCATTAAAATCAATTATTTAAATCGAGGCTTTTCACGTGGTGATTTAAATCATGATTTAAATTGCTAATTTAAAACACCATGATTTAAACAATGTACCCTGCAATCCATGAGCTGGAATATGTTCTTCCAAACAATTGTGAATATCAAATGCATTTGCAAATTTTAAAGTCTGCAGATATTCACAAACAAAGCCAATGTCAGAACTGCTTTGCTAGGAAATATTTTTCCTATTGTCTGCTTAATTTAAAAAGCACTTGTTAAAATGTAGCTTGTTTAATGAACATTTCCTGTAGTATTCTATGTCTTTAACTCTTAGGGTACGTCTAGACTGCAAGCTTCTTTCAAAAGAAGCTTTTTCGGAAGAGATCTTCCAAAAATATTTCTTACGAAAGAGAGCATCCACACAGCGCATCGAAAAAGCGATCTGCTTTTTTGAAAGAAAGCGTCCACATTGATTGGATGTTCTCTTGCATAAAAGGCCACCCGGAACCACTTCAGCCAAGTCATTAGGTCAGCAGTTGCTTCCGTGTGCTGTTGCCTAAGGCCATCTGAGACGTATTCTTAAAGGGATCCCCCTGGACAGACATTTCTCAGGTTCTGCTGCGTGCTTGCCTACCTGTACGAGGGACAGAAAAACTTTAGCAGTGCAGACTCTGGTTGCCCAGCTTTGTTGGATGCAACAGCATTTTAATTTTTTTTTTCTAAGGAGCTGGAGCTGCCCCTGGGCATGCAATGGCCCCACATAGCCATTGCTGCCGGTTCTGCAGCAGTTTGAGCAGACCGTCTTAATGACCCTGCCCCAGCTCATATGTGAGTCCCTCTGCCTGGATGTGGGAGTAATGCCCTTGCCCCCGCATCCCACAGTCGAGAGATGATTCTGGAGGCTGGACACCAGTTCCAACTGGTGGGACCAGCTGGTGATGGAGCAATGGGACGACCAGCAGTGGCTCAACAATTTTGGCATGCGGAAGGCCACCTTCCATGCCCGAGTCCACTAGTACAGGTGGGGAAAGGGCTTCAGCACCCCCCAGGATCTGGTGCAGCTATGTGTAATATGGGCAGTAGCGTGGTCCTGCCCAGGAGCAAGAGCTGCACTCCCTGACCCTTGTGTAGCCGTGGCATAGCTCCTTGACCTTCCTCCTGACTTGGTCCAAGGTGTGGGGTGGTGTCCTCTCTGAGCCAGAGCCTTGGCCATTTGGCCATAGATGTCGGCATTTTGCCTCTGGGAGCGGAGATCCTGCATTGTTTCCTGCTCCCCCCACAGCTCCAGGAGGGACAGGATCTCCACCCCAGACCAGGAGGGCGCCCAGCATTTGGAGCCCCTGGGTGGGTCCTCAGAGCCCTGGTGCTGCTCCCTGTGTGGGCCAGGGTGGTCTCAGGGGGCTTGTGGCTGTGTCGTGGGTCAGCAGGCATTTAGTAGTCAGAGCCGTGCAGTCAGGGTGCTGCTGCAAGGCCAGCTTCCTGCCACAAGGCTAGTCCAGGGTGCCTGCATCTTTAAGAGCTGTGCTTTTTCCTGGAGGCCTCTTCTTTCGAAAAAAACCTCCCTCTTCTGCATCCACACACGTCTATTTCCGAAAAAGCTGTTTGGAAAAGGTGTTCTTCCTCATAGAATGAGGTTTACCAATGTCAGAAAAACCCCTGCATTCTTTCGATTTTCTTTCAAAAGAATGCAATAGCAGCGTGGATGTAAGTGACTTTTTTTCGGAAAAACTGACATTTTTCCGAAAAAACCCTGCAGTCTAGACACACCCTTAGGGATTGGCTAGTTAGATGGAACTTTACTTTTCTTTACTGGCCAGTTCTAAAAGACAAGGGAAAGCCTGTAGCAGACGTTGTGCTGGGAATAGGTGAGAAGTTCTGAGATCCAGGTAGGCAGTACCACTCCTGGTTGAACCTGTCTCCAGCTGCCTGCTTCTTCCACATCACTTACCCAGTTTTACCAGCTGGTGGTAGAAGGACCAGAGTAGCTTCAGCACCCCTGGTGGAGCAGGATTACAGAGCAAATCATAGAATCATAGAACACTAGAACTGGAAGGGACCTCGAGAGTCCATTGAGTCCAGTCCCCTGCCCTCAGGGCAGGACCCAGTACTGTCTAGACCATCCCTGATAAATGTATGCTTAGAGGTCAGCTGGCAAGCGACTGGAGAATAACAGGGGACTGAATGCTTTATGTTGGTGTCTGGTGTTTCTAGGGTGCCCAAGGTGGATAAATAAAAGCTCCTTAAGCGTATGGAAGGGTGGAAAGGGTGAAAGCCAAGTAAAGAACTGGGATCTTAGCAGCACTGGAAATAAAGGATGAGGAGAGATGAGCTGAGTCAGCTCAGTTGTTATCCTCCAGTTGTTAAGAGCTACTGAGCCCAATTCCATACTTAGGGTACGTCTACACTGCATGCTTATTTCAAAATAAGCTATTTCGGAAGAAATATTCTGAAATAGCATATTTTGAAATAGCACATCTACATGACAGGGAAGCCTCAAAATTAGTCTGAGGCAGGCTTCCCTAATGTGGACACGCTACCTCGATTTAGAGCCCCAGGAGGCACTGGGGAGTAATTACTTTGAATGGCCCTGGGGAGGAGCTATTTCAAAATAGCAGCAGTGGAGCATCCACACTACTGCTATTCCGAGGAAGAGCAGTTATTCCTCGTGGAATGAGGTTTACAGATTTCGAAATAAGCCATCTGTTATTTCAAAATTATTTCAAAATAATGGAATTGCTGTATAGACGCTCACATTGTTATTTTGAAATAACGTCCGTTATTTCAAAATAGCTGTGCTGTATAGACGTGCCCCTAGTCATTTTTATACAAGTGATTGCAAAGGAGTGTACAGAAGGGCAAATGTAGCCCAAGTTCTGCTATACACATCTGTAACACATTTGTAGGTATTCTGTACTAAGGGGGAACATCTCAAAATAATGGGGATATCCTGAGCAAGCAAGTTACATTTTAAAAATTGTTGTATTAACTGAGTTTATCCTTCCATATGAAATAATACATATTATTATCTTTCATATATACAAAAAAAGTGTTGCTCTATGTAATACCTATAGAGCAAACAAAAATCCTTGATGATATCAAGGTCAAAGATCAAACCCAAAACATAGCTGACCCCTGAAGTTATTATTTATTATTTGTATTATCACAGTGCCTAGGAGTCCTAGTCATGGACAAGAGTCCCATTGTGCTAGGTGCTTTACAAAACATTGAAGAAAGAAACGCATTCCCTGATGCAGTCAATCAGAATGTTCAAATTATTATATGCCCCATTCTGTATGATAGTGGACCCGTGTTTTGGTCTGAGGTGGGAACCCATCTATTTTCTAGTCTATCTCCTTTAAGCATACGTTTCTTGCTGGTCCACAGGGAATACCTTTTCTTATTATTCATTGATTTACGTAAAATTGTTATAAGAACAACAGAGTCGACAAATAATGCAAGAATTGCCTTCTTAGGTGGTTTCGTTTGGGAGGGTCCTATGTGAAGTCACATGTCAGTCTTGAAAGAGGTCCTATCCTAAACAGTACTAGCTTCTCCAAGTCCCAGGGTCCAGGATATCCTCCGTGAGAAACTCCTTCTTTGCTGCTATCCCCTCTTCACACACTTGTAGAGCTTTGCAGCCTCAGAAATCATGACTTCATGGATGGGCAAGTCAAGAGATGACTCTGAAGAGCAAATGGTTGAGTGCACCTAGGGAATTCAAGGAATCAGAAATGATGCTCCAGTCAAGTAGTTCAAACATGCGTGTGAATGTATTTGTGTGTAAATGTGTTTCCAATGTGATGCTCTGGGAAGAACAGGGAAATAGGTAGTTACAAACGATCAAGTCAGGAAATCCTGAGTTTTGTTCCGATCTCTACAACCCTCTTTCTGTGTGGCCTGGCACAGGTCACTTTACCATGCTGTCTCAATTTCCTCATCTATAAAATTGGGGTAATAGTACAATCCTTATCTCACAGGGACACTATGGAGAATAAATTTGCCTGAAAAGCATTTCAGACCTGTGAAGTTCTGTGTATGTTGTAAGTATTATATTATTGTAAATTGCATAAGCCTATGGCCATGCAACTAAATGTTGTTGTTTCTGCAGGCTGCTGCTGCCACAAACTGTTCTTGGTTCCTTTAATCTTCGCCTCCATTGTATAACTTCATAATGCTTAATAATAGATAAGTTACTTCTCAGAAACAAGAAGCAGGCTCTTCTTTGTCCTGGGGGAAGATGCCTTGTTTATGTCACTCTAGCTTTCTGAGCACACATTTTACACTGCCACTAGAATTCGGTTGACAATTTCATAGATGTGCAAGCCAGACTAAAATCCAGTTCATTCTGTTGTATTAGAACTGTCTCTGCAGGGCTAACAGGAGGAGAAAATAATAATAATAAAAAATGTGTCACTGAGGTCATGTTTCAGAGGCACCCTTTAATAAAAATAACGGTGCTTTGGAGAATGAAAATGCATCCCTACTTTGAAAAGTGACTGTAAAAATGGCTGATTCTTACCAAGCCAACCTCCTGCCTGCACTAATTCAGCAAATCTTACTGACTACATTGGCAAAAGAAGTCATATCAGTGATAGGCAGCCCGTCAGGCCTGCAGGACATTTTGTTTTCTACTGGTATTGCTAAAGCAACACGCATGTGAATGGTGATGTATGCTGATTTCACACAACATTGACTGTGACAGCCATGCGCTCCCTCTGCAACTAATCAAAGCACTGCTATAGTTCAGACAGCACATCCCACAAATTCTAGGTATGGAAGCATAGTTAGTGAAACCATCAATCTAGTTTGCAACTATCTTGCAGCCCACTAGGATGAAGGACGGTGACTCATGCGGCCCACTCACTAGCCTGGGTTGCCAACAGCTGCAGCAGAGCCAACCCAGCTCAGAATGAGAGATGGATTCTATTCCTTCTCACCCAGCATAGACAGAACTGTTTGTTAAGTGCCAACCAATTATTACTGTACAAACCTCTTGAATTCAACAGGCTGAGAAGTCATCACTGACCATATAGACCATTTGTAACATGAAAAAAGTCTCTGAAAGACAATAATCAAGGAACAGTACTGTTGAAAAGTAACTTTCCAGAGAAGAAATACATTGTACTTCTCCTACCCCAAAACTCTTCTTGGCTAAATTCTCATTGTATTAAATTGTCACAGAATATATCCTGGAGCCCCAGGCTTTGGGGCTTTTGCCCCAGGAGGCATGCCAGGGCTCCCAAAAATTTGAAAATATATATCAAAGCCCTATTCCGGAGAGCTCCTGCTAAATTTAAGCCATGTCTATATCTAAAGCATAAAGGCAAATGCTAAGTAAGTTCACAAACCAAGATAAAGCTGGAAGTTTACCCCTAAAATGAAATATATAAGAACATTTTATTTTCAGAGATGATTTTGATCTCTCAAGCCCTAGAGAATGTGGCTACTTAAGAGATAGCTTTTCTCCTCAGGCATCACCTGGAGGTGGCATCTGGTCCAATTACTGGTCCAGTAGCACCTGGACTACTGACCCTCAGAATAATGTACTAGTCTCCTCTGTTTTGCTAAGCATTTACTTAACATCGAAGAATGCCAGGGAGTTCTTGAAATGATGTGTATGGATGGGCATTGGGGTGACTGTCTATTGATGGTAATTATTATAGGAGTACAGATACTGTATCCCTATAATACAAGTAAGTTGCAATTCAGAAAAGCTTATGCTCCAATAAAATTGTTAGTCTTTAAAGTCTTTAAACAGACTCCTTGTTGTTTTTTGCTAAACAGACTAACATGGCTACCTATCTGAAAGCTGTCACAAACAAATACAACAGCACTTATCATCAGAAAAGACAAAGAGTAACCTCGGAGGCAAAATCCAACGTCTTTTAAATTATGTGCTTTAGAAGCAAAATTTCTTCCCAGTCATTACTTCTTCCTTTCTAAACACTTTAGCTACCAATTGATTTACATAGTTCTGAGTAACATCTGTGTACAGAGATGTCTTTACTCAAGCTCATCTAAAGAAGAGGGTTTTACCTACGAAAGCTCATGATGCTATATACATTTTTGTTAGCCTCTAAGGTGTCACAGGACTATCCGTTGTTTTTAAAGTTACAAACAAGGTCACCCCTCTGAGACTTTATTCCCTTTTAGTCCTTTTTTCTTTCAGTCTCTTCCTTTTTCATTCTCCCCCACCCCAATCACCCAACACACACATACTATTTATGATAGTTTATATTCTGTGCTGATTGTTTTAAGCTCCCACCCACACTAACACATGTTGATTTCACAGTGAACTGGAGTGAGGTAATCAATGGGATGCCCTCCTAAGATATATGAAATAATGTGACGGCCTGCTAAGTGCTGAATCAATTCTCACAACTCCTGAGCAGCCACTGGATGTTCATTTCCTGTGGCTCCAGGATTCTGTGCAGGTTCAAAGACAAGGTTGCATCCTCAGCCATCAGGCACTTCTCTTTGGTTTTCTTATCTTTTTTATACCATTTCCCAGATCTAAGTACCTTCTGGGAGATATCTAAGACAATGATTAATAATGCATCTCACCAAAGGCTAAGAAATCAGCATTTCAGACCAATATAAATTGAAAAAAAACCAGCCAACAAAGACATCAGACTGGTCTTCTGTAATGACTAGAATGCACAAATCCTCTGCTGTGGATGTGATGCCTACAAAACTCACCTCAATAACTAGGCAGTGGGTAAAGAGTAGCCACAGAACACTACATTTATCTCACTGTTACCTTGTGTTTCCCTTGTCTGTTTGCTGTATTCACCTGCTGTTTCTCATCTTATACTGAAAAGGTTCGCTTTTTGGGGCACAGACCATGTTTTTATGTATGTGAAGGGCCTGGCACAGTTGGGGCTGGGCTCTGGGTTTTACTAAGAGAGAAATAAACATTAAGAATCACGTGTTCAAATGGAAGTCATTATGAGCTGAGGAGCCCTGGGCTTGGGTCACATGTCAATTGATGTGCAATGAATGAACTTAACAAACAGAGGCTCTCTTTCATTTTTCTGCTGTCTTTTTTTCTTCTACTCTGTTTTTCCTTTCACCTACATTTATCAAATGGCTGCAATCATATTAAAATGGGGAACCACATTCTCCTGCATTTCCTACTAAATGTGATGTGGTAAAGCACAATTCCTGAGATAACCTCAACCACATTACAATGTTTATGTTGATGAATTGAGAGGGACACAAGTGTAACCTAATTTATAAAACTGCAGAACATAAACTACAGGTTCCCAGTTAGAAGTATTTGGGGTAAATTGCTCTATGCAATACTTCAGGACAAGTCTACATTAGCAAATTATTTCAAAATAAGTAAAATCGAAATAACAAAATCGAAATAGAGTGTCCCGACTATGGAGGAGCATCAAAATTAGTCAGAATTATTCTGAAAAAGCGCATTCACATTGATTGGAGCCTGCCTTGGATTTAGAGCCCCCGGAAGCACTCTGGGTAGAGTGCCAGGAGAGTAGACACTTCCTGTGGCTGCTTGGTCAGGCAAGTCGCAATGCGTGCTTTCAGGGGCTCTCTCTACAGTCGTGTCTCACCCGCCACTCCTCCACTGCCTCCCCCCTCATGGGACACAAAAGAGACAGAGTGTTCTCTGGTTGCCCTTGCAGATGCTACAGCACTCAAAGCATGAAGCCAGAGCTGCTGCAAAGCAGTGCTCGGCTCAAGGGCCTCGTGCTATGCCTCATGGAACAGTACTTCCAAACTACCCACATGCTGCTCCAGAAGGACAAGGACCAGCATGGACAGTAGGCCCTCATCACCCAAGTCCTGGTGCTCCTGCTCCTGCAGATGCTCCTCAATCCCTTGGACACCATGGAACACCGCTTCTGGCAGCGGGAGTCTAGTTCGGACTGGTAGGTCCGCATCGTCCTGCAGCTGTGGGACGACCAGCACTGGTGCAGAACTTTGGCATGTGGAAGGACACCTTCCTGGAGCTCTACAAGTGGCTCACTCCTGCCCTCAGGTGACAGGACACCTGACTGATACCCACCATCCCCGTGCAGACGTGCATCACCATCATCCTGTGGAAGCTCGCCACACCAGTGTGAGCTGTTCGGTGTGGAGAAATCCACAGTTGGGGCTGCGCTCCTGGAGGTAGCCAAACCATCAGCCATGTGCTGCTACAAAGGGTTGGCACACTGGATAACCTAGGCACCGCTGTGGATGGCTTTGCCGCCATGGGCTTCCCCAAATGCCGGGGGGCCATAGACGGTGCCCACATTGCCATCGTGGCTCCCGACCACCATGCCTCAGGCAATATAAAGAGAAAGAGGTATAAACTGCTGCAGGCGCTTGTGGATCACAAGGGACACCTCACCAACATCCACGTTGGATGGTTGAGGAAGGTGGACGATGACCACATCTTCCAGAACTCCTGCCTGTTACAAAAGATGCACGCCAGCACTTTTTTCTCCAACCTCACCATCAGAGTCGGGGAGCTGGACATGCCCATCTGCATCCTAGGCGACGCAGCCTATCCCTTCCTCCTCTGGCCTATGACAGGCAACCTGGACCCCACCTAGGAGCACTTCAAAGCTAGGCTAAGCAGGTGCTGCATGGTGGTGGAATGTGTGGTTGTCCATTTAAAAGGGAGGTTCCAGACCTCAGCAAGTGCAACATTCCCTTCATGGTAGCAGCCTGCTGTGTGCTCCACCACCTGTGTGAGAGCAAGGAGAAGGCTTTTCTGCCAGGGTCGGGGGCAGAAGCTAAATGGCTGGCGAGGGCTTACGAGCAGCCAGATTCCAGCGCCATCAGGAGAGCACATCAAGGGGCTGTGCTCATCAGGGGGGCCTTGAGGGAGAGTTTCATCCAAGGCCAGCTGTGAGACTCTCCCCCATGCCTCTCCACAAGGGGTCCCTGCATTCCCTCTGTGTGCCTTTCTTCCCCCACCCCTCCCTTCCCCTGTCTTCCCATCCCACCTTCCTCACTACCCTGCAGATTAAATACTAAACACATGTTTTTGGAAAAAAACAGGACTGTTTATTGGGGGACGGACGGACTAGGGCAAGAACCTGGAATGGGGGAAGGGAGAGAAGGGGGATCAGGGATGGGGCTGGGACTGGTGCCTGCCTCTGATTGTTCAGGAGGCTTCAGCTGTCCAAGAGGTCCCACTGCCACGTGTTCTGGGGTCCCAGAAGCCCGAGGGGCTAGGAGGGGAAGCCATGGATGGGGCAGGGAGGTGGCTGGTGGCCCACTTCATGTACAAGTCCCTGCACTCTATCACCAAGGTGAGGGAGGAACACATGGCCTCATGCTGGCTTGACAGCTGGTTCCAGGCGGCCTTCCTCTGCTCCTGGTCAGTGGCTCACTCCTGGAGCGCCTCCTCAAGTCCCCTGGACAAGAAACTGCAGGCAGGACATCTGCTCCCATATCAGGTCCTCACGGGTTCTCTTCCACCTGCAGATCCTGTGGAGTCATGCACATGGTGGGGGATGTACCAAGCTCGCAGCTGGCCCAGCTGTGAAGAAAAGTGACAAAGGCAGTCATCCCAGGAGACACTGTATAAAGCCTAGCCCTAATCTCTGAGCCGACATCGAAGGTCTCGGTTCAGACTATGGTGATGTGCTTCGAGCAAGGCCATACGTTGCCTAGACAGCAGGCACTTTCCTGCAGGGGCATGGACATCCCAGGGGAGCATCACAACACCCACGGCCCAGAGACAAGCAGGCATGGGAAGTTGCTGGCCAGGCCAGGAGCCTGCAGGAGCCTGAGGGGATGGAGCGGTTTGGCTTCCTACCGTGTCCCGCACATGCCAGGTCTGCAACTGGCAGTGTCCCGCAGAGAGGGAACTCCTATCTCTGCCCGCTGGACGAGGGAGCAGGTGTAGGGGGAGGAGTGTGTGAGCGGCAGATGCTACTTGCTGGAGACAGTGCTACTGGGTTTCTCTCCTCTTCCTCCCCCCAGCAGGTTCCCATTCAAGGGATCAATCTTCTCCACATCACCACATTTGACTGAGAGCGGATGCTAACTGAGTGTGGGCATGACCCTGTGCCGTGTGGAGCACTGCTGTGTGGTTCCATGACCCCAGACTCCTTAGTGGTGGCTTGTTGTGGGAGGATGGAGTAAGGCAGGCATCTTCAAGAATCTTGCGAGAAGGACCAAGGGGTTCCTGTGTAAGAGCGTCATGGGGCTGAGTGCTCTGGACTGGCACTCCATGTGCACCCATGTGTACAGGCTATTGTGTGGCACCCCCAGGCTGAGTAGGCCAAGCGAGGAGCACACAGACCCTTGCAGCTCATCGCCTGCCCCCACATGCAAACAGGGAAAGTTATAGAACTCACCCAAAGTGCCTTCCCCAGGATCATCCAAGGCCTAGGAGACATGCTGGAAGGGGAGATTGGCTCTAGGGTGAGGAGTAGGTCCTGGCCAGTGAGCATGGTTGCCTGGCTGGTCTCCTCTTCCACCTCCGTAAGACAGCTCTCATAGAGGCTGATGCCGGGTGTATCCTGGACAGATTCCATGACGACGAGGTGGGGAGGGGAGCTGACCAGCCCCCCTCTCAGGATGGCATCCAGCAGCTCGAGGTAGCAGCACATGTGTGGTGCCTCCCTGAGGAGAGGCCAGGGAGCAAAGTGGGCCTGTGGCAGGCCTGCCAGAGCTCCTTCATCTTCATGTGGACCTGGCCGTACACGTCTGCATTCCTCTTTCTGGTGTGGTGATCCTCGAGACTGGTCTCCTCACCCCAGACCTCAATGAGGCCCAGGATATCTGCACCAGTCCAGGCTGGAGCTCTTCTGCATCCCTGGCCGGTGACAGCCCAGGGAGCAGCAGCAGTGCTGGCAGCCATGGGAGGCTCTGAGGGAGCGTTGGGGGGTTGTTCATGGCTCCATGGGATGCTGCTTTATGGCACGGGGCTGGCAAAGCTGGCCACATGGCACAAGCCCTTCTCCTGCTGCCTGTAGTTGAAGCTCCACTAGAGAAGGCCTCTGGAGGCCAATTATTTTGAATTAGCAGCATCGGATCATCCACACTAGAGCTATTTTGAAATAACAATTTCGAAAAAAGCATTATTCCTCGAGGAAAGCAGGAATACAGATTTCGAAATAACCAGCCCGTGGTAGTGTGAACGCTCTGCTTATTATTTCATAATAACTCCCTAGTTTAGACCAGAGCTCAGCAATTACTTGTTAGATAATGTGACTTACAGATTTCACTTCTGGTTCACATAATAAATAGGTTTAAGAAAACAATTCCATAAAGTCTGAAGCCAGAAGGATGCTTGGCACAGCTATTCCATGTAGAAATACTTGAAAAATACAATCTTTTCTGCCTGTCTTACTACTGAAACACATCTTTATCCTATAGCTTATTTCCAATGCAATGAGCACAAAGATTAAATGGGACTCGCTCTCACCTGAAAGGTGACCTAAGAGTCTGGAAACACAGGGCCAGATCCTCAGCTGACAGCTCCACTGAAAGATTAGATTATAACAGCTAAGGATCGGACCACAAAATGTAATTATTTTTGGTGTATGTTGCATTTTTAGGGCCTCGTTCTGCATTTCAATGCTTTCAAATGTGACAACTTCATAATAAACCAGGCATGATCGCTTTAGCTCTTGAAATCACTGTAATGTCACTAACTTTAGTTCAATACAAGTGCTCTTTTGCATGGCTGGGTAATAGTCTGTAGAACATTATCCATACATAAACTTCACTGATCTACCACAGACCGAGCCAGGGTTTGTTAGGCTCATACATGCATTTTGCTAGGATTAAGCAGCTTTCAGTCCTCCTTGTTTTTCATGCTGCCCTTTCAACAAACATCTGAAATCCACTGAAAACAGCACTGTCTATTACTGCCATGTCTCTAAGAGTTCTAAAGCAGCTCTTTCTTTTGAAGTTACTGATGCTCCGTATCATTACAGAGTCTAACTGCAAAGCTTGAGAGCAATTTATTTCAGGTGCAATTCTGTTTAACTTTAATAGTAACTAACTGCTTTTAATGGTAGAATGCAATAATCATTCAGATCTGGGGGAACAGAAAAATGTGCACAAGGGAAAGATTATTGCCAGACATAGCCTGTTACTGCTCAGTAGCTTTACCTTATCATTATGCACCCTCTCAATCTAGTCTAACTCTAAACCAGCCCAAATGGAGAGATAGGCTTTGCACCCCCAAGTCTCCCCCTCCTACAGGAAAGTGGGGATCAACCATGAGCTGTCTCACCTTATGGGGGATTTCTGAGAGACACAGATCTACACAAGGGGAGGGAAGACTGAGTGGGTTGTTGATTAAAAATCAGTGGCCTCACATCAGGAGAAGGTGGGGCCTAAGGAAAACACACTCAGTGATTTAGTCCATGAGAGGTTAAGTCTAAATAACCAGTTTTGCAGGGTCTCTTTGGGAATGGAGAAATCTATTTGAAACCAGAAGGGATCCCTGCACAAACAGACACAGGCTGCCAGTGACACAAAGTTTACAGAGAGCCCCCTGATTGGCACTGACCTTCTATGGATTCCTCAGAATCCCTCAGGTTTGTGGGTAGGCCCCAGAGGTCATTCCATATGGAGTAAATCCCCTCCTCAACAATATGATCTGAGAGGAACACTGCAAGGAGTTCACTGCAGCGAGATCCTCTTTCTCAGCCCCCTCTCCCAGGGTGTGTCTAGACTACACCTCTCTGTCAGCAGAGAGATGTAGATTAGGCGCATCGAAATTGCTAATAAAGCAGGGATTTAAATATCCCGTGCCTCACTAGCATAAACATGGCCGCCGCTTTTTTTTTTTTAATGGAGTTTTTGCGAAAAAAATGGCAGTCTAGACACGGATCTGTTGAAAATAAAGTCTTTTTCGACAGATCCTGTATGCCTCAAAAAATGAGGTTTACAGGATCTGTCGAAAAAGGCTTTATTTTTGACAGATCCGCATCTAGACTGCCATTTTTTTCGGAAAAACTCCATTTCGAAAAAAAGCGGCGGACATGCTTATGCTAATGAGGTGTGGGATATTTAAATCCCTGCTTCATTAGCAATTTCGATGTGCTTGATTTGCATCCCTCTGTTGACAGAGGGATGCAGTCTAGACGTAGCCCCAGTGAGGGGTGATGCAGCCCAGATGATAGGTAATTTGGGACTGGGACTAGGGTACCAAAATGCATTGAACATTAGTACCAATCTGAACTGAAACAAAACTCTATGCTTTTACTGTAAGCAATATAACAGATTTCATGGGGTGGTCTGTACTTTCAAACACTGCACTTTCATTAAGTACTTTGTCACTGCACATGCAATCCTAGTAATTATCAGTGTCAGAGAGACAATTATTTTTAAATTTCTCTGTGGGAGGTTATTTAACTTTTAATTGAAGAAATAAACTGCATTATGTGGACTCTAGAGTTTAAAACAATAGATTTAAGCTATCAGAGTTACAATAATGAAATGAATCCCTTTCTTCACATAATTAGTTATCAACACCACAAATACTGAGCCAGATATTCAGCTGGTGTGAACTGGCATTACTAGGGTCTGACCCAACGTGTCTTACCATAGTTACCATGACTGCACCACAGTATTTCTCATGCTCTGTTCAGCTCACAAGAAGTATATATTACCTATTGCTCCCAATGTCCACTTATATACAAATCAACGTGCATAATGATAAGAATGAAATGTCAGTGTACATAGTCTGGACTTCTTTATAACATGCATGAGAAATCTCTTTGTATCATTCAAATAATGTACATCATGTCTCTAATTTACACAGTCTATAATAATGACTGCAGTGGTTTTGCAGCATGATTACTAAATAATAGTAATATGGTATCAAATAATTGTAATATAAAGAATGAAAAGTGTTTATAACTCATCCCTTAGATCCAGCCCCTTCAAAATTCTGAAACAGTTAACTGTCTATATCCAGTGGGGCACTGTAGCAATGAAATAGTTCATATATTCTTCATCTCAAACAATGCTTTAAATAAGGAAATGCTCTGTCACACATTGGTTGATCAAACAGTATCCTAATAAATGACCTGGAGTGTTTGTTTTATTTCAATCACAACATGAGTTAAAAATAAGTATGTTTAATTCAGAAAGCAAACAGCACTCATTTAAAGGCTGGTAATCTTTCAAAATAAGGAGATGCAGAACTCAAACTCATTAGCCAGTTAAGAAATATTACTTTTTCATTCAAGCATAGCTCAGAGTTTGGAACTAATAAATTAGTAAAGAATTTTCATCATACAAACAGGTTGTTGCAAGGACCTATGGGAAAGTAATTTGCATACACCTTGCTATACATTCTTTCTGCATCTTGGTTGAGGCAAAAGTTTCCTATGGTGAACACACTTAGTGCACAATTTCTGAGCTGGTTCTTTGGAATTCGGCGTGTGAAATAAGACGTGTTAAACAACATTATGGTCCTAATGCTCACAATATATCTATTAACACAAAACACTGAGGCAAGTTAAATAACAGTGTTGCTTTATGCACAGTGTATGTGGATTTCACAGTTCCAGCTACACAGGAGAGTCAATTTTCAGATGTTTGATAACAAAGACAGCAAATCTACCAGAAAGCTAGTACACAGTTGCAAACCCTGTATCAAATGCTCTTTCCCTCCATCTACATAGTTAAAGTCAATAAATCACATAACATCTGTAATAATAATCCTGTCAGTAGTGTTTGTTTGCTAAAAGTATACTGTACCATTATGGTGAGGGTTCTGGGTCTGCTCATTTCCTCATCACTATCCAGTGGCAGAATTTCATGTGATAATTCCTCTTGTCGTCGTCTACAAATATGTGGACAGTTCCTCTGTACCACAGAACGAAAGGCTTGAAGCAAAACAATGCTGGCAGCACAACCCATATCTGCATCCTGAAGCCTACAAAATAACTTCTATGTTTATGCTATGTTTGAAAAACAGTGGCTCCTTGTCCCTGAAAACAGCCTACAATGCAGCTGCAGCCAGCTAGCTCTCCAATCGCTTCCTTGAATTCTGATCATCTGATCACAGCCAAATAGCTTGGATGCAGATATAGGAAAGATTTGATCTGATCCACTGAAACTAAACACATGCATGTAGCATTAAGATATTTTTCTCTCTGTGTGATTCTGAATTCATGTCAGAACATTCGCTTCCTGTCTTTTACAATAATCCTCCTCTGATTCCAATTTAATGGAACTGAAAGCATTAAAATTCCCAGTTCAAATAAACCAGCTGTTTCTTAAAAATTGACAGGGTCAGTTTAAATGCCTGGCAACAGTAACATGGAGGAAAATAAGTAATGGCAACAAATCAGTAAACTTAGCACTGACAGTCAGACAGACAGATTTCTGAAATATTCCATTTAGGGTGTTTTTCCCGAGAAAAGAAACTGGTTGTGGCTCACTAAAAGAGCTGAGCTGCAATTTTTACATTTAGTCATTTTCTGAAACATAGTGAGTTTCCTTGAGTTGGAAAACATAATAAGAAATAATAAATGCAAAAATATGGACTGCTTCACTCAGTTCATGTTAAAATATCAGTGTCTCAATGAGAAACGTCAGTGTTCAGCCCTGAAATGCCTCTCAATAATATAGTTGTTGTGTGTTCCCACACATGCAGTTGTTCTGCAGACTAATACATTTTTACATTTACATAGGCGGCTTGTGTGAAGAAGGATCTTTGCTAATGAAGTCTTACGATGAAGTGAAAGCAGTTACCTTTGTTAAGAGGTCAGCTGTAAAACGTTTCAATATTTTATCAATAAGAAGTCTGGCAAAGAAAAGAAGCTGTAGGCTGTCAGCAGTTAACAACTTGCCTTCTGATTCCTGCCAGACAAGCCATTCAGAAAGCAGTAAAAGCCATGCTTAGAAATCATATGATCAATTTGGAAACATATCAATGTCTAATGGTATATAGTGTAAGGTAATAGTACTTCAGAGGAAGTTAGTACTAAAAATATCTAGCAGAAAATGGATTTCTCTTAAAATGAGAACTAGGAATTTCCAAATAGGATTTCCAATGCAGCAGCTTTCCCTTAAACTAATATGTATCAAAAATACAATATATTACATAAAAGGGGAGCTGGGCCTATTGAAGGCAATGAGAGTTTTGCCAGTGATTTGCATGGGGCCAGGAGCAGGCCTATAGTTTTCTGTTCATATGATCTTTGGAAACACTGTTTCTTTAAACATAAAATGGGAATAGCATCCACACTGTTCCACGGGACCATTTTAGGCTGGGTTTGATTAGGCTTTAACTGCCCAGTAATCTGTCAAAAGACAGCATAGTTTTAATTAAAGCATTTTCCAGAGAAGTGAAATGTGTTCTTTAAAAGCATTGAACTCGTTGCCAGTATTTCTTGTCTCTACCTCTTTGGAATAAAGCATTTTGAGTGCTTATGGAAAAAAGCTAATAGCACTGGCAGGCTCTCCACAACTCGCTGCTTTGTCAATGCACCTCAGTCCTAACATAAAACAATCCCAGATCTTTTACTTCCAGCTCTCTCATTGGGCACAGATTCTCAGTCTTATATAGAAAACACTATCATATGTAAATGTCCACACTAAAGAGGGGACCCCATGTCATGCATAGGCTTATTAGTTTAACTTTTCTAATGTGATTACAACAGCCCAGTGGCACAGCTGTGTACTTTCTGTACTAAAGCAGTAATCTCATCTGTTTCCGGTGGTATTGTTTATCTTTTCACCAATCCCCGTTTTGCTCCAATCTGGGACATGGCACTTGGCAAGTGTGGGACTAACTCTAATTGCAACAGCACCAATCTGGGTCTAGTTTATTTCCTGCACGGCTTTTGTACTAGCTGTTATGGTGATTGTGGTACTCCTTTGGGGCTGCCAATAGCTCTCTTGTGCTCTTGGATGGTAATTTCTTTTGCTCATACGCTATTCAGTTGTGAGGGCTGAAGGGATTTTTATGAAGTTTAGTTTCCATGATAACGCAGAGTTCAATTCTGCGACCCATACTCTCACTGACTAGTACCTCAGAGCTTCATACAGAGCCCAATGAAATCAAAGACCTCCATTTATTTCAACTTTGCATCAGGCCCATATTCTACAAGAGGTCCCATGATTTCAGTAGGCTTACTTGTGAAGGACAGTATTATACCATATACAGTATGAGTGTAGAAACTCAACCTTTTGTTCTCCACTCTTAAGCAATGAAAAAATAAAAATGTCATCTCAAAAGACAGAACTCACTAAGCCGAATGCCTTGAAACTGGATTCAAGCAAAATGACTTTGTTTCAAGGAAATTTTGCTAAAGCATAACTGACCCAAGGAAAGGAATCCTCAAATCCAGTAACACAATTGCTGTGCACACAAATACACCACAGCCATCAAAATAAGACAATCCTTTAGGTATCTTTTAAATGTATATTACATCTATTAACAGAGTTATCTCATCTTGTTAAAGGCAATAGCAAAACTTCTATCATGTTCAGTGGTGCAGCATATGGCATTATCCTATGATGACTACTGCTTTGCTACATAAGCTGAAATCAATGGGGACATCTGATGATTAAGTTTCTGCTCAGTGTGAAGGTATCATGGCTCATTTAAGAGGCAATTGTTCAGAATTGCTGCTCTTACTGAGTCTGAGGTAGGCAAGCAGAGTTAAAAGACACCTGCATTCCTGCATTGTATCAAAGACCTGATTCTGAAAAACACAGAGCACTGTCAAATCCTGCCAACGTCATAATCAGGCCACCAAAATCAACTGGAGAGAAGGGGTCACAGTACCTCCAGGCTACCATGGTCCTGGAAACTGGCTTTAAGCAGTTCTCAGTGACTAATTACATACTTTATTGCATTGTTTTAAATAGTTTTAATAAGATAAAGGCTATTTGGATTAAAATTGTACAATTTGAGACTTCGGGTGTGTTTTTACCATAAATGGGTGACCTCTTTTGTCTTTCTCTGACCAAACGAAGATTTTTTCAGATTCTTTATTGTGACACTCCACTAGGTCAGCTTATACAACTTTATCATCCACCTTCTTACTGTCAACATTGTCATTTCTGAGAACTACACTTGTGGAATAGTTTTCATATGGGAACTCCCTGTCTTCTCTGTGTGCACACCCCTCATCATTCATGTTTGCATCGGCCTTTGTGGGAATATTGTTCACTTTGAAATTATTTCATGTCCTAGACAAGCACTCTAACTTCTGGGACATCCTTTATTTCTGCTATTAAGTACATAAGAACGGCCATACTGGGTCATACCAAAGATCCATCTAGCCCAGTATTCTGTCTGCTGACAGTAGCCAATAGCAGATGCCCCAGAGGGCATCCTTGGCTCATATTTTTTCAGGCTCAAACCACAAGAATTTTAAGATGATAATACAGAATTTAACTGACAATGATTTGCTCACTTCTAAATATAGATTTATGTCTTCTCCACAATAACAGACAATATGAAGTGCAATCAACTTCAAGTCTTCAGTGACGTATATATCTATTCCTCCTACTTTGTTTATTCATGATTCGGATACAATATGTATCCATTAACACACAGTTCTCAGTAATTTGATAACTGGGCAAATTTACACACAATATGATGTACTTCTTAGAGACCACACTTCCCATTCAGTTGCATAGGCTCTAGTCAAACTATTGTTGACTTCTGTCCAAATCAAGATGGCAGTATTTGACCCATCTCCAGTAAGTATAGTCAATGCCTAAATTCAGAAAATACCTTCACAGTAAAAAGATCATGTGCCTTGAGGAAGGAAATGACAATGAAGTGAGGTTTACAGTAGGGTGAGGCATGAAATAGTAAGCTAATACCAAAAGATCGTTGATAAGAATACATGCAGTTAAGATCCACAGGATGTGGATTTATACACTTAGCTACTTGCTTTGTATAGAACAGACGGTGGAGCATTTGTGCTGGCTGCTTGGAACTGAAGTTCATTAATCTCCTTCAACAGAGTATAAGAAGAGACTAGCTGTAAGATGCTGTCAGAACACCAATCACTGAGTTCTTAAGTTCACAACACAGTCTCACAGAACAGAAAGCAAAGTTGATAGTATTGCCATATGGGTCCTTCCCAAAAGGCAGCGTTACAAACTGCTTCACACCTAAGGGCAGGAGTGAAGAAGAACAAAGTTTTAAACTTTACATATGCTTGTTGCATTCAGCCACTCCCATGCAGCAAGACAGATAGGAAAGTGAGGTAGGACTATAAAGAGAGAAGCTGAAATACTTCAGACAAACCCTCTGTTTGCACGGTCATACAGGATAGTAATAATGGTAATTCTGGTAATTGTCCAAAATACCCACTAGTACTTCTGAGTTAAAAATAAATAATATTCAGCCAATTACATGGAACATCTCATCTGTAAAGCACTTCACAAACATTAACTACTTAATCACCCCAGCACACGTTAGGTAACTAAATATCATTCTGGTAACTAAAATGATCGGTCATCATCCAAACAATACAATTAAAGTTATTAATGTATTTTTGATAAAGCAATAAATCCAGTGGCGTGAGAACATTCCCTAGTACCTGTCCATCCCAACCCCTTGCTGAGACCCAGAGCAAAGCCCCAGCATGCGGGGCCAGCATCTGGGACTCTGAGCTACTGCCCCACACGTCAGGGGCTCTAACCAGGACCGCAGCACATGGGGTTGGCAGTAGAGCTCCTAGCATGCAGGGTGGCAGCCAAGAACCCAGAGTGCGGGGCCAGCAGCATAGACCCCAGGGACTAGACTAAGAGCCTGGGCTTGCTGCAGCATCCTCCACAGCCCTAGTTCCTATGCCTATAACTATACCAAGGTTTATGACAATCTAATGGCTCTCTCACCCCAGGCATCTGGTGTGGAGAGGCAGTAAATGCTATTCCATCTCTAGCTGCAACAGAAGCCATTGGGGGATGAGGGCATTATCTAGGTACTGATATGATTCCCATTGCCACAGTATTTGAGTGCCTCACAATCCTTAATTCATTTATCCGCACTACACCCTATGCATTAAGGAAGTACTGTACTATGATTACCATCATATATATAGTAGCCCAGTGTCTGTGAGTCTGTAACGCTGAAATGCTGGCTGTTCCCTCTGGGCGGCCCGTGGTGCATGGGGAGTGCGGAGCCCAAACGGCCGCCTGCGCTGCTTTCTCCCCCGCGGCGGCCCGGCTGAGCGGCGCAGAAGTCAGCCGAGCACCACGGCAGGAGGCGAAGGGGGCCGGGGCGGTGACATGCGGCATGACAGCGGCTCCAGGCCCCGCCCCCTGGCCGTGAACGTCACCGCCCGGCCCCCCTTCGCCTCCCGCCGTGGCGCTCAGCTGACTTCTGTGCCGCTCAGCCAGGCCGCCACGTGGGAGCAAGTGGCGCAAGCGACCGTTTGGGCTCCGCGCTCCCCATGCAGCACGGGAAGTGCAGAGCCCAAACGGCCGTTTGGGCTCCGCAGTCCCCCGAGTGAGAGGCAGGAGAGGGAGGAGAAGAGAAAGAGAGAGACAGAGAGAGGCAGGAGGCGGAGGAGAGCTGAGAAGGCAGTAGGAGGAGGAGAGAGAGAGAGAGACGGAGCAAGAGACCGGAGTCTCAGGAGAGAAGACCAACGTGGAGGAGAGACCTGAAAATCCCGTCTTATGACGGGCTAATTGGCTAGTTGTACAAATAAGGGACTAAAGCACAGAGGGGTTAAGTGACTTGCCTAAAGTCACAGAGCACATCGGGGGGAAACCAGGAATCAAACCCAAATCTCTCAAGTCTTAAACTAATGCCCTAACAAGTGTACTAACCTGGCTGCAGCACCTCCAAATCCTAGACTGAGGGTGTATTTGGGGGAGGGAGGAGAGAACAGGATGAATTCACCTTGATGGGAAATTATCCAATTAAGAAAATATTTCTGAAAATAAAACACTGGTCTTTAATTTCTAAAACCTCTGATTGGGGCAGCTAAGGAATGCTGCAAAATTGTGAGTATTGGGTTGCACAAGTGTCTGGATTTTGCTGTTTGTTTTCAATGGGGCTTGTGGAGGAGAATAGAATAATACCACATGAGTAAAAATGAAACAATCTGGTATAAAGGACATGTATTCAAAGTAAAAATCACAGATAATGGTTTTCAGACAGTCAAAAGACTGAATCATAGAATGTTTGTTGAATATTGAGCAAATCTGTAAAAAAAATCAAAGTCCATTTCACATAAATCTCAGACAAAAAAACCCATTCCAATTCACTATAAAGAAATGGGTCAACGGTAGTCTGAGACAGCTTTAATAAAAAATACTAGATGTGAATATCTCAATTCTTTGGCTACTATGCAGATGTGTGCACAGGAAATTGACCATGTCTTGTTCAACAAATCTGGAATCCAAATTGATATGGAACTATATTATAAAAGCCCTCATTGTTAAGAAGTATGTATTCTTCTGTCATGATAAAAACAAGTGTTTAGTTCTTCCTATTCTAATGTTTTTACCTCATTCTCATCACTGTAATCTCTGAGCATCTTCCAGTAATGCTTTTAGAATTACAATGCTCTTTGCCCAGTATCCTAGATATATCACTACCATCCGTGCACCCCTGTGAAAACAAAGGTATGGGCAGGTCTCTTCATCCTTTATTCTTGGACAGTTTGTTCCCCCTGGCAAAAGCAATTTTCCTCACATTTGTCAAAGGCCCTTGTCTCCAGGATGGCATTTTAAGAGTTTTGAGGTACCTAATTACCAAAAAACAAAACAAACAAACAAAAACAGGACAATTTCCTCAAAGTGAGAAAATCTCTCTTCATTCTCGGACACATCAAACAAAGAATAGTGGAATATTACCCTCTCCTGCCCTTAAAGTCCTCTGGAGCATGCTGCCCATGGCTCCAGCAGTGATTTAGGGAGACTGGGGTTCTGGGCTCATGCGTATGAGGTGCATGCTGATTGCACACAACACTATGAGAATCGTGCACTCCCTCTGATTTTATTATGTTACTTTTGCTAGCAATTTAATTTGCCCCTAATAACGCATCACTAGTCAAGCTTATATGTTAACTAGCTCTAAATACACTGATCTTCACTATATATTCCTTGGCAAAATCCAGATAACATCTATTTACTTCATTAAGTTGCAGAGATGGTCTCTGTGCAAAACATAATTCACTTTATTTAAATTTATATTGTGTTTATGCTGCATTAAGGTTTCTTCCAATTAATATTTATTACCCTATAATCAAATTACAATCATCTAAGAATTTATTAACTAGACAATTAATAAGATGCTGAATAACATGAAGTCATGTAATTTCTAACCTACTTACCCTAAGAAATATTTAGGATGCCGTATACCTAGGACATTGCATATCCTAAGATGACATATCACCCAGTAAACAGTTAAATGAGGGACTGAAGAAAGTTAACATATGGCACCCTCTAGAGAGTACTACTTGAAAGACAGATATGTCATCAAACCCTTAGCCATGATGACTGGATATTGTAGCAACATAGTTTATGTCATCCATAATGCTTCTGAGTTTTTTTAACAAAGAAACAGGAGTGTAAGATTCAAAACCTGAAGCCCTGAGTCTGTTTTTTCCCCCATAACTACTATTGAATTTAATGGAAGTACAGCCTGAGTAAGGAGTACAGGAATAGGTCTATAAAGTCTGAAGTGAATCAGTGAAAGAACAGAGGCTGAAACAGCTCAAATCTATCTATCTATCATGCAGTGGCAAGTACAGCTAGAAATGAGGAAGTGATAATCTGAAGGCTGCATAAACAGTTTGTCACTGAACATAGTGCAGAGCTACCACACAGTCTTCGCAATGTCAGCTAGTATCTTTTCCAGAAACACCCTGACTCAGGCTTTGCACTGGCCTGTGCTGGGGCCAGCACAGAACCAACCTAGATGCACAGGGAGTTGAGAAATGCTGTACCTTTAGGCAGTTGCAAAGCGGCACTGATATGGGTCAAATAAGCAGTATGTGCATTGGTTTTAACTCTTCTCCTGCCTAGGGTTGCCAGGTAGACCCCGCCAAAAAACCAGACACACATGATCGTGGGCGGGGGGGGAGAATTGGCTGGGAGGGGGGCAAGGCTGGCCGGAAGGGGGTGGGGCGGGAAGCAGAGCTGGTGCTGGGGGTGGATCCGGGGCCGCGGGGCTGGCCGGGAGGAAGGGGGAGGGAAGCAGAGCTGGGAGGGTTGGGGGCCACGGGGCTGGACGGGAGGAGGGGGGGCCCGGAGGAAGGGGGGAGGGAAGCAGACCTGGCAGGGATGGGTGCAGCCACTGGCCGCAGCCGGAGTCCTTCGGGCCGCGCCCCCGGCAGGCACTCCCTTTAGTTGCGAGCAGAAGCCGGGCGGGGTTGGGGGCGGGGCTGGGAGCCACTCCTCCCGCCCAGCTTCTGCACACAGCCAGAGGCTCCCAGCTGGGAGGCGGGGCCGCGATTGGCGCTGGGAGCCTCTGGTCGTGTGCAGAAGTCGGGTGGGGGGAGTGGCTGGGAGTCCCGGCCCCCGCCCCGCCCGGCTTTTGCAGGCGACCACAGGGCTCCCAGCGCCAATCGCGGCCCCGCCTCCCATTCGCGCCCCCGCCAGGCTTCCATCCGCGCCCAGCCGGGAATTCAGAAAATACCGGACATTGCACATGTCCTGTATTTTCTGAATTTTTCTACCAGACAGACGGTGCAAATACCGGACTGTCTGGTAGAAAACCAGACACCTGGCAACCCTAAACTTGAGTGCTCGATATATTTTTTTTCTTTTTTCACTTCTTGGTGACTTTCTTTTAAGTATTAATTTCCATAAAACTGTAGATAATGTTAAATAACACAAGCCAAATACACAGAGAAGTATGGGAACTTAACTTCATTCACAAGTTCAATTCTTATGCTAATGATGTGAACCAGGATAGAGGATGGCTGGCACACTATCTTCCACCTTTTAATGACTTAAACAACCAACCAAACAATGGAGATGCTAATGGTTCTTAACAGCCTCTTGTAACTATTTGCACTATCTACTTTGAAGAATCTCATGATACCATCTAGATGTTTCATCAGTCTTTAAGTGTTTCCTGACTCTTTGTTGTTTGCTAATTAATGGTTCTTATCTGCCCCCTTTGACTATCTAGTCTTTAGGTGCTTACAGACTATTTGTTTTCCCTATTGATTTCCAGCTTGGCTTTCCCTTGATATATTTTTTACAAAGTGCTACCAGACCATTTGTTGTTTTTTTTCTATGTTTTGTTAGTCTTTAAGGTGCTACCAGACTATTTGTTGTTTTTTAAGTTTTTACTGTTACAGACTAACTCAGCTACCCCCTGAAACTGATAAATAACACGTCATCTATACATACAGTGACATGTACATGTGAATGCACACCTTAAAAGTAATTGCTGCAATCTGATTGTAAATCTATATGGAACATGTAGGAATCTGCTGATTCTCCAATCTTTACTTTGAAAAGTAGTTTGCTATAAGAAACAATCCCAAAGAATTCCACAGAGTTCAAGGGCCTTTCAATCAGTCCCTAATTATACTGGCTAAAGAACAGAATGGTTAGAGCATAAAATAAAATAAATAAAATAAAATAAAATAGTTCTTATTGTGTTTTCCATAAGTACAGACCAGAAAAACATAATCCAATATTGGAATTAAAAGCAATTTTTAGATCCAGTATTATCCTATAAAAGTGTATTACAGTATTTAGATCCTCCTAAATCCACCCTTTCTATTGCACAGGATTAAACAAAAACATATATTAAGATAACCTATGTGAAGAACATTTACCAGAAGTTAAATACAATTCTAGACTAAAATTAGTGACATGAATTCTGTACAAATAAGCCATATTACAAAAACATACTAGTGGTTCCCAGAAAGCACCCAAGTCTCTCTATAAAATCATTGTAGAGAGGTCAGGAAGATTTTTTTCACCTTTTTTTGCAAGGAAAATGGAGAATTAAACTGTTGCATCTGATTCACAAACAGTCACATAAGTGGTCTTAATTAATAGCTGATCCTGTACCTTAGATGCTTTCCTTTTACTAGACCAAGAGGATAGATCCTGAAAAGTAAAAGTTAGCATGGAATAAAAAAAATCCCAATCTGGTTTCACTCAAAAACAAAACAAAACAAAAAAACCCACATTCATTTTTGTGACAAATCTCACCAATCTTAAAAAAGAACATTATGAAATTATCTTTGTTATGATTTGAGATTCTTTAAAGGTTCTTGTATACGTGGTTTCACAAATGGAATTGAAGAATAAAATTCACAGATACACTAAAAGCCACTATTAACACATAGGAACAAATGTATTCTTTGTTCATCATCCTGGAACTAAACCTTCTCCTTATGGAACCACTGGGGGAAAAAAATGAAGTCTAACAAAAACTCAGGAATATATGGCAGCTTATTACTGTAATGGCAAATTTCACTATTCTAAAATAAACTAGCCAAGGGTAATACAATTTTGAATATATTTCGGGGTTTAGATCAATTGGTCATAGCACAAGGATGTTCAGAATGGATCACCAGGGTATGGATTCAATACCATGGGACGTTAGTGCACTATAAATTCTTCTTTAAAGTCTGATTGAAAACCTGACAATGGAAAGTCAATGCACTTTTGAGTTTGCCACAAGTGAAAAAGCTCTGCAGTGATCTCAGCTTAGTCTCTATCTGTTATATTTTGTGAAACCGCCATGTCTTGCCTTGATTCATAGTTAGCAGTCCCTGTTCAGGTGAGGATTAAGAATATAGGCATGTATATTGCTGATCAAGATTCAGATGTACTGGCAAAGACACATGCAGGGCTGGCTTTAGGAAGTGCGGGGCCCAATTCGAACAATTTTGACAGGGCCCCGCAGCAGTTTTGGTTGAGACACACACACACACACACACACACGCACAATAAAGTTTCAACAGGGGGCCCAGAAATTTTTTTGGTTGAGCAGGAAAAAAAAAACAAAAACCCGCACACAAAAAATCCCCAGCTACCTCCCCACAAAGCCACAGAGGTAGCTAACACCCTCCCATGGTGCAGGAAAACCCTGTGCTCAACTCACACCTCCTGCAGCGCAGGCAGCCGTCGCACTCCTCCTCCGGGGCCGATGCCCCCTCCCGCAGCGCGCCCGGCACACTTCCGGGCAGGGGCGGCAGGTTTGTATAATTTTTGGTGGTGCCCCATTAGCCACACCCCTGACCCCTGTTAACCATGCCCGACCCCCATTAGCCACACCTCTGACCCCATTAACGCCCTGATCCCCATTAACCAGGCCTCTGGAGGTAACATGCTCAGGGCAAGATGGACACATGACCAGAAGTAAAGGTGTCATGTCACCCTCTTGCAGGACTTTTCCCACCATCCTCCTACCAACAGGGATTAGTTTGGCCCCCACCAAACCCCCCTCATGCAACTATCCTGCGATTGCATTAACCCAATGTGTGTGACATTAACTCGGGGCCAGAGAGGCTGTGGGAAGTGTTCCCTCTATGGCTATGTCTACACTCGTGGCTTCTTGCGCAAGTACAGTCGTTCTTGCACAAGAACCCACAGAGTATCCACACTGCCTGCCTGTTCTTGCGCAAGAACATTTACAGTACGGTGTGTAAGAGAGGACGTTTTGTGCAAGAGCTACGCTCTTTTCTAACAGGTGTAAGCTCTCTTGCGCAAGAGGGCAGTGTGGATGCTTGGCAGGGATTTCTTGCACAAGAAACACCTATGGCTAAAATGGCCATCGTAGCTTTCTTGGGCAACAGAGTGTCCACACTGCCATGGATGCTCTTGCTCAAAAGCACAGCTCGCACATGGCAGTGTGGACGTGTTCTTCTGCAAGACTTCTTGCACAAGAACCCTTGCACAAGATGTTCTTGCGCAAGAAGCCGCCAGTGTAGATATAGCCTAAGAGTTTCCTCCCATGAGCAGAATGAATTGTGTTGTGCACCAATACTGAGTTCATGTGGCTTGTCTGGATGTGCCACTGTGGCACCCAAGCTATTTATAAATATTTTATAAACCTTTACCTTTTCTCTCTGCTGCCGTGTCTCCTCCCCTTGCTCCATCAGCTCCCCTGGTGCCTGCTGCCCCCCAACTCCTCACCCTCCTCTGCTGTCCTGACTCCTGCCCTTCTCACTGCCCTCAGCCCTCCTGTGACCTGCCCCCCTCCACCAGCCCTTCTCTGCCCCCTGTGCCCACTCCTCCAGTAGCCCCACTCTGATCATGTGAGCTACCCCTCCTCATCCCCTCTTCTGATACCTCCGTCCACACACCTGCCCTGCCTCTCTCCTCTGGTGCTGGTCCCTCCCCTGCAGGTGTCTGCCCTTCTGCTTCACCCCAGAATCCCTGGCACCTGCACCTTCCTTACCCCCACCTCCTGGTGCCTCCCCTTCCCTCACTGCCCCTGCCCCCTTTGCCCTCTTTTTCCTGATGCCCACCCCTCACCACTCTCTGCCCCCATTCCCCTCATGCCCCCATGCCCTCACACATGACTTGCTCCATCCCTGCCTTCCTCATGCCCACCCCTTCTTTCAAGCCTTCTCCTAGCACCTCTCCTCCCTCTCCCCTCCCCTCTAGCTCCCAATGCCCTTACCCTCTCCTCTCGCAGCACCACCCTGTCCCCCCTCCCACTGACACCGCCCCTCCTGACCTTTTCCTCATTGTCTGCACTTGGCCCCCTGGCATTTGTCTCTCCTCCACGCTGTCCCTTGGTGCCTTCCCTTTCTTCCCCCTTCCCCTTCCCCTCCGCACAAGCCCCTTCCTCTCCCACTCCTTCCCCTATTTTCCCCCTCCCCTCCACACAAGTCTCTTCCTCCCCACCCCTTCCCCCATTTTCCCCTTCCCCCTCCGCACAAGCCCCTTCCTCCCCCTCCTCCTCCCCTTACCTTACCTTATGCCTTCCACTTTGCGGGGCCAGAGTCTGCACTCGGGCCCCAGAAGTCCCCGGACTCCGAACCCGGAGCTAGGCCGCGTGGCGCAATGCCGCGCCAAGCAGTTTTAAAGTCCCGGGCCGTGACGTCACGTCATGCCCGGGCGTATCCCTGCTCACCTGGGAACGCCGCACATGGTAGCAGCAGCCAGCAGCGCACGCCAGAGAGGGGGAGCCGGACTTAAAGCTGCGTAAGGCAGGGCCAGGCTGGGGCTGGGGGGGGGGGGACACACTCTGGGGCCGGGGTGGGAGGACGCGCGGGGGGGCCGGGGCCCGCTCCAGGCTGGGCCAGGGGAGAGACCCAGCTTCACATATTGGTGGAGCAGGGCCCCCAGCTCTGAATATTGGAGAATGGGCACCCTAAGCCCATATAACTAGCCGCCCATGCTTCCGGGTTCAGGGCACGGGGCCCCTTTATGCACGGGGCCCGATTCAGGGGAATCAGATGAATCGGCCTAAGGCCAGCCCTGGACACATGGAGGGGTGCCAGAACACACGTGCTAAAGGGAAATAAATAGAGCCAACCTCTGACATGTAGGTATAATCCAGGGCAGTAATAGTGGAAGTCGAGCATGTTTGAGTAAAAAGTGGAAAGGGCTATGTGATGGGGAGTGTTACCAACCCTGGCCCTGCAAGAGCTGAGTTAGGCTAGATGGGTTCAATCAGCTGATTAGGCTGCAGAGAAAGGAATTTTTGGCTGGAGGCAGCTAATGATGATATGTTGAGTGCACCACCTAGTTGTTTTTCTTTAGATCAGTTTCAGCTTCTGCAGACTGAGGATGCAGACAAGGTGCTTGGAGGAATGTGACTGACCACATGCTTGCTCAACCCCTACCCTTTGTGCGTTATTAAATCAAGCTGGGAATGGATGACTGGTTGGGTCCAGGGGATTATTAATGCTTCTTTTAGATCTGGTATGGTTCCTGCCTCCTTGAAAGAGGCAGTGATAAAACCATTCCTTAAGAAGTTTTTCCTGGACCCATGCAATTTGAATAACTATCGCACAGTTGCTAATATTCCCTTCTTGGACAAGGTACTCGAGAGGGCAGTGGCATTGCAACTCCAAACTTTCTTGGAAGAAAAGAATTATTTCAGTCTGGCTTCAGGCCTGGTTTTGAAACAGAAACTGCCTTGGTCACCCTGGTAGATGACCTACTCTGGGAGGCAGACAGAGGGAGTGCATCCATGTTGATTCTCTTGGACCTCTCGGCAGCTTTCGATACCATCAACCATGGCATCCTTCTGGAGTGCCTGGCAGAGTTGGGTATCAGAGGCACTGCTTTGTGGTAGTTCCGGTCTTACCTGTCGGGACACTTTCAGAAGGTGGAGCTAAGGGGCTGCTGCTCAGCCCCACGGCGACTGTGCTAAAGGGTCCTGCAAGGTTCCATCTTGTCCCCTATGCTGTTTAACATCTACATGAAACCGCTGGGAGAGGTCGTAAGAAGATATTGGAAGTGTGGCGGCGACTGATCTGAACCAGTATCTGGAGGCAATGATGGACTGGATGAGGTCAAATAAGCTGAAGTTGAATCCAGATAAGACCGAGGTCCTGTGGATCAGGAAGCCATCTGTCTGGGAATGTGATGTGTTACCTGTTCTGGATGGGGGTAACACTCCCCTGAAAGAACAGGTATGCAGCTTGGCAGTCCTCCTGGCCCTTTTTTAACATTTGAGAACCAGATTTCCTTGGTAGCCAGGAGTGCTTTTGGGGTTTGGCTGATCCGCCAGCTGCAACCCTTCCTGAATAAGAATGACCTGGCAATGGTGATTCATGCTTTTATCACAATCCGACTGTACTACAGCAATGTGCTCTATGTGGAGCTGCCTTTGAAATGGCTTCTGAAACTTCAACTGGCCCATAATGCGGCTGCTTGAGTTTTAACTAACACTCATTATACGGAGCACATTATGCCGGTGCTCCAGCAGCTGCACTGGCTTCTGGTATGTTTCCAGGCACAGTTCAATGTCCTGGTTATGACGTATAAAGCCCTAAATGGGTTGAGGCAGGGGTATTTGAAGGACCATCTTCTCCCATATGAACCTGCCCGAGGATTGAGGTCAGCTGGGGGCACTCTGCTCCGTGTTCCTGAACTTATGGCGATATGGTTGACATCTACACGAAGCAGGGACTTTTTAGCCTTTGCCCCTAGGCTATGGACTTCTCTCCCCCAGGATATTCGCCTGGTGCCAACCCTGGCACTGTTTTAAGGCCAGGCTAAAGCCACACTTTTTACTTGTGCTTTTATTGGTGTTGGAGTTTGTGTATGTGTGTGTGTCCCACCTCTCAAGGTGTCTTAGCCGGTTTAATGCCCCGCCTTGGAGTCTTGCATTTTAATTTGTATATATATAATTATATTGTGTTTTAAAATTTTTGTAAGCCTCCTTGAATATTTTAAATAGAGAGGCGGGGTAAAAATATGTTAAATAAATAAATAATAAATAATGAGAAGCTTAACTGTGTGGAACAGGTGTGGTTTGTGCAAGAGGCAGGAAATTGGAAGAAGTCTGTAGTCACTTCCTGGAAGAAGTGTTTGAGGGCTGCAGAGAGGAGTTGCCTCAAGCTACTCTTTGGGAAGGAGAATGAAAAGACCAGCAAACTCAGAAGAGTGGAAAGACCAGGAGAAGTGGAAGCAGTGCAGGGAAAGCAAGCAAGGTGCAGGAAACAAATCTTGGATGCTGTGTATCCCTCAGCCAGACTTTGGAGTAGAAAGTGGGCCCGGGTTCTCTCACCAGCCACTGCAGGAGTAATATTGTGAGGCAGTGAAACAGAAGACTGCCTGAAACCACTGGACTGCAAGAACCTTGACACTCCACCCCCACCGAAGGGGAAACCACAATAGTGACCTGGCCACGGAGCTGAGTCACAGAGAGGATGCTGAGGTTCCTGGAGCAGGAGAGGGACTGCAGAGCAGAAAATGCTGGGTAAAGCTCTGCACAGATACAAAATTTAAAATCCACAATTATAGTCAGTATCTTCAGGTTTGCAGGGTTCTTCCGGGAACTGCACAGTGAAAGCAGCAACATGTTGGGCCACACCTCTGGAGCTGTGTGGGCTGGGTGCTAGCTCCTGGGAGGTGCAGGCCAACATGCTGCTGCTTTCATTGCTGCAGTTCCTTTTGCAGATAGCGATTTATATCCACATCCACAGATTTGTATCCATGCAGATCTATACCAATAGGGTGTAACCTCTGGAAGGAACATTGGTCTCATCAAGTTAATCACCAGAACTGCCAGGAGGTGGCACTGTCCAGCAGTGAGCAGGGCAAACTCTCACACTGAATGGAGAACGCAGGCAGAATAGTTACCTCTGATAAAAGTGATGAGTAGCAAAAGACTGTGCTTGACAGGAATTGCAAAACGAGGGACAGAGACACTGTAACGTAGGTGAACTCTGCTGCAATGGGCCATCATAGAGAAAGATCCCCGTAAAGAGGGCAAGAATGCAAACGCCCGTGGTACAGACTTTCTTTGCTGAGGAAAGTTGTCCCTTAAAGCTAAAGCTGCTGCTTCCACAGAGGGGGAGCCGAGAAGCAACAGGGGCTGGTCCATGCTATGTGGGGACACATATTAGAGAAGCAGAAGAGATTGTGGGAAGCCCAAGTGTATTTACAAGACTGCATGGTGCAGGTCCCAAAGCAACAGCAGCAGCTGCACAGAATTCTGAAGGAAAGAAGCAGGAGTCATTGTAAGGGCCAGGAATAGGAAACATGCTGCAGACCTAGAAGCCCAACCTTGAAGGTGCTCTAGCTGTGGGAGCAGCGGACACCTGAAGAGGGAGGGCCCCTATTTGAAAGTAAGCAAGGCATCTTACCAGGAGGCAAAGAATTGAGGCGAGGGCCCAGAGAGCCTCGCCAAGTAAGCAATTAGGTCAGAGGAGGACCTGCTTTTAGTGTGGGGCAAGGGCAATATCAAGATGGGCTGCAGAGGAGAAACTGAGGGGGTGTGGCCTTTAGAAGGAACGTCAGCCTGACTGAGCTAATCCCTAGAACATCCAGGAGGCAGTACTGTCCAGCGGTGAGAAGAGAAAACCCACCACGGACTGACTGTACACAGGATAAGACCGGAGGTGAACAATTCAAAGATGCGAGTCACTACTGTAACCACCACCATGTGGATTTGAACCTGGGACCTCTGGAGCTTAGTGTAGGAGCCTCTACTGTTTTTGAGCTAAAAGCCAGCTGGCTCTTAGCCCAGGCTGTAGAGGTCTCTTGTTCTTATCTGTTGCTGTAATTGGTCTAAGTGCCACTTCATTGGCCAGTGAACCACACTAGGTGTCTGGGTTACAGTATGACCACCACTTAGAGGAGGCACCGACATCCTCTCAGGACGTTCTTTGAAGCCAACAATCACATGAAAGACGTGCCAACCAAAACCAACACACTCCAGCAAAAGACCGGCACCCTTTATTTGTAAATGCTCGTGAGCAGTTCCATGACAATGCTTGTAGAACACATGGGTCACACAGAGCCCAAAATATCCATGGAGTAATACTCTCCTGCAGATTCCCTACTAATGGAGAACAAAGGCACACATATACCACTTGAACATACATCTGCAGTATTCATCTAGCCATACCTAACTGCATCAGTCCCAAAGAATTTATCTGGTTTACATTTCTATACTGACTACTTTGTGCACACTGCATTTTCTTATCTACCTGCACAAAACATGACAGAACATTGTATATTAAACACATCACTGGTATAATCAAAAAAGATAAGTATTTCTTGCACCATGAGGGGATTCAGGAAGGAAGACAAATAGAAAACAAAAGCCCCGAAGTTCTTACACCCTGATGCACTTGTGCCACAGTACCACACTACTTTGCATTTTGTGCCAGCATTTCCCCCTAAAATAATGAGTTACGGACCAATGCAATGCCAGGTACATCTGCTAATGTCATATAAGGAAACAATGCACATGTTAATTTCTGAAACACAGTTTGAGAGTTATATTGCTTTGTGAATGTATAAACACAGTAGCTACATCTCTCTACACTCAGCCCAGGAGAGATACAGCTCAGAAGATGCCTTCCATCTAAACACCATATTCTCCTGGGCACCTTCCTTATTTATAAAACAATGAACTGGTGCAGGGAAACTGCCTTGGAATCTTATAGGGAATTTAAAGAGCTACTTTAGGTCAAATGCCTTTCCATTCAAGCTAGCAGAGGACAACAAAAACTGTACTGCACAGAAGGAAACAGCATAGAGCTAATAAGTAATTGTGGCAGGCTTCATTCACAACTACGTTTGTTTAGCTAAAGACATTTGGAAATGAAGCGCTTGATTGTGCAGCCAGTAAACTCAACAGTGAAGACTGCGTGAAACAAGGACACTGCATGGTAGAAATTCCAGAGGAATGGGAGAATAGCACCCAAACACAGGTGAAAGCAGAGGAGACGGGTCTAAGTTCCTCCACAGAAGGTTTTGTTCTGTCCTGTTCCTTTTTCATTAGGCCCTCAGAGTTGTAACAATTGTCCATAATCAAACATGGATTACAATGGCTTTTCAATGAATTATTTAACTACACTGACCTATGGCTATTCCCCGCTTAATGTCTATTTTTTAAACAATCCATTCTGCTGGCACCATTTTCTTCTGGCTGTATCATTGTGTGCTTATTAAGATTCTAGACTATGTGGGGAATTAAATACCAGTCTTCATGGTTCTAAAGAGATAACTAGAGAGGTCAAAGATCTATTTATCTGATGAATTTATGATCCTTCCTGTATCATGCGATCAGAAGTTTAATGTCTCATCCTGCAAGTCTTAAATTTACAGGGAGAGAAAAACCTCAAGGAGGCTGTACTAATGAGCGGATAAAAAGAGAAACTAACACTCTTTCCCCTTTTGCAGTAGGCTCTCTGCATAAGAACATACACAGAGAAATGAAATAGGTTTCTAGTTTGTTTCAGTGGTAGGCAGAAAATGATTAAAATGGGGAACTGACTAATCTTACTCAGACTTTGTGTTAGGTTCCATATGCAAAAAGCTTCACCTAGAAGCAAAATGAACAATCTCAGTCAAATGCTCAGTGTAAGCTTTCACAGTATGGAAACAGGAAAAGGAGGCCCAAAAATGAGGGAAAAACGAAAGTAAAGCTGGTGGAAAACACAGCAATGTCATGAGTTAGTTGGCACCATGACACAAATATGGCACCATTTTCATGATGCAACAGAGCTGACACTATGAGACAAGATTTCATTTGTGGCCTGGCTTTTTCACTTAGGGTACGTCTACACTTCACAGCTATTTCAGGATACCGGATATATCCCGAAATAGCTACCCCGCGTCTAAACAAGATGCCTGTTATTTCGAAATATTTTTCAAAATAATGGGCACACTATTTCGCCATCCCGGTAAACCTTGTTGCACAAGAGACAATGGAGAGCTCGAAATAGGATGTTATTTTGAAATTTGGCACTGTGTAGATGCGCCAAATTTCAAATTTCAAAATAGTTTCAAAATAAGATACGCAATTTGCATAGTGCAAATTACGTATCTTATTTCAAGTTTAAGGTAGATGCACCCTCAGAGGAGTTCTCTGCTCTGCTGATCCTCAGCTGGCTTATTGCTCCTTTGGCTTAACTTAAACCAGACTGGCATAAACTGTACTGTCCACAGTATCAGGAAATTATACTAAGTACTGATGCTCCTGCACCACACTCAACCCCATGTTGAGCAGAACTCAGATACAGGAGACATTCTGTGCCATTATCTAAGGATCCCACAAGGGAGCTGCAGTTTACTCATGTGATCAATGCAGTACTATGTATTTCTTCTTCTTTCTTTCTTTCTTTCTTTCTTTCTTTCTTTTTCTTTTTGGTACCCTTTTAAAACTAGCAGCAAGACTATGTAACTCTTACTAAAGGACAATGCCCAAGGACTCCAAAGGGAATCAGGATCAGTTCTTAATTATTATAAAGACTTAATTATTAATAAATTACCTGAAAATAAATTAAACTAAAAATTTAACCTCATTTAAAAAACACAGGGTTAAATTGTGTCTATCCCAGTCAGAGTGCGCAGGGAGAATAGGCACAAACAAACCTTCCCCCTTTCTCTGCACCAGACACAACCCCTAGCCTGATATGTTTATTTCATAAGGGTCATGGCACTAAACGTGCAAAGGAATCTGTCTCTTGCACTCACCTGGAATCCCAATAAAATAAATGTAATTTCCCAAGACAGCTCTTTTCCAGAACTGGGTTCCTGAGAATCTATTGCAGGTAGCAAAGCAACCTGCCTGGAAGCGCAAGGCTGTCCATTAACTTCAATGCACTTTGGATCAGACCAGAGTGGTCTAGTGTGTCTAAGGGTATGTCTAAACAGCAGGGCTAAAGTCAAATTAAGTTACACAACTTCAGCTACGTCAATTGCCTAGCTTATGTCGAAATGACTTAACTGGGCTTTAGGCTCTGTCTACACAGCAGGAAGTCAAAGGAAGAGCACTCTTCCTTCAACTTCTCTTATGCCTTGAGCAATGAGGGTAACAGGAGTTTGGTTCTCAGCTCGACATTATTTCGAAATAAAGGCTTGTAGTGTAGATGCGTACTATGTTATTTTAGAATAATGTCAGTTATTCCGAAATAAGGCTGCTGTGTAGATGTACCCTAAATAAGCCAGCCCTGTGCCTTCTGCATTAGGCAGTGGAGCTGGATTGTTCAGAGGAACATCCATATTGTGCCCTAACACAGAATGACAAAAAGGCCCACACTTCCCCAATGCAATATTGTGCCTCTTTTAAGAATAATACATCTGGAAGCCGCTACTAGTATTCAGTTCTTCTGCTAAGTCTCACAGCCTAACTAAAAAAGTTCCTTAAAACCACAATTTTGCCCTAAAACACATATGTCAAGAAAATATCTTGGACTTTTTAGATGTGATCTTGGTAGGCTCTTTTGGCAGCCCAAGAATCTTCTTGCAGAATCAACTGTTTAAATTCTAATGAGCCATCTTGTGGTGTTCTGCACTCTGGACAGCTTCTTCTCTTTTTTGTTCAGAATGTGTTTTCAATTTACATGTCGCCCCTTCTGGATTTCACTCATGATTTCTTCTACTTGGTCTCTAAGAGCGGGAGGCGAAGTTTCTAAAAAGGAAAACTAATGAACCTGCCTTGGTGATGGCAAATAACATTCACATCCACAAGGCTCTCTTCAAATGAATGCAGTTAGCGAAAAACAACTCAAAGTGGGTATAAATTGTTTGGTCGGCATTTGTCAAGTTGGAACAGTGTTTCTGAAAACACAGGTCTTCTGATTGGTACTTCGAGTATCACGTGTGTTTTATTACTTGAAAGATTAATGCTGTTCCTTAAATTAGATGCAAATGTGGGTAGTAACTACATCAGCTAAATACATTAAATACAAGTTTCCATTTTCAGTGAAATGTCTAGTTGGCACACTTCTTTTTAATTTTTAACCTCCTTTAATCATCACTGTGCTATTTTCTTTTATTTGACTGGATTTAAAAATCATAGCCTTATGGAAAAGTTCTATAAAATATAGCGGAGAGTTGCCAACTTTCTTTAGCATTTCAGAACAATCCTATAGGATTTAAAAACTCTTCTCCATAGAATCCTACAACTTGATATAAACATTATAGAAATAATATCATTTTCTATTATGTTCTGAAGAGTTTCAGAGGAAATTATATAGAACCCTAAAACTTTAAAAAAACCCAGATATCATTTTCATCTCCCTTTAGTTCTGCAGGTCTTTCCACACGTGAAGGAAAATGGGGAACAAAGCAATCAAAAAGTTCTTTTCAAGAAATCCTAATTACTGACACATGTGAATGTACTGACTAATTTAAGGCAAGCAATTAGTTCTTTAATTGTGCTGACCATGCAATTACTTTTTTTAAACGGATGACCAAGCCTCTTAGACCACCCCAGTTGTTTTTCTGCAGTCATTTAGGCTTTCAGTAGACTTAAGTTCTTTAGTGCCACTTGCTGAAAGTGGAAAAGTGCAACTCCTTATCTAACTTGTTTAATTATTGCAGGTTGTCACTCCTTCAACTCAGACCCAGCTCAGAGACTTCAGCCCATAGTTTTGGTTAGGAAATAAGCCCTCATCATCTGTGCTCTTGGATTTTTTTACCAGAACATTTTTGACACTTCCTTTCTCTTGAGCACAATTTTTTTCTCTAAGACAGGAATATATTTTATTTCTACATGTGTTAAGATCAGATAATATGTACAATGCAAGGACAGTGATTGATGCTGGGTACCAGGTTATTCACCACAGCAGACTTAGTGCTCTAATCTGTCACATGTTAATGATCCTTATCACTTGACATGGAATGTTAGGATGACTTCATAATATCTCAAAGAGAAGCAGCTAAACAATACAGATCACATACTGTATATACTGGCATTTAATCTTTTGTCAAGCTGTATAGTAAATTAGGAGCAGCTTGGATAGCTTTAAATGAATGAACGCAGACACAGGGAATATATGGATACCTTTATTCTTACTCCTTAAGTAGTAGCACTGACATCAGTAGGGTTTCTCACGGTATAAAATATTATTTGGTATCACAGTCTGGCCCATACTGATTATGAAAATGTGGCGTTATTATCCTTGGCTTGAGTCAAGAGTAGCAAAGGCAAGTATTGTGGCACAGTAGCTTTAGCAAACGCAGCTCAATATTGGATACTGCTGCTATTCCATTCCTGTCAGAGAAGCTGCAAATTATAGCAATTTTTGCCAAATGTTATGGTCATTCTAAGATGTACAAAAATGAAACAAAAAAAATGAAACAGGAAAGTCATTATGTTAGCTAAGTTACACTTAAAGCCAGACTTTGGCTGCACTTGCTTGGATACTCAAGGGAAAAGATAAAAGCCATTCCAAAAGGGGCAGGGAGAAGACAGACACGGTCACTCCATATGCTGCACAGTTAGTTGATTAGGCAGTCTATAAAGGGAAGGACTCAGTGGACCCTCCAAAGATGCAATCCACTGGTTACCCATCTTAGAAGCTCCACAAAGGATCGTGTCTACTTAAATCCAGGAACTTTGACCTGGATTAGAATAGATTTACAAGCCAGTGTAAGCCTGGGCTTTAATGACAAACTCTGATCACCAGTGTTCTAATCTCGGTTATGCTACGTCTAGACTGCAAGCTTCATTCAGAATAAGCTTTTCTGGAAGAGATCTTCTGGAAAAGCTTATTTTGAAAGAAAGCGTCTACACAGCAAAAGCACAACGAAAAAGCGATGTGCTTTTTCGAAAGATAGCATCCACACTGATTAGACACTATCTCGTATTTAAAGCCACCTGTTCAGGCAGGACATTAGCTCAGCAGTTGCTTCTGGGTGCTGTTGCCTAAGCATATCTGAGACATGAGCTTAAAGGGACTCCTCTGGACAGCCGTTTCTCAGCTTCTGCTGCATGCTTGCCTACCTCTCTGAGAGACAGCAAAGCTTTAGCAGTGTGTGCTCTGGCTGCCCAGCTTTTGGATGCCACAGCATACTCCTTGACATGGAGCTGGAGCTGCCTCTGGGCATGCGATAGCCCCACACTAACGTGCTGCAGCTTCTGCAGCACTTTGCGTAGACTGTTTTCATGGTCCTGCAGGATCTCGACTCTGAGCTCATCAGCAAGACTCTCTGCCTGAATGCAGGAGCAATGCCCTTGCAACCGCACCCGATGGTACAGAGACGCTTCTGGAGGCTGGACACCAGTTCCGACTGGTGGGAGCAGCGGGACAACCAGTAGTGGCTCAACAACTTCTGCATGAAGAAGGCCAACTTTATGGAGCTGTGTGCCTGGCTCACCCCTGCCCTCCGTTGACGTGACACCCACATGCGACCCGCCATCCCCTTGGAGAAGCGGGTCACCATCGCCATCTGGAAGCTTGCCACTCCAGACAGCTACCGGTTGGTGGGCAACCAGTGCAGCGAGGGAAAGCCCACTGTCAGGGCCCTTTTCATGGAGGTAAGGCACTCTCGGGCTGCAGTCCCTGCAGGGAGGAGAGCTCTGGAAAGGGGGACCCTAGGGAAAGGGGGGTGGGAGGTTGGGGTGCAGGGATTGGCCTGGGGTGGGGTTCTGTCATCCCGCCCTCACACAGCCCTGTGGGGGGGGGCTCAGGAGTAGCTCCTGGGGTGTTTGGGGGGAGGGAAGGGGGCAGGCACATTCCAAGGGCTCAGGCACTCCCTCTGATTCTCTGTTTTGTGTGTTTCTTTGTCTCATTCTTCAGGTGGTGAGGGCCATTAACTCTATCCTGCTGTGCAGAGTCATCCGGGAGACCTGGACCCTATCGAGGCTGGATTTGCCACCCTGGGCTTCCTCAATTGTAGAGGGGCCATCGATGGAACCTACATTTCCATCCGCGCACCACATCATTGAGCCGCCCGGGCTATTTCTCAATGATGCTGTAGGCCCTGATCCAACACTGTGGACAGTTCATGCACATATTCATCGGGTGGCTGGGCAGGGTGCACAATGCCCGCATTTTCAGAAATTCCAGCCTCTACTGGAAGCTGGAGGCTGGCACATTCTTCCCCCAGCGTAACTTTTGGGTTGGGGACATGCAGATGCCACAGGGCATCATGGGGGAGGCAGCCTACCTCCTCATGCCGTGGCTCATCAAGCCATACACCAGCCACCTGGACCAGCAGGCACTAATTCAATGCCCACCTCAGCCAGGCCCAAATGCAGGTGGAATGTGCCTTTGGGCGCCGGAAAGCGCGGTTCAGGTGCCTCCTGACTTGCCTGGATGTGGGCTAACACAACATCCCCAAGGTGGTCTCGGCCTGTTGTGTTCTCCACAATATTGTGGAGAGGAAGGGGGAGGCCTTCCTACCAGAGTAGGGGGCAAAGGCCGGCTGGGAGGGAAGGGCCTTCGAGCAGCCACGCACAGCTGCAACCCGCCAGGCCCATCAGGTTGGGCATGCGCATCCGGAAAGCCCTAAGGGACAGTTTCTCTCAATGACCCCAGTAACTCTTCCCAGGGCCTCCCACTATGGGGCTGTGCCTTGCCCCCCTATGCCTCTCACAACAACCCTTCCCTTCCCCCCTTCTCTGTAGAGTCAATAAAGACACCAGTTTTGAGTTGAAAACCAAGAACTTTGTATTTTTTTCAAAATAAAAGTAACTGGGGAAGAGGGGCTCAGAACCTGGATAGGGGCAGGGTGGAGGGGAGGCTCAGGGCTGGGAGTGACGTGTGGTATGGCTAGAAGTGCCGCCTTAGGTCCGGGGACCTCGGTCACCTCGAGGGTGAGTGGAGCCTGGGACAACAGGAGGGTGGGCCAGAGGAGGTACTGGAGTGGAGTCAGGCATGGCAGAGGGGTAGGGGGCATAGGCATGGTGGAGAGGCAGGGGAAGGGGGCAGGGAGCAGAGGGGGAGCAGGAGCAGAGGGGGCTGGAGCAGGGATAGGAGCCGGGTGTGCCCTGCCGCAAAAGCTGCACCCACATTTGGGTCCACCACTGGGCATCATCTCGGACTTTCTGTGCCAGAGTTTGCTGCATATCCCGGAGGACGGCCACATGCTGTCTCATGAGGTCCTCCTGGACCCTCCTACGATTGTGGCTCCCCCAGCATTGGGCATCTGCCTCAACTGGCGGTGAACGCCCCTCAGCAATGGCTGATCCAGCTGTGGAGAATAAAGAGGGAGAGGCAACCAGTCATCCATGCAGACACTGTCCCTGAATCTGTGCCTTCCTCTGTGAGTAACAGTCCTTGGGCCAGAGGACAGGGATGTCCTGGGAGGAAGGCCATGTGTGGCCTGCACAGTGGGCCCCACCTCACAGGGCCCCGAGGTGCCCAGGGGACCATGCTTCCGCTCCCCCCCTTCTCCCGGTCAAGTAGGCAAGGGAAGTGTCCGGCCACACTGGGATCCCATGGGTGGGAGAGGAGCCTGGAGCAGCATGGCCTTTCATGGGGCCTGCACACACTCCTGTGTCTCACAGCGCTGTCCGCAGGAGCGGGTGGTTCCTTGCACGTGCAGGCATGCCCATGTGCTGTGTGCGGCACGCTTCGGTCTGTGTGTGGCTGTGCGTGTGCCCTTGTGCCCAGCCTGCTTCCAGCGGTGGGTGGGCAGGCATCCCCACCAGGGGTCAGACATGTTTGTGGCCTCCCCAGAGCCTGTGAGCAGGAACCTGGGGGTGCTCCGGGGCTTCCTCCTGAGGCTGCGTGGCACAGACTGGTGCTGCACATGCTTCCACGATGTCCAGGCCGAGCAGGCTGAGCGACGATCACATCCCATCCCCTCTGCACCCACCTCCCCTGCCCTGTGCATGTGAAAGGCTCAGAGCACTCACCTGATGATCCCTCCCCACCCTCAGAGGATGCCTGGGAGATATCCAGAGCCTGGGGTACTGACTCCAGGGTGAGGGTGACCCTGCTGGCCATCTCCTTCTCCCCCTGCAGCTCGTCCTCATCCTCCTTCTCCTCAACAGAGAGCCTGGGCGGGTGATGATGGGTGTCTCTAGCCCCGAGTCTACCATCATGGGCGGGGAAGGGGCTGCACCACCCCGCAGGATTTGGTGGAGCTCCTGGTAATAGGGGCAGGAGTGGGGTCCTGCCCCAGAGTGAGAGCTGTGCTCCCTTGCCTTGGCGTAGCTCTCGTGAGCTCCTTGACCTTGCTCCTGACTTGTTCTAGTGTCTGGGGGGTAGTGGCAGCCAGAGCCTCAGCCATCCAGCCGTAGATGTCTGTGTTGCGCCTCCAGGAGCGGAGATCCTGCAGGGTCTCCTCACCCCACACCTCCAGGAGGGCCAGGATCTCTACCCCAGATCACGACAGCGCACGCCCTTTGGTGCCCTGGGTGGGTCCTGGGAGCCCTCGTGGTGCTCCCTGTGAGGGCCAGGGAGGGTTTCGGGGAGCGGGGGGTTGTGGCCAAGCCATGGGTCCAAATGTGGGTGGCAGGGAGAGCTGCGCAGTCAGGTGTAGCTGTCTGGGCCGGCTTCCTGCTTCAAGGCTTGTTCCAGATGCCTGCAGCTTTAAGAGCTGGCAGGAGACAGAACTATAGAGTTCTGATTAGTTTGGACAGAGTAGCTACCAGGGCACCTGTGTTATTTCCTGGAGGCCTCTTTTTTCAACAGAACTCCCTCTTCTGCGTCCACACACGCCTTTTTCTGAAAAAGCTCTCTCAGCAAAAGGCTTCTTCCTCGTAGAAAGAGGTTTACCACCGTTGGGAAAAAAACCTCCATTCTTTCAACTGCTTGTCAAAAGAACGCAATAGCAGTGTGGATGCAAGTATTGTTTTTCCAGAAAAACGGCCATTTCTCTGGAAAAACGCTGCAGTGTAGACATGTCCTCACACTGTATGAATCCTGAGTAACTTCACAGATGCCAGTGGAGTTACTGGGGAATTATATTGGTGTAACAGAGCAGAATCTGCCTGACATCTTAATTAGAACAATATTTACATCCAGCTGTTACCAGTATTGTCCATTCAGTTCAGCAGATGAGTCACACCAGATGCAAAATGTTGAAATGTCACATGGGGAACATATTTATGAGCAAGCTGACAACATATCAAATGAAACAGGAAACAGTAAACCTGTTTCCTGCCAAGATGTCTAAAATCAGTTGTATAGTCTGCAATTATGCTTCACTACTTTTCATTATCTCTCTCTCCCTCAGAGCAAAATTAACTGTTAATTTATGCTGAACGGAGCCTCCAACAGTGCCAGTGAGAAAGTGTCACTGCTTGGTCATAGCTTCCAGCTTTTGCCCCCTTAAGACAAAGGAGATGTCTAAAACTGCCTTGTAAATTAACACTAGCAGAACTAATATTGTGTTCCAAGCTATGGGAATGATACTGTAGTCCTCATAAGAGCAAGTGTCAGGGCTGCATCATTTGGCCTTATTATTAGCAGTGCAACATATGGGATTATGTGAACAGACAGACAATCATTCCTGAATGTCTTCTTTAAAAAGAATTCTCCAATGAAACTGTAGGGGATAGGTAATGCAGGGGGTCTAGCTACTAGATTGTCACAGTTACAGGACTCACATAAGGACAGGATTAGGGATGTGAAAATGTAAACATGTACACGGCTCATCGGTTAACATTCATGGTTATATGCAGTGTCAGAGACAGCAGCAGGCGGGAGAGGGGGTAAGCAGCTCTGGGGGAGCCAGTGAATGTGGAGAGCCGGCTTGTAAACTAGCTCCCCACGTGCACCAGCTCCTAGGGAACTGCCTCTGACCCCCTTGCATGTAAACATGTTAGTGCTGAAAACTTCAGCCATTACACATTTAGCTGAATGAACACACTGTAACAACCAGTTCTTCACAAGGCACAGAGCTATAGCTGTACACAGAGCTCTTTGTAAAATAAAGGCCTAAATGTTTATCCGGTCAGAAAAATGGAAGCATTTTTTTACAAACATTCCACTGTCACTGGTGGGGAAGATTTTCTTCGGCAAAAATTTCTTACTGGTTCCCGTTGTAAATGACATGAGGTTAGAAATTTCAACCTCCACGTTCAAGATGTGCAGGCCAATCCTATTCTCACTGAAAGCAGTGTTAAAACTCCCATGAACTGCAATGGGAGCACAACATAGGGAAGCCTTTCCAAGCAATAGAGGGATCAATCCTACTGTCCTCGTACAGAATTCCCACTGATTCCAGTGAGCATTTGGATAAAAAGGATTTTTAACCAAAATCTAAAACTAAGCAGAACATTTTTCACGAAATGGGGGATATGCTACTGGGGCAGAAAAATTGTATTAGCAAATATACATGCTAAAACTAAATGCTGGAAATAGGCATTGGAGCATAAATGTCACTGGTCTATGTGTTTGAATCCATGCTTCTTAGACCATGTCTTCACTTGCCTTCCTCTGCGAAGATGGAGCCAAGCTCATCTTAAGGTAAGCTGACTCCAGCTACGTATTTTATGTAGCTGGAGTTGCGTCCCTTAACCTGACCTTCTGGGTCTAGTGTAGACCTGGCCTTAGTGTGAATGTTATTTGAACTCTCATGATAAACATGCTAGTAAAGACAGAGGGCCAGATTTCCAGAAGGGTTGAGCACTACCAATGCCTGTTGACTTCAGGTAACGCAAAGGGTGCTCAACACCTTTGAAAAGCAGGTCTATAATGTCTGTGCTATGAAGGGTTTAATCTTACTGGTAAACTTTAGTCTACAAAATTCTGCCGCTTCCAACCATTGCACTAAGATTCGGCACTCACCCACAGACTGGCAAAGAAACCAAAAAAAAGATTTCAGCTTCAGAAACAGGAATCTCCTGCTTGACACCTTGGCTTTGGGACTTGGGATTTCCTCAACTTAATGCAACTGAAAAATGCACCAGCAAATAAGAGGAGAAACATATTCACAAGTATCAAGGGCTTAACAGCAAGAACATAACTTTAAGAGTTTGGTTTAGTACAGGAACATCCGCATGAGGTTTAAATAAGAAAGTGTGTCTATTCCAAAAGAGGTTCTCCATGTTACATTACTCCAAGGGAATATAAATTGAAACTGGGAAGCTATTTATTTTGCCAGAATATTTATATACTTGTCCAAGTTTTCATTAAAACAAGAAAACTTTATATACCAAGGCATTCCAGTACCATTTAATAAATATGGAGCTTTTGAAACACCTTAAATAAAAATTAATACAAAAAAGCGTGAGTATAATTTTCACCTTTCAAAAAGATGCATCAGCTATTATTTGAATTACATTTCAACATCTTATCTATATATATCATAATGTTTATATTACCAATAATTTACATAGAACAATATCATATGGAGCTTTATGCTTAGAGACAGACACATTCCCAGACCCAAAAAGTTTACATTAGGCAACACAAAAAGATACACTACACAGCATAACACCTTGTTAAGGTTCAGTTAAAAGAGGGAGTGGAGAGATAAGTAGCTGAGGGAACAATGAAGGAAGGAAGAATTCCCGGAAATGAGTTTTAAGAGGGGCTATGAAGAGATAGGGTGCTTGTCTGGCAGAGATAGGGTGCATAGAAGATAAGTAGGAGAATGCGCCACACATCTAGAGAGCACTATGGGAGACAGAGACAAAGGAGATGTCATCAGGAAGAGAAAGGGCAGCAGTCTGTGAAACCAATGCAGAGGAAAGCCAGTAAGGGGGCGTTTGATACTCATGTGTGCAGATGATGTAAATGTAATGTACAGGCAATTCAAGACAAATATAGAGGGCTGTCATTGCAAGATCAACTAAAATATATGGCAGATTTACTTTTCATAAGAAGCACTATGTACTGCATTGTGCTCCATTCCAACAGCGCACTCCATTACAACACACACTGTACTATATTCTGGCTGGAGGGGTACATAGTGACTGAAGGGAGACATTCCATCGCGGACTGCTGCTCCCACAATTAGCCTTATTCACACACTTTCAAATAAACAAGTAAAAGGTGTTTCTCTCACGTCCACATTTTCTAAAGTGCAGTATCTACATGCTCATCCATAATTTTCCATTCTCTGAATAAGTGCAGCGCCTCACTGCATTTCCATCTACTACAGGTTCGACAACCCTGATCCGGCACCCTCGGGACTGACCAGTCCTGAATGAGGGGATTTGCCAGACCAAGGGAGGTCCTTCCCCTCCTGGCCCCGTGCTAAACCACTGCCCCCCATGTTAGGGCTCCAGCCCGCCCCGCTCCCTGGGCCAGAGTTCTCCAATTCCTGCTGCCAGGGCCAGACCTTGTGGCCAGGGCCAGAGCTCTATAGACTGAGCCAGAGCTGCGCAGCTGGGGCCAGAACTGCAAAGCCACTGCTGGCCCCCTGCTACTGCCCAGCTGCAGGGGCCAGATCTCTCTGCTGCGGTACCCCCTCACCCCCATACACACGGGGCTCCCAGTTGAGTCGCTGGTCCCCCCCTATCATGCTCCTGCCAAACCTCCCTATATCTAGACTCTGTGGTCCAGGAACGTCTGTGGTCCTGCCAGACCATGGATGTTGCCAGACCAAAAAGTCCTGGTTAAGGGAGATACGACCCATACATGATATGAAGTCCAACTCTTTACAAACATTATGGAGTAATCAGAAGCTTTGTGACTTATTTGACTCTTATTTGACCCCGGGAATGAAATGACAGGAGACCTTTGAGGGACAGGCTATAATACTTCTTGACTTTTAAATACACCATGACTATGATTTAGTTAGGTTTGGTACTGCTTTGGGCAGGGGGTTGGTCTCGATGACCTCCTGAGGTCTCTTCCAGCCCTATGATTCTATGATTTGTGAAGGTTTCCTGAAGCTGCTGCCAACTACAGACTATTATTTGATTAGGAACAAGGATAAGCAAAATCTCTCGTCATGCATTTCTTGAGTTTCAGCTTGATAAGTTTCCCCTAAATTCTTAGAGACAGGCAATGCTTTAGCTATGTGATTCTCATTAAGGTGAGTGGGTGCTATGAGACTAAATCCCCATAACATTGTTTTAAACATGTAGGGATTTGTATTATCCAAATAGGATACACAAATCAAACTCATGTTCCATGATGTGACCTCAGACCGAATTTCCAGATGAAATTATTTGATTAAATGGTGTCTGTAAGTGCAGAAAGACAATGCAATAAAGCAGTTTCCAGGGTCAAATGATTAACATGTGGGGCAAAGTCCAGTCAATGCTTTAAAATGAGTTTTAAATGAGTGAGCTTTGGAATACACAGATGCTTCTTACAGACTGAATTTCAATTTAGTATTTATTTCCATATTTTCTCTGTTCTACATTTGCTCTCCACATGCCAATGGGATGATGGATTGTCTGTCTGGGATTCCTCAACAGAAGAAAAGGAAACATGTTTATATACTGTGAATGGGGCCATCTGATAACTCCAAACATATTTTAATACACATTGCAAATATAGGAACAGGAAAACACCAACACTGATCACATGCTATTCTGAAAGAAATGTTGAAGTTTATTCATTATTATATTAGATCAATAAACTTGTATGCAGAATCAGGGAAGTCAGAACTGAAAACAAATAATTAACTCATCCAAATTACCTCCCTACCCCTGCACAAATGTACCGTGCAGTACATTTTGCCATATTTTGTTCAGTAAAATTATAAAAATCCCAAATCATGAGGCTTCCTTAAGTGAGTCAGTTCCACCACCTACTGTATTTATCATCAAGAAGATTCTGCCTAAATCTGCCCTCTCACTGTCATCCCACTACTGTCAGTTGTGCCCTTGCACATTATACTCAGTATTCTCCCCCTCTCCTGGGGGTTTATACATCCTTCAAATATTTGTATACTGTTGTTATGTCTCACAGGACAAAATTATGATCGCCTTACTCACACAAGGACTTCCACTAAGCAGTTTGCCTTCCATTTTAGCCACTACATACACATAAGCCGCACTATCCACATCAGCTCTTTTTAATCCCTCTTCATGAGTCAGTCCTTCCAATTCTCGCTGAACATTTTGGTTGCTGTCCTCCAACTTCTCTCCAATTTGTCTGTAAAAGTGGTGCTCAGAACTGAACACAACATTGCAGGTACAAAATGTCATCTAGATATTGCTAAAAAAGACAAATCAAAAACTCTTTGATTTGCCAATGTAGGGTAGGAAAACTGCCCTAGAATAGTGTGCTCATAGACTCACAGACTTTACAGTCAGAAGGGACCATCATGATCATCTAGTCTGACTTCTTGCACATTCCAGGCCACAGAACCTCACTCACCTCCTCCTGGAATAGATCCCTAACCTCAGACTGAGTTACTGAAGTCCTCAAATCATGATTTAAAGACTTCAGGATAGAGATAATCTACCATCTATGCTACTGCTCATTTTATTGCTTCTGGGTTTACTAAAATTTGCAGCCCTAGAAGTCCTGTTTCTGCATTCTCTACTGTTGGTGGCCTTATATTCTCTCATATGAGTCTGGGATTCACAGTCTTCCAATGAAATAGCTAAAAATCCTAGCCCCCCAAAAAAGCCAATGAGAAAACTTTCATTGACCTCAAAGGAGTCAAAATCTGGTGCACAAAAATGAATAGAATTGTCAAACCTCAAGAAGAGAATGACAGGTGCAAACTCAATAAATGATTTTATAACCTACTAACTCTGACAAAGGCATTCCTATAAAAATGCAAAAGAGAAATCAAGACATTGTTTTTCAGTTCTCCTACATCTATTTTGCAATTCCCTTCAACTGAAGGCTTGGATTCTCATCCTCCAAGGTTGGAGTGGAGGACATTCAACACATGCCAGGACTGGGCCCTCACCAGGAAAAAAAGGTATTTCCTCAAGAGGAAAAAAAAATCATACTGGAACACATAAAAGATTTAAAATGTTCTTATCTAGCACCCTAAGGGCATTTTGCATGAACTTCTCACCTCTGCGAAGAATGCTGTTCACTAACTTTTTATCAAAAACCAGTTCACCCAAGTATGTGTTGCTGCAAAGATCCAAACACTACGGCACATGAAAATATAAAATTTGTCAATTTACTAAGGGTGTGTCTAGACTACAGGGTTTTCAAAAAAAGTGGCCTTTTTCCAAAAAAAAACTTCCCTTGCGTCCAGACTGCTGCCGCATTCTTTCGAAAGTAAATCGAAAGAATGCAGCAGTTTTTTCAACCGCGGAAAACCTTGTTTTACGAGGAATAACACGTTTTTTTGAAAGTGCTCTTTCGAAAAAAGGCGCTATGTAATGCAAACTGTGCTTTTTCGAAAGAGAGCATCCAGACTGCCTGGGTGCTCTCTTTCAAAAGCGCTTGCTTTTCAAAAGTACTGATTGTAGTCTAGACGCTCTTTTTCAAAAGAGGCTTTTTCGAAAGTATCTTTCGAAAAAGCCTCTTTCGAAAGAGGCTTGTAGTCTAGACGTAGCCTAAATGTGAAATAAAATGTCAATGACAGTAAACAGACAACATACTCCATTCTCAATGGATGGCTCTCTGCTATCTCTAAAGCCATCTCCCATTTTTCCATTTAATTGGATGAAAGGACACATTCACCCATCATGGTAAAGAATTGATGTACTTAGATATAATTTATTTAACAACACATTTAAATGCACAATCAGCATAAGAAACCCAACCAAAATACTTGCCAACCAATGATAACACCTGCAACATTGACCATGAGAGGGCTTGAACATCTTCAGTTGCTACTGACTTCACTGGGAGCTAAGGATACTCAGTACCTCTCAGGAAGAGTTAAGCATTTGACCCATTATAAGGGCTGAAAAGGAATGTCTGGGTTAAAATAAGATGACAAACTGGTTTATACCATTATAAAATGCTCTTGAACACAGTCAGGTTGTCTTGAACACACAGTTGAACCGGTTATAATTCAATGAAGGAAAGGGACTGTGTAAAATGGAGCACAAAGAAAAACCAATGGAAAAACAGAGTGAAAAATAGAGCAGAGAGGGAGTATACTAATATTCACTCCAAGGAGCGAACCAGAACATGGCATGTGGATTAGGAACATTTGCCTTAAGCTCCATATTGACTTGAGTGACGCAGAGCCTTTGTGCTGGCTCATCTTAGAATCACAGAATCACAGGGCTAGAAGAGACCTCAGGAGGTCATTGAGTCCAGCCCCCTGCCCAAAGCAGGATCAACCCCAACTAAATCATCCCTGCCAGGGCTTCGTCAAGCCAAGACTCTTGTCTACCCCTGGAGAGAATGTTAAAAAAAAAGAGCAGAGAAAAACATTTTTAAATGTAAAAAAGATAAATGCAGAATAGTTTATACAAATCTATTTGGGAAACTTGTTTATACCATCTACTAGCTTAGGGAAATTCTTCAAGCTCTTCTAATTCTCCTCATGAAATCTCTTTACCATGAAAGTTCAACTTATAAATGTAGAATTTTGTACAAAAATAACTGCATTCAAATATAAAACAAAGTAAAACCTTAGCACTTACAAGTCTACTTGGTCCTACTTCTTTTTCAGCCGGTCACTCAGACAAACATGTTTGCTTATATTTGCTGGAGATAATGTTGCCCACTTCTTGTTTACAATGTCACTTAAAAGTGAGAACAGGCATTCACATGGCACTGTTGTAGTCAGCATCACAAGATATTTACATGCCAGAGGCACTAAAAATTCATATGTTCCTTCATGCTTCCACCACCATTCCATAGGACAAGCATCCATACTGATGATAGGTTCCGCGATCATGATCCAAAACAATGCAGACTGCCATCATCTGAGCCACATGCCATCAGCAGAAGATTGATTTTTGGAGGTTTGAATTCTTTAGTTTCTGCATCTGAGTAATGCTCTTTTAAGATTTCTAAAAGAATGTTCCATACCTTATCCCTTCAGATTATTTAAAAAATTTGGTTGAGTGCTGTAGTTATCTTTAGAAATCTCACATTAGTACTTTCTTTGTGTTTTGTCAAATCTGCAGTGAAGGCATTCTTAAAATGGGTCATCATCCAAGACTACTGTAACATATGTGGCAGAATACAGGTAAAACAAAGCAGAAGACTTATTTTCCCCCAAGGAGTTCAGTCAAAATTTAATTAACATATATTTTCAAAGAGCATCATCGTTATGGAAGCATGTCCTCTGGAATGGTGGTCAAAGCAGACAGGGACATATAAATGTTTAGTATAACTGGTATGTAAATACCTTGTAATGCCAGCTACAAAAGCTCCATGCAATTGCCTGTTCTCACTTTCGGGCAATATTGCAAATAAGAAGCCAGAGAACTATCTACCAGAAATGTAAACAAACTTGTTTGTTTTAGTGATTGACTGAATAAGAAGTAGGATTAAGTGGATTTATGGATGCTAAAATTTTACATTGTTTTGGTTTTGAGTGCTGTTATGTAACAACCCCCATTTGTCAGTTTCACTTTCACAATAAGTTTGCATTGAAGTACCTAATTGAGGTAAATTGAAAAATACTATTTTTTTATCATTTTTACCATGCAAATATTTGTAATAAAAACATAAAGAAAGCACTGTATAATTTGTATTCTGTGTAGTAACTGAAATTAATATATTTGAAAATGTAGAAAAATCCAAAATATTTACTAAATTTCAATCTGTAATAGTATCAGAGGGGTAGCCATGTTAGTCTGAATTTGCAAAAACAACTAGAAGTCTTGTGGCAACTTATAGACTAACAGATTTATTGGAGCATAAGATTTCGTGGGCAAAGACCCACCTCAACAGATGCATTTAGTGGAAATTCCAGAGGCAGGTATAAATATACAGGCACTTGAAAAGAAGGGAGTACCAATCAAGAGGAAGGCCAGAGATAACGAGGTCAATTCAGTCAGGGAGGATGTGGCCTACTTCTAGTAGCTGATGTGGAGGTGTGAACACCAAGAGAAGAGAAACTGCTTTTGCAGTTGGCTAGCCATTCACAGTCTTTGTTTAATCCTAGATTGATGGTGTCAAATTTGCAAATGAATTGTAGCTCTGCAGTTTCTCTTTGAAGTCTGTTCTTAAATTTTTGTTGTTGCAGGATAGCTACTTTTAAATCTGCTACTGTGTGTCCAGGGAAATTGAAGTGTTCTCCTACCGGTTTTTGTATGTTACCATTCCTGAGATCTGATTTGTGTCCATTTATTCTATTACATAGTTTGGCCAATGTATATGGCAGAGGGGCATTGCTGGCACATGATGGCATAAATTACATTGGTAGATGTGCAGGTGAATGAGCCCGGGGTGGTGTGGCTGATGTGGTTAGGTCCTGTAAGGGTGTCGCTGGTATAAATATGTGGGCAGAGCTGACACCAAAGTTTGTTGCAGAGATTGGTTCCTGAGTTAGAGTTACTGTGGTATGGTGTATAGTTGCTGGTAAGAATTTGCTTCAGGTTGGCGGGCTGTCTGTAGGCGAGAACTGGCCTGCCTCCCAAGGTCTGTGAGAGTGAGGGATCACTGTCCAGGATGGGTTGTAGATCACTGATGATGTGTTGGAGAGGTATTATTATTAGAGGTTTTATTATCTGTACAGGTGGTCCCCAAGTTACGAACGCATCGACTTATGACCGTTCATACTTACGACCAACCTACCATTAAGTGCATTACAGCCGGTCCCCAGTTACGAACGTGTGATCCAAGCTTACGAACAGCGCAGTCACATTTAAGTGAATGGAGTCCGACTTACGAACAGATCAAGTTACGACCAAGTGTTCGGTACGTAACTCATTCGTAAGTCAGGGACTATCTGTATTAGGGATGTGAACGTGTACCCACGTACGCGGTTAACTGATGAGCCTGGGCTCATTGGTTAATTCTCACGGTTACATGCAGTCCCCTCCCTGGTGCTGCTATCTCTCCATCAGTGCTCTGGCCAGCTCCTGCCTGCTCCCCACTTACCCCTACTGAAAATTTCAATGGTTACATGTTTACAAAAATAAGCACCTTTTAACATCCCTAACTGGTATTCCATTGTTTAACCATGCTATTAATTGTGGTCATTTTTCATCACAATTAATTATTTTAGTCAATTGCATGAGTTAATTGCAATTGATCAACAGCCCTAATTGTGAACCTTCAAAATGTTCCAGAAGTTGACAAAACCTAGTTCTTAAAAGGGGATACCCAATTCAAACAGTTTTTACCTGAGTCTGTAAAAATAAAATAAAATTCAGACCAAAAGGTCACTGGTGAACTTATAATAAATACTGACACATTGAACATACAGTTAACCTTGAATGTTCCTGTTAGTTTCAGAGAAGACCATCAGTTCAGTCTTATCTCTAACTATCCACTGGTTTAACCACATCATTTTGACAGTTTTTTTCACATAGGTTTAGGAAATGCATATGCATTTTTATAAAACACCGGTGAGCCCACTCATATTCTTAGTTAATCCAATGTAACTTAGGAGTTAATATATCAAAGTCAGAAGAGGTACACCAGTTTATAACAAGTGTAAGTGGGAACAAGATCAAGGCACCTTACCAGAAAACAATTTCCACATAGCGGGCAGTGACATGTTCAAACAATGAGAGATTCAAAGAATCAACATCTACTACATTAACTGAAACCAAGTACAATAGAGCAAGAAAAAAAAGTTTCTCTGCTAAACATATATAGTCATTCCTGTTTCAGAAATAGACATTTCTATTTTATTCGTATTGATAAATGATTACATTTAGAAAGGAAGCTTTCCCCCCATTGTATCTAACTCAATTGCATTCATTAAATTTCATTATGTCTACATCATTTAATTTAGGTCAACATGTCAAAGCAACCTAAAATCATGTTTGCTTTAAGTCAGCTGATATTACCCTCAAAGATGGGAAAGGCAAATAAGCCAATTTCAGACTCAGTGATAGAAAAGCCTTTTACTTCTTATATAGAATATAGAATTCAGACTTCAGAAGGAATTATATGTATTCCATGCATACAGCAAATAAATGACTCTATGCAGATATATCTTGTCACATTTTGGCATTTATACACACACATCACTAAAATGTAGAGATATAAAAGCAATAATATGTAGACAATATAATAAATTAGTTGGTTTTGCTATTTAAAAGATAGCATATGTCATTTCCTTAAATTAGATGTTTAACCCTTTTGTTATTAGCCTGAATGAATGAATTCTGCTGTTTAAGAAACTGAAAGAATTCTAAAGGAATCTGGCACCCAACTCTGACTGAATTAGGCTCCTCTGAAAACCCCGCTAATGTTGGCTAAGAGGCTGAATGCTGCCAGTACATGTCGCTCCGCGCACGTGTGTGTGTGTGTGTGTGTGTGTGTGAAATGAGCATATGTTTGTGTGTGTGTGTGTGTGTGTGTGTGTGTGTGTGTGAGAAATGAGCAAATGTTTGCTATATGCATTTGCTTACACATTAAAAACAAACTCACATGATGGTATTTTAGGACATTAACATTTTGTTCCAAAACAGGCAAAGCAGTGAGGGCCAGATTTTGGTTAATCTTACACAGCACCGGAAACCATTTCCCCCACCATGTACCCACGCAAGTCCTGGGGAGCACAAGTGCGGAAGGGGAGGCTACCTAGCATTGCCTACTGAAGTACAAGGGAAAAGTCATATTCTATACTAAGAGTGTTAAGTAGCACGTAAATGACTAATCGTATACTCGATACAATTTATGTGGAGTACACGATTAGTCAATAAGGGGCTGCTGCGGCTCTGCAGTTGAAATGTAGTAGGAGCCAGGCACGCAGGCAGCCCGGCTCCTACTACATTTCAACTGCAGAGTCAAGTGGGGGTAGATCCGGGACCCAGTGCGAGCCGGGACTGCTTCACACGGGATCCCTCTCTGTGCCTCTGCCTTTTAAGTGTAGTAAGAACTGGCTCCCCCCAGCACCGGCTCCTGCTTCCAGCCGCCCTCCCCTTGCTGCTTCTATATCAGATGCAGCAAGGAGGGAGATGCCTAGGTTTATCAGGCAGTTGACTAATCGACTACTCTTTTACATCCCTACTCTATACTTGTAAAGCATCATGTATGGTGATATGTAAATGTTTAATATCAGTATGAGTCCTTTCAATCATCTATCACTTAGAAAAGATAATATATCAAAGATACCAATTAACAGGCCAAAATGTATTTAAACTGCTAAGTTAGTAAATATGTATCAATGACATATGGAGAAAAATGAATGGAATGGTAGACTTGGAAATTTTAAAGGGAAAGGAATCGCTCTGATCCCACTACAGAAGAAAGAGGGAAAGCAAGCTCTGGCAGGCTTCATTCATATTGACCACTATTTCACCCAGTACACTTCTGTGTGGTATTGTACATGGTACTGATTGGAGTTTGTGTTCTGTTTTGGAAGAGATATTACATGTTTCTCATAGGTGTATTTAGAAAAGGTGGTAAGACTCAGAAAGGTCTAGCTTGGGAAAAGTGGATCACACTGAGCAGCCAGGTAATGGAACTCAGATTATGTAGAGAGACCCAAAATCAACCAGAGACTGTTAGGGAAAACTTTGGGGATCTTTCTTTGGGGATCTTTCTTTGCTCTGAATTTCCATTCAGATTTCAGAGCAGAGGTGGGCAACTTGCAGCCCATCAGAGTAATCTGATTGTAGGACTTGGGACATTTTGCTGACCATGACTGACTGCAGGCACTGCCTCACGCAGCTTCCAGTGGAAGTGGCGGCCAGAATGCCCCTGTGGCCCTTTCACTTATAGGTGCCATTCCACAGCTCCCATTGGCTGGAAATCACAGCCACTGGGAGCTGCAGGGGAAAGAGTAGGGAGTAGTGTCTACAGATGGTCAATGTCAGCAAAATATCTCGCAGCCCACAATCAGATTACTTTGATGGGCCACAGGTTACTGGAACCTTTGTGGAGCTGAACTTAGCAACAGACCAAATGGAACACAGCTGCTTTGTGGAACAAGTCCCAGCAATAGTTGATCTAATTGAAAAAACTTCATTGAATGGGACCCGACAGCAGCAGATGTGACTGAGCTGGCTTTGGGGAACCTGACTTCAGAGCCAGAAGACCTAGTGATTTCGATTTCAGTGCGCTACTCTGGGCTGGCTGAGGAGTGATGCCTACATCTGTATGGAACTCCACTGACCTCAGTGGCAAAGGCATAAATGTTCAGATGGCAATTCACTTCTCAGGATTTAGGCTTCAGGTAGCCTTAGTAACAGAAACCACAATGGTGAAATCCTGCCTCCATTGACAACATGCCTATTGATTACAACAGCAGCAATACTTTTACTCAATGTGTGTTTAGTTTTCACTTTGCTTGTTTTTGAGTTTGTATCACAAAGATAACATCTTTACATATGAATTGCCCTTAAAATAACTGATTAAATTTTAAAAATGGTCTACAGGCAAACATGTAGTATCTACATAGTGAATTCTATATACACACAGAGCAATGTATACCCTATATTGCATACTGGAAGCATGGAACCAACACTATCTCAACTTATGTCTTACTGATTTCAATACACAATTAACATAAAGAGGATATTAGAACATTCTCAGAAATGAAGAACCCATTCACAGCTCATATCCAGAATAAACCATTACCCCAAAGTGTTCATTCAGATCATCAGTGTACCTTCCAAATGTCAAAAATTCACAATATAAATTAAATTCATGTATGCATGGTATTCGTCATGCATCAGAAGTCAATGCACTTTACCAGAGTATGGAGTGAGTAAACACTGAGTACTACCACAGAATTTGGAACAGGTTTATTTGTACTACCCAAGCTCAGTGTCTTGATTAGTATTTTGAATACTAACGGGTTATGTGTTCTTGTTGACACTATAATCTGAAAACTGATTGCTTTTTCTACAAATGATAGCGTGCACAGCTTTGTTTTCATATATTGCAAGAGAACGAAAGAAGGATGTAGCTTTGGTGTTTTGAGGAAACCACCATATTTTAAGAGATACCTATCTTCAGAATTAAAAGTTAAACCTAAAAATCCCCAGAAACCTGTGAACTCACCATATTGGTGAGTAAAAAGTAGGGAAGTAAATTCTCGTTTAATCAGTTAACCTGTAAAATGTTATATTTAACCACTTGACTGATTAAGCATGATCCCATGGATGGGGGGCAGCTCCAGCCAACCCATGGTGCTGCCAACTCCTGGCAGTTAACCAGTTACTGGTAAGCATCACCCAGTAAGGGTAATGTTTACACATCCCTGTTTTAAAGACACTATTCAGAATATAAATTTGAAGTATGAGTATTCAAAAAAAACCATTATAGTTGAATTCAGGCACTGGGTAAACACAGCGTGAGAGAGAAACCTAACATTCTGTTATAAGAAACAGAACCAAAAGGCCAGAGAGGTCACTAAATACTACAACCCTCTACTCTGGGCTGTACACAGTACAATGGAAAGGAATTTCATGTGGCACAAGATCTTGATTCCACACTGCTAGTTAACCAAGTTAATTCAAGAGAGAGGAAAGGTGAACTCTCTTAAGGCTAATTAAAATTAAGGGTAATATGTCACCACACTTATGGAAATCATGTAGATAAGGAGTATTGCAGCCATTCCAAACTGCCTGGATAAACTGTCAGCCATTGATTTTGTTCTGAAAATAGAGGAGCACTGTGAAGATACAAGTATTTGGCTAGAATCTTAGCAATCTGATTTCCAGAAACACCTTCTGTAGTTATGTGCCATGTCTAATATTGGCTCACCTATTAGTAGCTCCCATCTATGTATTGCTACTACTGTACATACAAATTGAATGACAGACAAATTAACTTGCTATTTGTGTAAACAATTACCCAGCTGGCACGGACAATTACAGTTAACTTGAGCTTGGAGATTTCAAAACTAGTCCTACATATTTAAATCAAAGTAATACAAAGTTTGCAACTTTTGGGGGGATTTTATTTTAGAAGAAATGTGTGGAATATTTTAAGCAAATTGTTTAACTTGACCATTTCATTGAACAGATTTAAAATTGTGTTTTTAATGATAAAGAATTAAAATAAACCAAAATAACTAACCATTTCACAATTACTTGAATAATATGAGTAATATTACACATCTTTCAAACAACATTGTAGATTTCTGGAAAAAAATGCTTGTGCAACTACTTCAGGATACGTTAATGTTGAAATATTATGTTCTCTAAAATGTGCCAAGAAGTGTTGCAAATACATTTGTCCATCAATCTCTGCTTCCTCATTCACCCCTTTTGGGCACTGGAGAAACTTCTGATTTACATAATAGAACTCCAAATAACAAATACAAATCCACATTTCTTCCCTGATTATTCAGAAGCACTTTGCTGTGCCTTCAGTATATGAACAGAATATTGTGCTGAGTTTTAAATGGCTCTTGACATTTTATTTTCAATGACAAACAAAAGAGTGTATGAAAAGAGAAAGATTTTTTTATTTAATTTTACTTTTTCATTTTTTTACAGTGGAAAGAGGAACAGCAGCCTCTGAGCAAAGGCAAAGCAGATTCTCTAGCAAAAAAGAGATAAACGTGAGGACAGTGGTTCAGTCCTCAGCTGGCATAAACTTCATTGATTTCAACAGAGCTACGACAATCTACACCAGCTGAAGATCTGCTCAAAGGGCTCACCGTTTGTTCATAAGGCCTGGGTTCTGCAAAACAGTCACATGCCTTATGTCATAAGCTGTGCTACAACAGCACAGCAGACAGTGGGAAGAGAGGAGCCACTGCAAAGCCAGAAAAGCTACATACTACTTTAACTTACATTTACTTTATCACACTTCCACATATGCTGAGCCAGCCAGAGGCTTACCTAACCCCTCATGTCAGTTACAGCAGCTTTAGAGTTGCTCCCCCAGCCCTCATGAGGAAGTCCACAAGGCAAAAAAGCCACTAGATTTTGTCCATACACTTTTTCCCTGGCACACACCCCATGCCATGGTAAAATGCCATGTTGTTCCACAGCAGGCAGGGCTCCCAGATTTACAGCTTCTTGGGACTATCAGACTGTCATAAAGGGATGACAACACATAGGGATTTTATCCCAGGTTGTCACATCTTGGGCAGTCATAGCATAGAAAGATCACGTGGAACATGACTGCAATAACTAAAGACAGTGCTTCAGTGTAAACAAGCTGCATGTGCCCCATGGTAATTCCTAATAAGAAAGATTTACAATAATGGAGTTTCATCATCATGGGATAAACAACCTGTGCAAATTAGTGCAGTAAACAAGAATAGAAGGCAAGATTAACACAGCACACTAAATAAACTAACGTAACTTTGTTGATGGTTAAGCCTGTTACTTCAGCTGAAGAGGCTGAGATAAAAGAAACCTAATAGCTCCCATAATTTCTTGCCTAATACACATCACATTTTCTTTTTCCTTTTCTTTTCTAAACTAATATTCACCCCTCGTGCAGAAGATCACAACAAGGTCTTCCACAATGGTTGGGTACTGTGTTGTGGCTGATGCGGAAATGCAGCAATGCCTATGCATACCTTGAACACTGTGGGAACAGTCTCCAGTCCTGCACAGAAGACCATGCTAGGGAAGGTTCCATGGAATCTGTGTCTATACAGATCCAGTGGCTTTCAACATTGCCCAAAGGTGCAGAGAGGCTGTGATCACTATTCCAGTAAATAGTTTTGTAGCCCTGGACCTTGGCTCTGAATTCAGTTAATCAGGGTGGATTACACTTATTCTTCTTCCCTAATCCCATGATGGACCCATACAGAGCCAAGACACTCAGATTTTATTTGTGTACAGTGAATTTCTCCCTTAACAGAATAATTTTGTACCTTGGCTTGTGTTTCTAAGCACAAACCACAGAAATATGTAATTTGGCATCAAAGGCAAAGTTAGTGAATATACAATCTGCCCAACAACAGAATCACTATATAAAGGTGGGTACTTCACCTTTACCTTCAAAACACATTAAGACTTTAGTACCATTATTCCTGCTGATGGTGAATGATGCTCAACAATTGGACATCCTTAAGCACCCCCACTAACAAGTCTAACTGAAAACTCAATTAGAACTATTATCTTCAAACTGTTCGCATTTTGACTTACAAACCAAACTATAAATTCTGATGTAATCCAGCACGATTTCATTCCACCAGACAACAGAATAAGGCTATCAGAAATGATGGACAAAAATTTCTCACTGCTGTTCAAGTATAACCTTTTCAAGGAATATGATCAACTTTAACATGGGATTTTTATTTTATTGTTTACTTAGATTGTGTTGCTAAAGCTGAAAAAAATTTTAAATCTAAATTTCCTTGCCAGTATTTATGCATCAGTTTACTATTTTGTATTTTATTCACATTCTTCAATTAAACTTGACTCCTCAGTTTCATTTTTGTTTCTTCATTTTCATATTCTGGTTCTCATGTATTAACACAGTAGTATTTTGTTTAGGTTAAAAAGTATAAAATTGTCAGGTGTAACTAGAAAATGTTATAAATTAGCCCTTTCTACACTATACAGTGTTGTCGACAAAAGTCAGTTTTCATCGATAAAACAGTGGAGGTGTACAAATGGAAATGCTCCTCCCACTGATTTCTTCTGTATTGCTGACATAAGACCACCTCACCGAGAGGTGGAGGGCTTATGTTGGTGTAGTTAGGGAAACACTGGCTGTTGGCCGTCATTCTTGTCAATTTCAGGGCTCTGCTGGAGCCATGCAATTGACAAGAAACCCAGCTTTAGCTCCCCTGCTGGGCTACTGCTGGATCTGGAATACAAGTCATGCTGCCACACAAGCTTCTGGCTTGGGTTGCTGCCAGTGCTCCTCCCAGGAGCCCAGCTGCCTCCTTTCCAGAGTGTGGGATCCCAACACCCTGCTGCCCGCTGGGAGTATGGCAGCCAACGAGACCCCTAGTGTAAAACTTCCCACCAGAGACAAGAAGCCCCAGGATGCTGCCCCATGCTTACTCCTGGCTGGGAGTACAGAGGTGAGAATCCCCAGGCAGCTTCCCATTGCCAACTGGAAATGAGAAGGTGAGAAGCCCCCAGGGGATAGTTGGGCTCCCAGCGGGAGTTGCATGGGACTGAGAGCCATGGCTCTCAGGCCCCCACGTTGCCCCTCCTCAAATTGTTGAAACACTCCTGGTGAGGACACATTCCACCGACAGAAAAGAAATGTAGACATCCACCACCACAGTGGTGGCTGTACGTTGACTTAACATGGATCAACTTAAGATTGCAGGGTAGACGTAGCCTTAGTTTGCTGTGTGTGCTACCTAGAAAGTTCTTCAACTCTAAAGGTTTTTAGGTCTAAATCACATGAAAACAGCAAACATGGAGATTTGGCACTTCCAAATGGTCCAAATTCTAGTCCCCAGCTCTCGGCATTGCAGATTTGGCTGCAGGAAAACAGCCTGCCCAAGCTATAGAAACTCCTTTAGTTCTTGAATTGATAGTTTGATGATTGGAACTCTCTTTAGAATGCTCCTGTCTTATGCAATCCAACTCACTCATGACTCAGTGTCAGAGGTAATGAATCATTTCCCCTAGCCCCTGAAGGATGACTAGGGAAAGCAAAGCAAATTCAGAAAGCAATGGGGCAGGAGGAAGAGAAAAAGGTGAACTGTATTTGGCTTTCAGATAGCTAGGAAGAATGACCTGGCTGTTTTCTTAGTAGACAGCTCCATTCCAGGGCTTTCTATCCGGAAGGGAGTGCAGGGCCCATTAGACCAAAGAAATGGCCCACCAGCCCATGACGATATAGCTACTTCAGTTATTTCCTGTTCTAAGTATAGGAGGAAACTGCAATGACTTAAATACCAGTGTGACATAACCGCTGACAATTGCTAGCTTTTTAGTGGCAATTGCAGAGGATTTTCCTTGTTCTCAAACTCTTTACACTGCTGGAGTAAGATATCTTCTCCTGGAACATGGAAAGTGAAATACTTACCTGTATGAATTTGCCCAATCGCATACTGTAAAATCTCAAGTATAATGCGCACTTTTTCCCCGATTTTGGGGGGGTCAAAGTTAGGGTGCGCATTATACATAGCAGTTATTTTTTTTGAAGTTTTATTTTGGCAGTTTATTCAGAAGCCGATGAACCTGTAAGTAGCCCAGGGCCGGGGAACTCCCCATCTCCTCCACACAGAAACTTTCCCGCTGCAGCTGGGCGCGGGGGTCGCCGCTCCACCAGGCTCAAGGACAAGGCAAGGAGCCGGCGGCACCGCCAGGCTGCAGCACCCTGGCTTGCTGCCTGCCTGGTGCTCCTTCAGGCTGTGCCCGGGGCTCCCGCGGCAGGTGCGAGCTCGGTGCGGTGCGGGGGCAGCTGTCTGAGAGGGCAGGGGGCAGGTTTTAAACTCCGCCGCCGGCTCCCCGGGCTGCACGCGCCTTTCCCAGGTGAGCCTTCAGGTGGGAACGGCGCGTCCCTCCCTCCCTCCCGCTCTCCTGCAGCCCGGTGCCGGCTCTGGGAAGCGGGCGAGGCTGGGCTTGGTGCTGGCAGTGCCGCCAGCTCCTCACCTTGTCCGGGAGCCTGGCGCTGCAGGAGAGCGGGAGGGAGGGACACGCCGCTCCCACCTGCAGGCTCACCCAGGAAATGTGCGTGCAGCCCGGGTAGCCGGCAGCGGAGTTTAAAACCTGCCCCCCGGCACCCCGGACAGCTGCCTCCGCTGAGCTCGCACCTGCCATGGGGACCCCAGGCGCAGCCTGAAGGAGCACCGGGCAGGCAGCAAGCCAGGGTGCTGCAGCCTGGCGGCGACGCCGACTCCTTGCCTTGTCCGGGAGCCTGGTGGAGCAGCGGCCCCCGGGCCCAGCTGCAGCGGGAAAGTTTCTGTGCGGAGGAGAGGGGGAGTTCCCCGGCCCAGGGGCTACTTACAGGTTCATTTCATAGGTGCACATTATATATAGGAGTCTAGATTTTTCCATTGTGATAAGACTTCAAAGTCAGGGTGCGCATTATACATCAGTGCGCATTATACTTGAGATTTTATGGTACATTTTCCTCTGGTTATTCATCCAAGAGGGAGCCATTTATCCCCTTTAACAGATTATTTAAAACTATATAAATATGGAATAAATAGGTTCTTAATGTTGAAATGCTGTCAGAATATCTTGCCTTATTCTAACAGGTAGATTGATAGATTAGAACTGCTGAAGTTCACAGAGAACTATGTACTTTTCTGTTCATATAGAATGGATCGTATTGTCTAATGTCCTGCATTTTACACCCATTGAAAAAGATTATAAATGCTACCAATTCATTAAAAAGCATATTATACTCCCTTTCCTCCAGTATAATAATTACATAAACATATAGGCAAATGATGAATAAGGCCTTATAATTGTTATTTTCAGGCACATATTAACATGAGGGCAAAAGACTGTGTCAGAGTTGTGTCTGGTTTTTCACCCAGGGGATTTCCTGAGGAAATAACCAAAAACTGACAAGCATTTCAATAAAATAATAACCATGAAGACAATATTTAAAACATCATGTGAAGTACCTAAAAATCACATGGGAATGAGAACAGCTTACTCAGAATTTTTTAACAATCCATAGTCCGAATATCTTATAGGTATACTAAGAGGTTTTCATACTTAACCTCTGTGCCCCTGTGTAGTAAACAAAAATCGGTCTTGGTTCAAGTTACAATAAACAGCTTGACCTTCAAAAGGACAAATTAAAAGTTGTAGCTAAAAACTTCCTGCTGTATTTACTGTACCTAGGGGCTAAACAGCTGAAAGCTAACATCTTTAAAGTAGGGATGTAAAATCCCGGTTAACTGCTTACCCAGGACCTTGTGGGAGGGAGGCTGAAGTGGTACCCCTGTCCAGACCAAAGCACTGATTAACCAGTTACCAGTAAGCATCACCCAGTTCACTGGTTACAGCCCTACTTTAAAGCCATCTTCATTAGAGATAACTTTTTGTGCTATGCAGCGAGTTAAATGTAGAGGTGTTATACATGCCAAAAGGCATTTTTACCTTGCAATTTGTCCGTTCTTTCATCCTAATCCTGCCAAGATTTAGGCATACTTCTTTAATTTTACAGTCTCTGAACAGCCCACATGAATGGAACTACTCACAGTGCTTAAGCATGTGCTTAAGTCTTTACATGATTGGGGCCCTGGTTTTCTGTACTGTAAAATCAAACATACATAAAAAAATGTTTGAAAAACTTTCTTGTCCACCTAAATCACAGATACTGTCCACAAACCTGCCCTCATGTGACTCAGTTGGATCCCTCCAAGCAGTTTTTAAGTTTTTGTGAAAAGGTGCACATGCAGTGTGATTTTGTAATGTTCACTGAAACTATTAAAATCTCAGGGTGCAGGGGAGCCATCTGGCACGGCAAAATGGTGTCCTCAAGATGACGGTGGCTGACGGGAGCCCAATGTGGCCAAAAAGCCTGCCAGTGGTTTTTTAAGGGGCATCTCAACAATTCTGGTGTGGATCTTTGCATTTTTTTCTGACGTTGTTTTGACTCTCTTCATTTAATGGGTTGGCCACCCCTGCTATACAGTATTCACTAGTACATATTCACTGATACGTTCCACTCTATATCCTAGAGTAACATGCCAGTGTAACATGCCAACTTCTTACGATGGAGAACTGTACATTATAGAACTTGTTGTACTCTTGAACATCTCCATGTCAAATGGTACTCTATTCACCTCTCTATATACTCTAGAACTTTCTATAGCCTACGGAGCACTCTATGGCACAGAAGGATCCAGTGTTCCCTGTAATCTGTGCACTTCCACACACTGCAGAGTACTCTAGGGCACAGACGGATCTAGACCAACCTGCATGTGGTGGAGCGCTCTAGGTCACAGAGGGTCCTAGATCTGCCCACATGTGGTAGAGCACTCTAGGGCACAGAAGGACCTAGATCTCCACCTGCACACGGTGGAGCACTCTAGGGCATGGAGACTCTCCTGCACATAGCAGAGCACTTTAGATGCAGAGGGATCTAGACCCACCCACAAGTGATTAGACACTCTAGGGCGCAAAGGATCCTAGATCTGCTCACACAATGTGGAGGGCTCTAGGGTGCAGAGGGACAACGGAGTGCTCTAGAGCATAGAGGAATCTACTAGACTCTCCCATGCCCCACAGAATGCTCTAGGGCACAGAGGTACTCAGATCCTCTCTCACAGGATGGAGCGCTCTAGGGCACAGAAAGCTTTAGACCCTTCCACTGCCTGCTGGAATGCTTTAGAGCACAGATGGATCTAGACTCTTCCACACCCCACAGAGTGCTCCGGGACGCAGCGGGACCTAAACCAGCCCACACACAGTGAAGCATTCTAGGGTGCAGAGGGACCTAGACCCTAGGGCTCAGAAGGCTCTAGACCCTCCCACATCCCAGAGCGCTCTAGGGCACAGAGAGATCTGGATTCTCACACATCCTGTGGAATGCTCTAGGGCACAAAAGGATCTAGACTCTCCTACACCTCATGGAGTTGTTTAGGGTGGAGAGGGATCTGGTCTCTCACACATGCTCTAGGTCGTAGAGGGCTCTAGACTCTCCTGCATGCAGCGGAGCACTCTGGGGCACAGAGGCACCTAGACCCTCCTGCACCTCATGGAGCTCTCTAGAGCACAGCGGACTAGACCCTCACACACACCCATGAAGCGCTCTAGAGCACAGAAGGTTCTAAACTCTCCCGCGCCCTGCGGAGTGCTCTAGAGCGCAGAGGGATCTAGTTGCTCCTGTGCCCGGCGGAGCGCTCTAGAGCACAGAGGGTTCTAGTCTCTCCCGCGTCCCGCGGAGCGCTCTAGAGCACAGAGGGTTCTAGTCTCTCCCGCGTCCCGCGGAGCGCTCTAGAGCACAGAGGGTTCTCTCTCTCCCGCCGAGAGGAGGAGGTTCTAGTCTCTCCCGCGCCCGGCCGCTTCCTAGAGCACAGAGGGTTCTAGTCTCTCCCGCGCGCCGGAGCGAGAGAGCACAGAGGGTTCTAGTCTCTCCCGCGCCCGGAGCGCCTAGAGCACAGAGGGTTCTAGTCTCTCCCGCGCCGCGGAGCGCCTAGGGCACAGAGGGTTCTAGTCTCTCCCGCGCCGCGAGCGCCTAGGGCACAGAGGGTTCTAGTCTCTCGCCGCGCGAGCGCCTAGGGCACAGAGGGTTCTAGTCTCTCCCGCGCCCAGCGCTCTAGGGCACAGAGGGTTCTAGTCTCTCCCGCGCCCCGCGGAGCGCTCTAGAGCACAGAGGGTTCCAGTCTCTCCCGCGCCCCGCGGAGCGCTCTAGAGCACAGAGGGTTCTAGTCTCTCCCGCGCCGGAGCGCTCTAGGCACAGAGGGTTCTAGTCTCTCCCGCGCGGAGCGCCTAGGGCACAGAGGGTTCTAGTCTCCGCGGGAGCCTAGAGCACAGAGGGTTCTAGTCTCTCCCGCGCCGCGGAGCGCCAGAGCACAGAGGGTTCCAGTCTCTCCCGCGCCGGGAGCCCTAGAGCACAGAGGGTTCCAGTCTCTCCCGCGCCCCGCGGAGCGCTCTAGGGCACAGAGGGTTCTAGTCTCTCCCGCGCCCCGCGGAGCGCTCTAGGGCACAGAGGGTTCTAGTCTCTCCCGCGCCCCGCGGAGCGCTCTAGGGCACAGAGGGTTCTAGTCTCTCCCGCGCCCCGCGGAGCGCTCTAGAGCACAGAGGGTTCCAATCTCTCCCGCGCCCCGCGGAGCGCGCGCTCTGCCAGCTGAGCCCTGCCGGACGCCCCCGACCCGGGGCGCTGTGCCCGCGGGGCCGGAGCTCGCGCCGCCCCGTCCCCACACACACGCCGCTCGGAGCGGCTCCAACTCACGCGCAGCTGGTGGCGGGCGGCGGCTGCCGAGGCGGCGCTCTGGCGGAGCTCGGCGGCCAAGCCGGGTCTCAGCCGGCTGCGGGTGAAGCGGCGGCTCCGCTCCCCTGCCATGTGCCCGGCGCGCCGGCTCGAGTCCCCCCGCAGCGCTCGGGTGCAGCCCCGGCCAAGGCGCTTTCAGGAAGCGGAACTCGGGGCTTTTTCCCTCCCGCCCTCGAAGGCGTGTTCCCCCCGCACGCGCCCGCTGGGCTCGCGGAGCAGCGGGGAGGGGCGGGCGGGGCTGGGCTCGGTTCGGCTGCTCGGACACCTGCGGTCGGCGAGCCGGAGCCACAGCCGCGGAAGTTGGGGCTGGCTCAGCGCTGCCCAAGCGCGTGACAAACATGCCCTCTCTCAGCCCGGGCAGGAGGGGCGCAGCGGGGCTGGGGAGCCGGGCCTAGCGCTGGCCCCGGGTCACACCCTGCGACCGGCTCCAGGCACCGAGTTCCAGCTGAGGTGCTTTGCTGGAGTCCCAGGCGCTGGGTGGGAACCTGCAACCCGTGACTGGTCCAGTGCGCTTGAGAAGTGGTTTTTCAGCCCTTTATCACTTGCAGACCCTACAAAATATCAGCTGGAAGTGTCCCCCCCCCCTTTGGAAATTAATCCTGTGGCCGGCAGACACGCCCTCCCCCCAACACTATAGAAGGCGAAGACTGAAAACTAACTGAACCAAATTCAACAGCACATGCTGCCTCAAGCTGGCAGAGCCTTTGACACAGCTTGAGAAAGAGCGCTCAAGTGTGGTCTTCTGTGGTAATGCCACTTCCGGGCTTTGACCTGTAAGGTGCGGGGTAGTCACGTATCTCTGATCAGAAAAGCAGAACGCCTTTTCTGGGATCTGAAACTTTATTTCCATCCTCACTTGTTTTTGCAGACCTCTTAGGCATAGTCTGTGCTCCCCATCCCTGCTCCCAAGAGTCTGCAGTCCACAGGCTGAAAACCACTGCACTAGAATTCCTGGAGTGGTCAGATGAGACCAAAAATGTTAAGACTCCAACGAGGCAGCCAAGAACATTTTCTCTGAGCTTTTCAAAAGCATCTTTAGGTACCTAAATTCTACCTAATTTGATTGTGGAAACTAGCTTTCTCCAGCTCCTTTGTAAATCCTAGCCTTAATGCATTTTTTCCCAGTAACATGGAAAATTTGATTTCCCAGTTGCTTATTTTAAATATTATCAGTAGAAATAGAGGTCATAAGTTTTCATACCTTGCTCTTTTCCTTTTGACTTCTGCTTTCAGGAACAACTTGTGTGCTTATTGAGTATCATGGTTGTGCTGCAGGGTATGGAAAATGTGACCTGTATCTCAGCAATTAGTTAATGCCCAGCTGTTAGAGACCCTATTCTCCTTGCAACTGATGACTGTATTTGTGCTTGCACAGACCTACAGGGGGAATGCGAGGCAGGGCGAGAAGTAAGGAGCTCTTGGATTGCAAATGATAAAAACATAGGGTGACCACGTCCCATTTGAAGAGGGACAGTCCCATATTTAAGCCTTCCAACAAGTGTCCTGACTTTTTTTTCTTAATAGTGATCAAATTTTCTGTCCCCCCCCCCCCCCAGTCAGTATTGATTGGTCCAGCTGCTCATGGTCTCCCTGCTCGCCAGCTGCCTGCCCATCAGCAGTGAGTGTGGGAGGGTCCAGTGGCTGAAGAGGAAGGTGGGTGTGTGAAACTGACAGTGGGACAAAGATGCAGTGCATGGGGCCACCTCCTCTCCTTGCTGATTCATCAGCACAGCCCTCACCGTATGCCAGCTCTCCGCCAGCTGTGCCCGCCCCCCTGTCCCATTTCTGGTTGGCACTTGCTGCACACTGCAAGTTGCAGTAGCAGGTGACTCTAGGCAGGCTCTAGGAAGTGGCTGGTTACATGTCACCTCTGTTGCCTTCCATCAGCCCTTTATCTTCTCCTCCTCTCATTGTCCTCGCCCTGTTTTGCCACTTCACTCCTCCCAGCTCGGGTGCTGCTCCACATCCACTCCGGCAGAGCACATCCCGTTCCCAACACTGTGTGGAGAGCAAGTCCCTGGTTGGAGCACCCAGCTGGCTGGCTGGCAGGCCTTTTCCTTCTCCCATTGCCTTTGTTTGGGTTGGCACCTTGGGAAAGCCCAAGACCATCCAGCCTGGGGTGCTGGCCAAGAGGATCTGACCCCATCCATCATGTGCCAAAGCCCTGCATAGTGCTGGCGTGGAAAAGCCTTTCTGCCCCTCAGCTAAGCTGTGGAATGGGGGTGGGGGAAGGATTCAATTTCCAGCCTGTTCCCACTTGAACCTGCAGGCTCCACAAAAGGCCACCCCCTGTGTGTTTCCTATCACTACCTGGGTCCTGCCCCCAAGTAGTGCAGGACTGCTCCATCCCTTAGGCAACTTCCCCTGCTGAGCTACCTTCCTGCCTCAGAGTAGCAGGGACAGGAGGTGGCTAGGTTATGTCAGTGGCCAGCAGCAGCCTGTAGGTGTTAACTGCCTTTCCATACGGAAGGACAAGCTGCTTCCAGCCGGAGGGGAGGGCACAGGTGGGGGAGAGATGAGTTCTGCAAAGACATGGCTCCTGCCCCTTCCCTCCCACACAGTGCCAAAAGGCTACTGGCCACATTTTAGTGCAAACCTTGGCAGAAATCTGGAGAGGGAGGCTTCTGACCCTGCATGTTATTCCCTGCCCCCATTTTTTTACCTTGGACATGGCACCAGAAACCAGGTAAGGTATCTCCATTACAGGCGCCCAGCCAGGCATGGAGAGGAGATCACAAGGCAGGGAAGGTCAGGTTGGTTCTATAACCCTCTGTGTGAGAGAGGTGTACGGGAATGTGTGTGTATCTGCCGCCTTCCCCCATGTGAACCCTAGTCAACTTGATGTTCATTTAAAAGTTCCCATCAACTTGATGTTCATTTAAATGTTTATCCTGAATAGTTCTGATTGATTGCCATTGAACTCACTTGAATGTGAGTAATTTTATCAGGTGTCATCTATACAGCACAAGGAAATATGGTCACTCTATAAATATATTACCTAAATCAGGAAAGAGCAAAATATAGTTTATGCTTTATTTGACTCTAGCTAGATGCAGACAGCAAATATCCATTGCCTCTGTCAGCAAGAATCAGCATGAAAAGTCAAGTATTCTGCCCTTTGATAGGCATATATGCATCCTGGAAACTGAAGTATGTTAAGTGATAGGCATTGTCCAAATAAAAACCCAGGGTCAGTCTTCATGAGATTAGTACTGCTCATAGATTCATTAGACTTTTAAGGTCAGAAGGGACCATCATGAGCATTTTGTCTGACTTTCTGCCCTAAACTCTGGCTGAGTTACTGAAGTCCTCAGTTAATGGTTTAAAGACTTCAAGTTATAGAGAACCCACCATTTATACTAGTTTAAACATGCAAGTGACCTATGCTATAGAGGAAGGCAAAAAATTCCCAGAGTCTCTGCCAATCTGATACAGGGAAAATTCCTTCTCAACCCCAAATGTAATCAGTTAGACCCTGAGTATGTGGAAAGACCCACCAGCCAGACACCTGAGAAAGAACTCTCAGTCGTAACTCAAAGTCCTCCCCAGCTCATGTCCCATCACTAGCTATTGTAGATATTTGTTGCTAGTAGTCACAGATGTTATTCAGCTGTGGGTTATGGAGCACTGGTCTAGGATCCACATCATTTCTATATGTGTAAGCTAGCGGTCAAATGAATAAGCTTATAAACACTTGGCTGAATAAAACAATTAGCAGACTTTGGGGAATTATTGGCCAGCTGTCCCATGTATACTACCAATTTTTTCTTTCTTTCCCAGACATCAGAAGCTAAGGCTACATCTACACTGCCCTCTCTTGAGCAAAAAAATATGCAAATAAGGCAAAGTGTGGAATATCACCGTGCTTCATTTGCATAATTAATGAGGCTCCGTTTTTGCGCAAGAGGCTTTTGTGCAAAAAGGAGCCGTCTACACAAGAGTGCAAGAGCCGTTCTTCCGCTTTTTTTTTCAGAAAGAACGGCTCTTGTGCAAGAGGGTTTTTTTGCCGTATTTTCTTATTAGTATATTTCCCCTAGTAGTTAGTGTTTGAAGCTCTGGTTGGTATTTTCTCTTTAGATTCCACATTTGGATTTTGAATCCCTTCTCCCAAAGTTAAGGACTGGTAGAACCTGGAGTTTTGATTTAGTTTATGAATAATCAGAAGCAAAACATTTACTGAACAAATACATTTTTTTATACTTCATTAGTATTTGGATCTTCTGCCATATAAGATCTCACTTTAATACAAGGTTAATTAAACTCCAGCTCTGTTGTGATTGGCTTATAACATGGTTTCTTCAACCTCATGGCTTCCCACACACTTGTGCAGAAGTTTTTTTCTTCCAAACAGTCCCCTCTACCCAAGCAACAATGTGCTGCCTGAAAGTGTCAGCTTGCACTTTCATATTTATTACATGCATAAAACAGTAAATAAATTTAATTTACATGATTTATTAGTTACCGCATGAAGTAAGGTTGCCAACCCACCAAGATTGTTCTGGAATCTCCAGAAATCTAAGATTAAACTTTAATTTAAAGTTTATGTCCTGCGATGAAACCTCCAGGAATACATCCAAATAAAATTGGCAACCCTGGCATGAAGACAGCTTTTCTCCAAAGCTGTATGATAAATCAAATACAATCATACTTCTGCTCTCTCAGAACTGAATCAGACTTCCCCCAGTGCTCATTCCCCAAAGCAAAGAGGGGAAAATAAGTCAATTTATTTTTGTTTCTGAAAATTTAGGTTGTCAAACCTATCAAAACCACTGTTTTTCTGAGTAGATTGTAGCAATTTGGGTGCTTTTTACAGCTTTATTTGAAAGATGCCAAATTCACTGGTCTTTCAATCAATGGGGATTTAGGTGTGTTAGATTACTTTTAAACACTGTAATGCTTAAAATTATTTCCCCAGACTCTCTCCTAATTTAGACTATCTCAGTGCAGATTCATTAGCTTTTTTCCATTACATTTTAAGAGTTTCAATGTGTGATGCACTGTACCACAAATAGCATCCTGTAATCCCCATATTCATCATTTGTTGTGATCTTTCATCCAAACCATGCCTTCTAAGGTATCCTATGAAAGGTTATGAGCTGTACAACCTAGTGTTCTGTCCAAATATATATATCATCAGTGTGTATGAAGTTATGAGATTTTGTTGTATGGCTGTTATTGGAACACATTGAGAGTTTGGGAGATGCTAGCTCTCAAGTGATAACAAAGGTGGTGATCCAACCCCAAATTCATGTTAAGTGACCATAGAAACCATTGACCACCCAGGGGACTTGTAAACAAGAGACTTAAAAATTCTGTTAGAGACAGTTGCACAGGCAAACAACATGAATTGTTCAACTCTGACTCAGCAAGGCCCACCAAGACATGCTTGGGTCAGTATCTTCCCTGGGATTTGAACTGAGAATATGAAATCAGGGACTGTGGCATCTTGGAACCCCCCCTCTCCTTCTCCACCAACTTTGAAGGTAACAAAAATGCTGGAAAGATAAATACTTTGAACTAAAGAAACTGGTCCCAGGCGGAGAAGGAAATTCAGCCTGTGTATTAAGAACCACGAGCTGTCTGTAACATTCAGTGGGGGTTTAGAATTTAGAAAGTTATTTTATTTTTATTTATTTTGTAACCATCTTTGTCATATATGTGTAAGCAGGGGCTGAACTACTGCTTGTTATCAGCCAGCTAAAAGGAGGGAGCTGCTCTGGGGGTGGGTGTGCTCACTCCAATTGTTTAGCTCTGCAAGATAATTAACTGTTAACTGTTGATACGTAAATACAGCTCATGCCAGGAGGGGGAAGGAATCCGAGGTGTGGTTATGTAAATCCAACTCAGCCAGGGCTGATGGAGGATCAGTATTGGAATGGAATGTGGTGTACTGTAAATAATTTGGGGCTGTGATGGGGGTCACAAATCATGCTACCCCTAAATGTGGGAACTGTAAAACATGACACCAGTGTTTGCAGGAGAGACACCATCACTGTAAGAGGTCCCCCACTTCCAGAGTTGAGTGAACTGAGTTGGGGGGAAGGGCTAAAGGGCTTGAGTCAGCCTGCTTCATGCCTGCCAGGTGTGAGCTGTAAGACTGGCCCAACCTGCCTCTTTCCCCCTTTTGTTTTAAGGACAGACCTGAAGTAGACTCCATGAGGAGTCTTTTTGCTACTTCAGTGGAAGCTGGAATCTTTTGCCAGTCTAGGTGATGACTAAAGAGCTGAAATCACAGGTTTGGCCAGGAGCCAGACCCATTGCAGCCAGTGGAGCGGCTGGTAGGACTGGCCGGTGGGTGGCTGGTAGGAGTGGTGGCAGGTGACCAGTGGAGCAGCCGGAGGGAACGGCTGGCGGGTGGCCGGTAGGAGCGGCGGCAGGCAACCAGCGGAGCAGCCAGTGGGAACAGCCGGCGGGTGGCCGGTAGGAGCAGCGGCAAGTGACCATCGGAGCGGTCGGTGGAGTGGAACAAGACAGCTGTTGGAGCGTGGCGGAGTGGCTCGTGGTATAGGCTTCAGCAGAATCGTACGGAGAGGTGGCGCCGTTGGCCTCAGACCACATAAGGTGCCCCTATCAACCCCCCTGCCCCCCTTTCCACCCAGGTTGGGAGGTAGAACCCTGCAGGTGAACTTTTGAACTCTGGGCGGCACTGACCAGGGACAGAGACTTTTGGGGTGTCGGACTCTGGGAGATTTTGGGCTGCTGGACTCCAGAGACTCTTGGGCTATGTCTACACTCGCGGCTTTTTGCGCAAGTATGGCAGTTCTTGCGCAAGAATCCGCCGCAGAGCGTCCACACGGCCCACCCGCTCTTGCGCAAGGAAATTTACAGTACGGCGTGGTAAGAGAGGGCTTCTTGCGCAAGAGCTACGCTCTTTTTTAACAGGTATAAGCCATCTTGCGCAGGAGCTCTTGCGCAATAGGGCACTGTGGACGCTTGGCCAGGGTTTCTTGCGCAAGAAAGCCCTGTGGCTAAAATGGCCATCAGAGCTTTCTTGCGCAAGAGAGCATCCACACTGCCATGGATGCTCTTGCGCAAAAGCACAGCTGGCACATGGCAGTGTGGGTGTTTTCTTGCGCAAGAGTTCTTGCACAAGAACCCGCTAGTGTAGACATAGCCTTGGGGTGTTGGACTTTGCTCATGGTTTGGGCTATGAACTCTGTTTGTGGTATTTTCCCAAGTTAATGCCATGTGACTTCTCTCTCTGTTTCATTAAATGTTTCTTTTCTACATTCAGACTCTGTGCTTGTGAGCGGGGAAGCATTGCCTCTCAGAGGCGCCCATGGGTGTGTGAATTTCCCAGGCTACTGGGTGGGGGCTTGAGCCGGTTCTGTGTGAGATGGACCCCTAGATATTGAACCCGGCCCTGGTTGCTGCTGGGCCTACCCGGCAGAAGGGTTACATATGCATACCACTTATAATGGCTTACAATCTATTTTTCTCTAGTTAATACATTTATTTTAATGTTTTATCATTACCAGTGAGTTTGTCTGAGGTGCTTGGGAAATCCACTCAGATTACAAAGGTTGGTGGATTTCTACCATCCTTTGACAAAATGGTGAACTAATTAACAAACTTGCATTGTTCAGGAGCAATATAAAATGCTTGCATTGTCTTGAGCAATATAAAATGGTACATTTCTGGGAGCAAGGCTGGGGTGATTTGCTGGTGTCTCCCTCTGTATAGTTCATTAGTGGCCTGGAGTGTATTCATGCAACTGAGCTGGGTGTGTCTCTGGTGGCTGAAAGATAACAGCATCTAAGAAGGTTTGCTGCTTGTCACTGGTAAAACATAGTGAGAAAATCCAGACTGGAGAGTTAAGGGGACCCAGTGGTCCCACAGTTCTAGGTTGTAGCCCGGGGTCCTATCACCCAATGCAAGCAGACTTTTAAGGGGAATTAAACACTTCACTGCAGTGCTTACAACTCAAGCATTGTACGAGAGTGTGTAATAAGTGGAAAGTGAAACTGACTAGTGTGGTTTCATCACCTGAGCTAAAAATACTGCAAAAAGTAAATGAGAATACAAAATGTAAGTACAGTCATTTCAGCTCAGCATTGTGGCATTTCTGCATCCTCTCATCCCCACGATTCCTCTGGCTAAACATTACTGCTCTGGGTGCCCCCCTTTTTTTAAGACAATCCAGCTTCCCCATCCAGTCTGCTGAGGAATTGTACCTAACACATTGTCCCTCTACCATGAAGTGGGCTAGCTGCCCTCAATTCCTTTAACCCTTTTGATGCCAGTCTGGGATGTATATTCTCCACCACAGCACAGTTTAATATTCTTTCAGTTTTAGAACTCAATCCTGCACACAAATTCAACAACCCAGATCCTCATGGGCTACGTTTGCAACACTATTTCAGGATACCAGAGTATCCTGAGCTATCCCGCGTCTTAACAGCAAGCCCGTTATTTCTGTCTCATTATTCCAATGTCCCAGTAAACCTCATTCCACGAGGAGTAAGGGACGTTTTGGAATAGTAGGTTATTTCGAATTTTGGTGCTGTGTAGACAGCGCCAAATTACGAAATAAGCTATTGAGAAATAAGACTGAAATAAGATACACAATTTGCATAGCTCAAATTGTGTATCTTATTTCAAACTAGTGCAATGTAGAGGTAGCCATGGAGTCCCACTTAGTTCAATAGAACTCACAGTTGGTACTCCATGCTGATATGCCTCTATTTGCAGGATCTGGGTTTGAATAATCTAAACTGTTATTGATAGAACTAGAAAATGAATTTGACATGGTTTTTAACTCAAGAGTCTCCATTTAATTGGGTTCATCACTTCATGATCTTGCAAAACCATATTATTAATTTGCCAGCTAGATACCATCATCCGGTCCTCTGTCATTTATTATAAATTGTACCATTGCACAATCTATAATGATTATGTTCCCTACAGTATATAATACTCTGCTGTTCTGTAGGCACTTTTTCTTTACATGAAGATTTAAGTTGTTCTTAAAAGTAGGCATGAATGAACTATCACAGTAGAAGATATCCTTGTGCTCACTGATTGTTCTTTTTGTAGGTGCCAATTTCAATTTTGGGGTTTTTTTTCCCAAAACTGTGGTTTCCCTAAGAGCAGAGGTTCACAAACTGTGGCACACTAGACATCTTCAGGTGGTACAAAGGAGAAATTGTGTAATGTTGGATTTTATTCATAATTTTATTTCTTGCATTTTTGTAATGGACAACTCAGACAAAGCTTTAAAACTTGAAATTTGTTATATAAAATACTGCAGTTAATCTATGTCAAGATGTAGCAATGAGAATGCAGATACGCAGAGATGGTGGCATATGGAGCCCTCACCAATCACCATACAACAAGGGTTCAGTTGCTTAGCAACTGTTCAGTCTAACTGAGCTCAGAACCTAGTCAGGGAGGTTTTCTTTAGTTTTATACATTACATTATAACTGTGTATTCCTACCAGTGAAATATGGACAGATGGCTAAACAGAGGTCCAGCATACCAGAAAGATGAGATGGGTGAAGTAATTGGACCTTGTATTGGACCAACTTCTGTTGGTGAGAAAGACAAGCTTTAGTGCCAAGGAAGAGCTCTTCCAACAGAAGTTGGTCTGATAAAAGATATTACCTCACTTACCTTGTCTCTCGAATATCTTAGGATCAACACAGCATGCAACTGTCTATGAAACATTTTGAAATTTAGAAGTGCTGTAGCACAGGTTTACAATGTCTTTAATTATCCTCACAAAAGCCAGTGTACTTTTACCCATTTATTTCTGTGATGGGGTGACTTTTACCTACATATTTAAATCAATGCAACCTCTAGTCTGGACACAGTTATATAGGTATAAAGATAACTTTTAGCAACACAGCTTATTATGTAAATATACAGGAATAACCTACACTGATAAATATCTTTATATTGGTACAACTGCGTCCACACTAGGGATGCATTGTTTTCACTACACTGGTTTCAAACCAATATTGTTGTACCAGCACAAAAACTGTGTACATATCATTATTGAATGAACTGCATTTTGGACTCCATAATAATCCCTCTCATGTGATAAGTTTTGCAAATGTTTCTTCTCTGTAGGTGGAAGCACATGGTTTCACCAATCTCAGATTGTGTTTATACTATAGGTCCAGCTATATTGGACACCTGTGCACCCCCTTCCTCCAGAGGGCTTTGATAAGCAACTGATTAAATTAACTCAAAAAAGCTTCAAAGCTTGCTGCCCCCTTGTGATCATTCTGGTGTATAACTGTCCCTGCTATCAGGTCCCACTCCTTCTGTTTGATGAGAAACAATTGAATTCCAGGCACATCCTATTGTCCTGGCACAACTAAACCCTTACCTTGCTGTAACTTATGATAAGAGGAAGCTGCATACCAAATTTGATGGTCCCAACTTTTACTGTTTAGGAAGAGTTCTTGAATGCACAGACTTACAAATGGATGGACAGACACACACACACAGACACACATACACACACACTTTCTCAAATATATAGTGGACAGCATGTAGTCAAATTTCAAGTCTCTTTTGTAATACTCTATGCAAGAAGCTCTAGAAGAAGAATGTCTTGGCGGAAAAGACATTGAGGTGGCTCAGTAAAACATATCAGAATAGATAAGGCTCTGATCCTCCATATGGATGCATCTTCAATGGGACTGCTCACAAGAATAAAGCTGAGCTCACATTAAGTGCTTTTCTCAGATTATAACATAAATTAGTCAAGTGTTCTGGAATGTGAATCTTCTCTTGCCACACTGTCCTCATTCCCACCCACTTCTCAGCCTCAGGTATGCAATTAAGAAATCTAGAACTACAAGGAAGGGCAATTAATCCAAACCAGTAGCTTTAGGGTGACTCCGCTTTGCACTGCGGCCCAGATTGTGTGACATGGTCAGGAGACAAATCCTTCCTGTTCCTTCATTGTGTTAATAGCAGGCATCACTCTGGGTGGGGAAGAAATTATCCTCTTGCCAAAGCAGAGCCTGCACTTTTGTCAAAACATAAACCAAGTCACCAGGTGTTTGAACATGCAGCCATAACTTAGTAACTTGCCTTAGTCTTTCAGCTTTGAGGGTAATAATTGTATCACTTAACACATAAGACAGACAAGGAAAGCAAGGTGTTAAAGGTGAAATTCACCCTTCTGCTATAAATCTGAGTTTATAAATCTGCTATAAATCTGGATTTGTATAGGCAATTCTCTGGTGGCCCCATATTTGTATAATGATGTGTGAATACACAAGAAGGATGGCCTGAATCTCAGGAGTCCTGGGTTCAAGTCCCTTTTCTAGCACAGGTTTCCTGTAGTCTCTCTGTACCTTATGTCTCCAGCGGTAATACCTTACAGGGGTTCCTTAAAGATATATGATGTGCTCAGATACTAAGGTAGTTATGGCCAGGTATTCACCTCAGATAGATTCAGCTCTAAATGCACATTTTTATTCACAAAATAAATAAGAATTATGTAGCTGACATCCAATCCTGTATAAATCTTAAGGAATGAGGGGCCATTCAGAACCTGGTTCTAGTTACTACCTCAACCATAGGTTTCCTTTGTGATCTTAAACAAGCCACTTAGTCTACTCTGTGGCTCAGTTCTCCTTGTATTGGCATTGGTACTACCCTGCCTTACAAGGTAATGTTTGTGAGATCCAACCGGGTCAGGAGATTCCTAAATCTTCCCTTTAAACATCCAAATGAACATTACATCACCTGCTCAGCCTGTTATTGAACTCCTCCTTGCTGGGGTCCAGGCTGCCCATATAGGGCTTCATGAGCTACGGGAGCAAGGGATAGGCTGGGTCACTCAGGATCATAATGGGCATTTTGACCTTTCTTACTCTGATGTTCTGTTCAGAGAATAAAGTTCCGGCATGCATCTTTCAGAAGAGGCAGGAGTTCCGAAAGATGCAGGCATCATGCACCTTTCCTAACCATCCCACATTGATGTCACTGAAACATTGCTGTCACTCCCCTTGTGATCCACGTGCCCCAGAGTCACAAACCTGCTTAGCAGAAGGGCATTGATGGCCTTGACTACTTGCATAACAATAGCCCCAGTTGTAGATTTTCCCACTCCAAATTGATTCCTGACTGACTGGTAGCTGTCTGGCAATGGCAAACTTCCCTAGGGCAATTGCCACATGGTGTTCCACAGTCAGAGCGGGGTCTCATGTGGGTCTCCTGGTGCCTCAGGACAGGGGTGAGCCATTCACACAGTTCCAGAAATGTGGCCTTGCACATGCGGAAGTTCTTTACATCTGTTGTCCCATTTCTGCATCAAAATGCAGTCTGAGCTTGTCTCATGATGCCAGAACCGGCATTGCACTGTCTTCTGAGGGTTGACTGGAGGGTGCACTAGCATCAGCATCAGGCCTTGCATGAGCAGGGCCTCCATGCCAAGACGAGCTTCATCCTCGTCCTCTTCCTGGTGGAGTGCCACACGTACATTCTCCAAGTACTGCACCATGAGGCCCTAACCACCCACTGCCCAGTTTTGGTTCCAGTGGTCACCGGAAGCGTAGCCCAGAATGCAAAGCTACCCATGGTGCATGAGAGTCGATGGCAAGCTCCCTAATGGGGACACACTACTTCGGACAACAGTCGATTCTTCCCTACAGTGAGGACACGGACCTTCAACTTCTCAAAATTGGATGGTAAGAATTCAACCTTATTAGATTCGACCTTACCTCATAGTGTAGACATGCCCTAAGAGTCTCAGAATCTAGGTGGGAGGGAATGAGAATAATTGGATAGATAGATTAGATCATTTTTATGTGCAATATGGATACCACCTTAAAGACTGATAGACTCAAAAATCCAACATTTTTCTTTTTTATCAGTTTGCAAGTTCACACACAATAGAACTATACATCAATATGTACAGCCGGTGTCCGAGTTGTGAACGGTTGACTTACGACCGTTCGCAGTTACAACTGAAGCTGTCGTAAATGGCAGACTCTGAGTTACGAATGCAATTCACGCTTACGAACAGCGCGGTGGCGTGTAACTCTATGGGGTCCAACTTACGGACAAACCGAGTTACGACCAATTGCTTGGTCCGTAACCAGTTTGTAAGTCGGAAAGAGGCTGTATGTTGCCAATTCAACAATAATTGACACAAAATACATTGTTTCCCCCCCACAGCACAGATTTAAAAGCAAGGTACATTGAATTTATATGAATAAAATCTTTATAAAATACTTCTTGGAAATTCAGAGGTGGGTGATGAAAATGAATCATGGAAAAACATTCCTATGAAGAAAACATAGAATCATAGAATCAGTAGAATCATAGTGAAGATTGCTGCCACACCTTAATGCCTTGTGCTCTGCATGTTTTTCCAGAATAGAATCATACAGTACTACAACTGGAAGGGACCTTGAGAGGTCATTGAGTCCAGTTCCCTGCCCTCATGACAGGACCAAGCACCATCTAGATCAGGGGTGGCAAAAGGGCCTCTGCGGGCCAGATCTAGTCTGCCAAGTGGGTTGATCTGGCCCGCAGAGGCCCTGCCACTCCCCCCACCCTCAGGCCAATTAGGGTCTGGGGGTGGGGGAAGCACACAAAGTTTCCTCTGCCCTACTCCCTGCCCTGTGAGTGGTGCATGGCACTTAGAAGTGCTGCACACTCGTGGCAGGGCGGGAGGAGGCTTCGCATGCTCCCCTGCCCCCAGGCCTGGCAGGGTAGAAGGAGGCTTCACGTGCTCCCCTGCCCCCAGGCCTCCTCCCACCACCAGGGGCATAGGTGCTTAGTGGGAAGGAGAGGGGGGCAAAGGGGCTCCCCCACCTCCAGACCAATGATGGTCTGGGGATGCAGAAACCCAGAAGCATCCTGGCCCCGCCCCTTTAGTTTGAGATCCCACCCCTTCTGGTGCGGCCCCAGTGCCACTTCACAAATTTTTGAAGTGGCTCCCAGCAAAAAATTATTGCCCACCCCTAATCTAGATCATCCCTGACAGATGCCTATCTAACCTGCTCTTGAATATCTCTAGTCATGGAGATTCCACAACCATCCTAGGCAATTTATTCCAATGTTTAACCACCCTGACAATTAGGAAGTTTTTCGTAATGTCCCACCTAAACCTCCCTTGCTACAATTTAAGCCCACTGCTTCTTGTCCTATCCTCAGAGGCCAAGAACAATTTTTCTCCCTCCTCCTTGTAACACTCTTTTAGATACTTGAAAACTACTATCATGTCCCCCCTCAGTCTTTTATTGCTCTTTTCTGTACCTTCTCCAATTTCTCCACATCTTTCTTGAAACGTGGTGCCCAGAACTTTACCCAATACTCCAATTGAAGCCTAATCAGTTCAGAGTAGAGTGGAAGAATGACTTCTTGTGTCTCGCTCACAACACTCCTGTTAATGCATCCCAGAATCATGCTTGGTTTTTTGCAACAGTGTCACACTGTTGACTCATGTTTAGATTGTGGTCCTCTATAACCCCTAGATCCCTTTCTGCAATACTCCTTGCTAGACAATCACTTCCCTTTCTATGTGGCTATGTCTAGACTGACCCCTCTTGCGCAAGAGAATATGCAAATGAGGCAAAGCGGTGAATATCACTATGCCTCATTAGCATACTTAATGAGCTGCCATTTTGTGCAAGGGGCTTTTGCACAAAAAGGAGCTGTCTACATGGGTCCTTTTTGCGCAAACCCCTCTCTTACGCAAGAGCTGTTCTTCCTGAAAAAAAGCAGCAGTAGGCAATAAAGGAATAATATTTTGAAACAACATACACCCCCAGTGAGGAATGCCAATGAGCACGGTACATTTAAGAACATTAAAAAATAACCTATTTTCCTGGCAGGTCCCATGTCATATGTTTTTGTGAGAATTTCTAAAAATTGCACAATATATCAGCAGAATAAGTTTTTAAAAGAGAAATGACAGCATATTGTAACAGGGGATCTGTCCCTTTTAAGAGAAGTAGGGATTAGGGCCAGTGAATCCAGAAGTAGGGATTAGGTCCATGGCCATTCCTTTAAAGGTCTGAGACTCTTAGGGAATGTCTACACTATGAGGTAAGGTCAAATCTAATAAGGTCGAATTCTTACCACCCAATTTTGAGAAGTTGAAGGTCCGTGTCCTCACTGTAGGGAAGAATCGACTGTTGTCCGAAGTAGTGTGTCCCCATTAGGGAGCTTGCCATCGACTCTCCTGCACCATCAGTAGCTTTGCATTCTGGGCTATACTTCCGGTGATCACTGGGACCAAAATTGGGCAGTGGGTGGTTAGGGACTCATGTCGCCAGCGTTCCATAATGCACTCCTCTAGTCCTCTGTGGTTACGTCTAGACTGCAAGCCTCTTTCGAAAGAGGCTTTTTTGAAAGATACTTTCGAAAAAGCCTCTTTCGAAAAAGAGTGTCTAGACTACAACCAGTACTTTCGAAAAAACAAGCTGCTTTTTTGAAAGAGAGCACCCAGGCAGTCTGGATACTCTCTTTCGATAAAGCACAGTTTGCATTACATAGCGCCTTTTTTCGAAAGAGTACTTTAAAAAAAAGGCGTTATTCCTTGTAAAACGAGGTTTTCTGCAGTCGAAAAAACTGTCGCATTCTTTTGATTTACTTTCGAAAGAACGCAGCAGCAGTCTAGACGCAGGGGAAGTTTTTTCGAAAAAGGGCCACTTTAAAAAAAAAAACCCTGTAGTCTAGACACACCCTGAGTGTGAAACTGATGGTTCCTTCCTAAGTGGAGTATGTTGCATTTGTCCTTATTAAACTTCATCCTATTTGCCTCAGACCATTTCTCTAGTTTGTCCGGATCATTTTGAATCATGACACTATCCCCCATAGCACTTGCAACCCCTCACAGCTTGGTATCATCTGCAAACTTAAGCGTAGTACTCTCTATGCCAATATGTAAATAATTGATAAAGATATTGAACAGAACCGTACTCAAAACAGACCCCTGGGGAGCCTTAGATTGTTTAGTTTAGGGATGAGAAATAAAATGTGACAAGAGAGAGGCACAGAAAATAACAAATTGTATAAAGAAGACAGAGTAATCCTTTTAACTCCTTTTTTTTAAAAAAATACAAGAACAAAGGGATATTCAGAGAAGGATTCAAAAAAAGGATTAGCATTCAAAATGATTTTTGGAATAGCCATATATATACTTATGGGATTTAAAACTTGTATGTATAAGCAATATAAATTCTATTATCTCTGGTCAGAAACTAACCAACTAAGGGTGCGTCTAGACTGCAGGGTTTTTCGGAAAAATGGCTGTTTTTCGGAAAAAACTTCACTTACGGCCACACTGCTATTGCGTTCTTTCGAAAGAATATCAAAAGAACGCAGGGTTTTTTCCGACATTGGTAAACCTCATTCTACGAGGAAGAACGCCTTTTCCGAAAGAGCTCTTTTGGAAAAAGGCGTGTGTGGACACGGAAGAGGGAGTTTTTTCCAAAGAAGAGGCCTCTAGAAAAAAGCACAAGTGCCCTGGTGGCCACTCCGTCCATAGTAATCACAGATTAAATGCGAGATAGCGTCCATTCAGTGTGGATGCTATCTTTTGAAAAAATAGATCGCTTATTCGATGCGCTTTGGCAGTGTGGACGCTCTCTTTCGGAAGAAGTTTTTTCGGAAGATCTCTTGTGGAAAAGCTTCTTCTGAAAGAAGACTGCAGTCTAGACATACCCTAACTGATGAGGTTAGGAATAAATTTCCTCCATAGACATGTTATTCCAAAATTGTTCACTATGGTTTCTTTCTCTTCCTGTAAAGCATCTAACAAAGCCCACTGTCAAAGTCAGATTACTGGACCGGATAACCTGTTATGAAAGCACATCAAATGAATGGTCTGTCTATTACATAACCATGAGATTAATATTGATTTTATTTATATGAATATATAATGTTTGCATGGGACTTTTAAAAGCACTCGACATTGGGATAACTCGGTTTCCATTTAAATCAAGAGTAAAACTCTCTTGGCAGCAGAGTTACGCCAGCACCAATCACTTTTGAAAATCCCATCTGTCTCTCTATTAATACATCTTTCTAGTGACAGCCCAACACCTGCATTTCTCTTAGAATAGATTCCCACAATTCATTTTCAGCAGGTCTAATATGGCCACAGAAAGAGAATTGTCTTCATGATGTAGGACCAGTAGGTGAATGTGGTAACAAAGGACGCTTTCTTCAAAACCAATCTGTATTTATCCACAGGTATTGGAGGAAAAAAAGCTCAAAGCATCAGGAAGGCCACACACATCTGTCTTACCTTACAGTTTAAGTAGACCTAATATCAGACACCCCAACATCTGAAAATGAAGTACAGTTTCCTTTCCACCTGACACTGTCTCTCCCCTCCTAAAAGCTCAGATTGTTATAGTTCCAAAGTCTTTTGTTCCAGTGTTCCTATCTGAAACCTCCTCCTATTATGAATGTAGGGAAAGTCTCCCACAGACCAAGAGTTTGACACTTGTACACTGTATCCTTAAGGACTACTAGTATGAGTTAACTAAAGCTACTGATTGCCTTCCTCCAGATGTGCAAAGCAGAACTGAGTGGAACCCATGTAGCAAACAGCATGACAGTAATTAAACAAACAAAAAGAATAAAACATATTCCCCTTGTTCTGCATACCATATTTTGACAATAAACGCCCACTGCATTATTTTAAGAAAATATATTGATACAATTCATGAAGCATTTACTGAGGGCATAGTCTTGCACCCATTAACATCAATGGGAGTTGTGTCATTTGATTTCAATTAATATGATATGGATTCCAGTTTTTAACCAGTGTCTAATGGGTTTTGACAATGTAAGGATGTCAGCATTTGGCTCATTGATAACAATCCAATTCCAAATGCCAATCATTTCAACAAAACCAAACCATGTATCATGTATTTGCCTAATTTTTTATCTGAGCCCATTTTAGATTTATACTGAATGACCATGCTTTTATTTTCAAAATCCTGAGTAAAACTTCGATAAAAAACCTTTAATGCCATTCTGTACATTTCATGTACAACACCTGTATCACACGATAATATTAGAAGTTGTGGCAAAGTTTAATGAAGAATAACAGAAGTGACAAATAATTCCATAAGACAGCAAATTTAATTTATGAACATTAATAACATCACAATTAGAATTCAGCTAACAGGAAATCCACTTTGCCTTTCTTGTGCTACTTGTTACAGATGACAGTAAATGTATGTTTACTGGTCGGGATACCAGCAGGTTTCAGTTCTATGCTCCGTGCCACACATTCTTCTTCCATAGTAAGCAAGTTTTGCCATTTGTGGAAGCAGAGTGGGTCAAGGTCTCTTGATCTTTCTATTATTAGCTGGTGTTTTTCAGTGGTGCTTTATACAAAGAGTACTTGGCATAAAACATTGCATTCCAAGAAACTTTTTTTAAAACACACAAAGTATTTAAAAAGTCTGTTTTATTTTTTCCAGTCAATGCAGTTCTCAACAGCTCTAAACTGTTCTAAAACATATCTCACCCATTCCATCTCTGGTGCAAATCCATTGAAGTTCGAAGTTATGCTAAGGATGAGCTGGGACTTATGTTCAATGCAATTGCTGTTTAGTTTAGTTTGCATGTAGGAATCCCTGCTTTGAGAAAAAGCAGATGCCAAACCTATTTTCCATTTTGATAAACAAATGCTACATGCATACAGTAAGCCCTTCCCCGCCATGAAGATTTCTAGCATTCCTAATGCCCATTAATTTATTGTGTTGACAATTATAAAATAAATGGTTACCAATAGTGAAACTAACCAATCCAGGCTCCTCTCCCCAAATAGTTTTGGGGATGGAATCTCTCTCTAAACTGCAGGCAGGGCCCAGGACATGGCTGCAGTCTCTCTGCAATTGCTACTCCAGTTCTTACAACAGGAGCAAAGACTCTATTACTCTGAGTCAGCCAGAATTCTTCCTGAGGACCTTACTGAAGAGCCACTCTGCTCCCCAGCTCAGACATATGCCCTTAAGATAAAATCTAAACCTTACTTTACAGACAAACTTTCCTTTAAAAAACACACACACACCACCACAAGGGTTCAAACATAAGCCACAGAATCATATGATCTCCTTGTGAGCTTTGTCCTCCTTTTCCTCTGCCTCTTGTCCACTGTTTCTCATCATCATTTTATCTTGTACCATGCAAAGCACTGATGTGCCAGAGGGAACTACTCCTTGTTAAAGTTCTTCTACTGAAACCAAGTAAGAGTTAACATCCCAAGGATTTTAGTCTCTCTCTGAAAGCGAGAGCCTAGAAGCTGCAAAATCATCCTTGCCAGAGATGACTTATCCCTGGCTGGGGCTCAGAATACTTTGAAAAAGTGAACTGATATAATCTGGTACACTGCAAAACATCAAACAACCTGTATTTTAACTAAAATATTCCCAGGGTAGAAGAATTCCAGGTCCTCCCCTCTTATTCTCCTTCAAGTTACACAAACTGAACAATGTGCTCAATATAAACATTTCTCAGACAGAAGGTATAAACATGCCTAGAGAAGTGCACTTAGTTTGTTTGCCAAGTAGCGTTTCATCATTCATCTGCTAAGGGAAAGTATTTTAAAGTGGGAAAACATTGTGATGTATACACATACACTCCACTCCTCTGTCAGCAGGCCCAAGCAACCCAGTTCTCAGGGCTTATTCACAAGAGAAAGGAGGGAAAGTTGTGGGAGCACCATGTTAAAATATTGGCAACACATCACAGGTGTAAATGTAGGCCTGTAGTCCCAGCGAATTCAAGCGTGTAAGTGTTTGCAAAACAAATGTCCAGATTGTCAGCTCTTTGTAACAGGGTCTGTAGCCAGATTCTTACCTTACTTACACTGGCAGAGCTGGTCTTACCATGAGGCGAACTGAGGCGGCCACCTCAGGTACCCGACTGGGGGGCGGGGAGGAGAAGGGTGCCACTAGGACCCAGAGTGTAGAAGTTTTGGCCCAAGCGAGGGGGCATGGGGGCATCATTTGAGCTCCCCGCCTCAAGTGCCAAAATGTTGTGGGCCGGCCCTCTACACTGGTGAGTAAAAGACTTTTCTAGCTCTGCTGCATCAGATTAGAATCAGGCTCCATGCCTGAGCTGTTTGCAAAGTTCCCATGGAACCCAATAAATAATAATGAAAATCTGTATGTCTTTAAGCAACGACTTGTGGTTTTCAAAGGGCAATATGTGGCCAGTCAAGTCTGCCATAAATCGACAGTACATTGATTTTAACTCAAATATGGATATATAAATACGCCAACCCCCATTTGTGCCTTGGCAGAATACTTGTATTTAAAAAAAAAAGACTTTTAGCCATCCAGACTCAGAGTCAACATGAGGTCAAGCTCAGATTGTTAACTCATATGATGTAAATTAAAGTGGCAGACAGCGTGAGCAGATTACACATGGTACAGACATCTGATAGTGTCTGTTTCCGATGGATTTCTTCAATCTCTTGGAGGAATGACAACATCTATTAATAGAAGTACTAATAGAGTCATGGCACAAAAATTCTAATAGTGTTAGAAAGCGATTTGCTATATGATGAAAGGGCAGCTGGATGGGAGTGATATCTGTGTGACTTTTTAAGAGAAAACTATAAGAGAGCAACTAAAAATGCACTTGTGATATCATCAGTTGACATTAAATAGTTCTTTCCTAATGGTGCTGACATTAACAAATACCAACATATCTCCTCTTGTACTGCATTCTGAAACCCCCCCCCCCCCCCCCCGCATTAAAATGGAATTACAAATATTCTATTCAAGACCCTTTGTATACACACAGCCATAAAAAGGTAACTAGAAAAAAAAAGAGAGAGACTGATATCAGATTCTGTTGTAAGGCATACAGATGTAATTCTAATCAGTGGGGGTTTCATATGCATATCTGAAACAAGAATAAGACTGCAGATAGATTGAATGAAATTTCTGTATGTTGGTAAATTATTGATTTTAGTTGACTTTTAATATACTATGGGATTTATGAAAAGTTGATAAAAGTCAAAGTAAGCCTTCCCATTGACTTCAATGGACTTTGGATCTGGCCCCTGCACATAAAAAAAATAAACATTTATGATAACTGTACATGTTTAATATGAAGGGCAAATTCTGCCTTTAGATGTTCAACAGGGTTCACATGAAGACAAATGGAGGATGAATTTGGCCACAAAGTTTTATAGTAGAATTTTAGCAATAACTACTGGACTTTTTTATGAATCTACATTTGATCCATCTCAAGCACCTGGAACTACAACTCCCACACATACGCTTGCCTTTGAAATCAAATCAAAGTGCAGAAAACAAGAGAAAAATATTTTTCTTGTTATCTCCGCCAGCAAAAACATTCAGGCAATACATATCTTGTCCAGCTTTTGTCCTCATCACCTTTGATCCTAAACCAGAGATTTTCTACTGATGCAATTCCAGAATGGTTTCCAAATCCCTCTGAAATCTTTAATTTGTTTCTAATCCATAAATAACCCTTCATTTCATATGCAGCTGTTTGCAGCAGATCTGTAACATATTCCATCCCAATGGCCAGATCTGTATTTCCAGAATCTTAGAAACTACTAGATTTTTGCTGAGTACTTAAATGAAAATCATCCAATTTGTCACTCTCATAGGACCAGACTATGGATGAAATTAGCGCAAGTTTGTAACTAGGAGGGATGACATAAGGAGACATCCTTTTCCTTTGGCCTTACACACTCTAAGTACAGTAGAATGTCTTCCCCATTCTATGTTAATGAAAGAGTGGGGCTGCAGGAAACATCAGCCAGCTATAGAGGAGAAAACACTGCACAATCTTAAGGATGTTGCGTAGATGTATAGCAAAAGACAGGTCCTGCCTCAAAGTGCTTATAACCTTACTTAATTACAGCATTCAATGGGTAGATGAAACTAAACAGCTGGGGACTAGGAAAAGGAAGATTGAATAATAAGTTTGTCCATCGGGGTGTCTGCCTAAATTTAGTGCAATAAGTAAATCAGAGGTGCTGGTAACATAATGGCCAAGCCCTTATCAGACAGATCTGAGAATCTTTATGACACTCTTCCTCCCTCTTTTCCCAAAATGTCAGCTGTTCCCACAGCCTTTCTACAAGATTCTCTGTTTGTTCCTTTATACATTTTCCTGTATTTGGTTGTGAGTAAATATAACCAGTCCATCTCCTCCCTCTAGTGTCTAGTTTCAGTACTGTTTCACTATGGCATAGCAAGCATCTGACACTGGAAGGAAACCTGTTCACATGCACTAGCCAGCTACACTACATTACTTTAACTTACTTCCACTTCCATTCTTCTGTTAGGTGCCATTTCTCTTACAGCCCTCATTTCCAGCACCTTAGCACGTATGTCTGTTTAGATTCTTATACTTATGGCCCTTATGCTTTCCCCCCATGCTACTGAAAACAGAGAGGGTTTTTTTTTCACCTTACATATTATCGGTGGGATCTAAACAGGAAGTTATAAAGTTTTTACATTTATAATTAGGTTTTTCATTTCCCAAACCTTGCTTCAAACATTCTGTTTTACATTGTTCAGAGCCCCACTCTGGCTGTGTATTTATACAACATATTGCATTGGGAGCTGTTCTAAGAAGAGTTGAAAAACACATTTCCTGTTTTTTACCAACCCTTAGGGACACAGTTATTGGGCACACGTCCCCACTGGGACTGGCTCAGAGCACTGTTTGCCTCAGCTCCCAGGGAAAGAGGGCATTGTGCTCCAAAGAGTAGAGGGGTTAGTTATTATGATAAGGGCTCCAGTCAGATATCAGGTTCATTGTGTGTACAGGCATGACATAAAAAAGCCAGGTTCTACTCCAAAAAGATTAAAAGTTTGGCTCATGACCCAACCCATCAAATGGATGAAAGGGGAGAAGAGAAAAACGGAAGGATAAGGGAACAATTAAATGAGCACAGTAAGCAATAGTATCAGTCACCAGCTATTTTGGCATGGGATGTAAATCAGGCTGGCTCCCAGGCACCCAAGCAAGGGTTTGTCCAAAACTGGCCCTGAGAGTCATTTCCTCTTTGTTGCCTCAGAATCCTGTCTATTCTAATAACAGTGTTGTCACAGACTATCAGGAATACTTGTCTGGTCTACACATAAGCACATGTACAAATCTTTGCAGGATATAGGCCTAAATTGAGTCCACAACGATACCAGCACAGCCCCACTCTCCAGCTGCTCAGCTGTAACCAACTGGAAATTTAGTAAACAATTATGATGATAGACCTCAAGGAATGGGAGCCAACATCCTCTCTGTTACCCTGCAGGAGTAAAAGCCAGATAACACATTTTGGCACTAAAGTCAGAAGCTATCATTCTGAATATGAATGGAGGGCAGATCTACTGAGTAGGAAGAGGCCACTGTTATAGACATTATTTTTCAGATTAGAAATTCACTTAGAATGCTAAAAAATTGCAAGAGCGGAACACTAAATTGACAATGTACACAATGACAAGCAGAAAATGCAAGCAATAAGGCTAAGGTTGTATTAGTGTACGTTTGGGAATTTAATAATGTAAATATACCTATATTACAAATATATATGGTACAACTGTGTGTGTGTGTGTGTGTGTGTGTATATTTACACCCTACAAGAATATATGTATCTACACACACACACATTGCATCTCCTACATCACTGGTCTGAGTAGCCAAATTCCAGAAACTGTGAAAAGAGATCTCTGGCATCAGGCATCAGCATCTGTGCACTTGGCAGATTTCCTAAATAGCTGTATTTGTTGCATTGGCTTTGCTTCTGGGTCTATCATCACATGATTAGATGGGTGCTATGCTTCCTGACCTGCTTTGTCTTCCTAAAGACCATTTCCTTTCTTTTCCTTTGGAATACAAGATATTTTCTATTTATTTGGGAATAAGACAGGACACATTTCTTGTGAAATATGCTTTTTTTGAGATAAACCAACAGCTGACATGAGGGGGCAAACCTCAAGATGATTAATTACTAGAAAGAATATTTATCAATAACACCACATTAATGATTATAACTCTGCAATTACAGTGTATCATTCAGTGAATCCTTGACTGCTTTCTATAATATTATTTTTCAGAGATACTGTCAATTTAAAACTCATAGACCCAATCCATCATTGCATTACATGGACATGAAACTGAAATAACACATATAACTCACGCCCCATAGATATGTTCTTTTACAATACAGGCGTAGTAGAGTTCATCCAAGCCAACATTAGTCCCCCCATTTCTGCCTCAGTTTCCCCACTCTCATAAAAGCCATGGGCTAACAGACAGGCCAATGCATCAGCAAAACTCCCAGAGACATCAGCATTGCACTTCTTTTCCAGGGATACATTTATTGTGCAACAACAGTTCAGCATCAAGTGAGACAGGTAAAGCAATTGCAACACCATGTCTGTTTCTAAGGCCTCTGCCTCAGAAAGTGCTTACTGAGTCCTGCAGAGCAAATATCCCCAGCCAGGCCTTCCACTTTCCTGACTCTGGCATGGCAAGTTAACCTCCCAGATCCTTACTTTTACCCCCAGGTTCTCCCCAGGTTACCTCAGGGTCGACTTATCCATTAGGCACAGTAGGCACAGTGCATAGGGCCCACGATACTTTTAGGGGCCCACGAAAATGTTTTGATTTCTTTTAAAATCAGAAGAAAAAAAAATGAACTTTTAGGGTCGAAGAAAATGTTTAAATTTTTTTCTCACATCAGAAAAAAATGAAACTTTTAGGGCCCACGAAAATCTATTAAATTTTGCCTAAAACAGAAAAAAATAAAATGTGGAAGTATTTAAAGTTCTATCAAAAATAATTTTTAATATTTTTTTTTTTTTATGGAGGAAGGGGCCCACGAAGGCAAAAGTGCCTAGGGCCCACGAAAGTCATAATGCGGCCCTGGGTTACCTACCTGTAGTTTTTACCCTGCAGTGGGTAGCTTGTTGGCCTTTTATCTCACCAGTGGGGAGGCACTGATTAGGCACACATAGCAACTTAAACCCAGCTGCCTTAAAGGACCATTCCAGTCTGTAACTCAAAGGCCAAGTCTAAACTAGCACATTACAATGCTGTAACACTTTGGCTCAGGGGTGTGAAAAAACACCCCCTCCCCTGAGCGCAGCAAGTTACAGTGCTATGAACCAGGCTATGGCACTGGGAGCCACACTCCCAACACTGTTAGCTACTCACTTTGCAGAGATGGTTTACATTAGAGATGTAAGCAACTAGTCGACTAATCGACTACCCTATAAGCATATGCTGACTGATAAATACTGACCTGATAAGTACTGACTTGACTAGTCATTTCCCCCCCCTTACTGCCTCTATCAGAAAGAAGCAGCAAGAGGAGGGGGGTAGGCTTAAAAGCTGGTTCCCACTAGCACCATCTCTACAGGGGGCTGTCATGAGCCAGGAATCAGCTGGGAATCATCCCAGCAGGGAATCCCCCCCAGCTGCGCTTCTGCCTTTTAAATGTATTAAGAGCCTGGTGGCTCTTAATACATTTAAAAAGTAGAGGCATAGCATCTGGGACCGGGCGCGAGCTGGGACAGCTGATTCCCAGCTCATGCCCAGTCTCCTGACTATGCCTTTTAAAAGTATTAAGAGCCGCATTTAAAAGGCAGAACTGCAGTGGGGTTAGCTTCCAGGGCAGGGAGCTAAACCAGCTGTGGCTATGCAGTTTCCCCCCTTATCAACTAATCGAGTAGTCGATGGAAATTCCATTAACTACTCGATTAGCTGATTAAACGCAATTTAACATTCCTAGTTTACATAGAGCACTGGGAGAGTTCTCTCCCAGCACCTGTGCCATGACCACACTTTCTATTTACAATGCTGCTGCAGCTGCTTTTTAAACTATTAAGTGTAGACAAAGCCTAAGTTATTAATAGCATCTTAAATGTTTAGAAGGGAAAGAATATTAAAAATCAATGTACTGGTCTCTATATTCTGATTAATTTTTCACATTTCCCTCAGCTTGGGCAATAAAAATCAATGAAGCCAGGTTCAGAGATTTGTGGTTGTTTTTTAAATAGAAAACTTCACTTTCAGATTCTTAGTGCTGCCAACTTTGAGTTTCCAAACAGATGTTGGTGCTTGCTGCTCTTTGTTTATATTACTCACCTATTGTTTCTACCAGGCCCAAAGCTCAGTGAAGTCAGTGAGAATCTTTCTATTGACTTTAATAGGCTTTGTATCATGCCTTAGGGCCCCAGATTGCTCCATGCATAGACCTCTGTCCCTGCACAAAGCCACATCACAGCTTGCAGGGCTGGAGCTTTAAACTTTAAATGTTTAGCTGCAGGGTCCAAGGGTAACATTTTAAAATGTGCTTAAGTGACTTAGGTGCCTAAATGCCTTTTTTTTTCCAGAAGTGACTTAAGCCCAGCTTCCTGAACGTATTTTACTCCTGTCTATCCTTGACATCACTCCAAGTTATGACCCTGATAGGATTTCACACTGTTTGCACACCATTAAATGACTGCACAACCACAAGGTACTGGGGAACCATGTCATAATCTCTTAGAGGCACAGCACAAAATTTCACCTCTTGTGTCTGAGCATTCAAGGCAGAATTTGACTCTTCATATTTATGCCTGATAATCTTGAACATTTTCTCCATTCTAAAGGTCTTCCTTTAAAAGAAGGAACTGGCTCACCCAGATCTTTAGTTATCCTATTGCCCTCACCGCAGTACAGCTACTTTGATTGAGACCCCCTCATCCACCATGATATGTTCTGACTGGTTTCCAGACTCAGAAATATAATGTCAGTGAGAACCTTAAGCCCTACAAACTACAGCACTGGTGACAATCAATACTTCGGCTTTTGGGTAACTCTGTTATGCTAGTCTTTATCAAGATCATTTCTATCTGGTGCTCCCACACTCAGGCAAATGCATTGTGATCCACATTGAGGTTACAAGATGCAGTTAGCAGGGCACTCCTCAGGAACAGGGGTGAAGAGTTATATGGGCCCATTCACCAGCAATATTCAGGGTATGGGAGCCCAGCTTAACCAAAGTTCTGCAGCCCACACCTGTCTGCCTCCATGTGCCTCCCTTGGGTATCCCTTCCAGCCCTCCCCGGGCTTACTCAGGCCCTGTCCTTCTGTCTTGGATGGACAGATCCTTCCCTTTTCTGGTGGGACCCTCCACCAGCATAGGGCCCCCCTAGCACAGATGAGTGCCAGCCAGTAGTTTCCATCATCCTTCACCCATTGCCCATCACTGGTGTCCCACACCTCCCTCTTCCACAACCCTTTCTCCCCTCTCGCAAGACTGGGTGGGGTCCTCCAATGCCACCTCTAGGTCAGAGCCAGTCCTTATCACCCCCTTGTCTCAGGGTCCTCCTTGCCTTTTTCAGCTCTCTAGCCTTGGGGTCCCCCTTCAGCAGTACCAGGACTTGAGGCCCCATAACAATGTCCTCTCCACCACTAGCCAGGACTGGGATCTTCCATTCATCTGTTTTTCTCCCTCCCTTACCCCTCCCAGCCCTCAGAGAAAACAGATCCCCCAGCATTAGGGCACATATAGACCCGCCAAAAGCCACTCAGTTCCCAAGACTTCATTATAACAACAAAAAAGAACTACAATATAACACCATTATAATGAGACAGCTAGGTACTATCAATATTTAACCTGCAGCCAGCAGCTGCCCTTGAAGTTCACTGTAACCAGATGTCACCCATACAAAAAATGTTAAGGAGGGTCCCATACAGGCTGACTTGCCCCAGGCCCTGCAGACCTCAAGGGACAACCCATAGCAACTCTTCCCTTCCCCCCTTCCCTGACGGGTAACTACAAGTGCAAAGGGGGCTTATCCTGGAGTCTGAACCTAAGTGGCAGTCTGGAGCTTGGGGTGAGTGTCACGACGCCCTGCCCCCTTGCCTGTAGTCACTACTCCTGTCCCATCCTTAGCAAGGGGCAGCCCCATCCTCCACCTTCAGTGAGGCTACAGTCAGAGGCAGCAGTAGGGAAGGAGGCACATACAGGATGGCAGCCCCCAGCCCCGGACCTGAGAGAGTGCATATGAGTACATGCAGTGCCTGTGGTGTGAGGTGAGTGTGCTGCCGAGGGAAGAGAGGGCCCATTCCCCATCCTCCTCTCTGCCTCAAGCCCTAGGGCAACCTGCCTGTACCTCAAACCTCTCACCCCTGAACCCACCCCAGAGCCTGCACTCTCAGACAGAGACCTCATGCCCCACACCCCAACCCTCTGCCCCAGTCCTGAGCCCCTTTCTGCACCATGTACCTGCTCCTTCCCCACAGCCCTCACACCATACTCGAACCCTCTATCTGAGCATCTCCCTAACCCCTCATCCCCATCTCTACCCCAGAGCCCTCACATTGCTGCATTATGTTAAAAAATAGATATTGGCTTACAAGCAGATGTGTGTGTGTGGGGCACAGAACTTGGTCCCATTCTGGGCACCACCAAAAATTACACATGCTCACTGCTCCTGTTCAGGAAACATAATGTTCAATTTTCACTGTAAAAGATACAAAGTTTGACCTTAATGGGAACCTTGTTTTTAACAATATAACACACTTGCACTGGTTTGTTACTTCATAATTTGATGTTATTCTTTGAAACAATTTTTACTGCAGGAATTGTTTAGTCTATTTTTATATCTTCTGTGGTTGTTTTGGCTAGGTACATAGCAGATTAGACACTTCTGCTAATTTATCTTTTTCTTCTATTTGTATTCTGGGTCTCTTCTGTCACGCTGAATACTTAGCACACATTTTATTGGACAGGATGCAGATTCAACTATTTCTGATTGCTACTTTAAATTCCTCACAGTGCTCCTTGTTTGTATTTATTCAATAAATAGTCCCCACAAAGCCTACTACAGGTTTGATCTCCCTGGTATGATACTTGTGATGCCTGACCAGTCCTGAAGAGGGAGTTTGCCAGATCAGGGGAGGTCAATTTCAGCCCCTCTTCTCATGAACTCCTGGCTGTCTTGGGGTCTGTCAGCAGATTGCCAGGGTCCCCTACCTCCTGCCACTGGGCTCCCAGACAGGGCTGGCCTTACCATGAGGCGAACTGAGGCGGCCACCTCAGGTGCCAGACTGTGTGTGTGGGGGGGAGGGGGGGGGGGGGGGCGAGAGGGGGCACTAGGACCTAGAGTGTAGAAAATTGTGTCTGTTGCTGGTGCATATGTATTCTCTCTGCAGTACCATGAGAGGAGTAGAACAGGAAGAAGGCAGAATTGAGACCTTTCAAAGTTTTGGCCCAAGCGAGGGGGCATGGGGGCATCATTTGAGCTCCCCGCCTCAGGTGCCAAAATGTTGTGGACCGGCCCTGCCCCCAGCTCTGCAGCCAGACCCAGGATGCCTGGGGCTCCACTGCCTCACAGCCCTGGGGCCACTCAGGCTCTGCTGCCCCAGGACTGCTCCAGCTCTGCTGCCAGCCTCAGGCCACTATTGCATCAGGAGCCTCCTTCATCATCAGCAGCAGAGACGGTCATATTTTATGCATAGACACCATTTTTAAAAAAAGCAAAAACGAATGCATAACGTGGATTTTAAGCTATCTTAGATTCCAGACTTTCATACCCCAGAAGGTGGTTACTTATTTGACATTCTGGGAGTTTTATCTTCCTGATATATTCTCAAAATGCCACCCACTGTTTTCATATTCTTGAGATACATTTTCCATCTCTATATAATGTACTGCCTACCCAATTACTATGGAACCATTTTGTCAAATCAGCAGCTCTCCCTGGCCTGTCTAAAAATTATTTTATTTGCTAACATTAGGTTCGAAGTAACTCCTGTGAGACTCTCAGAGGAGAAATCTTTCAATTCTGAGCTATTTGCTAATACACTTAAGCTACTGTAGCAGATGTCAGGGCCCCTCCTTTTGTGATATTAGTTAATTAGGCTGTTATTCCAGAATTCTCTGGGTTAGAGTAGTCCCAGAACACATGCTTATAATTTCCTCCTGAGCTGAAAATGTTCCAGCATAAATTATTTTCTTGTGATCCCAATTTGGGTAAGTGTTTGGGTGTCCAGGACCATCTGTGAAGTACACTGAATTGTATTTCCTCTCAGTTAACAATCCTTGTTGATGAATAGCTCTTAACCCATCTCCTGATACAATTTTCTCTAAGTATTAGACCCTAATCCATCTTCCCTGCCTATTTTAAATATGGGCATCATCCTTCCCCCCAAAAAATGACACCAAGAGGCTCCTAGCTCCACCCAATTAATGCAATCTCTCACATTGCTTTCTCCTAGCTGTCCTTAGTTATGCTATCCAGTCCTTTAATTGATTTCTACTCCCAGATCACTGATCACTTGCTGCTCTTCAGAAGCTTTTATTTTTCTTGGCCTGTCCCGAGTGACATGCATAATGGGCACCAGCTACAGCAGATATGGTACCATGACTAATTCTGGCTTGGTTACTGGCATAGAAACTAAATGGGCAAAACTCAAGAATTAGAAGCAGAATCATTGTGCCGGGAAATATTTTCCTTGGATTTTTCAACTTAGCCCTTTAATCAAAGTTATGGACATTTCTAAAGCACTCATCACTGGCAAAGGCAGATCATGAGATTACAAGTTAGGTCTGCACTAAGTACAGTGAAATGGATGCAGGCATGGAAAACTAGCAGGTCTGGGATTACAGTTCAGCCTCCTCTTCAACTATAATTCAACAAACTTCCAAGTACATTATCCTATCCTTTGTTGCCCATTTATTGCCTCTTTCATCTCAAGTGGTTTTTTTTATAGATTGGTTAACTGCTGTAACTAAGATATCTCACTTGTCACTTACGCTGTGGATCGATAACTCTCATTGAAGTAATTGGTTCACAGGCACTTTGTTTTAGCCTGAGTGCAGTAAGATGTAGTAAACAAACAAATATAGTATTTAAGAGTTCTGTCTTTGAGGTGTGATCCTACAAACCTTTGTGTATGTGAGTAGTGATTACATCAGTAATCCTATTAACTGCAATGGAATAGTTCACAGGAGCAAGGGTTGGCAGGGTCAGGTCATTGCCATGGTAGCAATGCTCATCCCTGTCTTCTCTCATCTTCCAGGAGCCAGTCTTGAGGTGCAGTGTCCCCTCAGCTTCCACTGAAGTTACTTGCAATTGCATGCTCTGTAACTCATGGGTTCAGTTCCTAGTCTCTGACCAGAGAACCGATACTGCTCCCCTTTATCTGAAATGACAAAACACCCTCAAGATGTAGGATCAGGCTTCTAATTAACACTCTAGCTCAGGTCACCACTTCCATGCACCTTCTATCCTCCAAAAGTCCTTGTTTTAAGATTACCCTTTGCAGATAATCTTGCTAGATGCTCTCAACTCACACTGATGTTAATGGCAATTACGGTCAGATTTTTAAAGGCTGTATAGGCACCTAGTAGATTTTTCAAAAGTATCTTGGTACCTAACTATCATTGAGATCAATAAGAGTTAGGTACTTTTAGGTGTTTTTAGAAAAAACAGTAGCACCTTAAGTACCTTTAAAAATCTGTCTTGAAAGGTGCACAATATCTTAAATGAGGTTATCAGCACCTTGGAGAACTGGGGAATATATTGCCTGTCATTTTAGAAGAAGTTTGGTACCTTGATTTTTCCTTTTTGCTAATCCATCCATGCACATACTTTTTGTCCTCATCTGGAAATCAATAGAAAAAAATCAGGCCTGAATGAGGAAATTAATCTGCCTGCACAGTGATGGCTTGCAAACTGTTTTCAGAGCTTTACAGTTTTATTCATTCTATTGCCCAAGCCAGATAAAGGTTTGCTGGAGCCCTGAAAGTAACACTGCACTGAAGGAAACAATTTGTCATGTAGTAGCTTTGCTATTTGATGCTCATTTTTGCTGGACACATGAAAACTTCTGACAGTCATTTAAGATTCCGAAACTTATTTGTCAGGTTACATTAGGAAAAATAATTCAAAAATATCAATGGCCCCCCACAGGACATGGGAGGACCTGGGAGTTGCATGTCACCAAAAATAGTGATTATACACATACAAGAGCTGAAAACAGAGTGTTTACATTCATTTAAACACTAAAAGAAACCCAGTGCTTATACAAACTGGCTGCCAAATCTGTAGTTCTCTGATGCAGCAGTAGGCTGCAGCAGAGAGCTGAATACAGTCTGAAATCAGCACTTAAAGATATGTACAAAGCAAGAGAATTCTCAGACAAAATGAATGTGAAGTGAAAATGACAACACATAGCTATGTAGAAGATTTTGTGCCTATAAAGATGTTGGCTCAATATAACACACGCAGACACATACCTTGCTTATCGGTCTACAGCCTTTTTGCTGAAGGACCGAAATGTGATCTTTTCTTCTAGTTCCAAGGTCCAAATACAGGACTAAATTCTTCAGTTTTGGTTTGCTTGATTAAGGACTGGGGATTTTCCCTCCAAATTGCCATAGGGGAATCCAGCAGTTTATGAGAAATTTGGTTAATTTGAGAAATGTGGCTGTACAAACCAGTGAATGATGCAGATAAAAAGTGAAATTTGGTAGAAAAGAGCCTAATTTAGTACTTTGATAATAAAGCCACCATATGGAATTGTTTTTCTCTTGATGATGCATTTGGATATCAGAAAAAAGAAACAGTATTTCAATCAAAGCTCTCAGCAGTTATTAGCGGGGTCTCTGTTCCCGTCAATTGTTCTTTTTCTCTAATTTGGTTGTAAGTAATAATTCCACAGCTGTGTCTTGTGAAACCAATTGCATATCTATAGATCTCTATATTTAGATTGCATACAAACACACACAAAGATTAACAAAGACATAAAGAATACTGCTTAGCCTTTAGCAAAATCATACAAAGGAGCTAATGAACCTTACTCTAATAGGCTTTGCAGAGTGACCAGCTGTAAACCTGCATTTGTATTCCACAATAGGGATACTCATTCAGGAGAAAGTTACTCTTTCATGACATGAGCAGCATCACATGAGCACCAATTCCTTGCCACCGAGTCAATGTAACTCCTCTAAAAGCTGGTAGTGTTGGCTCCCCAAAACAGCAAAGCTTCCTATGGTAAACATGGCACTCACTTTCACTCCTGGTCTTTTTGGTTTAAGACAAGTAAGGGTTTAATTAGTTAGCTAGGGCTGTCCAGTACTACAGGTGTGCTGGTGTTGGAGGTGATGACAACATTTGTCCATTCTTCCATTACTTCCTGATCTCTCCTAGCCACCCACCTCAGCACCACCCCATCCAGCATATGCATCACATCTTCCTCTTACGGTCTCTCTCTTTCTGCTCTGTTATGTGTAATGACAAGCTGAAGCAGGAGGGAAGGATTTCCAAAAGCAAAGAAAAGAGCTTAAGGTCTAGCCTCTTGGTAAATGCTATTCTGTCATCCACTTCCACAAAGTGCCCTTAGCCAGCACCTTCTTATATTAAGCCTAAGCTGTTCCTTCTTTGCACTAACAGGGAAGTTAATTCCATGAATGTTGAATGCTATTTTGCCAGACAATTTATATACCAATGTTATTACTCTGAAGTCAAATTTAAAATAAAATTTGAAGAAGGATATAGAAACGTAAGAATTAGTGTGCCATTTCAGGCTAATTACAGCTGCCTACTGTCAAACCTGTAATTGCCTGGTGCATCATTAGGTTGCAGCAGAGTGTTATCTACAGTCTGAAATCAACTCTTTCCATCCCACTAAGGTCCTGGGCCAGCCAGCATGTGATCAAAAGATTGTGGCTGAGCTGATGGATAAATTCTGAATCTGTGAACTGGAGAAAGGATGACCATACTCTGGTCATACACCGTAAGGCATTCTGATAGTGCCTATAATAGGATACTTTTATCTATTTTAGAGGCATAGTAGGTGACAGTTATCCATTTCTACTTCCTTGGAATGATGTAAAAGCTTAAACAAAAAGGGATCAATTTCAGTGCATACCTGCTAGTTGTCTGAAGTGGGACCCTGGTATCCTACTGGAGAGCATAGGAAAAGGGTAGTATCCTTTTAAATAGTCTTTAAGCCCTCTAATAGTACTCACTGGCTATGTCTAGACTGGCATGATTTTCCGCAAATGCTTTTAACAGAAAAGTTTTTCCGTTAAAAGCATTTGCGGAAAAGAGCATCTAGATTGGCACAGACGCTTTTGCGCAAAAGCACTTTTTGTGGAAGAGCGTCCGTGCCAATCTAGACGTGGTTTTGCGCAAGAAAGCCCCGATCGCCATTTTCACCATCGGGCCTTTTTTGCGCAAAACAGTCCTGAGCTGTCTACACTGGCCCTCTTGCGCAAATACATTTGTGCAAGAGGGCTTTTGCCTGAACGGGAGCAGCATAGTATTTGCGCAAGAACACTGACAATCATACATTAGATCGTCAGTGTTCTTGCGCAAATTCAAGCGGCCAGTGTAGACAGCTGGCAAGTTTTTCCGCAAAAGCAGCTGAAAAACTTGCCAGTCTAGACACAGCCAACTATGTTCTATAAGCCAGTCAAATCCTGGGGAGGGAGGAGGAAAGAAAGAAAGAAAGAAAGAAAGAAAGAAGCTAGGCATTTCATATTGTGTATATTCAGCAACTACATCTAATTTATATTCCACTGTGCCCATGTGGCTCCTCCATATTATGTTAGTTCTATAAAGATCAAAAGATACAACACCCAGGATCAGCAGAGTCAAAATGCTTTCTCTCTCCCACCTTATAAGAGCGAGAGCAAGAAGCCATAGGAGGAAAGTAATAAAACACCATGGTGACAAATACAGTACTAGCAACACTTGGAAGGTACTCAGCCCCAGTCTCCTTTACTTCCAATACAATTTACACTTTCTCCAAATAGCCCAGTCCCAAACTGAAATTAGCACAAGAACTCAAAATAGCACTCTCAAGTTAAACCCAGGAAGGAAGTAGGTCATATATGTGGGAAGAGTGAGAAGAAGGAAACATTTCAAGCTCAAGTTACAATGATTAGTGCATGCCTGTTCTGAGGGTGAGCATCTGAGAGGTCCTTAACTCCTTAGTCCTGGATACTCCAATAGCCAGGACTACTAATAATGCCTTTTCCCATTGCACCTAGAGAGGTCACCACTATGCCTTGTCTTGTGAGACAATGGCTGGGCCACAGCGAGCCATAATTTGTTAACCTCCACTTTGGCTTATTTATTGCATCTCACTATACTTAGGAATGAGCAAACCAGAACTAAAGAAGCTTCCTTTGGGCTCATACATAACAACAGGCATCAACGCAATACTCTGTGCCTGAAGTACTACAGAGGGCTAAGAAATGGGAACAGACAAAGAGGCTGGTAAGGAAGTATAATGAGCATATCTAATGCGGATAGCACAGTTGAGTGTTTCAATGGGACGTATTTTATGGGGAAAGATCCTTGTCCTCTACAGTGAGGGTACATCTAGACTGCAAGCTTCTTTCTAAAGAAGCTTTTTTGGAAGAGATCTTACGAAAAATCTTCCTAAAGAGAGTGTCCGCACTTCAAAAGCGCATCAAAAAAGCGATATGCTTTTTCGAAAGAGAGCGTCCACACTCATTGGACGCTCTCTCACATGTAAGCTGTGATTATTATGGACAGAGTGGCCACCATGGCACCTGTGCTTTTTCCTTTTTCCTCTTATTTCGAAAGAACTCCCTCTTCTGCGTCCACACACGCCTTTTTCCGGAAGAGCTCTTTTGGAAAAGACAATCTTCCTCGCAGAATGAGGTTTACCAATGTTGGAAAAACCCCTCTGTTCTTTCAATCTTTTTTCAAAAGAACGTGATTGCAGTGTGGACATAAGTGAAGTTTTTTTCGGAAAAATGGCCGTTTTTCAAAAAAAAACCCTGTAGTCTAGATGCACCCTGAGACTGTGAAATCTCTCTGGCAGGAGATTCTGCTGTGGGCTAAGGCAGGCCCTTACTTAACTTTAGTACTCTGGCTCCTGGTAGGAGGCGGCTTTGCCTGGTGCTGGGAGGTTTCATAACCCACTCAGACAGCAATGTGTTCTGGTGAAGGGTCCCTGAATCAATGGGAAAGGTGGGTTGTCCATTCTCAACCCAATTCCCAGGGTCCTCCTGGGTTCTTCAGAGATGGCTGAAGGTGGTTCAGTCCCAGCAGCTATATGGTCTGGTGTGGGCTCTCAGCAGGTGCAATTAGGAGGGGTGAGGGTGATAGCCTGCAGATCCTGACCACAAATCTCAGGTTCTCCAGGGTGAAATATAAAATTCACTTCAACTTTCCCTCAATCATAGCTAACACAGCAGTAAAGATTATGACCAGAAGAGGAGGAGTAGGAAGAAGATGACAAGAGACGGAAAGGACAGCTTTAAAAAAGTCCTCCTAACTGCTTGGAAAAATAGGAAACTAATGCACAGACCATTTTGGTTTCACAGAAGTAAAAGGGAAAGCAGTTCAATGCTGTGTAGGGGTTCTGTTTAAAACAAATACAATGTTTGACTCAAGCTCTTATTTAATAGTTTTTCACTCTTAGGAACAACAAATCTAGCACTTCCTGCCCCCCCCCCCCAGTTACCTTACCAAACATTTCTGCTCACTCTGAATCACTCAGGAATCCTCAGAAAAATAAAGGGTATTTGCTGTTGCACTTGAGAAAACCCCCCACAATAACCGAATATTTGTGTACAATAAAATGGACAAAGCCCAAACAATGATATAGGGATGTGGCCAGCTCCCAAATCCTAGTTATTGATTGCCTGATTTGAGAAGGCCCAGAATTCTCATTGGCAATGCAATCCCACCCACCTAAAACCTCACTCAAGAACCCTGCAAGACCCAGCACATGGAGCTGGTTGGAAAATGATCTAGCAAGTTCATCAGCCAGTGATTTTAAAATTCTTGGATGCTAGTTTTCTGGACCTGATATAAAAGTGCTTCACTTTAGTAGCTTCTGTTTAACATCCTTTGGAAATGCTAGTGGGATGGAAAGAGCATTATCCCAACCATATGATGCTATATCATGTTTTTTTCCCCAAATATAGAAGAGAAATATTTACTGAACACTTCTGCCTTTTCTGCATTTTTATTGATGATCTTAACATTTCTGTCTAGTAATGGACCAGTATCACTCTCAGGATTCTGTTTGTTCCCAATATATTTAAAAATGTCCTTATTGTCCATTACTCTGTTGATGATTGATTTCTCGTTGTGTTCCTTGGTTTCCCTTTTCAATTTTCTATAATTCCTAACTTGTGACATATTAATTATTACTCTGTATTATTATTTTTCACAGTTCTCTGTAAATCAGATTTTTTTTTAAATAGGACGGCCTTCTTCTTCAGTTGGAGGATTGTGCCTTTTGGGGCATCTAGTAAGGTGTCCTTAAACGATTCCCAATTATTCACATTTTTCTGATTAAATCCTTTTCCCAGCAGATTTGGCTCATAGTCATTTTCAGCTTTGTGAAACTGGCCCTATTAAAAAAATCAGATATCCTTCCTCTTAACCTTTATTTATATTAAAACCCTACCCTACCCTTATTAACAAAACTTAATTTCATATGGTCCCAAAACCATGTCTAAAAGAATAAATTTATCTCCAATCCACAGGGAAACTTATTACATTAAATATAATCCACTTATTACAAAGTATGTACAAAAAAGATTCCAATAGATGGAAAAGCTTTAGTCTGTCTCTCTAGAAATTAAATGATTTATTCAAGATGTGCATATTTTCATGTTACTAGCTTTCTCTTGATGAATATTCCAGTAGGTTTCCAAAAGCCCTAGTTTAATGGATATGAAAAGATGTTCTCACTTTTTTTTTTTTTTGTTAAGGAAAAATGCCAAGAATACAGCTAAAGAGGCTGGGATTTTAATGAGGACGGGTCAGTTTGGGAATTCCTGATTCCCCTCTATTTTTCTGGCAGCCAGTACAGGATTTTTAGTAGAAAGAATCCTCCATTCAGAACTGAAACAACTTTCCCATGGCTTTATATTCAGAATATATTTTTGGGCTCCAAATATGATGGTTATATTTTAAAGACTCTTTGGCACTTACAAAGTCCCTTAAGAAACCTGAGCTTATTGATGTTTAGTAAATCTGTTCAAGGGATACAGTTGCAAAAAGTTAGAGGGCCTCTGCTTGGCAGCCTACCACTGTGGAGAGATATGAAGATCAGGATCAACAGACAGACAGCTGTACAACTTTGAGTATTGAGAAATAAAAGAAAATGGATACTCACAGATATTCTCCAGAAAGAAACTTAGAACATTTTTAAACAAATGCAATTAGAATACCAGGTAGTGAATAAATATTCAACAGCACATGTGCTGTCATTTACAAAGGTGTACATTTGGAGTGATTCCATTAGTGTGCCTGGTGTTACTCTGCATTTATCGTTCTGTAATGGAACACAATTTAGCCAAAGACATTTTATTCCCTGCATGCTATAATACACATAATAAAGCACTGTGATATATATATATATATATATAAAGAATCAAAGGATGGTAATGTACTTGCTATTTAACATGGGTTTATGGAAACTAGTCCCTGTAAAATTAATTTGATTTTTTATGACATCACAAGTTTGATTGATAAAAGTAATAGTGTTGATGTAATATATTTAGACTTATGTAAGGCATTTGACATGGTGCCACACAACATTTTGATTAAAAAACTAGCAAAAACACAAAATTAACAAGACACATTAAATTAATTAAAAACTGGCTAACTGACAGGTCTGGAAATATATTCATAGGGAATCATTGAATGGATGTATTGGGGTCCCTCAGGAATTGGTCTTGGTCCTATGATAAAAATGATAGATAGCAATGACATGAAAGAAAACACAAAATCATTGCTGATTACATTTGCAGATGACACAAAGATTGGGGCAGTGGTAAATAATGAAGAGGATAAGTCACTGCTATAGAGCAATCTGGATCACTTGGCAAACTGGGTGCACACAATGAATACACATTTTAATGCAGCAAGATATACAGTTAAACACCTAGGAACAAAGAATGTAGTCTGTAGTTGCAGGATGCGGGACTTGATCTTGGGAAGCAGTGACTTTGAAAAAGACTCAGGAGTCATAGTGGAGCCAAAGATGAGCTCCAAGTGCAATGCTGTGGCCAAAAAGGCTAATGCAATCCTCCAAAAGGGGTAAAGAGTGTATGTAGCACTAGTGCAACAATAGCAGTTTGTATGTAACTACATTGGGGACAAATATTTGATAGTGGGCTAACTGAGCTATTACAAAATTCAGGGGCCAATAGTTGAAGCGGGACAAATTCTGACTGGAATTAAAATGTACACTTTTAACAGTGAGGGTAATTAACTGTTGGGATGACTGCCCAAGACTACTGTGGTGGATTCTCCATCACTGGTAATTTTAAATCTAGTTAACTGGACTTATTTGAGGAAGTGCTATGATCTGTGTTATGCAGGAAGTCAGCCTAGAAAAGATCACAGTGATTCCTTCTAGCCTTAGAATCTATGTAGTCCCTGCTCCAAGATACACACCATCTAGAGGACTCCAAACTATATTCCTTGTGCATCCAACACTGGCATTGACTTTACTGAGAATTTTTCAAGCTATGCAGGATCAGCCTATAGCACGTATAATTTTCTACTTCCATTCAAAAAGCAAGGCTGCAGAGTTTAATATTGCATTGCACAATTTGGATTGGGAGATATGGAAATAACATATGAAAGCCTCCCACTCAGGAAAACAAAAACAAATTAGGTGCTTTAAAATCTTTGGGACTACTTCCCCCATGCATTGGTACAGTGCCCTGCACAATGGGACACCAATTCTGATTAGTGCATCTAGGTAAATGCATAATAAAATAATAAACATTACAGCACACTGATCAGATTGTACATTGTTACACAAACCATAACAAAATTCTCAAAAAAATATGGAACACACTACAAGGACATTATATCCTTAGTTATTGCAGAAGTTGGGGGCTGTCATAGTTCCTCCAACTTTTTTTGACTCTTGCAGGTCTCACATAGAGTAACATTCATAATCCAATGATATAAGACTAGAAACTAATAGCCTTGTTACAAGAAATCAGAGATAAAATTATTGCTCAAAGAATTACACACATCATGCTTTAGACATACAAGGCCATATTCACCCCGCTATTGCATCATTGCAATGCATTGTTTAAATTAATTATAGTCAGTAGTTCTTAGGTGCTTTAATAGCAAACTGTTTTCAGTCATTACTACCAATGCATATAAATAGAGTGGTTGAGGGCCTGGGGTTGGAAGGAATCAACAGTTAAATTCAGAATCTGCATGTTGTTTAGGTCTTTATTAGTTATTGAATGTCAATGGTATGTGCTTAGCATTGTATTGATCAAAAATCTCTGCCTGTTATTCAGTGGGTTACTCATATTGAAGGTTTCAGAGGGGTAGCTGAGTTAAGTCTGTAACTGGAAAAACTTAAAAAACAACAAATAGTCTTGTAGCACCTTAAAGACTAACAAAACAAGTATCTGGTATCATGAGCTTTTGTGGGCACAACCTGAAGAATCTGAAGACGTAGGTTGTGCCCACGAACACTCATGATATTGAAGGGTAAGATGGAGATATAAATAGTAAGAAGTGATGACAAATAAGAAAAGAAGAAAAAATAGTTTAAATGTAGAATTTAAAAAAGTATGGATGTCAGGAGTGAGAAGGAACAGAGTCCATGTCTAAGGTGAGAGTTATGAGTGATCCAAGTTGTTTCTTGGCAGAGTGCAGGTGGCATTATCTGCTTCCCAGTGCTCAGAGTTCACTCTTCTTTCACTTTCTCCTGTTCCATTTGCACTCATGCTTAGGTGAGTGGCTATAGTGTAGAGCAGCTGCAGCAGAGTTAGGAGGAAGAAAAAATGCCTGGTGGAAGGCAGGTTTCCACACCATGCTTCAGTAATTCCCCAGTTGGGGGAATCACTTCTCTTATGTTTTGTTTTTGCTGACAGCAATTTGTTTTGATTTCTTACTCTTGCTGCATCCTGCTGTTCAGTTTCTGCTGAATCAGAATCGCCATTGTACAATAATCTTCTACGTGATGAGTGTTAAGAACATCTCTTGTCTCCATTCACTTAAGGAGAAAGGATCTTGGACTTTCCAAAGGCTCAGGAGACCCCACTTGAAGAGGTTTTTTTGGTTTTTTGTTTTTTTTTAAAGATGCTAGACTATACAACACAGATAGAGAAACAATTAACTAAATTCCTTCAGGGGGCAATAATTATCCTGATTTCAAAAGTGCCGAGCCCCCACAAAATCAGTTGACGGTGTACAGCAAATTGCTCAGATATCAAGATCAGAAGAGGGAAGGAGAAGAGGAGCTGGGGTGCCCAAATCACCAGTTCCATACATTTTTCAATAGACAGATTCATAAATCAAAAGTCCTGTCAAGTCTCCCACCTGATTTAACAAGGATCTTTCTCTCACTCTCCCTGCAATTCTTTCACCTTCTGCTAGTTGCTCATTCCCTGGTACCAGATTTAGTTACCTCTCCCTGGAAATAGCAAAGTTAAATGCACCAAAGCCAGTCACTTTCACTGTGAAGTCCTGCAGAGCAGCACAGCAGGACCTGGGCTGGATCAATGGCAGGAGAATGAACAGTGGAAGAATGAGGCAAAGGGGTAAAGAGGGAGGAGGAAATGATGCAAAAGGAGAAAGAGGGAAAGAGTAAGTGGGAAGGAACAGGTACAAACAGAGTAGTGATGGGAAGGAGAAGAACAGATAGAAAGAGGAAGAACTTACGAAGAATCAAAGAACAGTAAATTGTAAAGCATTGATTTACAGTAAAACAGGGGAAATATTCAACTGAAACCCCCCTCCCCCCAAGACACAGAATCCGGGTTTTTCTGACTGCTACCTCTCTGCCAGCAGTGTAAGAAAACTGCAGCGTAAGAATGCAGGAAGAGCATCTGCAGCTCTCTTCTCCCATTCACTCTAGTAATCAGTGGAATTCATACGCAGTCACACTCTGCTCTTTCACTCTGCTTAACACATAATTGTAACTTCTTTTCTCTGGCCAGCTGTGACTTACAGCCCCACCAACATTCCTAGCCTCCCTTGATGTTTCTGCCTGCTCTTGTGTTCACCCACCACAGACTGATGGTGGTACAGATCACTGATGGTGGGCATCTTTGTCCAGGCCTCCAGACCAAGACTGAAGGGTGAGTGAAGAATTCAGAAACTCTTTATCCTTTGGCAAATCTCCTTAGAAGCTACAGGGCATATCTACACAGGAAAGTTGTGGCCGGTTAGAGTTTGAGCTCTGGGATCTTGTGAAGATGGAGGGTCCCAGAGCTCGAGTTCCAGCCTGTGCCTGAATATCTGCACAGCAATTTTTAGCCCCACAGACCCAAACCCCGTGAGCCCAAGTCAGTTGACCATGGTCAGGCAGGGCTATGTGATGCCATACTAACCGTCCCAACCCCAGGTATACATAACATATGTTAACAGAAGAATGCTTCCAAGTTGTTCCCACACCAGTGGATAATCCCCACTCCATCAGTGTAAGGCTGAGTTGACAGTATAGTGTTTACTGGCATAGCTACAAAAATGTAGGTATATCTGTATAGTCTCTGTAGTGTAGACATTAGCTTTCTGGTACTACTCAAAGTTCATACATTTCAGGTGACTATGGAAGCATTAGATTTGACTGTCAGAATTTGGTACATTGGGCAGATGACTTCCCAAGGACTTCCATCATTTGCTGTTATAATTGCATCTTCTTCAGACCGAGGAAAAGATTTCATGGTAATGTGAGTAGTTTCTGTAGCTTAAGAATTTTTTATGGTGAAGGGAAGCTACCCTGTCGACCAACCCTCCTCCTTTCTGATCTGAGCTTTGGACTGGCACGGGCAGAGTTAAAGTGTAGACATACCCTTACATTAAAAATCAGGGTTTCCATTTCCACCTTCCAGGAAATGGCCCACCGAGAAAGAGAAAGACTTTAACAGAGATAAATGCTTTTTAATGGGTAAATAGCGTAGCACATATAATGCTTTGAACAGACTGTGACTATAATAGCCCCTATGTGCCAACTGGCAAAGGGTTCATTGTTCGGTCATTAAGTCCCATCATGCTTGACAAACTCACTATACTAATATATTGCTGTCATATTTATTTGTAAAGAATGTTGTTTGAGGTGTCAAATGAAAGCCAGTGACACACTGGTCATTAATATCATTATGAAATGTATGTATTAACATTACATGAGCAATATGTACACCGACTGATATTATGCTTTAAAGATTGTACCAAACAAAAGAAGAAACAGATTTCTTCCAGATAGGAGGGAAAGCAGTTATCACTATGTTAAATGCAAATTAAGCATGGTAAAGCTGACAAAAAAGGAAACCCTGTTTGCATGCAATCAACAAGGAAAAGTTGACATGGGGATGTGAACTCAACATTGCACCAGAATTCTGGAGAACAAGCAACAGGGGAAAAGCATCCTGTATGGCGGTGCTCTTCAAAAAGACACATTTCAAAGCTGTACTGGACTAAACTATGAAGAAGAAATACTGCCTTTGTTATCCATTTCCTGAGGAACACCCTTGTAGGAGAGTCCTATCACATGTGTAAAGGAATAAATTCTGGACTGACTGAAACCAGGACATTCTTCAGAAAGACTTTGAGGGTAAGAAATTGTTTTAGGGAAAGGATGTAGCATGAGTTAAACTTCAGTCTCTAGAAAGCTTGTTAGACTTTCACACATAACAATTTCTCTTTCTATTATTCTTAGTCAATACTCGCTTGAATCGGAGAATCTCTGTCCTTTAATAAACATATTTGTTTTCACATACTTGTTGTTATAAAGAACTTGATCCTATCCTGCAACCTTCCAGTTATATGTACATGTCTTTTTGGGAGCATCTTATCTGGTAATTACGGTAAACACCTCATATCAGGGGCTGATGGACACTGCAAGGGATGCTTCTGGAGAGTTTGGAGACTATGGATCACCAAGCATCAATCAGGAATAAAAAAGTAAGAGTTGGCAGAGTCCTGAGGAGCTTGTCGGGGTGTCTGACTGTGAGTGCCAGGGAACTAGCACAGTTTAGCATCAAGACACAGTCTGTCACAGAAGCAAGAAGGTGATACAGTGACCTATGATTCTGGAAATATCATACAGACTGTCTTATAGACAGGTTTAGTCAGACTTCTTGGCAAACTCCCTAAGCAGTGTTCGGTTTTTTCCCCCTTTCTTATGAACTATGAATTATGGGCAGAGGCCTATATCCACATCAGCAGGTTTTTCAGGTGAGGAAAGCTGATGTTTGGAGTGACTGTTGGAGAAGAGGTCCTGGCAGATGAATGGTCACTCTATCAAGGGAACTGTGTCAAGGAAGGAGATAGATATACAGAAGTGGCAGACAGAATTCAGTCAAAGCTCAAGTTTACCAACAGAAATAGAGGGGAAGGAAAATATATCAGAATAACTATCTGAGAAATCTCTCCTCTCTTTTTTTTCCACTTCCCACTGCACAGAGAGTGAACGTTCAACATTGCATTAGCTCTCATAAAATCTTTTGTGACATTATGGATCATATTTTAGCCCAGCCATGTTGTGCCATATGAGTGCAAATAATTACATATGCAAACAAATGGAGAAGACAGCATTTTTAAATCTGGCTCTATATCAAAGATCCCCAATCCCATAGGATAGCAACAAATTAGGGGTGGGCAATCCATGTCCTATAGGAAGGAGGTAAGGTGCTGCCTAAAGGTTGTAAATCTCAACAACTCTACCAATAGGGTCTTGGTCCATGACTAAGGCTTCTAGATGCTGTGGTAATATAAATAATAAATAATAAAAGCAAACCCAAGCTGGATTTCAGGTTGGTAAGAAAACCATTCAGCAAAGGTGGGCTCTAGAGGACAAATGTGATTTGTGAACCTTATTGAACCTGTTTAGAGTTTCTGGATGATAAAAGAGAACTGGAAATTAAACGAGTTTCAGCTGGATTTTCAGTTTCACTCTGAAAGGCACACAGCTCTCATAGAAGAAAAATGCTGCTTTTGGTTTATTAAAATTCCCAGCTCCTCAGCCCATAAAAAATTAGAACATTAAATAATTAAAATAATGACAAATAACATTGTCGGAAAAAAATAAATCATGACACAAAAATAGTCTGAAGTTCCCATCTGTTCAAGATGAGAATGCTAATGAGAACTGGAAAAGGCAATTGTATTTTGATTTTGTTTTTAGTTGCTCTTTTCATTTATACACAAAGTGAAATTGGGAAATCTTGACTGCTTTGTCACTATTTTATATTCTTGCATGTGATCTCTACAAACACCAAGAATCCCTTTCTCTTTTTTCCTCTAGGTCCTCAAGGCTCTAGGAGAAACAAATATCTATGCATTTTCATTCAGAATCTTTTGCAATTTGGCCATTGACACCTATCCTCTCAGTTGGCTTTGGTTGCTGACCTGAACTCCAAATGTTCTCAAATCCACCTTAGCTTGTGACAGCATCTTAATCAGAGATCCCCTCTATTTTCCTGCAGACAGCAGCAAATAACTGCTCTTCAACTATGGACTGCACATTTTGCACTCTCAACAGGGGCAGGACAAGGAAAAGCATCACAGAGACAATTTCTCCTTCCCTCTGGATTTCCCTGTATTCTAATGGCCACTTGCACTCAATCAGAATTTTTTTTAACAAATAGATTTTGGTTACTAGCCCACAGGAGCAACTAATGCCCTAACTTGGGCTTGAGATCTGTGTTGGAAAACCATGACATAATGTTTTTAATACGATACTATGCTGTAGAGCATTGGTGGGTGGAATTTCTGTAAATTGATCAAAAAAGGCAAGCATATCTCTAACTAGGATTAGATTCTCTCTGGCTCTTGATCATTTACTTTTATTAAAACACTTATTTTTCTAATTCAACTCTGTAATCTTATCTACTAATACTTCAAAAACAAAGAGGGAAGATGCCATTTTAATTAGGGAAACATTTCACTAATGCAAAGTCTGAGAATAAATTAGTGTAACAAGAGTGACAGGTTTACACCAATGGCAATATCAGAGGTGTGTTCACTCAAAAGCCATTCACATTGCAAATGACAGACCCTAATTTTAAATACAGTATATGTAGAGAAATAATTAACTGCTCCATGTCTTCACAGCTGAGCTGTTGCACATTGTTTAGTGAATTATAACTCACTGTCATTTGAAGATGCATTTTGGCCAGCAGCAGGTGGAGCAAAAGAGTTTCTGTTTCCTCTCTTGCTGTTTCACTGGCTGGTGTATTCAGGCTGTAAGCTGTTTGCCTCTCACCATGTGTTTGTACAGTGCCTAGCACACTGGGGCTCTGATCTTCAGTTGAAGCTTTGGGGTTACTGTAATTCAAATAATACACCCCGTTAGCAATATTTTGCTTTAATTATAATAGAAAAAAATAATAGAAGCCTGTCTTGGTAACTATCCCAAGGCTTTGCCTCAAGCTAAAATACATAGTAAGTGGGCTAGAACTAATAATGTCATCTTTGTGATTGCTAATGCCTTAGTTAAATGACTATCGTTACATTCAAATAAGTATCTGAATCTCATTGTGTAAAATACACAAAAATTGTTTTAATTAAACCTGATTACAAAACAACTTATAGTGAAGAAGCACTCTTTAGTACTTCATCTGTTTAATGGAGTATATTAATCACTTTGATCGTCACATTTGAGATAGTACACAAATAACTGGCAGTAAATGGAATTGTTTTCATGTCCTATATAAATTCATTGCCAAAAAAAACATGTGACTGGAAAGTTATAGCTGAGAAATTAAATGCATGAGTCTGGAAATTCAGTAACCGTTTCCCCAGAAAATATATCTTTCTGTGCACATGTAATATTTTGGATTATTATAGACAATGTTAAATTTTAGGTCTTAATAGACACCATATGTATATTGTATATGTGCTCTGTGGTGGAGTTACAGTTGCTGTGGGAACCACTGCTTTGAATTTTCTAACAGCTGTGTTTATATTCTCAACCAAATGGCTGAATTAAAATAGTGTTTGGCATTAGTGTCTTTGTTTGCCTTTTTTATAAAGTAAAAGAAAAGAAATGTTTATTTCAGTGATTGTCCAAGAACAGATTCGAATCAACACACTAGTGAATTGTGAGAATTTGAATATTCTCTCATCTCTTGTTGGTCACCCACTGAAATAACATGCAGTTGGAAATAAATTAATTTCTTTGACACATTGACCTAAATGTCCTTATTTCACAATAGCAGGATTCCTATCTGGAGTGACATGCTTCAGTGTGCTAAGGTGACTGGAAAACCACAGACTGCACATGTGCAGTAAGAGCCTGATTCTGTCATTCTGATTTCTCACCAAAGCTACTAGTGAAAGACAAGGCTTAAGAGATTCCACTACTAAACTGTGTTGAGTTTGACTCTTCCAGAGCCCCTTGCCTGCAGGAAAACTATGGCCTATAAGTAGCTATTGAATACTTATGAGGAGGGAAGACAGAAAGCTCTTGATGCAATTGCTTACAATGTACAGTACCTGAACTTTAATGCTGAGTTCATTTTCTTCTCCGCGACACACATATCAATTTACAAGTTTAGGCCTGGAAAGTTTTCTTTGCAGTCACATGGCTAAAAATGATTTTTGAAATTTAACCCCCCGCCCCATAAATTCTACTAAAAACAACTATTCACCATCAGTCTAGGCTATTGATGAATTCTTGAGAATATTCTTTCTTTTAGTGACTACCAGAATTTATGTTTCCAACATACACATTCAACTTTAACTATTTTTGAAAATGAGGAGTCCTGTGGCACCTTAAAAACTACAGATTTATTTGGGCATAAGCTTCTGTGGATAAAAAACACTTTATCAGATGCATGGAGACTCCATGCACCCACAAAAACTTATTCCCAAATAAAGCTATTAGTCTTTAAGGTGCCACAGGACTACTCATTTTTCAGATAGATTAACATGGCTACCCTTCTGAAACTTTTAAAAAAAAGACATTAAATGTCATTGGTGACCTCAGATGAGCCTATTTCTAGCTAAAATATCCTACAAAAATGCCCCCATACAAATTGATGGTTGTTTTTGTAGATTATTAGAATGAAGTTTTTTGTAGATAAATAGGACTGGAAGGGATGTTGAACAGTCATCAAGTTCAGGCCCCTGTACTCATGGCAGGACCAAGCACCATCTAGATAATTTCTGATAGGTGTTTGTCTAACCTTGTCTTAACACCCCCTCCCCAATTATGAAGATTCCACAACCTCCCTAGGCAATTTATTCTAGTGCTTAACACCCTAACCCATTAGGAAGTTTTTCCTAATGTCCAACCTAAACCTCCCTTGCTATAATTAGACCCTTTTGCTTTTTGTCCTATCCTTAGAGGTTAAGGAGAATTATTTTTCTCCATTGTCCTTGTAACAACCTTTTATTATCCTGTGTAGTCCCCTTACTAAAGGGGCCTCTGTTTTATTCTGAAAAGACCCTGTGTGCTACAATCCAGACTACAATTCCCATGAGCCCTTGGAAAAAACAGGAAGGGAGGACTCTGGGGGGAGAGAGGACTGCTCTCTCCATGTGCTTGAAGAAAGAGGCCTAGCAGTCTGGGACTCTGCCTTGGAGTTTGGAACCAGAGGGGGAGCCAGGCTGCTGCCAAGGACATTGACCCAGTGGAGGGGCTGTTGGAGTGCAGCTACTGGATGCCTGTTGGAACTGGGAGTTAGCAGGCTGCCTCCTATAGGCACAGTATAAGGCAGTAAGTTTGGGCCTTGTTGGAAAAGTGCTGCCTGGGACAGAACTGCTGTTTAGCCTGGACCAAATCCTCACTACAGCTGCAACATCAGCGCGCCAACGCAAGCAAGTGCCTGGGACTGAGTCTAAGGGTGTGCACACTCTGGGGTGGGGTCACTGGTAGTACAAATGTTAGCTATATAAGCTTCAATTATTGTTATGTGTTTTGTTAATGCTATTCATTGCTAAATCTGTTAATCCCTATTATTTAAGTTAAGTAAAGATGTATATGATTTGTAGTTGTTCTGGAATTAGATCCAGGTTTATGTTGGAATGAGTATGTTCCTGGAGGCTCTCAAGGCACACCAGTGAGTGTGTACAAGGCCAGCCAGGTGGAGGCACCGGCCACTTTACATTCATTACCAGCAAGGGACTGCGCCAAGGGGTGGATAGGGCTTTTCCCCAGCTAAACACCATCACCACTGGGGTACTCAGGATCTCTTTTGGGTTAAAACATCCGGCGTCCAGGCACACCTGTGAGTGTGACCTGCTCCCCAGTAACCCGGTGAGGGAAAAGGGGGTTACACATGTCTCCTCTCAGCCTTCTCTTTTCCAGACAAAACAAACACATTTTTTCAAGCTTTCCCCATAGGGTCATGTTTTCTAGATCTTTAATCATTTTTGTTGCTCCATGAACTTTCTCCAATTTGACCACATCTTTCCTGAACACACCTGTAACACTTTCTTATAACACTCCTGTAAATATATCCCAGAATGATGTTTGCAATTTTTCAACATTGTTACACTGTTGACTCTTATTTAGTTTATGACCCCTAGATTCTTTTCTGCAGTAATCCTTCCTGGGCAGTTATTCCCCATTTTGTATATTTGAAACTGATTGTTTCTTCCTAAATAGAGTACTTTGCATTCAATCTTATTGAATTTCATCCTATTTCCATCAGACCATTTCTCCAGTTTAAGCAGATCATTTAGAATTATAATTGTACCCTCCAAAACACTTGCAACCCCTTTCAACTTGGTATCATCTTCAAACTTTATAAGCATGTTCTCTATGCCATTATCTAAATCATCGATGAAAATATTAAACAGAATCGGACCCAGAACTGATCCCTGTGGAACTCCATACCTTATGCCCTTCCAGCATGACTTGTGAACAATAACTACTCTTTGGGAATGGTTACTCAACCAGTTATGCAAGCACCTTATAGTAGCTCCATCTTGGTTGTATTTCTCTAGTTTATTAATAAGAAAATCATGCGAAACTGTATCAAATGCCTTAGTAAAGTCTAGATAGACGATATATACTGCATCCCTCCTATGCAGAAGGCTTGTTATCTTGTCAAAGAAAGCTATCAGGTTGGTTTGACATGATTTGTGCTTGACAAATCTATACTATTACTTATCACCTTATCTTCTATACATTTTCAAATTGATTTATTAATTGTTTGTTCCATTATCTTTTCTGTTACAGAAGTTGAACTCACTGGTATGTAATTCCTTGGGTTGTCCTTATTTTCCTTTTTTTTTTTTTATAGATGGGCACTATATTTTCTCTTTTCTGAGAGACTTGACTTTTATAGATCAGTTCCAATGTAGGTGCATTGATAAAAATTAGCTGAAAATCCAAACAGAAGTTTGTTTCTATGCTCAGTGGATGAAGTGTTACAGAAGTAATGATATATCTCACTCTCACTCTCTTTCTGTACCTAACTGTCCTTTAATAATTTGAGTTGAAATTTCATTTCAACAGTGGGATTCTGGTTTTAATTACCTAGCCAGAGCAAGACTTCCTTCCATTGCATCTCGCACAGCCCCCCTCCCCAATATGTGTCTTTCTGCTCCAATATTTGTAGTTATTGCCTTTTCTGCAACCCCAATAGCTAAAGGTAATGTTAATGAGGACTTGTGGGGTCCGTGTGCTGATTTTTTATTTCTGTGGCTTTGAACCTTTGCTGCTACAAATTGGGTCCCCAGCTCCTGTTAATTCTTATGGTATTAACCATGAGCAAACTTACTTTTGAGCTCTCCAAACACATGGCTCCTGGTTATCCCAGGCAAGCTATCTTGATATATCTGGAAAAAAAGAACCAATAATTACTCAATATTTCTACCCTTTTTGTTCACATAAGCTACCATTCACCCAGAAAGGATTGTTTTTTATTCTTTTTTTTCTATCCCAAAATATCACCACAACACGGCCATATTAATTTGTTTGAGGAATTGTGTGATCTCTGGTCACTGTCAGGAATTCAGACAGTGAACTTGGTGTAATAATCCAAGCCTACTAAAGCATTAAGTTTCTCACTGTTCAGACAACACCTCACTTGCGGCAAAAAAATTCATTATATTTTAGGAATATGTCTTTGGCAATCTTTGAGGTACACTGGAGGAGAATTTATAGACTTCTGTGACCTTTTGTTCCTTTCCCCCATAGTTTTTACTTCTCCCTTGGCAGTTTTTAGTCACTATTTTTTCTGCAAACAACCCACAGACTGACTTGGAAGTGTGTCAGTGACAGAATTTCCTTGGAATCTTGTTGTTCTGTCTGAGCACTGAATCTTGCAAATCAAGCATCAGTGATATCACAGAAGGACTTAATTTCTATACTTAATGCTGCAACCTTCATCTCCCACAAGTCCTGTTGGTCCAACTCCACCCTGAAAAGGTTGAAATGCTAGAACAATAATTACTACTGATTTTCTAGTGTCATGCCATATGAGCTGCTTCTTGCTGAGTGCTCGGGAAAGATTAACTTGAGCATCCTGGGGAATTAGATCAGCTGACATGGTAGTCCTAACTATGGTAAATCCCTAGGTCTCCTTCCCTTTCCCTCCTACTCAAACAAGAAACTTGTTGCTTTAATTTGCAACTCCAGCAAGTAAAAACTTTAAGTACTAAAAACAGAGAAACAGCAATGTGGTGAAATACATCTATTTAACTTTGCCCAAATTGTCCAACTTGGGTGACTAAGGCTGATCTACAGTAGGAGTTTAGGTCAAACTTAGCCCCATTAGTTCAATTTTCTAAACAATGAGTCCACACCACCAAGCCCATTCCATTGATTTTAAGAGGCATTAAAGTCAATTTCCGTACCCCTGCTTTCACAAGGAGTAACCTCTACATCTGACTTTGCATGGTCCACTTTGTGGTAGGGCAGATGTAGCACTTTGAAAGACGACATTTTTCGCTTCTGGGAGGTGTCCCGCAGTACCCTGCACTGAGCACTCTGGCCATGATGTTCAACTCTACTGCTCTCCAGGTGAACAGGAAAAGCCCCGGGAAAATTTGAGTTTAATTTCCTGTGTGGCCAGCAGACTTCAGAGCAGGCAGCACACCTGACCATGAGTTCCATGAGTTCAAGTTCCATCTGACCATGAGTTCCCTGGGTGACAGATGAGCACCAGCATGGAGCACGCAGGATCTCCTTCATCTCATTGCTGTGTGGGAAGAGGAATCTGTTCTTGCAGCACTACGAAGCAGCAAAAGGAAGGCAGATATCTATACCAAGATTGCAAAAGGGCATGGAGGAGAAAGGATTCACCAGGGACATCCAACAGTGTGGAGTGAAAATAAAGGAGTTGAGGCGATCGTACTAAAACATAAAGGAGATGGTTTGGAGCATCATCACAAACATGTTGCTTCTATGAGCAGCCGTGCTTGATACTTGGGAGTGGAGGACCTGAACAGCTTCCCTAGCTAGTCAGTGGATTCCTCCCAAGACACTCAGGCAGCCTGAGGCAGCAGTGTGGGAGGAAGCATTGTAGAGTAGGAGGAGATGACTGGTCAGCAGGTGGGGAGGGCAACCAATGCCGCTAAGAGCCAAGAATGTTTTATAACCTTCCTCCTAGGATGTCTCACAGTCGGGAACTGATCCTGGGGTGGGGCACTTCTGGTGAGTTCATATTTTTTATATTGCTAAAAGTGGGTTAAGACAATTGGCTGTGATCTGTGGTGACTACTGTGCCTACATAGCAGGGAGTCCCCAGAACAGCTTGTTAATGTGTCTGAAGAAGGAGCAGGAATCCTCCCTGAACATCTCCATAAAGCTCTCATTCGGGAACTCTTTAATTCTTCTCACAAGGTTTCTAGGGAGGCCTGCCTTATTCTGTCCTCCACAGTAGGACACCTTTACATGCCAAGCTAGCAGTAAGTGGTCTGGTGTCATTGCAGCACAAAGCACTGACGCACAAGATCCAGGTTTCTGGCCACATTAAGTCAGCATCCACTCCCTATCACACTGTGTGATTCAGAGATGACTGATATCTCGTATGGCAACCTGGATGAAGCAGGGGAAGCTATTAGCTGATTCCTCTGCAGTACACCCACATTTGCTCATCCTCAATAAAGCATGGCTTGAGCCTCTGCCCTACTGCCATGCCTGGACCCCCTCTCCTGCCTGCCCACAGGCTCCTGCGTGAAGGGAAAGTTGCCATCTCCTAGCAAATGGGGGGTGCAAAATACACGGGCACCACATGAGCTCCTGCCCTGCTTCAACACCCAAACCTCTCTCCTCCCACCTGTAGGCTCGTGCCACGACCTGTCCCTTACCATGCCTGCCACCAAACTGAGTCCAGCTGCTCCCCTAAGAACTCTGATGTGTTCCTGCTGCATGCATTGGAACTTAGAATAGGATTATTAAAAGCTCTGCCCACAATGTGGCTTAAACTAAGTTAAAAAACCATGCTTATAAGAGCAGGATGTGGCAAGGGCAAATAAATGACTGAACCACTGGCATCTTAAGCATGCCTGAAGCAAATGAAAATGAAAATTCGCTCAAGTCCAGTTGTAAGTCTATGAGAAAGTTGTTCTCCTCCTCCTTCTTGAAAGGACAATTGATAATTGAATGCAATTTTCTATTATCCTAATCCAGAAAATCTCCATTCAGGAAATTACTTATAACACATGATTAAGCACTTTCCTGAACCAGAGCCTAGATTGTCATTTTAACAGTGCTTTCATGGCGGCATATGTTGTTTAAAAATAGAAGGCTGAAGAATATATTGTATATACTCTGACATAAACTGATTTTTTGGGGGTAAAAAAGTTACACATCAAAGAGCGGGACTCAGCTTATCAATGGGTCTACATTGTCACTTTAGATCATGAGTTGGTAAACTTCAGTTCCCAGCCCATCAGGAGAATGTTTTGTGTACATGGAGCCTCTGCAGGCATGGAGACCCTCATCTCCCAGTGGCTGTGATTCGCGATTCCTGGCCAATGGGAGCTGCGGGAAGCAGCGTGGGCCAAAGGACGTGCTAGGCGCCACTTTCTACTGTTCTAGTGGGCCAGGAATGGCAAATCACCGACACTGGGAGCTGCAGGACTCCATGTCTGCAGATGCTCCAGGTAAACAAAATATCCCAATATGTCAATGGCTTACTCTGATGAGCTAGTAACTGAAGTTTGCCAACCATCGAAATATAGGGTCAGCTTATGAAAGGGTTATGGCTGTTTGCCATTTTTATCTATTCGTCTTGGGGAGGGGTCAGCTTTAAACGGGCTAATGAATGAGTATATATGATTGTTTCTTTCCAGCCTGCTGGAATTTTGCCAACAGTACTCTGTTAAGAAGGATTTCATAACTCTTTACTCTTTAAAAAGGAAATTGCATAGACCATTAGACTGTGAACCTTTTACTCCCATTGGAACTGGGACTAACTGCTGTGAGGGGACCGCTTGCCAGTGACTGTGAGGGATTCTCCATCCGGCTTTCTATTATTAAAATAAAACACTCCCTGCTGCATTTCTTGTCTGGCTCACTATGTGCTCTGCTGAATGTAAAAAATGTTATTTTATGCAATTCCTGCAATCTACCTTTTTCAAAACTAACTAGACATTTGTGCGCTGGTGAAAATTAACCAAAATGCACAAATTGATTACAAAATAAACACACTTTGCATACAGTGTTTTAATGTACATCTGAAAGTATTTTCTTTATCAAGGTAATTGAATTATCTGCTTTCTGCATAGTCCCTTGGCAGCAAGCTTTTAAAGTAATCTAATAATGTAAAATAATATAGCTTTCCCAAATCAGTTTGGCATTCTGCCATGCTCAATCTGCTAGTCAGTTGTTTAGTATGCAGTATGTGAGGTGCTCAAATGAGATCAGATGAAGGTTCTTCTTTTGGCTTAAATTCACCTTTCTGTTCACCACTAAGTGCAAATAAAGGAATCGAGCCAAATTCTGCTCTTAGTTATACTTGTGCAATTCCTCTCATGTGAGAACAGAAAAACAGATATTGGCCCTGTGTGTTCAATCCAGCTTTGATAAACATGCAATACAATCATAAGCAAGATAATAGCTTCTTGTTTAAATTGCGTACAGTGTATAATTTTACTAATATATATTAAGTGCCAGCAATGTGTTTGGCACTTCAGAGATTAAGACGAGGACAGTCTCTGTCTGAAGATGCTTATACTCGGTGTTCTTGTCTACATTAAAACTTTGCATTGGTTGAATGAAAGAGGTGTAGTTGCACTGGTGCAAATCTGTGGGCTCATTCTTATTTCCATTTGAGAGTGACTTATTGCAATGTAGTTTAAATCTGTTCCTAGTCAATTTAAGCTAAACCCAAATAAGATTGGTTTAAACCGAAGTGTCCATGCAGCCTTTTTTGTATCAATTTAAGTAAATCAATGTATAAAATCACATCTTAAGTGAAATTCATGCAACACTGAATGTAAATGAGCCCCAAGAAGATTCTGCTGTCAGTGACATCTGTAATATATTCACTCCACTTTGATGGAATTATTGCAGATTGACATCAATATAACACAGGGGAAAATCTGGCCCAGAAATTACAATCCAAATGTAGTTGTGAGCATATACAATAAAGCACTGTGGACTTGTGTGTAAAACTTTCATTATAATGGAGTATTATTTTTAATTTATAAATGTATCTTCAGTATTTAGTGGATCATCGTTAAAAGGGCTCATGGACAAAAAGTTGCCCATTGGTGGAGAGAGGAATTTCACACAAGCCAAGAGCTATGTGAAGTATCAACATCTAAGCAACCCACATACTATTACCTCTCTCTCTCCCTCTCTCCCCCCCTCCCCTCCCCCCATAGTAGCAAAAGGAGAGAAGATCCTCTCTCTCCTAGATCAATTGGAGAGAAAAGAAGCAGAGAGCTCAAGTCAGGCATGGCATAGTCTCTTGACCCAAATAGAGATGGATGAAGACATTGCACATACAAAACCCTGTATATACCTTACACTAGGCCCAGGTAAAGATAAGTGAAGTACCTGCAATGTCTTACTCGCTGACGCAAGGTACATGACAAAGAAAATTCCCAAGCTTGGTAAATATAATTTCCTTGGTCCAGCTGAATCAGAAAGAGGACGTTTCCATCTCCACCACACACCTTTTCCAGCAGTCTTCTAATTCTCACTCTCTAGACTCAAAGGAAGTGGAGAGGAATGTGTAAGAGAAACCCTGATGTGCCAGGAACACCATTTCACTGCTGCAAGTTCCCCAATTAATTTTGGGCCTCATTGTGGATCCCTTAGGCTACATCTATACTACAAGCCTCTTGCGGAAGAGAAAATGCAAATGGAGTGCTCATTTACATTTGCAGCACTCATTAGCATTTCCTCTTCCTTTCCTTGTTGCGCAAGAGGTTTTTGCACAAAAAAACGCTGTGTAGATGGCGCCTTTTTGCATAAAAACCTCCTTCCTCAGGAAGAACAGCTCTTGTGCAAAAGGGAAAGGAAGAGGAAATGCAAATGAGAGCGCTGCATATGCAAATAAGCTCTCCATTTGCATTTGCTTTTCTGCAAGAGACTTGTAGTATAGACATAGCCTTACTGGTGAGCATCAGTGGGACTAGTCAGAAGGGGAACTGCTTACCCCTACAAAGTTTTACATTCCATCCAGCCTTGCATTTGAAAGCACATTACGTACCATGTAGATTAATGCAGAAATGCTTTGTTTGTAGAAATGAATCTAAAATTAAAAAGTACAAGACCCTAACTCTATGGAAAATTAAAGAATTAAGATTCTCTCCTGCCCCCTTTGATAATGATGGACTCTTGTTTGGTGGATTCTCATTTTTGTACCTGAGGCAAAACTATGTCTGTGATCCTCCGAACATATTTTGCATAATCCAAAGTAAGATACCACTTCAAAAGCACATCCTCTGAAGTAGTAGTTATTGTGCATTACTATCCAAGGACTTTCTCTTTTTCCAATTTCTGAGCATCAAAAGCATTAAGATCACATCCAACTACTTGCATACTGGATTCCTTGCCGAATTGGCTTCTGGTGTATTAGATATTTTGCAAACAGTTATTGTTTAGGATCATCTTTTCTCCCTCTGTTTGTTAATTAAAAATAGTTAAATACCAAACACTAAGAAACCTGGCCATCCTATCTGTAGTTTCTAAAGCCTTGTTTCAATAAAATGTACTGAAAATTGAACATTGACATTGATTGCAAGCATTTAGCGTTTGAATTAATTTAATCATACTGGGCCAAATTAATCTCTCCTGTAACTCTCTTGGAGTCACTGGAATTACACAATGGACTAAATTACAGAAAGAACATTAAAAATACAAGTCCTGTCCTAAATTGCTGGCAGACAACAGACAAAGGAGCAATAGAAAGTTTGTTACTTTTTTCACATATTATTAGGTGATGGATGTCTTGGAAAATAAAAAGTAGGTTTTAAGGAGGGGTTTTAAGGATGAAGGAGAGGGTGGGTAAAATACAGGTTCACAGAGGGCTTTCTAGTCAAGGGGAGAGCATGGCATGGGGTGACGGAAAGAAGGGAACAAAGTCGGGTGAGGAGAGTGGTGGAACTGACACAGCAGAATCTGAATGGAGAGGAGTGGCAAGATATAGGTGGGGCAGAGCAGCCCAGACCCTTGAATGTGAAGATAAGGAGTTTGAAAGGGATACGGAAGGAGATGTGGAGCTAAGGAAAGTGGAAAAAGCATTATACTGGTATGTGGGAGGATGGGAGAAGTGAGTTTGGTGACAACATTTGATTGAGAAGAGACCCAAGTCAGATTTTGGGAATTTGCGCCATGATTAATAGGATACTATTAATTCTACTTTGCTTCATGTCTACTTCTGACCACTAAGAAAATCTTGCATACATTTGCAGTGACAATAGCAAATCTTTGGTGCTCCTTTTTCACTTCCAGAATTTCAACAATTCTAACCATTAGCTCTTGTTACAACACCAGCATCATTAAATTGTTTATCTGGCACTGATGTTTACGGTTCAAATGTTAGCTTTTGACAGCTCACAATAAGTCATCATTGGTCTTCATATATCTAACATGGTTTTCAGCTGCTTTAGTAATCCTCAGGGATTTATCTTGAATCCCATTTAATTTTACTTTTCCTGCTCTTACTGTGTGGTGTCATTCAGGCTCAAGGTCTCAGTGCCAATAAAGTATGATGATGATACATAGTTTTTCTCTTCCGTCTAGACTTCACAAAAGCTCTCTCAGTGCTATATGATTGTTTGTGTGACACTGGGGCTTTGATGTCTTTACGTTTCCTGAAGTTAAATGTCAGGCAGTTTGAATTATTATCTGTTGGTCCCCTGCAGCATCCAACTGATTTTTCATCTTTGACAATAAGTCTAGATGTAGAGAGCACAAAACCTTTGGGTTTCATTTGAATTGTCTTGCTGAAAGATTCAACAGTGTCCTCTTCAGTCTTTACTTAGATTCAACTTTATTGAATGAAGCCTGCAAGGCATCCAATTTACTCAGAAAGTAACTTCTATCCTTTCCATTGCCCTACAGAGAATGGTCAATGGACAATTATCTTCCACCTCTAAAGCAGCAGACTCCACTGCTTTATTTCTAGGAACAAAACTATGGTGACACTATAGCCTTAGTGGCTTAAAATGCAGAAATAACGATAGGCTTAGGGCAGAGGCTTAGCTGTCTATCATGGTCAGACATCAGGTCACACATGCTTCCATCTCCCCTTATCTTGTTGCCTTAGTTTCTCCCTCCTCAGGTACTTGGAAGCTCACACATGTTAGTGATGGAAAAGAGACATACAAGCCAATCCAAAAAGGAGTCTTCCCCTTCTAGTATCATAGCCCAGTTAAAATTCCAAACAAAAATCCACAATCTTCTTGCTAGTCTCTTCACTGGGTCACAGCCTTTCCACAAGGGTGTACTTGCCTTCTCCCATCTCTGGGACACGACAGCACATCTAGACCACAGCTTCCTTTCCTAATCTTTCCTTTGTTGCCATGAGCTTCCACACCACTTCCTGGTGGCACTGTAGTAGAGCCTAGGCAGTCCTTCTAGGCCAAGGTCTAACCCTCAAATTCCAAACCATACTTTACTTTTTCCATACATTACTTTTTTCAGTGCCTTTTTCTAGACCATCTACACAATCTCCTCCCTGTAATCCTCTGCTAAACTACTGATGTTCTCGAAGTTTCTCCAGGTTTCTTCCTTTGGCCACTGGGATGAGCAATACACCAGATCTTGTCCCAGTCCATATCTCTCTCCTACCAAAAGATTAACTTTTATATGTCCCAGTATGGCTCTCTGGAGTGAGTGAGTGAGTGTGAGTGTGTGTGTGTGGCTAGAATGGGGAACCAGGTTAAGTTCAAAGCTGGGAACTGAACCCTTGAAGGTCTAGCTCACTCTGTTACAGAATCTCTGAGGGCTCAGCATCAAGAGTTGACTTTATAAAAGACACAAAAGATTTTCTCTTGCTGGTGCTTCATCCTCTTCCAATATTACCAGGAGTAAGTGACAAGAAAATGGTAAGAGGGGGGCCAGCTAGGAACAGCACTGTAGCAGCAACAGAAAACAAAGACATCAAAAGCAAACAACTTAGGGGTAGCCCAGTATTGAGCATAATCAGTTGGATCCATTATAACCCCAACTATTACATGGTCTACATTTAACACATAGCACTTTGATACTTACTAATGGAATGAAATAAATAATTGTGCAATTAGAAAGACTAATTAGATATTATAATTAACTCTGTCACTCCTATCTTATTCATGAGTTGATCTAATTTCACACTGAAAACTTTAAATTTTCCTCTTTACAGCCTCAGCACCAATCCTATCAATTTCAGTTTATCCAAAATGCTATGGCCAGGTCTCCTACCTACACATGAAAACTCCAGCTATATCCTGAGAAATCTTGACTAGTTTCTTGTTAATTTTAGGGTAAAACACTAAATATACTTCCTAACCTTCAAAAATGTTCATGGTTATAATCTACACCCCCCAATCCTCCTTCTATTTTCTGTCTCTTGTATGGACTACTTGAATGCTACACATCTTTCTGCTCCACACCACCAGCTTCCTTGTAAAGAGCTGATGTAAGGCGTACCCAAAAGAAGCCATTTGCAGTCTATAACAAGAAGAAATGTTATTGATCAAAACCCAGGAATTATGCAACATGTTCTTAAGCACCACTTACGGGCACCTTATCTATTTAGATTTATACAAACATAGAGCATTCTCACAGAATTCTTCTTTTTCCCCAACAAGTACAGGTCCTTCTTAAGCTATTTTTCCTACTACAGGTTGAACCTCTCCAGTCCGTCACTCTGTGGTCCAGCAACATCCACGGACCGGCATAATTTTAGTTAGCTGATGTCCACTTATCACGGGGCTAGCCAAGTTTCCTGTGGCCCAAAAAGGTTGTTTATAGCCACCAGTCCTGGCTTTCAGTGCTGTTATTTAGTGCTAATTTACCCCTAAATGTCTTCTAAACAGCCCAGTAAGCAGTGGAAACATTGGTAATGCTGCTAGACAATATTGACCTCCCATGGTTGGCAAATTCTCTAATTTGGCACTGGTCTGGTCCCAAGAATGCCACACTAGAGAGGTTCAACCTGTATATAGAAAAGCCCTCTGGTGCCTAACTATCTTAATACTCTTTCAATTCCAACTCAGGATCCATCTTTCCCCTGCCATATGACTCCTAATATTATCTGTAACAAAACAATCACATCTTGTATTATTATTCCTGTGCTTGCCTCTTTCTCTTCAACTTGGCCCTTCTATCCTTCACACCTGCAATCTGTTTATAAGGGCTAGGTATTTTTCAGATGTCATGCTATTGTTAGGGCACAAACATACAGTATCTTCTAATTTACACATGATTCTTATAATTACATGTAAAGGTTGTGGTCAGCTGAGAAAAAGCTATTGATATTTCTCAGTGAAAGCAGTTCTTCAAAAGTAAATAGTAGTTGTAATAAGTTTCTCATAGATGTACAATTATTTTATATAACACTATTTTTGAAAGCATGTAGAAATGATAGATATATGTAAAATATTTTAGAATAAATATATTTGTATTATGTTTATGTTCTCAGGGTAGAATATTTCCCATGCTTCTGGTAGAGTAATAGCAATAATTTCTTTTTTAGTCACTATGTGCCCCCCAGCTACATCCCACTGTCCATGATTCTACTGTGTCCAAGTTATGGTCATAGATTTCTGGCCAAGAAGGAATGGCCGTGGCTCCCACCATGATTTATCATGACCTCCCCTTAATGAACGCCCAAAGCACTCTCTCTTCCAGGAATCAAGTGCACAACATGCAAAAATACACAACTTCTGCACGTGAAAAAAGAACTTGTACTACTGCATGACTGCTACAGCCTCACTTCCTTTATCTATTTGCTACCTCTTTATATTTTCTAATTTAAAATACATAACTGGCTGGATTTTCCCTGTTCAGCAAAACACAGACAGTGTCACTGCTAATCTCTTTCTCTCTTATCCCTAAACAGCGCTCAGAGTACATGAAAATGCATAATGCCTGCAGCCATACTACCTTAAACTGTGATCTTGTCAGAATTCATTAGAGTAACTGGATTTGTATTTGAATGGCAGGTCTCCAAGAGAAACCCTAGAAGTTATGTTGGTAAATCAGTAAGGTGGCACTATACTTTCAGAGGGACAAATTCTGTTCTGATATACACTCCTCACAGTGCAACGGAACTCAACAGATGAAACCAACCCTGCCAGAGTTTGGATCAATAAGATCACATAGTGCGTAAAAGAGGTCAGAACATAGGCCAACGGTGATGCTAGATCAATAGCCCATCTTTGTGTAGGACAATAGTGGGCAACCTGTGGCCCATCAGGGTTCCTGGTGTGGTCCACAAGACATTTTGTTTACTATTGTCCAAGTGCAGGGTTGCCAGATTCCACTGATTTCTGTCTGCCTAGTTTTTTCCTGGAGTTATCATGGACAGTTCTCTGAAAACTTCCACACAGTGTGCAGCGGCGGTCAAAAAGGCAAATAGGATGCTAGGAATTATTAAGAAAGGGATAGAAAATAAGACCCAGAATATCTTACTGCCCCTGTATAAAACTATGGTACGCCCACATCTTGAATACTGTGTATAGATGTGGTCTCCTCACCTCAAAAAAGATATTTTGGCCTTGGAAAGGGTTCAGAAAAGGGCAACTAAAATGATTAGGGGTTTGGAACGGGTCCCATATGAGGAGAGGTTAAAGCGACTGGGACTTTTCAGTTTAGAAAAGAGGAGACTGAGGGGGGATATGATAGAGGTATATAAAATCATGAGTGGTGCGGAGAGGGCCGATAAAGAAAAGTTATTTATTAGTTCCTAAATAGAAGAACTAGAGGACACCAAATGAAATTAATGGGTAGCAGGTTTAAAACTAATAAAAGAAAGTTCTTCTTCACACAGCGTGTAGTCAGCCTGTGGAACTCCTTGCCAGAGGAGGCTGTGAAGGCTAGGACTATAATAGAGTTTAAAGAGAAGCTAGATAATTTCATGGAGGTTAGGTCCATAAAAGGCTATTAGCCAGGGGATAAAATGGTGTCCTTGGCCTCTGTTTGTCAGAGGCTGGAGAGGGATGGCAGGAGACAAATCGCTTGATCATTGTCTTCGGTCCACCCTCTCTGGGGCACCTGGTGCTGGCCACTGTCGGCAGACAGGATACTGGGCTAATTGGACCTTCGGTCTGACCCAGTACGGCCGTTCTTATGTTCTTATGTTCTTATGTTCCTACCAGCATTACTAAAGCGACACACGCATAAAGCAGGGGCACATGAAATGAGGTGTGTGCTGATTACACACACAACATTGAGAGTAAGAACCGTGTGCTCTCTCTGAATCCAATAAAAGTGCTGCTTTGGTTCAATCAGTACACCTGTCAAATTCTAGATACAAGCACAGATACAAATGGCAAGCACAGTGAGCAAAACTACCCTATTCTGGGAGACTGTCTTGGTTATGACAATTTTGCAGCCCACTAAGATGAAGGAGGGAAACTCATGAGGCCCACTCACTAGCCTATTGTTGGTGTAGGGAATCACTCTGGGAGGAAGTGCTATCTTCTACATGAGCTGTAAAATTAACATCCTTGAATGTTTGTGCCAAAGACCCTACAAGACTTTTTGCAAGAAAAGGCTTGTTAATTTAGAAGCCTGTCTGAATTCTAATTTGGGCAATTCTTCCTCTGTAAATTCCTTCTGTATTTCCAAGTGGCTATGGTGCTGATTTTGAGGTAATTAAATACCATGCTGTTAATTTGTTGCTGTGTTTTCCCCAGAAATGGCTATGTGATTTCTAGACACTGCATATAGTCTGCACAATCTGTTATGTTTAAAGTTTGTAAAGTACCATGGGATCTGTTTGGATGAAAGCTGCCATGAAAATGTAAGATTATTAACATTGTTAATATTCATTGACTGAGCCAATATATATTTAGGAAGAGCTACTAAAATAAAATCTGTGCAACAGGAATATTCAATATTATAGATTTCAATAGATTATCCATCTATTACTACAGATACAGGAGTGCATGGAACAGTGTTTGGGTTGTACTTCTTATCAGTACCCATCCCACCTGAGGCACATTGTGGATATGCAAGAAAACTACATCTACAGATAGACCACGTCTCCTGTGGAGTAATGATGTGTTTAACCAAGTCCTTTGGAGGCAATAAGCCCTTTCTTATGTCAAAGCAGTGCTAAGATAAAAAGTTCTCTCAGAAATGAGATTTCAAATTGCACTTGCAATGTCTCACATTTCAGACAACTCTGAGCAAATAGACCATATTTACAGTTTATTTTGCATCCCAAATATTGTCCCCAATCCTCTGTTTCTGCTCAGAGGAGCTTGGGGGCTGGGGAAGGGCAAAGGTAGTTTTAAATCCTCACTTTCCTCAGCCAATTCTTGGATTGCTCCTCACTGGATCAGACAAATCAGAGAAAACTTCATTGAGGACCAATGGCCACAAGAGGTTGCTCTAGCAGCCAGTGATATGCAAGGCAAATATCAGTCATTGACATGCCTTTTTTTCCTTGGCCACATTAGATAAAAGTCAGGAGCCACATTGGAGTCGATAAGGCAGCTCTCCACCATTCACAGATCTCCTTTCCACTCCTATGGCTGGTTAAACCAGTAGGCCCTGGTCTACAGTAGGCAGTTATTTCGGAGTAACCCCCCTTATTTTGAAATAACAAGCAGCACATCCACATTACCAAGCCCATTAGTTCAAAATAAACTGGATCCAGAGTGAAAAGCAGCTCCTGGCTTGCAGGCATGGTCAGTGGCTAGCCTGCTCCTCTTTCTCCTCCTCCACAACCTTGGAACATGAGTTTTTGAAGATGTGGAAGTCGTGCGCCTTCCCTAACCACCTGACATAGAGGTCTGTGAAGCATCCCTTGTGGTCCACCAGGGCCTGCAGTATCATCGAGATTTACCTCTTCCTGTAGATATAATCTGAGGCACGGTGGTCAGGGGCCAGGATGGGACGTGTGTGCCGTCTATGTCCCCCCTGCAGTTGGGGAAGCCCATGGGGGCAATGCTCTCCATGATGGTGTCGATCTTCTCCAGGGTAATGACTCCTTGTAGCAAGATGTTTGTTGATGGGCTTGGGTACCTGCAGAAACATGGCCACAACTGTGGATTTCCTTATCCTGAACTGGATCCCGATGGAGCAGAGCTGTCCAGGGTGGCAAGCTTCCACAGGGCGATGGTGAAGAGCTTCTGCATGGGGATGGTGGATCGTAGTTGGGTGTCCTGAAGGCAGGGGTGAGCCATTCCCAGAGTTGCGGGAAAGAGGCCTTCCACATGTAGGAGTTCTGGAGCCATTGCTAGTCATTCCTATCACTGTATGACGATGTGGTCCCACCACTTGGAACTGGTCTCCCTCATCCAGAAGTGGCATTTGATGGTGTCCAGAGGATTTAGAGGAATTTGCAGCAGCAGGAGTTACAGGACCTGGGTGAAGAGGTCCTCCGGTTTGGGCTGGTTGTCGTCCTGCTGGAGCAGCCTGTGGGCAGTTTGGATGAGGCCCGTGAGCCTGGCCCGTGAGCCTGGCACTGCTCTGCAGCAGCTCTGACTCCATGGTATCAGTGCTGTGGCATCCACAAGGACAACCAGAGCACATTGCATCCCTTTTGTGTCCCGTGAGGGGGTAGGCAGTGGAGGAGAGGTATGAGAGATGTGGCCATAGAGAGGAGCCCCTGAAAGCACACGTCACAGCTTGCCTGACCAAACAGCTACATGAAGCATCTGCCCTCCTGGTTACCTCTCCGGACTGTTTCTGGGGGTTCTAAATCCCAGGCAGGCTCCAATTAGTGTGGACGTGCTATTTCAAAATAATTCTGAGCAATTTTGATGCTCCCCCGTAGTGTGGACGTGCTATTTTAATTTTCTTATTTCTGGAGTTACTATTTCCATTTTACTTATATTGAAATTATTTCCTAGGCTAGACATGCTTAATCAGGGCAGCTGTATCACAAAGTTGCCCTTATGCTGGAAAGAATCAAGCCAAACATATGTCGCTCTCACTCTATGTGGTAGCAATACATCTAAAAATGTTTTGAAAAACATGAGACCCATGGGCACAGCGCAGCAAACCCAGCAGAAAAGAAAACATATCAGTCATTTATTTTTAAATAACTAACAGTATTAACTCATTGTAGGGACAAAAATCCTCTTAAAATATTTTTTTGCATCATATGGCAATTTTGAAACACATAAAGCAGATTCATTAAATGGATGTGATACCCCAGGTTGAGTTCCAATGCCATATTTCAATCTGGAACATTTTATGGCCAAATGCTAATTCTATCAAAATAGAAAAATTTAAAATGGAAGCTCTGATGGCTTCTAGAGTAGTGTTAAGAAGGCTTCCGCCATATTAACTAATAACTTCCAAGCCAGGAGTATCATGTATCAAAGAAAGAAAGTAATAGGTATAATAAAACGTACTCAGTGGATGTCATAGATACAATGGAAATTACATTTCACATTGTAAACATGCATGTCATTGGGTCAGATTTATGTCAGGTGTAATAAAGGACATTTTGAAATCAGTGATGTTAACACCAGGGATGTACTTGGCCATAAGGTTAACAGCTTAATATAATAATATCCTTTTCATGTGCCTGCTGCTAAGTGATCTATTCACCCCACCCCCTCATTTTTAGAATGCTCTGAGGATGGCTGTGTACATGGAGTTAGGTCAATTGAAAGATGTTTTTTAAGTACTCTACCTTTTTTCATTCATGGGTCTTAAAGCACAGTGCAAACATTCATGCATATAGTTTCAGAACACTCCTGCAAGGTATGAAACAGAGATTTAAAACAGAGTGATTAGCATCTTTTGAAAGCTTTCTGGAATCTGTAGAATTGTAAAAATTCTAGACTTGGGTATTTCATAGGCCCCTTTTCAGGGCCATTTCAAAGGTCATTGAAGCCTATGCATCACAGGAATTTGTTTATTTTAGTAGGCTGGGATTCCCTAAAGGATAACAAATACTGAAAGCCCTATGAAATTGGAAGTTGGTCACTTCAGTCCCTTAGACTTCTTTGGGAGCCTTACCCTTGGTGACTAATTTGTCAAATCCTGTGTGGTGAAGTAGTTCCTTTTATCAAATATGTATCATAATATTATGTGGTCCTATGGTCAATTCATATGCCATTTTATATGTGGGTGGAATCTCTCTGGAAGTAGGTGGGAGAGCTACAGGAGGAGGTGGCCAGGCTGAGGAGCAGCTATGCCCTTGAGAGAATATTCACATAGAGTCATAGAATCATAGAGCTGGAAGAGACCTCAGGAGGTCATCAAGTCCAGCCCCCTGCCCAACGCAGGACCAATCCCAATTAAATCAACCCAGCCAGGGCTTTGTCGAGCAGAGACTTAAAAACTTCTAGGGATGGAGATTCCACCATCTCCATAGGTAACCCATTCCAGTGCTTCACCACCCTCCTAGTGAAATAGTTTTTCCTGATATCCAACCTAGACCTCTCCCACTGTAACTTGAGACCATTGCTCCTTGTTCTGCCATCTGTCACTACTGTGAACAGCCTTTCTCCATCCTCTTTGGATCCTCCCTTCAGGAAGTTGAAGGCTGCTATTAAATCCCCCCTCACTCTTCTCTTCTGCAGAGTAAACAAACCCAAATCCTTCAGTCTCTCCTGATAGGTCATGTGCTCCAGCCCCCTAATCATTTTGGTCACCCTCCGCTGGACCCTCTCCAATGTGTCCACATCCTTTCTATAGTGGGGAGCCCAGAACTGGACACAATACTCTAGATGTGGCCTCACCAGAGCCGAATAAAGGAGAACAATCACTTCTCTAGATCTGCTGGCAATGCTCCTCCTAATGTAACCTAATATGCCATTAGCCTTCTTGGCTACAAGGACACACTGTTAACTCATATCCAGCTTCTCATCCACTGTAATCCCCCGGTCCTTTTCTGCAGAACTGCTACATAGCCAGTTGGTCCCCAGCCTGTAACAATGTTTGGGATTCTTCCGTCGCAAGTGCAGGACTCTACACTTGTCCTTGTTGAACCTCATCAGATTTCTTGTGGCCCAATCCTCTAATCTGTCTAGGTCACTCTGGACTCTATCCCTGCCATCCAGTGTATCTACCTCTCCCCCTAGCTTAGTGTCATCGGCAAACTTGCTGAGGGTGCAAGCCATCCCCTCATCCAAGTCATTAATAAAGATGTTGAACAAAACCGGTCCTAGAACAGATTGTTGGGGCACTCCCCTAGAAACCGAGCGACAACCTGACATCGAGCCGTTGATCACTACCCATTGGGCCCGACAGTCTAGCCAGCTTTCTGTCCATCTTACAGTCCATTTATCCAATCCATATTCCCTTAACTTGCTGGCAAGAATATTGTGGGAGACTGTATCAAAAGCTTTGCTAAAGTCAAGTTATATCACATCCACTGACTTTCCCATATCCACAGATCCAGTTACCTCATCACAGAAGCTAATCAGATTGGTCAGGCATGACTTGCCCTTTGTGAATCCATGCTGACTATTCCTGATCACTTTTCCCTCTTCCAAGTGCTTCAAAATGGATTCCTTGAGGATCCCCTCCATGAATTTTCCGGGGCCTGAAGTAAGGCTGACTGGTCTGTAGTTCCCTGGATTGTCCTTCTTCCCTTTTTGAAAGATGGGCACTACATTTGCCTTTTTCCAGTCATCCTGGATCTCTCCCGATCTCCACAAGTTTTCAAAGATAATGGCCAAAGGCTCCGCAATGACATTTGCCAACTCCCTCAGTATCCTCGGATGCATTAAATCCGGCCCCATGGATTTGTGTATGTTTAGCTTTTCTAAATAGTTCCTAATTTGTTCTTTCCCCAGCAAGGGCTGTCCACCTCCTTCCCATACTGCATTGCCTAGTGCATTTGTCTGGGAGCTGACCTTCTCTGTGAAGACAGAGGCAAAGAAAGCATTGAGTACTTCAGCTTTTCCCACATCATCTGTCACTAGGTTACCTCCCTCATCCAATAAGGGCCCCACACCGTCTCTGATCACCCACTTATTGCTAACTTGCCTGTAGAAACCTTTCCGGTTACTCTTCACATCCCTTGCTAGCTGCAATTCCAATTGCGCTGTCACCTTCCTGATAATTCCCCTGCATTCTCGAGCAATATATTTATACTCCTCCCTAGTTATCTGTCCAAGTTTCCACTTCCTGTAAGCTTCCTTTTTGTGTTTAAGCTCACCAAGGATTTCCCCAGTAAGCCAATCTGGTTGCCTACCATGTTTGCTTCTCTTGCTGCGCATCGGGATGGTTTCTTCCTGTGCCTTCAATAAGGCTTCTTTAAAATACTGCCAGCTCTCCTAGAATCCTTTCCCCTTCATGTAACCATCCCAGGGAATCCTGCCTATCAGTTCTCTGAGGGAGTCAAAGTCTGCTTTTCTGATGTCCAGGGTGTGTATTTTGCTACTCTCCTTTCTTCCTTTGGTCAGGATCCTGAAATCTACCATCTCATGATCACTGCTTCCCAGGTTGTCACCCACCTCTACTTCCCCTACTAGTTCCTCCCTGTTTGAGGTCAAGCTGCGCATGGCCCCTGATCGGTTCCTTCAGCACTTGTACCGAAAAGTTATCCCCAACATTCTCCAAAAACTTCCTGGATTGTCTGTGTCCTATATTGGTCTCCCAACAGATTTCAGGGAGATTAAAGTCCCTCATGAGAACCAGAACTGGAAGCTTCTCTCAGTTGTCTAAAGAAAGCCTTGTCTACCTCATCCACCTGATCCAATGGTCTATAAGAGACACCAACCACAACATCACCTCTGTTGCTTCCACCTCTAAACTTAACCCATAGACTCTCCACAGGCTTTTTCCCCTCTATATACTGGAGCTCTGAGCAATCATACTGCTCTCTTACATACAATACAACTCCTCTTCCTTTTCTCCCCTGCCTGTTCTTCCTAAACAGTTTATACCCTTCCATGACAGTGCTCCAGTCATGCAAGTCATCCCATCAAGTCTCCGTTATTCCAATCAAATCATAGTTCTTTGACTGGGCCAGGGCTTCTAATTCTTCCTGTTTGTTTCCCAGGCTTCTTGCATTCATTTACAAACACCTTAGATAACCAGTTGTTCACCCTACCTTCTCCATTCAAATCAGGGGTCCTCCTTTGTTGCTCATTCCTCCTTGTGTTTCTTCCCGGTATCCAACTTCCCCACTTACCTCTAGGCTTTTGTCACCGTCCCCCACCGAACCTAGTTTAAAGCCTTCCTCACTAGGTTTTCAAACCTGCCCGCGAAGATGCTCTTTCCTCTCTTGGTTAGGTGGATCCCATCTCTTCCTAACAATCTTTGTGCCTGGAACAGAGTCCCATGGTCAAAGAAACTAAAGCCCTCTCTTCAACACCACCTGCGCAACCACACATTTACTTCCTCAATTCGACAATCCCTACCTGGACCTTTTCCTTCAACAGGGAGGATGGACGACAACACCACTTGCGCTTCAAATTCTTTGATCCTTCTTCCCAGTGCTACATAATCCACTGTGACCCACTCAAGGTCATTCTTGGCTGTATCGTTAGTTCCCACATGGAGAAGCAGGAAGGGGTAGTGATCCAAAGGTTTGATCAGTTTTGGAAGAGTCTCGGTCACATCCTGAATTCAAGCTCCTGGGTAGCAGCACATGGAGACATCGACTGCTGAGGAAGCTATCCAGCTATAGAGGACTGCTAGCACATGACTGTTGGAGGAAAAGATGGCTCTGTCTCAGGGAGGACACTGGCAGCTGGTTACTTCTGGCAGAAGGCAGTGCTCCATGCTTGCTCCCAGCCCCAACCACCGTTGTTTTGGAGAACTGGTATGCTGCCCTGGATATGAGAGAAGAGGAATCACCCCCTGAGGAGGAGAAGCCATGTACTCCCAAGACTAGGAGGTCTGCAGTCACCACTGACAAGAGGAAATGTAGGGGTAGTATCAGTACAGAGGGATTGTCGAGGATCATCCAGCCCTCTAACTACTACCCCTACTACTCATCTATGCGGGTATGAATGATACTGCAAAGTGTGACCTTGATCATATCAAAAGTGACTACAGGGCTCTGGAAGAACTTTAAATGCTAATAAACACAATTATGACACTTGGTGGAATAATACACATGACTGGAATATGGTATGGAAGGCTACTGCTTGCTCAGGAAGGATAGGGAAAAAAGGGAAGAGGTGTTGCCTTATATATTAAAAATGTATATATTTGAGGTTGAGAGGGACACAGGATATAGACTTGCTGAGAGTCTCATGGTAAGGTTAAAAGGGGTAAAAAAACAAGGGTGATGTCATGGTAAGGGCTATTGCAGACCACCTAACCAGCAAGAAGAGGTGAGGTTATGGTAAAATTGATTGCAACAGACCATAATGCATTGCCCAAGATCAATTTTAACATCAATTTTAACAGTCAATGTTAACATCGTTGAATGTTTGTCCTGATCTCAGGGTTCATGTTGTATGTAGATGCTATTTAGACTAAAAGAACCAAGAACAACCTATGAAAAATGGAGCACCCCAATATTAATGGGGTGTGAGAATATAGATAAGGAAAAGAGGGTCATTCATATGCATCAAGTGTTAGGTGTGGCCAACATTACACCTATACAATATAAAAGAGTATTCCATGGTTGGATACAAGTGGGTAGCCCCAAGGGACAACCCCATGGGAAATCCCAGCAATAGTTGGTTATTGGGAGGTCAATCAGACTTTAGAATATCTTTAAGGATGTAAGTATGACTAGAGCATAGGTTTTTACAGAATTTTTATATGCATGGTAATTTTTATATGCATAGTGTAACCTTACTTATTGCTTTAATAAATCTTGCAGTACAGAGAAGATTTTCTACTTGTGATTGTGGCCACTATCCTTGGACTTCATATGTTTACAGAGTCTCCAAACTGAAATAAGTACTAGAGGTGATTTCCACTCAGAGTTTGAAACTGTAGCAAATCAGTGTCGAATCCTGGGCAGTGTTTATACATATCACTAATTTCTCTCTAAGCAAAATAAAAGGCTACACCTGATTGGCCATTGGGTCTTGTGGTTCTGCAGCTGGAAGGGAGAATTGCTTGGTAGGGCAAACAGCACTAGTCCTCTGATGGGGAACAGTATTTGTAACGTTTGCTTTAGCCCACAACATATACACTAGTTGGCTGGAGACCTAATCATACCACCTTACCTGCTATTTACGTGCCCATGGTGATATGTGGCATAATCCTGTACCTGTAGAAATCCATGGAGTTATGGCATTAACTTCAGCAGAAGCATGAGAAAACCCTGGGGGCCCAGGCTAATGTAGTCATCACTCTATCTCTGAACAGTTTTGCTATGAACAGCTCCTGCTCTTCTGATATCATGGGAATAAGAGGCACTGCTTTCCCTGTTCTTCTTGAAAGTGCAGCAGGATTTTCCTTAGTGTTTCAGGATACAAATTTGTCAAGTGCAGATTGTTAATCTTATCACAGAGTTCCCCAGAGCAGGATGTGTGTTTAGTCTGTCATTTTGTTTTCTGAACTATAGCTAAGTCAGTGCATACTCATTGATCTCTCTGTCTCTCCAGGTACTTTTAAAATGCTTATCACTATGATACCAGCTGCTGCTGCTGCTGCTATTGGTCTAAGTTTCCATTAGAACTGGGACAATGCTCTGTTTTGTTTGTGATTATAGATGACTAAAGTTCCATTCTAGAAAATATTTACAAACAGAAATATGCAATGTATTCACAAAAATAGTGTCATGCACTGCAAAATGCAGCAGCGATGCAGAACATGCCACACTATTTGCTGTGTCTCTCAGAATTTCTTTTTCTTACATGCAGGAAGTCAATGATGTCAACCTGCATGACATATGAGAAAGATTTTGTTATACTGTGATGAAAGATTGTCGAGTCCCCCCAGATATTTACAGTGATAGCATTATATAGATTTGTTATGTGTGTGAGATCTTATTTATACTGTCCCACATTTAGAATTCTTCTGAATTCTTAGGCTACATCTACATTGCTCTCTCTTGCGCAAGAACATATGCAAAGGAGGTGCGGCGATGAATATCGCGCCTCATTTGCATACTGAATGAGCTGACATTTTTGCGCAAGGGGCTTTTGCGCAAGAAGGAGCAGTGTAGACTGCTCCTTCTTGCGCAAAAATCCCCTCTTGCGCAAGAGTCGTTCTGTCTGAAAATAAGCGGCAGAACAGCTCTTGCGCAAGAGGGGGTTTTTTGTGCAAGAAGGAGTAGTGTAGACTGCTCCTTCTTGTGCAAAAGCCCCTTGCGCAAAAATGGTGGCTCATTAAGTATGCAAATGAGGCGTGGTGATATTCATCGCCACGCCTCATTTGCATATATTCTTGCAAAACAGAGTGCAATGTAGACATAGCCTTATGGTTTGATGTACACTTATTTAATAATGGTTACTGATCTAACAAACAGATATACTGATCTTAGTGAGAGGCAGAAAGAAAAGATATATATAGTACTAAAATATATAAATTAAAACAGGGATTTTGTTGCTGTATCAAAGAGACCTAAGTTAAGAACCTTTTCCTCAAACATGTTAGTTTTTAGCATCATTCTTGTTTTAATATTCATGTAAACTCAAATTCAAATACGCATGAATTTGATAAACAAAAAGGTGAAATGCTGTAAGCTATACCAAAGGATACCATTGAGGCCAGACAAGCACATTCACATTGTATTTTTGTTTTTGTCTAGATTGTTGACCGGAATGCGAATATTTTTAAACTTCTTTCAGGATAAAAACATGAGTGGATCTTGAATTTTTTAACTGAAGAGGTTTATTATCAACATAACTGGAATTGCTTCTTCAAATCTGCCTTCATAATCAGATGAGTCATTTGTTTACTTCATTCTTTTCAAATCTGCAAGGGGGTTTCCAAGCTGTCCCTTTTTCAGCAGATGGAATACTCGTATGATTCCATCCCCATAGCAACCACAGCTGCACCAGGCAACCAGTGCTCTGTTGATTTCTACACAACACGTGAGGTCACTGGAGCCTGCAAAATCTTCTTTATACCGACCAGTGTTCTCTTTGATTTAATGCAATTTAACATTTGATTTGTCCCATATCCCAGAAATTATTGCTAATATTGAGAAATAGAATATTACACTCATCTTAAAAATATGGCTGAATATTTAGTCTTTGGAAGTGTCATTTAAAAAAAAACAAAGAAATTTATAGCCACTAATAATTAATAATAAATGCAGTAGAATTGAACTTTTCACTTACAAAGCACAACTTACGAACAGTATTTACAGGAGCAACTTATGCAACATTTGATTTCTGTCCTATCCAAAAATACCAGATGCTTCTCATTACCTTGTTTCAAATGAAATTAAATCAAAATTTGAGGACAGTTATGTAAATATAAAGCACTGCTGTTCTGCTAAACTAAATGTATTTTTTATATTTTTCTGCACAAGGTAGCTAGTCTTAAAATCAGTTTATGAACCAGAACACTAATGATTGCTCTCATTGGCAAAGAAAACTGGTATATTACTTTGGGTGTTTTGTTTATGTAGACCAGTTATATTTTCCCTGCATAAACATACAATAGCACAGTCTGCAGTTCCTTCCTATGGATTTATTTAATATTGTAACATATCAATTACCATGTATATTAAAAAATGAGCCATTCTCCTCACATGAAATGTTCTCTTTTGGTCAGATGATTCCCAGATGGTAGATGATTGTAAATTCTCTATACCAATGACATCATTTGCTAATGCATGATGTCACCATAACACCCTTCATTTATTGTACATTGTTACCAAATTCTCTCCAATTGACAAATCATAACATTTTGTAAAATCTGAGTCTTACATATGATTTTTAAAAGTGCAGATTGGGTGAAGCCCTGACCTCACTGAAGTCAATCCCACATTAACTTCAGTGTGGTCAGGAGTTTACCTGTTATTCCTTGTGGGATGTGGGGCATACATATTAATGAAGTTGTGATGATTTTTTTTCCTGAGTACTAAAACTTTTTGTTCTAGATAATTTTCCTGTATGTGGAATCAAGCAAAACTCACTGCTGCAGACTGTCAGAGGAAGTGCACACTGTTGTGCACTTTCAGGGAGTTTTTTTTTCTATTTTCATCATCAGATAATCATAATTCCATATTTATTTGCTCTTTATGTATGAAAAAATTGAATTGTGACACTATTATTTCCAAATGGCAGAAAACGAATTTTGAGAAATTGCCATTCAAAACACTTGAGGAAATTCACTTGTTTCACACCACCGAGAGCACAAACCCCATCGAAATATTTTTTAATTTTAAGATTCAGTGTAGTTTCATAGTTTGCTGTATATTTGTGAAAACAACCTAAGAAATGTTAACATGAATCTCGATATGCTGATGCATGGGATTATATGGTGGGGTTGCTTGTAAAACTCAGTGACCCGGGAGGCCCCTTACAAATCTATGTCCCTATGTAAAATACAGATGTAAAATAGACTAGGGTTCTCTGGGATTTGAAAATTTACGAAAAATCGTCATCAGATTTCTATTGGGTTTTGACAGATTTGTCAGCTCTTTGAAGTGCGTAACACAAGGAATTCATGATAACGCCAGGTGCCATTAGTAGACATTCTGGATTGACCGTATTTTCCTAGGCATCACACTAAATGTTTATGGCTCACTGTAGTGTATTGATAGTTTTAGATGTGCTAAGCTTAGTATTACACAAAATTATGTGAGTGCAGCAGAGATTAACACATTTGCACTAATTTAAAGTATGATATAGTAGATTAAAGTTTCACATCTGTTTCCAGCCTAATGGCATCTTGAAGATTGCGAATGTGTGCACTATTTAGAAACCTGTAGCATCTAAACACTAGTCCTTTATTAAGTCTGGATTGGAATTTTTAAAAGGGAAGCAGTAACAGTACTTTGCTAATTCCTGTGGGATAACTTTGCACGGTTTCAGTTGTTAATGTGTTACTAAGAGTCTCCTTGAGTCATTTTAATAGATAAATACTTAAAATGGAAATGTTATTAATAATCCTGACAAAGGTCAGCCAATTAGATACATACACTGTCAGGATTATATCACATACAGAATTTGCATATTAAACACAAGCCTCGATTAGGATTTCACATAGGTCCTTTGATTCAGGATTTAGATTTGGGTTCAGAAGAGGCTTGGGAAAATCTGGCAGTTGAATGAGTGAGGTTATTATTTGCAGTATAGTAGTGTCTAGAGACTTCAGCCAATATGGGGGCCCCCACTGGGTTAAGCACTGTGCAAACTCAAAGTAAAAGACAATCCCTACCTCTAAAGAACTTCTGGTCTAAAATCAGAAATAAGCAGACAGGCAATTGTCATCCCGCATCTACACTATACAGTGTATCAGAAACAGAGATTTCTCTATCTGCATGTTCCTCCTTTTAAAATTTTCCTGAATCAAATCTTCCACCTACGCCTGCTTCAGCAAATCCCAAGAGCCCTCCATTCACCCTCCACACCCCCACATAAACAGCATTTGGAGGTGGGGGAAATGGGGAAGAAGACAGCCAAAACCCCTATCAATCCAACCAGAAGTGTCGAAAGGCATGTATGCAAACTGCATCCTTCCCCGTCCCCTTGCAGAAGAGGATTGTGTCCACTAGAGGGAACGCGGGATAATAGGCAATAGGTTAGCTAAGAGCTGAACTTTGAACAAATTGAATTGTCCTTCAATAAGAAGTTTTACTAACCGAAGCACTTGACAGAATGGATGCCCCGGAGCAGCAGTGTCTGGAGGCACAGTTCCAATTATTGTGTCTATTATTGTGGCACCTAGAAGCGGCAGTCATGGACCAGGATTCCATTGTGCTAGGCACCATACAAAGGCAGAACAAAATGAAGGTCCTCTGTCTCAAAGAGCTCCAGGGAAGTACTGAGGGGAAGGGGTAAGTCCAGGCACAAGAGCTGTTGTAGAAACACTGGGTCTCTACCTGAATGGTTCTGGCCTCTTGTCAGGCCCACTGATGGGGGCAGAGGCAAAGGGGGTAGTTGCCCAGGGCCTGGTGATTCAAAAAGGACCAGGGATCATGGCCACTACCACTGCTGCTACTGCAGGAGTTGCAGTGGCTGGCACCCCAGTCCCTTTAAATCACTGCTGGAGCCCCACATGGTGCACTCCAGGTGGCTGTCAGGGCTGGCTAAGTGGTGGAGGTGCCACTGTGGCGTGCTCCAAGTGGCACTGATGGCTGGCTGTCACCGGCCCTGCCCCTTCCAACCAAGGCCCCACGCCTTCTGGGATCGCATAGCTGGCCTACCCCACCTTAGCCAGGAGCCCAGCAAATCTGTTGGTTCCCCTGCCGCTTGCTGACAATATCCACAGTTTTAAGGGGCAATCCTGCAGCCTGTTTCATGGAGAACGCTGGGCAAATCCTGGCCCACAGCAGAGCTCAGTGAGGAAATCTCAGAGAGTTTGGTTTTTAATTGCAGGTGGAAAGTAATCCAGCTCATGGAGTTTGGGGGACTTGTATTTTCATAAATACCTGGGACCTGCCTGAATACTCATGAAAAACAAAAAATATGACCTGGCGGCTTTATTCACAAATCACTGTGCATTACATTCAACCAGTGCTACCAAATGGAACGGCATGTGCCTTCCGCTTTTAAGATTCCTATTCACCTCTTCTTTCTGAAGCTTACTGCTTGAATTATTATAAAGTAAATCTCCCAGATAGCCTTTTTGATGTGATTAGAGAGGAGTTATGGATACAGCTGAGTCTGAAAGAATGACCATAGATCATGCTATTTATCTAGTATTGTTACTTTAAGAGATTGTTTGGACATGCTGTCAAAACTGATCCAGGAAAATCTCTCTCATGCATCTTTGGAATCAGTTAAACGATATGATCAGCAGACATTGGGGAAAAAAGCTTTAAAAAAAGGTGTGTAACTACAAAATAAACACATACCACCAAACTCAGGGCCTTTCCATACAGAGGCATTAGTACCAGAACGATATAAAAATATCATCTGCAGAGGCAGAAGTCTCTATTGATTTGAAAGGTCCCTATAAGATTTCTCAAAAAAACAAACAACAACAACAACAAAAAGATGTTTCAATTATATTTGAACTTTTAATTGCTGCTTGTGCCTTCACACTCTGCAGTCAGACCTTTGAAAGTGAGGTTTCAGAACACAGAAAAATGTAAAATCTATTAAAACCCCTAAAAATGTAAGATAATGTTTGCTATCCAAATATACAGTGTATATGTGTGCAATATATTGAGTCCTAGTTTAATCAAGCTGATATGGAATTCAATTTTGAGACATTAAAGGAAACCAGAAACCTCAGTGGTTAAGGCAGCAGTATAATCAGGTAAGTGCAGCCTGTTGGAATGAGTTTAATTAGAAATCAGAAAGAAGATAGAAACTCCCTTGCAATGAATGGAACTCATAGAAGAACAGCCAGTAGGCTGATGACTCAGGAGATGTAGCGCTTTTCACCTTTATTTTGCCAAATCAAATCTTTCTCATTATTGGCCAAAAGTTGTTACCACCTGGATATTGATCCTGCATTCCTGGCCCACTTCTCTCTTGTTCGAAATGGTGTGTGAAAGGAGTATACACAAAACAAATAAAAATAAATGCTAGACTGTTTAAGCATTTTTTTTTCAAAATGCAGAAGTTTCCTGGAAACATGTCAATTCAGTGACGTTTTGGTATTTAATATTCTATTATACTACCCATAGACTACTGAAAACAAAATGTCTATCATCTTATAGAAAGAAGTATTTTTACCTTTTAAAAGCCAAAATGTGTAAATGGTTCAGATTTTTTTTTTTTTTTTTTTTTTTTTTTGTGTGCCATGAATTTTTTGGCTTTTCATTCTGATTTAAAATTCTCATTTCCAACCAGCTCCACAAAGGAATTTGGAAGGTCCATTTGTTTTCAGAGTGGGTAATTTGTTCACATCACTATCCTGCCATTAGCACTAATTGGTATCTTTGTTGGCAGTCTCCTCTGAGAGACCAAGCACTGCCACTGGCACAGAGCGTATACTGTTCTTTTATTTCTTCGAAGGACTCTTAGCATGTTGGGATTGAAGCTTGCATTGTTATTTCACAGGTAGTTACCTGGTCTGTGACTGAACAGAGGACTTTTCAGGGCTGTCAGTTTGGCACCTTTCCTCAGCACAGAAGAAAACAAAAGCAGAGAGCAGCATTGGAGAGCTGAATGCAGAGTGCTGTGTTGAGGTGTGACAAGACTCATAAAATACAGAGTTGTCAAAATGGCCAATTTTTTTGGATTGGCAGGAGATGTCTGGATTTTGATTGACAGGAGATGTCTCTTGGGACTCAGATGTGCCCTTAAGGCAGTGGCCTGCCCCCATATGAGTTCTGGGAGGCACAGTACCCGCAAACACAGGCAGAGGGAGGCGTAAAGGCTTCCCAGCTTCCGAGTTCCTCTCCCTAGGAAGGTTAGCATTCCAGGGAGGGCAAATAATGCAGCTGAAGCTAGCCTCTGCACAGGTTCCGCTGTATTCTAACTTCACTTATCATGCAGCGGCTGGCCATAATTTGGCCCTTAGTCAATACAAAATCACCATAAGAGAAGAAAAATGAAAAGCCTGACATACTGAATTGATATATATTGTTATGTCTGCCCAAAATTTAGGACCTAATCCAAAGTCCATTGTCACAAACAGAGGTCTTTCCATTGACACAAATTGATTTTGGATTAGGCCTACGGCTGAGCCAGTTGTCTCAGCCATATAGAGCAATGAAGAAACAAAATTGCAAAATGAATTTACATCCAGATAGCTACATTTTAAACCATGCATTATGATTTATATAACACCAACAGTATACAAGTATGCTCCAAGCGAGGTGCTATAAAAGACAGCCACAACTAGGTGTAATAAAATGCTACTGATACTGTATTGTGAATATATTCAAGATACAATTATGCAAATAGACTAGTGGAGCTCAGAGAGCTGATATGAACTTCCACTCCGTGGGTCTTGAATATGCCAGAGGCTCTGCTAATCTCCTTGGATTTAGGTTTCTCTCATTTGTGAAAAAAATAAGCAGTAGTATTTATTTCCCAAACACTGCCCAGTAGTGGCACCAAAATAGTTAACATATATCATCATCACAAGGAATGTGAGTTAATCTCCTTATTGAGAAGAATAGGTCAGTTCTTGCCTCTCAGAGCTGTTATTCCAGGCTGTCTGCACACTCACCTAGATACACCTACTTTAGTTTTGCTCAGTGCACATTTCTGCATCCTCCCCCCCCCCCAAACCATAAGAGCTAGAGGCTTTTTTTTTGAAAAACAAAAGGAAACAAAACTTCAAAGTTGAGATTCTGGAGAGTAAGATAAACTGATGCAGTGCTGGTATGCTGTACCATTTTTCACTAGCCCTATCTGAGCCCTGCCCAAACGCATGGGGTAGGGTCTTCATGAATAAAATGTAACACACATATCTAAATTGGAGATTTTATATATATATTTAATTTTGGGTTTGATAGATAAAATCCCACACCCACACAGTGTAGTACACGATCCTTCTCTGACGGTGGCCAGGCTACATATGGAAACTGATGCATCAGTTACAGCCTTAGCTAACAGAGTTGGGTCTTTTAACTAAGGCACTAGATTGATTTTCACTTTGGAGGTCCCATCTTCAATCTCTGTAGCAGATGCTCCACCATATATATTTAAGTCTTTTAAAGAGGCATCTCATTCCAAAATTGTAAGATTTAAGCAGACTTTTGCAGTTAACTTTAGGAGCTATGACATCAAATTTCACAGTTTTTATTTTTGTAATGTAGAAAAACTTTTATAATAATTTTTCTTAACCCTACAACACATTTTAAAAGCATGTTGTATTTTCTGCTTCACAGATAGAAATGCAAGCTGATAGTACAGTAACATGTCTCTTCCAGACAAATTGGCATTCATCATTCAAGCAGAAAAATAAATTAAGTGCAACATTTATACTCTCTACATTATGCTGTTAAAAAGCAACAAAAATACAACAAATCTTATGTCAACTATTGACTATAGAAATGGGATAACCGAGGAAAATGATTTGCCTACATTTATAGTCATATAATTCAGTATATACATAGAAGTAAGAGTGAATCAAGTAGTTTTTGTGGGGATTAGCATTATGCTTTAAAAAAAAATTGGGATCTGCTTTATAAGACATAATTTCAATGACTGCAAGCCAATTTAAATAATTCAATACTATAATAGAATCAAAATGTTATTAGCACAGAAAATTTAGCAACTATTAGTAACAATTTTGTTTACTTCAAACTGTTAAATCGAGGCTATAGCTCACATTTCTATAGGGTCATCTGCACTTCAATCTCTACTACAGCAAAGACGAATTGATGAGTATTGTGAAATGGGATGGTGAAATTATTTCACAATGCACTCCATTCCTGAGTTTTCACATTTTAGATCCTCATCTTGCAAACACTTACTAGAGAGCATAGGGCCTATTCTCACAAAAGTCCCTCTCACTACAGTCATCACCATGAGATACTTTTACACAACCCAAAAGCTGTGCTAGTTGTCTATCCAAAAACAGAAAAATATATGATTTGAATGGTTCAAATTATTTCTTCCTACGTGCATTATACCAAATTTCATTTACCACTTTGCAGCCCATTCACTTTGGCTACGTCTCTACTGCAGCCTTCTTCAGCAAAAGCTTATGCAAATGAAGTGTGGAGTAGAATATCGCCGCACTTCATTTGCATAATTAATTAGCAGCCGTTTTTGCACAAGAGGCTTTTGCGCAAAAAGGAGCTGTGTAGACGGCTCCTTTTTGCATAAACCCCCCTGTTATGCAAGAGGCGTTCTTCCTCATTTTTTCAGGAAGAACGGCTCTTGCAGAAGAGGGTGGTTTTGCGCAAGAAGGAGCCATCTACACAGCTCCTTTTTGCGCAAAAGCATCTTGTGCAAAAATGGCTGCTAATTAATTATGCAAATGAAGCGTGGTGATATTCTACTCCACGCTTCCTTTGCATATGCTTTTTCAGAAGAAGGCTGCAGTATAGAGGTAGCCTTCGAGATGTTAAGGAGTCCCTGACTCTGGACTAAATTAATTAATTTTAGGTCATTTTTAAAGTTTTGTCACTTCACTGTTCAATATCTTTTCCAGATCTCTGATAGAGGTATTCTAACACTAGTGCTAGTAGAGAACCATGGGTCACCCCCAGTGTTCCCTCTAAGCTGTAGGGCAGCACAGCTTCACAGCATGGAGCTCTGAGCCTCTAAATGGGTGGGGCTGATTAATCACTTGTGAAGCTGTGTAGCCACACAGTTTAGAGAGAAACACTGGTCACCCCAACAGTTAACCTCTAGCTCTCTAAAAATCTATAATTTATTTCTATGCTTCTGCAGTTGTGGCCATATGTCCTAGACATAACTCTGACCCATGAAAGTGAGCAGCAGCCATCTTGCCCTCCCCCCTCCTTCTGTCTCTGGTAGGACTGATGATTTGAACAAGTAGAAACTGCTCCCATAACTTTGGCGGGGGAGGGGCACTATGGAAAATTTCTGTCGCCCTTTCCCCATTTATCCATTTCTGTCCACCATAATGACACCACTACTCAAAACAAGAGCCTAAAAGTTTTGGGCAGGATAAGCCACATGATTTTTGGAATAAATTCCAAATGTAATTGACTTATTTTATCTAAGGAGTGCATGCATTAGGGGAGATCCTGCTACCTAAGTTAAGCCCAGTTGCTCTTTCCTTTCCACCCTGGCAAATCAGTTTACAGGATTTGCATTGCTTTCTATTTTCAGTGCTTTTGGAATCTAAGGGTGAGGCATGTAAGTATCAGTGCTCTGCATGGCTAGAGCTATAGCATAACAACGAGTGAACTGACACAACTAGTATAGTTGCCAACACATGAAAATTGTGCATGGACAGTTCTCCAAATAAGCCAAGCCCCTATCCACTGGAGGGTTGTGCGTGTATCCTGGTGAATTTTAGTTTATTTGGATATGAATATCATAACTATAAAGAGGTTGGGGTTCACAATTATCAGAATTAGGGTTACCTACAGACAGTTTCACACATACAAAATGGGAAATGACTGTGTTGGAAGAAGTACTGCAAAAAGGGATCTGGGGGTCATAGTGGATCAGAAGCTAAATGTGAGTGAAGAGTGTGATACCATTAAAAAAAAGCAAACATAATTCTGGGATGTATTAGCAGAAGTGTTGTAAGTAGGACACCAGAAGTAATTCTTCCACTCTAATCTACACTAATTAGGCCTCAACTAGAGTACTGTATCCAGTTCTGGGCACCACATTTCAGGAAAGATGTGGAGAAATTGGAGAAGGTCCATAGAAGAGCAAGAAAAATGATTCAAGATCTAGAAAATTTGATTTATGAGGGAAGGTTGAGGGAATTGTGTTTGTTTAGTCTGGAAAAGAGAAGACTGAGAGGAGACAGGTTAATAGCTTTCAAGCATCTAAAATGCTGGTACAAGAGGGAAGTGGGAAATTGTTGAAGACAATATTTTGGACTGGCAAGCCATTCTAACAGTGTACTCTTTCTTTGTCACCAAGAACCACTCATTTTATGAGCAGGAAAGAAGATGACATATGTAGCACATGGCAAAGATAAGTAACACAATGCATTATCTCTATTGAGCAGTAGTAAATTCAGTCAGAGTTGGAAGCATAACAAACTTTATAGAGAGGAGAAGGGTTATAATATCAAGGTAAATGTGACAGAATAAGTGGATGACAGAGGCAGAAACTGGGAAGCTCCAACCAGAGATGGAAGCGCACACACACACACACACACAGGGTACATCTACACTTGCTCCCTAGTTTAAGCTAGGGATGCAAATGTAGCTGACTGAAATTGCTAATGAAGCGGGGATTTAAATATCCCGCGCTTCATTAGCATAATCTCGCCTGCGCGGTATTCCGCTCAACAGCTGATTCGAACCAGGAAGTGCGCTCCGGGACGCGTTAGTTCGAATCAAACCCCTTGGTTCGAACTAATGTTACTCCTCAAAAAATGAGGGGTTTGATTTGAACTAACTGGCTGTTGAGCGGAATAACGCGTGGGCGAGATTATGCTAATGAAGCACAGGATATTTAAATCCCCGCTTCATTAGCAATTTTGGTCAGCTACATTTGCATCCCTAGCTCGAACTAGGGAGCAAGTGTAGACATACCCCCCCACACACACAGACACAGATAGACAAAGAGAGGACAACCAAATATAGGGGCTCAGAGATGTAGGATTCAAAATACAGACACCTTGATATGGTATCAAAAGTATCTGGTGAAGCTGGCACCTTCTTGATATATTAACAGAATGCAGAATTTCTGTCTTTTACATACACCTATTAATCTGATAGGCATACAGAAGACTAGGTTATCCAGTTCACGACCTATGTCTTGGGCAATGCATTTGGTAAAAAAAACTCAGCCCATCTGCCACCTTTAAAGGCTAGGAAACTATAGCATCTTCTTTCTATAAGCTCTATCCTGTATATTAGCCTTGGGCTAATAATTGTCTCAAACTTGATGCCTCTTTACTTTACTTGCTGGAGTGGAAGAGGAACTCCTTTTTCTTCATCTTTTTCTATAGCTGCTCTGTTGCTGTGAGTTGGGTAACTCTGTGCTCAGCTCTACACATAGCTGAACAATATTTTGACAACCAAATCAATGGCTATTTTCTGTCAAAGTTGAATAATTCACTTTTTTTCTTCTTATGTGACCAGCTTTACCATGCACAAGCTGACAGAACAGGCAATTATCCTGCAACTGTCCAGCCTGGCCTAATAAATGACACATAACTCCTGTGTGTCTATGCATCCTAAAGAGTCTACATAAAACCACATCTCATGAACACCTACCTGCCCACTGTGACTTCCACTGTCACGTGCATGAGGCATCCCATGACTGGGGTGGAGATTAGAACTGCTGCTTGCTTCCCATATGTATGTTCTCCTTGTGAACAAGCACATTTTCAGCCCTTTGCAGCAGGTACAGGATTGACACCACTGTGCACAATAAGGATTGGCTCCTTATTCTTTTATCCTTTTGTCAGACAGCCTGACTAAAAGCCTAGCACATCTCCCATTAAAGTCAGTGGAAAGACTCCTACTGACCTCAGTGGAAGAATAGCGGTCCATTAATTTTGCTACACAAGTTTAAATGAACAACACCGTAGATTTCCTTGTTGAAGTTGGCTATCATAAAGTAATTTAATTTATTATGAATGAAAAACAATTGGCTGTTAACACTGAACATTTTCCTTAGCATGTAAAGCTAACCTTTGTAGTACAGAACACTGTATTGAGAAGCTTGTATATAACTGGAATACAGTACAGCCAACAGCTGTTATTCGAAAGGCCCAAAGAAAAAAACCCAGACACTTACAATAATTCATCTGACCTACATATTTTTGTTAAAATATATAAAAATATAGTTAGCAGCCAACTTGCCAACTTTTTTTCTTAAAAATAACATTAATTATTAACAAAAATATATAATGTATGGAACTTTTATGTTTAACATTGTAATTAATTTTTATCCTTTAACAGTCGATAGATACCATTCAGCACATACTTGAACTCTGGATGTAGAAGACAGATGGACCAGCAGATGGACTTTAGATAGGATTGGTTATAAAATGTCAGCAATAAAATAACAAAATGTAACATTGTAAAAGTGAAGAAGGCATTCAGTTGAAAAGCTTGTCTGCAGAAATGGGCTTTATTTATATTTTGTTTTAATGAACACTTCAACAAAGCAGGTTTGACATTTTCTGTTTAGCAAATCTTGAACTCAAGCTGATTTAGCCCAACTTTTTTGCAGATTATTTTTGTTGAAAATTCAAACGTGACCTCTAATATTATGTTTGCAGCTATTAGCCTGCACAAAACTTAAAACATTTGCGCAGGCAAATAGGTAACTGTGTGTACAGACCATAGATTTGCATGCATAAATTCAGATTTTGAATATACAGGTCGATGCGTGCACAAAATTTAGTGGCTGGCTAAAAAAATAACACTCAAAGTCAAGGATAAGCGTGAACTTCTGAATAATCCTAAAATGACTTAGCCCCTGATTCTGCAAATACTTAGTGTGTTCTCAACTTTATTCATGAGAGCAATCATATTGACTTTAATTGGACTAGTCTTGTGTGTCAAGTTAGGCATATCTGAAAAATCTTTGCAGGATTACCCCTGTATTCATGATATGTATGTATATATATTTTCCATTAAATATGCACCAGGAAGCATGGTAAGATGGGGCTAAGGTAGATTATAAGGAGCAGTGACACAGAGTTAACTTGCACAATAATACTATTTTTCTAATTGTATAAAAGTTGTTAATTTATTCAATGAGGAAAATAACTTTCAACATATTTCTTTACCATTGTCAAATGACTGATTGTACTTTAGCTACACATTGTAAATATTCCTACCCTCAAGCACAAGTACCAAATCTTTGGTGATATGTGGAAAAATCATTTTTCACAAAGCTACTAATTGCCATGTGTATAACTGGTCAAGAGAAAATAAATACTTTCTTGTAGGGGGATGGGAAATAGAAAACAATTTTTTTGGAAAGTTTGGCAAATTTGAAATCATTTTCCATTCTATGGAGTTTTTAAATGTTTTTTCTTTTCCCAAATGTTCTATATTTTTTCCTTAAATTTGGACATTTGAGATCAGGCAATATTTCAAATAAAAATGTTTTGTTTTGTTATTTGACACTGTTTTACTATTTGCCATTTTGAGGCTTTGTCTCCTAAGGATTGTTCCCTAAATAAATGGCATATTTATTTGCAATCACTAGTGTTGATATTTTACTGTCATTTTGTTACTACCTTGTAAATGGAGCACCATTTTGTTACCACCTTGTACATAAAACTTCTGAGATCTGGTTAACTGAAATCAGTTGAGTTAGACTAGCATAGAGCTGGTGTGAGCTCAGAATCGGGAAACTTTTTCAATCTTTGGAGTATTTTTGGGTCAGGTTTTCAAGTTTTTCTCCACAACCACAGGGGCTAGAAATTTACCTTTTAGAAATGAATTCTCACATTCACATGCTTGCCGTAGCTGAGGCTTTAAGAAAGCAACCACATAATTTGAGACTCAGGATAATATTGTGAGTTGGCAACACTATTTCCAGCAGCTTATATGTATATATTACAGTACAGATTTTTTAGTACCTGTATATGTAACAATTGGCAATATCAGCTTTATATAGTGGTGCTGGGACAGAGGGAAATACGGGGAGAGAAGACTTTCATAATTAAATCTCCATTTTTCCTTCATGATGCATTTAGAGCTGAATGTTTCTGTCCCCAAAACTGGCTCCCCTCCCTAATCCTAGTCACCACCTTGAGCTTTCTCCATGAGGTACCTAATGATTGGATTAAAAATGGTTCAAGCAGCCTGTCCAGATTTCTTTTTGAAAGATGAGCTGGATACAGAAGCCAGATCTACAGGGTTCTGCAGCAGGGAAGAATATCATTTCACCGAACATTGCCTTGGGTTATTAGCTTCCTCACATAAAAAGTTCTGGCACCTCATATCATACTAAATTAAATGAGAATGCAAACAACAGTAGGATTTTCAATTTGTAAATCACAGAACCATACTAACTGAACTAATAGGATTTGAACATGACTCATGAGTTGTATTTTGAAGTGCATGATTATTATTTTGAAATGTCACATTCCTTTGCAGCACAGAAGGAATTATAGTTTTTAAAGACCTTTAGCATTAGGTAGCAGTCCAACTTAGAAAAACTTTAACATGGTATAGAGACACTTAAATACAGGAATGTAATAGGCCAAATAAATAATATTTTTGTTGAAAAATTTGATAAGGTTGTAGATTTATGCTAAGCATACAGCCAAGCTTATTTATAATGTAGCTTAATAGTAGTATCACGTAATCTTACAGTGTAGATTTATGGTGATGAATAAGACTTTCACATTACTATGATTTATAGAAGAATTTTTATAAGCCCTCTGACCACCATGCAATATACGTGTGTCCATTACGCATCTGTGTGTTGGTTCTCAGGGTTATCAAAGGACTGTGAGTCACCTTGTTACCCCATGCCTCCACCGTGAGCGAATCTTGCTTAAGGTAACTGGGTGTTAACTTCCTACCACTAGCAGCCTTTCAGCTACTCAAGAGATCTCCACTGATTTGTGCCAGTCCTATGTACTTCTTGCAGGTTACCAAGAGGTGCAACCCAGTCCCCAAGTCCCTTTGAATCATTCTTCTGTAATATTCAGCTCCTGACACTGGCCACTCACAGAAAACCCAGATCCTTGAACTCCCAAAGGAGTAGTGTACCCCAGTTTACCAGGTTTACCTTAGGGCACTGCTCCTGTGTAACAAAGTAGTGAAACAAAAGAAGTTTTATTTAAGAAACTATGGAGATTCCACTAGAAACACAAGTGATGGGGAAAAAATGGTCACAAAAGCAAAACAAAAATCAAAAAGCATAGTAGATCCTACACTTAATCACTTTTCTATCTAATAAAATAGGTTCCCTCCAAGGTTCAGTCTGTTGTAGAGCTGACTGGTTTCACTGGCACCAGGATCCATGTTTTCATGAAAACCAACCCTCTCAATAAGATGGCTACTCAGGTGAATGGATACAGAATGTCTCCTCCCACTGGCTGTTATACTGAAACAGTTTTTGTCTTTATTCATCGACAGCACAAACTCATCTCTGTCATAATGTTCCTTTCATATCTCAAGGAGCTTTGCCTGTTTGCCATTGTCTCTGATGATTTTCTATTGACCATTCTGTGATAGGGCAATGGTAGACAACTGAACCTTGCATTATGTCATTAGCTAGCTAGGGAATGGTAACAACTCCCTCCCGCATGACTAGGCTCTCACCAAGCAATATTACTCCCCAGTGACTTCTTTTAATCTGAAGGGCATGCACTTCAATACAGTTACATTATTCCTTATATATTACCCATGCACACATCACACCATGGTTATGAACATTGGTAAGTTGCAAGTTTTCAGTGGAGACCTTGCATGTTACCCTTTATGGGCAAATACCATGTCAGCAATTTATCTGATGCAGTGAGTTTGCAGGTCTAAGATGAGAGTTTGGAAAGAATAGGGGGCCCTTTGACAAGGAACCTGTGTGTCACAATCTGTCACACAATATCTATTTCCATTGTGTATCTGATTTCCTATATTTGATAATAGATAAATGGTTAATAATTTTTGCTAATCACTGCTAATAGGATCCAATATTAGAACCATGGGATATTGTCTAGCAGTACCAGCAACTCTCAAATGAGTGCAGTAATAGATTCTTGGACATTACAACTAATAGCTAAGACTACGTGGCTATTAAAGTTACTTGCCTTCAGCCAGCAATGGAGAATGTGCACCTGCTGCATTTTTTGAAAACATAAAATCCTCTGGTTATCTTGTCAGATGTAATTAGCACAGATAATCATGGATCCAGTTTTCAGATGAGAGAAACCTCATATACAATTAAAATAATCTGAGTTTTTAATCCCAAGATTTTATATATAATTTTATTCTTATTTAATGAAAGGTCCCCCTGGTTTGTTTGGGGGAGTTCATTACTGTGAGCACTACAGATGGTAGTAATAAGCAAATGGCACTACTAATCAAACCCCTAAGGTAATTCTGACCAAGAGATGATAAGTGCTGATTATCCAATTCATTATATTAGTGTGGGTATCGCATGATCTCTGCATGTTTAGCAGTGAGGCTCAGCACATTTCCATTGCTTAAACAAGGAGGAAAATTTTCCAAAGCATCTAATCGATCTGGGAGCTAAGTTTCATTGACCTTCAAGGAGACTTAAGCGCTTATATCACTTTTGAAAAATGGAATTTAAGCCTTGTCTGGACAGCAAGTTACTGAGCAGCAAGCCAGGGTGTGAATGAATCTGGAGCATACCAACTTGCCGTGAAATAACATCCCACACAGACACTGATTCAGTGCAGCAAAAATCCTGGAATGTGGCCCATGACAGTCAGTGAACCGTAGCGGTGTCCACATGAGATATTATTATGCAGCAACCTGGTGCACTGTAAATTCATACCATAGCTTGTCACACAGTAACTTGCCATGCAGACAAGCCCTAGAAAAGGTTTTCTGGGGTCGCTATGCAGATGTAGCTCTCCTAGTAGAGGTGCAAACTATACCTTTTTGCTAGTGTAACTACATCCACACTAGGGATTTTGCAGGTACAAAAATGTCTTAAAACCATCAGCCCACTAACCAACATGATATACCAGAAAAAGGGTAAGAGCTGGCTTCAGATACATCTAGAGTAAAATTTTCAGAAGTAATTTCTAGCATTAAAGCAGATATGGACAATATTTTGGTGGGGTTTAGATTCATATCTGAATCTGGATGTTAACTCAGCATTTTGAGTCAAGCAACAATGTTGTGATGGATAGAAGGAGTGCTAGCCAGGACTCGGTGACTAACGGGTTAAACTCATGTGGCTAAGGGTGTTGTTGGCAGGGAGCCAGAAGAATCAATGGGATACAATGCTGAAATTTAAATTGTAGATATGTAACTACAGTACACTTCCGATAATCCGGAACCTATGGGACTTAGGTGGAGCCGGATTATCAGATATGCCGGACTATCAGGAGGTACTATAAGCAGGTTATATATATACTGTATACATTATATACTGTATATAAAGTGTTCTTAACCCTTTTATTGTACATACTGTATACAGTATACTGTAATGTTTTAGTTTTTTAAGCCTTTTTACCCTTTTGCTCAGTTCAGCTGCTGCCGCTGTTACCTTGTGACTCATTTTTTGCCGAAGCTCACTCACTAGGCTCTTGCCATTTTGATGCCGGACTATCAGGAGTGCCGGACTATTGGATGCCGGACTATTGGAGTTTTACTGTACTGCCATTTCTCTTTGTGTGAATTTTAAGCCAGGAGTTGTGAAAAAGAGTATGATTTAAACCCAGGCAGTAAATAAGGGGGAAAATGTATATTTAGTCACAATGAGGGTATTTTTCTTTGTTTTGGTTGTTTGGTTAAACTTCTCTGTGTGAATCCATGCCTTCCCTCCCCCACTCACCATATTTAAGCTACAGCTCAGAGATACCATTTTACTTTGTGTTTTTTTCTCAGTGGCTCTGTAACATCTAGCAACCAAGTATGCTTCATCAAGGAGTACGGCAGAAAGGGATCTAGGGGTTATAGTGGATCACAAACTAAATATGAGTCAACAGTGTGACACTATCGAAAAAAAAGCAAACATGATTCTAGGATGCATTAACAGGTGTGTTGTGACCACGACATGAGACGTCATTCTTCCACCCTACTCTGCACTGATTAGGCCTTAGTTTGAGTATTGTGTCCAGTTCTGGGCACCACATTTCAAGAAAGATGTGGAGAAATTGGAGAAGGTCCAGAGAAGAGCAACGAGAATGATTAAAGGTCTAGAGAACATTACCTATGAAGGAAGACTGAAAGAATTGGGCTTGTTTAGTTTGGAAAAGAGAAGACTGAGAGGGGACACAATAGCGGTTTTCAGGTATCTAAAAGTGTGTCACAAGGAGGAGGGAGAAAACTTGTTCTTCCTGGCCTCTGAGGATAGAGCAAGAAGCAATGGGCTTAAACTGCAGCAAGGGAGGTTTAGGTTGGATATTAGGAAAAACTTCCTAACTGCCAGGGTGGTTAAACACTGGAATAAATTGCCTAGGGAGGTTGTAGAATCTCCATCTCTGGAGATATTTAAGAGTAGATTAGATAAATGTCTATCAGGGATGGTCTAGACAGTACTGGGTCCTGCCATGAGGGCAGGGGACTGGACTCAGTGACCTCTCGAGGTCCCTTCCAATCCTAGTATTCTATGATTTTATGAAGTACTGTATATCTTTTTTTTGGTTAATAAAAATCACCTTTTTAAAGGTGATGATTGATTCTTGTGTCTTGAAAGGTAACAGGAGGTCTGCGTGTGTGCCTGCCTAGCCTCAGAGGACAGCTATCAGGGTATGTCTACACTGCAGCATTTTTCCTGGAAAAATGGCCATTTTTCTGGAAAAACAATAGTTGCGTCCACACTGCTATTGCATTCTTTTGACAAAAAGTCAAAAGAATGGAGAGATTTTTCCGATGGCAGTAAACCTCTTTCTACAAGGAAGAAGCCTTTTTCAGAAAAAGGCGTGTGTGGACGTGGAAGAGGGAATTTTTTCGAAACAAGAGGCCTCCAGAAAAATAACACAGGTGCCCTGGTGGCCACTCTGTCCAAACTAATCAGAACTCTATATTTCCTGTCTCCTGCCAGCTCTTAAAGTTGCAGGCACCCAGGACAAGCCTTGTGGCAGGAAGCTGGCCCAGACAGCTGCACCTGACCATGCAGCTCTCCCTGCCACCCACATTTGGACCTATGGCCCAGCCACAAGTCCCCTGAGTCCCCCCAGCCTTCACAGGGAGCACCATCAGGGCTCCTAGGACCCATCCAGGGGCACAAAAAGGTGTGCCCCATCATGGTCTGGGGGAAAGATCCTGTCCTCCTGGAGCTGTGGGGTGAGGAAGAGACCCTGTAGGATCTCTGCTCCCAGAGGTGGAATACTGATATCTACAGCCAGATGGCTGAGGCTCTCTGGCTCCAGGACTTTGGAGCAAGTGAGGAGCAAAGTCAAAGAGCTCTGCCAGGACTATGTCAGGGCCAGGGAACGTAGCTCTTGCTCCAGTGCAGGACCCCAATCCTGCCCCTACTATCAGGAGCTCCACCAAATCCTGGGGGATGGTGCAGCCTCTTCCCCACCCATGGTAGTTGGCCTGGGGCTGGAGATGCCCATCGTCGCCCAGCCAGGGCTCCTTGGTGAGGATGGGGATGAGGATGAGGACGAGCTGCAGGAGGAGGAGGAGATAGCCAGCACGGGTCACCCTCACCCTGGAGCCAGTACCCCAGACCCAGGTTGTCTCACAGGCATCCTCTGAGGGCGGGGAGGGATCAGCAGGTGAGTGGTATCAATTTGTCACACACACAGGCCAGGGGAGGTGGGTGCAGAGGGGATGGGGTGTGATCATCACTTGGCCTGCTCGGCCTGGACATCGTGCTGCAGTCCGTGCACATGGAAGCATGTGCTGTGCCAGTCTGCACCACGTGGCCTCAGGAGGCAGCTCTGGAGCCCCCCTGCCCCCTGGGATCCTGCTCATACTCTGGGGAGGCCACACACACGTCTGACCCCTGGGGGCACACCTTCCCACCACCAGCCACCACTGGAAGCAGGCTGTGGACAAGGGCGCACGCACAACCCCTCACAGATTGAGGAGTGCCACACATGGCATACAGGCATGCCTGCATGAGTGAGGCCCCACCCACTCCTGCAGGCCCCATGAAAGGCCAGGCTGCTCTTCTGGCCCTAAGACTGTTGGTCGCTGCTCACAGAGGAGGGCACGGCCTCAGGGACAGTGTCTGCATGGATGACTGACCATCTCTCCCTCTTTATTCTCCACAGCTGGACCAGCCATTGATGAGGGGCAATCACCGTCATCTGAGGCAGCCGCCTGACCCTGGGGGAGCCGCAAGCACAGGAATGTCCAGGAGGACCTCATGAGACAGTACGTGGCCGTCCTCTGCAACATGCAGCAAACCCTGGCCCAGAAGGTCCAGGATGATGCCCAGTGGCTGACCCATGTGTGGGATCAGCTTGTGTGGCAGGCGCGTGTGTGCCACCAGCTGCAAAATGATGGCATACCCGGCTCCTGTCCCTGTTCCTGCCAACCCTACTCCTGCCCCCCTGCCATGCCTATGTCCCTTCCCCCATCCTCCCTGCCATGACTATGCCACCTCCGCCTATCCCCCCTTCCATACCTGAGCCCGCTCTAGCTCCCCCTCCTGCCCACCACCCTGTTGTCCCAGGCCCCACCCTCCCCCAAGGTCGCCGAGGTCCCCAGACTTTAGGCGGCTGTTCCAGCTGCACCACGTGCCACCCCCAGCCCTGAGCCCCCCCTCCTCCCTGCTCCTATTCAGGTTCCCAGCCCCCCTCCTCCCCAGTTACTTTTATTATGAAAAAATGCAAAGTTTTTTTTTCCAGGGAGGTAGGGGAAAAGGAGGAGTTATGGTGGGAAAGGCATAGGGAGGCAAGGCACAAGCCCTAGTGGGGAGGCCCTGGGAAGAGTTACCAACGTCCTCCTCCCAGGGCCTGTGTGCGGCTGCTCCAATGCCCTTCCCGCCCGGCTGGCCTCTGCTCCCCACCCCAGTAGGAAGGCCTCCACCTTCCTCTCCACAATGTTGTGGAGACACAACAGGCCGAGACCACCTTGGGGATGTTGTGGTCCCCCATATCCAGATGGGTCAGGAGGCACCTGAACTGTGCTGGGCCCGACTGAGATGGGCATTGAATTGGTCTCTTCTGAGGTCCAGGTGGCTGGAGCAGGGCTTCATGAGCCATGGTATGAGGGGGTAGGCTGTGTCCCCCATGATGCACAGTGGCATCTGCACATCCCCAACCCGAAAGTCACGCTGGGGGAAGAATGTGCCAGCCTCCAGCTTCTGGCAGAGGCTGGAGTTCCAGAAAATGCGGGCGTTGTGCACCCTGTCTGACTACCCAACAAAAATGTGCATGAACTGTCCATAGTGGTCGACCAGAGCTTGCAGCACCATGGAGAAATAGCCCTTGCTGTTTATTGGGCGACTCGATGATGTGGTGTGTGGATTGGAATATGGGTTCCATAGATGGCTCTCCCGCAGTTGGGGAAGCCCAGGGCGGCAAATCTGGCAACAATAGGGTCCAGGTCTCCCAGGCGGATGACCCTGTGCAGCAGGATGGAGTTGATGGCCCTCACCACCTGTAGAAAGAGACAAAGAAACACACAAAACAGAGAATGAGAGGGGAGTGCCTCAGCCCTTGGGAGGTGCCGCCCTCCTCCCCTCCCCCTCAACACTCCAGGAGCCACTTCCTATGAGGCCGCCCCCCCAGCAGGGCTGTGTGAGGGCGGGATGGCAGAAACCCCCAGGGATGGGGCTTCTCCCCTACCCCCCTTTCCCTAGGGTCCCCCTTTCCAGGACTCCCCCTGCCTCCAGGGACTGCAGTCTGAGAACACCTTACCTCCATGAGGAGGGCCCCGACGGTGGACTTTCCCATGCCAAACTGGTTGCCCACAGACCAGTAACTGTCTGGGGTAGCAAGCTTCCAGACGGTGACTGCGACCCGCTTCTCCAGGGGGGACTGTGGGTCATATCTGGGTATCCTGTTGATGGAGGGCAGGGTGAGCCAGGCACACACCTCCATGAAGGTAGTCTTCCTCATGCAGAAGTTGTTGAGTCACTGCTGGTCGTCCCACCGCTCCATGACCAGCCAGTCCCACCAGTCAGAACTGGTGTCCAGCCTCCAAAAGCGTCTCTCTACTGTGGGGCGCAGTTGCAAGGGCATTGCTCCCACATCCAGGCAGAGGGTCTCACTGATGAGCTCAGACTCAGGATTGGGCAGGACCATGAAAACAGTCTGCACAAAGTGCTGAAGAATCTGTAGCATGCCAGTGTGGGGCTATTGCATGCTCAGAGGCAGCTCTGGCTCCATGGCAAGGAGTATGCTGTGATGTCCTGTAGCAGGGCAACCAGAGCACGCACTGCTAACGCTTTGCTGTCCCTCAGAGAGGTAGGCAAGCACTCAGCAGAAGCAGAGAAACGGCTGTCTGGGGTGTCCCTTTAAGCACGTGTCTCAGCTAGCCTTAGGCAACAGCACCCGGAAGCAACTGCTGACCTAATGCCCTGCCTGAAGTGGTTCCAGGTGGCCTTAAATGCGATATAGCATCCAATCAGTGTGGACGCTATCTTTCGAAAAAGGAGATTGCTATTTTGTTTCACTTTTGCTATGTAGACGCTCTCTTTCAAAATAAGCTTTTCTGGAAGATCTCTTCCGGAAAAGCTTCTTCCAAAAGAAGCTTGCAGTTCAGATGTAGCCTCAGAGACACAGTTTGTTGGTTTTTTTTCAAGCTTTCTTGCGGGGTACCCCTTGAGAGGAATTTCAAGTGTTTCTTCCTGGGTTTTTTTAGAGATTAAATCACTTGATGGGGACTGCTACCTCCCAAAGTCTGTGACTCTGGGGAGTTTTAAGGTCTCTTGCGGGCCCCACCTTCTGCACTCGGTGTGCCAGAGTAGGGAATAGCCCTGACAAATGTATACAACCTTTCTTCTTCCTATAGAATCCTAAAGCCCTTTTCTGTTGGGTGTACAAGCTATTAACAGTAACTCCTCATTACCACTGAAATGCCTCCCTAAGGTTGAACAGTGAAACTGTTCAGCAGCACACAGAAACATTATACAGTTATTTAGGTCAGGGAGGGAAGTAGAATGCAACACCCAATTGAAACCGTAGGAGTAATTTAGACAAGCATGGTATAATTACACAATTTGGAAGGCAGCCAGGAGAATGGGATTAACACACTACTTTTAGGAAAGGACAATGCGGTCTTTAATTACCATAAGAGCCGAGCATTAGTGATGGAAAATATTCTATTATTTGGATCTTCATATTTAGGGATGTTAGCACTAAGGAAATATTAAGGCCCCCCAAATATGAACTTCAGCCAACTGATTTGAGTCCCATTTCTCTCCAACAGACCTTCCCCTCTTCCCAGATTCCATTTCCCACTCCAAAAAAGGACAATCTAGAGAGTTATCAAGTGTGGATATACAAGCACCCATATCTTTGGACACCTTACTCTCAGTATCCCAGTCTGAGTGTGCACCTACCACCTTCCATCTGCTGTCCTACTGTGACCCCATCCTGCATACCTCGAGTAATCACTGCTTGCCATCTAGTGACTTACATAAAGCACCTCCCCCTGCACCAGCTTCGTAAACCCCACCTGCCAGTGACAAACTTGGTGATTCTTCTACTTGTAGGGCAAAACATTCTCACACACTCCTAAAGTAGTTTCCATCATTTTTAGTTCCACCATATCATTTAGTTTAGTGGCTCTCAGCAGCCCCTCTATACAGATTGTTCCAGCACCCATGGCCAGCAGTTCACTCTGCTTTATGGTGGGAGGATCACTGAAGTGCACTCAACAGCATTTTCTACCATTGCTATTAGATGCCTTGTAGCAGAACATACACTGCCCCATATGTCTCCTCTCTGTCAGTGTTGGAGGGATAGTTGAACGGGACCTACAATGCATTAGGCAGCACCGTAGAGGTTAAGTTAGATAAAAACACATAGGCAAAGATTCTGTTTACTGACACCTATGAGACCCTTTTGAAGTCAATAGGTTACTGAGGATTCTGTGTGGCTGCTAATTGTAGGTGCTCATTGATAGAAGGGCATAAAAGCCATTAGAATTAGTCACACGATTACACAGTGTCATTTGCAGAATTCCTCTGATGTTTGATAACATCTCTAAAAATGTATAAGAACTGTAGGCTGTTTCCCTAAAAATAGTATCTATGGCTTTGCTATCTTCCTCAGTAGCTGACAGAATTAAATATATGATAATTCCAAGGAGAGCCGTTCATTTGCATTTAGTTTAATTCTTAGAATAGAAATTTGGTAAGGTTTTTAGAATTCGTGATCCAATAAGGATGATGAAGTTAGTATATTGTGTGGCAATCTCTCCCCATGGACACAGAAATAATCAAATTTGTAGTTGTGTTATAAAAAAAGTCACTGCTTCTGTTAAATGTGAATTATTCTTAAATTATTTTTATATATTACAATAGCACCTCGAGGCTCCAAACAAAATAGGGAACCACTTTGTAAGGGACTGTACAAATATGTAATAAGAGAGGCTCTGTCCCAAACTGCTTGAAACCTAAAAAGAAAAGACTGGAGGAAATAGAGATACAAAATGACCAATCCAAAGTCTTGCAGAAGGTCAGGTCACAGAGCCAAGCTCAGAACCCACACACTTCCAAGCCAGTGCATAACCTACACAAGCTCTTGATTAACTGGAATCATCTTCTCATGTAGCCTTGATTCCTCTTACAGGTAACATTCCCAAGGAAGTCTTACTCCTGTGAAACTTAATTGGAATTTAATCCATAGGACAGAGTGCAGGATCAGACCCTGAGAACATGATATGATTTGAATGCATTACCTGTGGCCAATATGTTGGATCAGATATCTGCTTCTTTAAATGATTAAAGTTCACTTGTCATAGTAGTCATGCAAGAAAGCATTTGTTGGGATTTTGTCAGGCCAGAAACATTTGCAAGGATTTTTAATATCCTTTGCTAGATTGTTCTCGGTGCATATTTGTTATTCCCACATCTTGACTTTTAATAAAAACGGCTAAGCCATTACATCTGCATAAGACAGAGACAACCTGTTTTGGACTCTCGTTCATTATTAATGAACAGGACTTCTAGTTATTTATTAGAACTTTATCCTATTCACTTGCATATCTCCCTTTTTTCCTTCTTCACAGAATGGTTATTATGGAATAATCATATTTTTATTTCTGTGCATCCGTGTGCTCTGAAACGTAGGGCTTAGCAGATGATTTAGGGACCTTGCTTACATTATGAAACCATATTAAGTTGTTGTTGTCCTGCTACCCATATTTACTTATAAACTGGGAATAAGATTCATAAATAAGATTAGAATTCTGTTAATACTGAGAATATGATCTATCAGAGCACTTATTTTTGCTACAATACACAAACACTGGCTGCTTCTCATATTCATACACATTTTACAGTCATTTTAAATGTAAGATATGTTGATGGCTGGAGTTCATAAAGGGATTCCAGATTTTTATATTTTGTGGGGCCAGATGCTCAGGTGGTATCAATAAAGTAGTGTTGTTGACTTCAATTAAAGATATGCTAATTTACACCAGCTGAGGACATGGTTCTATATTTTTGTTTTTAAGGATACACATTGTTCTATAGTGGTCACAGTGTGTTTTGGATACTCTTTGAGATAAGAATGAAGGCCCAAAGGCTGTAGTGAGCTCTACGCAGGGAGACTTCGATACCTTTTCTGAACCCCATCGATTTCGTTCGGGATCTGTGTGGGAACAAGAGTCTGCCTATGGAGAGCTGTTCCAGACATAAGAGGGCCAAATTCATCTGTTACCAGGCCTTGGACAAAACCTCCTCCTGTCCATTCCCCCAAGGACTCCCCACTACCCCTCTTCAGGCCAGCTGCCCTGTGCCTCAGTTCCCATACTTGTAGCTGGTCTTGACGCTAATGCTGAGCAAGTCCTGCAGGCTGACCAGAGGGTATTCTGGTTCCAGCCACTAGTGAAAAGGCAAGCAAGCCCTCAGGCGGGAACCCTGGTGCAAGAGGAAGGACCAAATTTGAGTGATTGCCATTGGGACCTGGTACAGTATCACAGCAACATTCAGGTTTGTCTCCTGCCACAAACTGGGCCCTACTCATATGCCAAGGCTGCCTTTTCATCCAGTCTGCTATCCAAACAAACAGATAATAAAAATTAATTTAGAGATTATAACAAAGTATCTACAGTTGCTAGGACATGAATCTTTGAGGCATACACACTGATTTTGCAAGTAATTTTGCAAAATGCTAAGAGAAATGCCCCTAGAAATCTAAGAGAAAGAACAAAAGCTACTTTTAAATAAATTAAATTACCAAAATAGCAACAAAAGATAGCTCTTTGGTATAAAAAGTTTCCTTTTCATTTAGAAAGTACTTCTTTTGGTTTCTGTACTATCAAATCTATATGCAATTGTATGTGCAAGTGACATCCTGGATAATACCATCTTACAAACCTCTCTCTCTGCATTTTCCAAGATCAGGTGTGCAATTATCTACTCAAGATATATGAGCTGTCTGCAGTGCAACCGATCAGTTTATTTGAAGTGTTGTGGGGAGAGAGGGTAAAAGAAGTAAATAATTCCATAGGAAACATTCACAATGAACATCACACTTACTCTAGGGCAGCTTGGGCTAAACTTAACTGCCACTAAAGATGGAACATCTTCACACAGTGAAAAATGTGTGAACTGCCCAAGAACTGAAGAAGGCAACTGGACACACAAAGACATAAGGAAGAGACGATGACTAGGCATTGCCTTTAACTGCAACCTTGCTCTATCAAGATATCCAGGTTAAAGAGTGGATTCCTGAAGCCTTTCTGGATGGAAGTGGATCAACTGATGAATACTGAAGCTTCTTCCAAACGTACAGGCAGAGTTAGGATGCTAGAATTTGAATTCCAACTGCCAAGCAGCAAACTCTCCTGAACTGATTTGTTTTTGACCTAATGCAAATTGAAATGGAGGGCTCTCACAGTGAAATCCACAATGAACTCAATCCTGCAGGATATGCACAGCTCATATCACAAGACTGCTTTGTTCTCTGACCTTGACTTAATATTTTCAGGCCCTTATCCAGAGAGATTTTGAGTTGCCCATTGAAAGCCACAGAGAGCTCTCAACACTGGAATTGAAGGCACTCAATTTCTCACTAAAACAGGCTCCTAGACATTAAGGCCTGTTCAAGGCACAAGGGGATTATGTACTTAATTCACCTGCATATTGATGCAGAACATAGACCATTAAAAATAAGGCAGCTAAAGGCAATTCTTCTAATCATTAACAATTATAATCAGAATTACTTTGAATTTAGTATTATGCTACTGATACTAAGAGAGCTGTGGAACTCTGGCTTCGTCATCTTTTCAGTTTCAAGGAGACTTGTATTAGACTTTGACGTACTGAGTAAACTATCTTCAATGACTTCATGTAGTATTTAAAAAAAAAATTGCTAAGTAATGCGACTTGCTTTCACAAACAGAATATGGATTCCAGAAATGTTGGGAAAGTTTGCACTAATGTTACAACCATATGTCTTGCATTACCTACTATAGTTTAAAAAAAATTGTCTGTGTCTGTCTGTCTGCCTTCCTGTTTGTTCAAGAACTGTTCCTAAATGGTAAGAGCTAGAACCACCAAATTTGATAGGCAGCTTCCTCTTATCATAGCTTAAAGCAAGGCAAGGATTTTGTAGTGCCAAGAAAAAGGAATGTTCCTGGGATGGGATTGCGTCTCATAAAACCATACAGAAAAGAGACCGAATCACCAACAGGTGAAAGAGGCTGCCTGGAGATGCACCCTCCCATCTGAGATTGCCCCACCCCCAAGCCTCCTGCCTCCAAGGTGCCCTTTAGGGAGGGCAGGAAGGGGCAGCAATCCTCCTCTCCCAATTTGTACAGGAACATTGCTGGCTGTTCCCCTTCATTAGGGAGCAAGGGGAAGTGCAGTTTGCTGCATTCCTCACTCTGGCTGGGGAGTGCAAGGGGCAGACGAACATGGACCTGCCTCTGCCAAGGAATTTGCACTCCCTCCCCTGGCTGTGCCTGCTGCAGTGGCCACGGAGAGGTCCGTCTCACCTGGCCCAAGCAGTTGCTATGACAGAGGGTTGGGTAGTCCTCTCTCTCCCCAGGGAAGCTGGCATACTGAGCTCCTCATCCCCACCCCTATCCCAAAGCAATGATTTAAATGAAGCATATACATTTTCATTTTATTTTTAAAAACAAAAATTGAGTTAAGGACCTGACCAACTAGTTAAATCTTCAAGCTAACTCTATTTTAGGAGCAAAACTTTCATAGAAAAATATCATAATTATATCACCTTTTCAGCATCACACAATGGCTGTAGTTTTAATTAGATGAATTAGATCTCTGGATGCAAACATGCTCCTCTAGCCTTAAGTACAACACAGTAAGCAACTATATTGGTTCCACATTACCAGGTGCTCTCCTTATGTCAGGCTGACTCACATATACATTTGAAATAGATAAAAAATAAATGAAACAAAGAAAGAGCGCAACTTCCCACATGAACTGAAACACTGTTAAAAACCAAGCTATATTGTGGGATGGGATTCTAATTCATGTAAAAGACACCTTTCAATTCAGATCTTGGTGGCTTTTCATACACCGACTGTTGCACTCTCTTATTTCTCTTACATTTTTAGAAGCTTTCTCGTTTGACAGAAAAAATCATGCAAATTATCTTTCTAAATCACTCTTTAAACATTTGCCTTCCTTTTCATGTTTGTCACTGACCTACTGTAGACCCCCTTTACATGAAAAATTACTCAAGCACTTCTTGCACATCAGCATTCATTAACAGCTAAGGGTTCCTGGCACACACTGGGGGTTTTGCCTATTATGCAGTTTTAGAATGTTCTAGTCAGAAACGGGCAGATAATGAGGAAGAGAAATACAAATCTATACAATTTATATCACCAGTGCTCTCTTTTCCTTAGGCAAGCAATAGTGGGGAAATATTTTCACAAGCCTGGTTTCTTTTTGTGTAGTGTTATAGTCGTAAATATAAATATATTCAAATCCTACTTTATGGGCTGTTATTTTTATACAGGCTCTGATTCATCAAGGGGCTTGGCACACATATCTAACTTTAAACATTGATTTCACTGAACTGTAACATGTGCAGAAATATTTGCAAGATTGGATTTCTAATGGCTAATTATTTGCTTACTTCAGTTTGATTATAGAACAAAACAACCATTTGTGAAATAATCACTACTGAAAAGTCTTCCGGGATTTCAGTAAAATGGGTTCCAACAAAAAGGATTCCTCTCTAGCCCCTTTATCGGTGCTAAGGTGGATAGAAAGTGGGTGTCAGAGGTGAAGCTGGACAGGATGGAGGCAAAGTGTGAACAGAAGGTGAAAGTCTTGATCCAGAAATATCAAACGAACTGGGCTGAAACCGAGCTACAGGGAAGTCAGTGATACGAGTATGCATGCTAGATTATCACATTTTTAACCAGGAGGATTATATTATGTACAGTGAAACTTCTTCAGTGGCTGTCCTTATTAATATACTTTCTTTAGAGACTGCCCCAAATTTATTGAGGGCAAATACGTTCCATTTTTATTGCAAATTTTTTCAAGCTGCTGATTTTTATTGGGTTTTGGAAAGGTGCAGAAACACAGGGCCTCTATATAAATGAACTTTTGTTCCCAAACCTGGCAGAAATACGGGCGATGGCACCTAAACTTTTACCAAGGGGAAGTAAACTGTGCTCCCTTTCCCCACCAGCATGTTGTAGGGTATTCTCTACAAGGGAAAATATCTCATCCTATGGCTTCTCATGCAACTAACTGCCAGAGAGTGACAATCCAATCTCTTGTTTAAAGAGCAGCTAATAAAAGGGGAAATGTTCACTAAGTACTGGGAAACAGCAAGGAGGGTGGTGGAGTCAGATTAGTACAATATACTTCAAAGTTTGGGTAAGAACATGACCTGTGAGTCTAAAAGAGAGACAGTGGTGGTGAACAGGTGAAAAGGATATCCAGAATGAAGAGATGGGCTTTCAAGATCACTTTAATCACACAGTTTTGCATTGCCAAGCTTATTGATCTTGGTGAAATCAAGGGAAGTTCACTGAATGTGGTGGGTAAGGACTACAGACAATCAGGCCCTTAACTGAATTTTAGTCAGACTACAACTATAGGACACAAACTTTTTAGAATCCCACACCACCATGCATGCTTTCTCCTTGTATAATGCACAGAGGAAATAATCATTTTAAAAGTTACCATTCATTTTACAAGCTCTTTTTTTAAAAAAAGTCCTTAATTACTTATGACTTCCCAGCTGCCCTTCTCTTGCTACAGTACTTTGTTTCTAGAACACAGCAGGAATGTCACAGATGACATGCTTAAGAAATTTCCCTAATCAAACTGTTCTTTTAATACAAATCGGCTTAATATTTCCCATATTCCTTTAGAGTAGTATATTCTTTACATTTTGCAGACTTATCCCAACATGCTAAAACTATGTCCAAAAGTGACTGTCAGTTTGAAATATTAGCCTTACTTACCATGCTCTCTACATTGGAAAGGAAAGCCGATGGGTGCATCATCAGCAAGTATTGGAGTGTTTCTATGATTAAGCCCTTGAGTTCACATCAGAGCAGATGAAAGGATTAAAAGGCTTAAATCCCCTTTTTTTTTTTTTTTTACTCCTAACTGAACTTTAAATATTTAATGATTCTTAGACGACTTTAGGTTTGCATATCTTTTGGCAAAGTATTTTAATAACTATTTCAGAAGGTCTTTAATTTCTTTTTCCATTTTCTAGCCCATTCCTTGGTTTTAACTAGAGGGCTGTGTCTACATTGGCACCCTTTTCCGGAAAAGGGATGCTAATGAGACAAGTCGGAATTGCAAATGCCGCGGGGATTTAAATTTTCCCAGCGGCATTTGCATAATTTATAACTGCCGCTTTTTCCGTCTCGGGGCTTTGCCGGAAAAAAGCGCCAGTCTAGACACGGCTCTTGCAGAAAATAAAGCCTTTTCCGGAAGATCCCTTATTCCTCTTAAAATCAGGCTTTATATATGGGATGACCATATTTCCCTATGCTGAATACAGGATACATGATAAAATTACTCTTTCAATAGAAATTAACAAACATTCAAATTAAAATCAAGTTGATGGAGACCCTGTTAAAAAGAATTACTCTATAGTTGGATTCTCTTCATCTTATCTTTAAAGCTTTATGGTCACATGGCTTTATGATACACTTCTGGCAACGGATCCTCTCTGCCTGGCGCATGACACCCTCCATGCCTGGCTGGGCCCCCAGGATGTAGCTGCTTGTCTTGGTAACTGGCACTGCATCATCCTGAGGCAACACCTGTAGTATCAATATCCCCTCTTCCCTCCCCCACTCCACGCTTCACACCAGAAATGGGGACAGCAGCAGCAGCCCCTTTCTGCACTGTGTGTGAGAGGGGAGGGACAGCAGCTGCTTCCAGCCACAGGAGAGGAGAATAGAGGTAAAGGAATAACTGGAAGCAGTTTGTCCTTTCCTGCCCATACAGTTTCCAAAGGTACCGACAGCTCCAGGCTGCTGCTGGCCACTGACATAAAGGTTAGCCTGTTCCTGCCTGCACTGTAGTAGGGAACAGGAGGCAATGAAGTTAAGGATGCACTGTGCACCAGGGCCCAGGGAACTTGACCGCAGGAGCTCCATGGAACTTGACCAGAGAAGTGGCTCAGCTTAGAACAGTGTCTAGGGGATGGAGCAGCATCATGCTCCCAGTGGGCTTGATCCAGGGCAGTGTGTGGGTGAAGAGGGTGCTAAGCCCCTGCCCTGGGAGTTGCTATAGAGCCTGCACATTTGGGGTGCGAACAGGCTGGAAACTGCTTCTCCCCTGCCACTCTAGCACTTAGCTGAGGAGGAGAGAGGCTTCCCAGTGCCAATGCTTTGTGGGACTCTGGCACATGTAGGGCTCAGCTCCTCCAGGCCAGCTCCTCAGGTGGAGGGTCTTGGGTTTTTCTGGGACACCAGCCCTCCCAGAGGTAGTGGAGGGAAAGAAGGTACCTGCCAGACATGCTGTTTGGTAAGCTTAGCACTCTGACCAGGGGCTGGTGTGCCACACAGCACTGGAAGCAGGATGTGCCTCATTGGGGTGGAGAGGATATTGAAGAGCAGTAGGGATGGGGGAAGAGAATGGGCAAAGCAAGCAGAGGACAGTGAGAGGGAAGGAAGCACATAAAGAGCCAACGGGTGGACAGCAGAGCAACACATAACCAAGCGGCCACTGCCTTGTGCCTACCTGCACTCACCTACCACAGTGCACAACCAGCGCCACTGGAACTGGTATGCGGGACGGAGCCCTGCTTGCTGAGAGCACTGAAGGACCAGCATGGGGAGTGGCTGACCCCACATGCTACAACTTTGCCCTACCACCAGTCCTGCCCACGCACCTGCCTTGGCGGCCACTGAACCCCCTCACTCACCACCAAGCAGGGATCTGGCAAGCAGCAGGATCCACTGATATTGGTGGGGATTGGGGGCAGGAGACAGAAAATATGGATCAATTTGCCCATTTTAAAGAAAGAGTTGGGACATTTACAGGAGGGCTCACATACAGTACTGCCCCTTTAAAAACAAGATGTCTGGTCATCCAATGTGTGACCATCTCGGTCTTTCAAGGCACAAACGGTATGTCTACACTAGCCCCCTAGTTCAAACTAGGGAGGCTAATGTAGGCATTTGAACTTGCAAATGAAGCCCGGGATTTAAATATCCCAGGCTTTATTTGCATGTTCCGATCGATCACCATTTTTAAATGCCACTAGTCGGACTAACTGCCCGCGGCTGCAGCGGCAGTTAAAGCGGTAATTCGAAGTAAGACCTTAGTTCGAATTGCGTTTAACTGCTGCGTGTAGCAGCGAGCAGTTAGTCCGACTAGTGGCATTTAAAAATGGCGACGACGGAACATGCAAATAAAGCCTGGGATATTTAAATCGAGCTTCATTAACGAGACCGAATGCCTACATTAGCCTCTAGTTCAACTAGAAGACATATGGGCCCTTGGTAGTGACTCTTCCCTCTTTGGTAACATATTGAATTGTTGGCCAGATGTAGTCAGAGCCAAAACCATTGAAGTCAATGGAAGGACTCAATGAGCTTTTGTTCGGGGCCTTATCTTGTTGTCTTCTTCTGAAATATCCAGTACTAGGGCTGCCAATGTAGACTGGATTGAATAGATGCCATTTGCGGCAATGGCGTCTGGTCCGTCCAGTTGGGAAAGTGGCAACCCTATTCAATACTGCTGCTGGAGGTAGAATACCGCACTAGAGGGACCAACTGTCTCCACGGTAGGAAAACATTATTACCATACTTGCACATGGACTTGGTGCTGTCAAACAGGAATTCTAGTATTTTAATTAAACAATATTTTTCTACATAATCTAGAATACTGGCTGGTATTTTGATGCAAAGTGCTATTGAAAAACAAACAGTACATGAGCCAGTCTCATTTTAATTAAACTCAGTTTTATAAAATAATCCATAATAATAATAAAGATGATAAAAAAAAATCACATAATGAAACTGAGGCCCAAATTGCTCATAGACTGAAGTTCTTATCAGATAAGACACTCCACTAACCACATATTCCCTTACTACAAAATACCCCTTTGAAATCAATGATGCGGCCAGTCTCCTGATTTGTAATGGAATTCACATAATAAAAATGTTGTGTGATAATATTTTATAATAGAACCATGCAAAAAAGGAAAACATATTGTGAAAACTAACCATTATGCCTGTGTGTTAGCAATCAATCTCTGGAACATAAATCACTCAAATTCATTTTTCAAAAATGCCTTTATTTAAAAAAAATCAGGAAAAGGGGAAAAGAGAAAGGCAGCAAAAGAAAAGACTCATTATGTGCTGAGCATAAACTGTGGCATGGGTAGGTTGGGGGAGGGTTGGTCAGACAGCAAGGCCAACATGGTGTGCCTGCACCTACCCATATTCTAGCTATTTTTACTTTCTATAATGGCCATAGGAGGCTTTGACTTATACTGGACCAACCTCAGAATCTTTACATCAACTTTGCCAGCTACCTTTTTTCTTGTGACTAGCTCAGCGTTCATAACAGAGACTTGGGGCCAAGATATAGAACAGAAAGCATGACCAAGCTTTACAAGAAGTGTCTTCCCTAGTAATGGCATCTTTTCCTAGTAAATAGCATCTTTTCCCTTCAGATACTTTTGTATCACCCCCCCCCCATTTTTCAATAAAACAAATGAAAAGCGGTCAGCCAAAGTAGTTAGATTTTTTTTAATAGAGCATTTTCGGTTTGATTCACATTTAAAGAAACACCAGCTGTTTTTGCAGCAGCCACAAAAACAAAAATAAAACCAAACTCACAAGCCTTGTATTTTTCTGTAGTTGCTTTCTGCAAACCTGGTATGTCATACTAGGAATCTCGTATCAGCCTGATGGATAACAGTGTATGTGGTGGGGGATGTAGCACTTACTGGTTTCAGGTTTGTTAATTAGCAGATTTACCAAAAGTGAGATAAAAGTTCAAAGACAAAGAAATTGTGTGCCACATATGAACAACCTATCTAATTATCTGGCTGAGGCAATAATGTTGCATACCAGCAACAAAACAGCATTTAATTAAGTTGGCCCGAATATTACAACCAGAACTGTTTTTAGAATACACACAAACCAAATGTTGGCATCATCGTTTTATAATGTACTTAGCAGTCCCAACAACAAGATTGATTCGTTAAAATGTTAGCTTACAAAATAGAAAAAATTCACTAAAAGTATCAGGCCACATGTTCCCGCCTTGGAGGAAAGCCCATGGGCAGGGGAGGTACACTCAAGACAAATTGAGGCTTACTTAACAGGTTCTTTCGCATTTTTCTCTCAAAAGAAGGAGCTCTGGGAAACCAAATCACAGGCAAGACTTGGGTGTGTGTGGAGGGGGTGGGGGCAGGGGGAGGGAGGGGAGGAAATCTATGGACAGATGGTGAAATCCTCCACCCCCACAGTGAAATCTATAACTAAATGCACATAGACTTCAATGGGGCCAGGATTTACCCAGTGTCCATGTGTGTGAATCACAAAGGAGTTGTTTGAGAGGCCTGGCATCTTCATAGTACTCCTGGGCTGTGTCTACACTGGTGATCTTGCGCAAAAGTGGCTGCTCTTGTGCAAAAACTTGCTGCCTGTCTACACTGGCCACATGGTCTTGAGCAAGTAAACTGACGTTCTAATGTATAAAATCAGGGCTTCTTGTGCCAGAACTCTTACACTCCCACTCAGGAATAAGCCCTCTTGCGCAAGAGCTCTTCCAGAAGAGGCCAGTGTAGACAGGAAACATTAATTTCTTGCGCAAGAAAGCCCTATGGTTACAATGGCCATCAGAGCTTTCTTGCGCAAGAGAGCGTCTACACTGGCATGGATGCTCTTGCGCAAAAGCACATGCCAGTGTAGACGCTCTCTTCTGGAAGAGTTTTTGCAGAAGAACTCTTCCGCAAAAGAGTTTTTGCGTGAGAACGCGCCAGTGTAGACATAGCCCTGGACATTCCGTTCACATGGCATTTGTCACATAAAAGTCATATGTAGGTCCTGCAGCTTACCAGGCCTGGGATGGAAGTTTCCATCCCTGCTGTACCCAGCTTAGCATAGCCTGGGACCCTGAAGTGCAAACAGCAGCTAGGCTTTATCAGCTTTAAGCCATGCCTTGATCTGGGAAACTACTGAGCAGTAAACAAGTTGACGTAGGTCTCAGCTCATGAAAGTGATAAGCATGGCATTGAGCCAGGTATGTGCACACCCGTAAACAACTGTAGTTTAACTAGTGTAGGGAGTCCCATGTCCATTGAGTCTCACCAGGGATCTAGAACTTGGAGAGTGTACTGGGTCCCCGTGCTGGAGCCACGTCCGCTGCAGCCTGGTGCGAGGTGACCGGAATGGGACTCCCTGCAGACCTGAAGGGGCATAAGCATTTCCAAGTGTCTGTTCCTCTTTTATGCATTGCTCTGCCTATGCTTATTGGGGTATTACTTTGCAGTAGCTGTGTAACCATCTGGCAGTATTAAGCCTGTAATAATAGTGACACAGTAAGATTAATAAAAAGCAACTATCTATCCCTAATCGACTCTGTCTTGAAGCGAATCTACAACCCTGCCCCATGAGTTGACAGCATTATGGCTCCTTCCAATCCTATTCATTATGCTCTGGAGCCAGTTTTTAGTTTGTACCTTCTGCCATCCTCTAATGTTCTGCAATGTTCCATGTCTTGACTCTCTAGTTCTGTGGCAATCATGTAACTTGTTTCAGATATTCAGAGAGGAGCTGTCATTCAGCATGAGTTCGAAGGGATTGACTAAGGGGAAACCCCACAACAGGATGAATTCACACAAAAAAGGTAAATTGCTCTGAGAGTTAGGCACAGAATGGTAGTCTACTAGCAGTGGTGATAAGTATAGATAATTGAATACGTTAATTAGGCAATGGACAGGAGATTGCAAACAGAGAAGTTGCAAAGTATCTTGGCCTTATTTTTCTTTTCACTTGACTTACCCTGGTTTTACAGCTATGTAGCACTGTTGGCTTAAAAGGAGTTATTCTTGATTTTCACTGGTGCAGTGAGAAGAGAATCAGGCCCCTTGAGACCAATAGGTTCCAACAAGTAGTGAGAGAGTCTGAATTAAGGAAGCAACAGCACTTGTAAAGAAAAGCATTGACCATTGAATCCCAGTAGCCTGATGGGGAACATGTCTTTATGCACAAAGACTACAAGGGCACAAAATGAAAGCTGAAGGGGAAAAAAGTGGAGATGCCGGACTGTTAGGTGAAGTTAGAGATAGAAACAAAGGCAGCTAAATTACAGAGGCCACAGGGACTGACGAGTTCCATCTTTGATAAGATGGGGAAGGCTAGATGGTAAAGAACCCAAAAAAGGTAAATAGTCCAGCCAGTGACCAAGAAGCAGGCTCTGAAAGGGAGTCATAGCAAATAAAGAGACAAGCAAACCTAATTAGCCACTTGAACTTGCTTAAAAGCAGGCTGGAGAGAAGTGCCACGGCAAAGTGACATGCATGATGATCCAAGGAGTGCCCAGACTAAAAAGGAGCCTCCAGCTTTAATTCACCTGGAGCAAGGCGCAGATTTTGTAGCAAATGATGGGGCCACAGAATACATGCTCCAGGTCTCAATCACAACATGCATGACAAGTGTACTTCCAAGCTAAACCCAATGTGGCTCCAGGAACCAAACAATAAGAGAGGCATGAACATAACAAGCACTATGCAACTTTATAGTGCTATCAGAGACCAAATATTTCATCTCCACCATCATGTTCTAGCTCTGTTAGCTCAGGATCAGTTTTGCCTGTTTCTACTTTACCTTTGTCAGCTTTCTGTTATTTGCTCTGCTGCTGTTCATTCACAATTGTGCATAGCATGGTTTGTAGGGAGGGGGGGAAATGGCTAACTGGCATGTCCTAGACACTGCTTGGTATTGCTTTTTTAAGCTACATATAACCTTACTTTACACACGTGTCTTTAGGTTCTTAATGGTGAATTGGAAGTGGAGAGATATGTACTCTTCTAGGCTCTTTCCTCTTTTAAAATATATAGTACTTTACCACTGCAGGAGCACAAGTCTGTCATTTCTCTTAAATCATCCTGAGCTTTTAGTGTCAATTCTAATTCTGCAGGGCTGCAAATGACTTAGTTGTCATAGGAGACCGATTTAGGCAGGATATCACTTGCAAATGATTTATTTTCATAAAGTACATAAGTCATTTTCCAACACATAGGCATAATATGCTGGGGTGACGCTACTGAATAAAGAGGGGAAAAAACTTTATTTGTATGAGGGATGTTGAGAGAAAAATCTCTTGTATTAAAAGAACTACTGATAAACTGGGGCAAGGCATTTTCACATTTTAAAAGGTCCATATGATTAAATCACTGGAGGGGATGGAGGAACAAAAGAATGCTACACCATGCAGGACCTGCAGTCCATCAAGGCTGATATCTTGCCTGTCAAAGCAGCCAACACTTGATCAATCAAAAGACGACATTTCCTACGCACTCCTCCAAACTCCTCAGTGAACCTGGACAGTTGTGCAAAAGCGATATAATCCATCTTTGATATGATAGAGAATAAGACTGAAAGACCAGCTCAACCCTTTAGCATTTTTTCTGACCCCATTGAAGTAATTTTAGATTCTATCACTTTCCCCTTTTATCCTCCACGTACTCAAAGGCACTTCAGAGATGACTTAATTTCCTACCACAGAAGGAGGGCGGGGAAAACAGCTTTCTCTGTGGTGTATCAATATTACAACTGAATCAGAGAGAAGAGGTCACTTGAGAACAATTCAGAATGCTCTCATTCCCCATGGACCGACTGCAATGTATGTGCACACTTCCAACGTCTGCCAACTCAACGTCTGCCCCGAGCACAGATTATGAGAACTATGACACTGCTGTACAGCACACACTGCTGTTAGACTGCCAAGATCTGCCATCATGGTTGGGTTTTGTTTGTGGGCTTGTTCATTTTTTGAAGGCCATGTTGTTTTCTTATCAGTTTAATAGTTTATTGTAGGGAATCGATAATTACCAAAGATCAGCACTGCCAAAAACTGATAGTGAGGCCTCGTAAATGTAACACTGTCAGAAAGAAAAGGATCCTCATATAATAGCATAGGAGCATTTGCCTCCAATTCTCAGTTACCTTGAAAAATAATGTTTTCTACTAATTATCATATGCAGATGTAACATGGTATGTTCCTGTGCAAGTACCTGGAATGAAAGGTAGCAGTTATGCCTTCAGGATATAAGGTGTATGCAGGTTAGAACAGACAGTGGGGCAAGTCAAGTGATCTGGGCTCTTCTCCTGACTCAGCCACAGTAAGATTTGGAAACACCAAGTAGTACACCACACAAACTGCCCACTCTTTGCTGTGGTTTCAGAAGACTGACAATTTACTCTCCTCTCTCCTCAACAAGTCATCCATAATTAGGCTTCCTTTTCAAGGGTCAGCTCAGAGGCCTTTTTCATCCCCTCACTGCTCTGTGACCTCTTCACTTGGAGAACCTTATGCTTCCATTCTCCACTCTGGGTCAGGCCCTCCAGCTCAGTGGGTTTCAAACTTTTTCTCATGACCCAGTTGAAGAAAATTGTTGATGCCTGCAATCCGACATAATTTGACTAGAGTGTGGGGTGGGGCTCAGGATGAGCGCTTTGGGGTGTAGGAGGAAGCTCAGGTATGGGGGGCAGGGCTGGGGCAGGAGGGGCTTACCTCAAATGGTTCCTGGTCAGTGATGCAATGGAGGTGCTAAGACAGCTTCCTGCCTCTTCTGGCACCGCAGAACATACTGTGTCCCAGAAGCAGCCATCAGCAGGTTCCCAGCCAATGGGAGTGCAGAGCTAGTGCCCAGTTTGGGGGCAGTGTGCACAGCCCTGTGTACTCTCTCCCTCCCACCCCCCACAAGCTGGGAGCAATGCAGTCTGTGGTGCCAGGACAGCCAGTTAGCCAGCCTTACACCCCACTGGTCACCTGGTCACCCTGCAGCACTGAGATCCAGTGTCTGACATTCCTTGACCTGTAGTTTGAAAACCACTGCTCTAGCCAGACTACATCTCCCATGATGCACAATGATCAGAGTCTTTTATGACACATACCCCTCCCACCATCAAGCAGGGAGAAAGTGGTCATCATCATCAGGGTGCGTCCTCACAATCCCACTGTGGCTCTCCACTACCCTCTTCACCCCCTGCCTGCCCAGGTGAACAGTGTTAAGCTTTTAGGCATATAAAAGGACATATAGTAGATCATTTATTGAAAGAAAACAAAAAACAAACAAACAAAAAAAGAAGCGTCTCCGCAAGGAAGTGTATTGTGTGTCTCTCCCATTACAAAAAACAGAAATTCTAAGAACAAAATAGCTGCTCTTGATGCACGCAAAGTTTTAAAAAAGTCAGTGCTCAGGACACAAAGTTCACATGGTTTCACAGTCACCATACAACACAGACAGTTAAAAAAATAAGAACTTTTCCTTCTCTCCCTTTTTCATTGTTCGTGAGACAGTGGTGACAGAACTCCCAGTTTCCTCTGTTCTCCACTTCTACTGTCCAAAGCAAAGAGGGCATGACGCTCCTGTGCCTTGCTTATAAGGCCATCTTCCTTCCATGTCACATGGCCAGTGACTAAGCCTTGTCCCCCATACTTCTACTTATGTTCTCCCCTAATCCCATAGGCATGGGGCTGGCAAATGATTCCCTGGGATTATTCAGACACTGGCAGGGTCTTGGGGAAAGTTGAAGCAACTGGGTATTCCAGGGCTTCTTTGGGCTCCGAGAAGCCATGCCTATGAGCAATTTCCAATAGGATCTGGAAAACTGCTCATTTCTGTAAGGGAGAGGCAAATGATTATTTCCATGCAGGCCTGCAGATGGGGTGGGGGAGGTTAAAGGGAGCACTTGCTCCAAGGCCTGGCGATTCAAAGGGGCCCAAGGATCTGTCACCACTGAGTCCTTGCCCCTTTAAATACTCACCAGAGCACCGTGCAGTGCACTCCATGCAGCTCAGAAGGCTGGGTGGGGGTAGGGGTAGGGGTGGGGAAGGGGGGACGGGAAGGAGGCACAGAGGGCTGGCTGTTCCTGGCCTCACTCATTCTGCCTGATGCGCTGCCCCTTTCAGGATCGCAGAGCCTCCCTCCTTCTCTCCCCCCAACCTTGCTCAGGGGCCCATGGAGACTGTCGGCTCCCCTGCTTCCATTTCTTTTTAAGCACAAAAGAAATCTACTGAGAGCAGCTAATCTCCGATCTCTCTCGTGTTCCAAAATGACAGAAAAGAGAATGCAAGACTTCAGTGACGTTGAAGCCCAGTTCTGTCCTTTTATGCTATATCAGCCTTGAACCTGAACTTTGACCCTTTCTGTAAATTTAACACTGATCCATATTACTGCTCATTCCCAATCTTTATTTATAAATGGCTGTAGTGAAATGACCCTGATCCTTCCCAGTAGATGATGTTCCACAATCATTTTCCTACATGTTTGTCCTTTTGGTTGATTTGACTTCAATACTTCTCCCTCTGCAATGCTTGGGGCATCAGAAACAATTCATTTCCCTCTCTGGCAGTTTCACCTTTCAACTACTTGCTGACAATTGCCATATGCTCTTCTTTGACATTATTTAACTGTTTTATACATACTTGATTCTTTAGCTCTTCATATATTTAATCACTGGCACTGAATTCCCTTTCAAATGGATGGAATATCAAATGGATGGAACCTCACACTGTATGAACCTCTGAAGTGGGATGTTCCCAACTAACAGTACATAACTGGTAAGGATACTAGTAAGACTTCACACAGAAAACTTCCTGGAAATAACAGTTCTGTTACGTTTCAGAGGGGCAGCCTTGTTAGTCTGTTTCAGCAAAACAATGAAGAGTCCTGTGGCACCATAAAGACAAATGCTGATGAAGTGGGTTCCAGCCCACTCACACTGATACCCAAATAAATGTGTTAGTCTTTATGGTGCAACAGGACTCCTTGTAGTTCTGTTATGGAGATAGCCTCTCACCATTGCACAGGTATATGGACTGCGGGTAGCTTCCCCAATTGGCCAATGACTCCGGATGACAGCAATTCCTGTTCTCTGGAGTGGTTACCCCAAACCCATCTGTCTGGGTATTTCCAGGGGTACAGTCCATCCCGATTGTGATCTTATTTCTGTCTGATGGAGCACTTATATTCCGAGGACTACTCATGTGCACTCATCTCATGGAAGAATTTGGTGATTAATACATATGTGGATAAGTCCCAAAGTTCAGATCTGGTCTTTGGACCCCAAATTTCAGGAGTGTTTGAAGCAGCAGTTTGAGTTTGCCTTTTTTAAGGCTAGGAGCCATTTGCAAAACTGAGCATCAGACCTAGGTTTGGATTTCAGCCCCTCTTGAAAATATGAAGCTTTACAATTAACTGGCTCAATTTGGATTAATTTCTATGCATTAGGAATACTGTATTTTAAAACACCCAAAAGCTTTCAAAATGCAGGCTAAAAAAAGGCTGTAGAGAATATCCTAAATGCTCAGAATTTGTTCACTTTCCATGTCTCTGTGTTGCTATAATCCTTTCCCACCACCCTTTATTGTGTTGCTGCTGAAGTTGTGGGAGGGTGTTTGTTTGTTTATTGGTGGATGTAGAAATTCACATGCTTTCAGGAGAACTAATGTAAGGCTTTCGTGTACATGTTGCAACTACAAGGCAACAAACCAAAATAACCAGGATGGTCTCAGAGAATACTTCATTACCTGCCATCATTTTTAAGTGTCTAAAAAAAAAAAAAAAGGAGTGTCAGAGAGAGGTCTTCAGAAATATATAGTGGAGCTATTCTGCTTTTACTAGAGATCCCTCTCCCGCTTCGAACTAAACTGCTTTGTTAAAAAAAAATTATGTGTTACTCACCACTCACTGGCAAGGCTTGAGTGCCATTGTTTACATTTTGCTACACTTATGGCATGAAGGGCTGTGACATTTCATTTACAGTTGCATGGAAACAGACTTTGCAATGATGCGGTCTTTTGAGTACATGCTGCTTAAGATTCTTAAAAATACACAGGGAATGTGTATTTCTTTATCAGAAGTAAATTGCCACATGATAAGCATTCTACCTACATCCAAGAGTATTTTTGACTGGTTAACAGCTGATTTCCATAGGAACTGTTTTTACATAATATTGGAAGCTTTATCCCCTGGAAAATGCTGTGGCTTTCAATTTTTCATAGCTCTCTCTTGATAGATTAAAGGTAAATGAAAAGTATTCCCTCAGATGCATTAAGGTGGAGTATGATTCATTCTGCTCCAGTTACTGGAAAGACCAAAGCAGTGGAAATAACTGAACTAAAAAATCCTATGCAATACACAACTCCTTCAGCTTCTATAACCTAGGATGCTTTTCTGAAATCAGGATCCTCAAAAGCTCCTATAAAATCCTAACCAGTCTAGCAACCAGTGCTTCAGAAAGGACTCTTACTACATAAAACTGCAGTGGAGCTATTAAGCATAAATCCTTTTCAGGTTTAGCTATTTATTTGACAGGTAAATTGTTACTGGCTATTTAAAAGAACCATATTATTGAATAGAATCATCAAATAAAACTAAATTCCACAGTTAAGGAGAGTGCAATGAAAACTCAGCATTTATAAGAATAGCTTCCTATTCACCCTCCCAGAATATGCTCAGGCAAACCAACATTATACAATAAACTAAGCATAGGCTGTGGGGGACAAGATTCCCCCTCCCCCACTACAGGTCCTTAGGCTGCAGGCCTGCAGCCTAGCTTGCTTTGTGCAGTTATTTCAATCTATGGATTGGAACAGTAACAGTTTTCCTTCATCCACTCTAAGGGAAATGTCAGTCAACATTCACAGGGGCTGAGTGAAACGTAATTAATAGTGGTGCTTAGAAAGTGAAGTATTGCCCAAATACACCATGGAAAGAAGCAAGGAGTAACTTGGGTGGAGTTGCAAAGGTCAGTCAGGCAGAAAAATATTACAAAGGGATTTAAAGGTATCAGAAGACTGAGTAGAAATAAAGTTTGATTCAACTTGAAAAACTGCCAGTCAGTATATTGAGAGGAAAATGATCCAAAACACATACTTAATGGTGTTACAAGCTTGGGAAGATTGAAAGAGTTGTGAGACTAGGCAAGGTTATAAGACTAGGCAACAAATCAGACATGAGCATGAAATGTGATGGAGGCAAATGCAAGCAAAAGTCAGTATGATTTGGAGTTACATACAGAAAAGGATCACTTCACAAGGCAGACAAAGGTCTCAAAAATGTTTGCACCTAGAATATTGTATTCATCTATGCACACTATTTTACCAGCATAATATTGAGAAATTGGAGGCAGTTCAGAGCAATGGAAATGAATTAGGGACTGAAGGAACTAATCTGTAATGTCAAAGCATGCTCTCTTTGGGAACAACAACAATAAAGAGAGAAGATATATTAGAATGTAATACTCACCAGCTGAAAGAAAAGTAACTGTGGCAAACAGTAACCTGCTACAGAATATCTGCTATAGGGCCACAGCTGTTCAGGTTTCCTGAATGTAAAGGGCCAGTCCCTGCAATGGGCAGCTGGGAGGTGAAATGGTGGTGGTGAGGTGAACCCTATGAAAAAGTAAACCTGAACTGGAAGAGTGTTGTCAGTGAGTAGGTAGTCATCTCAAGTATGTGCTTCTTGTAGGTGCATAGCATTCCTGGATTACATCTGAAGAAAGGTTATGAATTAAATGTAGAGTTTAGCTAATTGAAGTAAGAGCAACAACAGCCTACAGATAGCATATTTAAAGTAAATAAGCACCAGTGAGAACAAGGAATTATTTAGGTGTAATATACAGGGGTATATTGAGGTCTAATGGGAGGAAAGGAAAAAATATTTTCAGTATCAGGAAAAAAAATTCTTGAGTATTATTTATTAGGCTGCAAAATACAGCCTCTAAGGAAGTCATAGAAACAGAATCACTTGAGTTTTATGAAACCAAGCTGAATAAAACTGTGGGGAACAGTCATATATTGCCAAAGGGATGTTCTCTATTCTGTGCTTATTCTTTTGAGTATAATAAGAGGCACCTACCATATTCAGACTACATACAGAAAAGTGAAAAGGAATAATTTTTAAAAATCTATCTTCATTTCCAGATTAGATTTAAATCTGTTTTTATTTTAGCCATATTGTTCTGTGAATATCTAATAAAGGTAAGATACTCCAAAGACTGATATTTGTTAGGCTGATGTTCTTTTTTGTTGCTAAGCTTCAGAGGGGTAGGCAAACCCTGTGCCCTCAGTTCCCCATCCCCGCCTTCACTCCAGCACCCTCCACCCCTTCCCTGAGCATCCCAACCCTCCCAGCCCCTTGCCCTCAGTCCTGCCCCGACCCCCTTTTCATTCTAGAAAAAGACATAAACTGCAAATATTGTCTACCAACAAGCTCTGTTTGAATCAATTTTCTTCTTTTATTAATACAAACTTCTTTTTCCCTTCATTTAACTAAAGCATGTACATTTTCCTTTTATTTTCCACACAAACCCAAAAAAACATTAAGACCTGAGCAATGCTGGGTACATCTACTAGTACTATATATTTGCGTTTGTATGTTGTGAAACTCTACAAGACCTCGAAACCAGTAGTGAAATCTTTGGCTACGTCTACACTGGCAGCTTCTTGCGCAAGAACTCTTTTGCAGAAGAGTTCTTGTGTATAAACTCTTCCAGAAGAGAGCGTCTACACTGGCATGTGTTTTTGTGCAAGAGATGTGCTTTTACGCAAGAGCATCCATGCCAGTGTAGACGCTCTCTTGCGCAAGAAAGCTCTGATGCCCATTTTAACCATCGGGCTTTCTTGTGCAAGAAATTCATGTTGCCTGTCTACACTGGCCTCTTGCGCAAGAACAGTTGCGCAAAAGGGCTTATTCCTGAGCGGGAGCATCATAGTTCTTGCGCAAGAAGCCCTGATTTTATACAGCAGAATGTCAAGTTTACTTGAGCAAGAACACACGGCCAGTGTAGACAGGCAGCAAGTTTTTGCGCAAGAGCGGCCTCTTTGGCGCAAGATCGCACCAGTGTAGACACAGCCTTTGGGTTTCTAAAGCAGACTGGTGGCCTGCTGTTTGCAAACCAAGCTGGTAGTGCATGTTTATTCAAGTTATATGTCACTAGCACCACTGACTATACAGCCCTTTTCATTAGTAGGTCTCAAAGTGCTTTAGAAATAAGGTAAGTATCATTATTCCCATTTTACAGAGGAGAGACTGAGGCACAAAGAGACAAATGGACATGCTCAACATCATCCAGCATGATAGTTGAAGAGCCAGGAACAAAAGTTCCAGTTCTGGGTTCCATCTATACCCCACAGTGTTCATAGTGTCAGAAGACAGGTTAAGAACTGAACTGGCACAAAGTGGTTCCTTGTAGAGTGAAGTAAATTAGCTAAAGAGGGTGGAGAGCTTGCTCTGTTTTCCATGGTGTGTCTGTTTCATGGTCAGAGAATTTTTGGCTGAGGCTGCCTAATGGATAGGGTTGCCCAATTTCCATTACAATGAATGAAGCCATATCCCCAATTTGAAACTTCCACACTTACTTTCCAAATTTTCCAGTGCTATCAATCTGTCACCTTTTATGAGCTCTACAGTCACTGGGGGGAAAAAAAACCATTATAAAGAATGCTGATATGAGAACAAAGCAATATGTCTTACGTGCACTAAGAGCGGTAAGTCCATTTTTAAGCAGCACAGAAGGGGTTGAAATGAAACATCAGAAAAATATCTCTAGAGGTTTCCGTGATAAAACACTGCACCTTGTGTTATCATGGGACATCACAGAAGTCTTTGCATAATAAAATCTTCTGCTGAAGTCCTTAAGCAATTGTCTCACACAAGGAGCACTGAACTGGACCCTCCCTGTGTTCTCTTGCATAGTAGGACATCCACGATCCCTTTATTGCAAAAGAAAGGGTTATGGTACAAGAGAGTGCACTTGAAGGCTAATATAATAATTTCTGTAATTGCATTTTCCTCGGTACTTGATATGGCTGTGTTCTTTATGCTCATGCCTTCCATTAAGAGGCATTTCTGTAGAAATGAGTAACAATTGGGAATGCTAATAGGATTCATCTAGTTTATCTACTAAGTGTGTTGTACGCCTGGCTTTCTCAGAGAGGGTCATGTTTTACTGGCTATTTGAATATAGTGACTATTAGCAGCATCTCTAGACAATGTAATATCTTACATATCATATGCTTTGGGAAATAATCCATCCCTTTCATCATCAGGCAATTAATTTATTTACATTCCTCAGATCTCCATTCAGCAGCACCCACTGTCTAACAATGAGGATGTTAAGACCATGAAAGCTGCATCATTGGGGGAAAAATGAAGTAGATTTCTCTGACTTAATCTGCTATAGGCCAAACCTATCATCACTCAAATGTCTCAGGGATTCATTCCCTTTGTCCCCTGGAAAAATTGTTTTAGCATATCAAGAATATTATTTTTTTGGAGTTCCTGCTGTACTGTATTTTTGTCATTTATACTCACTCACTTTAGTTACTGTTGGGGGACTAAAATTTGCTTTTAATAATAATCAAAAGCTATTCCAAACATTGTTACTGAAATTACAGCTCCACACCTTCCATTTCACCAAGGAATTCCTCTGGAACAGAACAATGGAACAAACACGCTCCCTTTTATTCTACCAAACTTTTCAATTGCAGCTTCTGAATGTTTAAATACATTGAAATATTGACCCTGCAGTCTACCTCCAAGCATATTGCACTCAAGTACTATTGCCTCTGAAGTAGAAAGCAGAGCTAATTTTCTCCACCTTAAGCTCTGTGGAGAAGCCAGAGGCAAGTAATGTTCTCCACAAAAGGAGGCCAGAGAAAATGGTTTTCCCACCACAAAATAGTAAACAAAATGCTTCAAAGAGCTGCTACTGCAACTGAAACCATAGGAAAAGAGGAAAACTGTTCAAAATTCACTCCTAGATTTTATCCATTTTTCACTGAACACCCTGAAATGGTTCAAGAAATGAAGCAGAAAAGCTCCTGAGAGAAATATACCACTTATAAAACCACTCCATTTCCTGGCTCAAGTGAAGAGCTGTCACAAGTGAATTGTTCCTTACACTCACTCCTGGGACATTTACCACCTGTTTATATTCTTGCTCCTTAGACCAAAGGACCACTGAGAGCAAATATAAAGGCAGCAGCTTCTTGGCTGATTGCCTGTAGCCCTACAAACTCAAACTGTGATCTCATCAGCTCTTGTAAGTTAAGCAGCAGAAGCTATGCCAGAGCTTGGATGGGTAACAGCTAGGGAAATCCTACATGCTAGAGTAAATGTAGCTGGTAATTCACTTTGGGGCACTCTTCTCTCTGAGGCAGAACTGATGCCTGGCTATCCTGTTTAGGGAGAATGAACTGCTGGAGTGGCAACTGAAAAGCCTGGTTCTGACTGTTTGAGGACAATAAAAGACAGATTTTCTCTGTCCCTGCAAAAACACACAGATATTTGAATAGTGAGTTGTTAATAACATAGTAATTAGTTGCTAATAACAGCAGGAATTGCCAAAATAGCATATGCAATCATGGAAAACATGCAAACAGCTGCATGCACATAGTTCTGAAAATCCAGCCTTCACTATCTCAGGGCAATATTTGGAAGAAAGAATATTAGTCCTAATTATTTGGCCATATATATCTATCAACTTGTGAAACTGTATTATGCCTAACTACAAATCCTTCTACAGTTTCAGTTGGCTTGGGGCAGTTTTCTTCACTTCCCAGACTATTACCTGGTGTTGCTTTGTATTGTGAAATAGTGGTTGCAGAACCCTACATAGTGAATTCATTTAAGTAGTAGAAAAACCAATTGCTATATAAATTGTTGCTACTAAAGTTTGTATTGCACTTTGGGATTCCTTTGAATGTGGGACACTATATAAATGTGTAACAGAACTACTGGAATTCCGTGGAAACCATTGACTGCTGTCATTTGACAAGAAATTTTCTCATTGAAGAGTTTTTTTGATGGAGAACTTCCACAACAAGTGTCTGTTTTCCACAGAAAACTTCAAGTTTTCATAGAAAATTTTTTGACTTCATTTTTGGTCTTCATTTTTTTAATGAAAAGTTGCAAGTTTTTAGTATTAATTCTATCAGCTCTAATATTAACCTCTGTAATCCTGATTTGGTGCTTGAACCCAGGAAGTAAAGTTCAGTCTCTTGTCCTTTCATCTCTCCATCCTGACACATTTTTATTACAAAATTTAAGCTCCCAGAACTTTCTAAAACTGCCGTACAGTGTGGGCCATATCACAGAGAGAGTGCCTTTGGAGTCTGGGAGGTAGTCCATGTAAAAGCTCTCTTATTAAGGGGTCCAAAGAATGAAAAAGGAAACTTCCCTGGGACTACTCAACTGCAAAATTAAGCATGTTTATAAATATTGGTGGGATGGGAGAGTGTCTAAGTTTCTCCTGGGCAAAGTTGCTCCCTTCTGGGAACTATTTCTTACTACGCTTTTCTGAAGCAGTCTTCTCACTTTGGCACAGCCAATCAGCTATGATCCTAAGTAGCCATTTTGTAGCTAGATGTCTCTCTTAGCTGGTAAGTGTTCTTAACTTTAATAATATTTCACTTTTTTATCCTTGATGGTACATGCTCACAAAGTGACTCGAAGTTCATTAAAAATAATAATTATAACTAAATTATACAGCACCTTGAATAGATTGTCTGGAGGTGGGAGAAATACAAGGCACAGAGTCTGCTGGTCCCTTGTCTTCTGCCTTTATGCAGCAGCTCAGTAATATTACATCCTTGTGTTCCCTTGAACCCTCTGTAGGGGTAGGGGTTCAGGCTGCACTCCACAGCCCCCAGAGTAAGTCATCTGAAAATATGGGGTGTGGTCATGATTTTTGGGTGCATAATACTGACACAGATGCTTGAGGTTGTTTATTATTCAGCCATGGCTGCATACTCCAAATAAGCAAGAGGGAACCTTTTCCATCACTCATGGCAGACAGAGTTTTTATATTGTTGGGTTCCAGGAACATCTGATCCTCTGTAGATATGATGAATGATAAATATATGAACATGACATAGATGCCTATCTACTTTTACAACATATGTAGGTGAGGAGCCTAAGTTCCACAGTTTATTATTGCTTAGCTTGTTTTTTCTTACAAGCACTTTACTATTTGAAGTTTTAAGGCATAAGATAAGAAATCAAAACCTAAAGGGCTTTGTCTTGAAGCTGTACTTAAAATTGTATTAAATCATGAGAAGCAATGATATAAGGGATGGGTGGTTAATACTGTTCCAGATATATTAGAATTTGACAGGTCCACCAACTGGGGTGAGGGAACAACTGCAGTGGTGGCCTGAGCTTTTTAAATCACCACTGGAGCATCATGTAGCATGCTCCAGGCGGTTCCGAGGGCTGCCTGTTGAGGGTGACGAGAGGGGCAAAGTGGCACAGTGCATTCTGGGTGGCACTGAAGGCTGGCTTCCCTCAGCCCCATCCCCTCTGGGAGCACAAAGCTGCTCCCCTTTGCCCAGGGCCCAGCAAGTCTGTTGGCCCCCTGGAAGTTGAGGTTTCTAAGTAACATTCTGAACAGATCTTCCTCTTCTGTTCTGTGGAGGGGGCAATTTCCCATCCATTTACTTTTAAGTATTACTGTTCTAGATTCCTGTGCCTTGCAGATTAGCTTCATTTGCTTTTTGAAAAAAGATGGGTTAATTGGTGCTCCTGTATTCTATTGTGGATTTGTGTTTGTAGATTATGCATTTTCACTCACATGTTTGTCAACATCTAATACGCTGTGTAAACAAATTAGTGTGCTCCTTTAAAAGATTCTATTCCAGTTGACATATCTGCTTTATTTGGTAAAATAATATTTTGGGAGGGTTGGTACCTCATGGTTTTTCAATAAAAACCCCTAAATTCACAGTATGAAACCTGACTGTTTTTCCTTAATAAATTGGGATATTTTCTCTAGTTGAAGTACAATTAATAGCCACATAAGAGGAATGAGTAAGAGGGGGAAATGTTTTCCATAAACGTGAGAGAAACAAGGTAGACAACGTAATACCTTTTATTAGATTCATTTTGGTTGTTAGAAGGGACAAGCTGTCATGTTTCCTAGACTTGAGGATGAGCTCAGTGAAGCTCAAAAACTTGTCATTTCCAGCAACAGAAGTTGGTACAATAAAAGATATTACCACACCTACGTTGCCTCTCTCAGAAGCTGGGACCAACAAACATTCTATAAAAGTAACTTTCTGGCTATAGCCTACACTCTATGGTAAATATCAATGATAAGCAATTTGTGTTCATAAATTCTTTGGCCAAGAAAAGATTGTTAAATGAGTTCTCATGAAAGGAAGATTTCAGCTGATCAACATGCAAAAATATATAGACTGTCTTGGTGTCACCACCACCTTATGGCAAGTGTGGCATATCACCCTTTCTTAACAACTGCCAATGTGTCTCCCAATACCAGTTGTGTGACTGAAGAACAAATAAAAGCAGGCCAGGAAGGCATGTCTATACTAGGAAATTATTCTGAAATAACTAAATTTGAAATAATAACTCCCAAAATAACTATTTTGAAATAAGCTTATTCCCCAAGGAAAGCAGGAGTACCAATTTTGAAATAACCAGCTTGTTATTTTGAAATAATGGGCTTGGTAGTGTGGACACTCCGCTTATTATTTTGAAACTAGCCAATAGCCCATCATAAGACGGGATTTTCAGGTCTCTCCTCCACGTCTGTCTGTCTCTCTCTCTCTCTCTCTCTCTCTCAGCTCTCTTCCGCCTCCTGCCTCTCTCTCTATCTCTCTCTTTCTCTTCTCCTCCCCCTCCTGCCTCTCACTCTCTTTCTCTTCTCCTCCCCCTCCTGCCTCTCATTCGGGGGACCACAGAGCCCAAATGGCCATTTGGGCTCCGTGCTCCCCGTGCGGGAGCAAGCGGTGCAAGCAGCTGTTTGGGCACCATGCTCCCCATGCTGCATGGGGAGCGCAGAGCCCAAACGGCCGCTTGCGCTGCTTGCTCCCCCGTGGCGGCCCAGCTGAGCGGCGCAGAAGTCAGCTGAGCACCACGGTGGGAGGCGAAGGACGTGACTCAGGCAACAGCGCCTCCCAGAGGCAACAGCCAGCATTTCAGCGTTACAGAGTCACAGACATTGGGCTGTTTGGTTTATTATTACTACCACATCCCTGCCCTTTTTGTTTTGCCTTGGTAGCCTTGGAGGTTAGCACAAGGGACAATATTGTCCTAGCACCTACACGGTGGTGTAATTTGTCTGCAATTTGTCAGGTATTTGCCAAAAAAAGCAAAAAAAAGCATCCATCCCAAGGTGCACTGCAGATTTTGCTGGACATGGGCAGAGAGGCATAGTTAATAGTAAGTAAAATTAAAAATGTTTTAGAAAATGCAGGGTAAGTGTCATAGGCCAAATCCCTGAATTAAGTTTGTCAGGGAACTGTTTACTTCAAAGTAAATTTGTCTTGTGGGAAGGACTGGGACCACAGTGACTCTAAATGTGTTTGAATTGAAACTCAGGATCTGAACCACTTCAGGAAAATTCAGATCTAGAGGTTCGAGATCCAAATTTCCTGGTTTGGTGCTATCTGCATAATGGCTTTGAACTGGATCCTAGAATCACACTGTTGAGTATTTACATATGAATAAGCTGTAGTTTTTGTGGTGAATGTCATCTGTGAGGGTGGGCTGCTCTGAACATAACAACTTGTGGGGACTATGGGCATGTCTACACTAGGAAATTATTTCAGAATAGCTATTTCGAAATAGTGTGTTCACACTACAGGGAAGCTTTGAAATTAGTCTGAGACAGGCTCCCTTAGTGTGGATAGAGGTGTATAAAATCATGAGTGGTGTGGAGGGCCAGTAAGAAAAGTTATTTGTGTAGTTTCTAATGAGGAACTAGAGGACTCAAATGGGAGTGTGGGTATGGGTTCAAGCTAATAAAGAAAATTCTTCCCCACAGCGTGTAAGTGGCATAATGGAACTCCTTGCCAGAGGAGGCTGTGAAGGCTAGGACTATAACAGAGTTTAAGAGAAGCTAGATAATTTCATGGAGGTTAGGTCCACTGTAAAGGCTATTAGCCAGGGGATGAAATGGTGTCCTTGGCCTCTGTTTGACAGAGGCTGGAAAGGATGTAGAGACAAAGCGCTTGATCATTGTCTTTGAGTCCCACCCCCTCTGGGGGCACCTGGTGCTGGCCACTGTCGGCAGACAGGATGCACTGGAGCTAGATGGACCTTTGGTCTGGCCAGTACGGCCGTTCTTATGTTCTTATGTTCTTATGGATGCTACCTAGACTTAAGACTCCCAGGAAGCACTGGACAGTAATTACTTTGAATGACTCTGGGGGAGTAGTTATTTCAAAATAGCAGCAGTGGGAGCATCCACACTACCGCTCTTTCAAATAACTATTTTGAAATAAGTGTTATTCCTCATGGAAAACAGGAGTTATTATTTTGAAATAACCAGCCCCTTATTTCAAAATAATGGGCTTAGTAGTGTGGATGCTACTTAGAACAAGGCTGAGGGAAGAAATAGAATAGACCGGGCATTAGTTCCTGAGGCTTGTGTATCATGCAGGTGGGCAATCATCCATGGTTTTCCTATTCCCCCAAAACAATAGAAGAGCTTATTGTTGCTGATGATTAAATTATGATTATGCATGTTCCTCATTACACAAATAGAACAGGAAGAAGCCAATTCCAAAACCTGAATGTGTGGTTTAGGCCTGTCTCTAATTGTGCTTGGTTATGAAATTACTCTCTTCCTCATAAAGGAGCAGTCTCCTGAGCCCTGGTTTAGCAAAGTACTTAGACATATGAGTGGCTCCAGGACCCCACACAAGAAAGAGCAAGTTAAATTAGGTTAATTCATCTTATAGGTTACACCTGGGGACAACCAGGGCTTGAAAGGCTGATTGAAGATGCAGCTCAGCTGAGAAGGAATAGGCAGCCCTGATATAAAGCTAGATAGTTAGTAGCACAAGGGGGCTGTCAGGGAAATAGTTTATAATTCAGAGATAGAGACCTCAACAGAGACAGTCAGGGGGAGGGAGATTAGGTGGGAAAGGGGTGAAGTTGAAAAATATAGGAAGGAACCCTGTGAAATTGTAACAGGGTTTGGGAGAAAGCAGCCTCTGGCTGCTAGACAAAGGGTACCTGAGGGGAATCTGTGCCCTTCTATTGCTCCAGGTTCCAGTCATCAGTTACTGAGGAAGTAGTACAGCCAGACAGTGGGACAGAAGATTTCCTGGGTGAGTTGTCCAACAGTATTCAACTACCCCAGAAGGCGAGGACTATAGTGAGTGGGGCAGAGCTGTGCAGTGGGAAGCTATGGGATGTGAGAATGAGTAATAGGTAAGGGCTTCAGAGCTGGAAGGAGCTAATTCCCCTAGCAACCAGCAGAAGGCTTCTTAACAGGGAGTGAACCCCATGACAAGGCCTTAGGGAAGGAAGATGCTTATTGTTTTACTGATTATGAATTTTCTATACTACAATTGTCCTTCAGTAAATCTGAACATCATGCTATGTGTGCCTCAAGTGTCTGCAAGCTATTTTTAATCCATCATAAGGGATCACAGTTAGTATTTATGGTTTCTGATTGAAACTCTAGTTAAGTTGGGGGGGGAGGAGAGAATCTTGATGTGGGCAACGTAGCGTATTTGTTTTCTGTAGATCATCAGATCAAATGTTCAGTGAGGAAATTATACATCTAAAGGAAAAAAGGCAAAAGGCAGCAGAAATGAACCATCTGGTGGGTGATATGCTGGTGAGCAGGCATTTATGCATTACATTCCCATATGATCACAAGGAAAATCACTGCATTTGCTATGCAGAAAATAACATGGGGGTTGGGGCTAATTCTGTATATGCAGAACTTTGTTAGGGAAGACTGGAGTGGAGAAAGCACCTCAGACCCTTACTGGCTGTGTCTAGACTGGCCAGTTTTTCTGGAAAATCAGCCGCTTTTCTGGGAAAAACTGGCCAGCTATCTACACTGGCCGCTTGAATTTCCGCAAAAGCACTGACTTCCTACTGTCTGAAATCAGTGCTTTTTGTGGAAATACTATGCTGCTCCTGTTCGGGCAAAAGTCCCTTTTGCGCAAAAGTTTTGCGCAAAAGGGCCAGTGTAGACAGCTGAGATTTGTTTTCCGCAAAAAAGCCCCGATCCCGAAAATGGCGATCGGGGCTTTTTTGCGAAAAAGCACGTCTAGATTGGCCACGGATGCTTTTCCGCAAAAAGTGCTTTTGCAGAAAAGCGTCCGTGCCAATCTAGACGCTCTTTTCTGCAAATGCTTTTAACGGAAAATCATGCCAGTCTAGACGTAGCCACTATGTATAAACTCTTTTTCCTTCCCCCCCACTGTCTTGTGTTTCAGAAATTTAATGTGGCAGCTTATTGGTAATTCATACCATGGCATAGATGTGCATGGCCCATTACACAAAAATATATGTACAGATCCTTACCTGTAGGAGAGCACAATCAAAATTAGGCATAGCTTAAAAATAAGCAAAGGGGGGGGGGGAGATAGAGAAGAGGGAACAAGGGTTGTAATGGGGTGTACAAACCCAGCTAAGGAGCTGCTGTGTGGTCCAGCACTACTGCCCAGACACATCCACAAAAATTGTGAGAACCAGAGGAAGGGCCTTAAAAAAAGAGGCCTAGTTCAGGTGGCTGTGACCTTGGGAGGAAGACAGATCTCCAAATCTCAGCTTCTGGACTAATAGAAACTGCTAATGTGACTATTGCTTGTCTGAATACCTTGAGGGGCTGGACGCTCAACTGATAATCCAGAATTCTTACTGCTAACTCTCCAGTGGATGTTAACTGTGATGGGGCCTGCTGAGGGTCCCTTGAAGGAAGAGGTTCACAAATGGTGGTTCATGTTTTCAATAATCCTAGAAGGAAAGATTTATGTGGGACTCAGAGTTGAATGTCCTGATCTGTATCTTTTGGACATTGGATACTAAGGAGTAGAGTCTGGATTAGGGCATTGACTCACCCCAAGAGGGGGCGTGTTAAACTAAGTGCATGACATGTTGCCTCAGTGCAAGATTATCAAGTGCTCTATTTGCTTTTTGTTTGTTCTTCTGAGAATACTGATGTTCCTTTTAAAATTTGCAGCAGGAAGCCAGGCAGAAGAGAATTAGGGATGGTCCTAAGCAAAAGCTCTGTCATGAAAGAGAGAGATGGACTTCGCACACAGCTATTCCATTATTCTAATGAAGGTAAAATGTTAGTCTCTGTGACTCTATTTTCACATAACAAGTATGCTGTCAATTTTAAAATTATTTTCAAGTTCCTGCTTCACAAGACCAGTTCAGGATATGGAAGCATGGTCCAGGTGTAAAAGGTAGCATGGGAAGTTTGAAGTTGCTTCTGGAAGAAGGGGCAAAGGGATTAGCTATATGAGATGAGTTGGCTATGACTAATGGTGGTGACTGGAGAAATAATGAGATGAGACTAGTTGAAGAAATGTGAGAGGCACGTAAGGCTTTGAATGTGATGTCGAAAGATCAGATGTCAGTCCAGGATCTTAAGGAGAGGGTCGAGTGACTGGTGTGGCAGGTACCTTAACTGTACTAACAGTACATTGGATAGTCTGGAGTGATTCCATGAGACTGAGTAGAAGAGTTTGTATTGTCTTATGTTGGGGGGGAGGGAGGGAGGGGAAGCTGTCATTACAGGAATGGAGAAGAAAGGGATTTGGGAGATGCAACAGAAGCTATGCACTTGTTTACTCAATGTATTTGGCAAATGGCAAATACCCCAATGGGGACACCAAGGAACAGGATAAATCTGGTGCATATAGACAGAGGGAATGCTACAGAGGTAGGCTGTGTCTAGACTGGCCAGTTTTTCTGGAAAATCAGCCACTTTTCCGCAAAAACTTGCCAGCTGTCTACACTGGCCGCTTGATTTTCCGCAAAAGCACTGACGTTCTCATGTACGAAATCAGTGCTTCTTGCGGAAAAGCTTTGACGCTCCCGTTCGGGCAAAAGTCCTTTTTGCGAAAAACTGTTGCGCAAAAGGGCCAGTGTAGACAGCTAGCTAAGACTTTTGCTAGCTACACGGAAAAGCAGGCTACACGGAAAAAAGCGGTTTGTACGCCAGGAGACTCTGTAGGAGCCCCGGACTTCCTGGTAACCCAAGCTCTTAAAGCACACGCAGGCTGCTGAGCGCACATGGCAGGAGCGTGCCTCAGACCTCTGGGCCTGAGGTCTGCCACGTTGCCCCTGCCGTGCCCAGCAGCCACATCACAGCCAGCATGGCAGCTCCGGGCGATCAGCCACCTGCACCCCAGCGCAGGCCCCCAGGGGCCGCAAATGACGGGCCCCATCCTGGTCGTCGGGGGAGCTGGAGACCCTCCTGGACCTGTGGGGGGGAGGAGGAGGAGGGCCTCCATGACACCCAGTCCCGGCGCCGCAACGCCGACATCTTCGGCCGCATGGCCCAGGCGCTAGCCCAGCAGGGACATCCAGCCCGGAACCTGGAACAGGTCCGGGCTAAGGTGAAGGAGCTGCACCTGGGCTACGTGCGGGCCAGCGAGGGCCGGGGGGCAGGACCAGACACCTGCCCCCACTATGACCGGCTCCACCGCATCCTGGGACAGCCAGCTCCAGAAGCCCCGGACGTCACGGTGGACACCTGCGCGTGCCCCCCCGATCACCAGGACCACCACGACGGGGGAGGGAGACAGCAGCAGCAGTGCGTCGGAGGACGAGGCCAGCAGTGCCACCCAGCAGGCCCCCTCCGGCAGCCCCGACATTTCCCGCGCATCCTCGGAGGCCGGGGAAGGATCCACCGGTAAGTGTTGCACTTTGCACTCACAAGGGCGGGCGGGAGGGGAGCCAGGCACCCAGAGGGGGGAGGGGGAGAGCATGTCACTCGGGCCACGTGAGCTGCACGCTGTGTAGCATTAGGCAGCAAGCAGCACGTGCAGCCTGGTGACCGAGCAGCACGTGGCCGCGGCAGGCAGCTCTAGGGCATGCCTGGGACTGTGCTGCTCACACACATCCGGCAGGACCAGGGGGGAAGGGTGGATGCCAGCTGGAACCAGCCAGGGCCTCAAGGACTCAGGCCAGAGCCCGCACCTCCGCAAGGGTGTAGCAGGCAAAACGGCACACTGTCCCCATGCCTGGCTGTGAGGCACAGCCAGCTGCTCCTGGGAAAACCGCAGCATCACAGCCCTGTGAGAGTGGCCCCCCCTGAGCCCCTCACCTGCTCCCGGTGCCTTGGCTGGCTCCCTGAGGGAAGTCCCCACTGCGGCCACACACGTCCCTGGGCTACCGTGTGTGAGGGATAGTGGGAGGGAGAAGGGGGGGAAGCGCTCGGGCCGCCCCTAGGGCCGCCTGAGTTTTGCTGCAAGGATGGGACACTCCCCAGTCACTCTCCTGGTTCTGTCCAGGAGATATCCCACGCGATGGGGATCTGAGAACCCAGACCACGTCTGCCAGACGTGCTCCCAGGCACTGTGTGGGGATTCATCTCGCTATCCCTGTCAAACACCATTGATTAGCCCAAAGCCTCACAGCCTCCACCGGCAGGGAGTTCCACAGGTTAATGCAACACAAGCGCCCTCCCACCCTCCACAGGGCCAGGACACAGACCGGGGGTTCCAATACATGGAGGAGGACCCTACTCCAGGGGCGGTCCTCTATGCAAACGTACAACACGGGCCGGGGGGAACCAAGGGGGCCCAAGCCACACTACCCCTGTGGTGTCACCTAGGCTCAGGGGTGGGGTGGAAGGCATGAGGTGTGGGGACAGTGGCCGGGCTGCCTGACTGACCCATCCTTTCTTCTGTTCCCTGCAGCGGGACCAACCAGGAGCGGGGGACCCTCCAGTCCGGCAGCAGCAGCACCCCCAGCCGCCCAACCACCGAGGCAGCGCATCCGACACCGGGACCAGCTCCTGCGGCACCACGTGCAGGCCGTCGAGCGAATAGAGGCTGCCATCCAGAGGCGCACAGAGGCGGACCTGCAGTGGCGCCAGGGGGCCTGGGCCACCTTCCAGGGACACTGCGCTGATGGCGAACTCCGTTGCCAGCCTCTCCGCACACATTGCCCATGCCATACATTATGGCATGGCTGTGCCCCATGCCCCCGGCATCCCTCCCCTAGCAGTGCTCTGGCCCCTCCTGCAATGGCCCCTCCTTCCCCTCCTGCTCCTGCTGCCCACCTCCCCGTTCAGCCTGCCCCAATGCGGCCTGCCCCCCATGTCCAGGTCTGCCCCCGCAGGAGCGGTCGCAGGGACCACCCCTCCGAGGAGTAGCTCCCCTCCCCCTCCCAGTTCAAGGTCTCCTCTCCCTCTCCCCCCTTTGTAAATAAAAACCGACAAGTTTTTTTGGTGAAACCAAACTGTGTTGTTGTGTGTTGGTAGGTAAGGGAAGGGGAGGAGAGGGAGTTGTCCAGGGAAACCGAGGCGACCCTACTCCAGGGCCTGTGAGAACATGTCCGTGAGGGCCTCCTGGATGCGCACCCCATCGTGGTGCACCTGCCCCGGCCCCCTCCCGCAATGGCCCCTCCTGCTCCTGCTCCTCCTGCCCACCTCCCCGTTCTGCCTGCCCCCCATGTCCAGGTCTGCCCCCGCAGGAGTGGTCGCAGGGGCCACCTCCCAGGAGTAGCTCCTCCCCTCCCAGTTCAAGGTCTCTCCTGTTACGCGAGGTAACGTGAATAATTAATTTAGAATGCCGATAAACCTAATAAAATCATGAAGATGACAAATGCGACTCCAAATTCCATATCTATCACAGGTTTTCTAAAAAAAAAAAAAAAAAAATAATTTTAAAGGGTTATGAGTTTGTGATGCATAAATGAATACCAACTCTGAAGATAAAATTTAACCACAGGACTATATTTGACATGCAGAAAATTACAATCAAGCAAGGGATAGATTAATGTATTTTGTGTTGTGTTTACTCTTTTGTAAACACAGTCTAGGTGCGGAGGGCGATTGCGGTGACGCTGGCAACCTCGATCCTTTGGTCCTTCTGGGCCTCAGGAGAGGAACTGCCAGGAGATCCCTCGATGGATGAAGCTGTGGCTGGCAACCTCGATCCTTTGGTCCTTCCGGGCCTCAGGAAAGGAACTGCCAGGAGATCCCTCGAAGATGACTGGAATCGGGTGCGCTGACTCGAGCCTTCCGCACGAACCTCGAATCCTCTTCCTGTTCTTCGGGACAGCTCGAACAGACTATGGTGGCCTAGAATATCCCTACACCTAACCCTGAACTCAAAGAAAACCCTAGCTACGGCTGACGCGCCCGACGTACAAACTAGACGACGGCCGAAATGCTTTGAACCGACGACGATAGCTAATCTAACTAAACCTAAATCTAAACCTAATCCTAATTGGTAGGTACAAGCCTTCCGCTTGACCTGACCAAACCCTTAACAGAACCAAGAGTACTCTGCTCTGAACTAGACTGCTCAAACATATTTCACATAACAATAATGAACATTCTGCACAACATCCCCTTCTCCCCCAAACTGTGGTGTTGTGTATTGGGAGGTAAGGGGAGGGGAGGGAGTTGTCCAGGGAAACCGAGGTGACCCTACTCCGGGGCCTGTGAGAACATGTCCGTGAGGGCCTCCCGGATGAGCACCCCATCCTGGTGCGCCTGGTGGCTGGCAGCTGTGTGGGGCTGTTCGTAGGCCTGGCCCTCCGCTGCCATCCAGGCGGGAAGGAAGGCCTCCCCGCTCCCCTCCACAATGTTGTGGAGCACGCACCACGCGGCCACTACCTCCGTTGCATTCCACTCACCCATCTTGAGACGGGTGACCAAACACCGGAAGCGGGCTTTTAATCGGCCAAAGGTGAGCTCCACTTGATTGCAGGCCCGGTTGAGGCAGTCATTGAACCGGGCCCGGTTCTGGTCCGGCCGCCCCGTGTAGGGCCGCATTAGCCAGGGCTGCAGGGGGTAGGCCGCGTCCCCAATGACACAGATGGGCATAGGCACATCCCCGACAGTCAACTCCTGCCGGGGGAAGTAGGTGCCCGCCTCCAGCCTGCGAAACAGTCCGGAGTTGCGGAGGATGCGGGCGTCGTGTGCCCTGCCGGACCAGCCCGCATAAACGTCCAGAAAGCGGCCCTGGTGGTCCACGAGGGCCTGCAGAACAATGGAGCAGTACCCCTTTCTGTTCATGAAATGGGCCGCTCGATGCTCCGGGGCCCGGACGGGGATGTGGGTTGCATCCAGGGCTCCCCCGCAGTTGGGGAACCCGAGGGCAGCGAAGCCGGCGATGGTAGCATCCACGTCCCGCAGGCGGATCGCTCTGGGGAGCAGGACGTTGTTGATGGCATGGACGACCTGCAGAAGGGTGCAGAGAAACACAGGGGAACACATCACATAAGGCAGGGGTGGGTGTGCGCTCCCTTGGCCCCCTCCCCGTGATTCCCTCTGTCCTCACGCACGCACGCATACACACACCACAGCCCCCTTGCCCTACACCCCCCCCAGCAGGCCTGTGCAAGGGAGGGACGGCCCGAACCCTGGGTGACCCAGCGTGAGTCTTGGCTGCCCGGGCATGGAGTGCAGCACCTCCCCACCCCACTCCCCTGGGACTTACCTCCATCACGACGGGCGCCGATGGATCTGCCCACCCGAATTGGTGTGCCACCGATCGGTAGCTGTCTGGGGTGGCCAGCTTCCAGACTGCGATGGCGACCCTCTTCTTGACGGGGATGGGTGCCCACAGCCGGGTGGTGGCTCTCTGGAGCGCGGGGGTGAGCCAGGCACACAGCTCCATGAACGTCCGCTTTCGCATGCGGAAGTTCCGGAGCCATTGCTGGTCGTCCCATTGCCCTAGGACCAGCCGGTCCCACCAGTCGGTACTGGTGTCCAGTCTCCACACTCGCCTCTGCACCCTGGGGTGGGGGTGCCACAGGGACGCCATGGCCTCACTGGTGAGGGGGTCCAAACCAATGTGCCCCTCCTGGTCCTGGAAGAGGAGGGCACCAACCTGGAGCAGCAGCTGCAGGCACTCCAAAATGTCCGACAGGGGCCAGAGCAGGCACATGGCCACCCGTGGTTCCATGGCACAAGAAAGAAGGCAAGGAAAACCCCCCGTGGCAAAAGCAGTAGGTGGCCAAAGGCAGCGGTGTCCCAAAGTCAGAGGGCAACCACCAAACCTGCTTATGGCTGTCAGTCCCTGCAAGAGGCCCTCAAGCACGGAGCGGAGAGAAACGGCTGTCCGGGGAGATCCCTTTAAGCACGTGTCTGAAATGGCCTCCAGCCCCGGCCCCCGGAAAGGGCTGGTGCCCTTGTGCCCTCCGCAAAATGGTTCCGGGCTTCTGCTTTTGCGGAAAAGCGCGCCGCCAATGTAGACGCGCTTTTCCACAAAAGCGCATCGTTATCACGCGAACTCCGCGCCAGTCTAGACGCGCTTTTCCGCAAATACTTTTAACGGAAAAACTTTTCCGTTAAAAGCATTTGCGGAAAATCATGTCAGTCTAGACGTAGCCGTAGAGTGAAGAGGCCCTGACCCAAGGATTTTCCAGGAGGATTGCTGAGGCAGGGAGAAGGTTGTTGGAGTAGTCAGACCCTGTGCCAACGCAATCATTAAATGAAGTAGAATCTGTTAAGAGCTTTTTCAACTGGATGAGACATGAGATTAGTTGATTAATTACAAGTCAATTGACTCTTACAAACATCCAGCCAAATATTTTCAGTGCTTGTAGATTTCCTGCTTCTATTTCTCACTTTCCTTTCATTTTTGTACTTTTTTTTTTCAAACTAGAAAATGTGCCTCTTGTAAGAATGAAATTCTGTGAAAGTCTTCTGATTAATAAATGACTTCTTGAAGTTTTACTAGATATATTTCTTGAAGTTTTATTAGAACTTCCACATTTTCCTGGTGTCCGAGTGGTTTAATTGCTCTGATTCTTGCACTCCACCAAGCATGAGACAAATTGTGAAGTGAAACTCTGAGTCCTTCATGTCCTTGAGCTCCTATTTGCCACATCAGCGCATTTCAGAGTCCCTTTGCTCATTGTTTGTAGAATGGGATCTTCATTCCCTTTACAGTTTATCCAAGCCATGCTCTCACTTCTGAATTGAGCTGCTGAGAGTTCCAGGTGCTTGGTTTCAGAGGGCTTGCCTGTGGTAATCCCTAGTTCTAATCTTCACATCTAATTCCAGTTATGTTCCATGAAAAACAAGAGTTATTGATGAAACCCAGAGAGAAATTCATCCAATGAGTGGTGATGGTTATAGAAATGTCCTTCACTACATCTCATGACTCTCATACAAAGTTTTCCTCTTTTTAGCTAACCAGCATAATTGTATAGTCTAGTTCTCAAACTGAATAGTATCTGTTGCTTACTTCACCCAGTCCCTCTCTGCAACTTGTCTTTAATGGATTTTCATTTCTGCCATTGTAATCCCAATCTACTTGTGACCAGTTGTTACTGCAGAACTTTTCCCTGTTAAGACTACAAATGGGAAGTAATATTCTCAAAGGGTCAATAAACTGGCATGAATAAGGTTTTGTAAGATCTGTGCAATTAGTATCATCCCTCCAGAAGCATAAATGACATCTATGTCTCAACTGATCAAAGTCACCCAGGTCTCTCTTGCCCTGGGTTTCTCCCACAATTGATGCTGAGGGGGATTGTATACTTGATACTTTTTTTTTTAATTTGAAGGAGCAGATGCGTATAGATGCATTACAGTGAAATGGGCATAGCATGAATAATCTACATAGTGACTGTTTTCTTGTAGAAAGAAATTTTAAAGATACACACATCAGACAAAACTCTTTTCTGATTTATGCAACATAAGAACTGCCAAACTGTGTCAAACCAAAGGTCCAGACAGCTCAGTATCTGGTCTTCTGACAGTGACTAGTTCTGGATTCTCCAAGGGAATGAACAGTATAGGTAAATATCAAATGATCCATTATCTGTCATTCGCAGCTTCTGGCAGAGGCATCCCTATCCATGCTGGCTAATAGCCATTCCTTCATGAAATTTCCTAGCTATTTTTTGAACTTATACACCTGAGAGAGACATTCCTGTCAGGATCTTTCTGTGTTTTTTACAAGATCTGTTATGAATGCGATGTGTAGATCTGCACTGTTTCTGAATTAAAATACGCATCAAGTATCTTGCATACATTGTGTAGGATTTTTTTTTTATGACTATTGCCCAAAGGCTGGAATTCAAAGTAGGGGTTATACTCATCTCTTCATTAACTGCTTGAATTACCCTGGCATTGTTGCTAATAGACTATAGTACTCAAAGTGACATTATTCCAAAATTCAATCGAGGCTGCATTCTGCAATTGTTTGCTTTAAATCACAATGCTTTGCTTAGTCATAGTTGACTACTATGGATGTAGGAGTATCTCTGCTGTTATTATAGTAGTGAGAGTGGGTTACAAAATAGTAGGCAATCAGAGGAATGTCTGTGGTTGTCCATTTATCAGCTTTAAAAACCTAATTCATGGTGAGAGAATCAGCACTTCTCTGTTCTGACCAGCTAACAGTCAGGTTGGAGGATAATGCACAAGAGTATTTTTTGGGGGGGGGGGAGGAAGATTTAAAATACAATGTATTTGGAAAAGCTGTGAAGAAGAAATTTTACATTAGCTTCCATCTAGAAGGTTTAGAGCAAGATGCAGGTTGATCTCTAAGTCAGTCATTTTTCAGTAATACAAATGCCGTAAAATATTTAATATTGGAAGATGAGGATATATGTAGAAATTGTTACTTTTTGGTTACGTCTACACTGCAGGCTTTTTGTGCAAGAATGGTCGTTCTTGCACAAAAACTTGTGGAGCATCTACACTTCACGCTCATTCTTACGCAAGTAAATTTACAGTACAGCGTCGGAACAGAGGGCTTCTTGCACAAGAGTTATTCCTCTCTCCACGAGGAATAAGCCCTCTTGTGCAAGAAGGCAGTGTGGATGGCCAATGGGTTTCTTGTGCAAGAAACCCCTATGGCTAAAATGGTCATCAGAGCTTTTTTGCACAAGAGCGTCCACACTACCATGAATGCTCTTGCGCAAAAGCACATGGCAGTGTGGACGCGCTCTTGCGCAAGACCTATTATGCAAGAGCTCTTGTGCAAAACAGTTCTTGTTCAAGAAGCCTGCAGTGTAGATGTAGCCTAAGAGTATTTCTACAGCTACATTATTGAAGAGCTAGAAACTCAAAAGCACATTAATCTGAAGATTCAAAATGAGATCTAAAGAAAGTTTCTACAGAAGTTTAGGTAATGTAGCTACCAGCTGAAGGTGGTGCAGCATTTGTAGTCTCTGAGGCTATGTCTAGACTACATGCCTCTGCCGACAGAGACATGTAAATTAGACATACCAACATTGTCAATGAAGCGGGGATTTAAATATCCCCCGCTTCATTAGAATAAAAATGTCCGCTGCGTTGTGCCTGCTCAGCTGTTTGTTGACACAAAGCAGCAGTCAAGATGGGGATTGGTCGCCAAGGAAAGCCTTTATTGACCAATCCTGTAAACCTCGTTTCACGAGGCATAAGGGATTGGTCGACAAAAGCTTTCCTTGGTGACCGATCCCCATCTTGACTGCCGCTTTATGCTGACAAACAGCTGAGCTGGCACAATGTGGCGGCCATTTTTATTCTAATGAAGCCGGGGATATTTAAATCCCTGCTTCATTGACTGTCGGTGTGACTAACTTACATGCCTCTGTAGGCAGAGGCATGTAGTCTAGACATACCCTGAGACTGTTCAACTAAAGGATCTAACTGCCCATTCAGATTCCACAGGAAGCTTTGAAAACCTCCACCATAATTTTATTAAAGGTAGTCCTAAACCACAAATGTCAGGGTTAAATCCACATCCAGATTAATTCCAAATTTTAGGCTGCATGGATCCAAGATATGACATCAGAAAAACTTGGATCACATTTGAAGCTTGGATTTCAAATATTCCTACTGTTTATGGATTTAGAGATCCAAGAGTTTAGTTTGGACCATTTCAATGGTGATAAAAATACCAGTTAAGATACCGTATAAGAGAAATGACATGCATAGGGTTGCATTCGATTTTCAGAAATGTCAGTAACCATTTGTGCATAGACATGCCCTCAGGATGAAATCCTGCCCTATTGATACCAATGCAAGTGATCTCATGGACTTCAGTAGGGCCAGGATTTCACCTTTCTCCCCTGACTCCATTTTGAAATACTGTGCTCTAAATTTAGCCAGAAGGATACGTATATTTTTTTATATAATATAAAAAAAAATCCTAAAAACTCATCTATATAATAGAATCACATTTTCATGGTAGCAGTTTTAGGATTAGTAATCATACAATGTAAGACTTCAATAGATAATTTTATAATTGCTAGAATTTTCCTATTTTTTAAATCTACTTAATACAAATAGTAAGATAGTGGGGCAAGTTCAGCCTGATCAAATGAAGTGAACCATTTTTATTGTCTTTCTGCACTATGGATTGCTATAATATCCACAGATACTATAGATAAATCATTGAGTGGAGGACTGCAGTCCATATAAATCCCACCCGTATGGGAAAAGCCACTATACAAAAGAGGTAAAAGCCAAAAAGGAATAAAAAAAATACACCCATGCTAAGTATTAAAAGAACTGAACAGCTATCAAATGGCTAAAAACATCTGTTTGGTCTGCAAATGATTTTCTATTTGGCATGCATGGATCTAGGCCAAGAGCACTGACAAAGGTAGCACAGAACTAGAGCTGTTTGATTAATTTAATACAGACAAAAATGGGTGGAGAATGACATTAAATATATATTCGTTAGAATTGTGTGTGTGAAGGGGACCTTTCTGGCTCATTGCTAAATGAAATTAAGTTAAATTGTTAGAAAGTAAATTTATTTGCACCAAGAATTAATTAATTAATCTTGATTAGTTGTTAAAATGCAATGCAAAGTAGCATTAGGAGGGGGAAGATCTTTAAGTTTCTGCTATGTATCTTGGGAAAATGAAAGGGTCCAAACTAAACCCTTGGATCTCTAGATCCATAAACATTAGGAATACTTGAAATCCAAGCTTCCAATATGATCCAAATTTTTCTGGTGTCATATCTTGGACCCATGCAGTCTAAACTTTGGGATTTAATCTGGATGTGGATTTAACCCTGACGCTTGTGGTTTAGGACCACCTTTAATAACATGCTATGGCCACCACCTCAGTCCTTCAAACAATGCGACTATGAAGGGTGAAAAGTTTAAGGATGCCCATCTGTGTAAATGGGACAGGGGTGTATATTTGGTAATGTCACAGACGAATAAAATTAGAAAAATGTACAGGCAAAACCCAGACACAAGACACCAAAAACACAGATGTATTTTAGATGTATTCCTGCTTTTAAAAAGCAGATTCTCCACCTTGCTAACAGTTCAAGTTACTGGATTTTTTTTTAACATAACTTACAATTATCATTCCCCAGAGGACTAGTTACCAGGTTTATGGATCTCGTGATATAGAGCAAGAGCTGCACACATTTCATATGGCGTGATTACATTTCCTAAATTGTGGGTGATTAAGAGAAGACCCCTCTAGAATTTTGACTTGGCTTCATAATGATAAAGATGTCAGGCTTTATTATAATCCTGTTCCATTAGTGAAAATCCTGCTCCATCCTCCAGAGGTCCTCAGATGCAATGAAACAGGTGTTGTGTGAACAAAAGACAGGACTATGCAGCACTTTAAAGACTAACAAGATAGTTTATTAGGTGATGAGCTTTCGGGGGCCAGACCCACTTCCTGTTGTGTGGGCAGCCCATAAGGAAGGAGCACATCCCCTTTCACTTTTGTATGCAGAGGATAGCTGCAGAGCGGGGGTGGGATAGGCAAACCTGATAGTTTTTTGCTGTAGAGATTAACCAGACACTGCTGCCCATGGAACAGGATGTTGGGAACTAGTAGTAGCTTCAAGGCTACAAGCAGGTTCCTTGGACTGGGTGGGATACTAAATGACATATTCTACTGAATTCCTTTCTCTCGCACTTCTCATTATCATGACCCACATGTCTCTAACCTGGATCTTCCCGGCTTTTGAGGTTGGGTGATCATCGTGTTCCACCCCTTCTCTAGCAGGCTTATTGGCATCACCTAAAACTAGGACTCCTTGAAGTTCAGCTCAGGTGACTATACCCCTGTATCCTAATTGGTAGAATCCCACATATCCTGACTGGCCTATATGCTAACCACTAGGGATGGCCACCTATTTCCCAATCCTACCATTCATAGAAAGACCCAGATTACTGTACTGCCACACAAATTGTGCTATAAATCAGTGAGTTGTCTCCTAGGAATTCCTAGTTCAGCAAAGCACATTGAATGAGGACTTAATAAGATGAACTGAATATTCGATCGGTATAACCACAATCAGTCACCCACAATAAACTGTATTATGATGTGTGTTGATTTGGTTTGTTGTGGGTTAGGTTAGTTGAAGAAGAGAAGTAGAAAGCAGAATGTAAGCTCTTTGGGTCCATCTTTTTCTTCTATGTTTTGTGCAGTCAGTATTGGTCCTAGTGGTGTGCTACCACAACTCATCTAATACATTAAAATGGTCTGCTTGCCAAATGATTTTAATTTCTTCTAAAATCTCTATAACATTGTAACACATAAAGAAATATATATCTTATAGATAGGTGAGCCTATACCCAAAGTTGCATGTGTAAATATTTACCAAAAGAGAACGTCATCTGTGCGTTTCTGTTTGCACCAGGCATTCTTGTGCAGTCCTCATTCAGAGACCAGGAACACTAGTAGGTGACTTTCTTGAGCAATCACAACCAGCTAAGACATTATGAATAATAAACACCACAGTACCACAAAAAGCTTTTTGTGAGTAACCAGCCAAGTAAAGTAGATACAATTGAATAATAACTAAATGAAATGGTCATAACTTTTGATCACTGTTGACCAGGGCTTGATTGAAACCAATAGCTTAGCAGTGAAAGGATCTGTAACTCATTGCTAGTCCCTTGAGTGATCCAATCCTCCTGCTGTCAGGATTTCACATAAGCAGCCCTTCCTTTCCCTCCCCCTGCCCCCAACCAGCTGACAAGCTAATATAAATGGTATGAAACAGAAGGGTAATGGGGGGAGGAGAGACTGATTCAACGTAAACAAATTAGAGCTGTTGACAGTGTGGGTGATTTTGAGAAGTGCATTTCCATTAAATTCACAGACACAAATCCTGACAGATAACAAGCCATGGTAATTTATATAAACAAGGGAAGAGGACTCAAAAATGAACGGATGTTAAAGTCTGACAAGAATTTGGTGGTTAGTCCAGCTCAAACCATTTTGCCAATATGGTTAGAGAATGTTAGAAAGCACTTGCCATTGTAAGGCCCTGTAAAATTCCCATATGAAAACATATTTGCAGCATGACACCAGTAAGCAAGTGCCCTGTCCTAGAAATATTTCCCTCTATTGAACATGTTAAATTGCCATACGCCCATACAATTATTACCGCTATTATCTGAAATACACAGCAAAGACATTCAGTCACCATAGATTCGATTGTAAGGTCTCCAGGGTATTGGACAGCCTCTTGTTGCGACTACAATAAAAATAATCTATAGTACAGAAGATCTGTTAAACTGTTCCATTAATTCAGCTAGCAGCAATGGAGAAAAAACAAAAGCAGCCACTTTACTTGTGTAAATAGTAAATACAGACTGCCGGGTCAGTTCTTCAGGCCAAGATTTCCAGACATGACTAATGAATTTAGGGCTCTCGGTTTTTGAGGTTCTAAGTGAAGTTGCCTTAAAAGGAACCTGATTTTTCAGCATATGCTGAGCACCTGTTTTTGAAAATCAACCCTCTTAAAGGTGTCCTGGCTTGAGCACACAAAAATGGCAGCATCCAACAACCCTGGTCACTTTAGAAACCTTGACTATTAAGCCTTGCTTTTGATAATGCTGTCTCAGTGCACAATCCTGTGATGAGCTGGAAGTCAAGGGAGTTGTGGATGCTCATAAGCTTGAGCTAGAAGTGATTATGTGAGGCAGGATGGCTCTTCATCACTTGGAATTTATTTTATCATCCAGTGTTTCACATAACTCAAGTTGAATCTTAATGTTTGCAAGCTCTTGGTTCAACGGTGATCCACTAATAATAAATTCAAAATTACTCCTTGCCCCTGGTATGACACAAGGTGAATCTTCATCTGTTTTATCTGAAATTCTGACTTTTTATTGAGACTATAAGAAATGGGCACAGCTACTCAAAAATTCAAGTTCCTTGTATTTTTTTTTTTAATGAATACTATTAATTATAAATTTCCAGCCATCTGGTGGTTGGGATGAGCACTAGTGGGAACAAAAGGAACACATAAGAGGAATAACAAAGAATTCTTTGGGAAATAGTCTCTGGTACAGAAATTTTATTTGCCTAATGATTTATCTAGGTTTAACAATGGCACAGCGGTTTGTACCCTGCAGTAGTTTTGATTAAAGAACATATTCACTTTTCTTTCTGTATCCTTTGCAATTGAAGAACGTTTATTAAAAAAACAACCAAGGAAAGCCAGATGGCTGAATATCAGTACCTGAAATGAAAACAAAGTACTCCACAATGCATGTGTTAAATACAAGTTTCAACTGCAGTGTCCTAAACAAACTGCTTTCTGTACTGCTTTGCAATTGTGCCTTTTCATATTTGTTTTGCATGTAGTGATCAACCTAAAGCAAAAATATGGCTAAATAAACATTTATGAGTATTCAATTTCAGCCCTCAAATTACAGATATTCAATTCAGATTCTGGTATGGAGCCATGTTGTAGGATAGTGGAGGACTTTGCAGGTAGAAACAGATTGTTGTTGTGTTCTTGCAACTTGGAATTATTCTATTTTGGCTTTGGAGCTGGACAAGGAATTTATAAGAAATGTTTGAAGGTGTTACAACATATTCTAAGGATGGTTTACTAATAATTACTACTTTTATCATTAGTACTGAAAGTCTTTCATCTTCAACTCATCTTCATCTTCACTAATGGCCTCCTCCTCATTATCTGGTGTCCTGTTTTTGGAACACAATGAGCAATTCTGAAAAACAATTTTAAAAACAATGGTGCATATATCTATAAAAGCATCTATATGTTTCTATAGAAGCCCAGTCAAATTCTTCAGCAACTTACAAAATACCCAGCAGGGATCCAACATTTTTTATCTGACGTATCCTGTTCTGAAGACTCCAGTATATCCTTACTTCCTCTTCGGTGGACTAGCTTTTCCATTTAATCTTCTCTTTAATTTTAGTGCTGAAGAGTTTAGGAGGGATATTTATAGCCAATGCTCAACAGAACATAACCTAGACTTTTATGTTCTTTTTCGTGCCTCCCCAGAATTCCTTCAAGTCCCTTTTACTCACAGACTGGTGAGTGAGTATGTGGGAATCTAAACTGGTGTCACCTTGAGGCCAAAACCCTGGAAGGAAGGTAACGTAAGATTCTGCAGGCTGCTCACTCCTCTGATAAGCTACCCAGTTCTTTTATCCTCTCATCTGCAGTGAAGCTGCCAGTCATCTGTGGCCAACAATGCCTGTGTTAACCCCTTGGTTGCTTGCCCAGTATGGGGGTACATACATGACAGAAACTTAACTAATGTCACCTGTATCTGAATGGTGACATGCACCATATTATTGGAAATCTAATCACTTACTGGTCTGGATTGCACTCCACAACCTGGCAATAGGCATCAAGGAGTTTTCTCTTTATATGTGCATCTACAAGTTGTTCTCTTAGATCAGTGTTTCTCAAAGTGGTTTGCGAAACCACCTTGGGAAACCTGCTAACTGGCCACTCCTGTGTGTTTACTTAATGGCTCCGTGGTCATGGAGCCTTGCAGCTCCCATTGGCTCTGGTTTGCCATTTTCAGCCAAGGGGAGTCATGGGAAGTGGCAGCCTGGCCCACACCATTTCCCGCAGCTCCCCTTGGCTTCAAACGGCGAACCGGAGCTATGATGAGGCATTGCTCTGCACTGGCCCTTTAAGGGTAAAACCCAGCCCATGGCTGAGGCAGAAGCTGCCAATTAGGGTCCACCTGGGGGTGGTATAAATAAGGATTCTGGGAGGGAGGGAGGCAAAGACAGAGACACTCCTCCCCTAGCTAGGGAGCAGGAAGGACCTGGCTGCCAGGGAAGCTGGAGGCTTCCTGAAACAGAGCAGTGCTGGGGAAAGGCAGGAAGAGCTGGGGAGTTCTGGCTTGGCCTCACTCCCAGGCTGTAGGGCCCGAGGCAAGGCCTGAGTATATTATGGCTGCAGGGAGACAGCCAGGCTAGAAAGAGGCAGCAGATCCACACCCCCTTGCCAATGATGAGTGGCCATTTCAGACCGCAGTTTGCAGGGGCTAGATGAAGACTGGCAGTGGGTCACTGAGGCAAGGTGGGTATAGGGAAATTGGGGGTTCCCTGGGAGGGGAGAACTCCAGAGTGCAGAGACACAGGACTCCCGATAAATACCCTATCCCTTCCCCTCCTCCCCCTCAGAAGGGGGATGGGAGACAACTGTAGTGGACACTGCCGGAGGCAGTGTCCTGAAGAGGACGCCATGGTCTGGAGCAATGTGGATCTGGAAGTGGAGTAAGGACACAGGGAGACACCAGCCAAAGGGAGGCATCAGATGGGCAGATAAAAGCTAATTCCCAGTGCTGTCAGCAGGAGACCCTGGTGGTGAATCTGCCCCATAACAGGAGCCAGTGGGAGCCCCGAGGCTCCGTGACTACGGAGCTGGTAAGTAAACACACTGGAGCAGCCAGTTAGCAGATTTTTCAAAGTGGTTTTGCAGACCACTTTAAGAAACACTCTCCTAGACTGACAATGAACAGGTACCTCATTTGTCTTTTCTTGAGAATGCTATTCTCAGTCAGTAATAATCAGGATTATTACTGATCCAAATGATTAAAATGTAATGCCAACATCAAGCAAGTTTGAAGAAAAGAACCACTGGCCACCTATTTGTCTTTGGCCTGCAGAAGTACATTCTTCCAAGGTGGCCCACGCTAAAAACACTACTTTTAACATCATTGCAGTGGAGAATTTTATGGGGTTTCTTTTTGTCTCCTAAAACCATGACATGGTGCATCATCAATAGCATTATTACTAACCTGCCCTTCTTTGGAACATAGCAAACCAGGGTGAATGATCCAGAAAACCTGAACACTAACTGCTGCAATGTGGATGTATCTCACTGGGTATATCTGCCTTGTTTTGTCAGATTGTTCCAACACAGATCAAATTTTTGTTAAGTAGATCCTCAGCAAACTGAATACTAGCAAAGAAAGTATCACTAACTGCATTTTATCAAGTCTTATGTCAAGACAGAACATTATATCATTGTCTGAAGATGAACCTGATGAACAATCAATGGTCTTCTGAGCAACTCTTGACATAAGCTGCCACAAAGTCACTATTGTCTAATATGTTGCCATCACACGACAACCCACTTTCTGAGTTGCAAATTATTTTGTAACGTGAGAAGCAGGACATCATGAACATTAAATGGTGCAACACAGAAAATTCCCTCGACTCTCCTGAGTCTGCAGTGTTTGGAGCACAACACCCAGTCTGAAAATCCACTCAAGAATGTTAGGTATGGAAAGCCAGCATCAGTCTAGTCTCTGCTGAGGATATCTAACAAGCCTGGATTTGAAGGGATAAACCTCCCTGGAGCACCTTCTACCTTAGGGTGTTGATATTCAGCAACCCCAGTCATTGCAGAGATGGAGGATAGAGTGATGTCAGCATCCCAAAATGACCACACCGCACCTAAAGCAGGGAATGGGGAGGTAGGGATGTTGTACAGGCTTGCCAAAGGAAGGCAGTAGTGCTTTATGGAATGGTGGCGGGGGGGGTCAGCTTTTCAGCATTGACCCGCACCCTGAGAAGGTAAGGGTGGAAGACATTAAAGGTGCAAGCCCTGGCATTGGAACACTTTTCTCCATATAGCAGGCAACAGCACACCTACCCACCCACTCCCTCCTTGATTATCAGGCGGTGTTTGAACCTGGTGCATTGTGCTAGTCACTCTTTAGAGGGGCTATGAAGGAATTGTTCCCTCACCACCATATTGGCTTTGATGGAGTGGATTTTTCCCAAAACAGGTATCAGGGAAGACCTATTATGGTGAGAATAAAAGGTGGTTGGCTATATGTCACAACTTACTATGTAAGTGTGGGGCACATGTCCTGTGCAGGTACGCCATAGGGAAGGCATCCAGTGACCAGATAAAGGGCCTGGTAAAGGACTTAAAATGGAGGTGCCGGTTAAAGGAATGTACCAGTGCGAGGTTTGAGGCTCCTATAGCTGGAATGGCAGGGAGCCATTCCCCCCCCTTTCTTACAGCTTACCTTAACTCTGCTGTGAGGGGTGGTGAATAGCTAGGTCCTAGCAAGGGACCTGGATGGGAAAAAAAAGAGCTGGTTGAAGCCTCCCAGATAATTATGGAATAAACATGGGGTTACTTGCACTGTACCATTTTATCTGATGGGTAATCCCTGACTTCTAATCATAGAGCTGGGGCTTGATTAAATCCATATCACGTGTCTCCTGCCCTTCTTTTGGTATAGCTGGACAATGCATAGTTAACTGTCATGAGAAGGGAATATAACTGATCAAGTGTGTAGTGGGGGCTTTGCCCCAAAATTGCACTCAGAAGTAAGCTGGTTGCTTCTGCTATGGAAGTATTTTCCCCAGTGTATCTGTCAGTTTTCAGGCATAGGATGCGTTGGGCCTCCTGAAGTGTTGCTTTGGTTTTGGAAGGAGTTTCCAGAGGCAGGAGATTTGCTTCCATTTCTGGTTATGGAAATTCATGGCTCTCTGAAATTACCATAATTGGTCCTTTGCGTTTCCTGCAAAGATCTCACTGCCCTTTGTAAAAGTGAGAGAGCATCATTAATCACAGGGTTGACCGTGATATGATGGCCAAGACTTTCAAAAATGGATACACAGAATGGGGCTCCTAAATTTATATTTAGGCAGCTACATTAGTAGCTCCCATTGAAGTCAACAGTATGCTTGTGACTTGTACGAGTCACTTGTAACTAGTCATTGTAACAAGTGTTGGAGGCACTTGTATGCAATTGATAGGTTTTGATATACTCCATGTAACTACAGTATACAATAAAGTCTTAGAAAATGTGTTCCCTCCTTGTAGATAGTGTGTACAGAAACATTCATTTGGATGCTTGCAAGAGAGCTGTTGACATGCTTGTATTACCACTGCAGCACAGGATTTAAAGCAGTCATAAAGGATGCTAACATCTGAGGTTACTGTTCAGAGAAATTTAGTGGAAAATCTATAACGGGGAAAGGATTCCTGTGCTCTTCCAAGTGGGTCGATGCTGTCATGATCTATATACTTTGATTAGTGCCAATCATGTGAGACTGTCTCAAGAGTGCAATAAGTTCTGCACATCAAATGTGAGACACCTGTTCAAAGTCTTTTACTCACTTACAGCCTCATGGAAACAACTGGTTTTAGATCAGCCAGGAGCAGAGGACGAAAGGTTCTTTCCAAGACTGCTGTCAGTGTCACTGCATAACTTACCCATGGGTTTCTCATAAGAAAAATGTGCATGTAAGAAATCTTTGACAATCATGCAAATGATATGTATGTGGGGACAAGAGTGCTGTTGGCAAATTCAGGCTTCTATCCATTGAACTAAGAAGACGCTGACTCTGCAGATGCTGACTTTGTGGGTGCTCCATGGCTCAAACACCCACCAAAATGATTATAGGGATTGTTCGTTGTTCACAGATTAATCCAGTTCCCAGACTGTGGCCCCACTCCGCTTCCTGCTTAGCCCCAAGACCCTGCTCCCACTTGGTCTCTTTCAACTGAGACTCACCCCAAATTGGCCCCTTCCCACCAAGGCCCTGTTTGCACAGGGGAGGGAGCAGAGAGGAGCACCTACCAACAGAACCAAAAGTCATTACCTGGAGCTAAGTCCTGGTCCCTTTGCTCCACTAAGATGATTCGTGTGTAGACATGTCAGCCACTACTCGTTTTAATCTATGAAAATCAGTTTATTTCATAGCTCACATCCATTCTAATTTGGAACTCTGGTCTTTGTAAGAGAATCCAAGTGGAGTCAGGGGTTCAGAATTGTGTGCCAGTTATATTAACGTTTGTAACCAAGACCTAAGTCAGGTGACAGAGACCAAGAAACTAAGTTGTTCTCAGCACTCCTGAGTGTCACAGCATTATTAAAGTACTCATTGAGTTAATTCATTTAAACTTGTGTGGTAACAACATTTTGCTATTTCAAAATTAAATAAAAATCCTGCAGTCTGTGTTTTGCTTTGTTGTCTCTTCTTTAATCCCTTTCAGATATTTGTAATTAAACTAGTAAAATATCTGACATCAGGACTGTTAAACTATCTTGGCAATGAAGCAGAACAAAACAGATGAATAATGAGAAACAACAGATAAGAAGTAATAATGCCCCTTTCATTCAGGAGTTGACGTATGCTCACAAAAAGTTCATGTCACCTTTACTGTTTCATATCCTCTCTATGAATCATTGCCATGATTAAAAAGAAAAGCCCCACAAAAAAGAACACCAGTTCTTAGGTTTCTGTTTAAATTATGGAAATGTTAAACTTCAAGGCCTGCTTTGCTGAAGATTAGGGAATCCTGGTGTGTGTTCTGTGGAATTAAATTTAGGGGAAAAAAGTGCTTGGATAATGGACAAAAAAAGAGAGAGAACTTTCTGTACCTTTCTTGTATTTGTTCATTTTGAGGAGTGAATCTGTGTAGCTGGAATAATATCAGAGAGTTTCTTTTTAATTTATTCAAGTGCTGGGCTTAAGATATCCTGGATAAGGATAGCAGGTATGTGAGTGTTTGTGAGGTAAATGTAAAAACTAATTGTTGAGCAAAGAATATTGAAGAGGAGGAGATCATATGTTTTGAGGGGTTTCCAAGACAGTTCCCTTGGGCTGCATACTTCTCTGCATGGAAAACACTTGTAGAATCTTTAAATGTCTGCAAACCAGATTCTTCTCTACACCAGTTTACAATGGCATCACTCCATTGAGGTCAATGGAGTTGCTTTTAATTTATCCTAATGTGAGAGGTCACTCAAATGCTGTATTATTTAGCAGTGCAGGTGTTATAAAGCTATAAAGCCACCTGACTCTCAGCTAAGGCTAGAAGAAACTCATTCTTTCTCTCTGTAAGTGGTCTAAGTGCCACTACATGGGACAGTGAACCACACCTAGTAGGTGTGTGGGTTACGTAGGCCCTTATAAGGTCTCCCCAGATTTTACACTTTTTTTGTGGGACTAAAACATTACTGCCCTATGTCCAAGGCACTTGTCACTGTAGGATATGTTGGGCAGGATTCAGGATTTACCCTCTAGGTATTTGAGAACAGACTTTGATATTACTATTGTAATATTTATTTAGCATTGTTCTTAATTATCTGGAGGCAGGGATAACCTGCCCATTAAATAAATTTGTATTAGATACTTATGTGGGAGGTTTTACAAGTTCTAATGAGGACAAAGGAATAATGCAAAAGGACCGTTAGGCAGAAATAAAAATACTGGGCTTCTCAACATCAGAAAGATGTCAACAAATGTGGGAATGCAGAAAGTAAAGGCTGAGTGTCAGGGGAGAAAAATGTAGAGGTAAGATTATAGACATTAAAGGTGAATAGTTTGGCTAATCAGTAGTTGAGGTTATAGGGAGAGGAGTATTTCAGTAAATTAAAAGTACTTCAGATATTTGATTGCCATAAACACTAAGAAAATGAGAAATTATGTAGAGTGTTCCAGGGAATGATAACTTGGAGTGACAGGATAAAACCAAGCTAAAGAAAATGGAGGTGTAAGGGTTGTCTTTTTGATCCTTAATGCAATGAAAACAAAACCTTTTGAACATTGTCACAAAATGGATTTGTGTCAAAACATCCATTTTTTTTAAATGAAAAAGCAAAGGTTATTTTTTTTCTCTCCCTCTCACACTCTTTCTTAAAACTTCTGAACAGAGAGCCCTGGGCAGTGAGGGGGTGGGGTAAATCCTTCACAACCAAAAATGTCATCAAAACCAATATGGCTTGGCAAAACATTTTGACTTCGATGGAATTTCATTTCATTAAAAGTGTTCCAGCTACTTTTCTACCCTACCTGTTGACTGCTTTGGTCTTTCTGATTATACGCTCCTTCAGGAAACAAATGTGTCTCCATCTCAACTAGCACATTTTGGAAATTACTAGAATCTAAATAATAAACAGGAATTAATATAATTTTTAGGCCTGTAATACTCATTTTAGGTCTTCAGACTGATTATATATATGAATAGTTTAAAAACAGCAAAATTCAAGATTTTTTGAAGACCTAATTTTATCTGTGATACTGTGTGACTTTTGTCAATTAATCCAGAGCCATCAGCATTATCTTGGATAAATAACTGAATGCCAATGGTTTATGAAGTAACAAGTCAGAACCAGGATACTGAATTTACTGTTGGCTGTCTGTGCACTGTGGTACTCAAAATAACCATTTCTTTTCTTTTTCTGTATCACCTAGTTTACATGTTGGAAATTATTGTTAAATGCAGAATCCTGAAAACAAAACAGAAGGGTCACTGATGTTTGATATATAAACTCAAGGCAAGCAAGAAGAAGACTCTTCTATTGCTCTTCCTTCGTCTATATCCTTAGAATAACAGAAGCCAACTGCATTATTATGTTTGTAAGAATCTTTGCACAATTTTTGCAGCTGTGTATGCACACCGCCATCGTATGCACTCTTGCTATTGGAGTTTAGTTGCTTAGACTCTTCTAGGCAGGGATTTTTGTCTTCATGTGTCTCTTCAGTGATACTATATGAATGATAAATAATTATGGACAACTAGGAGCACATACTGACCCTTGAACTTGTGGCCCTCAATCTATTAAAGTTACTAAAGGGTGAACAACAGCAACCACCACCACCACAGGTGCTTTTGGTGGATCTTCTTAACCCTTCTAGTAGATCGCTTTGTCCTCTGCTAGATATTTGGCCAGTCACCTGCTTGAATCAGTAATGGCTCCAGCAAGACTTACATGCTGTTTCATAGTGTTAGTTCTATGACAGTTAGGAATAAAATAAAATAGAATAGTTGACATGTTGAAAATTGCTTTGCTGACTTTTCCAAACCCCTTTCTAGCTAGCACTCCGTACCCAAAAGCTCGCTCTTAGCTTTCTCTCAGGGCTACATTCCCAGTAGATTTTCAGGCTGTGCCTGGTGGTCCTTTGTTGCCTTCTCTCTCTTTTTCTCTGATCTTCATGCCTCTATCTCAGGCACAAGAAGCTTCATAAAATAATACCCAGAGAAATCCCTCTGCCTACATGTGCCTTGCATGTGCCTATGTTTTGGATGGCAGCTGCTATTGTTTCAGCTATCTGATTCCATAAAGGAGCTTAACTACTGCTTATATTTATCCCAAATGAAGGGCAGCTGTTACATCCACTAGTTTCAACAAGGTTTAACCCACTCCATCACACTAGTTTATAGAATTCTGCACTGGAGTGCCTGTACTTCTACTCTGTCACCACCATACATTCCAAAAACACCACCAACTATTTCCAAAAAAAAAGCTGTAGTATAGACCTAGCCTGAGACTTTTTTTTTTTAGTTTGTTTTTACTGTGGGTTAAGTGTTATCTATTCAGGGCATACACATGTCTGTTAAAGCTCCATGATAAAAAAAAGTTTGTTAGTGTTAGAAAGGAGGTATAGCTCAAATGATAAACTTAGAAAATTAGGCTCAGGATATTTGGTCGTCATGTAATCATACAAAAGGTCTCAATCTTGCAAAAAAACTTGTGTATGTTTCAGGAAAAGGAGTAATCCCATTGGATTCAATGGAATTGCTCCTGGTGTGCAAAGTTAAGCATATCTATGGAGGATCAGAGTACCTGGAATGCTATATTTTCTGCTTCTAAAATTTGAGGGGTTTGCGCACACAAACTGGACCTCAAAATAAAATTTAGTTATTTTAATTGATATTTAATCAATTAAATATCCAGAAAGCCTTTGACAAGGTCCCTCACCAAAGGCTCTTGTGTAAATTACATGGCCATGGGATAAGAGGGAAGGTCCTTTCTTGGATTGAGAACTGGTTAAAAGACAGGAAACAAAGGGTAGGAATAAATGGTAAATTTTCAGAATGGAGAGGGGTAACTAGTGGTGTCCCCAAGGGTCAGTCCTAGGACCAATCCTGTTCAACTTATTCATAAATGATCTGGAGAAAGGGGTAAGCAGTGAGGTGGTAAAGTTTAGGATGATACAAAACTGTTTAGGATAGTCAAGACAGAAGCAGACTGTAAGGGACTCCAAGAAGATCTCACCAAACTGAGTGATTGGGCAACAAAATGGCAAATGAAATTTAATGTGGAGAAGTGTAAAGTAATGCACATTGGGAAAAATAACCCCAACTATCATTACAGTATGATGGGGCTAATTTGGCTACGACAAATCAGGAAAGAGATCTTGGAGTTATGGACAGTTCTCTGAAAACTTCCACACAGTGTGCAGCGGTCAAAAAGGCAAATAGGATGCTAGGTATTATTAAGAAAGGGATAGAAAATAAGACCCAGAATATCTTACTGCCCTGTATAAAACTATACGCCCACATCTTGAATACTGTGTACAGATGTGGTCTCCTCACCTCAAAAAGATATTTTGGCCTTGGAAAGGGTTCAGAAAGGGCAACTAAAATGATTAGGGGTTTGGAACGGGTCCCATATGAGGAGAGGTTAAAGCGACTGGGACTTTTCAGTTTAGAAAAGAGGAGACTGAGGGGATATGATAGAGGTGTATAAAATCATGAGTGGTGTGGAGAGGGCCGATAAAGAAAAGTTATTTGTTAGTTCCTAAATAGAAGAACTAGAGGACACCAAATGAAATTAATGGGTAGCAGGTTTAAAACTAATAAAAGAAAGTTCTTCTTCACACAGCGTGTAGTCAGCATGTGGAACTCCTTGCCAGAGGAGGCTGTGAAGGCTAGGACTATAACAGAGTTTAAAGAGAAGCTAGATAATTTCATGGAGGTTAGGTCCATAAAAGGCTATTAGCCAGGGATAAAATGGTGTCCTTGGCCTCTGTTTGACAGAGGCTGGAGAGGGATGGCAGGAGACAAAGCGCTTGATCATTGTCTTGGTCCACCCTCTGGGGCACCTGGTGCTGGCCACTGTCGGCAGACAGGATACTGGGCTAGATGGACCTTTGGTCTGACCGGGTACGGCCGTTCTTATGTTCTTATGTTATGTTATGTACATCTCTTTGTTGCTCAGTGGTAGTTCATTTGCATGGCCTGGATTTAATCAGTTCACATTAACGCTGCATTGCCTCTGAGTGAGAATAAAGTTGACTAAAGAATAAGTTCAGTAATTAGGTACAAGTTAAATACTCAAAATGTTTCCAGTGCATTTTTACAAACACTGGTCAATACCAATATGAACATATTGAGAAATATGCTGGTTAAATCAAGAGTTAAATTGTGTTTTAGAATTTACCTCATATAGCCTTTTTCCTGTCTGTACAACCAGCACCTTGTATTTTTCTTTTCCCTAGTCCTCTATAAAATGTTTAAATATGTTTTCAATGTTTCAAGGGCTGACAAATGCAATATATATGAACATGTTAAATGTGTAATGAATTTGACATACAAAAATCTGCATTACAATAATGAGGAGAGTGTGGCTTCATCATAAAGATGTCAGGGGATTTTGAGCTATTAAGGTTGAACTCTTGTCCTTAATTCACCCTGCAGTGTCTAGGAATTACAGCACAAAACATAACCCACTGTCCCCAATCTCCTGGAAAAGGACCATATCATCTACATACATATTGCTTGAAAGAAGTCAGTTATGGACAAAGCTTCAAAGTGCAACTTTTACCGTATTAGTTTGAGACACCTCTAAAGTTATGTGAGGATTTTTTTCATTTTGGTACATGAAATAACTGTACTAATGTTGAAAGAAAACCATCTTGCAAAGTTACACAGCATATTTTAATGCACATTAGTTGATGTGTACTTACTTAGACGGTAATGGCTCAAAGTAACGTGTATCCATATTTTACCTCATTTGAACTATGTATGTGGTACTGTGTAAATCCATGAGTATGTTTTCAAGGTGATTAGCCTGGATTTAGCTCTGTAACGGTGCAGGGGGAAAAGGTATAATGGAAATGTTGACAGACCATTAACTAGAGTATCACTAATGGGAGCTATAATAGAGAGGGATATTTTTAATTGTAAAGAGGTTAATTGGTATTCCACATTTGCATTCTTTAATTCTTTTGTGAGGGAAATTTCAGCACATCCACTGATAGGAGTAGCTATTATAGCAAAAGAGTACAGAGGATCACAATATTTTCATAAGAAAATAAGGGGGAGGTGGACAAGCAGGAATATGTTAAGCTGCCATTATTCAATTATTAGCTGTCTGTGGCCATGGAGATATGACTTTCTTAATTGTTTATCTAGAAACTGACCAGGAAATATTTTTTTCCTTCTTGGTTTCTATACTAATAAAAAGAATGTAAACTTCACAAAAAACTGAAATGTGTTTTTTTTACATATATTGCTCTAAATTTGAAAATCGCTCCATTTTGTAATTTAATAAATGGCATTTGCCATTTATCTCCCACTTTCTTTCTTTTCTTTCAAGCTCCATTTTATTTTCCTGATGTTTCCTCTTGTGCGTTTCCTGCCCCTTTTTCTCTAATCCCCATTGCATTTTGTATTCTCTTTCCTCGGGTGTCTTCCATTTTTTCTTTCTTCTGTTTCCCATCTCTTTCCTCCTTGTTGAGTTCTGACCCACTTCATTTTTGGTTATTTCCTACTCACTAAGCTCTGGTCTACACCAGGCAGTTATTTTGAAATAACTCCCCTTATTTCGAAATAACAAGCGGAGCATCCACACTACCAAGCCCCTTATTTCGAAATAAGAGGGCTGTTTTTTTTGAAATAATAATTCCTGCTTTTTATGAGGAATAACACTTATTTAAAATAGTTATTTTAAAATAGTGGTAGTGTGGACACTCCACTGCTGCTATTTCAAAATAATTACTCCCCAGAGTCATTCCAAGTAATTACTCCCAAGTGCTTCCTAGGACACTAAGTTGAAGTAACATGTCCACATTAACGGAGCCTGCCTTGTTCTAATTTCAAAGCTTCCATAGTGTGGACACTCTATTTCAAAATTATTATTGTGGGAGTTGCTTTTTCAAAATAAGTTATTTCAAAATAATTTCCTAGCGGAGACATGCTTTAAGAATTCCATCATGTTTGAAGAGCTTGCCTACAATTCTCATTGATGTCTCTGGGATGTCCACATCTGGCCCTAAAATATGGCCCTAACTATATAACATGCAGTTCCAAAAGATCACAAAACTGCTGTGCTCTAGTAAAAGTTTGACTGGACATGAGGCATGAGATCAAATAAAATTAAATATTGTGCCTTGTCCTCTATAACAAATGAAAGTGAGTCTTCAGTTCCTCCTGCTCATGCCTTCTTATTAACAAGGGTTCAGGGACAGTGTGTTTCTGAGGGGACTTAGGCTTAAATGTGATGGCTCGTAACATGCAACTCGAGTGCTTAATTATGTCCTGGTCTCTTTGGCCTGCTACTAGGATGAAGTAACCTAGGTGTTGGGGTGCGTGTGCCGCCGACAAGTCCAAAACGCGAGCGGCCTGCCCCTCACTGTCTTGCCACCCTCACAAAGAGGGGATCCAAAAAGCTGTAGTCCCAAACTGGCGCTCTCCCCGGGCGCCCGGCACTGTACTCCTTGTGATTGGCCGCGGGGGGTAGAGGGTCCCAGGCCCGCCCTCTCTCATGGGCCCCAGCCCAGGGCCCTAAGAACAGGTTCGGCTGAACCTGTCCAGCCGGTGGGGGTTTTGGCCGCAACCCTCCAGCTTGCCGGGCACTACTCCAGGCCCTGCCCTGGGCTTCTTCATACCCCGTCGCCTTGTCCGTCTCCTCTCTTCCCCTTTCCTTCCTGTCAAATCCTCCCTCTCTTTCCTTGTCCCCCCTCCTCCTCCTCCTGGGACTCCTTTACCCTTTTAACCCTCCCGCCCTCTGACGTCACCCGCCGGCCCGCCCTCTGACGTTTGGGCATCCCCATGCCGAACTGACGTCCGGCCTCCACCTCTAACCCCGCCCCTGCTGCTCAGCTGGCCCGCGGCGGCCGTGCAGGGAGGGCAAAACCTCCGCTTTCCCCGGGCCGCCCCGAGGAGCGCGAGCACGACCGTCGGCTCAGTGCGGGGTGGATTCACCTCGGAGGGGCAGAAGCGCTCCGCCCCGTCACACTAGGGTATGTCTAGACTACATGCCTCTGCCGACAGGTTTCACGAGGCATAAGGGATCGGTCGACAATGGCTTTCCCTGTCAACCAATCTGCATCTTGACTGCCGGTTCACGCCGACAATCAGCTGAGCCGGCACAACGCGGAGGCCATTTTTATTTTAATGAAGCGGGGGATATTTAAATCCCCGCTTCATTGACTATGCCGGTATGTCTAATTTACATGCCTCTGTCAGCAAAGGCATGTAGTCTAGACATAGCCTTAGCGATGGCTCGTAATAGAGAGGTAGCCATGTTAGTCTGATCTTGCTAAAACAAAAGGAAAAACCATGTAGCACTTTAAAGACTAACAACATCTTGTTAGTCTTTAAAGTGCTACATGGTTTTTCCTTTTGTTTTAGTGATGGCTCATCATTTTTCCCCTTGTGCTCATATGAAATGCGCAGTACTTGCACTGTACAGCATCAAAGAGCCTTCCTTTTCCATGTAAGCCACTGTTTCACAAAGTATAGAGTTTCACTCTGGCAGGGAAAGCAAAAAGACTTGCTGGTGGGTGAGGGATATGTGGATCACCTTCTAAATTGATCTCTGGTATTTCAGATTTCATTTAAATGAAAGCAAGTTTCTCTCTGGTATGTTTGTGGGGAAAAAGCCCTTTAAAATGTGATACAATGTTCACTGAGTCTGACCTGTCTGCCTGAGTTTGCAGAGAGCCTGAAACAACAGCTCCAGGATTTATTCATGTCAATGGAGTCTAACATCCATCTACAGTGATTTAATTGTCGTCATGGTTAAGAATGCCACTTCACATCACCCTGGAATTAAGGAGAGAACAAATATTATGAAGATTTACACTAGCACATAATTAAGATGGTTAGTCCTTTAACAACACATAGTGAATGTCCAGTGAGATTCAACTGGTTTCATTTTCCAGGAGTGCAGTTCAGCTACCAAGGGCTTGCATAACACCAACATAAATAAGTTTGTAGCAACAAATATCTGATACTGATTTTATTGGCATTAAATACTTCTGAAAACCAATATGTGTTCTAGCTTTTTTAAAAGCTAAAGTAAATTAGACTGAAGAAAGTCTAATAAATAGTCTGTTTTAATTTCATTGTAAAGCTAAATGCATATTAAAAATAAATGAAAAGTGGAATTTAGCCAACAGCAACAATTTACTTTTAAATAAGTTCTTAGAATATATACCAAAAGCGATCAATTATTTATTTAGTAAATACATCTTTTATTTTGTCTAGAGAACATTAGTACAAGACGCTGTCTCTTCCTTGAGCTCTTTCATTCCCTTATAATCCCACCGTTTTTCTATTTATCTAACAGCCTGATACTTTGAAGTATTGAGCAACCACAAATCCTACTGAAATTGTAATGAATGCTATATACTGGACAAGTGCCCTAGCTAGAATGGGACTTGGTTGTCTATAGTGCTGCACAAAATATGTGTAGGTTGTATTAATACAGATCTTAAGATTTCAAGTTCCAATAAATTTTTATGAAGGTAGGTTCAGGGGAGAAAGAGGAAGAAAGAAAGTAGTAGTCTTCTAAACTCCATCCACAAATCTATTCCCACTAATGTGAGACATCAGAATGGGATTTCATTCACAGTAGACTATGAAGATGTTAAAAATATGACTGTGACCTTTTGGGCTTCTCACATTTGCCTTTCCCTATGGGGTTCAGAATGTGGCTATTTTTCCTTGGGGGTTGGGTACATCCATGCACTCTGGAGGATACCCTGAGTCTCAAAGAACAGCCAGTCTGTACCCTATGGAGACTGTGTTAGTGCAGCAGGCTGGTATACCGCCTAGAACTGATACATCTGAAACAAGCAAGAAGTTTTTCTACCACCTCTCCTAGGGCTACATCTACACTGCACAGTTATTTTGGAATAAGCTATTCTGGAATGGTTATTCCGAAATAGCTTATTTTGAAATAGCATGTCTACCCTGCAGGGAAGCCTCAAAATTAATCTGAGGCAGACTTCCCTAATGTATACGTGCTATCTCATTTTAGAGCCCCAGGAGGAATAACTTAGAATGGCCCTGATGAGGGGCTATTTTGAAATAGCAGAAGTGGAGTGTCTATACATGCCTTATTTCGAAATAGCTATTTCGGAGTAGGTGTTATTCTACGTAGAATGAGGTTTACAGAAGTCAGAATAAACCGTCCGTTATTTCAAAATAACGGAATTACTGTGTAGACGCTCGTATAGTTATTTCGGAATAACGGCCATTATTCCGAAATGACTTTGCTGTGTAGACACACCCTCAGTGAAATTAGCTGTGCTGATAGAAACACTATTCTGATGGCACGGTTGCCTACACTAGGGTTTTTGTCAGAATAGTTATGTCAATCAGGGCTGTATGTGTTTTTCTTTGTTTTCCCCATACACACACACACCCTCGCTACCTTAGGGCATATCTACATAGCAGGGCTAAACTTGAAATTAGCTACGCAACTTGAGGTACGTTAATTGCATAGCTTAAGTCGAAATAGCTTTTTTGGACCTTTGGCGCTGTCTACACAGCAGTTATGTTGAGAAAGCACACTCTTCCCTCAACTTCCCTTACTCCTCTTACAATGAAGATTACAGGAATTGGAGTAAGCAGTCCTCCAGCTCAACATTATTCTGATATTATGTCAAAATAACTGCTTGTCTGTAGACATGGACTGTTATTTTAAAATAACGTTAGTTATTCCAAAATAACACAGCTGTGTAGACATACCCATAGGTACCAGTGTAAGTTTTAAGAATTGTCCATTGTGCCAAGGTCTCTGAAAGGTCAGGCAGACAAAGTTTTCCAGACACAAGAGCTGGTGGCTTAGTCTGATCAATGATTCAAACATATGAGTAATCTGACCAACAGAATTATCCATAAACAAAGTAAAACCTGAGGCTTCGGCTAGACTGCAGGCTTCTTTCGGAAGAAGCTTTTCTGGAAGAGAACTTCAGAAAAAACTTCTTCTGAAAGAGAGCGGCCACACTGCCAAAGCACATCGAAAAAGCGATCTGCTTTTTCGAAAGATAGCATCCACACTGAATGGATGCTTCTTGTATTTAAGCTGTGATTATTATGGACAGAATGGCCACCAGGGCAGCTGTGCTCTTTCCTCTTCTTTCAAAAGAACTTCCTCTTCCCCATCCACACATGCCTTTTTCTGGAAGAGCTCTTTCGGAAAAGGCGTTCTTCCTCATAGAAAGAGGTTTACAAATATCGGAAAAACACCTGTTCTTTTGATTTTTTTTGAAAGAACGTGATTGAAGTATGGATGTAAATGAAGTTTTTTCAGAAAAATGGCAGTTTTCCCGAAAAAAACTCTGTAGTGTAGACATAGCCTGAGTAAAAAGTGTAGGATTAGGACATGATGGTTTTTTTTTTTTTTTTAAAGAAAAACTGAGATTCTGGAGCCCTGAAGTGGCAAGCTGGCCTAATACAAGCTCTGCTAACATTTTTTGACACACATTTCAGGGTCCTGTATAGAAATATGTCTTTTTAGCTTTAATATATATTTAGGCAGGAGCTTTTCGGGGTGCTACTCCAAGCACTGGACATATACTATCCAATAATTAAAAGGTGTGGAGAGCAACCTTGAATCTAATCTAAGAAAGAAATCCATTGTCATTGACATAATTGAAAAGACATTAAAATGGCCAAAACAATATAATGAAATATTATATTACAGTTCAATTTTAAAGTAGTCCAGCTGCCCCAGACATCATGTGGTATACATAATCTTAATCAGGGGACGATCTTTGTGGTGGATACAAATACATGTAGCACCTTGTTCTTCACTTCTTAATCAGGCAAATGTCTCCATGGATTGTACAAGGTTTGCATAAGCAATAAGCATGAGTTCAAGCTAACATGGAAAACGTAATCACTCAGGACCACTAGGAGAGATTTTCCGTGTCACAAATGGCAGTTTGGTCCCTAACTCTTATAGGCTATATCTACACTGTGGCACTATTTTGGGATACCAGAGGTATCCCGAATAGCTATTCCGCATCTTTTGAGTGCACCCATTATTTCAAAATAGATTTCAAAATAATGAGCACGCTTTTCTGGCATCCCTGTAACCCTCGTTCCATGAGGGTAAAGGGATGTTTTGGAAAAGCGTTTTATTTCAAAATTACCTCAAAATGAGCAATGCAATTTGCATAGCACAAATTGTGTAGCTTATTTCAAGGTAAGGGTGTCCCCATAGGCACCTAATTATTATTTGTGGTTTTGGAAACTACTCTGAATAGGGTCTTGCTGGGATGTGATAATAATGTGATTCCTTGAGCATCCTAAATTCCAATTGACTCATTGGGTGTGAAGGATAGTTGGCTTCTTGCAGGGAAAGGCCTGAGGTGGCCAGATCTAGTTTTGGTTTTCCAAATGTCAAAACATAAGAAAGGTTGAAGTTCTGCTCCTATACAATGGAAACTTTGCTATTATCTTCAGTCAGAGCGACACAGGGCCCAGGTGAAAAGACCTTATTCACATTTACTGAAGGTTTTCTGTTTTGTTCTTTGTACATGAGCATGTAAACTCTTACAAGAGTAGTTCCAACTGACTCCTTATGGCCTGCTTCTGCTAAATAATGAACGGTTTATAGGATTGGATCCTCTACCTCCATAAAAGCTGATCTTCCATTCTCCTTGTACTTAACCAAATGAAATCAGAAGCATATAATAAAATGCCCATTCTTCATGTCTTTGTGTACATCTGAACAACACTAAAGTTCAAACCTTGCATTGAATATTTCCTAGTGTTGCAGGCAGAGAAATTTCTCTGGCGCCCCCTGCTGCTGCCTACATATCACAGGCAGCAGCTTCACATGCTTTCTCTGTTTGGGTACAGCTCAGCTTACAGAAGCCACAAAGCATGTGACCCTCCGTCTAGTAATATCCTTTTAAAGCCAGTGCCTCCGAGAGCTTTAATATCAGCTCACCCAAGCAAAGAGGAGGCTGGAATGCATAGTCTGGGTCTATTTTGACATTAAAATACTTGTTCTGGTCCTTACCTGCAGAAATATTTGTGGTTTGTTTATGTAAATTAAAAGGAAAATGTGCTTGCTTTATTTATATGATTGTATAAGGCAGGGTGATGGGAGGGAGGGTCAGAGCAGAGGTTTGGGTGTGGGGGGGCGGGCTCAGGCACGGGTGAGGGTGCAGGCGTGAGGGCAGGGAGAGGGAGGTGTAGGACTCAGGGTAGGGCGGTGGCACTGCTGTGGCAGCAGATCATCCCAGGGAGCCATGGCTGTGCTCTCTGGTTGGCGGCTACTCCTGTGGGGCCAGGGCTGTAATCACTGGCTGGTGTGTCCTCCCGGGAGGCCGGGGCTGCATGGGCTAACCCCAACCTGTAGCTTTGCTGCGGGATGTGGGTGTTGGGGGGAAGACTTGGAGCAATGGCCCCAGTTTCCAGCAGCTGCTCTGTGGCCTGTAGCCTGTCCGGGGTCAGGGATGGGTTGAGGTCTTGGGGGCTAGTTCCAGTCTCCAGCAGTAGCCCTGTTTCCTGCAGTCTGCCCCGGGGTAAGGAGGAGTGAGGCTCTGAGGGCTGGCCCTATCCTCCAGCAGCCTCTCCCTGTGGTCTGCAGGCTCTCTGTGTAGTGGGTGCAGGATCTGGGGGCTGCTCCTGGCCTGCAATGCCCCCCCCCTGCCCCAATAGCCTTCAGGCTGTCTGTGGGGTGGCAGGCTCCAGAGGCCGATTCAGGCCTCCAGGGGCCCTCCGTGGCCTGCAGGCTGTAGGCAGGGGAGGGTGAAGGTCTCAGCCAGCCTCCAGCCCCTCCTCCCCCATGTCCTGCAGCCTGTCTGGGAAGGGCGAGGTTCGGGGGGGCTCTGAGTAGCCCCTCCGATTCCTGCTACCTGTTGGGGGAGCTCTGAGGGTCAGCTCCAGCCAACAGCCCTCCCCCCAAATGAACACTCTGCAGGATAGCTCTCCCCTGCAGGCTCACTGCCTCCAGTGGCCACTCTCATATCACTTCCCTCTGAAAGGAGCCCCTCCCTTTGAATGTTATAGAAAACTGTCCTTTTCCTGGGGCTTCTGGCTGTCCTGGCACAGCCAAACCCTGACCTTGCTTTAAGTTGGGAGGAGAGAAAGATGCCTACCAAATATGGTGAACTTCCTGAACAAACGGACTTGCAGACAGACACACTCTAAAATATATATAGATCTAAATACCATAGTAAATACCATAGTATGTAGCATTTACAACTGACAATATTGTCCTTCAGTCTTCTCTCACAGTGGAAGAATGATTACAGAGTTGATGTCAAGTTTCCTCTTGCACGTTTGGCACACTCTATGGTAACTTCAGTGCAGCTGAAGTTATTAAGTTGTAATTTGCTTAGCATAGTAAGAGACTGGTCCCAATTGCCCAGTACAAAACTGAAAGTCACAGTATAATTTAAATTCAGACAGACTGGTCCAGCTAGCATTGTCTTTTGTGGATGGACATTCATACTAGGTTGTTGTGGGGTTTTAAAAGAAATGATTATGCAAATTAAGATTTAGAAATGCCTGGTCATTAGTAATTATATTTCTCTTTTCACTGAGTAAGGTCCCAGTTGGGATTCTCTCCCCTTCCTTAACCCTGCATCTTAGTTGAATTTTTCTACCTAAAATCCTTCTCAGACAATCTTGCCGTGATTAATTAAAGAAAGGTGATGTAATAGAATGGAGTGGCACACAATATAGACTAAAGCTTTCCTTTGTTTCACATACTTTCCCCCTCTAATTAGCCCACTAGTGTTCTTAAATACTTATTAACTCAGTTGGAGCTTAAATAAAGTATAACAGCCTTCTTCAGTAAAAACAATCTGCTGCTTTTTTCATTGCGGGGCTGTGTGGAGATCCAAATCTTGTCCTACTTCTGACAGCTGAGGAAGGGCGAAACATTATTATTATGTATAGTGTAGTAGTCTCTAGGAACCCCAAAGACCAGGCCCCATTGTGCTCACTGTTGTACTTACCCAAAATCAAACAACATTTCTTGCCCCAATGAGTTTACATTTGAAGCATAAGACAAACCCTGGACACAGACTGAAAGACAAAACTAGGGATTCTTGAAGCCAGTCACCCTAACATTGAGCTGTTAACATTTCAGAGGTCTTCTCACACATTTCTGCATACACCTCAGTGAAACATAGTGAGCAGGAGAGAAAAAAATATATCCCTAGTTTCTCCATGGTAGGAAGTAATGCATACTGGCAAGAAAGGCACACATCTTGGAACATTACAAAAATAGTGGCTCATTTTTTGAGTTCTATGCTATTGCCTTCTCTATGGAACATCAGCCTATACAGCTCAGAGGCTGTAGCTGAGTTGTCAGTTGCTGTTCTGACCATTTCAGCCCCAAGCTCCCATGTCTCTGTCTCTGTCCCCTCTGTGGCCTCCGTTATGCTCATATTGAGCAAACTGGTGCCAAAGCTCTATCAGGAGGGCAGCCAATGCTCAGCTCCACCAGCAACTGTCTCAGATAGCCAACCACAGATCGTTCACCAGACTGGGACTTGATCTTGAACCAGGCCAGAACCTCCAGACCTGGGGAAGTATTTCCTGAAATGGGGAAGGGGGCAAATGAGCTCCCTTCCCTGCCCTTTGGACCAAGACAAATAGGCTGGACACTTTCCAAGTTTGTTATATACCAGTTCCCCTCCAATGGTTCAAGAGTACCATCTTGTGCAGCAATATACCAGTGGACATAAACTTCTCCATAGCCCACACTCCAGGGAGAGAGAGGAACGAGCTCCTCATCCTGAGATCCCGTCTCTCCTGGCTGCTGCCAGCTTCCCCATACATAATCACAGATCCTTTCTGATGGTCCCTCACTTATGCTCTTCCTCCATTCCAATGGAGGGAAGGATCTCCATCACAACACTGCTCTCCTAGTTGAAGATCATGCTCTAACACGGAAGAAGCTGATTCAAGGAGGGAGATGATAGCGCTACTCCCTGAGTCAGCTTCAGGAGCATCTTTTCTCCTTTCCCTGCCTTTGGGGGCAGAGTTAAGGTTTACTGAGATGCTGGGTTGTAAGGATTCCCTTGGCTGTGCAGATCCTGATTTTCTCAAACTTTAATAAGTTTATTGTGATGTTCTCTTAGAGATACATGGAAGGATCTTACCTGAGCACGTCCTAGTTTTTCAGTTCAGGATTTGGCAGGCTCTGAAATGGGGTAGGTTTAGAAGTTAAAATAAAACAAGAACAAGTTAAAATTACTTAAAGTTAGATGTCTTCAAGTTACCAGGGCCTGATGAAATGCATACTAGAATACTCAAGGAGCTGATAGCTAGAGGCTCAGATACCTCCTATATCATCTTTGAAAAGTCATGGAAGTTGGGAGAGATCCCAGAAGACTGGAAAAGGGCAAATATAGTGCCCATCTATAAAAAGGGAAATAAGAACAACCCAGGAAACTACAAACCAGTCAGCTTAACTTCTGTGCCAGGGAAGATAATGGAGCAAATAATTAAGGACCTCATCTGCAAACATTTGGAAGATAATAAGGTGTTAGGTAACAGCCAGCATGGATTTGTAAAGAACAAATCATACCAAATCAATCTGATAGCTTTCTTTGATAGAATAACAAGTGGATAAGGGAGAAATGGTGGACGTGGTATACCTAAACTTTAGTAAAGCATTTGATACAGTCTCGCATGACCTTTGCACCAATAAACTAGGGAAATACAATCTAGATGGGACTACTGTAAACGGGTGCATAACTGGCTGGCTGGATAACCATTCTCAGAGAGTAGTTATTAATGGTTCACAGTCATGCTGGAAGGACATAACAAGTAGGACTGGTTTTATTCAATATCTTTATCAACAATTTAGATATTGGCATAGAGAGTAAGCTTATTAAGTTTGATACCAAGCTGGGAGGGGTTTCAAGTGCTTTGGAGGATAGGGTTATAATTCAAAATGATCTGGACAAACTGGACAAATGGTCTAAGGTAAATAGGATGAAGTTCAATGAGCACAAATGCAAAGTACTCCAGTTAGGGAGGAACCGTTTCATACATACAGAATGAGAAATGACTGTCTAGGAAAGGGAAAGGGATCTACGGGTCATAGAGGACCACAGTCTAAACATGAGTCAACAGTGTGACACTATTGCAAAAAAAGCAAACATGATTCTGGAATGCATTAACAGGAGTGCTGTGAGCAACACACCAGAAGTCATTCTTCCATTCTACTCTGTACTGATTAGGCCTCACTTGGAATATTGTGTCCAGTTCTGGGTCCCACATTTCAAGAAAGATATGGAGAAACTGTAGAAGTTCCACAGAAGAGCAACAAAAATGATTAAAGGTCTAGAAAACATCTCCAATGAGGGAAGACTGAAAGAATTGGGCTTGTGTAATTTAGAAAAGAGAAGACTGAGAGGGAACATGATAGCAGTTTTTAAGTATCTAAAAGGGTGTTACAAGGAGGAGGGAGAAAAATAATTGTTCTCCTTGGCTTCTGATGATAGAAGAAGCAGCAATGGGCATAAATTGCAGCGAGGGAGGTTTAGGTAGGACATTAAGAAAAACTTCCTAATTGTCAGGTTGGTTAAACACTGGAATAAATTGCCTAGGAGGTTGTGGAATCTCTATCACTGGAGATATTTAAGAGCAGGTTGGATAGACATCTATCAAGGATGATCTAGTTCGTGCTTGGTCCTGCAGTGAGGGCAGGGGACTGAACTTGATGACCTCTTGAGATTCCTTCTAGTTGTAGAGTTCTATGATTCTATGCTGGAAGAACATGCAGAGCACAAGGCACTATGGTGTGGCAGCAATCTTAACTCCACTTGAAGATTGTGTGCTGATCCACCAACTGAAGAAGGGAAAATAATGCTCCAAAGACTGTCCCAGTTCCTCTTCTCGGGGAGTTTCTTTATGCAGTTAGAAGCAAAAATGCAAAACCCGGCAACCAAACAAACTCGGTGCCCCTTAAGTTCTTGTCCTAGTCCCTTTCTCCAGACCCGGGGTGAAAGTAACTTAAATTTCTTACAAGTACTGTCCTATCACAACCTGCTCCTCTTGGGGGGTGCCTCAGGTTTGGGAGGGTGTTGCAATATGACAGTACCTGTAAGAAATTTCAGCATGAGGTAGTGTGTGGGACTCAGGGCAGAGGGTTCAGGTATGCAGGGGTGCAGGAGTCAGGGCAGGGGGCTGGAGATGTGGGGGTTCAGGTGTCAGGCTAAGGGACTAGGGACATGGGGGGGATGCCAGAGTCAAGGTTGGGGTGTATGAATGACTCAGGGCAAGGGGCTGGTGTGTGCAGAGGGTGCAGGAGGCTGGGGGTGGGGGTTGGGGAGCATGTGGGAGGGGGGTCCTGGGAATGGTTTAATTTACCAGGCCAGGACTGGGCTGCTACAGTCGAGCAGCCACAGCTGGACAGGGGCCAAGCCAGGATCACTGCAGCCGATTTCACCTCCCCTTCTACTCCCACCATGGCAGGAGCAGCCACTGAAGCCAGATGGGGGCTACCACCAGCCCCTCTTTCAGCCAGATGAGGGCTAGACTGCGGGGCTCCTTCCTTCCCTCGTCCCTGCCCTGCCCAGCTTTTAGAGAGCCCACCCCAGGCTGGCTCTTTAAATAGCGCACCCCAGCCTACTCTTGCCAGAGTGCAGCCAGCTCTTGCTGGAGTGATGTACCAGGATGCTTCTCCTTACTTTCACCTCTGCTCCAGACACTCATCATCCTTATAGCCCTATTACTACCTACAGGTGTGTGCTGGCCAAGTCTTCCACCTGACATGTGCAGTGCCTCTCCCATGTCCTCCTCTACACCAGTGTCTCTCCAGCCTGCTCCTTTGCCTGGTAGCAGTATATGGAATTTTCTGTTGGGCACGTGGATTACAAACTACGGTTCCCGGTTTTAACGGGTCCATAAGCCAGAGCAGCTGCATGTATGCACCCTGAGGCTCAGTGTGTTGTTACAGCTACATTCACCAAGTACGTTGTAACTCAATTATTTATTATTACTATTTAAACAGTTTTGAGTAGCATGTGATTCTCAGGCTGGAGCTCAGATAGCAAGTTATTCCACTGTTCAGGAAGCTTGCCAGTTGAGTTTTCCACCCGTTAAAGCTAAACAGAGCATACTACAATGTTCCAGCACAGACATAATGAATCTGCACAAATTATTCCAAAGTAAGGTATGTGGGTGTCCTGTCTAAAGGCTGCTTGCAAATGGTATTTGGGTGCATAGTAATACCACTTTTGCAGGCTATATGCTCCAGTTTGATGGGAATTTATCCAGTGAGTTTTTAATTTTTTCTAAAAATTATGTCAAACGTTACTATAACATTAGATTTAAAAATCATGGCAGGTACAGAACATGCCTGAGAGTCAGTGTGCAGGGGCCAGGCTGAGAGGGGAGGAATTTATGTTAGACAATGGTGTGACTTTCTTTCTTATGTACATTTTGACATCTCCATTTTCACAGCCTATGACGGAGTGCCTTTGCTTTGTGTCTAATCTAGCAGCTTTGGCTGACAAAAACAAGCTGCATTAATTCTAGGAAAAGCAAACAGAATATGAGCAAATAAAACTATATAGTAAAAATTAAGAAAGGGAAATAAAAGTATTCCTTAAGAAAGTGAGTTTGAAATTTTAGGGAGCTATGAAACTGCATAGTTACATTCTAGATACTGATAATGTAGCATGCTGAATTCTTAAGTGCATCTCTCATGGAGGGGGGGAGTCAAGCAGCATATAGACCATGCTTATTCTGTCCAAGTAGGATAGTTTTGTTCTCATGCAATGGGAGCAGGTGGTAGAAGGTTGTTTTGATGAGGTTAAAAAGCTCCTCCCCTCTTTCCCCAAGCAGCAGCCTAATCGGCGTCAGCAGTAATTGTGTGCCTTGCACTGCTTTACAGTGAGGGTGAGCTGAAAAGATATATCAATATGAGATATCAAATTGAGACCTAGATGTTCCATTTTAAGTGGCTGCTCATTTCCTTGAGCCATAACATGGGCTAAAGGTTAACTTACACATTCTCTGTGGAAGAACAGCCTTTTGCTTTCTTTTTCTTTTAAGGTGTGTATATTTCATATTCTTTTCTACCTACAGAGGCAAACTATGATGTACAGTGTTCTTAATACAGATTTTTTTCCACTAGATTATTTGCTAATCAGACTACAGTACAGTGGAGATAAAAGAGAGAATCTGTTGCCTAGATAGTTGGCTTTAATGAGCAACTAAACCCCTGGGAGCTGAAATCAGAAATAGAATGATGCTGTTTCCCGGTCTCTTGTCTTTTCTTCACTTGCTTCTTCTCATCCCTGTTCTAATGGGCCTAGTGAGCAGGAACTATCCAAGGTCCTAGAATGCTGGCTGCTTGGCTGCTGAATACAAACGGATTGCGGAAAGAGAGGAGCACCCGATTACTGCTTGTATCAGAAGGTAGGCATGCTCTTTGTTTGAGAATCCCTGATTAATCAACAGCAGCATCAACAGACTAAGGCAGCTGGAGAGAGCAAGCCTGCCTGTAGTCACGGGGGAGAGAGACGATGCCACAAGCTAGACTGCCTCAAACCTTCTGTATCTAAGTGGCAATGAGAGAGAGAGCATCTTTTCTGCGGCAAGAAGCCATTTGGATAGGATGTTTTCTATTCCTTGTTTTCATTTGTTTTTGTCTCCACAGAATACATTCAAATGAGGCACCTTAGCAATCTCTGTGTTATTGCATATGATGGTGGTGTAATCTTCTGCGTTGTAAAGTGGGTAAACATCATCCAGTTTCTTCTCAGCTGGACCTCAAAGCAGGGTGCTGTTTGTACCCTCCCATTATCTATGCCCTCTGTTCTCTGAATGTGGATTTAAAGAAGCCAGCACCTGTCTTTTGCCACTGCATTTTTAAAAGCCAAACTTGAAAGGCCATTTTAATCCTACATTAAGAAGATCTCTGACATAACCCACTGACTTCTAGTGATGCAGAATTCTACAATCTGGGCATCTTTGCCAACAAGATTTAATGCACTTTAACTGAAGAAAAACTGAGCCTAATTGCAAATCTGTTTCTTATGGTGCTGAAATATTCCTTCAGACTGCACTGAGATAACCACAGGAAAGGGCTTTTACAGACAAAAGTCACCTTTGATTATTGCACTTAGCAGTCCCCGTGGACTTAAATTTTGGTATGTACATGTTTTCTAAAAATTATCTGAGCATGTTAATAGAATACAATGCTAATTAGAGAAGGTTAAGACAAAACATACTTACAAAACTGTAATAATTTGTAATCAGGGATATCTAATGCAAAAGTTTGCTTTTCTGTTTTGGGCACCTTAATTAAGCCATTGCTTAACTAAACAGTGCTGTAAATGTGTATCAGACTATTTTATGTACCTACACACATTAGCTGCATTTATAATAGGATAATTTTAAGCAGGATTTTTCATTTGTAAAAAGCAGTGCTAAATTATTAAAACATTTTTGCTATATTCTGATGTATTAATTGATATTATTCATATCTGTGTTAGTTACTTATCAGACATGCCACAATATTAATATTTTACATGACTCTTAGCAGTGAAATCTCCATTTCATTTTGTTAAGGGAGGAAAGAAATGCACATACACAAGAAGCTGGTTCTTTCTTCTGAGTTCAAATACACATCTCTGTTTGCCTGTAATGTTTTTCTAATTCTCTCCAGTAGTGTCCGGATAAACTAAATCTCAGAATTACACTAAGTGCTTGCTGTTAAGAAGCACTGATTTTTGTTTCATTTTAAGACATGTATTTGGGATGAAGCATATTTCTTTCTTTTGGAAAGGGCACCTTGATCAAAGTGTCTTATTGCAAAGTAAAAAACCACAGCTCTCTACATTCTAAAGACAGAGAGGAGACATTGTAGGCAAGGATCTTTCTGCTGCCCAAAATGCATCATGAAGTGACCCAGATTCCAAGATTTGGACGGTATTTTTAGTTCTTTAAACTATTGATAGAATGACCGGCACACTTGAAAGGTGTAATTTTACAGACACAGGCTATTTTCTTAAATATACATAACAGGGTTTTTTCTTCCTAAGGAGCCACTTTTAACCTCTTTAAGTGAATGTTTTGCAGCACTTATCTTCTGTGGCTTTCATTCAGATGCTGGTGCTCATGTTGTGTAACGTAATGAGTGCAAGATGGGCAGTATGTAATCTTAGCAAAAATAACTTGTAAAAATGATTTGCATTTAAGACTCAATTAGCCTCTATTTAATTTTTAAAAATGACCAAACTACATTGTACAATTTAGGAAAGCCTGAGTGCCTAATTCATAGAAACTTTGCTCTCTGTTTGACATTAGAATTTGTGTAGTACTACTTAGGCAAACAACATGCCTGCTCGCTGTTTGCCTTTTATTGATGCACTCCTTGTTCATGCTTCTCCTTTTAATGATTAATCAGATCAAATATTGAACATATGGAAGCTCACCTGGCATAGGGGTAGAAATATTGAGACAGGTGTAGAAATGATTTCATGGAAGACAGCATCTCTTTCCATTTGCTGATGTATTTGCAGTCACTTATTTTGAAGAGGGAAACGTATACTTCCTCCCTACACATAAACACACACATACACTACCATGAGACAGACAGACACACACACACACACACAACCATGAGGCCTTTATTAGCGGGGTTGTAGTCATCAGTTTGTGAAAATCAGATGTGGTTGGTCTACTTTGCACTTATTACCTTGAAGGCAACTAGAACACTGCAGCACAAACTCAAAGGGCAGGGTGGCCATTTAGCATTCTTGATCTGTGCAAAAATGCTTTTTGAAATGTTGCAGTTTGCTGATAGAGCTGACAAGGCTAGAGTGAATGGGGCGTAAAAGAGAGCAGTGGGATTGTGCAGTGAGGAAAGCAGGAATGAGGTGGAATACAACTCCCCCCGCCCCCAACCAGGAATCCAGTGTTGGATTCAGGACATGTACTATGAGTTGTGTCTGCATCAGTCCTCCTATGTTTAAAAAACAAAATGCCTCTCATTGATTTGAGAAGAAAGCAGTCAGAGCCTTTGTCACTATTTGAACAAGCTCCTTCAGTTTAATGTCAACATTGCCTGTTTTCAATGAAGCACAGCTGCATTTTGAGGTGATCAAGCAAGGTGAAAAGCCAATGTGAAGATTCTTGGGACGGCCTAAGCATGAATAAAGATGGAGCTACTTCTCTGAATGTTACAGTATAGCAATACAGTATAGCATGAGACTACACACAATCACTTCACTTAGTAGTCTGACTCTAGCATTCCTTGCACATGGATTGTGGATTTGCTGGATGAATGTTTGTTTTTAATGCTAGGATTTTATACATTATGTATCAGATGACATAGATAAATTATATTTTAAATGTATAAAGATGTCACAGCTTTGTGAAACACCATGCATTATTTCCCCACATTTTCAAAAATGACATCTGAATTATTAGAATTCCCTTACAGTCTGTCAAGGTAAGAGGCAAAAATCAGTCAGGGAACTGCTTGCGCTGGCCAGTAAACTGTATGCATTTGTAGAAGAGTTAGAAGAAAAAATCTCTAGTTTAATATCTTACATCCTGATGGTTGATTGCATATAAGCTGCTCCATGTTGCTTTGGCAATTGCCTTTCAACTTTGCCTCAGAGGTGAGGAGAAGGTGAGGAGACTTTCAGATCTTGATGTTTTTTTGAAGAAGGGATTGTCCTGCCTGAAATGTGAAAAACTCTCCTACTAATGTACAGCGATTAACTTCCAAGGCTTTCCCCAAAATACTTACTGATATTTTGGAACATCAATATATAACATTTTTGTGTTCCATTATTATTAGTATATTGTGTACTTTAATAAATATCATAGCATTCACAAAGCATAGCACATTTGTGCATTTGGATAAATACAGGACCAGTCTTTATAGAGCTATCAAGTCATCCAGAATATACAGCTACACTTGAGAAAATGTCCAAATTTACTGCAGTCATAGAAGCATCCATACAGTAGCTGAGAAAATGAAGACAAACATATGGACTGAGGTAGTTTATAAAAACACCTAAACCTCTGGTGAACAGAGAACAATAAGAGCTATAGCTTTTCTCAAGATGAGATTTCTCATGCAATTGACACATGCGTCTTTCATGTAATTGATATGAATAAAGTGTAATCCTTGGACACCTTTCTAGCTAAATCCTTACTGTAGGATGGACTGTCAAAAGTGCTCAGTGAAATCAGAGACATTGACTTATGAATGGCTTTCTATACTATTGATACACCGGGAACAGAATTCATCTGACACTAGATGTTTTGAAACAGACCTCTCCTATGTATAGATGTCTATGCAGGGAGGTGTGCAAAGTAGTACAAGAGAATTTTCCAAATTCAACAATCTCCATGTAACAATTAGCCAGTATTCTCCAGTTTCAAAAATCAAATCCACTGAAAACAGACTGATTATGCAAGTGTCCTTCATGACCAGCTAATTAAAATTCCATTAGCAGTGTATTCACAATACGGGTGCCAAAATGTGTATTAACAAAAATCAGTCTGTCATACTACACAGGATAGGTTAATAAAGTAAAAATGTTTACAGTAATAAGTACTTTAAGCATTTACTATTTCCAGTTGTTGGAAATGTACGCCCTATGTAAGCATGGCAGGCGCAACTTTCTAATACTGGCAAATGCCATGAGATTGCAAAATTCAGAATTATGCAAGATTCTTATGATCAGATCCAGCAAACAATTAATTGCTACTGATCTTACTACTTGTTTCAATATGTAGTGCTGCTGATGTCAATACAACACACTGAAAGGTATGAGACTAGCCAAGGCACACAGTGCTACGCTTGCTATAAAGTGATTCCAGAAGTTAGCCAATGAGACAATGATAGTAGTTAGAACTGTAATCAGTAGAGTTTGCAGAACAGCCTCCTTAAATTGTAAACTATTTGTGCCAGGGAATGTGTCTTACTCTGTTTCTAAAACACCAAAGAACAAGGTGTTATTTACATGATCAATAATAAACAGTAACTAATACAATAACACAATATAATAAAATATTGGGCCATTGCATGCAACAAAACAGAGACTCATCTCTATTGAGCATATGTGTGTCAATATTGAGCCTTCTCCATATTGCTTCAGCCTAGGGATTAATGTACTCAAATAAAAAATATAATGATTTGTAACATCAGCCTTAGCTAAGCAGCTCTTTCATATTCTTAAATTCCTGCATCTTTTATACCTCAGAAAAAAAGGAAATGCAATACAATGCAATAACCTATCATGTAGAGGTCCTATAATAAACGAACTTGTGTGTGCCTCAGTGAAAAAAGATCTAATTCTCCATTTAATAAGTGTTTAGGGCCTGATCCAAAATCCAGCAAAGTCATTGGGACCAATGAACTTTAGCTCAGGTTCTGAAGACTCATTAGAATACAATAAATGTATACTTCAAGGGTGAAATTCTATACCCTAATGAAATGGCAAAAACTTCCTTTAACTTAAAGGAGACAAGATTTCATGGTTGGATTTACCTTACCTTAAAGGGACTCTGTCACTACCACATGTGCTATTGTTTTATGTACACTGAAAGGGTGTGTCCATGCAGCATTTTGGACCAACTGGGAGCAAGCCTTCCAGCTCAGGTGAACAGACTTGTGCTAGCGCTCTAAATATGGCTGTATAAACAGCACTTGGAAGGTGCAGCTTGGGCTCTGAAGTCTATTCCCCTTCCTAGGCTTCATAACTTGAACTGCAGCTGCAAAGCTCTCTTTACAGCTATGAGTTGAACCCTGGCACAAGCCCTGCTGGCCCAAGTCTATTGCCCCAGGCTGGGAGGCTCGCTCTCAAATGTTCCAAATTGCTGTGTAGATGTACGAAAGTGTTTAAGCCTAAATGTAAATGGCCTTAAAATAATAGAAGGGACGAGATTCTAAATATCTAGTTAAAAGAAAACAAGCTCCCTTCAAGAGATCTGTAGACCTTAGAGACAGAATGATTCTGAGTCAAGTTCTATGCTCCATAATCAGGCAGAATTTAAAAGGAAGGCAAAAGGAAGTTTGTCTCAGTAAGGGCTGCAGCATCAGGCCCTGTGGTTTCATACCTGAAAATATTATAGAGGTAGCCAGTTTCATCCAAATTCACCCCTATTGAAATGCCATTGACATGACAAGAAGAACAAGGCTGCCAGTTTGACTCTGCTGTTGGGGCCTACAAACAGGTGCTGATCCCACACATTGTTCTATGCAGATTCCTGTGCCCACATAGAGCCCCAATGGATGTAAAAGTGGGAGTGGGAGAGACTTCTGCATGTGTGCAGAGAGCATACCTGCAGTTTCACAAGTGAGACTTCAGTAATTTTTGACTTCTAATATTCCATCTTTCCAACTTGAACATTGCTCTAAAGTCATTTTTATATTTATATTTTTTGTTTTATATAAAAAGGAAAGTAAAGGCAATGAAATGATCTGTGTTTAATGGGACACCAAAAGTATTTCTGTCTAATACCAGACTTGCTTTTGCTACCAGTACCAGGAAAATTATGAAACAGAAAAGATTTCTCTGTCTTTCCCAGTTTTGTTTACTTTGTGAATTTAAAAGCATTATGGCTTCATGCAGTGGGCTGTGCCTAGAGGTGCATAATGATTTTTGGAATCTAGCAGAGATTTTCATTATGTTTAAAATTAATAATTGTCCACATCAGAATTTTAGCTATAAAGCAGCATGAAACAATGCTGAAATAGACCAGGAAACATAACATTAGCGAACGGAGGAAATATTTTGATGCTAGTTAAAAGTCGCTCCTACATTACAGTCCTCGTGCAGACAGAACTCCCATAGCCTGATTAGTGAGATCAATTAAGGTATTCTCACTGTCCTGACATTGTTCTTATGTTGCATTATGGTTACATAGACTTGGTACTTGTATGAAAAATGTTAGTATCCTTCCTCCTTGTACTACCCAGACCCTGCAGGGGTTGGAACAAGTTGCTTTAGTCTGGTGTCTAAATTTTTCCTCTGTGAAATGGGGATAATAGTACTTTTCTCATAGGGGAGTTGTGAAGATAACTACATTAAAAGACTATGGTTATGTCTACATTATGGGACAAAGTCGAATTCAGTTACATTAATTGTTTAGCTGAAGTTAAAGTAGCTTAACTCGACTTTTGGTGCTCACCACACTGCAGGAAGTTGAAGGAAGAACACTCTCCCTTCAACTTCCCTTACTCCTCATGGAAGCAGGACAACCAGAGTGCCTCTCTCAGTTCGAATTAGCTATCTTAACTAGACCTGCTAATTTGAACCCTGGAAGATTGACAGTGGATATGTCTAGATAGCGGTGCTATTTCGGGATACATCTGGTATCCTGAAATAGTGTTTTCCACATCTTACAACGAGCCCATTATTTTGAAATATATTTAAAATAACAGACTTGCTAATCTGACATCCCGATAAACCTTGTTCCACGAGAATTAAGGGACTTGTCAGAATAGCAATCTATTTTTAAATTTGGTGCTGTGTAGACAGCGCCAAATTTTGAAATAGACTATCTCGAAATAAGCTATATGTAGCTTGCATAGCTTATTTTGAGCTACATGGCACTGTATAGACGTACCCGGTGGCAGGTTCGATCATTCTCTGTAGTGTAGACACACCCTAAGAAGGGATGAGTATCAGAGGGCTAGTCCTGTTAGTCTGTCTTGGCAAAAATAATGAGGATTCCTGCGGCACCTTAAAGACTAACAGATTTATCTGGGCATAAGCTTTTGTGGGCAAAAGCCCACGTCATCAGATGCACCTGATGAAGTGGGTTTTTGTCCCTAAAGGGACAAAATAAATATGTTAGTCTTTAAGGTATCACTGAGCTCTTTGTTTTTATGAGGTGATGGAGACCATTTAAGAACCTTTATATGAGATTCTATTTCTAAAAGATTGACAAATGGGTAATATATATGAATAAATAATCAATTGTTATTGAGTCCAATACGTTGCTTGAAATTATGGCTTATAGCCAGGTATAACCTTTTCTACAGATATGCTTATAACCTTATATTATGCATCCTACTGACAATTAGTATGTCACAATCTTTTATTAACTCTTTATAAATGGCACTTCAAAGTGTGATTTAAAAAAAAATTGTAAATAATATGAACCAAGGACATGAGGTGGAATCTTGCCTTCACTGTTCTGAGCATGGTACAAACACAAAGGGATCCAGGGTCCTTGCTTTAAAGGCTATACAATGAAATCAAGGATGAGGGACAATTTAGTGAATGTAATAAATAACTGGAAGAAGAAGAGTTAAAGGGGAGCAGAGAGACAGTCTTAAGATCACAGGATAACACAAGCTTATAATGTCCATAATTTGTTAGTTCTGGATAACATAAAAGAAAAAGGGATTGTTTTTTTTACCTGGTTTGCTATCATTTTAGGTGGAAGCCTGGCCTCAAATATATTTCTGACCAAGCATTGCAAATTGCTACTGACAAGGTATTATCTGTAATAAATTGCAAGCTATTTGCTCACTGATTAAGGTATCATGTGTCTTTCAACTTGCAGGAAGTGTTGCTTTCCTTTGTCCATTATCTCCTGCAAGATGATGAGTTCTAATCAGGAGGAGGTCACGTTGGGCACTTTTCTCCAATATATTGAAGATATGGGGATGAAGGCCTATGATGGCTTGGTTATACAGAATGCATCAGACATTGCTCGAGAGAATGATCGCATGAGGAATGAAACAAACCTGGCTTACTTGAAAGAAAAGAATGAAAAACGCCGAAAACAAGAAGAAGCAATAAAACGGTAAATATATCAGCAAAAACATTGTTTGCCATGAAGTGGCCATGAGAAAACAATCCCATTGACTATTGGCTTTAGTTGTATGGCTTGTAAAACTGATTGAAAAGTATAGAGCCAGACCCTCATCTGGTACAAATCAGCATGACTCTAGGGACATCTTTGTAGTGATGCTGATTTATACCAGCCGTAGGTCTGACCCCATACTAAGCTGTTCATCTCATATGTTTCACAGTATGCATGAATGACATAGAGTGGCTCTGTCCTCAGAAATGTGAGATAGTTTTAACTAACAACGTATCTCCAACCAAATGCTGAGTTTATTACTTGAGTATGAATGGGACCCTCACTCGTCTGATTCATAAATAAAAGAAGAGTACGCACTGATCCTGCAAACACTTATGCAATGTGTAACTTATGCATATGGGTAACCCCCACCAATGGAACATCTTATGTGTAAAGATAAATGCATGCATATGTGTTTGCAGGATTCGTACATTCCTTGTAGATCAGAATAGATTGTTCTTGACTGGTGCTTTTAGCATAAAAAATTTGTTTAATTATATCAGAGAACTTTCTGAACTTATTTATTTGCTATTTATGAGGTTACATCATCATCCTGCTCTCTCTGAAACCATCAGAAGCTTTTTATCATTCATTTCAATGGAAATGAATTAGACCCCATATGTGCAAAAAAAGTTTGATTCTGTAAATGTTTTATATACAGATCTCCCATAGATTTAATGAACAGCTTATGAACAGAGTGTTTATGGGATTTATCCTCACATTCCAATGGATGTCAATGAGAACTATGCACTTTCAGGGTCAGGAAAAAAGGAAGAGCAAAAGGCATATTTACATATACAAATCTTACACTGCTTTGTGAGAAAGGACAAATTGTGTAATACAAATTAGGTAACCACCCATCTGAGTAGCCAATTTGCATATGCAAATGAAAGATTTGAACACACACAGAGAAGAGGCACTTTGAATATTTCCCCCAGTGTGAATCTTCAGTTATGTTGCAAAATGTACCATGCACTGTACAGGTGAAAGAGACCTACTGTGCTGCTGAGCATTCCAGGGACACCTTAAGAGTCCATTAGTTCTGATAGAATGTTAATAGGGCAATAGAAGTAGATCGAGCACTCTGGGTAGAAACTCAACAAAAGCTGAAATTGTGACTGCGCTGTTTCCTGTTGTCTTTCTTTGATTTCAATTCCTGTTTTTGGGGAAGGTGGGAAAGGCAGTGTCACTTGGGTAGGGGAACAGCAATAACTAATCAGATGTATTCATTTTAGGAGCTTCTGAGGCTAGGAAACCTGATGGATTTTTGGAGTACACTATAGAGTATTTCAGAATACAGTTTTTGTGGTAGTTCAGGTGTAATACACATGAAGTTATAAAGATTAAATTAGCTGGATATAAGGAGGCAGTTTTCTGTGTTAGTGTATACTGATTGAGCTTTTGTTTAATTGTGCCATTTTAGTTTCTTTTCTGTTTTCTCTATGTAAGTATACTAGCTATATTAATGTATATATTGTTCTTTCCCTCCCTTACACACACACACACACACACACACACACAGAGTTTACTGACTGTTGGATTTTCACAGGTGAATGCCTGTACAACACATTAATACAGACAGTCCCTGTCCACAGACCTCATACTTAGGAAGGAAGAAAATATACAGAAACAACATCTGCCCTAAAGGAATACTGCCAAAAATGGCCTGTTGCTGCTAATGCTGGCTAATCTCCATATTGAGCACCCTGGAGCTCAAGTGTAAATGAGTTATTAGTTACTAGCACTCCTGTTCACTGTCACCTTCATGCCATGGCAGCAGGCAGCCTGTCTAGAATAAGATGCCTCAGGTGAAGCTAAACTGATTCTAGCAATAGGGGAAACTTGTTGAAATCTTCCCCTGGTGCGGGCAAGGAAACAAGGGAAACCACAAGAGAAGTGTTAACTTCTCTTGTTTTGTTTTTAGCTAGTGGATGGCAAATAGAGTGTTTGGTGAAGTTTCAGCTGGGGGGGGGGAATATATATATTTTTTAAATGTCAAATTCATTCAAGCCATTTGGACACTTTGTTTCTAAACAATACTGTTTCAATTTTCCATTTCAGTGATTAAAAAAACCCTAAAAATATCACTTGAGTCAAAATAAACCAGTCGTTCGGGGGGGGGGTTGCTGGAAGGGTTATGTTTCAGTTCAGCTATCACACAATTAAACTGTGCCCAGAAAGAGATATGGGTGTGGCACTGAGTCCTTCCTGGGCTGAGGAAACAAGTCAACAGCCCATTGTCAGGCCATGCTTCCCAGATTTGTGTGCTAGGCAGGGGTCAGTAGTGCAATAATTTCTCCTATTTCAATCAGAAGTGAGCCAGGAGTGTGTTGGGTGGAGGTTGATGTGGGCAGGGCCGGCTTTAGGAAGTGCTGGGCCCAATTCGAACAGTTTCAACGGGGCCCCGGCAGCCAGGATTTTTCGTTGAGCAGGGAAGCCGCTGCGCTCCTCCTCCAGGGCCGACGCTCCCTCCTGCAGCACGCCCGGCATGCCAGCACACTTCCGGCTTTAGGGCACAGGGCCCTCTTAGGTGCGGGGCCCGATCCGGGGGAATTTTGTCAAATCGGCTTAAAGCCGGCTCTGGATGTGGGGATGGATTTGCATCATACCACCCTCCACCCACCTTTCAGAAAGGACAATGAAACGTGAGGTGTCACTGCCATTCTGTTGGATCCTCCTGGGGGTTCTTACTGGCTACAAAAGCACTCCCACTGAGGCTCCATTCAGAGACACAGCCGGGGAGTTGGTATGTCTGAAGAACACCATGTCTGCATGGAGGCACAAAAACTCTTTGAGACTGTCACTGCTCTCTTGCTGAATATTCCATAGGGTGGGAAAAACAGGTTGTAAGGATTTCCTCAAAGGAATCCTGATTAAGTTTCCTTTCCCTTCCCTTTAGCTCCCTCCCTCAGGTCTCCCTGCACACCAGGTCTCCCTGCACACTAGGGGTGGGGAACCTTTTTTGGGTCGGAAGGCAGCAGGGCAGTTTCTGCCAGGGATAGGACAGGTGTTGGCTTTTCTGGCAGAGTGGGCCACCCCTGATCCCCTGCTGCCCAGCCCGAGAGCAACTGAGACTCCAGTCCCATTTCCAGCAGCAGCTGGTGAGCATCTTGGCACCCTGCGCCTGGGGTGTTGTGTCCTGCATAGCCCCAGCTGGCCCTGTGCCACTCCCTGCACAGCCCTTGGCCAGCCTGTGCTGTGCCCCACATAGCCCCCTCGGTAAAACCTTTTAAGATAGATAAAATAATTCAGTGAAATACATTAGATGATGCCAGTGTTCTGCAAATATAATGTGGAAAATGACCTCCTAAAATTAAAATGCTGTTTTATTATACATTTTCCTTGTCCTTCACAATATCCTCTGGCAAGGAGTTCCATGGGTTCACTGTGCATTGTGTGAAAAATACTTCCTTTTGTTTGTTTTACACCTGCTGCCTATTAATTTAATTTGGTGACCCCTAGTTCTTGTGAGAAGTAAATAACATTTCCTGTTGGAACTAAGTAACACTTCCTTATTTACTTTCTCTGACATGATTTTATGGTCCTCTATCATATCCTTCCTCAGTTGTTTCTTTTTCAAGCTGAAAAGTCCCAGTTTTATTAATCTCTCCTCATCTTGCAACTATTCCAAACCCCTGATCATTTTGTTGCCCTTTTCTGAACCTTTTCCTATTTCAATATACTGTATATTTGTGAGATCGGGTGACCACATCTGCATGCACCAGTTAAGATGTGGGCAGACCATGTACAGACCATGGGCCATATACAGCCTCACTGGGGCTCCACCTGCAGCCTGCGGACCCCCTGTCTGCCCCCTTCCCACATACACCTCTTGCGCAGGAGGGCACTGGAGCCCCGCACTTCCTACTCTGCCCCCCCTTCCCAGCACTTTCAGAGAACCATGTATCCGCTCATTTGCACTCCATCCCCATTCCTCCCCATCCCTCCCAGAGCTGGAACACTGCGAATCAGTTGTTCATGGCTGTTCCAGCTCAAGGAGGGAGGGAGAGTAGTGGGGACAGAGCGCAAAGCAGGCAATTCATGACACTCTGAAAGTTCTGGGAGGAAGGGGCAGGAGTAGGAAGGGCAGGGCTTCAGTGCCCCAGTGAGCAACAGGTGCGTGGGGGAGGAGGACAGACAAGGGGCCTGTGGGCCGCAGGTGGAGCCCAGTGGACTGCAGCCCACACTCTATTTAGGGTTGCCAAGTGTCCAGTATTTTGTCCAACCAATTTTTCCCTGCCCGTTCGGCATTTTTTGTGACGGTATCTGGCAACCCTACTATTCTTGGCTGCCCATCACTGATTTATATTGAATCAGTATGACTTTTTCTGTCTTATTCTCTATCCCTTTTTTCAATGATGCCTAACATTCTTTTTGTTTTTTGGTTTTTTGTTTTTTTACTGTTGCTGCATGTTGAGTGGATGTTTTCAGAGAACTATCCACAATGACTCCAAAATCTCTTTCTTGAGTGCTAAGCTAATTTCCACCCCATCGTTTTATAGGTAGCGTTGGTATTATGTTTTCCAATGTGCATTGCAGTTATAAAAGATGGCATGGGATAATTAGTTCTCCTCTTTGTTTTTTGCAGCTATCCTTCAGTATTTGCACTATTATTCACTCTTTGGACTTTTAGGTGACTTTTTATTCCTGCACTTGTGGTGTAGACCAGAGAGTGACAGTGGTTGCTAGGGAACACATGCAGGCATAAAATAATGAAAAGACCAGAGACCACATGAAAAAGCTTGCCAAGGTAAAAAAACTCAAAACAAATATTGTTGTTTGGGTTGGAAGTGTTTCTGACTGATTCAAAATATCTTTGAGAGGCATTCATTTATATGAATAAAATGATTATTTTTAGAAGGTCAGTCATGGCTGTTAGCAACATAGCTGAGAGTAACTTATTTATTTTCACAGTTACGTAGGTAGAACCTTTTAAGACAGATAACATAGTTCAGTGAAATACATTAGATGGTGCCAGTGTTCTGCAAACACAATGTGAAAAATGACCTACAAAAATTAAGATGCTGTTTTATTATACATTTTCCTTGAGAAACAGTTGGGAATGATACATTGCATTGTATTTGTGCTGTAACGGTGGCACTAATGTACCTTTTGGTATGCTTGCTGATGTTGATAGATTAATTATGGAATGATTGTATGAATCATTTATAAGTTATAAGAGAAAAGCATATCTTATATTGGATTGATCAAAAATTTAGTCTTTCTCTCTCTTTCTCTTTCATATTACTGGACCAAGTCAGCTGATCTGATCTGAATTTTTGACCTAGTTTTAGCCTAGTATTTAGTGATTATGTAAAGAAAACAAAGATGACGTGCTGATAAGGGGCTGAGATTGAATAATAAATAGGTTAGCATACATAGTTAGCACCTAATTTCTGGACGTACTGATTTTTTTGTATTTTGGGGGGGAGGTTACAATTTTATGGGAGAGACAACATAGGTGAGGTAATATCTTTTATTGGACCAACTTCAGTTGATGAGAGAGACAAGGTTTTGAGCTTGCACCGAGCTTAACTTCAAGTTTGAAGGCTGGCATATGCAGCATAACAGGAAACTATTGCTGTAACACTGCCATATTGCTTATGGCGTATATATGTTACAAACTTAAGAAGCATTCTAGTTTTCATTATGGATCTCGTTGCAATGCTGGAAGATGTGTGTTGGCCACTCTTAATAGACGACACTACAACACCTCTTGGAAGCAGTACTTCTGGAATAAAATGCCGGATTGACTAATCATTTCAAGCCGCCGGAGGGAAGGTTGAGTATTTTGGGTTTATCCAGAGGTACTCATGATAACAGACATTTCTTTGCCAGTTCATTCATAGCTGAAACATAAATCCCAAAGGCTTTAAGCCTATTAAACTTTCTCACACTTTTCCATGCTATCTTGCCCTATATACAACTCTTCTGGAAAGCATTTTTTTAATGCACGAATGGAAATTCTCTCATGAAAACTGAAGTAACAGTCACATCAGCCATAGAAAGTCACTGGGGTTGCATGACGAATGTAAAAACAGTATCTGTACATTCAACAATTTTGTCCTTCAAGCTTCCACTCCTCACCTACCAATTCTCTAGCAAATACATTTATTTTGATGCACACGTAAAAACATAACTCCTCTCATGCTAATTTGATGGTGTGAGTTACTACGAATCTCCACCCATCGAGATTTAGACATAGCAGTAAGAGTATTTCTTTCTGCTTCAAATGGTTAACCTTGCTCACAGCCCATTTCTAGCACTGTGGAAAGCCTTGTTTTTGCTTGTTATTGGGAGTAAACAGACAGATGCTGACATGAAGGAGGAGCTTATAGTAGTGTTGTTCTGTGCTAGAGCTAGCAGATATGGGCCAGCCAGCCAAAAGCAGAATTAAGCTCTTCTAATAAAGAAGGAATTGTAATGAACAGCTGTCATCCTAACCTCTCCTCCCCATGGCAGATCATGTATTGAAGTTGAACCCATCGGCAAAATGTAAGAGAATATTCTCTCTGTCTCTCTAAATATGTATTTTAAAGGGTTTGGAGGCAATTGAGTGAAGGCACTGTCTATCATTTTCAATGGGTATGTCTTTAGTTTTCTTTATAATTAAGGCATAGGGCATCCTTCAGCTAAAAACTAGGCATTAGTGAACGTAAGCAACAGCAAAGAAGGATGAAAAATATTTTGGTCCATGGGTTTATTTACTGCTAAAAGCTCTATTTAGCACAGAAAATAATGTGTTATCTTAGATTAACCAAATAGTGTTTATGGACATGTTGAAGTGCTTTTACCAAAATGTTTATATCAGAATAAAAATAGGCTAAGGAAAGTCTTTTCATTACTAACTTATAGTTCACAATGAACTAAAATTTCAGTAATACGTTGATATTGAGAAAATACTTTAGGCAAAAGAATGCATATACTAGAGTTTATTTTTAAAGTAAAAATATTTTCCAGTAGTTGAAATTGTGCTTAATTACAAATTTCAAAATACATGATAGAAAATTCATACTTAGCAGATAATGTTTGCAGCCAGACCTTAAGGAAAAATACAGAAGTAAAATAAATGCAGCCATTGTGGGTGACAGGCTCAGTGAAAACATCTGCAAGTGTAGATACGGGGTTTTGTTGAGAGGTTGTTAATTATGAACTCATCGATTTATTGCTTTACAATACAGTGTTTACCATTCAATGACAAAGGAGAGTTTTCTGACATAACCTGATGTTTTAATCAAGAGACATGTGTTATTGAGGAACTTAAGTTGCACCAGTAAAAGACCTTGATATCTTCTTGGATTCTTCATTGCATGCTGTTTAGTAAATATTACAGAATTTATTCAGGGATACAAGTTATATTATGGTGGAACTGGTCGCAACACTGTAGTTAAGGTCTGGTAGGATATAAGTCTACACAGTAGCACATACCTCAAAATAAGCTACACAATTTGAGCTACGCAAATTGCATAGATTTTGAAATAGCGCTGTGTAGACAGCACCAAATATTGAAACAAGCTACATTTCAAAATAAATCACTATTCTGGTGTCTTCCTTAATCCTCATGCAACAAGGTTTACAGGGAGCTGGAATAAGAAGCCCATTATTTTGAATGTATTTTGAAATAACTGGCTTTGTGTAAACAGCGCAGAACGCTATTTTAGGATAACGGATGTTATCCTGAAGTAGCGCCGCAGTGTAGACAACACCCTTAGAGAATTCAGTTTAACAGGAGATTAAAATCTCCATTTTGTGAAAATCTCAAATCATCTTATGATCACAGCGTAGTTCAAATAGGCTGCGTCTAGACTGGCAAGTTTTTCCGCAAAAGCAGCCGCTTTTGCGGAAAAACTTGCCAGCTGTCTACACTGGCCGCTTGAATTTGCACAAGAACACTGGCGATCTAATGTAAGATTGTCAGTGTTCTTGCGCAAATACTATGCTGCTCCCGTTCGGGAAAAAGCCCTCTTGCGCAAATGTATTTGCGCAAGAGGGCCAGTGTAGACAGCTCAGGACTGTTTTGCGCAAAAAAGCCCCGATGGCGAAATGCTTTTGCGCAAAAGCGTCTGTACCAATCTAGACGCTCTTTTCTGCAAATGCTTTTAACGGAAAAACTTTTCCGTTAAAAGCATTTGCGGAAAATCATGCCAGTCTAGATGCAGCCATAGTGTATAACCGCTCTGCTATCCATTGCAAGTAAAATAGTTGCACTTTTGACCTCTGCATGTATTTTGTTACATGTATAAGTAAATAGATGGGATGATCCAGCAAACATATCATCCTTCCCAAATGCTCAGACCCATATGGCTACCTACATTAGTGAAACACAAAAAAACAAAACAAACAAAAAAAACCCCACAAACCAAATTTATTGCTATTATCATTCCTGGAAATATGATTTTAGGGCAGTCTTGCAAAACAAGTCAATATTTACCACCTGAGGCAAACACTACTTGCTGACAAGTATTGAGATGGTACTGCCAATCCCAAATCAGAAAATAGAAAAAAAACCCATAAAGTTCATTTCAAATAAAATTTATATAGTTTGGAATGTCACTTTACTCTGATATTTAACTTATAATGTGAAAAGTTGAGCTTCCCAGTTCTCTAACATCCCACAAAGCCTCGCTAAGGAGTTTTAGCTTGGCTTCCATTAGCCATATTGAAAGACACAGGGATGGACGGAGATGGCTCAGAGAACTGTAGGATGACCAGACAAAGTGTGAGAAATTGGGATGGGGGAGTGCAAAAGGCACCTATAAAAAAAACCCAAATACACAAACTGTCCTATAAAATGGGAACATCTGATCACCCTAGAGAATTGGTAATGGGATACAGAACCATTACCCTTGAAGTCACTAGTTGAAATACAGCCCACGTCAATCATGGTTGAATGTTATTGCCATGTGTTTGCTATGTGGTCACCTCTGTGAAATGCACTGCTGGCCTCATTCCAGTTTCTGGTGGATAGATGTTCACATTATAACTTACAGCTTTGCTTGCTCTCTCAGCAGACTGAATTATTATGGAGGCTGAATGACTCTATCACTCTTTGTAGTACCCTACACATCATGGCTGAGGCATATTGGCGAGCGTGTCAAGAATCTTCAACTGCCACTTTTAATCCCTGGTACTCTCTGTTCCTCTCATTCTTTCTACCTTTCTTTGCTATCTCTTGCTTATATTTTAAAAATTTCTAATTTCCCCATTTTCTGCATTAAATATCTGAAACAGGTGGCAAAGTCCCTTATGGAGAAGATAGGAATTTAGTAGAAATGGAACCACTGGGGAGCAATCAAAATGTTACAGGGTTCAATAGAAAATATTCTGAACACATGCCGAATTTATTAGAAAATTAATGAATTTCGAACCATCCCTCAGAAATCTACAGAAGGGGTATTATAAAGTGAAGAAATTAAATGGGTCAAAATGTGGTAGAAAGGTTATCATGATCTATTAAATTCCATAAGACTTTTCCAGGAAGTTATTTAATGTTATCAAAAAGAGAGACTGGGCAGGAAAAAGAAGGAAAGCTTATTTTCAAGGCTGCCCACTTATAGCACTTAGTGAATTCAAAATGGATCTCATTAATAAAAAAAAGTACTTTCAGTAAAACAGCAGAATCACATACATAAGCAGTTAGTCCAATTCAGCTAGAAAAACTACTTTGGAAGTGTTGATCTGCTAGCGTAAAAAACCCTCAATTTCAATAATATATTCTGTAGTCCAGCTTCACTGACTTCTAACAAATAGTGTCATTGAATTATACTGGTCACTAGAAAGGATGACACTACCCAAGGAAGTAACATTTGTGGAAGTTAAGCCAAAAATAACTCTCTGAATATATAAGCAGTAAAATGCAATCATTAGTGAAACACACAAAAGCACACTTATGAGCTGCTGACACACTTGTTGCTTAACACAGAATGGGGGAAGAAACAGAACCAAAGATGTATGCTAGCAAGGAAAATATGAGTGCATCATATTTATGCCTTATGAAAACCCATAATTTATAAGTACCGACCTAGAAGCTTGAGCAAAATTGCAACAGGCAAATTGTTTTTGAAATACATTTCAGGTCATTCCCTTTCCAGGGCTGTAAATTCCAGCTGTACTTTGCACTCACTAATAACAGAGGGGATTATGTCACAGCCCACAACTGGTTGATAACTTTGCCCTCTCCTCTCTCTAGACAGTTGCATCACTCAGCTTTTTCAGATTACAAACATAGTCATTTTATCTTTTTAAGAAGAATTGGTTTGAGCACACAGTATGATAATCTAATCAGTGAGTTTATTTGCTTGTGACAAGGAGAAGGGAGCCCTGTTTGGATATGGATTAGAAAAGAAATTATTGTAGCACATGCCTCCTCTGAAACAAAAGCCGACATATGTCAATGGGTTTTACTTGTTCACTGTGTGCTACGTGGAGGACTGAAATTATATGAAAACATTAATGTGGGGGAGGTTTATTTTTTGTTGTGCAGATTAGATTTGTATGTGATTGAACTAAAATTTGAGAAATAATTGATTAAAGTGGATATAGGTTTTGGAGAGGGGGGAACAGCATGGTTTAGATGTTTGCCTTTTCTCTGCTAAGGTTTTCCATTCTACTTTGACTTGAAGTTGAAAGTGAAGTAAGTTTAAAGGTGTCAACAAAATTCCTGGTTGAAAATTGTCCTGGGCACAAATCCTTCATTTATAATTAAGTGCCAATAACAGTCTCCTCTCCAGAGAGGTCACAGCTTAGCTAACATGAAAACAGGATGACCTCTCACCTCCATAGAGTCAGAAAGGTTTAGCACAGGGTTGAGAGATCTGGTGGACTCTTGTAGAAGCGCTAACACTTGGAACTCCCTACCCAGGGTGCTGAATAGCTTATGAAAGGAATACATGAAATGACTTCCGTTTCCATAGCAGAAGTCCAGTCAAAAGCAAAGAGTTGTTGCTATTTATCTTTATTGCAACAGGGCTTAAATACCCCAAAAGGAATTTGGAGCCCATTATAGTAGGCACTGTATAAACATATAATGCAAAGAGAGTCCTGACCAGAAAGAGCTCCCAATTTAACATTTAGACAATACATAACTGGTGAATAGACTGATGATTTAAGGGTTAAACGATGTCTCATTTTCAGTTGTAGTGTAGTATGACTTGGGATAAGTTAAAACAGTTCCCTAGTTGACAAGGAGCCATAATATACTGAGAAGTTCCATCTAGCAGCTATTGTTTCAATAGTTTGAAATCTGAATTTAAAAAAATGTTGAAACATGCCTAGAATGTGTCCATAGGGAAAGAAATATAACATCTAAACCCAACTCCACTGTACTTGACTGGATATGGGTTGTTAGGCACTCATAATTTTAAAAGATTGAAAATATGAACAATTATATGGCTTGCTACTAATTAATAAAATTTACCTACATTTAATCCATTCTTCTGGTGGATTATACTAGACCTATCTCACCAATAGATTCTCTGCTCACGGAGAGCACTTCAGTTATTAACTTGGGATCACATGTGCCATTAAGTGAATTGCTTGGTACAGTCGTTCCCTGAATGCTAGAGCAAATGTAGTCTTTCATAATTTTGGCTAATTTTGTACTATAATTCAATTTCTGAAACATGCTTTTAATTGAATTTTTAGAGACAAAAGGAAATTAAGGTGCAGTGTCTCTGATTGGAGTAGGATCGTTTGAAAATGCAGTTCATCAAGAGAAAAATCTATATTAAACATAAAGATTGTTGTGCTTCTCTGCACACTGTTGAGGGACAGAAAAGTCCTGCTGTATGCAAGAAATTGAGGTGTTGCCTCGTGTTTTTCTTTGTTTCAGTTGAAATCCGCTGGAAGTTTTTCTTTGTTTCAGTTGAAATCCACATGATTAGGTCTCAGTTTCATGATCATGAAGCCATCTAGATTAGAAAAGTGAAGGAGATGTCTTTCCCATCCACACTCATAAAATGCTAACTGAAATTCACTGTGAATGGAATGCCATATTGTATATCTGTAGGGTGCTATAGATTACTGGTAAAACAAAAGGAAAAACTATGTAGCACTTTAAAGACTAACAAGATGGTTTAATAGGTGATGAGCTTTCGTGGGCCAGCTCATCACCTATTAAACCATCTTATTAGTCTTTAAAGTGCTACATAGTTTTTCCTTTTGTTTTAGCAAGATCAGACTAGCACGGCTACCTCTCTATTACTATAGACTAGCCAATTAGCCCGTCATAAAACGGGATTTTCAGGTCTCTCCTCCACGTCGGTCTTTTCTCCTGAGCCTCCGGTCTCTCGCTCCATCTCTCTCTCTCTCTCCTTCTCCTATTGCCTCCTCCCCCTCTCTCTCTCAGCTCTCCTCTGCCTCCTGCCTCTCTCTCTGTCTCTCTCTTTCTCTTCTCCTTCCCCTCCTGCCTCTCACTCGGGGGACCGTGGAGCCCAAACGGTCGCTTGCACCACTGAGCGGTGCAGAAGTCAGCCGAGCGCCATGGTGGGAGGCGAAGGGGGGCAGGGCAGTGACGTTCACAGCGAGGGGGTGGGGCCTGGAGCCGCTGTCATGCCGCACCTCACCGCCCCACCCCCCTTCACCTCCCGCCGTGGTGCTTGGCTGACTTCTATGCCGCTTAGCCGGGCCGCTGCGGGGGAGCAAGCAGCGCAAGCAGCTGTTTCGGCCCTGCACTCCCCATGCAGCACGGGCTGCCCAGAGGGAACAGCCAGCATTTCAGCAACAGCGCCGCCCAGAGGGAACAGCCAGCATTTCAGCAACAGCACCCCCCAGAGGGAACAGCCAGCGTTTCAGGCAACAGCACCGCCCAAAGGGAACAGCCAGCATTTCAGGCAACAGCACCGCCCAAAGGGAACAGCCAGCATTTCAGCGTTACAGACTCAGACACTGGGCTACTTTTACTATAGATTACTGGTGTTATCCTTTTTAATCAGGACACTGAATGTAATGTTTATTTTCCCTTTTTTTGCTATGGGAGAGAAGGTAGATTGCACACAAGAGAAAGGAAATTGAAAATATGAATGGTAAAACAAGCATAGTTTATTGTTTTAACTCTAATTGGAGAAAGTAGCAGGTCTAGAAATACCCAAATTCCCAAAGTATCCCTAATAAAAGGAGATAGCCCAGCAGTGGCCTTGCAAAGGTTAAAAAGCACCTGTTTTTAAAGATATGTTTTGGTCTTATTATAGTAGTGAAAAATGTGTGTTTTCTTAGAAGACTAATTAGAAACGTATTTTGGCAGCTAGACAACAGTTGACCCTCTCTGGTCTGGGACTCTCTGATCCAGGAGCAAAAAGCACCTGCGAGTGGGAGCGGGGGCTGGCTGGGGCTATGTCTAGATTACAATGTTTTATCAGAAAAAGGTACGCAAATTGCACTCCACAATTTGTGTACCTTTTTCCAAAAGTTTTGTCAGAAGAGGCTTTTCTGAAATTTGGCCCGTCTACACTGGGCCAAATTTCGGAAAATCCTCCTCTTTTGGAAGAGCCCTTCTTCCTCGTGGAAGGAGGAAGACAGGGCTTCCAAAAGAGCGTGAAAGCTCTTCCACAAAAAAAGTGGCAGAGCAGACGTGTTCCCTGGATGTGGTGGAGTTTTTCCGGGATACCTCTGATATCTCGGAAAAACCCCGTAGTCTAGACATAGCCTGTGAGTCCAGCAGTGGAAGGGCCAGCAGCCAGATGCCCATCTAGGGCTGGGAGTGGAGCCAGGCCAGCAACCTGGTGGCAAGGAGCCCAGCCAGGACCAGGAGTGGAGCCCGGTGACTGGGGTCAGCAGCAGGGTTAGCAGCTGGGAAGGAAGCCTGGGTGCAGGGACTGGTGGCCAGGAGGGGAGCCTGGTGGTCGGGAAGCTGGCAGCACCTCCCTCCCTGGAGAACCCAGAGACTGGCAGCAGAGGGGCTAGCATTGATCTCCCCTCATCTGGCAAATTCCCTCATCTGGGGCCAGTCAGGTCCCAAGAGTGCTAAACCAGAGAGATCCAACTGTATTATATTATAATGGGCACTTTAAATGGGAAAGCACATTGATACTCATATACTGCAATGTGCAGGTGTCAAAATTACATTAGTTTTGATCAGACTGGTAATCTGTAATTTAAATGACTTGTTTGAGATCTGGCTGCATTACACTGATGAATGGATATTTTACTTAAAATTCTGTCAGATTCATATCCAAATTTACGCCCAGCCTACAAATGCTTTTCCAGACAATCATATTCTTGCAATGTTAATTTGAATTCTGAGGCATCTGTGATGGAGCAGATCAGAAAATTGCATATGTACTTACCATGGCAACCCTTGCATCACATGATACACATGCTAGTTCAGAGCCAAAGAACACAGAGTAGCTTCTTAAACACACAGATGCCATTTTGTCATGTGATCTTTAAAAAAATCTGCAAAGGGGAAAAATATCACGAAACTGAGAGACCACCAGGCTTTTGCTTTTATTTCATGCTCTTTTACTTGAAGATTTGGCTGATTCCCTCCCCCTCCGCTCCTTGCTTCACATTATGTCTTAAATTAAAATAAGGACAGAGGTGGATGGAGCCCCCCTTTTTGGCATTTTCTTCATTTCCATTTCACTAATACAAGAGTATTTCAGCAACAGGATAAAACAGATGTTGTGAAGTCCAGGGCTATGTCTAAACTGGCGGGTTCTTGCGCCAGAAACATGCAAATGAGGCTAGGCGTGGAATATCACTGAGTCTCATTTGCATATCTAATGAGCCACCATTTTGCGGAAGAGGCTCTTGCGCCAGAAGGAGCATCTACACTGCCCCTTCTTGTGCAAGAAAAACCCTCTTGCGTAATGCCGTTATTCCTGAAAATAATCAGCGTAGCGGCATTGCACAAGAGGGTTTTTCTTGCGCAAGAAGGGGCAGTGTAGACAGCTCCTTCTGGCGCAAAAGCCTCTTCCGCAAAAATGGCGGCTCATTAGATATGTAAATGAAGCTCAGTGATATTCCACGCTTAGCCTCATTTGCATATTTCTGGCGCAAGAACCCACCAGTGTAGACATAGCTCAGGAGTTTAACAGGATTCAAAAATGAGGCAGATAAGTTCATGGAGGATAGGTCCATCAATGGCTATTACCCAGGATGGGTAGGAATGGTGTCCCTAGCCTCTGTCAGAAGCTGGAAATGGATGACAGGGGACGGATCACTTGATGATTTACTGTTTCTGTTCACTCCCTCTGGAGCATCTGGCATTGGCCACTGTCAGAAGACAGGATATTGGGCTAGATGGCCCTTAGGTCTGATCCAGTATGGCCATTCTTATGTTCACTGATCAAAAGTTTATAGATTCCATAAAATAGGCAATATTGTACAATTGCTTTTAAAGCAGAAAGGCCCAGTGATTCCTTGGGTGCATTAATTGCACTGTGAAGGGCTTCACTCACCGTAGGAGTAGGGATGATAAATTTTATTTAATCAACTAGTCGATGGAAAAGTCCATCAACTAGTCAATAAGCGGGGGAGCTGCAGTGGGGTTGCCCCCTGTCCCCGGGAGCTAACCCTTCTGCAGCTCTGTCTTTTAAATGTGTTAAGAGCTGGTAGGCTCCTAATTCATTTAAAAGGCTGAAGCACAGTGGATTGAACCTGGCGAAAGCCGGGCCAGCTGATTCCCGGCTCATGCCCGGTCCCCGCTACCCCCTTGACTTCCCTGTCCCCCTCTAATAGAGGCAGCAAGGAGGGGTGGGGTGGGAAGTGACTAGTCAAGGGACTAGTCGACTACCTGATAAACTTTTGCTTACTGGGTAGCCGACTAGTTGCTTACATCCTTGCTCAGGCGCATCCCTTCTAGTCAGGCATAGTATAGTAATGGTCCTTCAGTCTGGTGCCCCCAGCTGACAGTCAGCCTGGTGGTCTCTCTTCCCATAATGCAGCTCTCTGGCCACGTCATGATCCAACATAACAGAAAGTCAAGATAAAATAGTCCAATGTCCCCAGAAAAGAGGGTATTTCATCTCAGCTCCAGGTCCTTGGTCCTCATATGCTTGTCCAGACTCAAGCCACTTAGCCAGTGACTGGTTGGGGCACCCAAGCCCTCCTACTGCTGTAATTTCCAGCCCAGGGACTCTCTAAACAACAAAGTCTGTGTAGTGCTTCCCTTGCTGCTGTTTCTCTGGCGTCCTTCTTCTTCAGACATTTTCAGGCATACCCCCTTTATGTTTCTAAAGTTCCCCTTACTCTGTTCCTCCATAGAACTCTTCCCAAGGCTCTCTTTATCTGGCAGTTCAAGTCTGGCCCTTCTTTCAAGATATGCCACCAGAACCTGCTCCATTCCAGTAGTGGCTTTATAACTTTCCTACAGCCTTCCAGCTTTCTCTACTCCCACTGGGGTGCCCAGAATTATTCTTTTCCCACAGGTTTTCCTCTTCCTCCCCTCTGTATTCACAGAGGCTGTGTCTAGACTGGCAAGTTTTTCCGCAAAATCAGCTGCTTTTGCAAAAAAACTTGCCAGCTGTCTACACTGGCTGCTTGAATTTCCACAAGAACACTGACTTCCTACTGTCTGAAATCAGTGCTTCTTGCGGAAATACTATGCTGCTCCCGTTCGAAAAGTCCCTTTGCGCAAAGCTTTGTGCAAAAGGGCCAGTGTAGACAGCTCAGATTTGTTTTCATAAAAAAGCCCGATCGCGAAAATGGCGATCGGGGCTTTTTATGAAATGCGTCTAGATTGGCACGGGACGCTTTTCCGCAAAAAGTGCTTTTGCGGAAAAGTGTCCGTGCAATCTAGACGCTCTTTCCCGAAAATGCTTTTAACGGAAAACTTTTCCGTTAAAAGCATTTCCGGAAAATCATGCCAGTCTAGACACAGCCAGAGAGTGACTGCAGACTCTCTCTTCCCTGCTTTTAACACTGTGTCTTCATAATCATCACCACTCCTTCCCTGCTGGGTTTCATCATCAGTTAAGCCTGGCTTTCTCTCTTTGCAGGTGCTCTCAGGTATGTTAATTGGCCTCTCAGGCCCACATTAACCCAATCAGAGGCCATATGGGGTATTCATCTTATCAGAGGCACTTCTACTGCACAGCACCTTTCTAGCTAATTTTCTGCCTTCAGTTTCAAAACCCTATAGATTTCAAGAGCATAAATGGGGTCTGAACTTGGGGCTTTGCTTAAGAGCACTTTAGGAATATTAAGCGGTCAGTATCAGTGCTAGCTCATGTGCTAACCTGACAGGACAAACTGCAGAAATCCCCACAGGTTTCCACAGCAATTCCAGGCAGAACAATCAATGTGTCCTCCCCGCCCCCCCCACACACACCACAAGCCGCACATGTACAGACACTGTGTGCTGACATTTGGGTGATGCTGTGCCTGCCCTGGCTAGTGCCCAGCAAGCTGCTGGCTGTGCTGCAGACCGTGCTCTTCCTGGATGGCTTCCATGTGCCTATCAGGTATGGTTGCTAACTGTGAGAACCCAGAGACCCTTGTCTCCCCTCCCCCCTACATTCCCCACCCCTTCCTTTAGATGGTACTCCTGTCCTGCCCCTTCTATAAGGCCCAGCCCCCACTCCCTCTGTCACTTGCTCTCCTCCCCTCACTCTTTTTCAGGAGGCTGGGGCAGGGGTTGGGATGTGGGACGGGGGTGAGGATTTGGGCTCTGGGAGGGTGTTTGGCTGTGGGGCATGAGCTCTAGGTTGGGGAAAAGGGTTGGGTTACAGGAAAAGGGGAGAGATTGGTGCTTATCTTACACAGCTCCTGAAAAGGACCACTGCACTCCTATGGGGCTGGTGGGTCTGCAGGCACCACCTGGAAAGCTCCCAGTTGCTGCATGAGTGGCCAAGGAGTAGTCAGTGGTTGGGGTAGGGACAGCACATGGAGACTCCCCCTCAAAGGCCACAGGGACATGCCAGCTGCTTCCAGGAAGCAGGCCTGTTTCCAAGGGCCCTTTTAAATCACCCAGGCCCCTGACCTATTGCCCCCACCCATCGGCAGGCTTGACTTCCCTTAAAGTATCTGCGAGGACAGCAGAGAGTGACCTTGCAAGTTCCAAGCCATTCTTATTATAAAATCATAGAAAATTGGGGTTGGAAGAAACCTCAGGAGGCCATCTAGTCCAACCCCCGCCCAAAGCAGGACCAACCCCAGCTAAATCATCCCAGCCAGGGCTTTGACAAGCGTGGCCTTGAAAACCTCTAAGGATTCCACCACCTCCTTAGAGAACCCATTCCAGTGCTTCACCACCCTCTTAGTGAAATAGTTTTTCCTGATATCCAACCTAGACCTCTCCCACTGTAACTTGAGCCCATTGCTCCTTGTTCTGTTATCCGCAACCACTAAGAGCAGCCTCTCTCCATCCTCTTTGGAACCTGCCTGCAAGTAGTTGATGGCTGCAGTCAGGTTCCCCCTCGCTCTTCTCTTCTGTAAACTAAATGAAGCATTTGACTTATGGAGCATTTGACAATTCATGGTACTCTTCTAATTGCTTGCTTTTAGAAGTTACACTGCTATTGTTTATTTCCACTTCCCTACCTGCGTCTATGTGTGCCCATCAGAAAGAGCAGGCTGACTGGCAGATTTGGGTGGGGGAGGGAGGATTATTGCTGATCTGAGCATTAGTAACTTATAAAGAGAGTATGCTATGAAGACAGTGTGCTCTTTGGCGCTGTCTCTGCTCCCCAAAGGCTCCAAGCCCAAGCATGTACACATGAGGGCCTTTGTAATGTGTGGAAGGCCGGCAGGTGCTGAGCTGCTTGTCTCCTGCCTCCTCAGGGACAGAATTTTTACTGCCACATTTGTCATGCTACACATTACATAGTGGAAAGGAGCACATGGCATATAATTGGTATTTATGGCCACTTAAAACCTGCCCTAGATTTGACACAGATTTTTTCTGTACTGCCTATACAATCCACACACGGGGTGTGTGCGGGGGGAAGTCGGTGAAGAGCATGAGATCTGACTGAAATAGTGTGCATTTTTTTATTCCTGATTTAATGAGGACCTTCATTTGCTTGGCCAACACTTGGTTAGAATCAAAATGTATCACAAAGTGTGTACACTTGAACATAATGGAGAAGTGGGACTTAGATATAACTCTGCACAGGAAGCAGTTTATTATTAAACAGTAAAACGTGAACAAAAGCAAAACAGTTGACTGCCTTTGGTTTTTATTAATTTGCTGCATTTTAGACAACAGAGTTTATGATTGTCCTTTAATCAAAAAGTTACAACCACTACTTATGACCCCAGAATTACAGTGGAGGAATTATGTGGAGCAATATGCTGCATCAACAAAATGAAGGGGAAAATCTGGCAGAGTGACAAAAAGGTATGAAGAGCATGTTAGTTTAATTAATAAAAAAATCAATTATTGGGCCTTTTGCTTCAGCTATGCAGCTGTCATTTAGCTCCAGTTATATAAAGGCAACCCATTTTAAAAAGAGGACACCTTTCAAGTTCTTGTGTGCTGGAATTAATGATTCTGGTGATTTGTGTTGTGGCTTTTGAACTTGAGGAAAGCCTGTTTTCGATTTCTATTTTAAGTCAATCACGCTTTCGTCTTTATTTCACAAGCAGTCACACGTATGTGGAAATGTTTTTAGTTAAAACCAGTGTATATGAGGCCTAAATCCTTGTTTCCTTTTTGGTTTTTTGGTAATCCTCTTGAAAGTGATCCACAATGCAATAACCCTTAGCTTTGTCTGAGAATTAATTTTCAAGTGTACTTGTACATTAGCAAGGTCACATGAAGGGCAAGCAATGTTGTATTCATTATGATGAAAAGTTGAATATCCTGACAGTGACACTCATATTTTCATTTGTGTGTGTAAGCAAAGGCTCAGAAGCAAAACCAACATTTCACTAATGAGACATTTTTAAAATATGCCAGAATAAAATAGTGCCTTGTTATTGAGTAGAGTGATATGCTTTAGAATGCTGCTTTCATGACACCATGCGGTGATTATGCCATCATTTATTGTCCCTTTCAGATGAGTCCTTATATCAGCCTTGTAGGGAGACAATTTGCAGAATTATTTCTTGATTTGGGACATGAAATAAAGCCAAGAATCATTCATTGACCAGATTGCTGAATTTCTGCTGATGACAAAGATTTCGGACAAGCCAATTCTATCAATAAAGACACCATTGAAGTTGAATGGTCATATAATTAGCTGAATTAGCATGGTGAAGAGACACCCCTCCCCCCCCCCCAGTCTTTCACTTCTGATCAAAGGGCCAGATTTTCCAAAGTATTCAGCACCCATAAGTGGTACTGAATTTTCATTTATCCAATTCCATTAAAGCATGCATGCACACACATGCATACACCCCTTTTTACTCGCCAGAATATAAAATCCCTTTTATTTCTGGTTTCATTTTCCTCCTCAAAAGAATTGCACTAGAAACTATAAGGTGGCTATCGGTTTTTGTCTGAAATTAGAGTTATGTGAAAGGTTATGTAGCCCCATGACAAAATATTATGACTAGCTGTTTCCTACTTGTTCACTCATTCGTCCTCAATCTGTTTTTCAGTGGATTGTTTTCCCCTGTGACTTTATGAGCCAGACAGTATCTGTCACAGTAGCTTCTTTCTGTGACTTAAAAGGCCTCACCCTAGAAGTTCTGTGCAGAAGGGCTTGTAAAATTGGGCCTAACACTTGCAGATACATGTTACTAATAGAATATATTTTTTAAAACCCTTCAATTTCTAAATAGTTATGGCTACTAAGAGGCAGTGATGTAATTATCCACCACATTGTTTACTAGAAAAGCAAGAAATGTAATGGTTAAGGATCAGGACCTTACCGTGTCTACAAAAACCCAGAAATCTATTTTTCTTATCAAATGTAAAGAAATGCATATTTATAATACCTCAATCACTTAATTCTGACCTCCTTGGACTTTTTTTAGTGTATTTGTTTATCATGATTCTGCTGTCTCCATATTTTGTTAGGTATTCTGATGACGTACATTTTTATTGATGATATGCATAGTAGTGAGGTACCTGAGTCATGACACTCCCCCAGTCTCTAGTATCCCACGCCAGTGGTAACTCCGGTCTCCTTTCAAGTAAATAGTACTCAGCCCTCCAGCCAGGTTACCAGTTGAGTCCATTCTCTTCTGCAATAACACAATCCAATCAATTATGCAAGTCCAGTATCCCTTACAAAGGAAGAGAATCTTCACCTCCTGTCTAGTCATCTACAGGCTGTGACGCCTTGGCTCATGACTTACAATGTCTCTATCACCCACCTACATCTCCAGCTGGGAAAGGGTTTGTCCCCTTTTTATGAAGCCCAGGCCCTCCCTCTCCCAGGCTCAGCCCCAAAGCTGTACAAGAGGCAGGGATATCAAACACATACAAGTGCTTAATTGCTGCCACTGACCCACCCAGTCCAGGACATAGACACAGGAAGCTTTCTGCCTTTCTCAAATAATCCACCAGATGCTGGAGAGAAGGGTTTCCCAGGATTAGGGAAGAGTTAGACCCTGGAGCAGGGCCGGATTAAGGGGGGGGGCTAGCTGGGCAGCTACCCGGGGCACCAACCTATGGGGGGCGCCTGATTGAAGTGGTAAGGGGCACCGTGCGCCCAGGGGTGGGGCTGCGCATGCGCTGTGTGCCCAGGTGTGGGGCCGCGCGCCCGCTGCCTGGGGCGCAACTATGGCTCGGTCTGGCACTGCCCTGGAATGGTTGGTATTGCTGCTACACTGACTTCTCCTCTGCAGCAAGGGTTCCAGGTGTACCATTGCTCAGGAGCTCCCCAAAGTCGCTCTCTGCTCTTACCATATCTATTCCTTTCTGAGCAGCCTGGCTCTTTTCTGAGCTCCTATATCAGCTGTACCAAAACCGGACCCTTAACCTCTTCTATCCCACTGTGGGGTTTATATATCCCATCATAGGTATACTCTGGCCGATATAATTTAATGCCATTGATGCCCTGTAGAATGTTTTGGTAAATTACTTAAAGTTGCTCTTCCCTCAAAATAACATTCTTAAATTAACAGTAATAGTGTGTAATATTCTTATGTTATGAAAATATTATGGATGTCTGCAGACTTGCTTTTAAGACTGATCAACATGAGCCATTGCTTTGTGCCTATATAATGTCTGTTTCTTTCTCCAAAAGATTTTGTGCTGAGTTCATACTTTGAAACTACCACTGGCATTTATTGGGTCAGAGTTAAGGTTATAGTCTAACAAAATATACATTGCATTATAAGAAAAAATGTGTTTGGGGGGGAGGGGTGTTATTTAGGCAGTGTAAGATTTATTCTGTCTTAAACTATTGATTTTCTTGGATTTAAGTGAATGAGTTTTGTAAATGAGGTAAATTTTATTTCTTAAACTTCTCTTAACATTTTCCATACTTTTTTCTTTCATGAAGATAAAATAAGATGCATCTCTAAAAACATTAAATGAACTGGATTGAGATGGTCATCATATTATGTAAAGAATAAGCAGCTCTGGCCAACCTAATCTCTTGAAATAGGGCGACCATTTGTCCCATTTTGGCAGTGACAGAGTCATTTTTAAGGCCTGTACTAGTTGGGAAGTGCAAATGGGACAAATGCCCAGTTTTCACAGAAAATGGGGTTCGACCTCCTAGCTGGGTGTGAAAAAGTGTGTGTCAGGTGGAATAAGCAGAAAGATCAATCTTGCATGGGAGGGAAAGCTTGGGAAAACAGCTGGGGCTAGGTTAGTCCTATGTGAGTAGGTGGCAGGGGGTCTTGGATCAGACCTGAGTACAGGAGTGTCCCACACAAGCAGGTGGCAGGGGGCCTTGAGCTGGTCCTGTGCATGGAAGGCTCCAGGAGCTTCATGCCAGTCCCACATACAGGGGAGAATGGATACCTTGGGTCAGCTCTGCATGGGGAGGCAGGTGGGGGTCCTCGAACTGCCCGCGTGTGGTGTCCTGTTTTCAATTTTGGGAAAATATGGTCACCCTATCTTGAAACTAATATTTAAATTCCCTTAATAGTTTTAGAATTGGTGTGGCCAGAGTCTGTCAGTGACAGTGCTCTGTCAGCATGCACGACCTCCTCCCAGAATCTTTGTAAGAGTCATGGAAAGCACTGAGTGGTGACAATGTGCCTTTATTGTCCAGATCAGGCCAGAATATGGACCACAGTTTCATGAAAAGCTTGTCCTTGTTTTTCATAGAAAATTTTCAAATTTAAATATTTTTCAATCAGCGCTTCTATTACCAAGCCAGTAAGGGGAGTGAGTGCCTTTTTGAAAGTCAATCTGCTCTGCTTTTAGGATGATCCAATGTCTATTAGTATTTGTCCTCCCAGCTCCCTTGGAGAAGTCATCCTCATCTCCCTGCCATATCAAACTTGTTTACTGATTCTTTTGCTGCAGGAGGCACAAAGCTAGGTTAAAATCTAATTAAAACCATCTTTGGAAATGTGCATCGCAAGCAAGAAAGCTGCAGCCACAATGGTCCATTTCACATGTAATCATCTTTTTAACTTACACTGATAGCAGCCTCAAGGCAGCGCTCAGCATAAATAGCCAAAGGATTAAGTCCCAGTAGTCGTATTACGAATGATATCCACCAAGCAAGTGTGTTGTGGCAAACTGTCTGCTAGATCTCAGGAGCTCAAAGGGGACTTCCTAGTGGCCAGTTCCTTTCTCTTTTGGGACTGATTTCACTTGCTTAGATGTGTGAGCTAGATCAGACAAAATAGCCTGCTGCAGTAAAGGAAGGAGAATGTCAGCTAAGAAAGGCTAGAGAAAAAGAGTCATTTACTATAAAAAACCAAACCCACACATGTTGTGTTTGAATACAAAAAAAGTGAAACTAGAGAGACTGAATTTTGCGCAGTTATTTTCTTCATGGATTTTTTTCATTGTCGTTTATCTTTGCTATAAACTATTATGTTTTTTCTTGCTACACTTTACATTGCTGGGGAAAATTCACAGCTTTGGGGAAATCATATTCCCTTCCCTGCTTTGAACTAGAGATGTGCAGTGATTCAAAAGAAATAGGAACTTACTTGGAAATTTGAACAGCCAGGAGCCTATCCTCCTTCTACTGACTTGTCTGATAAAATCATTTTTATGTTTTGTGTGTCTCTGCAGTCCTTGCAGTACATTCAGCTCCCACCCAATTGGCTCTTGATTAATATTTGCAATGCAAAATGGTTATTTCACAGAATTTCTGTGGCAAATGTCCGTTTTGGGGCAGGAGGTTGAATCAGTTGTTTCTCAAGACTTTTGCATTGCTGAACACTAAATATCAGTTTTGCAGTAGCTATATACAAGCAAATGCTGTGTAGATATAAACTTTCAGTTGTTTGACCATGTGATATTTCCAAGACAGTCCTTACTATACAGTCGCCAGCAGCTTTCCTGTAGCACATAACAGAAGGAACACAAACCAAACCCAGAAGATGAGATAACAGTGAGTGAGTCAAAGGCTGTCGTTCCTTTGCACGTATTCTCTGTTTTGAGATGTTTGGGGTATTCCTGTCTCCGATTGTTTACTATGAGGTCCAGTTGTTTTACACGGTGTTTATCTGCAACAGTGACCCCAAAAAGTGTGAAGGGATCTGTGGTTCCGGGAGGCTGTTTGCTTTTATTGAATTCAAAGAGGCTAAATCACTATTACATGCCTGCACTCACAGGGAAATACCGGTGTACCAAACATACATGTTTGCTGCAATAGGCTATTTGGCTAGCTCTCGCACAACTTGAATGGTGCTTTCTTATGATGTGTCCCCAAATGTTATCTACACTTTAATGCTTTTCTTTTTTGCACACACTCTATGTCCCTAATTGCATGATGGCTACCACATTGAAACGCCATAGAATAAACCCATTTTCACGGTTTAAAGTAACAGTTCATACACTTGACAGAACTATGTAGCACTTTAAAGACTAACAAGATAGTTTATTAGGTGATGAGCTTTCGTGGGCCAGACCCACTTCCTCAGATCAATATGTGGAAGAAAATCGGCACAACCATATATACCAAAGTGATACAATCAAAAAAATGAACATATGTGAAATTGACAAATCAAATTTTAGAACAGAGTGAAGGTGAGGGGGGAAGGTTAGTTTCTGTGAGGTAATGACATAGGGGTGATAATAGGGGAAGTTTCTGTGAGGTAATGACATTAGGGGTGATAATTGGGGAAGCTATCTTTGTAATGGGTGAGAGAATTAGAGTCTTTGTTTAAACCCATACATAAAGTGTCAAATGTAAGCATGAATGACAATTCTGAAGTTTCTCGTTGAAGTCTGGAGTTAAAGTCTCTTTGAAGCAATATGCATGTTTTAAGGTCATTGAGGGAATGATCAGTCTGGCTGAAATGGCAAGCAACAGCTTTCTCTCTGTGAGAGAGTCTTATGTCTGTTTTGTGTGCATTGATTCTTTGGCAAAGTGTCTGAGACGTTTGTCCAATGTACATAGCAGACAGACACTTTAGGCACATGATGGCATAAATTATATTTCTGGATGAACAGGAACATGTGTTCTTGATCTTGTAACTGGTATGGTTAGGTCCAATAATGGTGTCAGCAGAGTAAATATGTGGACAAAGCTGGCACCGGGGTTTGTTGCAAGGGAAAGTTCCAGGGTTGGTATTAGTGTGGTATGTCCTGTGGTTGTTGGTAAGAATCATCCTGAGGTTAGGTGGTTGTCTATAGGAGACTATGGGTCTGTCTCCCAGAGCCTCTCAGAGTGTAGTATCCTGTTCCAGTATAGGTTGTAGTTTATTGATAATGCGTTGGACGGGTTTAAGTTGGGGGCTGTAGGTGATGACAAGTGGTGTTCTATTGTTGGTTTTCCTGGGTCTGTCTTGAAGTAGATGGTTTCTGGGTATTCGTCTGGCTCTTTCAATTTGTTTTTTTATTTCTCCGGGTGGGTAATTGAGGTTTAAAAATGCTTGGTAGAGATCCTGAAGTTTCTGGTCTCTGTCAGTGGGATTAGAGCAGATGCGATTGTATCTAAGGGCTTGGCTATAGACAATGGATCGTATGGTGTGTCCTGGATGGGAGCTGGAGGCATGTAGGTAACTGTAGGAGTCAGTGGGTTTTCTGTAGAGAGTGGTGTCTAATTTACCATTGGTGATTTGTACTGTGGTGTCCAGGAAATGGATCTCTCATGTAGAACACTTAGTTTTCTATACTTTTTGAACCACTTCCATCTTTTTGCATACGTGCTTAGATCATGGCCTGTTGCACTTAGACATCATGAGATGCTTTTACTTCAATTGAGGGGTGAAATCTATTACTAGGAATAGATAGATACTCCTGTATCTGAGGCTTTTAAATACACAATTCATTTTTGGTTGGTTTTGGTACTTTGTAATTTCTACTGCGCTGAATGGAATTGCATTAACTTATGCTCATCTTCCATGTGAAAAGCAGCTGAGCTTTCCAGACCCTTTATCTTTTGAACCTTTATCTTTGCTACATTTCACTGTCATTCTTAGATCCTTCTGTAAATTAAACATTGCAACCCTAAATTAAGGGGTGTTAGGCAGAACAGTGGCTGATTCTCTGTAGAAAAACTTGGGGTTGAAATCACCCCTTTATTATGGCTGTTTTGTGCCAGCATAGGTGGTTGGCTCTGTGAGTTCCTTAGGAGGCACACAATAGGTAAAAGAATGCATGGCCAGGCCAATTTTACACTTCAGCTATTCCCCAGCTGCTGCAAACCCCATAGGGATATTGCAGCCAGTGCAAGATAGAGCTGACCTAACCAAAGCTGCTCCTACACTAGCCCCTGGCAGCCCAAAGACCAGAGATGGGCAAGCTGCCTGCATGCCATTCTTTACCAGGCATGAGTGCAGGAATGATTTCAGACATCAGCTTTTCTTTTTAATCTTGTGTTTCTTTCAGAGGGGAGACAAGACAGGGCGGCATTTCCTTTGATTCCTTGCAAAAGATTCTTCCTTTGAATGCAACCCAGAAATAACTCCATACTTGCCCTCTAGAGACAGACTGATAATCATAAAAATAACTCCATGCTTCCCTTCTAGAGGCATTGTGATCATGACAGTACATCCAGCAGCAGGAGTATAACAGAGAAACCCCAGTGGCAATAAAACATCATCTTGTCCCTGTAAGTCACTGAAGGCATTTTTGGGAGTAGTAAAGAACCTACATGCCTGTAGCCAAAAGAAAATTATATTTCATTTAGTTGCACATAAATGCAATGTATTATACTTCATATACAGTACATTTGCAACTACACACATAGTCATTAAAGGAGCTAATATCACACAATGTAGGTCTTGTAGCAGGGTAGCCTGTCCTTAGAATGAAACAGGGCTCAGGGCTCCAGTTCTAGTCCAGGTGCTTCCAGCTGAGCCAATTAAGAGGGCAGGCAACATCGGGGGCTGGGGGCTGGTTTAGAGGCCTCAGATGAAACAAGTGGGGAGAAAACAAGTGGGGGAGTCGGAGTGGACCGGTTCAGCGAGAGAGGACTAAAGATGAGAGCTGCTAGAGAAAGTGGTTCTTGGGAAATGTTGAAGACAGAGCAGCAAGAAGAGTTTGCTGGCTGGCATCTTCAAGCCAGAGAGCCGGAGCTAAAGGTAGGAGAAGAAGCAGTGGGAAAGACTTGCTGGCTCTGATCTGCCGTGAAGGGCCGGGGCAGAGGGTGGGGGGACAGTGGATGGACTTACTTGATGATGTGTGCTTGCTGGAGAATTGCACCCTGGGGAATTGGCCAGGGGATCAAGGAAAGTGGGAATTGCTCCCGGGGAAGTGGTGCGGGTTTTTGCTTGGACGACTGGGGTTTCACTGCAGAAGGAAGACTGGAGTGTGTGTCCTGGTGGAGAGACAGCAGAGAACAGAGTCTGGGTGTGGCAGAAGACACCACGATATAGTATGATTTATGTTAATAGTCAAGAGGCTGTATGTTTTTAAAGACTGCTTGCGCTGGGGTGATATGAATTATGCTAGTATGAGCAGAAGAAGATAAGATTTAGATTCAGGTCTCTAAAAGGGTGGTACAAGGGTGGCCTCTGATAAGACAAGAAGCAATGGGCTTAAATTGCAGCAAGGGAGGTTTAGGTTGGACATAAGGAAAAACTACCTGTCAGGGTGGTTAAACACTGGCATAAATTGCCTAGGGAGGTTGTGGAATCTCCATCACTGGAGATATTTAAGAGCAGGTTGGATAGATATCAGGGATGATCTAGATGGTGCTTGATCCTGCCGTGAAGGCAGGGGACTGGACATGAAGATCTCTTGAGGTCTCTTCTAGTTCTAGTATTCTATGATAAGCTTCAGTGGAGTTGCTGGGGACTGTCAAAGGGGTGTTTGGGAGGAGGCAACTTGTTCACAGGCTTGTAAGCTCTAAAAGAGTGGAATCTAGTCTAAATGACACTTTATATTATTTATAGTGTGAACTCCTGGGGATAGGGCTTCTCTCATGTGTTTTTAAATCATCTAGTACAATGGGGTCCTGATATCAGGCCCATGAGGGTCTTCGGCAAACAAATATCTGTTACGAGAAGTGACTTGTTTGGTTTGGGATAATACATGTCTCTGCAGCAGCTTAGAATTGTGCCTAATGGACATGCATGTTACTTACCATAGTTTTTGCATTACATCAGAGACTTCCTGTGTCATAGCAGAAATATTGTAGTAAATTAGCCCATTAAAGCATTGGAGAAGCTAGCTCTTATGTGAAAAGAAGAAAAATCCAGACCTGCCTGCTGCATGAGAACTTGCCAAAATACTACCTCAAGCAAAAGGTTGTGGCTCATTAAAATTCTACTCATTTGATGCTTGAAAGAACAACAGAAAGCAGAAATCAAGAATGTGAGGACAGGTAAATATCTCGACTCTCCACCCCCTGGAACGCTACAGCCAATTGCCCCTTACTGAGTAATTGTGCTGCTTGCTTGAATAGGTCTGTCTAGAATTTGAAGTCAAGAGTGATTGCTGCAGACTTTTGGAAAACAGATTAATCTTTTGGGTTTGAAATTTTGATTTCTCCAAATACACTGGGGTAACTGGAGACCTGAGAGAAATGGATTGTCTTTCTGTTTCACTACTTACAGTCATAATTTCCCACCTCCACCCCCCCCCCCTTCTCTCTGAAATTACTATTTCTGGAAATGATCCTTCTGGCATTGACTTTACGGTATCTGAGCTGCTTAACTGACTTCACAATAAGTTTTATGTCTAGTGGTGTGATGTCACTCCTGAATGTAAAACACATTTAAAAACTGACACTTTCCAGAAGTAATATATTAAGCAAGGTAATAAACGATCTGATCTACTTGAATAGTAGCAGAGCATACCCCCTCTAGGTCCCCTTTGAGACCAGCCACTGTTTCTTGCCGTCACTCCAATCCCTCAGTCCTTTTCAGCTGCAACAGACTTGGAGATCCGAGCAGGGCAAGAAACTGTGGATGCATTCAGAGCTGGCCTGGGTGGAGAATATCTGCTCTCTTGGTCTAGCATGCATGCAAGGTACATACATACATCATGTGTAATATAATATGCAAATATGTTTATATTCATTAGAAAGTGGCATATTCTACTCTACATATGCTAAACAGATTGTTTTCACATAAGCAGGGGCAAGAATTTAGCAGTTACTTTGAGCCATGTATGGGGATGCCATTAATTCATGTATCAGTCGTCTATCATCATGAATGGAATTACACATGAGAGTGAGAGAAGTAATTATTACTGATGTATATCCCTTTGACTGACACGCTCTTTATTATTCAGAGTTCACAATTGTGAAGGTTGGCTACATTACCAGCTGGTAGTATGAGATACCAGAGTGGTTTAAAAGAGGAAAAACTATGCCAGAATGTGGTTGATTAATATTAACTTTTTAATGGTTGGCCTGGTTGTAAACAGAATGACATTTTCTCTTTTTACTTTCAAAACAATAGAATCCTGCAGCTGACACTGCAGGAACCAGTAGCACTAGTAGGTGTTCATTGCAGTATATAGCATGTACCGTTTCCTCTAATGGCTCGGACAAGAGAGGAGAGTGAGTAATTTATCACTCTCATTTCCTTGCTTTTCTCTAAAAAATATCAACAGTGAAATCCTGCCATGTCAGCCTTTTTATGTTTATTTATCAGGCATAGAAATGAACTTAGGCCCAGAGGTATTTTTTGCCAGTTCTGTGAAAAGCATCAGGCAGAGGCCTGATTTTTCTCAGCTTGCAGAGAACTGCTTTCACTGTTTTTTCACTACCCCAAGCGATCTAACTTCAATCTGAGTGATGGTGGGGCTGAAGACTGAAATACAGCTTGCTGCATGATGTGAGTTTAGCTTGAAAGATACAAATATGATCACCAGACTTTTCTGCTTGCAAAAAATCTGGAGGCGTAACAGGGTGGCTTGCCCCTTAAGGTCCAGAGACAGTGAACCCTGATTACAGAATGAGCCACATCTGTGGGAGATCAGGGAGACTGACCTACAAAGAACCGTAAGAAACAGTGACAAAGAGGGGGGTGGTAAAAATAGGTAGAATTTTAATAAAAAAATCATAATTAATATGTTCCCACAAAGTTGTCGTATTTTCTGATGGAATCCTTTTCTTCTACTAGCTCTAGCATTAATATTAGGGCAATAATTAATGGAGCATTGTAGAAGTAATCCTGATATTTATGCAGCTTTGTTACAAATCACCTTTCCATCCTTTGGATTTCTTCTCCCTGGTTGAAGAGCTTTACATTTATTAGTCCCCCACGGATGTAATCCCTCCAGGACACTTTGATGTTTTGGTCTGCCTTGTATGTTTATGCTTGTATAGTTATGCTTCCTGTGTTGGTGACAAAAAGAAAATTTTAATCATGGATAAATTTTGGCCAAAGACGTGAAGCAGCAATGAATAAAGGCATTTAGTTTTGTTTATTTAACTGGTCCTAAAAGTCTCTAACAATTCCAGAAGAGGCCTGAATTGTCTGGTAAGAAAATTTGTTTGAAGACTGTGAGAAATAGCTGCATAGGCCACCTCAAAGTTTTGCATAACCCATCCATGATCAATAGAGCCCAATTTTGAGTCATCTATCTTTGTTACTTGTCCTTTTGGAGAGGAAACAAAAATGACAGAGAATAAGAAAAGAAGGAATAGTAGGGAAAGGACTAGCTAGCAAATGCACAAATCAAAATTCATAACGTCCCTTCTACAAAAGGGGGAAAAAAGCAGACATCAGGTATAATTTTATGCCATTTGCAACTTCTTAGCTTACTATGTGCCCATCACGTTTCCTGGTCTGGTGGCTGGAAGCTATTTCTTTTCTGCTTCCGAACAACCAATAACCTCAGCGTGGACTGTCATCAAAGGAAGGAAAAAGAGATCTGCAGTAAGAAAAAACCCTTATTTTTAAACATTGTCTTAGTGATACTATTACAATGCATAGTCCCTTCAGCAAACAGCATCATCTGCTGGTTTTAGGATGGTAGGAGAAAAGGAGAAGAAACTCCCATGAAGTCAAGAAAGGCCACTATTTAAACATTAATGGAATAAATTGAAGATTTGTCCCATGTAAGCATTTTTTTTCATGCATTGCCTCTTCATTTGGGGCCTGAGAGGAGTACCCCTCCTTTGGTAGCTTGTTGTGCTTTCTCTATGCATGTTAGGATTATACTACCAATTTGTTTTCACACATGGGTGTGGTACTGGGCATCTAAGCCATACTACATCAAAGGGCAAGGCAGGGAGGATGGGCTACGGATTTGATGAATACTGCAGTGCCAGATGGCCAATGGCCGTTCCCTAGTTGGAGGGCCTGCTATTGGCTAGTAATTTCAAGAAATACCGGGACTGGCTGGCAGGGCACCTCCCATAGATGTAAGGCAAAAGCAGGTCTATTCCTGCTTCTCACCTACTGCTGCAAATTTCCTGCCTCCCTCCCTTGTAAGTTACTGGTTACACTGTTGCTTTCCTTGGTACAGGGATGAGAGCTGCTCAGGGATGCCTGGATGCCACACTACATGAGTGCACATTTTGAGGTTACATCCATTTGAATTACTTTTTCCCATAAGATCCTAATGTTAGGTGATTTGCCCTGTAGGCAGGAGCTAGTTTTTCCTTAGTAGGGTTTGAATGCTTGGGTCTTTCATACTTACGGAAGCTGAGGGAGAGCGTAAATGTCCTGTCCTGAGACCTGGACATTGATCGACCTGCTATGCTAAAGGGGTTGAGATCTTCAGGATGCCTGAAATCTCATTGTGACCTTCAGGGTTACTTGGTGTAGGAACTTACAAGGGCACACAAGGCTCCAATGCCTTTGGGTTTAAATGGTCCGGTTATGTTTTGGACCCTTAGGAGACTCAGGATTTGAGTATGGATGAGATTAATTTGGGGCAGCTGTTTCCTGAGCCTTTCATGCCTGCCAATAAAGACAGCCCATAAGGGTTATCTTCATCAGGGTTTAACTCTGTGGCTACACGTCTATACTGCAGCCTTCTTCTACAAAAGCTTATGCAAATTAAGTGCTGAGTAGAATATCACCACACTTCATTTGCATAATTAATTAGCAGCCGTTTTTGCGCAAAACCCCCCTCTTGTGCAAGAGCCGTTCTTCCTGAAAATATGAGGAACAACGGCTCTTGTGCAAGAGGGGGGTTTTGCGCAAAAAGGAGCCGTCTACACAGCTCCTTTTTGCGCAAAAGCCTCTTGCACAAAAATAGCTGCTAATTAATTCTGCAAATGAAGTGTGGTGATATTCTACTCTGTGCTTCATTTGTATAAGCTTTTGCGGGAAGAAGGCTTCAGTATAGATGTAGCCTCAATGTCCTCAATGACCCCCTCATTCACAAGTAGCATCTTGCTATTGGTTTCTGCAGTGCTCTTCGCTGTCGCACCTAAACGCTGAGTATCAAGGCACATAGACCTATTTTTCTATTGGAAGTTGGGTTACTCCTCTGTTTTCATATTTGTTACAGCGAGGCAAATACCAGAAGAATCGAGTTGATGAATAAATCATTTGTCAAGCAGTGGCAAAATACTTAAGCTAATTACTCTGATTAATTGTTATGTGACCAGACTACTTAGATTCTCTGTTACTGCACATATGCTTGTCCTTCACCTTGCTGCCTGCTATAATTGCTATATACTCTTCCCAGGTTCTTGTCATTACTTTTTCCTTTTTCTAAAATACATCTCTGGTGGCTCACAGGTCTGAGCATCCGGAGAGCCACCTTGTTACCTCCAGCAAGTGAGAGGATTGTTTGTGCTTAATGGTGTGTCAGTTCTCTGACACTCCAGTCTGTTACTGCCCAAGTACTCTCCTCTGGAATATGTCAGCTCTTACCTTGCCTTGAGGCCTAACAGTGGGTGAACTCAGTCCCAAAGCCCCTTCTAAGCATGTAGTGTCCAGCTATTAAACACTCAGTCATGATTCCCAGGACTGCTGTCCTTGGGGAAACAGTGAACACAATAGCTTAGTTAGTTCAATTCAGAAGCAGTACTTAATATTGCCATGCTGATATGTGTTTGTAAGTTTATCAAGATTTATGAGCTGGTGAGTAAACAATTTGTTACAAACAAATTAAAAGAATAGTGCTTTCTAAAGACTAAACCCAACAGGCTAACTTTTGGCCCAAAGAAATTTCTCACCCCAAATGCTCTGATGCATTCCAAAGAAGGATGAGATGGTACAAAATATGAATGTATGTGTGAGAGAGTACATGTTAAACATGGGAAGCAGATATGGCATTTGAATAAATTAAAGCTGAGTGTAAAACTGGAGCTCTCTCTTTACCAGTTTGAGACAGATTTTTTTAAAACTGTTGATGAACATTTTTTTTTTTTTAGTTTAAGCCATTATGTGAGACTCAACAAGTATTTAATGAACTTCACAAATGATAAATAACTTACCACAAAAACATGGAGCTTATTATCACATTCACTGTACTCTCCTAAAGTATTAAACTTATTGAAGCCTATGATAGGTCCGCTACAAATGGTTTTAAAACCACCACAAAATTCTGGGTCACTGAATTCAGATGTACCAGCAAGAGTTTGCACATCCTGTTTTATAACTCAGTGTTAGGTTTCCCTGGAGAATTAACCTTGTCCTGAACAGATTGAATAAAATGGGAAACTTGCTATCAAACTAGGACTGCAGAGGTTGTAATAGAATGGGCAGTTTTTCTCACACATGGTGAGAATGCCCCAAAGTTAAATTTGAGGAGCTTAAATAGCCATATACCAAATACAAATTGCTCCCATACTACAATATTTCTATTCTCCTCTATATGACCTGCTGGAATTTATAGAAAATGCCACTAGATTTAAATTAGAATCCTACTACAATCACTAGAGCTGGTTGTCTGCATTGTTGAGTTACCCCTAATAAGCAGCCACTGGCTAGATGGATTTCTGGTTTGTGGGTGATGATGGGGATCAGCTTCAGAGAGGAAAAGTACTTGAATGAGGTTTCTTGCTGGTGTCCGTTACCTGTCTTAGTTGGCATTGTGAGGCCTCAACTGAAGTATTGTGGCACCATGGTTTAAGATCATGGTTTAAGATCATCTGGATAAATCGGAGACAGTCCAGAGGAGAGCAATAAATGCATTAAAAGTTTAGAAAACCTGACCTCTGAGGAAAAAGTTAACAAGTCAGGATAAGTTTAGTGTGGAGAAAAGAAGCCTGAGAACTCATCTGATAAGTCTGCAGAGTGGTTGCAAAGAAGGCAATGATGAATTGCTCTCCTTGTCCGCTGACAAAAAGTAAGTAGCTTAATCTGCAACCAGGAGGATACATATTGGATAATAGGAATAGTATTTTAACTGGAAAAACTTAAAAAACAACGAAAAGTCTAGTAGCACCTTAAAGACTAACACAACATGTAGATGGTATCATGTAGTTGATGGATTTCCACTCCATACGGCTGAATGCAGTGCCTTGCATGTGCCACATGTTGCGTTGGTCTTTGAGGTGCTACTAGACTTTTCGTTGTTTTTTTAAGTTTTTCCTGTTACAAACTAACTCGGCTACCCCTCTGAAACTTTTGAGTATTTTAACTGTAAGGGTATTTAATCAAGGGAGATTATGCAATTCCTGTCACTGGTGATTTTTCAGAACAGGCTAGACAGGCATCTGTAAATTTTAATCCTGCCTCGGTGTTGGGGATGGACTAGATAACCTCCTGTGGCCCCTTCAGCCCTACATTTCTATGATTGACTGCTGTACCATACTAAATGGGCATTGTTGCACTACTGCTTTTGAAAACTAGCTAATAATTTGAATTAGATTCCTGACAATTTTCATTCATAAAAATATTCACTGGGAGTTTTCTGTTCTCCTTCAGGGGTCTTTTGGTTAGGCTCAAGAAGGATAGCAAATATATAGGTGCATATGTCTTGACTGATGCCTTTTCATTTTCTGCTTTGCTGCTGCTGTTTCTCTTTTGGAGCCTGGCAGGGGGAGTGCATGTAAACTTCCCACTCAGAGCAGTACTGAATGAGAACATGAGACAGGAAAGGTAAATGACTAATAGGCAAAGTATTGTCAAATGTGCAAAGTAAACCAACCAATTTTTCCCTCCGATCTTCCGTTATTAGGGTGCATCTACGCTGCACCCATAGGTCAAAACAAGATAAGCAATCTGAGCTAGGCAAATTGCATATCTTATTTTGATCTAATTTTGAAATAGCTTATTTCGAAATCTGGCACTGTCTACAAATTTCAAAATAAAGCACTATTCCGATAAATCCCTTAACCCTTGTGGAACTCTTGAGGGTTGCAGGTATGCTGGAATAGTGCGCCCGTTATTTTGAAATCTATTCTGAAATAAAGGGCACATTTAAAGATACAGAATAGTATTTCAGGATACTTCCGGCATCCCAAAATAGTGCTGCTGTCTAGACATAGCCTTAGTGACCTTACGTGTTACTATAATAGGAACAAAATCTTCATAGAAAAATGTGATTCTCAAGCGTTCCATTTCTAAGCACTGACTTCCCAGTTAAAGTTGATGCAATCTAAGATTTGCGCAGTGACATAAATACATTGTTAAGCATACATTGTTAATTCACACAACAAGCTACAGATAAAGAAACATATTTTCTTCAGTAGAGAGTGGGGCATCTATATGCTACAGTGCAATTTTGGATCTACTCTGATTTTATTGCTCTTGCACCTGCACAGATGGCAGGCCATAAAGTGATCCGCAACATTACAAGAAATGTTACTATACAATCACAATTTGCTCTGAAACATTTAGGGTTGTCATCAGCCCTAGTTCAATTTTATTTACTTAATGGAGTTACACCAGGGATCAATTTGGTCCTGTATATTATCTGTAAGAAAACAAATTACATTATTTTCATTTCCGGGTCTGGTTTGTTTACAAATTGCCAATTACACTAGGGTGCTGTTATAATAACAAATGTGCCAGAGATTGCAATTCTGTCTTCACTCATGCAAAATTCCAATTATCTGAGCTCCATTTGAGTAGGTTGTGGTTAGCTCAGCAGTTACCAAACTGTGGGTCAGTACGATAGACATGGTACTATGGGTGTGGGTATACTGCAGCACCCCCAGGCTTTGTATCTGGCTTTCCTGGCCCTGGGGGCTGGCCCCACTGCCAGCTCCTCCAGCCCCAGGTCCTGGCTTCCAGGTGGCCCCATCAGGTCCTGCTGGCCCCACGCACTTTGCTGGTTCCCTGAGAGTGGCCCTCACGAGCTTGGCCAGCCTCTAGGGTCCCAACACCTGCAAGCCCCATGGGCTCTGTTGGTCCTGGGGATCCTGCTGGCCCTGCCATAGGGTCTGCAGCCTGCCAGCTGCAGGGTCCTGCTGCCGGCCTGAGGCTCTGCAATTGCCCCCAGCTGTGGCCCAGCCTGGGTTGGTGAGGGATGCCAACTCTCTTGAACTGGATGCCATTTGCAACAATGGAGTCCAGTCCGTCTGGTCCAGGAGAGTTGGCAACCCCCAGTCTCAACAGGTCTAAAGGTGCAGTGCAGCTTAGTACTCCCAAAATTTGTTCCATCATCACTGGTCAGGACCCCCTTTGAATGGGGTAACAAGGGCTGAGTTAGACTTGCTGGGGCCTGGGACTGAAGTCCATGCCCCACTGCCTTGGGCTAAAGCCCAAGGGTTTCAGCTGTGGGTGGTAGGGCTCAGGTTATAGGCCTCCTGGCTGGGTCTGAGTCTGAAGCCCTTGAGCTCCTGCTTTGGTCCCCTGCTCAGAGTGGTGGGACTTGGGCTTTGCCCCCCCCTTCCACTTGGGGCATTTGTGGTTGGGCTGTGTCAGGCTTCAGTCTCCCATACTGAGGTCATGAGGTAATTCTTGTTGTCTGTCAATGAAGTTTGAGAATGCCTGGGCTAGATAATGGCTAACCAAGAACCTTCTTTCTATCATGCTGCTGCCCATAGCCGGGCTTACAAGAATTGCCACAGGCCCCACAGAACTCATCCCAACACTACAGCTCTCCTGGGGACTTCATAAGCAAGTAACAACTGGATCATACATACCCAGCTCTCTCTCAGCACCTATATTTTGCATTGCAAAGTCATTAATGGCTTTTCATTGTGCAGTTGTTCAACCACTGGGAAGGTGAAATTCCATCTGGAGAAAACCTGCTGCTGGATCTGATAAAAGTTCCAGCTGTTCTGCATCCCCACTCCCTCATGGTGTGACAGGCTATGAGGAAATGACTGAAGTGACGACTGACAATGCGTGCAATGGCCAGCCATATTTTGTATATTCCTATGTTTAATCAGGAAATTATGAATGTCAAAGTAAGGCGATGAGCAACACATGCCATGTGACAGTAACCTTATGCTAAATCAGCTACCATTCATACATGAACATACCTCCATGATACTATTTTTTGTAAAGAAGTTTTGGTACTCTATGCAGGCTGGATTGTGTCGGAGCCCAGTGGGGATGCTGAGGGGATAAGAGCAACATGGAGGTTCTGTCTACATATAAAGTGTGGTGTAGCCCATTGAGGTGCACCCCGGGGAATGAGGGGTGTCCCCCTCAGGGTCAGTCACTACAGGCTTCAATCACTAAGCAGTTAGTAGCCCGGCCCTAACACACGGCAAGGGCTGCAGTAATCAACCAGTCAGTAGCCCGGCCCTAACGCAGGGCAGGCTAACACAGTTACACAAGTAAGAGCCCAGCCCTTAGCGCAGGGCAGGGGCTGCAGTCATTAAACAGTTAGGGAGCCAGCCCCAAACACAGGGGAGCCTAGCACAGTTAAACAGTCAGTAATTAAACAGCAAGAGGCCCAGCCCTAGGGCAGGGCAAGGGCTTCACACAAAGCAAGCCGACCGGTTCACAACCAGTAAGCCCCGGTAAGTAGTCTGTCTCCTTGTTCAGGAAGGATTCAGGCACTTCACCTGTGGCTGCAAACCGCAGGAGGGGAGACTGCCACCCGATCAATGGGTGGCAGGGGGGATGTGGGCCCTCCCTACACCACCGCGCCCCAGCCCAGTGCCCGAATAGCAACCGGAAGTCAGCTGCTAGGTCAGCAGGGATCCAGTCCAAAACTCACTGACCTGTTATGTCTGGGTCAGTGGGGGTCCACACCGCAGCCCACTGCCCGTTGGCCAGACCAAGGTCGGCTATCCCTGGGCCAGCTCCAATTCTCCCCTCCGTGCCTGTAGCCCGGCTCCATGGCAGGTCCTCCAGGCCACGCGGGGTGGGACCCTCTGGCCAGAACAGCAGGCCTGCTTGGTAGTCCTCCAACAGTGGGCCCGGGGGTCCAGGCCAGTTGTCCACTTCCTCCGGCTCCAGTTCCCCCTTCAGCTGTGGCTCCTCAGCAGGCCGGGTTGGGAAGGCTTCTGGCTCCCTGGCCGACTGGGACACGAAGGCCTCTGGCTCCCTTGCTGGCTAGGGAGAGAAGGCTTCTGGTTCGCAGTCTGGCAGGCCCCGGACTGGCCTTGCAGACAGTCCTTTTATATTGCTGGCCCCACCCCCTGGCTTCCTCCCAGGTGAGTCATCCAGGTGAGCCCACCATGTGCTAGGCAGTGTTGTATCGTGAAGGAATATGGTTGTAGGGTAAGGTACCACCTCATTATTCTGGCATTTGTGTCTTTCATCTTGTGCAACCATTTAAGTGGTTCATGGTCTGTCACAACCATGAATGTATTGCCCAGAAGGTAATACCTCAACGCGTCAATGGCCCATTTGAGAGCCAGGGCCTCCTTCTCAATGATCGCATAATGCTGCTACCTTGGGAAAAGTTTCCGGCTAATGTATACAACTGGGTGTTCCTCCCCATCCAAATCTTGGAGAGGACAGCCCCTAATCCACTGCTTGAGGCATCGGCCTGTACTATAAATGGACAGTCAAAATCCGGGCTAAACAGCACCGGCTCTCGGCAGAGGTAATCCTTAAGGGTTTGGCATGCCGTCTCACACTCTGGGGACCACCGTACTTGCTATGGGCTGTCTTTAGTTAAAAGTGCCATGAGTGGTGTGGCAATGGTTGCGAAATGTGTGATGAAACGGCGATAATACCCTATCAACCCCAGTAATTGGTGTACCTTTCACTTTGTCATGGGCATGGGGTATTCGTGGATCGCTTGAACTTTCTCTATGAGTGGGCACACCAGACCCCACACCAACCGATATCCCAGGTATGTAGTCTCTTGCCACCCAATGTGGCATTTTTTTGGGTTGTCCTTGAGGCCTGCGTCCCGCAGCATGCAGAGGACAGCTACCACTTGGAGAAGGTGATCTTCCCAGCGTTGGCTATGTATAACCACATCATCAAGGTAAGCAGCGGCATAGCTCATATGAGAACTCAGGAGGTGGTCCATCATCCTTTGAAACGTGGCCAGAGCTCCATGGAGGCCGAAAGGCATTCGAACAAAATGAAAGAGTCCTGATGGGGTGGTAAAGGCCGTCTTCTCCCGGGATTCTGGGTCCGGGGGGATTTGCCAATACCCCTTAGTTAAGTCCAGTGTTGTAATGTAATTAGCTGTTCCTAGGAGATCCAGAAGTTCTTCGGTTCGGGGCATCGGGTAGGCATCAAACTTTGAGATGGCATTCATCTTCCTGAGATCTATGCAGAACCGTACACTCCCATTGGGCTTTGGCACAAGCACGACAGGGCTTCGCCACTCACTTTTTGATCTTTTGATAACCCCGAGCTCTAACATCATGCAAACTTCTTTTTCTACTGTGTCCCTCATCTTCTGGGGAAGGGGTCTGTTCCCCCTGTCATGGATCACCTGGCCTGGAGTTGACTGGATTACGTGATACCACAGTGATCTGCCCTGGGACCGAGGTAAAAGTTTTTCGAAAGGCTTCTAGAAGACATTGGGCCTGCTGTCGCTGAGCCTCTGTCAAGGAGTCTTCTAGCAGTGGGCCCTTCTCTGTCCCTACATCAGATACCTGGGGTCCGAGAGGGGTTCCAGGGGATATGGTGTTATTAGCCCTTCACGTTCTCGCCAGAGCTTTAAGAGGTTTACATGATAAACTTGTTTCTTCACCCTTCGATTAGGTTGATATATTTAATAGGTTACCGGGCCTATTCAACGGGTTACCTCGTAAGGGCCCTGCCACCGGGCCAGTAATTTGGACTCCAAGGGCAGGAATAGGAGCACCCGATCCCCAGGTTCAAACACTTTCTCATGTGCATTCTGATTATAACCCCATTCCTGGGCCTTCTGAGCTGTCTGCAGATTCTCTTGTCTTAGGGCCCCCACTTTGGCAAGCCTCTCTTGTAACTGCATAACATATTGGAGGAGCCCTTGGGATGTAGAGGGAGAGCTCTCCCAGGTTTCTCTCATTAGGTCCAGTACTCCCCTTGGTTTTTGCCCGTAGAGGAGTTCAAAGGGGGAGAAGTGGATGGAGGACTGGGGAACTTCTTGCATGGCTAGCAACAAGGGCGGCAGGAGTTGGTCCCACTCCTGCAGGTCTGATGGGGGGAACTTCTTCAGCATCCCCTTCAGTGTTCTATTAAACCGTTCGAGACCATCTGTCTGCGGGTGATACACTGAGGTCTGGAGCTTGTGGATCCCCAGGAGAGCGCAGACCTGTCAAAGTAACCGGGAGACAAAATTTGTGCCTTGGTCTGCGAGTAGTTCCTGGGGAAGCCCTACCCTCGCAAAGACCTTTACTAGCTCAGAGGCAATGGTACGAGCGCTGGTGTTCTGTAAGGGAATTGCTTTGGGAAAGCAGGTGGCGTAATCCACCAGAACTAAGATATACCAGAACCCCGCTTTGCTCCTTAGGAGTGGTCCAACCAGATTGAGGGCCACCCGCTCAAAGGGGGTCCCAACAACGGTCATGGGTATCAATGGGGCTTTTGGGACTCTGGGGTTTGCCGGCCAGCTGACACTCGGGGCATGAGCATCAGTAGTCCTTGACTTCCTAGTATACCTCCAGCCAGAAAAAGCGGGATAGCACTCGTGCTAGAGTTTTTTCTTGGCCCAGGTGGCCGGCAGCCAGAATGTCGTGTGTCAACTGGAGCACTGCCCTCTGATAGCAGTGCGGTACCACCAATTGGGACCGGACTTCTTGAGTTTGGGGTTCCCTTTCTACATGATAAAGACGATCTGCCCTTAACTCAAAGTGGGGCCACTGTTCTGCCTGCTGGGGGTCTGTCACCATACTGTCAACACGGGCCACTCGGTCGTAGGCAAATTTCAGGGTCGCGTCTTCTCGCTGATCTAGAGGGAAGTCCACCAGGTGTGGATTTTGTAGATCCCATTCAGCGGGTTCCCCGTCCTGGGCTGGCTTCTTGGAATCTCTCCTTCCTCCCAGCTCTCCTCCCTGGTCCTCTGTGGGTTCCCTACGGTGCGGTCTTAGTGGTCCCACACTAACTGGATCAGCTTCACATACCACTTGGGCTGAAGGTATCCAGAAATGAATCACCCAGAGAAGGTCCATAAACCCCGGCCAGTCTCGCCTGAGAATAATCAGGTATGCCAAAGTAGGGGCCACCCCCACCACCATTTCCTCAGTTCTCCCATTTATGGTCAGGGGTACTCGGGTGCAAGGGTACACTTTTACATCTCCATGAACACATTGGAGGCGCAACTCCCCTTCCAACTCCACCAGGGGAATAATGAGGTCCTTGTGGACCAGAGTCTGTCCACACCCTGAATCTAAGAGTGTGATCACTTCCTGGGGGCCCAGCCTCACTGGGTCTGTTAACTTGGGTGAGCCTGGGCAGCGAGCTCGTAGTTCGGCTGTACGCACCTGGCCAAAACTACAGTCGATATTGGGACAATCTTTCCACAGATGTCCCATGAGGCCACACACAAAACAGGGCCCCAGTTCAAGTTGGGCTGGCCAGCCTGGGTCCTCCAACACCTGGGTCCGCGGTCCTCCCATGCCTTCCGGCTTGGGGTTATCTATTCTCCTCCACTCATGACTGTATGGGGGAAGATATGCATCTTGGAATGGAGCTTCCAGGCCTGAACTATGTGGTGACGGGCTTGGTTTCCTGGTAGGCCTTGGTAGTTGTCCTGGGCTCACTGAGTTACTCATGGTGGCACTCAGCGGTTGTCCGGAGCTCACTGAGCTAGTCGAGGCAGCCTTCGGCGGGGTTCCCAAGTTCACCGATCTAGACACTACAACCGGGGTCCGAGCACCTGGGGTCCCCGGGGACTCGGCCGCCAAGAAGTCCTCCATATGAGTGACTGCAGCACTGAGCATCCCTGGGCAGTGTCAGAGGACCCAGGCGCGACCTCGAGGAGGCAGAACCTGGACAAATTTTTCCACAACTATCTGATCCGTGATTTTGTCAGGCGAACTCCGCTTTGGGCATAACCACTACTGGCACAGATTCTTATTTTCATGTACCACAGTTTGGGGCCGAGCCCCAGGGGGGGAACTCACACTTCAAAGCTGGCGCTGAAACGTTTCTGGTGTAATGTCCAGGGCATCTAGAATTGCAGCTTTTACTTGCCCGTAATCTTTAGCTTCCTCAATAGGGAGTCCACGATAGGCGAGCTGAGCCTGTCCCGAAAGGTAGGGGGCTAAAAGCATTGCCCATTGTTCCCTGGGCCAGCCTGTCGTCATTGCCACACGTTCAAAGTTCTCTAAAAATGCCTCAGGGTCATTGTCAGCTCCCATTTTGGTGAGGCAAACCAGGGCAGTGGGGTCTGGGGAACCCCCAGCAGCTCCTGAGGGTTGCCCATCCAGCCAGGCCCAGAGGGAAGCCAACTGTTGAAATCCCTGCATTTGCAGTTCCCGGTGTTGAGTGGCTATTTGCTGCAGCAGCTGCTGCTGCTGAGCGCCCATCTGTTGCATCAGATCCTGTTGCTGCTTGTGCTGGACCTTCATCTGCCAGACCCATTGCTCATGCTGTTTCTGCTGATTTTCAGCTAGATACTGAAAATTGTTTTCCAGATCCATGGCTTCCCTCTCTTTCAGGGTTTTTTTTTCCCGGTCTTTCCCTCTCCCTCCTCCCCCCCCCCCAAAAAGGACAATCACAAGGCCCCTTTCATCAGGGGTCGGGGTCTGGTACCCATGTTTTCCACCAAATGTAGCCCATTGGGGTGCACCCCGGGAAATGAGGGGTTTCCCCCTCAGGGTCAGTGGGTGGCCACTCCAACCCACTACAGGCTGCAATCACTAAGCAGTTAGTAGCCCAGCCCTAACACAGGACAGGCTAACACAGTTACACAAGTAAGAGCCCAGCCCTTAGCGCAGGGCAGGGGCTGCAGTCATTAAACAGTTAGGGAGCCAGCCCCAAACACAGGGGAGCCTAGCACAGTTAAACAGTCAGTAATTAAACAGCAAGAGGCCCAGCCCTAGGGCAGGGCAAGGGCTTCACACAAAGCAAGCCGACCGGTTCACAACCAGTAAGCCCCGGTAAGTAGTCTGTCTCCTTGTTCAGGAAGGATTCAGGCACTTCGCCTGTGGCTGCAAACCACAGGAGGGGAGACTGCCACCTGATCAATGGGTGGCAGGGGGGACGCGGGCCCTCCCTACACCACCGCGCCCCAGCCCAGCGCCCTAATAGCAGCTGGTAGTCAGCTGCTAGGTCAGCAGGGATCCAGTCCAAAACTCACTGACCTGTTTTGTCTGGGTCAGTGGGGGTCCACACCGCAGCCCACTGCCCGTTGGCCAGACCAAGGTCGGCTATCCCTGGGCCAGCTCCAATTCTCCCCTCCGTGCCTGTAGCCCAGCTCCATGGCAGGTCCTCCAGGCCGCGCGGGGTGGGACCCTCTGGCCAGAACAGCAGGCCTGCTTGGTAGTCCTCCAACAGTGGGCCCGGGGGTCCAGGCCAGTTGTCCACTTCCTCCGGCTCCAGTTCCCCCTTCAGCTCTGGCTCCTCAGCAGGCGGGGTTGGAGAGGCCTCTGGCTCCCTGGCTGACTGGGACACGAAGGCCTCTGGCTCCCTTGCTGGTTAGGAAGAGAAGGCTTCTGGTTCGCAGTCTGGCAGGCCCTAGACTGGCCTTACAGACAGTCCTTTTATATTGCTGGCCCCACCCCCTGGCTTCCTCCCAGGTGAGTCATCCAGGTGAGCCCACCATGGCTCAGGAAGGGGCGTTCCCCCTCGGAGTCAGTGGGTGACCACTCCAACCCATTACATGTGGCAGCTGCACCATTTCAGTGTTCAGTTAAGTCACTACTTTCAGGGACAGGGAGAGCTTCCCGCCTCCCAGCAGGTGGTAGTTATGTTGATGGGAGAAGCCCTCTCATTGACAAGGTGCTATCTAAACTAGAACTTCAGTCGGTATAACTGCACTGCTCCATGGCGTGGATTTTCCACTCCCTTGAACAATGTAGTTATACCAACGTAGTCTGTAGTGCAAGCCTTTCTCCCTCTTGCGACCATCCTGAAAGGGGTAGACAACCGAACCTCCATAAACTTAAACAACAAATGGTCTGGAAGCTCTTTATAGACTAACAAAACATGTAGATGGTATCATGAACTTTCATCAGATCTGAAGAAGTGGGCTGTGCCCACGAAAGCTCATGATACCATCTACATGTTTTGTTAGTCTATAAAGAGCTGCCAGACCATTTGTTCTTTTTAAAGTTTATCCTGTACAGACTAACTCGGCTAGCTCCTGAAGCAACCATACCTCCAGTTTATGGGAATATAGGAACTCCACCTTTCTTGAAAAGTTTGGGATTGCTTACCTTAGAAAGAAAAATAATTCAGAGACCTGATACAAGGTGGACGGAGAATGTATGTTCACCCTATCTCATAACACACAAAGGGCCATCCAATGAAATGAAAAGGTGGGAAATTCAAAACTGAGAAAAAGACCAATTTTTTTCACACAATGTGTAACTGTAAAACTCACTGTCACTGGAAGCTGTTGAGGCCAAAAACTTAACAAGATTCAAACAAGGGTGTTTATATGGATATTGCGAATCTCCATTGTTTTTATAATTAATAACAAGGGATATTAGGCTTTGTGCTTCAGGGGTTAAGCCTATTTATAACCAATGTGAGGCAGATTATTCCATAGCTGCCTATCGTGAGGTTCTTCCTCAGAAGCATTTGGCACAGATCACTCTCAGAAAAAGAATATCAGTGTGGATGGGACTCTGAGCCTATACCATATGCTCTGCCAAGCCCACCAGAAAAATGAAGCTACAGTATAAGTGCATAACTAAATTATTAATCCATAGATAGAGTCCTCTTAATAAACATTTTGCAATGGCTTTCTGTTGTAACCTAAAGAAGAGCTTTACAGTTATTGGCAGTGCTCACTCAGTCTCTCTCCCTCTCTTTCTGGGCCAACTCACTTTTAATTATTTCCTTTAAGCACTAAGGCTGTCAGGGCTGTTTCCAATCCATGAAGGATTCTCTGACAGATCAGCTTTATCCATATTCACTCTTCAGGGTCAGAGTTGGTTAGGGAAGCAAGCTAAACCTCCCTTGATAAACTGTCAAGTTATAACCTTTGGTAATTTAGCCTACAAGGTGGTGTTAGAATTGGTTATGGAAGGAGTTAATAACATGCTTTTCTGAGCACAGCTTTGACTAGCAATCCCATAGAAAGACTTACTCTAGTATCCGAGGAAAAAATAGCTCCTTTAGTATCACAGAAAGAAGAGATCATATTGTGCTTGTGTGACTATTTAAAAGCATATTTGTTTCAAATAACATAGAGATGGTTGACATTATTTGTGGAGAATAAGGTATTTGACAAATTCAGCCTATTTTTCTGTTCATTAATCATTCATGAATTGATCTTGATTTCTACAAAGTTATTTGTTTACTCATAAGTATTTACAGAATCGCTTATTACAAGTACATTTTACCCTCTGGGATACCTATGAATTTTTTTCTTTGTTGTTCCTAGTATATGACCGTCATAGGACTGAAAGGGACATCAAGAGATCATCAAGTCCACTCCGCTGCACTAATAGCAGGACAAGAACCATCTAGACCATCCCTAACAGGTGTTTGTCTAACCTGCTCTTAAAATTCTCCAATGATGGAGATTCCACAACCTCCCTAGGCGATTTATTCAAGTGCTTAACCACCCTGATAGTTAGCAAGTTTTTCTTGATGTTCAACCTAAACCTCCCTTGCTACAATTTAAGCCCATTGCTTCTTGTCTTATCGTCGGAGGTTAAGGAAAGTAATTTTTCTCCTCCTTGTAACCACCTTTTAGGTACTTGAGAACTATTATCATAATCCCTCTCTTTTCTGAACTAAACAAACTCAGTTCTTTCAGTTTTCCCTGATAGGTAATTTTCCCCCCCTAGATCTTTAATCATTTAACCTTGTCACCTATGTCACAAGGAACTGTAGCTGCTCCTGACTGGATGACTGAAACTTTTAAATAGGAGATTAACAGATAAAACTATATAAGGGCTAAAGAATAGGGGATATTCTTGCTCAGATGAAGCTAAAAAGATTCATACCATCATGTGCCAATTATTAGTACAGCAGAGCTCATTCATGAACAGTGACTAGAAACAGCTACAAAGATGGCAAAACCTAAGAGCTGTTTAGAATTTTGAGCAAAAGTCCATGAACACTTCTTGCAATAAATGACCAACTCTGTTTAAGAGTCATAGGTCACTAACCATTCCATCTTATCATCCTGGGTGCTAATTTCATACCCTGCTCAAGAATCTGTTTCCATGACATGTCCCTGCCTTTTTTTTTCCCCATCCAGATTGATGCAGGTGCAATGTTTGGCATATTCAGTGAGAGGCAGCGTTTTGATAATATCATCTCTCTCTTATTCAAAGGGGAAAATAGACAAAAAGCTTTTGAAAAGAATATATATTTTGTATTAGTCTTTGACATAAATACTGAATAACTATGTAGGCATTACAATATGTGAGGTTGTATTTATAATCGCTATTGGATTTCAACTGCCAGAACTAGAATTTTGGGGAACTTTCCATTAACCTGACCTCCTAAGGTGGTGGGCAGGACATTGAAGTAGGAATTAGGAGACCTGGGTTCTGGTCCGGACTCATCTACTGTGTGACCTTAGGTCAGCCACTGCCTCAATTTCCCCTCCCAATCATTGCCGGCATTGTCTACTTAGACTGTAAGCTCACTGTGGCAGAGACTTTCTCTTACAATCTTTGTACAGCACCTAGTACAATGGTTGAAGTATGTAGTAAGCTGTGAGTCAGAGGTGGCCGTACCTAGCAAGCCTTTGAAGCAACTTCACCTGGCTGCATCCTGGGCTGGAGGATTTGTTCCTCCCCCAGCCATCCCTTCTGGGGTGAGTTTTGTTTACCTTTCCTTCAGAGTCTAGAGATACAGCCTAGTTTCATTCTCCCTCCTCCATCATTGGCATGTGATGGAGTTGTATAGTTTTGAATGTGTGGGTGGGGGGGGGGGGGTGTCCCCTGAAGGTTTTAAAGTCCATGTAGAGGCTAGCAGCCAGTGCCGTGCCTAACAGCAACTTTCCTTCTAAGGAGGAAGAGGCAGTTTCTATGCTACCTGCCTTCATTCTCTGAATGAGAGGAGCATTGTCCCAGTGTCATATGAAGTATCTTAGTCCAGCTTGGAACAAAACAATAGCTTGGGGTCTTTCTGGACATTCAATGCTACCCCAGGATTTCTCTCAACAGCTGCCTCTTTTCCCTGGGCCTGTTTGGGGAGCAGAACTACTGTAGTGGGGTAACCTGGCCTCAAAGTATTCTCCACATCTGGCCTAAATGGCCAGTATACATCATTAGAGTCTGCTAGGGACTACTGTGGTATTAACAATAAGTAGTAGTAATAGGATTTTTCCTTGAACAACAAAGTTCCCTCTAAGCTGCACGGCAACACAGACCGTGCAGCTGCTTAATGAGCCCCACCGACCCTACTGGCTGCGAGAGACTTACTGCTCTGATCTCAGCAGGGAGCTGCTGCTGTGGCTGAGGGAGATGTGCCCCTCCCCAAGCCAGGCAGCTCTGTGCTTGGCAGCCCTGAGCCCCTGCTCCTTAAGCAGCTGCACGGCCCAGTGACCACGTAGCTTAGAGGGAACCTTGGTTCTGTCCCAGTGTAATTCCAGCAGTCCATGATAAATGGTTGAAAACAACTTCTTCTTTTCCTTTCCTTTCATTTTTTCCTTTCATTATGGAGTATAAACAAGTTGTCAAAAAGAGCAAATAGAATCTTCATTTACAACCATTGTGGAGACATACATTTTAAAGTAAGACTTACTTTATAGCTGATCTGTGTAACTGACAAGTTCCGTTTCAAATTGTGCTTTGTAGAAAAAATAGAGAGTAGTTCAAGGTAAGTCACAACTTGCCAGAATAAACCTTACTGTGAATTGAGATTTAAGGATTTTAGATTGTAGAATTCTGACTTCTAATGAAATTTTAAAAGCAATGAATTTAGAAGTATAATGAGAAATTTTTCCAGATAGTATTTCCCCCAAATATCTCTCAATGTATCCATATATTTTCAAAGAAGAATGATGTGAATGACTGGATGTCACTGCAGAATTGTGCTGAAAGTTGGGGATTATCTCTTCTTATACTGGCTCACCTTGGGAGTGACTAGGAGCCTGTTGCACGGGCTCGCTCTCTCTCTCTCTCGCTCTCTTTTAAACCATCAGATGACCCTACTGAGGCTGATGTAAAATGAATAGACTTATTTGGTATGGTTCTACCTAATGGGAGTGGGGGGAGGATGGCCACTGTCATTACTCCATATTAGTGATAGCCCTGAACTATATCTTCATTCTGCAAGATGGTGGATCAGAAAACAAACTTTTGGTTTTGGCCTGACCCAAAACTCTTCCAAGTTCATACCACCCCCAAACTTTGGGAAAAATCCTCAACTGAGTTAACTGCATTTAAATTTTTACAGCCTTCTTGTCTTCCTCATTGGCAGCGCCAGTTACTGGGCCACAGTTAATGACCTTCAAATTAAATCAGACCAATAGTTCTGAAAGCCTGGGATTGAATGGGAATGGAGAATACTTCCTCATGTATACAGATAATTCTCCTTCAACGTGTTTAATTAGGAAAAACTTCTGCTTGTTCTGTCTGTTATACCTGTGTTGTAGATAGTGGGCTTCATTCTCTGGATGTATCTATGCTGCACATGTATGATTACAGGACGTCCCCACTATAAGTCGCTCTGGTAGACATGTGTTCCACTCTGAAAGTCGTTGATGCTTGTAGGAACTTACGCATTATAAGTCCTCCAATTCCCACTCTTAATTCACGTGCAAAAAACCTCCCCAATTTGCACAAATGGAAGCCAGCCGCAGGAAAAAAATTCCTCACTTTAAGTTGTTTCACTATAAGTCCAAAGTCTTTTGGAACGTATCTAGGATTTAAAGTGAGGACAGTTTGTAAAGTATGAGTTGATGTACCTAGCTAGCTTTAATGTAGCAGTGAAGGTGCAGCAGCCCATGAATCTTTTATGGCAGCACTTAATCTCACATCGTTGCAGCCTTGCTGATTGTTCTAGTGAATTAAAACTAGTTTAGGTCCATCTACACCCCAGAATCACAGTGTAGGTTTGCCCTGAGTATCTGCCACCTTTCATGAGTACTAAATTCAGGTAAAATGGGGGGGGGACCCTCTAAACTAATGGACCATAGCATTTTACAGGGCCTCAGTTCACCTTCAAGACAGTGCATTTAATATGTACCACCATGATTACAATTGAACAGATGACTCCATTATGCCATATGCCTTTTTATTGGTCTCCAGGGAGTATTTGTAAGTACACAGAGATAAATGTGATTTATTGCTATCATGAGCAAGCCATGTATGTCATATGGCAGGTATAAATAATACACATTTAAAAAACTCTTTTGCTTCTTTAAGCAACATTCTATCAAAATAGCTGATAGACCTTTTTGTGGTTCTAAAATAAAAAAATCCATATCTATGTGCAGTAAAGGTTCAGCATTCCATAAATAATAATTTAAGGTTATTTTATCAAATGTGGCAATCCCAGAAGAAGTATCAGTGTCCTTTGACATACTGTGCTTAAATGATCTTTCCCTTCTTTTCTTGCTTTACTGAGTACTAATCATCTGTGTAATTGAATTGGCAACACTTTCATTGCTAAAGCTATCACTCAATATCTTTTAGTAAAGGTTGCCATCCTGATTTCTGAAAAATATATGGGTTGGGGGTTGGGAAACCTCACAGCTGGAGATTCTAAGATGACAGGTCACTGTTCAATGAATATTGAGAGCTTAGTCCATCTCTTGTTGATGTTTTTGCTTCAGGTTTTCTTTTCTGGTGTTAGGCACATTGTAGAAAGTTTCTAGGTTGCATGCCTAAAAAATGCATTTATAAAGGTGTTTAAGTGGAAGAAAAAATATTTCCAGTACATTTAGCAAGTGGAAAAATTATGTTTTATTTTACAATCACCGGGCAAATGAAGAAACCATAGTGCTCCTGGTAGATAGACCCTCAGACTACCTGTTCCAAACATCTAATATGGGCACTAAGAAAAACTTACTGTGAATTTCAAAATGGGATACATGCCCAATCCTAAAACCCCTTGTTTATCTGAGTAATTCTCTAGAAACACTGACTTCTTCCAGGGTTTGATCCTGTACCATTCAAGTCAATGGGCATTTTCTCATTGACTTAATTGGGGAGTGGATCAAGCTACTGATGAGAACAAAGCAATTGTCATGTGGTGAAAGCTAAATATTTTCATGCATAAACTGAATGAAGTCAATGAAGAAGGAAGTGACTCTGAAACAAAGAATGGATAACGACTGTAAGGTCTGGCCTGGGGTTGTTGCTGTTGCAATTGACATTCATGGCAAAACTCCCTCTGGCCCCATCTGGCCCCAAAGATGTTTTCAGCATTTTAAGATTAAATGTACATACCTTAACCAGTATTGGCAACCATCTATCAGGAAAGTGACCTACTATTTAATCCAAGGATGTGTTCACATTTCATTAATCAATTGGAAAATATATCTGATTTTCTTTACTATACACAGATCTAAGCAGATCGTATTCAAAGTGATGAGTACGATCCCTTTTGTGTATAATTTCACATAAGAAAGTAGCACAGAAGTTAAGACACTTCAAAGAGACTGAGTCATATCCCCTTAGCTACTGTATAATTAAACAAAAATGTATTGATGTAGGTTCTCCTTGATCTTTAAGTTTGAAAACAAAACAAAAAAAGACACATTCTGTATTCATCTCATCTAAAAGAGGAGCATTACCTTTTTGCCATTTTTTTCCTGAAAATTGGATCAGTTTGGTATGAAAAGAGTGCCCCAGCTACGACGGGAACATTTATGAATACCAATATAATTTGCATTCCACTTGATTAAATTGTGTGGATCTTTGATTAACAATTGGCCAGATATGACCTTTACATATAGGACAGAAGATGTGTGCAATGACTGGTAAGATTTAGTGTGTTGTTTTAAGTTGCAGGCAAGGGGACACCTTGCTTCTTCTTGCTCAGCATGTTTCAAATAGGTTTTAGCTGAAGCAAATTAGGTATAGCTGCATGAAATGAAAACTGCCACCACCTGACTCTGCCAACTTAAACAAACAGATTCAAAATGTTATTTTTAGATATATGGATTTAAATATTCCAGCTTCACAGTCGGAGAAGTTAATCTTCCTTTAAAGAGACTTGTAATGTTTCCACATGGGGCTTGTTCTCTGAGGATATGGAGTTTCTATTTTCCTTACGGAAGGGTTTGTTTTCTATTTATTTATTTTCAAGCAAATTGTTATTTAGGGCCAGATTTTGCTACAGTGAGTAGATCTTTACTCCAGAAGTAGAACTATTGAGCCAGATCTCCATCTGGTCTGAAAAGGCATAGTCTCATAGACTTCATTTGAGCTATGTCACCAAGTTAGTCTCTGTCCCTTTGACTTCATTGAGACTGCCCAAAGTGACGGTAGAAAGGCATGATCACCTGGTAAAAGAAGATCAGAATAAAGGCTAGCGTACACAGAAGATTAAATTGTGTATGAAATGGTATATATCATGGGTTCCCAAACTGGGGGGCGTGAAGAAATTCCAGGGGGGGCACGAGGCAACCCAGCCTCCCCCCCCCCCCCATCAAGTTTTGCTGCCCTGTTCAGTTCCTTTTTTCCTTTTTTGCTCAACAAGTTTTGCTGCTATTGGGGAGGGGGGGGGAGTGAGGGTTTTTCAAAAATCAAAAAGGGGGTGTGATGTCAAAAAGTTTGGGAACCACTGGTATATATTATGTAAGCTACAATACACTGTTATACAGGACCATGGCAAGTCAGATCATATCCTAAAAGAAATTTTTGTATGTAGCATTTTGTTTGGTTTTGAACATATAAGATAACAAAAACTTGTTTTTAGGTTCTGGGGCTTTTTATGTTAGAGATGTAACTCACTGTATAGAATATTTTGATACAAAACTGTCAGTGCTACTGAGTTATAGGAAAAAGCATTGAATTGGTATGAAAAGCATTTTAGAGAGTCTGAATATTATTATTAGGGATATAGCAACAATATAGTTCAGTGTGTCCTAGTCCAACTCTTACAAACCATGTCCCTGGTTGTTTAGATATCAGAATAACATGCACATGGACGTCTCAGTGCCCTTTTCTGAGATAAATCCTGCCCTGTGCTCTTGATCTCTGTGGCCTCCATATAGGTTGCAGACATCCTGTAATGTAGAAATCTTTTTCAGCACAAAGAACCTGTCCAAGAAAACGAATAAACTAAAGGGTTTAGATGGGTTTTCTCTAAGAAAACGTCTTTAAACCTTTTCGGCTTTAATTAGGCAAAATTTCTGCATTTCATGTCTCTAGAACTCATAATTGTTAACATTTCCTTAAGGAAACAGATGAGGGTGCTGGCATGACAGCCTTAGAAAACTGCAAGCAAGCGCAATTTTGAATTCAGGCCAATTTGATTTTAATGACTGGCTGACTTAGTGACTCTTATGAAAAATAACTTAATATGTAGTATGAGGCATATGCTTGAGATATGCCCTTTTCATAACTGGAAATAGCCTCTCATTCTTGCTATTAAGAAGTAGATTGTGCTACAAAGGCACAAGGAGGGATTGTGCTCTAGGAAGGGATTGCAGCCTGCTTCACCCTCCAACCACACTGATATATCTGGCTTCTTCCAAGTAGTTGCTCCATCTCCACATCACTCCTCTTGAGGAAATCCTTGCACCTTACAAGAATCCTTGCACCTTCCCTCCACCAGACAGAGTGAAGGTCTCCTTGTACCATGATTCCTAGCATAGCAAAAGCTGTTTCTTCTGTTTGATCACTTCTTCTAGGTGAACAGACTGAAGTGATTTTTTTTCTGTATGGAGGAGTATCTAGGTGTGAAGCCTGTTCATGTGTATCTTCAAACAATAACCACTTAGCTTTTTGGATACCTCCCAGACTTGATTCTCATCTCATTTATACCAGGTTGTAAATCAAATTATAGCTTCACTGAATTAAATGGAGTTGCGCTATTGAATTGTCACTGGTATGTGAAACGGATGTGAAATCAGACTGTCCTGGCATCTAGGAGCAAACTTTCACCCAAACAGGAGGATTCACTGTATGTTACTCTGGTGTTTGACATGTGGCCAAGACTTCCAGAGGGACTGTGGCTGCTCACCAGGTGAAATAAAAGAAAAATCCCACGTGTAGAGTATCACACCAGCTTTTTACTTACTAGTTACAATGGAATGTATTATTCCAGCTTATTACGGTAGCTCATTATTAAGGAACTCCATTAATAGTGTTTCATTTTTATCCTCCAGCTAATGTTTATGTAGGTAAAAATGACGGATTTCATTGATTAATTTGACTTTTCTGACAAGTGTTAGTCCCATTTCATGCCAAGCCCCATATCCAAAAGAGTAAAATAAAAATGACTCATGATAACTGGAAATTGAATGACTAAACACAGGGTCATTAAAGTTATAGCAAAGATACGATGTTTCAACAAATGAAAAATACAATGATTTGACTCCAAACCATCGTGATCGATGTTTTATTTATTTTTAAAGTGTTTTTACTGTTATATATTCAAGGAGGGGGAAATAGTCATTATTTTATTTCATGACTTTCAGTCTTTTTACAAGGAATAGTTAAACTGCTGAAGATTTTCTTTTCTTGTAAAATTGTAATTTGCCTTTGAAAGAAGTTAAACTATTAATCCCTCCTTCCTCCTTTGTCCCTCCCCTACCACATACACAAGATGTATAGGCCAGATCCTCAGCTGGTATAAACTAGCAGAGTTCTATTAACTTCAATTGAACCAGGGTGATTTTCACCAGTGTAGGGGATAAGATGGAGAGGAGAGGCATTTCTGACAATGCAACAAAGTGATGACAGAAGGATGATAATGGGTTGCCCATGCTCTCATTGAAGTCAGTGTAATCTTTTCTGTTTGCTTCTATGGCAGCTGGATACAGCTCTAAAACTATTATGTTCATTTGGATATTGATATACAAATTGATAGAAGTTTATCATTTAGATTAAAAGGATGTTGGTTGCTGCAGCTAATTTTTATATCATGCATTAAAATAGTTTTATTAATCTGCTAAACAAATGACATTTTCACTATATTGTATCTCTGCAACTTGTTATTACAGTTCTCTGGACAACTGTTTGAATGTCCCCTAACTTTTTGCCATTTCTGATTTTACCTTCTGGTATGGCTTTTTAAATTCTTAAAAGACTTTGTGGGTGACATTATTGCCTATAAAAGAGAAGGAACAGGAGTTCTGAAAGTTTCTCCACATACCTCTGCAAATGCATTTTAGTTTATAACTGTACAATACCCGCTGACTTTCTTTTAAGTGGCTAAAATAATTTCCAATTACATCTTCTCCAGAAGGCTAAATTCTTTCGAATTTTGTGGCTTGGATCCTCATTATGTCCTGCATGGCAGAATGAAGCACCCAAGTGGATCAGAAGCAGGATCCGGGCCTAAGTGATTGCATATATACACAACATATGTTGCATGTGAGAGAGCCCACATATCCATGTCATTATGCAACTTCATGATCAAAAGTTGATTTTTGTGGATGCAGATTTGGCTACACGCACACGCATATTTCTGGCACGTAACTTTCTGCTGGCCATTTCCCCTGAAGAAGCAGTTGACAAGAATCACAGGCCTATTAGTGTTGGTAAACATGACTCTACAGCATGTGTTGGGAAAAGATTCCTTCCCTTTTCCCCACTTTGGGCCCTATGCAGTTTTCCTGCACAGTGCCTAGTTGTGCCATGTGATCAATGGAAAAAAGAGATTTCACCCATAGATACCATTTAGTGGCATTATTTTAGCTATCAGTGTATGGTTCCTCATTTTGTGTGCAGAGAGCCAAAGTTGCAATTCTACAAAGGGAACTGTCAGTACATCTGAGGGAAGAAATTGACCCCTGAATCTTAGTTGCTTAGAAAACTCCCCAAATAATTAATCATTTTGGTATTCTAGTATAGTTCTTCTCATCAGCTGTGAATAGCACTTACGGTAGGTCCAAACTGTAAAAGTATCTGATTAATCTTTTCTCTAACATTAGGATTTGGCAGAATTGTAAACTAGAAAAAGCATCTCTAATTTGCGTATCATTTTGTTGAATAATTTATTTGAGTCAAGATATGAATCATTCTTTATTACGGAATGCAAAAGCACTCATAACCTAGTAATAGAATTTCAACACTAATTAGCTGGAAATAAAAATTGTAAAGACACTTGATCCTAATTAGGAATGCACTGGTGTTGATATGCTGTTGGCCTGACTCTGATCTCAGTTACATTGTAAATCTGGAATAACTCCAATGAAGTCACAGGAAATGAAGCAGTATAAATGAGAAGAGAATCATGTCTTGTGTCTCTGGTGCAATTTGGATCTAGCTCCATAGATTGAATTTAAACTGCTTTATTTTTCTGCTAACATCTTCAGTTCATTTACTTCACACTGGCTATCTAAAGCATATAAATTTTAGCCATTATCTAATTCAAGTAGTGGATCTGGGTATGCTAAGAAAAATTCACATCTCTTTTGGGACTTATATGCAAAAACCAGTGTGAATGTAGACAATTTATATAAAAAGTGGCTCATAAAATATGTAATATTCATAAATTGCAAATCTAACACAATTGTTGATGTACATGGCAAATGCCTTGCAGATTATAGAGCTTCACAATGTCCATTTTGAAGTTATCCAAACCCTCTGAGACTCTCTCTTTTCCTTCCATGTTTTCTTTCTCCAGTTTTTTCTCATTCATATCTTCAAAATTATCTGCCCCGTGTCTTCTATTCCAAACCCCTTTTTTCTTGGTTCTGAACAAGACCTCAGGGTTCCTCGACTCCTCCTCTAGCCCAAACTTTCTCTACTTCTAGACAGGCTGCTTAGCTCCTAACTAATGTTCCCAATTTTGTAGTCAATGGCACGATTAGGCACTCATTAACACTTGTGTGGGGATGCAACAATGTTGCTTTTTATTGTTCTGGAGTAAAACAGAATCAGGAAAATATGATTTTATTAAGCACTAAATTTAGCTGCTGGAGCAAAACTAGAAAATACTGGTTTATTTCAGATCTACCTTCCTTCACTCCCCCCGCCCCATAATATTGGGCTGAGAAAATAATTCATAGCAAATCATAACTGACATATTTTGCTTTTTTCCTTGTTGTAAATTGCCAGATAGCAACTCACAATTGTATTCATTATATGTTGATTCATTATATAAAATTATTTGTTGTATAATTCTATAAATAATACTTGCTCTATTAAGCAATTTTTATGAGCAATTTGTTTTGAATATTTTATATTCACTTTTTCAGGCTTTGTAGACCCTGAGCTGTTGGCGACTGGAACTGAAGGTATTATTTGTTTGGCAGTGCCTAGTAAAATGTGTCCCTGATCTCTATTTGGGACCATTAATTGTTACTACAATAGAAGTTATTCAGTAATAATTGTGACTGGAATCAGGTTACATAGCTGGTCTATTTTCTCCCTTCCTGGATGAGTGTAACTCTTGATGCTAATTTTTCCAGTTTGAATATCCTCATTTAGGAGATCAACGTTTGCTGTTCATGAATATTGTCTAACATTCCACCCTAAAGCTGTTTGAATTTGTGCTGAACCAGCTCCAGAATCAGGGTGAGTGTACAGTTCAATGCAAAAAAACCCACCTTTTTTAGACTGCCCTCCATGCAAAGCACTGAGTGTCAATGAGCACATCTTGGGATTTGGCCTTGTGACATGCCCTACATACCCAGGGATACATTGGTAGAACAGCAGCATAACATGAAACTCCTTACTCGTGACTGGGAGGTTTAACAAGATGATCATCCTTGGACAAATATGTGTTTCCTTTCCATCTGGGTATAGAGTGACTTTCTAAACACAAACCACCTACTATAGTCTTTTTCACCATCTTGATTCTTCTGGTTTGGGTGGATATAAATGTAGTCACATTGCCCTTCAGTATTACCTACTTATTAGCACAGTTTGAGGAGGCTTATTCAAGAAGCACACAGATTCATAGAGGCAGGCACTCTGTTCGCTTATTTTGTTGTTTCTAAAAGCATCTTATATAAGGAAAGAACCCATTCAGTAACTTTTCTGAAGAGCTCAAGTGCAAAAGCCCATCTCTTTGGGAGTTTGTCTTCTTTCTGTTCTGGAAGTCCTAAATCTAATGACTTTGATATGGTGACTTTTCCCCCTATTGCTTGTGTGCTGGTATATTCCCTAGCATTGTGCCGTTTCAGCGTACCTACTCTTTCTGAGTTTTCTGTAGGCTCTTAGCAGGAATCTTGACTGAAAATCTGCTTTTAGAATGTTATTAACATAATGTTTGTGATTTCTGAATCGCAATTAAATTTTAAAATCTGTTTAAAAAAACCCCTTATGGTCTATAGTCCAGGGATTTAACCACATATGTGTAGGGGTGGGGGTCATGCAGGATTATCACTACCTCTTATTCTGGAAAAATTGCAAATGCTTGGGGCATGTCATTTTACCCTTAGGATAAAGGCTAATCTTCCAGTATTTAACACGTGGGAGTCTAGTCAAGAAATTGAGGTTACAAGTAGGCCAATAGTTGTAATAGGAACTACTATGTTACAGAGGCAAGAAATTTCCTGGTGTCTGAAAAGTGGGGCAGCTCAGTATCATTGAGAAGGAGTAGTCTTGGCTTTTCTACACCTTCTCATGGAAAACCCCATTTAGGGTTGCCAGATATTTTCACAAAAAATCCCAAACATGGCAAAAAAAAAAATTGGTTGAGCAAAAAAAAAGAGACCAAAATTCCCGCGCTCCCCTGGCCCCCGCCACACGTGGCAGGGGAAAAATATCCCCGCCGGCCTTCCATCTGAGAAAAACAGAAAATACCAGACATGTCCAGTATTCTCTGGGTTTTTTAACTGGACAGAAGATGCAATTACTGGACTGTCCGGGTGAAAACCGGACACCTGGCAACCCTAACCCCATTTCTCTTAGCCTGCTTTCCTGCTGTGACTAGTTCTTTCTACTACTGAGATTTCCCAATTTCTTCCTCAGAGAGAGGGTGAGCTGTTATCTGGATCTATAAGGGCTCTCCTTCCAACTCTAAAAAATACATAGAAGCAGTCTGGTGAATCTATCAGATATTACATGTACCAAGTGAGACTTCCCACAGAAGAGGGGACACAGAGGATTGGAATGCTAGAGGGTCTACTGGCACTCTTGTGTGTTGTGCTCACCCATAAAAATAAGAATATGCACTTGCATCTTAAATTACATTATTTTTGTTTAAGAAAAATCCAGCAGCAGTATTGCTACCTCCATGAATGAAAAATTATGACTTAAGCCCCCCAAAATTGTTGGCTTAAAATAAACTTTGGGGCTCTCTTTTTGCCTTATGTTTTTCAGAACTTTTAGAACATAAGAACGGCCATACTGGGTCAGACCAAAGGTCCATCTAGCCCAGTATCCTGTCTTCCAACAGTGGCCAATGCCAGATTCCGAACAGGGAATCATCAAGCAATCCCTCTCCTGTCACCCATTCCCAGCCTCTGACAGAGGGCAAGGGACATCATTCCTACCCATCCTGGCTAATAAGTATTGGTGAACCTAAACTCCATGAATCGATCTAGTTCTTCTTTGAACCCTGTTAAAGTCCTAGTCTTTACAACCTCCTCTGGCCAGGAGTTCTACAGGTCGACTGTGCGCTGTATGAAGAAAAACTTCCTTTTGTTTGTTTTAAACCTGCAGCCTATTAATTTCATTTGGTGACCCCTAGTTCTTATGTTATGGGAACAAGTACATAACTTTTCCTTATTCACTTTTTCCCCACCAGTCATGATTTTACAGACCTCTATCAAATCCCCCCAGTCTCCTTTTTTCTAAACTGAAAAGCCCCAGTCTTTTTAATCTCTCTTAATATGGGACCCATTCCAAACCCCTGATCTTTTCTGTTGCCATTTTCTGAACCTTTTCCAATGCCAATATATCTTTTTTTCTTTTTGAGATGAGGCAACCACATCTGTATTTAAAGTACAGAAATACCACAAAGGCAGCCAACAAAGGATAATCTCAGATTTGTTGTCTGCTCTGCCAACCTGACCTTGTCTCTTATCTTGTCAATATAGCAATAACTTGGGTGCTCTAAAGTTCTTTTGAGAATGCCTTTGCTTAACAAGGTTAAACAATCTTGCCAGATACATTCTCATATCTACTTTCCTTTCCATTGGTCCTATTGATCAAGATTTTGATCTAAACTGATAGAAGTAAAGCAACCCCTGATTGGAAGTCAACATTATCCTTCAATTCATGGAGTAAAATCTTGGCCTCACTGAAGTCAAAGGCAAAGCTCCTATTGACATCAGTGGCACCAAGATTTCATTGAGTGTGTTAATGTTAGGGACAAGAAAAGTGAGCTTCACGGTACAAGTTTTGGAAGAGTCTCAACCTGAATTACAATTTGGCAAGGTGAGTTTAAATCAGGTCTGTTTACACTGTTTAGTAATAAATATGTAATAAATTACTGAATATGTTTATAACTTTCCAGGGAAGATTTTTAGGTTATAAAATATATAAAATATGTGTAACTTAAAAAACTGGAATGGATTTGTTGCAGTTTAACAGTACAAATGTATTTGGTAATTATTTTAAATGACTGACTTAAACTTGCTGTGTTGTCCTGTTTATCCTTTTCTATAATATAAATGGGAACATTTAAAACAGATGTATTAAAATAGTATCTAGCTGTAACATAGCTAATCTGTGGAACTCACTGTCTTGTGATGTTATAGTAAACAGCTGAGGGCCTAGATAAACCTATGGGAAATGGTCCTCTGAGAGCATAAGTATCCTGTCTTCCTAAGTAACCTATCCTACCTATCCTAAGTAACACATTACATGCTGGGTTCAGAAAGTATCTTTGCCCTCATTACAGGCAGCTAAAATAGCTCATATTACTAATATTTTTGTTAAGAAAATAGTTGTGTTTAAAAATGGTTCTCTTATGTTTACTCTCTTCCCCCTTAAAATGCAAACCCAATTGCTTATCAGGTAGAATTCCCTAAATATCTTGTACATTTTGAGATGTATGAGCACTCTCAATCATAGGGAGGGCCCAGTCCTGAAAAGATCTTGCTCGAGTGCATAAGCACTTGCAGGATCAGGCTTTTCATCATTAGATTCTTTTGTGAAGATTTAAAATTGAAGAAAGTAAAATTTAGGGGAAATTTTCTTATAGAATGAAATATAAGGAGAACATAAGAAATGTAAATGTCAACTATAATCTTCATCGAGAACTTTCTATGACATAACGTATGTGACTGAACACTCAATAGGGATTATATTGGAGGCTTTTACATCCCTAACAATTTATATTTGTCCATAGCAATGCCTTTAACATAACATGCCCCCGATGTGTTCTTAGGAAAGAAGCACAGCCTTCCATGTTAATGATCAGGCATTTATTCCTGCCTCAGAGAGTAATGATTTATCTGACTTTGACCATCTTGTAAGCATCATGGTGCATAGGAATCAAGCAGAGAAATACATAAGACACATCTTTATTGATTTATATGTACAATGACATTTATAGTGTGTGGTTGCCCAAAATAACCACCTGCAATTTGATCTGATCAGGGATACAAGTTCTCAGACATTGCCTCAAGAATAAATAAGAACCGCAAACTGGAATTTAAGGAAATAACAGTAATTGAAATCTTTAAAGCAGGCATTGTTCTAGTTTATATGTGTTGGACTTAAATCACCAGATAATTTTAGTACATCAGAATAGTAAGAGGGGAGATTTCTGCTTTAGAAAGCCACTTACTGTGCATGAGAGTAATATGGAGGACAGGGGTGCCATTTCAGATGGGGCCGGAGGGGGCAATCTGTGCCTGATGTGATGCGGGGCTGGAAAGATTGAGCATGGGGGGGAGACTGAGGACAGAGGCTTCAGCAGTGTTACTGAGCATGCTCAGTACAAGCCAAGCACCAAATGGGGTGGGGGGATTACCCCATCTATCCTTTCCCACACACACACATCATCTTTATCCAGGGGCTACTTAGGTGCTGGAAAACTACTTTTTGGGCAGACTGCTTAGCAATTAGCTGACAGGAGCACTGTGTCGAATTCCTATCTAAAAAAAAGAAAATTAAATAAATTAGACCCACTCAGCTCTAACACTAGCATTTTCTGACATCTTGTGGCAAGTCACTTAAGGGACATTGGTTAGCCTTAAAATTTTAATGTCTGTTCTTACTTCATTACTAACTCTGTGGAGAGAGACAGACTCTGTCAGGACTCCTGGGCTCTATCTCAGCTCTGGAAGGGGAGTGGGGTCTAGTAGGTTACAGTGGTGGGGCCGGGGGAGGCGGGCAGATACATTTCAGCTCTATATAAGAACATCAGAATCACCATACTGGGTCAGACCAAAGTCCTTCTAGCCCAGTATCCTATATTCTGACAGTGGTCAATGCCAGGTGCTTCAGAAGGAATAAACAGAAGAGGCAATCATCATAATCCATCGCCTGTCGCCTATTTTGTTTGTTTAAAATCTGCTGCCTATAAATGTAATTGCGTCAGCTTCTTGTGTTATGTTAGTGAAGGAATAAATAACATTTCCTTATTCTATTTTTCCACACCATTCATAATTGTATTGACTTCTAACATATTCCCTGACTCTTTAGTTGTTTCTTTTCCAAGCTGAAAAGTCCCAGTCTTGTTAATCTCTCCTCATATGGAAGCTGTTCCTTATTCCCTAATCATTTCTGTTGCTCTTTCTGTATCTTATCCAGATACAATATATCTTTTTTTTTAGATGGGGTGACCAGATCTGTATATAGTATTCAACATGTGGACATACAATATTCTGTTAGCTTTTTAGTTTTTAGACTGCCACTGCACATTGAACAGATATTTTCAGGGAACTATCCACAAGGATTCCATGATTTCTTCCTTGAGTGGTTGTGACGTAGTGGAGGTACCTGGCTGGTTTCTATGCTGGCTCTGTGGTAACCCCCACTGGCTGCCATCGGTACCACAGCCCAGAAGGACTGGAGATGAGTCATTATGCAAAGAGGGTCTCTCAACCTGTCTGACCAGCTACCCCCCAAGGAGAGAGACAAAGGAAGGGAAATGCTGCCCTGGCTGGGGCAGGGCTGGAAGAGAGTGGGTTAGTTTCTGTCTGGGATCATGGAGGAACCAGCCTAAGCCAGGGGCTGGGATTTAGGGGCCCAATCTCCCCATCGCAAGGGGGCTGAGGCATCCTAGACCTGCCCTGTAACCAGATTACATCGGTGCTGTGCTGTGCTGTGCTGTATCCTGGAGAAGGAATAAACTCCCTCCATTCTACGGGCTGGTGGAGTCTGTTCGTGCCATTACGGGGGTGCAGGAGTCAGGGGACCCCAACGCGTCGTCACAGTGGTAACAGCTATTTTAGACCCCATCATTTTTGTAGCTATAGTTAGGATTATATTTTCCCATGTGCATTACTTTGGATTTAGAATTCAGTGTTAATATCTACCCTTGCGTTGCCCAGTCACCCAGTTTTGTGAGAGACCTTTGTAACTCTGCAATCAGCTTTGGATTAGACACTGTTTAACCCTTTTTCAAGAACATTTATGAGAAGTTTTAACAGCAACGGTCCAGATGCAGATCCCTGAAACACAATACTCATTCCTAGTCCCTCCCCCGCTATCTTTTAAGTGGAGTGTATGGCAATGTTTTCATGATGATCTAATGATCCTTCAATTGCTTGAATACCCGGCCTTTTGTTGTTCTTAATCACTCTGCCTCCCTCTTTTTATAACAAACTCCCTGCCCCCAAGGCAAAGTTGCAAGCAGTTCAAATTCTGTTGCATTTAAGACTTGCCTCTGGAGTCCGGGCATGCAGCTTTAAGCTGACCTCAAGTATGAAATCCAGGGGTTAAAATTCAGGAGGAGAGCTACTGCCTCCTAACCCCCCATAAATGGCACCCTTGATGGAGGAGTGAAGTATGCCACTAAAAAGTCAGCACTTACCACCATCATAGTGTCTGTCATACTAGCATTAACATCCATTTCTTAGAATGGGGAAGTATACATGGCAAGATATCATGGCATCCTATCAGCCTCACCAAAGGCTCTTAAGTAAAGTAAGTTGTCATGGGATAAGAGAGAAGGTCCTTTCATGGATTGATAACTGGTTAAAAGACAGGAAACAAAAGGTAGGAATAAATAGTAAGTTTTCTGAGTGGAGAGAGATAACTAGTGGGGTCCCTCAAGGGTTTGTCCTGGGACCAATCCTGTTGAACTTATTTATAAATGATCTAGAGAAAGGGGTAAACAGTGAGGTGGCAACATTTGCAGATGATACCAAACTGCTCAAGATAGTTAAGACCAAAGCAGACTGTGAAGAGCTTCAAAAAAGATCTCACCAAACTGGGGTGATTGGGCAACAAAATGGCAAATGAAATTTAATGTTGATAAATGTAAACTAATGCACATTGGAAAAAATAATCCCAACTATACATACAATATGATGGGGACTAATTTAGCTACAACTACTCAAGAGAGATCTTGGAGTCATTGTGGATAGTTCTCTGAAAACATCCATTCAGTGTGCAGCGACAGTAAAAAAACAAATAGAATCTTAGGAATCATTTAAAAAGGGATAGAGAATAAGATAGAGAATATCTTATTGCTGCTATATAAAACCATGGCACGCCCGCATCTTGAATACTATGTACAGATGTGGTCGCCTCATCTCAAAAAAGATATATTGGCATTGGAAAAGGTTCAGAAAAGGGCAACACAAATTTTTAGGGGTTTGGAATGGGTCCCATATGAAGAAAGATTAAAAAGACTTGGACTTTTCAGCTCAGAAAAGAGGAGACTAAGGGGGGAATATGATAGCAGTCTATAAAATCATGACTGGTGTGGAAAAAACAAATAAGGAAAAGTTATGTACTTGTTCCCATAATATAAGAACTAGGGGTGACCAAATTAAATTAATAGGCAGCAGGTTTAAAACAAACGAAAGGAAGTTTTTCTTCACTCAGGATTTATAAATCAACCTGAGGATCTCCTGGCCAGAGGATGTTGTGAAGACTAGGACTTTAACAGGGTTCAAAGAAGATCTAGATCGATTCATGGAGGTTAGGTCCATCAATGACTATTAGCCAGGATGGGTAGGAATGGTGTCCCCAGCATTCATTTGTCTAGAAGTGGATGACAGGAGATGCATCGTGTGATGATTACCTGTTGTGTTCCCTCCCTCTAGGACATCTGGTATTGCCAATGTTGGCAGACTGGATACTGGGCTAGATGGACCTTTGGTCTGACCCAGTCTGGCCATTCTTGTAAGTGTAGATGCTCAAGCCCAAGATTAACGGACACATGACTTTACACTGTAGAAATACGCTGATGGACTCTATATCAATGGAGGATAGGGACATACTAGAAATGGTCAGCTGAGACAGATACAGCCTTTGTCAGCACAGAATTCTTCTATGCTAAGGGAATTTCTTGATGGCTGCTTATGGAAAGATTTGGGCCCATTTGTGATGTAAAGGGGGCATCTGTCAGCAGAGAATCTGGCCCTTGGTCCTCAGAGTGGAATGAAGCCTTTTAACATATTTAATGTTTGAAATTAGCTTCTATGGGCACACAATACATGGTTTTTAGTCATTTGGTCACTCCCCCTAGTGGACACTCCACAGGATAGCTCTCCCCTGCTGGCACGATGCTCCCAGTGGCCACTCTCATATCCTGTCCCTCTGAAAGAAGCCCCTCCCTTTACATGTTATGCACAGCCAAACCCTGGCTTGCATTAAGTTAGGAGAAGAGAAAGCTGCCTACCAAATTTGGTGGCCCTACCTCTTAACTGTTTAGGAGGCGTTCTTGAGCAAATGGAATTGCAGACACCCAGACAGATGCACTCTAACACATAGTGTGGGCAGGCTCCTCTGTTTCAGTGCAGCAAATATAAGTCTATCCAGGAAGCACCTTCACATGTTTACCATATTCCCCATCTCTGACTCTGGAAAACCAAGTAAGCTTCCTGCCTTAATTTTTTTTGTTTGTTTTATTTTTTCCTCTCTCTCCAAACCCTTAATAGCCCCTCTCCCAATTTTGCCACACATTTGTGTAATTACAGTGAAAAATGTACCAGACACAATGTGTTTGTCCATCCTTTACCATACATTTCTCTCATCAAACACTCCAACTTTGTCTTTACATGCTAGATTTCACTGTGCTGGGGCTATGTCACTTTGAGGGGGGAGGGTATGTGTGAGAGAGAGACACACATACAGTGTGTGTGTCTCACTGCCCTCTTTTTGCCTGCTTTGGCACGTGCTGAAGAACCTAGAAAGCTGAAAAGGGCTGGGATGATGAGATAGCTGCAGATAAGCCAAAAGCACATTCTGCCCTTGCACTTCAATGAGACCTCATTGAAGGCCCCCTTTATGCTTTCAGGCATGGCCTTTCCTGAGAGACTGCCATTGTCAATCGTGTCAAATGGCAGCGAATTCTATTTTGGCTCTGTAATGTCAACAGCAGCCTGCTAAATTAAAATGACTCATCGTGGCTTGAGAGGCTTTGAGGATGAGTTTGGGCAGGCTACAAAGTGTTCCGATACGTAGCTGAGTTATAAGGTGGAATTCTGGCCTAGCTGAATTCAGTAGGAGCTTGGCCAATGAGAAAGGTTGGACCCTATGGTTAAGGTGCTACCCTAGTAGTTGCTGTAAACTTTGTGTGACTTGGTGCAAGGCACTTAGGCTCTCAGTGCCTCAGTTCCCACTCTGTAGAATGAGGAGAATAGCACTTCCCTAATTCACAGGGTTGTTGTGAGAACAAATATATTAGTGTGGGAAATGTTCTGATGGGGGCTATAGAAGTACCTTAGATCAGTGGTTCTCAACCAGTGGTACACATACCCTGGGGGAAACACAGATCTTCAAGGGGGAACATCGACTCATCGAGTTCAGTGTTTCCCAGCCTATGGGTCATGATGCCCAGGGAATCACAGGATGGGTTTACAAGTGCAGGGTCGGCATTAGGGGGTGACAAGTTGGGCAGCTGCGCAGGGCCCCATGCTACAAGGGACCAAATGAAACTAAGTTACATATGACCAGTTCAGGCTTCCACCATGAATAATGGTGCTCAGGCTTGTGCCTCAGCAGTGGGCACCAAGGGGTACAGTAGTCAGGAAAGGTGGAGAATCACTACATTAGAGAGACCTCAGTTGGGCCAAGATTTCACCATGAATCTTTTCTGCTCCATCCCCTTTTCTCGATTCCTTTCTTTCCGCAAACAGATCCATCCTCTGATTCCTTGGACCCAACTCCAGCTCATTCAACCAAGTAGAATCCATGCCCTACCTGCAGCTCTCTCTAGGCCTCTACTTCTCATGTGGTGCCTCATTCTCGTCTCTTCTTCCAAACGTGTTAAACTCAGGTGAACCAATGTGAACTGCTTTTTTAAAAGAACAGAGGGGAAGGGCGTAAAAAGGACAACAGAAGAGATGAAAATAAAATCAAAGCTAGAGAGAAACAATAAAGAGCAGTGGACTGTTCTGTCTGGGAAGTCCCTGTGATATTTAAGCCTCCTGCTGCATGCAAACATTTCATTAATATACTGATGGCTTTTTATTTTCCTAAGCCAAATTGTTTCAGTACAGTCCTGAAAATTGGCTAGGTATGTAGTTATAAAATACAGTAATTGCCAGTTGGATTTCCCCTTCACTATAATCAAAGAATTTCTACCCCAAAAACCAGTTTTTCGTATTCTTCGGGTGTGTGAGGGGTTCGGGGTGCGATCACCCCCTCCCAAGGCGAGAGGGGGGGTCAGCGGACCCCTGCGGCGCCTCTTCGTCCGTACCTGTTCCGGTCTCTGCCCGAGAGTCTGGGCAGTTGGGTGCGATCACCCCCTCCCGAGAAGGAAGGGGGGGGGTCTGCGGACCCAGTGTGTGTTACCCGTCCTCGTTGGATGGGGCCGGGGCCCCGCTGTCTGGTCTCCCCTCACTCAGGAAGTGCTGCGATCCTGCGGTGAGCCTGGGCCGGTGTTGCTGGGAGCGGACAGCTCCTTCGGGGGAGGGAGAGGGACCCGGCCCCGCCCTCTCTCCGGGTCCCAGCCCGGGGCCCTAAACGCCGGGCTGGCTCGAGCCCCGGCGTGGCAGACGGGGGTTATCCCGCCCGTAACCCGTCGACCCACGGGCGCCAGAAGGCTTCCCCCCCGGGCTGTTTCCCCCCTCCTCCCGGTCCCCCGGGACGCGTCGCCGCTCGGCCGGGCTCACCGTATCTCCGGGGGTCGGGTTCGAGGTCAGTCCACGGGGAACCCTGGTGCCAGCCGCCTGCCGAGCCTCCGACCCCAGCCGGGTCTCTCTCTCCGGGTGCGTCGGTCCCTGTCCGGTTCGGCGTCTGACCTGGGGCTGGCCGCTCGCCAGCCGTGGGGGCTGCCCTGGGAGCCCCAGCGGCGGGGGTGGGCCGCCTGCCGGGCCCGAGTGCGTCCCCGGTCCGTCCTGGCGACCGGGCCTCTAGCGCTCCCATCTCCTCCTCTCTGGTGGGAGGCTCCCCCCCCTTCCAGCCGGCGGGCCGTTTTCAAGCGGCCCGCCGGACGTGACGCGGGTGGGGGGCCCCGCCCCTCCCCGTGACGCGGGCGGCGCGCCGGCCGCGCTTCGGGCCCGGCTCGGGCGCGTGGCTCCTCCCGCCCCACCGCAGAGGGAATTACCCTCCGCCCGCTGGCGCAGGCGCGGCGGCCGGCTTTTGCTTTGCCGGCCACCGGGGCCGCGTCTGCGGCGCGGCGGTGCTCTGCCCGCCGCTCCGCCTCCTTCCCTGCCGGCTCGGCCCTTCCCCGTGCGGGCCGCCGGCGGCCCGTCACAGGGTGTGAGTAGACTAGTTTTGTGGCTAATTTTTGAGAATGTAGTATAGCTTCTCTATGCTGTTTCTGTATTTTGAAGATGTGATTGATAGTTACTAACCTCCTTCATAGGATTAGTCCCAAGGCATAAGTCATTAAAATTTATAAACAGACTTGAGATAATTTTATTTTTATTTTTTATATTTTTGATAGATATCAATGTTTATTTGAAAACATCTTTTTTAAAGTTTTATCAATTTAAATTTTTGCAGTTGCAAGACATTATGGGGGGGGAGGGTTAGTCCATTGTTTAACTTTTTAAATAGCAGCATATAGGGTCTTTAAAGCGCTATAAGCTGTTAAAATATGTATTGTCAACATCCCATGTCAAATGTACAAAGTAAATATCCTTAAATCAAGAAATCATGCCCAATTTTACTATTCATTCACTAGTTCCTTTGTAAGAAGCCTAATTCTTTAGTCTGAGCCACTGGATTTTTACTCTAAATTCCTGAAGTAAATTTTTCTTTCTTGGCCTATCTATAAATTTTGATTATTGATGAAAACTTTGGTTTGTGTTTGTAGAGTGAAACCAACATTTACATTTACCAATTTAAAATCTCTCAAGCCTATTTACAGAGCTGTTTAAGATCTTTGCATTTCTATAATAGCCTCCGTCCAAAATTGTCCATAGCAAGCTGAGTGCTTATTTTCTCATATCTTTTCCACAGTAGGTCTTTCTATTCTAAACCTAAAACTTTCTTGCTATAAACTGATAAGGTTGAAATTATAGGGAAGACACTGCTTTATAGCTAAGCTGCAGTCAGTGTCTTTCCCTTTGCTGTGTGCTTTTGTGGGAACTCACTCTTCATTACTGTTTGAATTAACAACGAACAGATAAAATGCGCATAATGTAAACCTATTCACCATGCTTTATTTTAGCTTCCAGAGTATTTGTATCAAGGTTAAATGATACACAAAGAACTTTAAAATGTTTTATTAATCGAGTAAATGACAAGAAATAATAGTTTTGGGGCATAACTGATTAATGATAAAAGTTCTGTCTCCAACCTGTTTGTGTCTTCTTTATAAGTATTTATTGTTAGTAGCCTCAGCTACACTGAAGTAGAAACCACAAAATTATGTAGTAAAGGCCAGTTCCTAGAAAAATTCAAGGTAAAATTAATATTACTTCAGTGTATTTCACTGTAGGGTTAACTAAAATGAAGCCTCTGCATATCTAATGTCTCTACATTCCTCTTACGCATGCATAGACAATGACTTTGTGCAGGCTTTCATACATTGTTTTGCTAGTCACCTTAAACCCACTCTAAGGACATCAGTCTTCAAGCATCTAGGATTACTTACTTTGCAGTTCCAAGTACAAACTAAAACTGTCAAGATGAGGTTTTTCTCTGCCTTCATGCTTCAGAGTCAGAGTCCATCAAGCCCATCGGTGCAAGCTCAACTTAACAATCTGAGTTCATAGGCTCTCTTGGGCTTATTGCTTACAATGAATTGGAAGCTCTAAAATTAGTTTTTCAGTGCATAACCTCTACTACGGATATTCTACTGAGAAGTTAGCAAAGAGGCTCAGTAAAGGAACATAGAAATAAAATGTGCATTTTAAGAATAAAAGCAAGCCTAAAAGTAGAAAATGTAGCAAATGAAGGAGGATAAATAGTCTTAATACTGTAGAACCTCATTGTTATATGCTCCAGAGTTATGAACTTACCTGTCAACTACACACCTCATTTGGAAAAGGAAGTATGTAATCAGGCAATGGAGGGGATGGGGACGGGGGGGACGGGGGATGATGACACAATACTGCTTTAAATGTAAACTACTAAAAAAGAGAACATTTTAAAAAATTGACAAGATAAGACAACTGTTTCTTTGTTTTAATTACATTAAGATGGTTAAAAATAGCATTTTTCTTCTGAATAGTAAAATTTCAAAACTGTATTAAGTCAATGTTTAGTTGTAAACTTTTGAAAGAACAATCATAACATTTTGTTCAGAGTTAGAAACATTTTAGAGTTATGAACAACCTCCATTTCCAAGGTGTTTGTAATTCTGAGGTTATGAGTAGGGCTATTGATTAATTGCAGTTAAAATAATTAATTGTGATAAAAAAATTAATTGCAAATAATTACAGTTTTAATAGCACTATTAAGCAATAGAATACCAACTGAAATTTAGTAAATATTTTGGATGTTTTTCTACATTTTTAAATATATTGATTTCAATTCAACACAGAATAAAAGGGTATAGTTCATTTTTTATTACAAATATTGTCACTGTAAAAATGATAAAGGACATAGTATTTTTGATTCACTTTATATAAGTACTGTAGTGCAATCTCTATCAGGAAAGTACAACTTACAAGTGTCATTTTTTTTGATGGAACAAATATAATTGCACTCAAAAACAAAACAGTGTAAAACGTAGAGCTTACAAGTCCACTCAGTCCTACTTCTTGTTCAGTTAATCACTAAGACAGTAAGTTTGTTTATATTTGCAGGAAATCATGCTGCTCACGTCTTATTTACAATGTCACCTGAAAGTGAGAACAGATGTTTGCACGGCACTTTTTGTAGCCAACCTTGCAAAGTATTTATGTGCTAGATATATGAAACACCATATGCCCCTTTAAGCTTTGGCCACCATTCCAAAGGACATGCTTCCATGCTGATGATGCTTATTAAAAAATGTGTTAAATAAATTTGTGACTGAACCTTTTCTGGGAGAATTATATGTCTCCTGCTCTGTTTTTTATGTGCATTCTGCCATGTGTTTCAAGTTATCACATTCTTGAATGATGACCAGCAAATGTGGTTCATTTTAGGAACACGTGACAAAATGCAAAGAAGGTACCAATGTGAGATTTTTAAAGATAGCTAAAGCACTTGACCCAACATTTAAGGTTTGAAGTGCCTTCCAAAATCTGAGAGGTGCAGAGTATGCTTTCAGAAGTCTTAAAAGAGTCACAATCCAATGCAGAAACTACAGAACTCAAGCAACCAAAAAGAAAACCAATCATCTTCTGGTGGCTTCTACCTCAGATGATGAAAATGAACATGCATCAGTCTATATTGCTTTGTATTATTACTGAACAGAACCCATGTCCTCTGGAATGGTGGTTGAAGCATGAGGGACATAGGAATCTTTAGCACATCTGGCATGCAAATATCTTGCAATGCCAGCTACAACAGTCCCATGCAAAGATCTGTTCTCACTTTCAGGTGGCATTTAAACAAGAAGCAGGCAGCATTATTTCCTGCAAATATAAAAAAACTTGTTTATCTGAGTGACTGGCTGAACAAGAACTAGGACTGTGTGGACTTGTCGGCTCTAAAGTTTTTAAATTGTTTTGCTTTTGAATGCAGTTATTTTACATTATTCTTCATTTGTAAGTTTAATTTTCATGTTGCAGTACTTGCATTAAATGAATTAAAATACTTTTTTATTTTTCAATGCAAATATTTATAATAAAAATAAATATGAAGTAAGAATCATATATTTTGTATGCTGTGTTGTAACTGAAATCAATATATTTGAAACTGTGAAAAACATCCACAAATATTTATATAAATTCTATTGTATAATTGTTTGAGCTAAACATATGAGTAATCTTTTTAAATCTCATGGTTAATCACAACCCTAGTTATGACATTTAGAATACCCAACATTTCAATTTTTCATATAAAATCTTTTTGAAACATATTTTACATTTTTTTAAAAGTCAATTCAAATTAAATGTTTTATTGAAAATGTGTTGATATGGTCAGAAATGACATTGTTTTGAAAAAATCATATAATGGGAAATTGTTCTTTGTTTTCATTCTGATCTAGAAATGCAAAATTGCATTTCCCACATAGCTCTAATTATGGGAAATAAACGCAAGTATTAGAATTGAGCTAGGTTTTTTTGTTTTTGCTTTTCTGGAAAGTAGGAATTCTAAGCTTTGTTGGGACAGGGATCAAATAAGGATGTCCAAATTCCCAGTGAATGGGAATTGAGAGCTTTACAAAAAAGACATATGTGAATGTGGTGATGAGTTATACAAGTTTAGGGCAATAAACTGAGCTTGACCTGTGTCTCTAAAAGCAAAATGCTAGTAACTTTATCCACTTTGACATGTGGGAAGCAAATGGCTGTCTCTTCAGTAGCCTATTGTATCGCATTCAAAAATTGACTATCTGAAAGAATTGTCTGTAAAAACTTAAAAAATAATGAATGAATAATAATGAATAATAGTCTTGCAGCACCTTAGACACTAACAAAAAATGTAGATGGTATCGTGAACTTTCATGGGCACAACCCACTTATGTGTTAAAGCTGTAATGACTGACTTAAACCTTATTTGAATGTCATGTCTATATATTTTTAAAAAGTATCTTTAACTGCTGTCATAACCATGTCCATCATTAATACCTGGTCTTTAAATTCTCTCCAGTATTTTCTACATTGAATGAAAGTAATAAGTATTCACAGACTATTTTTTTCCTTTTTTTGACTTCGCTTCAGTTCATCGTTTTTGAGGCCTAAAACAATTTTATTGTATCTCTGTCATACGCTGTGTATTTCAGACACACAAGTGCATTTCTAGCTGTCATTTTTGTACTATTTGCAGTATGTAAGTGGGAAGTACTAATAACAGGCTCCAGCATCTGTCTGCTTCCGTTTTTTTTCTGTTGTGAACTGTATGGTTCCATTGAAGTCACTGACTTTTTTTCTCCTGGAGTTAATGATTAAAGCCAGCACGATTCATTTTTACTACATTTTAAGGTGGCATATCTGCTCCTAGCACAGATTTCAGGTGGTCTGACATTCCTGGTATATTTGCTGAATGAAGAAAATATCCTTTTTAGGTCTGAAAAAGTATATTCAAATACAGCTATCAAATCTTTTTGTTGATGTGGGTCTTCTCTCATACACATTGATTACCTGTCACATTCTGTAAATCAAAGTTATGAGTATGTGTATGTGTATTCCATAATACTCCTGCTAAAAAAGAATCTAATTGTTCTTCTACTTAGCTTGAAGGGGAATAAACACACACTAATGAGCATATGCCTAAAGGACTCATAAGCACTATACAACTTATAATTCATATTTATTTTTATCAGCAACTCAGGAATCATGGATGTAGATGTGGAAAAGGCTCATTAGGCCACTCAGTTTCTCACCCTAACCATGAAGAATGTTATTTCCCTGGTGATATTTTCCAGCATATTGTGTTTTCATGAAGTAAGGGTCCTATTGCTTCAGTTAATTGTGGGTTTAAATCAAGAGTGTTTTGAAGAAATTACTGTGCTAGTAAACTACCTGTTCACACTGGTAACTGTGTGTACCTAGTGCTGTCAAATGGGTCCCAAGCTGTTCTGTGCAAAATTTTGTGGCTTTGGTTTCAACAAGATTTCTTTGAGTTTCCTCTTCTCTCTTGAGGGAGCACTGGGTTTCGAATTCAGAGCAAGTAAGATTTTTGCCTTCAGCATTTGTGTCTCTACATCAGGGGTGGGCAATAATTTTTGATGGGGGGGGACCTCTGCAAGATTTTGGAAAGTGGTCGAGGGTCGCACTCTTCTGTGATATTAATGGAGGAGATGCAGTATCTGGGATAGAGGTTAGGCGCAGAAGGGAGCTTGGGGTAAGCAACTGGGGTGCAGAAGGGAGACTGGAGTCTGGGAGGGAGTTGGGATGAAGCAGGCAGTTGTGACCTAGGGCAGGGGACTGGAGTACAGGGGTTCGGGATGTGATCTGGGGCAGGAGATTGGGGTGCCAGATCTGGGAGGATATAAGAGGGGGACAGAGGGTTTGAGTATGGTGAGTGGGGAAGGGGAGCAGAGAGTTGGGGCAGGAAAGGGCTGGAGTGCCAGAAGCAGGATGTGGCCAAGAGACTTACTTGCTAGCTGCCAAAGTTGCCTGCCTGCCTGCCTGCCTGCCTGCCCAGGTTAAAATGTTTCCCAGCCAGCCAGCCTGCTTCTCTGACTATGTGCATCATGAATAATTGAGCCCAGAAGAGGGGGCGTGATTCTTCTTAGCTGCCTGTTAGTTCGACAAGCAGCTCCCATTGGCTGGTTTCTGCCAGACACCGGCCAATGGAATTGTGCTGGGGGCAAGGTGGCTCCTAAAACTTCCTCCCTCCCCTCCAGTTTTAAAACTGGAATGGAGCCCTGACAGCCGATGTTTCTGCATGGCACATGGGGCTGCGGGGCAATGTGGGGAGCCTGCCTGGAGCTCCAGTCTGCCTCCGCAGGCTGGATCCGGTGGCTTGGCGGTCCGGATCCAGCCCGAGGGCCGTACTTTGCCTAGGCCTGCTCTACACTGTGGTTTTCTCTGGCTTGGTGATAGGTCCCTTTGGTTTCCCTCCCAGTGTAGGATGGACCTGATTCAATAATGGTTGAGGTAGCTGGAAGAGAAGCCAATCCTGCTGTGAAATGCTAAGGAAGTTTGCCACGTTGAACTACTCTGTAACATCCAACGGTTAAATGTATTGGACTTGCTGGAGATTCTATAGTTATCACACATCCTGCAATATTTGGTGATTTTTTTTTCCCCCTTAAAGCCTCCACTTCTGGAGGCCTGGTGTTAAGAGAGAATCTCAGCTTTCATTTAAACCAATGGAGAGTTTATAGCCCTCATAGTTATAGACAGAGTCTGGAAATATGACCCATTCTCACCTTAGAGGCTCAAAGTAGTGGAAGGCTAAAAGCACCCACAATTTATTATTTAAAAAATAAAACATGATTTTAAGCCAATCTCATGATTTTGTTGTGTGTGGGGTTTGGGTGGCTTTTAAAAAAAAATCTAACTCAGGCTTATTGAAAGTTTGGGACTGGTAATTTTTCAGGGTATGTCTACACTGCCACCCTAGTTCGAACTAGGGTGGCTAATGTAGTCATTCTAACTTGCAAATGAAGCCCGGGATTAAAATATCCTGGGCTTTATTTGCATGTTCCCGGGCGCTGCCATTTTTAAATGCCCCATAGTTCGAACTCCCTGCCCTCGGCTACACGTGGCACGGGCTAGGTAGTTCGAATTAAAACACCTAATTCAAACTACTGTTACTACTCCTGCAATGAGGAGTAACGGTAGTTCGAATTAGGAGCTTTAACAGCGTGCCGCGTGAGTCGCAGGCAGGAGTTTGAACTACCGGGCATTTAAAAATGGCGGCGCTAGAACATGTAAATAAAGCCCGGGATATTTTAATCGGCTTCATTTGCAAGTTTGAATGACTACATTAGCCACCCTAGTTCGAACTAGGGTGGCTAGTGTAGACATACCCTCAGGGATCCCTCTTCTTTACATCTCTGATCTTTTTTGCTCCTGCCATACAAAAACTTTAATTATTCATTAACCCATAAAGTATCCACTTGGTTTTACTTAGAAAAATGGCTAGCCTTTATTTAATACACAATAAAAAGGAATATCCAAAAGGGGGTTTATAGTTTATAGTGCAATACACTAGTCTAGCCCATGTACAGAAACTTACTGTATCAGGTGTCTATGCATAAACTCAAAATCTTCAGGTCTCTTCAGTTCAGGAGCCAACCAACACACACTATTCTACAGAAGCACACCATTCCAGCACTAGTGTGGACTAGGAAACTGCTTATATTTTGGTCCTCCGTTATTTGCAGGAGTACAGCTGCTCACATGGACTCCAGTTTAGCCCATGTATTGTCCAGAACTCATTACGCTGTTATTTATTATATGTAGTAATTATGCAGAGTTCAGGTATGACATTTGACTAAAATATATTTGCCTGTAAGCTGTTTTTAGCTTGCATATACACCGTATGGACAGAACAGCCATGGAAAGAATGTATAAGCCATGTATAGACCTCTCCAGACTAAGAAATTTCTGTCTAACTCTTTGAATGATTTGCTTTTGGGTCATTCTACCAAAAAGTAAACTTTCTGCTGCCCCTCGAAGAAAGAGCAGAGTAGCAGGTATAGCAGAACTTATTGTCTATCTGTGCACTGGAGCAGGGGAGGGAAAAAGTGTTTAGTGTTCTTCCTCTAAACAGAACCTATAGGACACTGCTGTAACAAATGCAAAATAGAGTCTCTGTTGAAGCTACTGGATGTACAGCTGTCCTATAATACTTCCTAGACTGACTGATTTGGTGCATGATACTTAATGTATACAGACAGGGCCTCCTTAAATTCTTGTCCAGGATTATGACATTATTGAATGGATCATATTGCTGTAGGGTAAAAATTTGAGAGAGGCCCTGAAAGTTTTGCCTATAGTCTTGTAAAATTAGTAATAATCTTTAACACCAAGAAAAGGAGGAGCACAATGTTGCTTTGTTCTTTGACCCTGTTTTATAAAATGATACTCAGACATCATTTAACTACAGCATCCCACCCTGTTCTGGAAGCAATTTCATGCCACCATACCTCACAGCAAACATCTTTTTAGAAAGTTCAAATGCGAAGCATACATAGGTATAAATCAACAAATACCATGGCTTACTTCTTGCAGAAGCTTTTTGTCTTGTTTTATTTTTTGGTGTTGGGGGTTGGGGGTTGTTTTTGTTTCTGTGTCTGTTTCATCCTTGAAAAAGCCTGAGCTTCCCACAGACTGTCACTGAAGACAACACTTGTCGAATTGGACATGGATTTCATTTCACCGCAGCTGCACAAGCTGTATGGAAAAGCCTTTGGGTTATGTAAGAAGGATGCCGATCACCTACAGTAGCTCCACTTTCTTTTTATTTACAGTGGTAATTTCTGAGTGATAGAAATTTAACACATACTGATTTGTTTCCGGGTAGTCCGCTTGCCTGCAATTATTATAGCCACAGCTGGTGTTTCATTTCTGACCATGAAACTTTGTGTTTAAGGCCCCATAGGATTTACTTCAGTGGACTTTGGTTCATGCCTGTAATACTTAGGAGAATAAGTTTACCTTTTTCATAGCCTTTGTAGTACGCAAATACACTGGAGAAGAAAATTTAAAATCAAATGTTGACTTTATACACGCATAACTCTCATAGGTCTCAGTAGGAAATGCATACACATGTCAGTGGGCAGAATTTGCTCCTTAATATGAATTTTATGCTGGAGCATTATGGTAAGTACATGGAAATGACATGCAGTTCTTTGCTGGATAGAGTCTTTCAATGAGCTAATTTAAATCAGTGAGTGCTAACCGGATTCTCACATTGTGCCATGCAAATTTTAAATCAACCTTGTTTATAAATATACAATTTCAGTTTTCCCCCATTTTCTCTCAACATAGGTTCTTAATTTATTATAACCTTCCATCTGACAAAACCAGCTTAGAAACAGGCATCCATCAAGGCAGGGGAAGATTTATTTTTATTTTCAAATTTAGGCATAAAGTATATGAATATTTTCTTGTGGCGATAACTATCATTTTGTTCTGAGTAGATACACCCTGAAGAGAGCCACAGAGAGCTGTTCATTGGGAAATTTGAATGTTAGTGAACAAGCCCCTGTAGGCTTGGATGCAAAGCAACTCTGAAAGCTGCCAATATTGATGTACTGTATTTGATTCAGTTGTATTATCAGCCTGAGACCAGTCAGGGGAGAGAATGAGAGAACTGACTCTATTTTCAAAACCATATGAGGTGCATTGCGTTCTGTATAATGTTCATAAATAATCACACATCTGAAAAATGTGCTTAGTTTTCAGAGGCTGCCTTAATTTTTCAAGGTAAAATAAATTGGTAGTGCTGAGAGAGGAGACAATTCTTTCATATGGTGGCTATCAAGGAATGAGTGGATATTTTGCTTCCAAAATATAATGGGCCAGATTTTGGATGGTGCCATCACTTTGTACAGTACTATGCTGCAGACACATTCTGTCTATAAAGCCAAGATAATGAGTTATGAGAGGAATGTTCCAGTGGAAAGCGGATTCTCTGGTAATACAGAGACACTACATTTCCTCCTAACAGTGGATGGGATATGGTCTGAGAAACAGGGATGCAGCCAGGTTGTACCTATGCTGGGGATAATTAGCAGCTCTAGTAAGTCAGAGTATCTGTCAGGTAGCTCTAATTATTCATGTAGATCAGCACTCTATGCAAGCATCCCAGGATTTGGGGAAGTACCAGCATGGAGGTTTGCCACCTTTGCTGCTCCTTTGAACTTCACTCTGCTGTTCTCAGTTACAGATGAAAATGTGTCCCCAAATTTTAGCCCTGTAAATTACCACTAAAACGTAGCACATCAGCAACATTTCATTTTAAAGCTGAACTGGATAACCAGGAGTCCAATGAAGCATCTAAAAATGCACCTGCAGTGTTTGAGAGCACCTCTGTTTGTGTAGACGCAACCCCATATTCTTCTGTTTACACAGGTGTTTGTGCACCAGATTACACAATGTACATGCAACAAACCTGAGGTTTTGTTTGTATGGGTGGGGGTGAGAGATTGCCTAAAGGATGAAGCTGGCAGAGTAGCTAGTTCATCAAGAACTATGCAGGTAAAAAACCCTCTGGGGGTACTAGGGCCCATGTGGCATCCCACCCACCTGGTTTCAGGCAGAAGCTAGCTGAGAAGCAGTTCAAGCAGGGAGTGAGACTCATGAGTGATGTCTCAGGCAATTCGCTGCTGTTTTCAAACTGAACTTTCTGCCACTGATTATTTTTTCCAACCTACTCCCTCCCTTTACTTTTGGTCTAGGTGCTTCCCTGATGAAACTACCCCACTTAAAGGGTGTAAATCACAAGACAAAACTAAAGAAACCTCCAAATAATATGCTCATTGACAGCTAGCAAGCTGATCCCTCTGTTTTTTATGTTCTAGCCCAGTGGTTACCAACCAGTAGTTCAGGATCTACCAGTAGATCTTGGAGCCTTTGACATGTGATCCTGACTGGTTTGGCCAGGAAGTTATCAAGTGCTGGCACTTCAGTTGTGCCTCCACCCACTATCATGCTGCTTTTACCCTCGACCTTGGTGCTGCCCCCCTGGGAGGCTCCTGCTTGCTGTGCAGGGTGTAGGAGGGAGAAGAGGGGGAGCACTGATGTTAGGGTGTCCTTCCTCCCCCCACTCCTGTACCCTATCTCCATACAGAGAGAAGGGGATGGAGGGAGCTTGGCAATGCAAATCTGTCACTCTCACACACTGTGTATGTCTCTGTTATTCTCACAAACACACATTCTCACAATTCACACATTCTCACACACACACACACTGTCCTTCACTCTCGTCTCCTGACCCAACACATACGTGGGGGGTTGTTGTTACTTCTTTTACTGCTTGTAAAGTGGGTTATTTTTGGTTTTTGACTGGTCTGTGCATTTCATAATTTTCATTTCTCTCTTTTCCTTAAATTTAATTCTTTGAGTAGTGAGTTCTATAGTGAGCTCTCAAATGCCCAACCTGTCATGGCTGGAGTAATTATCCCTGTGGTAATTTCTGCTCCTGGAAGTGGGTGCCATGTCCCTGCAGCCCCTGAGAGGTAGAGCAGGGGGTCTCCACATCCTATCCTGCCTGCAGACATCACTCCTGCAGCTCCCGTTGATCTGTAATTTGGAACTGTAGCCAGTAGAAGTTGTGGGCTCAGTGCCTGTAGATGAGGGGCAGCACATGCCGCCATGGACCCATTGCTGTACATGCCAGCTGCTTTCAGGAGTGGTGCAGGGCCAGGGCAGAAGTAAACCTGCCTTAACTCCACTGTTCCACCATTCAGAAGCCATCTCACTTAAGTGGTGCCCAGCCAGAGCCTGCATCCTGAATCCCTCTCCCAGCCCTGAACCCCTTCCTGCACCCAAACCCTGCCCCAGATGTAAGTTCCCCTGCACCCAAACTCCTTCCTGGAGTTTGCACCCTGAACCCCCTCCTGCTCCTGGACCCCAATCCCCTGCCTAGGGCTAAGCCCAGAGCCCCATCCTCACTCTGAACCCTTTGGCCCAAGACCAGACCCTGAACCCCAACCCCTACTCCAGCCTAGTGAAAGTGAATGATGTTCAGGGAGGAAGGGGGTGGAGTGAGCAGGGTGAGGCCTCTGAGAAGAGGTGGAGCAGGGACAGGGCCTCAAGGAAGGAAGGGGGGCAAGGGTATTTGGGTTTGGGGTAGATCTTACATTGCACTTAAATTGAAAAAGTGATCCTGTTGTTAAAAAGGTTGGAGACCACTGGTCTAGCCCCTTTCCCTGTCCTTTCTCTGTTATGTCAGAGTAGCCAGAAATCTCTTTACAGTACAAACTGTTTCTTATTCTATAAGGGTACGTGTACACTTGCTCCCTAGTTCGAACTAGGGATGCAAATGTAGGCTATCGAAATTGCTAATGAAGCGGGGATTTAAATATCCCACGCTTCATTAGCATGATCTTGCCGGCGTGTTACTCCGCTCAACACCTCATTTTTTTGAGGAGTAACGTTAGTTCAAACCAAGGGATTTGGTTCGAACTAACGCGTCCCGGTGCGCACTTTCACTTTCGAAACAGCTGTTGAGCAGAGTAACGCCCTGGCAAGATCATGCTAATGAAGTGTGGGATATTTAAATCCCCGCTTCATTAGCAATTTCGGTTGCCTACATTTGCATCCCTACTTCGAACTAGGGAGCAACTGTAGACATACCCTAACTGAACAGCACCATTTGGGCCCAGTTTTCAGTTGACTCCTCGCTACGGCCATTACAAGCATTGTTATTATTTGAATGAGGAGTAGCTGCAGTAGTAGTGTACAAATATTAAAGTCTGATTATGTTCCTATATGGTTTCCACCCTGATTCCACTGTGGTGTCATCAGTGGAGTTTCAGATCAGGATCAGGCCCTGTGTGCCCAGCTTTGTTGGCCCACCCTACACTTTCTGCTGTGGGAACGGACATGCTATTTAAAACCCTTGCTTTTTCCCTTCGTGCTTGCTACTTGAGCTGTATATTTAAAAGGAAAGTAGACTGATATTGATTAGATGGCCTTAGAAATGTGTCTGTAAATCGTTGTTGGAAATAAGCCTGCAGCTGGAAAGGCTAGAGACAAGCTAATGCCTTGGCAAGCAAAGCATGGCTCCTATATGCTTGACTTCCAAATCCCACCTCCAAGAGCTCCAACATGTCTCCTTGGTTTGTTCCCAATCTAAACTTTTTCTAGTCTGTATTCCTTTCGCTAAAGTTCCTACCGTAAGAAATTGTCTCATCTCTCTAAGAAGCCTCCGTCTACTGATCCAAACCATAGGAGCATTGTAGCAGCTAAAATTCACAACTAGTGGCTTTCATATGTTAATTAATTTACATATTTCATTTCAATAATTACTTAGTCATTCATCCACACTCACCCGGGCATAATGGATGCTGCCCCCACATGATTTTCCATTGAAAGTGACAAGTGTACTATTTTGTCATAGCTCCACCCATTTCTGACAAGGTGCACACGTGCATTCCATTAAAGTGAACACAAAATTGCACTCAGTTTACATATTGCATGTGTATGGTTTCTAATCTTCAGTCACTCTCTGAGGAAGGTGTATAACTCTCATTTCTTGGCTTTTAGCTGTGCATCTCCCATGCATCTCCCATGTTAAAAAGTAGCCATATAAAATCAGAATCTGCTTCACTGTTGCTCATTAAGCTTCCCCTATGTTCAAAAACTAGGAAAAAGTTCAGTTTTTTTTTAACTGTCTCTAGATTGTGACACTATAGGCAGAGCACTGGAGAAACTTCACCTCAGCAAGATGTCACACATTGCCTCAGCCCTATAAGTGGAGTATAGCACTCACTTGTACTGCCAGTGAGCCATGGCTATTCATGGCTCCCCCTGCTCTGTCTCTTTCCACCCCCTGAAGGGCCACATTACATTTCCTGGGGAGTGGTGAGTGGGTAGTTTTGCCCAGTCCGTAGAAGAGCTACGTATTTTTATATATCAGAGGGGTAGCCGTGTTAGTCTGAATCTGCACAAACAGTGAGAAGTCCTGTGGCATCTTATAGACTAACAGATTTATTGGAGCATAAGCTTTCGTGGGCAAAGACCCACTTCATCAGATGCATGTTGACGAAGTGGGTCTTTGCCCACGAAAGCTTATGCTCCAATAAATCTATTAGTCTATAAGGTGCCACAGGACTTCTCATTGTTTTTGCATATTTTTATATGATCCCTTTATTCAGATCAAATTTATTATAAACATAATGTAGTATAGGTCTATTTTAGGTCTGTATTTTTAAAGTATCTTTTCTAAATTAAAATTATTGCTAGATTTTCAGTGCTTTAATTATGAAAATTGGTATCCAGGGTTGGAGAAGGGGCCTAGTAAGTCTTCCCTTTGAGAAAGAATATTACACCATGTATTCAACCCAGCTGTGACCAGTCTTGATTAGTCCTCTAAAAATGTCTTCTTTTATAACCCATTGTCCAGGGTGTGTATTATGTGTTTCCCGTCAAGACTAATGAGTCTATTTCAATGCCCAGTTGCAGAGGATGGTCCTCTAGTTTAAGCTGTAAAGGCCAAAGTTCCCAATTCAATCCCCAAGATGGTGGCTCTGCAGTGCTAGAGTGGCAGGCTCTGAGAGGATGTTGAGGGAGCTGGCAGGGAAATAGGGGGCAGTGGGGAAATAGGTGAACTCCAGGGGAACAGGGAGTGATTCTAGCTTCTGCTTCCAATGCAGGGGAAAAACTGAGTGGCCCCACTGCCTAACTCTGCCCCAGGTTCTCAGCAACTCCGGATCGCATGCTGCCCTGCTGTATCCTGGCTTCAGCATCCCCAGCTCACTCCTTGCTGCTGACCCCTGCCAAACACACATGGCCCTGGTACCAATTGGTAGGATGCTCTGCAGCCAGGAAGCAAAAGGAACTGCCTGGCCCATGGCTTGGAGAAGTACGGGGGACTCCCTGACTGTCCTTCCCTCCTACACAAATAATCTGCTGGAAGCCCATAGCTCTCACGCTTTCAAAGCAACAACATGTATGTATAATTCTGCTAGGATTCCTCTGGCAATGTGATCACAGCTAACAGTGCCTGTGTGTGGTATCTAAGAAATCAGCATTGATATTGTAAGTAGAGATGGACCTAGCAGCAATCTGAGATCACTCCCAAACTTTGTGCATCTGTGGAAGGAAGGTGCTTGTATACGTTAAACCTCATGCTTAGGATTTAAATTCTTATAATTTCTTGTTGCCTACAATGCCCTCCCACCCCAGTTCTACATGCTGGGGCTTTCAGCTTCTGCCCTGGGAGGTGGGTGTATGTGCCAGGGCTCAAGGCTTAACTGCTGGGAGGGGAGAGCTCACAGCTTTAGCCCCACGGGCTAAAATATTTACTAGAGCTCCACTCCAGACAGCTCCGACTGAATTTCCCTCATGCTACAGGGCTTTAGCTGATCTCTAATTGTTACAGGTCAGGGTGAGACTTAATTGGAAACAAAATGATCCCACATTTGCCCATTGGGAGGGTCTGACAATGAGGGATTTGATCCAATATGGACATTGCAATAGCCTGTGACTTGAGGTTAAACGCCTCTGAATTGTGTGACTGTTCCATAAAAACCATAACTATTGGTTAAGAATAAGTTTCTGGGTCTGGAACCACATGTTCTGAGCTCAGACCCGAGTATGTCAATGAGGATGTTTTCTATGTTAATGAGGAAATAACAAGTAGAATTATATGCTCCTCTGCTGGGAAATGATTTTGCTGAATGTATTAGAAAAAGCTCCAGGCAAGATGAGTCTTCCCTTGCAAATGGTAGGATAATAACACAAACCAAAGGAAACTGCTGTGAATCATCTCCATGGTTTCAGCAGGACTACACATGTGGGTAAGGGAGATTGCTTGCTTGTGTAATATTTGTAGGATCAAACCCTATGTTTCTAGTCTTGACTTGGTAAACAAAGGAACTAACCCTAGTGGTTCTCAGCAGTACTGAATACATCGAGAGACCTGACCTCTGGAGCAGCATCTGATCTATTGCCACTAAAGAGAAGGCATATAGCAGAAGTTAAATATTTCATTTGCATGGAAGTATGTGTTGCCTGCTCATTGCATCGGCTGCTCCTGCTGGCTAGTACGGCAAGCAGAACTGGGGTTTACCTTTGTGGCTTTTTACTTGCACTTCAGGTCCGAGCATCAATGTTAGAAATTCTCTTATCTTCTGTATCCTGGTAAGAGACTGATGTGGATCAGCATGAGCCATTTGGACTGTTGGTATGACTGGGCTGTGGCATGGGGCAGAAATGGGGGGAATGGGAATAGTGAGATGGGGAATGGAGTCACTGAAAAGAAAATCCAATGTAAATTAAATTGAGAAAATACAAGCAGAATCCTTTTAATTTGGAAACCTCCTGCTGTTCATGTGTGACTAACGTGATGGAGCTCAATGTAAACAATAGAGTTTTATATTAGAGTGGTGGTGTCTACAGTTCCCTGAATCCCTGGTTGTGATCCTGCTTTCCACCTTGAGAAATGAACTGTTCTGCCCCTCATGAACTGTTGAAATCCATATCTGAATGATAAAAATAGTGCATGCCTAAAAACTGAAGATACAAGTTCTAATTTACAAATATAATTTATGCTAATCTTGAAAGGGCTTTCCAGATACAAAGTAGAATGTGTCATCCTAATAAATACATATGTAATTTATTCCTATTGGGAATAGACATTTCAAAGCCACTTCAGTCCTTTATCTTCAGTACATTTGACGTGAACAGATAATTTGCATATTAATTGGTATAAGAGTAAACAAGGAGTTAAAATATCCTAAAAAAAGTTACTGTTTGCTTAACTGTGACAATACTAATTGCATTGAGTAATAAATTGCTATTTATTCAGTCAAAAGAATGCCTATAGCCAGCACACACACACAGTTCTTGAGTCAAATATTAGCACGGTGTGTGCAGGAGGTCATTTTGTTGCCTTTCAGCATAGCTCATTTTTGTTATGTCATTTGAATTAATGTATCCCATTGGATTGGACTGACCTACTGTGGAAGTTCTATCAGCTGCATCTATAGGCCTTCTATCGTAGTAGGCTTTGCAGTGATTTGTGGTGCACTTCTCCACACATATCCACTCACATGGATCTTACCACAGTCTGCATTTTTGCCAGCTAGTTCAGGAAACAAATCAGGCCAATAACTGCTATCAAGTATTTCTCCTCACTCCTTCCTCAGCAGAAGACACTGTCACTGCCATAACTGCCTTTGGGTTTTCCAGAACAAAAAGCTTCTTTTTATAGAGGCTGAGCACAGCTCTGTACAACTTGAGGATGACAAAGATACATGCAAAGATTCTGTGAGAATAATACCTTGCACGTCCATGGCACCTTCTAGCCAAGAACCTGTAAAGAAGTGTTCAGATATGAGACATAGGAGCACAGAAGGAGAAAAATAGATCTCACTCAATGGATAAGAAGTACTTAAAAGAACGCTTGTGCCTCAGGCATGAAACCAGTAGATTTATAGTCTGAACCAGTACGCAGGAGTCAAGATGTGGCTCTACAGTATTTGAACTTCATGGGATGTAAGCAGCCACAATAACTCTGAATCCCTCCAGCTTTACTCAGAACTGTGTTATTCTAAGGTATTTAATGTTTCTAAAATAAATATGTAATAACATAAATGTGCTAGTTTATATAGCATTTTAATTACATTTCTGTAAGTACATCTACACAGCAGCATTATTTCGAAATTACTAGCATTATTTCAAAATAATTTAGTCCGCATCTATACAGCAGGAAGTTATTTCGAAATAATGTTGAAATACTATCAAGCTGGAGGACTGCTTACTCTGACTCCTATAACCCTCATTGTATGAGTAGTAATGGAAGTCGGAGGAAGAGTGATCTATTTCAAAATCAGAGCTGTGTAGACGTTTCCAATATTGAAATAAGCTATTTCGAAATAAGCAACACAATTGACGTAGCTCAAATTGTGTAGCTTATTTCCAGTTAAGCTCTGCTGTCTAGACGCACCCCAAGTAACTAGTAATGTAATTTCCATAGAAAAAGGAATAGAATAACTTTAAGCTCATTATTTGTAATACACAATAGGGAATAAAAAAGTAAGATAGAGAGACTCTACTGTCTAGCAAGCAGTCTCAAAATATTAAGCAAGTGCCACTATTTCTGCTTGGCCATTATTGCTTAATTAATGTAAATTCGCTGCCTTGAGTATCCAACTTTCAGAGTTAAGAAGCTTTTTATTATGACTGACTAGTAAAGCAAAGTGGAATTTTAAAAAACCCTCAACTCCGTAGGTTTTTATTATTTGTTCATGATGTTGACCACTTTTCTTTATTGTTTTTAATAAAATAAGCCCATCAGTTGCCCCTTTCATTGGAATATCTTTCCAAGCACCTAAATATTAACTCCATTAGAGAGAGAGAGAGAGAGATCATTTCACCCACCAAGGAAATGCAGCTAGTTCTAGGGTAGAATGTGGCAGCTTTTCAAAAACTCTGTATCCGTTTGAGTCAGAAAGTGAAGACTACCATATTCAGTTGACACTATAACAGTGGCTTTCCACATTTCTAGACTACTTTAACCCATTCAAGAATCCAATTTGTTTTGCACAGCCCCCAAGATTCATTTCTCTTAAAAACTACTTATTTACAAAATCAGTCATAAAAATACAAAAGCGTCACAGCACACGATTACTGAAAAATAGCATATGTTCTCATTTTTACCTTTGTAAAATAAATCCATTGGAGTATAAACATTGCATTTCAGCATATAGTATATATAGATCAGTATAAACAAGTCATTGTATGACATTTTAGTTTGTCCTGACATCTCTGTAGCCTGCTGTAAAAGTAGGCAAATAACTAGATGAATTTATGTACCCCTGAAGGACTTCTACATACTCCAGGGTTATGTGTATCCTTGGTTGAGACCTACTGTATTATAATACATGGGTACAATTTAAATAGGCATAACATGATTAGCTGAGTATTTATTTGGACAGGATACCAGGGATATAACCTAGAGAGGGGCAAACAATTGTTATTAGCAGCATCAATCTGTTTTTTTAGGTTTATGAATTCTTACCTGGCCTAGTCCAATTCTGATGTCAAAAAGGACTCAGTTGAGATGGCAACCCCATATCTGAATGCCACAACTTGGCCCACCAAGTTCTGAGTTCAGTCATGTTCAGAGTTCTTGTGAAGAGGGGTTCCCTTCTTTCCCCATATCAGCCTTGTTCATCTGTTGTTTCTCAATCCCTGTGAATAACACACACACACACACACACACACACAGGCTGAACCTCTCTAGTCCGGCACCCTCTGGTCCGGCAACATCTGTGGTCCAGCGTGATTTTAATTAGCCAGATGTTCATTTATCATAGGTGTGGCCAAGTTTCTTGTGGTCCTAGTCTTGGCTCTCAGTGTTCTATGCTGGTTTTTAGCTCTAATTTACCCCTAAATGTCTTCCAGAAGCCCAGTAAGCAGAGGAATCTTGGTAATGTTTCTAGAAAATATTGACTTTCTCTGGTTCAGTGCCAGTCAGATCCCAACGGTGCCAGACTAGAGAGGTTTAACCTGTATGTATAATATATGAATTAAAATGAATCGCCTACCTGCATCCTTCAATATATTTAAATGGTAATCCTCTTTAAATAATGTAACAGGCATTTTTGTGGTGGAGAATCAGAAGATTATATTTTCAGAACAATATACAGAAAGATTAGCAGAAGTGTAGTTGATCATTTCAGTTAGTCACCATTTAGTGGGTTGGTTTGTAGTTTTTAATTATTAATCTTCAAATTGTAGAGGAAATATTTGAGTTCTACCTTTTTGATTGTTTTTTCTTGAAAATCCCTCTGGAATTGACACCGGCTATGAGTGAATAATAAGTTGGTTGTAAACATGTACTAGTTTATGTATATGGGCACCACTGCCTCTAATGGATGGAGTATATCAGACATATTCATTTTCTAGACTTTTGTAATGGACTTGTCTTTTAGTGGCTGGGGATTAGAAATGAGAACGTACATGGAAATAGAACTGTGAACCAATAGAAAGTCCCTCTGAGGTCATGTGATGGACTGCTGCTTTTTGGAGCATAACATCATCAGAGTGCTATTATCTCTTCTTTTACCCAGGGGCTACGTCTAGACTGGCATGATTTTCCACAAATGCTTTTAACGGAAAAGTTTTTCCGTTAAAAGCATTTGTGGAAAAGAGCGTCTAGATTGGCACGGACGCTTTTGCGGAAAAGCGTCCGTGCCAATCTAGATGTGGTTTTGCGCAAGAAAGCCCCGATCGCCATTTTTGCCATCAGGGCTTTTTTGCGCAAAACAGTCCTGAGCTGTCTACACTGGCCCTCTTGTGCAAATACATTTGCGCAAGAGGGCTTTTTCCCGAACGGGAGCAGCATAGTATTTGTGCAAGAACACTGACAATCTTACATTAGATCGCCAGTGTTCTTGTGCAAATTCAAGCGGCCAGTGTAGACAGCTGGCAAGTTTTTCCGCAAAAGCGACTGCTTTTGCGGAAAAACTTGCCAGTCTAGACGCAGTGTGTGTATTTGATATAAGCTGTAGCGAATCATCTCAAGTATGTAATTTAGACAAGATGGGTTCTTATGGTTCACTAGTGATCAACGAGAGGGAGGGCAGCATAATGTGATGCACAGAGCTTGCTCGCTCCTCGAGGGTGTGTCCACATAGCACCCCTAAACTTGAAATAAGATGCACAATTTGCACTATGCAAATTGTGTATCTTATTTCAAATCTATTTTGAAATTTGGTGCGTCTACACAGTGCCAAATTTTGAAATAATGCGCTATTTCGAGCCATCCCTTAACCCTCGTGCAACAAGGTTTACCGGGATAATGAAATAGTGTGCCCATTATTTTGAAATAATGGGCGGCTTGTGTAGACGTAGGGTAGTTATAGCTGTGCAGTGTAGACATATCCCAAGTGAGCTGTGGAAATATGGCCCTAGCTTTTGGAAAGGGAAGTATATTCATTGCCAGATCCCTTGCTCAGTACTATCCCAGTGAAGGGTCACTTCAAACAAGATACTAAAGTGGAAGCAAGTTAAACATTTTACGCACTGATAGTAAGTATTGAGTGGAAGTTTGTATGAATTGGGATAAAGGACATGTGGTTCTAATGTACCTGAATGTGGGGTATAGCTGTCTAAATGGTTCAGATAGATTACAGATATAATCCCATTCATTTTATTGGGTTGCTGGGTTAACTGAAACACACTGTGTGTTTTCATTCCCAAAACATAAGCATCAATTAGAACAGTATTCTAGGACAGACAAGCACTGCAGGAACAATACTGTGTATGCAGAATTGTTTCTGAATCTAAATCAGCAGAGTTTCCCTCCTCATACAAAATTGTTCTAGATTATTTTGTCTCCTCAGAGTCTGGACTGCATCCCCATTATCTACTCATCTTCCTCACTTTTACTTCACCACCTAGTTGCTGTTCACGTTGCAGATTCTTGTGGATTTGATGGAATAATAAGGTGGAGTTTACATTTCTCTGTAATGGGTGTGTCTACACAGCAAAGTTATTTTGGAATAATGGCCATTATTCCGAAATAACCATGCGAGCGTCTACACAACAATTCCGTTATTTCAAAATAATTTTGAAATAACGGATGGCTCATTTCGACTTCTGTAAACCTCATTCTACAGAGAATAATGCCTATTCTGAAATAGGAATTTTGAAATAAGGTGTGTGTGTAGACGCTCCACTTCTGACATTTTGAAACCCTGCCTCAGACTAATTTTGAGGCTTCCCAGCAGTGTAGACTTGCTATTTCAAAATAAGCTATTTTGGACTAACTATTCCAGAATAGTGATAGAGATGCAGCCGTGTTAGTCTGGTGTAGCTGAAACAAAAAAACAGGAGTATGTAGCACTTTAAAGACTAACAAGATGGTTTATTAGGTGATGAGCTTTCGTGGGCCAGACCCACTTCCTCAGATCAAATAGTGGAAGAAAATTGGCACAACCATGTATACCAAAGGATACAATCAAAAAAATGAACACATATGAGAAGGACAAATCAAATTTCAGAACAGAAGGGGGATAAGGGGGGGGGAGGTAAATGTCTGTGAGCTAATGATATTAGAGGTGATAATTGGGGAAGCTATCTTTGTAATGGGTAAGATAATTAATGTCTTTGTTTAGACTGAGGCGTAAAGTGTCGAATTTAAGCATGAATGACAGTTCAGAGGATTCTCTTTCAAGTCTGATGTTAAAAGGTCTTTGAAGCAGGATGCAGGTAATCAAGTCGTTGAGACAATGACCTTTCTGGTTGAAATGGCAAGAAACTGTTTTTTCTTTGTCATCCTGTCTAATATCTGTTTTGTGGGCATTGATTCTTTGGCGAAGTGTCTGAGACGTTTGTCCAATGTACATAGCAGACGGACACTTTCGGCACATGATAGCATAAATTATATTTCTGGATGAGCAGGAATATGTGTTCTTGATCTTATAACTCAACTGGTTAGGTCCAATAATGGTAGCAGCAAACTGCAGTGTAGACATAGCCTATGAGAGTTATTTTGGAGCATTTTTCCCCTTGCATTTTTTTTACTCCAAAAGGATTAGATCCCATGATTTTTATTTTCTGAGATGTGTATATGTCTACAGTCATAGATGAGTACTTAAAAAATACAGATTAATACATGGTGCTATGTTTTTAAAGTAATACTCTTTTTTGCATGACCAATTTTCTATCTTCTTCCAAAAAAAAGAAAAGAAAAGAAAAAAAAAAAAAAGAAACAGCTCTAATGTCTGATGTTTGGGATTTGCCCTGTGGGTAGATTCTTGTTACACTTCTATAAAATCTGAGCTGAGTCAAGTACTGCTTTCCAAGTTTCAAGCACACAACAGTATATCAAATACTCAATATAGATACAGTCTGATAAAATGCACTAATTATAGATTGCCAGATGTTGTTCTCTCAGAATACAATATTTAGAAGTAAATGGCTTGTTACCATAAAAAACATGAGCATTTTTTAATGTTTTATCATTTTATTGTTGTTTATTACTTGTACTATCATAGCACTGGGAGCCCTGGACAAAAGCCACTATGATTGGAGTGTCTGACCCCAGAAAGAAAAAAGATCCCTGCTTCAAAGAGCTTACAGTTTTGTATAGTCTTCAGGTATCAGTAACAGAAAGTGTTTAGATTGATTTCCTATTGTCACGAATTTTTAAAGTTCACCCTCTAAATACTTCAGAGAGAGGCACAGGATTCTTTCTGAACATTTGCCTACTGCATCTCATCCCATGGGTGGCTGTTTCCTGCAAAGTTTGGTAAAAGTCAGAATAGAAGTTTTATTCTTGTATTCTAATGCTGTGATGATTTGAAGATTTTACCTGACACTTACTTCTGAAGACTTTTCTATGTTGGCTTACAATACCTATGAATGATTTGGTTTCATTTGATTTTTAGCCTTGCTGAAGAGAAAAAACGTGTATTTTGCTGAAGAGTGGTAAGGAAAATAAAAAAAAAAAGATTTAAACAGCTTGTGATATTTCACACTGATGTAGATATGTGGACTCATTAAAGCATGATTATAAAATAAAGCCAATGGGTAGGTAAGTCCCCGAAGGGAAAAGAAGATCTGGCCCAAATCAGCCATACTATACTAACAAGTTTGGAAAGGAAGAAGGAATTGTGAAACTGAAAGACCTGTAGAATACCAAAGGGAGTTTTGAAAGTTAAGGACCTGTGCTTTCTCCATCTTGCCATTGCCAATGTAGGTCCATTTCTCTTAAAGCTGGTCAGTATTTTTGTAATATTAGAAGAAAAAAAAAAACGTTCACGTTTCAAAATTCTGAAAAATTAGTAAGAAGAAAAATTGAAGTTTTCCAAAATTTCCTCTTCATACACACAATTGTGGACCAACTTCAGAGCTAGTTAAAATGTTTCAAATTTAAAAAGGAAGAAAAATAAATAAAATTCTTAATTTTTATCCCCTTTTGTTGACCATCTGAAATCTGTCTCCTTTAATTCCTAAAGCTAGATCCATGTATATGATTTTAGATCAAGATACCTCTTTGGTATTACTGTAGATTTACTCCATTGTTACTACACTGTCAATCTGTTTTTATTTCATTGGTTCTGATTAAGTTAATTATGTGCTCAGAAAAAGATCCCCTTCATTGCCTGGAAATATGTCACTGATACTTTTCGATATATAAGCCTTTATGATAATGGTAATTATTAAATAATAATGTCCATAGGCCCCATTTCTAGATGCTGGTCAGACACAGGTAAATTCCTCATCTGTATGTGTATATCTTTTCTCTTACAGCATAGGTGGAGAAGTCGGAAGAGGAAATGAAGGAAGCTATGTGGGCAAACATTTCCGCATGGGATTTATGACAATGCCTGCTCCTCAGGACAGACTGCCGCATCCTTGCTCTAGTGGCTTTGCTGTGAGATCCCAGTCTCTTCATTCAGTTGGGGGTACTGATGATGAAAGCAGTAGCTGCTCTCGTAAACAACCTCCACCAAAACCTAAGCGAGATCCCAACACCAAACTGAGCACCTCCTCTGAAACGGTCAACTCTGGAACAAGTAAGAGTGGGAAACTACCAGAGAGAACTGAAGGTAAACAATACAATTAAATTGGAACATGATGTTAGAGAGAGACCCAATGTTATAGTCACCCTGGTAACAATGTTCTCCTGAAATACTCCAAACCTGTTGCCTATAGTTTATATAACCATGCTAGTGCCATTTTCTTAGACAAAATTACATAAGAAGAGTACTTAAAAAAGTAATGATCTCCCTCTGGGTTCATCTACGCTGCACACTTATTTCAGAATAAGCTATTCCGGAAGAAATACTCCAAAATAGCTTATTTCAAAATAACATGTCTACACTAAAGGGAAGCCTAGAAATTAGTCCAAGGCAGGCTCCCTTAATGTGGGTGCACTACCTTAATTTAGAGCCCCAGGAAGCACTAGGGAGTAATTACTTTGAATGGCCCTGGGGAGGAGCTATTTCGAAATAGCAGCAGTGGAGCATTCACAGTGTTCGGAACAGGCATTATTCCTTGTGGAATGAGGTTTACAGATATTGAAATAAGCCATCTGTTATTTCAAATGGCCGTTATTCCAAAATAATGCTGCTATGTAGATGCACCCTCTCAAAATGATAGCAGTACAATAGCTCCAGAGATGGTATATATTGCTGACAGGCAATATTGACTTTGTAAGGAATGCTAAAACATCCAGTATTAGATTAGGTAACTTAGGGGGATTCGTGCATTTCCTTTGTTCTTCCCTCTTAAGGGCAAAATTGTACCTGATTTCTTCACCCAGACCCTCTTCACCCAGTCCCTCTGCAGAAACAGTGAAAAGGAGGCAGTGTATGAGATCTTTCTTCACCATAAACCTTTCAGGAGGGGGCAATGTATTAGGATCTTTCCTTCCTCCCCTGCATGCTAGAATTGTCTTTAGTGGAGCAGGCAGTCTAGCTGTGCTCCCTGCTGGGAGACATTCATCTGGTTCTGCTTCTGAGTGTCAGATGTAAGGGGAGCCTTTAGGGTCAGAATGACTCAGAGATTATTTTTGGTCATTGCTGGTTCTACTCTCACTCCCCACATTACCTATCAGTTGGGACACATGGTGTGGTTATTGCTTCCCACATGTGTGCCCATTGGTGCTGGGTTGTGATTAGAAATTCTTGTTGGCTTTGCTCATGCTATCATCCTTTTTTAGCCGATCATATTTTTAAAAGGCAATAAAAAAATCTCAAAATTCCTAGTTCAACTGGCTATTTATAGAGAGATTGAATTGGATCATAAATTTATATCTCAACATATGTTGGTAAAAAAGTCTGCAAATGGAATTGATCATGCATATATCAATGTGTCACTATGACCACAAATCCAGATCCAGCCTCTAATACTCCAAACCCAAGCTTTAAACTGTTGCTATTTAAAAACTAAGCTGTTTGTCATAATTTGCTTTCATTTCCTCCAGAACATATCCCCACAATATTTCACTGGCTCAAAACCACAAGAGACAATAGTCAGTCTCGTATTGCTGACAGGTTTGATATCAAGTGACCTTTGTGCTATTAGATTGGGGAGATTCAACTATGGAAAATTATGAAACAATGCTATTGTTTTCTATAAATAAATACAGGATTTTTGCAAATGTGTTTGAACAAAAGTGTTTCAAGTATTCTTTTATGGTACTTGCAATAACTCCAACTCTGGTGTCTATAAACTGGCCCACTGGCTAATTGGGAAGGAAATTATTTTAACTTCCCAGGCAACCATTAGAGAGATTCATCAACATCATTTTTAATATAATGTGTGTTTTCTTTTTTACTGTGTTCTATAATGATACATTTTGAAAAAAATAATAGCGGTTCTGTCTTGTGACTCTATCTTCCTCTGCCTGATTTCTGGTGAAGTCAAAATATTGATTCTATCACATCACAATAATTTCCATAGCAATAGATGTTTTAAATATGACTCTTAGAGTAGGTAGGAGAAACTTGACTGGAAGATAGCAAGTACTTCTTTTTTTAAAACCATAAATAGCATCGGAAACGGAGAGGTAGTGGCTCCATAAATAGCTTTTTGTAGGAGGGTGCTTGTTTCCAAATTTGCTATAGCGTGAAAGTCTTTTTAACTTGTGCTGACATGCATTAACCTAACCTCATTATACAAAAATGTGATAATGCTTCAGTTTGTGTTTCATCGCAGCATATGAAAGAGCAATTTGTAAGAGAAAGAAATGCCTGTAATCTCTCTCTAATTTGATTGGTATATTTCTGTATCTCTGTGTACATGATCAGGTTTTATTATTTGTTCTTCTCCTCCCACCCCCTTGCCACCTGATTAATTAAAGGACCTTCATTAGGTGACATTTGTTCCCCATGTTTGGCTCTATAAGACCGAGTTTTTACAGAATCTATGTCTGTCTTTCCATTGAGTTGAAACTTCCAATAGAAACACAGCTTTTTAAAACCCCTGTTTGCAACCCATATAATATACCATTGCCCTAGAGCATGGCAACCTGAAAGAGATTTTAGAAAGCACTCCTTCAATGTGGGGACCTTATTTTGCTCTTTGTCTTGTATGCCACATAACAAATATAAAGAGATGTGAAACTGACTGGCATATTTTCACTTCTCAGGCTTAATGAAATACAAGAGGGAACAGAATAAACAGTGATGCCCCCCCTCTCTTTTTTTCTGTGTTTGTTCATGGGTGGGGTTCCTTGGTGCCGTTGCAGTGCAAAAAATGAAATCATAAAAACAGTGAAAAGCAAATTAGATTTTAAAGGTTGATTTTGTTTTAAGCTTTTGAAGTGTTGCTAGTAAAAAGGCTGAGGAATACACAAGAGACCTTTTTAAAAAAACCAATCTCTGAAGATGTGATTTTCAAAAATGCTGAGGCATCTACTCTGCAGTTCTGTAATTCTGTCTGATATAGGGTGACCATATTTCCCTATACTGGATATGGGGGACACTTGGTAAAATAATTCATGTTCAAGTGAGTTCAATGGCAATAACTCAGAAGCATGCAGTGCAAACATTCAAATTAACATGAAGCTGACTGAGGGTACGGCTAGACTGTGTGTGTTGGGGGGGAGGGGTATGTCGGAATACCGGAGGCATCCTGAAAAAACTCTGCTGTGTCCAGGGAACACGTTTGCTCTTCCCCTTTTTTTTGCAGAAGAGCAAAAACGCTCTTTCGGAAGCCCCTGTATTCCTCATTCCACGAGGAAGAAGGGGGCTTTCGAAAGAGGGGTTTTTTTCCCGAAATTTGGCCCAGTCTAGATGAAACGCATTTTGCGTATCTTTTTCCAATAGATCCTCGCAGTCTAGACGTACCCTGAATCTGTGTTTAAAAAGCAACACTGCATAGCTGGATTCTTTCTGTTGACCTTATTGTTAAAGCTTTAGGGCTCACATGGGGGAGTGGTAACACACACACACTCCCACATGCACAGGAGGGATGACTAACCAACCTCACCTTCCCTGCCTGGTGCTCTCCACTCTGCATGCCAGGTAGGCCCCTGGTTTGGACCCACCTCTCCTGATTACTGGCACTGCATGTTCCTGAGACAGCACATGGGGGGGGGGCATGCGCCTCTCCCCAGATTTCTGCCAGAGCTCACATCAGAAAGTAGCCAGCTAGGAGGGAAGGGATGGGATGTGCTTTCAGTCACAGGAGAGAATGAGGGAAAAATGACCTGGCCCAAGTTTTTGCAGAGCTCACCTCTCCCTCCCCACACTGGCTGGAAGCAGTTTGTCCCCTCCTGCTGGCACTGTATGGAAGGGCAGCTAATGGTATGCTTAAACGAAGCACACGAGATCTTTTATAGGGGAAAAGGCAGTAAGCCGCATTTATTGAGAATACAACAGTTGCATATGCTTTTCAATCACACACACACACAAATCATCATGCATACACAGTCCTGCCAGATGATGTCATAGGGTATGTCTACACTAGAGCACTAATTCGAACTAACTTAATTCGAATTAGTTAAATCGAACTAAGCTAATTCGAACTAGTGCATCTAGACCTAAAAACTAATTTGAATTAGCGTTTTGCTAATTCGAACTAGCGTGTCCACATTGAGTGGACCCTGAACCGGTTAAGGCTGGCCGGAACCAGGACTTAGAGTGTGGAGCTGCTGCCTCAGGCTAGCCGAGGGCTGTGCTTAAAGGACCTGACCCCACCCCGGACAGACAGTTCTCAGGGTTCCCGCTTGCTGGTCTACCTCCTGAGGACAGCAAAGCAGTCCTGTCTTGGAGTGCCCTGAGTGCCCTCACTCGGCACATCACAGCACTCGCCATCAGCCCGGCTGCACTTGCCACAGGCTGCCATCTGGGGTCAATCGGGGCTGTCAGGATCCAGGAGGCCCTGCAGGAGAGCTTCCACCCGAGGAGCCCACTGAGCCACCCCAGTCCTCCCCATCGGGGCCCCATTCCTCCTCACCTCCTTCCACTTACCCCTCCCTAGCCCCCTTCCTGATGTAAAAAATAAAGGACACGTGTGTTCAAAAATAGAAACTCTCTTTATTTAACAAAACTGGGGTGTGGGGATTAACCTCTGGGGAGACTGGGAAAAGGAGGTGGGAGAGGGGAAGAGAGAGGGTGGGAGAGGGGAGGGGGAAACCTGGGAGGAGGGAGCTGGAAGAGGGAAGCCAGGGGAAGAAGGAGGAGGGGAAGTATAAAACTATGGTACTCCATATCTTCAGTACTGTGTACAGATGTGGTCTCCTCACCTCAAAAGAGATGTTTTGGCCTTGGAAAGGGTTCAGAAAAGGGCAACTACAATGATTAGGGGTTTGGAACAGGTCCCATATGAAGAGAGGCTAAAGAGACTGGGACTTTTCAGCTTAGAAAAGAGGAGACTGAGGGGGGATATGATAGAGGTATATAAAATCATGAGTGGTGTGAGAGGGTGCATAAAGAAAAGTTCTTCATTAGTTCCCATAATATAAGGACTAGAGGACACCAAATGAAATGAATGGGTAGCAGGCTTCAAACTAAGAAAGTTCTTCTTCACAAAGCAAATAGTCAACCTGTGGAACTCCTTGCCACAGGAGGCTGAAGGCTAGAAACTATAACAGAGTTTAAAGAGAAGTTAGATAAAGTCATGGAGGTTGGGTCCATAGAGTGCTATTAGCCAGGGTGTAGGAACGGTGTCCCTGGCCTCTGTTTGTGGAAGGCTGGAGATGGATGGCACGAGACAAATGGCTTGGTCATTGTCTTCGGTCCATCCTCCGGGTAGCTGGTGTTGGCCGCTGTCGGCAGACAGGCTACTGGGCTAGATGGACCTTTGGTCTGACCCAGTACGGCCGTTCTTATGTTCTTATGTTCTAAACTCAGGGCTCAGGGTCGGGGGTCTCACTGGACCACCTTGATTTTCATGCAAACCTGCTCCTGGGTTTGCATGTGGCCTTTGGTGGCCAGGCTGGCAGCTATCCTGCCCTAGACGGCCACTTTCCTGTGCCTAGTGCAGAGGTCGTGGATGTTGGAGGCCTCCCCCTAAACCTGGATGAGGTCCACGATCTCCGCACTAGACCAGGTGGGCGCCCGCCTCTTGCGGCCTGGTCCCGGAAAGAGGCGGAGGGCTGGGTGGCAGCGGGTGGCTGGCTCATGCTGTGCCAGGTGCAGGGTCTGCTGGCTGGGTGCTGGCAGGCTTGCACCCGGCACGGGCACCGTAGCCAGACCGTGGCCCTTTAAGGGCTCCGTGGCTGGGAGGGGGGCAGAAGAGTTTCCCTGGCTTGGCCCAGAGTGGCCACCAGGGCAAGCTGGGAAGGGCTAGCCTCCCACTAGTTCGAATTAAGTGGCTACACAGCCCTTAATTCGAACTACTTAATTCGAACTAGGCGTTAGTCCTCGTAGAATGAGGTTTATCTAGTTCGAATTAGCGCTCCGCTAGTTCGAATTAAGTTCGAACTAGCGGTTTGTATGTGTAGCGCCTATGAAAGTTAATTCGAACTAATGGCTGTTAGTTCGAATTAACTTTGTAGTGAAGACATACCCATAATTACCAGTCCAGAGTCTGTGTCGATCTAGTGGCCAGCTAGATCGAACACAGGGGGGAGCAGGGCTTTTGTCGGTTGATCGATCTGATGCTCCTCTGGAGATGGTAGCAGATGAACCCAAAGTTCCATAGCAAAGCACCCTGCTTTTATAATCCTTTTCTCTGTTGAAATCCATGGATTCTGCTCTGTCAGCTTGTGACCGGAATGTTATCTTGTTGATGTCAATCATTCCCAAACATCTTCCAAGGCTCATCCTGTCCTGGATTGTTAATCAGTTGTTTTTAGGGGTGCAGGACTCAGATTGTCGTAGCCAGTGCAGGCTAGTGGGTCTTGGCTTGCCCAGGGCAGCTCTCCAATGAGGGGCTGGATCTTTGCACAGCACTGTGAGTGGAGCTTGCCCCGCTGGTGGTAATATGGGAAAACAGCAGGGCTCGGGGTAAAGGGACAAAGCAGGTGAGGACAGCTAGAGGGGAAACAAGTGAAGGGGATGGGCAGCAGAGGCACCATGTACTGGCCACCGGCTGGGCCTAACTGCACTCACTAGCTACTACAGAGCGCAGCCAGAGGGGAGGGGGCAGGACTCTGATGACCGAGACCTAGCGCACAGTGGGGGCTGTGCTGATGGCCCTGCAGGGGGAGCAGATGGCCCTGTGTTCTGAAACTTGGCCCCACCACCAATTTTGCACAGTAACCCCCAGCTCTGGCTGCTGGACCTCCCTGTAACTCACCACTGGTAGCTGGTGAGCAGGGAACTGACCGGTAGCAGGACCCTCCAGTACCGATGGGTGGTGAAGATGAGAATACAAGGCAATTTGCCTATTTTTAAGAAAAAGTAGGGATACCTGCAAGGGGGCTTAAATAGGGGACTGTCCCTTTAAAAACAGGGCTTCTGGTGACTCTAGTCTGAGAGAAGCATTCCTTCTGCTCAGTAACTTCTGCAACATGGGGATGGTATTTAGCTTTGGAGAAAAGTAATTGTCAATACTGTAATTGGCGTTGTTCAAATGCAGCTTCTCTAATAAATTCCCAGTTACCTGTCCACCCAAGCTGCTAACCACTTATTGTGAGCTTGAGCTTTTGCCAGGAGTTGGACTGAAATGGATTTAGGGCTTCCAGTATTTTGTGCAGTTCTCAATTCTGTTTGCTTCCTATATTGGCTAATAATTTATTTAAAGAATCATGTTTCCTGGCTTAAAACCAGCTCTTTCCACCCTAGCTGCTGTGAGCCTGTAAAGGGAAGAAATATGTCAGAAGATCCTTTTATTGTGCAATACATTTTTACCTATTCCCTCTTTTCCTGGATGCTGTTTCATATTTCCATGCTGGTGTTCTTCCCTGACTATGCCTCATTTAACCCTGTAGAGGTCAATGTTATATGGCTAAGTCGCTTTTTCTGTGATTGTTTTGCCTGGATCCTCATCCTGCTGCTAAGCTGAGCTACCCTTAAACTACTTATAGCCAAATTACAGCTCCTCCCAAGCAACAGTTCTGCTGTGGGGCTGAGAAGCTGTAGAACCTAAGTGGGAATGACTGGCGATTAAAGAGAGAGATTTTCCACATGGCAGTAGGTGGCCAACTTCTGCTCAAAATTAATGTGAGTTGACTCCTTTACTAACATCTGTGCCATTGAAAATCTCCCCCCACATGCCTATGTAGGGCAGAGGTAGACACAGTCAGGGCCATTCTGAGGAGAGCACAGGGCCTGCACCCGTAATCCCACCTCTCCTCCACCCCCATCCCACCTCTGCTCATCCCCTTTCCCAAGCCTACCCCTGCTCTGCCCCCTTACCCTCCCCTGAGTCTGGAGATTAGCGGGAGCTGGGCACCAGCAGCTGTCACATCCCTCCCCACTGTGGTGGGAGCCAGAGCAGCTGGGCAGTCTGCTCTGTGCTGCCCTCCCAGCCTGCTGCATCTTGTTTCTCTGCAGAGTGCTCTGGGATTGGGGCTCTCTGCTGCCTGCCGCCATGAGGAAGCCAAGCATAGACGGCTGGGAGAGGGCAGTGGTGTGGAGGGCAGCAGGTTGCCGGCTCCCACCACCCTAGTGCCAGGCCCATCAATAGTATGTTTGAGTTGGCCACTGCAGGGCCTGGGGCAGCTACCCCAAACCATCCTATGGGCAGGACAGCTCTGGACACAGTGCCTTCAGCAGTGTTAGAAAAATGCAGGCACCTCTTTAGCAAACAAGAATAAAATGCTGCATGTATTTCCCCCTAGCTCCAGTGATCAGGCCAGAAAAGCACATTACTCTTTCATTCAGGGATTACAAACAGCAGGATCAGATCCTGCCTGATTTTGCTGGTGGGGACAAGGAACCTCTGTCTCTGTGTGTCTCTCTCTCACTGGATGTGGGTGTATTTGCCCATGTTAGAGGCAGCCACTGTTCGGCCCTTAAGCTGCAGTGGTTGTTTGTTCCCATTTGCCTGGATTCTAACAGGAACTAACAGCAACGAGCTCAGTCTTCTCTGTTAGCTCTAGACATGCAGTCACTGGTGGTTGTCTCCTTTGCTTATTTTTAGCTGAGACTGCCATTGCAAGTTTAGATCTACAGTTTCAGTAACCACCTTTCTGCTGCAAACCCCCCTTCCGCTGGCAGACTCCCAGAGCTGAATTATTTTTCTTGGCATCCCACCCCACCTTCTTTCTGCTCTGGTGTATTGTCTGGTCCTTCCAATCAGAAAAAAAGCAGAAGTTCCAATGCAGCTATAATAGCTTTCTGCCAAGAACAATGAGCACAATGCAATTTTTCTGAGGCATTTGTAAACAAGTTTTGAATACGTATAAGAGTATGTTCTACCACTCGAGGCCCATATGCATACTCATTAATGTTAATAGAAGTTACAAACACTGAATGGAGAATAGACCATGCAGTATTAAAACATGGCAATCTAGTTACCATCTTAGGAATTATCCTATTCTGGGGAATTGATAGTACTGTAGCTATGACATATGAGCCTGCACTAGGATTTGTGTGCTTAATGTTTGTTTTTTTTAAGTTTGAGGAAGTCACTTTATATATTTCACGTTTCTATTTTGTGTGTGGGTATTGATTGTTTACGCAGGGTGACATTCCATATTCCAAAAGACACAAGATGAGAAATACAGCCTACTTGCAATATCCATAAATATATTTATTACACTTAAGTTACAGCATGTTCAACCTAGTGCATAGGTACACGCCACTGATAACTTTTCACTGGGTTGTTTCACCTCAGGGTCACATAATAATGGGCTTTCTTATTGTATTTCCACTAGCCATGCTAAAGTTCTCTGAGAAGATCAGGTCTTAGGTTATTTGAGTTTACTGAACGTCCCCTTAAGATTCTGGAAAAAGAAAGCTTGGGTTTCTATTAGAATCATAGGAGTAGAAGAGACCTCAGGAGGTCATCGAGTCCAACCCCCTTCCAAAGCAGAACTAATCCCAACTAAATCATCCCAGCCAGGGTTTTGTCAAACTGGGACTTTAAAACCTCTAAGGATGGAGATTCCACCACCTCCCTAGGAACCGGTTCCAGTGCTTCACCACCCTGCTAGTAAAGTAGTTTTTCCTACTCCAATTTGTCTAGGTCAGTGGTTCTTAAACTTTCTGGCCCAAGGCCCACCTGGCCCAATGTAAACCTTTCCAGCTCAACTTAAACCTTTCCACGGGCCACCAGCTGCTAATGGAAATTCGCCATTAGTTATATAATTACGCCTGAGCCATTTTGCCAGGTCTGTAGCTAGAAGAACAGTTTAATTTAACTAGTAAGAAAAGAAATTATTAAAGACTAAGTGCTTTAACTTTATCATGTTAGTTTACCCAATTTCATTTTAAATAAAGTAAAATATCAATTTATGTCCAACACACAAGATTTCAACATTGTCTTTATTTATGGAAGGAGTGGGGAAACTTTTTTTGGGTCGGGGGCCACAGAAAAATCAGTTAGGGACCACACAAGTGAGAAGCAAAAAAAAACCAAAAACCAAAAAAAAAAAGACCCCTTCCAAGTCTGCTCCCAGCTGGGGTTTTGGGGTTAGTAGATTTTGTGGACTCCCCCTGGGCTCTAGTATGGGGCCAAAATGAGGGGTTCAGTGTGCAGGACAGGGCTGCCAGTGAGTGGGATGAGGACGCAGGATCTGGGCAGGAGGTGGGGTGAAGGAGGGGGTGAGGGTGCAAGGTCGGGGTAGGATCTTTGGCCAGGGGGAAGGAAGCAGAAGGAGGGTGGAGGTGGGGTGTCTAGCCCAAGGGGAGGGTGCAGGAGCAGTCTGGAAGTGCAGGGTCTCCGTGGAGAGGATGAGTGAGGGGAGTGGGGAACAGGGTCTGGGTATGAGGGCAAGGGGGAGCACTTACCTGCCTTCATGCCTTCCACCGCTCCCAGGTACCATGGGAGCAGCGGGTAAAGCAGCGTGTCCGTGAGCTGCTGTTCCCCCAGTTGGAGGAGGGGGAGAGGAGCAGCAGTGCGGAGCCACTTCTACCCCATGAACCAGATCACACAGCGAGGCTCGGGGCTTTCTCCCTCCCACCCCACCTGGAAGCTGGCACTAGTGCTCCAATCTCATGGGGGGGGGGGGCCACGAGGCTGGAGCACCAGTGCAGGCTCCCCACTGTGGAGAGAATAAGCTGGGGGTTGAGCTAGAGCTATGGACCACCTGCAAGATGTTCACAGACCATATCCCTACCCTCCAAAATATCTACCTCTCTCCCAGCTTAGTGTCATCTGCAAACTTGCTGAGGGTGCAATCCATCCCCTCATCCAGGTCATTAACAAAACCAGCCCTAGAACTAACCCTTGGGGCATTCCGCTTGATACTGATCACCAACCAGATATTGAGCCATTGACCACTACTTGCTGGGCCCGACAATCTAGCCAGCTTTCTGTCTATTGCCTCATTGCTAGAGCAGATCTGAAAATGTTGAAGGCCATGGCACTACTCAAGTAAGGCTTTGCAGGATCAGGTCCAAATATTAATTCTCACTCATATCCATAGAGCTTATCCTTTGTAAGGCCTATGTCCTGTAAAACTCATGTGAAGCTACAGGAAAGAGAACAGAACACAGCTGCACTCATTCCATAGAAAATAAATTAGATTTCTGTCCCCGTACCTTTTCTCTTATCTTCTTGTTCAGTCAGGCTCTGATTCTGCTCCCATTAATACTAATGGCAAAACTCTCACTGAACTAAATGGAGCAGGTTCAGGGACTTGAAAGCATTTCCTTCCTAAGAACTTGATCATGCCAAGTGGTGATGACTCTCAACTCATAGTGACTTCCATGGGAAGATTTTGAGCCTGGTTTCAGGTAAAACTATTGGCCAGTCTCCACTTTGTTACTAATTTGTATCTAATCACGGTTTGAATACAGTCTTCTTGCTTGGTGCACAAAGTTGCCACTTTCATATCATCCACATATATTAATGCTAGATGACATTAAGCAACATATGCCTGACATGCTGCAACTGCGTTTGGCACTTCATGCTTTTCAGTTTATAAGCGTGCTGAAACACAGCAAACTGTGCTATGTTGGAATAACATGCACACTAATGACAGCTAAATACAATAAATCCTCCCCCGCAGGTGGTAAAAATGGGTCCTAATGACACTTTAAACATGCAGCTGCCAAACCAAAAATAATTTGGGCTAGTTTTAGTGATTCTTCTTATTGTTGTGCTCTCGAACTGCTTCCAACCACATCTGTGCATGCTATTGCCCAATCAATGCACTCTGCCGGGTCACTGGAAGAGCATTCATGCTTGAACAGCTGGCATTGCAGGAGATGCTTCATTTTTTGAGGCTTTCTGCTGCAGTCACAGATCTGGGGACCAGTCATGTAGCCTTACTTGATTGTTGCATCTCTAGACCAGCCAACTCCACTATGGAATCAAATAAGGCCGTGTAATCCAAGGCTGATCTGCACCAAGGAGGTGCTGAAGGCCTGGGAGCAGGAGCAAACCAGCTTACAAGTTGTTCTTTACTTTTGTTTGCCATAACTGACCACATATCTGTGTGGGTGAAATGTTAGGGGTTTAACAATGGCAAGACAATTTGAAGCAGAAATCTTAGTTCTGCATGTTAGCATTGTGTGCTCAACTCTACTATAACTTCCTGAAATACATCCTGAGGACCAATACCTAGGAGGGTGTAAAGGCTGTTGATGTGGGTAGACTTAAGACATCCCATAATATAGCAGCAGGCAGTACTACTACTCTCTACTATGCAAAATTCCTTGTGCCAAGTAGGGATGCATCTGTGCAGATAAAACATCTTATGCCAGACAGAGCAGCTTGGCTGGTGATTTGTGGAGATGTCAAGAAATGTAGGTAACGAGATACTAATTTGTGAGAGGCTGTTCTTACGTTGTCCCCAGGGGTTCCATTTGCCACAAAAGTTCACAAAGAATCTTCTGTTCTGTAGCCTTGACTGTATTAGCTTCATGAGGCAGTGGCTCTTCATTACAGTTCACCCCTGGGCAATTGTAATGGTCACTGCTTTGATCTACAAGCATCTCAAATGAAACACACAAGTTCAAATTCTAACTTGGTGTCTATTCTGTGGAGTTTCACTGGTTTCAGTGGGTTTGCACAGGGTTGTAAGAGAGGCCAAAATCTGGCTTACAGTACATTTGACCTCTTAGTTGCCAAAAGAACTCAAGGCCATTATTTTGTGTCTATTCCTTGAGGCAGTGTGATAATTCTTGTCACATTTGGTTGCACCTTTCTGAGATGATCAAGTTTCAGTAAATGTTATTGAACTGGTTAGCATGTAAGTCACACGTGACTAATTCCAACTTCTCCGATGATTAATAGGAAAATGAAATCAAAGTTGCATGCATTTTACACGTCTAGACTACATGCCTCCGTTGACGGCATAGACTAGACTACATGCCTCCGTCGACAGAGGCATGTAGATTAGACAGATCGCATAGGAAATGAAGCGCGATTTAAATAATCGCGCTTCATTTAAAATAGCTGCCCGCTCTGCCCGATCAGCTGTTTGTCGGCAGATCGACAGTCTGACGCGCGGTCGACAAGGAAGCCTTTGTCGATCGGCACAGGTAAACCTGATTTCACGAGGCATACCCGCGCCGGTCGACAAAGGCTTCCTTGTCGACGCGCGCGCCCAGACTGTCCCGATCTGCCGACAAACAGCTGATCGGGCAGAGCGGGCAGCCATTTAATGAAATGAAGCCGCGATTATTTAAATCGCGGCTTCATTTCCCTATGCCGATCTGTCTAATCTACATGCCTCCGTCGACGGAGGCATGTAGTCTAGACGTACCCTGAGTGTGAATATGCCACTAATGAATGGCTCTACTTCAGGGTGTGTTATGTGGTATGGAGGGTAGGACTAGTGGAGCACAGAGAAAGATTCTGCTATGTAGAATCCCTCCAGCTCTCCAAAGGATACAGGTGGAATATCAGGTGCAGCTGGCTCTGCACATCAATACCAAGCCAGTACCACTTTGTGTGCTAGTATAGAGCAGGAACATTCCCCAGCCTTTGTCTCCACTCCCCTCCCTCCTCCGACACACACCCAAAAGGAATAGAGAGGAAATAGTCCCTCTGCTTCTTCTACAGCTTCATGAGGCTTGTGTTAGCCCTGCTCATGAGCACATACTCACACTAGCTCACAGTTGAGCCACAGTAACACAAGGAAAAAGAGTGGATGCTCAGCTGAGCCATGCTGAGTACCAGCCTGCCTGAAATGTCTCAGGCCAGATCTACACTAAGGGCGTATCTAGACTATGCTAGACTTTCGGAAAGCGGCACTTCCGAAGGTGAAAGTAATTAATATGCGGTTTTGTCGGCAAACCCTCCCGTTTGTCGACAAGCCGCGTAAACCTCATTTTTAAGGAAAAGCGGCTTGTCGACAAACGGGAGGGTTTGCCGACAAAACCGTGTCTTAATTACTTTCACTTTCAAAAGTGCCGCTGTCGAAAGTGAGCTCGAAAGAAGATATGCAGATTCCCGCGGAATTTGCATAGCCCCTTTTTGAAAGTCTAGCATAGTCTAGATAAGTCCTAAGGGAGAAAGTCGACCTAAGATGCGCAACTCCAGCTCCTTGAATAGCATAGCTGGATAGAGTTTCCACAGCTTCCCCACTGTGGAGGGTTGATGTGAGAAACTCTCCTGTCAACTTCCCATACTCCTTGTGACTTGGTAGAGTATTGGGGTTGGAGTGCCATCAGTGGTCAATTTAGAATGTCCTTACTAGATCCGCTAAATCAAATCCTGGGAGATTGATCTCCAGCAGCAATGATCTCCCGGTAAGTGGAGACAAGCCTCAGTCTGTACTCTGCATAGCTCAGCAGTACCTCTGTTGCTGCTATCTGTGCTACTCCAACTATAGAGCCATTTATACCTGTGCTAGTGTGAGTATATATACATGAGCAGGAACTCCCACCCCAGATCACAGCCTTGAATGCAGTCAAACCTAGCTCTTTATTGTTATTAGTTTATTAATTAATTATTTTTTGTTTGTTTTCCAATAGCATCTAGAGACCGCAAGTGAGACCAGGGCCCATTATGCTGTGCCCTGGAGAGATTACAGTCTACAAAGGGCAGACCACGCAGGAGAGAAAGGAAATAAGACAGTGCTGCTTTACAGGTTAAGCATCAGCTTGCTGAGAGATGAAAGCCCAAAGCCACATAGGTATTTAGGTTCTGACTTGGATGGGAGTTAGGAATTTTTGTGAATCTGGGATTAAATGCCCAAGATCCCCCCAGGAAGTCTGAGGCCGAGCTGGGAACTGAACTAAATCCAGTGCAGTGTTTTTGCTGCCTCCCCTCCTGGTCCTAAAGTGGGCCTTGCAAGAAGAGGAAGGCTCCTAGCATCCTCTTTCCTTCCATACCCATGGCAAGGCTTGGCTCATTGTCACATCCCTCAGAATACAGTACATGGGCCTGTGAATCAGTCCTGCCTTTCACTGAATTTGATTCTGTCTCCTATGGAGGGACAGTTTTGACCAGCTGAGATTTGAGGTTATAACAGTGGAAGTTTTTAAATATTTGGGTTTTATTACTTAGAATGAATAAATACTACAGCAGCATCAACCAAGCACCTTCAGTCAGATAGTCATAGCCCCCCAAGAACATGCTGAAATCAAGTTTACTCTGAAGCTGCCAATGATGTCAATACGCAAGCTGAGCACTCTTATGGAACTAATTTATATTCTTAAATGTGGGCTCTTAAAAACAAAAGCACAGAAGCCCCAAACATTGATCCGTGGCTCTGAATTATGAATTATGTATTAGCTTTTCTTCAAAGCTGTGATGAGTGCTCTTGGCAGCAATTATAGGATAATATTTACATTCAAATCCTTATTCCGTGCAAGTAATTAGTCCTATTGTAGTTAATGGAATCATGGTTAGCGCACTAGCCCAAGACTTAGGAGACCTGAGTTCTATTTCTGGCTCTGTCATTGGTTAATCTCAGCCAAACAGAGTCACCTTTCTCTGCCTCAGTTTCCATGTCTGCAAAATGGAAATAACAATACTGCCTGTAATGCAGTTTAGCGCCTACTAATGAAAAGGCCTATGTAAGGAGATACAGTATCATGTTACATATTACTCATGTAGGTTAGGAATAATCATTAGATCAAAGCTCTGCAGGATCAGTGCTAATGCACTGGTGACAGGCACTATGACGACTTCTAGAACTGTAATGGTAACCAGATGAAGAAATATATTCCAAATAGAAAAAGCAGGGCATAAAACACCTACTGGGTTTTCCCAGTATTTGGAGTCGCTCACTGCTGGCAATAATGGAAGAGTTTGGGTTAATAAAACACCTCTCTCAATTACTATGGAAACAAAAGTCTCTAGTAACATAACAAAGGAGGGAGATCGTTTCACAAATTGCTCCAAATCTCATTACCAGTACTCCTGCTGATATCCGTGATGCTATCCAGTGTGAGTAAGATGACAAAATCTGGCCCACAATCATGGCCTTATCCTGCAAGCTACCTGGCATTTTAAACAAGGTGTTGAGCACCATCGGCTCATAGTGAAATCATATACAGGAAGTGCTAGAAGACCAGAGTTTCTAACCTCAGCAGTGGGACTGCTCTGTACCACCCTTTCCTATGGGCTATAACCATAGAAGAGGGAGGATCAGGGTATGGTAGTTGTCCCCTTCTCTTTCCTGCTCATCACCTCCTGCTTCTTCTCCCATTCTTCTAGCCTGCTCTATAGGCCATCAGAGATGACACAGGGAGGATAGATCTGGACTATATACCAAATGCACGCTGAGACTCGCACTTAGAAAATTATGACCAGAAACTAGTGCAACCCCACAAACATGGTCTCTCATTCTGGGGATGCATCGGGAGAGTGTCTGACCCTATGGTGTAGAGGGGTCTTAACAGCTAATATAGGGGTCTTAACAGCTTCTATAGTTGAACCTTAATGTAAAGATAAGCACTTACTTACAGAATGGTGAGTGTCAGCCTCAGAGGTAATTAAGTTTATCTGAGAACTCACACTTGGCCACTCTTGGTGATGATTAATTCTGTCACAAGAAGAAGGGTGGAACCACCACTCTAGAGATGGAACTGAAATGTGAAATTGCTTTGAGGCTCTTTTCTGAAAATTGATTATACTGAACATTTGAGAACTGCTCAGCCTCTGACCACAGGGATGTTATATCTGTGGGCTGTGTATCCCTGCTGAAGTGCAGCTGAACTGCTCTAACAATGCTTCGTTCACTTCAGCTACCATTATAATCACCCCAGAAAATGCTCAGTGACAACCTGCAGAATCTGTTGCTGTGGGGTTATCCTGTGACCTTTTGACAACATGGAGAGCTCCTTTAAATGAACTCTTGGCCAGTAGGTATAATTGTCCTTCCTGATCCTTCTGCTGTTTCAACTGAGCTGGCCCTTTTGATCAGCATTGTGCTCCTCTCATTTTGGAAGTCCAAGTGTCAACACGGACACTCGCTGGAAGTGACCTCTATGTGCAGCAATGTGTGTGTTTGTTTTTTAAACAGAAGACTCGAGAGAGAGAATTGTGCAAAGGACACAAACCTTGGGTCAGGGAGGTATTGTAAGCCGCTTGTTCTTTGACAGCAACGTGAAAACATTTAGGAAATGAAGAAATGTTTCTAAGGACTGCCCATGCAATAGCCAGAAGTGATTTATTGCATTTTATCACTGGTACTGTCACGGGGCTGACTTTCCTGCCCCCTCTGGAGGACAGGGGTAGTGCCTCGAGTCTCTATATAAAGTTTCTTTAACACATGGCCCCCTGGCCTGAGTCTCTATGCAGAGTTAGCAACTGTCTCTTTAACCCAGGGCCCACTGGCCCAAGTCTCTATGCAAGGTCAGTGACTGTCTCTTTAATGCAGGGCCCACTGGCCCGAGTCTCTATTCCCTGATTCTGGTTGGCCCTTTAAGGCAGGGCTGAAAGGCCTGTGACGGCAAGTCTCTGGGTGAGGGGAAACGGCACCCCTGGTAGGGGGACCCGGGCCCACCCTACTCCACCGGGCCCCGGCCCAGGACCCTGTGAGCCCTGTGAGTGGCAGGACGGCCCACCACTCCCTCGGTGGGGAAACTGTCCGAAATGCGCCGAGGTTCCCGGGCTGGAGGGGCTGCTCCTGCACCCTCCCTGGACCGATGGGGTCTCCTCCCATGTTCTCGCAGGTCCTCTAATGCCCCGGGGGTTGTTCCTTCCACGTAGGCAGCAGTGGAGTCGTCCCAATGTGCACGAGCGACTCAGCTGTCTCCCCTCAGGGCGGCAGGCTGGTGCTGGTCAGGAGCTCCCCTCTGTGGTCCTCCTCTGGCAGTCAGCCCAGACTGAGCTTCTCCACAGGCTTTTATAGCTGGGCTACCAGCTGAGCATGCCCCACAGTGTCGTGGGGGCAGGGCTCCTTTAGGCAGGGTAACCTGGCTAAACCCTGTGAGTTCAGAGAGAGGCTGGCTCACCCCCTCACAGGTACTCTTGACAATTTTATGCACAATGTCATCTGAGTAGATCTGGCAGCCTCATTTGATGGGTTGAAAATATTTTGCAAGCTTGGCAAGCATATCACGAGCAGTACAAACTACTGGTAGACTTGACATCAGCCATGGCATCAACAGATGGAAGACAAGTGGATATAAACATCTGGTAGAGTCCCCCATCCGGTGGATGAATTCTCCATGTTTGTGTCTGCTTGCTTGGGATCACCATTGAGTCCCTGGCCAGCTATTAGATCAGATGATAGGGAGAGTCTTCCTGGCCAAGCCAAATAATTGAGCTACATTTACTGTCTCAAATGGAATTTACTTTTTATATAGCTTGTAGATTTCTTCTGCTCCATTTGGTGTACCCAGGAGTGGCCTGGCATCTTTCCCACCTGCTGAGGCTGTCCACTATTGTTCTAAATGACAGCACACTAAGACCCCGGGGTTGCAGGTTTTTTTCTACTGCAAAATCTTGCTTGCAATGAGCAGACTCAGTGGGCAAGTTAAGTCTTTGTGTAAATGGGCAGCCTGAAGAGTTGTGCTTGTACAAAGGCTGAATGTGCATGAGTACATTGTGTTCATTATTGTGTCCAATACCAAGGTCCTAAAACAGCCAGCCATTTTCCAAAGTGCCTGACTTCCTCTGCAAAGTATCAATGTGAATTTTAAAGGGCTCGAGGTGCCTAAGTCACTTACATGCTTTTGAAAATGCTGAGCTGATTGAAACGGATTCTTGCCCTTGTTGAGCCAGTCAATTTCCTGCTAAGCTTGCCTTAGGAAACTGAATAGCCTAGACAATATGGCAAACTGAAGTATTAACGCACAGAACATACATTTTTGTAAGGCCTCCAACTAAAATAACAGGAGCAGGGGATAATAATCTATTATCTATTTATATCTTATATTTATAAGATATAAATAGATAATAGATGGCATGGGGAGGACATTTGCACTTCATCTGAGCTATCATGACAATAGCACAGCTCAGTCACTGTGCAAAAAAAAAAGTTGTTTTTAGTTAGCCTCTTGCAAATCCTTAATTCTCAATAAGAAGGGCAGTCAGTTTGCTGGTACCTATGGGTATGTCTACACAGCAAAGTTATTTCGAAATAACTTTACTAGTGTCTACACAGCCAAACCGCTATTTCAAAATTAAATTGAAATAGCAGAGTGCTAATTTCGAATTTGGTAAACCTCATTCCACAAGGAATAACACCAAATTCGAAATAGCTAAATCGAAATAAGTACTGTGTCCCAGGGAGGGGGGACTTGCACCACCTCCCCCCACTTTACCCTGGGGTAGCCCATCCTCTCCTTGCCCCCCCCCCACCCGGCACAGTGGCCAGAGACTGCCATACCTGCATGAGCACTGCTCCGACGGTGGATCTCCCCACGCCGAACTGGTTCTCCATGGATCGGTAGCTATCCGGCATGGAGAGCTTCCAGAGGGCGATGGCCACACGCTTCTGGAGGGGAATGGTGGGCCTCGTGTGCATGTCCCATCGCCGCAGAGCAGGGGGCAAGCCACTCACAGAGCTCGAGGAAGGTGTCCTTCTTCATTCTGAAGTTCTGGGTCCATTGTTGGTCTCCCCAGTGCTCCAGGACGATGTGGTCCCACCAGTCGCTGCTGGTGTCCAGACGCTAGATGCAGCAGGGCACACTGGTGTCTAGGCGCTGCTGCTGCTCCTCCTCATCCCTCAGGAGGGTCCAGAAGAGGGCCTGCGGGTTGGGCTACAGCATATTCTGCGAGGCAGACTCCAGCAATTGCTGCCAGGCTTGCAGCAAGACATCCAAAATGAGCACCAGAGTGCCCAGAGGCAGCTCTGGCTCCATGGTGCCGAGTGCTGTGGTGTCCTGAGTCAGGGCAACCAAAGCAGGCAGAGACAAAAATGCTTTGCTGTCCCTCAATGAGGTAGGCAAGCAAGCAGGGAAAGCTGAGAACCGGCTGTCCAGGGGTGTCCCTTTAAGCACAAGCCTCAGATAGCCTCAGGCAGCAGCCACACAAAGTAACTACTGACCTGATGCCCTGCTGGAACCAGTTTCAGCTGGCCTTAAATGTGATTCAGCGTCCAATCAATGTGGACGTGCTAGTTTGAAATAGCAAAACGCTATTTCGAAATGCATTTTGTGTGTAGATGCATTATTTTGAAATATATTATTTCAAATTAACTATTTTGAAATAAGATATTTCGAAATAATGCTGTAGTGTAGACATACCCTATGAGACTATGGTGATATCAGTTAATTTACAGTAGAACAGCAAATGCATTTATATTTTCCCTGTCAGCAGGAAGATAAAACTGTGATGATTTCAATTTAACTACTTTTGTTACTCTGTAGATGCTTTCCAATATTCTCTTACAGTGGACGTGATTAGAGGGCATATTTTTCAGTCCATTCTCCAACGTGCAGCGTCGGCCTTAGGCAGACACTGCTAAACTAAAATAGCAGGCTAGTTAGTAAAACCAACAACAAGCACATATGTTTTGTAAATTCATTTCTTTCTGAGCATGATTCAGTAGTTTCATTTGTGCATGTTTCTTGTATTTCATACAGTGACACTTATTATTGATGATTTCATATACAGATTATGTAATCTATAGTTAGAGGTCCTCCAGATTATAGTGCAGTTGCAGTAGTTTCATATCTGATCAGTTTAGTCCCAGACAGGACTAAATAATGCATCTTCTGTGGAATGATGTAGCTTATGGATGTACTGTCATCTGAAAACACCAGAGTGGACTCTGCTCTTGATTGCACAAGTATAAATCAGGAATAATTCCACTAATTCCACTGGAATTCTTCGAGCCATCACAGGGCACAATCTGGCCTTTCATAAATGGGCATGTCATTGCTATTCAAAGAGGTTTTGCCCCTGAATCATTACCCACTGATGCTCACAGGTAGAGGAGCTCTTAAATGTCCACTTAGTTATTTGCTAGCAGCTGCACCTGGTCCATCATTTTTTTTTTGAAAAAGTAGGTCACGTCAAACTGACAATTATTTTAAAGCAGAAATAGGCCTTTTCCCACTTTTGATAGCATTCTGTTGCCTGAAAATAAGAACTCCCAACCCCACTAAATAGTGCAGAAAGGCTTGACTGCATAAATGTCCCATGTGTTCCCAAATGTTGACTTTTAATTTGTAATTTGCTTGTTCACAAAATGAAGGTTGATCTGTTACCAGGCCTTGAAGGGACATAGGATGTGCAACTCAAATTTAGAGGCACAAGGTCTGCTGCTGAGAGGGGAATCAGTTATTTTATAATATTCTGGAGTCTTTGGTAGATTTTTCATTGTGCGAGAGGTTAATTAATGCAGATCAGTATGCCAGAGCAGTGCACAGAGAAGCAAAGGTCTAGTACGGTTGAAAGGAGAAGACAACCGGAGTGTCTGATGCTCATTGTCCTTCAGTAGAGGGGGTAGCACAGAAAGCTCTAAGGTCCGACCGGGCAGTAGCATGTCTTCAGGCTCTCGTGCTTATCCGCTCTTTGATATGTTGATGCAACACTGAAGGACTTATTGGATGAAATGCAGACTCGAACTTACTAACAAGGGCAGAATTCTGCTCTCTTTTACACTGGTGTTAATATTCGATTATTGTCTCCTTTGAAGTCAATGAGTTAATACTAGGTCAATGAGACCAAAATTTGGGACCATGCTTGAAGAAACTTCCTTAAATGTAGCCTGAAAGATGGCAGTGAGCCTAGCTCTACAAAGCCAGTGGGGCAGCCCGGGGCAGTAAGCCTCTGAGCCCAGGTTGACAGACATGGGCTCATGGGCCTCATGACAATGCTTTGAAGTTATAGCTTGAGCTGGGGAGTGGGCTCTGAAACCCATCACCATAATTCAGAGCTCAGGTTCCTGCCCAAGCCACAACATCTGCCCAGCAATTTTTAGCACTGTAGCATGAGTCTGAGCCTTTCAAGCCAGACTTGGAGGCTTGCTGCCATGCACTCTGTAAATGTACCTTAATTAACATCAGAGCAGCATTTTATGAAGCAATTTTACAGTCCCCTCACTTGACGGTACTTGAGTCATTCGTTAACCACCCACACAAGGTCTAGTAAGGGAGGGGCATAGATTATTTGGTAGGAGGGAATATATATTAGCAACATTAAATTTCTCTCAAAACCACCTACTGCTAGAAGGGCCCTTACACTGAATACTCTTCTATCCTTTTGTAACTTCCTCTCTATACTTTTGCTTATTCACTTGTTTTCAGAAAACGGAAAGCTGGCCCACGTAAAGAGACTCTCCTGGACCATTATACTCTGAGAGCTAGCTTTGGTTGCTAAAAGCCCTGGTGTTAAAGCCAAACCAAAGATGATGTTTAGATGGCTCAGTCATCCGCCCAGAGACAGCTTTGTGTGTTTTATTGATGTTACCAGATCAAGAACATTTGACAAAGCAAGTGCCTCAGAGAGGAAAAGACGGATGTTCAATGTAATGAGAGCTCAATGCATGCTCTCTAAGCCTCTTTAGTTTGTATTATTTGCATTATCCTAGAAAATTTGGGCCCCATTGTGCTCGGCATGGTAAAAACACAAAATAAGAAACAGTGCCTGCCCCAAGAGCTTGCAGTCTAAATAGACAAAGAATGGAAGGGGAAACAGAGGCAGAGAGAGATGAAATGATTACCCAGGGTCACACAGCAGGTCAGTGACAGAGCTGGAAGTTTAACCCAGGTCTTCTGAATGCTGGTCTGGTGCACTATCCATTGGAGCACGCTGTTTTCTCAATACTGTTTTACTAAGAATATTCATCAAATTATCTACAATAAGAATGAAATCAGAGATGCATAGACCCCGATCCAGCAATGCACTTGAGGTCATCTGTAACTTTATACAGGTGAGTCATCCCATTGAAATCAATAGGGCTATTCCAAAGCTTAAACATATATATATATATATATATATATATATATATATATAATTGATTCATTGCCGGAGGGGAAAGTTTTCTTTTGTGGAATTGTGTATATGTTAGCAGAAGAAAGTAATCTGTGACCTATAGCTTGGTAGCCAGTAATTTCAAGGTTTTAATGAAAGCAATACTATAGCGTGGGTCCTTTCTAAGAGAGACACAAATATAGCCAGAGTAATTCCTACAGCTTAAGCAAATATTATTTTTTAAGGAGAAGATTTTTAAATTTGTAGTTCATGAAGCTGGAAATCTGTTCAGAAAGAAATCCAGCCTTAAAATTACATTTCATGTGCACCTTTTACATATTGAAAGATAGGAGTTTAATTGTTTCATGGATTTAGTTTTCATCTTGCAGTGGGCTGAACTGCACAGTACATTGACTATGTGTGGGTCTCAAAAATCTGGTAAACAGCTACGGCACAATAGAAAATGACAAACTCATTTTATTAAAAAATGTCCTTTTTTCCATACAGTGAGCAAATAATGAAAAGAAATGCCACAACATAATTTCATAGCTCAGCCTCTCCTTAAAGAGAAAAAAGACTTCAGAAGGCTAGGATGACAAGAAGCCTGCTGAATTTCCAAAATTAGCTGTGAAAGGCAGATCATTTAGGCATGTCTGAAAGCTATGCCTAACCTTTGTGCTACAAATATCTCATTTCAAAAATGTCATATTCTGCTTATTCAGGAGGGCTGCCAGTAGGCTATTTCAAGCTTCTTATTTCTAGAGCACAGCTGCCTATATAGCTTGGTTTATTAGCAATATTTCTTTGTTCTATCATTAGAGGAATTAATAATGGTGGTAGAATTCTATTCAAAATGGAGATTTGATATTAAATTAATTTTAGATTCACTACATTTTGAGCTTATTTCTTAAGTTTAACAACTGATCACAGTGGTTCTGAGCCTCCAGCTGTGGCTGGTTTGGGCTGGTTAAGCTGTACAAAGCATCACTAAGTCAGGAGATCAAGCTTGTTGCCGTCAAGTCTCAGGTCCGACACTGGGTTCTCTAAGTACAAAAACACGCTGCACAAGTATCTGTTGAACAAAAGCAGTTTATTTCCTGACAGTTCTCAGCTGTGCCTCCTTAACTAAAAGAATAACCTGCTAGGAAAAGCGATGTCTTATGTCCCTTCTGCAAGGTGGGAAACCCGTTTCAGCTGCGGATGAGCGAGAGGTCATTTAGGCTTCTGAGGCACCAGTACCAGAGTCTATCGGTGAGGTTCAAATTGCTGTGCTGTGGTGCAGCTTTAAATACAGTGTCTCTACCCTGTTTTGCAGTTTTGAAGTTTCCGGGGGTTACTCATCGCTTGCTACAGTATGGCTCAGCCGTACTTCTTGTCCTTTGACCTTGTTTGCATGACTAGTACATCTGGTTAAGCAAAATTTTTATGTGTTCTTGTTCTTTTCCCCTACTCTTATCTATAACTTGTCCTTGCTACAATGGCACCACTGCTTATCTTAAATGGTGTGTGTTCCTAGAGGCTTGCTTCTGGCTCATCAGATATGGGGGGCGGGGGAAATGCATGCCTCACCACCCCTATAATTCACACGTACAGAGTTCTTTTGTAATTAACCCCTACAGAGCTCTTGTGGCGGGGGTAGGGATTGGGAAGGGGCGGTATTGCAGCCATGTGCTGCTAGTGCTCTGAGGTTACCCTGAGTGGACACAGTGGATAGGGGACTCTGGTCTCTGGCATGGAGCAGAAGGGGCGGGGCTGAGAGCTAGCTTCCCCCAGTGCTTCATATCCCTGCCTATGCATGCAGGGCATGCTTACAAGTTGGAGCAATAGTTACCAGATATAAGGGCCATAGTGGACAAGCCACTCAGGGTACTCAATGAGCGCCCAGTGTGATGCTATGGTTAAAAGAACTAATGTGATTCTTGGATGTTTAAACAGAGAGCAGGAGTAGAGAAGTGATGTTACCTCTGTATTTAGCAGTGATGAGAACAGCACTAGAACACTACATGTAATTCTGGTGTCCATGTGTTAAAATTTGATGATGGAAAAACTGGAGTGTGTGCAGAAAAGAGCCGCAAAAATAATTCAAAGGCTGGAGAGGGCAAAACTTAAAGATCTCAATCTGTTTAGCTTATCAAAATTATTGAGAGGCAACTTTAATTACAGTGTATAAATATCTTCATGGGGAGAAAATCCTGCTTTTTAATCTTGTGGAAGCTAGCGTAGACAGACCGAACCAATGGTTGGAAGCTGCAGCCAGACAATTGAAATTGGAAATAAGGCGCAGATTTTTAAAACTGAGGGGCTACGTTTTTCCGCAAGTAAAAACTTGCATGATTTTCCGCAAATGCTTTTAACGGAAAAGTTTTTCCGTTAAAAGCATTTCTTGAAAGAGCGTCTAGATTGGCACGGACGCTTTGCTCAAAAGCACTTTTTGAGGAAAAGTGTCCGTGCTAATCTAGACGCGTTTTTAAAGAAAGCCCTGATCGCCATTTTCGCCATCGGGCTTTTGCACAAAACAGTCCTGAGCTGTCTACACTGGCCTCTTGCGCGCAAATACATTTGCGCAAGAGGGCTTTTTCCGAACGGAGCAGCATAGATTTGCGCAAGAACACTGACAATCATACATTAGATCGTCAGTGTTCTTGCGCAAATTCAAGCGGCCAGTGTAGACAGCTGGCAAGTTTTTCCACAAAAGCGATTGCTTTTGTGGAAAAACTTGCCAGTCTAGATGCAGCCAGGGTGATTAGCTATTGTAACAAACTGCCAAGGGAAGTGGTGTATTGTCCATCTGTTGAGGACTTCAGATGAAAACTGGATGCTTTTCTGAAAGATGTGTTTTAGCTAAGCACAAGTTATTGGGTTCAGGGTAAAACGTAAGGGCCTGCAATATAGAGAAGGTCAGACTAAAAAGAGTTTAATTCCTATGTGAGAAATCAGAGGAATGCAGGATGAGGCTGTCATGTAATCACAAGCTCTGATTTATGCTCCAGCATTTCAGCAGTCTCCTGGAAGTGATCCCTTTAGTGTGCTGTGCCCTAAGGACCCAAACAGTTCCACAGGGCAGGCCCATGGTCTACAGGACTGGGCAGTTGATGCCAGGATCTCTCTCTCTCTGTGGCTCCCTGCAGCTAATCCAGCCAAGCCTGACTCTTGTGGGAAGTTTGTACTGTGCCCCTTCAATGTACGATGCTATCAATCCGTATTCACAGCAACACAGGCAGCCTTTTCCAGATCAAAGGAACCATTTATTGGTCACCTGGATTAGGGATGTAAAAGGTTAACTGGTTATCGCCTTATTGGCATGCTTACTGGTTAACCGGAGGGCCAGGTCAAGCTGGCAGCTGTCTCCCACCTGCGGTGCAAATTGGCCCAGCCGGCCCAGCCTATAGATGCCCTCTATCCATGGTGTGGCTCAGCATGGCAGGCCCGGCTAGCAGCCAACCTCTGAGGCAGGCTGACCAGGACTCTGGCCACAAGGGTCCCTGCCTGGATTAGCCCTGCTGCAGGACCCCAGCCTTTCTATACCAGCCTTCTGTGATTAACCAGTTGTACAATTAAAATGAGATTGTTTAACCAGTTAACTTTTAGAATGGGTAATTACATCCCTAACCTGGATACAGACCTTATCTTAGGTTAGCACAAGAGGCAGAATTTAAGCCACATAGTCCACCTTGCTCAAACAGTGCCCTGATAGGCCAGCCAAGCTATGATGGACTCTATCTCTGGCTCTTGCTCTCTTTACTTGTCCAGTGTGGACTTCTGAGTCTCCCCCAAAATAAACCTCCTTCCAGTCATCTAACACCTTGTTTTTCACCTCCATGCCCTATTCCTGCTGTTGGGTGTTGATTGTTCAGTCACTGTGGTATCTTTTTCTTGCTGAACTCTCTGGAGATCTAGGCCAGCCTCAGCCAATTCTTTAATGATGCAATCCATTCTGTTACCTTTGAAAAGTCATGGCATACAAGAGAGATTCCAGAGAACTGGAAAAGGACAAAAATAGTGACCATCTATAAAAAGGGAAATAAGGACAACCAAGGGAATACAGGCCAAACAGCTTAACTTCTATGCCAGGAAATATAATTGAACAAATAATTAAGCCATCAATTTGCAAACATCTAGAAGATAATAAGGTGATAAGTAACAGCCAGCGCGGACTTGCAAAGGACCAATCATATCAAACCAACCTGATAGCTTTCTTTGACAGGATAACAAGCCTTGTGTATAAGGGGGAAGTGGTAGATGTGGTATATCTAGACTTTAGTAAGGCATTTGATATAGTCTTATCAATAAACTATGGAAATACAACCTTGATGGAGTTACTGTGCAGTAGGTGCATAACTGCTTGGATAACCATTCCCAGAAAGTATTTCTCAATGGTTCACAGTTATACTGGAAGGGCATAATGAGTGGGGTTCCACAGGGATTAGTTTTAGGACCTGTTCTGTTTCATATCTTCATCAAATGGCCTAGATGATGGCACAGAGAGTACACCTTACAAAATTTGCAGAACTTACCATGCTGGGAGGGGTTGCAAGTGCTTTGGAGGATAGGATTATAATTCAAAATGATTTGGACAAACTGGAGAAATGGTCTGAGGTACATAGATGAAATTCAATAAGGACAAGTGCAAAGTACTCCACTTAGGAAGGAACAATCAATTGCACAGACACAAAATGGAAAATGTCTACCTAGGAAGGAGTACTGCAGAAAGAGATCTAGGGGTCATAGTGGTCCACAAGTTAAATATGAGTCAATAGTGTGACACGGTGGCCAAAAAAGCAAATATCGTTCTGGAATGTATTAATAGGAGTGTTAAAAGCAAGAACAAGGATGAGGGAAAACTATTCCTCTTGAACCTCTAATGATAGGACAAGAAGCAGTGGGCTTAAATTGCTGCAATGGCCATTTGGTTGGACATTAGGAAAAAACTTCCTGTCAGGGTGGTTATGCACTAGAATAAATTGCCTAAGAAGATTGTGAGTCTCCATCATTGGAGAATTTTAAGAGCAGGTTTAACAAACACCTGTCAGGGGTAATCCAGATAGTGCTTGGTCCTGCCATGAGTGCAGGGGTCTGGACTTGTTGACCTCCAGTTCCATGCTTCTATGATTCCCTGCCCTAGACAGCCAGGTGACACACACACACCTCCTGAGTTGGCAGGATAGTAAGAACAAGTGACCAGTAGCATAGTAATCTGTGTTGAAAAGTATTTAATTATTCCATGTTTATAGCAGACAACACTGCAGTGTGTGTGTGTCACCAAGTGTCAGCCATGGTTACTTTTCATAGCAGTTTGTGCTACCAGTAGGCATACTGAATGCTTTCCCTGCCCGATAAATGTCAAGTACTAAGGCAATGCTGCCTGTTCCGCTCATAGGGATTGCCAAATATTCTGCTTTCATTAACTATGGGACCTTGGCAGAGCTCTCATGCACGGCTCTCTCTGCCAAATGTTGGTTACACATAAATTTGCAGACACATTGTCTGTGCTTGTCATTACAGTAGCACAGTTTTCTTAATTGCAGCATTCTTGTGTTCCATCTAAAATCATTTGAGTGGCAGCCTATAAATAGGTATTTCATAATTCTGCAGCTAGGGTTTTGCCACAAAATATCATTTCTTGCTACAGAGATTCTGAGCCTTTAAAAATAATAGTAAAAATAATTAACAATAATGATAAGCCTGAATCATCATGGTATTAACTCAGTTTGACACCTGTCTTACTTAATCGCAGTTGAATGAGTATACACTACACTGCATATTGATGTGTAGCAGCTTCCTTGCTCCCCTTCTTAACCAGAGGCCTCTGTTCTCTTGTCCTCCCACACACACTGGTTTTATTTGGCTAGTTCCTCTTGCATCTTTATAATACAGGTTGAACCTCTCTAGTCTGGCACTCTCTGATTTTAGTTACCCAGCTGTCCTCTTATCATGGGTGTGGCTAAGTTTCCTGTGGTCCCATAAAGTTTGTTTATAGCCACTAGTCCTGGTTCTGTGTTCTGTGCTGTTGTTATTTAGCTCCAGTCAGCAGTGGAAATGTTGGTAATGCTGCTAGACAACACTGATGTCCCATTGTCCAGCAAATTCTCTGGTTTGGTTAGGTCTAGAAGATGCCAAACTAGAGAGGTTCTACCTGTATCATGTATTCCCAGTAGAAGTAATAAACAAGTTCCTAAATTAAATATATATTTAATATATAAAGTCCTACAGATTGCTGGGAGGGAACATCTAAGTTACATGTTGTCATTCTACTACTTAGCTTATATAAATGATGATAGAGAAGAAATAAAATAACCTTAGTGGAGGAAAATATCACCCCATCAGGATTTATCTTCCACCCTATTCAGGAAGGTTGGGTTAGTTGACCTTTCTGTTGATAAAGGCATTTGTGTGTTCTAGACCAATGCAATATGGCATCATATGCCAGTTTGCAAAAAGACTGCATGTCACTGCTGTAGTTGTTTTCAAAGACATACAAAAATAGGTTTTCTAATGCACAGCACAACAGCTTTTCATTTGTGTGTTTGTCACTCACAGAGAAGCAACTCAATGGAATTCCCTTTGTGGGTGGGCGTGGGGGGGTTGTGTGTGTTGGTGCTTGTTGGAAAATGAAACAAAATGTTATTTGGTAACAATTTACTGGTTTGCGAGATAGTAAAGTTTTGTGCAAAAAGTTAGATTTTGATAAACTCCCTATTGAACTTTGGGAGGGTTCCATCAGAAACCTGCCTGGTTTCAAGACTACTTGCTGCCCACCTTCTTGGTAGCTTCCATGGTTGAGGGCAGGGGGTTTTCAGGGTCTGGCTTGGGGGCAGCCTTACCATCCAGATTCCTGGTCCAGCTGACTCCCCATGAAAATTCCAGGGAACATATTCCATTTCAGAAAAACAACCCATGAGCAACATAGCTGGATCAATCTAACTTTTCAGTGCAGACGTAGCCTCTGTCTACTATTCTACAGAGCTTATGTCAGCATAGCTATATTTCACAGCCTCCTGGTATAGATGTGGACTACAATGAAAACAAAAAAGTGTTTCTCTGCCTGTGTAGAAATGCCACCTTCCTGAGTTACAGTATCTATGGTGACTGAAGCATGCCATCAAGAGGTGTGGGTTTTCATACCATGAATGATATAGGCATGTCTGAATAAGTTTGAAGTATAAACCAAACCTAAGTTACCTCTGAAAATGTCGTCCAGTGTCTGTTAACAAGAGGGTCACACATCCTGTTGCTTGTGTAGACCAAATGAACTGCCCCCTTCAGGAGGTTCTTTGCATTCCTCCATTCTGCCCACTCAAACTCCTCATTTGCCACCTTCCCATTCACATCTATCTATCTATCTATCTATCTCCTTCCTTCTGTGTGCCCCACAAGTTACTTTCTTTCTAGTGAGTTAAGCTAAACTGAACTAATGTCACTTTACTTCTGAATGAGAGCATCCATGCAGGCATTAATGCACTTCAAATTTATACCTTTAGCAAATTCAACCTCGCTTTCCTGAGTGTCCCTGTGGAGACTTGTCCTAAGAGACATTTGGAAATGGGATTTAGCCTCCTAAGTGTATGCCTACACTATGGGGACTATCCTGACATAGTTTGGACACTGTATCTATGCTAGCATAACACCACAGCATAGGTGCAGCTCATAGAAATGGAAAGGGATATCATCTCCCTGTCTCATGGTAGCTAGGTCAATGAAGCATTCTTACATTAATCTAGCTCTGTTTACACTGGGGTTTAGGTCAGTATAGGACATTGGTCAGCAGTGTGGATTTTTCACCCTCTGACCAATGTAGCTATGTTGACAGAAATTCTAAGTGCAAACTAGTCACAACTCATTTAAGCAGCTCTGAAAATTTTATCTCTGACACTTTTGAATACGTTATAATAGAACTCTGATGGTTTTCAAAACCTGCTTAGGTCCCTATTCTCTCCCCTTCCCCTCCCCACCTCCAGAAAAATCCTTACTACCTGTTATATTTATGCACATGCTTTTGACATGAATGTGGTCTCTACACTCAATATAAACCCAGTTCTACTTATTCCTAAACAGAATTAGCATTCTATTTGATGTCAAACTTTATTACAATATCTTCTGTGTAGTTGATGGGGATGTCTTAGCCATGAGTAGTAATGATACCTTATGTATCAAAGCACAAGTATGACAAAATAACAATAATTGTATGCTAGAATCCTTTCCCAATAAACAAAACAGTTCAATCACAGGCCATAATGCTAGCCTCTCCTACCCCAGAGCTGGGATTCATAAGTAAACTGTCAAAATATGGTCTTCCAGCTGGCAGAACAATGTACTGTTGCTGAATTTAGCAGTGCATTTGAGGCTGAGCTTCTTGAAGGGGTCCTTTAAGTCCACAAGTGCTGCCTGGTTGATTTAACATTAAAAACTCACTAGATGTTTTCTGATGTTCCAGCAGAAGGTACTTTGAAAATTTTCTCAGTGTAGAATTGGCACTATCATAGAGAAATACAGTATACGTAAAAATCTGGAAGACAGGCATATTAAACTGAGCTATGGTTTAGGAAATTTAGAACTGTGGGACACATCAATAAGTTATCAGGGGAGATATTCTACAGGAATAGAGGTAAGGGCTAGTATTCTTGCTGATTTTTCTTGCAAGTGAATTGGCTAAGTCCATTTAAGAGGATAAACTGGTTTAACCCAAACCTTTAATGAGATACTATTTATACAGAGAGACCTACATACAACATTTGTGTGTGTGTGTTTCTTGTTGTATCTATAGAGGATAGTTTCTATGAAATCCTTGATCTGTCATATCAAATGAATTTAATCATGATGTTTCAACTTGTAATTTTCAAAGACAGATTTATAAATTGTTTCCAGTTTTAAACTATTTCAAAAGATTCACATCATTTGAGGTGCTGAGTCCTTTCATTTTCCATCAAAGTCTTGGCATTTCACAACATGGAGTCTAACTGACTTTAGAAACATTTTGAAGATAAGTATTACACTACTTGCATTACAGTAAGAACAAATATACTTCATCAATAGGAGTGAACATACAGTTGTTATGACTGCAACAGAATGGTCTTATTATGAAGAGTCTTGATTCATCACTATTTTATGCCTCTATCACTCCAATATAATTGTCTGGGGTCTTTCGTGTCCATAAGTTCATTCCTAGATGCAGGTGTTGTCTCTGGTGTTCCCTCTAAGATTTTCCAGCTATGAGCGGAGTGAGTTTTGGCTTGTGCACTGATATTGAGGTCATATGCACTGGTTTGGAAGTGTGCCACTGTGGCACCCAATTTATTAACACACACATTCCAGGCCACTGGAGCAGAAACAAACACACACATATACACACACACCACGTCCTTTTCCCAGACATCAGAACAGACCCGGCCCCCTGCCATGTGGAACATCCTGTTCCTGGCCCCAGCCGCCAAAACAGGCCCCGATCCCCCTGCCATGTGGCAGCCCCAGCCACCAGACGAGGCCTCCCCTCCGTCATGCAGCTGTGGCAGGTCCCGGCCCCTCACCCCAGTGGCTCCCTCACCACGCTGTCTCAGCCGGTCCCACCCACAGGAGCAGCCGCCTGCCACATGAGTGTGGCTGCATGGGACTCCAGAGGAGGTGGGCGGGGGAAGAATTTTTTGTGTGCGGCCGTGCATGCGCACACCTTAGCAGGAACTATGGTTATCTCTCCAGGGTTTTCATAACAGCAGAGTATATTTAAATGTGAAAAATGTCCTGCCTAATGGACTTGATGGAGGGTAGCCCTTGTGAGAGGAAAAATGCTCATGAATGGTATTATTATGGTGCACCCTAACAGAATTGGGAAAGGTCAGGGTAGGCATTTAATCAGTCGTTATTTTTAATTGGGTTGCACTGGCATAATGTTGGAGTATTGCTAAGTGAACCAGTCCCCAGAAATCTATTATAAAATTACAACATTATAAGAAATTCTGTGTCCGAAGAAGTTTAAGTAGTTTTGATTAATTTATATTACCTTCTGTTTTCAGCGTCGGCCAAACCAAGACCACACAGTGACGAATATACCAAGAAGATTCCTCCTCCTAAGCCTAAACGAAATCCCAACACTCAGCTAAGCACATCTTTTGATGAAACATACATCAAAAAGCATGGCCCCATGAAGACAACACTCACTAGGGATGCCTCTTTATCGCAGGTCAGCAGTCCTGCCCCAGACACAGAGGAAGAAGAGCCTGTTTATATTGAAATGGTTGGGAATATACTAAGAGACTTCAAAAAAGATGAGGATGACCAAAGTGAAGCAGTCTATGAGGAGATGAAATACCCTATATTTGATGATGTAGGCCAAGATTCAAAGTGTTCATGTGAATATGACCATCACAGTTGTTCTTCTCAGTGTGCTACTCCTACAGTGCCTGACCTCGAATTCGCCAAGTCCTCAGTGCCATCTACTCCCAAGGGCTTGCTTTGTGATATTCCCCCACCATTTCCAAATCTACTTTCTCATAGACCTCCACTACTGGTGTTCCCACCAGCACCAGTGCAGTGTTCCCCAAATTCTGATGAGTCTCCTCTAACTCCATTGGAAGTCGCAAAGCTTCCTGTACTAGAAAATGTGTCTTACATCAAACAACAAGCTGGAGCTTCTCCATCTTCACTGCCACCTCATACACCAGGCCATCAAAAACTGGAGAAAGACCAGACAGCATCCCATGGAACTACCACTCCTGGGCACTCCTCCTCACCTCCTCATCCTTCTACCTTATACAGAACACAGTCTCCACATGGCTACCCTAAAAGTCACTCTGCCTCACCCTCTCCTGTCAGTATGGGTAGGTCTCTTACCCCCTTAAGCCTCAAAAGACCTCCACCTTATGACTCTGTACATTCAGGAAGTCTCTCAAGAAGTTCTCCATCAGTGCCTCATTCTACAGCCAGAACTACGTTGCAAAAAGGGGGAAAGATGGTAAATGCCTCAGTCAATACCTACGGGTCATCATCACAGAGTGGTTCACGTTCTAGAACACCAACCAGTCCTTTAGAGGAGTTAACCAGCCTCTTTACCTCAGGACGAAGTTTACTGAGGAAGTCATCCAGTGGCAGAAGATCTAAAGAGCCTGCAGAAAGTAAGTTTTCAATGCATTGTTTAACTGTCTTATCTACATCATTATAGCTCATCATATTTTATTAAATCAGAACTGTGCAAGTAACTATAAAACTCAACATGAATTATATATGTCATATTCCTACTGTCAGAGGAAAGTTGATTACTGATGAAAACTGCTTTTATATCCCATGTTTTTATTTTATATATCAAGGTTTCAAAGCTGTTTATACTGTGTTATGAAGGCTTGCAAGGAGGACTGAAAGGGTACGTCTAGACAGCTGCGCTATTTCGGGATACTTCTGGTATCCCGAAATAGCTATTCCACGTCTTTTAAGCAAGCCCGTTATTTCAAAATATAACAGGTTCACAATTCCTACATCCCTGTAACCCTTGTTGTATGAGGGTTAAGGGATGTTTTAGAATAGTGGTTTATTTTGAAATTTGGTGCTGTGTAGACATTAGTTTGAGATTAGTTTGAAATAAGATATGCAATCTGCATAGCTCAAATTGCATTTCTTATTCCGAGCTAAGGGTGCAGTGTAAACATACCCTAAGAGATTTAAGGCCTAATCCCTGCAAGGTCTTGAGAGTCTCTGTTGTGATGCTGAGTGCTGTCTAGTCCCATGGAAGTGCCCTGAACTCGTGGAATTCATAATTCATGGAATCAGGTCCATAAATACTTGAATAATGTTAGACCATAATAAACATCCTAGCTGTTTTCAGCAAATGAATCCCACCACTTAGGTCCCATTAGCTTCTGTGGACATTAAAGGTTGTCAGAATTTTGTGGCTTCTGACCTTTAGACTATGCAAGGTGTAACTCTTACTGAAGTCAGCAAGAGAAGAAAAATGATGAGTGAACTTGGCACAGATATTGGCATGTTCCCAAATCCTCCAAAGTCAGTGAAACAGAAGACAGTGTCTTAGGGTAGAATTTGGCCCTAAGCTTTTACAGGTGAGCAAAGTGAGTGAGCTTGTTATAATGACTTAGTTTGTGACTTGCATTTCTTGATGCCTGAATTGCTCAAATGCTTTTATTTGAGAACTGCTGATTTTGTAGCAGTCTATTGTATGTTTGTACTAGCAATATATTGTATCTTTTTGGCAGCCACAGAACAACAACGTGCCAAATTCTGGACTGGCTTACATCCTGATAAGTGATGATTTTTAGGATGTCTTGAGGTTACCAAAGTATTTCATAGAGAGATGAGGCATTTTCTGAACTGATTTATAATCTCAGTATCCCCCTGAAGTCAGCATTTGATTATCCTGTCACTTACAGTCATTTTACACACCCCTACTGCTGTTTTAACACCTTCCCTTGAGACCAATTCTCTTATGTATGTTAGTGTAAATCAGGAGTAACTCCTTTGAAGCCTATGGATTTAAAACTGTGGCAGCGAGAAGGGAATTAGACTCAGTAGGATACACAGGAGTATAAATTACTCCAGAAATTAGCCTGATCCACCTGTGATAGTTTGGTAGCCTGCAGACATAAATGCATTGAAAGAAAGCTCCATGATTCAGTAGTTTTGTCACAAATAATTACAGTAATAAAAATACAATAACACCAGATTTGTGTGTGGGATGAAAGCAAATTTGGGTCTAGAATGAGAGAAGGTTCTTTATAATAAAGGACAAATGTGAATTATGTTACAGCATTTAGGAATAATTAAAGTGAAGTGGTGGAGAAACAGTGGAGGAGTAAAACTGGCAATAAACATTATTGCTTGTTAATAAGCAAACAGAAATCCAGCACCTTCCAGGGAATGAGTAAGGTTCTCTCTTTATCAGTGTGCATGGGAGGGCTGGTCTTAGAACCCTGAGAAAGTTCCACAGTGAATGGGACATTAGTTCCAGATGTTGAAATTTCAGGATGTCTTTATGCTGCAATTTCACAGATGACTTAAAAAAGAAGCCCTCTATATTCCACTTGACTAAAATTGATTGCAGACTATCAAGGGGCATTTCAGATATGAGTTTAAAGCAGATCTTGTCCTCAAGATCTCCACAACAAGCAACTTTCTTATTGGCTTCCCAAGGAACATTTTGTTTGCCCTTCCAAGGTGAGTGAATGTGCGTGTTACTGGCCATTAGCAGTGAGAAAGAAGAGGAATTAAGCCAAATTTGGTTCCTTTAAGGATTAACCATCCATGTTATGCAGCGAAGCTAACAGCAAAAGACTCTGGAGTGCTGCTATGTAGAGGAGGTAAACAGACTGTCAGTCTAATCTTGCTTTACTTCATCTGGTATTTACAGTGTGATTTAATCTCCTGGGATTACCACAATAAGCAAGAACAGGGGTTGTGCTCAAATACAATAGTGATAGAAACCACTATAGGATGATGTGTAGCCAAGTATGAGATGAGCATTATCTCTCATGCAATTCTACAGAAAAAAATCCACAATAGCACAATTAAAGTAAAATGTGGAGTTTGAAAGTATAATCTGATCAAGTTTCTCACATTTTCATGGTGTGTAATAACACACAGTGGAAGACAATGTACAATAAACTAATCTTGAGATCTACTTAAGAAATTTTACTCATACATATTATGCAGAAAGCCTAATGTACACTGCCATATGAATCTAACAAGAGAATTCTGCATCTAACTTGGTCTGATTAATTTGTGTAAACTTTCTTTTCCCATATGCTCTTCTGTCTGACAAGGGTACAAATTCATATTCCAGCTCTTTGGAAAACACTAGGATGCAAATTTCAGCTTTCCCTCTATCACTTTGTGAACTAATTCCTTGGCATATAACAGATTTGAAATCTTCATAGGTGGATTATGACAGCTTGAAATCTGAATAAATTCCACTCCCCGCTACATATACATTATTTGAAAGATTATAATGAAATGTTAAAATCCACAATTTGGTAGATACCAAGAAGGATCAGAAAAATTGAATAATTATCTAAATCTTCAGATCCTTAACTGAACCTCCAAATCTTCTGAGAATAATACATCACAAATTCCCTCCCTACCTGTCATACATGTAAAGTGAAATGCTTCATAGGGGGGAAACCACAGACTGTGCAAGACCCTGTGGTTAATCTAAGGGGGAGAGCACTACAACTATTGTTAACTGCATACAAGGATCTTACAGTAAGTGCAGAAACTCACAAACATACAAATCTTTTAGCAGTCACTACTGTAAACTACACAAATTTCCCATTAGCTGGAAAACGTTCATATAAAAATGATGCTTCTTACAAATTTGCTGTAGGAAAGAAGACAGCAATAAATAATATGCAAACAGAAATTGCAGATCATCATTAAAGCTTTCAGTACCATTTCACCTAACTAAATGAAATGGGCTGAAATTAATGAGCTGGAAAAGAGAATTATAGGTAAAACTGTATTGAGTTTTAACTATCGTCATGTGTTCACGTATGTCTCACTTTGGTTCTACATTATCATCATGGATAGCTACATATTTACTAGATAACATAAAAGACAGAGGTACATAGAAAACAGCATGAGAAAATCTGAAGGCTGTTCATTTCTCTAATTCAGTCTGAATTAAGGATATGGATAAGACAGATACTACATATGCTCTGGGCAAACCGAGTGACTCAGTCAACATAGCTGGATACAGTAGTCATACTTAAACTCTTGCCAATTGCATTAGATAACTAAGAAACCCAGGATAACCAAATAATGTTGCTCTTGGCAGCACTTCTCCCTAATTCCTGATGTTAACAATATATTATATGTTAAAGGGATGCTGCCAATTTTTAGATAGCATTAAGAAGTTATGTAGAGGGGGCAGGTTCATCTCTATCTTTTGTGTCTGAATACTTAATTCTTCTTTCTTCACTTTTTGTTTAGTGGTTTCTCTTTCCCCTTTCTGTTTTTCCTTGATAGCTTTCTTCCTTTTTGCTTTTCTCTTTATTTTTCATGTGCTTTTTTCTCCCCACCTTGTATTCTATTTCTTAGACACACTTTTGTCTTCTTCTCCATGGGTAACTATAGGCCTGCCTCTCCAAAGAGCACAGCCCCTGCAATCAGGCCGGATTTTACTAAGAGTTCACTTAGGCACCAGAATCACATGACCAGCTTTAGAGCAGCTTCTGCATGATGGGTACTGAACTTTTACAGCCAGTTTTTGGGAAGTATCATAATGAGAGTTGCTGGGTGCTGCGCACTTCTGAAAATCTGCCTGGGGCTATACAGAAGCTGGACTCATTTGAAAATCTGCCCCTGAAGTGATAAACTCCTTAGTGCTACAGGTTGTTCTTCCCTTGGGGACTGACTGGTCCCAAACAAGGGAGGTTGCTTGACCATAGGAGGTCAATGCTGGCTTGTCTGTTGCCCACCCATCTGCACTCCTGACTCCAGCTGGACTGCCAATCACTGGCCCTGCTGTGGCTGACCCAGCAGGGCTCCCGGCCCTGACAGGGCTGCTGGACCCACTGCCACTGGCCCGACCCTGATGCCAGATGCCAGCCCTGCTTCTGCTTGCCCAAAAGATCTGCTGGTTCCACTGCTGCTGGCCCAGCCCACTGCCAGACATTGGACCTGCTGTTAAATGCCATCCCCAGTGCTGGTCCCGTTCCTGCCAGTCTGGCTGCGCTAATGGCCGCTGGCTCCACAGCCCAGGCAGGTCTCCCTGACACTGGACCTCCTGCCACTATATTCCCAGCCTCCGGGGCTCTCTGATCCAGGAACATTCATGGTTGTCAGAGAACCCTGTTTTAGAGAGGTTCAACTGTACCACTGAATTGCCTCTCTTTTGCACTAATGTAATTCCATCCACTGATACAAAAAGGAATTAAATAAAAGAAAAAAGAAGAAAATGTCTAGGAAAGAAAAAAATTAGGAAGCTGCTTGTGTATCTATAAATAAATATTGAGGAGAACACACATGCAGAAGAAGGGGTGAAAAAGTGAGCCTGAGAGGAGCAGAAGAATGAGTAGTGTATTGTTTGAATGAAAGAATGTCTTTCTTACACGCAGCCATTAACATAGAAAACACATATTTTGAAATGACACAATAGTTTTGTTTATTGGGACCATGACATCGTCTCGTCTTCTAATTCAACAATTTGGGCTCATGAAAAAATCAGGTTCTCTTGGGATTGCTGCAGTGTATAGAATCATTGAAGAAGACATAATTTCATAAATAATTACTCAGATTTTTTTTTTTTTATAAACAGCTGCTGCTTCTGTTGGATGTGTATGGACTTATTTATTCCTTGTGTTTGCTCCTCAGCTGCTTGATCTCTAAGTACATTTTCTGGTTAGCATCGCAATCAACATTTCTTTTTTATGAAAAAAAGAAAGCTTAAAAATGTATCATTAAAAAAGAAATTGAGAAAAGTCTCTTTAATTTTTGTTGGCCGTGGTTTCACAAGGTAGAAATAGGTTTTATTTTTTGTACATTACATGGCAGGTAGGACATGGGGTTTTCTTGGCCATGTTGAACACATTTACAGAAATAAATCTTTTAAAAATAAATTATAGGCCCCTCCTCTGGCCTGTATTTAATAGTTGCCACTGATAAGCAAATCAACACTTGCTGCACTTGAAGACCTGGCATTTGCTGATGGGCTCTGAGTTTTGAGTGCCTCTCATTTATCTTCACAGAGCTTTCTAAGTCACAAACAATCATGTCTGTGAAATGTAGACCTCTAAGGCCAAATCCTCAGCTGTTGTATCCTAGCATATCTCAGCTGAAATCAATGGAACAGTGCATTTGGCTATTAGACATAAACCTGACATTTGTGATTACAAAAACCTATATTCAAAATTGTACAGTCATCTAGCAAAACTGGCATTACATTATAAATTGAGAGCTTATTCCTGCTTTTTCTAAATATATAAACTCCAGAATGCACACCAGATTGATGTGTGCCTAGAAATCATAAAAATAGAAGTAAAAACATTTAACCTTGTGCTGTTTTCCAGAAATCCAAACATGCATTACATTCAGTTAAATACAATCTGTTGAAATTTATCTCTGAGTCCTTTAGAGAGGAGATATAAATGTAAAGTACATGTATATTCCAAAGTGAAAATAATAATGAAATAACTAAAATTTTAAGATGTTATTGTAACCCAAAACTAGCCAAAAGAGATCACTTTGGCAAAGTAGATCTGTCTGCCACACACCTATACCAACTGAGTTTATCTATGCAACTTGGGTCTGCTCCTCATGTCTTTTCCCCCAGTGCATGAGTAGATGTCAAGGAAGAGCTCATTCAAACCATGTTCACATGAAACATGTGCTTCTTAGCTCTTACAAGTATAAATAGCGACGCCACAATAGCAGGGTTATGGCAACAGGGGCACTGGTGAGCTATGGTGAGTCCATATACACCATTTTCAGCCAGGTTCATATATGGCATAGCTTAGTGGTGCCTCTTCTGTCACTCCCTATGCTACCATGGCTGTGCTGCTATTTATCCTCACATTAGCTCCCAGCATATGAATACTAGAGCAGAAGAATCACACCCCTAGCTCATAGTGGGGATGTAGCCTATCTCTTTCAGAGTCTGACCTCCCTTTGTGCCTCCCTCTGGGCATGTGACAGTACAGGCAGTTCCTCTGGCAGCCATAAGTTATTCAGGGAATCTTCTCCTCTGAGAATAGTAATATGTTTCTTTTAGAACTTCACAGCTGTGCCTGTACACAAAACTGTGGGTACGCTGAGTTTCATACCTGTAACCTGGGATAGAACTCAAGTGCTTCTGTGCTTTCAAGCCCCTCTCCCCTCCAAATTCCAAGAAACAGACCCTCCATATTTTCTATATAACAGAGAATGTTTTTTAGAACCAGCATGTTTATAACACTGATTTTTCACAGATCTGATACAATCCATTACAGAGACTAGCATATATGTGTATCTGTTCAGAAGACACTCAAAATTAGCTTGTTTAAAACAAATTGTAGTGAAGAAGAGAGGTAAAAAAGGCAGTTGTACATTATAGAAAGTAGAATTATCATTTTTTCATTTCCAAAGGCAACCAAGCCGAAAAGTTTCCCCAGTTTTACCATAAGCAAAAATTTATTTTTGCTAGCAAAAGTCTTCTTTCTATTTCCAAAATTAGAATCAGATCTGGAGGAGTGCTGAAGGTAATTGTTAAAAGACATTTCCAACCCTTTCTCATGATCAACCTACTATTTCCAAGATCTCCTGAGCCACTGTCATTGCTTCTTGACAAGAGACAGGGGTTACTTTAATGCATTACTTGGGCTTCTTACAGTAAAACAAATTAGCTATAGAATAGGTGTTATTGCAAAAGAGAAGATGGTGGGCATTGTGTAGGGGAGTTAAGAAAATAAAGAAAAGATATAAGTTCCTGGCCAAAGTTCTGAAATCCTTGCAACACTTGTAGCTACTGTTGCCCTTCTTAATGTTTCTTAAAATGTCTTTTCCATCCTGATCTACATAATGAAAAATGACAATTTCTTGGGTTGACTAAGTTGCTTATCTAGACTTTCTAGAACTTCTGATTTGAGCCCTAGCAGGGTGAGCTCAGTCCTTAAGTGCAGTCAATAAAGGACTGATCCAGAGGCAAGTGAAGTCAGAGTAAGGACTCTTACTTCAATGGTCTTTGGATGATACCTACATTTTGGCAGTGAAGCAAAAGGGTTTTACTTCCTGTTGGGGAAAAATTGTTTAATTTAAAAAAAAAAGCCCCTATCACTCACAATACTTGCATACTCAGACTCTGTTATGGGGTATAGAAGGAATTAGTAAATGTGACTAGCTGGGACAATCTACATAGTTTTTGGCCCATTATGTCTCCTTACCTACCCCCAATCTCTCCATAAAAAACTGCCAAGGATATCTTACCTCCTCACAACCAATGATATGGGCCTTCCATAGGGTATCATGGATGGGCAAACCCCAAATTCTCAGAGATATTTATTTGGTTTCTCTAGCTGACGTTGATCTCGACATTGAGTTGAGAAACGTATGGGATTTCCAGAACTTTTAGATGAGTCTGGAAATTGAAATATAGGAACATACATAATTATTGTTGTTATTTTATTCTTTATTAAAAGGGTTAGGTCCAACTGGGCTTTAATTTTGTACAAAGAGCCATGTTGCTTTTAGTAATGAGTGGATTCATCCATCGATAATAATTATTTGATACAAAAATTAACATGCAATTGTCATCTAATCATGCATTAAGTGGGAATAGGAAATGCCAATCTACTGAAAAACTGAGGTGCATTAACTAAGATAAAGGGGCATAAGAAATGCAGCATGGTATAGGCATTAGTTTGTGACTATGTCAGTAAATCTAGGTATTACTCTCGGTCTGCAGTTGACGTGGACATAACACCACAAACATGTACACATTTCCTAAAATTAAGCACATATGTTAGTCCTTGTAGGATCAGGACCCAAATTGGTGCAAGACTAAATCACAGATTTCCTGGCTCCTAAGTCCTATGTTTCAGTCATTCTACTGTGGTATAAAGAACAAAATTCAAATAGAACATTTCTGTTAGTAATGAAAAGCAGGCACACTCATAGGTTGAAAAAAATAAACCATTAAAAGTTAGTACTAATAAATGTGTCCTACTCAGAGCACTGTTAGAAAAATGGCAATTATTTTCCAGGAGAAAACCTTGAATGAAATGAAACAATGTGAGTTTGTTGAAAAAAATCATAGATTTATTTTATTTATCGTCTACATGAAATTTTTAAAAAACCGATCCTATTTTATTTAATTGACATCAAAATTAAAAATTTAATTTTTCACATGTGTGAGATTTTCCCAGCTCTTCTACTTCCACCCTTTTCCCACTGGCAAAGTGGGAGAAAGAGGAGAATAAAAAGGGGTGAGAGGAGTAAAAATTTGAAAAAAATATTTTTAAATCAAAACTGAAACATGAGTGTTTCAATTTCAATGTAAACAAAATGTTCATTTAAGAACTAAATGAAAATGAAAAAGGTTATTTTGATAAAAATATGGACTATTTCAACAGGAAAATATTAGTGTAAAAAATTGGTACAGTTCAAACAGTTCTACTTTGTATAAGAAACCTTCAACAAAAATGTTGAACAGTTCCATTATGCCGCTTGTTTCTATTGAAAGAGACTACATTTCCAAGTGATATTTTAAAATTTTACCCAGGAATTCTGTGCATTCCCCATTTTGTTAAAGTGATCCTCTAGTTCAGCTTTACTAAGTCAACATCACTTTCTCTTGTGGGTCCCAGGTTGTCCTGCTTTTTCACTCCATCAATCAAAATATTTTCAGGTGTTTTTACTTTTAAGAAAATAAAAGTAGAAAATGTTTGTTCAAGACTTATTATTTCATTGATTGGAACAGACCCTGTGCTTACCAAGATTCAGTCCAATGGAATGTTGTGTGTTAAGAACATTGTTGGGAACAATAAATATAGTTGAATGAGCGTAGACACCAACCAAGTTCTTTTATTCAATGTGAATGTTAATATCAATTCTTCATTCAAACAGCAAGTTGATGGAAAAAATCCTCCACTCTGATGACTTAGGAACAGATTGGATTACACCTGTGGTCCAGTATTCTCTCCCTGTGGCCATTACAAGATGCTTCATAGAATACGAGAACTGGAAGGGATCTCAAGAGGTCATCAAGTCCAGTCCCCTGCCCTCATGGCAGTACCAAGCCACCAGCTAGATCATCCCTGACAGATATCTCCAATGATGGAGATTCTACAACCTCCTTAACCAATTTATTCCAGGGCTTAACCACCCTGATAGTGAGAGAGGTTTTCCTAATATCCAACCTAAACCTCCCTTGCTGCAATTTAAGCCTGTTGCTTCATGTCCTATCATCAGATATTAAGGAGAACAATATTTCTCCCTCCTCCTTTCAGGTACTTCAAAGTTGCTATCATGTCCTCTCTCAGTATTCTCTTTTCCAAACTAAAAAACCCAGTTTTTTCAGTCTTCCCTCCATAGGTCATGTTATATAGACCTTTAATTATTTTTGTTGCTCTTCTCAAGACCTTCTCCAATTTTTCCACATCTTTCCTGAAATATGGTGCCCAGAACTGGACACAACACTCCAATTGAGGCCTAAGCAGTGCAGAGTAGAGGGAAAGAATTACTTCTCGCGTCTTGCTCACAACACTCCTGTGAATGCATCCTTGAATGATGTTTGCTTTTTTTGCAATAGTGTCACGCTTTTGACTCTGTGGTCCGCTATGACCCATAGATCCCTGTCTGCAGTACTCCTTCCTAGACAGTCACTTCCCATTTTGTATGTATGAAACTCATTGTTCCTTCCTAAGTGGTGTACTTTGCATTTCTCCTCATTGAACATCATCCTATTTACCTCAGACTGACCATTCCTCCAGTTTGATATGACCCTATCCTCCAAAGTACTAGCAGTTCCTCCCATGTTGGTATTATCTGTAAACTTTATAAACATACTCTCTATGCCATTATCTAAATCATGGATGAAGATATTGAACAGAATCCAGTCTCAAAACCGATCCCTGCAAAATCTCACTTATGTCCTTCCATCATGATTGTGAACCATTAATAACTACTCTCCGAGAACAATTATCCAACCAGTTATGCACCCACCTTATAGTTGCCTCATCTAGGTTGTATTTCCTTAGTTTATTGATAAGAAGTCATGCGAGACTGTACCTAATGCTTTATTAAAGTGTAGGTATGCCACATCTACTGCTTCCCCCTTATCCACAAGGCTTGTTAGCTTTCTTTGATATATATCAGGTTGGTTTCACATGATTTGTTCTTGACAAATCCATGCTGACTGGGTTTCTCTTTAGCTCTTGTAAATCTTTCACCTTATTATCTTCAAGAGATTTGCAGATAGATTCCTTAATTATTTACTCCATTGTCTTTCCTGGCACAGAAGTTAAGCTGACTGGTTTATTGTTTCCTGGGTTGTTCCTATTTCCCTTTTTATAGATGGGTACTATATTTGCCCCTTTCCAATCTTCTGGAATCTCACCCATATGCCATGACTTTTCAAAGATGATAGCTAAAGGCTCAGATACCTCCTCAATCAGCTCCTGGAGTATTCTAGGATGCATTTTGTCAGGCCCTGGTGACTTGAAGACATCTCACTTTTCTAAGTAATTTGTAACTTGTTCTCTTCCTATTTTAACTTTGGAACCTACCCAGTTTTCACTGGCATTCACTATGTTAGGTGTTCAATTGCCACCAACCTTCTTGGTGAAAACCAACACAAAGAAGTTGTTAAACAGATCTGGCATTTCCACATTTTCTGTTATTGTTTTCCCCTCTTTATTGAGCAATGGGCCTACCCTGTCCTTGGTCTTCCTCTTGCTTCTAATATATTTGTAGAATGTTTTCTTGTTAGCCTTTGTGTCTCTAGCTAGATTGAGCTCGTTCTGTGCCTTCACCTTTCTCATTTGCTTCTACATACTTGAGTTGTTTGTTTATATTCATCCTTTGCACTTTGAGCTAGATTCCAATTTTATAGGACTCCTTTTTTATTTTTAGATAATTCAAGATCTCCTAGTTAAGACAAAGTGTTCTTTTGCCATATGTCCTATCTTTTCTATGAAGTGGAGTAGTGTGCTCTTGCACCCTTAATAATGTCTCTTTGAAAAACTGCCAACTGTCTTCAATTGTTTTTCCTCTTCAATTTTCTTCCAATTAGACCTTACCTACCAGCTCCCTGAGTTTACTGAGGTCTGCCCTCTTGTCTTTATTTTGCTGTTCTCCCTTCTACCATTCATTAGAATCATGAACTATCATTTCATGATCACTTTCATGTGAGCTGCCTTCCACTTCTAAATTCTCATCCAGTTCCTCCCTATTTAAAAAAAATCCAATCTAGAACAGCCTGCCCCCCCCAGTAGGTGCAAGGGAGCCTTGCAGTAGGCAATGGTGGAATCATCTGCAGTCCACATTAAGTCTCAAATAGTTAGATGCAGGCTTAAATCCTGAAGCATGAGGTTTGATATTCCTAAAATAGCCAAACATTGTATGAGCCCTAGGATAATACATGTATCCATGGAAACATCCCACAACCAACCAGTTATTTTCAGAACAGTGTAAACCACCATATATTCAAAGTAATTTCCAGCAGTACTTTCTTTCAGTAGAATATGAATTTTATTCACCCCCAACAGAACTACCTCTGGATGAGTTCACAACTCTTCTTATTGTTACAGTGTGAAAAGACCAATCTCTGTTTTCTACTTTAAGAGTCATAGGCTGTGTCTACACTGGCACCCTTTTGCGGAAAAAGGGATGCTAATGAGACACAGCGCAATTGCAAATCTGCGGGGGATTTAAATATCCCCCGCGGCATTTGCATGAACATGGCTGCCGCTTTTTTCCGGCTCGGGGTTTTGCTGGAGAAAAGCGCCAGTCTAGACGCGATCTTGCGGAAAATAAACCCTTTTCCGCAAGATCTCTTATTCCTACTTTTCCTATGGAAAATTCATATTCTACTGAAAGAAAGTACTGCTGCTTGAAAGTAGGAATAAGAGATCTTGCGGAAAAGGGTTTATTTTCCGCAAGATCGCGTCTAGACTGGCGCTTTTCTCCAGCAAAACCCCGAGCCGGAAAAAAGCGGCAGCCATGTTCATGCAAATGCCGCGGGGGATATTTAAATCCCCCCGCAGATTTGCAATTGCGCTGTGTCTCATTAGCATCCCTTTTCCGCAAAAGGGTGCCAGTGTAGACACAGCCATAGAGTTTAAGGCCAGACGGGTCAACCAGGTCATCTGCAGACAGAGAAAGACATAGTACCTGCCCCAAAGTATAAGATCCCATCCTAAAAAAGGCATATATGCCCAACTTGATTTCAGTAGGACATATTTTGCTAGCAAAACTAAACACATGGAAGATGGAGTCAAAAAAAAAAAAACCCCTCACAGAAATGATGATAAAAATAGACATGTAATAAACAAGAAAGGTGATTAATGGGGTTTAATGTACACTTTATGAGTTAGGTCTTTACATTTGCTGTTTTTTTTTAATTTTTGTTAAATTTTAAACCTTGTCTCTGGTCTTATTTATTGTAACTCATATCTTTTTAAAATTTCTGTGGGGCAAATTTCACACACTTATGCCCACTGAAGAGTACCTTACTCCACAAACAGTCCCACTAAAGTCATTGTCACCACTTTGAGGCTATCACAGTTATGAAATAAGGAGCTTACTCAATAGGAGCCAAGCTGCCAGATTCTGGCTCTATTTTTTCCATTTTGAAAGTGATTTACCTATTTTAAATATATCTGTTTTTCTACTTTAGAAATGTTACCTGTTTTCTGACTAATTCTATTAATGTCCTTCCCTCATTGTTTAATTATTTTTACATTTCAGCTTTAGGTTCTTATCTAACTTCTATTTTTGTATTACCCTAATGCTTATTTTTACTAATCCTTTGTTTTCACAAAATTATCATCCTATTTCTTCTTTTTGTTTTCTATAAATTCAGCCCACCTAGGGCTCCGAACTACTCACCACACCCTACTGCCCTCCTTTAATATCTTATATCCCCATAAAATTCCCCACTTGTAAACCTTGAGGGCATGTTTACACTGTGGAGTTATTTCAAAATTAACCCCCTTTATTTCAAAATGATAAGGCGAGCGTCCACATAGCAAGCCCATTATTTTGAAATTATTTCAAAATAACAGGCTTGTTGGCTGTGTCTAAATTACATCCCTCTTTCGACAGAAGGATGTAAATTGGGCACTTGGAAATTGCAAATGAAGCTGGGATTTGAATTTCCCGCACTTCATTTGCATAATCACGTAATGGCGCTCTTTCGAAAAAGCGCTATTTTGAAAGTAAAACTGCGGTCTAGACGTGGTTCTTTCGAAAAGGGAAGGTTTTTCAAAAGATCCTGTAAATCGAGGAATTTGAATTCTATTAATGTCCTTCCCTTTTCGAAAGAACCACGTCTAGACCGCAGTTTTACTTTCAAAATAGCGCTTTTTTGAAAGAGCGCCATTACGTGATTATGCAAATGAAGTGCGGGAAATTCAAATCCCGGCTTCATTTGCAATTTCCAAGTGCCTAATTTACATTCCTCTGTTGAAAGAGGGATGTAATCTAGACGTACCTGTTATGTCAAAATAATAACTCCTGCTTGTCATGAGGTATAATGCTTATTTTAAGATTGTTATTTTGAAATAGCGTTAGTGTGGATGCTCAGCTGCTGTTATTTTGAAATAATTTGCCTCCAAAGGCCTCTCATAGCTGTTCTTTTGGCCACTCAGCTGGACTCACACCTGACAACTCCACGGCTCCCAATTTCCCTCAGACTTTAAAGCTGCAGGCAGAAGGGAAAGGGCTTGTGGCACAATACAGGCTCTGCTAGCTACATGCCACACAGTAGCCTGACTTTAGCTATGTCCAACCCCCAGCACTCCTGAGTCCCCCACGGCTACCAGCATACCTGCAGCCACCTCAGAAGCCCCCAGCCAGGGGTGAAAGAGGACGCCGGCCAGGACTGGTACAGAGATCCTGGATCTCATCGAAGTCTGGGGTGAAGAGACAAACCTCCAGGATCTCCACACCAGCTGGTGCAATGCTGATGTGTACATCTGGATGGCCACCAGCATGACCCAGAAGGGGCTCAGCCGCATCCTGGACCGGGGCTGATGAAAATTAAAGAACAGCAGTCCTACAAGAAGGCCGGTGAACAAAGTTCCCACTCCGATGTCACAGACCTGCTGCTACTATGAGCAGCTTGATGCTGTCCTGGGAGGGGGGGCTGGTCACCTCTCCCTCTGCCCCGTCTTTGACTTTGGCCAGAACATGCCTGTTGTCAGCCTCCACAAGGGTGGGGATGTGCCAGTGGGCCCTCCTGGGCAGCCAAAGCTTCACGAGGTACCCGAGGCAGGCACCAATCTCAGCCCCTTGGTGAACCCCTCTTCCTGCCTTTCTTCCCCTTCCTTCCCCTCCTAGGTTCTTTCTCTAGTCCCTTCCCCATTGTATAATAAAAATATCAGAGTTGTTTTTCCAAATAAAAAAGGTTTTATTATTTGGTCTGCAAGGGAGGGGGGAAGGAGGGAAGGGAGGGCAGGGGAAGGAAAGGCAAACAGGGACAATGCAGAGGCCCCTTGTGGGGAGGTCTAGGGGAGAGTCTCACAGGTGGCCTTGGCTGAAACTTTCCCTCAAGGTCTCCCAGATGAGCAAAGTCCCCGATGGGCTCGCCAAATGGCAGCAGTGCCCAGCTACTCAAAAGCCCTGGCCAGCTGCTCTGTCTCTGCCCTTCCCCCCAAATCCTGGCAGGAAAGTCTCCCCCTTGTTCTAACAAAAGTTGTGGAGCACACAGCAGGCTGCCACCACCTGGGGGATGTTCCAGGCAGCTGAGGAGACTCTGGAACTTCCCCTTGAGATTGCCGAAGGTACCCTCCACCACCATGCGGCACCTGCTCAGACTGGTGTTGAAGGTCTCTGCGGTAGGGCTTATAGGGCTTCATAAGCCAGGGGAGCAAGGGGCAGGCTGCATCACCCAGAATGTACATGGGCATGTCCACCTCTCCAACCCTGATGGTGCCATCGGAGAAAAAAGTGCCTGTGTGCAACCCTGTGGAAGAGGCTTATGTTTTGGAAGATGCAAGCATTATGTGCCTTCCCAACCATCCAATGTAAATGTCTGTGAACCATCCCTTGTGGTCCACAAGGGCCTGCAACAGGATGGAAAAGTACCTCTTCCTATTTATATATTTGGAGGCATGGTGGTTGGGGACCAGATAGGGATGTGGGTGCTGTCAATTGTTCCCCCACCGTTGGGGAAGTCTCTGGCAGCAAAGCCAGTGACAATGGGGTCCACATTGCCCAGGGTGATGACCCTCCGCAGCAGGATGGCATTGATGGCCTTGACCACTTATAGAATCATAGATACATAGAATCATAGGGTTGCAAGAGCTTTAAATGCAATTCAGGCTCCAATCAGTGTGGACGTGCTATTTCAATGTAATTCTGCACTATTTCGATGGTGCCTTTTAGTGTGGATGACCTATTTCAAAATAGTTATTTTGGGAGTTATTATTTCGAGATAATTTCCCATTGTAGACATAGCCTGAGATAGCTACAGAAGATCAGTCAATTCTTATCTTCCAAGATCTTCCCTATTCTATCTGCTAGCAGAGGGAGTATATCTCCACTGTATTTATATGTGAGTTAAAACTCATTCTAGGAGTGGAGCCAGAATTTGAACAATGGCAGAGTCAGGCATGTGCATGGGTTACTGATGGTACCAAATTCAATTATATCTATTGGCTAGAAAAAAGGCAATGTATATGCCTATAGGCTGCCAGTGTGTCAAAGTGGGGGTGCCTCTCCGTTAGTTCTGCAATGCTCCATTCCATGGGCACATGTGCTGAATTAATATTTAGATGCATTTCAGTCTTGTCTCCTTGAGTGTTGGGTGGTTTCTGAAACTCTCCATTGATTTTGCATGGAACTAGGTCAGAACTGCTTTTAATTGAGCAAGCCGGATGCTCCAATTCTCACTTAACTGTAAGAAATGAATATTAAAAATTGATATGAAAAGCAAACTTCTGCTTAATTAGCAACCAGATAAAGAGGGACTTGACAAGCCACAAGCTTAATGAAGATCAGGAAAAGGCTTTTATTGGCAGTGTAATATATTCATAATTGTTTGTTATAAATATAATTTCTCAAAGCATTGAATATTTCGTTTTGCAATATTTATACCCTGTTTATTTCCTTTGTGGTGTTTTTTAAAATCTTTGGACACCATGGTCTGCACTGATCAGACAAATAACTGCACATCAAAGAGGTAAGTATAATACTCAGACGTTATGAAGAAGCATCCATTCCAAGATTTTGAAGTGCCTTATAAAGATGAGTAAAATTTTATCCCTAACTTACAGATAAATACACTGAGGCACAAAGGGTTAAATGTAGGATTTTTCAAAGAGGCTTGGCATTGACCTAACTCTGCTCTCTCTGGAGTCAGCAGTAAAGCTTTCATTGACTTCAGTGGGAGGAGAGTAATGCCAACGTTAAGTATTTTTAAAATCCACCCCCAAATGATTTATCCTGCAGATTTATGCACATTTATTTGTTTAGATGCTGTGAGCAGAAAAAAATATTCCTCAGATTAACAGAGTTCTATGCTTAAAATGACTTTTAAAGATTTTAGGTTTATGGCAGACAGAAATAAAAGAATGGATAAAACCTGGATTCTTAGTTTATACATTTCAGATTAGAGAAATGGTTAGCACTGCAGCCCTCATTTGCAGTTCTTTCACACTACTTCTTGTTTGCCACCTTTAAAATGATTTTGCTGTTTGTCAGTTAGCATTGCAGTAAGAAGGCAACATGACCTAGAATTAATGTGTGTTTAAGCAGCTTGTGGCAGGCTGGCCACACAAAGTATATTTGTTGCAATGATAGCTTTTTAGGTAAAACATTTTCCCTAGCTCCAATTGTCAGATTAGTTTGGGCTAAACTATGGCTGATTAGCTGGGTTTCTCAGGTTGTTTAGAGCTTATAGATCTTCCAGAACCACAAATCACATCAAACCCTGTTCCATTCACCTATTAAGAGATCTTTCATAATGTTTAAATCATACATGTCAATTATTTTAAAATGTGTGCTGTGGCAGAGATTTTAGCTGCCATCTTTCTCATCAAATGAGAAGATGAAATAAATATGGAAAGTACACGTTTCTGAATACTGAAATACAATGACATATAAAAGTGGTTCAAGCATTTGAACTCCTTTATGGGAATCTCTCCGAAGGGGTATCCATAAATATTTAAAGCAGCAAATGATTTTGAGAAATTTACATTGTATGAACTATTTTGAGTTCAGAATTATTGCCCATAAAGACACTTTCCATAATGATACTCAGTTTTTAAAATTCAACATTTGTCTGTGAAAAGATTTACCTTCAGATATGTGATTCAAGAAACTCATGTAACACAGGGCTTCTCTAGCTCTTGCTAATTCCAACCATCTGACTGAGATAACAGCAGCATAATGTCATGTCTTTCAAATAATGAGCCCCCTTTACAGTGTATGTTGTCTACTGTTAATATGGGTAAACAGAGCATTTAAATCCTTCCACAGTTTTCGTGCAGGATTGCACAACTATTTCTTCAAGTTTTGCATTACCCCAGATATAATTTTCAAACTGCCCATAAAAATATATGATTTGCCTTAGAGAAAATGCTATTATCTCAGGATGGGTACTTCACCATCTCTCCACGTGTGTGCAGCTTTCCACGCACACAGTACACATTGCAGGATCAGTGCCTGAGGGTTTATACAAAACAATGAGCAGGTTTTTAACAAGTATATGGGCCCCTGAGCTGCAGTCCATCGAGTTCCATTGGCAGTGGTGTAGAATAGTAGATGGCATGAGACAGTTCAGATAAATGTAGCACCGTTATAGTCACCACAGAATGTTTCCTGTTATGTTCTATGGCCTGGAGGGGGGAGCATTCTGCCTTTGGTCTTAAAATTGAAGTATATACTCGATCATAAGCCAATTTTTTTTAAGTTAAAAATGGCACAGTAAAGAGCAGGGGGTCAGCTTATGAACAGGTCATTGGGTTTCACATTTTTTGTAATGGGGATTGGGGGAGTAGATCAGGGCCCAGCCTAGCAGGATAAACTTCAGGTCCCAGCCCAGCTGGATAAACCACTAGCATGCTGGGACGTTTTATGTACCTGGCGAGTCTGCAGACCTGGAGCCCCCTCAGCTCCCAGTGGCTGCTGTCACTGTTCCAGGTAACGGGAGTGGCAGGAAGTGGCAGCCAGCATGGTCTGTGCTGCTTCCTGCAGCTCCCATTGGCTGGGAACAGTGAATGGCAGCCAATAGGAGCTGAGAGGCTTTGTGCCTGCAGACACTCCAGGTACACAAAACATCCCTATACACCAGCAGCTTACTCTGACGAGCTGGGACCAGAAGTTTGCGAACAGCCAATATATGTATGGGTCATTGCGTGTTTACAATTTTTTTTTAATTTGGGGGATGGTGGTCAGCTTAGGAACAAATGGGCTAATGCTTGAGTGTATACAGTAAATTAATAATGTATTAGTAACATTTTGAAACTGAAATTATCCCCACTTGTCATTTAAGTAAAGTAGGACCATCTTCAAGATGAGGTTACTGAAAATTAATTTTGCCTTGCGCTTTATTTTTCTTGAAATATTACAAAACCAGGTGAAAACAAATATTCTATAAGGTCATAGAAAATATCAGCATATTGTTTTTCTGACTGTGGATCAGTGTTACTGATAAATATCGAATAACAGTGGTTTGGGCTTAATATTGGCCTGCGTGAGCTTATAGTTTGATCCAATCTACTTTTCATTTTTAGGATTTATTAGTTTTTAGATAACCACAGAGCAGAAGCTCTCCAGGAAGGGATAGGGGAGTGGAAATATATGAAATCTAGGCTGACAAGTGGAAAAAAATGATTTTCTATAAAATCTTAAGAAATAAATTGACTCCAAATCTTCAAATGGACCGATACCTCGCCAGGCCCCTTTTGAGCTGCTCAGCCCTGAGACATTTCAGGCCAGGTTTGTAGCTGGTGTAGATAGCTCCTAGTGAAGTGAATGGCAATTTACACTGGCTCTCCAAATTAACAGGAAGAGTCTGCCTTGGAAAACATTGCTTGCTATAATGGTTACGGCCAGAGGTGGTGTCATTGAAAAAAGTGATTTCACTGAGGTGCCTCCTGATAATTAGTATTTTGCACAGTAGCAACTGTTTGCAGGAACAGAGCATTGCATTGCACCTCTTTCACTCTTTAGTCAGATTCCCTTATAGCATCATGCAAAATTGATTGCCTGTTGGGTCTCATTGCTTAATCAATCTGTTTTAAATTGCCTTTGAGTATTTCCACAGCTCGGTTTGTTTGCAGAAAATTGCTGCCATTTGATTCAGCTGATAATAGAAATAAGAGGTGACATTCAGAAGAATCATTTGCATCAAGTAAGAAGTACTAATGCTGCTCCGTAAAGTGAACTGAAGTGGTTTTGATCCTCATTGTGTCACATGCAACTGGAGTGCTTCTTCTGTAACTAAGGGATGACTTTGTCAGTGTGTGAAATTTCAAGTGGTTGTATTCAATCAGAAATAAGAAGTCACAAATATAAAAGGCTCTCACTAAAATAATCTAAGTATTTACAGTAGCAATTGAAAGATATGGTGAACTAGTTCTTTTGAATGTTGCAATAAGATGATGGAGCTTTGGTAAAGTTACATACTTTCTTTCCATAACTTCCCTGGGCACATTTGCTATTAGTTAGGAACTGAATCGATCAGAGCACAGTACACTTCTCTATTTCTATTGGTTTTATTGGAAAATAGACACTCAGAACTTTGAAAAAGGCAGTTAGCTCCTCCCACGACTGCTCGTATTCAGTGTCTTTGGTTTATATTTTGATTGAATTTCTGATATTTGTTCTCCTCTTCCACTTGCCCAATAACATGGCATTACAAGAAGCATATGTTATCAGTTTGTAGATACATTTCTACTATACTTATGTGTAAATGTTAAATGAATAAAGCCCTGAAACATCACATTTTTGCACATGGCTCTCTAAGAATTCATAAACAAGGCTTGGTGGCAGACATCTCATGCTGAATGTCCCTGAAAAGCCTGTGTCGTGTAATATTGATGAAAACTATTCTTCAATGCTTTTCTAATGTAGCTCTTTGGGTTACAAAGCAGGGATTGCCTTCCCTCTTACAATATTTCTCTATTAAGGTACATAATCTAAAAGTTCAAAGAAGGGAAGTAATTGGGAAGGGAAGTTGGTAGATTTTGAGATTGACACTTAAGGTAACTTTGAATATTCTTTATGTGAATAATCAGCTTGGAATTGTTTTGTGATAGGTTTTTTTTTTAATTTTTGGTTACTGTGACCCCAAAAAACTTTAAAGCTGGGTGATGAAAAGACTCTCTGTGTCAGACTCATCATTAAAATCCTTTTACTCCTTTCTCTTCTCAGTAGCAAGCTTGTAAACTGACAGTAATTCATACCATATCTTTATGATTCCATAAGATATAGCATACCTGCTCATTAGAAATGATAAATGTGTCTTCACATTAATGTTTTCTTGATGGATTTTGTAAAGAAAATGTTATTTTTCTCATAAAGTTCATCAACAGACTAAAATATTAAGGGACCCAAAATATAGCCAGGTATCATGATAACAGCTTTCAAGTACCTAAAAGGATATTACAAGCAAGAGGGAGAAAAATTATTCTCCTTAACATCTGATGATAGGATAAGAAGTAATCTATATACTATTATAGAAGGAGAGGTGTCCATCACATTGTCACTGAGAACATTTGAGAAGACTTGAGAATTTTCTAGGGGGAGGTAAGCCTCAGCCCCATCAACAGCCCTGCCCCCTCCGCTGAGGCCTTGCCCCCACCATGGAGAGGGGAGAAGGAGGAGCAGCATGCCGAGTGTGTGTGTGTCCCCTCCCCACCACCACACCACAGGGAGGGAAAGAGCGCACATGCACCCAGCATCTCCAGAGCAATGGGGTGGGAAGAGGATGCATGGCCCCAAATTCTCTCATCCCCAGGAGCAGTGGGGAGGGAAAAGGCTGCACAGACTGAGCCTGCCTGCCTGGAACAGCAAGGAGGGAGGAGGCCCCATGGCCCGAGCCGGCCCAAGCCTCCCCTGCCCTAGAACAGTGGGAAGGGAGGTGGAGTGTGGCCCAAGCATCCCCTCCTGTCCCCCCCCGCAGGAATGGCAGGGAAGGAGGAGGCCACGTGTACATCTACCATCTCAACGGGACGGGTAATTCTAGTGGGCTTAAATTCCAGTAAGGGAGGTTTAAGTTGGACATTAGAAAAAAGTTCCTAGCTTTAGGGTGTTTAAGCACAGGAATAAATTGCCTGGGCAGGTTGTGGAATCTCCATCACTGAGGATATTTAAAAGCAGGTTAGATAAACATCTATCAGGGATGATCTAGATGGTGCTTGGTCCTGCCGTGAGGACAGGACACCAGATTTTGTGGCCTCTCTAGGTCTCTTCCAGTTCTAATGTTCTATTATTCTATGATCTTTGTTCAAGGTACAGTGAACAATTTTGTGTATAGTTGTAGATAGACTTTTGGTAAATCTCTCTCCCTTCTCCATATTATATAGATAGTTAATATTGTATTTACATTACAGTGCTCAAGACAGCAATGCTGCAGTTCAGAAGAGCCAGCATTTCCATTATAATGTTTATAAATCAGGAATATGACATAAGAATACTTTTGGGCATAAATCTGAAGCAAGGAATTCTGGAGGAAATATTTCATCAAATAAAATTTTTAAAAATGATTGGCAGGCTTTGTATAAGTGGGCAGAATAATAATTAACTGTTATGATTTTAAGTCTTTTTTTAATATTTCCCCAAGCGTGTTTTTAATGCTATTTGTTCATAGACCATAGAAAATAAAAATGGAAATGATTTGTTAATTCCATTAGAGTTAGTTTTAAAATCCTATGCCTCACCTTGTTGATGGGCATGCCTTAGAAGTGAGTGAGTAGCAAAAGTAGGCCATGGAAGGAATATATGGTCATCAAGGATAGAAAAAGCTACTAAAACCTTGGCATCACTGTAGGAAATCTGCTCTCCCGTTTGTCTGCCTTCTCAACCCCACACCAACTCTTGTGGTTGCAAATGGAGCAGCCAGTCATTTGACGTCAGAGGGATTATTTAAGCATGTTTTATGAGCAGGATTTAGCCCATAGATTATGCTCCTGGACATACTAGAAATACTTAAATTAGTCAGGCACAGTAGATTTTGTGTAGCTTGTATTAATGCTCCTGGAAATCATAAGCCCATCAACTGAACAAATTAAACCTTAGGAAACAATTTGCATAGAAAGAGAGAGAGTTCTAGAAGCACCAGTTACCAGGGATAAGCAACCATAAAGAATTCAGATCAATTCCATAAATATCAAATTTATGCCCCAGTCAGAGCTCTTTTAATTGTATTTTTATTTTTTGTACAGTAAGTATTTTCATAAAAATACTGGAGTTCAACAAAAAGAAGTGAGTTAAAAATGGTCCGTTTTACCCAACTCTCATATAGTGGTGGTCATCATTCAGCAAGAAGGATCATTAAGGATGCTCACTTTTTATACTCGTCTGTTAAGTAAAATCCTGGTTTCAATTACTCTATTGAATGAGTACATTTACAGCACTGGATGATGAGTGAAAATGGAATACTGTATGGGAGAGAATATCGTTGCATGAATTTAATTAAAATGCACTAGATAATGGAATGTGAACATTGCGTATTTTGTAGAACCACTAGATGAGGTGAAGATCAGGAGCCACAGTACTGAACCACTACCAAAGTTGGAAAACAAAGAGAGAGGAGGTCACCATGGGGCAACTTCCTCCAGGGAGCCAATAAAAGCTCAGGAATGGGATGGAACTCCAGGACCACCAGTTCTGTCCAGCAGGCTGGGAAGATCCTCTGTTAGTCCAACGATGTTGGCAGGAAACAACAGCTCAGGTATGTGAGAGATTGTTTCACAAGCAGAGCAATGATAGAAATCTCATGGTACGTTACAAATACAGGGCCCAATCCTGCAAGGAGCTGAGCTAAAGAAAGTGGAGGTAAGGGCTCTTAGCATGAGCTTCTGGGAAAGGTATCTGTCAGCCAAAGGATGCAGATAGATGCCTAATTCCCACAGAGATTAGCTTTTCATCTATTGTGCCATACTCCTATTGAAATCAATGGGAATTAGGTGCCTAGCTGCTTTGGAAAATCCCATTAGACACTTATCTGCATCTTTACACACCCAAATACCTTTAAAAATCTGTCCCTTAACAACTTTCAGGTTCAGGCCTAATGTTCCCAATAGCTGTTTTCTTTATTTGGTCCAGATTAGGTCCTTAGACTGAGAATAAAATGGTACCATTCAAATATTTGAACAAAATGTGTAAATTACACAATTTTGCAGGATCTAAAGGCTAACAATCCCTCAGATTTCAATAAGCAAAAGGACTGAAATTCAAATATCACACAAGGTAATGAGTAGAACATACTGCAGCATAAACAAAATAGTCATATTGACATGCACAACAGCTGAAAACAAGAGGTCTTCTGTAAACCAGTCTAAAACTGACCATGGATTTCAAAAGTCAGAATTAATATTCATCAATGTTATTATCACGTTGGCTATTATATATATATAGTGACTTGTAGTGAAATAAAAAACAGCCTATATTTTGAAAAATGTCTATCTAAGCAGAATATAGCTGGCACATATATAACATTATGAATAATCAATGTAGTGTTACTTTTTTGAAATTTGACAGATCACTAGAAAAGACTTGTCTGATTTCATGGCTTGTCTGATTGCCAAAAAATATCCACTTTCACAAAAATTGACATGAATACTTCAGTAATCTCAGTAACAATCATCTACTAGAGTAAAGACTTTGTCTCATACCAAAACTGATAAACAATAAACCATTTCTGCAGAAGAGATGTTTTTGAGTGATCAGTAACAGGCATTGGTGTCTACATACTGTCATAACAATAGAAGTGTATCTCTTCTCACTTAAAACACTGCTTCAGCTTGTTCTCAAAGAAAAGAAGTCTTGCTTGTTGCTCTGACAAAAACTCAGTGTAGAATTGTAACAAACTTTGCCAAGATGACAAAAGGTTTGCAGCAATCTTTCGCCCACTTTTTACATTATATATTTCTATTGTTACGCTGCAATACATTCTGCAGAACATTTTCTCCTAGTAGGGGAAAAAAGTCTTCTTTATGGATCCAGTCCTGCACACTCTCATGACCTAATAAATTTGTTAGTCTCTAAGCTGCTACTGGACTGCTTGTTGTTTTTTAAACGTTTAGCTATTTGTTTTTATTTATTAGGATTTTTTAAAATGCACCCACCCAGTGCTCTGATGAGCAACGGTTTTCAGGATTAGCTCTTAAGCCCTGGTCTATACTAGGACTTTATTTCAAAATAACCCCTCCCCAGGTCAAATTTATAAGCGGAGCATCTACACTACCAAGCCCGTTATTTTGGAAAAACGGGCTGTGGAATTCAAAATCTGTATTCCTGCTTTTTATTTTGAAATAGTTATTTCGAAATAACACTAATGTGGACACTCAAGTGCCAGTATTTTGAAATAATTACTCTCCACTGCTTCCCAAGGGCTCTAAGTCCAAAGTAGGGCATCCACATTAACAAAGCCTGCCTTGGACTAATGTCAAGCCTTTTCTGTAATGTGGACATGCTAGTTTGAATTTGTTAAATCGGGAATATCCCAATTTGTTAAATCAGGAATGAAGTCAAATTTACTAATTTTGAAATAATTTCCTTGTGTAGACATGGCCTAAGAGTAGATCAAAGTTTACCTTTATAGGCTAGAACCTCTGAATGTTTTAGATAAATTCATGGAACTTTGTCCTACACATTATGTTGTCATTAACACCTATGCAAAATGCTACCAGATCAGAATGTCAGGTGCAGAGACCAAGGTACATACCAAGCTTTGTAGTTGTGCTGGACAATAATATTTATCAGAAAAAAAAAGCAAAGGAAAAATTAAACAGAGGGACCCATTCTCTGTATGAATAAAGTAATAAACAAAAGATTTCACTTCCATCCTGCCCTAATGCAGACACTACTGCATAGGGACTTCATTCAATTCTCAATTAAATCATGCAAAACTGTATATATTAGGATAGCTCTCTAGACTTCAATGGGTGTCAGATCAGGCTTTAATGCACCTACCTGTGACTGGGTCTTTTCTTTTATCACACAGACCATCAAAGCCTCAGAGGCCAAGTAGAATTGTTAGTGCAGCACAAATATTTTATTGGCTGAATTAAGACTTTTTCTCCCCACCCCCCAAAGAGTATATTTGTGGGGGGGTTTCAAATGTATTATTTATTGCAAAATGTCTTTGAGTTGCACACTCCAGTGAGCCATGTACATTTTTCCCTGGATGGGATCCATAGCTCTTGTACCAGTAAATAATTTACTTTTTCTCACTGTGACATTTTATTCCAACTACTGAGAACTGTTCTTGTGGATTGCAACCATCAAAAGCAAGTAGAATTACACTTAAATGAAAAACAAAAAGTAAGGTTTATCTGTATCTGAATAGGCACAAGTCAGTGTGATTTATTGTATTTCCTGTTGGAACTATGCTGGGAATTTGGAACCCAAATTAATTAGATTCTGGGGTCTGATTCCAATCTTGTTTATACTGGTTTTACACAGTGTAACTCCATAGAATATTTTGGTTTGTTACTCTTGAGCTCCACTGGTCCTAGTAAGATTGAAATCAGAGCTTGGGCCCGTACAGAGAAGATCACGGACCTTTTTGGTGGGTGTGCAAAGTTTGAATGTCCTTAGGTCACTAATTCCTTGTATCATTTTTCACAGCACTGGATCATCCTCCCATCTCTCAGATAATTTCATTGCACCCTATCTGCATGATACTGTTTCTATCAGAGCGCCCCTTTTGGAAAACACTGTCAATGATTTTTATGCACACCAAAATTCAAAACATGTCCTTGCGATTTTAGTGCCAAGCTACAGGAGGTTTACAAAATGAGAGGCACATATAATTTAACTCCAGGAGCTTTAAAGAGCATTTTCTGGAATGCTGCTCTCTTATTGCTACTATGTAGCATTTCGCATTGCCACCTGCTGTGGGAGAGAAGCACTGCAAGGCATTTTAAATGTGTGTTTTTTCTAGAACTCATTGTTGGGGGGTAGGGGGTTGTTTTTTTATAATCACCATCTATTAGACACTCAGCCAACACACTTAACATTCAGGATGAATACTCTGCAGATGATCAGGGAAGGAATGAATATATTGTACTTAACCAGAGTTGCCATTTGGATTTCAAAGTAAAATCAACTCTTAACCTATGGAAGAAACATTGGCCAAAAAATAAAGTTCCCATTAGGAGGCCTAAGAAATATATGGCCTGATTCACACCGTTGTCATGGGGCAGGAAGCAAACTGCCCCAACCTATCTCTGCTTCATCTACAGAGGATTCAACCCCAAGGGCATGGCAGGCAGTAGCATTACATTGCCAGCTGTCCCAGGGATTCTTCAAATGAGGACTGGCGGCCTATGCGCCATTAGAGTCCTGCTGAAAGACCACCCAGGGATGCGGAGATGCATAAGCCATTGAAAACAAGTGTGTGTGTACAAACAAATCTGTGTTCATAATACACAGTTCTATCACTCCTTCCTAGATGACAGTGTATATACTCCTACGTACGCATATAAAAGAAAGTGGATTTTTTGATAGAATGCAGAGGAGACAGTGAACCCAGTAAGCTGTAAAGAAGATATGTGCATATGAAAAAATTCTCAGACTCTGACCCTTTAGACATCAACACATCACCATTTTATGGCACATATGCATACTCCGAATATAGGAATTGCCATATCAGATCAGACTAATCACTCATGTAGTCCAGTGTTCCATGTCTGACTTTGGCCAGCATCAGTTGCTCCACAGGAAGTGCAGTGGACCATCAGAATAACCTGCCAATAAGAGATGTTTCTTCATATTCCCCATCAGTTAGTGATTGGCATGTGCCTTGAAATGTGAGGGTTTATACCCCCCATCTAATTTAAAAAAAAATCTATGTAACTGTGGGTGTTCTTGTTAGCTCTTTATAAATGTCTAATCCCATTTCTGAATTCTACTATATTGCCCTCAGATATATCTAGTAACAGGGAGTTCCAAAGTTTATCATGTATTGTGTACAAACATTTCTTTTTAAATGTACTACTCTTCAGTTTCACCACTGAGTTCCTCCTGAATACAGTCTCATCTCAATGTTTGAGAGAGAAAAATACTGAATGATTTCTTCCTCTACAGTATTAGATCATTTCAGTTATATTTCAGGATATTTATATTTATATTTGGAGACCAGTGAGGTTAGGTCAATATAACAGAAACAATTCATTTTAAAATGTGCATATTCAATATTTTGCATAGGATATACATCCTGTCATATCTTATTGTTTAATTCAAAATGTGCTTCTTGGCAGCAGTAATGCATAAGCAATATTCCTATTTTCATGCGCAAAGGAGACACTGCGGCAGGATAAGAAGTGTCTCTAGTGTATGTGACAGCCAGAGATTTTTTTTTTTAAATTAAGATTAACATAGGCAGAATGATGACTCCCTGGGATGTGTAAAAGAGATCTCTTCTGATAAAATCCAGAAGTAAAAATCCTGCAGAACAGTTGTATAACTAATGAATGCAGGAAACTGCCTCTTGTTGTTATAAAACAAACCTAAATTATTTGAGAAAATTCTGGCCTTAGCACAGAGATGTCTGCTATGTTATCAAAAAACAAAACAAACCACCCTTAGTTGAGGACAATGGATCATGCAGATATCTTCTTTTAGGTGCCCACATTTGAAAATGTATACCTTATATTCTTATGGGAACTCAGTGTTTGCCTTTTAGACACTGATCCTACAACATGATCCCTTTGGTCCATGTGGAGTTCCACTGGGACCCTGCTCAAGCAGCTGCATGCTTAGATCCTATTGCAGGATCAGGGCCTAATTAACACCATTGAAATAGGTCTTTCTGCTGACTTCACTGATAGTGGATCTGGCCCTTAGCGGGTGCTTCATTTCACATAGGTGAAGGAACTGGCTTTTCAAGCCAAGAAAACTACCACAACAAATGTTTCATCAGCAAATATAGCAACTAAATCTTTTTTAAAAATATTTGTGTTTCACATACACGAAGTCTTGAAAACAACCCACTATGTTTTCAATGTGCGCGGCTGAGTTCCAATCATGTGGTGCCCATTGATTACAACCGGCATCTCATACATGACATGCTTTGGCTCCAACCCAGCAAAGCACTTACCCGCATGCTTGGGATTCCTCTAGCATAGCAGGAGATTCTCAGGCCTTGTCAGCAGTTGAGTGGCTAGCAGCAATGTCACACGGCCACTGTCTCTGAATTTTGCATTTGGAATGAGGGGTGGCCCTTGGGACAGAATTAATTAGAATCAGAGAGTCCCCCTACTTCTTACTACCACACCGAGCCGTATCAAAGCACACATTCCTCCTGCTTTGTGCCCAATGCATTAAGGACACACCTGGGGCTCAGCCAGGTTATGTTAGCACTTGACACTGGCCTGTCTCCACTTCAGGTTCACCATCATGTGAAATTTCATTAGAAGCCGGCCCCCCACTTTGTTGGCAAACCCTTTGGGATCCTCTTGGCAATAGCCGCAGGGAGTTTGCAAACTAACACTGCTTGTTTGCTCCATGAAACACAGCACTGAAGACAAGTTCAAATTTGTCATTTGAAATACCAAGATCAGAAAATGAATTCACTGAAGGGGAAAGGATGCTCGATGCTGGACGCCATTATACACAGAGTCCTCCTGTAGTAGTTAGGGGGGCCCTATTCTGAACTCCTTATTCAGAAAAAAGGCTCATTATACTCAAAGTCTGGTTAACTGAGTACAGGGAATAAGATGTGCTCAGTGGACAAACAATAGAAGGCAGAACTAGACGTAATGGGTATAGTGATGTCAGCTATAAAGCCCATATCTGACATATCGTTTGGGGGGGGGGGATTCCATTCCATGCCACAGCAGTGGCTTATAGTAAAAATTTCTGTTGCATGTTCCCAATTTATTCCACGTAAAAATAATCCTATTGACAGCAATGGAACAGCCCCTTCTTTTAAAAAAGAAATTCTTATTCAACTAAACTTTGGAATGTAAAAAAAGCTAGATAGGCATTTATTGGAAACTTCCCATAGTAACAACCATGCTGGAATTTGCAATAATTTCTGACACTTGAATATATTGCCAGGGAGATAAAGAAGAAACTAATATTTCATCTGAGTAGGACGGATTTTATTTCTTTGATGCCAGATGAAAGGATTGTCTTTGGCAAGGAAATGATGGTCTCTCATTGCAGCATGTATATCCAAATTGGAAATTATGACATTTTTCTCTGCTTTCTCAAAATAAAGAAAACAACTCAGTAGCAATGGCAGATAACGCCTTAAGAGTTTTTGACATTAACAAAGCTAACCAAAATGATGCTGGCTGGGAATCTGGTTTTGCTTAGAATGGAGACAGTGTAGCATCTGTCCTTAACAGATAAACAAAACAAAAATAAGCCCCAATTTTTCTTCCATGGAAATCAATAGGAAAACTCCGTTTGTTAGTATATATATTAGTGAAGGAAAAATTGGGAGCCTTGCACACAGACTGTATGAAAAAATAAATGATTTAAGATGTATAATAACACATAATTTCAAAACAGGTCTAATCAAGTAAATAGTGCACTGTCCCAGTCCAGACAGGAAAAACATCAGATTATATACTGGTGCAGGCTATCAGCAGTCCTGGAGCTTCCTGAAACAATGGTGTGGTTAAAAGTGGGTTGTGATGAAAGGAGGGTGGCCTGCTGACCCACTCACAAATGCAATGCAGGAAGTGACCCAAGCAGCCAGCCGCTGCAGGTCCCTAATGCTCCCAATGCTGTGGAGAGGTGTGTTCTGGTGGGAAGGCGAACTTACGCCAGATATGAGAAGACACATTTCTCTCAGACACAGGCAGGTAAGAACTGTGAGGAGAAGTGATAGACCATAATCATGAGGGGATGTGTGCCTTCAGCTCAACTTGGGTATGTGTGAGCTGTGAGAAGACACTTCTTTTCAGTTAGATGTAAGGAGACACATTATTATTGTTTGTATTATGACAGAATGTCGGAAACCCAAATAAAATCAAGACATTATTGTACTGTGCACTAAACAAACACATAGTAAGAGATAGTCCCTGCCTTGAGGAGTTTACAGTTTAAATATTCAACAAGACAGATAAAGGGTTGTTGAAAGGAATATCACAGACAAGCAGAATAAACACATTCCTCTGAGCCAGACAAAGGCAAACCAATGCCTAGAGGAGATGTGCGCATGGCAGTTCTTTTAGGGAGCAACATTTCTCTCAACCAGAGATGGGCAGACTGGATTCCCAGGGAGATGTTTTTCAAAGCCAACTGCAGACACACCAGTGCTATTGGGTTTTACATTTCTCCCAGTATGGCCATTTATCCTGGGATCATTACAGTAAACTGCATTGTAAATCAGTGAGGACTCTTCCAGGAAATTTTTCTGTGCAAAACCAGGATAGGGAAATCAAATACCTCTGCATCAAACTTCCTTTCAAGCACTCAAGTTCTCTTTCCCATTCCTTTGCTTATGTTAATCAATCCTGCGAGGGGAACACACAAGCTGGAGACAACATAATGCAACCAACTTCACGGACTCCATTACTGAGGCCTGTATTAAAATATGAAGTTCTTTCCCTCTATTCTGTGGCTGACCTTGACTCACTGTTAGCTACATTTAGATTTCTGTGTGGCCTTCATGACATTGCAAATCTTGATATCCTGATTGTGGAAAATCTCTAGCTTCCTATTTTCCCCTCCTAACCCATCCGTCTCTCCCACCTCTGTCCATTTCCCCAAGAACTCTGTCTTCTTTCTGCTTTCCCTTATTGTCCTTCAGCCCCACTACATTTTTGTCCACTTCCACTATCTAGCCCACTCAGTCACTGAATGAGAGTATTAGGTCACAGTCTACCTCTCTCAAGCTCCCCTCACCAATCACTGCCACGTTATACAAGTAAGAAAGTTGTACACTGCAGCAGCCAGAATGTGTGGTGGAGAGCAGAAGGAAAATTGGACATGCTTCCTATTTCTGTTGCTCACTGCTCCACTCTTCAGCCTCAAAGATGCCACTTGAAATGAAAGAGGTTGAGACCGTGAGGTGCAAGAAGTCAGTTCCAGAACTTTCTATTGCCATACTGGCAGCCAGTGCCTAGAAAACTCCTCAGCCAACTGCCCAAGACATTGTCCAAGAATCTGTGCTTGGATGCCATACTGTGGGAAAGTCCTAGGGTGGTTGCCAGGCATGTTCATGGCACTTGCAGGAGCTCTAGTTTTCTATGTAACTTCAAGTTGCAATTTACTTCACCAACATCCACAATCCCATTAACTAGGCATATGTCGTCTTTTCTTTCCCTTCCTAGAGCCTAAAGCAAGCTGCAGATTAGGTCGATCTGCATCCACATCAGGTGTGCCTCCTCCATCAGTTACTCCTCTCAGGCAAGCCAGCGATCTCCAACCGAGCCAGGTACCATCGTTAGCCAATCGTGAATGACTTCCTGTGATGCAACATGCCAAATGTTTCTCACCTCTGTGTCTGTCATTTGTTACAGTAAATGATCTTTTTGTGTTTGTTTTTACTTTTGTGCGTGTGCGTGTGTCTCTCTCACTGGCAATGAAATTCTATCCTTCAAGGCTGGTAGAACTTTCTTTGCTATGAATTCTTAAATCTTTTTTGTCTCCAATTTCCTTCATTCTGTAACATAGATGTAGTAAAGCTACAATATATGTATTGGTTGGGTTTTTTTTAATTTTTTTCATATTTTGTGTACCTTTTTACCGTCTTTAAATTTATCACATTTTGATAAATTTTAATCTATGTTGTTTTAGTGTATATTTCTTTTAAATGTTTCATCTAAAGCACTTGCACCAATGTTTGTCAAAAAACTTGTACATACCTTTTAACTTCTGTCCTGTTGTATTGTAATATTTGTGCCAGTCTTACATTTGTTTTGAGCTTGGTGCATGATTGTATTATACTGTGAATTATCATTGTCCTTAAAATTGCTCAGACTGTGAGTTATTTTGTTTAAATATGGCAGCTAGCCTCTTTCAACTTAAGGCCGTTTTGTGCTAATGGGACTATTACATGGTCTGCTCTAGTTATATCCATTGTAAGTTGTAAAAACCAAAAACAAACAAAACAAAACACAACTTACTTTAAATGTAGCTACCTTTCTCAACAATAACAAAATTGCCAGGTGGACACTTGACAAAGAAACCCAAGTGTCAGAACAGAGCAAATGAGACCTAAATTAGCATCCGGAGGAAAGACATGAGAAATAAAGACATAGCCAAATTCACAAGTAACTTTGTTTTATATGCTAATGTGGATATCCTATTGACTTCGGTGCTCACATATCATGTGGTATTTTACTAATTTTCAAAACTAACTACAAGGATTAGTTATTGGGGCAATGACTACATTTAAATATAGTGTTTGTCTTCCATCAAACATCAAGTGTTTTGGTATTGTATGGTTTTCTTTTATATTTATATGTTTTATTTGTCTTTACTTAATTGTGGTTTTTAAATGACCTTAAAGAATAAAGCCCCTAAATCTGATTGAATTTCAATGAGATTTGGGGGCCTAACTCCCTTTAGGGCCCCTTTGCTATTCCCATACTTAATTGCATTGCAGCTTTGTGAGTTTCAGCAAGAACCTCAGCTCCAGTGCCTGTGCAAGTATAAATTGGCACAGCTAATGGAGCAATGCCAATCTACTCAACCTATTTTTCCATAACAGTCTATTTGGACAAGTGAATCCGTATTGGTTGAACTTTGCAAACTTTGCTTAATTAAAGTAAGAGCTGTTTTACTACAGTAGAACCTCAGAGTTATGAATTGACCAAACAACCATACACATAATTTGGAACCAAAAGTACGCAATGAGACAGCGCACATACACAAAACAAATACAGTACTGTGATGTGTTACATGGAAACAACTGAAAATAAAGGGAAAGTTCAAAAAAGATTTGACAAGCTAAGGAAAATGTCTGTGCTTGTATCATTTAAATTCAGATAGTTAAAAGCAGCAGCATTTACACAGTAAACTTTCAAAGCTGTTTTAAGTCAATGTTTAGTTGTAAACTTTAGAAAGAATGACCATAACATTTTGTGACAAACATTTCAGATTTATGAACAACCACCATTCCTAACGTGTTCGTAACTTTGAGGTTCTACTATACTTTTGTGTCCTATTGGACATGATGCCTAAAAAAACTTACACATTACCAAAAGGTATTTGAGATAAGCAAATTAAACTCTTAATGGATACTGACAATGACAGGCTAATTAAATAGTATGTAGAGAGTTCTTTTGACTATGGAAAAAATCAGATCAGCTGTAATTCTGAATATTTTTGCATGGCCCAATCTACCTGTAATTGATCAGAGTGCTCAGCCAAGGAGACTCATTGCTAGTTACTCAGTCACAAAGACACCCTGAATGTTATGAAGGATTTTTAGTATCTCGGTTTGGGTTTAAAAAAATAAACAATAAGCCCTGAAAGCAGAACTTGGCATGATGATAGAGATAAGGAGACTTCCAGAAGCTGCAGCCAGGGTTGATTAGAACTGTGGAGAAAGAATTTTCTTCACTCTACAGAGAAGAAAGGAATAAAGATGACAGGAAAAAATGTCAAGTAACTAAAAGAAGAAATTTTTGCCAACACAGTGGCATATAGTGCAGGAGTCAGTAACCTATGGCTCTTGAGCCAAATATGGCTCAGTATGGAACCAAATATGGCTCTTTCGTCATTCCCAAAATACACACAACTTTTTAAATTAAAATGAAAAATTAATTCAAACTTTTTAAAACTGTAATTACTCATGTCAAGATGGTCTTTTTTTTATCGATTTCACCTTTAACCAGAGGTGAAAGTAAGGGAGTGCGCCTCATTAAGAACCAGCTGCTCTCCAGCAAGAACCGGCTGGGGCACTCTGTTTAAAGGGCCAACTGAGGATGTGCTGTAGGGGACACGTGTGCGCTCCCAGCCGGGATAGTGAGAGGGGTTGGTGGTGGCAGATGCCTCCCTTTGTCCGTGGCGGCCTGGCTCCAGCCCCCATCTGACTGCCACGGTCTGTCCTCGGCTGCCGTGCTCCTGGGGCAGACCCTGTGGCTTAGCCCTGGCAACCCCATGACTTCTGCAACAGCCCGACTGCAGTAGCCCAGCTCAGACTCGGGATCTGGCCACGGCGGCCTGGTCAACATGGCCCCAATCGGGGCTCAGCCCCCATCGGGCCACAGCATCCTGCCCCCGGCCCCAATCCTTGGGCAGTCCCCACAGTCTGGCCACCATCTGGCAGCAGGAAGGACTGGTGGCGGCCCCCCTCCTGTTGTGGCATAGGTAGGAGGGGAGGCCATGATCTGGCTGCAGCGATCCTGGCCCGGCCCCTCATCCAGCCACTGCCGCCTGGGTGCAGCAGCCCAGCCCCAGCCAGTAAAGTAATCAGGCCCCAGAACCCCATCCCCACATACTCTACTTCCCACCCCCCAATCCTCTGCCTCCTGCACCTCCCACACAACCCAACCCTCTGCCATGAGCCCCTCATATACCCCAACCCTGACTCCTGCACCCCTACAGCCACAAACTGCAGCCCCAGCAGCAGAAGTTCCATTAAAGTCTGTGAGTACAGTGTTACATTTATGCTGTTATTAACCATCATGTCAATTATCAATAATATTTAGTTGTATATTTTCAGTTATGCAAATGGGAATGCTTATACTGGCTCTTTGTTAACCACTTGTTCTGAATTTTGATGTAGTTTGGCTCTTTGGTTTGACAAGGTTGCCAACCCCTGATATAGTGCATGGTATGGCTCTCCCCCCAAAAAACCCTACCGCCCTATTAATAGCCTTCACTCCATATTAATGTTTTCTTCAAACTGATCAGATGGGAAAAATAAAGTACTAGTGTACTACAGTAATCTATTATGATAGCATAATTATTAGTGAGAGGTCTTGCTCCTGCTCTCATTGACTGGCAAAACTCCCATGGATGTACAGAGGAACAGGATCAGGTCCAGAGTTCCTAAGAGTAGTTAACTGTAAATTACATAGCAGCCTGTAAATGGGGAAATGTACTTTGCAACTTTGCTGCAGATAGTGTCATCTGATATTAACAAGCATTCCCTCATTTATGGAAAGGAAAGAATTTGATGGTACTGCTTTCCATTGCTGTGATGCAAAGCTTGTTGAAGTAAGACCCTTTTAATCCATCTCTATTCAGCCCTCTGTTGTGTTCCATATTTAATCACGTTAGAAATGTCATTCAACCTTTTGAATAAAGTAAAATGACAGTAAAAATGACATTAAAACAACTTGTAATTACAGGGGAGACTTTAGAGATTTTGAGCCAAACTCAGAGGTGACAAACAGTTGGATGAGTGAACATAAACAAGTATCAGCTGCTGTTAACTAGCACAACTTATGCATTGATGGGGTAAAGAGGCAGGAATCAGCAATTGACAGGAAAGTGGAAGATGATGTAAGACAAAGCAGGACCTTGAAGGAGTAGAAAATGATTCTGAACACTGCTAGTTTGTAATCCTGTACGGGAAGGTAGAGATGTGTTTGCTTGGGTTCCTGTGAGAACAGCAAACATGGCAGCCCTACAGGATGAGTAACCTTATTGGCTTGGTTCTGTTTGATAAATATCCATACACAACTCCAAAATAATGGGTTAATATTGCCTGCAAAGCCAAACCAAAAGAAAGCCGTGGAGATATGAGGAGCCGAGGCTTAGCTGAGTTCCCAGTGAAACCAATGGCCAAACTCTCACTGAGCTTACTGTTGTCAAATCAAGATCTGAGTGGGGGAGAAGGAAAACTCTCACTGAGCTACACTAATGAGAAGCCGGAGGAAAGGAAGCATAACAGTTATATGATGTAAACAGACATCACTGGGATTTTGTGTTTAAACCCTGGTATAACTCAAACCCTTCTCTAGAGTCATGTTCCCATATTACCATGGTATGCAACACTGGCTCAGGTGAAATGCATGTGAAGAAGTTATACAGGGCTGTCAAGCCCACTAGGAGTCAGATCAATTGTGGACTAGAGGGCGTGTTATAACCCTGTGCTATGGCTGTCTTAGAGCACCAAGACTGATTACCCTCAAGTCCACCATAGCATTGGCAACAACAGGATTTCCCAAAGATCATCCAGGATTTAGAAGCAAGGTGCTTTATGTGGCATGCACCCTTTAAAAGTGTGTGTGTCAGGAGGTGACAGGAGGCAGACAAGGCCCCAAGATGGAAGAACACACAGGGAAAGGGACAGATTACTGCATTAGCCCAATTATCCAATATGGTCATGGACTTAGTCTGATGCTCCTGAGCAGTAGTAATAGATCCTATACCCATTAACTGATTTCAGGTAGGTTCACATTTGCATCTGAATGTTTCAAAAAAAACCCAGCTGCCTAATATGGTCTTTTTTACATGATATGAGGAGGACAGGTCTAGTGGTTAGAGCATAGGATGGAAAACTAAGAACTCTTACATTCCGATCCAGCTCAGGCATTGACTATTTGCATATCTTGAGACCTAAACTCTCTGCCTCATTTTTCTCGTCTGCATACTGGGGAAATAATGGTAGTTAGCATATTTCAGAAAGTGTTGTGATGACTGATTAGTTAATGTGTATCAAGCACTTTGAAGATTGAAAGTGCTGTATAAGGTGCTAAGAGTGATTGTGATCTCACTGTATGAATAAAACAAACGTATTTCTGTAACAGGCAGAGACAAAAGAAGAGCCTGGCCTCTAATAGAGAACATCTATGAATTATCTAGTGCAGCAGGGAACATCAGTTAAAGAAGCAGGAGTTTTGGAACAGGAGATGGAAAGCCAACCACCAGAATTCTCAAAGGCCCAAAGCAAGAGCCCTAGCATTCAGCTCAATAAACCAGGTGTACTCTTGCTCATTTTATAGTTTTAAATACAGTAAAGAAAGTTAGATGCTGGTAAACAGCTGGGTAGATCAAGGGATTCTGAACCTTTTGCTGTTAAGTTGCCAGTTGAAATCCAGCTTAGATTTGCCCTTCCCTCTCCAAAGAATTTGAGTGCGTCTACACTGCACCATTATTTTTGAATAATTAGCGTTATTCCAAAATAACAATGTGAGCGTCTACACAGCAATTCCGTTATTTTGAAATATCATCGAAATAACAGGCGACTTATTCTGACTTCTGTAAACCTCATTCCATGAGGAATAACACCTCTTCTGAAATAGCTATTTTGAAATAGCTGCAGTGTGGGTGCTCCATTGCTGGTATTTCAGAATAGCTCCTCCCCAGGGCCATTTTAAGTAATTTCTCTCCAGTGCTTCCTTGGGTTCTAAATCGAGATAGCTTGTCCACATTAGGGGAGTCTGCCTTGGACTAATTTTAAGGCTTCCCTATAGTGCGGACTGTCTATTTAGAAATATATCTTCCAGATTAAATTATTCCAAAATAAGCGTGCAGTGTAGACTTACCCTTTCTGGGATGCATGTTCTCTTGCTGTCTGTTCTCTTGGTGTCTGTTCTCCTTCTAGGGTGTCTAGTAAGAAAGTGCAACTTACACTTCACCTATAGATTTGTTTTCCTGGGGGTTCACCAACAGAAGTAGGTCCAACAAAATATATTTCTATACTCATCTTGTCTCTCTTTAGAAAATGAAGGAGTTTAGGTGACTTTAAAATTACAGAAGCTTCAGCGGGTAATCGAGTTAGTCTGTTACAGAAAAAAACCCACAAATGGTCTGGTAGCACTTTATTGACTAATAAAACATATAGCTTTCGTGGGCACAGCCCTCTTCTTCAGATGACCCGAGTTATGAGTTTAGGATGTGCACACCCAAAATAAATAGGAGAGGGGAAGGTGAGGGGGGAGGGAAGAAAAAGGAAGGGGGTGGGAGTCAGAGAGCAGAGGGAATCAGTAAGTATCTGAAGATTGGGTAGCTGAAATAAGCAGATAAGAATAAAAGTTAATAGATAGTATCCTTCCTGGCAAAGAGCTGTTTGCACCTTCAATGGCTGTTAAATTACAGGTGGGCTGATGGCTCCACCTAGTGGCTCTGTTTTCTCCCTGTTTATTTTTCTGTGTATCGTCCTATATACATACCAAAGAAAGTATCTGATTTCTGAATACTGCACAGAGTTCATTTGATTTTGCCACTCTAATACAGGCAAAACTATCTCTGAATTCAATTAATAATTAAAATTTTTCAAGAATAATACTCTAACTATAAATACTTTTCTAAAGAGTAATGTTTATAATTTATATATATGGCAGTAGCAATTAGAGTCCTGTACTCAGATATGAGGGGCCCATTATTTTAGGCCCTTTGCCACATATAACAAAAATATGATCCTACCCCCAAAAGCCTACAACCCCTTTGGGACCGTTTGCCTCATGTCCATACTGCTCTAACTAGGGGTGTTTTCATTGTAATCTCTTATTTGTGAATGACTGTAACTCAGAAACAGCTATGTAAGTTAGGGAAAGGCAAACCATTTTCAGACAATACAAGAACTTCATCTGAACCATTGTCCATACCTTTTGAAATTTGAAAATATTTAGCCATCTTTTTGTCATCATTTTATTTTAATTTAATTTTTCTGCTCCTGGTGCTACTGAGATCACAAATGGGTGTAGCAAGTTATTGTGAGAAACGCTGTTTTCAGGATACTAATAAAAAGCAGGATTTACTGGCAATTTTGTGAGACATTCCTTGCCCAGATTTTCCCATATAATGGCAAACTCTGTCATGCAATTGTTCCAGTGGGGCAGAATTTGTTTTCTGACATCTGTAGCTAGTTCAGAGAAGCTTGCCTAAGCCTCCAAATGTTAATCTAAACAGAATTTAAGCACTAAAATTTCCAAGTAAAAAAAATCAATTCTAGACCCAAATTCAATGAGATCTCAGCAGCTTTTTATGCCTTAATGAAAACAACAATTTTGTACCACTTTTAAACAAACAAAAAAAATTGAGTAGTGTATTATTTTTAAATCATTTTAATTAAGTTATCAAATGACATCATTAATCCTTTCCAGTAATTTGGGTGATTATGTAGTGAAAAGAAGATGTTATGACATTGAAGTTTAATAATTCAGTGACTGTGCATTTGCATTCTTAGAACAGCATCTAGTAGTTTAAGTTCCATTTGCTGATTCTCACGAGTCATCCCATATTGCTTCAGCCACGTATCAAAAGTCTAGTCCTTGTGCCTCAGTTTAGTCATGTCTAAAATGGGTACAGTAATACTTACATGCCTCAGAAGAGTGTTGTGCTTATACTGTAATTAATGTATTTCTTCATTGTGCTTTGATTTCCTTTAGAAGAGCAAATAATTATTGATATAATTATTTTTAAAAGCACCTAGACAAATAGCTCTCTAATGAATTGAAACTGCAATGCATTATTTGGATCTGTGCTTTCAGAATTAATATATGTACCCTATCTCCCCTGGAACATAATTGGTGCAGTGGTGCTTTCTTTTTTACATTTCTGTCAGGCCAAAGTTTCTATTTTCCCACAGCAATACTGTACAAAAGTTCCAGAGGAACCTATAAATAACCCACAGTGGTCCTGCTTCTTAAAAGAGGGAGTCGTTTCCTGAAATTCACACTTAATGAGTTCTGGTATTGAAAATCAAAATCAATCAAGAACCACAAGGTCACAATAACAGATCACACCAGCCAATTAAACTTCTATTAAAAATAGAGTAGCTAGAAATAGACAGAGTTTTCTGAATTGAAGTATTCTGTCATCCTGCTTGAATACAAGAGAAATGGTAACTGTAAAAACAATATTGATATAGACTTCATAGTAAAAGCCATTTTGATCAATATAATAAATCGAAGCTGGGGATGATTCCAAGAGGATATCAGGAAGGTATCCCAAAATATCTACCCGGCATCTTAACTAGCCGCCCGTTATTTCGGAAATATTTTTCGAAATAACGGGTGCGCTATTTCACCATCCCATTAAACCTCATTGCACGAGGGATAAGGGTTGGCTCGAAATAGTGCATTATTTTGAAATTTGGCGCTGTGTAGACATGCCAAATTTCAAAATAAGCTATTTTGAAATAGAATCGAAATAAGATACGCAATTTGCGTAGTGCAAATTGTATATCTTATTTTGAGTTTAGGGGTGCTTTGTAGACACACCCTAAAAGAGCAAGTTTCCTCCGTTACTACACTGAGTAGCCTCTAATTCCTCAGGCAGGGCCGGCTCGAGCCATTCCTGCACCCCGGGCAGCAGGCGTGTGATGCATGCGCAGCTCCGCCCCAGGCACATGGCGCATCCGCAGCCCCGCCCCCTGGCACCGCGCGGCCCCGGGCCCCGGGCGCGCGGCGCCTGATGGCAGCTCTAAGGGCCGCCGCACGGTCGGTCGCGCGGTGCCCCTTACAGCTGCCATCAGGGGCCCCCCATAGGTTGGCTCCCCGGGCAGCTGCCCAGCTAGCCCCCCCTTAATCCGGCCCTGCCTCAGGTAGCTGTTTTGGAACAGACTGTGACCGGTCCTTTTTCTCATGTTTGTGATCAGTTACACACTAGTTTTCCCACTAAAGTCAAGCTTTCAGTGGAGTATTATTCAGAGGGGTATTATTTATTATTGTTGCACCTAATAAAAAGCAGGAATTACTGGCAGTTTTGTGAGACATTCCTTGCCTAGATTTTCCCAAACTCTGTTGTGCAATTGTCCCAGTGGGGCAGAACTTGATTTCTGATATCTGTAGCTAGCTCCAACCAAATCTTGGTTCTCTCTGTGCTTCAGTTCCCCATCTTTACAATGGGAATAGTAGCACTGCCCTTTGTTACAGGAAGGTGTGCAGTTCTTATTCATTACTGTCAGGGGGCAGCCATACAACTACCTGGATAGAGTGAAATGAAAGAAGTGGTAGCGACACCAGGGTTTTCTTTGGTACAGTTCTGTGCACAAAGTTCTGTTTCTATGAACATAGTAGGAACAAATAACTGCAGGCAGTTTACTTGCTCTCAAGTTTCAAGTCTGTCCTGCTGATGAATCCTGTGCCCCAAGGAACTCCCAGTCTCTGCTCCCTTGCAAGGCCATACTTGTGACTGGCTGCTTCTCTTCAGCTTAGTCTGCTTGTTTTCTTTCTCTAACATACGCACTTTGCTGCGAGGCAACCCCCAAGTCCTTGTGCTTGCAACCAGGAAATCCTGTAACCCACACAATTAAGCTACTGATCAGGCCTTGCCATGCACCTATTGCCATTAGCAGTGGCTTCTGTTGTTTCTTACTATTTCACTCCATAAAGAGTCTTAATTGCTCCTTGCATTTGGCCTAAATGCAAAGAAGCTTGATTAGCATAGCCATCAGCTTTAATTGGATCTGTGTCTGTCTGTAGATAAAAGACCATTTAATGACAACCATTAACAACTTCCAACATTATTTGTATTACCTTAGTGCAGGGATGGGGAGCCCCCTAAGCTCTGAGGTGGGCCCCAAAACAAGGAGTTCAGTGTGTGGGAGGGCACTGCCAGGAAGTGGGCCTGGGGCGTAGGGTCTGGGCGGCAAGGTGACTATAGGACTGTAGTGCTAGCTCCCCCATTCTGGGGGTTGCCCTGAACCTTGGGGGCCAGATCCAGGCAAGCCGGGGAACGGATCCGGCACCTGGACCATAGGTTCCACACCCCTGCCTTAGTGCTTGGGAACTACACTTGTGGGCCAACATCCCATTCTACGAACACAGAACAAAAACACCAAAACCGTCATAATCTAAGTACAACACAAGAAACAACAGGTGGCTCCAGAGAGGATATGATGGATAAGGACTGTAAGGCACAAAGGGACTGTGAAAGGTTTGACGTTTTATATATCCTGCCCTAAAACAATCAATGCAAAGAAATTCAGAGTGCAGGCTAACTCATCATCTTGTACAGTTATTTCAGTTCTATTTTAGACTCTGCTTCCACAACCACATGCAAAAATTTTATAGTTTTGTAAGTTCTAAATATATGAAAATACAAACCCACATGTATTGTGCTCTAACATGTTGCTGTGTATTGTGGGTCATTCCTTAACTGTCCTTGTTGAGCTCAGTATTTGGAAACCTCTTCAATATTTGTGGAGAAGAAAACAAATAACGTGGATTAACAGCGAGTGTCCTTGCTTTGGCAGGTGTTTCTTTTTGTATGTGATTGAGACTAAAGAGGCTGATTGTACAATAACCAGGGACTTCTCCAATAAGAAAACTTCATGGTGTATGTCAAAGAGCAGTCTGTGGCTTTACCTAAAGCCCTGTGGTGATTTAGAGAAGGATCTGAAATGCTCAATCTTTTTCCTGTTTCCCCTTTGCTCCGGGGGGAGGAGAGGGTGGGCGGTTAGCAGTTTGCTGCTGGTCTGTACCCCCATCCTGGCTCAGCTGTGCTTGCTGGTGCACTGGGGGGCCTTGGCTATGTTCATTTTTCCCTGCTGATTCCTCCTCAGCCCACCGGCTCCACAAGCAGAGCTATGGGGATTAGAAGAAGAAAGAATAGCCCATTAGGGCAGTAATGTAGTACTTGACACCTGGATTTACACCCTGGCTCTGCCAAAGATATTCCATGTGACCTTGGTCCTCTCCATGCCCAATTTCCCTGTCTTTACAATGGGAGTAATAGCAAGGCCCCATGTCACAGGAGTTTGTGTGGTCCCCAAACTCTATTTTGTGTGGTCCTCAAACTCTATTGTGGGGAGAGAGGCATACACGTATCTGGGATAGACAGATCAGTGACACACAGCACCCACTCACTCCTGTGTACTTGGATGTAAGGTTCACATCTATTTCCTCTCAAGCCCCTGAGCCCAGTGTAACCCAACATGACCTGCGGACAAGGTAAAGTGTGTTGATGACTCTTTCAGAGGTGCCTCCAGCAACTGTGAATTTCAGTCAGTGTCACAACTTCTGATGACTGGGGTCTGATCGTTAGCAAGCACAGATTTCTCCATGAATTTGTCTAGCCGCAGAGTTCATGTGAACTATTCAATGTGGGTGGGTTAAACAGCTGAGCACTGCATCTTCAGAGAGTGCTCAGTGCAGTGTCATGAGACCTTTCCACACTGCTGTGCTGCTTCCGATGGTCAATGCAGCAGTATTTGAACTTCCAGCTGAACTTCAATGGAGATAACAAGGGATACAAGCCTTTTTAACTGAAGCTTGGGAGGGGGAACCTGTCACTATTATTACTAGTTTGATGTAACTCTGAGCTCCTGTCCTAGATCAGGACCACCTGGTGCCATAATCCACACAAGCCACAGTCCTCCTTATTCAAAAAGGGCAGATTGAAATTCACACTGATCTAACTGAGTCCTAGGCAGTTTCTCCTGGAAGGGACACAGAGCAAAGGGGTTCTTTAGAACTGGTTTTGCTTGGTGGGGCTTTTTGGGAAGCTGCCATATGCACTGTATTCAGAGTAATGGGCCCAAACTCATTCTCTTCTCACTGTCACTGGAGTGAGGCCCAAGTAACCCCACTAAAGCCAATGAGGACTCCAGCTCAGTGATCATGGAAGCAGCCAGCCGGGAGAAAATCCAGGCCTCTGGGGACAGGATTTCCAGCCTAAGCTTCATCTAGCAGAGCTGACTGCTGGAAAGCAGGGTTTGTTCACTGCTGGACTCGTGGTCTGGACTGTGATCCTGTGCAAACCAGTGACCTAAACACTGGTGAATTTGGTAATGAAGCTAAAGAGATTACGCTTGCTAATGCAGCATGGTTGCCACCAGATGGAGGTAGAAGAGCTGCAGATTGTAAATGGCTGTTTTGGTCTGATGAAACTTAATAGGAAGTTGAAGAGTGGGATAGCAGAGAAAATAACGTATGTGCCTCACATTGAGTGGCTGTGTGCAATCGCTAGTGCAGTACTGCAAGAGGGAATGGCTCACGATGTTGTCACTTAGAACAGTAGGCTAGTGCACACCTAATCGCTGAGGGCGCGTCCACACAGCAGGGCTAAACTCAAAATAAGCTACACAAATTGAGCTACGTCAATTGCGTAGCTAATTTTGAAAAAGCTTATTTTGAGTGTTGGTGCTGTCTACACAACACTTATTTCGAAATAGAGCACTCTTCCTCTGACTTCCCTTACTCCTCATACAATACGGGTTACAGGAGTCAGAGTGACAAGTCCTTCAGCTTGTCAGTATTTGGATATTATGTTGAAATAACTGGTGGCTGTGTAGATGTGGCCTATGTTGTTTTGAAATAACGCTAGTTATTTTGAAATAATGTTGCTGTGTAGACATAGCCTGATGGGCTTGGGGAAGCCCTGTAGACCTTAGAACATCCATAACCATGTTTGAGCTGCTGGGAACCCCAGGAGCAGGCTGGTTAGGTTGTGAAGCTATACTGCAAGTGAGTATCACCTCAAAAGAACTCTGCTTCCAAATGTGTTCTCTCCTCTCATGGGTGTTTGAAATGTTACCTGCACACTTGCTCAATCCCTCCTCTTTCTCACATGTACCCTTCCACCCATCCTTCTCTCTTCCTGCTCAGACACGGAGGCTGCATCTATACTACGAGCTTCTTGTGGAAGAGCAAATGCAAATGGAGCGCTCTCATTTGCATTTCCTCTTTCTTTCCCTTTTGCGCAAGAGGTTTTTGCGCAAAAAAGCGGTGTGTAGACAGCGCCTTTTTGCACAAAACCCCCTTTTGCAGAAGAGCCGTTCTTCTTCAAAAAATGAGGAAGAACGGCTCTTGCGCAAAAGGGTTTTTTTGCACAAAAAGGCACCATCTACACAACGCTTTTTTTTGCGCAAAAACCTTTTACGCAAAAGGGAAAGGAAGAGGAAATGCAAATGAAAGCGTGACATATGCAAATGAGCGCACCATTTGCATTTGCTTTTCCTCAAGAGGCTCATAGTATAGACATAGCCTGAGAAACAAACTCAGATGCCCCTCTACCCCCTCTCATATCCCCACCCAGTGAACTGCAGATTCTTGTATTTAGTCTGGTTCTTAGGAGACTTATTCATGTTGGGTTTGCTGGAAGACTGCTTCAGTTTCTGAGCTGGTGGTCTGTGGGTGATGGGCCTTCCTGGACTGCATGTTAAGACTTCTGGAGATCTATTAGAGAAAGGACCAGAAGAGAGTCGCAGTCTGACTTAGGGGAAGAGGGTGCCAGGAGAGAATTATATGGGTCAGGGATGGGACATAGGGGAAGCTGTTAGTGGTACATGGGAGAAGGAGATGGGCCTTGTGTGTTCAAGAGTGAAGGTCAACCAGGGCCACAGGCACCCTCTAAATCGGGGTGGGCAAAAGTGCCTCCGTGGGCCGAATCCGGCCTGCCAAGCGGGTGGATCCAGTCCACTAAGTGGGTGGATCCAGCCCGTGGAAGCCCTGCTGCTCCCCTGCCCCCAGGCCAATTGGGGCCTGGGGGCAGGGGAGCACCGAAGCCTCCTCCTGCCCTGCCAGGAGCACATGGCACTTTGAAGTGCCATGCGCTGCTCGCAGGGTGGGGAGGAGGGAGAGCAGAGGAGACTTCACGCGCTCCCCAGGCCCTGATTGGCCTGGGGGTGGGGGAGCATGCCAAGACTCTTCCAGGACATGGGTGCCTAGTGGGAAGGGGGACAAAGGGGCTCCCTCACCCCAGACCAATCATGTTTAGGCCCCGCCCCTTCCGGGGTGGCCTGGGGCTACTTCAAAAAATTTAAGTGGCCCCTGGGCAAAAATGATTGCCCACCCCTGGTTTAAATTTTGAGAGTGTGTGGATTTCAGATTCCAGTTTTGCCTAGTGTAGATAGACCGTAATAACAGCATTCAACCCAAGCCAACACATCAGCTGTTGCCATTCAAAATGTCAGTCAAACTTTGGGATATGTGCAGTGTAAGCAGCTGTTTATCTAGGGTGTCTTTCCTCACTATGAGCACAAGAGGGAGCAATTGGACTATTTTAAAACTCTTACTCCCTCTCTTCACCCCCACCCTCCCAACTACTTTGCACACACTAAGAAAAAAAAATCTGCTGAGGGCAATCCAACTAAATATGCTGTCAACATTTTGGAAGAGCACACTGAGAAGAATTGTACTGCCTTAGGAAAGGCACCACATTGCAGTATGCTGAGTTTCAGACTGAAATGTGGCCTTTGTAATCAGAGAATTAGACCGAAACGATACAAATCATTACTAAAAAACAATCATCCAATCTCTTCAGAGACTGGCACCCTTGACCTTTGTCATTGGCATGGGCAGAAGTCATTGGCCAAAGTGCCAAAATCATCATCTGCTGGCACAGCCCTGCTGTTACTGTCCCAATATTTTTCCTTCCGTGGTCTATGGTTATGGTCATGTAGCAGAAGCAGGTTGCTGTATCACGGTGCTTTGCATTGCTAGGACTCTGATTTAAAAGCATGAGACCACATGCTGTGTGAGGCCCTCGCTGTTACTGAAGGTGAAGTGAGTCTTGCCACTGTTTTCAGTAAGTGCAAAATCAAGCCACAGTCCCATGGAAGCTCTGGATGTACCATATGGTCTAAAAAGGTTCCAGGGTCACTGCTACAAAGTGTATAGATCAGTGGTGGGCAGTTTGTGGCCTTTGGGGCCCCACAGGGGCTCCACCTGCAGCCTGCAGACCCCCGGCTGACCTCTTCTCCCATGGACCTCTCGCACCCCGGGACACTGGAGCCCCACACTTCTTATGCCTCCCCCCTACCTGCCAGCACTTTTGGCAGGAGGTGCCACAAATTGCCCAATTCTCACTCCAACCCTTCTCCTCCTCCTCCCTCCTACAGCTGGAACACCACGAATCAGCTGCTTGCAGCATTCCAGCTCTGGGGGGAGAGGGAGGAGCAGGAGCATGAACTAGGCATTTCACATGCTCCAGGTGCTGGGAGGAGATGGAGGAGGAATAGTTAAGTGAGGGGCTCCGGTGCCCTGGAGAACAAGAGGCCTATGAGGGAGGGGGACAAACGGGGGCCACAGGGCTGCAGGTAGAACCCCAGAAGGCCACGGGCTGCTGTGGCTCACTGAGGTGGAGGGCCACTCATGCAGCCCACCCACCTTTCCTGGTTGCCCATCTCTCAACTAAATGATAGGTCTATTTATGCCATCTCAATGGCATAAGCTTGGGGTAGCAGTAGCGAAGTAGGCCTATAGCAGATTGATTACCTTTGGATTTTGAGAGAATGGTTTACTGTCTACAGAAACAAAGGGCCATGTTTTCAAAGCTAACCTTATCCTGACCTGCACAAAGAGAGTGTTTGCGCTTCTAACCATCTGATTTTCCTGGGCATATTTTATCACTGCGTGTGCAAATGACTGAGACACATTGAGATGTCTCTGAAAAGCCTTTGGGTCTGGCTTTGGGATAGGTGATTCCAGTGGAATAGGAGCTCTGAGCAGCCAAGTGGACTTTAAGAAGGTTTTCTCTAGGGAAGGGAATCAATTAAGGGGACTGAAAGATAAAACTTTGTGCTCCTTAGCCCTTTTGCCTAGCATCTCTCAGTGACCATGTGAGGCACCCCTTCTCTCCTCTCCTTCCCCCCAAAGCTCTATGTGGCTAATGGCCATTCAGGAAAAAAAGACTGTTTGGGAATTAACATGGGGTGGGAGAAGATTTCTTTATTCTGTGAAGCTATTTTCACAAGGGACGGGGCAGGCCTGGCATTGATTTTCTGGAGGTGGTTGCTGTAACATTGACCAGTAGTGGAATTTCATTAGTCATCACAGGTGAAGAGGGTTTAAGCAGTTGTAATCCACTTGTAATGCTCTGTCAGTCTTTGATAGAGATGGGTTATGTGGTACATGGGAGACCCAGGAAAAATTGTATAAATTTGACAGCTAGAGACAGCTGTGACACTGCATCGATGATGCGTTTGGTAGGTATTGAGGCAGTACTGTTTGTCCTGTTGTGCCAACAGTGGCAAGGGCACTACAGCCAATCTGAAGTGATAAATCAGAAGACAAACTAAAACTTACCAGTGAGGATTCTTTCCAACCAAAGGGGCAGGCAAATCCAGTTCTTACCATACCACCCACCTGAAAGTATCCTTGTAAGAAGCATAGCATCCTGAAATGGGCAAAGACCTCATCAAAAATACATGATAGGGAAATGAGCCTCTTCTGTTGGTTGCAGATGCCCTCAGAACCCCCCAGGAAGAGCAGGGTGGGAGCTGAAACAGCAGAGGTCTGGAAAGATGGGGAGAAGGCAAGCAGGAGGGGAGGAGTGCTGTAGCTAGATGGCGTGTGGCAGTAGTGATCTATGCCAAGGGTTCTCCAGCTGTGTTTTTCACATAGGGTTTTTGTTCATTCAGGTGGCTGGTTTTGATAGTTGGAGAATCCCACTGCACAGTGTACAAAGGGTCATATTGTAGCATATAGCCCAAGTAGGAGGTACAGAGGAAGAAGCCCTTGTGTTGGGAGGCAGCACAAAGCCTTTATATCACAGAAATCCCATTTAATCTCCAAAACAAAGTGGAGGGCTGGTCCAGTGGTCAGGGTGCTAACCTAGCACAAAGAAGGCATAGGTTTAAGTCCTGCCTTTACCTTAGACTCCATGGCTGTGTCTACATTGGCACCCTTTTTCGGAAAAGGGATGCTAATGAGACCAGTCGGAATTGCAAATCCGCGGGGGATTTAAATATCCCCAGCGGTATTTCTCATTACATAACTGCGCTTTTTTCCGGCTCGGGGCTTTGCCGGCAAAAGCGCCAGTCTACGAGGATCTTGCGGAAAATAAACCCTTTTCCGCAAGATCTCTTATGCTTACTTGAAAGTAGGCCTTGAAAGTAGGCATAAGAGATCTTGCGGAAAAGGGTTTATTTTCGCAAGATCCGTCTGACTGGCGCTTTGCCGGCAAAGCCCGAGCGCGGCATGTAAATGCAAATACCGGGGATATTTAAATCCCCGCTGATCTCATTAGCATCGATCTCATTAGCATCCAGTTCCGAATCTGGGGATAATAGTAATGCCCTAGCTCACCAGCACTTGTGAGGATAACTTCCTGACAGATTACGAGGAGTCCTGCGGCACCTTATAGACCAACAAATGTATCTGAGCGTAAGCGTTCGTGGGTAAAACCACTTCATCAGATGTATGGAGTGAAAATCACAGAGGCAGGGATATACTTGTGTGTGTGTGTGTGTGTGTGTGTGTGTACACACAGTAGTAGACTTTCCCGGCATTGCCCGGTCCTTCAGGGCAGGATCTTGGAGGGGTGTGTGTGTGTGTGCCGAACACTGGGGGTGGGGAGTATGAGAGTGAGGGTGGCAAAGTGAGGAGGGGCTCAGGGTGGAGGGGGGCTGCCTGCCAGGGTCCTGTTCTTTCCACTCAGGATGCCTGCCCACTAGGAGCCTGTATTCTCCCCCTCCCCAATCTCCCCAGCCTGCCAGAGGCCTGTTCACTCCCCACAGGTCCTCCCAGCTGTTCTCTCCCTCTCAGTCACCAGGGGCCTCCCTCCCAGCACTGCAGTCAGTGGCTGGGGGTCAGGAAAGGGTTTGGGACAGGGAGGGCTACTCATCCAGTGGACTGCATGCTGGCAGGGCAAGGTGGCAGAGCTCCAGCCCTACTGGCAACTCCCCTGGTAGTACAAATGCCCCCAGTGGACACCCTGCAGAATAGCTCCCCACTGTGGACATGTGGCCATTCTCATATTGTGTCCCTCTGAACAGCAGCCCCCCCTTTTGCATGTTATGGAAAACCATCCATTTCCCAGGGCTTCTGCTTGGCTTGGCACCACCAAACCCTGAGTTTGCTTTAAGTTAGGAGCAGAGGAAGCTGCCTACCTAATTTGGTGGCCCTAGCTCTTACCATATAGGAGCAGTACTTGAACAAATGGACTCACAAACAGACACACAGACATACAGACAGATGCACTCTAATATATACATATATATGGGGGGGGGGCGGGGACTAGTGATTCAAAAGAAGGGAGTTAATTATCAAATGTAGGAGCAGTGTTAACGAGGAGGTCAATTCAGTCAGTATGGATGTGGGAAGTGGCTCACTGCAAACAGTTGATGGGGAGGTGTGAATACCAAGAGAAGGAAAACTGCCTTTGTTGGGAGAGAATCATTCTAAATCCTTATTCAATTCTAATTTGATTGTATTAAATTTGCAAATGAATTAGAGCTCTGCTGTTTCTCTTTGTAATCTGATTTTGAAGGGTTTTGTTTGTTTGTTTGGGGTTGTTGGGTTTTTTGGGTAAAGGAGGGCTACTTTTAAATCTGACACTGAGTGTCTAAGGAGGTTGAAGCGTCTCCTATCGGTTTTATTTGTTAACTTTCTCAGTGTCTGATTTATGTCCATTTATCCTTTGGCACAGAAACTGTCTGGTTTGGCCAATGTACATGGCACAAGGACGTTGCTGGGACATGATGCCATATATATCACATTAGAGGATGTGCAGGTGGGTGAGCCCCAGCTGGTGTGGCTGATGTGATCAGATCCAGTGAAGGTGTTGCTTGTATGGGTATGTGATAGAGTTGACAACGGGGTTTGTTGCAGAGATAGGTTCCTGGGTTACTGTTTCTGGGGTGTGTGGTGAGTGGCTGTTGGTGAGTATTTGCTTCTATAGGTGAGAACTGGCCTGTCTCCCAAGGTCTATGAATTTTCCAAGTATAGGTTGTAGATTATCAATGATGCAATGGAAGGGTTTCATCTGGGGGCTATAGGTGATAGCCAGGGATGTTCTGTTATGTTCCTCATTGGATCTGACCTGTAGTACTCATCTGGCTCTGTCAATCTATTTCTTCACTTCCCTAGGTGGCTATTTTAGTTTAAAAAATGCTGGGCATCTGACAAAGTGGTTTTTCCCACAAAAGCTCATGCCCAAGTAAATCTGCTAGTCTCTAAAGTGCCACAGGACTCCTCATTGTTTTTGTAGGTACAGAGTAACACTGTTACCCTCTGAGACTGAGACTCGTTACCTGAAAGATTGCAAGGTTCTAGCCCTCACTTTCACTCTGTAGTACCCTGAGCCATAAATACCTAATACAGATGGCTATTTGTCTAACTGAGGTCTTTAGACGGGGAGGCGTTCAATCCAGGAAGACCTCTGGAAGAGATTGTCCAAGGAGCCTTTCAGAGCAGTGCACAGTCTCAGTCTGCTGGTGCATTGGGACTGTTTGTTTTGTGTAGCTCCAGCTGTGTAAAGCAGCTTCAGAACTGCTGGATACAACCAAAGGAGGATCTTCCTGCATAGGGAATCCCTTAGATAGTGTAATAGAGGTTGTACCTCCCTAAACCAGGACTCTCTGGTCCAGCAACATCGGCGGTCTGGCAGGACCATGGATGTTGCTGGACCAGAGCCTAGGAATAGAGAGGTCTGACAGCGAGGACGGGATTACAGTAGGAGGGGTCAGCAACTGGACAGGAACCCCATAGCAGGAGGGGCGGTGGGTGTGGAGCTCCAGGGCCAGCGGCAATGGCAGGAGGGGCTGGTGCCAAAGCCCTGCAGTAGCGAGACTGGGGCCAGAGCCAGAGCCCAAGCCAGAGTCAGAGGGGCCAGGAGCTGGCTGGAAGCAGCCAGCAGTAGGGAGGGTTTGAGTGGCCAATGGCAAGGGACCTCCCCTGGTCGAGCAAATCCCCTCGTTTGGGGCCAGTCAGGTCCCGATGGTGCTGGACCAGGGAGGTCCAACTGTATGTCCTTAATACCTGATGTACCTGTCATGGGTAAGTAAGCAATGTGACTGCAAGAAAGGGAGCAAGGGCCAAGTATTCTTTCCAGAGTTCTATCGAAGATGCCAGAGGATGCCAATAAAGATCAGAATAGCTGCGGGGACCAACCCAGAGCAAGGCATACCACGGATCAGGGCAGTTTAAAGCCACCTTTGCATGCCCCACAACCTCAGCCCCAGCTGCACTGAGTTCTTCTCAGCTCAGGATCTGGCCCTGTCCTTTCAGATGCACAACTTGGATGATTTATAAAGATCTGTGATTCACTTTTATTCATTCACATAAGCATGTTTGTGATTATTTAGGCACCTAGTTAATTTAAAAGCATACATGAGAATAAAGAACCTCAACAATAGAAGACATCCAGATTACTGAGATGGGGGTGGAGGGGAGATACAATTACTGATGGTAAAAAACCTCAAATTCTTATTGTTTCCTTTGGGCTAATATAAGGCTAACCCTCTTGAGGCTTGTGAAACATATTTATGGGTGCTTCTAGACTACATGGCTCCGTCGAAGGAGCCATGTAAAGTAGTTTACTCGACACAGTCAATGAAGCGGGGATTTAAATAATCCCCGCTTCATTAAAATAAAAATGGCCACCGCGCTGTGTCGACAATCAGCTGGTCCGGCACAGCACGGCAGTCTAGACGTGGCGCGGTCGACAAGGGAAGCCTATGTCGGCCGCTCCGGTAAACCTCGTTTCACGAGGCATGAAGTCTAGACACACCCTATGAGATCACTTTCCTGTCCTGCCTTCACAGAGAAACTGAAAATTAACTAGATGTGCTTCATCTACTATTTAACTGCTTTTGGAGCTTTGTACATAGTTATATTAAAAATGGAAGTAATTTACAATTAAAATTTCATTTCATTATACTGTAATATATTCTAATGAGAGAGTAAAACAATGTGTTATGCTAAACATCTATTAGTTAGCTATAATTTAATTTTCTCTTGCAACACTCCTTGTTCCTTTAGGGAATGTCTCTTTAAGGCACCCTCTTATAATTTACTTCATTTAAAAATGCATACATTTATTCCAAAACTTGTTCTGAGACTTTTTTAGTTTAGTCATTAACAAAATACGTAGTGCCTAGACAATAACCATTGTGGCATTTATTTGAATTGGCACTATGATCACTATTGATGGTACTGTGCCTTGGTTTTAAATAAAAAGTGAAATAAAAACCATGCAATTTCCTTTTTCCCCCCCTTTCTATATTTATGTTCAACTCAGGGCAAGAATTTTGTAGTATTCATAAAGAAAACAAATAGAAATGACAAACAACAGCATGAAGAGAGAATTCATGAAAGCATGGATTTATATATAGGACCCCTCTGTAAATGAACGTGAAGATCCTGTATTCTAGAAAGCCTTACCTTATTTGTCTGACCATGCACATTTCAGATGTCCCCATGCACTCTGTTGTCTTGCCTTTTTGTATATGAACTGAATGTCCTGTACCACATTTTTCTGTTCAAATTGTGTGATGCATAAACTATGCCACAGGACAGGAAGATGTTCCCACCATCTCTGAATTACATCATAAATCATTCAAATTTGCTCTCATGGTTGTCATGATTTCATCAGAGTCCCTCAATGTTTGTATAGTCTTATACAGTATATTGCACTTACTGTAGCTGTATAGTATCTTGTCTGTATACTGTATGCACATAAATATGTAAATTCACCCATGTATGTATGTATAGTATGTTTATATATCTATGTATATGTATGTGTGTTTGTTCATAGTCTTTCATTAGAAATATATGGCTATTCATATACATTAAGTGTATGTTGATTGCTAAGAAGTATGAATGCCAGCACCCACTTTTGATAGCTTACTTTTACCCTCATTTTGTCTTGTTGAACTACAAAAATAAAAATGTTGTGTATTTTAAATCAGAACTTTAAAAATGATTATTTTTCTACTGTTTTCATGGTGCTGTTCTTTAAAGAGTTTTTTCTTTTTAACCTAAGTTTGCAATGCTTACTCTTTTTCCTAGACTCATCTGTCAATGGTCATTTGTGGTTGAAAGGTCACAGTGTTAGAAAACATTCTGTATTTTGTCCTTTCAGTTCTTTTCATCTTGCATTCATCAAGAGTTTCCCGTTTTTCAATTAATGCTCTCAGACAATTGGGTTCCAATTTTGCAAATGCTAACTTGTCTCATATGAGGAGTTCCAATGAACTGCAAAAATAACTTATGCACAAAGTCACCCACATGCATAAACGTATGTAGGATCGGGGCCTTGATCAGTTAATTACACTGCTTTTGTAAGCAACAAAGAATTGCTTTCATTAATATTTTGCATTCTTCATTTGAAAGAAACTCATTTCCAGTCCAGTGGAGTTTTAGGATCAGATGAAAATGTTAGTTGCATTTTACAGTAAAAATATATGTATAAATAGTTTACTCAAGGGTTAATCAATGCTGACAAGAGATTAAAAGCATGTTGCAGACCAGTGTGGGTTATAGATGGTAATAAACCAATGTTTCCCAAACTTTTTACAAAGACGACCCACCAACTTTTGTCCTTTTTTGTGACACTATTAGATAAATATTCCCTCTGTCCCAACACTGTAACATTAATCCCAGCCCAGTGCACAGGGGAGGGACCAATAAGAAGGTGGAGAGCAAGCCTACCCCACACTCACCTCATACTGGTGGCTCTTGATGTGCGGAGCTAGGGTAGTTGTAATCTATGAGTTGTAATCCTGCACATGGGTCACAGTATCACTCAGAATGTTGTGCCTGGCTCCAAACCATCTGCCAGAGCACACTGCTGAGAGCAGGGAGAGGAACCCAGGAACCACAGCTGCAGAGCTATAACTAGGTATTTTTGTCCTGAGGCAAAATATTAATTATGTGCCACCTCTTTTCCAGATTAAAAAATGTCTCTAGTGTACTAATGTTTATTTATCTTTACTTCAAGAAAAATCAACAAAATGTATGAATTCGTATAGTAATGTAACAAAATATATTTTCAATCATATTAGGAACATATTTTACATAGATAATAAATAAAATGTGATTCTTTACAAACAATAATATAAATAAAGGAACACATAATAAATGACAAAATAATTTTAATCCTTATTATAAAGTTACTTTATGCACTTTTAGTGCAGCAAACTCATCAGTTATATCACTGAAATCTATTATTTGGGCTATTTCAAGCTCAATGGGGAGAATTGACAGTCTTGATAACCTCTGCTGCCCAATACTAGAAAATAAGTAATATTTTATAAGCCTTAGCTTACCAAAGCTTCATTCGTTGCTAGCTAAATCAGCACGCTTGTTTTGTTTTGTGTCAGGCCTCGAGACAGTCTCGTGTAAACTGGGACTTAGGTTAACACACATCTCTTTACTTTTGCAGCTTATTATTATTACCTATTATGTCTTTGTGCCCCTGATTATGATGCACACAGGGTGAGCGCCCCACCTGCCCTTGTTATGGTACGCACTGCTGAGGGAAGAGTATGGTCCTGAGCCATGAGAAGTGTATGTCTAGGGCCTGCAACACATCTAGAACCTTCCCTCAATGCACTGGTGGGTCAGGATCCACCCTTTGGGAAACATTGTGCTAACATACTTAAAGTGGACCACGTGTTCAAGTTCATTACTGAATAAAGTCTTCTCTGAAGAATTATATATGCTTGAACAAGCCATATTTATTTTTAAGTGTGGTAACTTTGTTTCCATTTAAAGCTAGTTTTATTATTTCTCTTCAGGGATTTTGTCCAGCTGGATTGGCCTCAGTAAATAATAAGTTATTGCAGCATAGCATCAGCCGCTACTTAGAAAGCTGTTAGAAAGAAGACAAATCTTTACAGAGGAAATACTGAGGAATTTTTAGAATGTTTTACTGGCAGTGACATAGGCACCATTATGAAAGGCCTTCAATTCAAATGAAGTCACATGCAAGAAAACCTTTCATTTTTAAAGTCAGAGAGCGAAATCCTAACTCTATTGAAGTCAACAGCAAAAGTTCCATTTCAGCTATTGGCTATAAGTGAGAGGCCCTATGAGACTATCAAGGAATGTTTTTTTCTCAATAGCAAGAGAAAATGCAGTCATTTAAAAAGGACACATTCCATAACTGTACTTGGGTGTTTATGGATTCACCATGCATTACACTTGGCTACTGCATTATTTAACAGTTCCTCATGTAAATGGTTGTATAACATTGCTCTGTGTCACATGCTCTGTGCTAAAGATGATGGTGAACTGACTCCTTGTACGCTGCAGTTAAAAATGCTCTTTGGGATCCTTCAGAATGAAAAATACTATACCAACGTTGGATAGTAATTTCTTCCATTCAGCATTTTTATGATTAAAGTACATCTTACTAACTAATAACACATGGGATACCTTTGCCTTTTAAGAACAATTCTATGCATGGAGAAAGAAGGATGATATTCCCACATGCCGAAACTTTGCCATCTTTGAATAGCTCGGCGTGATTTTTTACTCGCACATAATGATTCATTTGAATACATTACTATACTAGATTCATTTTTCCCATGATATAATGTTACCACCCTTGACAAATTATGTTCATTTTAAAAAATGATCATTGACTGGATTTGGCCATAAGAAAAGAAGAAATGTAACAGAACACAGTACTATATTGCATATACATAAGATAGCTTTAGAATGTGAGACCCTCAGACCTGCAATACTGGTAAAGGTGCATGGTCCCATTGACTTTGTGAATTTGCAATGCTACATGAGCAGACCGCCAGAGAATTCTGACTTACCAGAACTTTATCTGCAGAGGCATTTTCTCCATGGGCTAAACATGCTAACTTTATCACTTTCAATCTCCAGTCTTAAAATGCTTATTTTTAGACAAAGAACCTTTGAGAACACTTTATATAAACATAAAGATTTAAAGAAGAAAGAGAGACTTGTTCTCTGAATTTGGAGTCTTTATCTACCAGAGCTGAAACAATAATCAAGTTTAGTTCAATCCATGTGTATGTTTGAAGCAATAAATTTTAAAAAAGGATATTATGCATTATTTTTAAAAGGGCTGGTGATAAAGAGCATCATAATGATAAATCCAGTCCCATGCTATATATCAGTGTCATGCTTGACAGTGACATTCAATAGTTCTAATTCCAGGCCTTGAAACTGAAAATTGTTGGGATGGAAGTCAATGTACGTTTTGCCACTGATGTCAATAGAAGCAGAGTGGGGGGCTTTTAAAGGTTTTCAGGGTAGATTAAGATTAAACTGGGAGTAAATCCACAAAACATGGCCCCGGCTTAAAAATCAGGAGCTTTTCTGTACAGTTTACACCTGTATCAGAGTTCTGGAACTTTCAGCTGCTGCTCAAGGTAGTATACCCTTCTCTTGGGTCATGCAGTAACATGATGTGAAAGATTGAGGAACACCACAATCCATTTCTTCCTAGTCCCGATGTCTTGGTCTTGATCCTTTTTAAGTCAATGACAAAACTCCCATTCACTTCAGTGCTACAGATTGGGATCTGGGTCTCTCACTGACAGCCAGTGGATGAGAGGCTGCAATTAGCTATTGTACAATCAAACTGCCTTTTGCTGAGTGACTCATTGCTGTGATAGAGCCTTCCCTAAACTCAGAGGGGATGGATCCCAAGAATGTAAGAGTCCTACTTTAGGCAACTCTTACTGATAAATGAAATCTACTAATTGAAATCAGACTTCATGAGTAAGGATTGCTTGCGTGAATAAGAGCTCAAGGCTCAGGCGCTTATTGTTAATTACCAGGAAATAGAATAATTAGATTCAGAAATGTCAAACCTTTGTTTTCTTTATACTATACTGCTTCTCTTCCAAGATCTGAAATATTGAGAGAGAGTTTTGTGCAATCCAAAATGTTGTGTGATTATAAAAACATCTGTATCTCATTCAGAATTAATAAAGTCAGGGTAACCTGTCCCTTATCTCCTCTTGGTGGTCCAAATGCAATATTTCATTTCCCTTTTAATTTTTAGGGTTAACAAGAAGATATATCACACAGTTAGCTTGAGTCCCATGTTTATTTCTTAGTTCTGTGTAAAAAGGCTAAGATTAAGCTTTGGTTTTCATGAGGGGACTCAATGGGACTGAAATGTATGTTTCTCTGCCACATAAATTAAATATCATGAGACCAGTATGCACAATATTCTTAACATTTGCTGTTCTATAGGTTATTACTTTGCACATGTACCGTATTTGCAGGCCATGCTGTGTTAAATAATGATATGTCAGATAACACATTTCAAGCCATTTGTTTTGTAGCAAGATTAGCTTTGATGAGGAAAAGTCATGCTTCTAAATAAGTGAGTACCAGTTAAGAGGATCTGTGGCACAACAGTGCATTTAGTGTATTTATTAGCATGGGAATGGAATGACAGAATATTAATTTATCATTCAAAAAGTTTGTTTTATTGAAAAGTACAATAACAGTCTGAGGATAACCAGCTAATTTGTCTTTAAAGACCAAAGGAAAGCTTGTTGAGGATTACGTGCTATGTTTTCTCAGTATGAAGTAACTATGATAGTTAGTAATTGGAAATCTGAATTATGAAACTGGAAGGCTGAGATCAGATATGCTAAATGGTTTAATCATTGGATAATTAAATTTGATAACAAAGATTATTTGTACGTGACGCAATCTACTGGGATTCCTAAATTCCAAAGACTTTTGTCTGCTCTTGTTGACCCAGCATTTACAGACCAGACTATGTAACTTCCCCCTTTTCTACGTTTGCTAAGACCCATATTTTTTATAAGATACAGTACATCAAGAGGTTCCTGTTTATGTTATAAAAAGCATGTTTATCAAATTATAAGTAATGATTTACAGCAAATGCTGTAACAGTTGTTACAGGGACATTGCATATCTTTTTCTGGTAATATTTTTAAAACCAATTTTCAGAGTATTAGGATCACAGGATTTACCATAACAGCAAAGACTGTTGATCTGTTTACTACCTTAGTGGATCAAAGACCACAGCTAAATACTTTAAAGAAAGGCAAATAACAAAGTACATGACCAATTGTGCAAAGTTGTATGTAGGCTAAAATTCCTTTAATCTCAATGGCCCTGGTTCAAGCAAGATATTTAAGCTTTATTTAATATTTATTTCATATTTAATCACATATTATTCCCATTGAAGTTGATATAATTATTTCCGTGCTTAATGTCAGATCTGTGCTTAAGTATCTTGCTAAATTAAGGCCCGCACAATGATCTGAACAAGCCCTGAGGAATGATTTATATAATTTCACTATAAAATGTCTCTGCGGCATAAACTATGAGATACAAATACATACACATGCTTTTTTGCAGTGCTTGGGGCAGGAGGGAAATAAACCAAAAACCACCTCACAATCTTTTTTCCATCATGATGTTAAAATGATGGCTGGGGGGATTGGGGTTTTACCTCCAGAGTGTACAAATCTGTTAAAAAATATATGCCTTCTATTGTCTAGGTACTAGAAACAAATGGACTCCATTGTCACAGGGTTATGCTTCATTGCTCAGGTTAGCTAGCAAACTTTTATTTTCAGATCTGCACTAGCAACACTGAAGGTTTCGGTTCATAACCCAAAACACCAGAGTCATGCTGGCTTGTATTCCATGAGAAACACAGATAGCAAAGGACAAAAGCACTAGGAAAAGGAGAATAAATGGTTTTTAAATGCCCAATGTAATTATTCACTTATGTTAATAAACATATGCTGCTATCAAAATCTACGTAAGAGCTGCTTTATATGGTCTATTCACAGAGCTTTATTTGGTTCTTTTCAGCAGAATTCATCTCTTTTTTAGCAATTATGGCCTCATATCACTCCATGTTTGGGCTACCCAAGTTAAATGTCTGTGGAGAGGTTATTCTCTGTGTTTATTTAGGAAGGAAGCATTTGTGAATACTGTAGCCAAAGACTTTGCCCTGGTTATGTATAATGCATTCTTTGTATCTGTGAATGCTATATAAGCATGCAAATGCTATAATATGAACACTGATGTAACCAAGGGCTCACTCAGAATGCTTTCTAGAGATGATCAAGTAGAGGTGCTTTTGGCTCCTAGAGGAAATGTATCACATACAGTAGCCACTGTGTGGGAAAACACCTGCTTTCTGTGTTCATTTGGCGTGCTTTGTATATCCCTGCATATCTTGTCATTACTAAGTAACATTGTACTAATAACCAATTGTGTGAATATAACAGCTGTGGGATAACTGGTTAGCAAACCCAGAGCTAAACTGATGATTGCATATGCTGGCCCAAATGCTGCTCTCATTTATGTCAGATAAATCCAGAGTAACTCCATCAATGACAATGGTATTACTGTAGCTTGATACCCGCAGAAATGTGTGTAGAATCTGATCCTCCCAACTCTGGGTTTACTACCAATGGGAGCAACCCAAAACAGGGACAGTGCAGTGATTCTAGTAGATTAGCCAGACAAAACCCATACAACATAATATAAATGTTCAAAAGATTGTCAAGAAATGTTGCTGAAACATTTGATTTTATTAATATTTGTTTTAGCCAACTATAGGTGACATCCTGGCCCAGTAAGTCAAAGGCCAATCTCACTGACTCCTGAAGGGTCAGGAAGTCACTCAGGGTATGGCTAGACTGCATTGGTTTTTTTTTCAGGATACCTCAGGTATCCCAAAAAAACTCAGCTGCATCCATGGAATGCATTTGCTCTTCCGCTTTTTTTTTTTTTTTGGAAGAGCAAATGCACTCTTTCGGAAACCCCTGTATTCCTAGTTCTACAAGGAAGAAGGGGGCTTTCAAAAGAGGGTTTTTTTCCCGACATTTGGTGCAGTCTAGCTGGGCCAAATGTCGGAAAAGCCTCTTCCGACAAAAGAATCAGAAAAAGGTATGCAAAATGCTCAGCGCATTTTGTGTACTTTTTTCCAACAAAAACTTGTAGTCTAGCCCTACCCCTGATGTCTTTCTAAAAGAGAATGACTGCTGAGTTACTGCTGTGCATGACCCCTGCTTGTGAATAGGTGAGGAAATCTATGTGATGTCACACCAAGTGTATCAGCACATAGAACGTGAAATAACCACTGCTCCATAGCATAGCCATATCTCCTATGCACCAGTGGGACCCAGACAACATCTGAGATCATGTCATTCCACACCCTTCCAAGTGGAAATATGCAATTGGCCACATTGCTGGAAAACAAGAGAAGGTGTCACCTAGATTGTCAGTGGAAAAGAAAGTGTGGAGACTCATGTCTGAACAGGCAAGTGGGGAGAAAGCAGGGCAGAGACCATTCACACTTCCTCATAAAGGATGGTAAGTGGCTTTCAGTAAGCCTTTCTTTTTCACCTGTCATTAGCCTGATGGAAACAAGCAGCTTGCTTTGCTGTATTGAAATCATTTGTCACACTGTTCATACAACATATCACATAGGTATGTTGCTTTGTTTTCAGATGCCGGAGCCATTTGTAATCACTTCAGAGCAAATGTTATGGTTGGTTTTTAATTTCATTCATTCTATGTCCTTACATTGAATGGCAGACTATCATTTTTAGTGTGATATACAGTAATCATGAAGAAATAGAGCATATCTATTCAAGACATCCGTGATCACATAAACATTGTTTGGTTTTCCCCATAATTCCATAAATGAAGAGTCAGCCCCACTGCCCATCCAATAGGAGAGGGAAGAAAACCTCAAGGACCCGAAGAGAACAACCTCTTCCTCAGCCCAATAACCTGTACAGTTACAGCAAAGTAAGTGTAATTATGCAGAACTGGGGAAAAATTATGGAAACACCCGCTGAAGTAGGGCTCAACTTATTGGCTAGAGCTTCAATTGCCACCTAAATCCAACCATATTGAAAACATGCAAAACTCCCACCAGCAAAGACTCCGCTACTGAGAAAATAAGAAAATGGAATATTACGTAATCTAATCTGTTCTTCACAATGCTCTGCATTAGTAAGGGATGCACTATTTGGATCATGGACTAAGTCCACACAGGATAAAAGTCTACATAGTTGGTTGATAATGTTTGCAATTTTTTTCATGAAAATTTTAATAGTTAATGAAAATAATGTCAACATTTATTTTTAGCCTGATTTGTGACCCACTGCAGAACTGGATGTAAAATGTCAATTATTTTTTCATGGATTTTCAACAAAAATTAAATTAGCTTTTCATATTTTTTTGTGAAAATTATATCCCATTTTTCAACAAGCTTTGAAAACATGATACATAGTGTGAAGCTAACCCCTGTGCAGAGAACCAGCACAAGACTACCTTACGCATCATTTAATTCATCAAAACAGAAGTCATGTGGGACTTAGGAAGCATGTAGGCTTTCCCTATAAGGGTGAAATTCACCAAGAGATTACATGAGCAGTTAAAATTACTCCACCTAATAAACAGGTTGACAGATCATGTGCTGAGAATTTTTCATTTTATATGTTCAGTCCCATCTTCTTTTCTCTCTCTCTTCCTTCCTCCCTTTCCTTTTCACTTTTGCTTTTGTTGGATATGGTTTGGTATGTATGCAATTTGAAGGTGTTTCCATATTTTTTCAGTTATATATATGTATTTACTAACTACTAAATAAGTGTTTGTTTAGTGTGCTAACACAATTTGTCTTGTGATGTATGTATAGTGTCCAGACATTCAAACGACAGTAGAGAAGCACCTCATATTAAAATAGAAAAGTTTGTATCATTTTCTGAAGAAGAAAAAAAAACCCCAATGTGGGGGAATAACTAATGGATATGTGGGCTGTATTGAACAGAAACTGGTTAATATTACTAGCCAGAATATGTCAAAAATATTTTCTTCTGACCTTATTCCATGTATAATTACTCCTATTAAAGCAAAATTAGCTTGCTTAGTTTAACAAATGAAAAGAATTGTTGCATTCATATACTTATTATTCTTGCTTTAAGATCTTTTTTTGGGTAGTAATTAATGCCATATATACCCATACCTGCCTTTCTTATCCATCTGTCTTATTTGTGTGTCTCAAATATAGGGCCCACCTCCTTAGTTGACATGGGTGTAAACAGCTCCCTACGATTCAATAGTGCTATGCTCATTAATGGTAGCTGAATTCTTCCCCAAGTTCTTAAAGTGTATATTGGCTAAAGCAGCAGCTTCTAGGAGAACATTTCCCATATTTTCCTTTAGAATTCCATTTTGCTTAGCTTCTTATACTTTGTTGATCACTCAGAGATCTGAGCACTTTCTTGAGTTAAGAATAACCAGTTAAGGAAGAGTCTGACAGATGAGGTTCTGTCTGCTTTCTTGTCACCTGGAATAGTCACGTGGGTGCCTTTTGCTTCCTTTCCCTCCATTTTCTTTCAGTAGACCACATTTTAAAAAAACGTATGTGATATGTAGTTTTGCAAGACAGCAAGGTCAAACTATGAGTTTTGCATTTGTTTTGAAAAGCCTTGATGTGTATGTAATTCTTAGTTCCTCTGGGAGTGAATTCTGCATTTTTAAGCCCACCTTCTAGGAAGGCCTATCTCCTGCTCATTAGAAGTTGTCTTGGGAAATAGCTTTGTTATGAGAAATCGTTTGCTAAGAGTGATCAAAGTCCAGAATAGAGAGGCAGTTGTTAGGCATCTTGTATCCCTGGCCATTTAGCACTTTAAAATAAGGAATAAGGCTGCAATATGTGATATTTTATTTAAAGGTAGGCAGTGGCATGTAGAGAACATGTGCTATGTGTTTCTAAGGATGTGCTGATGTTTTCATGTCTAAAAGCTTGCATTGTGATAATTCAAGGAGTTAACAGAAGCATGCATGGTCAAAGTTAGGTATCAATAATAAGCTTGAAATACAGTTTCCTAACCTCTTGAAGGGGGGAAGTCTGCATTTCTCATAGAAGATGGCATATCCAGCATTAGCTGTGGCTGTGAGAAGTTGGAAAAAAAACATATTTCAGTCTTTGTTGTTGCTCTGTGGACACACATCTTTGATTGCCTGACACAGCACTGTGCAAGCAAGCTGGTGAAGTGTTTCTTCTACCCCAAGCTAGATGAAGTATTTCTTCTTCTGTTATCTCAGTAGAGTTTAATTTAAGCCAGCTCTTACTCCTCTATGTGCTACTGTAGTTAAACACTGAAATGGCTGGGCAACAGCAGCGTTAGCAAGAGATGTGAATAGCAAAGCTGTGTCATGACCATATTGTTGACTTGACATATAGGCACAGGAAGCCTCATAATTTCTCATACCAGCTCCATGTGAATAGTGATAAGGCAGAAGCTATATCAGAATAGAATGGTGCTCCACAGATGAAGGGGGTTTGGTGGCAGAGGTACAGTTGCCCATCACTGACCTTTGGATAAAGCATTGAGGAAAAATTCAAACCATTTCCCAGTGTTCCCCTAGAACGCTGCTACCTTTCATAGATAGAACCCAACCTGAATTCTAGGTTGGCAGGATCTAGGATAGTAGGTGCAGAAGCCAAGAATTGCCATGAATCAGTAGAAGATGTGAAGGAGCTAAGGCTTCTATTCCTGTCCATAAGCTGGTGTAGTAACTACTGAGTACCATACAGACTACATTTAAGTCAATGGCAACACTTCCATTGATTTCAGTGAAGCCAGGATTTCTCCCTTCCTCGCTAAGCAGGTTCTGTCAGGCCCTATCGGGAGCGGAGGGGGAGGCAAAAGGGCCATTTGGCCTGGGTCTCAGGAGACAAAAGGGCCTCAAATTTTGACCTATCTCTACCAAGTAATTTCCATTTATTATACACCTTGCAGTTATAATGGAGACAACAAAAGAAGCTATATAGACCTGCAAAAAAAATTATTTAAATCATTATGGGACCTCGAGCCTTCACCAATTTTTGGTCACATGTGAGTTTTCATCTGTGTGACTGGAGACTGGAATAGTTTCTGTGATTAGTAATTCTTTGTTATGAAATGCTATTTACAGTCTTTGTATAGTTTAAAGGTTTTGAAAGTCATAATTAATTCTGTTACTGTAAAGTGATTTTGCTTGGTCTGAGGATGAGCTTAACCTTTAAATTAGATGTTTATTTCTGCATAGGAGATTTTTATATTCCTGTTTTTTCTTATGTGTCTTTGTATACAATAAACATATCAGGCTCAGCTGTAAACTACCTCTTCATCCAGTTTTAGGTTCACTTTTAAAGGCTTTTTTGTGATAATAAATTTTTAATTCTAGTTATTTAATAAACGTTATATCTAATCTGGCAATTGCTCTGTGTTCATATTCAAAATAACACACCAGTTATTAGAGAAATTTAATAATGGGAATATGTTACCAGACAAAATTTCAAGACTTTGAAATAAGGTCACGAGGGCCATAGTAAATAAAATCCCCAAACCATTATTATATAATAATTGTGAAGTATATACAATTAAAATTTTGTATAACAATAGCCTTTAGTGAATTAATTTATTATGTGTTACTGTGTTTTAAAAGAACTCCTTTATAAAAATGAAGCGAAGATTTGAAAGTGGTGCAAGTAAGAGATGGCAAAAGCAACAGAGTGAAGCAGCAGTTAAGAGTTTAAAGCCAATAACATCATTTGTCATAGAAAAGACACCTCAGCCATTAGATGGTGACCGTACTGACACTGACACTTCCAGTTCTGATGATGAAAACTTTGTACCCACAAATGACATTTCAATGCCATTGCCTCAAAATGAGAAGGTCATTAATCAAGACACAGAAATGCCAACAGTAGCAATAGATGCAGAATATACTCTCAAATTAGAGACTGTACAGGCAGAAAATGAGGACCTCAGAGATTCTGGGCCGCAAGAGCAAGAACTTATGATTAGCACAGAACTCAGTGTAACAACAGTGGCATCAGAACCTGATATTGAACTTCTTGAAAAGAACAATGTTGCTCAAATGAAATCATTTCTCAAAGTTAGTTGTTTTCAGATTCCAAGTAATATACCGAAAGATGCTGAAAATCATGCTTTTCCCCCATGTCTACCAACAAAAACTCTTCCAAATGGAGAGATCTACACAAGAGGCTGGTTCTGCTGGAGCATGAAAAGTAGGCTCTGTACTGTGTACCCTGTTTCATTTTTAACAGTAATACATCAAATGCATCAGTACTGTCTGATCCATCCGGTTGGAGCATCAGTAGATGCTGGAGGAAGTTGAAAGACCGAATACCTGCACATGAAACTTCAGTATCATATAACTATGCTACATGGAAATTAGCTAGTAGAGAGCAGCACTAGCTGACAGTTTGATTGAAAACTTACTCCTGAGTGAAATATTCACAGGAACTGATAACTGGAAAAAACTCCTTGAGTGCATCTTGGATGGCATTTTTTCTGAATGGGGGTTGGCTTTGTTTGGTTTCAGTCAACGCATCGGTGACGCTACAAACAGAAACTTCCTTGGTATACTTAAGCTTCTTAGCAAGTATGACCCACTTTTATCAGGCCATGTTAAGCATGTTCGCAAATCACAAGAAAGTAGAAAAGGCATGCAAGTCAATTATTTGTCTACCAGAATACAAAACGAGTTTATTGAGCTGTGAGGGACATTTGTGCGAACAACAATTCTTGAAGAGCTACGACAAGTGAAGTACTTTTCAACTACTATTGATGCAACTCCAGACTGTTCTCATAAAGAACAGATGATCTTGGTTGTTCGATATGTTAAAATTGCAGGAAGTTGAAAGATTTCAATTGAAGAATGATTCATTTTGTTTGATAATTTCATGAAAATAATTGGAAAAGAAATGGCCGCTTGTGTATTAGAAATTCTGGAAGGCTTCAAATTAAATTTTAAAGTCCGCATTGGCCAAGCCTATAACAATGGATCCAATATGGCTGGGAAGTATAACAGAGTACAAGCAATCCTTCTTGAGCAAAATCCAAACTGTATTTTCTCAAGTTATAGCAACCACCCACTAAATCTTGTCGGCGTTGATTGCGCTGAATCATGCAAGAAAGCATTTTTAATATACATGCTATTGGTAAAATGACTTAATTGTTAATAAATAAATGTCTCAAGTGTTCATTTTCATATATTCTTTTGGTTTTAGTATGACCCTTTGGATGAGAAGTTAGATACGTCGTGGGCCTGGGACTGAGGCTGGACGGGGGCCTCTAAATTCAAAGTGGCCCCGGCCTCTGTCATTCTCTGAGAGGGCCTGGGTTCTGCATTACGATTTTGTTAAGGATATTGGGCCTGTAGTCTCACTCTTGCTTAGAAGGTGGAGCCAATCCTCCTCACGCTGCATGGCCACATAAAGCCCAATTATTGGATGTGTTTGAGGAATTTAAAAAAATGCTTCTGTTCTGTTGTTTTGGGAAGCCACATCTGTCCCTCTCTTAGTTCCTCTTCCAATTCACTCTCTTTGATGTAATTACCTCTTTAGCACATGACTCAGTTATAGTCACTGAATAAAACAACAGTAAAATTCTTGTTCAAAATGAGATCCTCAAGAACCGTGTAAGTTCTGTATCAGCAGAGTGTTAGGCTTTCCTCTATGTGATTTCTGTATTAACGGAGATTTTTAAATTTTATTTAATCATGGTCTTGGTCCAAAATCTGCTAAAATCAATAAAAACCTTTCCATTAACTTTCAGGGCCATTGGATCTGGCCCAATATCTATAACAAATGCAGAACCTTCCTAGTGACAAAAGGAGAAATCTTGGCTTCACTGAAAGTCAATGGGAGTTTTGCCATTGACTTAAATGGAGCCTGGATGTCACCCAAAGCTTTGCAGGGCTTATTAACCAAACTTTGACAGTTTACTACAGTTCTGTATGAAGATTAATGAATTATTGTCTCCTCCGCATTCCATATCAGTGAGACAGAATTTTGCCACATTGCTAGTTTCTGTCAGGAAAAGAAAGAAGATGAAGGAGTAAGTAAAGGATAAATCCTCAATTCATCAAACTTCTCCCATGAACAATAATTTTTTTCTTTTAATGTAACTCAGTAGTTCTATAATTTAATTACAAACAAAATTAGAGTTTAAAATTGAGAGTATGTTTTTTCTCATCTGAAAAAGTTACAATATTATTTCCCTTTTGTAGCATTTTGCAAACATTAATGAAGTGAGTCTAAATAGCTTTGGGAGGTAAATATCAATGTATGTTTACAGTTGGGGAAACTGAGGCATTAGGGTTACTTAAGTGTCACGAGATCAGGCAGAACTCTGGTAACACAGATAAAATAGAACCCACATCACTTGCCTCCCAAGCCTTTCCTTGTAAATTCTAGATTACATTGCCATTCTTTTAGAAATCACATATTTTGGGTGTATTTGTTTAATGGGATGCATTATAATACAGTGAAAAGTCACTCTATAGGCAAGATGGAGTAGTGTGAAGAAAGATGAAACAAGGTATCCAAATACCCAATACATCAATAGCAATATTATTTAACTTTTATAGAAGGCTTTTTCACTCATACATCCCGAAGCACTTTTCAAAGGAGGGTAGGTATCATTACCTCCCTATTTACAAACAAAGAAAACTGAGGCACAGAGTGGCTAAGTAATGTATTGAAAGTTAGGCTGCAAAGCAATGGCAGTTCCAGAGATAGAACCAAGGCCTCTGCATCCCAATTCACAACCTTTAGCCACTCGCCCATGTTATTAACTTTTGGAAGCAAAAATCATTTTTGCTTTGGCCGTGTTTAATTAAAAAATACTTCCAGCCCTTGCCTTCAAAACTGCATCATAGAGATAGCCTAGCCATTCTAAAATGTTAATAAATAGTTTTTTCTCAAATGAGAGACACTGGTATATTTCTTGTCAAGATTTATAGATTCATGGACTTGAACGTCAGAAGGGGCCATCTTGATCATCTAGTTTGACCTCCTGCACCTTACAGGTCACAGAATCACACTCACTGCTAAACACAGAATTCTAACCTCTGACCAGGGGCTAATAGACTTGCTAGACCCCTGGGCAAGGTGTGTGTGCGGAGAGGTTGGGGGGGGGGGACTGGCTCCATGCTCCCAGAAGGGGCAGAGACTCAATGGAAGTGACGGGGTTGGGTCAGTCAGCCTTCATCACTGACCAGAGTGCCCCGCCTTGCCCCCCCTTAGTGCCACCCAGAGTGCACCATGCCACTCCAAGCCCCCCCTTTAGTGCCTCATCAGCGATTAAAGTGGCAGCAGCAGCTGGGAGCTCCAGGCTGTTTTGAATCACTGGGCTCCAGGGAAGTTGGCGAGCCTACTTTTGACTGAGTTATTGAAGTTCTCAAATCATGATTTGAAGACTTCAAGCTGCAGGGAATTCACCATTTATACTAGTTTAGAGCTGCAAATGACCCATTTCTTGTAAATGAGAAAAGGAGATTTAATTTTCAAAACTTTCATGACAGTTCAACCCCTCCAGAAAAAGTATTTGAGTTGAAGGGCCCAAGGTGTGATCCTTGTGCTCCCATTTTCAAAAAGCTTCATACACAGTTTTTTGATTCACTATTTCAGGGTATTGTAAAGGGTGTATGGTCATATTAAGGGGTTGCACTTGCTCCTGTATAAATCAATGGCAAGATTCCCATTGACTTCCATGGGTGCAGGATCAGGCCCTCAAAAATGGAGTGGCATTTTTTAAGGTAATGTTGACATCTGAGACCATATTTTCCAATTTTGCTCGGACATTCTTGTTCAGACAATCATTTGTTCTCATGATTTCTCCCATACATTTTAATATTCACATACACAAGCATCATTTCCATATCATTTGCATGCTTCAATGTTGTGTGCATGCAAATTATCATGAATGAAGGCCCTCACAGAAAGGATTATGTGTACAAAATTAGAGGCCTCATTTTGACAACTTGGCCCTAAATCAAACTAAACTGGAATGCTATACCTCTCCGTTTTTTCTTCTTTCCCTCCCAGTTGTTTCAGATATCTGTCACTTACGTTTAATATAAACAAAAAAAATGAGTGTACATTTTATATAATAATACTATTTTGTTTACACACACACACACACACACACACACACACATTATCATTGCTAATCTTTTTTTAGTTTTGTGATGCAAGTTGTACAATGTATTTCTTTATAAAATCTGTAAATGCAAATTAGTGTTGGTTAAGGGATGAAACAACTTGTGGTAAATTATATTGTTTAAATAAAAGGATACAAGTGTGATTGAGGTTTGTTTTAGAAAAGCTTACAAAACAGACAGGTATCTTTTGTTGAATAATGGCCTGATTACAGAGGACACCTATTTTTTTTCTTGGCTTACACACACACATCATTTATCCTGGAGAAGAAACCTTGTCATCCTAAACATCAGAGAAGCTAAGCATCTTCTCAGGGAGTTAAGGGCACTGAGCCATATCACAGATTGAACCTCAAGTAAATTGCTCTTTATAAACAATTTATCTAGCTCTAACCAATACAAAATAACGTTGCATTCTCTATTCTTGAGTTTAGCTCCAGTACTACAGTAATTCCAGAGCTATTGTGTAGCTACTAATATGCTGACAAATTCTAAAATACCACTTCCATCTTTAGGATTTTCAATTGACGTTTTACTTTTTAGGATGTAAAGAACATAAGAACGGCCATACTGGGTCAGACCAAAGGTCCATCTAGCCCAGTATCCTGTCTTCCGATAGTGGCCAATACCAGATGCCTCAGAGGGAGTGAACAGAAACAGGAAATCATAAAGTAATCCCTCTCCCATCACCCATTCCCAGCCTCTGACAGCGGCTAGGGACACCATTCCTACCCATCCTGGCTAATAGCCATTGATGGACCTAACCTACATGAATTTATCTAGTTCTTTCTTGAACCCTGATAAAGTCCTGGTCTTCACAACCTCTTCTGGCAGGGAGTACCACAGGCCAATCATTCACTGTGTGAAGAAAAGTTTCCTTTTGTTTGTTTTAAACCTGCCACCTATCAATTTGATTTGGTGACCCCTTAGTTCTTATGTTATGGGAACAAGTAAATAACTTTTCCTTATTCACTTTTTCCATACCAGTCATGATTTTATATACCTCTATCATATCCCCCCTTAGTTTCCTCTTTTCTAAGCTGAAAAATCCCAGTCTTTTTAATCTCTCTTCATATGGGAGCTGTTCCAAACCCCAGTCATTTTTGTTGTTCTTTTCTGAAACTTTTCCAATGCCAATATATCTTTTTTGAGATGAGGCGACCACATCTGTATGCGGTATTCAAGATGTGAGTGTACCATGGCTTTATATAGATGCAATAAGATGTTCTCTGTCTTCTTCTCTAGCCCTTTTTTAATGATTCCTAATATTCTATTTGCTATTTTATTGCCACTGCACACTGAGTGGATGTTTTCAGAGAACTAGCCACAACAACCCCAAGATCTCGCTCTTGAGTAGTTATAGCTAAATTCATCCCCATCATATTGCATGTATAGTTGGGATTATTTTTTCCAATGTGCATTACTTTACATTTACCAACATTAAATTTCATTTGCCATTTTGTTACCAAATCAATTAGTTTTGTGAGATCTTTTTGAAGCTCTTCACAGTCTGCTTTGGTCTTAACTATCTTGAGCAGTTTAGTGTCATTGGCAAATTTTGCCACCTCACTGTTTACCCCTTTCTCCAGATCATTTATAAATATGTTGAATAGCATTGGTCCCAGTACGGACCCTTAGAGGACACCACTAGTTACCCCTCTCCATTCAGAAAACTTACTGTTTATTCCTACCCTTTGTTTCCAGTCTTTTAACCAGTTATAAGTCCATGAAAGGACCTTCCCTCTTATCCCATGACAACTTACTTTATTTAAGAATCTTAGATAAAGACCTTGTCAAAAGCTTTCTGGAAATCTAAGTACACTATATCTACTGGATCCCCCTTGTCTGCATGTTTGTTGACCCCCTCAAAGAACTCTAGTAGATTAGTACGGCATGATTTCCCTTTACAGAAACCATGTTAACTTTTCCCCAAACAAATTATGTTCATCTATGTGTCTGATAATTTTATTCTTTACTATAGTTTCAACTAATTTGCCCAGTACTGACATTAGACCTACTTGTCTGTAATTGCCAGGATCACCTCTAAAGCCTTTTTTAAATATTGGCATGTTAGCTATCTTCCAGTCATTAAGTATAGAAGCTGATTTAAAGGTTAGGTTGTAAACCACAGTTAATAGTTCCGTAATTTCCCATTTGAGTTCTTTCAGAACTCTTGGGTGAATGCCATCTCGTCCCGGCGACTTGTTACTGTTAAGTTTATCAATTTGTTCCAAAACCTCTTCTAGTGACACCACAGTCTGGTACAATTCCTCAGATTTGTCACCTAAAATAATGGCTCATGTTTGGGAATCTCCCTAACATCCTCAGCTGTGAAGACCGAAGCAAAGAATTAATTTAGTTTCTCCGCAATGACCTTATTTTCTTTGAGTGCTCCTTTAGCATCTTGATTTTCCAGGGGCCCCACTGGTTGTTTAGCAGGTTTCCTGCTTCTGATGTACTTAAAAACATTTTGCTATTACATTTGCTATGTAAAGATTCAGTTTCAGTTCCTTTGAAGCCTCTCAAAGTCGTTAGCCATTAACAGAAAGAGAACCAGGAAAACTCAAATACAGCACAATGGAGAGAATGTGTGGATGAAAACAAGAATGTAATTTATTCTTCATAGCAGGAATATGTGTTGATGACGGCTTTCTAGTGCATGACAACTGATGAGTACAGTGTAAAATAATCATTTCATATTGGAGCTTGCCCTGTTCCCTTGCTGGAGGGATAGGGAAAGGGTACTTCCGCATGCCTGTAAGTCTCTCTCAAGTGTCTGTTTGGTCAAACTCTGCCAGATGCTGATATACAGTCATGTGTTTTGGATATTCTATTTGATGAATTGTGTGCAGATTATGCACATGACCTGCCACATAGCGGGATCCAACAAAAATAAGACACTGCTGTGTAAGTAATAAAATATTGCCCTTTGGTGTAATGGCAAGGAAACCTCTTAATCATACAGTTTGTGATCCAAAGTGCATTGTAGTCAATGGGACTCTCTCCACTGACTTCAACCATCTTAGATCAGAATCAAAGCACTCATAACAAATCTAAGAACTGTGTTGACTCACTGTGATATCTACCATACAGAGTCTGCCATGAATGACGCAACACACATAAAGTGAGAGCCATACACTCAAATAGAAATTGCAAAGTGGATCAGGCTCGTTGCTTTAATTTCAGACTGTAGCTCAGACTTTTAAATTCAGTCAGTTCAGCAAAAGCACACTGTATATGTTACCTGCACTGTTCTAAGTTAGCAAGAATATCCAATAGCACAACACATCTCTAATCTGGTTTAGGGTTACATTCCAAAAACAGTACTGCACAGAATCCTATCCTAGACAAAAGTCAGGATGAAGAATGTGTTGTGTGAGTTTAAAGGAACATGCTTTTGCCTGAAATGTTTTAAACCAGTATTGCAAGTAACAATACTCTCATGAAAGTTAGCTGTTTAGGGCCCAGTCCAGTGATGCACTTCATGCAATATTTAAGTTTAAATACATGAGTCTCCTGCTGAACTCAAAGGAAGCTATTTTCCATGATTTCAGCAGAACTACCCACATGCTTTAAATGAGGGCTACTCAATGCGCGGCCCGTGGGCCGCATGCAGCCCACAGCTAGTTTGTTTGTGGCCCACGGGTGGGAGCCAAAACCAAAAAGTAGTCAGTGTAATGGTCTTCTGTTGATATGCATTTTAGTAGTTAAATTCCTAAACTGTGATTGCTCATTAAAAGTACTATCATGGGTGAAAATCGAGCAGCAGAACTGACTTAAATGGGGCCTGTGTGTTGTGTAGTCTTGCCTTAATCTTTGTATTCATGTCAGTCAGTGTGAAAGAAGCTATTTGCATATCTTTGCATGTATATGCAACCACACCTAAGTTGCGGCCCTTGGCATGTACTATGAGTATCATTGTGGCCCCTGGGGTTTCCAAAGTTGAGTAGCCCTGCTTTAAACTAAGCAAATGCTTAACTCCTTTGCTGGATTAGGATAATAGTTTGCAATGGAGCAAATGTGTGAAGATGTTCAGTTTTAAAACAACTTTCTGCTTTTGTGTTAATTAAGCATTTCAGAGAACAGGATAAGTTAAACAATCTGTTTGAAATAGGATTCATTAAATCATACAACAAACCCCAAACATATTTAGCTTTACATTTGGAAGTTTTAACACCACTGTTCTAATGTGGCAAATCGAATTTGGCAGGCATTATAAAACATGGGTTTTAGTGGGTAGAATTTTTACTTTCAACATTTCAGGATATTGGTTAGATCATTTTGCCTTTTAAAGATTTACTTTATTATTTAAAATCCAGAGATAAACAGCAGTCCTGTGAAAAAAAAACATTTACCATATTTGCTTGCATTAGGTTTGCAACATTAACAAGGATTATTTTGATTTCCCTTTTATGTCTGTCTAATATATATAAGTGCATTTTTGTGTTTACTCCTTTTAGTACATAAGGGTGTTGTGCTCCTAAAACCATTGGCAGTGCTCCACAAACATCATGGTAATCACCAGGAGCCAACACTCTAAATATAATCTCTGGCTAAGCAGTTATTTGTGTGCGTTATCTTTTTGATAGGTGACATGTATGCAGTGGTTGCATGGGGACCATACAATGCTGGAAATGATTGAGAAAAAGCGTTGTTTGTGCAAAGAAATAAAGGCTCGACAGAAATCAGAGAAAGGACTTTGCAAACAGGACAGCATGCCTATTTTGCCAAGTTGGAAGAAGAATGCTGGGACCAAGAAGTACAGTCCCCCTCCTTATTCCAAACAACAAACTGTTTTCTGGGACACAGCGATATGATGGGACTGTTGCTGATGCAATCACCACAATGTTGCAAGATGCACAAGTAGCCTCCTTTCTTAATAAGGCAATGCCTGTCACATAAAACTTAATCTGCAGGTGACGAACTACCTAGTGAAAAACATACCAATGTGGTGCTCACCTGTCAATCTGAAGAAAAATCTAAAATTCCAGCTGATTAAGGCATGCATATTTATTAAGGATTTTTTTGGATCCAGAACATATTAAAAATGTAAATATTTTGCCAATCTATTGAAAACACCTGAACTAATACACTGTTTAAAATATATAATTAAAAAGTTTATGAAGAATTTTACTATATAATATAATTACTGTTATATTGTTTTATTAACTATTTTATATGTGGTATCCTAATGCTCTTTTTGTTGTTGTCATTTTTAATTATCTTCCCTGCCTAAATTTGGCCTCTGTACAAAAGCATGTGGTTGTACTTTTGTTTAACAAGTACAATGTACAAATCAACCTGGTGCTAGGGCTGTAAAAGTTTACTAGAGTCATGTTCATTAGAGACATCCGTTGCTTTTGTTCTTCTGGGAAATGTTTTGGCAGGAAGTAATACAAACTGTAAACAATGCAAATAAAAATGCTTAATTTGGATGTCCAAATTGCATTAAAAAAGAGTTGTTCTGCATCAGATGTTTGGTATATTTACCATTAGAAATTGCCCTTCTTTTTATGTCAATCAATTATTAAAGTCTCCAATGATAGTTCCTAAGCTACATTTGGCTAACCAAGTAAACAAAATTTACTGCAGAAATGTCTAAAATAGACTCTCTTCCTTCTTTTATTCAGCTGAATAGAGGAGACCATGGTTCACTGTGACTAAGAATTGTACATCGCATGATAATGAGTTAACCCATTGTTTAGCAAGTTAAAACAGTGGCAATGCACCCATAATTCCTGTTCACATTTGTCTTTGGTCCAGAAAGTAAAGATAACAAGATCTGTTTACATTATTTTTTTAAGTATACCACACGTCCCTAGTTGGCTCTATAGCAAATTGGAAAACATTATTTAAAAAGGCCTGACCCAAACTCCATTGACATCAGTGGGAAGATGCCCATTGGCTTCACTTGGCTTAGGATCAGACCCAGAGAGCACTTTTCTCTGAAGTAATCCATTTCCTATTCCTGACTGATCACATAATTGGGTCATAGTCCTCTGTGGCATCACACCCACCCTAACAGAAGGCTATGTCATGACCAAAGAATTATGACCTCTTGGTTTTAACAGGAGAAAGAGATGGCTAATATGAGGGTGAAAGCTGTGTATTAAAATATCTTCCAAAAGAAATTCTTTAGGGTGAACACTGTCCGTATTGCCACAGAGTGATAAAATGATGCTATCACATATATTTTGTATATTAAAAGTTCTATCTATGCTTCTGAAATTTGACAGCATGAAAATTCCTCTTTCATAGTCCTTTAAAATTATATTCTCTGAGAAGAAAAGATGTGTTGCTTGAACTTATTGTCATATTGGCTTTTCCTTGAAATTATATTGCGGCCATGCCCTGGGCATTGTTGCTGACCTTAAAAAAACCAAAAATAACCAATTTTAGTAGGTTTTTTCGTAGTCTATATTGCTAAAGTTTGAGTAATGCTTTATCAGTAGTAGTTTCTTTCCAGCCTCTGAAATAATAATAAAGTTTTTAAATATTTTATAACTAATGAACTAATGTATATTTTGATGTCCAAATTGAGGATTCCTGTATTAGAGAAACAAAGAAGTGTGTGTGTTTATGTGTGTGTATGTATATTAGCATTATGATATGTGTGTATATGTATAAGCGCATATAGGCACACATACACACACCCATTTTAAAAATATATATGTCTACATGTAATGTATATGTATATGAAATGTGTGTGTGTGTTGTTAGATATACGGTGGTTGGAATGGGTGCAAAGTTCAGCTGAAAATTTAAAGAAATCTTCACAATGCAAGTGATTGAAAACATAAAAACTACAAATTGTGAAGGAATTTTTAAATAAATATTTAACCCAACAGGCATCAATTATATATTCTGCTTACTCTTAAAAAAAAAGAAAGAAAAGTGCAGAATAAAAACTCAAGAGATTTTGCAATACTCCAGAAGCTGATGGAAAGAGAATGACTTGTTAGTCATGCAGAATGTGTTGAGATAACAGGTTCATTACTCTGAAAATGTTTGTAATGGTGAAATGCATCATCTTCCTTGGTACAGGTAATTATGTGCCAAGAAAAGACTTTCATATAAGTGTGTGATTTTTTTTTTAAATTTGGACCCTTTCACAAACTTCACCAAATGCTTCTTGTAGATGTTGGCCTCTTCCTCAAGCAATTAGTCATTTTAAAAATTGCAATATTCACTTTGGAAACATTCTCCATGAGCAGTTGTTCATCACTGACACTGATGCCTCCAAAGGCAACCTCATGGAAAACCTTTAAAAGAGGCACAAATTACAATTACTGTATTCTTTTCATATTGATGTATTACAGGAACAATTATCATGGTACTGAAGCATTCTGGTTATAAACAGATTTGCTTGGCCATTTAAACTACCACAAAAAACATTTACTGCTTTGCTTATATAGTTCATCTCTGTAACTAACATCTCTTAATTAGCTCAAATGCTTGCAAACCACCATTGTATCCCATGCAAACAATAATTTATGCTTATTATTGTTGTTTGATGTCACATAAAAATTAAAATATAACTTAGCACTTGTCTTCAAAGCACTTTAGAAATGTGAATTAAACTGCACACTTATGTGAGGAACGATACATTTTATTTTACAGAAGGTGAGTCATAGATGTTGAGTAACTTGCCAAAGCTCAATCAAAACCAGAGCTAAGACCTCTGTCTTGTGCTCTAACCATTTGGCCACATTATCATTTGGCAGCGTGCACAACCTGAAAGTAAAAGTTGCATCTTCACTGTAGAGAACATACCATCAAAATGCTGTCTTAAACATTTTTTACATCCCCTATTGTCTCAGCAGTTTCTATATCACAGGGTGAATAATCATGTTTAGCAACATGGGCTCATTAAAGTTGCAGTTATATAAATATGCAATTTGTATATACATACAGGTCACATATATACACACACTTATGAAGACTGTACATATGAAATTGTTTGGTATGCACTTACTTTGCTTTAAATTCCTAAAGTTAAACATTATAGTGTAGCAATTTGTGTAAAGTGCACTGTGATTTCAAAAAAGCACAGTAAAGTCACAGGTCTTGTTATTCTTGCACTAAAAATGTGTTTACGTATATTAGCAAATGTATGCTTAATTTTATTGCTCTTTTTAACCAATTAAAGCAAATGGTATAAAATGGTATTTTTTCTTTTAGTGGACTATGGCATTATGTTATTGAATTACAGGGTTTTTAAATAAGAATAAACCATTCTGTGTTCATTCCAATGTAATATGTTTACCGATATCTTAAAACTGAATGTCATATTGCTTTTTCCATATTTCATTAGAAATGTCAGGTATGTGCCTGAAATTGTGTAGGAGTAAGGAGTAGCTAGAGGATAACTGTAATCATATATTATTAGTCATTTCTATGTACACGATATAAATACACATTAATTTTCTTTTCATTTTTGTACTTGATTTTTTGAAGTACGATGTAATTAAATGTACTTTGATACTTCTGAAGTAATAAGATGTTGTTTGGAGATTCTGCTTTCTTTAGTGCATTGACAATATTTTACAATAATTCAGTGCTTATTTATTTGTGCTCCAATGTAATTATAATAAAAGCAATAGTTTAAAATATCCTGCCTCTTATTTCTGTATGTTCGTGTCTAATTTAAAACTGCCTGTTAATTAGGGATTTGCATGAAACACTCTCTTGAGGAAAAGTGAAATTATGGGCTTTTTATTTTTCCTGATGCAATTTTTTTATTGTGTGTTTTATTAGGGAATAATGAATTGATTACTTTAATACTCTCAGATCAGGCCTGGTTGGATGGAATGCCATTGCTTTCATTGTCAACTTGGGGGATTGCTAGAACAATATTCTTCTGAGCCAAAGGCCAGAACTTGCCCTATGAATCTACAAATGGAAAGATTCTTTGTCACCTGAACTCCCCCATCTGGATGGAAGGAGGAGTCTCACCTTGATGGCCCTACCACGGTCTGCAGAATCCACAAGTGAGGCATGGCAAGTATGCATCATGCTCCTATCAGCAGTGTTAGGAATCTGCTTAAAAGTCAATGCAGTCCCAAGGGAGCCTAGCCTCTTGTCAGCATCAGGTTCTTTGGGAATGTGAAATAGACTCTCTGCAGGGGAATTCCATAATGACAATTCCATAATGACAGTAGAGGGCAGGCTAGACATGCCACATTGATGTTGGAGATGGTGGGTCTGGTATGCTCCAAATTTGGTACAGAACTCCATGCCTTCTTGCAATATTTTGTTAAGCTCCAGATCCTGGAGGCATGTGATTGACAGTATCTCCCATTTCATTAAAAAAAAAAAAAGAAAGAGTTGTAGGCCTCATTTCAGAGCTTGAAAATGTAAACCTAAAAGCTCCCAAACCAGACAACTAATAAAGATAATTCAGTTTCTATTTTTTTTTTAATTCTTTTGATTTTTATGCCAAACTCATGATACCTGGAGAGCCTGATTCACCATTTTTAAATGTTTCCATCTGGCAATAGTGAGAATCTCAGGGGTTCTGCAGCATTTGGGAATTCTCATTCCACAAGGGGGTATGCTATATCCTTTCTGCTCCCATCCACAACTAGAGAGCGAGTGAAACCACTACCATGGTCTGGCTTTATTTTAAAATATTTCCTGTCAAAGACTCATTACAAAGAAAGGTCGATCTAATCTACATAATTTGAGTTACGTTAATGTAACTCAAGTTGATGTAGCTTAGATCTACTTACCACAGGTTCCACACTGCAGGGGATCAACAGAAACCTCTCCTGTCAACTCCTGTTACTCAGCTCATTCTGCTGGAGTACCAGCGTTGACAGGAGAATGAGCAGCACTCAATATAGTGGGGTTTTACTTGACTTGTTAAATTAAATGCTGGTGGATCAATTGCTGTAACACTGATTCATCCCCTAGTGGAGACAAGCCCATAGTCTTCCTATTACTTCTTTGTTGGCCCATCTTTCCTCAAGATTTTAAACTGACAAAAGAAGGTAGCAGTGTCCTTGGTAAAGCAGTGCTTCATTTTGAACAAAAAAATCACTGTAATCGAGAAAAATTCTAGTTTATGGAATAATGAGCAATACATTTAGTATGCTGGGGGAGTGTATTCATGTTTGTCATATCAGTACTGCTTTCAGCACTAATCAAACTAAAGTGTTTTCATTGATTTCTCCAGGAACTTGAGTACACTCCAGATACAGAAGATCTAAAGAAGCAGGTTTTTCTCTGAGAGCCATATGCTGGACTGCAGGACCAGCCATTTCTCTGCAACCTGGCAACAGAGCTACTAAGTGGCCATACTTGCTGTACTGAAGTTTGATTAGCTCCCTTTACCCCAGTTCTTGGGGGTGGACTCAATGATCTGGGCACATGTAGAGGAGTATATCCACTTTCTCCCACCTCAAAGTAACCCTTGTGCCCACTGTGCAGTGATGTTCAGTGATCCTCTGTGGAACTAAACTCCACAGCAAAGCTGAGTGTGCGCTGTACTTGCACGGAATCTTGCTGAAGAGCCCTTCGGAACTGACCACAGAGTAAACCAATAGGTTCCTACAGAGCTTAATCTCTATGGGTATGTCTACACTAGCTCGTTAGTTCGAGCTAGGTAGGCAAATGAGGGCAACCGGGGTTGCAAATGAAGCCTGGGATATTTAAATCCCGGGCTTCATTTGCAACCCTGGTTGCCCTCATTTGCCTACCTAGCTCGAACTAACGAGCTAGTGTAGACATACCCTATGTTATTAGAATCATCCTACAGAGAGGAAATTATTGTCTGTTCCTTTCCTTTGGATAGTTCAGAATGTCTATCTATTATTCGGGTGAATAGGTCTTTGTCATAAAAGGACAGGGAGTTCTACACTGCCCCAACCTTTACATCATAATTGCACCTCGTTAATTCAGTCCTTGGCACTTGTGTCAACTACAGGGCTGGTGAGGGGTCTGTTTAACCCCAAATGCAACAGAGTACCTTATGAATTTTCATCTGAATAATTTTATCTTTCTTTTTTTTTAACTCCGTAGAATATTCTTATATGTGTCCCCTTTCCTAGTTGCCAGAAGTGGTCTATTTCACATGAGAGTGTTTTTTCAACTTATTTAGGTTTAAAGTAAATTAACTAGGAAATAGACTGTTAAACACAGTGGCTGGAGTTCAATGCTGAATTTTCTATCATTCAAATGCTATAAGATGTTCTCTTTGGTGCTGCCTGTGTGGCAACATTGGCTTTGCATTTTAAAAATGATCTCTATAACCTTGTGTACAGAATTGGCCATCTCTGTGCTGCAAATCGATGTGGAAACTTTAGCCTATCACCAAAATGCCTACATGGCTATTAAAGTATATAGTGGCCTGTATTGCTTAGAAATAAGTAACTTGCTCCCAGCGAGGCAAAAAATCGAATAGACACTAGAGCAGTGATGGGCCAACATTACTCAGTATTACGATGATAGCTGATAGAGTGTCAGCAAGGAAACCCCATAAAGCTAAATAAAAATGTACAAAAACGAAAGAGAATTAAAAAGAAACACTGCTCAAAGGCACCACTGAAAACATTTGGCAATTACTTTTTAAATCTAAAAACATCTCTTTATGGGCTAGCTTTCTCTTTAAAACAAAATTATGTACCTGTCACCTTTAAATTGTCTTTCTGTGACAGTTGATTCTTTTATTCTTCTCTTCAAATGTGGATTTTTTTTTCATTTACCTCTGTCCCTTTCTCTCTCTACTTTTCTGTCTGATTCCTTTCTCTTTCTCTGATGGGCTTTGGGATCAAATTTGATCTGTATATCTAATTTATTACAATTGTTATTCCTCCATCACTTTCTCTCTGCCCCATCCCTTCCTCTCCCATTTAATGTTCCCTTTTTCCTATCACCAGTTCCCTCCTCCTCTTAGGCTATCTTTCCATATGAAGAGCTGCACAGAAATCAAGAATAGTGGTGGACTGCCAAATGGTTTGTCTTTCTATAATATTTAGCAAAACTATACTTAGCATTTATAAAGTATGTTTCTTGCACAAGTTCTGAAATACTTTACAAGGTAAGTTAACTATAATTATCTCCATTTATAGGTGGGAAAATTCAGGCACTGAAGTTTAATTGAGTTGCCCCTAGGCCACAGTAACTCAATGGCAGTGCTGGAAGCAGTGCCCAAATTTCTTGATTCCCCATCCAATTACCCTAATCAGGATCCTTCTCGGAATTCTCAAAACTGGGCTGCAAATTGCATCAGGATCGTCTGTCTCCTGAAACTTCCATTAATTCATTCTTACTCCTGGGATACAGATATTGCTCTTTCCAGTCCTAGCTTGAAGAGAAAGTGCATAATAATGTTAACATATTTTCAAAATGTCTGATATTTTTAACACAAATCCTATGAAGTTTTGTTTGGATGAAGATCCTATTTTTTTTTAAACCATTTCCCTATTTCCAGTTAAGAGTCAGAGCTCTGCATTTCCTTGCTTTTTATATTCCTTGCTGTTCCCTCCTTTCATTGTGTGACTACTATATTAATGCATGTGGAGAAGATCATGAACACTGAACTCAACTCTACACTGATTTCACAATAAATCTTTATAGGAAGCAGCAGGAGACAGCCTATGCACAACAAAATTAAGGTAAGAAAACGTTTCCCACACTTCTGGCCCTGGATTTAGAATCAACAACATTGAGATTCAGGCTCTGGTTAGAGTTTGGGTTAGCTTGGTTGGTCTATTGATAGAATGACCAGGATCCTGCAATGACATTTGATTGGTCTAGGTTATACCAATAGATAAATTACAAAAAAAAATTATGATTATAATGTGTCACCTAGAAAAGACAGAGTGTAGCCATGTTGTGCTTATAAGAATCACACAGGATCCTTTTAGGGGAAAAGGTTATATGCCATGTTTATTAAAAATGCAAAGTAAAAAGTATATGCATACACACACACACACATACACACCCCTGTCCTGTTGATGTGATAATACCAGTCTGTTGCTTGTATCAACCTAGTGGCCATGAGAGGGAAGAGCTGAACTTCTGGTGGTCCAGACTGATGCTCTAGGATCTTGACAGAATGGAACCCAAAGAACAATCTTTTATAGGAATTGCTTCTTATGTAAATCTTTGGATTTTGCTGCCTTATGTTATTAGTCACTTTCCAACATATCTTTATCTGGAGATTGTTTTTATTGCTGTTTATGTTGGTCTGCGGATGACTTTTCTGGGTGTGTCCCCACCCTGGTTTTGATGGGATTTGTTATTTTCACATGCTGGGAGTGCTTGCTTCTAACTTCAGGGTTGCCAATTTGCTCCTCATCCATCACTGAATACTGTGGACATATCTGATAGTTTCTTTGTGCCTCTAAGTCTTTGGCCACTCCTCTGATCATCTGCATGCAGTGCTAGCTTCCAGACTACTCTCTTTTAAAACAAACGCTCACATTCTTCACTCACACAAGCAAAAATTACATAGTTGCTTCACACAAACAAAAAGTACATAGTTGATTTTGTAAAAACAGATTTAGTATAAAATATTCTAATGTTAAAGTAACTATTACTATTACAAATTCTTCCATAATACAAAAAAAAATTCTTACACTCTTAAAGAACAAAACAATCCTCAGGTAAAAGGGTGAAAATAATGAGTCACAAGGACCCTTTTGGTCTGTTTCTGCTTTAACATTAATAACAAACACAGAAGCCTGCTTAATGCTTCTTTACCAACAAACTAGATTGTTCCTTTCTACCTGCCAGAAAGAATGGCTGGCAGTGTACACTGAGGCACATTACATTGCCTAGGTTACATAGCTATAGCTGTGGCAACGCAGTAGGAAAGCAGGGCTAGCCTCCGTGCATGTGCACCTAAAGTCTCAGATGGCTATTCCACAGGACAGCTAGCCATTCCCACTACTCACACTACCAAGGCTAGAATGTCTTTTTAGTGTGTGAACTCATTCAGAGATAGCTTGGGACTCTCACTGAGCTGCAGAAATTACTTCTCCTCACAAAAGAATTGATATACCCTTAGCTTGCAGTCAATGAAACTTAGTTAAGCATGTGTATTAGTGTCTGTAGGAGTAGGACTTTCCTTTCTCTGTGCCTCAGTTCCCAAAAATAAAATAGGGCAATAATAGCTCATTTCTTCTATGCCTTATTAGTATTGTTTCTTTAGATTGCACCCTTTTTTCATTCTTCAGACTATGTGTCTGTAAGTGCCTAGAGCCAGGAGGTCCTGGTCTCAGATGGATCTTGTAGGTTCTATAATACAAATAATTGATAACAATGAAAGGATTAAGTAATGAGACTCCTCCCTATTTTACCTTTGTGTTGGAGCTGCCTCAGCCTTTTATTTTAGTTAAGTTGTATTTGGTTTGTTCATTGAATTTTAATTCTTCCTTCCCCAAATACAATTTTAACCCCTGGATCAATACATTCGCAAGGAAGAGAGAAATTAAACATGTATCCACAGGGTTAATTCTGTGTGGACTAGACTTTTCCTAGGAGAACCTCACAGATAAGCCAGCTGTTTTATGGCAGAAAATTGCCCCTGTGTCTGGAAGAGGGAGAGGAAGAACAAGGGCCACATCTTGTAAAAGAGACTTGACACACAGGAATCCTTGCAAAGAGGCTGAATCCTGTTTCAAGTTACAGTGAGGGAGGTCTAGGTTGGATATTAGGAAAAACTATTTCACCAGGAGGATGGTGAAGTACTAGAATGGGTTACCTAGAGAGGTGGTGTATTCTCCATCCCTAGAGGTTTTTTAAGTCTTGGCTTGACAAAGCCCTGGCTGGGTTGATTTAGTTGGGATTGGTCCTGCCTTGGGCAGGGGGCTGGACTCGATGACCTCCTGAGGTCTCTTCCAGCCCTATGATTCTATGATTCGTGAGCCTAGTGAACTGACCTGCCTCAGGTTAATATATCTTCTCTTCTTCTAGATGTATCTTCCACTCACTTCACTGGTTCCTGTTGCATTCAGGGCCTTTTCTTTATTTTAAAGACATTAATGGAATATGCGAAGTGCTCTTTTTGTGGCAGGATTATTGGTAAAGGATTGAAAATAAGTGATTTTTATTAGGTTTTGCCTACTGAGTCAGGTAAGTTTTAGGGACTAAATAAAAGGAAGTTCCTGAAGTAAATATTTTAAGCAATAGTGCAGTAAATGCTCATAATTACTTTACTTTTAAACCAACTTTAAAATTCTAAGGAGTGTGTCTCTTCACCTAGCAACATGTTGTGTTAGGTTGGAACTGTTAGCTGTTTCAGCTTTCTAACGATATTGTCTCTCTCACACTTGGATTCTTGATTCACTCCTCACTCACAGTTTAGCTGTAAAGTTCTTTTAATTACCAAGTCTCCAAATAACAGCTCTTGTTTCCCTTGTTTGGCCATCAAGGGGACACAAAGGTAAGATTGCCTGACTGCTCTTGGTATGGAGGTTTGGATGAGCACCCCATTTGCTCCTATTTTATAATACCGTGGTCTTGGCCTTGTAGCCAAGGCTTTGGAAATGTCACCTCAGCTGTTGAAGATTACATTTCCATTTATTCAGAAAAAAGTTCTAAAAAATGTGTGTGTTGAACACAAACTTTACTATGACTTGTTGCAGCAGCTTTTATAAATGTGCATGTGGGAGCTGGTAGACAGAGTCAAATGTTCAATTAATGCAAGATTGGATAGCTAGGCATTGAATTTGGTGGACCAGACAGTTGACCATGATAGAACTTCTGGAGCACGACACAACTGAGCTAGGAATCAGTAGACAGCAGCAAAGCCTTCATCAAGGTATAGCTGTGAAGTATGTGCGCCATCAAAAAGTTAATCTACTTTGAAAAATTGCTAGGTATCAGTGACCTGACTTTAGGATTCCTGGCCAGCCATTAACATAAATAACTGACAAGTAGACTGCCTGGTGTTTCATTGGTATAATTTTTATCATTCACTATCCTACAAACCAAATTGTGTTTGCAGTTTTCACTACCTGTTCTTAGCTGGTTTTCTCTGGTCCAAATTTTCTACTGCCTTAAACAGACATTACCTTCTCTGAAAAGTGGGTGTCAAATACTGCTGTTATGATTTGGTAGCATTTTTACATCTACTTCGAAAGTGTGTAAATGATCATACAGGGTATATACAGTGCAATGGTGAATCAGCCCTGCTTTCTTCTGCTCCCGATTTCTTCTCAGGTTTCAATTAAGCTCAGCAGAATTTAGATCTTCCCAAATGCATTAGTTTTTCTAACTTATCCACAGGTTTAGTGTCTTTGTGTCAAACATTTATCTTTTACCCCTCTTGTATATATTTAAAGAGTCCAAGTCTCCATGACCTAACCAGTTTTCGCCCTCACAATTTGCTGGTATTTGTCACCCAATTTCTATGAAACAAAATATGGCACATCCTGCCAGTATGAGGTTCAATTATTTACATTGGGAGGTTAATGTTTTCTCCCTGCTTCTCTTTTCCAACTCATCAGAAGCTTAATGATGCAGTGACACTCTGTACACACAGGATAAGAAGTTTATTGGATTAATTATTCTCGACTGAATCTATGTGACTGACTGAATACTATCAGCGTGTTCAGTGGTACAGCACTGAGCACCAGCAAGGAGAGCAGCACTCATTTACCACTGTGTCCATCCAGACATAGACCCAGTGACCTGGAACAAATGGAAGCATTCACTTACAATAACAACGATGATGTATTTGTGAAAGGGTGTCATTATCATACCTCCATTCAGATCCTTGTCCCATCTGATTAATGAATGGGCTGTAATGTCGCGTCTGCACAAGACTTTGCCTCCCTCTGATAAATGTTGAATTATTAGAGGAAAATTATAGCAAAAATGCACCTGCTTTTCTAGATTGTCATTAAGGTCAAGGGGTTTCACAACAGCATACATATCTAAGGGCTCTTGCCTAAACATACTCGAATAGTAACAGCAGACTGTTAACTGAGAAGGAAAGGGCTTCAGTAGGACAGAGCACAGGAATATTTTGGATATATTTATAAAGTTAATGTATGTTTTTAAAGCACCCACTGACCCGCTAGACCCAATACAAAAACTAAATCCAACTCAAAAGATCAAAAGTGCCACAAGTAGTTACTCCTACAACTTATTAGAACCATATAAAATGTCATGGTGCTTAACCTCCCCTAACAGCTGCCCAACCCCAGAAACTACATCCTACCCCAGCTGGTCAAACAATCCTTCCCTCCATCCCAGGCCATTCTGCCAATCACCTCTCCTTTTACCTTGGAAAGGCCTGGAAATAAAGGTATACCTGGTGGCAAGTTCTGAAGGCCAAAATATCTATACTCTGGCCCTGGAATAGCCCAGGTCGCTTCTCTGTGAACATTCTGGTTACAGCCCTATCTATCTATCTGTCTGTCTGTCTGCCTATTTTCATGGCAATTTACTTCTCCTGGGAAACTCACAGAGGTCAAGTAACACACCTGAATTCATTCTGTGGTTGTCTAAAAATCGAGAATGACTCCAGTGACTAATACCCTCTGGGGTCATGTGATGGCATCAAGTTATTTCCTCTGAAGCATTATATTGCTGACATCTCAATCCTCAATCCTATTTTGAGCATGATCTCACCATCAGGATATGAAAACCTAGTTCCAAGCTTTTGCTGTGATGTCATTTCTTACTAGTGAGTTCTGTTATAGTGCCTTTTCAAAAAGTCTACTAATTGGCTATGTAAATCGTGTTCAGTATCCAACTATTGAGCTATCTGGGAGAGAAAGAAAGAAGACACGTGCATACATTTTATGCTAACTTTCTTTTCTATACTAAAATGTTATTGTCCTTTAAAGAGAGGTGGATTATTTTATGGTGTCATGGACTATTTTATTAGAACTAATGTATATATTCTCTTTTGTCAAGGTGCATCGTTGAAAAGTTCCATAGTGTTTCTGTGATACACTCAAAATAAATCAGACAGACTGCTGACTTTGAATTTTTACTTTTAACAAGGTGTCCTCTGTCCACCAAATACAAGTTAAGAGCACTTGATATTGCAAGAGGGAAGAATATTAATGGTGCATTTACTGCTATGCTGCCTATGAAGAACACCCTTTTGGATTTACTCTAGACAGATGATATTTTATAAAGGTTTGATTTATCACTGGATGGGCCTGTGTGGCTGACTCAAATTGTCAGACATAAATCAAGGCTTAATGAGGGTTCAGTAGCATTCTGGGTCCCATACTTCACAGAGCAATGGAACGTGAAATGTCAGAGGTCTTAGCCTCCAATTTTTCCTTACCTCAGTATTCCACTTCCTGGACCTTTTAAGTACATTGTGGATACTTGTTATTCAGCTACTTTGTTCAATCTTTTTCAAGCTGTACATTCAACAAAGAGGAAGAAACAATAACAGATAATGTGGAAATGGCAGAGGTGCTTAATGACTTCTTTGTTTGTTTTCACCAAGAAGGTTGGCAGTGTTTGGACGCCTCACATGGTGAATGAAAAGAACATGGGGTAAGTTCAGAAGGTAAAATAGGGGAAAGAACAAGTTAACATTTATTTCAACAAGTTAGATGGCTTCAAGTCACCAGGGCCTGATGAAATGAATTCTAGAATACTTGCGGAATTGCCTGAGGAGATATCTGAGCCATTAGCTATTATCTTTGAAAAGACATGGAAGATGGGAGAGATTCCAGAAGACTGGAAAAAGGGGGAAGTAAGGGCAAGCCAGGGTACTGCAGGCCAGTTAGCTTAACTTCTGAACCAGGAAAGATAATGGAGTAAATAATGAAGGAATCAGTTTGAAAACATCTGGAAGATGGTAAGGTGATAAGTAATAGTTAACATAGATTTGTTAAAAACAAATTTTGTCAAACCCACCTGATACTTTTTTTTTTGGATAGGGTAACAAGCCTTGTGGATAGGGGGATAGCGGTAGATGTGAAATATCTAGACTGGCAAGGTCGATGTCATGGTAATGACACCAGACCTACCTGAGAGCCATAGATGGGAGGTGTCTGAAAGTGGGACTATGATAGAGAGGTCCCAGCACGATAACAAGAAAAACACTGCAGTGGTGGAGTGAGCTACTGTGTGGACCCAGATCCTGACAGTAGAGTGTGCCAGAGGAGTCTGGCCTGAGTGAGGTTATAGATGAGCAAGAGTAGCTGGGTTAGGAGAATCAAAAGACCTCGCTGAAGGGAGTGTGACATGCATGGGACATCACGCCAGTCATAGACAGGAGTGGTAGGTCAGGAGGTATCACTGCCAGATTTGGAACCACTGATTTATTACACAGATTATGTCCACAGACAAAGGTGGAGGGATCCTACACTAAGCAGGGTCTATGATAAAATTCCTGCCATGAATTGCAAGGTGGTAAAACCCCAATGCCTGACACAGTGACCCCATTTCATGCTGCAAAGAAAGTGCCTATATTGTGACAGAGTAGGGAGGTCAGGACCCAATTACTGGTACTCCAATTATACCACCAGTTACTCCTGCAGCTAGTTGTGATATCCCTTGTACTTAAGAAGGAGAAGACTTTATCCCATGTTTTGGTTCATTTCTCCTAACCTGGCATCCACCAGGAGGCCAAAGAGTACTGTGCCTCCTTTCCTGAGTGCCAGTTAAGCACCCCAAATGGCAACCCAGAGGCCCTCTTGAACCCATGCCCCAACTCAAACCCCCTTTGAGCAAATCAGCATGGCTATTGTAGGTCTTCTGAAGAAGAATGTGGGAGAATGTCAACATGTTCTTGTGATTCTAGACTACTCTACCCGTTACCAATATTTTTCTCTTCATCCTTTGTGCTTTCCCACTGCTGGAGAATACTATTTTTCTTACCCAGAGTAGCTACAACATTTTAAAGTTTAAGGGACAAGGTGCTCAGGACTCATCAGAAGCATGCTGCTGCATATTTGGACAGTGTAGGTATGTGGTATTCCCAGCTGTCACTATGTATTTAACAAAAATAAGCAGCCTTGTAGTTCCAGGCTTCACACCATCCCAGCCAAATGCCAGTTGGCCAATCAAGACATTACTTACCTAGTTTATAACACACTAGGAGCCCAAATGTAGACCTCTGTGACATTCCCTCACTACAGTCCTTAGCATGAAGGAGTGTCTATGATGGCTGTAACTCTGTTCCCTGAGACCAACAGCCCCTGGGAGCACGAGCACTGCCTTCCAAACCTCCACAGGACTCACTCACCCTGTGCAGGTTAGTGATAGGCACATGACAAACACCAGTTCCTCAGAATGCTTCTCACAGTGTCCAGCCCTTGTCAATTCAGAAATTATCCGGTTTGCTCTCCCCATGGGGGCAGTGTGTACCCTAGCTTGATTGACGAGAGACATATTGTTTTCACTATACACATAGCCATCATCAGCATAGCCCATCCCTTAAACAAAGAAACCAGTAAGACTCTCCTTTGGACTAGCTGACTACTTACTAAAGGTGACTCGCTCATGCCTCTATCAGCAGCACAGCCCATCTGATAGACCTAATAAATGGTAACCCAAAGAAGGCCCCAGAAACAACTGTGTGAAGGCCATTAGCATCCTGAGACAACAGCTGTGCCAAGAGCCAGGTGTTTTCAATCCAGCTTCTTGAAAGAGTTCATTTGAGAGACAAATACCTCAGATGTAGCCCTGGGTATTGTACTGTCTTTGGAGGTGAATAGTGAGACATACGCAATTCTGTATCTTAGTAGGAAGCTGTTCCTTAGGGAGAATGCTTATCCTGTGATTGAAAAGAGGTACTAGCAGTCAAATAGGCCATAGAATCCCTTAGGTTATATTTGCTGCATAGTTATGCTTTGCTGGGTAATCCCTTTCCCCTTTTTACAGATGTCCCTCCGATGGCTGAACACAACAAAAGAGGCAACCCCACACAATAATGGATTGATACTTTCCTTTGGTCTCTAGACTTCCTATTTTATGTTAGGGCCACAATAGAGCACAGTCATCTTTTAGCAGGAATAGGGGGAACTAGAATCAGACAGTGGGTTCCTGAGCTGTTTTAAGGGGTGGGGACATCCTCAGCCCAGTCAGGGGGTATATCTACACTACAGTTTTATTTCGAAATATCTTATTTTGAAATAGTTATTTCGAAATAGCTTATTTTGAAATAACGCATCTAGACACAAAATGCATTTCGAAATAGCGTTTTTCTATTTTGAAATAGCACGTCCACACTGATAGGATGCTGAATTGCATTTAAGGCCGGCCGGAACTGGTTCTGGCAGGGCATCAGGTCAGGAGTTACCATGTGTGGCTGCTGTCTGAGGCTATCTGAGACCTGTGCTTAAAGGAACCCCCCCCGGACAGCCTGTTCTAAGGTTTCCCTGCTTGCTTGTCTACCTCGCTGAGGGACAGCAAAGCATTTTTTTCTTTGTGTGCTCTGGTTGCCCTCACTCAGGACATCAGAGCACTCTGCAGCATGGAGCCGGAGCCGCCCCTGGGCACTCTGGTGCTTCTCCTGGACGTGTTACTGCGAGCCTGGCAGCACATTCTGCAGGCAGTAGCAGTCTCCTTGGTGTGCCCCACTGGGGACTTGTGCCTCATTCCTCCCTCACGTGCTTCCACTTACCCCCTCCCTAACCCCCCTTCCTGCTGTACAGTAAAAGACACGTGTTCATTACAACAAAGCCTCTTTATTGAACAAAACTGGGGGGGAGGGAATGAAACTGAGGTGAAACTGGGGAAAGAAAGTGGGAAAGGAGAGAAGGGAGGGTGGGAGAAAGGAGGAGGGAGGGTGGGAGGAGGGAGCTGGCAGGGGGAAGCAAGGGGAGGAAGAGGGAGGAGAAGCTTAGGGCTCAGAGTTGGGGTCTCGCTGGCCCAACTGTCTCCAAGCACCATGAGTGCGGGGGCCTCAGTGTTCCTGGGGGTGTGGGGAGGGTGGGGAGGAAGAAGTGGGAGGAGGAGAAGGAGTGGGAGGAGAAGCGGTAGCTGGGGAGGCAGCAGGAGGCAGCAAGCTCTGTCCCAGGGTCGATGACCACCTGGGGGGCACGGACCGTTCTACCCCCCAGGATGCGGTCCATGGCATCAAAATAGGAGCAGGGGTCTGGGTCTGCCCCTGGTTGGGAGCTGCCCCTTGTGGCCCTGGCATATGCCTGCCACAGCTTCTTTATTTTCATGTGAACCTGCTCCTGGGTTCACATGTGGCCTTTGGTGGCCAGGCTGGCAGCCATCCGCCTGTAGACGGTTGCGTTCCTCCATTTAGTGTGGAGATCATGGACATTGGAGGCATCCCCCCAAACCTGAATTAGGTCCCTGATCTCCACACTGGACCAAGCAGGCACCCGCCTTTTCTGGCCCCGGCAGGCTCCTGGAAGCTGGCAGACTGGTCCTGAGGAGCGGTAGAGGGCTGGCTGGCACTGGCTGCCTGGCTTATACTAGGGCCACTGGGTCAGGTGCAGCAACTGCTGGCTCTGGGCTTGCAGGCTTAGAGCTGGCACAGGCACTGTGGCCAGAGTCTACCCCTTTAAGGGCTCCGGGGGGAGGGGTAGGAGGGAGAGGAGTTTTCTTGGTTGTGCCCAGAGTGGCCACCAGGGCATCCTGGGAAGGGCTGGAGGCCCCCTATCATATGTATAGTAGCCCAATGTCTGTGAGTCTGTAACGCTGTAGCGTTAAAGTCTTGCCTCTGGGGGGCACCCTTGCCTCCCGCCGTGGCGCTCGGCTGAGTTCTGCACTGGCCGCTTGAATTTGCACAAGAGCACTGACTTTGTAATGTACAAAATCAGTGCTTCTTGCGCAAATACAACGACGCTCCAGCTCGGGCAAAAGCCCTCTTGCGCAAATGCTTTTGCGCAAGAGGGCCAGTATAGACAACCCAGAATTGTTTTGCACAAAAAAGCCCCGATGGCGAAAATGGCAATCGGGGCTTTTTTGCGCAAAACCCCGTCTAGATTGGCCACGGATGCTTTTGCGCAAAAGCGCTTTTGCACAAAAGGATCCTTGCCAATCTAGATGCGCTTTTGCGCAAATACTTTTAACGGAAAAACTTTTCCATTAAAAGTATTTGTGCAAAATCATGCCAGTCTAGACGGAGCCCATCTGCAGTTCTCTGTGCCTATTGAAATTCTCAGGGACAGGATTCGTGGTTTTCCTCCTAAATAAATGATCACAAGAACCCACATTTTTCTTTCATGGGATTATTATGAATCACTTCTGAATACTTTGGTAGAGTACAAAAATGCTTTTAATAACAATGTATTATCAGCAGTAGCACACTCTACTTTAGCACGACGCTTCGCTTGTAAGGCACGCATTAATCTTCAAAAAATGTGTCATGGAAAAGTTGTTCAAAATTCCCAGGTACGAATTAATTGCAATATCTATACCCAACCAATGGTTGGAATGAGCCTGATATTTACAAGCATTGCTAGTGAAGTACATTAAACACCCTGAGAATGATTATAAGATATACAATTTCTGGGTTGCAAGCACCCATTTCAATAGGTCCTCGGAACCACAGCTCGACAAAAGTCTCTGTCAGTGTTTGTTATGAGATAGAATAGCTTCTCTTCTCTCTCTCTCTCTCTCTTTCTCTCTCTCTCTCTCTTTGTATGCATAATATTTTTTCAGTTATACATTCTAGTTGTTCAGATCTGCTCTTATGCTGCCCTCTGGTGGGACTTCAAACTAGTAATGAATGACATGCGATGTGACAGGATCATAAATCTGCAAAATATCTTGCTAACTCGCCTCACCTTTAGCTAGAGCACACAGAAACTAGACCCCAGAGCAAAATGTTAAGACATGCTAATTCAGCTGCAGAATATTCATACGGCATGTAGAGTAAGGGACAATAGGGGAAATTAAGAGTTCATAAAATATAACCAGTGCAACTGAAAGAAACTATTATCCTCATTCTAAAATCCTGTACTTTCATTCAGCTCTCTTCCTCTCCCATCACTTTCTCATAAAGGTGTCTGTAAATGCAGCTTGCTAAATAAATCCAAAATATCTCGGATCATGAAGGCGGAGTGAGTGTGACTCTCAAGATGGCCCTGGGCAATGCTGTCATTCCAAATGAATCCCAGAGCCCTGCTATCTGAACTCATGAGAACACACTTCATTTCCCTAGCGCTGAGAGTGCCTGGTGTACATTCAGCCTCCTTCTGGAGTTCACCTAAGGTGCAGTAGAGTGGTATAATTTTTTTTCCAATTTAGTTTGAGTAGATGGTAGAGATGAAAACAGTTTAGAGTGATTCATAGCACCTGCTGGAGGGATCCAGGTGTTCAGTCTCCAAGTACATGGGAATGAAAGAATCTCAATTGGAAAATATGTAGAACATTTTTCATGGGGAAGGAACTCAGGTGTCCGGAGAGGCATAAGGATCTTATGCAAAAGGGTTTTTTGGCGCAAAATGGAAGCGGCTACACTGCTTCTTTTTGCGTAAAACCCCCTTGTGCAAAAAGCATCTGCAGAAAATATGCTAATGACATTGCAACTCATGCTAATGAGTCCTTCATTAGCATATTTTCTGCTGCTAAAACTTGCAGTGTAGACATAGCCCCAGAGTGCAAGATTCAGGGAGAAGTATAGTCCCAGAACTCAGAAGGCTGGGGTTCAATACCCTGCTCTGTTACTTAGTCTCTTCTGTGCCTCAGTTCCCCATGTGTGAACTGGGGATTATAGTGCTTGCTGGCTTCACACAAGTGAGACAACGGGCTCAAATACCATGGTAACAAAGGCCATACTCATATCTTGGGGAGTCATAGAGCTGTCCAATCTAGATGTCCCAATGGTGAGATGGCTGGAGAAACTGAAGGGTTGTCCATTGCCCTGTTCTACTCGCACAGCATCTGGATATCCAGAGCCGATGCTGGAGGAGTGTGTAGAGTAGTGGCTGGTATGTCTGTGTGCACATTCCCAGTCTCCCTGGAAGGTTTAACTAACTTGTATAGTAATTGTCTTCCTTCCCATCAGTGGCAAACAAGGCTTCGAGAGAGTCCTAATGTTATTTAAAAATTACTTATTCCACTTTTCTCATCACTGGTATGATTTGCTACACCAGGGCTACTCAACTTTGGAAGCCCCGGGGGCCACGATGATACCTCACAGCACATGCCGAGGGCCGCAACTTAAGTGTGGTTGTATATGCATGCATATATATATGCAAATATATGGAAATAGTTTCTTTCACATTGACAGGCAAGAATACAAAGATTAAGGCAAGACTACACAACACACAAGCCCCATTTAAGTCAGTTCTGATGAGATTAATAAAATGCAATATTTACTCGATTTCCACCCATATGACAGCACTTTTAAAGAGCAATGACAGTCCAGGAATTTAACTACTAAAACGCATATCAACAGAAGACCACTATACTGACTACTTTTTTTGTTTTGGATCCCACCTATGGGCTGCTTGTTGAGCCCTGCATAAACCCAGACTGAACCGTGGGCTGCAAACAAGTAGCCCTGTGCTACACCATCATAACAGCAGCTTAGATGCCTTCCTAGGACAAAAGCAAGCTCATGACCATGAGAGACCAGGTTCCACAATTTCCATTCATCCTTGGAAACCTGCCAACCTATGCTGGTACAGCACAAAAGTGACCAATCCGGGATTGAGATTCAACACGGAGCAGCTGAAGGATTTAGAGACAAGAGCCTGTTTCCAAGTGGAGCTGTCCGACAGATATACACTTCTGACAAACCTTATCCCGGAAGATGCTACCGTGGAACAAATTTGGGAGCACACCAAAACAGCCTGGAAAGAGACTTGCAATAAAACATTGGGAAAGAGGACAAGGCATCACAAAGAATGGATCACAGCTGAAACTCTGAGAAAAGTGAAGGAATGAAAGGATAGAAAAGCAGCAATCAACAACAGCAAAACAAGAGCAGCCAAGGCAGAAGCTCAGAGACTGTATTTGGAAGCCAACAGATAAATTTAAAAGGCTGTAAAATGGGACAAGAAGAACTTTGTGGAAAACCTAGCACAACAAGTGGAACAAGCTACAGGATGGAGAAACTTAAAAGAGCTGTATGACATCACACAGAAGCTAGCTGGGTCACGGCGTACAGTAGATTAGCCAGTACAGGATAAGGAGGGACGTGAACTAATGAACCCAAGTGAGCAGCTCAGTAGATGGAAGGAACACTTTGAAGAGCTACTGAACCGCCCTGCCCACATGGAACTTCCGGAGATACCACCTGCAAATGTACCTCTGCAAATTAACAGCAGCAGACCAACAAAAGAAGAAATCTGAAAAGCAGAAAAGCACCTGGTCCAGACAACATCCCCAAAGAAGCAATCAAGGCAGGTAGTGAGACATCAGTCAACATGATGTATAATCTATTTGGGAAAATGTGGGACACTGAAGAGATCCCACAAGACTGGAAACATGGCTACCTTGTCAAGCTTCCAAAGAAAGGCAACCTGAAGGAATGCAAGAACTGGAGGGGTATCACGTTACTGTCTATTCCAGGAAAAGAGTTCAATAGGATTCTCTTGGAGAGACTGAAGACGGAAACCTAACCCTAACCCTAATCTCTCCCACCATAGCTGCAGGGTCCTACTGCACCCAGCCATGGATGGTTTGGTGCAGGCCCAGGAGTGCCGCCAGGTGCTGCCTCTGGTATTTGTCCATGGGATGGGTGCACTTACGGAAGCCTCAGGTTTGGGAGGCGGTCCTGGGTGGTATAAACCGCCCTCCACTCGCAGCTGTGGAGAACAAAGAGAGCTGGTCAGTCATCCCAGGGGACACAGTGCCTGAAGCCCAGCCCGGGTCTGCAAGCCGAGAGCGACAGTTCTCAGCTCTGTCAGAGGCAATGTGCTTGGAGCCAGGCCATGTGCACTCTGGCCAGCGGCCCCAGATGGCCCCAGGAGTGGGGGTTGACACAAGACTGTCGGCATGCCCATGTGCCATGTGCAGGACTGCTGTGTGTGTGTGTGTGTGTGTGTGTGTGTGTGTGTGTGTGTGTGTGTGTGTGTCCTGCCTCCTTCTTAAGGTGGCTTGTGGAGGGAATGTGTCCCACCCTGGGGTCAGGAGCATGGCAGGCCTCTCCAGACACCAGGTGCCCAATAGCCCAAGGGTCCTCTGTGGCAGCCTCCTGGAGCAATGTGCTCAGGAGCAGCATGACATGCTCCCATGTGCACAGGTTGCTGCGTGATCCGCGGCCAGCAAGAGCCAAGCACGGAGCACCCAGCTCCCCCCTTCCGCCGCCCGGACATCCCCTCCACCCCCTGTATGAAGGGAAAGTGATGGCACTCACATGATGTACCTTACCTGGCCTCGGACAATGCCTGAGACATGTCCACAGGGAGGCTTCCAGGTCTCCTGGGTCAGCTGCAGGCTGAGGCTGTCCTCGTCCAGGTCCTGGTCCCTCTCCTCGTCGCCATCGTCTCTCCCCGCCCCACGAGGATGATGACAGGCATCTCCAGCCCAGAGTCTATAACTAGTGGGGGGAGAGACTGCCTCACCCCCCAGGATGTGGTCCAGGTCCTTGAAATAACGACAGCTTTGGGGCTCTGCCCTGGATTGGGAGCCGCACTCCTTGGCTCTGGCATAAGCATGGCGGAGCTCTTTTACCTTCATCCACACCTGTTCTTGGGTGTGGATGTGGCCTTTCGATGCCAGGCTGCCTGCCATCTGGCCATAGACAACCACGTTCCTGCATCTGAGGCAGAGATTGTGGAGGTTCATCTCATCCCCCCAAACTTCAATAAGGTCCAGGACCTCTGCACCAGAGCAGGAAGGCGCACGTCTTTTGCGGCCACTGGCAGGCTCCTGGAAGCTGTCTGACTGCTCCCTGGAAGCAGTGGAGGGCTGGGTGGCAGCATCAGGCTGGCTCATTTCAGGGCCTAAATGCAGTCAGGGGCAGCTGCAGGGTGGCTTGGGGCTGTCAGGCCTGCTGCAAGCCACAAATCCTGTCTGCAGAGTCTGCAGCTTTAAGGGCTCTGGGGTTGGGGGGTGTAGAGTTTTCCTGTGTGTGGACAGAGCGGCCAGCAGGGCACCCTGGGAAGGGCTGGAGGGCCCCCTATTTCAAAATAGCCCCTATTCCCTGTCTACACAGCCCCTATTCCAAAATATCTATTTCGGAATAGGCGCTATTCTCGTAGAATCAGGTTCACAGAACTCAAAATAAGCCATCCGCTATTTCAAAATTATTTCAAAATAGCAGTTTTGCAGTGTAGATGCTCGCAAAGTTATTTCAGAATAGCGGTCGTCGTTATTCCGAAATAACTTTGCTGTGTAGACACACCCTTAGCGTCCCACGCTCCTTAAGCTGCAATTCAAAAAAAGGTTTTCTGGATTTGCCAAAATCTCAGTATATTAATTAAGTTTTCATGTATTGGAAGATCCTTGTTCCCTCAAATATGATGGAACTCCTGAAGAACTAGATCTTAGGATATGTAAAGCACAGATGTTAGAATAACAACAATTAATTGTTCTGAAAAGAAACAGAATTATCATTAAGGTACAAAACAGAATAAAGGGAAAAACTAGAATAATGCCAGCATAATAAGTCTGTTTCAATACAGTTTATGAGTGAGCTGGGAAAATTATATTAACTGCAATAAGAATCACAACAGAGAATGTAAGCAGTCCCTCTGAGTCCAAACAGGCTTTACAGAGAGATACTCTGTTTGAGAAAAGAGAATTAAGTTTGGCATATGGAGATTAAAAGATCAATTTTATAATATGGAGTAAGAACAAAGCTTTTAAAGCTAAAAGGACCTTGAACTCAACTGTACAATGATGTGGTGGAAGTACACAGGGGCTGTGTGATTATGATGCTTGGACCATGTGAATATCTGATGTGTAGAAATTTAATTTAACCGTTAAATATTTTATCCTTCTCAGCTCTTACAGTATACCTGTGAGACTGGAGACTTTTAGGACTCAGAGTGCTTGATAGCTGTAATCACACATTTGATAAATCAACCCTTTACCAGTAATTTCAATGGGAATTTTATTCATCTGTAGATTTCCTATTACGATGCTCTAAACATTTCTCCATCTGAAGTTGAGATCTCAGGCATTCTTCAATCGAAGAGAGCCACAGAATCCCGAGTACTATAGTGTAATGAAACTGAGACCAGGGAATTAAAGTTGTTTTGAAAAGTCATCTTAGAAAACTTTTTTTTAAAGTTCAGAGCATATCCATTAAGGAAGGGAAAAGTGGGAACAGTTCACTTTTTAAAATTGGATGTTATGGAGCCTGAAATGAGGAGGGGGCAGTATTATGTACTCTCCTGTTACCAGTCATTAAAAAGGGAATTGTGTCTCCTGTTTTTCTTGACATACCCACTAAATCAACAAGGAAAAGTTTGAAGATCAGTGACAGATATTTGGCACTGATGCAGGTACAGTCTTATTACTCACATGGATGGTTCCACTGAGGCTAAGGACCCTTCAGAATGACTGAAGGTTGCTGGAACATACTGATGGTGAGCAATGCAACTACGAAATATACTGTTGATTTTTAAGAGCGCTATAGTAAAGTCCTCTTTTATTTTAGCTAGCTTCAGCTATTTCAATCTATTCCATACCACCTCATTCATCAACATTTAGCCATTTCTCTTTCCAAATTTTCTTTTTTTGGGAAGGCAAAACAAGAAAGTTGTGTGATTGAAGCATCACTCTTAAACTTATTTGTTCTCTCTAGCATACATTTTAACCGCATCTATAGACAAAGATCATTGGCAGAATATGTCACAAGAAAAGATTGAGACAATGACACCAGTAATCCGCCTAGCACAATAAAAATTAAATTAAATGATATTGTCTGTACATACCAGAGAGGATTAGAATAACAGGTATTATTAAGAGAGTAAATACTATTATCTGCCCATTCTCTATTGGTAAGGCAGGATTCTCAAATTGTTTTGGGACCCCAAAGAGGGTAGTAACCCTGTTTTAATTGGTTGCCAAGGCCTATGGCCTGGGACCAAAGCTGAAGCTTGAGGGGTTCATCTCTGAGCAGTGGGGCTCAGGCTTTTGTTTCATCCTTGGGGGGGCGCTCAGGTTTCAGATCCCTCCCACCTGGGGCTAAAGCCCTTGGGCTTCAGCTTTCTTCCCCCGCTCTCCCCACCTCAGTTCAGGGTACTGAGGCTCAGGCAGGTTCAAGCTTCAGTCCCCCATCCCTAGGTTGTGTACTAATTTTTATTGTCAGATGGGTCATAGTGCAATTAAGTTTAAGAACCGCTGTTATTGACAGTAAAACAGCTATGTGTATAAAACTTGTCCTGTTCTATATTTAAGGACCTAACTCTGTCCCTCCTTACTCATGCAGATTGCAACCTATTCTGTGAGTATTGGCATAAATTACTGACTAGCTATATGTCTGAGGGTATGTCCACACTGCAGAGTTTTTTCAGAAAAATGGCCATTTTTCTGAAAAAACTTCACTTATGTCCACACTTCAATTGTGTTCTTTTGAAAAAAAATCGAAAGAACTGAGGGGGATTTCCAACATTGGTAAACTTCTTTCTACGAGGAAGAAGCCTTTTTCCGAAAGAGCTCTTTCGGAAAAAGGCGTATATGGACGGGGAAGAGGGAGTTCTTTCGCAAGAAGAGGAAAGAGGAAAAAGCACAGGTGGCCTGGTGGCCATTCCGCTCATAGTAATCTCACTTTTTCAATGCGCTTTTGCTGTGTAGACGCTCTCTTTGGGAAGAAGTTTTTTTGGAAGATCTCTTCCAGAAAGGCTTCTTCTGAAAGAAGCCTGCAGTCTAGACATAGCCTGAGATGTGCTGTGCTTTAGAAAGGGTTATGGCTGAACGAGCAAGTGCTTCCTACTTTAAGACTGCAGTCGTATGCAACTCAGACACTAAGAGCCAGAGTCTCATCTGGTGTAGATTAATATAAGCTTCACTGACTTCATCTGAGGATCTAGTCAAGTCTCTAGGCCTTTATGGATATGAAGAAAACCTTCAAGTCATGTACCGAGTTGTAACCTAATGAGTGGTGTCTGCCTGAATTTGCACAGATCCAGAAATACCACCTCTGAGAGAGAGGAATTGCTCCTTTTCCTCTTCATAGGGTATTAATTCAGGTTCCCAGGGATGATTTAAGTGTTGCCATGATTAACCATTTCACTGCTATCAAAAGTCATCAGTGTAAAGATTCCCATTTGATTTCCATGGACACTGGATCAGGCCCAGTATGACAATCATGACAAGATTTTGTAAGTGTCATCTCATTTTGACTTCAGTAAGAGGTGGCACATGAGAAGCGGCACCATCCGATTTTTCTCTCTCATCCCCCAGCACTTCAAAAAAAGCCTGACCAACATGGATGACATGCAAGCTGCGGCTTTTTCAAAGTATTTGCTACCTGCTCTCTTTAATTAGAACTAGTCAAAAATGGAATATCTGTCCCACAGGAAATTCTGAGACATTGAAACTTTGATTTAATCTTGAAATGAGACAAAGATGAAATTTAAATTTTCTTTTATAACATGAAATATTCCAAAAATACTATAGGAGTCAGAAGGTTGAATAAGGTCAATGTTTTATTTTAACTTTAATATTTGTAATTTATAATATTGTCAAAAATTTTGAAAATCTTATAATAGAACTAAATTAATCATTTCAATATCCCATAAAAAACTAGACAGTGTGTATTCTACAAGAAGCATTTTGCTTTAATTAAAACAGCATTTTCCAACAGGAAATCCTGTCTTCCAACATGAAATTTGTTCCATCAGAAAATTGTCAACATTCTAGACTCTAAAAAGTCTCTATATAATGCACTCATTTTATCAATAATGTAATGAATTACTAGGTTGGGGGGTTTTCTACGTTTAATGCCTCAATTGCTAAACTTCAGTTTATTTTCTCTAGCCTATGATGTGCTGAAAAATACCCGGAGCTCTTCAAACAAAAATTAAATCCAGTTTCTCCAGCCCAGATGTGTCTGGAATTTGTATTTGCTGTACTCTTAATTAGTCCATTTGAAACTTGCAGTTACTGGATAGGATTAAATGGAAAATACTTGAACTGATAAACAAAAATAATGTGCTTGCTTTTAAGGTGAAAACTATAATAAATACTAGTTTATCTAAACAATCTTTGTTCCAAAAGTCTTACTGGAACTGAACCCCCATTTTCACGATATAAAGCACTAAAGATGACACAGAGAGCATTTATAGATATGATATCAGCAATCAGTACTAGCATCATTTCAGGACACTGTACATATGCAAAGCAATACTCAAGAGACTATGCTAATAATTGGTGCCATGGAACTCTATAAAATACTATTTTATTAAAAGTATTTTGTGCTGGTTTGGGGTATTACTTGCTTTTATGATGACATTCTTTTAACAGCCCCGGTACTACAAAGCACTAGGAGCCAGATTTTCAAAAGAGGTTAGTGCCCATTTGAGCACCATAAGTGACTTGATTTTCAAGAGCTCAGCACATTGGATATATGCTTTATGGAAAATCTACTCCTTAAATGCATGATTAATTTTAATCATTACTTTTATTGATGCTCGATATGTTATTGATTTCAGTTGTATTACTCAGGTGTTTAAAGTGTTTTGCTGGGTGGAGGCCTCATGCTTAGCCAATGCCAAGTTTGTTTTGAGATTAGCGACACAATTTGGATACAGATATTGAACGATTCAAACTTAAAGCATTTTTAAATGCAGAATTGTAGGGTTTGACCCATTCTATAAAAAAGAGGATGTATACTTAATTTTGCATGGGACCCTAGTTAAGCTTTTGACTACACTCCAAAATTCTCAATAGGGCATTTACATTTTGTTTCCCTTAGTTCATTTCTATTGTATGAAATGTAAAATAGTGCTGCTTCCTTCATACTTGCTGTCAAAACATAATGCTTAGAGGTACATGCTGTACTATTACCATAGTCACAAAGATAAGATAACACTGTTTTTCATTTAGGTTAAAAAAATCCTTGTGGAGCCTTTCTGAAAATGCATTTAATGCCAGCATTCATCAGCCTCAGCTCAAGCTGCCATCATTCAGATCATCACCTCAAATATATGTGGGTAGCGGATTCCCCAAAATATCTGCCGCTGAAACGTCTATGGATGTGTACTACTGCCTGCAAAACGAGAGGTGGGGGGAGAACAGGTTTTGCAGAGTATGTGAGCCTCCTCCTGCTCTTATTGATTTAACAGAGCCCATGATCTGAAGAAATCTATTCTTCTCGTCCTCCACATTTTCTTAGACCATAGGACAGAGACTGCTTAGACTAATCATTCTAGTTACTGTTAGTCACATGAATAGTTCTACTGGAGTAAAGGATTCATCGTGAGTAAGAATATACATTTATTTGGTAAATATTTATTTGCCTATAAATCCCGTCTTTTTTAAATTTGTGGATTATTAGATTTTTGTCTTGCTACCAAAAACTATTTTCACAATAAAAATAGTGACATTTCTTTATGAAGATAGTAAATTCTGTGAAGAACATATATACATAAATTATATTTACTGGGAGAGATTTTCATTATGTATTGCATTTCATTATGTATTTCATTCTTGTATTGCAGTAAAACCTACAGGTCCCAGCCCTACTATATTAGCTACATACATACAAGAAAGAACAAAAAATGAGTTCCTGCCCCGAAGAGCTTCACCAAATATAAAATCCATATTGTCTGGTAGAAATAGGAAAACTTAACCTTGAACTAAATGTGTCCTCTCAGAAGTATTTTTGTAAGCAATATTTTGGGGAAAAGGTACCACACTGGTCGCCCGCATAGTGATACTGGGTTGTACAGTTAGGGTGACCAAATGCTGTGCTTATATTTCTAAGTGCTTAGAGCTCCTTGTGGTTAACCAACACATTTTGAAGTAAAATTTGTCCTCATTTCACAAAATGTTGTGGCATTTCATGTTTTGTTTTTGTAATTTTGTTTTGTCTTTGACCTCAGACATACCATAAAACCACAGCAACAAGAAGCCGAGCCTTATTTACTTTAGCAAAGCAGCCATATGGCATTCGGAGCTTCATTCTGAAGCACAGAATTAGTCTTGGGGGGATTTAGGTTTCAGTAGGTCAAGACGTTTTAAAGCCAGCAGGGTTTGGTTGTGTTCGAGGCCTCACCTCCATAGATCCCTCCCCAGTGAATAACTGATGCAGACACTCAACCCCCTTATTTTCCAAGAAATTCAAAACTGAGTATAGCTTTGTATCTCTTCATTTCACTGTAAAGCTTTAGCTATGGACATACTTTTTATAGCAGTTGTTCTCTTTCCAGTGCACTGACCCATATGACTGCTTGTATATGTAACAGTTTTTTTCTAAGGGCTATGCTTAGGCTACCAACTGCGATGAACTTCTCCAGACAGTTCCCCTGCAGTCATTTATCAAAAAAACATGAGATGGCAGAGACACTCTTCCTCAGGGATATAATGGTCCTGGCAATGGCTATAAATGTATTGCAGCCCTAGTTATGAAATCTGAACTGAATTGCTAAGTTGGCATCTGAAAATTATAATGAGAAGGTGTTTATATCTTTCCCCAGCCTTATGTGTTTTGCCATGAGACTGGATAAATTATATGCAGGACTTTGGTTCTAATTAGAGGTGGGTCAAAGCTTAAGTTGGTGATAAAAACACTCCCAAATGTTGGGAAAGTTCAAGCTCAAACCTTACAACTAATCTATTTTCGTTTTAGCTTTGCTCATTACAATGGCTGAATTCATGTTAGGCTCCAAAGCCCAGCATCAGTAGTACTGTAATGTACTGCTTTTATATTTCAATATTCTAAATGTGGACTGGCTAGCTTAAAAGCAATCTTCCCTATAATACAGCTTGGCTAGTTTTCCCAGCTTAGTCACTGGCCAATCAAAACACAGCATATTGGTGGACAAGACTGAATGATGCATAAAACCATTATGTGCCACTAAAAGTAACAGGGGGGTAACTTCTTTGGGGGGTAACCACTAATTGTTCATGTGTTAATTGTGACCAATACATATTAAGCATTAGAATCAATATTGATGCTGACTTGATAAGAATTTCATATAACATAGCATGGGTATTCAACTGGAGAGCATATGAAAATGATCTAAACCTCCTGTTTTGTAATATCACATTATCTGGGGCCAGACGAGTAATTCCTTGCAAGGCTATCCCTCAACCTGTCATCCTTTACATCAGGGGTAGCCAACCCATTTAACAAAGAGAGCCGAAACAGCGGTGGAAAAAATGCAAAGAGCCGCACCAGAATTGTCAAGCAAAAAAACAAAAAACAAAAAAAAGGAGGCTGCCCCTTTAAGGAGCAAGCAAGCTTAGGCTTTTTGGCCATATTAGGCTCCCGTCGACGGTCGCCATCTTGGGCACCATTTTGAATTGCCGACTCGGTGAGCACAAGGGAGCCGGGGTGAGGGAGGAGCAGGGGCCATTTGAGGGGGGTGCAGGAGCAGTTTCACGAGCCACACTTTTGAGGGGGAAGAGCTGCACCAAGCCGCGGGTTGGCCACAGCTGCTTTACATTGAAGTACATTAGCTAAGTACCTTATCATTTACTGCAGGGGTGGGCAATAATTTTTGCGGGGGGGGGGCCACTTCACAAATTTTGGAAGTGCTCATGAGCTGCCCCCAAAGGGGCGGGGCTTTGGCTGGAAGGGGCAGGGCCTTGGGTGGAAGGGGCGGGGCCTCAGGCCAAAGGGGGCTATGGCCTCTATGTGTGGCCCTAGTGTGGAAGAGGAGACTCTGCATGCTCCCCCACACCGAGGCCCTGATTGACTTGGGGGTGAGGGACTGTGCAAAGTCCTTTGCCCCCTGCGCATGCCCTGCTGTTCTTATCAGCTGGAGGTTCTCTCTAGGTGCTGCACGCCCTGGTGGCGGGAAGATACTTCAGGCGCTACCCCGACCCATGGCCAATCAGGATCTGGGGCAGAGGGAGTGCGCAAAGTCTCTCACCCCAAGCCCCACCCTGCTGGGAGCACATGGCACCTTAAAGGGAACCGTCAGCCTTTTTCAACAGCTGACGGTTCCCTCTGGTGCCGCGTGCCCCTGGCGGGGGAGGAGACTTCACGTTCTCCCTCATCCCCAGATCTTGATTGGGGAGCGGCAGGGAGACTGTGGGCTGGATCAAATGGTTTGGCTGGCTGGATCTTCCCCACAGACCCTATCTTGCCCATCCCTGATTTACTGTGTGAATCTTCCATATTATCCTTCAAATAATAAAGTTCTGACTCTCCATGTGAAGACTGAAGATCCCACAAAACTTTTGTAAGATCTTTCTCTGTGCATTGTTGGGGGATGGAGAAGAAACCTTTCTGCTTCCCAAATCCTTGTTTTTCAGTGAGTGTTTAGTCATCTCTCTAATCAATCTAAGAGTTAGATACCAAGTTGATAAGTATATTATAAAGGCTAATTGATAGCCAATACCACATGTTCCCAATGTATATGGGAACAAATCCTGCCTGCTTTTACTCCTATTAACTTCTTTGGCAGTTTGCTCAAATACAAACTAAGAAAGCACTTACACACATCCTGCAAAGAGCTATGAAACTAGAACTTTGTACCCACTCAAAGACCTTTCAGCACATGAGGACTCCATGTGGTTTCAGGGGTCTGCCTGTGCTGTAGTGTCAGGGCTTTTGTTTGTAAAGTCCTATGAGCTCCATTAGGATAAATGGGCTACATTGTATACGTTCTTTGATTTGTACATACATTTTCCACTCAGATCAACAGAAAGTCAGTACATGTATATAGAAATATATGGACAGTGAAAATTACATTACTCTAACACTCCCTGGGTTAGTACCCTATCTAGAAATGCCCTTTCAATGCAAACTGAAATGAGAAACATATAAACAAATCCTAAAGTTCATGCTCAGGCAAAGCTCTCATTTGACCTGGTCCTGAAATCCTTACCTTTTACCCAGACCAAACTCTCACTAACTTCAGAGCTGGTTTAATGAAGGGGAAAATGCTTCCTTTCTGCTCACCTCCCTCTACCCAATGAATGAATCCACACTGAGCAATGAATGAATCCACACTGTCAAACTAATCTTTTCCATCCATGTGAGGATTTTTTCCATCCATGTGTGGAATAAAGTTTGTTATGTGCACTGAGGCATGTGTAAATGTGCACCACCAAGAGAAGCACAAACCAAGCTGTGGGTGCTCTGCTAAGCAGGTGGGCAGCACTGGAATGTCTTCTGAGTGGCTACACAAGTGCACATCTTACTGATATTCTAGCCTCTATAGTGAAATAAACCATTCAAGGAATAGAGCTGATCCAAGGAACATATTTATGTAAGAAAATGCCATTTCATCCAATTGAAAGGTTTTATGGGAACATGTCTATTTTGAAGAAACACTTCGAAACTATTCTAAATTCAAATGAAGTATTTTGTTTAAACTATTTTGCTCCATTACATTCCTACTTCATTGGTTTGAATTGTTTTATTTCAAATTTCTTAACTTTTAATTAATGTGTACATTGTGTTGATATTATTTAAATAAAATGCTTTGATGAGTTCATCAGGATGTTTCTGAAATAAAATCTTTTGGAATTTTTGTTTCAAGAAAGAGTTTGAGAATTTGACTTTTTTTCTCATTCGGGGTGAAATAAATATTGAAATGCTGGAATGTCCTGTGGGCTAGAAATTCCAAACAGCTCTATTAAGGAACAATATGCCTGGAAATATTCAAGCTTTAACTGGTCACTTCCTGTGGCTTTCTGTGGAGCTGATCAGCTGGGAACAGCTTTTGTCCTGACCTTTTTCTGCCCTTCAGCAGTAGGAGTAGTTTTGAATATTTGTTGACAGATTTATTTTCTCTCACCCAGTCTCTGCTCCTGTTCATTGTAATTTTTCCTCTTTAGCTATATCTCCCTCACATTCATCTCTCTTTCAGTCCTCTTTCAGTGAGAGTGGCCCTGTGCCCATTTCTCTGCAGTGAGGAATGACCATGACCACAATGAGAAACTTACTCTTTTTTGCCCAGTTATTTCAACACGTGGCAATATTTTTTTTCTTTTAATCTTGGACTAATTAATTCTCAGTCTGTCTTTCCTCATAATACATAACTCCTCTAAAAAATGGAGGATAGAATCTAAAATATATTTAAGAAATACTTAGAGTATGCTCTGGGGCCCGAGTTCAAATATCAGCTCTGGTTATAAGATGCAAAGATTGACTTGGAGCTGTTGTAAACACAGGGAATTCCTCTCCTCACCCCTGATGCGATTTAAGTTTATTTGAGCTTACCTAATGTATCCTAATGTAAAATCCAGACCTGATTATGAACTTACAGTAAAACCACATTCACTGAATGAACAGAACTGAGTTCTTAAGATGCTAAATTCACATATTGTAAATCAAGTTACAATCAGTTTCAAATCAAGGCGTGGCTCATCTTGGCCATGGGATATTTTCTCCTTCTTGTTAGAATGCTAGCTATTTAAGAATGAGGTGTGGAAACTTCGTTAGCCAAAGGACAATAGCTCTTTCAGTGTCCACTAATGGATTTTCATGATGTAATACAGAAATAAGCAATACTGTATTCCATTACTGTGAGCAAGTTCAAGAATCAATCAAAATAAATGTGTTTCCTCTGCAAACTTTAATCAATACAAATACATTTGGCTGGGTTCTTACGCAATGGAACAAAATGCCAAGATTTCTATGAGTTTAAGCTAAAGCAGTCTGACTACTCTGGAATATGTGTATAATCAGATAGAGGAAAAAATGTTAAGTTCTCTGTGCTTAAAATTGTATTGAAGTTAAATGTAATATATGGATTCCTTTTCTCCCTAAAGTGATTGAATTATGTAGAACTAGCCCAGGGCTGTAAATCAGAACAATATTTTTATGCCAAATGTGTTTTATATCAGCACTGAAAATGGTTACAGATTGAAAGATTAAAATTATTATTAAATGGAGAATCACAAAAAAGACAATGTGCAGTAGCCACATAATATGAGGGTAATAGTGGGACCCAATACTGGTAACTACTCAAAGTGGAAATGTCTACCTCTCCAATTAGTTATATCTATTAGAAAAGAACATTCTGCTGAAAGAGGGGGGAAATCAAATACAGTCAAACCTTCTTGTGGTAAAATTAGATTTGATGGAAGTAGAATGAAAGCCCAAATTACTTAAATGCACTCCAATGCAAATTGCAGTTGCAGTTAGGAGACTGGTTGAATAAGTATAATTTATTCCACCCTTTTTATAACATTTCAATACATTTGCAACCCTATTTCATTATTTGCTGATGTGCATTTATTCTAATAATTTGCAACCTGTATATATATGAATTTCATGGATTTTTTCAATAAATTATTAGCGAGCAATTGTTTGCTTTATTTGCTTAGGTGTAAAGAAGAATTTTCACTGGCGGACTGATTCTGCAACCCTTATTCACATTAGATAGCAATTACTTATGTGAGCATTCCCATAAAAGACAATGGGGCTACTTATATAAGTAAATACAACTTTGAGTGCAAGGTGCATACTCTGCCCCGCTGAAAAAAAATCTTAATTTTTTTTCCCTTTTATGGAAAAATATTTGAACTAAATGGAAATATCTCCATTTTGTAGAACCCTCTGATAACTCCAGCCAACTTCAGTGGGAGGAACGGACTGAGGTTGCAAGGAGGGATTCACCCTCAGATGAATAAGAACTATGCTGGAAATATGAGTTCTACAGAACATGCAATTCCAAGCACACCTGCAGGGTAATGTGATTCAAGTTCACTGATTTATTATTAATCTACTTGTCAATTTTAATTGGTTTCCAACAAGTTTTGGCAACTTAGTTAACATTATTAAACATACCTTTCGTTGGACAGGAAATGAAGAATTATGTTGTTCACATGCACGTCTAAAATGTACCCCAAAATGCTTTGCTCAGTTCAGGAGAACAGTCCATTACACATTGATTATGTGCTCACTGCTCGGACACATATTCTTGGTGATTTTTATTGTATTCTCAGTGGTCAGGTGTGGTTGACATCCCCACATCCAGAAGTATACAAATTGCTGGCTGTCTTTTTAGATACTTAAGCAAGGTACAGTTTACCTCAGCAATGAGCTAGTCAGCACCAGTTAACCCCAACTTTTCTCCAGGACTTTTCCTCAACTTGGTCTGAAATGGACGGTTTCAGCATGTCCCCATTGGCCCTAACAATCCTGCCAAAAACACGCTTATGGGCAGGTTGGTGCAACTTTAAACAAGGCTTGAATGGTTTGAGGCAAGAACCAGGGACATTATGGAAGCAATGAGCCACATTCCTATTTACTTACACTGGGGAAACTCTGACTGTGTTGCTACTGAAATGTAAGGTGTGCGCTCTATAGAAACCCAATATCCAAGAGGATGTGGTCAATAAGCCAATGGCTCATGCTGAGTGAGCTGTTCAACCATTCAGATATTGGGCAATCAATGGGTATGCACTGAAATAGACACAAAGAGCTATATGTGTATAACGTGGCTCTCGGATATACTTTTTAGGTGCAAATGCAGCCAGGGACAAGGTAACTCAGACTTATGTACCAAGTATATGGCATCTAGGGTCTGGTTAATTGACATCCCTGGGATTACAGGAATAAAAATCTGTGTGTTCATAGTAGATTCCAGATTAGCAAGCAAGGGATGAGGATGTTAGATCTGTTATGCAAGTATAAGCAACAATAATCAATGTTGAGGTGTAGAATGACATTAGTAACATGATATAAACAAGTTAGGAGAATAGGTGCATCAATGGCTATTAGGTGCATCAATGGCTATTGCTGTGGGTATCCCCAAATCTCTGACTGCAAGAAACTGGGACTGGACAACAGTGGATGGATGACTTGAAAAATTACCCTGTTCTGTTAATTCCCTCTAAAACATCTGGCACTGGCCACTGTTGGAAGAAAGAACAATGGGCTAGGTGGACCATTGATCCAACCTAGTATGGTTGTTCTTCTGTTATTGCTGCACATCTTGAATGCATCATGGAGCTTCCAGAAATATAGTAGCCACTCAACAGTAGTTTATGGCCTAACAGACCCATTAAACTCATTTTTTTTTTGTTACAAAAATAATGTAATGGACCCTTAAGAACCATTACTCCATCAGGTTGCTGACGTGCTGCAGGTTGGAGATTAATCAAACTGCTGTTTGTTGGACAGCTATCATCTTCTGAAAGTGTCTGGGTGACATATTCTACCCCAGACAATGATCAGAGCATGAGGTCTTGTTTTGATAACATTATGCGTCTGTCCTGTATTTCACTGGCTGATTGTGGTGTCATGTAATATCTGGAAGGGAAATCTTTGATAAGTGGTATTCTGGAGGAAGACAGAGCATTTGTCTTGCTCATGTACCTGAATCATAAAGCTATTATTGAAGACCACTGTTAATTTTCTAATGGATCTCTGATTAATGTGATATTAGACTTATTCTATACACCAAACATATGCACTCAAAATATTTTTTCCATTGCTAATCCAGTAAATGTGCTGTAAAAAGTGCCTATTGACAAGTTTCTATCTTTTGTTTGTTCAACCGATTTTCACAAAACCCTTGAAATAAATTCACAATAATTACCATACTAACAGCTCTTTCTTCAGGAATGAAGATACACAGTGGATAACATCATAAATACATGGTTCTTAACCTTCAGTAAGCATGCTGTACATTTAATAAACTAGGTGAAAAAACTAAGTTCAGCTTCTTTCTCTGTTCCAACAAAGTGAAGATTCTGTCTTTCAAATCTGTGTATCTTTGAGATCCATGCTAATGTTTGGCACTGTTGCCTTTGATTTGCAATGCAAAGGCAACAGTACAATTTTTTTCTGAGCCACTGTAAAATATTGAGAAAAACAACTATAAAGTTAAACATCATAAACTCAATTTTGGCCTGACTCAGGATATGATCTTGTACAGGTGCTGAGCACATCCTGAGAAATGCTGGTCCATTAACTTCAGACACTGCAGAAGTAACTTGACTACAAAAGTGTAACCAGGAATATCAATGGTGTTACATTAATTTAAACGTGGTGTAAATGAGATAAAAATCAGGCTCAACATATTTTAAACAGTATGTTATTGAAACAATTGGGATTATTAAAAGTGAAAAATATTTAAAAATCTGCCATTTATTACGTATGCTGTTTGATAGCTTTTTGCATATTGGTCTGGGTAATGAAAACTGAGCAGTTCTGATTTCTTTCTGATGAGTTTAACTTTCAAGTTCTCATAGAGTAGTAGGCCAATAGTGCAATGTCTGCAATGCACACATGAGAGGGGGCAATAAACACTTTATTTGTTAAAAATATTGTCCCACATCTCCAGCTTCAATATAGCCTCTGCACTGTGCAAAACAACTATAAACAAAGCAGCTGAAGATTTCTCAGCATGGGAGACTCTTTTGGAAGAGTAGTACCAATACATGTGGACTGACTTAGGGTCCATCTACGCACCATCCTAAACTCGATATACGATACGCAATATGCGCTATACAAATTGCATATCTTACTTCGATTGAATTTCAAAATAGACTATTTTGAAATTTGGCATGTCTATACAGTGCCAAATTTTGAAATAACGCGAGACATCCCTTAACCCTTGAGGAATGAGGGTTACTTGGATGCTAAAATAGTGCATCCATTATTTGAAAAATATTTCAAAATAACAGGTGGCTTGTTAAGACATGGGGTAGCTATTTTGGGCTACCTTTGGTATCCCAAAATAGCCATGCAGTGTAGATGTACTCTTAGATGTTCCCACTTCCAATATGGAAGCAGATGAGAAAGCATAGCCAGTGCACTATTGCATTCTGGAAATCTCTGGCTACCAGAATGCCCCCTAAGAAGTTAATACAAGACAGCATGCTTCTCTAACTTGCTTCAAAGACTGAATCAGCCTGTGGCTGACTCAAGCATTTGGGGAAGTAAAGGTGGTTTAAAGCCACATTTTTCCCCCCTACAGTCCTTGATGAGTCTTGTGTGAAACATAGCTCAGCCTGACCTGAAGACTAGGGCTGCTGTTTCCATTTGTCTTTTTAAATAATATATGGCTGGATGGTTTCTATTGACCTTACTGTTTGAACAAGCTCATTTGAACTGATGATCTAAGTTCAGAAGTTCAGGTATGAACTGATGATCTAAGTTCAGAAGAAAATATATGAAGTCCTCTAATGTCCTACAGAAGTCTAGTGCACTTTAGTCAAAAAAGAACTTGTATGGCCTACTCATGTGTGGCTTGAGTTCTTTTCAGATAATTTGCACTCTCTCCTTAGAACTGATTGGTACTGGAGTATACTCCTATTCTAGCATTTGAGGGATTCGTTAACATAAATATTATATTAGGCCATGTCTACACTAGGAGATTATTTCAAATTTACTAAATTCAACTTCTGGACACCTGATTTTACAAATTTGAAGTTCCGTGTCCTCACTACAGGGAAGAATCGAATGTAGTCTGAGCAGGATCCATTAATGTGGACGTGCTACCTCAGACTCAGAGCCCCAGGAAGCATTCTGGGGAGTTGCTGGAGGCCTCTTAAGGCCAATCAGTTTGAATTAGTGGCACCGGAGCATCCACACTAACGTTATTTCGGTCATACAAATTTGGGAAAAGCCAGTATTAGTATTAGGCTGTGTAAGTATTATTTATGAAAAACTGTGATTACTCTTCAAGCTTAGAGACCTCTTATTTGTAAAATATCCTGCTGCATTGGAAGAATGTTCATCTGTATGATCATTATGCACTCAAACGTCAGGAAATGACAATTAAAGTTCCATGTTCAGCTTTAAATGTGTCACCTCTTTCACTTTCATTACCATAAAATCTTTAAATGATATGACCCTTTATTAACTTTATTACTGTTGTTACACTCTGTTCTCCTCTCAGATCGCACAATATATAGTCCAAAATACATATGTAAATTCTGATTATGCAAAAGCATCTTGGATGACAACCAGAATATTTGGCTAATTAGAATGAAATTTATTTCTGTAGGAAATCTGGTTATGGGAAGCATATTCAAATTTCAGCTATATGACTTCTTAACAATTTGTGATTCATTAAATTGAGGGTTTCCTTAATCTTTCTGTTTTGTTGAAAGCAAATTGTTTTGGTTTGATGAATGCATAGGGACCATGGGAAATGTATCACAGAAGTGTCTAACATTATCTCCGAGCCCTGGTGGCCTAGCCTAGCCCTGCTCCATTACCTCTTACCTAAGTCAGAGGGTGAAACTAGCTGTATAATAGCCCAGGCCAGGAGCTCAGTGAAGCCCCAGCCACTAGAGCAGTGGTCCCCAATGTGGTGCCCACGGGCGCCATTGCACCCGCCGGGGCATTTCTGTGCGCCCGCCGAGTGATCGGGGCTGGCCCCACCCCCACCCCTGGGCACGTGGCGCATGGGCAGTGCCGGCCCCTGGGCGCGCAGCATATGGACGGCCCCACCCCCAGGTGCACAGCGCAAGGGCTGTGCCGGCCCCGGGCACGCAGTGTATGGCCATCCCGGCCCCGGTCACGCAGCACAGGAGCGGCGCCGGCCCCAGGCACGCGGCATATGGGCGCCGCTGGCTCCTGGGCGCGCGGCACAGGAGCGGCGCCGGCCCCGGGCATGCAGTGCATGGGCTGTTCCGGCCCTGAGCGCGCGGTGTATGGGCAGCCCCGCCCCTGGGCACGCGGCACAGGAGCGGCGCCGTCCCCGGGCGCGTGGCGTATGGGCAGCCCCACCCCTGGGCGTGCGGCACAGGCACAGCGCCGGCCCCGGGAGTGCGGTGCATGGGTGGTGCTGGCACCGGGCATGCAGCGTACGGTTGGCCCCACCCCTGGGTGCGTGCACGGCCCGGCCCCTCCGGTGCCTGGCGCGTGAGTGGCCCCACCCCCGGGTGCCCGGCAGCTCCAAAAGGTTGGGGACCACTGCAATAGAGGAAGCAGAGGCCTACCCTGTGCTCCCAAGCTGGGAGGCTACTAAGGACTGGTCCAGACTGCCAAAACCAACAAGGAAACCTTGCTGACCTTATTCGAGGGTTCAGACCCTGACGACCTCGAAGACCTGCTGCGGAGCCAAGTATACCTCAAGGGGGAATCCAGAAGTGGCCCAGGGGCAGACAAGGAGAGTCAGGCTGACTTAATTGTGCTCTAGTGAGTCAGCATGTTGTGGGCCGGATCCCTGCTGACCCCAGTGGCAGTCAAGCTTGCCACTGTCAGGGCCCTGGCCTGGGATGCAGTGGAGTCGGGGGGGCTCGCATCCCACATGTCCCCCTTGAAACTACAAACTGTATTTGTTTGTCTGCCGTGCCCTGCGCTAGGGCCTGGGCTCACCGTGAGACTCCTGCCTGGGATTGTTTGCCTGCCCCACACTAGGACCAGGGTTTAAATTGCTACTACCTGTGTTTGTGTGTTGGTCCTGCCCCAGGGCTTTGGCCTAGCCCAAAGACTGAGTTTGTTTGCCTGACCCGCCCTGTACTAAGGGCCTGGGCTTAAAAGGCACCACGGAGTGTTTGTTTATTTGCCTGGCCCGCCCCTGGGATCAGGCTTGCATAGACTGGAAATGGGGTGGGTGCTGGTTGAGCCCCAGGATTGAGCAGGTTGGCTTACACTCCTGTACTTAGAAAGGGAGATACCTGTGGTAAATGGTTGGTAACAGTTGCTCAGTGTTGACTTTATAATAGATTGCTACTGTATATTCCATTCACCATTTTATCAATATGCTCCTTAGCACAGTCTACTGATCAAGTTGTGTTTGTGTAGTCAGAGATTACAGATTTTTAAAGCTCTGTCAACATTAGTGGCCAGATACTTTAGTCAGTGTTTTCTGTCCCTCACATAGCTCAGCAGGTGTGGAGACAAGATGATTTTATGTCACTTTTGCACTGTTCTGATCCTGGGTCCAGAGCTAATTTGCTCTAAATTGTGCTGTGATGGCCTCTGAGCCTCAGGGATTATGGTCTTATGGCAGGACAGGTTGTTGCCCCTTTCCCATCACTACAGAACCTGTGGTTTCCCTTTTGAAGGAGGTATCCTCCCATGTCTAAATCTACTTGCCTTAGAGCAGCTTTTCAGCAGGGGACCATGAAAAGATCCCAGATTACAATGTAGTTTCTGGTCCCACAATTATAGTAAGCTGGTAAATCGTTCAAGTTTCTCTTTCTTTTTTACATGCATTAGGTCTGATTGTCCCTAACCCTAGTGTAAATCAGAGGAGACTCCATTTAAATCAGTAGAAAGAAAACTGTGTAGAAAGAAAACTGGCTTCAGAAAATCAGTAGAAAGAAAACTGGCTTCAGAAAATAATCAAGCTCCATAGTTATATAGAATGCACAGTGCAAAATCCATCCTTTAAATATGTACTCCTGGGGGCCTTTTTAAGTATACTACAAGTGATATTATAGCTCCCTGAATGGTAGTCACTCACAGTCTGTTGGGCTTTTTGTGTTGACTGCTTGTTCTGTTATGCCCTTTTAACCCTTCATTTCAAAAGTAGTCAACTCCTACTTTATGTCTGTGAGAGTCAAGGAAAAGGTTTGGTCACATGATTATTTTAATAAACTTTTATTCTTGACATAGCTGTTTCATTTGCCCCAACAATGCCTCACTAACTAGTCAGCATCTGCTGCAACAACTTATGGCAAACAAACCAATACTAAACAGTCAGTGAGATAGATACTGCATAGAGGGGGGAAAGACAAAGTGTAACACATTACAAGGCTTTTAAACTTTTTATTTTTTTGGACCAGGCATAATCCTGCGTCAAAGGCCAAACTGCAGATCAAGGCCTTAATACACACACAGAGCAGTACACAGTGAAACATGACAAATGCTCAAGTCCCAAGGTTCTTGAGATCTTGATTTTGGTGAGTCTTCTTGAAAGAATTGTACTTGTCTCCTCTCCTTCACACAGCTTTCCATTCCCTACCCTTTCCTTTTGTTACCTTTTTCCCTTCTACTTTCTTTATCTTCATTTTCTGCTATGTGCTGCATTTGTGGACAATTACCCTGCCCATGTAATGGGGCATAACTCCTTGAGTCCTTCCTTAACAAGTAGGTGGGCCATGTCCCAAAACTTTTTCTTATCAGTCATGGGATCACAGCCTGGGAAAAGAAGAGATCCATGTTTCCCTCACTGTTCTTGTGTTAGGACATAGTGTCTCCTCCATGCATTTCTTCCTCTAGTTCTTAATAGTTAAAGGGCTTCCATGATTTCAAGCTGCTGACATACAAATTCCCCTTTTACAGGCCAGCCCTAGAAAGGCAATCCATCTTTAAATGCTGCCATGTGAGCCAGTTTTCTAAAGTGATGGTGGCAGGACAGAGTACTTCAGCCACAGTCTTAACCACTGAGCATCATGTAGTAACATTTTTCAGACTAGACAAACATTACAGAATGAGATGAGTTTCTAAAGCCACAGAGCAGAATGAAAATGGTGCTTAGGATATATACCGTTTTATCACCCTAGCAATTTTCCAGCAGCTCTACCTATAATTTTCATAAACCCAGCTGCAATATTTAGTAACAAAAGAGGTTTGTTTTCCTCCACACAAACGTTAATTGACTGTTTCTGAATATTGTGAAAGGTCAAAGATGAAGGAGAAGCTGATAAAGGCTTGATTTATTTCACTTTATGTTCTACCTACTTCTTTTAGAGTTATATTTTGTTCCTTCTTTGGCACATTTTTGGCCCACTTGAGTGTGACAATTTGTTTGTTGTGGTCTAAGTCAGCCTTACCCCAGGAGAGAGAGGCAGGCTTGGTGTATTTGAACTAGAGACATAAAAAGGAACAAGATTGTTTTCCCTGTAATCCCATAGTGTACTTTTTACAAGTCCTCTCTTTCATTGTGGCTAGTATGATAGTCACCCTCACTTCAAAGTGCTCTTATATGCAGCACATTTTTTTTTATTTCTAGCAGGCAAATGAGAGGGATCATCCAGTGAAGAATGGCATTGTCACAGCTCCCTGCCAGTGGTGAATCATCAGATACTTACAAGCTCATCTGACATGCTTATGAGACTTCAGCAGGTATCAGAAGCTAACTATTCTCTTACGCAAGGTCACACGTCTGCAGCAAGTCAAAGGCCACCAATTCCTTTGATTTACACTGAGTTTTTCAGTCTGGAAATCTACTTGGTCAATTGTTTGAGGTGGTATGAGAACAGGTGGTGAACTCCTGGCTCTACTGAAGAGCTTCTATTGATTTCAGTAGAAGGAGGCATTCACCCACGGTATTTTGCACAGAGAATAGCTCCAAAGATTGTACTTAAATTGTTCAAATGCACACTAAATTGCTCCCGAAAGGATGACGGAGTTTAATGAAGTAGATGTTTGTAGGTAAGGTCATGAAAATATCAAAGGTGCTGCTAAGATGCTTCTTTGCTTAGTGAATCAATATAGTTCCTACAATGTCTTGGTTGCATTCATGCTTTTCACACCTACACAAACTCTTACAAACTGCAATATTTAACCCATAATTATACCCATGCATAAGCCTATATATATATATATTCATGTTTGTACTATATTTTTACATATGGTGTTCTGAAACAGCTACATAAGATGAAGTTTATTTTTAAACTATGTTACTAGCATCTCTAATTTGACTCCAATTAATTGTCAAATGAACAATCCATTCTATTTAATTACAATATATTCCCCCTTAAAAAGTTCCACAGGTTAAATATATTCTATTGGGTCTAATGGAATTAATCATTTTAGAGACAAGGAACATCTGAGAACCTATGGAATCTTTTATCGCCAATGCGACATTTGAAGAGCTTCCAAGTCTGTCACTGGTTTGTTAATCAGTTGGGCAGCATTTGATTCTCTCCTGGGTGGCTACTGTTGAACCTCTGTCTGTCTGCCATAGGCACCTGTTGTGGGAGCCGAGTGTTATTCCATATATTTCACAAACCTGTGTTTGCAGTGACTGGTCTTCAGTAGAAGGCCCAGATCCTCCACGGTGCATTCAATTGTGCAATGCGAGGCATGTGTGGAAAGAAATTCATTGTCAAGGCTCTGTGGCCCGCGGCATGGGTTTTATTAAACATATAATCCTCACAGTGTGCATAGCTCTCATTGTTACTGCTGGCAATTAATTCATCCAGATTTTTAATGAGAGCCTTGCTGTGTGAACCTAGCTGCCTGACATCTTAATCTCATATTATCTCAGCCTCGAAAGATCAGACACAAAAACTGCTTGGGTGGCCATAAATCTTGATTATGAGCTTGTGTTGAAGCTGTATAAGAGGACATGCCTACATGAGTGTTAGGAGTTAAGACAGCTGAAGCATGCAGCAAATGTACCTAACAGCTTTGTTATTCTTGACACACCCTCAGTGGGTCTCAGTTAGCCTGTCTGCTTTTTTAAAAAAAGTAAAGACAGTTGTTGAAGGTCCCAAACAGCTGATTCCATACAACTTATATTGTCCGCCATCTCTAATCCCCTCCCTTCAAAACAATAAAAAATTAAGAACTCAGTGTCGTTCCAACAATGGCTGTTTGTTGAACCACGACAGTGTGTTAGATATTATGAGCACAAGTATTGTTCCCTCCTCGATTACCACAGAGAGCCCTGCATGCATGGAACTGGTATGTGTCTCCTCTGTGCTATTGCATCTAGAGATCTCACACAGTAGTGCAGCATTTTTTGTAAATTATTGAGTTCCACAGGAGCATCTGTGTATCTCTTGTGCAATATGCCACACAAGAAGGAGGAGCAGAAAATGGAGCTGATGGGGTTAGGAATGACCAGCTTTCTTCTCACAGACCCAAAGTCCCCTGGGTACATCCTCTTCCCCTAATCTTCATCCAGAAAAGGGGAGGATTTGGCTCAAAGAAGCTAGATTTGTTACAGCTGCTGTGTGTAGAGTTGGTCCTCAGGGATACATTTCATCGGCCTTAGGGATAGTTTAGCTTATGCCAGTAGTTAACAACTCTAAGTAGAGTGGACTGAAAATTTTCCATCCAAGTAGTTAGATGGAAAATGACTTTTTTTGCCAAAACAGACTTCTTTGGTGTAAAATATCTAATTGTCAAATTTGCACATTCTCCTCAAAAATGACATTTTGGGGGTTGCTTTTACTTTCCTTTTTTTAACGTCATTTTTGAGGAAAACCTGAAATGTTGGAGACTTTCAACCAAAACAAACTCTCTCAATTTTGTTGCCAGAGTTTTTGTTGTTACTGCTACGGTGGTGGTGGTTTATTTTGTGGAGAGAAAACACTTTCTCACCCTTCTTTATTCCTATGGAGTCAAAATGGCAGCATAGCACAGTGATCTTTGGCCACGACCCCTACATAGGCAAAGGGGGAGAGAGCTGGCATAGGAACCTCATCCCAGTGCTCTAGTACTACAGTATCTTTAATGTACTGCAGAGCCAGATTCATCCACTTTAGGGGCATTGCTGGCACATGATGGAGTATATTACATTGGTAGATGTGCAGGTGAATGAGCCAGTGATGGTGTGGCTGATCTGGTTAGGTCCTGTGATGGTGTTGCTGGTGTAGATATGTGGGCAGAGTTGGTATCGAGGTTTGTTGCAGGCATTGGTTCCTGAGTTAGAGTTACTGTAGTGCGGTGTATAGTTGCTGGTGAGAATATGCTTCAGGTTGGCAGGTTGTCTGTGGGCGAGGACTGGCCTGCTTCCCAAGGCCTGTGAAAGTGAGGGATCGTTGTCCAGGATGGGTTGTAGATCACTGATGATGCGTTGGAGAGGTTTTAGCTGAGGACTGTAGGTGATGGCCAGTTGTGTTCTGTTGGTTTCTTTTATAGCCCCTCTGCTATATACATTGGCCAAACTGGACAGTCCCTACACAAAAGAATAAATGGACACAAATCAGATATTAGGAATGGCAATATACAAAAACCTGTGGGAGAACACTTCAATCTCCCTGGACACACAATAGCAGATTTAAAAGTAGCCATCCTGCAGCAAAAAAACTTCAGGACCAGACTTCAGAGAGAAACTGCTGAGCTGCAGTTCATCTGCAAATTTGACACCATCAGCTCAGGATTAAACAAAGACTGTGAATGGCTAGCCAATTACAAAAGCAGTTTCTCCTCTCTTGGTATTCACACCTCCAGATCAGCTGCTAGAAGTGGGCCTCATCCTCCCTGATTGAATTTACCTCGTTATCTCTAGCCTGATTCTTGCCTGCATATTTATACCTGCCTCTGGAAATTTCCACTACATGCATCTGACGAAGTGGGTCTTTGCCCACGAAAGCTTATGCTCCAATACATCTGTTAGTCTATAAGGTGCTACAGGACTCCTTGTTGCATAAACAAGGATGGCAAGATTAATAATCATGAGATAGAAAAGGCAGAAGTATGTATATTTTACAGTGATGATAAAATGTATTCTATTCCATTAATATCTGAGGAGGTTGTTAAACAGAATACCTTACACCCAAGATTATGAAAAGAATTTTCTGAGTTGAAATCAATGCATTATGCACCTACACACCCAATGACATTTTCAGAAGCACCTCTGAGAATCTTTAGGCACCTGAATATTGTACCTTTTAAAATCTGAAGAATACACATCATGCCTACAAGTTGATAGAAAAAAAACCCCTGATTCTGAAAAGGACTTAGCCATCATGGTTGATAACCAGTTAAACATGAACTCATAGCCCTGGTCTACACTAAGGAGTTATTTCAAAATAACTTCCCTTATTTTCGAAATAACAAGTGGAGCATCCACATTACCAAGCCTGTTACTATTTTGAAATAACCAGCCCGTTATTTCAAAATAACTCCTGCTTTTCATGAGGAATAATGCTTATTTTAAAATAGTGTTAGTGTGGACACTCAGCTGCTGCTATTTCAAACTAATTGGCCTCCAGAGGCCTCTCACAGCTGCACTTGTGGCTGCTTTGGCCACATCTGACAACTCCACTGCTCCCTTTCTCCTGCAGAGCTTAAAGCTGCAGGCAGAAAGGAAAGGGCTTATGGCACGAGAAGAGCTTTGCCAGCCCCGTGCCACACAGCAGCCATCCCTCGAGCCACGGCTGACCCCAGCACTCCCTCTGAGTCCCCCATGGCTACCAGCACTCCCGCAGACCTGTCAGCTGCTACTGGCTAGGGACAAAAGAGGGCACTGGTCTGGACTGTTGTGGAGATACTGGACCTCATCGAGGTCTGGGTGGAGGAGACCAACCTCCGGGATCTCCACACCAGAAGGCAGAATGCAGGTGTCTTCAGCCGTATGGCTGCCAGCCTGGCCAAGAAGGGACACATGCAGACCCTCGACCAGGTTTGCATGAAAATCAAAGAGCTCCAGCAGCCAAATCTTCCTGAACTACCCAAGGCTGGTGCCAATTCCAACCCCATCTCTGAGCCCTCCTCCTAGCTCCTCCCCCTCCCACATTCCAGGTTCTTTCCCCAGTCCCTCCCCTGTTGTATATCTCCTAAATAAAAAAACCAGAGTTGTGTTTTCAAAACAAAAAGGCTTTTTTATTCATTCTGGAGAGCAGAGAGAAAAGTGGGAAGAGAGAGCAGGGGAGGAAAGGTACACGGGGCAATTCAGGGACTTCTTGTGGAGAGACCCAGGAGAGAGTTTCACAGGTGGCCTTGGCTGAAACTCTCTCTCACGGCCTCCCAGATGAGCACAGCCCCCTGATGTGCTCTCCTGATGGCACTGATGTCTGGCTGTTCATACATCCTGGCTAGCCGTTCAGCCTCTGCCCCTTACCCTGGCAGGAAAGTCTCCCCCTTGTTCTCACAAAGGTTGAGGAGCACACAACATACTGCCACCATGTAAGGGATGTTGAAGTCGCTGAGGTCCATGTGGGTCAGGAACTCCTGCACCTCTCCTTTGGGCAGCTGAAGGCATCCTCCACCACCATGTGGCACCTGCTGAGCCTGGCATTGAAGTTCTCCTTGGTGGGATCCAGGCTGCCCATGTAGGACTTCATAAGCCAGGAGAGCAAGGGGTAGCTGAGTCGCCCAGGATGCCCATGGGCATGTCCATGTCCCCAACTCTGATGGTGCAGTCGGGGGAAAAAATTGCCGGCATGCATCTTCTGGAACAGGCTTGAGTTCTGGAAGATGTGGGTGTCGTGCACCTTCCCCAACCAGCCAATGTTAAAGTCTGTGAATTGTCCCTTGTGGTCCACCAGGGCCTGAAGCACCATTGAGAAATACCCCTTTCTGTTGATATAGTCTGAGGCATGGTGGTCAGGGGCCAGGATGGGGATGTATGTGCCGTCTATGACCCCCACCCACAATTAGGGAAGTCTAGAGCAGCAAAGCCAACCATGATGGGGTCAACATTCCCCAGAGTGATGACCCTCCACAGAAATATGGTATTGATGGCCTTGACTATCTGCAGGAGCACAGCCCCGACTGTGGACTGTTCAGCCCTCCACAGGCCGAACTGGTTCCCGATGGAGCGGTAGCTGTCCAGCGCAGCAAGCTTCAGTGGGGCGATGGCGATGCGCTTCTGGAGGAAGATGGTGGATCTCATGCGGGTGTCCTGTTGCCTGAGAGCAGGGGTGAGCCACTCTCAAAGCTCTAGGAAGGTGGCCTTCTGCATGCAGAAGTTCTGGAGCCACTGTTGGTCGTCCCATAGCTGCAGGATGATGTGGTCCCACCAGTTGGAACTGGTCTCCCTTCACCAGAAGCAGTGTTCCACAGTGTGCAGGGGATTGTGCATCACTTGCTGCAACAGGAGTGCCAGGGCCTGGGCAAAGGGATCCTGTGGTTTGGGCTGGTAGCAGCATGTGGGCAGTCTGGATAAACAGAAGCATGAGGCCTGTGAGCCCGCACTGCTTTGCAGCAGCTCTGCCTCCATGTTGGAAGTACGGTGGCAATCAGATCACATGGCATGAGTTTGGTGTCCTGTGAGGGGGTAGGCAGTGAAGGAGTGTCGTGAGACACAGCCGTAGAGAGGAGCCCCTGAAAGAACAAGTTTCAGCTAGCCTCAGCAAGCAACCATAAGAAGTGTCCTCCCTCTTGGTGCCCACCCCAGAGAGCTTCTGGGAGGCTTTAAATCTGATGCAGGCTCCAATCAGTGTGGACATTCTATTTCAAATTAATCCTGAGATATTTCAGTGGTGCCTTGTAATGTGGACCCACTATTTCAAAATTATTATTTTGGGAGTTAGTATTTCAAAATAACTTATTTTGAAACAATTTCCTAATATAGACATGCCCAGAATGTGGTGCTGTAACTAAGAAGGCAAATACAATACTTAGATGTATAACTATTTGCAAGATCAGCCTCTTCATATTCTTACTACAGCATAATCTCCCTTTACTGTAAAATGATGGTAGTTTTTCTAGAAGTCTTGCTATCTCACACTTTCATGTCTTTTGATGGTGATACTGTAAATGCAGTAATGCTGATGAATGTGGAGCTCTACAATTTGTAACAAGTGTATTTTAGATTTACCAGAACAAAAGTATAAAAATATATAGCTCTGCCTCTCTTAGTCCAATAATATAATCCATTATTCCAGTTAAAGCTGCAAACAAAGTTTTTTTAAGCCAACACTTTTGATTACAAACTGTGATTTTAGAATCTCTGAGGACAAGAAGTTCTATACAGGGTCAAACTGACATGAACAAAACAGGCTGAATGTGTTATAGAAGAGTCTATTGTGCTCTCTGTACAGATTCTTTAGTGCAGGATGCCAGATTTGACATTATAGAACTCAAAAGCAAAATCTGAGTTGTATTAGCTGTAATTAAAATCTTTTATTTGTGTCAGTTAGGTACATGATGTCCCTAAGAGATGTTATCTCAGAAATAGGGGAGGTTGAACTGTCTCTGCAATAAAGCTTAGAGCATATTTTAAAATTCATTAGAACCCACTACAATCCTTCTAAACGCTATTAAAAATCCCCTGAAACTCCACTTGGGTCTATGCAGTTCATCTAGCAGGGGCAAGATGCTCTATCCTAATTTATGTTAAACTTCCACATTCAATAGATAAAAGTTAAATGATTATCAAGGTTACCTTTGCTCAGTAGACTAAGCATAGAAGGCAAAAGACATGTAATCCATTGTGGTTGTGATAATCAGATTTCTGAAAGGTGTATTACCTTTGACTTCAATGGAGTTACTCTTGATTCTCATTGGCATGTGTGGGATGAGAATCAATCCCTATCCCTCCACAGGTGCTGGATAGGGATGGATGGGGAAGTGTAAAAAATGTGTTGAAAACAGGTGTGGCATTTATTTCTTCCAGTCCTGCCTTGCTAGTGGTAGCATGTGGGCATGGACTGCAGGTCCCTACTCAGACATGGCACTAAGCATAGCTGAGCATACTGAATGCTCTATACCTTGAATTTCAGTGCACTTGCAAATACAATATAGTCACCTACAGCTAATGAAGGGAGAAGAGCTCCCTTTGTCCAACCACCCTTCCATTTAGAGGAAGCTACAATTTATCCTTAAAACTTCAGTTTTCTATTAAAACTAAAGAATGGGTCATGTCTTCAGCTAGTATAATCTGGTATAGCTATCAAAGTCAGTGGTGCCATATCAATTTACACCAGATAAGGATCTGCCCCACAGTGTATTCCTATTAATCTATTACATTTGTATTTCATTCCCAGCAAGAACAATCATAATATCTTCCATGATTCATTTTAAAATAACAAAATTGCCAGATTTATATTACTTTGGTTCAAATAGTCTTGAAAGATTTAAGAATAATGGATAAATCTTACCATAATGTTAGAACTTTAGCCAAGAGGCTCCTATTCAAAAGCACAGTATATTCCTGAATTGTGTGCAATAGTGTGATCATTTATTATATTACTATCTGCTGGTGGCATGCACTACTTAATCATTAATACCACCATGGTGTAAATAGAAGCTTCCTCACTTGCATCCAAATATGAACCCTTATGTTAGATTGGGGTTAGCTGTTTCTAGCTGACTTTCAATTTGTAGAAACACTCTGAAGTATAGTTTATCAGCGCCAAAGTTGCTTTACTAGAAGTTTATGGAAATAGTTAGAAAATTACTTCTACTACTGACAAGCACTTTTGCTGTAAAATGTTGTTTATCAATAGTCTCAAGTCTGTCAAGGAAGAACTTGGTGCATCTATGATGTTCAGTACCTGATAACATATGAAGAAAAATTTCAACAACAACAAATAGTCTAGTAGCACTTTAAAGACTAACAAAACATGCAGATGGTATCATGAGCTTTCATGGGCAAAACCCACGTCTTCAGATGACCGCAGTATAATGAGTCTAGATCCAAGGATAAATAAGGGAAGGAGGGAGGCGGGCGGGAAGAAAAAGAGAAGGGGGGGGGGGGGGGGAAGAAAAAGAGAGATAGTGAGTAGATAAAACTTAAAAAAATAACGATTAGTCTAGTAGCACTTCAAAGACTAACAAAACATGTAGATGGTGGGTGAGTAGATAGTTCAAGTAGTTACAGGAGTCTGTTAAGAACCATTAGCACCTCTGTTGGTTGGTTGGTTAAGTTATTGAAAGGTGGAAGATAGTGTGTGAGCCATCTAGTATCCCTGTTTAGACTATTATCATAAGAATAACATTTGTGAATGAAGTTAATTTCCAATCCTTCTCTGTGCATTTGGCTTGTGGAATTGGTCCGAAACAAAATGGCAACTTGAAGGTCCATTAATGAGTGTCCAGGAAGATTAAAGTGTTCTCCAACAGGTTTTTGTGTGTTGCCTTTTCAGATATCTGATTTGTGTCAATTGATTCTTTCCCGCAGAGATTGTCAAGTTTGGCCACTATACATTGCAGTGGGGCATTGCTGGCATTTGATGGCATAGATCACTTTAGTGGATGTGCAGTCAAATGAGCCTTTGATTTAGTGGCTGATGTCATTGGGTCCAGTGATGAAATTGTTAATATAGATGTGTGTGCAGAGTTGGCAGCGGGGCTGTTTGCAGGGATAGGTTCCAAGATAATTATGATGTAGCTGTGTTGCGTGGTTACCGGAAAGAATTCGTCTGAGATTAGGGGGTTGTCTGTAAGCGAGAATAGGCCTTTCCCCCAAGGCCTCTGAGAGTGAGGGGTCATGTTCCAGGATAGGATGTAGATTGTTGATAATGCATTGGAGGGGTTTAAATTGAGGACTGTAGGTGATAAGTGGAATTCTGTTGTTTTCTTGAACTATCTACTCACCATCAACATGTTTTGTTAGTCTTTGAAGTGCTACTAGACTATTTATTATTTTTTACATTTTTCCTGTTACAGACTAACTCGGCTACCCCTCTGAAGCTTTTGAACATATAAAGAGTTTCCCAAAAATCTTTTGCCAGTAATACAAATGCAGCATCTCCCCTTGGGATTTTTTTGTTTTGTTTTCAAAATGTTAGCCCCATAATTCTTTTGACATTATAAGGCAAAAGGTTGAAATCAGATCTGAAAATCTGTGGCAAATGTGAATTGGATATGTGTTCAAATAACTCAAATGATCTTTTATGGGTTAGGTGGCAGATGTCCAGAACTCTAAATGAGAACATTTAATGATGCAACCAAACAAAGCTTTCATGGCCAAATACATGTTGGCTATAACTCTACTGAAGTAAATGGAATTACACTTGATGTGAACTTGGCCACGTATGTGGAAATGGATTAAGCTTCTGTGTATTTTTAATTTTAAAAAGTATATGTCTCACTGTCTTAGATGGAAAAATCTTTGCATATTATATAATACCCTTGTATTGGGTGTAATCGTGATCTGGTCACTGCTTTCTAAATTCCCCAGAGTGTGGAATTTACTACAGCACTTAAGAGAGCACTTCCTTCCCCTTGTATCAGGAGATCTGCCCCAGTCTTTCCAGCTGCCAGGGAATCATCCCCCTCTTCACCCAGGCCCTCTCAAAGTCTTTTTAGGTCCAGTTCTCCAGCTCTGGAGATGTCAGCAAGTAACTTCCTCCACTTCTCTCCTGCCTTCAGCCCCCAGGAAAGTCCCTCTACCGCTGCCAATGCCTTCACACGTGCATTTCTGAAATGAGTACAAGCCAGCAAACCCTTCTTTCTGCTCTCCTAGCTTCAACCTTCTGCAAAGGACCATTTTCTGCTTCCCAGGACTCCTCTACTCCCCTGATCTCTGACATCTGCCCTTCCTGACTGAACTAGTCTTCCCTAGTTCCCTAGCACTCCCTCTCCCTGATACTATCCAACCCTCGGGTGCTACCCCGGCCCCGTAATTGGCCAAATGGGAGCACTGGTGCTGGTACTAACAGGGCTCAGCCACTCTGTGACAATGCCTTCACAGAGGTAGGAGTTACTGACTTTTCATTATTTGTTATGAGCCATGGGTTGACAGTGGATATAAGAGGAGCTCTATGCAAATGCAGAGGTTGGACTATGCAGAACATTGTGCAAATGGACCAAATTTAAATCAATTGGGTGCAAATGGACCAAATTTAAATCAATGCATCAAATTTCTAAAATCACTGACAAAATAAGTATTAAAATAAGATTCAAAATTATACAAATTCTGGAGGTATATTGCTCCCACTAAAACTAGCAGAAGTTCTGCGTTTAATTTCAATAGGAGTAAGTCACTAGTCTTTACAATCAGGTTATTTGCATGCTTCTGTGACTTCTTCGAGACCCAGGGAAAATATGAAAAGGTCTAGCCACTAATTTAAACACAGCAGATATTCAAAAGACTCCCTTCTGTTACTCTTGGTTATGTACTGCTTTAAAAAAAAAATAGTGTCCAACACTGTTTGCTTGATGACTGAGTGAAAGAATGTTTTCACTTAACATCTGTGCTCCTGCGTACAATTTATCTTTGGATTAATCTTCTACACATAACAAACCTTCAGGGTAAATTAAGCTAAAAGCGAAAATCTTCAAGAGTGTCACACTTAACAAATGTTTTAATAGTCACACAGGCTATGTCTACACAGCTGCATTATTTTGGAATAACTAAGGTTATTCATAAATAACAAAGAGCACATCTACACAGCAAGCTGCTATTTCAAAGTCATGGAGAGCTGGAGGACGTCTTACTCCGACTCCTGTCACCCTCATGTTACACAGAGTAAGGGAAGTCGAAGGAAGAGTGTTCTTCCTTCAACTTCCTGCTGTGTAGACAGTGCCAAAAGCTGAATTAAGCCATTTTGACTTCAGCTACGCAATTGACATAGCTCAAATTCCGTAGCTTAATTCAACTTTTTCCCTGCTGTGTAGATGTGCCCATAGTGCTGTATTAGTGGACATTTTAGAAAAAAAATAATTCAGATGCATTTATTTATCTGTTTTTCTTTCAAATAAAACCCTTTTGCTGAAAGAGTGACTTCCACAGAATTGGGGTAATGCCAGAGTATTGGGCTGCATCTGTGTGCTCCTAGGGTTGCATAGGAACTGGGGCAGAATGCACATGACTAACACAGTGATAGAAGGGATTCCATAAACCACTCTCTCAAACTCGAGGACTAGCACCTGTAGTCTGGAAAAGTAACCCCAATCATGAGGGCTAGAAATTTACTATAGTGTATTTATTTTTTAATCAAAAGCCTCGCTTTAGATTTTGATATAATCGCATTAGCAGGCTGGATGCTTAACTCTTGTTGATTTTTCATCTAACTTTTTAAAATAGTGCTAGATGCCTATCTGCATCCTTAGGGTGGATGAACAACTATGTAAATCTGGTCTTTACACAAAAGTGACTTAGAATTAGAAGCCTACGTGTGAAAATCACTTTTGAAAATGGGACATGGTCTCTTAAGTCACTTAGGCAAATCTGAAAATGTTGTGACCCTGAGGAAGAGGGAAAGGATTTTGTCACTAGAGCCAGGCTCTAAACTGAGGTAAATGCACAATCGTAGAAGAACTCCAATATTCATTTTTTAATTTTTAATAAGCCTTCATTTGTGTATGTTTTTTCCCATACAGCAAACTTAAATATAAAGACACTTTATTCCTTAGTGTCATTAATATAGGCCACATTTCCCTATCCTCCTTTGATAACTATGTCTCTTAGCCACAAACTCTTATGGAAGACTATTGTTTGAATTTTAGGTATAAACAGCTACAAGTAATTTTCATAACTGAAAAAGACATATTAAACTTACATGTAACTTGTAAAGAAATTCTCAGAATGCCTGTCTCCTTATAGGGGTACGTCCTGATCCAGAGCCCCTTCCTGACTGATCTTAGAATTGCTGCTTGATTAGAAGAGACTTTCAGGCACATGCAGTCATCTCATTGGGATAGGAATGGGATGTGACTTAAGCAGAACTCTCAGGCTACGTCTAGACTGCAGGCTTTTTGCTCAAGAAGCTTTTGTCGGAAGAGATCTTCCGCAAAAACTTGCACAAGAGAGCATCCACATTGCAAAAGTGCATCAAAAAAAAAAAGTGATGCACTTTTGCGAAAGAGAGTGTCCAGACTGCCTGGATGCTCTCTTGCAAGTAAGCAGTGATTGCTATGGACAGAATGGGTGCTTTTTTCCTCTTCCCTCTTCTTGCACAAAACCCCCCCTCTTCCCCGTCCACATACTTCTTTTTTCACAAGAGCTCCTGCTCAAAAAGGCATTCTTCCTCGTAGAATGAGGATTACCATTTCTGAAAAAAAACCTTTGATCTTTTGATTTACTTGCGCAAAAATGTGCTTGAGGTATGGATGCTCCGCAAGTTTTTGCGGAAAAATGGCGATTTTTCCGCAAAAACTCTGTAGTGTAGACATAGCCTCAGTTTAACATGTCTCCCCAATTGGTCTGTGAATGTTGCTAGTAGGCTTTCTCTTATGTGAAACCTCCTGTGGCCTTCTGACTATCTGAGGAGACACTATAATAAAGTTACAATGGCCCCCTATAAAAAAATCCAACATCTTAAATGATTCCACTGGGTCTTATCAAATCCCATGTTTTAAAAATAGCAAATGGCTCTGCAAGAGGAGGAATCTTTCAAACTGGTAGAACTTTTAGCTCACCTGTTATAAAGGGGTATACACCAGTGTCATGTTGATAGTTGGTCATACACGGGATATTGAGGTTGGATCTGAATATATAAGATTAATCCTTCCCTAAATCACCCTATTTCCTTTCTTAACCCAGGACTGGGACAATTCCAAATAATCTATACTCGATTTTATAGGGAAATTATTTTCCCCTGTGGAAATTTTTGAGGGAAAACATAAAAATAATGTGTCAAAATTTTCCATAGAGGAAAAAAAAATCTGGTTTTGATTTTTTTTTCTTGCTGCTGAAAACAAAAAATGCTATTAATAAATGCTGCTGTGGTGGCTTGTGGAAGTGGTAGTTTGGATGCCTCATGTCTTTATTTTACTATATCAGAATCCCTGCTTTGCTGAATCACCACAGTTCAGCATGAGAGATGTAGTTTGGGTGAGAAAACCAGCCCATAAAGGAGAATACAAGCAAGAGGCAGGTGTACTACATGGCATCATAGTGGCCTTTCTGAATAGAATTTTTTTTCTTTTCTGGGGTTCAGCCAAAAGTACTTTGGGGGTTGCATGGGTTTGTTTATTTGTTTTTGACAAAGACAAATGTTTCTGTGGAAAGCAGACCATTTCTGTAAACAAAACAAAACAGTTTGATGGAAAATTAGGTTTTACATTAAAAACAGTTTTGATGGAAGATTTTTGACTGACCCTAATTTATAGACATTTTGAAAAGGAACATTATACTTTGTATGAACCATATGTAAACATATCCTCATTTCTCTTTCACTGTGCCCTTACATACTAACAATCTAATTTTGTAGCTTTTTGTGCTGGTCAAAGGAATGGCTTACTATTTTGGCTTTATAAAATCTCATGATAGAACTCTTTATGAAAGATAGTGCAAACTGTGTAGTTTCCTTTGGGTCTAAACTATTTCTCCTTGATCATAAAAGCCAACTTAGTGCGCTTTTGGATTTTCTTTTGAAGTTTTCACAATATGATGATTTAAACTTTCTGAATAATTAGAAAAAACAGAAGCAAGACCCAATCGAGAGAAATATATCTTCTTTTGGGGTTTGCCATTGAGTTTGTAATCCTGGGGATCAATACCTTGTGGATAAATGTACTTATGTTTCCTGGCAAACAAAGAACTATTGTATTGTGCTTTCTTTAAGATGAAATAGAAAACATGGGGGAATGAAGGAGTCGATGGTGTATAGGAATAAAAATCCCCAGAGTTGTTATGAACATGCCACTTAACAACTACTGCAATACCTTCAGAACAGAAGCAAAAGCAAAGGAGGATTAATTATAAAAATGCACACCATGCATACCAAATGGTTATATCCTGCTGTTATTAAAACATCAGTGGTATAACTGAGTACAACTGCAATGTATTAGTGTTATGAAATATTTGTAAGTTTCATGACTAACAATGTGAAGACAGGATTTTTAAAGTTTAACAAATCAGGTTCTAGCTAGTGCCAGAAGTAGTAGACCTAACTTGATGAAATAGTTTGAAAAAACTATGGCAAATCCAAGGCCGTGCCAATTTGACTGATTTTGAGTTTTAAATCTGATTTGATTGAATTAGTCACAGATCAGAACTCAGATCAGAGTTTATGCTTTTGGCTGTTATTTTAGTAAAAATTGGACAGGATGGGGGATACAAAATAGTGGGTCCTCCATCTATTTTTCTGAATAAGTTGCTGCCTGTCTATCTCACATGAAGAGAAATAAATACAATAAACTAATGATGCTAAAAGACTGATTTTAAACAAGCTCCTCAGTTTTCTTCCCTTTGCCATTGCAAACAGGCATGTTATCCAAAATATTTTAATATAGCGCTTTTCTAAATGACTGACAAACCTAACTAAAGAAAATAATTATTATAAGTAAATAATTATAAGTAAAACAATGAGTAGTCTTGTAGCACCTTTGAGACTGAGAAAAATATATATAGTATCATGAACTTCTGTGGGCAAAACCCACTTCCTCAGATGAGCAGAGTGGAGAGAAAAGATGAGACCCTCATAATTTATAACAGAAAAAGAAGGGGAAGGGAAAAATTCCTGTCAATTTTAGTGCCCTTGCTAATGAGGCTAATAGAGTGGACTGGAAGTGCCCCATCTTAGCTTTTGATTCAATTGGTTGGTGAATGTAAGGAAAGCAGGTTTTATAGAGGCCTATCCTGTTCAGGTCTTTGTTCAAGCCATGAGCGAGAATGTCAAATTTCCATAAAGGACAATTCTGCACTCTATCTCTGTAGCTGGTTTTTCAGATTCCTTTGTAGAAAAATTAATAAAGGGGAAAAGCCAAGAAAACTAGAAAGAGGAAAGATCTAGTGATATAGTGATGTATAAAGTAAATTTCTATGGTATCATAGGGCAAATGTTGAACATTCTCATAATTGGTGTTATTCTTGAAAACTATTGGACTATTTCTCTTCTCATTAACAACAGTGTTATTTACATCATTCATGTTACCCTCAGTTATATTCATTAGCAGAGAAGAATCAGGGCCTGTTGTTGGACATCCTTCCGCCCCTTCGCCCCCACTCCCGCCCCAAAAATCTAGCAGTTATTTCTTTTTTTCAAAGCTGAACTTCAGAACACCAAAAATGGTAACATTTAAGTTGGATAAAAACTCTATAAATTGTATATGCATTAAAGGGTAACTTAGTGAAAGGATTCAAGATATATGTTTGAACTGTCAGAAAAATTACATAAGAAAAAGAGAGGTGACGTATTCCAAACAGAGCAGGGATCAGACAGGTTGTGGGTGAATATTAAAAGCCAATTTCAGCCTTTGGACATGTCTGCGAAGAATTTAGTCCAAATAGTTTATTATTAAACTATAGGGGGATATAAATGCAAATGGCAAAGGGAACAACTGGTAAACACATTCTTTAAATCAGAAATTAAAAACTAATTCAAAGACAGCACATTGAAAACAAAGGAAATGGAAACTGGGAGTTCTTGTTCTTCTGAAAAAAATAAAATTGGCACATAGGAAAGGGGGAGTGTAATCTAAAGGAAATATATAAAAAAGAAATATGATGTAATTAATGTTACTGAAACTTGGCTGCATCAGGACAACAGATCTGGATATCAAGTTCTAGAATTTAAAGACCGCAGGCAAAATAGGCTCCACGGGATAATAGGCACTACAGTTGACAATAGTGGTGAAAGAGGATACTCTGAAGTATAAATGACATACACAGATTGACTGATTGTAATAGTAGAACAGGCTGTTTGAACTTAGATTAAAAATAGAAATATAAAAAACAATAGTATTTGTAAATCATTAGAGCTTTTCAGGGCAGGATGAAAAGAAAGATCAACCTGAGAAGGGAGACTTATCAAAAGGTTTGAACAATTATCTTGGGAGAAGTCAGTTAGCTTAACACTGGCTGGAAAAAGAATTATAGAATAACTAACGAAAGATGCCATGGAACTATATTCCTGTACGGTTATTATTGAATAATATAAAGCATTAGAAATTATTTGGGAAATGAATTATGTCTGAACAAGAGGAAATAGGTAAGTAATTTGGTGTTAGCAATCCTAATATAGTTGGCTTTCAATATTTACCAATGTAAAAAGATAATGAAAAACAGTGGCTGCATAAAAACAGATAAGGAGAAGATACACAATGTAACTCATGGAGATGAATTTGAGAAGCATTTTATAAATATATATATAATAGTTTATATGCTCTAAGCAGGTGTGGAATTGGAGGTATTATGGTGATCTAGATCAGACTGAGGAATATAGCTAAAGTCTACACTAAGATGTTATTTCAAAATAAACCCCCTTAGGTCGAATTTATAAGTGGAGCATCCACACTACGCTTAATGGGCTGCTTATTTCAAAATCTATACTCCAGCTGTCCTCGGGGAATAATGCTAATTTTTAAATAGTTATTTTGAAATAGCATTAGTGTGGACGCTCCGAAGCTGCAAATTCAAAATAATTGGCCTCCAAAGGCCACTTGCACCTGCAGCTCTGACCGCCCTGGCTACACCTGTCATCTCCACTTCTGCCCACCTCCTGCGGAGCTTAAAACTCCTGGCAGCAGGAGAAGGGCTTGTTGCATGTGGCCAGCTTTGAAAGCCGCGTGCAACACAGCAGCAAGCAATATAGCTATGAGCGACCCCAGTGCTTCAACAGACCCTCCTATGGCTGCCAGCAGTCCTGCTACTCCCTAGGCTGCACTGGCCAAGGAGGCAAGAGAGCTCTGGACTAGACTGGTACAGAGATCCTGGACCTCATTGAGATCTGTGAGGAGGAGGCCAACCTCCAGGATTGCCACACCAGAAAGTGAAATGCTGACAGCCATGGCCAGATCGCCTCCAGCCTGACCAACAAAGGCCACACCCAGATACTCATTCAGTGCCAGAAGAAAATCAAAGAGCTCTGGAAGGCCTACCAGAAGGCCGAGGAGCAGAGCAATGCTTCAGGGAAGCACCACACAGCTGCTGCTATTATGATCAGCTGGATGCCATCCTGGGAGGGAGGCTGGTCACGTCCCCATCGTCATTGAGTCTGGCCAGGATATGCCTACCATCAGCTTCTACGAGGGTGGGGTGGCGGACAAGGAGGAGAAGGCGGCCAGCCAGGACACCATGCCTGCCAGCCAGGGCCTGCTCCTGACCCTGGAGCCAGTCCCCACCTCCCAGGATGCTTCCCAGGCTTTGAATGACCCAAAGAAAGGCACTTCAGGTGAGTTATATAACTTTCTCTATCACACAGGGGCAGGCGATGGGCTGAGAGGGTCTGCGCTCTCCTCTCTCGGCCTACTCGGCTTAGGACTGGACAATAGCCTGTACACATGGATGCACATGGAGCGCCAGTCCAGAGCACTCAGCTCAGTCCTTCTCAGAAGGTTACTGGAGAGGCCTGCCTTACTTGGGCCTCTGTGGTGGGACACCTTCCCATGGCACACCACCACTAAGAAGGCTGGGATCATGGAACCACACAGCAGTGCCGCACACAGCACAGGGTCATGCCCGCACTCAGGCAGCTTTCACTCCTGGTCAAGTGCAGCGATGCAGAGGAAACTGATCCTGTGCATGGAAACCTGGTGGGGGAGGAAGAGGAGGCGAACCCAGTAGCACTCTCTCCAGCAAGCACCATCTGCCCCTCATGCACCTCTCCAAACCGTTCCCCCAACCCCTCACCCTTTCCTCTAGCAGGCAGGGATAGAAATTCTCTCTCTGTGGGATGCCTCCAGTGCCAGACCCGATGTGTGCGGGACACAGTAGGAAGTCGAGCTTCCCCCTTCTCCCCTCTTGCCCACAGTCTCCTGGTCTGGCTGGCACCTTCTCATGACTGCTTGTCCCTAGGCTGTGGGTGTCGTGATGCTCCTCTGGGATGTCTGTGCCCCTGAGCAAAAGTGCCCACTGTCTAGGAAACATATGGCCTTGCTTGAAGCACATCACCAATGTCTGAACCAAGACCTTTGGTGTGGGCTCAGAGATTAGGGCTTGACTTCATGCACAATGTCTCCTGGGATGAGTGCCCTTGTAACTTTTCTTCACAGTTGGGCCACCTGTGAGTTTGGCGTATCCCCCACGTCATATGCCATCTACCCAACTCCATAGGATCTGCAGGAGGAAACAAACCCAGGGGGACCAGATGCATGAGCAGATGGCTGCCTGCAGTCTCTCATCTGGGGGTTTGAGGATGAGCACCAGGAGTGGACCGCCAGTTGGGAGGAGTGCTGGGCCAATTGGGAACAAAGAAAGGCCACCTGGGACCAGCTGGTGAGCCAGCACGACACCATGTGCTCCTCCCTCACCTCACCTCAGTGATGGAGTGCATGGCATCATGCATGGAGCTGGCCACCAGCCATCTCCCTGCCCAGCCCCATAACTTCCCCTTTTCCCTCACCAGGAGCTGCTGGGGCCCCATAACATGGGGCACTGTTACCTGTTGGGCAGCTGAAGCTTTCTGACCACCCAGAGGCAGGTACTAGTTCCAGCCCCATCCCTGAACCCTCCTCCCACTTCCCCCATTCCAGGTTCTTTACCCTCTCCCTCCCCTCTTTTAGGTCCCCCCAATAAACAATCCTGTTTTTTCAAGAAACATGTTTTTATTATTTGTTCTGCAGGGGAGGCGGGGAAGACTGGAAGGGAGAGCAGAGGAAGGGAGGAGTGGGGGATGAAAGGCACATGCAGGGAATGCAGAGACCCCTTGTGGAGAGGCACAGGGAAGAGTCTCACAACTGGCCTTGCACAAAATTTTCCCTCAAGGCCTCCCGGATGATCACAGCCCCTTGATAGGCTCTCTGTATAGTACTAGTGTCTGGCTGCTCAAATTCCCTAGCCAGCCATTCAGCCTTAGCCCCTGGCAGAAAAATCTCCCTCTGGATTTCACATAGGTTTTGGAGCACACAGCAGGCCCCCACCATGAAGGGGACATTGTGCTCACTTAGGTCCAGGTAGGTGAGGAAACTCCTGACCCTCCCCTTTAAACAGCTGAAAACACATTCCACGAGTATGCAGCCCCTGTTCAGCCTGGCATTTAAGTGCTCCTTGATGTGGTCCAGGCTACCCATGTAGGGCTTAATAAACCATGGGGAGCAAGAGGTAGGCTGTGTCGCCCAGGATGATGATGAGCATGTCCACCTCCCCAACTCTGATGGTGCGGTCGGGGAAAAAAGTACTGACATGCATCTTTGGAACAGACAGGAGTTCTGGAAGATGTGGGCATCGTGCGCCTTTCCCAACAAGCCAATGTTCATGTCAGTGAAGCATCCCATGTGATCCACCAGGGCCTGCAGCACCATAGAGAAGTACCCCTTTCTGTTGGTGAAGTCCAAGGTACGATGGTCAGGGATGTGCATGCCATCTATGACCCCCCAAAGTTGAGGAAGCCCATGGCAGCAAAGCCTTCCACATTCTTCCACGATTGCTGACCCTCCATAGCAGCATGTGGCTGATGGCCTTGGCTACTTGTATGAGCATGGCCCTGACAGTGGATTTCCTCACAATGAACTGGTTTCCAATGGAATGGTAGCTGTCAGGTATGGTGGGCTTCCAGAGGGTGATGGCCACGCACTTCTGCATGGGGATGATGGGTTGCAGTCAAGTGTCCTTTCGCCTGAGGGCAGGAATGAGCCACTTGGAATTTGCATATCCTCTTTTGAAAATTCTACGTAGTCTAGACATAGCCTAAGTGTTTGTGACATTAAAATGCAGTGGAATCTGGCATACTGCAATAAATGTGCCCTAAACATCCATGAACATTTTTTCATAAATTCCATTGACCAATTTTTTAGTCAAGTTGTGAAGAAAATTCTACACGTACAGATAACACAATTTTTCACATGCTTCGGGTAACTGGTTGTGCAGGCAGATAACTGTGGTTATTTACAGATACAGTCAACTGATATCTGCCTGAAGTCATACTGATTGTGTTCACAAATTAAGCATTCAATTGCATACAAAATATTTATCAAATAGACAATGTGTAAACTCTTGACTTGTGTGAAACAAAATCTTGTAAAGAGCACAAAATATGACTAACCCATTTATTTTTTCTAGAGGTTTTTATTACTCCCTTTCTTCGAGATTTGTTCATTGCCAAAATGCAGTGTTAGTGTTTGTTTATGAGATATTCCAGTGCTCTGATTCTCTTGCTTAGGATGTTAATGTCTTTTGCATTCTGAAAAAGGCATTATAGGGTATGACTCATATTAGTTTGTACTGTTCCCAAGCAAAGAACTTATTCAATAGACTTACTCTGTGTGGTCTAGAGTTAAAAAGAATGGCCTAAACTTTTAAATGTGAGTGCCTATATTTGGGTTCCTCCATCCCTATTTAATAGACCTGGTCAGAATATAGAATGACTGTCAGTTCTGTGGAAAATTTTGACATTTCAAATTCCTTTTCTCCTGGATTAGAACAGAATGTGGAATTTTTGAAATGTTACCACAAACATAAATTCTGAAAAGTTTATTTTAATATTTTCAAAATAAAATATATCAACACATTTCATTTTGATTTTTCCATTTTTATTATATAATAAACAGTATAGCTAAAAAGAAACATTTCTTTTTACAAAATTGATACTTTTACATATAACATTTCAACTTCATCAAACCAATGTTTTCTAATGGAAAACTGGTCACCTAGGAAAAATGTAACCAGCTCGATATTTAGGCACTTAATACAAGTGATCTGATCTTCAACTCTGCTGAACATTTTTTTGGTTCCCTTGAGTGCTATTAGATATGGGGTCCTTAGCACATTTCAAAATCAGGTCACTTATATTCATGTCTAAACATGGAAGGTGAATTTAGGCATCCACGTTTCAACATTTTGGCTACTGTGTCAGTGCTTTGAGAGAACACAATCCATCTTTTCTAGGCTATTAAATCATAGATCTTTATGTTCTATAGCATGAATTGTTAACTTTTCATTACAAAAGCAATACAATAATTTGAATGGTTTAGTTAAACAATTATATTGAAGAAAGAAGGATATGTCAATAAAATAATTAAGGATCAAAGATGAAGGCTGAGATTCCTTCTCCTGAGTTATAGATCTGTTCCAAATAAAGTAATGCAAGGCTAATCCTTTGTTTTCACAGAATTACATTACATGACATTATATTCTTGACACCTTTACCTTAGCTAGGCTACGGCTATACTGTAGCCCTTTTTCCGGAAAAGCTTATGCAAATGAAGTGCGGCGTGGAATATCACCGCACTTTATTTGCAGAAGTAATGAGCAGCTGCTTTTGCGCAAGAGGCTTTTGTGCAAAAAAAGAAGCTGTGTAAACGGTTCCTTTTTGAACAAAAAAACCCTCTTGCGCAAGAGCCGTTCTTCCTGAAAAAATGAGGAAGAACGACTCTTGCGCAAGAGGGGGGTTTTGCGCAAAAAGGAGCCATCTATACTGTTTGTTTTTGCGCAAAAGCCTCTTGCGCAAAAGTGGGTGCTCATTACTTATGCAAATGAAGCACGTCGATATTCCATGCTACACTTCATTTGCATAAGCTTTTCAGGAAAAAGGCTACAGTGTAGCCGTAGCCGTAGCCTTGATGTTCAGAAGCAAAGTGAGAAGCTAGGTCAAGAACTAATTATTGCAGAGGTTTTGGAACAGAAAACTTTTCAATTTTGGTATTGTTTCAAATACTGCAAATAAAAATTTCACAACTCTATGTCTGGGGAGTATAATTTATACTCCAATGAAGTGGAAGGGAACAACTCAAGAAAAACCAGCTAGAAGGGGTAAAAATGTAGCATATGCTTTATCTTACATCTTTCATCCCGTTCTGTTAGCTGATTTTACTATACAACTCTCGCTTTTCCTTTCTGTGACTTTCACTCTCTTCCACTAACTTACATTCACTTAGGCTATGTCTACACTACAAGGTTTTTGTGGCAGAGAGTATGCTAATGACAGACTCATTAGCATGAGTCGCAATGTCATTAGCATATTTTCTGCCGATGCTTTTTGCACAAGGGGTTTTTGTGTAAAAAGAAGCAGTGTAGCTGCTTCCATTTTGTGCAAAAACCACTTTTTGCTCAAGATCCTTATGCCTTCCCAGGAGAGGGATAAGGATCCTGTGCAAAAAGGGTTTTTTGCACAAAATGGAAGTGGCTACACTGCTTGGTTTTGTGCAAAAACCACTTGAGCAAAAATGGCTCCAATAGCTTATGCAAATGAAGTGTGCCAATATGCTAATCAGCACTTCATTTGCACACTCTCTGCTGGCAAAAGTTGAATTAACAGACTTTGTAGCCAAAATGTATTTTGTTCTCTGGATTTCTAGTATTTTCCTATTCAAACAGCCAATTACTATACACTATACCCTGTTTTTGTAAGTAACCCTGCAGTGAGGTTCTCTAAATCAAAGAGACATCTTCAGTTTTCCCGATACAAGTTTAAAGCAGCAGTGACCTAGAAACAATGAAACTCAAACATATAATTCCATAGCATGGCAGGAAAAATCTCACACCAATCACTATATTTTACCAGCTCATTGAAATGTCCATATGCAAAACCATCATTACCTAGTGGAAGATTCTGGAATTATAATGGAAATGTTACTCAGATTAGCAAATTTGCAGTAGATTCCACTCAATTTACATATATCTCTTCCCATGAAAGAAGACAGTAGGAAGGTTATATAATTCTTGGATTTTTTTTTTAATCTGTCATCGTATTTACCTTATTTGAGCAAAACTAATGCCATTCTTATCTATGGCTTTTAGTATAACTGGATTAATTAAATGACAGTTTGATGAAAAATGGAGGAGAGGAAAGGACTGCAATCATCTCACAATTGAAACCCCTCACCGCATCTTTACTGGGCAGCTTTGTTAGAAAGTTTGCATATCTTAGTGCAAGAACACCTGCAACAACAAATCTATAGAGACTTTCTTGGAATTTTGACTTTTATTCCACCAAAAGGTAAGTACTGACTTAATACAATAAAAGGGCCAAGTTTTCGTAGAAGATAGAGAGCCAAATTGAAACTTCTTGTTGGCAGATGCAGTTCTACTCAAGTCAATAGAGTTACAGCTTCTCACAGAAGGAATTTGAATTACTGTAGCATTGGCTTTTTCATGCATTCGGCAAGATGATTTTTTGCTTAACACTTGAAATGTTTACCTGGCTACATATTCCTAACTGTACATTGTAAAGGATTTATAAATACATTTGCCATGAGGTTGAACAATAGGAATTAATGAAGACTTCACTATGTAACAAATGTGTACTGGAACTTCTACAAGTAATTTTATCATAAATATTTGAAGTGGTCAGGTCCCTAGGCATCTGTTCATTTTATGTTTATTTTCCCCCTAGGCAGGTGGCTCTGCCTATGCCTAAGTCTTGTCCTGAACAGTCTACAATGCATATCTTATGAGTGAGTAAGCTGATGGCAAATGACAAGTGTTCACTTGTGATTACATAAAGAGTGACTTTATGTGCATTACTCTAAAGCAAAACTTCATTTGAATTTGACCATGGAAATGAATGTAATTTTTTGAAAAATTTAGAATTAAAGAAATTATCCTGGTAAACTAAGGAACAGAGTTGTGCACAGCATTTATTTCATTCAATATATAAAGTGTCTTTCTCCAAGTCAATACCATCAGTAATTGTCCAGGAACAAAATTATTTTCTGATTATCATTTGTAATCCATTACAACTTATTGGTTGGTTGTTAGTCACTCTCCTATAATATGCATTACTCAAAACAAGGAACAAAAATAATGTCAAACTGTGTAGTTTACATACAGCATATAGTTAATAGGCTGGATTTTGTTCTCAAACTGAGTAGTTGTGAGTAATAACTACTGATGCAAAAATCAGGCCACATTTGTGAATGATGCATAAAAAGAAAGCACTGACATGTAAGGTCCAGAAAAAGACCTGTTTTTTTTTTAAAACTTTCTAGCCTTTTTAGGAGGAAGATAAATACATTTGGTATAATGTAGTGGTAATGTAAAATAATATAGGGTTGGGAGAAGGGATGTAAGAGTTCTTGCTTCCCTCAACCCAGCCCACTGAGGGTGTGTCTAGACTACAGGGTTTTTTTGAAAAAAGTGGCCTTTTTTCGACAAAACTTCCCCTGCGTCTAGATTGCCGCCAAGTTCTTTTGAAATTAAATCAAAACAACATGGTGGTTTTTTTGACCGCGATAAACCTCATTTTACGAGGAAGAATGCCTTTTTTCGAAAGTGCTCTTTTGAAAAAATGCGTTCTTGAATGCAAAATGTGCTTTTTTGAAAAAGAACATCCAGACTTTCTGGGTGCTCTTCACAGGCTAGTGCCTGAAAAAAATCATTAGGGGATTGAAATTTAGAGAGAGTATGGCCAGTTATAAGGAATAAAACAGGCCTCAAACATCTAAACAAAATTTTATTCCACAGAGGATAGCATTTATTTGGCTATGTATATGGCCAAATATAATTTACAAATAGTTGGGTTCCTTCCTTTTGGAGTGTGAAAGAAAGATAAACTAGATTTATTCTACATTTTGTTTCCTCTTTCAGTTTCCTAATTTCATGTACCATATATTGTTTCCATGGCACACACATGAAGTCTCCAACTTACAAGATAGGCCCAAGAACAACAACAATAGAACACCACTTGTCATCAACTATAGCCCCCAACTTAAACCCCTCCAACGCATTATCAATAACCTACAACCTATACTGGAACAGGATACTACACTCCAAGAGGCCCTGAGTGACAGACCTAGACTCTCCTATAGACAACCACCTAACCTCAGGAAGATACTTACTAACAACCACAGGGCACACCTGGCTAGCACATCAATGCTAACCCTGGAACTTTCCCTTGCAACAAACCCTTTGCCAACTTTGTCCACATATCTACTCTGGTGACCCCATCACTGGACCTAACCGTGTCAGTTGTACGATCAAGGACTCATATTCCTGTTCGTCCAGCAATGTAATTTATGCCATCATGTGTCAGCAGTGTCCCTTTGCAATGTATATTGGACAGACTGCTCAGTCACTTCGCCAAAGAATCAATGCCCACAAATCAGACATCCAACATCTTCACAAAGAAAAACCTGTTGGTCTACATTTTAATCTACCTGGGCATTCCCTTGAAGACCTGACAATGTGCGTCTTACTTCAAAGAGACTTTAACACCAGATTACAGAGAGAAACTTCAGAACTTTCATTTATGCTTAAATTCGACACGTTACGAATGGGCCTTAATAAAGATGCTAATTACCTTACACATTACAAAGACAGCTTCCCCATCTACTGATAGTCCTAGTAACTCCAGATTAGCCACTCATTGACTTACAATAAGCTATTTCCTCCTTCCCTCTCCCTCGCCCCACCTTCTGTTCTAAAATCTGATTTGTTAGTTTATAATGTGTTCACTTTCTTCATTGTATTCCTTTGTTATATATGGTCATGCCAATTCTCTTTCAGAATATGATCTGAAGAAGTGGGTCTGGCCCACTAAAGCGCATCATCTAATAAACTTGTTAGTCTTTAAAGTGCTACATTTTTTCCTTTAATTATATACCTAGTTCCTCCTGAGACCTCTCAAAGACTAGTCATGTTATTCTGTATCTGCAAAAACAAAGAGGAGTCCTGTGGCATCTGAGGGTTTGTCTACGATATGGAGAAGATCAACACTGCCACAGTTGATCTTCAAGGGTTTGAATTAGCAGGTTTAGTGAAGACTGGCTAATTCAAACTGAGAAGGTGTGCCCATTGGCATCGGTAGTCCTGAGGAGTAAGGAAAGTTGCTGGGAGTGTGTGGGCAGTGCAAAAATGTGATTTAAGATATTTTGACTCCAGCTACATAATTAATGTAAATGGAGTTGCATATCATAAGTCAACTTTCCTCTTTAGTGTAGACCAGGTCTTAGAGACTAAAAGATTTATTAGGGTGTAAGCTCTTCATCAGATGAATTGGCATGGAGTTTACAGAGGCGTGTGTGTGTGTGTGTGTGTGTGTATAAACACACACACACACACATACACACACCAAAAGAAAGAGGGTACCTGTCTAAATGAAGCTAATCAAGTTAGGGTGAAAGTGGCTCATTCACAGCATTTGATGTGAAAATGTAGCTATCAAAAGAAGGGAAATTGCCTTTGTAATGTGTTAACCAGTTAAGATCCGTATTCAATTCTAAATTGGTAGTGTTGGATTTGCAAATGAATTCTGGGGCTGCTCTTTCCCTTTGTAATTGAGTTTTGAAATTATTTTGTAGAAGGATCACTACTTTCAAATCTATTACTAAATGTCCAGTGAGATTAAAGTGTTCTCCTATGGTAACATACATAAACCTGTAGGGGAACACTTTACCATCTCTGCACATTAAGTAATGGAGACTATTGTAACTTCTGGACTGTACTACCACTTCTCAATGGGACTCTTCCCCATAGAACACCCCTGTACCAAGTCTGAGCATTTGGATCCTGACATGAAAAGACAGGAAATTAATTTTGGCCAATGAAAACCCTATTCTTAACTAGATCTTGAGCTATCTCCGGTTTAACTTCAATACACAAGTGTTTCTGTTTACTTCAGTGAGTAAAGCAAACAGACCACTATGTCAAATTACCTTAAAGATACAAATCCTATTTTTAAATGTGCTTACCTGAGTTACTAGTAGCATGTTACAGCTGTGGTTCAGCACAGCACTTATAAACATGTGGTTAAATCCCGCTGACTTCATTTAGCACAAATTCAGTTGTCTGGGAACTGATTATGGTTTTTCTCATGTTGGCAGAAGTTCCCTGAGTGTTTTTGTTTGTTTTGTTTTTAAGGCCAGAAGGGAACACTGTGTTCATCTAGGCCAACTTCTTGCATAGCATAAGCCATACAATTTCACACTCAGAGATTCCTGCGCTGAGTCCTGTAACTTGTGGTTGAAATAGAATGTTTCTTTTAGAAATGTATCCAGGGTGAAATTTTGGCCTTATTAAAGCCAATGGGAATATGATTTCACCCCCTTCCCCCAGGTATGATTTAGGCTGAGATTTTCAAGGGAGGTTAAGGCAGTTAGGCACCCAAATCAGTGGGAACCGGGCACCTCACCAGCCTCAAAGATGCCAGGGAACAACATGCTTTGGTAAGATGATCCCATTTTGAATCTGCCTTTGAAAAAAAATGTGTTTCCAATCAGGGTATTCAAAGCTCATCTTGGAGCTTGTTAAGTCTGTTTCTCCTGAATTAAAGCCTCTTGGAGGATCAGATGCCTTCACCTTCTCTATCTATCTATCTATAGGCCACCTTTTTGCCTTCGCTTTGATAGGGTGGATAGAGTTAGCTCATTAAGTATCACTATAGTGTGCTTTCCAGAGCTAGAATCATTCCTGTAGCTCTTCTCTGCACCCCTTCCTGATTTCAGCTAAATTGTAATGCATTGTAAACCAAGGTCTTTTACTCTCTATCAAAACAGAAGCTGATAACAATAGGAAGGGGTAAAGACAATAATTCTTAGGGCATCAACAATGCCAGTGACAAGGCGTCAACGTGCTTAGTGTTGCAGCAATTTTTTTATACTCTGCTAAGAAATAAGCCTCTTTATATCCACTGCATGTGGTGCCATGTAAAGAAAAGGATTAACTCTGCCCATACTTCAAATGGCCAGCACAGTCATGTTCACATACCAGCAGGGTAGCATGTATTTTTTTGAACCTTTATTGATTGAAACCTCTAAGGCAATGACAGTGCTGTAGAAAGATCTCCTAAATGATAAAAAAATATCCACTTGCATAAATGAAACACTGATCAATTCAGCTCTTAGAGCTCAACACAGAAGCAGGGTCTTTTGAAATGAGACACTAAGGGTACGTCTACACAGCCGCGTTATTTCAGAATAACTGACGTTATTTCGAAATAACAAAATGGGCATCTACACAGCAAGCCATTATTATGAAATACAGTAATTCCTCATTTAACACTATAGATGCGTTTCTGAAAATGTTCGTGCTAAGCGAAAACGTGCTATGTGGGGTCAATTTTCCCATTAAAAATAATGGAAAAGATAGGGGTTGCGTTTCAGGTGGTGGTGGCAAAGTCAATTTTTTGTTGGTGCTCGGTCATCAATGCCAACATTAGATATCTAGCAACACAAGGCCTCTAGCAACACAAGTCGCCACAGTTTGTTAAAACACAAAGATAAACACGTGAGTGAGAGGAGGAGTGCTGAGACTACGTGTATTCATCTGCTCATGCGTATTACCACTGTTTTCACCAACTTATACCGCCACACGAAGTGGTCTGCCACTTGATTATTTTCATGTTATGTCAGGGACGGTCGTGTTATTCAAAAAATGTTCCCTAAAAAAAATTGTGCTATTGCGAAAACGTGTTAAGTGGGCACGTGTTAAACGAGTAATTACTGTAATGTCGAGCTGGAGGACTTCTTACTCTGATTCATGTAACCATCATTTCATGAGGAATAAGGAAAGTCAAAGGAAGAATACTCTTCCTTCAACTTCCTGCTGTGTAGACAGCGCCAAAAGCCGAATTAAGCTATTTCAACTTCAGCTACGCAATTGACATAACTGAAGTTGTGTACCTTAATTCGACTTTTGCACTGCAGTCTAGATGTGCCCTTACTGTCTATAAGTGGAGATATATCAATTACCTTCTCTCTACACAGCAGTTTTAACCACAGTCAGCATTAGTAAATGACAAATCTTGTAGTAGCTTCAGTAGTACTTGCCTACTATGTAATGAGTTAGACTGAAGAATCTGAGTTTCAACCTTCAAGCTCTAAGGCAGGAAAGAAAGTAAATGCAGCAAATAAACTGGTTGTCTCTAGTAATTTAAGGTCCTGGAATTCACTTAAACTAAAATAAAGTGGCTATAGTGTACCCATGGGTGCCCATTAGTGTTTTATGATGGATTTAAGGACTCTGAATATCTTCACTCTGTACCCATGAGTACCTCATGTCTCTTTGATCAATTATTGTACTTCCATTAAAATATTTTTATTTCACTGTTGGGGAATCTTGATCACAGTGCCTCTTGCTACAGCTGTCAAATCATTGAAGTCTTTCACATTTCAAGGTTATCATTCCGTTCAGTTAATATGTCAGATGTTTCAGAGTGGGAACTGATAGCTGGGATGAATCCTTCTGCAGGGTCCAGGAACTACTTTGCCCCATGATTATCAAACAATCTGGCTAACTATGTAATGGTATTAGCAACTGCCCACTTGAAGCAAACATCAGCATCAGCGGGCTGGAGGAAGGCTGGGGCTGATCCCTCCCTCCACCCCCATCCCCAGGAGCAAGGCCCAGGTGTGGGCCCTAAAAGACAGTAAAAACAAAGGAATGCTTTCTGCTCTGAAGTCTTGTGTAGCCCCTCCTTCCTTGAAGCATGGCTTGCTGGTGCTTGGTAATAGGAGGAAGGAGAAGCCACTCTGTACATAGGTTGGATCCTGGGTTTTTTGTTGTGATGCTTCCATTAAAGGTGACTCATCTCTGTGTCATGGGAAGCCAATGGAAAGACTCCATCAGGACTGACAATGCCCCTACAGGAGTAAGTCTCTTACTGGTAAGTATTGAAAAATGTCTGTACAATTATTTAATGGTATTAAAGATTTTCAAGCTTTCAATTACACAGAGCTAAATACTCATTTAGTACTTTTTATAATTAGAGGATTGTGTACAGTAACGAAGGACTGTTCTGAGAAAACAGTTATCCTAGATCTATAGGGTACCCTAATTTTTTAAAAGCCAGTAATTTAGACACAGAAAGAAATTATTCTGAAAGCACCATTATCAGGGGCACAATTCACAATAAATTATTCATTTTCTGCACAGTCTCGTCTGCTTTCTTGAGAAAAAAACGTGTAGAGTATAATTTTCCAGTGTAAAGTATGCTTTGTAGTGACCCATTATTATCCCCAAATTTAAATGGACACCTTATAATTATCTTTCTGTAAACAATTCCAAAAGGAGGTAATCTGTCTAAAAATAGGCTTTTCATATGTGAAATATGCATAGTCAAAAAAACTGACAGGCGCTGCTGCTGTGGGATAGCAGTAATATATGTACCAAATTATGTAGACCTCACACACATTGTTTTCCTTTAGTTAAAAACCCATAGACCAGCGCTACTCAATAAGTGGCCCGTTTGTTTGTGGCCCACGGTGCGCTTTGGGTTTATGCAGGGCTCAACACGAGGCCCACGGGCTGGATCCTTTGAACCTGGCTTCCACTGGGAACACTCTCCACAACAGTGAGGCATCTCCCAGGTGGGGTGAGCATTGAAAAACGCAAGTGGACAGGCTGGCTGGAACAGATGGGTAGAGGGTGTCAGCATTTCTAGCCCCCAGGGAGGAGGTGCCAGGAGCATCAGGGCATTGTGTGAAATAAGCTATTTGCATATATTTGCATATATATTTGCATGTATATGCAACCACACTTAAGTTGTGTCCCTTGGCATGCCCTGTCAGTATCACTGTGACCTCCGGGGCTGCTAAAGTTGAATAGCCCTGCCATAGACTGAATCCTGAAAATCTTATTGTCATAAACCCATTGAATAAAGTGTTCACACACAGTATGAATTTAGCCCAATGAGTATTGTACTTAGTAATACACGGAATACTTACTAAGATAAGGAACACTTCACCAACTAACCTCTTCATACAAAGCTATTTCAGATTTACAGAGTGCTTTCAATTGCCCAGAGAACAAAATTCGTCTTGTGAACATTTCTAGCCTTTTAGTGGGATTGCAGCTAAAATTTTACCGATAGAAATAGATATCAAGGAACCTAATTCTTCTCTTGATTATACTGCAAAAGTTGTGCCCCACAAACTTAGTTGAGAATTTAGAACAGAATGTGTATGATCTCCCAAGAATGAGACCGACAAATACGAGGGTAGTTTTAGTTTTTTCAAAACATCATTTGTCAGTGTATACTTTAAAAAAACCAAGGAATTTGACATCACTGACAACACTGACATCACTGACATCATTTGACAGTGTTTACTTTAAAAAAAACCAAGGAATTTTTATGCCCCATAAACTTAGATGAGAATTTAGAACAGTATTTGTATGATCTCCCAAGAATCAGAGACTGACAAATACGAGGGTAGTTTTAGTTTTTTCAAAACATCATTTGTCAGTGTTTACTTAAAAAAAAACAATAGTAGGCATAGTATGGATCTGAGTCACATTTTGTCAGGAGGGTTCAGATTCATAGTTTAGTTTAAGATCTGTTTCTGTTTATATAAGTTTTGCCTCTATACTGGAATCACAGTATAGCTTTGCATAGGTCCATAGGTTTCACAGGTAACTACAGCTGCTCTTATCCATTTGTGGTTATGTTATCATGCTGTGCACCTTTCCTTCCTTTTTTTTTTCTTTAACATGCACAAATAGTTTTAATCTCAGCTGTCACATGTAGAAGGTTGGCACAAACATATAATGTCTTCATAACGATCATTATAAACTAAATCTTGGTCCCAGGCAGTGTTCCCTCTAAGATCAGGTGATTAAGCAGCCCTGCCCAGTCAGTCAGCTCTGTGCACAGAGACCTGAGCCTCTGTTTGGGCAGGGCTGATTAATCACCTGTGAAGTTGCCTGCCATGCAGCTTAGAGAGAACTCCCAAGGGTGTTTTCAATTGCCCAGAGAACAAAATTCCAAGGGATGTTTTGCCATTGGCCTCAATGGAATCTGCATTTGGCAGCATAACTTCACGCTGATTTGGGGCAGTTACATATTGTAAGTGTTAACAATAAATTTGTAAGTTATTTAATATCATTAGATTAATTGAATGGTTGATTCATCCCTTACATGAAATCAATTTTCAGTCTTCTGCTTTTCTATTGTTCTGCTAGAATAATAATGACATTAGTGGAACCAGACAGCTATGCTCTTAAGAGTTCATTGATGCCTCTCAACAGGAATATAGCTGAGAGCAACTGTACAAAAATAACAGTATTGTGTTTATCCTTTGTATTGACATTGAGCTTAGCAAGTCTGTTTTGGGAAAGCCTTTCAACCATCAAGAGCCAAGTGTGACTTTATTGTTCCTGAATTCAGACTTAAAATAAGAATCAAATATTTATATATATATATATATAGCATTGAAAATAAGAATAACAGAATCAATATCCAGTCCTAATCAATAATGCCCCAGTATACATGCTATATATGGCCTTCTCTTTAGAGCTGAAGACTTCTGTGTGTGTATCCATTTATATTCTTCTCCTCCTCCCTTCACACTCAGCCAATCGAAGAATGAAGGAAAGGGCAGGAAAAATAAGAGAGGGGAAATGTTCTGTCCATTTGCACCAGAATTACTGTAATGAGACAATATTCGTATAAAAAGATTGTAAATCTGATTGTCATGTTAATTTGAGGAAGAGAGTCGAGTGGTTAGAGGAATAGGATAGACCTGAGAGTTAAGATCTTTCTGAATTTCAAACAGACCTGAGTCCAAGGTTTGGATTCAGGACCATGACTAGTTCATATAAATTTCAACCCAAGATTCACTCAGTTCTGATGGTTCTTTCATTGCAGTAACTTGAACTTTAGTATATTTCTCTGCCATGCTAATATAAACACTGGCACTGATCCTGCACTGATTAAAGTAAGTGGGCTAAATCCCAATGTATTTACTCAGGCAAATGTTCATTGACTTTAAATAGTAATACCAAACTCCTGGCACATTTTGTGGTATTACATAAATATAACCCCAAAATGTGGCCTAGTAGAAATTATACAATTGATTTTAATTCAGGCGGGATCAGCCACTGTGGATGTAGCTTCCATAAAAAGCAGTTGTCTATCAGAGCAGTCGTGTATACATTAAGTAAAATCTAGGACAGTGTTTCCCAGTCCCTAAGAGCCCTTTGATTTGCAGCTATGGTGCTTATCCCCTGGGTTATTTTTAAAAGGTTAAATGTCAGATTCCCAAATGGATTAGCTAGTAACAGACTGCACACGTTGTGGAGCATGTCTTGTAAACTGCTTCAGAAACACAGACGAGCTTTCCCCAAAACACTTTCTCCAGCACAGAATACAGTAAACTGCCTGCACTTCTTGGGCTCTGTGTCTCAGCTGGAGGGGGCGGGGGAGGGGCATGATTTGTTACTGAAATAATGAAACATGGTTAGTACACATGGGGGGGCATGGAAATGGAAGAATGTCTCAAAATTGTTACTTTCAAGAGTCTTATAATGTGTAGGTGCTTCTGTATTACTGCAGTGGCCAAAGTAAAATCCCCTCCTGACTGAGTAAACTACAGAAGAAATGACCTGATCCTTCAGATTCTCAGGTCTAGGAATAGCTCCAGTCATGTCACTAAGAAAATATCATCATCTCATCTGAGGAAGTAAGTTTTGCCTATGAAAGCTCATAATATATATATATAAGAAATCATTTCAAAATAGAATGTCCACACTACAGGGAAGTCTCAAAATTAGTCCGAGGCACGCTCCCTTAGGCTATGTCTACACAGCAGCATTATTTTGGGATACCTCTGCTATCTCAAAATAGCTATTCTGCATCTTTTGAACACACCCGTTATTTCAAAATATCACGGGCTCGCTATTCCAATGTCCCTGTAAACCTGAGGAGCAACGGATGTTTTGGAATAGCAATTTATTATGAGTGCTGTGTAGACAGTGCCAAGTTTTGAAATAAGCTATTTTGAAATTGTCTCGACATAAGCTATGCAATTTGCGTAGATCAAATTACGTCGCTTATTTTGGCTACAGGTGCAGTGTAGATGCACCCTTAATGTGGACACACTACCTCAACTTAGAGCCTCATGACATACCGGGGAGTAATTACTTTGTATGTCTATGGGGAGTAGTTATTTCGAAATAGCAGCAGTGGAGCAGCCACGCTACCGAAATAAGCATTATTCCTTATGGAAAGTGGGAGCTATTATTTTGAATTAACCAGCCCCTTATCATATATATAGTAGCCCAATGTCTGAGACTCTGTAACGCTGAAATGCTGGCTGTTCCCTCTGGGCAGCGCTGTTGCCTGAGTCACGTCCTTTGCCTCCCGCCGTGGCGTTCAGCTGACTTCTGCGCTGCTCAGCCGGGCCGCCGCAGGGGAGCAAGCGGCCGTTTGGACCCTGCGCTCCCCATGCAGCACCCCTTCATGCCCCCTTCAAGGGGGGCGGGGTGGTGATGTGCATGGCCAGGGGGCGGGGCCCGGACGTGTATTTCACCGCCCCACCCCCCTTTGCGCCCCCCTTTGCCTCCCGCCGTGGCGCTCGGCTGATTTCTGCACCACTCAGCCAGGACGCTGCGTGGGAGCAAGTGGTGCAAGCGACTGTTTGGGCTCCACGGTTCCCCTAGTGAGAGGCAGGAGGGGGAGGAGAAGAGAAAGAGAGAGACAGAGAGAGAGGCAGGAGGCAGAGGAGAGCTGATGGGGGGGGAGAGGCACTAGGAGGCGGGGGAAAGAGAGAGAAAGAGAGAGATGTAGCGAGAGACCAGAGGCTCAGGAGAGAAGCCCGACATGGAGGAGAGAACTGAAAATCCCGTCTTATGACGGGCTAATTGGCTAGTTTCAAAATAATGGGCTTGGTAGTGTGCATGCTCCGCTTGTCATTTCAAAATAAGGGGAGTTATTTTGAAATAGCTCCCTAGCTCCCTTAGCACCAGGACTAAGGTGCTACAGAACTACTCATTTTTTAAAAGTTACAGACTAACATGCCTACCCCTCTGTGGCTAAGAAACTACGCATGAGTTATAGTTTTTCAGGTTAGGCCCTTCAATATTTTGGGTGCAGCAGAGATATTTATCATATTATATATTAAACTGTGGTTGGGTAACGTTTCCTTTTTTATTTTCTGGCACTTGCCATTGAAAGAATTGTGAAACTATTGAAAAATTCAGACTTTGTATGTATCTTAATAATCTCAGCAGAATTTTCATTATAGCCACTGTTTTTGAAGGACCTGTCATGTAAAACTTTTGGATAAATCCCAACTCTTCCTACTCACATTCATTCTACTTCTTGAGGTTCATCTTTGAAAACACATGTGGGTACGTCTACAGAGCAGCATTATTTCAAAATAACTAGCCTTATTTCAAAATAACTTAGTCCATGTCTACACTGCAGGCAGCTATTTCGAAATAATTGCAAAATATTGTCAAGCTGCAGGACTTCTCACTCTGACTCCTATAACGCTCATTGTACGAGGAATAAGGTAAGTCGGAGGAAGAGTGCTCTATTTCGAAATAAGTGCTGTGTAGACACTCCCAATTTCAAAATAAGCTATTTCAAAATAAGCTACACAATTGATGTATCTCAATTTGTGTAGCTTATTTCGAGTTAAGCCCTGCTGTGTAGACACACCCACAGAGAAGTGACAAAAACATTAACAAGTCCCTTTAAGTCTGAGGTCAGCTGACATAGCAACAAAAAAAACCTTAACTATGTACAGGGAATGAGTTAGTTGAAAATTGCAGGCCTCTCCTAGTACCATTTATCATCAAGGAATAAGACTGCTTCCATGGACTGCTCTGTAAAATGTTACCTTAATATTTGTAACATAATGACCAAGGAATAAGGAAACAAACTCTCACATCATGAAAACATACTTCCTAATTTGTATTTTGCCACTGTTGGTAAAATTCCAAGTAGCTTTTCTATTAAAGCAATAACAACACATTCTTTTTCAGGCCATCTGTGGTTGTGTTGGCTGGTAATGTCATTGCTGGAGGTAGAAAAATGTCTATAGTTACCACCAGAAAGAGGGGTGGGAGTTGGACTCAATTAATAATTATTTTGACTTTTTATTGCAGAATCAGCAACTGAAGTGCAGTGTATTGGACCCAGTGATAGGGAAGCATGACAAATGACCTAAGTTATAAGGGCACTGAGTCCTTGCAGTGGACACATTTTTATTAGCGGCATGTGAGAACTGGATTCATGTTCCCATTTCAAGTGGGTCATGTAGACCTATAATTGGAGGCCCCATTGTGTTTTCCAGCCATATATTTTTGTTTAGAACATATTAAGACAATATCTATTTGTATTTAAAAGAAATAATTTAGTGTGTTTCCAAAAGTGAAGATTGTTTTTTAGGGATGAGTAGGTGGCTTTTTAATAACGTATTTGGTTTTATGTTATCTATTTCATGAAGCCTTCTGAAGTATTGTTTTGTATTTGAAACTGCTTGTGCTGTTCCCTCATTGGCTCAGTGTCAGGGTGCCTTACAATTGCAACACAATAATGAAATGATTGCTATTCATTGCTATATAATGTAAGGGGCAACACGAAACCCAAGGCTATGGAAACAGAGGACTTGGGATGTGGAATAAGTTAGTGTGATTCTAAGCCAGTGGTTTTCAACCTGTGGTCCTCAGACCTCTAGGGATTTTTCCTGCATTTGATAGTTTTTCAGGGGCCCGCAAATGCAAAAGGTTAAAATCATTGTATTAAGCAGAGACAGCAATTCTGCCAGCTGCGTAAGGGCTCCATACATCATATGTGCCATGGTGCAGAGTTCCATGGGTGCTCTGTACACCCCAGCATACAGGAGTGACCAGAGGGGACCCTGAGGTGAGGCATGTGGGTCCATGATTGCATTGGCTCTCATGCGTTGTCTTCACAGGGTCGGCCCACAACATTTTGGCACCTGAGGCGGGGAGTTCAAATGACGCCCCCATGCCACTTTTGCTCCTACCTGCCTGTTATGTATCTTGTGCCCTCCTTCCTCCAGCACAGCACTCCACCATCTCTATGCATCTAGAGCAGAGAGAATACATATGCACCAGTAGCAGACAATTTTCTACACTCTGGGTCCTAGTGGCGCCTCTCCTCCCCCCCCCCCCCCACACACACACAGTCTGGCACCTAAGGCGGCCGCCTCAGTTCGTCTCCTGGTAAGGCCAGCCCTGTGTCTTCAACCCTCCCTCCAAGTGGTGAGAAAGAGGTGGCAAGTTTTACATTGCAATAATAGCAATGGAATGGCTCCGTGGCATGGAGTACATAGATTTCCTCCTCCCATAGAGAATCCCTGGGGCAAGGCCTCATATTTGGGCACAGCAGAGGAAGGGTACAAGAAGCCTTTGGAGGATAATCCATGTGGAGTGCAGACAGCAAACATTTGCCGTTTATTCCAAGTATTGGGGATTTGACAGGATTAAGTACAGGCAGTCCCCGGGTTACGTACAAGATAGGGACTGTAGGTTTGTTCTTAAGTTGAATTTGTATGTAAGTCGGAACTGGTACATATTGTAGGGGAAACTCTAGCCAAACATTTCTCCAGAGCTCAGTTTTATTCTCCCACACCTCAGTTCCGTCAGTCCTTTATTCTCAAGCTGAGGTGTCTGCTGAGAAAAGCGCTCCGCGTCTCCCTGGTCTGCTGGGGGTGCTAGCCAGCGTCTCCCTGGTCTGCTGGGGAAGCAGCTAGTGCGGGATTGCCTCACCCCGTTTGTAAGTAGGGATCCGATGTAAGTCGGATCCATGTAACCCGGGGACTGCCTGTATCCCTTTTTTTCCTTTTTTACTCTCTTTGACCCTTTTTGGAAGAGAAAAACAAGATGCCACAGCTGCTGTCTTCAGTATTCCCTTCTTTCCAGTTATCATGCCATATGTTTTCATCTGGCTCTGAACCTATTCATATTTAAGTATCTTCTTCAAGTTCACTCTTCTTTGCAAGCCTACATATGTTCATTCAGGCTCACCATGAGAGGAAACCTCACATGCAGACAGGCAATAAAAGTTCTCAAGTGTTCCCTGAAGGGCCTGTGTAGTACCTCGCACAGAACTGAAGCTGTCACTGCTTCAAATGCTTGGTGCTTGGAACAACTTGGGAAGAACTACTCTCACCACACACGCCAGTGAAGATTCTCTTGGAGATGTACAAAATGTTGACAGTGAACCTAAACATCAAACCTCACTGATTTCATCCTTGGAATTCCTTCCAGGTACCCCAATCATTTGCTACTCTTTCAATGAAGCAAGACCATTTTGGGGTAAAACTTGGTGCTTTACACTGTTGTGCTCTGAGTGCTTAGATTCAAACCCTGGAACTCCAGGCGAAACTTTTTTGGGGAGGTTTAGGGACAACTCCTGCCCAACAAGCCCAAGAGACGACAGTGGTTAGAAAATGTCATGTTGACTAAACCCCATTATCCCACCTCATTTTATATGAAAAAAATGAAAAATTACTTTTTTCCAGACTCTGTTAGAAGTAGCTAAAAAGTATCCTGCTGATGGGCTGTTCATTACATCATTTTCATTGATCCATCACTACGAAACCAGTTGAATTCACAGAAGCTTGTCTGCTATTAATGTTTCTAATCTGACGTGTTTCATATTAAATCGTTTCCATAACAAAGAGCTCATTGAAGTGATTTCTTAAACATCTAGGGGAAAACCGCTGATAATTACAGTATTTATGGTTAATTACTTGGGGCATTTTTCCCTTCAAAATGTATGCATTTGGCTCTACTCAAGTAAGAGAATTCCTGGCACAGTGTGTGCATATGCAGTGAAAATAAACTATTTACTTCTGATTTATACTTGCAGAAGTGGGTTATGCCCACGAAAGCTCATGATACGATATATTTTTGTTAGTCTCTATGGTGCCACAGGACTACTCATTTTTTTGAAGTGGTTTTTAAAGTTACAGACTAACATGGATACCCCTCCGAGCGATTTCTCAGAATTTTATTTGAGGAGTTTGTTAGTCCATGAGCTAGAAAAGAATGATAATAGTTGAAACAAATCATGCTGCAACACAGATGCAAATAGCACCCACACCTATCAGCTACACAGAGGTGGGGAAGAGGCAGGAAAGCTGCCTTTTAATCACTTGTATGAGGTACTACTCAGAGCATTATATGGCAATACAAGCCTCGGGTATAGTTCAGTGCCATCCATAGTTGGAGAGGGAGAATTTCTTTCTTACAATGTTCTGTCCTTGAGATTTGGGTTGACAGTGAATTTAGCTGAAATAAGATGGGGAGTAACACCATTAAGAAACCTGAACTAGGATCATCCAGGTAGCATTTGACAAAGGCAAGAGAGCCATTCCCTGTACCAAGACATCAGCAGTAATTGTAAGTGTCCTGGAACTTGCTGTCAGGAAGGAGCAAGCCAGGCAGGAAGTGTGATCAGCTGAGTGAAAGGATGGAGAACAGGAAGCTCCCTCAGAGGACAGAACCTTTCACTATCATGAGAACTTCTGACAGCATAATAACAAATGAGGCTAACCTTAAACTGGGTTTCTTGTGCCTGTGTGTGAGGTTCCCTATGAACTCTTCATACAGCACTGATTTCGGCATTCTTTCTACATAAATCCTCCTTCCCAGCCCAGCAATTGCCATTGCCTATGGTATCCTTCACCTGCTGGTCTGGCCTGTCAGGGAATGTAAATGTGAGCTGTTAAACAGATGCTATGCATGCTCTCAAGAGGATGTTTCATTTCACTAGTGATGAGAAAATTCCTTTACCTAACAGTGTGTATTCCTTGTCTCTGTCAGGCGTTTTGGCATCCATCAGGATGAAAAGGACCATGTAAATGTAAAAACTCGTTATAATCATCAGGGGCTTTCTTGGCATGACAGTGCAGTAGTGGAAATTGGGGGGTTGGGCTTCTATTCCTGACTCTGTGAGTATGTGGACACTGCAATTGAATACTTGTGGCTAGTCCCTGTGAGCTGACTTGGGCTTGCAGACCTCAGGTTATGGGCCTGTAAAATCATGGTATAGACATTCGAGTTCAGGCTGCAGTCCACACCCTGGGACTTTCACCCCTTGTGTGATCCTGGAGCTCAGGCCCAAAGATTTAAAGCCCCAGTGTTTTAAAGCTGCACAGCCCAAGCCCTAGTCAGCTGCAATAGGCCAGCTTTGGGGTTTCAGTTGCACTATAGGCATGCCCTCTATAGCTTTGGGAAAATCTCTTCTCCTTTGCCTCAGTTTGGTTGACATATCTTTGCTGCAGTTTGCCCTTCAATAAAATGGCTATCGTTCTCCTGTACCTCACAGGGAGGCTTGTAAAGTGAATTTCCTAAAAAGCTTATCCAGTGCTTTGAGATCCACATGTGGCCAGTGCAGTAATAATGAAAATGTTATTAATTATTAGTATAAAGAGATTACTACTAAGTATCTTGGTAGGCTATGTAGTCTGTTACACCAAGTGACACCGCACCCTCTGATCCTACACATGTATATCACTGTAAATCCTGTGAGCAGTCCGATTGGCCTCCGTGACATTATTCAGTATGTATTGTGAAGGGTGTGTCTCTCCAGACTTTAGTTCCTTTCGAAAACATCGCTCTGGGGTAGCTCATGCTGCAGGCCTCTAATACCACTGGTGTTTAATGATAAGTTAAATGGGGCAGATCAACAGCTGGGGTAAATATTGGCTCCTTTGAAATCTGCCGAGGATCTGACCCCATAGTGGCTGGGTTACCCTTTGCTCTTTGTTCCCTTCCAAATGTTCACAGTGATGCCATTTAGCTTGTGATTTATTGCTATGGAATTAAACACATGCTCTTGTGCCAGCAAGCAGGCGTGTTCAACTTTAAAGCAGTAAGATGAGTGTCACATCCCATCTGATAAGCATATTTATTTACCTCTCTTACACTGCATACGTCATCTCTTTCATCACCGTATATTAATTTTGATCAGAAATAACAATCTTATGTAATAGAAAATCTCAGCATTTGTAATATGCCTGAGTGATTTCAGGCATTCCTGTACATTAGAACACAATGATGATGCCAGCAATCTAGTGTAGTACTTCACCAACCATCCACAAGGAGGAAACAGTGCACTTTTTTATTATTGAGGTCTGTCCAGTTCCTCAAATGTTTCATTATTATCAACAGCATTACACTGAACTGAATAAGCAGCAAAAATACTGACATTTCCACATTCATAAGGGCTTCCCTAGCTGCAAGGAATTTTGTACAGTCCCTGGCTGATTGAAATATAAATAACACCACACCACTAAAGTAGATGTGCAGATTTTACAGCCTAATGTATTTACATGCCCTGGATAGCACAGGATTATAACAGGAAAGGTTTTGATTTATGATCAATGAGATCCGGTGGGTCCATTCTTACTTCTAGCAGTTGCTCAAACATTAAGTATGGGTATATTAGGACATGTGACTGGAAAATTGGTATTTTCTTACTTGACAGCTCTGGTCTCTGTGTGTATCTCCTGACTTCAGCAACAAATGGGTTTATTTTTAATCAGGTTATCACTACTGAGTCAACTAATGGTAGTGGGAGCTGCTCTTTTTTTTTTTTCTTCTGCATATGTCAGTTGACCAAAGTTGTTTCGGAGATAGAATCTCTTACTTAAAATTCAAAGAATTGTACTACCTCTGTTGCACCTTAACCATAAGTATAATGTAGTTAACTTTAGTCAAGGTTACAGGTCATGGCTTTCAAAGCATACATTGCATTTCAAGGATTGGGCTGTTAAGGGTAAACATCTTTTTCCAGTAAACAGAGCAATTTGATATGGAGGGCAAACCATACCCCAGGTCTTCATATGTATAGCCATTTTCAGAATAGGAGCACATTCTGCTACTCAAGAAGTGTACTTATCTGAGAACTAATTGTGATCCCACTTCCAACTATGTAAAGCTAGAGTTATTCCTCTGAAATCAATGGAACGGAAGTTAAACCACTGCAAAAGAAATCTCTGAATATCACTGGTCAGATCACATGGGCCCAATTTTGCACTGACTTTCATTCCCTAATCTTTAACGGAGCTGCATGGGTGTATTTCAAAGTTTGACTATACAATTCCAGAAGATTTGTCTGTCGATTCTAGTTTCTTGGTGGGTAGGGAGATATTATAATTCTTCTTCTATAAACTGCATATAAATCATCCATCAAAACAGGAAGTCTCTCTATTTTCCATGGCTATGTAAAATCTTATGTTAAAATCTTATGGCCTTTTCAATTACAATAGGATTTCTTTGGTATCTTTCACTAACCTTCCCTTCCCTACACTTATGCCCAATTTTCATTATTGTTCAACATTGCCTGTTTATTGGGGCAAGCTAGCTGGCTAATGGATGTGAGAGAAAACCGCAGAGCATGTTTATTTATTTATTTATTTATTTAAAATATTGTTACCACACCTCTCTATTTAAAATCTTCAAGGGGTCTTGTATATTAAAATACAAGACCCCAGGGGAACATAAAACCTGCTAAAAACATCTCAACAAAAATGTCATTTTTTGCATATTATTACAATATATTATTTTTTCTGAGTTTTATTGGCTTTGCTGCATTTGCCATGTGGGTGTCAAAGTGTAATGTCTTGACCCACATGATAGAGGATGTATGCATTTTTATCTTTAAAACAAGTTCACCAAACTTCTTGGTTCTTCAAAAGGTTTGATTAAAGTTCACTTGGAATTTGATGACTAATTCAGATCAGCTCTCATATTCAATCCAGCACTACAATTTATATAAAAGAGTTCTCTTTCTTTATTGGGCTTTTGTCATCAGAGTAATGGATGTCAAGTGTTTCTTTAGGAATAAAAAAAAATGCTAGTGCATAAAGCAGAAATGTTATTCTATAGCTCTGAATAATACAAACAAAATGATTTTTTTTCAACCAGCATGAAATAAATTTGGAAGCAATTACCACAATGTCACAAATAAACATCATTTACCAGGTGATTACTTGCAAATTACTTTTTTCATAGAGTAACCTAGAGTAACATCAGTGTAATCCATTTATTTTATTTTATTTTATTTTTCATTTTTTCCTAGTTAAATGCCCCTAGGTCCTTACAGCAGGTATTACAGGCTTTTGCACTGTGTGAAGCCAAATAACCTTCTCTTTAAGTTTCAGCATAATAGGGCAGATCACAACTATTGTCTGTTTTTTTGCAGATGCAAAATTGCACTGGAATATATGTGTCTGTATTTTGCTGTCCAACAGTTACTGCCAACAATAGTAATTAGACATAAAAATCCTGGCCAGGGCATCACCCCCACTCAAAATCTGTATAGAGATCGGTTTTTATGCAGAAGGACTATGTGTGAGGAAGATGAACTCTGGTGCCTGGTCCTTGCCCTTTGCTGAGGGCTTTCCAAGTGGTCAGATGCACCTGTGATGGGAGGTGGAGGGGGATGGCCAGGATGGAGGTCAGAGGATAAAGAAGGGACTGTACATAGCCCCACAAGCCATCCTCACAAAAAACACTCCGAAGTGTGAATGCAGCCGGGGGCTGTTATGTGGGGCCAAAGAGAGTGGGACTGCTGAATGAGATGGCATCTGTGCAAGGAAAGCTTTGAGCAGATTTTCCACTGTAAAGTCCCCTCCTTCAGGTTTTAGCATGAGAAGAGACCATCTGGGCCCTAATCTGAACCCCAAAGCCAGGTATGTTAGCTGCATTTCATTAAATTTGGGTGCAAGTATTTGCACATATGATTTTGCACCCACAAAAAATTACCTCGAGGTATGGCTGACAGTATAGCTATCTATTTACATCTGTTCCTAAGGTGAGTGTTATCCAATTTGATATATAAATACACATGGTAAGTAACTGATATTTTTTTTGTATGCTGGTAGTTCTGAAAAATTAATACAAATTATTTAGACTGTATCAAATCCAACTTTTTTTAGAATGTTCAGCCAATTGGAAAAGTCCCTTCTGGGTCAAATAAAACACTTTGTCCCAGGCAATTAGATCAATAAAACAGCCAAAGGACGAGGAAACAAGTCTGTTTGTTTTTAACCCAGGGTCTCGGGTATTCACCTAGAACAGAGCTACTCAACACACAGCCCGTGGGCCTCATGCAGCCCCTGGCCCATTTGTTTGCAGCCCACAGTGTGGTTTGGGTTTACGCGGGGCTCAACATGCGGCCCACAGGTGGGATCCTTTCATCATGGTCTCCACTGGGAACATGCTCCACAACAATGAGTCAATATCATGGTCTTCTGTTGATATGTGTTTTAGTAGTTAAATTCCTGGACTGTCATTGTTCATTAAAAGTGCTGTTTATGGGTGGAAATAAGGTAAATATTGCATTTTATTAATATCAGCAGAACTGACTTAAATGGGGTCTGCATGTTCTGTAGCCTTGCCTTAATCTTTGTATTCATGCCAATCAGTGTGAAAGAAGCTATTTGCATATATTTGCATATATATTTGCATGTATATGCTACCATACTTAAGTTGCGGCCCGCAGCATGTGCTATGAGTATCATTGTGGTCCCCAGGGCTTCCAAAGTTGAGTAGTCCTGACCTAGAATGTAGGACAGGGGTGGCCAACCCATTCCAAATGAAGAGCCACAATAGCAGTGGAGACAGCGTGAAGAGCTGGGGCAAAGTTGTTGAGCAAAAAAAAAAGGGGGGGGGCAGGGCCGCAAAGACCCGGGGAAAAGTTGTTGAGCAAAAAAAAAATAACATGCCGCGCTGGAGGAAAATAGGTGATGGTACACCGTCCCATGGCTGCTTTTTTTTTTTTTTGACTTAACAACTTTGTCTCCACTGCTACTGTAGCTCACAAAAAAAGCACTGGGAAGGGGTGAGAAGTGCAAATTCTGGGAGGGAATTTGGGTGCAGGGGAAGTAGAGAAGAGGATGCTGGCTGAGGGAGGGGTCTCCAGGCTGGATATTGTTGGGGTCAGGTGGAGGGTTGGGGTGCTGAGCAAGCCACAGGCTTGTGGCTGTGAGGGTGCAGGAGTTTGGGCTGGGGTGCATGAGGGGCTCAGGGCAGGGAGGTTGGGAGTATGATGGGCTCAGGACACAGATTTGCAATGTGTGGATGGTGCAGGAATGTTGTGGCAGAAGACTGGGGATGTGGGGGTGCAGGAGTTTGGGGATATGAGAGGCTCAAGACAGGGGGTTCCAATGTATGATAGGCTCAGGTTTGAGGGCTGGGGGGAAGGGGTGCAGAAGTGTTATGATGCTGCAGCCAGATGGAGGGTTGGCACCAATTGGGGCCTTTTTGGCCAGGCTTCATTTTTAAATAAAATATTATGTCAAACACACAATGTCTCAACATTGTCTTTATTTATGAGAGGGGCGGGGAACTTGTTTTGAGTCAGGGGTCACTGACCCACAGAAAAGTCATTCAGGGCCACACAAGTGAGATGCAAAAAACCCCCTCCAAAACTCCCCAAGCCTCACTAATGTGGCCCCAACTGTGCTGGTGGGGGCAGTGGACAGGGTGTTGGGGCAGGGTATTTGTGAGATAGGGAGATCTGGCTGGGGGGAGGGGACAGAGACAGCTGGGACCAGTACCTGGGATCCTGGGTCTCAGGAAGTGCGCGGGCTGCTCTTCCCGTCCCCTAAACATCTGGTGCACTTCCTGAAATGCCCAGTCTGTCGCTCCACCAGGGACTTCCTTCCCCACTGCTGCCTGCGCAGGATGTGTGTGTGTAAGAGTCCCAGGACTGCATGCCTGCTCCAACTTCTCAGGAAGTGCGCGCTCTTCCTCTGCTCCCCACGACAGCTGCATGCTTCTTGAGAAGTTGGAGCTGGCATGCAGTCCTAGGATTCCTACTCCCTTCCCCATCTCCCCCTGCGCAGGCAGGCAGCAGGGGGAAAAGTCCCAGGTGGTGCAACAGACCCGGCATTTCAGAGAGCGTGCCAGCTGTTTAGGGGAGGAGTTGTTTAGGGAAGGGGAAGAGCAGCCTGCTGTACCCTAGTCCCCCTCCCCTTCCTCAGAGACAGGCACTCCCTCACTCTACCCCAATCCTGTTCCCCAAAGCCAGGCACACACCACCCTCAACCGAAGCCCCCTCTCCTCCACTTCCCCAAAGCCAGGCACCCCCAACCTAAATCCCTCCCCGCTCTAATCTAATTTTGGGTCCCAGAGCCGCAGCCACTGCTACAGCCACAAGTCTCCCTCCAGGCACTGGGCACATGTGCTGAGCAGCCGGCTTTGAGCATGAGCTGGCCAGAATGCTGTGCACAACCCAATCCCCCTTCCCTTCCCCTCCCCTTCTCTTCCCCAGAGCCAGACACCTCCCCTCCCTGCTGTAACCCAATCCCCTTCCCCCGCAACCTTATGCTCAGGTCCTGGAGCCAGAGCCACTGCGCCGCATCCAGGATGCCATGTGCACCGCCCCCCCAATCCCCTTCTTCAGAGCCAGGCATCTCTTTCCCCCAACCTTACGCCCGGAGCCACTGCCGAAGCCGCTGCCTGCGCTCAGTAGCCAGCTGCTAGCACGTGCAAGCTGGGAGATTGTGTGTGACCCGGCCTGCACGTGTAGGATATGACACAGTGCGCTGGGGGCCGTGAGCGGAACGGTGAGGGCCGTGAGCATGCATGCGGCTCACAGCAGCCCAGCAATGAGAGCGGCTGACCCGAGCGGTTCCGGGTTCCGTCCCGGTTCTGTCAGGAGCCCCAATTTTTTTCTTTGGGAGCTGCATGCAGCTCGCAAGCCTTGGGTTGGCCACCCCTGATGTAGGAGCTACAGGTTTGAATTTTCTCCTGAGCAGGGTGTTCCCTTCCAAGGTGAATCTCCTTACTACCTGTTCTAGGCTATTTGAGGGTGGTCTGCCCGTTCAAAGTCATTCCATTTTGAACATCTACATTAAATAATCACATGTCCTAGATGAGTGTGCACCTCACTAGGGTGGTTTATGAGCGCATGTAAGTCTCACTGAGAATTTAGCTCCCCCCCCAAAAAAATTGTTTTAATCAGTATATAGTTGCAAGCTACCCAAACCTCCATTTTGACAAACTATTCATTGAAAAAAATTCACCCAGCTCTACTTTATAGGTTACAGTAAGGCACTGGACTGGGAGTCAGGAGATCTGACTTCAATTCCCAGTTATACTGCCAATTTTCTTATCACCTTTGGCCAAATTCATTTATTTTGAATGAAGCAGTCAGGTTTGGGGAACTGGTGGGGGGGCTCAGTCTCTCTCTGCTTCAGTTCCCCAATTATAAAATGCCAATAATGTTTTCCTATTTCACTCAGCTGTTCTGAGAATGTCCATTACTGTTTGTGTGGTGCCCAGATAGTGTATAGAGATGCAACATATAAAAGTATATAATGCACATTTCATATATTTTATGTGTGTGTGTGTGTAAACACACACATAAGACTACATAAAAGTGTCACTGAGATACATTTGGGAGAGCCAGATAGAAAAGCCATAAACCAAGTCTCAGGTTCTGCCTTATGTTATTCTCATAGAGCTAAGGTGCCTTTAGCTTTTGAAGAAAAGAGAGTATTGTTTTTTCAAGGTAAAAAGCACCATTTGTAGTTTAGCAATATCAGACTTTATACTTTATACTGATGGACTTTTGCCTGCCCTATACATTGAACAGATTTAATTTGGGGCAAAGAAATTCCCCATTTGAAAATAAAGAAGGAAACACTTACATGACACAGTTTTTGGCGGCTGCTGTTTGAAGCAGTGCAGAGGTCTGAAATGCTACCAGCAATCCAGGGTTTGTGGTCAGAGTGCAGGTGAAATAGATAAAAGTGCGTGAAAAATATAGCTTATCATATGATTGTCACCATTAGGGTTTGTGTATGTGAGAGCTACTGCAGAGTTTATTGTTGCACATTTCATTATTGCAATATTTTTGCTATTTTTTTTATAGTTTAAAAAATCACAAGTTTTTAGGCATGCTGAGCAAATGCTACAGTTTGCTATTTAGTGCTTTCCACTATGTATTATCTGTTTCTGCGTCACTGGTTTAGTTACTTAGGAAAGATCTGTGGAATAGAATTTAGTTATTCTGTCTGAATAGGTGTCTGTGATAGATTTCGTAACGCTTATCCCACTTGACTCTTTAGGGAATTACCATGTGTGCTCTTTGGTACTATGTGGCTGACGTCGGGCACCACAAACTACATGCAAACAATTGCTGGCACTGCCAAGTTAAAAAAAGTATTTTGTAATTTTTCAAAGAGAGGGGCAAGTTGGACAATTTTCTGAGGCACATATGAATTCTGAGAGAGAAGCCCCAGGAAACCACAGCTGTCCAAAGTAAACGGGAACGAAAGTTGGCTTGGCCACTTAAACTGAAGAGAAAGCAGTGCAGCTTGAACAGATTGTGAGCTACAGGAAGCATCACCAGCAGTACACCACAGCTGGAGAAATAGGGAGAAGAACAGATGTCAGAGTCTATTCACCTATCCCAAGAAGGACTCTCATTAGCCAGTGGAGTGAGAAGAGGGTTCCTATAGGAGCCCCAATGAAAAGCCACGTCTCCAGCAATTGAGGGAGAAGGAGAATATCAGGCCCAGGGCTGGGTGCCCTGGGCACCTTTAATTAGTTAACCATTATTGCACAGGACAGAGCAATATCTCATTTGTGGACTATGGTAAGGAGAGTGTGAAAAGGCCTCTTTTCAATCAGCCTTCAAGCTCCACTGCTCCACAGCACCCTCTCTCCACGTGTGATGTGAGCAGCTCACATTACCAGGCTGTTAGGTGAGAAGAAGCAACATTGTGGTCCATTTCAGCTCCTAATGGGAGTCCCCACTTTGATGGTTCTATTCTCCATCTACTTTATGGGGCCGGAACAGAGCTTTTCCAAAGTGTGAATTTGGACAATGAAAAGAAGATGGCCAGGCTGTTTCACCTGCCACCACACTGCCTCGCACTCCTACCATGGGCTTGATGTGTTGACACTCCCTAACATATGTGAGCTAATCAATTTAGCTGCATTTGTGTTGATGCCCAAGTGTAGAGTAGGACATCCACTCCTTTTTTAAACTACTGGAATATCTATTATTTGTATTGCCTATGAAAGGGTTTGACCAATTGGATTAATCAGGGTTTACCCCTGCTTCCCAACTGGATTACTTTAATCAGGACAAAACCAGTTAGCCCTTCTCTGCACTCAAGCATTAGCACTGATACAGTTACATTGATTGAAGCTCATGATTGCTATATTTCTATTCCCAACTATTAATAGGCCTTTGCGCTATGCAAATTGCGTATCTATTACGATTCTATTTCGAAATAGCTTATTTTGAAATTTTGCGCATCTACACAGTGCCAAATTTTGAAATAATGCCCTATTTCAAGACATTCCTTAACCCTCATGGAATGAGGGTTACACGGATGCTGAAATAGTGCACCTGTTATTTTGAAAAATATTTCGAAATAACAGGCAGCTTGTTACAATGTGGGGTAGCTATTTCGGGATACCTCCGATATCTTGAAATAGCCGCACAGTGTAGACCAGTGGTCACCAACCAGTAGATTGGCTGGTTTAGCTGGGAGGTTCTCATTGACACTGGAACAGCAGAAAATATTCCAAATCATGCTTGCAAATGATGTGAAAGGAAAAGGAAACTGTTAAATGTATAGCTTTAATGCACAGGAAATTCTACATTTAGGAGGTTTCTGAATTTAACAGATGGGACTCTCTCAGCTATTGGTACATATCATGTTAAGTGTTTTAAAAGTTATTTATTTGAGATTAATTTATTACACTACCAGTGTAGATTATGTTTAAGAAGATCCCATTATTGCCTCTAGATGGCTCACCTGGAATTCCCATTGCAAAAATCTTGTCCAAAAATACATTCCTTCAGTACATTTTAATGCCATAATGGCTGACATTTCCAGCAGTAGAGAGTCAATCATGTAAATGTATTATATCTATATAAAAACATTCTGGCAAATTATATTGCTTTTTGTAGCAACAGGAATAACAGATGGATTAGGGACAGGGTACATTTGAGTAAAGTAACATTCTATTAGTCATTATCATGAGTCACATCCCAGGAATATCTTAAGGAGGCACTATTTTTCTGGTTTTAATAAACACTTTCCAGGTGTTACCCTTGCTGTGGGTAGGTGATACATTTGACGACAATCATCATGGCAGCGGTCTATATTTTATCCACTTTATAAATAATAAATTATGCTCTTCCCAGAGGAGCAGGTCATGAACTACTGCATAGTTTCTAAGCGACTGCTTTAAAAAAATGCAAGGGTTAGTCTAATATGAATTAAAATCCACAAGACACTTACCAAATTTTGTTTTCCCCCTTCCTATGGATTTGTGAATCCATATGGCACAGGGTAGACAGAAAAGCTCACAATAAAAACCCACAAAGAAACTGAAAGGGGACTAGAATACAGTAACATTTATTTAACATCAATAATACAGAAGTCAGACAAAACTATGTATACTCTGAAAATCTGTCATGTTTGGGGTTTTTTGGTTTGTTTTTTTCTGCCCCATAATGTGAAAGATGGTTTGATAGGACAGTCCATTACAGAATACAAATATTATGAATTGTATAGGGAATACTCATAGTCCTGTTCTATACTAGGGAGTTATTTCAAAATAACCCCCCTTTATTTTGAAATAATAAGCAGAGCATCCACACTACCAAGCTCATTATTTTGAAATAGCAGGCTGGTTATTTCGAAATCTGTACTCCTGTTTTCTTCAGGAAATAACACTTATTTCAAAATAGTTGTTTCTGGAGTTATTATTTCAAATTTAGTTATTTCAAAATAATTTCCTTGTGTGACATGTCCATAGAGTATAATATTGTAAAGTGATGTAGAAATTCCACATCCTGGACATGGGTTTACAGTAATTAGCTTAGTAACCCCTCTAATGTTTTACCCAATATTTTTGGTTGATATGACTTTCTTTAGAATTTGAATTTTTTTTATTGGAGAGAGAAAAATCAACGGAGCCACCATTTATGTCTTGCTGCTTTATCTATCTCTAAACAAGAATATAACATTCCTTTTATTTTTATAGGCCCAATACAAGGAATAGCCTTGTTTCCAAACCCCAGTGGTGTTCCCTTTTGCTACATTTGTTCTGCAGAATGTCTCTTCGACATCAATGTATATTCTGTACACTGAATGAGTACAGAATAAGCTATACAAAATACACCACAGTTTGGGGCAGAGAATATTTTTCTGGACTGTTACCCTGTCTACTAAAGTGCAAGTAAAATAAAAATCTCCATTTCCTGATATCTCCAAAGATGAGATGAAAATTTTGCAAATCTGATCCTCCTTTTCATAGTACAGTATAGTATTCATCTCATAGCACTTGCGTACCATGAAAACACTGATCAATATATACTCATAATACACCAGTGAAATAGGGAAATTCTTGTAGCCCAGCTTTCACAGAAGGATGAACCAAGGCAACCTGAAATCATGTTGCTTGTCAGATTATGGGAGTCTGTGGTACAGCTGGAATAGGATCCAGATTTACCACATTCATCCCTTGCTTGCTTGGTGCACTTATGCAAAAAAAACACAACTTTTTCCCACTGCAACGAAGCCAGAGGAAATATTCTGTACAGAATGAGGCCCCAACTTGGCAGATGACGTGGCTATTTATTGAAAGCTGCTGCATAAAGAAATTACTGAAACCCCAGGGAATCCAAGGAGGCCCAATGTGATTCTCACAGAGCCTCTCTGTTTCTTAATTGGCCCCACATCATTCCGCCCCACCTCCCTAATAGTGTGGCTTCATTGGCGCTCTGCTACCAGTGACTCTTCACTGCCTCAGCTATATGTGAGCCCTCAGGGGCAGAGTGCTCCATGGAAGAGATAACAGAGCCTCGGGCTTCATGATCTTTTCTAGGATATCTGTGCAACTAAAAGAGGAACTGTGTGCCTGCCATGACTTTGCCTCAGCCTATGTTTCTACCCTCTACCTCTGTGAACTTCGGCCCCACAGATTGCTTCCCCTACATCCTTGGGTAAGAGTGCCAAAGAGACGGCAGCTGAATCTCACTACCACTTGTGCATAGGAAGGATGAGCTGGATCCAAGCATGAAGGATCTTTTAGACATGTAGGTCCAGGTGACACAGTACCCCAGCAAAATAAAAGCATGCCCAGTGCCAAACACAAGTGTTAAGCAGATTCAGATTCTAACTGTGAACAACCATCCTGACAAAAGATACATCTTTTAAGACTTTGCTCCTAAGAATACACATCCTGTATAGACTAGCTACCTATGGGAAGTCTGTTCTGTGGGATCTGAATGTGTGCCCACCCCTGCACCTTCATTGCACTGCCTGCTTCCAACTGCCCCTTCTCCCTCCGACAGGCTGAACTCACATCTGCTCGGAAACCAGATGCACTCGCAATACCATCCACATCTTTTCCAGACTTCCAAACTACCTTCATAACTGCCACTACGTAGTGACACCTTTCCAATTTGAGATCCACCCTAAATCTGAAAAAACAGTTAGGGGTCTGTGCTTGCATAGCTGTATGCGGAGACATGAAAAACCACCCTGAAGTGGCACTGCAGCCATCATGGACAAAACTCCACTGGCAGGCTAACTGGTGAGCCTGTGCAGTCACTGAGGCCACGCCTACAGTAGGGGAGAAAGTTGACCTAAGATAAGCAACTCCAGCTATGTGATTAACATAGCTGGAGTCAACATACTTTAGGTTGAAATTCCACAGTATCCCCACTGTGGAAGGTCGATGGAAGAAACTTTCCCGTCAACTTCCCTTATTCCTCACGACCTGGTAGAGTACCGGAGTTGACAGGGACACTTTCGGTGGTTGATTTAGTGGGTCATTACAACACCTGATAAATCAAAGCCTAGGAGATCGATCTCTACAGCGTCAATCTCCCAGTAAGTGGAGACAAGTCTTGAGAAAGCTTAGTGTGAGAGTAGGAGTTGGAGGGTTTCCAGAGAGAGAATTGGAATGGGGGGAGGCATTAGTGGGGAAGAACTGAACCCTTTCTGCTCCCCCATCATACACACTGAAAAATGAAATCAACCCACTTCCAATGCTCCTAGAAGAATTTCTCATGGTTCAACATAACAAGCAAACCCATCTCAGGAAAAGCTCAGAGACCTCCATTAGCACATAAACTTAATATATGCGGTAGTGCTGTAGGTGAGAAGAGAGGGTCTGTTTAGGTCAAAGTCAAGGGCAACAGCTGAGCCATAATGTGGCTGCCTGCATGTTAACTACTATTCTGTTTATATATACTGAAAACGTTGGTTTACAGGCACAAACATTTCCTGACACCCCAAACAAAATAATCAGAAATAAATAACTCACGATGCTGTTGATAATAAAACCAGAGAATAGCCATTCATAGAAATATGCATTACATCATTCTTCCTGAATACATAGTGATTCATCACCATTTCCCTAGCCTTCTTGCTCTTTTATTCTTTTGATTATCTCTGCTCGGGGATCCCACAAATATTTTCCACCTAATTTTAGATATGTTTTTGTTTGAAATGTTAGATCTTGGAAAAAACCCTTTTCAATGGGAGTGTTTTCTATAAGTAGGTCACTGCAGTAAAGAGGTTAGACATGCAGGCTTTGCTGACAAAATATTTTGCTATCTAAAGCACTTAATGCTGCTTTTTTTTTTTAAGACACCCATTTGTTGACCTTTGTTTGGTGCTGGCTAAAGTATCTTTCTGACCAGCTCATGAGAGTGGCATTAAACCAGTGATGTATAGGACTAAATTTATACTTGGAATAAATAGACTAAAAATACCTCTACACACAGGGCAAGCTGTAATTTTAAATTGTAACACTTCTAAAGAGCTTTTACTGATATCAGACGCTCCCAGGCTTGAAGCAGCAAGGCATTGCATTTTAATCAAATAACTGTGAAACCACTGCCACAAAATTGCAACCAAAATGTTTGTGCAATGTTATGTAGCTAAGGAAACAAACTTGGGCTTCTAGAATTACCTTATTAACTCATTCATAGCAATAGGCTCTTCAAAGAATTTTAGAAGAGTTATATGCTACATTGCACATTTTTTTTAAGGAGTAAACTAACCTCTGAATTCAAGGATCAGCAGACATAAAATGATGCTATTTACCTTTATATAAATTTTAAATTGATTGCAAACAGAACAAATGTTTCATTTAATCATTAGCAAAATGTGTTTTTCCTAAAATGTATTTAATAACTGCACAGTATTTATAACCACACTTCTAAAGTATTTCACCATGAAAGCAGCCCTTACTTTCAAACCCAACTTTACATCTGTCCCACCACTCACTTGGCTACAATCTTGCTTTTGATCTTGCAAATTATTCACCTCACAAGTGATGGATCAGGACTGAGATTAGAGAAAATGTACTTGACATTAAAGAAATGAATTCCACCTAAGTTTTTCTGCTCTATTCCTTTTATTTTTCTTGTCTTCTATTTGGGCTTTACACTGATAAACAATATTCATCATTATTATTATTATTATTTTATTTATTGCTCTTATGGTAGCACCTAGAATTCCCAGCCATAAACCAGGCCTCCTTTGCGTGACATGCTGTACAACTGCAGAAGCGCCAAAGATCTTTCTGGAAAATTCTCTCTCAAACTGGTCCGTTTGGGACTGAATACGCGTTTCCTCTGTGAATCAAAGCAAATGACAAATGAAGTATGAAGTTTCTTCAGTGGGAGGAGAAAGGAGGTGAGTTTTAGATTAAAACCAACCCTTCTCTGTGCCTCTGATATGCTTGCTGTGAATTCTTACACAAAACTAAAGATTCCATAATTCTATCATACAGGAGAGGAGATTTCAATATCATTCTCATTTTCATTTTAAGCTGGTGTTAAGTGTCTTAGGGGCCCCTCAGAATGTGTGCAGGAGAGACAGATGAACGCCTTCCTAGAAAAGCCAGCATTTTTGTTTAAAAGAAAACATATTTGGAGTGAAGAGTAGCAATGTCTTTAAATCTATGGCAGATTGTCACTCTCACAGCTCCAGGCACAGCTAGCCTGCTGCCTCATGAGAAGGTGGGATAAACACTTTGCCTCCAACTGCTGGCAGAAGGTAACTGGTTTTGGTTACTGAGGACCTTACCTTGAGAGAGCAGGATTCCTTCTGATGTCAATAGAAGTTCAGTAAAGCTGGCAGAGCAGGGTGAGGAGACAGGGCGTGTGAGGTGCACCAATAATGGGCTACCCTGGTCAAGGGGCAGTTTTGGTGCATCTTGCAGGCTAATGGCAGCTTGCAGTCAGTGGGGGGAGGTTGCTCAAAGCAAAGATTACAACATATGTCAATAATCTTAGGTTGACAGTTACATATTCTCAGTTTTAAAATCTCAGGGCTGCCCTGCCCAAATAAACTGTTGGCAGCTCTATTCATAGCAAGAATGAACTACAGTTCTGTGCTCAAGCATGGAAAAGCCTAAACCCCATCTTTGTTTGTTTGTCCTCAGGTAGGCATCAAAGGAAAGAAAACTTCATTTCAGTTCTAATCCAGTACAAAGGAATTCTCGTCAAAATTTAGGACACGATTCAAAGCCAATAGTAAACAAACAAACAAAAACACACTTTGGATCAGATCCTAAATCTAGACAGGTACCTTTCTAGTGCTACAAGATGAAATCAAAGAAGGTATAGAATCATGTCTTAGAAAAGGTGCAAAAGAAGGGAACCATTAGAGTAGAAGGATTGGGCTTGTATTTATGGTCCACTCTGGCCTTTATTGACAAGTATTAAATCTAAAACTATTAAGTATCTAGAACAAATAAGCATGACTGCCAAGCAGTTTCACATGGGCAATATACAAGACTTTAAGTCACTGTTAATATAAAGAGTCCAGCCAAATTAGACTTACGCATTATTGCCAACCCCAATCTTTCAAACCACATTAGTCTGGTCTCCAATATCATGAAACTGGCTTCAGAATCATTAGACGTCAAAAATAATAAATGTTGGGTTGTTTTCATTTGCTTTCTGATGTTTGATGTTCATAGTTTCAGCCATGATGTTTTGGGGAAAACTACATTTATCATACAAAAATGACCCTATTTTTGACCAGCGTTGCTTTCAAGGGCAATGTATACACTACAAATAAGATTGAAGCAGCTGCAGTCAATCTTCCAGGGTTTGAATTAGCAGATCTAGTGAAGACATGCTAATTCAAATGGACAGGGCTCTCCTGTCAATGCCAGTCCTGCTTCTATGAGGAGAAAGGGAAGTCGAAGGAAGAGTGTGCTTCCTTGGACTTCCTGCAGTGTGGATGGCACCAAAATTCGACTTAAGATACTTTGACTTAAAGCTACGCAATTAACATAGCTGAAGTTGCTTATCTTAATTAGAACTAATTCCCAGGAAAGGGCATTTAAGACAAGTCAGGATGACCTGTACCTCATTTGTTGTACAGGCCAATGTATCACTCAAACCTATATTTCTTCTTAAACTTCCTTGAGGAAATCACTGGAATTGTAGCTTCAAACTACTAGGCCATGGTCTAACCATGTTCAGAGTCCCAGTCCTGGTTTAATCATTGTTGGCACCAGTCTTTCCCTTTCTCACCTTTGACTCTTTCCCCTCATAGCTGCAGGTATCATGAAAATAGTGGAGCTATCCTTGCCAGGTTGCACTATGACATTCTGAATAATTTATTTTAAAGAGATTTTTTTATGATTCTATATGACTAACACAAAGCTGTTAGTAATGTCAATGTTATCATTCTGATTATGCAAAATATGTTTTTTCCTTCAGGACTCATAGGATGCTGAGCCAGGAAAGAGCAAGGGAGGTTAGAGATGATTCACAAAAGTTCTCCTTAATTAAAACAAAACAAAGCATAAAATGCTGATGGAATCAAAAGCAGTTTGTTGGTTGTTTTTAGCAGCAGGGGCTTCTTACTCCAATCATTTCTTTAGTTTTTACTAACAAGTATCCATGCAGTGAGTGAAAATGCTACATAAAATTTCAGGTGTGTGAAGATAATTAGACTGCAAAAATGAACATATTGGATAAAATTAATCCCTGGTGTCATTCAAGTCAATGGATTTACACTAGGGGTAAATTCAGCACATGACTTTCCAAACAAGTTAATAAAATCATTCAAACAGCAATTGCTTGAATTATAATCTGTTCATTAGAGCAAGGAAAATGAGTGAACCACAATTAAAATGAATTTGATCCAAGTGAAAATCCAGTGGATAAGTACCTTGTCTTGTTATTTTATTTTACATTTCCTTGCTAAATAGAGGAAGTGAACAATGACTTACAACTCTGAGAACAGTTGTTTCCGGTTAAACAATTGTCTTTAAGAGCTGTACATCAAAATGATTCTGCTGACTTGGTAAGATTGGCTGTACCTACAATGACATTTTTGTGGAAAATTGTCCACTGTTTGTCTAGGACAAGCTACATTCATAATCTAGGGTGCACCTGTCACAGGTGTCTCTTCCACAATACTGCACCTTCTCAAATCCAGTGAGCTCTTCAGAGACAGTGATACAGTCTACACTCAAACACCCATCTTTATCATCATTGCTAGAAGTTAGTTTCATTATTCATTTTTCATTATTCCTTTTTCTAGCATTCTATGGAAATGAGAAGCAGTCCTTCGGGAAGGCCTCCATTATATCACCCAGAATGCAATGTTTCCTTATTGAATTTATAACATTAGGTACAATATTACCCTCTGTTGTGTACCTACTGCTTTTGGATTTCCTTTTTTAAAGGAGGACCGCAGATAGGGTCACCCAAAGTATATTAGATTTAAGTGTTTGAAATCTAACATATGGATAACATCTTTTTTTTCCTGGAACCTGTTCATTTTTAATTTTTTTCCTCATAGCAACTCAAAAGCGAACAAATGGCTCAAAAATCGTGCCTACAAATACTTGCCATTTGCTGTGCTGAGGAAGCCATGTGGCTACACCTCAGATTGGATTACCAGCATCTGCTCATCTCCCAGACAGTTCATTGGAATTATCTACCAGTTCTCACCAGGATTCCTTTGCGGGGTATCCCTACTTATGAATGATAAACCCCTTGTGGTCTCTTTTTCATTGATGAGTTTAGTTTGCAGGTGGTGGGGTGATATTGTTGGCCTGTGATATATAGGAGGTCAGACAACATGATCTAATGATCCCTTCTGGTCTTAAACTCTATAACCCCAACTGTGGAACTTCTTTCCAAAGAAGATCCGATGGAGCCAACGCTAACATGTTCAGGCCTACGTGCCAGACCCAGTCTTATGTGAGAACATGTAATTATTCATAGGATGAGTCATTTTCACTGAATGATGAAAACAATATTATCCTTAAAGCTGCTGTGTCTCATGGCAAAGCTTATCTTAAAACAGAAATGTTAGTAGAAAGCACGAAGAAAAGAAGTAGAATGAGGAAGAGGGAGAATGGGGAAAGAGGCACACAATAAAGTTCATGAGAATATTAAAATTTAAGACAAACTCTGTTATCATGAATAGTGTGTATGCCTGTCTCTCTATGCCTGGTTCACAGAGGTTTTATATCAGCCATACCTGCCAAGTAGGATCTTAGGCCCAGGGTTTCAAAAGTATTTAGACACCTACCTCCCATTGAGGCATCTAAATACATTTGATGATCTGTACGTTAGGTCTTTTATCTCAAGCTGTAGACACTCATACTCTTAGCTTTGGAGGTTCCATATTAAATGCCCTGTGATGATCAAGATAATGGTGGTTACACTATTATTAACTGTATGGCATTTAGACAGCAGTGGCAGGAATTCTAAAATTGAGCTGTCATTTTGCAGGAACCATATTTAATAGTTTCTCACTAACGAGGATGCAATACATTGCTGATGGCAATGTACAAGTTGATGGCTCTTTATTGAAATTATTTCCCTCTAGCCCATAGTGAAAGTTCAGTCCTGGAGGAGGACACCATATTAGTGTTTTGAAGACCAATTGAAAAGAGTGTAAAGTATTAAACATCAAAAGGGATTTCTGTTAAGTCCTCACAAAGTTCCTGGTTTTTTGCAAATTGCCAAAGAAAATACCTGCAGTGCTGTTTACCTGCCATAAATTATTTCAGACACTGTTACTAGTGGTATAGTTGTAATGTTCCATGTAATTTTTTATATAACTACTATATTTATTGCTGGTAGCTTGAATAGAAGCAATACATTCAGAAAGCCTGGAACGCCTACAAAGATAGCTTTTTATTTCAGGAATATAGTTTTAATTGATTCATTTTAAGTGTTTACTATAGATCTATTTAAATATGAGTTTAGGCATCTGCAAATGGATTACAAAGAGGCCATGTATATTACTGAAATTAATCTTCCAAAATGCAGTTTTCAGTAATAATTTTTTTAAAATACTTACCCTTCATTAGAGCTCTGTGGAAAAACCCACAAAGCTAGTTGGGGGAAAAACATACTTTTTGTGGTTTCACAAAAAATACAAAACATTTTGTAGGTTCAACTCATGACTTTATAAAAACAAAATCCATTTTCCAGCTCCCACAATTATTTTGTAGCAAAAAAAGAATAATTTTCTAGAGACGCAAGGATTTAGACTTATGTAAAACATCCCCTTTTTGGGGTCTCACTTTCCATATTAGGCCCAGATCCACACGCTTAACTTCAAGTCATGAGGTTGTCCTAAATGGGATTCTCACCTGCTAAAAGTTAAGTATGCATAAGCATTTACAGGATTAAGTCTGTGAATTTCCCATACAGCACTCCAGTCATCTAAAGAAGTGGGCTGTGCCCATGAAAGCTCTATGGCTACGGCTACATTGTGCGTTCTTGCGCAAGAAGATATGCAAATGAGGCACGGCGATATTCATCGCCATGCCTTATTTGCATACCTAATGAGCCACCATTTTGCGCAAGGGGCAAAAATTCACCGCTTATTTTCAGGCAGAACGGCTCTTGCACAAGAGGGGTTTTTTGCACAAGAAGGAGCAGTGTAGACTGCTCCTTCTTGCGCAAAAGTCCCTTGCGCAAAATGGTGGCTCCTTAGGTATGCATGTTAGTCTTTGAAGTGCTACCATACTATTTGTTGTTTTTTTAAGTTTCACCATAATAAAGAGCAATCCCATGACATATACACAAGGTTTTAAGATGGGTAATGCTAAACTGTTTCTTTGGGAAAGTAGCATATAGAAATACTTTAACATGATTCTAATGGTGGCTTTAGCTTGATTGGCTTCTCCTTCTGAACATTTTTATGTTCTTATCATAAGATAACAGCACTCCAAATGACTGCTATTATGGAAAATGGCTTTCCCACATGAATTAGCACTATTTGTCTATGACTCAGGGCTGTCCCTAGAGGGGTATCGGGCCCCCACTCCACAGCAGATCCTTGGGTGAGGAATGGCCTCAGAGCCCCGGGTGTGAGTCCGGCAGCTAGGGCCCCAGTCATGTGGAGTGGCAGCCTGCAGCACTTTTCTGCCCCCTCATTCATAATCCCAAGTCTATGTCTTCTGGGACCGACTGCACCACCCAATTGCACTGGACTGCAGGTGGCCCCCAAAAGCACGGGGTTCAAAATGGTTGTGCCAGTTTGCTATAAGCAAGGGAAGGCTCTGCTATGACTACACGCTGTCACTTCATTAATACAGAAAGAGTTGGTAATTTTTGAACTGGCTAAAAGCAATTTTAAATGATATTTGAAAGCACAGACAGTGATCCTCTGCCTAAAAGTTTGGCGTCTGGGTAAATGAGGCCAATAGAATGGTATCAGAGAGCAGATACCACTAAAGACTTCCCATTGTTGATTCTGTTTTGGAGCAGCTATCTAGCACATACAAACAATATGAATTAAACATAATCTTGACCTAGTATTAATATTCTCCAATGGGTTCCAGTCAAGTTCCCTGAGACCAACATAATTTTCATTATCTGTAACAAATGGACTTACTTTACACAATTTTTGTCCAATTCATGAATTTCTACATCATTTGCAATGTCTTCCATCAAAATGCCTGATGTTGTGAAAGAAAGACAAAAACGTAGACACCCAATGCAATCAAGTTTTCTTTGATGGGGAAGAGGGACTTATAGGAGTGGTTACTGGCTCAGTTCTGTTATTCATATGAGTGGTGAAAAAGGCATATAGGAGTCAAATAATTTGGAATGTCCTAGAATGAAAGTTACAGTGCAGCTGGCTATTAATTCAGGAGGAGAATAGTGGTATGACCCAATACTTTTCTGTAATAGTCAGAACTTGCTTCAGGAAGTTCCCAAATATTTTTAGGCTTCCCATTAATCAATTATATCTATTCAATAAGGGCAAACTCAAAGTACAACTCTTATGAAAGAAAAACCAATTTCAGAAATACAAGATAGGAAATAAGTATGTAGGAAGGAGTACTACAGAAAAGGATCTGAAGGTTATAGTAGATCACAAAATAAATACGAGTAGACAATGTAATACCATTTCAAAAAAAGTGATTTTCAATCAGAGGTGCATTACAAGATATATTATGTTGCTCAAATGTGAAATTGCAGAATTACTAACTATGGTTTGCAACCTAACCTTTAAATCAGCTTCTGTATCAAATGACTGTAGGACAGCTAATGTAACATAAATAATTTTTTAAATGACTAAATTTTTAAAAAGGGCTTCCAAAGTGAGCTTGACAATTACAGGCTAGTAAATCTAACTTCAGTACTAGGCAAACTGGATGAAACTATAGCAAAGAACAGAATTGTCAGACACATGTAATTAACGTAATTTGTTAGGGCTTTAGCTCAATGTTGGAAGACAGGATACTGGGCTAGATGGACCTTTGGTCTGACCTAGTATGTCTGTTTTTATGTTCTTGTGTTGTAAGCAAAACAGAAGTAATTCTTCCACTATACTGAGCACTGATAAGACCTCAACTAGCATATTATGTCCAATTCTAGGAATCCCGCTTTGGGAAACATATAGCAAAAGTCCAGAAGAGCTCAGAAAAAATTATGAAAGGTCTAGAAAACGTGACCTATGAGAACAGATTGAAAAAAAATGTTTGTTTAGTCTGGAGAAAAGAAAGCAGAGAGAGGACATGACAAGATTCTTCAAGTATGTAAAAGATTCTTAAAAAGAGGAGGATAATAAATTGTTCTCCTTATCTACTAAAATAGGACAAGAAGTAATGGGCCTAAGCAGCAGCGAGCAAGATTTAAGTTAGCCATTAGGAAAAACTTCCTAATTGTAAGGGTATTTAAGCAGTGGAATAAATTGCCTAGGGAGGTTGTGGAATCTCCATCTTTGAAAACGTTTAAGAACAGCTTACTCAAACACTTGCCAGAGATGTTTTAGATAATATTTAGACCTGCTGCAAGGCAGGGGCTGGGCAAGATGTTGTGTGGAGGTCCTTCCAATCCTACATTTCTATGATTATCACATTTGGGGTTGATACCATAAATGTAAAGTTGTATTTTATTTCCCACTTGGATCCAAAGTGATCAGTTCTATTTAAGAAGAGATAGACTATAAAAATAAATGAATAGTGCCTTTTCCTCTCCATAAAGCTTTCCATTTAAGCCCCAAGAGTTCTTTTTTTCCTAAATGCTGCTCAGAATCAAATTTTCATTATGGTGATAAATGTGTTTTTACACCTATGGAAAGTTTTTCCACTTCCAGTCTATTTTATGTAGTTGTTTTTAACTGAGACTAACACAATGACTAAATCAATACAAACTACCCTCTGGGCAAAGAGAGACCGCAAGAAAGTGCTGCATCATTAAACTGAATTACAGACAAGCACTTAAGAAGACAAATAAGTATTTTTGTTACTATAATGCTTCACTTTTTTATAGCTTAAATGATTGAAAATGTTTACAAAGCATGTATGATATAGGAAGGAGAAAGGCCAATAGTGAGGCACTGTAGTTGGATGGGACCATCTGTGCCGTTACATAAGAAACATACAACTGGAGAATGAACTTAGAGCTCTCTAGCCGACGTACCTGAAATACATTGAGGCACCAGTGACATGTATGCACTCCAGATCAGTGATGTATGATACAGAATTGGAGTGACCCAAAGAGGAAGCAGTCATTCGACCTTCTGGCACAAAAGAAACCTCCTACAAGGAGGTCTGACATGAAGGAGTGGAGATCATGAAGTGATAGAACAGGAGAAGACACTGAAACCACGTCTGAGCCTCTCAGCCCACATTTCTACTGACAATATAGGCCACGTGACATGGACTGCTAGTTCAGAAGAGGGAATTATGATGTCCAGACTTTTTTATTATTTTATTTTTCAACTGATTTCCACAGATCTACTTGGCTGCCAAATACTGCAACCAGTAATGAGCTCTGCTGCTGTACTTTGGCCAGGACCCTCATCTCCATCTTGGTAAGGTTTATTTGTCAGAAATCCAGCAGCATATGCTCCATGTCCCCTATCCCATTCCCCTTTCCTGTTGTTAAAAAAACCCATCCAGTTCATCTAAAACTCCACTTATCTGCCACAGGATTTGATACTGCTGCTCATAATTATAGCATTTAAGTTCTTTCCATGTCGAAGTGACTAGCAATAGTGAACTCCCTAGTGGAGTTTATGGAGTCTCTGCATCTTCTCTGCTCTTGTGATACAAACACTCTATTTGGGGGAGGGTTGTATTTTTTAGTCACCAGCACCATCATTTTGAAGGCCCGAAATAAGACCATAAGAATGGGCCATACTGGGTCAGACCAAAGGTCCCTCTAGCCCAGTATCCTGTCTTCCAACAGTGGCCAATGCCGGATGTCCCAGATGGAGTGAACAGAACAGGTCATCATCAAGTGATCCCTCTACTGTAATCCATTCCCAGGCCCTGACAAACAGAGGTTAGGGACACCATCCCTACCCATCCTGGCTAATAAGTATTGATAGACCTAAAGGCAGAATAAAAGGGGGACCAAATCTCATAGGCATAGACATGGGATAGGCGTCGGCAGGGATCTGATCTTATTAAGATATCTGAACCGGAAGGGTCCAAGTTCAGGTTCTCTGCCCATCCATATCTCTGTCACAGGTTATTTAGTTATGTACAAAGGACACAACAGGGTAGTTGGGTCCAATGAATAACTTCATTTAAAATAACACAAGCACTATCTAGTGGGACTCCTCAACCTGACAAGTAAATAAAATGATCAGGCTGCCAACACAAAGATAGTGGGATAAAACCAGAACCCAAGAATGCAAATAACATCAGGATGGGATACAATACAAATCATTCTACCATGCTCTCAATGCCAGAAGACGAAGTTCCAGAACACTGCAAGAACTGAAGACACTGGGAGGGGGATCAGGATGACTGCACATTTAAGTTCCCTCTAGGGCGCATGCCAGCATGGGCACACACAAGGAATTTGAAACCCGCCAACCTCCTCAGCAGAGCCACACAGCAGCATCACCTTCCTGGAAGGTAAGCTGCTGGTGGTGGTCTCAGTGGAAGAGTGGGGGGCCCAGATGCTCCTGGGGTGGGCTGTGTGGTGTGTGGCTGCCATGTGTCCTGGGGCTGGAATCACCTCCAGTCCCAGTGCATGAGACAGCTGCCTCCCACACCGAAGGAGCAGCCGGGCAGCTACCACACAACTCTGGCTGTAGCTCCAGCCCTTTCCAAGGCTGAAGCTCTGGCCAGGACAGGCCACATGGAGGCTGCTGGAGCTGGACTATGGCTGCACCCCGATCCCAGCTCCAGCCCCAGCCCACGGGGCAGCCACCCATCATGATGCCAACCCTGGGAGAATCCAAGCAGCCACCACGTCTCCCTGGCTGTAGCTCCAGTCCTTTAGGGCTGCTCTGGCAGCCAGGGTTGCTCCAGTGGTCAGGGGGCTGCTCTCGCAGTGGGGAGCTGCTCCAGCAGCTGGGGCCATGTGACAAAGGGGCTGCTCCACTGGCTGGGGGGGCAGGACTGCATGGCTCCAGTGGCCAGGGCCATGTGGTGGGAGGGGCTACTCCAGAAGCCAGGGGCCGTGTGGCGGAGGGGGCATGTGGTAACTGTGGGGCTGCTCCGGTGGCCTGGGCCACATGTCAGTGGGGCTGCTCTGGTGGTAAGGGGGAGGAAGGGGAAGGCTGCTCCAGCAGCCAGGGACCATGTGGTGGGCAGCTGCTTCAGGGGCCAGCTCCAACCCTTCCCCAGGGCTGGAGCTGTGGCCAGGCCAGGTAGGGGCTACCCAGCTGCTCCCTGGGCAGGTTGTGTGGTAGCTGCCCAAAGCTGGAGCCAAGTTGTGGTGTGGCTGCTCCTCGGGCTGGGGCCCCCGCATCTCTCTTTCCCCCTCTCGCACCTCTCTTTTGCCCCTCAGAGCCACCTGCACTCCCCAGCCCTCTAGGCCCCCCCACATGTTACTGCCCCACCCCCAGCACCTCACTCCTTGCAAGCCCTCGGCACTGGCGGCAGCTTCCCTCTGCCCCAGGTGGGGACTAACTGTCAGCCCTGCGAGGAGCAGCCTGGACCAGTCCCTGCCCTGCACACAGGCTGCCCAGGAGCAGCGCTCCCTGGGGTGGGGCACATCTCACCTTCTCCCCATGAGATGGGGAGTGCTACCTGGGAGCAGGGCTTGGGGTCTGTGCTCTGGGATAGTCTCTTGGGGAGCAGTGCCACTGGTGGGTGCCACAGTGGCACACACCCAAACAAGCGCACATGGCCTCATTGCTGGCGCACAAGACAAAACTCACTCTGCTCATGGATGGAAAATCTTAGCGGGAACACTGCTGGACACCAACATGGACCTGATAGATGGATGCCCAGGTAAGCAGAGGATGTTCTTCTTTCTCCAGGTCTTCTCTTTTTGACACAATGTTAAGAGTGAAGAGTGTGGTCGAGTGAGGTGAGTGACAGGTGAGTGCAAGTCTGCTTTGAAGAATCCAGCATCTCTGGCCCTTGTTCTGTCACCCGGACCTGGGTGGACTCCATACTACACCAGCAATTGTTACTAAACAAGATATCTGGTTTGCTTCCCCACTGAGTGACCGTACCACACTCTCTGGCTAGAGGTCACCCACTGGGAGGAAAGCAACCAGGTTCCTGCCTCTGATAGCCTAGTAAGCCAGCAGGCTGCCCCAGCTTCCTGAAGGGATCAAATGAGTAGCAGAAGAGCCTTGAGGGACAGGTGAACACCCCTTATATGTCCTAGTTGTTGCCAGGCAGATTAAGGTCAGGAGGCTCACCCGTTTCCCGCTCTTTTCAGGACAGGGTGTCAAAGAGGCTAACACCAACCTCAGAAAAATCATAATGGCGAACACAAGAACAATACAGTCCCTCCCCCATCATAGGCCAGTAAAACTAACATCCTCACTCTCTTCTTGTCTCCAAAACAGAATGGCTGAAGAAGCATTTTCTTTTTCTCCTCTCAAAACACAAACCTTTCAACAAACCTCTCATATACATTTTATTCCTTGCACTCCTCCCTGAATGAAGTGAGCACAGGCTTAGAATGGTCATGCATGGAAATCAAATAATTGCATGCATAAAAGACAAGTGAGGCATCCAATTGGCAATTTGCATGCAAAACTACCCCACACATTTGTATGCAAAACTACCTCATTTGCACAAATTATCATTGTTCTGCCATGTTGAAACTGCATGCAATGAACTGCATGCAACTGTTCATACATTTGTACAGTATATGTCAAGGCAGTTTAGACAGTCAGGCCCCAAATTACATATGAATGTCCATTAAAAAATTTAGACTGGGCTTTTCAAAAGCATTTAGTATTGCCCTAGCTTTACTCCAGATGAAGTCAATAGGAAGATTTATCATTTACTTCAGTGAGAGCAAAATAGGCCAAAGCTGAGTTCTTTTGAAAATTCCACCTTTCCTGATAATCACTAAATTGTTCTGAAAGTGTAGTACATGAACTGCCAGGGGTACAGAAAATTATGGCCAATCATATGGTCCTGGCTCCTCCTACTCCACATTTCTGTCTGCAATCCTGTGTTACAGACAGCTAAAAATACCTTCCTACCTCACCTGCCACCAGTGTCCCATTCTGACATGTTAGCAGAATCCCAGGGTGTTTCAGGTTGGTTTTCTAGAGGAGAAATCAGTGGCTTGGAGTCTGGGTATATTCTAAATGTAACTAGCTTTATTTACACATATACCTCAGTCTTGGAACCATACCTGGTCAAACAGCATGCAGGACAATCCTTTCTTTCAGGAGTCACAGCCCAACACCAGTGCCTACTTCTCAGAAAACAACTCTGCCTCAAAAATGGACTCAGACCAGAGCAGAGAGCAAACTCTCTTGCTGCTTTCACAGCTTCCTCTCTCTAGAACCTTGAATAACCCCAAACTAAACAACAATGCAGCATGCCTTCCCAAGCCTAAAAACTTGCATGCTAAGTAAAAGAACTTGGAGGACTGTATATAGTCACACTACATTTGGATGTTCAAAGAAGATTAATGGAATCAGGCTTCCAATCTACAAAAGACTTTCAATAGGAGTTGGGTGTGACTCTTTTATGCCCTTTAAAAATCCCCTCCAAAATACTCTCCTAATATTACTGCTTGGTGCATGTAATTGCTACAGTTACTATAGCGTTATTCAGTCGCCAAAGAGAGAAGCTTAGGCACAAACCAGTGTCTATTAAGATAAGGTTCCTGCCATGAAAAGTGTCTCTGTCCTGCACCTGAAGGATGCTGCATACCTCAGAGTGAGGTTTACTTTGTGTGTTGAAATGCCAGCACAATTATAATCAGTTTTTACCAGATGCAGACTCTACTGCATGTCTTTTTAGGATTAATTCTGAAAAGTCAGATGTTGACTGCTTAACAATATGATCTGAAGGATCTAACATGTATTAAAGCTGTCAACATTGTTAAATATCAGTATTAGAAAGAACTAACTCAGCTTGCTCAAATCATGAAGAAAGAGAGGCCCCAAGAAGATTTGTTGTTATTAAAAAAAAATCCTTTTCATCTTAACTATGGTTTTCTGTTCTGTTTCTGTCACTTTGACAGTAACGGGGCATGGTGAAAAAGAGGAGAGGACAGGTCCCATTCATGTTTGCCTTCTGATGGTCAATGCAAGCTGGAATTTGTGTAAGGTCATGGGAGAGGTCAGTGGCCTAGTTTACTTTTCTGCTTACAGCACTGCACTTCATGGGTTTCATAAAATGTCTGGGCCTTGCTGATAGCGTCCCATCCTGCTGAACAAAGCGTTCAGCGTCGTTCACCATGTTAGTGTTTAGAAACATCCCTTTTTTTCACAACACGGGAAAAGATGGGCACTGGACATTTGTAACAACCAATGCTATCACTTGCCTTGCAAAGTGGTATTGAACAGAAACAATGAAAGATATTATGATTCAGTAACAAAAGGTCAGATACTGTAAATACCTTCTTAGTCACTTACCTTCTCAACGAATTATTCAAGAGTGGGCAAGACAGGCATTTAAAAAATGCAATAGAGTGAAATGTGTACTGCTGTACAAGGCACTACCATTTTGAATGGAATTTCCCATTATAGCAACAGGGAACATAACTAGAATCTCTAAAAAATGGTAGAATTGTACAAGAGTGCCCACTGTAAAGCCAGGCTGCTGAATTAATACCTCTCAGTTTGTAAACTCTCTTCTTCAGATTGAAGACCCAGTTGTGTGTATGTGCTAAGTGTTCTTTTAGCTGCTAAATCCATCACATACTGAGACATTAGGATTAACCCAGCATGCCTTTTCCAGAGTTCACCGTATTGCATTATTAAACTCCAGTTTGAATGGTGCAGTGTGATGTGGTGGGTAGCAACTTGCTGAAAATCTAGGCTCACAAGCCCAGACATTTTGCAAGACACCCTACCAGACTGTGGTGCATTGGGAGGTGGGGTTATAAATCTTCCTTGCCTCCTCCCTTCCCCTTCCAAAGTTGCACTGTGGCCACAGACCCACACACTCGTTCTATGGTGTGAGAATTGGTGGGTAATAGAATATACACTGTAGTATTCCTGACCCACAGCACCACCTCTTTTTTATACACTGAGACATGCCTTGAATGGTTCCCTAGAATCCTGCCCTCTCCCCAGGCCCACTGATGTGAGGCAGTGGAGGAAGGAGGACAAAGGGGGCAATTGCCCCAGGCTTCAGCAATTCAAAAGTGCCTGGAACTCCCGCTACTGTGGCAATGGTGGCAGCCAGAGCACCAGGCCCTTTAAATCACTACCAGAGCCCCAGGTGTTGTGCTCTAGGTGGTGCTGTCAGTGGCATTCAAGGCTGGCAGGTTGTGTGTGTGGCACAATCTGGGTAACTCTGAGGTCTGGCTGCCCGACCCCTTCCTTCCATGGCCCTGTCCTTTCTGGGAGCATGGAGCTGCCCATCCCCCCAGGAGTCCGGCAACTCTGTCGGCCTCCCTGCCTCTCCCTTCTCCTCAAATAGCAGAACACCTGCCCTGCTCACAGGGGCCCCTTCCTACCAAGGAAGCAGTATTTGGATTATTTAAAATATCAGATAAGAATAAAATTAGCAGCATTTTTTCACCACTGAGAAGACATGTAGATGGAAAAGTATTTGGTTAACTGTTAAACTATTGGCCTATCTTCCTCAAAGCCTTGGAATGGAAATCAAGTCCTATCATGTTACTTAAAGAAAAAGGGACTCTTGGGCTATGTCTACACTACAGTTTTCTCGGCAAAAAATATGCAAATGAGGTATTCATTTGCATGAGTCGTGATCTCATACAAACAAATGTATCCTTCAGCATTTTTACCCCGGATCCACCCCTCTTAAACTGTGCTAAGAATTAAACTGAGAAACTATTATCATTGGACATTAAAATAACCATTCAATTTGTACTTTTGTGACTGCTTAAATTCATGTAATCCCCTAGATATGCACGTGTCTTGATATATCCTTGGTTGTTTATGAATGTATTGTCTTGATAGCTCTTTGTGCATGCTTTTTGTTACATTGTCTCACTGTATATAAAAAAGACATTTAACATGTTCATAAAACCTGTTAATTTTAGCCATTTAGATTAGATACTGTAGGTATGAGGGTGATTTGCCCATAGCTGTTCAAAGGTGTGGTCATCAGAGGATTTCCTTACTCCTTAGTTAGTCTTGAATTGGATTGTGCTAAACTGATTAAAAGTGGCAAGTATCCATTCTTGAAACAAAAGGTGAAATGGAATAAAGCTCTGAAGGCAATTTTTACTCTCAATCCTAAAACCAAAGTCAACAAAAAGACTTTTGAGGATCAGCCATTATAAACAAGCATGTTGGCTTCATTCAAAAGCTGTTTGTACAGGAAAAGGATTTTTTTTTTTAACATTCTGGTGGCCCTTGGCTGTGAGCATTGAAGACCTGTGGATCATAAAGAAACAGGGTTTAGGGTCTGGAAACAAGAATAAAGGGCATCCTGTCAGATTATGTCACAAACCTGGGGCCATTATTTAGTTATTTGAGGCAGGTCCTTGGCAAGTCAATGTAATTAGAAATTTGATGTACTGACCTATGTCCTAGCCTTTGCAATGTTAGGGGACATTTTTATCTAGTGTCAGTATCTCTCAGGATTTTCATTTCAAATCTGGAGCTATTTGCCATCTGTGAGAGTCAGTATTTATGTAGAAACATTCAATAGCTCCTTCTGACACTTTGCTTCCATTTCCATCGTGTTAGTGTATAAATTTACATGGTTACAACATTCTCTAATTCACTGTTAAGAATAACATCTTCAGACACAGACAGTAGTAGTAATAACTCCTGCTTTTCCAAGTGCAGCAAATAGCTGTTAGCAGCATTAGTATCCTATTAGACATTTCACAATGAATGGCATTCACTTAAATTAGATTAGACTGGGAAAAGGTAATAAATACATTAACATTATGAGACCTTTCTCACACAAAATATTCAAAAACGCTGAGTAGCATTCAGATATTCCAAGTTCATTTCAGAGTCATCATTTAGCTTCTTGTTCTGATTGTGGAACATTCATGATCACAAATTGCTCCAAATACTTTCTTTAGCAAGGAATATCTTTTCATCTAGCTATTGTGTTGATTGATCATGAATATTGGAAATTCAAGCTCTGTTGCTCAGTCCTCAGATAAGTCACAGGGTGTTATTTTCTGTTTGCTAACTTGATAAACACACAAGCACTTCTAGAGCAAATATGATATTTGCATGTGCAAATATAAAACTGGGTTTCCACAAATGTTCACTGATGCAACCTTAAATCAGCTCCCAGCACTGTTTTTGCCAATTGTGCACAACTAACCCCTTGAAAGGAAATGCACATAAAGCATGACATTATGAATTTATATTCACCTATTCCCTGACAGTTTCTAACAGGTGGAAATGTTTGGTAGGGACAATGTATTAATATACTAGAAGTTGGTATTGGAGGGGCAGGGTTGTTTCCAAAACAGGGTTGTGCTTAAATTCCTAATTTGAAGTTTTGTTGTTATTTTGTTTGTTTGTTTTTTTGCAGCTGCAATGGTGCAGACACCAAGAACTCTTGTGCAAAAAGGAGTTATTCCTCATAGAAAGAGGAATAACTATTGTGCAAAACCCCCTCTGTTCTTTTGATTTTTTTGCACAAAAATGCGCTTGAGGTGTGGATTCTCTGTTTTTGTGCAATAACTCTGTAGTGTAGACATAGCCTCAGTCTTCTCTTTTCCTAACTAAACAAACCCAATTCTTTCATTCTTTCCTCATGTTTTCTAGACCTTTAATCATTTTTGTTGATCTTCTCTGGACCCTCTCCCATTTCTCCACATCTTTCTTGAATTTCTCCACATATTTCATTTGTCCTTATTAAATTTCATCCTATTTGCCTCAGAACCATTTCTCCAGTTTGCCCAGAACATATTGAATTATGACCCTATCCCCCAAAGCACTTGTAACCCCTCCCAGTTTGGTATCATCTGCAAACTTTATAAGCATACTCTCTATGCCATTATCTAAATTGTTGATGAAGATATTGAAAAAAACTGGTCCCATTTGTTATACCCTTCCCGCATGACGGTGAACCATTAATAACTACTCTCTGAAAACAGTTATCCAAATAGTTATGCACCCTCCCTTTTAATAGCCCCATTTAGGTTGTATTTCTCAAGAAGTTCATTCATGTGAGACCATATCAAATGCTTTACTAAAGTCTAGGTATACCATGTCTACCACTTCCCCCTTATCCACAAGACTTGTGGATCTAATGTTGCCATATTTTTTCATATTACTCTTCTGGATGTCTTTGAGCATGTCTTTTTTGTAGTATCTTCAGAAATGGTGATATTTAGATATTGTATTCTGGCGTATCTGCTATCCTCCTTTGTACGCTACAAAATAGAGCTGGTCTAGAATTTTCTGTCATGTATTTTGATTTTCCATGAGGAAAAGCTAAACAAAACATTTTATTTTTGGGCTAGTTTGACCCAAATGTAAATAGTTCTGTTTGTCAAGCTGAGCAAAAACATTTTGTATCTAGGGAGTTCAAACATATTCTATGGTGATGTGGTGCCTCATTGGCACTGTAATTTGGATGCCTCATGCCCCTACTCTCCCCTGTGGACTGGACTCCCAGACAAGGTTGCAACTCCCATGGTACTGCATAATGTCACCTATGACCAAGGTTTTAGGTGCATTGGGTCACATGATTGGGTGCATCATGGGAAATGTAGTTTTGCCAGGGAGCCAAATTACAACAGCCATGAGGCACAATGGCAACATAGGTAAATGCAGTTTAATGTTGAACTGACTGTAATCTAGATGTTTCATGTTTCCAAACTGAAATTTTTCTGAACAGTGGGGGGAAAAAAGCCTTTTCCTTCCAATTCAGGATAAAAATCAATATTAAAATATGTGAATTTCCTGAAAGACGGTCTGATTTTTTTCTCCGCTATTTTACAAAACAAAAAAGAAAAAGGGGATGGGGAGAGGGATAGGGAGCAATTTAAATATATCAGTCTAAATTTTGAATAGCTAGTGATTCTAGGTGCTATGTGTAGGGATTTCAATTTCAAGAACTTTTAAATACACTATTAAAAATGTAGTTCAAATTATATATATATAAATTTATTAACTGCAGCACAGAGCATATCGACATGCTAACCACTGATTTTTTTCCTCAGAACAGATGTTGCCTCATCCTATTGAATCTTTATATTCAAATAGACACATGAGAGCTAGACAGCATTTAGCACATTCTGTTACAGCAGTAACACTAAGGGAAACTTAAAATAACTAGAATTATTTCTTCTGACTGTTCACAAAAATAAGTTGAGATTACATACTTTCTCTATTGTTCAGTACTTACTTTCATAAGGCCATTCTGTACGGAGTCTTTCAGGGAATATGCAGTAAAATGCTTTCAGTTACTGGGTGGCAGTTGCAAGAATTATTTAGCAACACTTAGTATTATCTAAAAAAAGTGCAAGGTATTTTATATGAGAAAAAATGCAGGAGAATAACTTAAATTACATAATCAAGCTAATTTTAATTGATATTTTTAGTTTGTGATGCTGTCATGGAGTATGACTACCCCATAACACCTTTGGCTGGCTGAGTGTGGTATGGTTGCTACTCCCTGACTCAGTTTCCCTCCTCAAGTTTGGTCTGCTCAGTTTAACACACACAGAGCAGTGCTGGAGATGTGGTTTACCCCTCCAGCCAAGTGATCAACAAACTTAACCCCTGCCAGAGTAGCGAAAGTCTAATTGATAAGTCTTAGGCAAACAAAAAATGTCCTTTGTCCCATAAGGCTTCACTTCAGTCCACTCTCTGGGCCCTGTTCCCAGCTCCTTATTGGGTTACCTTTGAGTCTTTCCCTGATCTGGTTAGGGATGTTAAATTTTGATCAATTGGATAACTGAATAGTCAATTAGTCAACAAGGCCACCTCCGACTTTGAAGTGTAGCAACAGCCCCCAGGATGCATGTGGTGTTTCAAAGTGGCAGCACCGCATGGAGCCCATGGTCTGGCCCAGGGCTCCACATGGTGCTGCCACTTTGAAGCACCCCCTTCCCCTTGTCCCCCTCCCCTCCCTTGTTGCCTCTTTCTAATAGACGCAGCGAGGGTGGGGAAGCAACTAGTTGACTAGTGTGTCAACTGTCCAATAAGCATTTGCATAAGCTCTGGTATAGAGGGAGCTTTGGCTCCCCTTGGAGTACCCAGGTTCTTGTAGACTCTGGCTCAGAGCTGTCCACAGGAGTCTGCCCTGTAGTTCCACTCCAGATTGACCTCACTTCCTCCTTTCATAAGGCCAGGGTGGCCACTAAGCTACTACCTAACCCCTTAGCCCTGCCCCCGCAGGATAGCTAATAGCCATGTTTGTTCGCATGAACTACGTGGTGTCTCCAGCTTTCTTAACAGACTCATTAAGTACTTCTAAAATTGGCTTTGAAAGTGGGCTTATAAGGCTTTCTGCATGTTGTTGTAGTCCAGAGGCCTGGTGTTTTGCTGCCTTTTCACGTAGTTTGTCAGCATTGGCTTTGCTGAACGGTCTGACAAACCAAGCTCCTCCACTTTTACCAGTTATAGCATTGGAAAGCTTTCCTTCTTCGTAAGCTTTTTTGCAAGAGATGCACCAGTAGCCATCTTTTGTAACTTCAATAAATGGGAACACTTTGATCGACAAACATCAGGAACTGCCTTTAGGTTTTGGAGACACTGTTTCTTCAGTAGGTAGCTGTATTTGTGCTTCAGGCTGGTCAAATGTAGATAGGAAGCAGCTGATTCGTTATGGCAAAGGTGTGACAGCCCTCAAAGGGACCAGTCATTATTTGGTAGGGGAATTATAACTTACTATTTAGGATTCTTATTGGTGGGGAGCCAAAAGTGTAACAAATACTTTACAGGCAGCAAGAAAACAAATCCCCTGCCCTGACTTCATTTGCAGGCCAGATGTGTATAGTAAGCCCACTGGTGAATGGGGACAACGAAGTCAAAACCAGTCATCTGGTGAACTCCAAAAATATCATAATGGCTTTCTTCAGAAAAATCAAAATATTTTAAAGCTGAGTACCTTAAATTTGATTATACTCTTAACAATATGATATTCTCGACTTCAGCTAATAGATGAGACTGCCAAGTAGTAAATAGAAGTTTGACAAATTCTAATCTGGATTTATCTATGGACTGAGCACTGAAACGCCCCATGATAGATTATCACCTATTCATTGGTGCTAATGTTTGAAAAGTCACCAGGCTGGGGTTTGCATCTGCAAAGTTGTTTGTACAGGCATGAAAACCACTTTTAAAAAAAACACCTTGGTCTTGTGTATCCCTTTCCTGAGGTCTGAGTAGATGGGTGACTGCTGAAAGGCTGTGTGTTTGCACAGATCTCATTTTTATTATGATCTTTAATATATTACCTGTCTCAGTTATAACTGACAACAGGCCACTGTTTTCCTGACTAGTTGGAACCTATAACTTATGTTTCTCAGCTCTTTCTGCACTCCGTTTTGTCTCCCACCTCTCTAGACCTTTATTATGCCTGCAAGCCTACTTATTAGAGCTGGCCAAAGGATGACAACTTCATTTCATGACAGCTTTCGAGGTTTCTCATTTTCGTTCTGCATAGAACATAAACAAAAACCTTTCAAAAGTTTATTTTTAATGAAATTGTGTCAAAACATCACTTTTTTATTAAAAAGGTCAGATTTTCTATTTGTGTCTCCATGAGGTCTCCAAAGGTACAATTTGGACTATTGAATTGATGTGACCCCTTAATTGTCCAGACCAGGGTGACGTTTGCACTGCTTTGCTAGTGAATAACAAATCTCTCCAGGTGCTGATCACGCATAGCCACCAGCATGCAAAGTCACTCCCAGCTGAGTACATGAATGCTATTCCCAACCACTCATCAATACCAGCAGATCCTTCAATCCCAAGCTTACCCCCCAGAAATATGTGTTTTGTACTGTCCAGCACATTACTGAACAATGCAGGTTTATTAATAGTCTGTTAACTTATCATTTGCAAAATGATTTTGTTAAATGGAAGCGACTATACACCAGTCTTTGGTAACCTGAGTACTCACCCAAGCACTTCAATCAAAACACATTGGTTTAGATCGGGGTTGGGGGAACTGAGGCCGGATACAGCCCCTGGCTTGCCTGGATCCAGCCCCCAAGGCTCAGGGCTTCCCCCAGCATTGGGGAGCCTGCGCTGGTGCTCCACTCCCCCTGCCATCCCACCACAGAGCTGGAGCACACAAAATCTACTAACTTGGGCTCCCCTTGGCTCTGGTGTGCTAGGGGGATGTGGGGAGTGTCTTTCTCCTCAGACAGGAGCCACATCAGTGAGGAGTGGGGTTTGTTTGTTTGTTTGTTTAGGATTCTGACTTGTGTGTGGCCCCCAACCCAAAAAAGGTTCCCACCCCTGATTTAAATGAAGCAATAAAACATGTTTACTAACCAGAGAGAGCTAGATTTCAAGTGATTATGAGGGATAAAGCATAAAAGTCAGATTTGATTACAAAAGAAATAAAAAATAAACAGTGACAAATACCTTGGGAATGGAGGTTTGTCATGGACTCAACTCACTGCTGTGGCGCCTCCTGCTTTGGGGAATTAGTCCGTTCATCAGCAGAGTGCCTCCTTCCAGCTGGTGTCTTCCCCCGTCCATGCTCCATGCTCTTCTTGCAGACCCGTGTCACTCCTGGACCACGGTGTCCTCTTCAGGACAATGCCCTCCAGCAGTGCCCACGCCAATCGTCTCTCTCTCCCCCTTCTGGAGGTTATCAGCAGTCTTGTCTAGCACCTGCCATGGTGGCCAACTGTGGCATCCAAACCTAGCCCCGCTGTCTCAGGGGCCAGCCACAATCTGTATGGGCCATGCCCTCCTCCCAGGAGGGTATCAGCAGTTCTTGGTTCCACCTGCCGTTGTGGCCAACTGCAGCCCCAAAGTCCAGCCCCTTACCTTAGGGGCAAGCCACAGACTGTATCAGCCATGCCTTTCTAGCAAGGTATAGTGCCAGGGGAAAGGGGTATCCAGGCCTACCCATTACTTTGGGTCTCGACCCAGGGACCCTCTCCTGGCAGCCTTGTCCTGCTCTTCTCTACTCCTCGTTACTGCCTCTAGTTGCCTGGGCCACTTCCCCTGTGAACATTTGCACCTTCCTAGTCATGTAGCAGGGCCTGCAGCCTGGCAGGTATTGGGCTGGAGCCTCCCTCTCTAGCCTCTTAGCCAGCCAGCACTGCTCTGTTGAAGGTGCTTTCTCTGGGAACCAGTCCTGTACCTTCCCTGGTCAGGACCTAGTTGTCTACTCTCTGCTGAGCAGATCCTTTTATACAGGACTGCCCCAGCAAGCTACATCCTGACTGGCTCCTTAAAAATCTCCTCTCCAGTTGGCCAGGGCTCTGCGCAGATGCCCGTCATCCTGCTTTAAGCTCTTCCAGTCAGTGTGGGGCGGTCACCCCATGGCAAAGTTGTTCATAACTCTGAAATGTTTGTAACGCTCAACAAAACATGATAATTTCATTCAAAAGTTTACAGCTGAACTTTGGCTTAATACAGCTTTGAAACTTTAGTAGGCAGGAAGAAAATGCTGCTTTTCCTTTATGTTTTTAATAGTTTACATTTAACATGGTGCTGTACTGTGTTGGGGGTGGGGGTGGTTGTTTTGTTTTGTTTTGTTTCTTTGCTGCTGTCTGATTTCTGTACTTCTGGTTCCAAATGAGGTGTGTGGTTGACTGGTCATTTTGTAATTCTGGGACTCGTAACTCTGAGGTTCTACTGTACTAAGCAAAATAAGATTTGAGGCAAACATTTTTCTCACCACACTAGATACTGCAGGTAATCCCCAATTCACAGTTCTTAGTTCACAGGCTGGATTTCCTTTCAGCCTGGGACCACTCCCCAGGATTCAGTTCTTCAAATATTCATTGATTTGAAGGGAATTTTGTTTTATATCCTCTTCTGTCTTTGAGAATTATCCCACCCCCTCTGGGTATAGACCCAGCATTCCCCCTGTGGATTTGAGATTTGCAATGTCTTTCAGATGAACTGTAAATTTCTTTGTTTACAACTCGCCTGCTGATGAATTTCTGATTAAACAGGTAATGACTCTTCAGCCCCCTGCTGGCATGCAAGTGCATCCTTGTCTTTGAGAAAATGGTCTGAGGGCATTACCCAGAACTATAGTATATTTCAGTAACAATCATAAGTAAAATGATAGTTCCACACACTATGTTGATACACATATATTAAAAGGGCAATGGAGTCCATTAAATTACATATTTTCAAATGATATCTTATAAGGCATACTTTGTAGAAATGATATCTTAATCATATAAAAGTGGTGAACATGGGGCACAAGGTAGCATATGGGGTAGAGGGTACAGTCTCTCTCAGATCAGAAAAGACAAGACATTTCACAGAAACCTGTGAAATCTTCCTGGAAAAAAAAAACGCTCGTCAAAATAAGAGATATCTCTACAAAATGTTTCAGGTTTGACACACCAGCATATTTTAATGAAAATACATTTAATCAAAATGTCCTCGCCAGCTGTGCTACTTAATAAGTCTCTTTCAACATCAGGGAAAACGTGTTCATATGGAAGACTTTCTAGAGGCCTGCTGAGCCTATCTTCTAACTTGGCTAGTGTCTTCTCTGATTTATCTATCAGATTTTGTTGCAATGTTATTGTGTTGATTATATATCAGATTGTGATTTAAGGTGATTAAAGACTTTCCAGGCAGATTCTCTTTGTATACATGCTGAATTGTTAGCAAAATGTAGCCTGCTCACTAAGGTGTATGCTAGAATGTAAATTTCCCATTTAATTAGCAACCACTGCCTCCTCAGAATCTGCAGAATGCAAAGATGGCCCTTATTTGATATCTGAAGTTCAGATATCCTGGTTGCTCATGCCATTGGGTGAACTTGTGCATATTCACAGGGTGCAGGCGGGTTGAGATTTTGTATGTTCCTTGGAAGGCGTGTAGGTGTAAAAATGCTACAGACGCTGTCAGTGCTGTGAAAACAGGCGCTGTCTTCAGTTGTCTCTGTCCCGACAATCCCCATTCAGTACTGACCACACCTTGCGCCTCCTTCAGCATGTGTCCACCCTTCTTACCCACCAACAGAGGTACATAAACATGACCATAATACAACTTTGTGGTGCCAGATAAGTAGCTGCATTGCTGCTATTTGCAATTTCTGACCTAAGCAGCAGTCTCAAGATTCAGACTGATAGGGGAGCCAAAGGGTTGACATATTAGCATGCTCATACTGTATGCTAAGATATGTTCCTGGTGTTCTATATACCGTCATCTTCATTCTGACCTTTTTGTTGCTGGCACATATTAGAAGCCCAAAGTAGCTCCCTGGAACAGGTGCAGTAAATGCTACTTGCAACTAGTTTCTCAACCGGTGCAGATTCTGAAGCCTCTGTTTGCATATTTGCTTATAGCTCCCTCTAAAAGATGTTGGGTATGTGTCTTCCTATGAGATATATATTTTTGAAAAGTGTCTATTTGCTAGACCTCTGCAAAGCTTGCTTAGCAAACATGCGCTGTCTTAAAATAATGACAACAGTAAATTTAATATGTAATCTATACTCTTAAGGCTGAGTGGCACTCACTGATCCTGTGCTTGTATCAAAGGTTTTCATAGCAGTTGGTAGCACTTGCTGCTTAGAATGGGGCAAAAAAATTGACCAAATCTTTTGTTGGCATGAAAAAAAGAAAAACATTTAGGTCAAACAAAACATTTCACAGCTTCATGTAGATTTTGGTGAGTTGCTTCCATTGGGGACAAACCCAACACAATTTTTTTTTTTTAGTGTCAAACATTTCCTTTCAACATTTTTTAAATGAAAGTTTTTGTCTTTTTGACTCAAAATGAATGTTTGATTCATAACTACTTTTAATTTTATATGAAAAAAGCAGCGAAAACTCAAAATCCAACCTAATTGTGCTTTTTGGTCAACCTAAAATGTTTAGTTTAGTTCTTTTTTTTAATTTTTCAAAATTAGCAATAAAGTGAGAAATTCATTAGTCTCATAACACTCTTGTACCCCTCATGCAACACACTCGTCTGGCTGCTTAGCGCTGTACCCACTAACCAGTAAGACACCCATTGACCTCAGTGATGCCAGGATTTCAGCTTAAAGAATCTCTCCAGGCTAGGGCCTGCTGTGGTTTTCATATTTGTAAGTAAGGTTTTTGCCTCTCTTCAGCAAATCAGACTTTTCCCTTCCCATTGGGAGGGAGCATGATAGGAGAAAATGTCTGAGACACAAATGCAATAGAGTTGATCCACATTTTTAAAGGGAAGCAAAGTGTTAGGGCTTGTTTGCTGGATTTTACGGGTCATTGTAGCACAGCGCCAGGCTCAATAGTGCAGCTCTTCCTCATTTTGCATCTACAAGTAGGAAAAGTGTTTACTGATGTAAGGGCTGCACCATCATGCCCAAAAGCAATTCAGATTAAAATATTTAGTGTGACTATTTTATGGTTTCTAGAGTGAGATTTTGATCTGAGATTTTTCTTTTTGGTTTGTAGTTGAACACCTGCACATGGGCAAAACATATGTATGTACAGCAAACCATTTCCTCAAACCTGAGAGTGTAGTATAAATAAAAAGCAAATCCTCTTACTTAGTAGCATAGGCATTAGGGCTGTATCTTTTGAAATGACACTGACTCAGAGTTGAGGTGCTTTACAAAATGAATCCTCATAGATTACATATTTGTCCTTATCGTCACGGTCTTGCCTAGCTGATCCTCCCTGCTTATTCAACATCATCTCTTATTACATTGCCCGATTTGTCTGGCTCCTACAGCCATCTCTGTATTTTTTCCATCTCACCCAGTATGAACAGAACCTTTTTTGAAGTGCTTTGTCAGCTCACCATTCTCTCTCCCTTTAAATCCTGCCTTTTAAATCCACTTCTAGCTCAACGCCTAAAACAAATGATTAGCCCTAAATTGTGTTCTTTGAAAAATAGCACCCCAATACAGTAGCTGCAAAGACTCAGAAAAGATATTCCATTAAAGGCCAATGCATTTGGAAATTTGAGTAATCCTTGAAGTGGCTCTTGCACTTCAATTGTCTCTCTTCTAATTTGACAGGTGGATGGTGGGGGGCTCTGAAGTCTATCAGGGATCTAAACAGGGTAATAGTTTAAAAATGTAAAAGTTACTTGGAATCTTTGAAATGCTGGTGAGCCCAAGTTAAAACTGTTGGTGAGTGGAGGTGGGCCTAGCTCCAAAGAACAGGCTTGGATCTGGGGAATGTTCAAATCTGGATCCAAACTTTATGACTGTCCTCCGACTACATTATGGACTGAACCAACACCTTAGCTCTGATTGCCCCAGACTTTGAAAAAAACTGAAAGCCACATCTGGAGCTGAATAATGGTGCTGACCTCTCTCTTTTTTAATGGTTGAACAAGATTTCGAGTTCTGAACACCCTGAACCTGGCAATGTTCTCAGAAGGCCCCAGATTTGAACTTTACTCTGTACCTCAGGCCCATCTCATGTTCCCAAATGGAATGTACTGTGCTCCAAGCAATATAAAAGAGGGGGCAAGTGTAATAATAGTTACTATTGCATGTAATAGCAGGCAATAGCTTGTGGGTTTGAGAGGAATCTAGTAAAAAGAGCTTAATATGGCTGTTGCCTGAACTAACACGTTTCAGCAGTTCTAACAGATTGGTCTAATTTATCACTGGGCTATTCCTACCTGGCATCAAAATGAAGTGGGTCTAAATTACCTAAGGAGTGAACCAGAAGGATAATTTATTATACATTCTCCTGGAAGGAAAAAAACCCACAATTCAGCGCTATCTGTTAGGAAGAAAAAAGAAAACATCTGCGATCCCGGCTTACTGGGAAGGGTTCTAAACTGTGTACTATCTCAAGAGTGGCTTTTAGTTTTGACCTATATTCCACCTTGCATTGTCAACAAGGAAAAAAAGAAGTGAATTGCCAACTATTATACAGTGAGGGGGAGGTCAGACAATGCAGTGTGCTTCTGGTGAGATGGGATATTTCACTGAGAGAACAAAATAATATACTGCTGTAGTGCTGCCTAGGGAAACTCCTGGACTGATATCACAGGGAGTTCCAAAGGTGGATCGCAGGCCATGTCTTAGACTGCCATGGACTAGCTGAACAAATGTGACTTCTATGCATGACCAGGGGCTCAGATCCTCCGCTGTGTAGGGCTCCCCAGTGCAGCTCCACTGAGTTAAATCAGCTGGGGATGACTCAGGCTGTGATTAAGCCATCAGACCTACTTCAGAGCTAACATCTGGCAGCATAGAAACTTTTCAGCTAACTTCATTTAAAAATTAAATTAAATGCCTTTTTTAAAATACCTCTCACTAACTCAAGCTATGATTTAAGCTAACATTGCCCATTGCTAGGACTAGTTCAGCTTCATCGGGAGGGCACATGAGGCAGGTGCTGCTGGTATTTAAATTACAAGGTTGTCTAGACCTGCTCTGTGGTTAAACCATGCAGGGCTTAAAATACTGTGAGTCACCGGGAGCCTTGTCAGCGCTAGCATTGCCATCTTTGCTGTCACTGACGGTGCTGAGCTGGTAGTGATAATAGTGGGGAAATTTGTGCAGGCGCACAGTATTTGAGAGGTGTCGTGATAAAAGGATGAGTTTCTGCCACCTTGATTTGCCTGAAACATCACCTTGCGCCATGAGTAGCAACATAGAAATCAATTCACTGTGTTCCAAGTGAATAAAGGTAGCAGAGCCAGGCCTTAAATAAATACACAGAACACACACTAAATTAAGCATGACTCATATCTGTGTTATTGTTTCCTCTTTTCATATCACCAGAGTTGAGTTCCCTTAATATCCCCATGAGGAGGCAAGAGTGGGTGGGAGACATGGGCTTAAGCACAGGTATTGTTTGGTTGCTGAGGATATGCTTTTTCTTTGTGTGCTGTTCATCAGAACAGGATGTCTTGGAGCAAGTGCCCAATGAAAATACGATGTGGTTGAAATGCAGTGACCTCTAAATTACATTCCATTGCTTGATATACAAGAAGTTCTATGGAATTTTTAACTCATGGCCCCCTCAACTTTCGTAGGCATGATCTTGCTCAAAGGCTTTATGCTAGTTGGGATGCATTGCCAAATAATGGGGTAAAAGTCCATGTAAAGCTTTAGAAAATTTAGGGTGGAATTCGATAAATTCTGAATGTCTCTTGATCTCATGTTATAGTAAGTTGTGAATCAGGCACAAAGATAAATATAGGTGGAAGTAGCATGCGTGCTCCATAGTTTGGGATGATTAAGCCATTTCTGGATGCATTTATTGTAAGAAACAATATGACTCCTGGCCAAAGCAACTAAAAACTGACATGTCAAAGCCACACTGGAATAAAAGTTTACTTTGGCGTGTACGTGTAATAGGCAGATGCCTGCACATACTCTGGGATTTACCTGTTTCACAATCTGTAACAGAACCACACAATGAAATAATAAGAAATCTGAAATAAATCCTTATGGAGGGGATTTTCTGAATGCTGAGTTCAGCTGATACATTGCTTTTCCATGGCCTCCAACCCCATGGTTTAGTGGTGTTCCAAATAAAGCCACTGCTCAGAAAAACCCTAGCTGAGTGACTCTAATGGAGCCACAACATTTGGGAGGAGCAGGAGATGAAGCAGCAACCCCACAAGGTCTCTGCCCAGGTCACAGTCATCAATTTTAAGGTAAGAAGGGACCATGGGATGAATCTAGCCTCCTGTATAACACAGGCCGTAGAATGTTATCCAGTTACTCCTCTGTTCTGCTCACTGCCTTGTGACTGAGGGTACATCTACACTGAGGCACTATTTTGGGATACTTTCGGTATCCCAAAATAGCTATTCCACATCTTTTAAACAAGCCTATTATTTAGTAATAGCTTTCGAAATAATGGGCTCGCTATTCCAGCATTCCTGTAAACCTCGTTCCACGAGGATTAAGGGACATTTCAGAATATCGGTTTATTTCAAAATTTGGCACTGTGTAGACAGCACCAAATTTTGAAATAAGCTATTTCGAAATTGACTCAAAATACCCCACGCAATTTACATAGCTCAAATTGCATAACTTATTTCAAGCTACTGGTGCAGTGTAGATACACCCTCATTGGCTTCATTTGGATTCCCAGCAATCTAAAGAGCTCTTCAGCGATCTAGAGGCTTTGAAAGCTGACTCCCTTCCTTCTCAGAGGCCGAACCTGAACCCTGGATGGATGAATTTGGAGGAAACCCAGTGACCCAGGGATAATCAGACCCAAAAGTTTTAAAAGACCACGTGAGGCTTTAAAATCTATGTAACAGACCTGATTGTTCCCAGGACTCATTAATAAACAACCCAATAGCCCACAAATAATAGTTCAGAATTATGTAAAGTCGGAAGCGTTCATAATGGCCAGTTCCACTAGCTAACAGACAAAACAGAGTCCACATTCACAAGCAAAGTGGAAGTCATGGGCATGAAAAGTACAGCTCAAAAGCGCCTTAGTAGCACAGAGCACGGTATAAATAGAACTAAAAGTTAGCTGCCTCCAGTATAGTCACACAAGCACTCTGGTCACTGTTTATTGGCACACAATTCCATAATTTCATACTCTCATTGCTTGCGTCAGCTAAGCTGGAGAGGTCTCACTATAGGTGGGGAACTATTAAAAAAGTCCTTTTGAACCATTTCACATATCGAATGTAATAATGTGGCTATAGTGAGAGGCACTGCCAAAATAGAAGCCAGTGTAAGGGGGAATAACTGGAAGGTGCCAGTAATATATTATGCTACATTCTGCTTTCAGTCGCACCAGTAATTCAAAAATAATCCCACTGAAGCCACCAAAATCACACCAGTTTTAAACTGGTGTAAGGGGAGAATAAGGTTCTTTATGAATAGTTTTCCCATTGTAGAAAAATGCCCTTAGGAAAGAAAAGGGAAGATAATAACTAAATTGTTCATGAATTAAAACTTTGTGAAGGTTGGCCAGAAACATGGTTGACTTTAACTGAGCATTAAAACTGCCCTGGCTTGTTTCAGGGGACCTCATGCTATGTATTGCATGGCTTGCTAATGAACGGTTCCAGACTGGCTCTCCCAGCAGTATATCAACACCCCAAGAGATTCTGGATAGAATACATGAGGATACCAGGGCAACTCCATCTGGTAGCCAGGTTTTAGTGAGAAACTGCAAGAGCTGGTGGAGGGTTATGACAAGTGTGCCAAAGAAAGGTTTAACCATGCAGAGCCATTAATTCTTTGTCCTCTGCCTGATTAACCTTGGCAGAAAGTCGGCACCAGCCTGCCCTCAGCAAGTGATTCAATTTACCTTCTTGCTTTTTTTTTCCTGGATGGTGCCTTCCCCCATATTTGTGCAGCTCCTTACACGTTTTGGGTATTGCAACATTATAGATATTTTCCACAGGTGCAATTTGTGCTAACGGTTAATTTTGCAGGGACAAAATGCATGCACAAAAAGGAAGGCTGGGTTCCAGCCAACCTGAAACATCAAAATAGCTAAAATATAAAATACACAGGCTGGTTCCCCTGCTGGTTCAGGGAATGCAATTTATACTAGATGTGGTCAGGCATTCTTTTGATAGAAGTTTCTTTAATCAGAAAATGACAGTTGTCAAAAACTAAAACTTTTCACAGGAAACATTTGGTTTTAATGAATTTCTGGTTTTTGAATATTTGAAACAGTCAAAACATCCCATTCTGATCTATTCTATCTGAAAAGTTCCATATTTCAGTTCAAAATGACTTTTTGTTTCAAATTTAATTTAATGTTTCCATTTTAAAATGTTAAAATTGAAAAAAAAACCACCTTTAGAAATGACCAAAAGTTGCATTTTTTTGTTTGGAGGCAGCAGGGGGATCTTACATTTTAATAAAAGCTGATTAGTTTGAGCCCAATATCTGTACAGTACTGAGTCCCAGAAGAAACTGTATCTAATAATGGATTCCCAGCTCTTTGCAAATACTGCGTTGTTACAAACCCTCCACACCATATATGGCTGGCTCTAGTATGTACAGCTGCACAGGGCTCCACACTCACACAACTTCCTTCCAAGGGTGTTTGTTCCTTCTACTCTCCCCTGTCATGCCCATCTCACTCCCCCACCTGCTGGCAGAGTACCACGCTGCCAAGACACGCCTCTCCGCTGACTTGCTGTTCAGATAATAAATGCTCTTTGCACCCTGCCTGAAACACATGGCCAGCACCAGGAGCCAAGTGTGGAGCAGAAAAAGTAGCAATCCTTGCACGGAGTATTGCTTTCACTGCCTGGCACTCAACATCTCGTTTTCTCTCTCCCTCTCTCTCCAGGCTTTTCAAGCAAGGGAGAAAGCCTGTTGATTAATCTGAGGCAGGAATGAAAGAGAGGAGCAACCCACCAACCATACTACAAATTGGAGGGCAGTTTTGAGCCTTCTTTCAGCAAGTGGGGTTTTATTTTAGGTGGCAGCCTAACGCCATGATAGCTGGCATGCGTAGCGGAGGTGGCCAACATTTGTAGGCACGTGGCCAGAAGGGAAGCCTGTGTATTATCCCAGAACCTGTGTAGCCCAGAAAGTGACATTCACTAGAAAAGGAGACTGACAGGCCAGAAAGGGTGTGTCTAGACTGCAGGGTTGTTTGTTTTTTTTAAGTAGCCTTTTTGCGAAAAAAACTTCACCTGTGTCTAGACTGTAGCCGCATTCTTTCGCAAGTAAATAGAAAGAACACGGCAGTTTTTTCGATCGCGGTAAACCTCATTTTACGAGGAATAAAGCCTTTTTTCGAAAGTACTCTTTTGAAAAAAGGCGCTATTGAATGCAAACGGTGTTTTTTCAAAAGAGAGCATCTAGACTCTCTCTTTCGAAAAAGCGTCTCGATTTTTCGAAAAATCTACTCATAGTCTAGACGCTCTCTTTCGAAAGAGGCTTGTAGTCTAGACGTAGCCAAACAGAAATATATCCTCAGTCATTCCATCCTTTGAGTGTAAGCTGAGGAAACACAAGGAAACCCACAAAATGGGTCAACCCAGAGTTAAACACATTTTTCCAGGTGGTCAGGGTTGTATATGCCCTCTTCAAAGTGAGGTGGGCAACAGGCAGGTGGGCTGCCTATTAGGCCACACACCAGAGGATTGAAGGACAAATCATGAACTGCTTAGCATGTTGTTTAGGCACCTCTTTGTGACCAGCCCTCCACCCCCCCATCCCCCTCCCCCATCGCTATTACCCTGAACTCCAACCAGTCCCATTGAAGAAACCTAACAAAAGCCTGAATAGAATCAGAGGGGTAGCCATGTTAGTCTGAATCTGCAAAAATAACGAGAAGTCCTGTGGCACCTTAGAGACTAACAGATTTATTGGAGCATAAGCCTTCGTGGGCAAAGACCCACTTTGTCAGATGCATGTGACATGCATCTGACGAAGTGTGTCTTTGCCCACGAAGGCTTATACTCCAATAAATCTGTTAGTCTCTAAGGTGCCACAGGACTTCTCATTGTAAAGCCTGAATGTGGCTTGTCTATGTTATCCAGGACATGTGCAGCACAATGGAAAGAAAGGCGAAATATGCAGTGAAATGCCACTAGATCTACAAGGACAGTCGTTCATTCTTTATCTGTCTCTCTTAGCCCTCTGAGTAGTTATAGTTAATTATTTGTTGGGGGGAAGGTGCATACATCTTTTCTAGTTTCAGAAACTCAGAGCCAGGACCTTATTTTTTCATGTCTACTTTTGTACACGTATTTGCATGCTTAGTTGTCCACATGAAATTTAGGGAGCCCTGCATATGCATATAGCTGGAAAGGTCACTATCACAATCTCCTGTCTTACCTCAGGCACAAATTCTGTCTAAGTATGGTTCAAGGCATGCACAATCAAGTTCTAAGTTCTGAATAAACACCCATAGCCTTTAAGGCACATATGAATTTAGCAGCATTCAGGGTCTGAACAGTAGCAGTGGCACACATGACCACACTGGAAAGTTCATCAGCAGGGGCTAAACTTTCACATCCCGCTGTTAGACAAGGAACCTTTCTGGCATAGAATTTCCAGCACTGCTTTACCCAACGGACTACTCTGAAGATTCTGCCACTGTCCCAGTCAGAGACAACCTAAGCTGAACCTTCTGGCCGAATCCCATGGTTTAAAGAACAAATTGATTTTTTCCCCACATCAGTCTGCCAACCTTCATGTAAAGTACTGAAAGAAAAAAAAAAAGTCCTATGATATGGCACAAACTTTTGTGAAATGGCTTTTGTTGGGTGGGGCACTCAAATGGACAAATTATCAAGTGTTGTATGTAAAGTTGTGCAAAGCAGAGCAGCCGTGTGAGATTAGCTCACCCAAGCAATCACTTCTATTGGTGTTACCTACTACAGATGCAGTCTGTGGTCCAAGTGGCTCTAGGTTCAAACCTCAGCTTCATTTCAATACACAGAGAAAACTGGTTACACGCCTGAAACTAAGGTCACTTTTTCTGAGGCTGTGAAACTAAGGATGTTTTTGAACATGCCCGGGCAATGTTTCACGAAAAGAGATGCTGTTTTGTTTAAGCGAGACAGAAAATACAAGTTGTTGGATCAGTGAAGTTTTTGGCTTAAAATGAAATGCAAAACTGAAATGTCCACAGTTCATATAGCTTTACTTACATTATATCTGATGGTAGGCAAATATGAATAAGCCCATGTGGGAGCGCCTTATTTTTAATAGGGATTGAAGCAACAAGGATATATTGTTCTAAAGACCTGTAGGCTTTACTAGTGAATAAGAACCTTCGATGGGTATGTCTACACAGCAGCGTTATTTCAGAATAACTGATGTTATTTCGAAATAACAAAGCGTGTTTCTACACAGCAAGCCGTTATTTTGAAATAATGTTGAGATGGAGGACTTCTTACTCCGTCTCTTGTAACCTTCATTTGATGAGAAGTCGAAGGAAGAGTGTTCTTCCTGTGACTTCCTGCAGTGTAGACATGCCCTTATAGGCCTTTGGAACCTTCTTGTAGAACCTTATATCAAGTTCTATTAGATGCTCCAAGAAAACCTATAAAAATCTGTTATTTTCTATGAAATTTACCAGGAATATCAAGCAATAACTTTTTGAAGATTTTGTTTAAAATATTTCAAGAATATATGCATCACTATCCAGGTTGTCTCTTGCTCATTCTTCTGGATGTCTAATATGAAAAGAGGAGCTCATGGCAATGGGCTGTTTAGCCGCCATTTGAACTCCGGCGTACAAACCCCAGTAGACTCATATGCAAAAAAGCATGTTGCTTTGCCCCCCCCCCCCCCCGTTCACTGATTAAGCCCACATCTAGCGTTCCTTGCACTTTTTTCCCTATTTCATTTGATTGCTTTAAATGACTGTGAGAGAGACACATGACCTCATTGCCAAGTGCTCCAGTCATGTCCTGCTGAAAACAAATAAAATTGGTATGAAAGAGGTATCCTCAGCTCTGAGGAAACACTGGAGCACTCTAGGAAATAGTTCAATGACGATGAGGCCAGGGGTGGGAAAGGCAGCAAAGACAGAGGGAAACATTTTTTTATTATTTTAAACACATGTATTTGTCATGATTCATAAAAGGAATTTGGGTGGGAATCTACAGCTGGGAAGGCAGGGGATTATTTTTATTATAAAAATATGTACTAATCATGGCTGAAAGCAGGGAATGAGGGTGGGGCTTTGGATAATGAAGGAGCCACCTACAGTGGTTGGAGGAAGGGCGTGAGGAGAATGAGGGCAAAAGGATACTATTTTTTCAGATGTGGCAATTTAAAATATGCCTCCATCTCGCTGAAGGCTGTGTCTGAACAGCAGCCATCCATGCAGCTACAGTGCAGGAGAAAGTATGCCGAATCACTTAAATTCAGCTTTCCCTCAGGTTGCTCTACCAGGACTACTGAGTGATTGACTCTAATGCCTGTGTTAGTAGCTATTATTTTAATTTTTTTTAAGTCTCTAGAATTCTTAGCCACCTCTACCCCTTGGTCAGGTTACTATGAGTACCTATGTGGGAATTGCACTAGAAATCCTGCCTAGATGCACAGTAGACTGTTGTGCAAATGAGTTCTGGGCAATAGTTATTTACACTGTAATAAAATTGATGAGCTAGATGTGCCTCCTTACTTAAGACTTTTCAAACAATGCAGAACTATCATCAGAGAGAAAGGATGGGCCAGTGATTAGGAGCTAGTCTGAGATGCAGAAAACCCACATTCTTTTCCTTGCTCCACCACAGATTTCCTGTGTGACTTTGTGCAAGTTACTTCATTTCTGTGTGCCTTGGTTCCTGTCTGTGAAATGGGGTAGGATAGCACATCCCTACTTTGGAGAGTGTTGTGAGACGAAGTACATTAAATACATTAAGGGTTTTAGCCACCACAGTGATGGGGACCAGAGAAGTACCAAATGTTGGAATGTGTGTACTCTTAGCTGTCTATTTTGGTGTCTATAGCCACAGCTGCTGGGGTGATGGAATTATGTGAAGAGCTCAGCTTTCTTTTTTTTTTTTAAGTTTCTAGTCAATGTTGTGGAGAAATCTCAGAAACTTGGCCCACAAAAGACTCAAAACCCATAAGGCAAATTTAAAAAAACCACACCTGACATATTTTTTAAAAATGATTTAATGGGGGGAGGACTGACTCATCATCTTTGCAGGCTTTGGGTTGGCAGTACTAGACTATCCACTGGAAAAAATATAAATTAGGGAGACAGACTAAGCCCTGGTCTACACTAGGGAGTTATTTCAAAATAACCCCCTTGATTTCAAAATAATAAGTAGAGCATCTATACTACCACGCCCGTTGTCTCTATATAAAACCATGGTACACCCACATCTTGCATACTGCATACACATGTGGTCACCTCTGTAAATAAAAGATATATTGGCATTAAAAAAGGTTCAGAAAAGGTTCTGTTTATCTGGAAATGGGTGACAGGGGAAGGATCACGTGAGGATTACTTGTTGTGATCCCTCCCTCTGGGGCATCTAGTATTGGCCACTGTCAGCAGACAGGATACTGGGCTAAATGGACCATTGGTCTGACCCAGTATGGCCATTCTTATGTTCTTATGTTCTTTCAAAATAACGGGCTGCTTATTTCAAAATCTGTACTTCTGCTTTCCTCGGGGAATAACACTTCTTTCAAAATAGCAGTAGTATGGATGCTCCGCTGCTGCTATTTTGAAATAACGACTCCCCAGAGTAATTCAAAGTAATTACTCCACAGTGTTTCCTGGGGCTTTAAGTTGAGGTAGCATGCCCACAATAATAAAGCCTGCCTCGGATTAATTTTGGGGCTCCCCCATAATGTGGACACGCTATTTTGATTTTGTTATTTTGGGAGTTGTTATTTCGAATTTAGTTATTTCAGAATAATTTCCTAGTGTAGATATGGCCACTAAGGGTATGTCTACACTGCATGCTCATTTTGGAATAAGTTATTTCAAAAGAAATCCTCCGAAATAGCTTATTTTGAAATAGCGTGTCTACACAGCAAATGCCCATCAAAATAGCACTGAGCTATTTCAAAATAGAGCATCCACACTCATTGGATGCTGAATCGCATTTAAGGCCACCCAGAAGCACTTCAAGTAGGGCATCAGGACCGCACTCACTTCCAGTAGCTGCTGCCTGAGGCTCTCTGAGGCTCATGCTTGAAGGTACTCCCTGTACAGTCGTGTCTCAGGCTCTTCACCTTTGTCTACCTCCTGGAGGGACAGCAAAGCTTTTTCTCTGTCTGCTGTGGTTGCCCTTGCAGACACCTCAGCTCTCCAGCCATGGAGCCAGACCTGCCTCCAAGCAACTGATGGCTCTTAGATCCCATGCTGCACCTCCTGCTGCAGTTTCTGTGGGCTGCCCTCCTGGCCCTGTAGGAACAGGACCTGCAGCTCATTGCAGGGCACCTCCTCTCCTCTCCTCTCTCACGGTGCAGTTGATGCAGGTTGGCCCCACTCACCCTCCCCTGCATACCGTGCACCTCTGATTCTGGCAACTGGACACCCGTTCCAACTGGTATGACTGGATCATTATGGAGCGGTGGGATGACCAGCAGTGGCATCAGAATTTCCACTTGCAGAAGGACACCCTCATGGTGCTGTGTGAGTGGCTCACCCCTGCCCTCATGTGCTGGGACACCCACATGAGACCCGCCATCCCCCCCCTCCAGAAGTGGGTCACATCATCATCTGGAAGGTACCACACCAGATAGCTACTGTTCTATCGGGAACCAGCTCGGCGTGGGGAGATCAACTGTTGGGGCCGTGGTCATGTAGGTATGGCGCTCTCATGCTATTGTCCCAGAAGGGTCCTGAACTGCTGGAATGGGGGTCCCCAGGGAAGGGTGGTGGTGGTGGTCGAGGATGGCGGTGACACCTGCCAGGTGTTGGAAAGCAGCTGCAGGTCCTCCTCCAGTCTCCAGTCCTGACGGTCCAGGAAGTGCTGCAGGGCATGCAGGGCAGCGATGTGCTCTCTGGAGGTCTTCGAGGGCTCACCTGTGCCTGTGGGTCACATGGGGTCAGGAGGATGGCACGGGAGGTGTAGCGCACGCCCCTCTCACAGCTAGTCCAGCTGTGGAGAACAAAGAGAAGGTCAGTCATCCCAGGAAACACCGTGCATGAAGCATGGCCCTCATCTCTGAGCTGAGACCGAAAGGTCTCAGGTCAGACAAAGGCGATGCGCTTTGAGCAAGGCCATCTGTGGCCCAGACAATGGGCCCTTTCCTGCAGGGGCACAGATGTCCATGGGGGGAGTCTCACTACCCCCCATGTTCCAGGGACAAGCAGGCATGGGAAGGTGCCAGCCAGACTGGGAGCCTGCAGGCCTTCCCCAGCTTCGGAGACATCCTGGGTGGGAAGTACTGGCTCCAGGGCGAGCATAACCTCCTGGCTGGTGGGCATCGAAATTCTGCTGCCCTCGTCCGGCTCCTTCTCCTCCTCCTCCTCCACAACAGCTCTGCCCCCCTGCCCCAAGAGAGTGACGACAGGTGTCTTCAACCCTGAGTCCACAATGAGGGGGCGGGAAGGGACTGACCCACTCATTAGGATGCATTGAGCTGGGCATAATATGGGAAGGCCTGCAGTGCCTCCCAGGAGCAAGGGCTGTGCTCCCTGGCCTTGGCATTGGCCTTCCTCAGCTTCTTCACCTTTATGAGCATCTGCTCCTGGGTGCGCATGTGGTACTTTTTGCCCAGGCTGTCAGACATCTGGCTGTAGATATTTGAATTCCTGTGCCCGGTGCAGAGATCCTGGAGGTTTGCCCCAGTGAGGTCCAGGGTCTCTGCACCAGACCAGGAAGGTGTGCACCTCTTTCATCTCTGGGCAGGGTTCTGGGAGCTGGCTGCCAGCTCCTTTGCAGCTGTGGAGGGCTCAGTGGGAGTGATGGGGTCGCTCATGGTGGCTGCAAAAGTTATGCAGGCTGCTGCTCTGTGGCTCAGGGCTGTCAGGGCCTGCCTTGTGCCACAGGCCCTTTCCCCTGTGGCTGCACCTTTAAAGCCTGCTGGGGAAGGGGGGCTACAGAGTTCTGATTAGTGTGGACAAAGTGGCCAGCAGGGCATCTGTGAGAAGGCCTGGAGGCTTCTTATTTCGAAATCACTCCAGCTGCCCTGTCTACACACGCCCTATTCTGAAACAGCTATTTTGGAATAGGCATTATTCCTTGTAAAATGAGGGTTACAGAATCCAGAATAAGCTGCCCATGATATCAATATTATTTTGAAATAATGGGCTTTCTGTGTAGACACTCACATAGTTATTTCGGAATAACTTCCTTATTCCAAAATAAAGCTGCTGTGTAGACGTGCCCTAAGAGATTTAGCAGGACTTTTATCATTCTAATTTCTATTGTCTTAGAATAATGGTGAAACAACACTAGAAATGGGAACAGCAGCGATAGGAGGTTTTCTAAAACGTCACAAAACATTGTATTTGGGAATGTTCTGGTGAATGACAATCCCTGTCTCAAACTGCTTGCCTTTCTTAACCCATCCCTCACTCAAAGACGCATTTAACTACTATACCTAACTTCTCATCTCCTGATTGAAATAATGTTTGTGTTCATGGAGCAGTATACCTTCCCTGGTAAAACTTTTCCCAGTTTACCAGAATATCCTGAATAAGTTATGATGGGCATATGTCAAAAGATTTGCAGGGCCACATTTACACAAATGCCTGACTGTTCAGATGCTAATTCTGAACATTTTTTTCTACAAATGTAGCAAGGATAAGATCCCGTGTGCGATTTCTGAGCTCTGCAATGACTAGAACTCCGGTGAAACCTGCCCCTTTCATGGAGCTTCACTGCCCCATTTAAACAGAAGGTTCCAAAGCATGACCATGGGAAAAGAAAAGGTGCTAGGGTGAATATTTTAATCAGTTCTTAATTTTTTCCTTCCTGGTAAAGGGCCTGCTTCTAGTCCCACTGAAATGGGGGAATGAGAAATTAGCCATTGCCGCAGATGAAAGCAGCAGGTAGCTACTAAGGACCAGATTGTAAAAGTAGCAGGGAGATGCCTATATATGTTTAAAAATCTCCCCCCCCCCCAAGTACCAAGGTACCTACCTCTCACTGATAATAACTTTTTTAAATCTCCTATGTGCCAAATTGCATCTTTAGGTGTCGCATTACCTTTAACAATCAGGCCCTAAATCCACACTCGTGATTTATGTTCATACTTAGTGCACAGCCTCTCGTGTGATATTTTACGTGTCTGGGGGGGAGGCAGAGGGCAGGCAATGTTAAGGGGCCATCCTTAAGAAGAGGAGTTAAATGGAGGTTGGTTTAACCACTCCTGGTGACTGACCAGATGAATATGAAAGATCTTGTGGCTTTTTTTAAAAAATATTGAGGCTTCCCCTGATGTCCTGAACAACATTTTCCCTCTTCCACTAAAACAAGTTCTCATTGTCCAGTGCTTTAATGTGAGTTATTGCTAAGTAGAACTTGGCTGCTCTTTTCTGCTTACACAGTAAACACGGTGACAGTATTAACGGGACTCATTATTTTATAAAGTCCAGGGGAATAACTTAAGTTTGAAAAATTCTATATAAAATCAAATTCTGATCTGGCTACTCTGCCACTGCTTGCTCTGAATGATGCAATAAACAGGCAAATTAATTAATCATTTATCTTTTGTGCAATGTGTGTGTCATGCACCAAGATTGTCTTTGTTGTTCTTCACATTCTTTGCTGTTTGTCACATCCAAAAGTTAGTCATCTGCAGCTCTCGCGAAGAGTTCTATACATACTCTGCCCTGAGTTCTACAATAAAAAAAACTCCAATGGGACTGGTGTATGAAGTAATATAGAGAGTGATTCAATAAGAAAATAATGTGTGTCATGTGATACAGGCAGTACTGTGGTTGGTATACATACTACAGCTTTCCCATAAATAGAAATGACAAAATTGTTGCTCTAAAACTTGTCTGTGTAGCTAATCTGAGACTGACCTCACCAGAGAATTGTTAAGGAGTTCCTGTTGGCATTATTTGATGAATAAATGGGTTTGAAGCTGAGATGCCTCTGCTTCTATTCATTCTGCTTTTCGGATCGGTAACAGCGGAGGCCACCTCTGCTCCCAGCAGAAAGCTATTTCAAGCGGAGATGTCTCACTCTTTTTTTCCCTCAGGCTTAGGAGGGCCTTCATGGCCCATAACTATTTTCCCATTATTAACACAGGTCTCACATTTTGATAATCTCCTGTTAGCCTAAGATTGCTAGATGGAGATCCCCACTAGAAACCATCAGCTCTGTTCTGCACATCCACTAGGGGGACCTGTTTGAAAGCAATGTGATGTAGTCTCTCTCCACTGGGGATTTAGGCATGCTGCCACAATAGCACTCCAAGCTTCTGGCTCTGCAGGAAAAAACATGATCTTATGACCAGTATTTTTATCCCCTGGCCCAGATTCCCCCCTCTGTTACACTGGTTATATTGGTTTTACACTGGCGTAACTCCATGTAACTTCATTTGAGTTACTATCTTAAAGAAAGAAGAAAGAATCATTGTGCAGTCACACAAACCCACATACGTTTTTCTTGCATTAAAGAAACTCCCAACAAAAGATCCCATAAGTCACAAAAGTCCCTCCCACCATGAAGCTAATCAATTATTTGAATTCTCTGTTTCCAGGGGTATTGGTGGACTCTGATATAGTCTAAGGATTTCAGAAAATGACTAATTACTGGCTGGGACACCAGTTTTTTCCTAAATTAAAAAATGAGGTGACTATTGTGACTATCGATTCCACACAGAGGGTTTAACTGTAAGGTAAGGAAGGTCTTTTCCACAAGTCATAAAGGCAGTTTAAGTAGCTAGATTAAACTACAATCTTTAGTCAAGAAAACTCACAGAACTCACAAAAGGGTTGGGGCCATAGTATATATCTTCTAGTTCACATGCTAAAAGTGTTGGAACTTTGAATTTCATTTCATAGTGGTATAAAGAGCAACAAAAAAGCAAAATACTGATTTGCAATTATCAAGTTGATGTTTTATGCATGAACTTTTCCTTTATGATATTTTGTTTTGTTTTAATATAAATAAGAGAGAGGGAGAGAGAGCAACCAAAAACATAACAAGCAAATTGTGAAGTCCCAAATCTCATTTCCCTTCAGAACTATTATCGAAAGATAGACCTACTCTGTTAACTCTACAAAACCTCAAAGGGGCAGTGAGCTAGCGTGCCTTTTGTCATCATGATGCAAATTAACAACTATTTACAGCTCTGAATTTCCACTAGTAGTGGGTTCTATCAACTTTACCATTCATTACAACAGTGTACATGCTCAGATGTGGGAATGTTCAAAGCTGTGCAGGAGTACAACCACATATCTTCCATTAACATTTACTGAATATATGTGGCCAACTGCTCTCCACTGCTATAAAAAAACCTCATCTGGAGTTAATAATTTTGAAAAGTACATGATACGTTATTTCCAAACAATTATTTTAGGATGGATTCTGAAAGGAGTGTAAGGAAATCAGATGCCCAGATCCCACTGACTCTCAATGGGAAGTCAGTACCTAAGTTTCTGAGCAAATCCCAGGCTTAATAAAAATTTGGTCTTTTTTGCTGTTTCATGGCCAAGGTGGTCAGTGACTAGGCTATTTCTCAATGTCTTCTCATTTTATGGACATCTCCTGAAATCCCCAATGAACCTTTCTGTGTTTAATAGACTTTGAAGAATGCCCAACTAACGTTAGTTACATTATTTCTAGTTTTTTAAACTAATGTAACTGGAAAAACACCGATAGACAAGCTAGGGGGTATGGAGCTCAGGAAAACCAGGCAGCAGAGCAGGAAATAGCAGATGCATTCACTGACATGTTCACCAAGGTTATAATTGCTAAAATAACCTTGAAAGGGAGGTTAAATTACTGAATACTGTTGCAGTGATTACCCAGATTGAAATTACTCTGGTATAAATGGAGTGAAATAGGGCTCCAGCTCTGTTAATTAATCAGCCTATCCACAGGTGATCTCTGTATGGTCAATGCAAAACTTCTGCTACTGCAGAGATGCAAACACCTAGAAATGACAAGGCTACATATTAAAACCAATTATGCAGTTTACAAGAATATCCAAGTCCTTTGATATCTAACCAGGAAAATTATAGTGAAAAGGGGTTGAGGGAGGGAATGAATGCTGCATACATTAAGCAGTAATGATCTAGACAGCACTTCCCTTGAATGAGTTCATTTTAAAAGAGAACAAAGGGTTTGTCCTGCTGGGTAGCTTTTCAGCAGGGATGCCCTGGCTGTCTTATTTCAGATCTGCCACACTCTGTAGCTTCTGTTACTGGTAGCACTTGCAAAACTACTAACAGACATGTTGGCATGAAATCTGACTTCAAAGTAGTGAAGGGTACTTAAGACCTACTCAGGAATGGGTGGAGAAATGCAGTGTATTTGAAACATTCTTGATCATTTGTCATGAAGGTGCCATTTATAGAGGCCTATCTATACATTTATAGGTTGGGCTTCTCATTTCTTTGCCCAGTTGTCTGCTGTAGACTGACCTTTATTTTCTGTCTATTTTGTCACCTGGTTACTTGCTATTCCCCCCTCCCGCGCGTTAAGCTTTTCATTAGGCTTTTGGCAATGTCAATTCTCCCACTTATCCATAAACAAGAATTGTACAGTATTCATAATACTTAGCGCACACAGAATCCTCTTCATCTTCATAGCATTTTGCAAACATTGCATATTATTGGGGGAATGAACTAACTGGATTACTGGCCTTTCCCTTTTATAATTTTGATTTTATGAACTAATAATTCTCAAACACTTCTTTTATGGGATGTGTTAATATTCTTGTTTTGCAGACAGGGACGCTCGGCTTGAGTGGGATTCCACATCATTGTAAACGCCTACATCAACACATCTATCTGCAGAATCGTGACCTTTCTGTAATTCAACCAAGCAACCCAAATCTGGATGCTGATCCCAGCTACCTTGGAATGATGGACTGAGCTGTTAGGTGGACTAAAAACAGGAGTCACCAAAGAAATGATGGAGATATATGCTACTCCACATATCTATCCAGAGACAAGAACAGAGCAGGGCCAGCCCGACCATATAGGCAAACTAGGCGGTTGCCTAGGGTTCTAGGCTTTATGGAGCACCAAATTAGACAGGAGTGATTTTTTCTCAATGTGAAAATATATTTATATGTGGTCACTTATAAACAAAAGTATCATATATTGTACATGTAAAACAGTGCATCATTGCCATGCCAGAAGTTGAGTTACATTACATATTTCACATTGTGGAGCACAGCTGTGTATTAAAATGTTTCACAGCATAGCTTCAAAAGAGCACTGCCTGGCTTTGCTGCCTGGCATCTGGCAGTTCAGGCATTCTCAGTAGCCCAGCGCTGGCCAGTCACACAGTGGAGAAGGAAATGCAGCTGTTTATAGTGCTGACCGGAAACACAATGTACAACTCAAAATGGTTAAACGGTATCCACTAGTGGACAGTTTACCCTGTTAGGATTAATGAAAAGTAGAAAAAAATCAATAAGGTATTTATTTTTATTTTTACATTGTTCATTTATAATGCCAAGTAAATAAAGGTAAAATTTTGTTCTAGACTACTCATTTTTCTCTATATTGAATATGGGCTGGGGAGAAAGAGGAGGGACACCAAAGTCATAGTTCACCTATGGCACCAAAAATCTTCGGCCCAGCTCTGGAACTCAGTAGATCCAGGCTAGCTAAAACCCAGACTTGTGTCAGCACAACCATTTTTATCAGTAATACAGATTAAAATTCTGGTGTTTTTGTTATCCACTCGGTGGACATCATTAAAAAAATACTTTACCAATAACAGCACCACAGTTATTTTCTCAGACATCTCAGCATGATAATTGTTGATGGTGAGTATTTTAATGGTGACCACACTATTAATTGTGTAATATTTTGAAAAGTACTTAAGCAACTTAGGAGTCTAAGTCCCATTTCAGTTAAGCTCCTAAGAACCATTAAAAGACTCCCCTTTTTAAAAGTTACCTTGTTAAAGTGTTACCCTCTGTATAAAGCTCTAAAGTCTAACTCTAGTGATGGAGTTTACTGAGGTTTCAATTTTAAACTCAAAAATTTTCACTCAATTTTGCTTTAATATTTGTGGTTCATCTGAAATTAAAGCAAAATTCAGAGACTGCAAATGTACACAGAACAAGACCATGGAGAATGTCAGCATCAAATGCTACAAAGCCAAACTCCTGATTTTCTCACAGGTCTGTCCCAAAGCATTTATATTTACCAGCTTTCATCTTAGTCCTGCCTGTGCCTACAGGTAGCCTCCACTCCCCTGAACTAAGGAATAACAACTTGAACCAAGAAGAAGTTAAAAGGTAATGAAATCGTGGTAATCATGTAAAATTTAATCTTTTTCCTCCTAGACTGTATGGAGAGCTTGAGAATCCACAAACATAGCCAAGCATTTAGACAATTAAGCCAAATTCATCCCTTGGATAATTTCACTGATTTAGTGAAGATACATCTGGACTAAATTCAGTCCACATTCTCCAGAGTCTTTGCAATGATATGATCGTACTTTGGTAACACTCCTGTCCTTTTTACATTATGGGCAATCCAGAATGAAGACACAATACTAACAGGCTTTTCCAATTTCAACTGCTTAATAGTTTTATTGCAATTCCAGGAATTAAGAAGATCACATTTCACTGACTTAAGGGAGTACATTTAATACACTGCATCAATTGCTACCATCCTGAGGGCTTGTTTTTGATCAATACATGCATTAATGATAATAAAACACTTACGGGGTTTCCCATGTGTAGATGTGGCCCCTTACTCCTTCCCAGTACTGCTGGGGATAATCATTTTTACAAAACGAGGTCACATGCGCCAGTGAAGGGCATTTTAACACCTTTCCCTGTTATCTGTTTGAACGGATGATTCTAATAGAATCCCAGCAGTGCATTTAAACTTTATTTCCTAGGTTAATCAGGCTAAAAGACAGTTAACTAAGTTTCCCAGAGGGGGGACTTCTCTACATAAGAAAAGATGCTGACGGAATTGTTCATCATCAGAAATTTCAACCACTGGAAAAAGAGAGGTGGCACCACTGTGGAAAGAAAGGGGGGTTTTGTCTTATAGTGGACAGCTTCTTAAAAAAAATATTTTCTGAACAAAGGAGTCAGGCGAGTCCCCTTCTTTTATCTTTAATCCCGTCTCTCCCTACTAGAATAGCAAAGGAGCTCTCCTCTCTTTCTAATAAATAGCTAGTAAGGAAAGGCATTCAATGCTATGTCCCTTTGATCAGCACAAAGCTGTCAGCCCCTGCCGCTTTTTTTCTCCCAGCTCTTGTTCCTGGTTAAAAGTGGAAGTAATACCCCCTGAAAGAAATACCTAGGTGTCCTGCAAATCATCAATCCTCTTTCTTTTTTTTTCCCACAGCAGGCAGCCCACCCTCCCTGCCAGAACAACCTGCCCACCACTACCCCTCTTCCTCTTTCCGCCCCTTCTCCAGAATCCCAGTTCTATTTTATAAGCAATTCAATGTGCCAGTCTGACCTACTGGGACCTTGCTGTCTGAGACTCTACCACTCTGTGCAGACAGGGGAAACCTCCACGCTATCAATAAACAATGTTTACTTCAATGCATAAGTCTACATTTTACTAAACAATTTCTTATCAGGCACAGAAGCATGATCCCTGGAAATCAGTTTTTTTATTATTTTACTATGGCCCCTCCCATCAAAAAATCAAACTGTATCTCTGAGAACTGGTTTTGATCAAATCTTTAGGTTGCCGCATTTAGGAGCACATCAAAACATTTCAGCAGTAAACAGTTTGCAAATACTGCTGCTTTCAGAGAGGTCATTCGGCACATTTTAAAGCTGGCTTCTTGTTTACTGCTGCAGTTATAAGCAATCTGTTTTCTTCCTTATCACAGTGTGAGGAACTGATGCACTGTTTGCAAATATTATGCAAAGGAAATAATTTACAAACAATTACAATAAACGTATAGAATATGAGGTTTGTTCTTCATGTTTGCCAGGAAAAGGTGTTTTGGCAAAGGAGAGAGAAAGAAAGTACATATAAAAAAGGCACGGGAGGGGAAGAAGAAAGCACTATCAAAGATCACTATTATTCAAGAATGCCATACCATTAATGGCACAAAATCCTTTTTAAAACATTTGCTATTAGCCCCTGAAATTGTTGCATTGGGTGCATTATGAATGCATACATAATATGTGGGTTTTTTTAATCAGGATTGAGTGAATACAGCTCGTTGTGCTGGCTGCAAAATGTCAAGCTGCAGTGGAAAGAAATACAGCATTGCAGTGGTGGTGCGCTGAGGCCCCCGGTAGGAAAGCAGGAGTTATTAAGTGGAAAATTCCTGCAGAGGACGTGTTTCCATTTCTAATGAGAAGAAAGAGGGTGTTGTTTGAGGCTGGCAGGTCTGTGGAAAATACAGAAAACACAGGGAAGATGAGAAAATGACCTCATTGAACTCTGACAACTTAAGCAAACAAACAGCTTCAGCCAACATACCACATTCTTGTAGTACTTGTGCCTAAACAACAAACTGACCTATAAGTTATATAATCACCCACAACGTCCTGTGACTCCAAATGAATGTGGGGAGGGGTGTTTTGATACAGTGGGAGAAAAAAGGAGCACAACACAGCCTTTTGCAGAAGAACATTTCAGCAGACCATTTCCCCCACCATCACCTCAGACACTGTACTTACATAAGGATCAGGTTTAAGTGCAATCCGAATACCATCAGAATGATGGCACTACTTGTTTATTACAGTACCAATGATTTCAGTACAGCATACATTTTCCATTTCAAAGGATCCTGAATGCTTTCTGGGAAGGGACTAGGTTTCATGGCACAGGGTGGCCTGTATAAAGGTGGGAGGGGGTTTCTTCTGAAGATAATTAAAATGTCTTTGTTGGAAACTAGTTCAGGGGGCACAGGGAATGCACATTTAGGGGGGTGAGCTTCCTCCTTTACAGGCCCCCTATAGAGTTGACTCTGAAAGCCTGAGTTGCCATTTTATGACAGCTAAACAAATCCTAGTGTAAAAATGCAGGGGCTAATCAAAGTCCATGTTTTTGTTGTGCTTTAAAACTACAGGCTGGCATGAAAGAAACATGTATGACAAGAACTGAATTTCCTGAAAGGTTTGATTCATTGTTGTGATGCTGATCCAGGTGGATTTACAATAACTAGTAGATTGGAACTAATGGGAAGAGAGTTATTAACTGTAAGGGTGCTAGATGCACCATAATTCACAGGTTGCAATCATATTATTAACAACCTGTGATAGGGATGTTAAATTGAGGTTAATCGGCTAATTGAATAGTCGATGGAATTTCCATGGACTACTCAATTAGACAATGGAGGGAACGCTTGCTACCCCTCTGCGGCTCTGCAGTTTAAATGTAGTAGGAGCCAGGCTGCGTCCCAGCTAAGCAGTCCCAGCTTGCGCCCGTCCCAGGAGTTAACCTCACTGCAGCTCTGCATTTTAAATGTAGTAAGAGCCCACAGCGGTGTTAGATCCTGGGGGCGGTGCATGCCGGGATTGAACAGTCCTGGCTTGTGCTGGTTCTGGGATGCTGCAGCTCTGCCCCCCTCTCTGGCTCCCCTGCACCACAGAGATGGGGCTGGGGGGAGAAACAGCTTTTAAGTCGGCTCCCCCCAGCACCAGCTTCTGCTTCTCCTCCTGGCCCACCTGCTGCCTCTGGCACAGACACAGCAAGTGGGGGGAAAGTGAGTAGTTGACTTGACTACCTGATAAGCATATGCTTGTCGGGTAGTTGACTAATCGGCTACTCCCTTACATCCCTAACCTGTGACCTGTCATTTCTGTTAGACAAACCTGCTTCAGAAATATCCTATCAGCTAACGCTTAATACTAATTCATTTAATTCTAATGAGCTTGCATTTAATAGACAACTTCTTTAATGCTGTTTAAATCATGTAACCTACTGATTGCACAGGCTTTTGTGCACATCCAAAATGTTAACCTAAATATGCTGAACCCTCCAGCATTCACATCACATCAAGGGGCCCTGGCTGCCTGAGGCACATTAATGTTAAAGGGTTCTGACAACTTTAAAGAGGGCACCAGGCTTTGTGAAGAAGCATAAACATACCCCCAGATGCATCAGAGAGTAGTTATTTTAAAAAGACTGGACATGGTTGGAATAACTACTGACAAATAGAAAGAGGCAACTTATGCCACAAAATTCAGATTTGCATTCAAATTTCATGTGACCCCAAGTGTGGAGGTGGGGTTTTGGCAGTGATCCCCTTTATAAAAATGGGCATCACTGGTAACAACAGGTCCAAGGTCTAATTTTGAAAATCCCAGCAGTCTAGGGGAGAACACTAAATCCAGAGATTTTGTTCAGCCTCACTTTTGAAATCTGCAATAGTTAGATCAATTGATTAAGGACATGTTAGATAAAATAAGAGTCCCCCAACCAGAAATGCAAACAGAACCTGTTTTGAGGCTTGAAAAGAATGTGGTTGGATTACTTTTTTTCAGTTTGACATCTCTCTGCATTTCTGGGACTTAAAATAGAAAAAGCTACAATAACACTCCATATGAAAGAACATTCTTACAAGATATTGAACACCATTTTGTAGACTAAGGGTATGTCTAGACTGTGGTGCTATTTCAGGATACCTTTGGTATACCGAAATAGCTATTCCGCATCTTTTGAACTAGCCCATTATTTTGAAATAGATTTTTAAATAACAGGCTCGCTATTCCGACATCCCTTTAACCCTCATTCCACTGGAGTTAAGGGATATTTCAGAATAGCAGCTTATTTCGAAATTTGGCACTGTGTAGACACAAAATAAGCTATTTTGAAATTAGATCAAAATAAGATACACAATTTACATAGCTCAAATTGTGTGTCTTATTTCGACCCACAGGTGCACTGTGGATGCACCCTTACTGTATTGTAAGTTGTTTGGCTAAAGGTCGAATGACCATCTGAACTTTGGGGCTCTTGGCTAAAATATTTCAAGCTCTCCAACCGTCACTGAAGATCATTCTAAAAGGCTCCAGAGTATGTCATTATCAAGTATGAAAAGAGAATAATTATTAGATATAAAGCAGAGATTACATGCTGGTCAATGAAGTTCACATCCAAAATCAAATTTGCCCACACATCAAGTGTGCTTGAATGAAGGACCATTGCTAATCTCACGGGTTCCTTGAATATCATGCCAGACAGATGTTCAAGATCTCCTCATCATTGTTTCATTCTCTTTCTGACAATATTTAGTCAGTACAAACTATAGACTGTAGCAGTTATGCATAAGGCAGTAACATCAGAGTTTTCTTTTTGCTTCTACAGGGGCAATTAAAGGGGTGCATAATTAACAAATAAGAACAGTTTTCCCCTGAACATTCTAGCAGGAAATAAAAATCTCCCAAACAGCTCTGAGACACCACATACCTTCTGAATGATAAATAGATGCACTCTCCACAACAAAACACATTCCCTGCAGAAAATAAAAGTAAAGGACTCACCATGACAAGGTAGGGAAGGGAGTGAAAGAAGAAGTTCCCCATCTCCTTCTCACAGAAGGCAAAAACTGTGCAGGTCTAGCCTCTATAGGTACAAACTAGCCTTCAAAACGGGTGCAGGGCTCACCCTTTAAGATAGGTACTATAGTAGCCATTCTCCCCCTAAACTCCAGCAGAAATTGTCCCACCTCCAGAGTTGGTTGTCAGTGACTGAAAGTCATACTTGAGCCCAAAAAGTGTAGTCTTTAGAAAAAAGAGCCGTTCCCCAAGTCCTTGCTTCACTCCACACATATCTAATCCATATCTAACTGCCACCACAGTAGATGAAGATGCCCTTCCACAGGGTACAACAGTTCTAATGCCAAATATTTTCATAGGGGCTTCGCCTTAAAAGAGGTCTGACTTCCAGAGAAGGTCCGAGCACTTGGCAGCGAATGGAGACAGGTGGTTAAATACATTTGTATTTGCATCTTGTATGGTCTGGCCCTTAATGTTCCTACTGTAAATACCAGTTAGAGTGCACATAACAGCTTCTGTTATTGATGTTTTCTGATGCCGTTGAGAAGGGCAATTCTAGCTGACTATTTTTAAAATATTAATCTGAGGTATGAAGCACTCACTTGAGCCAGGTGTAACATGGGGGACCTTTGTATAGCCCCAGACTGTATACCTTAGACTCTACCTACAGCAACTCTGCTATTTCAGAACTAGGCCTCACCTGAGCAGGGACGGCCCATCATACCAAAATATTCAATGGTTTTACAATGCACAGCAACAGGCACCAGGATAAAAACTTTTTTTTTTTTTTTGCAACCATTGTGGGTTGCCCCTCTTTTGCTGCTTGTCGATACTTGAAAAAAACAGAAATTAAATAGCTGATCTTCTAACTTCTGGCCTCATTAAAGTCAATGAGCCAGAATTAAATTAAAGCCAGGATTTTGCCTTCTGTCTGCAAATGAACTCCCTTTTTCCCATTAAAAAAAGATCTTCCCGTTGATCTTCTATTGAAGAAAAATTAATCTGTATGGTTGTGATACAACAAGGTGAACAACGACATTGGTTAGTGCTGACAGAATTCCACCTTGTCCGGTATATATGTGTTCAAGAGTACAGTGTGATGCATTAAAACACTGTGGGTCCTTCCACCTGTAGAAGGAAGAAAGAAACATAAACCATCCAAAGCACAGACAAGCTGACATGATGGCAGAGTTAACGGGGGAGAACCTAGCTCAAGTATCAAGCAGTGCCATGTCACTTATGGAGAAGCATAGCAGCAGTTTTGCATTGATAGTCTTATAGGCTCATAGACTTTAAGGTCACTTTGATGATTTAGTCTGACCTCCTGCACACTGCAGGCCACAGAGCCTTATTCATCCATTCCTGTAATAAACCTTTAATCTCTGTCCAAGTTACTGAAGTCCTCAGATCATGATTTAAAGACTTCAAGTTGCAGAGAATACATCATTTTTCATGAGTTTAAAGCTGAAAATGATCCAGAACCTATGCTACAGAGGAAGCATCTTTGGCAAGCCCATAACATAAGAACTAGGGTTCACCAAATTAAATGAATAGGTAGCAGGTTTAAAACAAACAAAAGAAAGTTTTTTTCTTCATGCAGAAGACAGTCAGCCTATGGAACTCCTTGCCAGAGGATGTTGTGAAGACCAGGACTTTAACAGGGTTCAAAAAAGAACCAGATAAATTCATGGAGGTTAGGTCCATCAATACTTATTAGGCATAATGGGTAGGAATAGTGTTCCTAGCCTCTGTTTGTCAGAGGCTGGAAATGGAAGATAGGAGAAGGATCACTTGATTACCTGTTCTGTTCAAGTCCTCTGGGACATCTAGCATTGGCCACTGTCGGAAGACAGGATGCTGAGTTAGATGGACCTTTGGTCTGACCCAGTATGGACGTTCTTATGTTCATCTGACCTGGTGGAAATTCCTTCCCAGCCCAAAATATGCTGGTCATTTGGACACTGACCCAAAAGAAATCTGGGACAGAATTCTCTAGAGTAACTCAGACCCCTTCCCATCTAGTGTCACATCACCAGCCATTGGGGACATTTGGTGTAACGTCTAGACTACATGCCTTTTTTGAAAGAGGCTTTTTCAAAAGATAATTTTGAAAAAGCCTCTTTTGAAAAAGAGCATCTAGATTGCACTAAGCGGATCAAAAAATTGATCCGCTTTTTCGAAAAAGAGCGTCCAGACTGCCTGGATGCTCTGTCGAAAAAAGGGCACGTGGAAGCACTTGTGCCAGGGCATGGGGGCAGCCTCTACTTCCAGGTCCTGCAGCATGCTCTTTGCTGAGACAAGTGCTTTAAGGGACCCCCCCCTGAACAGCCGTTCCTCTGCTCCTGCAGCTGGCTTGCCTACCTCCTAAAGAGACAGCAAAGCTTCTGCAGTGCTTGCTTGCAGTGCCCTGCTTTCTGGGACACCACAGCATTTTTTTTCCTGGTTGGTTTTTGTGCTTTGAATTGTTTTTTTGCCATGGAGCCGGAGCTGCCCCTGGGAAGGCAATGGCCCCACACTGTAGTGCTTCAAGTTCTGCTGCAACTCTATGAGACCTTCGTGATGTTCATGCCAGGTCTGGATTCTGAACCCAGCCTTCAGCCCCTCGCTCGGGCTGCAGCAACACTGTCCTTGCCACCCGAACTTCTTCCACGAGAGGTGATTTTGGAGTCTGGAGACAAGTTCAGACTGGTGGGACCGGCTTGTTATGAAGCGGTGGGATGACCAGTCTTGTCTCCAAAACTTCCATATGTGGAAGTCCACCTTCCAGGAGCTGTGTACCTGGCTCGCCCCCAGCCTGCAATGACAGGACACCCACCTGCGCCCTGCCATCCCGCTGGAGAAGAGGGTGGCTATTGCACTCTGGAAGCTGGCCACCCCTCACAGCCTCCTTTCGGTAGGACACCAGTTTGGCATGGGGAGATCTACTGTTAGCGCCGTGTTGATGGAGTAAGTCCCTCTGGGGGGACAGTCCATGCGGGGTAGGAGGACTGTAACAGGAAAGGGTGGAGGGTAAATGGAGTGGGAGTGGGGGAGGGCTCCTGCCTCACCCTGCCCTACTGCTGGGAACGGCCACCGGGGGGGGGGGTGCTCCTGAGATCTTTGGGGGGGGGGAGGGAGAGGAGGCACCTCCAAAGGACTCGGGCAACCCCTCTAACTTCCTATTCTGTGTGTTTGTATGTGTCTATGGGTACGTCTACACTAGCTCCCTAGATTGATCTAGGGAGGCTAATGAGGGCGACCGAAATTGCAAATCAAGCCTGGGATTTAAATATCCCGCGCTTGATTTCCATGTTCCCGGCCGGTCACCATTTTAGAAATTGACTAGCCCAAAGTAACTGCCCACATCTACACGCAGCAGTGAACGGGATTCTGATTTAAAGCCCTAACTCGAATTAGCTGGTATTCCTCCTGCAATGAGGGTTACCAGCTAATTCGAATTAGGGCTTTAAATCAGAATCCCATTCACTGCGGCGTGTGCGAGCAGTTACTTCAGGCTAGTCAATTTCTAAAATGGCGACTGAACATGGAAATCAAGCGTGGGATATTTAAATCCCGGGCTTGATTTGCAATTCGTCGCCCTCATTAGCCTCCCTAGATGAATCTAGGGGCTATGGTGAGGCCATCAACTTGGAGCTGCTGAACAGGATTGTCCGCCTTGGAGATCTAGACACCATCATGGACGGCTTTGCTGGGCTGGGATTCCCGAACTCTGGAGGAGCGCTCAATGGAACTCACATACTGATCGGTGCACCGCCCCATCGAGCAGCTCGGTATATCAACAGAAAAGGGTACTTCTCCATGGTGCTGCACGCCCTGGTTGACCACCATGGACTATTCACTGACATTTGTGTGGGGTGGTCGGGCTGGGCACATGATGCTCAGATCTTCCGAAATTCCTACCTTTACCGCAGGCTGCAGGCTGTAACATTCTTCCCACAGCAAAACTTTGCTGTTGGGGACGTGGGGATGCCAATCTGCATTGTGGCTGATGCAGCATACCCCCTCATGCCCTGGCTCATGAAGCCATACACTGGGCATCTGAATGCGAGCAGGGAACAATTTAATGCTTACCTGACACGGGCGCGCTTGCAGGTGGAATGTGCCTTTGGCCAGCTGAAGGGAAGGTTTAGGTGCCTGCTCACTCGCCTCGACATGGGGGAACGCAATATCCCTGAGGTGGTGGCTGCGTGTTGCGTGCTCCACAACCTGGTGGAGATCAAAGGGGAGGCCTTCCTCCCAGGGTTGGGGACATGGGCTGATGTGGAAGGGGGGAGGTTCGAGCAGCCCCGGACAGCTGCCATCCGCCAAGCCCATCAGGTGGGGGTTTGCACCCAGGAGGCTCTGCATGAAAGATTCTCAGCAGGAGCCCAATGACTCTCCCCAGGGTCTAGCCAATGGGGCCTGTTGGCCTGGGCACCCCGCCCCAAAACCTTTCCTCCCACAACCCATCCCTGCACCAGTCTCCGGACAGTGAACACACACACACCAGGTTTAATATCAAAAACGTTATTATTAACAAACTATGTGCAAATAAATAACTTTTTGTAACAAAATAAAACTGTGTGCAAAATGTTTTCAAAAATAAACTTTCTTGTGCAACTAGCAAAGTCTTTTTAAAACTGGGGAGGAGGGGGGATGTAAACCTGGAGGGAGGGAGGGAGAGCGGGTGGTTTAGGTCTCAGGGTATCACCTGGCCCGCAAAACTCTGCCGCCTCAGGTCCGTGGCCCTAAATGTCCTTGAGGTCGAGTGGGGCCTGGGACAGTGGGAGGGGGCTGCAGCTGGCTCTGTGCTAGCGGGGTAAGGGAGGTGGCAGGGGGTGAGGGGTGGCAGGAGCTGAGGGGGAGAAAGGGGGGCAGGTTGAGTAGGAGGAGCGGCAATGGGGACAGGACCTGGGACAGCCAGGGCCTCTCAGATACTCCCACACATAGCCGTCCACTGTGGGAGGAAATCCTCCAGCAATCGGTAGTGCCACCGAGCCTCTTCCCGTGCCCTTTCAGCCATGGTCTCCTCCATCCTTTCAAGGGCCTCTACATGCCTCCGCATGAGGTCATTGTAGACCCACCACTGCCTGCGGCTTCCGTGAGACTGGGTGGATGGTGGCACGGGTGTCGCCTGGTGCTCTGATCTGGCAGGTCTGGCTGTGGAGGAGAAGAGGGAGAAGTGATCAGTTTTATGAATGCACACACTGTCCCTGCTTGTGATCAGTGAGTAAGTCCTTAGAACAAGGGATGGGAATGTTCTCACTGCAAGCCCACGTCTGGCCTGGCCAGCAGCCCTGGCCTCACAGGGAAGGTGGCTAGGGCAACGTCCCGCCCTCTCCCCCCAACATCCCCTCCCCCAACCATGGCCATACAGCCCAGGGAAGTGTGCAGCCACAGTGGGTCACAAGATGTAGGACAGGGGCCTGGAGCACCTTGGGTCTCCCAGGGCCCCCACCCACACACCCACCGCCTGCCCGTGGCAGCACTGTCTGCGGGACTGATTGTTGTGTCGTTTGTGCATACATGCCCAAGTGCTAGGTATGACACTTGCAGTGGTCTGTGTGGTGTCGTGAGTGCACCCTTGTGACTGGCCTGCTTCCCGTAGTTCCTGGCTGGGGGAGGACAGCCCTCCCTGGGGTCAGACATGTGTGGGGCCCTCCCCAAGCTGTGAGCAGCTGCCCATGTGTGCCCTGGGAATGAACATGCTTGCACATGCAAAGAGAGGTGCAAGCTGTCCAGGAAGAGCGTAACATGTGCAAATTGCCCCGCATCCTCTATGCTCCCACCTCTGCCCTTCTGTGTGTGTGACCCTGACCTCACTCACCTGATGTTCGTTCACCAGCGTCAGAGGATGCCCGCGAGGCCTCCTGGGTCTTGGGGACCGGCTCCAGGGTCAGAGTAACCACACTGCGGTTGGGGTCCTCCTCCTCCTCCTCTTCATCCTCCAGCTGTTCCTTGGGGTTGTCCTCACCCCCTCCTGGCAACGCTGCACCGGTGTCTGCAACCCAGTCTGGACCAGAATTGGGGCATAGAGGGGTTCCCTACCACCCAGAATTCTGTCCAGTTCCTGGACATATGCGCAGTAGTGTGGTGCTTCCCCTGAGGTGGAGCTGCGCTCGCGGGCCCTGGCATAGCCCTGCCTTAGTTCTTTAACCTCGGCTCGCACCTGGTCCAAGGTTCTGGGGTGGTGTCCTGTTTTGGCCAGCTCCTTGGCCATGCGGCCGTAAATGTCTGCATTCCGGCGACGGGATTGAAGAGCCTGAAGTGATTCCTCCTCTCCCCATAGTTCCAAAAGGATCAGGACCTCTGGTCCTGACCAGGCTGGAGCTCACCTCTTGCCCCTGGAAGGCTGATGGGATGGCTCCCTGGAAGGTCCTTGGAGGCCTCGGGAGGTCTTGGGCTTGTGCCATGATGAATTCTCAGAGAGGCAGGGAGAGCCGAGTGGTCAGAGGCTTCCTCTGGCTGCCTTCCTGCCACAATGGCTGCCCAGGGTGCCTTTGCCTTTAAAACATGGCTACAGACAGGAACAATAGAGGTTTTTCCTGCAGATGGACTGTCCACCAGGGCTTTTCCCCTGGAGGTCTGTTTAAAAACAAAAAAACAAAAAAACCCGCGTCCACACACGCCTTTTTTTGACAGATCACTGTTGAAAAAGGCGTTATTCCTTGTAAAATGAGGTTTACCACTGTCGACAAAACTGCTGCGTTCTTTGAATTTACTTTTGAAAGAACGCGGCAGTAGTGTAGACGCGGGTGAAGTTTTTTCGAAAAAAGGCAACTTTTTTCAAAAAAACTGTGTAGTCTAGACACACCCTTGCTGCTACATTTGCTATCACAGACTGGCTACATGCCATTGTAGGCAGTTTGACTATAGTATTCCCTCTATATACTTATCAAGCTAGGGCTTGAAGTCAGTTAGGTTTTTTGCTTCCACTGTTTCTTTAGGAAGGCTGTTCCAGAACTTAACTCCTCTTCAAAAAATGAGGAGTAACGTTAGTTCGAACCAAAGGGGTTGGTTCGAACTAGCGCATCCTGGCGCGCACTTCCTGGTTTGAATCAGCTGTGATTCGAACTAGCGCGCCGGCGAGATCATGTTAATGAAGTGCGGGATATTTAAATCCCCACTTCATTAGCTATTTCGAATGTCTGCATTTGCATCCCTAGTTTGAACTAGGGTGCAAGTGTAGACATACCCTCTGAGTCTGCCCTCATAAGGTAGGTTTTTCCATTCCTCAGATCATCTTAATAGCTATTCTCTACACCTGTTTCTGTTTGAATTCATCTTTTTTAAATATGGAAGACCAAAACTGCACATAGTATCCCAGATGAGGTCTCACCAGTGCCTTGTATAATAGCTCTAACTCTATCCTGTCTACTGGAAATACCTCACCTGATGCATCCCAGGATCACATTAGCCTTTTTTGGGGTCAGATCACATTGCAGCTCATTGTCAACCTGTGATCAGGATGATGTTCCAGTCCTCCTCAGTCTTGGAGATACATCCCAACTTTGTGTGATCTGCAAATTTCATTAGCACGCTCTCACTTTTTGTGTCAAGGTCATTAAGAAAAATATCAAGTAAGAGTGGTCCCAAAACCAATCTTTGAGGAACTCCCCTAGTAACCTCCCTCCATCCTGGCAGTTCACTATTCAGTATGACTTATCGCAGCCTTCCCATTAACTAATTCCAGATCCACTGTTCAATATATTAATCCCCATTTTTCCCAATTTAATTAATAATTTCCCATGTGGGACTGTATCTGAAATCCAGGTAGATTAGTTCTACTGCATTTCCTATAGCTACAAAATCAGTTATCTTCTCAAAGATATCTGAATGGTCTGGCCTGATTTACCTTTTGTAATGCCATGTTGCATTTTACCCAATTATCATGTACCTCTATGTCCTTAATTATTTTTTCTTTCAAAATTTGTTCTAAGTCCTTGCATTCAATTGAAGTAAAATTAGCAGTTCTGTAGTTTCCCAGATCAACTTTTTTATCTTTCTTAAAAATAGGCACTATATTAGTATTTCTCCAGTCACAGGGTACAACCCTCAAGTTTGCAGATTCAATACAAATCCTTGCTACTGGGCTTGCAATTTCATGTTCCAGCTCTTTTAATATTCTTAGGACCCCTTGATTGAGTCCCATTAAGCTCCTTGACTTTGGCTTCTCCTCTGATATGGTCATTTTTACTTCCATATCCTCATTTCCATTAGACATCTGCTATTCACTTAGGTGTTGGGCCATACCTAGATTCTCTTTGGTCTCTACCCCATTCTCAAGTCCTTTGTGGTTTCACGTCTCCTTTCCTTCTTTTAATTTTATCAGTGTGGCTATTGACTTTACTTATTATTATTATTATTATTATTATTATTTTTGCAAGACCCAACTCTTGGCTGTTGGCAGTTCTCACTTTTTCCCTACATTTTCTGACCTCCCCTCAACAGTGGGTGTTACCATGAGACAATTTGGAGAAAATTGAATTTGTTATTGTTGTTCCCAAGCTCCTAGAAGATTCAGGTGACTAAAACCCCACATATGGTTTGCAGTCAGAGTCAGAAGTGGCCTTTTACTTCTAGCTGTTGAGGAGCAAATCTGGCAGTCCACAGGTAACATGGAGAGCATGACCATTAAAATGAAAACAAGATGCACATAAGGCTAAAATCTCTTCTTGTATTTTTGACTTCAATAGAGTCAAGGTTTACACTGACGTTGGTGAGTAAAATTTGACCTATTGTACTAGGTAAAGGTGGTACAAATGCTAAGCCCCTCCTCAACATTAATGTTGCTTTAAACTACATTTTGATGTCGCTTCCAAGTGGTTCATTAATTTCTACAATACATTTATCAAAAGCAGTCCTCGGGGCCCAGGGAAAGGGAGGATTTTTAATAAGCTGCCTTTTTTCTGCTTGTGGTTGTGATTCACATATGTAATGAGTAGGATGCTAAACTAAATCCATCCAGTATGGTGGGAATTTTACCTAGCACCACTGGCAGGCATTTTGTCTGATCCAGCCCCATAAGCCCCACCACATAGCAGCTAATTGCAAGGATTAGGACGCACTGGACACTCAAGCTACACTCCTGTGGCTTTGGGGAGAAACAACACATTTAAACATTCCAGCTACGGTTCCCATGGCAACATACATAACAACTCACTAAAACTGTGGGTTTCTGTTTTCTTAACCCTTCAGGGCATTGACTGAATGAATACTTCCTTGAGGAAATAGTTCAGTCAACCAGATATACTCAAACACACTTAAATTCAGCAGTCCTTTTTTTCTCCTTGAAAAAAAAACAGTTGAATTCTACATTGAACTGATCTTTGCCCCTAGCATCCAGGGTTGAATCCAAAGAAGTGTGTTCACCATAAATATATGCTCCATCAATGTCTGCATAAAATATATGTACCATAAAAAATAATCTCAAACCATTACAATCTCAAATAATTTATTTTTATGAATTTGCTGGAGACCTGAGAACACATGGGGAAATACACAATAATTTGAAAAATGAAGTAAACACCATTCACTCTCACATAAGAACTTCATTTGATCTGCACTAACAAAACAAACAAAAATAATGGTATTGTATGGCATTTGTATAGAGTAGAAAGCAGATTATTGCTAATTTTATATTAGTAATAAATAATTGTTTTGTTTTAATGTAATTCTGCAGAGGATCTCAAAGCATTGTACAAATATTAACAAGGTAAGTTTCATACCATACTTGTTAAGTATACAGGGTAGGGAGTAGTAGGCTTATCGGGTAGTCAAGTTGACTGCTCAGCTATTCACTTCCTCCCCATTGCTGCCTCTGTGCTAGAGGCAACAAGGGGGTGAGTAAGTAGGAGCTGGTGCTGGGGGTAGCCAGCTTAAAAAACAGTTCCCCCAGCACCATCTATCATAGGCAGCAGCAAGAGGGAGGAAACAGAGGAGGCTGCTACAAAGCAGCCCCTGTCTGTAGCAACCCGAGCTGGTCGCAGACAGAGGCTGCTCCAGCAGTAGTCCCTATTTGTCTGTGGGGAAGGGGGTCCCAGCGGGCACCTGGGATCCCCGGACAGGAGCTGCTGGATCTGGTGTGAGCTGGGACTGAGCAATCCTGGCTCAGTCCCGGCTCATACCAAGTCTGGGACTTGCTCCTGCTGCGCCTCTGTAGTTTAAATGTAGTAGGAGCTGGGCTGCCTACCTGCCAGGCTCTTACTACATTTAAACTGCAGAACCACAGCTGGGGTAGCTTCTGGACCCAGCCTGAGCCAGAACTGAGGAAGCCTTCCCTTATCGACTAATCGTGTAGTCGATAAAACGTTTATTGACTACACGATTAGTGGATTACCCCCCCTCTTAACATCCTTAATTCAGGATTCACTCTAAGGAACACTTCATTCACCACTGATATGCAGCCATTTCTGATGCAAAACAGATCAGCTCACATTAACATCCCACAGTAATGTGGGACAAGAATGAAGAATTCCTTGATGGAATATATATACAGTATGATGAATTTGGTTATATGAATGGGAATTTCACCAGGAAATTCCCTCTCACAAGTGTTAACTCCCAGACTTTACAGAAAGAGACATGGAGCTGCAGTTAGGGATCACTAGTGGTCAGCCTAGCGAAGAAATCTTTCAGAGTTCAGTTCATAGGGGGGTTATGCAAACTGAATCCTGCAGCATTTGTTTTCAAGGGCTGAAAATGGGCCTTTTCATGTTGCCTTTCCTGGAAATTCATGTTTGTATTATTTATGACCAAGTTAATGAATATCATATCCTTAAGAAGGCATCATGTGACCTGTAGTGGCCACCTGAAGAGAATTCACCTTCAAACATAAGACATACAACACAGGATTGAACATACACATATACCAACACATGCTTATTAAAATAGAAAAAACACATGCAATGTGGTGGCTACACCATGGATCAAGACAGTTTCTGTACAGCAGGACCTACTCCCCCAGTACACATTTTAGCCCTCAGTCCCTGGGCTCCCTATTCCCTCACTCCTCCTTAACCTGACTTTTGTTATTTTCTGAACAGACTGCTATACTCCTTTGGTCAGAGCTTCAGTTTTCTATGGGGCAGGTATCTTGTAGATTCAGGCATACACCAAAAAGGGCCACTGTTCCAACAAACATATTAAAGAGTCTTTAAGGGATTAAGAATTCTTCTCCCTCCCTCAGTCAATTAGATCATGGAAACAGTTCACCCCTGCAGCAACAACTCCTGTGGAAAGCACAAAAGCATAGGTGCCCCATCAGCCTGAGCATACAACTGTTTGCTACAGATAATGCAGCATCCCTTCTCAGGGCAGCCCAGGTCCCTAGCCACCTATTGTACCGAGGTTTAATTGTCATCTATCCATCCGTGTGTAGTTTGGGAATGAACCAGAAAGAGAGCATTTTTCTGGTATTACTTGTCCATGGAGGAGTAGATGGTAAAGTCAGGTGGTTTCCTGGTCCCCCGAAACCCTCATGACTTGTGGGAGGAGTGGCCCTTACAAATGTTCTGCAGCCCCGGTATTTACTACAGACAGGATTAAGGCTCAACTTAAAAAACAACAAATAGTCTAGTAGCACTTTAAAGACTAACAAAATATGTAGATGGTATCATGGGCTTTCGTGGGCACAGTCCACTTCTTCAGATGACCAGAGCGTTGGATGTCCAGAACCAAAAGCTCATGCCCACAAAAGCTCATGATACCATCTACATATTTTGTTAGTCTTTAAAGTGCTACCAGATTATTTGTTGAATTCACCTTCAACAGATTTCACCTTCACCTGTTACAGACTAACTTGGCTACCCCTCTGAAGCTTCTGGATTAAGGCTCATATGTCTTAATAGCTATTCAGGCACTACCACCACTTATGTACCAAATAATAATGATAACAAGACTTTCTGGGGACAGCTATGCTCTAGAAGGGAGAGGGGTGAAGCCCCAATTCACATTTCAGCAGCCAAGCTGAGAAGAGGCCAGACCTGCTCTTTGAGTCCTAGCTGATGAAGGGACAGACAGATAGCACTAAGTGCCCTCCTTGCTCCCAGAACTCTGACTGATTAGAGAACAGGTAAGACTTTCCACTTCTGACATCCTGCTGCCTGCTCTCTTCCCACTGGAGCATGTAAATGCCGTTCACATGGAGAATTCATGACATGGGCCAGAACCCACGTTAATGACATGTTAGAAATAATGAATTGGCTGGCTAGTTAGATTGGGAATGAACTGGAAAGGGAGAAAGACAGGACCTTTACAGCCCAGAGCTCTCCTCCACAAACAATTCTCACCCCCACAAACTATGTATAGTTGTGGAATTTTGAGAAGTTTTGATAAAAAATTGATTTTAGGGTTTTTGTATCAGCAGGTTCTCATCAGTTTTCACCCTAAGCTAGAGCTACATTTGGAAGATGGAGTAGTTTGGAAGGTCTTCCATTGCATTGTGGTTTCATGCTATAATTTAAGTCTATCGATCACTTAAACCTTATAGTGATGACTGCTGTAGAAATAACAGATAAATGGTAGGTATGTGCCAAATTCTCAGCTTTGATATGGTCCCTTCATGCTGCTCCAGTTATAAAGCTTCTCTAGTTTCCAACATGAGAGAATCCCTGAGAGTAAGGGATGAGTTGGATGAGAAAAGGGGTGTGTGTGGAGGTAGGGTACCATTACAAGAAAGTGTAATAAAGAGCAGCACAGAGGCTGTTTCAAGAGCCTCTGGGTCACCACTGCACCTTACAGATCAGGGAAACACAGAAGTGACTTTAATTCCTGGGGTTGCACCACATGTCAAGGGTCAATGGAGTAAACTGAGTATTAGGGTCTACATGTCGTTTATTTAATTGTTTGCTTTAATAAAATAGGGCTGATTCTAACTAGAGGGCTACGGTTAGTTAATGGAATGATATACTTCTTGACTAAACTAATGTGTGTAAATAAATTTGCTCCAGATTAATTTATCTATCAGAATAATTTCTTCCCTATAATTGTCGTGGGAAGCATGAACATTGCATTTGCAAGTACAAAGTCATTGAGAATTGCTCAACAGAAATATTAACTGTTGTAAGCGTGTTTTTCAATGAAAGCAAAGAAGGTGCCAAACACAGGGTAATATTAAAAACCACTCAGTACCCTAACTCAGACATTTTAGAGCTACCTAAAACCTTACCCCTGTTGCCACCCAAGAAGGCCTCATCATCAGCATGCAGACTTCAGCCCCTGCACCTATTTTTTTTTTTTTTTTTTTAGCACTTCAGTCCTGAAAAATGACAGCCAAGAATTTGGCCTTTGTTCATATATCAAAGGATAGCATGTAGCTCTTCACACAGTCCCACAGGACATACAGAACTCGGTGACTCATTCTATACAACCCTTCACTAAAGGAATGTGCATGCAATGAAGTATTTGTGATACTAATTAAAGATTAGAAAACCTTCATTGATTTGCAAGGTACTGGGGTGGGGAAATGAGGTTTTTTTTCGTTTCATGTTGACAATAAGGGCTCAGTTTCTCAACTTAGTTTGAGAAAAGGAATTTAAAAAACAATGGCCTGGGTGGATGAGAACAGAAGAATGGGATTTAAAATATTTTACCTCAGTGTCCACAAGGGCCCACACATCACCAAAAAAACTCCCAAACCCAACTTTATTGTCAGTCCAAAGAAAAAGGATCAAATACGCAGAATAGAGAAACTAAACTTTTCTTTCATAAACTGAGCTCTCTGAAAAACAGGAGCATTTTTCACAAAACTTGGGGTTTTTAAACAATTCCTTCTAGTTTTCTTGCATCAAATTTCAAAATGTTGCCACTAGCTCCATGCTTGTTGAAAAATAAGATGAATTTTGGGTGACAATTTTTGCAAAAAGTTTTTAAATGGAAGTCAAAATTCTCACCAAAAATTATTTTTTTTAAAAAATTGAGATTCAGAACATTTTATCAGCTCTACTTGGAAGTGAAAACCCAAGGTAAGACAACAAATATGTCTGTTACAAATTATACTAAAAGTTCTGCTACCCAGCGTTTTGGAGGAATGGGAGGGAGTGCTGGTTAATGGAAAATTCTGGTTAACTGGGAGTTAAATTTTATCAATGTAATACCTATTTTCAAAGAATTAAAATACAATTAAATGAATAAAGTATAAAATAGTATACAGGTACTCACCAGTCCAGCAGTCAATACTGCACTGCAGAGTGGTTGGTTTCTTGAAGCACTTAGGTATAAACAGGTAACATTTTCTATACAGTAGGTTATCTTATGGCAGTGCACGTCACTTTGAGCAGTGCATGGAGTCCAGCCACTTGCTGAAAATACACTTCATACTAAAACTATACTGAACATAATTTAATCTTCCTTTGATTCAGAAGCCACTTCAGGATCTTGGGGTGAATCTGAAATGACCCTATCCCACATCCTGGAAGCTGCTTGCTAACTTGTCTTCTGCCTCTTTTGCATAAAAGTAGAGTGTAGAATGTGCAGTTGTATAAGGCGAAATATACTGGTCCTGGTTACTATACTAAAGATTTGTATTGGGAGAGATCAGAAATGCCAGTTAATTTGAGCTTTCAGGTTAATTAAGTGCCAGATAACAGAGCTTTTACAATAGTATCATATATATAGTAGCCCAATGTCTGTGACTCTGTAACGCTGAAATGCTGGCTGTTCCCTCTGGGCGGCGCTGTTGCCTCCCTGGCTGTTCCCTCTGGTCGGTGCTGTTACCTGAGTCATGTCCTTCTCCTCCTGCTGTGGAGCTCGGCTGACTTCTGCGCTGCTCAGCCGGGCTGCCGTGGGGGAGCAAACGGCGCAAGCGGCTGTTTGGGCGCTGCGGCCCCCATGCAGCTTGCTCTGCTTGCTCCCCCGCAGCAACCCAGCTGAGCAGCACCGAAGTCAGCCAAGCACCATGGCGGGAGGCGAAGGGGGGCGGGGCGCTGACATATATGCTCAGCCGGGCCGCCGCGTGGGAGCAAGTGGTGCAAGCGACCGTTTGGGCGCCGCGGTCCCCCAAGGGAGAGGCAGGAGGGGGAGGAGAAGAGAAAGAGAGAGACAGAGAGAGAGGCTGGAGGCGGAGGAGAGCTGAGAGAGAGAGGGGGGAGGCAGTAGGAGGAGGAGAGAGAGACAGAGAGAGAGAGACATGGAGCGAGAGACCGGAGGCTCAGGAGAGAAGACCGACATGGAGGAGAGACCTGAAAATCCCATCTTATGATGGGCTAATTGGCTAGTTTGGAAAGATTTGTATAACTCACTCATGGCTAATGCACACAGCACAAACTGATGCTGATAAGTATAGAGCTTCATGTGCTCTCTCTCTCCCTCTATGTATAAATCTTGAATATACAATTCATTTTTTGGAAATATTGTTGTCATGGTTACCACTAAGCTGTCTTTTTGTTTTAACATCCCCTAATTTGTAAGGTTTCACAGTGAGCAATTGTGCTGAAATTTTTAGAAGTTGCCTCTAGTTTTGAGCGCCTCCATTTTGGAGTGGTCACCTTAAGACCCTCAGGCCTAATTTTCAGAGATGCTGTTCATTTACAACTCCAATTGACTTCACTGGCCTCATATGTGATGAACAGATCATAAGGCTATGCCTCTTAACATGAAAAACAAACAGCCTGGTGGTATGATCCATAGCAATCTATTTATATATAACAGTAATCCACTATAGTTAGCATAGAAAATCTTGCTATGCTTCCACATGCTGAACTCACCTTTGTGAAATGCCATATGTGCCAAACACATCGCCCAGTGTTATTTGTTTGGATTTGCAGAAATTCTAAAGAGAGTAGTGCCTGTTTATGTGCTCTAAGTTCCCTTGGGATAATATCCACATAAATTCTCCATGGAGCAAGTACAATATAAAAATAACCGTAGGTCAGGTAATCAAAGAACTCAAATTCTGCCCTTCCCTTCTCCACTTTCCAGTGTCTGAGAGAAAAGATGAGTGCAACATATTTACATATACTGCATTCATAATGTAAATGTATATAATACATTACAAAATGTTCTAGATGCCTTTGCCATATACTTAAACTGAAATCACAGTAATGCAAACAATAGTAAACTAAGTAGCCTCCTTTCTTCCTTACCCTCACAAAAAAAAAATATATAGGGAAGGGAAGAAAATGTGATCATGGAGCAAAGGCCTTATGACAGCACATGCACTACTCAACGGGACATGGATATTTGTTCTGGACCAAGCCAGGATGTGCTATTCTCCACTTCATTGCCTTATAGGAACAGAGAGAGCACGCTTTTCCAGCTCCCCCATAGCATCCTCTTCTCTCTCTCTCTCTCTCACACACACACACACACACACACACACACACACACAACAACAACTTCTTCACCTCTGTCTAAGCCTCCTCTTTACCACCTGGTGCTGATGTAGATTCCAGAGAGGATTCTTTACTTCTTTTCCTCTTATCTTAGGGTATGTCTACACAGCGGAGTTATTTCGGGATACCAGAGGTATCCCAAAATAGCTATCCTGCATCTTTTGAACATGTCCGTTATTTTGAAATATAGCGGATGTGCTATTTCACCATCCCGGTAAACCTCATTCTACAAGGAGTAAGTGATGGCTCGAAATATCGCTTTATTTCAAAATTTGGCTCTGTTTAGACAGCACCAAATGACAAAATAACCTATTCCAAAATAGACTCAAAATAAGTTACACAATTTGCGTAGCACAAATTACATATCTTATTTCAAGTTTTGGGTGCTGTGTCGATGCACCCTTATTGTTCTAGCTGAGCCAAAAGAGTAGGAAAAGAGGTTAATCTTTCTGGAGTGCAGCACCTGCAAGTGGAGCTGGGTTATAGGTGATTGACATTTTACTGTGAACAAAATGAAATCCCCTTGAATTGTACTGGTGTAAATTTGGGCTTTAAATTCCACTTCAGCCTAAGCAGAGTTTCTGCATGCATGAGTTCACCAAAAGTACATTCTATCCAGGTTAGGAAAAGTTTTAAAGTCTTTGCCCTTTCCTTCATACATAATAGATAGGGGAGGGGCTCAGGGAAAGGCTCCAGTTATGTCTTCCTTTTTTCCCTGGATTCATTTCTTCTAGGTTCCTTCTGCTTTTAGGATTCCTTTGTTCTTGACTCTCTCCTGTCTTTTTTCTTTAGTAGTTTGACAAGAAGGCCAAGTGAACCTATTGTACCTATATGGTGATACTTCCTTTGGTCTCAGCAACACTCACTAGTTCTTGAAAGTCTCTGGACAGTCATGTATTCAGAGTCAGATGACACAGACATGCATCTTTTTAGACTGCATACTGAATTCTCTCTACTTACGCACAGACTTAGATACCATATGTGATGTGCTTCTTTATCAACAGTCCTGGCTTTCTGAAATGTCTCCTTTTCTATGGGAAAGCAATGCCATTTTTACAAGAATTCATGTTGGTCAAATGAAATTCACCTTAGAGGGCAAGAAATCCAGCGCAGGACATGAAGAATTTAAAAGAACCAAGTGTGTGAATGAGCAGATGAGGGCAGGTGTCATGTATGTGGTGCTGATAGATAGCCATGTGATAAACTATAGTCATATTTATAAGCTGCATTTATCATGTACCTTTGATCCCTCACCTACAATTTGCCTATTAATCCATCTCTCTGGACCCACTTGTAACATACAAATATCAATGATACATAGGTGTGTACAAAAAAATACTAACATACTCACTAGTCTTCTCCTTTAGTGGATATCTTCTTTGCTGTATAACTCAGTTTCACTCTGTGTATGCTTCCTGTCCCTTCTAGGACTGTCAAGCGATTAAAAAAAATGTAATCATGATTAATCGCACGATTAAAAAATTTAATCATGATTAATCGCATGTGCCTCCCCTTTGAAATGCAGTGGCAGTGCTGCATGGAGCCTGGGATCAGCTGGAGTCCCCAGCTGACTCCGGGCTCCATGCAGCGCTGTCCTTTGGAAGCGCTGCGGCGGCATTAGGAGCCTGGGATCAGCTGGGCACTCCAGCTGATCCCCAGTTCCGCTTGTGCAGCCCCTTTGAAGTGCACAAGCACAAGCTGGAACAGCATTTCAAAGGTGGAGCACAGCATTAATGCTTGTGATTAACGCGTTAAAAAAAATTAACGTGTTAATCCTGTCCTGCGTTAATCGCAGGTGTTAACGGAGGTCAATTGACAGCCCTAGTCCCTTCACTTATTTTAATACTACATTGGGCCCATAAGATAGCTGCTTTGTTTTCTAAAGGCCAGGCATTAAGCATTATCAGATATTTGAAGATCAGTTGTAAGCTAATTGGTTTGTAGTAGACATTTTGGACTCCTGTTTCCAATTTCAGTGGGTGGGCAGATGAGTGGGAAACATTTGTTGCTAACCAAGTTTCAGAGCTTCCAGTTCACTGTACAAGTGATATACACTTGAAGGTGTTGTCAATAGGGAGGCTCAGCTATGGGAAGTGGAGGGGGCACAAAGTTTTATTCCAGCAACATCTATTTGTTCTATTATGCTGTGGACTCTGGAGGCCTGGCACCAGCTGGAGAGCTAGTTCATTTGACACTTTCTAGGCCTGAGCATGGCACCACAATGTCAATAAATGTAAAACAAAACTAAATAAAAAACCTTTTCAAAGCAAAAGCAACCTGCTGTCAGCTAGTTTTAAACACCTAACAGATCAAGCAGCGGTCAGCAGGTAGCCTAGGAAAAGCTTTCTATGTTGGTGATTTAGTTTACAGTATAGATTTATGAGAATACTCTTAACCAACAGTTGATGGTTTTAAATGGATTATTAATCAACCACAGGTAGGGGGCCAGAAAAAAGAACACTGCTTTTTTACTTCAAGTATCTCAAATAATTATTTAGTGGCTAAATGATAAAACTGTATTTTAAAAAAATCTCATTATGTTTGATGTTAGATAGTAAAACAGAGCAGAAATGAAAATATCCTGAAGCCCTATATCATCCTCATTATCTTCACTGGTGAAGTGAGTAAGTGAGTGGAGAGGTGTGAAATTCCAGCAGAGAGGAACATGCTGTTTTAAGAGGAAGTGCTGACATGCAGGCTACAATTAGACAAAAAATGACTGCTGGCATTTAAAAATCATTACAGAGAGGAAATTGCAAGTGTAATTATGTCATCATTGACACTATTCAAGTGTGCTGATGCATTTTTGCTGATCAAACCAAGTGTTTATATTTGTAAATAGAATACACTTAGCAACTCTATCAATGGAAATGTTCCAACAGAGAATCAAAGAACCAGACCTCCTCCTCCGCCCCTCCCCCCCAACCCAAAAAACCCAAGTATTTTTAATAATTTTTTTTCAGTTAATTTTTAATATTTTATTTCCCACAATAGCTCTTTTTTTGATAGTATGAGCGTATGGGAGGGAGGGAGGGAGTGTTTTATTTTTGCAACAAACCATGGGTGAGGTGGAGCCTCCAGCACTAGTTTTACAGGCTTTTTGCTATTTCATTCAGTATAAAGGCAGTCATGACACGTAGCAAAATATGTAAATGTTACAACTTACTTGCTGAAGAAAAAGCTAATAAAACCTCAGAACTGTTGCTGCTCTGCCTCTGAATTATTTGAGAAAGTTATATTATTTAAGAAAGCTTTAAGCCACACCACTATCATCAAACCTTTACTTATTAATCATTAAGGACAAACATAACGTTGTATGACAGTTCAAAATAGCCAGACCATATGATGCACAAGAGTGTATTTATAGTTGAACTACCACTGTAGGCCTTTTATCTTGGACAGTTGTGTATAAATACACTTTATAAATATGTAGGCAGAACGTGCTTAGAAAAATGCTTGAGGTAAATACAGGAAAAGTGTTTGCTCTTGCAGTACAAATCTGCATTTGTTCTTTTGTTTTTCCTTTTCTTCGAATACTGCTCCTTCTGTGGACATGCAGGCAATCGTTTTGTATATTCTAATCAGACAACTGTGTAACTGGATGTGGAGTATATGAATATGGCAAAATCAATTATCCTGCATCGAGGCTGACTAATAACCAACCATACAGTGTTATTAGTGAGGTTATTCTTGCACTACATAACTGGAATAGAAGACAAGGTGAACACTCATATTTCATTTTAAAAACAAATTTTTGTCTTGGGCTGCATCGGCTCTACCTATAGACCTTCTCTTGTTTGCTAGTTTAAAGGAGATGAACTTTTTTAAAAGAAAGAACTGGAAAAAAAAATTTTTTTTTGCCTTTGCCTTCTCTTTCTGTTTTTCAGTCCTCTGTTTACATACCTTGCCTTTGGGGAATGGGGTTTTAATTTGCTGGGTATCCTCCTGCATCTAGTGTCTTTCTGACATTGGCTCCATCAGTTTCCATCAGTGTCCCAGCCCCCTAAATGTCAAAACATATATCCATTCAAGTTTAGTTACCAGAATAGTGTCAAGCAATTCTTTATAGCCACTGCTTTACCAGAAAAGCAGCTTTTCGTCTCATTTTATTACCAGATTAAGATTGTAATGCACTATTAGAACTATACAGAATTCCTTTTTCTAGACAGTGCCTGCCCCTGACATTAAGAGGCCAGGGTTCTGTTGTGGCTGTCAATGGCACAGCTAACTCTGAGGTGTCCATGGTGTGGCTCCATCACAACAGCTTGGCCAAGAGGTATTCAGGATGTATCTCTGTCCAGGCACAGAATGCTTCAGGGAGCAATGAAGAGCACATGCCAGTGTGGCCACTGCAATACCCATCCCACAATGTGTGCCAGTAACCTTACATAAGAGACTGAGAACAGCACTAGAAAGGAGGATAACATGGTGATGTGTTTTGGGTCATAGTACTCACTTGATGTGGCTGCAAAACAGCTTAAATCAATAACCCCTCTTTTCACTCATTCACTTTCCAAAACAGATTTCCTCTTGGGCTGAAGTTTCTCATGTTTGGCTTTAGTAGATTTATTGATGAACATGCAAGGAAAACTCATTTAATTTTTTCTGAGTCCAGGTTGAGAAAATGATATCTTTCCCCAAAGTAAAATACTTTGCCACATTTTGGCTTTTTAAAACAAATGCAAGTCTCTCTTTAAAACTGGTCATTTAACTAATATTCATTCTGGAGTATGAAAAAAAATTAGTTTTTACATCATTAAAAGTAACTACAGATTGACACCATTTTCTGAGAATTATTTAGTAAGTAACCAAGGCCCTGAGAGGACATCTGAATGGAGCCTTTCACCCGCACAGATCTGAGTGGACACATGAGTCTTCCTACGTGATTTTTAGCTAAGCCTATCAGAGCTCTTTGTGGCATATCAATGCATTTTCTCTCCACCCTTACAAGCACAAGAGCTGCTGATCTCAGAATGCTGCTAGGACAGTTTGTATGATGAAAACAGAAGTAACTAATTGAAACACACAGCACACACTTCTGTATGAACCGCTGAAATAACAGCAAGCACAGGGGACAGTGTGACCATTGACAAACTGCAGACACTCTGGCTATGTCTATACTACCAGGTCATTTCAAAAGAAGTTATTTTGAAATAATAATTCCAAAAGTAACTATTTCAAAATAAGCTTATTCCTCTTCACAAGCAGGAGTTATTATTTCAAAATAACAAGTTTGGTAGTGTGGTGCTCGCCTTGTTATTTCGAAATAAGTCACCAATGTAGACATGCCCTCTGAGACTGCAGGATGTCTCCATAATATCATTGCATTCTGCAATATTATTTAATTTTAAATCAACATTTCACACTCTTGTTTCACAAGATACAGTCAACACAATGCAAACTCTTGAGCTGCGGCTTTGTTAACCCAGTCTTGGGGAAAACAGCCTACATTCAAACAATAGTAGCAGCAGTTATAGAGTGAATATGAATACACCTCTCTCATTCTCCCTTCACATCACTCTAATGTACACCCTCTATACCAGTGATCACCAACCAGTAGATCCGGATCACCAACCAGAAGCCTTTGACAGATGATCCTGACAGGTTTGGCCAGGAGGCTGTTAAGTGCTGGCACTTCATCTGCCCCTCTCAGCACTGCCGTGCTGCTCCTGCCCCTCTGCCTCAGAGCTGCCCCCTTCCCCCAGTCCCAGGAGCCTCTTACTTGCTGTGCAGGGCACAAGAAGAAGAGGAGGGGTGCTGATGTCAGGTTGCCCTTCCCTCCACCCTGTACCCCATCTCCACAGAGCAGAGGGGGGCAGGGATGGAGAGAGTTTGCTGGCTACTTTTGGGAGTGGTGCAGAGCCAGAGGAGGGGTGAGCCTGACTTAGCCCCCTGCACCACCACCCGCAAGCCACCTGTGGTAAATGGTGCCCAGCTGGAGCCTGCATTCCAAACCCTGGCCCCAGTCCTGACCTCCTCCTGCACCCCAAATCCCTGCCCTAGCCCTGAGTCCCCCCTCCACCCAAACTCCCTCCCAGAGCCTGCACCCATCCTGCCCCTCAACTCCCTGCCCCAGGCTCAACTCAGAACCCCTGCCACACTCCAAATCCTTTAGCCAAAGATCAAAGACCGCATCCCCCTCCCTCGCACCCCAACCCTCAGCCCCCAGCCTGATAAAAGTGAGTGAGGGTGAGGCCTTGGAGAAGGGGTGGGAAGGAGGTGGGGCAAGAGTGTTTTGGGTGTGAGGTGGATCCTGGATTGCAGTTAAATTCAAAAAGTGATCTCATGCTTAAAAAAGGTTGGAGACCACTGCTCTGTACTCTTTCATTCCATTTTCCTTGGTGACATATGAACTTCAAAACCTAACTGGAACAATTTAAAAGTTAATACTGAAACTGTGGCTACAGTGTTCTTATATCATGTTCTTATTTAGTCCTCATAGGCTTGTGAAGGATATATTAGCAATGCTCAATGTAACTAGCAAGGATATTATCAGATTATCGTGAAACTAAAATTATAATCCAATTTTAAGACCTTGATTGCACATCTAGGTCTTAAATTACATTTCAGATTTCGTGTTTATTACATTAATAATATTAATTTTATTTAAGACTATTTTCTTTACATAGGATAATTCACCATCAGGTATTTGAGGAAGGAGCCATCATTTATTATGGTTCAGGTTTTGAGCCCTTTTCTCCCACTGGTGAGCAAGTAGTCACCCATGTATTCTTAGCACGTGTCTACACAGCACCCGAAACTTTAAATTGTGTAGCTTATTTTGAGTCTATTTCAAAATAGCTTATTTCGTCATTTGGTGCTGTCTACACAGTGCCAGATTCCGAAATAAAGCACTATTTCGAGCCATCCCTTACTCCTCATAGAATGAGGTTTACAGGGATGGTGAAATAGTGCATCCTCTATATTTTGAAATAGCGGACGGGTTCAAAAGATGCAAGGTAGCTATTTCAGGATAGTTCTGGTGTCCCGAAATAAGTTTGTTGTGTAGACATACCCATATTGACCTGGGAGAGTAATGACTCACCAACCTGAGATCCAAGGTTACCAATATGGTTATATAAATTTGTACAGTGGCCAGCAAATGAGAGCTAAAACAGTCATGCCTTGGTAGTGGATTCCTAAATCAGAAGGATATAATTGGGAACATTTTTGAACAGAATATTACAAGCTATCAAGTAGATATTTTTGTTCAGAAGGGAAATTATTACTCCACTCTACTCCATACAAAATGAATGGTAATATATATGGTAACATACAGTATGCTATACTATATGATGAAACAAAGGACTCTGGAAAAGGAATTATTTTTATTTTTAAATTGTTCCTATCTTTCACATTTTCTCCTGCATGCAACCAAAATAAATGGTAAAGTGGAGAAGCCCAGCAAAATGCTGAAGTTTGACTTGAAAAAAAAAATGTGAGGAATTTTAAAGGATTTTTCTGTAGAGAGTTTTGCAATATCCAGCAGATAGATGTCTAAGAAGAAGCCTTATGTGCCTTATTTTGCAGTCTCTTTGAATTAGAGCAGCCTTTGGTATGATGCTGCCATTTTAAAGGGCTGCAGAAAGCTGGTTGATGGTCCACTACTAACAGAGATTTCCAAATGTAGTACTGACACACAGGGCCTGATGGTCCACACCTTTGCACTTTGCTTGTGCAAAGTATAAATTGTAAAATGCCTACCATTCGTATCTACTCGTGTTTTATACTCATTTTGCACAGGTTAAATGACCACAAGAGATGCAGAGCAATGGAGAATCAACAGCCAAAATATTTTAAATAACACCTCCTAATGCTGGAGAGAAGCGAGTATACTACTAAGCAAATCACTTTTCATGAATTAAATCTAGTCCATTCATAGACAACAAAAATCTAGAGCGTGAGGATGAAATTTTGACTACATTGAAGTCATTAGTAGTATTCCCATTGACCTAAATCAGTCCAGGATTTCAACTTAAATCCCAAAACAGCTTATGAAATCTAAGCAGCCTTTGAGCTGACACAAAATTGAATAATCCAACAAAGGTGAGATGAAGAAAGCCGTAGAAATTGTCTTTGAAAAATGTTTTTAATTTATTCAGTCTATTACTGTTGCACTAGTAGATACTTTGACACTGTATTGTTTTCTTCTTTGCTTGAAATAGTTGGGCAATCAGGACCTGTTTCTTGTTCTTCTTGGTGGGACTGCTCAATTAATGAGCATAGCCAGGAAGAGCAAGTTGTGCCATTCATTAATCTTTGTTTTTCTAGTGCAACGTAGAGTCAGACTCCATTGGCTGAATTTGGCCTTGAGGCCTCAAACACCTATGCACATACTTAACTTTAAGCACATGAGCAGCTTCATTGAATTTAACATTTAAAATGTGTATGTTTCTTCAGGTGCTAGGACCAATTTAGCTCATTCTAGCTGTTCCATAAAGAAGATAACTTTACCTCAGAGTGATGTGCCCAGAAGATCTGTGAGGCTTAAAGCTGCTTTAGGCCGGGGGGAATGATTGGATATGGGGAGATGAGCATGGCTGACAGAGGTGGAAGAATGAATACAGCTGCCAAATAGGTTTTTTTTAATGAACAAAAGAGTATCCTTACAATCCATTTTGTATGGGATATTTTACTCTCTAGTGCTTACATTTCATTCTTCAAGTTTATAAAGTGAATAGAGATATGTCCGTTAAACCCAACTAAGAATCGGGCCCTTCAATTAGAAGAACCTCTTGTGGCTGAAAGACTACAGTAGCCAAATAAAGTTAAAAAATGCATAATTGCTTTATGTGTATCTTTATTCTTTACCTAGATAAAAATTGTTTGTTTTAAATATTGCACTGTTGTGCACTTTGGGCAGTTTAGACAGGTGCCATTTATACATGAAAAATAAACAAAGACAACAGTAAGAGATTTCTGTACTGTATGTGTCTTGGAAAAATAAGTTTGTATAATGATTGGGCAAATCAGAGCCTCTCAACCAACCAGAGCAGAATGACTTGCATAAGTAAAAAAACAACAAATGGTCTGGTAGCACTTTATACACTAAGAAAACATGTAGATGGTATCATGAGCTTTTGTGGGCACAGCCCACTTTTTCAGATGACCGGAGTTTTGAGTTTAGGATGTCCAGACCCAAAATAAATAGGAGCGGGGAGGGAGGGGAAGGGAGACAGAGATCAGAGGGTATAGAAAATCAGGAAGGTAGAGGGAATCAGTAAGTATCTGAAGATTGGGTAGTTAAAATGAAGCAGATAAGAATCAAAGTCAATTGATAGTATCCTTCCTGACATAGGAATCTACACAAAGAGCTGTTTGCACTTTCATTGACTGTTAGGTTGATAGTGTCCCCACTATCCTTCATCACGATTGAGTCCATTAGCATGAGAATTGAATTTGCGGATGAACTCTAATTCCAATGCTTCTCTGTGTATCTGGCTAGTAGAATTGATTTGTGACAAGACAGCCACTTGAAGATCTTTTAAATAGTGATTAGGAAGATTAAAGAGTTCCCCAACAGGTTTCTGTATGTTCCCTTTACGTATATCTGATTTGTGTCCATTGATTCTTTCCCAGACAGAGACTGTCCAGTTTGTGCAATATATATAGCAGTGGGGCACTGCTGGCATTTGATGGCATAGATCAAATTACTGGATGTGCAGTCAAATGACCTTTTGATTTGGTAGCTTCTGTTGTTGGCTCCAGTGATGGATTTCCTAGTATAGATATGTGGGCAGAGTTGGCATCGTGTTTGGTTGCAGGGCTGGGTTCCTGGATGCTTATGATGTGGTTGTGTGGCATGGTCACCGGAAAGAATTCGTTTCAGGTTAGGGGGTTGTCTGTAAGTGAGAATAGGCTTTTCTCCCAAGGCCTCTGAGAGTGAGGGATCATTTTCCAAGATGGTTTGTAGATTGTGTATAATGCACTGGAGGGGTCTGAGTTGTGGACTATAGGTAATAACAAGTAGAGTTCTGTTATTTTCTCTTTTAAGTAAAAAAGGCAGTGTAGTTATGCATTGCTAATTGTATAATATGTCTATATAAATCTGACTGGCTGTGATAATACTATTTCAGTATAATATATGTTAAGTGAATACTGATATTATATTGCAGAGGCTTAACTCCTCTAGCATGGACATCAATGACAAAGATGAAATGTATACATTAAATATATATACTCCTAGCTACTGACTGATGGAGTGGGTATTGTTTGAAACTTCTCAATTTTGACATAAAATATTGGGCCCAATTCCTTTCCCAGCTATGTAAATTGGCTCCATCTTATTGGGCTATTCAGGCTAAGTCTAGACTTAAAACAAAAAGTGCAGCTGTAGTAGCGCTTTAAAATATGGCCATGGCACCAGCATTCTACGTAAACCCTAACCAAGAGGAGAAGTGCTGGGAGCCTGTTTACACTGGTGCTTTACAAGGTTGTAACGTGTCACACTCAGACTGTGTTTTTTCACACCCCTCAGAAAGAAAGTTGCAGTGCAGTAAAATGGCAGCGTATACATGACTTCTAAGGAGTGAATGAGAGTGAAAATAGTAAATACAAACAAAACCGATGAACAAACAAGTACATTAGAAAGTTACCATTTGTTTGCAGACTTGCTGTGGCCACATTAGTTCCAGTAAACTAGACTGTATATAATACCAAGTATTACTTCACCCACTTTGCCTCACTAAAGTTATCAATTTTCAGCCTCAAAAATCAAACAATTCTTTGGGTACGTCTACACTAGCGCGTTAGTTCGAGCTAGGTAGGGTAATGAGGGCAAGCGGAGTAACGGTAGTTCGAATTAGGATCTTTAATTCGAACTACCTACTCCGTGCCGCATGTAGCCACAGGCACGGAGTTCGGACTAAGGGGGATTTAAAAATGGCAGCTCCCGGGAACATGCAAATGAAGCCCAGGATATTTAAATCCCAGGCTTCATTTGCAACTCCGCTTGCCCTCATTACCCTACCTAGCTCAAACTAACGAGCTAGTGTAGAACGTACCCTTTGTGTTTACACCTAACTCTTAACTATAGCTGCTGAAAGTCATTCAACAGAGGACAGCTAGGTCTCATAAGGTGAAGGTTTGTAGAGGCAGGCTTCTAGAGTAGGGTAAATAATTCATCTGCCTCTAGATTTTTCTTCCCATTAGGAGAATACTTAACCTCATACTGAGGAGAAGTCGCAGTTGATTACTAAACAGATCCATGAGCTCTCCACACTATTGCAGACACTGAATGGATAACAGTGCAACACTTCAGATGCACAGTTTAAATACCGCACCATTTTTTTCAGGCCACCGATTTACAGGAAGCACTTCATACAGGAGGTTTTGAAAAGCTTTAGAAGCTACTGTTTCTAAAATATGTTCAAGTATGCAACTGGTGCAGTTAAGAGTAAAATTAAGGAGTACTTGAGTTTGACTCTCTATTGTCCAGTTACAAAACTTGCAGCTGAAAAGTGGTATGTTTGCAAAATAAAAAATTCTTGCTAAATGCCTTTTGAAAGCATAAACGGCTTGAGGCAGCTTTGGGCTTAGCTTGCAATAAAAGTTCTCTATCCCACCTCCCAAACACTAACTACAGCAGGCCCAGCATAGTGTTACATGTTATAACCTTGCCCTGCCATTCATGCTTAATGTGGTCACAGCTCGATTTCTTGAGGCATGCTGTGACTTATGGTCAACTTTCATTGCTAACAGAGGAAAAAATCAGCCTGACAAACTTAATATTTCCAGGGAAGCAGGAGCGGAGGAGAGTTTGTGTATGAAAAGGGGGGTGGGGTGGCCTGTCCTCAGCAAATTTTGCAGGTGAAGCTTCCTTCACTTTGCATTTAACAAAGTTCTTATAAAAGGAGAAGGCAACTTTTTTCCTAGTTTAAGTTCAGATGCAATTCTCAACCAGCCACTTCACTACAAGAATGCAGAGTGAGCCATTTGAGCCTTGTGATCTTTCAGCTACACAGCATCCCATTCATCATATGCTTGAGAAACATAATATGTAAAGCTGAGGAAAACAGAAGCTGCAGAGACAAGGAAAATCAATTAACAAGAAAGCTTGTATAAGAAGAAAGACTTAAGCAAAATCTTCACATGTTATCATTTTGAAGTTTCTAAAGCTTTTCTCCCCCTTCAGATAAAAACTTTATTGGCCGCATTCCAAGTATATTCTTTAAATTAGGGTATGGTGATAACAGACAGCTATTTATTCACAGATTAGGGATCACTGAGCACACAGATAGATTTATATTTTCTTCCTAAGTAATTTCAGATAATTGCAGCAGGAGCCACCGTCAGTACTGAGAAAAAGAATGTTATAGTTTGCAACTAGTTTCCATCCTGCAAGGGAACCCATACAACATAATTCACATAGTACACTGAGGGCTAGATTCTGATCTCAGTTACCCTGATATGAATTAGGATTAATTTCAATAAAGTCAAAAAGAATTATGCCAATATAAGAGAGATGAGAATCAGCCCCAATTGACTTCAATAGATTTAATCCTCATTTACTCCTGCATTACACAGAGAAGAGGCTGGCCTTATTTTTCATATTCAGTTACTTCACACTGTGGGCAAATTGTCTTTTGAGTAACAGTGGTTTAATTATAGAGTATCTAACCTTACTGGAGTTGCTCCCAATCTGCCCTGGTGTAACTGAGCAGATTCTGGCCCTATAACTATTCAGTATGAAGTTATTGAAATTAATGGTGGCAGCAGGTGTGGGTCCCATCATACTTCTGCCCCCATAAATCAGAAAATGCATATTACAGCTTGTTACAAGAGTTCTAAGTGATTTGGAGCACTGCCATTCAACATTATTTTGTATCACAACAATGTATCACATGGATGAGGGCAGCAATTCTAGAAATAAAGCAGACATTCGTCCATCTAGTTCTTTCCCCAGCCCTATGAATATTTTTTAACTTGTTAACTACTGGAATTTGATCCTCCTGTAACAGAGGAAATGTGTAATAGTGATACCAATGACCTTACTAAAGTGCAAGCTGTGAATAGCCCTAGTGAAGTTGAGCAGCCTGAAAAGACAAAAATGTTTGTATGCCAGCTATTTAATCCTAATACAGGTGACTGGCTGCTAAAAAATATTTAAAGCACTTTAGCCTTATAAACTAAGCTTTCATTATTAGGAAGTAAAAAAATAAGTAACATCACTACAGGTATAATAAACCACAAAAGAATAATATAATATCTATTTACATAAAAGTCCAATTTGCTGGTTACAAGAGTAAAAAACTAAATACAGGTTGTACCTCCCTTAATTGGGACTCTCTGGTCTGGCAACAACTGTGGTCCAGTAGGACCACAGATATTCCTGGACCACAAGGTCCAGGTATATATAGGGAGGTCTGGCCACAGGGCAGTCGCACAGCAGAGTGGGGAGAGGGACTCACCCGGGAGCCCCGGGAGAGGGGTGCCACAGCAGGGAGATCTGGCCCCAGCAACTGGGCAGTAGCAGGGGGCCTGCAGTGGTCGCATAGCTCTAGCACCGGCTGCACAGCTCCGACCCTATTGGTGGCTAGGAAGCTCCAACCCCGGGCACGCACCTTTGACCCTGGCAGCAGGCAGGAAACTCCAGCCTGGCTGTGAAGCTCTGACCCTGGCAGCAGTGGGGCCAGCAAGAGCTGGAGAGCTTCGACCCAGGGAGCAATAGCTGGCCAGGCTGCAGTGGGGTGGGCAACAGGGGTGAGGGAAGCTGTGGTTTAGCACAGGCCATTAGGGGAGGGACTTCCCCTTGTCTGGCAAATCCCCTTGTCTGGGACCAGACAGGTCCTGAGGCTGCCAGACCAGAGTGGTCCAACCTGTATTCAATTTTTGTCTCTAAGGGTATGTCTACACAGCAGCATTATTTCGGAATAACATCAGTAAACTAAAGCCAGGTTTACACTAGAGGATAAGTTCAAATTAAGATATGCAACTCCCGCTACTTTAACTTCGTAGCTGGAGTTGATGTATCTTAATTCAAACTGTGGTGCTGTCCCCACAGTGGGAGGTTAAAGGGAGAAATGCTCCCATTGATTTCCCTTACTCCTTGTGAGGTGTAGAAGTACTGGTGTTAATGGGGGTGCCCTCAGCATTTGATTTAGTGGTCCTTACTAGCCCCGTTAAATCTAACGCCAGAAGATTGACCTCCGAGGGTAAATATAGATATGGCCTAACTCCATAGAGAAGCTAGTTAACTTAAAAATGAAAAAAGCCTGCCAGACCTATTAGCAGAACACTGACACCGTGAAAGAGCCATTGAAGTGGTAATGAAGCCATTTGACAGGCATTTGGAACTCCCAGGTATATACTGTCAGTTACTGAATTTACTGCATTAGTATATAGGACCTGAGTTTAAAATTTGCTTTAAAAATATTTCATTAGCAAGCTGCTGAAGATTATAAAATCACATCTTTAAAAAAATGGTCTCCCTCCCCTGGCTGCCATTTAACGGTACTGTGTAGGGCCTCATAAATCCTAAGGACAGCCCTGGCCGGAAGCCTTGATACCAAGGTAAGAAACAACACAGAAGGAAAGAGATCTGCAGGAAAGCTTTGCAGTGAATCCAGTGGGGACACAACATCAGAGATGACTTGGGAAGTGGCTCTTCACACCAGCCATATTGAAAGGCTTGGCTGGAGCTACCTGCAGTAAAATGGAAGAAGCATAAGTCTAAATAGCCAGAGGCTTGAGGAAATACCAGGAAACAGAGCCTGAGATTTAGGGAAAAATCCGTTGAACCCAGTAAGGGGCTGGTAAAGCTGTGCAGTGGGGAAAAGTGGTTTTGATTTAAGCTGACATTTGAACAATGGTGTTGTTTTAATACCCCAAGGGAGTTATTTGACACTCAAGAGACAGCACAGCCTTTGAGAAGCCCAACAAGGGAAAATTGAGGCAGTGGCAGGATTGAAAAACCCTGTCTCGTTGCCTCTTAAAATCATTTCCCCCCAGAACAAATAATCCCATGAACATTGTGTAATATTCATTCATTTGCTCCCTCAGTGAACATTCCTGATACTGAAACCATTTTCCTGGAACATGAACACAACAGGGGTGTGAACGCAGGTGCCTAGCTCTCTCCCTGATGTACACTCACATGCATGCTGCTGTACTTCTACCTGTGTTCAGGTCTGGTGGTCTGTGGGCTGGTGATTTTTAGTGAAATCAGCTCAACTTGATTATACCTCTGAACAGATTAATGCTTCTGAAAATGTCATAAAAAGCAAAGCCCTGATCTTTGCATGAAGCTCAATCCTGCAAATAGATCAAGTGACTTTTCCTGTATAGTCAGAGATCACTGGGTGTATCTCCATATGTAGCACAGTGTGAACGGGGCATGCACCCATTGCTACAGTCCTCCCTAGCATGCAAGGTGATCTCCCTGTTGGGCTGGTTCTGCTCTATTAGCCAGTGTGGGGAAGGGTGGGTGTGACCATCCTGTCCTTTCTCATGTTCTTTGGGAGTAGAGATAAGGGCATACAGCATTTCCTCTACTCCCCAGAATATTTCTATCACTCACACACACCCTGTGGCCCAGATAAGAACCAGTCAAAAACTGGCCCTGTAATAGCAAAAACATAGTTAATCCTCTAATTTCCACAACCCATAGGAGATTGCAGGGATCTGTGAGTTTTGGTTCAGTAGAAAACTAAAGCAAATAGTACACCGAACTGTCCAGTGCATTTTGTAGCTAGTAAACCCTGGCAGTTTGCATAGCAGCTGAACTGCTGCTGGGTAATATTTTGGCAGACCTCTCCTATCCCAAGACTGATGAAATTAAAACAAGGCACCTGATATATAGTTTAACTAGGATGCAACTTTTGTAAGTAACACATCTGGGAACTATTTGACAGTAACTCCTCCGGTGCAAGTCATCTGTTTGTAAGCCGTTCCACCTGGGGGAGGGCTGTTCTTAGACCTGACCCCAGTCACTTGGTCCAAGTACAGTTTCTGGGATCCCACAGACCTTCCTTTGTATGAGGTTTAGGGGGTGGGAAGAGGAGGTTATACCAGGCATTAGAAGCCCCAACCTCATTCTCTAGCTTCTTGAGAAGTGGCCTTTTCCTAATCCAGTTCTGATTCTGGTTTATCAAGGAACCCCAGCCACCAGCCAAGTAGCAAAAAATGAATTTTATAAACTAACCAACACGCAGCACCCCTGGGTTGCTAAGAAATAGGTGAAAAAACTCACCCTTGCGAAGGCTAATCTGGCAGCAAGGGGAAAATATCTTTCCAGTACCAAAAAAAAAACCAACTGGCATGATGCTCACAGCAACTCCCTATAGTCCAATTCTACTCTAAACCCAAGAAAAGAGAGAGTGGAGTTTTTCTTCCTAGTGCAGATTGCTACCCACTTGAGTGTGTGAGAGCTACAAGCTTGTGCTGCACACTTCTGGCCAACCAACCAGCTATACAGCCCCAAACTCCTCCAGCCCAGAAGGAAGTGATTGCCAACCATCAGGTAGGGAAGGTACAATAAGACTTAAAGGAACCAAGGATTTCTTCCACTGCTAGCCCAGATAAAGCCTCATCACCTGTGAAGTTGTGGGAGGAACAATTTAATCAGAAATCCCAATTAGCTATACTAAGCAATTTCCAGGGTCATCTTTTTCATGCTACATCACAAATGAAACTCTAATCAAGAGCCAGAAAGCTGGTTCAAAGTCAACTGAAAATAATCTGTACTTACAGCCTGATCCTCCAGTTCTTACTCCCATTAATCTCATTTGGACTTAATGGAACTACCCAAATGACTAAGGCAATAGAAATAGATGTGGGTCCTCTCCCCACCTCCCCCACAGTTGGGGAAGCCCAGGGTGAAGACCCTCTGGAGCAGGACTGTGTTGATGGCCCTCACCACCTGTAGAAGGAAACAGAGAATCATAGGGTTGCCAGAGCCCTCGAGAGTTCCCTGAGTTCAACCCCTTTCCCCACACACCAAACCCAACCCCTACTTACCCTATCCCAGCGGGGCTTTGTGAAGGCGGGACTAAAAAATCTTCCAGGGAGGGAAACCTTCCCTTTCCCTAAGGAACCCCATTCCAGCAGTTCACCACCCTCCTGGGACAATAGCACAAGAGTTATACCTGCATGAGCACGACCCCGATGGTCAATCTCCCCACGCTGAACCGTTTCCTGACAGAGCAGTGGCTGTCCAGCGTGGCAAGCTTCCAAAGTGCGATGGCTACCCACTTCTGGAGGGGAACGCGGGCCACATGTGGGTTTCCGTCACCTAAGGGCAGGGGTGAGCCACTCACACAACTCCAGGGAAGTGTCCTTCCGCATGTGGAAATTCTGGAGCCATTGCTGGTCGTCCCACCACTCCATGACAATCCGGTCCTACCAGCTGGAAATGATGTCCTATTGCCAGAAGCGGCTATGCAGGGTGCAGCGGCGTATATAGGGCTGGGCAAGCGGGGCGATTGCCCCGGGCCCCGCACTTCAATAGTCCCCGCGCATGCGCTACTACCTGTCGGCTGTGGCCGTGGCGCATGCACGAAATTGTGCTGTCCCGGGCCCCACGCTTCAATAGGCCCCACACCCTGGGCCCCGCAAAACTCTCATCTGCCCCTGGCAGGGTGTGTAGGGAGAACAGGAGGGGCTGTGCTGCATGAGCAGCTTATGGAGAGAGGAGAGGAGGTGCCCCGCAGGGAGCGGTGGGTCCTGTTGCTGCAGAGCCACAAGGACAGCCTGCAGTAACTGCACCAGGAGGTGCAGCAGCAGGTCTAAGACCTGGCAACTGCTTTCCAACAGGTCCAGCTCCATGGCTGGAGTGCTGTGATATCCGCAAGGGCAGCAAGAGCAGGCAGTGAGAAAAGGCTGCTGTCCCTCGAGGAGGTAGGCAAAGGTGAAGAGCCTGAGACATGACTGTACAGGGAGGTCCCTTTAAGCATGAGCTACAGGAAGTGACTGCTGTCCTGATACCCTGCCGAAGTGCTTCCAGGATGCCTTAAATGCGATTCAGGCTCCGATCAGTGTGGATGCGCTATTTCAAAAAAGCTCAGCGCTATTTCGACGGGCATTTGTAATCTGGACACGCTATGTCAAAATAAGCTATTTCGGAGTTTTTATTCTGAAATAGCTTAATTCAAAATAAGCACATAGGGCAGACATATCCTTGGGGAGTCCAGCTCATAGGGGGAAATGGGGAATTCAGAGCCCACCTTACAATTCCCAGGAGAGGCTGCAGTGGAATTTCAAAATCAAAGTATTCCGACATTGAATTTTTGGCTGACAAGTTGAAATGTTTCAAGGCAAGCAGGTGCTATTTGTGGAATTTTTTTAGGTTAAAACTTAGTTTTTCCTTTAAAGAACAATTTTGATGGAAACATTTCAGGTTCAGGGGAGGAGGCGAAGGGGAAAGTTGCCCCCAGGCCTGGCAATTCAAAAGAGCCTGGGGTTCCTGCAGCAGTGACGGTGGCTCAAGCCCTGGGCCCCATCGATTCTTTAGAGTGTCAGAACACAGCTCTGCACACTCCGCACAGCTGGGCAGGGGGAGTTGCACTGCAATCCAGGCATCACTGAGCGCCATCCAGGCCCCTTCCACCTGAGGCCCTGACTCTTTCAGATGAGAGCCAGGCCCCCACCTACATCTTGCCCGAGGGCCAGCAGTGGTTGTTGGCCCCACTGAAACTTTTGAACCTACTCTACAAGTTTGTTTTAACTTCCTGTCCAGAATGTCCTTCTCCATCACCACTGAAATCAATGTATGTCACTGGACCTTATGATCACTCTTTCAGGTCAGCCAGTGGAAAAGAGCAGCCTATCAAGCTTTTGCTGAGATGACCATCACAGAGCAAGCCAATAGAAAAAAAACAATGGGTCTTTTTGTCTTACTGCATAAGCTATAAGTAATCAGCAAATTATTTTTATTTCCTTGACTATAAAATAGAGCTTTAAAGAATGAAAAACCAAAAGAACACTAGTGACACAAAAGTTAATTCCTCTAACTTCATTCAGAGTTTGTTAAGGTTCAGTCTGCAAAAGAAAGGAAATTCAGGGTCAAAGATCAAAACCCTTTCCCAGTGTCTAGTCACAACGGGATGCCATCCTTAATTCTACCCAACTGTGTCATATTGTAGCCAAATATTGGAGGCTTGATCCTTAACTTTGAAGTTCCTTTCTTTTGTGGATTTAAGCCAGAACCACATTTTTTTTTTTTGAAACGCAGTCTCTCAGTGACTTGAATGTAGCTTTATGTGTGAAAGTAAAATAGAATACAAAGCTTTTCACACTTCCACAGGGATAGCTTTTAAACTATCTTTGCCCCTTTACTTCTCTTCATGTTTTTGTTGGCCCTGGTTATTAGATTAAAAATGTAGGAAATTAGAGTCAAAAGATTTTTTTTTAAAAGGAAGGATAGACACTAATAACTTTCCAAAAATCTTTTCTGTCATTTTTATAAATGCTTTCCAGATTTGGGATTGACATCCTTACAGATTTTATGATCGTCTCAGGGCTTATTCAAGTCACACTTGTCTTTACTTTGGCCCAGATCATTAATATTATGATTTCACTATTAATCTTTTTAAAGCATTCTCTATTAAGATATTTGATATGAGATTTTTGAGGTTTAAATCACGCTTAAACAAATACATTCATCAGAAAATGTAATTTGCATATGCATTCAATTAGCAAATGTAATACACTAGTGGTTCAAAACTCCTATTGACTTCAAGGATAATTTTGCCTACATAAGGAATACAGAACATACTAATAAAATGTGTAAAACATAATACAATCTTTCCATAAAACTATGCTTAACTTCTAAGTATTTTTCTAATATGAACGAGGTAGTTCATGGATGGGAAAAGCCTCATATCTTCAAATATTATGGCACCTGACAGGTGAGACTGTTGCAATATTCCTTTAGATGCTACAGGTTGGACCTCTCTGGTCTGGCACCCTCAGGACCTGACTGGTCCCGGATGAGGGAATTTGCCAAACCAGGGGAGATCCCCTGCTACCGCCACCCCTCCAACCCATCTACCTTCCCTGCTGCCAGCCACAGACATTGTATTGCTGCTATGTACTTCAAATCACTGCAGGCAGAATTCCTCTGTTATAAAATGCCAACCCTCAGCAATGGAATTTACTTATCTGTAACTGGAGGTTCTTCAAGATTTGTTGTCCCCGTCTGTACTCCTCACAGGGATACGCATGTGCATGAACCTGAAGAGTTTTAGTAAAAGCAGGGCCATTGGTCTGCATATGTGTGGTTGTTCTTCTAGAGCTCTGAACTGAGTGCAGAGAGGATGGTATACACCATCACCTCTTTTAGTTCCTTCTCCTACCACAAATTCAGCTACAATTTTCAGCAGAGGGGAAGGAAAGTGAGTAGTGGAATATAGATAAGGACTACATGTCTCAAAAAACCCATAAGTAACCTCCATTTCTTCTTCAAGCAGTGGTCCCTATGTAATGACCTCCTGAGGTCTCTTCCAGCCCTATGATTCTATGTTTCTATGCTTCTATGATTCTATGTGTATTTCATACACGAAAGATGAGCAAGCAGTAGTCAAACAGAAGGTGGATGTGAGCATGTAGAAATGATGTCTGTCTGTCATACTGCTGTCCTCAGAGATGTATCAGTAACAGAAGACTGGATCAAAGTGCAACATCTTGTAGATATGTAAGCAGCTCCAGAGAGCTGCCATACATATCTCTAGAAAAGGTACATCTTGCAAAGATGCCACAAAGGTTGCTTGTGCTCTATTGGAATGAACCCTCACCCTCTCCATAGGAGAGATGTGAGTTAATTGGTAACAAAGGATACTGCAAATTTAGAAAGTCATTGCAGAACTTCATCTCTTGATTTTTCTGTTATAGCAACAAAATGTCTAGGTTTCTTTAGTGGTTTTTGTTCTGTATAACTAACTGCTCTTTGGTCCTCTAAACAATGATGCTTTCTCTCCTCACTTGAGGTGTGCAATTTTGGAAAATAAATATTGGTAAATTAATGGTTTGATTTATGTGAAACTCTGAAATTATTTTAGGGATGAATTTTAGGTGGGAATGAAGAAAGACCTTTTAAAATGAAACGTTGTATGTGATGCGTCTACCATGAGTGAACCCAGCTCACTGACCCTTCTGGCTAATGTGATAGGAAGGCAACTTCAATTGAGAGATGAGACATAGAACATGTAGCTAAAGATCTCAAGGGAGGTTCAATGGGAAATAAAAGAATGGGATTGAAGAGCCATTGAGGTACTGACTTCACCAAAGGTGGGAAGGATCTGATAATAAGTCTCTTCAGGAATCTAATAGACTAACTGAAGTGTTGGAGCATAAGCTTTCGTGGGCAAAGACCCACTTCGTCAGATGCAAGTGGGTCTTTGCCCACGAAAGCTTATGCTCCAACACTTCGGTTAGTCTATAAGGTGCCACAGGACTCCTCGCCACTTTTGCTGATTCAGATTCAGATTCAGACTAACACGGCTACCTCTCTGATTCAGGAATCTAGTCATCTTGGAATTAGTGAAGAAAGTATGGTGGGATGAGAAGCATCAAGTACTACTAACAAAGCCATAGGGAACTAACAGAGAGACCTGATGCAAAGAGGTAAAATAATTGTCATTTTAATTGCAAAACTACATTTATCTCAGTAATTTTTGAAATAGATGATCAGGTACAATATCTTCCAGGAGTTCAGTTACTGTTGAATTAACATTACAATAGCAAAAGAAAGTGATATTTTCTAATTTAATTATCTAAGTTCTGGCTACATTTAACACAGGGGTGAGCAATAAGCAACCCACAGGCTGAACATGGTTCACCAGGGTTAGCCCTTGGTGGGCCGCCAGATGCTTTATTTACCTGCATCTGAAGGTACAGCCACTCAGTTCCCCTTGGCTGTGGATCGCCAGACAGTGGGAGCTGCAGAAAGTGGTATTCTGGTCCACGCTGCTTCCTGCAGCTCCCATTAGCTGGAAACAGCGATCTGTGGCGAATGGGAGCTATGAGTGGCCATGCCTGTGGACATGCAGGTAAATAAACTGTCCGGTAGCCCACCAGGAGCTAGCCCTGGCGAACCACATCTTGCCTGTGGGCCGCTTATTGCCTATCCCTGCTTTAACACATAATGAAGTTATATATATGAGAAACTGACTCCGTTGTGTGTGAGATTTCTATATGAGGAGAACTCTGTTGTTACTCTCATTTCTGTGTTAGTGAATGCCAAAAAGAATATTTCATCAAATGACATGTTTGATTAGGGAAACTGGATTAACTATATGGTGTTCTGCTCCCAAACAGAAGAGAGAGGCTCATCTGCCAACAGAAACATCACCCAGAAAACTGATGTATATAAAAAACAGTGAACAGTTCAGGAAGTTATAAGAGATTTTTCACTGTAGTAGGTAAACTAATCTGGAGTAGTTTAAAGGAAAATGGTAACCCTGATTCTGATCTTAGAACAGATACAAATTCAGACAGGTGCAGAGGATTACACTCTTATGTGTCTTAGTGCAGATTTACTCTCTGATCTCTGATCACTTCAATGAGATCAGATTCAGGCCTCTTTCATTTTGAAAGCCATTTGAACAATATTTCAATATTGATATCCTACTTGTTTTAAATCCTTTTAAAACAGAGTTGATTCCAACAATGGTATATCCTAATTGTATATCAGGGTGTACATCTAGTGTGGACTACTTTATTTTAGAAACAGTAAAAATGAATTCTTTAAAAGCCAACAATTTAGTATTTTGCGTCAACCTTTATCCCTCTAAAAATCTTTGTTCATAGAAGTAGCCCCTTTTAAGTCAACGCAGTAATTCTCAGTGATAAGGATTTAGAGGATCAAGTCCCAAGAATCACCGTCTGTGTTGCTAATATCTTATTCCATGGTTATTCTCGAGTGAAGGAGAATTCAATACCGACAGATAAACCAAGCTATTTCCATAGGACACGCATAGCCATTTACTGATTAGGCGAAACATTTGATAGCAGTTCATCCAAAACTTTGATTTAATCCACCACTCTCACTCAGACCATGGTATGCTTTGTGCAAATTCCTAAGACTGTCTTATTGCTTGACAATATGTTAAAGCAGAGCTCTGCCAATGCAAAACATTCATCCAACTCCACAAGTCTTACCTGTAGTATGACCATAGTTCTAGCTATCTGTCTCCTGTTTTATAACACATGCTGAGATGAAGCCTTTAGCCTAGAAAATTTCTTTAACATGGTGCTAATTCTTATTGTTGAAATTCTTCTTTCCTTGTTAGCGGACAAACTGCTAAGTCTTCTCCATATATTAAAATATTATGCAAAATAGTCTCAATTATACTGAACTCAAGCTGTAATCATTGTACTTGATTAGAATGATTTTTATTGGCCCATATAAAAGTCTAATGGGAGTTTTTCCTGAGACTAAACTGTAGGATTTGGTACATCAATATATACACACACCTTTGTTTATTTACGTAATATAGTTCATTATTCATATAACAGCAATATATCAATTTCACCATAAGAATGAATGGTGTGACATCAGGACTCATGGCTTTGATAACAATTATTGTAAAACCATGACTTAGATATTTAGGCGCTAATTTTCAAAAACTGCTCACTGTGTGTAGTGAGGCAAAGAAGCCCCTCCCTTGAGCCCTGGTGGGCAGAGCTCGGCCCCACCCCACAAAACCATGACTCAGAGGAGCTGCCGACCCTGACAGCGTCCAGTCCACAACAACACAGAGAACCTGCTATGGAGCTAGCTATGCCCAAAGGGGAAGTTAGAATGTAGCCTGGACCTATTTATTGACGGTGGCTCAGCCTGCACATAGGCCGGAGCACCAGAATTGTCTGCTTTGGTTGCCGCCCGCCCCGAGGCAGGTCAGGGCTTACTGATGGTGTGCTTGGCCTGACCATAGGCCTGAGTCCCTGGACTACTGCTGCCTGCCCTGAGTGAGGGCCCGGCCATACTGACTATTGGCCCAGCCCGAACATAGCTCCAAGCTTCTGAATTATCTCTGTGGCTGATTCCCCGTTTGCGAATGAGTCGGTGGAGGTGGTAAGGTGGAGTGGTTGCCCACTGATGCAGGGGGGAGGAGCCTCACCCTGTGGTTGGGCTACACTGTGCAAAATTACTTTTTTTTTTAATTAACTGAAATCTTTATCATTAGGTGCAACAGCAAGGAAAAAAGGGCTAGCAGCAATCCACAGAGGTGATACTGTGAATCTAGTTCTATAATGCTGCTGACTAGTCGCAAGTGCTGACTGTAAAATAGAAGGTGCTGGTCTGCTAAAGGCTGCATGACAATATCAGTGACAACATCAAGACCACATTTTTTGTTCATATTACCAAACTTTCAGTTAAAAATAATGGACCAGATCATGATTCCAGGTAGGAACCCCGAAGGGAACCTAAAGAGATGGACAAGTTCTATCTGCAGAACTGCTCCTTCACAATTATCACTCACAATGATTCTTAAAAAACTAAGGCTAGGCTGCCCAAAACTTCTATGTCAGGGCTAAAGGTAGGGAATCTCCATAGGGATGTCCTTCAGAGTCTCCTCCATATTGTTCAATCTACAGGCAAGGTATACTTAGTGTGGATGAACCTGATCCAAGAGAGAACACTGGGAGGCCAGAGTCCTCTTGTGCAGAAGCCCTATGACTCCCCATTAGCAATGTGTCTTTGCTTTGGCCACCGTTCCCTTGTAGCATGTTTCCAATAGTACCCCTCTCCAGGGGCTCTCCTGCTTTCTGCTCCACAGGGGGCTATTTACAAGAGGGTGGACACCTGAGTGTATGCACTGCAGAGCAGGCGCTGGTAAACAGAGAAAAAATGTGTCCCCTTTCAACCCACTCTGGTTCATGGCCCCATGCCCATGCAGTTACTGACTGGTCAGAGAGCTTTTTTTAGCACAGGACAGAAAGGTGAGATCCATGCAGGCCCAACCAAAGAGTGTGTGGGGACCAAGACAGCACGCTGAGCCACATGGCCACGCGGCTCCCAGCTAGGTGGGCGGGGCCAGGAGCTGGACAGCACGGGGCCCTGAATGTGTGGAGCTGCAGGACCCTGTCTGTGCGGGGCTCAAGGCGACCACCTCACTCACCTTGCCCAGAGGCTGGGCCTAGATCCATGCACAAAGAATCCCCTTCATATGCGGATCTAGTGGCACAATCTGGCCCTCATTTCACAATTGATCTTTAGTGTTAACATGATATTTAGACAGTACAGTTGCAAGTGATTTAATTTAGCATAGAATAACACAGAATAAAGTTGAGTTTACCACTAAAAACTATTGTCATATAAATCTGCACTTTATGACACAATAAATGCTTTTCCCGGTATATTATGTAAAAGGAATAATTAACAGAGGGCCTGCAGTTGTAGTGCAACAACTGTATGTCTGGCGTGCATAGTGAGTCATATGCCCAATTACAGTTCTACTCAGGAAGGAAGTAACCCATTTGGAAAATAATAACATTGACTTTCAAAGAAAAACAGGCATGAAGTTTTGCTAGAGTCAGACTAGTTAGACCTAGAGAACTGTGCAAAAGCTGCCAGTTTTGGTTTGCATAGCTTTCGACAAACTTTGCCAGCAGTTTGGTTTGCTTTGCTCAGTTTCTCACCAGTGAGTTTCAGTTTCACGGGAATTTGAAAACAGAGCAAATACAGAACTGGCCATGTTTTGTTAATTCTCCTTCTCCCTTGCACACGTTTAATTTTCTGCAGTCCTCTTGGGTTGTACAGGAGGCAGTGGCCTCTGTGTACTATATGACTGCCCAGCACATTCAGAAACATCTTTGGGCCACACAGTGTGGCGCATGGACTCAGTGGAGACTTGCTGTATTACTTTGGAGGTGGCTTACCTGCCCCGAGAGACAAGCAGAGCATGCCTGCTTTTGCTGGCTCCCAAAAGTAAGAAGATGAAGAAACTGCGACAACAGTCCTCCAAGCTGCAGGACTCATGCCTACAGACTCTCCACTTTGCTACATGAATACTTGTCCTCCCCTCTCACAATACAAGGGCCGGAGTAATCCTTCCGGAGCCACACGTGGGGCAAAATGGAGATCAAGATGGGTTACAATGTATTTGTGTGTTGGGAGAGTTAGGTTCTTCCATCCTTCTCCTTCCTCCATTAGCCCAATAAATGATTGTTCCATTTGAGGGGCACAAAATCCTCCAAGACTGATTGTCAGTGAGCTACAGAGAGGAAACACCCACTAACAGAGTTGAAAAGGCTCTCGGCATGTGCTTCCAGAGCCCAAAGGCTTAGTAACAGATTGTGTTAGCTGATCAGGGGACCAGGCCTGGTGGGGCATTTCTAGCCCTGAAAGGAGATTTCTTCCTCGAGATGTGTATAACATTCTTTGGCAGCAGAACCATGCTGTGTCACAGAGTGCTGTGTCATGAAGTCTGATAGGTTTGGGATTTTTACCCTTATTCTCCTATTTATGGGCCTGAGTTTCAGAAGAGCTGTGTGTCCACATTTCCTTCACCTGGCTTCCATTACAATTTTACTCAATCAGCACTTCTGAAAATTCGTCCCTATTCCTATTAACACTATTCATAAAGAAAGATGCTTGTTAAGGCAGTGACCCTTCTGAAATTATAATTGGAAGGTATGTCTGATCTGGCCCAGGTTCCAAATTATATTTATCCCTGACATTTTTCAATATTTTGTGCAGCACCATCTCACACTGATTAGGATTTCAGAATAAATAAATGTGCTCCAGTTGTCCATTTTCCAGTTGAGAAGGATATGCATTTCTGTTTTGATGGTTACCTATGTAGCCCAATAGACTCATTTGCCTTTGTTATAATCACTGTTACTGTAGTCCAGCACCACTATACTCACTGCTACATTATATTCTGCTTTGCATTAGATTCAGCGGTAACAAAAGTAACCTTGTATCCTGTAAGACATTAGCTTTGGCAAGTTAGTGTAAGTCTTGAGACCTATAATCTCTAAACAAATACCATTTGTACAGATTAACACTCCAATAGAAAACCCCAAGATTTCGGGGAATGGAAAATAGAGGTTAAGTACATCTGAAGAGGCAATGTGTTTTGTGTGAACTACAGGGAAAGGAGATATGGAATAAATCATCATTGTTGTCATGCCTGGTGAGGCTGTCCAAGTGGAAAACTGATGGAGAGCGTGATCTATTCTGGAAATGGCCAATTTTGCATAGTAACCAATGAAAAGAGGTACCATTATAGTCCCTGGAGTGTCCTGTCACAAACCAAATTTCTGCTTAACTGCCATCTACCTTACTTTGATAGGGAACCAAGCAATTTCTCTTATTTGCGCATTTGAAACATCACCATTATCCTGTGGGATCCAGACTATCAGGATTTAACTATCCAAAGTATACCCACATTTCTAATGTAAAGTCTCCTGCTAGGATCACAATTGAAGTCATTGTTTGCTCATAAAGAAACCCACCTCATGGAAATTACTAACGATATGGAGAAAGCTATTTCCCAATTAATGAAGGAAGGTGATAAGTCTTTAATAATTCTTGGTATACATGTTGGAATAAAAGGATGGGTTATGGATTAGGGATTATTGGGTTTATTTTCACTATTCTAGGATACACACAGTGCTACTCTAATAGGTAGAAGCGGAGACCTGGACAGGTAACAAACATTGATGACATATCACAGAAACACACCAGGGTCAGAGTATCATCCTTATGATACTCTTCCTCTACCCCAAGTAGTGGAAAATAGCATTGAAACCGTCTCTACAAATACTCCACTATTTACATACATACCTGCGTGATGAAGTTTATTTTACATAACTCCCTGTCACAGGGGGGAAGTAGCCTATAGGGCTAACCTGCTTGCTTGCATATATATAATTAATTTATTATTTTCTTAGGATTTTGATTATATGTTTATATGTTTATCATAATTAGTGACAATAGGTTTATACTAAAGTAGTTTGCCAGTTTGGCTGTATCACAAGAGACCTACAGGCCACATCCTTTATGTTGAGCTAAGGCAAAGTTAGCAGACGACTGCCTGGATCTTTTACCTAGATAGCAAAGTCAGTGTGCATATATTCGGGACCTTTCACCTAGATAAAGCAACCTTCAACTGCGTAGGGCAGATGTGGGCAGACGCAGCTCTTGGCTTGTCTGGATCCAGCCCCCAAGGCTCAGGGTTCCCCCTCAGCATTGGGGTGCCCGTGCTTGCACTCCAACCTTCCCTGTGGAGTTGTAGCACATAAAATCTACTAGCCTGGGCCCCCCAGACTCTGCTGTGCAAGGGGAATATGAGGAGTATCTTTCTCCTTCTCAGTCAGGGGCCACATGCATGAGGCTTCTCACTTGTGTGCAGCTCCCAACTGATTTTTCTGCATGGCAGTGACCCTTGACCCAAAAAACCTTCCCCTGGCCTAGGGGCTTCTAAGAATATCATCAGATTTAATGGGGACACCATAACTTGGAAAAATCCAAAATAATCGGTTAAGACCAGACTAAATAAAAGAGTAGAACAGAAATAACAAGTGTGATACATAACCACAAAAGGGCCATGGTAACAAATTGATGTATATGATGATAAGAAGTTGAGATCAGTGATATAGGGTATGTCTACACTGCAGAGTTTTTCCGGAAAAACAGCCGTTTTTTCAGAAAAACTACACTTATGTCCACACTGCAATTGCATTCTTTCAACAGAAAGTAGAAAGAATGCAGAGCTTTTTCCAACAGCGGTAAACCTCTTTCTATGAGGAAGAAGACTTTTTCTGAAAGAGCTCTTTCAGAAAAAGGCATGTGTGGATGGGGAAGAGGGTTTTTTTTCTTTTTCAAAAGAAGAGGCCTTCAGGAAAAAGCACAGGTGCCCTGGTGACCACTCCCTCCATAGTAATCACAACTTAAATGCGAGATAGTGTCCACATTGATTGGACGCTATCTTTCGAAAAAGCAGATCGCTTTTTCGATGCATTTTTGCTGTGTGGACGCTTTTTCAAAAGAAGTTTTTCCAGAAGATCTCTTCCACAAAAGCTTCTTCCAAAAGAAGCCTGCAGCCTAGACATAGCCATACTGACCTTTAGGAAAAAAGTCACTGCACCCCATTAGTAAAGGGAGGAAATACATATAAGGAGACAGGGAAACATCCCCTACTAAATATGTATCAAACATAACAAATGTCAACATAACTGTAACATATTATAAAATTGTCATCCTAGTCTGGAGGTAGTCAGAGAACCAATGTAGTCTTTGGGAGGTGCCAGAATGATGGCCACTGGTGATGATGGGGAAGATGATGGCTAACACTTCAGGCTGTTTAGAAGGAATGGGGTGAGTTTATGGAAATACTGATGTATATTCCCTATCTATCTGTGTTGTTGGGTTGTTTGTGACTGTGCTAAATGTATTAATAAACTATATTTGTAAATATATAAGAGACCCTATAGTGTGAGGGTTGTAACTGTGAATATCAAGGTTCCCAAACACAGAATAATTTAAATACTGCGCCTGATTCTGGGACAAGGATCTGTCAACCCTCAAAGTGATAACATGACATTCATAAGAAATCTATATAATTAACACACAATCTAAAGATGAGGCAACACTTAGAAAGGACCAGACTGTTCTCTTGCCTTTTATTCTGTGTCCTAGGTCAACTGGAAACTCTCTTATTACTCCTCTGAGCTATGGGCTAAATTCTCCTTGAACTTACAATAGTGCGACTGTACCATACTCAGTAATGTTGTTTCAATGACAGGAGAATATGGCCTTATAACTTTCCATTTAGTAGCTCATAAAAATAATCTATTTGTCCTCCATGCCAGTAAATATGGCAGCAATTCCTTCCCATTTTTGCCTACACATGATGAACTTGGGACCAGATTAGTAACTTCATCAGAATGGTAGAGAAAGCTTTGAGAAGAGAACAATTAGGTAAGTCCCAAAGAAGGCTTCTGAATGCATCATCTAAGAAAGAAACAGTGCACATGTGTATGAAAAACAGTGGGCCAGATCCTCAAAATATAATCTGGAGTCTCTCCATTGACTTTAATGACGTTTTGCCCATTTACACTAGCTGAAGTTCTGCCCCAATACTTTTGAAGGAAGATTAATTAGAAAAAAACAAGGACATTGTGAGCAAAGGAAAAGATGGTTTCTTTGAGGCCTGGCCTACCGTTTCAAATCTGTATCAAGGTAATTAACGTATTGCAGTTATTCCAGTTATTGGTTTAAATCCAGCTGATATTATGGACATTAACAGGCACAAATTGAACCAATAATAAGCCAGGTTTAAACCAATATAAAAGTGTCCACACACAAAGTTGTACCTGTTTAACTAAACTGGTTGTTAAGCCACTGCAATGTGTGGGTAGCTAAAACCAGAGTTTCATTCCCCTCATTTCCTCAAAAACAACCTTTTTATTAGGGCAAATCTAGAATCCACTTTGAGTAAGCAAGAAATGTTATCAGCGACTGTCACAGATAAAACATGCCAGTTAATGTAACAAAACGTTCTGACATGAATGTCAGACACGGTCAGCATGTTCCTTGGTATAATTTACTACTTATCATGCTTATGCAGTGATATAAGCAATTAAGTCTTAAATTAGAGAGTATTGCCTGTCCAGCATGGATTTGTGTATACCCCTGCACATTCCACATTCACAGTACTATTTGGATAAGAATGCATATGAGAGAACATTTTGTTTCCCAGCAATTGTATATTAACAGATACTGTTGTGGTTACCAGCTTGCTACAGCAACAGTGGTCAATAGCTGCAGTGTGTGCTGCCCTTTTTCAGATGACTACCCTAAATTTTCAGCCTGCTCACAAGTATTGAATAACAGAGATGTAGCCACTAGCAAGAGAAATGTTGAACACAGAAAGTTCACACTTTGGTTGTAAACAGTGAAAGTCTATGATTCCACTGTTTTTCTTTTTTGAAAAAGTAAGTTGCTTTGGTTTTTCTGACAGTAGACACATCATCATCTTTGAACACTCACAAATACCAAATCATTCATATTCCAGATTATCCATAGGATTTCGTTTCTTACTTTTCTCATCATAATTTATGTTCTCTTGATTTTTCAGTAAATACATGAGAGCCATTATTAACCACCTCATCTCCTAAAACCGAAGACCATAGACAACCTCTGCAGATAAAATCCACAGGATTTGGGTTTTTTTCAAATTATGGTCTACGGAGGCATCCTGATTAGATTTAGTTTAGTGTCTTTGGGCCATTCACCAGCAATTTGGAGAGCAATGTTTCCAGGAACATTAAGCAGATGGTAATTTCTGGCTGTACACTACTGTAACACATCACACCTGGCTCTCCTGGCTCCTGCCTTTGCTAAGTTCAAACAAAGTCACTTGTAGACCCTGGGGGTTCAGTAACTACTGACACCTTTATTTACAAGTTTGTGCTCCCATCATCTTCTTTCCATACAGCGTACACAGATCTGGGGTCCTCAAGTCTGAAAACGGAAATAGAGGGCGGCTTTCACCCTGCATGCACTCCTTCACTCTCTTCCACCCCACTACCACTGGCTTCCTTCTTCCCAGCATCTTATATAGCCCTGGGCTAACTCAGCTGGCAACTGTCACTGATTCCACAATTAGGGCAGGTTCTTTCCACCCAGCTGCACTTTATTCACCTAAATGGGGCTGGCATGGCAGGGGACTGATTCTGCAATCTCTGTTCAGCACTCTGACAAAACTATCTGTTCAGAAAATACAAATGAAATGTACATCATTATATATCTATGGGTATGTCTAGACTGCATCCCCTCTGTCAGCAGAGGGATGCAGATTAGGCAGCTCGACATTGTAAATGAGGCAGGGATTTAAATATCCCATGCCTAATTTGCATAAAAATGGCCGCCACGTTTTGCCGACTCAGCACTTTGTTGGCAAAAAGCAGCAGTCTAGAGGGGGATCTGTCAAGAAAGAAAGCCTTTTTTCGACAGATCCCTTATGCCTCCTGCAAGCCTTATGCCTTTATCACTAGTCCAGTGATAAAGATCTCTCTTAACTTTAAATGGGGCTGATCCATATCACAGTATAGTTTTGATTTAGAATAGCCCTAAGACTCAGGCTTTAGCCATGTGTTTCAATGAATATTTAGATTTTTCAATCATCAATTATAGCTGTGCTTTGAAACTCTGGCATGCTACTACAGTGGTTATTTTCATTCTTGGTTTCTATAAAGTGTTCTCTATTACGGCTTCGTTGCTTTGGTGGTGGTTGTTTTTAATAAACAATGACACATGTTTTGCCATGGGAGAAGAAGAGTAGAAAGGAAAAGATTGCTGTTGAAACGTTTCGGAAAGTGACCCTTTCCCCTCCTAGAAAATGCATTTTGCATTTGCATCCTCTCTCACATGAACTCTTCTGATTTCAGTTACAATCAAATGTGTTGAGAGGGTCTCAGGGTTATTAAATTGCCTCAAATTTCCAGTCACATGTGTGGGGGCAAAAATGCTGTTTACTTCCCTACTATTAGGAACTGGCTAACCACAGCATTAAATTCTGAGGCCCTACAGGAGAAGTCAGACCCAGCCAATGGAGAAACTTTCATAATTGCACCTCCCCACTTGAGCCATTACTCCCTAGCTAGGGGTACCACTTCTTCTTTGCGGCAATGACAATCCATGTTTTGTGCTATGCAAGTCCCAAACTCCAAGTCCTATTATGAAAAGAAGGCTGGACGCAGGAAGTCAAGGGATGGCCTCCCTGACACCCATCTAACTGATGGTTCTGGAGTGAAGGCTTCCCAGCTAATAGAGAACCACGACTCAGGAGGGAAGGCTGGATTACTTCCAAGATGGCAAGAGCCAATTTGCAGATCTATGGGGTAAGGAGTCCTCTACAAATTACCATAGTATTTATTGTTCTTTAATGAAATTCTCACTTTATAACCCTAAGGACTCCTAGAGACAGATTCAGGTTGTAGGGGAGGATGTGCCCTGCTTAATGAATGATGGCTAGAATAATTACAGCTGAATAGTGCAATAGCACATTTAATGCTTCCAGGAATTCTAGAGTTAAGAGTATTAACTAGCAGCCTTTGCTATGGCACACACACACACAGCCCTCTAGCTCCATCCTCCCTGGCACTAGCCAGGGCCACACTCATGCCCAAGGCAGTATTCTCTGATGGTAGTGTAGGTATTCAAGGACTGCGGGCTCTGCATCGTTGTGGCCTTTAATGTACAGAACTACTATGATGGTGATAGGTTTTCTTGGACCCTCTCCCACCAAACCTGATGAACTGTAGCTTTGGAAATCATAATTTGGTTTTAGGATTGTCCCTAAAATTATAAAAACTGCAATCAATAAAAAACAAAGGGGTTAATTCAATACATGATAAAAATGGAAAATAATATTAGAGATGACACTTAGGCCAGGAGGCCTTTTTCAGGCTGTGAAAAAAAAGTAGAACAGTTATTTTTCCCACAGCCTGAAGAAGGCCTCATGTCCTAAATATCATCTCTAATCTTGTTATCTATTTCTGGTGTATGTTATAGCTGCACTTTTTGTGCCACTGTAGTTAAAGCTGTGTCAGTGTTTCCATTATAAATCCCAGTTTTCATGGGTTTGTAACTCAGCCATCAAAATTTTTGCTCTGGGCTGAAACTTGACATACAAGTTATAGTATTGGAAAAGCTATAATATTTTCCCTCCTATAACTCAAACACAGGTTTGTTTTTTAAACATGAATTATTTTGTAAGCCATTCACCTATCATGCAGACTCACAAACTCACAACATCTACACCTTGAAATGACCCTGGAAGTACTCTTAGCAACCTATCTGGTTAATTCTAAGATCTTTTAAAACCTCCAAATACATATTTGCTATAGTGATTTAAAAATGTAATAATAGTTTTAAAATCATATCAAATAATTTGGGTTTTAAAACTCTGTAACTAAATATTTATAGGACTGGGTCAATAATCTGCATTTTTATATGATTAAGTGCAACAACTCTGCATTGCAGTCTAATGAGTCAATAACAAACTTTTAGAAGACTTCATAAATGTAGTTACAAGGGCCAATAAGCTGCATTTTTTCATATGAAAAGACCCTCTGTTTAACTAAGAAAACCTTATTCATTCAGAAACATAATGAGATCTGTTTCATCTATCTTTTTTTCCCCATTTTTTGTGGTAATGAAAGAACTAAATATATATAGCTTGGCTCAGAGTGAGGAGATACAATAGATGACTTCTAAAATTTGAAGAGCATTCTGAAAGCCTGGAGATAAATTATTTAGATACAAAAGAGTTCTAGGTACAGTCATAGTAATGTGGTGAAATTAATAATATTGAAAATTAATAACAAGGATGTCCAGTTTGCCTCTGGGATCTGTTAGACTCTAAAATAATCTCCCTGTAGAAGAGTTGGAAAATCCATCAGTTGGGACATTGAAAATGACATTCGTCACAGTCTCAGAAAATTAACACCGGCAAGAAATTACCCTCACTGGTGGGGGCAGGGCCTAGATGACTCAGTACAGCTTTTTAGTCTTCAAAGATACTACATGTCTAAAAACCAAACCTTTTATATTGTAACTGGATCCTCAGCACAGGGCCCTTGTGTATGTATGATACATGCCTAACCCCTAGAGGGCATCTGTAAGTAACAAGATCCCTAGTAGCGGGGCAGTAGAACCAAGAATTAATGGAGCTGCTGAATAAACAAGCAGGTTACTTAGCTCTCTGTTTGTGTCTTAACTGGAAAGTTCCTAGGTGCAAATATAAAAGATCTAACAGTGGTGATGAGGCGATATCTGCTGTTTTAATTGTCCTCCATCACCAGGAGCCCATAGATAAGAGTGGCCATGCTGATGGGTTGAGGGCAGATGACACAGGTCTGGTGCAGTATTCATTTCCCCAGAAGCTGGTCTTAGTAAAGGAAGGAAAGGAGCACTCAATAACCCTATAGCTAGAAAAAGCATGTGCTGGGGCCTCAACAGCCTCACAAACATTTAAAGAGGCATCATGTGTTTCACAACTGACACTGAAAACACAGTTTTGCAGGCTGTGAGATCATGGGATCCCCAAAAGAACATATAGACATATATGACAGCAAAATACAATACAAAACTGCCCTACATACACTGCAGCTATATTTTGCTTTCTGTTACATGCAAGATGTGAAGAAACTGCCTGTGTTGCCAAATTATATGGGTGGCAAAACATGCCACTTACTTCACAGGCTGACATCTCCAGACAAGCCATACATCAAGACTTTTGATGAGTGAGTGCCAATTTTATGCAAGTACTTTGGAGATAGCTGAGCATTTTAGACTTCATAAATGCAATTAGCAAGAAGGTGAAACCATTGTGACGTATGGAGCTACACTACAAAGATTAACAAAATACTGCCATTTTGGAGATACCTTGCAAGTTGCCCCAGGGGATCAATTTGGATGTAGTATGAGATAAAGCAACCCAGAAGCATCTCCTGACAACAACCAGCCTCAAGTTCAAGAGAACTATGGGGTTAGTTCCTTCTATGGAGGCTGCCATCTGAGGCTACGTCTAGATTCTTCCGGAGTCTAGATCTAGAGATATTCCGGAAAAGCTTATTTCAAAAGAGAGCGTACACGCAGCAAAAGCGCAAGGAAAAAGCGATGTCCTTTTTCGAAAGAGAGCGTCCACATTGATTGGATGCTCTCTTGCATTTAAGTTGTGCTTAGTATGGACGGAGTGGCCACCAGGGCACCTGTGTTATTTCCTGGAGGCCTCTTCTTTTGAAAGAACTCCCTCTTTTGCATCCACATATGCCTTTTTCCGAAAAAGCTTTTTCAGAAAAAGGCATCTTCCTCGTAGAAAGAGGTTTGCTACCGTCAGAAAAACCCCTCCGTTCTTTCGACTTTCCGTTGAAAGAAAGTAATAGCAGTGTGGATGTAAGTATGGTTTTTCCAGAAAAACGCTGCAGTCTAGACATACCCTGAGAGTCATATGAGTTTTGATCAGTGGGAAAGAGTGAAACAATACGTACAGATTACATTACATTAACAGGAAAAGACAAGAGAATCATGGAGAAATTTATAACGTTGTGGCAACGGTGCACACCATGCAACTGATTGCCATTTCCAGCATAAAAACTGCCAGCATTATGGCAAAATGGGGCACCGCCATAAAGACCAAAACACTAAATAAGAAAAAGAGACCAGAGACATACCATAAGGTGCATGCTTTGCAAGCAGAAGCCAAGTGCAGCAAGGACAACTTAGCAGAGTTTAGCATTGCATGCCTAGAAATGGCTTGTGTGCAGGAAATAGGTAAAGAAGTCATCTGGGTGACACTTGTGGTAAATTAGAAACACCTTAACATGCAGCCGAATATGGATTGAACGGTATCTGTGATTCCAAAAAAGAAATCCAGGAAACCTTTGGTAACAGCAAGTTGTAACAGCAAGTTGTGATTCCCATTGCTCCTATAAGAAAAATGGTGCAGTAAGGGTTTGTGATGTCTTTAGGTGATCATTAATCCCATGCTTTGGATGGAGCAATAACGCTTACTTTACATTGAAGATACTGTCTCATCGCTGGCTAGTGGAAGAAATTCAGCAGATTGGACTTAACTCAGGCTTATGTGTAAAGGAAAGTAAGAGAAAGGCTGAGGAAGTTCCTCACCATCAACACTGAACAAGGTTGCTCCAGTTGAACTGATTGGTACTTGGAGGGTCATTTGCCCATGCTGTCAGCCAGAGGGCAATGGAGTAGGTACTCCAAGAAATACCAAGCTGTAGGGCTACGTAGATGACTTCATTGTCACAAGACCCAGTGATAAGGATCACCTGAAGAATCTAGCACAAGTTTTTGAAAGGTTGAAAGAATATGGATTACAGATAAATCAGCAGTGTGAGTTTTTCAAGGAAGCAGTTACATACTGTAGACACATCATAACATCATAGATCGGGGTGGCCAAATTGTGGCTTGTGAGCCACATGTGGGTCTTTTACCATTAAAGTGTGGCTTGCAGCCCTCCCCCCATCCCAATACTCCCATTCTCCACCTACTAGACTGGAAGGGGAGCTCAGGATCGTCACCTGCCTTCTGCCCAGTGGGGAAGGAGGTGTTGGGGCACCAATCACACAAAACACACCTGTTGGAGACTTCAGCAGGAACAGGGCTGAAACCCCAAGCCCTGACAAACAGCTCCCAAGGTTTGAAGGCTCAACTCCTGGCAGATATGCCCCAGTTCTTGAACGTCTGAAGATTGTCATATGTGGCTTGGCAGGTCAGTAAGTGTGGCCATCCCTGTCATCAGTGTTCCCTCTAAACTGTGCAGCAGCACAGCTTCACAGGTGATTAATCAGCCCCACCCAGTCAGAGGTTCAGAGCTCCCTGCATGGAGCTGACTGACTGGGCCGGGCTGATTAATCACCCTTGAAGCTGTGCTTCCCTGCAGCTTAGAGGGAACCCTGCCTGTCATAGATGCTAGAGGATTGCATAAATCAGCAGAGAAAGATTAAGTAGTTATGAGGGTATCTTGTTCTGAAGAAGTGTCCCATGTTCATGCAGGCATCGGTTCATTACATATTACCAATTACCATTCATTCTTGCCCATCCTAGCAGAATCAGTTGCTTCAGTTGCTTTTGTTCCTGCTGAATCAGTTGCTTCAGAAAGGGAAATGCTGAAAATAGACTAAAAGCAATGCAAAGAAGCTTTCCAGAAGGGAAAGTATCTAGTTACTTCTAGTCAATTGTTAACTCATTACAATCCAGAGCTAACAATCTCCTTGGTACATGACATGACACTCTATGGAATTGGATAAACAATCTCTCACATCATGCCTGATATTCATGAATGACCTATCATTTTGGCTTCCAGATCCCTAAGTCTAGCAGAGTGCAATGATGCTCAGGTGGACCATGAAGCCTTGAGTCTAGTCTGTAGAACCAAGAAATTTGGACATTGCCTGTATAGTAGGACCAGGGCCAGACTGAGGCATGGGCAAGCCGGGCAGCTGCCCGGCGCGCCAACCGACAGGGGGCACCTGATGGCAGTTGTAAGGGGCGCGTGGCATCCCTTACAGCTGCCATCAGGCGCTGCACACCCGGCTCCCACAGCACCGGCCCTGTGGCGCTGGCCAGCAGCACCCTTTCCCCCACGGCCACGGGGCTCTGCACGGCCCGGCGCGCGCGCTAGCAGTGCTGACTGGGCTGGGCTGGGCAGCGCATGCCCTGTGTGCCTGGGGGTGGCGCCACGCGCCCAGGCCCCAGGGCGCCAAAAGGGCTCAGGCCAGCCCTGAGTAGGACATTTATGTTTGTGACTGTTCATAAGCCATTCATAAGAAGGGGCTTTCCAGAAATGGATGTTGCTCATGTGCAGCGGTGTGTTTTATTCTTTCTGGGGCCCCTAACTATGATGTCAAGTTTAGAGAACTATTCAACATTATAATGTTGATAATTGTTGGATACAAGTTCCATGTAGCAATAAGATGAACTTACAGCTGTTGAAATGTTCAGTGTGGCATAAATTGGCATTCCCAGGTGATATTGAAACAAGAATAAGCAAGAACTTTGTGTTAGCAAAGGATATAATGCTATCTTTAAAAGTTGGAAGACAGAACCAACATGGAGGTTAAAGACATTTTCCCTCAGAAGGAATGAAATCTCAGCTGCAACAGGTTGTTTGATGGGGGGAATTCATGCCACCATTCCTATGAAACTCCAGATAAAGGCCCTGGGGGAATTACATACAGGGCACGTTGATGTAGTCTAGAATGAAGACATTGGCTAAAGCAGGGGTGACCAACCCGCGGCTCTCGAGCCGCATGCGGCTCTTTGATTAAAGAAATGAGGCTCCTGCTGGTTCTGAGCCATGCACCCAGACTGCTCACAGCTGGCCACAGTGCCTGGAGGGAGAAGTACATGGTGGCAGCGGTTCTGGGACCCAGACATTAGGTTAGAGCAGGGGGAAGGGTATGCCTGGTTCTGAGGGAGGGTTAGCGCGGGAGGCTAAGGGTGCCTGGCTCTGGGAGAGGGGTGGGGCATTGGGTTAGAGCAGGGGGGCAGGGGCTCGCTCTGGGAGAGAGGAGGAGGATTGGGTTACAGTGGGAGGCTGAGGGTGCCTGGCTCTGGAGGAGGGGAGCTGAAGCACCTTAAACTCAAAGTCTTCATGGATGCAGAATAAGGCAGCCAACACAGATGTCATATTTAAATTCCAGGGCAAAAAAAAAAAAAAAAAGAATCAGCATGTACCTGGTTTATACTGTGTTTCTTTAAAAAAAAATCCAAAGGCTATTGTTTGCCAGGCGGAAGCAATTACTGTTTTTGAACCTCTCATATTTGCAGTCTGGGACAGGCCTGAATTTTTAGAACTATAAAAAAGCCATAATCTTCATAAGTAGAAAAAAAAAATGAGGAAACCATACCAGAGATCAACAAGCTGGAGTGAAACAGGCACTTCAAATCGGGCTAATTTACTTCTCAGTTCAGCTGAATTTTAAAATACTCACAGGACATAATAGGGCAGCAGTGTTAAATTTAAAATACATGGTGGGGATGCTTTTTTTTTTTTTAGTGTGAGAATATTACTGTATTTTTAATAGTTGGTTTTTTTTAATTTGATGTTTGTTCCTTGTCAAGTTCTCTAAAGATCTATGGACTGGCCATAGATCTAGTTGTTAGAGAAAAGAAACTGCTCCCGCAGTAAAAAAGTTTGGCCAGGCCGCTCTTGCTATAGTGGGCTGCAGTACTCCTTGAGAGAAACCGGCCGCACCCTTCCTGCATACCATTGCCTTTAGAAAAAGGGAAGGTGTGAAAAGGGGAAAATAGCCTCAGACTCTCCCACCCGTCACCTTGGCGTGAGAACTGCGGGGCTTACCTGGTCGCATGAAACCTGCACAGTTTCGGCCCAACCCCTGGGACACAGACCCCCCCACTTGGTGACCATTGGGCCATATATGGTAATATGCAAGCGCAGGAAAGCGATGTGCAGATTTGGGGATAAATACCCATGGCACAGTTCGCTTTAGGAGGTCTTCGCAACACACGTACCACCGTGCGTGTGCCTTCTCGTATACTTCAAAGCGCTGCCGGCCTGATCAACCGACCAGCCACCTCCCCCGACTCTCAGGCGTAACCAAGGCCTTTGCAACCGAACCGATATCTTTGTAATGTTCCGTGTGCTGTGTAAGTTGGTATGTATGATTTGATTTTTCCTGTTGTATAAGCTTAGTGTTGTAGTTGTTTTTGGGTAGTACATAAGAGTTTGTAGTTATCACTGTTATTTTATTACTGTAGCTGGATATTTTAAGATTAGAGACTATTCCCTTGCCATTCCCATCCTTATATCTCTGACACGTTTTACTAGAAACCATAGAATAAATATAATAAATACTGTAAATTCATTATTAACACGGTCTATTAAAAATCTTAGAATAAATACTATAAATTCACCACTGTCATAAATAAATAATTTTTATTTGATAAAACTGTCCACCTGGTTCTGTCCTTCCCCCCTTGGGTATTCATCATCGGACCTGTGATTCTCGCGACACTAGTCACTTGAATTTTTTAAGTGACTAGAGACTTTTTTATTGGTTTTTGTCGGAAATGTCCTGTAATGTTATTTTTATCACTACATTTTGTGTATTATATCTATCTATCTATCTTTCTATAGATAGATAGATATTTATTTTTATATAATACGTGGCTCTTCACACTCTATCCACTGCTATTTTGGCTCTTTGTCTCTAACTGGTTGCCCACCCCTGGGCTAGAGGATGTGTCTGGTGGCCATGTATTGATTGACAGATTGAGCAGTTAATTAAGAGTGGTTCCAGTTGGCAGAAGGTGCAAAATAGGACTGACTTGGCATCACTTCATCTTTAGAAGTAGCCAACTGCTCCCTGGGAATGATTTCAACTGGCTTTTACAAGCCCATTCTCAGATATACATTTTCTAGGATATTCCAAGTTGCTTGAAGATGACAATAATCCACAGTTTGTTTCAGATGGTTTCCAAGCTTTCTTGAAAAGTAATGGCATCAGTCATGTTACATCTCCACCAAACCATCCTGCATCAAATGGCTTAACAGAATGCTTTATTCAAGCCATAAAACAAGCTTTGAGAGTTGCAACCAACCAAGTTCATTATAGGCCAATCTTGCAAACAGCTTGTTGGCATATCAGAATACTTTGCACATGACAAGCAAAGTTTGTTCCTATTACACAGCCACTGATGTCACGTTGATTTGTTACCAGCAAAGGGAGGTAATTAGAAAGCAGGCCACTTAAGTAAAGGACCAGGGACACTTTTCAATTACAGAGTTCCAGACAATGTGTTCCTGATTGAGATTACAGAAGTGACTACAAGTGGGATTCTGGCACTATCCAAGCTCAAAGGGTCCTTATTCTTATGACATTGTAGTAACTTTGATGTGATATGGCATCACTGCATCAAGAAAAATTGGGATTTAGCCTCAAAACAAAGTGTTGACACCATCTGTACCTGCTTTGACTGATCCAATATTCTGAAGTTTAGGACACTGATTTCTGGCACAGAGCAACCAGAACCTGAATTATCATCTGAAGCATCTGTTCAAGTGTCTATGCCATAATCTGAGAGATGCTAACCTATGCACCGAAGGAAACCACCTGAGCAACTCAATCTGTAATTGAAATAGTTGATAGTTCCAGTTGATGAGTGGTATAGATGCAGAATATTACTCTCATTTCATCTGGAGTGCTCAGACAGTCTATTCTGACCTGCTTAGTTATATTTGCAATTTATAATGTTAGGTTAGACATGTTTGAAGGGAAACAGTAAGAGAGGAGGACTGTAATGTAGGTGATGTAATTCTACATGTTCCATGCCTACTGACTAGACAGCCTTTGTGGTACTAAGAGGCTTAGTAGCAGAATGTGGCAGAGCAAGAATCAATGCAGCAGCTGAAGAAACAAGCAGGTTATTTAGATCTCTGTCTGTGTCTTAACTGGCAAATTCCTGGGTGCAAATGTAACAAATCTAACACTTTGTGCCCATGTAGATCCCATCTGAAACTAGTACAGTTTCTGTTGGGTTCAAGATCCACCTGTGTGCATCTGTTTTCTGGGAGCCAGAAGTAGCAATTCTATGATTGTCTAAGCGCTACTGATACATTCCATTTTCTTTTTGTGTGAACAGGGTTCAATATTTCCAAAAGAATTTGGATTACCAAGGTCTGACTGGTTTTATAATACCACAAAAACAATTGGTCACATGGTGCCCGGCATCTGGAATCCAGCAATGATTAGTCATATACTCATTGTGGTCATGGTTTTGAAAAGGAATAAACGTGATGGAGGGATTTAATCATTCAGGATCTCACCCTGCGTTCCCTGTAAACCTCAAATTCACATTGACTTCAGTGAGACATTTGGATACTAAAAATGCAGGGTCAAGACCTTACCTAATTAAATATACGTCAGCATTATACATTAAAGATGCATAAAACTCAGGGGAATTTGAAATGTTGGCAGCTACACAAACTGGGGCCTGCTTCTGCTTCTATGAAAGTCAATGGCAACATTGGTCCCACTTTACAAATATTTTGGAATATGCAAAATAATTATGAGTTTTGCAAAACCTCATTTCTCCATAAATTATAAACACATGTTGAGTTTTGTGGAGATTCCATGAAAAATGTGTTTTTCTTTAGAAAGGAAAGCACGTATTATGCAATTCACCCCCTGCAAAGAACTAGCACCAAGGCTTATGCACCACTTGCGTCGTCTTCTGAGGAGTTCAAAGGGATTGAAAAGTGCATAGGTCTTGTGCTGATTCTTTGTACAAGGGGTAAATTTCACCCTAGTATGAACTGGAGGGTTTGATTGTAAAAATTACAATCAAATTTCTTGTAGAAATGTGAATTTCTTTTTTTTATGTAATAAGGCACACAGAAATGTAGGGATTTTTTAAAAATTTGTCTGAAGAATTGACACAGTGAAAATGTGATGCAGAATATATATAAGAGGAAAAAAAAGGACCCATGGCAAGTTCCTGTCCCCGAGTATATCAGAACATCATTAAAGTAAAAATCAAAACCATTGATCCTATAAAGACTTATGTGCATGCTTAATTTTAAGCATGTGGATAAACTAATCATGTTGACTACTGTCCAATTTCCACCTCAAATGGATCAACACCTGTACTTAAACTTAAGGACATGTGTAACTATTTGCATGATCTGGTACTAAATAAAAGACCATGAATGGCACTTTATTTACAAATATCACAAAATTAAGACACAGGACAATTCAAAAGGGCTAATAAAAGCAGACAGTAAATTTGTTTTTATACCAAACTAGATAAAGTCATTAGGACTTACAGCCTATTTATAGTTCTCTGTATATGCTGTTCACTTCTAGTACAAACATACACTGTAGTACAATTTACTGACATGTACAAAATTAACTGCCATTATTCTTTTTAATAGCCTCGCTTGACTTTTATTGTAAATATTACTATTAGCCCCGCTTCAGACATTTTCCCTAATTTAATTCCTTTTAAATTAAGAGTTTCTAATAATACTACTGTATCTTTGGTTCACTTTATAACACATGCAGGCTCAAATTCATAATTTAAATATTACGGGGCATGTTCTCATAGGCTTTAATCCAAAAACCTGTTGAAGTCAATAGGAATCACTTAAGGCCCATTCCAACTCCCACTGAAGCCAATAGATGTCTTTCCATTGAATTAAATAAAGCTCTTAAACTTCAGCTCAACTTCCATTAACGGTTACTAAAACTGTGAGCATACACTCCTTTTATTTGCATATTTGATATATCATTATAATATTTTGTATTTAATTTTAAGATAATAATAGATGTTTTCAAAGAAAATCAAGCTGCATCTGTTTGATTTTCATGCTTTTGTGTTACATTTCACAAAAAATATTTCTATTTCATTAACAATCAGAGTCTCATGTTGTGCACCATCTTACTCCAGAAAGGATTCCATTGACTTCAATGGAACTACCCATGGAATGCTACAACATTAGTTAGGGTATTAAAATCTGGTTCTTGGATATCGTTACAAAGGGAGATTCAGCTACAGGAAAATGATTAGATTCTTGTAAGAATGGAATATTTAATATCAATTCTGTTACTGGCTTTTATGTTTATTTCATCAACAACCTGACTTGAATTTCAACCTGTCAACTGTTTATTGATATATTACATCACTTTATAATAATATTTTGTACTGGATGAAATTCAATCCCTTAAATTCAATTCAGGCTTGTTTTGAAGATTTAATCTGGCATATGCCTCTATACAGGGTGATTTTCAGCTTTTGTATAAAATGATAAAATAATATTTGCCTGTAATGTAATGTAAATTTGTAAAGATGCTTTGAGATCTTCAGCGGAAAGAGAGAATGGTTCACGTTCTCAAAAAGCAGACTTTTGTGCGCATGCAATTTTCCACGCAATCTTTGTACATCCAGCAGTTAGTATTTGTGCACTGAAGCTACATTTGCCAGTGCAAATCGGACAGTGGTACACACAAAGTTAAGTACATGCATAGTAATGTAAGTGTGTAAAATACATAGCTGCTTAGCAATTGTAGAGGCTGTTTTGGAAAATTTGAATGAAAGATTGTTTCCACTGAAAAACAGAAGTAGAGTAATCCAATCCTGATACGGTATGTACTGTAAAATATTTCGGGTGTTTCATTGCTTTATTTGTTTCTAAAATGCTTTTACAAAGAGGCATCTGAATGTATAATGGGATGCACTAGTTGAGCCAGAATCTGTTCACCTTGCTCATGTGAATAGCCTCCTTGGTTTTAATGAGATTAGTCACATGAGGGAACCAAATTTTTGACCCGTTGCATGCTTTTTAATAGCCTATCCCAAGTTGCAATCACAGTTCTATACTGGTCACAGTTTAATCATTCCAGACAGCAATAGAAATCTTCCGTTCTTTCAATATTAAAGTGTTAATTCTTCTGAATTTATGATCACCACTTCACCAAAAGGTAGGAAATAAATCTGGGCATTTAAAAAAAAAAGACCTCTTTTCCCATGTACTCTTATCCAGTAAACCCCATTTGAATGAAAAAGCACTTTGACAAAGAGTTTACAGTGAGTGAACTGGCCCCATTCAAACTAGCAACAAACATGTTATTCACTCCTCATAATGAATTGGCAGATTATGCTAATTTGAAAAGGAAGCTATCAATTACATATGCTCCAGATCATCTCTGCCATTGATTTTGTAATTAATGATGCATGTACATTTTGGGGAGGGAGACAATTGAGGAGGGAACTTCATGTGCAGAATAAAAATGTTACTGTAGCTTAACCAATTAGATATGGTTGACAAAGGATGACACTATAAAGTATTGCACTTCAGTAATGGTCAGAGTCAGACACAACATATCATGTCATGGCTATATTAATCCTCCTGCAGGTTAAATGTTATCCATTGAATCAGCAAGGTCTATCAAAAAAACCTTTCATATCTTTCAGATTCATGAGTATTTGATGCTATCTTGAAACATGTTTGTTTTGTTCACTGAGAAAGTCATTCATAATGATGCAGTACATGGTGAGGAGATCATTTGTCATTGTGTGTGCTGAATAACAGGGTTGAATGCCATGGTGCATATAATTTTGAAAGAATAAATAGTAAACTGGGATATAAGTTATGCTATTTTTAACTGTAAAGAGTAAAGAAGTGGACGGACAGTTCACCCTACTTTTTAGTATAACTTGTATAGTGGTTTATTATCCTTTGCCAGGCAGAGGTAATCACTCTGTGGCCAAATGGTAATTTATGCAGCTGTCTTGGAATATTTATAGTCAGATATATGGTGAGATATAAACAGAGCATTTATCCATAAATGTAATCTACTAATTGGATCTGAAACCTAGGGCAAAACTTGGTAACAAATTTTGGACTTAATCCTTCAAGCTTTAATCAGGAGAAAATCCTGACTAAAGATGTACCTGTGACTTCATTACAGTTAGTTGAATGAGTCCTATGAGCAGGAGATGCTTATCATGCTTATGTAGAAAAATTAAGATCCTGGAATGCAGCATTTATACACGAGACTTGAGTACATCAGCAGCATTTACTTACCTACCTTACAGGTCACTCAGAATTCTGAAGAGTAGACAAGGCCTAATTTCTAATGAAAAATACGGCAGAAAAAAAACCCCTTCTCCCTAACACACCCACTAACACACTTTGTAGATCTATGTATGTCACCAGGAATCATGTAACCACCAGTAGCATTAAAAAATTCATTGAAATACGTGAAAAGTAAAACGCAATTCCATGGTAGTCACACGCAAACTATGCTTTGCAAACCACACAAACCTGCTCATCATCTTTCCTGCAGGAAAAGCACAAACACTGAAAAAAAACATAATACAAGAGACATGGAAACTTCAGGAAAAGATTCTCCCCCTCCAGTCTTTTGGATTTGTTTTATGCAGTTAACATTCAGTTGTACAGAAGTACAGGGACCATAGCTGCTTTAAAGGCACCATTTGTTAGATTATTGAATATTATATTATTTACGCATGAATGTTCTGACTTTCTGGTTGTTCACTATGCAACTCTGGACCTCGGGTAATCCAACTGGTGGAGCCTTAACAATGTCTTTTTTAAAGAATTGTCATATCCTTAATGACATTATTCTAGACTCAAGTTTAACTCACTCAGTTTAACGCAAATCACGAGTAACTTCAGTGGGCCCAATGGAGTTACACAGGTGTACAACTGTTGGAAGTAAAAGAGGATCAGGCCTACAAATGCCTATTGATTCGGGCAACAGTCTTAATGTCTCAACATTAAAAATTTTCAATGACTCACAAAAGCTATTTGTTGTGCAATCTACAATAATGTTTGTCACCATGCTCTCAACGTTTTTCCAACTTATTGACAACAGCCATACTGTACAGCAAGCAGATGAATTCCTGAGAAATATTTCAGGTATTGGGAAGCTATACATTGTTTTGTATGTCTTGCATGTGAGAATGATAATATAAGGGCCAAAGATGCTATCTTTTTCAAATGCAAATGTCTAGACTCCCAAAAATCACTTTAAGTGCCTAAATCTAAAATTTAATCTTTCAACACAGCTGCTCCCCAACCTTGCAGACACCTAAACTCCCGAGGTGCATGAATTTCCACCAATAAAAATCCCATACAAATCTGCTAGTGGGTACAAGCCAACCAAATGAAGCTGCTCTGCACCCAACTCATGCCTAAATCCCAATAGAATTCATAAAGTAGGCATTTCCCCCATCTATCTCACTGTAAACATCTGGGTCAGCAGGAGGCCACGCTGACTCACTACACTAGGCCCCTAACCATTCATAGGCTCAGGCGGCAGGCTGAGCTACAGTCTGAGATGCTAAGCTCTTGACCAGGGCAGAGCAGCAAGCCATCGATAAATGGTTTCACTTATAAGGCCCAGGCCTGTTTGCAGGGTAAGGGCTGTCTATAGGCCCAGACCCTTACTCAGGGTGGGGCCAGTGTCAGGTGCCCAGTAGCACCAATCAGGCCAACTGACTGCAGGCCGAGCAGCAGTTTACAAAGGCCACCCCTTTTTGTCAGGGTGGGACAACAAGCGAACTGTTTAAGCGGGACTCAAGCCTCTCTGCAGGCTGTGACTCCGTTTATAAAGCCCAGCCCTGGGTCAGGGTGGGGCAGCACATAAGACAGTTAAGGGCCCAGGTCTGGACACAGACTGGGCGAACAGTTTAAGGCCCAGCCCTGGGTCAGGGTGGGGAAGCAAGCAAACAAACAGTACAAACAACGAGATAGTCTACGCAGTTCCCCACTCAAGCCGATCAGCAGGCTGAAGCAGGGTCGGGTCTCCTCGCAGGCAGAGAGCTGACAAGCTCAGGGGTTTACCTGCCACCCAAGGTGGGGGGGGCAATACGCAGTCCCAGGGCCCTAACACTGGCAGCGCGAGCTGCAACTGGGTCAGCAGGGATCCTGACCACAACACACCAGCCAAGCCAGTGGGTCAGGCCATAACACACTGCCCAACTGACCTCTATTTCGTCAGCCAGCCCCGGGTCGGCTTTCCCTGGGCTGTTTCCCAGTTCTCCCTGGGGGCCTACGTAGCTCAGCTGCTGCTACTCAGAGTCCACTGGGGACAATGGCACAGGCAGGGTGTCCATGGGCTCAGGGTCCGGATCACTCGGTGGTCCTGGTACTGCAGTCCAATCTCTGGCATCTGGCCAGAATTTGAGCCTTTTTGGCAAGACTTCGGTATTCAGTGGTGGTCGGGGTGGCCTTCGCCTGTCTCCAGGGTCTGGCAGTGGCCCAGGCGGTCCAACCTAGCCATCACTTCAAGGACAGGGCAGCCGTGCCTTCCTTCTAGGGAGCCCAGGGAAAGCATCTGGCTGGATCACCTAACTAAGCTCTCTGCCCCTGCTCTTATAGTCCCAGCCCCACCCTTCTGCTTCCTGTGGGTGGGGCTGGGTGGCTCTGGCCCCACCCAGCAAGGGTTCTTATGGAGTGATCCCCCTTCTGGGTCAGCAGGAGGCTACACTGACTCACTACACTTGCCTGTGAGAACTAGTCCAGTAGGGAGGAACTAGCAGATGTTCTCAGAGGGCACCTAAGACAGCAAACCTACCCACCTTCAGTAGATATTAGAAATGAGAGAGAGACTGGGACAGAGATTTCATTTTTAAATGTGGCACAGAAGCTTAAAGTGAAGAAGCAAATGAGCCTGACTCTGAGAAAATCCCTTCCTATTCCTCAGAAGGATACAGCAATGAGTTCAAGATGATAATTCCTTTTATCTGCACATATATTTGTCCTGGGAAGTGCTGTACTAACAACTACAGACTCAATTAGATCTCATAAAGCAGCCTAGTAACCTAATTAAACTTTATGAGAAAAGAAATAAAACAGACAAGATAAACACCATCAAAAGGAAGAGAAAGGTTGGCTTTAATAATTGGACAGTCTGTTCAAAGGGAACACCCCCCCCCCCCCCATACTGCCACATTAGCCATTTTCATGGACAAATTCCCACTTCAGAACAATGCCAATGCAGCTCCCAGCTCCATGGAACAAGTTTGTAAACCTTTGTCAAGCAGTTTCACATGAGCTCTGGACTATTTAGGTTTCCTTAACAACATGTTTATTAAAGTTAGATAAATCCATTCTTGAACTTCTGAGGCAAACAAAGCAGTTGAGCTCAAGTCTCAATTTTCACTATAAATAACTTCAAGCTCAGGCTGTAATGCCTGTAGTTAGTTCCCAGCAGGTCTTTGATCTTAAGTATAGAAAATGAGCACATAAAAAAATACCTGAAGTAATACTATACAGGCAGGAAAACAAGTGGGTGGATGATTATATTCTATGCATATTCTTTTTTCTGTCCTATATGTACATGTTTTATGAACCTGGCCCCAGCCCCCTGAAGTCATTAATTTTGAAGAGTATTGGATCCGGCCTTACAAGATATTTTCACATCTATTTGGCAGTGTGATTGGCTTGTTCAAGCATTCTTGTTTTCTCATAATTTCAGATCAACTAGGATTACAATAATGCTGCTTTCTGTGTTTTCTGTATTGAATGCCTTTCCAGAAGCTATGTTCTAGCTCAACTAGTTATTTGGGGCTTGATGCATGAACCGCCTTGTGAAATTCTGTGGGCTGTGCTATGTAGAGATTCAGACTTGATTATCAGAATGGGCCCTTCTGCCTCAAAATCTCTGAACGGCAAACTCTATCCTGGCTAAGAACCCCAAAAAATTTCAGCTCCTGGAATTACTTTTTAAATAGCTCCACAATCTGAGTCACTTTCATTACCTAAAATGTTGATGGCAATCGAAGTACAATGAAAGTTCCTCCCGTTTCAACATTCATTTTTAATCATTTATTTTACTTCTGTACACTCATGTTTTCTCTCACAAAGAACAGATTCTAACTGGATTATCCGGGGTTTCATATGTTTCCTTTTTTTGTTATTTAATTTCATTTTTTGTTAAGAAAATGATTATTTTCCCCCATTTTCCCTAAATTTTATCAATTTCATTTTCAGTTGAAACAATGAGTATTTTTTATTTCCAAGTTCATTCAGTCTATACAGCAGCTGTTACTACTTCTGTATTTGCATCTTTTACTCCTGAAAGCCTGAGGGTATGTCTACACTACAGAGTTTTTCCAGGATACCAGAGGTATCCAGGGAACGCATCTGCTCTTCTGAAATTTTTTTCAGAAGAGCAGACATGCTTTTTTGGCATCCCCGTAAACCTCATTTTACAAGGAAGAAGGGATGTTCCAAAAAAGGGTTTTTTTCTGACATTTGGCCCAGTGTAGATTGGCCAAATGTCGGAAAAGCCTCTTCTAAAAAAAGAAGCGGAAAAAGCTTTTTCCGGAAGAACAGTGTAGTATAGACAAAGCCTGAGATATCTAAACAGATTCTTAGCATACTAGCCAATTAGCCCGTCATAAGCCGGGATTTTCAGGTCTTGTTTCCTGAGCTCTCTCGCTCTCTCTCTGTCTCTTCCTACTGCTTCCCCCCCTCTCTCTTAGCTCTCCTCCGCTTCCTGCCTCTCTCTCCATCTCTTTCTTTCTCTTCTCCTCCTCCTGCCTCTCTCTCCCCTCCGTCTCTCCCCGTCCCCCTTCCCCTTCCCCTTCCTTCCCGCCGTGGCACTTGGCTGAGTGCTGCCTGCTCAACCGGGCTGCTGCGAGGAAGGGGGGCGGGGTGGTGATGTACATGGCCGGGGCCGGGGCCGTGTACATCACTGCCCTCCCTTCCCCTCCCACCCCGGGGGAGCTCAAACAGCCCCTTGCGCTGCTGTCTCCCCCAGCGGCCCGGCTGAAGGGCGCAGCACTCAGCCGAGTGCCACAGCGGGAGGGGAAGGGGGCCGGTGACGTACACGGCCAGGGTGCGGGGCTGTCTACGTCACTGCCCCTCCCTCTCCTCTCCCGCGGCGGCCCGGCTGAGGGGCGCACCACTCAGCGCCATGGCGGGAGGAGGAAGGTGACGTACACGGCCCCACCCCCTGGCCATGTACATCACCGCCCCGCCCCCCTTCCTGTCCCACCGGGCCCACCTGAGCGGCGCTCAGCTGGGCCCTGGCGGGGTAGCAAGTGGCGGCAAGTGGCCAGTGGCTGCATCCTTCCCCCCCTCGCCAGGTCTGCTTCCTGCCCCCCTCCTCCCGTCCAGCCCCATGGCCCCGATCCTCCCCCAGCTCTGCTTCCCACCCCCTCTTCCTGCCGGCCAGCCCTACGGCCCCCCGGACACTCCCCAGCCAGTGCTGCTTCCTCCCCATCCTCCTCCAGCCCCACAGCCCCCAGCTCTGCTTCCCACCCCCTTCCAGCCAGCCCGCCCCCTTCCCCTCCCTGCGTGATGCCCCACCCTGCCCCCCCTGCCCTCCCTCCGTGGCGCGTTGCGCCACACCCAGCTGAGCAGCGCTCCCGCCGGGCCCCGGCAGGGGAGCAAGCGGCGGCAAGCGGCCCTTGGGGGCCGCGCCCCACGTGTGGGGAGCACGGACCCCAAAGGGTCGCTTGCCACCCCGGGCCCAGCTGACCGCCACTCCTGCCGGGCCCACCTGAGCAGCGCTCAGGCCAGGCCCCAGCGGGGGAGCAAGCGGCAGGAGTGGCGGTCAGCTGGGCCCAGGGCGGCAAGCAGCTGTTTGGGGTCCGCGCTCCCCACACTTGGGGAGCGCGGACCCCAAAGGGCTGCTTGCCGCTTTGCTCCCCCGCCGGGGCCCGGCGGAGCGCCGCTCAGCTGGGAGCGGCGCAGCGAGCCACAGCGCGCCACGCAGGGAGGGGAAGGGGACGGGGCTGGCCGGAAGGGGGGTGGAAAGCAGAGCTGGGGGATCGGGGCTGTGGGGCTGGAGGGGAGGATGGGGGCCGGAGGAAGGGGGAGGGAAGCAGCGCTGGGGGTGGTGTCCGGGGCCCAAGAGCTAGGGAGCGAGGGGAAGGGAGGTGGGGCGCTGACGTACACGGCCAGGGGGTGTGGCTGTGTACATCAGCGTTATAGACGCACAGACACTGGGCTACTATATATTAGCATATGAGAATCAGAAACCTAAATTACATAGTTTTCTTGCCAACAAAAATTCTAATCTAAGGTGAAGTAAACAGTCAAAAAATGAGGTTTACAGGATCTTTCGAAAAAGCCTACCCTTCTCGAAAGAACCACATCTAGACCGCGGTTTTACTTTCAAAATAGCGCTTTTTCGAAAGAGCGCCATTACGTGATTATGCAAATAAAGCACAGGAAATTCAAATCCCGGCCTCATTTGCAATTTTAAAGTGCCTAATTTACATCCCTCTGTCGAAAGAGGGATGTAATCTAGACACAGCCTAAGAGTCTACCTTAAAATAGTACAACATTTGGCATGGCAAGTACAGCATGAAGTCCAGTTAAAGTACAGATGGGCAGCTGTTGGATTACTAACAGAACAGTCAGCAACAAATCTCCCAGATTTTTCAAAACTCCTCTTTAACTGTTAGCTCATATAATTGGTATGTTATTAATGGAGTAAAGTCAGTCCAGGTATAAGTGTATGCATGAGTGTTTCTTTAATGCACTTGCCTCACACAGACCAGGATTGAATTTGGACCCATTAATTTCCAGCATATCTATGATCCTTTAGCTGTACCTTGTGTTTAAAACAGTATCTGCCATTAAAAACTGACCCAAAGAAGAGCTCAGTGTAGCTTAAAAGCTTGTTTCTTTCACCAGTTGTTCCAATCCTGTCTCACTAAATACTAATGCTGAGATTTTCCAAGGGGCCAATGGATGCTGGGTGCTAGCTCCCATTATTAAACTCTTATTTCATCTCTTGGAATCCCAACCTAAGTTGTTACAGGTGAGGATGAGTTGTGCTAAGCTGGAACTGGAGCCTGCAAGAGGCTCTATACTGTACTTACCACTGGGCTCACTACTTCCCTAGAGCTGACAAGTGCACCAGAGCCGAGTTCCCAGAAGGATAAAATTACCCATCACTGCTGCTAAAAGTCACAAATAATTTTGGCATAATCCACTACTGCCTGAATGAACTTAGAAAATCAGTGTGGAAACTGAAGCAAGAAAGAGGGACGTAGAAAAGCATCCCAGTGAACAAACAGGGCTGTGATATGTGTAATTCAGGATTGTCATGATCATGAGGGTTAGCCAGCAGCCTGGGAACGAAGGGGTTAACCTTACCTAAGTCAGGTAGATTCAGCCAATAGGAATGTAGATAGGAATTTCAAACTAGGACAATGGAATGTTTGGTTTCTCCCTCCTTTCTCCTGGACAGTTTTCTCTCCATCTACTGAGGGGGACAGACAGAATGTCTCCCTCCAAGAATAGACTCTTCACTTTTCTGTAAGTAGGGTAAAGTTTAGATAAATCCGTTTTATTGTTTTATGGTTTGGGAAATGGGATCTGATGTCTCTCTTTTGTAACTAAGCTCCTGGCCCATGGTGGGGTTCTCCCACCATGAGTATTATTTTGTGACTTTTCCATCTAGTCATGATGCTTGCAACAGGAATATTGTGGTGATAATAAAAGTTCTTTCTCTTTTCTTTTATTAACCTGGTATTGGTTAACTTTTGTTTCCTGGTTTTTACTTTAGGGGTGAGATTTCCCAAGTGATCTCTCCCCCCTGATTTTCTTATCAGTACTTGGGTGGTAGCAGTGGGATTGTATCCCCAAAATCTAGGTTGTTAAGATTTCGGGGGGAAGTTTTATACCAAAGCCTAGTAGATAAGGTTTTTGGGTACTTTTGCGGGGTCCCCACTTCTGCATTTATCATGCCAGAGTGGGGAAGGAACCATGACAAGGATTTGGAGAACATATTAAACAGGAGAAAATAGTTCCAGGAATAAATCAAAGGGTATGCTAGTATCTGCCATACACCTTCACTGTTGAATGCAGTCATAATATAGAGAGCTCTTTTCAGAAAAATAAACAGTTGGTTTCCATTCCATTCCAAATTTTATTAATGGTGATCATGCACTAGTATTATCACAAAGGTGGAAAAAAATCTTTTATTGTATTTATGTATTTTTTAATCTAAATAACTTTCAGGAAACCTGTTTCTGTTTGCTTTTCAGCAGCTTGAATAAAATACACACATAATCCTTGTTCTTGGGGAATGTGTGCTTCTGTTTAACCAAGAAACAGGAACTATCACTTATGAACAGCAACAAACAAAAAGAAAGAACAAAAACAAATCAGCTGAGTACCATGATTGCTTAGACCTTGATTATCATCAACAGATAACAACTCCTTTGGTAAGAGTATCTCGCAGTGGCTGTTAACCTTAATAGTTAACAATTTCAAGGCAATTATGATTATTTAAAATATAGGTTGGACCACCCTAGTCCGGCACCTTTGGGACCTGACTGGTTCTGGATGAGGGATTTTGCCAGACCAGGGGAGTTAATATCTGGCTCCCCTGCTACTGGCTCCCCCCCCAGCCCTGGACCAGCCACAAACCTCCTGGCTGGCTCCTCTTTGTTGCCAGCCTTGCTGCCCTGCTGGTCCCCCCACCTCCTTCCCTTCTATGCCAGGCAACCTAGCTCCAGCCCAAGTCTCTGGACTCCCGGCCCTGCTGGGCAACCCTACTATGGTGCGCTGAGCTCCTGGCCCTGCCTGGCAGCCCCACTGGTTTGTGCCTGGCTGCCCAGATGTGGCGCGCCGGTGAATCCAGTTGCAGGGAATCCAGCCGCCAGCTTCCCACTGGGACTCTCTGGTCCCTGAATATTCGTGGTCTTGCTGGATGACAGATGTTGCCAGAGCAGAGAGTCCCGTATGACAGAGGCTTGTCCTGTAGTTAGATGGCCAATACTTGGCTTAATTTTTTTTTAATACCAATAGCTTGCAAATCATACATATTGTTTTCCTCACTTTGGCTAGTGAAGGTATCTGACTTTAAGATGAATTCAAGCTATTTGCTTTTTAAACATTGTAAATAACTACACACACACACACTTGTATCTTTGTAGCTCAAAGATGTGGATGAAGCAGCATAGTTAAACAAGAAGCAATAAAATTAAAAGGAAAATCTTGCTCCAAACTACAAAAGTACGTGTCTGTCTTAAAGAATTCAAAAGTAGATTATTTGAGAAGCAATATTTATTATTTTATATTATATGTTAATATAAGAACCTAAAATCTACACTGAGACTTATTTTGGATGATGCTCAAGATGTAAACTTCAGACATTGAAAAGAATATCACCATATCATTTTGACCTTCATAAAGAAGGATAAATATATGTTAGCTTTCTCCTTACCCCTCAAAAAAACAGGAAAGGCGTCTCCTTAATAATGAAATATTAGTTTCAAATCAGAGCTGATATTTCATAAAAGAGTAACACTGGAAGAATCACAAAAAAAAAAATCAAATCTTGTGACTTATCCTGTGACCAAATTTTGTCTTCAGATTTTTGGGGTTGAATCTCTGTGGTTCTTAGAAGCTGTTCATTAATGCAGTTATGCTGGTGAATTCCAATCACAGAGAGTCAGAGAATGAAGATGTCCCTGTACTTAGTTAATAATACATTGTGCTTTGTGTTCTTGCACCACTGCTTTTTATCATTGGATCTTAAAGATCTTAGCAAACATTTAATTTAAACCTCACAACACTCCTTTGAGATTAGTATTATTCCTTATTGTGATACCAGAACAAAAACAGTAAAACCTGTTTCTGCAAAAGGCTGTGTATCCTCATATTCCTATGCTGTCACTGGGGAATGAGGACTTTCAATATTTTTCAGGGTCAACCTTAAGTGATTTGCCAGAGGTGAAACAGCTGGCAGCTCCGCAGGGCTGGCCTTACCATGAGGCAAACTGAGGCGGCCGCCTCAGGTGCCAGACTGTGTGTGGGGGAGGCCACTAGGACCCAGAATGTAGAAAATTGTGTCTGCTGCTGGTGCAGTGAGGGAGCATTTGAGCTCCCTACCTCAGGTTTCAAAATATTGTTGGGCCGGCCCTGCAGCTCCAACAGTGGAACCCTGAACTCTGGAATCCAGTCCTCTGCACTAATTCTTAGGCAACTTTTTTCATACTGCTGAGCGCAGTTTTCTAGCTGTGATGAAATTTCCAGGATCATAACTGAATGAATACTAGCAAAGTCCAAAAAAATAAAATCAACCTATCTGTTTAATTACCTTATTACCAATACTATCACTCTTCCTGATTTCAGGGTTCTTTCCTCTGATTGGCATGACATGTTATTCTAGACTTATCATATGTTCACAGATTGTGCAGAGTGTGTGAAACCTTTTTTGCTGTAGTTATTGAGAGAAGTCACGTCTGTTACCTGATTCTCATGCAGAGAAATCAGTAATCTGGAAACAGATGGTCTGACTGAATGAGTGAGAGGGTGAAAGGGAGAGAGACTGGTTGGATGACTGCAGAGTTTTTCACTCAGAGGAGATGAAAGAAGAATGAATAAACCCACCACAGCATGTCAAAAACACGGAAATACAGAAGAATGTCAGTGTTGAAGGCTAAAATTTATCAACTATGTGTCAGATATAAAGCACCCAAAAATCTACAGTCTACATAGCATGGAAGTATCAAAAGTTGGAACATTTTATACATTGGGTCTAGAAAAGTGACATATTTCATATTTAAACCAAAGACTATCAGAGGAATCAAGAAAAAAAATTGTGTTCCCAATTAATTACTAACTTAAGTAAAGATGGATATATACAAAACAATTCACGTCTAGACTTCAAGCATCTGTTAATAAAGTTCAGTGACATTTATATCCAGGGTTTCTGTTTAGTTCCATAACTATGAAGTAATTCCATGCTCGACATTGTTAGCAAAGTTGCATTGCACTAGTGCAATATAAAAGGATTGGGTTTGGATTTAACCAACCTTGAGACTTTGGTCAGGCTTAATTTCAATGGGATTTTTGCCTGCAGAAGGAGAAAGATGACAGATCTCACCCTTCTTTGTGTAAGAAGTCCTTATTCAAGAACAAATCATGTCAAACCAACCTAACAGTTTTCTTTAACAGTGTAACAAGCATTGTGGGCGGGAAAAACAGTACATGTCATTTATCTTGATTTGATTAAATTTTTGATATTTTCCTCAGATGACCTTCTCATAAACAAACTAAGGAAATACAACCTAGATGGAGCTATTATAAAGTGGGCATATAACTGGTTGGAAAACTATTACCGGAGAATACTTATCAGTGGTTCACAGTCAAACTGGAAGGGCAAAAATGGGTTCCTGCAGGAATCAGTTCTTGATCTGGTTCTGTTCAATATCTTCGCCAGTGATTTAGCTAATGGCATAGACAGTGCACTTATAAAGTGTGCAGGCTATACCATCTTGGGAGGGGTTGTGCTTTGGAGGATTGGATTAAAATTCAAAATAATCTGGAAAAACTAAAGAAATGGTCTAACATAAATAGGATGAAATTCAATAAGGACAAATACAAAGTACTTCACTTAGGCCATGTCTATACTTACCGTGCCAGAGATTGATCTTCTGGCATAGCAGGTGTAGTAAGGACCCACTAAATCGAATGCTAAAGACACCCTTGGTCAGTGCTGGTACTCCTCAATTTGCAAGAATTAAGGGAAGTCGACAGGAGCATTTGTTTCTGTCAACCTCCCACTGTGGAAATGGCGCCAAGCTCAGCTGAAGGTATGTTGACTCTAGCTATGTTATTTATGTAACTGGAATTGCATACCTTAAGCTGACCTTCCGGGTCTAGTACAGATCTGGCCTTAGGAAGGAACAACCAGTTGAACACATAAAAAATGGGAAATGACTGCCTACAAAGGAGTACAGCAGAAAAGAATCTGGAGGTCATAGTGGATCACAAGCTAAATATGAGTCAATAGTGTAACAGTGTTGCAAAAAGAGCAAACATCATTCTACAGTGTATTAGCAGGAATGTTGTAAGCCAGATAGAAGAAGTTATTCTTCTACTGTATTGTGTCCAGTTCTGGGTTTCACATTTCAGGAAAGATGTGGACAAGTTGGAGGAAGTCCAGAAAAGAGCAACAAAAATGATTAAAGAAAAACTAGAAAACACAATATAGAGGGAAGATTGAAAAAAATCAAGTTTGTTTAGTCTGGAGAAGAGAAGACTGAGGGGGTACATGATAACAGTTTTCAAGTAAAGAAAAGGTGTTACAAGGAGGAGGAAGAAATATTGCTTTGTTTATCCTCTGAAGATAGAAAAAGATGCAATGGGATTAACTTACAGCAAGGATGATTTAGGTTGGAGACTAGAATAATCTTCCTACTTGTCAAGGGCTATGTCTAGACTGCAAGCTTCTTTCGGAAGAAGTTTTTCCAGAAGAGATCTTCAGAGAAAAAAAATTTCTAAAGAAAGCATCTGCACAGCAAAAGTGCAACGAAAAAGCGATGTGCTTTTACGAAAGATAGCGTCCACATTTATTGGACGCTGTCTCGCATTTCAGTTGTGATTACTGTGGACGGAGTGGCCACCAGGTCACTGTGCTTTTTCCTGGAGGCCTCTTCTTTCAAAAAAAACACTCTCTTCGATGTCCACACATGCCTTTTTCCAAAAAAGCTTTTTTGGGAAAAGGCTTCTTCCTCGTTGTTCTGTCAAAAAAACGCATTAGCAGTGTGGACGTATGTGTAGTTTTTCTGGAAAAACAGCCATTTTCTGGAAAAACTCTGCAGTGTAGACATACCTAAGATAGTTAAGCACTGAAATAAATTGTCTAGTGAGGTTGTGGAATTTTCATCATTGGAGATATTTACAAGCAGGTTAGAAACATATACCTTTGAGATGGTCACTCTAGATAATCCTTAGTCCTGCCCTGAGTACAGAAGACTGGACTAAAAGATGTTTCCAGTCCCTTCTAGTCCTACACTTCTATGATTCTATGATCCTATGCAAATAACATTTTGTCAGGCCTTATCTACAGTTTGTCTATGCATGTACATAGATTTACTTTTTAAAAATAGGCACCATTCTGGGGCCATTAAAGAAGTCATTTAAAAAAAAAAAAAACTCACACAGATCCAGACAGAAGAAATCCCTCAAAAAATTCAAAAATTCAAAAAATGGTTTGTTTCTAATCATGCTGAAAATCTGAACTCTTCTTACGTCTCAAGCTCCCCAAGACAAATTCCATATAAGGGCTTCTTGTGGTTAGGTTTGATCAGGCTGTTATAGCATTAGTTAACCCATCAACACAACTTTTATTCTAATCAAAACCAAGCCTGTTTGTGGAGATTTCTAGGGAAAGCTGGCTCTCTTCACAAAACATTTTCCATACTACAAAAATGTATTTTTCATGTGTGTTTTCTATAGTATGCTTAAGATTTCAGTTCAATAGGAGTAAAGGGAACAGAATCAGGTTCTTGCCTCAGTGTAAATCTGGCTACATCTAGACTGCAGGCTTCTTTTGTAAGAACCTTTTTTTGGAAGAGATCTTTTGGAGAGAGATCTTCCAAAAAAACTTCTTCTGAAAGAGAGTGTCCACACACAAAAGCACATCAAAAAAGCTATCTGCTTTTTCAAAAGATAGCGTCCACACTGAATGTATGCTATCTCGCATTTAAGCTGTGATTACTATGGATGGAATGGCCACCAGGGCACCTGTGCTTTTTCCTCTTTCCTCTTCTTTCGAAAGAACTCCCTCTTCCCCGTCCACACACGCCTTTTTCCAAAAGAGCTCTTTTGGAAAAAGGCTTCTTCCTCATAGAAAGAGGATTACCAACTCCAGAAAAAACCCTCTGTTCTTTCAATTTACTTTCGGAAGAACGCGATTGCAGTGTGGACATAACTCAGGTTTTGTCAGAAAAATGGCTGTTTTTCCAACGAAACTCTGTAGTATATACATATCCTCAGTGGTGAGATCAAAATGTAAAGCTGGTGTTAAAGAAGACTCAAGCCCTTAGTGATAGAAATGTAGCCGTGTTAGTCTGGTGTAGCTGAAACAAAATACAGGACTATGTAGCACTTTAAAGACTAACAAGATGGTTTATTAGATGATGAGCTTTCGTATGTCTATATAGCAGTGTTATTTCGGAGTAACATAGTGCGTGTCTGCACAGCAAGCTGTTATTTTGAATTAATTTCGAGCTAGAGGACTTCTTACTCCAACTTCTGTAACCCTCATTTCATGAGGAGTAAGGGAAGTTGAAGGAAGCATGTTCTTCCTTCGACTTCCTGCTGTATAGACAGCGCCAAAAGCTGAATTAAGCTATTTCAACTTCAGTTACATAATTGATGTAGCTGAAGTTATGTATCTTAATTCGGCTTTTACCCTGCAGTATAGACATGTCCTTTTTGGCTATAATATTCATATATTCATATATAAGGGGAATATTTATGTAACTCCTCACCAACAATCATTAGGTGTTTGTCATCTTACTCTAATTTTTCCTGTGATAATTTTGTTTTCTTAATCATGTTAGCCAACAGCCAAAAATACTAATTGTAACACTTCAGAGCATGGCATTTTAAGAATCTCTTGCTATTTCCAGCCAGCCCAAGATTTCACATATGGGTGCTATTCAGGACTTTTAACAATTTTTCACAAGAAATCCACACTGTCGGATGTAGACAAACAATGCTGTATTTTATTATTTGATTCTTCCAGCGAAAGATCAGTCATTCCACATAATTAATTTCCCAGTGAAGCCAAACATTTGCTTTGTACCTTTATAATCTTATTAGAAAAGAAAATTATTTTTCTGGAACATTTTAAAAAGAAAAATTCATCTGAAAAACCCACAGTAAACAATAGCATAGTCAGAGCACAGTAACCAGGTCTGGGACCAGACGTTTTGCCAATGAAATGTAAAATACATTCTTTGACAGTACCAAAATGATTGTAGCTAAGTTACTAATGAATGCTGTGTGGCTTCTTGGTCAGTCTCAGTTATTAAAGCAATTGTTGGGGGCCAAAGCTGGCTGAGACACTTTGGAAAGCTATAGAAAGTATCTCACTTGAGGAAAATTATAAAATCATCTTATTATAACACAAACTAAAGGATACAATAACAGTTTTTTACATTTGCTTAGTTACTTATTTAGGTTCTAATCCTGTAAACAGACACACTAACACAGGGATCAGTTTTAAGATACACTTGTAAATTTCTCTGCTTTCCCTCTTCCCCTAAATATTGTACCATGCCTAGGACAGAATGACTTCAGACTGCAAAAGGGGTAGATAACTGTGGCTTTTTTCCTCCATACCAAGCTTCTTTCATTCCTTACTCAGGTCTTGTCTTCAATCAGGAACCACACAAATGTAGCTATTGGTGGCAAGTGATCGTTGTATCTATTGACGTCCCTAAGCATAGACAGAGGCTACCTGTGGTTTGCACAATTAAACTAAAATGACTTGAAAAAAGGAACTTTCCATTAGTTCCCACAGTGCAAGCACTAACATTTCCTTGTCTACTCTTAAGTGTCAGCAGTACCAATGCACCTACGTTGATTGCTTGACCGCAGATTGCCAGAATGGGATATTCCATAATGTAGACAAAGCTTTAAGCAAAATTTGAAGTTCCATTGGCTTTCATGGGCATTTCACCATTTAAAAGAGTATGGAAACCCAATTCCCTAAGAAGGGCTCTTAGAAGTCCTGAAGAAAGAGGAACAGAAGACTCCTTTACAAAATACATTATGTTTTACATGGAAGGGAAGAGGTTAATGGGAGCTAAATATTCAACTAGAGCTTCATATCTAGTGACCTGCATTTATTTGACAGCATTTCATCAGATTTATAATGATCATATGATTTTCATTGGGAAGAGGTAAAAAAGAGAAAAGGAGGTGTGACATTGCATGCCTTGGGGAGCACTTCGCAACAGTCTCTCCTTTGCTATCACAAACAAAGGCGGGTGGCACCTGTCTGAAACTGTTAGGGGTACACAGCAGTGGAGAGTTTTCTATTCTTGCTGCTATAATCCTCTTGTTTTAGCAGAGAAAGCAGTTTTTCTAGGTGCAGATTCTCAGCTGGTGTAAATGGGCATAGCTCAGTGAAGTCAATATGACTGCTGATTTCCACCAGCAGAGATGCTGACCTTTAGTCTTTAGTCCCATTAAAGATACTTGTCTTGTTGGCAGAATTTCCTAGCAGGAATGCTCTCTAATAAGTTATGGCTGAGTGAGGGGGGAAATGTTGCCCTCAGATATTAGTCACGGTAATGGCCGGGTTTCCCTTCTTTCAGTCTTTTCTTGAGCTCATTTCCGAGAAGTTGGAGAGAACAAGAAAAGGGATGCAGGTTGAGAGCAAAGCATCTATTCAGTGCAGTAGTTTTAAATCTCCCTTTGATACAGCCATAATCCCTATTCATGGGAGTGGAAATTACACATCAGGAGGAGAATGTAACCTCTAAACTTTTACCCAAGATGAAAACAAAGTGCCTGTGCACTACAGATGTAATGCTGATCTATCAACTACTCAGCACTGTCACTTACCTAAGACTGTACTCAAACAACACAAATATTTTATTTCTGTGGTTTTAGTCACTCGGCCTCTGTTACCCAGATCCCAAAAAGCATAATCCTAATTCTAGATCCAAGTGGTTCAACACTACTCTAGCGGAACACAGATGCCTGCCTCTTTGAAGGATGGGGACATATTTAGTAGACATAGAGTGTGGGTTTAGTCCCAATAGCTTGACTGGTGACAAATTGTGGAACACTGAGTTTTAAATCTAATCTTGGCCTAGAAGGATTGAGACCATTACTGAGATGACAAAAGGGTACATATGAATTGCATTTGTGCTCCTCCTAAAAATCTAGGCAGGCTCAGCACAAGGAGACTATTAGCATTTCAGGCTGACTGGCCTTTTATGTGATGGGGTGCGGTGAACACATGGCAGAATTTTAAAAATACATAGTGGCCCATAGTATTTCAGTGTCCATCTTTTTTTCTCTTCCATTAGGATTCCATCTCTCTCACTTCCACCCAATTCCCTTCCTTTACATCTTTGTTTCTCTCCATGCACTACTTCCTGACATTTTCAGCACTACATTTTAAATCCTATAGTGACTTTTTTAAGGGTTCACAATAGTGTTGCATGGAACACTGTGCACAGAGAGACCAGGAGTATACATTAAGCTCTGATATCCTACTGTAAGTTAAACAGTAAATGTTTCATGGAGTTGGGTCTCCAACTCTTTGTTGGTATTTGTATTCTCATAAATCATGTCCAGCAGAACCCCAAGTAAATACCTGTTTTTCTCTAACAGCATGGCTTCAGTAGCTATTTTGATTGATCCAAAGCAAAGATCTAAAACTCATCACTTCCGGTGCCAGCTACATACATACACAAACACCCTGTTGAGAGTATGCACGCTTGTAGAGCTGAAATACTCATTGTTTATAATGAGTTACTTGGCTCAGAACATAATGCCAGGTCTTGGCAAGACATGGGCCTGGAATCTCTAGTGGTTTTGTTTATTGGTGCTCATGATACGGATGAGTTACATTATAGAAACTGGAATTGTTTTTGACATTATTCAAGGGGAATGTTTCCAAAGTGCTGACTGTTGTGAAAGCCTACAGTAGCATCTCTTCCAAAGTGTTTGCCAGTTCAGAGAACTCCAAGATGCTGCCACAAACAACTAAAGGTCGGCCGTTTCACTCAGAGGAAAATGTTAGGCAATAAGAGCTCAACCCTGAGCAACTCCTGCTGGCACCTCGCAGAATTGAGCCCCAAAAAACTATTTTTGTAGCTTTGTAAACATTTAGTGGAGCCAAGAAATTAAATTTAGCAGCATATTCAAGTCAAATGTATTGTTGTATTCGGGGGCCCCTTTGAGTTCATGTCAAATTATTTCTTCCTATTTTTAGATCCCAGCAAATCTGCAGATATCCACTTTATATCCATTGGTATCTGCATTCGTGGATGTGAATGCAGATATCCGCAGATCATTTTTGTGGATGCAGATAAAGATTTTGTATCCATGCAGGGCTCTACCCATTTTTGTTACTATTATTTATGGCTTGGGTCCCTAGTCATGGATCGGGACCCCATAGTTCTGGGCAAACACAATAAGAAGATAGACCCTGCCTCCAAAGAACTTTACAGGGCATATTGGATCTGTTCTATTGATGTCAAACAGATAATGAAATGGGAAGTCCCTTGAGATACATGCAAATATCTAACTCTCTAAAGAGTACATTTACACAGCAGGGCTAAATATGGAGTAAGGTGTGAAACTTAAGCAACGTCAATTGCATAGTTTAAGGCAAAATAGCTTGTTTCTGCTTTTGGCGCTGTCCTCACAGCAGGAAGTCGAAGGAAGAACACTCTTTCTTCAACTTTCCTTACTCCTGGTAAAAGGAGGGTTTCAGGAGTTAGAGTAAGAAGTCCTCCAGCTCGACATTATTTCAAAATAATGTCTTGCAGTGAAGACATGTTCTTTGTTATTTTGGAATAACATCAGTTATTCTGAAATAACACTGCTTTGTAGACATACCCAAAGCTGTGGAAAGGGTTGGTAGCAAAGCAAATAAATCATAATGCAGTGGAAAGTCAAAGTGTCAGCCTTCTAGTATAGTTCAGGACTGCTCAGGAAATCTGAAGGCAAAGCATTTAGCTCCAGAAAGGAATGGTGTGCAGTCTCTCCAGCATGCTTGCTTCTAATTGCATGGCTGGGCTGGGCTGGGAGCACCTAGCATTTAGCCAATCCCATCCTGCACCCCATGCCCTGGCCCTATCCCTGAGTTCCCCTGCACCCAAACTCCCTCTCAGAGCTTGGACCCTAAACCCCGTCTGGCACCACAACTCCCTGCCCCAGGCTCAGCTCAGAGCCCCTCCTACACTCCAAATCCTTTAGCCCAAGACCAGAGCCTATATCCCCCTTCCCCGCACCCAAACTCTCTGCCCCCAGCCTATAAAAGTAAGTGAGGAGGGGGGAGGGAGGAGGGAGTGAGTAGAGGTGGGCAAGGGTGTTTGGGTTTGAGGTAGATCCTGGATTGCACTTCAGTTCAAAAAGTGATCTCATGCTTAGGAAGGTTGGAGACCACTGCTATATCCTATTCCCTCTTACTTGTTTTGGGCACCAGTCTCCATAGTTAGATAAAACACTGTAGTCACATTATTCTTAATCTGTTTCTTACCACAGAATACCTAAACCTTTTTTCATTGTTCTGGACATAGAAAATCAATATACCTGTTTCTCCATACCACAGATTCTGTAGTTAAACTACGATTTGACACATGGTGGTACTCCGGCAAAGATTAAAGATGGATTCTTGGGAGACCTCAGTTCTATTCCCACCTGAGCCACTAACTTTAGGCAAGACATGTTTGCTCCTTTTCCCCTCAAGCTTTGTATGTTTTATCTAGCTAGACTGTAAACTATTCTGGGCAGAAGCTACATGTTAGTATACTACCTGGCACACTGGGGTTTTCTTAGTACTTAAGTAATAACAACAACAGTGATACACATGGATTAACCTAACAAGAGAGCAGCAGAAATGCCAAGGAAGAGGATTATTCTGGTGCTGTCATTCTAAGATTTCACTTGACTCTTAATGTTCAAGTAAAATCTTTAGATTTTCTTTTAGGGGAATTAAATCAGATGTTTCATCTTATCTGCCAAACTGTTCCCTATGGCCCTATTCTTATTGCAGGTATCTTTTGCAACTGCTTCTTTTATAGATCACATGTATTACAGCGCTACCCTGTTGCAAAATGTATCACAGACATTGTTTCAATTTCTAAAGTTTCTCTCCATGACCTTTTTGTAGAGCCAACTGACATTGGTAGATGAGATTAAACCTGGGACTTTAGGGGCTAAAGCCATGTGCCTCTATAGCATGAGCTAAAAGCCAGCTGGCCCTTAGCTATGGTCATTAAAGCAGACTTCACTCGCCTTTTCTGACTGGTTTCAGTGCCGCGGGGTTAAATTTTATTATTGAGGAATGGGAGCCATTCCATGGTTAAGTTGTCATGCTTTCTCTTAACAGCCCAGTTCTGTTTCTATACCTCTTCTGAAATATCAACCTTCAAATTTTGCATGTGTGCTCTGTGGCATGATACATGAATTGTAGTCTGAAAATTTTTCCCGTGATCTTTTGCCACCCTTCATAGCTATGAAATGTACAAGAAAGACTTCAAATGTGGGTCATTTCATGGTGAGCTGTAATACACAGGATAACCCTGGAAATGTTAAAAGCGTGTTGAAGAAGTTATTCAATGATAAATGAGGAACATCAGAATTGGGTGCATTTCAGCCTCCAGCTGTCTGTAGAAAGTTGCCTCCAGTGGTCTTCAGTTTTAAAAATGTTGCCAGACTGCTGGCTCAGCTATAGTGAGTCAGCATTGCCACCTCTCCACATTCCTACCAACAGAAAGATCTAAAGGAGGGTTGGGGTCCCATTCTAGTTATAGGGGAGCAAGGGTAACTTAGTCTCCATTCACAAATAGCCCATGACCTCCCTCTTGAGAATACCAACAAGCATATCAATTGCAAAAAGAGGAGTCTGACCCCAGTAATGCAGCCCAGTACAGTTCACATAGTCTCTTGCAGAGATTGTGGCTTTCATTCAATGAATTACAATTTCTACACAGAAACTGATTCAGGCTGATGAAAGAAAGAGTTGTTACAGACTAAGTGCTGCCAGGATTGCATCGAAGGCTCCAACAGATTCTTTGTTATTAGTATTTTTTTTAATTTATAGAGCTCAACAATGCCCTTGTCTGAACATATGGGGACAGAGTCTGATCTTATTTAGACCACTGTAAGTTACTGAAGCAAATGGAGTTACACCAGCATGAACTGGAATATCTATGGTAACATTATTATTACCTAGAGTCCACAGCCAAGACAGGGGCTCCATTGTGTTGGCACCATACAAATATAGCAAGATACAATTAATCTAAACAGGCAAGACAAACTAAGCATAGGAGAGGAAACAGAGGTACAGAGAGATGAAGTAACTTGCTCATGGTTAGTGACAAAGCCAGGAACAGGACCTAGATCTCCTAAATTCACCAGATCTCTGACATGACCTGCTTGCAATCCCTCACTTGTGTTTCAGGACATTCATTATTCAGAGTGATGTACTTCTTTTCCTTCAGAACTGAAATTTGTTCTTCTCAAGGAAACTTGTAGTGAATCAATAACCCCTCAAACCAACAGAGAATCTCATCTGTTACTAAATATAATTGTCAGCCATTACTATGATATAAAATTAAGACAGATCCTGCTGCATCCCTTACTCATATTGAGTAACACTTTGGTGACAATAAAATACATTAGAACTGGCCAACATTATTATGAGTAAAAGTAGTAGAATCTGTCCATAAGTTTTTAAATAATACTCACAAGCTAGACTTTTTGAAAATTGGAGCCTACATTTAGATTCTTCAATCCATATTTAGGCACCTGCCTGGTTCTGAAAAATTATCAAAAGGAGATGTTAGTGTAGGATGTTTGAAAATCATATATTTAGCAGCCTAACTTTAAACTCCTAAAATCTGAAAATGTTGGCCCTGCAAAATTACTAAGGCTATGACTACACAGCAGCATTATTTCAGAATAACTGATGTTATTCCAAAATAACAAAGCTGGTATCTACCCTACAAGCAGTTATTTTAACATAATGTCAAAATAATGTTGAGCTGGAGGACTTCTTACTCTGATTCCTATAACCCTCATTTTACAAGGAGTAAGGAAAGTCGGTGGAAGAGTGCTCTAACTTGGACTTCCTGCTGTCTAGACAGCGCCAAAAGCCAAAATAAGCTATTTCGACTTAAGCTATGCAGTTAACATAGCTCAAGTTGCATAGCTTATTTCGGCTTTAGCCCTGCCATGTAGACATGCCCTAAGAGTGGGATTTTTAAAATCACACATGGTTGGCCAATTCTATTCCCAAGAAGGTACCTCTTATTACCTTTAACTGGGTGAGTTAGGGCAACACTGAGCTCTTCTGAAAATCCTAGGTGAACTAAGAGTTTGCTGACCTGACAGCAAAACAAAACATGCCCCATTACCCCTGGTATTTGAGGAACCATCAAAACAGGCAATCTTATTGTCCAATATACTATATTACTACTAGCTGTTATTGAAAAACATCTATTTCATATGAATTAATATTTCAATAAATCAATATGCATTATATGAGTATTCCAAAATCAGTCCCCTCACATTCCCACTGATCCTTAAATACTAAAAAAATTATGTATGTCTACCACTTGGCAGACATTTACAGTAAATGAGATTTGAATTCCAAATTTTGGAGGGGAGCCATTATGGATATGCAGCTTTGCAAAGTATTTTCTACAGCAAAGCCTCCAGTGATTTGAAGATACCTCACATTAACCTAATACAATTTATTAGTGAAAATCCCTCTACACAACTGACGCGGCTAGATGAGGAAATATAATATCAGGTAAGGCTGATGCTTGGATTATATTCATTGTACTGTGTTGAGAATCATATTTCTGCAAAGTGAGCCCTTTTTGAATCAAATGGCAATGAGGCTGCTCGTGAAGAAAAGAGAAAATAACGATTTGTTAAAATAGAAATAAAAGTAATTCAGGAGCCCAGCTTTTATGCAAAATGTGTTCATGTAGAGTAGCTCTTACTCTTCTTAAACAAGTCTTACAACAGATGCTGGGTCTAGCTGGGTGAGTTAGTATTACTCCCTGTGAATCAGGGTTGCAGAAGTGGACCATTTATGAGCAGTTATTTCTGCAACTTGAATTCTATAATTCCAGGTTTCCCCACAGAAACGATAGGTTCTCATATTTTCTGTAGAAATTCCAAGGGATAAGTTTTCCCAAGGCACAAATGGAAATAAGGCACCTTTAATAGACATTGCAAGTGAATGAGAATTTGTTCCCCCCACAATCCAAAAACAAAAGCCCTAAGGGTACCCAAAGTCTTCTGAATTCAGGTACAAATGTTATAAATGTTGTCCATGTTTATAATCGGATGAAACAAACTTGTATTCAGCACAGACTCCTCAAAACTTTCTTATCTGACTCCACCCCTGGATCCCAAATCCACAGTGTCACTCCATCTCTAATGTTTCACAAATATTACATTTTTGATAAAACTTAAGAAATATCACTTCAGAACTTAAACATATGTCCTCTTTGCTTTTTAATGAAGCTTCATAAATTATCTTTATTATTGAGTTTCTGTATCAGGGCCTCTCTGGCATAGTCACAATAAATAACAGCCTTTTGTTTCCTTTGCCGGTTAACTCACTCTTAGCAAGTTGTTGTATTATTACTCCTCTTTTCTATTGGCTCTCCCACAAGGAAACACCCTCTTTCTTGGCTAGCCAGTTGATTGTATCTGTCCCACAAATGTTTCTGCCCCTAAATAAGTGATTCTATTTTAAAACTGAACTGAAGCTTGCAGTTGTCACAATCAGGGATTCACCTGAAAGTAGCGTCCACAGCTATCAGCCCCAGTGCTTTTTGGCCATGTGTGTGTTTGCTCTGTGTCTCATTTTACGTGCAAAGTTAGCAGCTGAAAGCACAATGAGAGGATTGACACCGTTGACAGTTTTGACCATGGCAGAGGAGAAGATTGATTGAGTTTGTTATATTAATGGGGGACATGGTTATATCTGCTTGAGCTTTTCATTCTCACAAACTTCTTTTAACCGTATTTTTCACTTAACCCATAAGCAGCAAGTCATGGAACAGGTCTCTCCCCTCCAGCTGACCTGTTCTCACACAGCTCAGCCTGTCCACCCAAGCCCGAATTGGCTCACACTACACTAAAGAACTCAGTCTACATGAACCTCCCATGGAGAGGAGAAAAGGGTGGAGTTTTTAATATAACATAGGCCTCAAATCTCTCTTGCTCTCCATGCTTCATTAAAGCAGACCAAAAACATTACACTTTGGGACTGGAAACAATTTTTTCCCTTCATGTTTAAGAGTTCAGAGCCTCTCAGTTACATAGGAATAAATGAGGAGTACCACCACAAAAATCAGTGTAAAACCTATATAAATAAAAGGAGAAATAGAGCCTAAGCCCTGATAGGAGCAAGTATATCCCTGTACATTAAATATAGGATGAACAGCTGTTTGGACTTGGAATCAATATAATCACTTTGTGTGCCTGCTTCCACATATGGTCATGCGGAGAAGGCGTGACTTCTTGCTCCTTGCTAGCTGAGTTGCTGGGGGAAAAGGAAAATCCTGATCCTAATCTCAGCAGAAATGGTGCCAGAAAACTCCTGGCTCCTGAATCAAGTTATGAATGGCTGAATGTAGAGGTGGAAAAGCCCCACATAGGATCCCTAGCCAAACCCTCAGAAATCAAGGTTTAATTTGAATGGAGCATAAAACTAAGTACTGATTTAACACATTATTTGCAAGCAACTGACTTTGCATATTACACTGCATTAGCTGATATTAGGCAAATCCTACAATCCTTATATAGGTCAGATTTCCACTGATCTCACTAAGTTTTGCCTGATAGTTGCTTTAATTTATGCAGGCCGTCAATTTACTCAAGGAGCTATTCTGAATTCTAGACATAGCCAAAAGATAAACAGATTTCAGCCACACCTCCAACTACAGCAGGTGAGATGGAATTCTATAGGAATAGCATCAAGGAATCTCCTGCTGTTGCCAGAACCACTTACTGATGTACCACAAAAGCTACAGGGAAGCCTTATGCAGAGAAAGCCTGAGGACAACACACTTAGGAGAGATTAGAGCAGATATGAATTTATTTTTTTTTAATTTCAGAATTCAAAAGGTAATAAAAGATTAGAAGAATACAGGAAGTGAATTTTGGAGATTTTCATCCAACTCATCAAAGAGCTAGTAAAAAAAATTAAATTCACAACATTAATGACATTTCAAATCCTGACATTTAAAAAGTTAATCCCCCCCTCTTTTTTTTTAACTGAAATAAAACTCTTTGTTGATCATTTGCATATATCACATATTTAGTTCAGTACTTCATTTGTTCAAGAGGAGAAGCAAAAACTGAATTCTTTTTAAAATCCCATTTGAATAGAATTTGAATAGATTTGAATAGAACTAGTGTAAGGAGGTGGGCAGTTTTACTGGAATACATTTTCAATTTCCTGGTACAACTGGTAACAAACAGGTTTCTTTGTGTTCATCACATTGTAAAAATTGCTTGAGTAATTTAATCGTCCAATTCTCGTTTTCAAAAATGACTTAAGCACTTAGGAATCTAAGTTTCAATGAAAGCCAGTGTGATAGACTCTATAGTGCCAAAGTCAGTTTTGAAAATGGGATTGAGAAACTCAGTCACTTGGCCCAGATTTTCAAAGAAACTTTAAAAATGTTGTCCCAGATCTTTTAATACACTAATACAGCTCTCTAAATACCAGTGATCATATTGATTCAGTGTAATAGAAACTGGGTGGAGGTAAGATAGTGACTTATTCTCTGCACAAATTTCAAATTGCTAATCACTCCTTTGTAGTTTAGAGGAAAGTGAGCACGTATTTATTGACTTATCTTACTCATTTATTTGAACACACCAGTAAACAGCACTGCAAATTGTGATGAAACTAACCCTGTCAAATATGAACAGTTTTTCTAAATCCTTTCAATGAAAATGGACATTTTACTCCACCAATTGTGGAATGACTTCTGGAGGAAACGTGTAATTTTTGAAACATTAAAAAGAAAAAAAATTAGTTTAGATTTTGCTTGTATTACTGTTCCTAAAGTAGGTACATAAAAAAATTGATGGGTTTCTGAGTTCTTGAGAAATAGCTAGATTTTTTTCCTTAATTTTAAAATTTTATATCCATTTTACTCGTTCAGTGAAAAGAAAAACTAACCAAAAATAGACAACATATTTGATCATCAAGAAATAGGAAATCCACCCGGGCTATCATTTCTGATTAATTATGAAATGAGAAGAGTCAGGAATTTTTTAAAAATATGCACTGATTGTCTTTCAAGCTGGTACTGCATTAATTAATTAAGTTCTTATTTTCAATAGGAAAAAAAAGAGTAAGATTTCCATAGAACAGAAGATAAATACAGCAAAATAGATTCACAATCATGAAAGTCAGATATTCCAAAATGCTAGATGACATTACCTACACTCAGGTCTACACTAGGACTTTACATTGACTTTAGCCGCATATAGTTGATTTTCTAAATGATGCGTTGACATACTCTGAGGCACTGTGTTCGGAGACCAGGACCGGGATGTGTGTTCTGTCGGTGGTGCCGCCACAGTTAGGGAAACCCATGGCAGCAAAGCCATCCACTATGGCGTCCATGTTCCCCAAAGTCACAACCCTCCATAGCAAAATGTTATTGATGGCTTTAGCTACTTGTCTGACAACAGCCCCCACTGTAGATTTCCCCACTCTGAATTGATTCCCAACTGACTGATAGCTGTCTGGCCTGTCAAGCTTTCATAGGGCAATTGCCACATGCTTCTTCACAGTCAGAGCGGTGTAACACAGGTATCCTGGTGCCTAAGCTCAGAGGAAAGCCATTCACAGAGTTCCAGGAGCATGGCCTTCCACATGCTGAAGTTCTGCAGACACTGCTGATCATGCCACGTCTGCATCACAATGCAATCCCACCAGTCTGAGCTTGTCTCATGATGCCCAAACCAGCTTTGCACTATGTCCAGAGGGTTGACAGACAGGTGCACTAGTATCAGCCCCAGGCCTTGCATGAGCAATGCCTCCGTGCCACGCCGAGCTTCGGCCTTGTCCTTTTCCTGGCAGAGCACCATGCGTATGCTCTCCAAGTACTCGCCATGAGGCTCACCACAACAAATATGAGCATGAGCATAGGCTCCATGCTTGCAGTGCTCTGGCATCTGCATGGGTGACCAGGGCACAAAAAGGCCCAAGCCTCTCACATGAGGCAGGAGGGACTAGAGGAGTGCATTATGGGATGCTGGTGACATGAGTCCCTAACCACCCACTGCCCAGTTTTGGTCCCAGGAGGCACTGGAAGCATAGCCCAGACAGCAAGCTATTCACAGTGCATCGCTCTGAGTCATCAGCAGGCTCCCTAACGGGGACGTGCTACTTCAGAGAACAGTCGACTCTTCCCTGCAGTGAGGACCCGGTGGTAAGAAATCCACCTTATTCGATTCAATCTTACCTTGTAGTGTAGACGTGTCCTCAGTGGTTTTGTATATTGCATATGGGCCATAATAAATGACGCACAAAACAATTATGTCTTTTCACATGTGTAGCCCATATTGGTGAAATAAATATGTAGCAGTATATAATATTACATAAACCAAAGCCCCTATAATAAGTCACCACAAAGAATCAAGTCCAAAGGTATCAACACATCTCTCTGTGGATCTTCCCAAAACACTATATGATACGACTTGGAAAAATATACTGGACACCTTGGAAGTGATTTCCATTCAGTAAGAAAGAATAGTTATGAAAGGAATATCAGACTTTATGACCATTGCAATACCTAGTCATAACAGGACAAGACTAAATAAAGTTTAGGCAGAAACAATAACTCTGCAATTTCTTGCCATGTTAATAGTTTCACTCAAACTTTTATAATTGTTTTAATATTGATTGGATTGAATGTGATTATTTACTTTGTTGTTTGAACAGCACATTAGAAAAATATCTCAGTGGTAATGTTTGGAAAACGCCTATGCTTAGTGATTCATTGCTACAGTATCTAAAAGACACCTGGCCCGATGCTCATTTACAGAACAAGGATCCCAAAGTGATTGGATATACTCCATGTCTGCAATAAAGGCCTCTTTACAATGCCAGAGCAGTGAAAATGGGGTGATCAAATAGTTTGGGGAGTTTAAATACATTTTAAAATTTACCATGGATTCACTGGGATTTGTGCAAATAACACATCTTTCTGTAGCGAACCAGTAATACCACAGGGCCCAGGCCATGGCTTACATAAAATGGGTTTGGGAGCCTTAGTGCTAGTTACTAGTGCTGTGTGCACAGCACAGAAACATTTATAACAACTGCTGACAGTCTCAGCAGAGAACAAGAACTGAATGGGCTTGGAGAAGAAACTGCCCTTTCAGCTCTCAAGTGGGTCAATCCAGAACAGAATTGAACTACAGCAAGGGCATATTCCCAGGACAGCGGATGGCAATTTGTTTTCACTGCTTGTGCTTCACTTGTTTTGTAGGGATGGTCAAAGCTTATTGAACTCAATGGAAAGACTTCCGTGACAACGGTGGGCTTAGGATCAGATCCTAGGCATGAGCTGTGTGTGAGACCTAGATACCTATATCTACATGCTATGTATAGATCTCTCTCTCTGTCACAGACACACTTATGTATGCATATGCGCATGTCCAGTTGTCCCCTTATGTAGAGGAACACAGCAACAATATAGGCTACTACAACCTTGAGCAGGGCTGGGCAAGATGTGGCCTGGGGGCCGGATCTGGCCTGCCTAACATTTTGATCCGGCCCATTGACTGCATCTGACTGATTTCTATTTATATCCTGCTGCCCGTGTAACCGAATTTACAGGCAGTGGGTCAGGCAGCAGGATCCTATTTAAATGGCTCACAGTTGCAGCGCTTTCCTGGTAGGGGCCACAAGCCCTTTAAGTAGCCATGGCAATGCTGGGCAGCTGCCAGGTATTGCAGTAGCGGCGGGGATGGGAGCTGGGAGCCTTTTGCTGTATTTTTACTTCAAAGCCTCCGGGCCCCAGACAACTCTGAGGGGAGGCTAGTCTCCAGCCCTGCCCCTTCCAGTTGTGGAGTCAGCCCATGACCATGTACCAAAATTCATTAAGTGCCATCCCTGCAAAAATTATTGCCCATCCCTGTCCTTGAGTCTCCAGAAGCACTGTGGAACAGCTCTGGCAGCTGCTAAATGTCTGGGAAGGAAAGATGCATTATGCATGGACTACTGCAGATATATCCTGCCTGGTTGCATGGACTGCGGGATGGGTCTGGACTTTGACTCAGACTGTCAGAGTGCCAGGGAAAGCATGGTACTCAATAGGTTAAGAGCGCACTGCTTCAAACCAAAATCTAATGTGCCATAACGTCTGAATGAATTGCCTTTTTTAAGTTTATAACGTCCACTCATTTCCTTCAAGACTTGGTAGCACTGGTAAGGAAGTTATAAGTACAAGTAAAGGGAGAAGCATAAAGAAAAGAAGACTAACACCTGTCTTTGCAGCTGGTCGACATGCAGATCTTTAATGTGCTGCCTGAAGGGAAATGGGGATAGTCTCATGTTACACCGAGTCCTCAGCAAACGATGGAGTTTGCAGAAAGGAATCCTGCAACCAGAAGATGTGAGGCTTGGGTCTCAGCCAAAACCAATGGAGAACAGTATTAAATTAAAAGTTCCATACGTACAAATACATTAAGTCACTGAGCAATGCACAGATTTGTGGTCCGAAAAATTTTTAAAAAGAAATTTAAGTCATAACTGCAGCACTACCAGTTGTTTCTAATTTTGAAGCACAATTCCTAACTACCTCCAAATGCTTCCCAAAATGACTCTGCCCCACATGCATTCATAACATACAACAAAATATCGTTGTTTAGGAACAACAGCCCATATCTAATAGGAGCCGATATGCCTCCTTAAGCATCACTTGGGAGTGAGAAGTCTGAAGCAGAATGCTTCCTCTTCTATGGTAACTCTACACTCACTAAAGGTGGAATGTTTAGCTAATTTCCAGTATAGCTCATGCTGATTTGCCAGTGAACTAACTACATCTGCAACAGATGTGTAAGCCTCTGAGAAGCCTGCCCTCTTGGATAAATGCAGTTCTACCCAAAAATGACTGAGGTGGAGGAAAATTTGTGAAATATAAAATGAACCAGAAGCCTATGATAGTGGAGCTCTGTTGAAGACAGCAATGCTGCATTATCATTGCAGAGCTGTGCACTGCTTTATGTTCTCCAGTTGGATGGTAATATAGCCAATCAAATAACCCTAAAAGTTCTACTGACTTCAGTGGAGATACCTGAGCTGGGAATCTAGCCTATACACTTTATGGAAGAAAACTCTGCCAAATTGTGCAATGATGCACTAATGGGAAGAGGATACATGAAGTTGAGAAGTTCATCTACCCCCCATGTTCTCCCCTCCCAAGACTAACCAAGTAGAAGCTAGGCAAAATCTGAACCAGTGCAGGGGGCAATGTTTAAGGATTTAGTCAGGGTATGTCTACACTGCGCGGCTATTTCAGGATAACAGAAATATCCCAAAATAGCTACCCTGAGTCTTAACAAGCCGCCCATCATTTTTCAAAATAACGGGCATGATATTTCAGCATCCCTGTAACCCTCATTCCACGAGGGTTAAGGGATATCTCAAAATAGTGTATTATTTCAAATTTTGTCGTACTTTTCAGCTTTGGCTTAGATTAGTAGGATCTGATGAGACTCTTCCTGGAATATGTTATTTCTTTTAGGTTGCTTTAATGAAAGGACACAAATTGAAGGGAACAAAAAAATCACTAGTTGGCTTTATACATTTTCTTTAAATACAGCAGTATAAATTCTGCTCCAGGTTACATCCTGTGTATGGTATTGTGACAGACATTTAAAGAATGCAAAGCTAAAGATGGCAAAAAATGATTCAGTGTGATAAAGAATCAGAACTAATTGAAGAAGAAAAAAAAAATTTGCTATCAAGAAAAAAAACTCCTGACAAAGAAATGGAATGGCAGAATGCCCATCGTGGAACATTTAAAATTTAACAAGGCATAATACTAGATTAGAAAATAAGAAACAATCCTTTTATTATCACTATCCTCATCAATAACAACAGATAATATTCAGAGCAGTGAAGCAATACAGATGTGCTGCAAGGTTCTCTGAAGCAAAGTTAAAAACACAAGCCAAAACACATTTACAGAAATGGCCACTAATTTTGGGATCCCAAAAGGAGGCATTTAAGGTCCTTATTTTGAGAGGTGCTAAATACTATTGGAGAAGTGTGTACTCAGCACCTCTTTTTTTTTTTTTTTAAGGCTCTTCAAGTCTGAAAATGCATTCCCAAAACTATTAACACTTCTGAAAATTCTAGCCTCAACCTTTACCCTGCAGAATTTACAATCTAAGCTTTATATAACTTCAACCCTCTACCAATGGGACTACTTGGTGAAGAGGAACTACTCATGTAAGAAAGGGTTAGAAGAATTAGATCCCAAGTGAGAGACACCAACACTGGATGTGGGATAGCTCATGTCAGGCAATGGGGTTATGTTTACACAGATGAAGCTATTTGGTTATTGAATCTCATGACACTCTGCAAAGCTGCTTCCTTTTTAAACAATATCATTTGTTTTTCAGTACTTTGGTTCAAGGTTCATTGCCGGAGATTTGATGATCTAACAAACTTTTAATCTACAATATCGATGATTCTATTAAATAATTTGTTAATAAAAGTTTCTTCTACAAACAGACCAAAAATTTAAAAAAAACCAACAAAATACTGCAAAGATATCCAGATTTCCAGTCAGTTGAAATGTCCATAATTGGCTGGCATGGTTTTGTTGCACTTAATACAGTAAACACTGCCACCTGTTTCTTACTTCAAAAGAAACATTCAGGGTGATAACAAGCTAACTGAGAAGAGTCTTATCATGCATGCATATCTGCCAGCTCCCTGTGGACAGAATATTTTCACTCTTAACTTGATGATCACAGGTAGAAAACAAATGCAAGAAATACTCAACCAGCATCCATTTGATGAATAATGGGAGAACGTGCAGATGGCATCATTCCATTTGCAGTTTTCTGATTATCCAGTTTTGGTTTTATCTTTCAAATATCCCAGGAAGACTAGTTCCTCGTGAGGCATCAGATTAAGATGTGTCCATCAGGTTAGATCCACTGATTTGTTGGTTGATTGAAGCATTCTATTGATTTTGTAAGCCTTTCCGGTGTAAATATTAACTACTGGGGCCCAAGGGAAAGCCTAATAAGCAAGAAGGAACAGAAAAATAAAAAATCATACGTAGTACCAGGATGAAGGGACAGCAATAGAGGAATGAAGAGGACATACATTCACTACTGCTTGATGTCTTTTACAACAGGAGTTACGTCATTGTGCTAAATTCTCCAAATTTAATAGTGTCAGTTTGAGCACTTGAAATCACTCCTCAAATGGGTCTGATTTTTCAAGCAAGCACCTCACCCCTTGCTTTTGAGAGGAATCTCAAATTTGTCACTCAAAAATTGAAGAACTCAAAATCACTAATCCCTCTCAAAAAATTTAGGCATGTGACTTGTGAGACCAGTTGTCCTCAGATTGCTCATGTCCTTTGTAACCCAGCTCTAATGCTGGCTGTTCAAGTCATTGCACTGTTCAAGTGCATTGTAAAGCCTAAGACAAGAGTGGGGAACCTCAGGCCCGGGGGTTGGATCCAGCCCCCAAGGTTCATGGCTCCCCAACAGCAATGGAGAGCTTGCACTAGTGCTCCAGCCTCCCTCCTGCCATCGCACCATGGGGCTAGAGCATACAAAATCTACTAGCCTGGGCCACCTGAGGCTCTGGTGTGTGAGGGTAATGTGAAGAGTGTCTTTATCCTTCTCAGTCAGGGGCCATCAGGAGAGGGTTTTGTTGTTGGGGTTTGGTTTTTGTTGTCGTTGTTGCTTCTCACTTGTGTTTGGCCCCCGAATGATTTTTCTGTGGGTCAGCAGCCCCCAACCCGAAAAAGGTATCCCACCCTTCGGGTAAGGTGTAAAAACCAGTGACACTACTACCATTCCACTGTGACCTAAGGTGCATCTACACAGCAGGGCAAAAGTTTAATTGAGATACACAACTTCAGCTACATCAATTGCATAGCTTAAGTCAAAATAGCTTAACGCGGCTTTTGGTGCTGTCTGCACAGCAGGAAGTCGAAGGAAGAGTACTCTTCCTTCAACTTCCCTTACTCATGTGAAATGAGGGTTACAAGAGTTGGAGTAAGAAATCCTCTAGCTCACCATTATTTCAAAATAATGGCTTGCTGTGTAGATGAACATTTAGTTATTCCGAAATAACGCTGCTGTGGAGACGTGCCCGTAGAGCATTTCATGAGAAGGAAAACCCCTACATATAGGATAGGAAATGAGCCATGGTAGCTACCATAATTTGGAAGCTACAACAGTATGAGACATACCCCCCATGGGATGCCCAAACAGGTGATGCTTAACTTAAATGGAGCAAAAACCAACAAATGGTCTGGTAGCACTTTATAGACTAACGAAACATGTAGATGGTATCATGAGCTTTTGTGGGCACAGCCCACTTCTTCAGATGACCGGAGTTATGAGTTGGGGATATGAAAACTCGAAATAAGTAGGAGAGGGGAAGGGCAGGGGGGAGAGAAAAAAAAGGGAGGGGGTGGGAGACAGAGCATCATTAAGTATCTGGAGAATGGGTACTTAAATGTAAGCAGATAAAAATCAAAGTCAATAGATAGATTCCTAAAACAGGAAGGATACCACTCAGGGAGCTGTTAGCACCTTCAGTGGTTATTAAGTAGGTAGAATCCCCACCAGCCCATATCACAATTGAGTCCATTAGCATGTGAATTGAATTTGTGAATGAACTGGGATTCTAAGGCTTCTCTGTTTATTTGGCTTGTAGAGCTGGTTTGTGACAAGACAGCTACTTGCAGGTCTGTTAGACTGTGGTTAGGCAAGCTGAAATGCTCACCAACAGGCTTCTGTATATTCCCTTTATGTATATCTGATTTGTGTCCATTGATTCTTTCCCGCTTAGACTGTCCAGTCTGTCCAATATATATAGCAGTGGGGCACTGCTGGCATTTGATGGCATAGATCAAATTTCTGGATGTACAGTCAAATGACCCTTTGATTTTGTGACTTATGTTGTTTGCTCCAGTGATGAATTCGCCAGTGTAGATATGTGGGCAGAGCTGGCATCTTTTTAGGTTGCAGGGCTGGGTTCCTGGAGGTTTATGATGTGGTTGTGTGGCATGGTTATCAGAAAGAATACGTTTCAGGTTAGGGGGTTGTCTGTAAGCAAGAATAGGTTTTTCTCCCAAGGCCTCTGAGAGTGAGGGATCATTTTCCAAGATGGGTGGTAAATTGTGTATAATGCATTGGAGGGGTCTGAGTTGTGGACTGTAAGTAACAACAAGAGGAGTTCTGTTATTTTCTCTTTTGGGTCTGTCTTGAAGTAGTTCATGTCTGGGTATTTTTTTGGCTCTATCAATTTGTTTTTTCACTTCCCCAGGTAGGTATTTCAGTTTTAGGAATGCTCTGTAAAGATCCTGTAGGTGACTGTCTCTGTCTGTGGGGTCGGAACACCGGATTTGCAGAATATACAGAAGCCTGTTGGTGAGCATTTCAGCTTGCCTAACCACAGTCTGACAGACCTGCAAGTAGCTGTCTTGTTACAAACCAGCTCTACAAGCCAAATAAACAGAGAAGCCTTGGAATCAAAGTTCATCCACAAATTCAATTCACATGCTAAATGGACTCAATTGTGATATGGGCTGGTGGGGATTCTACCTACTTAATAACCACTGCAAGTGCTAACAGCTCCCTGAGTGGTATCCTTCCTGTTTTAGGAATCTATCTATTGACTTTGATTTTTATCTGCTTACATTTAAGTACCCATTCTCCAGATACTTAATGATGCTCTGTCTCCCACCCCTTCCCTTTTTTTCTCTCCCCCCTTCCCTTCCCCTCTCCTATTTATTTCGAGTTTTCATATCCCCAACTCATAACTCCGGTCATCTGAAGAAGTGGGCTGTGCCCACAAAAGCTCATGATACCATCTACATGTTTTGTTAGTCTATAAAGTGCTACCAGACCATTTGTTGTTTTTTTTCTGTAACAGACTAACTCGGCTACCCCCTGAAGCTCCTTAAATGGGGCAGATTACCAAGGTCCTGGTCTTCAAAGATATTTAGGTTCCTAACTTCCATTGGTTCATGCAGTAATTTCTTTGTGATTAAGAGATGGGATGCATATGAAGCTGAGGTAATGCTCTGCAATTCTATGCCAATGGGAGGAATCTAGCATCCTCCTGGCTCCCCTCTGTTCACATTATCTGGGGGGAGAGCACAGGAAGTGTGAAGAACAGTTTGTAACAAAACCCCTTGATATCATTCCAGTTAGATTTGTTTTTTTAAAAAAGCTTTAATTATTCACCAAGAACCTTTGAGTCTCCTTTGCCTTAATGAGCCATTGGCAGCACCACCCCGTGTCCTGACTTTCTGACCTTCCACCATAAAGAGATCACTGAGCCAGGTCTTTGATTGAAAATTACTGGCAAGATGCAGCATGATGCGTGGCCAGCTGTGTAAAGGCTGTGATACAACACCACATGTCAATGTTGTCATGAAACTCATCAGAACAATCCCTTCCCACCAGGAAGTATCGCCAGAACAGTAAAGCAGGATGCCATAAAGAAGATCAGACTATTTTATATAGAATGCACAGACATCAGCAGAGCCGACAGCCAACGCGGGCCCCTAGGCAAGGTGGGGGGCAGCTCCGTGCCCCCATAAGAGACGAGGCCTCAGACAGAATGGGCAGGTCAGAGCAGCCATCCCTCAGCACCTCCCAGAGCATGCAGCTGGGCCCTACCCAGCCCTCAGAGCCATGCAGAGCACCTGGCATGGTGCTCCAATGGTGATTTAAAGGGGCCAGGGCTCTACCCACTGCCAGAAAAGCCCCAGGCCCCTTTGAGTCACCAGACCCTGGGCAACTGCCCCTTTAGTCCCCTCCCCTCCTGGTCGATGGGCCTACCAAATACTGTGAATTTTGCTGTGAGGTGCTGTGCCTCAGAACTCCCCTGGAAAAGGCCTAATGCTATGAGGAGAAAGGAAAGCTTCCTGAACCCCAGAGCCAGGACTCCTGCAGGTCTACACTACAATGCTATTTCGGGATACCAGAGTATCCCAAAATAGCTGTCCCACATCTTCACAGCAAGACTGTTATTTCAAAAGCCTGTTATTTCAAGCCTCACTATTCTGACGTCCCTGTAAACCTCATTTCACGAGGAGTAAGGGACATTTTGGAATACCAGGTTATTTTGAAATTTGGCGCTGTGCACACAGTGCCAAATTACAAAATAAGCTATTTCAAAATAAGATTGAAATAAGACACGCAATTTGCATAGCTCAGATTGTGTATCTTATTTTGAGCTACAGTGCAGTGTAGATGCACCCTAGGGCTACATCTGCACTGCAGAGCTATTTTGGGATACCAGAAGTATCCCAAAATAGCTATTCCGCATCTTTTGAGCAAGCTCTTCATTTTTAAATATAATGGGCTCACTATTCTGACGTTCTTGTAAACCTCGTTCCACAAGGAATAAGGAACATTTCAGAATCGCACTCTATTTCAAAATTTGGTGCTGTGTAGACAGTGCCAAATTTTAAAATAAGCTATTTCTAAATTAACTCGAAATAAGTTACACAATTTGCATAGCTCAGATTGTGTAGCTTATTTCGAGCTCTGGGGGCAGTGTAGATGCACCCCAGTACTTGGCATCAGAGCCAGTGGACCTCAAAAGCAAAGGAGGGAGGGGGAAACCCAGTCCTAGTATTCTATGATTCTATAAACATAAGAACCATGTCTTGACAATGTCACGGCTCAGCTCACAAATGCAATTGATGACTGCAGTTTGTGTTCTCCCTCCACTTCCCCCTCAATAGAGAGATATATTCAGCGTGGGAAACAGGAGAGTGGTGATCAACTGGAGTGATAGCTGCCTGGTACTTGCTACCTTAAAAGGGAAGCCTAAGAAAGTGGAAGAACAGCAGTATGTGAAATCTCACATGCAGAGGAGGTGTCTCAGCTATCACTCTGGAGTGCGCTAATAAAGCAGGAGGGAGTCAGCGCAGTTCTCAGGCAAGCAGGGCTTTGGAAGCACAGATAAATTCAGATGAGATATCTGAACTTGAAAACTACATGTCAAAAGGCATGGGAATTCAATCAGCCACTCTTTGAGCTTCAGTGATTACCACATAGGTTTGGTCTCTGTCAGAGGGAATTGTGCTTTGTGATGCATGAGTTGAGTTATTCTCTAGTTCACTTAATTACTCACTCACAAGCCTACTTTACACAAAGCAAATAGCTCTTAAATTAAATAAAAAAGCCTCACTGGCTACCAATAGCTTGGACTAGGTTTACAGTGCTCACAAAAGTGTCATGGTCCTGCTGCTTAGTAGGCCCATTTAACATCTCCTATGCTACAGCACTGAATCTTAAGACTGTCAGAGTTGCTATACACATATTTCCCACAAATACACCCTCTGCTAGCAGGATTGGCTTTTGAGAAAGCAATTGGAAAACCACTTATTTATACAGAATCACAAACAGCATATGCTTAATGGGCAGGTACCATAGAATTATGCTTCCCGAATGCCAGTTGCCAAGGAAACTAGTAGGATATATAGTCTAGAAGCTTTCATGAAAGAGAAGAAATGTCATTTAAGGTAATGTGTAGAGCTGGTCAAATTACTGGTTGTGAATATATTTGCTGACAAATTCAGATTTTTTTCCATTTGTCAATTGTTTGCAAACAGACTACTGTTGTTTTCTAATATATTTTCGATTTGTGATGGTGCAATGAACTGTTTAAGGGACTGATCCAAACCCCAAGACTACCAATGACTTCAGTGGGTTTGGGATCAGAACCTACATGAAAAAATTTCAGCTAGAAAGTTCATGAAATGTTCACTATTGGACTATATTCTGTTTGTGATATGTAGGTGGTCACCTAAGTCATACAGAAGGGTTAGCTTCTGGAGTAGGTGGATGAATCCTTTTAATTAGGAAATTAATTGTTAAATAACCAATAACAAATATTCTTGATCACATGTAAATACTTTGTTCGGATGCAAATATGGCTAGTCTAATAAAGAACAACCTTCCCCCCCCTCCTCCCAAATTTGTAATAGCAAACAACCCCTGAATGTTTGTGAATGCCAAATAAAAAGCTGGAACAAAAGGCAGTACTGATTTGGAATTCAAATGAATATTTAATGACATTGCTTTGCAGCTTTCAACCAACTATTGACCACTTCAAGGATCTACCACCCAAGGAAAGACACCATATTGCAGTAGGATTCCCCTCTGACTGGGTGATGACCAACCCTTTCACTGCCAGAGACCTGTGCTGGGATGTGGTGGAGAATGAGAGCCTGGGTCTCCACTATGGCCACCATCCATCCGTAGGAGGTGGCCTGCTTCTCTGACTTTGGCCACACGGCCTTGAGCCTACAGGCCATCATATTTACTCTGGTCTCTAGGCCATGCTGTTCTCAGCAGGAGGACCGTCTGGCAGACCCCAGTGGGATCACACTCCATGCTGTTCCAAAGGAGGATAGGGAGGGGAAACCCTGTAACAGGCATTCATTCAGGAAAAAAATGAAGCAATTAAGCTTTTTGGAGTGAGATAGCTGAAGCAATAAAAACCATTATTCAAGGCGATGGGCCATATGGGGAGGCCTGAGAAAGAACTAATTCAGGGAGAATAAAAGTGTTTTCCCTTTGGACTAACTGACTGACTGCAGCTCTGTTTAGCTGTGTTGGTTTCAGAGGCAGAATAGGAAAGGAAACAGAAGAGGAAAGTAAGCAAAATTCTCGAGCAGCTGTTGTGAGCATAACTCTGGAAGGGAGCAGACACAGAGCTCCTTGGGGCACAGGACTGGCAGGAAAGGCAGGTTTGGGAATTCTGAGCAAGAAAATTGCCCACTACTGTTGTTTGTTCCTACAATGTTCAGAAAAACAGAACTTTGTGTACACACTTTGCAAATCAAAAAGAATGCACCAAAGAATACACCTGACTCATGCTATCTATTTGTCCATCTAAGAGAAACAATCCCTCAGAACCCAAAATATTGGTTAACTGGTTAGGTCAAGGGATAAGAGACAAAATGTTTCCCAGAGTTCTCCACTTCTCATGGAGAATGTGAAAATGCAATGCTCCATTAGGAGCTGCAGCATACTCTCCCCTCCCATACATCTAACCAGTACTACCAACCTCCTCTTCAGACCCTTTACTGCGCAGAGTAAAGGCAGAGCATTTCCTGTGCTCTTGTTTTGTGAAGATGGCAGCTTCTTGCACCAACTTTTCTATTGTGCACCCCTGAGGCAGCTGGACACAATGTGGTACATAGAAATTCGAGATACATGTTTCTATAGCCATATAGCCTTTCTTCAGCCTTATATCAATGCTATCTTGTTCCTTATAATGCACCATTCAGTCTACATTTAAATGGCCTAAGCAATGTCGATTCCACCACCTCCTTTTTGCCTAACTGATCTCACTATGAGGAAGTTTCCCTGGATACACAGCCATTCCTAAATTCATCCCATCACTCCCAATTTCTTTCCATATTGACTTCCCACCTTTCAAATATTTAAGACTAGCCAATTAGCCCGTCATATGATGGGATTTTCAGGTCTCTCCTCCACGTTGGTCTTCTCTCCTGAGCCTCCGGTCTCTCGCTCCATGTCTCTCTCTCTTCTCCTCCTACTGACTCCCCCTCTCTCTCTCTCAGCTCTCCTCTGCCTCCTGCCTCTCTCTCTGTCTCTCTCTTCCTCTTTTCCTCCCCCTCCTGCCTCTCACTTGGGGGACCACAGAGCCCAAACGGCCATTTGGGCTCGGCACTCCCCATGCCGCATGGGGAGTGTGGAGCCCAAACGGTCACTGGCGCCACTTGCTCCCACGCGGCAGCCTGGCTGAGTGGCACAGAAGTCAGCCGAGCGCTATGGCGGGAGGCGAAGGACGTGATTCAGGCAACAGCGCCGCTCAGAGGGAACAGCCAGGGAGGCAACAGCGCCACCCAGAGGGAACAGCCAGCATTTCAGTGTTACAGAGTCACAGACATTGGGCTACTACATATATGATGATCAGGACAAAATTCCAACACCCTCGTTCACATGGATCAGTATTTTTTGTTTCATGGGACCCCACACAGAGAATTGTACTACTAAGCAAAAGTACAAGCAAAAACAGCATCTTGCCCTTTATCATCACTTAGCTATGTTACATACATTTAAAGATTTTAGTTTTTCCTTACAAGTTCCTCCCTCAAATATATCTATACCAAACCAGCAGTTATTTTCACTATTCTGGGTCTAAGGCAACCCTTGGCTGTAGAAGTCCCATAAGACACTTAAATCCCAAGGTTATAGGCACCTTGGAAATACCTAAGATGACTAGCAAAGTCCTTGAAGGACTGTAGTGCAAAGGGCCCAGGGGCACATCACATAGCTATGTTTTACATCTCTTTTGGCTCCTGCATATCTTCATGTAAGCCTTGGATCATAATATTTAGAACAAGAGGAACACAAACAATAAAAAACAGGCTTCTCCTTAAGGTGGAGAATGAACCTAAGCTACAGAAGTTCTATTAGATTGACATTAATTTGTTCTTTCCTGATACTATCTTGATAGCAATGAGCAATGAATGTGAAGGAAATAGCATTAGTGCCAGTGTTCAGTATGACATCTAGCAACACTTTTATAAATTACCCTGAAAGCTCAGGGAAAAGGGAACTGGCAAACAACCATGGGTACAATATGTTGGGCCAAGAATGTGATTTTGGAACATTTTCCTTGTGGTTTTCACTTCAGAGTAATTTGTATGATTTGGAAAGCTAGCAATATAGCTCTGTGTAAGGATGGGTTATCCAAGGTAACTTAGGAGGGAGTATTTTAATAACTATGGACCCAAAATAAGGTCACACACTGTACACTACCTGGAGCCACTGAGGGAGACAAGAGAACCCACAGTTTTTAATTTCTCACATTCTCTTGTACAGTAGAGACACTTATTTCACTGTTCTGAAAATACACAGCCATTGATATGCTAGTAACATGGGCACCAAAACAGCAATGCCTAATAAAATGCCCTTGTAGCTGAAACATTAACTTTTCAGTCTTTAAGGACAGTGTTTACATTGCTTCTCAAGAAACGCAATAAAATAGAATTATGTTTGGGTAAGATTTCGAAGCCTCTAAAATATAGTGCTGTCGCTGAGATTTCAATTTTATTCTAGGCCCTGTGGCCCCTCTGCTTGTCTGGTTACTGTTAGGTGGTCTCAATTATAAAACTGAAAGTGATTCCTTTATCCTGGACATGTTAAAGTCGATACAAGTTTAAGCTTTGGATTGTAACTCCAAGCAAGCTTGACTAACTCATCTGATGTTACTGCCCCACTCTCTTCAATGGTTTTATGGGCTCATCAGGGCACAGGAAAACACATACCTTCATTTAGGAGATTCATGCATAAATGACATTCTTCTTCAAGTGCTTGTTTATGTCCATTCCACCTAGGTGTGTGTACGCCGCGAGCACGAGTCTCGAAAGCTTTTTTCCTTTATCTGTACTGTCAGGCCAGCCAGGGAGTCCTCTGGAGTGGTGCCACTATATTGGCGCATATATACCCCTGCTGGCCCCCCACTCCCCTAAGTTCCTTCTTTTTGCCCATGACCTTTGCTGGAATGCTTGGCTTGCTCCTTTGCAAGTGCACCCTTAGCCTTTCCACCCTTATCACTTGTAAATAGTTCAGTCTTTTGTAAATAGTGTTATTAGCTGTTAATGTTTTAGAGTTGAGTTAGAGTAGTTAGAGTTTGTACCTCATTCTCCACCTCAGGAAGGGGAATAAGAATATAACAAGTAGGGATATAACAAGAATATAACAAGCTCTAATAAGAATATAACAGTAGGGAATCTATTATTGACCACCTGACCAGGACAGTGATAGTGACTATGAAATGCTAAGGGAGATTAGAGAGGCTATCAAAATAAAGAACTCAATAATAGTGGGGGATTTCAATTATCCCCATATTGACTGGGTACATGTCACCTCAAGATGAACTGCAGAGACAAAATGTCTTGATACCTTAAATGACTACTTCTTGGAGCAGCTGATACAGGAACCCACAAGGGGAGAGGCAATTCTCAATTTAGTCCTGAGTGGAGCGCAGGATCTGGTCCAAGAGGACCAGATAACAGGACCACTTGGAAATAGTGACCATAATATAATAGCATTTAACATTCCCGTGGTGGAAAGAACACCTCAGCAGCCCAACACCGTGGCATTTAATTTCAGAAAGGGGAATTATGCAAAAATGAGAAGGTTAGTTAAACAGAAATTAAAAGGTACAGTGACTAAAGTAAAATCCCTGCAAGCTGCATGGACACTTTTCAAAGACACCATAATAGAGGCCCAACTTAAATGTATACCCCAAATTAAAAAACACAGTAGAAGAACTAAAAAAGAGCCGCTATGGCTTAACAACCTTGCAAAAGAAGCAGTGAGAGATTTAAAAAAAGCATCTTTTAAAAAGTGGAAGTCAAATCCTAGTGAGGTAAATAGAAAGGACCATAAACACTACCAAATTAAGTGTAAAAATGTAATAAGAAAAGCCAAAAAGGAGTTTGAAGAACAGCTAGCCAAAAACTCAAAAGGTAATAACAAAATGTTTTTTAAGTACATCAGAAGCAGGAAGCCTGCTAAACAACCAGTGGGGCCCCTGGACAATCGAGATACAAAAGAAGTACTTAAAGACGATAAAGTAATTGCGGAGAAACTAAATGAATTCTTTGCTTCAGTCTTCACGGCTGAGGATGTTAGGGAGATTCCCAAACCTGACCTGTCCTTTGCAGGTGACAAATCTGAGGACTTGTCACAGATTGAAGTGTCATTAGAGGAGGTTTTGGAAATAATTGCTAAACTTAACATTAACAAGTAACCGGGACCAGATGGCATTCACCCAAGAGTTCTGAAAGAACTCAAATGTGAAATTGCAGAACTATTAACTATGGTTTGTAACCTATCCTTTAAATCAGTTTCTATACCCAATGACTGGAATATAGTTAATGAAACACCAATATTTAAAAAGGGCTCTAGAGGTGATCCCAGCAATTACAGACTGGTAAGTCTAACATCAGTACAGGGGAAATTAGTTGAAACAATAGTAAAGAATAAAATTGTCAGACACATAAAAGAACATAATTTGCTGGGCAAAAGTCAACATGGTTTCTGTAAAGGGAAATCATGTCTTACTAATCTATTAGAGTTCTTTGAAGGGGTCAACAAACATTTGGACAAGGGGGATCCAGTAGATATAGTGTACTTAGATTTCCAGAAGGCCTTTGACAAGGTCCCTCACCAAAGGCTCTTATGTAAATTAAGTTGTCATGGGATAAGAGGGAAGATCCTTTCATGGACTGAGAACTGGTTAAAAGACAGGAAACAAAAGGTAGGAATAAATGGTAAATTTTCAGCATGGAGGGGTAACTAGTGGTGTTCCCCAAGGGTCAGTCCTAGGACCAATCCTATTCAACTTATTCATAAATGATCTGGAGAAAGGGGTAAACAGTGAGGTGGCAAAGTTTGCAAACGATACTAAACTGCTCAAGGTAGTTAAGAACAAAGCAGACTGTGTGAAGAACTTCAAAAAGATCTCACAAAACTAAGTGATTGGGCAACAAAATAGCAAATGAAATTTAATGTGGATAAATGTGAAGTAATGCACATTGGAAAAAATAACCCCAACTATACATACAATATGATGGGGGCTAATTTAGCTACAACTAATCAGGAAAGAGCTCTTGGAGTCATCGTGGATAGTTCTCGGAAGACGTCCACGCAGTGTGCAGTGGCAGTCAAAAAAGCAAACAGGATGTTAGGAATCATTAAAAAAGGGATAGAGAATAAGACGGAGAATATCTTATTGCCCTTATATAAATCCATGGTACGCCCACATCTTGAATACTGCGTACAGATGTGGTCTCCTCATCTCAAAAAAGATATACTGGCATTAGAAAAGGTTCAGAGAAGGGCAACTAAAATGATTAGGGGTTTAGAACGGGTCTCATATGAGGAGAGATTAAAGAGACTGGGACTTTTCAGCTTGGAAAAGAGGAGACTAAGGGGGAATATGATAAAGGTATATAAAATCATGAGTGGTGTGGAGAAAGTGAATAAGGAAAAGTTATTTACTTGTTCCCATAATATAAGAACTAGGGGTCACCAAATGAAACTAATGGGCAGCAGGTTTAAAACAAATAAAATGAAGTCCTTCTTCATACAGTGCATAGTCAATCTGTGGAACTCCTTGCCTGAGGAGGTTGTGAAGGCTAGGACTATAACAGGGTTTAAAAGAGAACTAGATACATTCATGGAGGTTAAGTCCATTAATGGCTATTAGCCAGGATGGGTAAGGAATAGTGTCCCCAGCTTCTGTTTATCAGAGGCTGGAGATGAATGGCAGGAGAGAGATTGCTTGATCACTACCTTTCGGTTCATGCCCTGTAGCCAGACAGGAACCCCCCTGTAACATCCATCTTTGCTTGCCTGGATATGGCAGGCTGCTGTGGCCCTGAATGGCTGTAAACAGAGATACGCCAATTGCTGACCAAGAGGCTGCAGAGGAGTGTCCTTGACTGAACCCATATTGATATGAACACACAGCCGTCCGCGGGGGGAGGAATCTCTAGCCCAGTAAAAAAAATGTCTAGTACTCACAATTTAGTTATCTCTCTTGCAAGTGTAAATTAAGTTGAAACTTGCTTGTAAGAACTGGCGTCACAAAGACGAACCAACACAATCTGGCATCTTAGATAAGAAAGAGGATACGGGCCCCTATGGGTATAAAGATGGGTCCAGCAGCACATTTACTCTGAGCGTCAATCTACCATCTATCTGCTGGTCGGGTTAGGTGTTTGACCTCCCGAGGTTCCACGGCGACGCCCACCTCGTATTCGTCTTTCCTAGGAATTGAGGACCGGCCCTGGCTTGACCGCTGAAGTCGAGAGGCACAGAAGGGGGTAAAATTGTACCTGGATGTGGTCCTTTGTCTTAAGTGTACACATAAATTTAGAGCTCTTTAAAGATTAAGCTGTCACTTGGTACCATTATTTCTATTTTCTATCTTTATTTTCTTTGTAACCATTTTTAAGATCTATATTTGCTAGCAGTTAAGAAATAGAGCAATAGCCATTGTAACCATATGATTTATAAGCCTCTTTAATAAACCTGTAACTGTTTAAGTTTTAACCTGACTCCTTCAGTTGCTGTAACAGAACCAAGCACAATTTAAAAGAACTTCAGGCGGTCATAAGGGACAGGTATAGGAAGAGCTTGGGCGTTTGGATCTGTGTCACTCCCAGGTGACAGGTCCGTTGGGGCACCTCTCAGTCTGTCCTAGGCTGCCCGCTGCGAAGGGATTTTTGCATCCTAGCAGCTAAAATCTGAGGTGTAATAAGCTCTTCCTATAAACAGGGGCGTCTGTTGGCCTGCTGGCTACCCTCTGCGACGGGACCCCGGTCCTAGCAGTAAAGACACGGACGTTAAACCTTTTCTCGGAAACACACACACACACACACTGCCCTGACCGTCGGCTGACATGCCCTCTGGGACACCTGGCATTGGCCACTGTTGGCAGACAGGATACTGGGCTGGATGGACCTTTAGTCTGACCCAGTATGGCCGCTCTTATGTTCTTATGGAATGCAGGGGCCCCACGGCTTCAAGCCCTGTGCGTGGTGCCAGAAGCCCATGCCCTGTGGGGACCCTCATGAAGAGCACCTTAAGTGCCTAGGAGAGGTACATTTGACAGACTTCTGCAAAATCTGCCGGTCATTCAAGCCTAGGACCAAACAAGAGTGCAACTCTAGGCTGAAACTGCTCCTAATGGAGTCAGCCCTCCAACCTGCAGCACTAGGCCCTGAACCGTCTGTGAGAAGCACACCGGTATTGGTGTGTGAGGCAGGTGCCACGCCAAAGCACTCTGTGGCGCTGGGCCACTCAATGGCACCAGTCCCAGTCCCTGGCACCAAGGACATCCAAGAAGATGAGGAGGGGAAGATCTCCGTCAAGACGGGAGCATGGGGTGCATCCGCAGGGGAACACCTGATGGCTCCATTTTCACCCAGGCACGATGTTGCTCCCATGCCGTTGAGGAACAAGTCGAACTCCATGTGGGTGAGTAGTCAAGAGGTCCAGGACCTGTGAGTGGAGGAGGTCCCTGAATCATCAACCCCGGACATGTTTGCCGCAGCCTGTGAGCTAATCGAGCTCACATCTTCATTGGGCCCAGCAGTGCGGGATGGAGATTCCCACACATGCCCCCAAGCAGAGCAGCAGCCAGCACTGAAGCCCACAGCACCAAGGGACTCTCCGCTGGCACCGGCTACTGTGAGCTCACCTCCCTCGATGACTTTGGGCTCGAGTCCAGCACCTGCCCGTGCAGCAGCACCGGTCCCACTGGTGCAGCCTTCGAATACGCCACAGACTGGAGACTGCTCTGTACCACCGGTACCTCATCTACGGGCAGGACCGGCACCAGGGCATAGCACCATGCCACCGCTGGCACCACTGACACCGCATCAGGAGAAGCCAGTGGTTACGGCCCATCATTGGGGCCAGCACTGTGCCCTGTTGTCACCAGCCGTACCACTATGGTTGCCATTGTAGTACTCATCAGAGTCGGACACAGAGTCGATGGTGCCGAGGGCATCCTCACATTGGTCTCTCAAGTCCAGGCAATCCCGCTTTCTGCATGGGTCCCATTCGCATCACAGGTCATGCTCAGGTCACAGCTCCAGGCATGGCAGCCCACCGCCTTCTCAGATGTGGCCGCCACAGTGGCAACCACCATCCCAGTGGCCCTTTTGGATCCCCTGGGCATACGATCAGGCTCAGGGGCAAAGAATGTTGAAGATGGCTTTGGTCTCAGCCTCAGCATCAGTGAATTCAGGGTATAGGGGCACCCCGTCAGCGACCCTGCTTACCCGTGCACCAGCATTGGAGTCCAGGGCAAGCCCTTTAGGGACCTTGGGTGCCCAGCCAGAACTGCCTGCTCCTCATCCAGCCCCAGCAGGCTTTCCCCAGCTGCAGTCTCCTCAGGCTCAGCAAGAGGTGTCCCCCAAGGAACTGGTGTTGCTCAGAGACTCGTTGTCTTCTTCCCCCAATGAAGCACTGTCTGACCCTTCCCCAGCCATGCCCACCATGGACATGCATACCCACCAAGAGCTCCTCAGGAAACATGTCCAAAACCTGGGGGTGCAGGTGGAAGCGGTGGCGGAAGATTCAGACCCAATTGTAGACACCCTGACAGCAGATGCCCCAACTAGACTTGCCCTGCCACTTAACAAGACAGCAGCCAAAATTACGAAGACTATTTGGAAAACCCCAATGTTTATCCCACCAAAGCAGAAGTGGGCTGAGAGGTGGTACCTTGTGCTACAGTCAGGCATGGACAGCTGTTTGCCTATCCACCTCCCGGTTCCTTTGTGGTACAGGATGCATGCCACAGGGAGAGGCAGGGCCAGCCTGGCCACCCACCAAGAATAAAGAGCCTAAAAAGTTTGACCTCTTGGGGAGGAGACCTATGCCGCCACAGGCTTACAGCTGAGGATTGCAAACCAACAGGCAATGCTCAGCAGATAAACCTATAACTCGTGGATGGTGGTCAATAAATGTAAGAACCAGCTCCCTAAAGAGTTTGGGAATCCTAGACTGCAGAGGCCATACCAGCAGAGTCCTAGACAAGACAGTAATAAGAGGTGTAATAGGGGCAACAACAGTAGGGCCAACCAGAGAAGGTCAAGGTTGGCCTCCGACCAGGCTCTTGAGCCCCCAAACAGGACCCAGGGCCCAAGGTCAGGGTTTTGATGTTGTGCCTGAGGGCAGATTAACAGATCCACTCCTAGATCATCCCTTCACAAACAGACTGTTCCCCTTCCACAGTTCTTGGAACTCCATCACCAGGGTTCGACAATTAGTGTAATCTACTCGCCCGTGGTGAGTAGATTACAACCCGGCACAGCCCCACAGCACGGTCAGCGCATGCGCAGCGTGGTCTGCGTATGTGCAGCGTGCCGAACCGCGCGGCTGGCGAGTGGGGCTAGCTGCCGCTTGGCGAGCCCTGTCCATCACTATGGACCACTTGGTCCTTGAGATGGTGGCGGTGGGATACTCTATCCCCTTCTTGTCCTCCCTACCCTGCCAACCTCCTTCCCCATCCCTCTTCAAAGAGCCCTCTCACAAGCACCTTCTACATCAGGAGGTCTCCTCACTCTTGTTATTGGGGGCAGTGAAAGAGGTTCCACTTGAGTTTCAGGGGAAAGGGTTGTTCTCCCAGTACTTCCTCATTTCAAAGTCCAAAGGGGACCTTCACCCCATCCTAGACCTCAGAGGGCTCAATGCTTTTATAAGGAAGTCAAGGTTCAGGATGGTGACACTAGCCTTCATCATTCCCTCCCTTGATCTAGGGGACTGCTACGCTGCCCTCGACTTGAAGGACACATACTTCCACATTTCCATTATCTCCTCCCTCAGGAGGTTCCTATGTTTCACGGTAGGCATAGAGACACTACCAGTTTACATGCCTACCGTTTGGCCTGTCCACTGCCCCCAGAGTATTTACTAAGTGTATGGCAGTGGTGGGGGATGCAAGTCTTCCTCTACCTCAATGACTGGCTCATCAGAGGCCATTCCAGGAGCCAGGTGTTGTGCCACATAGACCTGGCCTGAGAAACCTTCTTCTGCCTAGGGCTTATGTTGAACGAGGTGACCCTCGGCCCCGCACAGGTAATAGAATCTGTAGGGGCAAGACTGGAAGCCCCAACAGGGTGGGCGTCCCTTCTGAACAACAGGTTTGTGGCAATGTGGGACATCATTCTAAAGCTTCAGGCCACGCCTTTGATAACGGCGAGAAACTGTTTGAGACTACTGGGTCACATGGCAGCTTGCTCTTACACTGTGCAATAAGCCAGGCTGTGCCTGCGCCCATTGCAATCATGGCTGGTGAGGGTCTACAGTCCAGCCTGTGCTCACATCGACATGGTGGTGACCACCACTCCAGAGGTCCTGAGTGCGCTGGACAGGTGACTGCAGGAGAGCGAGGTGTGCGAAAAAGTTCCCTTTGCCCAGCAGGCCCCCACACACACACACACTCGATGCAGCTGGTGATGCGCAACTCTGATACAGGATGGGGAGCCCCCCTAGCCAACTTCAGGACACAAGGTATGTGGTCCCAGGAAGAGCAGTCGCTGCACATAAACGTCAGGGAGCTGTCAGTACTAGAAGCAAATCAGCTAACTCCATCTCTGTGGCATAAATGCATGAACATTCAGCATCAACTGCACGACCAAGCCTAATACATAGTTGCAGGCAGCCATTCTGCAACAGCAGCCAGAGCTGGTGAGCAGAGGCAGAAACAGCTGCTGGTGGGAGTGCTGACTTTCCAAAGAGCTGTTCTTTGGTAGAAGGAGGAGGAACAAGTTAAAAATATGAATTACATTAAGACTCAATGAAGGTGCAAAAGCACCATGCCCAAATAAAGTCTCTTCTAGGTCAGGGCTCGGCAACCTTTTCAAACCAAAGAGCCAAACTACATCAAAATTCAGAACAAGAGGTCAACAAAGAGCCATATAAGAATGCTCATTTACATGACTCAAAATATACAACTTAATACTATAGATAATTGACATGATGGTTAATAACAGCATAAATGAAACATTGTACTCACAAACTTTATTCAATGGGACTTCTGCTGCTGCTGGGGGAGCAGTTTGTGGATGTGGGGTGCAGGAGTCAGGGCTGAGACGTGAGGGGCTCAGGGCAGGGGGTTGGGGTGTGTGAGAGGTGCAGGAGAAAGGGCAAGGTGCTGGAAATGGGAAGTAGGGTATGTAGGGGGGCCCTAGGGCCGGATTACCTTACCTGGCCAGAGCTGGGCTGCTGCACCGGGGCAGCAGTAGCTGGACAAGGGGCTGGAACAGAATTGCCACAGCGGGATTGTGGCTTCCTCTCCTACCCATGCCTCAGCAGGAGGGGGGGGGCCCACTGCCAGCCCTTCCTCCAGCCTGATTGGGGCCTTCTTGGCCAGGCTGCTGCAGCCAGAGCCCAAGCTGGGCCACTGCAGCCAGTTCTTACCAGGGCACACCGCCTTACTTTCACCTTTGGTTAAAGGTGAAATAGGAAAAAAAAAAAAAAAAGACCATTTTGACATGAGTAATTATGCATTTTTGAAATTGTGAATGTATTTTTCATTTTAATTTAAAAAGTTCTGTGTATTTTGGGAATGACAAAAGAGCCATATTTCCTGACCCCTGTTCTAGGTCCTCCTAATGGACAAAATTCCATGTGCACCAAAAAGCATTGTTCAATGGTGCTGGCCATGGCAGAAATGGACAAGGTTGTAGGTTGCCTTCATCTCGTGATCTTGTTGTGGTTTTCCTGCTGCTCAGCTAGTGTCTGCAGGAAACAATTACTGTTGCCCATGCTTGATAAACCACTTGTTTGAAATCGACTGGCTGACCACGTTGAGTCTAAAGACTCTATTCATAGAGTCACAGTCGTCACAGGCAGTGGCCCTGACAGAGCCATCACTTGGGATCATGATATTAGAGCCAGTTTATGCTGTTCCCTAGGTCTCCAAGAAATGCCTGTTTCCCACTGACTGGACTCAGAGGGATATACACAGCTGAGGTGCAGAAGTTATTTTCTGAGTGGCACCTATATTGTAACCTCCCTCTGCTTCCATACAATTCACGATTTTCTGTATCTCAGGCAGGAGAATGCTTTGGGACCCACTGCACCTACTCCACTGGGTTTTATACAAGTACAGTACATGGAGCAGCAAATGACCCACTAGCAGTATGATTATGCAGCTATGAGCCAGTAGTTCACAGGACAAGCTAACCCACACCCTTGTTGTGAATGCAGCATTAACGATGCGACACCAAAATGGAGCAATTTTAACTAGGCCTACTAAGACTTTGTTTGCCCTCAGGGATTAAACGTGTGGGTTCTTGTTACTAACTCTGCTCAATATCTCTCAAACAATAGGCCAAATTCTTAGGCAAAAGACTGCAGGGCTGAGCTCTCTGAGAGTTGAGATGCTCATCCATACTTTCCCTTAATGTTTTCCCCAGAAGTCATCAAAGGACAAGACAGAGAGGCAGAAAAAATGGACTCTGCATGGAAGACGTGACTTTGCAGTCTCGCCTGTCTCTAACAACTACATTTTCACATCAAAAGCTAAGAATGGGACACTTCCAGCCCACTTAATTAGCCTCATTAGCACCAGCCCTGCAATTGACAGGTACTTCCCCCCCTTCCCTTTGTTATAAATATCTTGGCTCTGTTATTTCCACTCCAGCTCATCATCTAATGAAGTGGGTTTTGCCCACGAAAGCTCATCATACTATATATTCTTGTTTAGTCTCTAAGGTACGACAGGACTATTCGCTGATCTTCAGGATGTTCATTAAAAGTTCTTGTTCTAAAGTAAAGTTTCCTTTCCCTTACATAACCTCAGACACACTGTTGCAGAAGGCTGTGCGAGGGAACAACTTTAACAGATACAAGATATTTTTACTGCTTCACTCATGGATTCACAGAATTTGCTGGGAATTTTAACACTTGTTCAAAACAGTGTATGATTCCTCATGCTGCTGTCAGTGTTAGGAGGGAATCCTACACTGAACCTTTAATTAATCTGTACTGAAAGGTTTTGCATAATTATTTAATATACCTCTTCAAACTAATAAATCTGCTAAATTGGTCTCCGACAGAAGTCAAAGTACCATTATTAAGTATCACTGCAAAATAACAGGGCTATCAACGTGGAAGTCATTAAGCTGCCATTCCCACTGACTTTTGTGTCTCTTAGCACCAACTTAGCTGTAAACTGTGTTGTGATTTAACTTACGGCAAACACATTTGTATTCAATTAGTTCAGCTTATATGATCAAGGAACAAGATACAAAGTCCCTCAACAAATAAGGTCAGTATCTGGCCAAATATATGACATCTGTTGCTGACACTATTACCAGCAAAACTGCTGAGCAGCCAGTGTTATCTCTGCCCATGTATGGCCCATCACAGGGGAAACTGTTGCATTTTTCTGCACTAGTTCAGCTCTACTCATGCTATGGAGTAGAAGCTATAGTGCAGGATTTATACCACTGTATTGCTATGATCTCATCTAACCTAGTGGAGTTTCACCTGTGAAGAAAAATTACACAAGCCTGTTGTCACAGTTGAGGGTAACTTCATCTGTATTTCTCATCAGTGTCCCAGCATAGGTATATCCTCTCAGGCTTTCTTTCCCCAGCTGTTGCCTGTCTTGGGTGGAGACATATGTCTCACTCCCATCTGACTAGAGTGTTTCTAAGGTGGCACAGTTCCCTGTATTCACTGTGTTATCCCCGGCAGAGACAGACCACCCAAGCACACCTGCTTGCTTTCTCTCCATAGACAGTTAACATGTGTAATTGTTAGTGTTAAATTACCACCCAGTTCTTTCTATTTTATTCTTAAGATGAGACCACTACAGAGAAAATATATTAAAAACAATAAAATAACCAACACAGAGAAAAAACAACAAGGAGTCCTGTGGCACTTTAAAGACTGACAAATTTATTAGGGTATTAGAACATAAGCTTTTGTGAGCTACAATTCACTTCTTCAGATGCTGAAGAGAAAAAAAAAACAGCTTATCAGGGTTCAAATCAACCCCAAAGGGCTCTGGATGAAGCAGTCCTTCAATTCCCCACCCAAGGGGATTCCTTGTGCTTATAAATTCTTCACAGTTTCTGCTCAAAATAAGTTTTATGAGGCCTCAGTAAGTCGGATCTATTCAATCCTACCCTAAAGATTTGGGCCCTCCCTGGAGCAGACATCCTGTCCATTTGCTAGGCAAGAAAGAAGGCCCAAAGCCAGTTTGAAACCAAGGCTAATTCTTCAAAAATCCTTTCTGGGCCTGAAGAATGCATATCTCTCCATGTAGTGACTTCAAAGGCTGATAACAGAGGAAACACATTAGCAGCCCGCTCCTACTTGAAAAGGGTGCCACAATAATAAGGTGGAAGCACAACTGCTTGTAAAACTGTAGTAAGAGAGTAGTTATCAATCGTTCACAGTCAAGCTGAAAGGCCATAAAGAGTGGGGTCCTGCAGGGATCTGTCTTGGGTCTAGTTCTGTTCAATATCTACTTAAATAATCTGGGTAATGGCATACACAGTTCACTTATAAAATTTGCAGATGATGGCAAGATGGGAGGGGTTGCAAGCACTTCGGATGTAGGATTAGAATTCAGAATGAGCTTGACAAAAAAGATAAATGGTCTGAATTAAACAGGATGAAGTTCAATAAGAACAAATGCAAAATAGCATACTTAGGAAGGAATTCTCAGTTGCACAAACACAAAATGGGAAATGACTTCCTAGAAAGGAGTACTGCAGAAAAGGAACTGGAGGGGTTATAGTGGATCATAAATTAAATGAGTCCACAATGTAACACTATTATTTTTAAAAAGCAAACACTATTCTGAAGTACTTTAAGAAAACACAAGAAGTAATTCCTCCACTCGACTCAGCATAGATAAGGCCACAGCTAGAGTACTGTGTCCAGTAAAGATGTGGACAAATTGGAGAAAGTCCATAGGAGAGCAACAAAAATGATGTAAAGTGCAGAAAACATGACTTACAAGGAAGGATGGAAAAAAGGGTTTGTTTATGCAGGAGAAGACTACAGAGGAAGAATAAGATAACATACAAGTACATAAAAGGTTGTTATAAATAGGAGAGTTATGGATTGTTCTCCTTAAATACTGAGGACAGAACAAGAAGAATGGAATAAATTGAAGTAAGAGATCTAGACTGTACTTAAGAAAATCTTCCAAATTATAAGGGTAGTTAAGCACTAGAACAACTTTAGCTAGAGCAGTGATTCTCAAGCAGGGGTATGCATATCCCTGGAGATAGGCAGAAGTCTTTCAGGGGGTACATCAACTCAGCTAAATATTTGCTTAGTTTTACAACCTGCTGCATGAAAAGCTCTAGCAGATTTAGTTCAAACTGAATTTTACCATATTTTTTTCTGGTGTTATATGCCAAGATTTTCAAAAATAACTACTGATTTTGAACACCCAATTTGAGACAGCCTAAACAGGGCAGATTTTCTGTGAGTCATTGCTCACCACTTTAAGGGGCCTCCAACTGAGCACTCCAAAAATGAGGCATGCCAAATCATTCATCACTTTTGAAAATCCTTACCTTATGTTTGAAAACAACTAAGTGCTACCCAAATTATTTTATTCAAATTATAGGAGTATACAGACACTCCACGATACCATGTACGTATATCTGCTAATCTGTGCATATCTGACTTTTCAGAAAGTTAAATGAGACAAACTAACCTCTGATTTACACAGGACATGTGTACATGCAATTGAGGGGTATGACTGCTGCTCCTGTAGACATGCCTAAGCTAGCTTTAATCTAGTTAGTTCAGGTACTGAAGTAGTGCAGCTGCAGCAGCGTGGGCTAGCCCCCCAATTAATTGCCCGGGGTTCAGGGAAGACCACATTACTATGGGTTTTACTCATCTGCTACTTAAGTAAACTAGGTTTTACACTTAACTCTGGTTTGTATGCATGAGCTGCAAATCCACCTCATAACTGCAATAGACACATGCCCACACTCAGTATAGTTAAATACAATGCTAGCTACTTAAAGTAAATTAAGAATTTTTTGCTTTGAAAAAGTGATAGAAACAAACTAGCCATGAATGAACAATAAAATCATAATAATGTTCACATTTATCAAACAGCCTAGTAGTACTCACTCCAGAAAGCACTGCAAACAAGAAGAAGAAGAAAGGTGAGACACACTGGTGACTCCTACTAGCCTCTTGTTCTATACCCTTCCATTAAAAATAATTAGAAGCTAGCACAAACAATGAAAAGAACAGATTTCATGTTTTGTTGTAATAATATACCAGGCTACATCTAGACTGCAAGCTTCTTTTGGAAGAAGATTTCCGGAACAGATCTTCCAAAAAAACTTCTTCCGAAAGAGCGCCTCCACACTGCCAAAGCGCATCGAAAAAGCTATCTGCTTTTTCGATAGATAGTGTCCACACTGAATGGATGCTATCTCGCATGTAATTGCTATGGATGGAGTGACCATCAGGGCACCTGTGCTTTTTCCTCTTTCCTTTTCTTTCAAAAGAACTCCCTCTTCCCCGTCCACACACGCCTTTTTCCGAAAGAGCTCTTTCAGAAAAAGGCTTCTTCCTTGTAGAAAGAGGTTTACCAATGTTGGAAAAAACCCTCTGTTCTTTCCATTTTTTTTCCGAAAGAACGCAATTGCAGTGTGGACGTAAGTGAAGTTTTTTTTGGAAAAACGGACGTTTTCCAAAAAAACTCTATCATAGACATACCCCCACTAACATTTATAACAACTGACAAAATTAATCTCCACCTCTGTCCCTCCCCCATTTCTCTTTTTCTTTCTTAAATTGTTTCCAAGTCTTCCTGACATAACAAAAAGAAAAACGAATTCACGAAGGGAAAATAGCCCCCCAAAACTGAAAGACATTTACTGGCATTTTTATCTTGCTTAGTCAAAATAAAAGATTTTTTCTCTTGTAGCTCTTCACAATACTCTCTAGCAGTCCTATTCTCTCCTTAATTCACACCTAATTTCCATTAGCATTCATAAGAGTTGCATATCAAAAGGAGAATACACTTGATGTGAAGTTTTCAAATTGGACAAAATATTTAAATGAAAAGATTGAGAAGATATTTGAGTCAACTGACACAGTCTGCAACAAATGTATGAAGGATTATAAAATTACTTATCTTAGCAGACCTAAAAAGATTCCATTCTTAAACAAGAAAGTCTAAATACAGGCCAACAATAAGGACGATAAAATCTTTCTATAACAATTAAAAGAATAAAATGGTAACATTATGTATAAGATTAAATTATTCTATGAAAAAGAAAGGAATTTTAAAATAGCCCTGCATGTTTCAAAATGCTTATGAGAGACCTTATTCTTGTAATAAAAGGTGCTGATGAAGGTAGGTCTTGTGATTAACACTCAGAATTCAGAGTAAAAACTAAGTTTTTGTTCTGATCTTTGACCCATATGTCCTGTGTAGCCTTAGGCCAAGTAACTTGCCCTCTTGTTATTCAATTTGCTCACCCATAGTACAGGGATAATATGACTTCCCAACTTGTAGGGCGTACTTTACTAATGTCTGCAATATTCTTTCAGTCCTCACACAGAAGGAGCTATAGAAGAATAAACATTTGCATTCCTTAAGGGAAATCTCAGGAACAGAGGAAATGCCATACCAATTCAGCCACCTACCTTGCTTTCCTCTCTTTAATAATGACTGGTACAAGAAGTTCAGGAGGTGACCTAAAACTTCATGGACAATTATGCTATAACTGTCTGATGGAGGAATATTTTGTTTTCATCAAAATTGGAAGTGGACTTTTTGTCAAAAAATGAAAATCCTCAAACAATAACTTTTTTTCTTAAAAATTACCAAAATCCAAAACTTTTCAATTGCAAACCAAAAGATTTTCAACTAGAAACTGTTCAAAACCAAAACATTTTTAACTGGCCAAAAACCACAAAATCTTTCATTTTCAGCTAAAATATACTGTTGGGAGGGTTTTTTTTATTTTCTAATTAAAAATATAAAGATTTAGAAGAAAATAGATACTTGCCACACAAAATATAATTTAGTCAAAACCCCAGTTTCTTTTGTGGAAAAATGTTATGAAGGCTCTTTTATTTGTATTTGTAGGCATTTTCTTTTGGGGACTAAAATGTCCAATGACTCCCATATATAAATTAGCTGGCACCTCTGATGGGGCAGTGGGGGCCAGAAGGACAAAGGTTTGTATGAATACGGGAGACTAAAATCTCTCTTATCCACAGTGATAATGTCTCAACAGAGTGGCCTTGTCTTGAAATTTTCCAGGAGCCAAATCCTCACCACAGCTATTACAGTTTAGATCAGGTCAAGATAGGCCTTTAAAATTTTGAATGAGTTGTATCCTATCTCCTCCCCTGTGTAAGTCTGAGAAACAACAAACAACCTATGAGACAAATTAGAGATCTGTACTGGCTGGTTCTCAAAATCTTTCAAGGAGGCTAACAACACTGCCCTGAAAACACTGCAAAACTGTAATATCTATGACATATTAAATAAAGTGATAAACTTGCCAACAGAGATCAGCTTCTGTCTGTGATGTTGTGAGGGTTATTTGATGATGGCTCACTTCAAACTACAGAAAAGATTGCTCACTATCATTATAGAGGGGGGAGTGAATATGCCTAAAGTTGACTGTTTTCATCAAAATGTTAAGAGGTTTTTTTGACTTTTTGTCAAAATATACCATTCTCTACAGGGTTTCGGCTAGACCAAGTGCTTCCTCTGAACATATCTTTATGACTATAGCTGACTTTATTAACAATGAAAGGATCTTTTTAAAAAGTTTAACATCAATTTTTCTGTCAGAAAAAGAATGGAATCCATTTGTCTTCACTCATGTTTAATACAAAAAAAGGAGACTGTGGGTCAAATCTTCCAAAGGACTAGTACTTGCATGGTAGCACTGGTAAACTGCAATTTTCTATGCCAGGGCAATGAAATCTTTTGCAAAAAATCGTATGAGCACACTGTCCTATCAATGAAGTCACTGCTGCTGGCAGTCACTTTGAGGACTGAGAGAATAATTTAGTCTCTATGTACTACAGTTCAGGCACCAGGGCCGGCCCCCAACGTTTTGGCACCTGAGGCGGGGAGCTCAAATGACACCCCCTCTCTAGAGCAGAGAGAATTCATATGCACCAGCAGCAGACACAATTTTCTACACTCTGGGTCCTAGTGGAGCCCCCCACACAGTCTGGCACCTGAGGCGATGGCCTCAGTTCACCTCATGGTAAGGCCAGCCCTGTGAGGCACTCTCATCAGAGATGTTTCAGAGTACTGAAGGGTAAATGCAGTTCTTGAGGGAATAATAGAAAGGAAAATCTGCCCCTGTGGAGCAAGGAGTTTATCCATGGGAGTTTATGAATGGGAGCCAAACCCTACACCTCACTCTGACATCAGTTTTCTCACATTTCCCCACCAACATATATGCTTAAACCTATTTTATTGCTAATAATTTATTATTAGGGAAGCATTTGTGAGTAAGTTGACTATCACTCTGTGCTTTATGTGGTGTATATTGGAACCATTAATATCACAGAGGAAACAACACATTTTTTTCTATCAATATCACACCCCTGGGTGTGGTATCAAAGGACTTAATGCTGTCTCTTGAAACACCATGACTTTAAAGGACAGACGACTAAGAAAATCCTAGCTAGCAGGATACATGGCAGGGATTCTGGAGTTCTTAGTAAAAACATTTAAACCAAATCCTTCTTGTGATGCAATCTCATACGCATATCCTGCAACCCATTCTGCATAAGCCACCCCCTTATATCCATGCAGAGTCATTAGGAGCACTCTGCACAGGTATAAGAGTCTTCGTGCCGATCACATCACAGGAGCAGGGCCTAAATTGTGTCTAGGGCTGAACTTAAACAAGTTACAAGTAAAAGCAAGTACCAGATTCCCTCTTTTATGAGTTTTATTCATCAGACAAATAGCTGAAGAGATTTGATAGCTCACTAACATAGTGGGTGTACTTAGTCATAGGACCCCAGCAGCATGTTAAGAGACCTGATAAGGGAGAATACAATGTTGTCTAGACACTATAAAACTGTTGTAGTAATGTGGTTTAATATATTTATAAGCCAAAAAGGTTGTCTGATATTATTACCCACTAGTAAAGCAAATGAAAAAGTTACTCTGCAGCCAGAAGCAGCTAACATTTTATGTTAAATTATTAAGCAACAGCTCAGGGATAGAATTGTGACAGAGGCATTCAAGCAAATTCATCATTATACCAGTAACTGTGTCCTCACATGCCATATAAAATTGACATTTTTTTTCAACTCAAATTCCAAAACAAAAGTAAATCTGTAAGAATTGACAGGATCATATGATTCAAGATGCATGAAAACCTGGAATGTAAACATCAATTACAACCTTGGGAACAACAGCAAATCTTCCTTTAACAAAGGTACCCAGGCTAAGGGTATGATGTTTTATGTGCATGTACACAAGGCTTTGTGCTATACTACTAGGAGACTAATGTACAGTGCACAGCGTGTTTCACCGTCAGTTGCAAACAGAAGGAAATTCCTTGTGATAATGCAGAGCCTGGCACAGTCCCTAAGAATATGTAGGGTGGAGATCTGCATACAGTTAAGAAATGTCCCTTATCTTTTTATTTCTTTGCTCTTTAAGGTTTGTTTTGGGGAGGTTGTCACACTGTAAGCTACTAAATGGTGTCACACATGGTACAGATTATATGTAAACATATACTATATGCCCTCTCTCCATGCGCGTATCACTCACTATCCATATGGAAACAGGAGAACAGCCATTTCAAGACATCCTCCCACCTCCACCCAACCCAGTCCCTGGGATGTCTACAGAGGGCATTTATAGGATTGCTGGTCCTGGTGTGAACAGGGAGCAGGCTGGGGGAATGTGCCCCTCAAAACAAAAATCTCAGAACAAAACTACTGAAAAATTAGATAAACAGAGAGATTAGAGTTAAAGTGAGGCTATAGGACCGGGCACCTAGCCAGTGGTACATCCCTCAACATCTTCACAGAGCACTGAGTTTTATGAATCAAATTTCCTGCCAGAGGAAACAAATGGAAAACCCACAACTTCCCCGCAATCCATTCTCAAGGGCTTTGGTGTGGGAAGGGGTATTTATAATTTTTCATGTTACAGTGAATATACAGATATTGTTTATATTACTTCAGTATCCGTAATAGTTTTTCTATATGCAAGAAAAAGAAAAACATCTAGGCTAAGTCTACACTACGAGTTTTCTCAGCAAAAAATATGCTAATGAGAGACTAATTTGCATGAGTCGTGATCTCATTTGCATATTTTCTGCCATTCCATTTTTGCGCTGGGGTTTTCGCACAAAAAAATGGTTAATTTTGAAATAAAGAGCTATTCCAAAGTATCCCTTAATCCTCATGGAACGAGATTTACAGGGACATTGGAATAGCGCGCCCGTTATTTTGAAAGCTATTTTGAAATAACGGTGCATTGTCAAGACTTGGAAAATGCTATTTCGGGATACCAGAAGTATCCCAAAATTGCGCCACTCTCTAGATGTACCCTCCAAAGAATCTCTTCCCTGTCCTGCAAAACCTGCTTCATTACATGAAAACTTTATACTAATGGTTCCATTCTTAAAGCAAAGAAAGTTTTGAAGAATTCTTTTAGAGATGGGCTAAGAGCAGAACATTTTGCTTAAAAGCCCTGCCTTCCACCTTGGAACTCTGATGGAATTCCAATGTGATTCCCCAGTGTTATAGTTTTGTAAGAGCAAAACCGGATGGACAAGGTTTTTAAAGCAAAACCATGGTCACCTCTATCCTAGCAATGTTGTCTGCATGCTAAAATAAGGGCAATCTGATTGTATCCGCCTGAGAATTCACTAATCTCTGTCTGGGCTTCGGAGTCTGCTAGGAATTTCTTCCCTACATACCTAGTATTACACAATTGGTCAATTGCATAATAGAACAGCATGGAAGAATAGATGAGCTGAGATACCAGGACAGGTAGGAAACTGATGTAGTTATAAAAATAAATCATCAGAGCTTAAAATGATTGAATTCAGGGACAGATTTCATGGCCAGTAACATCAGCAAATGCTGACAGGGCTCTCTGTGTAGTGTGTGGCCTGATTCTGCTCAGATATGCAATGGTAAAACAAGGAAGATCAGTCTTTTAGTTTTAGGCCTTGTGAGACTCTTAAACCCTTTTGTTCCAGATTGACTCTGCTTCTTTCCTGTCCCCTTTGCTCCCAGTGCTACAGAACCTCAGAAGCAAAGATATTGATCTGGCTGTAAATAGTATGCTTAGAATGTACTAGAAATGTTAAGAGATTTCCCTGTCCAGAGAGAGTCTGAGATCTCAGCTAGTTTACTGCTTCCACATAGAGAACTGGTCCCTACTGTATTTTCACTCCATGCTGAATGCAGCATGCTCAGGGGACGGAGACAGAAGTGGGTGGGAAGATATGGGGCAAGAATGGAGCCAGGTCAGAAAGAGGGAGGGCAGGAATGGGGTTTTGGGGAAGTGGTGGAGTGCAGTGGTGGGTGAGCACCCCTACAACTTTTGAAAGTCAGTGCCTGTAGTTGAGGGTAACTCCCTCAATCAGAACAGGCAAACCACCGCTCTGCCATGCCCCTTTCGTACAACCAGGGCAACAACTTTTCATCACCTCTGCACCCATTAACCAACTGACTTGCAATCAAACATCAGCCAAAAGTAATCATTTGGGGTGTCTATGCAAACAAGGTCTGTTCCTGACGCCTTTTTTTCTCAGCTCATCACTAGATGTCAGGGGAGTGCTCATGCAAATCCTACTCACACCTACATTTCCATAGATGACAGCCCACTTCAGTGTAGCACATCTTCTACGATTATGGGAACAACTGGGGGTATTGATGTGACATAATACTGCATAGCCACTTTTTGTGCTAGGACACTAGCTACCAGGTTTTAGCCCCATGACCCATGGGCAGCACACATGGTGGTAGCCTGGGAAGAGAAGGATAATCAGGCGATGGTGTTTCTCTTACTTACATCCAGCTGCTACATGGCATTGGAGGCAGATAAAAACATATAAAATACTCTCTTAATATTACTTTTCCATATATGCAATTGCTGTAGTTTTAATAGGGATGTTAGGTTATTCAATCACAAATAGCCATGGAGATTGATCCAGCAGACCCTCTCTATTAAGATGTGGTCTATCTTATGAAAAAACCTCATCATCCCATGCTAGCTCTTTCCCTGCACCTCTAGCAGTAAATTGCACTGACTGGCTTTTGTCCATGGCATGTTAGTCATGGAGGCATAGGGCCTCGTGCAATTACGATGACAGCTGTGGAAGGAATTACAGTAAGATCTGGCAAGTACTCATGAACACTTAGTAAAATATTTGGTTTTGCACATACACTAGCAAAGTGAAAACTCTGCAGTTTTGCACAGTTTAGAAATGGAGCTCCAGGAAATACACAAGGTAGTAAATATAAGGTGTTCTGAAGACTTCTGAAATATTAGTAGAAAGAAATATCTATAGGGGCTCCATTTTTGTACGGCACCAAAAAGTGTAGCACAATTCTTTCAGCATTCAGTTGACACTAATGGAATCTGAAAGAAACAGGCAGCACAAACATTGCTCAACTTTAGTTCATTGTAGCATGTTTGTCTTGCAGTTGTAAATGGAATTAAACAAACAGATTTGTGAACAGCTAAAAAATAAAGCAAGGCCTTTTCCAAGGCGTTTCACTATTGTTAGTCTTTGTGTTCTGTGCCACTGTGGCCCCTGTGTCAATGTTTTCTCATGTTTCTAACTTTTCAGATTTAAAAATAAATGTATTCATTTGGGGTGAGGCCTAGTTGCTGATGTGGACTAGAGATCCCACACAAATTTTAAAGGACAGCAGAGAGAGACCCCCCCATGCAGTATAGCCATATGAGCGTGTGCATATGCCTGCCCTCCATGGGAAGGTCTCTGCAGCAATGCCATATAAGCCAGTTCAGAAGGCCATGAATATGGAATGCAGATGGCTCCAACAACTTGTGCAGGTGGCATTGTGGAAAGTTGCTTATTCCATACTATGAGAATCGAGAGAGGTAGCTCTTGTAGGGACTTGGAAAATAGACGGTGGATTCTTTTCCACAGCCCCTCCTCACTCCATTCTTCTTACACAGAGCCCAATTACTCTTGCTTTCATCCTCTTTTCCCACTCTCTTTCATTAACATTATTTGATTGTGTGACTCAAATAATATTAAATCTTTAGCTAATATAAATAGTATACAGAACTACACCGAGGAAGACCCAATCCCTAAATAGTGACAACTCAAAGCAATTATCATGGCATATAGCTCATGAGCAATTAATAGACTTCAGTATATTCTCAGATAACACTTGTCACTGAGCACACTAAAATTAAAGTCTTTTCACGTAAGTCACAAACAGGAAAAGGGAGTTAACTAGAACCAGTTGTTTGCTGGGGGGACACTTTATCCAGCCCTAGTATTAACATCAATACAATAATAAACATCAGAGAGCTGCTTTGTGCTCTTAACTTTTCTGCCTCAGTTTGCAGGTTGATCCTCTCTAGAAGGCATTTTTCCAGCATATTAACTACTTAAAATCTATAACTGTAGATGAGGAGGTCTGACCCAAGGACATTTTGATGCCAAATGACAGAGGGCATGTGGGTTATAGGATTCTCTGGCTCTGGTATTTTCATTTTAGTTCACCAGAGACTGTCAAGTAAGGTTGTTGTGCTATGGATGTGTGGATAATATGTAAGGAGATATATATCTAAACTAGAAATTATGTACTTTAGGCCTTGTAGTTAAAGATAGGCTAGAAATAGCATACCTGGAGACAGACTCCTCCAGACAAGAGATGACAGGCACTTATCCCCCTAGCTGACCAATGTGTATTGTGGGATTTTACAATAGAAATTGATTAGCATACAGAGTCAAATGTTATTAAGAAATTGTAAGGACACCAGAAGAAAAATTAATAGGAAGAGGTAAACAGTGGGAGAGGAGCCCTGTTTTACAGGTGAAGAATGAAGAACTAGGCTGATATATCTGGGGGGACAGGGGATGCAAAAAGATGCCCTAGCTAGGACCCTCTGTCTGGGAGAAAAGTGGCCACCAGACTTGATTGCATGTTTCAGCAGCCACTATGGCTGAAAAATGCTGTCTGAAGGACTTTGGGGTGAGCTGCACCTAGTTAGACAGGATGGCATCTTGGGAGTTGAGTGTAGGCTCTAGAATGTGTGTGATGATTTTATTTTATCTGTAACCCTTTGTTTTCAATATTTCTGTTGGCTGGATGGATTTTAATAGGAAAATGCAGATCACTGTTACGATCACTGTAGTTTTTGCCCCAAATTCTGTGCAAAGTGGGCCAGATAAGGTCTCTAACGAAAGCTTATGCTTGAGTGAATCTGTTTGTGCTGCTCATATACATGTATGATTTCTGTATGTAAAGTTATGAATATGGGCTCTGTACTTGTATTTTAAATGTTTTCTGTCTAGGAGACATCAGCAAGAGTTGACCACCTATTGTGGGGGGGGCGGTTACTCGGTGAATAGCTATGCCGCATGGTCAATGGCTCTTAAGTGATGCCTAAGGAATTCTGCTGCGAACCTGAAAAGGACATTGACAGGTGAGTTGATCATGTGGTCAGCTCCATTTTGGGAGGCACCATCACCCAGGAGCACAATGGATTTCCCTCCGCATGGGCAAGATTGTAAAAGGATCCTGGGGGTTCTTCCATCTTTGTCTTCAAATCCTGCTCTTCACCTCAGAAGCATCTTCACTATCAATGAAGGGCCCAGAAGTATTCGATGACCCAGGACGTATTCCAGAGACTTTTAAGCTAGCAGTTTATTACATCTCTGCTAAAAGCCTGCATCAAGAACTTTAACAATTCTACTCTCAACTTTTTTCTTTCTTTTTATTAATAAACCTTTAGATTTTAGATTCTTAAGGATTGGCACAATGTGCTTTTTTGGGTAAGATCTGAGGTATATTGACCTGGGACTGTGGCTGGTCCTTTGGGACTGGGAGAATCTATTTGGATTTGGCGAGAATGGTTTTTATAACCTCTCATCTGTGTAAAGAGTGGTGCTGGTTGTGGCTAACGGGATTGCTTATGTAACTTCTTGCTAACCAGATTGACAGCTGAAGTGTGCTTTGTGATTGGTGTGGTGTCTTACAGAGGAGGACGCCCAGTCTTAGGCTGTAAGCAGCCCTGGTTCTAAGCAATTTGCCCTGATTTGATCTTCACAGTGGTGGCCCCAGACCACCTGTTATATTACACTGGCATGTGAATTGCTGATCCTTGTTAAACTTATACTTACTTTCTCTACACGCACGTGCATGAAGCAGAGCTGCATTCTCAGGTATCACTAGCAATCTGTGGTGTCGCATTCCGCTGGGGACAGAGGATCTGGTAATTCTGTGAGCATCCAGTGGAGAAAGGTTGGACGCTGCATGAGAACATTCAGGCGTGTGCCTATCACTATCCTGCTTGGGAGACAGTGAAACCTACGTGGACTGAGAGGGGAGTGCTTGAGGCTGAGGTTGTCTGGCAGCTGACACCGAAAAGACACAGACATCAAAAACCATGGGTGGCGTATTGATCAGGGTGATTTCTCATTGCCTCTGTGCAGCAGGAGACCAGACTACTTTTTGTTGACTAGGATCCTACCATATTGTACAAGTATTTTTTGCATTGTGCTTTGCAAATCAATCCACAGATAACCAACGCTATCATCTTCCCTGGAAATACTGTATCTGCCTTCTCATGGAAGGCATCATACTTGAATAAAAGGGGCAGGGAAAAGAGTGGCAAAAACTTTGAAGAATAGTTTTCCTAACTTTACTTAGACCAAGAATACACAATCATACTTGACAGTACATCTATGTGTTCTGGAGTTATGTGCTGCACATTCACTTTATACTGTACAAAAGAAAACTAAAACAATTATCATTCAGATCTTTTCAGACACTGCTTCTGGTAGTCTTATCAATGAGTTTGCATATATAGTAATCCCCTATCTGTTTAATTTGAGAAACTTATCACAATAAGAAATCCAACTACTCAATAGGCGTTTGTATGCATGTAGGCAAAGGGAAAGCTAGAATCTGCAATTAAGATGAAGGATGGGTGACAGTGCACATATGCCATGGAACTGCTTGACCTGTAACACATCCAGGATTTTTCCAATAAGCCCCTGGCCATTTCTTTCTTACCCCTTCTCTGGACTGTGGTTGTGACAGGGGAATTTTTGAACAAAAGGACTGAGGTCTCCATAACTTATTCAGGCAACCCAGAAAGATGTATAGAAAACTAACAGATTTAACATCCCTTTAACATTTTGGATTCCATAGTCTAATCCAGTGTGTTTTACCTGCCTTTACCTTTTAATAATGCTCATTTCTCTTCTTAGTTAATAAATCATTAGATAGTTTACTAAGGATTGGTACAGCATTGTTTTTTTGGTGTAAGTTGTATGAGCATCCATTGATTTGGGTAAGTGACCTGTTCCCTGGGGCTGGGAGACCTAATGTATAGTGAGTTTTTATTTTAATAACCTTTCATCACAGAAGTCCAGTTTCTTTGGGTGGTAATATGGACTAGCAGGTCTATAAATATTCATCTGTTATAGCAATCCAGGAGGACATATTTGTTACTGGTTTGGTTAAATCTGACTATAAAATAAACCGCAAGTGTGGGAGTGCCTGCCCTGTTTTTAGTCTGATCTGAAGTTGGCTCTCTCACCTATGATCCACACATGAAGACAGTAGAGTGGAATCACATGGCCATTTCCTAATAGCTGTGTTGCAGCAATGCTTCTAACAACAGAGTCAGAAAGCCCATTTTTTCTACCTCTTTTGACAGATGCACTTCAGACTACCTCAGCTGGTTAAGTTTGTTTAGAGAAATACAATAGTGTATCAGCCACTTGTGTTATGGTTTTCCTAACCCTCACAGGGACCATTCTGACTGAATGGTATGGGGGCACATGAGTAGAGCAGATCTGCTAGAAGAGTACTTAGTTCCAAACAGACTCATCTGGGATGTGATTCTGGGTTGTTCAATGTAAAGCCTGCTTCACAAAACTGGCTCAGAGAAGGAATTGTTCAACACATCAGCCTCTTCTTTGTCAAATGCCAACTTATTTGACATGGGTCGAAAAGCTCATCCTTAGCCAAGGCACTAAGTTGCCACAGGGAAATTAATGCCAGGATTCCTATGAAAGGCTGACACTATTGATATATTTAGTGTAACTTTTTAGGCTAGTGCATGTATCCAAAAGAGTGCTCACTTAGCTATGGCTACATATCAGTAGCAGTTTATAGAAAATGAATAAATGGTGTTTAAATGATGTCAGATAGTTGAGTCATCAGTTATAGTTTCAGAGCAAAAGGAATCAAAGACACCTCAACCTACTTTATAAACTTGCATCCACAGCTTTATAGCCACAAACCCTGTCTTTCTGAAGGTAAAAATGGGTGTTCATGAAAAACATTATCCTATCATTTGGCCCTAATGAATACATTGAGTTGTAAGATTTACATTACAGAGGTAATAATTACCTCATTAAGCATGTCCATGAACTTTACATTCAAGTTCCCATCTGTAAGTACACATGATCGTCACAAATCACCACTTATTGAACATTAGAATCACAATGGATCTCTGATCAAGGAACATGTAAGAGATGTAATGCTGGTGATACTCAATGCACACTGCAATTGTTTACCTGCAGCCTACGTTACATTTTCAAACCTGTATATCTTTAAATGTGAGCATAAATCCACATTTACACATGTAAATAAAAGACCTAGGCACCCACGACTCTCATCACATTCACTGCGAACCGAGCATGCTCAGCACCTCTGAAAATCAGACCGTTTAATTAGCAGCTTAGATTTAGACATCCACTTTTCAAATTTTGGTTGTCGTTTTCTCCTCAGAGCACATAGGCCCCAATCTTATTCCCACTGTATTCAATGGCAAATGGCCCAGAATGAATTAACCTATTAGGCCGAACAACTGATGACATATAGCTCAAAATAGTCCCTTTTTCATACCAAAAATTATTACCAAAGAGGAAGCAGAGTCCAATGTCGTGCACACTTCTAGCATTCCTGGATATTTATTAGTTTATTAAACCTCAACAGGTTTGATTCAAATTAGGAAAGCATCCAAAATGACATTAACACATATAGAAGCATTACAGTGAAATGCACTCTGACATAATAATGGCCTTTTACAAATTCATCTTTCCTTTATGTCATTTGGCACCAGATTTGTGTGGGATACTTTATCTTGGACAGCAATATTTAAAAATAGAACAGAAATGGAGAGGTTTTGGGGAAAATAATAGAGCACTGTGGATAGAAACTCCAAATTGTAACCTCAACTTTGACTCTGTGCAAGAATATAAATTCCTTGTGGTATACAAATTGATCGATGGCTTGGGATCCATGGGACTTTCCTCTGCAGATTTTTGAAACTGAATCCTCTCTCTTTTATTCTGGCATGTATTTCATCCACCACCAACTGTGGATTTTCAGCATGTAAAAAGTATTCTTGAACCTGAGATAACACTACCAAAATGAGCATAATTATGAATTCTTACTACCAATGTTCCCTCCAATCTTTCCATCTAGGTGCAGATTTTTCCATCTATGTGCAGAATAAATTTTGCTATGTGCCCTGAGACATGTGTGAATGTGCACCACCAGTAGAAAAAAAACCTTAGTTGTGGACTCTCTGTTAATCATCTGGCCAGCACTGGAATCTCTCCTGAGCATCCACACAAGTGCACAGCTCACAGGGAACATTGCTCAGTACCCATCTCAAAAACACAGGACAGCCTTTCTGCTAGAAGTCATGGGATGATACATTTATATATAAACCTTTTTCAGAACCAAAGAGCTGCTGTGACAGTGGTAACTTAATTTCCTAGCAGCCACATTCAAAGATATTTAAATACCATGACCAAGCCCAACTTTTAAGCTTAAAAAGCCACTTTGCTGAAAAATAAATATTTAAAAATATGGGCCAGAAAAGTCCTTTTGAACAAGGAAGCGTCAAATTAAACTAAAAGTAACTATTGCATCTTTAAAGTTTTGCATCTAGGATGTTACAATTTGCAGCTGAGCTCTCTAACACTTCATCCTAGCTAACTTAGTGACATGATAAAGTGAGCGCCTAAGAGCACAATGTTAACATTCTTTCACCCACAGAAGGGAAGATGGCGATGATTTCTCTGCTGTGGATGGAACTCACCACCTATCAGGAAACTGTTAAATCTTCTGTAGAAAAGTAAATATTTGTGGGAACCCCTTGTTTTAATATTAACAGTCAGTTGGGAAATTACTCAGCTTAAACCTGAAAGCTAATTTTAAAATAATTTTCACTTTAAATATTTAATTTGGGATCAATACAAACAGGGGAAATATTTATACTCACTCTGAAATAGCAATCTTATCGCTGCTGATTCTGAACTGCCCAGCTACCTTGTTGACTAAGTCAACTCTTTGTGCCATTGGAAAGGGGGGAGGGTGTTGTACTAATTAAAATCAATATTTCTCTTGTGGTAACATGTGGAGGCCCCAATCAGAGCCTGTAGTCCCATATTGCCAGATGTTGTACACTCACTAACTGAAAAAATAAAGGTCCTTGTCCCAAAGAATTTACAACTTGGGTAAATAATGACCATAGAGACTGCCTAAAACATTCAGTCTCCCACCACTTCAGCTAGGGTGGGAAAGGTCAATAAATATCAGGAACTATCCTCTTTCTCCCAAGAAAACAGGGAAGACCAGACCCTTTTCTATGGTAAAAACAAACAACAGAACAATCTATTTAAACACCTTTCAGATCGCCTTCATAAGTCATAACAGAGAAAAAAGGATGCAAATTCATTTTTATTAAAATTCTTTATAAATCAGTTTTGCAATTTAGTACAAAACATTGTTTTGAGTTTTAGTAAACTAGGTACAAAATTCACAGCCATCTTCCTTCACATTAACATTAATTAACATTTACTTAGCATTAATTTTTAAGATCTTTTAGACATGAGTCTCTGAAAAGGGACTGCATAAGCACATTGCTTTCAACAGTGGGAAAAGCACTTTTCCCCCCCTCAGCCTGCTCTGTATAAACAAACGTGTGTATATTTGGATTCATGATAAGTAAGGCAGAATTTTTTGGCAAGAACTACAAAAATAAACACTTTCTACAGGTATCCAAACCTCGGAATAATTCAGTTTAAAGTCTGACATTCCAGATGATGACTGGAACAAGGATACAGACAAAAAGGTAAAGCTTGGTACTGAGTACAAGCTCAAGTAACCATGCTGTGTGGTCTAAACAACCAAACACCCCTTAGTTATAAACAGTATGGTGCAGTGAGTATATAGTTGCTAGGACAGGGTGTGGAAGGAGATGTGAACACAGTCCATTACATTGCTCAATGCAAAATTTATAGACAGTGGATATACCACTTTCCTGTCTGTGCTAGTTTTCTCCCATTGCCTAGGCTTCCTACACTAGGGTACGTCTACACAGCAGGGCTAACGTTAAATTAAGCTGCTCAATTTCAGCTACGTCAATTGCGTAGCTTAAGTCAAAATAGCTTAACTCGACTTTTGGCGCTGTCTATCCAGCAGGAAGTCGAAGGAAGAGCTCTCTTCCTTCAACTTCCCTTACTCCTTGTGAAATGAGGGTTACCAGGAGTTGGAGTAAGAAGTCCTCCAGCTCGACATTATTTTGGAATAAAGGTCAGCTGTTGTGTAGACGTACCCTTAGGGACCAATCCACCCTTCATTGAAGTCAATAGAAAAACTCCCATTGATTCCCATTGATTTAAGTGGAGCTGCATTTGATCCACACTCCACAGGAGAGGACCAATTCAGAGCTGGAGTCTAGGGCACACAGGAAGGTACAGAGACCTTGGGAGTTTCTTTACAAACTTTATTTCTAGCTGTATGGTACTTGGTAGTTCAGGATATTTTTAAATATAAATGAGCCTATTAGACACATTCTTCCAACATTTTTTTATTTATTATAAATTATGAATTATGCTGGTATGTGTAATATATCTGCAAAGATGTGTGTGTGTGTGTGTGCGCACGTGCGCGTGCGTAATGTGTTTATGTTGGATAGATACCACACATACATGGAGTTCAGAAAAGAAAAATTAAATACCAACGCCTATGTTAACATAAATTCAAATATAAAGATTAACATGATGAAACCAGGCCATGCAGATTGGTGGGTGAAATTCTGTCTCCTTACCCAATCCATTTTGTTTACAGTAGGCATTGCAGAAGTGGATGATTTCAGCTGCCACATACAGCATGCTCAGTTAGCTAGCTTTGGAGTTAATAACAGTGCCTCAGTCATAATTCTGAATTTCCTGGATTTTGTTAATTTAAATCAGACCTTAGCATTATTAGAGCATTTAACTCCCTTCTTTCATGGTTACTTTTACAAGAACTGCACAAGAGCAGTCCACATGCTCCTGGGAAATGTTTGTGCACTAACTATCCATACAGCTGCTTCAAAGTTGTTATGGTTTATTACTTCAACGTAAACAGTTTTTAGACATGTATTGTCTACTAGCTAGATTCTAAGTGATACTACACAAAGCTAATATGGTTCCAGTGTATCCCCATTCAGTTTTCCAAGTGCATCTCCATGTACCACAGACAATGTGATTCTTAAAGTTTGTATGAATAATAGTTATTGTATAGTTTCAGTGTTAAGTACTAGACTAAAGCCATCCATTTTCTATGACTGTTTGAAAAGACAAATGCTTGGTAATTGTTTGAAAAGAAAAAGGCGTATGACAAAGAGGCAAAACAGAGGCCCCAGTTCTTCATCACCCATTGACATCAATGTATTCAGAGTGCTACTTCATTGCTACTAGTCTAAAGACTACAGATTACTCACATGAGCAAGGCTTGCAGGACATGACACTAAGTACTAAGTTGAGTACTAAGATGACTAAGAAGTGCCAAACAAGCATTGGCACCGTGCCGTGTTTTACACACCAAGAGCATGATTTGGCCACTGTTAGCTATGCTTTCAGTGAGAGTACTCATGCAGTGAAGTGCTACACATCGTAAGAGTGGAAGAATTAGGCTCCCTGAATACCATTAAATTGACATTGACAACTGAAATTCTAACGGGACACCTTCTGAAATAACCACAAGCTGTTGTTAGCAGTTTGAACAATGCTTCTGGCAAAGCAACAGCTGAATTGGCGGGGAAAAGGGAGAGTGTCTCTGACAAACACAGGGACCTGTTATAACCATGGCACAGTCTATCCTTTTCATAAAAGGAAACTCAGTGCAAAGTAAATCTCACTTGAAAGCAAATGGTTTGTTTCTGTTTTCACCCTGGTTAGAATCACGATTAACCCTCCTGAAATCAATGGTACTGCACCAACCTAAAAGTGATATGAGAAGAGAAACAGACAGAAGCACTTTAAGCAATTACTGTAGGATGTAAATATAGGAGAAAGAATTAATGTAAATGATAAAATATATAAGCAAATGCTGCATGCGTGTTCATGAGTAATCCAATTGTGGGTGGAAAACTGAAATCCATGATTCCCATGTCACCTCAGCACCATTACTGTGAAATTCACTCCTTCCTTTCCAAACTCTACACCAAGCCTGACTCTGGCCTTGTCTCCCCTTACCAGAAGATCAGCCCTGCGGAGAGTTAGTAAGTTCCTGCTAAATCAACTGCTAATGGTGCCTCCGTCGACTCCAGTACTCTACCAGGTCACAAGGAGTAAGGGACGTTGAGGGGAGAATTTCTCCCATCGATCTCAACCAATGGGGACACTGCAGAAATTTGACCTAAGGTACATTGAATCCAGCTACACTAAACTAGCTGGAGTTTTATATCTTAGGTTGATACAGGCGTGTTGGATTACTCATGAACACGCATGTAACATTTGCTTATATATTTTAACAATTACATTCATTTCTCCCCTAGTGTAGACCTGGCCTAAATGAGGGGAAAGAATCCATCCCCGGGGCAGTGGACAGTGCATGGAGTAACCCTGCTGCCTCGCTAGAATAGTTCCTCCAGCCCATGAGATTTAATAGGTGGTTGATCTCACTGCACATGAGTTCATGGCATAGGAGTCCATTCCAAGGCTGCTCCAGAGCTGGAGCATACAGAGGAAAAAACAGTAGCTGCCAGCACCAACCGTAAGACCCACCGATCAGCTCCTCCTCTTCCCTTCCCATGCAAGGCAGATCAGCTGTTCAGCAGCATGCAAGAGGCACTGAGGGGGAGGAGGAGGAGCAGGGGAGGGAAAAAGTGGGGTGAGTGCTTAAGGAAAGAGGTAGAGTGGGGGTGGGCCCTGGGTCGAAGCAGGGGTCAAACACCCCCCAGGAACAAAGGAAGTCAGCACCTATGTCTCATGGTCCATTGTAGTCTCCTCTCAAACTTACCCACACCTACCACAGCCCTCCTCCACTTCGACCCAGGCAGACCTGGGATGGAATTTAGCTGCACCATGTGTGAGGAGTTAGAGTCTGCCTGTTCCACATCTGCCCTCGCTATGCACAGGCTCCCATTGTGTTGGGAGCCTCCTGGATAAAATTTACCCGAAAGAGCAAATGTTTTCCAAAGGAGATAACAACAACCCGAATGACGCCTTTGGGACAGCCAGATAATTGCAAAACCCTTGACTAAGAAGCATTTGAGCCCTAGCTCACAAATCTTGCTCCACTTTCTGAACAACTCGTCAGAGATAACAGAAACAAAGTTCAAACAGCCCCGTCTTGTTGTGAGGCTGAAAATAAAGAAAATTCCATATGAAGCAGTGCCTGGCTAGGAATCGGGAGACCAAGAAAAACAAATAGAATAGGTAGCCTGGAAACTAGAGAACCTCTAGGGAGCAGTTGAGATGGAATGTTGTCCGACAAGGCTGCAGAAAGCTCAAAAGCTGTAAACAGATACGAAAATCTTGGGAAACAATTTAACTGAATTCTGGACAGCCATAAACAATGTGAAGTAATGGGAACCTCCCAAGGTTATCTAGTGAGGAATGGCAAACAGCAACAAAACATTACTATGGCAACAGACTGCAGAGGTCTGAGATGAAAGCCCCCAAGCAAAGCCAGGTGTTAATTACACGGAAGATTGAAAAGGGAAGCATCTTTATTCAAGTTGAATTCTTGCACACAGAGTGCTGGGAATATTGTGCAGGTCCTGCTAGGGGAACGCAAGCTGCTTCTGTCTTGTACTGCATGGCGCAAGCTGTCAACAACCCCACTCTGCTGCAGATCTGCCAACAAAAGAGACCTGAGGAGGGGCAGAAACAGGCCAGACACAAAGGGCACTGAATTAGTTCCTATCCCAAGAAGCTAGTGCCAGAGGGGCTCCTAAGGAACTGAGGTGAAAATTTAGAAGGAGCCTCTCCCTAGGCAGAATTCCTGAGGGATACTGCCTGGATTATCAATTCCCCCCTCTCCCCTTCTTATCTGCAGATGCTTCATAGGCATAGTGGGGTTGCAAGTCACGTCCTCCAGCAGTCATGGAAGCGAGTCTCACCCACACAATGTGAATACTTCTCCAAGCAGTAGGGGGTGACGATTTTATTAGTGCGCAAAGAGATGCCTATTTTCCCCACAAATACATCCTGTACATATGGCCTAGTCAATCATTCACCCGCTTCCCTTCCCGTCATGCTGCAGCAAGGTTCCCTGTCCCTCCTCCAGTGGTAGGGTAGAATAAGACCTTTACGACTGAGGGGTAATATCAGTTAATATTTAGACATAAGGTGCCTGATCATTCTGCTTGGTTCTGAGGAAGACGGGGACCCTGTGAACATGGACATCCTCAAGCTCATAAGGAACAGCTAGGGTAAGTTTCCCCCTCAAGAACCATTCTGAATTCCCTTCTCTTCATGGAAGGATAGCCATACAATCTAGCACCCTTGTGAGGAAGGGACAGGGGGGCAAGGAACTCTCTTAAACTTTTCTACATTGCTGGGGAGTGTAAGTCCAGAGTTAAAGTCGTGATCTGCTTGCATACAATTAATGAGCAGAAAAGATGCAAAAGTTTACAAGAAAATTATTCATTAGAAATTATTTGCCCAGCTCTACTCACGATAATTAATTACAAAATTAACAGGCATGAGACAATAGACTGATTAGTATATAATGTGCTTGCCCCCTGAATGACAATTAATTAAGGAGACAACTGTGATAACAAGTATCTAGGTTGTACAGTGGAATTAGATCTTGTCTTTAAATTGTAAGATATTGTATCCTCAGCAGCTCATCCAACCAGCATCTGGAACCAAACTCTACGCTGAAAAAGATGCAGAAAAAAAGGATCTCAACCAAAAAAGTGAGGATACAAATCTCTAGCTAGAAGTGTACACTGGGTTGAGAAATAATTGCATGCCCTCCCACCTCAGCATTGCAACCAAAGCAGAGACAAGACTATAGGCTGAGCTTTCAATACATCTGCTTTTGATTACTAGTATATATGAATGATGGAGAAAATTAAGACCAGGAATCTAAGAATAGTATTTCACATTGCAATCCTCTCTGGAGCAAAACTGAAAGGAAATGTAGTAACAATCACAAAGATATTTGATTAGAATTAGATATGAGACTACTGGCTCAATTAAAATAAAACTAACTTGAACCATTGCCCAGATTTCAACAAAACCCAAGTATTGAAACTCATTCTGAGTATAGTAAAAAGAAACCCACACCTTGGTATTATTTGGCTGAGCAACATGCGACAGGTTACCATAGAAGTTTGTCCAGCAGGAAGTATCAGAAGTCTAACAAGAAAACTTGAGCCAAGATTTTTAAAAGCTATCCATGAATTGAAGCGCCTCAGCTTTAGACACCTGAAGCAAGCTTGATTAATTGAAAAAACTAAGCACCTGCCCATGAAAATTTATCCCCTTAAAAATTTCTCAAGTTGGACAACCAAAAACAATGACAGCACCCGGATTCATTACTTCCTTTTGAAAATCTCAGCCCATTGACTTTTGTAGCTTTCTAGTCCTTTTTTGCAACCTTGAGAAGTTTGAATAGATCAGATACACATAGAATGGGTGGGGAGTTGATATCTGAACTGAAACGCAAAAGTTTAAGATTCATTTTTTGGTGATTAAATCCAGTATTGTGTCTTTTGGAATCCTGACTATATTTGAAATTTTAGCTCCAAATTCTCCATTATCAAAAAAAGGGGAGGGTTTCACAAACATTTCCAGATTGTCCTATCACCATACCACAATTTCACAAGTGTCAAAAGATAATCTGAAAGCAAGTGATCTTGTTGATGGATCTTTTTTGCTGTACGGCAAATCTTGTTAACACTTTCTCTCGAGACTATGCTACTTCAGATGCATTTTGGATCCAGCTTCATCCAAATATTCTATATCACTTCTAGTACTTAAATTTGGTCTTATGATCTCTGCACTTTGTAAAGTTGAAATGTCTCATGCAAATTTAGTGAAGAGCTCCGACAGAAACAAATCAAAGAAACAGAACAACTGTAAAGGAGAAGTAGAGCCCTGCACATCCATGGATATCTGCTTTATTGCTGTGGATACCTGCATCCATAGATGCAGAGGCGGTTGTAATGTTTAACTTCTTTGTGGATCGTGAATCAAAACCATATCCAAACTTCTGTATCCACACAGAATTGTAATGATGAGATGAGGATCTATTGCAGACACAGATATATATATATTAGGTGAAGTGCAGGTTGGGGCTTGGATACAAGTTAATTATAGCAGATGCCGACCCAAATGTTTGAATCTGCAAAGGGCTCTAATGATAAGGGATCTAAATCCATTTACAGAAAACAAAACAAGAAGAGGGTAAATTGATTGTCAAATTTGTCCCTTTCAAATTTGGGGCCTAGTCATGACCTAACTCAGGCCCACAGTAAGAAGTTTTCAGCAACTGAATAGTGCTATTCAGCTCCGCAGTTGTATATTTGCCTCTGGATCCTTAAAAGGCAAGGAGATCATATCAATTTGCTATGTAGTAACAGTAGCAGTAAAAGCCTACTACAAATTTTCCCTCTAATTTTTTCCATCCACATGCAGAATAAATTTTTTTATGTGCACTGATAAATGTGCAGATGTGCATCATCAGTAGAAACACATGCTGCTTGCTGTGGCCAGCTGTGTGTGGGTGCTCTGTTAAATGCTGCCCAGCTGATTGAATCTCTCCTGAGTGGCCACTTACAGGGAACACGGGTTACTACATCTTTTACCACCATGTAACAGAAGATTAGACCCTTTGTTATTAGACCCTTTGTTATTTTTTAGCGATTGTGCATGAAAAATGCAGACTGAGAGGAAAAACAAAACTAAATCAAATCTAAGGAAAGTGAATAAAAATGTCTTAAAATAACTAACATTGGAAATGATCAAGAGGCTACTTTGTAAATTAGAGATCTCCAAAATCATACCACTGTTTAAAGGCAGGAGCATTTAAAAGTGTGTGTTTTTCTTTGTTAGAAGTACTTGCCCTTTCAACTTCAATCATCATTAAGAAATGAGTCATCTAAACACTGAGCGATAGACATGACACTAACGACCTGTTGTACTGCAATTTTACAGCTACATTTTTCTTTTACATTCCTTTGACAAGAAGAGACTTGTGATAAATGCCTATGGAGACCAAAAAAACGCACTATATCAATAATATTCTGATAATGATGATGAACTTTCCTTGACAAATACATAAATCATGATATCTGGGCATTTCTATGATAACTTTGATAGTCTGATTGTCTAGTAAGAAAATCATCATCAGAAGGAACACCAGGGATATCAGTAACATATGGGTTTTCTTATTTGTAGAAAAAAACATATAATGATCAATGTGAAGACTGTAAAGCCTACTAGGAGATGATAGAATATTTTAAGTGGGTTTTACACATACAATCGATATAAATTAGCTCTGGTCTTTTAAGTGAATATAAGGCAGCTGTGATATTTACACTTTGTACTGTCTTTATAAATTTTTTTTCAAGCTACCTATTAGTCTATGTCAGTTCAAGTAAAAATTGGACTTATCCAGTCAGCTTTGTCCACTTGAATCTAGCCACAAACCTGAACTTTTAAGAGTTCAGCTGATAAGGCATCATGATGTGATCATGGCTTCATACTGCAATGCACAAGCCATTGCACTGTGCTTCCACCCAGAAAAATTCAGTGCAAGATGACCCTCAACATGCAACCCGAAAGAAAACAAATTTCAGGCTTCAATGTGCTTTTTAGTTAGATAAGCTCCAACCACAACTGCTGAGCTTCCCTCATCCTTGGTAAAGATACTTTCTATTACAGAAATTAAGAAAGGTAGCAAAGGTGACAAGCAGGTATTTTGAAAGTCATTTTAAGTGGGATGGGAATAATCAGTCACATCCTGAAATAATGTTAACAATATGCTGTCTAGACCCACTGGGATTGCTTATGCAAGATCCTTTTCCTCACTTTTACCAGAGCTAATGTATGATAAATAGGCCAATTACACATAACTCATAATGATACCAGGAGTGAGGAGACACAGAGAAATCAGGTTCTATAGGGCTGTGCACTTTGTGGGTACGTCTAGACTACAGGCTTTTGTCAACAGAAGTTTTGTCGACAGATACTGTCGACAAAGCTTCTGTCGACAAAGAGTGTCTAGACTACATCCAGTTCTGTCGACAAAGCAAGCCGCTTTGTACACATGACAGTGTAGACGCAAAGGACAGTGTAGATACAATAACGCCCTCTGTCGACAGAACTCTATAGACAAAAGGCGTTCTTCCTCGTAGAATGAGGTTTACAGCCGTTGACAAAACTGCTGAGTTCTGTCCACGTTATGTTGACAGAACTCAGCGGCAGTGTAGACGCAGGTATAGTTTTGTCAACAAAAGTCCACTTTTCTCGACAAAACCCTGTAGTCTAGACACACCCTAATAGTCTGCATTCTAAATGTAAAATACCCTACTACACAATATGTATCTTAAGCTTGCCATGTAGAGTTGCAGCCAGGGCCAGATTAATTCTTCTGGGTGCCCAACAGGGCTGGCCTGAGCCCTTTTGGCGCCCTGGACCTGGGCGCACGGCGCATGGCGGCCCCACCCCCCCAGGGTGCGCAGGCCCACCCCTGGGGCGCACGACGCATGCGTGCACCGGCCATAGCCGCTGGCGCGTAGCCCGGGGCCCGCCCCAAGGGCGCACAGCACATGTGCTGCCCAGCCCGGCCTAGCCAGCGCTGCTGGCGCATGCGTCGGGCCGTGCAGGGCCCCGCGGCCATGGGGGGAAGGGCGCTGCTTGCCGGCGCCGCGGGGCCAGCGCTGCAGGAGCCGGGCGCGTGGCACCTGATGGCAGCTGTAAGCCCTTACAGCTACCATCAGGCGCCCCTCATCGGTTAGCGCCCCGGGCAGCTGACCAGCTCACCCATGCCTCAGTCCGGCCCTGGTGCCCAAGACTATTAGCTTTTGTGGGGACTCCTATGCTCCAGGGGATTCAGCGTACAAGAGGAGGCTACTGGTTGAGGCTGGAAGGTGGGTTCAGGGGTAAGGGCTCCAACTGGGGGGGCATGTTCTGGGGTAGGGCTGAGGATGAGGCATTTGGGGTTCAGGAGGTGGCTCCAAGCTGGGGCTAAGGGGTTTGGAGAGTGGGAGCAGGCTCAGCGCAGGAGGCTGGGGTGGTGGTGGGGGAGTTAGGGTGCAGGAGAGGCTCGGGGCTGGGACATAGAGTTGGGATGCCAGAAACTTAACTAGAGCAGCTCCCATTTGGTAGGGTAGGGAAACAGGCATCTCTGCACTGCCCCTCGCTCACCTGTAGGCACCACTCCCTCACCACAGCTCCCATTGACCACCATCCTCAGCCAATGGGAGCTGCAGAGGCTGAGCTTCCAGGCAAGGGCAGTGTGGGGACAGAGACTCCTGACACTCATAGCGATGCAGCTCCAGCCCAGGTTGGGGGATGAGGAATTTGGTGTATGGAGCTGCCTCCACCCCACCAGGAAGGGCTGGCCTAGAATACAGTGACTTGAGTGGTTGCAGCCCAGAACCCTGGGCTAAAGGTAGGGTGACCCCCGTATTTAAGCCAGGAACTTAAAAAAAAAAAGGTGAATTGTCCCATATTTTCAGTGCCAGCGCTCCCCCTGCTGGTCAGTCATGATCAGCGCAGCCACAGCAGCCTCCTGTTTGTGGCCGGCAGGTGAACGGGGCCGGCGGTAGCCAGCAGGTGGTGATCTCAGGCAGGGTGCAGAGGCTAGCAGGAGGAGAGGCAGCCTACGTGTGACACAGGGGTAAGGGCAGAGGTGGGCATATACCAGCCCCGGACCTCCATACCGCCATATTTACCTGCCCTCTGCAGCTACGGGGGATTGCAGCTCCCATTGGCCGCAAATCGCTGCTCCTGGCCAATGGGAGCTGCAACCCCTGTACCTGTGGAGGTGCAGGTAAATATAGTGACAGCAGCTCACTGGGGCTAATCCTTGTGAACCTCCACCATGTTATTGCCCCCTCCCCAACTTCAGTGGACGTGCAGGGCACAATTTGGAGGCAGGAAGTCAGAGCCAGGCAGGGTGGGACAGCTGCTCCTCTGGCTGGGGCCATTTCACAGGCAGTAGTGCTGCTCCCTCCTCTCCTACCACTGCTATTGTGCAGGAGGTTGAAGCTGCCCCTCAGCTCCCAACACTCTTTGCTCACACAGCCAGTAAGAGCTACAGGGATGGGGGACCTGGCTCTATGAATAGCAGAGCCCTCAGGGAACAGGGAGACCACAAAGCCCTCCTGCCACACACACTCTAGATACTTTTTCTATGAACCTTCAAGTAGTCTCCTCTGGATGTAAATTATTCAGAAGAATTGATTCTACATTATCAGCTCAGTTTGAGAAGGAATGTTCTTATTGGAGGAAAGTGCTTAGATGAGTTGCCACAGTGAAACTGCTGTCTTCTTTGGCACTACCTCTAAGAGGACATGATGAGTTATCAGTGTTAAATCAAAAAGGTGATTTTTTTAACCTGCCTTGAATATCTTAGTGAATTTGACAATTTTCTCAATGAACATTTGAAAAATTATCAGTATTGTGGCTCAAGGAAGACCAACTTTTTATGCACCAAACCTACAATTAATTCATTAATATAATGGCAGAGCAGCTCAGAAACCCACTCACTGATGAAGTAAAGGATGCCAAGCACTATTCCATAATAGTCAATTCAACCCCAGAAGTGAGTCGTATAGACCCATTAACATTACTTTTAAGATATGTGACTAGCAATGGTGAAGCTGTAGAGCAATTTCTTTGTTTTGTCCGACTAAAATCCCATCCTTTTGAATGCCTAGAGACAATGGTTTTGGAAATCATTGCAAATTTAGGTTTGGATATCAAAAATTGTTGTGGGCAGAGCTTTGATAATGCACAAACATATCAGGAAAATATTAAGTTCTATGAAACTAGAGATAATGAAATCAATTTAAAAGGGAAAGAGAAGATCATCGTTGAGACTGTCAATGTTATTTGTGACACAATAGTAGTGCAATTGCAGAGCAGAGGTGAATCTCTAAAGAAAACTGTTGATTTATTTTTGACAGAAGTATGGATGAAGATGCTAAAGGCCACTACAGTAAGAAATTAAGTAAATTCTACGGAGAGGACATAGACACAAATCTTTTGGAAGATGAAGTGAAACATTTCTCTCATTTTATCGAAAATGATGAAAGGTCTGTGCTTCGAGATCACCAGTTGATTTGTATAGATTTGTACATGACGATTTGGAGGCAACCTTTCAAAATGTAGAAATCATTCCGAAATTATTTTTAACGATACCTGTCACAAATACCTGGTGAACATTCTTTTTCTGCATTGAAACTAGTTAAAATTATTTGCGAAATACATTGAGTCTAGAACATTTGACAAGTTCAGCAATATTGACACTTCAAAGTGCCTCTTTAAAATATATTACTTACGATGACTTAATTGTCGATTTTGTAAAGAAAAAGGGTGTAAAGAGACTGTCCAGTTTGGCCAATATATGGGAAAGAATTAATGGACACAAATTAGATATCCAAAAGGGCAATGCACAAAAACCTGTTGGAGAATACTTTAATCTTCCTGGACACTCATTAATGGATCTCCAAGACGCCATTTTGTTTCAGACCAATTCCAGAAGCCAAATACACAGAGAACAGTTGGAACTTAACTTCATTCACAAGTTTGATTCTTATGCAAATGGTATGAATGGGGGATTATCACACATTATCTTCCACATCTGAATGACTTCACCAACTAACCAAACAATGAAGGTGCTAACGGTTCTTATCAGCCTCTTGTTACTATTTAGTCTTTAAGGTGCCACTAGACTATTTATTGTTTAAGTTTTTCCTGTTACAGACTAACCTGCAAGGAGGTTTACAGGATCTGTCAAAAAAGGCTTTCTTTCTCAACAGATCCCCCTCTAGACTGCCGCTTTTTGCCGACAAAGTGCTGAGTAGGCAAAATGCGGCAGCCATTTTTATGCAAATTAGGCATGGGATATTTAAATCCCTGCCTCATTTGCAATGTCGACCTACCTAATCTGCATCCCTCTGCCGACAGAGGGATGCAGTCTAGACATGCCCCTAGTTATTTCAAAATAACGCTGCTATGTAGACATGCCCTAAGAGTCCAGACCACATGTTTCTTTTCCAAGTTTTTCATCCCTAAGGCAAGAGACAGAAAGGGAGAAATTCTCATGTTTATGGTTTTCTTCATTTTTATTTTATGGTTGTTGGGTTTTTTTGTTTTGTTTTGTTTTGTTTTGTTTTGTTTTGTTTTGTTTTGTTTTGTTTGATAAATGAAAGGCTCACAGGGCAAAATTTTCATAAGTGCCTAAAGCCCAGATCCTAAAGGAATTTAGGTGCATAACTCCTACAGAAAGCTAGGCATAAGTGACTTAGGAGCCTAATCCAATGTTTCCTATGTCCTTTAAGTCCCATTGGCTTTTAGTGGTATTAGGATCCTAAAACACCTTTGTACTTTTGAAAATTGTATCCATAAGAGCCTCGGCACAATTAAAGTGCAGATTATGTGGCACATAATCCCATGACACTCATGGGGTACAAGTGAAATAAGCAGATGATAAAGCAAGTTATCTGGGATACAATGCAGAAATGAGCCTTGTCCACAAACCTCCACATCCTCAAGAAAGGCAACACATTTACACTGGTCCCAGTAGGCCTCCAAACAATAACTCATACAGGCTGAGAAGGAACCCAGCATATAAATTACACAGTTATATGCTGAGAAGGAGCCCACCATATGAGTTACACAGTTTCTATTATCATTATATTTATGAAAATCAGGGCTCTGTTCAGCAAAAATATTTCCTGCAGATAAACTTCTGTTCAACAGCACCTGCGGATGGAGAGATAATCCGCAGTTTTTGCACATATAGCTCTGTTAAGGTTAAAATCAAAACCGAATATTAGCCACTAAAAGCATCAAGTAAATTGGATACTTTTTTGAGGGGAGAGACCCTTCAAGATGCTCTGCAGTTTTATGGCCACTTGTTAGAGATGTAAGCCAGCGCATGTATGGTGTGTCTCATAATATACAACAGAGATAGATCCTTATGTTTCTTGCTGCAGCACTCAGAAATGTCCAAACACTCATATCGCAGCATGAAGACTCTCAGAAACACTGATGAAAATGACTATCCATCATCCAAGAAATATTCACACCTCACTAAGGAGCTGACGAGGGACAGCACTTCATGACATTCCATTAAAGCACCATGTACTGGACTGTTCCTTCTAACCCTGTTGTTTAACCAGATACACAACTGTTCTGGAGTGTCTATTGCTCTCAAATAGAAAGAATAATCATCTCTGTCCACTCAGATGAGTGGAGAGGGAACAAAGCAGTGAGGTCTTATTTGCCACAGAAGTTTAGCCACTGTGACAGCAGGGAGTGCACACATGATGGCAGGCCAAGGTGAGGGTATAACAGATACATATTTATTAAGGTACAGTGCAAAGCAGGACAGGCATCCTGCCTAGCTCCACCGGAGAGAAGCCTCAGAAATGTCATGCTACAAATGGGATTCAGGATCTTATAGGACAATTTTGTGTTTTCCCAGGCTTTCTGCAGAATGTTAGCTTTCCTTATGAGCTGCTCTCTCTGCAGCTTACAGGGAAGGGACTATGGATGGAGAGGGATCTTCCTGTCAAGTAAAACTTCAGCCCATCAGCTACAGCTAATGCCGCAACAAATCTTTCTTTAAGCAACCATGTCTGAATCTTGCAGAGTTTCAAGGACTGGCATAAGCTACCAAGAAGGAGCAGCCTGATACATCAGATAGAGCTGTTTCCCAGCATGGTTTAAACAACAGTGTATCTAGCAGGATGCACTGATCCACCTTTCAAGAATAAAAGGACCAAGTGCATAGCTTAATCCACCCACTTTCATTCTAGTCTGACTTCCCTCCCTTCTCTCCCCTTTCACTCGCCTCCTGTCTTTCATCCTCTCTCTCTTTTCTCACTGCTTATCTGCTGTTCTTCATTTTTCTATTCTCTCCTGCATGCCTCTCTCTCATCCTGTCCCTCCAACCCCACATGTAGCCTGATTCAGCAGAGCACTTAACTATGTCATATCAAGCATGCAGGAAGCACCAATCACTTCCTTGAGTCTATTGCCATGTTTAATATGCTGAAAAGGGATTGTGCCCCACAGAATTTGAATGGGAAAATAAGAGGCAGAGATTATGGGTTTGACTCTTCTTGGACTTCAACAAGCATAAATCAGAAGCAGCTTTACTGAAGTCAATGAGATTATAGCAGGGCCAAAATGGTATAAATGAGAGTAGACTCAGAATTTTAACTGTCAAACTCACTTATTTGCAACTCACTGGCATGTGCAACTATATTATTTTTATAAACAGATGTAGGGTGAAATCCCATCCTAATTAGCACCCATAAAATATTATCGGGTTGAAAGGATTGAGCTTAAAGGCAAAATATGATATGAAAGAGTGAGTTTTATAAAGTATGTTTAAAATATTTATCTTACTTTCTTAATTTTTTAGAAACAGGCTTTGTTATTTTTGAGGTTCTTCTTTAGTTCTTCTATCCTAAAAAGAGATTTTCTAGGCCAAATTCTCATTGCAGTAGTGAACAATAGCAGCAGTTATAAAAAACATGTACATAACTTCTGCACATGATGAGCATTCGTCTACATAAAACTGAAAGTGTCAGGAATCAACAGAAAACAATTTTTGTGTGATGAGACTTAGAATATCTGTTTATTCCTGAAAGCTTCTTCATAGCAGCCATCAGCTCCTCCATTAAACCAACTATCAAAAATCTGAAATTCCACAATAACTTTATGGTGGCCCAAGTTCAGTAGTTAAAGTTGAAGACTTGTTACATGGTGAGTTTATGGCAATTAGAAGGCGTAAAAAGAAAGCATATGCATACAGGTGTATCTTTATTACTGGACACAAAAATATCTCTCCCAGTGTTTCCCCCAGGAATTGAAATTAGGGGGGGTGTTTGAATTTATGGGGGGGTGGTGGTTAGGGCCGATGAGGGGTGAGACCGTGAGGGTGAAGGTGGGCTGTATGGCACCATAGTAAAAACTGAAAAATGTTTCATGACCATTTTATTAGATTTAACTCATGTTTTAAAATCATACAAATTAAATTTGGCTACTCAAGCCTTCTATGAAGTACTACGTCTACATCCTTCTTGGTTTCTTGTTATAATTTTGCACAACTCTTTTAACGAACTTCTCGAATGCAATGCGTTCATCTTCGGTGGCTTCTCGTATGTCCGGTACTTCCATTCCTTCAATTGATATGCTCATTAGTTCATTCACGTGATCAGGCAGAAGGCAACTTCTTTCAGAACACAAAATTCTATTCAATGATGAAAAAGAACGCTCAACTGTAGCTGTTGTGACTGGGAATAGCAAGAGATAAATTCCTACTTCTTTCATCCCAGGAAACATAGCACAAAGATCAGGTCAAGCCACTAGTGATGATAAAAAAGAAGTTGAAGTCAAATCTTCATTCATTCATCGTATGATATTCCACTCTGTGTTCAAATTCTCTATTCTGCCCTGAGCACATGGCAGCCCCATTGCTAGTAGTGCCTCACTCCACTCAACTGTCGGTGTTTTATAGGACAGGCATCTGTAAAAACTACATAGAGGTTGAGTAGAATCTAGAAGTTGCTGTTGTAGATTTTTAAGATTTGAGTCTGTGTACTTTTTTGGTTGTCTTAACAAACACTTCTTGTCCTCTTCACTTAAGGATTCAATATAAATGCCTTCATTAGTCAACTTTTGGACTGAAATCTTTGCTTCTTCCAGTACTTTTTCAATGGATAGCTCTCTGATTGATCCAAATGTAGCTTCTATTGCTGGACAAAGATCTACTACTGCTGTAGCAGATGCCTGGATGGCATTGTTTAATGACCCAAGTGGTTTCAACAGTAGATTTATGAGGGAGAGAATGGCAATAGTCTTCTCTGAAGGTAGTAGCAAAAGTAATCCTCCAGCCTCACTACTTAGATCCATCCCATCTTGGTAGATACTTTCCAAAGCCAGTAATAATGGCTGGAGTAATTTTAAGACAATAGCCAAGGTTCGCTCATGAGAAAGCCAGCGGGTTTTCCCAGGTTGGACTAATTTGAACTTCCGTCCCAGTGTATCTTCTATATTTTCCAAGATATTCAGTCTTTTTGGACTCTTGCTGACAAAAGAATATAATGAAGACATTAAATTTATAGCTTTTTTAATGTCTTTTGGGGATTCTGCAGCTCGTACTAGTGCTAGTTGGAGTAGATGGCCTCTGCAATGTGTATAGGAGAGATTAGGGTTACACTTTTCTCTGAGCAAAGCTTGGACTCCACCATGTCTTCCAGAGAAGTTTGCAGCTCCATCAAATGCACAAGCAACCATCTGTTTGGGGTCCAATTGACAAGCACTTAACTCTTCTAAGATGTGGATTGTCACAGATGCAGCCGATGTGTTTTCTATAACTTGAACATCTAGAAATGCATCTACTGGCCTACCACTGACATCAAGATAACGTACATAATGACTTAATACTTGATGCCCATTTGCATCGGTGCATTCATCAGCCATGTATGCAAATTTTTTGAATGTGGTGAGAGAGTTCTTCACTTTTTCAACTGTTGAATCTTTTACTGTTGCACCGCATGCTTCTAGCCAATCAGTTGAGTTTCTTGCAGAAAGATAGTGAGCATTTGCTGGTCTTGTTTGGAACCAGTGTTCAACTTCAGGATGAACAAGTGACAATGCACTTAACATTGGCCTCCAGTTTGTAGTGTGTGGTATCTCTTGCTTAAATAGAAAGTATGATGCCACAGCCATGTTTGTTCGCATGAACTGTGTTGTGTCTCCAGCATTCTTAACAGACTCATTAAGTACTTCTAAAATTGGCTTTGAAAGTGGGATTATAAGGCTTTCTGCATGTTGATGTAATCCAGAGGCCTGGTGTTTTGCTACCTTTTCACGTAGTTTGTCAGCATTGGCTTTGCTGAACGGTCTGACAAACCAAGCTCCTCCACTTTTACCAGTTATAGCACTGGAAAGCTTTCCTTCTTCGTAAGCTTTTTTGCAAGAGGTGCACCAGTAGCCATCTTTTGTAACTTCAATAAATGGGAACACTTTGATCGACAAACATCAGGAACTGCCTTTAGGTTTTGGAGACACTGTTTCTTTAGTAGATAGCTGTATTTGTGCTTCGGGCTGGTCGGATGTAGATACACCACTTGACCCTTCCGATGACATGCTGATATATTCTTGGTTCTTGATGTGTTCTTCACCTTGGTTAGTTTTTGAGGCCTTTGAGTGGAAAAATTGTTGTATTGTTTTTTGTCTTTTCGTTTTCACTTTGACCTGCAACATATAAAAGAGATATGACTAAATTAAATGTTTTGTTAGGATAATGCAAATTTAACATAAGGCTAATGCAAAATACACCAAGACACATAACAGAAAATATCATATTGCCTCTATATAAATCCATGGTATGTGCACACCTTGAATACTGTGTGCAGATCTGGTCACCCCATCCCAAAAAAGATATATTGGAATTGGAAAAGGTACAGAGATGGGCAACTAAAACAATTAGGGGTATGAAACAGGAGGAGAGTTTAAAATGACTGGGAATTTTCAGCTTAGAAAAGAGACAACTAAGGGGGGATTATGATAGGGGGTCTATAAAATCTTGACTGATGTGAAGAAAGTAAATAAGGAAATGTTATTTAATCCTTCACGTAACACAAGAACTAGCAGTCACCCAATGAAATTAATAGGCAGCAGGTTTTAAAAAAACAAAAGGAAGTACTTCTTCACACAACATAAAGTCAACCTGTGGAACTCTTTGCCAGGGGATACTGTAAAGACCAAAACTATAACAGGATTTAAAAAAGAACTAGATAAATTCCTGGATAATAGGTCCATCAGTGGCTATTAGCCAGGATGGGGAGGGATGCAATACCATGCTCTGAGTGTCCTTAGCCTGTTGCCAGAAGCTGGGAATGAGCAACAGGGGATGGATCACTTGATTACCTGTTCTGTTCATTCCCTCTGAAGCACCTGGCCTTGACCACTGTCAGAAGACAGGATTACGGGCTATATGGACCACTGGTCTGACCCAGTATGACCATTCTTATGTAAAAATTAATTATAATAATAAAAACGTTTAGTACAGAAACTCCCCAACATAATGACCTCTCAAGATAGCAATGATGTGAGATAACAACCTTGGCAAATAACGTATTTTAAAAATCTTGGCCTACTAGGAAACACATTTATATAAGTTTCCATTCCCAGTCACAAATCTAGCATTCTGGAGCAAAGTCACTAAAATATAGTCCAACAAACAAATGTTTATTTAACGTGCCCCTCATTTTTCCCTCCACCTCACCCCACTCACCGGTGTTGTCCTTGGTCAGTGGAGACTCAGAGTTCAGAAGTGCTTTCACGTGAGTACACCTCCCAGGTGGGGGGGGCAAGAAGGCACCTTGCTTGTTCCTCCAGCTGCTCACTGTTCACTCTGGCCACTGTTGTTCGTTGTGCCACCATTCACTCCATCGCTCTGTTGCCAATGGCCCTGCACCGTCACCTTCTGCTGCCACCTGCCACTGTGACCTCTGCAAGTTGGTCTCTTGAGGTTCCACCCAGCTCTCAGTGATTTCAGCTGAGCTCTCAGTCGGGGGAACCTCGCTGTTACTGCACTCTGGGCTGTCTCTTACACAAAAACACTGTACCCACAGGAACACTGTCCCCACAGCAGGACTAAGCACTTAGACCTGATTATCAGTGATTTCAGCTGTAGTGGTCACTTAACAAAACGAAAGACTATATATGGAGCCTAATCAGCTATGTCTTTAAACAGTGGAGAGGGGCATGTCAAATAGTACTTGTAACTCAGACAGACCATCAAGCAAAACACCTGTCCCCACCCTCTCTCTTGATGCCCTCAATCAGTACAGGTTAAGTACAGTTCTACTGCCCTTTACTCATACAATAAGAACAACAACATTTCATTTCTGGCCCTCCACCCCACCCTGTGGCATTCAAGTGATTTGTAACCCAACTCTAGCCAAAATCTATCACTTGGGCAACACAGTTCAGTTTGCTGGATACCTAGGTAGATTAGGTGTGAATGTAAATACAGTCTGGTCCTGAAGCCTTTCCCCCCCAGCCCCCAGCTCATCACCAGCTGTCAGGGAGAGCTCATTTTGACTTTGCTTACAAATCATAATTTGAAATTATTAGGTTGGCCAACATCACCAAAATGAATGCACTGACATTGTCATAAAAACAACAGCTGTATAAGGAAGCTAGTCTATGTTCATACTTTTCAAATCTATTATACTTTTTCAGATACACATATCTTATCATACACTGTATATGCTTTTAAAGTGTATATTAATGTTTCAATTTCAATTCAGATTTCCAAACGATCACTAAATTGGCATGTAACTAATACTTAGGTGACCACTAATATTGTATATCACAAAAAATGAACAAAAAAGTGCATAATTTGTGAGTCATCAAAAGTTTAAACCTTATTCACCCAAAATAAGACATTTGCAGAAGCAGGATCAATCCACAAAACAGAAAAAAAAAAAAAAAAAGAGCTAAAAGCCTCATACAACTTACTCATCACTAATCATTTGTCCAGCTTTGGCAAGGGGCAAGCAATGGCCAGAGAAATGAAAAGGATTCTAACTGATGAAAGATCCAGCTGACCCAGTCAAACCTTGAGAAACAGAATCTATAACAGCTCTGAGTACAGTAGTGCCCAGACAACACAAACAAAAACATCTGTGCAATGTTAATCAAAACACACAATAATTTATCTGGATTTTGATAGAGAATGATGAACAAGGCTCAACAAATTCATTTTATATTGTTTGAACTGCCTGGAATTGCTTGAGACCAGAGGTGCCAAAAAGGAGTAGAATAACTGGTGTCCAGCCTCCTTCGTTCTGAGATGAATTTAAATGACACAAAGTCCTAGACAGTTGCTCTCTTTTCAGTATCTTTTTAACCGTTAGCTCAAAATGCATTCATTCATTCATTCATTCATTTGTTTTCCAGGAGAGTGCTGTAAATTCCTGACCTCATTTTCAGAGGCACTCAGCACTCCCAGAGCTCATCGACTTCAATGGAGATTTGAGGGTACTCAGCGATTCACATCGTCAGGCCCAGCAATGCAAAGGTTCAGCCATATTATGAGTGTTGTATAGCCATTAAACATACAAGATTCCTGGTTTGTCTGGGAACTGAGATCTACTGCTTGCAGGGCATTAAACGAAGGCAATCATCAATAACTTGTGTAAGAAGTCTTGTCTCAAATAATATATGAAAATTCTTTGTGGAAGAAGAAAAAAAAATAAAAACAGCATTTTTCTTCTGCTCTTCAGAAGCCCTCTGACCCAGGCTTTTCAATTGATTCAGATGTATCACAGAGTATTAGTTCTGGGGTTTAGCTGGAATGTGTCAGGCTGCAGATAGAAGCAGCAGCAAGCTGTGAGGCAGTCAAGCTCACACTGCTCACCTAGCATACCCCAGGAGAAAGAGAGAGCGGCAGCTGCTTTGATGAGTCAGGGTGGGCTCATTTGGTGGGGACTCCTGGCAAAAGCTGGAGAAAAAGCAACAAGCCTCCACAACAACTACTCTTAGACTGTGACAACTGATTTATTCTCGCTTTACTTCCCTTTATTGAGTCTCCTTTACCCCCGTTAGCCAGCCTTTATACTATATTGTGTAGTGGTTACAAAAATCATCCTTAGTGAGTATCTGGTCTGACACATCACTATTTTTTATATTTTTATTGAAAGCCTCTAACAATAGTTTATCCCATGCATAATTTGTATTGTAGCAGCAACCTATTAATAGGCATTCATTATTCTAAACAAGAGATGTACAGTATATCAGATTGAAAAAGGATAACCTGAAAGAAAGTGAGAACAAGAAAGAAAGATTGCAGCAAAATGCAAAAAACAAGATACCGGTACTTTTATGCAAAATGCAAAAGAACAAAATTGCTTTTATGCCAATGTGAATATGGAAAAATTCTCCATTGACTTGGCCCTACATATGAGGTACATAAACTAGCAGCTTCCAATGTTTACTGTAGTATCATAAACAGCAAAAGTACTGTCTGGCTGTTGATTCAAACTAGTATTAAAATAGGATTCAGGGTTTGGGTTCAAGTTCCAGTCCTAATATGGGGAATCAATGAATACAAAACAGATAAGCAATTTTGAAAATCTTGCCATTCCCTAAATGTGAGCTCAGCTTTTCAGAAAAACTGTAATTCTAAATCCAGAGCACTTCTGAAAATATAGCTCCAGTGTGCATATTTCCTGTGCTGAATACAGGTAATTTTGTTAACAGCTTTAAAGATATTCTAGAAAGCCCCAGAGTTTTGTCAAGAATACTTGTGAAGAATGAAAGGTGATCTAGGGAACTCATAGACCAGCTTTTCATCTATGGAGGCTTAGGTTCAAATAATACCTTAGATTATATGTAATCTCTTGCGTGCATTTGCTGTTTTCCTGGTCAAAAGTTAGACACATACTTGAAGTGACAAAATTAACAAGTAACCAATGTGGAATTGCAGACAAGTGATAATTAGGACCAGTGGAAAAGCAGAAAATATATTTGTCAGTTATATAATGGAGCAAATTTTATTGTTACAATAATTAAACTGGAATAAAATTTCACTAATTATCTGACCAATTAATACTTTTTTGAATGTAATTGAATAATATTTTAAAATCCAAAACAACTATGATATTTATCCATCTACTTCTTAACAGCTAACTTGCAAAAGGCTGTGGGAAACATTTTCCTCTTTAAAAGTGCCTTGTTATGACATGCAAACAGTGTTGTGATGTAGCTAAGAATAACTTCCCAAAGAATAGCAATGCACTCTCATTGTGAAATGCCACAAATGATGTTCTTAAAGACTATGCTATTTCATGTTCATTTAAATAGAGACTCTGACCATTTTGTGATATTCTACTGCTTGCATTTATGGTGCTTTTCAGACTAGAGAAGCTTCTTGTGGACATGTAGTATTTTTGTTAGTCCCTGAGAAAACAACTAAATTGGAGCACTTAGGCTAACATATACACTGCAGCCCGGATCGATCCACTGGCAGTTGATTTAGTGGGTCTAGTTAAGAGTCCAGTGTTCCCTGTAAGTTGTGTGCGTGGAGGGTCCATCTAGGAGAAATTCAAATGTCACCCAGCTGATAAGCAAAGCACTTGCAGCTGGCAGCAGCCAACAGCATGTGTTTCTATGGGTGATACACACTGACCCATACTTTGGTGTGCATAACAAAATTTATTCAGCACATGGATGGAAAAAATTTGAGGGAACATTGGTTAAGATTCACCAAATTGACCACAGATCACTCTCCCGTCAACCTTGTTACTCAACCCCAGACGAGAAGAGTAAGAGAAGTTGACCCCACATTGTAGATCTCACAGTAACTTGACTTTTGGTACATCGACTCCAACTATGTTATTCATGTAGCTGGAGTTGCGCAGCTTAAGTTGACTTTCTGTAGATGTAGCCTTAGTGTAGAAAATTAGATCCTGTGCCCTATTTAATGCACCTGTTTGTTTCAACAGAAGTTATTATAGATGTAGATATAGATATAGATATATACTGTTGTAAATGAAATCAGAATTTTGACCTTAGACTTAGACTCTAAGCTCTGTGAGGAAAGGAAGGTCTCTTTGATCTGTATATCTGAAATCAAAATCTGGCCCTTACTCCATATTATGATATATGTAATATATAGTATTTTAACATAGAATATATAACATTCGGAAACAGTTAAGGATGCTAAAATGAGATACATCTGTGGTAATGAGGGTGCATACATGAAAGGATTAAAAGAACTGAAAGAATAATTCCAGCACCAAGCATTCAAGCTCTGTGTCATACTACACATGAGTCAGTCTTTTGAATTACCCAGAGTAGTGCTCATTATCGTACAGACAAAAACATGTGACAAGACTGCTTTTATGCTGGAATTTCACCCATCAATCAAAAGCAATTTTCCCACCTACCAAAAACTATTAAAAAGAGCTATTTTCTAATAGCCAGTTCAGAACAATTATATATCATACATAAGGATGTAAAAGTATTTCCTAGTCTACAAATACAATATTTATCATTCATCAAGAACTAAAATGTACTGGATAGTCACAAATCTATACCCTTAAAGCCATATACTGATCCCACCAAAGTCAATTAAAAAAACTATTGACCTCAATGACCCCAACATTTGTCTCACCTTTTTTTCTGTTTAAGGAATCTGTTGCACATTAATACTGTGTCTATGAATACTAATTGCTATAAGAAAATGTTTAAAACTACATTTTATTGCACACAAAAAACTATATTAAAAGGGATATCACTTTTCCCCACCATACAACTCCCAGGCTTCTCCCCAAAAAGTCTCTTTGTCTCAATCTAATTCCTCCAATGCTACCTCAGTCCCTGGCCAGCTCTTGTCCTCTCTGCATTTGAGTCAAGCTGCTTCCTCCTTCACATTGCCAGGAAGCCAACATGAGGAGCACAGAGGGCATATCTACACTGCAGGACTAAACTCAAAACAAGGTACATAACTTGAGCTACACTAATTGCATAGCGTAAATTGAAACAGCTTATTTTGAGTTTAGGTGCTGTTTACACAGCAGTTATTTCGAGAAAAAGCAGTCTTCCCCCAACTTCCCTTACTCCTTGTACAATGAGGGTTACAAGAGTTGGAGTAAGCAGTCCTCCGGCTCGACATTATTTTGACATTATGTTGAAATAAATGCTTGTATGTAAACACCGACTAACACTGCTGTATGGACACAGCCTGAGAGTCCAGAACAGTGTCTCCCTGCTTTCACTCCTGGCATCACAGCAGCCCACAACAACCACAAGCAGCAGTTGCGGGGGAAAACTTGCTCTTCCCTTGCGTTCCTGGGCTGGAGCATGCCCACAACAGACAGAATCATTGGAGAATTTAGCTGCCAAATGCTAACAAATCTCTACTGATTAAATTTGAATTAAGGATTTTACAGGCTGATAATTTGGACAAATGTATGTGATCTTTCACAGGAACAGCAAAAACCCTCCCACCCTATTACATGTGCCTATTCCAAAGCATGGAGTCACTAGATCTTCCCAATGAAACAGCTGAAATATTTTTTTGATGTGGACAAAACAACATATTTCTCCCAAATCGTGTTCTTAGAAATGGTCAAAGCACTTTAGCTGCAACTTTTCAAAAAATATCAGCCTGAGGAAGACACTCAGAAGGGAATTTTCAGTCCAAATGTTTGAAGTTATAAGCAACTTAAAACTTCAAATGGAAAGTATTGGATGTCCTTAACCATTAGCAGCACAACCAGCCCTATAAGCACAATAAAGCCCAACATCCTCCTACAGAAGAAAACTAAGAAAGGGAAAAAGAAAGGGTAGGCACAATCAGCAATAATTTCTGAATAAGCTACTAGCCCATGCCTCCTATCAGACAGTTACCCAGTAATGCTATAGCTGTGATTGTGGTCTAGCAAGACAAAAGTAATTTTGATTAAAAGTATAAAGAGCTGGATGTAAGTATTAAATGGAAACCCTTTAGATATCTCACCTCAAAACAATACCTCTTGATGAATTAAACACACAGGACTATAGGAACAACAGTTGATTGATTTTAAAGGGTAACCTGAAAGAAATTTTAAAAAGGACTTGTGCCCTTTTGTGCTTCTCTACAATGTATGAAAAAGCCTGAAAATGTCTTTGTCTGTTTGCATGTCAGGCCCTTCCAGCCCACCCTGGAAGTCTCTGATGTCTAAAGAAGTAGTGGAATGGTGACATCACCAAAGCCAAGAATGTGCAAGTTGAGAAAAGAATGGATTGCTTTTGTTAATACAACTCTAACTTCAAATGATGAATTAACATTTCAGATAAAGGAAGTCTTTGTTAAAGATTCAGCATCCTGCCATTTCAGTTAAGGTGTAAAAGATCACAAATAAATGTGCTGTGAGACCTCCAAATGGTTCCCCACATAAATAACAAAAAGCAAACTTTGCATTCCTCATCTTCCTGAGGAAGTATATTTAGTGGGAGGGGGGAGGCATTCACCACTTCCAGCAAGGGAAACCCAAGTGCCCAGCAGAAAAACTCATGCTAGATACTATCGGCTGGGTTCTCCCTCTCCCCAGCTGGTAAAGTGCTTTGACAGCTTTAACTGAAATGTGCTATATACATGTAAATGATGAATGCTGTTATCTTTAATTGCACTTTAACATTATCTTCCAACCAGCTAGGAGATTCTTTGTTTGGATGGTTTTAATGAACTAATTCATGCTTCTGTATTTGAAATGTTCAGCCAATATATTGCAATGATTAACTTAACACCTACTAACGCTTTTTATAACAAAAGTTCACTTCATTTGGATAATATAATCTGATGGTTGGAATGTCTTCAAAAATCAATTTGTTATTTTAAATGTCTAATTTTCTTTAAATTTCATTGCACATGCAGAATCAGAAACCTAGTTATGGCTGAGCTGATCCTGCTCAAATGTAAAAATATGTATAAGTGTGACATTGATAAAATGTACTATTACCTCACAACAGTTTACCTGAATTTTGAGCTGTATCCTGATATAGCATAAAAGCAATGTAAATCTAATTGTAAACAAACACAAACACACACACACACACACACACATACACACACACACAATACTACATTCATATATATAACTAACAGACTTACCTGGCATTGCCCAGGTCCTTCAGGGCAGAGCCTTGGGGTTCTAGGGTGGTGCAGGAGGCTGAGGGCCATGGGCCTATTCTCTCCCCTACCCCAGACTACCCTCCCAGAGGCCTGTTCTCACCTCCCCTCCAGGTCTCACACACACACACACACACACACTCCCACCTATTTGGAGCCTGTTTTCTCTCCGCATGGGCCACTCCCCCGCCCACCCGGGACCTGTTCTCTCCCCACCTCCAATGCTGCAGCTAAGGACTGGGAGGGGGAAAAGGGTTTGAGGTGGGGGGCTACTCACTCTGTGTGCTGGCAGGCAAGATGGCAGAGCCCCAGCCCTGCTGGCTACTCCCTTGATGGTGCAGTTGCCCCCACGGGACACTCTGCAGGATAGCTCTCCCCTGCAGACTCGCTGACCCCACTGGCCACTCTCATATCATGTCCCTCTGAAAGCAGCCCCTCCCTTTACATATTATGGAAAGCTATCACTTTCTCCGGGCTTCTGGTTCTCCTGGCACAACCAAACCCTGGCTTTGCTTTAAGTTAGGAGAAGAGGAAGCTGCCTACCTAATTTGGTAGCTCTAGTCTTATCATTTAGGAGGAGTTCTTGAATGCACAGACTTGCAGACAGACACACAGAAAGACACACAGAAAGCTAGATAGATAGATATCTTTAAAGAAGCTAGATCTACCATAAAGGAGATGTTGCAATGTACCTGATAAGGAGGCTTTTCATTCATACAGAGCAGAAACGTTTTGACCTTCTTCATTTTCAGACACTACAAAAATGTCACACCTTCTATCTAAAATGATCTCCTCCCTTCTGCTTCTGCCATCTGGAGTCCTTTGCTTTCTTTTATGTTACTCCAGAGAACCACGGGTATTTTTAGGAAATCTCGACCTGCATAAGTTCAGCTACATCATTGCTCAGGACAGCACCTCCCTCTCCCCACTAGTCAGCTTTTGGGTAAGTGCTGGCTCAGTTCTGGCAAGCTAAGTATGTCCCTTTGGTTTACAGAGCAATCTCTGTCTCTCTCTCTCTTTCTCATGTTTAAGCATTTGTTCAATATCCCCTTGTCTAATTGTTAGTCCACTTGTCCCTCTGAATCCTATTGGATTTATTGCCAAAGAGGTGTGGTTTTATGTGTATCCAACTCATTTCAAATACGTCTCAGTTATATAAATTATGTGTACAGCAGAGCAAGGCAGCACCCTGTCAGGTTGATACTCAGGAGGAATACCCCCAGGAGAGACTCGGGAAGGAAGGATTGTGTCTCCTTGCATCCTCCAGTGTCCAAAGCGAATACACAATCCAACATCTATGCAGCCTGCTCCCCTCTCTGAGACCAGTCAGTTCTGCTACTCAAATTGGAGGGGAAGAGTAGCCATAACCTCAGCTTCCCTCCACTACTCCATGTCTCTTTTCAGTGTGAGGAGGAAGCAGAGCAGTCCCTTTGCTTGGATCTGAGGAAGGCACCTTGTGCAGCATCTCCATTCTAACAAACCCCCTTAAGAGACAACAACAGTCTAGCCCCTTGAGGTATGTAACCACATAGACTCAGCCAGTACATTCTTAGTAATGTGTCTGGATGGAGTGGATCTTTTTATTGAGAGGCACCCTCCTGGATGTACAGTCAACTTGACAAACCCAGGCTCCTTAGTTATTGTCTGTTGCTGTCACTGACCTATCTAGTGCTAAAGTTCGGCTTCTCTTCTGCTTGTCCCTAATTCGCTGTTGCTTAACCAAGCCTTGTTCTGTCCCATCCTTTAGAGTTCTCCTGCTACTTCCTTTTTCTTGCTCTGATCCCAAAGCAAATTTCTTCCTTCAAGGGGAATATTAAATCCTGTCTCCTCTATTCCTCTAAAGGTCTGACTCATCCCAACTGCACTACCAGGTATTATCATGCTCAAACTGTCTACTAACCTCATTCTTAATGGCTATGCTAGTAAAGAAGTGTCTCTATGTGCAAAGGCTCTTTGGTGTCTTTTACTAGTTAATTCCTGCATGATTGTTTCATGCCCCTTTACACTGAGGTATTTATTGCCAAACATTGCACAATACTTTGTAGTAATAATGAGGGAAATACTGTAAGCAAAATATTACTCATTATATGGTATTTTAAAACCCTATGCTAAAAACATTACTCATTTAGTTCATTTATTACAAGCATGTCTCGTCCCTACAATATCAAAGCATAGCACAGACACCAGTGAATTATGCCTCACAAGAGCCCTGGCATAATGTGTACCCATGGATACAGAGAGGTATCATTTTGTCAGAAAAAGAGACCAAGACACAGAGAAATGAAGTTGTTGGAATTTCCTCCAAGATAGCAATGATCATATTGCATGCTGTATAATTTTTTTTAAAATATCCTGACATTTGGAGCCAACTGAGTAATATTGGGCCCAATCCTGACAGGTGATGAATACGTAGGCTCTTTCCATCGCCCTGAACCTGCTGTAGTCATTTGTTCCTATGTAAAATACACATTGTTACCAAATCAGTACATCCTCCTTCCATGTATTGCATTCACATGCTTTGCACTGCTTTACATGATCACACTAGGTGACAGGCACTAGAGAATGAGGCCCACAGACTTTTATGGGCACATGGAACATCTCAGAATTAGGCCCATAATAAACATTTCTGGACATTGCCAGGTTTGTGGCATTTTTGTATTGTAAATGCAAATTATTTGTGATTAATTTTCTCACTCGGTGCAGTTTTTTGTGAAATACTGTTTGTCACATTTACAACACAACACTAAGGAAAAGCTGTTCTTTCTGCCATGCTGAGCTGTTTGGCCAGAAGCTCTCCAGAGATTTTTGTGAGAGCTCATTTATAATGCCATGCTACAGATTAAATGCCTTTGCTAAAATTTCTGTCCATGGAGGTTATGTTCTAGTTTTGTATCAACACTGTTTATCTGAAATCATACCCATTTTAGAGGACAATCAGAAATATTCTCTTAGTATAAAAGTGCCCCTGGACAAAGAGCTTCCAACTATCAATACAAATGATTTCAAACCCTTACCTGCTTTCTTTTATAGTCACTTCTGTAGTGCTATGAAAAATCATTTTACTACAGTACAAATTTAAAAGTTATGTGGATTTTGATTTTTATACTTTACTATATAGGGTCAAATGTATTACAATACAATGAATATAGGTCCTGAAATATGGGATTTTTTAATTATTACTATTATCATCATTCATTCTGAATTACACACATACATTGAGATTGGATGTCTTCCTAAAATAAATGTTCTAGTATACCCAGAAGTTATGGGCTTGATGCAGGAATCATTTGGTAAAATGCCTTGGACTGTATTATGCAGTAGCCCAGACTAGATGGTCATAATGGTAGTTTGTGGCCTTTAAAAAAAAAAAGATATATATATTCAGAAACACCAGTCAGTCTAATAGATAAGTCCAAAGGATAAGAAAGAACACAACTAGCCAATGCCTTAGGAAGTGTAGATTTGTGTATCTCCAATAGTTACACTAGGTGAGGATCCATTCTGTGTGTTTTGGGCTTCACCTCCTTTGGGTATTAGAGTGTCAAGATCTGATTTCCCAAAATGGATGTCGAGAGTTCCAGCAACAAGCTTGGGAAGAAAAGCCTGCTCTAACTTGACAACTGTACAGTATTGGGTGGTGGCTGAGTGGACATGCTGGAAACTGAATGATGCAGACTACAATTGACATACTTAGTACCACCCTCTGCTGCTATTTCTGACTGCAGCATGCTCACAGGAATATCAGTCTCAAATGAGACTGATTGTTACTCCTGAGATACCTGGTGAGGTTGTGAGCAAGTTAGCTCTTCTTCTAGAGTTCACATTATTAGGGATATATCCTACCCACACCCACATGGATGTGCCGAGCATGGCAGGAGACTGCTTCTTGCTCCCACTTTTACCAGCTAGACCTCACACAACACATGGTAGGCCTCTGCCCTTTTTGCAATCAACAACTCTAGATCACAGTGCTTACATCTAAGGAAAGTGGGGAAGAAAGAGCTCAGTTTACTCAACACTGAATAAATATAAAAAATACTGGTGTGATGGATCAAATCCTTCTGTGCAAAGAATACAACCAACAACAGCAGCACAAGCTCTATCACCTGGATCTACCAAAATGCCTTTACCCTCACCTAGAGGACACAGCTCTAGAGATAGCAGGATTCAAGCTCCATGGCAAGCCAATTTTTGATCACTGACACAATATTTGTCCACCATTAGTTAGACTTTATCCACCTTAAGTTCACATGCATTAGAGCCATCCAAGAGTTGTTAGTTTGTAAGGACTTGTGGGCACTACAGACCTGAATCTAATCTGAAGCAATAGCCTAGATGTGAAGAATCTCCATGTTCCATTATCAGTTTCCTGAGTCATCAGATCTGTGGGGGGGGGGGGGGAGGAGGGGAAATCCTAGTTTGTAATAGGGGTGTGAATATTGAACTGGTTAACCAGTAAACTTCTCCCCTTAACAGAGCTTAATAGATGAGGCTTACCAGTTAAGGTTAACCTGTGGGGACCGGGGCAGCTCCCTGCCTTCTGCTCCAGCCTAGCGGAACTGCTCCAGCCTAGCGGTGGGCAGGAGGCTGGAGCAGCCCCCCTCCTACCCCATCTTTAATTGGTTAACCAGTTAAACAATATGTTAAACAATGGGATTTTACATCCCCAGTTTGCAACAGTGCATGCTCTCTTATTAATACACTGAGGTTACGTCTACACTGCAGGCTTCTTGTGCAAGAACTTTTTGCGGAAGAGATCTTCAGCAAAAAGTTCTTGCGCAAAAGCCCGTCCACACTGCCATGTGCTTTTGCACAAGAGAGCATCCACACTGCTATGGACGCTCTTGTGCAAGAAAGCTCTGATGGCCATTCATAGAATGGCCATCAGAGCACCTGTGCTTTTTCCGATAGGCAGGGGCGGATGAGAGTTTTGCAGGGCCCAGGGCAGCACAATATCGCAGGGCCCCCCCTTTGAAGAAAAAACAGAAAAAAGGGGTCCCCCCTGTGCCCACTCCTCCAGTAGCCCCACACTGATCATGTGAGCTACCCCTCCTCATCCCCTCTCCTAACATCTCCCTCTACACACCTGCCCTATCTCTCTCCTCTGGCGCTGGTCCCTCCCCTGCAGGTGTCTGCCCTTCTGCTTCACCCCCAGAATCCCCTGGCACCTGCACCTTCCCTTACCCTCCTGGTGCCTCCCCTTCCCTCACTGCCCCTGCGCCCTTTGCCCTGTTTTCCTGATGCCCACCCCTCCCCACCCTCTGCCCCCATGCTTTCACACATGCCTTGCTCCATCCGCCTTCCTCATGCCCACCCCTCCTTTCAAGCCTTCTCCCAGCACCTTCCTCTCCCCCCTTTAGCCCTCAATGCCCTTACCCTCTCATCTCCCAGCATCACCCTGTCCCCCCCTCCCACTGACACCTCCCCTCCTGCCCTTTTCCTCATTGTCTGCACTTGGCTCCCTGGCATTTGTCTCTCCTCCCCTTTCTTCTCCTGACCTGCCCCCTTCCCCTCAGCACAAGCCCCTTCCTCTGCCATCCACCTTATGCCTTCCAGTGTGCAGGGGGGCCGCGACCCCGGCCCAGGCTCCAGGCCACGTGCCGAACCAAGCGGTGCAACGCTGGGCTGCACGGTTTTGAAGTCCCGGGCCGTGACGTCACGCCACGCCACGCCACACCACGCCCGGGCGTCTCCCCTCTCAGCTGTTGCGCGGCGTTTCAGCACGCCGCGCACGCGCTCCCTTCGCCCCACGTGGCCCGTATTGGCCGGCGCCGGGGAATGTCAAAAGTGCGGGGCTGCGGCGCCCCGCCACAATCCCCCCCTTCCTCCTCCAGCAGCCACCGGCCGGCCCTTCGGCGGACGGCCCACCGGGAAGTTCCCAGTATCCTGCTGGGCCAGTCCGCCCCTGGCGCTGGCGCCGGGCCTATTAAAGCACGGGGCCCGGGGCAGCCGCCCCGCTCGCCCTGCCCTATATCTGCCGCTGCCAATAGGGGTTTCTTGCACAAGAAACCCTTGTTGTCCATCCACACATGCCTTTTTGCACAAGAGCTCTTGCTCAAAAAGGCTTATTCTTTGTAAAAACAGGAATAACTCTTGCGCAAAAAGCCCTGTCTTCTGACAATCTACTGTACTTTTTCTTGCACAAAAACGCGCTTGTAGCGTGGATGCTCCGGGAGTCCCAAAACAGCCGGTTTTGCACAAAAACTCTGCAGTGTAGATGTAGCCTGAGTGGAGTTAACTGTGGTTGAACAGAATATATTTGGGGCAAATCTGCTGAGCTACTATGTATAGTCAGTATAGGATGATTTTCTCTATTTGGGATTATGGGCTATTAGGTGGTGACCTGGTTACAGTGTGGTATCGTACTGCTTTTCTCATGACCTTTGAGAATCTTTTGCAGTAAAAGCCCAACCTGATTTCATTTTCAACTTCTAATTCACCTTTGCCTTTTTTTTTTTTAAACACATCTCCATTTTCTCTTTCCTAGCTCTTACCAGCTCATATCCAGTCTGCTCCTCTTCATCTACAGGGCCCTACATCATGCTCTTGTTCCTACCTGTGCTGTCACACTCATTTTCCTTATGCTCTACTCCAGGCTCCAACATGACTCTTTTTGGATTTGTGAATGCTCTCCTGCTGCCTCATTCAGGCTTCTTGTCTTCCTTCAGCCTCATTCTCTCCTTTGAAAACCTTCCTTGTAACCACAATTTCTCCACAGGATCTCTCCTGACTCCTCCTCATACATAGTCCCCATGATCTCCTTTTGAACTGGCACCTTTTCCTTTTCTTGCATTTGTCTTATTTAGATAAGCTCTTCAGGGCAGATGGTGTGTCTTATCTATGTTCATGTGTGAATTTATACTGCTATGGGAATGATTTATATAGTAATAAAATCGGAACTAAAGGTTGGACTAGGTCAGTGGTCTATGGATAACATCAGGCAACTGACAGTGTATTTGTTTAGATTTCTTTGAAATGTATGTATCTATATTCTAAGTGAAAGTAAATAGATAAAGCATTATATAAAACAAAAGAGACCAAAGGTAAAAAGTAGACTCTACCCTTTGTTAATTTTGTCAAGTCAATGAGATCATTAATACCTACACTGGACTATTAATACATTCTCCCAAATCATCTTCCCCTTCTCACTCCTTCCTTAAAAGCCTGAGAAAACATGTGGGTCTTTCAACATGCCCTGGAGGTCAATGGATTTGGGCTGCACTGTACCAAGAGGGGAGCAAATTCCACCTTAAGCTCCCTCTTGGATTCCTGTTTGATTTTCCCCCAGTGCTCTCTCTCCGCCCCCCTCGGGTTCTAGCTTGGGAGGATGAAGTTATCAAGTCTTACTATAAAAATAACTAAGCATTAAATCAAATCCCTGTACCAGATGTGAGATGCTTGGGAAGGCAACTTCAGGGCTAAGGAAGCATACTGAGAGCGGGGAAAATATTTTTCATACCTGGAATGGTTCTGATGGCTGTTGGCAGGAGCTAACTTTTTCCTCTAGCAGCTGCAGCATTTCTCTTCATCAATCCCTTGCTTTATCCCTGCAGGTGGTAATGGGTCAGTCAGCGAGGACCAAAAGTTTAAGTGCTAAGATGCCATGGCTTCTCATGGTAGATATTTTTTCAGGAACAACCTAAGTGGAAGTGGAAGCAGGAAGTTATTGGGAATTATGCAGTTGACTTCAATGAGTGAGTTCAAGCTCTAACTGGGCAAAACTCCCACTTGTCCTCAATGGGAATTTTTCCCAGTTAAGGATTGCAGAATATGTTTATTAAGGCCAAATTAAATTGCATCCATACAATTTGCACATAATAGCTCTGTATTGCATGTGCAAGAGGTACTCAAGCATGCATATTGGACAATTGTGCATTCATAAAGGTACTCATAAAATAGTTTGACTATGAGCTGTGAGCTGTTTGTCTGGAGAGATGCAGAATACACCCATGATATTATCTGAAAAACAAATGCACAAAGCTAAACTATTAAGCCTTTTCACAACCAGATCATTACACCACATCCAAATAGCTTTTTTAATTCAACTCTCCACAAAATCTTTCACATAAAATCAAATACAGTAAATTAGCATATTTGTAATTTATATTCTTTATTTCATAACCACAGCTGAATTAGACACTACAAGATGATATAGGTTGGATTTGAACCCACCATCTCTAGTGTCCAAAACTAGAAGAATGTGACACAAAAACATGTAACTGCCTAAGTAACACCTGACATCTCTGCCATTCTAAGACAAGAACACAGCTCAATCCAATATGCACATATTGTAGGACATTATGAGTTAGATATGGGCCCCAGCTGCAAACTAAATCCAGATTTCAGCACCCATCCATTCCATGTTTGGAGCATTAAAATCTGGCACGTGAGCTTATGTGATTACATAAAAGGGAGTCAGCTGCAATATCTAGAATCCAGATCAGATTCCAACACCGAAATACCAAAGTATAAAAGATTTGGATCTGGGCCCAACTCTGATGAAGTTTTTCTGAATTCCTTTAAGCCTTATTTCATCCTTTTCTTACTCCCATTTTGACTTTTCCATACTGTCTTCCCTCTCCTTCCTGTTTCCTCCATTGCTTGCTTTCCACTCTCGGCCAACTAAATGAATGAGATTTTTTTTTTAAATGAGCTAACTAATGTAGAATTCAAACTAAATTCTCACATTCAAACTCCCCTTTACCTTTCCATCCACTCATGCAAACTTCATGCCCATTCCAGTTCGAAACTTCGCAACTGGCCCTTTAATGACTTCAAAATGGGCTATGCCAAAAATCAAGATATGGATACACCATAAGCCACAGGGAAGTCTACATGTTATTCTAAATTTTTAGTGTCTCACGTCAATATTAAAATAAAGCTAACCATGCAATACAAATGAGATGTTTGAAACTGAACTCTGCATATCTAAATCTAGTTAACATTTCCTTCTCTACACCAACCTTTCAGAGAATCAAAGTGTCCCTAAACACTCCAGCTTTTCCTTTGGATTTCTTCCCTCAGTACAAGTGAATCCTATCCCTCATATCAAAAGGAATGACAAAAATGGAAATGTAGCAAGTTAAGCTTTCATAGTAGCTCACTGGTGTCTTGTTGCATTTCAGAATTCATTACTACATCATAAAAACCACAGAAATGCAAGAGAATAATTCATTTTGTCACAAAATAGAACAATTCTGTTGAAGCATTCATGCTCAGTTTTTAGCTTTCAAGATACCAAAGTTCAAATGTTGGTTTTAAGAGTTCTATAGAGAATGAGACCAGGGAGAGCCTTCAGTCCCAATGATATAGAAGAGGAGCAGCAGCTACAGGTTATATGCTCCCAAGTGTCTTGTAAGGCCTACTCTCATACAACAGGCCTGAGACCAAACTTTCCATGCCTGAAGGCTCCTACAAACTGGGAGGAAGGGTAAGAAATGGGGAGAGCTCAGTTTCAACAACTGGAAAGAAGTAAGTACCAGTCAGTAAATGAGAAACCCAGTTCAGCTGGGGATCACAGGAAGCCACCAACTGCAAGTGCAGCCGAATCAAAGTAACCCTAGCTTTTTCCTAAACATAGGTAACTGTTAAGGGAAGGGACTTCTCCCCACTGCAGAGCTTCTATCATTGGTGGAAGGGGGAAAGAAAGTGCTGTTTCCAGGGAAATTGGGAGAAGAGAGGAGGTATTTGCATGATGAGTAAGGGTGGGAGAGTTGCTGCTTGAAGAGTGGGGAGGGTAAGAAAGAGGTGACCCTGCTGATAGGGTGTGAGGAAGAAAGCTCTCATCTAGGAGCTCTTGAGGAAGGGAGAGAAGATGTCTCCACATTACTCTAGTGGCAGCATCTCCTCTTCCTGCTTCTCACTGAAGCAGCATTCATGACTCCATACGCACCCATCTTGAACTAGTCCAGAGCTGCTGGCAAACTGGGAGTTCCTCTCCCTTCTCTTCTGCTAATGCCAGTGGAGTAGACAGGGAGGAGCTGGTCTCTACTATTACAAGCACCAGGTTCGGCAAACCCCACCCCCACTCCAAAAGGAAAAGCTTTGATCTGCACATTCAGGCTTTGTCTTCACTGCGAGTTCTTCCAGCAGAAAATATGCTAATGAGGGACTCATTAACATAAGTCGCAACATCATTAGCATATTTTCTGCCATTTCTTTTTGCGCAAGGGGTTTTTGCACAAAAAGAAGCAGTGTGGATGGGACAGGTATAAGGATCTTGCACAAACCGGGGGTTTGGCGCAACAAAAAAGTCCACACTGCTTCTTTTTGCGCAAAAACCTGGAAGAACTCACAGTGAAGACGTAGCCTCATTGTCCTTGGTAGCAAGACCAGGAGGCTTCCTCCTATCCACCTTTCAACCAAACTAGCTCACAGACAAAAGGGCTTCCCTTTAGAGCCTCCCAATTGCTGAGACTGGACTCCTAGACATGGGCGCTGTTAGGCTCTCACCAGCAGCCCACTGCCACTGATACTGCACTGACTGCCTTGCTAGGTCTCTCATCTTGGGACTCCATACCCCATTTTGCTGGATTCTTCAGAAAGATAGATGGCATGGGCTGGGGGACTGACATGGGGGCTCAGACACAGCAACAATGTAGCTGTTGTTCTCCTCCCATTTCCAGTGTCATCTCTAGGCCCTTCCCAATCCCTAAACTCTTTAAGGGAATTGCATTTCAGTCTGACCATGGCTTTTATCTGCCAAATACAGTAGGTTTGGGTGGGGGGGCCTAAGAGGACATAGGAGAAGCCCAGTTTTCGGAATAACTCTGTATGGGCTTCTATATTAGTAAAAGGTAAGAGAGATTGGAACTACTGTTGAAAGCATGTATAAGGATGGCAGAATGTGGCTCTGAGAAAGGATTAGATTCACTGTGATGTTCTTAAAAACAAATCTCAGAGTCTCCTGAATAGAAGCAGACCCATATATCAATAGGCGCTGTCTTTTCATCCATGTATTTTCCTGCTGGTCTGCATTTCGGATTTTTTTTCCTGGCTCTAGTATTTCCAATTGTACCCATTGCATTACATTCTCAGTGATATCCTGCCTCCCACATTATTTCCCTTGGAACATAAATAGGCAAAAAACTGAAGAATTCCAAGAACTGCTACTGGCCTCTTTCAATACTGCAAAAATCAGAAAGACTATCAGTTGGCATTTTTTATTATTCCCATTTCAAGGAACAGCTGCTTTTCTCCTCCACTGGCGGCCTGCCAAAAATCCAAAGCAGCTAGTTAACACAGAACTGTCAATAAACCATAAAAAGTGGTCCTGATAAAGTAATCAGGAAGGGATATAATTTAATCAGATCCTAGGAACAGTGAGAAATAATTGGGATTACTAATCAGGTAAAGGGGATATCTCAGGAATAATTTATATTGAATTGATGGAACACATTGCATCAAACACATCATCTCGGGCAGAAATTTTTCATGCAGGCATTCCTCATTATGACTGCTAATCTCTGTGTCATGTTCAATGTGCAAATTAGATGAGAATCTGCTTCCTTTTTTGCTCCTGCTGAAGCTGGCTTTTTCAGTGCCACAATTCTGCATCAGTAAAATCCTGGCCGGGTTCTCTGGAGAGCACTATTTTCACTACTGCTTTGATGGGAAAGGAAAAATATATTGGCACCGTGGATCAAACGCAGAGTTCACTAGAAATTGACCTGAGATCTTCCAAAGACATATAGCTGTCAGGCATATGTGGTGTGTATAAATTAAATGCCTACTAGGATTTCCAGCACCTGCATCTTTCAATGAAAACCTTATACAGCTTTCAAATTCAAAGGCACGTCATTAGTAAGTGCTTGATGATAGTGGCCATAAAACTGTGGTTGCATATAGCACACAAGAAACTCCGCTACCATAGGCCTCCAAAGGTTGGAAAGTTTCACTGATTTTCTTTCTCAGACATCCAAGGCTGAAATCATGGCTCATGGCCTCATGGAAATGACTGGGAGTTCTGCCATTGACTTCAATAGGACCAGATTTTTACCCTAATGCTTATTTATAGTTTATCCAAATCTTTTTGCCATTTTCACCCTCTAGGGTTGCTAGGTGCCCAGTTTTTGACCGGAACACCGAGTTGAAAAGGGATCCTGGTATCTCCAGTCAAGTCGACAGTGCAGTGGGACTAAGGCAGGCTCCCTGCCAGCCTTGCCTCTGCACATCTCCCAGAAGCAGTGGCATGTCCTCCCTCCACCTCCTATGAGCGGGGGCTGCCAGAGGGCTCTGCACACTGCCCTCGCCCCAAATGGTGGCTCTGCAGCTGCATGGGGGGGCACCTGTGGACAGGGCAGTGCTCAGAGATGCCTAACCATACCTCCATGTAGAAGCCGGGGGTGGAACATGCCACTGCGTCCAGGAGCTAGTAGAGGTAAGTGGCACCCAGAGCCTGCACACCCCCCCACCCCCACCCCCATTGCCACAACTCTCTGACCCAGGCAGGCCTCATCCCCCTTCCACTCTCTGAACTCTTCAATCCCAGCCTGGAGCCCCTTCCAACATCCTGAACTCCTCATTTCTGGCCCCACCCTAGAAGCTGCACTCCCAGCCCAGAGCCAGCACCCCTTCTCACAGCCCAACTCCTTGCTTCAGCCTGGAACCTCCTCTCATACCCCTCAACTCCACCCTCTGCCCAGAACCCCCCTCTTGTACTTCCATCATTCCTCATCCTTGGCCCTACCCCAGAGCCCACATCCCCATCCAGAGCCCTCACTCCCTTTGGCATCCCAATCCATTGCCTCAGCCCACAGCCCCCTCCAGCATCCTGAATTCCTCATTTCTGGCCCAACCCCAGAGCGCACACTCCCAACTGGAGTCTTCGCCCCCTCCTGAATCCTACCCTCTGAGCCAGTCCAGGGAAAATGAGCACATGAGTGAGCATGAGGAGAGCAAGTGACAGATGGAAGGGGGATGGAGTGAGCAGGAGTGGGGCCTCAGTGAAGGGGGAGGATAGGGGTAGAAAGTTGGCAACCCTATCTCCCTCTCTTTTTGCCAGATAGTCCTCTCCTCTATTTCATTCTAGTCCCATTTTTTTCATTACCACCTATCAAAGCAGATAAATCCTTTCCTTTTTCTACCCTTAATGTTGTTCCTATCCATCCATCCCTACTTTCAGCAACAATTCCTAAAATAGACCTGCTTCTTTTCTTGGCTCTGACATTGACTCTCTGTCACCAAATGCACTTCCTTGTGCTTCACTTTCACCATCTGCTAAATGTAGGGCACTATTTGCCCCCCATTTTAGAAGGCTTTGATATCCTTGCAACAAAAATGCTCCCATGCCATAAAATTCCATTTCTGGCATCCAACAGTCCTGCAATATCTTACTTGATGTCTGGCCAAGTCCTTCACAGGCTCTCAGCAAGTCTGTTTGGGGCCAGCTGCTATCTTCAGACCTTACTTACTCTGAGCTTCTTTAGATTAGAAACACACCTGAATGCATTATGTACTTCTGCCCTTAGAGGTCATCCCATTGGAAGATAACTCTCAGCCAACCATGACACAAACTTCACCTGCTAAGCCCCGAAACAGGATTTGTGTGATATAACAATAGGTTAGACAGCTTAGTGAAGGTTCAGGTTCTGCAATGTATCTACAGAGGTTCTTATTCCCCAGTTTTTCCAACCCTACTGAAAAGACATACACTTTCAAAAGCTGAGAAGGAGTTAGGCCATGACCAACTTTCTACCTGTGAGATCTGCTGCACCTTTTGGTACAGATTTTTATTTTAGAAGCCACTAGTTCCTACAGCGAGAGATAGAAAAATAGAAAGAAGACAAAATAATATAAATACATGTAGATACACTTGTACTCGTTAGCAGGATTTATGCATGGATAAGCATAGAGTACCTCTTTTTTATATTAATGCAACTTTGCAAATGGAAATGCTATGAAACTGTTTTTATGAAGTCAAAAGAAAAAACAATTCACACTAGGCATCAAATTGATTTTTATTTTCCCTCTAAGCTCTGACAGATGAATAAACATGACTAGCAATCACATGGGAACAAACCAAAAAAAGCTACCTTAAAACAAGAATGAACACTTGATATTTAGCCACCATTAATGTACTAATGTGCCTGGTCTAGTGACATGATCCTGAACAATTGGAGACAAGGAGAACTGCAAGTTCTTAGCACCTTTCAAGATCAGACTTTAATTAAGGTAATCTATCTTGTCTGTCTGCACTCTTGTACACTGGCTACACACAATTCCAATATCATAAAAAATAATATACTACACATTCTTCATTGTCACCTATTCTTGGCTCTCCATCCTCTCCTGTAGACAACCCTGTATTGCTTTATTTTTGTTGTTCTTGGGAAAAGCGTATTAAAAATAAAAGAGGCTGTCAACATAATGGCTCAAGCAGAAGAAATGTGTGGAGTGGATGTGGCAGTCCTTGGAGGAATATGAAAATGGTTGCTGAGAGGAATGGTGTTTGGGTTTCTTATTTAATGGCTGGGGCTGGGTTTACTGCATGTGATAGCGAGGGTGCTATGGTAATTGCTTGTTATTGTTGAATAGCAGAGCAATTATCCTAGCAAACTCCTGCCTAACTTGTCAGCACATAAATTAAAGCTGCCTAGAGGCAGCACCTTCCTTTAGACAAACCGTTCCAAGTTGTTTTTTTGTTTTTATTTTAAATGAAGTACACAGATTAACCAGACTAGCAACATAATTCTGTTTCCTCTTATTCCATTATTTTACCCCATCCCTCCTTCTCTACAACACAGTGGTTTTCAACCTTTTTTTTTTTTTTCTTTTTTTTTTTCATTTTTTTGGACCCCTTGGGAAATTTCAAACAGAGGTGTGAACACCTTTGGAAATATCTTATCTGTATATAGAGTTGGATAGTGTTCAGTCAGTTTTTAGCATACCCTTACGCATGTGGAGAACCATTGACCGAATGCATGCAATGAAGGAAAGGAATCACAATGTGGGAATCTTGATGAAGAACGCTTCTGAAGGAAAAACTAGATTCCGAAGCCTTTCCACTAAATTAATATTATGAAATTTATTAGGAAATTAAGTGCCAGAATGCTTGTGCATTTGCTAAATAATTCTAAACAAAAACATTTTGCCATTAGTGATCCAAAGTATGTTATTAACTGTGCTGTCAGTCACTGTGTGTAAATGTAGTGCATGGCAGGATAAACATCACTGTGTAAGTATAGCCTGTAGGTGATATGATGTCATTTGTGCTAAATACCAACTGAACTCCAAATCTCCTGTTCAGATGATTGAACAACCCTTCACATATCATAGGGTACCAAAGGACACAGGCATGCTCAGTCAACTCACAAGCTGTTACTAACTTGACCTCTCCTTCAATACATATTAGTTCCACCTAGGTGGCTTTGGTCTTATGGGACAAATGGTGGAGGGAAGCGGGGTAAGGGAAAATGACTGTATCTTTACTGCTGTCAAAATGATACCATGATGGTCCATGAATATCATTTTTCTCCACTGAAAAAAATGCTTTCAGAGCATTTCTTTCTGTTTATAATCTACTCATAAATAAAAAGGCCCAAATAATACTTCCAAGACAAAATAAAACTCCAGCACCCATGTAAGAGGGCAATATCCAATATTATGTATTCGGTAGAGTTCACAGAGCATACATTTTTAAAGAACATCACAATGAATGTCCTTAAAGGAATGCTGTTAAACAAGAATGAGAAATAATGGTTTAGAAACCTATTTTCAGATCATGGAGACTGTTGAACAATTGATTGTCAGACTAAGAGTCTGATATTGTCAACAACCAGCCCGATGAATAACAGGCTTAGTGAACTGATCCGGCTCCACCTGCAAATATTTATACAGGTGCTTAATATCACGTATATCAGGTGCTTAATATCACGTAATCGTGATATGGGCTGGCTAGGACACTACCTACTTAATAACCACTGAAGGTGCTAACAGCTCTCTGAGTGGTATCCTTCCTGTCTTAGCAATCTATCTATTGACTTTGATTTTTATCTGCTTAGTTTTTAAGTACCCATTCTCCAGATACTTAATGATGCTCTGTCTCACACACCCCTTCCTTTTTTCTTTTTCTCCCCCCTTCCCTTCCCCTCTCCTATTTATTTCGAGTTTTCATATCCCCTACTCACAACTCCGATCATCTGAAGAAGTGGGCTGTGCCCACGAAAGCTCATGATACCATCTACATGTTTTGTTAGTCTATAAAGTGCTACCAGACCATTTGTTGTTTTTTTCTGTAACTGACTAACTCGGCTACCCCTTGAAGCTCCTAAACATTTCCACTGTCATTTCATTTAGTATTAATTCAAGATAAACAGCACTTCAAAAGCACCTTCTACACTGTCGTCAGGAATGAGAAAGGGGAACAGAGCGAGTTAACAGAAATGATTTTCACATACTCCTAGGCTCGTTTGGCTGCACCCGATTATGGATCGAACCTCCTTCATCCTAGTTAGTACATCAGCACTAGCCTGTACAGTTAGTATAGTTGCTTCAAGAGCATCAAGTTTACCCAGCCATCTAGGGGTATTCTGCCTCTTACGGCCTCATTTACTGGCTTCAGTTTTTGACCCTGGTGAATTTCATTTTGAAAGCGCTATTGTTTTTGTTTAACCCACATTTTTTTTCTGGTAATTAATTCCTAATCCAACTCTCATTTGACTGAATATGTACACATAGTATCTGATCCAGTGCCCAGCGCAGTCAGTGGAAAGACGCCCATTGACTTCAACTGATCTTGAATTCAGCCTTCATTTTACAAAACCGCTCCCTTTTTTATAATTATAGCATGGATGTGTGCCACTGTAATAATTGAGGTCCTGCTTTAATTGAACAGTGGAGGGTGGATGAAAGTTCATAAAATGTCACAGTAAGCTATGACGATAAATTTGGATAGAAAAAGTTGGAAATGGGATTCAGAAAGACTGAAATATTGCAACAAAAATAATTCAAGTACTGTGTTGAGATCCTGTCTAGGAAGAGATGTAGAGAACCAGAAATCAATTGTCCAAATTGCTGCTCAAGAAATTAAACTTAATTGGTGCCAAAAGAAATGAGAGGATGGACCATTCCCTCTACCATCCCTTTTTGGGAAACCTTAAAAAAAGGCCTGGCTGAGGGGAAAAAAAGAAACCAACACAAGTGACTGCAGAGGAAGGATTTTTCTTTTCCCTTTGACACCCAGATCTTGATATTCCAGTAAGGATGCTTGAATATCATTACTGCATCATTGATGACCCCAACTTGTTACATGTGAAATCCTGTTCTGTCTTCCCTTCCCTCAGTTCTTCACTTTCTTCCTCCTGTCTTTCTCTCTCTCTCTCTCTCTCTCTTTCTCCTTTTCACCTGAAATTAAGAGCACTATACAGCACCAACATGACAAGATGAGACCTGAGGAGGATTGATAAAGGAGAAGAACTTGACCAGACCAGACAGATGATATCTCTGACAGAGACACAAGCTGGAGTGAAGACCAGCACTAGCCATGGCCGACCAAAGCATCTGCTATGACTGTATAGCTGGCCTGTGTCCTGTGAACAGTTTTCCCTCTAATTGTATATGATCATGTGTAGAATGAATTTTATTATGTGCACCAATGGGAAGATGATGTGCGACACATCTCCTCCATATTGGTGTACATAAAACTCTGCACATGGACAATCTGTGGTGAGGGTGGGACTGAGGGGTTCAGCGTGTGGGAGGGTGCTCAGAGTTGGGAGGGGATAAGGCTCAGGGCTGGGAGTATGGACTGTGGGGTGGGGCAGAGGATGAGGCGTTTGGAGTGCAGGAGGGGGCTCAGGGCTGTGGGACCAGCCAAACCACAAGAAATCCTGTTTGTTCTATTAATGTTTCCATTCTGATTTCTAGGTAAAGTGTTTTAGATAAGTCAAGAGGAATGTCAGATAGATTACTGCTTACATCATAGAATAATAGAAATGTAGGGCTGGAAGACACCTCCACAGGCATGTAGTCCATCTTCCTGCACTGAACCAGGAGCAGGTATACTTAGACCATCTCTGACAGAAAATTCTCCAATGATGAGTATTCCACAGCCTCCCTTGGTAACATGTTTCAGTGCTAAACTCTTGTTTTAGTTAGAACGTTGTGCCTAATATCTAGCCTAAATCTCCTTTGTTGCAGATTAAACCAATAATTTCTTGCCCTACCATCAATGCAGATGGGGAAATGATCACAATCTTTTTTGTAATAGCCCTTGAAGACTATTATTAGGTCCCCACACACTCTTATTTTCTTAAAATTAAGCATGCCCAGGGTTTTTGTAGGTTTTCCTTATAGATCAGGTTTCCTAAATATTTCTTTTTGCTCTGCTCTAGGTTCTCCAATTTATCCACATCTTTATTAAAGTGTAATGCCCAAAACTGGACACAGTACTCCGGCAGAGGCCTCACCAATGCCCACTAGAGTGCAACAATTGCTATGCTTATAAGAAGCACATGGGATCTTTTAGGGGAAAGGGCAAGACACCGCATTTATTAAGAATACAATATCAAAGCAGCTAGCAAATGCTTCATAAAGACAAGCTCACACACACAGAGAGGTCCTGCAGATGGAGTATAGTTACAGTGATCATATTTTGTGAACCAAAAATAGGGACACATTAGCCACACCCACTGATACCACTAGCCACGCCCCTGACCCCTTAGGTGCCACCCATCTGCCACACTAAATCCTACCCGTGGGGGGTAGTACTTCTGGAGTCAAGATGGACATATGACCAGAAGTAAGGGGTGTCATGTGACCCCTCTAAGAACTCCTACCACTATCCTCTACCAATAGGGATGGGTTTGGTCACTATAGGAACCCCCCATGCAACTATACTGCAGTTGCATTAACCCAGGCCCCAGACCAAGGGCCCCATGACACCACAGCACTAGGGTTCCAACCATGATTCAAGATGAGAGCCAGGATCCAGGACCTATTACTTTGCAGCATAGATGCAGCCCCATTTGACTCAGGGCCTGGGAGTCATCCAGAACTATCCCACAATTTCATGGGACAACTGCCATAGTCTTCTAATTGGATGATGCTTACCAGTTCCAATTAACTGGTAATCAGAGGGAGATGGAGCAGCTCCCCACCTGCTGTGAGAAGGGGGCTGCTCCAGCCCCGCAGAGGGCCCACTGCAGCCAGGGGTTGCTCTTGTCCAGAGCTGCCCCTGACTCTGGGGAAGCTGGGGGCCCCACAGGCAGGGACTGCGCCAGTGTCCAGAGTGGCCTCCCTCCATGGGGAGTCCAGCTTGCTGTGTACCGGGGCTGCTCCCGAGGGGGCAAGAAGCCAGAAGCAGTCCCAGTGTGACCTAACATTAACCAATTAACTGATTAATGGGAATTTACATCCTTAACGAGATGTACTGCAACTGCATTTTTTGAAGTTACTGCAAAACTGTCAAGTGTCCTCTGTTGCCACAAGCCAGAATGACAATACTGACCTAACCATGACAGTTACAACGTGGAGAAGACCATGTCTCTAACCCTCACTACCACTGCTGGAAAAGTACATTTCCCATGGATGTCAATGGGTCTGGGCTATTTTATATGTCAATAGCATGATGGCAATGCCTATATTATGTAAATAATACCTAATAATTGCCAAATGAGACCACTTCCCAAACTCCTTACAAAGGGCTTAATCTAATTTACATTTTAAGCTAGGATTGGGCCCAAAGCAATCTGTTGTTATTACCTAAGAAGATCCAGTTAACATTTAGTCACCCTTTAAGAATATAAGGGACCAATCAGTATAAGCCCCACTGCCTGGTAGAAGTGATCTTTGAAGAAAATTGGAGAGACTTTGAATTTACTTTTTCTGACAGCAGCACTTTCTCTCACTGAACGTGAGGTCTTTGGCACAGGTTTCACTTTGTGTGTCAGAATAACTCAGAAATGTGTTGTCACAGCTAACTCCATTCAGGTCTCAGCAATGTGCAGGCAAAGACAGAAGAATGAATCCCTTGAAACTGGAAGTTAAAACATCTCACCTCTTCACAGAGCTCACAAAGGGCTTGTTCACCCAGAGACACCTGTCATGACAACCCTCTCTGAAGAGAGAAGATACATCCTGCCTCTCTGTGGATGTGCCAACTGTTTTCACGTGGCATCTTAATACGCTGCTTAAATCATCAGCTGCTTGGATAAGGAAGACTCACAAAGAGTCTGTCCATCATCCACACTGGAGTGACACTGTGATTTCACTGACATGGTAACAGACCCAATCTCTCTGTGGGCTGTTGTGGAACAGCAGGGAGCCTGCGGCAGTCTCTCCGGGAACAGGCAGGGGTTACCTCTATTTCAGTGGTTCTCAAACTTTTTGGCCTGTGGACCACCTGGCTCAATGAAAACCTTTACACAAACCACCAGTTGCTAATGGAAACTTACCATTAATTATATAATTGCGCCCAATCCATTTTGCTAGTGCTGCAGCTAGGGAGAACGGTTTAAATTATGAAACAGATTAAGTGTTTTAATTTTCTCATGTTAGTTTATCAAACTTCATTTTAAATAAAGTAAAATATTAATATATTTCCAACACAAAAGGCTTCAACGTTTTCTTTATTTATGGCAGGGGTAGGCAACCTTTTTTGGGTCAGGGGCCACTGAACCACAGAAAAATCAGTTGGGGACCACATAAGTGAGAAACAAAAAACTTCTCCCAAAACCCCCGACCCTCACTGAGGTGGCCCCCAACTCAGACACCTCACTCCTCTGGCGCTCCATGGGGCAAGGAGAAGGGGACAGGGAGGGCTGAGATTCAGGGCTTCCCATAGGCCAGCTTTGCTTTTCTGGTGAATTTTATGGACCTCCTTAGGTTCTGAGGTGGGGACAAAAATGAGGGGTTCAGTGTGTGGGACAGGGTTGCCAGTGAGTGGGATAGGGATGGGGTGCAGGATCTGGGAGAGAGGTGGCGTGCAGAAGGGAAAGAGGTTGCAAGGTCTGGATGGGAGGTAGGGTGCAGAAGCAGGCTGGGAGTTGGGCATCTGGGAAGGAGCAGGAGCAAGGGAGGGTTCAGTGTGTAGCCAGGAGGGAGGGTGCAGGAGCAACAGTGGATGCAGGAGCAGGTTGGGGGTAGGGTGTCTGGACAGGAGGGAGGGTGCAGGAGGAGACTTGGGGGTAGGGGTCCGGCACTGATCCAGCATCCTCTGGAACTGACTGGTCCCAAATGAGGGATTTTTCTGGACCAGGGGAGATCATTCCAGGCCCCCTGCTTCCACGCCCCCCAGCTTCCAGGCACCCCTTCCCCTGCAACCCAGCTGAGGAGCCCTGCACCAGTTCCTTGTGCCTCCCCCGTCCCCCACAGCCCAGAAGTCCCCTGCGCCCCACCCCTCACAGCCCAGCCGAGCTACCCATTTGTTCCCTGCACCTTCCCCAACCCCCTGCAGCCCCGCGCCAATTCCCTGCACCCCCCTTGCAGCCCAGCTGAGCCCCACACCAGGGTTCCCAGCACCTACCGCCTTCCCCCGCAGCCCAGCTGAGCCCTGTGCAGAGGTTCCTAGTGCCCCCTCACAGCCCAGCTGACCCTCGTGCTGGTTCCCTGCGCCCCTCCTCACAGCCCAGCCGAGCCCCACACCAGGGTTCCCAGTGTCTACCTCCCTCCCCTGCAGCCCAGCTAAGCCCCATGGAGGAGTTCCTGGTGCCCCTCTGCAGCCCAGCTGAGCCCCATGCTGGTTCCCTGTGCCCCTTCCCCACAGTCCAGTTGAGCCCCATGTTGGTTCCCTGCACGCCCTCCAAAGCCCAGCTGAACCCCTCGCTCAGGTTCCCGGTGCCTCCCCACTCCTCCACAGCCCAGCTGAGCTCTCTGCCTGGGTTCCTGGCACCTACCCACTCGCAAATCACTTGCTTTCCTGCCTCCCAACAGGCACCACCCTTTGGCTGCTCCTATTTGAGCAGGAAGTGTCCGTGACTCCTATTCCCCCACAGAAGGAGGGAGAGGGGAAACAGCCACACACAGCTGCGTTTGGAATCTCGGGACTTTTCGGGACATTTCAATGCTTCACAGGGACACCAGGACAAGAGATTAAAAATCAGGACTGTCCCAGATCTTCCGGGACAGATCGTCAGGCTATGTATAGTTACCAGTCTGTCATGGCTCAAGTCAGTCTTGTTGGTCAAGCAAGGCTGACTGCATGAGGAGTTGGGATTCCTCTGAGGCTCAGCTTGTAGGACTGAACCTGGGGTCTACTGGCAAGAGACCCCCCCCCCCCAAACACACTTTATACATGTAAATTCCCATTGGAGTCTATGGGTATTGCAGTGTCATGCTGTAATCATTCATCCTAAAAGGTGCTGACCTCTGTGTTTTCCAGTTATTTTTTGATGGCTATTGTCTCTTGTTTGTGTCTTACTCTTGGGGGGCTCTGCCTGTCTCCCAGGGTTAGTCAATGCTGCTAATTCATTTCAGCCTTAGACACGAGAGATGTTTCCTGGTTATCATAAAGGTTCCTACTTCTTCTTGACCACCTGGGTATTTGTGATAGCTTTCACACTTATACACATCCTACACTCACACCAAACAATTGTAGTCCCCTTACTAAAGGAGCCTCTGACTTTTTCTGGGAGGATCCTGTGTGCTGCAATCTAGCCCTAGAGACTACAACTCCCATGAACCCTTAAGGAAACCAGGAAGAGAGAGCTTGTCTGGGCATGTTGAGAGAGGGGCTCAGAGTCTGGGGCTCTCCATATTGGGAGAGGGGAGCCAGGCTGCTGTGGAAGAGCCTTATATACAGTCCAGGAGCTGGTGTGTTGCAGCTACAGCCTGGGACTGAAAGTCTGTGGTGTTTGGATCTAGCAGGCTTCTTGAGGGGCTGCTGATTGCCCTAGAGGGGAGAGACTCTGGCTGTGCCTGTGGCTGAGAAGGATTACACAAAAACCAGCACACAGGAGGAGGCTGTAAGTAAATGGGCTCTTTGGGAAAGTGCTGCCTGGGACAGACCTCAGAGATATAGACTAACTCTGGGTCCAAAGAGAGGCAGAGCGTCCAGCCCAGTGAACCAGAGCTGCTGGCATTTGGTGGAGCCTGCTTCAGTGGCAGAGGGAGTTTGCAGCTGGCTGCACAGCTTGGACTAACACACACACAACCTACAGAGAACCTCCACTCCAGCTGCAGACCTTCAAGCGCACCCATGAAAGCAAGTGTCTGGACTGTGAGTCCAAAGGAGTGCACACTCTGGGGTAGGATAAATGGTGGCAGTGCAAATGCCAGATAGATAAGTGCCTATTACTTCTGTGTACTTTGTTAATTTTATTCACTGTTAATCTGTTAAACTCTGTTTCTTTAAATTGTGAAGTAAAGGTGTGTTAATTCTAATGTAATCAATTAGATGTATATTATTTATAATTGTTGTCCTGGAGTTAGATTATTGTTGGAATAATTTTATTCCTGGAGGCTCCCAAGGCACACCATTAAGTGTGTACAGGGCCAGCCAGGTGGAGGCACCGCCATTGTATATTCTTTATGAGCGAGGGACTGCAGCAAGGGGATGGATAAGGAATCCCCAACTAATCCCCAACTGATCGTCACTGGGGTACTCAGGATCTCCTTTTATGTTAAAGCCATCAGGCTCGCACGCACACCTGTGAGTGTGACCTGCTCCCGAGTAACCCAGGGAGGAAAAAGGGGGTTACACAATTTACAAAGCAAGAGCATTCCAGACAAAGGATTACATAGTTATTAGAAGACACAACTTAGTTTGCAATGCAGACATTGTTTAATCATAAGAAGCAGGGTAAAATACAAGCATACAGAACTTATATTCTTATACTAATACGAAAATACTACATTTTTGCTACACAGTTACCTCCCATCTCTTACATACTACAACACATTTGTTATACACCTCAGAATCATAGAATTGGAAGGGACCTAGAGAGGTGATCTAGTTCAGTCTAGGGATGTAAAAGACTAATCTACTAGTCGACTATCCGATAAGCAAAAGCCCGCCATGCACAGCAGCAGCCCCTATCCACATCCCACAGAATAGCCTCTGTCCACAGGGAGCTCAGACCCCCATGGACAGGAGCTGCTGCCCCCCTGCGCTGCTGCCTCTGTATCATAGGCAGCAGTGTGGGGCAGCAGGCAGGAGCTGGTCTGTTCAGGGAGCTGGTTTTTAAAATGGCTTCCCTCACAGACTGGCTCCCGCCTGCCACCACATGCTGCTGCCTCTGATATAGCAGTGCAGGATGGTAGGGGCTCCTCCAGGAGTGGGGTGGGAGCACACTGCTTGCTGGCTCCGCCCTTGGGAACTATCAGATAGTCGTGTAACCACTAAACTTTGATGCAGTTACACGATTATTCAATTACACGCTATCTAACATCCCTATCCACAACCTAGCTAGGTAATTATATTCCAGCATTTAACCACACTGACAGTTAGGAAGTTCTTCCTAATGTCCACCCTTAACCTCCTGTGCTGCTTCCGGTCTTACACTCAGAGGTTAAGGAGAACAATTCTTATCCCTCCTCCTTTTAAGTACTTGAAAACTATTATATCCCCTCCCAATCTTCTCTTTTCTAGACTACACAGACCCAGTTCCTTCATAGATCGTGCTTTTTAATTAATTTTGTTACTCTTCCATCGACTTTTTCCAATTTGTCCACATCTTGCCTGAAATGTGGTGCCCAGAATAGGATACAATACTCCAGCTGAGGCTTAATCAGCACAAAGTAGAGCAGAAGAAATGTGTCTTGTGTGTTGCTTAGAACCCCCCCCCCATTAATAATCCCAGAATGATGTTCAGTTTTTTGGCAAAAGTGTCACACTGTTGGTTAATATTTAGCTTGTGGTCCACTGTGATCCTCCAGATCCTTTTTCACGGTACTCCTTCCTTGACAATCATTTCCCACTTTGTGTGTGTGCAACTGCTTGTTCCTTCCCAAGCAAAGTACTTTGCATTTGTCCTTACTGAATTTCATCCTATTTACCTTAGACCATTTCTCCAGATCACTTTGAATTATAATCCTATCCTCCAAAGCACTTGCAACCCCTTTTAGCTTGGAATTGCCTGCAAACTGTATAAGTGTACCCTCTATGCCATTATCTAAATCGTTGAACATATTGAACAAAACCAGACTCAGAATTGATCCCTATGGGACTACACTCAATATGCCCTTGCAGCATGACTGTTAACCACTGATAACTACTTTCTGGGAACCGTTTTGCAACCAGTTATGCGCCCACCTTATAGCAGCTCCCTCTAGGTTGTACCTCCTTAGTTTATTTATCAGAAGCCTAGTATCAAAAGCTTTTCTAAAGGCTAGATATATTTAAGAATATTTGCCTTTGTTGCTACTGCAGCACGTCATCAGCTCATATTCAATTAGGGATCCACTACCTACACAGAACTCTGTGGAGATACAAAGTTATATCTGCAGATGCAGATTTCTGTGGATATAAATCAGTGTCCACAGAACCACAGGACTCTCCTGGGAACCACAGCAGTGAAAGGAGCAGAATATAGAGCCACTGCTCCCAGGAGCTGGCACTTCATGCTGGCAGCACCTCCAGTGTGGCTGTACTGCCCCCAACCCTGTCCCTGTCCATTCCATGTAGCAGTCTGTGTCTCCTGTCCAGGGGCATGCCCGTGAGCCTGGTGTCCATCCCAGTGGGTGGGTCCAGGAGTAGTACAAATGCATCAGAGGAGCTGCCAGCTTAAGATGCTCTTTCTGGGAGCAGTGGCTCTACATTCTGCTTCTTTTGTCGCTGTGGTTCCCAGGAGAGCCCTGGGTTATGCAGATATATTTGCAGATACAAGCTGGTAAATATAAATCCTTGCAGGGCTCTAGCTGTAACCCCAGATCCTTTCTTTGAGTACGGCTGCCTAGTCAGTTATTTCCCACTTTATTTTGTGTGTTTGATTTTTCCTTCCTAATTGTAGTACTTTGCACTTGCTTGTATTGAATTTTGTCTTGTTCATTTCAGATCAATTCACCAAGTTACCAAGGTCATTTTGACTTCTAATTCTGTCCAGCAAAAACGCTCGCAGCCCCTCCCAGCTGGAAATGTTATAAACATACTCTCTACTCTATTATCCAAATTATTTCATGAAAACGTTGAACACTACTGGACCTAGGGTAGACTCCCGAAGGAAGCTACAAGATACATCCTCCAAGCTTTTTCCTGATGTTGGAGTGTTTATCCAAACCAATCAGAATGGAATTTAATTACAGTGCACTCTACTTATGTGCATATCATTTAACTATGTAAACCTGCCAATGCACTTAAGAAACCTCCAATTTTATTTCCTTCCTTATATTGGTATTCTGGTTAACTGCATATTGACTAATGGCATAATTAATCTACAGTATTTGCAAAGAGAACAGATTTCCAAATTTTAAAGTGTAAACTCATCAGATAAGTGAAAGGACAGACTGTTCATGCTATGGTGCCCATTCACTTTTCTCTTTAAAAAACAGCTGTTAGTACAGTAGATACAGTAAAATCTAGGCTGTGCAATCACTGGGTCTTATGAAAAATGTGTTTGTCACAAAGGCAGGTGTGATTAGCAGTGGAGATTAGGAAAGGACAATCCTATGGCTGTGGCTTGATACAGTGTTTAGGTTTTGTTTGGTTGCTTTTTGCTACAAAATGTTGGCAGAATAATTCTTAGGACAAAACTGCGACCCGTCTATGCAGGGATGCAGTAAAGAGGATAGGAGGGACCACAAGGAGCCTCCCCATCCTTTCACATCAGTCATGATGGTAGTCCATGGACTACACTGAGCTCAGATCACAGCTTTTGTCTGTGACTAGAGTGAAGAGTGCCAAAGCCATGGCAATCCCTACCGAGGAGTGACACACTGGTTATGCATTTCCTCTGCTTCTTAAGAAATAATGGCTTACGGAGGCATGTCTCCTGGAGCTGGCATGGAGATGGTTCACCCACCTTCATACCCCACTCTGTCATGGCTGGAACAATGTAGCCTACAATGGCTCTATTACACATAATTTATTAATTAGCCACACACACATGCGCACACCCCCTTACCCGTCACCCTTCTAATTGTTATACCACCATTTCAGAAAGCATTTACTCAAAAAAAAAAAAAACCAACAACAACAACAACAACAAAAACACAGACTTCCTTGCAGTTTGAAACTTTCTTGTCAAACTGTCAGAGATCCTGGTAAACAGAAGCAGGGAAGTTTAAACGAGAAAGAGAGACAGAGAGAAAGGTTTAGAGAAGCAAAGGACAAATAGATGGGAGAGAAATGGCACACTCAGAAACAGTGGTTCTAAGCCTTATGTCTAGTTACATTATCGCAGGCCCTTGAGTAAAAGGATGGAGGCAAAGTTGACTTTATGCCACCTTTCTGACGCCATGCTGTTGGGGTTGGCAAGGGGTTAGCTCAGCGCTGAGTGCTGCATGGCACTCCAATACATCCCAAGAGGCTATTCTGGCAGCAAATGATTGCCAGGGGCAGTAAGAGTTCAGCCAAACCCCTGTGCATAGGGCTATAAGCAGGTGGTGGCAAAGAGACAGCTATGCCACCTCATTGTTTGTTTAGGCCACCATTATTGTCTCTTTGCCTGTCTGACTGGAACAGAACTGAGGGTTAGGCTATACCCCTCTCTAATCCACCTTTTAGGATCTGATAAAAATCTCCTTAAATCAACACTCCATTGATATGGCAGGAGCTGGAGACAACACTAAGTTGGACAGTAGGTAAAGCAGGAAAAGGAAAGGAAGCAATCTCTCAATTTTTCAGAAATGAAAGCTGCTTTCTTTGTAGTAGTGAAAAGAAGATGCAAAAATACCAAGTTTAGGAGAAAGAGCATGAAACACTTTTGTTCTCTTCCCTGCTACGTAGACAGCCTTCAGAAGATTTCTGGCACTATCTTCACTACTCAGTTAAGAGCTCAACATACAGTTTAATTGGTGCAGAGTAAATTTCATTCCAAGCGCCTAATTTAAGATAGATATACAAATCGCCCAGGGGATGGTCCTTTGGCTGAATGCACCTATTCAGAGACAAAGATCTAATATATCTTTGTCGATTTTCCAAGCCACTTAACAGAACACCACAATGCACGATGTATAGCAAAAAGCTGAAAGATAATGCTTCCAGACAGACAACAGGCACATACATTTAGTTAGGAAGGACCAAAGCACTATTTATGTAGAAAATGTAGATACTCGGTACACGTGCAAGTTCATTAGGTGCAGAGGAAAATCCTACAGGAAAGAAAGTTAACGTTATAGCATGCAATGAAAAGAACTGCATCTATTTTTACGAATTAGCAAAGGGAGTAAATAATGAAGTGGCAAAGTCTGCAGATAATCAACATGAATAATTTGTTGCAGAGTGGGTGGAATTTGAGGAAACATCAGAGGGACTTGAGAGCTAAATAACTGAGAAGTAAAATGGCAGATGAAAAGCCATGTTGGCAAAAGCAAAGGAAACATGACAGGGGAGTATGGCAAAGGTCTTATTAGTGCTGATTGCATAATTCTGTCATGGTTTTACCACTCTTACTTAATGCATCCAACCCAATATTCTGAAATAAAGCTTTTATACCCGATAGATGTTGATATTGCCACATGTATGATCATAGTATGAATTTTCATAGACAGACACACACGTATTCATGAACATTCATGAAATTATCCCCCCCCAAAATCACTCATAGAAATATAGGCAGAAAACAAAAAGAGCGGTGAGCAGTTTCAAAGCAGCTATGCAGCTTTCAGTCAAACAAATGTTTTTAAATATATTTTCCTGCATTCTTGGCTTCCCGCACTCAGGTACAATCTTTAATGTGCTTCTCTCCACTAGCTTAATAGTACTATCTTTTCCTCACTTGGTAATAAATAGAACTGGTTGAATTTAAAAACAAATCCATTGGGCTATTAGGTTTCATTCATATTGTCAGTGAGAAAATATCAGGTCAACAATTTTTTTTGATTTTCTAAGTGGAAAATTCAAAGCAACCCATTTAATTTCAAATCAACATTTCATTTCAACTTAAAATCTCGTTTCATTTTTGCTTTTAAGAACCCCAAAAGTTGTGGTTTTCCATTTTTGCATGTGGTGCTTTTTCCTACTTACCCTTCTTTTCCTTTTTGGGGGGGGAGGGGAGGAGGGAGGACAAAAAGATAAAAGTTGTGCAAATAAGTGGAAAATCTACTCTTTGCACTGCTGTTGTTTCCAAGGAGGTGTGGAAAATTATTATGTTGCTGTTTACATTTTTTGCCCAGTTTCACAAACTTTAATCTTTCTCCTTTTTTCCCCCAGTGTAGGGAAAAAAAGTGAGGGGGAAAAGAGGGATAAAGAGTGAGAGAAAGGAGGAGAGGGAAAACAAAAATCCATAATGCAAAAATGGAAGTTACATTTTACAGGTTTTTAAATCCTAAATGAAATGACATTTTAGATCTAAACAAAAAGAAGAATCTTTGTTTAGTTACAATACGAAAATTCCTCCAGAAAATGGTACTTGTGGATTTTCCAATCACCTCTACCAATAAAATTTGGTATTTTAGCAGCCTCTTTTGCAATACTACTTTTCAAAGCTTTTAGTTAAGGTTTAGATAGACGAAAGAGGTCTGATCCTTCATGCCAGTTCTCCCCAAAACTCCCATCAATTTCACAATGTGGCACAGGCTAACTCCCTCAAAACAGTTTGGGCATGTCTAACCTACAAGGGTATTTCTAAATATGTTATTTCAGAACAACTCCTGAAATAACTATCTTGAAATAGCACATCCACACTACAGGGAAGCCTCAAAATTAGTCCAAGGAAGACTCCCCTAATGTGGATGCACTGCCTTGATTTAAAGCGTCAGAAAGCACGGTGGAGTAATTACTCTGAATGGCCCTGGGAAGGAGCTATTTCAAAATAGCAGCAGTGGAGTGTCCACACTACCGCTATTTCTAAATAGCTATTTCAAAATAAGCGTTATTCCTCATTAAATGAGTGTTTATTATTTCAAAATAAGAAGCCCGTTATTTCAAAATAATTTTGAAATAAACTTGCTGTGTAAACACTCACCTTGTGATTTCAAAATAACGTGAATTATTTCAAAATAAAGCTGTAGTGTAGACATGCCCTTAGTTAACAGGCCTTTTCTTAAGCAGCTGTTTATTTAACAATGAAATTCACCTCTGTGCACAAAACACCTAAGCACTATTTAAATTCCACATCATCCCACTGGGATTTTAGAGCATGGACCTTGTTTGGAGACTCTGCATAGGGGTCCATTTCACCTTAAAGTAAGTTTCGGTGTTTAATAGTTCACATCACTGCAAACCATGTAATACACCACCTTGTATTCTTATCCCCCCCCAGACACCTTTTGTTTTATTATATCAAAATGTCCCACATTATCCTCTATGAGCATTCTAGTTCTGGAATTTATGTATTTCATTAAATATTAAAAAAAATATACCAGCAGATCTTTCAGTGTTGAGTATTGAATCAAATCTTTCCTTCCAATGCTTTACTTTATTGTAACTTGAATGCCTGTGAGGGTTTTTATCAAAGTGTGTCAGTGGCAAAATCAGGGCACCAGCTCGTTAAATAAACAAAGAGCCCCTAAGCCATTAAAAAAAAAAGGAGAGATTTCTCATTTTTCCATCCTTTGTGTGTTAAGGTTTATTTAGTTTTTAAATCCCTGAAGGTAAATTGACAACGTGTAAAGCAGAAACCAGTAAGATAAATATTTTAACCATACTGCTTACTAAGAAGGAACATGGCTTTTAAAGCAGATCAAGATGTTGCATTTCATTAAACATCATTAACCTTTTCTCATGTAGTAAACTTTCCCTTGCTTAATTTTTCAGTTTTATTCATTCATATCTGCACCTAAAAGCTACACTTAACTTACACTTAAAGAGGGTATCAATAGAGCTATGACTTTTAACTCTCAAGTTGTAACAGTAACATTCCAACAGAAAGTTATTTTTCCTTTCAAAGACCTTCCTCCTTGTCCATTAAAATATGGCCATGGAATAGAACAATCTATGCTATCTATTCAAATGCTGCAATTGTGTAAGAGTCTATGAATATTTAACAAAGGGAATTAATTCCCCTTTGTTAAAAACACTTGTAATCCCAAATGATAAAGGCTTTGTTATTTAATCATCCATCCCTAGGCACACACACACAAATATGGTAATACAACTGACTTTTTTTATTATTATTATTTTAAAAGGACAGCTTTGCAAATATTTTAGAAAGAACCTGAAGCCATGTAAAACTGGCCTGATCTCAGATTTTGCTACAGACTTAGCACTCCGGTTCATTTAAAGGTTATCTAAGGTTCATAAAGTTTGCAAACAAGCCTGGGCCCATTTTCAAGCCAACTTTAGCTTCACGTTGACATTAGAAATGGGTCTGAAGTTTCCATGAGAGAGAGCTAAGGATCAAATGCAAAGACTGGATTTGGTTCTGGGTCACCCCAACCAGTTCAGGGGTGTTCAAATCATGAATGTTCATACCGATCCCACTCCAAACCATATTTGGCCTGGTATATATAGACATTTACATGCACAAGACCCTTTAAATGGTTATAAATGAGTTTATTTGAATTTTGGGGTCAGGTCCTCAACTCAAAATAAATCTCAGGGTCATATTCCACTGCTGCCATGGCATATCAGAAATGGTTACTGATTTTAATGGAAGTTACTTTTTTTACACAGCCACATGTGCATGCACATATACACAACAGGGAACAAGAGAAAGCCATGAGCAAAACAAGGTTTACATTATACACTGCAAAATGAAACGGTGAAGCAGGTCCTTGTGCTATTCTTGAGTTTAAAGGACAATGTTTTTAAGGGGAAAATATAAAGGATTTATGGCAAGCAAATAAAGGTCCTGCCTAAGATTTTTATTAGGGTTTTTATGTTTGTGTTTAAGTGAGGAACACTGAACTCCTCCTGAAAGGCTCCCCAATCTCTGTTGTGGGCAGCAGTGAACCATGCATGTAGGCTAGCTCTACATTCCGGTACTCTTGTAAAAAAGAAGGAGGAAACCTAGTGGACGCAAATCTCTGTGATTTGTTACTGCCTAGTGGGAATATAATATGGGTTCCTTGGAATGCTGTAATCCAATTTAATTTCCCTGTCAAAGAGCCTGATGGATTGGTCTATACAGTTTTTAAATGGGAGATAAAACTCTTCACTACTTAAGACAGAGAGCACTTTACCTTTCAATTGCTAGCCAGGGGCTCAGCCTCCACCTGCTCAAATGGACTCCACTAATTCAGTTCTCTCTCACCTCTAGCACTGTTGAGCAGTCTGATGAAGCTAAGAAAACTTCATTACTTTGAATGAAAATTAAAACATCTCCCTGGGTGAGTGGAAGTCACTTTTGCTCATAAAGAAGATGTCAACAGAAGTCTATACGGACTTTGCTGATGATCCCTTAATCTTAAACGACAACACTATTAGGATCTAGTCGTAGTCTTGTAATACCAGCAATGGGACCCGTGGCCATGCAGGAGAACCCTACATTTGATCCACAATCATGCGACCTACTAAGGACTGGAACTGCTGCACATACAATCTGCCAGAGCAGCAGTTCTCAAACTGTGGGTGGGACACCATAGTGTGTCGTGACCTCTTTTTAAAGGCGTCACCAGGGCTGGCGTAAGATTTACTGGGACCTGGGGCCAAAGCTAATACCCAAGCCCCACCCACCAAGACTAGAGCTGAAACCCGAGGGTGGCAGGGCTCAGGTTACAGGCCCTCACCTGACACTGAAAACCTTAGGCTTAACTTTGTATCCCTTGCCCAGAGCAATAGGGCTCAGGCTTAGGCTCTGACCTTCCTTCCAGGGGATGCAAGACTCAAGTGGGATCAGTCTTCACTGCTGCCTCCTGGGGTCATGTAGTAATTTTTGTTGTCAGAAGGGAGTCACGAGACAATGAAATTTAAGAATCCCTGTGCTAGAGACTGTGCGGGGAAAAGAGCCTTCTGCCAGATCACTCCAGCACATGCTCCTATTGGCATTGGTGGGGTCTGGAAGTTTTCTCAGCCACAAAGCAATTTGTCATCAAATCTGGGTAGGGAGAATAGGGGAGCTTAGAAGCATCAATCAGCCTGATAATAGCCTACATTCCACAGTCCTTATGGCAATGATTCTCAACAACTGACTGCTTGCTGGTCAAAAATTCTCTGGCTAACTATTATCAATCAAAAACTGAGATGTTGACTAAACTAATATTTTCACAGAGAGCTTCTGATTTCCTCAAAATGTTTTGATTTTTCTGTTAGAAATTTTAAAAAAACAAACAGTTTTGGCTAAAATGTTCCATTTGAGTGATTTTTTTTCAATGAAAATTAAACATTTTTGCCACACAGAGCTTGAGCGTGTCTGCCCACACAACAGAGGAGATAGTATAAAAATATTCTCCCACCCATTCCCTCCCATCACTAGCTCCAATAAATACAGATCACTTTCTCCTGTGCATTAAGAATGTAAGAATCTTTTAAGATGAACTGTTTAACTTGGAATTGAACTCTCATCTGAAAGTAGTTTGATGCTGCCTTTTTATCTTTCATCTTATTCTTATGTTTTTCCTTTGTCCCTTTGTAACCTTTACATATCCATGAATATGCTATACTGGTTATGACATGGGTAACATTGACTTAATATCTCCCTAGAACTATTCCAGGAAGTGCCTCCTTACTGTGACATCACAGCTTAGTTCTTCAGCACACAAAGGAATAGGCACATATTATAAGTAACTACTATTAACAGACGTAACATTAATTCTGGGCCACATGGAGGTGTTCTCTCTCTTTCATGACTATATACAATATACATATTCTTATCTCAATTATATCAGTCAAAAACGGGAGTAATTTCAGTAAGTCAATAAAGTGGTATTATCTTGGTGACACGTGAAAAAAGGGGACAAATCTAACTAAAAATATAACCTTATCAGTGTTTTCACCAAAACAGTTCAGGTATAAGAAATAGGTTTAACTTACTGCTACCTTCCAGCTACTGAAACCCATATTAGTAAGAATGACCATGCTCTGAAAACGTTATTCTCAGTATCCCAAAGCTACGTGTTGACCATCTGGCTTTATCCATCCTTAGATTTATTAGAACATTATCCTCGCAAATGACTTGAAAAGCTAATTCCCAGTAACTACAGTAGGCGTGGTTGAGAGTAGAGCCACTCAATTGTTGCCTGCCATGCTAAGCAGCAAGGAACAGTCCAAAAACAATAAGGCTTTATGGTAGAAGAGCCGGAGGGAGGAAACACCTCCTGAGCAAACAAATCACGAGATCTGATATTCCACACAAAAAAGAAAGTATCACACAGTTTCAACAGGAACCAGCAGATTTTACAAATATATGCTAAAGAGAGGCACAATGAATGAATGTGACATCGTTATGCCAATGTCTTTTTTACAAAATGAGGGGGGGAAATTCACCTGACCATTCAGATCATCTCTAAAAATAATCAAAATCAATGTGAAAAAGAATAACCTATTGGTGTGTAACCAACAACATTCTTTTCAAACTTCCAAGGGACTGGTATGACACAGCTCCTTAAGTCCCGAGCAAATGGAAGAAACAGACCATTTGCTGATTATGTAAACGTTTAAAGTCAGATATGGTTGTACTTTAATGATGTATTAAGAGATTCATGTGTATGAGAAGCTTTGGGGCAAATAGTATTATATTAATTTGGCAGAGGGAGTTTGGCAGAGGGAGGCCTACTATGGTCAGGAAGACCCGCAACACCTGTGCCAGCACTGCTTCTGTCTCCTCCACCGGCGCCTGTAGCCAGACAGAGCGCCTGAGCGTGGATGCCTCTACCCAGATCCTGGTGTGGTTTTGCAGGGACTGTGGATTGCAATTCCCACTTATTGATATCCAGGCTGGGGAGATCATCCAATGCGAAAGGTGCCTGCTGGTGGAATCTCTCAGGCAGCAGGTGGCAGAACTACAGGAGGAGGTGGCTAGGTTGAGGAGCACCTGCATCCATGAGGAATTCCTGGACCGTGTTCATGAGGAGACAGCTGAGGTAGCTGTCCCGGTACACAGGACTGGGGACACACCGCTGGTGGAGGAAGAGACAACTCAGGGTGGACAGTGGCAGCTGGTTAATTCTGGCAGCAGGCACTGCTCCACCCCTGCTCCGAACCCTCCCGCCGTGATACTAGGAAACCGTTATGCTCTTCTTTATACAGGAGATAAGCAAGGCATAACTACAGGCCACCTACCCAGGTGGAAGAAGTGGATGAGGCTTTTTTCAAACAACTAACAAAATCATCCAAAGCCCAAGATTTGGTGGTGATGGGGGACTTCAACTATCCAGATATATGTTGGGAAAATAACACTGCGGGGCACAGACTATCCAATAAGTTCTTGGACTGCATTGGAGACAACTTTTTATTTCAGAAGGTTGAAAAAGCTACCGTGGGGAAGCTGTTCTAGATTTGATCCTAACAAATAGGGAGGAACTGGTTGAGAATTTGAAAGTGGAAGGCAGCTTGGGTGAAAGTGATCATGAAATCATAGAGTTCACAATTCTAAGGAAGGGTAGAAGGGAGAACAGCAAAATAGAGACAATGGATTTCGGGAAGGCGGATTTTGGTAAGCTCGGAGAGCTGATAGGTAAGGTCCCATGGGAATCGAGACTGAGGAAAAACAACCGAGGAGAGTTGGCAGTTTTCAAAGGGACATTGTTAAGGGCCCAAAAGCAAGCTATTCTGATGTGTCGGAAAGATAGAAAATATGGCAAAAGACCGCCTTGGCTTAACCACGAGATCTTGCGTGATCTAAAAATAAAAAGGAGTCATATAAAAATGGAAAGTAGGACAAATTACAAAGGATGAATATAGGCAAACAGCACAGGAATGCAGGGCAAGATTAGAAAGGCAAAGGCACAGAATGAGCTCAAACTAGCTACGGAATAAAGGGAAACAAGAAGACTTTTTATAAATACATTAGAAGCAAGAGGAAGACCAAGGAGAGAGGTAGGCCCACTGGTCAGTGAGGAGGAGAAACAGTAACAGGAAACTTGGAAATGGCAGAGATGCTCAATGACTTCTTTGTTTGGTCTTCACCGAGAAGTCTGTAGGAATGCCTAACATAGTAAATGCTAGTGGGAAGGGGTAGTTTTAGAAGGTAAAATAAAAAGAACAAGTCAAAAATCACCTAGAAAAGTTAGATGCCTGCAAGTCACCAGGTCCTGATGAAATGCATCCTAGAATACTCAAGGAGCTGATAGAGGAGGTATCTGAGCCTCTAGCTATCATCTTTGGAAAACCGTGGAGACAGGAGAGATTCCAGAAGACTGGAAAAGGGCAAATATAGTGCCCATTTATAAAAAGGGAAATAAGAACAACCCAGGAAACTACAGACCAGTTAGTTTAACTTCTGTGCCAGGGAAGATAATGGAGCAAGTAATTAAGGAAATCATCTGTAAACACTTGGACAGTGGCAAGGTGATAATGAACAGCCAGCATGGATTTGTAAAGAACAAATCGTGTCAAACCAATCTGATAGCTTTCTTTAATAGGATAACGAGTCTTGTGGATAAGGGAGAAGCGGTGGATGTGGTATACCTAGACTTTAGTAAGGCGTTTGATACGGTCTCGCATGATATTCTTATCAATAAACTAGGTAAATACAACTTAGATGGGGCTACTATAAGGTGGGTGCATAACTGGCTGGATAACCGTACTCAGAGTAGTTATTAATGGTTCACAATCCTGCTGGAAAGGCATAACAAGTGGGGTTCCGCAGGTCTGTTTTGGGACCGGCTCTGTTCAATATCTTCATCAACGATTTAGATATTGGTGTAGAAAATACGCTTATTAAGTTTGCAGATGATACCAAGCTGGGAGGGGTTGCGACTAATCTGGAGGATAGGGTCATAATTCAAAATGACCTGGACAAATTGGAGAAATGGTCTGAGGTAAATAGGATGAAGTTTAATAAAGACAAATGCAAAGTGCTCCACTTAGGAAGGAACAATCAGTTTCATACATACAGAATGGGAAGCGACTGTCTAGGAAGGAGTACGGCAGAAAGGGATCTAGGGGTTATAGTGGACCACAAGTTGAATATGAGTCAGCAGTGTGATGCTGTTGCAAAGAAAGCAAATATGATTCTGGGATGCATTAACAGGTGTGTTGTGAGCAAGACACGAGAAGTCATTCTTCCGCTCTACTCTGCGCTGGTTAGGCCTCAGTTCGAGTATTGTGTCCAGTTCTGGGCACCGCATTTCAAGAAAGATGTGGAGAAATTGGAGAGGGTCCAGAGAAGAGCAACGAGAATGATTAAAGGTCTAGAGAACATGACCTATGAGGGAAGGCTGAAGGAATTGGGTTTGTTTAGTTTAGAAAAGAGAAGATTGAGGGGACATGATAGCAGTTTTTAGATATCTAAAAGGGTGTCATAAGGAGGAGGAGAAAACTTGTTCATCTTGGCCTCTGAGGATAGAACAAGAAGCAATGGGCTTAAACTGCAGGAAGGGAGGTTTAGGTTGGACATTAGGAAAAAGTTCCTAACTGTCAGGGTAGTCAGACACTAGAATAAATTGCCCAGGAGGTTGTGGAATCTCCATCTCTGGAGATATTTAAGAGTAGGTTAGATAAATGTCTATCAGGGATGGTCTAGACAGTATTTGGTCCTGCCATGAGGGCAGGGGACTGGACTCGATGACCTCTCGAGGTCCCTTCCAGTCCTAGTATTCTATGATTCTATAAATCACTGTACTTGCTGTCTTAAGACAGAAACATTTATTACTCTATCTCACAGTGAAGTTTTGAAATATACAGAGAAAGAAGAGAACCTTATAAATGAGTATTTAAAGTCTGTAGATATGACCCAATTTAGGAACCAAATCACTGAATCAATTTTTTTCAATGGGCCTCTACATCATAAAAGAATTAAGCTTAAAAACGACTTTCTTTTACCCAGAGAACTACGGAAATGGTAATAAAAAGTAATTATATTCCACTTGACCTGAGGGGAAAGTATCATGGAAGCCACTGACACTGCCAAGATATATTTGATTTACATTAGTGTGAGATCAGAAACAGCACCTCTCTCCTTACAAGAAAATCTATACCTATAAGACACAATATGAATGCCTGTATGGCTACTACATAGACACATGCAAAAACAATGGATTTTGTGGGTACAAATTTTAATATACTCTCAAACATAAGAGTTAGAAGCTTTTTAAGTTGTGTGCATTTGCTTGTTCTTGCCAAGAGCAGCCACTCGTGTGTGTGTGTGTGTGTGTGTGGGTGGGTGGGTGGGTGGGTGTGTATGAATAGGAAATCTGCCTTTGAAAATGTAGGCCTATATTTCAATAGCAATATCTTTAAGAATATATTATGTTGTCTTTCTCATTCGTTACAATAAATTGGGGTTAGGCAACAACATCTACTTATGTAAGTGTTACCACTTACATTTAATATTTCCAGTTTCCATCATGTATGACTCAACATTCTTAAAACACCTGTAAAATTTAAAAAGTTAAGAGCCAGCTATTATGAGGAACTGACTAAATCCGTTTAAATGTTGTGAACTGTCAGTGCTGCTTAAAGCTAAAGCTAAGTATGTCTAACCAAAAGCTGGAAGACAAAAAATAGTTGTTTGTGTAGATTTCATAGTAAAAGTCTCATTGAGTGTTAAATATTATTTATCGTTGTAATTTCTAAATTATAGATAGACCTCAAGTTATCAACACAGATGATGTTCCATACAAGGCAAGAAAGTGTATAACTATTAATACGATAGATAAAGTTCAGGGATTGTTTTGGGGTAGTTTGGCTCAGACCCAAAAGAGAGCAACTCCATTTGTTAAGGAAGAGAATGGACATTTAGGGACCACTAAGTAAAGAAGCAATTTTCGCAGCAGAACATTGATTAGAAGAAGACTCTGAAGCAATTGCAAATTGCCCTAATATATTGAGACAATGGAGTGTGAATAGCAGCAGCATTGTGGCAAGAGGGTTTTGTACCATCTGCACATGCTATAAAAGCTTATCCAGGGGAGGCAGCAGGCAAAGTTGTAGTAACCAATCCTAAAAAGTCAAAAACACATTATTCCCATATTCAATTAAATATTTTTAAGATGGTTTTAAAAAAGAAGGTGGGTTAAAGTTACAGTATTAACATAAACCTTAAATGAACAAGTATGATCATCCCCCATAGTCCTGGAAGGGACAATGCCTTTGATATTAAATATTACTGAAAAGCAAAGGAATGGAATTTAAAATTTTAATTTCAACCACAGTTAATTTTTCAAAAAAATCTATTCTATTCTTTATAGGTTCTTGTACTGCCTCATCACCATTTCTGAGTGCCTTCTTGTACTGCATTAACTGATATGACTAATATTGGTCCTATGCAGTTTATTCTCTCTCATCTTCTTCCAGAGGCAGAGGAGAAATAGTGCCTGCAATGTCTAACAGTATACTAGCCAGGAATGAACATATGCCCAGAATGGGGGTTATGTTTTAGATGAGTATCTACCACAACCTGATGAACTCCACATCAGGACTCTCCCATCTCCTTATATATGCTAACACGCACATGTGCTACTCTTGCTGGTACCTTCATGAAAGAGGGTAAAGTGGAAAGTAGCCAATAAATAGAATTTCCCTCACTGAGTGAACATTACTTCAACAAAAGAATAATTATTGCTCTCTGGAGTGGATTGGGAACTTCTTCAGAAACTTAAGACATATATGATGTAAAACAGAAATCCTATATAAGATGGCTATATGGCCAACCTAAGAAAAAATATATGTATGTATCAATACATCTATCTATTCATATTAGAATTCAGAAAATAATTAACAGACATTCCTGAAATCAAGTTTTACTCACAGAATATATACTGAACATTTGTTGCAAATGAATTGTTTTTCATGGAAAAAACAAACAAAGGTCAAGTACCTGTTGTTAGGAGCAAATAAAATGCTGCCATTACCATAGCATTTCAATAGCTACAACGTAATATATGGATGCACTCAAGGAAGCCCTCTAACACTTATAAGAGAGTCCCCATCAATAAACCTTTTGAGATCACAGATTTGTTTCTTTATAAAGGAAATTGCCAAAATAGCAGATGGCATAACTAGTAGCCTGATCATCATCAAATCCACTGCTCTTAAAGTCTGTATAAAAAAAAAATTGAGAAGACTTGCAGATAATTTTATATTCACTTTATTAAAAATAATCCTGGAAAACTAGGACAAAACTTACAATCCATTAGATTTTAACAAGTGGCACAATAAAGTCAGTCTAGTGATGAAATTGGAAAAGGTTGCAGATGATGAAAACAGAGTTGCATTCATCAGTGTGTTAAAAGCAGATACTTATTTCTTAGATCACCCTCCCCCGGCCTCCTGCATTACTTCTCCCTTTGCTTTGTTTTGGTCAATTTTAAGACTGTACTTCTGGCAAGCTATCCTCCAAGCCAAGGGTGGGCAAAAGGGCCTCCGGGGGTCAGATCTGGCCCGCAAAGGGGGTTGATTTGGCCCACGGAGGCCCTGCCGCTCCCTCACCCCCAGACCAATTAGGGCCTGGGGTTGGGGGGAAGCACATGAAGTTTCCTCTGCCCTGCCAGAAGCACGCGGCTCCTGGCAGGGCAAAAGGAGACTTTGTCTGCTCCCCCTCCCTCAAGCCCTGTTTGGCCTGGGGGCAAAAGGGGGAGAGTGCAAATTCTCCTCCCACCGCCAGGGGCATGGGCACCTAGTGGGAATCTCTGAGGGGGGACAAGGCACTCCCCCACCCCCAGATCATTCATGGTCTGTGGGTGGGGAAGCAGGAAAGTATCCTGGCCCCGCCCCTTCCGCTTGAGGCCACACCGCTTCCAGTGCAGCCCAGGGCCACTTCAAAAATTTCTGAAGTTTCCCCCGGCTAAAAATTATTGCCCACCCCTGTTCTAAGCCCAGTAGAGTCTCCCACTTCTAGTGTAACACTTCCCTCTCTCTCTCCTCTTTCAAATCCTCCTCTAAAATCTACTTCTTCATGAAAATCTTTTGTTCTCACCACCAATTGCGCCTCACTGATTACACGTTGAATTGTAGTTCTATCTTGGTTTTGTATTTGGTGGAAGTGGTGGTGATGGCGGTTCTTAATTTGGGCTTTTTGTGTGTGTGTGTCTAGTACAGACAGATGAAAAACATTTGGGGCTGGGAATGTTCTTAAGGGCTTGTATATCCACAAACTGGAAACAACATAACTAAATTGCTTTTCATCCACACCTATAGTTATTTCAGTGACAGCTTGCATGTTATTTCAGATTCATGGTGTCCTATTTTGATATATCTTAAAGTGTAAAGAAGCAATATGTTATAACAGAATAGGACACCATGAATCAGAAATAAGAAGGGTCATCTATAGATTTAAACCAATGTAACGAAAGGTGTGAATTATAGCTAATATAGCTGATTTTGTACTTTCAGTTCCAGCTGGCATATAGACAAGACCTCAGGTTACAAAATGTGCCCTCAGGGTACATTTTCAGTGCTACAAAAGCCAGACTTATTACCAAAAATAATACATACAATTTGCAATTGTCTCACAATTGACTAAACTATGGTATCAGTTTTGCATAAATAATTGTAAAATCATACACAATATAATAGATAAGCTTTTAAAATACAATTTTTATACTTAGGAAACCTAGATGATAGTGGGTCTAAAAAAAAACTAGGAAAATACAATTATCATATTGTACTTTTAGTTTGAAAAAATAAATGCAAATTTGTGAATAAAATAGTGTTATGAGTAACCTACAGAAACAAATATCTGGTTAAATAAATAAAGTAAATAAATAAAGGGGAGGAAGGGATTAATTGACCTAAGAACGTTCTGTATGCAAAAAGAATTAAACATCTTTTTTGCCTCCTCAGATCCTGGGACCAATTTGAAATAGAGTAGCTGGTTTAGTACAGGTTGCACCATCAGCCATTCCCAGTGGGGTCAACAGACAGGGGGATGGCTCTGCATCCCCAGAGGGGGCGAGCCTCAGGCAGAAGGGGTGGACCCAAGAGCACTTGCCCCCTTTACTGCTCTCCCCCCATTGGCTAAAGCCTGTGGCAGTTAACTTTATCACGACATGTGCAGCAATTTTTATGCTTAAATAGAAGCAATATTGCAAATACTGCAGTGAAGCACACAGTTATCTGGCTGAAGACATATCCATTAGTTATCAGAACTAATGTACAATGAAGTATAAGGAGGAGCATGGGCACCTCTAGGGAAAGGAACAGAGTGGCTAACCAGCTAAGGGTAAAACATACGTAATAAAACAGTGCTGCCTTGGGGCCAGATTCTGCAGTCCTTACTCAGTCCAAAGTCCCATTGATCAAAATGGAAGTTGTCACTAAGATCAGTTAGCTTAATTTACAGCAGGGGTGGGGAACCTTTATTGGGTCGGGGGCTGCACACAAGTGAGAAGCAAAAAAAAAACCCCCAAAAAATCAACAAAAATAAAAACACACCTCACACTGACGTGGTCCCTGACTGAGAAAGAGAAAGACATTCCCCTTGCACACCAAAGCCTAGGGGGCCTAGAGCTCTGAGCCTCAGGGGGCAGATCCTGGCAAGCCAGGAGCCTCATCCGACCCCTGGGCCTTAGGTTCCCCATCCCTGATTTACAGTCATTTTATACTGTCTCAATATGCATGCCACTGCCTTTGAGATTCTTACCTTGCCTTCCTCCATGACAGAGGAGAACTGGCTACAGATGGTGCTTTGATCATTCTAATATCATCCCACATTAGCATGGTCAGAGTATTAGAGAGGCAGGGGAATCAAAAGTACAGTAAAAGTCCCAATTAAGTTTTTCACTGGCATAAAAAAAATTGACCCAGTCTTGATCATATTGAAGTCAATAGTAAGGATCACATTTTTTATTTAAGGATCACATTTTTGTGAGGGTTAAAAAACGTTGATTGAGCAGAACTTCTGAACTATTGGGTTCATTGGAAAGGGCCTTTTATTTCCTCTGCAGACAGGTGGTTTACAGAGATCTGAGCTATACTCATTATGTAGAAAAATCCTGTCAAAAGAGAGTTGAAAAAATTGCGTTAGCCTTTGCTATATGAAAGGCATAAATTTGTTTAAACCTTACTCTTTAAATTCTTCCAGTCTTGATGAACTCCAATAACATATAGGCCCAGATTCTCCACTGCACTGGGTCAGATTTATATATCCTTTGCCCCTCAGCCACATCAGAAGACCATGACATTTATGATGAAACTTTTAACTAAGACATCCTATAATTCTGTCTCAGATATTTGTGTATTAAAAGAAAAAAATACTACAACAATTCTCTGTGTATTGCATACCCTCTGGTTGTTATTAAAATCTACAGATGCACAAATAATTTTTAGAAACCATTAAGTATTTCATTAAGTATACCCACACACTGAGAAACCCTCAAATCTGTCTGAAAACCCACTTGGCAGGAACATAAAACTCAGATTTCTACGACGTATCTTTTTTACTATTCATTTTCAGTTTTGTGTATTTAAAGACCTATCATAAACCTCCTCTGCAGACATGCACATTTCTGCTGGGCAACCACATTAAATGAAATCACAGTTCAGTCCAACACAATTTATCACATCTTGAGAGCATGATCTCACCAAAACCCAGACAAAATAATTTAAAAAATGACACTAATTTAATTTTAATCATTTTTCCCTTCTAAAAACCCCTTTTAAAATATCTATTTCTACTGGTACATTAAAAAAGTTATATTAGTGCCATCCATGAGTATCTTACATCTTTCCCCTCATAACTTAGGGAGAGGATCTATCCTTATGCTAGCTGGCCCTGACACTGGAAATAACTCTAGCCATGAAAAACTCATTGCGGGTTCAGAACTTTACATTTAATCTTTTGCCTATTTATCTCACCCTCCCTTCATCCCCTCCCAGTAAAGCTTCAGAGGGAAAGGATGGCACATTATAGTTTGAAATTCAGTGATGTGGATAAGATCGGCACACTGAGATGCACTGCCCATTTTGCCAGCCTGCATGGAATATAGCCTTGCACCATCCCAGTGCACGTGGATAAAATCCATCCTGAATGAGCCGAACCAAACCAGCTATATTCTGCTGCCTGTAATTTTCACAACAGTTTCTGCATGCATATTGCATAAGTCTCCATAAGGTGTCCAAGTTGCTGTTAACTCAGCAAATATATAGCAGTTACAATTACATGCATTATTGAATTGACTTCACATACAAATGTGTGTGCATTTTTGCTCATTTGCCTGTTATCTTGCTTCAGGAAATCTTGCCCTGTATGTCTGGTGTTCTTCTTGTCATGGCTCATTTACAGTACATATTAGGGAGAGCAAAAGCCTATTCAAAGACCATAGAAATTTTTTAGATGATGATGACATTACAGGCAGGCAAAAACTGAAATTAAAAAAAAAAAAAAAAAAAAAAGATATTCTAGTCCTGTGTCCCACCTCATAATGGTTTTACCCAAGTGGAACTCCGTTGACTTTAACTCTGATTTGCATTGGTGTTAGGGAAATCAGAATCAAGCCCCTTGGTTATAAAATGGAAATATTGCATTCAGTTATTGAAATTTCCAGGATATATTTTACCACATTGTCTATAAGGTTTGTATTTTATGTTTGAGTTACTACTCTCATCTGTACAAATGTAGGCCATGACTTTCTACAAAAGAGATGACCAGCCCTTTAACTTTAATTGACAATCATAAAGCAGAAGGGATATTGTGCAAGAGGTATGTTCTAAGTACAAGGCAAGTCAACGGGAACAACTAGTTCCTTTCTACATAATCCATGCAAATCTATGCATTAGTTATGAGATGTTTTAATTCCAATAATAAACGTTCTATGATGGATGCATTTTTCACAGATGTTGTCTATATAGCTGTTTAATTAGAGCACGCTTGCAAAGGCTGTTAAATTTTCATCAAGTTGCCGACTTCAGTGTGTTCAGCTCTCTGCCAGGGATGGTGACAGTTTGTACAGTGACTTAGTCTTCTGGTCAGGGGACCTGACACTTGGCATAGAGTCAGCCATTATGTGACAAGCGAGATTCCATCTGCTTCCTAAAAATACCAGCAGACTGACAAACAGACAGTGAATTGCTGATGCTACTGTCTTTGCTTTATTGCTATTGATAGGGCTGAATCTAACCAAATAGGAATGTCTGTTTCATGATATTGTCGCTCAGAGGAAGGGGGAGAGCCAGCCAACCATAATCTGGATGAGAACAAAATCAGTAGTCTTGTCAACAGCTTTGTAATTTGCTTTAATCATTCAGCCTCCTGGATTCTTGTAACTGACATATTCCCACAGGAAAGAGGAGGTTCTGCTTAGAGTGAATTTAGCCCTCATGACAACAGTTTGACAGAAGTTCACAGAACAGGTACAGCATGAGCAGTTGGCAAGGATACTTGCATGCCGATTTCAGACAGCTAACCCAGAAGGATTACCTCTAGCGCTACATCTACACTACCTCTTTTTTGCGGAAGAGGCAATGCAAATGAAGCGCTCATTAGCAACTTCTCATGCTTCATTTGCATATTCTCTTCCAATGCTTTTTGCGGAAGACGTTTTTGCACAAAAAAAAGCAGTATAGACGGGACCGTTTTGCACAAAAAACCCTTTTGCGCAAGAACCCATAAACCTCATTTTTTGAGGAATAAGGGTTCTTGTACAAGGGTTTTTTTTGCGCAAAACAGACCCGTCTACACTGCTTTTTTCTGCGCAAAAACCTCTTCCACAAAAAGCATCGGAAAATAATATGCAAATGAGAGTGCAAGATATGCTAATTAGCGTTCCATTTGCAATTCCTCTTCCACAAAAAAGTGGGAGTGTAGACATAGCCTAGAAGAGAGCAAAGGATTCATTCTCCCTGCTATTCATCCTTTGCCTCTACCGAAAGTGCCAACAAGGTGCCAATTGTGAATGTAGTTTCTACAATGTGGATGTCTGTCCACTAAGAACTGGACCAGGAGTGGCCAACCCACGGCTCACGAGCCGCATGTGGCTTTTCTCCCCCAAAAGTGCAGCTCGTGAAGCTGCTTCTGCGCCCTCCCCCCCAAATGGCTCCCAAACCTCTCCCAGCCCCCGTCTCCCCTGTGCTTACCTACGCTTGTTTCTTAAAGGGGCAGCCTCATTTTTTTTTTTTTTTTTGCACTCCACAATTCTGGTGCAGCTCTTCGCATTTTTTCCGCCGCTGTTTCGGCTCTCTTTGTTAAATGGGTTGGCCACACCTGAACTAGACTGAGATCTCAAACTTATTTCACACATGCCTTCAGGTGGCACAATTTTTAGACTCTATTAAGCAAGGCCAAATCAAACTGGTGATCCTCAAATTGAGGACAGCCTATTTACAGTTTCCCTGGCATGTTCTAGTAAAAGAGAAAAAATAGTTCTATTTTACCCATGGGACACACAAGTTTAAAAATAATTGCTTTAAGTGAGCTGCTGGTGAGTCCAAACAATTATCAGTCAAGGAACTGAGTATTTAAGAACAGCCACATTATGGTGACAAAAAGATTGTAGGTGAAAACTGTAACTTTATTGAAATTACAAAAAAGTGACCTTTTCATGGACAGATGGCATGATCTTTGATACCAAAATATTGAGCAGGAGTTCAGGTCTGGTTGTTCATTCATTCATAAATACATAACCCAGAATCTGCAGACTAGACCAGGTCTTCAGCTGGAAATGTTTTGGATTGAAACAAAATATTCTTGGTAGAGGACTACGTTTCTCATCACGATATCTAAGGTGATTCTGACATAAATCTCTGCACACTTAGTTGAAAATGTACCCTAAAAGTCCAAAAGTTTTGGGGGAAATCATATAATAAATAAATGGATTTAAAAAACAAAAAACAGCAAAGTTTGCTGACTTGCTAATAAACTCTTTGTGCTAATAAACTCTTTCTGTTTTGCAGGGACCCACATGCCAAATCAAGGCTTCCTCTCTCACCTTTTCCATTCTAAAACATTTACATAGAGCATGAGCTAGGGACAGAGAGACGCTGAATATTACTTTGTATTCAAGGTTGCCACTAGGCATCTGTCAACTGTGTGGCCATCAGTGCTCTGATCTTTAGGCTGACTCTATCGATCATACTCCTTTCTACGATGGATCCCCTGTTTATCCAATAGCCTACCGAGACCACCACTTTAATTTGGGGGGGAAAAGGAGTTGTAAAGCCCCTCCCTGCCCTAATTCTGTCTGATCAATGTCATAGGAACTCCTTTCCCTAACAATAAATATTCCCTCTCCCATTTGCTAAATCTGTTCCACATCCTCCTAACAGAAAACATCCTTGCTCTATTCAATTGCAAAACCCACCCATTTACGGAGGTTATGGGAATCTCCTTAGATTCTATGTATCTTATATGACACAAGGCCCTGCAAAACTTTTGCCAATCAGGCTCGTGACATCAGCAGAATCCTGTAGCAAACTTAGTTGTTTCAAAATCACAAATCACTTGAAAGGTGTCATGACAGGGTGCTGTTAGCAGCTATAAACTGAGCTCTTTGGAAGCCAGCACCCTGTTCTCTTAGAACACGCAGGCCATAGGGTGTAGTTAGAGTAGGATGGGCATATGTAGTTTGAATTTAGAAGGGTAGTAGAGATTATTTGCACCTGAAGGGAGCTTGATGAACTACTGAGATAAGAAACTCCAGGGCTGGATAGCTCTGGGAAGAAAGGAAGGAATATTAAAGGCTGAGCCAGAGAGCAGGAAGGGGGCTGTACAGAACTGCTGCTTTGCTGTGATGATAAACAATAATAGACACACTTGGTACAGATACCCTGGTGGGCTCGGAGTGTTGCTCCATTCACAAAGAGCCTGCCAGCCAGGGAACCCATTCTCCAGCATCAGATTTGACGCTCAAACCAGTGATTCAGCCAGATATTTTCAGACCCAAACGTGTTTCATTGATCCACAAAAGGAAACTTTTTCTACACCAAAACAAAGAACCTTTTGAGTTTCCTAGCCTGGTTTGGTCTTTGTGATGAACTATTTTTTTACATCCAGTAACACTGAAAGGCTTTTTGGATATGCTGAAGCTCATGAACCCAAGGGCAATGACAGTGCTGAAGCAAATTTGACAATTGGCTTTTCAGTTTTCTCTGACAGAAAATGAGTTAGTGGAAGAGACAAAACTCATCTGGTATGAACAAAAACCACCAGAGAGACTCTGATTAAACCAACAGGAACTGAACCTGCCAAGTCTTACGCTACTCTACTCAGCAGCTCTGCTGGGTGCCTCGCTTACAGCTTTTGAAATTTTCAGTCCGTGGCAGGGTGTTTCACTGGCCATTTATCATAATCTATTCCTGAAAGGCAAATGATGAGTTCACAAAGGTTAAGAAGAGGACAGTTTTCCACAGTTAAAACCTCTGGTAAACACTTCACTGTATTTCTTACTAGAAAGCTGAAAAGGGATGATTGCTTTAGAAAAATATAATTTATGATCCTGATCCTGTTACCATGGAGGACATGACAAAATTTCCATGGACTTCAATAGGAAAAGAATTTGGGCCTGTTTTTGTAATGCCTCTTTTATACAAAGCTATACAAAGCTTCTTGTCTGGTTATATTCAGCACAAGCATAGAGCCTGATCCTGCATAAACATGGTACAGAGTGTAGTGTCTGTTATAGTCCATTGTGTTCAATAGTTTGTGAGCAATCCATTGGTTGAAATTTGCTTGCATAATACATTTTTTAATTTAAGAGCCTGTAAAAAATGAAGTCTTTTTGTGACTACAGCAAGAATAAAAAGAGGGGGTACTCAACTATTGGAAGAAGTAATGGAAACAACCATCTCCTAAGTAACCGAGGACTTGTTACAATATAAAAACACAACTAAGATGATTCACATCCCTCAGATCTCTTAATATCACAAACTATTTGCAATTCAGTCTCATACTTACTATGCTGTCACCAGAATCGTTTAATATGTGTTTATATCCTTAGTGTGCAGTTACCTGTGTAGTGGTTTTTTCTTTCTCTCTCTCTGGCCTTTGTAACCTAGTTTAACTCACATCTCATGGGGGGGAGGTCAAATAAGGTAGTATTAGATAAGCCATATTTCAATTAACTCTATTTAAAAGTCAAATCAAGGATTAGCACTGCAAAACACGCACACACACTTTACATTTTATTCCAGAATATTTAGCTTATAAATACCCAAAATTACAGCCTCACATGATCTCCACCACTCCATCCCTCACAATTTGTATTAAATCTCCCAGAATAAATTGTAAATTGTGTTGTCTGCAGCAGTGATCCTTGAATGGCTTTTGAACAACAATCCATTAGGTGCCCAAAGCCTCTTTTTTAATCTGATTACCAATTACCTCCCTGCAAACAACAAGCTTTTTCTGGAGAGCTCAATACTGTATAATTTTGAAAACAGGAGAAAAAAGATTTGGCAGCAATCATTGCCAGGCAAGGCATGTTTCACATATTTCATTTTTCCTAACTAAAAAGCATAAGGAGGAATGTTATCGGTAGGGCGTGAGCCACCCCCCTCAGCACAGCTGTATGCAACCATTGCATTTCTCCAATCCGCAGGGCTGCCCCAGCAGCACTCCAGTCACTTTGCCCCCGCTAAGTGGAGCTGGAAGGGCACAGCTACACTAGCTCTACCCCAGGAAGGGATTCCCCCAGGCCATTTCTGGCAGTATTGTCATTCCATTCCATTGAACGGGCCCAAATCAGGTCCAATATTACCTGGCTGATATTATTCACTGTGGTGTTCACTGACTATTCAGTACTTAAGGTGCTGCTCTGAGATCTGCTTTATTCAGTGTCTTACTCCAACTGACTGTGCATTCATGAGCTTCACAGTGCCGTGCCCAAACACTGTCTGGAAAGTCCCCAATACCACATTCACAAGTATTAAACACCTCATGTAATTTCATATTCTGAGTACATTTAGTGACACACTAAGGCCTTTCTAGCTCCAGGTGCAACTTATGCCCCACCAAATGCCACGGGTGGGACAGGCAAGGATTGATGTATAAAGTCAAAATGTTTTTATACTTGTAGGTTTTATTTGGTTAATAGAGAGAGGAGAAATAAGCAATAGGGTTTTAGAAAGAACAGTTCTCTCTAAGGCTATGTCTACACTACCAGGTTATTTATTTCAAAATAAGCTTATTCCTCTTTACAAGCAGGAGTTATTTCAAAATAACAAGCCCATCATTTCGAAATAACACGCTTGGTAGTGTGGACACTCGCCTTGTTCAAAATAACTCCCAGTGTAGACATGCCCCTCCTGCTTAACTTTTTTCTATCTATTCTATATTAGAGTCAGAATTTTGCCTGACTACAGGAGTTGGTCCATATCATGTACATTACAAAGACTACGGGTCAAATTCTGCTTTCAATTACATATGTGCCACCCCTCTGATGTCAAAGGTTTTCTATGGGGACTGCACATGGAACACTTTATGTATAGTTCTGAAGGCAGGGATGATGCTTTATTCAACTAGGTACAGAGTGGGAGAAAAAAATGCATTAACACAACAGGAAATAAGGAAGGGATGGAATATAGCTCCAGCCCATAATATGACAAATAATCCAGTTAACCTCTTGACCACTTCACTACAAGAAATGTTCCATCAAAATAAATGACAATAGAATTTGGCCTGTGTCCTTATGGACCTGATTTTGGCAGCCTGATGAAAAAAGTACAGAATTGTACTCATATCTCAGAAACTATAAATTATACTTGGTTCAGGTCAAATTTGAAAGGAGTTTGAGAGTCTAAAAAATTAATCTCTAATGGAATTTCCCTACATCATAAAACCATCACAGTGTTTGGCGGAGTTCATTGCTGTGTGCCAAGTCTCTGCTTAGGAGCAAGGCTGTTCAGCACTAGAGCTGAGGGTTTTAGGCAAAGGCATGGGAGTGAAACCTCAAACTGTTGCTCCTTGCATTCTACCTGGCACTTTTGGCTAGGGCTGCTATTCCCTCACTACCTTTAAATTGCAGACACACACACACACACACAAAGATAAAAGAAAGAAAAAAGATTTTAAAATAAAATACATTGTAAGGATTGCTCATCTATTTTGCAACAAAATGACTGCAACTTTAGAAGATGTAAATTATCTCCCGGTTGAAAGCCCTGATATTTATGTATTACATCCACCTATTTCAACAATGCTGTGAAAGTCATTAGGAATACAGTTTTTAATCCTGTAAACAATGTCCTGCATATGTATCTAATTGGACTGAAGACATGATCTCAATGCCAACAACGCATCACTTGCTACAATAGCAAGTAGCATCCAAGCCGCTATATCATCTTAACCTACTATCTGAGGATGGGTTGCTTCATCAAATTAGTGCCCTGGGGAAAGGAAATATATATATATAAAATAATGAGGCTGCTAGCTATTGTGCCCTTTGGTGTATTAATATGCACCACTGTAGCATCTCTGCTGTGAGATAATATTGCTTCACTAACATAAATTTAATACTGGATTGTCAGGGCATCCAGTGAAAAAGGATAAGAGTAAAGGCAGAATAAGCAATAAATATTTTTAGGGTATCAGTAGCAGAGAAGAAGAAAAATATTTGAGGGCAGCAAGATATAAAAGATAGTTAAGAGGCACATCTAGAATTAACAAGAGCCCACTAGAGTTTTCCTTCATGTTGAAATTGGCAAGCATTCTCCACTTACAAAAGTTTAGTGCCTGGGCTTGTTTAAATAAAAAGCTAATTAGTAGTACTTAGATGGCAACGGTCACCCTCTAAGCAGCAATGCATTGAGATTCGGTGTCTAAATCAAGAGATTCATGTGGATTACGTAGACTCAATCCTATTGAGAGGGATGGTGTGAAGTTGTTTAAATGAGCTTCTATGAGACACCTCCTTCACATTGTGGATAAGATCTGGAAGTAGTCTGCTTGGCAGGGTTTTGCACCAAGTGAAAGTTGTTTAGCTTGTCAGCATCAGGGGACTTATGTGTGATAAGTAAGAACCACTTCCAGAACCAACACCATAAATATTACATATCACTGTTAGAATTTATTTGCATATAGTAAGCAAATTTTGGTAAATTTAAACCCACAGAACAACAAGACCAGTGCAAATAAGAACAGCAGAGCCAGGTCAAAGGATTTAAGTTGGATCAACAGCCCATTACAACTGACTGTACACATTTGAAATAAAAATTACATAAAGTAAGATATGTAAGGTCACTGTGACCGCCAGGAAGTAATGCCAAAATATTCCCACAGGCTTTACTCTTCTGCAGTTCATCCTCTTTCACAGATTGAGAGCCAGGGCTCTGCAAGCTTTCATTGGCTTACGCACCTCTTACTGCTAACGGGTCAGGTTGCAGATTCACTTATATTTAGAAGAACAGGTGTATGGCTCAGTTCCAAATTGAATCACGTTAACACTTTATGCTTCTTTGCAGCTTTCATATTCCTAAACTAATTTATCATTGCAGACGATGGGTGGGATTTTTTACCCTTAATCTGTTCAACATTGACAATTATTTTTGTCTCTCTTCTGGCTCACAAAATATGATTTTTCTTCTCTTTGCATAAAGGTATTGTATTGCATCATTTTCTATCTGTATTTATCTGAGTGGAGACTGCCTTGAATCTTTTTTGTTGCTTTTGAGGATTGCTTGGAAGGAAAGAAATCAGGGGGTGGGGTGGGGAACCTTCCATGCATAGCTACGTCCACACCTCATCTCTGAACACCCTGAAATTTTGAGAATCCCAAATATGTTTCCACTGGGTGAAGTGCTTTGCCACCCACAAAATAAGCAAGAGGCCCTAGAACCTGGAGGCATTAGGCCATGAGTGTGGAGGGCCCCATGCCCCTGCATTGGCTCACTGATCCCTTTCACCCTTCCCAGCTCTGAAGCATCTACACTGGAGTCATGCTGCTGGAAACTCCCTGCCTGCTAGTGCCAGAAGATTCTCCCTTTATGGGTGGCAGAGCCTCTATCAAAAAGCTAATACCTTGGGACTGTATCAGCCTTCCTGAGTAATACCCATGAAGCTGAAAGTGATGCCTATCCCCACTACCTCAGCCCTGCCCCCTCTGCATGCATGGATCTCTAGACCTACAGAGTTCCCTCCATGGGGTCCAGTGCCAAGCAGACAATGCCTCAAAGGGAGCAGACACACTCATCTCTTCACACATGAGGGCCAGGTCAGACTTGATGGGACCTTTCTGCATGTGGACACAATTCAGGGTTTAGGTCTCAGTGATGGACAAGCTCAGAGGTTCAAACAAACATGCAAATGAATGGATGTTTGTCCAAAACATTACTTATTAATTACTACCCTAGATTCTTTCCCTAATCATTTTGGGCTGAAGAATGGGTCCAGAAGTCTCATAAGAACAGAGGCTCTCATGACATTTCCCAGCTAGAATATGACAAGAATAGCCTCTTTTCTGGTATCACTATTGAAAACCCAGCTAGTAGTTCAAGGTGAGACTAGCATTCTAGATTCAAAAGTTCTAACCCTAATTCACTGTCACACCACAGGCAAGTCACATAGACCAAAATTTTCAAGTTTAAGCAACTCTGAAAATCAAGACACTTATGTAGGTGCCTAAATATCAGTTAAAGATAGGGTTTTCAGGGGTGCAAAAATGACTGTCGTGCATTAATCCCACTGAGAATCAATGGCAGTGCCTGACATTAGAAACACACTTTAAAAGTTTTGTCTCTAAGGCTACGTTTACACTGAAGCTTTTTCCGAGATACTGGAGGTATCCTTCAAAAGCTATGCCACGTCCAAGGAACGCGTCTGCTTTTCCGAAAAAAATTTGGAAAAGCAGACGCATTCTTTCGCCACCCCTGTAAACCTCGTTATACGAGGAGGAAGAGATGTGCTGAAAGAGGTTTTTCCGCTCTGTACATGCGCCAAATTTTGGAAAAGCCTCTTTTGAAAGAAAAGTCGGAAAAAGATACGCAAATTGCAGTTCGCAATTTGCGTATCTTTTTCCGACTTTTCTTTGTAGTGTAGACACAGCCCCTCTCTCTGTACCCGAGTTTCTTCATTTGTAAAATGGAGCTAACATACTCAAACTTCTTCACTTTGAGAGCCTCAAACGAAGGATGTTAAAATAGTATCATTATCATCATCACCATCACCACCACCACCACCACCACAAAATGCAGAGACCAAACTCATTTGAGGCAAAGGATTTTAATATTTTTTCAAAGTAACTGTTTGGTAATAAATGTGTTGATAAAATTACCTTTTTGGGATAGCAATCTTCCAGGAGCCTCAATTATAAGTAGGGTTAATGTCAGCAACATAAAAGATAAGATTAATTATCTGTCACTGCAGCTGCTTCACATAATTTTGACCTAATAGTGAATATCATATAGCTTTGCCAAGTTAATTTAAAGGAGCAGTAACAACACAGCATTGCATTTAGATGTAGCTACTCTGTGAATTTTTCTGTCCTCATTGCAATGAATCCATTTTCATCTCCACAGAGGTTTGATAAAATTCTTCAACCAGATCTTGAACAGGAGGGCGCTTGCCTGGTCACGGAGTTAACAGAGCTTCCTCAGGGACTCAAAACTGATAATCCAAGATTTCACCTAGCTGTCCTTTGAGAGAGTTTCAAAGGCACAAATGGCAGCTAAGCGCCCCCTTCCTATTGACATTCAATGGGACTAACAGCCATAATGCCTCTGGCTCTAATGTTATCCTTTCTAAAAATAGCCTTGGAATTGTAAACTGCTGCAAAATAATGCATTGCAGTGCAAACTGAGCCCTGGAGTTTGAGGTAACAGACAACCAGGACTGGGAGCAAGCCTGGAGTTCTGCATCTCCTTCCACTGGCCCCTCTGCCTTCCACACCAAGCTAACAGAGAGCTCCTCTTATACTAGTCCCTGGAAAAGCCGAAGAGACTCATTCTCACACCTGACAAACGTGTTCACAAAGAAGGGAGACCACCATCAGTCAGTGGAAGCCTGCCTACCTTGAAAGTCAGATGGTATTAATTTCCCACTCAACCATTCAGTTCATTGCCAGAGGGAGCCCACCCTCCATTCAACCAGCCATTCCAGTTAGAGGCTGCTGCTTAGTCTACCACCTAGTCCTGGTAGTGCAGATAGCTTGCAAGTAGGGAGACACCTTAAGGAACCTCCAAGAAGTGCGAGGAAAGGGAAGGAAGATATAGGTGCAAGTGGGACAATTAGTGGGTTTGGGGATATATGGTATGGATAGGGATTTTGTGGGTGAAGAGATGGAGAGTAGAATAGAAATGATGCAAGAGAAGGGGTACATTACACAAAGAATGTCATATACATCTATGCCTGAGGTTGACAATTTTTGAGGGAGCAGCATGTAAAAATGTTGCCAGCCTATCACTGCACAGATTTAATAGCCAGACATATTTCTCCTACCTTGGAAAGACAAAATAGAAGATCCAGGAACCTTCTCTTTCCTCTGACGTATAGTTTTCAACCTAGTGTAACCAAATCAAAAGGGAGATGCATACATTATTACCCCAAAGCACCCAGTAGGGTTTATAAAAAGTGAATCCATGTGACTTCACTATAAAGGAGTGGAGGAGAGAGGCAGAAATAATTATAAAGGAGCCAGGAGGAGAGCAGCATGGAACGTCCTGCACCAAAAGCACAACTGTTGGTCATTGGTTGATGTCTCTCCAGGTTTACAGAAAGCTGAAAATCAATCACTTTTGACATTCCAGATGACTGGTATTTACCCAAATTGCAGTTTTCACCAATAAAACCAGTTTGTTGCACATGACAAGCTTGACAAAACATTCTAAAAACCTACAAACATGCAGCTAATTTAGAAAGCCTTTTGGCAGTAGGCTGATTCTAGGATACAATGTTGGGCCTTGATTGGCGGGGCTACTGATTCAGAACCCATGTGGAAACAAGTTGATTTTGATGAGGTGCAGTATACGATGCTAGTGGCTCCCAATGCAGGATTAGGGCCTTCTTTACTGATCTGGGATTATTTACATGATTAAAGTTAAGCTCTGCCAAAAAGTATAATACTTTTATCAAATAATTCTGTTTGACTGCAAAGGGCTCACAGGAGAACAGCACAGGAAGAACTAGCAGAGAGCAGTAAAAAGACCTGGGTATGTTCATAAGAAATGTAACAAGTGAGAATTAAATTTTAACAATGTAGATGCAAGTAGTTTACTGTTACTGAGCATGGGCAGTAATGAAAGCAGGAAGTTTGAACTGATGGAAACAACTGACAAATACACAGGAGTGGCCAATTAAATGCTTGTAGAAATGCTACTGGGAAATGACAAACTCAGAAGAGGAATATGAACAAATTGTTAAGGAAATACCTGTGCATTCCATTTGACACTTCATAAATTGAACATAACAGTAAAACCAGTTGCACATCTCCAAAGATGTGTTAAGAAAAAGGGAATAAAGCAAGACAGGGAGACTTTTTCCCTTCCAATTCCAAAGAGGGTAGTGTAAAGCTACCAGTTTGAGTCACAAGCATTTGTGCAGATCCAAATGTTCCCTTAAAGACATTGTCCTGCTCAAGGAGCATGCTTTAAAAAAACAAACAAACAAAAAACCAAAAACAAAAAAGATTAACTGAAGAAATGCATAAAGGATGCTGTGGAGTGTTGTAGAGAAAATTAATGTAAAGCTTGTCTCCACTGCCAAGTGGACTGACGCTGTGGTAATCGATCCACTCGGGAGCAATTTAGCAGGTCTAGTGAAGACCCACTAAATGACCGCCAAACATGCTCCCGTTGACTCTGGTATTCCAGTGGAACAAAATACATAAGGTAAGTCCATGGGAAAGTTTCTCCCATCAACTCAGCACAGTGTAGATACTGCAAGTAGTCGACCTAAGATGTGTGTATTCCACCTACGTTTTTCACAGAAGCTGGAGTTGCATAACTTAGGTATACTTCAGCCTATAGTGTAGACCTGCCATTAGGTGTGACCCACTCCCATAAAACAGGACCAAGAGAGTATTCAGTTAAACTGATTTTAAAAAAACTTGTGAAAGCACAAAGTGTAATTAACCCATGAACTTAAGGCAAATTATCCTTGAGACCAACAGCTTTTTAAAATAAGGCACTTTAGATGGATAATGGGGACAGCCAGGGTTTATTTAAGATAAAAATAAAATAATTTATTTTTAATTTCAATGAACCATTAACTGAGGGGTTAGAAAGAAACTCCCACTGTGGGTATGTTATTCCATACGTCTACTATGACAGGCTATAGATTCTTGCATAGTCCTCTAAAGCCTCTTGAACTGATTAAAGACTAAGACTAGAGAAGATTCTGGTCTAGATGGGTGACTAGTCTGTCTATAGCTGCTGTCACCATAGGATTTGAGCACCTCCCATTCTTCAATCTATTTATCCTCAGTACACCCCAGTGAGGCAGGGTAGTGGTGTTATCATTCTACAGACAAAGAACTACAATAGGGAAGCTAAGTAGCTTGCCCAAGATCATACAGGATGGGGAACCCAAGCATGGGGGCTGAAACTAGGGTTGCTGGAGATGCCAGAAGTAGTAATTACAACCAAATATATGGTTTCTGCTTTCAGCACCCCACTATAAAAATCATTCTAGCACCTCTAAACTCAGGTCACCCAAGCCCTAGGGTTGTACTTTAACTACTGGACCATGACAACTCCTATGTTTCTGAGCATGATGTTGAGTACATTTTTTGGGGGGAGGGGCTAGTGTATTTATGAAAACTGACTGGAGGTGAGAACTTTTTTCTACACATTTGTGTTTGTAAACGGAATAATGTAGAATATAGCATAATACACAGAAAACCTCCTGACCAGCTTTTAGCAGAACTAATGCAAATGGCGAGGTATCAGCCCTGACTATTTAATGGTTTGAAGGGCACTTAAACACATGCCACTCCAGTGAAAAAACAAAAACAAAACAGAACTTACCAGTGATTTCTAGAGCTAGTCCAAAAATGTCAAGATCACAGTATTCTTTCATTAAATGGAGTTGCCAAGATCAAAACATTTCACAAAAATCTATGGATTTCAATTAAGTTTTTGATGAGGGAAAAAGCCAGAATGATTCATTATACAGTCAGTACTTCATTTCAATAAGGAAAAACTTGTTTTTCAACTTCATCGTTTCACTTTATTTCGTTATGACAACATATTTATTTACATATAATAGTTTATAATATTACAACATTAGCTCCATTTTACTATTTTAGCTTCGTTTTACTATTTTATGTTTCTAAAAATAAGAAATTTTTAAATGGCTTTTCATTCTGGAGAATGAAAATTCCACTTTCTGATCAGCTCTAGTGAGTGCTTCTTTTCAGTCATCATTCCTTTCTTAAGGTATGTCTTAACACAATTTTTATTTTGGGAGAAGGATGCAAATAGCGCTGCGCATTTGCATACTTCCTCCGTGGTTTTTTTTTGGAAGACGCTTTTCTGGTATTTATCCACGTCTACACACGGCCGAATTTCAGAATAAAACCCTATTTCGAAAGACCCCTTATTCCTCCTACAATGAGGTTTACAGGGTTTTTTTGAAATAGGGGTTTATTTCGAAATTCAGCCGCATGTAGATAAACCAGAGGAAGTATGCGCAGAGCTATTTGCATCCTTCTCCCGAAATAAAAATTGTGTGTAGACATACAGTAAGGAACCCATCACAGAAATAGCCAAAATACACCAAAGAGTTCAGATGAAAAAAAAGATGAAGGGAACCGCATCAAATACAGAGACTTTTTTTTAATATTGGAAGAACCACAATGTTCAAGCCATCATGTTTTGCAAAGTGTTATCTTGGTTGGTTGGTTGGTTGGTTTTAAATGCCACACACAAATATTAGCTAACGAAGCCTCACAAATGACTTTCATTAATTTTGTGGAGCTGACCCTGTAAGATATTGAGAACCTCGTGTATGATACAGAATGCTTGATGCTGAGAGTGGGTGTGGAATACCCTCAGCAAATCAGAGTTTGCCCCTTGTAATTAGTATCAGTAAGAGGTAGTTGATGTTGAAAGCAATTGAGGTTGAGGCAATATAATTTAGTATGGAGGCTATGATGGTATATAGAAAACATCAGTGGTGTTTATTAATAGCTAGTGAGAAACTAGATACAATCCACAGAGTAGTTCAAAAAGCAGTAGATATAAATAAAGAAATAAAAGCAGTAGGAGTAAGCAAGCAGACGGTGTGGATAAAGTAGCAGGGAATTTCTCAAAGGAAATATTCTTGGCCAGACTTGTAGGAATGTACGCAGAATAAAATATTACTTGAAAACAGCACATAAGCTACTGCCAGCATCACCTTATTTGTGAAACAGGAGACACAAGACTATGGGAAATGCAGTCAAATCAGAAGGAGATCTACTGAAAGCATTGTGGCAGAGCTGGAGGCAGATGTGACTGGAAATACAATGGGAAATCCAATAAGGTAAATGACTAGGGCAAACAATACCAATATTTGTTAAAGTATTTATTTGTTAGAGATGATAATAATAACAACCTTAATGAGCATGCGTTAACACTGCAAATCAGAGATTAAAAAATCTCCAAAAGTCATTGCATAGAATGGAAAAGTGGAAGGTCCCATGTAGTAAGGAGGACATCTAGAATAACTAGAGGATTCCATTTACTACCCTTTCTTTCTGACTCTCAGATCTGATTGTAACAGAGGAAGCCACCATAGGGTATGTCTAGACTACAGGGTTTTTCCAAAAAAAGTGGCCTTTTTCCAAAAAAACTTCACCTGCATCTAGACTGCTGTTGCATTCTTTCAAAATTAAATCGAAAGAACGCAGCGGTTTTTTTGACAACGGTAAACCTCATTTTACGAGGAAGAATGCCTTTTTTCAAAAGAGCTCTTTTGAAAAGAGGCGTTCTTGAACGCAAACAGGGCTTTTTCGAAAGAGAGCATCCAGATTGCCTGGGTGCTCTCTTTCAAAAAAGTGGATTGCTTTTTTGAAAGTCACGTGGTTGTCTAGACTATCTCTTTCGAAAGAGGCTTGTAGTCTAGACATACCCATAGTGAATATGGGCTACTACTTCCATAGGTAGGTAGCAGCAGAGGATAAGCACAAGCAAATGGATTCCCATTAGACTTGGAGGGTTCCTAAATTATGTTCTAAATTACATATCTTTAAATTACAACTGGGCTTAGATTCAGATACCTTCGAACTATGAGAAAGATCCAATTCCAAACTGAACGGTGTTAGAATTCCAGAATGGAAAGGGGGAGCCGATGGTATTCTGGAGGCAATATCATGATGACCTCCTGGAGGACAGTCATGGCTGATCCTTGAATATTGTGGGGTTTGTGGGATTCTGGCTTGATAGAATGGACAGAAGACATTACAGCTATGTTTTCAGTCCCCTGCCAAGGAATTATCTGTGTCAAACCAAGGCCATAATTTCCATCTTTCCTTCTGAACTTCCAATTCCCATCTATGTGATTTGTATAGTGCCAGCTACAAAAAACTAGTCTTCAGTCTTTATTTAGCTTTTTAGTCATGAACAGAGCTTTGCAAACAACTGATTTTTTGGTTCAGTGACTGAACCAAAGAAAACAAACAAAAATACCCTCATAATTGTTTCAAGTCAAGCCAAAACTAATTTTTATTTTTCTGCAAACTAAAAAAGTTGAAAAGTACATATTTTAGTTGGATCAAAATGCTTCTTATTGTTTTGGGATCTTAGTCTTGTTTATATATACATACAATTGCAATAAAAATAAAACGAATATATTATTTGCATCAAATAAAACAGTCCATCTCTAACAAGCCAAACCATTTCTATTTTTTCTGTTTTTTTAAACCAAAATAATTTAGCAATTAAACTAATTGTTTGGTTGACCAGAATTTACATTTTTTCAGTAGAAAAGGTTTTGCACGAAAAACTTCACCCAGTCCTAGTAATGAATCCCATTTGTTCAAGCTGAGTCTTCAATCTCTTCTATTGATGGATACTATGAACAAAACTGACACCTACTTCCTTGACAGCCTTCATGGACTCTTTCTTCTGCTATGCAGCAAAAGCAACAATCTGACTCCTTTAAACCAGTGGTTCCCAATCTTTTTTATAACGTGGACCGGGAAACCCATTCACAAACTTTTGGTGGACTGGTAATATTTTATTTGCATATCCATTGTGCTCTCTAACCACCTTCTCTTTATGTAGCTCCTTGCACATGCCTGCAATTATTTAAGTATTTTGAGATCTTGTTTAAAAAAAAACCACCTTTACAAAGAAGTGTCTGCACACATGGGCTAATACCCACATGTAACCCTAATTTCACATAGGTGCTAATCCATACCCATAATTTAAACAAGTCTTTATCTGAAGTGAATGTATTTCAAATGAATACCAGATATAAGGGAAACAAATCAGGACACTTACTCAGAGTGCAAGTTTTGTAAAACAGAATTTTAATGGAATGGACCATGTCAAAATTCAGCTCCTCATGATACATAGCAAATATTTAAATGTCCTGGTGAGAGATTACTGGACCATCCTTGGTGACCTACCATAGTATATGTGAATTTTGTTGGCTAACCTGAGAAAATGGTGCGTGGATGCTGACAACGCAATGTGATTCCTGTTGTGACAACCACCATCTTGGGGACTGAGCCAGGGACCTTGAGACCTAAAAAGCAAGAACTGCTACAGCCTGAGATAAAGAGCCAAGCATCTACAGCTATTAGCTGTAACTCATCTCTGTGTTTGGGCGCACAGAGTGGATCTGTGACACTCTCAAGTGGATTACTGTGCATACTCATGGAAGATAAATAATCCCACTTCTGTGCAGCAAAACCATTTAAGTTAGCACATCCCAATGCAAACAAACATGCCACTTGCGAGACTACGCTGGTTAACACAACCTTGTCAGGCTACATGGAGTTCAAAGGTAAACACCTTTTTCTTTGAGAAAATTTAGGACTCCTAAAAAGCATTGAAGTCCTGAGCTAGAAATTCTCTGTTGACCATAGAATGGGTAGTAACCAGGTGCTACTAGTGATAGCTTCCGCCCTCTGGCCTGGCAAATGCCTCCAACATGCACCTCTGAGAGCAAGTGTTTCATTTATTCCCTTGTGTCCCTCCCCAGGCATGTCGATATTGATCCCATGAGATGCAGCGCAGCTGGAATAGCCATACCTGAACTAACTTTCATCTCACTATCACAGGTGCCAGGGCCGTGACATTACAGTGGAGGTGCTTCCTCATGGATTGTCCACGCCTCCCCAGAATGTTGGATTGATCGCCACTGGATTGACCTGTGGTGAAGCCTGCAGTGCCACAGCTTCACTGCTCTGGTTCCCCAGCTGGTTGGAAATGTCTGCTTGAGCTACAGTCACTCTCTGATATCAGGGTAGACATCTCCTCACTTAACACGGCCCACGTGGGTGTCAGTCAGCACCAGAGGCTCGGCACCCTCAAAAGGGGCAGAGCCCCAGGCAGAAGGGATGGGACTGGGGTTAGCCTCCCCCTGCCACTCCTTCAGTGCTGCCTAGAGTTCTAGCAGCCCTTCCCCAGCAGGTTACAGGCCCTTTTAAATTGTTAGGCCTCAGGACAGCTGCTCCCTTTGCCACCCCCTGTCGGCAGACCTGGTTAGCACCAAAATAGAATCATAGAATCATAGAGCTGGAAGAGACCTCAGAAGGTCATAAAGTACAGCCCCCTGCCCAAGGCAGGACCAATCCCAACTAAATGAACCCAGCCAGGGCTTTGTCAAGCCGAGACATAAAAACCTCTAGGGATGGAGATTCCACCACCCCGCTAGGTAACCCATTCCAGTGCTTCACCACCCTCCTAGTGAAATAGTTTTTCCTAATATCCAACCTAGACCTCCCCCGCCCTAACTTGAGACCATTGCTCCTTGTTCTACCATCCGTCACTACTGTGAACAGCCTTTCTCCATCCTCTTTGGAACCCCCTTTCAGGAAGTTGAAGGCTGCTATCAAATCCCCACTCACTCTTTGCTTCTGCAGACTAAACAGACCCAACTCCCTCAGCCTCTCCTCATAGGTCATATGCTCCAGCCCCCTAATCATTTTGGTCGTCGTCCGCTGGACCCTCTCCAATGCATCCACATCCTTTCTATAATGGGGGGCCCAGAACTAGACACAATATTCTAGATGTGGCCTCACCAGAGCCGAATAAAGGGGAATAATCACTTCTCTGGATCTGCTGGCAATGCTCCTTCTAATGCACCCCAATATGCCATTAGCCTTCTTGGCTGCAAGGGCACACTGTTGACTCATATCCAGCTTCTCATCCACTGTAATCCCCAGGTCCTTTTCTGCAGAACTGCTACTTAGCCAGTCAGTCCCCATCCTATAACACTGCTTGGGATTCTTCCATCCAAAGTATAGGAATCTACACTTGTCTTTGTTGAACCTCATCAGATTTCTTTTGGACCAAGCCTCTAATCTGTCCAGGTCACTCTGGACCCTAATCCTGCCCTCCAGCGTATCTACCTCTCCCCCTAGCTTAGTGTCATCTGCAAAGTTGCTGAGGGTGCAACCCATCCCCTCATCCAGGTCATTAATAAAGATGTTGAACAAAACTGGTCCAAGAATAGATCCTTGGGGCACTCTGCTAGAAACCGACTGCCAACTTGACATTGAGCCATTGATCACTACCCGTTGGGCCTGACAGTCTAGCCAGCTTTCTATCCATCTTACAGTCAATTTATCCAATCCATATTCCCTTAACTTGCTGGCAAGAATATTGTGGGAGACCATATCAAAAGCTTTGCTAAAGTCAAGGTATCACATCCACTGACTTTCCCATATCCACAGAGCCAGTTACCTCATCATAGAAGCTAATCAGATTGTTCAGGCACGACTTGCCCTTGGTGAATCCATGTTGACTATTCCTGATCACTTTTCCCTCTTCCAAGTGCTTCAAAATGGATTCCTTGAGGATCCCCTTCATGATTTTTCCAGGGACTGAGGTAAGGCTGACCGGTCTGTAGTTCCCTGGATTGTCCTTCTTCCCTTTTTTAAAGATGGGCACGACATTTGCCTTTTTCCAATCTTCCGGGATCTCTCCCAATCTCCACAAGTTTTCAAAGATAATGGACAAAGGCTACAATGACACTTGCCAACTCCCTCAGTACCCTCAGATGCATTAAATCCAGGCCCATGGATTTGTGTATGTTTAGCTTTTCTAAATAGTTCCTAACCTGTTCTTTCCCCACCAAGGGCTGTCCACCTCCTTCCCACACTGCGTTGCCTAGTGCATTTGTCTGGAAGCTGACCTTGTCCATGAAGACAGAGGCAAAGAAAGCATTGAGTACATCAGCTTTTCCCACATCATCTGTCACTTGGTTACCTCCCTCATCCAGTAAGGGCCCCACACCCTCTCTGATCACCCTCTTCTTGCTAACATGCCTGTAGAAACCTTTCTTGTTATCCTTCACATCCCTTGCTAGCTGCAATTCCAATTGCGCTTTCACCTTCCTGATAACTCCCCTGCATTCTCGAGCTATACATTTATGCCCCTCCCTAGTCATCTGTCCAAGTTTCCACTTCTTGTAAACTTCCTTTTTGTGTTTAAGCTCACCAAGGATACCCCCGGTAAGCAAATCTGGTCGCCTAACATATTTGCTTTTCTTGCTGCGCAACGGAATGGTTTCTTCTTGTGCCTTTAATAAGGCTTCTTTAAAATACTGCCAGCTCTCCTGGACTCCTTTCCCCTTCATGTATGCATCTCAGGGAATCCTGCCCATCAGGTCTCTGAGGGAGTCAAAGTCTGTTCTTCTGAAGTCCAGGGTGTGTATTTTGCTACTCTCCTTTTTTCCTTTGGTCAGGATCATAGGCGTGCACAGCACATTTCATTAGGGTGTGCACCCAAAGAATTTTTTTAAAATGTACTCTTTGACCCCCATTAGCCACGCCTATGGAGGTAACACTCTCGGTGCAATATGGACACATGACCAAAAGTAAAAGGTGTCATGTGACCCCCACCCCAAGGACTTTTTCCCACCATCCTCTTACCAATAGGGATTAGTTTGGCCCCCACCAAACCCCCCTCATGCAACTATCCTGCAATTGCATTAACCCAATGTGTGTGACATTAACTCGGGGGGCAGAGAAGCTGGGGGAAGTGTTCCCTCTAAGAGTTTCCTCCCATGAGCAGAATACATTTTGTGTTGTGCAGCAGTACTGAGTTTGTGGCTTGTTTGGACGTGCCACTGTGGCACCCAAGTTATTAATAAATATCTTATAAACCTCTACCTTTTCCCTCTGCTGCCCTGTCTCCTCCCCTTGCTCCATCAGCTCCCCTGGTGCCTGCTGTCCCCCCCAACCCCTCACCCACCTCTGCTGTCCTGACTCCTGCCCTTCTCACTGTCCTCAGCATTCCTGAGACCTGTCACCCTCCACCAGCCCTTCTCTCCCCCCTGCCCATGCCCACTCCTCCAGGAGCCCCACTCTGATCATGTGAGCTACCCCTCCTTATCCCCTCTCCTAACACCTCCCTCTTCACACCTGCCCTGCCTCTCTCCTCTGGTGCTGGTCCCTCCCCTGCAGGTGTTTGCCCTTCTGCTTCACCACCAGAATCCCCTGGCACCTGCACCTTCCTTACCCCTGCACCCTCCTGGTGCCTCCCCTTCCCTCACTGCCCTTGCCCCTTTGGCCTCTTTTTCCTGATGCCCACCCCTTCACCACCCCTGTGCCCCGTTCCCCCACACATGCCTTGCTCCATCCCCGCCTTCCTCATGCCCACCCCTTCTTTCAAGCCTTCTCCCAGCACCTCCCCTTCTCCCCTGTAGCCTCCAAAGCCCTTCCCCTCTCCTCTCCCAGCATTATCCTGTCCCTCCCTGCCCTCACTGACACCTCCCCTCCTGCTCTTTTCCTCATTGTCTCCACTTGGCCCCCTGGCATTTGTCTCTCTCCTCCACCCTGTCCCTTGGTGCCTTCCCCTTTCTTCTCCTGACTTGCCTCCTTCCCCTCAGCACAAGCCCCTTCCTCTCCGACCCTTTCCCCCTATTTCTCCCTCCTCCTCCAGCAGCTGCCATCTGGTCTGTAACAGAGTTCTAGGGTCACCCTGACTTTCACCCTTCTGGTGCTCCCCCTACTCCAGTGATCTCCAACCTTTTTACACCCAAGATCACTTTTAAAATGACAGACCAAGCCAAGATCTACCACCCTGCCCCATCCTTGAAGCCCCGCCCTCTCTATTCTCCTCCTCTCCATCACTTGCTATCCCCAACCCTTATACTGCTGCCTCCCCCCCCCCCCAATTCTTCTGTAGGAAGAGGTTTTTCCAGTATTTGGCCTGTCTAGACTGGACCAAATATCAGAAAAAACCCTTCTTTTGGAAGCCCCCTTATTCCTCGTGGAAAGAGGAATATAGGGGTGACCGAAAGATCATGTTTGCTCTTCCACTAAAAAAAGCAGAAGAACACACACATCCCTGGATGCAGAAGAGTTTTTCTGGGATATCTCCAGAATCCTGAAAAACTCCTGCAGTCTAGCCATACCCTTGCTGGGTTGAGGACAGGATGTGTAGGCTCTCGGATGGGAATGAGGGTTTTGGGTGTGGGAAGGGGTGAGAGGTGCAAGCTTTGGGAGGAAATCTGGATGCAGGAGGAGGTGGAGAAGGGGACGCTGGCTCGGGGAGGGGGCTCCAGGCTGGGCAGTGTTGGGGTACTAAACAAGTCACTGGTTTGTGGCTGTGAGGGTGCAGGAATTTGGGTTGGGGTATGTGAGGAGCTCAGGGCAGGGGGTTCCAGTGTACAGATATAGGGTGTGGGGTAATGGGGAGTGCAGGAGTGGCTGTGGCCAGATGGGGGCTTGGCCCCAACTGGGGATTTGTTGGCCAGGCTTCATTTTTAAATAAAATACTATGTCAAACACAAAAAGTTTCTGCATTGTCTTTATTTACAAGAAGGGCAGGGAACCTGTCTTGAGTCAGGGGTCACTGACCCACAGAAAAGTCAGTTGGGAGCAGGGGACATGGTACTGGGGAAGGGTGCCAGTTGGGGCAGGGTTCTGCGGCTGGGGCAGGAGAGGAACAGGGTGCCGGGGAGGGGCAGGGGACAGGTTTCTGCAGCAGGGGCAGGGTGCCAGGGGGCAGGTTTCTGCAGAGGCAGGGCAGGGGACAGTTCTGTGGCTGGGGGCAGGGGAGAGGGAATGGGGGCAGGAGGGTGGGGGACAAAGTTCTGGGGTAGGGTGCCAGTGGGGGCAGGGAGTCTCCTACACCAGCCTCGGAGGGAAGACTCCGCCGCGCGCTGCCTCCGGGGCTGACCCCGCGGAGGAAGGAAGCCCCATTGCACGCTCCATTCCCCCCTCCCGCTGAGCAGGGAAGCCCGCGCACATGGCCCCTCAGGGCCCGACCCCCTCCTCCCTGGGCCAGCTGCGCTGCACCCGATCCCCTGGCCGGGGAACCCCCCCATCTCCCCTACTCTTTCCTCCCCCCCGCCTGGGGTTTAAACTCACCGCACTTGACGGGGCAGCGGGGTGACGTTGCTGCGTCCCTGCCGCCTCTTTCCACGCAGGCCTAAGACCCGCTGGTTTTGACCGCGCAGCCGTGCATGCGCGGCAAACCCGGCGCTACGCCCATTCCCCAGAGTGCCGGAGCGGCACTCCTTCAAGTGCGGGGGCTCGTGCCTCCACACCACGGGCGGCCCTTTCAAACATTAGGATGTGCCTGTGCACACCCGGTACACCCCGTGCACACGCCTATGGTCAGGATCCTGAAATCTACCATCTCATGATCTCTGCTTCCCAGGTTGTCACCCACCTCTAATTCCCCTACTAGTTCCTTCCTGTTTGTAAGCAGCAGGTCAAGCTCCGCATGGCCCCTGATCGGTTCCTTCAGCGCTTGTACCAAAAAGTTATCCCCAACATTCTCCAAAAACTTCCTGGATTGTCTGTGTACTGCTGTATTGGTCTCCCAACAGATGTCAGGGTGATTAAAGTCACACATGAGAACCAGGGCCTGCGATCTGGAAGCTTCTCTCAGTTGTCTGAAGAAAGCCTCATCCACCTGATCCAGTGGTCTATAGCAGACACCAACCACAACATCACCCCTGTTGCTTCCATCTCTAAACTTAACCCATAGACTCTCCACAGGCTTTTTTCCCCTCTATATACTGGAGCTCTGAGCAATCATACCGCTCTCTTACATACAATGCAACTCCTCCTCCTTTTCTCCCCCCCTGTTCTTCCTGAACAGTTTATACCCTTCCATGACAGTGCTCCAGTCATGCGAGTCATCCCACCAAGTCTCCATTATTCCAATCAAATCATAGTTCTTTGACTGGGCCAGGGCCTCTATTTCTTCCTGTTTGTTTCCCAGGCTTCTCGCATTTGTGTATAAACACCTTAGATAACCAGTTGATCACTCTACCTTCTCCATCCAAATCAGGGTCCTCCTTTGTTGCTTGTTCCTCCTTTTGATTCTTCCCGGTGTCCGACTTCCTCACTTATCTCAGGGCTTTGGTCACCGACCCTCAACGTACCTAGTTTAAAGCCCTCCTCACTAGGTTTGCAAGCCTGCCCACGAAGATGCTCTTTCCTCTCTTGGTTAGGTGGCTCCCATCTCTTCCTAACAATCCTTGTGCCCGGAACAGAGTCCCCTGGTCGAAAAAACCAAAGCCCTCTCTCCAACACCACCTGCGCAACCACGCATTTACTTCCTCAATTCGACGATCCCTACCCGGACCTTTTCCTTCAACTGGAAGGATGGACGAGAACACCGCTTGCGCTTCAAATTCCTTGATCCTTCTTCCCAGCACTACATAGTCTGCTGTGACCCGCTCAAGGTCATTCTTGGCTGTATCATTAGTTCCTACATGGAGAAGCAGGAAAGGGTAGCAATCCAAAGGTTTAATCACTTTTGAAAGGCTCTCGGTCACATCCTGAATGGGAGCTCCTCGTAAGCAGCACACTTCTCGAGATTGCAGGTCTGGACGGCAGATGGATGACTCAGTCCCTCTTAGGAGGGAATCCCTGACCACCACCACCCATATTCTTCCTTTGGGGGTGGTGGTCATAGAACCCCCATCCCTAGGACTATACATCCCATGCCTTCTGGTAGATGGCGTTCCCTTCTGATCTCTTCCCTGAGAGGTTCCTGCCAAAGCATTCTCCACCATAGTGCCCATAGAGAGAGCCTAATAGCAGTTACTTACCCCTACAGGAATGGGGGATACCTGAGTTGGCAGCTTTCTCCTTCTAGATGTTACATGCTGCCAGTTCTCTTCCTTATCCTGCACTGCCCTGACTGGCTCTTCAGCCTGCTATGCCTGCAGGATTAAACGCTGGTGGCAATCCCATTAGCAAGCCCACTAGGAACTGGAGTGAGACCACCAACTCTGCCCCTGCTCACTGTTGGATTTCAAGTCGTTTTTAGTTACCATAGAAGAGGCCGCACTCAAATTGGTTCCTTCAAGGTATCCGTGCTGCATTAAGGGGCTTGTGGCATGACTGCAACTGGTCCAGGATAGCTGACTCAGGCCTGCCCGGTTACAAAATTGCTATGCAACACTTGGGTGTGGGCATTTGGTCACTCCTGGTAACCACTCTAGCCAGCACCTTTGTTTCTCTGACACCAGGTAAACAGACATCCGACCCTAACCCCCATCCCACCCCAGCCATGTAAAGCCCCAGGAACTTTGCAATGCCCTTTCCTATTTTCTTGGCAAGTGCTCACTTATCTGGCCAGGTACAGTACCTGCTCAGAGCAAAGAATCCCCTGCATGAAGTGGTGCTGAGCTACTGGAGCAGGTAGAGGGGGCTGTGCAAGGATCTAGGATGCCCACTGATCACACACACCCCTTGGCACAAGAAGGATGGTTTGCAGTGGCCACCCCAGGCCCTGCACTTAGAGGGACTCTGTGGAGGCTGCCTCAATTGCCCTGTGGACAGAATGGTCCCCCATGTTAGCCCTGGGGTCCAAAGATACCCAGCAGCCTCCTCTCCTCTGCCCAGATCCCAGTCTGCCACATTCCTCTTCACCACAGCAATAGGAAGCAGAGTGCTCCAGCCCTGACCCCAGCCAGCTCCCCCAAGTCCTCCATCGCCTACGGGAATGGGCTGGGACATGCCACTTCCCGCCGCCAAGTGGAGCACAACATGCTGGGAGAAGGCAGCAGAGCAGGGCAAGAGGCTGCCACGTAGCTCTGGCTCTCTCCACCACAATGAATGGGGATGGGCCCATGCTCTGCTGCTGCATCACGCCAGGTGCCCTGGTAATCCCCCAGTTTGCGTGGCATTGGGAGGGAGCTTAGGGAAAGGTATGCAATGGGGGGGCAGAGCAGGCATGGGGATTGGGCTTGCAGCAGGGCATTGCCCTGGGCGCGCCCGCCCACACACACACCCTTGGGACAGCCTCTGCTCAAAAGAGCTGCACTGTAGGATAGCTGCCCTCAGGCTGCTCCCGTCAGCAATGGAAGTGCTGCAAATGTAAACATTCTCTGCTCACTGTGACCCTGAATGAGCACACAAACCAGCACTTTTATTTCACTGGTTCCCTATTACCAGTGAAACTGACAGCCCGAACACTCTGCAAATGTAGACATAGTCGAAGTGAAGCCTCCCAATTCAGGCATGGTTCTGAAACTGGTTTGAGTGTTTGCCCCAATAGCTCTCCATGGCAGAACTCACTTTGTCTTGCAGATGTGGAGGGTTTGGCTTCCAGAAACAGTACAGAAACTCTTATCCAGACATCACAGAATCTCTGACCATGCTTGGCTTGAGTTAGGATCTAAAACAAAGATTCAGGGACAAGGGCAGACAATCCTCATTCAGCCTGATCCCTTGTCTGTGTGTAAGATAAAATGTTAGCCCAATGTTTAAAAGAAGCCAGAAAACACTCAAACTCAGTTGGTTGAATGTTTTTACATTCTCCAAACTGGGTGGGTATTGAATTGCCTCAGTCCTGTTTCCTTGCCAAGCTCTAGAAAGTGTTACTTCCAAAAATGTAATCTCACTGCCAGCAAAACATGTCTGGTGATGAAACTTTAACAAAGCCTTTTAGATTGACTAGTATGGTCACTTGGCAATCATTTGTGTAAATCACACAAGCACCCCCCCACCTTCACCCCCAGATATTTTCTCATCTTTAAAAATTTACACAGATATTCTAAAACATGGGGCATGTGGATCCAAGATTAAGGCCCATTTTTCTATTTCTGAACCTTCATTCTGTTTAATAGAAAATGTGGCAAACATGTTTTCTTTAAAGGAAGCAATAGATTCACGCCTTTCTTTAAATGAGGGCTATCATATTTGAACTTTCAAGAGAGAGGAGACTCCTGAGAGCGGTCATATCTGTATCAGTATCTACCAACTCAGATTGTATTAATGTAATATAACACATTATGTGAGCTGACAGATACTGATACACTCCCTCTCAGAAGTGTCCTCTTTTTTGAAAGTTCAAATATGGTAACCCTATCTGAACTGCATTGGTTGGCATTACCATCCTCAGTCCTACACAGTTAGTTCCACTTTAGTTGTGTCACAGAACTTTGAAAAGATATTTCGAATTGCATTTTATATTACAGTTGACTGAATAAAGACCCATGTAAACGCCACATATTAACAGAGGAGTTATTTTCATGATCAAAAGGATTCTTCTTCATTCCCCTTGTTACTTATATTTGCAGCAGGCTGATCACCAACATCTAGATCGGTGGTTCTCAAACTGAGATCTGCGGACAACTAGTGGTCCACAGCCACCTTTCAGGTGGTCTGCGGCTCAAGCTCAGCCCCACTTCTTCCCCTTCCCCCTCCCCACCGTGGGGGGCCCACACTGACACTCTAGCCTAACCCTCCTCACCATAAGGTTGGAGCACCAGCAGCAGTTTCCTGCTGGGGGGAGAGGGGAAGGAGAGGAGAGAAAAGGCCCCGAGCCTTGCTGCTTAATCCAGCTCTCGGGGAGGAAGTGCTCCCCCTTCCCAGCTGGAGGAATAGCAGCGTGTGGGCATGCTGCCTGGAGGCTTTCCCTGCTGCTCCTGTTGGCTAGAATCCAGCCAATGGGAGCAGTGGGAGGCAGTGCCTGGGACCAGTGTGGGGCACTAAGACAAATAAGTATCCCCACCCCCTCATGCCCAAACCCCCAGCCCACCATGCACCACCACCCTGCTAAGCCCCCACACTCCCAGCCTGCTCCTGCACCCACCCCTCGGTCAGACACCCTACTCCTAACCTGCTCCTGCAGCCTTCCTCCCATCCAGACCTCGCACCCTCACCCCCTCCTGCACTCCCCTCCCTCTTGCTGGCAGCGCTGTCCTGCACACTGAATCCCTCATTTTTGTCTCAACCCCAAAACCTTGGGGTTCCACAAAAGCTGCTAATCCTGAAACCCCAGAGGAGTGAAGTGTTTCAGTTTGGGGCCACATCAATGAGGGTTGGAGATTTCTGGACTTTTTTTGGGGGGGGTGCACTTCTCACTTGTGTGATCCGCAACTGATTTTTCTGTGGGCTATTGGCCCCCAACCCAAAAAAGGTTCCCTAACCCTGCCATACAGAAAGAAAACATGGGAATCTTTCGTGTTAGACATTATTTAAAATAAAGTAAAATATTAATTTAAGTTTGATAAACTAACATGAGAAAGTGAAAGTGCTTGAACTGTTTAATAAATAATATTGATTTTAATTGGTAATGTTTCCAGTAATAATAATAACAACAATGTCCAAATATTAGGAGAGCCATTCAAAATCCATAACTTTAAAATTAGAAGTAAAAATTTGATAAGGGTCTACTGACATTCTCTGTTAAATTATTGTAATCAACTTCCAATTGAAGGTTTATTAACACAGTTATTACCAAGACTAATACACAAATTAAAATGAGTTTCACAGACTGTACAATTCAGATCAGAAGTGAAGTGGCTGGTACTCTTCCATTACAGCTTTAGTAACTGAAGAACACACATCATTGGAGATTATATTCCAAAAAACAGGTTAAATAAAACCAAAGTTACTTTCTGCTGCCATCTAAGTAATAAAACTGTTCAGGGAGCTCAGGAAATCCTTTAATCTCTTAGGTCCCAAGTCCAATTCCAAGTATGGACCTTAAATTTAGGAGATAATAAATGAAAGATCCAGATCAGGCAAATAAAGATACAATATCACCCCACTGACAGCACTTTGGAACACCTTCAGCATCACTGTTATGAAATAACATTTCATTCTCATGTGCTATAGTTACACAAACTGATTGAAACTCCAACTGTTCCTTCCTTTGAGAAGTCAAGGAGGTGGTTGTTGTGTAGTGTGTAATCAGATACCAGAAATCAGAAGTATCCAGCTACTCAGAATAATTTTAAAAAATAGTGATATGCCACTTCTTGTCTGTTTTTGATGCAAAACTACCAGTTTTTTTCAGGCTAATTGCTCTGTTTTCACTCAAAATTAAAGATCATTTTCTGTCAGATATGGGTCCATTTCCACCAAAGAGCCCATTTTGTCTTAGAGTGCTTGCATATCTTTCCCAGATTTTTCATTTAATTGGGACTATTTTTTGAGTTCATAATACAACTGTAATATCACAATGTAGTCAAGTAGTTTTATCTTTCCTTATCAATATTTTACTTACCTCTTTTAAAAAACAAACCTCCCCATGCCCACTTCAGAAATAGTTTCAACTCCAGGAAACTGGGTTTGTTTGATATAACAAGTGCAATTAGTTACTTGAAACTGTGGAGAGGGTCTACTCACTCTAAAAGGAAATGGTTATATTTCACAGATATACTTTTGCAAGCACCAGCATGATACTGTACTTCAGAGCAGTACAAAGGAAATATTATAGGGCTGATCAGTTCTTCCCAGCGCTAATATCTGCAGCAGATGTTAGGTGAACCTTTCATTCTTTTCTGTAATGTGATGTTGATGAATATGTTATAATATTCCTTTGGAAAAATAGTCATTTGGGCTTTGAAAGAGATACATTTAATAGACTGCAGAGCTTTTACATTTTCTTGAAAAATAGCTTATTTCAACCTAAACAAAAAACCTAAGTTCAATAACATTTACGTCTGTTTCATGACTTGTCCACCTTAAACATCTGCCTAGGCTTTTAGTGCTCAGAATTTATGGCTGTATGATCCATTTGGTATCAACGAATGGTTATCTGCTAAAGAAATACACTTCCAGTGGAAATCCTCTATTTTTTCTCCCTTGCTGGTAGGTAGGTCCTGTTCAGAAGCAATAACGGTTGCAACTGGTAGTGTACAATATGGCCTCTATTCAGCAGAGCACTTAATATTCCATTAAACTAAGCACATGTTTAAGTTTCTATGGAAAATAATCCTCCCATGATTCTGGTTCATTTGAAGGAAAGGAAAAGTATATACGGCTTAGCCCAAGTGGTTGTGTCTATGAATGAGGCTGTTACCAAAAGGTATCTTTATAGAAAACTCTCATACAAGAAAAGAAATGAAATGAATGTACATTTTATTCCCCCAAATTGGTCTTCTTCCCTCGCAGTCAGGCAACTCTCTGACATCTTAGAAGAGATTCTCACCTTTGTTACCTGCAGAGATCCTCATGACACTTACAGGGCCTCTCAGTGAATTTTGGTCCCCTCCCTAAATTATTTCTCTAAACAAGATCAAACATGTTTGATCTGTAATCCATCCATTAGGGAGACCCACCCAGGGCTGGCTGCTTCCTGCACCCCGCAGAGTGCCTATTGGGTTGCTTGCCTACCCCCTACCATGTGAGCTCTAGAATCTGTGGAATCCCGGAGAAATAATTTCAAACTCTGGGAGTGTCCCTGTGCTACACAGTTCTTTCATGGTGGGCAGGACACAGGCCCCTCCTCCCACACCTCAAGAAGAGCCACATATTCTGTGGCAGAACAAGCCTAGCCAGCCATCCTGCCTTGGCATGCTTTGTACTCACTGCCACACTTGTCTGCCCCCTCCCCTAGTGACATGTGCTTCCACTCTGTAGTGCAGAGAGAGCCCAGGCAGCCACCTGCCCCCAACAGGCACCACCTGCCTCAACTCTGGGACCAGCCAGTTCCTGTGACCCCCATGGAGACCCCTCCTCAGGGTTCTGTGGTATGAGGAGCCTGCTCAGCACCTGTGCCTCTACAGCGAGGCCCTCACTCTTCCTCCTTTCGCTCAAGCTGTTGATGCTCTGGGCTTCCCTCTCGGCACATGATCCCCAGCTTCTCCCCCGTACCGTGCATGCTTTCATGTATGGAAATAGAAGCTGGAAGCTAAAAGAGAGCTCAGCTAGAGCCCTAGGCCCCAGAATGAGCCCCTCATCTTCCTCTGCCCAAATGTAGCCCAGAACCCTGAAACCACTGACAGGGAAGAGCGAAGTCTGCTCTACAGCCTTAGCTAAGAAGCAGTTGGTTTTTAACTCATGTAGTAGATGCTCATGGCTTTAGCCCCTAAGGCTCTAGGTTCAATCCTACCTGCCGATGACCTGGGTCTGTCAGTGTTACAAGTGGGGGCGCTTGTCCAGGAAGAACTGCTGGGAGGTCAGAGGGTACATTGAACAAACACAACCCCCCGCCCCATACAAACATATTATAATTCCCACAATAACTAATCCCCAGAACAAAAAAGCCTGTGTTCTCCCTTTTGTCACTATGGCCATGTCTACATTGGGAAGGTTTGGCAACAAGTGATGTTGACATACAAAAGTTGTCAAAAGTAAAAGCTGGTCAAACTGGTTTTTCTTTCTCCCATTGCCAACATTTCATGGCCACATTGCTATATCTGACATCAGGGTGCTAGCAAAGCAACGTGGGTAAGCATCCCACAGTGCAGTGTTGCAGAAAGGCAGAGCTGATTCCTGTGCTTTTTGGGATTGCCTCAGTTCTGTGAGCTCTCCATGCTAAGGAATGTCAAAGCAGCACAGCAGTCTCGCCAGCCTTCCCCCTGCAGCAGCAGTCTGCCTTCTCCTGTGTTCCTAGCAGGGCAGAACAGAAGCATTCCAATGATTTGCTCTTTGTTCCCCAAACTGAGCAGCTCACTCAGCTGTCAGATACTTCCCAAAAGAGGATGGGCATATGCCTGCAGGGTAGCAGAGATCACAAAACACTGAGCACAACCATCAGGGCAGGCATTGTGGGATATTGGCAGAAGCCAGTTCTCAACAAAACAAACAGCATATCCATAGTGACTCTTTGTTGACAATTAAGGGAGGGGAAAAGACAAAAAACTCTTGCATGGCTGGAGGTTTTTTGTAGCCCAAACTGGATGTTTTCCCCCCACAAAAGTCTCAGTGCAGTGTAAATGCTGTCACTATTATAGCCAAAAGGCAGTTCTCGGCAACAAAATGTGCCAGTGTAGACAAGCTCTTAAATTTCTCTCATGTCCTACCTAATTCCGACTTCTTTTTGGTCCTACCTGTGAAGGATATTGAACAGGATTACAGTTCAGCAGCCTCCCCTCTGCTTGCAGCCTACATGCTCTCAGCTCACTTGGTGCTGAGACCCAGTTGGGGGGCAGAGGGTACATCCTATCAGGAAGTTCTCCCAACATGCCACAGTTTATAGTCCACAACTTGTAGGGCTGCTCCTGAAGCACACTGGACCGTGGGCCACACAGTGAAAATACTTCTGCCAGGGGAAGACACCTCTTTGGGCCCTGCAGTCTGCCACTTCATTTTTGCTGGTCCAATCTGGGACATTTCTGGTCATCTCAAGGCCCCTGAGGACTCCCCAACATGGCAAGGTAGTGATCTGCAGCCATGTGTAACCATAGCAGGCTTCTCTTCTGCCATGTACTTGCAGCAGCTGTTTGGCAATGGAGGATGGCACACCCTGCCCCCCAACTAACCAGGAGAGTTTCCCTTCCTCCCATGCCTCTGCACGCACACACCTTATAGCAGGGGGTCTGGTTTCTCCTTTCTCCTGAGTGCTAGAAACCTTAGCCCACGTGCTTGGGGATTCCCGCTTTCTGATCATAGGACCCTGAATGCTGGAAGTAAGATTCCTCTCCCTCCTCTGTATCATGATCTCACAATGTTGCTGCAGTGAGCACCAGTGGATATGTGCCACCAGACCATTACCGGTGAAAGAGGTCTTCTCTGCTTCACTTGGAAGGGTAGTGCCCCCCCTCTCCCCAAACTGGTCCAAGCACATCCAGAGGCATTGGAATAGTTTTTATAGTGGGACTGTTGGAAAACTATTGAACCAAACTATAAACCTTGTATATAATGGAAGCCACTTCCAGCCAGAAGGTGTTGCCACATCCCCAGCACCACTGATCACATCCTGCTGCTCCCCACTCTATCCAGGTACACTTTCCCCTTCCTCTCCACTGCCTCCAGTTGCAGAGGGAGTCCTTAAAAGAGCAATAACTCCTCTTCATCCAGCTAGCTAGACAAGGAACTAGTGCATAAAATTGCAGTGAACACATTTTGGGCAGTGAAAAGTCTGGAATGAAAAGAGCATGGTAACAGAATATCATGTAACAATCAAAGTTAACACAACGATCAAAAGATCATAATGCCTATGGAAAGCAATCCATGAAGTAATTTAAATTGAAGGATTTCTACAAGCCACGTCTGGCCCATGATGGATGTGCATTTACTAACTTCTACCCTGCTTTGGTGATAAAATATTGTGATTTTAAAAAGGTAAAATTTTCCATAAGTTTGTTTCATTTATCTACTTCTGATTTAAGAAAACAAACCCGGAGGAAGGTAAACTGTTTCTTTCAATACAAAATACAGATTAGGTGTTATGTAAATGTTTCTAAAAATAACTCTTCTAAAGACACAGCTTTCATTTTTTCCCCTCTAGTGCCTAAATGCTGACAGATGGAAGGATGCATGTTGGGTCAGGGTTTTTTCCACCAAGTAGAGCAAATCAATCTCCATTCTTCTGAAGACCTAGAAGCTTGTACTTGAGTATCCTGTATTGTATTGGTAAGGATATCATTTTGAATAATCCAGATAATTCTGTTAAAAGCAAATGTTCCAGACCTTTCACGTCATTCTTTAGAAGTCTTCAAGTCTCTAGTGTCCCTAGCATGTGTTTGCCAAAAGCTGGGAATGAATGACAGGGTCACTTGATGATTACCTGTTCTGTTCATTCCTTCTGGGGGCACCTAGCATTGGCCCCTGTCAGAAGACCAGATACTGGGCTAGATGGACCTTGGTCTGACCCAGTATGGCCGTTCTTATTAAGAATGATAGACAGCTCCTCCATATGCATAGTCAGAGATACATTCAGATGGCAAAATGTAAATATGCTCAGGCCCAATTCATTTATTATTTTAACCTAGTTCAGCCCTCAGCTACTCCAGTACCTTCCCGATCAATGGGACTGCTAGATGTGAATGGGGACAGAAGATAGCTCATTATCCTTAAAAGCAGGTTTTAATGGGTCTAGACAGCATAATGAGAGGCATATATATGGAGTTGTACTGGAGGTAAAGTGTGCCAAAGAACATGTAAATCTGTGCTGTAAACAGCTTACAGTCTAAACACAAGTGAATACAAGTAAACCAAACAACATTGGTGTGGCAACAATTTTTATAGAGGGGCTTCTGAAGGCAGAAGCCACACATTTGACTTCTAGCCATGGGTACTGTCACACTCCAAGCACTTATACTTTCAGCACCTATGTCAAATAGATGAGACCTGATTCTCCTCTTGATTATAGGGGCAGCTAGATCCACATTAGTTACAATGCAGCAGGTTACAAGGTGTCACTTTATATTTTGGCTTGCTGTACACTGACTGACCACGCCCAAAATATTGAGTAGGCAGGACACTGTTCTGTTTATTCTCCTTCCTCAAAATATTCTTCCTCTCACTGTCATTTGGCAAAAGTCTCTGCACACTGTGACCCGGTGAGCAATCATGTTCCCAAGAGTTCAGAATGGAGAAGTTGATTATTTCACCCAGAACAACTGGGAAATCATATGAAAGATTGTATTCTGAAGGTACACTGGTACCTGAAAACTAACAGGATTTTAGTTTTGTTTATTCTGGGGGAGGGAGGAGGGTGTTTATCTGCATCCATTGCATTTCTTATTTGTTGCTAAGGTTTCCTCTAAAAGCTTCAGTAAGAGGACACCGGGGCTACGTCTACACTGGCATGATCTTGCACAGGAACTCTTTTGCGGAAGAGTTCTTCTGGAAGAGTTTTTGCACAAGAGAGCATCTACACTGGCATGTGCCTTTGCGCAAGAGATGTGCTTTTGCACAAGAGCATCCATGCCAGTGTAGATGCTCTCTTGCGCAAGAAAGCTCCGATGGCCATTTTAACCATAGGGCTTTCTTGCACAAGAAATTCATGTTACCTGTCTACACTGGCCCCTTGCGCAAGAATAGTTGCGCAAGAGGGCTTATTCCTGAGCAGGAGCATCAAAATTCTTGTGCAAGAAGCACTGATTTCACACATTAGAACGTCAGTGTACTTGCACAAGAACTCGTGACCAGTGTAGACAGGCAGCAAGTTTTTGCGCAAAAGCAGCCGCTTTTGCGCAAGATCGTGCCAATGTAGACACAGTCTTAAGGTTTAAAATGAATCAATAATTTAAAAACAGAAAAAATAAAGTTATAATTGAGATGATTTGTCACAAAAATTAAAGAATTACTTAAAAATCAACCTCAGGGAGCTATTTAGCTATTTGAATCCATGCTCACAAAAAAACAACAAAACAAAATAAAAACAGAGCAATGATGGAAGTTATTCTGCATTCCACCTCTGTTGTCTGGATCTTGCCAGGAAGATTGTGGTAATACATCTCAGAGATAGCTGTTGCTGTGTTACTGCCTATAGCTCAGATTAGATGTGTCCCTGATGGACCTGAATTTATACATGCTTCTTCCCCCCCCAGACACATCTTCCACTTGTAATATGTTATATGCAGCTTCTTTTCTTGACAGGGATTGCCTCATTTTCTGAGGGAGCAGACTACACACGCTAGGGGACAGGCTGCACCATTTGCATGGTCCCACTGTAAACCTAGCCATAGTCCCCCCTCAAGGTCCATGAGAGATGAGCTAGCTCTGTGCCTGGGTCTCCTTACAGCAGTACTTAGCCATGCCTCGAGTTTCTATTGAGTTGCTGCAACCTTTTTCTTCTTACTCCCATAGCACTGATCCCTTCCATGTCCATCCTTTCAATCTCACCACTGACAGTGCAAGAGCTTTCTCCTCTGCAGCTCCTAAATGGGGAACAGACTTACCATAAGCCTACACCTCTTCCACAGCCCCATTGCTCCTCCCATGTCTTATTTTCTATTATTAGCTTGACTGGTGGTTTGCATTTTTCTCTCTCGGATTTTTTCAGTTATTTCAGTTAGGGATTGTGCGTCTGAGAACTGTTGGGATTGTGTGTGTCTGGAGACTGTTTGAGACTTTGTTCTCTTGATCAGCCTCTGTCATCCTTGTGATCATCCTCCCGTGTGCTTAATGAGGGGATAGGGCTGACCCAGAAGAGACAACCTTAAAAGCGAGAGGCTAAGCAACCAGGGGACCACAAACAAGTGAGTTTGAGAGGGAGTTTGTAAGAGTCCTAATATAACCGGTACAGTTAGGAAGGGCCAAGACTACTTCTGTCTCCTCCACATGTGCCTGCATCCAGAAAGACAAACTGACCCTGGATGCCTCTACCCAGATCCTGGTGTGGTTTTGCAGAGGCTGTGCCATGCATTTCCTGCTTACAGAAAACCAGGCTGTGGGGGACCATCAAATGTGAAAGATGCCTGATGGCAGAATGTCTCAAGAAACACATTGGAGAGAGTTACAGAAGCATTGATGCCCATGAGGAATTCCTTGAGAGTATTTATCTAGAGACATCTAAGGCTGATGAGACTAACTAGCTAGAGAGGATTGCTGGCACACCACTATGGGAGGAGGAGGTGGCTCTTTCACAAAGGACACTGGCAGTTGCTTACTTCTGGCAGCATGCAGTGCTCCACCCCTGCTCCCAACCCACCCACCATAGTGCTGGAGAACCGTTATGCTGCCCCGAACACAGACAGTGGTGGTTGGAGACTGTCTGAGGCGGGTGGAGGTACCATCTGCTGCCCTGACACAGTATCCCAGGAGGTATGCTGCTTGCCAGGGGCCTGTAACCAAGGTGATACAGAGGGACTGTCAAGGTTTATCCATCCTCTGGCTAGTACTTCATGCTTCATATGCACGTGGGCACTAATGATACTGAAAGGTAGGACCCTCAGCAGATCAGAAGTGACTACAGACCTCCGAGTACAGGTGGAGAGTTTGGGATGCAGGTGGTGTTCTCCTTAATCCTTTAAGTCAAAGGTAGGGGCCCAGGCAGAGACAGATGCATCCTATGAAGATTGTCACCAGGAGGCATTTGGTTTCCTTGATCACACAATGCTCTGGGAAGGACTGATAAGCAGAGATGAGGTCCACCTATTGAGGAAGGGGGAGAGAGTATTGGATTCAGACTGACTAACATTGTGAGGAGGGCTTTGAGCTAGGTTCAATGAGGGCAGGTGACTAAAGGCCATAGTTAAGTCATAAGCATGAAGACGGGTCAGAAACAGGAGGGAGGAGCGAGGAGCATTATCTGTACACTAATATGAGACGTATGGGAAATACGCAGGAAGAACTCGAAATGCTAGTACATAAACACCTATGACAATTATCAGAGACTTGGTTGGATAAGATGCATGACTGGAATATTGGTATAGAAGGGTGCAGCTTGTTCAGGAAGGACAGGCATGGGGGGAGGGGGGCAGATGGAGGAAGACAGAGAACTTGCCAAGTTATTTTTACCTAAGAGAAAAAGGCCAACATACAACATCCTTGAACTACTCAAATATGCTGATACTTGACAAATGGTAATGTTCTTGGCTTAAATACCATTGATGGAAGTTCAGAATCAGCCTTAGTTTATTTTGCCTCTTAATGGGCAAAAACAAACCAGTTTTCTTTTTAATCATTCAGGTATTGAACAATTAATTTGGAATGGAAGAAAATAAAACTTCCTCCTGCAGCAGAACTGTCCAAGTTGTCCAGTGGATAGCACAGAAGACTGAGTTAAGACTTCTAAGTTCTTCTCCCAGTTCTGCTACAGACTTCCTTGTGACCTCAGGCAAGTCACTTAGGACTTGATCCGCCATCACTAATGCCAAAGGGAGATTTGCCTTTACTCCAGAGAGCATAAGATCAGTACTCCAGAGTTAAACTGTCCATTCCCCACAAATACCGCCGAGAAAGGTAATGAAGCCAAGAAATAGAGAGGAATCTTGCACAGTGTCTTGAAAAGCTGCCTATGGGGGGGGCAGGGTTTGTTGGGCTTTAGCAGGAGGTTGCAGCCTCACAACCCCATAGTTCCACTTAGCTGATATCTGAGCACTGAGCCAAGAAAAAAAAAAAAAAAAAAAAAAAAAGAGCCCCCTAGGTGGGCTCTCAATGCAAACCCACCACCACTACTTCCTCCAGACTGCATGGCTCCTGCAGGAGCCACTCTGTACTTATGCAAAGCTTCCTTGGGGGGTCTGAAAACCCAGCATAAATTATTTCTATCCATTTTATTAATGGAGAAAGTAGGAAACAACTATAACCGAGAAAGATGCACAGTGTGAGCAGAGGGCAAATGTGAGCAGACTTTAAGCCAGCCAGGATTCCTTCATGATTATGCAAGCCAGAGCACTAACACTAGACCCCTACAACACAGAGCTGGAGACTGATGGCCACTGAACAGTGAATTTTCCAACTGAATCACAGTTACAGAAACACCTGCAGTAAAATACACAGGCACTATTTCCTTTCACATGTCTCATTCTTAGTTGATAGAAACCACTTAAGGACACTGGTTCAAAGTTTTTCAAATAATTTTGTTTTCCCCTGAAAAAAAAAAAGGGGGGGGGGTGACTTTCCTCTTCACTGTGAATACATTTATTTCCTTGTACTTCACTGTGTAACACAAAAGCACAAATATGGTCTCAAAAAATCCCCATGTAAAAATGGCACCTTTATCAAACACACCTGTTCCCTCTGTTTGAATCAGACCTGCTCACTTAACTGTCAAAAATGGAGAAACAGCAGATTCTTTCTTCACACCAAGATGGCCAGCAATGGACTAGTGACAGACTCTTTGGTGACTATATACAGAGCAGAGCATACCACTACTTAGCTTTCAGTTGGTTTTGCAGTGTGGGAAGGGCTATTGTCAGTTCAATGCAGATGTGGCACATTCACTTGCTTTATGGTCAAGGTAGATCTCTGCAGCACTGCTCAGCCACAGTGGCTCTCTGTGAAGGGGAGGGATAAGACTCCAATGCCCTTGGTAGCTATCTATTCTTCCTTTTCATTGGATTTGCATGAAATGAGGGTATTCGATAAGCAAATCTAAAATTAAACACTTCCCTACCAGTCAACAGCTGAGTGTCATCCCTGTGACAATACCTCCCAATTGGTGCTCCGTGGAATGCAGCACTACCCCACTCCCTGTTAAAGAGACAGACTATTTTGCAGCTTTGGGGAGGGGGCGGGGCTTGACAAATTTTACCCTGGCAACCCTAGGGATTCCTTGAAATTCTTTTAAGCTGAAAAGGGTTCCATAGCCAAATAAAATTGGAAAACACTGCTCTGTAGGTATAGCTACACTGCAACAGCTATTCTAGCACTGTTGTGGTAGCATAGGTGCTTCTTACAGCAATGGAAAGGGTATCCCCCATCTTTGTAGTAAAATTGCCTCTCCAAGAGGTGGTAGCAAGATTGACAGAAGAATTCTTCCATCAACCTAGCTGCATCTACAGTGGGGGTTAGTCAACGTAACCGTCACACAGAATGTGAAATTTTCCACATCCCTGAGTGATGTCGCTAAGTTGACCCCTAGATTTTAGGTATAGGCCCAATCTACAAGGAGCCAGAAATGGAAGCAACAGAGGGAATCTTCACTATAATCAACAGGAAGAGCTATCGCAAAGAGGAAGTACAATGCAGAAGACAATTTAACAAAGGGCAAAAGCACAAAGCTAATTTGGACATTCCAGCCACCTTCACTTCAGCCACATGACCTCCCTGTGCAAGACTAATCAGCTGTGATTTACAGCAGTTTTGAATAAAAATAGGTTTCTGTGAGTGTCTGTTTTCCATTTTCACTCACAACCCTAATCACAGGGAAAACCAAATCTAAGAGCAAGATCTACCCAAAGCCATTGAGTTTTCATGGTTTCAGATGGAAGCCATGTGGCACTCAGCCAGTTTGCATTCCTGCCACATGAAGTCACAAATCTACAATCAGTACAGGTTCATTCAGCAACTCAGCCTGAAGCTCAACCAAAGGTTTGCGAACCTTGGCAAACCTGGGTCATTTTTCAGGTTTGCAACAAAAGGCAAAACCAGGAGTATTTCACCTGGTTTCAAGAGTTTTTTCATGTCATCACTGTGCACCACAAGGTGAGATGAGAAAAGTTTGATTCTGAGGAAAGGTTTGATGGTTTTGTGATCCTGGTATTTTTATTCTCAGACAGACCCACAGTTCTATCATATTTTTAGATCATGAGATTTTACAAGGTTGCCTCGAGAGATTTTCAGATGGGTATATCGCTCTAGTAAAGACTGTGAAAAGGAAACTTACGTACATATGAGAAGCTACAAAAAACCAGGAATGTTAAATATGAGAGGATACAGAAGCTACACGGTTCACAGAAGCTGAATACAACTAGACTAAGAGCTTTTTTAATCGTCAGTAAGGTCCTACCCTGTGCTTCTCGTAAATGCAAACATTCCAAAAAATGAAATTTCATAAGATAGTTCCAGCTTTCTGATCCCTGACTGACTAGCAGGAAAAAAATAATCACTGCTATGGCTTATTCAGCTTCTCACTCTTCACTAAAGAAATCTTTCACAGCCAGGTTTTACTTCACTGCTGAATGAGGGTGAGAAAGTTCCCATCTAACCTGTAATTAAATGCAGAAGTTCAGGGTTCAATTTCACTGACAATTCTATGGTAGTCATAAGTACAGAAGTTAACTCTTGTTCACCCCTCCCCTGTTCAAGAACAGCAACTTTTATAGCCTTCGTCTAAAACTCTTCAGTATACCAGGCTGTCATGCAGACTCATCTCTGAGGGCCACTGATATTTGGTCCATGTACCAAGTATTTGGGACCCACTCCTCAGTAATGTTCCACCCATACTCACTGAAAGAGCCATCCTATTGATCCAGTCTCTGCTGGACATGCCCATACCAATGCAGCCTGCCTTCCCTCAATTTGTCTTCAATTGGAGCAGCCTGCATTGAGCCCCTTACTATCCTTTCCATTTCCTGTCATGGGACACGCAACCATTTGACCATCTCAACATCTTCATTTTGGTGATGGAGAGCACACTGATCTCCTTTCTTGTGGCTAGCCTCAGGTCTGGACATTACAAGAGGTCAAAATACAGTTTTATACACCTATATTTAACTTCATTGGCATCTTTTTGTCACAGGGAACTGGGGTTAAATCCTGGCAGTTTTAGCAGTCAGGTGGGAACCATCACCAGCAATCATTGGTCCATGGTCATTAAGTTCCTTTACAGTAAGCTTTCAGAAATTCACACACACACACACACACACACACACACACACTAAATTTAAATCCTTATTCTCACTGGGTCCAAATCTGAGGTTACTCCAAAAGTTGGGTAAAGGCATGTGTGACAGACCGGGCCGGTCTGGGCACAGCTGAGGGCGTCTGCTCAGGGCAAATTGCCCAAATTCGGGGCTCCTTACAGCCCCCAGACTGGTGACCTTAAGAACATAAGAACGGCCGTACTGGGTCAGACCAAAGGTCCATCTAGCCCAGTATCCTGTCTGCTGACAGTGGCCAGCACCAGGTGCCCCAGAGGGGGTGGACCGAAGACAATGATCAAGCGATTTGTCTCCTGCCATCCTCTCCAGCCTCTGACAAACAGAGGCCAAGGACACCATTTTATCCCCTGGCTAATAGCCTTTATGGACCTAACCTCCATGAAATTATCTAGCTTCTCTTTAAACTCTATTATAGTCCTAGCCTTCACAGCCTCCTCTGGCAAGGAGTTCCACAGGCTGACTACACGCTGTGTGAAGAAGAACTTTCTTTTATTAGTTTTAAACCTGCTACCCATTAATTTCATTTGGTGTCCTCTAGTTCTTCTATTTAGGGAACTAATAAATAACTTTTCTTTATCGGCCTTCTCCACACCACTCATGATTTTGTATACCTCTATCATATCCCCCCTCAGTCTCCTCTTTTCTAAACTGAAAAGTCCCAGTCTCTTTAACCTCTCCTCATATGGGACCCGTTCTAAACCCCTCATATGGGACCTTCCCAAACAAGCCACAAACCAGTCCCACAGAGCGTTTCAGCTGCCTGCCTGAAGCCTCATGAGCAAAACCCCTCCAACACCCCAGCAATATCCGTGCCCCAGATGGCCCCGGGCCTCATACACAGGTGGGGGGCGTCTTAGCACACAATCCCACCTACCCAGAACGAGTTCTGTCTGGTTCCAAGAAACCAGCCACAGATCCCTGGTCAATTTACCCTCTGGACCTTACCCACAAATCACGCTGAGCCAATCCTTTAGCATCTACCATCTAAAGGTTTATTACCACAAGAAAGAAAAGCATGAGTGTAAGGTTGCTAAAGAATCATACATTACATGCATCAAATCTCCCAGTTCTCGATGCAGGCTCTAGCAGAGATGTTATAGCTGCTGGCTTAAAAGTCCTTGTTGCGCATCCTAGGATCAGGATGGGTCCACAGTTCTTTCCGGCTCTTCGATCCCTGCACTGCTGCCTCTGGGATGAAGTGTTGAGCTGAGTACCCAAGATGGAGTCCACCACATGGACCCTTTATACATCCTTCCTGGTCTCTTCTTGGCTGCAGCAGGTCACCTGGCCATCGGCCTATCCCTGTGTTCCCTGCTGGCAGCCCTCATTCTTCAGGTGTGTCCTTGGCCCATTGAGTGCCATTGTCCCACAGGGCCTTGCTAATTAGCATGTCCATAGGCTGGGCTCTGCCCAATGCTCAACCACATGCAGAGAAATATTCAGTATCCACACAGATTACAGATTCCTAACTACACACACACACAGACATTATACAATCACATGACCAGCGTACATAGGATTAGCAGACAGTGAGCTTCTATTCAACACCCCACATGGCCCCCTTTTATACCATCTTTGGGGCCAACACCCCCACCTATGGGTGCAGCAGTGATCTGGCTGCTCCCCTCAAAATCCAGTAACGTGACAGCATGAAGCAGAGGAAATCCTGTTTCTGCTGTGAGGACTCAGGACTAAAGAACCCCACAAGGGAGGAACTGCTACACTTCTCAGCCACTGCAGAACTTCTATGGTGGATTGCAGCAGCAAAACATGGAAAGAAAGACAATGGATGAGATCCACACAAAAGGAGCATCTGGTTGATGGGCCCACACAACTTACATCCATATAGTCCTGAGGCACATGCCCCAGCCATAGGCAGTAATGGTAACCAGGGACCAATTATACAAGTACCCTGGTGCTAAAGCTTGTGAGGGCTGAAAATTACTTTCCTCATTTCCTGCTGCAAGAACAGCTCAACTCAGCTTGCTGACTATGGATCAGGCCCTGTGTTTCATCATTGGAAGGGTGGGGGCTTAATAAGCAATGTTGGTAGTTTTGGATTTGCAATAAAGTAAAGACAAGTGTTTATTCCTTATGTGCTGTTTGCATTCAAGTACATAAAATAATTCACATTAAGTATGTTGTGTGTTCAGAAGGTAGCATGGATTTTAGCAATATGGGCTCTGTGTAAAAGAAGCATCAGGGAGCTCTTAGCAGATGCCTTTAAAAGAGAATGGGGAAGTTGGGGGGAGAGAGAGTCTTCCCTGCTTTGAATCTACACCAACTTTCTCATCCAGCCACCGCCATTACCACAATGCAGCAACAAAAAAATCCCTTGTAAATGGGAAAAAATCTCCCTGTGTTAACTCAGGGCCAGGCTTTGGAGCCAAAGCTCCCAACCTCTCCTGCACACACACCTGCTTTGGGAATCTATACAAAGAGATGAGCTAAGCTTTCCTTTTTAGAAACAAAGTCTGTTTCTGTCTGAAAAGCAAGGTTGGGTGAGGTAATTTTTTTTTTACTGGACTAACTTCTGTTGTTGAGAAGAATAAGCTTGAAAGTTTGTCTAAAGCCCAGACCTGAAGGAGAGCTCTATGTAAACTGAAAAGCTTGTCCCTCTCACCAAGAGAAGTTTGTCCAATAAAATACATATTACCTCAGCCACTGACCTTGTCCCTATATCCTGGGACCAACATGGCTACAGCAAAATTGCATATAGTTTCTATCTGGGCATTTGTATTGCCCCATCTGCCTAGCATCTGGCAGCCTTTTTGCTGCAAAACCGACACCACTTGCTGGTGCTGGAAGTTTGCCAGTATAGTGATTTTTCCCTAAAGATCATGGATTATTCTTGCTACCCCCTCTGGGATTCACAATATGCAAGACAACAGATCCATTGATTGGGGGGAAGGAAGTGAAGAGGGGGAACGAATTGGTGTTTTGAGAAAAGCTTTGGGGCAGGAAAGGTAGTTTGATCCAGGGAATAAAGCATTGCAGTGAGCCTGCTTTTTCATTCTCAGTTCTCCCATTAACTCCCTTAATAGCAAGGACAATAAGCTTCTGTGTTATAATTTCTTTATCTGTAAAATGGGGGTAATAAGATTTATCCCACCTTTGTCAAGTGGATTTGAGAGCTGCACATGAGTGCTACAGGAGTGGCAAGGTATTATAAATCCTTCTTACCTTAGAGTGAAGTAATGTGTCTATACAACAATATATTGTCCTGACACTAGAATTGCCATCCTGGATCAGAGCAACAGTCCATCAAGTTTAGTCTGACTGCAGTCAGTATCAGGCATTTAACAAGAATCTCTGTAGCAGGTAACAGTAGGGAAAGATTCCTTCCTAAACTCCATCAATTTTCCCCTGAAGCATAAGGATTTATATCCCTTTTGTTTTCAATCTTACCTAATAGAATTATTGATTTTCCCCATTATCTTTATAAACAGTTAACCCTTTTCTGAATTCTGTTAAGCCCGATTTGCCTTCTCTTCACAATTTTTATTACATAAATTTATATGTAAACGTACTCCTAGATAAATAATGCCAAGGAACTAGTTTTCAGTATTATGTGTGGCAAACTATTAATTGGAGCTACACTTAAAATCCACTGTGTTTCACAGAAAATTTAGCAAGTGTTATCACTGATGTAAGTTTGTTTGTTTGTTTTTTTTAAAAGAGTGTTCCTTTAAACATCAATGAGTTATACAAAGCCAGGCTACAGAATGTAGCAGCCATGCCCCAAACTTTACAAAAATAATCTTCTGTATATTTTGAACAAGTATATGCTGGTTTAATTTCTGCAATTGTATCTCATTAAACACCGTTTATACCTCATCCAGTTTCACAGCACAAATTCATACCCCCCGTCAGGACACAGATGAAATTCTGTTCCTTGTCAGACCAGTAACTCAGCAATTTCATGGAGAGTAACACATGAGCCTATCGTGGAATTCAGCAAGAGACCCAACACTCACAAACAGAAAAAATGTCTCCTGCATCCCCTCTCAGTGGCCCCTTCACAGGAAGGCACTGCACAGCTGAAGTTTCCTGCTTGCCACAGTGCTGTTGGAAACAGCACACAGGCCAGGAGACACCACATTAGCTGATCAGATTTAACTTTCTTTGCTACTAGGGTAAGTGCAAATCTGTCCTGCATTGTGACAACAAAAGGACATAGGTAGTGTAATGAGATTTAGCACCTCTGTGTTCAACATGCAACTAGCAAAAGCAGCAGCTTGGGACAGTGGGGCTTAACACAGCTGAATGGATGCTGGTTTTTCAGGTGAGGGCTAAATAAAAAAATTGGGGAAAAAGTCAAAGTTTTAATCAAAGTTTGGGGAGGATGGTTCAGTTTCCTGCCGCCTCCAAAAAAAACAAACAAAAAAAAACTAAAAAAAAAAATATATTCATTTAGGGTCAAGAAGTGTTTCACTGGAATTTTTTCCATGTTTCTCAATACATATTGGGTGACTATTTCTGCAATTTGTTTTTAAATTAGCTAAATTTCAAAACAGAAACTTGTTTAAAACAAGTCAAGACATTTTTATTTTGAAAAGGTCAAAAAAATTCAAAATGGCCAAAATGAACCATTTTGACTGATTTTTTCCCCAGAAATTCAATCACAGTTTTGGTCCTTCCCTCCATGTATCTTCTGAGAGGGAGGAGGTTTATGGGTGTGGAAAAAATAAAGGATTCACCCAAACTGACAGCTGATTGAAATAAAGTTATCAGACACAGCAGCTGTCCAAAGAGAAAACGGGGAGCTTTGGTATTATACTATCTATAACTTGTTGGGTGACATAACAGGATCAGCTGTCTGAGGCCATTCCCATTGCCAGGAGCAGCTCTGCAGCACCCTGCCTCAGTTTCCCTTATGCCAGATTCTAAGTCAATTCCATCAGTCCAGCATCTTTAACACATTCCCCTTCTGGGTCTAATTTGTAGCATTCAAAACAAACTCAGTCCTGGGACTTTTCCCTGTTCTCCATCTGCCCTATTTTGTCAAGTCATGACCAGCCATATCTAATGGGTGTTATCATGGGGTGTTAACTCATCCCTCTCCCAGGGGGAGCTGCCATGTACCTGCGCTTCTTGTGACCATAACCAACCCTACATGTCCTGCAACACAACTGTGTGTTTACACCCAGGCCCCTCCCACCAGGGCCATGTGTCCTGGCAGCCAGAATCTATAGTAAACACCCCTCTCACTGGGATAGTGCTGCCTAATGGCTGGAGTCTCTAGTAATAAAAGAGGTGCTGCCCCCCCTCCCCTCACCCTCACAGCTCAGGTCCCCCTACCACATCCTCAATCCCAAGGCCCCTACTCCAGCAGGTCCCAGCCCAGGGCCCTATTAGCAGTGGCACAGCCCACTGCTGTCTCAGCAGGGAATCCCACCACAACACACTGAGAACCACAGGCTACAATATCCCACCCTGGGCTACTTCCTACCAATCTCCACTGGCCTCCTTCTGAGGTCCTTCCTCCATATCCTCTGCTGCAGCAATGGTGTCCCTCTGGCAGTTTGCCTATAAGCACTCTGACAATCTCTCTTGCCTCCTCAGCAGCCTCTGCCTCTCTCCAGGGTTTTGTACCTGGGCTGCAGTGGCAGGACTTCTTCACCCAAATGAGCCTGATTAAGCCCAGCTTGCCCAGTGTGGGGCTAGTACACCCCATCACAGAAATTGTTTGGTCTCTATAACTCTTCTGCAACCATCTCCTAATCCTCCCTAGACTCACTCTGCCACAGCTTCCTCCTCCTTTTTCTCTCTGGCTCTTATAGGGACCAGGTGCTCTCTCGGGCCCCACTGTGAGACTGTTAATGAGGCACAGGTGGCTTGGCACAATTCCCTCTTAAAAGAGCCCAGTCCATTTGTTGTTAGGGCCATTAGAACTACAGGTAAGGGAAACAAATTCAGTGGCAGGGTATTTCAAGCCTGCTCCTCTTATTTTCAGTGGGGGAACTGTTATTATGAGGGGAGGCTGTTTGTCAGAGAAACTTTTCAAGCCAGTGTTATGTTGTTCTCTGCCTGGCACAGCAGCAAAGTGCACAAGAGAATGAAGAGACAAGAGTGGTGTTGCCACTTCACAAGCACCAGTCAACAGCTGAGTGACATCCCTGTGACAATACCTCACAATATTTAGAATAGCAGACCCAGGACACACTAGTCCTTTGAAAACCAAGCATCTTCAAACAAAGGAATATGGATTGAAGACACCGGCCCCCTTTCCACAGAATAGGCCAGAATGCATTCCCCTCAGGCTGCTCTAGTTTATGAGGGAGAAGTCATCAGACAGGCCCTCAGCCAAATCCACACCAGCAAAAAGTGTCATAAAGCCTCCTGATAGACACAGTGTGACGGGGTGAAGCAACCCTGCACTGGGCAATAGGCCCTGGAGTACAGGGGAGGAGGGCAGAGAGTCGGGAGCCCTCCTGAGGTGGCGGTAAGGGAAACAGCCGCAGACTCACCCCAGATGCTTGCCGAGGCAGGTGCCCCGGCAGGATGTGCTGGAGCGCCGAACAGCCAGGGAGCGGGGAAAGGAGAGGAGTGGAGTCCAGAGGATGCCAGCACATGCGCCTCAGGAAGAGGGGGACTGCTGCCAGCGTCTGTGCAGCTGCCCCGGGCAACGGCCCAATGGGAGGGGGGTGGGGAAGAGGCAGCTGGGAAAACGGTTGGGCATGAGGAGGAAGGGAGGGGCTATAAGAGGAGCCCTCCTGGCAAGGTGGGGAGGTACGGGAGGAGGAAGAAACCGGGAGAGGCACGGGGAGGGCTAGCTAGCGATGGTGCCCCAAAAACCCCTTTAACCTTCTGGAGGAATGGCAGCCAATAGGTGGGGGGGAATTGAGGAAGTGACCCAGGGCAAGCAGTTGGGAGTTTGCCTGCAGGCTGGCACGTTACGGCAAACGGCCCTGCCAGCCAGGTGTGCGAGACGTGCTCACGCACCTTAGGGCCCTGGGTGGGGACCTGGAGAGAGGGTGGTCCCAGGTCCCCCTCAAACCCCTCCTTGCCCCAGAGGGGTGCAGAATTAAAGGCGCATAAAAGACAATTCACCTCGGGCTGCTCGGCGGACGGGGTAGCATGACCCTGGTAGGACTAGGACACCTTGTGACACAGCGCAGAGCTGAAGGGTGCAATTTTGTAAAATTGTGATGGAGAAAGTATCAGCAAAGATATTGGAGAGGGAAATTAGGTGAGCCACACATTTATGGGGTAGATTGTGATGTGTTGTGTGAGTTGAGTACAACAATAAGAACCTCTCTGCATCTGCAAAATGGAGATACTTCTCACTCCTCTGACCCTAGGGATCAAATCGCTGGAAGGGGCTGAGAGGACATGGCTAGAGCTGGTCAGGAGTTTTCCAATTAACCATTTTTCATCAAAAAATACCAAATTGTCAAATATTGGATGTTACTGTGAAACATCTATTTTGATGGATTATCTCTGAAATGCAAGCACGTTCCCTGTCCTGTCACCTGGTGGGCAGCTGAGAAGCCAGGATCCATGGCTCTAAGGCAGTGCCAATTTACAGATTATTTCAGAGTCAAAGGGCCTAGGCCTCTCAAATTCCTTGTCACAGAGTGACAGCCCCCTAACCCTGCCTTCATCAGGGACTCAGCTACAAAGTGGGCAATTCTGACTTTTAACGCGCTCTAGGCATGGAAATCACGAACCCCAATGGAGCAGGGGCCAGGCATGGGGGGGGGAGGAAGCAATAAATCATACTAATCTCCTAGGCAAATAGAGTAGTCCCAGGAAAGATTACACCTGTCATTCCACCACATACAGTGTAGTGGCACAAATGCAGTCCTGTCCAGGGATGACTGATAAGAGAGCATGTGGGTTTTTTATTGTCTTTAGATTGAATACTACTCAGGCTAGAAAGCCATTCATGCACACTAGATTTAGGGTTTGAAATATGGTCTACCTATTTAAATGTCCTCTGCCAACTGTAGAGAAATTAAAGAAGCCAGCACCTGGTACTCCGGTACTTACATTCATTCTCACTCTGAAGCCGTAAGAATATTATTTCAGAATGTCATTTTTGGCAAAGTTTCAAAGCTAATCAGAGTGTGTTTTAAAGAAAAAAAATCAACATTAAAATTATCCATTCCAAGACTGGTGTAAGCTGCAGTATTAGGGATATTGTGTTGCTGGAACAGTCAGATTCCTTTCCTACCAAACAAGTGCGAATTTGCAGGTAGACATAGCGGTGCCTGTTTGACTAAAGAAAGAATAAATCCCAAATTTCATTCCTTTCCCCACACTTTTTAAAATGTTTGAAAAGATTCAGATAAGAAGCCTATTTGCCCACCTACCAAAAATTCCCTCTATTTCAAACACCTGAAAGAAATTTTCCTTTCTCTGCACAGAAATGACCATTCGTCATCCTCTCAATTCATTTCCCTAAATGCCAAACATATACATTAAGTGCCATCACACAGCCCCAGTGTACAGGGCCCAATATGCTCCATGAACTCCCACAAGGTCATGAGACTAAGGTCCTGCAGCATACCTGTTAGCACCCCAAATAAAAGTGCCATTGGTTGCTAAAACAAAGACAGACAGCTGAATAGTCAGGAATTTTAGGGTTGGAAGAGTCTGAGACGAAGAGATTTTGTAAGAAAGGACAAGGATGTAGCACAAGAGAAGAGGAGAGTCAGGCAGTTGGATAGGAAGATACAAGACACTACAGGAAGGATCACAAAAAGGAAGCCAGGCCAAAGAAGCCTATTAAAAGACTGAGGAATCTAGCAAGAAAACAGATGAATCGATTAAAGGGTTGACAAGAAGAGGTGAGAGTCTAAAATAGGACATAATTCCTGGAACAAACCTATTGAGGACCAGCGAGTTGATCAAGAGTTTGATAGATGAAACCTCAGCACTTTGGGTAAAAGCTGGAGAAATGTCTGAATCTGGAGGCTTATCCCAACTGAATTAAGTTAGGGTATGTCTACACTTGCACCCTAGTTCGAACTAGGGATGCAAATGCAGGCATTCGAAATAGTCAATTTTTTGAGGAGTAATGTTAGTTTGAACCAATGCATCCCGGCACGCACTTTCACTTTCGAAACAGCTGGTATTCGGAGTAACGCGCCGGCGAGATCATGCTAATGAAGCGCGGGATATTTAAATCCCCCCTCTTCATTGACTATTTCGAATGCCTGTATTTGCATTCCTAGTTCGAACTAGGGTGCAAGTGTAGACATACCCTTACTGAACTCATTGAGATTCATCTCTCACTGCCAGTAGTATTGGTATATGGCTAATATTCAAGTTGTTGTAGCTTCTATGGTGCAGCCATTTTTGTGTCATTCCTGTAAATAATCACTTCCAAAACTCAGTGCTTCCATGAATTAAATTACAAAGACAGAATTGCTTATTTGTTGACAACACTCTTGTCCAGATATACTGCCCCTTCCAGGAATAACAAATTTTAGTGGCTGGACACTGCAGCTGCAGCATTCATCTGCAATAGCTTTGCATCGGCATAAACTTCAGAGATCTTGGTTCACTGAGCTATATATTCCAGAGTTAGTTTCACACTTGCTCACTACTTGTAGTCTTAAGATTCAGATAGTCATTTACTGCAGGTATTAAAGTGACTATTGATTCATGTGTGCTCAGTGAGGCTTTGAGATAATATTAATAGCATGACATGCAGGGTATCTTAAAAGTTCTAGCTTATGATCTTCTTGGTTATTATAGAGAAAATTTCATTTCATTGGCTTTTGATAGGCAGAGCACTATTTATTCTTCTTCCATAAAGTGTTTCAGTGCACCTACAATTTTAATTACATTTCTTTGAAGGGTCTTGCTAGTTAAGTTTTAATTGAATTTTCATAGAAGATTCCTTTATATACCTTTCAATTATACATGTAACTTCTGCACTTTTTCTCCCAGTGTTCTTTGTTCATCTTTCTAATAGACTGCTAATTTCCCCAAAATTATCTAAAAAAATGTGCTGTCTTGATTTTGCTTTAATTGGGAAATTAGATTATCCAGTTTGAAATGCTCTTCAGTAGGTAATCAGCAACTAAATGTGATATTTTTTATATGATTGATTTAAAATCACCTTTGGGATGATTGTAAAAGTGTAATATACCATGTCTAATCGTATCATTCGAAATCACTGTAAATTATCCCACCTTCAGGTTCTCAGCATCTTTGCTAACATCAGTGGTCACTGAAGAGAATCAACCTTAACAATAGAATGCACTGCAGCAATTTAATCAAAAAGCCAACAGTCAACCATAGCTAACATACGATTGGTTTTGAATAGCAAATATTTTTCACTGATATTCCACAAGTAAAGGACATAGACATACAACAAGTGCTAGACAGAAAGTCAGCATCAGGAAAAACAGGGTAACGCATCCTATTAGTGCTGACAAACAAGAAGTATAAAAATGAAACACTATAGACACTAAGGCTATAAGTACACTTCCTCCACAAAACTTCTATCATTCATGGGAGCTTAAACGTGCTGTCCCCATTGAATGACAAGGTTTTGCTGGGGCAAGACCACACATATGTAAATGCTGCTTTGTCGGCAGGATGTTCTCCTACAAAGCAAAGCTTGATTATTGGGGATGAAGGTATATTGTAAGCAAAAGTACCAACAAAAAGCATTCACACGCACTGACTTTTAGCAACAGGGCTCAAAGTTGTGTAGTGTAGACATATCCTAAATTGATTTCTATTCTGCTGACGATGCATTGTAAAACGTGGCACAGTAATCTGATGAAAGTTAGTGGATGTGGCAAAGTCAGTGGATGTGATATACTTTGTCTTTAGCAAAGCTTTTGATACGGTCTCCCACAATATTCTTGCCCGCAAGTTAAGGGAGTATGGATTGGATAAATGGACTGTAAGATGGATAGAAAGCTGGCTAGAATGTTGGGCCCAACGGGTTGTGATCAATGACTCAATGTCAGGTTGGCAGTCAGTTTCTAGTGGAGTGCCCCCAGGATCAGTTCTAGGGACAGTTTTATTCAATATCTTTATTAATGACCTGAATGAGGGGATGGATTGCACCCTCAGCAAGTTTTCAGATGACACTAAGCTGGGGGGAGAGGTAGATACGCTGGAGGGCAAGGATAGGGTCCAGAATGACCTAGACAGATTAGAGGATTGAGCCAAAAGAAATCTGATGAGGTTCAACAAGGACTCTGCAGGACTCTGCACCTGGGACTGAAGAATCCCAAGCATTGTTACAGGCTGGGGACTGACTGGCTAAGTAGCAGCTCAGCAGAAAAGGATCTGGGGATTACAGTGGACAAGAAGCTGGATATGAGTCAACAGTGTGCCCTTGTAGCCAAGAAGGCTAATGGCATATTAGGGTGCATTACTAGGAGCATTGCCAGCAGATCCAGAGAAGTGATTATTCCCCTTTATTTGGCTCTGATGAGGCCACATCTGGAGTATTGTGTCCAGTTCTGGGTCCCCAACTACAGGAAGGATGTGGACGCATTGGAGAGGGTCCAGCAGAGGGCAACCAAAATGATTAAGGGGCTGGAGCACATGACCTATGAGGAAAGACTAAGGGATTTGGGTTTGTTTAGTCTGCAGAAGAGAAGAGTGAGGGGGGATTTGATAGCAGCCTTCAACTTCCTGAAAGGGGGTTCCAAAGAGGATGGAGAGAGACTATTCACAGTAGTGACGGATGACAGAACAAGGAGCAATGGTCTCAAGTTACAGTGGGGGAGGTCTAGGTTGGATATTAGGAAAAACTATTTCACTAGGAGGGTGGTGAAGCAATGGAATGGGTTACTTAGGGAGGTGGTAGAATCTCCATCCCTAAAGGTTTTTACGTCTCGGCTTAACAAAGCCCTGGCTGGGTTGATTTAGTTGGGATTGGTCCTGCCTTGGGCAGGGGGCTGGACTTGATGACCTCCTGAGGTCTCTTCCAGCTCTATGATTCTATGAGGGGAAATAACTTGCAGAAGCAGATAAACAGCAGCATGAAGCTAGATAGAACAATAGACGGCCTATGACTTATCACCAGCTTTCCTGGGTCCCAGTGATCAGACCATGCTGCTTTTCCATAACCAGGGGTGCTGTGTCTACATTGGCACCCTTTTCCGGAAAAGGGATGCTAATGAGACAAGTCGGAATTGCAAATGCCGCGGGGATTTAAATTTTCATGATTTTAAGGGGATTTTAAGGGGATTTCCTCTTAAAATCAGGAATAAGGGATCTTCCGGAAAAGGCTTTATTTTCCGCAAGAGCCACGTCTAGACTGGCGCTTTTTTCCGTCAAAGCCCCGAGCCGGAAAAAAGCGGCAGTCATGTTCATGCAAATGCCACGGGGAAAATTTAAATCCCCGCGGCATTTGCAATTCCGACTTGTCTCATTAGCATCCCTTTTCCGGAAAAGGGTGCCAATGTAGACACAGCCAGCCAGTATCTGTCCTTTCAAACTGTAGGAAAGGAACAGTAGAGTCCTGGTGTCATGTGAAATCAGCTATTTTTCTCTGAGGTAGAGTAGTGATAGGCAATATAATTTGAATAAAATAAGAACTGAGCAGAAAAGTCAATACATATCCCCCTCATTTATTTTTCAGTTTCAGCTTCCTGGCTGACAGCAGACTTGCCATGTATCCCATCCTTCCCTCCTTTCCAAGGCTGCACAACTCCCATGGAACTCCCTCACTGGCCCCTGCCTCAAATCTACCATTCCTGGGCAGTTTCAGCCACCAAAGTTATTGCTGACCCAGTTCTCATTAGGATAGGTGGGGACTCCCTGAAGGTTTTAAGTGGGGGAGGGGGCAAGGGGTAGCAATGACTTGAAGAGAAGTCTGCCTCCTCACACCTGGATACCGTGTCAGCCAAAACCCACACAGAAGTTCCAGGGGGCTTCATCCAGACTGAGTAATACCTTGGTTTTAGCATTACACAAACAGGGTAGTATTTACCTTTTCTGTGAGGCTTGAAACTTCCTCTGGAGAGCTCTCTTCTCACTTTGAGACAGCAACTGAAAAGGTGGCTTCTTCAGAAATGAGAGTGCGAATCATTCTTGGGCCACATGTCAGACATTTATGATGCCAAAGACCATGTCTCCAATGCACAAAAGAACAAAAAACCCACAACTCTATAGCAACAAGTCTTGGAGCCCACGTCAATACACTTGGGTTCGGGGGGTCACTCTATGGGGCTGAAAATAGTAGTGTTGACATTTGGGATCCCACTGGAGCCCAGTCTCCAAGGTCCTCTCCCACTGCCAGACTCTGAAATCCAGCAGTAAAGACTGGTCTCAGAACCTGGGATCCAGTCTGATCCCAAACATCTACCACTGCTATTTTCAGTCCTGTCTGACGCTTACTGCCTCTGGTCTTGTTTGCAGCACTGACATTTGTATGGTCACCCAGCATCAGATGGGTTTTTTATTTCAGATTTTCTGCTGCTTTAACTGTTATGTTGATTTTAACTATCAAAAAAGGAAGGAAGATTCCAAGTTATACAGTGCTCTTACTGCTTCAGGGCTTGGCATGAATATATGGCTGAATAAACTGTTTGTCCTTAATGGCCTGGAAATCTGAACAACCACTGTACTGATTTTACCATTAACCAATAAACAGTAAAATCACTTAAGAAATGAACAATACCCACTTGTAGGTTGGATCCATTGCAAAAGTGACACGGCTAGCCCGCAGTGGGGAAAAAAACAAGTAAATATAGTACACTAATGGCCTAATTACTACGTCATACATGAACTGACTTTGGACAAGGATTCATGCTCACAGACACTACTGAAAACAGCAGCAGATTACAGAGAGAAGCAAGCAGTTGTAGAAGTGGAGTGGTGAGCAAACTAGAAAAAAATGAAATAAGTCAGGTGGTCATACAACCTTTCTGCCTGGTGAGGATGAAGATCTGTTTACTACAGCAAAAGAACAGTTAGATCCTTCCTATGAAAAGGATTATAAAAATGTTTCACCATCTCAGAAAGAAGAAAGGAAAACTAGAGAGGGAAAAAGGAATACTCCCCAAGCACAGGAGAGATGTAGCAGCCAGCTACAAAACCACCACTTCTGTGCTGCAGCTGTTTATCTCTGTCAAATCAAAAAGGAGAAAAAGAGGCAGAGAAAAGTTTCCCACACAGGAAAGAGTTAACAAGAGCCAGAGGTCACACAAACGAAAGAACTGCTCCTACATTTTATATGCCACTATTATGTCAAAAAGACCTAATTGACAAGACACATGGAAACAGACTAAGTCACCATAATTCTTCCCACTCTCAGATCCCTATGCTATACCAAGTAAAGCAGATTCAGCAGTAACAACTGAACGCAAGCATTATAGTGATTTAAGCAAAAAGTCAATTGTCAGCCAGGCCCTCTTACCTTTAACTAGTGCTCCCCAAGAAATGCAGATGAGTTTGGAATCTGTCACTCTGCTCTTCCCACCTCATGAAAGGGCTGGACAGGGTTATGAGATAACATTGCTTAGTAAACACATTGGTCAGCCACACATTGATCTCAGTCACAAACTGTGTAAATCAGCGAAGTTATTCAAGTGTAAAACTAGTGTTGTGACAGAGCAGAATCACATCTGTCACTTTATTTAGGGTTACAGTTTTGCACAAACAAGTTTTGCTACAGATAAAGACAACATAGACATTTTAGGTGAAGTAATTTTACAATGTTACATTCACATCATCTTGTGTAACATCAGCCTCGCTATTTCTCTCCAGCCATACCTTATTGACAAGGTAAGCAAAGGTTCAGTAGGTATCCACCCACACAGCCTTTGATCTTCATGGATTATTGTATGGGTGAAACACTGAATTTTCTCCATGTCTCTGAACATGAGTAGGCACTTTTCTTCTAGGACTGGTTTATGATGTGTTGTTTTATGTCAAAGGGCCTCCTTCACAGAAGGTATTTGCAGCTCAGTGTCGTGATCAAGTGAGTCTACCAATTGCCTACACATTTACTAATCTACTTGGGTATGTCTACACTACAGCACTAATTCAAACTAACTTAATTCGAATTAGTTAATTCAAAATAATCTAATTCGAATTAGTGCATCTAGACCCAAAAACTAATTCGAATTAGTGTTTTGCTCATTTGAAATAGCGCGTCCACACTGATTGGACGCTGGGTCACATTTAAGGGCAGCTGAAACCAGTTCCGGCAGGGCATCAGGTCAGTAGTTGCTTTGTGTGGCTGCTGTCTGAGGCTATCTGAGGCTCGTGCTTAAAAGGACCCCCCTGGACAGCCGGTTCTCAGCTTTTCCGCTTGCTTGCCTGTGTCAGTGGTTTCCATTGGGGACGCCACCGCAGTTGGCACCATGGAACCAGAGGTCGCCCTGGGCACGCTGCTCCAGTTTTTGGACTTGCTGCTGCAAGCCTGCCAGCAATGGCTGGAGGCTGCGTGGCACCATCTGGTGCACGTCAGCCCCCTGCCTCTCCCCCTGGCCTCCTTGGGGGCCGTGGAGGAGCTGCAGCAGCGCCCGGACGCCAACGTGCCCCGCCGCATCTGGCGTCTGGACACCAGCAGCAACTGGTGGGACCGCATCATCCTGGAGTGCTGGGGAGACCAACAGTGGACCCAGAACTTCAGGATGAAGAAGGACACCTTCCTGGAGCTCTGCGAGCGGGGAGAGGGAGGAGTGAGGGTGGGAGAGGGGAGGGGGAAACCTGGGAGGAGGGAGCTAGGAAGGGGAGGAAGGGAAGGGAAAGCTCAGGGTTGGGGGTCCTGCTGGCTCTCCTGTCTCACAGCACTGCGGGTGCGGGGCGTCGGGGAGTGGGTGTGGAGGGTGGGGCAGGAGGGACGGGGGTGCGGAGGAAGCGGGAGGGGGAGCAGGGGTGGGAGGAGGAGCGAGAGCTGGGGTGGCCGAAGGGACTGGAGCAGGAGGAGGCAGGAACCTGTCCACCTAGGTCTGGAGGTGACCTCTGAGGGCACGGCCCTGCTCCTCCAGCGCCTCCAAGCTCCGCTGCCGCTGCCGCAGCCGCAGGTCCTCCCGGACCCAGTGGTCCTGGGTGCGGAGCTGGTGCTCCAGTAGCCGCAGGTGCCGTCGCTGGTAGTCCTCCAGGTTCCTGGTGCACCTGCTGGCCTGGGTGCAGGTGGCTGTTGCAGGAAGGGTGGTGCACCCTGCAGTCCCAGGTGCTGTGGCTGTGGTGAAACAAGAGCAATGGTCAGTTCTCCCTGGGGACACAGTGGGTGAAACCCAGCCCCCCTCTGCAAGGTGAGGTCGGCGTGAGGGGAACGGGCCAGGGCCCCTGCATGACACCCAGCTGCTGCTCCATGGTGGGCAAGGCCCAGGCGCACGGTCCCTGGGCTCCCTCTCCCCCAACACCCCTCATACGCATAAGGGGAGCATGATGGCACTCACATGTGGAGCCCTCCCCAGCCTCGGATGACACAGCCGATGTGCTCTGTGGGATGCCTCGGGGGTCCTGGGTCCTGGGCAGGCTCCTTGCAGGCTCCTGGCTCTCGGTATCCTCCTCCTCCTCCTCCGTGTCAGGGACGGGTCCCTCTGCCCCGGGGTCGATCACCACCCGGGGGGCATGGACTGTGTGAGCCCCCAGGATGCGGTCCAGGGCCTCATAATGAGCGCATGCCTCCGGGTCAGCCCCTGGCTGGGAGGCCCTGGAGTAGGCCTGCCGCAGGTCTTTAATCTTGCAGCGGACCTGCTCCCAGGTCCGCATGTGGCCTCTGGTGACCAGGCTGCCAGCCATGCGGCTGTAGATGGCCGCATTCCTGTGGCTAGTGCGGAGATCATGGACGTTGGAGGCCTCCCCCCTAACCTCAATGAGGTCCACGATCTCCGCACTAGACCAGGCGGGCGCCCGCCTTTTGCAGCCCCGGGCAGGCTCCTGGGAGCCGCCAGCCTGGTCCTGGGAAGAGGCGGAGGGCTGGGTGGCAGCGGGTGGCTGGCTCATGCCGTGCCAGGTGCAGGGTCTGCTGGCTGGGTGCTGGCAGACTTGCAACTGGCACAAGCACTGTAGCCAGACCGTGCCCCTTTAAGGGCTCCGGGGCTGGGAGGGGGGCAGAAGAGTTTCCCTGGTTTGGCCCAGAGTGGCCACCAGGGCAACCTGGGAAGGGCTAGCCTCCAACTAGTTCGAATTAAGTGGCTACTCCGCCCTTAATTCGAACTACTTAATTCGAACTAGGCGTTACTCCTCGTAGAATGAGGTTTACCTAATTCGAATTAAGCGCTCCGCTAGTTCGATTTAAATTCGAACTAGCGGTTTGCATGTATAGCCCCTATTAAAGTTAATTCGAACTAACGGCTGTTAGTTCGAATTAACTTTGTAGTGTAGACATACCCCTTGACATAACATTACTCATCAGTTGTGGTGAAACGTGTACCCCCTGCAGAAGGACAGCTAAGAGTCTATGTACCACTTGCATTCATTCATACCCAGTTTTGAGATTTTAAAAGGGATCTACATGGAACATATGCTGTGTACTAGCTCTCTGAACAGAAGTGAGCAGATATTCATGAGATATTTCTGATTGCTGAAGTGATATTGAAGTACATCTTGCATATGTGCTTTCCTCCCTAAAGATTCCTCATACTGAAACAAATATTTTGCCAGTATCCGTGATTTTGCAGTAACAGGTGGTTTGTTTTTTGATTGTTTTTGGGGGCCAAGAGAGGAGGTTGTTATTTTTATAACCACAGCTGATAGAGTTGTGCAACTGCCTGAGACTCTTAACTGGCTTTTTTTTAAAGTAAGTATCTAGCCATCATGGTTGCAGAGAAGTTCGTGGAAACACGACCCCAATGAAAGGCTAAAGAAAACAACAAAAAAGCTCAATTTTCTCTTTAAAAAAAAAATCTCATTATTTTTTAACATTTGTGGATAGCACTACTAACTATCTAGTGGTAAGTGCTAGTGCCATATCACCATAGAGAAACGGTCGCACATAATACAGTAGACTTCTGATAATCCAGAACCTTTGGGACCTACGTGGTGCCGGATTATCGAATATGCCAGACTATCAGGAGGTACTATAAGATGGTTATATATATATATATATATATATGCAGTATATACAGTATATAAAGTGTTTTTATTGTAGCACAAGCACTGTCCAGCGTCACACAATGCCAGTGGCAGACTGACTCAGTCCCGTCCAGTTTTGCTCAGTTCAGCTGCTGCCACTGCTGCCTTGTGACTCGTTTTTGCTGAAGTTCACTCACTAGGCTCTTGCCATTTTGATGCCTGACTATCGGGAGTGCCGTACAACTGGATGCCGGACTATTGGAGTTTTACTGTACTATAAACTAAGGACAGATTTAGTCACCTATACATCTGGAGCAATTGCTTTGGCACCATGTCATTGAATCCAACAAAGGTTTTATTTAACACCACTTGTATATACAATTTTTTTAAATGATCTATATAAAGCAGCTACTTACTATTTTACAGTGGCTTCATATGAAGGCAGCGGGAAGATTCAACTATAGAAGCTCTCTTTAAAAATGTTTGTTGGTCTTCTGTCTGCCAGTCTAGCAAAGCAGTCAATTTGGAAAAGCACTTTGTATGAAAACCACAGCAGTCCCTGGATACTAAAGCTATCTTCTGTCATATAACAGGGAATAAAATCTCCAACTGCAAAACCAGTCCATCTACATACCTGTTAGTGCATACTTTGCACCTTGATTATAGTCGCTTTGTGCACCACATTTATTTACTGCAATTGGGAAGGCAGTTTCTTCCAGTCCCTACAAAAAGGGGAAAGTACAAAAATAATCACATTTTTTTCCTTTCAGAGAACTATTTTTCAAAGTATAAAAGCACCCATTGCCCACTTAGCTATAATTTCTAGGAAGGGAAGAGAGAGAAGATTTGATGGTGAATTTTTAGGGGTATAATTAAATTACAAGCGAAAATGTATGTCAGCAAAGTTCTGTTCAGTTATTAATTATCTTATTTCCAAGAGATATTGGAGGAGCATTTGGGACTAGATTTTCTAGAGTTCAGACTATCCAATGGATCTTTTGGAGATCTGGCCATAAGCTTCAGAATTGTAGCTATCAAGTACTTATACATCTATATAAGAATGATTATACTGGGTCATACCAGTGGTCCATCTTGCCCAGGGGTAGGCAGATTCGGCCCACCAAGCAAGTTGATCTGGCCCACAGAAGCCCTGCCGCTCCCCCATGCCCTGATTGGCCTGGGGGCAGGGTGAGCATGCAAATAAAGTCTCTTCCATCCCTGCAAGGGGCACGGTGATTCTAAGTGCCTCACACTCATAGCAGGACGAGGGCAGGGCTGGACAAGATTTCATGCTCAGATGGTGGTTGATTTTAAGCTCGGCTCTCCCTTGCAGGGCAGGGGCAGAGAACGAGAGACTCCCCCCCTCAACCCTCCCCGATTGACCTGTGGGCAGCGGGTGGGAGCATGTGAAGTCTTCTCCCACAGCCAGGGCATGGGTGGTTCTCTCAGAGGGGCAAAGACTTTGCGTGCTCCCCCCCCCCCCGCACTCCTAGACCAATCAGGGTCTGTGGGTGGGGAAGCATGGAAGTGTCCTGGCCCCGTCCCTTCTGCCTGAGGCCCCGCCCCTTCAGGGGCAGCCCGGGACCCCTTCCAAAATTTCTAAAGTGGCCCCGGTCAAAAATTATTGCCCACTCTTGATCTAGCCCAATATCCTGTCTTCCAACAATGGCCAGTGAGATGCTTCAGAGGGAATGAACAGAACCGAGCAATTTAGCAAGTGTTCCATCCCCTGCCATCCAGTCCTAGCTTTTGGCAGTCAGAGGTTTAGGGACATCCAGAACATGAGGTTGTAACCTAGACCATCTTGGCAAAGAGCCACTGACGGACTTAACTTCCATGAACGTACCTAGTTCTTTTTTTTGAACTATACTTTTGGCCTTACCCCTGACAACATGTTCCACAAGTCTGTGCACTGTGTAAAGAAATATTTCCTTACATGTGTTTTAAGCCTGGTACCAATTAACTTTATTGGGTGATCCTGGTCTTTGTGTTATGTGAAAGGGAGAAATAACAAAGATTACACAGCCTTCTTCTAACTGTAGAGGGTTGTTCTACTGACCAAATCCAAAATTCTCATTCATCTGACATTAAACCTAATGTGTTCTGTGTCAGTTGTTACCTTCCACCCCAATAGGTTAAGGTGGCTAAATTTCAATAGTTGTGACATTTTCCACAGCCCAAGGCAAAAGAATAGGATTTCTCTTCTCTCTCAGCGAGTTCTCAGCATTAGCCAAACTTATCTGTCTGGGCATTCACAAGGGAAAATCCATATAAATGCATTGCAAGAATACCACACAAAACATTTCAATTGGTCTTTGTACTCAAAGATTTATGAGTACCTTTCCGTTCACATGTGATACAGGAGGAATGGAAGTACTACAGCATTAAAATGAGTAGCAATAAACAGCAGTCAGATCGAAACTCTAGGCAGACCCTTACGACCACAAGCAATTTTAGAGCTATACACAAAAATAGACAAAAGATATCTCAGGTATTGGGATAATCTCATTGGTATCTGATACTTAACAGACCGAAGTGCTGATAGGAAATGCTCCCGCAGATAGAAGATTCAAGTGTCTGGATCAGGGGTGGGCAATAATTTTTGATGGGGGGCCACGCCAAGATTTTGGTAAGTGGTCAAGCACCACACTTTTCTATGGAGGAGGTGCAGGGTTAGGGATGGATGTTGGGTGCAGAAGGGAGCTGGGGGTACAGGTCTGGGATGCAGGAGAGGCCTGTGGGGTCTGATAGGGCGTTTGGGTGAAGAAGGGGGTTGTGAGCTGGGGTTGGGGTGCAGGGACCAGGAGGAGTTATGGGTGCAGGAGAGGATTCTGGCCCGAGGGGCATAAGAAGGAGGTGCAGAGTCTGGGAGGGAGTTGGGATGCAGGAGCAGGAGGGGTGCCAGAGGCAGGATCTGGCCAGGAGGTGCTCACCTAAGCAGCCCCCAGCCAGCAGTCCAGCAGGACTCTCAGGCTGGCTTCCCTGCCTGCCAGAAATCCCAGACTGCTCAAAGAGGCTGGCTGTTCCATATGGCTCTCTATGCTGGTGAGGGGAGGGGAAGGAGGGCAAGGCTTCGAACCAGAAAATGGGAACTGAGAAATGGGAGCTGGGGGTAGGGGCAGCGCATGAAGCCCCTGCCAGCCGCTTTGAGTGGTGTGGAGCTTCTCCAAGCCATAGGGGCAGGCCACAGGCTGGATTAATAGACTACTGTCACCAAGGTGTCGGGAGCGACTAGGCTCTGAACCCCCATCCAAAGCCAGATCTGACTCTCAGCCAGCAGGTAGAACAGAAGGTTTATTGGTTCACAGGGATACAGCATAGCATAGACTTGTTAGCACAATAACCAGGAGCAGCCAGCACAATCCATCTAGGGGAGAAGGGGCCCTGGCTCCTGGTCCCCTATACTGCTCCAAGCCCCCTTAGAGAAAATCCCACACCCTCAGCAACTCGTCCCAGTCTCCAGGCAGACTTGCCTCCCCCTTTGTCTAGCTTCCCAGGTAAAAGGAGTCACAAAGTGTCACCTGGTCACACACATGCTCCCAGGCTCAGGTTATAGTGACCATTGACTACATGATGGGCTGAATGCTCTCTCAATGAGTCACACCCAAAATCCCTATCCCCATCTAGATAGTAGAGTAGTGTCCGGGAAACTGAAGAAACTTACCACAGGACAGTAGAAATCACATGCAACATAAAGCAAACAGAGGGAATACAATCCCCGCTTCATCACAGCTTGGCAGGATGCATCCAGACCGCAGGCCATAGCTTCCCTGTCCTTGCTCTGAAGGCTAATCATAGAATCATAGAGCTGGAAGAGACCTCAGGAGGCCATCAAGTCCAGCTCCTTCCCCAAGACAGTAACAATCCCAACTAAATCAACCCAGCCAGGGCTTGGTCAAGCCGAGACTTAAAAACCTCTACAGATGGGGATTCCACCACGTCCCCAGGTAACCCATTCCAGTGCTTCATCAACCTCCTAATGAAATAGTTTTTACTAATATCCAACCTAGACCTCTCCCACTGTAACTTGAGACCATTGCTCCTTGTTCTGCCATCAGTCACTACTGTGAACAGCCTTTCTCCAGCCTCTTTGGAACCTCCCATCAGGAAGTTAAAGGCTGCTATCAAATCCCGCCTCACTCTTCTCTTCTGCAGACTAAACAAACCCAAATCCATCAGCCTCTCTTCATAGGTCATATGCTCCAGCCCTCTAATCATTTTGGTTGCCATCCGCTAGACCCTCTCCAATATGTCCACGTCCTTCCTGTAGTTGGGGACCCAGAACTGGACACAATACTCCAGATGTGGCCTCACCAGAGCCAAATAAAGGGGAATAATCACTTCTCTGGATCTGCTGGCAATGCTCCTCTTAATGCAATCTAATATGCCATTAACCTTCTTGGCTGCAAGGGCACACTGTTGACTCATATCCAGCTTCTCATCCACTGTAATCCCCAGGTCCTTTTCTGCAGAACTGCTACTTAGCCAGTCGGTCCCCAGCCTGTAACAATGCTTGGGATTCTTCCATCCCAAGTGCAGGACTCTACACTTGTCCTTGTTGAACCTCATCAGATTTCTTTTGGCCCAATCCTCCAATTTGTCCAGGTCACTCTGGACCCTATTCCTGTCCTCCAGGGTATCTACCTCTCCCCCTAGCTTAGTGTCATCTGAAAACTTGCTGAAGGTGCAGTCCATCCCCTCATCCAGGTCATTAATAAAGATGTTGAACAAAACTGGTCCAAGAACTGATCCTTGGTGCACTACGCTAGAAACTGCCGCCAACCTGAAATCGAGCCGTTGATCACTACCCGTTGGGCCCAACCTTATAGCCAGATTTCTATCCATCTTACAGTCCATTTCTCCAGTCCATGTTCCCTTTACTTTCTGGCAAGAATATTGTGGGAGACATATCAAAAGCTTTGCTAAAGTCAAGGTATATCCACTGACTTTCCCATATCCACAGAGCCAGTTACCTTATCATAGAAGATAATCAGATTGGTCAGGCACGACTTGCCCTTCGTGAATCCATGCGGACTATTCCTAATCACTTTCCTCTCTTCCAAGTGCCTCAAAATGGATTCCTTGAGGATCCCCTCCATGATTCTTCCGGGTACTGAGGTAAGACTGACCAGTTTATAATTCCCTGGATTGTCCTTCCCTTTTTTAAAGATGGGCATTACATTTGCCTTTTTCCAATCATACTGGATCTCTCCCAATCGCCACGACTTTTCAAATATAATGGCCAAAGGCTCCTCAATGACATTTGCCAACTCCCTCAGTACCCTTGGATGCATTAAATCCAGACCCATGGATTTGTGTCCGGTTAGCTTTTCTAAATAGTTCCTAACCTGTTCTTTCCCCACCAAGGGCTGTCCACCTTCTTCCCATATTGTGTCACCTAGTGCATTTGTCTGGGAGCTGACCTTGCCTGTGAAGACAGAGGCACAGAAAGCATTGAGTACTTCAGCTTTCCCCACATCATCTGTCACTTGGTTACCTTCCTCATCCAGTAAGGGCCCCACACCCTCTCTGATCACCCTCTTCTTGCTAACATGCCTGTAGAAACCTTTCTTGTTACCCTTCACATCTCTTGCTAGTTGCAATTCTGATGGCGCTTTCACCTTCCTGATAATTCCCCTGCATTCTCAAGCTATACATTTATACCCCTCCCTCGTCATCTGTCCAAGTTTCCACTTCTTGTAAGCTTCCTTTTTGTGCTTAAGTTCACCAAGGATTTCCCCGGTAAGCCAATCCGGTCTCCTACCATATTTGCTTTTCTTGCTGTACATCGGGATGGTTTCTACCTGTGCCTTCAATAAGGCTTCTTTAAAATACTGCCAGCTCTCCTGAACTCCTTTACCCTTCATGTAAGCATCCCAGAAGATTCTGCCCATCAGGTCTCTGAGGGAGTCAAAGTCTGCTCTTCTGAAGTCCAGGGTGTGTATTTTGTTACTCCCTTTTCTTCCTTTGGTCAGGATCCTGAAATCTACCATCTCATGATCACTGCTTCCCAGGCTGTCACCCACCTCTAATTCCCCTATAAGTTCCTCCCTGTTTGTGAGCAGCAGGTCAAGCTGTGCATGGTCCCTGGTTGGATCCTTCAGCACTTGTACCAAGAAGTAATCCCCAACATTCTCCAAAAACTTCCTGGATTGTCTGTGTACTGCTGTATTGGTCTCCCAACAGATGTCAGCATGATTAAAGTCCCCCATGAGAACCGGGCTTGTGATCTGGAAGCTTCTCTCAGTTGTCTGAAGAAAGCCTCATCTACCTCGTCTACCTGATCCGGCGGCCTGTAGCAGACACCAACCACAACATCACTGCTGTTGTTTGCACCTCTAAACTTAACCCATAGACTCTCAACAGTCTTTTCTCCCTCTAAATACTGGAGTTCTGAGCAATCATACTGCTCTCTTAGGGTATGTCTACACTAGCTCGTTAGTTCGAGCTAGGTAGGCAAATGAGGGCAACCGAGTTGAAGCCCGGATTTAAATATCCCGATTCATTTATCTTCGGCGCCATTTTTAAATCTTAGTCAAACTCCGTGCCCGCTGCCATGCGGCATGGAGTAGGTAGTTCAATTAGGATCTCTAAATCGAACTACCTGTACACCTCGTTCCACAAGGAGTACTGGTAGTTCGAATTAGGATCTCTAATTCGAACTACTTACTCCGTGCCACGTAGTCATGGGCACGGAGTTCGACTAAGGGGGATTTAAAATGGCGGCGCTCGAAGATAAAATGAAGCCCAGGATATTTAAATCCCGGGCTTCATTTGCAACTCCGGTTGCCCTCATTTGCCTACCTAGCTCGAACTAACGAGCTAGTGTAGACATACCCTTACATACAATGCAACTCCTCCTCCTTTTCTCCCCCGCCTGTTCTTCCTGAACTATTTATACCCTTCCATGACAGCGCGGAGTCATCCCACCAAGTCTCTGTTATCCCAATCAAATCATAGTTCTTGGACTGGGCCAGGGCCTCTCATTCTTTCTGTTTGTTTCCCAGGCTTCTCACATTTGTGTGCAAAAACCTTAGATAACCAGTTGTTCGCCCTATCTTCTCCATTCAAATCAGGGGTCCTCCTTTGTTGCTCATTCCTCTTTGCATTTCTTCCCGGTATCCAACTTTCCCACTCACCTCAGGGCTTTCATCACCGTCCCCCAACAAACCTAGTTTAAAGCCCTCCTCACTAGGTTTGCAAGCCTGCTCACGAAGATGCTCCTTCCTCTCTTGGTTAAGTGGATCCCATCTCTTCCTAACAATCCTTGTGCCTGGAATAGAGTCCCATGGTCGAAGAAACCAAAGCCCTCTCTCCGACAACACCTGCGCAACCACGCATTTACTTCCTCAATTCGATGATCCCTACACAGACCTTTCCCTTCAACAGGGAGGATGGACAAGAACACCACCTGCGCTTTGAATTCTTTGATCCTTCTTCCCAGCGCTACATAATCTGCAGTAACCTGCTCAAGGGCATTCTTGGCTGTATCGTTAGTTCCCACATGGAGAAGCAGGAAGGGGTAGAGATCCGAAGGTTTGATCAGTTTTTTAAGACTCTCATTCACATCTCAGTAAGCAGCACACCGCTAATCACCTGTAAGTATACAGTGCTTTGGGCATTGAATTGTAGTGGTTTTGTTCAGCCAACAAGGGAACTCTTGCTTCTTTTCCTAGTCACACTCACTTTATTTACACATTCAATCTGGACTTGAAACATTCGGTTAAAATGTTAAAAATAAGATTAATTTGGGGCTTGTCCTCCTCTTCCTTCAAGTGGTTTTGTATTGATGTAAATCCACTGACTCTGAGGGAATTCTGCCTGAATTACACCAGGGCAAGTGAAAATGGAATCCAACTCTTTGAGGCCATTTTCACTGATATTAATGTCAACGGCATTATAGAGCACCTTATATAACATAAAAAAGTAATGGGGCCAAAATCCGCACTGGGATACTTAGTCATCTTCAAAAGATTTATTCTGGATTCACACCAACAACACTGAAAAAGAAAGAACATTTTGACCCCGGATGCTTTTGTAAAATCAGTCTTTGGCACAGGAAGCAATCTTTCTAACCAAACAGTTGGGTACTTCCCATATGTGCTACATGGAAATTTGAGAGTATGCTTTAAAAGGTGAAGGAAGACCAGTCAGAAACTGTCAAGGACAAACACTGAGCTCAGGGTGCTGCATGTAGCTTCAATTTTTTTGGGGGGGTTGCTAGCCCAAACTTTTCTGCTTTTCAGGCTTATGATTACATTCTGTGTACAGATCAGTGTATGGTGTACAGATCAGTACACAGATCATGGCCCAGCGACACAGGATGTGAATTTTGATCTCCATGATAAGCTCCCTGTATCTCTAAAGTGATTTATGAAAAAGAATAAGACCCTTTCTCTCACTTTCAGAGATTAAAAAAAATTGGCTCAAGCTTGTTTGCAAATGTGTTTAGCCACTAGCTACCCTTTCTCAGATTACACAATTCCAGATATTACAGCACAGAACATTAGTTACCCAATGTTTTATTTTGCAACTGGCAAGTCTGGCATTTTTCATTCAGTTACTTAAAAAAATAATAATTTATCTCCTAAATGGCACCTAACGTGACTTTGGCCACTGCCAATCGAAAGAATAAATAATACGTAAATGCATTGTGTTGTGCTTGGTTTCCATTTAGTTTAATTGCTTTTGAACAAAAGAGCACACATGAATAAGATCATAAAATTCATTGTTCATTCCTAGATGTATAAAATGCATTCAAATATAACTATAATTAATCTGTGAATAAATCAATAGTTAGCATTCTAACAGTGTAAGGCGTAATATTAGTAATGAATAGACTTCTTATCTGGAGGCATTTGTTTCTTTTTAAGGATGTGCTGGCCATGTGCTATAGCTCATGAGGTTTTGAAATGTCCCTGACAGTCCAATGTATGATGGCTTTTGTGAATAGCACATCCAGAAATGTGTTGATGTAGTGACTTATTTTAACATGGCAGCTTTATTGTAAGTTGCTAAATGTTCTATATCAAAAGAAGGAATAAAGCATACTGCCAGTGACAAAAAAACAAATCAAAACAAGACAAAAACAAACATAGTTCATACTTAATTGCTGGTGATGACAATTAAGTGTATTTTTATTTCGCTACAGCTATATAAAGAAGTGGCCAGTTGAAGCTTTGGGCTTCTGATACAATGCAAGTTAATTGTCTCATTTTGGGTCACATAGGCTGCATAACATATAATTTATGATTGGGTTCTTGGATTTATTTTTGCCCTGAACCATGTAACGTGACAACTCCAGAAATACTGTGATTTTATCCCTGCAGTGCAAGTGGATACAGCGTTGTTCCACCATTAAATCTCTAAAAACTGGTTCACTTGCATGATCTTAAATTGATGCAAATGGACTTGTTAAAATAATATAAGAGGATTCACAATCATGCTTATGATAGCTACCACTATCATCTCTTTAGAAGAAATATCTACAGAGTGGTAGCATGGGCTAGCTGGAAGCTAGAGCCTCTTGTCTTCTAATTTGAATTTTGATGCAAACTGGCTGTGACACGTTGGACAAGTCACATACATCTCTGTCTCCCAAAGTGCTTCCTCCCCTATGAAATGAAGGTAGGATTCAGAGCACAACAGAATATTTTCATGGGACTGATTTTCTGATGAAAAAAAAATGCCCTTTTTGCAAAACAACATTTTCCACTGGAAAATTTCAATTTTAGCAAAAAAACTTTGCTTTTCTACTGGAAAAAAAAGTCAAAATGTTTATTCCCTGGCTGCTTGCTTGGAAGGTAACTTTGACAAGAGCCTTTTAGTCATTATTCCATGTTTCAGTCCATTCTACAACATGTAGCTTAAAGCAGCAGTAGGACCTAGTAAATTAAACATGAGGCCTAGAACTAGGCTTAGCTGGTCTTTTGGTGAAAGGTGTAATGATTAGGCCATGGAATATTCTGATATAGGTCTCCCCCCATCTCTTTTATTGAAGTTGTTCAACTTGTAATATTTAATTACTCAGCCAGGGAGAGTGTGAAGCTGTAGCACACTGATCAGGACACTGACCTGAGAAAAGGCAGAGCCTCTGTTAAAATCCCCTTATCTGGCAGAGCAGAAATTTGAACCAGTTCTCCCACATTCTGAGTGAGTGCTCTAATCACCCAGCTAAAGGCTATAAGGAAGCTCCTCCTCTTTCTCCTCCCCTTCCCAGGCTGTTTGTGGATAGTTAGCCTCTGAGCATTCATTCTTCTGGTCCAGGGCTGCTCAACTTTGGAGGTCCCGGGGGCCACAATGATACTCACAATACACATGCTGAGGGCCACAACTTAAGTGTGGTTGCATATACATGCAAATATATATGCATATATATGCAAATAGCTTATTTCACACTGACAGGCATGAATACAAAGCACTTCCCACAATGCCCCAGTCCCCATGGCACCTCCTCCCTGGGGGCTAGAAATACCAACATGCTGTTCACGTCTGTTCCAGCCAGCCTGTCCACTTGCATCTTTCAATGTTCACCCTGCCTTGCCGTTGTGGAGCGTGTTTCCAGTGGAAGCCATGTTCAAAGGATCCCACTTGCAGGCTGCATGTTGAGCCCTGCGTAAACCCAAACCGCACTGCGGGCTGCAAACAAACAGGCCATGGGCTGCATGTGGCCCACAGGCTGCATGTTGAGTAGCCCTGTTCTAGTCATTCCTACATATGACTTAGAGGAACACCTAATCTCCCCTGATTTGTGGCTCATTAGCAGAAAGAGACATCTCCCAACACCCTGGTCTTTAGCACCTATCTCTATGAAAGGGGTGGGGCTTAGGGCACACCCTTCAAGTTAGCATCTCCTATTGGCTAGCATAGGCAGACAGCTGCCTAGCAGGCTGGCTTTGTAGATGTGCATGCTGATTAATGCACCTCTCTCACCTTGCTCATTGTATAGGAGCTTCAGCTCCACGCCTTTGTGGATCAACATTGTCCCAGTGGTTTCCTAGGTGCCTAAAAGTTAGGTGTTGCAAAGTTCAGCACCACAACACTGAAGGCCCTCCTGTTGATATGGGCCTAACTGCTTTTAGGTATTCAACAGTATTCCATGTCTACCACAATCTGGAAAGCACATTAGGTTATAGAGCAGGGGTGGGGAACCTCTGGCTTGCAGGCCAGATGCCGGCCACGGCTTGCCTTGATCCGGCCCATGAGGCTCAGGGCTTCCTTTTCCCCTCCACACCAGGGTAAGTCGGTGCAAGTGCTCCAGCCATGGCAGGGGGAGGCTCCCTGCTGCTGGGGCTGGGGAGGAGCCCTGAACCTCCAGTGCCAGATCAAGACAAGTCGGGCAGTAGGCATCCGGCTTGCTGACATGTGCAGCAGCACGTGCCAAACTCCACACAAAATGGTGGCAGCAGCAAGAAGGTAAGAATTTCAGCCCAATGGTTAGAGCACTCACTCAAGAGGAAGAGGACCCCACTTCAATTCCCCCCCTCTCTGATAGAAGAAGACATTTGAACAGAAGTGGGCCACCTTTTAGGTGAGTACTCCACCACGGGACTCCACAGTCACTCAGTGTCTCCCTGGCCCAACATGCATTTCATTATTTATGCAAAGTGAACAGCTGCAACAAGAGAAAAATCACATTAGAATATCCAGTATCCCAATCTTCACCTAGGTTGAGGATCCTGCCGGGGTTTAAGAGCAAGAAAGGCATCTGGACACCTGCCTAAGGGCAGTGCCTATATATATCCACAATAGAAATTTAGGCATGTAGGGCACTTCTACGGCAAAAATCTAGGTGGCTATAGGGTTTTGCAGTAGCCGAGTTGGGTGGGGGGTTGTGGATAATAGTAGCAAGTAGCCTATGTATTTGTCAACCCAGTGTGCAGTTTCACCCACACTCTTGTTCCTTGAGGCCCTCAGCTCACCGCTGTTTCCTCAGGCTTTCAGGGTAGCTCTACCTCCGTGCTTCCTTGCCATCTTTCCATCCACAGCTCCTAGGCTGCCTCCAGCCTGCTATTTACACAACTTGTTCCCAATCTCCCGTCTACTTTAGACATCACTTCTTATTCATTATAGATTGCCGGAGTTCATTTGAGTCCCTGCCCAATCACATCCTACTCACAAACCACTTTACAGGAGTGGCTCCTAATTCAAAGCCAACATACAACTTCAGTTTCTAGCTAGAAAGCAAGCTATGGAGATCATGTAATGGTGATCTCATATGGAGGACCAACCATTGTAGCCAACTGCAGATTTAATTGCTCAAAATAACAACCCATAACCTAAGAGTTTGGATGTGCATAGTAGTAACTAGTACCCTAGATTTTATGGACCTTGAGCATTGCATATTTTCATGTGCATGACTCCCTGATCTGTAAAAGGTCTATTGATTTCCCAAAATGATGCTGGCAATATTTAAATGCAATAGTTATAAGGATATTTGGTTTCTCTCTGCAAACATTAGGTTTCCTCTGAGAACTCTGCTTTCCTTCAGATCTTGTACCCTGGATTGTTGCTCTATGCTGTATATTATCAAAGCAAAAAGCAGACAAAAAGGCAACAACAGATAGGCTACGTCTAGACTGGCATGATTTTGCGCAAATACCTTTAACGGAAAAGTTTTTCCGTTAAAAGTATTTACGCAAAAGCGCATCTAGATTGGCACGGATGCTTTTGCGCAAAAGCGCTTTTGCACAAAAGCATCCATGGCCAATCTAGACGCGCTTTTGCGCAAAAAAGCCCCGATCGCCATTTTCACGATCGGGCCTTTTTTGTGCAAAACAAATCTGAGCTGTCTACACTGGCCCTTTTGCGCAAAAGCTTTTGCGCAAAAGGACTTTTGCCCGAACGGGAGCGTCAAAGTATTTGCGCAAGAAGCACTGATTTCTTACATTATAACGTCAGTGCTTTTGCACAAATTCAAGCGGCCAGTGTAGACAGCTGGCAAGTTTTTGGGCAAAAGCGGCCGCTTTTGCGCAAAAACTTGCCAGTCTAGACACAGCCATATTGTCTAAGGAGAAAGTATCTCTTGTAAGAATCTAAGAACAATGGCTTTGACTTAACCTGTCCTATAATATAGTTTATTTATCTTGATCCTCTTTAACTAATGGGATTTTTGCCATTGACTTCAGTGGATGGAGAACTGGATCTGTAGGTCCCCATCTAATGCTCACTGTGTCAACCTCAGTGGTTAACTTCCATAGGCATTAAGTCAAATCCTACCATCCTCACTCAGGCAAAATTCAAGCTAAAGCCATTTTGCCGAAGGCATCATTGCGCGATTAGCCACAATATTTGTATAACCTTCCATGAAACGATCCACCTTAATTAGGTACATTAATTGCTCCAATGATTGATGCTAGAATCACATCAGTAATTGCTCTTTCATTATAAGATGATAATTATTACAAGGCCATCATATCTTGGCTTAGCTGTACAGAAATTTTTCTGGTCTCAGATTTTCCAAAACAGCCTCTATTTTTGCACCAGTAATTTTGCATCTGAAATCATTTCTGCTAGCAGTTAGTGGCAGACTCAAATGGCAGCATTTAGAAAGATATCTATCTACACGATTGCACCTGGAAATGAAGTAGAAAGATGTTTAAATGCTACAATCTGTATCCAATTAATTGCACCTGCAGTTGACAATAGGCTGCAAAAAAGCCTCCAAAAATGTGACCTAAAGAATCTTTCAAAGTTTGAGAAAATTCATCACCACTAGTTCTAACAGAGGATTGCCTGCTAGATTTGGACATCACCTCCCTAAACTCAAGCATGTATTGGGTTAAGTCCTAGTGCTCTAAACTTAATGGCTACGTCTAGACTGCATCCCTTTTCCGTAAAAGGGATGCAAATTAGACGTATCGCAATTGCAAATGAAGCGGGGATTTAAATCACCCCCCCCCGCTTCATTTGCATAAACATGCCGCTTTTTCCGGCTCGGAGCTTTGTGGAAAAAGCGCCAGTTTAAACGGATCTTGCGGAAAATAAAGCCTTTTCCGAAAGATCCCTTATTCCTTCTTTTAAGACAGAATAAGGGATCTTTCGGAAAAGGCTTTATTTTCCGCAAGATCCGCGTCTAAACTGGCGCTTTTTCGTCAAAGCTCTGAGCCGGAAAAAAGCAGCAGCCATGTTTATGCAAATGAAGCGGGGGGGATTTAAATCCCCGCTTCATTTGCAATTGCCATACGTCTAATTTGCATCCCTTTTACGGAAAAGGGATGCAGTCTAGACGTAGCCAATCAGATCAGTCAAGTGTTGCACGCTCACTGCTTCACTTCTGATGTCAAATACTGATCTCTGCTCCCCCTGTTTTCACAAGCTCACTGAAGAAAGCAACATTTTTCTATTATGCCTATGGCTAGAAGACAAATTTGTCTTGAAACCAGTAGGCCATCATTTCCTATTGAGTAATTTATCCCTTACTAGTATTTCTGTAACTTCAATCAATTAGGAAATTATATCTGTTGAGAGACCTCAGCAGCCTTGGTTTCAGCATAAAACTGGACTATTATTCAGATTTGAAAATGATTCTTATGCAAGTCTCAGTGTTATTGGGGGGGGGGGCAGTGTTCGTTTGCGTTTTTGCAGGTATGCAATTAATAGTAAAGGCCATGCAGTGTTTTCATTTTCTTGTTTTCCTAAATCATTAGTACACTACACAACCTAGCCTCTTTTTCAGGGAGATGACTGCATTGCATGAACAGCATGATGTTTACCATGTCATTATTCTTCATGAAAGCACACAACTGTGTAAAAGGCTTTTTCATCCTTAGACAGATTCAAGTGTAAATGTTGTTTTAAAAGGAAGCAGCTAGAGCGATTGTAGTTCTCAGAGATTAAAGATTAGCAAGTCTAGAGACTGAAGCAATCAAAAAGTGAATGGGAGGGGCAGGGAGAGCAGATTTACTGCTTGCTCTTTGTTGTACAGAAGGTGTATTTACATACAGCTATAATTCCAGATCAGAAACAAAATTCAAACTGCTATATATATAGCAGCCCACATGTTTTAATAAATAAGGAATGAAAATAAATGGTTTTGTGTAACATGACAAAACAACATTCCAGGATAAGATTAATCAAAACCTACACTTGCTTTCTGCTTTTAAAAGTGAGACAGCTTGGATGGGCAAGCTACCTCACGCACTTCCTTCTCCCTCCATTCACAACCCTGCCTCATTACTATATTCCTTCAGAAAGAACTTTACCTTAGCCCTATAGTGTTGGAGAGCATGTCCACATTTGAGTATTCTCTTAATAGCCAAAGGAATCTCTAAATATAGCTAGTGTTAAGGCCAATAATCAGCTTAGTTAGGACAATGGTGGGCTGGATCCAATCCACAGGGTTAGCCCCCACCGCTATGTTTACCTGCATTTTTGCAGGTTTGGACAATCACAGCTCTTGTTGGCTGTGAATCGCGGTTTGTGGCCAATGTAAGCTGCAGGAAGCGGCGTCCCAGTTCACACTTCTTCCCGCCACTCGCATTGGCCATGAACAGCAATCTGCAGCCAAGGAGAGCTGCGATCGTCCAATACCTGAAAAAGCACAGGTAAACACAGCGGTGAGGGCCCGCCAGGAACTAACCCTGCGGCCTGCCACTTTTTTATTGCCCACTCCTGTGATAGGGCAATGATTTTTGTCAGAGATTCCTTTGGCGATTTTTGTCAGCAAGAGAGGCAAACATGGTAGGAGACCGATTGGCGTACAGGGGAAATCCTTGGTGAACTTAAGCACAAAAAGGAAGCTTACAAAAAGTGGACACTTGGACAAATGACCAGGGAGGGGTTTAAATGTATAGCTCGAGAATGCCGGGGGGTTATCAGGAAGGCAAAAGCGCAAATGGAATTGCGACTGGCTAAGGATGTGAAGGATAACAAGAAAGGTTTCTACAGGCATGTTAACAAGAAGAAGGTGATCAGAGAGGGTGTGCGGCCCCTACTGGATGAAGGAGGTAACCTAGTGACAGATGATGTGGGGAAAGCTGAAATACTCAATGCTTTCTTTGCCTCTGTATTCACAGAGAAGGTGGGCTCCTGGACTTCTGCGCTAAGTGACGCAAGATGGGATGAAGATGGACAGCCCGTGGTGGGTAAAGAACAGGTTAGGAACTATTTAGAAAAGCTAAACGTACACAAATCCATGGGTCCGGACTTAATGCATCCGAGGGTACTGAGGAGTTGGCAAATGTCATTGAGGAGCCTTTGGCCATTATCTTTGAAAAGTCGTGAGATCGGGAGAAATCCCGGATGATTGGAAAAGGCAAATGTAGTGCCCATCTTCAAAAAGGGAAGAAGGACGATCCAGGGAACTATAGGCCGGTCAGTCTTACCTCGGTTCCTGGAAAAATCATGGAAGGGATCCTTAAGGAATCCATTTTGAGGCACTTGGAAGAGAGGAAAGTGATTAGGAATAGTCAGCATGGATTCACAAAGGGCAAGTCGTGCCTGACCAATCTGGTCAGCTTCTATGATGAGGTAACTGGCTCTGTGGACGTGGGAAAGTCAGTGGATGTGATATACCTTGACTTTAGCAAGGCTTTTGATATGGTCTCCCACAATATTCTTGCCAGCAAGTTAAGGGAATGCAGATTGGATAAATGGACAGTAAGATGGATAGAAAAATGGCTAGAAGGCCGGGCCCAGCGGGTAGTGATCAACGGCTCGATTTCAGGTTGGCGGTCAATTTCTAGCGGAGTGCCCCAAGGTTCGGTTCTAGGACCGGTTTTGTTCAATATCTTTATTAATGACCTGGATGAGGGGATGGATTGCACCCTCAGCAAGTTTGCAAATGACACTAAGCTAGGGGGAGAGGTAGATACGCTTGAGGGCAGAGATAGGGTCCAGAGTGACTTAGACAAATTGGAGGATTGGGCCAAAAGAAATCTGATGAAGTCCTGCACTTGGGACGGAAGAATCCCAAGCACAGTTACAAGCTGGGGACCAACCAGTTAAGTAGTAGTTCTGCAGAAAAGGACCTGGGGGTTACAGTGGATGAGAAGCTGGATATGAGTCAACAGTGTGCCCTTGTAGCCAAGAAGGCTAATGGCATATTAGGTTGCATTAAGAGGAGCATTGCCAGCAGATCCAGAGATGTCATTATTCCCTTTATTCGGCTTTGGTGAGGCCACATCTGGAGTATTGTGTCCAGTTCTGGGCCCCCACTACAAAAAGGATGTGGACGCATTGGAGAGGGTCCAGCGGAGGGCAACCAAAATGATTAGGGGCTGGAGCATATGACTTATGAGGAGAGGCTGAGGAGTTGGGTCTGTTTAGTCTGCAGAAGCGAAGAGTGAGGGGGGATTTGATAGCAGCCTTCAACTTCCTGAAGGGAGGTTCTAAAGAGGATGGAGAGAGGCTGTTCTCAGTAGTCACAGATGGCAGAACAAGGAGCAATGGTCTCAAGTTGTGGTGGGAGAGGTCCAGGTTGGATATTAGGAAAAACTATTTCACTAGGAGGGTAGTGAAGCACTGGAATGGGTTACCTAGGGAAGTAGTGGAGTCTCCATCCCTGGAGGTGTTTAAGTCTCGGCTTGACCAAGCCCTGGCTGGGTTGATTTAGTTGGGATTGGTCCTGCCTAGAGCAGGGGGTTGGACTTGATGACCTTCTGAGGTCTCTTCCAGCTCTATGGTTCTATGATTCTATGATCTATGAAACTATGGGAAAATACAAAAGAATCTGTCAGAAGAAGTAAAGACAAATATAGCAACCCTCTGGGAAAATTGGATAAAAGTGAAAGAAAAGGGAAGAAAAATATATTATGCTTTTGCTGTTGCCCTCCTTTCCCTACTGTGATATTGTTTGGAATTACAGAGTTTAGGAAGAAATCGCTTAAAACACAGAGAACTGCAGCAGTTGCAAGTTTCCATTTTATTCCACCACCCAAAACTGGCTGGGCTAACCCCTAATGATCTAACTCAGTTACTATAACAACAACAAGATCTATCACTATGACAACCCAATACAAAACACCTGCTTCAAGTTTCCATTCTCACAGAGGATCCACAAGATGCTCAGTGCTCCAACCACTAAGCTACATTGTCTTATCTACAGTTTCATTCACCAATAAAAGCATCGGGTATGAAGCAATGGTAGGCAACCTGAAGCCCAAGAGCCACATGCAGCTCATCAGAGTTCTATGTATGGCCCATGAGACACCGTGTTTACCACTGCCAGATTCTGCTGGTTTCCGTCCATATAGGTTTTTTCCTATCAGTATTACTAAAGTGACATGCACATAAAGCTAGGACACTTACTGAAGTGTGTGCTGATTGAACACAACAAGCGTTCAGTTGGCACACCCCACAAATTCTAGGTATGCAAGCGCAGTGAGCGACCGTCTTGAGGCCCACTCATGCTGCCCACTCAAAAGCCTAGGTTGTCCATTGGTGGAATTTAGGCCAGGCAGGCAGACAATAGAGATAAGGCATAACAATAACTCTACAATCACCAGTAGCAGCAAACATAAAAAGAACAGGTAGAATTGAGGTAAGAAACTAAAGGCTCAGAAAACACACACAGAAAAAAACCCAGAGAACAGTATCTTCCCGAGCAGACCATCCCCCTCCAGTGCCCCCGAGGCAGTGATGTCTTTCACACTGGGGGAATACTAAAACGTCTACTTTATATGGGGGGGTGTATGAGATCTCTATGATGGGAGGAATTTTTTATTTGGGAATTATCTAATACATATGATCCTACTTATTAGATGAGCTAATTCCCTTACTCATACTGAAAAGTACTTCATACCTTTGACTTCAATGGGGCCACACAATGAGCAAGGCATTATTCAATTTGAGTACGCATGTCAGAGTCTGGCCCTTTGTGACTAATACACAGTCTCAGAAAGTTCCTTGCTGTCCCCAAGCATGATGGAAAGTTTTGTCTAATAAACTGGTCACTTTGTTTTGTGCAAAAGTGTTGAAACCTCCTTCGCCAGTGGTGTCATTTTTCCATAAACATAAAACCGATATGGCAACATATTCTTATTGAGTAAACACAAAACAAGTGTTACTGTACATCACAGCGGATAAGAGAGCTAAAGATCACACCACTTCCTACAACCTGTTTTTCCTGGCTAAACGATACCCAACTGTTTGAGTTGCTCAACAACACAGAAGGAAAAGTTGTGAGAGTATGGGAATAAGAGCATGCTTAGAATTCTAGAGATAGATACGCAAAAGTAATACTGAAAAAAAAACATGCTTAACTGGTAACCATGGCAAACTCTTTTCTCTGTTGTTCTTTGGAGGCACTTGTTTAGGGGGAAATATAATATATTCTTTCCCCCGTCTAATGGTTTTGGGCTAAAACTAAACTGCCAGATCAAAACACCAGAGAAAAGTGGATACAGGTATGGATCCAAATTTTGCATCTAATGCCTATCTACATTTGAAAGGCTAATATTGAACCTGTGACTCCCTAGTTGCATATGGATTTAAAGTTTGCTGTTCTCTTCAACTCTGGGAAACATCATGAAACATCTTGATGGTGATGTTCTGGGAGGAAAACAGCAGCAGAAGCATGCACACACAGAAATACAGATATGTACATACACACAAAGTCAGCTGTCACTTTTCAAAAGCTTTAGTGAAAGCTTTCAAAGGCCAACTCTTTTATTGAGTCCTAAATAAAATAACACTCATTGGGATTATCTTGTAACCTTCATCTTTTTAAATCATTGTTCTCTCTCTCTCTCTCTCACACACACACAACTATAAACATCTCTTCAATGACAAACTGGCTCTTTAAAAATTGAGGGTCCATTTTCCAGGCAGCTATTAATGGGAAATAAGGGGCATGAGGATTATGGTTCTATTGAAAATACTTTGCAAAAGTGCAAGAGAAATCACCACCAAGCCCTCCCCACCAGTTTACTGATCCTCCCAGAAGCACCACTACCTAGACAAAGGCCCTTAGAAACAAAATACGTCCCTATTTCAAAGAGAAAAGCAGTGGCAGATGTGCTGCAATTGTGGAAGGGGTACCATTACAAAGGCAGGAGCTAGGTGAGGCCCAAATGATACTATGATAGTCTTGGCTAGGCCAGAATGATCAGGAGACATGTGAAAGATGGTGCACATTAACAGTCCTGGTGAAAGCGCTGTCTGGTAGCAGCTAACTAGTGAATATTACATAAAAGATTGTGTGGAGAAGGTGCATCAGGCAGAGCACTCCCGAGGGAAGTGCAGAGCCTGGAGCAGAAATGTCAAATACATTACTTTCAAGACTGACTCATCACTTCTGGGCTGACTGCACTGGCCAGTTGTGCCAGCCCACGGAGCCCCCCAAAGCATGGGAACTGGAGCAGTCGCCTCAATTTGCCATATCCTAAGGATGGCTCAGACACCAGGAGGCAGTGTTTCTTCTGAGGGCTAATCAGCATGGGAGTGTCTCTGCCTCTTCCTCGCCCCTCCAAGTAATATGTACCTCACAGGCGTGTTTGAGCATTCCTAGCTTACAGGGCATTCTGCTGCTATTGTCCCTTTCGAAGGTCATGCAGTTGTGGGGATTAAGTCATTGTGGACCCTCACCAGATCTTCCTTTCATACTGGATTGTACATGGCTGCATGGAAGAAGCCAAATTACACCAGAGTCTTTTTTTTCCTAGGAGAAAGGAACTCAGTCTCTCTCTTTCAAACTCTGGGTAGATGAAGCCAGGAGCTATTGAGCTCTGAAACCTAAAGTCAGGAAGGGTGACCCTTAGTTCTACATGGGGAAAAACTAAAACAAGGGCCAAGGCAGTACCTACACTGTTCACTATTCAGAAGTCTCATATATCCCACATGGAAGTATCAGAGACAGACACTATTCTGAGTATATGGCAATATGGCTGAGTATAGAGACAGTATCAAGGTGTGGTAGCAGCGGGTAATAAAGTCTAGTGTAGCAAACCCTAGGAGTAGAGGTCCCTTGGTTCTCATCCCAAAGCAAAATGTTGAGGTTTCTCTACCTCTTCTTGTTCTGAATGTCAAGGGCTTGTTTCACTTTCATTCCCAACAAAAAGGGACTATATGGAGTGCTTCCCTGAAGCAATTGTCTTGCTTATTCATCTGCTTCAGTTATGTTCCCAGAGTGAAAAGACCCTGTAGACCAGGGGTGCACTGGGGAACCTTTTCTGGTCAGGGGCTGCTGACCCCCAAGGCCAGTAGATTTTGTGTGCTCCAGCCTCACAGTGGAATAGCAGGGGGGCTGGAGTGCTAATGCAGGCTTCCCAATGCAGGGGGGAGCCCTGAGCCTCGGGGGCTGGATCCAGCCAAGCCTGAGGGAGAGGCGCAGTTTCCCCACCCCTGCTGTAGACTGTGACAATCCGCAAAGATTTAGCCTTTGTTTGAGGAACCTGAACCAGTAAAGACTCATTTTCAACTGCCCTTCACCTTGTGTGGCATCCAGATATTTGGAGTTAACCTGGAAGCCACCAATAAGCCCTTGCAAGCAGTAAATGCAGCTGGAAAGAAAGCTACAGTATTGTACCTCTCATTTTCCTCTTCCCTCTGACCTGAGTCAACACCAAAATGAACATCTAATCCTCTTAGTTTCTAATATTCACCCTCCAGCAGTTTGTAAGTTGAAGAGCCATTTCATTTCCTACATACCCACAGCATACACTATGCACATCACCCAGCTGTGTTTGAAGAAGCACAAAAATCAGCCACTCTGATCAGTCACGTTAGTAACATCTGCAGTGATGGACCAGCTGTATGATTACTAATGTTTGTGACCTGTGTTCCCTGTAATGTTCCCTATAAGCTGAGCGCTCAGGTGGCCACCCAGGATAGATTCAAATGCCAGCCATCTGTTAGCAGACCACCCGCAGTGCCCAAAACCAGCAGCATGTGTTTCTACTTGTAGTGCACATCTACACATACCATGGGGCACATAACAACATTTATTCCACATGGATGGAAAAAATTCAAGGGAACACTGTGACACTAATGTCTTGTAAGGCTTGCTCATACTTACTCTCCTATGTAATAAATACTAGCATCCAATTTGCCTCCAAGACAGGTGATGTAACATACACCAAAAATCTCTTTGTCCTTTGGAAAACATGCCCTCTTTCCCCCTATTCCTGTGGTTCTCAGCTGGTGGTTCATGGTGACTTTTTCGGTGGTCCACAGGAACACTGTCCAAAGTCACACGGCGTGAGCAGGCACCACAGTTAGGCTGTTTTACGCCGTGTTCACAAGCATGTGGCGTGTCATCCATAGCGTCACCTAGGACACAACCGCGTTGTGTTGCCAGTAACTTCCGTCTGAGGCTCTGAGCATCAGTGTAGCTGCCACTATCGTGCTGAGCGGTTGCTGTGTCGTTCGTCCTGTGCTACATGTGCTGTTTTACAGGTATGGTGTAGTTTGTTTATAATGGCAACAACAGGAAAAAATGTCAAGCGCAAGTATTAGCAGGACTACATCAAATTCAGCTTCACTTGTCAAGAAAAAGAAGGCGTGGATTTGCCACAATGTGCTATTTGTTTCAAAGTCTTGGGGAATAACTCAGTGAAGCTGGCTAAGCTGAAACTCCATCTCGAAAAGTGTCACCCCAACTGTTGCAAAAGGATGAAGATTATTTTGAGCAGCGGTTATCAGATCTGAAACGGCAACACCTCGACTGAACAAGTACATTCTACGATAAGACAAGCAATGCAGTGCGCGCTTCCTACATTGTTGCATACAAAGTTGCACAGGCCAAGAAGCCTCATACCATTGTAGAGCAACTTGTGCTCCCCTGTGCAAAAGAGATGGTGCGGCTTGTTCTTGGCGAGGAAGCAGCAAGGAAGCTGAATGACATATCTGTCTCTCACGACACAGTATCGAGATGGATAAAAGAGATATCACAGAACATCAGTGAACAAGTTGTGGATGAAATAAAGAAGTCTCCATTGTTTGCCATACAATTGGATGAATCGACCAACGTCACATTGTGCTCTCAGCTATTGGTGTTTGCACGATACATGGTTGAGGGAGACTTCAAAGACAAGTTTCTTTTTTGTAAGACTCTTGATACCACCACAAAGGCTCAGGATGTGATGGAAATTGTTAACAATTTCTTTGAAGTACATGGTCTGGATTGGATAAATCTTGTGGGTGTCACCACTGATGGTGCACCTGCCATGCTGGGCTCAAGATCGGGCTTCCAAATGCTGGTGAAACAACACGCTCCAATGGTAACCAGAGTTCATTGCTTCATTCATAGGGAAGCTTTAGCATCAAAAACATTGCCTGATCAACTGAACGTCATTTTCAAAGGGTTGGTGAAAGTGGTGAATCACATCAAATCATCAGCTCTGAACACCAGGCTGTTCAAAAGATTTTGCCTGGACATGGGTTCCGACTTTGATGTGTTGCTGTCCTGCACTTCTGTACGGTGGTTGTCAGCAGGGAATGTACTCAACAGAGTTTTTCAATTGAGAGAGGAGTTGGATTTATTTCTCCAGGCTCAAGGGAAAGAGGAATTCCAAAATGTGCTGACGCAGTCAAATTTAGAACTTGCGTATCTTGTCGATATTTTTGGAATCTTGAACAAACTGAATCTTCAGCTGCAAAGGAAAGGTGCAAATCTCTTCTCTCACCAAAGCATCATCAAGGCTTTTCTTGACAAATTGGAACTCTGGATCGTAAGAGTCGAAGGCAATAATTTGGTTCAATTTCCATATGTGGATGCCATGCTTGGGGAAAAGGAAGCAATTCGGATGAAAATTCTCGATCATTTACGGAAGCTACAAGACAAATTGCAACGATACTTTCCGGAGGTGGACAGGACAAGGGATGGATTATCTTTCATCAGGAATCCATTTACAACTGATGTTAATAGTGTTTCAGAGGATCTGCAGGAGGAATTCTTGGATCTGAAAAATGATTTTGCAGCTCAAGACGTGTACCAGCAGTCTACCATAGAGAAATTTTGGGCCAGTGTGACCGGGAGTTACCCAAATCTGTCAGCACATGCAGTCATATTTCTTTTGCCATTTGCATCAACTTATATGTGTGAGACTGGATTTTCGTGTTTGTTGCACGTTAAGTCCAAACAGAGGAATCGGCTTGCAATGGAAAGCGATATTCGTTATGCATTATCAAATACCACTCCAAACATTGAAAAGCTTGTCAGTGAGAAGAGAATCCAAATATCTGTTAGTAAGAAATAAATTTCAAACCAAAATGTTCGTTGCCTGCTCTTTTTTATTATATCTCAAAAAGGAGGTGGTCCACAAAATTTTTTTGATTGTCCTGGTGGTCCATGGACTGAAACAAGTTGAGAACCTCTACACTATTCAGTAGGAAGAAAAACAGAAGTTTTAACCGGTGATTAGGTTTCCCACTATGCTACCAATATGGAAAAAATTTCCTTCAGTTCAGTCTCAGCTCTAGAGTTTTAAGTACACACATGTAATCACATGTAATCATTCTGAAATTTCTATTTTCTCTCTTTTTCAGTTCATTATATTGTGTCTTACAACTTCAAGCAGAGGCATGGGACTGAATTCACTCTGTTTTTTTAAATAAAAGGAATATGTACGTGCTTTATTGAAATGATTATATTTTTCAAAAATTTATGAACTGAATTTTAGTACTTTTTTTTAAAATAGGAATTTCATCAAGTATTTTTTCTTCATCCCTATAAACTCTTATCACTCACTGGCTGCTTCTAGACTGGCAAGTATTTGCGCAAAAGCAGCTGCTTTTGCGCAAAAACTTGCCAGCTGTCTACACTGGCCGCTTGAATTTGCGCAAGAGTACTGACTTTGTAATGTACAAAATCAGTGCTTCTTGTGCAAATACTTTCACTCTCCCACTCGGGAAAAAGCCCTCTTGCGCAAGAATACTTGCGCAAGAGGGCCAGTGTAGACAGCGCAGAACTGTTTTGCGCAAAAAAGCCCCAATGGCTAACATGGCGCAAAAGCATCCGTGCCAATCTAGACGCTCTTTTCCGCAAATGCTTTTAATGGAAAAACTTTTCCGTTAAAAGCATTTGTGGAAAATCATGCCAGTCTCGACGCAGCCACCATGTTTTAACAACAACAACAAAAAGTTTATTGTTAGTTAGGCTTCCAATAACATTTTCTCCTAGTTTTCAAGCCTTCAGTACTGATTTAGCTGTACCAGAACAGAGCACTTCTCCAAATCTCTCCATTTTATCTCTTTTCTGGTTTATTAAGAAGCAATCCTATTCCAGGTTAATCTTGTTTTTCTGCAAGAACAACGAGAAGTCCTGTGGCACCTTAGACTAACAGATTTATTGGAGCATAAGCTTCTGTGAGCAAAGATCCACTTTGTCAGATGGGTCTTTGCCCACGAAAACTTATGCTCCAATAAATCTGTTAGTCCATAAGGTGCCACAGGACTTCTCGTTGTTCTTGCAGATTCAGACTAACTTGGCTACCCTCTGATGCTTGTTTTTCTGGATCATTTTGGTTTGGTCTCTTTCAACATTTGCTCGGTTATGTCAGTTTTGAGGACTGTACTTGATTTGGTGGTTGTCTCTCTTCTGTTTAGTTTTCTGAGAAGCAATCCCATTACAGGCACATCCTATTTTCCTGGCACAACCAAACATTTAACTTGCTTTAAGTTATGATAAGAGGAAGCTGTATCCCGAATTTGGTGGTCCTAGCTCTTACTGTTTAGGAGGAGTTCTTGATCAAACAGACAAACTTTCTTAAATGTATCTTCTATTAGAAGATTTACTTGGCATTGCTCATGTCCTTAACTCAATTTTTGTTTTTCTTAATTTGAATCATTGCTCCGGAATGAATCTGGGGAAGAGGGGTTCCATATTCAGGCTACTCCAGGGAGAGAGGACTACCGCAGCCCTCTGTCATGGCAGCTGCTTGGGGCCAGATGAGAAGCACTTCTCCAGGACCACTTCAGCTCCAGCAGGCACAACCAGGTGAGAGTGCATTTCCTCCAGCTGGGGCAGGTCCAGGTTAGGCTGGGGGCCAGAGAAGGACCACATGTGTCCAAGCAGCAGCAGCTCTAAACGGTAAGAGCTAGGACCAAATTTGTTATACAGTTTTCTCTTATCATAACTTAAAGCAAGATAAGGTTTGGTTGTGCCAGGAAAATGGAATGTTCTGGAATGGGATTACAGAATCACCAGACAGGTGAAAGGGGCTGGCTAGGGATGTGCCCCCCACCTCCGTCCAGGACTGCCTCAGCCCTGAGCCTCCCACTCTCCAGGAGCCCGTTAGGGGGGACAGAGGGGTTTAAAGAAGCCCCTTCCCCCTTACCCCAGTTCGTTGCTGGCTATTCCCCTTTGTCAGGGCATGAGGGGAAAGTGCACAGTTTGCTGCATTCCTCATTCTGGCTGGGGAATGCAGGAGGCAGACAAATCTGGACCTGCCCCAGACAGGGTACATGCACCCCTCACCCGGCTGTGCCCGCTGAAGCTGCAGCAGCCATAAAGAGGCATTGCTCACCTGGCCTCAAGCTGCTGAGGTGAGAGAGGGCTGAAGCAATCCTTTCTCCCTGGGACAGCCTGCATCCTGAACCTCTCATCACCAGCCACACCTCAGAGCAATAATTTCAATGAAACATGTACATTTTCATTTTATTTAAAAAAAAAATAGTTAAGAGCCCAAGCAATGCCAGATAAATCTTCTAGTAACAGATATAAAAAGACAGAATGACAATGGAATTCAGACAGAAGTGATGGAATTTAATCTAAACTCACTGTGAATTTTAAATTGAAATTTCATCAGATGAAAGCAAATGAGAAATGTCACAAGAACTATAAATTTTACCACAGACATTTCCTCTACATGAATCTGAAATTTTTATCATTTTATTTTAGTATCTTGTCTACAGATTAATGACTTAATTCCAGCAAAGCACGTAAGCACATATCTAACTCCAAGCATGTGAATAGTGCCATTGAAATTAAAGGTAAGTACTTTGCAGAATCAAGGCTGAAAGTCTTCCTGAGCACAAGTTATTCTTGGCTCCTAAACAACTTTGGGGAGGGGGTTATATTAAAATGTAGGAAAATTTTATACCAGCCAATATCAAAATGTAAATAATTTTCTGTTGTTTGTAGCAAGCACTTCAAATATGTAATAATCTTGATTCTTATTAGCTTAGTTATTTAATTTATGGAGAAAGCGTATAGAAAAATTCACAGTGCTGTATGCAGTGTAATTGTAGCTATGTCAATCCCATTGAGGGAGGAAGGTAATATCTTTTACTGGACCACCTTCTGTTGGTGAGAGACACAAACTTTCAAACCACAGAGACCAGAAGAGCTCTGTGTAGCTCAAAAGTTTGTCTCTCTTATCAATAGACATTGGTCCAATAAAAGATATTGCCTCTCCCACCATGACTTTCTAGAAGAAACTCGCTTTATTTGCCAATCTTTTGGTGAGATTTTAATAACTGACCTTATGTAACAGCAAATTCAAAATAGAAACAAAATATTATTTAACAAAGTTTTATACGACAACATAAAGAGTGACTGGTATCTGAGAGTTGATTCAGACATAATTCTGGCAGGATCACTTCCCTGCCAAAGTATAACCATACAGAAATTTTATTTTTAATAAATAACCACAAATGGATGCATAAAACAGAGTAAACTGTGGGGAACTGTAGTTTATAATGAATATCTGTTATAGCAACACTAACCAATACCTTGCATAGACCAACTTCAAGTCAACAGCACCATCACTAGCTTATTGGTTGGTGGCAAACCGAATGATGTTGGAACACATCAGTGGTTTCCTTTAGTGAGAAGTCTACATCCTAGATACATCAGATTATACACTCTTGAAGAATCCTTCGTGTTTGTACTTTCCAGACTTCTGGCTTTGGAAAGCTTACAATTTTCAGAGGGAATAGTCAAAGCCTCTACTCACTGACCCAGAAAGTCACTGTGGAAAGCTTATTCACCATTCCCTGACCGAAACAGAAACACAGAGAACACACTTCTAGGGAGGCAGTGTGGTCTAGAGTTTGAAATAGGGGCTGGGAGTCAAGTCAGCCGGACTCTGTTGAGACATTGGGTGTATATATTGACCACTGTGTATTTCTCTCCCTTTTCTCATCTGCAAAATGTTCATAATTCCTACCAACTGGGGAGAGGATCTGGTTAAATTTAATGGATAAACTGTTTCAAGCATGTAGCGATCCTAGTGGGAACAATACTATCCTTTATGTAGGAAGAATTAAATGATATGCCATAACTACTAATATTATTTCTGTAACAAGTGGGAAATATATTTTGGAGAAAAAAATGGGTGAGAGAAAAACATTGATGTAGACTGATCTACCCAGGCTGAGTTGTGTTAGTATAGAGCAGGGTTTCCCAACCTATGGGTCAGGACCCAAATATGGGTCGCCATTACATTTCAAAAGGGTCACCAAGTGTCTCCCCAGGTGGCTCTGCCCCTCCTCCTCCCCGCGTTTTTGAATTGCCTTGGGTCACCAAGTCTTCCTGAATTGTCAAAATGGGTCCCCATTTGGAAAAGGTTGGGAACCGCTGGCATACAGGGTCTGAGCCTGCATTACTTAAGCCAGTGGGTGTTGTACCATTAACTTGAATAGGAACAGGATCAGACCCATTGTAATAAGGGGCTTGACCCACATAGTCGTCAACACTAGTTGTGATGCTAAACTGCTTCAGCTGCCACTGAACTCAGTGGAACGCAGGGACTCTCAATAGCTTGTAGAATCCAGCCCTAGTAGCTTTACTCGAAGGCTTACTTTGGGGTCTTCCATTTTAGTCTTTACAGCTGTGGCCATTCATGGAATTTTCTTCATGTAACTCAACTGATCAATTGAAAAAGCTGCGTTGTAATTTTCTTGTTGCAAAATCAGTTTTATTTTTAAGCTTTCCTTGACCACATGTATGTTTAGGTAAACTTTGAATTTCCACCTATGTGAACACCAGAGGCATTTACACTTACAGACACATTTAGAGTTCCAATTTCTCCAAGATGTCATTCATCTCAGATTGATCATTTGTTGCACAGTGAAGGGGAAAAATAGGAGCAAACTTCCATGAATTCTTGCTTTTCTTTTAGTAGGGGAGAAAGACAAGCCTATCTCAGGAAAAGTAGATCTTTTTATTAAATGAGGGCTGATCAAATAGTATCTGGAATTCCGACAAGCCTATACTGAAGTTGAAAACAGTTAGGGATAGCACAACATCAGGATGTTTTTTTTTTTTTTAAACAAACTTTCTAAACAGTAGGTATACTTGGTGTAACTCGGTTGATTTTGGTGGACTTACATCATGGGTGAATTTGGCCTATTCCCTTTAAAAATACCTCATGTCTAGTTTTGCTTTATTTATTACAATTTTCAAACCTTCCCTTGATAGCTCAAAATAGATGCCTGATCACCAATGTATTTTTCTTCTCATAACTCATTTTCATCAATGTTTTGTCACTCATGGAACCTTGGTTACTATGTGATAAATTTCAGTCTGCCCTAATTCAATAGTGCAAGATTAAGTATGCTATTTCTTTCACTGTTTTACTGAGATCCAGAAATTTGCTGTAACTAGCCTTCTACGATGATGGGATTCTTTCCACTTTTGCTGCTACCATTTTTTTAGTTAGGGGGTATGTCTACACTACAGGATAAGGTGAAATTAAGATACGCAACTTCAGCTATGTTAATTGTATAGCTGAAGTCAAAGTACCTTAACTCGGCGCTATCCACACTGCAGGAAGTCGAAGGGAGAACACCGGCATTGACCGGAGTGCCCCTCTCAGTTTGAATTAGCGTGCCGTCACTAGACCCACTAATTCGAACCTAAGAAGATCAACAGCAGTGGCTTCACTTTTCTCTGTAGTGTAGAGATACCCTAGATGTCCAAGGACTTCCTTCAGTTACCTTCACTCACAAGGAAAAGCATTTAGAGTAGTCCAACTGACTAACTTCTTGCAGACCAAAAGATAGTGTAGTTTCTTGGTTTGTTTGGGGTACAACTTTCATTACATTATTATTATTTTCAGTTAGACTAAACTGTAAATATATGTAAATGTCTGAATATCACTGTCAACCTCTAGAACTCCTTGCCAGAGGATGTGGTGACGGCCAGGACTTTAACAGGGTTCAAAAAAGAGCTAGATAGATTCATGGAGGTTAGGTCCATCAATGGCTATTAGCCAGGATGGGTAGGAATGGTGTCCCTAGCCTCTGTTTGTCTGGATATGGGTGACAGGAGAGGGATCATGTGAGGATTACCTGTTGTGTTCCCTCCCTCTGGGGCATCTGGTATTGGCCACTGTTGGCAGACAGGATACTGGGCTAGATGGACTGATGGTCTGACCCAGTATGGCCATTCTTATCAAATACTTTTGCCATCAAAGTAGTAATGGTGTCTGTGTTTTTTAGAATCTACTGGGTGTGTTGTAGATTAGCGTATGTCAATTGTTAAACATCCAGAGATACTTCCAATAGATTCTAAAAACAAACAGTCGCCATTACAGCTGTGGTGAAAAAAAGGGTTTGATATTCAGGCATTTATATATAGTCTCAGGGTAGTAGCCATGTTAGTCTGTAATTTTAGAAACAACGAGCAGACTTGTGGCACCTTAGGGACTAACAAAATATTTAATGAAAACTGCATCTCAAACAAACCAAGGAACTATAGAACATGTTCTGATAGATCCAAATATTAGCTATGATGTGGCCATTTGCAAAATAAGCATCTTCAATTCCATAATATGACCTTTAAACTGAGTTGACGTGTCTTCCCATCTGCAGTAAGAACTCCATCTGCATATGGCTTACTCCTCCACCTGCATGATGCAATATCTGCCAAGATTCACTACATGTAGTTGCAGTTTTGTTAAATGAAGTAATGTCCACTGGGACAGAACAGAAAGCATTACGCTTCTTTTACATAGGACCATATATGTGATACGTGGCCTAATAAGTTATAAACTAAAGCTATATAAAACAGAACAGAGCAGCCAGCTCCTGATATTTAACTTTGAAAAAATCAAAAGAATTAACTTCTCATTCATTTTTCCTGCTTTTCTGGGTCATGATTGGAATGAACTCACTGGACATTGTATAGCTACATATGGATTACATCTGCTTCTTAAGTATATTGGCTTTTAAAGATGCTAAATAAACCACATAACGATCTCAGCAACTGCTGCAATGTCATAGCCTAACAGCCAGTTCACAGTCATGATGTGACATTACAGAAATTCTTGAAGCCTTTACTGGGTTTATTTAGCATCTTAAAGCGCCAACATGCTTAAGAAGCAGATGTAATCCAAGTGTGGCCATATTGGTCCCAATGAGTTCATTCCAATCATGATCCAGCTCTCCAAAGGGTGTTGTTTAAGAAGCTCAAAAGTTGAATACGGACAGTGGTCTTCTTCAGAGATCATCAGTGAAGCTGTGCATGTCATTCTAGGCAGTGTTGCCATTACTGTTGACTACAAGGGATCCACTAGTTCATTCTCAGCAGGCAGAGTTATGAACAGAAATGCACATGTACCAGGATGTTAAATATCGGTTAATTGAATAGTCGAGTAACCTCATGAATTTTTATCAGTTAGTCAACTATTCTATAGTCCCTGGGGGTGGGACCGGCAGCCAGTGTACTCTGGCCTCACTCTCAAGAAGACCCCTGCCAGGTGGGAGCTGGTCCGCGAGGGGAGCCAGTTTAAAAACCAGCTCCCCTTGTGTACTGGCTGCTGATAAAGAGGCCGTGGCACGGGGTGGCAGCAGCCCCTGTCTTCAGGGGTGGTCTGAGCTCCCAGACCTGGCGTGAGCCGGAACTGAGCTGGGCTGCCCGCCTGCCCGGCTCCTAATACACTTTAAATGCAGAGCTGCAGAAGGGGTAGGTCCTGGACTCATTGCAAACCAGGACTGAGCTGGGCTGCTGGCCAGGCTGCTAAAAAATTTACTGGCAAGTGCAGAAGGGAAATGTGTGTAGTCTATAGCATTAATCTATAAGCTTTTGCTTATTGATTAATCGGTTAATCAACTACACTTTTACATCCCTAACATGTACCATACACTGTGACAGACTGCTGGCTAAGCCAGAGCTCTGCCACTAGAAGCCTGGCTGAAAAGACCAATTGCAACCTGCTCAGCAAGCCCATGCCTGAAGAGCTAATGGAAGCAGCTGTGGGCCTCATTAGCCAGAGGGCTATATAAGGCAGCCACAGGGGAAGTGAAGGGGAGGAGCAAGGAGCCAGGGTGTGGCTGAGTGTGCTCCCAAGCCAGAAGGTGAGGCTGGCTGAGTTAGCTGCTGGAAAAGCGAAGCTCTGTAAATAGAAGGTGGTGGGAAATTGGCACTGACAATAAAAGGCATAGCTGAACCAGAAAGGGTCTCCAGTTGATTTGTGACCCAAGAAGGGGTCCCAAGGCAAGGAGCCTGAGCAAGGACCTTGCCACAACTCATAAAGCATGCACAGGGTATATAGTTAAAGGCCTAGAGAATTAAGATTTTCTTCTCCAGAATTTTCTTCATTGCCTGATTTATTTTTCAGACCTTCCCATGCTATTGTCCTGTAAAATGAAATGAAGTCAATACAGGATACATTTGCCAAAGGGCTGAGACATGGCCTACCATTTTACACATACAATTTGCTACCACATTGCTTTAAACTGAAAAATTAATTATGGGGGCACAGTGGATTACAAACTCAATTCAACACCTGATATGAGCCTGCAGCCCCTTAGGTAGAGGTTCAAGAACTTAGGTTTCTACCCACTAGACTATTGTAGATGCAACAGGTTCAGGCCCAGCACCCCTGTATTGCTTTCAGGAACCTCCTTAGAGACAGATCCCACAACATGGAGAGGGCTCATTTCAAATGCTAATGCAGCCCCAGACTGTACTTCTGTGCAATTTAAGTATGGTGTGGGAGATGGGGATCAGAGGTGCTGACTTCATGGGCCCCAGCCTTGGAGTATCCATGGATGAATAGTACCTGCCAGTCAGCTCTTCTCCCTTCCCCCCCAGTGCCTCCCACCTTCCAGCAGGCCCCGTTCAGCTACACCCCCTCCCTCCCAAGAGTGGCATGCAGAAGGTACTGGGAGGGAAGGGAAGGGAAGGAGTGGGGGTGGGGTGAGCTTGGAGGAGGGAAGAGATAAGGTGGGGTGAGGGATGGAGTGTGGGGGGTGGGGGAGGCCTGGCACAAAGAGGGAATCAAGCACCACCTGGGAAAACCACAGAGTCAGGACTTGTGGTGGGGGGGTTATGTGCTCTCCAGCCCAACTTGGGCCTTGTTCTACTCCTTTCCCAAGTGCTGTATCTGCAAACCATGATGGAGTCCTAGGAGAGAGGCAAGGGAAACAAGTCTTTGGAAATAGACCTGCCCTGACATATGAGACACCATATGGGATGCCCACAAATGAAGGCTCCTTTTCTCATGTGCAGTACCACCAATCAACCCATACATGAGGATTAAATAAATACAATCCAGCACTACTGTAAAGTACTGTGAATATTTGGGTATAAATAGTATGAGCATGTGTGTTTGCATGTAACGATTCACTAGGACATACTGATCAAACACTCCACCCAACACACTCTCTACAACAGTGTAGGGAAGCCGTGAGGAGCAGAGGTAGTGTCATCCTTACACCAGCGGAGGATTCTCTGGCACATGATTTTGAAATAAGTGCACTAAGCCCCCAAGGGGATATATAACAATTTGAACGACAGTCAAAGACAAATTGCCCATCACCAGTTTTCAGGCACAAGATTTAACTTGCAGAAACACAATAGGGTTCGAAAGCAGAAAGCCTTTTGCATGCAGAATCATGTCTTTTACACACAGCCCAGAGCAACAGGAGTCTTCCTGTTTATAAACACACTTTGAAAACTGCAGGTGCCCATTTGAGACCATTTTTGCAGTTACCAATGCCGCAGTCCCTCAGTGTCCCAAGACGGGCATTACAGCCCAAAGTTGAGTTACGCAGGGATTTTTGGTTTTGCGTAATCCCTAAACACCTGTGAGTAGAGGCATTTAGCAAATGTCAGTGTTTTATTACACAAGTAACAAACTCATGGGAAAACTTTTATATCCTCTGATTCTTATCCATAGCATATTCTACACATTATACCCACTGGGTGAAATGTAGGCATAAAGTCAGCACAAAGTCCATGTATCAAGAAGTCCCTCATAAGCCCTCAAATTGTGGGTTAAAGGAGATCTTAGTGGTGTATATGTCTTGCACTGGCCCTCTGCACAGGAGTAAATTTCACCCTTTCAGAAGTGTTATTTAATACTCAGAATAAAGCACTAAGGGGCCCACTACACAGAAGCAGAACAGTGGCTCTTCACTGATTCACTAGGTGACTTTGGACAGCTCTCTTAACCTCTTGAACATTAAACCAGCTTTAAAAAGATTATACTTACCTGCCACACAAGATCTGAGAATGCCTAATTATTGTTGTTATTAAAGTACTGTAAGGTCTTTAAATGCAAAATAGTATTACTTTAAACCTTAGAAACTGGCTATTTTATCTTCACTGAATGGACTTCAAAAAAGTGTCATTGGTCTCAGAGGCAGCTCCCGCAAATGGCAATGACATTATAAAAGTCTTTATGAAATAATGAAGAAGATTCACATGATCTTTCTATAACTTTTTTGGCCCTTTTATTTTGTAAGCTGTTTTACTTAAAACAAGGACATCAGAATCTACAAATGTACAACAGGTATCAGACAGAGAAAAATGGAAACGGTAGAACTCGACGGAGTTACTCCAAAGGGATTTCATATAAAATAGACAAAAGGCAATAGTTCTAATTGTATTGTTTCAAAAAAAGATATAAAGTTTATTATAGATTACCTATTGGCCTGTTTGGCTGACATTTCAAAGTCCAATATGTCTACATCTAAACCTGAAATTTGACAAACAAAACAAGTTTCTTTTTTCTTGGTAGTAAAGTATCTGATTTTATTTTTCTGCATGGCAAATCAGGATTAAAATTCATCTATATAAAACTTGCACTGCTATACATGTAGATCCTAAGTGATTTGACAAGATAATTAAGAGCATGCATATTTGTTCTAAATTTAAAATCTAATCTGAAGTTGGTACTAAAATTTAAAACACAATGAACAGTCTCCTCACAAGCAAAGTTAACTTGATGCTCACCAAGCCAGATAAATTGGCAAATGTCAGCCTTTAAGTGCATCTCTCTTAGAATTCAGCGATTGAACACCAAAGCTCCCATTGACCTCAATTACCAGAATTCCACCCCAGGACATATTAAGTTTGGCATCTGTGATTATCAAGTATCACAACAATTTCCCCTATTTTTAAACTTTTTTCTTCTCCTGTAATGGGCATCCAATGCCACACACACAAATTCAATTGGGTTTGGAACTACCTGATTTTACACGTGGTACATGTTTGACAACACATTGATTTGACACCATGCATCCAGTCACATGAATTAAGCAAATAGGTGTTTTCCCATCTAGTACAGGGGTGGGCAAAAGGGCCTCTGCGGGCCGGATCCAGCCCACCAAACAGGTTAATCGAGCCCATGGAGATCCTGCCGCTCCCCACCCCCAGGCCAATCAGGGCCTAGGCACGGGGGAGTGTGCAGCGCTTAGAGTCAGCCCTGGTGATTGGCTCTAAGAACCACAAACCAGAGGGCAGGGAGCAAGAGACTTCACGTGCTCCTCCCACCATCAGGCCAAACAGGGCTTGGGAGTGAGGGGAGCGCAAAGTCTTCTCCCATCCTGCCCCTGCTTCTAAGTGCTGTGTGCTCCTTGCAGGACTGGGGCAGGGCAGGAGGAGACTGCGTGTGCTCCCCTTGCCCTCAAGCCCTGATTGGCCTGAGGGTGGGGGGAGTGCATGAAGTCTCCTCCCGCCCTGCAAGGGACTTAGAGTCAACCGCCAGCTGCTGCTCAGCTGGTGGGTGACTCTGAGCACGGCACTCCCTTGCAGGATGAGGGCAGACTTCATGTGCTCCCCCCATCCTGATTGACCTGGGGGCAGGAGGGGGAGCGTGCTAAGTCTCTTCCCACCATCAGAGGCACAGGCACCTAGAGGGAACCGCCAGCTGTTCAGAATCGCTGGTGGTTCTCGGGGGGGGGGGTTCAAAAACTTCATGCCCTCCCCCACCCCCAGACCAAGCAGGGTCTGTGGCCAGAGAAGCACGGAATGTCCTGGCCATGCCCCTTCCGCCTGAGGCCCTGCCCCTTCTGGGGCAGCCTGGGGCCACTTTGAAAATTTCTGAAGTGGTCCCCAGTCAAAAATTATTGCCCACCCCAATTTAGTATATCTTACTGCCAAGGACAGTGGTTTCCAACAGTAAACTCTCTCTGTCTTTGAAATGAGTCAGCAATGGAGTTACAACAGTTTCCCAAGGAGATTATTCTTCATTCTAATCAACCTTAGAGTTAGGAAATGTTTCCTGATATTCAGCCTAAATTGAAGTTTGCTCAATTTCATCCCTTTGTTGCTAGTAATTTGTCCTTCAGCCAACATAAGAAATTCTTTTCCCTCCTTAGGGTTGGGACCCTTTAAGTATTGCAGACAGTACACATATCCCCTTTAGTCATTGTTTCCTAGCACAAGAACTGGATTGTCTGAATCTATTCCCAGCTCTGTCACTGAATTGCTGTGTGACCTGTGCCTCAGTTTTCCATTTACCTGCAATTTGGCTTCTCTAAAGATTCCTTTTTTAGGATCTCCTGTTTCTACTATATGACTAGCAGAAAATCCAGCAGCTAAGCTCTAGGCCAACACAAACTGCTGTTCCTCTTAGTATGCGCTGCAGTGCTAACCATCAAAGGGTACGTCTACACTACCGGAAAAAGTGAAATTAAGATACGAAACTTCAGCTACATTAATTGCATAGCTGAAGTTGAAGTAGCTTAACTTGGCTTTTGGCGCTGTTTATACTGCAGGAAGTCGAAGAAAAAACACTCTTCCTTGGACTTCCCTTACTCTTTGTGAAAGCCAGGTTACTGGCATCGACCGGAGTGCCCCTCTCACTTCAAATTAGCTGTCTTAATTAGATCTGCTCATTCAAACCCTGGAAGATTGACAGTGGCAGCTTCGATCTTCCTCTGTAGTGTAGACGTACCCAAACAGGCCTGCACTCCCTGAAGCTCTCAGGAGAAATATACTTGGTAGATCAGCCCTTGGAACTTCCCCCGTCTCTCTGGTTTAAAATGTTGCTGGCATTTCTTTTGATTGGTGTGTGTTATTCGATATGTAGACACGATAAGAGAAATTGTGATAAGCTTCATAACATATAAGATTTTGAAATGACTGGAAAAATGAAATGAAATTACTGAGGAACATGGGAGAATTCAGGCATTGAAAGCTTGACTTTTTGATGTTTGACTGTTTCTTGTCTATTGAAACATTTTGCAGTCAAATGTAACAAGTGAATGTGAGATTTATATTACAGTACATTGCATTGTCCACAGTAGCTATGCTATAGGAACTGGCTGTCCATTGGGAAGCTACAATGCTACCTTCGCTCTCAGGGCTGGCCAAAGCGGTGACACACATAGATTACACAGTGATTTTTTTTTAAAGTGTTGTATGATCAACCTGTTCTGCTCTTTCTTCTAACAATCTGCTGAGCTTGCCTGAGTAGATTCTCCAAGATTGATGTGTGGGATGTTTTGAACTGTTGCAAGGAGGTGTCATTGACTTCAAAGAAACTGATCACATGTATAAAGTTAGATATACATACTCATACGTGTTTGCAGGATACAAGCCTCTGCTCTTTGTCTCTTATAAAATTCCTATTCATTCCTAGTTTAAAAAAATCTCTACATAAGATTAACCAGAATTTGAAAAAGGACAACAAACAATATATAGACAGAAACCATAGACATATGCAGAGATAGAGTAGGTAGTCCTATACTAGAAAGCCATCAGAATATATTTTATTTTTATTATATATTTGTATTGTGGCAACATTTAGTCATTTACCAGTACCATGTTGAGCTAGGCACGGTGTAAACAGAACAAAAAAGTTCCCTGCCCCAAAGCACTGACAATCTATGTTAAAAACAAGAGCCAGATAGTGGATACAGGTAGACTAATGGAGGAGCACATGGATACAGTGGTCAGCATGACAGGAGGTGGACACAGCAAAACAGGCACCAAGACCTGGAGGGGACTTGGTGTGTGTTTAGGGAGAGCTCCTCCTAAGCGTGGGAGGCAGAATGGGAGAAAGCACAAAGGTTCTTATTTGAACATTTAAAAAGCAACCATGGAGGCTGGCAGCCTGGCCAATGGTAGATGGTAATTGACATCTCAACAGTGAGAGACAGAGAGATAGGGAATGTGGAGACAGTCTATAAAGGGCCTTAAAACTGAAAAGGAGCAGTTTGCATTTGAGCCAATGGAAAAGGGGGAGCCACTGGGGCGATACAGAGTCATGACAGGTAAAGACAAAGAGGTGTTCAGCTAACTTATCTTTTCAGCAGCATTTTGAGCACATGGAAAGTGAAAGCACAGTCTAGAAAAAAAAACCTTTTTTGAAAGAACCCATACTACTCATTTTTTCAGGAGTACGGGTTCTTTCGAAAAAGGGGTGTTTTTTTCAAAAGAACCACGTCTAGACTGTGCTTTCACATTCGAAAATCCCTTTTTCAAAACAGCGATCGGACACAAATATGCAAATGAAGCACGGAATATTTAAATCCGCGCTTCATTTACACTTTTGATCGGGCTCATTTACATTCCTCTTTTGACAAAGGAATGTAGTCTAGACGCACCCAACAGAAAAGAAGCAAGACTGTCAAGGACGGAGAAGAAGATGATGTTGCAGTCAGGGCTGTCTTTAAGATTTATGGGGCCCTGTGCAGGATTATTAAACTGCTGCCCCACTGCGTGTGGAGGGGGCTCAGCTCCTGCACAAAAAGTGCTCAAAGGCCAGGTTGCACCACACAGTCTGCCCACTCATCCACCCCACAGGCAGAGTCCCTCATATGAACTTTCAGGGCTTGAATTATATTTTTGTATGAAGTTAGGGCAAATTTTAAAACTATTTACAAATTTTAAAAATAAAAAATATGAAAAATCTTTAATATGTTTTATTTATGGTGTCATTCACCCCCTGACCTACATCCCTCCCTAGACTATGGGGGGAGATAAGGCAAGGGGAAACTGGTTCTTCCCAAGAGTTCTGGTGGGGAAATGGGGAAGGGGGAACTGAGTGTTGCCCAGGGACACTAGCAGTGGTGGTGGGAGGAATGGGGAAAGGGGAACTGGGTCACCAGTTGCTTTGTGGGTCCCAGGGTGAAGGAACTTACCTGGAGCAGGGGGCACCCATAGGTCAGGGTCCATCCACATGGTGCCAGTGCCTCCTCCTGCCCACTGTGGTCAGGATCTCCCCCATACTCCCATCGAATAGCGGTGGGCCTGGGCAGACACACGGGGCAGAGGGGAGCTGTATTGCAGCACCCTCCACCAGCACTGCCCCAGGCCTGGCAGGGGCCCAAGAGTACAGAGAGGAGGCAGGAGCAGTGCCACAGGGAAGCCCAGCTGTTCATAGCACATGGAAGCCAGAAACGCCTCGGCCAGCCACCAAGCCTTCTTCTTCCCCATCCCTGCTTGCACGGTCACCACCAAGTGGTATGAGCCTCTGGGGGAGAGGTGGTGCCATAGTGGACCTGCCAAGGCTGAGGCTGCCAGGGTTCCTCTCCGCACACACACACACCCATTGCTGGTGAGAGAAGCAAATGGGAGGGGGAAGAGGCAGGGAGAAGGCAGCCCTGCTGCCAGCTGAGAGCAACGCCTTCCATACACAGCACACGTGGCTGTGTTGGGACACTTGAAAATTTGGTGTCCCAAATTTTCTTGTGCCCTATGCAACTTTGTGTGTTACATATGCCTAGGGATGGTCCTGGTTGCAGTAATCACAATGTGAGATGAGGGCCTAGATAAAGAGATTCAGCTGTGTGGATGGTGTGGAAAGGCTGAATCTAACAGGTGATATGCAGGCAAGATTTAGATGTGGCCCAGATATGGAGAACTACAGAGAAAACCAAGTTAAAAATGATGCCCCAGTTATAAGCTAAATCACAGGGAGGTTGATGGTGTTATTGTCAGAGAGAGGAGGAAGGTGGGAGAACTTGGGGAATGATTCAGAACTGATTTTGAAGGTAAGATTGTATTGAGAGAACTAACATGACATTGGCTTTTAACTTACTAAGAGAAATATCAAATCCCACAGAAAAAATGAAGAGGAACCCATTTAATGGCTTAATAGACTAGAACTTGTTACGTTTTATTTAGATTGTGCAGTCGGATTCTTGAAGTAGGGGGCAGCACTAGTAACATGGTGAAGTGCTTAACTAATAGGTCATAACAATTAATAATGATATAAATGCTTTTTGCCATTTGTGGTTTGCTGCTTTAAATTTAATGATTTTAATGAAGTGGATGAAATGGAGAGCAGAGCCCAGATAGTGAAATGGTTTCAATGAAACACCTAATTATCTTTTATAACAGCCAGGAATGAGCATCAGATATCATTAATAACTAATATAACCAATGCAAATTGGCCTTTATCAGTAAGCAATTAGAATATCTCAGTGTTCCATCATAACTAGCGCTGTCATGAAAGACCTCACACAGGAAGTCAGAGTTTACATGACAAAAGTGCACAATGAAAAATTAAGAGGCTCAGACCTTTTTGCATTAAAACTTTAATTCATTTAAGAGGTACCCAGTGACTGTATTTATGCCCAGTAGATGTCATGGTGCCTCATGATGCTACCAGCATCTGCACCCAGTATGGCAGCTATGCCACAGGGAGAAACTAGGATTCAGAATCAGCCAGGAAGTGCGGCTGATAAGGGAGAAGAGGACTGAGAGGAATTCCCATGAGACAGCAGCTCCAGGATGCAGAGATTAATGTTTGTCTGATCTGAAGTGACAGGTTTTGTTTAAATTTTCCTGACAGAAAATTTTGCCAGTCAATAGCAATCTTTTCCCACAAAAAAATACTGACATTGAAATGCTGAGGGAGATTAGAGAGGCTACCAAAACAAAGAACTCTATAATAATGGGGGATTTTAATTACCCCCATATTGACTGGATACATGTCACCTCAGGAAGAGAAGCGGAGATAAAATTTCTCAATGGCTTAAATGACTGCTTCTTGGAGCAGCTGGTGCAGGAACCCACAAGGGGAGAGGCAATTCTCGATTTAGTCCTGAGTGGAGCGCAGGATCAGGTCCAGGAAATAACCGTTACAGGACCGCTTGGGAATAGTGACCATAATATAATAACATTCAACATTCCTGTGGTGGGAAGAACACCTCAGCAGACCAGCACCCTGGCATTTAATTTCAAAAGGGAATTACACAAAAATGAGGAGGTTAGTTAAACAGAAATTAAAAGGCACAGTGACTAGAGCCAAATCCTGCAAGCTGCATGGAAACTTTTAAAGACACCATAATAGAGGCCCAACTTAAATGTATACCCCAAATTAAAAACATAGCAAGAGACCTAAAAAGAGTCACTGTGGCTTAACCACCATGTAAAAGAAGCAGTGAGGGACAAAAAGGCATCTTTTAAGAAGTGGAAGTCCAATCCTAGTGAGATAAATAGAAAGGAACATAAACACTGTCAAATCAAGTGTAAAAATGTAATAAGAAAAGCAAAAAGATTTTGAGGAACAGCTAGCCAAAAACTCAAAAAGAAATAACAAAATGTTTTTTAAGTACATTAGAAGCAGGAAGCCTGCTAAAAAACCTGTGGGTCCCCTAGACGATCGAACTATAAAAGGCGCAATCAAGGACGATAAAGCCATTGCGGAGAAACTAAATGATTTCTTTGCTTCAGTCTTCACGGCTGAGGATGTTGGGGAGATTCCCAAATCTGCACCGTCCTTTGTGGGTAATGAATCTGAGGAACTGTCCCGGATTGAAGTGTCATTAGAGGAGGTTTTGGAACAAATAGAAAAACTTAATGTTAACAAATCTCCGGGACTGGATGGCATTCATCCAAGGGTTCTAAAAGAACTCAAATGGGAAATTGCTGAACTATTATCTGTGGTTTGTAACCTATCCCTTAAATCGGCTTCCGTACCTAATGACTGGAAGGTAGCCAACGTGACACCAATATTTAAAAAGGGCTCTAGAGGCGATCCGGCAATTACAGACCGGTAAGTCTAACTTCAGTACCGGCAAATTAGTCGAAACAATAGTAAAGAATAAAATTGTGAAGCATGTAGAAGAACATAATTTGTTGGACAAAAGTCAACATGGGTTCTGTAAAGGGAAATCCTGTCTTACTAATCTATTAGAGTTCTTTGAAGGGGTTAACAAACATGCGGACAAGGGGATCCAGTAGATATAGTATACTTAGATTTCCAGAAAGCCTTTGACAAGGTCCTCACCAAAGGCTCTTGTGTAAATTACATGGCCATGGGATAAGAGGGAAGGTCCTTTCTTGGATTGAGAACTGGTTAAAAGACAGGAAACAAAGGGTAGGAATAAATGGTAAATTTTCAGAGTGGAGAGGGGTAACTAGTGGTGTCCCCAAGGGTCAGTCCTAGGACCAATCCTGTTCAACTTATTCATAAATGATCTGGAGAAAGGGGTAAGCAGTGAGGTGGTAAAGTTTGGATGATACCAAACTGTTTAGGATAGTCAAGACAGAAGCAGACTGTAAGGGACTCCAAGAAGATCTCACCAAACTGAGTGATTGGGCAACAAAATGGCAAATGAAATTTAATGTGGATAAGTGTAAAGTAATGCACATTGGGAAAAATAACCCCAACTATACGTACAGTATGATGGGGGCTAATTTGGCTACGACAAATCAGGAAAGAGATCTTGGAGTTATCGTGGACAGTTCTCTGAAAACTTCCACACAGTGTGCAGCGGCGGTCAAAAAGGCAAATAGGATGCTAGGTATTATTAAGAAAGGGATAGAAAATAAGACCCGGAATATCTTACTGCCCCTGTATAAAACTATGGTACGCCCACATCTTGAATACTGTGTACAGATGTGGTCTCCTCACCTCAAAAAAGATATTTTGGCCTTGGAAAGGGTTCAGAAAAGGGCAACTAAAATGATTAGGGGTTTGGAACGGGTCCCATATGAGGAGAGGTTAAAGCGACTGGGACTTTTCAGTTTAGAAAAGAGGAGACTGAGGGGATATGATAGAGGTGTATAAAATCATGAGTGGTGTGGAGAGGCGGATAAAGAAAAGTTATTTATTAGTTCCTAAATAGAAGAACTAGAGGACACCAAATGAAATTAATGGGTAGCAGGTTTAAAACTAATAAAAGAAAGTTCTTCTTCACACAGCGTGTAGTCAGCATGTGGAACTCCTTGCCAGAGGAGGCTGTGAAGGCTAGGACTATAACAGAGTTTAAAGAGAAGCTAGATAATTTCATGGAGGTTAGGTCCATAAAAGGCTATTAGCCAGGGGATAAAATGGTGTCCTTGGCCTCTGTTTGACAGAGGCTGGAGAGGGATGGCAGGAGACAAAGCGCTTGATCATTGTCTTCGGTCCACCCCCTCTGGGGCACCTGGTGCTGGCCACTGTCGGCAGACAGGATACTGGGCTAGATGGACCTTTGGTCTGACCCGCTACGGCCGTTCTTATGTTCTTATGTTCTTATGTAAAATCTCAATTTCAATAAAGCCTTATTTCCAATGGGGAAAAAATTGTTCAAAACGGTTATGCCTGCCTTCCCCGGGTGTATATTGCATATACCTACAGGGCTTGAAAGCAGTCTCACTGCACTACCCTGCAACCACAGGGTAGTCAGCATGTGGAACTCCTTGCCAGAGGAGGCTGTGAAGGCTAGGAATATAACAGAGTTTAAAGAGAAGCTAGATAATTTCATGGAGGTTAGGTCCATAAAAGGCTATTAGCCGGGATAAAATGGTGTCCTTGGCCTCTGTTTGACAGAGGCTGGAGAGGGATGGCAGGAGACAAATCGCTTGATCATTGTCTTGGTCCACCCTCTGGGGCACCTGGTGCTGGCCACTGTCGGCAGACAGGATACTGGGCTAGATGGACCTTTGGTCTGACCCGGTACGGCCGTTCTTATGTTCTTATGTTATGTTCACAACTCACAGATGTTAGTGAGCACTCCCAGCTGGTCATGCAGTGGGACTGCCATGAGTGCAATCCTAATCTCTGTGCACTGGATCTCCTGGTATGCGTTAAGCTTCTGTAAGTGCAGCAGGTTGCAGCACTGGTTCCTGCCTTCGCCTCTCTAAAAGACTTCCTGGACACATACTTTTAGACTCCTATCTAAACTTCTGGGAAATAAGGCTCCTCAGCCCATCTGCACTAGGCTCCAGGACCACTGCTAACTCCCCAAAAAACCCAAGTTACTTAAACACATCCCTCACTCAGAATCCCACCCACTGGCATCATGAAGCTTTTGATTTACAGTTTTTAACTCTCTCAGAGGCACATTACAGTTGTGACACGGTCAACACACAACGTTGGAGAGTCTAACCTCTTTATGTAGAGAGTCTAACCTCTTTATGTTCTTTTATACTTCACCACGTAAAGCCAGGATCATACAAACTTCTAGGATCCCTGCATCTAGAAAGGTGGGTAGGGAGTCCAGTGCCTCATGAGGTATTATATACTAGGATATTTATCTTTCATTGACTAGAGGAAAAGGGCCCTTGAACAGATCATTTTCAGCCTGTCTGTTATGTGACACTTTTGCCAGTTTCCCCATGAACACAGACCTCAGATGCCCAGTCGCTCTAGATGAAGGGCAAACCATCCCTGGCCTTAAGTATGCCTCCCTGTTCAAGGTCTTAATAAGCCCTCTTGCTGGCTTCAGTAAGGATATGTCTACACTAACTCCCTAGTTCGAACTAGGGAGGCTAATGTAGGCATTCGAAGTTGCAAATGAAGCCCGGGATTTAAATATCCCGGGCTTCATTTGCATCTTCCAGGCGCCGCCATTTTTAAATTCCTTAGTCGAACTCCGTGCGCGGCTGCGCGGCGGGTAGTGGTCAATTAGGATCTCTAATTGAACTACCGTTACTCCTCATGGAATGAGGTGTACCGGTAGTTCAAATTAGAGATCTGAACCTACTCCGTGCGCGATGTGGCGCGACGGAGTTCGAACAAGGGGATTTAAAAATGGCGGCGCTGAAGATACAAATGAAGCCTGGGATTTAAAATCCCGGGCTTCATTAACCGAATGCCTACATTAGCCTCCCTAGTTTGAACTAGGGGGTTAGTGTAGACATACCCTAAGAGAGTCCAGGCCCGTCCATTCCCTCCATAGCAAGCCAGAGACCCTATATAAAGCAGTTGGCACCAGTCTCTCTGAACATCTTCCTATTTCCTTGGCCTGCTTCCCATCATGCCTATCTTGTAGGCTGTTCCTTGCCCATCACCATCTTCCTTGAGGACTTTTCACCAGTCTGCTGCTGAAGAGCCCTGCTCTCAGTGGCTTCTCAGCCTTTCTAGAAGCCATCCTACCTGCCTAGTCTAATGGTCTCATAACAGCTGTGGAAAGTAGTCTGCCTCAAATGAGAAAGCAGTCAGTTTCCCCATTAATTCTTAAGTATCTGAGGCCAGATCTACACTCATAGGAATGTTGAAGCAGGATACACAACTCTAGCTATGTTAATTATATAGCTGGAGTCAACGTACCTTGTTTCAAATTTCCCCACTTCCCTACAGCAGGAGGCCAAAAGAAGCAAACGCTCCCATCAGCTTCCCTTAATCTTCACACAAGCAGGAGTACCAGCAGCTGGTGGAGCGCCCTCTGAGTTTGATTTAGTGAGTCTTAATTAGACTCGCTAAATCAGACTCCAGAAGATTGATCATGTCAGCATCGATCTTCTGTCTAGTGAAGACATGGCGTGAGACAGCATGAGCTATTTACACCCTATGACAGCTTCATATTACCAAACTGGGCATCCTCTACTCATATAAGAAATGGCATTGCTGGTTTGGAAAAATACCTCATCCATTTTTCCTCAGCCAGAGGTAAGTTTTCTGTGAAACACAGCCTTCAGAATGTGGCGAAAGTTAAAATGGAATGATCTTTACGGGATGAATCCTGGGCCGGGGCTGGTGGTGGTGGAGAGAATAAATTGCAAGCTCTTGTTTGTGTCTAAAATATGCAGTCATAAATTTATGCTTATCACCTGAGAGCATGGTACAGAGACAGCAATATGCATGTGTCTGCCACAGCACAGCTTTTATTTTTATAACTTTCTTTATTACAGTTATGCTCTCTCTGGGCAGGTCTACACTATGTGACAATTTCAAGTTAAGGTACGCAACTTCATCTACATGAATAGCATAGCTGGAGTTGATATACCTTAGGCTGAGTCAGGGTCTCTACTTCAGGGGGTGGATGGGAGAAACTCATTGTGGTGGAGTATTGGAGTCTACAAGAGAAGCGATCGGTGGTTGATTTAGCGAGTCTTTACTAGACCCTCTAAATCAATCCACGGGGAATCATTCACCATAGCGCCGATCTCCCAGTATGTGTAGACCTGCCCTCTGTCACACTAGCTGCTGTTTTGTTAGTGACTGCACTATGTGTAATGGTGGATCAGCCCAGGGAGATTCTAAAATGGGGGCAATGGATTGGCTACTCTATATACTTAGCCAAAATGTTTAGCTATGCCCAGTTGAGAATGCCACCTCCCAAACATATTGCAATATTTATTTATAGGTTTGTCTGTGGTTATCATCCGTGTAGTAACTAACAGCCTCACAAACATTAATAAATTTATTGTCAAAAGACTCTGAGAAACAGGACATTACCATTATCTCCATTTTACAGAAGGGTAATGAAGATGCTGTCAGGAGGCACCTGCCCATTCATCAGGTAGTCAGGGAGGACACCTGGGCCAGTGGCAGCTCGTGCACGTCCCAGTGGATTCTTTGCCTTCCTATGCTTGCTTTGCTTGAATAATTTTGCTTTCTCTGCCTTGGAACCAGCCTTGCTCCTGCACAGCTCCAGCCTAGACCCCAGGGCCACCCTTACGTTAGGCACATGCAGCTGCTAAATTTGGAGCATGCTGCATATGCCTTGGAACGAGATATTAAGCAGCCATGGGCACTGCCGGCTCTTGTGGCCCCATGCCCCCGGCCATCACCCCACCCATGGGTTCAGTGCCAGGGCTCCCGCGCCCCCGCCTCCCCCATCCCCAGCCACCTCCCCTCCTGTGTGGGCTGTATGTTGTTTCTGGCAGCTCCTGGCCACTTCTTCTCCTCTGTGGGCTCTGTACTGGCTCCCGTGGCCCATCTCCATGACTGAGGTGCCCTGCAGGCTGTGTCCAGCCCCCCGCTCACCAGGTGGCAGAGAGCAGCATGAGTGAGGGCCAGAGGATGCAGGCAGAGCAGGGGCAGCCATGCAGCAGACAGCTGGAGAGAAGCATCAGCTTCCCCTTCCAAGGACCACTTCTCTTCAGCTGGCAGCGCGGCTGCCCCCTGCTCCTCCTGAGTTCTCCAGCCCGTGCTCACACCACTCCCTGCCCGTGCCTTCCACCTGCTTCTCTGAAGCTGCAGCTCAGCCCCCCTCCCTGCCCTGCTCCAGAGCGGCCAACTCTCCCAGACTGGGATTCACTGCAGCAAATGGAAACTGGTCTGTCTAGTCTGGGAGAGTGGACCACCCCCTGATACCCACAGCTTCTACCCCTGCAGAGTGGCCACTCTCCTGGGGAAGGGGTGTCGGTGCTGGGCTGCATAGGGGATCAGCACTGGTGGGAACAGCCCTGATACACCCTGCCCTGCACCCTAGTCTTTGTCCAGTCTTCCTTCTGCCTCCCCCAAGTTCTCATAATCCAGTTCTGACTCCTGCTCTAACCACTTGGCTCACCCACCTACGACCCAATTTCCTGACCTACACAGAGAGAATAGATCGCTTGTCCGAAGTTATCTGGAAAATCTGAGGAACTGAACTGGGCCCTTAACCACAAGCCGCCTCTCCCTGTCCTTTCCATAGCTCACACCTTTAGTTCTGTGGAATTTAATACAAAATGTGTTGCTCTCATTCTACTCCCCACTTGTCCCCTTCGTGAACTACCATGCAATTTCAGCACAGCTCACCATCACTGCTCACAAGGAGCCTGGGATGAGAAAGGCATACCCCCTTGCAGGTCAGACCAGAGGTCCTTGGCAGCCTTATGTGAGGATGTCTTGTGCAACATCTGCCCACGCTATGCCTGGCTACAGAAAACACTATTATCCCTTTACTTTGGCTAAGTACTATGTTTACCCACAATTAGTTTTAAAAGAAAGAGAAATATTCCTCTGAGGATGTGTGAAGAGACTCACTTTGTTGGTAAACTTTCTATGGGAGATGGAGTTCTTTCTTCAAAAGACCATGTAGAAAGAAGCTCATTTGTCTCTGCTTTGAAACAAAAGCTGTTGGCACACATGATTACCCCTTTAATCAATCATGTCTTTTGTATTTATCTAGTCTGGTCTGGTTTGCTTCTTCCTAGTATTTTCTTTATTGTTGTAAAGAATCCAGAGTCTCCTTCCATGCTATCAAATCTAGTTTATCCATTATATTTTGTTGATATCAATTAACACCTTGTTTAAAAGGGTCGAGTTGTTAAAATAATTGTTCTATGATCAATAACATGAACTGAATAGTGTGCAATTCAGTTGCATACGGGGACTTCTGCAAATTCTTCTGTTAATCTATTGTGTGTAAATATGAAAATATACAGGGCCAGATCCCCTGTTGTGGAAAATCAATGTAACCTGCATGGGAGCTATGCCAATTTACATCAGTTAAGGACCTGGATAATAAAACACTTTGTGATCATGTTTTAATTATGCCCACGCTAGCATATTTGAGAGAGATCTTATATCCTACTGAAGTGCATCAATTAAGGGACTAATTTTCCATTCTTGCTACACCAATTATATTCCAGCAAATCTCCATTGTTATCAGTGGAGCTGCGGCATCACAAAACTAGTCAACATAATGAACAATCAAGCCCAATGCCTGTGTGCTAAATTCCTCAATATATTAGCCTGAGCTACAGAAGCATCTGACTCATTTTTCAAAATATTATGCACTAAAAGTTATAATTTTAAAGCAGGAAGGTCAGAGTATAAACCTCTCAATTAAAACTCAAAAACACGCAGTAATAAAACAGTAAATTGAGCTAAAAGATCCAACAAAAACATGAATCATCCAGCCCAGCAGACAAATTTTTGAGACACAGTAAAATGTAAACATGCCACACAAGAGATGAGACAAAGTAAACATGTCACGCAAAAGAGATGATGCAAGGCAAACAATATGGAGAAAGACAATTATATGCTAATCTAATTCCAGGAAAGTTCTATTTATTAGAAAATTTTACAACAGCTGCAATTTTTTTGGAGGACCCAATTTACACCCACAAAATTCATCCCACCAGTGCATTCACCAGAGCATCGCAGGAATAGTTTATACCAGGAGTAGGGAACCTAAGGCCCGGGGGCTGGATGTGGCCCCCGGCTTGCCTTGATCCAGTCCCCCAAGCTTGGGGCTCTCCCCCAGCATTGAGGAGCCCACACTGGTGCTCCACCTCCCCCCCCCCCATCCTCCCATGGAGCTGGATCACACAAAATCTAGTAGCCTGGGCCCCCTTGGCTCTGGTATATGAGGGGAATGTGAGGAGTGTCTTTCTCCTCAGTCGGAGGCCATATCAGTGAGGATCTGGTTTTGAATTTTTTTTGCTTCTCACTAGTGTGCGGTCCCCAACTGATTTTTCTGTGGGTCAGTGGCTCCTGACCCAAAAAGGTTCCCCATCTCTGGTTTATACCCACAACTTACCTTCCAGTGCAATTCTGAGTACTTGTGCATCTAACAGATACTGAAACTCAGACAGTTAAATGCGCAAGTACACCGATTTTCATACTCAGTTGATATTTTACTGGCACAACTTGTCCAGATCAAAAAGGAAAGCCTCAACCCCTTAAAAATGTACCCCATCGTTCAAAATTTTCAAGCTTGGGAGCCTACAGATACACACAGACATCCATATTTCATCCTAATTCCTGACGCGCTTTGTGAGGTCCTAACAATATGCACAACCAGAGAGAACTACTGTCCTGCAATAAGTAAGATAATGCAAAAGCAGCAAGCAGGGGAGTTTTGAAAGGCATTTCTCCTAGTGAAGGCACTATCTCTTAGTGAGTGAGTTTGTTTTGTTTTGTTCGTTGTGAGCTGGCTTGCTGGCCACCTTCCTGAGTGAAGTTTCTAGTGTGGTCTGTTTTGGGTGGGGCGGAGACTGTGCACTGAACCCAGTGGCCAACTGGGCAAGGCTAAGTGCTGCCTAAGGAGGCTCTAGCCTGCCATCCTATGAACTCTAATCCCTTTAGAATCTCTTGCCAAGGGGGGTGAGACTAATTTAGGGACAACCAAGAGTTAAAAAAAAAAGTTCATATGTGACCAGAGGATCTAGCAAACTGGGGAGTTTTGTGAAGACATTTAGAGGGCCTGCAAGATCTAAGAAATATTGTCTTACCTGGACCACTTGAGCCACTAAACCTCCCCCTAAAGAAAAAAATCACACAAATAAGAAGTCCCTACAAGAGTAAAAATAGTACATGCAGAAGTCCAGCAACAGAGTGGGGGCTATGCAGTTTCGTGCACTGCATGCAGTATACAGCATGGGATTATCTCCCTCATGGGTGCAAGCAACTCATGGTCCTCAGAGATGGAGTGTGGATTCTTGAAACCAGAGTGGCTGACCAGGAGGTGGGAAGGGAGACAGAGATATATGGATGAAACTTTCTAGGCACATGGTTCCCGTCTCAGTCTGGCAGCTTCTGTGCTGCTGAGGAGGAGGAAGGTCTTGGAGAATGAGAACATCAAGCTGGAGCAGAGGGAAATTATCCTACTGGGGACTTGGGATACTCCTTCCAAATGGTGTCATGGCATTCTCTCACACAGGCAATCCCTCTCCTTGGCAGGGAGTCCCTGTTAGGAAGAGACAGATAATAGTAATGGGGATTAGATTATTAGAAGTGCAGATAGCTGGGTTTGTGGTGACGGGGAGAAACACGTGGTGAATTGCCTGCCAAGTTTGAAAGTTGCAGACCTCCCAAGACATCTAGATGGGGCTTAAGTGCAATGCTGGGGAGTAGCTGGTGTTGTATGTACATAGGTAATGGAAGGAAAGGGGCTCTGGGGACCAATTTAGCCCGCCAGGTAAGAGACAGAAGTCCCAAACCTCTAGGGTAGCTATAGGTGCCGAGCTTCTAATCTGCTGGGGCAATGGTGCTCCCCTGGCTCCACCCAGGCACCTGCGCCACTCCACACCTTTCCCCAGGCTCCACTGCACCCCGTCTCTTCTCACTCACACTCTTCTTGAGAGCCTTTTGGGAAGGCACATGGACCCTGAAGTTTTAAAGTTTATCTTCAAGTAGTCAGTTTTGTTTTCACCTGAGAGAGGTTCACTGTGAATATGCGAGGTTGTGGTTGATCAGCTTGATCAGACAATTCTACTAACTCAAGCCCCTATTTCTTTCAGAAATCATGTAACAATGGTTTCCACTGAGACTGAAACATGCTCACCATGGGATAGGTTCAGCCAATCAGAGGAGAAAGTAAATCTAATTGCAAAAGGCATCTAGACAATTCACTCCAAACAAGGCTGATTCTGAGTACTTCCAAGGGCATACATGAGCTGGAGGAAAAAGCATCATGCGGGCACATTCAAATACAATTATTGTGAACAGGATTTCACTTTCAATCCAAACTGTGTTAAGTGGCGTTTTCATAAGCAAGGCACTGCACAAAAGAAACTGCAAAACTCTAGTCTAAAACATGTGCAACCAAAGATGGAAACAATAAGGCACCAATAACATTACAGCACTTCAGGGTCTAAGAGAAACTTAAACTAATTTTGAGCCCAGTCCTGTGCACGCATACTGCTAAGTGCTTTGCTTTGTGAATAGTTAAGTATTTGCAGAATTGAATACTTATGCAGACTATACACTTAAAATGTCATAACTACCATACTGGGCAAAATGATAAATAAAACAAATGAGACTACAAACAAAGTTCCATTACATATAATTAGTAACTTTTTCCAAGACAGAACAAAAATGAGATATATTTATTGAATAAGCAAGAAAAAAATCTTTGTAAAACAGAATTTTCCCCTGTACCACCCACTCTGGATCCAGCTGCTTTTCAGACATCTATTATTTTCTTTGTGTCACGTACACTGCTTATATGTTTCCTAAATGAAGCCCACTTTGCTTTTTCCCCCCCAGTCAGTCCAGACAGATGGCAAGTAAAAACAACACATTAGCATCAATCTGGTGGACACCCTTGCTGAAGCGCATTTGCCAAGAAAAGACAGACTAAACATGCATCAGGCCAAATAAAGATGTGTGTTTTACAGGCTAGAGGTACTAGACTTCTTGGGTCGCAGAGAATTAGAATAGCAGTCAATGTGTTAAAGTGCTTGCAGAGAGCAGCTGTACTGTTTCACCTAAAATCACAGCATTGTTATCTCTGCAGTCTAATTAGAGCGACAATGTTCTTTTAAATCAAACAAGAATGGATAGCAAATTTCTAAAAACCTCATCAGCAGGGAGAAGCTTGTTTTTTCACTGAAGATATATAACAGATTTGGTACCTTTTATACCAGTGTATTTCTCAATGGGCGGGGATAGACTATGAGGAACAGAGGTTGCAAAATGAACATGCTCCTAACTTGAAATCTCACCAGGGACTCTTATGAAAAAGAACAGAATTTACTTACTCAGGGTGCAGAGGGGGCTAGTGAGCTAGCATGCCTGAGGGGTGTGGGTAAACACATGCTTTGGGCTCTGGCAGCATGGCCCCATGCCGTATATAGTGTGGAGACGGAGGGGCATGTACCAAGTCTCAGGTTTCAGTGGTCCTCTGTGCACAGTCCCACAATGCACAGAATTCGGTCTCTCCTCATGACCCTTATCCACTCCTGGTTGTTTTCACCAGCAGTAGCCAGCTGTGCTGACCACATCAGAACAGATTTCTGCTTCTTTCTTGATCAAGATATATGAAAATGGGTCCTGCTCTGAGAGCAGCTGCCTGTCCCACTGACCACACGCTGGTGCTGATCAGTGTGTGGTCAGAGTCTGACCAAGCAGGGTCCCAAGCAGTGGCAGGAACCAAGGCTGCTAAATTACAATGGACCCCTCACTCTCCATGGTTGTATCCCTTCTTGCTCTGGTGCGATACGCCAGATATTAAGCTAAGCCCCCACTCAGCTTCAACCAGTCTGGCCCCCAGCCCAGACATGGCTATCAAAGATTGTATTGATTTTTGTTGAACCACTATTATGCATCTGGCAGAAAGCATGTTGAAAAGCAAATTATTAACAAATGATTATTGTGCTCCATTTTCTGAGCATTTTTCAGCCAGCACATAGGCAGCAGTGGTCAATGTGGCATAAAAGTGAGGGGGGCACAAGCCTCACCCTTGCCCCTCTTCCCCCAAAGGCCTTACTCCCAGCCAAATTAGAAGCTGGAGTCAGGTCAGGGAACCCAGGCCTCTTTACCTGCCCCAGAACCACTGGAATAGTTCTGGGGCAACACGGACCGGAAGGAGGGAGAGAATACATTTTGAAACACCCTGTTTGAGGATGAGGCAGTTGTAGGAAAGGTCTCGGTTCTCCGAATGGTGGAAAAGTTGGCCAGACTAGGCAGTGACACATGGAAGAGGCCTAAAATGTCACATGCCCCTCCCTAAAACACCAGGCAGCCACCAAGGCTGGAAGGGAAAAGGTGGGGCTAGAGCATCTCCTCTTCCAGCCATGCTGCCTGGGACGCTCAGGCTATGTCTAGACTGCAGTGCTTTTCCGGGATACCTCTGGTATCTCGGAAAAGCAATGCCATGTCCAAAGAAGGCATCTGCTTTTCTGGAAAAATTTTCGAAAAAACAGACGTGCTCTTTCGCCATCCCTGTAAACCTCATTTTATGAGGAAGACGGGATGTGTCAAAAGAGGACTTTTTTTCCAAAATTTGGCGCTCCAAATTTCGGAAAAGCCTCTTTCAACAGTAGAGCAGAAAAAGATACGCAAATTGCGTTTCTTTTTCCGACTTACCCTTGCAGTCTAGACGTAGACTCAGTGTAGCTGCTGCACTCTGCAGCCCCGGGCTGCTTCCAGCCACAACGCCTGCCTGGGACACTGCCCAGTGCAGTGCAGCAGCTGCTTTCTCCCAGGAGGTTGCTCTGCTGCACTGGGCAGCGTCCCAAACAGGCAGCGTGGCTGGACACTGCCTGGGAGAGTTGCATTAGTGGTTCCACATGTCAGGGGGATTGGAGATGGCAGAGTAGGAGGACAGAGCGGGTAACATGGAATGGGGAGAGCGTGGTGGCCCTGGGCTGGAGGCTGGGCAGAGAGTCACGTGGGGGGGGGTTACATTCCCCGCTTGAACTGGTGCCCCCTTTGTGTCCATCCTCAGAGCCGGCCCAAGGTACGGGCCAACTGGGCTACGCCCGGGGCGCCCTATTGTAGGGGGCTGCCGGGCCGGGCGGGGGCGGCACCGCGCATACTCTGCACGCCCGGGGTGGCACCACGCATGCGCTGGGCACCCGGGGGTGGGGCTATGCATGCGCCGGGCGCCCGGAGGTGGAGCTGCCCATGCGTCATAGTCCCGGGGGCGGTGCCGCGCTCCCGGGGCCCAGGGCGTGCGAATGGCTCGGGCCAGCCCTGTCCATCCTCACCAGTCACCAGAAGACATTACAGACTTGGAGCCCCTGAAAGGAACCATCACTCTTAACTCCACACCTGTTTGGAGACACTATCAACAACGTAAAAAAAATGAGTACATTTATCTTACCATTACCAGTCTTAGACATTTTTTGCAGAATATGAAAAAAGGGCTGAGAACCAAGGGCAGGCAAACAGCTGTATGTCTGGAATGCTGAAAGGTGTCAAAGTTCTGGTCACTTACAGTATGTTCTGTCATGTGGCTTCTCCCATAGGAAATAAATGAATTTATCCCTAGTCCCGCTTAAGGAGCTCTAGTCCTGCCCGCCCACACTGGGAGCAATCAGACAGCCAACACAGGATAAGGGACCCTCTGAAGGCAGGCAGGGAGGTGGGTTCCAGAGTGGTCTAGGGGATACAGTATTTGCCTGGGGAGCTCAGGGTTTGGGGCTTGTCTCTGAGCTGGCCAGACCATCAGCTCCCAAGAGGGAAACTGTTCCACCAGGTGGACAAGAGCAGCACCCACAGGAAGTAGAGGCAGATGGAGGAGGACCTTGGAGGAGTCTGGGCACTATAGCAGGAAGAGTCACTGATTAGCAGGTCCATGGAGCAGGAAGCATGCCACAGGGAACAGTAGCATCCCCTAACGGCGAGGCTGATAGACTTGGCGGCTGAATGCGTCCAAGGCCTGACTGTTGCTGTAGTCATTATGCCCATCTGTGACTCACCACCACCTCCTCCTCCAGCTGCTGCCCTTGGTTCTGCGAAGGCATAAGAGCTATCCTTCCTCCCCCCACAGTGACCACGGGGAGACTGCAGAACGCCACAGGCACCTGAAACTTCCTCCCAAATGTTCAGCCTGGGAACAAAGAGCCAGTGGGAGTCATGAATCCTCACCAAGGATCCACCCCAGACCCCAAGCTCTAGCCAGCAGACCTCCCTGTTTGTCCTCAAGAATAATTTCCTCATCATTCCTCATTTGGAGAGGCAGAGCATGGAGACTGTTGCAGCTCTATTAACACTTGATCATTGTTCCTGTTATGTTTTGCTGGTTTCTTTTTTTTTTTTTTTTTTAATTTTACTTACACATGCCTTACAGTACTTTTAATAAATGTCATTTCCCTGACTTGTGTGTGGACCTTCTTTCCTAGGTCTGATGAATACTGATGATTTCAGGTTTAGGATTGGGCCCCATGATTCACAGCACATGAATTGCATAGGTATAATCATGCCATAAACACTTTTCTGTCCTTTGCACCACCCCACAGCATCAGAAATAATTAGGTCCCAAGAACACACAAAAGGGGCAGGGAAAGTGCATTAGTATTGTGTGCTCACAGAAAGTACTACCAATTCTAAATACACCGGAACTCACAACAGAGAACGGGGGAGATAAACGTTTTTATGGTGCAGTTCATGTGCAGAAAAAACAACAATGCAGACATTTACCACTCCCAAGTGATTGCATCTTTAACTGGCCCTGTCCTTTGCCCCCAACACTTTATCAGTTTCAACCTTAGTAGATTACTGCTCCAAAACAGCCAATAAATTGCAGTTAGGCCAACTGACAATGAATGACTAGGGACAAGAACAGGCGTTCATGTGCACACACCAAAGCAAACATTGATAAGGTCGTTAAGGGCTATTGAATGTTGCCAATAACAGAGGTCTGTAAACAAGTACGAACAGTAAAGACAAAAGCATTTCACAATGACCGCATTACAGATTCAGCCACCCACCCTCTTGAGCACAAACACAACCCCTGCAGGTGTTAAGCCAGTGATAACTGTCTGTAATGGAGTGGAAATCCATCAACTTCACAAAGAAACTTGCACAGATCCAAACTGACATCATCTTCCTTTCCAAATGCAAACAGATGGACATCATACCTAAGTGCCTAAGGGTGAAAAACCCACTACAATCTACATATCCCACGGATTACAGCCAGAGATTATGCCACACTCCCGCAAAAAAACTAAGGAACCACCTCATCAGCATTCTCTACAACAAACAGAACAAAATCAAGGAGGAGCTCTCCACATTAGAAACTATCATAAAAAAGCAAGCCTCCACACACACTTCATCTTTTCCAGACTTACTGCAATTCAACAAACCACCTACAAGGACCACTTCATCTCCCTTCAGAAGAAAAAGGACAATAAACTATCCAAACTGCTACATGCCTGAGGATCTCTCATTCCAGATACTTTTAACTCACCCAACAACGTCATCAACCTATCTAACCACTCTCTTAGCCCAGCAGAGGAATCTGTCCTAGCCCACGGACTCTCCTTCTGCCACACTACCCCCACTAATATGATTCTGTTCTGTGGGGATCTGGAATCCTATTTTCGCCGCCTCCGCCTGAAGGAATATTTCCAACACACCGATGTACAACACACTGAACTTACTCCTCCCCTCCTCACCCCCCCCGCCGCCAAACCCACAAAAGGAAGGCTTCTATGTGGACCCCAACTAATGGTCATAACCAGGCTTGACAAGCGGCAGTGAGCCTTGCTCGCCAGCCACGCAGTTTGGCACGCTGCAAATGCGCAGACCGCACTGCGCGTGCGTTAATTGTGCTGCGGCACCGTGCCGGGCTAAAATCTACTCTCCATAGTCGAGTAGATTGCCCTAATTGTCGAGCCCTGGTCATAACGAAAGTCTTGATTTCTACATCGACTATTTCCACAAAACGTGCTCGAGCTGACAGTATCAGCAAACAACAACATATAACATACAACCTCAGCCATACAGAACACAATGCTATTCACAACCTCAAAAACAATCCTAACATCATAATCAAAGAGGCAGACAAAGGAGGCACTGTACTCATCATGAACAGGACAGATTATGAACAGGAGGCAAACAGACAGCTCACCAATGCCAGGTTCTACAAGCCTCTCTCCTATGACCCCACTAAGGAATACCAAAAAACCCTGAAAAAACTGCTCATGAAGCTCCCTGATGCTACTCAGGAACAAATTTACACTAACACCCCTCCTAATCCCCAACCAGGAACTTTCTATCTGCTACCCAAAATACAAAAACCTGGAAATCCTGGATGGTCCGTCATCTCAAGCATTGGCACACTTACCACAGGATTGCTATATCGACTCCCTCCTCAGACCCTATGCTACCAGCACTCCCAGCTATCTCTGTGACACCACTGACTTCCTGAGGAAACTTCAGAACATCAATAATCTACCTGAAAATACCATCCTGGCCATTATGGACGTAGAAGCCCTTTACACCAACATTCCACATGAAGACAGATTACAAGCCATCAGGAACACCATCCCCGATAACAGCACTGCACACCTGATTACAGAGCTCTGCAACTTTGTCCCCACCCACAACTACTTCAAATTCAAAGACAATTTCTATCTCCAAGTCAGTGGCACAGCCATGGGCACCCTCATGGCACCACAATATGCCAACATCTTTATGGCTGACCCTGAATGTATGTTGACCTTGACTTCCTCAGCTCTCGCCCCCTAACATCCCTACTTTACTTAAGCTACATCAATGACATCTTCATCATATGGACCCACAGAAAAGAGACTCTTGAAGAATTTCACAAGGATTTCAACAACTTCCACCCCACCATCAACCTCAGTCTGGACCAGTCCACACGAGAAATCCACTTCCTGGACACTACAGCACAATTAAATAATGGACAAATTTCCACCACCCTATACCGGAAACCCACCGACCACTACGCTTACCTTCATGCCTCCAGCTTCCATCCCAGACACATTTTTCAATCTATTGTATACAGCCCAGCCCTAAGATACAACCAGATTTGCTCCGATGCCAGACAGAGACAAACACCTACAGGATCTTTGCAGAACATTCCTAAAACTGAAATACCCACCTGGAGATGTGAAAAAACAGATTGACAGAGCCAAAAAAGTACCCAGACATGAACTACTTCAAGACAGACCCAAAAGGGAGAATAACAGAATCCCACTTGTTATCACCTACAGTCCACAACTCAAACCCCTCCAATGCATTATACACAATCTGCAACCCATTTTGGAAAATGATCCCTCACTCTCAGAGGCCTTTGGGAAAAAGCCCATTCTCGCTTACAGACAACCCCCCAACCTCAAACGAATTCTTTCCAATAACCATGCTACACAACCACATCATAAACATCCAGGAACCCAGCCCTGCAATCAGCTGTGGTGCCAACTCTGCCCACATATCTATACAAGTGAATTCATTACTGGAGCCAACAACATAAGCTACCAAATCAGAGGATCATATAACTGCACATCGAGCAATTTGATCTATGCCATCAAATGCCAGCAATTCCGCACTGCTATACATATTGGACAAACTGGAAAGTCCCTACAGGAAAGAATCAATTGACACAAATCAGATATACATAAAGGGAACATACAGAAACCTGTTGGGGAACACTTCAATCTAATTAATCACTCTTTAAAAGATCTCCAGTCTTGTCACAAACCAATTCTACAAGTCAAATACACAGAGAGGTGTTGGAATTACTGTTCATCCACAAGTTCAATTCTCATGCTAATGGCCTCAATTAAGATGAGGGATGGCTGGGACATTATCAACCTAACACTCAATGAAGGTGCAAACAGCTCTTTGTCCATGTAGATTCTCACTATTGCTATCCTTTGATCCTTATCCGCTTCTTTTTAACTATCCAATCTTCAGGTGTTTATAGATTGCAAGTGCTGCCTACTTGTTTTTCCCTTTGATATTTTCATACCCTCTGGTCCTTGTTTCCCGCGTTGCGTTCCCTTCCCCCCCCTTTTTTCTTCCTCCTTCCCCCATCTCCCTTCTCCCCTATTTATTTTGGGTCTGCACATCCTAAAGTCAAAACTCCAGTCATCTGAAGAAGTGGGCTGTGCCCACAAAAGCTCATGATACCATCTATATGTTTTGTCAGGCTATAATGAGCAACCAGAATTTGTTGGTTTTTTTGTAATTAATTTTGTCTGTAATGGGTGACTAGTCACTAGAAGGAACAGCTAATGACCTTTGGCTACAGAGGAACAAAATTGTCACAAAACTACCTAGTCCCAACAGTATGTCCTGATGTTCCCTCCTGCTTTTCCTGCAACAGCTCAAGGTGTGAATGTGTCCCTCAGCACAGTCAGGTGTTATCTTCTGCCTTCCTGCTCTGTCAAGATATGTGCATATATGGCCTCCCTGACTTCCCTGGGCCTCTATGAGCCAAGCCCAGTGTGCAGATGGGTGGGATCCAGCAGCCTGCACAGTTTGTAAGTCAGATCCACCCTGAGTCCACTTGGGATGGAACCCTCCTCTTTGCCATCACAAATGTTAGAGTGTGCCGCAGTAGACAAATTATACTACTGACATTGGCTACATGGGCCAGCAGCCAGGTGCATAATCAACACCAATGAGACTGCAGCCTACCAAATGGGCACTCCACAATCATTCTGCAGCTACTGAGTTTGTAACTGAATTCCCTTTTTCCAGGGTGGTTGTTGGGGTTTGGTATCCAGGGCCAAGTTCGGAACAGGTACGTGGAGTCCCACAACATAACAGGAGTTTCAGGCATTCTGTAGAGAACTGTATCATTTCTAAGGAATAAAATCCCTTCTTCCCCTTTAAAATATAATCCCAATCTCTTTAACATATGAATGCTTCTGACATTAGTATTCCTAAATCTGCCTCTGCGGAGCACTAAGCCTGGCAAAATGAAGGAATAACCTTTTCAATTCACAAATGCATTTGCCCCCTTTTTGTGGGCAAAATATTGGGATGGAGTGCTTAGGATGACCCCTCCACAGTTTGGAAATGCCATCCTCTGAAATCCAACTATTATTTCTGGAACTTTTTTTATACCAACCACCCATAGGTAAATCAGTATCAGCTGCCTCACAAACCTGCACATCCATGACCCCTGACAGAGGACTTTCCACCCCAACGTGATTTGCAATGGCCTGCAGCCATCTGCTGTTGCCAACTTCCACAAGGCATTGGGCACCCACTTCCACGCCAGCATGGCTTCCTGTGGTCTGGTGCTGGAGATTTGGCACAAGCTTCTCACACAACTCCATGAAGGTCTGTTTCCTCCTTTGGAAGTTCTGAAGCCATTGCAGGTCATCCCAGGTTCCCAAAACAATTAGATCCCATCACGCTGTGCTTTGTCTTCTGCCCCAGAAGTATCAGTCTACCCCTGGGCATCCTGCAGCAATAGCAGTATTCACCATCCCTAACATGGGAGCAGAATGAACATTCATTTACCATCAGGGTCACCTACCTTTAAAGCAGTGTTTCTTAAACTTTTTAAGACCGAGGAACACCAAACAATAATTTTTTTTATGGGGAACACCTTTAAGGGCAGCCATTCCCAAGTTGTTGACCAGAAAAAAAAAAAGGCCCCAGGGAAAAGTTGTTGAGCAAAACAAACAAAAAAGAACGGGGAAAAGAAATTGTTAGGAAAAAAAACCCAAATAGTTTGCCCTTTTATCAGGAGAGCAGGCATTGCCTTTTTAAGGGTAGCCATTTTGAACTCTGTTCAGGCATTGCCCTTTTAAGGATGGCCATTTTAATCTCTGTTCTCAGTGGCACACCTCCAACTGCCTCGCGGCACACCAGTGTGCCATGGAACACACTTTAAGAAACGCTACTTAAAGTGTCAGAAAGTTCTCCCCAAATTCCATCCAGCAGTTTGCTGATGGCAGGACAAATGTTTAGGTCACAGAGTAGGCAATCAGAAGCACTTGATCATCCCATTGCTCCATGTCTTCCACCCAGTTTGGCAAAGGGGAGACATGACCAGGAACTGCCATCAGCAAAAGACAAAGGCAAGTGCTAGTGTCATTACCACAGAGCAAAATGCCTCCTGGTGACGATGCACCGTATCCTGGGATATTCCCCTGAAACAGTACCACTATCATCACGTAACAGCAGCTGGATTAACCCTTCTGGGGGCCAGAGGCTAGTAGATTTTGTGGGGCTGTGCTAGGCTATGGGGTGGGGCCAAAAGTGAGGGGGACAGTGTGCAGGAGGGGGCTGCCAGGAAGCCAGATGAGGGTGAGAGTGTGGGGTCTGGAAAGGAAGGAGGGAGGGAAGGTACAGAGATTGGGGCACTTACCTAGCACAGCTCCCATTTAGGAGGAGGGAACAGGTGGTTCCTCGCTGCGCTGTGCTTGTAGGAACCATCTCCTGCCCTCCCATTGGCTGCCATTTCCTAGCCAATGGGAGCAGCAGGAGAAGAGCCTGCAGGTGAATGTAGGGACAGAGCGCGTCTCTGCACTAAAGGCAATGCAGCTCCAGCCCGGGGGAGGTGGTGCGGGAGGGGGAGGCGAACATCAGCATGAAGAACTGCCTTCCCTCCCCTGCCAGGCAGAGACAGACAAGAATGCAGCATGCAGGGGCTTTAGTGGCTGCATCCCAGGGTCCCCTCTTAGCCCAGGACCTGAGGTGCTGGGCTGCGGCCTCTAAAGCCCTTTTCATAATCCAACCCTGGCCAGCAGTTGTATGGATAAGGCTCTCTCATTTTGTGGCTTTGTCAAAGTTTCCGGCAGTGCCAACTGATTTTACAGTACAGAAAGGAGCAGTGCACTTATGTTTATTATTTTGTACTAAATGGGCCATATAGAGGATGTTAGAATTCTTATAAACTAATACTATCACATTCTAAAAGGTGCCGTAGATATTATTGCAAGATCGAGTATTTTGTACCATTACAGTTGTATTATTTAGGAGGATAGAACAATATATTTAGGAGACAAGTCCCCAAAAGATGCTATTAACTAGATTGCTCTGCAGTAAGGCCATTCAGTAAACAGATTTTTTATCATAAGCTTATCCTGTATTAAATGACTAATGAGTTGATGCTGTGATAAGACAATCCTCAAGGGCAATAAATTATAGACATACAATTATAGGACAAGAGTAGAACTAGATTTTGACTTTTTCTGCTATGCTATTTAGGGCCACATGTTGATGTGAATTGTCCGCTGCACAAGACACTTCACCTGCAGATTTCATAGCACTTAAAAAGGTGGGTAAATGTTATTATACCCTGTTTACAGTCTTTCAGCTGCCCCTACCTGCAAACTGTGAATGATGACGTTTATTCACCTTTGAAAATACTATGACATTAACAGAGAAAAAGCACTACAGCATATGCAAGCCATTTTCTATTACCATTATGGTATGGGGGAAAGAGTGGGCTTGCAAAAATCGGCAATGTAATTATAATATTAATTAAGAGATAGTTCACAAAAGTGGATACATCTTTTTTAATGTTGTTATTTAGGTCATGTTTGCAAAATTGCATCTGTGCACAAGTCAAGGAAAAACAAGTTTATGCTATTTTATGTCTGGAAGGGCGAAACAAGTTCATAGATTGTTTTCGTTATCAGGCATTTTGGTAAAAGGGCACTCATTAAGCACTAGGAGAGCTGTATAAAATTGTTGCAACTGAGCACTATGCATCATCTGCATCTCCAGAGACATAAAAACCAATGAAAAGGTTTGCCTGCCATCAGATGTTATTCCCTGGGTTTCATTGTGGAACTGACACTGTCACCAGCCTGACCAAGACTCCATCAATACTCAATTACCTGGCAAAACACACCCAGTTTTATCCATGTTTACACTGGGCTTTTTAGGTCCAGATGGACTCAAATGGGAATTTAAAATGATGCAACTTAAACCAGCTACAAAGACTGACAGACTTGGACCTGCAGGATTTACACTTACTTCTTTGAATTAGAGATTCACAAATATTTGTACACGTCACAGTCTCATTTTCACACATAGGAAAGGTAATCTCTGGTAGCAGCAAGACCCCTAGGACTACAATTGTCACCAGATATTGTGTATATGATTTCTGAATCCAGACTCTTCCATTTTTGTTCACACTGTTTCTAATGTTGCAATAGCAGACGTAGCACTAACATAACACCAATTTGCTGCTAGTTCAAAGGAAATCATTCCACCATCCCCAATGTATGCTAAAGTATTTTTATTTAGGTAAAGCTCAGAGAGCAAATAAAATCCCAAATGAGTTAAAAATGTGAAATAATCACAGGGAAGTCAAGATTAAAAATGCTACATAAAAGAGGCAAGAACAAGAGAGAAAGGAAAAGTTGGGGAGCAAAAAATGTAAGAAAGTTGAACCAATTATACATTAAGAAATAAATTCTTGAGTCATGTTACAAATTGGCATGTCCTACCAAATCGAAAGAGGAATGTGCCAATTAGTGGTGCAAATATTCCAGTTATGAGAATATCTGGATGAAATAATGTATTGTGAAAGTTAAATAGCAAGATTCCAGCTGTGAGTCCAGATGACAATAGTAGGGCTCCAGTCAGTTTTAGGGGTGCATTTTCAGAGCCACTGATGACAGATTAGATATTCAGTTCCCATGATGATTGAGATACCAGTTGTCATGTGGAGGGTAAAGAACAGCAGAGAGATAATTGCTTTTTAGTTATGTATTGTTCTCCTCCAGAATATGCATATTTACCAAACACAAACCATGCAACCTGGTTGTCGTGGATAAAGCATTCCTTATATATTGCTCCAATTAGCAGCTTCAAGTTAAAAACAAAAAAAAGTTCACAGGTTTTTGGGCTGTCACAAGAAAAATCCACAAAGTGTTTCTTTATGTTTATTTAATCTGTTTGGTGAAGATGTTGTAAAGAGAGAAAAATAATGATGCATAGCAAAAAGCCTCCTGAGAATCCAGTCATTGATAAAAAAAAATCTAATTTAGAATGCATGCCTTCAGAATGATATCTAATTTGGCATATGGGAAAAAGGCATCTAAAAGAGAATTAATGGCAAGTCCCATGATATAGATGCTTTAGTTTGGATTAAACTGCTAAGAGTATCAGCTAAAAGCATCTTTAAACACTGTAGAAAAAATATACCTACATCCAGTGGGAGTATTAGCAGTGTAGTGAAAATCTCTGCATAATGCAATGTGTTATAATTGCAAGGGCAGTGAAAATACAAAGTTTAATCCATCATTTTCCTCCTAGGATTTATGGCAGTTTGTTTATGGGGGAGAAATGTATTATTTTGGGCTACATGTCTATGGTCAGACTGTAATCTTTATCCTATAAACTTTACTGGTGTAGCATATTGGCATTTCTGGGTTTTTTGGGTGTGTTTTTTTCCCCATCTAGGTAAACAATGCTAGAAAGTGTGTATTAAAGCAGTTCTTAGAAATTAAACAAAATGAGGAATATGCTAAACTCACAGTTATTTTCCACATAATTGCATGTCTAGATAATAAGCAGCAATGGGATTCTCTTCTAAACATTGGTTCTGGCAGCTGTTGTTTTTGAGTGTGATCATTAAATTCAGATCGGTACAACAGCAAACTTCCCAAATTAGACACATACATAGAAGCAAAATCTACATCTTCCAACAAAACAACAAACTCTCCTAGGCGTTTTGATACCAAGGCAAGTCACTCAGGTCTAATAGGCATTCCTGTATGTTGTAATATTTTTCACGTGCAGCTGAGTGTACTCAAGATATGAAATCCCTCTCTATCCTTTGAATCCTCAATAAACAAAGGAATGATAACTATCCTGATCATGACAGCTGACTACCCCAATGCACAGAGTAAGTATGGGGCCCCAGGGGGCCCTTTAATCACTGCTGGGGTGCTGCACAGCACGTTGGGTGGCTCAGAGGGCTGACCCTGGGGAGCAGTGCAGTCCAGGTAGTGCTGGGAGCTGGCTGACCCATTCCTGTCCCTCCATCCCAGAACCTGCCCCTTCGGGGAATACGGAGCCATTCCCCACTCCACTGCCCAGGGGCCTGGCAATCCTCTTGGCTACCCTGGTAAATGGCTGTAGTGAGGCAGCGTGGCCTTCCTGTGACCCAGAAAGGGAAGAACGCCGCCCGGCCCCCAAGACAGCCTGGTGGAAAGGGCCAGAGCAACCCAGACCCACCCCCAGGAAACAGAGGAGAGGGGTCAGAGATATAAAGGCTGGAGCTAAGAGCTCAGTTGGCCGCAGAGGAAGCCAGATGCCTTGCCCAAGCTACTGAGGGGGGAAGCTCGGCCACACCCCCAGGAAGAGAAGAACTGACCTTGGTGGAGAGCTGCCACTGTTAGAGCCCTAGGCTGGGACGCAGGGAGCAGGCAGGCCTGTGCCCACCTGCTCCAGCACCCCACTTCCTGGCATTTTCCCCCTGCTTTGGGCAAAACACCAGCACTTGACGGCTAGGGTTGCCAGATGCTTGAAACAAAAATACCAAACACACACCCAAAAAAAAACCACCGGGAAAAAATTCTGTTGAAGGGAAAAAAAGGGGGGGAGACCAAAGTTGTTGAGAAAAAAAAAAAAAAAAAAGGACTCCAAGGACTTATTAAGCCAAAAAAAAATTAAAATAAAACAGCATTAAAACAGCATATCCCCTTTCAGAGTGAGTGCAGGGATAGGAACAGGGGAGCGGGGTTGAGCTTTGCTTCCCCTAGGTCTTTTGGCCGGCAGCCATTTTGTGCCGGCAGCCTTGGGGAACCAGGTAAGCATGGGGGCTGGGGTGAGCCAGGGGAGCTCGGGGCGGGGAGGCTGGGCACTGAGTGTTTGTAGGGTTGCCAGGTGCCCAGTATTTTCACCTCCTGGCCGGGGAAAAATTCAGAGAATACCAGACATCTCAGGTGTCCTGTATTCGCTGAATTTTTTTACCGGACAGGAGGCGAAAATACCGGACTGTCCGGGTGAATACCAGACACCTGGCAACCCTATTGACAGCTCTCTGCCAGAGCAAGGAGACCCGACCACCGTTCAACCTGAGGACAGGCCTGAGCTCCGTAAACTGCTTGCTGCCCCACCTTGAACAAAGGCCTAGACCTACGAACTGTTGCCCAGCCTGAGAACATACCTGAGCTCCCTGAACTGCCTCTGTTTGTTGTCCTGTCCTGAACTAGGCCTGGGCTTATTGGCCGTGGCACAGCCTGGATCCAGGCCTGAGCCCACTGACTGCTTGTTACCCAGACCTGAGTTAGCGCCAGGGTAGATTGACTGCTGCTCGGCCAGAGCATAGGCCCAAGACTCTTTATTGCCCCACCCTGAGCTAGGGTCAGGGCAGACTGACTTGTTTGGCCCGCGTATAGGCCGGAGAACTCAAACTGTTGCAGGCCTGCCCTGAACCAGTCTGCTTCTGGTGTAGGGAGGCAGCTTTGCCTCCCTCTGGACTCAGCCCAGTACATAGGCCCACATGCTAGAAATAGAAAAGCTAGAAATAGAATAGAAAGTGTTTTTGGCAACTACTTGCTGCACACAGCCAAACAGTTACTACAAAGTGTGACTGTTATAAATGAATTCCACAGTATCCCTAAATCTTGTATTAACTAAGCATTGTACAAGAAAATTAATGGCCCTCTGTTGGTATTGGTTATCACATGCCACACCATACAGATAATCTATACACACTGTGTAGGCAAAAGAAGGAAATGGCCAAAGTAGAATAAGGGTTCATTTTGTGGAATTTCTCTTTTGTCCCGGGCAATTCCTTCATTTTTGATAAGGCACATGTGGCCACAAAATGGTAGACTCAGCCAAAGCAAAATGCTCAAATGAACATCTTACTTCAGCATCACAAATACAGAAACATTCCTAATGAAGCTACACATGAAACACGTAGAATCTGGCTGTAATCAGTCCCACTCTCCTCTGTGGGGCACTATGCTCGCCAAAAGGGGGGATGACCTGGTCATGAAGAGGCCATGGAGCAGTTACTAGTAGGATGCACTGATTCAGTGCGTCCCCCATAGCAATCACAATCAATGGAATACCCTGGAAACCTCAGTAGTAGCTCCCCTTTTTCCCACATGGATGAATCCTCTTCCCCCCAGAAGGGATCAGGAGGCCAGGTGATACAGGAAGATGTAGATTAGGCTGGGATTTTCACAGAGACTAAACAGACTCCTTTGAAATCAGTAGGAACTTTGTGTGAAATTCATAAGCTCCTTTGAAACTTCTAGACTAAACTTTCTTGTAAAATTGTACGCAACAATCAATCATGCATATACAAATACCCCATATACATGATCTCTTAGGAAGAAATCAAAGTTGTAAAATTATTTATAAAACTAGAGATATACCAGAACAGAACCCCAGATCCAAATGGCTTTGCCCTTTGAGGTGGTCAGAAAAAGAACTAAATGTCATGGATCCTTCTTGCAGTGAGTTGAATCAAAACTAGATCCAGTTGCTCCCAGACTTTGATAAAAATGGGAGGCCTGATTCTCCTCTCATTTACCCTTTACACACTAACATAGCTCTATTGGGCTCAACAGGCTCACGTGTCATGAAGGCATGATGCTGAACAGGAGTTCCAAACTTAACATCCTTACCCACATGGAAGTTCACATGTCTCAGGATGGGCCTCTTTGCAGCAACCCATTGCCTGGGAAGAGGCCATTAGGACTTCTGCATTAATGCAAGTGTAATGGGCAGTGATAACCAAATATTTTGTGGAATCAGAGTTCACTACTGGTGTTACACAGAGGAGAATCAAGTTCCAGGATAAGGAGAATTTCCTGGCTCTTGGGACATAGTTTCTCCTACTTGAACACGAAATGTTGGGTGTTAGGCATTCTATTTCCCTGAATTGTTTGAAAGAGAGTAGGAAAAGTAAAGTGCTAGTAACTCACTGCACACCCTCAGCTGAAGCACATTTACTGATGAGTCTAACTCAGTGACATCTTTAAATTAAACTTGTCAGGAGAAAAGTCAAGAGAAACCACTAACATGCGTGTGCTTTTTTTTTGCCAAATTAAAGTCTTTTGAGGACACACTACAGCACTGTGAAGGGGCCCTAAGTATAAATGAGTGACCAATCCTGCATATTTTAAAATACTGAACCAATTTTCTTCTAGTGACAATTGTTTTCCTTTCTCAGCAAAGACTATAAAACAAACTGCAGCCAAAGAACCTAGCACTTGCTACTCATGAATTATGAGAGTGCAAAAATTTCAGTTGGAGTGTATGAGGACAATGAGATTTTTTTTTTCACATTCGCATAATCCCGAAATGGCTCAAACTAGTCAAAAGAAACAGAGCAGGCATGACAAATTTCAGCTCAAAAGAATCTGAGTAGCAAAGAAAGAAGTTTACAAGATGAAAGTCAGCCCCTTTAACATCCGTCTCAGTTCAAATCTCCAAATCCTTACACAATACCCTAAAATGTTAGTCTGTGTCAAAGGGTGGTCTCCTTCAGGGCATCCCCTTATGTCTCAGGGTGGGCCTCTTCCCAGTAACCCATTGCCTGCCTACATTCTCCACCACATGTGAAAAGACAGCTTGTGACGGGGCGCTACCGCCCCGCACTTTACAACCCCCTTTGCCAGCCATGTATGGGGCACAGTGAGCCGGGTATGTCAGGGCGCTACTGCCCCACATGTTAAAATCCCCAGCATCAGCTGGGCCCGGCGGGAGGTATGATGGGGTTGCCGCGCACGCGCGGCATGCTCATGCGCTGCCAAACAGCTGGCTGGGAGCGGCACCTAGAAAAGCAACGGGCAGCGGGGGAGTGACGTGGGCAAGGGGGTGGGGCTCGGGAGAGAAGGAGAAAAGAGGGTGGTGTCCACCGGGAGGGGAAAGGACGCTGAGCTGGAAGGCGGGGTATTTGAAAGGAAGGTGGAGAGGGCAGGAGGGAAGGGAGAAAGGAAACGGGCACGACAGGTAAGGGGAGAGGAAGCAGCCCAGGGCAGGGGATTTATGGATTGCCCACGTGCTGGTGTGTTTTGACGGGAAGCCCTGCCAGCCGGACAAGACCTCATCAGGTCTGTGTCCTTAGGACCCTGGGCTGGGGTCCGTGAGGGAGGGAGGGCCCGGACCCCCCTCTCCCCTCGCCGCCACAAGCGGCATTCCGCGACTATGTCCCAATCTGATGGGAATTAGACTGAGAACCCGGCTGAGATAGACAAACAGCTGGCGGGCATGGCGCGGGCCCAACTTCGGGACCCGCAAAGTGGGGGATGGTTAAGGTAGATAAATAAAGACACCGGGTGACAAATGTTACACTGGGTGACAAACGTTACACAGCCCCTTCCTGGAACACTGTCCAGTGGCCAGTGCTCCTTCCTCAGTTTCCCCTATATTCTGGAGCCACCAGGAACTTCACAAATTTCCTAGGTATAAATAGCACTTTCTGGAGTTAATTTATTACAAAAGTCCCACAGTCATAATTCAGAATATCCCAGTTCAGTCCAAATAGTATATTCAATCTTTCAAGACCTAACAGTTCATCAGCATATCTTGCACAGCTCTGACCACAGTTCAGCTCCCCAGCATAGCTCCAATGTCTTACCATGCCCTGACTTTCTGGGACAGCTCCAGTGTCTCTCACCATACATCACCTACCCCTGCTGGCTGAGATGTTTCTCCACCGTATTTCATTCTCTGCTCTAGTCCTAGTCCTCATCCAGAGACACCAGGGCTCACACATCCCTCATTCCCCAGCCTTTAGCCCTAGCTGGCCCTCTGACATCAGCACTCTAGCTGCAGGTGTCTCAGTTTACAACTATCAGCCTTCAGCCCACTCCAACTGTTTCTGGCCATGGCTTTCCAGTGTGGGATGTTTGTAGGAACCCCCTAGACTGCCTTCCACTTTCATCAGCCTAATCCAGCTCTGTTGCTCGAGTAGGGAACTCTCACCAATAATGCCTTCAGCAGCAGCCCGTCCTTGCAGCTCTGAGCCCAGCTGTGCTCTTCAGCTGAGCACGTTCTCTCTTGCTGGACTCTAGGTTCTGAATTCCCTTTTGCCTTTGGGCTGTCTCCCATTTATAGGTCTCAGATTAGTCCTCTCCAGCCCATTATACCAAATGAGGACACTCCTGGACTGGAACAGGAGCATTGGGCCAAATTTCATTTTAATGGGGCAGCTACCTTGTTCCATTTCCCCAAACAGGTCATGCTATAACCTTTCTTGGCCTATTTCCCTTCTTCTAGCTCAGACTGCACTAGGTATTAGGAGGATATAAACTTATATGTTATAAGGTACCCTGAACACCGTAGTAACTGATACTCTAGAAATACAACCATGAGTGTCATTTTTTCGTGGAGTGACCATAAAAAAAAATCTAGGAAGAAATTTGTTAAACTCATAGTTTACATCTGCACAATGTCCATTCCTCTATTTTTTAATTCATTCAGCTATATAAGAGCAAGGTGTGGGATAAATAACCATCTGAAATGTTATATGCTGATACCTATACCATCTCTACCTGCATGTAGTTAAGATTAAAGAGAAAATATAAAGAATAATGGAAAGAAAGCTAAACAAGAATGCGGAGAGAAAGCAACACGTGGACTTAAAAAAAGAAAAATAACTTATTTTCAAATGTTTCATGTGAATAGAGCTTCTGGAAAGTGCATGGAGAGTGACCAGCAATAACAGAGTGGTAATGCAACCTTCCCCACCTTTCTCCATCAGCCTGCCTCTGGCTGGAGCTGAAAGGCCTACCTCCCGGGAAAAGGTAGTTCAGTTCCCATGGCCAACCAGGGCAGTAATTGGAATCAGTTGTGGAGGGGGTTGGGAGGTGAGCACATGTTCACTTGGAACTGAAACAAATGTTTAGTCATGCAAATAAAAAATGCAGCCCAGGGGCCAAATTCTTCCCTGACTTTTGCCTTACATCCTGTGCAACAGCATTCACTGCAGCTGGGTGTGGTGGGGTAAACACCAGGGCAGCCTTTGGCCCCAGCTATCTGCAAACAAACACATTTGTTTAATACGCTGAAATACAGCAACAGGCAACCACTAAGATCTTTTCTTGATGCCTCTACAGCTGTAAGGCACATGGGCCCTTTTGTCATTAGTATTTGGATTTTGGCTACCAACAGAGAACTTCAGATAAATTTTTCCAAAGGACCTAAGCTCCAATCTCAGAATTAACTTGGGCATTTAGCAGCTTAAGTCTCATCAAAAATCAGTGGGACTGAAGGGCATGTCTATGCTACAAAGTTAAGACGACTTAAGTCAATATCCAGCCACCACAGCAATTAAGTCAGTTGGGCTCTTCCACACCATGCTCATTGTGTTGGTGGAGTGTGCAGGCACTAGCAGTGCTTGGATTGAGGCAGTGAGCAGTGCATTGTAGGTAGCTATCACGCAGTGCAGCTAGCCACAGCAGAGTTTTGGAAGGGCTTGAGGCGCATGACAGGACCAAAACTTTGTCGCTGGGAAGAATGGGAATGTGGCTTTCATCTCCCATGATGCAGTTTACTCCTTCCTTCCTCTGATATCAGTCACACATTTACAACAGGCTGAGAAATATGGACCCAACCCAGCTCTGCATCTTTGTTGTGAGCATTACAAACCCCTCACGCCTTATCCACCATCATTTCCAGAGCCGAGACCAGAGCTGCTGCGTGGAACATTGTGGAACAAGCAGCCCTGCTGCAAGCCACAGAATGAAACAATTCCCAGTTGCTGCTGACTGCCATACAGCGGAGTGTTACTTTTGGTCCCAGGAAACAAGCACTGACTGGTAGTACCATACTGCTCTATTGTTTGCAATCCAAGTACTCGTAATGAAAACTTCCACCATCCCTTCTAGGTGGTCCTATGTGATATTACTGTCCTGAGGGTTTCAGAGGTGGCAAGAGAGCAGAAGCTGCAAGTGTCTGGGACACACCTGGTCCTTACATTGTTAAGCTGTGTACCACAATGATGCCAGCAGAATTAATACTGGAGTGACATGGGAAAGTGTCCTCTCATAGTGGAAGAAATAAGGCAGCTCTCCCCAGAAACATTCTGTAAAGGATTGCAGAGTACACCCATGGAGGACTGCAGGGCCATCGCTATGCACACAAACATTCTTTTCCAGGGGACACTCTTTGCATAGCTGGAGTGGCTACTGGGAATCCCACTGCATCTCAGTTTTTCTTCATATTAAACATAAAACATAAAGCATGTAACCTTTGCAGTTTGACTGGAATTGCATACTCACCAGAGGTACCTTCCCCAGCATCCCACTCAGCCACAATGCTGTTGTGCAACTGGCTGGGCTGCTCTAGAGCTAAAACTAGACCCCGGTTCCTGGGGAGATGGGATCCACTGCTCACCTGTCTCCCCTTCTCTCCTTCTTGCAAAAGCTCCTCACTGTTGCTTGAGGTGGCTTGGGATTCAGACTCCTGGGAGGTGTCCACGCTGTGTTTGGGGTCACCACCAAGAATCACATGCAGCTCATGCTAGAAGCAGCATGTGGGTGGTGCTGGGGGAATAACTGTTCCCCTCTTTTGTCTTCTGATATGCCTGCTGAAGTTCTTTGATTTCCAAACAGCACTGCTGCATACCCTGGGTGTAGCCCTTCGCCCCTATAGCCCATGCAATCACTTTGTAGATGTTTACATTTGTACAACTGGATCGGAGCTGTGCCTGCACAGACTCTTCTCTCCAGAGACCAACAAGATCTACCCCTTCCTGTGTACGGCAGGCTGAACCATGGTTGGGACATTGAGTCACCATGATAACCTGTGCTGATCTCCATACTGATCAAACAGGGAATGGAAATTCAAAAGCGCCTGGAGCATTAACATAGAAGGGGCCGTTGCCTGTGAACCTGTCACCTATGCAATGGAGGTGAAAACAATCATTATAGCAGTCACAATGGAGCACTGTGGGACCCCCTGTAGAGGCGAATTCAGTCAACTTACACATCACTGTGTCTACACTGCCTCTGTCAACCCATCAACAGCAAATGAAGTGCTACACCTCTCACAGAGGTGGCGTAATTAAGTGCATGTCAGACGTGACTTGGATCAGCAGAAGAGACCTGGTAATGTAGACACAAACATTATTTGGCACTTGCAGTTTCCATCAACCTAAGCTTCTAATGTAGACCAGACCTTAGTCTCCTAAGGCACATAACATAGGGTCTATCTACAGTGCAGAAAAAGATATGCAGTGGCAAGTCTCAAAGCCCGAGTCATCGATGGGGCTAAAAATAATAGCATTGGGTCAAAGCCCATGCTCCAGCCTGAGCCCAAATGCCTATTTTTACCTCCACAGTGCAAACCCCGTGACAAGTCAGTTGACCCAGGCTCTGAGATGCACTGTCACGGGTCTTTTTTTTTCCAGTACAGACACACCCTCAGGCATTTGGAAATTACTTGATTACGTAATTAATAATTACTTCTTATTAGCTTCAGAACATTGACAAATTGTCCACAAGTTCACACAAAATGAATAGTTTAGGATCCCATGGAAGCCTAGTATTTCAGGCAAATTCTATTCTGATGATAGTATCTTTCCTCTATCTTTCATTCTTTTTTTACAATCCCATAACTCATGTAGTGAAGATCCTAAGGGCACATTGCAGCACCAGGTCTCAGTGCTGTTAAGATACCAGTTCACAACTTTCTGTTTAGAATCCAAATATAATTTTGTTCTTGCTGCATGATATGGATTTTTTTGATGTTAACACATACCTATCCCATGTCAAATCGGATAGTTGTGTGCTCAGATCCAAGTGCCAGTGTTCTTTAATCTTTGTAGACTAGATAATAGTTTTATCTGATGAATATTTACAGAACAAAAGAGTTACTTGTTATTACCATTTTCTCTAGGAAGAGTATGACTATAGGACCAGAATTTTGTTTCAGTTAAGGTTTCCAAAGACCTCTGCTTTGATGGTAAAAAGAGCTACAGAAGTTACCATTCTAAATCAATTTATCTTGCATGTTTCTAAGTGCATTTTTTCCTAAAAGATTCTTATATTGTCTGTTAATATGTTTTGACTGCAATGAGGTTATCATCATTTCTTATGAAAGCTCTATGTTATAAAGCTCTATCTAGCATTTAATTATGCTATTTAATTCACACCATCACAAGCATATGCCCCTATCTTTCAAATAAAGCATGCCAAAGTGAGCAAATAGATGTTACTCATGATTTTCATGGAAGAGTGTGCTAAACACAGCATTTTGGACTAACATTGGATTGGGAAATAATAATGCATTGGGCCTGATTTTGCTCTCATTCCAGTGTAACTCCACTGACTTCAATGAAGGGGGAAAAAAGGACCAGAGACTAGGATGTGGGACACTGGAGACTCAGGTTCAATTCCCTGCCATGCTATAGGCACCCAGTGAGTCATTATATAAGTTACTTAAAGTAAAATTCCAACTCTATTGAAGTCAATGGCAAAATTTCCATTGACTTTAATGGGGACAGGAGTTCACTATTTATCTCCCAGTATTTCAATCCTCCTCCTATAAGAGAGTACTTCCCTACCTCACAGGGATGTTATAAGAATAATGGGGGCAGAGCAGCATGTAAGCACATATTGGTCAGGCTATGTTTTATTCACAGGTATTTTTAGTAAAAGTCAGGTCACAGGCAATAAAAAGAAAAAAAAATCACACACAAAATATCCCCTGTCCATGATTTGTACTATATATCTCACTAAATCATGGGGATGGGGTGATACCAAAGCAACATGGGTGCTTGGAAGGCAGGCCAGGGGCATTTGGAAGGGCAGCCTGTGGGGTACCAAAGGTGATCGAGGGGGAGGGGTACAGCCCAGGGATGGTGCAGATGCTTGTGGTGGATGGCCCAGGACCACTGGTGGTGTTGGGAGGGGGGGATTGCCAGCTCCCTAACCAGCTCCGTGTGGCTTGCCTGAAGTGGCAATGTATACCTCCCTCAGCTCCTAGCTCTGCACACTGCCTCTACTCCGACCACCAACTCTGCAGTTCCCATTGGCTGGCAACCATGGCCAATGGGAGCTCTGGGGGCAGTGCCTGTGGACAGAGGCAGTACACAGAGCTAGGAGGTGAGGGAAGGACATGTTGACATTTCTGGGGAGGAGCTTGACTTCCATGAGCTCCATGACAAACTCCCACTCAGCCCATGTCCCAGAGACCCTGGGAAATCACTTATCCTCTCTTGCCCAGCTCCATCTGCTGTAAAATGGGGATAACAAGGACTTAGTCACTTATCTACCTGCCAGCAGTGTTGGGAAGATTAACTTGTTAATGTTTATATATGCTATGAAGATGAAAAGTGCTTAAGTATTATTACTGATGAAAAAAGAGATCTGAGTTATTGCTTCGTCACAAACAATCCGACCTAATTCACAGTTCTGTATTTCTGACACTTTCCCCATCCCATTGCCCTCTCCAGATTATTTTGTTATAAATACACACACACACCATAAACTCTTTACTATGTATTTTTCCAACATCACTTTCTTCTCTTGACATCAGTATTTAATAAGGAAGTAGCTCGCCCATTTTTACAAGGCAAATTGCAAGCTCCTGGGCATTATAAAATGATTACATCTGTGTGTTACCACAGTCCCTTGCTTTGAATGTAAACATCTCGGCGATGGGCATTTCTGTAACAGCAAGCAACTACTATTCAGGGAATGCCATTGGAATTCTGTCTAGCTAGTTATATGCTGTCCTTCTCCCAGATATCGATTTGCTGTAACTTATTTCTACAGTGTAGTATGTGTATATCTATTAACCTCCTGTTCTTAATGAGCCAAATCCTGCAATCCTCACTCAGGCAGGAAGATTATTTATTCCCAAAGTAGCTCAGTCGGCTCATTGTAGTTATTGTTAGCAATGGACTAACCACAAGGTTAGCTACTCGCCTTTCTTCAGCAAATCTCGGTTCTAACTTGCATGAGAACCGGTCTAGTCCTGAGATTTCCAGAGCTCCCTGCATCCAGCTGAACCAGAACTACTTTCAGGATAGTCTCTCTTGTGGTATGTTGACATTCCACTCGTAGCGCCGATGGGAATTAAGAGGTGCAGACAGCAAGGCCAGTGAAAGTAGGAAGGGAAACCCTAAGCAAACATTCAAACCTTTTAAAAAAAACCAACCCATTCAGTCTAAGAGATGGGCGATGGTTTGAATTTGGTTCGTATTTAATATCAACTACTTTGGCTATTTCTTGTTAATGTGACCTTTGTACCCCGGTGGTGAAGCCCCTTGGTTTTCAAAGGATTGTAAGTTGGCTGTGAACATTCCCTGCCAGCTAAACCACGGTGGCAGCTTGGGAGCCATTTTTCTTTCCAGTCCTATATACAGAGCAAAAGAACTGAAACGGACCCGCTGAAAAAGTGTGTTCCCCCCCAGTGTCATTAAATGCAGCTTAGAAGTGCAGTTAAAAAGGGCATCAATAGGCTTGTGCTCAGCACTTTTGAAATTCCAGCCTCTTAAAGTTTGATGGTCTAAGCCCACGGAAGGCAGTGGAGAGATTCCTCTTGATTTGCACAGACATTGGAACAGGCCCTTTAGGAGCATAAATGAGGATTCAGGAACCTAATTTTAAGCTCCTTTAAAAAAAAAGGCCTCTGCCCTTAATTTGTCCTGTTTTGCCTAGATAGCTGATGTCAGAGCCATAGACCATTAATCCTTATCTGTTGTAAATGTTGTAATCCTTGCTGCTCTGGGCCTTGTGTTACTGGAATGAGGTTGATCTGTCTGAATTTTAAACAGCTCAACCTGTACAAATGTCTGGTCCTAAACCTACATTTAGCTATTTACTCCTCATACACCCAATAGTATAATATCTAGTGTACATCACATACCCTGTTAATTCCATTTTATAATACTGCACATTAGTATATTATCACAGTGAAAGACACACATGGAAGTTTTGGTCTTTGCAATAGCTTCTAAGCAGTATTAAAAGCCCTATAACATAGCCCAATACCATGTAGCAACTGTCTCTTAGCAGCTGTGCTGATAGTCTCTGTGCTGTGAGGCCAGAATATTCCAGTCTTAGACCCAACAGCCAGGTCAAAAACTTTTTCATCAAGAACTAAACTTCTGCATTTTTGCTGGCGTGGCAGAGACGTCTCCTGCCAATAAGTGGGAATTTATTTGTCACTGAAACAGAAAAGAAAAAATCTTTGGAGAGCCACACTGGTTGACAATTAAGTTTTCAGCTGTAATGTATTTTCTTGTGTGATTGAAAAACACTGATTTTGAGCACACACACATGCGTATATATATACACAACAGTATATTTTACTTGGAAGTTACACTGTGTCATCATTTTAAAGATGTTTTCTCTTCCTGCTTACATATTCCAAGCCCCTGAACATATGTCTTTGATGTGCCTGAAAAGACAAACATCTTACCTTGGATTTGAACACATGAATAACTAAGCAAACCCCGTGAGACAGCAGAAAGAATTTGCAAGCACCTAAGACAAAGTCTAAACATGGAAGCAGAGAGGCCAAAATAGAAAACACTGAGTGGAGCATGTTTTCAATTAGAAACAGGAGCAACATCCTTTTCTCATCAGTCCTTAGATATGCTGAAATGACGCTGTAAGGGCTGGAAGTTATTACTGCTCGGGAGTGAAGGAGAATTTTGGCGGGGGTCTAGTGCTAGAGAGTTAAATCATACCTTCCCCTTAAAAGCATGCACAAGATGAGGGACAGGACGCAAGGAGCCCTTCTCCCCTCCTCTACCACACCTGGGCAAGGGCCAGATGTAAACTGGTCCTTGGCACTAAGGAGCACAAGAGAGTTCAGCTAGTGCTGCCACCAATACTAATAGCAGCAGAACAAATGTTCCTGATCAAGATGAAGGCCCCAAGTCATCCATGTATAGGAATGGCTGCACTGAGGGCACATTGGCAATATGTGATGTCCACCCCACTTTCCCTGAAGCTTTCTACCTCCTCCCCATCCCGAGACAGCATGAACCAATGTAGAAGCTTTTTCACCTTGTTCCTGTTGGCACCCATTATCTGCTAGGTAGTTTGGGTCAGGGCCACTTTCTGAGAAGCATAAACGGACCATCTCACCCTAACAGGTTTTCATCCCTGGCACTGGCATACAACCACTCACAATCCTTGACTGATGGTATATAAACGTCTTGTGCTGCTGCAGAGGTGGGAACATCCTACTACATTCTGCTTGTGCTGTCTGTTAATAACAAAACAGAAAATATTATAATATCTCTATTTAAATTCATGGTACTCCCACATCTTGAATACTGTGGACAGATCTGGTTGCCCCATCTCAAAAAGGGTATCTTGGGATTGGAAAAGATTGGATAGAGAGGGATAACTAAAATGATTAGGGGCATGGAACAACTTCCATATGAGGAGAGGTTAAAAAAGACTGGGACTGTTTGGTTTGGGAAAGAGATGATTAAATGGGGATATGACTGAGGTCTATAAAATGAAAACTGGTGTGGAGAAAGCAAATAAGGAAGTGCTAAGTGCTATTTACTCATGACATGAGCACTAGGGGAGGTCACCAAATGAAATTAATAGGTAGCAGGTTTAAAACAAACAAAAGGAAGTAATTCTTCACACAATGCATATTAAGCGCTGGAAATAAAGACCCATAACAGGGTTCAAAAAGGAACGAGATAAATTCATGGAGGATAGGTCCATCAATGGCTATTCCCAGCATGGGCTAGGATTGTGTGCCTTGCTTCCGTGTGCCAGAAGTTGGGAATGAGTGACCAGGGATGGCTCTCTTCATGATTACCCATTCTGTTCATTCCCTCTGAAGCACCTGACATTGGCCACTGTCAGAAAACAGGATACTGAACTTAATGGACCTTTGGTCTGACCTAGCATGGACATTCTTATGTTTTCTGAGGCAAACACCTATACAGTTTACTAATATTATGTATACATTTGTAATCTTGATAGAGTAAAGCACTATGAGGTTATGGGTAGAGATGAGAAAAGTGCAACTAGGTATATACAGTCAGATGAAGCAATTTAGGATTAGTTTGTTCACTATTTGCAGTTTTACTGGAGCAGTAAAATCTGGTTCACAGAAGTTTGTGCAGATTCTTGCCCCAGTTGTAGCTTTCATGGGTTAGCTCTCTTATGAATTTCACTCTGAGCTGGCCAGACAACCATGCCATTGTGCATTCCTGATATGACAAACAAATCCTGCAGCAGGAAAGCGTGGACAACAGCCCTTAGAAAGGCCAGGCTGTCGGAAAAAAAGCCAGCCAACATTGCAGTAGGTAGTGGTAGGGCACAGAAGGGATATGATGGAGATAATGGACCAGATTATGCCATCAAGGAACAGTCCTATGTAGACAGTGATGTGGAGTCACACCACCCTAGTGTCAGCTCCAGACAGCATTGTGCTGCCCAGGACTCATCAAAAGGATAGCCGCTCTTAGGAAAATGCAATATGCACACGTGGTCAGCCACCTCCACCAGTGCGGAATGCTGTCAGACCATGGTGCTACCGGCTCCCATTGGAGAAGCTATCACCTGCAAGGAAATAAAAGGAATGCACCATAGCTAAACCTTGTCCAATGAGAAAGGTTTCTTGCTCCAATGGTAATACTGGCCACATCTGACCCTCTTGTGAGAAGGAATAAAGACATGACAGAAGGGAACAAAAAAGCAGGAAACTGCAAACACAATGTTAGAACAATTTGTAGGTACACATTTCATTGTCTCTCTTTTGACACACAATAGGTGTGTTGTTTTATATTCAAGTAAACCACAAGATTTAGTAACATTCATCTGTTTCTAAGCTTCCTGTAAAAAACCAACTGTGCAGGTGATAAATCTTGTTTGTAATGGTAATAGTAATTAAATAATGCCAAATAAAAATTAGTATTAATTTTTCCACCTTTTGCCAGAAATCTTTCTACTATTGTAAATCATTTTCAACTTGCCCATTAGATTGTGGGTAACCAGGATTTGATGCAATATGTTTGCATTTATTTACTGTGGCAAATCTTTTGAACGCTTGACTGTGAAACTGAGGTCTATTATCAGTCATTACCATATTGGGAATGACATTACTTGCAAAAATGATTTAAATTTATTAATAACTTGTTTGATATTTTCTACTATAGATATTTCAGAAAAATATGAACAATAATTAAGAACCACAACATATGACTGTCCTTTATATTCAAATAGATCTAAACCTACTTTAGACTAGTGACTTACATTTTTTGAACAAACAGCATAGGTTGTTTAGTCCAAGCATTTCTATATTTTTGATATGTCACATTCTTTTATATAATCCTCTGTTTTGATTCATTTGTGGCCAATTCAGAACTTCTCTTGCTCTACATTTACATTTTTCTATGCTTAAATGTCCCTTGTGTATGTGTTCCAAAATCTCTGCTGTTAGCCCTAAAGGAATTACTACTTTGTTACTTTAAACAGAAATCCTTCAATTATTGATAAATCCTCAATAAATTAGTTGGGTGGCTTTGGTATCATTATTTTACCCTTTTTCAATAGTTAAATAACTCTTTGTGAATTCTTATCCTATTTAATTGTTTGTACAATTTATTCCCATGCTCTTTCTGATAAAGGAAACAAATTTTTAAGAACATCTATTTATTCCATATTATTATCATCTTCAATTATATTGGTTACACCATAAACCCTAGAAACAGTGTTAGTGCCAATTAATAATTTGCCTGGCTGACATTCTAGTTTTAAATCATATAAGTACAACTGGAAAAAGTAATATCTGTAGGCCAAGACAATATGTTTGTCATGTTCCTTTCTGATACATTAAGTAATGATCTATGAGCTGTTTCTCCCAGTACCAATCTATCATATGTACATGTGAATGTTTTTGGCATGCAAAAACCAGTGCTAAAGCCTTTTTTCTCTATTTGAGCATACTGATGCACTGTTTTTGACATAGCTCTAGATCAGGGGTGGGCATATACCAGCATGCAGGCTGGATCTAATCCTCCAGGGTTAGTCCCTGGTGGGCCACCACATCTATATTTACCTGTGCCTCCCCAGGTACAAGCGATTGCAGCTCTTGTTAGCTGTGGATTGCTGTTCCTGGCCAATGGGAGCTGTGGGAAGCAGCGTCTAGGTCTGTGACACTTTCTGCAGCTCCATTGGCTGGGAGCTGCGATCCATGGCCAACAGGAGCTGTGATCTGTGGCCAACGGGAGCTGCAATCACTGGTACTTGTGGGGAGACAGGTAAATATAGTGGCGGTGGCCCACCAGGACCTTACCCTCGTGAACCACCATCATTTTATTGCCCACCCTTGCGCTCAGGGCTGGCTCGAGCCATTCCTGCACCCCAGGCAGCAGGCGTGCGATGCATGCGCAGCTCCGCCCCTGGGCACACGGTGCATGCACTGCCCCGCCCCCCCCGGCGTGCTGTGCACCTTACAACTGCAATCAGGCGCGTGGAGCCTGATTGCAGCTCTAAGGGGCGCCGCACGGCCCCCGGCCCCAGGCGCGTAGTGCCCCTTACAGCTGTCATCAGGCACCCGCCATAGGTTGGCGCCCCCAGGCAGCTGCCCGGCTAGCCCCCTCCCTTAATCCAGCCCTGCTTGCGCTAGATGTGTAAGTGATAGGTTTCCAAAGATAAACATGCTATTGTAATACAGCTGCTCCTAGGCCTTGTTTGAATGCAATTGAAAACAATTTTGTACGTCTGTTACTATTAAATATTTTTAATATTGGAGCTGTTTTTATTTATTGCTTAAATTGCTTAAATTCCTATTGAGATTGGCAGTCCCATTTCCACTGATTATTTTTTACTAAATAAAACTTTTGAATTTTTTTACTGCTATTTTAGTAGTCTATTTCCCTAGAAAATTAACCACACATCCTAAAATCTGTAATGACTCTTTATCTTTTGGGTAAGCAAGATTGTCAATGGTTTGTATTCATTGTGGCTTACCCCTGACTGATCTGTTTTCCTTCTAGAAATGTTAATTCTCATACTCTAAATTTTTGTTCTGTTTTAATACTGCTTCTTTTGCTCTAGATAATGTTTGTTCATTTCTATCATGTTTTTCTAAAGTTTTGCCTCATATTTTTATATCATCTATGTACACTTTCATGCCAGCTATATTTTCAAAAATCTTTTCTGTTCTATGAAATCTCAGGGACTACATGTAATCCAAAAGGTAATCTTTTAAAGCAGTAAAGTCCACGAGGTGTGTTAAATATACACAACAATTGATTTTCTTGCGCCAATGGTATTGGTCAAAATCCATTTGAAGCACATGAAGAAAAATATTTTGCTACTGATATTTTTTTTAAATATTTCTTCCCTGGTGGATATTTTAAAGTATTCCCTTTTAACATACTTACTTAAGTCTTTTAGATTTAAACAAACATAGGTCTTCATCTACTATTACTAATGAATTCACTCACTCAGGTAGCTCAGAGGAGTAGCTATGTTAGTTTGCATCTGCAAAAACAATGAATGAAGAGTTCCGTGGCACTTTAGGCCTGGTCTACAGTAGTACCTTAGTCCAAAATTATCCCCCCCCACCTCCCCGCAAGGTCAAATTTGTAAGCGAATCATCTCTACTACCAAGCCTGTTATTCCAGAATAAGGGACTGCAGAATTCAAACTCTGTAGTCCTGCTTTTCATGAGGAATAATTTTAATCCCGAACTTGTAAGTCCAAAATAACATTAATGTGGATGCTCTGGTGCTGCTAATTTGAACTTATTGGCCTCCGGGAGGCCTTCCGCAGCTCCTCAGAGTGCTTCCTGGGCTCTGAGTCCGAGGTAGCGTGTCCACATTAACAGAGCCTGCCTCAGACTACATTTGATTCTTCCCCATAGTGAGGACACAGAACTTCAAATTTGTAAAATCAGTTGCCCAGAAGTTGAATTTAGTAAATTTGAAGTAATCTCCTAATGTACATGGCCTTAGAGACATGGGACATGGCCTTAGAGACTAACAGATTTATTAGGACATAAGCTTTCATGAGTAAAACCCACTTCATCAGATGAATTGGACCTCTTTCTTTTGTTGTCCTTTTATATACCTATGTCTCTGTAAACTCCACTCCAATTCATCTGATGAAGTGTTTTTTACCCAGGAAAGCTTGTGCCCTAATAAACCTGTTAGTCTCTAAGATGCCTGTTGACTTCAGTGGGATTTGCTGATGTTCAGAACCTTTGAAAAATCAGAATCTTGTACATGTAAAGAGCTCTGCGCAACATAATTGCCCTTCAGTAATTTCTAAAGCCCGCACTGGCTGCCAGTTAACTCTGCTCCAACACAAAGCTGCTTAAAACTTCTGATGTGTACTCAGCAGATCTGATTCCAGTCTCAGACATACAATGCAAATCTCTGCACATTTCCCCAAATCTGCTGCCACATATACACATGAAAACCCAAAAGTGAGATTGGCTGGATATAGGCAGGAAGCAAAAGATATTAGAACAGTACACGTGGGAATCAAATTTCATCCCTTCAGAATTCACTAAGAAGAATTTCTTGCACAGTTATGTGAATATTTATTGATATGAAAAAGTTAATTTGGTTTGCTATGGTAGGTACTGTTGCCTTTACAAACTCTCAACAGCAAAAGTATTTCATAGGCAAACATTTATTTTAAAAGGCAGAGGTCATCTTATTTTAGAACTCAGGGTCTAGGTCAAGATTTCACATTGTCCTAAATGAATTACAACATCTACCAAAAGTGCCAAATGTATTTTTAAAATAGTCAAGAAATATACAGAATAGTTGTGGTTTCTGCATGCTCACCAATTTCAGTTAGAGAGTATCTCCCCTTCTTCCATATAACTAAAGCACAGTCTGAATGAGATATGCAATGTATCCTGCAATCTACTATATCAGAGAAAGCAGATTTGTCCAATTGCTTTTAATCTTTGAAGCATACTACATTCAAAATGTGCCTTTATATTTCACTTACTATTATGATGACATTAATCTACTTCAGTATGAAATACCATATACAATGGTTATCTTTTGACAGTTCAAAAACACTGGTCAAAGTCCAATATTCAAAAATCTGGTTACATTTGCTAATGATGACATGAAAAGAAAAACTATCCTGATTTTTACTAATTTGAAAAGCAGCAGGAGATAGCTAGTAAAATGAGCAAAAGAGGCAGAAAACCAGAAAAAGCCAAGTGCAGTCTTGATGTAAGTAAACATAGCTCTACTGACTTGGATAGTGGTGTACCTGCTTATGCCCATTTGCATTAGGTTCTGCAATTACATATTAAAGGAAGGGCTAAGTAAATATACCTGGATACGATCTGAACTTTACTAAAACTCAATCCAAATCAGATTTGTGTTTGAAAATAAAATTAATGTTGCAATGATTTTCTCCCATTCTTTTTTTAATTAAGGGAACTTCTGATGGAAAGAACAGACAACCAGCTCAGGTCTATCCTACAAAATTAATTCCCCCGCCTCTTTTTTTTTTTTTGGTTATAAATTCTGGGTTCCTGTTATTTCCACTCCAGCTTCCAGCTCATCTGCGGAAGTGGGCTTTGCTACTGGTTGTTTTTAAAGTTACAGACTAACACGACTACCCCTCTGAGATCGTAGAATTCAGAACACACAAGAACCTAGAAACAGAGAGAGGGAGAAAACAGACTACCCCCCAAGTTTTTGAGGCATAAACTGCCTAGATTGTCTTAAGATGGTTCTTTCCAGACTGATCTGATCATAGACTTTGTTATACAAAGAAATCTGTAGCCAAAATTCACACACACACACACACACACACACACACACACACACACACACACACTTAAAATGAGAGCTATAATTTTACACATGCCTCGATACATCATAAAAACATGCTTTGTACAAGATTGTTAGTGTGATGATGGGCCAGATTCCATGTGCTGAAGCTGATAAAAGTCAGAGTAAGCCTAGAATTGCTGTCTGTCATCACAATCATTTACTGTAAGCAGGAATATCTTGATCCAAAAAAGGGAATCGAATCCTTTAACTGTAGTCACTCTTCTGACTTGCTTTCTGGGAACTATACTTTTAAATGGAGAGAAATCCATTTGTCATTTTGTTCAGATGCCGCCTGCTACCAAGTTGTCACATGCAGAGTGCACACTTAATCCAAGCTCCTTCCCACTGACACTGTATGGCTACTCTTTGTACGTGGAAGAGTCTAATAATAATCATGGGGGTTGAGTTCAAAGAGGTCGTCTCTAAGAAACTGCTGAGGAAACCTGTCTGCAAATCATGTATAGAAGAGAACATTCTGTGCGAAAAGCTAAAATCAACTGCAAAGGATAACAGGGAGTTGAGACCTCCCAATGAGAGATATTGGAGAGCCAAGAGCACTTGTATCAGACAGACAAAAGAGCTGCTCTGTGCTATTTTACTCCAGTAACTTAAATTTGTTAATCCAGTTATGAAGGGAGGACTTTCCAGTAATGAGAATGGCACTGTTCAGATTCACTAAACTGAACATGCCTCAGCCTAGCAGTAAAGGCCCATTGAATATCCCCAAACAGGAGCTGGACAGTATAAATCCCAGGTGGTTTTCTTTTTTGGGAGGGGTTGGGGTTTTTTGAGGAAACACTGCTGTCTTGGTTTCAACTTAGGTAAATAGCATTTTGTTTCTCTTCAAAATATTTGGGCTACATACTTGACTGGTAAGCAGTTCTTGAGTGGTAGACCATGCATGTAAAACATTACTCCACAACAAAGGGTGAATCTAAGCCCACCCAATATTTTAGTGCCAGTGCTTTGATGTACTAATAACCTTATGGATTAATAGCACTGGTGGATTCCAAAAGGAGCCCCATCCAGCTCATTTAAACAGGAAAATATTGGCTACAATGAGGAATCTCAAGGGTTTGTGGGAGAAATGGGAATTATCCTCAGTGTTCTGGCAGGGAGGCAGATAATCTCTCATCATCAGGGAAAGAAGCAAAAAGTCTCAGTTTCCTCTCTTTCCATTTTATGGAAAACAACTGAATTCCAGGCACATCCTGTTTTCCTGGCACAACCAAACCTGACCTTGCTTTAACCTAGGATAAGAGGAAGCTGCCTACCAAATTTGGTAGTCCTACTTCTTACTGTTTAGAAGGAGTTCTTGAACAAATGGACTCGCAGACAGCTAGATGGATTCACAGACGCACAAATCTCTTTTATTTATACACACACACACACACATAAAATAAAAGTAATGTATTATGTTGCAGGGAAGGTATTCCCCATCACAGGCCTGGGTCATGTTTTGAGGGGAGAAAGAAAAAAGAGCTGTGTGGCCATTTGTTAGGTCCTATGCTCATGGCCCTGATTACCAAAGGTGGCAGTATGTCCCACTGGCTGGGGTCAATAAACATCCCTTTCATTCATAGCAGCATGGCCTAATGGCTAGGTCAACAAGCAGCCCTCTCACTCAGGGCTGCAGGGCCTTATGGCTGGAGTCAATAAGCAGTTCTATTCAGAGCATCATGGCCTCATGGCTAGAGTCAGAGTACCCAGCTCTGTGGGACTGTGTGGCCTATTGGACTGTTGACGAAGTTGGACGCCACTTACAGGAGTGTGGTGCCTATAGGAGGGGGACTCGGTCGCTCCATGCTCCTCTGAGTCCCAGAGCAGGGCTCTGGTGGTGGTAGTGGGGATGTTCATCACTGGATTCAAGAGGATCCTCCTGAAACATGCTGATAGGTTCCCCCCTTCATGCTCCAGAGACAAGTCTAAGTCCCATGGGCTGCTTCCTCGGTGAAGTTCCACGTTTACCCACGTCTAGGGAGTTCTCAGCTGACCTAATTCCAGCTGACATAGTCTCTTTGGGGCTCATCAGGTAGCCTGGAATCTACCTGGAACTCCGTGTGCCCCATGGTTCTGTAGTCAGGGCCAGTAGCAGCTCCCTGGAGAGAGCTTGCAATCTGCATCCTCTCTCTTAAGCAGCCTGCCACCTTTTATATGCTACCTCCAGGCATGTTCCCTGTAAGCTCTGCACTTGTGCGACCACTAAGAAGAGATTCAAATGCTGCCCAGATGATTAGCAGAGTGACCACAGCTAAGTTTTTTTATTCTACTGTTGGTGCATATTCACACATGCCTTCGTGCACACAAAAATTTATTCCACACATGGATGGACAAGATTAGAGGAACATTGGTCTAAGTGTACCCAGCAGGTTCAGAAGTATGGGTTTTTTTTAGCCTGCCAAGCAAAGTTAACCCTTTTGAGGCTGGTGCAGGGATAGGTACGTCCACTACAAATCTAAACAAAATGAAATGATAATGTTGAAAGAAAGTTTTTCAACATTAATCAAAAAGAGAAGGAGAATTGTATTAACCTCTCTCATTTACTGACACCAGTTCAGCTATTGATTTTTATACCATTGTTATCCTTTTAAGGTACTTAGCCTGATAGTTATTTACAGCATAATTTACAATGTTGCCATTAGTCAAGTGTTAAATTATGACCCACAATGGAAAAGTTTTAGATCTGATTTTGAGCAAACTATGATCAAATTTAGAAAAATTGAAAACAGACAGGAAGGTATATTGCATATTTTCTGCAAGAGCAAAAAGGAGGGAAAAAATAACATAAATGGTACAATTTTAATAAAATTCAAATTCAAATGAAGTGTGATAATGAACAAATCATTTGGTAAAAAGTATCCCTCTTAAATCATATTTGGAGACATTGAATGCCATGGTTACACATTTAATTTCCAAAATGATTAAATGCTCCATTATTGTAATAGCTTTGATTGACTGTAACTTTTAAGATATTGCTCTAATGATAAAATTCACTGCAAGAAAAGAGGTATTATATAAGAATGCCTCCTTCAGATATTTATGGAGAGGGGTCATTATTTGTTGATGGTTGTGGTGGCTTTTTGTTTTGTTCTGCAAAAGTTTATAACGAGACAAAATTATTGAAAATAAAGAAGCAAAGAAAAGAAAAAAAGAAAAAAATTGGAAATTCAATAATCAATTCTCAGTTAGCTTATACTTTTAATACTTTAAATTATTTTAGAATTTCATGAACACACAACACAATTTTGAGGCTATTTTATTATTATTATTGAGTCATGGCATATTTCACCTCTGTTACTGCCATACACAGATCCCTTGTTTTGTCCACCCACTCCTCTTCAGCTATTTTAGAAATGGAAAAGAACAGTTTCTAAGTTTTCTATAAGGGTACATCTGCACAACAGTGTTATTTAGGAATAACTGATGTCAATTATTCCGAAATAATATAGTCTGTATCTACACCACTACAAGCAATTATTATTTCAACATAATGTCAAAATAATGTTGAGCTGGAAGACTACTTACTCTGACTCCTGTAACTCATTTTTCAAGGAATAAGGGAAATCAGAGGAAAAGAGATCTCTCTCAGACTTCCTGCTGTGTAGACAGAGCCAAAAGCTCAAATAAGCTATTTCGACTTAAGCTACACAATTTACGTAGCTGAAGTCACATAGCTTAATTCGGCTTTAGCCCTGCTGTGTAGACGTGCCCTAACTGTTGTTCTTCAAAAATGTATTGCCCATGTCCAGACCATTCCATGTTAGTTGTGTGTGCACTACATGCACATTGCCAAAGATTTTTTGCTAAGTAGTATCCATTAGGCTGTCTCTAGCCCTTTCTTGTCCCATGTTCTTATGCACCAGCATAAAGATCACTTCCGGTTCCAAACCCTTGGCATTGGTGACAGGTTCCACTCTAGACTCAACATACATCTGGGTGAAGTTGATGGTACTGCCATTGGGTTTGGGGATGGAGGAGTGGTCCGATGGTGTTGCACTCCATTACCCTACCCTTGTGTGCCTTCACCATGGGAGAGTGCCCCCTCTCTGAACGCTGCTTTTATGTTTCTTCCTCAGCACCAGAGATGGAGGATAGTATTGGGAAATGTATGGTGCCAGGGGACACTAAAAAGTGAAGCCAGAGTGCTCAGTGCTGAATATGAGAGCAACTTGGCTTCAACACCAGTCCTAAAGAGGCTTTCATTAGAATAGCCTCTCCATCTTTCTTCAGACAAGGCAAAAAATCCTGACAAATCTGACAGTGCTGTCTTACATGAGCTTCTCCCAGACACTTTCAGACAACTGAAGTGTGGGTCGCTCTCTGGCACGGGCTTGCTACAGGAAGCACAAGGTTTGAATTCTGCAGGCTGCGGTATGACCAGTCTTGGGGCAAAGGGAGCCCCTCTACAATAAAGGAGGGACTTTAACTATCTACATTAGAATCATATTGATGCTAAGAATAACAACTAAGATACAGAGAAGAAAATCACAGAAAAATGCCTTGCTGAAGCAAGAGAAGCTGTTCCAGCACCTGCTGAGAGTGATATAAAAAGGAAGGGAGATGGTACAGCATCAGCAATGCCACTTGTGCCAGTGCAAAAGCACATGCCACCAGAGGGCAATAGAATTGGCCCAACGGATACAACTGAGGGAAAAATCTCCAACAATGGTGCCCAAGGTGAGCACACACCTTATGTGGACTTGAGCATTCACTCAAAGAATAATATGTTTTCCAACTATAATTTTTTCCTTTTCTTTTCATCCATTCTATGCAGGCAGGATAAGACCTTTCCAGAAGCAAACTACCCATTTAGCTGTATCTGTCTACACACGTGAGTAGTCCTGTGGCATCTTAGAAATTAACAAACATATACATATAGTATCATGGGCTTTTGGGGGCAAAACCCACTTCTTCAGATGTGCCCATGAATGCTCATGATACTCTGTATATTTTAGTTAGTCTCTAAGGTGCCACAGGACTACTCGTTTTTAAAGTTACAGACTAAGATGGCTACCCCCCCTGTGACTTTTTGTCTACACACAGACATACCCTTGTATGTTGTTTGAATCACAGTTAATGTCAAAGGCCCTGAAAGTTGAAACACTTCTACAATATGAAACTTCAGAAAGAATATCCAATAAATGTAACAGTACATGCACAGAGCCACGAACAAATGCACAGGCTTGTTTTTCTCTATGTTTCACAAGTGTTACAGGAAATACCTTTCAACGCTGATCCTGAGAACGAAACCACTGGGCATAAAAAATTCAGGCATAAAAACATTGTCAAATCTACCTCCTTTGTCCAGTTGGGGGAAAATTACTTTAGAACACCAAGCAACAAGTGCATTCTGTTCAGAACCAGAGCATATGAGAAACGAGGGTGTTAATGGATTTGCAAGAGGCCCAGAAAATATGCTGTATTAACTTAAGCTTCAGACTGAGTTGTTTACATCTATGCTTTTTATCAACTAAAAATGTGCCTATTTCCTACTAATATGTCAAAGGCTTATTGTGGCTGGTCCTCGCAGGTACAAGGGAAGAAAGGAGTGAGAAGCTTTTCTCTTTCCTTGCTCCACTGCAGCAGATCCAACCATAATGTGGCTGGGGATAGGAATCACAGCTCCATGCCGGTGTTGCCAGCAGTCTTCCATTAGAGGGTAAGGAGGAGCAAAGTAAGGGCATGTTCTTGACTCCCCTGTATTCCGAGCCAGTTGGGCATAGAGCAGTATGTCTGCTGCACTTCTTCACAAACTGGCAAGGCTCCTTCTGTGATTTCTAGTCTTGTCTACACAAGCTTTTTCAGAAGATCTCCAGCACTAAGGGTATGTCTAGACTACATGGCTCCGTCGACGGAGCCATGTAGATTTGTTTACTGGGCATAGGGAAATGAAGCGGCAATTAAAATAATCGCCGCTTCATTTAAATTTAAATGGCTGCCGCGCTGTGCCGATCAGCTGTTTGTCGGCTCAGCGCGCTAGTCTGTACGCTCCGCGGTCAACATCAAAGGCATTTGTCGACCTCCTGGTAAACCTCATCCCACGAGGCATACCGGGAGGTCGACAAATGCCTTTGATGTTGACCGCGAGCGCCCAGACTAGTGCGCGCTGAGCCGACAAACAGCTGATCGGCACATCGCGCAGCCATTTAAATTTAAATGAAGCGGCGATTATTTAAATCGCCGCTTCATTTCCCTATGCCGGGTAGCCTAATCTACATGCCTCTGTCGCCAGAGGCATGTAGTCTAGACATACCCTAGATGACCCAGTGGTAAAAAGATGCTGGCAGGTAGTTTATACTGATGCTCCTCATCACCAGTTAACATTGATGCTACAGTAGCGGTGAAAGACTTGCTGAACACTTCAGGGCAGATGTAGCCCTGGGTATCTCAGGAAGAACTCTGGCTTCCTGGGCAACATTAATGCTGACATTTCTAAACTCCTCAGTGCTTCACTTTGAACATTGTCTAGCAAAAGGGGGGAGGGTGCATGGATTTTTTTAAGTGAAAAAAAATTATATCAAACACAACCAGAACAACTTGCCCCTATGTGATATCAGCAGGGACTCAGCTAACACCTGAGTTGTAGAAATGGGGAGCCATAATAAGCTGTTGGAACAACCACCAGGGTGGACTATAGAATGCACGTGCCAGGGGATGAAACACTCTTTGGCAGACCACAATGGAGAGCTGAGAATTCAGGTTCCTGGGTTCAGTTCTTTGCTCTTAAGGGAGAGTGTCTGCAAGTGCTTAGAACAGAGGACTGAGTCCTGGGCGCTGTTTGTTGTTCCTGGTATTTGCCATCACATAGTGTTCATCCAGCTCAAAGTGGAAGTATTTGCAAAGGTACAGGGGGTCATCTTATTTTACAGCATTGCCAAGCCCGTATATCTGGCACGTTTTTCTGAAAGGCTGTGTGACTGAATGGACCAGGTTTGAAGCTGCCATATAACAGAGACCGTGAGACAAGAGACTTTAACGCATGACATGGTTGTGTCTAGAAAAGGGTCTTGTGGGGTTGGATAGTAGCATTCTAATAAGGCGTATCTCGGGCCCAACAAGATATTATTAACATCTTTTCCCTTGTTGGGTTTGACACACCCTGTTTCCCAATGACCATCAGCCATTCTTGCTGGCATGAGGAGTTCTGCCCATGCCTGAATGGAACAAAGTCTTGGTATTCAAATCCCTGAACCACATTTAACAGCATAATGATGTACAGCAGCACACTCAGGTTAATACCGTGGTCTCTCTGGACCCACTTATTTCATTACATTAACACATTAGCAGGGGTAACTGAGTGAGGGCGGTGGTGGTAGGGAATTCCACATTTGTTGGAAAGAGGAGACAGCTCGCTATTTAACCTTGCACTTATTTGGAGATCCCAAGGAAAGGGTTGGACTGTTCAAATAAGAGCAGGTGGCCAGTGAGGTCATCAAAGGTACAGGATAACTTATCGCATGGCTCTGCAATGTTTCGTGTGTGTGTAAGTGTGTAAACGTATGAAAGCTGTTTGTCCCATGGTCAAGGCTAGAAATGAGAGCTTTGTAATTCCATTTGGAAAGAGCTGCTGAATTTTTCCACTTGGGACACACACCGCTTGCCCCAAGGCAAGGCAATGGTGGTGACATTTTTCACTATAGGAAACCCAAGATAGGTTAATTGTAAAGGTTTTTATGGTTCCCAATGAGCCTTATATACCCAGACTCATGGCAACAAGGCAGTTGGCGTCATAAGTGGGTGAATATGGAAAATAGCCCCACAAAACACTTCTTCTAACTACCTTAACAACAACCTTTACTACTTCTCCATCCCACAGAGCACTTGAATTAATGGTTGTGCTTCCCACCAGTGCTATAGTCACAGCCTGTTTGGTGGAAACAGTTATATAAGCACTAGCATGAATTACTATTGTGCATAGAGCTGACTCAACATCGCTGTGAAAGCCGTGCTCGTCGGGGCTCGGCTGTCAGAGCGGGGGGGTGAGACGGTCCTCTGTGCTGCAGGCTCTAAAAAGTAGGTCTGTGTGAAGATGATTCAGAATGTGAATAACTCCGATAAGAGCCTCTATGTTCACTCCCATTTGCCCTACTCCCACACCACACTCGGCGTGTCTTCCTACTGATTAATAACAGCTTTTTCTTCCTACATGCTACCAACACCTGACTGTCTATTCTCACTCTACAAAAGTACGTTCCTATAATGCATTCAAAGCACAATTTCGTCTGACACCTTTTTAAGTTAATTCTGTTAAAGTGCGTTTGTGTCTGGGAGAGCTCTGCCTTCCTATGTGGGAACAAATACACTTTAGCTTCTTTTACTACATCTGCTGTCAGATATTCTGTGCCCTCTGTTAAATATCTTGGGCCCCATTCTGCAACAGAGTGTGCTGCACTTACCAGGGAGTGCAGTGCAATGGCCTTTCTGATATGAAGGGGAAGTAGCATCAGAGGCCCTGAGTAAAACTGTTCCGTTTGGCCCAACCCCCACTCATTCCTTAGGTGCCCTTTTTGTGGAATGAAAATGAAACAAACTTAGCTGGTAATAGAATGTACTACAGTCAGCTCTCCCTATTCCCTAGCCCAGCAGCAAAAATTCAGTGCTCACTAGACATTTTACCAAACAATAGGTTTCTCTCTCATTTGCAAATTTGCCTCCTTTTCGGTCCCTATAGGCTCTGGTCTATACCATATACTGTCCACATACTGCATATTAGGTTTTAAATGGAGGGGAGGGAGAGACTACAATAGAAAAATAGTACTTAATATTCATGCAATGGGCCCTCATCTAATCACCTGTACATACCCTTTGAAGGCTGTCTCCCTCATTTGAAGATACTGTGTAGAGATCAGGATTCCCTGCATGGCAAGAAGGCACTCCATCTGCCTATAATTATTTACTGTTGATCTTAGATCCCATTGGATTACAGAGGAGGTCTGCTACTATGACATTTTAAATGCAAAAATAAAAATTTATCAGGCAATGCTTCCAACCCAGGCTACTCCTAGTTGAAAGCATTCTCTTACCCCTTCCAACAACCAAACATAGCAGCCACAGAGACATGCTAGGGGTTGGGAAAGTTCCACCTCCCCCACAAACTGACAAAAAGCCAAGAAACCCAAGACAGACTGACATTGTCATGCTAAAACAATTAACACACATGTAAACCCTAATCTCAATGTGACTGCAACTTCATACTCATATTATTTTCTTTTTATCTGGTCTTTTACCCCTGTAGATAACTGAGGCACAAGCAACATGGAAACAAAGCTGAACAGAAATCTAGGTGCAGTATTCCTCTTTTACGCCATCTAACAATCTAACACAATAATGCATACTGCAACATTCTGCAATCATTACAGCTGCAACAAGCACTATCGCTGCTATACGCCCATACTCCACAGCAGGGCTACTCAACTTTGGAAGCCCTGGGGGCCACAATGATATTCACAGCATATATCGAGGGCTGCAATTTAAATGTGGTTGCATATACATGCAAATATATATGCAAATAGCTTCTTTCACACAATGCCCTGGCACTCCCGGCACCTCCTCCTGGGGGGCTAGAAATGCTGACACCGTGTACTGTCTGTTTGCATCTTTCAATGCTCACCCCGCCTGGGAGACACCTTGCTGTTGTGGAGCGTGTTCCCAGTGGAGGCCATGTTCAAAGGATCCCACCCACGGGCCGTGTGTTAAGCCCCGCATAAACCCAAACTGTACTGCAGGCCATGTGTTGAGTAACCCTGCTCTACAGAGTAGCCATTGCAGATCATGCTCCATATTTAAGTGAATTTCTCTGTGTGGTACTAGTAGGGAAAAAGCAAGGATTAGAAAAAGGGCCTCATCTCATGGCCTGTGCGTGCAGGCGAGGACAGCTCTCATTTGTGCATACAAATGGTGTCAGGGCTTGAAAAGCTGAGCATTCCAAGGGCCCTGTGTGCACTCTTCAGGGAGCGAAAGGCCATCTTAGCAGTGCACAGTGGAAGCAGGGCATGGGAAAGTGAGCAAGACAAGTCAAGTCAATGGGGTGCTGTAGTACTGGTGGATCTCTAATAGCAGATCAAAGCTTTCCTTTGCAGCAAAGAATGGGACGCCACAATATTGTCTCCAGATTTATTGGGATATATGCAGTCTTTCCATGACCATCTCCTGTAATCAGTCTGCAGAGATGGGAATAACAGGCAGTTTCCACTTTCTCACAAGCTGTCATTTCATGTTTGATCAGATATTGTTGCCCTTTATTGTAACAAGCCACTAAATTCCCCCAGTGTGTCACCATGAGTGGGTAGCATTATCCCTAGCATGTAAATATCAGCACAACTGTAACAGGTACAGAATGTACAAAGTGCAGTATGTCTCTACAATGGAGAAAGGCCAAAGAACTAGCATCATTCCCTACCATATACAAACTTTGTATTTTCAACTGCATACAGTTGAGGCCCAAGCCAGCCAAACTCTTTCCATGGGAAGGAGCCCTCCAAACATGCTCTGATGATGTGCTGAAAAATTCTTACAGGTTTTCAGACAATGAGAGCAATGAGATGAGAACAAATGGAATCTGCTCAGTGAGAATAAGGCAAGAACAGTGCAGAAGAGGGACAGGAGTGTTGGCCAGGGTGCTGAATGGAAGAAGTACGTGAGGTGAGGAAATATTTGTGTCATGAATGTGTGATGAAGAGTCCTGAAGCTTGCCCCAGCAGGATTTCATTTCTTCCAATTTAAAATGCTATACAATGGGCCAATGACTTTCTAAATAATACGTTTTTGGTACAAGAGCAATTAAAAACATTTATTTTTACATTTGGGTTATGCTCTATTTCCTCATCCTCCCCATAACCCCAGTAGGATTGAGGGCAAACAACTGAGACGCTGCCGTATCAATTATTTTCAAACCCCAGTCCTTGCAGGGGCAAGACTCAGCAGGGTTTTTCCTGCATAGATAATGTAGGATTATTTTTTATTATTATTATTACATTTGTAATGGTAGTGCTGAGATCAGGGCTTCTTGTACTAGGCACTGTACAAACTCAGAGAGGACACACTGCCCCTGCATGGTGATCAACCCCTGCAGAATGTGGCTAATGCAAGGAAACTGTTTCCAAAATGAGACGTGAATTACCACTAAGCAAGAAGGGCCTTCAAGTCTCTTCAGCAATGAGGTTAATCTGGAACTGTGACATCTCTGCTCCTTTGTTTGTCCAGAATCTGTGTGGGGTAGCATGTCCTTCTCTTCTGCCCTGTTGAACAGGTCCACTTTGAAACAGCTGATAATCTGTTCAGATTTCACACATGGGTTTCATCCTGCGGATAAAATTGCAGATGAATCTGTCAAAATGGCACAATATGTTCTGCAGTTTCTGAACATTCATTTTTTCCATAACTGCGTTCTGTTGTGTACTCTGCTAACAGGTTCAGCTTCACTCTTCTTTTCCTGTTGACCCCTGAGCCACTTCTGCTGGTACAGCCACAGGGAAATCACCTTGGAAATCAACACTGGGGAATTGGAGCGGCACAAGTACATGTCTGTGAGATAGGCTGGACCAGGGGTGGCCAATAATTTTTTGCCAGGGGCCACTTCAGAAATTTTTGAAGTGGCCCTGGGCCACCCAGGAAGGGGTGGAACATCAAGCGGAAGGGGCGGGGCCAAGATACTTCTGGGTTCCCCACCCCCAGACAATTATTGGCCTAGGGGTGAGGGAGTGCCTTTGCCCCCCTCAATTCCCCCTAGGTGCCCATGCCCCTGGTCTGGGAGGAGACTTCCCATGCTCCCCTCCTCCTAGGTCAAATAGGGCCTGGGGTTGGGGGAGCACGCAAAGCCTCCTCCGGTCCGTCCCTCCCCCCCACCCCCCGCAAGCAGCATGCGGTGCTTCAAAGCGCCACGTGCTCCTGGCAGGGCGGAAGGAGTCTTCGTGTGCTCTCCCGCCTTCAGGCCTTTATTGGCCTGGGAACAGCAGGGCCTCCGCGGGCTGGATCCACCCACTTGGCAGGCCGGATCCAGCCTGCAGAGGCCCTTTTGCCCACCCCTGGGCTGGACACTCTCTCCCCCACACAAATTCTCAGGCCCTCTGAGATCTCCAACGGAGGATTTAGCACCAATGAATGACTCAACCACTTTCACTTTCATTAACCAAAACAGGAGAAAACGACTATGGAGCAGTGCAGGGAATTGGCTGGGGTGCACTTTGCAGGCTGAATTACAAGGGCATGTTTTTAGATTCACGTGTCAGAGATGCACTCGGGAAATCTCTCTTTTCAAGCAGCTGTGTCTGTAAATCGTCCAACATACTTTATATTCGTTTCCCTTCATCTTCTCTAACACTTGTCACACATCCCACTATGGCCGCCAACGGGGGAGGAGGGGCGGCAAACGGGGTAACGGGAGATTTAAAAGGGCCCAAGGCTCCCAGGCTCTGCTACCACCACTACCTCAGCTGTGGCCAGAGCCCTGGGCCTTTCAAATCACTGCTGAAGCCCCTGGCAGTGCTGAAGGCTTGACTGGGGGAGGCTATTACCTGGCCCTTCTGCATAAGCCTTGCCCCCTTCTAGAGGACCTGGAGCTGGCTTCCCCCAGGGCCTAGCGAGATCTATCGTCAGCCCTGATCTCAACTTCTTATAACACTTTTCCTTTTTTGGAGATGCTCCCAGCACTCCCTTGATTTTCTGTCTTTTTCCTCCCTCTAAATGGATCAGAATGCAGTGAGCTCCTTCGCACAGATCATCCCAACTTCGTGCCTGCCTCTCCCCTTCACTTTGCTGCCCAACAAGCTAAAAGAACGCAAGCAGAGAAAAGTTGTTTTCCCCCTCTGCCTCCTGCCACCCTGTGCTCACAGAAGGGCCAAAGTTCTTCACCCGGGGCTCCCTTCCACTCCCCCAGGAGATGCAGAACAGAACTATTCCCGAGAGTCTCATAGGCCACCTCCAGCTGCACTGTGGCTCTGGGGATGTGCTCGTAAGGGGTGGAGGCATCTTGTTGGCAAAAGAGCCAACACACTGTGTTCACACATGCTGACTTTTAGTGACAGTGTTGATAGCCTGGTCCCTAAAAGCTGCATAGTGTACTGTAGACATACCCTTAGCCAGCAGAAATAACATCTAACTACATTTGAAGCTGCTACAGCCAGCTCCAGCCACCAGCCAAGTGAAGTTGAGGGCATCGTTCACCACTATGGCCCTCTCTCCTACACATTTACATCAGTATGATACCACATTCCTCAGCTGAAGCTGCCATAACTAAGAGCTCATATAGCTGACAGAGGAGGAGAGAAGAGAAGAGACAGTTGACAGGTAGAGAATAGGGGTGATTGGCTATTCTGGAGTCATCTAGTAAGAGAAGTTCTGCTATTTAAAAAAAAATGTTTCATTTAATGTTTTTTTAATCAAAGATTGTTTTTAACTGTTTTGACAGGATTTGCAGAAAAATGATTGCCGGCCTATGCCAAGGAACAGACTGTGATTATCAGGTCTTTCCTCCTCTAATTGCTGTGACTCTATGATCCTTTAGTACTAGGAAGCAATGGAAATCTGATGGTTGCCAAGCTATAAGGGTGGTATGCTTTCTTCAATATTGTTTAACCAAATGTAAATGAAACTTTTAAAAAATACCAGCCAGAACAATCCGTGCCATACAATTCAGCTATCCAGTACTTCAAACAGCATGAAGATTCTTTCACCCTATATTTGCACCCTAACACAGGGTTCTTGCTGGAAAGTTGTATTCATAGAACAACCCTTAATGCAATGCTATTTGCTCCACTGCAGTGCAAAGGGCCAATGCAAAGGCATACTTCAACCTGTGGGGCCCAGTCCTCATGCTGACCCTTCACACGGGGATGAATTTCACACCTTGCAAGAAGTAGTCCCAGTTGTTGAATAGAGAGACGGATTGTGACAGGTATTTCTAATCCTGTTTTGAAAATTCTTTTGTTAAAATCTATACTGTATGAATTTCCCTTGAGTAAATATTTATTTAGCTTGCTAAGGTATTATAAATAATCACTATCATTTTCCCTTAAAAAGTCATTTCTATTTCCATTCAACACACTTCATAATTTTACCATTTAAGACACACTTGACTGAAGCATGGTATAAAATTGTCAGTCTAAATGCAAATTTCTCTCTAAAAAACTGACATAAATTATGCTGTGATTTATATACAGATAAATCAATAAGTATGAGAGGCTAGTGGATTCAGATGCTTTTCTTGGCATGCTCTAAGTAAAACAAAATGTACTTCACTAAAAAAAATAAAAATGTGCAAGCCTTGGGTCTGGAGTGGTGCCTTTTACAGCTTTTTCTAATATAAAAGAGCAGAGTTACATAACTTTTCATAGCATTATTAATATATGTGCCACAAGTATCAATAGCACATTATAGGAAAATCATAACACTTCTACTGAATTGTACACTCCAGATCTGTAGATACGACACAAACTCAGTGAGAAAATCTTGTTCAATAGCTGAACTGGAGTGGTTCCCCACTACAATGGCTGGAGAAGACTATTTTTCAAAAGACCCTTAATTACAACCAGTCTAATGTACTCTAGTAGTCTTGAAATCATATCTAAAGGACATAAGAAATGGAAAAGAGAAGAAGAAATTGCTGCAGTAATCTGACACATATCACTTAAAGAGGGAAAAGGCAAGAGGAAAAAAAATACCCGGACCGACTCCCAAGGTAAAGTGATAGGAGGCTGCACTCACCGTGGTGTTCAGATATCTGCTAAGTAATAAAAAGATCCAAACAAGCAACAAAGAGGTTCCTAAGATTCACACAAGTCAACTTTATGACCCAGCAAGTAAATCACTGATGAATGACCCTCACACACTCACTTTTCTGCAAGTAAAGATCCAAACCAAAGAAGAAGACATCATTGATCTATGTCTTACTACCAGGAAGGAACTAGTAGAAAACATGAGGCTAGTAGGCAAGTTATTTATCATGAGATCTTTGGATTCAGCAAGATGGATCACAGAACAGCAGAAGAGCTTTGGACTTTAGGACAGCAAATCTGGGGAGTTAAGAAAGGAGAAGATGAAGTCCTGCTGGGAAGCCAACCCCACAGACACAGAACAAATGAAGCAATGTAACTACCAGTTCCCTGAGGCACCACAATAGTGTAGTCAAATCAAAACCCTCTGGTTTGGGGATTTTCAGTATTCTGACCAATAAACAGATACATGAATCTAAAAACCTGTCAATAAAAAAAATATGTCAAGGGAAAATGTTTGACCAATTCTAATAATTAGATCTACAAGTGGGATTCAGTGGGATCTAGAATTATGAAAAACCTGATTCAAAAAACAATTAAACACAGATTGGGGGAAAAAACCCAACAAACCTTGAGGGGAAACAGTTGGAAATGCATTTTATCAATGAGCAGGGGAAAGAGACCCATAGATGACTAAGTCACTGCAAATCTGACCTGCATAAACAACACAGTATGAGGAGCCTTAAGGCCACTGCAATTTGGGACTGCATAGTAAAAGGCCTACATTCCTGATGCAAGACAGTCTCTCTTGTCCTTCCTGCAATGGAGTACAGGAGTCTTCCATGCAGTACAGCCTAACAACTATATTTTACTTTTCCCTTGTACAAGTCTGTGTGAATGTCAATGAATGTTATTTTCTTACATTTGTAAATATTTTAAGTATTTGTAAACCAATAAAAATAGCAATACATTTGAAGAAAACAGTATGGTTTCAGTGCTGATTACTTTATCTGCAAGACACTAATAGATGTGTTGGAACGTGTTGGATTTAACATACCCAGTGTTTCCATTTGCATAAGCCAGTGGAACGGTACTGAAGTCAACTGTGATATCCCTGACAATGATGGTGCATTTGGCCCTATATTTTTACCATTTGTATACTTGCTCACACAAGTGCTCACTCGTCATTTTGCTTATTCTAGATCAGTGTTTCTCAACCTTTTTTTTTATAAAGTACCCCTTTAAACTTTTTTTCTACCATTGCAACACATTTGTTCAAACAACTTAATCGTAGCCAGGTGCGCAAAGAAATGTTTAGGTGTAAAAAGTACAAAAATAATAAAGTGCTGTAAATCTTAAAACAAAAATTCAGTTTTCTCCAATTTTCTGTTGTGTTGATGTACCCCCCAGACTTCTCTTGAGTACCCCTAAGGATACTCGTGCCACTGGTTGAGAAACACTGTTCTAGATCACAGCACACAGCTGAAGTTTGAGGACCTGGGGATGTTCCAGTGGAGAATAAAAATTGATAGTCAGGTATTTCTTTGACACAATCTTGTTTATTTGTAAGAAATGTATAAAGTCCTGTGTCTCTGAACACAGAAGGAATCAAATAGCAGGAAACAGCTTCTTTTGCAAACAGCAACAAGAGGAGTCTTTTCAGCCTGTACTATGATCCAAAAACTTCTCGCAGGTTTCTCCCAGGGTCAGACACCATGCTCCCAGCTGCTCCTTCAGTCTGTGTTGCTCTCTGGTTCAGAACGCTCTCTGTTCTGCCCTCCCCTTCCCACCCTGCTGCACACCATAAAAATAATACGCATCACAAAGCCCATTTGGGTTAGCTGGAGACATTTGAGACCAGGGGAGCCAGTAGCCTCGCTGGACTCCTGGACAGTATGGCACTCCCTCCAAGAAGAGGTGAGGGGCCTGTGCCAGAAGGGTTGGGGCCAGGGAGCACCGCCTGGACCATGGTGCATCCCACCAAACCCACAGCGCTGCCTTGAGCGCACCACGTGGCAGCAATTTATAGGGCCTGGGGCTCTGGGAGTCACTGCAACTGCAGTAGCAGTGGCCAGGAGCCCCAAGCCGTTTTGAATAGCTAGGCCCTGGGACAGTTGCCATCTTCACCTCCCCTTCCCCCCGCCATCCTCCATCATCATGTTAACGGAAAGGTTGTTCACATCCACTCTCAGGCTATGTCTGCACTAAGCAGCTTTTAGCAACAAGGCTGTGTCGACACAGCCTTCCCGCTAAAAGTCAGTGCGTGTAAATGCTGTCTGTCGTCACTTTTGCTAACAAAATACTTCCAGACCTCACAAGCGGCTTTTGCTTTGTCAGTAGGAAAGCACTCCTGCCAACAAAGCAGCATTTACTTGCACTTCCTGTGGCAAAACTTTTGCCTTTTGGAGGGAGAGAGGGTTTAAGCATCTGTGAACAACAAATTTCACTGATCAGTTGCAAATACAGACAAAGCTTCAGTGACATTTTAGCTCCATCTATAACAGGGTTTCACTTGGTTCTGAACAATCAATATTTGAACACACCATCAAAACAATCAGGCAGGTAGCAGAATGGACATTTTTGCGGGGGAATAATCCCGGGTTTCACATGTCAAATACTAGCACAGCTCATCAATTATGTCATGCACATTCAGTCATCTTGAAAATGTTAGCAAGCTTTTCTGGTGACAATTGTGCTACTCAAACTAGGGATGCTAAATTGTGAGTAATTGACTAATTGAATCGTTGACGCAATTTGCATCGACTATTTGATTAGTCGATAGGGCAACTCCGCCTTTGAAGTGTAGCAACAGCTCTACGGCTGTAGAGCTGTTGCTACACTTCCAAGGTGAAAATGCTGCGGGGAGCACAGGTCCAGTGGGGCAGTCCTCCGCTGATCCTGTGCTCCCAATGGCATTTCAAAGCAGCAGCACTGCGTGGAGCCTGGGTCAGCTGGGATTCCACCGCTGACCCCGGGCTCTGTGCGGCGCTGCTGCTTTGAAACACCACAGAGAGCCCAGAGTCAGGGAGCCCAGCTGCTGCTTTGAAGTACCCCAACCTTTTCCCGCCCCCCTTGCTGCCTCTTTCTGATAGAGGCAGTGGGGGGAGGGGGAAGCAACTAGTCAACTAGCCTGTCAACTAGTCATTCACATCCCTCACTAAAACCCCATATTCACTGCTAGAAAGCCCTAGGCCTCACCCTGCTTTGAGGTCTAGCCAAGTGGATCCCTGTGTACTCACAAAGCCCAAGTGATTTCTCTGGGGGATCTTCAGGGCCTAAATTTGCTCTTTTAGTAGATCCTAACTTGCTTCCAATTTCATTACTGGCCACTACTGTCCAGATGTTAATGTGGAAAACAGCTCCCTGCGTTTCTTTCCTGATGGCGTGGAATCTATAGCCATCAGTGAGTTTTGTGCTTGGTACAGTTCTACTTCATTTTCCTCCTGCTATTCTCTGCTCATAGATACCTGTAAACACACATCAGTTACTTAAAATATATCAATTGAACTGTATTATTATTTAATGGGCATTCATTTCAGGAGAGGATTCATTATATTTTAATATATTTCCTATGGTGCAAAAGTATTTTGATAAATAATTCATATTAGAGTCCCAAATTTACAAGACTAATACTATTAGAATCACAGATAAGTAGAATGTACATACTGGTCACATTTATATTTTCAGATTTACATTATTACAATAGTCTTTATTATCTTTGATTTATGAAAGCTGAAGCCCGAAGGGGTAGATAAGTTGTCTTAAGAATTTACTCAATCTTTCAACAAAGTTAAACGGAGAAAAGATGGGGAAAGAGCATTTTCTCCTTCTAGATGTGTAGTTTGTTCAGCTATACAAATATAAACAACAAAAAAGGCATTACTTATTTTAAAAAAATATTACTTGAGTTCCTGTTTTTATTTTACTTATCCAGATAAAAATTCCATTGGAGGCCACAGGGCTAGTATTGCAAGACCAGACCTCCGTACTGAAGCTGCAAAAAATAAAGCCATCACTTATGGTTTTACGATGTGCACATCTGCTCACTGAAAACAGTACCGCAGGCCCGCAGACAGGGGGCAAAGGAGGCAACTGCCCTGGGCCCCCCCCCCCTTCTGGGAGAGCATAGCCAGGGCTCCCCCCACTTGCCTTGGGGCCCAGCAAGTCTGTTGGCTCCTGTGCTGTATTGAAACTCATCATGATCATCTCAACAGTCATCTGATGATACCAACTTCTGGTCACAATCTACTTACACTAGATTTGATCCAGCAATATAGAGGTGAAACAAAACTGTTCCATTAAAGCTTTTTCATTCCAGTACTGGTTAGATCAAATAATATTTCTTTTGTTTTTCTTTTAAACAGAAGTTCGGTGGGATCTTCCATATCTACTGCTGAAAGGCCTGCACTATCTTAATCCTGTCGTTATCACACCTATAGTTCTAGTTCTAGAACAGTGTATGGTGCGCCAACCTCCGTGACCAGTACACACTGCCTTTGCTGAATCCCCAACTCCAGATGCATTGGTTTTAGGCATATTATGGGCAGGGGCAGGACAGGGTATATTCCAAATACTCTAACCTCTAAATAGATGGTCAAGCTACTTTGGGAGGAGAGAAGAAGTAGGAGTCTCTGTACCATTATAAAAATTACCAACTCACCTTTCCAGGGTCTCATTTTGGAGCTTGGCTCAGTGTTTAGGCCAGTCCCTGAAGAAAATCCTCAGTATTTATGATCTGTGTAGAAAGCAGCTTCTAGCTTGGAACTTATTTCTGACAACAGGTTGGGGAGGGAGAAAAAAAGTTGCATTATTCATTAATGAATTTTTTATTATCTTCCACAGTTGCATTATTCATTAAATAAATGTTCATTACTCAGATATTTCACTTTATTATTATTATTATGTCCAAAGAGTGGTTTCCATGAACACTCACACCCCTTCACGCAGCTATGCATTTTTTAAAGCTGTAGAATACATGATAGTGAAAACATAAGTATCACTAGTCAAACATCCGGAAAATCAAACAGCCAGAGATGTTAGTGACAAAATTGTCCCTACAATTTGTACCATTGTTTGGTTAAACATTACAACAAATGTAGGGCCCCTAGTACTGAGTTTACTTGGTTTATTCTTAATATCACAGCAAAATTCTAGACTTCACTCCATTTTGTAAATTACATAAGCATAAGAAATACAACACACAGGATACATAAATGGCTATCTTTCTTATAGCTTCCAAAAATAAGGATCTCTACAAAGAAATGAGGGGTATTGTGAGATCTCCAGTGATTGCCATAAAACCAAATAGAAAAGACAGAAGATAAATCTAAAGGAACCATATAAAATATGCTTTTGACTCTCAGGGGTTAATGGATCATATTTCTGGTGCTACCTTGTTTGTTGTAACTCAGTTTTCACTCTGGATTACAAATAATCCCATAATTCATCATGTTCTGGGCAGTTAAAATATTTATTTCTTTTTGACCTCCCACTAAGTGCATTCAAAGGAAAACAAATGGATTCTACTTGGGGCATGCACAATTTTTGTGCCTGTATCCCAGAAACCTGAAACCATTCCAGCTTTCTTGTGATTGAAAAAAGCTGAGTTGGCTGGGTTAAATCTGTTGTCAATATGCCTGGCTTACATAGTGAAATAGTTTCTTTCTGAGCAAGGGAAAGATTTACTGTAGTCAAGATATGGACTTTAGATATATAAGCATGGATCATGGGATGGGGAATGAGTGATTCTTTATATTTAAAAAAAAAAAGGCACTGTATACCTTAGCAAGAAGCTCTTGCCCTATGAATAATCAAGTTCCTGAATCAACAGACTTTATCTACTCAAACTATCACCCACATCAGAATCCAATTACAGCAAAGCCTACAGAAAACAGGTTTGGCACACTTTAATATTTTGTCATTAATCTAATTTAGCACTGGTTTCAATTACAATGAGGCACGTTTTATTAAGAGATACATTTTGTTTGTTGGCATTTTGATCACATTTTTCCCATATTGTCTCTGATCTAGTTCTCTGGGTACTTTTGCCATGCACACTGCCATAGATTTAGAGATTTTCTCCATTTTGCTAAGAAATCAAACCTGGCACCTCAGAATGAACACAATATTTTTTAAAAATTGGCCTGGAGTTTTTGTAGCAATTATTCCACAGCGATGCAGCTCAAATTGACATCAAAGAACAAATGTATCAGATCACTTGACAACTGGAATAGTTGCTTCAGAAAGAATATAGGCATATAGCTAGAATAAAAAGTTCCTATCCTAAGTAAAATAAGTGTTTTTTTAGGATTAGTACAACATCACTCATATATCAGTCTGATTTAGGTGCCTTTTCCCCCATCAATATGCATGTAACTGCTATTGAAATTGGTTGAAGTTATACAGAGCACAGACCTCTTATTTAGTTTTCATATGAACTGCAGAATTATCTCATTTTCAAGTTTAATAACATACAGAAGAGATGTGGAAATAATTTTATCTTTCTTCCTCCTGAATTTGGCTAAAACCCTGCCGCTTTCCTTCTTACATTCATTGAGGAGAATGTCATCTGCACAATCCTAAATGCTTACAGATATTTACAAGCCTTTGCTTAAAAACCATTCCCAGTTAGAAACGTGCATCTTACGTCTAAAGACCCAAGTCTCTAAGAATTGGAAAAATTTGCTTCAATGTGCATTCCTCAAATGTAAATATAATTGCATATGCTGATAATCTCGAGGGTTTGCGGGATTAACGTAGGCTCATGAATTTATTGCAGTGATCAGAATAATCCTGCGGAAGAGAGATAACAAGAGTGTTGGAAATATTAAAAAGCAACTGCCGAACATTAGGGAGCAGTCACAATGATCCACAGTTGTGCTCATAAAATTACAAACCTGAGACACTTCATGTAGGTCCAAAAAGTGACAGGATTTGAATTCTGATCTTAGGTTTCCAAAGACAGATCATTTCTTGGTAAGGCAAAGGAGTAACAATATCTCTAGGGAAATGTTATACATTGTGGAAAGGCATGAATACATTCAGGGTAAAAACTGAAAGTTAGTATTTCCTCAAATCAAATGAAGTCTGAATTCTGATACTTTGGTGGAACTACACTTGGAGACTCAAATTCTCCAAATTTACCACTCACAGAAACATTTCACTTGTAGCTAGAGAAAGCCTTTAGGCCCCACAACAAAGCCTGCATCTGCCACTCTTCTCCGGCATGGGAGAACTAGAAAAATGGAAAGGAAAATACATAATGCAAGTTGGAATTTATTTTTAAGAGAGTGTTTCCAGCCCTGTCCTTTTCAAAATAGTCTCAAATATATAAAACAGTAGAAACTAAATGTTTGGGTTGAGGAGAAAAAGCAAATGTAATTCATTTTTCCAAACACTGGGCAATGTCTCAGGCTCTCTCTACATTGCAATGATCTATTGGGAAAAGGTACGCAAATTGCGCTCCACAATTTGCGTACCTTTTTCCAATACTTTTTTCGGAAGATGCTTTTCCGAAATTTGACCCGCCTACACTGGGCCAAATTTCAGAAAAGCCTCCTTTTTCAGAAGAGCCTTTCTTCCTCATGGGAGGACGAAGACAGGGCTTCGGAAAGAGTGTGTGTGCTCTTCCACAAAAAAAAGCGGAAGAGCAGACGTGTTCCCTGGACGCGGCAGAGTTTTTCCAGGATACCTCTGGTATCCTGGAAATACTCCATAGTGTAGACATACCCTGTATGTCTCTGTAACAGTCTGTACCACTACATTCACCCCCTTTAAAGAATGATGTTAAAATTTGAACAAAGTATGCCTGGTGTGGTATCGTTTGAAAACTTATGATTCACTGATCATTATTGTCTTGGTAGAATATGCATGGCAACATCTTATGTACAGTTATAAGATTTTACTGTGTGATTTTGCTGCGACATGTGCCAACACGTTCTGGAGGGCAGTCACAAAACGGTTCCCCAGAGACATAAGGCTGGCCTCAGCCAGGTGTCAACAAGATCAAATGGACCATCACCTGATTAAGTGGCTACTGTTCCACAGGGGAGTGTGGGCAAAGAAGCTACATTTTGACAAAGCACCAGCTTGAGGTTTGGGATCACAGAGATTTTGTCCTCAGCTAGAGATGATTCTGGCACAAGTTTTGCCAAGCATAAGAGCTTGTGTGCACTGCGCTATGTCAGTGGGAGATGCTCTCTTGCTCACATTGCTACTCATTGAGGTGGTTCTCTCCTATCTATAGGACAGCTCTCTGCCATCGGCATAACATGGCTTGATGAGCCCTAACATCAGTACAGCTGTGCCCCTGCAAGCTTCTAAGTGTAAGACATGGCCTTAGCCAGTCAGACTGTTAGAATATGTGGTGATAAAGACCTTTGTTTGAATTCACTTGACTTGTTAAGTTACATATGAGCTGTTTTTTACCTTTTCTTTGCTACTAGTTCTAACTTCTATGGTTCATTACTGGTAATCACTTAGCCTATCTTTCTGTAGTTAATCAATGTATTGTCCTATCTAAAGCAGGGTGTTTGGATTGAATTTGGGAAACTTTGCAATAAGAGGATTTGTGCATGTTATTTGCTATTAAATGGGGGCAGGCGGGGGACGCTCCAGCCCAGCTGGGCTCAAGTGGTTTCCCTGCACCCGCCCCAGCCAGGCTGGAGTGCCCCCCACCCCCAACCTGGCTGCTTCTGGCCCTGTGCGCCCTCCACCCACAGTGGGCCATAGGCGGGGGGCTGCTCCCTGGGTGCGGAGTAACCAATTAACCAGTTACCCATTAACATCCCTACTCCCAGCCCACACTACCTCCTCTCAGCCTTGAAATGATATTCAGAGGAGGAAGAGAAGAAACGAGCCCTTCCTAGGGTTACCAGATGGCTTAAAAAAAAAAAATACCAGACACACTTGATCTCAGATCGGGAGGGGGGTGGAATGGCCAAGAGGGGAGCGGGGCTGGCCAGGAGGGGGTTGGGGGAGCGGGGCTGGCCGGGGAGATCGGGGGGGAGAACCAGCCGGTGGGAAGCAGGGCTGGCCGGGAGGGGGCTGGGGGAGCAGGGCTGGCCGGGAAGATTATGGGGGAGAACCAGCCAGTGGGAAGCAGGGCTGGCTGGGAGGGGATTGGGGGAGTGGGCTGGCCGGGGAGATCGGGGAGAACCAGCCGGTGGGAAGCAGGGCTGGCCGGGAGGGGGCTGGGGGAGCGGGCTGGCCGGGGAGATCAGAACCAGCCAGTGGGAAGCAGGGCTGGCTGGGAGGAGGTCGGGGAGCAGGGCTGGCCGAGGGAGATCGGCGGGGGGGAGAACCAGCCCGTGGGAAGCAGGGCTGGCCAGGAGGGGCTGGGGAGAGCAGGGCTGGCCGGGGAGGTCGGGGGTGGGGAACCAGACAGCAGGAAGCAGGGCTGGCCGGGAGGAGCCGGTGGGAGTGGGGCTGGCCAGGAGGGGGTTGGGGGGAGCGGGGCTGGCCAGGGGAGATCGGGCGCGGGGGGAACCAGACAGCGGGAAGCAGGGCTGGCCAGGAGGGAGCCGGTGGGAGCGGGGATGGCCGGGGGAGAACCAGCCGGTGGGGAACGGGGCTGGTCAGCGGAGATCGGGGGGGAGGGGACCAGCCGGCAGGGAGTGGAGCTGGCTGGGAGGGGGTCGTGGGAGCGGGGCTGGCTGGGGGAGAACCAGCCGGTGGGGAGCGGGGCTGGCCATGGGAGAACGGGGTGGTGGGACATTAGCCGGGCGGGAGTGGAGCTGGCCGGGAGCGGGTCGGGGAGAGCGGGGCTGTCTGGGAGAGATCGGGCCGGGGAGGGAAGGGGAGGGAACTGGCTTCCAGCCAGGCAATACACAACTACGTACTGATACTCATAATAATAAAACTAACTTAATTAGAAAATACCAGACATTTCTATGTCCGGCATTTTCTCAATTTATTTCCCGGAGAGAAAGCTCAAAACCGGACACCTGGCAACCCTCTCCTTTCCTATCCCACCTCTCTGCAGTGTGCTGGAGCCAGTTGTTGACACTTTCCCCACAGCACTCTCCCTCTCTCTTCCATTCTGCAGCCAGAGATTTCAAAGCTACCGCAGCACTGATGGGAGAATGAGGGAGAAGTCAAAAACAGTGACCTCTACTGGCAGGAGACCAAATGCCTCCCTCCTTGCCCCACCACTTCCTACTTCTTTCTTCAAAGATACCGAGTCAGCTGCTCAGAACTGGATTTGGACAATGGGAACAGTGCTGGCCAGGCTGGAGCAGTGGACAAGTATGCAAAAAGTCAAACAAGATAAACTCTCCCTACTCTTTAGCTCCAAAATGAGTGAGACTGGAGTGAGTGTTTCAGTCAACACCATAATTGTGCATATTTCTCCCTCCCCTCCCACAAATGTAAAAACAAGAACTCTTGGACCTTGTCAAAATCCAGAAAAGGCCCCAATTCAAGATTCGCTGCAGCTGCACTGATGTTGACCCTAACACCATTAGCACAATCTGTGGAAACCCCAGCACACGGAGCCAACTCCGAGGTGTGTCTACCAGTGCTATGTCTGACTTGATTCTGCTCTCACTGAAGTCATATGCTTTGGACCAGAAGCATTAAGGACCCAGATTCGGCCAGGTGCTGGGTGCTCTTGACCTCCACTGAAATCAGGAGGAACTCTTGAAGGATCAGGATGCAAACAGCATGTATACAAAAGGAAAGTGACTACAAAAGCTTCCATTTTGTTCCTGTTTATTGCTTTTGTGTCTCAGCTCATGCAAATGCAATTCAGACATTTCTATCCTTATTAGTTTACGTTCCATATGACTTCCTTTGCACAGCTGATTTCATGGGTAGCTGATTTCACATGGTTTACACAGAGATTTTGCAACGGCGGAACTATTCCATTTCAGGGTGTCATATTTTAACTAAAATACTTATGCTAGCACAACCCTGGAGTGGCTACAGCAATACCAGTATAAAGCTACTTTATATTTATAGCAGTACAGCGTATTCCTCTTTCTACCCGGGAAAATGACACCAGTACAACGACAAAGCACCTTTATTCCAGTATAACTGGGTCCACCGCAGGAGGATTGTCCTGCCTTTGCATACTAGCCTTGTTAAAGTGGTACAACTTTTGTGTGTCGACAAGCATTTAAACCCCAAGCCTCCAACATTCAAACCAAAATATGTTTGTGACATTTCCTTGTACAAACATTGACTTTTGTGAGGCTGGGGAAATCCTGTTGTGCACAGAGAGGTGAGAGAAATTGATTTTGAAAAGGGCTAATCTATTGGAGCCGTCCTGAGCTCAACTATCTGGGGTTCAGTGTTTTTTAAACTGCTGCAGCTGCTGCTGAGAGGGTCTATTTACAAATGAAAGGGAAATTCACAGTTCATTCGGATGACTCATTCCAAGTTTACTGGGTGGTTCACACGCCTGCCGGAACAGGAAGGCCCTTATTGTGCTCAATTGTTTTCCTGAATGCCTTTATGAACAACAGCAAAAGGAAATATTACAGTTTGGCATTAGGCCATCAAGCTGCTTGGTACTATATAGTGCTTAGAATGCAAAACAGACATCAGCCAAGGCAAACAGATCCGTAGTGCTGCAGTTAGTTTTGCCTGTGTTTCAGATTAACTGCTGCTTTTCACAGCAACCGAGTTAAGACAACAGTTACTCTTTTTTTTTTTTTTTTTATTTAAGTTGGATCATTTATTTTCAATACTTATTTCATGTTCAATAGCCACACAGGACAGCATTTCACAAAGGTGGCTATTACGGCTGCATGCAGACACCAGGGCCTTTTCTGGGCAGCCACAGCCTGCTGGGTATGATTGGGTGAGGGGGGGGGGGCAAAGCAGTGTTCAACACACAAACGGGCACATCCTTGGAGGGGGGCAATGGGACAATTGCTCAAGGGCCTGAGTAGGGAGAATGGGGGGGGGGTCTCTCTTCATGCTCTGTCACCCGCTCTGAGTGCCAACTCCCCAATTCCCATCAGCCGGGAACTGTGGCCAAAGGGAGCTGTGGGGGCAGTGGTGCATGGAGCCCCCCTGCCAGTCACTTCTGGGAACCACCCCACCCCTCCTACACCCCACTCCTCTGCTCCAGCTCAGAGCCCACACACTGAACACATACTCCACCCCAGAGCATATCCCTTCACCTCCTCCCAGTGCCTGCACCTTACACTCCCTCCTGCACCCCACCCCCAGCTTGGTGAAAGTGAGGGTGGGTCGGGGGCAAGCAACAGGAGGGAGCGGGGATGAAGTGAGTGGGGGTAGGGCCTCATAGAAGGGGCAGCACAGGGACATGGTCTCAGGGAAGGGGCAGTCCATGGGATGAGCAAGAGCCTTTGGGCTGGCGCTATTAGAAAGTTGGCAAGCCTACCAAGCAGTCATGTGGAAGCTCCTGGCCTTGCCAGAAGAGCTCGCTGGGTGACAGCAGCACAACCAGCAGTTCACTGGGCACCGCAGACACAGGCAGAACGTGTCAGGCAGAACATGTCCACATGGGCACTACTTGTGCATGCATAGGAGCCCATTGATTTTTCTGCTATGGGGCCCAAAATTCCTCATATAGGTTGAACCTCTCTAGTCCAGCACACTCTGCTCCGACAACACCCAAGGTCCGGCATGATTTTTGTTAGCTGGATGTCCACTTATCATGGCTGCAGCCAAGTTTTCCACAGTCCCACTAAGTGTGTTTACAGCCACCGGTCCTGGCTCTCAATGTTCTGTGCTGTTATTTAGCTCTAATTTATCCCTAAATGTCTTTTAAGAGTCCAGAAAGCAGAAGTGTTGGTAATGCTGCTAGACAATACTGACCTCCCATGGTTCGGCAAATTCTCTAGTTCAGCTAAGCACCGGTAAGGTCCCAAGGGTGCTAGACTAGAGAGGTTCAACCTGTAGCAGACCTGCCTAGAAATATCACTTTTCACTGAAAGAGATTTACTAGCTAATATTTAAAATAAAGGCAAAAGAAACAACAATAATGAAAAAGACAAGAATGTGGAAAGCACATTATTTGTTTCTGTTCTGTTTAAGTCCAGAGAACTGTACATTATTTTACTACTGAGTCTGCATAAATTATGATTTGCACATATGTGTGTGGATGTTTGCTTTTTCCAAAAGTTATTTTAAGAAAAATCATCAGCATTAGTGGCCACACTTAGAACCCACCAAAAAATTTCTTGTGAGATCCCCTGACATAGGAGGTGCTCTGACATCACCACCACAGAGGTGCGACAGTGAAAAGACTCTCAGCCCATGTCTTTAAACGGGAGATTGACACTGCCGTGGTTAATTTTCCAGAATACGATTTAGCAAGTCTAGTTAAGACTCGCTAAATCAAATTCAGAGACCTCACTGGCTGCTGGTACTCCTGCTTCTGTGAAGAGTAAGGGAAGCCAATGGGAGCGCTTTGAGGATGGCAGGGAAACTTGAAACAAGGTATGTTGACTCCAGCCACGTAACTAACATAACTTGAGTTGCATATCTTGATTAGGTGTTCCCCCTTTTAATGTAGACCTGGCCTCACAAACATCAGCTTCTGGAATTGTTTACTCTGAAGAGTCAAGCACTACAGCAACAGAAACAGCCAGTCCACCTAATCTCTTAGCCACAGATGAATCTTATAGACTTATTGCATCAAATGCGACCCCAGCTCCTGGCCTCCAACAGATGAATTGTGATATGGTCCAAATACTTCTCTCTGCATCTGTGTGAGTTCATTCATCCATATAAATTCAGACTCAACTTCCACTGCAGCCAATTTTCTGGCCAGAATTTTTTTCTGTTTTGGCTGAAAAATACAAGTTTGGGCATAACTGAAGTCAGGTCAATTTGTTTTCAACTCAAAATGCCTTTTTTTTTTTTTTTTTTGAACTTTACTACAGTTTTATTTTTAAAAAAGTTTAAAGAGTCAAAAGTTAAAAAAAACTTTTCTTCAAAGGTCATACAAAATGTTTCGGTCAATCTGAAACTTTTTAAAAATATTTTTGTCTCAACCACTGAATAGAAAAAATGATTATTCACATAGCTTTAATCCCTACTTCTTATAGCTTTTACTAGAGCTATAAATGATACAAAAGTGCCCAGATTCTACTGTGATGGGAGCCATGTAAAAAGATACATAAGAGAATAGTTAAAACAACTACAAGCAAAATGTTGGGCACTTACTGCACAGTTGGTATGCATCACCATCACTCCATTGATTTAAATGGAACTACACCAATTTACACCAGCTGAAACTCTAACTCTAAAACTACATGGCTAATAATGTGGTCATCCCAACACATGGCAATAAGAACTTTATAGCAGACCACCTGGTATGTTATAAGTATAACAGTCATGCAAGTCATAACCCCTAAAGTCCAGGTTAGTTTTCATTGTAATCTCATAATTAAACAAGCTCATCAGTTCCTGTAAAATTTTACATTTTACACTGACATTTTACACTTAGTTTTTTCACTTGAATATTTTAAGTATGAGCAAAATCCCAGCCGCCATTTTGAAAGCAGACTAAAGTAGGAGTTTTTTCCCTCTTTCCTCTAAAAACAAAAATAAAAAAGTCAGCAGGTTTCTTGATGAACAGTGTAGACTACTGAACAATCAGCCTATGCCAATTTATACCAGAGGGGGATCGGACTCAAGTTGTTTTGCTAAGTTTGAAAAGAGTTTCAAAATAAAAGAGCTGTGAATATTGTTGCAAATGGGAGACTGAAAATGCACAGTAGAAATTTCCAAGTCATGTGACATGCACACAAAGTGACAAATCCTTCACCTAGTGCCAGCCCAGTGAGGCAGATCCAGGTCCTGGTAGGTGTGTGCCTCCCTGCAGATCAGGGAGTTAATCTGAATGAGATTTCTACGACCTCTGCAGAGGAACAGGAGAGAGGCCACTACTCTGTAAATCCTTCAGCCCAACTTCTCTCATCACCTTCTCCTATCCTGTACCCTGAGGGGACCCTATAAAGAAGGGCTCTGCTCCACACAAGGGGTGAATAACCCTTACTTGCCTCCACAATTACTGCTTCTCTCCCACACAGTGGAAATGCATTAGCTCCACTGGTGTGGAAGCAGAGGCAAGAATTAGTCCTGAAAGGTGGATGTGGTGGTGTGAACACACATCCAGGTAGTTAACTGCACAGATATTTGGTTCCAGGAGAAACTCAGCAGCTGAAGCCAGAGATTGTATGGTTAACTGGAGGGGTTCAATGGCTTTGAAGCAATGTGGGGGGAGGGGGGAGGCGGGGGGGGGAGCTTGCAAGGCAGGATGAGGCCTGTTCTTTGTAATTTTGTCTCTGAAGGCTTTTACATGAGAACTACGGCCAACTGGCTATATAGCCATAGGTGTACCATTAACTGGCATAAAATAATGGTATTTGGGGTAATATAAAGATTTGACTGGCACTTTCACCTATAGCTTTACTGCAAACGGTATTCATGAGTTACAAAAGCCACCTGTTAAAAACAACACCCTATGGTTTATATAATTAACCAATATCATGTACATTTCAATTGTAATTTAATTGTAATTTGTAATATTCTAGGTCATCAATTATCTTTTAGTTTCTGTGTTAGTAAAATGTTAAAGTTAAAAAAAAGTGAACATAAAGGGTCATGCACAAAGATGAACTGAAATTTGGGGTTTAATTTGAATCAATAGTCATAGAAAATTGTTTCCACTATGTGCTCAACTTTGCTTAGTATAATCCCACAGGTGAAATAACACGATATGTTATGCATAGAAAAGCTGTTTAGGACATTTTTTAGGGATTCCAAAATGTATTATTTATGATTTTCCTCTGCCTTGGAAGGTTCTACCATTGTACTAATGGCAACTACAACTTTCAGGTGAAGAGGTTTGAAAAATCTGCACCAAGAAACAACTCTCTGAAAGACTCCTAACACAGCTTTTGGTGGAACATATGGCACACAGAGGGAACATGTGATATAGAGTCATTATTGGCATTTGTTTGGGATAAACGGCATAATTCCCACTGGGCTTTGCCGCTCATGAGTAGTATGGTTATCCCAAATTCACAGCAATAAATCTCTAGATTGCACCACATCATCAAACACACACACATATGTATGAGACAGGGAGAGAGCACACATATGAAAGTGGTTTATAGTTGCATCACTCAAATAGTGGAATCATGAGCAAATTACACTGATCATTCCAGTACATAGTTTACATGTGGGCATATATGTGAAAATAGGAAATATATGAAAGCAAAAGGCCTAGATCAGAAGTTTAATATCAGTTTGGTATTTACAAAAAGCAGTAAAATAAAAAAAAGAAACCGATAAAGGGACTAATCCTAAAAAGTGCAGAGCAGCTTCATGTTCCATCAAAATCAATAGATATTGGGAGTGCACTGAAGATCGGCATCCAGATCAGACACACAAAAATCTTTATCTTAAACAGAGGATACAGATCAGTGCTCCAGTCCAAGTGATCAACTCCAATCCAACACAAGTCAGCTTTTAGCTGCCAAGACAAGAAGCATCTTGGAGATGCTGTCGACTGACAGGAGGATCTCTGGGTACACACCATGCCATTTTGCCATTTATGTATCCTATCCTGAAATCTTTCTTCCATGAACAGTTCCATTGGTGACAAGGCTTTGATTCTCCAAACCCTTGTGAAGCATACAGCAGGCAGCCAAAAAGAAGTCAGTGTTGCTAATGCCGGTTTCTATCTGTGTAGCTGAGAACAGAATCTGGCCAAATATCTGATATGAAGTAGAGCAGTGTTATGAAAATAACAAAGTTTAACGGATCATTAAATAATTGAACCCCCTCATTCCCTGCAGGGCAAGGAGGGAAGCACCAAATGTTAACTATTTCATCTAATAATAAAGAGCTTCACAAATATGCCCACAAAACACACAGAATGTAATGGAGAAACTTGGTTCAATTGGGACTGGGGAATCTGAGCCGGGGGATAAGGAAGTGGCAGATTTCTTAAACAGTTGCTTTCCTTCTGTCATTACAGGAAGGGAAGGATTGCCTCAGTCAGGGATATTTCATGGTATGTGGAGTTTGATAGTCGGCTGGTAGTATATTTACCATCCGTCTAATTTTCCCAGAAAACTCCTGACCTTAGATGACGCTGTCCTGAAGCCCAAGAGGATGGTGATGTTATCTAGCTGCTCTTGTCTTGTTTACAGTTGTACCTGCATAACATTTTGTTCTGGAATGGGTTCCCTGGACCAAAATTAGAAATATCACTCATTGCCAAATGCCCACAAAATAAGGAATTAAACGGTGATAGTCACTCTGGGTAGCATTATTTAAAGATTGGAGACTTTGAAGGGCAAGCAAAGGTCTAGACGCCGGTCACCTCCATCTATGAGTTTAAAAGAAATGAAGATGGAAAGGATCAAAATCAGCTGCTAACTGTAAGCATTCTCTAATGAGATGGAAGATTCCTGAAGATTGTAGCCTGGCAAATCGAACAATAGTTTTCAAAGAGGAGAGAAAAGGCATTGTGTCACACTAAACAACACGGCCCACTTAGATTAACAGCAGTTGGGGATGAATGTGGAATTTAGCAAGCCACCGTGTAGAATAAAATCCAACATGCAATTTGATTGGAGCCAGTCCATGTCAATTTATTTGGACCAAAATCTTGTTTGAGGTGCAGCCCTTCTCTGAAAAATGATTCCGTAAAAATGATTCTGCATAATGCTTTGGCACCATGTAATATTGTATTTGCTTCTGTGGCGGAAGCTCCATGCTTAAGAAATAGCCCAATCCATGTGAGAGAGACTAGAGCAGAGAGATTGAAGCCACGACACAGCTTTTACTGGTCAGAGGCTCAGCAAAGCCCCTAGAAGAAACTACAGGATCAATGGCAAAAGTCGTTTTCACCACAGTCTAACTGGCTATGCATTCAGCTACACAGAGCCACCTACAATATTCTGCAACAGCCCTGGAGTCAAGTGAAAACCATAAGGTTACGCATGGGGTTTCACATGTACTGTCTCTTATTGAGTTCCATATCAAATGCCCCAAGCTTCCTCTTGCTAGCCCTGGGAACTCAGCCTGAGCTCTGAGGATCAAGATGGCTCTTTCCTTCTCATGGATCACAACCAACAATAAAGTTATTGTCGGGAAAACCACTACAGCATTTATATTTGTGCATCTATAAGGTAAGCCCACAGTGACATCTGTGCAACCCCAGGGCTGTGCATGTGTGACTGACTGAAAGTTAGCAAACAATTCTGCTAAAGATGCACAAAGCAGAATAGAATATAGATTCTTTTCTCTAACCAAGGCTCTAAAGGCTTAAATAGGATTAATGAAGAGTGAAAACCTCTGTCGCCAATATCAAGAAGCAGATACATACAAAAAGCAGACCTACTGGGTGGAGGGCATCTTTTATCTTAATGTTTCAGAGTAGAACTGCAACTTAACCAACTGGTTGAAAATTCCTCAGTTAGTGACTGGTATGGAGACAAGTACCACAGATGTAACAGGCAGATAGAACTGAGGTTTTCAAAGCCGACAATGTGAATTTAACTGGATGTTCCCACTCAAGGTAGTTGTGGGGCTAATAGACCTATTCATCTTGGAAAATACCAAATATAAGTTTTCTCACTATTATCTGAGGTGACCTTGAAGTTTACAATCTAAACTCACCCTAGAAATGGAAACATTAACTTTCCACATAAAAATTATTTTTTTAAATGGAACAATAAATAGCAAATGCATAGAAGAAAGAGCCAAACCTTTACCCCAAAAACTAAAACCAAAATTGTGTTGGAGGTTTGTGGGGTTTGCTGTTGATGGGGTGTTTGGCTTGGTTGGTTGGTCAAAAATCTGCTAAGATTTGCTTAACTTTTTTTACTTCGTTGGTGTGTACTTCTCAACTTCCGGTTCTTGCTGAAAGCAACCAAGATGCTTTAAGAGAGGCTTTTTTCCCCATTGTATTTCTGGCCAGTACAGAGGAAGAAATTTCCAGATCTGACAAGAATTTAAAAAACAATTAAAACATCAGATAGTTTGGATGCTCATCCAGCCAAAGCTTTTACAGCAGCTATGACTAACGCCCATGATCACACTGATAATACCACCTTCAGGGCAGACTGCAAGGAGCAGAGCAGACAATCCCCAAAACTGGTGCTTTACTCTACGATTAGATTAACCAGACCAGTAACAAAAGAGCTTCTCAGACCATACTGGTTAAACAGACACCAAAATCTAATATAGAGAGAGCTTTCTGAAAACCTATTTCATCATAGGTGAGGTTCTTTCTATACCAAGTCAACAGAACTTTCAGACCTTATCCAAATATCACAATGTCAGCCAATTCGTAGTAAGTTAAACTAAGGATTTAATAAGGGAAGAAAGTTACAAATAGTTAATAGATCATATACATACAAATTATTGCTAAGTCCTCATATCAGGTTTGTAGCAATGATAGAATAGACTGCTGGCTTTTAAAGTCTCACTCTGGCAACTTTCAAAAAAATTGAAAGGTCCTTAGTCTACAGTACAAGATGTTCCTTTTAGTTATAAATCCATAATCAAGAGAATTAGAGCAGGAAAGAAGCAACATGGAAGCGTATCTTTTTATATCCTCTATCATGTGCATGGAAATTTACAGTTACAAATGAAGCTCTGTCTGTAGAAAGTTATTTTCCAAGATGAAGTCCAGTGTCTCATGAGCATATCACATGGCACATGTTTTGCTGAATCACAGGGATTGTCCATTGGTTCCTCCCTGACTTGTGGCATCCACAGGAAGATCTACTAAGCAGGATGAGTTTCTTCAATGGTCCATTGCAAGCGTGAAGTGTCCTGGATAGATCACCAACATGTAGTTGTCTAGCCTGGATGTAAATTCTGTCTGAGGGTTGTTATGCAGGAACACAATACATGTTTAAGATACAAGTATGTAGCCAATATTCACAACTTCAGATGCAAAGATGATACATGCATACAAATTGGATAATCATGCTTAGCAAAGTGTAACTTTTCCATGAACACCTTACATGACGTATTTTGTACAAGATTTGTTGCCATTTTAGAGCTGTGGTAGAGGTAGACAGAATGATACAAATGGTCATCTCTCTCATACCAGGCTATTGTTAATCATACAACTGGGAAAATAACTAATACTTGCTGTAGGAAGGTGTCTTGTCTATAATGTGTAAATTATTTAAAGAGAACAACAAATGGTACATTTCAAAAAGTTTGTGCATAGTAATAATGTAGCCATTGCTTAAAGAAGTTGCCACTCCTAAGTCACTCGCTATGACCTTTGTATGGAAAATCCCAGCTGATGCAGACCAAAGTCTGCCAGCAATGCATTACAATGAGAGGTAAAAGGGAAATGGTTCTTCTGTCTCACAAAAATTTTCAAGATTTTCTGTTGCACTTTGCAACAAAACAGAGACCTTTTGAAGTACGTACACACACACAAAACACCTACAGATAGAAGGGCCCTAGAATAGCCTTGTAGTAGGAAACATACATTGCAGGTGAAAGACCCAGTTTGGAATTCCCACTGTAGCCAATTTGGAGCAAGGACTCAAACAGAGGCATCCCATGTAGTAGCCTGACCCCTTGGCTGTTCTGCTGTCAGTCTCTCTCTCCCTCCCTCTGTGACCAGATATTCCATCTTGTGCCTCAGAAAGCCCTCTTGAAACTTCGTTGAACCTGCTACATTCCCGCAAAAAGTTTTGTTTTCAACAACCTGGTATTTTCCAATAAAAAACATGCTGGACCAGCCCTATTTAAAACCAAAATCATGAATTAAATGAAACAGTTTAATCACCTTGATCAAACAGTTTAATCGCCTTCAGCCCACATGTACATTGCACAAATGACAACATGTCTTCCATTCTCCTCGCATCCTGGCCTTCCTTCTCCATGTGCAGCCATGTCTTTTCACTATAAAATACTCTCATCTCTTTGAAGGTCAGCCAAGTAGTCATTTCAGTTCCTGTAGGTACCATACAGTGACAGCTGACATCCATCAATTGTCAGTGAGCCTCGCTATATACGTGGCCCACTGCATTTTACTATATCTACTCTCAACAAGGACGTCCTGCACGCCACTCTGCTGTCTGATCACTTCATTAGGAACTTGGTTGCAGACTGAAATTCCCAACATTCTTTTTTCCATTGCCCTCTCTGTGATAGACAGTTGCTGCTCCTTTGTCCTCATCAGCACCCATGTTTCGCTGCCTTACAACACTGCTGGCAGTACTGATGAGTTGAAGAGACTGGCACATGTTACTGGTTTGATTTTTCCTTGGAGGACATCCTTGATAGAATTGAATGCCAGCCCACTTCATTCGCAAGAGTTTACCTTCCTGATCATGGTGCCAAGTAACTTCTTGGCCCCAGTAGACCAATTGCTCAACTTCTTCTATTTGTTCTCCCTTGACTGTTATATTTGGGCTTTTGGCAAGGAATCAGACTGCATACATTTCATTTTGCAGTCTAAATTGGCTGCTTTTTGTGTTGAGTTCTCACAGCATTTTCTGTAGCTTGGTAGTATTTTTGGCCATCAACATGCATGAATCTGAGATGGTGTAAGTGCTCTTTGTTAATGTTGATTCTGCTCTTAAAATTCATCTGCCTCATTACCATTTTGAGACAGTCTGTAAAGAATTTTGGTGAAAATATGTTCCTTCCTTTCACATCCTTCTTAACTGGGATATAAAGGGGAGTGTCAGAACAGTTTAATATCAGTGATATTTTTAATCTTTCATGAATGGGGTAAAATATGTTCTATTTTCTCTCTCGAGTCACTATCATATAATGGTCTTTTCAAGTAGAGCTGTCATTGTGGTTTCCTGGATTTCCTCAGCCTCTTTGGAATGCTTGTAAATTCCCATGGCTGATAGTAAGCTAAGCAATTTTTAAAAAGCCATAGTAAATACCACGTCAGTGGTGTAAGCCCTTTTCTTCTCTTTTTTTTAATTTTTTTTTGGTTGAGCATGAACATTAGGAGATTATTATCAGCTTCTGACCTAACTTCAAAACAGTTCCAGCTGGGAAAACATCCATTTGTCCATTTTGCACCCTCAATTATACTCTTGCACCAAACTCAATCTTCACTATAAAATGGACACATTTTATTCTACTAATGGTTTGAGATATTAAATGGCCCTGAATGGAGAGTTTATTTTACCAAAGTACTTGAAGAAATCAGTCTAGTAAATGGATGTAGTAATGGGGGTGGGGAGGAAATCACTCGTTATTGTCTTATTACCTGCTATAGAGTAGAATGCCTAAAGAGAATAAAACGTAAATCCATTGTAATATTTCTATGTTCAGTAACTGGATACTTAATATCTGCCATTTATTTTTATTCATTGAAAATTACTTGAAAAAAGAAAACAAGTTACATATAAAAAGACTATATATAACATCAGAAGAGAATTATTAGACCTCAGAATATCAGACCCTTATTCTGACCACAGCTGCATTGGGCTTTTCATTCTCACAATATGCTAAAGACAGTAAAGTTGCTCTGCTGGAAATGAGATCAGAACTGAGTCTGCATGATTGGATATTATTGTCCTGGGGAGACTAGAATATGACCATCCTGATTATTTATTGTGACTGCACTTCTCCTCCCCTTATACATACTGAGTTGTACATTATTCCACAAATGGTCCCATAACTTATGAAGTAAGGTACTACTTCGTGTGAACAAAAATGGCAAAGTCTGGCCCTAGTGTTCAGGGAAAATAGATAACCCCAGGTTTTATTATGCTTCCAAGATAATGTTTGTTATGAAGAAATTCTGAATAATCTACTACTCCCAGAGAAATGACGACTTTGAAAGAACACAGTAATAGTACTCAAAGCTTACAAATGAATTCGATAAAGTGTAAGCATTTAAACTGCTCAACAATTTAATGAGTGGCTCAAAAGTCAGGAGTCACATTCAAAAATAATGAAAAAAATCAGTCTATACAGGAAATTCAAAACTATTTCACTCAAAGACAGAATAATAAACTTACAGAACTAATTGCCAAATAAGATCATGGAAACAAGTACTGTAGTATAAGTGGGTTGAAGAGATGTCTTGGCACTTTTATGGAGAGAGAAGGGATTAAAGGATACCATGACAGAGCAGAGAACTGGAGCTAAGATAAACTTAAAAGGGGACAGACTTTTAGGTCAAGTGGCTTCTTCCTTTCCAGTCATTCCTTTTATGTCCTTATTCCCTAACACACCATGTCAGCTTGAATAAACAATCACTAAAGCTTAGATGAGTAATGGACCTCTTCCATACGGCAAGGGGGCAAAAGAAGCACCCTCTTCTCCTTCACTCCACTATAAAAGTAATGGCTAACACACAGGAACAGCCTTTCTTCTCTTGATAGAATATGGTCCATTTGACCTGCTCCGACTGATTTCAGATATAGAAGTATCTAATATCACCTCCTTCCTGTAACAGTTTCCTCTTCAGTCCCATTTACTGCCATCACTCAGCTATCCAGGTGGCAGAAATCATCAAACAATGAAAGAGTACAATGTTACAAACCACAGCATATGTCCTAAATTACACTTCATCAGTGACTTTATACACACCCCACCCAGCACTCTCCCAGTATTATCATGGGTTTAATCACATACCATGCTGAAAAGAATGTGGCGTTATCAAATTTTCCTTCAAGTTGAAAAAGACTTCAATTATTCTGTTCTGTCATTACGAACTGTTTTGTCTCAAACAGAGTGCACAAGATGCCAATGGATTTAAATTAGCAGCTATTATCCAATAGGGCTACGTCTACCATCCAATTGGGGGACCATCCAATGTGAAAGGTGCCTGCTGGTGGAATCTCTCAGGCAGCAGGTGGGAGAGCTACAGGAGAAGGTGGGCTAGGTTGAGAAGCATCCGAATCCACGAGCAATTTCTGGACAGTGTTCATGTGGAGGCAGCTGAGGTAGCTGTCCCAGTACAGAAGACTGCTGACACACCATGGGTGGAGGAGGAGACGGCTCAGGGTGGACACTGGCAGCTGGTTACTTCTGGCAGCAGGCAGTGCTCCACCCCTGCTCCAAACTCTCCTGCTGTGGTACTAGGAAACCATTATGCTCTTCTTGATACAGGAGATAAGGAATCACCCCCTCCAACAGAGGAGGAGAAGCCTCGTACCCCCAAGGCTGGGAGGTCTGCTGAGACCACTGAGAATAGGAAATGTAGGGTAGTGGTGGTTGGAGACTCTCTTCTGAGGGGGACGGAGGCGCCCATCTGTCGCCCTGACATTTCATCTTGGGAGGTATGCTGCCTGCCGGGGGCCTGTATCCGAGATGTTACGGAGGCATTGTCGAGGATTATCCAGTCCTCTGACTACTACCCCATGCTACTCATCCATGTGGGCACAAATGATACTGCGAGGTGTGACACTGAGCGGATCAAGAGTGACTACAGGGCTCTGGGTGTACTGGTGAAGGAGTGTGGAGCACAGGTGGTATTCTCTTCGATCCTTCCTGTCAAAGGTAGGGGCCCGGGCAGAGACAGGTGCAGCCTGGAGGTGAATGCCTGGCTGTGAAGATGGTGTTGCCAAGAGGGCTTTGGCTTCCTCGATCACAGGATGCTATTCCAGGAAGGACTGCTAGGCAGAGATGGCATTCACCTTTCAAGGAGGGGGAAGACCCTATTTGGACATAGGCTGGCTAACCTAGTGAGGAGGGCTTTAAACTAGGTTCGACGGGGACAGGTGAGCAAAGTCCATGGGTAAGTGGAGAACATGGAGACTTGGGAGATGGGTCGGAAATGGGAGGGATCGTGGGCTATAATGGCAGAGGGAGAGGAGGGTCAGGGCAAAACTGGGAGGCAATATCAAATCAGTATCTTACATGCCTATATACAAATGCAAGAAGTATGGGTAATAAGCAGGAAGAACTGGAAGTGCTAATAAATAAATACAACTATGACATTGTTGGCATCACAGAAACTTGGTGGGATAATACACATGACAGCAGTTTTCAGGTATCTAAAAGGGTGTTACAAGGAGGAGGGAGAAAACTTGGCCTCTGAGGATAGAACAAGAAGCAATGGGCTTAAACTGCAGCAAGGGAGGTTTAGGTTGGACATTAGGAAAAAGTTCCTAACTGTCAGGGTGGTCAAACACTGGAATAAATTGCCTAGAGAGCATAGGCGTGCGCAGCACATTTCATTAGGGTGTGCACCCAAATAATTTTTTTAAAATGTACTTTGACCCCCATTAGCCACACCCCCTGACCCAGATTAGCCACGCCTCTGGAGGTAACACTCTCGGTGCAAGATGGACACATGACCAGAAGTAAAAGGTGTCATGTGACCCCCCAAGGACTTTTCCCACCATCCTCTTACCAATAGGGATTAGTTTGGCCCCCACCAAACCCCCCTCATGCAACTATCCTGCAATTGCATTAACCTAATGTGTGTGACATTAACTCGGGTGGCAGAAAGGCTGGGGGAAGTGTCCCCTCTAAGAGTTTCCTCCCATGAGCAGAATACATTTTGTGTTGTGCACCAGTACTGAGTTTGTGGCTTTTTTGGATGTGCCACTGTGGCACCCAAGTTATTAATAAATAGCTTAGGGTATGTCTACACTGCCACTCTACTTCGAACTAGGGTGGCTAATGTAGGCATTCGAACTTGCAAATGAAGCCCAGGATTTAAATATCCCGGGCTTCATTTGCATGTTCCCGGCCGGGCGCCATTTTTAAATGCCCGTAGTTCGAACTACCTGCCCGTGGCTACACGCAGCACCGACTAGGTAGTTCGAATTAAAGCTCCTAATTCGAACTACCGTTATTCTTCCTGCAACCCCTCACCCACCTCTGCTGTTCTGACTCCTGCCCTTCTCACTGCCCTCAGCATTCCTGAGACCTGCCCCCCTCCACCAGCCCTTCTCTCCCGCCTGCCCGTGCCCACTCCTCCAGGAGCCCCACTCTGATCATGTGAGCTACCCCTCCTTATCCCCTCTCCTAACACCTCCCTCTACACACCTGCCCTGCCTCTCCCCTCTGGTGCTGGTCCCTCCCCTGCAGGTGTTTGCCCTTCTGCTTCACCTCCAGAATCTCCTGGCACCTGCACCTTCCCTTACCCCTGCACCCTCCTGGTGCGTCCCCCTTCCCTCACTGCCCCTGCCCCTTTGCCCTCATTTCCCCTGATGCCCACCCCTCACCACCCTCTGCCCCGTTCCCCTCATTCCCCTGTGCCCTCACACATGCCTTGCTCCATCCCCGCCTTCCTCATGCCCACCCCTTCTTTCAAGCCTTCTCCGGCACCTCCCTTCTCCCCTCCAGCCTCCAAAGCCCTTCCCTGTCCTCTCCCAGCATTATCCTGTCCCCCCCGCTCACTGACACCACCCCTCCTGCCCTTTTCCTCATTGTCTCCACTTGGCCCCCTGGCATTTGTCTCTCTTCTCCACCCTGTCCTTTAGTACCTTCCCCTTTCTTCTCCTGACCTGCCCCCCTCCCCTCAGCACAAGCCCCTTCCTCTCCGACCCTTTCCCCCTAGTTTTCCCTCCTCCTCTAGCAGCCGCCAGCTGGTCTGTAACAGAGTTCTAGTGTCGCCCTCACTTTTACCCTTCTGGTGCTCCCCCTACTCCAGTGGTCTCCAACCTTTTCACACCCAAGATTATTTTTAAATGACAGACCAAGTCAAGATCTACCGCCCCACCCCTTCCTTGAAAGCCTGCTCTCTCTATTCTCCTCCTCTCCATCACTTGCTATCCCCAATCCTTATACTGCTGCTTTTTTTTTTTTTCCAATTCTTCTGTAGGAAGAAGTTTTCCCAATATTTGGCCTGTCTAGACTGGACCAACTGTCAGAAAAACCCCTTCTTCTGGGAAGCCCCCTTATTCCTCGTGGAAAGAGGACTATAGGGGTGACCGAAAGATCATGTTTGCTCTTCCACTAAAAAAAGCAGAAGAACAAATGCATGCACGGCAAACCCGGCACGGCACCCGTTCCCCCGAGCGCCAAAGCGGCACTCCTTCTAATGCGGGGTCTCGCACTCCCACACCACGGGTGGCCCTTTGAAACATTAGGGTGTGCCTGTGCACACCCGGCACACCCCATGCGCACACCTATGCTAGAGAGGTTGTGGAATCTCCCCTCTCTGGAGATATTTAAGAGTAGGTTAGATAAATGTCTATCAGGAATGGTCTAGACCAGTGGTCTCCAACCTTTTTACACCCAAGATAACTTTTTAAATGACAGAACAAGCCAAGATCTACCGCCCCACCCCTTCCATTCTCCTCCTCTCCATCACTTGCTATCCCCAACCCTTATACTGCTGCTTTTTTTCCCAATTCTTCTGCAGGAAGAGGTTTTTCCAACATTTGGCCTGTCTAGACTGGACCAAATGTCAGAAAAACCCCTTCTTTTGGAAGCTCCCTTATTCCTTGTGGAAAGAGGAATATAGGGGTTACCGAAAGAGAATGTTTGCTCTTTTGCTAAAAAAAGTGGAAGAACAAATACATCCCTGGAGGTGGAAGAGTTTTTCTGGGATACTTCTGGAATCCCGGAAAAACTCCTGCAGTCTAGCTGTACCCTCACTGGGTTGAGACAGGATGTGTGGGCTCTGGGGTGGGAATGAGGGGTTTGGGTGTGGGAAGGGGTGAGAGGTGCAAGCTCTGGGAGGGAATTTGGATGCAGGAGGAGGTGGAGGAGGGGATGCTGGCTCAGGGGAGGGGGCTCCAGGCTGCGGAGTGTTGGGGTCAGGTGGAGGGTTGGGGTACTGAGCAAGCCACAGGCTTGTGGATGTGAGGGTGCAGGAGTTTGGGTTGGGAGATGGGAGGGGTTCAGGGCAGGGAGGTTAGGAGTATAATGGGCTCAGGACACAGATTTGTGGTATGTGGATGGTGTAGGAGTGTTGGGGCGAAAGACTGAGGATGTGGGGGTGCAGGAGTTTGGCAATGTGAGAGGCTCAGGACAGGGGGGTTCCAGTCTATGATAGGCTCAAATCTAGGGTCTGGGGTGTGGTGCAGGAGTGTTATGATGCTGTGGACAGATGGGGGTTTGTTGGCCAGGCTTCATTTTTAAATAAGTTATGTCAAACACAAAAAGTTTCAGCATTGTTTTTATTTATGAGAACCTGTTTTGATTCAGGGGTCACTGAAAAGTCAGTTGGGGCCACACAAGAGAGATGCAAAAAAAAAAAAAAACAAAAAAACCCAACTCCTCCAAAGCCTCACAAATGTGGCCCCAACTGTGCTGGTGGGAGCAGGGGACATGGTACTGGGGAAGGGTGCTAGTGGGTGCTGGGACAGAGGACAGGATGTGAGTGGAGGCAAGGGACAGGGTGCTGGGGTGGGGACAGGGTGCCAGTGGGAGCAGAGTGACAGTGGGAGCAGGGGGCAGGGTGTTGGTTGGGGCGCGCTTCCCCCCGGGACTCCTACTTCCTCTCCCACAGAGGAGGGGAGCGCCAGTGCGCGCCTCCCTTCCCCTTTCCCCCCCCCCAAGAGCGATGACCTAGTGCGCGCTTCCCCCCGGGACTCCTCCCTCCTCCCCCGCAAAGGAGGGGAGCCCCGGCGCGCCCTTCCCCCCGGGACACCTCCCCCTCCCTGGCACGCACTTGTCCTCGGGACTCCTACCTCCTCCCCCGCAGAGGAGGGGAGCCCCGGTGCACAACTCCCCGCCTCTCTGTTACCCCGAAGCCCTAGCACGTGCCTTCCTCCGGGACTCCTACCTCCTCCCGGAAACCCCGGAAGTGGCGCACCGCTGCCGGACTTCCCTCCACCCGGCGGGAAGCCGGCACTACCTCCATTTTTGGAGGTAGGTTGTGGGGCTTCTTGGGGGTAGGGAGAATTGGGGGGGCCCCGAACGCCTCACGATTGACTGGTCGAGCCCTCCCAATCGACGGGTTGGTGACCACGGGTCTAGACAGTACTTGGTCCTGCCATGAGGGCAGGGGACTAGACTCGATGACCTCTTGAGGTCCCTTCCAGTCCTAGTATTCTATGATACACTGAGCATTGTTGCGCAATAAGATATGCAAAATGAGGTGCGGGGATGAATATTGCCATGCCTCATTTGCATACCTAATGAGCCGCCATTTTTGCAGCACGGGCTTTTGCGCAAGGAGAAGCTATCTACACTGCTCCTTCTTGCGCAAAAAAAACCCCTCTTGCGCAGAGCCATTCTGCCGCTTATTTTCAGGAAGAACAGCTCTGCGCAAGAGGGGTTTTTTTGCACAAGAAGGAGCAGTGTAGACAGCTTCTCCTTGCGCAAAAGCCCGTGCCACAAAAATGGTGGCTCATTAGGTATGCAAATGAGGTGTGGCGATATTCATCCCCATGCCTCATTTGCATATATTATTGTGCAACAATGCACAGTGTAGACGTAGCCTAGATGTTTAAAGGAAGTAAGTATTAAAGAAAGTTTGTAACAGGAATTCATGATAGTTGCTAAGGCAAGTGTGTTCTGGAACACAATCACACTTCAATATTTTTACACACTTTCTTTTGCTGCTGTACATAATTTGGCATGGATTGGAACAGTCTATATAGGTACTTAGCAACTGGCACTGTGCTGACATAACCTCAGGATATGCTAGAAATCCTAATTTTCCATCACCATGGCTCGCTGCACTGTTCCAATTATGTGCATTGTTGTTGTAGTGTTCTAACCTCTTGGTCTGACAATTAAAAAGATCTGGAAGACCTAAGAAGGAGATGTGTCCCAGAAATAGGTTTGTCAAGCCCCAAGAAGTGATATAGTTAGGTTCCTCCGAAAGTCACACTTACCGTACCAGATATGAGTACATTGACAGAAGTATCATGACCCTGACTTTTCTCACAAAGATTGAGTAGAACCAAATCTTTTAAGACAACTCAAATCAATTTGGTACCTCTCCACTTCACCTAATCTGTTCCCAAAAATCCTTCTTACATTTGCTGATACTCTGCAAAGTCTATATCTGTGTTTTAGCATTCTGTCTTGGGCTGACTGCTGTCTCAAATCTTGCTTACTCCTGGCCGTCCCCCAGGGTCAGAGGCATTTAATACATTTTGCAGCTATCTAATACAGGGTAAATTCAAGGGCATGCACGCTATTAAGTCAGCAGCAAAGATGGAAGATGTGCCAACTCTCTTCAAACAATGCAGAAGAACAGAGGCAGCTGGTAGGGTTGCCAGGTGTCCGGTTTTGAACTGGACAGTCCAGTATTTGAGCTTTCTGTTCGGGAAATAAATTGAAAAAATATAAATGAGAAAATATAAATGTCCGGTATTTTCTAAATAAGGTGTAATGTAGATTTTGATGTAATGTCAAGTGTGTCCGGTATTTTTGTTGAAACCATCTGGCAACCCTAGCAGCTGGTCCAGGACTCAACCCGAGTGGGAAACCAGCAGGGTTTGCCATTCAGGTTAGGAAGTTTGTCTGGGGAAAAGGGAAGAAAAACTCCAGGAATTGTATTAAGGGGTTGTCCAGACCAAATCTCTGAACCTTATGTCTATCACCTATCACTTTGTTCTTATCTTAAAAACAAAAACAGATTAAAGAAACAAGTCTCTTGTGCTTGAACTACTTGCAAAAACCACAGATGAATAAATTCAGTTTCGGATGTGGCACATTTATTGGATACTTTTGAAAGCTGATTCTGGAATATACAAATTTTCCAAACCCCTTCAGCTTTCAATTACCACTTACAACTAATACCATAATCTTGGTATATTATCTCCTCCAAAATAAAAAATATGTTCAATTCTTTTTCATCTCTTACCTTCTTAAAAATTTAGTGGCCATACCCATCATTACATCATATCTGAAATTGTCCATGATTTCAACCAAATTACACTTGCTTCCACCAGATTCAAATAATTTGACCTCCAATTTCTCATGGTGTCTCACACACTCCACTTTGATAAGGAACACCAAACCTCTTTAAAATTCCTGAATGTAATGTGCATTGTATGTCTTCTCATGACAATTATATTTTTCAAATAGTAATATGTATAAAATATCCCCTCAATACAGTAGGAATAATGAAAAGTCAATTATCTCAAGAGGGAGGCTATACATTAAGACTACTATGGTCCTGATTCAGCAAACACACAGATTTAACTTTGTCTTCAGTAGGAGTAGGGATTACTCGTATTAGCACTTATGCAAGTGCATGTTTTCAAGGTCAGTGTCTAAGCCAGGAACTTTCAAGTATTCAGTTATTCTTTCAAATATAATTTCAACTCCTTCCTTGTCAGATTGAGAAATCTCTATGTTCAGATCACTTGTATCAAAGAAGTTGAAGCCCAACAGTCAATAATGAGAGACATCTGGATTTAGAATTCTGCATAGTTGTGTTATTTGTACATCGATGAAATTACACAAAGGCTAATCGGTTTTCTTAGACTTTGCTTAGCAGCAGGCAAATGAGATGTTGCTACTGGCAATCCTGCTGAAAGGTAAAAAATGGCAAGACAGTAATGTTGATGGATCTGAGCTAATGCAATTGATGTAAGAATAAATACAATTATTGGGGATTTCCTGACAATTTGATATGACCTTCAGCTTCCCGATTCAATGGTTCCTTACAGTTCAATGAAAAAAAAATCTAGAAGGCCTTTCCAGTGACCAAAATAAGGATTCTATACAAATCAAGTGTTAATTAATTCAGGGAGGTGAGGGAACCTAGCCAGGACAAGGTAATTCTCTTCTGACAAGGCACATCTCTAAACATTTGAAGGTAGTTTGGGTTCACTATGACAACAAAGGACAGGGACCAGAAAGGCTCACTTCTCAGTTAACGAACACACTCATCATGTGACCCCTTGCCAGCCTAGCCGTAAATTGTGGGGTAAAACAGGACCTCACTGTTAACTAGTTGCACTTTCTTATTTACATTTTTCCCTGAAGATTTCAGACCACAGTTCTCTTGGCTCCTGATTGTGTAGGAATACATTTCAAAAATAGCAATGATTCCACAGTGGCTACTTAAACACTACTTTAGGGTTGCTATTTCTAAGTTTCTTTGGGGATTTTTACTTTTATTTTTCCTGTCTACTCCTTCATCAAGGGCTGCTGATGGATGCTGTTCCTGTTGTAACTCCTATCACCACTGTTGCATCTGAGTTAGAGGGCAGGGGAAAAAAACAAAGCAAATGAGAAGAGAGGTTATAGATACTGTATAGGTATGGGTGACTGGGCTGATATGCAGAAGGAGTCTAAATGTTAATTGGCCCCCCACAGTTAAATAACATCCAGCTCACACATACCAGATTGAACCTCCCCCAATCCAGAAATCCCATTCAATGTCTCGCCCTTATGAAGATGGTTTATGGGGAAAGCATGCCAATAAGGGTGGGCCAGTTAACTACCCTGACTCTGAGGAGCCTAAGGGTGTGTCTAGACTACAGGGTTTTCTCGACAAAAGTGGACTTTTGTCGACAAAACTATACCTGCGTCTACACTACCGCCGAGTTCTGTCGACATAACGTCGACAGAACTCAGCAGTTTTGTCGACAGCTGTAAACCTCATTTTACGAGGAATAACGCCTTCTGTCGACAGAGTTCTGTCGACAGAAGGCGTTATTGCATCTAAACTGTCCTTTGCGTCTACACTGCCATGTCGACAAAGCGGCTTGCTTTGTCGACAGAACTGGATGTAGTCTAGACGCTCTTTGTCGACAGAAGCTTTGTCGACAGTATCTGTCGACAAAACTTCTGTCGACAAAAGCCTGTAGTCTAGACGTACTCTAAGAGAGAGGACCGGCCATCTGCCGGTCATCTGCTGCATCACTACAAAGACTTATGTAGTGATGAGGGGCTCAGTGCCTCTGAGTCTTCCCCCAGAAGACACTCCCCAAGTAGGTGTGGGAGAATAGGAAGCCCAGTTGGGCCTTTGGGAAGGTTGGGACTCAAGGGATGAGGTCTGGGAGCATATGCAGGGAGGTGAACATGCCAGACCTTTTCTTCACTCCCTTTCATGAAGGCTTAATGAAATGGAATATCCACAAAGATAGAGGTACATGATGTGGCTCTTCATCCCCAGGAAAAGAGCCCAAAGAAGAGAATTTCCCTCTGCCTCTCTTTAGAGGACAAGTAGTGGGGCTAAAGATTTTTTATTCCACCTCCCTTTGTTTTACCTTCCCTACCCTTCAGGGCTTGGCAGCAAGGAAGAGATCTGCCCAATCCAGGTGTGAGGAACATGATAGGAGTGGGCTTGGTATTCTCACTTTCCCATAATGTTAGGAGGTAAGTGGGATCAGGTACTGGAAGAGAATTGGATCCCTCTCAGCCAGCTGAATTCAATTCACACTGGTCATATTGCCCTCTCCCCAAGGAAGCAGATCTTGGGATTCCGAACCGATAACCAACATATAGACCATAGAGAGACTGAACTATATGTGGGCCAAATTTGTCTTGCTGAATACAATCAATATTTGTCTTATTCAGCCAATTTACAACTGATTCACTTGTTTGTAATACTGATGCATACAGTCCAGCAGAGGCCTTTAAAGGACTGGCTTCATGAATCACCGCAAGTAATGAAAACATTACAGCAGCTTAAGCGGTTTCCTGGATGAAAGAACTAGCTTTGTGACACCCCCAACATATAGATCAGGGTTAGAGAACCCTCACGCCCAGGGGCTAGCTTGTCTAGATCCAGCCCCCAAGGCTCAGGGCCCACCTCAGCATTGGGAAGCCTGCGCTGTCACCGTTGTCCCCCCCACTACTCCACCGTGGGGCTGGAACACACACAATCTACTAGTCTGGATACCCCGCCACGCTCTGGTACGGGAGGGGAACATGGGGAGTGTCTTTCTCCTTCTCAGTCAGGGGCCAGGTCAGTGAGGTGGGTTTTTTTTTTTTTTTTTTTTTTTGCTTTGTTTCTTCTCACTGGTGTGCAGCCCCTGACTGATTTTTCCATGGGTCAGTGGTCCCCTCCCAAAAAAGGTTCCCCACCCCTGACACATAGAAGTGACCATTGCATGGGGGGAAGATTTTTTAAACGTTCAAGGATCATCCCGTTCTAGTCACATTTACATTGTCCCCTGCCCATTTGTTTCCCTTTAAATTCACCCTTTGTCTTCTGCCCTTCCTGTTTTTCAGTTTGCCTGCCACAACACTTAAGAGATTTATGTTCCTATCACCAGACTGTCACACTAAACTGGCTTTTCTGAAGGCACTGCCTTCAGACAATTCAGTGCAGTGGAGCCACCCACATGGCATGAGCTGCAGGGGAGGTTCAACTTAAGGCAGTGCTGAAAACATGTCACGCCTGAGCTCTGTCCTGCTTCTCTCATGACGAATTCTATTACCGATTTAACTGATCATTCCTACGAGTCCCAGTGACATCGAGGGGAGGAAAGGACCTTTGGGGGAATCCTTGCCACTGACTGTTCGTTAAAGAGGACATTTGTGTTTCATACTAGGTGCCTTTGCTCTGCCAAGAGGTATTTCCAGGCCCCCAGACATTGCACTGACTTGCTTCTGTTTACATGCAACAGATCTCTCTTAACTTTAATTATACCCCACAAAAGCAGTGACATACAGTATTAAGTATAGAACTAATCTCTCCTTTTTGCCTTGACTCCACCTGGAAGGGCAAACCCTGTGGAATATCTTCCAGTTATAAAATCTTTGAATTGTACTTCCCACACTTGAACAGAGTTCTTAATTTGTTTTGTTCAGACAAAGTCCCACAGTCTCCAGATCCTCTCTTTCTCCACTCTTCAACTGTCTTTTTTCTTTTCATATGCTCAAGAATCATCTGTGCAGTCAAGAAGAATGAGGCATGGAAGACCAACGTGCCATTGCTGGCCCAGAAAGAGTTAAAGGGAACGGTATTTGTTATGCCATGATGCAGGACTTCCAGGCTAGAGTGAAACAATCCAACAACTTGAAAAGGCAGAAGTATGGGCTGCGAACTGACAATTTGCAAGCATTGCATATTGATTGAGAGCTGCAGGAATTTCCACATGACTATTCACGTTTAGGCTAGGCTCATTTGGCTAAGCGGTTGACTCATGCCATCATGAATGGATATTTGAGTGGATTAAATTCAAATTCCCTTTGAGCTTTTGTGAACAAATGGGGAAGTGACCAGCAGCAGCTGAAGAGGATGGTGAATCCATACTCTCTTCCCCCATCCCAATTGCATTCCTGGCCAAAAATATATACAGAGAAGCAATTTTGTAACCACACTGGGAATTGGGGAGCCAAGGTACATTCAGAGGCCTTCTGTGTCTTTACATGGTCTTACACATGCAAAGAAAATGCACTATTTCTACTAGCCTGTACATAGATTACAGTACTTGAGACAGTACACAGAGACCTAAGAAAGTCATTTCAGAAACAGACATGTAGATTCCTTAAACAGTATATATTGCAATATATGCTGCCAAGGGCTAACATAACGCTCAAGTGATTTTTTCCAGGCAGTCAGCAATACGATGTCATTCTTTAATCCAGAAGCCTTTCATGTGACATTTGTATTAAAAAAAAATGTTTACAGCAAATAGTAGCCTTTTCTTTTGTTCATTAGGTTTTGTGTAAACCCATAAAGCTAATGCTCAGTGCAATCATCAAGACCCCTTACCTTTTTGGATTGTATTAATCCAAGTGTTCAAGCTCAAATAAGCAGCCACAGCAGCCAAGGAAATATTTCAAACGGTGAATAACTGATAATTCCTTGGATTCAGGTCCCCACTGTTTATCTGGATGTATACAACGACTCGTTATTGGCAAGTAACATGGACAAAAGTGGTTCAAAAAGCTGCTCCATTTGCAACTATGCAATACTGCGTATTCCATCACTTTTGGTCTCCCTTTTTATCCCACAGTGACTGAAGTGGGGAGCACAAGGAAGGCAATTCAGGAGAGGAATGAGACATAAAAAAACATGCACGTGCTCAGTCCTGCTACTCCCCTCGAGCTCCAATGTACTCAGATAAGGCTTGTCTGAATGCTGGCAGGAAGTTTGCGTGTAGGGCTTGCTGAGCAAAAGAATTCCATTTTCATACAATACTTCCAAAGACGCAACATTTTCATTTCGTTTGAAATTTTTCATCCAAACAATTTAAAACAGGAAATGAAAAATGATTTCATTTTGTGACTTTTTCAGGTCCGCCCAAATACCCTTGAGGTCTTTTATTTCCACACCTTTTTTTCATTTTTAAAATGCAAAAAGGTGAACAAAGAGTCATTGAGGAAAAAATAGAACCTCAAGAACTTTAATGATCCCCCGCCCCCATAAAATAATTTTTGTTTTGATTTTGGGGAATAGGGTATAAAGAAATAATTTAAAAAAAATTGCCCATGAAAGCAACAAAGTTCTTGGCCAAAAGGACATTTTTCTCCCCAAAAGTATTTTCTCTGGGCCAGCTCTTCCTCCAGACCCGCAGTGCACCCTCCTCATTATGTGTCAGTAACTGGCATGAATGGCAAGAGACAACGACACCTGCATCCCTTTAAAACAGGGGTGAGGGCAAAAGAAGACAAAACCTCAAGCTTTAAACACCCGCTTAGAATAGACGACATTCCCAGCCCTCGCAAGAGTGATACCCTCCACAGGTATATGCCAACTCCCCTTTGTAAGAGCGACAGCTTGTTAAAAATATGCAGCATTTTGGGCTGGACTGATTAGACACGACCCCAGCTACTTACTGAACATCAACGTCCCTGAGCTTTGTAGAACACTGGATCAGGAGCTGAATCTAGAACCAAAACTTGGGCATGTCTATGCTGCATCTGGGAGCAAGGCTCCTAGCCCAAATGGACTGCTAAAAATAGCAGCATGGACATGGCTTTGACACTGTAGCTTGGGCTGGACCTCAGACTCTCAAGACACTGACCCTCCCTATCCTCCCCTTCTCCAAGAGCCCAAGCTCCAGCTTGACTTGCTATGTCAAAGCAGAATCTACACAGATTGTACCATTGGGGTACTAAGGCAGACTCACAGTTGTGGGGCTTTGCAACAAGGTTCTCTGCCAGCTGCAATGTAGACGTACCTCTGTTGTTAGGCAAGCTGGGGACACTTTTGAGCCTGGTAATGGAGGAACCTCAAAAGGTTCAGGATTTGGTTCAACATCCACAAGTGCAGATACTTTGTGAAATCTCTCGACGCTGTTAAAAAATGGGTTGGAAATAGAATGAGGACAAAAAACTCTCTCCTGGGATTTGTTGACACTACCACTTTGTTCCCTGCCTTGCCAAATCAAGGCGTGTGCAAATCCTAGTGAATACGTGGGAGTTTTTTTCCCCAAATACTTATACTTTCTAAAATCCCTTAAAAGATCAAGTCAGGGTTCAAACTGCATTTGGGAGAGTCCACAGTGCGTTTTTAATGATTATTATTACCCAGCAGTAATGGAAGTGAACGGTACAGCGGTTCTGCAGTATGCATGCAAAGAAAATGAGTTTGCAAGAAGGAAGCAGATGAACAGAACATCATTGTTCCATGCATGAGCCTGTCATAACAGATTCCATGGTACTAGGCATATGAAGAAATGACAAAGTGCACATACCTGTCAGCTTAAGCCCTTTTCTTAAGGTACCCTCAGTGATTTTTAAAACAAGGCAATTGACATTACCAGGCTATAAGCATATGCTTCTGTATGGTCTACTACACCAACAACAGATTAAACATGGAAGCATCTGTCACTGTCACATCCAAATGTAACAACATCAGCACTACAGGTGATGTCAATAGTAGTTGGTATTCTTTATGTCACAGGATCAAGCCCAGAGATTCTAAAATAGATGCTCAGATTTCCTGTCTCCTGTGTAGATATTTCATTTGTAATTATGCAATATTTTTCAGTCTTTATCATAGAAAAAGTGCCCACTCCCAAGCAAACTGATTGACTAACTTCAGCCTGGAATAACTTGGATGACATGGCACAGAAAGCAGAAAATTGCTATGATCTATGAGGCTATATGCATGTGCATATAAGGGCAGCCGTTGGCTTTGATCCTTTTTCCGCATCAGTGCAAGTAAGTCTCACGCTCTTTTCGTGCTTGCTCCCTAATGCCCCAGTACAGAGAAATCACAAAAGGGGGGCAGCCTGTGCATGGAGAACACGATTATTAGGTTTATCACAGCCCCACCCCTTTTCTGAGGCTTTTCCCCTGTAGGCAGAAGTAATCCAGCAGTCATAAAGCTGAGTCCCTATTATTGCATGACTATTCTGTTCCTCTTCACAGATACATAATATATTTTGTATAACTAGAATGATGCCATTCTGCACTTGCAATAGTACAGATTGTATCTCCCTGGTCCGGCACCCTAGGGACCTGACTCTCGAACCAGGGCATTTTTGCCAGACCAGAGGAGGTCAATGCCAGCCCCTCTTCTGCCGCCAGCTGCAAGGCTCCACTCTGGCAGCAGCAGAGGGGCTGGCATTGACAGAGAGGAAACAGGGGCAGGGACCTTGGGGAAAGAGGCAGGGCAGCAGATGCAGAGCATAGCCCATGCCTGCCAGCGAAGCCCCACCATGGCTGGGTTGCCTGGTCCCCGGCTCTGCTCCTGGCTTCACTTCTGCCCCCAGCTGCCCACTGCAGGGCTCCACTGTCGGCCACAGGGCTGTGCTCCCAGCCTTGACTTTGGGTTTCTGCAGCTGTCCTGCTGCTTCCCCCAAGCACTTCCATCCAGTTCCCACAACTTCCCCTCCCACCCTGAGCTTGACCCCCCACAAATGATCTATTTGCTGCACTCCAGAAGCTCTGGGAGGGCAGGAGCCCACCTTTTCTCTGTGAGTGTTCCAGCCCCAGTGCACCCACAGACGCTGGACCAGCGATATTTCCAGACCAGGGAAGTCTGGTTTATAGAGGTCCAACCTGTAGCTCAGATGCATCCTAGGAGTGGCTATGCAATGAAATAACGTAACATTAACATTTGAGTGACTGTGCCTGCATCTCTCTGTGCATTTGAGTGTAAACTAGTGGTTTACTGCCACTTCAACTGATTCAGACTGATCTGAATATATGAGCAGTTAACAACAACTGTGGATTCTTCTGTATGATAAAGGCAGTTCCTAGGTACTTATAAAACCTTACAGGCTTTGGAACATGCTTTACTAAATGTAGATATAAGAATCTTGGCAAGGACACCGGGATTTTATTGCCTACCCTTTCAGAAGAAGCCCTGTAATGTTCATCACCTGTATACAATGGGCAGAATGGACTTCGTTTTAACATCTCACCCAAAGATCAGAGTTTAGTGAGAAAATAAGCAGCCCAGCTTTACCTTTGCTGTCTCCAACTTGATTTAGGAAATGAGATTTAGATCTAGCTTCTGAAATTTTGTAACAGATATTTGTACAATCACAATAAACCCTATTTACTCCTATTCTGAACATGCACCAGACAAGCTGACACCACAGTCACAACACACTCTGAGATAAGGAGGAGCCTGCAGCCAGATAAATGAATTGGTTCCAAGAGCTCCCAAGGTTGTAGGCAGCTCATATCTCTGTTTTCCAGCATTTTTGTGTTTCCTTAAGCAACTAGTATGATAACATTAAAAAAATAAATCCCGGGATGAGGGGCAAGGAAAAGAATAGGGCTCCACATAGCTAAGAACCTTAACATTATCTCCTTTAGAATACAGATAGGTATTGCTGATTTGTAGGTCAGTACCTGAAAGATATGAATGCTCCCTTTGAACCAGCTGATGGGCCCTATTTCCATGAGAAGGTGAAAAAGTTTTGCAGAAGAAATGAGAGTCTCTACAGCCCAGATGCAGCCTAATGCTGATAGATTTTCAAAAGGAGGTTCTGGGTGTTGAATGGGAATGCCATGATTTTCAGAGCTGAGGGTGGGTGGTACTTGATGTTTCTTAAAAACGTGTTTGTCTTGGGACTCTCTCTCTATTTGCCCAGCTATCAGGATTCTTAGTTGTCAAAGAATCATGAGACTGGAAGGGACCTCAAGAGTTTATCTAGTTCAGTTCCCTGCACTTATGACATGACCTAAAGAATTATCTACACCATCCCTGACAGGTCTGTCAATCTAACCTGCTTGTCATGAGGGATTGCAGCACCTAGCCACTGCTCTGCCCATTTGTTGCTTAATACCACGAGTCCCCAGCATTCAGCAGAAAACTGTGTTAGGTCTATGAGGCACATACTGGGTGACCAGAAGAACCCATGGCAATAAAAGAAACAAGCAAGACAGCACAAAAGGAAGTGCTGAGAAGGGTGTGGGAAAACCTGTCTGCTCTTGGTTTAAAGCCGGTTTAGACTGGCTGATGGAGACGTATTGCAGGAAAGGAATACCCTCTCTCTACAGGGGGCTACTGCAGCATCCTTTCACCCCAGACTGATGCATTCTTCAGACAAACACAAGACCTCATCAGGAAGTGTCCTTTGCCAGCAGCACCTCTGTACACAGACTACAGGCCTCTGTCGACAAAAAGCATCTAAACTACAGCCAGTTCTGTCGACAAAGCAAGCCGCTTTTTCGACAGAGATTCTAGACGCTCTCTTTTGAAAGTGTGGATGCAATAGCACCTTTTGTCGACAGAACTCTGTCGACAAAAGGCGTTATTCCTCGTAGAATGAGGTTTACCGCTGTCAAAAAACCTTCCGCGTTCTGTCGACAGAACTCAGCGGTAGTGTAGACGCAGGTATAGTTTTGTCCACTTTTGTCAACAAAACCCTGTAGTCTAGACACACCCAGATATGTGTGTTTGTACTAGGGACAGTCTCTAGTACAGACTTTCCACATGTCAACCTATTAACTCCCTAATAATAACTATAATAAAGTTACATCAAAATAAAAGCAGTCAGAATTAAGAGTCAGACTTCAATATATTTCTTTTAACTCTGCAATTAGTGTTTTATTTGGCCTGAACCTGCTCCCATGGATATTAGTTTAGTGGGTGAGAGGAGGGTTTCCCCACCGACTTCAACAGGAGGTGGTGGGGCGACAATTAAATCTTGCCTTGTCAAAATTGCAGGGGGAAAAATAACTCCAGATAATGTGGCAGTGGGCATCTTACAAATGCATGCAATAAATAAGCAATTAATAAACAAATAACCTATCACATACACATAATTAACACTCACATAATAGCATTTTAGCTCAGCACAGAAAAGACTATTGACACTGTACAAACAGAAGCAGTTCCACTCTCCAGAAGGAGAGGAGATTGATTTTCAATCTCTATGTTTGGAATTGCATATAGAAATGGCTAACAATGATCCACAACATCCATGTTACTGTATCCCTTTTGGGCCCTGACCAATTATATTCATATGGAAGTCAATGCCATCACTCCACTTAATCTGAATGGGACCAGGCCCAGGCCTTTTATTTATGTGTATGTATAATTTTTCTACAAGGCAATCAAGCAGTTGCAGTATAATTTTGAACTCCAGGCAGGAGCTACCTGATAAATCAAACGTTTCCTTTAGATGGTGTCCTATTTTTCCAACAGGAAGCACTGGCCTATATAAGTCATTCAAGAAGCTAACATCAAAGGCCTTTTTATCACTTAGTTTAGGGTAATAGACTGCACTTGAACTCTACTCAGTAAAGTGAAACTTCTTAAGCAAAGAGTTGAAGCTGAATTTGTTATTTCTGGCAAACTGCCAAGAGGAAATAGATCTAGGCCAGAGGTTTGTTTGTTAGATAGCAATGAAATATGGACTTTTTAATAGTTGACAAAGCAGAGTGAATAGACGCAGTTTCTGAAACTACCGATTATCCTGAGGAAATGCTTTTGCTTGCTCTAATTATTATCTCTGCCTTTAAGGATATTTAGCAATTGGCAGATAATAGAAATCAATAGACAGGAAGAGTCAGTATAAAGGGCTTTTGAGCAACAATTTGGTTCTTGAGGCTGATACTAGCTGATAGAAGGAAAAGGACGTTATTTTTCAGAAAATGCATCACACGGACTGAGTTTACTATGTCCAATTTTGCTTTGCAGACAGATCGCTGCTGATCAAGGTCAAAGATGATACCTGGCTAAAAACATAGAGGGCTATTTGTTAATGATGTTAAAGACAGGATATTTGGGCCTGGCAATGAGGCACAAATAGGGAAAGGAGGCATGAAGGACACCTGTTTGAACACATACACTGGGATAGCCATGATTCCAGTGCTGAGTGCAAAGATTAGGGCATGTTTGCACTGCTGTCAGTGCTAGATAAACAAGGATATAGAGCCAGGGCCCCATCCACTTCTGCAGCCTCATGTGTCACCACAGCAGAATACCTGGAAGAGACTCTTCTGTATAGTGGCCCTCTAGAGGCTCGACTTCCACGAAAGCCAAGCCACCTAAAGATGTCGTCAAAGAGATCAAAGAGCCCATAGTTGAAGGAACATCTGCTGACAGTCCCACCAAAAGCATATACTGAATATCTCAACTACATTTCTGTCCACTGGGAGGATTTTTAAAAAGAAACTACTGCATCTAATCATCCAGTTGTGAAATTAACAGGCAAAAATTCACATGAATGATGTAGGCCCATTGAGGAAGTTCAAATAAGAGATCCATGTTCTGCTACTTCCTAACCATAAAAGATGGCAGTAAAATAAAACTGCACATTTTGGACTACGGAGATTTAACAAATGGCAGAAAAATTCTTCAGGAAAATTGTTTGTTGTCTTGTTTCAAACTCTTCAGTTCAGATCTAATTAAACTGACCTGCATAATGACAAGAGAATTAAAATATGAGACAACACAGTAGGCACTACATTTTCAAACAGTGTCCAAGGAACTGATTCACCAAGCATTTCTTTAAAAACTGTTCCCACTTTGCTACTGCAATAGTTTAAAGAAATGGTTGCGTGTATAGATTTCCTAGTAAACTGAAGTAAATGAGAAGCATTAATGTATATGTTTTGCATTATTTTATATATCATGTGGAATTTATAGTGAGAAGGTAAACTACATTTTTTTAAGGGTCACCAATACTTTTGTTGTTGTTGTTAAAGTGTTTTGTATGGAAAGAGCGCACTGTCCCATTAAGAATCCTCCAAGTAAGGACATCACACAGACTAAGAGAAGGGGTAAGGTAAAAACACAGGTTATAATCAGTCCCAGTGAAAGCAGCTCCACTGAACTGTTAATCCTATTTACCTAATGGCTATATTGTCCCATAGACTATATGGGCTAGCAAGAAAAATGTTTCTGCATCACATTCTACCAGAGGCACCAAGAGGAGAGATCCAGTCTAGTGGATTTTCCTTAGCTCTTGCGCAGCTTTTAAAGAGATTGTCTCACGAGAAGGAGGTTAATCTGAAACCATTTACCAATAAACAAACAGGCAACAGAGCCAATTTAATAACTAAAGACTAAAGGATTTTTGAATATAAGAAACAAAAAAAGAGGAAAAGCACCCTTAAGAGAAAGCAGGAAAGCTTGAAATTATAGCTTGGTTTCTTACACAAGAAATACAGAATAAATTATCTGTAGTTAATATTGTACCTCTGGATTCTTCCCCCCATCACCATTATGCTCAATTCTACGGCAACGCTGAGTGTAAGCATGGAGGGTCTGTGCTGGTGGAAACTGTTTGAAAGTACCCCCAAAAGCTGAGATGTGGCAATAAATGGTCAATATTTTTACTTGTTATATAAAACTGGTTTTAGCCAAGCATGCTGCTACTCTTCCAGTTGCAAATCACCACAGTACTCTCCTCATAAGCTCAGGGGAAAAAATCCCCCAGAGACGGTGAGTCGGTGCATGAAGGTTGTTTTGGGTTCCATGGCAGAGAAAAGTACTCTGTATTCAAAAATAGATACATTTCTTAAGGGAGATGGGGGTGGGACAACAGCCCGACTCCTTCCTCTCCCCTAGGTAATGAAAAATGTCAGGCTCCTCTCACTCTTATTTCCTTAGGTACTAAGAAGCATATGAAGATTCCATATTTGTAGCGAATATCTTGTACCTACTAGTGACTAGTGTCTTACAGCTAACACACCGAGAGGGATGTTGATAAGAATGGTGTGGAGGAGCTGGCATGGGAAATGGAACAGAGGAAAGGAGAGAGACTTGGTACTGGAGATAAATTGCCACGGTTGGAGGGAGAAGCAGGGGACCTGAGCACTTAGGGCAGTGATGCGCAACCCAAGGGGGTCGCAGATGTCTTCCTGGGGGGGTCACGGCACTTAGATCTGGCTGGCCAGGGACTGTGCCCAGCCATTGGCAGTCCCACAGTGTGGCATGGCGCTAAGATCCGGGCAGCCCCATGGCATGGGGGTCATGGTGGAAAAAAGGTTGCGCATCACTGACTTAGGGCATGTCTATACTTACTGGAAGAGCGATGCTCTGGAGGCTGATCTTCTGGCATTCGATTTAGAGGTCTAGTATAGACCCGTAAATCAAACGCTGAGGGCAGCCGCCTTCCCCCCCTCCCGGGCGTCCGGTACTACTCCTTTTGTGAGGAGTAAGGGAAACCAATGGGAGCGTTTGCTCCTCTCAGCCTCCTGCTATGTGAACGTTGCCAAGGCTCGGCTTAAGGTGAGCTGACTCCAGTTAAGGAGTTGTGTACCGTAAAATGACTTTCCCGGTTTAGTATACACAAGGCCTTAGAAAGGTTACCAAGATCAACCTGATGAGCAAGGAGAGTCAGGCACTGGACAGAGTGGGAGGTTACTAAGGCATTATTAGAGGAAAGGGGAATGTGAAGCTCCAACATATCAGAAGAAAGCTACACTGCAGCCATGCCCATCTTACAGATGGTGCTCATCATCTGAGTGGGCAGATCAGGGACCTAGTCTGCATTAGGCAGGACACGGCCCCAAAACCATCTTATTCAGTAAAATGCAGTAATTTCCTCATTAGTGTTTTACGGAATGTTTCCTGCATCAAACACCAAGACCAAATACCAGCTGGACAGTCTCTCTGAGCTCAGAATCATGTGCAACTGTGACAGCCTTTGGAAAGGTCTCACAATCAAGGGAGATTGGGGCAAAAAGGGGAAGAAATATCACAAGAGATGGCTACGCTTACTCTCATTGTTTGGCATAGATGCACTTGTTTACATTAGACTGGCTTCATCTAAACTTTGCTGGAGATTGACCATAATATTTACAGGCTAAAAGAACAATTATGTAGCTGAGAACAGCTAAATGGAACAAAACAAAACAAGAGAGAGGCAGAAATCACGTAGCTTGCAAAAGTCAAAAACAAACTTGCCCATTAGCCCACACATCTTTTCCGCTTCATGTAAATTAACACTGTTGTACTATTTATACTGCTTTTCAGGAGTACAGATGTTCTCTTGAGTTTATAAACATTTAGGCCCTTAAATTCTCCATGTACTGATTTATAAAATACAGACTTTATGAAAGGAAATAGCTTATGTATCTTCTGTTTGCTTACAGAATCTATCTTTAAGAAACCAATATTCTTTCCTTTGGGACCTGTTTGCAATCTGCACCTGTGATACTTTCTTCACTTTGAATCTCATGGGCTGTATTTATTACATAATTGTTTTTCTTCTTTTAAACACCATTAATCATCTCTCTGCAAAGATCTTCTTCCCACTCTACGCCTTACTATACATTCCTTGCATTTTCACAAAATGTCAGTCCAAAGTGGAACAAAGATAAGAATGGCTCAATATTTACATTTAAAATTCTCTCTTTTTTCAAAGCTATAAATAAACTGAAATGAACAACAATCACCTGGGGATTAAAATGCATAGACAGAGAAACCAGGTATGTCCCTATCATATTTCATATCCCTGTTTACACAGAGATAGAGAGAGACTCTGATTTCTGAAAAACAATTGTGTTAATACAATCCAAGAGAGTATACAGAATCTCCCAAACTACAGGTAAATCATGTACACAATGTTGAAATAATAAACATTATTGGAAAAATTATCCAAACTTTTAATACATTTCCAAGAAATTACTGTTTTTATATTTCATGCTGCTGCAATGGGTGTCTTGGGTTTTATATTTTAAAATGTTAAGCAAAAACAACGTTAAAATGTAACTTTCATTTCCTTAGAAACTGCAAAGGTGGTATGAGCATTCTGAATTTGTATTGGTCTCTATTTTGTAAAAATAGTTTTAAAAGATCAGTGCCAACACACTTCCTCAGGTTTACAAGACTTCACAGAAGATACATCTCGCTATGTTTTTAATTATTATTATTTGATCCAAATGCTCATTGTGGATGACTTTAATTAATTAAATAATGATCTTTTGTTTATTTTTGTTATAACATTAAAACCACTGTAAAGGTGAAAGATTCCATATTACATAAAAGGGCAGGGGTGGGCAAGAGGCAGCTAGCGGGCCGGATCTGGCTGGCTTACCAGCTGCTGGATCCAGCCCATGGCCACCTCACCAGGTCCCTCACTACACAGCAACACACACCATTTTAAAGACTGGCTGCTAATTGCTATGGACCCTAGGGACAGCTGGGGAGGCTTTGTGCACTGTCCCCACCCTCTAGCAAAATCCCTCAGCTTCCATTGCCCAATTTCCAGCCAACAGGAGGCGAGAAATTTTGCTGCAGGCAGAGGCAGCGAGTGAAGCCTCCTCCCTCTCTATTCTGGAGCAGAGCTACATGGAGCAGCCAGTGCAGCAGACAGGCATGAAGCCTGTCTCAGGTTCCTGCAAGGTTGCTGGCTGAGAGCCGCGTAAATAAGCACCTCCCAGCCAGAGCCTGCCTCTGGCACCCTACTGCTCTCTCCCCCCAACTACCTCCCCCAGGCCACCCCCCCCCATCCCCTCTGTACACCCTCTCCCTACCGCCTCTAGGTCACAACTCCCTCCCAGGCCCTGTAATCCTCCTACATCCCTCCCCCAGGCCTGAATCCTCTCCTGCATCTATACCCTCCTGACCCTGCCCCAAGCCGCTGCCCCAGATCATACCCACTCCTTCACCCAAACCCCCTCTCAGACCCTACACCCCCTACTGTACCCCAGTCCTCTATCATAAGCTTCCTTTAACACCCCACCTGTCATCCCAGACCCCACGCCTCTTCCATAGAAGTGCAGCCCTTGACCACTTAACAAAATCTTGGACTGGCCCCCCATTAAAAATTATTGCCCACCCCGGGCATGTAAACAGAGAAGTGCTGTAATACGTTTGTCTATCAGACATCAGCCATAAAACTGCCTAGATAGCTCTGTTCACCTCTATGAGTAAAATTCAGAGCTGTTGAAGCAAAACAATGTTTGTTTTATTAACCAATGTTAGTGTAATATTACCTACCAATAGATTCCTGGTGCAGTTTATGCCCAAGAGTAACTGCTTATTAGACACATTTTTTATTTAAAAACTATGATGCTAATAAGATGTGCTTATATTAGTAAGGTCTGATCTTTATGGCTTTGGGCTGGGAAGGGGGAAGTCTGAATTTCTGAAACGCCAATCCTTCCTTTGTTATTTACTGAGGAGATTCCAAAAGAAAGCTTTGGGTAGGTTATTTTTTTGTTTGTTTGTTTCATGTATGAGAAATGTGTCCAATAATAAACAGTAGTGATATTACTATCATAAATAACTGTAGCTGCCTGTGATAGAAAGTTTATGTTCAACATTGGAGGCCATTTCATACAAAAGCAGTTATTTTCTAATCATCCTGCAAAAATATTGTACTTTTGCTGTGTTTGTATAAATTCTTGTTATAAGTGTTGCCATAAGTGTGGTATCATTGCATTCATATCTTAAGCCCAAAGAGAAGAGAAAAAAAGATTCCAGCATAATTTGTAGTGTTTGAGGAAAGTACCTGTTTCTCTTATTCTCTGAGTACTTCTAACGTTGGACTCCTCAAAAAGCTCACATTGGGATAACCCAAAGGAATTAATTACATTTACGTACCCTCAAACGTGTAACAAACAGAGCAGTGGCTGTACTGCAAAGAAATGCCACCAGTGTAGTTTACAGTACTTACAGTGGGTTGTTTTAAAAACACTGTACAAACCGTGTTTCCTTGGTCACCAATGAATGGAGCAATTCTGCAAACGGTTGAACATACAAACAATTTCTGCCAGGCAGAGATGCATCGCTTCCATTGGGACTGTATGTAAGTGACTATGGTTATTATTTACATTACCTCAGCATGCAAGCATAGATCCAGGATTAGAGTCCTAGACATGTTACAACATGTAACAAAAAGGTTTCTCTCCTAAAAAAGCTAAACAGCCTAAGATAAGGACAACATGCCACTGGTTCATGAAAACAAGCAAGCAAGAGTTGAAGAGCTGAGGATGAGTCACCAATAACACGAGGACATTTATATGCATGCTAGCTGCATGGAAAATTGTGCCTGTCTTTTGGCAGTAATTCTGTTAGGGATTGGGCCCCAAATTTAGTATGCAGACAGGCTTGTGAAAGAGCAGAAAAAGAAACAACTGTATTTTTGTTCCATTAAGGAATATCCATCAGATGACCAACTTGTTTCTTATCCACCTGTGTATATCCACACACACAAACAGAGCGTTCTAGGGTTAGGCTTGTTTGTATCTTATTCTGAAATATACAACAGTGAAGGAAAACCCAAAGATGGCACATGCATGAATGAAGCAATACAGCTGCATCGGGCATGTGGCATGGAATCCAGATGGAATCAAATATTGCCGTTATATTTCAGTGCCTTTCAGATTAGACATTGGATGGCCAAATTCAGCTAACATCTCTGGATTTTGACATTTATTTCAGATGAGCAATAAATAGCAGAAGCATATCAACTCTTGGAACAAACAAAATTCCTCTTTTCGTAGAACCCTTTAACCGCCGAAGAAAAACAAAATGCATAAAATGTATGCTGACACAGTCTCCGTACTTTTTTGAGGCATTGGCAACTTTGCAAATTAATATTTGTAACTTCTGTCTAGTTAGACAAGTAAACTAAAATGCCATCAGATATAAATTCCATAAGAACATCCTAAAGAAAGAGATTTTGGTAAAATAAATCAGTTCCCATCTTCTTGGATGTATTGTAACAGTACAGCCCACTGTGCCATTACAAAGAGCCACCATTTATTAAAAACAAACTCCCAATGGAGAGTTTTGCCCTTTTACAGACAAATGTGGAATTTTCCCCACAATCCCATAAACAGCCACAGCCCAGGACAGACGAGAGTAAATCTTGGGACAGTAGCAACTTGTATATGTCTATACATGATATTACTACTATCAAAAATCTGCTGTATTGTGGTTCTAAAGGGTTGCGAATAGAAACCATCTACCACTGATGAACCCAAGAAGATGCCAAGATAAATTAAATCAACATCCATTTCATTGAGAACCTCTGGTGCCTTTGTATTTTGGAGCTGGAGGTTGAAATTTGGCAGGGCACATCTTTTGTCAAGTGACAATTCACCCCTATTTGGCCATGTTCTAAGCTGCCTCTGAAAAATCTCCATTTGGACTTGCTTAGTAGAGAGGTGTTAGATTGGCGGCTTACTTCTTTGAAAAGCCCATCTGCATGGCGCTTGTTCCACCTCTTCACAGCTCCTATGTGCTATCCCCACAATATGATGGCGCACCCTGCAGCCTAGGGCCGCAGGAGATGAATAGGACTTGGTTCCCGATTGCTCCTCCTGATTGCCAGGGGCGAGTAGAACAGACCACAGGAACTGAGAACAGGGAGACAGTCTCTATCTACTGCGCTATCAATACTCGCACTGCTGGTCCATAGGCAGAGCCAAACTGAAATGCAGAGAGGCACAGAGTCAGGTCTGAGGAGTGGTGAGGTGGCAGATGGACAAAAAGCAGGGGTGAGACTGGGACAAATACAGGCAGGAAGGGCCATGGAAAGGAAAAATGGGAATCACAGGTGCTGGAAGGAGAAGTGTAGGGCGTGCTGCCACACCTGCTGGCTTTAAGTGGCTTCCATTATATGCAGGGTTTACCGTTTGGCTCAATAGCTCTCAACACAAGTTGTCCTAGCACCTCTGGTGGGGCGGGGGTGCTCGGGGCAGAAGAATCTGCAATCACAAGAGCCCAGGAGAATGGAATCCCAACAGTCTTTTTCTGTAATTTCTGAAACCCACTGGCAAAAGGGAACCCACTGTGCCTCATCTCCCTTTAGTGGCTCATCCACATGGAGTGCGTCAACCTTCTACTGCTACAAGTTACTCTGTTAACTCAGATGGCAGAGGTCTGTGCTGTGCAACTAAAGGATCTGATTCTGCTGAAGAGCAAGCTGTGTGTGCAATGGGGGAAAGGACAGGATTAGGTTCAGAAATGCCTAACTAGGGAGAACCAAAACTAAGATCACATATTCCCAACAGCAAACACAGAAGCAAACGTGCATCTCTGACACTCTTTCAGTCCTGCTCTTATCGCTGTGCCAGGCAGGTGTCCCTGAGGAAAGTCTACTCTAATCAGACCCACTGATGGAGGGGCCTGGGCAAAGGGAGATAACTGGCCCAGGGCCTGGCCATTCAAAAGAGCCTGGGGCACCCGGCCTCTGCTGCTGCTATTATGGCAGTGGCCAGAGCCCTGGGCCCTTTAAATTGCCATCAGAGCCCAGGGTGGCACTGAGGGAGGCAAACCCTCCTCTTCTGCCCAAGGCCTCACTCCTTCCTGGGGCACAGAGTTATCCCCCCACCATCTCACACTGCCTAGGGGCCCAGCAAGTCTGTCGGCCCCACTGGCTATAAATTATATTGGGTGCAAATACCCCAGAGGGCCAAGAGCACAGCTGAGGATCAGTGTGGTAGAGTGGCCTCCCCCCACCCTTCCAGCCATTCAGCCTCCCTCTACTAGGTCCCTACAGTGCTCAAGTGACCCTTACATCAGCAAGGCCAGTATATGCCAGGATGGCAACACATAGCAGCTGACCTCACCAGACAATCTGGGCCATATGGCCGGGGACACTCTGAAGCAGTCTTGGGACCAGTGGCTATCTATTAAGTGTGGTCTCTCTTGTAAATTGTGCAACTACACAGCTATATTAAACATACTGTAATAGAAAGTCTGGTGCGTCAGAGAGTCACAATGAAATGTCCCAACAGGAATTGATGGGAGGAAATACCACACACACACAGCACTCATTGGGCTACTCCATTCCCTCCTTCAGCTGTACAAAAATCAGGGCCAAATGGCAGAGAAATCCTCAGAACTCCTCTCTTGGATTCTTAGGAAATTCAGCACAAGTCTTCACCATGAGATGGAAGTTGGGCTATACATAAACACCATTGTAAATATTTCCCCCACATGTGCCATGCAGTGAGCTGTATGCCCTGTTAAAAAACTTCCATAATCTGCAAAGTTCTAAACTGGGTTGGTGTATCATTTGTCCCTTAGATCATTTACAAAATAATGGAACAGGCGGCTGCTTTACTGTGTGCTCTTACAAGCACAATGCTATTTGTTAGCACTTAGTGGGAGTGTGGGATGACTTTGTGCAGAACTATCTGTTCCAGCAGGTTTATATTTGAAGGTGACAGGAATGGATCAGATCAGTGTGTTCCATGCTCTCGAGGTGTGAGTCCCTGAGAAGTACACTATGATGAGGCACATTTGTACCCATTTGTGTTCCAGTAGGATAATTTAAGAGATTCTCTTACACTAGCCCTTGCTCTAGGTTGTTAATAAGAGAACTAGGTGGATAGGAGATTTTTTTGGCTCTGAGTTAGGGGTAGGGGTGGGAATCTAATGTAGTGACTGTAGTTTAGGGCGTAGGATATCTAGGAGAAAAAGTTGAGATGGTTTGATGCCACAGCAGCCAGAACCAAAGGAGTCGAGACCTTGTGACATTCAGAAATGCATAAGTAGAGGGAATTAAAACTAAAGTCATGCAATCACGGTGAGACAACTGACCATGTGCACCAGACAGTGGGTGTACCAGTGTCAACCAGTGTTACTGGGCTCAAAATGTAACCTCTCTTATCCAGGACATAGTGAACTGAAATATGTGGCACCCTTCTGAGAGATGGAACTAGAAAACTATTTCCAACCAGCTGTAAATGTGGCTGCTCTCTTCACTTTCATACCATCTGTGGTCTTCATAGTGCATCATGGCAGTACAACGGCTGCAGTACATCATACAAGAGGGAATACAGTAGACAGAGATTAACCCACGGAGGGGAATGAGAACAAGAGGTGCCTGAATAACAATTTCCATAAGGCACAAGGAAGGCATTTCAGAATCTAATTATTATGGGTCTTCGTACCACTGGAAATTCTAAATTTTCCATACAATGCATCTATGATTTTTTTTTCCTTTTTAGAAAAAAAAAAAATTCTGAGGAAAAACCCCCCTATTTCCTGACTAGCTCTAGTGTGAATCAAGATTTGTGTGGCCATGCACCAATAAGAGGATACTTTCACAGTGGTGCATGTGTGTGTATGTGAGAAAGAGAAGTGGAGGATGCATATTCATAGGCATCTGTTTGGCAACAAATGCTATGGGGCAAGCTGCACATTTCTTTGTGCTGTTATTGTTTCTGATCACTGTGCATGAAGGGCCAAAATCCCAATAATATGTATGTAAGATCTTGACCACAGTCTCTGTTAAGAATCTTTCACACATGCCCAAACTCCACGGGCCTGGTCTGAGGCATGAGGCCTAGTTAACAATGGACAATACATGGCTAAAGAAAGGTTGAGATAAGCAAGAAACAGACATGTTTGTTTAACCAGCCATAAACAAGCTAAGACAGCACAACCAGGTGGGGAGCAGTAATTGGGGACTTATATCATGAGTTACGGGCACGTAATTCACAGAGAGAGGCCTCAGAGACTCCGTGATCCAGAAAGAGATAACAAGTACATACTCCCCGAATGCCAACCAGAGTTCAGGGAGAGAGCTAGCATGTCAGCCTGAGTTATGGCATCCTCCTTCACAGATGCCAACCCGAGCTCAAGAGGACGCATTGATAAACTATACACAATTGTCATTGCTGTGTACTGTTTACTGTTCTTTTTGCTTTAAGACCCTCTAGGAATGTACCTGTGGGGCAACCCATCTGGGAAGTGCCACCATCATTTCTATGGACCTGAAATCAGGATTTAACTTACACATTGCAAGAGGAGAATTTTCAGGGATAACACCTGTGTATTAGCAAACATGTTAACCTGAGCTACGGGTGGAGCAATGATGTAACCTTTTAGATTATTGGGTTATTGTGTTAATTTTGTCTTGCTGCCAGAACCTATCCAGGGGCTCGGGAACTCCCATCCCGTCTCATCTCTCCATCCATTGGCACCCTATATAATCTATAGTAATCCATTGTTTGGCAGTCTCACTGAGCCTAATAAGCAAAGTGACACTCCACCAGTGCTGTGCGTAATAAACCCTCATGCTTGGATCTCTACGGTGTCGAACGTCTGTTCCTTCATGGCACATGCACAAATAGGTAACTCCTGTCCTTATCTCTGTGATATGAGGAGCCGGATGGCAGCGGAGCACATTTTACTGTCCAAGGTGAGGAGTAGGCAGGATTTGGCCGTACAAAGGACCACTAGGGAATTGGCACACCTGCAAGGCATGGAACTGGACCTCCATGCAAGCTCCTTGTGAGTCAATATGCAGGGGAACTTGAGGCTGGTTAGGAGTAGCTTGAGGAAGTTTAGGGTCCACCACTGCATGGATTATCTGGTTCCCCAGGTACACAGACAGGGGATGTAGAGGCTACTCTACTTCAGTGTCATTGCCAGATCCTGTGCAACATTTCCACTTTGCTCCCTGGCTTTGCTTCATTTCATGCTTTCCTCCTCCAAATCTACCCAGAGCCAATAAAATGTGGGTTGTTTCTGTGACTTTGTTGCATTGCCACCATGTGTTTGAAAATAAATACAAATGCAAGTATAGCAGACCTCTTCAACAGTTCACATCCTGGGTAGAAGCCTATGTTGATTTCTTTAAACAGAGAGTGACTCCTGACGTTCTATGTAGATCGTGTGTCTGAGTAACAGCAGTGGAAATTTGTCTTTGAGTGCTTCCTCTATCACTCATCAAGGTTCTGGAGTACATTCACATCTCTCCGTAAGAGCCCCTACGAAGCTGTATTGAAAAGCCTTGTTCCCATTAGCTAATCTGTGAAATTGTCTGAGAGACTGACATATGGGAATATAAACATATGCATCATGTAGGTTGATCTTTGCTACCCAGCTTCCTAGTTACAAAATGTGGATCACAGACAGCAGAGTTAGACATGAAAGCCTGGATGTTTTCTCCCTGTTTAATTTACCTCAATCTAGAATGAGTTTGCAATGTCGGATTTTTTTTTTAATTTGTACAAGGCACTGTGGAGAATGAAGAGGATTATGGCAAAGGAAGACTAAGTGCCAAATATTCAAGAGATGCCCACTAATGTTGGGTGCTTGGCTTGATTTTTGGAGCAGCTGAGAACCCACAATTACAGTAGAAGTGAACTGGTGTTGCCAGTGCTTAACAACAGAGACTTCTGCATTCAAATGTCCAATGTATGCAAACACTTGAAGTTACAGCTTGAGCAACACCATCCACAATATAAGTATGGTGACTACATACACAGATTCCCACACACCTTGCCACTGACATTAAAAACAATCTCCCTGAGAGCGAGAAAAGAGTTCTTACTTAGTTTGTCTGAGATACCAGGCATGTTATTTCTGTAGCTGCTCCCCCCAAAACGGCACCATTCTCCCACCTGGAGAGATCACGGGTAATTACAGAAATCATTTTTTGGCTAACTCAAACAAAAGTAGGATAATTAGCAACTCTAAAGGTTCTGAGAGGATCAAATGTGAGCTACAAAATTCAGAGCCAGGTCAATTTTTTTTTTTCAAATAATCAGGAGGATTCAGAAAGGCGCCTAAAAGACCATAGCCTTTCAGCTCACTGACTTGGCCTCTTAGACTATCTGATAAGACACTGTAAGAATCTGGAGAAATGGAGTAAGCCCTGGCCAGATACAGAACACTCAGAAGGTAGCATTTAAATTCAGCAGCTACTGGCATGCAATGGCGCTTGGCTTGAATCCTATCCTACTAGCACTTTCTTTCCATATGAACTTAAGAGCTAAGGAAGATCCACCAGTTTCATGTTAAAGATCTACAAGGTAGGAGCAGGAGTTCTGCACAGATGATAAAGAATAATGCTTTTTAAATGTGTAGTCCCCTTACTAAAAGGGCCTCTGTTTTGTTCCTGGAAAGACCCTGTGTGCTGCAATCCAGACTACAATTCCCACGAGCCCTTGGGAAAAACAGGAAGGAAGGACTTTTGGGGAGAGAGGACTCTCTCTCCATGTGCATGAAAAGAGAGGCCTAGCAGTCTGGGACTCTGCCTTGGAGTTTGGAACCGAAGGGGGAGCCAGGCTGCTGCCAAGGACATTGATCCAGTCCAGGGGCTGTTGGAGTGCAGCTACAGACCGGGACTAGATGCCTGTTGGAACTGGGATTTAGCAGGCTGCTTCCGATAGGCACAGCATTAGGCAGTAAGTTTCTGGGCCTTGTTGAAAAAGTGCTGCCTGGGACAGAGCTGCTGTCTAGCCTGGACCGAATCTCCACTACAGCTGCAACATCAGCACGCCAATGCAAGCAAGTGTCTGGGACTGTGAGTCCAGGGGTGTGCACACTCTGGGGTGGGGTCACTGGTAGTACAAATGTTAGCTATATAAGCTTCAATTATTGTTATGTGTTTTGTTAATGCTATTCATTGCTAAATCTGTTAATCCCTGTTTATTTAAGTTAAGTAAAGATTGTTTATTTTAAAGTATTCTATTAGATGTATATGATTTGTAGTTGTTCTAGAATTAGATCCAGATTTATGTTGGAATGAGTATGTTCCTGGAGGCTATCAAGGCACACCAGTTAATGTGTACAAGGCCAGCCAGGTGGAGGCACCGCCATTTTACATTCATTACAAGCAAGGGACTGCAGCAAGGGGGTGGATAGGGCTTTCCCCAACTAAACACCGTCACCACTGGGGTGCTCAGGATCTCTTTTGGGTTAAAACATCAGGTGCCCAGGCACACCTGTGAGTGTGACCTGCTCTCTAGTAACCCAGGGAGGAAAAAAGGGGGTTACAAATGTATGTTTACAATTCTTATAGTTTTTCAAGGAATAAACGGGTTCACTTTGGTTGGAGGTTTATACAGTTATTCTGCTTTCTGGTCCATCACAGACAAGCTGTTAAATCAGATGCAACAAGGTGATATGTTCAGTTTAAATGATAGTTTGCTGCTGTTAAAAGATGTCAAGAACAGTCTGCTTTAGAATCTGAAGTGACGTATCTAGCATTTAGCACTGAGAGAGAGTTTCTGCAGAACAGCTGTGAAGCACTCTTGGGCTAACAAACTTGCAGTGAAGGTAGGTGAAAGGATAGAGATTTTTTTCTAGGAAATATGGGAAAATATGCTCTTCTTGTCATTAGCCAGGCTAATCTTACCTTGCACAGCGGCAAACTGCAGCACCATTTTAAGAATCAATACTACGCCACACCATTGGTACAGGAGTCGCAACTTACACCAGCGAATACTATTCATTTGGATGGACTGCTAATACTTAGGGCATTTGTTTTCCAACTGTGTTTAACCATGCTCTAGATCACTCACTATCATGTTAGGGTAGCTTCTAGCATATTTTTAGAGACAAGATATAAACAGATTCCACTCACTGTAGGTGCAGGTCTTGCAGGCTAACTCTGAAATTACCTCTCGTCCTATCTGGCACCCCTGTTGCTCACACTGTGCTTGTCCCCCACCCCACGCCTGAAGGTGCTCGCTCTTCTTAACTCAGCCCTCCACCCAGACCACAGTACACTTCTCCCCTTGTGAGGTAACAAGGCCCCACAGAACAAGCTGCCCATTGTCATTTGAGTCTCTTGTTCCAATCTCTAGGATCTGGGCCATTTTACAAGGAGCTGGTAGGGGAACCTGGGCCAGCACATGACTCAGGTTTAAGCCTAGGGAGCCAATGACTAGCAATCCAGCTCTGCTCAAGCACAGACCCTGTTGTTCTTTCCTTGGGCTCCTTTCCACTCCCATCTCTCCATCTCCTTACCTTAACCTCCTTCCTTGTTTACCACTCAAGATTCCTCTGCTCCCCATGGCTACTTCACTGAGCATGGCCTCTCGCTAGTTCAAGGCAAGTTCCCAGGGCTTAGTCCTCCCCAGATCATCTCTTTGTCCCTGGCCAACTCCCTTTCCATCTAGGGACTGACTGCAGACCTCCCTGCTGCCTCTTCCTGACTCATAAGGCAATCCCAGCTCCTCACCCAGCTGACTCATCTGCCCTTGGGTTTTATCAGTCCCTGGTTCCCTTCCAGGTGGAACATATAAGGTTATTTGGCCCTTTCTGTCACACACTAATCTGAGTATGTGGGGTGGACACCTCATCACACAAAGGTCTGATGCTCAAGCATGTCCAGGTGTACAGAAGACATGTCCTACGTGACCCGAAGGAAACATAAATGGTTCCAAAGTAAGTCTCTGTCTGGCGTTGCAAAACTTCAACACACAATGTTAAAAGTAAAAGCAAAGTCCAAAAAGCAGCTGTTTTATAATTGTGAAAAAGGGACATCCTGTCTAATGTACCATCCCCAATCACCCTGGCAAAGGTAATATGCCCTAAATCTCCCCATGGTCTAGTCCCCTATTCCATGACTGTACAGTTTGATGGAACTCCAGTCATAGCCTACAACTAAACCAATGATCAAGGAAAAAGGGATGAAAAAGAACCTTGATAACTGGGGCCCTGCTTGCCATATTCACTGTAAGTAGATGACATGCAAGTCATGAGGATGGATGTGTCAACGGTTAGGGTGCTAGCCTGCGGATTAGGACAGCCAGATTCAATTTTATGCTCATGAACAGGCTTCCTATAGGACCCTGAAGAACTCACTGAGGCTCACACTTGTAAAGGTTATTTAGGAAGTGTTGAACAGAGCAATGCAAGACCTAAGTGACTTAGGAGCCAATGTCTAATTACAGGGCAATGGGAGGTAGGCCTTGCAATGCTGAGTGGAGTAACACCTAACTACCTTTAAAAATGTGGGCCTTGCCTCTCCATATATTAATTTCTTATTTGTAAAATGGGTGTAAGAGCATTTCACTACATCACAGCTTTGTCATGAGGGGTATGTCTAGACTGCATCTCTCTGTTGGCAGAGGGATGCAGATTAGGCAGGTCGACATTGCAAATGAAGCGGGGATTTAAAAATGCAAACCTGCAAGGAGGTTTACAGGATCTGTCGAAAAAGGCTTTCTTTCTCGACAGATCCCCCTCTAGACTACTGCTTTTTGCCGACAAAGTGCCGCGTCGGCAAAAAGCGGTGGCCATTTTTATGCAAATGAAGCGTGGGATATTTAAATCCCCGCTTCGTTTGCAATGTCGACCTGCCTAATCTGTATCCCTCTGCCGACAGAGGGATGCAGTCTAGAAATACCCGAGGTGCTTACACATTGTGTGGTACTGAGAAAAAATGGTAATGAGGGCCATATAAGTACTGTACCTTTGATAGATCTTAAATACAAGTGCACGACAAGCATACAGGTGTTGGTAGATGTTTGGCATTTGATGGGTATTTTGTTCAGATTCTTTATAGAGAATACTGTACATTATTTAATAAACTTTATGTCTCTAAGATGCTCTATGAGCAGGGATGGTAGTACATAGGTACAATTACTATGACCTACTACCATGTGATTACAGACATCTCTGTTACTGGTGACAAATGTCACACCTAACTAACTGTTCTGTTGCCTGCAATACATTGCCTAATTCTTGTGCATTCATCTGAGCAGTCTTTTGTTTTGTCTATATATAAGATTCCATTCAATGCCTTGGGCCCATCGGACTCAGAGGACTGCTGACCCATTTTTCTGGTGATCAACACCACACATATGACTTAATTCCTATGCAAGTGCTACCAGACCATTTGCTGATTTTTACTGTTACCATTCTTTACTTTGAAAACAGATGTATGTTATAGAGGCTCTGGTACACTCATATGCAGCATACGCCCAATGCAAGGATGCCAGATTCAGAGGCTGTACTTTTACATGCACAGCTTTTCTCTTCTACTAGTGCACTGCTGGATACTTATCTCATACCATGCAGCATCACTCTTTCAAAGTCACCATCTTATTGCAGATATAGATTTGGATGAGGATACAAATTTGCAGATACTCACTTTATAGCCACAACTTATTTTTATGGCTATAGGTGCTGATAAGGATAACACATTTTGTATCTGTGCAAGGTTCTACTTATCTCTTCTATAAGAGCTTGCCCAACCCATGCTATTAGACTTTGATAGCGACACTTTCTTCATGCGGGCAGCAATAAAGAGCTCTTAAGTCAGAGTGTGCATGGCTAGGAGTTCAACTACACCTGCAAAACAGATTGGCAGATTATAGGAGATTCTGCTTTCTTGTTCTGGACTGACTCCTTTATTCTATCTGGCTAACATCCAGCCTGCCACCTGCGTTATTAAAAAATTGCAACAGCAGTATCAGTTGAATGAAGCAAAACTGCATGTGTCCTGAGCTCTGCATGTGTCCTGTCATGCCCACCTGCTACGACTCCAACTGCGCTGACACCCATAACTAAGCATCTTTTTAAAAAAAGTCTGCCAATGTTGCGAGTCTTCCATCTGAAAATGGAACGCTTCATCATCCATGCATGCTTGCAGACCTGCAAATGCCCACCGGAAATATAGCCCCAAATCTCTAGCCTTGCAAACCATTATGATCTCTTAAACAGAGAGGATTTTCAAGTAAGCGCATTTTAAACAGTAAACAAGCATTGTAATGTTCTCTTTTAATCACAATAACGTTCTCAAGCAAATTAATTTTCATGGTTAATTGTAAGGTTTCTATGTAAAGACCACATGCCTGGTACTGCAAAGCTGAAGTCTCACTGAAAGCTTGCATTTACCCTTTATCACACTGTTTTGCTTAGTATTCTATAAATAGATCGTGTGCAGTGTTTTTCCTTTTGGCTTCATAACTATTAACTGGTTTTTGATTGGCTTTTGGGAATCTGAAGAAAATCTCCAGAGAATGTTGTAAGCACATTTGATAGAAGTTCACATGTGGATTAATTTCAAAACTGGGCTCATTTGGCACATATTGAAATATATATTAATCAGAGCGGTTTGTAATAGCTTCATCTCCTGCTGCATTAGAAATCAAGAGTCTGAATAGCTTGGTTTCTGCAATCTGAGTTTAGTTACAGTTAGGCTAGGATCTATTTTTAGCAACAAACTGTTTCCCCAGACAGATTCAGCTGCTCATTAACATTAGAAGTCTTCTCTCAAAAAATGTATTTATAAGACTCTCTTTTAGCTCTGACAAAGCCTCCCCATTAAAACCCAAAGCTGTGTTCTACAGAGAGAAATATGTTACTATTCATCTTGTCATTTCTTGGTGATTTCTTGGCTGTAATCAATGCAACACAAGTAAGTTGTTTCTTTTCCCTTAACAATTATCACCAAAAACTATCACCTTAAAAAGATAGGAAAGCTTGCTAGTGTTCATGAATTTAGAGATTAGATGAGAGGCAGAAAAGAATAGATTCACTGAGTTGAGTTAAAGTATGGGTATGTGGAATTTTCAAAGGGATTGTGTTAACACCATGTCTCTCTTTTCAATACCTCAGCAATGACCCCTTTTGATGAGGTAGGTTACTAGAGTGTGGGTGTCCAAACTGATGCCATCTGCTTGGTGATCTTTCAAAGAAGGATCTAATATGCTTTGCCTGCCATGTCATCTTCTGGCTCAAGTTGCTGCTGTTCCAACTCTGGCTTTGTCTACACTGGCTGATGAAAAGCGCTGGCAGTTACAGCACTGCTCACAAAGCACAGCAGCGAACCCACTGTTGGGGGTTCACACTGTCAGCCAATAACAACATTGCTATGCTTTTAGTCATGTGCTGTACCCTCCATAATATTTCTGGCTGCAACACTAGTGTGGAACTCTGATTGGTCCCTACAGTGCCCTTAGTGAAATAGTGTATGGTTTTTTTTGCTGGGTGAGCTTCCTCATTGTCATGTATTGGAATAAAGAATTTTTTCCAACCCCAAAATTTCATCTCTTTCTCTCTCTAAAAAAAAGTTCCTGTGGGACAAAAGAGTGACATCATCACGTCACTCTGCATCCACAGACTCTGCCCTCGTACAGGCTCCCTGACCTGGACACTGTTCGGGGACCAGCAAAGCTGCCTGGCTGTACAGCCTGGGCAGATTCCGCCTCCCAAGGGTCTTGCTGGCTCAGCTCTGGCCGTAGCCTTTTGGCAGCCAGAGCTGAGTAGGCAGGACCTTAGGGAGGTGGAATCTGCCCAGGCCAAGCTGCTAGGTAGCTTTGCCGCTCCTCGAACAGTGTCTGGGGGCAAGGAGTGACTCCATCCGGGGCCTGGGCACTGCTCCAGATCAGCCTGTCGCAGGTAGCGCAGCCGCCATTGCTCACAGGGGAGACCCCAGGTAGAGGCTCCATGGTGACTGGACTGCGGACATTAGGGGCCTTCCTGGCGGGCCCAAGTCCCAGCTCCAGCGTCATTGTCCCCCAAATAAGCATGAGGGGGGTGAGTCGGTCCGCTCCTCCCCCCCCCCAGCTCAAAGAGTCAGCTGTACCACGACTTGCTCCAAGGGAACGCCGCTGTTGTTCTTGGCACTCATGGGCTGCCGGGCCAGCAGGCTTGAGAGCAGTGCCCGGTGCAAAGCGAAGTGCCCCGCATCCCTGGCCACCTGCTGCCCCATCCTCTGCTGCGCCCTGAGTGGCCACATCCTGAGCTGCCCTGGTGGGGCCTGCTGCCGCAGCCTGGGAACCTCTGAGATGTCACAAAGGAGCAGCCCATCACCATTCAGAGCACCTGCCAACAAGGCTGAGGGGATATCGGGGGGGGGGAGGGGCATCTGCCTCTGCATGGTGGCGCCTGGACATGCCCCTCACTGAATGGCCCGCCGAGTGGGGAGGGGATAGCGGGGGAGGGGAGGGGCATCTGCCTCTGCATGGTGGCGCCTGGACATGCCCCTCACTGAATGGCCCCCCGGCCCTCTTTCCATCCTCCCTGTCCTCAGCACCTCTCCTGCCCCCTCTCAGACTCCCATCCCCCTTCTCTATCTGGCATCCTAAAGGCCCCGCCCCCCCCACTCACTGCCCCTCCATCCAGCTTCCTTCTCTGCCTGCTTTCCATTTTTCTCTGCCCACAGACATCCCCCTCTTCTGCTTCACAGCACCGCAGCAATGCCACCTTTGCTGCCCCTTCTCTCCAGGCTGCTGCCCAGATCCTGCTGTCACAGCACCGGGAGAAGCCTTTTTCTCAGTCTGACCCTCACATGTAAGGGCCAGGGTCTGCTTGAGTTACCATTCAAACTAAGTTCTTTGATGTCGAATTTTTCATTAACCTCTCTAATGCACACTCATTGCATGACTATTTTGAACTCCTTTATATTTTAAAAAAATGTGGTCCTCATTTACCAAAAAAGCATTCCCCCCCCTCCCCCCCACACACACAGAAATTCCTGGAGCCATTTTTTTGCTGGTTAGGTTACCCATTCATGGGAGGGGGCAGGGTGAGTGTAGAAAGGGAGGAAGAGGGGGATAGGGTGTATATGGGGATGGGTGGTGCAGTAAGGGCGGACGATGGGGGTGAAGGGAATATAGGAATGGAGGCTGGGGGTGGGCAGTTTGGGTGTGCAGGGGAAGGGTTTAGGGAAAGGGGGTGCAGGAATGGAGGAAGGAAGTGGGGGGTAGGGATAGGCAGTGTGCGGTGGGGGAGGGGTTAAGGAGGATGGGTGGGTATAGGAATGGAGGATGGAGTTGGGCCCCGTGTCACTGATTGCATTTGGTTTTTGTTTACACATGAAGCCCACAAGCCCGCAGAGCATAGCCCTTCCTGACAGGTCACTTCCCCATAGCCCCGTGCTAGCTGCCAGGAGAGGCTCCAAATCTGCACCCGAATGAGCTATTTTATTGCAGGGTGGGGCAGAAGTGGGAAGGGTGCGGGGGCGAGGACCTGGCTGGCGACTGAAGGGCACAAGTGGGTAGGAGGGACCAAGAGCATTTGGAGAGAGGGACCCATCCAGGGGTGTGGTGGGTAGGAGCAGAGAAGGGTATGAGTGACTTGGGGCCATGGAGAGCGCAGCTGGGTGCAGTGCAAGATTAACAGGCTCTCTGGCCACAAAAGTGGCCAGCGAGAGGAAGGTTGGTGAGCATAGAGAACAGGGGGCGCAGCCCCTTAGTTTATTAAAAAACAACAAACGTAGAACACACACACCGCATGACATATCAGCAGTTTGGGGGCTGCGGGAAAAAGGCTGCAGCACATTGACAGATTTGTGTATGTCCAGGTATCACGTGCGGCCCTGCATCTGATGTGTAATACAAAACTAAAAGAAGCAAAAATGCTACATTTCATAGAGGGATTGTTGTTAACACCAGACAGAGCACAGGCACTACCCAGTTTAAACACTACCCACTGTTCACATACCTATTACTGTCTGGCTGTCCCAAGAGGAGCACACAAGACACAAAACTCCCAAAATGGTGAGATAACTACTGGGGTAGGGGATTTCATTGGGGCAAACCTGTCAATGGGATCTGAGAGATTGTGCTAGGGGCAAGGGCAGCACACAAAGTCTGCCTCTTCCCGCTGCCCAGAGAAGCACATGGAGGGAGCAGCCAGCCATTTTGAGCAGTGTCGCGCTGTGGCAAGCAGGGAGCCTGACTGAGGGTCCCGCTGAGTTGTTGGCTAGGAGCCCCTCCTGCAACCCAGCTCCCTGCCCCAGGTCACCACCCAAACCCTCTGCACCTCGCCCCCCAATCTCAGGTCACATCTCCCTCCCAGACCCTGCACCCTCTCCTATACACCTTCCTCGTGCCAGAATCCTCTTCTGCACCCAAAACCCCTTCCCAGACCCTGCACCCCATCCCTTGCCCCAGGTCACAACCCCCTCCTTCACCCAAACTCCCCATCAGTCCCCACACCCTCTCCTGCAACCTAGTCCCCTACCCCGAGCATCCTTCTGCACCCAACATGCATCTCAGATCTCACATCCCCTCCATAGAAAAGTGTGGTCCTGGAGTACTTACTGAAATCTTAGCGTGCCCTCTTCCCATCAAAAATTATTACTGCACAAGACTCTAGCATGCAGCTATTGTAGCAAGACTGAACTCTGAGCTCTCCCCACAAACTTCCAGTGTTGCCTTGTGTGAGTCTCCTGTACTCTGTGCCTGTGTTTTCTCATTTCTAAAATGATACTACAGTAGACTTCCGATAATCCATAACCTTTGGGACCTATGTGGTGCCGGATTATTGGATATGCCAGACTATCAAGAGGTACTATAAGGTGGTTATATATTTATATACAGTATATACTGTATATCAAGTGTTTTTAACCCTTTTTATTGTAGCACAAGCACTGTCCAGAGTCACACAATGCCAGTGGCAGACTGACTTGGTCCCATCCGGTTTCGCTCAGTTCAGCTGCTGCCGCTACTGCCTTGTGACTCGTTTTTTGCCGAAGCTCACTCACTAGGCTCTTGCCATTTTGATGCCGGATTATTGGGAGTGCCATACAATTGGATGCCAGACTATTGGAGTTGTACTGTACTACTTAACCTCTCACAAGAGGCCCCTGGGGCTTAAGATGCTCCTATAATATTTTTAAACCTAATTTTTCAGAAAAATAAAGTTCATGGCAAAGGACAAATCCTTCCATCTTTTCTGTTGTTGCAAAGGGCTTTGACTCAGTGGACCTGGTGGTTAACAAATGCAGAAGGGGCACTGCACTGGGGAAATATTGCCTCCACAAAAATGTTGTCCTCTTCCCTGCCCTTCTCTTCCCAAAAGCAAGCCAAAGAGGAGTTGTGGGGAAGTAAGTGTGTAGTTCTTTGATGTGACAGCCCTGCCAGGAGAGGAGCAGAGATAGCCCCAATAAGTCCTACTGCCTTTGCTTGGGTAGCAGGAGGCAGATCAGTAGCTTCTGATCCCTAATATCTGGCCCGCCGTTTCTGAGAGCATAGCCTTCCATTTACATTAGGCAATCCTTCCCTGTCCTTTCCCTGCTTAGCAGATACAGTGGAATGGAAGCACAGGGACTCTTCCCTCCCAGTCTTGACCCCTCCTTGATTTTGATATCATTTGCCACAGCAGCTGCCTGTTCTCCAGAGGTGCTGCTGTTCCTACTTCCCAGCTGATGAGCACAACTAGCCAAACTGCAAAATGGAAGGTGAAAAAAACCTCATTTTTTGTTTGGGGAGAGGGGTGCAAATCCAAATGAAAAAATAGCTCTAAAAATTCACAAATCCTCCTTTTCTCTTACCTCAGAGTGGTTACTACAGATCAAAGCAGAGGAGCGTGACAAGACTGGCACTGCTGCTTATGCTCGAGCTGTGCCTCAGGTTAACAGAAGAGTTCAAAATCCAGAATTTTTAGTTCAGCTCCTTTCAGAAGCACCACAATCACTAGCCAGGCAAACTCAAAGGAGACTGTTCATTTACTGTAATTATTTCTATTTAAAAATACTTACGTGGCACTTGTATATTAGTGTTATTTCAGTGCATAAGTCTCTGTGTTATAACATTTACAAAAAATACAGGACAAAACATTTATATTTACAAAACCTTAAGCATTAAGAAGAATAGAAGAGACTAAGGAAATTTACCCAAAATATTCTGTTATTGCTGAGCACTTCCTGCTTTACTGGCTAGAAACCTTCTCATCTCTTTCAAAAGAGTTATCATCCAAAATTATAAAATGCCGGAGTACTGATAATGAAATTTCATAACGAGTTTTTAATCCTTCAGCTATTGTGATGTAAACAGAGATATTAATGATACATAATGCTAATAAATTTATTAATTTACAATATTTTCAAAGGACCTAATGTATTTTGATTTATATCTGACATTTCAAGCATTAAAATCTTCTGAAAGATGAAGTATTAGCTGCTCTAAAAGATTTTTTAGAAAGTTACTTTTAGCTTCTTTGAATTCCCAGACTATTGAATGAATTTCAACCTTATGAACCTTTTACCCTATGAGCAAGCAGTGTAATTTTGGTTATGCTCAACAGCTGCTTTCCTGTCTAAAAAAAAAAAAGAATGAAATCTCACTTCAATTGAAAATGTGAATGCAAACTTAACTTCATTATGATGTCACCCAAAATGCCTACAGTATGTGTAAGAATTGCACACACACATAACTTCATTACATTACATATATGTGCACCTATGTTAGATTTAGAAAACTATATCAAGTAGAAACATACCATTTTTTGATATAAAGGAGCCATCATGACACACTGTAATTGAAACCAGACTAATTGATTCTAAATTTTTAAACTACTGTTTGTAATTTTGACCTTTTGATGCTGAGCAGTTTAAAAACTAGTTCTATGAGCCATTAAACTGGTTAAGCAAAACGTATTCAGAATGAAGGCTCTGAGAGATAAATAGAGAATATTTAATTTCATATTTCAGTAGGCGTGCTGGGCAGCACCAGTCTTCCCTAGGAATTCACCTTGCTTTTGGTGATTTTGTTTCAGTGGTAATGTTATTTTAACATGGATTTGGGGGTTTAATTTCATTACAATGATATCTATAGTACTGCACCACACAAGGCACAACATTCCTTGAATATTTTATAGAATGCATCAGCTTAATTTGGAACAAAAGCAGTTGTTTTGGATGCATCACATCAGACTATCATCTGATCCAAGTTGTCTGCTTCTTAGTGTAGATTACTAAACAGGATTGGCTGGGGTTTTCTGCTGTTGTTTTCCTTTTCCGAGAGGTGGCATCTAAAAGATCTATACTTATCTGACACTAACCTAAAATTATCCCCTGTGAGCCAAATTCTGCCCCATTACACTGTCATATGCATCCCCCAGTCAGGAGCAACTGTGTGTGTGTATATATATGATGATTTTATATTATATATGAAGTGTGGTTCTTGAGCACTTAAACACACACACACACTATATGTAAAATAATAAAATCATCTCCTGCATTTAGTGTCTTTTAGACCAAAAAGATCCCAAAATATAATAGAAACTTAATCTGATATACAAGCTATATATAGAGATGACACCACCAAACACTGAATCTGACTGCATGCAGTTACCACAACTCTGGGTGTTGTCAGGGTGCTGGTGAAGGCTAATTAGGGACACAGATATGTGCAGACTATGCGCACATAACTGGATGCATGCAGGTCTGAAATTCTGTCTTGCATTGTTTTGAAAATGCCCGTCTGGGTAATCCGTATATGCTCGATGGTCATAATCCTTTCGGTGCAGTGCAGAGGCAGGATGTTCCCTCCCCCTCCCACATGCACACTTTCTTTCTCCCCTCCTCAGACTATGACTCTTGCTGTACTGGCAGAGGGAGGCTACTCTGCAGATACTCCCTGCTGTAAGGAAGTGGACTGGGTGGATTATTCTCCCTACTCTCTGGTCAGAGTAATTGTGTGGGCATACAGAAGGGAGAATAAACTGTTTCACCCCACCCCTACCACCCCAAAAGTGGAACAATTCACTCCTTTCCAGGGCCATCCCTAGGGGGGTACAGGTAGGGTTGCCAGGTGTCCAGTAGTCTACTGGACAGTCCTGTATTTGCACTCTTTGTCCGGTAAAAAAAAATCAGAGAATACCAGACATGTGCAATGTCCGGTATTCTCTGATTTTTCCGGCTGCGCACCGGACGGAAGCCTGGCATGGGCGGGGGGAGCAGCTGGAAGGCGGTGCCACGATCAGCGCTAGTCTGCCCCCACCAGGCTTCTGAACAATCACACGCTCCCAGCGCCAATGGCGGCCCCGCCTCCCAGCCTGGGAGTCCCAGCTGGGAGGTGGGGCTGCGATAGCTGCTCTGGGCGCTTCAGAAGCCTAGCTGGAGCGGGGGAATGGCTGGGAGTCCCAGCCACTCCCCCGGCCCTCGCAAGGCTTCTGAAGCGCCCAGAACGCTACCAGGTGGGGACTCCCCACCTGGGAGGCGGGGCCGCAATCACCGCTCTGGGCACTTCAGAAGCTCCTGCTGGGAGCCTGTGATTGCGCAGAAGCCTGGTGGGGGCAGTGGCCGGGAGTCCGCCAGGGGTTGCGATCGCCGCTCATCCCACGTTTTTTTTTTTTTTTGCTCGACCAAAAAATACCGGAGACCATCTGGCAACCCTAGGTGCAGGGCCTAGGACAACCCACCCCAATACTCCAGATGTGGGGCCCAGGGCAACTCTCCTGCCCCAAACCACCTGATGGACAGGATAGCTCTGCTCCTGCCCCAAAGCAGGGGAGGAACGGTGAAATGGGACTCTGAATCACAGTTAGCCCTCTGGTATCCTCCTGAATCTTCAGTACATTATTAACTGGAGTTATCCACACATGACTTAATTCCTCATGAGTTAGCTTAGCTCAATGGAAAGTAGGCATGCTGCAGAACACCACTAGAGCTGCACAGAATGGTTGTGCCCACTGTTGATGAGCTGTGCTAATTAGAGCTGTCGTCTGGGCCCCCCAGTGGGCCAGCCACTTAAGGGTTAAAAGCATCACCCTCTTGAATTTAAAGGGGTGGGTGAGCGGGAGACTCAAGTTACAGACAATGTTCAATTTATACCTCAAAGTTAACTCTGTGAAGACCAAGTCCAATGAAAAACTAAGAGGCAACATACAACCAGCTGCTTTTTTTTAGCCTACTGCAAAATTAAACGAAACTCATCTTTCACAGTTGGACAAAGGAACCCCTCATCTCCTTCTTGTCCAGTACACTCCCCAAAACCTCCATCTCCATTAATTCCACCTCCTTCACATCCCGGTGAGGTAACAACGGATAACTTTGGAGCCAGCAAAACCCATTTATCCCTTTCCATGAAGAACCAGTATCTGCTGACTGGAGGAGGGGATTCAAACACTGCTAGACTGTTACACAGTCTGGTAACTTGTGGCGGGGAAAGGGAGGGCAGAGAGGTGGCTTTGTTTTTCAAAGATGACAAATGCACTGCCCTGATGTAAGTGTCTTGCAGCCAACCAAAAGATTTAACATTTGTGTGTTTTAACAAAGCATGGGTTTTGGCCGTTTCGTATTTCACTTAATTTCACAGCCATATGATTCTAAAAGTTACAATGAAAAAAAAGAAAATCCTTTGGGAAAAGTCAGAGTTTACCTCTAGAAAGCAATGAAGCCACAAATCTGAAAATAGGCCAAAACTGACAACCGCCCACCACATTTTACTGAAAACTCTTCTCTTCCCGTACTCCCCCTCACTCCAGGCCCCACCTTCCTTTAGACACTTTCTTCCCATTCCCAGGCCAGATTTGAGTTTGGAAGTCACTAAATGAATTCCACAAGTACTACAGTTTGTACTTTCACAGACTGCTTAAAAGCTGAAGGATCAGATTTCACAGCACCATGAAGAGGCTGGAACAACTTCAAAGCACTTCTGAAACATCTATTACTTTATTATGGAGAGACAAAGACAATAGTCTCTCCATAGTTCAGGTTGAAAGAATCTTTCCATTTGCAGACTGATTTAGACATATTCAGCCTTAACTTCATCAAAATGAAACCAATCCATCTGAAATTTCACAGGCAAGGGCTTATGCCAAGGCAGAATTTATCTGGAAAGTCTGAAGCAAGTGTTTGGGAGATAAAGTTTTTAAAAATATGTGATCTTTAGCAAGTCATAACTCAAAAATGGCTTGAACTAGGAATTCCAAGTTTGATTTAACATGTTGATACTGGCAAGCAGTGAGTGCTTTTAACTAGTTTGAGGAGACATTATTTAGTATAAGAAGTGATTTCCCATTGTATTATCATCTCCATGTAATTTTTAACTCTGCCTTGTCACCAATATCTAATGCAAAAATTATAAAATCTGATTTAATAAAGTCTGAATAACTCGAATTAACAGATTAAAAAAAAAATTTCCCCTCATAGCCACCACTGAAGTAGTCAGACATAATCTCTCTCGAAACTCAACACTGGCATTAGCAATTTCTGTATGCATGATAATATAAATCCTATGTTACTATACTTTTCCTTGATTGCTTCACAAGTCCTACAATCTCAAGGTTTGCTGTTGTGAACCTAATCTCCTTTAAGAGCAAGGGAAACATAAAAACCACATTTACTAGGAATAGCAAACAGACAGGAGAAACTGGCATCAGAACCAAATGTAAGTAAATTAAGATCAGCAAAATTGACTAAGCAAATATTGAACTGAGAAAGCAGTAGGTCAGCTGTAATTTACAACTGAACTGTGTAATAGAGCTCTTATTACTTTAAATATAACTGTTGGACATAGGGCTATGCATTTTTAAAGTTACAGACTAAAACGACTATCCCTCAGACTTGTGGGACGAAGGGCATTTCCCCGGTTATGTAGTTGACATATTGCATGACAAGCTATGAAATAGCAATATACAGGCTAGTAAGATTAGAGCTATAGCAAGAAAGAAAAGGAAAAAAAACAGGCAGCATAGGTACTGGGAAAAACAGCTGTAGGATAGAGTCTGACAAAGGATCAAATGAAACCCTGGATGCAATCTTAAGAAGAGTCAGTGTGTACTGGTAGATCTTGGCTGCAAGAGCTCATGTAAAAGAAATGGGAAAGCTGCTCTAAGTAAAAGAAAATTGATGGCATCTTTAACACAAAGCTAGGCTATTTCTATTAGGGCTTATTCTCTCTAGGAGAAATTCATGTAGGGGAGAGAAGACTCAGTTCCAGCTTCATTAGGAATGGAGAGGCAGGCATGACTCCTCTTACCCCGACAGCCAGGGTGAAATCCTGACCCCACTGAAGTAAATGACAAAACTCCCATTGATTTCAACAAAACCAGAATATCATCTCAAGCATTTAAATTCCTTATCTTATGGATCCCGCCCCTTCCATCTACTCCACTGCCCATTCCCAGAACTCCTTCTGGTCCCATAAAGTAGCTTTTGTGAATAATGCCAACCAATGCATTCTTCTCTCAGAGCCTCTAGTCTAAAGGGAGGTTCCACACAATGAGGCAACTGATTGTATTAATGTGTGCTGTGTCTTCTATATAGGGTGACCATATGGCCCATTCTGGCTGGGACAGACCCTTTTTTAAGCCTGGCCATACTGACTGTTTTGGGGAAAAAATGCAGTTTTGCTAAAAAAGTGGGGTGTGACCCTTAATGGGGCATGGAGGGGCAACATGCAGAAACACCAACCCTATGCAGCAGGAAGGGTTTGGGAGAGTAGCTAGGGCTAGGTCATCCCTGTGCGGGTGGGCGCCACAGGTCTTCAGCTGGTCCTGTAAGCATGTGGGGACTTCAGATAGCTCCCCACACATGTGGGAAAGCAACAGGGGGGTCTTGGGCCAGTCCCACAGAGAGGGGTAGAGTGGAGCTTTGGGTTGGCCCCACAAGGAGGGGGCAGCAGGTGCCTCAGGCTGGCCCCCTGCAGTGTCCTGCTTTCCTTTAGGGAAAATATGGTCACACACTCTCTAGGGATTCATGAGGGGAGAACATGGAGGAGTCCAGCCTGCTCTCCTGTGCCAAACCCTGCAAATTCCTAAAGTCAGAAACCTATTAGTTAGCTACAGAGAGATTCATGTTAGGTCCTGAGGAGGAGGGGCAAATGATCCCTCTCATGGGCAGATGCAATGGTCCATTCACAGATGGGAGCAGGGGACCTATAGTTATTTAGCTACTGTTAAAGTTTGGAAAGGCTCACTCTCAAGGTTGGTAAACCCCAAATTAGCCTCCCTATCACCTGTCCTTCTCGCCCCAACAGCTTCATCATGTAATAGTCTATAAATGTTTTTTTCTTTGTAATACTTTGAATACTTTCTGAAAGAACTCAAATGTGAAACTGCGGAACTATTAACTGTGGTTTGTAACCTATCCTGTAAATCAGCTTCGGTACCTAATGACTGGAAGATAGCTAATATGTCACCAATATTTTAAAAGTGGTCTAGAGGTAATCCTGGCAATTACAGACCAGTAAGTCTAATGTCAATACCAGGCATATTAGTTGAAACTATAGTAAATAATAAAATTGTTAGACACATAGATGGACATAATTTGTTGGGGAAAAGTCAACCTGGTTTCTGTAAAGGGAAATCATGCCTTACTAATCTACTAGAGTTCTTTGAGAGGGTCAACAAATATGTGGACAAGGGGGATCCAGTGGATATAGTATACTTAGATTTCCATAAAGCCTTTGACAAGGTCCCTCACCAAAGGCTCTTAAGTAAGTTGTCATGGGATAAGAGGGAGGTTCCTTTCATGGATTGATAACTGGTTAAAGGACAGGAAACAAAGGGTAGGAATAAATGGTCAGTCTTCAGAATGGAGAGAGGTAACTAGTGGTGTCCCCTAAGGGTTCGCACTGGGACCAATTCTATTCAATCTATTTATAAATGATCTTCTAGAGAAAGGGGTAAATAGTGAGGTGGCAAGATTTGCAGATGATACCAACCTGCTCAAGATAGTTAAGACCAAGGCAGACTGTGAATAGCTTCAAAAGGATCTCACAAAACTAGGCGCTTGGGCAACAAAATGGCAAATGAAATTTAATGTTGATAAATGTTAAGTAATGAACATTGGGGAAAAAAATCCCAACTATAAATGATGGGGACTAATTTAGCTATAACCACTCAAGAGAGAGATCTTGGAGTCATTGTGGATAGTTCTCTGAAAACATCCACTCAGTGTGCAGCGACAGTCAAAAAAGCAAATAGAATGTTAGGAATCATTTAAAAAGGGATAGAGAATAAGACAGAGAATATCTCATTGCCTCTACATAAATTCATGGCATGCCCACGTCTTGAATACTGCATACAGATGTGGTCGACTCATCTCAAAAAAGATATATTGGCATTGGAAGAGGTTCAGAAAAAGGCAACAAAAATAATTAGGGGTTTGGAATGGGTGCCATATGAAGAGAGGTTTAAAAGACTGGGACTTTTCAGCTTAGAAAAGAGTAGACTAAGGGGGGATATGATAAAGGTCTATAAAATCATGACTGGTATGGAAGAAGTGAATAAGGAAAAGTTATTTACTTGTTCCCATAACATAAGAACTAGGGGTGAACAAAAGTAACAGGTAACAGGTTTAAAACAAACAAAAGGAAGTTTTTCTTCATGCAGTGCATAGTCAATCTGTGGAATTCCTGGCCAGAGGATGTTGTGAAGACTGGGACTTTAACAAGGTTAAAAAAAGAGCTAGATAAATTCATGGACGTTAGGTCCATCAATGGCTATTAGTCAGGATGGGTAGGAATGGTGTCTCTAGCCTCTGTTTGTCAGAGGCTAGAAATGGATGACAGGAGAGGAATCACTTGATGATTCCCTGTTCTGTTCACTTTCTCTGGGGCATCTGGCATTGGCCACTCTCGGAAGACAGGCTACTGGGCTAGATGGACCTTTGGTCTGACCCAGTATGGCTGTTCTTACGTTCTTTAATGTTCCATAAAAATAAAACTCCAATACATCACAATGCCAAGAGGCACCTCAAATCTCTCTATATATGCTACAAAAACTAGCATGCATGATTGAGGTAAAGCCTTTGGTCAGGAAACAGATTTCCATCTGACATCTCCAAGGAGTTATAACAACAGTGAGGGAAAAATATTTAAATTCTGAAAATAACCTTTAGATAATCTTTTTAAACATAATCTAGAAAAGGTGGTAGCATGATAAGTCATTGGTGGATAACAGAGATTAGCAAACCAAGCAACGTGGAAGTTCATCTGTAGCCCATAATGCTGGCCCAAAGTTCGAATTTGCAAAATTGAGTCTGCTTTTCTAGGTATGGGATCTGAATCTGTTAGGAATGTTAAAATGCATTTATTCAAGTAAACATGTAACCACTGAAAATTTCAACCTTTACACTTGGGCATGGGCACTCCTGTCTGTCTCCTTCCCACTGTGCAGCATGCCGGGGGTAGGGAGAGACAAGAGTGCTACATATAGGCTCATAGGTTAACCATGTACATTATTACACTTTCACATTCCTAGTCTGTGTCTTCATGAGCAGCCTCTTCTCCCTGAAGCCAGCCCTGTCCTATCAGAGAGACAGACTTCAAAGCTGAGCCAAATTTCTAATGATCGTATTTGGTTTGGCAAACTTAAGCATGGTTAGCTTGTCAGGTTGGTTTTTCAATACACACGATTTATTTAATCCTAACACATTCCATATTATTTTGTTGAAGGATAATTTGAATATCAGCACCATTTTCTTTAAAAGAAAAAAGATAGCATTATACTATGCAATCTGTAATCAACAATACATTACAAAACAATCCAACACACTTCACTAAAACAGCACTATTTTTCAGAGGTTGACTGTGTATGTAGACAGTGTTATTATTTTAGTTATTTACTGGACACCCAGAAATAGGCAAAGTATCTTACAAGAACAGGAACACACATAAATCACCAATTTCAAACCTGATTACCTGAAGTTAGGCTGAACTACACAGATACTGTCCAACTACAGGTTCCAGTGAAGACAATGGGAGCTGCATTGCTCAGAGCCTTTGAAAAATCAGGCCACTCACTTCTGAAAGTTTGAAATAAAATAATCAAAATACTTAGTATCCTACAGTAATTCATAACTCTAACAAACCCCTACATGGCTTTTCTTTGTGTGCCGCTTGTATCTATAATGCTCTATAGATAGTGGCAATGCTCAAACAGGAAGACAAAGGGATGCGATGCTCTCATTTTTTCAACATGCATATGAAGAAGTGGGGGTTTGAAATAGCTACATTTAGTCCCCTCCAATCCAAATACTGGTTGCTAAAAACGAAAGATGCAAAGGCACACACTGGAAGAAAACTAGAGGAAGGCTAAAATGTAGATCCCACATACAGAGATCTATCAAAATTAGAGTGAGCAGACGTCCTGATAAAATCGAGATTGTCTCGATCTTGGAGGCATGTGACCCCTATCCTGATCAAATTAATGTTGGGACAACATTTGTCCTGATTTTTCACAGGGCTGATGAAACCCAACTCCCAGCTGTGTGGAACTCAATTCCTTCAACCATGTACCACAGGACTCATACTCCTTCAAGGAGCCCTACAGTATAGGGTAGGCTCACATGCATATTCTATTTTAATTTTTGTTAAATCTTGTATATGCAACTATCCCTCTTCTTCTCTGCTCCAGAACAAAAAATGTCCTGATCTGTCACACTTGCTGTCTGGTCACCATAATCAGAATGTTCTGCTATGGGCTGCTGAAACCTGATGCACATCTGTGTAAACTTCATCATAATACTCTTCATTACACTTGGTATTATGAATATGTGATAAAAATTTAAAATGCCTATATTTAAACACACACTTGATTTATTCATTTAGAATTTCTGAGAGGGGTTTTTGGGGAGAGGGAGGAGTTTAAATGTATTTAAAATACAGTATTAAGGATTTCCCAGAAATACTTCAAACAATGCAAACAGGTAGGAAAATGTATCTGAACATTTGTCTTTTCCAGAGTTAGATCACTCTCATTTCAGAGAGCAGTTCCAGGGGATTATCTACTTGGCAGCTTTCTATGGCGAGGGCAGATTCTGATCTCACTTAAACTGGCGTAAATCCAGCATAATTCAGTTTCAGCAGAGTTTATTCCAAATTGGCATTGGTGTAACAGACATGAGTCTGCCTGATCTTCATACGAACAGTTTCACTATGCAAAAGCTGTTCTGGGTAAAACTGTTTGACATATTTTAACTTCCAAGCCTCCCTGTCACAAGGTTGCTGACCCATTTAAGAGTGTCTAGGTGGATGATGAACTAATTCAAGGAGGCCATCTAAGAATTTAATTAAACAACAAGCACCTGAGTCTGATAAAAGTTTATAAGAGCTCAGCTGCATGGAGGTGTTCAGAAAAGAGAGAGAAAGAGAGAGATCGCTCTCGTAAGAAAGGAAATCCTAGAGACCTTAGTCCCCAAAGAAGAGGGCTGTGCAACCCCCCAAGTGCAAAGGGAGAACCTTTATTGCACGGTTATTTTGGGATTTAGTAATAGAATTTCAGAGGGGGAATTCTGTCTGAAACACTTCTGGACTGTATGGCATTCTTAAGGGGCCCTGAGGGAAGAGAGACAGTGCAGGAAATTGCCAGGAGCACATTAGTTCAGCAAAAGACGCTAAAGGGCAGCCATCCCCGTGGCAATCCCTGTTCACCACTTTCTCCAACACTTAACACTAATGCTCCTGAGGTATCACTACCACAGAAGTTTTGAACAAGGAAAGGATTCTAGCTGATCAACTTGGTTATGGTGTTCTGTGCATGTGTACTGTGTACCCGCCTTAATGAATTATGTAAACATTTTATTATCAGGAATTGGGCCTACTTACTTACTTGTTATTACCCTTTCCTTCTACCCTCCATTTTTTATTCCCTCCCCCTACCCCCATTTTAAAGCTCCTGAAAACATGTAGTACATTTTGGGCATGTCTACACAGCAGCGTTATTTTGGAAAATAATATACTGCACGTCTATACTACAAGCCATTATTTTGAAATAATGGCAAGACGGAAGACTTTTTACTTCGACTCATGGTAGCCCTCATTTCATTAGGAGTAAGGGAAATTTATTTCCCAGGAGTTAACTTGCCATGTTTGTAAGCAGACCATAGTTACAGCTTTCTTTCTAGCTTTTTTCTCCATCATTTTAGCAATGAAACTGATCAAAGTTAACTGACTTTTCATTGGGCAATGATTCAGCAATGCTTTTGACACAGCCCCTTTGAAATGTATTATTTTACATGATAGATTACAGCAGCAAAGCTATAGACCACAGAGTCCAAAAGTATTGGAAAGATATTTGCACAATAGGTGTCAAAGATGTCAAAATGTCAAATTGTTTGCTATTTACAACAAAACTATCTGATACCTTCATAGTTCACGTGGATCTATACTGGTTTTTATATCTGAAATCTTCATAGCTCTTTATAAAAGACAGTTAAATATATGCACTAAGATTACTATATACCAACCACAGAAATGGTCACTGGGAGTAGTTCAAAATGTTTTACAAGAATGCTTTGATGATATCAAGAGCAGTACTACTGGCCAGTAGCAAAACTATAATTATGTTAGCTGGATCTGAAATAAGGATAGAGTTGCAAAAATTCCTCTCTCATCTTTCTTCCAATCCAGAACTTTCCCAAAAGTACATTGTCCTTGATAAAGTTCAAAACCCATGCAAATGAGAGCATAGAACTGGAAATCAAAGTGCAGAGTCATTTTGGTTTTTTTGCAGCATAAATTTCACAGAAATGAAGAAATCATTGTAAACATTTACAAAAGTGCCATTATATTTGAAAAATCATGCAGTTTTGTTCATGGCTGACTTAATTAAGGACTGATACTGTATCCCTTGAAATCAACAGGAATGTTGTCCCTTACTAGAATGAGCACAGGAGGCAGCCCAAAAGCTATCTAAATTGTACAAGCACAGTATTTAGTCACCTCATAAAAATGCATGTCCAACCTATCTTCAGAAGGATGTTCCCCACTGACCAGGACTCCCCAAATCAAAGTGGCACCAACATGAGATGCAAAACCTGTGGACATATCTCCACAGCTACAACGATCAACATGCGTTGTACCTCATCTAGCACATTAAATACTCTACTAGCAACTATGTGGGTAAAACAAATCACTATTCTCTCAAATGAACTCACACAGGAAAATGATAAAAGACAAAACCACCCCACATCACTTGTGGTTGAACAAAGTGATCGTGCTGTCTGACTTACCAGCCACCATCCTCAAAGAAAACCCGAGCAACACTTTCAAAAAACAAGCCTGGAATTTTAGATTTATAACTGCTAAATACTAAAATCATAGACTGAAGAGAGACACTGGATTTATGGCTTATTATAACAACCTATGACCCACTAACAATCCTTCCCAGTTGTTTTTCCCCTTCCTGTCCTCCCTATGATGCATGGGGTGTTAATGGGACACTTCAGCTTGAATGTGTGTTAATTACTTATGCAAAACAATTTATTCCGTCTTGTGTTTAGCTGTGACACTCTGAGATCCTCTCTCTCACTTTAGCAGGGGCTCTCAACCTATCCAGACTACTGTACCCTTTCAGGAGTCTGATTTGTCTTGCTTACACCCAAGTTACACCTCACTTATAACATCAGAAATAAAATACACAAGTGTCACAGCATACTATCTCTGAAAAATTGTTTACTTTCTTATTTTTACTACAATAATAAAAATTGGAATACACTGTACCTACATTTCTGTGTACAGTATATATAACAGTATAAGTAAGTCATCGTATGCATGAAATTTTAGTTTTTAATTACAACACTAGTGCTTTTTATTCAGCCTGTTTTAAAAATTGGCAAATATCTAGATGAGTGATAAGCTGCGTGGAAGACTTCTGCGTACCTCCAGTAGAAAACATATCTCTGGCTGAAAAAACCACTGCACTCACTACAGGTTACTTCAATATAAAACTTACATCGCTCAGGAATGTGACTATGTATACCCCTGAGAAATGTAAATTATACTGATGCTTGTGCCAGTGAAGGCGGTGCCAATAGGAGAACTTGCCCATCAACATGGCTACCACTTGTCACAGAAGCAGGAGTTTTCTATCAGATAGGTATAGCAAAAGTTTGTTACAGCACTATATTCAGATGTATAGATAAAGGAAAGAGACGCTTTCTCTTTACTCTCCTCAGATATAATAGGAAAGAAACAAAAGGATGTAGTTTATCTACTAAATTAAGCTAATTCCTGCTGCTTGGGTAAATTTTGGCTTTGAGAGAGTTGTGAAGGAATAATGCACATCGTTCAATGGCCACCACAGATGATAAAGATTAGTGCATATAAGGTTTTTAATTTTATTTGTAATTAAGTCAATTCTTGTGTCTTTTTCATTATAACCATTGAAACTTTTTTAAGGTATCACCAGTTGATTAAAAGTTATGCATTAGGATTAACTCCTGTATTTGGAAATTGAGCAGTTGTATATTTACAGCATTTTCCTAAAGGAGCATCTCAGAATCCTAATAAAAATTAACTTCAGATGGGGCTGTAATAACTGCCACCTTCTTCCCCACCCCCACCCTCCAGGCAATATCTACTATATTCAAATCTGATTTTGGCTGAAGTCCATCTAATCAACTACAATAAAGTTTCATTGATTATAAAACTTTTAAAATGATTATCCACATGAACAAGAAGAAACTTATTAAGTGGCTAAAAAGCCAGACAATAAAGCTGAAACACGCTGATCATGGCACTTAAGAGATTTCATCTAGTCAGCATCAGTTTAGATTAATGTCACATGTAAGGAACATCTTGATTAAATAACACTTAAAACAATGGATTAACAACACAGCTGTTATTGTGATGTTATTTATTTAAGAAGGATTGTCACTATTTTTCAGATTGATGGGGTTTTTATTAAGAAACAATTACATGGCACTATAAGCTAGCAAGGGGTTCAACAAAACAGAAGTGAAAAAGTATCCCTACTCCACATATATTACAACAAAGAGTTCAGTTCAGCTCCTAATGAAGTCTGTGGAAACTCCCTTCGCTTTCTGTCATGCAGGTTTTGTTTCAAAGGTCAAAAAGCTACAAAGCCCCAAACATCTTCCACCCCTGAGAGAGTTTTGAGGTGCTCAATGCTTCATAGAATGGGATCACAAAATACAAGACAACATATGGGGAAAAAAACATTATAGGAGGGGCACATGGAATATTCACTGTCAGAGGTTCAAGGAAGGAGTGTGTTTATAAAGAGGAGAGGGTGCTACATTAGTTGAAGTAGAACTCACTTTTGTTTTGGCTGCATACAAAATCAAGCCACGAAGACTAAGAATGGTGCCACCTTTTCAAGAGAAGTTTCAAAGACAAAAAGTCTTAAGCTCTTTAGCTGACAGACCACAGAGCTCACAAATTCCCTTAGCTCACACTATTCCTAAAAAGAAGAAAAAACAACAAGCGGAAGCCATCTTTCAGGAGGACACTTCCTATTCCTGTTCAGAAGAGGGTTGCCTTAAGCACTTGCTGAAAACCTCTAGACTTCAGTGTACAAAAGGCCAGCTCAATGGAACTTAAGCAGCATTATGAAATCAGGGCTGGAATACAGCTTTCCTTAAAAGGATAAAAAAAGAAGCTTTTAAAGATTGTCTGCAGAACCAGAATGAAGTGCTACAGTTCCCTGGAAGTCTGACATCTGCTATGAGGAAACAGAAGCAAAGAGAAGAGTAATACTGACATGCTTGGATTAATAACCCCAAGGGCAGTAGAGTGAACCTTCAGGTAACTGAGGCTGCTGGCCTAGAAACAAGACATTAAAGGGAGACTGGAGACTAGAACCAGCTGGACAAAAGCACTGTTAAAGAAACTTATGTTTTGCCTATCCCAATTAAGTACCCTAATGTAAAATGCTCTACGTGCAAGTAGCTGTAAGAGGTATGCAAGCAGGGTCTATGTTACATCTAAGGCACTCTTCTCCTTAACACTGATCTTTTATCACAGATTACAGCCGTTTGGTTTGTTGAAAGGGGCTGGTAGACTGGCGGTATGAGCTGCCAGAACATTCTGCATTTGACGAACTGCTGAAGAGCTCAACAAGGCAGTTGCCTAAGCAAGGCTCCTATAACACACGGGAATTGAGGAGAAATTAAATTCTAGCTTACCTGTTCCTGCAGGACCTTGCTATCTGGCAAGGCTGACGTTAGGGGATAGATTACTATGCTGAATGACGGAGAGAAGCTGGAGGAAGGGATAGCGAAACGGCAGGCTGGATGAGGACACTCAAACACTGAGGGAACTGGAATGAACGCAGGAGGTCTATTGGCACAGGCAGGCTGAGCTAGACTGTTCTGCTGTGCAGCTGAGGAAAGCCAGAAGATGATGTAGTAAATGGAAGGCTGGGTTGGGCTGCTCTGATCCACCCACTCAGTAAGCTGGAAGGAACACAAACTCAGCACAGAGTCTTCGAGCTGGCCTACAAGGAAAATGATTCGCTATTAAAAATCTAATGCACCTGAAGCCCCCTACAGTTTGAGAAGAAATTTTCACACTCTACAGTTCTGTGTTTTGGAGAACAGGCAGCCTAACATAGGATTTGAGAGAGGGTAAGAAGGAAATCTTTGCTGCCTTGTGGTAGAGCGAGCTTCCATGTCAAACACTACATACACCAGTGTGTGCCTAGGTATAAGAAACTGTGTTGACAAAGAAACAAGATGCTAATATGATCACTGCCAGGACAACCTTTTGATTTTAAAGAGTTTAATATTCAATACTATGCAAGAAATAAGCTAGAAATGCTGAAAATCTGCAATCCAGAAAGCACAAGGTAAAGCTCAGGGGAGATAGATGTTTCCAATACTTGACCTTTGATACTATTTCAATTATTTAACATTAATTGTAAATCATTTGCACATTTATTGATATTGGGTCCAAAGTGCAAGACGGTATCTTCTAGATGGTCTCAAATTGATTAATCAATTATTTGCTCCATTATCTTTCCTGGTACAGTGACTAATCTGGAATTCCCTGGGTTATTCCCTTTTTATAGATGGACACTATATTTCCCTTTTTCCAGTCTTCTGGAAACTCGAGGGCTGCATCTAGACTGGCATGATTTTGCACAAAAGCGGGTGCTTTTGCACAAAATCTTGCCACCTGTCTACACTGGCCTCGAGTATTTGCGCAAGAACACTGACTTTGTAATGTACAAAATCAATGGTTCTTGTGCAAATACTCCGACGCTCCCGCTCAGGGATAAGCCCTCTTGTGCAAGTGTTATTGCGCAAGAGGGCCAGTGTAGACAGCCACGTTAATTTCTTGCGCAAGAAAGCCCGATGACTACAATGGCCATCGGAGCTTTCTTGCGCAAGAGAGCGTCTACACTGGCATGGATGCTTTTGCGCAAAAGCAAATCTTTTGCGCAAAGGCACATGCCAGTATAGACGCTCTCTTGTGCAAATACTTTTAACGGAAAAACTTTTCCGTTAAAAGTATTTGCACAAAATCATGCCAGTCTAGACGCAGCCTCTAGTTTTCCATGACTTTTCACAGAGAATAATTAATGGCTCAGATTAAGTCATCAGCCAGTTCCTTGAGTATTCTAGGATACATTTAATCAGACCCTAGTGACTTGAAGACATCTAATTTGTCTAATTGATTTTAACTTGTTCTTTCCCTATTTTAACTTCTGAACCTACCCCATTTTCACCTACATTCACTATCTTAGGAATACAATCACCACCAACTTTTTTGGTGAAAACTGAAACAAAAATGTTAAGCATCTCTGCCATTTCCCCATTTTCCCCTATTCATTGAGTAATGGCCCTACCATGTCCTTGATCTTCCTCTTGCATCTAATGTATTTGTTACCCTTGTTACTCTTAGGCTATGTCTACACTCACGGCTTCTTGCATGAGTAATATGCAAATGAGGCTAAGCGTGGAATATCGCCCGAGCCTCATTTGCATACCTAATGAGCCACCATTTTTTTTCAGAAGAGGCTCTTGCTCAAGAAGGAGCGTCTACACTGCCCCTTCTTGCACAAGAAAAACCCTCTTGTGCAATGCCGTTACACCTATTACTTTTCAGGAAGAACGGCATTGCGCAAGAGGGTTTTTCTTGCGCAGGAAGGGGCAGTGTAGACACTCCTTCTTGCGCAAGAGCCTCTTCTGAAAAAAATGGTGGCTCATTAGATATGCAAATGAGGCTCAGCGATATTCCATGCTTAGCCTCATTTGCATATTACTCGCGCAAGAAGCCGCGAGTGTAGACATAGCCCAAATGTCTCTAAGTTTATTTAAGCTCATTTTGTGCCTTGGCCATTCTAATTTTGTCCCTACATACTTTTGTTATTTGTTTGTAGGTCAAGTTACAAAGGATGAATAATTTCCACTTTTTTGTGGGTCTCCTTTTTGATTTTTAGATCAGTGAAGATCTCCTGGTTAAGACAGAGTGGTCTCTTGCCATACTTCCTATCTTTCCTGTGAAGTGGAATTGTTTGCTCTTGCACCCGTAAAAATGTCCCTTTGAAAAATTGCCAACTGTCTTCAGTTGTTTTTCCTCTTAGACTTGCTTCCCATGGGATCTTACCCACCAATCCCTCAAGTTTGCTAAAGCCTGCCTTCTTGAAATCCATTGTCTTTATTCTGTTGTTCTCTCATCTACCATTGTGTAGAACCATAAACTCTATCATTTCATGGTCACTTTCACCCAAGATGCCTTCCAAATTCTCAACCAGTTCCTCCCTATTTATCAGAATCAAACCTAGAACAGCCTCCTCCCAGCAGCTTTCTCCACCTTTAGAAATAATAATAATAAAAAAGTCTCCAATACATTCCAAGAACTAGTTGGATAATCTGTGCACATCTGTGTTATTTTCCCAACAGATGTCTGGATAGTTGAAGTCTCCCATCACCACCAAATCTTGTGCTTTGGATGATTCTGTTAAGTTGTTTAAAAATACCTCATCCACCTCTTCTTCCTGGTTATGTGGTCTGTAATAGACCCCCTACCATGACATCACCCTAGTTTATTTACCTTTTTTTCCCTACCCACAGACTTTCAACAAGTCTGTCTTCTGTTTCCACCTCAAGCTCAGTCCAAAGTGTATACATTTTTATATATAAAGGCAACACCTTCTCATCCTGCCTATTTCTTCTGAGCAAGCTATACCCGCTATACAATATTCTAGTCATCCTTGGTATCCCACTAAGTCTCTGTGATGCCAACTATGTCATAGCTGTGTTTATTTATTAGCATTTCAAGTTCTTCCTGCTTATTCCCCATACTTGTTACGTTAGTATACAGACATCTAAGATACTGATTAGTTCTCCTGTTCCGGCCCCCCAATTCTGTCTTGTCTCTTCTTTACCCCGTCTATTACAGTCCATGCTCACCCCCAAGTTCTGACCCGTCTCCCAGATCTCAATGTGTTTGACTTCCCTGTGGGCTTTGCTCACCTGCTCCCTTCAAACCCAGTTTAAAGCCCTCCTCACTAGGTTAGCCAGTCTGTCCAAATATGCTCTTCCCCTTCCTCGATAGCTGAACTCCATTTCTGCTTAGCTGTCCTTCTTCCTGGAACAGCATCCTGTAGTCAAGGAAGCCAAATCTCTCCTGGTGACACCATCTTCGTAGCCAGGCATTCACCTTAAGGATGCATCTGTCTCTGCCTTGGCCCTTACGCTTGACAGAAGCTGGGTTGTAAGGGGACAATTTATATTGTATTAAATCAATGTTCAGTTGTAAACTTTTGAAAGAACTACCATAATGTTTTGTTCAGAGTTGCATACATTTCAGAGTTAAAAATAGCTGCCATTCCTAAGGTGTTTGTAACTCTGAGGTGCCACTGTAGTTTCTTTTATATGACTGGTTCCAGCTGTCTAATCTCTAGAGGGCATAAATCTTTTTGCTTTCAGTCTCAGAGATCTTAATGTAACATCAGAGATGACAGGTCCTAGAGTAGTCATGGTGTAAGAGGCATCTTCAGGCTGCAAGCTCTTTGTTTGTGTCGTATTATTGGAATTCCCAGGCAGCATTACCCATAGGTCACGGAAGAGTGTAATATACTCTTGTGCTTCAAGTATTACTTCTACAACAATAACAACATCAATTTAAACCAGGGTGGGCAAAAGGGCCTCTGTGACGGGGCAGGAGACCCAGCCCTCGCTGATCGCGTGAAGCCCCGCACTTCCCGGGGGCCGACGGAAGCATTGGTCTCCGACCATGCCGCAGCGCAGCGGTTTTGCCGGGCCTGTTTCATAGCCGCCTCCCCATACGCAAGAGAGGAAGCGCAAGGGGTGCGGCGGGGCCGGGGCCATGGCACGCCCAGCATGACGGCGCCAAGGTGCCAATTCAAATGGCGGCCAAGAGCCGCAGAGAGAGGGGGGAGAGGAGAGTGTCAGGGAGGAGCCGGCAGGACACTCAGGAACTCGGGGGAGCCGCAAGGGGATCGAAGACAGGCACTGGACAGTTGGGATGCAGACCCTTGGCGACGTGATGCGGAGGGAATGAAGTGACCCAGGACAGGGTAAGGCAAACACCGCCATCCCCGAGGGTTGGTGAGTTTCGGGGAACATCCCCACCAACCAGGCAGCAGTGTCTTTCCCCTGCCTTTAGGGTCCTGGGTCGGGACCTGGAGAGGGGGTGGGACCAGGTCCCCCATCCACTCCACCACCCTGCCAAACATCCCCACCAACCAGGCATCGGTGTCTTTCCCCTGCCTTTAGGGTCCTGGGTCGGGACCTGGAGAGGGGGTGGAACCAGGTCCCCTTCCACTCCACCACCCTGCCAAACCGGCAAAAAGGACGACTAAGCCAATCGGCTACCAGAGTAGATTGCTAGACTGAGCTCAACCGAGCCAAAGACTCGATAGGAAATTGGGGAACACTCGGGTGTTGAGGGTGGAATCCTGATAGGACCCCAATGATGAGGCGGATGTAAGCCTGAGGGGAGCCTACCCTCTAACAGCCTCCATGGGCCGGATCCGGCCTGCCAAGTGGATGGATCTGGCCAGGGGAAGCCTTGCTACTCCCCGGCCCCCAGGCCAACTAGGGCCTGGGGCCGGGGAAGCACGCGAAGCCTCCTCCTGCCCTGCCAGGAGCACGTGGTGCTTTGAAGCACTGCACGCTGTTTGCAGGGCGGGGGGAGAGCGGAGAAGGCTTTGCACGCTCCCCAACCCCCAGGCCAATCAGGGCCTGGGGCCGGGGGAGCTTCATGAAGCTTCCTTTGCCCTGCCCCGGCCCTGCAAGGAGCCCACGGCACTTCAAAGTGCCACATGCTCCTCACAGAGCGGGAGGAGGCTTCCTGCGCTCCCCTGCCCCCAGGCCCTGATTGACCTGGGGGGTGGGGAGCATACCAAGCCTCTTCCAGGGCATGGGTGCCTCGTGGGAAGGGGGGGCAAAGGGGCTCTCCCACCCCCTTCCTGTTTAGGCCCTGCCCCTTCCTGTTTAGGCCCCACCTCTTCTGGGGTGGCCCAGGGCTACTTCAAAAAATTTAATCAGAGTTGAGATTGGGACAAACTCACTTATGTGTTTCCTGGTCAGACCCATGAAGCAATATTTTTTTTTCAAGATGTCAAGGTAAGCTACTTTATCTCTCTACAAACAAACACACATCTGGTTGGTTATGGTTATTGGATTGGTATTCTTATGAAGACTGAAGAGTCTGGTTTCAGTGAGAACAAGATCAAAGGGAGAGTTTTGTCATTGATGTCAATAAGAACCGAATCAGGTCCATGTTTAGGAACTGGCTAGCTATGACATTCTTCTTAATGACTACATTGCAATAGCATGTAAGGAGACCACTTTGTGGACCTCATACTTTGGGCATGCAGAGAATGTGGCTATTTCTGTCTTTGCACACATTTTTGAATGAATGGACAGGATGAAGCAAATACAAAACTGAAAGAGCTATTTAAATAACTCAGACTAGTCTGCTAAATCTGTAAAAAAGTTTACATTATCTGAGACCTAAACTACCGTTGCACATTCTGCTATGAATTGATAACATGAAATGGCTGTGAGGAGACCATATTATGGTATTCTGCACCACAAAGCAACATCCTGGAACTCCTGTATTCCCCCCCGTCATATAATTATTAAATGTTTTGTAAAAAGTATGCCTTGCATTGTGAAAAGTCTTGATCTGTTGAACATTAATATCCTATTGAGTTATATGAGCGATTACTGTATGAAAAATCATGACGTTTTGCTACTTGCGAATTACTGAAGTATGTTTTGAGGTTTCAAACACCAACACATAGCCTTTCAGGTACACGAATGGAGTAGCCCGATACCCCAATGGCTTATTAAAAAAAATTGCTATTCCTGGAACTGTATACAACAGAGACTTCTCAGAGAGAGCAAGTAGACAGTAGAGATACTGCTTGACCAATGGGGTTGGACTCCCATGTCCAGTATAGATCTTTTCAACAAGCTGAAAGAAACTACAAAGTGGGGAAGTGACACCATGACTTGGCCTCACTCCCCACATAACTGAATACGTGAGAATATGTCTGGAGGACAAAATCTTTGACCTGTGGCAGAAGGCTGGGCTGGAGGACAGTTCCAGTCTGTATATTGCTGATCTGCTGGATTCAAATTTCGTTTAGTTTATAGGACTGAAGATGGAGAATTTAATTTTAATTCTTAGGTAACCAACAATGAGCTTTTCGCTTATTACTTTTAATTACTTAAAATCATTCTGTAGTTAATAGATCTGTTTTATGTTTTACCTAAAACAACATGTTTTGAGTGAAGTGCTTAGGAAGACTGAGCTCAGTTTACAGAAGACCCTGTGTCTCTTCTCCATATCAAGGGAGGGGTGGACTGGATAATAAACTTACACTGAGGGATGTCCCTGCCTGTGGATGCCTGCATTAAGTGCAGCACCTGCCAGATGTTTGTAGCTTGTCACAGCATCACAGTAGGAGAAGGATACCTCAGGTTGGTGAGACAGAACTCAGCAATTCCACAGTTCAGGTAGCACCCCAAATACCCCATCACACAAATTTAATATCTGATCATCTATCAAAGAAGTTACACGTGGCCCAAATGTAAATCAATACAGACATTCTAACTTCCAAAAATGTTTTAAAAAAAACTGTTGTAAGAAAATCACATACTATCTGTTTCCTGGAAGACCCTTACTGATTTCTACCAACTTTCTTCCATAGCGTTTGTCAGAATTAGAAAAGAAGAGAGGGTGAGGGGCTAATTAAGTTTCTGAAAGGAAAGAGTAGCAGAAAGTTGGCCAATCTTATCCTCATTGCTTATTTTACTTATCTAGCAATAATTTTCTCTTGAAGACTGGTGTGGTGACCTTAATTTCTTTTTTGTTTGTATGCCCAGGGCCTGGAGAATCTGGCACTGGCATGTGATTCAACTAATAATATTGTAGCATCCTTATAATAGCAGCTATTAGAAATTCTATTCTTTGATAATAAGTAAGCGAACAACACTTTGTGAAGTGGGGACATGCAAGTGTTACCACTTTAGGCCAACAACCGTATGTTTAGGGAGTGCCATATCTGCGGCTTATAGATTGTTTTAGTTCAGTACTAAGCCCCTTTTCTGGAATACCAGGAGATGTACAGCGAGTGTTTCTTCAGTGGATTCATGACATTTTTCTGAATGGGAAACAAGCTCAGAAAAAAAAAAATCAACTGATATAAAGAATTACTACTGTAAACATTTAAACAAAATTATCTTATAACAGAAATCATTGTCAAATGAATATTAAAATTCCTTGTTCTCTGAAAGCTATTTGTATAATTTTGGTTTTTTTTGAAGGGATCTTTTTTTCAAGACTCTCACTTGTAGATTTTAGCTCCTTAATACAAGGCTTGTGAAATATGCTAGCTCTCAACATTATGATCCTATGTCTCAGTAAACAAAGCAAGCCAGATCCCCTGCTGGCCAATGTGCGTCCCCCACTGTTCAATACAAACACTGGCCTCTAAATGTGCGAGGGAGCTAATGCTCCCAGAAAGAAAAGTCAAGAAACAACAAACAGTATCAAATAAAAAAATTGTGCCTAAGGAAAAAAAAAGACAACTATAAGACTCCACAGACCAGCTATCTACAACTCTAAAGGAGGTGGACAGATGAGAGAAAACCTCAGTAAGATAAAGTTCACACAAACAAAATTAAAGATAAGTAATTTTCACTATTCCAAAGATCTCCTTTGGGGACTATCCTAACTCCTGGAGACTAAGTTTGAGGAACATCATTAAAGAATATGAGAACATCTGCAATGATCAGCAATAAAAAGGCCACTGGTACATAGTAGCATTACATACAATTACATAAAAGATTGGTAGCATCAGCATAGAACATCAAGAAAGAAGTGCAAATTTGTAGAATGAGCCCAAAACTAGTGAAGCAATCCCATAGACAAAAGAAATGTTGGTCAGTTATCTGAAACACAAACAAATAAATCAAAACTTTTTGGATTGGGAAAGGTTGTTTTCCGCCATCTTGGAGCCAACTTTCAGAGTAGAAAGGGACTGGAACAAGATTCTCTCCTGGAGTTAACACCAACCAACAATGCTTTGTAAAAATTTGTGGAGAACCAAGTAGCTACTTTGTAGACATCTGCCATGGAATAAAGACAGTTATGAAGCCAGGCATGGGAGCTGCTTTGCTTTGTTCAAGCAAGTCTTGACAGAGGCTTCAATTTTCAGACCTGACTACTAACAACAATGTAAAATAAAACCAGACATGCATTTAAAGACTAGAGATGTAAAATCCCATTTAATTGGTTAATCAGTTAAACATTATGTTTATGGGGATTAACTAGTTAAAACGTTATGTTACAGGGGTTGTGGGCAGGGGGGACTGGAGAGGCCTCCTGCCCCTCCCCACCGCAGGCAGAGGTTGCTCCAGCCTGGCCAGAGCAGCCCCTACCAATGGCGTGACCTAGCCCACCATGAACAGAGGCTGTTCTGGATGACGGGAGCAGTCCCTGTCCGCAGTTGGCACCCCATGGGGCTGCAACAGCCCCCTACCCCTGGTAGGTAGGGAGCTGCTCTAGCCCCCACTGGTTAACTGGTTAACCTTTCACATCCCTTTTTAAGACGTGGTCCTCTTAGCAACAGCACTGCCCAATGAATTTCTGTCAACAGAAACAAAAAAGAAGATTTGACTTTTAAGGTATTTAGCCCATTCAAAGTAGAACCCTGAAAAGTATTTTAACATCAAAGTTATGGACAGGATTGCCAGCTTTCTAACTGTACAAAAGTAAACACTTTCCCCCAACCCCTCCTCAGGACCCTGCCCCTTCTCCAACGGACCCCTACCACTCACTCTATCTTCCCTCCCTCCTCATCACTCACTCGTTCATTTTCACTGGGCTGGGGCAGAGGAAATGGGCTCCAGCTAGGGGTGTGGGTTCCCAGAACTGCCAAGGTCCCTTTTTGACCAGGTGTTCCAGTCAAAAACCAGATACCTGGGAACCCTAATTACAGAGAAGGAACCCACAGGGATGGACAAGCAGAGATGAGAGACTGTCAGAAGACTGACAGGCTACTGAAGAGAGAACTCCAACACCCCTTTGGAGAGGAATCAAAGGAATCAGGACCTCTAGATCTATGCAAAGCCTGATGAAAAATGAGTTAATCACTGAAGTTTGAAGTTCACTCACTCTGAACTGAAGTAACTCCCAAAAGGAAAATGGCTTTCCACATTAAAAAAAAAAAATCAAGCAGACAAGAAACAGTTGGTTCAAATGAGCATTCATCATTATTGCTGCCACATTAATATCCCAGAACACTATGGATTTAAAAATAGTGGTGGACCTGGGTGTTAAAGTGTGACATCCTGAATCAACCTGGTAAGTGTGGTTAACTTTCTATTAGCTTCAGGGGATAGCCGAGTTAGTCTGTAACAGGATAAACTTAAAAAAACAAATAGTCTGGTAGCACTTTAAAGACAAACAAAACACATAGATGGTATCATCAGCTGGTCATCTGAAGAAGTGGGCTGTGCCCACAAAAGCTCATGATACCATCTACATGTTTTGTTAGTCTATAAAGTGCTACCAGACTATTTATGTTTTTTAACTTTCTATTAGTTTATGATAGGTCTGTATGTAGGTAGAGTTAGCCTTAAGTTAGGTAAGTGAAGATTGACAAGCAGCTGTTGTACATGAAGCATGATTACACCGCACAGTAAACCCTTTTCCACATGAAATTGTATGCCTAATAAAATGGCAGGGGCACAAGAGGCACCTGCTCAAAAACCCCATCCAAGAAGCTGTGGTTTCAAATAATGAGCAGAGGTTAGACTTTCAGCCTGATTGCATCAGCCTTGCTCTGCAGAACTTGGCTAAGAACCATACCTGACTGGACCAGTAACTGGCAATTACGATTACTGAACATCATTCAGTCCTGGGCATGGAGAAGGCAGCCCTTGCTACCAAAAACCCCTTCTTGTAGCTTTCTGGTTAAGTGAGATGAAAGCAGTCTCTCACACAGTAGGAAAATCTGATCCCTCATGTTCTGGTCCAGAAACTTCTTAGAAGGATTGCTCACAAACCAGTTGTCTGTGGCCGGAAGGAGGAACACAGTTGCATTCTTAGGGCACGTCTAGACTACATGGCTCCATCGACGGAACCATGTAGATTTGTTTATTCGGCAAAGGGAAATGAAGCAGCGATTTACATAATCGCCGCTTCATTTAAATTAAAATGGCTGCCCGCGCTGTGCCGATCAGCTGTTTGGCGGCACAGCGCTGTAGTCTGGACTCTCCGCAGTCGACATCAAAGGCATTTGTCGACCTCCCCGGTAAACTTCATCCCACGAGGCATAGCGGAGAGGTCGACAAATGCCTTTGATGTTGACCGCGGAGTGTCCAGACTACAGCGTTGTACCGCCAAACAGCTGATCGACACAGCGCGGCAGCCATTTTAATTTAAATGAAGTGGCAATTATTTAAATCACCGCTTCATTTCCCTTTGCCTACAACCCTAATCTACATGGCTCCGTCGACGGAACCATGTAGTCTAGACGTGCCCTTAGTTACAGACTGTCCCTAGAGTACATTCTTGGTCAGCCAAGATCAAAATCATCTATTACCTAATGGCATGATAGTCTCTCCATTACTTGCTTCCATCATCTTAGTCCACAAGATTGCCTTATATGCAAACAGGCCAAGCAAATGAAGTACAATACAGAAATGAGTTTCAAAAACAGACACACAAAACAAGACAGGCACTGGAGTATTTCAGAGAGGCACCAAAACATACCTGGACTGAAACGCAGGACTGGAGTCAAAAAAGAATACCTTTGTTGCTGTGATGTGAAACAGAGCTGGAACGATAGTCTGTTGTATCATTAGATCCTGCAGGAATCTCTTTTGATGACCATAGTCAAAAAAGCAACCAGCTGAAAGATATGGAGATCAACATTTATACTCAACAGATATATGCAGCAGTTTGGTCTGTGCTTTACACATTGAACCTCTCTAGTCCAGCAAAATCCATGCTCTAGTAAGACCACAGAAGTTGCTGAACCAGAAAGCCCCGACATCTAGGAGCAAGGGCCAGCTGGGAGTCTAGTGGCGGAGGAGCTGGGAGCAGAGCTGATCCAACGGTTGAGGGGCTAGCAGTGCAGCTGTTCCGGTGGCAGTGGAGCCTGGTGGCCAGGTCCAGCATGAGCATCAGGAGCCATGAGAGGAGCCTAGCTGGGAGGCTGGTGGCCCCCAGGAAGAACCCAGAGGCCAACAGCAGAGGGGCTGGAATTGACCATCCCTGGTCCAGGAAACTCCCTCATTTGGGAAAGATCAGGTTGTGAGGGTGCTGGATGAGGGAGGACCAACATCTCAAGAATCAAAAAGCCTTGATACATAAAGGATGGATAAGGAAGTAAGACTGAGGATGTCCTGCACAAAGTGTTAGAGAACATTATGTCCCTTGCTGCATTCTTAATATCACTGGCTTCAATACCATTTCTCTGTATAAAAAAAAAAGTGGCAAAGACACTAGTGACACTTTAGTTTTAGGCATTAAGAATTTACTATAAACATATTTTACTAGGTTTTCTTGATTTGAAATTAGTTAATTGAAAAAGCTAAACATTTCTAAAGCAAACAAAAATTTATTCATACATGTTAATCATTTTTACGTCTACATTGAGCATCTAAAAATATGTCACAGACATTTATAGTCACTAACTAAAACTTACGAACATACACTGCTAATTGTAAACCATCACTAAAGGATGTCAATTAGGAGAAAGACTGAACTGTGTCTTCAGATAAAACTGAGCAGACAGAAGGTAACACTAAAAGTTGCCTGTAACATGGACATATGTTCCTTACCGTTCCTAAGCGTGCCTTCATTGGAAAAGGTTTAATATGTGAGACATGAACACTATGAGACATGTGACATTTAAAATTTAGGAAACCAGGTTCATGTCAAAAAGACTAAAAGCATCAGAATTTGTTTATAGTTGCATGGTGCATGTACCAGCTCAGCAGCAAATTGAGCTTGAATATAGCAATCCTCAGAAGACAAGGTGTAAATAAATGATGCTAATATCACTGGAGACTAAGGATGACAAAAATCATTTATGCAAATAAACATGTAACCACTAAAAAAAATTCAACGTTTACATGTTTGCACAGTGGGATGGCCGTCAACTCCTGCCTCCCCTCCCCCAGCTTGTACTGACTCCCTCCTGCCCCCGTCCCCGTTGCCTTAGCAGTGCCGGGGGGAGGGGAGAGGAGGGAGAAGGCTGCGTGTAACCATGTGCACAGGCTGATTGGTTAACCGTATAAATGGTTACACTTAGATATCCCTACTGGAGACTGGTTCAATCTTTGTCCGACATCAGTTCCTTTCATTTTCTTATGGTAGTCTGAAATATTGCTAAGCCATATATGTACAGACTTCTCAATTGTAACTGTCCAAGTCAGATAAAACTTTAGATAGGTGTAGCTTTCCTGAGGGCAACACTAAACAAAACTGATTTTTTTCCCTAGTTGATATAAAACTGATTCCATATATAGAGACTTGGTGGGATAATACACACGACTGGAATACTGGTAATAGAAAGGTACAGCTTGCATAGGAACGATACGCAGAGAAAAAGGGAGATGTTGCCTTATATATTAAAAATGTACACACTTGGACTGAGGTGGAGACGAACATAGAAGACAGACTTGATGAGAGTCTCTGGGTTAGGTTAAAAGGGGTAAAAAATAAGGGTGATATCATGCTAGGGGTCTACTATAGACCACCTACCCAGGCAGAAGAGGTGAGAATGAGGCTTTTTTTAAACAACTAACAAAATCATCCAAAGCACAGGATTTGGTGGTGATGGGGGGTTTCAACTACCCAGATACATGTTGGGAAACTAACACAGCCAGGCACAGATTATCCAATAAATTCTTGGACTGCATTGGAAACAATTTTTTATTTCAGGAGATTGAGAAAGCTAATAAAGGGGAAGCTGTTCTAGATTTGATTTTAACAAATAAGGAGGAACTGGTTGAGAATTTGAAAATGGAAGGCAGTTTGGGTGAAAGTGATCATGAAATCAGAGTTCATGATTCTAAGGAATGGTAGAAGGGAGAAAAATAGAGACAATGGATTTTCATGAAAGCAGATTTTAGTAAACTCAGCAAACTGGTAGGTAAAGTCCCATGGTAAGCAAGACTAAGAGGAAAAACAACGGAAGACAGTTGGCAGTTTTTCAAAGGCACATTATTAAGGACCCAAAAGCAAACTATACCACTACGTAGGAAAGATAGAAAGTATGGCAAGAGACCACCTTGGCTTATCCAGATCTTACATGATCTCACATGATCTACACATCAAAAAGGAGTAATAAAAAGTGGAAACTAGATAAAATTACAAAGGATGAATATAAGCAAACAATACAGGTATGCAGGGGCAAGATTAGAAAGGCAAAGACACAAAACAAGATCAATCTAGCTAGAGGCATAAAGGGTAAGATGACATTCTACAGACATAGTAGAAGCAAGAGGAAGACCAAGGATAGGGTAGGCCCATTGCTCAGTGAAGAGGGAGAAACAACAACAACAGGAAACTTGGAAATAGCAGAGGTGCTTAATGACTTCATTTTGGTTTTTACCAAGAAGATTGATGGTGATGGGATGCCTAACATAGTGAATGCTAGTGGAAATGGGGTAGGCTTAGAGGTTAAAATAAAAAAACAACAAAGTTAAAAATTGCTCAGAAAAGTTAGATGTTTTCACGTCACCAGGGCCTGATGAAAAGTATCCCAAAATACTCAAGGAGCTGATAGGAAGTATCTGAGCCTTAGCTATCATCTCTGAAAAGTTATGGAAGTCGGGAGAGATCCCAGGAGACTGGAAAAAGGCAAATATAGTGCCCATCTGTAGAAAGAGGGAAATAAAAACAACCCAGGAAACTACAGACCAGTCAGTTTAACTTCTGTGCCAGGGAAGATAATGGAGCAAGTAATTAATGGATTTGTGTGCAAACATCTGGAAGATAAGGCGATAGGAAACAGCCAGTATGGATTTGTAAAGAACAGATCTTGTCAAACCAATCTGATAGCTTTCTTTGATAGGATAACAAGTCTTGTGGATAAGGGATTTCAGTAAAGCATTTGAAATGGTCTCGCATGACCTTATCAATAAACTAGGGAAATACAATCTTGATGGAGCTACTATAAGGTGGGTGCATAACTGACTGGATAACCGTTGTGAGAGTAGTTATTAATGGTTCACAGTCATGCTGGAAGGGCATAACAAGTGGGGTTCCGCAGGGGTCTGTTTTGGGACTGGTTCTGTTTAATATCTTCATCAACAATTTAGATATTGGTATAGAAAGTACGCTTATAAAGTTTGCAGATGATACCAATCTGGGAGGAATTGCAAGTGCTTTAGAGGATAGGGTCATAATTTAAAATGAGCTGGACAAACTGGAGAATAGTCTGAGGTAATAAGGACAAATGCAAAGTACTCCACTCAGGAAGGAACAATCAGTTTCACACATACAGAATGGGAAGAGACTGTCTAGGAAGGAGTACTGCAGAAAGGAATCTAGGGGGTCATAGTGGACCACAAGTAAGGATGTTAAAAAGTGGGTAATTGACTAATCGTGTACTCGATATAATTTGTACTGAATATACAATTAGTCGATAAGGGGCCCTGCTGCAGCTGTGCAGTTTAAATGTAGTAGGAGTCAGGGAGTCAGGGGTCCAGTTTAAATGTAGTAGGAGCCGGGGGGGGGGGGGAGAGGGGGGCGAAGAGTAGTTCAATAGTGACTTGCTACTCAACTAGTCGCTTATATTTAGTTTGTGGTTAGGGATGTAAGTCAACAGTGTAACACTGCTGCAAAAAAAAGCAAACATGATTCTGGGATGCAATAACAGGAGTGTTGTGAGCAAACATGAGAAGTCATTCTTCTGCTCTGCACTGATTAGGTAGGCTTCAGTTGGAGTATTGTGTCCAGTTTTGGGCACCACATTTCAAGAAAGACATGGAGAAATTGGAGAAGATCCAGAGAAGAGCAACAAAAATGATGAATTGTCTAGAGAATGTGACCTATGAGGGAAGACTGAAAGAATTGGGTTTGTTTAGTTTAGAAAAGAGAAGACTGAGAGGGAACATGATAGCAGTTTTCAAGTACTTAAAAGGATGTTACAAGGAGGAGGAAGAAAAATTGCTCTCCTTGGCCTCTGAGGCTAGGACAAGAAGTAATGGGCTTAAATTGCAGCAACGGAGATTTAGGTTGGACATTAGGAAAAACTTCCTGTCAGGGCGGTTAAACACTGGAACAAACTGCCTAGGGGGGGTTGTAGAATCTCCATCACTGGAGATATGTAAGAGCAGGTTGGATAGGCATCCATCAGGGATGATTGATATTGGGGTGGGCTATACTTTTGGAAGGGGGGGGGCACTTCACAAATTTTGGAAGTGGCTGCGGGCCGACCCGGAAGGGGTGTGGCCTCGGGCAGAAGGGCTGGGGTTGAGAACTACCCTGCCAGGAGCTTTGCTTGGCCTGGGGTCCCTGCCCCCTGACTTCTGGCCAATGGAAGGGACCTGGAGCAGATGGGAGGCTTCTGGGGGCTAGCCTCCTCTTGTCTGGGTTGGAGGCTTAGAATTCACATAACATGGCTGCTAGCTCCTGACCCCACTGCTAGACCTGTTGCCTGGCAGCCGCCCGGCAGGCACAAGCCCTTTGAATAGAAGCAGTTGAAAGGCTGGCACCTCCCAGGCAGCTCCCAAGCAATGGGCCAGCGGGACTGAGAGCTTCAAGCCCTTTCAGTTTCTTCCGTTTAAAGGACACGTGCCTGTCGGGTGGCTGCCATGCAACGCAGCCGCCCAGCAAGCGTGAGCCCTTTAAATAGAAACAAGCAAAAGGGCTCACGCATCTCCTGCTCCCAGTCAACACAGTAGGGCAGGGGTCAGCAACCTTTCAGAGGTGGAGTGCCAAGATATGACTTATTCGCCTTTCTGTACGGGTCCAAGTGCCAGTGATACTTTTGAAAGTCAATAAAAGTCCTACTTACAGCAGTTTCATTAATAAATAAAGATGCAGAACTTACCCTTTTAGAGCAGAGGTCGGGAGCCGTTCAGAAGTGGCATACTGAGATTTAACTTATTCGTGGATCTGTGTGCTGGGGGCAGGAGCAGAGAGGGGACGCAAGCGCAGGCAAGGGATGGTGACCTTATTTTCTGAACTAGCTGCAGCTAGTAAGAATGGTTTAATTTAAATTATAAAACAAATTAAGCATTTTAACTTTCTCAGGTTAACTCATCAAACTTCATTTTAAATAAAGTAAAATATTAATTTATTTCCAACACAAAAGGTTTAAATGTTTTCTTTATTTATGGCAGGGGTGGGGAACCCTTTTTGGTTCGGGGGTCACTGACCCACAGAAAAATCAGTTGAGAAGTGAGAAGCAAAAAAACCCCAAAAAACCCCAATGCTCACTGATGTGGCCCCAACTGAGACACCTCACTCCTCTGGTGCCCCCCGCCTCATGGGTGATGGAAAGGGAAGGAGGGACAGAGGTTCATGGCTTCCCATAAACCAGATTTAATTTTCTGGGGTTCTGGAGTTAGTGGATTTTATGGACCTTCTTAGGCTCCGGGGTAGGGACAAAAATGAAGGGTACAATGTGCGAGACAGGGCAGCCGGCAAGTAGGATAGGAATGGGGTGCAGGATCTGGGAGGGAGGTGGGGTGCAGAAGCAGGCTGGGAGTAGGGTGTCTGTCCAGGTGAAGGGCACAGGAACAAGGGAGGGTGTCAGAGCAAGCTAGGAGTGCCGGGTCTTGGGGGGGAGGTAAGTGAGAAGATTGGGGTGGGGGTACAGGTCTGGGCACGAGAGGGGACTTTACCTGGCTTTGTGCCCCCTTGCAGCAACGGCTGTAGCAATGGCTGCAGCCACGTGGTGCAGGGCTGGCCCTGGAGGCCGGAGGTGCTGCCGCCACAGTGGTCATGCGGTCCAGGGCTGGCCCTGAAGACCGGAAGTGCTGCTGCCACGGCCACACAAGCCTGGACCACATGGCCGCGGCAGCGGCACCTCCAGCCTCTGAGGCCAGCCACGGACCACGTGTCCAGCCCCTCTGGTCCCTGCTGAGGCGCCTTAGCCCCAGCCCTGCCTCCTCCCACCACAGCCTAACCTGCTGCAGGGAGGAGGGAGCGCTCTCCAGCAGCCGTGCAGTGGAGGAGGGGTGAGGCTGAGCTCCCTCCCCAGTGCTGCTGCAGCATACATGCCACAGGTTGCTAACCCCTGCACTAGGGGGCAGGGCCTGGAACTGCCTCTCAGACCAGATCAAAGCCCTAGGCAGGCCGAATCCGGCAGGGGTCTGGACTCGATGATCTCTTGGGGTCCCTTCCAGTTCTAGTATTCTGTGATTCTATTTAGTTTGGTAACTTATGAAAAAAATTAGTCCTGTTGATTAATTAGTTAACTCATGTGATTAAAAAAAATTATCATGAAAAATCAATTTTAATAGCACCACTAAACAATACCAATTGTAATATATTCACTATTTTGGATTTTTTCTATATTTTCATATGTAGAAATTTCAATTACAACATAATGCCAAGTGTAGTATACTCACCTATACTGTTTTTAATACAAATATATGCACTGTAAACATGACATGAGCATTTTTCAATTAATCTCTAATATTCTTTATGGTGAAAGTGCAATTTATAAATATAGATTTTGTTGTACAACTGCATTCAAAAACAAAACAATGTAAAACTTTAGCACAAGCAGGTACACTTGGTCCTACTTCTTGCTCAGCCCATCCCCATGACAAACTGGCTTGTTTACATTTACAGAAGATAATGCTGGCAACTTATTTATAATATTTCCTGAAAACAAAGTATTTACTTGCCAATTATGCTACACATTCATATGCCCCTTCATGCTTCAGCCCATACCAAAGGACATGCTTCTCTGATTACGACCCTCATTAAGAAAATATATTAATTAAATTTGTGAATGAACTTGGGAGAGAACTGCATGTCTCCTGGTCTGTTTTATCTGCATTTTACTGTATATTTCATGCTATAGCAGTCTCGGATGATGACCCAGCACGTTTTTAAAACAGTGCAGATTTGACAAAAAGCAAAAGGTACAAATATGAGATTTCTAAAGAGCACTACAGCACTTGAACCAAGTATCCAAAGTGAATTCCAAAATATGAGAGGATGAGGTATGGAGCATGCTCTTTTAAGACTTCTAACAGCAAAATTAATGTAGAAACTACAGAACTTGAACCACAAAAATACAAAACAAAGCACAAAACCCTTCTTCTGGTGGCATCTGAGTCAGATGCCAAAAAGGAACATGCATTGGTCCACACTACTTTGGATTGTTACCTAGCAGAACCTATCGTCAACATGGATGTATATTCTTTGGAATAGTGACTGAAGCATGAACAAGCATATTTCAGGTGAAACTGCCAAGAAGCAGTGAGCAGCATTATCTCCTGCAAACTTCTTTGTCTGAGTAATTGGCTGAACAAGAAGTAGAACTGAGTGGACTTGTAGGCTGAAGTTTTACAATCGTGTTTGTGAGTGCTGTTATATTTTGTACAAAATTCTACATTTGTAAGTTATGACAGAGATTGTGCTAGAGTACTTATATGTAGGGATGTAAAACCCTCCTTAATTGGTCAGCCAATTAAATGTTAAGGCCAACTGGCTGGTTAAACAGGGGTGGGGTGGTACCTGCTCCAACCTTGCTGGGTTGGAGTCCTCTCTGCCTCCCCAGCCACAGACAGGGTCTGCTCTGGCTGGGTTGGAGCACCCCTGCCTGCAGCAGATGCAGCAAGACTGCAGCAGCCCCCTACCCATGGCAAGCGGAGGGCTACTCCAGCCCTTACAGATTAACTGTAATTGGTAAGCCTCACCCATTAAGAGTGAGGCTGACTGGTTAACCATTAACATCCCTAGCTAGATGAACTGAAAAATACATTTTTGTTTTTGTTTTTTTACACTGCAAATGCTGATAATAAACACTGAAGAATTTTTTTTTGAAAATGTAGAAAACATCCAAAATATTTAAATAAATGGCAAATAAATGGTATTCTATTATTGTTTAAAAAAATGAATCGTGATTAATTGCGCTGTTAATCACTTGACAGGCCTAGAAAAAGATGTGTTTTGCAATGGACAAAATGAGAGAATGCACGATTATATTTCTTGAAAAAGTTTATAAGCTTTCATGGAATGGTGTTTTCATGATGTCTGAATTTTTTCAAGTACGTGTAAATAAACAAGGAGAAAAAGATTGAGACTTTATAAACGCATTTTGCTTCAGTGCATGACCATCAATAAATATTTGCTGAAATAGGCATTGTGTTTACTAAGAAAAGCTAAACATGGATAGAAAACCAATTAGTGCTAACTTTGTTAATTTACTGTATGTATAACCATGTTAATTGTGACAAGAATGGGAAAAGTCTCACCCAACACACTTCCTTCCACCCAATGTAATGGCAAATGCTGATTTTTAAATTATATTGATTAAATAAACTAGGGGGCTATGCCCCCTGTTCGCCAACTCCCCTCTGTCCACTGCAGCTGGATTTTGGCCTCTCCTGCTACCCATGCCACAGGAGGAGAGGGGCTGCTAGCAGTCCTTTCTGTGACAAGATGGGGGGTGGAACATGTGGCCTGCCCCAGGATTGAGATGGAGGACAAGATGCTGCAGACAGATGCGGGCTAGGACCCCAACTGGAACCTTGCTGGCCAGGCTTAATTTTAAATAAAATAAAATATTATGTCCAACACAAAAAAGGTTTCAACATTGTCTTTTTTAATGGCAGGGGTGGAAAAACGTTTTCGGGGAAGGGGGACACTGACCCCCAGAAAAATCAGTTGTGGACCACACAAGTGAGAAGGAAGAAAAACCCCTCCAACCCCCCTCCCCCAACCCTCACTGATGTGGCCCCCAATTGAAACACCTCACTCCCCTGGTGCTCCAGCCCCATGGGGAGAGTGGGAAAGAGTACTGAGGTTCAAGGTCACAGGGTACATTAACTCTTCTGGAGTTCCAGGGTTAGTGGATTTTGAGGGCTCTGCGGTGGGGCCAAAAAATGAGGTGTTCAGTGTGTGGGACAGAGCTGCCAATGAGTGGGATAGGGGTGCAGGATCTGGGCAGGAGGCAGGGTGCAGAAGGGGCTAAGGTTGCAAGGTCCATGTGGGGGAGATAGGGTGCAGGAGTAGGCTGGGGGCACAGTGTCTGACCAGGGCAGAAGGATACAGGAGTGGGCTGAGGGCAGGGTGTCTGCCCAGGGCAAAAGGATGCAGGAGCAGGCTGGGGGGAACTTACTGGTCTTCAGGCATGGCTTCCCACTACTCCCATTAGACGGATTTTGGCCAATGGGAGTGCAGGGAAAGGCTCCAGCCAGCATGCTTGCACGCTGCTGTTACCCCCAGCCTACAAGGGGGAGTGCTTCTTCTCTGGGCAGCAAGGCTCGGGGCTTTCTTGCTCCCCGCAGCAGGAAACCAGCACTAATGCTCCAACTGAGTGTGGCAGGAGGGAGGGCGAGGCTGCAGTGCCAGGCAAAGGGGGCCCGGACCGCTCAGGTCAGGGCTGGTGGGCGCCCCAGTAGCCCATGCACGGTACTAGGAGCAAGTGGCAATCCTACTAACGGGCAGAACAGGAGACATGTATGTAACACATGAGAGCACATCAGAAGCCAGGGAGTAAGGAAGGATTTTGGAATAACAGAGCAGATGCTTTAGCCAAACAAGGGGCCCTGTTAACGCAATGTGAGGAAGAGGAGACAGCAAGCAGTGTAGTAACCAGAGCACAAAAACAGGTGACAAGTCCAGAGACATTGGATCTGCAAAAAGAAAGAAGGAAAAGAAAAAGGAAGAAAGGAACACCAAGAAGGAGGGAAGACCCAGAAGAAGAACTCACCTCCAAGACACAGCCTTAGACCAGAGCTGCCAGGACTCAGCTGCTGCACATCACAGTCATGCAGAGAAGATCCAGAGAGATGAACCATGCCTGGCCAACAGGGGAAGTCTGTCTGCCTTTATCAGGATTGGGGAGCACGACACTGTGTGCTTAGCATGTGTATTCTGCTTGCATGGGAATTGTCAATAAATAGAGAATAAGAATATTACTGTGTAAGGCTCTTTCAGTGGCAAAAGATTCTGCAAACCCGCAGGAAGTTACGCCCTGAGCCCTAGGAAGCGGGTGCGGGTGGGTGTGTAAATGAACATGGTTGCACCTTGGGCTCTAGTAATTGGGTAAAGGTATATGTCCCTAAAGTGTAGAAGGGATAGAGAAATTTGTGCGGGTAAAGCATTCTTGCCCACCTTGTAGAAGCACCGCTCACTGCTGCAGCCCCACCTGTAGCTGGGCAGGAGGGAGCTTGGGTCTCACCGGGATGGGTCGGCACTGGGCTCAGGATGTGGCCACTCAGAGCACCATGGAGGATAGAGCAGTGGGCGGCTGGGGGCGTGGCGGGGCCTCACCCTGTGCTTCTCCTAAGCCCCAGGCCTTGCACCAACCAAAGCAGCCCCTGGGCTGGGAGACAGGCCACCCAAAGGCGCCAGGGCTAAGCGGGCAGGACCCCTGGGAGGTAGAATTTGCCAAGGCTGGGCTACCAGGCAGCTTTGCCAGTCCCCAAACAGTGGGATGCAGAGTGACGTAATGATATTACTCTGTCATCCCACGGGGAGAAGAGAGGTTTTACACAAGTTTTATCCATAGATATATAATGAAATATACATCTTTCATATGTATTGGACAGGGTATTCAATAGCTCATTTAAAAAAGCCCACTTCATTGTAGCTTATAGTAGCTACAACCTACTTATGTTAATAATTGCTAGAGCATGCAAATTATCTAATATAACAGTATTCATTGGCCACAAAAAACTAAAGAATCAAGGTTAGCTTAACAGCAGCACTGAATGAAGTACAGTGAACACTCATGTTAATTTGCTAAAACAGAGAAAACTGTGTGCAAGATATTTAATTTAAAACACATGCAAGTTTTCATTGCAATTGAAATCCATAAAGAAAAGCTAAAGGATTGCAAGGTGCAAAACAAATGAAGAAAGGTTACTGAGGTTTATAAGTATTGGTCTGACATTTAAGGGGCTTATTAAAAACTATGAAAACACCTTTCAGAAATAATGGATCAAAAACATTGAACCAGATTGCCCCCATTCATTTAGAAAACACCACATAAAAGTGTGTGCGTCTTTTTCTGGCTTCTTTGGAGAGAGAATCTCTCTCCAACCAACTTCTTTGGAGAGAGAATTTCTTTGGGCAAAGGTAAGAATTTCAAAGGCAGCACACTCTTCCGAATCTGATTTTGAAGAACAATTAGAAAAAAAAATTCCTTGTGGTCTCAAGGGCCAATGTGCAAAGATAGCTTTTGGTCCAATGGCCAGACTGTCCTTAGGAATACAGCTCCAGCTTTAACTGCACTGACAGCGACCTAGAGCTGCTTAACATAAGCAGGAGAGAGGACATAAGAACCAATAAAGCTTCAAATGATATTATCTTTTGACCATATTTTCACATGGAAATCCAGGCGTACAGCCTGACCTCTGTTACTCTACCCCCACCACCAATTAGTGAAGTCCTGCAGGTTCTATTCATTCATGGAAATTCACTAGACCCAGAGAAGGACATAGAATAGTGTCACAGAAGAAGCAATGCCCCCATTACACACAGTCAACTCCAAAAAATTGTCTAAACTTTTTTTTAAAAAACTACACATGGAAGTCCTACTTTCAAAGAAAACTGTGTGTAATTTTTCCATTGACTTCAATGGAATGAGGAGTGAGAATTTCCTAGAAATCTGAAAAAGTATTAGTGAACAGAGATGCGTGCTCCCTATTTATATACAGAATTACCTAATTATGCTTGAAATTTTAACTCTGAAGTAGCAAGCTCTATGGTAACCTGCCAACATTCATTACACACACACACACACACACACACACACACACACACACACACTGTCAGTAGAGTGTCTGTAAGTGGATAGGTTAGACAGTTGAGACAATTTACCAGGGGAAAAAAATAAGCAGATAAAACAGTATCTAGTTTATTACATATAGAAAGATTTCCAGAATTTACAAACACCCACAATTTTTCATTCCAGGAAGAATTTTGATTTGAAGACTTCACCCATGTTTCTGGGGTCTATTTTTTTCCTTTTTTCTCCTAACAATATATACAATGGAAGACTTTTGATTTCTTTTTTCTGCTTTTTGTAAGTTTCTGTGCAATAGATGAGCTCAGGTTGACACTTGTAAATACCATGTACAGTAAGTTTATCTTCATTTGAGTTAATAGACTATTTTACAAGGAGTACAAAATTATTATTTTTCTTTTGGAAACAATTTAGCTCAACATCTGGGTTATCTTACAACTGATAGGATCAGTAAATAATATGACTGTACAATCAAGGCCCTTGGGCCAATGATTCATATTATATTATTTTCTGAATTACAATCTTAAAACAAGAATAGTACCCTACTCTATTCTTATTAGCCTTGTTTTAAGCAGGTTCCCCACTCTGTTTACAACAGAATATAGTATACCTCAGTTCCACATCAAAAAAGATGTGCTGTAGGAAAAAGTTATTTTTAATTAAAAAAGTACGTGTATAAATCAAAACCTATGTTAAATATTTAATACTCTTCAACCAACATTAACAGTTTTGTATGTAATAATTTACAATGATGATTTGTCATACAGGTTTTCAGCAGCAAATGAAATGTAATGTATCATGTAAATGTGCTAGTACAATACCCATTCTCACCATGACAGTGGTGGGCACATCAGTTCACTGTGTCCAGCTAAGTCCTTATGGTAAAGGATGAAGTAATAGAGACTCATTGTCCAGGTGTCACAGTGCTTTTGCTTGGCACAACATAGAATGTGCAGTTCAGTCAACTAACTCCTGAGGTTTGTGTAAAGTAAACAAACTGAACTGGATGCATCGTACCCATCTATGGACGAGGAGGAGGATGTGAGGTCCTAGTTGTGATTCATGTAACATTTATAGTCTGGATACCCATGAGTTAAAAGAAGGATTTGCTGAGGTTGTATAGGTCATCTTTCTGAAATTGAAAGAGAAAGAAAATAACCATCACAGGCTTGTAAACACACTGCTTATAATTACTGCTTTGAACAAAAAAAATATGACATGTGACATTCAAATTTCCGTATTTAGCACCTTAGAAAAAGAACGATATACACGAACTGTAATCAAACATGTAAGAATCACTAAACCATCAAGGATGTTAAACCATCAAAAATATATTTTAACCCATTTGAGAGATTCGCCTGTGGCAAAAAAGAAAACAAGTTAAAATGTGTATACTGATACGGTGTCCTGACACCAATTTCTATCCCGGGGGGAGGAAGAAGGGGAAGGAAAGGAGTCCAGATCATTAGCCTTCTAGCATGTTGTATGCTCTCTGCAAAGAGGTTTTTGGTTAAATTCCACTTTCCTGACTACCTAGGTACACAATTTCTTATATGAAAAGGTGCCATGCATCACTCAACAGGACTACCACTGCAAATTTTGGCCATTACCATGGAGCCAGAAGTCAGGACACATTGGTAATCTACACTGATGTCTTTTGAAAAATTTAGCTTATATCACTGACAGAAGATTGATGCCTCATCTATGTGAGGTGTTAGTCCACACTAGCAGGGTGTAAATTCTAGTCTAAACCAGCATCAACTAGCCCATGTTTACCCCTGGTGCTATGTACTAGATGTTCCTTGGTGCACCAGGACTACTTGAATTTGCATCCCACTGATGTGGACTAATGCATCATATAGACAACATCTGATTTCCCAAAAGATGCTGCAACCATAATTCTGCTTCTGAGCCTAACCTCCCTACTGAGGCTACGTCTAGCCTGCAAGCCTTTTTTCGAAAGTGTAGCCAGACAGAACCCCCCCCCCCCCCAAAAAATCCTTGGGAGAGAATCCGTGGGAACGAAACTCTGTCTTCAAGGCTCCAGGGCCTCCAGAGGTGCTGGAATAACTATGGCCCTGGATGCTAGACAGAAACCAGATAACAGCAGCAATTGGGCCAGCAGACGACCGGGGGCCTCGGGCTGCCCTTGGCTGGTACCAGTAATTGATACACCTACACACCGTCCCAGAAGAGGAATCTGCCGCCCCATCAGAAAAGAATGTCCAGCCCTAATGATTTAGTTACCTCCACCTCACAGGTGTAAATTAAGCTTTGACAACTCCCTGTGGGAACGGGCATCACAAAGACGTTCCAACTTAATTGGCATTTTATGACATAAGAAGCGTCTATGTGACCACAGGGTTATAAAGTGGGGTCCTATGCCCCACTCTAATTGGAGATCCAACCATATACCTGCTGGTCAGGCAGTCCTGGACCCCCAAAACCTTAGGGACGCCTTCATCTCGTACCGACTGCTTCCCATTGGGATTGAGAGGAACACTGGCTTCGCTGGAGTAAGGATCGCAAGGGTAAGAATATACCTGCTAGGTGTCTATTTTGCGCACATTCAATAAGAGCTCAGAGAACCAAAAGGGTTCCATGGTACCTTTAAGTGACTTTTATTGTATTTTCTGTCTTGTCTTTGTAGTGGCTGTGTTATCTGTAACAGCAGTAACATTTAACAGCTAAGCTTGCCTTGTAACAATAAAGTAGTAACTGTTTAAGTCTTAACCTGACTCCTCCTGTTGCTGTAACAGAACTGAACACAATCAAAAGAACCATAGCTGGTTCGGCTATCTTGCCGCGGTCAGGGGTAAATGCAGTAAGAGCTAAGCGTTGAGTCGTGCCGCCTCCACGGGGCTGACTCTTGGGGCGCCAGTCAGCCTCCCTGGCTGCCCACTGCGAAGGGACTTTGTCCTAGCAGTTAAAGACTCGGGCGTCGGCCGTTAGGGTCACCCGCTGCGAAGGGACTCTGTGTCCTAGCAGTTAAAGACTCGGGTGTGATAGGACTCACAGACCACTCATTACCCCGGCCACCGGCTAACAGAAAAATACTTTCGAAAAAGCCTCTTTCAAAAAAGAGCATCTAGACTACAAAACCAGTACTTTCGAAAAAGCAAGCCGCTTTTTCGAAAGAGCACCCAGGCAGTCTGGATGCTCTCTTTTGAAAAAGCACAGTTTGCATTACATAGCGCCTTTTTTCGAAAGTGCTCTTTCAAAAAAAGGTGTTATTCTTCATAAAACAAGGTTTTCCACGGTCAAAAAAACTGCCGCGTTCTTTCGATTTACTTTCAAAAGAACAAAGCAGCAGTCTAGACGCAGGGGAAGTTCTCTTTAAAAAAAAAAAAAAAAAAAAAAAAAAAACAACCCTGTAGTCTAGACACACCTTGAGGGTAGAGCATCATTTTAACTAGGACTTTGACAAAGTGGCCCACCAGTGAACAATATCCCATATCACCACTACTTTGTGTTTTAACTGTCTTAGTGGCACTTCGGGGCTAAGCTAAGTCAGAATTTATAAGCTAAGATTTAGATTTTATAATAGTGTATATTTTTCATAATGTAAATTAATTATGCCCTAAAAAGATAGATTAATGGTATATTTTCCTCCTGTAAATAGACTTCTCATAGGGACACTGAACTAAAAATTGAAAAGGCCTCCTGTTCTGTCCTCTTCAATTTCTCCAGAAACAGAATTTACTTTGTGTGGTCCTTCAAGTGAAAGGAAAGCCTATCCTTGCAAATGATGTGTGGTATGCTGTGAAAAGTCCCTGGAGATTTCTCTCACAGATCTCTCATTTATTTTCAACTTTCTCCTCAACTCATATTGCAATCTAATGGAATGTTCCTACCAGAATCTCTATATACAGCTTAACATAGTTTCACAGCTTTCAACTATGTTGAACCTAAAAATAGTAATGCTATACTTTAATAAAGGACAAGTAACAAAGAAAAAAAATCACCTAATTTAAATTGAGAAGTAGTGAAATGTGCATGATTTGCTTTTCATTTCATATATGGCTCTTCTCCAGCATAGCTGAATGAACTTCATGCAAGAACAAACTGTACCTAATAGTAGGGTCACATGCTCCAACCTGCCCAGTGGAATGGGGAGGGAGATGTACAGTTTTTCTACTTATGTCAAGCTTGTTCTTTTGTGATATCTTCAATACACAAAAAACAATGTTCAGTGTCAAAACAGTGGATCATCTATTATCTAATGTTTTTGTAATCTACTTCTACTCCCAAATCTGTCATAAAACGCTTATAAAAATCTTCTCTTGCTTCTCCAAACAACCAGTACCATCAAGACTTCCATGTAAAGAAACTTGGTGCAACTTCTGGACATTACTCTCCAGACTTCTGTACACAGAAAGAAGAGAAAAAAGCATTTATTGGAGACAGGGAAATATTATCTAGTGAAATAATTCAGAAAGTTCAACATTCCTGAATAAAATAGAAAAGACTAGGTGCATAAGTCACCTAAACCTTTGGGAAAATGAAATGGGGGAAGGCTGGAGTAGGCTGTGTATATCTAGGAATTTCTGTAACTTAGGAGGACTGTCCAAAAATATATGGAGCAGTAACTCAAGTACGCTTTCAATGCATATAAACTGGCTCTCACTAGTTCCTTAGAAAAGCACCATGAAATGGATACGTATAGTAGTAGTAACATGGGTCAGTTTCAAATTTTCAATGTCTGCAAGGTTACAACAGGACATGATAACTCTTGAAATGATTTCCTTAAAATTCTGGCCTACTCTACGCTGATTAGGCCTCAACTGGAATACTGTGTCTAGTTTTGGACACCAGATTTAAGAAAAGATGTGGACAAAATGGATACCATCCACAGAAGAGCAATAAAATCAATTAAAGGCCTAGAAAACATGACTGGGGGAAGACTGACAGAACTGTTTTTGTGCAGTCTAGAAAAGAGACAACTAAAAGGGAACATAACAGCTTTTAAATTGTTACAAGGAAGAGGAAGAAAAATTATTCTCCTTAGCCTTTTATGATAGGACAAGGAACAATGATTGCAGGGGACTGAATCTGACCTCTCAAGGTTCCTTCCAGTTCTATGTTTCTATGAGTTACAAGGAATCGAAAGCAGGCATCTGAAATCTGTTACGTATGCCCTACATTGCAAAAAAGTAACACACACAAGTGATCAAACACGTAACATTTCATTATCTGCTAAGGAAAGCTTATCTTAGAAAGCTGATGTTTTAAAATTACCTACTTCTCAACTTGTTACCCTCCTCTGCCCAAAAAAATGTAACAAACACACTGACAAGTCATATTATAACTGCACAACTGTGCTGCATGGTCTGATTCCACACACAACAAAAACAAAAGTTAACAGCTATACGCTTAACAGATGTGCTTCCCCAAGGTTAATATAGCATCATAACTTCAAAGCATAAATAGCGTTTTAGACCTGTGGAATGTGTGTACATAAAGTGCTTCACCACTAGGACTTCAGTTTTGACACATTTTATTCTGGGATTGACTCCCATCTTATTGCCCTTTTCCGCACTTTTCCAATTCTAATATATATATTTTTGGCCAGGGAGACTAGAACTGAATTGTCTGAATTAATGGACAATACGGAGTCTCATCACAAAGATCTCCAAACATCAGAAAGAGACAGAGAGCCTGAGCAGGTGGAGGTAGTAGCTATTGAGAAGACTACGTGGACAGATAATTAAATGTAACTCTTCTTATATGAGTGCAATCAAGTCAGCACCATAAGAACCAGAATGCCGGTTGAAAATTGTGATCTATAGTCTTGTAGGATGGTTTAAGAGTAGCCCTCTTGGAGAGCCACTTAATATTGGGATGTGTAAAAACTGTTATGTTAAAATTGAGATGTTAAATTGTGATTAATTGGCTAATCGAGTGGTTGATGGAATTCCATCAACTACTCAATTAGTCAATGTGGGGAGGGGTACTCACTACTCCTGCTGCGGCTCTGCAGCTTAAATGTAGAAGGAGCCGGATGTGCAGCAGCCAGGCTCCTAACTACATTTAAACTGAAGAGCCACAGAAGGGTTAGCCCCCGGCACTCCCAAATCATGCTGGCCCTGGGGGCTAACCTGCTGCACCTCTGCCTTTTAAATGTAGTAGGAGCCAAGCAGCTCTTACTACATTAAAAGGCTGAGCTGTAGCACTGCTGTGCCTCTGCCGCCACTGTCCCAGTGAAGAGACGGTGCTGGGGGGAACCGGCTTTTATGTCGGCTCCCCTCAGCATGAGCTCCTGCTTCCCCCACCCTCTTGCTGCCTCTGACACAGGCCAAGGAGGGGGACGAAATCCGAGTAGTCGACTTGACTACTCTTTTACATCCCTAGTAAAAAAAACCCTCCTTTTACTTAATGCTGAGAACAGGCCTCTTAGCTTGGACACTTAAACATCCAATTTAAGAGATCTTCCTGGATGAACTCCAGGCTACCTCTAAGGCAGTGTTTCTTAAACTGTGTTCCAGGGAACACCGGTGTGCCGCGGAGAACAACAGAGTTCAAAATGGCCACTTTTTTTTTTTTTTGCGCTCAATTACTTTCCCCCAACTTTTTTTTTTTTTGGGTCTACAAAAAATCCTTGGTGTTCCCCATAAAAAAATTGTTTGGTGTTCCTTGGTCTTAAAAAGTTTAAGAAACACTGCTCTAAGGGGACTTTAAACATCAGAGCTAGCCCATGGACTTCTCATCAGCAAGTAGAACAAGTTCATTTTATAGACTTATTTCTATAAAGATAATCTCACGGTCAATTCTTGTTTATATCACCTCTTTCAGAACACAGTACAGTTAGGACAAGCCTGTTTTGTGATAGCAGATCTCAGAAGCATTAGAAGAGATTGCTCTGGGTTGATTAAAAAAAATATAGGATCTTCCATGTTTCTCAGTTAAGGGGACAAAGAAAACCACTGGATCTTCACCCAGCCAATGGACATCAAGGTGAAATACGGACAGGATAAACAGGAATTAATGGATCTCTCACATGAGTTCGACAGGAAAGGTTATCTGTACATGAAACCAGCATTCCCAATGGGCTTCAACAAGGAATGGATTTTTGTTAAGGCACAACTTGTTTTTCCTTCATAGTTGCCTTGGTTTTTATTGAACATTCCTCCAACAAGGCTTTGTACCTTATATAATACCTAATATATATCCCTTAGTTTCAGAAACTATCATTCTGTATCTGATTTCTCTACATACAGAGCCCTGAATGTCAAAACGGTCCAGGAAGTGGTAAGAGATAATGAATACAGAAAGAAGAAATTACTACAACTACAGTGATCTTGGAAGAGATCCTGGAAGTACTTTTCCAGACCAAAACATAAATGATCTGAGTGAAAAAAGCTGGCATCCATGTGCCAAGTAGAATTACTGTCTAACATCATACAATGAGCATAAGATGACTTTCAGATCCCTGGAAGACAGAAAACCTGTCTGCAGATAGTTAACAAATAGAAATGAAAGTGTCCATCTTGAACATAGGCACCTCTAGTCACTTATTCAGATGTTCAGGCAAAGACCTACTCTCTCCCCCCTGTTCTCACAGGCAAGAAATATAATAGGATGAGAAACTGCTCTTGAGTTCCCTCTGCCAGAGAATGGGTTAAATTGCTTCAATTTGCAGTGAATGGTAGAGGACAGCCCTCACATCCTGCCATTTCCACAGTGTGCCTGAGGCAAAACTGTGCATTTCATTCTTTCACAGGTCAGAATCCCCCTTCCTTCTGGACAATGTTTAGGAACTTAATTTTGACCGAAGGTGAATACCTATCTGTTCCCGAACTGGAAGAGGCTGGTACCAATCAGTGCGGCTCTACTCAAGACACAACTGTCAGAGTCACAAGAATGGCCCTGAAAAAAATTCATTACTATCACACTCCTCTCATCCCTTACTTGTTCCAAAATGGTATTTTCTCCTGTGGTACTTCAGGGCCTCAATTCACCACAGGACAAGAGTTCTTTCGTATTGTGTTTGGCAGGTGCATGGATAACTTGACTTTTCTGGTGACTCCATTATTACTACCTTGTACCTTGACTGTCATAAAATTTTCCATGGATATAAGAAAAGCAGGAAGCCAATTAATACAGAAATTCCCTCTCAATGAACAAAACCACTTGTGCCTGCAAGAAACATTGTGATACAACTTTTCTGAATAAGATATATATGGCATGCCTACAAATGATCACAGAGCAAGTGGCTGTCAAAAGACATTTTCCAGAGAGAAGCTCTTAGGCTGTGAAGTCTTTAGCTTTGAGAAGCACCCACCCATGCAATACTATCCACCAACATTAGTATTGCTAATGCAAAGCATGTGGAGGTTGCAGAAGGCTTTTGATTGTCAGACAACCCTAGTAATTCCTCCTCCATTCTTTCAGGTAAAAATAACCTTCAGCTGGAATTGCTGAGTCTTTAATTCTAAAGAAACAATAGCCTAGCCCACCTTCTGTAGTGTCATCAGGTTGGATTTAGCCTGCTACATATAAAGCAAACCAATGCATGAAGGCAAGAGGACTGGAAAGAACTAATTGGTGGGACAAGATACCTCTTGACATCTGCTTGCTGTTCTGCATCATGGGCTACTCTCATCCTTCCACATATAGCTTTGGGGAAAATGTGATGTAGAAGATGGTGGAGTATGATGATCCACATTGATATCAGAGTATTACACACTGGTTGTAAGAGCATAATGGCTTGCAGCAGCAGCTAGGTACAATAGCCCAAATGGAAGACCATGGTGACACAGCAAGGGACATTAACGTGTTTTTTTCCCTAGTCTCTTGGGGATGGTTAGAAAATCCTATTAGTTTCTTATGTTATCTCCCCACAGAGCATGAGGCATGCACCTTGGCCACAGTATCAAAATTCTCTATCCTTTGTGGGAGTTTTTTTTATTATAGTGTTGGGTTTTGTTTTGTTTTAATGTTGAGCCTTTTTCTCTGATTCAGACAGCTACTCACCTCCCCTAAGGAAGATGTGTATTAATAAAATATTATTTCCTTCACCAGTGGTGTTCAGCCCTGTACTCCTAATTAAAAGGGTGAAGTGAAATTTGGCTCAGGGATCACTCTAAAAATATTTCAGGTGATTAGGACACCCACAGAAGTTTTATTTATTTATTACTCTGAAGCTTGCTACAAGGCCTCTGGCATTATGAGTCACAAGATGATCGCAAGAGAGACACCTGTCACTGAAGTCACCTTTACCAGGCCTGCTTGCCTCTTTTTTTTGCTAGGTGTGAGAAGCAGATGTGACCCTGTCCAACATGGAATGTCAAGGAGAAATAGCATTCTGTGCACACAGAAAGCTAAGATCCCCATAGGACACTTCAGGGGGCGAGGGTGTTGTCTAAACGCAAGATGCAGACCTTTCTTTGTCCCTTTGGCTTTTCAGACTATCTGTATGAAACCACTTCAGAGCATCAATGGCAGAAGCTAAGTCATGGAGTAAGAATCCCCAAAAGGCAAGTTCAGCCAGGGGACTGAATTGATATTAAGACAGCCAAATTATTGAGCCAAACTTTTACCTAATAATTCGAAATAAAATTTTGGCATTTTCCACAGGAAATCTATGTAACAGCGGATGCCCATCTGCGAAAGACAAAAATACAGCCAAAACAAAATAGAGGCAGTTTATTACAAAATGAGCTAACAGATTATCCCAGCAGGCTGAACATTAAGAGGTTTTAGTGCTGTACTTTAAATAACTACATTACAGGTTTTCAATCAATGTTGAAATACAAATTTAACAGCTATATACTACCTCACCTTTAACAAGCTATTATTCTGTAGTTTTCAACTTTGTCAAATAACAATCCAATCCTTTTTCAATTTTGGTCATCTGGAAGCAAAATTAAATTTTAATTTCATTGTTTTGTCTAGTGAATTAAACAGCAAAATAGATTTCTGAATAAATATCTTAAATTGAGTACCAGTGCATCAGGAACATTTAATCTCACTAATACACAATACTGAGATTTAATGATATTTCAGGTGTGAATACAGAAAACCAAAAAGGAAAGGGAATTTTTTATTCAAGTGATGACTTTTAAATATATATGACAATTAAATAGGGTACTATATATCATTTTACATATACATATTTAACACAAGATTGCTAAATTACACCATAAATTAAGCAGTGCCCTATTTACTAGATAATCTGACAAAGATAAACCCGCTTCACTAATTTGCAAGTGTTAAACTGTGCAACCTGGACTTACACTGGTGAATGTTACATGACAAGCAGTATGCTTTTCAATAGCTGAAGTTGTGGTAAATTCTTTAAAATTATTCTATGTCAAATGCAAAAAATATTCTTTAATCATGGTGATTTTGCATCATGTTCTAATTTTAGGTACTGAACTTGCTATCCCAAGTTTATGTCACATTTTATTTGAAATTCTCACAACTGTGAAACAGCAGGGATAATACACTATAATTCTAGTAGCACATGTTCAACACCTGGTTTACAGACTTAAAACAGCCTAAACAGAACATAACAAATTTTAGTTTGCAACCCATGGTAACATACTTAGAAATATGTGTTTCATATTTTCTAAAATTTTACTCCATAAAAAAAGACTCAAAATATTTCTTTTAAATAGATATTTAGTTTTTCTTTTAAACAGTAGGAGTATTTTATTTGTCCTCTCCCTGATGTGCTATTAAATGTTTCAATGGGGAAAGCACCCCATACAGATTTAAGTCATCATCTGGATGTCCTGTTGTTTCTTATCAACAAGCATCAGTGTTTCCTTAACATATAAAACAGCACACACAAGACAAATGTTTTAATAGATGGTGCTAGAACTAGAGCAAGCTGAGGTAAGGCTCATTAACATTACTGACATCACTATTGGCAGCTTAACAAAAGGGAAAACCTGTGTTTAATCTATTTCCTACTCACCACAGGCTGTAGCTGAGTCCCCAATAATATAGTTTGTGGTTAACTTTATGGAAGAAGTAGGTAATACAAGAAAAATGTACTGAAACAAACAAGGATCTTTAAAAGTGACTACACGATATGTTTGACAAGTGATCTCTGCTCATCATGTTAAAAGATACAGTTAACACGAATATATGATCCAGTTGGCAGAACTTGCTTTTCATCAGGTTATTAGGCCAGACTGGATACAAAACAGCTCATCTGTAGAGCCCACTACAACTGAAGCCTATTTTAAGATTTCATGTTAGCAAAATGCGATTTACAACTCCTGGATAAAGCACCCTTAAAACCAGAAACTGAAGGCTCTCTCAGGTTCACTTATTTCCTTAAGGATTAAAAAAAAAAAAAAAAAGTAGGGAAGGATGTGCTTAGTGTTTTAATGAACACCAAATAGTCTAGACAAAAAGATTTTTTTTTCCTGAAGTCAACTAAAATCTCATGCGCACAAGGGAAGTGTGCTTAAAATGTATTCAATTTATCACCCTCGTTCTTTCTTCCTCAAACAATTCTCATTAAAAAAAAAACCCCACAAGACTAAAATATCTCCAAGCCATTAAAATGAAAAATGGAGCTATGTTAAATCCAAAGAAGCAGCATTCCAGCCTCCCATTTAAATTTATTATTCTGATTCATTAGGTGCCAACGCTGTGTTTGGTGCTGTACAAGGCACAAGTAAAATACAGGATTATCCTCTTTAAAAGAAATGTAATTATGCACTTTTTTCCATGATAATTTGACACAGCTAAAAGTGTTCTCAGTTCAGCAAATAAAGGCAATTAGTTTACTACTGCTTAACCTGCTACTGTCCCGCACCCCATGAACCAATGCTTTTTCCTTACACAACTGAGGAAAGACTGACAGGGTTGGTGCCCTGCAGCTGAGCACATGGAGAGTTTACTCTAAAAGCAAATTCGGTAGCTGCCTATTAGGGATGTTAAATTTAGATTAATTGGCTAATTGACTATTGGCAATTTGCACCGACTATTCAATTAGTCAATAAGGGTGCCATAGGGCTGTTGCTATACTTCAAAGGCAAAAGCACTGTGGGGAGCACAGGGCCAGTGGGGGACTCAAGCAGCTCCCGTGCTCCCTGCGCTGGGACTCCAAAACTGACCGTGGCCTCCATGCAGCGCAGTTGCTTTGAAACATCACAGGAAGCTTGGTGTCAGGCTGACTGTGGTGTTTCAAAGCAGCACTGCCACATGGAGCCTGGGGTCAGCGGGGGACTCCCAGCTGGCCCTGGGCTCTATGCGGCTTTTCAAAGCAGCAGACCCGGGGCTCTACACAGCGCTGCTGCTTTGAAAACCCCCACCTCCCCGCCTCTGACAGAGGCAGCAAGGGAATGGGGGGAAGCAGCTAGTTGACTAGTGTGTTGACTATCCAATAAGTATTTCTTTATCGGATAGTCAACTAGTTGTTCACATCCATACTGCCTATGGTGGCAGATTTGGCCCAGTCACCCTTCCACGAGGGAGGGACAACCAGGCTACATCTGAGCAGCACTGCACCCCATGCCCCAAATCACAATACCACTCGCCCACCTCCCATCATGTCAGAGGGGTGGCAGTGTATGGGGAATGGTGATGGTACACTGACTTTCAGGGACAGTTGTAGGCTGTCTTGAGCAGCATCTGAGTATATGGCATTAAGGGAAACAGACTTCCCTAATAAGGGGAGCTGCTCTGACGCAGGATGCCAACCACTGCCTTATGTAAGTAGAACATGCAGGAATGAGGCAGGAGAGATGTCAAAAATGCTCATTAACTTCAGCCTCACGGACAAGGTGAGATCTAAAATGCAGAGGACTTTGTAACTCTCAAGTAAAGTTCTTTTAACAGTAAGGGGTCTGTGATTAAAGAATTCCTTTGCTAAGCCTGTGTTCCCTGCTTTCCTTCCGCATTGTCCCTAGAGGGATATAACTAGAAGCCCAGAGCACCCACAGCACTGATGGAATTATAATGGATGTAGGCAAATGCAAGGGCTCAAAGTGGTCTGAAGCACTGGTTCCAGGGCCCAGAGCAATCAGACTATACAGTCCTACATCCTAAGGAGCAGGCATCACACAAGAGATCTGAGGCCTCGGAGTCCGTCCGATAGGCCCCAGCCTAGAAACAGTAACTAGTTTATGCCCTGATTACAGGGTTCAAATTAACAGGCACAATGATTGGGTTCACTTAAAGACGGGGTGACCACACAGAGTGATACCAAGCCAAGTTGTAACAAGGCTAATATTAAAAAAAAAAAAAAAAACCTCCTCCCTTTCTCATCTCCCCTGAGGTGACAGTAAGCTAGTGCGCCCCGGTGCACTGCTCTGCCAGAAGGAGCCAGTGGTTGGGGTGCTCAGCTGTAGGAGGCAGCTTTCAGATGAGGTCCAGGGGCTTTCCTGAAGGCTACCACACTAAGCAGCAGGCAGGCAGCCAGACAGTTCAAGAAGCCAGCTCCAGTTTTGGATTGCCCCTGCCTGAAACCCTCCCAAGACACCCTTTAGAGAGGGCAGGGAAGATTGAAACCCCATCCCCCAATATTCATATTAGGATGCTGCTTGCAGGCTCAGTTCCCATCAGGGAGACAGATCACACAGCACCCTGGCATTCCTTTTCCTCCTGGTTAGGGAGTGGAAGAGGAGGAGCAGAGGAGCGAGTGACCCACACTGTGAGCTTTCTTCTCACTTTGCAAGTGATGGAGGGGAATAGAAAACAGCTTCCTGGTACAATCTCAGGTAGGGGTTTCAGCCTCCCCGCACTGCCCCTCCACACACACACTCCCCAACCTTCTGTCCTGAGCCCCTCCACACTAGGGATATAAGTGACTAGTCAACTATCCGATAAGCATAAGCTTATCGGATAGTCCACTAGTAATGCAACTAGTCGCTTCCCCCCGCCATGCTACCTCTATCAGATTCAGCAAGGGCGGTGGGGGGAGCAGGAGCTGGTGCCAGTGGGGAGCCAGCTTAAAAGCTGGTTCCTCCCAGCATGGTCTTTGCTGGGGGCAAGGGAGGTAGAGACACAGCGGGAAACAGCGTGAGTGGGGATTAAAGCAGTCTCCACTGGCACCGCTTCCTCTGTAATTCTGCTTTTGAAATGTACAAAAGCCCCAGCGGGGCTCTTCAAAGGTTCAGGGCTTTTGAGCTGTGGCAAGAGCCTGGCAAGAGCCTCAAAACAGAGATGCCCTTATAGACTAATCGGAATAGCCAATGGAAATCCCATCTACTACTCGATTAATTAATTAATCTAAATTTAAATCCCTACTCCACCCCCCCTCCCAACTCTGACATTGTATCCATGCATTGTCTCTGCCTTGAGACCCCACGCCCCCAAACTCCTGCTCGGAGCCCTCCCCTCCCTCCCGGAATTGAAAGAAATGTAAGTTACTTTTACATCTTGACTAGGGATGTGAATGGTTGACTGTAACTGGTAAGGGCTACAGCAGCTCCCTGCCTGCCATGGGCAGGGAGCTGCTCCAGCCCCACAAGGCCCAGCCCTGTGACCGGCAAGAGCAGCCCCGTTTGTGACCAGGCAGCAGACTCCAACCAGAAGCCTGCTGCCTGCAGCCCCAACCTCAGGGCTAGGAGCCCACTTAGCTGGCTAACTGGTTAAACATTAAGTTAACCAGTTATATGTTAGGTCAACTGATTAATTGGGATTTTACATTCCTAGTCTGCACCTCCCCAAAATTATATTCCATGTCAGCAAGAGAAGTTATAAACAAGAGATGTATCACTTGAGCTAGTTCCCAAAACATCTTGCATTCATTAAGGATAGACTTTAAAAGTATAAACCAGCAGTTTCCAACCTTTTCCAGATGGGGACCCATTTTGACAATTCAGGAAGACTTGGTGACCCAGGGCAATTCAAAGAATGTGTGAATGGCTCCTTAAGAGCCACCTGGAGACCCTTTTGAAATGTAACGGCGACCCATATTTGGGTCCTGACCCATAGGTTGGGAAACCCTGGGATAAACCAAAGCAGGTGGCGGCTAATCACAAATGGATCACCTTACCATTCAGAGCTCCAATGGAGAAAAGGATGGTAAGCAGCCTTGCCAGGACTGCCACTGTCCAAGATCAGCATTGAATGCAACCTGCCTCCCTCCGGGGGAGGGAGGAGAAATCAGGCTTACCACACTCATAGCCAGAAACAAGCTCCCAAAAGACTAGGACCCACCAATTCAAAGTGTCACTAGATCCTGCAATAGCAATAGATGCAAAACCTGCAGACATATATCCACTCGTATGAGGGTCAATACCTCTCAAAACATACCATTTAAGATCAATGGGTTCTACGCATGCATATCACATCATGTGGTATATTCTCATCCAGTGCAGCAAACATCCCAACAACGTGGGTGAAATGAGGCAATCACTATACCCACAAATGATCTCACATAGAAAATATATACAGGAGACAGGACCATCACAAACACTTTTCACAAACATCATCACTCCGTATTTAACCTCTCAGCCTTATCCTCAAAAGAAATCTATACAACACCTTGAAGAGACGAGACTGGGAGCTTATGTTCTTAACTTTGCTATAGCAAAATCAGTCTGAGAGTATGTCTCTAATACAGTATATATGGTGGCAGACCTTCTGTCGCTCAAGCGTGTAAATAAACCAATGACAATGACACCTACATAAGCACTGGTGTGAACAGCGCTTCTCCTGCTGTCATAGCTTCTCCCACGCATGGAGGTAGTTTTATTATGCTATTGGGTGGGATCTCTCCTACCAGCATGGAGCAGCTTGAGACATGGTGCAGCTGCAACACTGTACATGTAGATATACCCCTAATAAAGGCCGGGGGTTTATTGCTTATCAGTTTGCAACTCAGTAGCTCCTCCTTTTTTTGGCCTTTCTGTCAAGGCTGTAACAGGCCACATCTTGAATACTACCTGTGAGTGACTTATTCTAAACAAGTAAAAGTATGGTGACCTTTCCCATAGCTAAAGAGCAGCTGTGCAGCTCAAAAGCTTCTCTTTCACCAACACAATTTGGCCCAATAAAGGAAATTGTATCAACCTTGGCTCTAATATCCTGGGACGAACATGGCTACATCAACACTGCAAAGGAACTTTAAGAATTATTCAGATTTAATTCAGCTTTAGAGTCTGTCTACTCAGTGAAAAGTGAGCACAAAATCCAAACCAAATCAGTTCATCCAGCAAAAGAGGGTTTGAAAAGGCTAGCAATAGCAGAGGAGGCGACAGCCAGTAAACATCAAATACTGGAGAGAGTGATAATTACAGGTCATATGTGTATGTTCCACATATAAGCAGCAGAAAACAAGTCAGTTTTCTGGGCTGGTGCAGAAAGATGTTAGAAAAAATGTAATTCATCAGGCTGTGAGTATAAACAGATGCTACAGGGAATCTCTTATTTTATTAATGGAAGTTCAATAGCAGACAGAAGCTTGAGAATAGCTGACTCAGCTCAAAGATTGCATTTCTAATTTCTCATTTTTACCTTTCCAGTTTTGAAAAAAACTATTCCCCATCAATTGGTTGAATAACAGAAAAGAAATTTGCAGCCTGCACTAAGGATGTTAAATTTAGATTAATCAACTAATCGAATAGTTGATGCAATTTGCATCAACTACTCGATTAGTCGATAAGGGCACCTCCGCCTTTGAAATGTAGCAAGAGCCCTGCTGACTCTTGTACATTTCAAAAGCAAAGTGCCTGCGGGGAGCACAAAGCCAGCAGGAGACCACTTGAGTCCCCTGCTCGCCCGGTGCTTTTGTTTTTGAAATGTAGCAAGAGCCCCACTCTTGCTACATTTCTAAGGTGGGAGTGCTGCCAGTGCCCGCCCGCCCCCCCCCCCGCCCCAACACACAGACACAGTGCTGGGGGTGCACCAATATGGCTTTTCTGTAGCCATGTTGGAAGGCCTGTGGTAGGCCTGAACCAAAGCCTTCTTCTGCAGCCAGACTGAAGAGCAGCAGCCATTAGCTGTAAGGCCTAGAGTCACATCATCACATTCTATCTAAATTGTATTACAATAGTGTCACACCAAGCTGTGAGAAGGGGATTTTGTCCTGATAGCTCCCCCACTGTCACTAGATAAATAAACAGATCTCAAGATGGGTAAAGAAAACTTAAGTAACACCATTCTATCTGGCAAGAAACTGCTTATCCATAGAGAATGTTGTGGAATCCACACTCTATAGTTAAGTATCCTTACTTTTCTATTGTTTGTCTGTGTGATCTCTGTTTGGTTTGTAACTGTTTCTGTCTGATGTATAATTAATTTTGCTAGGTGAAATCAATTAAGATGGTGGGGTATGATTGGTTAGGTAATTTTGTTATGATTGGTTAGTAAAATTATACTAAAATAACTGGTTACGGTATAGCTAAGCAGGACTCAGGTTTCATTATATAAACTGGGGTCCAAGAAGGAGACCAGGAAGAAGATTGGAAGTAAAAGAAGCCGAAGGAAAGAAACAAAAGGCTGGAAGAAGACCAAAGGGAGACAGGGAACAGCAAGGAGAAGGGGGAAGACCTGGAAGAACTCACCTCTGAGACGCAGCCTAAGACCAGACGGTGACATGCAGCAGCTAAGATCCAGAGAGATTGACCTTTCCTGGCCAACAGGGGAAGTCTGCCCGTACCAGGATTGGTGAGCATGACACTGTGTGCTTAGCATGTGTATTCTGCTTGTTTGGGAATTGTCAATAAATAGGGGATAAGGATATTACTGTGTGAGGCTCTTTCAGTGGCTAAAGATCCTGCCAACCCGCAGGAAGATGCGCCCTGAGCCCTAGGAATTGGGTAAGAGTGGGTGTGTAAATTAACAGGGTTGCACCTTGAGCCCTAGGAACTGGGTAAAGGTGTGTGCCCCTACAGTGTAGAAGGGATAGAGATATCTGTGCAGGTAACAGGGGGCACCAGCTTTTAAGCCAGCTCCACCAGCACTGGCTCCTGCAGGGCTGCCCCTCTCTGATAGAAGCAGCAGGGCGGGGGAGCAGGTGAGAAGCGACTAGTCGAGCTGAGTGTCTGATAAGCATATGCATCCCTAGCCTGCAGGTTGTGGGTTTCTCTTATAAAATGGGCAATACAAGAGAGTGGATCTCCACAGATAAATGTTACATTTTTAAATGAAGATCTTATTGTAGTTTATTAAACCGGGCAAAAAGCCAATGTGTTTTGAATCCCCTTGCCCTCTCTACAGGCTTTTTTAATAATCCAGGCTGAGCATTCAATTAAAGCACCATTCCAACCAACATGAAGAGAAATTTTATTTTTCCAGGAAAAAATAAAGATTTTCAAAAACTCAGAATTCAGTCTCTGAATAGATTTGGTTCATCCATCTCACCTACACCCTTTCGTAATGCTTCTCCAATACTCTCGGTATCTTAAACTTCCTCTGATGCTCTTTACATAAGCATAGTGATGGTACCCATCCTTTTTATCTCCTCCCCAAAATCTCAACTTGCTACACAGAGTACAAACATCAGATAGTAAATGTGCATCATCATGTTAATAGTTTCAATATTCATTGCACAAAGTGTTTGCAGCTGCTGTAAAACTCTCGCAGAACCTGATCAAGTCAACCAAAGCAGATTATCGTAGAAGTTGCACTGTTTGCTGAATCCGAAGGATGAGAGAGATGCTGGGCATCCTCAGTTCACAGAACAAGATGTCAAGTCCCAAGCTGATGGAAGTTAAGGATGTTGAGTTTCTTCCAAGATTGGGCTCACAATTGAGAGACTCCAAAAGGAGAAAATCTGAAAACAATCCCCTTACACGGTCTTCCTTTTAAAAACAAGTTTTACTTGGAAGAATAAAAGTTGGATCAGCGTTCATTTTCATCATCCTACTCAATGTAAACTGCTCATCCCAATCACCTTTTTAAAAAAATATATATTAGGTGAGGTTTTCCAGAGCACGTAGCAATGTCCTAACTGTTCCCAATAAAAATCAAATGGTAAAATTACCATTACTTCAATGAAAGAATTAGCCAAATGCTGGGCTTTTCTGAAAAAAATCCTACATTTTCTTTTTATGCCATGGGTTGTAAAAAAATCGTAAATCAAAGTTACGTCTTATAAAAATAGTTGTTTTGGAAACTACTAAAAATCTGACCTGTTGTACATCCTCAAATATAGGATACCAAAATAGGTGTATTGCATTTTAAAAATACACTACCAACTCACACATTTTGCATTCATAAAAACCCATAAAGATGCCAAATTTTTTTTCCTAAAGCCTCTTATTCGATGGAGTATAAAACAACACATTTTGATGGTTAAAATACTGCAATTAAATTTTAAGATATGAGTATAAGATTATTAACTGGAAGAACCTTAGAAGGTAATATCTTCATTACGCAATTCATTTCTCAAAAGGAATTTCTTAAAAAAGAATATTGTTTTATTTCTTTTAATGTAGTTCAGAATTGTACAATGCCAACCAGCTAGGGAAGCCAATGTGTAGTTCACTAATGATTAACCAATAAGCCTGGGCTTATTGGGTAATCCTGTCCCCTACACATACTTCCCCCATCTCTTGCTGACTCTGTATTAGAGGTCACAAACACCGGATGCTGCAGAGCCACCTGCCCTCTCCACCTCTGTGCTGTTGACTCTGGTAGAGAGGCAGCAATGCAGAGGGGGTGTGTGGGGTGTGTGTGTGTGTGTGTGTGCAGGAGCCAATACACTTGGGAAGCCAGCTTTCAAGCCAGCCCCGCAACGTGTCAGCTAACACAGAGCCACCTGCCCGGCCAACCCCCGCTGCCTACAGACCACAAGGGGAAAGGAGGGAATATAGGCAGGAGCCCATGCTCGTGGGGAGCTGGCTTTTATGAAGTTGGATACTCCCGAGCATTAGCTTTGCCTCCCCTCCCCACTGCTGCTATCAGAGGCAGTAGCAGGGCAAGGGGCAGGGGAGGCTGCCACAGAGCAGCCTCTGTCTGCGGCAGGCCCAGGCTCGCCGTGGACAGAGGCTGGTTGTGGGATGCCAGCGCAGCCTTCTTCTGTGCGGAGCTGCTGCCGCGGAACAGCCTCTGTCCTCGGCGGGCCCAGGCTCACCGCAGAGAGAGGCTGCTCCGTAGGATGCCGGTGCAGCCTCTGTCCATGGGGAGCTCGGGCCCCTGGTGGACAAGGGCTGCTGCTGCTGCCCCACACGACCCAGTCTGTGCAGGGAGCTGTTTTTTTAAAAACTGGCTCCCCTCATGGATCAGCTCCCACTTGCCACACTGCTTCCGATACAGAGGCAGAAGCATGAGGTGGCAGGGGGCTCCCCAGGAGTGAGGCCGGTAGCGCACTGGCTGCTGGCCCCACCCCAGAGGGCTATCAAATAATAGTGTAACAACTAAAATTTGATGCGGTTACACGTTTATTCAATTACATGGTCTCTAACATCCAATACTAGTAACAAATGCTGCCTCTCCAGGAGGAATGAGTAGCTAACCTACCTGTCTCTTGGTGTATTTACACAAAGCCTCAAAACTGTAGTTAGTTTGATCACACACACAATTAAACCTGACTGAACTTACAAGGATGCACTAAGGCTTGATGTATATTGGTATGACAACCATAGCAAAAAAATAAAAGAGGTTTTCTAGCATCCAATATGACCATCACAGAGCTCAATTTTCAAGATGGCCACTTGTGTCTTTTTGCAATCATGCATTTATATGCTGGTTTTTTTTTTTTTTTTTTTAAAGGCATTTCTTTCACTGGTTTAAAACAAGATGACTGGGATTTATATATAAAACTAATGTTTCAAAGTTATTTTTTAGTATGAAGCATCTCCAAGACCAGCATAAGGGAGACAGGCAAAATTCACAAAATCAAATACAATTTATTTTAAAATAATATTGTTTACTAATATAAAATGAATGCTAAATAGCTTAGGAACAATTTTAAACAGAGTGCAGTTACATTTAGCAGGACTTATTTGTCCACAGAACTGACAGTCAGTACGGTAAGACAGGAACATCTTCCTGACAGCACCTTAAAAAAAAAAAAAAAAAAAAACTTTATCTACAACCATGTCTACAGAAGCCTGGTGGTGACTGTTCTGTATGTGTGCGCGCACAGCAGTGCATGTAGGTTCACCATAAAGCCAAAGTTTACAAAATTCTACTTATCTGGGGCCATTTCTTTTGATGGCCATGTGGAGAACCTCACTGTGGTGGAGAGAGGCTTTGGGGTGTATCTACACAGAAAGAAAAACAAAATCTGTCAACTTGCTCCGTGCCTGCCCATTTGGGCTAATAGGACTTAGGCTGCAGAACTCTTTCATTTTTGTGCTGACTCCTAGGCTTGGGCTGGAGTCCTGGGACTCCAGGCTGAACTCTGAAGTTCACACAGCAGTGAAACAGCCCCACAGCCTAAGCCGTGCAAGCCTGAGTCAGTGGGCTCAAGCCAGCCATGGGTTTCTTGTTCACTGAATAGACATAACCTTTGAGAGAGAAAGGGAAAGATACAGCAGGCACTGGAGTAGGTAACCTGGCTTCTTGACCCATAGCACCATTATTTCTGCTCCCCCTGAAGTTTTTGCCTGTCCAAGTGAAGTGGTTCACCTACACAGCGCTACCTGAAGAGCTCAAGTGTTTTACTGAATATAAAAAGAATGTTCTCTCTGGTATCCAACAAGGGAACACTAAGAATCAGCAATGACAATGAAGGAACAACTGGGAAACAGAACAGAAGAACAAACAGACAACTAACAAAAGCAGAAAGATAGCTCAAAATACATTAGAACAAACAAGAAAAAACTCAAAGTTGTCAAAAATTTGGGGCGGGGGGAAGAAAAATTCAGCACACAAGATGACGACACAACATCCCCTCACCCAATCACTATAATAAGCTGTATATGAAGTACAATACCTTAAAAATTTCTAGTAAAAGAGCTCACTGTGCATTCCTGACATATTTCCAAGTAATCTGCACTCAGTCTGACCTGCTCTGAAGACCTAGCAGTGCTTAATGCTAGTAATTCTCATGTAGTCAATCAAGTTCCACCTACATTTTGCACAATTTGTACAATAAGAAATGACTATTTTTCCACACAAAAGAACATATTGATTTTTCACAGTTGATCATAGGTGTATTCCCCCATTTCTGGGTGCCCAACCTAACACCTGGGACCTGATTATCAGAAGTGCTAGGCACTCAATGGCAACTAAGTCAATGGAAAAACTTAACACAACAAATAGTCTTTAAGGTGCTGCTAGACTAACAAAACACGTAGATGGTATCATGAGCTTTCATGGGCACAACCCACTTTAAGAAGTAGGTTGTGCCCATGAAAGCTCATGATACCATCTACATGTTTTGTTAGTCTATAAAGTGCTGCTAGACTATTTGTTGTTTTTTTTAAGTTTTTCCAGTTACAGACTAACTCGGCTACCCCTCTGAAGCTTTTAAGTTAAATCGAAGCTATGGACATTTTGATAACGCAGCATGGCCTGGAGGAGTTGGCACGGTATTCAAACTCAGGAGATCCTGAAATAACATCTCGGGTCTTTTAATGATTTCCTGTTGGTCTTACACATATTACTTCGCCTTTTTTGCCTCAGGTTCCCCATCTGTAAGAGAGGTATTATATTACTTCACATCTAGCTTCTAAGGTCACAGTGAAGCTCATTCATTCGATGTCTGAACAGTGCTTTGAACATATGAGGTATTATAAAAATGCTAACTGTTCTGAACCAATAAATAAATAAATCAGGCTCTGGGTTTCTGAAGTTAGGACAGTCACTATACCTGTAATAAGCAGAGACTTTTGCATGTCTTGGCCTTTATTTCCCTATGCCTTGGTTTCCTGCCTGTAACAGGAAGATAAACTGTCATAGAAGAGTTTGACTACAAATTCATTAATATTTGTGAGGCTCAGATACTACAGTGATGAGTGCACCAAAATGTCTGTGTGGCAGTTAATTCCATATTCAGAGTAGGTTTTGGACAAAGTGCAATAAAAAAGACAGAGACATAAACTGAACAGTGAGAATCAGCTGAATTCTCACCACCAAGGTAGAGACTAATCACAACATATATGCGCAGAAGGGACAGAACGAAGATTTTTTTTCAGAAAACCTTACATCTGACTTTCCTAACTTGAGTGCTTGACTTTGCAACCTAAGTAATGTTGTTTCAACCTTTAAAAAAAAAAAAAAAAACCAACATACACAACCTTCTAAAACCTACTTTTTCTTTAAAGCACATAGCAGTAGCAAGGAAGAACATAACACAAACTCCTGAAAAGAACAACCCCCTAGATTTAACTATAAAGATTATTTGGATTGCAATGGGATAAAGCTCAAAAGCATCACTGAAGTATTTAATCAGCTTTCAGTGCAAGGGCTGGACTAACTCACGAACCTGTTAGACACTGCAATCCTTACTTATATCTGGATTATGTTTTCTAAAAACAATTGTTATTCTAGTTATTCTCTGAAGGTAGTGTGGTAGGAAAATAAGACCTAGACTGATTGGGAAGAAGACAAATAATTAATGCTAGTTCAGAATACAAGTTTTCACTACATGAACACAGGAAGAAGCATCTAGCAGGACCTGGGGTGCTGTTTTGGATACAGCAGTGAATACAATTAAGTCTAAATTATGAAAGATATGTTAAATAACACACAACCCTCAATTTCTGCTTTTTTACAGTTTCATTCAATGAACATTTGAAAGCCTGAAATACTGCTAGTGCTAGAATTAGGGCCCTACCAAATTTGTAATCCATTTTGCTAAATTTCAGTCATAGGATTTTCAAAATCAGAAATGTCATGATTTCAGCTATTTAAATCTGAAATTTCACAGTGTTGTAATAAGGGTCCTGACTGAAAAAAGGAGTTGGGTGTGGGGTCACAAGGTTATTATAGTGAGGGTTTCAGCACTGCAATCCTTACTTCTGTGCTGCTGCTGGTGTTCTGCCTTCAGAACTGGGCAGCTAGAAAGTAGAAGCTGCTGACCAAGAGCTCAGCTCTGAAGGCAAAATTGCCACCAGCAGCAGTGCAGAAGGGTAGCATGGTATGGTATTATCACCTTTACTTTTGCACTGCTGCTGGTGGGGCTCTGCCTTCAGAGCTTGACACCTAGCCAACATTTTCTGGCCACTCAGCTCCGAGGGCAGAGCAGAAGTAAGGTGGCAATACTGTAACCCTTCTAAAATAAGCTTGCAATCCTTCTACAACTCTCTTTTGGGTCATGAGTCACAATTTGAGAAACACTGGTCTCCCACATTAAATCTGTATAATAGACAGTAAAAGTATACAAAGGACCAGATTTCACAGTGGAAGACCAGATTTCATGATCCGTGACACCATTTTTCCATGGCCATGAATTTGGTAGGGCCCTAGCTATAATGTAAAAAGCACCAATATAATACTACTGAAACAGCGAGGAGAAAGATAGTCTGAAAAACTGGAGAGACTCCAGACTGACTGAGGCAAGCCTCTGAAATTTCGTTAAAAAAAAAAAAGTCCAGTTTGATTGGGTTTCATCTATAGTAGTGCACAAAGAGTTAGATGGGAATCCACTACAATTTAAACATACACAGTAACAAAGATGAGCCAAAAAGATCTGCATCAACTGATTATATACATCTAAAACAGAGGGCCAATACTGGCCAAGTTGAAACGCGTGTGTAGGATAAAAATTTCTGAAGCAGGCTATGATATTCTGTTAAGAACCCCTATTCTAAATTTGGAGTCTGGGACTGGCACACACACACAGTACATGATGGTCACCCCCTCCCTCCCCCCAGCACACACATACACAGCCCAGGGTGGGAGACAGGACATGACACATTCAGTGGTGCTAGGAACAAATGCACAATTGTCAAGTCTCTGCTTTAATCTAATTATTAACCTAATGTCTCTGGCTTTAATCCCCAGATGGACCACATCCTGCAGAGATACCTTCTTGAAGCTGACAGACATATCACCACTTAACACATAATTGATAATTGATGTCTGCTTTGTTTAAATACTTGTATTACTGAAAACACTATGTAACTTTATATTATTGCTCTTATTTTGCCTCACAATTAGTACCTATCCAGGAGTCCAGGATCTTACCCCCCCCCCATCACTTTGATCTGCCCATTAAGCATCCTATATAATTAATTGTAATCTATGGTCTGGCAGTGTTCACTGAGCCCTAACAAGTGACATGACACTCCGACAGCACTGTGTGTGCAATAAACTCTCCTGCTTACTTCACATACAGTGTCCAGATTCTGTTCCTTCACATGCATAAACTTTCATTCATTTCAATAAGAACAGGATTTTGGTCCATAGAGTAAATCAGAAAAGTTGCAGATTGGATATTAAATGAGAGCATTACAAATCCTTCACTGAAAAATGCACGTCCTCTCCCCCTCCAAGAAGACAGCTTGTGCTCTAGAATAGGGATAGGCAATCATTTTTGACAGGGGACGACTCCAAGATTTTGCAAAGTGGTTGAGGGCTGCACTCTTCCATGATGGAAGTTGGGCGCAGAAGGAAGCTTGGGGTAAGGGATTGTGGTGCAGGAGGGAGAGTGGGGTCTGGGAAGGAGTTTGGGTAAAGGAGGCAGTTGTGAGCTAGGGAAGGGGACTGGGGTTAAGGATGTTAAATTGTGGTTACCTAGCTAATTGTATAGTTGATATGATTTGTACTGACTATATGATTAGTTGATAGGACCTCCCTGTAGAGCTGCAGCAGGAGTAGCTCCAGAAGCCGGCCCGAGCCGGGACTAAGCAGTCCCAGCTCATGCGGGCTCCAGGAGCCACTCACGCTGTAGCTCTGCATTTTAAAAAGTAGTGAGAGCTGCCAGGTTCTTACTACATTAAAAATGCAAAGGCACAGTGTCCCAGACCAGAGCGACCTGGGACTGCTCGGTCCTGGTTCACACTGAGTCTAGCAGCCTGTGTCCCGCTGTGCCTCTGCCTCCACTGTCCCCTGCAGTGATGGTGCTGGGAGGAACCAGCTTTTAAGCTGGTTCCCCCAAGCACCAGCTCATGCTCTCCACCCTTGCTGCCTCTCTCTGATAGACAGCAAGGGGGGGAAGCAACTAGTCGAGTCACTACTCAACTATCCAATAAGCTTATGCTAGGGCAGGGGACTGGGTGCAGGAATCTGAGTTGTGATCTGGGGCAGGGACTGGGGTGCCAGATCTGGTAGGGGGTATGGGTGCAGGAGGGGGGCAGAGGATTTGGGTGTATTGAGCGGGGAGGAGCAGATGGTTGGGGAAGAGAGGAGCTGGGGTGCCAGAGGCAGGCTCTGGCCAGACTTACCAGCCAGCAGCCCAACCAGCCTGCCTGCCTGCCAAGCATTTCTCTGCCTGTCCGCCTACCCACGCCTGCACCACCATGTGCTTGTGTGAATAACTGAGCCGGAGGGCAGAGTGGCATGGTGCTTCATGTGCTGTCTGTTATTCAAACAGGCAGCTCCCACTGGCCAGTTTCTGGCCAGAAGCCAGCCAATGGGATTGTGCTGGGGGCGGGAGTTATGTTTGAAGCCTTACCACTGCGCCTCTCCCCCCCCCCTCCCCGCCCAGGCTCACAGTTTTTAAAGAGAAATGGCCCCGCAGCTGCTTTTCTGAGTGGTATGTAGGGCTGCAGAGCAAGCATGGGAGCCTACCTACTGTAGTAATTAGTTTCATTTTGTTCTAGTCACCCACTGCTTTGACAAACTGCATGTCTGTCTTTGTCAGAGACAAAACAAGAGACTACCAGCTCATTTCTGCAGTTTAGTTGGTTCATTCCTGGTTTCCCCCTAGGCTACACACAATACTATGAGTGAAATCCTGGCATCACTGAAGTGAGATCATAATTTTACTCAATATATCTAATTGAAAATTACACCCATGTTGTAAAATACAACTTCAAAACATCGTGCAGACGTTAGCTCATTAATGAGATACACAGGCATTATCATAAGGCTATCTTAGGGATATGGATGGCAGAAATATGCTGTGACTTACCCAAAATTACATAGAATATCATAAGCAAGACTGGGATTAGTCTTACGATTGACAACTTCACACATTTCTCCAGCTAGTGAGCTCCCCTTTTGATTTCCAATTTTTGGTTGTGCCCCTCCACCCCAGGTTGGGTGGCCTGCTTCAGTGAGTCAACATGTCAAGGTGGCATTCCCTCCCCAATGCCCCTCGCACAAAGTCATTTGCCTCCCCGAAATGTTCCTCCTTACACACCTGCGGGAGACCCACTCCACAGTTTGAAAACCTCTGTACTAAATAAAACGGGTTGTCTGTCATGTGATTTTTCTCATGCATCCCCAATGAGAGCTTGCGAACCTACATCCCAGCTTGAAAACTAACCAAACTGTGGAGTCTGGAGCAGTGGTTCTTTCAAAAAAGTTTTCAGTCTTGCAGTTTCCCCTAGTCTTTTTAAAATTAATGATTAATGTAAAATGTACATCAGTATATTCCACATAACAAACCTCAATATAGCTCTTGTTAATTCCAATCTACAATAACTATTCTAACTTTTAACACATATGTCCAACACACTCTTTTTAACAAATTTCCTGGCACTCCCAAACCCTCTCTAACTCTTTCCACTCTTAAGAACTCAAAAAGTGAATGATTTTCACTACTTTGTGCTGAGATAATGAATTCTCCTACCAATTCCTCTAGGGACTTCCTCTCGCCAGCTACATTAAATCAAGCTCCTCATCTTCACTTTCAAGGCTCTTCACAACTTCAGCCACACCTCTTTTTCTGCTTTTGCTTCTGATACACCATACTTTACTCTACCTATGAGATGCTCATTCATTTCCATGTTTCTTTCCTTGTGCCCTCCTTTTAGGATACACCATATACCTGGCACATCCTCTCTATCCTTATGTGTCAGGCGAACAACAAATTCTTCTTTAAGACTCACTTTTTCTGAAAGACCCACAAACGTGAACTCCTCTATGAATACATCTAGATATGATTAATGGACCTTAGTGTCAACAGGGTAAGCTGAATTAATATGTTATATAATTATAGCCAAGGGACCATCTCAACCAACATGTTAAAATACAACTCTCCCTGTTTTTTATTAGTATTTTAAAACATATTTTAAGCAAAATAAAGTAAACAACCTTTTATCTGAGTCTGGACTAGGGATGTAAAATATTGGTTAATTGAATAGTCGAGTAACATCATGAATTCTTATTGGTTAGTCAATTATTCTATAGTCCCTGGGGGGCAGGGCCGGCAGCTAGTGCACTCCAGCCTCACTTTTGAGGAACCCCTTGCCATTCCACACTTCTGCCTCTGTATCAGAGGAAGCAGCATGGAGCCAGGCGGGAGCTAGTCCACAAGTGAAGCCAGTTTAAAAACCAGCTCCCCTCATGGACTGGCTGCCTGTCACCCTGTGCTACTGCCTCTGATAAAGAGGCAGCAGCACGGGGTAGCAGCAGCCCCTGTCTGGGGTGCGGGGGGGGGGGGTCTGAGCTCCCGGACCCAGTGTGAGTTGGAACTGAGCAGGGCTGCCTGTCCACCCGGCTCCTAACACATGTTAAATGCAAAGCTGCAGCAGGGGTAGGTCCCGGACCCATCACAAGCCAGGACTGAGCCATGCTGCTGGCCAGCCTGCTAAAAAAATGTACTTGCAGAGGGGAAGGGAGGATGCATGTAGTCCATAGCATTAACCGATAAGCTTTTGCTTATCGGTTAATAGGTTAATCGACAACACTATTACATCCTTAGCCTGGACTTACCCTATATTAGCACCATTCTCTGAATCACAGTCTTGTGCATGTCTGCATTTCAGCTACAAATTGTTTTGGGAATGGGCCATGGTTTCTTTCATATCCAGGACAAGGCACACAGCAGGATTTTAATAAGCCAACATATTCTTTAGTTCAGTAACAGCTATGTATGTGCAAATGGTGGGTGGGAGACAACAAAGAGGGGGATAAACACTATTATCTGTTTCTAATCTTAAAAAAAAAAAACTTTTCTTAAGTCAAACGGTTAGAAAGTCTTATCCTGTGCCTCAAGAAACCCACACATTGTCTAACAATTACAAACTTCTGTTTCAGATTTCTTGTTATCAACAATTTAACATATGTATTAACATTTGTAATATATTTGAAGACTCAAAATTCCTGTTGGCTCATCTACCCCTGAGAGTTATTTTTAGAATACATCATTCCCAGCCCCTCCTCCCCCGTCTACAATGTTTGTCAAATGGATTACCCATCTGGCAACTGACAGTCAACAGGCAAGGATGGCTGTTGGCACCAGAGCAGAGTTGCAGTATGTCAGCATTTCTATTTATTTTATTTTAATTTTCTTAAAAATATTTTACTTTATGCAGACCAGAACATGCATGATACACAAGGAGAAAGAGAAGATATATACACTGCTGATTTCAGAAAAATCGTAGACTTTTTTTTATATAAATGGTTAAAGTGATTTTTTCTTAATACTAGTGCCGTGCTGCTATTTACTATTTCTACTGTGTTACTTCTTTCTGAAGGGAATATTAAACTCTTCAATACTGGACAACACTCTATGACCTGTGTTATGCTGGAGGTCAGACTAGATGTTAACAATTGACCATTCCAGAATTAAAAACAAACAAACCACTTTTTGAATCAGTAATATACGTCAAAAGAATGCAAGGAACAAATGTATGTTTTGTTCATTGTATGTTTGAGATAAGAAGTGAGGTGGGAGTGGGGAAAAAACATGGGACAGACCAGCACCTGCAATAAAAAACACAAACTGTGCAATTTTAAAATCAGGTCAGGAGTGGCAAAAGTTTTTTTAAAATGTGAACATTAGTAAGATACCTCTTAATCAGCATCTCTATCAACCCTATTTATTAGGCAGCTAGTTACAAGGCTGAGGCTCAGTTTTTCACTCAATGAAATCTTTCCACAAGACATATCCCTTCAGTATCTGACATCTGATTACAATTATTTCCCTAGAGATGTTATTTCATTGTGACAGAAAAGTGTTAGGAACAAATACTTATGACTTTAGGAAAACGGAATAAAGTGATTTGAGTTCACCAACAACTGAATAGAAAAACAAGACCACAACCAAAGAATATTACACATAGTAAAATGCCACATTAAAATGCACTTTAAAAAGAATTATGTCAAATTGTGTTGTATCTTCAAAAATGCACACTCCCCCAGGCACTCTTTGTAGGATGCATAATAAAATTCTTCAGAGAGAAAAATAAAGAGACCACTTGTGTCTTACCAGAAGATCATACTACACCAAATCCAAGTTTACTGGTTATCCCATGATCAATGGCAGGTGGTATACTACACTGCTGAAAGGAAATACATATTGTTTAAACAGCACTTTTGATGTCCAAAATGTATGTTCTTTAAGGTCACCAAATTAGCCTTATGTTACCTATTTATTAAAAGCTAATAGCGTTCCTGAGGGTTTTTTTTAAAGCTGTCTTCTTCAATGTATTCAATAACTTTTGGTTGGTTTGCACTCTATGGATACATGCAGGGGGTAGTTGTGTTCCCCTGAGCGCAGGCACTACAAATGTCTTGCTTTATGTCAGGAGGGGAGGAATGTAAAGTAGAATGGCAAAAAATGGCCTGCACATCTCCTCTACCTGTACACTCATGTAAGGGAGCCAAGAACACTCAAGACTCCAAGTGGCCTCATGTAACAATACTACTGTTAAGGTAGAATTAGTACTTTCACTGCAGACCTTCATTTTCTCAGTATCTCAAAACCCTCATGCCCACCACAGCACAACATGCAACTTTACTGGTTATCCCAAGTGTATCTCAATCCATGTTATTTTGGATGGGGGGGGAGGTATGTTTTCCAGAAATAGATTTTGTGATATTTATGACTTAAATACCAATGTGTGTGTGTGGGGGGGGGGAACGGGGGTTGAACATAGTTAAATGTGACTGTTTTAAGTGTGTGACCATTCAAATGTGGGGGAGGGAGAAGAGAAAGATCTTGAGATTCAACTACTATATTGAAAAAAAACAAACCACATACCCTTTTGCAATGTGCATCCAGATAAAAATTCCACATTTTCTAGAAGGTGATAAATAACAATCTGCTACTGGTTTGCATAGTATAAATTATAGAAAGCATAAGCCTACAACAAACTAAAATTACCATACTGCAGAAGTATCCTCAGATGAGCCAATTACGGAAGTCAAATTAAGTTGCATTTGCTTGCAAGAGTGGGTCAGCTGTATGACTGCCAACAACAAACAAGCTAGGATATTCTTTAGCTCAGTTAGGTAAAACACACTACTTTCAGAAACAAAGATCCCTAGGTGAATTTCCTATTAGAATGGATTTCTCAAAAATATGAATAACTAGAAGACTTACTCAGTGTTACCCGGGTCCTTCAGGGCAGGGAGCTGGCAGTGGGGGAGGTGCAGGCATCAGGGCAAGGCCTGGGGGATGTGCAGAAGTCCAGGGGAGTTGAGGAGGGTCCTGTCCGGTGGGGCTCTCCTATTCCCAGTCTCTCTCTCTCTCCACCATACAAGGGATGGGGGAGGGAGAGAGTTTGGGACAGAGGGGCTACTTACCTTGTCTGGTGGTAGGCAAGATAGCAAGCCCTAGGCCCAGCTGGCTACTCTTGGTGGTGTGGCTACCACCAATGGTCACTCTGCAGCATAGCTCTTCCCTGAGCTCACTGCCCCCACTGGCCATTGAGTATCATGTCCCTTACCTCTGCCTGCCCCTTCCACGTTATGGAAAACAGTCCCATTCCAGGGACTTCCCGTTTGCCTGGCACAACCAAACTCTAACCTTGCTTTAAGCTAGGATAAGAGGAAGCTGCATACCAAGTTTGCTGGCCCTACTTCTTACCATTTAGGATAGGGGTGAGCAAGAGGTGGCTAGCAGGCCAGATTCGGCCTGCCAAGCTGCTGGATGCAGCCAGTGGCCGCCTTGCCAGCACCCTTACTACAGAGTCAGCTTCAGTCACTTTAAACAGCAAGCTGCTAATTGCTATGCAGTCTGGACAGGGGAGGAGAAAGCTTCACACACTGTCCCTGTCCCCTAGCAAAATCCCTCAGCTCCCAATGGCCAGTTTGTGGCCAATAGGAGGTGAAAAATTTAGCTGAAGGCAGGGGCGGTGAATGAAGCCTTTTCCCTTCCCCCTCCCTCCCTGTGCTGGAGCAGAGCCACATGGACCAGCCCATCCAGCACACAGTCAGGGATCCTGTCTCAGGTTTCTGCAGAGCTGCTTGCTGGGAGCCATGTAGGGAAGTGCCTCCCCAGCCAAAGCCAGACTCTGGCATCCTACCTCCCCCCCCTCCCCTCTAGCTACCTGCCCCAGGCCACCACCCAAACCCTCTGTATCCCCTCTCCCCACCTCCTCCAGGTCACAACTTCCTCCCAGACCCTGCACTCCCTCCCACATCCCTCCTCTAGGCCAGAATCCAATCCTGCACCCATAACCTCTCCTGGACCCTATACCCCAGATCATAACCCTCTCCTTCACCCAAACTCTCTCTCAGACCTCACACTCCCTCCTGCACCCCGTCCTCTATCCCAAGCTTCCTTCTACATCCCACCCGCCATCCCAGCCCCCACACCCCCTCCACACAAGTGTGGCTCTTGATCACTTAAAATCTTGGAGTGGCCCCCCCCATTAAAAATTATTGCTCACCCCTGGTTTAGGACTTCTTGAACAAGCTGACTTGCAGACAGATGCACTCTAATATATACATAGACAAATGGTCATACTAGCTTATTAGGGTTACTATCCCGTACTCTATATATTCAGATTTTTAAAACTACTAAGTGTTCTAGCAGATTAGCTGATATACCATGAGGAGGAAAATTTTTGAAGATTTACAAATGACTCCACTGTGACAAGGCGTTAGTACTTACAGAAGTAATGACCAAGACTATAACAAATTCTACTGCACATGCACTAGGGATGTAAGCGAGTAGTCGACTAACCAACAAGCATAGGCTTGGGTTAATCTTGTTGACTATTCGCTTCCCCCTCATACCTTGCTGCTGCTGTGTCAGAGGCGGGTGATGGGGGAAGGGGGGAAAAGCAGGCGCTGCTGACAACCATCTTAAAAGCTGGTTACCCCCAGTACCATCTCTGTGTGCTGCTAGCCCCCCATCTCCGTGCTGCTATCTCTATCAGAGGCAGCAACACAGGGGTAGGCGGGGGAAAGAGGCTGCTGTGAAGTAGCCTCTGCCCGCAATGGGCCCACCACAGGCAGAGGCTGCTCCAGTAGCAGCCCCTGTCCACTGGGACCCCCATCTGACTCACAGTACATTTAAACTGAAGAGCCACAGCAGGGGTAGGTCCTGGATACAGTACGAGCTGGGACTGAACTGGGCTGCTATTGAGTAGTCAATAGAGTTTGTATCAACTACTTGATTAGCCAATTAACTTCATCTTAACATTCCTAATATTCACCAATGACCATTTTCAGGGATTTAGACTTCTAACACATCTTAGACAGATTTTCGCTGGGACAACGTAAAGCACTTCATAAAGTTTGAGACCATCTTCCTGCCAAATTTCAAGGTCCTATTCAAAAATCTCTAAGAGGCAAGAAATGTTCAAAATATATTACATTATAATAGGTAAACAAGTACCCTTTTGCATTAATCTTGTGCCCTTCTGTGGCCTCCAAAGAGTAATAGAAAACAGCTGCACTTTCCTTTCCCATTGTTTATATTTCTAAGGCATCCACTCTTAAAATATACCCAATGAATATCAAAATACACTGTGCCTGAATAAGACTTAAATAATGGACACTAATATTTAAAAACACCACCACACAGTTTTAAGGTAATTTAAGCTAAACTTAAACTTTATGCATATGACCTCTCAGCACTGGCATATCTTAAGGATAAACATTAAACAAACATTATCACTGCTGAAAATTTACAAACCATACCATCTTTGAAACACATTCTCCTAACCTGAGTAAAATGGGTTCTGTGACTGCAAAGTGACTAAAGAAACCCCACATTCCTGTCCTCCTAATATGGGTTAGACGAAGGACCAAAGTTATTTTATTATTTCCTTCAAGTGGCACAAAGTCAAGACTTACTCATGTCAGTGCTAACTATAGGGAAGAAGTGGATTGTACCCATGAAGCTCCCGATACTATACATATTTTTTTGGTTAGCCTCAAAGGTACTAAAGAACCACTTGTTTAAGTTACAGACTAACACGGCTACCCCTCTGAAACTACTGGGATATTTGATATGCACACATTAATTTGCAATTAGATGTAAATTACTACATTTAACTAAAAGAACCATAAATTTCCAGAGAGTAGGCTGACCCCTTTCCTTAAAATATGAGTTTTTTTAAAAAGACCCAAAATTAAAAAGTACAACTGTATCACAACAGTAGTTCTCAAACTTTTGTATTAGTGACCCCTTTCACAACACAAACCTCTGAGTGCACTCCCCCACGCCTTATAAATTAAAAAACGTTTTAATACATTTAAAACACCATTATAAATATGGGATGCAAAGCATGATTTGTGGTGGAGGCTGACTATGTAATAACCTTGAGACCCACCTCCCGAGGGATCCTGACCCCCCATTTGAGAGCTCAACTTAAAAAAAAAAAAAAAAAAAATGAATAAACCGTACCTTCCCATTTGAACTTTATTTCGTTAACGTAGAGTAGACAACATTTTTAACACACCCAATATTTTTAACACTCTCCAAAGTTTCAAAAAAACAACCCCCTCCTCCGCATATATATGATCAACTGTAAAAAATGCATTACAAGGATGTGTGATCTATAAAGTACAAATCATTCTATGTGGTACAACTAATTCCACACATATGTGCAGGGCACCATATAGTGAAGTCAAGACTGGAGCCTGAGACAACTTTTAAAACCCCAAGACATGTGTATGATTTTTAGAAACAATCACACAACATATTAGCTATAAAATAATGGATAAATGTGTTTTGAGATAAACATGCTAATACTAAACTTCTGGGAACAGAAATCCTAGAAAGCAAGGATTAATCTACTGCAATATTATTGCAAATTTTAACTACTATGAGCAGTACTGTCTAAGTAGGATGTAAATCTAGCTGTACTACAGAGACTTAAGGGTGGATTTTTTTAAAAGCACCGATTGCTGGACTAACATTGCTTCCTTGCTACCCTAAAGTGTATAAGATTATATACAACCACAAAATTACAGTATGTTGTTACAGGGGAAAGCATTGCTAATAATGATAATGTTGGTATTACATTTGTAATGAAATACTTTCTCAGAACACTTCTCTTGACCCCAGGTAATTTTGGGGTATTTTTCATTATTTTCAGTTTGTAGCAAACCAAAGCTTGTACAGAAACTTATTGGTGGGATGGGCTGAAATGTAACTACAACTATAGGACAGGTCTACACTAGACCCCGGAAGGTTAGCTTAAGATATGCATCTACAGCTACCTTAAGCTGAGCTTGGTGACATCTTCACAGTAGAAGGTAGACGGGAACAAATACGCCTGTCGGCTTAATGCTGACTGGAGGCACCATCAGCGTTCAATTTGAAGGATCTTTTTCCTGCTAAATTGAATGCCAGAAGATCGATCTCTGGTGTGTAAATATAGATATGGCCTTAGTCATTTAATTTAAACATTATCCGGGAACAAAGTGATTTGTTCATTTTTTTTTTAAATGAGTACCTGTTGCATGTTAAAAAGCACTAAGGCACATTTTATCAAGCAGTATTTATCCTCTTACAGTGATTTTCAATGTCTTTTATAGTTGGTGGATGTGGTGCCTGTTAAGATAACAAATAGTTTTAAGAAGTATTGTTACTACATGGAAAGAGAGAGTTGAGAGAAGATGGAAGGCCATTTCAGAAATAAACTGCTTTTTGATTCTTTCAAGTAGGGATATAAACAATTGTTTAATCACTTGGTTAAACAACTAAAATAATAACAGTTAACTAGTTCACTGCTTGCCTCGCCTGAGTCACTCCATCACAGCTGGAGTGGGGGCATGGGGAGGGAGGGAGAGGAATGTCCTGCCAGCCTGTCTGGGCCAAGTCAGACCACCGAGGGTTGGGGTGCAGCCACGACTCCCACCTGCCTGCTGGGGCCAGAGTTGCAGTGGGCCTCTTATACTAGAAGATGGCTCCCAGGGTGCACCATCTCCGGCTGCTGGCCTTGCTCCCAGGAAGCCAGCTGCCACCCCATGCTGCAGACTCTGCAGTATAAACCTTATACTGCAGAGCCCACAGTGCAACTGGCTGCCCAGGAAAGGGGACAGTAGCTGGAAGCCAGTGTGCACTGGGAGCCAGCTTACAGGATAAACCAGCTCCCAATGTGCGCCAGCTCCCAGCTGCTGCCCCACAACGTGGGTTCTCCAGTGGCTTATGTTGCAGGGCCTGCAGTACTTACAGGTAACCAGTTCCCCAGGAGTGGGGCTGGCAGCCAATGCACACCAGGAGGGAAGATTTTAACCATAGCAGTAACTGCTAAGCTGATGATTACTGGTTACCTGCTTCAATGATTAAACTCTTAAAACCCTCCTTTCAAGTGCAAGATATGTTTAAAATAAATTCTAGTTCTATTTTCCTTAGAACACTGTTATACAATATCATACTTAAGTTCAATACAAACAAAAATAAGAAGTATAAAAATCATCCAAGAATCATTTGTGGTAAATTGTACTATGAAAGCATTTGATTACAAAAGCAAACCTAACACTCCTAATACTTAGTGATACGATATCTCAAAATTTTGCACATGCATTGTCTCCTTCCTTAAGTATGATGAACTCTAAAGGACATAGTGGAAATGCACTTTATCAGCTAATACACTTTTGGGCTTAATTCCCAATGACCCTCCACTGACTAACTCAGATGTCTAACAAAGCCTAACATGCTAGGTAAATTAAAAATTATTCCAAGTATTTTAGTGAAACTAATTTTCTTTAAAGCAGCTATGTTTGTCCTCCCCCTTTTGTACCTCTCACACTTTTTACACCCAATAAGGAAGCCATAAACATCACATTAGCCATTTATAACTTGGTGTAACATTTGTTTATCAGGAGAGAACTCGTTACATTCTTTTCAAAGTCAAGCAAGTATCTGTTCTTTGGATAGAGTTACACTGAAGAGGCCCAGCCAGAACCTCCCTCAACTTCTGTGGATTTGGCTCCTTGTCAAATAGGAAATTAACTCTCTACACTCCCAACTCTATAACATATATAACACTGCACCAAATATTGAAATGGATTTCTTTACAAAAGATCTGTATTACTCTTTCAATTTGTGGCATTATTTATATCTAACAGCAACAATCACAGATGGTTTTAATAGCTACAAAATAAAAACTGCTATAGCACATGCAAGTTTTTCTGAGGTTTTGAAAGATTCCTTACATTATCGTTAATGCTCTCAAAAAAAGAACCTTGTAATATATCTAAGATGATTGTATACAGTTATGAACATTTAGATGTTAGCACTGACACTATTAGGCTTTAAACACCATCTGTTAAGTATAAGTACACAATGGAATACTGTCTTGATCTTTTCAACATAACCAAGAGGGCTATACTGTCCCATCCTCTATGCCTAACGTCAGAGAAGTTATACTACAGGCAAACTTGAACATAACTGGAAACAGGAATCAAAGTGTTATTTAACAACAACATAGAAATGCATTGTTCAATCAGATTTTGACTTGGTTGATATCAATGGCTCTGCAACATGGGCACAGGCACCATTTTCTACATCATGGGTTCCCAAACTGGGGGGTGTGAAGAAATTCCAGGGGGGGCGCGAGGTGACCCAGCCCGCCTGTCAAACCCCTCCCTCCCCCCAGTTTTGCTGCTATTTTTTTTGCTCAACAACTTTTGCTGCTATTTTGGGAAGAAAGGGTGTGGGGGTTTCTCAAAAATCAAAAAGGGGGCGTGATGCCGAAAAGTTTGGGAACCATTGTTCTACATGATAAAGGACTAAAAAAACTACTGTGTTTGAATTTGTCACAATTAACAGAAGCTCATTGAAAAAAAATGCAAGCATCTAAAACCATGCTGTAAAATAGGGTAACGATTATAGAAATTCAGCCTACTCCTGAAACTATTCTCAATTACTGGCTCTTGCAGCATATTAAAATAAAATCATGAGGAGAAAGCCTGAAATGTATTTTGATTAATAGAATATAAGCAATTATTTAAAAATAAGGCATTACAAGAAGAGTGAAAGGAGTTGGAGAGTGCATTTTGGAATAGACATGGAGCAACCTCTCTCAAAGAATAACAATGACAAAGTTAGTAACTGTTTTTTTCAAGTTCTTGCTTACATCCATTCCAATGTAGGAGACTCTGTAAGGGTAGGGTTTGGAGTTTACTGGCAAGCAGACTGTAGCACCGGTGTGCCAAACCTAGAATTGTCTACGGCCTGTTGAATTACGGCAGTGAGACGCAAAAGCGTGGAACAAAGACCATGTTGTTGCTCTACAGATGTCCTAGTTAGAGACCTATGTCACAAATGCAACTGAAGATGCTTGAATATTCCACAATGGACAATCAGTGCCAGAGCAGGGACCATCACCAATTTGTAGCATGTGCAGATACAGCAAGTAATCCATGGATGAAATTATCTGGGCTAAGACTGGAGAACTGCAAGTGCTATGGTTAGGTAGTTTTATGCAATGATTTGGTCCTTTCTATGTAGAAAGCAAACATGCATCTGACATCTAATGACTGAAGTCTCTGCTTCTGGTTATTGGCATGTGATTTTAGATAGAAGACCAGAAGGAATAGGTCCTGCTTATCGTGGAATTATGAAATCATCTTTGGGAGGATGGCTGGATGAGGACACGCAGCTAGACCTAGTCCTTTAAAAATATTGCATACGAAGGTTCTGAAGTAAGGGCCCTGATTTTAGAGACCTTTCTGGCTGAAATAATGGCCCCCAGGAAGACCACCTTCTAGAACACATTGCCAAGGGCTCAAATGGGGGACCTGTACATCTTGACAACACCAGGTTTAGATCACAGAACAGGATTGGTTGTCATAGCTAGGAATATACTCTGTCCAACCATTTGAGAAAATAACTATAGATCAAGTTTGCAAAGACGGATTGGCCAATCACCCAGGGCTAAAACACTGAAATTACAACCTAGCAGACTCAATGGATGCCACCAATAGCCCTTGCTGCTTCAGGTGTAGGAAGTAGTCCAGAATGAACAGTACTAGAATCGCGTGGGCGAGAAACCTTTCTTTCTGCAGTGGCCAGATTGAAATCTTTTCCATTTTGCCAGGCATGGAGCTTTAGTGGATGGCATTTTGCTCCCTCAAAAATGCCTCATATCGGTCCAAAGCATGCTAGATCTGATGGGTTCACCCATGGAGCATTCTGGCCACAAGATAAAAACACTAATGCAGGCAGCTATGGTTCTGAGGTATCAAATCTAGAACCTTAGGCAGCCAAAACGGTGTATCCACTGACAGCATAGTGAACCAGTGCTACCATGGTCATGCTGGGGAGTTAAATGGGCTACATAAAATTCTAATAAGCAAAGTGCCTCCTGGCACAGGTGAAAGAGGCATGTTCTGCCTTGCTGAATATAAAACATGGCTGTTGCATTGTCTGTGACAACTGACATGCATCTACCTGCCAAATGGGGATGGAACACCTGTGAGGCCTACCAAACTGCCATGAGCTCTCTGAGGATGTATAACAAAAGCTCTTCCAAAGACCAGAGACCCTGATTTCTCAGGAATCCTAAGCAAGCTCCTCATCCCACTGTGGACACATTGGTAAGGAGGAACACTGATAACCTGGCACTCAAAAAAGGGACTCCTGAGCACAGTTAGGGGATCCAGCCACAAGCTGAAGGAAGAAATTATCCTTGGGAGACTCACAATGAGTGAGCCTAGCTGATGTCAACTTGTCAAGTGTATCGATGCCAGCCATGCCTGCAGGGGTCTGAGTCAAAGTCTCTCACATAACTGAACAACATAGGTACAAAATGTGATGGGTAGAGCCCTGTTTGAATACAAAAATGCATACCTGCATCCATATTCACAAAAATGAGCTGTAGATATCCACATCCATGGATGCAGATACCCACAGATATAAAGCATATATCTGTGGATTTACAGGGCTCTAGCAATGGGATCCATGAGTTGGAAGCAATTCCTTGCAGTAGTGACAGGGAGACTCCTGAAACTTTCTACAAGCTTTTTTTAATTGTTTTGCAGTATGTTTCTGGGAGTGAAGAAAGAAACCACCGTTACTGCACAAGGTGAGTAACTCTCTTCTTCTTCGAGTGGTCCCCGTGGGTGCTCCACTCTGGGTGACTACAGAGCGGTTGTCGGCTCGCGGAGGTGGGTTTGGAGCCGTTTGGTAGTCACTGTGGATAGTACTGCGTGTCCCACCGCCATGGAGGAAGCAATTGAAGAGGAAAGTGCGTAATGTTGCGCAAATGTGTGGTCGGATGACCAAGTGGCGGCGTTGCAGACGTCCTGAAGAGGAACATTGCTAAGGAAGGCAGTCATAGACGACACTGCCCTGGTGGAGTGAGTGGTTATAGTTTCAGGTAAGTGTTTATCGTATAAGGCATAGCAAGTTCGGATACAAGACGTGATCCATTTCGAAATTCTGAGATGAGACTGCTTGCCCTCTAGATTGTTCGGCATAAGACAAGAATAACCTAGGAGATAGACACCAGGGCTTAGTGCAATCAATGTAGAAAGCCAATGCTCTTCGGACATCGAGTGTGTGCCAAGCAACCTGGATGGGATCTGCATGCGGTTTTGGAAAAAAGGCAGGTAAGTGTATTGGTTCGTTAACATGAAAGGAACTTTAGGGAGGAACTTCGGGTAGGTTCGGAGTATTACTCTGTCCTTTGTGAACACCGTGTATGGAGGGTTGGCCATCAAGGCCGCCAGTTCACTCACTCTCCTGCTGGAGGTTATAGCCACCAGGAAGGATACCTTCATGGACAGGTGGGACCAGGAACAGGTAGCCATGGGTTCAAAGGGAGGTTTTGTTGAGCTTTTCAGAACGTGGTTCAGATCCCAAATAGGGACCAGTGGGCAGACGGCTGGGAAGGTGTTGAGTAAGCCCTTAAGGAAGCGCTTAATTAATGGATTAGCAAAGAAGGACGTGCCGTCAACAGGGTGATGAAAGGCTGCAATGGCAGCTGCATGGACCCTAATCGTGCTAATGGCCAGGCCTGATAGCTTAAATGAAAGTAAGTAGTCTAGAAGGATAGGAATGGGGGCGGATTCTGGTTGTGTTGAATTTTTAGGCACTATACCAATGGCAAAATCTCTTCTATTTGTATAGGTACATTTTCCTAGTAGAATGTCGTCTACTATTGATCAGTATGTTTTTCACCAGCTCCGAACAGGAAGTCTCGGCATTTTGGAGCCATGAAGGAGCCAGGCGTGGAGATGGAGCTTGTGAAGGTCCAGTTGGAGCATCCTTCCATGATTTTGTGACAGGAGATCGTGATAGATCGGGAGTGGGAGCGGGTCCGTCATCGCCATCTTGTGAAGGTAAGGGTACCATGTCTGTCTGGGCCACGCGGGTACCACCAAAATGGCTTACGCCTGATCTGCCCTGATCTTGTTGAGGACCCTGTGCAGAAGAGGGAAGGGCGGAAAGGCATAGAGGAGGTGCGTGTGCAACCACCACCAAGGCGGATTTGAACCTGGGACCTCGGGAGCTGACTCTAGGAGCCTCTACCCTCTGAGCTAAAAGCCAGCTGGCTCCCAGCCCATGCTGTAGAGGTCTCTTGATCTTAACTGTTGAAGTGGTCTAGGTGCCACTTGCAGTACTCAGTAACCACACTAGGTGTGTGGGTTATACGTGCTCCATGAGATGGAAAAGGCATCCCCGAGGGAATGTCTCCCTAAGGCCCTATCGAGGATTATCTGGTGTCTCCGGTGCCGTAGTCTGCGGTGCCGTCACCATTTGTTTCGGCTCCGAGTGGGCTCTCTTATGAGTCAGCCCCGATTTGCACGCCATTGCGCCTGAAGTTCCCGGTCTGTCTCCAGTGCTGACCCATGCAGCTGTCGGTGCCGAGGGTAGCAAGGGAGTCGGGGAAAGGCTCGGTTTAGAGGTTGTATGGCCAGGAAGGGCAGAGGGATGATTCTTATCCATACCCTTATCCCATGAAGTCAGTTGTGGAGCCGCCGGAGAGTCCTCAGTAGATGGTCGCAGGGACTTCTCGTAGAGCAGCGTTTTAAGTCTATTGGCTCTATCGCGCTGCGCTCTCCCAGTGAGTTTCAGACAGTGGGAGCACTTTTGGGTCTGATGAGCCTCTCCCAAGCATTTGATACACTTTGCGTGTCCATCAGAAACGGGCATCGCATCGCGACATGTCTCCCATCATTTGAAGCCCGGGGAGCCAGGCATGAGACACCCGTGGGAAAAGCAGCAAGCTGCAACGGAGAAAATTTTGTTTGTTTTAACCAACTGGGTAAGGAGAAGTGTATTAAAGAACTTGGATTCTGAAGAAACTAGGGAATTAAACTGGGAATTTGTCTATTTTTTACAGAAAGAAGGAGAACTCAGAGGCTCCGTCTGCGGCTGAGGACGGTAGAGAAGGAACTGAGGAGCCACGCTGCGCAGGCACCTCAGGATCCCAACTGCACTAGGGGGCGCTGGGGTGCCTGAGCAGCGCAGCAGAAACTGCTGGAAAAAGTCTCCGGTTGCTGGCGCGAGGATGCACCAGCACCCAGAGTGGAGCACCCACGGGGACCACTCGAAGAAGAACTTCTGATCTGATTCTGTCAAGTGTCTCAGGGATGCAGATTAAGACTGTAGGGGCGGTCATCTCTTCTAGCTCCTGCTCGTCATCCTACTATAGTCCTGTCAGGCAGGCATATAGTGCTGCCTCACTGGGACCAGAGAAAGAAGGCACAAGGACTTAAGTATAGCTGTTGAGTCTCATAAGCTGTGTAATTAGTCTGCTCAAAAAAGAGCAATATACCCTCAAAGGAGAGGTCCTGCACTCTCAGGGTATGTCTACACTGCATTCCTCTTTCGAGAGAGGAATACAAATGCAGCCGAACAAACTGCAAATGAAGCGCGGATTTGAATTTCCCATGCTTCATTTGCATAATCGCATCCGGCCGCTATTTTGAAATAAAAAATGCTGTGTAGACGCAGTTATTTTGAGAACAAACCCTTCTTCCGAAATAACCGTTAAACCTCATTTTATAAGGAGTAAGGGTTATTTAGAAAAGAAGGGTTTGTTCTCAAAATAACCGCATCCACGCAGCATTTATTTCGAAATAGGGTATTTCAAAATAGCAGCCGGACACGTTTATGCAAATGAAGCGCAGGAAATTCAAACCCACGCTTCATTTGCAATTTTGCTCGGCTGCATTTGCATTCCCCTCTCGAAAGAGGAATGCAGTGTAGACATACCCTTAGTGCGGCAAACCCAAGGAGGTGGAACCAAACACCTGCACATCATGACTGCCGAGAAAATGGAATGGGCCACTGAGTCACTGCGTCTAGGGCTGCCTGCAGGTATGCCTTTGCCACAGCCTTGCCTTCCTCTACAGGATCCCCACAAATTCTCTTCTCCTCAGGTAGCAACTCCTTAAACTTTTGCACAGTGTTGAAACTGTACTTGATCAGAAGCACCAGCTAACTGGCAATCCTAGACTGGAGATCCTCCGTCAAACAGACCTTTCTCCCAAAAAGGTCTATTTTTTTTGGCATCCTTGGCCTTGGGTGTTGGTTCCTATTGGTTCTGCCTGAGACATCACCAAGAAACCTGGAATGTACAGGAACTCAAGCCCCTTTGTCAGGACAAAATATTTTCTCTCTCTCTCTCTCTTTTTTTTTTTTTTTTAAATTGCTAGCTGCAGTGATTCTGGGGTCTGTCACAATGGGGTCCATGCTGGCATCATTCAGGGGCAACATCACTCTCATGAGTTCCATTGCCACCAACATGTCCACAAGACAGCGGGAAGACTCTCAGATTCCCTCCACCTGGATCCTCCTGTTCTGAGCTATCCTCAGAAGCTCTTCATGCACCTTGAAAAACACCTCTAGAAGGGACCCAATATCAGTTCCTGCCACCACCCTATCTGGAGAAGGAGGAGGATGTGTGGACCACCACTGCACTATATTCTTCACCCTTGGCACCAGTCTGATCCTGCAACACTGTCTCCTGATACACAGCACAGGCCTCTATACTGAAACCTGGATCATGTTCTGCTGGTGAAGGTGGTCTAGGCTCTGAAGCTACCAAGCATCACTCCCTGGAATGGGATCTTGGTTGGGCTAGAAACGCTCACTGGTTTCAGAGAGGCCACTGCATGTGGAACTGCAACTGCCTGGGTGGCCATAATGCCAGTGGGACCCTGTGGCTTGGGCCCATAGAGGGCCAGTGCCTAGACTGGCAGTGCTGGCTCCTTCTTGAGGCAAAAGGCTCTGCTTCCAAGGATCCCTCGGGAGTTCAAGGTAGAACAGTGCCAACTGGTGCAGGTGAGCAGCACTGGTGAACCGAGCTGGGAGGCAGGGAACCAGGATTGCACCATCATGGTTGGTTTTCCCTTCCAAACTATTTGCAACCTTGAGCCTGCATGGGTCTTTCTATCAGTGCCACCACTGATGGTTCCCATACAACCAGCAATTTCAGCACTAGAAGAGCTAATAGGTCCTGCAATGCTCTATCGTCGTTGACACACTAGCAGGTTTGTAGAGCACCAGAGCCTCTCTAACAGCAGCAAGTCTAACAGTGCCAGACTCAATAGTTCCTATTCAAGAACCAGCGTCAATGGTGAGGCACAGACTGTTGGTGCCACAAGGTGGCGCAACTCAGGCTGCCCTATGACAGCATCCCCTTGTTGTGCTGAACTCTGTTGGTGATCAGCCTCTAATGGTCTTAGTTTATTTCTTCCTAAGCACCAGTGAGCACGAATGGTGCATAGCAACACTTGCCAGCATATCTTTCTATGACAATCTCAACTCAGTGGACTCAGAGAATGGTGCCGAGTGTCTCAAAGTGAGACCTGGGCGCTCTTTACCAAGGCCAAAGTACTGTGCCGAGTCTGGGTGGCCCAGATCTACTGGAGACTGGAGAGCTGCCTCCATGTGGATAGAGCAAAGTCTAGCATCACTATCCTTCTTAGTATGGAGCGTCAGTTCCTTACAGATCTTTTGCCTCTCCCACACATGAGCTTCCCCCAGTCACTCTCAGGCATGTAGGCTTGTGACAAGATTCACAAGGATTAAAACCTGGAAATTGAAGCATGTCTGGTGGTGGGTAAAGGGCAGTGGGTTAAACCCACTTGACAGGGCTAGCTAACTAAGCAGCTAATAACTAAAACTTACTGCCAAACACAATAAACTATATGCAACAAGGATAGATGCAGTCCACTAAGGAGTTCTTGCGGGAGCAAGAACGAAACGTAGATCCAGCGACTGTCATAGGTGGTAAGAAGGAACAGAGTGGTTGGTAGGTCACCAAGGCCCTTTACACTGGTGCTATGAGCATGACACTAGAAGGCACCAGGGGTTGAGAGAGGAGAAGGGGAACCTTTTCTGGAGGTAGTGCACAGGATAAGCACAAACCTACATGAGTAAGCACGTGAAGAAAAAGTACTGTGTGATACTAAAACATCAGAACATCATTTTACAGTTTTTTTAGATACTACAAAAATATTGGAATATCTGCATGAACTAGACAGAGTTAATAGTATTGCAAAGAATAAACTAAATGATTTCGTGTTATTAATACAATTAACTCTGTCCATACCTGATGAAAATTTGATACCCGTTTCAGTTTTCTAAATAGACATTAAAAATATTCTCAATGTGACAACATGCAGCATAACTTCATTAAACAATTACCATTCAAGTTTGTAAATTCCATAAAATTTCAATTAAACTTTCATTTTATGTTGATGTCACACAGCTCATAAGTGAGTTTCAAAATATTAACACTACATTATTTCTAATGTACACTACACTACAGTGTTAATATTCATTAATACTACATTATTTCAAATAGCACGTGTTAAGGATTGGGACACCAACTTCACTGGCTATTGTAAATACACATGAAGTTACAAGAAATATTTAAGTGTTGACAAAAGATCATAATTCATTATTATGACGTCCTACTTGCATTTCAATCACAAATTGTTATAGCTACTTAAGAAAAAAAGATTCAACATAGGTTTAATAAATGAAGCCTGCATGCATAACCTGTTTTCTATACTCCTATTCATCTTGAATGTCTTTATGTCAGAGGCAGAAGCCTTCACAAGCTTCTGTAAGAGTACAAGTACATCTGGTTCAGATTTTATTTAGCACATGTATATGCACTACACAAAGAATCGCTAAAACTAAAGAAGTCAACAGAATTTCAGAAAATGTACCCAAGTTTAATAAAATTTTCATTGGACAGTATTTTAAACCAAGTCTTAACAGCAATACAACCAATGACTTCATAAATCCCAAGACTAAAAACTGCTGTTAAAATACAAACTCTGAGACATAACGATCTTTAGAAATAAACTGAATATTTATTATCCGGTATCAGTCATTTAAATTGCTTTTAAGAAGTTAAAACTAAGCAGCTTTGTAGAAAGTTTTACGGTTATAAAAAGATCAGTATTCAATATGCATATGCTGAGGAAAATCTTTTAAAAGTTCATCATAATGCAACACAATACTGTTATATGACACCATACAGTTATATGTGTCCGTATCAGCAGAGCTTCAAGAGTTCCTGAGGTTTCCCTCACTGCTTCCATGAAAACTAACACGTCTAGGTTTCACTAGCTGTTCATGTGAAACTAAAGTTAGAAGCCAAAGAAAAAAATGAAGACAAACATGTGTGTATGAATATACTTAGAGCCTAATCATGTGTTAAGTCAAGAAAGATTTCCACTGACATAAGTGGGAGTTCTGCCTGAGTAATGACAACAGGACTGGGCCTATAATTCTTAGTCGGGAAAAAAAAAAAACCCTTTCTATAAATAAAGTGACATGCACGTTTACTAGTAATAAACAATGGAATTAATATAGGAACATTTTTGCATTCACTTGAAAATTCTCTCCTAGTTGTATGGATTTTTTTGCTAGACTTTGCACTGCTCCCACTTTGAGAAGCACACATTCTGGTCAACGGCAAGGAGGAATCATCCCGTCCCTGAAGACTTAACCAGTTTGAGGTAGCTTCCATAAATAAAGCATTTCTATAGCAGCAACTAACTCTAAACCAGTAACGGACTTCAGTATCCTATTACAGTATGTTAAAACAGAACATCTACTGCAGCCAGGGAGGAATAACCGTATACACCAAACAAGCATCCAGGTCCATGTGACAGCTAGGGGCAGAGACTGCAAAGTATTTTACATCTAATTTGTACAATTGTGGTAATAAGCATGAACAGAAGACCAAGGTTTATCTTTGTCCACTTAGTTGCCATTATATTTAAGGAACAAGCTCTAAAGTAAAATCAGGGCTCCAATTAGGGATGCAAAATCCAGTTTAACTGGTTAAATGATTAAAGGGAAATGGGCAGGGTGGGACTGCGCCAACCCAGCTGGAGCAGCCCCTGTCTGCAGTACACCCAGGCCCATCAGAGGGTGGCTGCTCCAGCCAGGCTCAAGCACCCCTGCCCGTGGCAGACTCTGTGGGGCTGGAACAGCCCCTTGCCCATGGCGAGCTGCTCCAGCCCCTGCCAGTTAACCTTTCATATCCCTAAACCTTTCATATCCCTAACCCCACCATTGGCTTCATCAGCAAGCCCAACATTTCACCCTTTCCTTCACACGTAAAGGAAAAACAAGTCTCCTAAAACTGTAGATTACCGAACTTTTTCTGCTTACACATATGTGGATAAATCTTTGGGGCAGTCCAGGCTATTGCTGCTAGACAGGAAAGGGCAAAGGAATCAAGCGTCTGAAAGCCTCTGAACAGTTTATGCAGTTTTAAATATTCTACTAATATGTAGTGCCTGCCACAGATTTCTAACTAGGAGGAATGGGGAAATCACCTTTCATAACTCCTGGTCCTTCCCCAGTTCAGACAGACATGCCAGGAAATCTGATATGGACAGAGTACCCTTCAATTCTGCATGTATCCTAATGGTGGCTTTCTTCAGGTCCAGAAATCTTTACACTGAAATAACTTATTTATACCAAGACATAGAAAGATGATAAATACACAAAAAAGTGCACCTCTTTATGCCTCATGATTGGTTTAACTTTTTGTAAAGTGCTTTTAGCCTAACACATTCCTGTAAGGTAGACAAACTGAGGGATAGAGAAATGAAACAGTTTGCCCAAAGCCATACAGGAAGTCAGTGCTAATGCTGGAAACAGAACCAGGAGTCGGATTTCTGCTTCCCTCCACTCTAACCATTACTTGACACTGCCTTGAGATTTTTGTTAGTATATTTACATATCCAACACAGGCATAATGTCAGAGAAGTTACATTACAGGCAAAGAAAAGAAATGAAAATTACGAAATGCACAGATCAGTCAAACACCAAAACCCACTCTCAAAGTAGTAAAAGTACTAACACCACCCCCCCACCCCGCAAGTATGTGTTGGATCGGGACATGAGTGTGAAGTACTGTGTGTGTTTGTGAGAATGACAGACACACACAGGGTGAGAGAGTGACAGATTTGCATTGCCAAGCTCCCTCCATCCCCTTCTCTCTATGGAGATAGGGTACAGAAGTAGGGGGAGAAGGGACACCCTGACATCAGTGCCCCACCCCACACAGCAAGCAGGAGGCTCCTTGGGGGCAGCTCTAAGGTAGAGAGCAGGAGCAGCATGACAATGGGTGGAGGGACAATTGAAGCGCCAGTGCTCGATAGCTTCCTGGCTAAAGCAGCCAGGATCACCTGGTCAGAGGCTCCAACATCTACCGGTAGATCCTGATCTACTGGTTGGGGACCACTAATCTATGGTCTTTGTCTTGTGGACTTCAAAAGTCTTAAGAGATACTTCATTAGCTTTGTGACTTTTTTAACGGGTCTTGTTAATTTCAGCTCTTGGGCACTTTAAATCCTTACACTGATCTAGTGCTTTTAAAAAAGATTCACTCCACATTCTCCAATATATATACAAAGAATCTGCTAAATATAGTAAAAAAAAAAAAAAAAAAAAAAGTATATGGGTTTTGATATTTTATTAAAATCTAGCTTGAGGTGCAATAAATAAAATGTGATGATTAATGTCTGTTTTGTATCATTTTTATTTAGTATAGCAAAGGTAGATGCGAAAAATGGCAGGGCCAATAAACAGGCATAAGACCTATCATATTTATAATGGCAGCAAAGCATACCAACTTATTGCCTATATTAAAAAGAAATCCATTCTACCCAAATCTGATCCCATACATAATACCATGTTAAAATTGAATCCTGACAGGCAACGCTTGCGTGTCAAATATTATAGCTGAAATGTTTTCTATTTCACTAATCCTTTCATTAGGTCTATGCTACTGAGTGACTACAACAGAAAAAGGAAAGACAATTGCCATACTACCTTGGGCAAACATGTAATAAAGCAATTATTCTCAGTTTTTGTCCTCAAAGGAAATCTACAGAACTCCTTTAAAAGATAAGCCTGGGAGCTTACATTCTAAACTTTGTTAGATTTTTAAAACTCATGAATTTGTTAGAGTTAGAATTTATGGCTCATTGCAACAATCTATACTTCACTAAGACTGCAGAGGTGTTAACTGCCATTTAACCTTGAATCATCTCTTGCATTAACTCCAGACTGTTCCACCTCGTATTTAGCTGTGATTAACTTTCCCAACCTGAAGAAGAGCTCTTTGTAAGCTCAAAAGCCAGTCTCTTTCAACAACAGACACTGGTCCCAAAAAAAAAAAAAAAAAAATTTCCCTCACCCACCTTGTCTCTCTGAATCATAAGTTTATCCAAAAAAGTTAGTTTTAAAACTCATAGTATCTTGCAGAGTAAAACTTACAAGGTTACAAGTGAAAACACTTTTAATAAAAGTATTTTTTCAACTGTGCAGATGATATTCTTGACCTTTGTTTTAGACATGTTGGAGGATGAGAGACATTTTTACTGTTACTTTCAGAGGACTGAACTCCAATAGACGTGGCAGGGATAGGTCACTTGAAATTCCCTTCCTTTGGTGGCCAAAGAGAGTCTGGAAGTTCAGTTCAGTGTAAAACAAAACACCTCTATTTATTAACTGTACTTGACTAGTTTTGTTTATGATTCATGTTTATTCTGTTTTGCTTGTTTTAATTAAGATGATTATTTAATTAACAAATTGGTATATAAGACATTAAGTTAACAGAGACAGTCATGGTAATAGCAGTTTAAGGAACTGAGGAGGATTTTTAAATCTTTTCAAATTTATCTGCCATGTTGCCTTGCACTCTATAGATTGCTAAATAAGAGCAATCACAGCCAACAACTGTAAGCAAGATCAAAAACATATTGGTTTGCAGTAAAAACAGCTTAAGATATAAATAGTGGTGTTGCTTGAATTGAACAACATATTAGTACACTCTGGTCAGAAAATAAAAGCAAAAGCCTTCTCTCATGAAACCGGAAACAAAATTTTTATATTAAAATATTTGAATGGTTGCAATAAATACATAATGAGGACATCTGGCAAAATTGCTCAAAGGTGCATTGTCACTGAAATAGTACTGAACCTTAACATACCAGGATGAAAGGCATAACTTGGATTAAAAATTCAAGACCACTGCGAGATAGGTCCTGCAATGAGCTCTGCAGGCTTATCTCCACTTACCAGGAGATTGACACTTTGGAGAAAGATCTCCCAGGGTTCGATTTAGCAGATCTAGTGAGGACCCGCTAAATCAATTGCTGATGGTACTCCACCAAGTCACAAGGAGTAAAGAAAGTCAACAGGAGAGTTTCTGTGAACACTGCAGAAACTCGACCTAAACTATTCACGTAGCAGGAGTTGTATATCTTAGGTCAACTTTCTCCCCTGGTGTAGACCTGGCCTGAGTTTCTGCAGCTGCCATGCCCTCTCAGACTCTGAACAATCTCATTGCTTGCTCTACAGAAAATGCATCGCGTGATTCGTGCAGAAGAAACCTGACAAGAGTTGCTGTTACTGTGGAATAGCAAGACACAGATGGTGGTAGAAAGTTTAATGGCAGCTAGAAAGCCTCAAGGAAAAGAGATTCAATTTGAAATAACCTATTTTCAATATTATAGAAGACCATTTGGCATTTTTTACAAAAGAATTACAAATTTTACATTAAAAGCTTTTCCTTTAAGAAGTGTATAGAAAGTGCTGTAAGCAATGCAAGTGCTTGTAAAAATTTTCTGTTCACACTTTTTAGAGACTAAAACCTGTATTTCTCCAGAAAACAAAATCTTACGAAACTGCAAATTAGCAAGTTTCCCCAGACTTGTCTCAGGTTCTGAGTTTTCTAGTAAGATTTCCAAAGTTGTCAGTTGTAGATTCAAATGTATGGCTATTTGCCTCTTATGGAGGAACTAAAAAAACAAAAACAAAACCAAGTCTGGAGAACTTTGGAGAACTTTGGAGAACAGGACTACATCTGGAACACTCCCCCACCGAAGGTTCGTGGAGGTGGAAGTAAGCACATCCATGGTTCCAGTCTCGCATGTGCCACCAACTTTAGGTGAGGAGGGCATGCTGCACCACATTCACTGAATACAAGCAGGTCATTTCAAGTGCATCGGAGTTAGCCCACTTGCAACAGTGCACAGAGGATGAAACAAAGAGGAAAGCTCTACATTCCTTATTTCAAAACGACAAAGCAAAAAGGAACAGGTGAAAGATTTCTTCTCTCTTTTCCCCTCTTTTTCTACTTTCTACACAAATACCTGGTAAAAGATTTTCTTTCAAAGTTGGTGGTTTGGGCTTGCAAAGGCAGCCAAAACCTGTAATTACCCTCCTATCTACTCTCTACAATCCTATACTCCTTCAGTACTCTTTTCCTTCTATAAACAGTGCACAAGGAAGAGCTACATAACCAGGTCCCAATGAATATTGCTCAGCCCCATCTCATGTGCAGAAGGTGAGCTCTGAAAAGAAAAGTTGTCTCCTCTCTGAAACATTTTTACCATTTCTACTGTTTGTTTCACATAGCTCTCCCTCATCCACTCCTGTAGAAAGCATTCTGTGAATTTTCTTGCCTTTTGATTGGCTCTATAACCCATATTGCCTGGTGCTGCTGCCTCTGAATGAGTAAACTCCTCATCAGTTTGGTTCAACATTCTAGAATCACTACAGATTCCAGTTTAATGGAACTGCAAGTAATATCATTTCAATCAACTTCCTCTGGTTAAGAAAAAGAACACAAAGGATTTGGATCCTTGATAGAGTTTCCTATAGACACTGGAGCTTATTTTTCCTGACCAAATTTGGTCATGCTGCCTGGCTGCACAGAAAAGGTAGCACATTTGTATCAGACACTAAACCACAGGAGAATATTTATTATGTTAAATAATCTCCATCTAAGATGATGACAACTTGGGGTTTGTCTTGACAATGTCCAGCACACTGCAGACACTACTGTGATAAGTAACAGGTACTGATTACCATTTGTTATTTGTATTGTGGTATCCCAGTCACCAACTAGGTCCTGTACCAACAGAACAAAAAAAAAAAAAAAAAAATTATCCCTGTCTCCTACAAGATAACACATTAAGTAAAAGACAAATGGATGCAGACAGGCAAATGGAGGAGCACAAGGAAACAGTGGAACTTATGCAGTGTTCCTCACCATTTCTTATGTTTCACAGTGTATGGGAGAACAAGGAGAAAGAGCTACTGATCACTACCTGGCGAATGTACAGCCCCGTCCACTAGGGATGTGAGTAGTCGACCACTCGACTACCCAATAAGGTGTGCTGCATGGTTATTGTAAAGAGTTTGTTCGAGGGTAGGGGGTTGTCTGTAGGGGAGAACTGGTCTGTCCCCCAAGGCTAGTGAGAGTGAGGGGTCATTTTCCAGGAGAGGTTGTAGACTGAAGAATGTTTTATATAAATCCTGTAGGTGTTTGTCTCTGTCTGTGGGACTGGAGAAAATCCGGTTGTATCTTAGGGTCTGGCTATAAACAACTGATTGGGAAATGTGTCTTGGATGGAAGCTAGAGGCATGTAGGTAAGTGTAACGGTCGGTAGTTTCTGGTATAAGGTGGTGGAAATGTGTCCGTTGTGTAATTGTACTGTAGTGTCAAGGAATTGGATCTCTTGTGTGGACAAGTCCAGGCTAAGGTTGATGGTGGGGTGGAAGTTGTTGAAATCCCTGTGAAATTCTTTAATTTTTTTAGTTAAACTGTTTACAAGTGGTGTAATATTGTGTGTGTCCTTCAAAGATTAATTGCATATGCATTTGTTTAATCCCATGGTCTGTCAAATGCAACCCTCAGTTGCATGCCCGACATACACACAAACCTGTACTAAAATAACTAACCTGGTTTTAATTCCCACCTTTTGTAATTATCATGCAAGTTTGTATCTAGATTAGCCTGAAGTTTCATTACAAAATTTTCCTTATACATTGCACAAAAAGGTTACTTCCCAGCCATAATTAGATTTAGAGTTAAATTTATTTTAGGAGACCATATATTCAGCAAAACAAACAAACCAACAGAATCTTGCAATTCATGATTGGTATTTTTCACCAAGATTTTTGAATATAGAACATGACTGATTTCCGGTTAGCTAATCAAGCCCCCAATAAAGTAGAACCAAGTAAACCCCTACACCATCAGTGACCAGCATCTAAGCTGTTCTTAAAAACCTTCACTAACAGGAATTCCATAAACTCCCTTGATAAGTTATTTGAGTCCTTAACTGTGCTTATACTTAAAATCTCACTACAGTAAAACGCCATTCGTCCGGCATCTGATGGTCCGGCACTCCTGATGGTCCGGCACCATCAGGAACCCGGACGTGCTCCGGGCAGCCAGACCATTGGAGCTGCTCTGCCTCGGGCTTCCCGGAGTCAGCCCCTGGTCAGTTTCAGCGGGCGGCTGACTTGGGGACGCCTGGGGCAGAGCAGCTGGGGTGCTGCCGGGTTGGTCTGGCAGTGCCAAGGGGCGGCGCTACCAGACCAACCCGGCAGCACCCCAGCTACTCTGCCGCAGGCATCCCAATTCAGCTGCTGCTGAAACTGACCAGCAGCGGCTGAATCGGGGACGCCTGGGGCAGAGCCGACAATCGGAAGGGGGCTATGAGGGGTCTCCTAGACCTCTCATAGCCCCCCCCTTCCGATAGTCCGGCATATCTGATAATCCGGCACCCCCTGGGTCCTAAAGGTGCCAGATTATCGGAAGTTTACTGTACCTTCAACTGACATGGAGAAAAATTGATCACAATCCTACTGACAACTAGGGATGTTAGATGCTATGTAACTGAATAATCAAAATTTAGTGACCACACAACTACTTAACAGATCCCAGGGGCAGAGCCGGCAGCCAGAGCACTTCCAGCCCCACTCCCAGTAAGCCCCCCTATCACTCTGCGCTGCTGCCTCTGTGTCAAGAATGGTTCCCTGCACAGACTGGCTCCTGCCTGCCGGCCCGTGCTGCTCCCTGATACAGACACAGCAGTGCAGGGCGGCAGCAGCCCCGGTCTGTGGGGGGCCCAAGCTCCCAGCAGACAGAGGCAGCCGCTCAGGCATCCCATGGAGCTGCCCTCAATCAACCCTCCTTCTTTTTGCGAGACTAAACATGCCTAGTTCTTTTTAACATTCCTCTCAGTTTGAGTTTTATCATTTTGGGTACTCTCTTTTGGACACACTCAATTTGTCCACCTTTCTCGTAAAGCAGGGGTGTCCAGAACTAAAGACATAGCACTCCAGCTAAGATGTTACCAGTGCTGAGCAGAGAAGAGAGTTACCTCCCATGTTTTACATATGGCATTCCTGTTGCATAGAATATTAGCCTTTTTTGTAATTATATCACATCAACTCATATTCAGTTTGCGATTTACTATAACTCCCAGCTCCTTGTCAGCAGTACTACTGCTTAGCTAGTTATTCCCTCTTTTGTGTTGTGCATTCGATTTTTCATTCCTAAGTGAAGTACTTTGCGCATACCTTTATTAAATTTCATCTTGTTGGTTGCAGGCCAATTTTTCTGATTTGTCAATATCATTTTGAATTCTGTTCCCATCTATCAAAGGGCTAGCAACGCTACCCTGTTTGTCCTTATCTGCAAATTTTATAAGCATAATTACTTTGTTAACAGAAAGCAGAGTAACAACAATGTTGAACAGTACCATACCCAAGACAGACCACTGAGTGATCCCACTAAATATGTACTCCCAGTCAGATAGAAAGCCATTGATAACTACTGGTCTTTCAACCAGTTTTGCACACACTTTAAAGTAATTTCATCCAGACCACACTTACCTAGTTGGCTTAGGAGAATATCAAGTTGAACTGTGTCAAAAGACTTATTTCAACATACCTCCCATCTAAAGCTTCCCCTTATCCACTAGGCCAATAATCCTGTGGAAAAAAACATTAAGGTGGTTTGGCATGATTTGTTCTCAACTAACACATGCTGGCTATTACTTCTATCTTTATTATCCTCTAGGTGCTTAACAACTGGAATAAATTATCTTTCCAGCTATTGAGGTTCAGCTCACAGGTCTGTAATTACCTGGTTTTTTCCTCCCTTTTTTAAAGACAGATGGTGGGGCTATCAGCGATTGGGTGACACTGAAGAGGAACCCTGGAAAACCCCCAGTGGCTGTGGGGCCAGGGTGACCAGACAGCCTCCGCCGAGGAACCCCTTGCTGACGCGGAGCTGGCAGAGGTGGGCATCCCTGCCAGGAACACTGGGAAACATCCTATGGCAGCAACCAAGCAGCCTCAGCAGGGAACCCCAGGAGGCCCTGGGGCAGCAGGGTGGGGAGCCCTACCAGGCCAGCATTAGTGGGGCCAATGAGAGGGCAGGCAGCCTCAAGTACAGGAACCCCAGAGGCAGCCAGTGAGGGTAACTGACCTCCCCTGGTCTGGCAAATTCCCTGGTCCGGGACAACTCAGGTCCCGAGGGTGCTGGACCAGGGAGGTCCAACCTGCAGCACTCAAAGCTCAAAATTGAGCTTAGTTCCCTGAGCTGGTGAGGCACCAGAAGCATTCTGTGCTCCTAAAGAAACTGAAGGCAGAAGGAAGTTCCCTGAAGACTCTCAACTTTTCTTTGGTATAGCAAGTTTCTTCTAGTCCTAAAGAACTCTGAATTGGACAGCAACTGACAGGAGATTCCACAAGCACCACAAATGGGCTAAGCTTGCTGTGGCTGGCTGAAGCAGTATGTGGAGCATTTTGGTCCTGCTTTTCTTATTTCTGGTTTCCATACCATCATTAACAATCAACTGCCAAATGGAAAGTGAACGAGTGTGCTGTATGAACTTAATTTGTGAGACAGAATGAACCTGAAAGAATCTTGTCACAGCAAGACACCCCACACACACTGTCTAAAAGGTGCCAAAATATTTGATACTACCAGAGTCACTTATGGTAGAAGAAAACTATCCATCTGCATAGCCTGGTGGACTCCATTTAGCATCTTTTATCCCACTATAAAGACAAAGTGTATAACCTAAACTAATAAGTCAAGTTAATTTTAAACTTAATTTTCCAAGTCTCGTCCTATGCAAAGTTTCTTCAAGATATACAAAAACTTTGTGTCCCTCTCCTAGACACCCATGAAATTCCTTTAATAAATGGGTAAAGCACTTCAGTTATTACTCTCACTTCCTTAGTTAGAATACTCATTGTTTGAGCCAACAGTGGCATTTCAGTTAATGAGAAAATTACTAGTTAAAAAATAAAGCAGTCTCAACTTTAACAAGGGAGCAATCATTTTTCCAACAAAAAATTACTTATGTAGAAGGATTAGTTAACACAAAATGCAAATAACTTGCATTAACATACACAATAGAAAGAGAACTTAAAGTCAGGAAAAAAAAAAAACCTATCAAGCTACTGATTCTTAGTGATTCCCAGAGTATCTTGATCACCCCAACTTGACTCAAGCTAACACCTGAGCTCCTCAACAGTTTCACAATGAAGCTGTCTTTTCAAGACAACTTCCAGAATTTCAACAGTTTCTTCTGCTTAATAAATGTACTCCTGGTTCTTGTATGTACACACCACTTGTATAATTTGCCTTGAGCATTTTCATCACCAGATGGTCAATATTCCATAGAATATAATCTTAGTACAAAAAACCAGATTCAAAGTTAATCACCAGCTGACATCTGATCTATCGCTGTCTTGCCAAGCAAAAAGTAGCACGTCTTAGGGATGCTGAGATTTGTAAATCGTACCCTGCTGAGATTTTCCATAGTCACAAAGTCTGACTCAAAAGTGGGGATTAGTAGGTATAGGTGCTCCCATTTTTTGCCTCTCCTTTTTAGGTATCCATATAGCTACATAGTCCATTAGATGGATGCTGTTTCACATATGAAAAGGATTTAACAGGCAAGACTTAAGACTTCAAGGATTACCCTGAATGTGAGGTAGGCTACATTACAAAAGTTACATCAGCACTGCTTACCCTCAGTACAACAAACCCACTAGGAGCCAGGCCATTTGTTATAGTCAGGGGGGTTAGTAACAGTCAGAAGGATCTGTCAGCCACCGCCATAGCAGCGAGGCTGAAGGTGGGATCCTAGAACTGGGTTCATAACAACAAACTTTTGGGTGTAATGAAGGGCATTATAGCATATAGCTATGCTGGTCAGGCTCTCTTAAAAAAATAAAGATTCCAAGTCATAATGTGGCTGCAGTTATAAGAGCATAAAGAATCTTTATACCAGTGTATCTTATTTTGCTTGCTATATTGAATATTTTGCCATTAAGCACTCGCCATTAAGCACTCTTTGCCAGTTTAGCTATAGTAATGAACCATTTTTAGAGAGGGCTTAAGCTATGTTGGTATTAGTACTTTGTACCTGTATACCTGCACTCTCAATTTGGGGGGAGGGGTGACAAGCAGTGTTCCCGCATTTTTTCCATCTGTGCACGCATTTTTTCCATCCATGTGTGGAATAAATGGTTTTATGTACACTGAAGCATATGTGAATGTGCACCACCAGTAGAAACAAAAAAAAACCTAGCTAAGTACTCTGCTAAAACAGGTGGGCGGCATTTGAATCTCTCCTGAGCAGCTGCACAAGCACACAGCTTACAGAGAACACCAGCAGGTTGTTACTTAACATCAACAGTTAAGAGGCAAAGTTTCCCAGTGTACACAAGCTCTTTAGGGGGGGAGAGGAGGGGGGGAAGCTCGGGTAAACATGAGGGAAATCAGCTCTTCAGGGCTATGCTCAGATTGAGGGAAGACTGAGCTGTGGCCATAATAGTCTGTTTACAAAAGAATCAAGGTTACATCAGGCAAAAGGTAAACTTTTCTGGAAATAGGGAACAGTTGGCTTGATGCCAGGTTGTCCCTGGCATTTGCAAGAAGAGACACCCAGATCAGAAGGGAAAAAAACAAAAACAACAACAAAAAGGTAAGAGATAAGTGGTAGAAAATGTTCCATCTGAACTCAAGGCATGGTATTAAAAAGGAAAAAAAAACAAAACAAAAAAAAAAAAAACCACCTTAAAATGTTTAGTAAAATCCTGACTCAGGAAAACAAACCCATTCAGAACATTTAAGTATGCGCTTAAGTGTACTAATAACTCAGTTAAGTCATACAGCCCATGTTATGCAGAAAATCAATTTAGACAATCATCATAATACTGTAATCCTTTCTAGCCTTAAAATCAATTAAATGACATCCTGAAATGAGATAAACATGCCTGAAAACGTTTCCCTGAACCAGGATCAGAGACAGTCTCACAAAATTAGGTTAAATGACAGAAGTTTCTACCACCTCTAGATTTAAAATAAGAGATCTATAGATCTGGAAATAGACTACAGAGCATGAATGCTGCTACCTTCAGCTGATGACATCTCCAGCCCTGGGGATGCTAGTGCTGGCTCATCTGCTCCACGGGCAGCATGGAAGTAAGATATATTTAAAGTCAATACTGAGCCATCAAAAATAAATCATATTTTTGTTTGAAAAGCTTTTCAATCTGAATTCAGCACAAAAGCTATATACGTTTATAACTGTTTAGCAATATCTGTGAAAACACTAAGTGTATAGCAATATTACAAATAATATTTTGCTCTTGATTTTTAAACTAAATGCAAGTTTTAACGTGTCCCGAATCAGTAAAAGGCAATTAACATAATAAAATCTGCCAGTACTATAGAATAAAAAGCTCATGTGTCACCATAACAGTGAAATAAACTTGCATCGAAACAATGTTTTGTCAATCTTAAAGAGAGCCAAGAGAACAGTTTTCTGAAAATATGAAATAATCCAAGCTATGAAATAAATTTGACACTGAATCAGATCATTTTGGAATATTATATAGTTGCAATTAAATTCAATTGCAACTTAATATTAAATTTAAACAGAATGCTTCTAGTAATGGCTTACTGAGAACAAATGATGGAAAACTAAGTTTAAGGGGCCAGATCCTAGGTGATGAAAGTTGTCCCAGCCCACTGACTTCACTCAGGCTATGATGAATCACACAAGTTCAACATCTGGCCCAAAAATGTGCAATTTTGGTTTTATAGCATTAAATGGCCTATACAGAAAGGAAACTGTTTATGGCTCGCTCTAGAGAAATATTTTCTCAGAAGGGGTAAGCCTTTTAAGGACCACCACGATTTCTGATTTTGTAACTGCAGGACAGTTTTCTTCTGTAATCAGTCTTTACACATTAATTCCTTTCACTGCTCTAACTCCTAAAATATCTTCAAGTACTCCATTAATTTCTATTTTTAATGTTTAATCTAATGTTATGCTTATCTAAACCATTAAATTATTTGCATCCACTGAAAACAAGCTCCTAGGTCCAAATTCCTCTCTGCTAACTTACTGCTTGGATTCTTCTTAACTTGGCTTCTGTCCTCTCTACTACTGGCAAACTGCTCTCATGATGGTTTCTAACAGCCTGTGCCTGGTTCACTTTTCAGTTTGCCAGCAGCAGGCCCCCGATGCTGCTCATCACTCCTCTTGTACACCCATCTTCCCTTGGCTTTCACAGTGCTATCCTTTCCTGGTTCCTCTATTTTTCCCTCCAAAGCATTTTTGGTATTTCTCAAAGTGGCACCTTTTCATTCCCATCTCCTTTTTCTGATGGGTTTCCATACAGCTGTATTCTTGACCAGCATCAGATCACTTTTTTACCTTAACTCTAGATGACTGCCTCTAGTTCACATACATTCAACGATCACTTCTCTGTCAATAGATTTCCAAATCTACATCACCACACCTGACATACCCCATTCCACTAAACCCATCTTTTATAAGGAGGATCAGACATATCTGAAAGGGGCTATGGCCATCTCAAGCTAAACAGGGCCAAAAGAGAGTTTCATATATTTCCTCAAACCTCATACTCCTCTGAAAGTAACGAACTAACAGAGGAAAGGATACTTGTTCCAAATTAAAAGTATCCATACAGGGAGTTATATCTGTTCAGCTATAACTGTGTAATGATTTCGGTAAATTTCTCTTTGTATACAAACTCCTAGTTTTGAAGGGGTTTCCCTAATATATAGATCAACTGAAATCCATCTATTGCTGTACCGCAACTGGTAGAGCACTTAAATCAGGGGTGGGCAATAATTTTTGACTGGGAGCCACTTCAGAAATTTTTGAAGTGGCCCTGGGCTGCCCCAGAAGGGGCAAGGCCTCAAGCAGAAGGGGCGTGGCCAGGATACTTCCATGCTCCCCCCCCAGACCCTGACTGCATGCTCCCCCCTCCCCCCACAGAAAACCATCAGCTGTTCCCTCTAGGTACTCATGCCCAGGCATTGGGAAGAGACTTCACATGCTTCCCCCTACTGCCCCCAGGTCATTTAGGGCCTGGGGAGGGGGCGCACGTGAAGTCTCTCGCTCCCTGCTCTGCAAGGGAGCGCCGCATTTAAGAGTCAATCGCTAGCTGAGCAGCAGATGGCAGTTGACTAAGTGCTGAGCCCCTTGCAGGGCAGGAGGATACTTCATGCACTCTCCCTATCCCCAAGCCCTGATTGGCCTAGTACCATGGGGGGAAAACGCGCAAAGTCTCCTCCTGCCCTACAAGGACTGTGTGGTGCTTAGAAGTGCCGTACTCTCCTTGCATGGTGGGGGCATGGTGGGAGGAGACTTTGAGGGCTCTCCCCCATGCCCTGATTGGCCTCTGCGGGCCAGATCACCTCGCTTGGCGGGCCAAATTCGGTCCACAGACATCCTTTTGCCCACCCCTGCCTTAAATGCATGCAATTTCTTAACCAACTAGTGGAGATTGACCCACCCGATATTTTTTATTGTGTCCTTGAGAATACAAGAAGTCTATCCAAAATTCTGCTTATGCAGAACAGGCTTTGAAGGCACAATAATATGCCTGAGTCTGCTGACTTTAGCCTTAGGCATTGAAACAAACATTCATTCTGCCATCTTAAAACCATGTTCTGAACCTAGTTCAAAGGCTTGAAAAACAACATGCCCTAGCTACTTGTCTGCATACTTTCTGAAAGGCTTTTCCCTTGTAACGACTTGCTAGTTGATCGAACTGCATGTTGAAAAATATTTAAGGTGTTTGGGGGTTCTTTGGTTTCTGTGGGGCCTTTTTTAGAACAGAACTATTAAACTTCTTAAAAATGTAATATTTTAAGAACAATTACAACACCAATATTAACCCACTTGAGATTGAAATATTTTAATCTTTTATAAATCTAAGTCACAACTTAGTATTGCATATGCTGATTGTAACAAAGAATGTGCTCTTAATTTTTGTTCATTATACCTGCTCCACCATCCCACAGTTTTGAAGAGGAGGAGGAGGAAAGGGTTGGCATGTATTTTCATCTCTTTTCTTTCTCCTCAGTTTTCATTTAATATGACAATTAACACATTAGTTGTCCATTACTTACCTACAAACCTAAACAAATGAAAAGTTAAAAACATATTTTCTTCAAAATATTGCTCATGAAAATTTGTAACCAGCTGCTTGTAACAGAGCACTTTTTTCTGCAGTCTTATTCGATTTACTTTTCTACTAAGTTTGAATATTGTTGTGAACAGAGAAAAAAGTTATTAAAAAGAAAATAAGCCTAATCAAAGTAATCTCTGCAGTTATGGAGCAAGACTACTTAAGACACTTAACCTACTAGAGGTGGTAAAACATGCTTACTGTTGCTGAGGTCCTTGAACTGAAACAACAAGATGTAATTTTCTCTCTAGTTGCTAGGAGTCTAGAGGATATTTAATCTCCTTCCCCTCCCCCCACAAGAAGTGCTTTTAAAAGTTGGAAAGTGTTCTCTCACCTGTATTTTAAAAAATGGTACTGCTTTGATGCATACATATACTAGTAATTAAATATGCAAACATCCTATTACTTGCAACAAGAACAGCAGATATTCACCAGCTCGGTTTAATTAATAGCTGAAGAATTATAACTCAGCGTTGTTAATTATCCAGATCATGAAACAATAAATGGAGCATTTGTTAAAATATGTAATAAAGCATACTGGAATATAAGAAAGGAGAGAATTCAACTCTTCCCCCCCTAACAAAGTGTGAGCAAAGTTAACAAGTCAGAGAAGAAAAGTTCTATTTATATATCAGAGAAAGATACATTCTCATTTTCAACATAGAAGAGAGAATGAAAGTACAGGTAAATTACTGCTTAACAGCAACCGGGCCAGTCACTCTGGGCTATTTCCATACATTCTGAAAGGAAATCCTCAGAGGTAAATTCCAAAACTGATAACAGGTAAAAGATGAAACAATCAATTTAAACTAACTTAAGACAGACTACTCTCAACTGGTGGAAGCTAAAGCAGAAAAAAAATCATGTAAGAAAATACTTCAAAAAATGCCACATCAGTCCAAAGAACATTGTTATGAAGTAGCAAACAAGTAATCCAGACTTCACAGACCAGACAGACATGTACGTGGGAAAGGGAGAAGTAAGACAGTATCAAATCATTCCAACCTTGCTTTCATTCCCCAAAAATAGCCCTATAATATAGACACTGCAGCTTATAAAAATGGCTTCTATTTCAGGGAACGACTTAGGTCTCCCAGATGTGTTATTAATTGCTTGTATTGGAGCAGGGTGAATTGAATGAAGAAAAAAGAAGAGTTGCTGAAGTGTTTCTGCATACCTCAATGGGTAACTTCCAGGACCCACTAACTGGACATCACCTGTGCTAGACATGAATGACTTCTCTAAGCCTCTCTCCCATTGTGTGGCTCTGCACATGCACCTTCTCACGCTCAGGCACCTCCTTAAAACTTGAAGGGACTCCCTGTGGCTTATTTCCTGTTGTCTAGGGATGAAAAGAACGAACTAAAATCAGTTGAAGATTATTCTCTTATTGGGAAGGTTTTGATCCCTTTTTCCAGGACAGTAAGCCAGAGACTCATTGAACCCATTCCTGTTGGATATGCTTCCCTGAGAACAGTCTCTGATTTGAGTCATTTATTTAAATAGAATTCATAAGTCTCTTCTCCACAGAGTAGCCTCTTTTAAAGGAAAGGCACCAATAGAGACTTAATAAGTAGAGTTCCGCACCGATACATAATTTGCATATGTATCCATATCCACAAAAGAGCAAGGTGGATATCTGTACCCACACCCACAGATGCAGACATCCTCTGCTTTATATCTACGGATATCTGCAAATTTGCAGGGTTCCATTTATAAGATTGGGCTGCTGTGTATCTGAACTAGGTTGCTGAGTATCATTTTAGCAGTAAGAAACTCCTCTCTGACAAAGAGAGGGCCGTGGCTCTGGGGGTCATTTATATTATTCTAAAAGTAGCTCAGAGATGAACAGAAAGAATACACTTCAGAAAGAACGCTGCAGATGGGTCACAGCCCCTCATTCTTGGCATCTGAAGAAACATTTCTATAAACATCTACCCACAGTACAAAAAGCATAAGTGGCATAAACTGAAACTTGAACCAAAAGGATCAAGCATTCAAATCTCTTCAGGATTGCCTCAACTTTTCTATTGAGAATGCTTTTTTGGTTCCCCCCCTGCCACCACCACCCCCGTTACCAAGATGTTTGTCCTTTCTGTAATTCCTAAGATGGCACCATCCACCCCGAAATGTTTCATGAATGTCTAAGTACAATAGTTTGTGAAGGAATATGGGAACCACTTATTTAAAAAAAGAGTGTCAATGATTCTGTGGAAAAAAAAGGCCAGAAGAAACCATTATGTAATCAGATTAGATTATAATAAAACAGTCTATGCTCTTTGTGGAAACTCCCCCTCTCCTTTTTTTAAAAGTAGACAATTATTTTGATCTACTATAAAATGTAAACATAGCAAACAGGAAAAAATATTTAAACATGAAACAATTTGAAATGTAAATAGGACATCTTAATTTTATATATGGTGGATAAAAAATACATTTTAAATAAAATTTTTTTTCTTTAAAACGTTGAAAAATCAATCTGAAATGGACAATGTTCAAGCCTAACCTTACCATAGCCTGTTAAAATCATTAAACAAAATATATTCAAGCAGTGTGTGTTTGCTATCAAAGTTATAAAGACAATCAAACCACAGAACTGATTGAATTGCTGGCTAAGCATCTGGATTCAGAATTTAAGAGTCCTAAACCAGCAGGTGCAGAAAATATTTTCTTAATTTCACTTTATTCAGCAAATTCAGTTCAATTATCAGTTCATTCAAATATTTGAGAAACTGATTGAGAGCCAAAAAGGCTTTTATTTATTGGAAGCAGAAAACAGAGTGAGAGGATGAGATCTACTAATACTGAAATTATGAAGGAAATAACCAGAGACAATTAGTTCAACCTAGTAACTACAGACAATATTTTCTTTATTTAATTAATCAAGTTTAAATGTAAATATGTTTTGATAGACTCTTTTTTTTAAAATGAATCCAGTACATTGGAGACAAGGAAAGAAAAAAAGCAGTACATTTTACTGGACCAGCTTCCTTTGGTGAGAAGAGCTTTTGAGCCACGCAAAGGTTCTGCTTCTGTTCAGAGGCACTGGATTATATCTTATTACAACTACCTGTAACCCACTAGCCACCACTCCCCTCATTTTGTCCTATGACTACTGATATGCTCAGGCCATTCTGCCTTGAATGGCCCCTTGCTGTGTGTGCTAACTACTTATGCTAAAAAGCTTCAGAGGGATAGCCCAGTTAGTCTACACAGGATAAACTTAAAAAACAACAAAGAGTCTTTAAAGTGCTATCAGACTAACAAAACATGAAGGTGGTATCATGAGCTTTCATGGGCACAGCCCACTTCTTCAGCAGACCATCTGAAGAAGTGCTACCACACTATTCATTGGTTTTTAAGTTTATTTATTTATGCTAAGCAATCTATTCTTGGTGTGACACTGGAAGTACCTTTCCCACACCTAAGGAAGAGCTTGTCTCTCTCACCAACAGAAGTCAATTCCATGAAAGAGATTACATCACCCACCTCATCTCTCTAAACATCCTGGGACCAACATGGCTACAACTACTCTACATCCGGTACATTTAACATTATGTACAATTAAATAAGGCTATTTGAAAATCCTATTTTAGTGCATTTTTAACAAAGTTAAAATTTCCATCCAAATGTTGTGCAGAGTCAGTGGAGGTTGAGGCCATGTCCCAGTGCAAACCAGGACTGAGCCAGCCTGTCAGCCAGCCAGCTAAAAAAATTTGTTTGCAGAGCCCTGGGAGGGGGGGAGGGTGGAGGAGGATGTTTGCGTGTAATCGATATCAGTTAATCGTTTAGTCGACTATACTATTACATCCCTAGTCTATGCTACAAAGTTTTGCTGACAAAACTTGACACCCGAAGGGCCACAAAACAAAAATTGTGAGAGGCTATTCCAACTTAATCCTTCCATTGACACAGATCATGGCCACATTGGGGGCACCGTTGACGGTGTCACCCTCAGTGTATTGCTACGTATTCCACAGTGCAGTACCGTGGGAAAACAGAGCTGATTCCTGCACATCTTGGGATTCCCTCATAGTTCTCCCACAAAATCCTCAGCTGCTGGGAGGACCATCACGAGTAGCTCAGTGAGCTCTCCATGCTGGGTAATGTCAAAGAATCACAGCAAATCTGCCACCCTCTCCCTGCAGCAGCAGTCTGCCTGCCTTGTGTTCCTAGTGCAGGGCAAAACAAGAGTATTCCAATGATTAGTTCTTTGTCCCCCAAATGGAGCAGCCCACTCTGCTGTCAGATACTTCCTGGATCTCTGAAAGAGGAGGGGCGCATGCCTGCAGGGCAACAGAGATCAAAACACTAAGCACAGTCATCAGGGCAGGTATTGTAGGATACTGGTAGAAGCCAGTTCTGTCCACTAAACAAACAGCAGAGGCTCTTTGTCAACAATAAAGGGAAAGGAAAAGGAAAAAAAAGTTTGTTAGGGGCTGGAAGTATTTTGTCACCAAAACTAAGTTGCTTTGCCATGTGAACACCTTCACTGTTTTGTGACCAAAAAAGCAGGCTTTGGCAACAAAACTTGGTTGTGTAGACTTACCCTTAATATAGTAAGAAATGCATCATTCACCATTTCTAACATAATGGAAATGTAAAAAAAGTCTCAAATCTGAATACATAATTTTTAAGTTACCTCTATATGCACTTAAACAGTTATATAATGTATTGCTCTAGTGAGCAAGTAGTACCAAAACTGGTGCAGAAATAATGATTAGCTGCAAATCAGTGTTTTAATAGTTAGCAATCAAAGAAGAAATCAAATCACCCTTAAGGAAAATGAAAATACAAATGCAAAATACAATTAAAATTGCATATTTAAATCAAGATGCTGTTTGATAAATCATGATCAAAAAAATCAGTGCTCAATTCATATTGATTCTACTACAGTACAAAAAACCACACACACACACACACACACAGAGAAAGCTTGTCTTGACAATTATTACTGATGAATTAGTTATTGCATCCCTTTGAAATTAAAAAAACTGATAAAATATTAACCACTGAGACACTCCTCTATCAATTTCATTTCTAAAAAGGCATAGGTGGGGGAAAGGGAAGAGTACATGCAAAAATCTTTTTCCAAGTGATACCAAATTCCACTGACTTCAAATGAACAAGTAACATCAAGCCCTAACAAAAACTACAAAACAACAAGACCCTTATTACTGAAGAAAGCAAAAACACAACACCCCCGCCCCCTCACACACAAGGCAGATGGCTATTTCGTTCCCTGAGTAGAGAAGGCTGTGGAGGTTAAGTTTGTGCTGACATAGAACACAGATTTTCAAAAAAGTTCAATAGTTCAGGACTTTTTAGCCAATAAGAAAGAAAGAAAAGGGGACAAAAATGAATGCCATGTATGCTAAAACTGATGATCTGGAAAGCTGTTTCTGGACCTCCCTCTTACAGAGGCAGGAAGAAAAATAACTTATCCATGAGGTCATACACTTTTTTTTATTAAAAAAAATGCTCCATCAGTAAGAGTGTTTCAGATTACACAGCCGAGTGTCTCTCAATTCCCTTCCCATTCCTTTGGGAGAAACAATTGTTAGATTCCTGCATCATTTTTTGGTTCTTTTTTTCCCTCCCATGCTGCAAGAAGTAGGGATGTTAAATTTCAATTAATCGACTACTTGATTAGTCAATCAAGGGGGCATTCGCTATCCCAGTGTACCTCTGCCTTTGAAATGTATGAGAGCCACCCGCAGCTCTTGTACATTTCAAAGGGAGAGATGCAGCAGTTGGGACCAGCATGAGCATTCAGTCCCCACTCAAGCCGCTTCGCCGCTGCATGTCTGTCTTTCCTGCCCCCTGGTGGAGACGGTGCTGGTGGGGGGGGAGGGAGGTGGCTTTTAAGCCTGCTCCCTCTCCCCACCCCCCCGCTTCCTCTCTCTGATAGAGGCAGTAGCAGAAGGGAAGCAACTAGTTGAGTAACTACTTGAGTACTCAATAAGCATATGCTTATCCGATAGGCGATTAGTCACTTACATCCCTAGCAAGCAGATGAATTAAAAACAGAGAAACTCTCTTGCAATCAGGCTTTTAACTGTAGTCCAAGAAGAAATCTGAGGTTGAAGAGTAGCTATTTTTTTTTTTTTATTCTTTAATTTCACTGTTAAAAAGAAACCTTTGGTGATGCTGACTGTAAATTTCAGAATTCTGATTTAGGAACATCCACCCACATAGCAATTGAAAAACAAAATCTAGATAAGACAACATAAATCAAATTGGGGGTGCGGTCCTAAAAGCTCCAGATTGTATCTTTCCAGCTTCTAACAGATGCGTAGGGCCAAGTCATCAGGAATAAATTTAATGCAATCAATAGAAGTATTTGGAGTTGGGTTGTAAATACTGAGGCATTTCTACAATACTACTGCTCATAAGATAGGCTTCCATTCTTGTAAAATAATTAAACAGGTCAGTTTTTGCATGCACAGTTTAAGTACTTATTTTCTGAATAATTTTAAAGAGACAAGGTGGGTGAGAATATCTTTTTTTGGACCAACTTCTGTTTGCAAGAGAGCCAGAAGACGGCCCAGTTAAAAAAAAAAAAAAAAAAAAACACACACACACCCCAACGCAAAACAAAAACAACACACCTTCACACACAAACTTCTCTCTCTATCCTGGGACCAATACAGCTAAAGTATATACACAATAGAAATTTTCAAGGCAGCTGACAGAATATATATACAGGCAAACGTATCGTACACTAGCAAAAAGATTTAAATCAATATTACAAATCAGATAATAATATTAGGCTTTAATCAGAGTCTCATATTATGATTAACAGTTCCATATACACAAACTTGTTACTATCCTCCTGACCCCACCGTGAATTATTGTGAAGAAAACAGCACTTTCTAATTACTCAAACTTAAATCTCTAATGACAGTCTACAGAGAATGTGACCTAGATATTTCAAGCATGATCACAGCAAATACATATCAATTCATCTTTTAGTTAAGAGTGCGAGGCTTATTTAAATCTCTTTATCTATTCACACCTCTGTTTTTGTTCAGTTTCCCAACATATTTAAATGGACAGAAAAGATATTTACACAAGAGACTCTTCCTTCACCACTGTTATTTTGTAACAAACTACTGTAGTTGTTTACATTCAAAATAATGTATCAAATTAAGGAACAGTGAAAAACAGAATTAAAGCTATTACAGTTTACTGAAAATGTATACTGTCAGACTATGCCCCAGAAGCAAGTTCTAGTTTTCAATATTCTGACAATGTGGAATTATAGCCATAGTTATTCATATTTCAACTCTTGCTATAAAATGTAAGCAAAGATTTATTGCAATAGCAAGTCTCACTCATTTTGTGATTTGAGCTTTTCTTTATGAGCTACACTTTAAATAGTTTAAAGGGGATTTAATTATAAATACAGGATATGAATAATTAAATTAGCATGCATCAAGATTTTTCATTTAGCAAGTTGTATTTATTAGCATAGTTGCATAGTGCACAGAAAAAATCTAAATGGAAAAACTGGAAGGAAAAAAAAAAAAAGAGCAATTTAAACAAAAAAATCAGTGAGAGCATTATTCTCTTCTTCCTCCGAGGATGTTTACATGACAACAAGATCCTTGTTGCTTAAGGAGCTATTCAGCCATGCCTATTCCTTATTTAAAGTCTGACATTAACATACGTTTTAAGTACTATGCATTATACCATCAGAGCATTCAACTGCAATTAGTAAGAACACAGGACAAAAGAGCAAGTGAAAAAATCCTGCTTCCCTCACTCAGGACAAGGGGATGCATATCAGTGTGAATGGGATGGTGAGATGAGTAGGCAGCAGGAACTCTAAGGGCTTGTCTACATTGGCAAGTTTTGTGACCAAAAAACCCTTTGGGGCAACAAAATCCACAGAGCATTCACATGCAAAGTGACAAGCGGCAACAAATGCCCAATGTTGGCAACAAAACACTTCCACCTCTGCAACAGACTTTGCCTCTCCCCTTCCCCTTACTGGTCACCAATCACGTAGTGTGTACTACAGTAGGGTTTTTGTCCAGGTCATCAAACTCCAGCATGTTTCCCACCATGCCCAATTAGCTACTTTGTCCAGCACTTTGAACTTTGCTACTCTGCAACCATGAAAACAGATGCGCCCCTCCAACATGCAAACCCCAAGAACTTTAACATTCACATCCCTCTGTCTCGCTCATTGTGTAATGGTTCATGGAATCTTCTCAGGGAAACAGAGTCCTACATGGAGCACACCAGAGCTTTTTATCAGTGTGCGGGGTGAAGAAATCAGTGCAATCACAGCTGTGAGTGAGCCCTAAGAATTGAGAAATGCAGTCACATTTCTTGAGCCCTTTGTGCAAAGGGGCATGCTCAAAGCACACTTACAAGGCAGAACCAAGACAAATGAACTCTTGATAGGCATACCAGAAGGGGAAGGAGGCAAACAGCCAGTTTTGGTGCTGCACCCAAAATGCGCCATTTTTATAAAGAACTGGATGCATTCCTGGCTGAGGACCCCATGTCCACAGCCAAGGAACCTGTGGATACTTCCCATAGCACAGAGACAGAAACAGGACTTAATCTGGAGGCACAAGTTCTTGATGAAGAGATGAAAGCAGAGGAGGAAGAGCAGCTCACTACTACATAGCCAACCTGTGCGCAAGGTAGCTTGAAATTGTTCTCAAGTCCCAAAAAGTCTCAGCACCTGTACAGGGAGCATGAAGCAAGGGAAGTGACATAGGGTAAGTTGCTCTACTGAAGCTGGGGGAAGCTGTGACAGCAGTGCGGGGCAATAAATATGCTGTGTATTGCAGTTGGGCAGGGAGGGGCGGATGGCAGCTAAGTTGCTCTTGCAGCCGGGAAGGAGGGGCAGCATAGGGTAAACAGAGGTGGTATTTCTGTGAGCTGGCTAAGCCCTGCCTCAGTCTGTGTTATGTCCAAACAGCATTGATGTACACAGAGATATCAATAGAATCTTGCTGGGAGATGGTGTTGAAGCTTTTCCTGAGGTTCTTATTAAAATTTAACACACAGATTCACATGCACATACACACAGTCACAGCAACTTTATTCAAAAGTGATATTCATAGGTGGATTCAATTAACCTTAGTGACTATGTTCTAATTTTTGCAAAACCATTTAAAAACTGTACGTTCCTAATTGAAATTTTCAAGTTCAGCTGTTGATTATGCTGCAACCCTTATGTTATACAAGTAACAGAATACACATTAGATCTTGGTCAGATTACATTCCAACTCCACAGGTGTCGGTCGCATATGTTCTTTAGGGCTCTACATCCCAGCTGTTAAGTGTTTAAAACCAATTCAGAATACATATGTTCTTTTTACCATCACCTAAAAAAGTATCATCCTTAACTTTGAATGTCTTGTTTGGTTTTCTAATTTAAAACTGATCCTAAATGCGTGTTTAATACTGACTGAATACAAAACCTGTGTGTCTCAGGATCCTATTGTACTGCCTACTTGATCTCTGATTACATAGCCCCAATAGAACTCTACAAATCAAAGAGAAAAACTTTGAAAGCAATGTTCCTAAACCTCCCATGTAAGTCAGAAGTCCAAGCTAACAGTTGAATGAATTATTGTAGATGCATGCGAGGAATAGGTCTGCAGTTTGAATTATGAAAAAATATTTCAAGTCTGTAGAGTAATAAAATTAACTGGAACTGCAAGTACATTGACACAGTAGCAAAAGATTTTCCCCTCAACTAATACCTACACACAGTGGGAAACATCCTACATAGTCTTTAATAATACCGCTAGCATGTGCAACTTGCATATTTTGCTGATGTCAAGTTACTGCTCTCCCAGAGATAGAGGCTTCTGAACCTGTTGTCTTTGAAACTGTTTCAGTTTTTAATTGCATGCAGATAAATGTGTCACAAGTCCACAAAAGATTTGTAAATGAATTAAATTCAGAAGAAAGCTATAAAGCTTTTTATTTGCTACTTACAGAAGATGCATTTGAAAAATGTTCTTAGTATTTTACACAAGATTTTCAAGTAGGGATGAGAAATGTTAACCAGTAGGGACTGGAGCAGCTCTCCATCTGCCTGGGCAGGAGGCTGTTCCAGGTCTCCGAGACCTGCCATGGACAGGGGCTGCTCCCACTGGTCTGAAACAGCCCCTGCCTGTGGTGGAGGGCGACACCAGCCCACCCACAACAGGTGGAGGGGGCCCACCTGCCCACACTAATTGGTTAACCAGTTAAATACAATTTTACATCCCTAATTCCAAGACAGCTTCATACTTCAAATGTTTTGTGACTCTGTGCTCAGAACATCAATTGCTCACCTTCAGTTCTGTGGCCAACTTAGAGAGGGTCTTCAAAACCACACCAGAAGCACAGGAAGAAACAGTGCCTCAGATAATTCTGTACAGAGAAATCCCAGGAAAAGCCAAGTGAAACTTACAAAAGTGTATCAGTTTCACTAGTCTAGTGTTTATAAGCAGCCAGAAGAGGCAGGCATAAGGAAGAAACCCAAGAGGTCTGCATATAGCAATAGATTAGGGCTCTTTACTAAGAGCACAGAGAGAAGCAAGAACTCTTTCTCCTATAACCCAGGAAGAGAAACAAAGACAGCAAGAGGGCGGGGGAGAGGATTCAGTTGTTTGACACAGATCTAAAATTGCATGTCAGCTCACCAAGGTTGCTGATATGGGCAACCACAGAGCACTGGCTCTAGAAAGAAGGGAGAGGAGGAGAAGCAGACAAAGCACCAGAAGTTCTTTCTGAGGAGGAATCAGAGCAGCTGGAACCAATGTATAGTAAAGGGACTCAAGGAACAGAGTGGAATTTAAACTACTGATCCTTTAACAGGCTGGGAGAGGAGCAAGAAGTAGAGTACTTTGGTGCTGACAAACAGCTAACAGTTTGAGGACCCATGTAAAACCAGAAAAGCAGCAGGGCTGGGGACAGCAGCAGGAACAAAGAGGAAGAGGCAAGAATATGCATGAAGGTGAGGGGGACACAGAATAGATTTGAAAACAAGTGATTTCTTCACAGGAAAATCTATTAGAGCAGTCAGAACTCATTTTTGAGGGAGATGCAGAATGGAATGTTTTGATATAGGTTAATAGTGTATAACATGCATGGTTTGGGAGATGGGGGAAGAGATGGAGGTTGCAGCAAAGGGCCACAAATTTGTTCTTCTGCGAATGATAAGCTAGAAAATACTCAGTTCTGATCTCTCAACCTGGGACAACAAAATATTTTGGTCTGAATAAATAGAAACTGTCCAAGTAGTTTAAGCCTGTTGGGGATGAAAGCTAGCCTATGTTAAATATATAGGAATATGCAATCATGTGTGTAACTCCTTGCCAATGTTGGGGTTTAAAGATTTCATCATAACACATGCACAAGGAAGCCAAATTAACATTGCATAAGCTTGTTTCTATCCTCCTCTGCTCTGCCCCACCTCTGTCTCCTGTCCTACTCTGGTCCCTTTCCTCCTCTGCTGTGAGCCACACCCAGCTGATATCTCCTCCAGTCTAGTCCCCATCCCTCCTTACCAATCTGCTCCACATTCTCATCAAGTTGCTTCTTACTTCTCCTTCACAGAGCATGGAACACCAGCAAACTGAGGAAGGAAAGCACAGAAGAGAGCGTCTCCCTGCCCTCAATTCTTTGCACACAACTATCTCACCCACTGAATCTGTGCGGGAATGGACTATGTGTTCTGTGCAGATGGAATCCATAAAGAAACTATCTAGCTGCCTGTCTCTAAATCTATTATGTGTGCACAACCAGATTTTTCAGGAACCTTTACCATAGCAAATGGTGAGAGATTTTTTTTCAAGGGAAGGCAAAAAAGCACATCCCTTGACACTTCAGCAATACCTTTGCCAAATGTTAAGTCCTGCTCAATGGCATGATTTAAAATAGCACATACTGATGAGATACAATAAGACCACCTTAATATTACATTGTTCAAATAAGGAATAATTGCATATGTGAAACGAATATGGGAAAGGAGTGTTTTGTTTTCGTTCCAGGTATCTTGTAATTCATGCTCCTACATTAGACTTACCAGTTCAGGTAAAAGAAAATTCTACATTTGATTGTTAAATCTTTTTCCACATCCCAGTGGTGTTAGAACTTACATCAAGCAAAGAAGCAATAAAAGTACTGACTAAATAAATTTATTACAGTTACTACTTGACCTTATCTTTTTGTCCAACTACTTTGTTGTAAATGCTCACCATAACTATTCACTGTACAGTGACTGCTATGAGTTAAATACTGATCTCTGAAGTTTTTCCATGTAAACACCTTAATATTTAGATTGTATTTATCTATCCGTAGGAGAACGAAGAGCAAAACTCAATGATATTTTCTATACCTATCATACAGAAATACATACTTAGTGGAGAAAATGTATTAAAAATACTCTATTTCTTCAGATTAAACTCTGTATTCAGTTTTTATTTGACAAATATAGAACATTGGATGCAAAAATATTTGTCCTGTGCACACTTTGTAAAGCCAATGTTAATACAGATGTCTGGCAAACTTCGCCTAGATTTCAATTTGTTCATTTTTAAACACTGTAAGCCAACTGAGTCCATTCTATGTCATTTGCTTCTTCTGCTGTTTGCAGGTACTTACTGAATATAATTTAGCAAAAACCAATTTTATATCAATATTAACCTAAACACACGTGTACACACACATTAAAAAAGAAAAATCACACACTAGTGATCAGAGTCCCTTCAAAGCATTTGGCAAATATTACCTAGTTAGTTCACACAGCAGCCCTGTGAGGTAGATATGTACATTTTACACACAGGAAAAATGAGTTAGAAAAAAATAGTGAACTAGCTTGCCTAGGGGTACAGGCCCCACTATACTTAGAATACAAGAGCTTTTGAATCCCATCTGCACTCCCATGTTCAACACAGGCCACGCCTCTTTTACATACTCTGACCTCCCCACACACCCTTTTTGAGTCTTTTAAAAAATATATATATATTCCTAAAAGATTAAATGAAGTAACAGAGAACCACTAAAGAGGTGCTTTAGTTAGCAACAACACTCAAGGAAATTTCACAGAGTTAACAGCCTCACCATATCTGTTCACAAATCATGAGAGCCAGTTGCCTGGATAAGTTTACAACATGTCACCTCTGAAAAGCATCCATGATTCAAGGATGCAGTGTTAATTGCTAATTGTGCTTCTGGAAGCAAAAGCATATTTAAAAATCAAAGTAAACCAAAAAAATCCCTTTTAGTCTTAACTCACAAGCGCTAAATTTGGCTACAGTATTTTCCAAATCACATCTCATCAGGAAAAAACGTTAACTTCTAAGAACACAGTATCTACTTTACAAAAAAAAAAATAACCACCACACCAATCTACTTACAGAAACTTCCTCTGTAAGAAATAAGCTTCAACTAGTCACAGTTCCAGATTTTATCCAACGTATTTGTTACCCGTTAACTAATGACCATGCTTACGTCTATTCTCCCCCCACCCCCACCCCCCGAACCTTAATTGTACAATATTTGAAACTGTCGCTACCAAAGATTAGCTCAGTAAGTGAACCTGGATCGTCTTTCCCCCACATCAATAAACACACCGCGCATTTAAAGGGTTCTGTCTGAACGAGCAGGATGTGAACCTGCAAAGAAACGAGAGAACAGACTCCCACCTGAAGCTATCCCTTTAGGGCTCAGTTCAGTAGTCTGAACCACCTCCAGTTAGGGTGCCTGATTTTCACTGGCCCGTTGTGCTGAGTTTCAAGTGGGCGTTTCTCCTCGTTTAAACGCCTCCCCCCTCCTCCACTGTGCACTCACCTTCTCTCTGGCTCTTGCCCAGTTATTAGACGTCCTCCCGCCTCTGGAAGCTGATGCTGGCATATGCACTCAAATCGTCGCTCGAGTGGCTACTCCCACAGGGCTGATTAGGGGCTTTGGGCGGCGGCTGCCGCCCCCCCCCCAGCACAGAGGTGCCCTCTTGGGGGGGGTGGCCGGGTTGGCGACGGTGATTAAAATCCTTCACTAAGTCCAGGTCGATGTAGTTGAGCCCGTTCTCCAAGCCACCGCCGGTCCCGGGCTGCTCCCTCCTGGCGGCCGCCCCCAGCTCCCCGGCGGCAGGCCGGAGCCAGACGTTCTCGAAGGAGGCCGAGCTGTGGCGCTTCACCTCCTCCGCGCCCCCCGCTCCGCCCGCCCCGTAGAGCTGGGGCGCGTTGAGGCCGGCGCTGCCCGCCGTGCCGCGGGCGTTGCTCGGGGTGGACGAGAAGGTTTCGGAGCTGTGGCGCCGGCGGCCCCCTTGTGGGTCGGCGCGGATCACTTTTTGGCGCTCTGGTTGCGGCCGGGGCTGAGGCTGACGCGGGTGAAGGCGCTGTGCACCCCCGGGCCTCCCATCAGGGAGGAGGAGCGCGGCAGCGCCGGGGCCAGCTCGGCCGGCGGCTGCGCCTGGGCGGAGGCAGGGGCGGCAGCGGGGTCCTCCGCCACGGCGCAGCCCGTCCGCATGTCGGCGTAGTTGAGCAGAAGGGCGGGGGGCAAGGGGTCGGCACAGCCCGGGCAAGGCCCCCCGACACCGCCGCCCTGTTCCATAGTCATATAGTCCCGGCCGCTGAGGGCAGCTCCTCGGCCGGGCCGGGCCGCAGATGCCGCCCGCGCGGCCCCGTAGCCGGCTTGGCAGGCCGCCCGCGGCGGGCCCAGCTCCATGTTCATGTACTCGGAGCCTTCCTCCCCACGGGGCCGCGCGGCCGACGGGAAGGCCGGCTGGTCACTGGCCACGAACTCGATGTTCACGTACTCGCCGGGGCTCTTGGGCTCTGGCGGCAGCAGCAGCGGGGGCTGCTCCCGCGCGCGCGGCAGGGTGCTGGCCTTGGGGCCGTCCAGAGACAAGCGGGTGGGTCTGGTCAGGCGGCTCCTGCTCTGCGCGGCCGCTTGGCGGAGAGGCGGCTGCTGCGGCGGAGGCTGCGCCCGCTGGGGACCGCCGCCCTCTTGGCCCCCGCTTCCCCCGAGGCTGTCGCTGCTGGTGGAAGAGGACGAGTCCTCCGCGGCGTAGAGCAGGCGGCCGGAGCTGAGGGAGATGCGCAGCGGGGGGCCACTCTCCTCGGCCGCTGCCCTGCGCTGCACGTGTTTGAAGGAGCGCGGCAGGGAGAAGTAGGAGTAGATGGGTTTGTGAGGGGGCTGGCCCGGGTCCTGCGCTGAGGCCTCCTCGGAGCCCGGCGGCCCCGAGTTGGCGAAGTAGCAGTCCGGCGGGGTGCTAGTGGCGGAGCCGCTGGCGGGGGACATGTTGATGTAGTCACTGCCGCTGCAGGGGAGCTTCCCTTCGCTGCTCTCTACCGAGAGCTTTGGGTGGTGGCCAGCCCCGTTCGTCCAGATTTTGCCATAGCCCGCAGAACCACCCTCAGGCGAACAGCTGCCACTAGGGGACATCATCATGTACCCATTGGAGTCCACCATGGCTTGGACGTGGCGACCCCCTCTGCCAGGGTTGATGATCTGCTGTGGGGCTGAGACGCTCTTGGGGCTCATGGGCATATAGTCACCACCTTTAGGAGCGCCACCACTGCTGGGCACAGGGGCCACCCCAGGAGACATTGGCATGTAGCCATCATCAGTGTGTGGGGTGGAGTTGGTCCGGTGGTGGCTGCCCTCCAGGTGGTGCATCTCCAAATGCTCTTCAGGATAGGAGTGAGTGGGCACAAAGGCTGAGTGCCGGTAGGAGGGCAGCCGATTGCCACCACAAGCGTAGGAAGGCAGCATTTCTGTGTACTCCTCAATGGAGGCCACTGAAGACTGTGATGGTGTCTTCTGGTGGGAGATGGTGGGTGAGGTGCCTGCAGAGTGAGTCCGCTTCCTGAAGCCCTTCTCCAGATCAGTTACCTCCTCTCCGCCACTCCGGGGACAGCATGGGGTGCCAGGATAGCGGCACTGCTGCTGTGGGTGGCAACTGCGAGGGAGGAAGTGGCCATTGGGAGCTGCCAGGCTGCAGGACGAAGCAGCCTTGCCCCCCATACAGATGTAGTTATTGAGCTCCTCATCCCCGCGTGCTGGTGGGGTGTGCCCCAAGGAGTCTGGGGTCACACTGCGAAAAGAGCTGCGGAAATCACAGGGGCTGGAGCCATACTCATCAGAGGAGATGAAACCGCCATCACTGGGGGAGCCTGATACCGAAGCGCTGGACCTGCGTGGGAAGAGGCAGTCTGAGGTGGAACCATGGCCACTGGTGCTGCTGGATGACAGGCTGACTGGGCTAGTGGCTGAAGGGGAGCAGCGTGAAGAAGGCATTGGGATAGAGCGACTGTGATTGAGTGGAGGGTGAAGCCTGGAGTTGCCACGATGCCTATGTGAGTGGGTCCGGTTGGCACTGGGGCTTACTGGGCTGCCGTCTACTGAGGCAGGCCTGGACATAGTTCCTTCCCCATCACTAGAGGCTCTCACTCTGAAAGAGCTGGGTTTGCCTCCCCTCCCTCCTCCTCCGCCACCCCCAGCAGGAGAGGTAGCAGTCACGCTTTCAGTCCTGGACCTGCGACTAAGCCCTACCTGGCTGGGCGGGGGGTTGTTGACATGGTGTCTGCTGCGGAGGGGCACAGAGATGGGATTGGAGCAGTTGGAGGAGGACTGGCTCTTGCTGCGGGGCCGGAATTCCTCACTCATGGCCCGCATGGCCTCCAGGATGGTCTCATGCATGTTCTGTGCCACCACTGAATCATCCACCTGCATCCAGAACTCACCAGGCCCAGTCACTGCTGAGCGCCCCACCTCGATGAAAAAGAAGTTCTCAGAGTGGCCACACCTGCGGATATTGAGCAGCTGCAGTACCACAGCAGCTGCATCTGAGTTCAGCTTCACAAAGCTGATGGTTTTGTTGGTCAGGCACAGGCGGTAGATGCCAATCAGGTTCTTGGTCTGGCCCAGACCTTTAGGTTTCAGGATCACTTGCCAAACCTCCTTGAAAGCTGGACCAGGGACCACCTCACCATAGTTATCACCTGCCTCCCCTACCCCTGCACTGCCACCCCCAAAGGAGATGTCGCTGTGGTGGTGGTGACGGTGATGATGGAGGTGGTGGTGGCCTTTGGCCCGATTGTGCAACTGCAGCAAGGCTTGATACCAGCTCTCCTGCTCAGATTCACTGTCAGCTGCAATGGCAAAATGCTCGTCCTTGGTATAGAGGGCCACCAGGTGCTTGTTCTTGGAGTCTGCCCGTTTGTTGATGTTGAAGCAGCTCTCCAGTGGGATGGAACGCTTTGGGGCTCCTGACTTATGTCTCCACTTCTTCTCATTCTCATAGTACTCCAGCCGGGCAGGTCCCGACTCGCTAGCTGCCCTCAGCACGAAGAAGCGTTTGTGCATGCTCTTGGGTTTGCGCAAATAACCCACCTTCCTGACATCTGAGAAGAAGCCCTCGTTATTATCCGTGGGGCTAGCCATGGTGGAAGGAGAGGTGGTGGTGCTTTCAGGGCAGCTATCAACCCACAGGCCTCCAAAACTGCCAAGCAAGGCAGAAAAAAAAACCACACCTCTTAAAATACAATTCATGCAACAACCATCGTAATAAAAAAAAAAAAAAAAGCACTCTAGCTCGGAATCCCCTCTCCAAAACAGGATGGGGGAGGGGATACTGGCAGGGTGAGGGCAGCTGTTCAGTGGCAGAGGCAGCTTCCAACAGCACAGCAGCGTTTATATTGCTGTTTATGCCCAAATCACCCTTAAAAGGGTAAATATATCCTTAAAAAGTCCAGTCCCAGTCAGTCCAGATGAAAATCTAGTTCTTTCAGCAGCAGCCGCCGGGGAGAAGAAACGCATCTTTCAGTCTTATGGGTCGGATTCCTCTGTAGAGAGGAGCAGGAAAGGGGTCCCTCTTGGTTCGCTCCCAAACAAACACCCTTCCCCTTCACAAGTTCGCTTCAGCAAGCAGCAACCTCTGTAGCAGATCCTCTGGGTAGCGGTTTGTTTTGCAAAGTCCGGGGCTTACACCCAAAAAACCACACGCTTCTTCCCCCCGAAAAACACAGCCCAGCCCCCAAACAATCAGCGCTGAGGCTGCTGCTTCTGTTGGTGCGCGAGGAGGCTGGCGACCCCATTCAGTCCCATCTCGTTAGGAAGAGAAAGTGCCATTTCAACACAAAATGCAGCCAGGCAGCAGGAGGGGAAGCAGCCCAAGTGGGGAAGGCACATCCTCTCTTCCGCCGCCGCCTCCTCCTCATTCCAGTCGGGAAAGGCGCCGAGGCCAGCAGCAAAGCCCCCTCCCGTGCCCCAGGCTGAACGCGGGTCTGGGGCCGCCGGGGCTGACTTCTCCTCCGGCTGCTTCTCGGAGTTTCGGAGCGCCCCAAACCCAAACAAGCGGCGGTGTCTGTGTTTATGAGTCCGGCCCCCTCCAGCCGCCGCCGAGACTCAGTCTCACTCCGAGGAGAGAAACACGTGACGGCGCCAGTGCGTGGACCATCCCAGCAGCGGCCGAGGGAGGCTCCAACCTAGCCTGGTGCCGCGGCATTCCAATCCGCCCCCTCCTCCCCGCCCGCCGCTCCTTTCATTCAGCGCCGCTGCGGCTGCAATTACCTTCGGGCTCCGATCCGCTCGGCGCCCCGGGGGGCCGCCTTCCTATTGGCGGCACGGCCTGTCTCTCAACCCCTCCACGGGAGGAGGCGCCCAGGCTAGGTTGAGGAGTGGAGCGTAGTAAAAAGGCGTAGACGCCATTCACTGGCGTGTTATTTATAAACTAGGGGCTTGCGAGTGAATCTCTGCAGTGTGGCAACTTTGCTCGAGGCGCTGCTGCTGCTGCGTTGTAACCACGAGGCTCCCTCCTCCCCCCACCTTCCACATGCGAGCTGCGTCTAAACTCTAGTGCTGCCTGATCTGCAGTATAGTCATAGAGGTGCTTAAAATCATCTCCCTCATCTACGCCAGCTCTTCGGCATGTTGGTGCTTTCCCTTTCAAAGAGGGTAAAGATCCAAAGAAGTTAATGCAATCACTAAATTCAAAACAGAAACGTCCCCCTCTCCCCAGCCCCTTCCTCTTTCCCAACCCTCTCCCACTCAAAATGCATCCGCAAACGGTTCGTGAACGTCCATGGAATTGGAGATTTCGGTAACATAATACAGAGTGATTCTCCTGAGCCGAAGTAAGATTGTCGTCCCTTGGGCTGCTCAGAACATTGAACTGAAACTATTCCCGGGAGGAAAAATCTAAAATAATACAACTTTATTTGCATGATGGTTTCAATATAAATTGGATCCCAAAATTCTCTACAGATTTAAATCCAAATAAGACCCGTAATGGGACTGGCAATTGGAAATAGGACTTGCGTGTATATGGTGCATAGTTTTGAGACATTGAAACAATGCAATTGACAATTTTTGTGTGATTTTCATTTCTGCAGATATTTCTGGTTTAAATGCAGCAGTGACTGGTTTTATAATCTTTGTTTCCTAATACCATGGAGCCAAAAAATCACAGATTTAATCTATTCTCTACCCATTTGTGCCCTGAATAAAGATTTTTATTGATTGGTGGAGATTTATCATTGCTGGAAATGCAAATATATGCTATCATATTTTAGAGCAGAATTGTATAGTAGAAGTTCCTGTAAAAATTTTTTGATGTAGTGTCAGGCAGTTAACTATATTTCCCAAAATCATGATATGCTAAATTAAACTGAATATTCAACATGATTTGCAGTTTACAGTGGTGAAATGTGCTGTATGCGTAACTTTTATTTCACTGTAAGGGTGAAAGACGACACGAGAAGTGTTGCAATCCGGTTCTAAAAAAATAAATTACTCAATGCTGCCATCTCCAGGGCAGTTAATTAAAACATCTTGGAACATCTTTTTCCTTTTTCACTCCAAATATAGAATGCATTTTTACAGGTTCCAGATCGGTTTTGGTTTTTTTAATTGTTTGTATGCATTCATTGGAACATGAATTAATCTACATATTCTATACAGTATAGCACGTCTTTAATATGCATGTTGCTGGCAATATATTTAGTAAACAGGCTGTTATTGATATACTTTGATAATTTATGTGAGAAATGCAATAACAACATTCATAATTACTTTCAATATTGAATTACAATGCAGAATTTTTTTTGCGTTTATGTGGAGCCAAACATGGAATAACTAATGCATAATCATTGGATAATGTTAATCTGTTGCAAGGAAAATTATCAAGTGATCATTAATTGTAAAATGACTTTAGATCATGTGTAATCTAAACAAAAAATGAAATGTTTTCACTGAAATATTTGCAGTAAAATTTGGAGAGCTTAGAAACAGTAAGATGCATCATTACAGGCTTAATATCTTTTCCTCTTAGAATGAATAATCCTAATAAAATGTCAAATACATAACCATTATATTATTGTTTGAATTGCACGTTATCTAGGATGAGAGTCAAATTGTTAAGAAGTGTGCAGGAATGCAAACTGTAACACCTGTATGGCTTTTCCCTTTCCCATTGTCAGCCCCCTAAACATGTGCCCTTTGCAAAATAGTTAAGTAAAGAAGCAAAGAATTATACTGAAAATGTATCAGCTGGTTGTACACTGGATTTCAGTGTATTATGGACCATGTCTTGTGTAGGGACAGGGAACTTCCTCAGCCCTATCCCCAAACTTCATGGAGCTGCTGATTGTAGAATTTCAGCCTTAAGTGACTGTAGAGAACAGTGATTAGCTACCATGCCAGCCAATCAATGAAGAATTTCAAAGGGGTATGTCTTGTTGACCATGGGGCAAGGCCACCAGACCCCAAAGCTAGCTAGTGTACAGTCTGCATTCCACAGTCTGTGCAGTGGGTGGTGCACATTGCTGCTTTTCAAATTGATGCCAGCTGTCTGACCTAAGTCATCTGGTCCTGTCCCAGCATGATTTCTTTACCCCTTCTGCCAACACCCAAAGGCACATACATATGTGTAGATACCCTTCGTAGACTTGGCTATTTTTGTTGGATGGCTACATTTTGTTCACGGTTCCGTTTCTGGTAATAAATAACAATTTATTAAATTTACTGTATACAGTGGTTTTCTTTCCAAATGATCCCAATGTATTTCATAAATAATATTGAGACATACAACACTGAAGTGCAATCACTTCTAGGTGGACAGACATCTGGCGTGCAGTGCATCATGCTGCCAAAAATGATGGAGAGGAAATTTGGAACAAGAGTAACTGGGTAAACTTTTACACTTTAAAAAAAGAGTCATGAGATCATTAATGTCCACACTCAGCAGACAGGATTGTCCACACATTTATTATCAACTATAACCTTACTTTGCAGATATCAAGATTTTTTATTCTATTTCCAATTTTCAAATTGAGGTTTTCCTTAACTGTCCTTTCTATACTAAGCCTTTCATTTACACATTGTAAAGGGAGCATCTGATACTTTTATCAGCCTTTGAAAGCTACAGCTTTAGTGAACAGCTTCATCCCAAACACCACCTTGGAGGAGTTTCCTACCCATTTTAACTTCGGTCTGTAGCATATTAAATGTGAACTATTATTTTTTATAATCTAACAATATTCAAATGTGCAGGACAGTATACCAAACAATCAGAATGTGCCTGTATCTTTTCTATTCTCTTTGGGCTTGTTACCACTACAGAGACAATTGACGCTGCCACAGTCAATCTTCCGGGGTTCAAATTAGTGGGTCTAGTGAAGACACACTAATTCGAACTGGGAGAGCGCTCCTGGCAGTTCCAGTAGTCCTGCTCCTAGGAGGAGTAAGAGAAGTTGACAGGAGAGTGTGCTCCCATCGAACTCTGTGTGCACAGCGCCAAAATACGATTTAAATACTTAAGCTTCAGCTACATAATTAACGTGGCTGGAGTTGCGTATCTTAAGTCGACTTTTTCCTTTAGTTTAGACCAGGCCTTTCTGTGATGCTAAGTCTTCTAGGATGATGCTGAGGCCACTATTTTGGTGGTTGTAGCAGGATCTTAAACCTACATAATCATATTTCTCAACCACCTTCACCCTACACCCTGGATACCCATATTTAAATATGCCAGAACTATTGTTATAGGGTCAATAATGTATTCACTATGGAGAAATTAAGGAAATATAATAGATCAGATTTTGGCCCGTGCTAAAGTTTTGTTGTGTCATTCTGTGAGCACAAAAGGTCTACAAAGCAGGCCTAAATAGTTATTTTAGGATTAATATGGCATGGGGTGATTTATACCATCAACTCTTACCATGTCCCCATCCAACCCAATGCTGATGAGAGGGTCATGAGCCAGTGGAACCTAGTGTGTGGGTGGTCCTGGGCTTCTAGGACAACCTATAGGAGGGCCAACCTATAGGAGGCCCACAGAATTTAGAGAAGATTTAATGCTGCTCTACGTTATTGTGGGAATAGTTTGGTCTAAAACCATCTTTGCCCACTCACACACCCCAGCAGTATCAAGCAGAGTTCTGATATACATGAGTTTCTAGCCTAATATGTTTAATTTTGCATTTGAAATACCATCCAGTCAGGCAGGCAGTTCAAAGTCTACATACACCCTTAATGCAGTGAGAGTACCCATCATATATTTAACTTTTCGGGTGAATTTCACAGTTTGCTTTTTATCCCCTTTGCATTCACAAGTTTCTTTTGTTCTCTCTTATCTCAACTTCCTTTTACCTTGATACTTCTTTACTTAGCTCTCTTTTCTATTGACCTCTGTTAAGTGACTGTTTCCTGTTCTCTCCTTGTAAAACGGGATCCTGCTCCTGCCAGTATTTTTTTTAAACTTCTAGGGTTGATTTTGACTCATTTACAGAGGTATACATCAGTAACTTCCTTGAAATCAACAAAGTTAAAAGGTTTGTAAAATAATGTGAGATAAGGATCAGGTCCTCCCTCATCAGCTAACCCAATACCGGATCTTCTGGTCTGAACTGCCACTCCCAACTGTAGAGATCTTCAGATCTGAAATATCATGGTAGCTTCTAATTCCACCTGCTATTCCTAACTTTTTCTCTGTCCTTTCCCATATTGAAGAAACTTTCAAAATTTTAACCACTGGCACCACTAAAAAATGTAGACCAGGAAAGCTATATTTTCTGGATATTTTTTCACATCATGTCCTGATGGCTTGATCCAACACTTAGATAATATGAATACTGCTACCAATCATTTCCCAAACTGACTCTTAGCAAAACTGATAACAAGGCTGTACAAGCAATGAACTTTCCCATTTAAATAATAAGCATGGTTTTAAAACTGGAAGCCATAATGTGTTTGTCACTGACATCCCACTTTTTTGGGAACAAACTCCAGCTGCACCCTATGATATTTTCATTCTCATCAAAGATGTATTTTATGGACTATATTTACATTATTTTCCTATTATTATTTTCTAAAAATTGCATTTTAAAATATTTTTGACAGAATAGGTACATTTTCAAAAATACCCAAGTCCAGTTAAAAGTCAATGGTCTTATGCACCTGCATCACTTAAGGAATTCTGGAAAATTTAAAAATGTTATGTACGTTTTTATGCTAAGCAGGTTTTACTCTCTCAGATTTACTGTTGTCTGTGGTGGTAGCCCAGGGGTGGCCAATAATTTTTGAAAGGGGACCACTTCAAAAATTTCCGAACCGGTTGCAGGCCCTCCCAGAAAGGGCAGGGCCTTTGCCAGAAGGGCGGGACCTTAGGCAGAAGGTGCGGGGCCTTTAAATAGCAGAACTTGAAAGACCTCATGCCTCTCCGGTGGCTCCCAGGCAACGCATTGCCGGTGGGGCCAAGAACTGCAGGCCTTTCATCTCCTGCTATTTAAAGGGCTCGTGCCATAGTAGCTACTGGAAAGCCCGAGCCCTTTAAATAGAAGCAGTTGAAAGGGCTTACAGCTCACTGCTAACATGTTGCCTGGCAGCCACCAGGAATGCATGAACCCTTTAAATAGCAGGAGCTGAAAGGGCTCACGCCTCCCCGGTGGCTACGAGGCCAAGTGTTAGGGGGCAGAGCTGGGAGCAGCTGCGGGCTGAATGAAAGGACTAGGTGGGCTGCATCCAGCCCACTGACAGCCACTTGCCCAGCCCTGTGGTAGCCCCTTTTATATGGGCACTTTCCCCAAAGTCCTGCTCTTTACTAAGTCTCTTCAATATAATGCTATTTAGGTATGCTTTTTCCAACATGCCTTTCTAAAGCTAGCCTTTCACATTTGGCAGAACTAAGTACTGACCATTTTCGATCTGGTTTCCTCATCTTCCTCTTTTCCAGCTTGTAAGTATTTTTATCTCCATTATATTTTCCCCTGATTTTCCCTTTTCTATGCTTGAGAATTGCACAGGCTCATAATTATACAGTGTTTGTAAAACAATTTGACCATAAAATCACTACCTACTAAATATTATTTGATGGCATGTGTATTCATCATTATATTCCTTATTTCAAAGCTGATCTGATCACATCTTTTATTTGTTCTAAGTATTACTATCAATAGTATTACTTTTCAGTGTCCCCCAACACAGATTAAATTTGCTCATCTTCTTATCCAAGTTCAGAATGATTGCATTCCTGAATTAGCTTTTTTCTATATGATGAATTAGTGTAATTACTTCTTTAAGCAAACAGGTTGTTTTATTTTCCTATCAGAGGAATGTTACAAATGTAATGATTATAGCACAAACACAAAACATAGAAAAATTGTGCTGGATCCTTCATTCTTTGCACACCCACAACTTCCACTGACATCTTTGAGGCAGAAACATATTTTATCTGAAGAATATGTATAGAATGCCTAATGAGAATCTTCAGGCCTATTACATCCAAAACAGTCATCTTTAATGCTTTATCTGGTTATTAGCAGTTACAGTTCACAGAACCATAGAAATTAGAATTGCAAGAGTCCTGTCAAATTATCTAATCCATGACCCTGTTTGTTTAGATGGTTTCTACTGTAACTCTTGTGTTTTGACCAGTTGATTTGTAAAACTATTATGTAACAGTAATCACTTTATCCACCTCTTCAAAACTGTGCTTAATAACTCTGCATATGTATATTTTTGTGTTTTCCCTATCTCACTCCCACCTCTCTATTTAAAGAGAAAGAGAGATGAAGCCCTATTCCCATTTCTTCCACTTAGGGTTGCCAGATGGTTTAACCAAAAATACTGAACACTCCCTCCCCTCCCCATCCTACCCCACCCCACCGCCCAAAAAAACCCCACCAGGGAAAAAATTCTGTTGAGAAAAAAAAAGAGGAGACCAAAGTTGTTGAGCAAAAAAATTAAAAAATTAATTTAAAAAAAAAACCCACCATGGCCCCTTTAAGAACTGCCTTTGAGGCTTTTTGGCCCTAACAGGCTGCCAGTGGCCGTTTGCCATCTTGTCTTCCTGCTCCGGGCCAGACAGCTCCCCTGCGGAACCAGGTAAGCACCTGGTATTTTCGCCTCCTGGCCAGGAAAAATCAAAAAATACCGGACATTTTCGGTGTCCGGTATTTTCTGAATTTTTTTACCGGACAAGAGGCGAAAATACCGGACTGTCCGGGTCAATACCGGACACCTGGCAACCCTACTTCAAACTGAGAAACAAGGAATTTCCAAATTGCACTATTAACGTAAGAGTAAACTAAAGACTATAATGGGATAGTTCCCAAATTAGACAGTTCACCCTGGAATCCCTGCCTCTATTATCTTAGTATTTCTCTGCAGTAAGTTAAAAAAAGGCCTCCATGCTTCAGCGAAGTTTTTTTCACTTTTAGTTTTTGGTGGATTTTTCCTCTCCACCAACAATATGGCCAGAAGCACTGATTTCCAAAGTAAGATGCTGATGGTGCAGTTTTAAATCCAGTTTTTAAGTAGTTATATTCTTGTGTTACAGAAAGTGACAATCTCAAGAAATTCTTGGTTGAGGAAGGGAATCACATATGTACATAGATGTTTTACAACAAAAAGTATGGTAAATCAATAGGGACATGAAAAAAAAATCAAAGCACAGCAGGTGGTCTTGCCCCAGGGTTGTAGCATACAGGTAAGATATCTTGTCATAAAGTTTGCATTCCTAAGAACCTGAAGGGCATAAATGCCATAAAGAGAAAGTGTAATTGTTTAATATTGCTCAAAGTCAGGCTTGCCACCAGGAATTCCGGGCCCAAAGACAACACATCAATAGGCCCCTATCCTATTCCCCTCCCTTGAAGGGAGTCACAAGCCATCTCCCTCCCCATGCAGAGAAACCCCAAGCACCTCCTCTCAGAGAACCCTCTGGTCAGTTGCTGCCCCATCCTCCACCTGCCCAGAGGTTCCCCTCCCACTCTCCTTTCTCTCTGTGCCCACCACCCCATCTACCCCATCCAGCTCTGCCCTGCAGCAGACCACTCCTGTGCCTCTCCTCAGCTCCTTTCTCCCAGCTGTCCCTGCCTATGCCTGCTTACGCCCCTCTGCCCTTTTGCCTTTCCAGCCTGGTTCCACCACCCCCCTGGGCCCTTTCTCCCTGAAGTCCTGTGTCCGACTCTACCCTCAGAGCTCCCTCCTTCCCTTTCCAGCCTGGCTCCCCCCTCCCTGTTCACTCTACCCCTCTTCTCCTGCCCTGCCACTCTGTGGAGCTGTGTGGGAGTTCAAAACAGCAGGGAACTCCTGCCTCCCCCTGCCCCACTGCAGTGCTGCTGGCTGCCACTGCCCCCACTTCCACTCTGCTTGCCTCCAGCCCTGCCCTGCCCCTACTACTGAGGCCCTGCCCCCCCATGGGAGCCAAGCCGCCTCCCCACCATGGGGAGGTGGGGCAGTGCCCTACGCACGGGTGTCCCCCACCACCATAGGGAGGATATGGGCAGGCGCACACCCTAGTCTCCCTGGCCCTGAAGCACAGCGAGGGTGGAGGGCACATGGCTCTAGCCTCCCCGGCCAGGAGCACAGGGAGGGTGGGTGCCAGGGGAAGCAACACTCTGCCCCCAGAACACATACAGTAGGCATTCTGGGGGCAGAGTGTGGGTGGGGACAGGTTGCAGTTTGGGAAGGCAATGCCTTCCCCTGCCTAGCATACTGGCTGCCCATAGGCAGGGCTTAAAATGGGAAGAAGCTCTGGACCCCCTCTCACCCTGCTGCTCAGCAAATCCGAGCTCCGGGACTCTCTGTAGCTGTTGCCACGCTGCTACAGCAGCACTATTTAAAAAGACTGGGTCAACTCCAGGCCCCCTTAATTCCACCAGGCCCTTGTACTATATCCCCCATCCTTAGCCCCTATCAGCAGGCCTGTTCAAACTAATATACCTAGCAGTTATAGGAATAAATATAGTAAAGGATATTTTAATATGACTATCACAGGGTATAATTTCTTAACAATGAGATGTATCGAAGACATGCCAGTTGAGCCAGTTAAAACTAGACTTTACAAAATTTTAAAAAACCAAAGCCAATCCTGCATTGCTAGGAGGCGAATACAGGTTGAACCTCTCTAGTCCAGCACTCTCTGGTCTGGCAACATCCATGGTCTGGCATGATTTTAGTTAATCAGTTGTCTACTTACCATGTGTTTAGCCAAGTTTCCACAGGCCCCGCAAAGTTTGTTTACAATCAGCAGTTCTGGTTCTCTGTGTTCTGTTCATTAGTTCTAAATTACCCCTAAATTTCTTGTAAGAGACCAGCAAACAGTGGAAGGCTGTGTCTAGACTGCAGAGCTTTTCTGGGATACCAGGGGCATCCCGGAAAATCTATGCCATGTCCAAGGAACACGTCCACTTTTTCGGAACAATTTCCGAAAAAGCGGACGTGTTTTTTCGCCATCCCTGTAATCCTCATTGTATGAGGAAGGAGGGATGTGCGGAAAAAGGAGGTTTTTCCGAAATTTGGCCCCGTGTAGATGGGCCAAATTTCAGAAAAGCCTCTTTTGAAAGAAAAGCAGAAAAAGATATGCAAATTGCGGTTTGCAATTTGCATATCTTTTTCTGACTTTTCTTTTCAGTCTCGACATAGCTGAAGTACTGAAAATACTGCTAAGTGTAATCATGTTTTTTATGCTTTATCTACTTATTTCCTTGTGCCAATACAGTACAATTGTGTAGGTTTACATAAGGTATATCAGTACAGTCATTCATTATTAAGCAGCATTTGCAAGTGCTGCTCCATTTATTTGACTCAGTGATTAACCTCTCATGGTTTGGAAAATTCTCTGGTTTGGCACAGGTCGGGGCCCAAGGGTGCCAGACTAGAGAGATTCAACCTGTAGTGTGATTTGGACAGAACCTTTCCATGTCAAACTTTTATTATCTGAGTTCTAATTATCAATACACCTATTTTTGTTTTCACTGATAGAGTTGTTAAGAACATAAGAACAGCCATACTGGGTCAGAGCAAAGGTCCATCTAGCCCAGTATCCTGTCTGCCAACAGTGGCCAATACCAGATGCCCCAAAGGGAGGGATCACAACAGGTAATCCTCACGTGATTCCTCCCCTGTCACCCACCTCCAGAAAAACAGAGGCTAGAGATACCATTCCTACCCATTCTGGCTAATAGCCATTGATGGACCTAACCTCCATGAATCTATCTAGGTCTTTTTGATCCCTGTTAAAGTTCTAGCCTTCACTGCATCCTCTGGCAAGGAGTTCCACAGGTTGACTGTGCTGAATGAAGAAAAACTTCCTTTTGTTTGTTTTAAACCTGCTGCCTGTTAATTTCATGTGGTGACCCCTAGTTCTTTTATTGTGGGAATAGGTAAATAACTTTTCCATATTCACTTTTTCCATACCAGTCATATAGACCTCTACTGTATCCCCTTTAGTCTCCTCTTTTCTAAGCTGAAAATTCCAAGTCTTTTTAATCTGTCTTCTTATGGGACCCGTTCCAAACCCCTAATAATTTTTGTTGCCCTTTTCTGAACCTTTTCCAGTGCCAATATATCTTTTTTGAGATGAGGCGAACACATCTGAACGCAGTATTCAAGATGCGGGCATACCATGGTTTTATATAGAGGCAATAAGATATTTTCTTTTTCTCTATCCCTTTTTTAATGACTCCTAACATTCTATTTGCTTTGACTGCTGCTGCACTCTGAGTGGATATTTGCAGAGAACTATCCACAATGACTCCAAGATCTCTCTCTTGAGTAGTTGCAGCCAAATTAGTCCCCATCATATTGTATATATAGTTGGAATTATTTTTTCCAATGTGCATTACTTTACATTTATCAACATTAAATTTCATTTGCCATTTTGTTGCCCAATCACTAAGTTTGGTGAGATCTTTTTGAAGCTCTTCACAATCTGCTTTGGTCTTAACTATCATGAGCAGTTTGGTATCATCTGCAAATTTTGCCACCTCACTGATGACCTCTTTCTCTAGATCATTTATAAATAAATTGAATAGGATGGGTCCCAGGACAGACCCTTGGGAAACCCCACTAGTTAACTCTCTCCACTCTGAAAACTTACCATTTATTCCTACCCTTTGTTTCCTGTCTTAACCAGTTATCAATCCATGAAAGGACGTTCCCTCTTATCCCATGACAACTTACTTCACTTAAAAGCCTTTGGTGAGGGACCTTGTCAAAGGCTTTCTGGAAATCTAAGTATACTATATCCACTGGATCCCCCTTGTCCACATGTTTGTTGACCCCCTCAAAGAACTCTAGAAGTTAGTAAGGCATGATTTCCCTTTACAGAAACCATGTTGACTTTCCCCCAACAAATTATATTCATCCATGTGCCTGACAATTTTATTCTTTACTGTAGTTTCAACTAATTTGCCCGGTACTGACGTTAGACTTACCAGTCTGTAATTGCCAGAATCACCTCTAGAGCCCTTTTAAAATATTGGCGTCACGTTAGCTATCTTCCAGTCATTAGGTACGGAAGCTAATTTAAAGGATAGGTTACAAACCAGAGTTAATAGTTCCACAATTTCCCATCTGAGTTCTTTCAGAACTCTTGGGTGAATGCCATCCAGTCCCGGTGACTTGTTACTGTTAAGTTTATCAATTTGTTCCAAAACCTCCTCTAATGACACCTCAATCTGGGACAATTCCTCAGATTTGTCACCTAAAGAGAATGGCTCAGGTTTGGGCATCTCCCCAATATCCTCAGCCGTGAAGACCAAAGCAAAGAATTCATTTAGCTTCTCCCCTATGACTTTATTATCTTTGAGCGCTCCTTTAGCATCTCGATCATCCAAGGGCCCCACTGGTTGTTTAGCCGGCTTCCTGCTTCTGATGTACTTAAAAAAACATTTTACTATTACTTTTTGAGTTTTTGGTTAGCTGTTCTTCACATTCCTTTTTGGCTTTTCTGATTATATTTTTACACTTAATTTCACAAAATTTATGGTCCTTTTTATTTTCCTCACTAGGATTTGACTTCCACTTTTTAAAAGATATCTTTTTATCTGTCACTGCTTCTTTTACCTGGTTGTTAAGCCACGGTGGCACTTTTTTTGGTTCTCTTACTGTGTTTTTTAATTTTGGATATACATTTAAGTTGGACCTCTATTATGGTGTCTTTGAAAGGTTTCCATGCAGCTTGCCAAGATTTTACTTTCATTATTGTACCTTTTAATTTCTGTTTAACTAACTTCCTCATTTTTGTGTAGACCCCCTTTCTGAAATTAAATGCCACAGTGTTGGGCTGCTGAGGTGTTTTCCTACCACAGGATGTTAAATTTTATTACATTATGGTCACTATTTCCAAGTGATCCAGTTGTATTTACCTCTTGAACCAGAACCTGCGCTCCACTTAGGACTAAATCAAGAATAGCCTTGTGGGTTCCAGAACCAGCTGCTCCAAGATGCACTCATTTAAGGTATCGAGAAATTTTATCTCTGCATCCCATCCTGAGGTGACATGTACCTAGTCAATATGGGGATAGTTGAAATTCCCCACTATTATCGAGTTTTTTAATTTGATAGGCTCTCTAATCTCCCCTAGCTTTTCATAGTCACTATCACTGTCCTGATCAGGTGGTCAATAGTATAGCCCTACTGCTATATTCTTATTATTGAAGCATGGAATTACTATCCAGAGATTCTATGGAACATTTTTGCTCATTTAAGATTTTTACTTCATTTGAGTCAATTTTTTTTTCACGTATAGTACCACTCCCCCAGCAGCACAACCTGTTCTGTCCTTCCAATATATTTTGTACCCTGGTATGACTGTGTCCCACTGATTGTCCTCATTCCACCAAGTTTCCATGATACCTATTTTATCAATATCCTCCTTTAAAACTAGGCACTCTAGTTCACCCATTTTACTATTTAGACTTCTAGCATTTGTGTATAAACACTTAAATAATATGTCACTATTTATCCGTCTGCCATTTCCTGATGTGTTAGACTCTTTTTCATTTGATTGTGTCTCATATGATCCGACCCATACTTCCATCTTCTCCTACTGACTAGAACATAGAGCATCTCTATTAATAGAACTTCCCTAATAGATGTCTCTGTCTGAACCATGTGCTCCTTCGCACCTGTCGGCTTTAGTTCTTAATTTCAGAAAGGCTCTCTCATAGCCACCAACACCTTTAGTTGGACTGGGGTTTATTATTATAAACAGTGCCAAAATACATCTGCAAAGTCCAAGTGTTTCAATGTCTATGTAGTCATTCTCCCCCACCCTTCATCAAGGCACTCTCAGGCCTTTCTACCCAGTATTCCCTGCGTTGGCAGGCCACTTTCCACACAGCCCAGCTAGCATCTTCACTGGCTCAGGCTCCCCTCAACCCTACCATCCTTCTAATTCTCTACAGCCCTCTCATCCTCACTTCCAGGCTTTCCTACCTTGAATCTTTCTACAAACCTCTTCCCTATTTACCTGCCACGGATCACAGGTCCCAAACTTAGGCCTATAGAGTTGCTAAGCAACAGCCTAACTGCTGCACCACAGTATTCCAAGGGCATATGAGGGAACTGCAGTGAACACCCCACCATCAGAAGCTATACCTATTGCCTCAGCTGGGTCGGGTGACTAGCGGCAGACTGCTGACCTAACATAAAGCTTTCTGTACCTATCCCACCCCTCGTCTGAGAAACAAATTGCTGGGTCTGCTACTGACCAGATCCCTTGAGACCAAGTTCTGCTGCTCTTTGCTCCTGTTACATCTGGTTCCTAGTTCCTATCTTTTTAAGTAGTTTCTGCTCCTTGCTCCTGTTGTCTGCTTCTTTGCCCTAATTCCAGTGACTGATTCCAGCTTGACCAGTGATGTGACTTCTAACTCTGATTCTGGCTTAACCTTGGTGTGGCTACTGACACTTGGAGTGTCTCCTGATTCAAGACTGACCATCGGTGTGGCTTTGAACTCTGATTTTGATCCTTGGTGTGATTTCTGATTGTGTCCCTGACATGGCCCCGTTTCTGACCACCAGGACAGACTGCCCTGTTAGGATGCGTCTACACTGCACCCATAGCTTGAAATAAGCTAAGCAATTTGAACTATGCAAATTGCATAGCTTATTTCAAGTTAATTTTGAAATAGCTTATTTCAAAATTTGGCACTGTCTACATAGCACTTATTTCGAAATTAATTGCTATTCCAAAACATCCCTTACTCCTCGTGGAATGAGGTTTTCAGGGACATCAGAATAGCGAGCCCATTATATTTTGAAATTATGGGTGCGCTCAAAAGACGCGGAATAGCTGCAGTGTAGATGTAGCTTCATGGTCCCAGATGCTACCCAAGAGGCCTGATTGGATCCTATGACCATCATTTCCCCCTCTCCTCTGTAGAGAAAAATTGGCTGTCACAGGTGTCACAGTCACCCTAGTATTACACCATTATGCTTTTTTATTTTTCCTCTTCTCTTTTTCTGTTAATTCCTGTTTGATTTCCCCTTCTTGAATTCCAGTATGTGTTCTCACTGTATCGGTTTTCCTTTTTACTTAGTGCTCATCTCTACTTTATCCAAATGCCTCCCAATGATACTACTTGGTCATTCAGGCTCAGGGTATGTCTACTCTGCAAGTTTTTCTGGAAAAACGGCCATTTTTCTGGAAAAACTACACTTACATCCACACTGCAATTGCGTTCTTTCAACAGAAAGTCGAAAGAACACAGTGTTTTTTCCGACAGCGGTAAACCTCTTTCTACGAGGAAGAAGCCTTTTTCTGAAAGAGCTCTTTTGGAAAAGGTGTGTGTGGATGGGGAAGAAGGGGTTGTTGTTTTTTCAAAAGAAGAGGTCTCCAGGAAAAAGCACAGATGCCCTGGTGGCTGCTCCATCCATAGTAATCACAACTTAAATGAGAGATAGCATCCAATCAATGTGGACTCTATCTTTTGAAAAAGCAGATCGCTTTTTCAATGCGCTTTTGCCGTGTGGATGCGCTCTTTCAAAAGAAGTTTTTCTGGAAGATCTCTTACGGAAAAGCTTCTTTCTAAGGAGGCCTTCAGTCTAGACATAGCCTAAGTGAAGAATCAGCCATGACCCTGAGGTTGGACACTTGGACAAGTGGGGCGTGGTAGTTTCTTGGACACTATCTTGCTCAATACTTTCTTCCTTCTAAGCAACATCATGTCCATCTTGCTTGGGTTCAGCATAAACCAGATGCTGTTCAGTCAAGATCTGATTTTTTGTATGCATCAAGACTCAAAGCAGTGCCAACGATTGTATCCCAGAAAAACTCTGCCACGTCCAGGGAATGTATCTGCTCTTCCGTTTTTGTGTTTGTTTGTTTTTTTGCGAAGAGCATATGGGCTCTTTCAGAAGCCCTGTCTTCCTCCTTTCACAAGGAAGAAGGGCTCTTCCAAAAGAGGATGCTTTTCCGAAATTTGTCCCAGTGTAGATGGGCCAAATTTCAGAAAAGCCTCTTCCAAAAAAACTATCGGAAAAAGGTACACAAATTGCAGAGCGCAATTTGCATACCTTTTTCCAATAGATCAGTGTAGTCTAGACATAGCCTAAATGAGTTATACAATTGAGTGTTATTTTCATACTAGTGTCTCACTATCCCTCACTGGTCTCCTGTGGATACTGAAGAGGACAAATAGTATGGATCCCTGTGACAGCTCACAGGTCTTTGGAGAGGAAGAACAGTTATCCATCACTACTCTCTGAGTTTTGCTGGAGAGGAATGATTAAAGCTATTATAGTGTTGTGTTTCCTGTTCCTGCTATGACATTTATGTGTATTAGTAGTACTTGGAGGTCTACTGTGCCAGAAGGAGATTCATAATATAATCATGGTGCTCTTTTCTGTGTCCATAGCTATAAGGAAACTGTCTTTCAATGCCACTAGGATTTGTGCTGTGCATATCAACCCTAATTGTGATGACTCCAAGGTGATGGGTGATGAGGCATGCTGTTGGAGATTGGTGGTTGTTATTTTCTCAATTATTTTGTGCAGGAATGGGACACTGGAGATAGGATGGTATTAAGAGAAGACATCAGGCTTCCGTGATGGCTCCCTGAGGATAGGTTGGACTATTTCATTTTTCAAGGAGTTTGGCAGCTGTTTTTCTCAGAAGCAGGCATTGACTATTTCGATTAATAGTGGGCTAATATATCGGAGCACTGACACATTTCACAGGTTGTGGCTCTAATATACTGCAGGACTTCTTGCACTTAAGCTTGTGCGATGGGGCCAAAATCAATCATGGGTGGCAGGATGGATACTATTTCTGTTTCTGCTGCCTTGAATGTAGAGCAGTAGAAGGCTTTTTACGTTCTTTTACTGCAGTGGCATAATCCTGTAAGAATTGTTTCTACTGTTGCTTAAACCTAATGGGGCAAGATTGGGGAAATACAGATGGCGAGGTTTGAGGGGTTCAAATTTCAAGGGCAACAGGCCGTGGGGCAGATTTGGAGGGGACCGGGGCAATTCTAGAGGTACATTAACTGGGGATGGTCAGGATTGGGGCAGTTATTTTTACCCACAATTATTTGCTTCAGTTAACTTATGTCCACAGTTGATTGAGAGTGCAAATGAAGATCGGGTTAAGGTCCCTTTTAAAAATTCAGATATGTTGCTAAATGAAATTCTTATTTACTGGATATTAGACAAGGTTTAGTAAACTAAGTGTGTAGTATTCTTTTTAATTACATCATGCCAAACACTTCAGCCTTCATCCACTGGAAAGGACAATCTATTAGCCTTTGGATCTTGTCAGTATGGACCATAATAAACATGCCAACTTAATACTCAAAATGTAGCAGCTTTAAAATAGCTAATTACAATGTTAAATCATGTGTGACATCCTATTAATTTTTTGAAATCACATTAATCATCTAGGTTTGCTTCCACAGTGTTTGCATTTGGAACCCACATTTTATTTGCTTTGTGTAAAATTGGTAAGCAGAATACATAACACAGTACATGTTATGAAATATGAGAATCCAACTCTCAGATTTTGACAAACTAAATAAATATTTAAGATTGCAAAATACAAACTCAGCAACATTGCAATAACCCTGGCACCCTCTAGCAAGGCATAAGGCAAAAAGAATCAAAACAATTCCAGTCTCTATAAGCAGTCTCCAGGGATAAAAGCGTAACTAATGATGAGAGAAGTGCAGATGAGGACATCTCCCTCGCTCTTAGCAGTTTCTATATGGCTATACACCTAACACAAGAGAACAGAATGAAAGACAGTTTCTTAGATTCAAGGGAACTCAGACATACATTTAGTAAACAGTAGTATTAAAACATGACAAAGCTGCCAAGAACTTTTTTTAAAAATGCCAGTGCAGTAAAGAATACAGTAAATGCCTTCTAAAAAGTCATTGAAAAGGAAATACTTCAAAACACTAGGTAAGTTATCCATTTAGAGTCCCATGCTTATCTTTGAGCAGTTTCTCAGGTGACACAGAGTCCTAGAAAATATCCTTGGGTTTATGAATAGGTTGTAGTTGGAGTATGATCCAGGCACTATTGGGCTATGTCTACGTTCGCGGCTTCTTGCGCAAGATCATCTTGCGCAAGTGTTCTTGTGCAAGAAGTCTTGCGCAAGAAAACGTCCACACTGCCATGTGTGAGCTGTGCTTTTGCGCAAGAGCGCCATGGCAGTGTGGACGCCTCTCTGCAAGAAAGCTCTGATGGCAATTTTAGCCATAGGGCTTTCTTGGCGCAAGAAATTCCTGCCGAAGGCCCACACTGGCCTCTTGCGCAAGAGCCCCTGCGCAAGAGAGCTTATACCTGTTAAAAAAGAGCATAGCTCTTGCGCAAGGAGCCCTCTCTTACCACGCCGTACTGTAAATTTACTTGCGCAAGAGCTGGTGGGCAGTGTGGACGCTCTGCAGATTCTTGCGCAAGAATGGCCGTACTTGCGCAAGAAGCCGCGAGTGTAGACATAGCCTTGGTGTGGCCATTTCACTTCTTTAGAAAATCCACTATTCATGCTAACAAAACCCTCTCTCTTTGTATAGTTAATTTCAGGGCAAGAAAATAAAACTTTGCTACCTCCCAACATCTTTCTGGGATATTCTTGACATTCATTTGGAGTTATCTTGATTGGACAAAGAAATCCATTATCTCTATCCACATCTAGGTTCCTGGTAAGCAGTTTGAACTATTTTTCCATGTAAGTAGGCTCTGCTTCTAGGATCAAGTAGTTCAGCAATGAAAGTGATGTTCTCAGAAGCTTCTTTTCCCCTGAGTATCCTAAATGCACAGGAATTCCTGTTCTCCAGTTGATTCTTAAATAGCAAATCATTATTTAGGGAATAATTCTCATTGTATTTAGGGAATGTTTCAGTGAAAATGCCTTTTGAAGTTGTGTAACAAGGTTATGGTATAACCATGCTTTATCACACTTAATATTGGGTTTAGCCCTTATTTTAGTTCTGTTCATGTGCCCATTAATATGACTTAGATGCATTTGTTAAGGATTTACATTTGTCTTCCAGCATTGAGAGATATCATTGGAATATGCCTGGTTTTGAGTGTAGCACTTTTATAAATTCATACAATTTATCATATCAGGAAAGGTAGTGATAACAACTGCTATTTTTAAGCTTCAAATTGAACTTCCCTTCTAGTCCTGACATTCTCAAATGCTTTTTGGGCTGAAATTCCATGTTTCATCTCAGACAAGAGGCAAATCATTTCAGAATGCATAAGCAAAACCCGTGCAGCCATGTTTTGATTTCTACATATGTGAAAAAATACATGTACACCCTGTTTAATTGGTACCACTGCACAAACTTTTCCCTTTCTTGACTGTTTTGAAGCATTCTACTCACAGCATAGCAGTCTTCCTCCAGTCCTCAGCCTATTGTAAAGCTTTAGAATGAATGGTGCTATATACATTGAAAATCCTACCACAGTCACTTTATTGGGCCACTTCACAGGAAACTGATTTTTAGTTAAACTAGGGGGCTGCACCCTGCTCACTACAGTCATAGTCATTAACCCCCCCCTCCACCTCCAAGAACCTGATGATGTCATTCTTTCGCATGGCAGGGAAAACTTTATATCTATATCGAGAGAGAGAGAGAGAGCGAATTAAGACTGCTGCTTAACTGGTACAATGTTAGTAAAAAAACTGTTGTGATATGGTCAGTTTTAATTAGTGCCAAGTAGTTAATACTGACCCTTTTAAAAGTGCCTACCAATCCTACATGCCTTGAATTTTGTATATACTATTGACCTGCCAAATTGAGGAATGTTGACCAAAGTGGTGTTCAGATAGTCATTAAATTGGTGTGAAATTCTAAATTCTGATTTTAGTATTTGAATAGGGAAATAACAAATGTTAGTTGGTTGCCCAGGAGGCTGAGGCTATGTCTAGACTGCAGGCTTCTTTTGGAAGAAGCTTTTCCGGAAGAGATCTTCCGAAAAAACTTCTTCCGAAAGAGCTCGTCCACACTGCCAAAGCGCTTCGAAAAAGCAGTCTGCTTTTTTGAAAGATAGCATCCATTCAGTGTGGACACTATCTCGCATTTAAACTGTGATTACTGTGGACGGAGTGACCACCAGGACACTTGTGCTTTTTCCTCTTTCCTCTTCTTCCAAAATAACTTCCTCTTCCCTGTTCACACACATCTTTTTCCAAAAAAACTCTTTAAAAAAAAGGCTCCTTCCTTGTAGAAAGAGGATTACCAATGCCGGGAAAACCCCTCTGTTCTTTCGATTTTATTTCGAAAGAACACAATTGCAGTGTGGACATACCTTGAGTTCTGTTGGCCTGAGGTTCAGGACTTATTTAGTAAAAAAATTCAAACTCATGTAATTTATAAGGTCTAATGGCAATTTTTATTTATTAACAAACTAGCATTAATGCAGATATCTAGCTGAGGAATCTAAGACTCCAAAGTCAAGAAATGCAGTGTTAATGTTGAAAGCCCAGCCCTAATATTGCCATTTCTTTGTGTAGAGCCAGCAGTGTGCTAGATGCTTCACAAACAAGAAAGAAAATCAAATATTTGCCTCTAGAAGCCTAAGAACTCATTATACCTGACAAACAGGACTTTTTCAGGGTTTATTAATTTAATTGTTCTGGGTTTATTTTTAGCAATTTTACTATTTATTTATATGTCCAAAATTGGAGGTTGGGGAGATTTCTCTTTATATATATTGTAATGAGTAATCTCTTTATAATTTTCTTTAGTGTGTGTTAACATGCTACTGTTTCAAACAGCACAAGGAAGCTTTAATGCAAACTAGCAGGGTCTCTGTGGACCAATTAATGCCCAACACATTAGTGCACTTTAGAAATCAAACCTCTGCATCACTGCACCATGTAGAGAGACCTCTAGATTTCAAGTAACAGTTACCAGGATTTATTGCATAAACATTGATTTTTTTTATTTTGTATCAGGGGTATTTTATCAGTTAAAACCTAAAATGAAAAGCCCTACTTAAAATTTGTTAGTTATCTGACAATAAAAGTATTTTAGAATTTCTTAAAATTTTACTACGGAAAATTACCATGATGTGTAGAATTTTCAGACTTATGTGGATCTTCAAATCTCCAGGAGACAGAGAAAATTAGCCAAGTTGGAAGTAAATTATTCAGTCATATTAATTTTATGGAAATCTAAATTTGAATGTCTGAGAGTTGGAGACACTACAAATTCTGAGGTGGTTTTAGATTATTTCCCATCTTAGCATAGAGATTGATGAGACTCTGAGTTTTATGATTTGTCAGTAGGGTGATCATCTTTATTCAATGGAAACAAGGGACAGTCAACTGAAAAATAAGGGACAGTGTTTTATTTTAAGGGACATTTTAGGGAAACAACATTTTGCTTAACATATCATGGATTTTTTCCCCGAGGTGTACATTTCTACTGCCCTCAAGTATAAAATGCAATTACTTATAAGCTTCAATTTATTGTTCAGACAGTATTTACATCAGTTTTAAGAAATTTCAGTGCACTTCAAATTAAGGGACATGTGTGGATAATGTAGATCAGGGGTCTCCAACCTTTTCAGGCATGAGATCACTTTTTGAATTTAAGTGCAATCCAAGATCTACCTCAAACCCAAATATCCAGGCCCCACCTCCTCTGTGCCACTTCTCCCGAGGCTCCACCCCTGCTCACTCCATCCTCCCTCCCTCCTCCATCTTCCTTCACTTTAACCAGGCAGGGGCAGCAGTTTGGGGTGCAGGCTCTGGTCTTGGATTAAGGGATCTGGAGTGTGAGAGGGGCTCTGAGCTGAGCTTGGGGCAGGCAGTTGGGGTGGCAGAGGGGGTTCTAGGTGCAGGCTCTGGGAGGGTGTTTGAATGCAGGAGTGCTCGGGGCTAGGGCAGAGGGTTGGAGTGCAGGAGGAGGTTCATGGCTGGGCTAGGGTTTTGGGATGTGGACTCTGACTGGGCACTGTTTACCTCAAGTGGCTCCTGGGTGATGGTGCAGGGGGCTAAGGCAGGATCACTCCTGCCCTGGCCCTGCACCACTCCCAAAAGCAGCCAGCAAACTCCCTCCCAAGTCCTGTTGTGCCCCCTCTTTGCTTTGTGGAGATAGGATACAGGGTGGGAGAGGGGGCACCTTGACATCAGTGCCCCTCTTCCTCCCCTGCCCTGTACAGCAAGCTGGAGGCTCCCGGGGGTGCGGAGAGGCAGCTCCAAGGCAAAGGGCAGGAGATGCACAGCAGTAGGGGGAGGGCCAGCTGAAGTGCAGACACTTGAGCAAACCAGTTAGGATCCCTGTCAGAGGCTCCAAGATCTACCGGTAGATCCCGATCTACTGGTTGGTGACCACTGATGTAGATAATGCCATCAATCCAATTTTATGCCAACAAAATATGCCAAAGCAGTATTTGTACCCATAAGTATGTTGATCACATAATGCCATCAAGTTTTTTGGTGTCTACCACATACTTTAAAAAAAAGCCATTTTAGAAATATTATGATGTTTTCTAAAAATTTCACTGATACTCACTTTTATTTTGCCAAGCAGAAGGAAACATGGAAACTGAACAAGATCTGCACCTTTCCCTGATTGCTTTGAGAAGAAAAAGTCAAAGGTGAGTTACTCTGAGACCTCCAACATGAAGTGAAAAATCTGTTTGCTAAAAACAATAGACAAATATGGTTAGTTAATTATGTTTACCAACTACAGTAGAAAAACAGGGTTTAATACAGCTAGGAAAGTGCCCATATTTTTTTAAAACAGGATTTTCCTTTTTTGTGAGAAAGACAAACGCACTGTTATACATTCTATACTGCTTTGGTTATATCTCATAATACTAAGTACTATTAATAATTACATATTTAAGTGCTTATCACAGCAGTATTTGAGCACTCTACATAAACTTAATTCATATGAGGAATGCCCCCAATGGGAATATAGTTCTCCAATCTTTTCTCCTCATTACTTCAAGTGGAGGTAGAACAGCTCCACCTAGCCTTTAATTCAGTTTCTCCCCAAGTTCCAGATACTGAGTTTATCTCCCATAGAAGCTATTTGAATAATTTTGTATATATTTATTGGTAGTTCAGTTGTTGCAACCATGAATTTACTATTGATGTTACATAATAAAATAGAATTTTGTTTGATCCAATGCATTTTTTACTCTAGAATTTGTGATGCAGTGATTCTATCAGCAAATGCAGCAGCTACATCCAAAAGGCCTGGTAATATGTCCATTTGAAGTTTCTATGCTCAGTCTGTACTGAGATGACATATTAAGGATAAAATTACTTTCTGACTTGAATACTTTTACTAAAAATAAAACCTGAATATCCCTCTAAGAAAAAATACAGATTTATGCAAATGAGAGCAATTGCCTCTTTTTTCTCTCTCGTTGGATTACATGATAAATAGAATATAGCTGCTGGAGTAATGTATCTGCTTACTCTATTACTTTTAAAATTGTATCATATATATGTAAACTAATGAATTCTAAATTTCATCTAGGAATATGACCTTCTCCCCTACTTTTTTAAAATCCTTGTAGAGAATATTTATTACTCATGCAAAGTGCTAGACTGCTAGCCCTATAATCTGAAACCCTCAATTTATCCAGTGTCAACAAGGTCCCATGTATTCAACAATTCCATGGCTATGCCATTTGTCATTTAATTCATCCCTTCCTGAAGAGCTATGTGAAAGAATCTCACCTTTCATTTGTTTAAAATAAAATAAAAAAGCTTCTAGCCCTCATCATCATAGTGGTCTGTCAAAACATGATCTGATTATAAACCAATGCAGTGATGGTTTCTGAGTCTGCAGACAGTCTGGAACAGTATATCTGAGGGATATGACCTGCCCCATTCATCTCAATAGGTTCCGAAATCTCTGGAATCTAAATACTGTATAAGTTTAAATATCAATATTAGTGACTATTTCACTGCTGATCATTTCAGCAGAAACTTCCAGATGATGCTCTTAATACATAGTCTAAAGATGCCAATCTGGTGTAGAAGTTTTTAAATATTTTGGGAATAACACCCTGGCTACGTCTAGACTGGCATGATTTTCCGCAAATGCTTTTAACGGAAAAGTTTTTCCGTTAAAAGCTTTTGCGCAAAAGAGCATCTAGATTGGCACGGATGCTTTTGCGCAAAAGCACTTTTATGCGGAAAAGCATCCGTGCTAATCTAGACGCGTTTTGCAGAAGAAAGCCCGATCGCCATTTTCGCCATCGGGCTTTTTTGCGCAAAACAGTCCTCCCCTGTCTACACTGGCCTCTTGCGCAAATACATTTGCGCAAGAGGGCTTATTCCTGAGCGGAGCATCATAGATTTATAAGAAGAACACTGACAATCTTACATTAGATCGTCAGTGTTCTTGGCGCAAATTCAAGCGGCCAGTGTAGACAGCTGGCAAGTTTTTCCGCAAAAGCGGCTGCTTTTGCGGAAAACTTGCCAGTCTAGACGCAGCCCCTGATTGTATCATTCTTTTTCATATTTAAAATTGAAATAGGCCGGTGGGGACTATTTACCTGGCATTGCCAGGGACTAGCAGTATAGGGGGTGCAGGAATCAGAGCAGGGCCTTTTGTATGTAAGGGACTGAGGGCAGGAGGCTAGGAGCATGGATGGGTGCAGGAGTCAGGGTAGGGGATTGAGGAGGGGCTCAGGGCAGTGGCCGCGGATGGGGGGGGTGCAAGAGTGAAGGGTGGGGGCGAGGAAGGTCTCAGGGCAGGGGTGAGGTGCAAGAATCAGGGTAGGGGATTGGGAGGAGGGGTGCTCAGGAGAGCAGAAGGAGGAGCTCTAGAAGGGGGAAGGGGGCTCAGGGCAGGGAGTGGGGGGAGGTGCAGGTTTCTCCCCAGGTCCCTGTTGGGACCTGAGCAGACGGGGGCTGTTTCGCAGCAGCCTCCCCTATTCCCTCCCCCCTGCTGCCTCTGATAGAGGCACTGTGGGGGGAGGGGAGGTAGGGCGGCACTGTAGAGACAGTTAGGGTTGCCAGGTGTCCGGTTTTGAACCGGACAGTCCAGTATTTTAGCTCTCTGTTGGGAAACAAATTGAGAAAATATGAATGAGAAAATATAAATGTCCTGTATTTTCTAAATAAGATGTAATGTAGATTGTGATGTAATATCAAATGTATCCGGTATTTTTGTTGAAACCATCTGGCAACCCTAGAGACAGTGCTGGGGGGGGAGCCCGCTTTTAAGCTAGCTTCCCCCAGCACCAGTTCCCCCGCCCGTGCTGCTTCTATGAGAGGCAGCAAGATGGGGGAAAGTGAGTAGTCGATATTCCAGTCAAGTACTGTGTGACGGGGCGAGGCAGCCCTGCACCGAGCCTGCAGGGCCCAGCCAGGGTTACCTGGCTGCCGAGGCCCCTCCCCCGCAGCCCTACCGAGCATGCCTGGGCTGCAGCTCCACCATAAAAGCCTGGGGAAGGACTCAGTCAGGGGTGGCAGCCAGAGGAGAAGGACCGGTGAAGGGAGCTCCTGCACAGCGGTCACCAGAGACTCCAGAAGAGGCCGGTGGGGACGCGGAGGCGAGCTGGTGCACCCCAGAGACTGCCTGCCAAGGAGACACCGGCCTGGAGGCCGCAGAAAGCTGGACGAGTACATGGGAAGGAACCCCAGTGAACCAGGTAGGAAGTGGCCCAGGGCAGGAGCGGGAACCGCCTCTCCCGCCCCGAGCACCCTGGCGCGTTTCGGCCGGATTGCCCCGCCAAGGGAGTGACCTGCTATCCGGTCACTCACAGGGCCCTGAGCCGGGACCCGGTGGAGTAGGGTGGGCCCGGGTCCCCCTGCCTGGGGTGAGTCCCCTCTACAACCCTAAACTGCGTTTTGGACTCAGGCCGGAGGGCCGTGGCCTTGCCTTAAAGGGCCAGACTTGAACTGCGCTTCGGACTCAGGCCGGAGGGCTGTGGCTTTGCCTTAAAGGGGCCAGACTTGGCCTGTGTTTCGGACTCAGGCTGGAGGGCCTTGGACTTAAGAGGTCCTGCGGGAGGATTAGGCGGGAGGGGCCTAATAGCAAGGGGCCATACTTGCTAACATCCCTAAGCTGCATACCAAATTTGATAGTCCTAGCTCTTACTGTTTAGGAGTCTCCTAACAAACGGACTTACTGATGGATGGACAGACAGATGCACATTTCTAAAATGGACAGATATTGTATTTAGTCTGCAGCAGCTTAATTTAAACTATTCAGAGTGCTGCAGAATCCAGGGAATTTGCTGTAGAACTTGCCAAACTGCACATAGGACCTTCATTATAGATACTGCAGCAATGCAAGTTTCCATGTACTGCAGCATTAATATGCCTTGTTCTTGAAGATAAAGAGGTACAGTAATCACTCCATGTCCATTCATTCCTTGGCCTCTGCTGAAATGGTCAATTGTGATGGAGACAACTGGCAACAAGGAACTAGAATGCAGTCACCAAGTTATTTTTCAAGTTTTTTCTGTATGGGAATTGCATTGTTTCAGTCTGCACTAGTGTACTTGAACTGGTGAATTTTGCAATGTCCACAGCACAAGCCATCCTGTTTCAGATACACACAGCAATTCATTCTGGATACCTAACCCACATTTTCAAGCACAATTCCCCATCCAAATCTCTGTTTTCTACTAATAAAATGTAAATTATAATAGTTTATATTTACAATTTTCATATGAATATTCTGAACACACATAAAACCAATTAAACATGTAATATTTAAAAGGTTATAATTTATATGTGAAACATATATCTGTTTGAAGCCTTGAGCAAAGCAGTAAGGGGAGGCAGCTCAAGGTAATTGTGGGACAGGTTTAGGATGTCTGTTAACACTGAAATAGTCACCTGAAATGCTAATGTGTTCTGTCCACACTGGTATGGCAAGGTGTAGGAGAGCCAATACTTGATTGATTTAAATGTGCATACTTTTACAAAAAAGTATGCATTGCATGGGCTTGATAATATTTATGTAATCTGCAATTCACATTATCAGATACCTAGTCCTATGTATGAAAACTATTCCCTAACTTTTATTTATTGTATGTAGTACATTATTTTTTATATTTAATTTTAATATTATCAAAGCATTGTACGTAGACAAAGAAGACCTGGTCCATACCCCGCAGGAGTTTACATTCTATGTCGGTATTATATAACATAAGATGGATCAAATAATGCAAAGAGGACATTTTTTTCAAATAAGGTTTTATTTTACACAGTACATATGTCTGGGAGTGTCAGTCATTGTTGGAGACATTGAAGAAAGAAGTGAGATATAAGGAAAGGATGTGAAGAAGATGGTGTTGTATGTGAGATCATAGAAAAACGTTCAATGTACAAAACTTTAAGTTGTCATCAAATAAATGTGGATCAGCAGCAGGGTTCCTTCCCCTCTGGATCTGTGGGAGCCAATCTACCTCACTTAGTCTTGGGGCATTGCCAAGAGTCTACAGCTCAGGCCTGTAGTGAGGAGCTGAACGACAAACACAGTTACCCTGACTATGGATCGTACAGCCTACATGAGGCAATAAGTCTGTGGCTCAGACGTGTTTTCAGGGTTGAGCAGCAAAGCATTTAGGTAGTTCAGGCCCTCAGGCAGAGCAGGGCAATGAGTCTATAGCTTGGGCCTGTGTTCAGGTTCAAACAGTAATGGATTTAGGCATCCTGGCTCTGGAGATTGGTCGACAAGTGCTAGCTCCTTGGTCTTGAGAGGGCCGCCCTAGGATTGGGATGGAGGGAGGGTGCAGGCCCATCTATTCCACTGCGCCCCAGCCAAGGCTCTGACAGTGGCAGCAATATTTGTCACTGGGTCTGCTGGGATGCTGACTGCCATGTGTTGACCTATGCTCAAGTAGTGCTGCAGCCAGACAAGGGTCAGCTGTCCGTAGGCCACTTCCTACCTCCCACTCTGGGTGCACCTGATCTTGTAGAGGGTTGTCCAGATTGTCCAGGTAGAAGCGGAGGTAGTGCTGAAAACTCCTCCACCATTAGGTCAGAGTACAGCTCTGGCTGTTTTGGCTAGTCCTCAGCAGCCCAGACGCTGGCAGCAGTCTCCCATCTCAGGAACAAACAGCAGGTGTCTGATTACTTTGGCAGCTGCAGCCCAATTGAGCTTTCAGACCCGCCATTTGTACTTTCTGTCCTGCCCACTGGTTTCTGGTGGGAGTTGTGAGTCTGGCCTGGCTCCACCTACCACGGCTCAGTAAGGGGTTCCTTCCCAGGCAGATCTATGGGAGGCCAGAGCACCTCACTACAATGACAAAGCTGACTTCTGAATGGCATCCCTGGAGAAAAAAAACTCTACATTTTAAGCACTTAAATTATCTTGAATAAATCTGAGAGAAATTATTAATGGTAGATATTAAAGTATATTCCATACAAAAAGCTATATTAAGGCTGCAACATTAATTATTCAAAAGGCAAAGATATGCCAAAAGTAAGATTGCTTATACAACCTCAATTCTGCCATCCTGTTTGCTGCCAGAGATGTCATAATTATCCTTTCATATAATAATTTGCCCTTTTCCCAAGAAACTTTTCTTCAGCCAATGGCCCTCACAAATTGCCAATGGTATCCAACATTAATCTTTGTGATAGATAATCAAGAAAGTACCTATGTAACCCTTCTGCCAGGTAGCACCAGCAGCAGCTAGGGCCGGGTTCAATATCTAGGGGTTCCTCTCCATCTATCCAACACAGAACTGTCTCAAGCCCCCACCCAGTAACCTGAGAAATTCACACACACTCCTAGATGCCTCTGAGAGGCAATGATTCCCCACTTGCAAGCACAGAACCTGAGCGTAGAAAAGAAACTTTTAATCATAGGGGGAGATAAGTAATGTGGCATAAACTTGGGAAAACACCACAGAGTTCATAACCAAAGCATGAGTAAACATTGCAGCACAAGTAGGCTGGGCAATGTCCTTTTCCTCTCAGGTTCACAAGTCCTGTCCCATTCATATGCCCAACCCTTCTCTGCACCCCACTCGCAGTTGCTGCCCTTGGTCAGGGCAGACCAGAGTTCAGAGGTGACCTGCAGAGCTCACCTCCCATCCTGAGAGGGTGGAAGAGTAGGAGGCATCTCACCCACTCCACTGGTCACTCGCCCTCCACCTGCTTGCTGCTCTCTAGCACCACCTTGCTGGCCAAAGAGACTCCAGCATCCCTTGGAATAACATTTTTAAAATAATAGAGACTCCTTATGCAGTCTGTTTTTGTTCTGTCATTAGAATGGGGTGGAGGGAGGGCATAAAGGGGAGAAGAGAAACAGATTGAACTGGTCTTACAGCTCATGCCTGGAGGGCACGTAGACTGCTGGTTCAGAGCTCTGCCCTTCCCCCCAATTGACTTCACTGAGTCAGGAAGGGAAAGCTTTGTCCACTTGAGATTCTTTATAATGACAATGTCTCTCCTGCAAGCATTAGTGGTCATATTTTACAATTCCTACATTTAGGGTTAATATGATTTGTGACCCCACAACAGCCAAATTAGTTACAATAGGCAAAATACCATTCTAACAATTGACTATCAGGCCTATAGCACTGACTGAAATGTATTTACATAACCACACCCAGGATTTCTTTCTCATTCCAGCATGAACTGTATTTACATAACAACAGTTGAATACCTGCCTGTGAAAGGACTCGTTAGTCTAGTCCTCTAATTACTGGCCCCGTCGGGCCTTGCAGGACTACCTCCCTGGCCACTTCCGCGAATGCTGCTCCAGTCAGCTGGGGCAGTAGAGGAGGGGAAGGGGGACTCGGGCCTACCCTCTCTCCAAGTCCCGACCCAGGGCCCTAAGGTCGAGGGGTAGCCGTGCCTCCTCCTGCAACCTGACTGACAGGGTGTAGCCCCTTAAAGGTATGTCTAGACTGCATCCCTCTGTCGGCAGAGGGATACAGATTAGGCAGGTCGACATTGCAAATGAAGCCGGGATTAAAATATCCTGTGCTTAATTTGCATAAAAATGGCCACCATTTTTGCCGACTCAGCACTTTGTCGGCAAAAAGCGGAAGTCTAGAGGGGGATCTGTTGAGCAAGAAAGCCTGCGGGAGACATACCATGTTGCCCGGCAACACCTCCCCGGCTGGCCCCTAGTGTGTCGGCTCTGCCAGCTGGGGCAGCATGCAGTTGCCCAGCAACACCGGGCGGGTTGGCCCCTTGTGCGGCGCCACCAGCGCATGCGCCGGGCCTTGCTGCCCAGGGCTCCCCAGCCCCGTTTGGTGGGACCGATGTTGAGCCATTCTGCTGCCCCGTCTCAGCTGCGTAGGGTGACAGTGTCTGCCCCACATCACTCTGCCGCCTGCCCCCCGTGAGGGGGGAAGGGCTGCAAGTGCGGGGCTCTGCCACTCCATCACACTGGCTTACAGGGCTAAACAACTGAGTGAACCTAACCACACCCAGGATTCCCTTCCCATTCCAGGTGGCTGCATTGGTTCAGACCTTGCTTACACCTAAAAGTCATAATTAAAGACCTCCATTCTCTGTCAGTGTTTTGGACCCCTCACAGTTAGGTTTCAGACCTAATCCTGGAATAGAGACTGTGTTGGTGGCACCAACAGATGACTTCCTACTAACAGTAGAAACAAGAAGATTTTAATATCGTACACTTAGGTCTATCTAAAGCATTTGATGCTTTTGATCATGCTGTACTACTTTCCTTCCACAGATGATAGCAATGGTTGATGGGAAAATGCTGAAACAGTTACAATTTTTTCTTTCAGGACATGAAAGAAAATGATGATGAGTAATGTTCCTTCGCCCTGAGGACATTCATGTGTGATGTTCTACAAGACTCATTTCCTCCTCACCCTTTTAAACAACTACATGCTGTCCAAATAGTATTAAGAGGGACATGCTCTTAAAAACACGTTAGCATCACATCACTCTCTATTGAGGAAGTCTGCCACTCCACATCTTCTAATTAGTTTACAGCCTTTGGATTTTTCCCCATTCCTGGTTACTGCTGAAGTCTAACATAGCTAAAACAGTGAAAAATTATTCTTAACTAAACTCAGATAAAAGAAGATCATCACTTCTAATGGAATGATAATTTGACCAGCATGAGCCATGCCTTTGAGACTTTTCTGTAACTTGTTCCATCTAGGCATGATCAAAACAGACCTCTTAAAAACATATTGATTAGTTCAGAAGGCAGCAGTCTGTCTTCCCAACACCAAGAACACATCATTGTAGTGCTCTGTGTAGTGCGGTGGTTGGCAACCATAAAGTGAGTCATTTCAAAATCTCAGTGGAATTGTTCCAGTGTAGCTAAAAAGATACGCTCAGTCTGTGATGACAATCTCCCTTGGCAGCTATGTTCCTCAGGAATGATGAAGCTGTCAATCCCCAGAATGAAGATCATGCAAGCAGGAGACATCAAGGTCAAGGCTTTGGAACTCATCCAGCCCAAGCCAGGGAAACTAATGATCCAACCGGTGCACCAAATTCAATGATGAATCTTGGTCACGTGCCACCTGAGGCACTTTGTGCATACACTCAGAAAATGAGAGATTAGAATGACCGCAAATTTCACTGCCTTCAGACCTAGGTGAAAAGATGGGTTCTCAACAGAGCTTTCCCACAGCTGCATGAATGACAGCAAAGAAGGAAGAAAGAAGCGAGCAGAGGAAAATGAAAGAGGTGAGTCAATAATGAAGGAAAAAAGTTGTATGAGTGCTGAGAAGAGAGAGAAGGAAATAAAACTCAACAATAACAACAAAAAACCCTCACGTACACAGTTACACAGTTCCAACTGCCTAGGAGCAAGAAGAGATAAAACCATATTATCGGGCTTTTGTGGTTTGTGTTTTTAATTCTCTGGGATGCATCGAAACATTGTGATAATGGATATGGCTATAAAAATGGTTACTTACCTTTCGTAACTGTTGTTCTTCAAGATATATTGCCCATGTCCATTCCATGTAGGTGTGTGCGCGCAATGTGCACACCTCGTCGGAAGTTTTTCCCTTAGCAGTACCTGTTGGGCCAGCAGGGGAGCCCCCTGCAGTGGCGCCAATATATCAGCTAATATATATTCCAGCTGGCCCTCCACCCCTTCGGTTCCTTCTTACCGGACTACTCTGAAGAAGGGGAGGTGGGCAGGATTTGGAATGGACATGAGCAACACATCTCAAAATACAACAGTTACGAAAGGTAAGTAACCATTTTTTCTTCGAGTGATTGCTCATGTCCATTCCATTTAGGTGACTCAGGAGGCAGGGTTGGAGTTCTAACCTTCCACAGAGTGGAGAACAGCTCTACCAAGAGTGGTGTCCTCCCTAGCCTGATGAGCCAGCGCATAAGAGCTGGCAAAGGTGTGGACCAAAGATCACGTGTCAGCCCTACAGATGTCCAGGATGGGGACCTGAGCCACAAAGGCTGCAGAGGAGACCTGTGCCCTGGTGGAATGTGCAGTTAGAGGAGGGGCTAGTACCCCAGCCAGACCATAATGCTCCCTGATTATCCAAGAGGAAATCCTCTGAATAGAGACCAGCTAACCCTTTAGCCTCTCTGTGATTGCCACGAACAACTCTGGGGATTCACAAAAGGGTTTGTCCTGTCTAAATAAAAAGCCAATGCCCTTTAATATCCAGTGTGTATAGCACCTGTTCTTTGCCAGAGGCATGGGGTTTGGGATACAAAACTGGGAGAAAAACATCCTGAGACACATGAAACTGAGGGTACGTCTACACAGCAACATTATTTCGAAATAACTAGCATTATTTCTAAATAACTTAGTCCGCGGTTACACAGCAGGCAGTTATTTAGAAATAATGTTGAAATACTGTCAAGCTGGAGGACTTCTTACTCCGACTCCTGTAACCCTCATTGTACGAGGAGTAAGGGGAAATCGAAGGAAGAGTGCTCTATTTTGAAATAAGTGCTGTGTAGATGCTCCCAATTTCAGAATAAGCTATTTTGAAAGAAGCTACACAATTGACGTAGCTCAATTTGCGCAGCTTATTTCAAGATAAGTCCTGCTGGGTAGATGCACCCTGAGACACCATCTTCGGCAGGAAAACCGGGTGGTGGCAGAGCTGACCTTATCCTTGAAAGAGACTGGGGTGGGGGAGTCTGAGGTAAGAGCCCTTACCTCTGATACATGGCTAGCTAATGTGATAGCTACCAGGAATGCCACCTTCCAGAACTGGTGCAACAGCGAGCACATTGCCAGAGGCTCAAAAGGGGGAGGTAGGAGGCAATCGGGTGAATACTAGGGATGTAGGCAACTAGTCTACTATCCAATGGAGCAAAAGCTTATCGGATAGTCAATGCATTAGTGGACTAGTCACTTCCTCCCCTTGCTGCCTCTATCACAAAGAGGCAGCGGGGGCAGGGGTAGAGGTGGGGACGCTGTGGGGAGCCAGCTTTGAAACATACAATAGCCCCAGCAGGGGCTCTTGTGCATTTCAAAGATTCCAATGCCACGTGGAGTCCTGGGCGCCATGTGGCATTTCATTTCAAAGGGGCTCTTGTACATTTCAATCTTTTAAATGCAGCAGGGGCTCTTGTACATTTCAAAGGTGGAACGCGTGCTAGTCCTTATAGACTCATTGAATAGTTGATGAAAATCACATTGACTATTCCATTAGTTAATCAATCGACACAGATACCAGAGCTAGAAGGCTTCCAGGCACAGGGGAGGGGAACTAGCACCACCCTGCCTGTTAATATAGAACGCTGCTGTTGTATCGTTGACAGGATGAGAATCATCCTACCCTTGAGGTGGGAAAGAAAGACCTACCACGCAAGATGGACAGCCCGCAGTTCCCTGACATTGATATGCAGGTGGGAGTTCCTCCCACCACCACATACCTTGAGTCCTCATGTTTCCCGACATGGGCTCCCCAGCTGGTGTCGTACGCATCCGTCACCAACCAAAGGGGCAGTAGAAGCCTGGAGAATGGGACTCCAGCACAGACCACATTCTCCTGGATCCACCAGTCCATGGAGCGAAGGATGTTGGGAGGAACCATCACCATCCTGTCACAAGGGTGGAAGGATGGGTTTTGGACCTGAGCCAACCACAACTGCAGTAAGCATAGGCGGAGCCTGGTGTGCTGTACCACATAAATATAGGTGCCCATGAGCCCCAGGAAGTACATGCAGTTCCTGGCTGTGGTCATGGGAAGATGCTCGTAGGGCCAGGATGGCTTCCCTGAGGGTCAGGAAGCGGGACCTGGACAGTGAGGCTGTGGCCAGCATTGAGTCCAGATGAGCACCCACATTCAGGAGTTCGCCCAGCTCCGAGAAAAAGTCCCACACCTGGGAAATATGGGCCAGCACCTGGTCCGAAGACAAGGCCTGCACCAGCCAGTCATCCAGATAGGGTAGGGGTGGGCAATAATTTTTGGTGGGGAGCCACTCCAAGTTTTTGGTAAGTGGTCAAGGGCTGCACTTTTCTGTGGAGGGGGTGTGGGGTGTAGGATGGAGGCTGGATACAGAAGAGTGCATGGGGTAAGGGACTGGGGTGTAGAAGAATGGGGTGCAGGGTCTGGGAGGGTGCTTGGGTGCAGGAGAGGATTCTTGCCTGGGGGAGGGGTATAGGAGGGGGTACAGGGTCTGGGAGGGAGCTGTGACCTGGGGCAGGGGGTTGCAAAGGGTTTGGATGGTGACCTGGGGGAGGAAGTTGAGAGGCAGGAGGGCGGAGGTGCCAGAGGCAGGCTGTGGCTGGGAGGCACTTACCTAAGCATTCCTGGCTTGCAGCACCCCCAAGGCAGGTTGAGCTTCCTGCTTGCTGCAGCCCCAGACCACTTGAAAATAAGGGCTGTTCCCTCCACGTGGCTCTCAAGTCTGGGTGCAGGAAGAAGCTTGCGCTGCCCACAGCTCCCAGGCCAATCTCTCAGCTCCGATTGGCTGGCTGTTTCCAGCCAATAGGAGTTGAGAGATTGGCTGAGGTCAGTTTTTATTGGCTAGTTGTTTCTGGCCAATAGAAGCTGAGGATTGGGCTGGGGCCGGGAAGATCACATGAAGCTTCTCCCCAACCCCCCTTCCTGAAGAGCAGAGAAACATAGGGACAGCACTTTAAACTGCTACAGCTGCGTGCCTGAGGATCCTGGCAGGGCTGAACTTTGTCCAGCCCTGTGCTAAGGGAAAAACTTCCAATGATGTGTGCGCACAGCATGCACACACCTACATGGAATGGATATGAGCGATTGCATGAAGAAACAACCTGGGTAGCTTAAAGAGGTGAAAATAAGGGGTGCGCCCCAATGTGCAACTCCAGCAAGAACGACCTGAGCTGCAGGAAAAGCCAGCAGAGAGCAATTTAAAGAACTGGCAGGGATCTGGGTAGCAATAGGGCAGTACCTGTAAGAAATTTAAGTTCTTTTCACCGCTAGTGGCTTGGCAGATAATATAGAGATAGCTAAAATACACTTGAAACTCTTTAATTTGGCAACTCTGGGAATCAGGGTATGCTGGATTAAAGAATTTTCTGGATGAGGGAGGGTACTGTGGGGTCTGGGCATGAGTGGAGCACTTATATGGTGCCCCACTGCTGGGGGCACATGTGGCTCTGCATCACATCACTCCCATCACTATGGGAGCGGCCGGGTAAAAGCCTCAGGAGAAACATGTTGCTGTGCTGCCGTTCCCCCAGTTGCGGGGGTGGAGAAAGGGAGCAGCAATGGGCAAAGCTGCTTCCTCCTCCCCTCACCAGGGTCCATACCATGGGTGTTCCCAGATTAGGGATACCAGGAGTATGAAGGTTCAGGGGTATAGACTTTCATTATGGACCTGATCCAACTCCCATTAAAGTCATAGCAGAGAATTCCATTTACTTCAGTGGAAGATTGATGAGCTCCTACATGATCACAATATACTGCTTCTGTAGTACCTCTACCTCATGTACTCAATGAATGAGGCAGGGGCCAAAAGGATTCCTGGCATGTTCTTGTACATAATCTGTTCTCATTTACAACAGTGTAAAACTGGAATATCTCCAACGACATCAGCAGAGTCAGTCTGAATTTACATTGGTGCAATATGGAACAAAATGTGTCCCTTAGTTCATGCGTTGGTGGTGTACTGTAAATGAGATAGGGCTGGCTGCCAGTAACTAGTTATCATGCAGTTTGCAGATTAAACAATAATAAATGAACAATAACAATGAATAAATCAGAAGCTCCTACATTGAACAAAGATTATAACAATATATTATTAAAATATATAACTGAATTTCCATAAAGTAAATGTTTTAACAGTTGATAAACACAGAAATTGTATTGTGAAAACCTTCCTTTTCACTTCTGTTTTAATATTGGGATTCAATGGAAATGATGATATATGATCATGTAATAAAGACTGTATAGTAATACAAAAGGACAAAGAGAGAAATTTATGACTGTTGTAATCTTAACTGCCATTTCCTGACTTTTGAGTGGTTAACTTTCAACCTTAATGTTCTCTTTACTGAGGCCCCAGCCTTTCAACACTTACGTACATGCTTAGTTTTATTTCCTTGAGCAGTCTCACAGCCTTTTTTTCTGATTTTTTTAAAAGTCTCTCATACTATGATTGTTTTCAAGGTTTACTTGAATTACTTGAATTACTAAACAACACTGAAAATGTCAACTTTGTTGAAAGTGCAATCAATTAAGACCTTAAAGACTTCTCTCAGTTACAGAGGTGGCCTCACTGGTCTGTTATAAACACTTGCATAATTGAGTAGATAACATAGCCATTAACTTGCCTATGGAGTTGTATCTGTCAAAGCAGACCAGCTTAATCTAAAGTTGAATTCAGTAATGCTGTGCTGAATTGCAGTCTATAAAGCCTCTGATTAAGGGTCAGCACATTGGGCTCCTGATTTGATGTCAGCAGCTGAACTTTCTTTGACCTTCTCCCCAGCAGATTCTCTGAGTGGTGCTAAGAATATGTACAATGTCATTTTGCTGACTTTTGCTATGTAGTGACAATTTAGTGTAGCTTCCCCTTAGGCTAAACCAAATTCGGGACCTGTAATTGTGCCTGGAGAATTAACATTTTATTTAAATTTTCTGAAGTAGGGATTTAGGTTCATTCAATTAAGAACATATGCAAATAGGAGGAAAGTACAGCCTCTCCCCGAGTTACGAACGAGTTACGGACCAAACACTTGGCCGTAACTCAATCCGTTCGTAACTCGTACCCCATTGAGTTACATAGCAACTGCACTGTTCGTAAGCGCGGGTCGCATTCGTAACTCGGGGACCGCCTTTACAACCGCTCCATGGGAGCTTTGGTCATAAGTGCGAACGGTCGTAACTCAACCGTTTGCAACTCGGGGAGCGGCTGTAAACCCGTTTTTTTCCCTTTTCAAAATCATCAAACTGTCTACGCTATAAGCCAACCCGATCAACCCATAGAATTGGTTTTCATAATAAAATTGGTTACTAAAATGTATTGGCCCTCAGTGTATCAATGTGAAACTGATGCAGTGTAACATTTTGCTTATATTGTATAGGAAATGATTTCCTCATTGCTTGAATTTTCCTACTTCAGTGACTTTCATTGTCCTTTAATTTATTAATTTCCTTACATTTGGCAGGTCATTGTCCTATTTCTATTGTTGATAGGTTAAGAGGCTTCTTTATGCCCTTGCCTAGGGCAATCCAAATCTCTCCCCCCTCCCAGCAATGAGCATAAAAAGGGAAAAAATCTGCCAACAAGTTGGTTTTCCATTTGCACCAAAAAAAAGCAAATCCCTTTATTAGCAATAGTTACTGATCTTACATTGCTGTCTAAACTTCACACTAAGTCATATAGATATGAACCAGATTTTTTTTTACAACAGCATATGCTAAAACCAAAAAGCTTAATAAAAACCAGACCAGATAATTATACCAATGTATCAACTTTTACCATTTACTAGCACTTGAAAGGAAAAAAGGAAAAAAATCAAATCATAGTAAATAATATCTTATATAACATTTGTAATCACTAGTCTCATAGTGCTTTACAAAGGAGGTCAGTATCATTATCTCCATTTTATAGTTGGGAAAGGGAAATTAAGTCAGATTAGAGGTCCTAATTCGAACTACCTGCTCCGTGCCGCCGCGTGTAGCCGCGGGCACGGAGTTTGGACTAAGGGGGATTTAAAAATGGCGGCGCCCGGGAAGATGCAAATGAAGCCCGGGATATTTAAATCCTGGGCTTCATTTGCAACTCCGGTTGCCCTCATTTGCCTACCTAGCTTGAACTAACGAGCTAGTGTAGACATACCCTGGCAGAGCAAGGAATTAAATTTACATCTCCCACCTCCTACGCTAGTGTGCCCAAACCATTTTTTTTTAAACTTTCAGCTTATTCCTTCCAGTAACATACACACCCTGCAAACCACCAGTCCACCCCTCAAAATGCCATCAATAGAAATCTAAAAATCAACATACAGGAGATATAAAAAGTACCAGTCCCAAACTAGGGCATTTGCTGGACCAGGAGAGTCAGTGCCAGGCCATCTGTTGCTGCTGGCTGCGTGGCTCTGCTTCGGCAGCAGCAAAAGGACTAACATTGGCCAAGTGGAATCTGGGGGTAGGGGGGAAGGGACACTCAGGGGAAGAGGCAGAGTTGCTGCATAGCCCTGCAGCTGAGGGCTGGGAGCACAGCCCTGTGGGAGCACACTGAGCCTCACAGCCACTGGGCTGCATTCCTGGTCCCCACTGCTGGCTGCAGGCCATTCAGCTGCACCCCCAGTGCCTGAGGACAACAGCGACTGGCCTCTCCCTGCCCCCCTCCTAGTGCTGTCCGGGGAAGGAGCTGCTGAGCATGCCCCTCCTCTTTCCCCATTCCGGCTTTTCCCCTGGAATGCTCCAGCCCAGACCACAGATGTTGCCAGATGAGGGAAATTCAGATTATAGAGGTCCAGACTAGCGTAATAGTTTTAGAACCAGAAGTTTAACTAAAAACAACCCTCATAAGACACATTTACAGCCTAATCCTGCAAGTTTTATATAGGTATCCTTCTGTCCATGAGTAGTGCCACTGAGATTACTTATGTATATGTGTGCTTGATTAGGGCTTTGGGGTGCAATTCCTCCCTGTGCAGAGAGCCAGGATAAATTATCTACACGCTTAAATTCTACTTGATCTTAATTGGGCTTGAATTAGATTTGTGGTGCATAAGCCTTGTGCAGGCATTCTGCAAAGGGCTGATTTGAATCCATATCATAGCTATTTCTGCTGGATCCTATGGCACTAAGACCTCCCAACTACTTATCCAGTTCAGCTACTTCACTTTTTAGCAGGTGGTTACCTCACAGTCTTAGTTGTTTACATGAAAAGTATTTTGCATATAATAGAGGGAGGATAAAGATGATGGTTGAAATTGTTGCTATAACTATGTTGCATTCAATATCCATATAAGTTCAAGCCTGCTATAAGCATTTGTTACAAATGGATATGCACAGAACATGTTTTACAAGTTCTTTGTGTACAGCTCTGACTGACACATGCAGCAATTTAATGTTGATTATGTGAAAGTTTCATATTTTTCCCCATTATGAGCCCCCACAGTCTAAGTTAATATGGGACCCAGCTGTCCCTTATAATTACATTTTAATGATTTAAGATGGTTGTTTGCATTTTGGCTACTTGTTTAATAGTGATGACATTTAGATTGTCACAACTAGGCTTTGAAGTTATCAATTTATTTAGACAATCAGGGAACTTTACATCTTTGATGATGCTGTTGTTTGGCTGCAAATTCAAAAAGACATCAGTGCATTGATTTACATAATGAAAGTTATCTTCATAGGGATATGTCTTTGTTAATTCAGTTGTGAATAGGATTACCTTTCAAAAATTAAACAAGCCATGTTTATTTATTGTGTGTTATTTATTGTCACTGTAAAACACATGGGCTGTGTCTAGACTGGCCAGTTTTTCCGGAAAATCAGCCGCTTTTCCGGAAAAACTTGCCAGCTGTCTACACTGGCCGCTTGAATTTCTGCAAAAGCACTGACTTCCTACTGTAAGAAATCAGTGCTTTTGCGGAAATACTATGCTGCTCCTCGGCAAAAAGTCCCTTTGCGCAAAACTTTGCGCAAAGGGCCAGTGTAGACAGCTGAGATTTGTTTTCAAAAAGCCCGATCGCAAAAATGGCGATCAGGGCTTTTTGCAGAAAGCACGCCTAGATTGGCCACGGACGCTTTTCCGCAAAAAGTGCTTTTATGGAAAGCCGCCCGTGCCAATCTAGACGCTCTGTTCAGAAAATGCTTTTAACGGAAAACTTTTCCGTTAAAAGCATTTCCGGAAAATCATGCCAGTCTAGACGTAGCCATGGAGTTCTGCTTCTCATTTCTTGTGATTCTTACTTTCTTTCACTTGTGTGGCAGGGCGTTGCCCTGCACTAGGCCCTTTAAGGGGCTGAGACCTGGAGTTGGTGGGGAGCCCAGCTGAGGCAAATAAGGAGGGCCCAGCTGGAAACTATAAGAGCATCTTCTGGGAGGAGGCAGGAGACCTGCCTGCCTGTAATGAGAGAAACTTTGGCCTAGTAAACCCAGGCTACCTGGCCTGAGGCCCAGGTCTGCAAGGAGGCAGTCATGGAGGTGGCCCTAAAAGGCTGGGCTGCAAGGAGGCAGCCATGGTAGGCCGGGGGAGTTTGAGCCAGGGATGCCCCAGGCTGTAAGTGTGCAAGGCAGGGTTGCAGGAGGCAACCAGGCAGGCAGAGTGGAAGAAGAACTGGGTGTCCTAGGGAATAGGGAGGACCCTGGAGGAGGAGCAGAGGAAGAACAATGACTCCATCTCTCTCTTTCTCTCCCCCCCCCCCAGAAGGGGGCGCAGACCAAGATGGGAGTGGCCACTGCCAGAGGGCAGTGCCCTGAAGAGAACACCTCACCCAAAGGGGGGGGGTGTCAGTGTCAGAGCAGCCAGTTACTTCCCCAGAAGCCACCCTGAGGGAAGAAGCTGTGAAAGTGAGTCAAACCCGCTACAGTTGGTATGCTGATATTTTAATTTTAGTTTCTTTTCATCTCTTTTCCTCCTGCAAATGAACCTGGAGATTGCAGAATCACTTACAGGGACATTTTCCTTTGATACACACTCTCTCAACTACTGGTGGATGTTAGGTACACAGAGTGTAACTTTTATCAAGTTTTTTATAGACATCACAACTAAGGAGTGGAGTGTTTTGAGAAGAGATTTCAAAGTGCATAATGTAGCTTTGTGGATGTTTATGGGGAGATCCTACCAAGCAGGGAGCGGGGGGGAAGGAATCACAGGAGAAAGCTTGAAGGTGCTTGTCTAAACATTTAAACACATGTCAATGAAATCTGCCATCACAAGCTGATGGCAGACGATCATCGCCCACTCAACAGTGAATGAAAGATGACTGGCAGGTGTTGGGGGAAGGATGCAAGTGCTCCTGTGTTAGCCATTTTGATTTTTCAGAAGCTGTTGTCAGCCTCTGACACTCTGTTCTGAAAAGTGTGGGAAAAGGTGGGGTCTGCAGCAGCATTCTAAATGCACTTAAGTGGGATAAGGTTGCATTTGTCAAGGCCAGAGAAAAAGATGAAGCAGTTATCAAGCTATGAGATGAGTTTGGATAAGAGTTATAACTGTGGGTGGCTGGATAAGAAAGGTTGTATCTTAGAGATGCAGAAAGAATCAACAAGATTAGACACAGCCTGGCTCTGACAATCCAGTCAAAGATGACACCCAGCATGAGCAACGGGCAAGATGGTGGTGTTGTCCATAGTGATGGAGAAAGGAGGTAGTGGGGAGAACTCGGGGAGCAAGATTAGTATCTCTGTTTTAACACGTTTTGTTTAAGTTGGGGCTTGAAATGTCACTGACTGGCCAAATGGATATTTCGGTTCTCTGTAGCCATCTAGTGGGGCATCAAAACTTGCTTGCTTTTCATACACAAATATTATATTGATGTGACCAGGATAGGTGGGGATACTTCACACTTTAAACAACACATGCTGTGTGTTTCTAAACTCTAGCAGTGCCCTTCCTAGCCCCTTTTGGGGTGGCTGGTGTCCCAGAGGACAGTAACAGGGAGTTATCAGAAGCAGGGCCATCCCAGGGGAGAGGAAGAACCCAGAGCCACCACCCATGCACCTAAGGCCCCAATCTTTCCTACCTCTGCTTCACCTCACTCCACCACTGCCCCCAAGCCCGTCCCTGCTCCTCCACCACTGCACTCCTTTTCCCAAGCCCCCTCCCCTGAAAGACACAACCCAGAGGACTAGTGAAGGCCTGCAACTGGCTCAGGAGCAGAGCAGGCTGGGGCTGGCACCCACCACAGTGAACTGGAGTGACCCAGCTGGGGGATGACAGAGTAAAGCGGTCAGGGGCTGGTGCACTCTGCTTCCAGTGGCTCCCACTGCTGTTAGAGTGCAGGGGTGGGCCTGACCCCTGCTGCCAGCGCCAGGCCCCTTTGTAATCCCCCCCGGCCACCCCTGAAGCACAGGGCCCAAGACAGCTACCCCAAACTACCTTAGGGATGGGGTAGCTCTGATCAGAAGAGCATCAGATGGGGTGATAGTACTTGTACACTGTCCCCCCACTTGGACACCTGCACAAGCTAGTGTCCTACATAGCCAGATCTTTGAATATAATGGGAGTCACATCAAAGGAGTAGGTCCAGTGTTGGGTGCTTTGCATAAACCTTTAATAAAGAAACGATTGGTTTCAATGTGAAACATTTTCATGAACACATTTCCTTTTATGTTTTTGACTGGCTCTTTCCCTTTAACATTGGCATTATCTTCAAACAAGCTGTTTTTTAGAGTAATTAGATCTCAAAGAAAAGTCACTTCAAGTACAGACCTGTTTCAATAGTTTCCTTAGGGTGATCATGCTGTAGTCCTTGGGCAATATCTAGTGCTAATTCATCTGAAGAACAGGTGAGTGCTCATTTATTAAGGGAAGGCCTTGCTGAAGTCTCTTCAAGTTGATGCACAGAGTGCTTAGGCTATGTCTACACTGTTTACATTAGTGGCATAGTTGCATCTCCGCAGCAATGTTACTGTAAGGTCTCCCAGTGTAGCTGCCCATTGCCAGAAGGAGAGTTCTCCTTCTGGTCAAATTAAATCACCCTCAATGAGCAGTGGTAGTTTTGTCAGTAGAAAAGGGTCTCCAGGTTGAAAAGCACTCCTGAAAGTATTGTGGAAATGTAGAGAACCACTGGTCTAGAGGTTAGTCACAGCAGACTCTTACTCCCAGTTTAAATCACTGTCCTTTATTTAAAAACATTTGGAGGGGGAAAAGGCAAGCCATGTTTATCCTTAAATCTAACAGAGTGTACAAGCAGCATAAGAGATTATATTTAAAAACCGGGCATGACATTATATATATATAGATATATAGATATAGATATAGATATAGTATTCACAAGTGTTTTTATACAAGGCAAAATTTCTTAAATTTTATTTACCAAAATTATATCTAGTCCTTATCTAATCCTTAGTATCTCTATATATTCTTTGAGCAATTTGCAGTCCCCATCTCTTTATTCAGTCAGGCAGTCTCAGGGTGAAGAAATTTCAAGATCCCAACTTTTATTAGGTTATTCAGAATGTCTCAGTTTAACCCTAATTTTCCTTCCATCACCCTAGTGGGTCAGAGCAGCTAGACATCCTCTCAGCCTATCTTGCAGCTCCAAATGGAAATTTGGGCTCACCCCCTAGATTAATGCAACAACTCCTGTGCTTAAAATTATGGGTGGTGGGTATCAAAGGTCAGTGAGCCTTCCTAAACAGGCCTGCGTAGTGTTGCCTATGCTCCACCGACAAGCTCCTCCTGCTTCCTGACAATGCAGACTGGTTGAGATTAGTTGGGACCAGCCTATAACTAGGGACTCCTGGGAAGCTGAAGCTGGTACTTGCACTGTCCACTTGCTTGCCCAGTGCTCCGTGGCTGGGGACTGTGCCACCTGCCCAACAGGGTGCCCAATGCTCTGGGGACTGCACCACCCGCCTGGTGCTCCAGGGCTGGGGGCCATTTGGGTTAAATGCAGCTGGGGTGGTGGTGGCGGCCAGAGGTATCTCTGAGCTCTGTCAGAGGGGCAGGAGGAAAGGGGCGTTGGCAGAAGGGGCAGGCTGAGCCAGTCGCTAGCTTCCCCAAGTCTGCAATTCACCCGCCACCCATGCTTAGAATGGCCTCCTTTCCTTAGCATACCAGGCAGGCATCCATCCTTCGCTTCTTCAACATAGTTTTCCTGACAATAGCTCTTTTCACAGGCAGGGTGGCAGAAAGAAGAGGGACAGTAATGTCCTTTCTGTCAAGCTATTCCTTGAAGGGAAAGTTTTATTTGTTCTTTCTATTAATTTGAGAGGCATACACAGATACTAACATCATGGTGGTCATTCAAGAACCTAGAAAGACTCAAATTCCCCTTGAAAACTCATGTCTCCACCACACCAATTTATAAAATAAATTTGTACAGCGTTCAGAGCTGGAGTTTTCATTCTGTCTGCTTCTAATAGAACTTGTTGTTCGTTTAAAGGAAACTGCTTGTTATCCAAGCTGAAGACCCTGAAGCAGAATTGGCCTGCCTCTTCAAAGGTAGACTCCCATCTGAGTCAAGATCAACCCTCCTCAGCAAAGTTTTGTAATCCAAACATTTCAATTAAATAGTCAACAAAAATTATTTGTCTGGGTCTTGCTGCTTCATGCTCTGAAGGACCGAAGCATTTTTCCTCTGATTTCTTTTTATCTATATCATCTAATTGTAGTATTTTAGTCTTCTCAGATGAAGAAAGACTTCTGCTAAATGGAAAAGGCTATTTCAATTGTTTCATTATCAACTAAGGATATTCACTTCTTGTGAAATTTTTTTTAATATCCCAAAGCATGTCTGGAAACAATGTATTACTATATTTAAAGGTTAGGATCCTGCATATTAGAATAATATATAAAACATCATGACTCTCCTATTCACTTTGTGACAATATTAAGCAATCAGAGTTAGGGCAGGGTTTTCAAAAGCATAAGAGTCCCATTTTCAGAAGTGACAAGGACTATGTCTACACTGCCCTTAAACACCTGCAGCTGGCCTATGTCATCTGACTCATGCTAATTGGGCTTGTGACACAAGGCTGCTTATCTATAGTCTAGACATTTTTACAGCCTTGCAGCATGAGCCCCAGAAGCCCAGGTCAGCTGACACAAGCCAGCTGCAGCTGTTTAGTGCAGTGTAGATAAAATTTATGCAAAGAATCTATTATAGCTGGCAACATGGGTGTTGGGTTGAAAGCCCAGCTGCAGAAGGCAAGACCCAGCCCTTCCCCTTCTGCCCAAAGCCTCACCCACCCCCAGCCTAATCCTGCCTGGCCATGTGGAGTGCTGGGGCTATTGTGATGCCCCTGGCCGGCCCTCCCCAGCAGCAGGGGAAAGCTGAGCTGCCCCACCATGGCCCAATCCCACCACACCAGGCTGCTCATCTGGACTGCCTTCCCCGGGGGCTGGAGGAAGCCAGGCTCCCACGCTATGGTTCCAGCCTTCCCCAGCGCCAGCCCCAGCCTTAGGCAGTCGTTCATGTTGGCAGTTTTGGGAACGCTATGCCTTCTCTTGCCTACATTATCAACTGCCTGTGGCTGGCAAGAAATGTTAGTGACAATGCAATGGTGTCTGCCTCTCACTGACCCATAAGGGGTTAACAAAATCCTAAGGAGGCTGAAATCAGGGCCAGGAAGGCCTCTAAGAAGAGTGGCAGTATAAAGCAAATGGAGCTTGAGGAGGAGAAAGAGGGCAGCAAACACTCAGGACAGAGCAGTGCTACACACAGAGACCCAGGGAGATTATGGCAGTTCCTGGCAGGCCACAGGGATGTTCAGGGAAGTGCCCAAAGAGATCTACAGAGGAATTGGAGGGGACACAGCAAGTGGTGATTATCTACATGGTCCTTGGGCTAGGACCCAGAGTAATGGATGGGCTCAGGTCCCTTCCACCCCTATTCACCACTGAGGACATGGCTGGACTGAAGGAGTGTGATCCTGTCCCCTGAAAGGGAGAAATATGAAGTGTGACACAATTGGAGGGTTAGAACATGAGGAGAATGCCATTATCCTGGGAGTGATGTGGGTCCTTGAAGCAGAAGTGGTGGTGGTAAGACATCACCAGAAGAGGATGCAATGGCATATGATGCTAATCCCCAGGACAGCAAGCAGGAGGTGCTGCAATGGTGAGTTGAACCCCATCACAGACAACAAGCAGGGATTCTTCAAGAATGTGAGAAAAAAAAGATCAGGGATGCTATGGGTCTGCTGCTTATGGAGAAGGCGAGATGGTAACAGAAGATGGTAGGAAGGCAGAGCTGTTCAGTGCCTACTTTGCTTCACTAGTCAAAAAAATAACGTGACTGAACAATTAGTGAAGTTACCATACACAATAGGGAGGGAGGGATGCAGACTGGGATAAATAAAGAACATAGAGATCTTCTGACTAATCTGAATGAAGTCAAATCCACAGGGTCAAATGCTATTCACCTCAGGGTGCTGAAGGAGTTAGCTAAGACATCTTGAAGTCAGTGACAATAACATTTACAAACTCATCTTCACAAGAGAGGTCCCAGGAGAATGGAGAAGGGCTAATATAGTGCCCATCTTTTTAAAAGGGGAAAAGGCAGAGCTGGGGAACTATAGACCAGCGAGCTTGACTTCAATATCTGGGAAGTCCCTGCTTCAGGGACCCACATCACTCTACAGCAGTGGTCCTCAACACAGTGCCTGCAGATGCCATGGCGCCCACCGGGGCATTTATGTGTGCCTGCCTAGTGACCAAGGTTGGCCCGAGCCATTCTTGCGCCCCAGGTGCCCGGCGCATGCGCAGCCCCCGCCCTGGGCGCCCGGCGCATGCGCGGCCCTGCCCCTGCCTGGCCTGGCAGCCCCAGAAGGTTGGGGACCACTGCTCTACAGCAATTATAAAACATTCAATTTGCAAATACTCAGAGGATGAAGGAGTAATCCCTATCGGCCGGTATGAATTTACTCAGAGCAAATCATGCCAAATTAGCTTGATTTCCTTCTTTGACAGGATAACTGGTTTGGCAGAGGAGGAAATGCAGTGGATACAATATATGTGGACTTCAGCAAGTCTTTTGACAAAGTCCCACATGAGATTTTGATAAGTAAGCAGGGCAAATGCAGGTGGATACATAATTGGCTAAACAACAACAAACAAAGAGTAACTATTAATGGGATGATGTCAGATTGGAGGGAGAGCTCAAATGAGGTTCCAAAGGGATCTATTCTGGGCCCAGGTTTGTTGACCATAAGAACATATGAACAGCCATACTGGGTCAGACCAAAGGTCTGTCTAGACCAGTATCCTGTTTTCCCAGAAATGGCCAACTCCAGGTGCCCCAGAAGGAATGAACAGAACAATTAATCATCAAGTGATCCATTCGCTGTTACCCATTCCCAAATAGCTGTTAGGGACACTATCATTGCCCATCTTGGCTAATAGCCATTGATGAACCTATCCTCCCTGAATGTATCTAGTTCTTTTTTTGAACCATGTTAAAGTCCTGTCCGTCACAACATCCTCTGGCAGGAAAGTTCAACAGATTGACTGTGAATTCTGTGAAGAAATACTTCTTTTGTTTCTTTTAAACCTGCTGCCTATTAATTTAATGTGATGGCTCCTAATTCCTGTGTTATGGGAACGAGTAAATAGCTTCTCATTATTTTCTCCTTCCAAGTCATGATTTTATACACCTCTATCATACCCCCTCCCAGTCATCTGTTCTTGAAGCTGAGAAGTCCCATTCTTATTAATCTCACCTCATATGGCAGCCATTCATTAATGATCTGGAGGTGGGAACAGAGAGCATAATGATCAAATTTGCAAATGATACAAAACTGGAAGTGGGGGCAGGAGCCAACATTTTGGAGGATAGAGCTACAATTCAGAGAGATCTTGATAAATTGAAGAACTGGCTATAGTCAACAAAATTAAATTAAACAAACATAAATGTAAAGTGCTACACCAAAGAAAGAAACCACATACAAAAATAAAAATGGGAGATAACTTGCTTACTGGCAGCACTGCTGAGAATGATCTGGGAGTTGTGGTGGATCACAGCCTCAACATGAGTCAGTAGTGTGCTGCTGTTAGGAAAAAAAGAAAATGCAATTTTAGGCTGCAGTAACAGAGGCATCGCATGCAAGTCACAGAAGGTGATAGTACTGCTCTACCCTGTACTGGTGAGGCCTCCGATCCTACTTTGGTCACCAGTGTTTAGAAAGGATCATGAGTAGCTGGTGATCTAGCTGCTTACCTGGCCATTAGGGAAGTCAAGCCTTCAGCCCCTCCCTTTGTGCCCAACTCCCTGCCCTGCCCCGCCCCTTCTCCCTTCCCTGCAGGAGCTCAGAGCATCCCACTGCGGTCTCCAGCCCCAGCACTGGGTGGCCAGGGAGCAAGGCTCTGCTCCCAGTGCACCAGCACCAGTGCTTCAGGCAGTGCAGCCAGCCTTGGTCTGCCAGGCAGCTGTGCTCCTGTCCCCAGTGCAGTGGGGGGCCGGATGAGGCACCAGCCCTGGTGCTCCAGTGCGTGCAGCCTCAGCCCCAGCCGCCATGACTCCCTACAGCAGGCTAGTCAGCCAGCTTGCCCCAGCCAAAGTAGAGTGCCGGGAACTGCAGAAGAGGGCCAGCCCTGAGGGTTGAACGTGCTTACGGCCATACGGACCTGTTTGGGAAGGCACAGCCTTCCTATGCCTTCCACTAGGGAGGTTAGTGACTATTAGATAGTTCCCGATGGCAGGGCCAGCAGCCAGTGTGCTCCCTGCCACCCAGTGCTGCTGCCTCTGGGGAGCCAGTTTAAAAACCAGCTCCCCACACAGATTGGCTGCCTGCCATTCCATGCTGTTGTCTCTGATACAGAGGCAGCAGCACAGGGTGGTAGCAACCTCTGTCCATGGGGGTCTGAGCTCCCTGTGGACAGAGGCTGCAGCCGGGGAGAAGACAGGGGAGGCTGCTGCAAAGTGGCCTCTATTTGCGGTGGCCTGGGTTGGCCACGGACAGAAGCTGGTCCATGGCAGCTGGTCCATGGCAGCAGCCCCTGTCTGCAGGGGGTCCGAGCTCCCCACCACCAGAGGCTGCTACAATTCCCACAGAGCAGCCTCTGTCTGTGTTAAGCCTGGGCCTACCACAGACAGAGGCTGGTCCAGCAGCAGCCCCTGTTCCCAGGGGGTCCAGCAGCAGCCTCTGTCCATGGGAAGCTCGGACCCCCCGCAGACAAGGGCTGTTGCTGCGGATCAGCCTCTGTCCATGGCCAGCCCAGGCCACCACAGACAGAGGCTGCTTCGCGGTAGCTCCCCCACCCCAAGTAGCATTCTCTGTCCGTGGGAAGCTCGAACCCCCACAGACAGGGGCTGCTGCCACCCCACGCTGCTGACTCTGTATCAGGGGCAGCAATATAGGGCGACAAGCAGACAGACTGTGAGGGGAGCGGATACAGAGGCAGCAGTGCTGGGTGGCAGGGGGATCCCCGGGAGTGTGACTGATTGTGCACTCGCTGCTGGCTCCACCCCCGGGAACTATCAAATAGTTGTGTAACCAATAAGATTTCATGCGGTTACACTACTGTTCAGAAGCTTCAGGGTGTAGCAGAGTTAGTCTGTACAGGTAAACTGAAAAAAACAACAAATAGTCTGGTAGCACTTTACAGACTAACAAAACATGTAGATGGTATCATGAGCTTTCATGGGCACAGCCCACTTCTTCAGATGACCGGAATGTTGGATGTCTAGGACCAAAATAAATAGCGGAGACCGGGGGGGGGAGGGGGAAGGTGGAAGAAGGGATAATTGGGTGGGGGCGTGGGGGACAACAAGAAAAGGCAGTAGGTAAAAAACATATCAAGGGAAAGCCGAGTCTACATCCCTACATTGGACAGGACAAGAGGCAATAGGTTCAAAATTAATTCAGGTCTCTTGGGCATGTGTTATGACATAGTCTTTTATGTCATGATCATATACTATTTTTGTCCATAGGACCACTGCATCATTAAGGACTTGATCCTCAATGGATTGGAGACTATCCATTGAGTCACTGGGAGTTTTTCACTGACCTAAACAGGAATAGAACCAGTAAACAGACTGGATGCACAAGATAGCAGAACTAAGGTTGCAAGGGTAACTATAAATCTGGCATTTTGCAGATTTTGAGTTCTTTACTTTGCAGCCTAAATACCTGAAACACAGCATGCAGTTTCCTACTTCTTTTTGCTGATTTACATAACTGTGGGCTATGTAGCTCTTGAATCCAAATGACAAGGCCAGATGCTATAAACTCTCCTCACACAAATAATTCTACTGACTTCATTGGTTTTATTGGCATAAAAAAGGAGGCTTATTCAACCCTTAATCACAATAAGAGCCCCTTGTTTGTAAAATGCAAAAAAAAAAAAAAAAAAAATCTTACTTTAAGCAGGTCAGTTTCTAATGTTCTCATATTTAATATACTTTTTGCTGATGCTGTGCAAATATTAGGCATTTCTTTTTTCAGCTTCAAAATAAGATCAGATATGACCCGTATTATAAAAAATTGTTGCATTTAGGTTGACAATATCTGCACTAAAAATGATAATTTTTCAACAGTCAAATTAAAAATTCCTGACAAACAGGTTAAAGTAGTACCCACAGTCCCTCACTGCATTGTACATAGGATAGATGGAACTTCCCTGTAGCTAGGGAAGGGGGATGCTCAACCCACCCCCACACACTGCCCTAAGCCCTATCCCCATTCCACTCCTTCCCCAAGCCTTACCCCTGCTCCACATCATTCCATCTCTTCCCCCATACCCACACCTTCCCCTTCCTCCTGGAACTTCCTGAATTCCATGATTCACGTGATTCTGGAAGTCCTAGGGAGATAGGGGAGGAGTTGGTCAGCGGGGCCACCAGTGAACGAGAGGCGTGGTGAAAAGGAGGGGGAGCTTGGTGCCAGTAAGTGCTCAGCACCCACTAATTTTCCTCATGGACGCTCCAGCTTTAGAGCACCAATGGAGTCAGTGCCTTGAATACATAGTGCTATTATTATGGCAATACCGGGACATGACACAATAGTAATAATCTCTATTTATGCTAAGTGTCTGTGAATGAAATACTGAGTCAAATGCAGGCCTAAGGTTTACATTAATACTAAAAGTTAATATGTGTGCAATTGTACACTGCTGCTCCACATTCAGGTAAGGGAGAAACTCAGATAGGTACACTAAGACTATGTCTATATTATAGATTTTTCATCAAAAACCTGCAAGTCAAAACAATTTTTAGCCCAAACTTCCCCTCTCCACAAATACTTTTGGGACTGACAATTTTGTTTTGTTTTTGCAATTTTCAGCTATTCAAAGATATATCAATATTACCACAAAGACACCCTAACTGCCATTTTCTGATTAACTCTCTCTGTGAGCACAATATAATCCAATCACCCTCCTCAAAAGCAAGTATGATTTAAAAAGCGAATGTAAATAAAACAAAACAACAATGGTGAAGTCTATGTTCACTGCTGTATATTTTCAAGTTAATTTCTCTGCATGCCAAGAAAGAACAGTTTTCACACCTTAATAGGAAATTTTGTTTTGCATTTAGACATGGTCCTTAGGCTCCGGAATACCTATCTACTGTATCTAATATTACCATACTACCTCAACACCTCATAATCACTAATTTATCCTTCCAACATCTCTGTGAGGTTGGATAAAACTAACATTTCTAGTTTACAGATAAGGAATTGAGGAACAATAAGATTAAGGGACTTGCTCAAGAAGTCTGTGGTGAAGCTAAGGTAATTAAGGATTTTGAGTTCCTTTCTCTTTAAATACAAGCTGAACTTCAGTAATGGGATTTGGAATTGGATCCTTAGGATATGTCTAGACTGCATCCCTCTGTTGGCAGAGGGATGCAGATTAGGTAGGTCGACATTGCAAATGAGGCAGGGATTTAAATATCCGCTCTAATTTGCAGAGAAATGGCCATCGCATTTTGTTAACTCAGCACTTTGTCAGCAAAAGCGGCAGTCTAGAGGGGCTCTGCTGAGAGAAAGCCTTTTCGACAGATCCCTTATGCCTCCTGCAAGGAGGTTTACGGGATCTGTCTAAAAGGCTTTCTTTCTCGACAGATCCCCTCTAGACTGCTGCTTTTTGCCAACAAAGTGCTGAGTCGGCAACACGCGGTGGCCATTTTTATGCAAATTAGGAGCAGGATATTTAAATCCCTGCCTCATTTGCAATGTCGACCTGCCTAATCTGCATCCCTCTGCTGACAGAGGGATGCAGTCTAGACATACCCTTAGTGTATAGCAAAGCATTGTATTGATTATTGTTAGGAATGAGTGATTTGTGGTCCTTTTTAATGAAACTTACAATTGAATTATGATGGCTAGAAAGTAGATAATGCTATTATAGAAATCTTATCAATTCTTAAAAATCAGGGTACATATTAAAAATTGTATATTTCTGTCTCATCACTGCAGTTTTGGAGAATAGATAGGATTAGCATGAATTGAGGTAACTGATATAAATGTGCCAAAATTCAAGAGTTTAAAATAGTGTCCTTAAGTGATGGCAGAAGCTGAAGCTTCCCTGTTCTTTCGGCATTTCTTGTTTTTGGAAGAGAAGAATATGCCAAATGTGCTTGTTTTGGCAAGTTCAACTCTTTTTACTTGATTTCTGCCCCGTTTCTAGGAATTCGGCCCCTTTTATTCCTGCCAGTCTTCTGAGCTGTGGAATTTTTTGGAAGGGCAGAATACAATTTTCATATAGCTTTACTGACATACGTTTATAATTTGCCAGTGTTTCCTTTGGTGGTCCAATTTAAGTGCCACATAAATTAAGGCAAAATAGAGTTGTTTACATGCAATTTTGTCTGGATTTTATATGATTTATAGTCACAAATTTGAAGCATTAGATTGAAGAGAATGTCAACTTTTCTAGGATAAACTATTATTTTATGCATTAGTAAACACTCAAAAATGTGTTCTATGATGAGTAATAACTAAACTTGCAGTCCAGTTCATCTTTAATCTGTTGCTCTAATTGCTTTTTAGTGTCTGTAAAAAAATTAAAGTAGTTGAATTCTTAAACTTAGGCTATGTCTACACTATGGAGTTTTGCCAGGATACTGGAGGTATCGCTGAAAAACTCCGCCGTGTCCAGGAAACGAATCTGCTCTTCTGCTTTTTTTTTTTTTTTTTTTTTTGCGGTAGAGCAGACGGGCTCTTTCAGAAGCCCTGTCTTCCTCATTCCACGAGGAAGAAGGGCTCTTCCGAAAGAGGAGGCTTTTCTGAAATTTGGCCCAGTGTAGATATGGCGCGCAATTTGCGTATCTTTTTCTGATAGATCATTGTAGTGTAGACATAGCCTTAGACAACTGGCTACTGATATGCATGAAGTATTTTTCATAAGGATTTTTATCACCCATTTTTAATATGAATAGGTACCAGTAAGGATGATATTTTAACTCTCACTTTTGGGGTAAAAATTATGTAGGATCCTTCCAGCCAGAAGGTGAAAACCTCCTGTCCTTTCACAATTTGTTGGCTTTGTGAAATCAAGAGAAACTGTAGGAAGAAGAAAGGTTCATCATAGAAAAAAAGCATGTCAGAAATTTTGCAATTTACAGGGCTCACAAGTTTTTTTCCAGATCAAAGCAGAAGTTGTAACAGAAAGATGAGCTTTCTGCTTGTTCTATTCTCATTAAGTCTCTGAAATTTGAATGAGCTAATCTAGACAAAGAGAATATTCTCTTAAAAATGTAGAGATGTATACAGTCAAAACTTAGTTTATCCAAGCCCTTTGGGTGAATCAAGTAGCATTAATGTATTAAAGTAAGCATTCTGTGACTATATGAAATTTAATAATGAAAAGAGTATAATCAGTTTTGTGCATGAGAATAAGTAGTCATCTTTTTGGTATGGTGAGGGAATTTTTATTTTTGACCCAGGCTGAATTTAACCATTTTGTAATATTCTCACACTCATCTTACAAAAAAAATGTATAGGAAAGAAATAGTAGTGCAGACATCATAAAATTCTAGGCTGATCTGTTTCTTGTCCTACCTATGGATTTTATTTTTCTTGAGTACTCCCCACAGGGGCTTTCATAGGATATTTCAGTGCAATCAGAAGCAACCAAATTAAAAGCAATCATAACTTTGTAATTGCCAGAAAAAGATTTCAATGAGTTTTTTACACGAGTGAAACTTTGAGTAAATGGCATTGCTCAGGTCCTAAACTCAATTAATTTTTGTTTTTTGGAAAATAAAATGAAAGTGTGCATGCTTTGTTTAAATATTGTTCTGGGGCAGAGCTAGGGATGAGCGGTTCTGTATGCAGGCTGCCCCAGAGAAAGGGGAGACCCCAACCTTTTCTCACTGCAACAGTTTGAGGCCAGGTGAGAAGTGCCTTTCCATGGCTGCTGCCTCCTACTCTCCCCAGAGTGAAGAATGCAGCAAACCGCACACTTTCCCCTCATTCCCTGAAGAAGGGAAACAGCCAGCAATGTTCCCATAAGAACTAGGTTGGAGAGCATCAAACCTCCTTAAAGGGCACCGGGGGTGTGTGTGCCCCCAGTCAGTCCCTTTCACCTGCCTAGTGATTGTCTCTTTTCTGTATGGTTTTATGAGAAGCCATTCCATTCCAGGCATATCCCATTTTCCTGGCACAGCCAAACCCTTACCTTGCTTTCCATTATCTTTCATAATGTAGCAACAATTAACGAATTCATCTGCAAACATCTGAAAGATAAGGTGATAGGTAACAGCCAGCATGGATTTCTAAAGAACAAATCATGTCAAACCAATCTGCTATCTTTCTTTGAGAGGATAACAAGTCCTGTGGGTAAGGGGGAAGAGGCAGACGTGGTATACCTAGACTTTAGAGAAGCATTTGATACGACCTCGCATCACCTTCTTAGCAATAAACTAGGGAAATACAACCTAGATGGGGCTACTATAAAGTTGGGTGCATAAATGCCTGGATAACCATTCTTAAAGAGTAGTAATTAATGGTTCACATTCATGCTAGAGGGTATTACAAGTGGGATTCTGCAAGGGTCAGTTTTGGGACTGATTCTGTTCAATATCTTAATCTACGATTTAGATATTGGCATAGAGAGGTGGTGTTGCAAGTGCTTTGGAGGATAGGGTCAAAATTTAAAATGATCTGGACAAAATGGAGAAATGGTCTGAAGTAAATAGCATGAAGTTTAATAAGGACAAATGCAAAGTACTTCATTTAGGAGGGAATAATGAGTTTCCCACAGACAGAATGGGAAGTGACTGTTTAGGAAGGGGTACTGCAGAAAGGAATGTAGGGGTCATAGTGGACCACAAGCTACAAATGAGTCAACAGTGTGGCACTGTTGCAAAAAAAGCAAACATGATTCTGGGATGCAATAACAGGAATGTGCGCAAGACACAAGGAGTAATACTTCTGCTCTAGTCTGCACTGATTAGTCCTTAGTTGGAGTATTGTGTCCAGTTCTGGACACCACATTTCAAGAAAGATGTGGAGAAATTGTAGAAGATCCTGAGAAGAGCAATAAAAATGATTAAAGGGCTAGAAAACATGATCTATGAGGGAAGATTGAAAGAAATGGGCTTGTTTAGTTTGGAAGAGAAGACTGAGAGGCAGGGCTGTTCCTAACCAATTGGCGACTGCCAGGGAAAATTTGTCAAACAAAAAAGTCGTGGAGTAACCAGGGAAACCTGTGGGGAGGATTCGGGAGGTGAGACGGAAATGCGGTCACAGCCCGTCCCTAAAACGGCTCTGCTGAGAGTGGACACTATAGCAGTTTCAAGTACATAAAAGGGTGTTATAAGGATGAGGAAGGAAAATAGAGGATGATAGGACAAGAAGAGATGGGCTTAAATTGCAGCAAGGGAGGTTTAGGTTGGACACTAGGAAAAGCTTCTTGTCAGGGTGGTTAAACACTGGAATAAATTACCTAGGGAGGTTGTGGAATCTCCATTACTGGAGATTTTTAAGAACAGGTTAGATAGGCATCTGTTAGGAATGGTCTAGAAGATGGTGCTTGATCTTGCTGTGAGGGCAGGACACTGGACTTGATGGCCTCTTGAAGTCCCTTCCAGTTCTATGATTCTGTGATAAGAGGAAGCTATATACTGAATTTGGTGGTCCTAGTTCTTACCATTTAGGAGGACTTCTTGAGCAAACAGACAATCTCAAATATATAGGATTTACAATTGTTTCACTTAGGTTTTCTCTGTTATATTTGCTTTGCTGTTTGGTTGTATTGGAAATTAATGGGTTATGCAGAATGTATACAAATAAATAAAAATGACATATACATCTTGTTCTGTAAGAGGTATAATAATGGCAGAAACACATCTTTGGAAACATAACTGGCAAGAATCCCGTAGCTAAGATTCTGGCCAATAGCAAGATGGACAGTGCAGATCCCTGATAAGAGACCCAGCATTCCCTAGTGGGGATAGAAAAATATTCTGCATTCTTCTATTGCAGAATATGTAACACCTCAGCTTCAGGCTTCTCCAAAATACAAAAAATAATCTCCACAATATATAGCCTGGTGTAATTGGTTTGAGAACATGGAAGTTACAAAACAAGAACTTTTGCATGCAACTTTCAAAGTCTGTACAGGTTGAACCTCTCTAGTCCGGCACTCTCTGGTCCAGCAATATCTGTGGTCCGGCATGTTTTTAGTTAGCCAGATGTCCACTTACCATGGGTGTGGCCAAGTTTACTCCAGTCCCATAAAGTTTGTTTACAGCCACCAATCTGGCTCTTAGTGTTCTGTGCTGTTATTTAGTGCTAATTTACCCCTAAAATCTTCTAAGAGCCCAGTAAGCAGTGGAAGTGTTGGCAATGCTGCTAGACAATATTGTTCTCCTGTACCAGATTAGAGAGGTTCAACCTGTACTTCTTGTATCCATACTAACAAACTCTGCCAGACATTTTTGGATGGGGTCTATAACTCATCCGGCTGGGTTTGTGCAACTTCCATTGGTTTCCTCCTACAACATGCATGAAGTCAAAAACATTGCAGCAGCACCAGTTCAGTCCGCTTTGACTTCATCTCATGCAGCAGTGCTTCATATATAGCAAGTATGAAGCCCCTTCTAGGACCATTAGCACTAGGTATCCTCAGTGATTTCTTCACTTAAGTGTAGACATAGTTCTAGTGACAGTCCTGAAAATCTTCTGAGTGGAAACTGAGATATTAGCTACCAGAAGGCAACATTCCTGGTGCTCAACATGCCTTAACATGGTGAGCCATGTTATTGCAACTGTGAACAAAATAAATGTTATTCAACTATGTTTTACTGGAAGAGGAAGTGTACATCTGTGATGTGGATAAACAGATATGATAGAAAAAATTTATAAGGGAGAAATCAATGACAAATGAGTAGAGCCTTATAGTTTTCAGACCCGCATCTACACTAGAGCTAAAATCGATGTTATTTGAACATGTCTTCAACACCAAACTCACCCTGAAGGCCAAGTTTCAGAGGGTAGCCATATTAATCTGTTTCAGCAAAAACAAGGAGTCCTGGGGCACTTTAAAGATTAACAAATTTATCTGGGCATAAGCTTTTGTGGGCTGGAGCATCTCACAAAGCTTTTGTGGGCTGGAGCATCTCACACTCCAGCTCACAAAAACTTATACCCAAATGCATTTGTTAGTCTTTAAGGTGCCACAGGACTCCTCATTGTTTTAACCCCAAAAACATTTTTTTCCTAAACTAACTTTACACCTGGCTTCCTTCTTTTTATGCTAACCAGTGTAATAAGCGGGATGGAGTCTGTTGACCCACCCTGCTGGCAATGGGCAAGGAGCTAATCTTGCCCCCATGCTTAATGAAAAACAAGGTGACCGGGGGCTGCCGGCACGTAGTCAAGCCTGCTCCCTTGGCACTCAGGGGCCTCCCCTGAAGCTTTCATCCCAAGTGGACACAGGGCCAGGAAAATGCCTCACAGCCGTGCATCCCCTCCCCACCCTGTACAGGGCTCTCCAGGGGGAGATAACGCGTGTCCCCCGCTGCCCAGATGATCTCCTGCGGGCAATCCTCGCCCAGGGAATATTTCCCTTGCAGTTATAAGCACTTGAAAACAGGTTTCCAATAAAAGCTCTTTCGAAATAAGCCTGTGTTGATGGCATCCAAGTCCATGACTCTGACATTACAGGTAGCTTGATGCTTTGGAAATATGCAAAAATAAAATGTAAGGTGTGCAAGTGTAGGTTGTTGGCATAGAAAGATAGTATTGTACACTTCATTTTCCACTTTGCTGTTTCCAATCTTCTGTTGTTAAGAATTTTCCTCATTTTACTAATGCAAATAGCTGATTAATGCAGGTCAGTATTTTAAAATGGTGTAGGGAGTGAGGTATGTGTGGGGGGGGAGCAGCTGGGAGGTGCTGCACTTACTTGGGGCACCCCCCTCTGGCAGCAATCCTGGGAGGGTGGGGGGGTCTTTGTGTGCTTGTCCTTCTGCTACACCTGCCAGGTAAATTAAAACAGCCTGGGGGCTACCAGTTAACAGCAGCGCAGGGCGGGGAGGGGAGGGAGGGGAGGAGAGGGGCAGAGCAGCTTCCTGCTAGTCATTCTGCTTGGCTGCCTGCACATCTCTGCAGCCCCATGTGATGGTAGCAAGAGTCCCTGGGCCTTTAAATCTGTGGGGCAGCATGCAGGCTGGGTGACATAAAGAGCAGAGGAGCGTGCGGGGTAGGGGAAGAGACCTGACCCTGAACTTTGATGGAGCAGGGCCCTGGGCCAGGAATATTCCTGGTTTACTGGGCACAATGGGCCTATACAACTTGTCACCTAGGATACAATAGTCTACACTGCACGGCTATTTCGGGATACTGGCGGTATCCCGAAATAGCTACCCCGTGTCTTAACAAGCCTCCCATTATTTTGAAATATTTTTTGAAATAATGGGCTGCTGTTTCGGCATCTCTGCAACCAGGCTGGCCCAAGCCCTTTTGGCGCCCTGGGCCCGGGCACACGGCGCCGCCCCCGGGCGCATGTGCGGCCTTCCCCCCCCCCCCAGGGTGCACGGGCCCACTCCCAGGGCACACAGCGCATGCATGGGCCGGCCACGGCCACTGGCGCACAGCCTGGGGCCCGCCCCCGGGGCACACGGTGCATGCGCTGCCCGGCCTGGCCTGGCCAGCGCTGCTGGCACGCGCACCGGGCCGTGCAGGGCCCCGCGGCTGTGGGGGGAAGGGCGCTGCTGGCCGGCGCTGCGGGAGCCGGGCGCGCGGCGCCTGATGGCAGCTGTAAGGGACACGCGCACCCCTTACACCTGCCATCAGGCGCCCCCCATCAGTTGGCGCCCTGGGCAGCTGCCCGGCTTGCCCATGCTTCAGTCCGGCCCTGTCTGTAACCCTTGTTCTACAAGGGTTCAGGGATCTCTTGAAATAGTGCATTATTTCAAAATTTGCCACTGGTTAGACATGCCAAATTTCAGAATAAGCTATTTTGAAATAGAATCAAAATAAGATATGCAATTTTCTGTGTAGATGCACCTCTAGGCTTGGGAAGTAGCTGTTGAAACTATCAAATTTTGCTGTGCTGCTTTGTCTTCAGAAAACTTTGGGAAACCTGGGCAAAGAGATCAATATTCTCTTTCCTGGATTAAGTTTTCATTCTCTCTATATGTATGCAATGTGCTAACTTTTGGACATGGCATTCAATTGATTCTAAAATGTCCGGGAGTGTTCTGGGCACTGATGGCCAGAACATAACTGATTTAAGAAGCAGTGAGAAAATAAAAAATGAGTGAAACACATAGCTCCTGATTAGCTGAGTCACAGCTTCTTCAATGGTCTATAGACCAAACAACTGTTTGATGGAACCAATACATGCCTTGAACATAACAATACCCCATCTCATCTCTACTCATTCTTCCAATACAACATAACATGTTATAGCTAAGCAGGTCAAACTTTTTAAGTGTAGAGCTAGTATAAGGGTTTGTCTACATTAGAAACAATACAGCAGCACAAACTAGATTAGAACTATTGTTAGGGTAAGAATTTTCATTTTACAAGGTTTCTTAATGTATCAGGCTAAATTGACATATTTTGTTTATTTTGGCTTAGTATCTCTCTTTGATCTGTGTGTGTTGACTTGCAGTCACTTAAATTCTACTTTTTATACTGAATAAAACACTTCTGTTATCAAGATCCATCTAAATTCTACTGAGGGAGAGCCACAGCTGTGCTCTTTCATTGATGGAAAAGAGCAAGCATTTTGAGTTTTCTGTGTGGAACATTTTATACAGAATAAGACCGATTTATTTGGGATTTTGGTCTTTTTTGAGGATTCTTTTCTTGGATAAGATAAAGGCCTATAGCAGTGTTTCTTAAAATTTTTAAGACTGAGGAACACCAAACAATAATTTTTTTATGAGGAACACCAAGGATTTTTTGTTCACAAAAAAAAAAAAAAAAAAAAAAAAAAAAGGTTGGGAGGATGGGGGGGGAAAGTTATTGAGCAAAAATAAAGATTGCCTGTCCCTTTAAGGGCAGCCATTTTGAACTCTGTTGTTCTCCGTGGCACACCTCTAACTGCCTTGCTGCACACTGGTGTGCCTCGGAACACAGTTTAAGAAACACTGGCCTATAGTTAAGCCCTTGCAGAGTTGAGCTGGTTCAGTATCTGTGTTGCTCTGCAGAAGGGCTGTTATCCCGAACTCTGTGCCTTTGGTGTGGGAGAACAGAACTTCTGGCCCAGCACGATAGGGTGGTGGGGCACCCCGAAGGGCAGATAGGTGGGCACAGTGGCATGATCAGCACACTGTGTGACAGCCCCAAAGACACCTCTGCAATCAATCCCGTCACAATCCTCTTATTTGTTTGTTGCTCTTCTCTGAACCCCAGCTAATATCTTATGAAACAAGGTGTCCATAAGTAATAATCCTGACATGATTACCATAACACTTAGCATTGCTGTTTTGCTGTAAATAAGGAATTTTTCATCCCCATATTTCAGACCACAGTTTGCTAGTTTAAAGACATGCTGTCTGGTTAAAATTATTTTTTTTAGGTACTACATTTTGTAGGAGTGCTGTCTGATAAAGTTAAAGAATTTTAGGAGTTGTCTACACTGGCACTTTCATTGGCAAAACTTTTGTCAGTCTAGGGTATAAGGAAACATGACCCTGCCCAACAGAAGTTACCCTGACAAAAGCTCTGATATGGATGGTGCTATTTCAGTGTGAGATGCTCTCCTACTGGCACAGATACTGCCTCTCAGTGGGATGGGTGGGAGAGACCTATCCCACTTGCATCGAGTGGCTATGCATGAGACCTTACAGTGGCGCAGTTGCAGTGGTACATCTGTGCTAGGGATGTTAAATTGCGATTAATCAGCTAATCGAGAAGTTGATGGAATTTCTATCGACTCCTCAATTAATTGGTAAGTGGGGGGTGCTCTCTAGCCCCACTACAGCTCTTTATTTTAAATATAGTAGGAGCTGGGTCCCGTGGCCGGAACCGGAACAGTCCCACCCAGCCACAGTGGGGCTTGAGCAGATCCCGTTTCCTGCGGCAGGGCCGGAGCAGCCCCAAAGCATTCTCTTCCCCCGCCTCAGGTGGGGCTGGGTCCAGAGCAGTCCCCCCCACTCCCTGGCTGCAGCCCCTTGTGCTCTGGGCAGGAGGCTGCTCCAGGATTAACGGGTTAAACCTAGCATTTAATCAGTTAACATTTTAAGTGTTATTTAACATCCCTAGTTTCTACTGCAACAGGAAACCCCGCTTCCACTTGTGCATCTGTTATGTCACCTTAACTATGCTTGTATTGTTCCTATAGGGTGGGCAAACTATTTGAAGCATATGGCTTGTTTTTATCCTGCAGATTTAGCACCCTAGATTATTAGATTTTCCTGACACACTGTTCAAAGTTTCTGCCTCATTGGACCACCAGCATCTTCCTTTGTAGAATGTATGCCTCTATTCTGCACAGAATTTCTGCTTCTATTCTGCTTCAGCATTAAGGTAGATAACACTCAAATAATTTACAAAGGTTGTTTGTTCACTGATGTTATAACAAGTGGATACTGCACATGTTCTAACTAGAAATTCTCATGACAAATTAACTTTGTTGGCTCCAGGCTGCTCTTATTACAGTACCTTTAGCTCTTTCAGAGAAGATTGATGACTGTTCTTCTCAGGTTCAAGTTCTCTCACCACTATAATTACTGAAACCATTCCAAAGCCTCAAATATGGCTGAACTGAGACATATCTTGTCTACTGTATCTATCCTGGATGATGGTAAAGGGAAAGGATACTCCACAAATGTCTTATTCCATTATTTATAGAATGTAGACCCAAGACAAGAGTTGAGTTTTTGCTTCCTTAAAATACTTCACTTAAGCAGAGTCCATGTCCTTGTTGTTAGATATTTGCAGGTCAGTCCTTTCTCCAGAAACTGGGGTTTTAATGTAGAGTGTCATCCACTCTACTCCTCGAGAGAAAGTCATTAACACAGCAGTAACAGAATTAATTCTTAATGGTTATCCATGCAAATATTTTAAGGAATGTTACTAACAGGCAATTTAATAATGGTAATCCATTAATTGCGGTATAATATTCTATGGGCTGCCAAACAACTTTTCTGAAGCAAAAAGGGTTCTGTTGCTCAATTTAAAAATAAATCCTTAAATACTTTTTACTGAATCAGTGCAAAACAAACAAAAACAAATGGCTAGAATGTTTAGTTCATACATTTATTTTGTGTAGGTGACAAAAAATGCAGACACGTGGCAGCCTATCTTAAAGACAAACATTTAGTTCAAGCCTATTCTGAAAATTTGTACAGTTTGGAGGCGGTGGCATGTTTTGGAAATCGTTAGAGCAAAACACAAGAAGTCCTTCATTGTTTCACGTCTCAGTAGCCTTTTAATAAACACAATAGAGACTGGAGGAAGAATGTTTCGAACAGTTAAAAGCACTATGTGTGTTAAATGAATTGCATTCCAAAAGGCTCTCTAGAAAGTGTTTGCAATCTGTCTTGTGTGTTTCAAGGAGCCAAATATAAAGCTTCTTGCATGACACATTTTTTTGGATATATAGCTAGTAGGGGTGCAACATTTTGCTTAATTGATTAATCAAATAGTCAATTTGATCAAATTGCATTGACTCTTCGATTAGTCGATAAGGGCACCTCCGCATTTGAAGGTTAGCAACAACCTCAGGGCTGTTGCTACACTTCAAAGGCAAAAGTGCTGCGGGGAGCACGGGGCCAGCGGGGCAGTCCCCCGCTGGCCCTGTTCTCCTCACGGCGTTTCAAAGCAGCAGCACCGCATGAAGCCCGGGGTCAGCAGGGGGGAGTCCCCAGCTGACTCCAGGCTCCACATGACGCTGCCACTTTGAAAGGCTGCACGTGGCATTTCAAAATAGCAGCACCATGTGGAGCCTAAGTTCTGTCCCTGGGCTCTACGCGGCGCTTCTAATTTAAAGCACACCCTCCTCTTCCCCGCACCCCATCCTTCCCCCCCCCCCGCTTCCTCTTTCTGATAGAGGCAGAAAGGGGGGGAAGCAACTAGTCGACTAGCATGTTGACTATCCGATAAGTGTTTGTTTATTGGATGGTTGACTAGTCATTCACATCCCTAATAGCTACTAGGGGGCTGCACCCCTCTGCTTGCTATGCTCGACTACCCCTCTGTCTTGGGCCACTTTCGCTTTGCTGAGAGAGCCTGTTGATGCTGATGACCTGATGATGTCCGTCTGCCGCCCAGCAAGAACATTCTGTCATCCGTCAGGAAAACCTTTTTTTTTATATAGAGAGAGATTATTATTATTTATTCATATTATAATAGTATTCACTAAGATTGAGGCCCTCTTGTATGCGTTGTACAAACTCAGACAAAAGGATGGTTCCTGCCTCAAATTGCTGATAAGTGATCAGTAGCTTAAATGGGAAAAGTATCTAATAAGATAAAAGAAACCCCCTACATACAAGTGAGATTCTCTGCACTCTGATGTGAGCTGGACCTAAATTCTATGGCAAGATTCTTGGATTCCCTAGCATTTTGGTGTAGTAGACTAGAAAGCCAATTGTAGCTATCTTTACATGGATGAGAGAGGTTCACTATGTACTATCTTTTGGGAAAGTGGAATACCTATGCCAGCAGGAAAAGCCCTACGATCAGTGTAGATAGCATGTTCATTGAAGTGTTACAGTGGGAGCACTGTACTGCTGCAGTGTTGTAAGTGTAGTCAGGCTCTATCACTTGATCCTTATGTGGATTACAACTCTTGGACTAGTCTCTAAGAGTCTAGACCAGGGGTGGCCAACCCATTAAACAAAGAGAGCTGAAACAGCAGCAGAAAAAATGCGAAGAGCCGCACCAGAATTGTTGAGAAGAAAAAAAAAAAAAAAAAAAGGAAGAGCTCCCCTCCAGCCAGAGTTGTTGAGCAAAAAAGAAAGGACACTGCCCCTTTAAAAACCATGGGTTATGCTCCCGCCGGCTGACAACACCTTGCCGACGCCATTTTTCTGTGCCAGACGGCTCCCCTACACCCGGTGAACACAGGGAGCTGGAGGCCATTTGTAGGGGTGCATGGGGCAGCTTTGCGAGCCACACTTTCAGGGGTGAAGAGCCACATGCGGCTCGCGAGCCGTGGGTTGGCCACCCCTGATCTAGACATTAGAGCAGAGGTTGTGCTAGATAGACCCTGTTTTTAATGATGCATGTCCTTTGACACATCAAATTATTGATATGTGAGATTGGGCATGTTCTTTTTAGTTCCCCTTTTCCCCCCTACCCACTGCAGTTTTGGATAAGTTGTAGAGCTAATACAGGATCCCTAATGGTGAACAATGGTGTACTAGCTGGAGTGAATTTATGTGTTCAGTTGTATCAAAGCATAAACTTTTACCTACACTCTGGTCTCATATGAATGATTCATCTTTCTCCTGTGTACTGAGAATGCCTGCCACTGATTCTGTTTTACTTACTTCTCTTAAGATAGTACGACAGGGATCTTTGCAATTAAACGAAAGGTTTAAAGAATGAAGTAGCTTGATTAAAGGTAATTTTGTCAGCTTTTTCTTGAACCAATCATAGCTACAAGAAACTGATCTGCGTGCAACCTAGAATAGTCTTTCAAAAATATATGGTGGCTACTGTATGTTGCCTACTAGATGGGTGCTGTGGCTAGTTACTGAGCCAGCAATGAAATAATGAACACATTCAAATCTGTTTTATTTCATTATTTATTTTTATTGGTATTTAAAAGGCATATTTGATGGCCATTGTCACTCTAAAATATAAAACAGAAACTTTAACATTCAAAGATTTCTCCACACGAAAGTATCTTTCAGTCTTTGATTTTTTTTCCCCCTTAACAGCTGACTTGTTTTCTATAATTAACCACAATGAAAGAAGTAGCACACTGCTAAGTTTTATGATCATTAGTATTACTAAAGCAAACAAACATACACAAGCATTAGAATAATAGATGTAAAATAACATGTAGTAGGAATTAATATTTTTTTAAATTGGCATGCCCAGGAAACTTAGACCCAAGAACTTTAAAAGAGTTGGTCAGGAAAATCTCTGACTTACATTAAAAATTAGTATCTGCATCTTAGACTATTGAGGAAATTACTAAAGATTACTAGTAGAGATAGTGTAATTGAATAGTCGTGTAACCACATGAAATCTTATCAGTTACATGATTATTTGATAGTCCCTGGGGACGGCAGCCAGTGAATTTCTTGTCCCACTCCCGGGGAGCCCTCTGCCACCCCACGCTGCTGCCTTTGTATCAGAGGCAGCAGTGCGGTGGCAGGCAGGAGCTGGTCCATGAGGGGAGCCAATTTAAAAGCCAGCTCCCTATGCAGACCGGCTGCCTGCCACCTTGCACTGCTGCCACTGATACACAGGCAGCAGCCTCTGTCTGCGGTGGCCTGGGCTGGCTGCGAACAAAGGCTAGTTCATAGCAGCAGTCCCTGTCTGAGGGGGTCTGAGCTCCCGTTTGCATCTTAGATAACTCAGATAACTAAATTGTGATGCCTCAGGTAACTAATTCTAGGGTTGCCAGGTGTCCGGTTTTGAACCGGACAGTCCAGTTTTTGAGCTTTCTGTTGGGGAAACAAATTGAGAAAATACCAGACATATAAATGTTTTATTATTAAATAATAATATTTTTATTATTAAATAAATTTTATTATTATCATGAATATCAGAACGTAGTTGCATATTGCCTGGCTGTTAGACACGCTCACACTGCGTGAGCGTGTCTACCAGCCAGGCAGTATGCAACTACGCAGTGGGGGAGGGCGGGGCCAGGGCGGAATGGAATCCCTGGGGCCGGACTCTTTCATGCGCTCCGCCAGGACCATGAGCGGGATGGGAAGCTCCCTGGGATCTGTGTACACCCGAGCCAGCCCCACTCCCCACCATCCGGTTCCCCCTGCTCTTCCATCCCGGCCAGCCTCGCTCCCCCTGATCCCCTCCTGGCCAGCCCTGCTGCACCCGAACTCCTCCCAGCCAGCCCTGCTCCCCACTGGCTGGTTCCCCCCACTCTTCCCCCACCGGCCAGCCCCACTCCCCCTGACCTCCTGCCGGCCAGCCCTGCTCCCCGCCGGCCGGTTCCCCCCCACCCGATCTCCTGGGCCAGCCCCACTCCCCGACCTCCTCCTGGCCCACCCTGCTCCCCACCAGCCAGTTCCCCCCGATCTCCCCTGCCAGCCCTGCTCCCTTCCTGACCAGCCCTGCTTCCTCCGCAGCCGGTCCCCCCCGCCATCTGGGATCAAGTGTGTCCGGTATTTTTGTCAAAACCATCTGGCAACCCTAACTTGCCAGAATTTCCCATAATATGCCAGAATTTCCCAGAATTTCTCTGCAGTTAATCTGCATCCAATAATTCTATTGGTTGTAATGACTAAGAGGTAGTGGGAAACTGGGCCTGTGTCAAAAGTTCTCATGGATTAGCTTATTTGGTTCATACCACTGTTTAAAGACTTTTCTTTGCATGCTAGCTAGAACTTCAGTACTTGACTGATTCTCTATCATGCTGCTATGTTAGTCCCACTGTACACAGAGGCAGCAATGCCACAGGAACTTAAGCAGAAGTACACAGGGGCACCGACAGCCTCTACGGGTCCCTGGCAAGGTGGAGGGGGCCCAGGTCCCTACTCCCAGAGGGGTTGGGGGTCTTTGGTAAAAGGCCGGGGGCGGGGGGGGCTGCGGGCAGCCAGGCTGCTGCGCTGTCCAGAATATGGCATGCTGTACCCCAGCAGCCCTCAGAGCTGCACAGAGTGTGTGATGTAGCACTCCTGGGGTGATTTTAAAGTATCTGGGGCTCTGGGTGCTGCCGCTGCCCCTTTGAATCACCAGGCCCCGGGGCAACAGCCACATTTCTCTCCTTCTATTGGTAGGCCTGGAAGTATGGGAGGCCTTAAAGCACGTGGACATTGGGACTCACAGGAACTGGATTCTCCCTGTATCTCTCATATAGTGCTTCTAACACAGCCTTCTAATCTAAACCAGTTAGTCAATTGTAGAATAAGTCCTGGTTCACCAAGTATACTTTGGTTGCTTTAAGCGCGTTTTGTGATGCAAAGCAGCTGACACCAAGCTTAATTGTTCGGTAGAATCTAGTTGTTCTGGTGAATCTGCCTGTGAAAGTTGAACTTTTGTTTTAAATTAAGGTTCATACTACATATCTAATAATTGTTAGAAATTAGTACATGGTTTCTTTCAGTTTGGGCTTCTTGTACAGGTTGAACCTCTTTAGTCTGGGGCCCTGGGAACCTGACAAGTGCTGAACCATGGGAGGTCAATATTGTCTATCATCATTACCAACACTTCCATTGCCTACTAGGCTCTTAGAAAACATTTAGGGGTAAATTAGAGCTAAATAACAACGCCAGATCACTGAGAGCCAGGGCTGTTGGTGGTAAATAATCTTTATAGGACTGCAGGAAACTTGGCCATACACATGATAAGTGGACATCTGGCTAACTAAAATCATGCCAGACCACAGATATTGCCAGACCACGGTGTGCCAGACTAGAGAGGTTCAACCTGTATTGTATTCAGCCAGTATATGATGTTTTAATAATTGAAAACTATTCAGTAAATTCCAACCAAAAATCTGTGCAAAGGTCAGCGTATGTACAGTAAAATCTCAAATATAATGCTCACCGATGTATACTGCGCACCCTGACTTTTGAATTTTATCATAATGAAAAAATCTATACTCCTATATATAATGCGCACCCCGACTTTGCCCATTGTACATGTATTTTATGATACCCGTCATCATAGATACAAAGGCATTGTTAAATATAGTCTATTCGATTGCAAGTCTATGGTATGCCGGCGCATCCTATTTCCTGCCTCTATTGCCGGTTGATTGCACGTGCGCGTACACAACTATAGAATACGCGGCGTTTCGACGCTCTATTACCTTTAAATTTGGTTGATTTTAGTAATCCTACGTATAGGCCTAGAAAAATATAGATTCTTAGTGATACCATGAGTTGTCAATGATCTTACACTGCAGCTGAAAAACTTAAGGTAGTTAGCTACACTGAGGCTCATGGCAACAGAGCTGCCAGCCACGAATTTGATGGCATAGCAGAGTCGAACATTCGACTTTGGAGATGGCGGAAACAGCGCCTGCAAGCATTGCCTCGGACGAAGATGGCTGAGCGAGGTCGAAGTGCTGCATATCCTGAGATGGAGGCCAAGCTGCTTGAATGGATTACTGAGTGTCGACAGCAATGCGGTGGCATTAGCATTGCAGAGGTTCGAGTGAAGGCTTTGACCATGGCGAAGATGTGTGCTAACACAGCCAGGTTTAAAGCTTTGTATGGCTGGGGCAATCGGTTCATGCATCGGCATGGCCTATCGGTCTGATGACGAATGACAATTGCGCAGAAGCTACCCGTGGACTCTCACGCCAAATTACTACAGTTCCAGAAGTTTATCATAAAGCTACACAAGGAGCACAGGTATGACCTTTCATTAATCGTTAACGCAGACCAGACACCTTTAAATTTCTATAATCCTTATGACAGAATGCTTGAAGTGAAAGGTGCCAAGACCGTCTCAATTGCTACCACAGAGCATGAAAAGTTGAGGTTTATGGTAACGCTTGCTTGCATGGCCGATGGAATGAAGCTGCTGCCTTATATTGTCTTTAAGCGCAAGACAATGCCAAAAAATGTTATATTCCCGAAGACTGTTCATGTGTGTATTCACCCTAAAGGCTGGGTGGATGAAGCTTTAATGCTTGATTGGCTACAGACGGTTTGGGTGAAGCGGCCAGGTGGACTTATGAGAAAGTGGTCTGTAATAGTTTTGGATGCATTTCATTGTCATTGGATGCCATCGATCAAGAAAAGGCTTCAGCATGACAAAACAGACTTGGCAATTATTCCTGGTGGAATGACCAAAATGTTGCAACCGCTTGACGTGACAGGAAATGGAACACCTGGTTGTTGGAAGGTGAACATACATTTACTGCAGGTGGATGTATGCGAACACCGACGCTGCAAGACGTGACCCAGTGGATACTGGATGTCTGGCTTCAACTTGATCCCGCTATAATAAGGAAGGGGTTTCTGAAATGCAGAATCTCTAATGCAATGGATGGCAGCGAGGATGATGCCCTGTGAACGGATGATGCACGCAATCCGAGCGACGATGAATCGGCCGAGGGCGAATTAGGTGAAGACGATAATGAGTTGTATTACCTGGATGAAGATGTTGAGGACTATACCCTGGAAGATATTCGTCTGTGCAACGAAGATGATAACAACAGCGAATTCGAGGGCTTCGACGCTGAGTAGAAGATAAATTTCTCTCAATGAAACTGACTATTACCATATTTGTGTGTTTGAACTATTCATTTACTTACTTTTTTGAAAGTCTATATGATTGCTAGTCTATGGGAATAAAATTCAACTTCACATCCGGGTGTCCATGTTTATAACTTATTTTCATAAATGTCAGCAATTAATTAACTATAAACTATTTCATATGAAAAGTAAGACGTAAATTTCATATTATTTATTGTTTTTAAATATTTTAAAGCATTCTAGGAATCTCTGCCATTTCAGTTGATGTTGATTTCATGTTTACTGCCGTCTTAGCGTGGTGTCGGCATAGCGGAGGTTCGTCGTCTTCTGACACGGAACTGCCAAAATAAAACTTTAAACAATAACTCCTATATATAATGTGCACCCCGACTTTGACCCAAAAAAACTCGGAAAAAAAGTGTGCATTATATTCGCGATTTAACGGTATTAGTAACGCATGGGTTTTTTCAAAAAGTAAACTTGTACTTATATATAGCCCCTAAGTGTTATAAACCCAGGAAATTCAAAATTGAGATTGCACTTAAGAGAAATTCAAATATGTTAAGGTAAGAAATGGATGCTTAAGAAACTGAAACATTTAGTGACTCCACAAGAGGCAAAACATATAATATGTCCTGTAAAATGTCTAATCTTGAACCACAAACACTAAAATATCTTACTGATAATACTGTGGTTATTGTGTCAGGTCACTACATCATGAATCCAAATATATTGGGATCAGAGGGAGCCATAAGTTCTCAAATGATCTCGATAACTTCTGATAACTTCTTGGAAAATAAAAATACTGCGTTGAAAACAGGGCTTATCTCTGACAATTCCAAAAGTATTATCAAGTGCTAGGTCCCATCACAATAGTTTTTAAGGCCCCCAATTCTAATAATACAGCCTTAAGCTAAACCAAAATAAGCCACTGCTACTTTTATATCATATATAAATATTCATTTTTCTAAAATAATGGATTTTCTGTGGAAAACTTTTTGAGTATTGTTATTTTGAGAAGATAAGAACTTTGGAAAGCATGGAAATATCATGGGGTAATTTTGAAGATAAAGTTGGAGGTGATGAATTAGATCTTTGTTCCTGGTTCAATATGATTAATACATATATTGGGTTGAAATTCTGTGCTGCATCTCTTAGAGATGCTGTTCAGATTACACATCCCAGTAGGTGGGAAAAGGGATGGCTTTTAATCACTCTTGTGCCTGCTTGATTCTGGGGTGCTCCTCAGTATAATTTAGACAGCCCACGAAAGCTCATGATACCATCTACATGTTTTGTTAGTCTTTAAGGTGCTACTAGACTATTTGTTGTTTTTTAAGTTTTTCCTGTTACAGACTAACTCGGCTACCCCTCTGTGTCTTAATTGTAGCAGCCGGACCGCATATGCCTATTGACAGCTCTGCTATCCAGAATCTGCAGCCCTAAAGTGTTCCCTCTAAGCTGCCCCACACGTGAGAGGCTCAGGACTCCCTGCACAGAGCTGACTGATCAACTGTGAAGCTGTGCTGCCTCCCAGTTTAGAGGGAACACTGATATACACCAGGGCTTACAAAAGTCCTCAGAGGATATCCTGTGACTGTGCTAGAAGAATTCTTCTCTTCTCCCCCAGCCATGCCCAGGGTTTTTATTGACCAGTGTTTCTTAAACTTTTTAAGACCAAGGAACACCAAAAAATAATTTTTATTTATGAGGCACACCAAGAATTTTTTTGTTGAGCAAAAAAAAAAAAAAAAAAAAGGGCGGGGGGGGGGGAAGGGTCGGAGGAAGTTATTGAGGACAAAACGGGTTGGGGGAAAGTTATTAAGCCAAAAAAAAAAAAGTCACCTGCACCTTTAAGGGCTGCCATTTTGAATTCTGTTGTCCTCCAGGGCACACCGCCAATTGCCTCTTGCCGCAGGGTGCCACGGAACACAATTTAAGTAACACTGGTATAGACTCTTTACATCTCTTAAATCATTTTATTTAATATAAATGAGACAAAGAGAGGGTAAGAATCTCTCCCATGTGCTATACTTATGTGGAATTTTTATTGCTATCTTTTATTTTTTATTGCATATTTTTACCACTCTACAAGGTTATTTCAAGAACTATGTTAATGGTGACAGTTTTTTAAGTAAGTTCTTATGTGGAACACTTTACTATATCAGCAGAATTTTTTAATATTGCAAACTGACATAGTAATTTAGATGATCATTCTTGATGTCTCTTGAATATCTGTAAAATTTAGGAAGAAAAGGTAGTAGGAGGATTGCAGATAGAATAAGAATCGAATACTGTGACTGCCTTGCGGCCATGGAAAACTAAAAAATGGAATGCTAGAAAGCTGAGGCCATAGAGAGTAAGTTTCCAACTCTTCGATGACAGTTTGGGGTCATACATTAGTTGTGAGTGGATCAGAGTGGTAGTGGAAATGTGGCTAGCACATTCCTGAACAACATAGATCGGCTACACAGTCGTACATAGGGATGTGAGATGCAAATTGCAGTTGTTCTCACAGGCTCCTTTCTCGACTTCATGGGTCGGTTTTGTGAAAACCTTTGCAACTCTCTATAAGGTCTGTATTCTAGCATTATCTCGTATTTATGGTAAACTTGTGCCTGAACTTAGTTCATGTAAATTGTATTTTTGTCTTTCTTCTGGCTGCAGCTATTATAGTTGATAAATATCAGCAGAATTTGAATATTGCATGTATTTTTAAAAAGCATCCAGTGCGCTCGAATTCTCCTATTGATGAGTTAGAGATAAAATAATTCCATGTCAATTAATATACAGTAAAAAAAAAAAAAAGGAAACTGGCACTTTAAGACGCTCCTCCAGCCCCTGCCAGACGTGAGTGTAGCACGTACCTAGGGAAGGGGCGAACGGCCGCTCCAGCCCCCTGACGCCAGGCCGGAGCTCGGCCCCCCCGCAGCTCGCGGCCTCCCCTCCCCGCTCCTCCTACCTCCACGCAGGTAAGTCCCCTCGCGGTCCCCCTGCAGGCCGCCCCTGCCATGTCCGCCTTCCCCCGCCGCTTCCTACCCCTCACTCTGTGGTTCGTGGCCCCCCTAGCAGGCCACATCCCGGCCCCAGCACCGCTCCCGCTCCCCCGCGCCCCGTAGGTCCCGCACGGCTCCTGCCCCCTTCCCCCCATACACGGAATTTTTAGAAAACCGGCTGGCCCTAATCCTAGGGCGTGCCGGATAACACAGGTTTTACTGTAGTGTTTTTTTTTTCTTTCTTTCAGAGTTTCCTAAATTTATGTATTTCTGGACTCCAACAATAGATGGGAAATTGGAACACTCTTATAATTTCTCAGAATAAGAAGTGATTATGCAGCGAAGACGGAGAGGAGTAGATGTTGGTCTGTTATTGCTCCTTTCTCAAGTATTTCAAGTTGGGCTTGAAAACATTCCACCTGTAACACTTGGGACCCTAGGACTGAATGTTTTTCTGTTTTTGAACCCTCTGAAGCCACTGCCAAAAGTGTGTATCAGTGTAGACCAAGGTTATTACCAGAAAGACTGGCAGCGTTTGCTGCTTGCTCCAATTCATCATGTAGATGATTGGCATTTATATTTTAATATGGTCTCCTTGCTTTGGAAGGGGGATAAAGTTGGAACGTAAGCTTGGAAGCCTATTTTTTTGGGTATATAATTGCGGTATTTTCAGTGCTGATTGGCATTGTGTATATGGTGTTGGAATTTGCACTTGCAGGACTTCTGAATGACCCTTCCTACAAAGTAAATTGTGCTGTAGGCTTTTCAGGTAAGGCATGGAGGAGGTACGGGTTAATTTATTGCAGTGCACATTTATAGAATCTATATAGTAATATATTAATATAGAAAAGGGAAATATTTTCTCTAATGAACATGGATTAGAACAGACAATGTCCATCCCTATTTCTTTGCGTGCTTGTTAATGTATTTATATATTACACTCTTGCTATGCTGCATGCACTTGAATTTTCATTTTCTGGGTAGAGGCATGATGACTCAAAGGACAGAGTTGCAGCCTCAGTGTACACTGCTGGCCAAAAGACTCCAAACTTGAATTCATGTAGTGCATGCACACCAAGAGTGAAGTATATATGAGCAACATGTTTTGTAGAATTTCAGTTACTGTAAAATGAGCAGTTTTCTTTTTCTGTTATACAAATTTTACAGTTTCTGCACAAAGTCAACAGCAAACGCTGTGGAAAATGTTTAAGAATACTGTAATCTTAACATTCACACTCTTGGGGTCTTGTTCTTTCAGCACAGGGCAGACAGAGAACTCCACTAGCTTTTAGATCAGTGGTTCTCAAACTGTGGGTCAGGATCCCAGACTGGGCTGTGAGCCCATTTTAATGGGGTTGCCAGGACTGGGCTAGCTAGGGCCCCGAGATCAAAGTTGAAGCCTAATTGCTGCTTCCTGGGATGGAAACAATGTTCCCATTAAGTTTTTCCGTCCATATGTGGAATAAATGTGGTCATGTGCACCAATACATGTGCAGATGTGCACCCCAGTAGAAACACAAGCTTCTGGCTCTGGGCACTGGGGGCTCTCTCTGCTAATCATCTGGCCAGAATTTGAATCTCCCCCGGGAGCCCACATAAGTGCTCAGTTTACAGGGAACACTAGATGGAAGCCAAAGCTTGAGCCCACTTCCTAGGGCCAAAGCCTGAGGGCTTCAGCCTGGGCAATGGAGTTCTGGTTACAGGTTCCCTGTCTGGATCTGAAACCCTCAGGCTCCAGCTTTGGTCTCTCCTGGTGCTCGGGTAGGCTTAGGTTTTGGTCCCCTTTCCTGGGGTTGTTAAGTAATTTTTGCTCTCACAAGAGGGTCACAGTGCAGTGAAGATGTAGTCCTTAAAATTACTGGCTATGGAGGAAAAACACCACTCTTTTTATTAAAAAAAAAGCCAATACCTCAGTTTTCTCTAGAACCCTTCCTACTTATTTGTTGACCAAGGGTTCACTTGCTATTCTGTGCTGCTGCTCAGATTTTGTTTTACCAACCGTGGCTACTCAGCGTTCTGTAGTATCTTTGGTTAATCAGACCCAGTCATTTATTTTGGCCAGTTTGATTTCTCAGTGCACTAAGTATAAGTGTCCCCAAGGGATACCTTAAAATGCGCTGGATGTTACCAGCAATTTTTGTTTTGGAGTTTTTCGCATTATCTGAACTCAACTATTTCTTTCTTGGTGGTTTTTTTGGTTTTATTTTTAGGAGTATTATTTGCTTTGAAAGTTCTTAGCAATCATCACCACCCAGGAAGGACTAGCAATATCATGGGAATTCGTGTATCCAGCAGATATGCTTGTTGGCTGGAGCTTGTGGCCATTCATTTATGTACCACAGGGTAAGTTCATTAAATCATTTTCAATTCACATTAGAGATGTTAAATATCAGTTAATTTAATAGTTGATTAGCCTTATGAATTCTTATCGGTTAGTCAACTATTCTATAGTCCCCAGGCAGCCCCTGTCCAGGAGGGGGAGGGGTCTGAGCTCTTGGACCTGGCACGAGCCGGAACTGAGCCGGGCTGCCTGCCCACCTGGCTGCTAATACACTTTAAATGCAGAGCTGCAGCGGGGGTAGGTTCAGAACCCAGTGCAAGCTGGGACTGAGCTGGGCTGCTGGCCAGCCTGCTAAAAAATTTACTGGCAAAGGGTGGGGGGGGGGAAATGCGTGTAGTCTATAGCATTAACCTATAAGCTTTTGCTTATTGGTTAATCGACTACACTAATACATCCCTAGTTCACATTAAAAATTAGATCTATTTAGGGTGTTTACGTTGTGACATATGAGCAATGATGTCCAGTACTCAAAATAAATAGTGGAGTTACTGGTAGCAATCTACATCTCTTTCCTCCACACTGTGTATGTTGATCATGCTTGTCAAAGTTAAAAAATGGAATACCTAGCTCAGGGGAGTCTCTGAGAAGTGTGTTGGTTGAAAAGAACAAAGATTAGTTGGGAAAAAGAGGGGGGCGCACACTTCCTTTTCCCACTCACTCACCTTGCTAGAATGAAAAATTGGGATATATCGCACTAAAGGGCTTGGTAGGTAAAACAATATTTATGCATCTGTTACTTTTTAACTGTTCTTCCTTAGTACCAGTCCCCTCTCCTCCCTCATCTAGCTCATTTCATCTTAATACCAGTTAAACTACAGCCTCACTGACCACATTGTATCCTGTGCTCAATCCTCCCAACCCATCCATCTCTTTGTTTAGAATCTTCCTCCTCTTCCTTTTGGGCAGATTTCTAGGAAATTGGTTATATATCAGCAGTATTGGGTTAATGAGTATTGTACAATTCCTTAACCATAATGGAAAATGGTAAATCCACCAAGTTTTATTACTAGTCTGTGATCACCATCCCGTTTCAGGGGGCAGTTAGAAACATGGCACACACCAAAACAATCCCTGATCCTAAGCTATTGTTGTATTTGAAAAGTTCCCTGAGCTGGAAAAGAGGAGACTGAGAATTTAAATCTCCACTCTTAGTAATATTGAAATTCCTGTGGAGTTTACTACCCTTACTATTGACTAGTGCCATGAACCCCCATGTAGGGGTACGTCTACACTTGCTCCATAGTTCGAACCAGGGATGCAAATGTAGGTGACCGAAATTAATAATGAAGTGGGGATTTAAATATCCTGCGCTTCATTAGCATGATCTCTCCAGCACGTTACTCTGCTCAACAGCTGTTTCGAAAGTGAAAGTGCGCGCCAGGACGCGTTAGTTCGAACCAAACCCCTTGGTTACTCATGAGTAGTAACATTAATCCTCATGTTACTACTAACATTAGTTCGAACCAAGGGGTTTGGTTCTAACTAACGCGTCCCGGCACGCACTTTCACTTCTGAAACAGCTGTTGAGCGGAGTAACGTGCCGGAGAGATCATGCTAATGAAGCGCGGGATACTTAAATCCCCGCTTCATTAGCAATTTCGGTCGCCTACGTTTGCATCCCTAGTTTGAACTAGGGAACAAGTGTAGACGTTTACTCTAGGAGTCAGGAAAGAGCTTTCCCCCACCCAGCCACTATTTAACTAAGCTGGCAGAGAATAGTCAAGATTTCTAACATGGCAAACCCAAATTTTATCATTGCACTATATTATATTTCATTGTGTCTAAATGATTGTACTATTTCAAACCACTGTATTACTCACATTCCTCTCTTAGTCTCTAGGATAGTATCCAGGTGCCTGATCACCTGTAATCTATTGCTGAATATTAAAATAGTTTTGTTACCCACTGTGTCAAGTTCTTTTCTGGGGGCTGATCTCAAAAGGGTCTAATGTTTACTCCTGTAGCCCTGTAACGGGGTTGCACTCATCTCTTGTGAGCGCCACCGTGACCGAGTGCATGTGCCTGCACTCTTGCTTTGTTTATGGAGGCTCTTTGGTGACTCAGCCCTCTGACCAAGTCTCTTACAGTCTGTGTGCCAAAATAAAACATACCCCTTTTGGGATACAAGTCCATCAAGGCCTTTCTTGGTGCCCTCTTCAATATCTCTGTTTGAAGAGTAGTGCCCGTAGGGGTTCCTTCCTAGAGGAGAGAACTATTTTCTAGCCTATTTTCGCTGCCTCTGCCTAAAGGAATATTTCCAACATACCGATGTACATCACATTGACCCTGCACTAATCCCACAAGAGGAAGGCTTCTATGTGGACTCCTACAAACATTCATGGGCTGACATTGTCAGCAAACAACATCATATAACATATAACCTCAATCATGCAGAACGCAATGCTACACGCAGCCTCAAAATCAATTTTAACATCATAATCAGAGGCTGACAAAGGAGGTGCTGTAGTCATCATGAACAAAACAGATTATGAACAGGAGGCGACCAGGCAACTCACCAACACCAGATTCTACAAGCTTCTCTCCTGTGATCCCACTAAAGAATACCAAAAAAAAACCTAAAACAACTGCTCATGAATTCCCTCATGCTGCTCAGGAACAAATTTACACTAACTCCCCCCTCCCCTCCTCCCCCCCAATTCCAGACCAGGAGTTTTCTATCTGCTACCCAAGATACACAAACCTAGAAATCCTGAACGACCCATCATCTCAAGCATTGGCACACTTACAACAGGATTATCTGGCTATATTGACTCTCTCCTCAGACCCTATGCTGTCAGCACTCCTAGCTATCTTCGAAACACCACTGACTTCCTGAGGAAACTACAAAACGTCAGTAAACTTCCTGAAAACACCATCCTGGCCACCGTGGACATAGAAGATCTTTACACCAACATTCTACATCAAGATGTAGTGCCCATCTTTAAAAAAGGGAAGAAAGACAATCCAGGGAACTACAGACCGGCCAGCCTTACCTCAGTCCCCGGAAAAATCATGGAGGGGATCCTCAAGGAATCCATTTTGAAGCACTTGGAAGAGGGGAAGTGATCAGGAATAGTCAACATGGATTTACGAAGAGCAAGTCATGCCTGACCCATCTGATTATGTTCTATGATGACATAATTAGCTCTGTGGATATGGGGAAGTCAGTGGATGTGATATACCTCTACTTTAGCAAAGCTTTTGATATGGTCTCCCACAATATTCTTTCAGCAAGTTAAGGGAGTATGAATTGGATAAAGGGACTGTAAGATGGATAGAAAGCTGGCTAGACTGTCAGGCCCAACGGGTTGTGATCAACAGCTCGATGTCAGGTTGGCAGTCGGTTTCTAGCGGAGTGCCCCAAGGATCGGTTCTAGGACCGGTTTTGTTCAATATCTTTATTAATGACCTGGATGAAGGGATGGATTCCACCCTCAGCAAGTTTGCAGATGATACCAAGCTAGGGGGAGAGGTAGCTATGCTGGAGGGCAGTGATATGGTCCAGTGTGACCTGGACAGATTAGAGGATTGGGCCAAAAGAAATCTGATGAGGTTCAGCAAGGACAATGCAGAGTCCTGCACTTGGGATGGAAGAGTCCCAAGCATTATTACAGTCTGGGGACCGACACTACTACAGGCTAAGTAGTAGTTCTGCAGAAAAGGACCTGGGGATTATAGTGGATGAGAAGCTGGATATGAGTCAACAGTGTGCCCTTGTAGCCAAGAAGGCTAATGGCATATTAGGTTGCATTAGGAGGAGCATTGCCAGCAGATCTAGAGAAGTGATTATTCCCCTTTATTCAGCTCTCGTGAGGCCACATCTGGAGTATTGTGTCCAGTTCTGGGGCCCCCACTATAGAAAGGATGTGGACGCATTGGAGAGGGTCCAGCGGAGGGCAACCAAAATTATTAGGGGGCTGGAGCACATGGAGTCCCTATGAGGAGGGACTGAGGGATTTGGGTTTGTTTGGTCTGCAGAAGAGTAAGGGGAGGATTTGATAGGAGCCTTCAACTTCCTGAAGGGAGGTTCCAAAGAGGATGGAGAGAGGCTGTTTTCACAGTAGTGACGGATAGCAGAATAAGGAGCAATGGTCTCAAGTTACAGCGGGGGAGGTCTAGGTTTGATATTAGGAAAAACTATTTCAGTAGGAGGGTGGTGAAGCACTGGAATGGGTTACCTAGGGAGGTGGTGGAATCTCCATCCCTAGAGGTTTTTAAGTCTTTGCTTGACAAAGCCCTGCCTGGGTTGATTTAGTTGGGGTTGGACCTGCCTTGGGCAGGGGGCTGGACTTGATGACCTCATGAGATCTCTTCCAGCTCTATGATTCTAAGATGGATTACAGGCTATCAGGAACACCATCCTTGAGGACACCACTGCACAGCTGGTTACAGAACTCTGCAACTTTGTGCTCACCCACAACTACTTGTGGTTCAGAGACAATTTGTATCTTCAAGTCATGGGCACCTGCATGGCCGCACAATATGCCATTGTCTTTATGGCTGACCTTGAACAATGTTTCTTCAGCTCTCTCCCGCTAGCACTCTTACTCTGCTTATGCTGCATTGATGACATCATCATCATATGGACCCACGGGAAAGAGACCCTTGAAGAATTTCACAGGGTTTTCAACAACTTCCACTCCACCATCAACCTCAGCCTGCTTCAGTCCACATGAGAGATCCACTTCCTTGACGCTACAGTACAATTAAGTGATGGACAAATTTCCACAACCCTATACCAGAAACCTACCGACTGTTACACTTACCTTCATGCCTGCAGCTTCTATCCTAGACACATTTCTCAATCTATTGTATATAGCCAACCACTAAGATAGAACCGGATTTGCTCCAATCCTACAGACAGAGATAAACACCTACAGGATCTATATAGAGCATTCATAAAACTGAAATAGCCACCAAGAGAAGTGAAAAAACAGATTGATAGAGCCAAGAGAGTACCCAGACATGAACTACTTCAAGACAGGCCAAGAAGAGTAAACAACAGAATGTCATCACCACTTGTCATCACCTACAATCCACAACTTAACAATTGTTAACAATCTACAACCTATTCTGGAAAATGACCCCTCCCTTTCACAGGCTTTGGGGGAGAGGCCAATCCTCGCCTACAGACAACCCCCTAACCTCAAACAAACTCTTTCCAGTAACCACGGAACACATCTCCATAATAATCGTCTAGGAACCCACCGCTGCAATCAGCCCCGGTGCCAACTCTGCCCACACATCTACACAAGTGATTTCATCACTGGACACAACAATATCAGCCACTACATCAGAGGCTCATTTAACTGCACATCTACTAATGTGATCTATGCCAACAAATGCCAGCAATGCCCCACTGCCATGTATATTGGCCAAACTGGACAGTCTCTACAGAAAAGAATTAATGGATACAAATTAGATATCTGAAAAGGCAACACACAGAAACCTGTTGGAGAATACTTTAACCTGCCTGGGCACTCATTAATGGATCTCCAAGTCACTGTGTTGTTTCAGGTCAATTCCACAAGCCCTTCTGGTGCCAGTCCTTTGGCTGGATCCAATCGCTTCCTCTGGGATACTTCAATATCCAGGCCACTTCTCACAGTGGCTAATGGAAAGTTGGTGAGGGGACCCTGTCCTGTTCTCTACACTGGGCCCCAGCCTATGGACACTGCAGATAGCAGCTGTCTGTTAGGTCTGTTCCACTGCTGCTCTAATTCCCTGTGCCCTTACTTCAGGGCTCTGTTTTGTTTCCGCGAGCTCTTCACACCAAACTGCTGCACTTCCACTCCTCCAATTCCAGTCACTCAGTCTTCACTCCTTGAGCTCCTCTGTTCTGCAGCTCCTTTTATAAGGCTTTCCTGGACCCTGATTGGCTGCGTCCCCTGCAGCGACTCTAGCCTGGTTGGAGAACCTCTCTACTGCCTTATTTTCTGGGATGGAGTATGGCAGAATCACAAAGCTTCCAACAGGGGCCTCGGGGCATAGTCCACCCCATCACAAGCTCAAATGGTAAAGGTCTAACCTAGCAATCTGAAAGTCAGGGGTTTCAAATCTTGCTACTGATTTGTAAGGGAGAATGGTGTGGTTGCAAGTGATTCACACCATGAGAAGACCCCTTTAAAGCAGTTTATTTAAAAATATAATACGTAAATCATAGTGTCAGTCATCACAAATACCAGCTTCATCAAACTTGTATTCTAATGTGAAACTTTGGCAATGATTCCAGAAGTTTTAAGGCAGAATAACTTCCTAAACTCATGGTGATTTAAATATCCTGCGCTTCATTAGCGTGATCTCGCCGGCGCGTTCCTCCGCTCAACAGCTGTTCCGAAAGTGAAAGCGCGTGCCAGGACGTGTTAGTTCGAACTAAACATTCACTCCTCATCTGAGGAAGTGGGCTGTGCCCACGAAAGCTCATGATACCATCTACATGTTTTGTTAGTCTGTGAAGTGCTATCAGACCATTTGTTGTTTTTTCTAGCAAGTGTACAGTTAGCCTGAGTTTCAAAGCTAAAATCTCAAAACAAAACCAGCCAGAACGGCCAGTACAGGTGTGGGGTTTTTTTTTAGTTTGACAACATACACAATTGAGAATTCCAAGTTTTTTACAGGCTATAAATCATTCCAAGATTGCTCAAAACTGGGCTTAATTTTGCAAATATTTAGGAATAATTTGTCAAACCTGATTTGAGTTTTGAGTTATTCATGAAACCAGAAGAGTTTTGTGTAATGACAAGGTATCATTGTCAACCTTTTGTACAGCTGTAATTGTAAAAGATTTATGTCATGAGATTTTGGTGTTTTTCTCTATTATTGTGTTGTCTGATCAAAAACTTTGGACTTTTGCTCACTACTTGAGTTTAGGGAGTCACATTGTTAATATCATTTGTGTTTAAATACTGCTTTATTGATGAGAGCTGTCTTGCAGCTTTGTCATGTTAATCGTAGTTATAGTTATTGACTTACGATTTTTTAGTCTCCATCTTTGGTTCACGGCTTCTTCTTTTGAGAGCTGCTAAATCAATGAACCAACTTATTCTTGCATGACAAACATTTATATTACTTTCAATATATTTTTCCCACCTATCTCTCCCCTGCAGTGCTATTAATATGTGTCTTTCCAGTAATATCCTGCCAATGAAAGCTGTAACAGCAGTATACATTCACATAGGAGGTAAATGGATAGACTATATCCTTTTCTTTTCTTGAATTGGTTGTGGGCACATTTAAAGAAGTGACCTGTTGTAAATGATCCTACAACTGGAAATTTCCAGAGTGTGATTGAGATATGCAGGTTAACTGTAGCAACAGGTGAAGTAACACAGTTTATTTGTAAAAAGCTAATCTTTTGCTTGACAGTACATTAGAGAGAAAATAGTTGTCTGCTGCTGTTTACTCACCACCTTCTGTAAAGAATATTCCAAGAAGGAGTTCTTCCCCCTTTCTATTGTATAGAAGTTACATTATCACTATTCTTGCATATCCTGTAGTAGGGATGTTAGTGTGTAGTCATTTAAATGATTAACCCATAAGCCTAGGTTTATGGGTTAATCTAAATGGCTACATGAACCTCCTCCTTGCTGTCTCTGTATCAGCCAGTGCTTGTGGGGAGCCAGCTATCACAGGAAGCAGTGCACGGGGTTGGGGAGGGGACAGGCAGGAGCCAATACGTGTGGGATACTGGAGCAGCCTCTGTGGGGAGCTCAGGCCCCCTGGGGCAGGAGCTGCTGACGTGGAGAAGCCTTTATCCGCGACAGACCTGGATTCTAAGGATGTTAAGGATTAGTCAACTATCCGATAAGCAAATGCTTATCGGATAGTCTAGTAGTCGCTTCCCCCACCCTTGCTGCCTCTATCAGATAAAGGCAGGAAAGGTGGGGAAGGGGTGGAGGGACAAGGTGTACGTCAAAGCAGCAGTGCTGCATGGAGCCCGGGATACAGGCTCTGTGCGGTGCTGCCTGCTTTGAAACGCCGTGGCAGCATTTCAAAGGGGCAGCGCTGCACAGCTGATCCCAGGCTCTGTGTGGCGCTGCCCCTTTGAAAATGCCTGCATGGCATTTCAAAGGGCACAGAGCCCAGGATTAGCTGGGGAGTCTCAGCTGACCCCAGGTTCCATGGAATTGGCTTCTCTAAATGGCCATTGGTTTCTCTAAATCCTTCCAGTGAAGCACTGGAATGGGTTACCTAGGAGGTGGTGGAATCTCCATTCCTAGAGGTTTTTAAGTCCTGGCTTGACAAAGCCCTGGTTGGGATGATTTAGTTATGGTTGGTCCTGCTTTGGGCAGGGGGCTGGACTCGATGACCTTCTGAGGTCTCTTCTAGCCCTAGGATTCTATGATTCTCCCTTTATCTGGGAGTGGCCCAGAGCAGCAGGGACTGCGCTCCCCACCTGCTGGCTTGTCCCAGGGCACCAGCAGGGTCTCTCTCTCCCCCTCCCTCCTGACCTGGCCCGGGGCATTGGGGCCTGCTCTTCTTCCTCTTGTGGCCACTCCTGGGGGAGCAGCGAGGGCTGTCTCCTGAACAGGGAGTCCCCACTTACTTTTATGGTGGCAGGCAAAATGGTGGAGCCCCAGCCCTGCTGGCTACTCCCTTGGTAGTACGGCTGTCCCCAGTGGACACTCTGCAGGATAGTGTCTGCTCTTATATCACATGCCTCGGAACAGCAGCCCCTCCCTTTGCATGTTGTGGAAAATTCTGCTTTTCCTGGGGCTTCCATTTCTCCTAGCACAATCAAACCCCGATCTGGCTTTAAGTTTGGAGAAGATGAAGCTCCCTACCCAATTTAGTGGCCCTAGTTCTTATCCTTTAGGAGGTGTTCTTGAACAAAGGGACTCTCAGACAGATAGACGCTGTCAAAATTGTGTGTGTATGTGTGTATATATCTTTGCTATATGTTAAAGAAAACTCTTCCTGTCCTGCGGGAGCTGCGAGCCATGCAGTCTCCCCCCTCCCCAGTGCTCAGAGGTTAGAAGGGAGAGGGCTGGCCCTGGCTGCGTGTGGCTTTGGCCAGAGGAGAGAGGGCAGGGCCTGGCCATGTGCTGCAGCTGGGGAAGGGGCGGTGTTACCGTTAGAGGGGGAGGGAGAAGGGGCCCGGCCTGGGCAGGGGAAGGTGGGAGAAGGGGGGCCCGGGCAGGCTGGTGGGAGCAGGGGAGGAAGGAAGGAGAAAGGGGGACTAAGTTGGTGTGGTGGTGACAGGGGAAAGAAGGGGGGGAGGAGGCAGAAGGGGACCAGGTGGTTCAGCCGCAACCAAGCTCTCCCTGGTGGCTGGGGCGAGAGCCAGGGTTGGCAAGTGCAGTGAGCAGGGGTCACAGCCCCCTAGTATAGATATAGATACAGATAGATATAAAGCTGCTGTTTAGAAACAAACCGAGAAATCTGTTTACTTACAAAAGCTATTGTAGTGCCACTCATTGCATATCTATATATAATATTTTAAAATATGCAGTAGTTCTGAATTATTTTATATACATAGTGTAGTAATTTCTCTTAAAATTTCCTGATTTACCATGGCTTTACTCTAGTTATATTCTTTTATAGCTTTGCTGATTTCAGTAGCCTTTCATTGATGTAAAAACGAGCAGTGTAGTGCTGAATCAGAATTTCAAGAGCTAAAAGAGAACTAATTTTAGATTATTTTTATAAAATAGAAATGAACTAAAGCTGAATGAAATCTATACAATTTGTCCAACTGTTCTTATTTTTTTTCCAGTATATCAGTTTTTGTAGTACATCAGCCAGTTTTAGTTCCTCATTTGGTCAGAGGTATTCCTTTGAAACCTCTTGTGGTTGTTACTCATTTCAGCAGCCAAAAAAGGTGGAAAAAGTTCTTTGAGACATAGTCAGTTTTGCACAGAATAAAAGACATCATTTGGAATAAAGACAGTGAGCTGTGACCACTTGACACACATTGGAATAATGGGAATGCAGGGTATAACTAATCAAGCATACAAACTCTCAAAAATGATTTTGTTCCTCCTAGGACTTCTTTTGCTGGGCATCTAGCAGGTATTCTTGTTGGACTGATGTACACGCTGGGGCCTCTGAAGATGCTCATGAAAGCAACTGCAGGTAAATAGTGAACACTTTTTGCCCAACAAGAAGTTAATAGTCTTGCTTAATATTTAAGTTTAAATGTAATATTTGGTTTATTAGAAACTAGTTGGAGTTACCCAGTGTTGCTCGGGAAACCGGAGGAACAAAATGTAGAAAAACAGTAGTCCATTATCTTTTTTTGAATGTTAGAAAAGTTGCACTGATTTCTATAGGGATTAAAATATAGGTCTGTGTCATCCCGGGAGGGGGGCTGTTGTGTGCGTGGGGGTCAGGGCACTGTAGGGGGGAGGGGAGGGGAAGAGGGTCACATATGTAACCTCGCAGGCGGGAGGAGGTGAGTCCTGGATGGTGCTGGGGGCTGCAGGCAGCGGGCACGGGACCTAGGGTGGTCGGGGCGGCCCTTGCAGCGCAGCGCGGAGGGTTACTTTTTTATTTTTACAGCTTGCGCTCAGGCCCAATCTGGTCCAAAAGTATCTTAAAACCTTCTCCTGGATGAAAGATTATCCCATGCGAAGTTTGGTTGTGGTAGCTCTTATAGTGTCCAAGTTATTAGCGCACAAACTTACAAACATTCTCCTTTATATATTAGATAAGCCAGTCTGAAGTGCTTTTTCTTTAAATGGAGCCAAGACCAGGATCAACTGTTTTTCAAATGTTTCAGACAATATATTAAAAAAAAGAGGTATAAACTGTTAAATGCCATTTAAAGCCTTTTTAAAGTGAAAGTTAGTAAACCCAGAGAAATATACTGTTGTGTTATGAGTAAGATGCACTTTTCTATGGAGGAAGTGTGGGGTTTGGGACAGTGGTTGGGTGCATAAGGGAACTTGTGGTACAGGACTGGGGTACAGGAGAGAAAGAAAGAGTGGGGTCTCAGAGGGAGTTTGGGTGAAGGAGGGGGTTGTGATCTGGGGTAGGGTTTGGGGTGCAAGGTCCCAGAGGGGCTATGGGTTTAGGAGAGAATTCTGGCCTGGAAGAGTGTTTGTAGGATGGGGTGCAGAGTCTGGGAGGGAGTTGTGACCTGTGGGAGGGCAGTGGGTTTGGATGGTGACCTGAGGCAGGATGGGGTGGTGACCTGGAGCAGGGAGTTGGAGTGTGCAAGTGAGTGGGATGCCAAAGGCAGGCTGTGTCTGGGAGATGCTTACCTAAACAGCTCCTGGCCAGCAACCCAGCAGGGTCCTCAGGCAGGTTCCCTGTCTGCCAGCAGCCCAAGACCACTCAAAGTGTCTGGCTGCTCCATGTGGTTCTGCACTGTGTGTTGGTGGGAAGGCTTTGCGTGGTGCCCCCACCTCCACATAATCTCTCAGCTCCCATTGATTTCCTCCCTTCCCTGGGATGTGGCGTAGAGAGCCAAGCAGATTAAAAGGCTTGGTGAGCTGGATTTGACCTGTGGGTCAGATTATGTGACTTGCTCGCCCCTGCTATAGCTTATGTATAATGAGACTACATTGTCAGTTCAGAAATCTGCGTGCTTTCTATTTTTCACTGAAGTTGTTATATTAAATTATTTGTTTTAGTTCTATTTTTAAGTACTAAAATAAATCCTCAACAAATCCAGTAGGTCACTAACCTGAAGATTTATCCTACTTGCTTCCAGTGCTTGAAGTGTATGCAGGGTTTGGTGATGAAGCTTCCGTAAGTTCTAGATATATAGGAGTTTTAAGTGGCAAAACTAAGTGAGAGAAATTTCACAACCCACTTAGCTGATGAGAGAGAGTTCTCATTTTTTAAGGGTGAATCACCCATATGTACCAATGCTGCCTGTTGGTAGGATCAATGTACAACAGGTGAGGCAGGATTTGAAGAGAGCTCTTTTTGCTGCATGAAGGGTATTACTTGTGTATGGTTGTACAATCAGGATTTGGGGGCAGGACCAAGAGATTGTTTCCTGGATCCGGAAGCCTTCTCTTCCTCCTCATACGTAGCAGGGCAGAAACAGAACAGTCTCTAGCTGTAAGTTTTCTGTAGAATGGCCTGAAATGGAATAGTTCCTTTCTCAGTACATACATTTCCCAACCCCTAATTCTGCAGAATGTTTACTGGAGTGTTTATGGGTATTCTCTCTTATGCATAGCTCTGCCCTTTTATTATATCAGACATCGCTTTGAGACGCTGAGAAAAATATTAAGATATTAAATGCTTCAATTATTGCTGGACAAAATTTCATAGAAAACCCACTGTTCCAGAGCTGCATCATACAAGGCCAAGACTCTGTGGGTAGTAATACTGAAAACTCAATTTTTGAAGAAGGATTTTAAAATGATTTATTAATATTAAGTGTAACATTTCTTCTTGGTAGGTGGCTTTTCCTATTTTAATGGTTCTGCGAGACAGAGAGACTATTACTCAGGTGAGCACTTTCAATCAATTGTCTTAAAGACTTTGTTCACATCTTTCAATTTTTTTCTTTAAAATAAATATACCATTTTATGAACTATAAAATATTTGGAATTTGCTTAAGTGAGGAAAAAAAAGAAAATGTATTGGCCTCAATATCTGTACTCCAGATCAAGCAGCTAACTGGGGAAACATTTTTTAGCAGCTAAGATAGTTTTGAGGTGATTCTTTTCTAGAACATTTCTTCTGTATATTTATTTAAGGGCCCAAAGAATGTTTCTCAGGGGAACTGGTGGGGATGTCATTTACTACAGTACTGATAACTGGATCCTTAGGAAGCCTTTATACAGGTTGAACCTCCCTGGTCTGGCACCATCGGGACTTGACTGGTCCGGCTCTAGTGTCCAACATTGTTTTTAAATTATCGGTTCCATTGTCAGGGATAAATTATCTAATTTTAGATTACCCATCTAGCTACATACCCAGATTTCCCTGAGGATTGTCCATTTGTTTAGGAAAACATCTTTGTTGAGGGTCATGTGTTGCAGAGATAATGTGTGGGGATTCTGGGACATGCATTTGCTGCAGAATTGGAAGAGCCTTTAGGAGGAGGAAGAAGGTCGTAATGAAGCTGGTTAGTGTTCAAAGATAGGAAAGATATGAATGAAGAAAAAGGACAGGGACATTTGGCTGAAGGCAGTTTTCATGGGGGTTGCCCTCAGAACAGTCTTAGAGCTGAGCCCCTTTGAATCAGTGCCAAGCACTTTAACATCCATGTGGAGCATTTCTCTGGTACCATTTATCATCTCTGGTGCCAAGGAGAAACATAGGAAACAGCGCACTCAAAGAGGATGCTCTTTAGTGCAGAAGAGAGACAAATGGGGAAACAGCATATTATGACCTCTGCCAGGCCATTCTTTTCTCTTCCAAGCCAGCAATGGCACCATTGACTCCACCTGTTGTGCTTCAAGATGTGTTGCTTGTGTCCATTCCATGACACACTCTCTTGACCTCTGTGTTGCAAGAAGAAAGTAAGAGTGTGCGGGGCCATTGGTACCCCTTATATTGGCGCACATGCATGCCACTTCAGAGTGCTCTAGAGCTGTCTAAATGGATAACACTGAGAGTAAAAATGTCTGGCAATAGTGCATACAGTGCGCACTCTTCTAGGATAGAATGAACATGAGCAGCACATCTGGAAGAAGAACAGCTGTGAAAAGTTAGTAGCTGTTTTTGTTTTGCATCTTCATACTCACTGTAACTCAAACATTTTTCATATTAAGAAGCATCAAGGTGAATCACTGGCTTGAGGCTTTCTGGGGTCCACCAGAATTATAACCGTTTGAGAGAGAAATACTCCCTTGTCTGTCCCTGATCCTCTTCTTCTGCTTCCATGTGAATAGTTGGGCAATAAACTATGATTCTAGGTGCTATTAGATGAGGGTTAATGGTAAGAATAGACCATAAGTGGTGGTTGGGATACTAAAGAAAATCTAACAGTGGGGGATTTCCATGGATGTGGCAGTGGGTTTCCTGCTAATTTTCACTCATGCTGTACAAGTACCACAGTACTATAAGTAGGTTTGTACAACAGCAGCTAGATATTAAGTTTTGGATTGTCCTGCAAATTGCAGGGCTTTCTGGCAGGTGTACTTTGAGCCAGGAACTTTTTAGGTCTTAATGCTGATGATGGCAGACAGTGTTGGTTGGGAACTGTGGAGAGGAGTGAAATGAAGAATGGGTCAAAACATGCACGGTTGGTAACTGAAAACTCGGTTTAGTTCTGTTTTTTTAACTCTGTCACGTTACTATGGTCTCCAATTCTTAGCATTTTAATTTAAAGAGGAGCTCATTAAAACTCTGCCATTTCATTTTAGAGTACAGGTCTTTTATTAAAATGGAACATTTTATTACATGAAATAATTAAAAAGTTAACATGTTTTTCTTCAAAATATTAATTATCTGAGGCCTTGCTTGCCACCATAGTCTATCATTTATAATATACAGAGCTGGCAAAAATAACCTCCTCCATTGCATATATGCTTATAGCAGATACTTTGTTAATCATGGGTTTTTTTTCCTTTTAGAACTTAATTTTTAATCCAAAGGGAAAACCTACTTAAAGTGGTGATAGACAGTAAAATCAAATATATTAGTCAATGCCAGCATTTTATTTATTTATGCTTTTTTTGTTGTCAAATTATAGGGTTTTCTAGACACTCAAGTTACCCATACAACACACGAGGGGATTATGATATGTACACTGGTGGTCTTACTGAAAATGAACAGTTTGAAATGGCACTGAGGAACAGTCTTCATGACAGAGGTAGGAATTTTATAGCATTGGATATTAAGCTATCGTTTATCTTGACAGAGTGTAAAGTATTCAGAGTTCTGACTTTTCAAAGTATAGGAAGTAAACAGTCCTTTTGCCAGCAAAATCAAGAAAAATTGCCTATATGAATTTTCACAGTGTGGATGTGATGCTGTACTGGATAAAATCCACTATTCTGTAAATATGACCTATATTCATTGTTTATAAATGTATGACCTTATACTTGGCCTATTAAAAATATGATGGGCTGATGCACAGTTTATCAAGCCATTCAAATCACTCTGTATAAGGGACCTGTGCTCTTCTTTGTTTACTAGTCCCCCAGTTTTTGTGTGACCTACAGACTTTTGTCAGTAATGATTTTGTTTACGCTCAGATCATGGATAAAAATGTTAAAAAACCATAGGGCTGAGATCTGATCCTTGCAGGACCTCATAAGAAACACAGACACTCAATTCCACATTAAAATTACATTTTGAGACCTATTAATTAACCAAACTTTAATCCCTTTTAGTGTGTGCCATGCTGATTTTTTTTTTTATGGTTCTGGTTTCTTAAAATGTGAAGCAGTACCAACTTGAATGCCTTACAGAAATCTAAATAGCAACACTATTACCTTTATCAACCTAATATTATCCTCCTTAAATTGTTTATTAATTGAGTCCCATATTAGCCATTCCATTGTTTTCTTCCAGAGTTCATGTCAGACTGACAAGCCTAGAATTAGCTGTGTTGTCCTTTTTACCCCTGTAAATACAGGCAAAGCACTACAAGTTGAAATTCCCAAATCCGGGCTTCTCTTGTCTGGCAGCATCCTTGGTCTGGCATCATCCATGCAGACACTCACGGGTATAAGCCGTTGGGGTGGGACCAGGAGCATTGCCAAATTAGGGGGGTTGAGATGGAGCACCGGGGGCAGCAGAGTCACTGGGAGGAACAGAGAGCCCTCGGGTCTCTGGAGAGGAGAAAGGAGCGAGCTCTCTGTCACCGGGGGGAGAGCAGCAGCATGGCTGCCAGAGGGGAGTGCGGAGCCCCCTGGGCCACAGCAGGGATGCTGGGGAAGAAAGCACAGAGCCATTGGGTGGAGTGTGGAGCTCCCCACGCGGCAGTGGGGCGTCTGCTTGATGGAGCCTGCGGGGCAGCAGCAAAGCTAGTTGGTGCAGCACGAAGCCCCAGTAAGCAGCAGGGTGCTGTGGGGAGCACGGAGACTCCAGGCAGTAGTCGAGCCCTGGACAGCAGCAGAGCCATGGGGAGAAAGAGAAGCCACCAGCAGGAGCACAGAGCCCTGGGCAGCAGCAAAACTGCTACAGGGAGAGCACAGCAGTGCAGGGAGCCCTCTGCAGCCCTGCTTATACAGAGCTGCTTCCCCACCCCTATGGCAGCAGGGCTACAGAGAGCTTCCTGTGCTTCCACAGGGGAAGGGACAGCTGATCCTTGGAGGTGCAAGTTGTGGAGGGACGCTGCGCATACTATTACCAATGGCATTTTTTGTCAGTTTCAGTGAGTTGATTGAAGTCTATGTTTATCAACCTCTACAGGATTAAATGGAATCCTGCCAAGTGTGTATATATACATTGTTGTAGCCATGTTGGTCCCAGGATAAATGAGATGAGATGGGTGAGACAATATCTTTCATGGGCCTGGCCAAAGCTTAAAAGCTTGTGTCTCACCCACAAAAGTGGGTCCAATACAGGATACTACCCAAAAGCCTTTGTATATTGTAGTTTGCTTTGCTCTTATTTTTTTACAGCATTTCTCTTCAGCTAATCAATAAAATAATCTAATTATCAGAAAAATCACAAAATCAGCTGCTGCTCATGTTGTTTCTGGAGTTTAGCAACAAACTAAAGAAATTAGTACACAACAGTATATTGTGACATTAAATATTATATGGACTTTTAGGGGGTTGGCAAAAGCATTAGTGGTGAGCATTCTGTGTTTTATTGTAAAGACATGTCTAAAGTAAAAAGTAAAATTCACTTGGACTATTTTAGTTTGAATCTTTTGAAATAAGCTGTGTAACTAATAATGGCATGTGCTCTCTCATCATTATTTTGTTACGTTGCTAGTGAGAGGAAACTGAAAACTGTTGCTTCCGTTATTAATAAAAATTGCTATTCTTAAAATAGTCTTACTTCTTCACATGATATCTCTAAGGATTAGGAATTATAAATAATCCTATTGCTATTGAATCGTTATTATAAATAGAAGCCTATAGATAGTTGGTGCATAAATGCTGTCTTAGGAGGTGTGGGCTTGAATTTGTATTTTCACATACTGTACTGGACTTACAAGTCTTGATGTGAAAATGAAACCATGGCAAATATTGTGAGATCTTTACATATTATTATTAAAAGCTTTGGATATACGTTAATTTTAATTTTGCTGCAGAAGAGATGTTTGTGGGGTGTGTCATTTTATTAACGTATTTGTTTCTTCAAGTGCTTGCTTGTGTCCATTCAATGTAGGTGTGTGTGCTCGCCCCATGCACTGGTGCTGGAAGATTTTCCCTCAGCTATTTCTGTAGGGGACTAGCTCCAGCGCCCCCTGGTGCACACATGTTGCGCTATATACGGCACTGCCCAGCCCGTTCCTCCCTCAGTTCGTTCTAGCTGCCAGTGACAGTGCTTGTACTTAGTAATTAGTTAGCCCCCATTAGAGACTTAGCCCAGGGATGGGGCATGCCCCACTCCCCTGGTTATAAAGCATTTTCTAGCTGTCACAGGCCTATGCCATTTAGCAACCCGCATGCTGATTGTCTTCGTTGTCTCAGAGAGGCTCACATCTCTGAGAAGTGTCAGATCTGTATAATCATTTCAGCCTTGGATGCTAAAAGACAGGGTCATCTGGCTAAAGGCCCTGCTCATGGAGTCCACCCTCACTCTCTGTAGTGAGTCAGCATGGCTGCCTGCTGACCCGGAAGGAGAAGTCCTTCATAAGACCCCTTGGTGGGCAGGGCCAGAGATACCCAGCCTCTTCCACAGGAAGTGGATGGGTGGGACTGGGACTATAAGAACAGAGTGGGTGAGCTCAGCAGGCAAGCAGGCCAGACGCTCTCCCTGGCCTCCCCAGGAGGAACGCCCGATGGCCACAGTCCTGGAGAGACGATTCGATAGGACCCCCGAGACCACTGCCTGACCCTGGAGACCCAAGGCTACGCCAAATCCCGCTGAACACCAAGGCGGGACTGAGGGGACCTGAGCACACGCCAGACCCTGGAGCCGGGACTGCATCACCAGGACCCAAGGGGGACCCAGACCCCAAGCCCATTGACACCCTGCCAGTGCCAGAGGGCCCCGAGTTGCACCTATCCGGCCAGGTAGGCCCCAAGGGGAAATCAGGAAACAGCCCAGGGAAAGCCGACTCTGCATCGGCAGATGAGATGGAGGTTGGGTGGGCAGCACGTTGCGGCCTGGATTCCCGCTGACACCCCCTCCCCCCCCCCCGCCGACCTGGTTGGCGCATTGAAGCCTGGATCCCTGCCGACTGAGTGGTGCTTGTGTTGCCGCTGCTTGGGTCCTGGGCAGGGACACAGTGGAGTGGGCAGGCCTGCGTCCCCCCCGTCACCCCATTACTTTTCCCCACAGGTTCCCCCTGTGGGGAAAAGACCCCTCTGCTTGTTGGTTCTCTCCCAAAACGAGGAGAACTGGCCCCGACTCAGTCTGCAGGCAGACCTGAGCCCCGGATTGTTATACGCTTCTTGTGTAGGTGCAGTCCCGTCCTGACCGAAGGCTGTTGGCGCCGAACTGTTACAGACTTAGGTAGATTTCCAGGCCCAGCTTGACCTTGGGCTGGGGCATTGAGAGTTAGAACCACCTGTCCTGATCCAGGAACGGGGAGTTCCTAGTGCGCCTAGCCAGTGTAGTGAGTCAGCATGGCCGCCCGCTGACCCGGGCTGGTACACTCCTCAAGACCAGAGCTCGGACTCAGCACTGAGTACCAATGCCTCAGTGTGGAGCACTCCTCTGGCCCCGTCCAGCTGGCACCAGGCACCTTCAGTGGTACTGGCCAAGAAGTCCAAGAAAACAGGCAAGGATAGATCCTCTTCCCCTTGTAAGGAGAAGGCCAAGCATACAGGAATCTGAGGGAGACCACGTGCTTGACAAAGAACCAGCGCAGGTGGAACTGGACAACCCTCCTCATTTCCCTCTGCCCACACCAAGCATCTAGGTCCTTTCCACCCTGAAGACATTTCGGGTAGCCCAGGACATTATCTCCATGCCAGTACCTGGACAAAGAGGACATTGTTTGCCTCTTGGTCACTGAATGCCTGGCATTTTTGCTCTCTGACTCAGGCAGACAGAAGAGTCTCCTGTATCCCTGCATGGTCAGCGAAGGAGAGGCCGGGGCTAGTTGCTTCAGTCCAAGTGTCACCTCCTCTGAGATGGCCTTTTTAGTGGCAATTACGTCAGCCAGGAGCGTGTCCAATCTCATTGCTCTAATGTCAGAACCCCAGTAAACGATTTTTTCCCCAAAGATACAGTACAGCTCAGACCTAAGCAGGTCTTCCTGCCCAAAGCTGTTTCTGCCTTCCACGTGGGTCAGGAGATCTGCCCTCGGGTCTTTTCTCCAAACCCCATAAAACCAGTGAGGAAAGGTGTCTCCACATCCTGGATGTCAAAAGGGCACTTACTTTTTACCAGGAGCAGACAAAGCCCTTTTGTAAGTTCTCCCAGCGGTTTGTGGCTTATGCTGACCGTATGAAGGGCTTCTGGTATCCTCACAGAGGATTTCCAAGTGGATCACCTCCTATATCAGGATGTGTTATGATTTGGCAGGCTTCCAGCTGCCCCGATTGGTGAGGGCAGTCTACTAGGACACAAGCCTCTTTGGTGTCCTTCCTGGCCCATGCCCCTATTCAGGACATCTGCAAGGCTTCAACATAGTCTAGAGTTCATACATTCGTGTCCAGTCATGTTATCTCGCAGCAGACCAGTGATGATGCTGAGTTCCACAGATCTGTGTTGTTTTCAGCATATCCGTGGACTTCTACCTGCTTCAGCAGATACTGCTTGGAATTGCCTACACTGAATGCACATGAGTAAGCACTCGAAGAAAAGACCATTCTTGTTTCAATAATTGGAGTTCTTTGAGATGTGTTGCTCATGTCCATTCAACATCCCACCCTCCTTCCCTTTGTTGGAGTTTCTGACAAGAAGGAACTGAGGGAGGCAGTACCCTATATAGTGTGGCATGTGCATGCCACTCCAGGGAGCACTGGAGCCAGTCCCCTATGAATACTGCTGATGGAAAATTTTCTGGCACCAGTGTATGTGGCAAATGCACACTCCTACATCAATTAGACATTAGTAACACGTTTCAAAGAACACCAGTTAAAGAAACAGGTAACTGTCCTTTTGTACTTGCACTATCACTAAGTAAATTCAATCTCATAACCAATACAAAACTATGGTAATATAAAGAAATAACAATTTAATACATACTTCAGAAAGGAGTTAATAAATCAGTTTGGAATGCCTTCAGTGAGCTTAAACTAACAGGAATCACTGCAAGTTAACAGCATATTTCCTCGCCACCATTTTGTTATATCGTGTTTTGACAAAGATCAATTTTCGAGGTAGTTTATTCTTATTTGGAGAATTTCTTTTGGTGAGACATGAGAGAGATAGCATTCAGATAGTACCTAAGGCGTGAGGGTGTCTGATAGCTTTGGCATGGCAAGGAACATTTTTTAGCTTTAGTTTTAGACTGTCAGTGTCCCTTTCTTAGTGTTTTAATACTAATTTTAGTTGTGAATCATCATAGATGTGCAACACAAGGGAAACACTGTATATTGCCTCTGTACAACTCTATCCTGCAGAACTTATTTTAGTATTGTTTTGTCTTTGTATTGTTTTTACCACATTATTTTCATTATCCAGCCATGCTGGAATGGAGATAGGAAGCAATAGATGTATGGTTTACAGACCACAACTTTGTCTTAAAATATTAATTTCAAATACCTGGGAATACCCAGCAATAGATTATACAGTGTAAGTCATGATCATTTCCACCTATCTCCGGGGGCTGCCATCAGCCTTCCCCCTTCCTGAACTTGTCCCATTTACCCTGTTGCTGGAATCCTCTCATGGTCATCTGATATAAGTGTTGAGGAGTCTAGAAATGAAGGGGATTGACTCTCTACTATATCCCCCTTTCCTTGTTCTCATAAGGGGTGCTTTCCTTTAAATGCATTTAATCTAATAACCATATCACTTCCATAGCCATTACCTGTGTTGGACATCTGCCACGTAGGGCTACCAGCAATTTAACATTGTCGCTTGCCCATCCAGGTGAAAGAGGGTTTCTCTGCGATTTGAATATACTCCCCCTTTCCAGTCAGTTAGGACAATCCCTTCTCCCTGATTAAACCACTCCAAGCACATACATTTTCCATTTCCTCTCCTTCTGCTATCAGTTGGAGAGAGAGCCTTTAAAGCGACAACCTTTTCTTCTGCAACCCAAACAAGCATCGACTGCATAGTGGCAGTAAGATTTTCTTCATTTTTATAATTTTATCTACAGTTAAAAGTGAAGAACTAAAGATGCTCAAGCCTCAAAACTTAATTAAAGATTGAATCTCTCTAGTCCGGCACCCTCAAGACCTGATCAGTGCCGAACTACAGGAGATTAATATAGTCTGGCAGTATTACCAACAGTGCTGATTGGGCTCTTAGAAGACCTTTAGGGGTAAATTAGAGCTAACTAACAGCACTGAACATGGAGAGCCAGAACTGGTGGCTGTAAACAAATGTTATGGGACTGAGAGAAACTTGGCCACACCCATTGTAAGTGGACATCGGGCACTAAAATCATGCTGCCAGACTAGAGACGGCTGGACTAGACCTGTTCAACCTTTAGCACTCTACAGTATTTTACAATAATTTTTCTTAAAATGTAAGCATTCCTGTTACCTGCCTATGCAAGCACAGTGATTTCCATTCCAAAAAACAGTAATATACAGCTGCATGCTCTTTATGTCTCTTTAGACCCTGACACAAGACACTGAGTACATTTACAGTGCTAATGAGCAATTAGGATGTTCTTCCCTGTCAATTAACTTGAAGAATAATGAGCCTGAATGAGCACTGCCCTTTCAAAGGATATGTGTTTCCTAAAAGCATGTAATTCTCTGCTGTTTACAATTAAATGGGTGGTAAAACAGCCACTTACATGAATAAAAATTAAATCATATAATTGGAAACAGATGGATAGATAGATTTAGAGACAGGTACCACTTAATCTACTTTTCTTTCTATTTCCTTTTTCCTTTTCCTTTTCTTTCCAGTTGACACCTCAGCTTCTGCTACTATTATAATTGCTTTGCAGTTTGGTTGAAAGATAGCATTGCTCTTAATGTCGTGTTATTTAGAGCAATAATTCTTTCAGGATTTTAGATCCTGGAATACCAAATAAAGATCTAGAATTCTGATCCCTTTATATAGCTCTGTGTTGGTATCCCACCAGCCTATACAGGGAGAACTCTTACATAGTATTTTCTGGGGCTAAATATTAGACATTTCTAGAGCAAAAATAAGTGGTGTTTATTGCTGCAAAAGGAATTCTAAATTTAGTTTTCTGAGATTTTTAAAGGGGTGTTTTATTTTTGTATGTATCTGTTGTAATCTGCATTATCAAACTGCCATCCTTAGGTGTATTCCCTAATAGAAGCCACTGTGTAGATTGTTCATATTACTAATTTTAGAATGACTATAGTCTCGATACATTTAAATAAATTTAATATTAGTTTATTGTCCTAAAGGTTGTCAGAGATTACTTTATATGTTGTTTTCAGTCATGTATTCTACTGGTCATAAACGTAAATCATAGGTTTCTTTAAATACAGTAGGATTGGTATGTAAATAACTCCTTATAAATAGACATCTGAATCATGTTTTGGATTACTTGTTCTACCTGAAACAAGAAGGCCTGTCAGTTCCCTCAGCTTTTTACGCTTGCCACCTAATTTTTTCTCAGATATCATTCAGCTTCATAAAGGGTCCGTATATTTAGGTCTATACCTGAAACTTCTGTGCAAAGTTGTTTTGGAATTCCACCTTCCTGATATTCTTTCCTAAGACCTATCCTCGTAAGGATGAGGAGAGGCTACATACTGTTGGACGTTAGACAGGTGTTAGATTTTTACTTGGACAGGATTAAGTCTGTTAGCTCCTCAGCAAATCTGTATGTGGTAGTTGTGGACAGGATGAAAGGCCTTTCAGCCTCAACAAATAGGATTTTTGTCCTGGATTTTATCCTGCATATGCCTGTGCTAAGACACTACCAGTGTGTCCTTTTAATAGGGTGGTAGTGCACTGTATGAGATCTCATGCAGTTTTTTGGCTAAAGTACCTATAGCAGGCATTCATAGGGCTGCACCTTGTTCTTCAGTACTCACTTTTACATCTCATTATGCTGTAGTATTTCAGAGATTATGCCAAGATAGGACAAGTAGCTCTTCTGTCCTTGTTAGGGTAGATTCCATAACCCACCTCCAGTTTGAACTGGTGTCACCTGAAAAGGAACACACACTTGCAATCACTCGAAGAAGAAAAAAATGTTACTAATCTTAAGTGTTGTTTTTAAAGATGTGTTGTGCATGTCCATTGCACAACCCGTCCTCTTCCTCCTTTATGTTGGAGTATCACTGGTAAGAAGGAACCAAGAGGGTTCTAGGGCACCTTCACCTTTTTTTGCCATTGCGCAGCAGAGGAAGACAGCAGAGGGCGCATGCACTGTCCTGATGGGCACTGTTACAGGAACAATCTCCGACTTTGGTGCAGTGGATTTGCAAACATATGAAGTGGAATGGACAGAGCAATGCATCTAGAAGAACAATAGTTACAGAACAGGTTAATAACTTTGTTTTAATCTTCAAGTATGATCCCTGTTTTTTTTCCACACACGAATAGAAATGTGCCCCATGGGCCTGAGTTCAGAGATTTCTAGCAGATAGTGTCCATTGATCTGCATGCACGCAGCTGTTTTCCTCGTGCTTCAGACTATGAACAGTTTGATAAGACAAGTCACTTTATGTCCACAAACCATGTTAGGATTTGGCTTTCACTGCTAGGCCACATGGCATCATGTAACATCTTGTTCACTAGACTTCATCTACGTTGCCTACAAGCCTGACACCAGTCCATTTACTCACTGTACAGAAACCACATAAACACCAGAGTGACAGCTCCCACCAAATCTCAGAGGGGTAGCTGTGTTAGTCTGTATCTGCAAAAACAATGAGAGTCCTGTGGCACCTTAGGGTGTGTCTAGACTACAGGCTTTTGTCGACAAAGGTGGACTTTTGTCGACAAAACGATACCTGCGTCTACACTTCCGCTGAGTTCTGTTGACATAACGTCGACAGAACTCAGCAGTTTTGTTGATGGCTGTAAACCTCATTCTACGAGGAATAACGCCTTTTGTCAACAGAGTTCTGTCGACAGAAGGCGTTATTGCATCTACACTGTCATGTTGACAAACTTTTTGTCGACAGAAGCTTTGTCGACAGTATCTGTCGACAAAACTTCTGTTGACAAAAGCCTGTAGTCTAGATGTACCCCTAGAGACGAACAGAATTATTAGGGCATAACTTTTGTGGGCAAAACCGACTTCATCAGATGAATTGACATTTCCCACTGTGACGGGGTGCTGAGACCCCGCACCCGACACCCGGGACTCTGCGCCCTCACCGAGGGACAGCGGGGCATATACCGGCGGTGCGCCGGTTGTTCTGGGACCGCGGCTCAGCCGATTAGCACCGCGGCTCAGATGGAGGGAGGCCGCGGCGTAGCTGGGTCAGCCTCAGCCCCGCCGGGAAAGAAAGGCAGGAGGACGCGCCGCGTCAGGGGGGCGGGGCGCGTAAACCCCTCCCGGGTCGGCGGGAGCTTTAAAAAGCCCGCTGGACACCGGAGAAGGGGGGAAGAGGAGAGACGTGGAGAGGACCAGGGCTTCCCGGAGGAGGGGAGCGACCTGGACACACTCAGGACAGTCTCGCCAAGAAGGGGTCCGACCCCGTGAGTACAGACACCCAGCGGCAAGGCGGGGAGGAAGAAGCAGCCCAGGGCAGGGCGGTGAAACAGCCCGTGGGCTGGCGCGTTTAGGGGCACGCCCCGCCAGCCGGACCGAGACCCGAGTGCAGTCTCAGTCCTTAGGGCCCTGGGCTGGGGCCCGTGAGTGAGGGCGGGCCCGGGCCCCTCTTCCTCCCCAACCGAGGAAAAGGCGAAAGTCGCAGGATTCGATGCAAAAGGACAAATTAACTGGTTTAAAAAACGGTTGACCGCACCCCGGACCAGACCGAGGGGGGGGGGGGCCCGGTCACACCCACCAAGATCATCACTTCTCTCCCACAGTGGACATACCCAGAATAAATGAACAAGCTTGCTTATTGCTAAGTAAACTATGTTGAAAAAAATTTGAAATTTTTCCTTAATATTCAGTAAAATGCATACTCTAAGCCAAAGGTCAAACAACTTTGTATACTGTGCACTGGGAATTTGTTCTGATCATAAAAAAATTGAGCTGGAGCTAGTCTTGATGGTTCAAATTTATTTTGGGATCCTACTACAAGTTGGATCTCCCAAAACCGGGACTCCCTCATCTGGCAACATCCATGGTCTGGCAGGACCACAGGGAGTCCTGGCTGGGAGCCCCAGTGGCCAGAAGGCTGGCAGCCCAGACCCCAGCGGCGCTAGGGCTGGGATTGGCACCGGAGCTCTGGTAGTGCGGCAGGGGCCATGGCAGCCCCAGTAGCAGGGCGGGGACGTCGTGGTCACGGCAGCAGGGCCTGGTCCAGAGATGCAGCAGCTGCGATAGCGGGGCCTGGGCTAGAGACACGGCAGCCATGGCAGCCCTGATAGCGGGGCCAGGGCTGGAGATGTGGCAGCCACAGCAGCCTTGATAGCAGGGCTGGGCCTGGGGCAGTCCTGGCTGCCAGGGCCACAGCAGCACAGGGGCAGGTGGGAGAGAGAGAAGGAGCAGCTGTGGCTGGCAGTGGGGAGGGAAGGTGGTCTGGGAAGTTGGTAGCAGGGGACCTCTTGGTCTGGCAAATTCCCTCATTCCAAGGGTGCTGGACCAGAGAGATCCAACCTGTACATTTTTTCCCCCTTATTCTATATAAAGCTTGCACTAATGCGGAGATGGACAACCTTGGATTCAGTCAGCACTTTCTTAACTAGATTTGAGACCAATGCATGGTTAAGATATTATCCTTTTTGTAACCACAATAGTCATAGCTCCTGAATAACAATTTGAGCGAGCGAGCAAGCAAGCATGGTGGGACTGAAAACTGCAGAGAAATCTGGAGTGAGAAGAGAGAAGGTGTTTTACTGAGCCAATAATAAACTTGTTTCTTTGTAGAAGATCTTAATATTGAACTGAGTGAAAAAAATCCAATAGTTCTTTTAGTTTTGCTACTGAGAACAGAATCACTAAATAAAAGGATAGATTTCCACCCCCCCCCGGAGAAAGAAAACTGTGTTGCTTAGTTTTCAGGAAGGTGCATGTGCATGGTGGAGTGGCTTGGGCATGTGCCTATTTTAGAAAATTTTAAACTCAGACCATAAAAACAGCTGCGCTGGGTCACACTAAAGGTCCGTCTAGCCCAGTATCCTGATTTCCAACAGTGGTCAATGCTAGATGCACCAGAAGGAATGTACAGGTAGTCAAGTGATCCATCCCCTGTCGCCCATTTCCAGCTTCTGACAAACACAGGCTCAGGACACCATCCCCGCCCATCCTGATAATAGCCATTGATGGACCTCACCTCCATGAATTTATTTAGCGCTTTTTAAAACCCTTTTAAATTCTTGACCGTCACAACATCCTCTGGCAGGGAGTTCCACAGGTTGACTCTACATTATGTGAAGAAATACTTCTTTTTTGTTTCTTGTAAACCTGCTACCTATTAATTTCATTTGGTTTTAATTTTATTAATCTCTCCTCATTAGGCAGCCATGCCATATTCTAATAATTTTTGAAGCCCTTTCCTAATCATGGATTTATAAAAAGGCAATAAGATATTTTGTCTTATTAACTATCATTTTTTAATGATTCCCAGTATTCTTTGCTTTTTTTATTAGCACTGTATATTGAATGGATGTTTTCAGAGAACTATTCACAATGACTAAGATTTCTCTCTTGAATGGTAACAGCTAATTTAGTCCCCATTGTTTTATACATATAGTTGGGATTCTGTTTTCCAATATGCATTACTTTGCATTTATTAGCATCTGCCTTTTTGTCGTGCAATCACCTAGTTTTGTGAGAAACTCTCCACAATCTGCTTTGGACTTCACCATCTTGGGCAGTTTAGTATCATCTGCAAATTTTGCTACCTCACTGTTTATACTGTTCTCCAGATAATTTATGAGTATGTTGAATAGGATTGGTCCTAGTACAGACGCTTGTGGGACACCACTAGTTACTTCTCTCCATTCTGAAAACGTTCCCTTTGTTTCCTAGCTTTTTACCAGTTATCAGTCCATGAGAGGACTTTCCCTCTCATCCCATGACAACTTAATTTGCTTAAGAGCCTTTGGCAAGCCGTTTTGAAAATCTAAGTACACTGTATGCACTGAATCCCCTTTGTCCAAATGTTTATTGACCTCCTCGTGGAATTTTAGTACATTGGTCGAGTATGATTTCCCTTTATAAAAACTATGCAGACTTCCCCAACAAATTATGTTCATCTCTGGGTCAGACAATTCTGTTCTTTATTATAGTTGCAAGCAGTTTTGCCAGTTCTAAAGTTACCCTTACTAGCCTATGATTGTGAGCATAAACTCTGGAGCCCTTTTTAAAAATCATCATCATCATATTACCAAAAGCTTCAGGGGGTAGCCAAGTTAGTCTGTAAAGGATAAACTTAAAAACCAACAAATAGTCTGGTAGCACTTTAAAGACTAACAAAACATGTAGATGGCATCATGAGCTTTTGTGGTCATCTGAAGAAGTGGGCTGTGCCCACGAAAGCTCATGACACCATCTACACGTTTTGTTAATCTTTAAAGTGCTACCAGACTATTTGTTGGTTTTTAAGTTAATCATATTACCAGTCATTTGATACAGAAGCTGGTTTAAAGGACAGATTACAAATCACAGTTAGCAGTTCTGCAATTTCATATTTAAATTCTTTCAGAACTCTTGGGTGAATACCATGTGATCCTGGTGACTTGTTACTCTTTAGTTTATCAATTTATTCCAAAATCTCCTTTAATGACACCTCAATCTGGGAAAATTCCTCAGATTTGTCACCTAAAAAGAATGTCTCACTTTTGGGAACCTTCCTCACACCCTCAGCTGTGAAGACCAACGTAAAGAATTCTTTTCGCGGTGTGTGGTTTGTGGTTTTTTTTTTTTTTTTTTTTTTTTTTTTTTTTTGCAATGACCTTATCATTCTTGGGTGCTCCTTTAGCGTCTCGATTGTCCAATGGCCCCACTGGTTTTTCAGCAGGCTTCCTGCATCTGATGTATTTAAAATAAGTTGTGCTACTACTTTTTGAGTTTTTTGGCTAGCTGTTCTTCAGATAACATTTTGGCCTTCCTTATTATATTTTTACACTTCATTTGACACTAGGATTAAACTTCCACTTTTTAAACGATGCCTTTTTAGCAGTCATTTGGTACAAAAGCTGATATAAAGGACTAGTTACAGATCACTGTTAGCAGTTCTGCAATTTCACATTTGAGTTTTCAGAACTCTTCACTGAATACTGTCTGGTCCTGGTGTCTGCTTATTGTTTAGATTATCAATTTGTCACCTAAAAAGAGTGGGTCAGGTTTGGAAATCAACCTCTCATCCTCAGCTATGACGACTGATGCAAAAAATTCATTTAATTTTTCTTCAATGACATCATCCTTGAATGGTCCTTCAGTATCTTGATCATCCAGTGTCCTCACTGGTTATTTAGCAGGCTTCCTGATTCTGATGTACTTTAAAAAATTACTATTACTTTTTGAACTTTTGGCTAGCCGTTTTTCAAATTCTTTTTTGGCCTTCATAATTATATTTTTAAACTTAATTTGCCAGTGTAAAATCAAAAGTGTCATTTTACTTGTAGCATCCTTTTGACCGGACACTTCCATGGTGCATTGAGAAGTATTCCAGGTTCCTTGATTTTTAACCACTTAAGCTGGATTAAAATAAAACAGTAGCTCAGAGGAGATTCCTCCAGACTCTGCAGGAAATCTATATCAGCAATTGATTTGTTATACTTAGAGAATCTTACTGACTTTACAGGGCAGATAAGTGAGTTCATAGAAAAAAACCCTCCTATGCTATTAGGAGGCAGTCTGTATCAAAGAATTATGTCCTGTTTTTCATTTTTTTAGAACTGTAGATTTTAAAAGAATTGGTGGAAAACTCCTACCAAATTTCATCTGTCTCTGGTTTGGAATCCTTACAAAAGCACTGAACTTTGTACTTTGTGAAAGTTTTCTCTAAGGGTATGTCTAGACTACATGCCTCTGGTGACAGAGGCATGTAGATTAGGCTACCCGGCATAGGAAAATGAAGCGGCGATTTAAATAATCGCCGCTTCATTTCAAATTAAATGGCTGCGCTGGGCGATCAGCTGTTTGTCGGCTCAGCGCGGTAGTCTGGGCGCTCATGATCGACATCAAAGGCATCTGTCGACTTCCTGGTATGCCTCGTGGGATGAGGTTTACCTGGGAGGTCGACAAATGCCTTTGATGTCGACATGAGCGCCCAGACTACCCGCTGAGCCGCCAAACAGCTGATCGGCCTCAGCGGCAGCCATTTAAATTTAAATGAAGAGGCGATTATTTAAATCGCCGCTTCATTTTCCTATGCCGGGTAGCCTAATCTACATGCCTCTGTCGCCAGAGGCATGTAGTCTAGACATACCCTAAGAGAGAATTGGGTTTCTCAGAACAGCAACCAAAATTTATATGTAGACTTTTCACAATGTTGTGAAACTTTAATTTGGATCTTCAGCACTTGTGTGTCTATTCTTTAGGTCATTACAGGTTTTCTCTTTGAAAGTTAACTTAACGTAACTATTTCTGCAATGAATATTGCTGAACTGGCTTTCTTGCTGTTCCTTTTTTGGTACTGCAGAAGGGCAAGAAAATACCTGAGTCCCATTTGTCTCTTAAGATGGACAGAATTAGGAGAATTTAGCTCTGCAGTAGAAACAACTATTTCTGTATTATAATATGCTGTGCATAAAGTGTATAGGCATTCATTAACCAGCTATCCAGTACAGTGCAGCCTCAGAATTACGGACACCTCAGGAATGAGGAAATAGGTTTACAGCCATGGGGGGTAGAGAGCTGAGGGGAGAGGGATTAGGTCTCTGAGGAAGGAGGGGGGAGATGACAATCCAGACTTTTGACCTTTAGTGTGCCAGGACTCCAGGTAGGAGGCTCAGGGTTTGTGCCCCACAAAGCACTAGGGCTCAACACTTTAGAGGAGGATGCTGGGGCCTGGGGTTTAGGGCTTTAGTCACTTGGCTCTACTCCTGGTTTTAGTCTCATGGGGTGTGCCAGGGTTCTGAACTTCATCCCTGCAGCTCTGTTCCTGGTGTCAGCTAGGTGGGGGCACACCATGGCTTGGGGCTTTAGCTACAGTGGGAGAGCATTCTTCTCATAGCTAACGCCTCAAGCCCTGGTGCCCCCTGTGGGACTGAAAACAGGAATGGAGACAGGTGCTGGAGCCCTAAGTCCCAGTGCTCCCCCATCTGTCTAAAGCCCTGAGCTCTGGTGCGCCTGAGGTTCAGAAGCCTCTAGCTTCTCTGGGCCTGGATTCCTGATCCTCCCAAACCTTTCCAAGCCTACAGCTGTAGCCCCAAACTCTCCCCCCTCTTTATGGCTGAAGCTGTACCTTTGAGGCAGTATAGTATTTACTTATTCCTCCCCATTTAGTCTGCTGCCTGATTTCTTTTGGTTCCACAGGTGTCCAGTTAACTGATAAATCCGTAACTCTGGTGTTCGTATTTTTAAGGTTCTACTGTGCTCTAAACACTGTAAGCCAGGATGTAGGAGTTCTGGCCATATAACATTTTTGGTATGTCATTCTTATTCATTCATGCTATGGGGCAGGAGTTAATTGTAGAGTTGTTTTAATTCCACTATTTAGACAGTATTTTATCACAATAATATAGAAGCTTTCAAAATGAAGTCTATAATTACATAAATCATCCTTGCCAAAAGAATGTCCACTAAATAATTTTCTTGACGCTAAAACAAACCCTTTAATTGAATTAAAAAAAGTCTCTCTCACAAAAACCCTGGAACTATTCTCAACACTTAAATCCAGCTCTGAAAAACTGGCATGACAATTATTAACTGAGGCTCAAAATACACATAACAACCTTATCATAATGAGAATGCTAATTAAAAAACATACCTTTTTAAGGTAAGGGGAAAGTACCTCGCTCAAGAAGAACTTTGCCAGGTTTCTAATCAAATTCAGTGACACTAAGGCTGTGGTTACACTTTCAAGTTTTGTCAACCAAAGTGATGTTAACAATGAAAAGTCAACATAATAAATATTGGAATACAGTGTTCACACTTGCTGTCTCTGTCAACAGATCACATCCATATTGGGGGCACCATCATCGACAGTATGAGCAATGCACTGTGGGTAGATATACCCCAGTACAGTGACACCTTCTGTTGCTAGGTATACTGGAGTATTGTGTCCTGTTCTGGGCACCACATTTCAGGAGAGATGTGGACAAATGGGAGAAAATCCAGATAAGAGCAACAAAAATGACGATTAAAGGGCTAGAAAACAAGGCTTAAGAGGGAAGATTGAAAAAACTAGGTTTGTTTAGTCTGGAAAATAGAAGACTGAGAGGAGACATGATGATAGTTTTTCAAATATTTAAAAGGTTGTTACAGAGGAGGGTGGAAAAATATTGTTAACCTCTGAGGATAGGACAAGCAATGGGCTTAAATTGCAGCAAGGGAGCTTTAGGTTGTACATTAGGAAAAACTTTCTAATGGATCAGTGTGGCTAAGCACTAGAATAAATTGCCTAGGAACTCTGAAATCTCCATCATCATCAGAGATGGTCCATATCTGCAAACCAGATCAATCGGGGTGGACAGTGTGGGACACTTCCTGGAGGCTAATTATAACGATATCAGGAATGGTATCTAAATGGCATTGTGTTGATACAAATGTAGAAGAAAAAGACAGAAGTCTCTCTTTGGGGTGCGTATATTTTGTCAGTGACAGAAATTTCATTGCAGTGTATATGCACTCACTGATTTTGGCAACAAAATTTGGTAGTGTAGACAAAGCCTAAGGGTGAAAGTTTATGCTGCACCTCTTAGAACAGAGGTGGGCAGTAATTTTTCATGGGGAGGGGGGCACGCCAAGATTTTGGGAAGTGATTACAAGCCACACTTTTCTATAGAGGAGATGCGGGGTCTGGGACAGAGGTTGGGTGGAGAAGGGAGTTTGGGGTACAGGACTGGGGTGCAGGAGAGGGTGTGGGGTCTGAGAAGGAGTTTGGGTGAAGGAGGGAGTTGTGACCTGGTGCAGAGTCTGGGAGGGGATAGGGGTTCAGGAAGGATTCTGGCCTGGGGGAGGGACATAGGAAGGTGTGTAGAGTCTGTACAGTAGGGGGTGGGGTGTCAGAGGCAGGCTCTGGCTGGGAGGTGCTTACCTAAGCAGCTCCCAGCCAGCAGCCCTGCAGGACTCTCAAGTCGGCTTCCTTGCCTGCTAGCAGCCCCAGACTGCTCAAAGTGGCTGGCTGTTGCATGTGGTTCTCTGCACTATGGTGGAGTGAAGGAGAGGGGAGGCTTTGTGCGCTGTCCCTGCCCCTAGCACAATTTCTCAGCTCCCATTGGATGAACACTATTAATAAACCTGTATTTAATGTAAATAACAAATCCAATTTAAATCAGTTGAATTTTTTTTTTAATTGTGTTTTGTTCATACTGATAGGGCCTAGCACAGTGAAACCTCTGGGATCCGCTACTTCAAATATATGTATGCTCAGTAATTTGTGCAACAAATAAAGACTTTCTAACATGCATCTAAAAGCAGTTAGGACTTTCAAGTTATACTTCTGCAATTAAATCTATCTTGTTTATAAACATTTTATTTAAATAGTCAAAGCAATTCATTTGCTGCAGGTGGGCATTTATTCACTTGAGGGTTGCATGCTTTGTTGATTCTATAGGCCAGCGTTTCCCAAAGTGTGGTCTGTGGCCCAGTACCGGTTCTTAGAAAAATTATCGCGCACAATCCTATTAATTTGTGAAACGGGGTAGCAGCACCCCGCACTGCCGGGTGCGGCCCTCTTGGGAGAGAGCCCGCCACCGCGGCGTCTCTGCCAGGTATGCTCCCAGGCGGCGGGGCTAGATTCGGTGGGCGCTAGGACCCAGGGAGAAGGCTGTGCGCACCGATGCAGAATGCCCGGCACCGGACGCAGATGTGGGAGCCGGTGCCGGCTGATAAAGCGGCCGGGATTGGGGCCAGGAGGGGGGGGCGGAACAATCCGCTGGACAGGTAGGGCCAGCAATACAATTTATTTGCATATTCATCATTTGCTTAATGAATATGCAAATATGCAAATAAATGTTACTGGTCCTCCAAAAGCTTGTGAATGAGTTTACTGGTCCCCAGTATCAAAAAAGATTGGGAACCATTGCTGTAGGCCAAGCTCAATGTATGCACTAGGTGGTCCTTGTATGCCTCTCTCCTCACTTAGTTGTGTATGTAGACTGAAGTCGGTGTGGGTTTTTTTTTTTTTTAATTTTTAAGTACAAATATCTTTTTTCAGGTTTTTTGAAAATAACATTAACAGTGAAATAGTGAGAATACATGCATTTTTATGGATAAATTGTAATATCTGATGACTTTACACTGAACTGCTTCTAAATCTAATTTTGATTAAAATGTCTAAATGACTCATTATTTTCTCTTCATTATTTATCTATTTCATAATTTTGTATTTTGTATCTGTTGGTAATTGAACCCAGGGTCCAACATAATCTGAAATGTTTGGACTTTTCAAAGGGCTACATATGCATAACCATCTGTGAGTTCACGTTGGCTGACATCAACTACTACTTTTTTATAATGTTAGGACCCTACCCCTCCAACTTTTCAATAGTCACAACCAAATCCCAACATGGAGGAACCTGCTTTTGAGAGCAAGCTACATTTCTGGATTTCTTTGGTGCTATGCTTACTTCATTCTGTGTATTTATCACATGCTACACAAACTACTGTGGGCATGTTTTCTGGTGACTTGCATCTCTGCTTGTACTAGGGCCAGCCAAATTATGGCCTGTGTGCCACATCCAGCCTACCAAGCTGCCAGATCCAGCCTGCGGGAGCCTCAGCAAACCTCCTTGCCAGCCCTTCCCCAACTCCATGCCCAGAAAAGATGACTGAGGGCCACGTATTTCTGTGAATGCTGTGAGCCCTCCCCCCAATACTCTGCACCCTCCTGTATCTCTACACCACATAATCCAAACCCTTTGCACCCCCACTTCTGCACCCATACTCCTTCCCAGACCTTGCACCCCCTCCTACAACCCTCCTCCAAGTCAAAACCCCCACCCAGACATTGCACCCCAATTCTCTACCCCACTGTCACAACCGAATCCCTCCACCACCTCCTATACTCCTGCCCCAAGACACAACCCTCTCAGACCCTACACTCCCTCCTGCACCCCTCCTTCAGGTCCGAATCCTCTCCTGCACCTGTATGTACTCTGCACCCCCAGTCTCCTACCCAAGGTCACAACCCCCTCCTTCACCCAAACTCCCTCCCACATCCGCCCCCCCCCTTGCTCCCCAATCCCTTACCCACGTTCCCTTCTGCAACCTCCAGGCCAGATCCCGCACTTCCTCTATTAATGTCATGGAGGAGTGCGACCCTTAACCACTTATCAAATTCTTGGAGTGTCTTCACCCCACCAAAAATTGTTGCCAACCCCTGGCTTATACTCTATGCTGGGGGTGGGAAATAAGCAGCCTGCGGGCCAGACATGGTCCATCAGGTGGACCACTAGTGCTAACCCTGGTGAGCCTCCTCCACTTTATTGCCCATCCCTGCACTATGTTTTACTTATTTCATGGTCTTACATACGTCTCACTTATGCCAGGTCTCTACTTTTTTCCATTACCCCAAAGTATCTTTCATTGTCCCAGATTGGAAGCGATGAACAGATTGCGATGTTCACCGGATCTCTCTCATCCCCTAGATCAGGTTTTGAGAAGGTAATACACTATGAGGAAGAAATTGAAACCTCCTTTCCTCTATCCTCTTCCTGGCTATTCTTTCTATTTTATTTTCTCCTTCTGTATTGGGAAATAATTCATTCTTGATGTTACCATTTTAAACTTCAGGGGGCATAGCTGAGATTGGGGGTTGCCATTTAAATTCTGCTGTCAGTTGGTTCTCTATTCTATAGTAATTACAGAGCAGGTTACAGCTGATGGGAGTGCTAAGGAGATGCAGGGACTCTGTTTTGCATTTTCACATTCTTGTTTTCTGATTTTCCTCCTAAGAAACAGGGTCCATCCAGCCCATTGATGCCTAGAACATTCCCCCAAATTATGATATTGGTTGGATGGTTCTAAAGTTATCGGTTTACATATGCGCACACACACACAGATGTCGTCAAGTTGAATGTTGGGGCTCATTTTGCTCAGTGGAGAAGAAATAATGTGACTGCACTTAGCATTAAATTGAGATACTACAAAAGAGGAAAACATTAAAGCTTTTTGGTACTGAAACATTGCTTAGAATATAATTTCATTTTCTCAGGTTGATGCCTTAATAAGGGTATGTCTACACTAGCCCCTTAGTTCGAATTAGGGTGGCTAATGTAGGCATTGAACTTGCAAACGAAGCCCGGGATTTAAATATCCCGGGCTTCATTTGCATGTTCGAAGCAGCGCCATTTTTAAATCCCTTAGTTAGAACTGACTGCCCCGGCTGCGCGGCAGTCAGAAATTAATCGAACTAAGTCCTTGGTTCAGATTAACTGTTACACCTCATTGCAGAAAGAGTAACAGTTAATCTGAACAAAGACTTAGTTCGATTAACTTCGACTGCCGCGTGTAGCCGCGAGCAGTCAGTTCAACTAAGGATTTAAAAATGGCGCCCGCTGGAAACATGCAAATGAAGCCCGGGATATTTAAATCCCGGGCTTCATTTGCAAGTTCGAATGCCTACATTAGCCAGCCTAGTTCAAACTAGGGCGCTAGAGTAGACATACCCCAAGTTATCTTTGCGTTGCTTTAATGGAATTTTTAAGAGACAAGCTGTTGGCTATGATATATATGTCCCTGCATTCTGATTCATGTGTCTGAATCCAGGATGGTAAACCTGAGGAAAAGAACTATTCTGTCACCGCAATGGAAGTTATCCTACATCTGTTTCAATAACAATAAGGCTATGTCTAGCCTGCAGAGTTATATCGGAAAAAGATACACAAATTGTGAACTGCAATTTGCATATCTTTTTCCCCTTTTTTTCGGAAGAGGCTTTTCCGAAATTTGGCCCATCTCCACGGGGCCAGATTCCGGAAAAACCTCCTCTTTCGGAACATCCCTTATTCCTCATACAATGAGGAATACAGGGATGCCAGAAGAATGTGTCTGCTATTTCAGAAACTGCTCCAAAAAAGTGGACGTGTTCCTTGGACGTGGCAGAGCTTTTCCGGGATACCAGAGGTATCCCGGAAAAGCTCTGCTGTGTAGACATTGCCTAAATGGGGTATGCATTTGCTGATTGAAAAAGTGTAAATGTACTAATGACATAGGAGGTGAGTGGTTGAATGTGCAGACTGTATATTAAAATGTACATCAGTTATTACTTTTTTTACTGTAATTTTGAAGTGAGAGCACAACTTTTTAAATTGGCTTCCAGTTCTTCCTTTTGCATGTTTGCCTTCTTTTGAGGAGTCTGTTCCCAAAGAAAATGACACTGATAAAAGATCTGTTGTGAAAATATATTTAAATGTGTTGTGAATACAGACAGAAACTTTTTTTTAAAAGCAGCATCAAAATTGCATGCTTTAATTACTGCTGCATATTTGTGAAGTGGTACAAAGATATAAATTTCTACATAAAGGCTGCTTATTTATTGTTTAGGTACAAGCAATCAGGTTTTGGTTAAAATAAGGATCCCTGAACCTTCAGATCACACCTGGAATAGAATGTAATCCAAATATTTTTGTATTTTAAATTTTTTTGATTAAGGTTTAATTTTGATTCTCCTTCACCCGCCCTGCTCATCTTTTCTTCTCTTCCCCATAAGAGATAGGAGTTTACAACATGGCACCTTAACCTTCCCATTAAATGCCCCCCTCATTGTCATGCAGGATTATAAGAACATGGGAATGGCCATACTGGGTCAGACCAAAAGTCCATCTAGCCCAGTATCCTGTCTTCCAACAGTGGCCAATGCCAAATGCCCCAGAGGGAGTGAACACGACATCAAATCTCCCGTTATCCATTTCCAGTCTCTGACAAACAGAGACTAGGGACACCATTCCTACCCATCCTGGCTAATAGCCAGGGCTCGCCGAACTACGGTGAGCCCCGCTCGCCAGCCGCGCTGTCCGGCAATCTGCGCATGCGCAGATCTCCCAAACCCGGCTCTTCCGGGTTGCAACCTACTTGCCACGGGCGAGTAGATTGTATTATTTGTCGAGCCCTGCTAATAGCCATTGATGGACCCATCTCCATGAATTTATCTAGCTCTTTTTTGAACCCTGTTAAATTCCTGCTCTTCATAACATCCTCTGGCCAGGAGTTCCACAGGTGACTGTGCACTGAGTGAAGAAAAACTTCCTTTTGTTTGTTTTTAAACCTGCTACCTATTAATTTCATTTGGTGACCCCTAGTTTTTATGCTATGGGAACAAGTAAATAACTTTTCCTTATTCACTTTTTCCACACCAGTCATGATTTTATAGACCTCTGTCATCTCCCCTCTTAATCTCTTTTCTAAGATAAATCCCAGTCTTTTTAATCTCTCTTCATATGGGACCTGTTCCAAACTCCTAATAATTTTTGTTGCCTTTTTCAGAACCTTTTCCAATGCCAATATATCTTTTTTTGAGATGAGGCGACCACATCTATACGCATTATTCAAGATGTGGGCATACCATGGATTTTTATAAAGGCAATAACATATTCTCTGTCTTATTCTCTATCACTTTTAAAATAATTCTTAATATTCTGTTTGCTTTTTTGACTGCCGCTGCCCAATGAGTGGATGTTTTCAGAGAACTATCCACAATGACTCCATCATATTGTATGAATAGTTGGGATTATTTTTTCCAATGTGTATTACTTTACATTTATCAATATTAAATTTAATTTGCCATTTGGTTGGCCAATCAGTTGTGAGATCTTTTTAAAGCTCTTCACAATCTGCTTTGGTCTTAACTATCTTGAGCAATTTAGTATCATCTGTAAATTTTGCCACCCTCACTGTTTGCCCCTTTCTCCAGATCATTTATAAATAGATTGAATAGGATTGGTTCCAGTACGGACCCTTGGGGGTCCCCACTAATTACCTCTTTCCATTCTGAAAACTTACCATTTATTCCTACCCTTTGTTTCCTGTCTTTTAACCAGTTATCTGTCCATGAAAGGACCTTCCCACTTATCCCATGACAACTTACTTCACTTAAGAGCCTTTGATGAGGGACCTTGTCTAAAGCTTTCTGAAATCTAAGTACACTATATCCACTGGATCCCTCTTGTCCACATATTTGTTGACTCCCCCCAAGGAACTGTAGGAAGGCATGATTTCCCTTTACAGAAACCATCTTGACTTTCCCCAACAAATTATGTTCATCTATGTGTTTGACAATTTTATTGTTTACTATAGTTTGCCCAGTACTGACGTTAGACTTACCGGTCTGTAATTGCCAGGATCACCTCTTGAGCCCTTTTTAAATATTGGCGTACCATTAGCTATCTTCCAGTCATCACTACTACAGAAATACCTGTCAGTGGCTATTCTTTGTTTTAGGGTTTAAAAAAGATCTTTAATAATAGCAGGTTCATGTTTCATGTATGGCAATCACTGTTAGTCTCTCCAAAGGATAATTTTTCCAGATGCATGTTTTGCCAATAAAGGTAAGATCTGGGTCATAGCATGTGATCCAGTGCTTGCGAATGTAAATTAGAATTTTTGTGGTCACTTTAAAGCTTTTTTGTATCAAGCCCATAGTTTGGACAACAGTGATTTCTGTGGAACAAATCCTACTCTTCCACCAGGGGCTTAACAAAAAAACAAAACAAAACACCATGCAGTTCTGTTGAATGAGTCAGGGCATAATTAGAAGATGCTCTGTTGTAGCTGCATAAGGGTGCTCAGTCATCTCATATCATGTGGAATGAGTCCCCCCGGAGGTATTCAATAGCACATAACTGAGTTTCTGAGTCTTGGCACTAGGGAGAGGATTTTGTTCTAAGTTTCTCTCTTGGAAAGGTTCATATTTATTAGGAATGTAAATTACATCAACTAAAAAATAAAAATGTGGTGGTTCTTTAAGAGATGATCCCCATGGGTATTCTTTGTGGGAGTGTAGGCACTCCATGTACCTGAGACCAGAAGATTTTTCAATAACAGTGTCTCTTGAACTGCACCTGCAATTCTATACTTGCTTGTGTTCTGAATCAAGGTCATAATGGGTGTCACAGACCCACTACCTCTCCAGTTTCAATCTACCAATTGTGTCTGAAATGGAATCCTTCAGTAAGTGCCGTTTCTGCTACTGTTCCCACTTGAATCTTTATTTTTATAAATCATTTGTAGATCATCGTTAGATAGTTTTGGGGCATAACCCAGAATGCAAAGGGATGTGGGCAGTTTGGGATAGCTTCTCACAGTCCATCATTCTCAAAGTTGTCCATAGGCACAACATGTTCATGAAATCCAATCTATCTTTAAGCAGGAAAGAGAGCATGACCTCCAAAGCACAGAATCAGCAGCTACTCCTGACACTCCTGTTAGCTGCCTCTGTTTTCCAAGGAGGCCTAGACCGGTGTTTCTCAACTTTTTTTTTTTTTTTTTTTTTAATGAAGTACCCCTTTCTCAAAAAAAAAAAAATTATATAAGTAGCCCCAGCCTGTCCCACTCTAACGCAATGCACCCACTCCTCCCCCAGAGCCAGACACCCTCAGCCCCTCCTCCCGCTCTAAACCAATGTTCCTCCCTTTCCCCAGAGCCACACACCAGACGTATGGTAACCCTATCTTTGAAGTGCCCGCTCCCGCTGCCTGGCCCTGCCTTGGAGGCTTGTCTGCAGGGAGCAAGTGGCCCGCCAGTGCGAGGCTCGCTGCATGGAGCTGTGCACTTCCACCCCAGCCCGGCGCCCTCCTAGCATGGCGCCCGGGGCCAACTGCCCATCCCCCCTCGCTACGTCACTGATGCGGGGCCGGGGAGTGAGGATCCTTTGGAGCAAAGCTTATTGTGCTGCTTCTCTGCCTTTTAGCTCCTCTCCGCAATACCACAGGGACGGGGCGATGGGAATGCATTGTGCTGAGCTGCTGGCGGGGGTGGGACTAATGCACGTCTCCAGGTTCAGCCACCCTCCCTGCTGGAGCACCCCAGGGGGGCTGCTGGAGAAGAAACGAACTAGGAGAGGTGGTGATTTTTTTTTTCTCCCCGCCCAACCCGCCCCCCAATTTGGAACTGCACTGGGTCTTACCGGAGCCACTACCGCTGCAGCCAGATGCTTTTCCCACCAGCGCTGGGGTGCATGCACAGACAGGCTGTTAACATCCGGGTGTGTGGCTCCGAATGTTCAATTTGACAGGCATGTGCCGCTACCCCCTCCCTGAACCACTTTGCAGAGCAAAATTCTGGACATTTTTTGCCAAACTTCACTTGTGTTGATGTATCCCCCAGACTTCTCTCGTGTACCCCTAAGGGTATGCGTACCACTGTTTGAGAAACACTGGTCTAGACAACAGTAGAAAATGTTCCCTTTTAGGGCAATAACCTGTTTAATAAGGAAATAGATAAATTAGTCTGCTCTAGAAATACAAGTGTCTAATCAAGTCATTGATTACCCAATAAGCCTAGGCTTATCAGGTAGTCGAGTCACTACTTGACTACTCATCCTCCTCCCCTCCCCCCTCCGCTTGCTGCCTCTGTATCAGAGGCAGAAAGTGTGGGGAGCAAGAACTGGCTCCTTAAAAGCCGGCTCCCCCAGCAGCGTCTCGGGGAGGGGTCAAGGGAGGCAGAGGCGCAGCGGGGGACCCGGCGCAAGCTGGAACACGGCAGTCCTGGCTCGCACCAGGTCTCAGACCACTGCAGCTCTGTTTTTTAAACGTTGTAAGAAAGCTGCCTTCTCATAGTCACTTCTCAGCTCTTCTATCAGAAAGCCTGTGAGCCCCCACAGTAAGCTGCTGCCATCCCTTCTTCAGTCTGAGTTTCCTGCCAAGTCCTTTTGATGGAACAGTCAATAGTCATCAACAAGTCTCTGCACCACTAGTTACCCTCCATTCCCTTTGCTGGTTGCCTGGCCTGTTTCCTTCCATTGTGGTGGCATGTCATGGTCCTAGACATGATCTTGACTGACTATACTATGAAATTCCTTTCTGTTCCTTCTCCAAAATCCCACTTCTCATTCCTTTTCAGGAATCTCTCTCATATGGGAGGTAGAAATCAGCTAGAGGACCCCATAGTCAGCTTGGGCTCATACACCTGGTGCTTCCTTAATGTAGACAGGGATTTTTAGTCATATTTCCTTACTTCCAAAAAGAAAGTGAATGGGCGGGAGGCTACGGAGGCTGGAGACCCAACCTGGACCCTCACACAGCTGAACATCTTCATACATAATTCAAGATTCAGGATGATGACCTTGGCCTCCCTAAAAATGATAGTGTTGTGGCCTTCACTTTGAGGGATGCCTACTTTTCATCCAGTACACTTGAGATTCCTGCTCATTTGTTCAATACAAAATTCTCACCTTTGGCCTCTTGATGGCACTCAATGTTCATAAATATGCTTTCTGTGGTAGTGACCTATCTATATCACTCAAGCAACTTGGTATTTCCTTACTTCAGTCATTGCTCAGGCAACAGTCATGTCTAACGTTTCAGATGGTGGTCCTCTCCAAACTTGACCCCTTTCACTTTATTGGAATTCAGATATCTAAAAAAGACCACTTTAACCCAAGTTATACCATTTGTCAAGTGAATCTGAACTCAGTTTTGGCCAAAGTGTGCTTACTGCTAGATAGCCTCCTCCCATAGAGAGACCTCATTGCTCAACTTCACCCCAGATGACCGTGCAGTTAGGTCTGGTCCCTTTAGACCAGGGTTTCCCAACCTATGGGTCGGGACCCAAATATGGGTCACCATTACACTTCAAGTGTCTCCCCAGGTGGCTCTGCCCCCTTGCCTCCTCCCGTTTTTGAATTGCCTTGGGTCACCAAGTCTTCCTGAATTGTCAAAACTGGTCCCCATCTGGAAAAGGTTGGGAACCGCTGCTTTAGACTATATGGCCACCTACCCCTACGCCTTTTCACAAGGCTCCATTTCCCATACCTGCCAGCAAAGTTGCAGATGTGTACCCTGCAAACAGACATCCTGGATATGCCACTCACTTCATGGGAAATCAAAGACAGTCTAAGTAGCAGTTCCCTTCATTCCCATGCCACCATAATCCCACCACATAAAGACACTCATTATGAATGCCTACTTATTGGGCTCAAGATCTCACCTAAGTGACCAGATAGCTAAAGCTCCTGGACTCTGAAGGGATCCAGACGGTACATCAGCCCACTTAAGCTTCAGACAGTGCATGAAACTTAAAAGGAGTTCCCACCCTTCACCCATTCTGTACATTCTCAAGTATGTCAGCAGCATGACTAAAGTATTTTATATAAACAAGCTGGGAGCAACAGGGTCTACCCCACTCTACTTCGAAGCATTCAAGCTTTGGAATTGGTGCATTTGGCTCCAAATCAGTGTTTCATCATCTGGGTTCAGAGCACAAGGAGGCATGTAGGGCATGGATATGGACAACAGACACTGCGACTGAAAATCCTTTCTATCTCAGGTGCATAGAATGTGTGCATGCCCACAGTGAATACACATAGAGACTATACTTTTTAAAGAACTCCAGTTACTATAAGGTAAGTAACCTCAGTTTCTTCACTAGGCCATGACAGTAACATGATCTGATTTTAATCTTGTTTTACCTTTTATTCTCTTAAGGTATTTTTTCTAAAGAGAGGTGAATTCTAATGGATTAGTGTAATTTTTTACTTTTTGATAACCAGGCATATTTATATATAAACATTTATATTAGCAACTATATAGCTTAACAGTTTTTTTCAGATTTTTAATGTTTACAGGTTTTTTAATGTCAAAATGGTAAGCAATGCATTTCTTATTTACTAGAGGATTGTTTTTGTAATTGTGATAGATGTCAAACTGCATTTAAATGAAAACTATAATACAGTTACAAATATATAAAGAGCATTCTAAAACTGTTCTGCAAAATGAGTTGAGATTTTTTTTTCACCAACATTTATCATAAAACCAGGCCCGTACTCAGGGGATGTGTGTGCGAAGAGTGCAAATGCATCCCCTCACGATCCTTCATGATCCGCCATGGGGCCGATTCCGACTGTCTGGGGAAGGCTGGGGCAGCACTTTGCCCCAGCCTCCCTCCCCCATGCTTCAGCCAGCTGGAGGAAAGGGGGAGTGGTGCGTTGCCCCAGCCTCCTTCCCCCGTGCTCTGGCCGGCTGAGGGAAGGCTGGGGCTGATTTTCCCTTCCTCCCCCAGGAGTTGAGGCTGGGAGCAGGGCTAGGCTGCAGGGGTGGAGCAGTCAATAGTCCCCTCCCCCGAAATTCCTGCGTATGGGCCTGAAAACAAAATATATTTTTTTCTTGGTAAACAGTAATTCTACAAAACTGGCAGTAGCTCAAGAGTTTTTCTAAGAAAAATGGATTTGTTTTGTGCTCCCTTTAACTAAATACAAAGCATATGTGTGATTGAACTAATTATGGAAGATACAGCATCAGTTGTCTTGGCAATTGTATGTACTAGTAAGCCATAAAATACATACATTACAGATCTGTAGCAGTCAAGGATACTTGTTGGTAGTGATTGGAAGGAGCTCTGAATCTAATCTAATATTTATAGGAGATTGTTCATCTTAATTATGTTCTTCATAATTTCTGCTACATAATTCCTTAGTAAAAACCATCTTCCAAAGGTATATTGCACTCATTTTGTCTGCTTACATGATCTATGTATAAATTAGATATTTCTTTAAATTATTCTTTTCTCTAATTGTTACTTGGAATTCCTAAATCTTGTTGAGAGAATTTAGAAAATTATGTTGTCTATGACCCTAGCTTCTTCTCGAGAGAGTGTTAAACTTTTGGTGTTGGAAGCAGACTGCTCTGGTTTGGACTTCATCTCAGAGTTCTGCTGTTAGTTGTGTGTGTGTTTTGGCAGATGCCAGGGAAGGCGGCTATATTAGGCAGCCTCCTGTACATCTTCTGGCCCAATTACAATTTCCACTGCAAGGCAGCTTCTTTTATGGGATGCATGAGAGCCTTTTACCAATTCTTCTGGTGGACGTCTACTCTTACTGTTCTTTGGGGGAACCATATTTCATTTATTCTTTAGATTGGTGGGTTATGGCGAGAGCTTAATGCCATTCCTATACTGCTTCCCCAAACCCTTCAATATCCCCTTTTAGGATTCCTCTCATGGGAACATTCAGGAAAAAATGGTGCCCTCTGTTGCTCAAACAGGGAGCAGCTGAAGCCTTCAGTAACATTTAGAGAAGTATTTTTGTTCTGTTTCTCTGTTAAATTCCGTACCTTTTGTTAACCTCATCATTCAACTCTTCCCCATCCCATTTGGGTGTTTTTGCATGTCACATGTTGTCTTAAATCTAAGCTATCTCTTCACTGGGGGGTAAATGTGATTTTTTTTACATTGAGATAGCTAGTTGATATAAAACCCTAGTGGAGAAAAGACATTCAAGACACTTTATTCTCAGTGTAATTAGGCAAGGTAAACCTTGTAACTCCAACCTGGGGTTTACCTTGACTAGCAACGTTGACAGAAAAACCTACTGTGCCTTATCTTCAGTAGGATTTTTCAGAGCTCTAGCTAAAACTCTTTCCTCTCAAGGAATTCAGTCCTCCTCCAGAAGCTGTTCTCTTCCAGAAAAGTCTATATTTACATTGCAAAAGGTGCTCTAGATTGCTTGTCTGCAGTGCTGTACTACTGCTATTGCTTGTCTGTTTAACAGAACAATATTCAGTCCCTGTTGTCCATACCCTGAGTGTGTCTTGGATTCCAAATTATGGTGGTTAATTCCCCAAGTCCTCCAGGAGACACCACCTCCTTTTTCTGCATCTGCTATTAATATAGATCCATTTTGCTTTAGATAGAGGGTTTCTGTAGATGAGTTACGGTGTAGGAAGTCTGAAGAGACTAACTTCACATAAATGTTCTGTTACTCTCAGTGATGAAATTTTCACTCAATGCTTACAACCTTTGTATAAAGAACATGTCATTGTAGATCTTGACCATATTGCTGCACGGTATTAAGTAAACTCTGAGAGAGATGTTTAGTCCATTCTTCTGTGCAATGATATGTTCAGATGGTGGCTGAACGGCTTACACCCTCAGCTCTACATTTATTGGGGAAGGACAACAGCCTGATGGCTTGCTTTAGCTACAGGCCATGAATAGCACAAATGATTAGAGCCCTGCATGGGTACAAAGTTTGTATCCACAAAAATGAGCCATGTTAAAGTGGATATCTGCAAATTTGCAGGGTTGTAGGAACAAAATTTGTATTCGCATCTGCAACCATATCCACAAAAATGAGCTGGAGATACCTATGGATATAAGTGTATATTTGTAGGGTTCCACAAATCATCTCTAAAATACTCTCTAGTTAATTCCAAATGTGGCTAAAAATTCTGCATTGATCTTTTCCCAAAAGAAACAATACCAGTTTAGACTGAGATATTTCAGAGATGTGTTTTCCCCTTTGTTTGACCTAGTATATTTAAGGGCACAAACATTGCAAGAACAGGGACCTGCACAACCAGAATTTTACAAAACAAAACAAAAAACCAGCATTATGGATGAGCTATTTCTGTTTGGGTTTTTTTTTTTTGTTAAAAAAAATAAACAAACAAACCTCCAGAAGTCTAGTGGCTGGCAAAATTCTAATATGTGAGGTACTGGAGGGGTGAAATATTCATTCACCCCTTTCACAATCTAATATTCAATATATTTATTTTTACTTTCAGGTGTTTTGCATGTTCTGGATTTTTCTCACTTTTTAAATGTATTCTTTGTTGAGTATTTCTCACTTACTCTCCGTATAAGAAACTAGCTATATCTGAACTCATTACATGTTACTTTTTCTGCCTGCTTTAGACTAGGATTAATTTCCTGCCAACTTGAGTTGTCAGCTGTCAGACATTCCAAAGTATGGTCCACTATCTAGGTAAGCTTTCTTTTCTCCTTTGCATCAGCTTCTATCATCTTTCAATCTTGAATTGCAGAAGTTTCATGTAGAATGTTGGAAATGACAGTACAAACTGCTGGAAGTGATACTTTGTGAGAAAGAGGTAGAAGCAAAATCAGCTAGACAAGGCAATATGATTTAAATGATAAGGGCCATATCCTTTGGTATGGCTTAGCTGTACAGAATACAGGAGTGGAGGTGGGAAGAAAAAAGAAAGTTGTTTGCTACCTTTGTGATTTTCCAATCCTTGGGCCATTTGGCTCCCAGTTTAGAACAGCATTAAGGTTTCTGTGATTTGCACCTATCTGCCTATTGCTCCAAGTGGCATTCTGGTGAACATGGATCACTAGTGTGCAGTAGTACCCCCTACTCCCCTGAAACATGTTGCTCTGTGTGAGGCAGCTGGGAAAAGGAGGGGGAAAAAGCAGAGCCTCTGTATCCCTTGGACATTGTTCCTGCACTGGAGGAATCCTCAGGTAGTCATTTAAGGCCTCATGACCTTTCTCTGCACAGCCTGAATGGTAGGAAGGGGTCCTTCTGACCTTAATTTGTATACTTTTTAAAAATTTTCCTCTTTGTACTTTGTGTGTTAGAAATGGGTAGATTTTCATGAAAAAAAGCTATGTTTTCATTAGGGATATAAGCGAGTAGTCAACTACCTGATAAGTCTAGGCTTATCAGGTAGTCAAGTCGACTGCTCACATTCTGTTCCCCCATCTCTCCCTCTGCCACCTCTGATACTGAGGCAGCAAGGGGTTGGGAGAAGTAGGAGTCGGTGCTGGGGGAAGTGGGCTTAAAAGCCATTTTCCCCCCAAGCACTGTCTCTGTGGTGGCACCTGCTCCCCACTGCTGCCCCCTGACTCCTACTACCTTTTAAATTGCAGAGCCACAGTGGTGTTTGGTCCCAGACCCGGCATGAGCAGGAACTGAGCCAGGCTGCCTGCCAGCCTGGCTCCTACTACATTTTAAATGCAGAGCCTGCCGGGAGGACAGGCTGCCTGACTCCTACCGCCTTTTAAATTGCAGAGCCAAAATGGGGTTCGGACCTGCTGCAAGTTGGGACTGAGCCAGCTGCTTTCCCCTATTGACTAATCGAGTAGTCGATAAAAATTGTATCGACTACTTGATTAGTAAATTAACATTATTTTAACATCCCTACTTTTCAGATGTTTATAATCTGAGAGTTATGTATGGGTTTTATAATAAAACTACTTAAATGTTGATGTTTTATGTTGGAAAAGCTAGCCAGACCAAGTGTGGGCTATAGAGACTGCTGTGTAATACATTATTTATGATTTGTATCATGCCCAGGAGTGATATGTGAACTCAGAAACACTGAAATAATGCCCTGATATTACAGCATAATTAGCAGACTAAACTGTGTTGTTATGGAAGAAATACAGTTTGTCATCTGAGGTAAATGAAAGCCAAGCATAAGTTTGAGAAATAGTTGATAAAACTTTAAACTGCTGTTGCTTAATCATACTTTTAAATAAACTTGTATCTATTTCAATAATTTTTACAAATTCAAACTTTTATAAAACCACGGTAAGGAACCTTAAGCTGCTTAAGAGATAAGTTTTATATTGAAAACCAAGGGTGGTATTTCCAAATGCAATAAAACTTCTGTGTACTTGAAGGGGAGCAAAGCTAGACTAACACTGAGCACTCACCGTTAGATTTGTGTACAGTTGTTGTGTTTCATTCCTACAGTTTTACAAATCTTTCCTTTATGATGATTTGGATGTTAAATTAGTTGGATTGTAAAATATGCTTTGCTGTTTCTGTAACAAATATCATGTCTTTTTAAAATATATTTTATACAGCATTTAAAATCTGCTTGGCACTAGTGGTAAAATATTCTATTAAGAAAGCATTCTAATTTTCTTAGGTTTCTTGCACTGTTAAGGATATTTGTGAAAATAGAATATTTATCTCTTATGGGTTTGTCTGCTTCTGCTGCTCATTCCTTGTTGAAGGTCATAACCCTATGTACCTCATGTCATGTACATTCCACAGCAATGGACCGAAACATCATAATCCTGACTGGGACTTTCACCAATGGTAGCTGTAAATAGTTATGCCACAAATGTTGAATTTAGGACTTCAAGCAAGGAATAAACAGTAGGAAAAGAGGAATTCTTTAAGACTCAAATCTCTTCAAGCGGAACGTCTTCCTGTCATACATTGCTACCCCACATCCTCAGATAGGCTGTTCTTACTCTCCAGATTTCATGGCACGAGTTCTTTATCTAAGACATGGGGTGAAATCTTGGCCCTGTTGAAGTCTATGTCAAAACTCTCATTGACTTCAGTAGGGTTGGGACTTTATTCAGGCTTCTCAATAGGAAACAATGTTCTTTTCAGGATTCTTTCTTGAATCAGCTTTTTGGTCTGCCTCTTTGGATGTTTTTTCCCACCTTAATGAAATATAAAATTGTTGTTGGCACTGTTAATTTTTGCAGTTGCTTTCTGCCTAGCATTCTCCCTTCTCTACTTTAAGCTGTATTTTTAAACAATTTAGTTACGCCATTTGAGGGACTGCAATGTAAAATACAAATGGGTAAAAAAAAATACCACTCATGAAAAGCTATAAAGTGAACACAAGAAGATAGACTAGACTAGACACTGAGGCTATATCTACACTGCAGTTCTTTTTCAAAAAAAGGTACGCAAATTGCAAACTGCAATTTGCGTACCTTTTTCCGATTCTTTTTTCGGAAGAGGCTTTTCTGACATTTGGCCCGTCTACACAGGGCCAAATGTGGGAAAACCTCTTCTTTTGGAAGAGCCCTTATTTCTCATAAAATGAGGAATACAGGGCTTCCAAAAGAACGCTCCTGCTTTTTCGGAAACTGATGTGCAGGTTTCATTGCCTATATCCACCTGCAATAGATGGATGCTAAGTGATTTCCAGCTTTTAGTAAGTCCTTACAAACATGGTATTCCTGTAAGGTCCTTCACGAGTGTACCGCACAGCAATTCCGAGGGCAGCTTTTTATGCTCAGCATGTATTTTGTTAAACTGAAAAAAATGTTGGATGTATAAATTTTTCACCGAATACAAGGATTAAAAATAAAAAAACAAAATGAGACTCCTAAATTTAGTCCAGTGAATTGGGTCTGTTAGCTCACTGCTCTACACAGAGTTCGAATACTGGTTATAATGCTGATCCTTCCAGAACAAATACTGGGTTACAAAGTACAGGGCACGGTTGAATTCAGGACTGGATTAGTACTTACGTGTGTATATGTATGTAATGTATTCCAATGGGCTTTAACTTTACTCTGCTTCACATGAAACCTGATGTGACACAGAAACTGCTAGATGCTTGTGAATAATCCCTGGGTTTCAATCCAGTCAGACAATAAACAACTCTATAATATTCACTGCAGCAGCTTCTGTAGAGCCCATCTGTTTCAAAATAAACCTAATTCTGCTTACTATGCGGAATGCTTTGTTGTCTAGGGTTTGTCCTAGTTTCCTTGAATGTTTTGACTATGTGGCTCTGGTGCCATCTGCTGGATAAATACAAAGTATGCCATCAAGCTAATATTTCAAATCAGCACTTAACCTACTTCAGCAGTCAGCCATTCAACTCCTAGAGGTGATGAGAAGATCCCAAATGTAATTGTTTTCTAGACACCTCCAATCAGTGTGATTGCATAAGGTTGAAGTGATATTATTTACTACTATGGAGCGTCGTAGTTCTCTAGGAAGCCTATTTTATAGTAAAAATAATCAGCATTGTCAAAGGCAATTTAGCATGCTTGGAAGAAATGGTATAGTTTTCATTATCAGTTATGTTATGCATTTACAGTATGTCTAACTGTTTTCTGATATATCAGTGGTGGGTAACCTGGGTCCCAAGAGCCTCATGTGGCCCATTGGAGTTATATGTGTGGCTCACCAGACGTTTTGTTTACTGTTACCCACATGCAGGGTTGCCAGATTTCCATCCACCAAGTTTTTTTTTTAACAGTATTGCTAAAGTGACATGCACTTAAAGCAAGGGCATGTGAAGTGAGGCACATGCTGATTGCAAGAATCGTACACTCCCTTTGAATCTACTCAAAGCGTCGCTATAGTTCAGTCAGCAGGCCTCGCAAATTCTAGGTATGCAAGCAGTTAGCAAAACTACTCTGTTCCTGGAGACTGTGTTGGTTAGGACAGTCTTGCATCCCATGGAGATGAAGGAGGCCACTCATGTGATGCACTCACTAGCCTAGGTTGCCTATCACTGTGATAGACCCTCCAAAATACAGTCTAACATTGTGGAACTCTTTACAAAAGATGAGGTTAGATAACTGCTCTTGGCCCAGTAATAGCAGCTTTTTTTATAGTTATCACTGTGACTAGAATTTGATGTTCATGAACAAGGCATTTCTGGAGCTAGACATTGTGGTTGGGTGAGTGTAACTATTGTGATCCAAGTTTTTGGTTTTAGATTGCAACTGTAGATGCTCCTGCTGGTTGGTTTAATTGCCTACAGTTAGCCCTTGTGGTAAGGTATGCCTGTAGTTCTTAGTGGTTTTACTCCGTATCCAAGACAGCACAATTTTTAATACCTTCAAACTTTACGTTGCCATGGTGACTTCAGTGCACATTCATTTGTAACAAATTGGAAAGTTATATATAATATACAATAGCATATATAACAATATATGCTATTATGTGAAACATATTTAACATATAAAACCTCTAGGCTCTGTTGTCGTATCTCTTTTTCCAGGTTTCTCATTTACTTGTCCTTTGTTGATAAAGTAATAGTCAGTGATTTCATTGAGATAATCTATTCCTTCATTGATTTTAAGTGGTCTGTGTATGAAATGACAGTGCCCAATCTTCCTTTAGCTTTAAATGATCTATTTCAAATGAAGTTTAGATATGACACTTCAGCTAGGTTGAAGGGCTTTCCATTACTTAACCCTGAGTGCTTCGTTAAGTGTTCAGTTGTACCTTTTGAATTCCTATTTAAGATGCCTTTCATGGGGGTTCATTCTAATATCATAGACTGCTCTGATGCAGTTTTGGGCAATATCAGTTACTATACCTGAATAGTTTTAGAAAGTGTCCAAAACGTAAATGAGAGCAGTTAAGTGTCAGAGAGTCAAGCAAAAAGCCCTTTCTGTGTGAATTACAAAGAAGAAAGCTGTAACTAAAAAGCAAATTTATTTTTGTGAGTGGGGAAGAAGGTAATAATTGTTAGTTCTTTGCATTTACTGCTGTGATGGATGATCCCAAATTATATCTGTTTCTTTTTATGCCTCCAATGGAAGACTACAGCAGGAGACTCATTCCTTTTTTGGAAGAAAGAAATGCTTAGGTTATTAGTATGTCGTGTGCCATTATTATTAAGCTAAAATGCACTATAATAGAGTGCTTAAGAATGTCAGTTTAAGAACCTGATCAACAGAGGTGCTAAGCATGAGCAAACACACTGAAATTATTTGGAATTGTGGAAGCTGAGGGCCTGTGAGGATCTGGCCCTAAGACCATTGGATCTATTAGACTGAGTACTGGCTTTAATACATTTTTTTTCAGATTCTCTTTAAATTATCAAAAATAACAGCAGTAATAGGAGTTGAATATAAAATATCATCTTTTACATTCTTGGGCATCTTAGGCTGGTGGTTAAATACTGGTACTTAATTTCTCTTGCTCTATGTATTTTTGTCTGTCTTGTTGAGTTTTAGGTGATCATATAATGACTGTTTAAAATGCCAGTAACTTGCTTCCAAACTCAGAACTTGAGTGGAAAAATCTGTTTGTCAAATGGAGTTGATTATTATTATAGTGGAATAAGCTGATGACCTCGGTAACCTCCTGAGGTTTTGTTTTGTTTTGTTTTGACAACTTCTTTTAGTGCCAACAAATTATATTTCTGCATAAAGGTTTAGTTTTCTACATTACATCTTATTCTCTGATTTAAGTGATTTTGAATATTTTTTGATACTGATAAAAACATTATCAGAGTTCAGCCATCAAGGATTTTTAACCCACCTTCTTCCAAACTCCTTTCAGTGTTGTCATGCAAATTATTCCTTCTGTAAATATTACTGTGGATTTTATAGTAAGTATTTTTAGTTAGAAAAATATTTGAGGATGACTGCTGTCACTTTTTTCCTTTTGCCTCAAGAGCAAACGTCCCCCAATCCATGGCCTCTCTTTATGGCTGTCTCCTAGGTTTTCTTATCTTTGTCTCTTCGCTGCCTTAACGTTAGCATTTCCTCTGTACGTAGAGAAATATAGGTGTGCTTAAATGATAAAGTCTTAACTGATGAAGTAGAGCCTCCATAGCATTTCATGAAGACACTACCTTCTTTAGAAGTGGGTTATGCCCACGAAAGCTCTCGATACCATCTGCATGTTTTGTTAGTCGCTAAGGTGCTATTAGACTATTTGTTGTTTTTAAAAGTTTTTTCCTGTTAGACTAACTCGGCTACCCCTCTGAAGGCTATCTATGGCCAGTCAGATGTATTTACAGCCATCATTGACCTTCCTTGCTTAGTACATGTATACAAATCTTGCCTGCCATTCTGCATCCACATCTAGGATAATTTTTTTTTCAGATGAACCCTAGCCAGTTTGTAGAATGCATAAACATCCTCTTAGTGTCCTGCTTTCAACAATCTGTAGTGCTTTTTAGCTGCCTGAAATCAAAGGTTCAGGTTCACAAGATTCCTAGCTTCCTTAGATGAATAATTATTTTTCTTCTTTGAAGAGTGTCCCTGTGGGCACTCCAGTGTAGGTGTCTTGGCGCCCTGTGCTTATAGTCAGAACTTTTTAGCAGCAGTACCCTGGGTGCCAACATGCGTGCACAGTACCGCTTATGCCATAGCGAGCGTGCTGATGCACATGCTTCTTCGCAAATGTCCCAGTGTGTGCTCCGCCACCGAGCCTCAGAACGGAGATTTCATAGCAGTGTCCCTGGGGCCGCATAGGCGTGCACCAGCAGTTGCGTACTGTTAGGCTGCAGGCATCGCGCATGCGCAAGCTCCCCATTTCCACTCCTCAGTTCCTTCTCTACCGCCTCTGGCTACAGACGTACTTAGCAGTGCTCCCTAGTTTCTTTGCGTCTACATGATTATACTTTTAAAACCAGTTAAATTCATTATAATAGTTAATTAGTGAGTTTTAAATAGTTAATTACTTCATTAGTTTCAAAAAACAAAGAGAAGAAAAGAAAAAAATCTTAATCAGCCTAAGGTACTTTCTTCTTTTTCTCTGTAGTGAGTCAGCATGGCCGCCCGCTGACCCGGAAGGGTAAGCCCTCCATAAGACCCCTTGGTGGGTGGGACCAGAGCCACCCAGCTCCTCCCACAGGAAGCGGAAGGGCAGGGCTAGAACTATAAGAGCAGGCCTTGAGAGCTCAGTAAGTGCCCAGCGAGTGAGCAGACCAGACACTCTCCCTGGCCTCCCTAGGGGGGAAGCCCGATGGCTACAAAACCTGAGGGATGACTGGATAGGGCCCCCTGGACCAATGCCTGACCCTGGAGATGGGCCAAGGCCACTCCAAACCCTGCCAGGCACCAAGGAGGGACCGAGGGGACCAGAGCCCACACCAGGCCCCGGAGCCTGGGCTGTTTCACCAGGATTAGGGAGGGACCCAGACCCTGAGCCTATGGACACCCTGCCAACGCTGGCGCTCCCAGAGGATCCCAAGAAGAAGCAGTCACAAGAAGTAGGCCCACAGGGGGTATTAGGAAACGGCCCAGGGAAAGCCGACCCTACACCGGCTGATGAAATGGAGGTCAAGTGGGTAGCACGTTGCGGCATGGATTCCTGCTGATCCGGTCGGCGCATTGCGGCCTGGATCCCGGCCAACCGAGTGGCTGCCTGTGCTGCCACTGCTAGGGCTCTGGACTGTGACGCAGTGGAGTGGCCGGGCCTGCGTCGCCCCGGCTACTCCTTCACTTGGGTAGCAGGTTCCCCCTGTAGGGGGGAAACCCTCTGTGCTTGTTGGCTCGCCGCCAAAGCTAGGAGAGCTGACCCCAACTCAGGCTGCAGACAGGCCTGAGCCTCAAACTGTTATAGACTTCTTTGTTTGTTTGTTGCCCCGCCCAGACGCAGGGCCCTAGCTTTTGAACTATAGACTTATCTGTTTCTCTGCTGCCTGCCCTGACCTAGGGCCAAGGCTGCTGAACTGTATAACCAGGGCTCGATAATTTATGTAATCTACTCGCCCGTGGCAAGTAGATTACAACCCGGAAGAGCCGGGTTCGGGCGATCTGCGCATGCGCAGAACGCCGGACAGCGCGGCTGGCGAGCGGGGCTCGCCGCGGCTCTGCGAGCCCTGTGTATAACTGGCTGTTTGTCGCCCGTCTTGACCCAGAAACGAGAAATTCCTATTACGCTTAGCCTGTGTAGTGAGTCAGCATGGCTTCCCGCTGACCTGGACTGGTACATTCTCCCAGTTAATCCCTCCCTGCAGTCTCTGACTGCTTACGTAAGACTGCCTGGATCACCTGGCTTTAAACACTGCACCTCAGGTAAAGAGCATATTCCACTTTCAGAGAGCACCATATCTCTCAGAAATGCCCTCACTGCGCAAAGCTAAAATCGCAGGCACGGAAAGGCAGAGACTTCCGTCTCAAATTATTTTTATTAGAAAACTCACTTACACTAGCCTCCGATCCCAGCCAACAGCCTGAGGATCCATAAATCCTGCCAAAAAGCGAGCCTCCTTAGCACGTCAAGGGGCTAAGGCACCGAAACGGCCATCCCTCTCATAGCTGGTGCCGAGAGCAGCGGTGGCACCACGCCTCAGCACATATGATGTCGCTGGCATCTCTGGAGCCCCCAGCGGAGACAGACAGCGCACATGCGCTAAATCGTGCACTGAGGCAACAGGCTTCAAGTTGCCTGCCTCAGTAGCTGCAGCACCATCTGGCAATGATATGATCTTGGCGACGCAGCATGAGAGCACAGCGCAGACTATGTTAACAGGCACCTCAGCTTCACCTCAGAGGCGCCTGATAAGCCACAACTGCCCTTGGCACTGAGGCATGATTCAGCGCCTCAGCCTCCATGTCCCCCCACTACAGAACCAGCAACACCTGTTGGGCACTACACTCAGCACAGAAACTTATTAGTCTCATCCATTTTTAACTTACCATTTTTACAACCTGAGTGCTCTCCCGCTATGTTAACATCACAGAGATCACTCTCTCAGGAAAGATTTTCATCCGAATCTGACGATGACTTCTCTAGGGGGTTTTTCACCAGAGAATTCTCCTTACACAGCTCAGAGTATTTACTCTCCCAGATTTGGGAATATGCCTCCGTATTATGGCAATCCTTGAGTACCTCCACCTGAACTTTACCCATACTAGCAATACTGGGACAAATGGCAATCTTACCAAAAACACCAGCTGGGCTAGAAGCAAGACAGAGTGCAAATATAGGAAGGGGACCCACTCTCACAGGAGGCCATGACTCCTCCTGTCCCAAAGTGACTTCTCCTGTCCAGTGGGTCTCTGGCCCCAGCTTCAATGACTTCAGATGACAGTGCACATTTCGAAGACCGTTTTAAACGTGTAGCTGCAAAATTAAACATTCCTCTCCAGGAGGTTGTGGAAAATCAACACGACTTAACAGACATACTGTACTCAGTAACACCATCAAAGATAGCATTGCCAATTAATCCAGCAATAATGGAACTGGCAAAGACACTGTGGCAAACTCCAGCGTCAATCTCTTCTACGGCTAAGAGAACTGATAAGAAATATTATGTCTCACCCAAGGGTTCAGAATTCTTTTTTTCTCACCCAGCACCTAATGCTCTTGTGGTGGAGGCTGCACAAAAAAAATTCAAGCAGCAACAATATCCGTCTACTTCTTTGTACCGCGATAGCAAAATGCTCGATGCATTCGGGCGCAACATATATATGTCTTCTAATTTACAATTTTGCATTTTGCATTACGCAGCTTTATTGAGCAAATATGATTCCAGAAATTACACCAAACTGAATGACTTTGTTGCATGCATTCCTGAGGCTAAGAGGCAACAACACATAGCATTGATGTCCAAAAGTTACATGATTTCAAGAACATCATTATAGGCTGCTTTAGACACTGCTGACAGGGCTGCACATTCTACAGCAACATCGGTAGTAATGAGAAGGGCATTGTGGTTTAGCTCCACTCCATTTCCCAGGGAGATTGAATCTACAGTAGAAGATCTGCCCTTCGATGGCCAGAAGCTAACATCAATGAAATTCTCCACTCCAAGCACCTAGAAGCAGGCAATATAGGTATCAGTCTTATCTGAGACCTTGATACCCTCCATATACACAACACTACAATAGACAAGACCACCTTCAGCAGAACAGAGGCAGAAACCAATGACATTGCCCTTCCTCTACCAATTTTCAATAGTCTCAGCAGTCCAACAAGCAAATTTGATCATCAGGTCAAGGGTCTGGAGAGCCTCTCACCTATTCCAACACCATCGACGCAAGTAAATCTCTTCTATCACCGATTGTTTCTTCAACAACTGGCAATGTATAGCCTCTCATAGATGGGTCCTGCAGATAATCGAAAAAGGCTACCTTATTCCCTTTGTGTCCATACCTCCTCTCCAACCCACTTCCCCATTCCTCTTCAGGGACAACTCTCACGAGATCCTCCTTCAACAAGAACAGCACCTCTTACACATTGGGGCGATTGAACCAGTCCCCACACATTTTAGAGGCAAGGGATTCTACTCCTGTTACTTTTTGACAGAAAAAAGATTGGGGGTTGGAAGCTCATCCTGGACCTTTGAGCACTCAATAAATTCGTACAGAAACAAAAATTTGAGATAACTCTTACTACCATATTACCAGCATTGGAAAAGGATGACTGGTTCTTATCCCTCGATTTGCAAGATGCATACTTTCACATTGCCATCCGCCCTGTTCATAGGCATTTTCTTCGTTTTGTTGTAGATTCTCAACACTACCAATACAAAGTGCTTCCTTCAGGACTCTCTACAGCCCGAGGGTCTTCTCAAAGGTGCTGGCGGTTGTCACAGCGTACCTGAGGAAACAACGTGTTATCATATTTCCTTACCTAGATGACTGCCTCCTCAGGTCGCACTCACAACGCTTTCTGCCATTCTCTGTCGGTCACAAGACACCTATTCCGACACCTGGGCCTTCAGGTGAACAAAGCCAAATCAACACTCTGTCCTACACAAAAGATACAGTTTATAAGAGCATGCCTTGATTCAACAACGGCCACCGCATCCCTACCTACAGACAGTTTTAAAAAAATTGTGGCCTCGGTAAATACCTTATGATCCAGCCCCCGCACAACAGCACTCGAATGCCTTCGGCTTTTGGGGCACATGGCAGTGTGCAACTTTGTAGTTAGCAACGCCCGTCAGCTCATGAGATGCTTACAGAGCTGGCTGGGACAGGTGTAGAAACCCAATGTCCATCCGCTATCCAAATCCTTTGCTCTTTCAGGGATAGTAAAGGAATCCTTACGCTGATGGCTGAGCCCACGGAACCTATGTTCTGGAGTCTCCTTCCACCCACCAGAACCATCCATCTCCATGATGACAGATGCATCTCATACAGGATGGGGTGCCCATCTGCATCATCGTACCTGCCGGGGCTTGTAGTACAGCACCGACAAGAATTTGCACATAAACGTCCTAGAACTGTGGGGTGTCAGGAATGCATGTGTCAAATTCCTCCCATTCAGCGCCAACAGTCACGTCAGACTGTACATAGACAACGTTGCAGCAATGTTTTATATAAATCATCAGGGCAGAGCCCGATCTCGAGCACTCTGCACAGAGGCCATAACACTTTGGAATTGGTGCCTGAAATACAACACAATTATCACTGCAGTGTATCTTCCAGGTGCTCTGAATACAACGGCAGATGCACTCAGCAGAGCCTTCCCGGTCGAGCACAAGTGGCAAATGAACCTGCACGTATTGGCGGTCATCTTCCACCGATGGGGTCATCCTACCATAGCTGCCACATGATCCTCTGATTACACATTTGCAAAGCACTATGCACTTACATAGGGACCTCTTTCCAACCTGAAACTAGCTAAGGCAATGTATGCCACGTATTCCAACAGTCAATGCCCCCATTCTGTTGCAAGGCAGAAATAGGCAAGGGATCAATGGGGGATGCCTTTCTCATTGCATGGACATCCCACCTATTCTACGCATTTCCTCCAATTCCCCTATTGAACAGGGTAATTCACAAGAAAAGGAGGGACAGGGTCCGTCTCATACTTATAGCACCAGCATGGCCATGTCAGTCATGGTTTCCCTTCCTGGTGGCGATGTCCCGTGCCCCACCGATCCACTTACCTTGCATCAGGGTTCTTCTCCTTCACCCGGGCTCCCACGACCCCCATCCAAACCTCCACTCACTACATCTGAAGGCGTGGCTCCTGGATGGTTCTCTGACCTACACTTGACCTGCTCACAGCAAGTACAAATGGTCCTTCTACACAGTGGGGCGCAGAGCACCCTCAAGACTTACCTACAGAAATGGAAAAGATTCTCAATGAAATGTGCTCATCTTCAGCTGGTTCCTTCAACATCCCCCTTATCCTCCATCCTCGACTATTTTCTGCACCTTAAACAAGCAGGCCTCACAGTAAGCGCCATTAAAGTTCTCCTTGCGGCCATTACTACGTTCCACTCCAAGATAGACAACTTGTCCATATTTGCTCATATACTCACCAAGAGGTTCTTAAAGGGCCTGCAGGCACTTTATCCAGATATCAATCCAACAGTGCAACCGTGGGACCTGCATTTAGTATTAATCACTCTAACTAGGCTGCCCTTCGAACCTGTGGCAACCACCTCATTATTACACTTGTCCATGAAAACTGTTTTCCTGGGAGCTATTTACCTCGGCCAGATGGGTAGGAGAGATTGCGGCCCTAATGGTGGATCCCCCATATACTACCTTTTTTAAAGACAAGGTCACTTTACATACCCATCCCAAATTCCTCCCCAAAGTACACTCATCCTTCCATATCAACCAATCAACCTTCCGACCTTCTTCCCCAAACCACACGCCAACTCTTTCTAGATGAAAATGCACATCTTGACCTGCACAGAGCGCTCTCTTCTTACCTGCAACGAACAAGACCGTTCCGAGCATCTTACAGACTATTTGTTTCAATAGCAAACCACAATAAGGGCCAGACCATCTCATCACAGAGTGTCTTCCACCGGATCTCAGAGTGCATCAAGCTTTGCTATGCATAGTCAGATGTGCTCCCTCCAGAGAGCATAAGGGCACACTCAACCAGAGCCATGGCTACCTCGATAGCATTCCTCCATAAAGTACTCATAAGAGATATCTGCTCAACTGCCACATGGTCCTCGGATCACACATTTGCAAAGCACTATACACTTACTCAGGGGCCTCTTTCCAACTTGAAACTAGCAGTTCTTTCCACTGCTTTTTTGCCAGATCCAAAGTCCCTTCCTCCCTAAAGGGAAATTGCTTTGTGGTCACCTAATGTGGAGCACCCACGGGGACATCTCTCTCAAAGAAGAGGAGGTTATTCACCTTGATAGTAACTGACGTTCTTCGAGATGAGTGTCCCAATGTGTGCTCCACAACCCTCCCTTCCTCCCCTCTACTTCGGGATCCTGGCCTTCCCAAGCCATGGTTTTGGGATAGAGAAGGAACTGAGGAGGGGGCTCGCACATGCGTGATGCCTGCAGCCTAACAGCGTGTAACTGCTGGTGTACACCTGCGCAGCCCCAGGAGCACTGCTATGAAATCTCTGCTCTGAGGCTCAACGGCGGTGTACCAACCTAATGTGGAGCACCCACAGAGACATTCATCTCGAAGAACGTCAGTTACTATCAAGGTGAGTAACCTCCTCCTCATCAACCGTCCCCAGTTCCTTCTCAACAGCCTCAGGAGTGGTTGGAACCCAGCAGCGCTCCAGTTGTTTATTGCAGGTTAAATTGTTTTTCATGTAGTCCTTTCTAGTTTGCATTTCCTTAAGTTAGTTTGAGTGCCTTTACTTCCTATTTTCCTAAAAAATAGAATATTTTTTCCTTATCCCCTTTTTCTCGGTTAGTTGTGTAGTTACGCTGGGTTTCAAGAGATGCCTTACCTGCAGGCTGTCCTTTTCTGTATCAGATGGGCATGCTCAAGGCATCTGTTGTTTGGGGCAGGATCACTGCTCACAGAAATGTCGTCATTGTAAAAAGCTATCCTCCACCTTCTTCCCCAATCAACCCAAAGTACACTCATCCTTCCATATCAACCTTCCCACCTTCTTCCCCAAACCACATGCCAACTCTTTCTAGATGAAAATGCACACTCTTGACCTGCGCAGAGCACTCTCTTTTTACCTGCAACGAACAAGACCGTTCTGATCAAGGCCAGGGATCTGCAGTCCAGCGATCTGCAGCTCAAGCATCTAATAATGGAGAAGATGGTGAGACAAGCGTCTGTATCAGTATCACAAGTCTTTCCACCACAAACGTCTTCCACAGCACTTTTGGACCAAGAAACAACAGTACTGCAGGAGCCTCCAGCTAAGAAGATGTCAAAGAGGAAGCATACATCCTCTCTAACCACAGACAGGCCTATGAAAATGTATCCCCTCAACAGAAGCCTTCCTTGGCACCAATAGCACAGGCTTCAGGGGATAAGCAGGTTTCGGGCATGTCCGGTGTGGACAAGTCCTGATGGGCGGTGCCAACTAAGGAAGAACACCCCATGGTCTCAGCTTTAAAACCAAAAAAGGCTGCCTCTGCACCATCGGCACCAACAGTATTGGCACCAAAACTATTAGAGCACACTAGTGTTAGCGGCCACTCAGATCTGTCGGTACAGACCCCGTCTAAGATGACACCGGGGCTGCATACCAACACATCTCCGGTATCGACGACAACAATGACTTGATCAAGTAATGCCTTCATACTGATGCCACAATATACCAAGATGACTGCACTATCAGTACTGTTATTTCCACCACCACGCCCGTTGACCATGCAGTAAGAGTTGACAGTCACATAGGTACCACGGACTCCCTCTTTGGCACCAACGCCACTCCTACACTTGAGGGACCAAGCAGGCTTGCCACCCCCTCTAGCTCAGCTCCACCCTTTTCTAGTGAGGATGAAAATGAAGAGCGCTCTCTCTCTCTCTCTTTCCACACCACTCTTGACCCAAACCCTCTGCACATCTGCAACAACAACAACAGAGCCAAGGGCAGATGTGGCAGCCCTTCCCCTGGTTTCCGCCCATATCTTTTCCTCAGTCTTGAAAAGGATGGGATCCTTGGGCGCTCTTTAGAGTCCAAATAGCAGCATCTCAGGCTGCTGATCTCACAACATAAACCACAGCTAGTGGCTCCAAAACCTCAAGTATCGACGAGGTCTGACACCACTTAGTAGGACATAGAAGACCTCAGGGGGAGACCCAAGAGGAGGACACTCTCCCCCTTTCTCACCTGTCTTCCTGTTCTCCTAACAAGTTAATAATGCCCCTACCACCAACATATGGGAAGGACTTCAAGTCCTTCCAGGACTTACTCAAAAGGGTTGTGGATTTGCTGGACATCTCCCTAGTAGAAGTTCCTGAAGTCCAGCATGATCTCACAGATACCCTTCATGCCTCCGCCTCATCCAAGATAACCTTCCCCATAAACAAAGCCATCCTGGATCCAGCTAGGATCATCTGGTAGACTCCAGTCTGTACATCTCCGGCATCAAAAAGGGCTGATAAGAAATATTATGTGCCAGCCAAAGGGGCAGAGTTCCTCTTTACTCACCCAGCCCCTAACTCCCTTGTAGTTGAAGCAGTTCACACCAGGGGCAGACAGACCCACTTCAAGTCAACGCTCTATGACAAGGACTGGAAGAGGCTGGATATATTGGGACACAAGGCCTACTCATCCATATCCTTGCAATTTAGGATTGCTAATTATTCAGGCCTCCTATCAAAATACACATACAACCATTTCAACAAAATGAACACCTCCCAGAGGATCACAAGGTCCCCTTCAAATCCAGTTTTGCGGAGGGGGGTCACTCATAGCCAAGGAGGCATTGCAAGCCTCCTTGGATTTGACTGACACAGCATCCCGTTCTTTGGTGACATCTGTTGTAATGCACAGGACCTCCTGGATACACCTCTCAGGTTTTCCTAGGGAAGTGCAAAATATAGTTGAGGATCTTCCCTTTGAAAGTAAAAAACTATTCTCTACATTGACGGATGCATCTCTACACACCCTCAAAGTTTCTAGGGCTACATTGAAAGCCTTATGCATGTACGTCCCTTAGCCTAAGAAGAAGCAGAACCGCTTTTATACTCTTCAGGCTAGATCATCCTTGTACACCTCCAAACAGAGAGGATACAACTTAAGATGGCATCAGAGACAGCAGAAGAGGAGGCAGCCTCAGGATCAGTCAGTTGCATCCCACCAACAACCACTAGAAAGGCATTGCGCAGGAAGTTTCTCAGATTCAACCTAAAAGACCATCACTACCAAAACCATGTCCTTTCCTTCGGATTTGCCTCAGCCCCAAGGGTTTTTTCAAAGGTTCTTGTGGTAACAATAATGCACTTAAGATCAGGAATAATAATCTTCCCATACCTGGGCAACTGCCTCATAGTAGCTCCCACAGCCCAACTAGCAACGGAATCCACAGCAAGAACTATCAACTTGTTCAACAGTCTGGGCCTATAAATAAACACACGGAAGTCCCACCTGATTCCTACTTAAGAGCTGGAATACATAGGCGGGACACTGGATTATGTCCGAGCACAAGCCAGGCTGCCACTTCAACATTTCCAGTCCCTAGCTTTATTAGCTCAAACCATTATCAACATTCTTATGGTGTCGGCCAGACAATGCCTACAGCTGCTCAGCTACATGTCAGCTGCAACTTATGTGGCGCCATATACCCGGTTGCATATGCGTTGCCTTCAAGCATAGCTCTGCATCTGTTTTTGGCCAGACAGCACCATCTGCACAAGATCTTGAGGTCTCCAAAAATGGTAAAAGAATCCCTACATTGGTAAATCAGTAAGAATACTTCTGGACAACACGGCTTGCATGTTTTATATAAACTGGCATGGAGGAGCTAGGTCTTACCATCTTTGCAAGGAGGCCACAGCTCTCTGGTGCTGGTGCATCAAGTATCACGTGAGCATTTCAGCAGTCTGCTCCCAAGAAAACAAAACATGATAGCAGACCATCTGAGTAGAAACTTTCTTCAGAAATACAAGTGGGAGATCCACCCGCAGGTCTTGCATTCTGTATTCCAGAAGTGGGGCTTTCCAGAAATAGACTTGTTCACCACATTTCACAATGTGACATACCCAATTACCATTCCAGGGCGGGCCTGAGCAAGAACTCCCTATGCAATCCCCTGTTGTTCACTACTCAACAAAGTCATTCAGAAAATAAAGCAAGACAGGGCCAAAGTCATGTTAGTAACACTGGCATTGCCCAGGCAAACCTGGTTTCCTTACCTGTTGCATATGTCCATGGCTCCCCCACTTTGTCTTCCACAAGTCCTGAACCTCCTAACACAGGACAAGGGCTGAATTCTCCACCCAGACATCCAGAGGTTATACCTCAAGGACTGGCTCCTTCCAGGCTCATCATGTCCAACTCTACCTACTTGGAAAAAGTCCAACACTTAATCATAAGCAGTCACAAATCGAGCACCAGGAAAACCAACCTATGCTTTAAAATGGCAATGTTTCATTCTTTGGGCCTCTCACAATTCACTATCACCTTGCTCAGCACCTTTATCGAGGGTGCTAAACTACTTGTTTTCCTTGAAAAAGCATAGCCTCTCAAACTCATCAGTTAAGGTTCATTTGGTGGCAATTTTAAAGCGAGTATCCCAAATATAGGGACACACAGTCTTTGCTCACCCGACCTATGAAAAGGTTTGTTAAAAGGCTCAATGTGTTCCCTCTGTTTAGGCAAATTCCACCCTTCTGGGATCTGAGCCTTGTCCTTACAACCTTGACTGGTCACACCTTTCAACCAATGGAGACTTGTTTGCTTTTGCATCTCTTGATGAGTTGCTTTCATCATGACCATCACCACGGCAAGAAGAATTAGTGCGCTCACTGCACTCGTGGCCTACCCTCCTTTCACAGTATTTTATAAGGACAAAGTGTGCTCAGACCTCACCCAAAATTTCTTCCCAAAGTGGTTTTGCAGTTCCACATTAATGAGCCATTTTACTTACTGGTCTTCTGCCTGAAGCCTCATCCAGATGCCTATGCTGCTTGTCTCCATTCCTTAGACGTCTCTTGTGCCATTGTCTTCTATCTAGAAAGAACAAAGCAATTTAGACATTGTCCTAGACTATTTCTATCCATAGCAGATTGTTCCAAAGGTTAAACCATTTCCAAACAACGACTCTCTAAATGGATAGTTAATTGCATCAAGATGTGTTACTCAATCAATAAATTACCACTACCAGATCAAATACAAGCTAACTCCACCAGAGCAGTAGCTACCTCTGCAGGCTGCCTGTAGAATGTCCCTATCACTGACATTTGTAGGGCCGCAACAGGAGGTTCAGTACTTACCTTCACAGAACATTATGCCGCTGTGCTTCTCAGTACACTAAATTTGGAGTGGCAGTTCTATTTGCCACTCACAATACACATCCGAAGCGCTTCCTTCCAGATTCTCAGGGCACTGCTCCATAGTCACCTACAGTGAAGTGCCCACAGGGATGCTCCTCGAAGAAGAAAAAAAGAGGTTACTCACCTTGTGCCGTAACTGGTGTTCTTCAAGATGGGTGTGCCTGTGGGTGCTCCACGACTCTCCCTCATCCCCTTTTCTTGAGTCTTAATGTCTCTCCACAGTAGAGAAAGAACAGGGGACAATTGACGATTCGCATGTGCCAGCACACTTGCTGCAGCAGCGCGCGTGCGCATCAGCACCCGGGGTACTGCTGTTAAAAAGTTCTGATTTATAACCGCAGGGGTGCCGAGACACCCACAGTGGAGTGCCCAAAGGGACACCCATCTCCAAGAACACCAGTTACTGCACAGTGTGAGTAACCTCTTTTTTCTTTAATAATGTCTATACATGGCCACTTTCACCTCTGTATGTTAATTAGGATGACTACAACTTTACTTTCTACACCCATGGCTTAGGGTTCCTGACCATGCACCAGAACCTATTGGGCTCCCCCTCTAATTAAGGTGGGGTCAGATGGTGGAAGGAATTAGGCCAGACCCAGAATGGACACTGAAACATCACAACTGGTTTGTTGTAGTCTTAACTTCTCCCAGTCAGTTTCACTTTGACAGGAACGGAGAGGGAAGGTACAACTTAGGAGGTGTTCCATGGCCCTTGGGTAGTGAAGATGACTTTTTCACATTAAGAGGAAGAATATTGTGTTTCTAAGGGAATGTATTGAAAAAGCAGATGGCAATATTTCATCACAGGAATACTTAGTTGGCTCTTAATTAGAGTGGCATGTTGTTCCAAAATGGTTGGTGTGTGCTAACAGGAGAAGTAAAGAGTAATTGACAAGTTGCAGTGTTTGTGTTCAGTGTTTCTTAAATATGACTTAGTTTTGCTTCTGTCTGAAAATATTGTGTTTCTGCATCTGAAATATCAGTGAGGTGCAAGGGCATGTTGGGGTTAAACTGTAACGATGCACATTATAATTTATTTGCTGCATGTTAATGTGAATTAAAACATTATTCAACTATTTCTGCTTTTTTGTGCATATCCCATGTTATTATAGCTAACCACTGGTGCCTGAACAGCTAGTTAGGCTTGGCAGCATTTCCTAAGAGTTTGAGCTATTTAGAAGGAAAAAAATCCTTTTGTATTTTCCAGTCTTTGCATGGAATTGTAAGCTTGTCCATTATTAAGGTCCTGTTGTTACTATAAATTAGAACATAACTGAGTCAGAGGTCAATAACTAGGTATGCCTTACTGCACTGTAAACAGACCGTCAGAGTACTATGCAAACTAGCCCCAGGTATTTAAGGATTCTAAGTACCCTTCCCACATGCACACATCTGAAAATGAGCCCCACTATATGTAAATTACACTAATTGTTTTTTGGTTTTTCATATTCACTATTGCTATTAAAACATGATAATGAGATGAACAGTTAATAAATACTAATATTATAAATATATATACAGTTTGACTCAACTATTCTGTAATCTTTAGAGCTAATGTTCTTATTCTTGATAATGTATGACTCTAGATTCAGAAGCCAATCTCTCCTCTTCCCCCGACCCCACAAAGATTCTTAGCATAGAGGCAGTTGATGTCATAGGCACAGCCTTTCAGATTTTGTCTTGCTTTCCTTATTATGTGACTTGGAATGTTTATGCTATGAGTTCTTTAGTTGGTGATGAGGGGGAGATTCTTTCTCTCTACGGAGATAGCTACCTTTAGCCTGTTCTGTCTCTGCTCAGATTAATTTACTCACTGTGCGTCTCTGTAGCTGAACTGCCACGTGTCATTTATTTCTGAATTTGCTTGCTGCCAACTAAAGATGGAGTTACATGTGCATCTGGTATGGGTCACCACATTTTGGACTGTAGTATTAACTGAAAGTTTAAAATACTTGCTATGCCAAAAGTAATTGTTGAGGACTTTTAAATAGTTTAACAGTTTAAATGTTACTGTATAAAACAAGGATGCTGAAAAATGTGATGTTCTAGGCTTTCCAAAGAATAATTGCCATATTAAAAATACACATCTTTAATGAACAGTAATGTAGTGGGATTGCTCAACAACTAGTAAGGTTTTTTTTTCTCATCTGCTTTGTGACTGCAAATTTTGGAAGTCTACCTAGTTCAAGGGTGTGCAGTAGTTTTTGATGGGGGCCACTGCAAGAATGTGGTAAGTGGTCAAAAGCTGCACTTTTCTATGATATTGGTGGAGGGGGTGTAAGGTCTGGATGAAGGTTGGATACAGAAACAAGCTCAGGGTAGGGTATTGGGTTGCAGGAGGAGGAGGTGATGCAGGGTCTGTGAGGGAGTTTTTATTGCAGCAGGGATGGAGAGTGTGTTAGTTGTGTCCTGGGACAGAGGGAAAATGGGGTTGGGTTTTAGTCTGGGAAAGGGGTGCAGAGGGTTTTGTTTGTGACCTGTGTTACCCCAAAAATATTCTCACTGGAGATCACCCAGAGTTACACTAGTATGGGTTTATTTCCACTAGGTAAAACTAAAGAGGAGAAAGCAGCCACCAGAGGTTTAAACTAAAGAAGATAGAACTCTCTCAGGCACTCACACACTTACACAGACATATGGGTTGCAGAAGGAGCCAAGGCATGTGGATCCTGGAGGGTCTGTCTGCTCATCATGGCTGGGGAAGCTGGTCAGGAGGAGAGACACTGGAGAGGAGCTTCTCAGGAGCAGGGGAAGGAAAAAGAGAGTATCTCACATGTGCTCCTTCTCCTTATAGTGTGTCTGAATGGCCCCTGTGACTTATTCACCTTGTCATCAGGGAGCATGCCCAGACTTCCCTTTATCCAGCAAGGAGCATGCCCAGACTGTGATGACTCATTGAAATGTGCTCCATTGTTCCAAGCCTTCTTCAAACACACTCACACTCTCTCCATTCACTCAGGGGAGAAGGCAGTTTAGAGAAAGTTACAAGCAAGGTGGATGAGAGTTAAAAAGATTACAAAGTTGCAGTTTACAGTAAGTTTCTGAGAGTTACACAGATTAAAGTTTGAGAAAGATCACAATGAGTTGCAGTTTAAAACCTTAGACCTTACAGTTTGGTGTAGCTTTAGAAAATCCATGTATATAAATCAAGTAAGCTCAGGCGGAGGCTTTTTTATGCAACAACCTGGGGCATGGGTGCAGAGGGTTGGGATTGTAATCTGGGGCAGGGACTTGGGTAGAGGGTGAGAAGGTGGTGTCAGGTGCAAGCTCTGGCTGGGAGGTGCATACCCTAGGCAGTTCCTGGCCAACAGACCTGCAGGACCCTTGGGCAGGCTCCCTGCCTGCTGCACCCCCACATGCTGTTCAAAGTGGCCAGCTGCTGGGGTCAGCATGCGTGTTTCTGCTTGGTGTGCACCGTGGGGAGAACAGCACAAGCTCCCTGCACCTGCAAGCACAGCCCTGGCAGCTCCCATTGGTCATTTCCAGCCAAAGGCAGCTGCGAGATTGTGCTCTGGGCAGGGGCAGTGCACGGAGCTCTCCGATGGGGGGTGCGTTATGTAGAGACGCATACAGTGGCCCCAGCAGCTGGCCACTTTGAACCGCATGTGCAGGTGCAGCAGGCAGGGAGCCTGCCAAAAAATTCTGCTGAACTGCAGGACATTGGCAGCCCAGAGGATCCTGGCAGGCTGGATGCAGCTATATGTTGCCCACCCCTGACCTAAATTACTTAGAGGAACAATAGTTATTTCGTGTTTGGTAAAATATTTTTTACAGACGATTAAGAAATCAAGTAGTGTAGAAATACTGGGACCAACTAATCTGCTAAGCACCTGATCTAAGAGATTTATTACTGTTGGACTAAAAATTTCTCATCTATTTCAGGAAGATGAATGATATTGTTATGATAGTAATCTGAGTGTAATCATAATTGTTGATATTAACACAGATAGGGTCCTGTGTAACTCAGTTGAATGGTACGGGTTCAGTCCAGTGGAGAGCAGTACTGCACACAGTTCATTACAGTATGGTCTCAGTTATGACAACTGCTGTTCCTGTAATTATTTTAATTCTACATAGCTTTTTTTTTTTTTTTTTTTTAAACATGACATGGTTATTTTTTCCACTGCAGTTTATGATTCAGGTTCTATCCTTTACTAGTCAGTGTATTAATCAAAGGATGAGTTATATCAAATTATTTCAGACATACGTTGCAAATTATTTGATTGCCTGTATTAAAACCTCCTTGGTATATGCCAAAACCAGTAACATTATTTTTATTACAATAGTAAACAAAAAATATTTAATGTTCACAGCCTTACTACTACATTTATAACTGAATCATAGGATGTGTATGATTCTGCACTCAGCAGAGGATAAAAATGATTTACATTTGCTTTTTCATTTTGTCTTACAGGTTTTAGTGCAGGAACTCATAGCAGTGAGAGGCGCCCGTATGGTTTTTGGTTTCCATCTGAACAGCTATCAGAAGAGGAAATGAGAAGACAGAGACTTAATAGATTTGAGAGATGGTGAAATTGCACAGTTGTCTATTGAAAATATGTAAAGTGCTCTTCAAAGATGCCAAAACATTTGCAGATCTGTTCATTTATAAAGTTTCTACTTTGGTTCAGAACTATTTATGATTGGCTGCACAATTTAACAACAGCAAAGCGTGCCAAGGATTTTGCAAGGTATGTCCGAAAATCTAGGCTTAAAAAAAGTGCCCAAGAGCCAGAATGTGGTCAGTGGCTGCCCTCCATTTTGCTGTTCCTAAAATACGAAAGAAAACTGGTGGGATAACGATTGTGACTGGTCGCAACTCACTTCTGATATTTCTGTACAAAGGCTTTATGAATGCCTTGCTTTTTTGTTTGCTGTTAGACTCAGTTAAACTATTTCTCTTCATCTATTGAGAAAAAAGGGGCAGATACTATATTAGTGTGTGTGATTTTGATTTTTAAAGTCTGTAATCCTGGCAAAATTCTTCTCTTTGCCTGTGAGGAGTAATCTTTTTGGATCGGTGAGTAGAATGGTAATTTTAATATGTCATTACAGTGACTGTACCTAGTTGAGCCTGAGTTAGTACAGTTTCAACGTGGTTTTGCAAACTAGATGTAAATTAGGTACAGCCCTATTAATCCTGACCAGTTGCCACTACCACCTTTCATGTTGCAAAATTTGATCGCCCTTGCCTCAAATCATCCTGTTCTGCCTAAGATATCTATAAAATAAAATTTATTTGTAACATTTCACACTATCTTGAGACTTCCAGTGTCCAATATGGTCATTGTAATATTGCAGCCTTAACTCTTTAAAGTTCTTCCTTTCATATATATTTTGCTGCAGGAAGTGTGTGTGTGGCGGGGGAGGGGGGGGGGAATTATATTTAAACAAAACTAAAACATTTTCAAGGGAAGGGCCATGAGTTGGAATCCAAAAAGTTTCTATGTTGTTGACTTAACTATTTCCTTTTTTAAATAATATTTTGTATTCAGTAGGCAATAGGAACTCTGTCATGCAAATATTTTTCATAAAATTTTAAAAATCAGAATGTTTCTTGTGATGGAAACACTGGCCCATTTGGAGCTTGGTTATAGCTCGTAAGACAGCGAGCTGTGTTAGAGAGAAGGAAAGCACAATAGGCACCCTCATTTGATTCATCTTGACAGAGATGCAGTCAGCGTAGTTCTAGAGCAACAGGTCAGGAGAACACCATGCCCATGCTGCCACCTTCCTGAAACCTGTTGGACAACTGGAGCTTGCTGGCAGCATTAGCTGCCTCTCTGGCTCCTCAGCACAGCTAATGATAAAATAGCTGTCCTACCTGGAGCTTACTCAGGACAAAAGTTTGTGTGCTCTGTTCCCACACTAGTACACCTATGGCAGCTCATTCATAACTTGATATTTGCTTTGTACTATGGAGAGCTGTCTTTCAGTTAGTTTGCAAGTATAAAAACAAAGAAAAATGTCATTGTTCACACACAGTAGCAATATGCTAATATTAATAAAATCAGCTGTGGTTTTTGTCTGTTGGCATTCTGAAAAATTGTATTTTAAAAAAAAAAAGTTTGAGCAATGAAATGCTCAAACAGGGAAGCCTTGTCTGTTTTGGTCTTTTCAGTCCTTAACAAGTGTTACCATATGAAACATAATTCATTGCTATCCTGTGGTGTGGAACTACTCACACTGCTGAGCACTGATTTGAGTTAGCGTTGAAAATTTCTTGTATAGATTATTTTCAGGAACTTAACAGAGTCAGTAGTGATCTCTGCCTTATGAAATCTTGACTCTTTTAACTCTCCGTGTAGTTTTAACCTGGATATGTTGTTATATCTATATGTATTTTAATAATAAAAGAGAAGAAAGTTAAATTAATTGATGCACAGTAAATACATATGTATACCCTCTGATTTTCATGAATGCACTGTGTCTTTTGTTTGCACAGGCTACTTCCCATTATCTGCTGCTTTGTTCCTTTCCTTTCTTGTCCATTTCATGCCATGGAGAAGCATGAAAATGGGCATGCCAAATGTTGGCTTTTCAAGTGCACAGAACTAGAAATGTTAGCTGTAATGCAATTTCATGTGTGTTTTAATATATATAAATTGCATATGTATATGGTCACTTGCAGATACATTGTTTGTACTCATTAAGCACAATGCTTTCTGGAAGGCCCTAAATACAGGAAGAAATTGTATTGTAAATGCCCATTTTCTCAATCCCCTTCAGGATTTCACAGTCAGTATAAAGACTTTTTCTTGTTAGCTATGCTTTGTATACAGTGGGCATACTAGCCACAAACTAGAGTGGCTGATATTCATGTTAGAAAAATCAACTTATTTAAATAATGATTCCCAGCCTTCTTCATTGATTATATGTAACAAAGCAAGTAAAATTGCATATTTGAATATTTGTGCATACTTTTTATCCTTAATTGGAGCACTGTCTTCTCCAGAACAGACCTCATTACTGTGGTGTGTAGTTTCCAATTTAGTGGGTCATAGTCAGGATGCTCCATAATTTCGTTATTTAAAAAGCAGTCACTGATATCAGAAAATATATTGTAAAAGAATGACTGTTTCTTGGTATTTTTAGTAAAATGAAAATTATTTAACAAAGCCAACCCCCTCCCACACACTTTTTATAGCATGTATTTGGTATTGTTGGTTTAGAAATCTAGCACAAGGTCTCTAAGTGCTAGAGATACCCTACGCTGTCTTGAAACAAAACTGCATTCTCATGGAAATCTCATGCACCTGGGTCCTTTTTATTGTATTTCTTTTTACTGCCTTCATAAGCACCATTGTCATGAAATATTCATGGATGGTGATAATATTGTCAGCAATAAGTACAGCTTGTTAAATATACAGCCTTCTTCACATTTCCTTACTGTGAAATGGAAATAAATACTTTTTTTTACATTTCAGCCTGTCCACTTCTCCATTTTAATTTCTAATAAAAGTTCACTACAACAAAATACCGTATTTGTACATTCAGTATCCGCATCCGTATCCGCAAAAATGAGCCTCAGATATCCACATCCATGTCTGCGGATGTGCATACCTGTAGATATAAAGCAGATATCTGTTGATTTGCAGGGCTCTAATTATAAAGTAATACAAATGAAACAAATTGCCTGCTTTAGAGCCTGTATCTGCTCCCGTTGAGGTCTGTGGAAGTTGTCATTCAATTCAGTGAGAGAAGGTCCAGGCACTTACACAGTCATGGAATAGTAACTTCTGATACAGTTCACTGATTATGTAAAGAAATACTGTTTCTGCCATACGGTTTTACCCTGCATTTTCACAGAAGAGAACATAAACTCTTCTTTTAAAAAAAAATCCGTTTAGCTCGCATACCCCTGACTGTTGATGTGATGTCATGGGTTTAATATAAGGCTGCCTCTGTTCCTCAGTATCTACACAGGGCAATACGAATTTGAAATTCAGCACTTCCTACATAAACATGTCTATCACACTGAGACAGTCTCTAAAATCATTCTGTGACTGAATAATTGTGTGAACTGGGTATTTTTTTGAAACAAGAAATGTTTTCTGTGTAACTTTGAATCTGAAGATGAATTCCTTTTTATCAGGAGCTGAGTGATTTCTTTGGTACGTCAGTTCATCTTGATCAGATATTCGTGTAACAAGCCTGACTATTGACCCTATAGATTGAATGGACTTGGAAACAACCAGTTTCTCATATAAAATAAACATGATTCTTCCAGTCCAAGGTTAAGGCATATAGGGGATAGCAGGCCTGCCAACCCGGGGGTAGTGGTGGAGGGCAGTTGCCCCAGGGCCCAGTAATTCATAGGGGTCCACGGCTCCCAGTTACAAGTGTTGCTAATGTGATGGTAGAAGAGCCTGGGGCCCTTTAAATTGCTGCTGGAGCACTGGGCACTCCGGGTGGCTCTGAGGGCTGGCAGGGGGAGGCATCACAATTCAGGCAGTGCTCCAGGCTGGTTGCCCTGGCTCTCTGTCCCTTTGGCCCTGCCTCTCTTGGGGACCATGGAGGTGATCGGCATCCCTGAGGGATAGTGTAGGTAAGTTTGTCCTGTTCTCTTTGCTATGATTATGCAAACAATAGGAATGCATCCTTTTCTCTTGCAGACATTTAGTAATATAGCATCTTCTAAAGAAAAGAATAAAAATAGGTTTGTGAGAAATATGTTGATAAATATTACGTGGTGGGTTTACGTTAGAGACTGAGCACCCTGGGCTCTGATCTAAGTGATTCTGCTGCAAATCCAGAAGTTATTGGTGGTGGTCTAAAAATATGCTTGTGTAAATAAGATCAGAATCTGACTCACTGGCTATGCTTCCATGGTGCTCCATTGCACCATGGTATCAGAGAATTTATAGAGAGATTTAAAGCCTTATTATTGAGGGTAGCTGCTCCATAGTTAAAACTGAAGCTAGTTTCCCATTTTATAAGGGTAGTTTTAATATTGGCACACCAGCATCCTCAAAAAGAAGCTATTTTTCTTGAAATTTCATATGCTGTATCTCATGGTAAAGTTTCACTTTTCTAGGAAGTTTGATAAATCAGACATAAGAGTTTTGATGATGTAATATTTTAAAAAGTGTACCTGAAGTCACTTTATTTGTGCTCCCAAAATGGCTCTAGAAACTGGATGTCTGATGAGTAGGTGTGTTTTTAAACATTTCATTTTTTTGTTAGCTTTTATCATCATTTATTGTTTGGAAAGGAAAGGGGGAAAACTTCAAAGCACCTGTAATAAAACCAGCTTTGAATACCCCACATTAACATAGGCAGGGTTTGGCTTAACCATTGGCTCATTAAAGTGCAGAGTTTTCAAAAAGGATCAGTGGGATGGTGTGAGTGGAGTGCCTAGAGAGAAAAAGGATTTTTGCTTGGCTCCACCATAATGTGGTCAGAAAGTAAAAAGTAACTAAAGAACAGTTTGCTGATTGTAATAGACTTCGAAAGTTTAAGGGACATTTGTTTGCATGCTGAGGCCAACGACTTATCTGTTGCCTATCGGGGTGTTTTTTACTTTGTTTTTTATAATGTAAGGAGCTTAGTCACAGGTGGTTGAGCAAAACAGAATTGCCAGCTTATTGTGCATGGTCACTGCAAACAACTGAAAATAACAAATGAAATTGAATTGCCTTGCCTACCTTCACATCTGTTTATTGAATCATTGGCAATACCTCTACAATACAGGTAATAATTTTTCATTTATATCTAGCTACTTGCACTCCTGGCACTAGTATATATTGTTTTCTTTTTAAAAAAATGACTAAATGTATTGCTTATGAAAACTGGGGGCTATTAAACTCTGACTCAAGCAGTATGAGCAGGTGCTGCACAAGTTTATTTACATTCATCTCAATTCTGACTTCCACTGGCATGGTACGATAAACAATCCATATTAGGGAATAAAGTGCTTAGTGAGGTTTCCTTTTGTGCCACTCCTATTTTAAGAGATTTGATTAATTCACAAATTATTTCTAAGTGTGGTGTGTGTTACATTCATAGAAAAGTAAGAAAGCAAACTACTTAAAACTTTTACATTTGGTGCAATATTTTACAGGTTTCCTGTACTTAAGAAGCAATTTTTTTATTTCAGTAACAGACATTCAGTAGAGACAAAACCACACAGTATCTTGTGTGGGGTCTGATATTTTATTTTTAAATGCATTTAAAAATATTTTCTTGAAAGCTGCAGATGAACTACAAGCTCTCAAGCACTTCCAGATGCAGACTGCAGGGTTAAGTCTGAGTGAAATCTTAATGAAGTGCTTGAAAAAAATTTTGTAGCTCAAATTTTGATCTTAAAACTGTAGGGACATGATGGAGAATGTGCTCTGTATTTACATAAGAACATAAGAACGGCCATACCGGGTCAGACCAAAGGTTCATCTAGCCCAGTATCCTGTCTGCCGACAGTGGCCAGCACCAGGTGCCCCAGAGGGGGTGGACCGAAGACAATGATCAAAGAGATTTGTCTCCTGCCATCCCTTTCCAGCCTCTGACAAACAGAGGCCAAGGACACCATTTTATCCCCTGGCTAATAGCCTTTTATGGACCTAACCTCCATGAAATTATCTAGCTTCTCTTTAAACTCTGTTATATTCCTAGCCTTCACAGCCTCCTCTGGCAAGCAGTTCCACAGGCTGACTACACGCTGTGTGAAGAAGAACTTTCTTTTATTAGTTTTAAACCTGCTACCCATTAATTTCATTTGGTGTCCTCTAGTTCTTCTATTTAGGAACTAATAAATAACTTTTCTTTATCGGCCCTATCCACACAACTCATGATTTTATACACCTCTATCATATCCCCCTCAGTCTCCTCTTTTCTAAACTGAAAAGTCCCAGTCGCTTAACCTCTCCTCATATGGGACCCGTTCCAAACCCCTAATCATTTTAGTTGCCCTTTTCTGAACCCTTTCCAAGGCCAAAATATCTTTTTGAGGTGAGAGACCACAACTGTACACAGTATTCAGGATGTGGGCGTACCATAGTTTTATACAGGGGCAGTAAGATATTCTGGGTCTTATTTTCTATCCCTTTCTTAATAATTCCTAGCATCCTATTTGCCTTTTTGACCGCTGCACACTGTGTGGAAGTTTTCAGAGAACTGTCCACGATAACTCCAAGATCTCTTTCCTGATTTGTCGTAGCCAAATTAGCCCCCATCATACTGTACGCATAGTTGGGGTTATTTTTCCCGATGTGCATTACTTTACACTTATCCACATTAAATTTCATTTGCCATTTTGTTGCCCAATCACTCAGTTTGGTGAGATCTTCTTGGAGTCCCTCACAGTCTGCTTCTGTCTTGACTATCCTAAACAGTTTGGTATCATCCATAACTTTACCACCTCACTGCTTACCCCTTTCTCCAGATCATTTATGAATAAGTTGAACAGGATTGGTCCTAGGACTGACCCTTGGGGACACCACTAGTTACCCCTCTCCATTCTGAAAATTTACCATTTATTCCTACCCTTTGTTTCCTGTCTTTTAACCAGTTCTCAATCCAAGAAAGGACCTTCCCTCTTATCCCATGGCCATGTAATTTACACAAGAGCCTTTGGTGAGGGACCTTGTCAAAGGCTTTCTGGAAATCTAAGTATACTATATCTACTGGATCCCCCTTGTCCGCATGTTTGTTAACCCCTTCAAAGAACTCTAATAGATTAGTAAGACAGGATTTCCCTTTACAGAAACCATGTTGACTTTTGTCCAACAAATTATGTTCTTCTACATGCTTCACAATTTTATTCTTTACTATTGTTTCAACTAATTTGCCAGGTACTGAAGTTAGACTTACCGGTCTGTAATTGCCCGGATCGCCTCTAGAGCCCTTTTTAAATATTGGTGTCATGTTGGCTACCTTCCAGTCATTAGGTACGGAAGCCGATTTAAGGGATAGGTTACAAACCACAGATAATAGTTCAGCAATTTCCCATTTGAGTTCTTTTAGAACCCTTGGATGAATGCCATCCGGTCCCGGAGATCTGTTAACATTAAGTTTTTCTATTTGTTCCAAAACCTCCTCTAATGACACTTCAATCCGGGACAGTTCCTCAGATTCATTACCCACAAAGGACGGTGCAGATTTGGGAATCTCCCCAACGTCCTCAGCCGTGAAGACTGAAGCAAAGAAATCATTTAGTTTCTCCGCAATGGCTTTATCGTCCTTGATTGCGCCTTTTATAGTTCGATCGTCTAGGGGACCCACAGGTTTTTTAGCAGGCTTCCTGCTTCTAATGTACTTAAAAAACATTTTGTTATTTCTTTTTGAGTTTTTGGCTAGCTGTTCCTCAAAATCTTTTTTTGCTTTTCTTATTACATTTTTACACTTGATTTGACAGTGTTTATGTTCCTTTCTATTTATCTCACTAGGATTGGACTTCCACTTCTTAAAAGATGCCTTTTTGTCCCTCGCTGCTTCTTTTACATGGTGGTTAAGCCACGGTGACTCTTTTTTAGGTCTCTTGCTATGTTTTTTAATTTGGGGTATACATTTAAGTTGGGCCTCTATTATGGTGTCTTTAAGAAGTTTCCATGCAGCTTGCAGGGATTTGGCTCTAGTCACTGTGCCTTTTAATTTCTGTTTAACTAACCTCCTCATTTTTGTGTAATTCCCCTTTTTGAAATTAAATGCCAGGGTGCTGGTCTGCTGAGGTGTTCTTCCCACCACAGGAATGTTGAATGTTATTATATTATGGTCACTGTTCCCAAGCGGTCCTGTAACGGTTATTTCCTGGACCTGATCCTGCGTTCCACTCAGAACTAAATCGAGAATTGCCTCTTCCCTTGTGGGTTCCTGCACCAGCTGCTCCAAGAAGCAGTCATTTAAGCCATTGAGAAATTTTATCTCCGCTTCTCTTCCTGAGGTGACATGTATCCAGTCAATATGGGGTAATTAAAATCCCCATTATTATAGAGTTCTTTATTTTGGTAGCCTCTCTAATCTCCCTCAGCATTTCAATGTCAGTATCCCTGTCCTGGTCAGGTGGTGGTAATATATCCCTACTGCTAATTTCTTATTTTTGGAGCATGGAATTACTATCCATAGCGATTCTATTGAACATGTTGATTCATTTAATATTTTTATTTCATTTGATTCTACATTATCTTTCACATACAGTGCCACTCCGCCACCCACCCGGCCTGCTCTATCCTTTCGATATATTTTATATCCCGGTATGATTGTGTCCCACAGATTTTCCTCATTCCACCAGGTTTCAGTGATGCCTATTATGTCAATCTCCTCATTTAATACTAGGTACTCTAGTTCACCCATCTTATTAGTCAGACTCCTAGCATTTGTGTAGAAGCACTTTAAAATTTGCCACTGCTTATTTGTCTGCCCTTCCTGATGCATTGGATTCCTTTGTACGTGGTTGTTTGTCTGCTCTGGCCCATGGTTTGCCCTCTCCCTCCTCTCTTTCTGACTACAGCTTAGAGAATCTCTATCAATGGATTCTCCTCTAAGAGAAGTCTCCCTCCGATTTATGTGCATCTCCACACCAATCGGCTTTCCCCATCTCTCAGTTTAAAAACTGCTCTACGGCCTTTTAATGTTTAGTGCCAGCAGTCTGGTTCCACCCTGGTTTAGGTGGAGCCCATCCTTCCTGTATAGGCTCCCCCTCTCCCAAAAGTGTCCCCAGTTCCTAATAAATCCAAACCCCTCTTCCCTACACCATCTTCTCATCCACGCATTGAGATTCTGAATCTCTGCCTGCCTACCTGGCCCTGTGCGTGGAACTGGAAGCATTTCCGAGAATGCCACCATAGAGGTCCTGGATTTCAGTCTCTTTCCTAGCAGCCTAAATTTGGCCTCCAGGACATCTCTCCTACCCTTCCCTACGTCATTGGTACCTACATGTACCACGACCACGGCTCCTCCCCAGCACTACACATAAGTCTATCTAGATGCCTCGAGAGATCCGCAACCTTCGCACCAGGCAGGCAAGTGACCATACGGTTCTCCCGGTCATCACAAACCCAACTATCTATGTTTCTAACGATCGAATCACCCACTACTAACACCTGCCTCTTCCGAACTGGCATTCCCTCCCCTCAGAAGTATCCTCAGTGCGAGAGGATACGCAACATCCTCTGGGAGGAGGGTCCCAACTACGGGATGGTTTCCCTCTGCTCCCATTGAATGCTCTGTTCCTTGAGACTTTCATCCTCCTTAAGAGCACTGGGGCTCTCAGACTGGAGGTGGGACAGTACTACAGTGTCCCTGAAAGTCTCATCCACATATCTCTCTACCTCCCTTAGCTCCTCCAGTTCAGCCACCCTGGCATCCAAAGCCCGAACTCGGTCTCTGAGGGTCAGGAGCTCCTTGCAACGGGTGCACACATACGCCACCCGCCCACAGGGCAGGTAATCATACATGTTACACTCGACGCAATAAACAGGATAGCCCCCACTCTGCTGCTGGGCTTCTGTCTCCATTTTTCTAATGAATAAGTTTAAGTATAAACTGGGATTCTTTTTAAACCTCTGGAATATAGATTATTTTAAGAGTTATGTTTTAAAGAAGGCCAGAAGTCACTAGTGCCCTCTAACCTCCCCTCTAACCTCCTCTCCAAACTCCCTGTTAGCAGTTCCTGTTTGCAAGCTCCTGGTCGCTGAGTCACAGGCTTATATAGCTCTGGTAGCCCCTCCCCCTGACTGAGGCTCAGCCAATTAACAGAGGCTTCTAGATTTCAAACCTTTTAGAAGCTCCTTCAAGCAAACAAACAAACCAACCAAACAGACAAACACAAGCTCAGCACACAGCAAATAACTCCCCCCCACACAAGCACACACTCCAGACAGCCACTTACCACGAGGGTCCTGTTTTTACTCCTCTTTTACCTGGAGAACTCCCTCTCCAAACTCCCTGTTAGCAGTTCCTGGATTTAAGTAGTTCTTACTCCAGGATTAATAAATACTGAGTCTGGCACATGGAAAAAACTGTGTGTGAACTGCCTTGGTTGACACACAGTAATTCTGGAGCTTTGCATGTTCTGATGAAAATCCAGAGACGCCGAATAGAATTGTGTTCAACGATTTGTCGTGCACACACAGGAGGGCATAAGGGACTAGTAGTGCCCAGAATTTTGCAGTAAGTGTCAAAGCAAACTGAAGTCAACGAGCTTTAGATGAGGCCTGAAATACAGCCAGGTGAGCTTTCAGCAGGTGCACCAAAGGACTTTGTGTGCTGCTGCTACTCACAGTTCACATGGTGCTGATGCCCTCCCTTTTCATGCCATTCCAAATGTTATTTATGGGTTATGCAGACATTTGAATTAAAAACAAAATTCAGTTTAATCTAAAATGGGGAGGGGAAGAAATCATGATTTGACATGCACAGTTCCAAATGATGCTGTGACATTATCTGATTAAAATAGGACCATATAGATCATTGTTGGAATCATAGCTATATATTTGCAACAATTCTTGTGCAAAATATGGCATCAGAAGCTTCAAGGGGTAGCCGAGTTAGTCTGTACAGGATAAACTTAAAAAACAACAAATGGTCTGGTAGCACTTTATAGACTAACAAAACATGTAGATGGCATCATGAGCTTTCGTGGGTACATGTAAGATGACTGTGGAAAGATCTGGATTTGCTGAATATGTTTATGCTCTTTGTATGCGTTTATCATTTTTGTATGTGACGTTAAGAGTATTGGCTCTATACGTGTATTTCAAATGCTTGCTCCTGGGTTAACATCCACAAGGTAGTTAGCCAGCACATTTTGAAGGGATTAGTCAAAGGCTCATGATGGGACACTTAACTCACAGTGGACCATGGGAGATGTCAATCTATATTGAATGGACTTTCCTGTGGACATTCCATCTGAAGTATAGGTAATAAACGCGCTGTGACTAAGTAACATTATTCATGGACATGTGACTTGTCCATGTAACTCCAAACATCATATTGTTACTGTAATTGTGCACAGTAAGAACAATGGGATTCCCTCCACATGGCAGAAGCTATAAAAGGTCTCTCTTCTGCTCAGTCTGGCCTATGAATGCATATTAACGGGAGCATTCTAACCAGGGGATCATGGACCTTTCAATGATCTGGAAGCAACCAGAGTATTGACTTAAGCCAGCAGTTTATTTCACCACTGCTACAAGCCTGAACCAAGAACTTTGCAATTATCATGTATTTGATTCCCTTAAGCAATTTTAACTTTCACCTTTCTTTTTATAAATAAACCTTTAGACTTTAGACTCTAAAGGATTGGCAACAGCGTGATTTTTGGGTAAGATCTGAGTTGTATATTGATCTGGGTGTGTGGCTTGTCCTTTGGGATAGAAAGAACCTGCTGTTTGATTATGTGGGTTTTGAAGAACCACTCATCTTCAAATCCAGTGTTTGGGATGATGTAGGGACTGGAATGCCTAAGGAAACTGCTTTTATGATTTGTTAGCCAGTGTGGTGAGACAGAAAGAAGCTGCTCACCTTATGCAAAAACAATGGTTCTTTGAGATGTGTCCCCTGTGGGTGCTCCACTCTGGTGTCAGTGCATCCTTATACTGGCAATTGGAGATTTTTACCCTAGCAGTGCCTTCCCGCGTCGCGCATGCACAGTCGCTGTCTTGTGCTGTTTTGTCCATTAGCCGTGCGAGTGGTATCAGTCCCTTAGTTCCTTTTCCACCGAGAAATCCCTTAACAGATTCTAGGTGGGAGGAAGGAAGAGTAGTGGAGCAACCATTGAGGGACACCTCTCAAAGGACCATTGTTACTGCACAAGATGAGTAACTTCTCCATTGAGTGATGTCCCTGTGGCTCAGGTGACTATAGAGCAGTATCCTTGTTAGGTGGAGGTGGGCTTTGGAGTTGTGTCCAAGAGGTGGCAAGGACAGCAGTGCCCTCGGAGGTAGATGGAATTAATCCCTGTTGCAATGCATAGTGCTGCTCAAAGGTATGGTAGGAGGACCAGGTAGCCGCCCTGCAGATGTCAACGAGGGGCATGTTGTGAAGAAAGTCAATAGATATTGCCATTGCGCATGTTGAATGAGAAGTGATTCCCCTGGGAGGGGCACTTATTGTGGAGCTTGTAGCAGGTGTGTATACAAGCAGATATCCGTTTTGATATCCACTGAGCAGAGATGGCTGTTCACTTAGAGCAGCAGTTCCCAACCTTTTCCAGATGGGGACCCATTTTGACAATTCAGGAAGACTTGGTGACCCAGGGTAATTCAAAAAATGTGTGACTGGCTCCTTAAGAGCCACTTGGGGAGACACCTGGTGACCCATTTGGGTCCCGACCCATAGGTTGGGAAGCCCTGCCTTAGAGGGACTGGAGGTAGATATAAAAAGTCTATTAGACATTGAAAATGGTCTTGTCCTGTCCAGAATGCAACTTCTCGATGTACCTCCAGGGTGTGCAAGATCGAGTCCCTAATGGAGTTATGAGGCTTCAGATAGAATGTGAGTAAATATATGGGTTCATTAATATGAAAGGAGGAGACTACCTTTGGTAGAAATTTTGAATATGGACTTAAAGTAATCTTGTCCTTGGAGAAGACCGTGTAAAGCGGATCCACCCTCAGGGCTCCAGTCTCTTATACTCATCTGGCTGACATAATTGCGACTAAAAATGCTATTTTCATAGCTACATGGTGGAAAGAAGAGGTCACTATAGGCCTTGTCAGGGTATTCAGGGCAAGCATTAAGGCCCCATGGTGGTACTAGTGGCCGTATATCGGGGTATGTCTTGCATAGGCCAGAAAGAAAACGTTTCATAATAGGGTGAGCAAACATGGAAGCGTCATCCACTAGGTCATGAAAGACTGCGATGGCTGCTAGGTAAACTTTCATGGAGCTGATGGAAAGCCCTGCCTCACTAAGGTCCATGAGATATTTGAGGATGGTAGGTATAGCAGTGGTGATAGGTTGTAATTGATGCTGTAGGCACCATTTCTGGAATCATTTGTTCTGGTAAGTGTATTGCGTAGTAGGACGATGGCTATTCAACAGGACCTGCTTCACCCTCTCAGAACAGGTAAGTACTTTATGTTGGAACCATGCGGTGAGCCTGAGCCTTCAGGGATTGGGTGGCAGAGTCGTCCCTCATATTGGGACAGAAGGCTGGGAATGACTGGGAGAGGTATTGATTCGTGGCTAGAGACTGTAGGTAAGGAAACTGAAGCTGCCTGGGCCAGAATGGGAAGATGAGAATTACTGTTGCATGATTTGTGCATATCTTGTGAATTACCCTTGGAACCAGGAATATTGGTGGAAAGGCGTATGGAAGTGGAGCTGTCCATGGTAGGAGAAATGCATCTCCCAAAGAGTTCCTGCCCTTACCTGCTTTGGAGCAGAAGTATGGGCATTTGCAGTTGGCTCTGGTAGCAAAGAGGTCTATTGTTGGGAACCCCCACTGATGGAATATGTGGTGGATGATCATGGGGTTGAGCTCCCATTTGTGGTGTTCTGAAAAATGTCTCTTCAAGGTATCTGATTTTCTGATGGCCTGGTAGGCACATAGCCGTTGGTGTTATGTCGCTTGTTATGTACCAGTTCCAAAACCTGATCGCCTCGGCACATAACAAGCATGATCGGGCACCCCCGTATCGGTTGATATAGAACATGCATGGTGTGTTGTCGGTGAGGACATGAATGTTTTTGCCACTAATTATCAGAAGGAAATGCGGACAGGTATTGCGAACTGCTCTGAGCTCTAGTATTTTGATGTGCAGGTGGGACTACCTGCCCTGGATTGTACAGTGAGTGCAATAAGCACCTCAGCCTGTGAGCGATGTGTTGGTGGTTATCGTGCGGGATGGATTGTGCTGTTGAGGAAATGTGGGCATATTCACCATCGCAGAGGTGATTACTAAATGGGAGAAGCATTACTCATTTGCTTAGACTGTGTTGATGCAGGATGTACACGGTTGCTAGCCATTCCTGTAAGCAACGCATGTGGAGTATTCCCATCCCCAACGCATGAGGGGTTGTGCGAGAATCCTTCATTGAGTGGAGGACTTCATCTGACTTGGCTGTGAAAGATGAGTTCTATCAAAGGGAAGGTCTTCTACGCTGGTCTGCAGCTCACATGGAATTCCCGAGGATTGTAGCCAAGGAATACGGTGCATCATGCTGGCTGTGGCTGTCACCCTGGCAGCTCTATCTGCCATGTCTATTGATGCCTACAGGGCAATTTGGGGAATAGACTGACCGTCCTGCATGATGGATTGGAGCTGTGGTCTTTTTTGCTCTGGGTGATCATTCCTAAGCTCCTGCGGCTTTGTGTAGTTTGTGTGATTATAGTTCATGAGGAGGGCTGTATAGTTTGAAATTCAGAACTGCAAGGTCGCCAAAGAATAGATCTTTTGTCCCAACAAGTCCCACAACCAATTAATTTGGTTGGGGGTAGGAAAAAAGGAAGTCCACCCCGTTATCAGGTACAAAATATTTATCTGCCCTTCTATTGGTAAGGGGGGGGAGGGATAGAGGCTGGTGTTTGCCATATGGTCTCAGAGGGTGCTATAATGGCCTTGTCAATGGGTAGGGCAATTTTTGAGGAAAATATTTGCAGCAGCTTGTGTGGTTTTTCTTGCACTTCCTGCAGCGCAACGTCTTGCAAGTTTGCAGTCCTTTAGAACAATTCCTGGAATTGCTTCAGGTCATCTGCCAGTTGTGAGGAGGAAGGGAAGACCACCTTATCAGGGGATGATGGCAGTTGGGGAGCCAGGGATGGGTCGTCTGTGTCAGACTGAGGTAGATCCTCATCCTCTTCCATAGGGTCTGTCTGTGTCACTGCAGAAGGTGATTGAGGTGGTTGAGCTGGTGGTGAAAAAGTTGTTGTATGAGCTGGAATAGAGGGTGCTGTATCTTGTTGATAGTGGCATTGTAAAGGCTGTGCATGGCATTGAGCCCATGGGTCCCATGGGGGCCACTGTGGATGTTAGGGTTGAGGTGGATATGGTATGGCCACAGGTGATTAAACCAAGGGTACTGAGGTTGGTGTTGAGAGGACCTCTGCTTGGTTGAATGCCACTGAATATGTGGGAGTGGAATGTTAGGATGAGAACCTACTCCCATGCTTGGTGCCAGAAATAGTATCGGGGGAAGGACGGCATGGGTGAAAGAGAGATGTCCTCAGATCGGTGCTGACATGGGCTATTCTCCCTAACCATGGGGGAGTGCGGTGGTGACTCGTCAGTCTGTTCTGGTAGTGGCATTATCTCTTATGGGTTTTGCTCGTTGTGGTCAGCAGTGGCAGTGTTTGTTTAGGTTCTGGAGTATGCTGTGAAGGAGCGGCTTGAGTTGGTGCTGCCATCTACATCAGTGTTGGGGGGAAGAAGCATATCTGACTTGGTTGTCAGTGCCGGGCTGAAATTCAATTTACGCTTTGGCTCTGACTCCGCTGTCTTCTGCTTTGCACTTCTCAGCAGTGACGGAGGTGGATGGAACTGGCGAATGGGCGGTGCGGAATGTTACTGGCACCGCTGGCAGTGACCACGCCCTTTCACCACAATGATCCATTATTAGAGACAAATTAAATTGCTGGCAAAAGTAACAAAGAAGCAGAGGGAACGCACAGCTTTCACAATGTTGTGTGCAATGTGACTAAATCCACTGTTAGTTCCCCATGGGTTCTGTGCTTCTTGACAGTTTCTCGTGTGCCTCAGAGACTCGCGGTGACCCCTTTGTTGCCTTGGGACTTCCCCAGGGGCAAGGGTCCCTGCTTACTGAGTCATTCTTATCACAGGCAAGTCCTAAGATGGCGGGGGGGAGGGAAGACAAACCCCCTTTTCCTGGTCTTTGGACTGTTCCCATTTCCCCTGCGGGCTAATCCTCCAAGAGAAGAGGGGTGGGAGTCCAGGCCCGCCCACTCCACTGGACTCCAGCCCAGGGGCCCTACAAGAGGGGCAGCTGGCAGGGCTTCTTGCCCCACCCTAATACCGCTACCTCTCCCCTGGGCCACTTCACCCACTGCTTCCTTCTATTATCTTCCGCCTTTTACCTTGGGGTTCGGCATTTCTCAGCTCCGCCCTGCTCTCCAACTCTCCTCTATGCCTCTCAAAACTGTCCTTGCTGCCTAGGAGGAAACCTTTTATAGGGACCGGGAGGCCTTAACTAGCAACAGGTGCTTAATTATCCCCCACCCCTTTGCTGGCTGACTCCTAATTAGGCCTCCATTGTCTGTCCTGATTGCCAGGCTGTGTTCAGGTGAGACTAATTGGGAAACAAGAAGACATTAACCCACCTCCTAGCAGATATTTGCAGTTCACAGGCTGTGGTCTGCCACAGCAATCAACATGCACTTCTTAAATGCCCTTGCTTTAAATGTGTGTCACTTCTCATTTTGCCAGGGGCTGCTCGACCTTTCCCTTGGCTGCAGGCCTTGCCCCCCTCCACTTTTCCCTCAAACTCTCACCTCGCATCTTCCCTGCTTCCTTTCCCAAGTGTGCTCCGTCCAGTGTTCCTTCTAATTTTTCCATCCATGTACAGAATAAATGGTATGTGCACCAAAGCATGTGCAGACATGTATTACCAGTAGAAACACAGGCTGCTGGCTGTGGGTGGTTCTGCTAATTAGATGGGCAGCATTTGACTCTCTCCTGGTCTGCCACCCAAGCGCTCGGCTTACAAGGAACACTGACCCCATCCCTTCTCTTCCCCCACCCTTCCAACATTTCCAGAGTGCGGTGAATCAGCTGATTTGCAGCATTCAAGCTCTGGGGGAGAGAGTGAGGAGTAGACACAGGGCAAGAATCAGCTGATTCACAGTGCTCTGGAAGTGCCGGGAGGGAGGGGAAGGAATTCGGTAAGTGCAGAGCCCCCAGCACAAGAGAGTCATGGGGCAGGGTACAGGTGGTTGTGCATAGAGCTCCAATGGTTCACAGGTTGCCCACCGCTGGTGTATGTAGTATCAGATGAAAAGTATGGGCAATAAACACTTGAGTTCCTAGTTAAAAGAAGAGGTTCATAAAAATTGCCAACTTCTATTTTATAAAAATGGTGCTAATTTGTTAGCGAATAGAAAGGAGGATACTACTCAATTTAAGAAGAAACTGAAATGTTATAAATGGAACAAAGTATTCCCCCTGGAATACCACATCATTTTCTTTGTAAAACACCATTTTAAGAGTGCCGTGAAATAATGTGCATTTAAAAAGGTGGATACTATTTCAGTGACAATCTAAGTATCTGCTGTGGAAGTTGCTATGGTAACAATTCATTTATCATGACAGTGGAGTAAATTGGCTTACAAAACCAGAATACATTGTCAATGCATGAGGAAATGTTGCCCTGGGGCTGCACTGACATATTCATCCTTATTGATTTAAACATGCTCCTTTTTTGTTTTGTATAAAAACAAATATTTAATTTGTAGTATTTCATCTGCTAGTCATGCTCTTCTAGAGTGCAGCATATATAGTGACTGTTTGAAAATAATGTGCAACAATTATAAGTGGTTGTGAGTAAATCTTGAAATAATTACTGTAATTGACAAAATATCACTCAGGAGCTGGGCAAATTGGAGAAAACCCACAGTCCACACAAATTTTCTTTTTTTAAAAATGATGTCAAGCTTATATGCATAGGAAAAACGTTATCTATAAAAAATGAATTTAATATCTTTAAGGTCTATATATTCTTGTTGGCTGATCATGCTCCCATTATATAAGAGCGTGATCCATTGAAGTCCGTAGGAGTCTTTCAATTGATTTCAATGGGCTTTAAATCAAACCACCAAGATAAGGAGCCTAAAAGTACACTATGTTTTAATGGAACATCTGGAAGTAAAAAGCAATTAATCCGACTCTTAATTTCATACACTAGTCCCCAGGCAGCCCCAGAATGTAGAATTTGAAAGCTTGTGTCTTTTGCCAACAAGACTTGGTCCAGTTACCCACCTTGTCTCTGTAATATCATGGTATCAACATAGCTACAACAATATAATAGTTTAGTACAGTACAGTTATCAGAGTTCTTCAAAAAGGGTCACTATGGGTGCTCTATTGTAGATGTGTGTATGCCCCATGCCTCTAACTGGAGACTTTAAGTAATGGTGTCCCTTTGGCTTGCACGTGTGTTCTGCCTCAAAGCTATCTAGTGTTTATGGGTGAACTACGCTCAATTCCTTCTCAGCTGTTCTTGGCCTGAGAGGTGCATCTACACTGCAGCATTTTTCTGGAAAATTCAGAAGTTAGAAAAACAATACTTGCGTCCACACTGCCATTGAGTTCTTTTGACAGAAAGTTGAAAGAATGGCGGGGGTTTTCTGACGGTGGTAAACCTCATTTTATGAGGAAGAAGCCTTTTTCCAAAAAAGCTTTTTCGGAAAAAGGCATGTGTAAACACAGAAGAGGGAGTTCTTTCAAAAGAAGAGGCCTCCAGGAAATAACACAGGTGCCCTGGTGGCCACTGAATCCAGATTAATCACAACTTAAATGCGAGATAGCGTCCAATCAATGTGGACACTATCTTCCGAAAAAGCACATTGCTTTTTTCTTGCGATTTTGCTGTGTGGACACTCTCTTTCGAAATAAGCTTTTCTGGAAGATCTCTTCCAGAAAAGCTTCTTCCGAAAGAAGCTTGCAGTCTAGAGGTAGCCCAAGTGAGTAGTAGTCTGGTTTACTTACTATTTTTTTATAGTTGATAGTGTTTAGTTTATAGCTTCATATTGAGTTTGTTTCCATTTGTAGCATTTACTAGAGCTTCATTTTTTTATATTAAAAAAAGGGGGAGAAGTTTTTCTTTTACTCTGCTTTCACTCTTTTCATAGAATTTTTGAACTGGAAGGGAGCTCAAGAAGTCTTCTAATCCAGTCGGCAGGACTAAGTATTATAAACCATCTGTCATGGGTATTTGTCTGACCTCTTAAAAATCTCCAGTGATAGAGATTCTATAAACTCCCTAGGCAATTTACTCTAGTGTTGAACTACCCTGACAGGAAGCTTTTGCTAATGTCCAACCTAAACCTCCTTTGTTGAAATTTAAGACCATTGCTTTTTGTCTCCAGAGATTAGAGAGAGCTATTTTTCTCCCTCCTCGTTACAACCTTTTACATACAGTATTAGAAAACTTCTATCTAGTCCCCCCTCAATCTTCTCTCCAGACTAAACAACCCCCCCCCCTTTTTTTTCCAATCTCAGGTCACGTTTTTGAGTACTTGCTCATCTTGATTCCATTTTAGGTGTGTGCGCGCCCACGTGCACGGTCATTGGAGAATTTTTGTTTTAGTAGTATACATAGGGTCAGCTGTGGCACCCTGTTGAGTCCCACCCTCATGCATTGGTATATTAGGTACTGACTGCTAGCCTTATACCCTTTCACTTCTTTCCTGTTTCCCCGATGGTTAATTGGAGCACCTCATCTTGCATTGCAAGAACATTAGCTGTTCTTCACAACCCTTTGTTGTTTCTTTTACATGTATAGTTCATAGGTACTTAGGCCACGAAGTGTTAGGTTAGTTTAGTACTTGGAGCGTGGTCTACTCTAGGATGAAATCCTAGCCAAGACTCTATTTCCTAGGCTTTAAGCCATGTTCGTTATGCAGCAGGCCAGTGCCTGTTACAGACATGGCAGCTTTTTGAAATGCTTTGGGGAGCCCCTATAAAGGGCAAGTGCATGATATTCAAAACCTTTTGCCCTAGAACCCAGAAGGAGTGGGATATCCACTTCAGAGCTCTCTTCATGGAGGCTGTGCTTCATCCTGCATTGGAGTTCTCCCAGTTGGACTTCATGCCTCTCATCTTGACAGAGCACACCGCCAGCACTGTTCTCCTCCCTGGTGCCCAAGACTACTACTTTGGTCTGTTTATGAGCTGGTTGGTAACTAACTTCCAGTGACAAGATCTTTATTACTGCTTGTTCAAGAGACAGTAAAGGAAATTTAATTTTCAGGCCTGAGGTCGTGTGCACAGTTTTGGTGGTTAGAAACATGGTTTTAACTTGTACACAGTACAGATTTGATGACCAGTAACAGTCATCAATAGTCATTGAGCCCATAAGGCCACCTTTAGAGACAAGCTCAGTTTGCTTTTCAGAGTGTAACACAGCTCTCTCTTTGCCATGCTTTATGACATATATACCATGTTTCATCAAGACTAGGCGCTGTCAAGGCGATACAATACCAGCTGAAGAACTAGTTTGACCTGCTTTTCATTTGCATGGAAGCTTTGTCACACACAAAGTTCTATTTATGTCTCATTTTAGGTCAGCAAGTGCCTATAAGTTATATTCTGTTATATATTATGTTTGGACCCAATGAAAGATATCAAGTTAAAAATCACATGTTTTTAGTAAACACATTTCCTTAGTTCTATCAGTAAGATTAGAGAATTAAATCTGAAGGGATTTTGAAACTCAATTTTTCTTTTTCCTGTTTACATTTTGAATTGATTCAGCCTTGACAAAGAAAATAGAATTGTACATTTCACTTTGTGGCCTTAATATTGTTCAGTGTCCCTTAATATTGCTCAGTGTCACTTGTGGCCTTAATATTGCTCAGTGATCTGGACAAATGGGAGAAATGGTCTGAGGTAAACAGGATGAAGTTTAATAAAGACAAATGCAAAGTGCTCCACTTAGGAAGGAACAATCAGTTTCACGCATACAGAATGGGAAGCGACTGTCTAGGAAGGAGTACGGCAGAAAGGGATGTAGGGGTTATAGTGGACCACAAGCTGAATATGAGTCAGCAGTGTGATGCTGTTGCAAAAAAAGCAAACATGATTCTGGGATGCATTAACAGGTGTGTTGTGAGCAAGACACGAGAAGTCATTCTTCCGCTCTACTCTGCGCTAGTTAGGCCTCAGTTGGAGTACTGTGTCCAGTTCTGGGCACCGCATTTCAAGAAAGATGTGGAGAAATTGGAGAGGGTCCAGAGAAGAGCAACAAGAATGATTAAAGGTCTAGAAAGAAGACTGAAAGAATTGGGTCTGTTTAGTTTAGAAAAGAGAAGATTGAGGGGGGGACATGATAGCAGTTTTCAGATATCTAAAAGGGTGTCATAAGGAGGAGGGAGAAAACTTGTTCATCTTGGCCTCTGAGAATAGAACAAGAAGCAATGGGCTTAAACTGCAGCAAGGGAGGTTTAGGCTGGACGTTAGGCAAAAGTTCCTAATTGTCAGGGTAGTCAAACACTGGAATAAATTGCCCAGGGAGGTTGTGGAATCTCCATCTCTGGAGATATTTAAGAGTAGGTTAGATAAATGTCTATCAGGGATGGTCTAGACAGTATTTGGTCCTGACATGAGCGCAGGGGACTGGACTTGATCTCTCGAGGTCCCTTTCAGTCCTAGTATTCTATGATTAAATATTTCCAGTGTACAATGGTACTTTTATAATATGCGTTAACATCCATAGTGTATCTGCACAAGAGAAAGCAATACAGATGCTGATTTCACAAGTACACAATATTCAACAGTGGCATGCTAAACTGTTTGGGAAATCTGGTATTCAATAGGTATATAGTATCTGGATGGGTGTATGTCATACATTTCTCTAAAGACAAGGCAAAATCTCAAAACTACATGATATTACTAAGGATGGAATTTGAGTGTCTCAGATATTTTGCTAACTTCTGAATTTGCTCAAATGTGTCAAACAACATTTAAGCAATCAGTTCTCTGATGAATGTATGCCTGAAGATGCCAATGTGTTTTTTTTCTGTTCCAACTGAAGAGTAGGTAGATGGATCATGCTACTTTTAATGAGCGAAATTCAATGCTGATGTAAACAGTAAAACAACACTTACATAGATGGAAGAAATTCCACTGAAGCTGCTTTGGGACTTAGCTCAATACATTCAGTGTGTAGGAGTCTTGACATATAGCAGTGGTGATTGTCTCAGAGTAAACATTGTGATGTAGCTTTCCTCAGTTCCAAGTACTCTCTCCCTGTGGGGAATTTTAATCATCTCCACTATTCTTCTTGAAACAAATCTGTCTTACAAAATGCAAAACTGTAGAAGGTACCTATGTTAGCTGTGTAATATGTGAATGATTTGAGTAAGCAAAATATAAAAGACAAACCTCCACCACTACCCCAGAAAATCCATTGCTTAGTAGTGCAACTTTGTTTTAATAATACTCTCAAACTATACCTTCTTCAGTAAATAATTTATTTGAAATCAAAAGCACTGCTCTGAGAACTATATCAGTAATAAGCTATCCTAATCTTTTCTTTTTTGAGTAGTGTTCATATGGGTGGAGTACTAGGCGAAGGTTTCCATCTGTCTGTTTCTGACCCACAGGATGTGAACTTCTGGTAGACAGTGCATGTGGAAAAATATTCTAAAGACTGTTGAAATTGCTGATAAGTACACAGAACAGCTGATCTGTGCTCTGCTGTCTTAAACTGGAAAGTCAAGATCTTAATACGGTTTTCTTTCACTAGCAATTAGTTAGAAAATCCTGTCCGTTCCCTAGAGTTTGTCCCCATTTTACTATTGCTGGAATGAACTGAATGTTCAGGGCACCTACATGAAGAGGGAATTATGTTGTTAACACTTTATTGAAGTGCATAATTTGTTCCTTTGGGGAATGTAAAGCATAATGTGGCTAAGAATGAGAAATTTCCACCACAGTATTTTCAGAGGTAATGGATCACTTTCTGTTCTTAGTTTTACCTGAGCAATCCTATCTCTCAAGAATGGCCTGAGATGCCAGATTTGGAATGAGGACTGATCAGCTGTGAATTGTTCAACTATTGGGAGGTGGAAGTGATATAGCTGTGCTTGCTAAGTAGAGAAAGTTATAAAAAGGAAGCAAATGCTTTCAGAAAAAGAGGCAGGGGGAGAGAAGCAGTTACCTTCATAACCCAGGAAACTCCCAGAACTTATCTGGAAAAGCGGAGGAATAAGCTGACACCCACACATGATAACCAAATGAAAATGCAGTACCAGTCTGGGTTTGTTTGAAGGAGTTTGTAGTTGGATGATGCAGACAGAAGATGCACTGCAATTATTTTCTGTGTCCAAAAGCAACTGCTCTTGACTGTTTTGTTTTCCTTTGACTGAAATTGGGCCTTTTTTTTTTTTTTGGCCCTCCCTTTTGGGACCTAAGTTAGGAAGTGTGAGCTGAACTCCCTGGGTGGCTATTGGTTTTAAAGGGACATGTGTTTGTGTAATTAGTCTGTTTGAAAATCCTCTGAACTGTGCACTCAGTTGTAGTGAATCACAGTCCATTTCTCAGTGCTGTGAACTTTACACAGCAATAGATTGTAACTTCATTTAAGTGTTGTATAGAGACTAGAACTGGGCAGAGAAAAGTATTTCTGTTTTGCAGGATTTTGATATTTTGAAATTTGCGTTCATTCTAGGGAGAAAGGAAAAAAAATAACATTTCAAAATTCTCCAGGAAATGGAATGCAGCCTTGGCTCTGGTGCAGGCCTCTTGACAGTCTATCTTGGGGCCACGTAAGCTTGGTAGTTTGAGTTGTCAAGGAGCTATATGGACGAGTTGGCAGGCTTCCTTTGCAGGCAAGGGTCTATTGGAACATTGTCGATTTTGAAGTCTCCAAGAAATGTTTCCAGTTTGCCAAACTGGCACATTCTGACAAAACCAGCTCTAATATGAAACCTTTCTGGGCCCTTTGTGCTGGAATGAATTTCGAGCTCTGATGTAGTTTTAATGCTGTTCAAACAGGCATTTCCTATCATGGACGTTTCTCTTTTAAAGCTAGGTAAAAGACTTGTGGATCTTAACTTACTGAAAATGTGGCTAATGGTCTAGTTTGCCATTTTAAAAATAATTTTCAATAATACAGTATAAAGTTATCTTTAGAGTTCTTTTATTACAGGCCCCTGTGGTGGATTGTTATGCAAGAAAATATATAACCCCAGATAAAGAAGACTTAAAATACTATTTCTATTTTCTTTGCAATTAATTTCTCAGCACATTTAAATTAAAATGTGAAGCTGTAATTCATATAGCTGAAGACAACAAAACAGTTGTCAGTTTTGTTGTCTTCAGCTATATGAATTACAGCTTCACATTTTAATTTAAATGTGCTGAGAAATTAATTGCAAAGAAAATAGAAATAGTATTTTAAGTCTTCGTTATCTGGGGTTATATATTTTCTTGCATAACAATCCACCATTAGCATATTCATTGTTTATGAAATTTCATAAGCAAATTAATTTTGTAGTCTGGTTTAGTTCTATAGCTAGTCAAATGGTCTTCGATCTCTTGTTTGTTTTTATTATGGGGTAGCATAAGTTTGCAGCAAAATCACATTTTCCCTGCTCCTGCAAAAGAATAAAATGTATGAGTGTAAATTCATCCAACTGTATATGAAATTGTATGGACACAATTACATATTGTGTCCATATTGTGTCCACAATTTTATGTTTATATGTCTTATAGAAAAATACACAGAGAACAAACAGGAAATCCTCTATTGTGAGCAGTCATTTTAAGGTTTCCCAGTACAACTCGTTTCTATTTTCAGTGTAAGACGAAGCTGCAGTTTGTCACCTGTATACAACAGTATGGAACTTAATTTTGCTGGTCCTTTGCCTGGTCACTTACACTAGGTTTCATATGTGTACATGTGTATAAATATACCATTTGTATCTTTCAGTACTGTACAGGCAGCAAACTTTTAAACAGATGAAACAGAGCCATGCAAACTTCAATTAAAATTACACCGTAAACACCATTTACATCTTTAGCACAACTGGCTTCTTCCAACAGCAAAGTCCCTCAGCCGTAACTCCTCAGATTTGTTTTTTTAGCCATGCTTCATGCAGACCTGGCATCTGCTGATTTTTCTGCGCCGTTCCTGCCCTTCTTTAAGGGTTTCTGACTGAGGATTAAACTGAAACTCTGGCCCGATGGTTGTTAACCAGAAACTATATTCGTTAGCAAAAAATTGACATGTTCCCCGATGACCCTGGCATTCGATGAATGGTGCTGCTCTAAAGTCTTCAAGGCAACTTCCAGGGGACATAAGGGACTGTCCACCTCCTTGATATCCAGACCCAGTATGCTGAAAAAAAAAATGAAAGAATTAAATAGCTGCATGTGGAAAACAGGCAAGAGAAGAGCAAACAGTCTTGGCTGTTGTTCTATTTGGTTCTTGAACTTTTTGCACCAAGGCCAATGCTCCCAGATGTGTGACTCTGCAGAGGCATATTACTTGGAGAACTTAAGTTACAATTAACTTTCTTTCCTGGCAGGAAGAATCACATCTAATCATTCTAGGACTGGCTTATCTCAGAAGTGCAAGACAGCTTTGCAGGTTAGCACAGGTACATGTCAGACTGGGGTAAGCTGTAGTTTAGATGGGCTCAGGATATTTTAACAATTGCTCAAAGCAGAGTTAAATGACATTATTTAAAAGCCCATGTCTTATCTTCCCCAGGCTCTCTTGGACTAGTAATTCCTAATGGGTGTTGCCCTTCCCTATAGCACAGGTAGAACCAATTCCAATGGCCCATACCCTGCCTCCTTGCCCACACAGTTCAAAATGTGTCTGTTTCCAAGGTATCAAATACCTGAGGATTAGCAAGTGTCCAAAGGTTATAAAGAGAATGGGGGAAAATTGCCTTCATGATGATTTATACTCTGGGCCTGGGACAGATAATTACCATTTCTAGAACTAAAGTGATTTCAGCTATAATACAAATCTGTGACCTTTACACATTTTTTTTCAATTGTTCCCACTGCTTTTCCTTCCAAAAAATGAGGATCCCAAGTGAAAATGAAAGTTAAGTGCAAACAGGTGCTGCTTTTCATTTCACATACTGAAATCATGAAAAATTTTGGCCAGTTTTATTATCAAATGTATGTATTTATGTATCAACTGTATTTTTTTAAATTAAGCTACACAGTCCGAAAAGCTATCATTTCCCATCTTGAGGATCATTAAGGGAAATTGAAAAATGTAGTTGCTTATTATATGGGAAGTAAAAACTAATATTCCCTTGAAAACCTTGAAACAATCAGCTCAAAATGCATTACAAGAATCTTCTCAAATTATGTGTACAATAGGTAAGTTATACAAATACATATAATTCCTATTACCCCCTCTTTAAACAAGCACTTAAAAAAGTAACATATTCCTAGAGATGAAATTATGATAATGTCCATACTGCAGTTTCATAAAGGCAGTAAAAGGAGCCTTCACAATTTTATAGTACAGATAAAACTACTTGTTATCCTCCTATTTATTAATTAAAAAAGTAAATAAAGTCTGTGTTTTTTATGGACTGCCTTTAATTTAATGCAAAAATTTGTATAAAGTTCAGTATTTCATAGTGCTTCTTACTATTTTTTTCCTTGAATGTCTTTTTGAGACCCATGGATTTGGTGTTTTCTAAGATATATTTTCACCAAGACTAAAGTTTGTACAGTTTTAGCACAGGAAAGGTTTATAATAGAAACTTGCATATTACCAAGTAGCTGCAATCTTACCATTACAAAAGAATAGCCTATCCAAAGGCTTCTCCAGTTCAGAGGGCATGGGGGAATGGACTGATCTTGGCTATGAACTGCTACAGCTTGGGCTGAGGCCTCACATACAGAACACCTGCTAATGTAGGGTTGTATTTCATCTTCAGTGAGAGGCATCATTGGTAAAGGAGCAGCACTTGACAGCCAGTAGGACTTATCATTTCGACTGGCATAGTAACAAACTTGGTTGATGTTGCAGTAGACAAATGGCATGGTGTTGAATACAGGAAGACAGGATCCTGCCAGACCTAAAACAATTATATATCTTGAAAATCCAGCACCTGTACACAGTCACTCAACAAACAAGCCACCCATTTCAAAGAAGTGGAAACACCAAGAAAAGTTAGTACAAAGCACTGTAAATTCTACCCTCATGACTAACCTCTGTGCTAATGTCATTGTCGTAATACAGGTTGGACCTCCCTGGTCTGGCACCCTCCGGACCTGACAAATCCCAGATGAGGGATTTTGCTGGACCGGAGAGGTCATTTCTGGACCCCTACCACCGCCCCCCCGACCTGGCCCACTGGTCTCAAGGCTGGGCTTCCCACCTCCTGCTGGTCCCGCTGCCCTGCTGAGCAGCCATTGCTGCCATGGTTCCGGGACCTCTGGGGCAGCCATGTGCCAGGACTCTGGGACCAGCCGGGTAGCTGCCACAGCTCCCTGCCCCACTGAGTCACAGCTATTGTGGCTCTCAACCCCACGCGGAAGCCATGCGCCGGATCTCCTGCTGCTCTGCTGTCCCTGCAGGGGTTCTTGATGCTGGCCCTCCATCAGAACCCTCTGGTCCTGCAACATCTGTGTGGCACCATGGATGTGGCTGGACCAGAGAATCCTGGTTAAGAGAGTTTCAACTTGTATAAAGTGTGTCTGTAGACAGTTGAAAAGTAATATTTTAGCTTACTTGGTTGCAAGCCTGGCTGACTTTAAAATGGTTTTGTTTACTAAATCTTCATTGAATTAGCAGCTAGTTCCCTAAAGTAGTGTTCAGCAGAGTGGTTATGCAAAGAAGTTCCTTTTTGCTGATCAGCTTGCTCCTACCAGTACATTTAGTGGAGTTGCAATTAAACCAGATGCAATTTGGCATCATTGGAAGCAACTGTGATAGCAAATACTTTGGACTATGACATCACCAAAAAAATAGGCAAGAGGAAGAAGATTAGAAGGGAGACTCCTACTCATTACCAGCAATGGAAACATATATGACAACTTATGCTCAGTTAATTTTGTAAAGTCTGACAGGCCATTGCTACTGATTCAGTAAGATTCATAGAATACTAGGACTGGAAGGCACCTTGAGAGGTCATCGAGTCCAGTCCCCTGTCCTCATGGCAGGACTCAGTACTCTCTTGACCATAATTAAACCTTAATATTATTGTTGTCTATGCCTCCCAGTAAAGATTTCACAGGGATTTACAATTGTTGTAGAAGAATAAGATGAGGGATGTAAGAGTTTGACCGTTTAACTGATAAGCATCAGCTTATTGGTTTCCATTGTAATTAAACTTTTCTGCCCTGCAGGCATGCACTGGCCCCGGGCCAAAGAAGCTGGCTGCCACCCTGGGCTGCGGGCTCTGCAGTATACAGGTTATACTGAAGAGCCTGCAACACAGCTGGCTCCCCAGGAATGAGGCTGGCAGCTGGAGCTGGTGTGTTCCAAGAGCTGGCTTTCGCGCACCTGTTCCCGGCCCCCCTCCTGGGGAGCAGGCTGAACTGCAGGCTCTGCAGTATAACCCTTGCATAACGTTTTTACATCCTTAAATCAGACCATCTGAAAGAGTCCAGCCCTGCAAGATTCTGAGCATTACTATCAAGCAGACTTCAGTAGGAATTAAAAAGTACTCAGCACTTGGGATGGGTTCTTCTGCTAAGACTAGATCCCCCAAAATGTGGTACCTGTAATGGTCTATCATATAAAGAATAGTTGTAAAAATGACTACAAGTATTTATCCTAAATGTGAACCCTGCACACAATAAATAATCTGATTGTTATAAGACCCAAACATGTGATTCATGGGCAAACACAGATATGATCACTGCCCCAAAGAGCACTCTTTATTCCCTGATCCTGCAATAACATCTGCCACTGCAGGTGGACTAGCAGATTGATCCTATTGCAATATGGAGGCCCAAATAAAGACCTGAGAAGAAAACAAGGCAGAGGAAGGGAGCAGGAGTTCTGAATACGGGGATTTTACTTTAGTTGACTTCAAAAAAAATGTGACTGTTTTGAAGATCCTTCTGTTACCCTGTATAACAATAACACTATTTAAAAACAGAAAAGATGCAATATAAGAATAGACCAATCTTGGCTGTTATACAAAAGTAATTGTTTTAAAAACACCTTTGCATGCAAAGTTTATTAAACCTCTAAAAGACTCCTCCTCTGCCTCTTTGCATAATAGATGATGATCCCAGGAACTGTCCTCAATAACTGCAGATGCTTAGAACGTCTAAAAAGATAGGCACTTATTTGGTGCCTATCTTTAGTCAACTCTGTATGAAATGCCAGTATAAGTGACCCAAGGCACATAAAAGAACCTTTTCAGAACTAGCATTAGAATTCAGGAAAATTTTGCCTCCGTGAGGTGCTCAGAAGATTAGATATCCTTTGAAGGATATGATTTTGCTGATATACATGGGATGTGTGATGCTGGGTTGTTGCCTATGTTTTGAAAAAGTAATCTTAATCTATAGTATAATATGGTGTATTTTATATTTATCAAGTAACAGGATGGTATAATAGTAACAATTCCTATAGTGGCTTAAGAGAATTTATACACTCACTCCTATATAAACTGAGTCAACTATTGAATAATAAAGCTTAATAGAATATACTGCAATATACTCATCATTGGTTGTAGATGAGCAATAGATGTCTGGCACATAATGTTTTGGGTGCAATATAATGAATAAAGAATGTCCATCATTTACTGCAATACTTACCCAGATCTTGATTATGAGCTTTCTCCTGTCCTTCCAGATACAGCAGACTATATCCTGTCCACAATCTTAGCATTCCCTCTGGACAAAATGGTTCTTTATCTGACTGACTGTGAAGAACGAGCAGGAACCCACTAGCAGCTCTAGTTTCAGGCCCTGGTGGTCCTGGGATCCCAGGTTGGCCAAGTGGACCTTAGGAAGAAAAAGGTAAAACAAAGATGATTGCTTGAATGTTTAAATACTGCAGCCAAGACAGGAGTTGCTTTTGGTTTTCAGAATACATTTTAGTGCTCAGTCAAAGGTTCTAGGTTGAACACAACTCGCACTAAAATACTGTCCTTACCCAGAGATTGTCAAGGCAGTACAAGCACAAGGCAGTTCATGCTGTCCTGGTGTTGCATCTCAACCCTGATTTGGAGCATAGTTCCCTCACATGCCCACTGAATCCTTTGAACTGAGTCTATCAAAAGTGCCAACCCTGAGCCTCTTTTTTTTTTTTCATCATAGATACATGTCCTCTAAGAAATGGACTGAGGGCATCTAGTAATTTCACACAGTTGCTGATCACTATAGGACTTTCTGATCTGGCCTGGATTTGAACAAGTACGAGCGGCATAACATCTGTGACCTAAAGCAGGAATCAGTAAGAGCAGTGTATTAACAGAAATCATATCTAAAATATAGTTATGATATGTACCATTTAGGTCCCAACTCAGGAATGCACTCCTATTCAGGTATGATCCTTAAGCACATACTTATATTTAAAGTCAAAGGGACTTAAACACATTACATTCATTAATGTAATGAATTTAACTACATACTTACATGCATTCCTGAATTGGAGCCATATTTTGTACATCTGTCAGCCTGACAAATGTTTGCAGCAGAAAGTGATAATTCTTACCTTGTGGCCCAGTGTATCCTTGATCTCCCATGACTCCTTTGTCACCAGGGGGTCCTAGTGGACCAGATGAGCCATTTTGACCTGGCAAGCCAAACAACCCTTCTTCACCTTTACTTCCTAGACAAAAATGAAGGATGCATTTTCTCTTCATATGACTGCATATAAAAGTAAATAAGTCCAAACACAGTGTACAAGAAGCCCGCTTTACAATGTGGTATTTAGCCCTGCACCAGATATTCTGAAATACTCAAAAGTGACCCCTGCAGAATACATAAATATTATGGAACTTGATACTTGAGGGAGAAAGAGTTGTGCTCTTTCCCTGTGATTGTAGGTTAGATGCAGTAGTGCGATGATATTGCTGTCATCCATTGGACTTCATGTCCTTAGTCCAGATTGTGTCTGCCTCTAGATTTCAAAGTTTGCAATCCTGCAGAGCTCTGCCAAGAATTCTTTAATAAAAATTGAAACCAGGGAAGCCTGTCCCAAGAGCTCTATTTCCACTTGACTAATTATTTGAAACAGTCCCTTAAAACAAGCTCACTGCTTTCCTGACCTGAAGCTATTAGATTCTGTAGCTTTCTCCATAGCTGGATGTTGGATGGTGCTAGGCTGAATCAGGCAGGTGGTACCACTTATTAGAGGTATTTTTAGTTCTTACACCACTAGCTTCACAGCAGCTCTTGGTATTTCAGGCCCTCAGTCAGGAAAATATTTAACTGCATACTGGAGTCTCTTTAGGTCAAGCTGAAGGTAAAAGTGCTTGAATGCTCTGCGGAACAGGGATGGACTGCTGAATTGGGCTTGTTTGTTCAGTAGAGAAGGAAAAAGGCACCATGAGTGTGTGTGCGTACATCACTTCTTTTGCTCAGATGTACAAAAAATGCCATATTAATCTGAATGCACTGTTGATTAGCAGATGGTGCCAATGAGTGCATGATATTTGATTGAAAAGGCAGCAGTGTTGGATGCGTCCACAGATATTTTTAAGCAGTCTTTTTTTTTTTTTTTTTTTCTGAGTTTGATACAGTTACGTGTCAGATGTTGTGGTATTTGGCAGCCCCTTTCAGAGAGAGGGAGAGAGAATTTCGAGATGAACATGTTTCCTTAGAGATAGGGTCAGTTCTCATTTGTAGGTGTTTTATGCTTAATTCTTTGCATGCTTGCATTAACCAGTCAGCCTTCAAAAATTATTTTTAATACTGTGAGACAATCTTTCAAAGTTCCCCCACATTTTACTTTTTATTTTTGAGAGACTCTAAAACAGTCACAACAGAGTTTAGCAGTTTTTTAATATCTGTTACATAACTGTTTGACAAAGTTCATGGACAGGGAAGTTTTTTGTAATGAATATTATCTGTCTGTAAAATTTCCAGTTTTCTTATCTGACTAATAATTATGACTTATCTGCATAATTTTTCCAGCAGGGACAAGATTGGCTCCTGTTGTGTTAGTAAAAGCAAAAGCATCATTAAGTGGGTCGTCTTACACTAGCATGAACATGTATCACTCACTGTACCACTTGGTCATACAGAAAAATGTTTAAAAATTTATAAAATGAAAAACATTGTGCCCTGATCCCAAAAATATAGTAAACTAAGCAGTGCAGTAAAAAGTCTTTTACTCAGTTACATTAGATCAGGGCTACCCATCACCTGCCCTGCGAATGGCATGTGGCCCATGGCCCATTTGTTTGCAGCGTGCAGTGCAGTTTGGGTACACGTGGCTCATGGGTGGGAGCCAAAACAAAAATGTAGTCAATATAATGGTCTTCTGTTGATAGGCATTTTAGTAGATAAATTCCTGGACTGTCATTGCTCTTTAAAAGTGCTGTCATATGGGTGGAAATCGGGTAAATACTGTATTGTATTAATATCAGTGGAACTGACTTAAAAGGGGCCTGCGTATTGTGTAGTTTTGCCTTAATCTTTGTATTCATGCCCATTAGTATGAAAGAAGCTATTTGCATATATTTACATATATATTTGCATGTATATGCAATCACACTTAAGTTGCGGCCCTCGGCATGTGCTGAGAGTATCTTTGCAGCCCCCGGAACTTCCAAAGTTGAGTAGCCCTGCATTAGATCAAAGACCTACTGGACTATCTTCCATTGAAAATTAGTGATACCACCATGAAAAACATGAATTCCCTAAGTGATAATCGCCTGAGTGTGTAGGATGTATCCCATTATCTAGAGCTAATTAAGAGACAAACTCCACATTTCTATCAAGTTATTCAATTTTCACCAGAATCATCACTGTCTCTTTTACCTCTCATAATCTTTTATCCACCAGAAAAAAAATCACAGAATATCAGCCTCTTACATGTTCCCTTTTAAATTCTTTCTCTGGCTATTTTTCTTCTATTATAAACATTTCTACATTACCAAGTTCCAGCAGTCACAAAACAATGTAGAATGTATCCAACTCATTTTAGGGTCCCCTCAGGCCTTTTAGTATCATTAGCCTGTTAATTATTATTGTTAAATTTCAAAGCACCCATACTTAAATTTTTCCAAGTAAAATTCAAACAATTCAATGCACTTGGGCAGCCAAATCACTTGGTCACTCTGCATGTCCATCTGCATGAAGTATCTCAATATTAAACAGTAAGTTTCCAGACACCACAGGTGTGATGTGCTTCTATATTTTTCATGCAAGATCTGAATAGTGGAAAGAGGTTGTAAAGTCTCATGTCTTAATTTAGAGACAAAGAAGGGGCATGCACAAGACAGTACACAGAGTAACAAAATTCTCTACTCTGAGAAGCACACTCCTATGAGCTAGTTCATTATGTTCAGTGTAGACTCCAATAGCTGCTGGCACCAGATGGCAAGGAGTACTAGTATATACAGTATAGCACTGTGCCCCACTGTAAAATGGTGTGAGATCAAGATCAGCAAAGCTTTCATATTTCTTATTCAATATCCTCTCTCCCAGTCCTTTTTCCAGACCACAGAAAGCTTATCATGAACACACAGAGTTATTTGTTATTCTGTCACCCTGTCTCAATTTGCTTTCAGCAAATGTGCTTACAGCATAAGAAGAAACTCTTCAGTATGCCTGGGGAACGTTGTCAAATGAGATTTTACAGTAAATACTGAATTTCCATAAGTAAAAAAAAAAACCCACAATAGGGATTATTTTTATTTCATTTCACTGACCAAGAATGACATTTATTTGTTAAAATTCCAAGTAAATATCTTGCTGTCCTTTTGACGAACTTAGTCAAGTTTTAGCATATGTAAGAAAAGAAGAGAGGAGAAACATGCAAAACACTTCAGGCAAAATAATACCCTTCCTTCCCCATCCCACTCCCGTGAACCTAAAACAGTTTTGCATGAAGGGAGCAGAGAACACACTTTTCAAAGCCTTAAGTGCGCTGTTTGTCTTAAATTATCTATTATTTAATTACAGACCTTACCTGGAGGTCCAGGATAACCTATTGGCCCGGGTAATCCAACAGACCCTTCAGCTCCTCTTTGTCCTTTTTCTCCACGAGGCCCTGGTGTCTTGGGACATGAGTCATCATCTGTTTTTCCTGGCTTACCAGGGTCACCTGGAAATATGGAATGAAATTAAAATAAAACAAATTGGAACAAAAATCTGTGGGAGATCAACATTACCCTGTTAACTGCTTTTGATATTCAAGTGCGTTCCTGGGGCAGTGTTCCAAAACTATGACCGATGAGACATAGTGGTTTAACTTAACTTTCAGACTGTGTCTGGACTAGGATTTAAAGGTCTATTATTAGCATGTGCGAGCTAACAAGTTTTAAAAGTCTAGAGTAGACAAGGGACACGGTCCTTAATGTGTGCTAAACTGGTTGAGCTGAAGCATGGGAGGAACACAGGCTTTAACTCAATTGAGCACGTTAAAGTATACACTGCCTTGTCTATTCTATGAAGGCAGTGGAGTAAGTCTCTACATGCAACCTAGGTATAATGGTGTAGGGGCTCCATCCCACATTACTCATTCACTTTCAATGAAAACCATCATAGAATGGCTACAGTTTATTAACTGTTGCTTTGTGTTGTTCATTATTTGCATTCTGCAATAAATACATTTGTCTGAAAGACTTATTGAATTGGTTCAAAGTCAATGAGGCTCGATGTTTACTTGCACTGATCTGGTAGCAGGACTGGCTTCTTTTAGAAAGAGAATGCTGCGGCAGCCAATAAAAAGAAATACAATAGATCTGACAAATCACTGAAGAGAGAAAAATTGTATTTTACATACTTGCATATAGAATTCTATGTACACATTTGACACTTTATTGTATGGCTTTTCACTGTAGTACAAGGTTGCTGTGCCTGTGCACACAAACTAGCAATATTAAAAACTATTCTAATCTCCCCATTATAACAATATCTGTCATTCTTAGCTTTCTGCTATGGCTCTACTATTCAGTGAGGATGGAGTGTGCAGAACAAACCCCAGACATACAATACAAGCTTACCTCTGCAACCTGAAGCGATCATAAAATGGGAAGCAGATCATGCCAGCCATTGTCAAGCAGGATGGAAACAAGTTTCAGGCATGTCAATCAGAACAAGGTATGGAATGAGAAATGAAATAGTTTGTGCAAACTGACACTATTCATGCTGATATAAATAATAATTGCAAAATATAAAAGTACGTCTTTGAAAACAGCGTGCAAACAGCTTCAGACTGTGTTTGGACTAGGATTTAAAGTTTTTAAAGTCTAGTATAGACAAGAGACACTGACATGTGTGCTCAAATGAATCCAAAATCACTGTGATCTTGTAATACATAGTATTGTTAAGGGGTGAGGTACTTCGTGTGAGATGCAAACTCTTCTAGTTTGCAGTTCACACAGTGTCGAATATGAGGCGCTTGCTCAGGGCTAAGCCCTTTTCATGTGTGGAATTCCCCATGGCTATGCCACCTCTGCCATGTATTTATATACCCCAAAGATGCCCCTCTATTGCCATTTTGTGTAAAAAGTGCTGCATATATGATTGAAGTAGGAACCAGGAGTGGACATACTCCAGGACTTTATCTTTGGTAAACTGACCTTTGCCTTCCACAGAGGTAAAACAGTTCCTTGTGGCACTGCACATCTGCTACAGAAAAACCAGAAGGGCAGAGGCAAGTGCTGGATTGAAGCTGCCTTATTTCACAGAGCCTCGGGATCAATTCATCATAGCAAACCAAGTAAAAGATTTGTGGAGAATTCCATAATTGGAATCTCAGTTTTCTCCTGCCCTTCTGGCCGCCTCATATAAAAGAGGGTGATCAGGCTCCCAGCTTTTACTATACACTTTTACTCAGTATTTAGGGAATGAAACTTTCTTACTTGGGGTAGGGAAAAACAGCTGAGTTTAAAACTAAGTAAGGACCTCCGGTCTTGGCCCACAATACTATCAATCATCAGTTATTCCCGCAGGGGAAGAAATTAGTTCAGCACTCAGTAAAGAAAGAATAATGTATGATTAGAGGAAACTATTTTCAGGTTTGAATAACTATAAAACACATGTTGTTTATCCTAAAATGTTTTAAAATTGGAAAATAAAATATGTACGGGTTGAACCCCTCTAATTCAGCACTCTCTAGTCGGGCAACATGCATGGTCTGGCATGATTTCAGTTAGCTGGATGTCCACATATCAGGGGTGTAGCCAAGTTTCCTGCAGTCCCACAAAGTTTGTTTATAGCCATCAGCCCTGGCTCTCAGTGTTCTGTGCTGTTATTTAGCTCTAGTTTATCCCTAAATGTCTTCTAAGAGCCCAGTCAGCAGTGGAAGTGTTGGTAATGCTGCTAGACAATATTGACCTTCCATGGTTTGTCAAATTCTCTGGTTTGGGTCAGGTCCCAAGGGTGCTGGACTAGAGAAGTTCAATCTGCATTACATTTTCCAATCTTGAGACTCTTATTTTGTCATGAGGCAAAAGATAAGATTACTTACTGTACACTGAAATTCTTGATATCATGTGCAATATTGTGGCTATTATGATATTATGCTTAATGAATGTTACTTGAGAGAGGAAAAAAAAGGAAGAGGAAGGGGACAAAATACACAGCAGACAGCGTATGTTCAAATTACGGTACATCTTTGCAAAAACACTAATTGGGCAGGTTTATGGTCTCTGTTCTTGCAAACTATTGCAAATATCAGAACAAAATGATCATTTATTAAAGTGTTGCAGTGACTCAAAACTGAATTGAAGGCTGCAACTACCATTTTAAACCAGGCTTACATAACTCAGGAAAATTTACCAGACCAGGCACAAACTTCATCAGTGAAGAGTGATTATAATCTCTCTCTCTAATTTTTTTTCCTGTGGGACAACAGAGTGATGTCATCATGTCACAGCATCCACAGGCTGGGGGGGTAGGTACAAGCAGGTAAAGCCCTGCCCCTAGCCCCACCCCTTCCACTCCAGGCCCCATCCCTGGAACCAAGCTCCACCCTCTGCCAGCGCAGCTCTCTCCAGCAGCCACATGGAGAGCCAGGTTGGCACGCCTCAGTCTGGCCTTCCTCAGACGTGTGGGCAGTGGATGCAGAGCTGCGTCGGGGGCGGGGGAAGAGAAGGGGCCTGGGTTGGCACAGCCAGGGATGGGGAGGGAAGGGGTGAGGAGGGACTTGTGCTAGTGTGGCTGCAGCCCATTCCTCCCCGGTGGCTAGGGGAGAGCTGGGGTTGCCTACCCCCCACGAGACGGGGGTTGGCGAGCATAGCAAGCAGGGGTGCAGCCCCCTAGTAATAATAAAAGAATTATATCTAACTTACTCAACAATATTTCCTCATCCCGAATGGGCAGCGAGAATTTTGTCAAGTTGCTATAAACTCTTTCCATGTAAATAAATAGTATATAAAAGTGTTTTGTACAGATGCACTTGAACTTCTTTAATCCAGCAGTTTTGGAAAATAGGCTATGCCAGATTATGGATGTTTGCCATAATGAAGGGCACTGGGGGTGGAGGTGCAGGGTCTGAGAGGGAGGCAGGGTGCATGAGGGAGATGGAGTTGAGGGATCTGGGCGTGGTGAGTATGGGGTGCTTACCTGGCACCCCACTCTCAGGAGCACATGTGGTTCCATGTCCACCCGCTGCTCCCAGCCACCACCTCCTACCACTGTATGAGCAGTGGGGCCGGGGGGGGGGAAGCCTCCAGATCAGCGCTTCACTGCACTGCCATTCCTTCAGCTGGGTGTGAGGGCGAGTGGCAGGGAACAGAGATATTTGCTCCTCCCTCGCTAGGGTCCAAACCATGAGTGTTCCCGGACTAGGAACACCCAGATTATGGAGGTTCAAGTGTATTAGAATCAAAGCCAACACATACAGTGCTGCATGGCAAAGAACAATATGTTGTTCAAAAGTACCTGCAGGACCCCGAGGGCCAGGCTGTCCTTGAAAACCTTGATCCCCACGTGGCCCCACGGTGCCAGGAAGACCCTGCAGGCCAGGGTTTCCCATCAGACCTTAAAAAAAAGTGTGAGATGATTTTGTCACTGATACTTGCACTGAGCAGTTGAATCTGAAGACCCCTGTGATGCTGAAGGTACAGAACTCAAGAGCAATGAGGTCAGGCATTAGGTCTCCTGACCAGTTACTGTTCTGTGTATCACAAAATAGCTGGCGGCCAGATTTTGCTCTCCTACAGGAAAACCCCTCACAAAGTTTCCTGTGATGACCCCTGTGTGGGGAGGGTTGGCTCTATGTACCGCTCCTGTCCAAAGTAGAAGCATCAAGTCTGACAATTCTCATGAACTTGCTTGGAGGCACAGAGCCTTCTGTATTGAACATCTGTGCCTCTGCATTGGCTCTATGACACCATCAGGCCTGCTGACAACAAGTCCTGGCCCAGGAGAGAAAAGTCAGTGGACTCCCCCTCTCTGCACACATCAGCCATGCCCACGTGAGCGGTGCTGTGCAGCTGGGTGCATTCTTCTGACAGGGATGGGGCTTCCGCCTGCCTGCCCAGCAGGGTTGTCAGCTGTCTAGGTGAACTGCAGCTTTTGCAGCTCTCCAGCATGATAGGAGTCAGCTGCCATGTTTTGCCCCACCTTTAGTCCCATAGGAAATAGCAATAAATCAGATTTTTAGAATCCTCAGTTTATGGAACACTTAGTGTGTGTGCACCTGGCTCTTTTCCAGACCCTCCTGTTCCTGCCTCGATGCCTATCCCAATGTGTAGATTGATGACAGGACAGTGGCCAGAGGAGCCTGACCCTTCCCTTCCACATAGCTGGAAGCAGATCCCCAAGAGCAGGGTCCCCTCTGCACAAGTGTCCATAGCAGTGGTGGGCAACCTCAGGCCCATTGGGGTTCTGTGTGTGGGCCACGAGACACTGACAGATTCCGCTGGTTTCTGTCTGTGTAGCTTATTACATGTAAAGCAAGAGCACATGAAGTGAGGTGCTTTCTGACTGCACACAACATTGACTGAGAGCTGTCAGTGAGAAATCTCTTTGCATCCAATCAAACACTGCTACAGTTCAATCTCTACACTCTGCAAATTCTAGGCATACCAGCGCAGTTAGCAAAACTACTCTCTGCTGGCAGACTGTCTTGGTTACAACAATCTTGTGGCCCATTGAGATGAAGAAGGGCCATTCATGCAGCCCACTCACTAGCCTAGGTTGCCCATTGCTGGTCTATGGCATGAGATCTGGCCCACAATTCTTACAGTTTAAAATGTGAAGTCCATTCTCAATTTCCCAGAAATGGCAAGCTAACAGAATGTAGATACTTAGAAGAGTCTCAATGAAAATAGGTATTAATTCAAACAAAGCCATATAATTTAAATCATACCTTTTGGGCCTTCCCTTCCTGGATTTCCTGGAAAGCCTTTGGCTCCCTGTGGTCCTGGCTGGCCAGGAATACCAGGTGCACCTGGAACACCAAATTCCCCTTGATCGCCTTTCACAAGGATAGTCTTTCCAGGAGGACCAGGATTGCCAGGTGGGCCTAAAACAAAAACACCTGATATTAATAACACACTCACAAAGGGTCATCATTTCACCAGAGCTTAAGTCCCACTGAATTTCAATGGGAAGTAGGATCCTAAGTCACTGAGTTGTGTTAGAAAACATTGCCCTAAGTCCTACTTTAAGGTAATACAGGGGAGGAAATCTCCATGGGATTGTCCCCCCCCCCCCAAACCACTGGGATCCTCTGCAATCAATAGGTGAGTGCTCTGTACATTGAGGGTGCGTCTACACTGCAGTATTTTTCCGGAAAAACAATACTTGCGTCCACACTGCCATTGAGTTCTTTTCACAGAAAGTCGAAAGAACGGAGGGGTTTTTCTGATGGTAGTAAACCTCATTCTATGAGGAAGATTCTTTTAAAAATGTCAGAAGCTCCTAAGAGTTGTACGAGTCTGGAAGTATCCCAGCACAGATTCATAAGCAGGAGTGCAACCGAAGTGGGCAGAAGTACATGATGTTTCCAGTTTATTACATAGCCTTCAATTTTATCACAGGGTAGCTCTTCCCAAAATTACACCTATCAAAGGACAAGCGGTATTCAATCCCAGACCAGTAACACTTTTAAGGTGTGATATCTTGTCATCCTATGGAGCTAGAAAGAAGAGAGCTAAAACATTTCCAACAGAAAATTCAACTCTTGTTTCTGGCCTTGGATGGACCTGAGATGCTGGACCTTAAAATCATGACACTTTTATGAATGGAAAATGTATTTTAGGGTATTTCAGAGGTCATTTTATAACACCATCTTTTAGTCCTTTGGAGTTGCATTCACTGTGAATGTGTTTACACCAGTGTTTCTCAACGTGACCATGGAGCCTTGTGGCTCCCATTGTCTCCGTTTTGCTGTTTGCAGCCAAGGGAAGCTGCGGGAAGCAATGTGGGCCAGGCTGCCGCTTTCCACAGCTCCCCTTGGCTGCAAACAGCGAAATGGAGCCAAAAGGAGCTGCGAGGCTCTGCGTCCATGACATTGGTAAATAAATAAACTGGCACAGCCAGTTAACAGGTTTCTCAAAGTGGTTTCGCAGACCACGTTGAGAAACACTTGTTTATACTACGGCTGTCAAGCAATTAAAAAAAATAATCACAATTAATTGCGCAATTTAAAACTACTATTCGTGATTAATTGCACTGTTAAACAATAAGACAACTCTAGCTGACCCTGGGCTCCACGTTGCGCTGCCCCTTTGAAATGCCGCAGTGTTTCAAAGGGGCAGTGCTGTATGGAGCCGTGGCGTTTCAAAGAGGCAGCGCTAGCGGAGCCCGGGATCAGCTATGCGCGCGGCGGCATTTCAGAGGGGCAATACCACACAACTGATCCCGGGCTCCACTTGCACTGCCCCTTTGAAACGTCGTGGCGGTGTTTCAAAGGGCCAGCGCCACGGAAACTCCTGCAGCTAACGTGCATTAAAAAAATTAATGCGTTAATTCTGCCCTGCATTAATCAACAGCCATAGTTTATACATTTATGTTGGGAATACTACAAGTAGCCTCAATTTTAAACACACTCTAATATGCTAATATGCAAAATAGATTTTATTACCTGTAACATATATGGCCTACACAGAGTATGTGATGATGTGGTTTAAAGGTTTTATTGGAAACCATATGGAAGCCTATATAATGCATCCTGATAAAACCTTTATGCCTTACTACATAATCATCATGAGGATACATCTCTCTAGTAAAATGGGATACTTATCTCCTCTATAAAGTGTTTGAGATCTATGGAAGAGAAGCAATTTACAAAGGAGATAAGCATTATATCCATTTTACAGATGGGAGACTGAGGTAGCGGAACTTGTCTAAAGTCACCCAGTAGTAGTGGTGCTGAAACTATTTTTAGGGTGGGGGTTATGAGCCGCCCTTGCTCCCCAAATGCCCATTTGCCTCTCTGCCCCAGGCTGGGGTCACGCGTAGGGTTGCCCGCTCTCCTGGACTGGACGCCACTACTGCAAATGGTGTCCCATCCGGGAGAGTTGGCAATCCTAGCTGCAGCTGGAGATGCTGTGGAGCCCCAGGCTGGCAGCAAGGCCCTGAGTAGAAGGAGATAGCCTGGACCCCATGGATGGTGGGCAGCAGAGCCTGCGGGGACAAGGGCACCATTTCAGGAGGGCAGAGGGGGGCTGCAACCGTGTCTACTGGACAGTGTGTGTTGTTCTTCCCAGTCCCCTATCAGAGAGTGAGGGGAACATACACAGCTTGCATGCATTCCTCTCACTCCCGGCTAGAGAAGGGAGGGGGCAGAGATGGCTGCTTTTTCTTTCCACTGCTTTAGCACTCTTGTGATCCTTTCGGTACGAGAAAGAAGAGATCAGACCTTGAGTGTTACTGGCCTGGACAGCGGACCAAGGGCTGGCGGCAGGGGGGCTGGGCCCTGGATGCAGGGAAGCCAGGTGCAAAACCTCGGGTGGCTCTAGCACTATCCCCCTGTATCCCTTCTTCCCACACCTATGCCCAGCAGGTCAAATATGAGACTAGAGTGCAGGTTTTGTGAGTTCCTATCCAGCACCCTTTCCACTGTGCTACACTGCAGCCTTCTCCATGTATTCATGGAACAGCCATATTTTAACTCTTTGCCCTTCCCGTATCACATCCATGTACATGACTAGAGTAGAGTTTTTGATTTTCTTGTACCTCTCAGGCCATCTGAGCCAGGTGGCCCCTGATCACCTGGAGGACCAGGAGGTGCAGTTTTAGGAGATCTTCCCACAGGTCCTGCAGGCCCAGCAACTCCTGTTCTACCTGAGGGAGCGGAGCAGATCAGATGCTAAAAGTTTTGAGTTTTCGATAACTGATACTTTGGATTACAAAAATAAAATATTAATTTAAGGGAGTTGAGGTACAAAAGTCACACAATACATGAATTAACTACATAGTTGTATGCTGGATTTGCCTGTTAAACAGATAGTGGGAGGCATTTGGCACAGAAAATATAATTCTTAAAAAAAAATCTAATTCCTTTCCACAATATCCACAGGAGCAACAGAGGTTCCAGAATGCATCACTCATTGCCATCACTGATTCCACAAATCTCGTGCAACCCATAGTCTCAGTGATCTAGCAGAATTATGCAATCAGGGATATCTATAGCAAATCAGGAAATGCTTCTTGGATGAGAGAAATTATTTCTTAAAGAAGGGAGAGCCCAGATGTATGTGCTACATGGGCCTGCTAACAAAATGGCAGGGAGCTAGATCAATTTTCATTTCAGATTTACAGTTCACTGTTGAGGAGAACATGTTTCTTACCGGGATGTCCTGACAAGCCCATGTCTCCAGGTGATCCAGGAAAAGAAACCCCTGGCTGCCCAGGTTCACCTCTGTCTCCTTTTGGTCCAGGTGCTCCCATATATCCTGGAGGTCCTATTTCACTTTGACCTCCATAAGAAAACAATTACAGCACATGAAGTCTACAGTGAATGCAAATACAGATGTACAGAATAGAAATTCCAGCTGCAGCTGATGATGTTTCTTTTGAGGTTAGTATATCTCTAATTTTCTGATTCTCAAATGTAAGCTGGGTAGAGTTTTGTTGAATCTGGCCCTCATTCATCTTTTCAAAGGTGTTAAGCTCCTAGAGTCAAAGCTCTTCTTCAGATCTTGTTTTATATAGCCTTTGTCTTTAATCTGCAATTCTTAGTAGTATTTTTTATTTCATTTTTTTAATTTTCATTTTATGGCTCAGTTGCATGATCTCTTAGACAAGTGCTTAGAATGGATTTTAATAATAGTTAATAGGGTGCTTTGAAAGCTTCAAATAGATAACCGTGGCCAAGATTTTCCCCAGGAGTCTCCTTTTAATTTATTTGCTATTGTTTATCTTGTGCATATAAAAGTTTGAGACTTGGCTCCACTATGAATCACTGAACGTTTTCACTGTAATAATATTCTCAAAGGATTCCAGTTAGATTATTAGATTGATTGAGGATTTTAAGTCTTTCCCCACAGATGACTGCTGGTGTGTGTCTCTAGATCATTTAAGTATCAGCACTGTTTTAAAGTATAGTCTGATCCTTAATGACAGGATAAATATCAGTGTTTTTAAAAAAATTCTGTACATTTTCATTTTTTACCTGGATGTCCTGGTAAGCCCTTTTGACCTTGCAGTCCATTCAAGCCATTTAATCCAGGCAACCCTGATGAACCTTAAAAGTATTGTAGATGTTAGTAGAAGCATGAACCCAAGAAACCTAAAAACATTCATTGAACTGAAATAAATGTATAAAAATTGACAGTACATTTCTGGTTCAGTACAGTGTTTGTTGAAAGAATGTTTGACAACCGAAGAATGGACCACATCATTAACAGTTGATGCCTGTTCTGAAAAATGAGTATCATTTATACATTGCCAATGGGGAAGGAAATATGAAAGCAGTAGAGGTAATTTCCATTCATATATTAACTAGGGATATAATAGTGTAGTCGATTAACCAGTTAACCGATAAGCAAAAGCTTATAGGTTAATGCTGTAGACTACATGCATTTCCCTCCCACTCTTGCCAGTAAATTTTTTAGCAGGCTGGCCAGTAGCCCGGCTCAGTTCTGGCTTGCTCCAGGTCCGGGACCTTCCCCTGCTATGGCTCTGCATTTAAAGTGTATTAGGAGCCAGGCAGGCAAGCAGCCCAGCTTGCGCCGGGTCCGGGAACTCAGCTTCCCAACCACCCTGGAGATGGGTTGCTGCCACACTGTGCTGCTACCTTTGTATCAGAGTCAGCAGCGTGGGGCGACAAGCAGCCAGTCCATAAAGGGAGCTGGTTTTTAACCTGACCTCCCTTGTGGACCAGCTCCTGCCTGGCACCCCATGCTGCTGACTCTGTTTCAGAGGGAGCAGTGTGGAGTGGCAGGGGGCTCCTCAGGAATGGGGCCAGAGCGCACTGGCTGCCGGTCCTGCCCCCGGGGACTATAGAATAGTCAAGTAACTGATAAGAATTCATGAGGTCAATCAGCTATTCAATTAATGGATATTTAACATCCCTATTAACAACCAGAAAATTTACCTTTAATCATCAGCATGCCTTTACATTGAAAAGTGACTAGAAAAATGGCATTTCTTTATGCATTGCATCTGTTGTATATGCATGGATAGTCATCATCTACCAGCTTGATAAAAATGAGATTTTACTGCTTTTTATTCCTGTTAATCCTGAAGAACCAACACAACTAAAACAGAGTTAGCTGTAGATATAATTCTATTTTCTGTGGGATTATTGATGTTGACCTATGGGCCAGACTTATGTAAGGCTAATAGTTTATTTACGAATTAAACTCCCAAAGTGTTGTGGGAGTCCTATTAAGAAAGGAAAGTAATAGCTTGTCTATGAATTGCTACTAAAAGATTTGACAATCTTTGCAAAAATTGTTAAAACAATAAATATTATTTTAGAGGGACTAATAATTGTAAGAGCCATTTAGTTGTAGGAGGGTTTACAGAGATAAACAGATGTTAATAAACTGGAAATTTTGGGGATACCAGTAAAATATGTCTGTGGAAAAACAGGAAATAAGTTAAAATGAAACTGTAGGCCTTTCTACTATAATAGTACTATACTGTAAGCTATTTTCAGAACCAGAACCGGACAGATAGTACCAACTATCTTGTCTACAGACTGCACAAAGGAGTTCTCACAGATTGTAGTGATGCACATCTCTTTCTGTTATGTGTTATCTAATTAACTAATTATCTTAATAACTCAAATCTATCTGATTTATCCTGAGGTCTTTTTAATTACTAAATGAATTCGCATCTTACTAAACACCTTTACTGATAACAAATTACTAACATTAAAAATGTTGTAAGCCCGTTTAAAGACCATGAAGTTACACATATGTAACTGAGGACTTAAATTTGCACACAGACTCATTATCCCTACTAGTGATACACTAGGTGGAAAGATCACAGAGTTTCAGGATAGGTGGTTGGAAAGCACATCTTTTATTTGTAAACTGAGGCCATTTTATATAAGAAGAGAATTGAAACACAACAAACAGATAATACTTTAATGCTACTTTACACTCTCTTCTCACAGTAGAAATATTCTAATTTCTTTTACCCTTTTGTACTGGAGGGTAAAATAATGATAATCAAGTCTTATTTTATAGATTTTAAAACTTAGCAACAAAACTCATCAGTTCGGCATGGATATTACAACCATTTATACAAACTACAAATCATACTTTTGCGGCCTTTATGTCTAATTTTTTGCTTAGCAAAGCATCTTGTTGAATCAAATGGCTCATAATTTTTATAGTAACACAGGCCAGTTACTTAACTGGCTTTATTATAACCTTTTGGTTTTGTTTTAGCATAGGTGAAAATTAGAACGTTTTCAATTGTGCCCGACTGTCTATATTTCAAGCAATAATTTCTGCAAGGGAAAGTACTCCATTTTGAGATGAGGTAGAAGTCCTCCTGTCCTGAGTTTATAGAGGAGCCAGACAGTTTTGCTTTAGGAGTCTTATCTAGCTGAATGGAACTATGTTTAGTGTCCTGGAAAAGACAAATATTTTCCTCATAACCTATATGTCTTCTGGGAATAGTCTAACTAATTTCATTCCAGTTCCATCAGACACTTGTTTAAGGGGTAAAAATTTCATCTCATGTGGCTGTCTGATAGGGTTCAGGTTATGGAAAAAACAAAATATGAGAGCAGATGCAACTATGTATTCCATTGAGATGTGTGCACGCACTGGAGCCTGGAGAATTTTGCCTTTCAGTACCTGTAGAGCGATGGCATTTGCACCTTGTTGTCATAGCCCTCCTAGGTTTATCAGGCAGCACCTCCCCAACAACATGCAGTTCCTTCTTATCATCGTACGGCTGGAGCAGGACTGTGATTCCTATTCTTGCAACTGCTCTATTCCGTAGTGATTTTTTCAAGATGTATAGAGTTAATTAATATCATGTTAGTTACATTCCACATTAGTTTTAGTTTAAGTATTTCCCCTCACCAAGGTTTATACATTGTCCGTCATGAATGGGGAGCGATCCCCAACAGGGATCCCCCCTCTCCTTAGGCAAAGCCCATGACAAGGGGGGGGGGAGGAGTTGGATTTGCAAATCGCTCATGAAACAGTCATATGGTGAAGGATCTTCATGTAAAGCTGCACCAGCTCAAACTGTCTATGCAGCATGCTTTGGCATCAAGGACATTTTGACTCCTTGGTCCACAGTAGCATCCCACTCATTGCTTCTCCCCCCTCCCATCTATTCTGGGACAGGCTGCCTCACTTTCACAATACTTAAGGGTCAATCACCCCTGACAACAGAGTCCTAAGCACTATCAGATGAAGATACGACATCCAGATTCTTTCCATTCCTCCCTCCATCCTTCCTACCTCTCCGTGTGTCTTCAGAGACCCCTCTCACGAGATTCTGCTTCTTGAGCAGGTTCACACTCTATTAGCTTTGAAACTGAGGACAGAGCTTCTATTCCTGGTACATTCTGGTGTCCAAATCCACAGGAAGGGTAATACACAAGGTTCTGAACAGTCATATCAACTACTACCCTCTCTGTGTTGTCTCAGAGCACCTAGTTTGCTGTTCTGGACCTTCAGCATATCTATTTTCATGTGGAAATGTTGCTGAGTCACAGAAAATTCCTTTGGTTCATCATAGCAGAGCCCCATTTTCAGTATACAATACTTCCCTTCAGATGCTCTTCTGCCTCTCTGGTTTCTAACAAATGTACAGTTATGGTGACAGCCTGCCTCAAGAAGAAAGGAGAAGGTATAGAAAGGAAGTCCTTTCCCACAATCACTACACTGCACTTGTCCAACTATCTGGGTCTCATCCAAAACACTGGAAAGTCAATTTTGGTTCCCGCTCAGAAAATTGAGTTAATTGGGGCCATATTACACTCTAAAGTTGAGTGTTTTTGCCAACCAACCGTTTTCAGGTGATTTACCATCTTCACCTCACTCTGCAGTCTCAGCCTTCCAAAGTAGTTCAGATGTGACAGGCTCTTGGGCCACACATCTGCCAGCATGTATGTTGCTCTAGTTTGGAAGGTTGCACCTTCGCTACTTCAAATGTGGGGCAGGGCAGCATGCCATCTGACTCTTCATTCCTTGGACAGATTTGTCCATTTCCTTCCATTGGTCCTGAACTTCGTGCAGTGGTGGACGCATCCGGAGAATGCTTGTCAGGATGTTCCCTTTGTTCCACCCTTACTAATCAGGTCTGTTGTCACCAATACTTCATTAATTTTAGTGCTAAAAGACAGCTATCTAATATACTAGACTTTACTTTGACAGACTGGAGAGTGAAGTTTGGTAATGAGACTGGATCAAAGTTCAGCAGTTACCATCTGATGATATCATTACACTTCCTAGTTAGTGGGCAAGTGTCTAAAATCACAGTTGTCACAAACTGCTGGTAATCTCAATGACAGACTCAGTAGAGAGGCCAAAGACTGAGTAGGTATGGAAACAAAACTATTCTCCTGTACTAAGGGTTGGTGCTTCAGAACATGCCATTAGTAAATTGGCATGGAGGTGCTTGCTCTGCTGCTGCTCATGTGCTGAACCTATTGTAGTGATAAGTACAGGTTATAAGCCTCCCTATCATTTGGTCAGGCCTTTTTCAGAAAAAATAAATTGAATTCACATTAAAATGAGTTATCTAGCCTACCTTTCGTGCACTTGAAAGTTCCTCTTAAATAATATCACACCAAGAGAGCTACAATTACACATTTAAAAATTATGTTAAAAGAATGTTGAGGTTACTTAAAATTTGAGTGCTTAACTTCACAACCATAATAATGTTCTGTTAATATACTGAGTGTTTGTTTTGGTTTGTTTTAGGACTTTTAACTCATGCAATTAACTCAAAAATTAATTGTGATTAAAAAATTTATCGTGATTAATAGCAGTTTTAATTGTACTCCTAAACAATAGAATACCAATTGAAATTTTTTACATATTTTGGATGTTTTTCTACATTTTCAATTACCACACAGAATATAAAGTGTTCAGTGCTCACTTTATATTATTTTCATTCCAAATATTTGAACTGTAAAAATGATAAACAAAAGAAATAGTATTTTTCAATTTACCTCATACAAGTACTGTAGTGCAATCTCTTTATCATGAAATTGCAACTTACAAATGCAGACTGTTATATAACTGCACTCAAAAACAAAAGCATATAAAACTTCAGAGCTTACAAATTCACTCAGTCCTATATCCTGTTCAGCTAATCACAAAGAGAAACAAGTTTGTTTACATTTGGAGGAGATGCTGTCAGAATTCTTTAAAGAGCAACATTCTGATGCAGAAACTATAGAACCTGAATGACCAAAAAAAAAAAAAAAAATCAACCTTCTGCTGGTGGCATCTAACTCAGATGATGAAAATTATCACATGTTGTTCCTCACTGCTTTAGACTGTTACCAAGCAGAACCTGTAAGCATCATGGATGCATATCCTGCGGAATGGTGGTTGGAGTGTGAAGGGACATACAAATCTTTAGGGCATCTGGCACATAAATATATTGAGATGCTGGCTACAAATAGTGCTATGCAAACACCTGCTTTCACTTTCAGATGACTCTATAAACACAAAGTGGGCAGCATTATTTCCTAAAAATGTAAACAAACTTGTTTGTCTTAGTGGACTGGTAGGCTCTAAAGTTTTACATTGGTTTTATTTTGAATGCAGTTATTTTTGTACATAATTCAACATTTGTAAATTCAACTTTCATGATAAAGAGACTGTCCTACAAAACTTGTAATGGGGGAGGGAACTGAAAATGTTTCTTTTGCTTTTTTACAATGCAAACATTGGTAAACAAAAATATATAAAGTGAGCACTCTACAGTTTGTATTCTGTGTTCTAAGTGAAATAAAAAAACCTAAAAAGGTAGAAAACTTACAAAATATTTAAATAAATGGTATTCTATCATTATTTAACAGCGTGATTAATCACACAGTTAACTACAATTAATTTTTAATTGCTTGACAGCCCTAGTTTGGTATATAATTTCCAAGGTTTTTAAAAAGGGAAACTGAAAAAAACAGAATTTCTATCATGTGGGATCATATTGGAACCAACATGGCTCATCAGCAGGATGAGAAATTTTGGATCCACTACACTGAACTCTACCACTGGCAGGAATGGAGTAATTGATAGTAGGTTGTTATCCTGCATGTGCACCAACACTGGAAACAGAATGGACACTTTCTAAGTGGATTTCACAGATCTTGGCTTACAACAGAGGAATGATTGAGACTCAAGAATCTTTAATGTCATTCTGTGCTTGGGAGGGGAGTGGGTGCCAATGGACACACCTTCTTCCACTCATAAGCATGACCCTCTTCAGCTCCATCCCCTCCAACCTGTCATTCTCCAAGTCCAGTCTTTTCCTTACCCAGGCTTTCCCTCACAGTACCATTCTTCTCTGCTTAAGAGTCCTAGTTTTCACTGCTAAGGTCTTCTTGGCCCATTCGCTTTGCTCAACCTGCCCAAAGCTGCAACTGAAGGAAAGGCCTTCATCCTCGAGCAGGAGCATACAAAAAAAATTTCTCAGAGGTTTATAACTTAGCCAAATTTGGGCAGATTTTCATGGGGACAGCAGAAGGCACATCCCTGACACAAAGGCCCTGCCCCTACTGAATTTCAAGTCCTGCTCCAAATTGGGGAGGGGGCACTAGGAATTTTCTGTCTTTTCAATCATAATGTATCTTTCCATAGCCTTGTCCTCAAAAAGCTGAACAATCTTGGCTTAAACTTTCCAGAACAGTTCAGCCTGAGGCAGACAATTGGAATGGAAAATTTCATCTGAAACAGTTAAAGTTTGATAAAGTTATAAGCAAATGAAAACATGGTTTTATAATTGGAAATGTCAGCAATGTCAAATACAAATAACACACAGAAGTACCCGCTGCCCCATTTATTCTGTCTGCCTTTAATTCACTACTCTACAATAATTTTTCATTACATTTGTTCATTTTTCCAATCCTGTTTACTATGGCCTCATCTACATTTCAGGGGAGTTCCTTATGAAAGGCTTACATCTTATTTTCTGATGTTGAGAATGTATCTAAATGATCACAAATGCTAACAATTTTTGGAAACCCATTTTGTTGTTCAATTTTTTTTTTTTGATGCTTTGTTTGTTCAGTCAGTATTGATGACTTGGTTTACTTTGTTTTCCAGGAAATCTTGATGCATTTCTTAACACTTCATTATAACATCAACAGTTGTAAGTCTAGATTTTGGACTGTTACGGTCCCATACTTCCAGATACAGCTGAATTGGCTGACCTATATATGAACCATGGTTCCTAAATTTTAGGGCCCAATCTTGCAATCTTTACTCACAGAAGTAATCCCACTTAAATTAATGGGACTTATTTACTTGAGTAAGGACTACTTACTCACTGCTATGAGTGAAGACTGTAGTATTTGGGCCCTTAATTAGTGAGACTGTCTCTCTGTAATAAAGAAACTGTTGTTTTCTTGTTTTGTTTTGATGAATGCCTGTAACTTCAACTTTTAAATTTGAAAATTGTTTATGCATAGACTCTTCAATATAAATGAAAAGCAATTGGGGTAATGCAACTCAATCCTTAATAATGAACAATTGGTTAACCATTTGCTTTCTAATGACAGTCACAATGCTTCTTCTTTATTAAAAATTGAACTATTATTATTAAGAGCCACGTTCCATAATATACTGACATATCAATTCTATTAGATCCTTGTAAGTGGATACATTTTAAAATGTATAATCCTTCTTTTCAAACATACAGGTAGAATTAATCCACACTGGATCTAATCCTTACTGGGTGGCCTGATCCCTACTGAGTTTCCATTTTTATCTGAGATGCCTATTTTTCAGTCCTGGGACACACACTAATCTCTTTTGTTTCTAAAATAATTTCCATAAAATGAATGAGTGAAGCAGATACCTGCTCCTATAGAACAGGACACTTCTGTAGCTAGCAAGTTCTCACTAACAGGTGTGTAATACCTTTTCAAATGGAAGGCAATTTGTAAACCCTTTTCATTGCAGCATGGGTTCCAGTGCAGTAGCAAAAAGGTATAACTGTGCAACACAGTGTAAACCTCAACTTCCATGGAAACCTCATTTTTCATTTCATAACTGAAGTTTGCCAAACCTGAAGAAAATTAATGTTTTCTGTACAAAAACTGATTCTCCTCTTTCAGGAAAGCTTCTTATGGTGTCAAGGGTGGCTTTGTCCTGAGGCAGCATGTTGTTCTGCAACCCAGGAGCAGTTTAGGAAACAGACTGTGACCACCCAGAAAAGATAAACAGCTTCATTTCTGGTTATATAATTTATCTTGGTATAATGTGTATATATATGCTAAATTTTAATTAGCTACACTACATAACATTTATATTACATCCTTTGTGGGGGAAGAGATTTTGAGATGCAGTTTTTTCCAGTCTAAACATAAGGATTGCCATGATAGATATATTTTATTATTGATTGGAAGTATTTCTAAATGTAATCTGCCAATTGATCAACTGTCTTGCAAACAGTACTTATTTTATCACATTTTGATAAAATGCATCAGTCCATCATTTGAGATTTTGTATATTTGAGCAAGCAATTTTTTTCCATATTAACTGTGCTCTGCTACACTGTGCTCTGCTATTTGCATTCATGTTGCTGTATGCAGAGTAACAGTGGCACTACATGGCCAGAAAGCAAATTACTGTAACTGAAGTGTTACTGAAATATCAATTTTACTGTTCCTGTGTCAAATCCTGCCCTCAGTTAAACCAGCTGAATCGGAATTTAACAATTATGTCTCTGCTTCTTTATTAACGTTAGACTTTAGCCTGATTTCTTTGGTTAACATTTGTGATTTTGAGGTGGGATTTTCAAATGTGCTCACCTAACTCTTATAGTTACTTAAGTGAAAGGGAGTTTTACTATTGATTTCAATAGGAGCACACTTAGGCCAATACTAAGCACTTTTGGAAATCCTTCTCTATTTTCAGTTACATTTGTTATTGCACAAAATGACCAATAATTCTGACACTATTATGTGAACTGTAATATGCCACTAAAGGTTGCTGTTTATAACACTTACCTTTCCTGCCTGGGGGACCAGGTAATCCTGGCAATCCAGCAGCTCCTAAGGGCCCGGTATTACCTTGTTCACCTGGAACTCCTGGCAATCCCGGACCACACATGGCACCTGAAAGTGGAAAACGTTTTTACTATGCAAACCTTTTTACTCCTGACCCACTTAGCTGTTGTTTCTCCCATATTATTCAATACACAAAGATTATTAACAGGCACTTGGGGTCAAAAATTCTATCCATAAGAATTGTCAGCTTTCCTTGAATCTCCTTCGTGGCCCATCTTGGAAGAACCTCTGATACATTGCTCCAATAGTTTCTGATACAAGTTTTTGTGCTGCCTTTGACACCATATTATATTGCCAGTTTCATCAGTGGCATGGTTTTGAATTGCGTCACTTTCTGACCATTTTGAAGTAATTCTAATTTATTTCTGTTTTTCTTTTAAACTTGACCTTACCAGGCAAGCCTGGTGTTCCTGGGAATCCAGGCACCCCCTTTGGTCCTTGTCTTCCAGGTTCCCCTTGGAGGCCTGGTAAACCCTGTTCTCCTGGGAAGCCACAGGGCCCTTAAAGAAAGATAAATATAACAATTTCAGGTTGAAAGATATCCCTGGCTCACTCCGGTATGTTTTAAAAAATGCCAAGAACAACATGCTCCCTCATGTCACAGTCCTGAATAAAGGAATAGCAATAATTCAACATTTCAGATATACAGATGTGCATTAGTGCTGTTTTGCTCTGGACTCTGTGATGTATGGACTCTGAATTTATTTAAAGTAGAGACAGGGCATGGAATTACTGATCTTCATTTTTAATTTCCTCTTCAATGTGGCCGAAGAAGAAGAGTCTGTTCCCAGAGACATCTAGAGGCAGAACTTTCTGGTGGCTAACAGAGTGCTCATCATTGAAGCATGTGGACAGTAGGAGACCCTTACTCGTGTGTTGATTTGTGGTCTGTTTTATACACAGTGTGGCCTTTTTGGCCCTGAGCTTCAAAAGGCCCAAAAGCCACTGTGCATTAGTCATTAATATGAGGCTGCAATTACTGAAAGCAACAAAAGATGAAAAAACCCTATGGCACATTCCAAATGTATGTAAGCACTAATTTTACTCTTAATAACCCAAACATACCTGGTGATCCACGATCTCCTGGAGGCCCTCTTTGACCAACCGGACCACAGTGACTACCCGAGTCACCTCTGTTACCTATTAATGTTAAGAACACAAATGATTTTGTAAGAACTCAGTGTCCTTTTCATCTGCAAAACCAAAAATAGATAATGTTGCAGGCACAATATCTTACAAATATTAATAGCAAAAATAATAAAAACAATTCTTCATTTAAAAAATATTTTATTACATTGGACAAAAAAAATTACACAAACTAGAGAACTGTCCTTGATAAGTTAATACTAGGAAACAGAATGAGGGAGGAAGGAAAGCTTCTTTGTAAGTGACTGTGGTAAGGTTTTATATTAAAAGTGGACAGTATCATCTAAGCACTATTTGGGAATAGGCCCCATTGTGCTAGGCCCTGTACACACAGAATAACAGGCTGTTAAATATGCCAACAGCATACTAAAAACAAGTGTATCAATCAACATTTTGGAATCTTCATCTGTCTGGGTATTCTGTCTTCCTAAGGACTTTGACCATACCTGTTGTCATCCTCATCATCATAATCACCAAGGGTGTGTCTAGACTACAGGGTTTTTTAAAAAAAGTGGCCTTTTTCCAAAAAAACTTCCCCTGCGTCTAGACTGCTGCAGCGTTCTTTTGAAAGTAAATTGAAAGAATGCAGCAGTTTTTTTGACCGTGGAAAACCTCATTTTACGAGAAAAAACGCCTTTTTTTTAAAGTGCTCTTTCGAAAAAAGGTGCTATGTAATGCAAACTGGGAAGATGCTGAATTATTAGTGTCATGGAAAAGATAATCTAGAGAAGGAATGTCCCTCGCTCTATGTTTTTGTTCCAAATAAATCACTGATTTTCACATTCTTTTACACTTTTATTCTTGTATGAACTAATTTTGACAAGAAAATCATATTCTAGGAAAGCCTGAAACAATAGAACAATACAGCGAATATTTTCTGTTCTTAATAAACTGACTTTAACTATTCAAGGTCAAAATTTTAAAGTAGTCTCAGCCCATCTTCTAAACAGGAATATCAAAAATTGCACATGAAAACTTGATTTCCGAGGTTGTTTTTGTTTGAAAGCCATCAAATTTGTGCGCACACATCAGATTTACAGATGTCCCAAAGGTTCAAAAATCTTAAGCTAGATGTCCTTAAAAGTATGAGATTTAAAATTAATTATAATTTTAAATTATGTTAAATTAATTGTGTTGGTTTTTGGACATTTTCTTATGCTCTCACCTTTTTTTACGGACTCTCCCATCTCAATTGGTGTGAGATCATATCACGTTCACATGTTCAATATTCAGCCAGAAATACACGTCTTCTATCCCCAGGAATATGGGGAGCTCCTATTCTCTCTCTCTCTCAATAGGCAGCTGCCACCACTCTAATTCTCCTCTCCGTGCTTCCCCACAATATACTGCCTCCTCCTAGTCTCTAAGGCCTGGTCAACACTAAAAGGTGAAAGTCAACTTAAGATACGCAACTCCAGTTACGTTAATTACATAGCTGGAGTTGAAGTATCTTAAATCACGTTTTGGCGCTATCCACACAGCAGGAGGTCAAAGGGAGCACATGCTCTCGTTGACTTCCCTTACTCCTCATGAGGAGTTGGACTAGCGGCACTGACAGGAGCGCCCTCTCAGTTTGAATTGAAGGGTCTTCACTAGACCTGCTAATTCGAACCCTGGAAGATTGACTGCGGCAGCGTCGATCTTCTCCATCACGTGTTACCGGTGGCCGGGGTAGTGAGTAGTCTATGAGCCCTATCACACCCGAGTCTTTGACTGCTAGGACAAAAGTCCCTTCGCAGTGGGCAGCCAGGGAGGCTGATGGGTGCTCCAAAGAGTCTGCCCCGTGGAGGCGGCATGACTCAACGCTCAGCTCTTACTGCGTTTACCCCTGACCGGCTATAGTTCTTTAGATTGTGTTTGGTTCTGTTACAGCAACAGGAGGAGTCAGGTTAAAGGCAAGACTCCTTTTATTTTTACTATTTTATTGTTACTATTTTATTGTTTACAAGGCAAGCTTAGCTGTTAAATGTTACTGCTGTGTTACAGATAACACAGCCACTACAAAAGGCAAGACAGAAAATACAATGAAAAGTCACTTAAAAGTACCATGAAACCCTTTTGGTTCTCTGAGCTCTTATTGAAAGCGTGCAAAAATAGACACCTAGCAGGTATATTCTCACCCCTGCGATCCTTACTCCGGCGAAGCCAGCGTTTCTCTCAATCCCAATGGGAAGCAGTCGATACGAGACGAAGGCATCCCTAAAGTCTCGGGGGTCCAAGACCGCCTGACCAGCAGGTATATGAGTGGATCTCCAATTAGAGAGGGGCACAGGGCCCCACTTTATACCCCTGTGGTCACGTAGACGCGTCTCTTGTCATTAAAATGCCAATTAAGTTGGAACGCCTTTGTGACGCCCATTCACAGGGGTCCAAAGCTTAATTTGCACCTGTGAGGTGGAGGTAACTAAATCATTAGGGCCAGACATCCTTCTTCTGATGGGGCGGCAGATTCCTCTTCTGGGACGGTGTGTGTAGGCATATCAATATTGGTACCAGCCAAAGGTAGCCCAAGGCCCCCAACCACCTGCTGGCCCAATTGTCGCTGTTATCTGGTTCCTGTCTAGCATCCAGGGCCATTGTTATTCCAGCACCTCTGGAGGCCCTGGAGCCTTTGAAGACAGAGTTTCACTCTCAAGGATTCTCTCTCCCAAGGATGTCAGAGGGAGGAGGGGAGTGGGGGGTGTTTCTGTCTGGCTACATCATGTCGATAAGCCCCTAATGTATCCCATCCATATTTCCCTTGCTTTCTCCTCAGTCACCTCCCCATTACATTCTCCCATTCTGTTGGGCCATCCCCTTTCAGGTAAACTTATGAGTCTGGAGGCAGAAACCCAAATATAATGAGAACCTTTTAAAAAACCTCACACAGTTGTTGTGAGACTTATAATAAAATCGTAAGTTGGTAACACGTGGCTAAAAACAAATGCACATTTAGAGGCCACTTTTGAAAATCTGTCTCTTAGTTGTCTACACAATAGTTTCAAGTACATCTTTTCATGCAGGTACTTTTTCTCCTTTTTTCTCTTCCATTCATGGGTGATGTTCCCCTTTCTCCTTAGGTCATATACATACTAAGTATCTGAAAACTAATACAAGTTTAATCACAAAAGCCATCTAGATGAGGAGTTCTCAAACGTGATTGCACTGCAACCCCCTTCTATAAATGAAAAGTACTACATGACCCCAGAGGGAGGACTGAAGCCTGAGCCCTGCCGCCCTAGGTAGGTGGAGGAGGGGACAAAGCTGAAGCCCAAGGGCATCAGCCCCATGTGGGAGGCCTGTAACCAGAGCCTTGTCAGCCAGAGTTGGAGCTCTTGGGCTTTGGCTTCAGCACTGAGTGGTGGGACTTGGGCTTTGGCTTTGACTCCAGGGCCCAATAAATCTAATGCCAGCCTTGGCAACATCATTAAAACGGAGTTGGGACTAGAGATGTAAAATCCCTGTGAATCAGTTAACCGGTTAAACGTTAGGTTACCTGAATGTTTAACTGGTTAACCAACTAAATTGGGAATACAGGCTGGTGACTGCTCTACCCACAGCCCACAGGGCTCCTGCCCAGCTCTGAGCTCCTGCGCTGGGGCAGAAGCTGGCTTTGCTGGCTCCCAGCCTCTGCTAGAGCAGACTCTGACCACAGGGAGCTCAGGCGCCTCTGTCTGGAGCAGCTTTCGTCTGCTGGAGCAGCTCCTGCTTGTGGGGACCCGTCTGTTGTGGGTCCCCTGCACAGATGAAGCAGCCCCCTGCCTGCAGCAGGTGGGGAGCTGCTCCAGCCCCCACTGGTACCAGTTAACTGGAACCAGTAAGCATTACCTGTTCAGGTTGATATTTACCAGTTAACCTCTCACATCCCTAGTTGGGACCTACTTTGAGGTCCCAACCCACAGTTTGAGAAATACTGATCTAGATAATCATTCTGTCATTTGAGCCGATAGTATTTTATAGCTGCACTGATGTTTTACTTATTTTTTTGGCTGAAGCTGTGATCTTGTGAAATTTAACTAAGACAAAGTCATCTTCAAACTTCCTATGAGCCTTTTAAAAAAAATGATAAATCACCAAATATCTTACTATAGTTAAATGAAAACTTTTTGTTTAGCCATAAAACAGTCTTGTGTCTAATGATTTTCACATGTGAAGTATCTCTGTCTCACCTTCCCAGAGGGTGCACTCAATGTATATACAGCAATCTAACAAAATACTGCTTATATGATATAGCTTGTATGTTTCAGCTCATTACCTTTAGGTCCTTTTGCTCCAACCAGTCCTGGACTTCCACGTACTCCTGGTAAACCTTGCTCACCCTGATGCATTATTAAAAAACACTGTGTTTAAAATATAACATACATAACAGACACAATCTGTAAAATCATTTGACTTTGTTGCACTGATAAAGAGACTGATACTGTATTTTAATATTATTTTGTCTTCACTGTATGATTTTTCTAAGGAGTAATCCACTAGTCTGTGTCAAATAATGGCAAAATGCTGACCTTAGAGATATGCAGGAAACATCAATTATTTTGAATTGGATCTGTGTATATACAACTAAGGCTAGAATTTGGCTCAAATACCTTAAATTCCCTCTAGATGATTTAACTAATGGAACAGCAGTTTAATTCAAAAGTGGTACTTTAGTAATGTATTTTATATAAGAACACAAATGAATGAAAAGCATTTTATCTCCTTTTTGTTGACCTCCAAGAAATTAGTGTTGACCCTCTAAAAAGAGAGAATTTCCCAGTTTTACATCGTAAACAAGCAGCTATCATCTGAAATACATAGCTTTACACTTTCCTTCAGAAGTAATTTGGTAAAATATAGATCAAACACTGAGGATAATGGATAGATGAATATTAAAGCCTAAATTCAACCCCAATTTACAACTTGTACAATATAAACCAGGTCTTTCTGGTCCAGCAATATTCGTGATCCAGCAGGACCATGGATGTTCCAGGATTAGAGAGTCCTGGCATGCTGTGGGGTGTGGTGGGGGGTCCTGGGAGCCCGGTGCGATGTGGGGGGGGCCTGGCGCATAGCTCATCTGGGCTGTCAGGGGGACCAGGAGCTGGTGTGTGATGAAGGTGAGAGAGGCCCCCATCCTACCCCACATCAGTGTTCCCTGGCAGCATGTGTTTCTATTGGTGGTGCACATCCACATATACATCGGTGCACATAACAAAATTTATTCCGCAAATGGATGGAAAAAAAAATAGAGGGAACACTGAACCCCAATATAAAATAAGTGAAAATAAAATCAACAAAAACATTTCACAGTTGTTGACTTTGCATACTAGACCTTGTTGTCTGATCAATAAGATCGTAAGAATGGCCGTATTGGGTCAGACCAATGGTCCATCTAGCCCAGTAGCCTGCCTTTCAACACTGGCCAGTCCCAAATGCTTCAGAAGCAATTAACAGAACAGCGCAATTTAGTAAGTGATCTATCCCATCTCCAGCCCTAGCTTCTGCCCGTCAGAGTTAGATGTGACCCGGCATATGAACTCTATGAGCATGCTCCTATGGCTTGTGTTCTACAGCCAGCAATGTTTCTTGGATTCTAAAATGAAGTACAGTGCTATGTACCAATTAGCTTGCACTGTTGCTCTTAGCTTACCTGGTCACCCTGTTGTCCTTGAAAACCAGTAATTCCTCTTAAACCTGCCAATCCTGGGGAGCCTGGCAGCCCTGCAAATCCAATCTGTCCCTTATCACCAGGTTCACCCTTTTGAGTTCCTGGGAGTCCATCTTTGCCTGGTGAGCCTGGGATCCCTCTGATTCCAGGACTGCCTTTTTCACCTGAAATTATTCCATAACAAAAGATTATTATGAATTTATCCTGATCGTTGGGTATTACATGTTAGCACCACATTTTCTGTGGGTACACTTGTGCATTCCCAATTCATGAAGTACACAATAAATTTTGGACAGAAACGATAGTATTTATACCAGTAAAAAGGATATATGAGCACAGTTGGATAGTCGGATGGTCAAATGCTAATATTTGTGTTCACAGTTTTTAACCTGCAATTTTTGAAAGCCGAGAGAAGGGGGGGGGTGGAGGGTAGGTAGACACTCCCTCTCTCACCTGTTTCCCCTGGAAATCCAGCCTCACCAGGAAGCCCTTGTTCCCCTTTTTGTCCTTTTTCCAGCCATAAGGTAACGATGCCACTGTCTCCTTGACCACCTCTTTCACCTTTCAAAAAGAACATACTGAATGTATACAAATGCTAGCTGACACATTATACCATAGAATGCATTAAATATGTATTTGAGTGCTTGGACTCTCTCCCTAAGTTTTACAGAGTGCTCTTTTTTCTTCTCTACAACATAACGTAAGTTCCATTTATTTCAAAAAGTTTATAATGTAAGTCCCTTTTATTTCAAAAAGTTTATCGCTGAAGTTATTTTGTCTTTCCCCATTTTATATTAATTAGTGAACCACTATTCTTTGTGTAAGTTGGGAATAGCTTCCTGTCTGGGTGGAGTAGTTTGCCTGAGGGCTACTGGACTTGCCATTGTGCAGATCTTTTCGTTTTCACTGACTAGGTATTTGCCTGGCTGAACCTTATTCTTTGTTTTAATGTTGGGACACAATATTGCCAATAGGTTTTATATATACATTAGACAAAGAGAAACACATGACAGAACCTTAAAGAATGCCCTGTTTCAAATCTGCTGGTAATGACATAAAATTGCCCTTCATCTCCATTTGAGAAAGTGCTATGCTAAACACAGCAGTGAGTGTAAGAGGTGCATAAAAACAGGTGCATGAAAAAGCCAGACTCATTAACCACACCACCTGATTCTCCTTACAGGTATTTACACTAGTGTAACTCCATTTGAAAATGACAGTGAAATGATTAGAGGCCTTTTATAACAAGCGGGAAATTAAAACAATTTTATAAACAACAATTGAAAAACCCCACAATTGAAATGCAAAGGTAATATGTAGTCTCCATACCTTTTTGCCCTCTAGCTCCACATTCTCCAGTAGACCCCCTTGGGCCCATTTCTCCTTGTTCACCATTTCTACCTGGGATTCCAGTCTGTCCTTGTTTTCCTGGGATTCCTGGGAAACCTTGGATGCCTTGGATCCCTTTGCTTCCTGGTAATGTTAAGATACTGATGTACTTATCTAATAGTTTACTGTGGTTCTGCCTTTATATTCTGACAAGAGTGCAAAGCAAAAGGGGAACAGTTTAGAGTGAGTTTTGAAAAATTTAGTAATATATGAAACCTAACAGCAGTTGTATTTGGTTAATACTACAGTAAAGCTGGTTAACTATAGAACATGCTGTAGCAAACTTTCACTGTCTAGGTATGTAGCTGATGCTCATAACAGTGTCTGAGTGTACAGAGGCTTACACATGGACAGGCACTCAGGTGTGGAAGGTAGCCACCACAGGGAGCCAGTTGAGGCACTGTGATACCCTCCAACTCAGCCCTGACAAGTGCTAGATTTCCACTGCTCTTTCACTCAGACTTTTTATATCAGTGGAAGATCAAGTACACTGGGACTCTTTTGGGACTTCCTGATACACTCCTTCTCTCATCTTCCTCCAGCACCAGGAGTATGGCTCTGTCTGCCTGATTTCCTCTGGCAGAATCCTCCTTTGTAAGGTGAATTCTCTGCCAGCTAACTCCAGCCATTTTAAAGCTATTTTGTAACATTATGGGGTATAAAGAGGCCTAACAGACTAGAGCAGCCAGCCCACAGAAAACAATTAACCTCCCATATTTTCATTCTCTCATAACTTTCTGGGAAATTCTCATCCTTTTGGGTTTAAACACTTATTTCAGGCTAAATTTTAAGCCTAATGAGTATTTATTTTTAAGTTTGAGGAAACTCCTTCAGCTTCTTGTAAATGCATTTATTAATTTTTAAGGTGCTTAATTAGTGCCCCAGTAAAAGTACCTTGCTTTGAAATCTCAATTGTTGCTATGGTTTTAATAAGCAATTCCCCAAAAGCTGGTAGCATTAGAAAGGATTCACAGCTGTAGCTTTCACAAAACAACCAAAACCAAAGAACCTTTTGGAGCTCTTGCAAGCTGCAAACTCCTTATGTTGGCTTAACTTTTGCTCCAAGAGACAGAAAAAACGGTGATGGTATCTGTTTTTTCACTAATGCGTGTACAAGAAGCTGGAAGGGAATAAGGGCTGCAAAGTACTCCACTGACATCTCTTAAGGAAGAGCAGCTCTTTAAAGATTTATATATAACAGGGTGATAGACCACATTAGACTTCATATACCTCGTTGGCCTGGGAAGCCAGGAAATCCATTGTTCCCAGGAAGCCCTGGATATCCTTGGGGACCTGGAAGACCAGGGGGCCCCATTACACCTCGAGTTCCTGGTAGGCCTTTCATTCCAACTGGCCCTGGTGGGCCCATGTCTCCTTTCTGACCTTTAAACCCCCGTAAGCCTGAAAAACAAAACAGTTTATTTACTTACTTTATACCGAGAAGAATACAAGAAGATTCAGCAATATAGATGGTCATAAAAAGGATGCAGGGGGAAGGGATCTTAAAAAATAACTGATTTTTGGTCAAAACTTGAATGTTGAGAACACTGGGTTGAAAACTGAAATATTTGTAAATACTGCCATACTACCTCCTGGGAGTGGAAGAAAGTAGTTCATAGGAATGCTTGGCCCCATCAATATTTTAGTTTTTCAGATTAAATATGTTGATTTTTGAGCATTTGGTATTTTTGACAAAAAAATTCCCTGGAAATTAATTTTAGTGAAATTAAATTTTCCATAGAAAAACAGTTTCAGTGGCTGTTTTTCCATCAGCCTTACTCAGTAACGCTGCTACCTAAGCCTGGGCGGTAACTTCATGCTAAATAATCAACACACTTCAGTTGGTGAAGATTACAATGTAGGAAATACTTAACTCTTTCATAGTATTAAAACACAATGAATGGGGGATTACTGAGTTTGTAGATACTCAGTTTAAAAAGATGCACAAAGTTCAGAGCTGTATGTAATGTTATGAGCACTGTTTACCTGGAGGGCCTAGTTGTCCAAGAACTCCTGGCTGTCCTGGTGGCCCTTGTATGCCTTTATCACATGGCTGACCAGGTGAGCCTGGATAACCTGGAGCTCCTATTTCACCTTTTCTGCCTCTCAGACCTTTAGCACCTGGAAATCCTGGTGTACCAGCCTGTCCTAAAAAGAAGTAATATTTCTTGTGACAAAAACTTCCCACTTTAGAGCTCAGGGCAATCTAGTCAACTATTGTTGCATTTTACCTACCTGTGCAGATTTTGTTTAAAAAAAGGTTTGACACCGTACTGCAGAGGTGGGGAACCTGCAGCCCACAGGCTAGATCTGACCCTTGGTTTACTTAGATCCAGATATCTAGTACTCGTGCTCCAACCCTGCAAGTCTCCAAGCCTCCATGCTAACCCTCCCGCCGTGGGGCTGGAGTGTGAGCAGAGCCCTAAGTTGAGTGTGATTTCCTTCAGGGAAAAATCCAGTTAGCATCAATGGATACTGATCAATGGATGCAGACAGAATTTTTGGCCAAGTGAAAGTTCAAAGGGGCTTAGGTACATGCATTTTGAATGTGTTTCAGAAGAGGTTGTGCATACATACATACCAGTGTTACAGAGGGGAAAATACCTGGATGCTCTCATATAGGCAATAAGGGACTCAGCATTGGACACTGTGTATCATGCTGTCTGTCTGCATCTCCTGCCAGCTACTTCCTGAATGCCCATAACTTTTGTAAAGGTCTTACTATATTTCTAATGTTTATAAACACAGGTAGATAAGCTGCTTAGTTGACTGTTCCCTGTTGTATGAAATGAGCCCTGTTTTTTATTATACCGTACTAGCGTCTGTGTCCTGGACAACAGATTAAAATAATAAATATGTGGGACTTAATTCTGCTCTCATTTACGCTAATCAGGAGTAACTTCACATCAGTCACTGGGGAGCCACATAAGAGTGAGATCTGCACCAGTCCCAGTGTCTCTGTCCTTGTGCTTTAAATGCAATGGAAAAATGACTCATACCTTGTATCCCAGGAGCACCTGTGTCACCTCGTATGCCTTGTGAACCAGGTAATCCTGGCAATCCTCTATTGCCTGGAATTCCTGGAGGACCATAACTTGTATCACCTGGAACACCTTTCTGACCTGCCAGTCCAGGAGTGCCAGGCAGACCTGGGACACCATCAAGAGAAGAACCTCTTTCACCTTCTTCGCCTGGCTCACCAGCATTGCCCCGAAAGCCTATCAAATGTAAAAATCAAAGTAGGCAATAGGTCAAATGGTATGTTTTAAAGCAGGGGTGGGGAACCTTTTTTGGGTTGGGGGCCATTTCATGGTTTAAAAAAAAATTCTCCCTCTCTCATGTACCTTCTGGCCCTTCATCTCCTGATGTGCCTGGTTTGCCTCGCTGGCCTTTTGGCCCATCAAAGCCATTTGGCCCAGGAGGACCAGGGGGCCCTCTTACACCCTTTGATCCTGAGAACAGAGAAAGGATACAGATTTTATAGGTTCAATTTGTAACCTATCAAAGCTCCGAGAATTAAAAGGAGATGTAAGTAAATAACGATACATCTTCATTGCACGTTGCATCATATAGCATTTACATGCAAATCTTCCTTTTTTCAGCTTTTGAAGATCAAGTGCTTTCATATCTTTCCGAGCATTGTGGGAAAGGCACCCAAGTTGGCACAGAGGCACCTGCCAGCTTGGATCCCAGCATTGTGCACTTGTCTTTAAATCTCCAGAATGGGGTTACTCTGGGCCTTATGATAGTGAAACAACTACAAAAGAATATATTATAAAATTACTAATTATATGAACCTGCTGAACACAGGGTCCCAATTCAATTTTGTTGTGTATATAGTAAAATAGGATATAATCTTTGAATCCCAAGATATACAGGGTAAAAGTAATCTTTTTCTTATGTTCTGCACTCCCTCCCAATTTACGCTGAGATGGAAAAAATGTATTGATCCCTGTTCTTTCACTTTAGGTTGTGTGAGGTCCCAGTCTAGCAAAAACTTTAAAAATTTCTATCATGGTGCTTTGTCTAATTCCATTTTCAATGCATAGAGTTAAACCAGGGATTGACCAACAGTCTTCTCAATGTTGTCCACGGTGTTCACTTGCTTTCAGTGAAATTTTTTTGTATTTCAGAGTTTCTCAAAATGGTCCGCGGACCCACTCTGAGAAAGATGCTACTGGACCACTCTGATTTATTTACTTACCGGCTCCACAGCCATGGAGCCTTATGGCTCCCATTGGCTGCAGTTCGCCGTTTGCAGCAAGGAGGAGCCGCAGAAAGCAACGGCCCGGGTCATGCTCCTTCACAAGGCTCCCCTTGGCTGCAAATGGCAAACAGCAGCCAATGGGAACCGTGAGGCTCCATGATTGTGTAGCTGGTAAGTAAGCAAGCTGGGAGCGGCCCGGTAGCAGCTTTCTCAGAATGGTCCACTGACCCTTTGAGAAACACTACTCTATTTTCTTGAAATTTTCCTAACCTTTTGGAGCTGACCACAAACAACATTGAGAAGACTGTTGGTCAATCCCTGGTTTAACTCAATGCATTGAAAATGGAATTAGACAAAGGATGAATATGGACCCATCTGCCTAGTAAAAACGAGTTCTTAAGGCGAAATTGTGGTGGTGCCAGGAGTTCCAAGCAAGGGCCATACCGATGCCTGTTGTTCTATCCTTGTAGCAGACTTACTCTTAAAGTCACACTCTGCCTTCTGGGCTCCTCCTTGATATGAAGGGGAAATGCTCTGTGTCAGGTCTATGCCCAGCATATTTACTTTCTTCAGCATGTGGCTGTAAGTACTTCAGTTAGTGGATGGAGCCAAGGTTCTTCCTGCCCTGTCCAAGCTACTTGCATCAGTGTGGGATTTAGCAGCCGTACAGAGATTACTCTCTTCATGTGGTCACTTGTGACCATACTAAACTGCTGCAGGAGAGCAGCTCAACTCAAGCTCTTTGGGGACCATACAAGCTGGGCCAAAGGCTAGTCCTTAATTATTTGTGGTTGTAATTATTTTAGGCTATTTACAAGCTTCCATTTTTTAGATTTGTTGTGATGTGGCTTACTATTACCAAGTTTTTAATAGCAACTCAGCATCATTTAAAGACTGATAACAAATTATATTAAGAAATAGGATAACCCCCTGTTTCCCTCTCTGAGAAAACAGACCTTGAGCCCCTTGAAAACCTGGAGGGCCTGGACTTCCAGGATATTGTGGAAAATAACAGAGGGTGTCACCTGAAACGAGGAAAAATACAATATGCAGGTACTGTGCATGAATAAAGCAAGTTTGATTATCTACTATAAGGTTCATGAACTAGTCACTATTGTCATTAACTGTACAAATTGTAAGGTTTATGGAATATTTATTCAAGTCATTATTTCCATGCTCTTTAAGCTGAGGGGTATTTTAATTTTAATGTTCTGGTTATATATTTGTAGGGTTGCCAGATGGTTTAACGAAAAATACTGACACCTCCCCACCCCACCCCGCAAAAAAAAAAAAAAAAAAAAAAACCACCAGGGAAAAAATTCTGTTGAGGGAAAAAAAGGGGAGACTGAAGTTGAGCAAAATAAAATAAAATAAAATAAAATAAATAAAACAGCATTAAAACAGTATGGCCCCTTTACGTGCGTGCAGAGTCAGAATAGGGATAGGAAGAGGGGAGAAGTTGAGCACTAAGACCCAGGTGAGGCATTGCTTCCCATTGCTTTAGGTCTTTAGGATTTTTGCTGGTGGCCATCTTGTTTTCTTGATGGAGCCAGAAGGAACCAGGTAAGCGGGGGGGGACGGGCGGAGGCAGGGGCTGGGCCCAGTTGCTGAGTGTGTCGTAGGGTTGTCAGGTGTCTGGTATTTTCACCTTCTGGCAGGGAAAAACCCCAGAAATTACTGGACATTTTAGGTGTCTGGTATTTTCTGAATTTTTTACCAGACAGGAGGTGAAAATATCAGACTGTCCAGGTCAATACCGGACACCTGGCAACCCTACATATTTGATGTAAGTTTATACTGATCACCAGTAACGTTGGTGGAGAGGATATATTCTGCAGAGATTAAATAATAAATTTATTTTTATTTTCTGTGGTGTAAGCAGTAAAAATACTGTTGTTAAATATTGTTGAGAGGAAATGGAAATGGAGAGATGACATTCTAATCTCACATGTGTATATTTCTGCTTTGCCTACCATTAAAGCAATTCCACAATATCCACTAACTGCTACATTGCATCACAGAATTTTGTTCTTGGTGAAAGCTGCCTTAACACTGAAATGACATGATCTGCTAATCTGTTATCTGAGATGTTTAGAGTTAGGATTAGTTTCTAGTCCTCAGAACATGTTTTGACAAGTTTAGTATTACAGGATCAACAGCATCATCAGCATAGAGATATTAGGGATAATTTTAATATTAATTGAACTGTTCCCTTTGCTTCTTAAATATCTTTACACTCTGCAGAGAAACAATTCAGTGTGATATCAGAGCATGCAGTATAGAACCAAAAGGGCACTTGATAAATACTGTTCACCCTGTCTGGATTGTTATAGTAAACAGAAATGAGTGTGATAGTTGTCAGTTATTCAAAGTAGAATTTCATAGAATCATAGGACACTAGAACTGTGGAAGGGACCTCAAGAGGTCATCGAGTCCAGTCACCTGCCCTCACGACAGGACCCAGTATCATCTAGACCATCCCTGATAGATGCCTATCTAACCTGCTCTCAAATATCTCCAGTGTTTAACCACCCTGACAATTAGGAAGTTTTTCTAATGTCTAACCTAAACCTCCCTTGCTGCAGTTTAAGCCCATTGCTTCTGGTCCTGTCCTCCTTGTGACAATTTTTCTCCCTCCTCCTTGTGATACCCTTTTAGATACCTGAAAACTGCTGTCATGTCCCCTCTGTCTTCTTCTTTCCAAACTAAACAAGCCCAATTCTTTCAGTCTTCCTTCATAGGTCATGTTCTCTAGACCTTTAATCATTCCTTAATAATCCCCATGAAGGAAGGCTGAAAGAACTGGGTTTGTTTAGTTTAGAAAAGAGAAGATTGAGGGGGGGACATGATAGCAGTTTTCAGGTATCTAAAAGGGTGTCATAAGGAGGAGAGAGAAAACTTGTTCATCTTGGCCTCTGAGGATAGAACAAGAAGCAATGGGCTTAAACTGCAGAAAGGGAGGTTTAGGTTGGACTTTAGGAAAAAGTTCATAACTGTCAGGGTAGTCAAACACTGGAATAAATTGCCCAGGGGAGGTTGTGGAATCTCCATCTCTGGAGATATTTAAGAGTAGGTTAGATAAATGTCTATCAGGGAAGGTCTAGACAGTTTTTGGTCCTGCCATGAGGGATGGGGCTGGACTCGATGACCTCTTGAAGTCCCTTCCAGTCCTAGTATTCTATGATTCTTGTTGCTCTTCTCTGGACCCTCTCCAATTTCTCCACATCTTTCTTGAAATGTGGTGCCCAGAACTGGACACAATACAAGTGAGGCCTAAGCAGCACAGAGTAGAGTGGAAGAATGACTTTATCTAGCACTGAACTACAGTATTTGAAAGAGGGCTCCAAGAAGGTCCAAGAACTGGAAAAATTCACCAAGGTTTGGTGTGTGAGTAAGTCAAACATGGAAGAAAGTCTGTCATTCATAAGTTGTTTGATAAATCAATAAAGGCATTTAATTAAAAGCCAAGTCCTCTAGCACAAGGTAAGAGATCTTTAGCAGTAACAGAGAATGCAAAAGATCATGAGGGAAGAAATCAGTAAAATGGAAACCTGGAATTCAACCATAACTTATTTACCATAAAAATGAAGTGCAAAATCACTTCACTATCAACATTTAATTATCTGCTTGCTTTAAAAAAAATCTACATTCACTGGAAATACATATAGACCAAATCTTTCTCACTTGATTCAAATGAGGATCCATATCAGATAAAGAAGCAAATGCTTATACAGTAAATGCTTTGTTATCTGGCATGATGGCTGAATGGGGAGTGCCAGTAAGTTAAAAATTCCGGTTAATAAGAGGAAGGGAGTTTGGGTGTGGAAGGGAATCGAGGCACAGGGTTGGGTCATGGGTGGAGATTTCGGGTGCCAGATCCAGGAGGCACTCTGACCATGGGCAGCTCCTCAGAAGCAGCAACATGTCTCTGCTGCTCCTAGTTTTCTGGTCAATGGCAATACATAGGGCCCCCCATGGCTGTTCCTCTGCCTAGGAGCAGAAGGGACAAGTCATTGCATCTGGGGAGCTACGCAGAGCCAGGTAGAGAACCTGCTGGCCCTGCACCAGCTGGACTCTACTGAAGATCAGAAATGCCAGTTTATAGAGCTTTCCAGTTGGTAACGATCCAGATAACATAGCTGTTACTGTATTTGGATTTATTAAAGTCTGGAAAAAATGAACCAGATTTAACCAAATAATATTAGACTGAATTAGGTTTCCATATATAGCAATTTGTATTAAAAGAGCAAGATATATTTGCTAGATTAACAGGAATACAGTGGAAATAGAAAAACTGAAAATGTCAGAAATTTAACTTGAACAGCACAGTTTTAGATTAAATATTATACTGTATATACTGAAAATGTAGCCTATAGAAATATATGTACAATGTGTTTACTAATCTCAGTTTTACTACTTTGATCTATTTCTTTTTTTCATGTTGTTCCACTTTCTCTGTCTGTCTGTGCAAGTTCTCAGAAGTTATTCTTTGCAAACAGAACCTATGCAAATAGGTTATTCTATATCCTTCCATGAGGACAGGGGACTGAACTTGATGATCTCTCGAGGTCCCTTCCAGTTCTAGAATTCTATGATTCTAACACTACTTCTTGAATCAGCAATACTTCTATATTCTGTGTCACTCAGCGCAGCAAATCCTTACTCAGATGAATACTCTCAGTCCAGAGAGTATTCCCACCAATATCATACACCTAAGGGTTTGCAGGTTTAGGACCTTAGTGAATCAGCATTCATAGCATTTCACATGTCTTGTGTCTGTTCCTGAATGCAGATCTCCCAGTTGAAAAGCAGACTATTTGAATTCTACCTAGCACACAGTCAATGAGAGAATTTTTAATGTTAAGGTTAAAAATTACCTTTTTTACCCTTTGGACCAGGTAGCCCACTTACACCAGTACTTCCTGGGTCTCCAGAGAGACCTCTGAGTCCTCGTGGACCAGGAAATCCCAAACCTGATGGTCCCATAGGCCCTCTTGAACCAGGAAGTCCTGGTGGCCCAAGAAAACCTTTATCTCCTGGCAGTGCTGATCCACCATCGCCCTATTTTAAAACAAGAATATATATAAAAGCGCCATAAGAATAGCCCATTTTCTTTCATTAACTGTAAGTACAGTATTAGAGCAATATTTGATAAATCTTTGGTTACACAATGAAATGATGAAATGGGCAACACATGTGAAGTTTTTTTAAATTAATTTTGTGGTAGACTTTATAAACTGCAACTGTAGGCTCAGTAACTTTACTATATTCTGTGTGTAGTTGGCCTGGAAATGAAGAACCAATTTCTTTTCTGGGTAAGATTCAATCCGTTCTCTCCTGCCCCACCCTCCCCCCAATTCAGTGCACAAAGCCTGAGTGAATGGGCTTTGTGCAGGGAACTAGGTGAGAGTAGCGGTAGGGACTTGAATCCTCCTTGAGACAAACCACAGGACTGCTTGGGGTCAATACAGGCATGAGTCGTGGAGATAGTTAATGGCTTAGAAAAACCGTGAGCAAACTGTTCACCACAAGATGAGTTTAACTTTCAGTGACACTGGAGTCAATGGAGTTGACTAGGAGTAATTGAGAATGGAGTCTGGTCTATGACCATATACAATGAAGTTGTTGATAAACATTTTAAAACTGAAGGCCTGATCAAAGTTAAATGTTTCTGTACACCCAGGTGCAACTGAAAGGGAAATCCTTAGTCTGAACAAGGTTGTGTTAATAGAAACATCTGGTAGGAAGATACATATGGAAGCTCTGTCTGAGTTGTTCAGTGCACTGTACACCAGTTACTGCTTGGCTAGGCCTTTGACAACCTAATCCTCTGACCTCATCTCCTGGCGCTTTTCATTTAAGGTGGCTACGAGAGGAAAGCCATGATCTGAATGTCTCAGGCTTCTCTTCTTAAATAAAATTTAAAAAAATAACAAAGGCAAATGACCACAAAATACAATATATCAGCACCCCACATACCTGCAGGGTTGGATGGCTAAGCTGGGCTTTCGAGGGAAATGTGTGCATGCTGTCATGGACAGCTGGATGAGTAGATGGGTAGAGCAAAGAAATCACAAGGAATTACTAAAAGGAGACCAAAGCAGAGAGCTAAGGAGAAGTTATATTGTCATGCCCTGAGTGTGACTTAAAAAGGGAGTGAGTGGAATGATTTCATATGAGGGCCTGAAAGCAGTCAGAGCATTGAGTGAGGTAGGTGATATTCAACTGAAAACAGACTCATTAATAGAGTAAAGATTGAAGAGAACAGTGGAGAAGGGGGATCTTGGGATTTTACCAAGAGGAACTCTGTGTAGAAGGAAGTGTCAATCGAGTCGATGGGGCAGACACCAAATTTTAGGGCACAAAAGAAGAAATTAATAGAGAGTATTAAAAACAATGGATCAGAGTAAAGTATAGTCAGAAAATACACCTAAGAGCCCTACAATAAAGAGCAGTGTCTGTATAAGTTAGATTTTTTTTTTCATTGTTCAGCAGTGGTAATACTGCCATAGCTTACTAGAAAAATATAAAACAGTTTAATCTGTAAACAATTTGGAAATCTGTTGATTTTTTAGTAAAATAAGAAAATTAATTCAAAACAAAGAATGAAACAGTTCCTAACAAAGTTAAACATACTTCAATTCCTTTCTCTCCAGGCAATCCTGGATCTCCATCACGGCCAGAAGTACCTTTTTGGCCTGGAAGTCCTGGAAACCCCATAGGGCCTCTTTCTCCTTTTGTTCCTTAAAACAGTTAAAAGAAAGCTGAGAGTAATATATGTAGCAGCTGTTGGTCTATTTTTTTCTGCTCAGCTGATGATAGGCAAGCATTAACTGAGATCTGGACAACATGTCTGAGGCTTTACAAGAATTTTCTTCAGCTTGTAATGCGGGATTTCAGTTTCTTCCTCTGTCCATTTCTCCTCATTTGGAACAATTTATCTAGGATGGTTTAGATAAAGAAGTTACTCACCTCCGTGCAGTAACGATGGTTCTTCGAGGTGTGTCCCCGTGGGTGCTCCACGTCTGGTGTCGGGCTGGTCCCGGCGCCGTAAATCGGAGCTTGCCAGAGCTGTATTAGGCCGGACCGCGCGTGCGCGAGCCGGTTTCGCGCCTTTCATGTGCCGCGCGCGGTCCGGCGCCCGCCAGTTTCCTCTCAACCGCCCGTCAGCAAGGCAGAAAAAAACAGACAAGATTCCACAGCGGGGAGGAGGGCGGGTCATGGAGCACCCACGGGGACACACCTCGAAGAACCATCGTTACTGCACGGAAGTGAGTAACTTCTTTTTCTTCTTCGGGTAGTCCCCGTGGGTGCTCCACGTCTGGTGACTCCGGAGCAGTGATCTGAGTTAGACGTGGGCTGCGGAATCACGATTTTGGTGGCTAGGGAGTACCGCTAGAGCCACAGCTGAATCAGAAGCTAGGTGCTGCACGATTGCATAGTGCCTTGAGAATGTGGTATTGGAAGACCAGGTGGCTGCCCGGCAGATGTTGTGTAGAGGGACACCCCTGACGAACGCTGCGGACGTCGCCACTGCTCGCGTAGAATGGGCCCTTGGCTGCAATGGGAGCAGCTTCTCGCGAATGGTGTAACACATGGTAATACAAGAGACAACGAGTTTGGAAATACGCTGGGCTGAGAGGGGTTGGCCCTTAAAGTGCCCTGACATCGAAATAATAAAGCGATCCGTTTTCCGGATATCGTGGGTTCTATCTATATAGAATGCCAGCGCCCGACGGATGTCCAGAGTATGCAGGAAAGCATCCCCGCTGAGAGACATGAGGCTTCGGATAGAAGCAAGGCAGAACGATTGGCTCATTAATATGAAACTCTGTGCAGACCTTAGGTAGGAAAGCCGGATGAAATCTCAATGTCACCGAGTCCTTACTGAGGACTGTATGGGGGGGGGGGAGGGGATGCCATTAGTGCTGCCAGCTCGCTGACCCTACGCACTGATGTTACAGCAAGGAGGAAGAGTACTTTCATTGCAAGCATAGGCCAGGTTACCGTCGCCAAGGGTTCAAAGGGAGGGGCGTGTCAAAGCATCCAAAACGAGGTGTAGGCTCCATGTGGGTGGTGGGGGCCTGCGAGGTGGGTTAAGGTTAGTGAGGCCTTTGAGAAATCTTGTCACCATGGGGTGAGAAAAGACCGACCTGCCTTCTACCGGGCCGTGAAAGGCCGCAATTGCTGCTACATGGACTCTGAGTGATGATATGGAGAGCCCGGCAACCTGTAATTGGAGGATATAGTCCAACAGGACATGCAGTGGTGAGAGAAGAGGGTTTAGGCATTTTGGAGCACACCAACGTGTGAACCTAGACCATTTGGACAGGTAGGTTTTCCTGGTAGAGTCTTTCCTGCTATGCAGCAATACACGTTTCACCTGGTCCGAGCAAAGACTCTCGGACGCGCTGAACCATCTATCATCCATGCTGTTAGATGTATAGTATCCAACTTCGGGTGAAGAAGGGTGCTGTTCTGCTGCATTAGGAGGTCCGGTAGATGCGGGAAGTGGTATGGTGGTCGCGTGGACAGCTGCAGGAGAGTTGAGTACCATGGCTGTCCGGGCCAGGCCAGAGCTATGAGCAAGACTCTCGCCTTGTCCATGAGGATCTTCTCGAGCACTCTGGGAATGAGCCCAACAGGGGGGAATGCATATAACAGTGATGTTCCCCAGTGCAGGAGAAAGGCATCTCCCAGGGAGCGGGTGCCTGCTCCTGCTCTGGAACAGTATTCTGCGCATTTCCTGTTGGCCTGAGTGGTGAAGAGATCTATCATGGGATGGCCCCAGCAACGGAAGAGAGGCAGGAGGACGTCTGTACTGATCACCCACTCGTGATCGTGATGAAAGTATATGCTGAATGCATCCGCGATGGTGATGTTTGCACCGGGTAAGTATGATGCGACTATAATGATGTTGTTTCGAATGCACCACTTCCATAAGCGGACTGCCTCTGCGCAGAGGGACCAGGACCGGGCGCCTCCTTGTCTGTTCACATAATACATTGTGACGATGTTGTCGGTGAGAATTCTGGTTGTCGTGCCTCTTATATGCATCCTGAATTGTCTGCAGGCATGGAACACCGCTCGCAACTCGAGAAGGTTGATATGCAACATCCGTTCCGATGCAGACCAGTGGCCCTGAGCTGTTTCCATGCCGAAGTGGGCACCCCATCCCACGAGAGAAGCGTCTGTGGTTATCTCCTTTGACGGTTGCGCCGCATGGAAGGGGACTCCTGACAACATATTGCTGGGGTTGGCCCACCAATGGAGGAACTCCTTTACATGTGCAGGTAGAGCCATGAGTTTTCGGGTTCTGTGTCTGACGGGGTTATACACTGTGCTCAACCAATGCTGCAGGCACTGCAAATGCAACCTTGCGTGGCACACGATGATCATAGTGGCTGCCATATGACCTAGGAGCTGCAGATATACCCGTACCGGGAGAGTTGGAGCTTGTAGGACTGTGCCTATTAAGTCCTTTATGACTTGGAAGCGCTCAGCCGGAAAATGAACTCGCTCTGAGAGAGAGTCGAGTCGGGCTCCTATGAAAGTTAGAGTTTGTGTCGGTTGCGGATGCGATTTTTGCATGTTTACAATGAGGCCGAGGGAGTGGAATAGATCCCGCGTCGTGGCTACCATACAATGTGTCTCCGACTGCGTGTGACCCTTGATGAGGCAGTCGTCGAGATAGGGGAAAATTGAGACCCCTGTTTTGCGTAAATGGGCGGCCACCACTGCTAGTGTCTTTGAGAACACTCTCGGGGCCGATACCAGGCCGAAAGGGAGCACTTTGTATTGGAAGTGCTCGTCTCCCACTACGAACTGAAGAAAATGTCTGTGCGCTACGTGCATCATGATATGGAAGTATTTGTCCTGTAAATCTAGGACTGCGAACCAGTCCCCCTTGTTTAGCGCTGGTATGCTCTTGGCCAGCGTGGTCATCTTGAAGTGCTGCTTTCGAATGTAGCGATTGAGGCCTCTCAGGTCGAGGATAGGCCTCCACTTCCCGGACTTCTTGGGGACTAGGAAATACCTGGAGTAGAAGCCTCTCCCCCGGAATTCCGCGGGTACTCGTTCTATGGCCCCGATCTGCACAAGGTGGCAGACCTCCTGTTGAAGAGCGGCCCCGTGAGATGGGTCCCTGAAAAGGGACGGGGTGGGTGGGGTAGTGGGGGGGACTGAGGTAAAGGGGATCGTGAGGCCTGATGATATTACTTCCAGGACCCATCGGTCCGAGGTAATGCTGGCCCATTGATGATGGGTATGGCCTCAGCCGATGGTGGAAGAGGCTGGTGGCAGGCTTCTGTGATGACCGAGGGAGACTTGTTCGAGTCCTTGACACAGGAGTCAAACCTGCTGCTTAGACGTAGGCCAAGCCGATGTTCGATTCTGTTGTTGGCGCTTGAGCTGCGGGCGCTGTCTGAATCTCGCCTGGTCAGGTCCACGCTGTTGCTGCTTGTAAGATGAATAATCGTACCTTCTTTGGAAGGGGTAGTATCGTTTGCGCTTGAAAGGAGGGGTGTACATGCCCAGGGTTCGAAGGGTCATACAAGAGTCCTTTCCAGAATGGAGAATCTCGTCAGTAGTGGCAGCAAACAGCTTCTGTCAGTTGAACGGCAAATCTTCAACCTTGGACTGCATTTCTCTAGGGGCTCCTGCTGACAGTAGTCAGGAGGCTCTCTGCATGGCAATGCCTGTTGCCATGGCTTGTGCCGCCGTGTCCGCTACATCAGCGGCGATTTGAAGTGATGTTCTACATGCGGTGTATCCCTCCTGGACAATGGCTCTTAAGAGGGGTCTCTTGGTGTATGGGAGGTGTTGCATCAAATCTGGAAGCTTAGAGTAATTATCGAAGTTGTGGTTTGACAGAAGGGCTGCGTAATTGGCGATTCGGAGGAGTAAGGTTGCGGAAGAATAGATATTCTGGCCAAATAAGTCCAGTTTTTTGGAGTCCTTGTCCGGAAGGGAGGTCTTGAAGTGGGGCGCCTTGGCTTTGTGGCGGACAGCATCCACTATCAAGGAATTAGGCTGTGGATGATTGAAAAGAAAGTCTAAGCCTTTGGAGGGGACGAAATATTTTTTGTCAGCTTTTTTATTTGTAGGTGCTATGGATGTTGGCGTCTGCCAGATCTCCTCTGCTACCTCCATGATAGCCTCATCTATTGGGAGGGCAATTTTCTGTTGATGTTTAGGGTGTAGGTTTTTAAACAGCTTATGCTATTTCACCTCAGCCTCCGTGAGCTGCACCTCCTGGGATTGTGCCATCCGTTTAAGGTCTTGGAATTCCTTGAGATTGTCGGGGGCTGGTGTCTCGGCCAAGGTCACTGCTTCTCCTGGCGAGAGCATGGACGAGCGAGCACTAGGAGACGTGTCCGGTTCTGTCTCTGAGAGCTGCCTCTCCTCCCGGTCTGAGTGTTGTGAGTGTGTGGCTGGAGAGCATGGCAGTAGCGTAGGTCGGCGTGGAGATTTGTTCTGAGGTTCAGAATGCAAGGAATGCGGGCTCATCGACCGACAGGAGCATGGTGATCTGCGGTGAGATCGGGAGCGGCAATGATGGGGTGAACCGTAGTAGTATGACCTATCGTAGTGACTGGGATGTCGATCAGCGGCTACCAGTGACGAGCGTCTAGAGGATCGTGGGCTTCGATGCGTAACATAATAAGTGCTGCGCGGGCGAGCGAGTCGAGGAACGGAATTGCCTTGACGGGGATCGAGATCTGGAGTATCTGTAATGAGAGCAGCTACGTTCCCTATAGCAGTGGTGAGATGATAAACTTCGTCTATGATGCTCCTTGCGCCCCGCCGCATGATGTGCAGACGTGGAGGGGTGAGGCGATGGCTCTGGAGAGAATCCCGGAGAGGGAGAGAGGGCGATTGTATGAGTGTCAGTTCTTGACACAGCATTAATAGAGGCTGCTGGCAGCTGCTCAGAGGTTGCAGGCTGCAAGGCTGGAGGTTCAGAGGGCTGTGCTGAAGCATTCATTTGTTCAGTGCTGGGTGCCCTGGGTGCCGAGGACAGCTCCTTGTGAGCAAGGGAAGGCTCCGAAGTTCCAGAGGTCAGCACCGTCGGTGCGGGGGTGAGTGTCTCTTTAAGAAGCATTCCTGCTGTCTGCGGTGCCGAAGGCAGTCGGGGCCGTGAAGTGCCGGCTGGCTTCTTTGAAGTGGCCGCCCTGGCTGCCTTTGAAGTGGAGCTGCCGGGCTTATCATCTGCGCTCACCCGCGACTGCGGGGCAATTTGCAGGGAACGAGCAGGGGAGGTTTTCTTCCTCTTGGGGGAAGCCCCAGCCGGGAAGGGAGCCCTCCGCTTCCCTGCTGTTGGGTCCGATGCTGATGAGCCTGGAGCACTGGGAGGTAGGAGAGAGCCTTATCAAACAGGATCTCTTTTAGCCGTCTCTCTCGCTCCTTGCGAGCTCGCGTTGTGAGTTTGGCACAGTGGCTGCATTTTTGTGGGATATGAGACTCCCCAAGGCAGCGGACACAAGCGGAGTGTCCATCAGAGACAGGCATTGAGTCTCTGCACACAGAGCAATTTTTAAAACCGGGGGAGCCCGGCATGTCGGCTTTTTTTTTTTTTTAAACTGGGAGGCGTTTGCTCTAGTTTCTCCGCTCTCCTTAGCCCCTTTCTCTCTCCCGTTTGGGAATTACTTTATCTATCTTAGTTAAGTTCTCCTGTCCTTTTCCTTTTTCTTTTTTTTCTTTTTTTTAAAAGAATGAAGGGTCCATGGACTACTGAACTTAGCCCGACCCTAACTGAGGGAGTATCAATGTATCTCTTCTCCCGGCTTTTTTTTTTTTTTTTTTTTGAAACAGCAACAGTAATTAAATGAAACAAGATAACTATGTACAAGTGGTAACTCTTTCTACTCTTAACGTTACTTCCATTTTGTCTCTCTTTTTTTTTTTTTTTTTTTTTTTTTAAGAGCCGCGGCTGCGGCCGGAACAGCTGAGAGCTTTAAACGGCAGATAACTCTAATACTAATTAACTACAGCTAATGAGCCACTTAACAAGCGAAAGAGGGAAAAAGTAAACGTTTATCTTACACTCCACTCAGGAAACCTGAGGAGATGAAAGGAGCTCCGTCCGCGACCAGGGGCGGATTAGAGGAAACTGGTGGGCGCCAGACGGCGCTCGGCACATGAAAGGTGCGAAACCGGCTCGCGCACACGCGGTCTGGCCGAATACAGCTCTGGCAAGCTCCAATTCGCGGCGCCGGGACCAGCCCGACACCAGACGTGGAGCACCCACGGGGACTACCCGAAGAAGAAGGTGTTTGTTCCTGCCATGAGTGCAGGGGACTGGACTTGATGACCTTGCAGAGGTTCCTTCCAGTTCTAAAGTCTGTGAGTGGGCTGGGCTGACATCTTTAAATTAAGACTGGATTTCTTTCTCAAAGGTACAGTCTAGTTAAAACAGAAATCACTGGCTTGAGGCAGATATTACTGAGGGAAGGTCTTTGGCCTGTGATATGAAAGAGGTTAGATTACCTGATCGTAATTACAATGAATTTGGGGTGCCCAGTACATTATGCAACCTACATGAGTGTCAGTATAACCTATGTGTTACATCAGTAGTTCCCAACCGCTGGGCCGCGGCAGCTCTTGGGGCTGGGGCACACTGCTCTCACTGCCACTGTTGGGAGAGGTGTGTCCTTCCCTGCCTCTCAGCCAACCAGTGCCGGGGTCTCCTCCCAGACGCGTAGGGAAGTGCTCTTCTGCGGCCGGGAGGAGACCCATGCTGCGCGGCCCTCCTGCCACACAGGGAAGCGCTCTCCCACAGCTGGAGGAGACCCCGTCCCTCCTGCCCAGTGCTGGTGGGCTGAGAGGAAGCGCAGGACATGTCTCTCCCAACAGCTGCAGCAGGAGGGGAGGCGCTGGGCGGTGTATCCCAGCCCCGGCCCCCAGAGTTGCCGCGACGCAGGCAGCAGCGCAAGGCTAGGGAGGGGGGTAGGGCAGGCACTCGTGACTCCAGGTGCGAGGCTAGTGCTGGGGGGCTCTGGAGGCTGAGCTAGTAGTGGGGGGGTACTGTAGAGGCAGGGCTGGCACTGGGAGCTCTGGGGATGGGGCTAATATTGGGGGCTGGCACTGGGGAGGCGCTGGCGGGTTGGGTGCAGTGGGGCTCTGGAAACAGGAGGCTGGTACTGGGAGGGTCTGGTGGGGGTACTCTTAAGGGGTGGAGGGCTGGCACTGAGGCATATAGGATGTGGGGCTGGCATGAGGGGGCTCTGAGGGTGGGAGGCTGGCACTGGGGGGTTGGGTGCAGGGGACTTGGGTCTGTGGCTGGCACTGGGGGGGTAGTGGAGAGGTTGGGGACTCTAGGGGTTAGGGCTGGCACTGGGGGCTGCGGTTTTGGTGGAACAGCAATGTATATTTGCATATTCAGCATTTGCATTTGGGCTTACTGTATTACATCACACCTCCCGGTGTCCTCTCTGTGCATATGATCAGCTAGCCAATAAATGCTTTAGAGATTTTTTTTTTAAATTGTTGGAACTGTGATTTCCACTCTATTACCTTTAAAGCCAGATCTATTATGTAGCATGATCTGTCTGTATGATGGTCAGAAGAAGAAACAAATTAAAACTAATGAAGCCTCTGTAGATGATCTAAAATAACTTTGTGCACATAAAACTGTCATGTCTTTAAAATCAGATATTGCAGTACATTGTACAAGCTAGAAGCAATTTGGGAATCTCCCTGTTCCAATGATGTAAGATTCATGTTCTTAGTTAATCTCAGTTACAAGATATTGAATCTTAAACCACACAGTGATGCAGGGATGTACACTGCACCTCACAGCAGTGTAGTTTCTGGGAAATTTGGGCAAAGAAAACAAATATCTTTATGATAGGGTTTTTGTTGTTATTGTTTTAAGTGATTGATTGCAACTGTTCAAATATTTAGGATGTTAGTGTAGTTGATAAATCCTTGGGGAGATGCATTTATGGGCAGAGTGCAGGTGAAACAACTAAAATGTAATTATCACCTGGGTTTTCAGTTTTTTCATATGGCTATCATGAGTACATATGGGAGGGGTGGGTGTGTCTTTATGTATTGTGACAAACTTGCTCCATTGAATTCAGCGAGAATTTTGCTATCCACTTCAGGAGAGCTAGGATTTCACTCAGTGTTATGCTGGAGCATAGTAAATAATGCGGAGTAATTTACTTGTAAGAGTTTCATATTTTTCCCTGAACATTAATGAAAATACACTTTTTGCACAAATTAAACTTTGCAAAAAATATTAACTCCAAAGGATTCACACCACTGTCTCAGAAAGTCTTTTGCAACTAAACAAGGAATAATTTGCACTGCTCCAGTATCTGTGCATGCATGTGAGAGCACACAAACCCTCTACAGCAGGTGTACATGTGCACAGAAAGAATAAAGTATTTGTAAAGAATACTCTTTTAATCATAGTTCTTGTTCACAGAATAATTCATCCAGCTTTTTTTTCAGAATTCAAGTTGTGTACCTGATCACATACTGTTTTTGTTCTCAGATTGATTAAATGTACCCCAGACAAATAAAAGGATGGTTTCCAGTAGCCATGGAGGTGTTGAATTTCTCTGGGTAGGAGAGGTAGCAGTGACAAGCAGGCTTAGGGAATTTCCGGAAACAATTTAAATCCAATTATCTTTATTTAAACTGCATTTTGCTCAGTCCTAACCATGTACATCTCTGTAATTGCCTGATAATAATATTAATGGTCATTTGGTAGCAGCAGCGGCATGCAATTATGCAATCAGCATGGATTTGGAGGAAAGAGTACATGTTCCAGGAGGAAAGATTTTGGAGGAGGCACCAGGAAATCAATCTGTGTACACTTGGCTTCAGTGCTAGCATCTCTAGCAGCAGCCTCTTTAATAAAAAGTGTGTGTATTTTTACAAGCTCTCTTGTTATTATCCGGCACACAGTATATGAAATATAAAGGATGATAATAAAATACAGCCTTACCTTTGATTTTCCTTCTGGCCAGGTCACCTTTTTCTCCTTTTTCACCAGCCATTCCAGAAGAACCAGGTTTGCCCTTATGATTAAAAAAAATCTTAATTTTTTTTAATCATTTCAGCTCAAGTAATGAATCATAATAAATAGCATACCTTTGATGTGGTGCCCCTATAATTGTTTCCAAATATACAGCAATCAAAGCAATACACTGAGGAAAAAACACTGTACTTCATGGGATCCCCTTAAAGAAAGAGGTGTAGCAATGGGGCCTGATTCTACATGATTTTTATATAATTTGTAATAACTCTGCTGATGTCCAGGTAGATGCAATTATAAAAAATCAGTGTAATGGAGCAAGGAATCAGCACCACTTCTCCCCTCTTGGGTCTTTTATTCAACCAGGGCATGTAAATGTAAGTGTCTTAAGCCCAAAGCAAATTGTAGTGTTCACACGCTCTTCTCATTATAGCCCCTGGCCTAGGATGCAGTTATTTCTTAAAATTCCACATTTGAATCACAGTGGTGTCGTCTGAGTCCATGTTTATATGCACAGCACTGAAGTGCATCTGGTGAAGACACTATGTCAGTGTGAGAGAGCTCTCCCATCAGCATTTAAAAAAAACAGCCTGTGAGTGGCATAATCTAGGTTGGTGGGGAAAAAAATCTACTGACATAGCACTGTGCACACTAGTGTGTATATTGGTGTAACTTATGTCCCTGGAAGGGTAGAATATTAATTCCCCTGTGCTATGTAAGTTTTTGTTGACCTACATGGAAGTGTAGGCAAAGTCTGAGAAATAATATTTTAGAAACCCCATAGGTCATTTCTCTACCGCAGTGTTTCTTAAACGGTGTGCCGCAGAGAACAAAGTTCAAAATGGCCACCTTTAAAGGGGCAGGCAACTTTTTTTTTTTTTTTGGTCAATAACTTTTTTTTTTTTTACTCAAAAAATCCTTGGTGTTCCTCATAAAAAAAATTGTTTGGTGTTCCTCGGTCTTAAAAAGTTTAAGAGACACTGCTCTACTGTTTTATGAGATCCAAATATAAATAGCAAAGTGATAGCGCTTATGATGAGTCACCAACAGCAAGACCACACAAGTATACATATTATGTTTATACTTATTCATGGTAACTGTATCACATAATAACAAAATACAGAAATTTAGATCTGGCAGCACTTCAGTATATACTCTCTTGGATTCAGTGTCCACACGTTGGACCAAAACTTGTCTACAGTAGGACAAAAATCAGAATGTGTAATAGATCATGTTCTTGAAACATATACAGAAGTCAGTTATACTAAGTCTGGTGGTGTGCTGTATCAATTTGTGGGGTGTAAATTACATTCCCTGAAGGACATTAAAGAAAATAAGTCTCTGTATAGAATTAATAGGTATACCGTGGGTTAGGTAATGAAAGTCATCATATACATCATCAACCCACTGAATAGCCAGGTCTGAGAGTTCCTTTGATTTGTTAGTCCTGCTGGCAGCCATTGTCAATAAAACAGCACACAAATAAGGTAAGGGTGGATGTACACATTTGATCTAAAGGTGCTTTCTAGCGACGAATTAATTCACCTTGCTATTTTCTTTATAAAAATGTTTTTGATCAATTACATGTCCAATTTGATAATATTAGAACAAAGCTATACTAGAGAATATAAACTGTTGTGTGCAGATGTCAAATAATTCTAGTACTAAAATCTGTTATTACCAATAACTCATTCATCTTCTATTTTGTAGGAATTATTTTCTTTAGGTGAAACTGTTATTTTGCAGTAAAGACACATAGGTAAGTGAAAATACTTTTGTTTGTTGGATCTAGTCATTTCCAGGCATTTTTTCCATACGGGTACCATTGGCTTGATTTTGTAGCTTGCTTCCATTTTATCTTATAGTGTTCGTAGGGAGTATTAGGCTCTTTATTAAATTCAGCTTGGCTCATTAAACAAATGAGCTCAGTGAATGCTGCATTAAGCATCTCAAATATTTTTTTTAGAAAAAAAGAAATGGAATACTTTAAATAACGATGAAATGTGAGTAAAAATTACCAACATCATGCTAGTTCTACCAATTAACAGTAAGAGTAAATTCCAAAAATCAAGACTTGCTATGTTTTAGTAAGGAATGCATTAATTTGCATTAAACGTATTTATCATGCAGCAAGAGTTTCTGGGACGGGTTTTTTTATTATTTTTATTATTTTGGACTGATGACCTTGAATATAATTATAAAAAATGTGGTTAAGTAGATTTAAGTTTGCAATTTCCCCTACTGACATCAAGTGACTGCTATTTGATACTGCTTGCCTTTGAAACATTTTGCAGGGAGTCTTTCTGCATAATTAAGTAAAATCCAACAGCCTTCAATGGCAAAAAGTGTACATGTCTTCAATATGTCCAAGAAAAATGGTGGTTTCTCTAAATGGTAGCAAAGGAGAGACTAAGGCAACCAAAACAAAACAAATGTAACCCATCCAAAACCCTCCCAATCCATTAATATGAAACCCGCCTTTTCTCTTGTACCCCAGCCCTCCATAGGACAGGATTTCTTTCCAGAGTAACAAAACAAAATCAACTGCCCAAAGGAAACCAAGAAATAAAACATTTAAAAACCTTAACCCCAAAGGGCCTTTGCAATAAAAGGGGGGGGGGGGAGGAGAGTGTGTGGAATGTAGCATTCGAAGAGCCTTAGCCATAATGCTGTAAAAACCTGAGAGAGAAAAGTGCCCAATAGATATTGCATGCAATGCAAGAGTACAGACACCTACCATTTTCTGCCCCCCTCCTCCTTCAAATGGACACTTCCTGGAGAGGCGAGTTTGTTAGCTTTATTTTTAATTGAAAACTTGTAAGAATTACTTACTGGGAGTCCGGGTGCTCCTACTGTACCAGATAAACCTGGATCACCCTTTTCTCCATATCTTCCAGGACATCCCATCTGTCCTTGCCTTCCTTGATGACCAGGTGGCCCTCTTCTACCAGGTGGGCCAGCAGGACCACGGTCACACAAACAGCGGCCATGATTCCCTACACAAATGCAGGAAAACAATTTTGAACTGGCTGTGACTCGTAACATAAACAGAAATATCTTTTATTCTTTTTCTGAATGTAGTCATGTAAGTAAGAGGCTGAATGCCTGTTATAATTCGACCATGGCTGTAGGAAAGAAAGTCATGTCATTTCTTACACAAGATGTGGAGTTTTTTCACACCATGGAATAAATTCTCTATTGGGGCAATTCTACTGACTTAAATATCATTAAGGTGGCCTGATCCTCCACGAAAGCTCATCACCTAATAAACCATCTTGTTAGTCTTTAAAGTGCTGCATAGTCCTGTCCATTTAGGGAGTTGCCATGGAGCTTGCAGGTTCTGGCCTTCGATGGTGAAACAAAATCATGGAGCTCAGCTAAGGTCTCTTCTGCATTGGAATCTACTATTTATGCATACTCACCCTTTTCTCCTTTTTCACCTCTTCTTCCAAGGGACCCCCTTAGTCCTTGAATGCCTGGTTGTCCAGGGAGCCCTTTGCCATGACAAACTATACCTTAAGAAGAAAAATAGCACATATTTGGACTGAATATTTTTACAGCTTAGGTAACATTCTCTCCCTTTCCTCTGTCCCTCCCCCTTATTCATTGGGATCCTCAATGAATAGCTAGGGATCTTATGAAGTGGTTTGCAAGTTACTGAATATTGCATTGCATTAAATATCTCTGCATTAAATATTGCATTAAATATCTTTGGAGATATTTAAGAGTAGGTTAGATAAATGTCTATCAGGGATGGTCTAGACAGTATTTGGTCCTGCCATGGGGGCAGGGGACTGGACTCGATGACCTCTCGAGGTCCCTTCCAGTCCTAGTATTCTATGATTCTATGATTGTTCTTGGAGTAAGATTAGAAGATAGAAGAGATCAAAGAAAGGTCGTGCCAATTACTACTCTCTGATGCTGGGGTTTTTTTTTTTGTATTAGAATACTGAAGTTCATATTTTTAAAGAATGTTGATTTGGGTAAATTTCTTTTGGTTTGATCATGACTTCTGGATTTAGCTTCAGATTTTCAATGCAATATAGGCAATTGAGATATACATACTCCTCGCATTTTAACTGATGTGGTTCTCTGGTAGTTAAGCCTTGAAAACAAAGGCCTGATTCTAATCATAATTATATTGGTTTAAATCAGGAGTATGTCCACAGAATCAAAAGAAGTTAAATGCAAGTATCCAACCTACAAATTATTAATCTATTATATAATGCTTATATAGAGCCAGTTTTTCAGCTAAGGATATGGTCTGAAGAAAAATGCATTTCAAACCATACAGAGCTTGTTTCTGTTCACTACTGCCATTCACCTTTTGCAGTCAATTTACACAAGTACAAAACAGTGCGGTTCAGACATGTTGACTTTTCACACCCCCTCTGTATTGGTATAAAGGCTGCACAAGGTGCAGGGCAAAAGAAAATCAGGCACACTGTTTTGTTTTTTTGTTTTTTTTAAAGCAAGGATACTTACAGATGTCCTTTCCCCACTGGACTCTTCCAACAATTCTATTGCTCTCTATCAAACCAGAACAGCTCAGAAGGGAGAACTAGGCCATCAACTTTTTACAATGACTACTCTGGCTTCTTTCTAAATCTTGACTTTTCAATGATTATTGGTGAACAATTAGATCTAGTTTGGTTTATAAAAAACATTTTCCCTGCATCCAACGTAAAATTAATTAATCTAATTGAGTGGAAAAGACCTTCCATTCAAAAGCTACACCCACGCATGTATATTATTTATAACAATCCTCACACAGGACACATCTGATGTTATCTTACCAGGTGATCCAGGAAAACCCTGTCTTCCTTGTGCTCCTGGTAATCCAGGTGCTCCAGGAGACCCTGGTCTTCCAGGAGTTGATTCAGCTTTTCCAGGAAGACCAGGGTCCCCTTGAGAACCTTTAGGACCTTGTTCCCCACAGGATCCTGGCAGTCCAGAGAGGCCTATTGGGAAAATAGGTAAGTATTAACTATAAAGTGTAATTGTGAATACTTAGGAGAACTGAAGAAATTATGGGCCATACAGAACCTTCCTATGAAAAGCCTCCATTGTGGGGACTAGAAAAGCCAAGGTGTCTGGAGTTTATCTTGTGGAATTTGTAATTGGTATTTTCCTTTGGGGAAATCTGTTTGAGGCTGCTGAGGAAGCAGGGGCATGGCTGTCAAATCCTTTGTTTTCTCCTCAGGATTCATGGGAAAAGGAAGCTCCAGCCTTTTGGAGAATCTGTTCCCTCTCCCCCAAACCCTCATATGTCTACCAGCAAGGAGTAGGTTTTTTTTAGCAGAATTAACTCCCAGTAGTTCAGAAGGTTGTGTTTTCACTAGGGCCATTGGAGAGGATGTAAAGTGAAGTGAATGTCATCTTCTCCCACCTGGGCATATCACCCCAATCCAAAGCTACAAAGACCTAACCATGTGATGTTGGCTCTACGGAGCTGTTACAGGCTTCTGGGGAGAGGAAGAACACAACACAGTAATATTGCTCCCCTCTCTTCTCCATAAAGGTCTTTTCTCACTTGTTTTCTGATAGAGGGTAATTTAAGTCTTGTCCATGATATATATAACATACTGTGTTCATATGGGGGGACACACACATGTACACAGACACCCACATGAGCAGTAACAACACAAATGAAAAGGGTGTTAAGGTTTACAACATGCTTCAGTAAAGTTCCACTAATACAAAAAAACAGTGTTATCCTTTCCTTAGAAAAACTCATTTTTGCCACTTGAATTACTCAAACGTAAGTGAGTCTGAAATGAACTGTTAAAGGATCCAGCTCATCCCCCACTACTGGGTAATCCTTTCTCACTCAACATCACTCTACCTGATTTACATGGCCTCCCCACATTTAGTGTTGCAAAGGTTAAAATAACACAAACGGCCTGGACTGTGCTGACAATTTCTATTGGCAGGTGGATCAAGTGTAGTATACAAAGTTCAGAGTTTATGGTTTACCAGTCTATGATCTCTTACTTGCCCCATCTTCGCCAGGTCTTCCCAATGGGCCTGGAGGACCAGTTAGTCCAATCGACCCATTATCTCCAGAAGGACCTGGTGATCCAGTATCCCCTCGAGGACCTATACAGGATAATAGGAAATGGCAAGTTAAAACCTTGTGCAATTGACAGCTTTTAAGATGCAGCTAGTTTAAAATGCAGTTGAAATGATGATTTGGGAGCCATTCATAATTAAAATACATCACCTTTTCTTTATCAGACTGGTTTCAATGAGAATTAACTTACTTATAAAGAAGTGGAATGGCGTTGCTTTTACCACTGGAACCCTTCCCTTTTATTACATACATTATTTTAAATCTTGTGCCATTTAGCACAAGATATCTATTTGTTATGTATTGAAAGATGGCCACAAAAGTGTTTATCCAAAATAAATAAATAAAGTTTATAAACAGAAAATGCCATTACCAGATGTTGACTACGTATATAAAAGAAAGCCATTTTCTAAATTAAAGCACATTATTAATATAATCCTAGGTGAATGACCCAAGAACAGAAGTATTATTTATTATTATTATAGCCATACACCAATAAAATACCATTTATATCTGATCCCACACAGCTGAAAAACACTGAGGGCATATGTACACTAGGAAATTATTTCGAAATAACTTATTTTGAAATAATAGCTCCTGAAATAACCATTTCAAAATAGTGGGTCCACACTACAGGGGAGCCTTGAAATTAATCCGAGGTAGATTCCCTTAATGTGGGTGCACTACCTCAATTTAGAGCGCCAGGAAACACTGGGAAGTAATCACTTTGAAGGACTCTGGGGAGTAGTTATTTCCAAATAGCAGCAGTGGAGCATCCACACTACCGGTATTTCGAAATAACTATTTCAAAATAAGCGTTATTCCTCATGGAAAGCAGGAGTTATTATTTCGAAATAACAGGCTTGGTAATGTGGATGCTCCACTTGTTGTTTCAAAATAAGGGGAGTTATTTCGAAAACTCCCTAGTGTAGACCAGGGCTGAGTTTTAAGCTGGAATAGCAAAATACTGATATAAATTCTACTCTCAGTTAACATTCAAATAACCTCACAAAGCCCCCATTTCAATAAAGCATTTAACCACATGCTTAATCTTAAATCTCATTTAAGCACAGGCCAGTGAAAACAATGGAAAGACAACTATTTACTTCTACTGCCTTTGGATCAGGCTCTTGCTGAAGAGAAGTACTCTGCAGAATTGGGGCTTGAGTGGGGGCGACAGTGCATCAATGGGAGCAGAACTGGTCCCACTGTATATTCTGAGTTTGTCTGCACTAAAAAACACACACATAATAACAACCATTGCAGAGTCTCAGAGCCTAGATCTACAGAGCCAGTCTTGCACTACAGCACTAAAAATGTCAGTGTAGATATTTCTGTGGAGATGGAACATGGACTCTGAAATTTGGCTCCCTCTCAAAATCCAGCCTAAGTGGGAATATCCACACTGCTATTTTTAGCACTGTAATGGGGTCCCTGGGAGCCTACGTCTGCAGACACAGGCTCTGAGACTCATGTCTTGGCCTTTTCTTGCTGTGTAGATGTACCCACTGCATGGGGAAGTTAATTCTTTGTTGAAATGAATCTCTGTATGTGTCTATTGCATGAATCTTGCAAATAAGAGATCATTTTAATTGCCAATGATAATGCTGTATTAAGCATATTATTCTGTTACAGGTTAGCCAGCATATAAAACCATACTGAAATATAAAATATACATTTTGAAATTTATGCTAATATGGTACAGTTTTTAAAAATGGAGAAGCCCAGAAATTCTGGCCCTATCAAAGTCAATGGGAGTTTTGCTGTCAAGTTCAATACAGTGAGGATTTCAACCAAAGAATGCAACCCCAGACTTCAGTTGATTCTAAAAATTCACGTTATGGCAATTGTGAATGTAAGAATTCAGAAATGCAATGGGAGATGTGCTCTGCTCATCTGCAGGCCAGTTCTGGTTCTCTTCTTCCCAGCTTTTTTCTAAATATGCTTAGATCTAAGAACCAGGAATAAACTGACAGATCTGGGTGTGTTTGTGTGTGCTCTGAGGTCCTGCAAGCATGTGTTTAATCTGAAATACATGCTTAGGGCCAAATCCTGTTCTTATACATCCTATGAATTCCACTGACACCAACAAAATATAGGGAATGGTACAGTGTGGCCAGTAAAAATGCAGTGTTGTTAGGTGCTTAGGGCACTCATCAATTCGTTTCAGCACTTCAGAGCACAGAATAATTAAAAACCAAGTGAAACCTTTCATAGCAACAGGTGGTGTTCCAAAAAATCCAGGCAGGCCTGGTTGCCCTCGTTCTCCACGATCCCCCTGTAAGAAATCATTACGTTTAGTGACAGCAGAGTGCAGTTTGACACCATGTAACTAAATGTGGTATGAAAATCCATTCACACAAAGGGGCATGGCAACCTTACTTCTGATGTCTTAATTTCTGAGGCCATGTCTATATAAAACGGTGGATTGATGCTGTGGAAGTCGATCTTCCAGTGTTCGATTTAGTGGTTCTAGTAAGGACCTGCACGCCCCCTCGACTCCAGTATCTCCCACAGTTGCAGTCCCCACTGTGAGGATGCCAGAGAAATTTGGCTTAAGGTAAGTCGACTCCCACTATGTTATTTACATAGCTGAAGTTTCATATCTTAAGCTGACCTTCCAGTTTGGTATAGGCCTGCCCTGAGTGGTTGACTCTGAAACCTTAACATTTAAAATTTATTTTTAATTTTTTAAAAAGTACTATAAAAAACTACTCAATATCTTTGAGGTATCGGTGGCTAACTTGGATAAATTACTGAAATGTGTTTTGTCTACTTGAATTTTCAGAGCTCTGACAGTCAGATCTGGTTACATTAGTATACTGCATTAAGTACAAGTGATACTGAGTCAGTTATAGGATCTATAGCACATTATTATAATATACTAGGCTTATTATAATATACTAGAGGGCAGTGCCCCCGGCTTGCTACAATTGCCAATCCCCCTCTCTCAGGCTACTGGGGAGGGCCAGGCTGAGGCGTGGCAACCCTGGCCTGCCCCAGCTCTCCCCATTTCAGCTGCCAGGGAGTTAGACTGAGGCCGCAGCTGGCCCGGCTCTCTCCCTCCAGCTGCTAGGGGGTTGGGCTCTCTCCATGCGGCTGCTAGGAGGGGTTGGGCTAGGCTGAGGCAGAGCTGACACTCTCCCCAGTGCCAGGAGGGGCCGGGTCGAGGCTCTTCACCCTACTCCCCTCACTGCTGGGGAGGGTCCAAGGTTGCTCCAGCCCTGGCTCTTCCCCCCTTCCCCAAGGCCGCCCAGGCTCTTGGGGGCCCCTGTAGTCCTTTCCCCCCACCCCGGTTACTGGGGAGGGCCCTGGGCAGGTCCGGCTCTCCCCAGCACCCAGCGGCTGAGGGTGCCCCAGCCCTTGCACCCACCTGGCTGGCCCCAGGGGCCTGGCAGCTTCCTGCAGGGGAGGAGGGCAGGAGAGAGCCCCACCCCACAGCAGCACATGCATGCTTCCCTGCAAGCCAAATCTGGTGTGGAGTCTTGGGGCCTTCTCCTCTTCCCAGCCCTCCACTGCAGGAAGCTGCCGCTGGCACTCTAATCTTGCAAGGGGGGAGAAGGGTTCGAGGCTGGAGCGCCAGGCAGGAGGCAACCCGAACACCTGGCCCGAGGCAGGAGGAGATGCCTCGCTGGGTCCCGGAGTGTTGGGGCCCCAAAGGGCAGTGAGAAGCTACTGCTGCCACCCCTGGCCCACCTCTGCAGGGGAGCCAGGGCCAGTGGGGAGCCCAAGGCACCCCCCTAGGAGGGGTTGGGGGGAACCCTAAGCTATGGTCACTGCTTCCCTTTCTGCAGACTCTGCTCAGGCTAGGGGGTGGGGCGACACACAGTGATGTGATGACATCACTCTGTCGCCGCACAGTAAAAGGTTTTTTATATAGAAAGAGATTTAATAATATTCACATTTAGCAATTAAAATGTAGTTATTTGATTTAACATTTTATACAAGAATGGGAAATGTTTTTTTCATAATGACAGGCAAACACTGACAATAAAGCAAAAAGATTTTCATCCTGAAAAAAAAAAAAAGAAAATATAATAGGCTTATTCCTCTGCTTTCAAATCTGCAAACTATTTAAGATCTGCTAAAATATATTTAAGGCTATTTGCTGACAGTAAATATGTATATAATATTTGGACTAGAGTAGATTGATTTCTACAGTACATTTAGGAAGATACAGTTCCAACCCTTTAATTCTTACAAGGTAATTTTAGAATGACAGAATGAATGGAGAGAAGCAGGCTGAGGTCATGTAGTTACTTGTAAAATCTTTGCAACATGAACTAATTTTTGTTCTCTGTTTGTAATGGGCAATGGAGCCTTAGTCCATTATTGGGGCTCCTATCTGCTACAACAATACAAATAATAACGTGGATTTTAGATGTGTGCACCATGATGATTCAATCAAAATTTGTCTGTTTGTTAATCCTTATTGCTGCCTCATTTGTTGCAGACATCATAAAAGGAGTAATTTGAATGTGGAGCGAGGGCTGTGGTTTGACAAGCTAGTACACTGAAATGATCTTAGCTGATCAAAACATAAGGATTTCTGCACTTTTACCTTTATGCCTGCATAACCAACATGACCAGGAACACCAGGAACTCCACCTTTCCCCTAAAACCAATGACAGAAACATCTCTGTGTATTAATTCAACAGAACTATGTGCCATACACTTAAATATTTACTAGAAATTAGTCAATTACCATACAATACTATGACCTGTTAATAATTTTGCATTGTTTCATAGCACTTTATAAGATTTGGTTTTGTCAATGATACATTTTTATGGGCTCTCTTATGTTAAAAGATAACTTAACTGTTACCTAGTTATTTTGAGAGTGCCTAGGGACCCACTGTAGCAGAAGAACAGCACAAGCTTGTTAGTGGTGCATGTCCTTGCTGCAAGCAGACAACTATTGCCTAATCCTGCTGATTGGTTGCTGAGTGGTCAACCCTTAACAACAACCATGAGGTGGGAAACAGCATCATTTCAGCTCCATCTGAGGCCAGAGTGCCTCCTTTCTTGATCAGGTCTATTAATATACCCACCCAACAGGCTACAATGGGTAGAGAGTGGGTTTAATTCATTAGCCATGTATGAAGGCAAATAACGCAAGCAAGATAAATACTTGGGCATGCAATTGAGGAGTGAATAATTTGTGCAGAAGTACAATTCATGATTAGTGTAACTGTGGCCTGAATTAGATTTAGAGAGTACAGCTGGAAGGAAAAGGAGAAAGATTACGTAAATATAGGTGTGTCCACTCTACTTTAAATCTGGTACGATGCATAGATTCAGAACCCAGATTTACAGCAGACTATATTGAAAACTGCCATCTCCTCAACCAGAAGACCATATAATGTCAAAAGAAAATGTAGGTGTAATGTCAAAAGAAAAAGTGACAAGCCACCATGCTATGCCTGTGTCATTTGTGTTTTTGATCACCTTACCTTTATTCCTGGAAAACCTACAGCTCCACAGGAACCAGGGCTACCCTAATAAAAGCAAGTAGAATGAAAACCAAAACAGAAACTAGTCTTACATTACTGCTTGTATCTATTTCCAAATTGATTAATTAAAAGTTCATTCTTAGTTTTTTCACAGAAACTTGTGTATTTATTGGCTATAATATTCATCAGGATCTCATTTCTGCAACATTTTTTCAAACTTAAGGGTGGGCATGACTTTGAACAATGGCTCAAAGTCAAATTAGATCAGAACCTATTCTAATTTTTACTATACTGTGTTATAAAGAGCCTTAGAAAAATCTGATGTGAGAAATACGATAAACACGAAAACCTTGTTTTCAGACTCAAAGTATGCTATATATAAAACTAAGATTAATTTTAAGCATCCTAAATTATTATAATAAATTATCCTAAAATATATAAACTAACTATGATGAGTACTTGACATTTTTTATTCTGAAGTGTCCTTACCTGCATTCCAGGGACTCCAGGAATACCTTTTTCACCCTTTTCTCCATTTCCAGGTGCACCCTATTATCATTCAAAACACTTTGTTTAAACAGATTACCCAAACAAGACAGTCATAGATAATTTATAATGTGACCATGGGCAGAAAAAGTAAAAACACATAGGCTACGTCTAGACTGGCATGATTTTCGGCAAATGCTGTTAACGGAAAAGTTTTTCCGTTAAAAGCATTTAGGAAAGAGCGTTTAGATTGGCACGACGCTTTGCAAAAGCACTTTTTGCGGAAAAGCGCCCGCGCTAATCTAGATCGCTTATGCAAGAAAGCCCCGATCGCCATTTTAGCCATCGGGCCTTTTTTGCGCAAAACAATTCTGGGTTGTCTACACTGGCCCTCTTTCGCAAAAGCATTTGCGCAAGAGGGCTTTTGCCTGAACTGGAGCATCGTTGTATTTGCGCAAGAAGCACTGATTTTGTACATTACAAAGTCAGTGCTCTTGCGCAAATTCAAGCGGCCAGTGTAGACAGCAGAAGCGCCAGTGTTGCCTGCTTTATGAAAAAAAAAAAAAAAAAAAAAAAAAAACTTGCCAGCCTAGACACAGCCATATAGTCATGTTATAGATTTCATCTACAACCACTAGTTAGCGCCAGAGAGCTTACGCTGACTTGACATTCCCTCTATCCCAGGGTCCATTGCCTTTTGTTACCCAGGAGTAGACATACCTGTTTTCATCTTTTAACATCTCATTTTAACATGTTCTCAAAGAGGATCTTTCTAGCTAAGAGTAATCTTTGGGATTTGTAAGGGAGCAGCCCATCTGCCAGTTATAAAGCAACAGGAACATGATTTATTTATAAAATTATTAGCAAGGAGGGATAATGCACAAGAAACAAGTTTTTTAAAAATAATTCATAAAGAGAAAAGGCAGTTCTTACCCACAACTACTGAAGCCCCAATTTTGCCTACCAAACCTATATGGAGTAGTCCCAGTGACTTGCTTTTCTATGTAGCAGGAAATGGCCAAAAGCAAAAGGGGCTGGGTTCAATGTACAAAAATTTAATACTCTGGACCAATCTTACTTCTCAGCAACTGTGCCCACTCTCCCCTCCCTTTCCTTTGCCCTCCAAAAAAGATCCTGGACCTAAGAATTGTCTCTTCTTCCATGAGGCCTGATGAATTTCCTTTCACTAAACATGTCAATGCTCTCTGCTCCCTGGCTGTTACTTCCCAGCAGCATGGGGCAGAACAACTGCTAAAAGAACTATGTTGGGAGGGAGGAAGAAGAGGGGCTAGTAGGGCAGTGCACAGGATCTATCCCTCCCAACTGACAACTTTGCCATGAGCTTTCCTGAGGATCCTCAGGACCTGGAGAGTTGGGGGACTTCCTCTCTGATGCGCTTCACCTCTAAAATCCCAATCCTACTGCAAGGGACAAATCTGGAGTCCCTTCTCCTCCCCTGCTTTCTAACTGGAAAGAGACTGGCATGCCTGTGTGTGGCAACATTTGAGAGTCAGCTGTAAAAGACATTTTTGGCAGACAGATTTTTCCAGAACATTCTGCAATATATGTTTTCACATTGGTTTCCATGAAGATTAAATTCTGCAATATAATGCTGTGACATTTCCCAAGTCAATCACTCATAGAAAAAGAGTGTTTAGCAACACAAAAGGGAACTCTGCCAACATCATTTAGGAATCAGAGAATGATCAAAACAAACGTTTAGGGCTGAAAAAGATCTTGGGAGGTCACTTAGTCCATTCCCTTACCCTGTGGCAGATCCAAGTAAACTTAGACCATCCGTGACAGACATTTGTATAACCAGTTCTTTAAAATCTTCAGTGATGAAATTCTGCAACCTCCTTTGGTAACCTATGGCAATACTTAAATATCTTTATTGCTAGAAGGAAAGGGAACAATGCAGAACAAAATATGTCACTTACTTTGGGTCCAGGTGATCCTTTGGGTCCTACTATCCCTGGCATTCCTTTTACACCCTAAATATAAATATGCAACATTTTTTCATCTTAGCATGCAGAAGATATTTAAGACTTGCATAACTCCTGAAGTTTTGTTATGTTTTGAAAATTGGCTGTAAATATGGGACCTTGTTATTCATGCAGACTGCAAATGGCATGAGTGTAGTCAAAAAAGCTTGTAATCATGGGTGGAGGTAATAAAGGCAATGGAAGGCAATCCCTTTCCAAATAGTCATGACTGGATGCTCTCTAGGGAGCCTGCTGAGGCGGGAGGTAGGGGGCGGGGCTCTGGCATTGGGGCTATGCTACCATGTGCAGAGGAAGGGGGAGAATGAAGTGGCATCAGTTGGCAGAGCACGGGGGCTGGTGGCAGGGTGCTGGGGAAAGGTGGGTTGCCAGGGGTAGGCTGGCCGGAGGTCCAGTTGGGCTGAGAAGGCTGGGGCCATGGGACGGGGAGGTGGGACTGTGTGGCATTCTGGGGGCAAGCTGGAGCTGTGTAGCTTCCTGACAATGGAGAGAGGCACTAGCTTTGCGGAGGGGCCAGCAGTCATAATGGAGGGGTCTGACGATGCAGGGCAGGGCCTTGGGTGGAAGAAGTGGGGCTGGGGCTTGCCTCCCCAAGCCAGCCATTCACCCACTGCCCATGCTTGTAATTACAAAGCCAATTTCTGCCCTCAGTCAGAATCACACTGCTGTAACTGAGGATAAAATTACTGGGAGTGATGCATAGCAGGAAAGATCCCTGTTTGACTCTCATTTCCCAGGTGGAGTCTGCAGACCTGGAACGGACCCTTACAATATGTGCTAACTGCTTATGCTAAACAATCTCCTCCATCTTGCACTTTGCTCTGATGTGAGGAGTTCCCTTCCCAGACCTGAAGGAGAGCAGAGCTCTGTGTAGCTTGGAAGTTTGCCTCTCTCACCAACAAAAGATATTATCTCACCCAGTTGTCTCTGCAGAGCTGGCATTTAGCAAAAATATTTCCTTTCATTCATATATAATGTTAATTAAATTTGATCGTCACTGAAATTTCAATACAGAACTCCACAATACAATTTTTACAATTGCTTTTTAGACCAGAAGTGCATTTTAAATGTTTTAGAATCTGCAGCAAAGGAGTCTCCATGATTCTGTAAAGTGCTAAGATTATTCTATCCATTTTGAGTACCTGGAGTGCTACAACTCTAGCCAATCTGTTACAGGGAAATTTCTCTAAATACCATGATTTCACATTCAAAAATAAATATGGGGAACAAGCTTATTTTTCGTAAGTAATATATCAAAGTTGGATGCTTGATAGTTTGACCTGTCTTCAGCAGAGCCTCAAACTTGTTGAAGAACTCTAATACATCTCTCTAGTAAGTACAAAGGTCTATGGAAGTGACTGAAACTGTGAGATCGGTATGGAAAAGGGATTCAGTGCCAGAGATAATGTGTCTTGTCAAAGATGCCTGAGTTAATGAGGGTATGTCTATACTATGCAGCTTTTAGCAATAAGGTTGTGTTGACACAGCCCTGTCACTAAAAGTTGGGTGTGTGTGAATGCGATTGGTCAGCACTTTTGCACTTGCAGCAGTGAAAATTTGTAATTTGGGGGGTTGGGGAGTTAAGAACCATGAATGCCAAAAGTTTCTGTCAATCAATTACAAGTGTAGATACAGCCTCAGTGAGTTTTTGCTGATGGGTATATATTCAGCCCGCTCTGAGGCAATCTGTCCATGGTGCAGAGGGGAAAGATGTAAAAAGAGAAATGGTACAGAGGTCTTCCCTGGATAGAAGTAACACAATGGCTAAACTCAGAGGGGCTGACAGACTCACCCTGGGCAAGGTGGGTCGGGGGAGGCTCCATGCCTCTGGAAGGGGCAGGGCCTCATATGGAAGAGGCAGGGCTGGGGCTACCTTCTCCCAGGCAGCCTCAGCATTGGCCGAACACACCACGCCTATCCCCCCAGGCAGCCTCAGTGTTGGCTGAGAACTACTCTAGGCAGCCCTCAGTGCTGCTTGGAGCATACTGTGTGCTGCTCCAGTGGCGATTTAAAGGGCCTAGAGCTCCAGCCACCACTACCAAAGCCGTAGTACCAGCAGTGGCAGTGGGGAGACGCAGGCCCTTGGGAATCACCAGGCCCCCGGGGTAGCTGCCTCTTTCCTCTTCTCCGCTATCTGCACATCCCGCATCGGTGGGCCTGGCTGGCCTGGATAATAGTATTTTTAGTGATGATGGTGGAACATTTCTCAATAATGATCCTTAATATAAAATCTGTAAAAAATGCATCTTGGGATAGCACCTCCAGTAAACTGAGTACAGTCATGTTTAAAAACAGACTTTAATTTGCAAACCTTTTCTCCTTTAACCAGGTGAGAACCAGGAGGCCCAACCAGCAATGGCTGTCCTGGAGATCCAGGCGGTCCAAAATCACCCTATTAAAGACAGAGAAGCAGTAGAAATGGACATCTGGTTCAACATGCTGGCTCTGCAAGGTTCCAGGACATTTAAATCTCCTAGTTACAACACAAACATCTCTACTCTCATTGAACAAATGCTTCTGCTGGTTTGTGGGTACAAAGAGCTCTGCAAATTCCTGTCAGCCACCCAACACTCTTTAAATCCATGAAAGGTAATGGTCCTGTAGTGAGCAGGGGTGGCTGCTCACTGACCCCGAGGGGGAAGAACCCCTCTTTGAGCCTGGGTGGGCCAAGCCGGGTCCTGCCCCTTTAACTCCAGAGAGGCCAAGGGGCAGATCAGGGAGCATAAAAGCCCATCCCAGGAGCTCAGTAGGGCTCCAGCTGCCAGAGAAAACAGAGGCCTGCCCCTGAGCTTTCAAGCCAGGAGGGCCCGGAGGACCTTGCAGAGGCTGAGAACTGGCCTGGATCACCGGGCCCTTACTCCGAAGAGACCTTCTACACCCTGCCCAAGAGTTCAGACTACCATGACCCCAAGGACCAGCAGCCAGCGTGGAGCCAGGTAGATGCGGGGGGGAGTTAGGAAGTGTCCCAGGGGAAGCCGACGACTGTCAGGGTGATCTCATGACATTTTAGAGTGTGTCAATGTGTTGTGGGCCAGATCCCTGCTGACCCCAGTGGCAGCCAGGGCTGTCACTGCTAGGGCCCTGGGCCAGGAGGCGGTGAAGTAGGGAGGGCCCGCATCCCCCCTTCTACCCTACATACCAGGTAGCAGTCTCCCCGTCCCCGCTCATGCCTAGGGAACTGTGTTTGTTTGCTGCCCTGCCCTGAATTAGGGCCTGGGCCTCAGGGATGGCTTTACCATGAGGCGAACTGAGGCGGCCATCTCAGGTGCCAGACTGGGGGCAGGGGTGCCACTAGGACCCAGAATGTAGAAAATTGTCTGCTGCTGGTGCATATGTATTCTCTCTCCTCTAGATGCACAGAGATGGTGGAGCGCTGTGCTGGAGGAAGGAGGGCACAAGAGACATAACAGGCAGGCAGGAGAAAAGGTGAGAGGGAATAACAGAAAGCGGCAGCAGCTGCAGTGAGAGAGGAGGAGGAGCCTCTTATGTACTTCTCTAGCACCCCCAGGAGCCTGGACTGATTAACACCAGCTTCTCAGGGAGCTTCCCGTTTCCTGCTGCTTCCCTGAACCCACTTGAGGAGAACAGGCAGTCAACTGAAGTAGTAGGAGCCAGTTAGGCCCTTAAGATGCTGATATCTTCCCTCACCCAGGCCCTGCTACCAGCCTGCTTATTTGTCCCATTCAACTGAGTATTGAGAGCCACTATAGCTGGCACAGAACAGCAGTCATGAGTGAAAGAAGAAAACGCCCCTCTGGGGCAGCATTCAGAAAAAGAAAACAAGCAAAGGAAGCTTTTCTGTCTAAGCAGGAAGGAGCTTAGACACAAATGTTCACGGTGAGCCTTCCGGCCCCAGTGAGGATGTGAGTGGTGAGGAGATGCCTGATCTTCCAGTTAGTCAGAGTGCAGGTGACCTGGCAGCTACTGCAGCATCCATATCTCCATCTCAAATGGATGTAACCATGCGCATTCCTGAAGAAAAATGTAAATCAGAGAAGAGTGTGGTGGAGGTGCAAGAAACAGCTGCTGCTGAGTTTAGTTCCTTAAGTCTAGATGATCCAGGACTGTGGACCCACTTGAGCAGTAGCCTGAGGGACTTCCTTGTACTGCATGGGCCACAGCAAGTAAAAAATTTCATGTTCCCCAAAGACAATGAAAATAGAAGTTTCCATCCAACACATTACTGGCGTGAAATCCCCAATGGTGACAAAGTGGAGAGGCCATGGCTTATGTACTCAAAAACCCAGAATGCTGCATACTGTTTTTGTTGCAAACTCTTCCAGTCTAATGTTCCAGCCACATTGGGTTCTACAGGAACAAAGAACTGGAAAAATCTGGCTAGAAATCTGGCATGCCATGAGAAGGCAGAAAATCACCAGAGCGCATTCCATAGGTGGAAAGAGCTTGAGATGAGACTAAGGTTAAAGGCCACCATAAATGATCAGCATCAAGAGAAGATTGCATCAGAATCTCTTTACTGGCAAAATGTTCTGAAAAGGCTCATTGTCATTGTGAGAGTGCTTGCTACCCAAAACCTAGCACTGCGTAGCACTTCAGATCAGCTGTATGTGCCAAACAATGGAAACTTCCTTAAAATTGTGGAGCTGATGGCTGAGTTTGATGCTGTACTCCAGCAGCATCTAAGAAGAGTCATCACCCAAGAAACGTACACACACCACTACCTTGGAAAAACAATTGAAAATGAGATCATACAGTTACTGGCAACAAAAGTCAAACATAAGATTGTGGCAGATCTGAAGTAAGCAAGATATTACTCTGTTTTTCTGGACTGCACACCTGACATCAGCCATACGGAACAAATTACTTTAATGGTGCATTCTGTAACAACAACAGAACCTAGTGAAAATGTCCCTGCAATGGTGACTGTCAGAGAGCATTTTCTAGAATTTATTGACATTGATGATACTACAGGAGCTGGTATGACAAATGTGCTTCTTAAAAAGCTGGAAGATACGGGAATTGCGATAGCTGACATGAGAGGTCAGGGCTATGATAATGGTGCCAACATGAGAGGAAAGAACAGAGGAGTGCAGACTCAAGCTTTTTTTGTCCCATGCAGTTCTCATTCATTGAACTTCTAGTGAGGCTGCTAAATTTTTTAATGTAATTCAAAGCATCTATGTCTTTTCTCTGCATCAACTCATCGATGGCACATTTTGAAGCAACATCTGGGAACATCCTCTCTGACATTGAAACCACAGAGTGCCACGCGATGGGAAAGTCGAGTGGAGGCGATAAAGCCTATCAAACACCAAATAGGGAAGATAGATGATGCCACATGGAGGATAATGCTATGACAGTAACTGTTTGTGGAAGAACAGTGGCAGAGGGAAATGGAATCACCAGAAATATACATAACTTCAAATTTCTGTGTGGCTTAGTGTTGTGGTATGACATACTGTTTGAAATAAATGTTGTAAGCAAGAGACTCCAAGGTGTTGACCTTGATATATCTGGAACAATGGAACAACTGGACAAAGCAAAGTCATACCTACAGTCTTACCGGACAGATGAGGGATTTCAAAACGTTCTGAAGAGTGCACAGAAGTTGGCAGAGGAACTTCACACTGAAGCTATTTTCCCACCCATTCAAGAATACAAGAGTCACTGAAGAAGACATTTTGATTACGAGGCATGGGATAATCCCATAAGAGACCCCAAACAACAATTCAAAGTTGAATTCTTTAACCAGGTGCTAGATTGTGCAATAAAGTCAGTTGAAGAACGTTTCATGCAGCTCAAGGAACACAGCAGTATATTTGGGATGTATGATATTCCAAAACTCCTCGCTATACCTGAAGAAGACCTACACCAGCAATGCAGGGCACTAGAGACAGTGTTGACACATGATGACATGCGCGATATTGATGCGAGTGATTTAGGTGATGAACTGAAAGCCCTTTCAAGATACATTTCAGCAGGATCAGCTCCAAAGGCTGGAATATATGTACACAAATAAGATGACCACCCTCTTTCCAAATGCTTTTGTTGCTCTGCGCATACTTCTACCACTTCCTGTAACAGTTGCCAGTGGAGAACGCAGCTTCTCCAAGCTGAAGTTAATAAAAACACATCTACGCTCCACAATGACACAAGAGAGGCTGGTTGGCCCAGCAACCATCTCAATAGTGCATGAGCTGGCCCAGACTGTGGACCTTCAGGAAGCAGTTCAAATCTTTGCAACCAAGAAGGCACGGAAAGCACCACTTTGATTATTCAAACAGATAAAAATGCCAGTGTTTACTATGCAGACAAGAAAAGTTACATTTGCTGTTCAGGCGTTTGAAAGTTAAGTGTTACTTAAAATTTTTGAACAAGGCATTTTAAGTTGTTAGTTCTCCTTTATTGGGGTAGGTAGCAGAGCAGTACCATGAGAGGAGTAGAACAGGAAGAAGGCAGAATTGAGACCTTTCAAAGTTTTGGCCCAAGTGAGGCGGCACGGGGGCATCATTTGAGCTCCCTGCCTCAGGTGCCAAAATGTTGTGGGCCGGGCCTTACTAATTGTGGGACTGTGTTTGCTTTGCTGCCCTGCCCTGCACAAGAGCCTGGGGCCTTATTGACTGGGGGGGACTGGGTTTGCATTGCTGCCTGCCCTGCCCTCAAGCCCCATGAACCTTTACTTACAGGCCTGAGCACAGGTCAGGGGCCCAGGACTAAGACAGCCAGCTTACAGCTCCCTATATCCATTACAGGAGTTCATACTGTAATATAGTATACTATACCCTAGTACTTGAAGCACCAATGAAATCTGAGAGACTTCAAGCAGGTGTGCAGTCTGCCTATTCAGCTCTCTGTGCAGGATCAGGACACTGTGTAAAACTACATGGACAGCTGTAACTAACGATAGGAACCATCTGCTAAGTATATGGACTATGTATTCTCCTAAGAGAACATTTAATTCTACACTCAAGCAATTTTTAATACCATTAATTGTTTACTTACCGGCTCCCCCTTTTGTCCCTCCACTCCAACCCCTGGATTGCCCTAATGAAAAAATTCAAAACAATGGATGATGAGTAAAAATATTCACAAAATACTTGCATAATAATTTAACAATTTCAGTTTTTTTAAACATTGCTATAGTCACACAATACCGTAAACGTCCACATAAGTATACATTTCACTGCAACTGTACCAATCCCATGGAAAACAGACACTCACCTGTTCACCTTGCAAACCAGGAAGGCCTGGAACACCCTTTAAAAAAGAGAGTCAGACAACTTAATATTCTGACTTGAGGGCACAGCTTTGCACTAAGAATGATCCAGAACTGCACCTTCCTAGAGGAAGCAAAATTTCTCCCACAAGTCACTTGAGGTGCATTAGCTATGTGCCTAGACTAGAGCCTCACTTCCCTATGGAATGATGGTGCAACCCCTCATGGCTAGTTATTCCACTTGTCTGCCCTCAGCAGTTTGGTGCTCTGGCTCCATAACTTCCCTTTTCCGGCTCTATACCTTCCCTCCCTCCTTCAGAGCTTTGTTTGCAAGGGAGGAGTCGGAAGAGAGTATTACCCAAACTCCCTGTACCTATGGCCTGTAATTCTGCCTGGATCTTACCTGTGTGTGCACAGACATGTGGAAAAAGGCCTTTATACTCTCATTCTCCCACTGCAGATGAATGTAAGGGCCAGAAAGCATCAGGCCCTTTAATTAACAACCTTATACCAAATGCTTAGGTGTGAATTTACATTGGGGCTGAATTTTTTTGGTTGAATTTATATATAATCGCAAAATGCAGCATTATGTAACAGTGCCAGTCTTACTTGCAAGCCTGGTTGGCCTGGGAATCCATATGGGCCCCTTGGTCCCCTATTGCCTCTAGGTCCCTGAAAAAGAGGGGAAAAGGTGTATTTGTGAAAACATTAGCATCTTCATTGTTTCCTCATATCAAATTACTTAACATGTCTCACACTGATTCCCAATTCTCATTAAGCTCCTGAATGCTATATTGCTTGGACTCCATCTATGTCCCATTGGCATTGTTCTGGTCATGTACAACTGGCAGCCTGGTGCTTTTATTTGGCTGATGTCCTAGAACAACTCCTAGGTCATGTAGTGCAGACACTAGCTAATAATAGTTATGCATATTAGTATATAATACATTATATGTACTATATAATTAGTGTACATTTATACTAGTATGTAGTATTGTTGTTTGTGGTGGTGATGTAGCTGTGTTGGTCCCAAGGTATTAGAGAAATGAGGTTGGTGAGGTGGTATTTTTTTATTGGACCAACTTCCGTTGATGCAGACAAGCTTTGGAGTTAACACCGAACTTTTCTTCAAGTCTGGGACAGATAGTGTCACAGCTAAGTACAAGGTGGAACAGATTCACAAAATGATCACTCCTTATCTGGCTTCTCAGTCCTCATCCTCAAAGGAAACTTGCATAGCACTTTTCAAAAGATGAGTCTGGGAGCTTAAATTCATAACTTTGCTAGACACTAAGATCATAAGCTAACGAAGACAGTATATTGATGGTTTATTACAACAATCTATACTTCTACTAACCTTTTTTGTCAAATGACTGCAGAGGTGGGCTACTTCACCTTTAATGATCTCTTACAAAATGTGTCACTATTTATGCTAAGCAATCTGTTCTGCTTTGTATTTAGCTGTGATAGTGTGAGTACCTTTCCCAGACCTGAAGGAGAACTCTGTGTAGCTTGAAAGCTTGTCTCTTTCATTAAAGACATTACCTCTCCCACCTATCTTTCTAGTACATACTAGTAATGTATATAAATGTGACAGGGTGTAACAAGCACACACTGGATCTGTAAGGGTTAACCAGGGCTACCTGGCCGAGAGAGCCCCACCCCCACAGCTCTGCTGAGCATGCTGCAGCTAGAGGACAGGTATAAAGGCGGGCGGAGCAACTCAGTCAGGCCAAATTCCAGGGTGCTCTGCACACTCTGGGTATGTCTAGACTACATGGCTCCGTCGACGGAGCCATGTAGATGAGGTTTCTAGATATAGGGAAATGAAGTGGCGATTTAAATAATCGCCGCTTCATTTACATCAAATAACTGCCCGCGCTGTGCGATCAGCTGTTTGGCGGCACAGCGTGGTAGTCTGACGCTCGCGATCGACAGGGAAGCCCTTGTCGACTGCCCCTTATGCCTCATGGCATGAAGTTTACCAGGGCGGTCGACAAGGGCTTCCTTGTTGACCGCGGAGCGCCCAGACTATCGCACCAGCCGCCAAACAGCTGATCAGGACAGCGCGGCAGCCATTTTGATGTAAATGAAGCAGCGATTATTTAAATCACTGCTTCATTTCCTTTTTTTGAGTACACTAATCTATATGGCTCCGTTGACGGAGCCATGTAGTCTAGACATACCCTCTGGGAAGACCATCAGTCCCACACAGGCAAGCCTGGCTAAGGTGGTCTGTTCTCTCTCCTATTGTCATACTTTTTCAATGAGACCATTCCTAAGTGAGGGTTACTCACTTTCAGTATATGGCAATAATGTACTCATACTACAGTATGTTGTTCAACAAAAACAAGCAAGTATGTGAGCTGAAGAAAGATACTTACAGGTATGCCAGGGAGCCCTGGTTCACCTCTTGCTCCCTGGAATGACAAGCATTTTGAATAAAGGGTCATACTTTCACTTATCACAGAATTATGAGCCAACAGGTGATTTTCAATATATTGAAAAAAATCATTTAAATAACATCAAGCTTTGGATTTAAAGAAGAATTTGATATTGCAAATATAATTTAATTATTGAAATACATTTACATATTTTAGAGACTCTTAATACATTTTATAATATCATCTACTTACTAAAGCTTTTAGTATTTTAAGGGAAGGCTGGCTTCCTAATGCCCAAATTTTCTTTTTGATCTCATAGTTAATTAAGACACAATGATGAATTGGTGACAGCACAATAATTTCCAGGGTAACAGACTGTATTGACATAGGAACAGAATTATGATGTCAGTACTGGATCAATGAAAAGGAATGATGGGACACAGAGAGCCTTTATGAAAACACAAAAATATCCAAAAATAAAGAAAATACAGAAAAAACATAACTGACTTCCGATACACGTGCACTGATGTGTCTCTAAATCATGGAACAGTTCTTAGGAGAACAGCTGAAGTCATGTATTTGATTATACTTTTGTTGATTTAAAAATATGCCCAAACTGCTTGCATGAAAAATGCCATAGTGAAAACTGGTGTTAGGAGCTCCAGACTCTTTGCTCAACAGTTTGACTATACTGCATTCACTTTAGGAACATCCCTACATTTAAACATAAGGTTAGGTAGAGTTTTTACTATTAGTCTAATTCCAGATGAAGATTAAATGCAAAAGGTCATGAGCCATAGACTGCATTCTGGTGTACCACTGCACAAGAGAATGGAAAAGACAAAACAACATTTTTCTGATCCGCACGAATCAAGACAATATCACTCCAGAGTACAAAGGACTAAGTCCATCAAGAGATGGGCAAGACTTCCATGGCAGGGCACTCCCTGTGTGTGCTGCTCTGCTGAACTCAGTGGGAGTTTTGTCATGGTTATAGGGCAGTGAAGGATTATCTTGAGATATAAAGGTCTAGATCCTGAGCTGATACAAGTCAGCATAAATCCAGTGAAGTCAATGGAACGATATAAATCTACATCAGTAAAGAATATACTCATAGGTTTGGTTTTTTCTTTTAAAGCATCATTAAAATGCTGCATTATCATGACATGGCCAATCCCACTATTTTACAGCTTTGCTTATCAGTATTTTGCTGGTTTGCTATTCTCCTCTCCCTCAGCCTCCATCTCTCTATCTGCTCTCTTTTAGATACCGAGTCTGCAAAGTAAAGTTAATTTGTGCATACATGGTTGAAGGATCGATGCCACAGCATGTAACCTCTTTTAGGGCAGTCTCCAGGCCTCCTTTTGTGTTTGAAAAACACCGAGTACAGAGTACTACTGGAATTAAGTAATGATAATTCAGCTTTTGTACCTTTGTAGAATTTTCCTTTACTGCACACGCTGTTAGCTTTAATGCCTAAGCATATATCCCTGGAAAGTTGGAGGGCAATTTACAGCTGTTGTGGGAATTTCCTTACTTTAGGACAATTAATATCTCAATCTGTATACTGTAGTTAACATATTTGCATTTACTTTCCATTTTAAAAATAGATAAATTAGATTTTATTCAACAATTTGGTGTTATTAAAATACTTATATTACTTACTATACATGTCTTCCTACATTTTATGATTATTTCCACAATAATATACTTACGGGATCACCTTTAATGAAATCTGAAATATACACAGAGTTTCCTTTTTCTCCTTTTTGCCCAAGAATACCCTGAAAAATCAATCAATAATTAAAATTAGATTATGTTCTGCAATAATACCAAGATCTGTCCTCAGATACTCTATACTGCTGTACTGTTTCAGTGATAATGTCTCAATTTTTATGGCATTCATACTAGGGATGTAAAGTCCCATTTAATCAGTGAACTGGTTAAAGTTACATTTATCCAATTAAGCAGGATCCTGTGGGCAGGGGCTGCTCCAGCCCAGCTGGATGTGGTGTGCCAGGTCTGGCTGGAGCAGCCCCCACCCCATGGAGCTGTCAGCTGCCAGCTCCCAGTTCGCAGTACTGCCAGCCGCTGGCCCTGTGGGGCTGCTGGCTAACCAGTTACCGGAAAGCTGTTAACAGTTCACATCCCTAATTAAGACTCTGTCTCCCAGCCATATTTAATTTCAATGGATACAGTGGCTACTGGCATATAAGTTCTTTACCTTCCCTAGACATTCATACCAGGATTTTTAAGAAGCCAGTTGTATCTTAAGATAGGAAATTTGGAAGTACCAACTGCTGTACCTAAAGAAACTTTAAGTCCTTCAATTATTAGTGTATCCAATTTTCAGTATATACCAAAAACAAACGTGACATCTAAGGGCTTAGTTTATCACAAAATTCTGTTCCTATGGCATTTGCTGTATAGTTGACACACGACTTTGCCGGTATTGGTATCCACACAATCTTACCCTGCTTTAGCAGGAACAGACGGAATTGCTCCTGCAAAACACAATGTCCATGCTTAATTAACTATGGGCATGATGTGTATATACAGAGAATGGATATATCAGAACAACTATCCTTGAGCTTTCCTCACGATTCAAAATCAAGCTTGGTGAAATCCTGGCCCTCCTGCTGTCGGTGAGAGTTTTGTTACTGGTGTCCACAGAACCAGGATATTATTTTATGGAACTTAAATATCCAGAATCTGTATGCAGTAACACACGATATCCTGGTCTTACATGGACATTCTAAAGCTTGAGGTTGGAAATGAACAGGAAAGTACCTATCTCATGAATGCTATAATAAACTGAAGAGCAGCAGCTGCATACAGCTGGAGGCAGCTGCAGGAGAATGGACCCATCAAACAGGTTGCTCTGGAATGGTCCAATTGAAAGCTACATTTGCTTCTGCCTTATTGCCACTTATATCTCTCAACAAATTCCAGGTCTGATTTTGTTTGTGCAACAAAGTATTTTTATTAAATGTATCTTGTCACCTTTTCAGCTTCTTAATCTGGGGTTTTGTGTGTTAACGCTTTAATTTTTTTCAACCACTTATTTTTTATTTGAAGGGACAATTACAGGTATATATTTAAGATAAGTGAAATTACCATGTATTTATTTTATAGACAAAATTATACAGGAACATGATGTAAATGGACAGGAACAGGGAAATTAAAAGTCCATTGTGGTACTTGTAGTTGGTAATCAGGTTGGTATTTGGGGCAATAAATCAATTAATAAGTTGGTGAATCAGTCTATATACAAAACTTGGTGTGGCATTATCATACTTGAACAGATAATTAAGATCTTTGTTTTGACTTTGTCATGTTTTCCTAAAAAGCCTCATTTCTTGGTGTGCGTATTTTAATTTGGATCCCAAGCTGTGTGTGTTGTTTTATGTTCTTTTATATGCTGTGATAGGTCTGCTAAGGCTCAGATTTTCTAGAACCAGCAGATTCAGGCTCTAACTTTGTTCTAAGTCTCAATTTAGCAATTCTGTGCTTTTGCAGAACATCAAAAACTATGTCAGATCCTCTGCTGGTATAAATCAGCATAAGTTGTATTGCTGTCACTGGAGCGCTACCTTTTTCCACCAACCAAGGATTTGGTTCTGAGATTTTAATTTACTTTAGCCAGTATTAAAATATTGGAATAATTTAAATTCAGACATACTTTTTTTTCAGAGGGAAAGGCTAGTAATCTTAGAGATAATTTTAAATATTTCATTTTTATAAAATATACCTCAGGGTCAGACTGTGGCTGGCTATTACATGGGGGAACATAAGATGATGGTGTGCGTCTCAAGTTATGTGTACATGCCATGCTTATTTTAGTGGCATATGGTATACCAGGCCTATATGCAGGGTTGGGGGTGCAAAGGCTGTGAAAGCACCCCCTTGGTTCCCCAAGTAAGCATGATCCAGCCAGCCAGGGAAAGGCAGGAGTGGAACATTACCTGAGTCTCCTTCCCCCATGCTCTGACCAGCTGGGGGAAGGCCGGGGCTGATTTCCTTGCTTACTTGGGGGACTATGGGGGTACATTCACACCCTTGTGGTCCACATTTACCAAAAAAGCACACACCCCCAGAAATTCCTGCATACAAACCCATACAGTCCCCCTAGCATGGGTATGAATGGTAGTGTAGCCGGTGAGGCATAATTTAGGCAAGTATTGTAAAGGTGCCTGAAGGTACCTGAAGGGTGTACGTATAAATTAGGGATGCAAGCGACTAGTTGACTATCCGATAAGCAAAAGCTTATCAGATAGTCAACTAGTCCCTCAACTAGTCGCTTCCCCCCCCTTGCTGCCTCGGCGGGGAGCAGGAACCAGTGCTGGGGGGAGCCAGCTTAAAAAGCCCGTTCCCCCCAACACCATCTCCGCGGGGGGCAGGGGAGACACGGGGGTAGTGGGTGCGAGTCAGGAATCAGCTGCCCCACCTCGCGCCCAGTCCCAGAAGCTGCACCTCTCCTTTTTAAATGCATTAAGAGCCTGACTTAAATGCATTAAGTGTAGGCTCTTAATACATTTAAAAGGCTGGTGCACAGCGGAGGGGACCCTGCGCAACCAGGGAATCAGCTGTCCCAACAGGCTCTTAATACATTTAAAAGGCAGAGCTGCAGGGGATTAGCTCCCAGGTTGGGAGTTAACCCCACTGTGGCTCTCCCACTTATCAACTAGTTGATGGAAAAACTATCGACTAGTCGATTAGTTGATTAAACTAAATTTAACATCCCTGGTATAAATGCAAGTATGTATCTTATTTATACAGCTCTCTATACAACAACACTAGTGGCACGTAGCTTAGGAAACTTTTCCTGCATAAAGGCCCCAGCACACATAATTGTGTTCTTTGACCTGGGAGAAGTTCCTTTGTGATCAAGTACTGCAGAACTTCAGTTTAAGGGTTAGCAAACTTAATTTCATCTTTAACTTAACATTGGATCCTGCAAGATGCTGAGCACCCTCTACTTCACTGATGTGAACAGGAATGGGCGGCCCTTAGCACCTTCAAAAAGGTGCTGTGTAGAAACTGACTAAGTCAGGACACAAGCTCACATAATCAGAGCCATAAGCCTACCATATAATCATACAGTTGGAAGAGACCTCAGGAGGTCATTGAGCCCAATCCCCTGCCCAAAGCAGGACCAAACCCAATGTCCTGGCCTGCTTGCTTTCTTTGGCCTAGAGCCATAGTCTAAGGTGTTAACCTGGAGAGAAAGTGTAAATAATTTAGAATTAAGCTCATAACTTACAAGTGAGCCTCTTGGTCCAATATATCCTGTCTCTCCTGGAAATCCGGAATCTCCTCTTGAACCATTGCAGCCATCCAAGCCAGGTTTGCCCCTTGCCCCTTCAATTCCAGGATATCCCTATTGAGGTTTAATTACATATATTGATGTTGCATTGTTATTTAGGTTCAGCTTTTGTCTAAACACAGCAGTGACACTGGTGACAACTGGGACAGAGGATAACTCGCATATGTCTTGCTTCTATACTCCTTACACTAGAAAAAGCCTCCCAATCAGGTTTATAAGAATCTTTCTTACATCCAGCAATAGGCACAAAACTGGGCCTGTTATCTGAACATAGAGGTTTTGCTCTGATACCTCTAACATTCTGTTCTTTGATGGCATGCACAGCAGCAATGCCAGGGTAAGGCAGAGCATTAGACTGGATGCTGTTCTCATCAGAATCATTAACAAAAGTGTTCCTTCAATGGAGGCAAAATCAAACTCTAAGTAAATGCCTTCTGGAAGAATTAAAGAGCATTTGGGGAAACAAGGAAAAGGTTTTGTTCCTTGTGAGTGACATACATTAAGGCCATTTCAAACTAGCCATGCCCCTTTTTACTGATAAGGTGCAATTCATGAAAATATGGCAAATTTTGAGTCAAACATTCTATATGCTCAGAGGAATCCACACACACATTCTGGAATGGAGGAAAAGACTTTTCACCCTCCTTCCCCCGCCCCCGTCCCATGGACTGACCATTCACTATTATAGAGGACGAAGAGAGCAGTGGACACTGGGGTTGGTTGGGAGTTTCCCACCAGAATGATTTTCTAACTGAAAATATCTTTTGTGCAAAATTAAACATCTCTACATGAAAATTTCACTTTTGCAAAAAAAAAAAAAAAAAAAAAAAAGTTAGATTTTCCATTGTGAAAACTGAAATGACTGCTCATTGTCTGCCTATCTGGAAGTTTCTTGTCTGGTAGATTAACCTTCCAAGTGGGATGCTGGCAAGCCAAAAAAAATCCCATTTTAGGACTTCTGAAACAATTCTTTTTTTAAATCCCTTTCTCTGAAAAACTTTTGAGGACAAATTTTTTTCACAAACAAGCCATTTTTGTTCAAAAAGGAATTTTTATTTAACAGACAATTGTAGCAGACACAATGTCTCTGTTAGATTTTGGCCTTATGGACCCATGTTTTATCACAGCTCCTCTAGTAACATTCTGACTACATGGACAGATATGGAAGGCGCAAACAGAGCAAAAATGGATCAGAGATCTCCTCCACAGGATCTCTGCTTCCTGGCCTACATGAACATCCCAAATGAACTATTTCTATTTTGTTTGTTCCCTCTGGTCCATAAAGGCCCTCACAGGCTGTGTCTACATTGGCACCCTTTTCCGGAAAAGAGTGCCAATGTAGACACAGCCCCAGAGTTTAGCTCTAATAGAAGATCATTTTCAAAATACTGAATTTAATAGAGCACCCTCTCCTTTCACCCTACTCATTTCCACACCTGACACAGTGACATGCATATGATGGCTTGTACAAAGGTATATTTCTATTCGCCTTAATACTAAAGTGCCAGGTTCTATAGTCCCTATTCAGGAAAACTTTCACTGGTATCAGTGAGGTTTTTATCTGAGTAAGGACTGCATGACAGGTCTCAAAATGTTTCAATGGGAAAAGAACGACTAATTAGGGGGTCCTTTTTGCTATTTTAAAAATGTATTCAGATGCTGTGTGGTCCACCTTAGAGCCTTGAAGCCAGAAACTACTGGTTTTTAATTCTGATATTGGCATTTCTATGCTGCATGGATTTGATTAAGCCTCAGTTAACCTCTCTATCTACAATTCCTCTTCTGTAAAATGAGAATAATAATATTTACTTACTTCAATGGGCCACTACGAAGTTTAATTAGTTTGTATTGTCATTTGGAAAACAGGGTAATGTGAATTATTAATACTAAATATAATAATAATTTACCTTGTTTTTCATGCATGTACAAACTGTGTCGTTCTCCAGGTGATACAATATTGCAGGGTATAAAACTAACTGTATCTGATTAGTAAGGTAAGCTGTTTTAAAAGGTGCCTATGGATTCAGGTTAATTGTAATCTTTATACTACAGTATTGGCAGTGTACTTACAGGCACACCATCTAAACCAGGAAATCCTGGGACTCCTGTTGGGCCCTAAAAAAAGACATTTTACATTGAAGAACACTTAAACTGAGGACAACATGAGGATGATATTGTAAAATTAGTGCCAAAAACTATCTGGAAATAGAGACACATTTGAATCATGACTTTAACTCACACATGACTTTAACTCACACAATGGCTTGTTGTAGCTATATTGTTCCCAGGATATTAGAAAGAAAAGCTGCATGAAGTAATATCTTTTATAGGACCAACTTTCTGACCGGTCAGAGAGAGAAGTTTTTGAGATTACTCAGAGATCTTCTTCAGGTCTGGGAAAGGTAGTGTGCTACGGCTAAATGCAAGGTAGACCAGATTGTTTAGCATAAGCAGTTAACACATATTATAAGAGACCATTCAAGGCCAAGTGGCCAGTTAAGAGTAAAACACCTTGTGTAGACACTGACTACTTTCCCAGATCTGAAGACGAACTATGTGTAGTTTGAAAGCTTTGTTCTTTCACCCACAGAAGTTGGTCCAATAAGTTATACCTCACCCACTTTGTGTCTCCGATATAAAGTGGACAGACTCCGCATGGGCCTATCCAGCTAGTGTAGCTTGAACGATGATCAGTGATAGCTATGAATATCACAAATGATAGTGGGGGATAACACTCAGCCCTTAGGGCTAATTTCATCCATTATAGCATATGGGATTACACAAAAGATAAATATAAACATAATATGTATGTGCCATACTGCAGACTGACTTCTGCTTCCACTGATATCAATGCAGGATCAAGCCCTATATTTCAGTACAGTTGTACACGAGAAGCTAAATTTTGATCTTGCTTATGCTGGAGTTAATGCAATTAGACCAAGGAAAGCAAGGGTAAAGGTTCATAGATTGTAGACCTGGTAAAACCAAAAGCTGAATTATAATAGTCAAACAAAAATGGCAAAGTTGTGCCTATTGTACAATATTATTTTAAAGCGCTAGTCTTCCCCATCATATGTGCATTAGGGCTATCAGGCTCTGCTCACGCTGCCCCTTTGAAACTCAGCAGCAGCATTTGAAAGGGGCAGCGCTGAGGGAGACCGGGATCAGCTGGAGTCCTCAGCTGATCCCGGGCTCAGCAGTGTGCAGCTCCTTTGAAGCACTGCCTCAAAGGGGCAGTGCCACACAGCTGATCTCCGGCTCTGCTTGCGCTACCCCTTTGAAACGCAGGCGGTGGCATGTCAGAGGGGCAGCGCTGCATGGAGCCCAGGGTCAGCTAGGGCCTCCAGCTGATCCCAGGCTCCTACTGCACTGCCACTTTGAAATGCTCTCGCGGCATTTCAAAGGGGCAGCACTGCAGAAACGCCTGCGATTAACGTGCATTAAAAAAATTAATTGTGCTCTGCCTTAATCTCAGACATTAACATGCATTGATTGACAGCCCTAATGTGCATGTAACCTCCTTGATGCTCAGTTGAGTGAGGTTGGGACATACCAAATGGAGACTAGTTCCCTGAATTTTAACTTTTTTTTTTTTTTTTGCCAACTTCGATTTTCTAACATAGGGCCAAATGCTGCAGTTCCCCTTCTCAGGCAGCTCTACAACTGATTTCACAGGACATTTTGTATGAGTAAGAACAGGAAATAGCTGTGCAATATTAACATTCAGTAAAGGCTTTTATTGTTCTTGTTTTGTTTCATTTTGCAATATTCACCGTTATATTTTACTGGAAGATTTACCCAGCGTTGCTCGGGTCCTTAACTCAAATAAGTTTTGTTTTTCTTCATTTAAATCATTGTTCTGGGGTGGGGCTGGAGATGAGAGGTTCAGTATGTAGGCTGCTCCAGGGAGAGAGCCCCATCTCACTGTATCAGCTTGGGGCCAGGTGAGAAGGGCCTGTTCGTGGCCGCTGCAGCTCTAGCACTAGTGAGCACAGCCCCGGGAGAGGCGCCTGTCCCCCAGCTGAGGGACATACAGACAAACACATATACAAACTCTCTGAAATATATAGTAGATAGCTATCCCATGCTCAACCCTGCAGGCCCCATTCTGTCCTGATCCCCATTCTGGTCTCTTGTTGCCCCCTGTGGTCATTCCACAGTGTAACTCCCTACTGCAAGACCCCTCCTTTTTCATTTTATGAGAAATAATCAAATTCCACATATATCCTTTTATCCTGGCACAACCAAATCCTGGCCTTGCTTTAAGTTATGAATAAGAGGAAGCTGGATACCAGATTTGGTGGTCCTAGCTCTTACGGTTTAAGAGGAGTTCTTAAACAAATGGACTCACAGACAGAGGGACAGACAGACAGAGACACACCATTCTAAAATATATAGCAAGATATACTAAAAAAAGACTTTCCCATAGTATTTCCTACCTTATCACCTTTTCCTCCAGGGGGCCCGGGGAGCCCATTCTCACCTCTCTGTCCTTTTTCTCCTTGCAAACCAGTGGGCCCTGTAAATCCCAAAGGTCCTATTGGACCTTGAGCCCCTAGGTGACCAGGCTGACCCTGAAACAGAAGAAATGATTCAGAGGCAGCAGAGTAAACAAATACAGTTAACTTCCCTCTGGATGCTAGTGATGGTGTAGAGGAGACTATGAGCAAAACAAAGTTTAATATACAAACAAGGGAAGTGAGCATCTCTCCCACGCCCCTCCCCAGCCAAACTGCCACTTGAATGTCTGTTTACTTGCTACCGCTGGTATACAGGTTATTGCTTTAGCCAGGATGCAACAGATTGCACCTCTGTAAACCAGAACTCTCTGGTCCAGACCACAGATGTTCCAGGATCAGAGTGCCCCAGTGCACTGCATTTGGACTTCTATATCACTTGGCCACTGTTATGGCAATACACAAAGTGCTGCTAAGTGCACAAAGCAAACAAACTGGAAAAAATTAAAAACTTGTTTTTTCACTAAGTCCTTGCCTCATAGTCATTCTAGATGTTACTAGCAAGTTCAACATTTTTAGAGGAAAAAGTGATTGTTCTGCTCTTCTGCAGCTGGTTTAGACATTCACAATAGTAACTTCATAAGTAAGACTTTCAGGTCCAAGTAATTCTTTTTACTCCCTTCTTACTGTTTTTGTTTGTTTTTTTTCTGACAGGCCTGATGTTAAGCCAGGATCGGGAGTGTTGATGCTAAATTTTCCTACATTTCCTACCATGTACATAAGTGTTTCTTTTCTTTGCTCTTTTTTACTGTCACTGTTTCATTATATTTGTTGTTCTCTGAAATACAGTCTCCTCCTTTTGAAGACTGTTTTTCTTTTCTGATTTAGCCTATCAACTATCTAACATAATACAACGGCAGAATTGATCCCAATCCTTCTAAAGGAAAGTGTACAGCTCAACGCTGATCACCTGAGGGCAGCAAAGAATTCTGGAATGCAATCTCCAGTCACAGAAACAACAGCCAGTTTATTTATTTTATTTCAATGCGTGAAAAGCAGAAAAATGTCAGAAATTAAGAAGAGATGTAGACAAATATGTATTGGCTGCAGTAGTATAATTACTTCTAGAAGTCACAGAACAGATAAGTTTTACCCAGTCTAGACATTTTAACATGAACTGATTCTGTACAAATACAATTTTTTCCTTCAGTTATAAGTGGGAGCGTGGAGTGACCAGATCCCTTTTCTATAATTTCTTCTGCTAAAATATGAAAATTAAGAGTACCATAGTTTAAGCTACCTTATCTTGTAGAGGACGTGATACCATGAATAAAATAGGTTTTGGCGTTTGTGTTTTTGTTTTTTGTTTGTTTGGTTTGTATTCCTGACTTTGATATGAGGATCTTGACATCACCGCACCAAACCTTTGAGACAGGACTCACTTCAACTGCTGCTGAAATGGACCCCCGTACCACCACACTCACATGGTACTTAGTTTAACATTGCATAGCAACTGCACAACAACTAGGGCAAGAAGGGCCATGTTCAGCTGAAACAGCAAAAGGAATGTAGGTAGCAACTACGGATGTTAAATTGCGTTTAATCAACTAATCGAGCAGTTGATGGAATTTCCATCGACTACTCGATAAGGGGGAAAACTGCAGAGCCACAGCAGAGCTAGCTCCCAGCCCCGGGAGCTAAACCCATTGTAGCTCTACCTTTTACATGTATTAAGAGCCACCAGGCTCTTAATACATTTAAAAAGCAGAGGCGTAGCCGGGGAGACCGAGCATGAGCTGTGAATCAGCTGATTCCCGGCTCACGCCTTGGTCCCAGATGCTGTGCCTCTGCTTTCTAAATGGCATCTTAATACATTTTACTGAAGAGCCTTAATACAAGAGCCTGGTGGCACATTTAAAAAGCAGAGGCACAGCTTCTGGGAGTCCCCAGCTGATCCCGGGCTCAGCATTGCACTGCCCCTTTGAAGCACTGCAGCAGCACTTCAAAGGGGCAGCGCAGCATCAACTCCTGCAATTAACGCATTAAAAAATTTAACACGTTAATCCTAGACTGCGTTAATTGCAGGCATTAATGCATGTCAATTCACAGCCCTAATATATAAAACACATGGGTTAACCCTGGCACCACATGTCCCATGTTACTATTCCCTTCTATTCATCTCTTTAACACAGCAAAGCACCTATAACTCAGTCAACATCATCTTGCATAGAGTTGGCCAATCAACACTGAATGCCACCCTGAGGTAGGTGAGATTCACAACAGCCCCCAAACAGATGCCCCAGGTTTCTGTATATCTCTGGAGAGCCTGAAGTTTAGAAGGCCACAACCTGGGCACACCTGTAGGATGAAATACCATCCTTCTCACTGGCACTGCTAATAAAGCCCAATAGGTAGATATTTATGGCATTTGCTGCAACCTGTTTTTTCCTACATAAAAGATCATCTGATTCTTATATATATCTTGTGGGTCTGCAAAGACTATTTAGTTCATCTTTGCAAAGTGCTATGGAGGGTGCTAAGTACAGTGCCTCGTATAAAAGCGTAATATGCATTAAGAGAGCAGACCCAAGTAATTGAATTAAATGGCCCTTCTTCAATTACATCTACTCTTAAAAAGAAACTATCCACAATTATGGAAATCTAAGTGTACCTGACAGCACTAATTTTCTACCCAAACTGCAAATACATTTGTCTATAAGACAAGCTTCTGTTTTTTCTTCTAAAATATCCACTGTAGTTTGTTTTCTTAGACATCTCCCTAATACTAAATCTGAAGGATGAATGCATGTTGTGGTGTTCAATTAATGTAATATAGAACTCCTGCTTTTCAGAACTTACTGTTTTCCTGAGCTTCAGAGGGGGTAGCCGAGTTAGTCTGTACAGCATAAACTTAAAAAATAACAAATAGTATGGTAGCACTTTAAAGACTAACAAAACATGTAGATGGTATCATGAGCTTTCGTGGGCACAGCCCACTTCTTCAAATGACTGGAGTGTTGTATGTCCAGAACCAAAATAAATAGGGGAGAAGGGAGGGGGAGAGGGAAATGGAAGAGGGGGGGGGTACAAAAGGAGGCAGTGGGTATATAAATATCAAAGGGAAAACCGAGCTGGTATGTAACAGGCAAAACTGTTAAGCACCTAAAAACTGGATAGTTAAAAGAAGCAGATAAGGACCTTAAGTTATCAATTAGAGAGGAAGAGTACTGAGACATATGATCTCTTAGTTTATTTGGATCTCACACAGCTTTGTTATATTCACTTTGTGCTTTGGACCTCCTCTTAGATTCAGAGTTTGCATGTTATCCTTATCTTGATTCTCATGGCATCCATATCCCAGAAATACACACTACCATCTTTGGAATGGTCCCTATCTAAGGGTGTGTCTACATAGTACCCTAAACTCGAAATAAGATACACAATTTGCATAGCACAAATTGCATATCTTATTTTGATTGTATTCAAAATAGTTTATTTCAAAAACTGGCACATCTACACAGTGCCAAATTTTGAAATAATGTGCTATTTCCACACATCCCTTAAACCTCATGGAATGAAGGTTACAGGGATGCTGAAATAGCACACTCGTTATTTTGAAATGAGCATATTTGAAATAGCCCCACTGTCTAGATGTACCCTTAGGAAATATTTGCAGAGGCACCCTTATGCCTGCTATGCTTTGTGAAGACTACAATTCTCTCTTGGTTGATTTCTAAAGTATCTAAATACATACAGGGCTCATCCAGACTACACAGAACAGTCAAAAAGAGGATATGCAAATTCCACGGGAATTTGCATATCTTCTGATCGCACTTTCGAAACCAGAGCTTTCAAAAGTTAAAGTAATTTAGCTATGGCTTTTTTGGCAAACCCCCCCTTTGTCGAAAAGCCGCATAAACCTCATTTTTTGAGGAAGAGCGGCTTTTCGACAAAGGGGAGGAGGTTTGCCGAAAAAGCCGCGTCTAAACTACTTTCACTTTTTGAAAGCTCCGCTTTCAAAAGTGCAATTGGAAGAAGATATGCAAATTCTGCAGGACCAGGCTTCGCAGGTGTCCAGATGCTGCACATGAAGCGGAGGTGCCAGGATGCACAGCACAGAATGGATAACAGCTGCCCCTCATGCCAGGGGCCTGGGCTCCGATGGGAGCACTTGCTTTGCTAGGATGCTTGTCTGCAGGAAATTGCATATCCTCTTTCAACTGTTCCGCGTAGTCTAAATGAGCCCATCATGATTACACAGTTTAGCTCTAGCAGTGAAAGTCAAAGAGTGGGTTGGACTAAGTCATTTAATCAGATTAACTACAAATGACCTCTGGACAATTAAACATTTCACTCTGTAGTAAATGTTTTACTGTAATTTTTCCTTACGATACACGGAAAAATTGTTCCGTGTCCAGGGAATTCGTTTGCTCTTCTGCTTTTTTTGCGGAAGAGCAAACACACTCTTTCGGAAGCCCCTGTATTCCTCATTCCACCAGGAATAAGGGGGCTTCCAAAAGAGGGTTTTTTTTTCCGACATTTGGCCCAGTCTAGACGGGCACGCAAGTCTGGGGTAAGGGCAGGACAGGTTTTTAATTATTTACTGTTGAATGAAAATGTCTGCAATTCTTGATGCCGCTGAGGCCAATCTGATTACAAAGCATTGCAAAAGCATGTCTGGTGTCAGGAGGGAGAAATCACTGGAAGAGAAAGTCATGTGGTGGTGATGAGGAATTAGAGAATGGGGCTCATGGCATGTGGGGACCAGTCAGGAATCAAAGGATTATTAAGGAGACTGTAGCATGGAAAGGCTGGGAACAGAAAAAGGTCTATAGAAGCCTCAGAACAGAACCTTGACCTGTCTAGGGACAGTCAACATTAGTGATCTTTCTCAAAATGTTTTGAAATGTTGAACAAATTGGAGCATAAGTTAAAACTGTCTTTAAACATTTTCATGGCCATGCATACTTCTCTCATCAGCCAGGTCTCACTGACCTTCATCGTATCACCAAGGCTATTAGCGTGTTTGCTAACGTCTTCCATATTCTGCATTACCTACGTACTTATTTCTTTCAATATCAAGCATGTGTGTATTGTCATTCTGAGTTTTATTGTAACAACTTAACTACAGTGAATTAATTAAAAGAAGAGCTCCACTAACCACTATCATGAGTACACACAGTGCAGGGAATTAAAGCATTTCCTCTCCTCTGGAAAACAAGAACTGGCCAAACTCATGTTATGTAGGAGTGAGTAGGAGAAAAGAGGGTCAGGAGAAGAAATATAGGAACTGAGTCGGTGTAATTATGCTGAAGAGCCAGAAGAGTGCATACCTTTAGGGTGCATCTGCCACACACCAGGGTATCACTAGAATGCAGTGGGTTCTGCCCACACCCTTCTCCTTTCATGTAAAGGGAGGGTTTGGCTTAATTCCTCCATGCTACAGGGATCCCTAGCTGCTTATTTCATTAAATTTTAGGATATTACAAAGGGGCCATAGCTAAGGCTGCTAGTTTGTCATGGATTCCATGAGTTTCCAGGAACCTCTGTGATTACTTAATTGGTCAGTGTGGCTGGTCCAGGGGCTGCCTCAGCAGCTCAGGCAGCTGTACCAGCTGCTGCTGGGGAAGTGTCAGGCCACCCACACTGCCTTCCCACAGCAGCAGTATTGGCGTGGAAGGGGGTTCAGGGTTGGGGCATAGAGGTCTGGTTGGTGCTTGCCTTGGAGGGCTCCTGCAACGCTGCAACACGTCCCTTCCTTAGCTTCTATCTCCACACAATGCTGCTGTTACAGTGGGCCAGACAGCCACTGTGGGCCCTGTGGCAAAGTGTCGGGGGGGGGGGGGGGCAATTCCACGCCCCTAGAAGGGCCGGGGCCTTGAATGGAAGGGGCGTGGCCAAAGGCAATCAGCCCTTAATGCAGCCCAGACTGTGGCACAGTCCCCTCCCCCAGGCCTCAGAGCTGCACGGAATGGTGCTGCAGTGCAATTCAAAAAGGTCCAGGGCTCTGGCTGCCATTACTGCAGCCACAGTGGTATCTAGGAGCTCCGAGCCCCTTTGAATCTCCGGCCCCCAGGGCAATTACTCCTTCTGACCCCCCCCCCCAGTTGGTGGGCCTGCCCAGACACTGCCCAGGGGTCCCATTGGCTGTGGTTCCTGGCCAATGAGAGCTGCAGAGCTGGAGCTTAGAGAAGGGGGACAATATGTGGAGCCAGGAGCTGAGGGAGGGACATGTCACTGCTTCTGAGGAGCCTGTCAGCCCTGCTAACTCTCACCAGTGGGGTTGCTAAGCCACCACCCACCCCTGAACACCCATGTGCCTGGATCACTTCTGCAAGATTTAGTCAGGGGTATATGGTACAAGTCATGCCATACATTTTTGTTTATTGCCCCGTGACTTGCCCATGACTTTTACTAAAAATACTTGTGATTGAAACATAGACTTAGCCATAGCTTAGGACAAAATTTAGCTCTAGCTGTTGCTCACTGACCAACCGTGGGTATGAATCTGATCTAACAAGTGACTTTATGACTTTGTGGTAATTAGGAATAATTTATGCTAATGTGGGGGTCGGATCCAGACAAGCCAGGGACCCTGGGTCTGAGGATCGCCCCCCCGCAGTACATATCATGCCTATAACATCCTATCAAAACTTCTGTGGGAATGGGAGTGTCAAGGACCAACTTACAATTCCACAGTTTACCAAAATGACTCTTTCGGATGATAGAAAAGAGAACATCTGTGACCCCCAATTCTCTTTTTGACAATTGTATTATTTGGATTGCATCAAAGTGGTGTAAGAGGTGTGGGCGTGAAAACTGAAGCTGAAAGTTGCTTATAAAAATCTGAAAGTATGGCATATTTTCTAAAATAAGTTTCTTCATAAATAGGACTGCGTTAAGGTTTCTAGTTTTAAGTGTATTTTATGCAAACTATGATCCATTCAGACGGTTTCAGTTCATCTATTCAAAAATCTAATTTCCAAAGCATTTCAGTCCAAATTTTCTTTCTTCCCTGTTAAGATTTTCAATTCGGAAGACATTCGCCCATGAACAAATGTCTACTGAATTAGACAGCTTCTGAATAATATACCTAGGGACATACTCCAATAGAAAAGTGTAAAATAGCTTAAACTTTTTTCAGCAAGAGAAAAAACCATGCAAATTATCTTAGAGGTAATTTTACCAATTAAAACTTAAGGGCTAGATTTTGGAACTATTAGGCTATGCAGCACTTACTTAACATAAATATTGTCACATGCATAATGTTAATCACATGCAAAAATCTTTGTGTAGTCAGGGCCATTAATTTGAAAGAACCTACTCATGTGAATAAGTGCACACCCACATGATTAAGGGTTGCACAAGCTAATCCCAAAGTAGGAAACTAATTACAAAAGTAACTGTTTAATTAGCCACAAAAGATGCAGCAAGCAGAATAAAAGGACACAAAACTTCAACAACTAGCATTGTCAGAGGAAACTTTCTGGAGAAAAGAGGCCTTCTAAACACAGAAGTTTAACAATCAGATGATATAAAGGAAGAGTAATTTCTACACACTGGTAAACCAGTACATCTCCTGTGCAGACCTTAAGGTTTACCTGTGATTGGGCCCATTCTCCTGATGTAAGCATTGTTGGGTTTATTCAGCACACTGAGCTGTACCACAATTCATGGCTTTAAGACTAGCAAGGGATTACAAGTCTGGACATTATGGCTAGGTCTACACTAGACCCTGTAGCTTGGCTTAAGGTGCATAACTCCAGCTACATAGAAGGCGTAGCTAGAGTTGGCTTACCTTAAGCCGGGCTGGGTGGTGTCCCCACAGCAAGAGGCCAATGGGATCAAATGTTCCTGTCGGTTTCCATTACGCCTGGCAAGAGCAGGAGTACTGGATGCCAGTGAGGGCACTCTCTGAGTTTGATTTAGTGAGTCTTAACTAGACTAGCTAAATCTAGATCGATCATGGCAGCATTGAACTGCAGAGTAAAGACGTGGCCAAGTGTAGGTCTCGTAAGGTGCAGGCGGTTATACTGGTGTTTTTTTACATTCTCTGCTAACCATGGGTATGGTAACTAAACTGTCAAGACTATTTGTCCTTCTGCTTTTATTTTATCTGAACTTTTTATGTAATTGCCCCTACTTCTCTTCCACCTAGCACAGCTTCTCTTAAGTCAAGCGTGCCCATCCCTGTTTCCATTCTTGATTACCATGGTATTGCTTGGCTTATCCTTCCTTTACCCTGTTCCCACTTCTCAAGATATCCCTGTTCAGAGGAGAACCTTCCTATCCCGTCATTTTATGGGGGAGGTATTCTATTCACAAGCATAAATGGTCTCTTTGGTTTCCAGTGAGAGCTGGGTGCTCAGCAACTTTAGAACTCTCTGAAAACAGCAACCATAATTAACAGCAGCTGCACACTATGAAAATGTTGGAAATTCCCATACATTTTATGTGAAATGCATTACAGCAAAGATTTTGAAATCAATGGGAACTTCGATGTGCTTATGTCATGGGGTCGCGTGCCCCGCGCCCCTCGGGGGGTAAGTCTGGCCCAGTGGCCAAGTCTATACTGCCCCTGTCTGGGGGTAAATATGGCCCAGTGTCCAAGTCTATAATGACTCCTGTCTGGGGGTAAATATGGCTTAACAGCCGAGTCTATAATGTCCCCCTATCTGGGGGGAATATGACCCAGAAGCCAAGTTTATAATGCCCCCCTATCTGGACCAAAATAGATCATCAGAGAAGCCTGCCCATCAGAGAAGCCTGTGTTTAAAAACTGATTCTGTAAGAATCGGGAACCAGGCACTTGGCACTAATAATCTGAAGAGATCTTCCAAGTCCTGTTAAAGACAATCTGTCCTTGGATTCTTAGCTCTAATGCACCTGAGCCCCAAAAGCCTGCTGAAGTTCTGTGACAAAATACATGCAACTACAATAACATTTGCTATATATGGGTTTCATCCAAAATATATTTGAGTTAATGGAAGTATTTCAATGGGGCCATAAAGGAGTAAGCACAAATAATAAGGAATTAATATAGCGTCAGAGGAGCCCAGCTGGAACTAGAGGAGCCAATATCAATCCCAGGATCCACAAGCTTTAGAAGCAGCAGCACCTACACTCTCTGCCATCCCCCAATTCCCTCTCTTCAAGGGAAGAATTTAAAGGACACTAAACAAATTGAACCATACAGAATTTTCTAAGCCATCTGTTCTCCCGCACATTTTACCAAAGATAAGATATGGTCCTTAAGTATTGTACTTTATTTTTAGAGCAATAGGTAGCCACTCAGAAGGCATTAGAAAACAAAGAAGTATAGAGTTGGAACCAAGCTATCAAACTGAGAAATCATTAACTACATCAACATATAATAATCAGAAGAGGATCATGCCAAGACAAAGGGGTCAAAATGAAGTCTGGACATTTTTTGGTAAATAACCAGACAATAATTTCCTCTAAAGTAAAGATTTTTTTTTCTTCTTTCAGGACAGATCCCAGACTTAGGGATATAGAATAAATACTGAGATCTGCAAATCCAGTAAACTGAAAAGTGTAGTGAATCCTTTGAAATTACACTTTGAAACTGAAACCTAACTTGGCATTGGTCATATCACCTCCATAGATTACAAAAAAACCCCAAACCCACACGTCTAAACGGGTAATGTCAGCGGGGTCTATACTGCAAAATCCAATTCAGGTCAAGGATCCACCTTCAGAGCTTGGATGTGTTATTTACCAATTTGTTTAGCTGGGTCACAGAACTATTTTCCCCATTAGTAAAGTAGTGTGATTTATAACAATCTGAAGTAGGTGGTTCAGTTTGGTACCCCCTGAACCTTAATTTTGGTTCAGTTTAGTTTTAGAAAATATAAACTAACCCAAAGCTCATCTTAGTTTTACATAATGTATACTCTTGTCTAAAAGAGCATCTTGTTGTAAAATCACTGAGCCAAATTCATCACTAGTGTAACATGTACAACTTTACTGGCTAAAACAAAGTTGTGCCTGCTTATGTCAGTGGTGAATTTGACCCACTGCTTTGTCAATATATACGATGGGTATTAGAGCAAAGCGGAGATTGAAAAAAAAAAACTTGGTGTCTTTGTAGGCTGAGTGATATCTAAGTGCCTATGAAAAGCTGATCTATTTAATACTGGTTAACTTACTCTTTAAACTGAAAAATCTTTGTATTTATAGTCTGAAATGCAATAACTGAAGATGGGGGAAAGATTGTGATAAACAATTGAGCTCTACTGTGCTGCCCCTAACTATACCAGAACAGGAGACATATTGTACATTTTGGTTAATTTTGGGGTGGGTCACATACCACTCAGAGATTTCAGTGTTCATCTCTTGTTTTTGCTTCCCAATAAAAAGGACTGAAGAAGCATAACAGAAACAAATTCAGAGTGAAATGCAAATAAAGCTTGATGTTTTGGCTTCTGGAGAGGCAAACTTCAAAAATAAGGTACATGTTTTCATTAATTTATAATCAACAGTCTTCACAAAAATCCAAACAGGCACCAAACACAGTGTGTCAAAGTTTAAAGACAAAAACATAACAAAATCTTTCTTGGTTTACTGTATGCAGTGACATACCTCCAGGAATAAGCAGGACTGTAGGTTGAAGGAGGAATAAGATTTGAAGTGATTCTGCACATAAATCAGGATCTTAGTCTACCAATACATAATTTCTGTCTCACTATTTACAGTAGATAAAGTGGATGCTTTTGCTGATGAATGTTCTGGTAGACTTGAAAACATAGTTTTACTCCACTACTGCGTAATATTTATAATGAAAGGATGGATGTACCCTTTCACTAACTTTTGAATACATAATTATTAAATCATTACAGTGGTAGCTCTTCTTATGTTGTTTTCTTATAGTAATTAGAGTTCGTTTGCAATATTTTATTTCCTTTCCAATTTAGAAATGTGTCAACCTGACTGCTTTAGATGTTAAAAGAGAAGTAGATAAAACCTTTCTGGGAAAGAAATAGAATTAAAATGTGGATTAGTAATTAAATATTATATTTTGTTTCCTTGTATCTAGGGTTGCCAGATGGTTTAACAAAAAAAAAACCGAACACTGCCCCACCCCGGTCAAAAAAAACCAACAAAAAACAAAACACCAGGAAAAATTCTGTCAAGGAAAAAAAAGGGGGGGAGACCAAAGTTGTTAAGAAAAAAAAAGGGGGGGGGAGAAGAGCAAAGTTGTTAAGCAAAAGTTGCACCACTCCCTCCAGTTTGGGACCACACACTAACCCCCAATGCACCCACCCCTCCCCCTGAGCCAGGCCCCCCTAGTGCCACCTCATCGCAATGCACTCACCCCTGCCTCAGAGACATTTGTCACATCCCATAGTATAGCTCATTTCGTGCATTAAATGCCCCAGTAACAACTGTGTGGGCAAAACCAGACAACCAGTACACTCCCAAATGATCTCACATAGAAAAGTATTAAGACAAAAAACTATCAAACAAGTTTCACAAAGCGATCACTCCGTAAAAGGCAAACCTGGGAATTTACACCTAGACACCAAACCACGGACGTAACAGGAACCTGGAGTTTTCAGGTGCCTAAGTGTTCCCTGGAATCACGGAAAAAACTGCCCTCCCCCTAACATATGAAATGGCACCTCCTGGTAAGCCAAATAGCCAGAAGGCTGTGGGAGGACCCTGGGTTGTGGGAAGATGCAGCTCCTGTGTGTTAGGGTTAGGGTCAGAGTTAGCATGAAGCCTGCCTTGAACAACATACCAGGCACCACAAGCCACAGCAGCAGCACATAACTAAGGGTGGCAATACATTATATATCCATGCCTCTCTTATTTCTGCCCTGCTGCTGGCAGAGGCATTATCTTCAGAACTGGGCACTGCTTAATTTGTGCCAGGGCTGATCTTTGGCATCTCTCTTTTAATATAAATTAAACACTGGAGGAGGCAGCGGGGCCCAGAGGTGATGGGGCAGCCCAAGGAGCCATTAGGAGCCAGATGAATTTCACATTTTAAGCTCAATGCAATGAAATAACTCAAATCCTGTTGTACCTAGTACACTTAGCCAGTGCACTGAAATTCACAAAAAGGTGATGAAAGATTAGCAAAAGCAAAACAAATTTCAAATCAACATGAAGATAAAAGAGAATATAAAAAAAAAAGTTACAGAATGGCAAAAACATACTTTCCTTTGTCTAACAGATTTATTTGGACATAAGCTTTCATGGGTAAAAATCACTTTGTCAGATGCACCTGATGTCCTGCATCCGATAAAGTGGTTTTTTGCCCATGAAAGCTTATGCCCAAATGAATAAATCTCTTAAGGTATGTCTACACTGCAGTCCTCTTTCGAGAGAGGAATGCAAATGCAGTCAAGCGAAATTGCAAATGAAGCAATTTGAATTTCCCGTGCTTCATTTGCATAATTGCATCCAGCTATTTCGAAATACCCTATTTGGAAAAAAGAAACACTGTCTAGACGCGGTTATTTTGAAAGAACACCCTTCTTTAAGTAAGGGTTATTTCAAAAGAAGGGTTTTGTTTCGAAATAACCGTGTCTAGACAGCATTTTTTATTTCAAAATAGGGTATTTCGAAATAGCGTCCGGATGCGATTATGCAAATGAAGCGTGGGAAATTCAAATCCGCGCTTCATTTGCAATTTCACTCGACTGCATTTGCATTTCTCTCTCGAAAGAGGAATGCAGTGTAGACATACCCTTATTCTTTAAGGTGCCATGGGACTCCTCGTTGTTTTTGCAAATACAGACTAACACAGCTACTCCTCTTAGACTTGTCTCCTTTGACTGGCCATTCAGAGGACATCTGAAAAGATGGTCAGATACCAAACTGAAAATGTCTTAATAATGACATTTTTCTAATGGTCCTGCTCATCCTGAAAAGTATCTCTAATCTCTTTAAAATGAAAGTTATGTTATGACTTGACTTTCTCTGCAGATTAATCTACCGAAAAATGACCTATAGTATTGAATTTCTTTGATAATGCAAGAGTTTTTACTTCAAACCAGTGGGCAGACTTAGATTTGCTACCTATCTTGCCACATTAGGGATGTTAAAATTAGATTAATCAACTAATCAAATAATCGATGGAATTTCCATTGACTATTCGATTAGTCGGGAAGGGCGCTTCTGCTTTGAAATGTAGCAAGAGCCCGCCTGGCTGTTGCTACATTTCAAAGGCGGAAGTGCCACGCAGCATTCCTGTGCTGGCCCCAGGCTCCATGCAGCGCTTCTGCTTTGAAATGTACAAGAGCCCCAGCGGGGACTCTTGTACATTTCAAAGGTGATATGCTGCAGCTGTGCCCCTGCCCCCTCCTTTGGAGCTGGAGCTAGGGGGAACTGGCTTTTAAGCCGGCTACCCCCAGCACGCCTTCCTCTTCCCCCAACCCCCACCCTTGCTGCGTCTTTCTGATAGAGGCAGCAAGGGAAGTGGGGGAGTGACTAGTCGACTAGTGTGTCAACTATCCAATAAGCTTTTGCTTATTGGATAGTCGATTAGTCGCTTAAATCCCTATGCCACATAAGGATTTTTTTATTTGAATTTCCAAAGTTCACAAACCTTAGTGAGATGAAATGACAGCTATGCACAAAATAAGCAGTATTTTGCAATGACAATTATTGTTATATTAAACCACTTACTCTTGATCCTTTTTCAGGAAAGCACTGGCAAACCGAACAATCTTGTCCTCCACATGGACCAATATATGAATATCTACCCTAAAAATTAAGAGGTTGTTAGTTTACTTGTATACAGTTCACTTGTTATCCAATATAATACACTTTAATGAAATAAAGAACATCAATGAACAGGTTAAGACTTCATGGAAAGATGTAAACCATAATATAAAACCTATTATTTAATTACATTAGCTAATGCTAATAATTTAGTGAAGATTCTTGGGTTTTCTACAAGAATTTTGTTTCAAAGAAAGCTGTAATTAATTCTTAAATAACTGAGAGAAGCAATGGAGCTCTCTCGTTGGTCCAAATGTCTTATTAGGTGATTGTGACACCCAACCTCTTTAGATACAATTCAGCTATGCTGACGTTATGTCAACTGTGATTTTCCAAAACACAAGAAATAAGGTTTAGGAGCAACCTTGAGAATGTGATTTTAAAATGACATGTTAAAGAAATAATATTTTTGATCTTGGGGAATACCGCTACTTTAGACTTTTCACTGGGATGACTGGGAACAATCACAACCAAGAATAGGAAAAGATAAATGTTTTCATAGCAGAACAGAAATAGGAGAAGAAGCATGGCTCAGTGGATTATGGCATCACACTGGAAATCAAAAGCCCTGCATGGATTTTAGTCTCATATCTGCCACTGACCCGCTGTGTGACCTCCAACAAGTCATTTCACCTTTTTGTGTCTCTGTTTCCCCTCTCGCTTTGTCTATTTTCTGTATTTAAACTGTAAGCTCCTTGGGTCAGGGTCCATCTCTTAGGATGAGTTGGCACAATGCTTAGGGAAAGGGGACCCTCTTCTCAATCAAAGCCGGTAGGCACTGCAGTAATTTAAATGAATAATCTGTAAAATGCCATAGCTTACCAAATTTCAAGGCAAGCCTTTCCCATCATTAGAAGTAAGGCTAATTAGAGTGAATATTTTAGTATAACTCTTGTACTGTACAATAGATTGCGCTCTCTAATATGGTTGGTGCAAATAAAGTTTCCTGTAACATCTACTTCTCTGAAATATCTACAGTATATCTATATTTACTCATGATGCTGAAATTTGCCATGCTTGATGTCTGTGTAAATGTGCATTTTTCAGTATACAGCCGGTCCCTGAGTTACGAACGCATTACGGACCAAACGCTTGGCCGTAACTCAGAATGGTCGTAACTCAGAACCCATTGAGTTACATGACGAACAGCGCGGATCGCGTTTGTAACTCGGAGCCCGCATTTACGACCGCTTTGGTTGTAAGTGCGGATGGTCATAAGTCGAGGTGGCTGTAAGTTGGGGACCAAAGGAGGAATGCGGAACTCCGCGTGCAGCCCGGGACCAGCAGAAAGTCCCACCGACTCCAGGCTGCACGCGGTGTGCCAGCTTTGAAATGTACAAGAGTCCCCAGTGGAGGCTCTTGTGCATTTCAAATCTGCAGCACAGCATTGAGCCCGGGGTCAGTGGGGGACTCCCCCGCTGATCCCAGGCTCCCAATGGCATTTTAGTGGAACCCGGGATCAGCTGGGGACTCCACAGCTGACTCCAGGTTCTGCGTGGCTTTTCCCCAGAATGCCGTCCGACCCCGGGCTCCACAGCGCCACTTTGAAACATCGCCTCGGCATTTCAAAGGGGCAGCGCCACACAGCTGAGCCACTGGGGATCAGCTGTGTGGCACTGGCCTTTGAATGCCACCTCTGCGTTTGAAAGGGGCAGCCCCACACAGTTGAGCCAGGGCTCAGCTGTGCAGCGCTGCCCCTTTGAAGTACCCTCTTCTCCTCCCCTCCCCACCATTTGCTGTCTCTATTTGATGGAGGCAGCAAGGGGGGGGGGGTCGACTAGTCCTTAACATCTTAAACTTGAACTAAAGGAATTACTCTTCTAGCTAGTAGATGTAATAAGCTTTTAACCTTTTCCACAAATCAGCCTCTACAAAGGGAAAGGGATATATTCTGTGCTCCAGTAGGTTACACATATAGGCTGTGTCTACACTGGGCCACTTATTCCGGAAAATGAGCCGCTTTTCTGGAATAAGCTGCGAGCTGTCTACACTGGCCCCTTGAATTTCCGGAAAAGCACTGACGATCTACTGTAAGAAATCAGCTGCTTTTCCGGAAAAACTATGCTGCTCCCGCTCGGGCAAAAGTCCTTTTTCCGGAAAACTGTTCCGGAAAAGGCCCAGTGTAGACAGCACAGTAGTCTTTTCCACAAAACAAGCCCCGATTGCGAAAATGGCGATCGGGCTTTTTCAAAGCGGCGTCTACATTGGCCACGGATGCTTTTCGGAAAAAGGGCTTTTCGGAAAAGCATCCTGCCAATATAGACGCTCTTTTTCCGGAAATACTTCTAACGGAAAACTGTTCCATTTTAAGCATTTCCGGAAATTCATGCCAGTGTAGACGTAGCCAGAGTTTATATTTGACAGGTAAAGAAAAGTGAGAGGAAGGACAAGTGTAGGAAGATGGTCCCGTGATTACTCAGTAAAACATGTTTATGGCTTGATGGTTTGGGTCCTGTTCTTAGGTCCTCTGTCTGAAGAGGTTACATATCCTCCCCCAGTCATGGCTTCACGGCAAAAGTGATTTTGTTGATATTCAAATGAGGTGAAGTACATGACAGAAAAATTCAGATAGGGCATTCCAAACGTAAGGGCAATATGGAAGATAGAATGGGGTGGATATTTGGGTGAGAAAGAGATGAAGCAGATACCAAGGCTGGCATCTGTGGAAGTATGGAGGGAGAAGTAGGAATGTTAAAGGAGTCCAGTTCTAAGATGTGGGCAAGAGCCATATGACCGAGTACTCTGAAAGCCGGTATTCTGAGTTTGATGCACAGACCTATGGGGACCACTGAAGTGATTAGAAAAGACAGCTGACATGCTCAATGTGAAAGGCAAGGATGATGATTTTAGTAACAAGGTTTGGATGGATGAGGCATGGGAGGGGCCCCAAGGTTAGCGTCAACAAAACTGGTGAGCAGAAGATTGCAAGAGTTATGACATGGTCAAGCAACTTGGCAATAGGGAGGAAAGAAAGGGAGGAATTTAGAAATGTTATGGAGGGACAAGTAATAGGATTAGGCTACAGCTTGGATGTGGGGAGAGGCACTGTACCTGTAAACAGCTATATTTGTTTTAGCAAGAAATTCTACTTGGTTGGATCCTGTAACATTGACTTTCTATAAAATTAGCTTCCAAGTCACTTACCCCATGAATCTGTTGCACTGAAAAAACTGTTATTAGCCACCTGGTAGAAAAAAAAAGAAAGCTAAATTAATTTAAAACTACAAATGGCCTGGTAGCACTTGATAGACTAACAAAACATGTAGATGGTATCATGAGCTTTTGTGGGCACAGCCCACTTCTTCAGATGACCGGAGTTTTGAGTTTAGGATGTGCAGACCCAAAATAAATAGGAAAGAAGGAGGGGAGAAAAGGAGGGGGAGGAGACTGGGAGCAGCGGGTACAGAAAATTCAGGAAGGTAGAGGGAATCAGTAAGTATTTACTGATTCCTTCTACCTTCCTGAATTTTCTATACCCTCTGCCTCCCTTCTCTCCTATTTATTTTGGGTCTGCACATCCTAAACTAAAAACTCCGGTCATCTGAAGGAGTGGGCTGTGCCCACGAAAGCTCATGATACTATCTACATGTTTTGTTAGTCTAAGTGCTACCAGACCAGTTGTTGTTTTTTTCTGTACAGACTAATTCAGCTACCCCCTGAAGCTAATTTAAAACTGTCAGTACCAAACCACTATCAAAAACAAACTCTAGAAATGGGTAAATGTTTAAAAATGCATGTAACTCATTAGATACATTCTATCAGACAATTGCCATTGCACTTTGTGTAATTTTATCAGTGAGCTTGGCTATAGGGGGTAGATGAAGAGTGACACCATCACCCCATCTCCAAAGTTAGAACATAAGCACAGAGTGTGCGCGTACACACAACACATACACTCACTTTCTCTTTCTCTCTCCACCTCCGTCTTATTCAAGTATGCAAGAAGGGGGAATATGCCCTTTTATCTGCCTCCACACTGCATCACATCTTGCACACCTGAGCCTGTTCAGTGGAATAAGTGAACTACACTATCAAGAATTCTGGTGCACCTTATTTTCCCCAGAACAAGAAAGAAGCAAGGGCCAGATTGGCACTCATTAACATTCTGGTTCTTGCCCTGCTCATGAGACAGTACAGCTACATGCTGGGCCTTGCTGGAGCTGAATTATAAAATTACAGCCCAGCTCCTAATGACTTGGGCACACACAAATAAAAAATAAAAGTGTGTGTGGAGCATGAGTCCGTGGCTAACAAAACTACAGTACTCTACATGTCTTACAACATGCCTGCCAATACATAATAACTGCAATATTTCCAAGCTTTAAAAATCTTTTGTTTTCCCAATAGCACAGATTGTATATAACCCAAACATTTGAGAAAAGAGTTAATAGTAATAGTGACCACCAGAAAAGATAAGCTATACTGACACTGGCTGCATCAGAAATAAGTACAGGTTGAACCTCTCTAATCTGACACTCTCTGGTTCAGCAACATCCATGGTCCAGCATGATTTTAGTTAGCCTGATGTCCCCATATCATAGGTGTGCCGAAGTTTCTGGCAGTCCCATAAAGTTTGTTTACAGCCACCAGTACTGGCACTCAGTGTTCTGTGCTGTTATTTTACCCCTAAATGTCTTTTAGGAGCCCAGTAAGCAGTGGAAGTGTTCTAGACAATAATGACCTCCCATGAGTCAGCAAATTCTCTGGTAGCACAGGGGTCAGGCCTCAAAGGTGTCAGACTAGAGAGGTTCAACCTGTAAATGGTTAAACAACTGTGAAGTTAGCAGGTTATAACTACTGGTTATGGTTACCAGGCCACAACGGTGATCACTGGAAAAATTTTGCCTAATGTCAGGAAGCCCCACAAGGCTGAACCAACACTGCCTGCAATGTGGTGGGATCCATTCCTCCCTTGTCACTCAAAGCGTGGTCATTAATGTTCCCAAATGGCTCGCCAGCAGCTAGTCCCCAGCAGGTTTTCCCACCCACCTGCTGTCTCACGACACACCAGGCCGCTGAGCGGCAGAGGAAGCAAGGGGAAGATACGCAGGGATGGGGGGAGAAGACACGAGCCCCTTTCCCTCTCCTAGCAGCGGCGCCGCGCGCTGCCTCATACCTACCAGGTAGGCGCGCTCAGAAGCTCCGCGCTGGGCATGCTGCGGAGGGGCTCCCGGCGCCAGGCGCAGGCAGAGTCGCTGCAGCAGCAAGCGCACGCCAGAGATGCCCGCCCGCCTGCGCGCAGCTCGCGCCGTTTGCCCCCAGCGCCCGAGGGGCGGCCCGCGGCTCCCTGCCCAGCCCGGCCTCCCTCCGGAGCGCCTCGCCGGGGCAGCCGCCGCCCCCTTCGCCTAGGGGCGCTCGACGGCCCCGCCCCCGGCGTCCCCAGCCGGGAGCGCGGGCGGAGCGGCCGCGGCAGCGAGCTACTAGCGCCGCTGGACGCAGGGTGGCTGGGCCGTGCGCGCCGGGGCCGAAATGTCCCGCGGGGGGTGCCGGGGGCTGCTGCTCTTCGCCCTGCTGGGCTGCTTGTGCTGGCCCGGAGGCTTCCCCGCCGCCCAGGTGAGGGGCGGGCGCGCGGTGGGGGGGAATGGGGACGTTTAAGGCGGGAACAGCTGTGCGCGGGGCTGCGGGCGGTGCCAGGGGGCGAAAAGTGACAGCCCCCCCCGGGCGGTAAGGATGCGCCCATAGGGCTGCGGGGGGGAAGCTGAAGGGACAGAGAAGGTGCAGGTCATTTCCCTATGGCTCAGTTTTTGCAAGCGAAAAAGCAGCCTGTGGTTGCAGGAGTTGTTGCTGCCTGTCCTGCAGCAGCGTTTGGAGGAGGATCAGCAGCAAGTGTCTGGGGGGGCTGTCATAAGCTGAGGTCAGAAGCTTTGGGGAAACGGTGTTTCAAGGGCGCTTCTCAGCATCCCCACTAGATGCTGTTTTCTTTTGGTCTGGGCTGCGAGTCCGTGCGATCAGCCCCCGTCTCACTCTCCCACCCCTGCACTGTCCTTACAACTTCTTTCATGCAAAATTACATCACTTCTGTAATGGGCAAAGTTACTGTGGGATGCAGTGGCAACGAATTGATGCTGCTGGGTGCTGGATATCTGGCCACTGACTGAGGGCAGTGGAAGCTGTTGACACTTCCTTGGCAACAATCTATGGCTTTTGCTAAAGAGAAGTAACCAATATAGTGGAAGTAATTAATTTGTAATTTAGAGCCTGTGAAGTGCTTCAGCCCATGCTTTGTTTTAAACGTGCTTAAATGACTTCCTACATAGAGTTGCTTTCCTGAATCAGGGCCTTATGAAGTGAAAGCATCCATGAAGTCCAGCATGACTTTTTATTTGGGGGGAAGGTGTCCATCAGGAATTAAACATGCCACAGAAGTCCAGATTGATTTATGGCAACTGAGGAATGTGGGATCTAGTGTAATGATTAAAGCAAAATGTCCTGTATATCAAAGTACAATGGCTTTACCAATCAGAATTGGTTTAATAACATTTATACTTGAGCTACTCACACACATGAACGTAAAATTTTTTTGCATAAAATGCACAAATGCAGCCACGGAATAAAACTTTTATTAATATGTAAAACAGCCTGATGTCTAAGCACATAAATGTCAGTATTTTATTTCAGGCTACTTCAGATACATAACGCAAAATATTCAAATAAAAAAATAAGGGACCCAAAACAAATTTGATTGCATTAATAATCAACTCATTTTCCAAGGCTTTATGAATAATGCGATTTGCACATATTGAGAGACTCGTTATTGTTATTTTTTGCTTTATTTGAGTAATCAACTTTCTTCAGCAGAATGACCAAGATAAGAGCTTTAGTTCTGCTTCCAGCATGGAGTTTTACCTGTGCAGAATCAATTTAGTTGCAGTAAAGAACTATTTAGTTAATAATAGTCATTTTTCGTCCTTCTGTGGTATAATCGTAAGTATACACCTGTCTACATGCACATGTGTGCACACACACATGCACAGGAAGAAATATTTACCATCTACATCAGCCTCAGGCCAGTTTATACTAGGGGAGAAAGTTTATCTATGATATGAAACTCCAGCCAAGAGACTAGCATAGCTGGGGTTGGCGTACCTTAGGTCGAATTTCTGCAGTGTTCCCATGGCAGGAGGTTGACAGGAGAAACTTTCTCGTCAACTGCCCTTACTTCTTGCGACTCAGTGGAGTGTCAGGGTTGACAAGGGCTCCATCATTTAGTGCAGAGGTGGGCAATAATTTTAGATGGGGGGTCCACTCCAAAATTTTGTTAAGTGGTCAAGGGCTGCACTCTTCCATGAGATTAATAGAGGAATTGTGGGGTCTGGGAGGGAGGTTGGGTGCAGAAGGGAGCTTGGGGTAAGGGATTGAGGTGCAGGAGGGAGAGTGGGGTCTGGGAGGGAGTTTAGGTGAAGGAGACAGTTGTGACCTAGGGCAGGGGACTGGGATGCAGGGGTTTGGTTTGTGGCCTAAGGGAGGGGACTAGAGTGCAGGATTTTGGGTTGTGACCTAGGATAGGAAGGGATTGTGATCTGGGGCAGGGGATTGGGGTGCCAGATCTGGGAGGGAGTATGGGTGCAGGAGGGGGCCAGAGGGTATATTGAGTGAGGAGACAAAGGGTTGGGGAAGGGAGGGGCTGGGGTGCCAGAAGCAGGCTCTGGCCAGGAGACTTAGCCAGCAGCCCAACCAGCCTGCCTGCCTGCAGAGCTAACTGCTTGCAGAGCTTAAAACGTTTCTCAGACTGCCTGCCTGCGCCCCCACCCCCACCCCCCGCCTGCACAGGCTGCAGGACCATGTGATTGTGTGAATAACTGAGGCGGGGGGAGGGAGGCGAGTTGCTTCCTGTGCTGCCTGTTTGAAAACAGGCAGCTCTCATTGGCCAGCCCTAAACCAGTTTTTCTCAACCAGTGGTACAAGTACCCTTAGGGTTACTCAAGAGAAGTCTGGGGGGTATGGCAACACAACTGAAATTTGAAGAAAACTGAATTTTTGTTTTAAGTTTTACAGCGCTTTATAGTTTTTGTACTTTTTTGCACCCAAAAATTTCATCACCCACCCGGCTACGATTAAGTTGTTTAAACAAATGTGTTGCAATGGTAGAAAAAAAAATTGTGTGTCTGAAAACTGTAGGTACTGGGGGTACCTATATTTTTTTTTTTAAAGGGGGATACTTATAATTTTTTTAAAGGGGTAGTTTATAAAAAAAGGTTGAGAAACAGTGCTCTAAACCATTCCCTTTGGCATCCCTGTTTCCTTTGGCGGCGAGTTGGGTTAGCAGGTTTTGGTAAAAATATATCAGACGTGCACACAGTGCCCGCTCTACCTCAGCTGGTGCTGGATAATCCAGGCCTCAATTCTAAAGGAGTTGGCATTACTGAGGTGATCGATTCCCTCCATGTTTTGTTGTAGATTTTTTAAAGAAAATGCTGGTGTTTTCTATAGGTAACCCACATCTCCCAGTCATAGCAAAGACTTGGGATTAACATGGCTTTCTCAACTAAAAGTCTTATACGTGTTCGGATGTTGTGATTGTGAACACCTGGTGAGGCAGTCTGCCAAAGATAAAGCTGGCCTTGAATCTTGACATCTATGGCTTCAGTTGAATGGCCTGTGTGAAACTTGGAAGAGCAGCTTAGAGAGACCTCTCTCCTTTACTTGAGGATAGAATCTCATGGAAGCCTGAAGGAAAAAGTTCTCGTGGCAGACAGAAAGCCACACTTGCAGTGTAACCTCAGCATTAGACTTATTGCTTCAAGTGCCTTCAAGAGAGTGAGGGCGATTCTCGTGTTCTGTGTTAGTTTTATTTTAAAGTTTTTCTGAGTGTTATTTTAACAGATAAGTTAATCTCTTACATTCATTGATGTAGCAAAGAGGCTGTGGGGTTAGTTGCCCCGGGCACCACAGTAGGGGGGCACTAATTTAGTCCTCCACTCCCCCGTCATCCCTCAGCTCGCCTGCTCCTCCTCCGCCCACCACCGCCAGCTGGAGCCTCCTCCCCACTTCTCCGCTCCTAGCCCAACCCTCCTCCATCTTTGACAGTGGGATGGTGCGTGCCCCAAACTGGAGCGGGGTGGGGCAAGACACAGTACAAACTCCTTCCCTCCTCCCAGGGTCGGGCTCAGCCGTGCAGCAGGTTCAGGGCCCTGCCACGTGGCAGCGGGGGTGGGGTGGGGGCGCAAATTTTGCTTTTGCCCCGGGCGCATAACACCCTCGCTATGCCTCAGCTGGTATTTTCTAATAACATCCTGTGAAAACTAAGCAGAAATCACATCCTCCTGTGTTTAAAATATGCAGCTTGCCTGACTTATACTTTCGCTCCTTATACTGATGTTGTATTTCTTTGGATTTTTCCACTGTTGTTAGCGAGGTATTAAAATTATCAAATAATTTCGCCAAAAGGCTTACTCTGTGTTAAAGATGCTTCCCCCTTTTTCTTAATAGATAAAACATATTTTATTCACATACAGCTTTTTTCATTACATTTTTAATGTAAACACAGTCTGGTATATTGCCATCTTGTTGTATATGTATCATCCTGTTAATGCCAATGAACCAACTCTTGCTCTCTGACCCAACCTGACTCAGTGAGTTTGGAAATCCAGGGATGTTGTGGAATTGGTGTGGTTCTATTTCATAGAGCCATGGGACAAAATGCAAGGAACTCACACAAGGAATAAACCTTCATTCCACAGGGCACAGCTCTGAAGGGGCAGATGAAACCAGTCTGTTGAACTAAAATTGTATGGGTTCACTCCTACAGATCCTTTCACTAAGGCCTGATCCACACTGGGAATTTAGGTTGAACTTAGCCGAATTAGGTCAGTTTCCTAAACAGTGAGTCCACACCACTAAGCCCGTTCCATCAACATTAAGTACTGTTAAAGTCAATTTCTGTACTCCTGGTTTCACAAGGAGTAACCACTAAAATCGACCTTGCATGGTCGACTTTGTGGTAGTGCAGATGCAGTGCTTTGAAAGTCAACATTCTTGGCCTCCAGGTGATGTCCCACAGTGCCACGCGGTGACCATGACTTTCAACTCTACTATTTTCTAGGTGTACAGAAGAAGCCCCAGGAAAATTTGAATTTAATTTCCTGTGTGGCCAGCGTGATGAGTAGGCAGCACACCTGAGCAGTACACCTGACTATGAGTTTCATGAGCTCCATGAGTACCCAGGGTTGTAGACAAGCACCAGCATGGAGCGTGCAGGAGCTTTTGGACTTCCTTGCTGTGGAGAGAGGAATCTGTCCTCATAGAACTATGAATCAGCAAAAGAAGGGCAGACATCTATGCCAAGATTGCAAAGGTCATGGAGGAGAAAGGATATGCCAGTGACACCCAGCAGTGCTGAGTGAAAATAAAGTAGCTGAGGCCAGGGCCGGACCGAGCCATTCTGGCGCCCCGGGTTGAGGGAGGGCGCATGCACGGCCCGGCCCCCGCGCCGGCTTGTGGGGGAGGGCGCATGCGCGGCCCCGCCCCTGCACCAGCGCGAGGGGGAGGGCGTGCAGAGCTGGCGGCGGCAGGACGCATGTGCCCAGCCCGGCCCGGACTGGCTACCACCGCTGGCGCACAGCCTGGGGCCGCCCAAGGCGGGCCGAGCCTGGCCGTGCAGGGCCCCGTGGCCGCGGGGGGAAGGGCGCTGCTGGCCGGCGCTGCAGGGGTTAACGCGGCCCCCGCCCCGGAGGCCGCTGCAGAGTGGCTGCTGGGAGCTGCTGCAGCCTGCGATCCGGGACCCGGGCTGTGCGCCCCTTACAGCTGCCATCAGGCGCCCCACATAGGTTGGCACGCCGGGCAGCTGACCGGCTGGCCCATGCCTTAATCTGGCCCTGGCTGAGGCAGTCATACCAGAAGACACAGGAGGCAAATGAATGGTCTGGCGCATCACCACAAACATGCCACTTCTGTGAGCAGCTACATGCAATCCCTGGAGGGGATCCAACCAGCTTCCCCAGTCTGTCTGTGGCTTCCTTCCAAGACACTCAGGCAGTCTCAATCAGCAGCATGGAGGACAGCGTGGTTGAGGAGGAGAATGGTCAGCAAGCAAGAAGGGCAAATGATGTCAATGACAGCCAAGAACTTTTTATAACCGGAGTGGGGAACCTTTGTTGGGTGGGGAGCCGCTGACCTGCAAAAAAATCAGTCGTGGCTGTACACAAGTGAGAAGCGGAAAAAAAAAACCCTCACTGTGACTTGGCCCCCAACTGAGAAGGAAAAAGACACTCCCCACATTCCTCTTGCACACCAGAGCCTGGGTGCTGGGCGGGGCTAGCCTAGTAGATCTTGTGTGCTCCAGCCTCCAGGAGGAGAAGGGGGTCTAGAGCACCAGCACAGGCTCCCCAATGCTGAGGAGGGGCCCTGAGCCTTGTGGGTCAGAGCCAGGCTAGCCGAGAGCCACATCCAGCCCTGGGCCTGAGGTTTCCCACCCCTGTTTTATAGCCTTGGAGACAATCCCCTACTTCCAGGACATCTCACAGTCAGGTACTTATCCTGGGGAGGGCATTTGTTGTGAGTTCACATTTTTTTATCTTGCTAAAAGTGGGTTAAGGCAATCATGTAAGATCTGTAGCAGCCACTGTGCCTGCATAGCTGGGAGAGAGGATCCTCAGAACAGCTTGTTAACATGTCTGGAAACCGAGAGGGAATCCTCCTTGCACATCTCCATAAGGAACTCTTTAATCCTTCTCACAAGGCTTCTGGGAAGGACTGTTTTATTCCGTCCCCCATGGTAGGACACCTTTCCATGCCAAGCCAGCAGTAAGTGGTTTGGTGTCATTGCAGCACAAAGCATTGCAGGATAAGGTCCAGGTTTCTGGCCACATTGAGTCAGCATCTGCTCCCCTATCACTCTGTGGGTTATGTCTACACAGCAAAGTTATTTCGAAATAACAGTCGTTATTTCGAAATAACTTTACTAGTGTCTACACAGCCAAACTGCTATTTCAAAATTAATTTGAAATAGCGGAGCGCTTATTTTGAATTTGGTAAACCTCATTCCACAAGGAATAATGGCAAATTCGAAATAGCTGTTTTGAAATAAGTGCTGTGTAGACACTTATATCGAAATAGGGGGGCCTCCAGCCTTCCCAGGGTGCCCTGGTGGCCACTCCAGCCTCAACCAAGAACACTCCTCTCCCTCCCACCTCCCCGAAACCCTTAAAGGGGTTGACTCTGGCCACAGAGCCTGTGCCAGCTCCAAGCCTGCCAGCCCTGACACAGTGGCCCCAAAACATGAGCTAGCAAGCCACTGGCAGCCAGCCCTCCACCGCTCCCCAGGAGCAGTCTGCCAGTTCCCAGGAACCTGCCGTGGCCCGGAGAAGGTGGTTGCCTTCCTGGTCCTTATTCAGGTTTGGGAGGGATGCCCCCAATGTCCATGATCTCCACACTAGACGGAGGAATGCAGCCGTCTATGGCAGGATAGCTGCCAGCCTGGCCACCAAAGGCCACATGCGAACCCAGGAGCAGGTTTGCATGAAAATCAAGTTGGTCTGGCGAGACCCCCAACCCTGAGCCCTGAGCTTTCCTCCCCTTCTTCCCTTGCTTCCCCTTCCAGCTCCCTCCTCCCAGGTTTCCCCTCCCCTCCCACCTTCTCTTCTCCCCTCTCCCGCCTCCTTTCCCCAGTCTCACCAGAGTTTCTTTCCCCCCACCCCCAGTTTTTTTAAATAAAGAAAGTTTGTGTTCATGAAAATACATGTATTTTATTTGACATCAGGAAACAGGGTTAGGGAGGGGTAAGTGGACGGACGTGAGGGAGGAATGAGGCACAAGCCCCCAGTGGGGCAGAGCAGGGAGGCTCTTAGTGCTCCTCAGGGTGGAAGCTCTCCCGCAGGGCCTCCTGGATACTGACAGCCCCCCGATGGACCTCCCGGATGGCAGCCTGCAGAAAGTGCAGCCAGGCTCACAGCAACGCATCCACGAGAAGCACCAGAGTGCCCAGGGGCAGCTCTGGCTCTATGTTGCAGAGTGCTGTGGTGTCCCGACTGAGGGCAACCAGAGCACGCAGAGACAAAATGCTTTGCTGTCCCTCCTCAAGGTAGGCAAGCAAGCAGGGAAAGCTGAGAACCATCTGTCTAGGGGGTGTCCCTTTAAGCACAGGCCTCAGATAGCCTCAGGCAGCAACCACACAAAGTAACTCCTGACCTGATGCCCTGCCGGACCTGGTTCTGGCCAGCCTTAAATGCGATTCAGCATTCACTCAGTGTGGACGCGCTATTTTGAAATAGCAAAATGCTATTTCGAAATGCATTTTGTGTGTAGACGCATTATTTCAAAATAACTTATTTCAAATTAACTATTTTGAAATAAGATATTTTGAAATAACGCTGTAGTGTAGACAGACCCCGTGTGATTAGGAAAAGACTGATATCACAACCTGGATGAAGCAGGGGAAGCTATTAGCTGTTGTCTCTGCAGTAAACTTCTTGAGCCCATGCCCTGGGAACCACTGGAGGACATGATTAGTCATTTACCCGTTACTTAACATCTTTAGGTGCTAAACACATAGGCACCATGTGAGCCCCTGCTCTGCTCTGCTGCCACACTGGGACCCCCTCTTCTTTCCCTGCCACAAGATTCTGCTCTGGCCTGTCCCTTACCATGCCTGCCACTAATCCAAGTCCAGCTGCTCCCCTAAGAACTCTGATATGTACCTGCTGCATAGTGGCCTCTTATAAGCATAACTGTGGCCTTGTACATAACACATCCCAATTGTCTTTACAGTTTTATTCTAACAGATTAGGTGTTACACTCTACAGTGTATCTCCTGTAATGTCCGTTCTTCACTTTTCATTGCAGCAGGAACAGCAGTGAGCATGCTGTGTACTCCCCTGCCCCACCAGCTGTCTGTCTGGCACAAATCTGCACGCAAAAATGGACTAAGGATGAGATGTTCAAGGAGCAAATGCAATCCGCCATCTTGGACAGGAAGAACATAAACGAGTGGAGAAATACACTGCTGGAGAAGGTGCGAGTGGAGCATGAGAAAAGGAGAGTGTGCAGGGAACTGGAAGTGAAGCACCAGGAGTGAGTCTTGTCATCCATGGTGGATGCGATGAACCACATGGTGGTTTTCCAGGATGCTTAAATGCACAGGCACCCCCTCCAGCCCTTGCAAACCAATGTTCCCTCCTCATCGAGTTCCAGAGCCTCCTCTCCCACGGGCCCTAGAACACCTGGGAGGGGGGCAGTCAAGGGCAGCATCACAATGCAAAAGGCTGTCCTCACAATTGTGATTTCCTCCACTGAAGTACCCACCCTGGACTACTTTTCTGTTCCTGCTACGTTCCCTGAATAAAAATGCTTGATTTCTGAACAACAGTGTCTCTATTGCTTGGGTTGAGGGGAAGGGGCAACAGACAAGCACACTGAATGCAGGGGCACCTCGTTGAGAGCAGCATGTATGACTCTCAAAACTGGCCATTCATAAAACTGTCTTTCAAAGCCCCTTTGATTTGCACTGCCTAGTGCTGTGCTTTCCTTGTTGTTCTTGTGTCTGGCTGCTCAAAATCCCTGGCTAGGCGCTCTGCCTTGGCCTCCCACCTTGTCAGATATTTTCCCCCTTACTCTCACATATATTATGGAGCACGCAGCAGGTTTCCATAACAAAGGGAATGTTGTGTTCAGTGAGGTCTTACCTAGTCAGTAGACTGCATAGCCTTCCCTTTAAATACCCAAGGGCACTTTCCGCCACCATTCTGCACTTGCTCCGTCTGTAATTGAACTACTCCTTACAGCAGTCCAGGCTGCCCGCATACAGCTTCATGAGCCATGGGAGCCAGGGGTAAGCTGGGTTGCCAAGAATCACTATTGCCATTTCAGTGTTTCAGATTGTAATTTCTGGTCTGGGAAAAAACGTTCCAGCTTGCTGAAGAGGAGGGAGTTCTTATTGATGCGCACATCATGCAGATTTTCCAGCCATCTCCTGCTGGTGTCAGTGGAATGGCCTTTGTGATCCACCAACCCTTGCAGTACCATCCAGAAGTATCCCTTGTGGTTTATGTACTTCTTGGCAAGGTGCTCAGGTGCCAAGATGGGGATGTGTGTTCCATCTATGACCCCCCCACAGTTAACTGGTAGGGGCTGGAGTAACTGGTGAACCATTCACATCCCTAGTGGGGGTGCAGGGTCTTGGCAGGAGAGGAGTATGTGAGGGAGTTGAGGGTGCAAGATCTGAGCATGAAGGGGGTAGGAAGGCACTTACTTGGCTCCGTGCCTCCTGTTGCTCCTAAGCGTCACCCCCCGCTGCTTTGATGGGCCGTGATTCTGGCCCAATGGCAGCAGTGCGGAAAGCCTCCAGGCGAGTGGTTTCCTGTGCTGCCATTCCCCCAGCAAAAGAGAGGGGGAGTGGCAGTGTGTGGAGCTGCTTCCTTCTCCCACAAGCCAGATCTGTCCTGCAAGGTTCACCCCTCCCCCCACAGCAAGAAGCTGTCACTGGTACTCCAGCCGGGGGAAGTGGGGCGCAGGGAGTGAGACACGAGCCCCTGACCCACCTGCAAGAGGATCGTGGGTCTCTCGTGGCCCGTAGACCACACTTTGAAAACACTGGTCTAGGCAAATTGTGTGACTAATTCCTGTGGACAATATAATAATGAATTATAACATCCTTAAGAATAAAATAGCTGGATTTGTAGGACAAAGAAAAGATGGTATAAAGTAATCGATAAGATGCAATTTGGCAATTTGAATTGTAGAAGGTATATTTGATGGCAGATATAGTGAAGGGTTTGAAAGGTGTTGACAAACAGAAGCAGATGTTATAGAATAAGTTAATTGAAAAGACACATTTTTCATTTTTTTGAATGTTTTGAATAAATGGATTAATGTGCCCTATTAATCTACTTTCATACTTTATCAAATAGTTCTAGAAGTAAATGCCAGATTTGTTATTTATTGTCTGTAGATACATAAATCCATTTTCAGAAAACTTAATTTGTCTTTCTAAGTTCTTGTACTGTGTTCATCATTGTGGTATCAAAGTTCCAGATATGTATGACCCTAAAGATGCAGATAGGCACCTAGTGCGATTTTTTCCAGAGTGTCTACATACCTAATATCTGTAAGTAGGCTGCAAAATTATGGGGGTCCATTGTATTGTTTCATTCTGTTGGTGCCCCTTGTATTGAATGGGCTTGAGAGCCAACTTCTCCTCTCTTTTATACTGAATGAAACTCAGCAGATCACCTCAGAATTTGTCATGTAATACACCAAAGTCAGATATGAGTAGCAATATGTACATTCAGTTTACCTACAGTATCTTTGATACCAAATTATTGGCATAAGTATATTTTATATTGTGAAATGAAATCACATAAATGATGTACAAAGTACATTAATTCAATGCATTTGTCCTTAAGAGATCAGTTTGTGTAGAAAATCTTTCTTGAAGAATTTATTCTCTGCAAGTGGAAACTAAAACCTCTGTTGCTTAAGATTAAGTTTCCCTGTTAATCATTCGTGAAATCTCAACTTCCAGAAACGTTCAGGAGGGTGATACTTTATCTGCTCAGATAATACTTGAAAGTTAGACATCTTGTTTATAATATTGTGAGCAGTGTTCCCTATAAGCTGGGCGCTTATGTGGCCGTTCAGGAGAGATTCAAGTGCTGCCCGACTAATTAGCAGATTGCCCCCAGCTAAGTTTTTGTTTCTACTGGTGGGGTGCAAAAAAAAAAAAAAAAAGTATTCCACACATAGATGGAAAAAAATCCACGCCTGGATGGAAGAGATTAGAAGGAGTCAAAAAAGATAGGTTGTTAGCTCTTTTGAGCAGAAACTAAATGAAGTATGGGTAGGTCACTTTTCCACACATTTGCATGTTAGGTGCAACTTCATAGTAAAGCTTTACATGCTTGCATAGGAAGAATAAAATCACGCACTAATTCCATGTATGTGATATCTACATGGTAGGTTACTGTGCGAGAGAATAGCAGCTTTTTCTCCTCCCCATGTGGAAAATCTTGGAAAGGTTTGCAGTTAGTAGAGCCTTTCCTCTGCCCCTTATGGTGACTGCTGAGCAGATGGGAAGGTAATACACACCGAATGAAGCTAATGCATATTGCTTCTGGAAAAAGCCCTGGATGGAAAGATTTACTAGGGGATGGACCTTTGAGCAGGGAGCTGAAGTAGATGAACTCCTGAAGTCTTTTCCAACCCTAATCTTCTATGAAAAAAATGAACATAATTATGCTGTCATTGATTTATAAGCATATCTTCTGGCATTTGATTTAGTGGGTCTAGTAAGGGCCTGCTAAATCAAACATACCCATTGATGATGGTACTCCTACTCCTCACAAGGAGTGTTTCTCCCATTGACTTCCCCCTGTGGGGATGGTGCCAAAGTTCAAATTAAGGTATGTCAACTCCAGCTATGTAATTAACATAGCTGGAGTTGCATATCTTAATTCGAACTTATCCCCTGCAAAATGTTAAAATGCATTTAATAAACTAAACGTGTAACCGCTGAAAACGTCAGTGGTTACACAGTTACATGCGGGGGGCCTCCTGCTCCACCCCATGCCATGCTGCTGCCTCGGTATTAGAAGCAGCACTATGAGAGGCGCAGGCGGGAGACACCTGCCCCCCGCATGTAACTGTGGAAGGAAAGGTTTTTGCCTGTTTGGTGGTATGGTATCCTATTGTGTAGCCTCTTTTTTTCCATGTGTGTGGCCTTCAGGGACCCATTTTTAAAATAATATTATCTATAGTGTACAAAACTATGGTAAGAATTCTATAGGCATGCAAAAAGACAAGTCCTTGAACCAGAAGACCTACAATATAAATTAATACCCCTGTGTCCACCAAATAATGAATGGGGATGGGAGGAGTAATGGGATGCCATATACAAGCGAAGTGTTTAAGTGATGTTAATCATGGCACTTGTTAGTAAAATTTTACTTCTCGACAATTGGATGATATAGTTCCTGGTTCTCAGGTTGCCCTATTACAATGATTCCCTGTTATGAAAGGAGTGAGGAGGTGAAGCAGGACAAAAGGTTGGCAGCAGAACAAGCTAATCAAAATTTTTCCAAAGTCTCTCCACAAAACCAAATTCTCAGGGACTGTTTTGGCTAATCTTTCTTTCTCTTTTATGTTTTGTGGGGAAGAAGGGGATTTATTTGAACACTTTCCAACATAGTTCTTACTGAAGACTACGTTTGTTTAGTCTAATCTGGCTTTTTGCTTTGAGTGATTTCAAGCATAGGGAAGGAACAACAGGGGATACATGGAAACTCTACCAGCCTAACAGTTTAAAAGCTTTGGGCCAGATTTTGAATTATACTGAATAGTGCTTGATGTACGTGCAGTAGAATGCTAATTGCTGCAAGTACAGATACAAGAATCTTGCCTGTTTTGTCTTAGTACACAAAGAGAAAAAATAGCAGCATAAGTATTATTTTGTTTGTTGAAAGGTAATAAGTGCCATTTGTACCTTTTGCGCTTTATACAACAAAAACAATATGAAGAAACCACATGGGCACAGTCAGATCCCCTCAAAACGGTGTGCTAAATGTAGACGGACATGCAAGGCCTAGTTATACTGTTGTTCTGACTGGTTTTAACCAGCTTCTGCAATCTAGGATAGCGAGCACCAATATGCTGCTCCCAAACTATTTAAACCATCCTATTCTCATACACTACTTGACAAAATTGTAGGATTTTAGCTAAATTATCTTCAGATTAACCACAAACACATTACAAGGCTATAAATCTTCATCTGGTCCAAGTATTCTCCATGCCCCCATGTGTGCAGATGTTTCAGTGGAAAAGGGGGAAATTAAATGTTCTTGATTACACTGATCCTGGTCAGCCAATTCTGTGGTTGACCCCCATAGGAGTCATCTGAGCAAGAATTGCAGAACAGGACCATCAAATTGAAAAACTAGTATGAGAGGAGAATAAAACAGTTTTACAGCAGTGCTCATTCACCCCCAGTGGCAGGCTCACTCTCCCCAGAAAGAGTACACAGTGAGCTTAATTAAGAAAATTTTGTCCAACAAACACTTAAGCCATTCTGACAGTGTCATCAACTGATGCATGAATTCACCTCCTGTTTCTGTAGTAGATATGAGAGTGAGAAGTAGCACACCTACTTAGATTGTAAGCTTTTTGGGCTGAGGTCTGTTTCTGTTATATGTGTATGCACTTCCTAGTACTACCACTAATAAAACTCCAGGACTATTTGCCCATTCTATCTTGCATTGTTTTTTTATTTAATTTTAAAATTCCTATCATATTAAATGTGGTAGGGTGGTCAGGAGTAGGATCAGCAATATGTGAGCTTCCACTTATTACCAGGGAATCTATTGTGGACATTATTAAGGAGAATAGAAACTGAAATAGAAATATTATACTTCACACACAGATTGTCTCCTTTTGATTTGTAACTGCCTATGTCAGGTAAGACAGGAAAATAAAAAGCACATCTTGGATTTGTAACAAAATTCCCACAGCTCTGGGCTTTAGTTCATCCCTCCCTCTCTTTCCCTCTTCCCTTCCCCCCCCCCATAACAGAACTATATCAGAGGGATCTTCCTCAAAGTCTTTTCAAAGAATACACAATTTTGTAAAATACACAATTGCCTGTTGGAAAGTGCCATGGCCCTAAACTGCTTTCTCTCTCTCTCTCTCGCTCGCTCGTTGACTGGAAGGGTGCTATTTATGAAGTCTTCTTAATTTCCAGCATGCAATGTTCCAGGATTGGACTTCTGCCATGGGAATCAGGGGATTTCATTTCTTCTGATCGGGAAAAAGAGGTGAGGTAAAACCCCTCAAAATGCCCACTTGAGCACTTTCCAAGGAGAGAAGCAGGAGGTTCGAGCCTATCTCACTCATGGAACTCCAGCCTTGGGTACATCTGTCAGCACCATGCGTTTCCTTAGAAGTTCCCAGATTGCTTTACCCCAAACTTCCCTCCCCCTCTGTAGTTGCTCCCCCTATTTCCACAGTATTTTTCAAGGAAACCTGCTGTGGTCGAGTACTGGACAAGAAGGGTTTCACTCCTAACCCTTAAAGAACAGTAACTACTATTTAATATTATAATAAATTAAGGTGATGGAAAATGAAGCGAGCAAAAGACTAAAAGATTAGAAGTATTAGATTTTAGCAATAAAATAGCACAAGGGACAATTACATTTATTTGTGGCTTAATTAGCAATGTACTCCTTTTGAGATATAATGAGTATTAACCTCTAATGTTTTATTCTTGAGTCTATAATTCATTCAGTGACTCGCATGGTGAAAATTTACATGGACATTTGTAGCCCATAGAGACTAGGCTAGACTGGCTGTCTGGTTTAAGCACCTTCTTATCCTGAATGACTATGAAGGTACAGTTTATCTCATCCAAAAAATGAAAAGTATTTGTTTTTCTTATAGAGACATTCTTTAAAGGGACACAAACAACTTTAAAAACATACTTCTGTCTGAAACCCCTAACTTTCTATTGTTACAAGTAACAGATTAGTAGAAATGAAAGAAAAGGAGAAAATGCTATTTTTCTCATAATTTACTTTGTGTATTTGAAAACATGTTATGTAAAGAATCACAGTGTCAGCTAAGTTCCATTTGTTCCATGGCACCAAGGAGCCAAAATCCTCCCTGATTCTACTCCAGGGCTTCTCAACATGCAGCCCGTGGGCCGCATCCAGGCTGCGGCCTGTTTGTATGCGGCCCGCGGCGCCTTGAGCCACTTCCCGGGCCGCCTGCCTGCCTCATTGCTGTGGGCTCTAGTGGCAGCGCCTCCCGGTGACCTGAGCCATGCGGCGCCACATTGAGCCAAGCCACATGCGCAGGAGCTGGCAGGGGGGCAGCAAGAGGTGGCGGCAGAGCACACCTGCCGCGTCGGCCACAGTGGCAGTGCCTCCCCATGAGCGGAGCCGAGTGGCACCGCGCTGAGCTAGGCCACTTCGGCACATGCACAGGAGCTGCCAGGGGCGGCAAGAGGCAGCGGGGAGCTGGATAGCGAGGCACATGGCGAGGCAGCGGCAGAACCAGGAAGCAAGGCTGAGGTGTGAGAGGTCTGCGCTGGGGCTTGGGTAGGGTTACCATACATCCAGTTTTTCCCAGACATGTCCTTGTTTTTACATGTTAAATCGCCATCCGGACGAGTTTGTTAAAAGGCAAAAAATGTTCCGAATTTTTTGCCCTGAAAGGGGATCGGGAAGGAGAAAGCAGCATGTGCCTTCAATGGAACATTCAGAGCCACAGGCCTGGACCATTCACAGCTGCTCTGCTCACGGGCTCCAGTGTTGGAGGGAAAAGCACATGATTCCGGTGAGACCCAGGGCATTACCCTCTGCCCTGCTAGATTTATGTCCCCGGCTCTGCGGGAGGGAAAGGGCATTGGGTTAGAGCAGGGGGCTGAGGTTGCCTGGCGCTGAGGGAGAGGTGTGGCATTGGGTTAGAGCAGGGAGGCTGGGGGGTGCCTGGCTCTGGGGGAGGGCAAGGTTATTGGGTTGGAGCGGGAGGGCTGGAGAGTACCTGGCTCTCGGGGAGGGGTGGATGCACTGGGTTAGAGCAGGGAACTGGGCATTAAAACTTCTGGCTTCTTTCCTTTCCTGTAGGTGGGCAGTGGGTCTGTTGGTTAGATTTGGGGGCTCCAGTCTCTGCTCTGTGGGAGCTGGTGCTTGGTGGGGAAAGCAGAGGAAAGGAAGGGCTTCTGGGAAACAGGATGCCTGGGTTCCTTTTCTAGCCACGCTACTTCTCCCTTCAGTGCCTTTAACTTCACATTGAATGTACTTACATTTCAGTAAATATTGTATTGGCAGTTTTTGTTTGATTTGTTAAAATTGTGAAGCCAAAACAAAAAAGTAGTCAATATAATGGTCTTCTGTTGATATGTGTTTTAGTAGTTAAATTCCTGGACTATCATTGCTCATTAAAAGTGCTTTCATATGGGTGCAAATCGGGTAAATATTGCATTTTCTTAATATCAGCAGAACTGACTTAAATGGGGCCTGCGTGTTATGTAGTCTTGCCTTAATCTTTGTATTCATGCCTGTCTGTGTGAAAGAAGCTATTTGCATATATATGCAAACACACTTAACTTGTAGCCCTTGGCATGTGCTGTGGGTATCATTGTGGCTCCCAGGGCTTCCAAAGTTGAGTAGCCCTGTTCTATTGTCTTCTCCCCTGTTGAGGACTCCCTTGGCAAGAGGGAGTTCTGAGCTGAGATGAAACCAATGTAGGGGACTAGGAGTCATATTTGGCCATTGTTGCAAGTGTAACCAAAGCCTTACTGCACTCCAGCAATTGCCATCTGGCAAACAACAAAGGGAGAGCCTTTTTCAAACATTCCAAATAATTAAGCTGATAATGTTTTAACTCCTTAAAAGGCTAGCTTGGAAAATCAGTAATTCTCACACATGGATTTGACCAATGAGCTTGAGTAGAGGCAGTTATTTCTTTTAAGAATTTGCTGTCTGCTTTTATCTGCAACCTAGTTCTCTCGTAGGGCATGTCTACAGTAGGAACTTATTTTGAAATAACTTATTTCTAAATAATAACTCCTGAAATAACTATTTTGAAATAGCATGTCCACACTACAGGGAAGTCTCAAAATTAGTCCAAGTCAGGCTCCCTTAATATGAATGTGCTACCTCAACTTAGAGCCCCAGGAAGCTCTGGGGAGTTACTCTGGGGAGTAGTTATTTCAAAATAACGGCACTGGAACATCCACGCTACCGCCATTTCTAAGTAACTATTTCAAAATAAGTGTTATTCCTCATGGAAATCAGGAGTTATTATTTCAAAATAACCAGCCCCTTATTTCAAAATAATGGGCTTGGTAGTGTGGTCGCTCACCTTGTTATTTTGAAATAGGGGGAGTTATTTCAATGTAACTCCCTAGTATAGACCAGAGCTTATTTATTTACTTTGCAACCTACATTTAAACAGACTTAATCTGGACAATGTCTGATGCCTCCCATTTTGGGTCAAAAGATGCTTTGCACAGAGTGAAATTTAAGATCAGAACAAAGTTTAAGTAATACGGAATTCTGCAGCAAGTTATGCCATGTAAGCATAACTCTGGGCAGGGAGTGATGTGGAGCAACTGCCTGCTTCAGATGGGCCCTTAGGGTGAGGAAGGATTATGTATCAGGAATCCTGCCTCTACACCTCCACTCCACATCTTTCTGGACTGTTTGTGTTGTCCAGGAATGCAGAGAGGCAACAGCTTTTTACTCCTTCACACACACTGTGGAATTATTTTTGCAACAGCTCCTTGTGCCCTCTTCTCCCCCTGGAGATCTGCACAAAAGCCAAGGCTAGTATAGTTCACAGTGCACTGTACTGAGACTGTCTGTAGTCTTCCAGAAGACAGGCCTCCTAACCTTAGTTTCATAGCATTCCAAGTTATGCAGCAGAATGTTGGTCTGTCCACAGGTAATGGTGACAGCTGCAGATATAGGGCAGGGCGAGCAGGGCGGCTGCCCTGGGCCCTGCGCTTCAATAGGCCCCACGCCGAGCCACTGCGCAGGAGCAAGCGGTGGCGCAAGCAGCCGTTTGGGCCCCGTGCTCCCCATGCAGCACGAGGGTGCAGCACGGGGCCCAAACGGCCGCTGCGCCACTTGCTCCCATGCGGCAGCCCAGCTGAGCGGTGAAGAACTCAGCTGAGCGCCACGGCGGGAGGCAAAGGGTGTGACAGAGGCTCCAGGTCCTGCCTCCTGGCCATGTATGTCACCGCCCCGCCCCTCTTCGCCTCCCGCTGTGACGCTTGGCTGCGTTCTGCGCTGCTCAGCCTGGCCGCTGCTCGGGAGCAAGTAGCGCAAACAGCCTTTTGGGCTCCGCGAGTGAGAGGCAGGAGGGGGAGGAGAAGAGAAAGAGAGAGTGAGAGGCAGGAGGGGGAGGAGAAGAGAAAGAGAGAGTGAGGCAGGAGGGGAGGAGAAGAGAGAGAGTGAGAGGCAGGAGGGGGAGAAGAGAAAGAGAGAGACGGAGAGAGAGGCAGGAGGCGGAAGAGAGCTGAGAGAGAGGGGGGGAGACAGTAGGAGGAGGAGAAAGAGAGAGAGAGAAACAGACGTGGAGGAGAGACCCAAAAATCCCATCTTATGACGGGCTATTGGCTAGTTTTTGTAATAACGAACATTTAATATTGATATGTGAAACATGTGCAATGAAGTAATGTGAATACACAACGGGTGACGGATTGAAACTGATTTGCGCACGCGCTACTACCTTTCAGCTGTGGCCGTGGTGCATGCGCCATGTCACTCACTCCGTTTTTTACAGATAAGTAACAATTTTATAAGTGTAAATTCGCCGACAACCCCAATTATAAAATGACTAGCAGAGTGAGAGACACAGGTAGAAAATATTTGTCGGGAAGCTAGAAATTAAAGAAAAAAAGAAAATTTGAAGAATGTAATCTCAGTCTAAAAGGTACTATGGAAAAATTGAAACTAATAAAGAATTCCTTAAGATCTACTATGAGCCAGGAGCGTTTTGTAGGTCTTTCGATTATATCGATTGAAAACGACCTGTGTAAAGAAGTGGACTTTAATGACATAATTGAAGAATGTGCTGCCAAAAGAGCTAAACAGCTATAATAGACTTAAATACAAATGAAAATTTTTAATTACTAATACAGAATTTTGTTTAAGAATGACTTACAATATAATTAAAATAAAAATTGTCCAACTAAATTAAGTTTCTATCAAATTTACCCAATTCACATTTAATATGAAAATAGCCTTCAATTTGCGCATTTGACGCCTTTTTTCTATTTTTTCTCCAAAGGGGGGCCCCGCAAAATTGTGCTGCCCTGGGCCCCGCAAAACTCTCCGCCCCTGAATGGTGACTAAGCTGGTAATAATAGCTGGTTAGTTCTGCCATCTGTATCTTTTGTATATGATTAATTGGACAGTTTAATGTTTGATCTATGGCTAAGCACTGAATTTCTCAGCCCAAGAAGGCTCTGGAGAAGGGAGGGAAATGGTAGGCAGAGTCTGAGTCTAAATGACATTGATGTATGGTTAAAAGCAATATTGAATTCTTCCTTCAAGGATTATTTTCACTCTTGTTGATTTTTATTATTGCTACCCATGTATCTCTCCTGGCTTCTGTCGTTTAAAACACTGTCTTGTGCAACAGTAATGCCTTGTACTAGCTTCTGCTATACGAGTGTATGTTATTGAGTAGATGTCAAGGGATTTTTTTTATCATTCTGGAGAAATCTATATTAACTTGTGTATTGGTACAATATGTGCCTTACACAAAGTCATTTGGCTTCCGTTCATAAGATCCATATACAATATTAGATCTTGATGCTGTCCAAATTAGTTTTAAATGATGATATTTAAAATACTGGAAATAAGTGTAACTTGACTAGCTTTTCCATTAGCTGTTTTGGAGTTTCACCATTGAATGAGGCCCTACCATTAAATGCAGTTAGCACTCCTATAGCCTTATCTCACATGTCAGTAAAGTTTAATCACAACATAACATGTGTTTGTGGGATAGGGGCACTTAATGTCTATTCTCTTACTTACACGTGGAAAATAGGCTGCTGTCATGGGTCACATGGCATTAGTGACGCTTGCCTTGTGATTGTTCCTTATAATTCACGGGCCTGCCCTTGTTCCCATTGAAATTAATGTCTGTTTTGCTACTCATTTCAGTAGCAAGTATTCTAAAAGTGCCATTAACACAAGAGATTTGTAAAACTCCTCTCCCATGCACCAGTGTTAATCAGGAGTGACTCTTCTGAAGCTTAGGGAGTTTTATTCATTTAAAACTAGTGTGGGAGGAAAAATAGTTGTTGAACAAACATTGTGATTTTTGTAACATCTTTTACCTGAAGCATACTGGATAAGAACCTGGTTCCAAAATGTGATATTAATTTCACTCTAGTTTATGGAAACTTCCAAAGAACATTTTCTTTTGCCTCAGTCTTTAACCTCTTTCCTTTGAATTTATACCTCTGGAGCCATTTGATGTATGCCTTTTCAGAAACACTGTACCCTGTAAAGAAAGCTGCAAGGAGGGACTTTGTTTTCACACCAGAAGATTCCATTTCGGAAGGTATAAATGCCAATTATGATTCTGGCAAACCCAGCCCACCTCTTGCTTCCATGGCACATAAAGCCTTACACTAGAAACCTTGACTGCAGCAAGGAGTGCTTCAAATACAAGCTCGGCAGGTGCAGAATGTGCAGATTAAAGGGTCGCTGGTGCTGCCTTTTTCACAGGTCAAACTTCAGTGAGAAAAATATTTTCATGGTCATAGCAACCTGTTCTCCTCTCCATAACATTTGTGAAGCTAAGGAGGGAAGTTTCCACAGGGACTGAGCCTTGAGATAGATTGGCTGGCAGCTGCTTTTGAACAGCCAGATACCAGGCCATTATAGGTGCTCAGCGGGAGGCTATTCAAATCAGGAGGGCTTTGAAGGAACATTTTTACAGTGAGCCCCAGATACATGTCTTTCTGTAATGCACTGAGCCAGGCATTGCTTTCTTGCACCATCGTATGACCTTTATAATGACTGCTGCATGTGCATTAATTTTACTCTTTTAATACACCAATTGCCACTGTATATAAATTTCATCAGCAACCACCTAATGTAGGAGTCAAAGATTCATTTTCTTTCTCTAAGTACATTTTTATTAAACATCTGTAGACACATTTCTGTTTCCTACAAAGGGGAGGGCAGCGAAGAGCACTTTTTGAGGTTGTTGCTGTTGGGTGAATGTCCAGCTGTCATTGGGAAACATGGCCCTAGGGATGGAGTGCATTGTGAGTCAAAGCCTTTTCTCCCCCACTTTTGGGCAGATTGCTCATCTCAAAAGTTTACAGCAGCCCTCGGTTTAAATACTTTCCCTAGGGGCACAAACTTGCCCTTTATTTAGCCACTCTTATCATTGGTCAGCATGGGGAACAGAATGGAGACCAAATCCTGTAAACTCCACTGCCCCTCCGAGTGGTTCAGGGACAGTACAGCCCCTTTTCCACATTAGTCTATCCCCTATGGTGTGTCCCACTGTCCAGATCAACTCTCTCATGCTTGGGGAACAGGAAGTTGGGGAACTGGGGGAACCTGGACCCACCTCTACTCCAGGTTCCAAACCAGGAATTCTGTGATAGCAGCTGTCTGTAATGTCCCCGGTGTCAGCTGTGTGACAGCAACAATTCCCTGGGCCAGTTCCCCAGCACCTCCCCAGCACCTTTTTTGCCACAGGCTCTTCCTCCTGGTTTCTCATAATGTTTGTACCACCCAGACCTTCCGCAGTGCCTTCTTACCCCAAGTTCCTTGCAGTGAGATAACAGAAGGGGGGGGTCTTTTTAACCAATACCAACTGGTTCTTCATTGGCTCCAGGTGTCCTGATTAGCCTGTCTTAATTGGTTCCATTTCTGATTGATTCCAGGTGTCCTAATTGGCCTATCGGCCCTAATTTATTTCTGGCAAGTGTCTGATTCTTCTGGATTAGTCCTTTTTAGCTTACCCTAGGAAAAGAGACCTATTTAATCTGGGGCTAATATACCTGCCTTCTATTACCCTCCTGTAAACCTCTTTTGGCTCCTCCAGAGCCTCTTGTTGAGGTTGTGGCTGCACTTTTCCTTACTTGCTGATTTTTGCACATCCCATCTATAGCTCCACTAAGTTGCGGGACCTCCTCATCAACCTTCTCCTGGCTATGGCCAAAACGGCCATTTATAAGACCAGGCAGTAGAGGTTGGCTGAGGAAGGGGCCTGCCACCTTGGCGTCTATTTCCACTCCTGCATCCACTCACGCATCTGGGCAGAGTTCCACTGGACGGCATCCGCTGGCACTCTTGATGTCTTCAAGGGGCAGTGGGCACTGTCTGGCCTCTCTTCTTGGTGTCCCCTTTTAGTTCCCTTGTTTTGGCCCTTTGACTTTCACACCTGCCTCTGTTTTTATTTCTCCCAAGTAATCAGTTGGTTTTCTGGCTCAGTGGATCCTCCTTGAAGGCTTCCCAGATTTCAGTAGGAGCACCCTCCTGGACCCATCTGGCCTGATCTTGATGCGAGGAATGTGGTGGTGGGGGGGGATTACTGATTACTTGGAGAGGGAGTTTGTGGAGGGCATGGAAAACTGTTCCATAATAGGCTGCAAGGGGAGGTGAACATGGATGTGTTCAGTCTGCAGCACAGGCCAAGACCTCGTCATATCTGTTTGGTTCTCGAGACCCTGTATCATCTGCTCCTGCCCCTGTTTCCTCTCCCGGCTGTTGATTCTGAGTTTGTCATTGATAGTCTGTCTCCATGCTCTTTGCCTGCTATCAGGAACAGCAGCAGCCGACTGCAGAACCTCCTGAACATCTTGTCCTTATGCCGCCTAGTTATTCTCCTTATCAGATGGAGCTGCTTGGCAATGTGTAGGAGGAGACTCTCAAGGGCACATCTGCAGAAGCTAAAGAAACAGAGGAACTATTTTGAATGCGCTCATAACCTTGATTTATGCAAGTTAGAGACAGTGCTTTCTCACTTTCCCTTAGGCACACAGCCGTGAGAGCCCTAGCCATGGCGAGTTTGGCGTGGGAGAAGGGGCAAGATAGGACAAAGGGTGAGGGGATTTCAGAGGGGGGCCACTAGTAGTGCCTAAGGACACTATTCAGTACACTGGCAACATTTTGCATAGGCTGGGGTGCTAGAACCTGATATCTCACTCATGAAAGTAACAGGATGTGGTTCCTGCATGCGTGTGGCTGCGGACTGGATCCATAAGGAGATACTGGATCGGGCCCTTCGTTATCATGATGTACAGGGGTCTGAGCTACAGAGTGTGTATGTAGATGCAACATGAGGAAGCCAGAGAAAGCGTTTGTAACTAGATTGAGCCAAAGGAGAAAAAATAAATATTGTAACCCAGAATTATATTCCTACTTCTCCCAACCACACACTGTCTCTTTCACACACTCTCTTAGGGCAAGGCAACATTACAAAATTAAGTCAACTTGATCTACAGCTACCACAGTAATTAAACTGCTTTTTGCATATTCACACTATGCTTGTTGTATCGGCAGTGTGCGACCTCACGAGGAGCACTTGCACCAATTTAGGTGCCAGTGCAGGGCATTATGGGATGACTTCTGAAAGGCAGTAACAGTTGATGTTAGTGACTTAAGTGCTTCATCAAACAGCACGCTGACATAATTCCATTCATTGTAAAGTTCCTATCTTTTCTTTTTCAGAACTGTGTCTGCAAGGGTAAAAGTCACTGCTACTGTGATAGAATGAAAGGTAATAAGGTAAGAGATTAAATATGTTATCCTGTTCTCCCTACTCAATAAATCATTGGTGCAAATTAATAACATATTCATGATGGGCAGAATGAATTTACTGGGTGGTGATCCAGATATTTCTGGTAAAGGATTCTTTAGACAACATAAGATGGATTCACTTACATTTAGCTCAGAAGAACTCTGTACATGTTGTTTAACTAGGAACAACATAAAAGTTTTACAATCTTTTCTATTTATTTAGTTATTCAGATTTCCATGTTACTAAAGTCAGAGAAGTGTAACTTCTCCCGACCTCTCCATGCTCTTGACAAACTGTTCATCTTAAGATGAACTCCAGCAAGTGACTTTGTTTGCACTTGCGAAGCTGTGTTGGTCCCAAGATTTGTGTGACATTTGTGGGATCACCCAGACCAGTAAGGGGTTCTGTCACCACTTGCTTTGTAACTTAGGGCACCTTATTGTTATGCTGCTATGTCTCAGAGGTTTGACACCAATAGTCAGCCCGCAAGCATGGTTTCCAGCAGCCTTGGTATCCTTGCAGGGTGACCTCAATAACTTCTGCAGTCCAGACTATTCCTAAAACCATCTCCCCAAGTTCTTAACTACAAGAAATTTGGACTTTTCTCCTCTGGTTCACTATCCCAAAAGAAGAAACCTACTTCCCATTATCCATTTCAGTTGGGCAAACACACGCCACACAATTTGCATAAATAGAAACTTGCTTAAAGTAAAAATAAAAAGACATATTAGAAAAATCAGAGGTTCACAGGCACCACTCCCCCCAAAGCAAAATAAACAAACAAAAATAAAAGTACAGTTGTCTCTCACTAAAATCGTGGAATGTACATTTTCATGTTTTTAATTGGTCTGACCTAACTTTAATTTGATCAAGATAAATTAGGGACATTTTATGAAAATGAGAATAAATAATAGAAACCACCCATTGAAGGAAAAATATAAGTAATGAATTAAACTAGGGATGTTAAAATTAGATTAATCAACTAATCGACTAGTCGATGGAATTTCCATCAACTATTCAATGAGTCGATAAGGGCACTTCTTCTTCAAAATGTAGCAAGAGCCTGCCGCATTCCACCTTTGAAATGTACAAGAGCCCTAGCAGGGGCTCTTGTGCATTTCAAAGATTGAAACACTGAATGGAGCCTGGGGCCAGTGGGGGACTGAGAGTCCCCCGCTGGCCCTGAGCTCCATGTGGTGCTTCCGCTTTGAAATGTACAAGAGCCCCAGCGGGGACTCTTGTACATTTCAAATGTGGAATGCCACCGCTGCGCCCCTGCCCCCTCCCACTGAGCTGCAGCTGGGGGGAACTGGCTTTTAAGCCGGCTCCCCCCAGGACCCTTTTCTCTTTCCCCTCCACCCTTGCTGCCTCTTTCTGATAGAGACAGCAAGGCGGGGGAAGCGACTAGTTAACTAATGCAGTTTTTCTCAACCAGTGGTACGAGTACCCTTAGGGGTACTTGAGCGAAGTCTGGGGGGGTACGTCAACACAACTGAAATTTGGAGAAAACTGAATTTTTGTTTTAAGTTTTACAGCGCTTTATTATTTTTGTACTTTTTACACCCAAAAATTTCATCGCCTGCCCGGATACAATTAAGTTGTTTAAACAAATGTGTTGCAATGGTAGAAAAAAATTGTTTGTTTGAAAACTGTAGGTACTGGAGGTACTTATAATTTTTTTTAAAGGGGTACTTTATAAAAAAAAGGTTGAGAAACACTGAACTAGTGTGTCGACTATCCAATAAGCTTTTGATTATTGGATAGTTGACTATTCGATTAGTCGCTTACATGCCTAAATTAAACAGCTGCTAACGTCTCTGAATTTTCCGATTGTTTAGCTGTACATTAAGTAGCTAATTAATATGTGATTAGCATGAGGGTGGGTCTGAATATGAGCAAGGAAGGGACATCATAATCAGATAATTTAATGTGCTTTAAAAATGGCAGAATGTTAAGAACCTTTCAAGATCACAGATGATCTATGGTGATCTGTGTCAGTTAGATAATACAAGAAGTAGGATAAAGTGAATAATGATACATGAAAATGAGCAAGGTTCTCAACAGATAAGCATACTACTCAGTATGTTAAGAACCAGGCTGTTCTTGCCTAATCCTTTGGGACAAGAGACTGGCTTAGCAATTGAAGCAGAACCCAAATCAGAGCCCAAGTATAGTGGCCAGAGCCCAAATCAGGAACTGAGTTATCAAGTCCAGGGAGCAAGCCAGAGCCAAGATCTGGGAATGAAGCTCTAAGTGTCAGAGCCAGAGTACTAGACAGGGCAGGGATAGAGTGAGGTGGCAAGATATTCAACCTTGTAATGATAAAATTCTCCATCTGAGTTAGTATTGTTCCCCATCCAGTGGCAGATCTCGGTATTGCATGATGATCTCTTTTATTTTCCTTGAAATGTGTTGAATGTAACCATTATAGTTTGTTGTAGTCGTTTTGAACCTCAAGATTAGAGAGAGGAGGTGGGTTGTGCAAATACTTTTATTGGTTCAATTTCAGTTGGTATTACAGACAAGCTCATGCAGATCTGAAGAAGAGGTCTATGTGAGCTCAAAAGTTTTTGTCTTCTTGAAGCAACAGAAGTTGGTCCAATAAAAGATTTTTCATCACTCACATTGTCTCTTAAATATAACCAGACAACTCAGGGTGCATCTACACAGCACCCTTACCTCGAAATAGCTTATTTTGAAATTTGGCACTGCCTACACAGCGCCAAATTCCGAAATAAAGCGGTATTCCAAAACATCCCTTAAACCTCATGCAATGAGGTTAACAGGGATGTTGGAATAGTGAGCCAGTTATATTTTGATATAATGGGCTTGCTCTTAAGATGCAGGATAGCTATTTTGTGGTACCAGAGGTATCCTGAAATAGCTCTGCAGTGTAGACATAGCCTCGTTTAATAGTTTATTATACAAACCCCACAGATACCTTATAACACATTTCATATCTCTTGGGTTTGGATCCAAATACACAGGAGTTATTCTAGAAAAAAATTGGCCTCTTTGTTTATTTAAATTTTGTTGCATGTCAGAGGGCCCTTAAACATCTTTATTGTTTTTTAAAGGGGTAGATAGAGGCTGTGTTTAGATTACATCCCTCTTTTGACAGAGGGATGTACATTAGACACTTCGAAATTGCAAATGAAGCGGGGATTTAAATATCCCATGCTTCATTTGCATAATCGCATTGTGGCGCTCTTTCGAAAAGCACCATTTCGAAAGTAAAACCGCGGTCTAGATTCCTCATTTTTTGAGAAGTACAGGATCTTTCGAAAAAACCTGCTGTTTTCAAAAGAACCACATCTAGACCGCAGTTTTACTTTTGAAATGGCGCTTGTTCGAAAGAGCGCCATGACGCATTATGCAAATGAAGTGTGGGATATTTAAATCCCCGCTTCATTTGCAATTTCGAAGTGTCTAATTTACATCCTTCTGTCGAATGAGGGATGTAGTCTAGACACAGCATAAGAGATTTCCACTTGTCTGCAGCCAAAACATTTACTACATTTCCCTCCTTTTGTATTCTTCCTACATATAAATCTAATATTATGATGTTCATGACTTGTTAAGAATGGAGGTAGGTGATGCTTTAAAACAAAATTATTAATTGGGCACAAATTCCATCAGAAATGAAATCTCTAGTGTACTCATCCATTGTGAAACATAACTCCATTTCATAGGTATTTTTGTAAAGTAATGAGAAAATTTGCTCCAAGAAAATTAATAAGCTGCTCCCTCCTTCTTGCTTAGCTAATATGTTTCTGGTTGTTGTTTTTATTATTTATTTTTTATTGCTATAAATGTTTAATGTTCAATATTATTTATTGCCTATTTTTCTGCCCCAAAAGCTTAATTCCAAATTTTGTTATTTTTAACTCAAATGCAACTCTGCTGTGAACTGTTGTAAGATACTTATGTTCAATCACCATTTCCATATGAATTTTATGAATGGTATTCAGATTCCTCTCCCACTCACGGTGAACTTTTTTGTAAGACACCAATGTTAGTAATTAAGATAAAAATTAGTATGAGTGTGACATCTTCATACTTCCCGTGCCTTAGCAAATATTTTTGTGTACATTGATACTTTAAAAATAAGAATGCCTTCTAGTAACAGCAAGATTGGCATGGCTGGAATTTTCTGCGTTTGAAAGGCAAAATGTCATGACAGGCTATTTTGTTATTAGGATAGGATCCATCCCTATTCAGAAGAACTTAGATGTGTATTTAAGGCCTTTGGAGTTGCCATCTGCTTGAAGTGAAGCCTTTGCTGAAATGCTGTCCTGAAGAGGAATATTTGCCTAAACTGGGCTGTGGGTGTATTTACACAGCCCATGACTATGAGCCTGAGACAACACACTAGTTATCACACTAAAAGTGACTGAGTAAATGTTGCTGCTCAGGCTGGAGTGTGGTGTTTGAAGCAGAGGGAGAGGAGTGGGCTCAGAGTCTGAGCTCCAGCCCAAGCTGCAGTGTTTACACTCCTACTTCCAGAGCCCCACAAGCATGAGTCTGTTGGGTTGGGCTCTGAGACTCACCACCTCTCACTGTTTAGACATATCCAAAGAGACCAAATCTTTCAGCTTAACAATGTATAAAATAGCTCTACCTAGCCAAAATAAATAAATCTCCCAAACCCTCTTCAAAAATTTCATAGCTACTTTTAACTCCATATCTGGTTCTGAAAATATCAACCCACTGCAACCAGCCTGCATTCATGAAAAGCGGTATTGAAACTGAGTTGAGGGTATTATTATTTATATGTCTAAGTTTCTTTTACCTAAGGCAGGGGCAGGGAACCTAAGACCTGTGGCCTATTTCTCTGTTGCTGTGAGGCCCTGGTAATGCTGATCTGGCAGAGTAAAGGGTAGGGTTGCCAGGTGTCTGGTTTTGAACCAGACAGTCCAGTATTTGAGCTTTCTGTTTGGGAAACAAATTGAGAAAATATAAATGAGAAAATATAAATGTCTGGTATTTTCTAAATAAGATGTAATGTAGATTGTGATGTAATGTCAAGTGTGTCCGGTATTTTTGTTGAAACCATCTGACAACCCTAATAAAGGAGCCTTAAAATAGGTGGAAATGCCACCTCTTGAACTGGTGTAGAACTAGCATAAAGGCTCTAAACTGCTGCTGGAATAGTGCTAAAGCTCTTTGGAGTGCTGTGTTCAACTAGTCGTTTTCTCTGTGCATTAGTCTGCCTCATAACCCAGCATATTCAACAGAGAAAGGGAGTGTAACTTAGCCTTTGTTATTCTGCATGTGGTTTACCCCCTCTGGCTACATCTACACTGCACAGTTATTTCGGAATAAGCTATTCCGGAATAGTTATTCTGAAATAGCTTATTTCGAAATAGCAGGTCTACACTGCAGAGAAGCCTCAAAATTAGTCCAAGGCAGGCTCCCCTAATGTAGACGTGCTAACTCGATTTAGAGCCCCCGGAGGAATAACTTCGAATGGCTCTGGTGAGGGGCTATTTTGAAATAGCAGAAGTGGAGCATCTACGCACGCCTTATTTTGAAATATCTATTTTGGAAGAGGCATTATTCTTCGTAGAATGAGGTTTACAGAAGTTGGAATAAGCTGTCCGTTATTTCAAAATTATTTTGAAATAACAGAATTGCTGTGTAGATGCTCACATAGTCATTTCGGAATAACAGCCGTTATTCCAAAATAACTTTGCTGTGTAGAGACACACCCTCTGTGTCCTGGTCATGGGTTAGTTATGCGAACTTGCCATTAATCTGTTCTGAAATTTTTCAGTCAAAAGTTGCAGTAAAACCACTGTGGAGAGTAAATTGTATGACTTGAGGCAATAAAACGTCACTTCTTAAAGCAAACAGCTATTTTATCCTAGCTAACCACCTATGTTGCATTTCACCCTTACTTTGTTTCTTTTCATGGTTTGCATAAGGAGGTGGAGTGGAGTGGAATGGTTTACCAACCAAGTCACACAGCAGCAGATCTGCGAGTTGGGACTCTGGAGTTTTTCAGCAGGATCAGAATTCTGGGGCTGGTGGAAGCTCAGCAAATAATAGAGATGCTCTCATGAAATGTGTGACAGCTGCATTATTAAGACCACATCCTCTGCCCATTAATCTAAGAGCCTTAAATAAGATTGAGCACAAAGGTGCAGATTCTGATATCCATACTCACAGTAAATAGAACCGACCTGTAGTCTCATTTACTTCAGTAGTACTACTCATGGGTTGAGGAACTATTAAGCAAGGGTATATCATAATCTTACACAGAGATGGGCAAATAATTTATTCCAGAGATCCTAATTTTATTTTATCAGAAGGAAAACATGGGGATGGTTCTAAAGCTTTGTTTGTATGCTTTTTTACAGGGTGAAAAAGGGTTTCCTGGTATTCAAGGTCCTCCTGGCCAGATAGGTTTCCGTGGCCCTGAGGGACCTCTAGGACCTCAGGGACTCAAGGTAGGTTTCTGACATGCACATGTGTGTGTCTGTGGTGGCTGGGAGGAATTCAGAGTTTACAGTTTTGCTCAAGTGTTGTAAAATGTACTTAGGATCTACAGAAATGGTGCTTGGATAAATACCGAAAGTAATTGATACAGACACTACACTTCTGCTACTCAATGACTAGCACTAGAGCCTATGGACCAAATTCAGAGAAGAGTGCAAATGAAAGTAAATCCACATAGCTACAGAACTATGTCTTATTCTGCTTTCCCCCCCCCTCCCCCCGCCTTCCCCTGCTTTGCTTCTTACATTAAGGCCAGATCTATACTAGACCCAGAAGTTCAGCTTAAGGTGCGCAACACCAGCTATGTAAATAATATAGCTGGAGTTGACATACCTTAAGCCGAGCTTGGCTCTGTTTCCATTGTGGGATGTTAATGGTAGCAAATGCATCCGCTGGCTTCCCTTATTCCTCACAAATTGAGGAGTATCAACACTAGGGGGCGCCCCCAGCATTCAATTTAGCGGGTCCTTACTCATTTGCTGTGAATGACCCTCTTCCGTTCTGACTTGATCAGCTTCATTAACACAAGCAACTTCTTCCTTGTATAAACCCCTGCTTCTGTAACTTCCACTCTAATTCATCTGATGAAGTGATTTTTTCCCCACAAAAGTGTATGCCCTAATAAATCTGTTAGTCTCTAAGGTGCCACAGGATTCCTTGTTGTTTTTGCAGATACAGACTAACACAACTGCCACTCTGACCCTTTACACATAGAGGCATTCTTTCTATGACACAATGATTTTCATAACAACTTCACAATATTAATCAGATTTCATAAGATGTATGGACACATTTCCTGAATTACCACAATAGCATCTAACTTTCATTCCCTTATACATTACCTCTACAAATTTTATGCTTTCTATGTAGTATTGGCCTTATTGCAGTCCATCACTTAACCAGAGTGTATTATATGTAATTTTAATTTTATTAGCAATGGACTAGAGCAATGTGTGTGTTAAGACTGTCCATTGACAACAGATGCAAGAACAGATTATGATTGGAGGGTTTCTTAATAATTTGCTATCTAAGAACTGTGGCTAAAATAATTAGAAATGGATAAAATCAAACTGGTGCTGCAACAAATAGTAAAAAGAAAAGAGGCAGAAGGAAGCTTCTTCAGTGATCTCTTCTCATTGATTCATAAGAATTGTCAAGGTGCATAGGGATTTGCACTGTGTCCTAGAAGAGCGGAAAGAATAAATATTTGCAATTATTTAATTAGTTTATTACAAATTCATTTTTTTCAAATTTGTCTTGGACAAAGAGTTCTGTTATCAGTAAATCACTTCCTCAAACAACAAATTACTGGTATGTAAATGAATGCTGCTTGTAACAGCATTTTGTTTGGCTGATGTTTCAATATTTGGTATAAATCCATGCTGTGTTTACAGTAATGTTGCAGATATGTTAGCTAGTAGTTCTCTCAGGTCATGTCTACACTAGGAAACTATTTTGAAATTACTAAATTCGACTTAAGAGCTCCCGATCTAACAAATTCGAACTAGCATGTCCTCACTACGGGGAAGCATCAAAATTAGTTCGAGGTGGGCTCCATTAATGTGGATGTGCTACCTGGACTTAGAACCCCAGGAAACACTCTGGGGAGCTGTGGAAGACCTCCTGGAGGCCAATAAGTTTGAATTAGCGGCACTGGAGCGTCCACACTGATGTTATTTCGAAATTACTATTTCGGAATTAACATTACTCCTCGTGAAAAGCAGGAATGCAGAGTTTGAATTCCATGGCCCATTATTTCGAAATAATAGGCTTGGTAGTATGGATGCACAGCTTATAAATTCGAACTTGCTGGGGGGAAGTTATTTAGTTATTTCGGAATAAGATCCCAGTGTAGACCAGGGCCTAGTGACCACATCCCCAAATAGCACTGTTTTTTGTTGGGGTTTTTGTGCCTGTAATGGGATAAATACCTTCTCAATAACAGACGACACACTTGAGGCTGGGATTTGTGCCTACTAATGTGAATTTTCATTCATTTTAATTACTGTAATGTACAGCTATGAACAATAGAAACAAACAAAATACATGTGTTATATGTTCTGATGTTGGCATTACAAATTGCACAGAGATTTAATGCATGTTGTTTTCTGTTTGTTTAGGGTTCTACAGGGCTACCAGGTTTAGCTGGCCAAAAAGGTGAAAGGGTAAGTATGTATTTAAGCAAATTTTTAGAGTAGTAGGGATCCTGTTTATTATTAAAGTGATTTAATGCCAGCTTTTTTCTACAACATTTAATACAACTATCACATTATGTTACTATACTTCGAAAGATGTGGCACAGAATTCCCCCCCCCCTTTTTTTTTAGAACTGTAGCTGCTATTTTTTTAGTTTGCTATGTTGCATATATGAGATGCATGCATGTGTTTATGAAGCATTAGCCTGTGTTACAGAGGAGTCAGCCTAGAAAATCATAGTGGTCCTTTCTGGCCTTAAAATCTATTATTCTTTTGTGTATCAGTTTGCAGTCATATGTGACATGCCACTTAAGTAAAGTGTAGTAGTCAAATGAAAAGCCCCTGATAGGTTATCTCCTGTTGATGCTTATTGTTCTTACAAATGGAGTAAAAAAATTTATTGTGTGAGCTTTTTTGTATTAATTCTTTCTCTGATTCTTTTTTGTACCATTAGGGATTGCCAGGATTACCTGGTTTTTCAGGTCTCCCAGGTCTTCCAGTAAGTAAAATTAAACTAGATAAACCGAGTCCTCCACTTATGCAGCATCTCAGTATTCCCCAACATAAAGTCAGCACTGTCTCTGTCAGTTAACCCTAGAGGTAACAATCTCAGTATTGCTATTTTTTCTTCACCATAATAATTTAAGAATTGTAATTCAGCCAGCCTAGTGAAATACTTTATCCACATAAATGATTTCAGTACTGTTACAGGAGAAAATGCATGTTCAATAACAAGGCTGCCAATTGTGAATTTATATTTAGGGTGAGCCAGGACATATTGGGCCACCTGGACGTCCAGGTATTCCAGGATGCAATGGCACAAAGGTAGGAAACAAGTAGAACATGGTGACAATGGGCATTGCCCGGAGTGGCTTTAAAATCTGTACCCAGAAGTAACCTCAAACATTTTCTCAAATTCATGGCAACATTCTTTTGTTGCAATTTGTAATCTCATTGATTTTTTGGAGAGAAATTATGTTCACAAGAATAGTAATGGAAAGTGGAAGTGTTGCAAGCACTTGTGTGGCAATCTTTTCTTTGTCTTCCATGTTGTTTTTCCCTACCCTGAAATTCTGTTTTACCTATTAACCTTTGGACTTCTATTCTTAGTGTGAGTTTGAGTCCTGGACTACAGCCTGAGCAAATGTAAAGCCTTTAGTTCAAGCTTTCACTTTATTTGACCTTCTGCTACGCTTTCAGCAAGCCTTACAGTCAGGGCCTGCTTTAGGAAGTGCGAGGCCCAATTTGAACAGTTTCGACAGGGCCCCGGCAGCCAGGAATTTTTGTTGAGCCAAAAAAAAACCCCCACCACACACAAAAAAAGAGTCACAGCTCCTTTAAATCCAGGGAAGCTGCCGTGCTCCTCCTCCGGAGCCAACACCTCCTCCCGCAGCGCGCCCGGCACGCCACAGAGCTGTGGGAGGGGAGCAGCCAGCATGGGACCCTCTTAGGCGCAGGGCCCGATTCAGGGGGAATCAGTCGAATCGGCCTAAAGCCGGCCCTGCTTCCAGTAAAGGAAACTGCGTATTCTGTAATAATCTAGGAGTACAGGAAAAAACCTGCTAATCAAATAACGAAAATATGATGCAGCAGCTCTTGTAACTATTACAATTGTAACTATTACGATGTTTGTTACTCTCAGGGTGACCAAGGATTTCCAGGGCCTCCAGGGCCAGTAGGTGCTCCAGGAATACCAGTAAGTAATAACATTAAACATAATGTGCATTTCTGCCATATAAAGCCCTTCATTCCTTAATATCCTTTACAGATGCTAATTAACTAATTAAGCCCCACAATAAACCTGTGAGGTAGAATAATATTTGTTTCTCAACTGGCTGGAAAACTGAAGGAAAAGCTTAAGAGAACAATTTCAAGGATGACCTAATTTGGGGTGGAGCCCAATTTGAAACACATTGGCACTGAACTTTACATGTGATGGACACCTGCAGCACTTGCTGTCTTTGGTTGAAGTGTGGGAACTTTCTGCAACTCAGGCCGTGGGTGTCTCAAGCTGCTCATTCAAAAACAGAAGGCACCCATTATTAGAAAATACTGTTTAAAAACATGTAGGCCCCAATCTGCCTAATACAAGGTAAGTCAATGACAGAGAAGAATCCAGACCTATTGCTTTAACCACTAGATCTCGATTTGCTCTACAGAAATCATATCAAATGTAATCTGTAAACAAGGAATAAAAATGGAACACTGTCATTGGCCCAAAATCTGCTTGTAAATATATATATTCTATTTAAAAAATGTACCTTTGCGCCCCCAAAAAAGTCAGCTCCAACAGGATCAAATCAAATTTACAATAATCTTGAAATCCCAGCTGTTAAACTGTCACTTTCCAACAACAAGTCTATTCTGTTTTATTAATCCCTGTGCATCAAAACCAACCAAGGTTGCTCCCTTATGCATTCATAAAAATAAGCCATTTTCTTAAGTTTGTCTCTACTACATGTCTTGATTGTGCCCTTATCATCTGTATTAACAGTTGCCTTTTTTAATTATATTTTTTTTATTATTTTACTCTTTTTAGGGTATTGATGGTGTCAAAGGTGATAAGGTCAGTTATTCATGGTATATTATATTGAATATTCATTGAAAACAAATTTTGAATTTGTACAAACTGTTGGTAAAGGACCTATGATAGCTATCTTCAACCACTGCAACTAGAGAATTTATTTCCCAGAAGAAAAGCAATTCAGCTAATGCCAGAACCTAATATATGCTTGCTACGTTCATCTGTTGTTACAATTCAATATTTCTTATTTTCTGTCATTACTGAGCATTGTATGAGTATCTTTTACAAACAAAGGACTAGGTCCTTCTCCCAAAATGTTTGTAAATGCCATACCAACACTAGATAAGAGTTCAGATCAAAGTAGTTCAGAACTGATAAGGAAGATCATTGTGGGAAGAGAACGTTTGAAGAGGAAGATAGCTAACTAAAGGGGCAGGAAGAAAGGAGGCATAAAGATGAGTTACTGTGAAAAGTCAAGTGATGAGTCTAGTTATTATGGGACTGTTTCATTTTAATATAGCTGTATGTTGCCCACCACAGGAGTGGCTACAGAAAGAATTTTTGCTTGAGGCAGAATTCCTGCCAAGTGCCCAAGCACTGAGACTGTAGAATGCCTGTACTCAGGCAGGGGGAGGGAGCATAGGTGTGGCAACTGCTTCAGGGCTCAGCTATTCAAAAGGGCCCGGGGCTCTCTGCTAGTGTGGCAGTGATGGCAGCGCAGCCCTGAGCCCTGTAAATCACTGCCAGAGTCCTGCATGCCACACTCCAGGCAACACTGAAGCTGCCTGGGGGAAGCCAGCCCCAGCCCTGCCCCCTCCAGCCAAAGCTGCGCCCCTTCTATGCTGTGAAGCTAGCTTCTACCCCTCTTGCCCAGAGGCCTGGCAAGGCTGTTTGGTCCCACTGCCTGTACTACTACACAGCTTTATGAAACACAATACTCCCTTCTGTGCACAGGTCCCAAAGCCATGGCATTTTTTTGCTGCTCTACCTCCTTGAAAGTGTCATGCCTTCCCAAGTTGCTTGGAGATAGCAATCTGTACACTTTACAGCCATGGTGTCCAACCAGTTCTGAAGCAGCATCCACTATAGTGGGGCAAAGTAGCCACACACAGCCAGCCAAATAGTCACATGTGGCTAGTTACTGGCATGTTGGACACCACAGCTCTATGGAGTTGAGGCAAATATGCCTGACTGCTGCACAGATTGTCAAAGGAAGCCCCTTGAGCCCTTCACTCTTATGTTCATTAGTGAAGCAGTTGAACCCAACATGATTCAGAATATTTTGGGTCTGATTTTTCACTACATTATTCTGATTTCAGTGCCATTACACTGGCTGAAAACCAGAGTAACACAGGCCCCTTTCCTTTAAGAAGTTCTTACATTTTTTAAAAAAATATATCAGTGTTGAACAAAGACTTTGAATATGACCATGATAATGTGTGCTGACCTGATTACATCCTGTTAGAGCAGCCCTCTTACTCTGGTGGGACACAAATAAACAAACAAGAAAGCAAAGATGACTTCTGATGTAAATTATATAAAAAGAAATGAAACAGATTTTGGCCCCCGTTTGAATGTTTTACTCTAGGCACTGTTCCTATGTAGAGAACAAGTCATCTTCATTACGTGATACAATTCTTTTTGGGCCAGATTCTTATTTTAGTTCATCCAGTGTAAGGCCACAGTAACCCTAGTGAAATCATGTTTAATTCAGATAAAGTCTCTTTGTAGTCTGTTGCAGATTATGCAAAAATGCCAATAATAGAACTCTTGTAATAAAATCCTGTAAATATATCCTTAAAAGAAAACATTAGTAAGACCAGGTCTACATGTAGGTCTAAAATGAAGAAAGTTCATAAAGACCAATATGTACAGATCATATGTATGTATTATGTAGTATGTACTGAATAATGATTTTTTGGTTGAGTTGTCTGTAATGGGCAAGAGCCAGCATTAGGAGATTTCTGATGCTGGATTTTTCTACTACATATTTTACTGTAAGCTTTAGTGCCTCGAGTTATTCAAAGAAATTTCATAATATAACAGTTGATCAGGCTTTTTTTCTTTACTTATTGTCAAGGGATACCCTGCAACCGGATATGACCCAGGATTTAATGGAAAAGGTGACCCTGGATTACCAGGAATACCTGGATGCAAGGTAATTAAAATAATTTACACAGTGGTGTGTGTGTGGGTGTGTATTAAAAAAGTAATGTATTATAGTTCTTAATTCTTACATCAGAAAATAACTTCAGTTCTTAGTGTGATATTCAGTTTGTATTATAAAGTTTAGAGGTATGAAACTGTTCTTTCTATCTTTTTAAAAATTCAAATTTCCGCAAGCCAGTAAGGGTTAGTGTTGTTTAGTAGGACTGATGGTGTTTACTATATTAAGTATACAAAAAACATTGAAATGGCACCATTTGCAGATGACACAAAATACGCTCCAACCTGGATTACTTTATTCAGTTTTGGTCACTCAATCTCAGAAGGGACTATTAGAAATAGAGAGATGTGCACCAAAAATGAGAGATTTTTCCATATAAAGAGAGATTGAAAAGATCCTGACTGTGCAGAGAAAACCATGATAAAAGAATACAAAAGTGTATATCCTCATGTTACAAGACACAAGCCAAACAGCCGCTGATGGGAGTTAGGAAGAAGTGTTCTAGTGAGTGGTTATTCCATAATTGTTCACAGATGGTATATCTAAACTGCAAGGTAAACTCAGGGTTCAGTCTCAGGCTAAAGTCTATACTGTCTTCCATCTACACACAAATCACCCTAACCCAGCTCACAGACTTGGGGTGCCAAGGCCACATGGGAATGGAGGGTTCAAGCCTCAGTCAAGCTGGAAATCAGAGTTCAAGCCTTGTTACATTATTGTGTAGATACAGTGTTCTGGGAGTCTAACAAAAGTATCCCACAATCCTCTGGGCTGGCTTTCTTTGTTGTCTGGACAATCACATTTGGTGGATAGTCAAGTTTTCTCATACTACTCCATGGACAAAGGACTAGAGCATCTACATTTTGGGAGGATGCTAGGAAATCTGAGATAAGGGTGCTTAGACTTAGGCCCACACAGTGCTGTGTAGAGGAGCAGCCACAGCATGTGTCTTGGGGTCCAATAATTCCTAGTCTAGGGTTACAAATGAGTGCAGATACTCAGACCCTAGGTTAACAAACCTGAGGTCTGCTAACTCAAGTTCTACTAGCTCTGGGCTGACATCGCAGCATGGACATACCCTAACAGACTGATGGTGCCTTCCTTTGGATATGTCTGTTTTCACAGACAGTATTCTGGATTATTAGGTTGACAACTGGTCTGGTCCAGGATGGCAGTTCTTTTGTTCATAAGTTGGTCTGTCTAACTTGTCACCAATTTCCCCAAATATTTGTGAAATAGTTGAAATTATTTCAGTGGAAAAACTGTAATTTTTCCATTTACCTTTTTGGTTCCATAGGAATAAAACCTATACTTAAAAGGTGATTTTCCATTTATATAAAGACATTAGAAACAAAAGCTTAGATTAAATAACATTGAACTGAGATGTGAAAAGAAGCAAATTCAGAGATAACATTGCTTCTTTGTCTGTAACTAGTGCCCAGATATTCCAGCATATGCATAATGGATCATTTATTTTCTTGCATTTTCTTAACGTCAGGAAATTTATTCTCATTTCTTGTTTAGGGTGAACCAGGTCCTCGGGGACTCCCAGGGCTAGTTGGACCACAAGGCCCTCCAGGATCTTCAGTGAGTATAAAATCAGAATAGTTTTATGGTTTAAGGCTGGGAGTTTCCAAGAAGCCTATGGAAATTAGACATTCATCTCCCAAAAATATGTACCACTAGATAGTTTGAAAGTTCCAATAGAATGTGAAATCTGTAAACTCATGTGGTTGAATGATATTTTTCCCATTTTTTATGTTTGCTAATTAACATATAGATTTTAAGGAGTAGCTTCAGTTTGCATGGATACAATTTTGTTTCTTCAAATAATTGTACATATATATATTACATTCACATTAAATTCCAATTATACACTTAGCTTTTGCACTTGCAAATCAGATGTGTAGACATCCCTGTGATATTTGAATCACAAAGAAATGCAGGTACACTAAATAAACCATGGCAAGACCTGGCTGAAAATCTGACACTAGAAGCTTGATCCAAAACATATTGAATTCAACAGAAATATTCCCATTGGCTTCAGTAGGCTTTGAATAAGGCCCTATATCAGGTCTGAGGATTCTACTATGTACTATCTTAGGGTATGTCTATACTACGGGACAAGGTCGAATTAAGATACGTAACTTCAGCTACATTAATTGCATAGCTGAAGAAAGAGTAGCTGAACTCGGCTTTTGGCACTGTCTACACTGCAGGAAGTTGAAGGAAGAACACTCTTCCTTCGACTTCCCTTACGCGACATGAAAGCAGTTGAAAGCATCAACTGGAGTACCCCTTTCACTTCAAATTAGCTGTCTTAACTATACCGCTAATTGGAACCCTGGAAGATCGGCAGCTTCAATCTTCCTCTGTAGTATAGACATATCCTTATTGTGCTGGGGATTTTTATTCTTTCAATTTTGTTTTCTCTAGGGTGTTGCAGGGAGAATGGGTATTCCAGGACCTAAGGTAGATTGAGATTTGCTATAAAAATTAAAACTCTTAAATCTCACATAACATTGTTTTTTCATTCATTATTTATGGATGCTTTTTAGAAACAAGAAAAAAAGTAACATTTTTAAAACTTTTTGTAGGGTGTCATGGGGATTAAGATCATTGGAACCAAAGGAATACAGGTAACTCTGTGATATTATTAGAACTTGAGAAAATGTTGCTTCCAATTTCTTACTATAATGAAATTTTTGAAAAGGAAGTACGGTGAAGCAAAAGTAATTTGTTCTAAATACATGAATGAGAATCTTTGTAAACTACTTTCACTACAGAAAGACATCAAAGGACAAACTGTCTTCACTTAATAATTGCTCCCTCCCCTAGGGAGTGAAAGATAGACGCAAGCTAGCAGTTTAAGAGGAAGCTTAACTTCTTGGAGTGAGCAGGTAGTATTTAGTAATAGAAAGCAGTCATGTGGTTTACATTATTTTAGCAAACAGTGTTTGCAAATCCTATTCTTCAGTTAGCCATGGAGTTAAATAATTGCTTTCTGAATGGTATCCTTCCTGTGTTATGCATCCACTGACTTTGATCTTTATCTACTCAGGTTTTGCACCCTTTCTCCTGATACTTTATGCACAGAGGTAGAGGGGTGGGCGATAGAGCATCTTTCTCTCCCCCCCCCTTCCCTTCTCCTATTTATTTCAAGTTTTCTTATCCTCTAGACATAACTCCGGTCATCTGAAGACGTGGGCTGTGCCCACGAAAGCTCATGATACCATCTACATGTTTTGTTAGTCTATAAAGTGCTACCATACCATTTGCTTGCTGTTTTTTTCTGTAACAGACTACCTCAGTTACCCCCTGAAGCTCCTAATAATATCAGTCGTGGACTTCACTCTTAGATGCTCTGATCATGCATCTTTTTCAGTGTTCGCCTTCATGATGCTATCTAAAATTCCAAGAATATATTCTAAGAAAGCTTCCAATGTCAAACCATAAAAATAGGATGTTTTGTCATTCACATTGTTATATCACCCCATGAACAAATGTGTCTCAGTGCACATTACAAGCGATCGTAAGTAAATGCATTGTCACATAGACTCCAGTCCTGCAATTGGATTCAGGCAAGTGAATCTTTACATCTGTGCCCACTCCCAGTTTAGTCATTGGAGTCCTCGGGAATGCGATGATCTGTGCGTGCAGATCTGATTATATGAGTCAGGTACAATAAAATTAATGTTAGTTATGTAATCATTTAGCTAATGAATATATTTATTGAACTGGTCTTGGCTATATTCTTTTAAGTAGAACCTTGACTTCCAAATTCTAGTTAGCTAGCCTCACAGAAGACATTACTATATTTTTTGTAAATCAATACTGATAACAGCCACAAAATAACACATGAATGACTGAAAGCTGTGTAAAATGACTGCTGGCATTTTGGTAACCTCTGTTGGAAAGCACAAATTTAGGATTTTTCTGTAGTCAGCAGCCCTCAATGAGAAAGTACACTAAAATGCCAAAATTGTAGATCAAACATGTTAGGCAGCAATCTGTTACAACCATCTATTGATATTATATTAGGCAGCTATTTTAAAAAGAATTTAGCAAAGGGACTATGTACTTTACTAACAGGTTTACTTCATCAGAGTCGGAGAAGAACGCCAATTGCTACGAGGAGAGATTCTTTTAAAAAATGATGAGGAAAAAGTTATGTGATATCACTTTACTAGAAATTGCATTGGCAATAACATTTATATAATATGGAGATATACCTATCTCATGGAGCTGGAAGGAACCTTGAAAGGTCATCAAGTCCACGGCAGGACCAAGTACCATCCCTGACAGATTTGCCCCACATCCCTAAATGGCCCCCTCAAGGGTTGAACTTACAACCCTGGGTTTAGCAGGCCAAAAACCGCTGAGCTATTTCTAGGTACTATGGAGTAAATAAATATACACATCTCTGTTCTTCTGCATGTAGAAAAGCTAGAAATAACATTAAATATCTTATACTTTCTGTATGCCTTTTTAAGTGGAGGAATGGGTGAATAAATAACTGTATCAACATAAATTGATTTAATTTGGCAATTTCACATTTTATGGTTTTTGAATGCAGAGTATTAACTTCATTAACTTCATCTTTCTTTTTATTTTCAGGGTGATCCTGGATTAACAGGACCCCCGGGGCCGCCAGGAACAGTTATTGTGACATTAAGTGCACCCGATAATATGACGGTAATAAAATAATAATTTATAAACCAACTTATCATAAACCAACCTTGGGCCACATTTGCTTTAGATCGTATATATAATTGCTTTGCTCTGGGTCGCAAGACAGAAGTTTTTCAGTATTTATACTGTTGGTATTTCATATTCTATTTTCTTTAGAGCCCAGTCCCCTCATAAGCACTTATTAATATGTCATATCAAATGATATAGTGCAGATTCGTACAGCCTTTTTCCATCCACATACTTATATTCTATGCACTCCCACATGGACTCCCACACATTAAATTCCACTTAACTTCCTGGCACACATGTGTGCTGAACTGATACAACATTGAGGGGTTCTGCATAGTGTGAGACTGTCTTGGCAACCGAAAGAACAGTCTTTTGACTGAGTCACTGATCTGGGACTCAGAAGATTTAGATTCAGTGCCCAGTTTTGCCACAGACTTCCTGCATGACCTTGGGCAAGTTGATTGAACTCGGTTCAGTGCCTAACTTGCTTCGACACTTTTGAAAATCTCATAAGGTGCCTAAATAGCTTTGAAAATCTAGCTCTGGAAAATGGGAATAATACTATTCCTTTTCTCCCACTCTTTGTCTGTCTTCTCTATTTAGATAGTAAGTTTTATTATATGTTCATACAGCAGTCATAGATGAAACACAAATACCAAGATGTATATGTGAACAAAGGAATGAAATGTTAGTTGACTGTTAGGAAAAAAAATCTGCTGTGGAAACAAAAATCAGTGGGTATGTGTAAAGTAGAATCCTTTCCACTTAGCCAGAACAAATGGATTTTCAGTAGACTGTGAAAGGCATATTTGTGTTTACCATGCCACCCCAAATCACTGAGGCTCAGACCCTCAAAGGTATTTATTTAGGCACTGATCTCCCATTGAAGCCAGTGGTCATTAGGCATTTAGATACCTTTCAAGATCTAAGATTGAGTTACTAGAACTGTTCCAAAAAGGCTCACAAAAATATTTTTGTTTCCAAGTGAAAACAATTAGAATATTTTTGTTCAAAATTTCCAGAAAAATTTACATTCATGTTAAGAACAAACCTGAAAATTTTCAGCCCAAAAGGCAAACAATTGAGAAAATGTTTGGTTTCTTGATTTGCAAATAGCACATTACATCAGTCATTGATAGCGATTAAAAAATTGCCAACTTTTCTACCTGCCTGCCTGCTTTTTCTGTTATTATCTCTGCCTTACCCAGTGGTCAAGCTCTTAATTTATTTAATTATGAAAACTTGTTTGTAATTGTGGGGTTACCTTTGTATAAATAGCCTAGAGTTTTTGGAGACACTGAAAAATCTGAAAGACTATATAAATGTTTTATTTTGTTGTTACAGGACTTGAAAGGAGAGAAAGGAGAGAGAGGATTAAGGGGTCCTGCAGGACCATTTGGGTCATTGGTAAGTGATCAGAGAAATCTCTCAAAATCCAGGATCTTCATACAGCTTCACGTTCTCATGGAAAATGATCAGTGAAGATTTGTTAACAGCAGCTATAATCAGACTTCATTGTAAAAGGTAATAAAATAATACCTAATGGGTTAACATGCAAAAATGCGAATCCAAAAATGTGTGGATTTGTTACAGGGTTTGCCTGGAGATTCTCAAAGTGAAAAAGGTGACCCAGGAGAGACTGGTCCACAGGTACATGCGAAAAATGAAACCCTGTAAATTGCCATTCTTCTCTGAAAAGCATTTTCTGTGTCATTGTGGAGTTCCTACTTTGTCTTTCTATGATTTTCAGAGCAAATTCACTAGGCTTGTAGGTGAAAAGAGATTTTTGTACAGTGACCTCAACCTGGAATCTGAAAGTCAAATGAATGTTCTTTCTGGTGCATGCTTCCTGAACTGGAACTGAATTTAAATTCAGTTGAGGGTGCACTCCTGCATATCGTAGGGTGAAGGTTCTATGAGTGAAACTTGGTCAACAGTTCTGTTATGATGCATGACCCAGAAAAGAATCCTCCTTGCTCTTCAATAGATGCAGTGGCTATGCAGTGCTAGCAGGAGTAAAGATATTTTTAAGTAGACATATTTTTGTCAATTAAGGCTGAAAAAATGAATCTAAATACTGGTCCACTCCAACAGGCTTGTTGAGAAAGGAGATATCTTTAGATACTTTTCTTACATATCAGTTCTTCGTGCAGTTTCAAAGGACTGAATCCAGTATTTGACATATTACATGTAAATCATAAGCCTGATGGAGATTAATGTACATTGAGTTAATTTTTTCTCTGCACATTTTGACGAGTTTAATAATCAGGTGTGAATGCTAGTTTTTTATAATCTTTGTAAGAAGTAGATAGATTTGGGAAAAAAACAGGAAATGAATCCTAAGAATCAGTTACCAGCCTTAGACCATATTAATTTTGTGCTACTTACTTTTGGTAGTGTTCTGCAGCTCTTTCTCGCATCAGAGTCTCATGGGCTTCAGTAGCTTTGTTCATATGAGTAAGGGTTGCAAGACTGAATCTGTAATGTGCTTAGATTGAATTCATGATAATTATGGGGTTCTCTGAGATCCTCTGAAAGATGCAGTAATTTGCAATATTATTTTATAAAAGGTAAATTATGAAAAATCTTTTTTTCTGTTTGACTTCTGAGTGCAAAAAGAGGAAATATACATGTTGCTTAGTATGCTAGAGTGTCTCATGATTTCTCCTCAGCCTCCACTGCTTCTTCTTTTCACTGTCTCTTCTTCACATATGCATTTGTGATTGTCACCCTCTTGGCCAAACACAGTGAGGCTTGAATTTAGGGTTTCTGGGGCTAAAAGCATGAGGTGTTATACTTGAAGCTTAAAAGCCAAGGCTCTGTAGTTGGGAGCTGTAACAACACACTTCCTCTGAATTGTCACTCTGGGTATGTCTACACTACAGGACAAGGTTGAGTTAAGATATGCAACTCAGCTACGTTAATTGCGTAGCTGAAGTCAAAGTAGCTTAACTCAACTTTTGGCTCTATCCAATCTGCAGGAAGTCGAAGGGAGTCTCCCTTTGACTTCTCTTACTCCTCATGGAAGCAGGATTACCGGCATCATTCGGAGTGCCCCTCTCAGTTTGAATTAGCTGTCTTAACTAGACCTGCTAGTTTGAACTCTGGAAGATTGACAGCAGCAGCTTTGATCTTCTCTGTAGTGTAGACATACCCTAAAGGGGCTCTATAATACAAACTCACCAGAGGGTACATGCTTTCCCCTCAGACTTGCAATTTCAGTGTCATCCTTGACTCCTTGCTCTCCTTCTCTTCCCTAGGTGACTAGCAATAATAGCATTTAATAATAATTTAATAAGTATTATTAATTAATAATTTAGTAATTTTAAATCATTCAAATCAATGTCCCTGAGGTGTTAGGATAGAAAGCACAAATATAAGTGCAGAATTTGGCCATTTGTTCTCCAGAATGCAGCATCACCTGTTACTTTTTGTGCACATTTTTTATAGGGTAAACCTGGAAAAGATGGTATCCCTGGTCCACCCGGTTTTCTGGTAATTAAGACACCTTTTAGTTGTTTTGCTATATTAATAAGAATTGTGTAAGCATCACAGGATTGTATCTGTATGTTACAGCTCTTCTCTACTTTGATTTGTATGTGAAATGTACATCGGATACATTTTGAAACTGTCTTCCTACACGCCAAGCTTTGGGCCATAGATCCAGAGTCTGAGAGAATGCATTACATGCAGGCTTCCCTGCTTCCATGCAGACAGGCAGCCTGGCTGCTTCTGTAACACACTTTCCCTTCCAGAGTCTACACAGACCAATTCTATGTTTGAGGTGGAGCAGCCTGGTCAGTCTGTGGAGAGGAGCCCAGTGGCTGGGCTGGGGAGATTCACATTGGCTCTCATCTAGCTCTGTTGAAATGAGTCAGCAAAGAAAATACAGTTGATAATGTGCTGTCTTATCAGCTTCAAAACCCATGGGAATTGTGGGAACAGAGTCGTCCCATCCATAGGACAATTTGGGGTGGCTGCCAGAGCCCCCACGCTCTTTTTACCATTGGTAGGAATGACCTAGGCTTTTAATGTTGGCTCTTATGTATGAAACAGGTAGAAGACTAACCCTTAATAATTCTATCCTCTCATCTACAGGGAGAGAAGGGGGAATGTGGTTACCAAGGATTACCTGGCATAGCAGGTGCTAAGGTAATTACGTAATATAATTTGGGGTTGGGTGTTTTTGTTTATTGCATTTTGGCTGATACATCACTAGACATACAGTGTTCATTCAGTGATGTGGCAGAAAATGACAACAAAAGAAATCATTGAATAAACACCAGAATCAGCAGTCGACTCAGCTCTACATAATATGAAGGTCAGCTAAGAGATCTGTCTGATTAACATAGAATTGGTAATCAAAATGCCAAGAAGGCTTCTGAGTATGTTATTTTTAATGTATCTAACTGGTGACCCATTTCTGGTTTTTTCACACAGGGGAGGAAAGGAGACATTGGCCCACCAGGATTTCCTGGTCCCGTAAGTGCAAATTGTGCTTGAATTAACATAGTAGTGTCATTCTTTTAAAATGTTCAGATAAAAGTAATTCAGTTTTGACTGAAGGCTGTCATACTGTAATCCCCATGGTGCCATGACTAAAGCACTTCTGTGTCAAAATTTGGAGTCAGTGGGGCTTTTTTACTCTGTGCAGAGTTCATTGCAGGATTAGACTCTGAGAAGCACGCACCTCAATCATTGCAACTAGAGAGATAATTGTCGTGAAAGAGTCATGAAAGTTCACAACAGTAAAATTTCTGAAGTGATATCATAATCATGTCTAGAACAATTGCTGCTAGTTTTTAAATACCAAAAGGCGTCATAAACTAAAAGCAAAATAAACTTATTGATGCAGGCATGCAGTTTCTGGCTTTCCTAGAAGCCCATATACGTGTCTGACGGCAGCCTTTAATCCTAGTTGCTCACATGCAGTCCATTTTAAAATCATAAACCTATTTGTATTCTCTGTCTTAGCAAGAGCTTTGTACAAAATAAATAAATTAATAAATGAAAAATGTGAGCATCAAGCTCAGTCTCTGACATTTCATTAATATCAGGGCTAATATTCATGTTATGTTGCATGATTTATCTGTGCCTCACTATACTGCTTGTGGTTAGGCATTGGTGATGGCTATTATCTGGCCACTGTAAAATGAATGAAATGCATACAAAGGCTGATATCCAATTTGGGTTATTTACCTGGAAAATAATCCAAAAAGTAGCAATGACTTATTGTTGTCTCTGAGCTCTTGTTTTGTCATGCACCTGTTTCATGCAAACTTGGCAGCACTGTAGAATTATCATCAATGAGACCATCCATCCTTTTGTGCATGTCATACACTGGCTCAATGTTTGTGAATATCTCCAACTTATAGCTTGCCCCAGTGACTATACTTACAAGTGAAAGAGTTCTCTTTCAGTGTAAACAGTGCTGAAAGTCCCAGGATTGTCTGTATGTGTATGACCATAGCTCATTTCACATATATAAATCCTAATTTCAAATAGGATGGCTTGTGAACAATTATTCTGGAATTAGTAATGAATAAACACAAAGGCTGTGTCTACATTGGCACCCCTTTCCGGAAAAGGGATGCTAATGAGACGCCGAATACAAATCGCGGGGATTTAAATATCCCGCGGCATTTCATGAACATAACTGCCGCTTTTTTCCGGCTCGGGGTTTTGCCGGAGAAAAGCGCCAGTCTAGATGCGATCTTGCGGAAAATAAACCCTTTTCCGGAAGATCTCTTATTCCTACTTGAAAGGGTTTATTTTCCGCAAGATCGCGGAAAAGGGTTCCGCAAGATCGCGGAAAACTTGAAAAGGGTTTATTTTCCGCAAGATCGCGTCTAGACTGGCGCTTTTCTCCGGCAAAACCCCGAGCCAGAAAAAAGCGGCAGCCATGTTCATGCAAATGCCGCGGGGGATATTTAAATCCTCCGCGGATTTGCAATTCCGAAGTGTCTCATTAGCATCCCTTTTCCGGAAAGGGGTGCCAATGTAGACACAGCCAAAGTCTCATGATGTCATAAGGTCAAAAGAATGGGCATCTATTTTACTTCAGAGGCTGGACTCTGCTCTCAGGTTCGGAGGGTAACCAAGAAGACACAAATCACTGAATGTGAATAAATGCGAGGTTTATTAGATTATCTCGAAAGATAAGGCAGGGGAAGGCTTACAACATCCCTTTGGCTTGCTAGGGACTCCAGCTCAGCGAAGGATGGACTCCTGGGCAATGTCCAAGAGGCATCTCTGTACAGTTCCAGATCCCTTGGGAAGTCCAAAGGGTGTTGGCAACATTAAGCAATATATAGCCTGTACACAAAATCCTAGAAGCAGCAGCTAACTCTGTGCTAAAGCAGAAACCGAAAAACACCTGCCTGTGAGGAGTTTCCCACAGACAGGCTCTGGTTACCATGGAGCCTATCTCCATTATGTGATGAGCTCCCCCCCCCCCACACACACACACACAAGGCACAGCCTATCTCTCTAACAAGCTAGACCCTGGGAATTTTCCATTCTAATAGCAGGCCAAAGCCTGTTTTCTAGTTTGCAGACATGAGAACTGGGAAGATTCACTAACTCCTCAAAATACAATGGTCTTCCGGTTTTCCAACCACAACAGCATCTAGCCCAATATTTCTCCCAACAGAATAGCTAGTTTAGGAATAATCAGTACGGCTATGTCTGCACTACCAGGTTATTTTGAAATAAGTTATTCTGAAATAATAGCTCCCGAAATAGCTATTTCAAAATAAGCTTATTCCTTTTCACTAGCAGGAATTATTATTTCAAAATAACAGGCTTGATAGTATGGATGCTCGCCTTGTTATTTTGAAATAAGGGGAGTTATTTCAAAATAACTCCCTGTGAAGACATGCCCTGTGAGTTTAGCTGCTGTTTAGCATCACCCAGCCTCTCCAGATCCTGTGTTGTGCAAGTAAACTGAAGGACCCTGACAAATACAGGACCCTTCCCCCTGACTATATGACCTCGGGTTTGAGAGTTAATGGAAGAAATCAGGTATATGTGAAAGCAAATTACTCATGACAAGGACTCATCACGGATAACTGCCTTTCTCTTCATTGGTACTATTCTTTCTCACTTGCTCTCTCTTGCTGTCTCTTTTAAGACAAAATATTGTGATGAGGTGGCTGGTGAAAAAGGAGACGAAGGATATCCAGGACCCCCAGGACTTAAAGGCCAGCCTGGCATACCTGGTGAGAGAGCTCTGGAAACTATAAACTTAATAGAAAAAAATCTGAGCCAAGGACTTTATTGTGCACAGCACAGGGAGGGAGGGAGCTGTCACAAGGAACCTGAGCCTGCAGAGTGCCCCTGCACAGCCACCAAATTACTGCAATGACATAGAAGAAGTAAGACCAAAGAGGCTCATAGCTAAGTGCCTAACTGTATTCTGAGCATCACAGTGAAGGCCATATTTCCTATTCAGAATATGGGAGAAGGGACACAAGGATCCAGACACTTACTTGTGTTGTGTTTGCCCTCAGTTGTGTGCCCCTGCTCTTACACTCAGTGGAACACATCATCAGTGACATCTTTGCTGCACACCAGACAAGGAATTGAAAGATAAAGGTCATGATCAGTCTTTGGGAAAAGGACATTTCTTTCACAATACTTTTCATTCAGAAATGGTATAGCCATCAGCCTGGGTTTTAACCTTTTTAAAATTTAGTAATGCTATAAAATGAAAAGTTAATGGCAAAATTAAAAAACAAACTCTGATTAGTTTGTCATTCAGGACACATCACAATATAATGAAGAATTTGTGTGGTAAACTCTGACACAATAGACACAATTTGTTTGCCTAGTAGCCAACCCTGACTTTATTCTTTAGAGCCCTGATCCTGTATATGTTTATACGCACAGGTGGTCTTACTGAGTTCAGTGGGATATTCACCTATATGAAGTTACTCGTGTTCCTGAAATCAGTGGGAATTGAGGACACCCAATACCTTGCAGAGGTTCTCAACACTTGGCCAGTTGTAATGGTCTAATCACACCACCGTTGTGTACACAAAGCTCTCATTGGATGCCAGTGGCAGCTTTTTGTGCATTTTGGTTTTTAAATCAAAATTGCTGTTCATCCTTATTATACAATCCAGCATGTCGTAAAAAACACTAGCACAGGTTTTGAATAGTGAAAATCCAATATATACAGGGAGTTTAACTCAGATTTTAATGTATTGCTTTTGTAGGGCCAAGAGGTTCCCCAGGAGTGACAGGAAGACCAGGTATCTGTCATGAACCAATAGCACACTAAAAAGCATAGTATAGTATTCATTTTGCTTATTTTACTTACTGTTGTGAAGGCAGTGATTATTTCTTATGTGTGAAAATGGATGTCTGTAGTGGTATATCTACACTGGTGTGCATACCTGAGTACTCATGCGTATGCGGGTACAATCCAAGCAAACCCACCCGGAGAGTGCACTTTTTCTGTGCTGGTCATATGTAGAAAATTACATCCACAGTGCTGCTGCTCTAGGTACACAAGTTTAGTACAGTCATTTCAGGGGTCACATCCCAGTGTTCTTTGCATCAGATGGAGCTGTTCTAGGAATTTGATCTGTGATGTTTTGTTAGAACCATATTCCTTGCCCTGAACTTGTGTCAAGTCATGGATCCTTTGGAGAAGCTGCTCCTACTGTGGGTGAAATGTTTAGGCAGCGGAGTTGGTGCCCAGTGAGATACTGCATTGCATTTTGGGAGCATTTTCTGAATGTCCAAACAGCAGGACTTGGGAGATTACAATAATTAATTCATGGCACACGGGGCGGAGATGAACAGTGCTGCTATTGCCATGAAATCCCCTTGGCTTACCGACACTTCTGGTGCAGGAGAAGTAGCATAATGTGATTAGATCACATCATCTTGCAGACTTGGGAAAAACAGCAGTGGCTCCAGTTTTCCACATGAGGGAACAGATCTTCATGGGGCCACATGAGGAACTAGCACCAATCCCTCCAGTGCCTGATCACTTGACGAGGAAAGCATTAGCAGTACAGGTTGTACCTCCAAAATCCAGCACTCTCTAATCCAGCAACATCCGTGGTCTGGTAGGACCAGAGATGCTCCTCGACCAGAGAACCCAGGAGACTAAGGGCAGGAGGGCCAGCTGGGCAGGGCATCAGGGTCATCAGCCTGGCTGGGGGCAGTGCAGGACTGGGGCCGGAGCCCCACGGCAGTCTCCAGCAGCCCCCCAGAGCACGGGGCTGAGGTTGGAGCCCCACGGCAGTGCAGAGCCAGAGTCCCTGTGGCAATCCCCAGGAGCGCGGGGTCGGAGCCCTGCAGCTTCCCCTGGCTGCATGGGGCCATGGCTGTGGCTGCACAGGGCTGGGGCCATAGCCCTGAGGCTTTCCCCGGCTATGCAGGGCCAGGACCGGAGCCCCACACCCGTGGCTGCTCCCAGCTGTGCAGGACTGGAGCCTCGCGGTGAGAGCTGGAGCTTGTGCTGCCCAGGGTGCCAGCTGTAGCTGGGCAAGAAGCCCAGCCAGGTTGTGGTGGGAGGGCGAGGCAGGGTTGCCTGCTGGGGTAGCCTGCCAGCAGTGGGTGATGAGCTTGGGGGATTGTGGCAGGAGACCTCCCCTGGTCCAGCAAATTCTCTCATTCAGGATCTGTCAGGTCCCGACGATGCTGGACCAGGGAGGTCCAACCTGTACTAACAGCTAGAGAGATACATAGCAAACTATATTTAGTGTTGGCAAGTCAACTGTTGGGATTATGAGAATGGAGCTTTGTGAAGCAATGAGTGGTATGGTTTACATAGGGGTGGTGAAGTTAAGAAATGTTTCTGAACATAATAGCTTGTTTTCAGAGGATGGGGAACTCAAACTGCATTGGTGCACTCTGTGATGGGTTCCCCTCAGGGTTCCACCTAGAACTGGAGTACCACTGAGCCTCTCACACTCACCAACCTGAGCTCCCTTTTACACTGTACTTCTGTGACAAGTTGCAAAGCTCTCTCTACGGATAAGAACACACCCAGCTTCAGTTACATGCAGGCAGGCTCTGCATTTGAAGGCTTGAGCTAGGGCACTTCCCAGTTCTTCAAGCCCAAAATTAAACCCAAAATTATACCTTCTTGCACTGCACAGGGAACTGTACAGTGTAAGATCATAAAATTTGCCCCCTCCCTCAGTGTGAAGAGGAATATGCAACAGCCTTTTGTCTCAAGTTATGATTCACACACTGGTTTAGACAAAGCAAAAATAAGTTTATTAATACAAAAGATAGATTTTAAGTGGTTAGCAAACAGATCAAGGCAGATTACCTAGCAAATAAACAAAAAATGCAAACTAAGCTTAATATAAATAGATCCAATATTAATAGTGGATTCTCAGCCTATGTGATGATACAAGCAGGCTGCAGATTCTTAAGAGGCAAACTGCACTTATAGCTTGGAATCCCCAGTGTTCCATTCACCAGATAAAAATGCCGTTAGCCTGGGACCAGCACTTCCCCCAGTTCAGTCTTTGTTCCTCAGGTGTTTCCAGGAGCCCTCTTGAACGGGGAATCAGTAAAGAACCAATATGATGTCACTCCCCACTTTATATAGCTTTTGCATATGACAGGAACTCTGTTTCAAAGCTTAGTTCCCAGACTGGGCTGTGGAAGAATGCTAACACCCCAAGGAGGAGTCTACAAAAACATGTGATGTTACCACATGTCTCTAGAGTCACAGCAGCCATCACTTGGAGGCTCTCTGTAATGTCCTCAGGAAGGCTCCCCAGGTGGGAGATAAGCTTTTCCTAAGGCCTGTTCTCCTAATTAGCCATTTTCCACCCACCATCTAGAATGAAAACAATTTGTCTAGTGGGCGTTACCCATTTGTAATACAGATACATACTCGATATTCCTAACTTTAGACACAAAAATTGTACATGCATACAAATAGCATAATTATATTCAGCAAATCATAATCTTTCCAATGACCTCTCACATGACTACCTTGCATAAAATACATCATAACTCTGTTATAATCATGTAACTGTGAAGAATATGGGGTGCAATATGTCAGAATGCCATCAATGGCAATCATAGTTTGCCCACCAAAAGAGGCACGTGAGTATGTGAACCCCAAAGGATATTATTCCATCATTCTTAAGGCTTAGTCAACCACAGAGGCAGGTTCTTAAGCACTAACACTGAAAGTATGGGGAAGATTCATGATGCCAGAGGCAGAGGAGATTTAGCTGGTACTTGAAGGGGGAAGCAGAGACCTTACTCCCAACAAACCATATTGTTTTGAAAGGTGTATCTGTGCCAGTAGTTATTTTTGGGGACTCCACATACCACTCTTGCCTTGGCTCCTGAATAAGGCTACAAGTCTGTCAGAGATCATGGAAGTCACAGGCTCTGTGGCTTTCTGGAACCTCTGTGACTTCTGCAGCATGAAGCAGCTGAGCCCAATAGTGCCTGAGCAACTGGGGCAGCCCCAGTGCCAGCTGTATGGGCCTTTGCTTGGTCACATACATGCAAAATAAGAAATCACTGCCTAGGAGGGGGTACTGTTGAAAGGGATCTATGGGTCATAGTGGACCACAAGCTAAATATGAGTCAATAGTGTGACATTGTTGCAAAAGAGGCAAACATCATTCTTGGCTGTACTAACAGGATTGTTGTGAGCAAGACATGAGAAGTTTGAAAACCCTAAACCATGGCCTAGACGGTGCTTGGTCCTGCTATGAGTACAGGCAACTGGACTTGATGACCTCTCAAGGTTCCTTCTAGTTCTATGATTCTAAGATTCTAACAGTCAATGCCATACTTCACCAGCCTTCTAGAAACATGAGTGTTTGTGTGGCGGTCCCTGCTGCACCGGATAAAACTGTGCTGCCAACCATATTTATTAAAATTTTAGTGTCCTTCTATGGCTAGGTGGAACTAAAAGGGGAACCACATGGCCCGGGCTAGGATTTAAAATAAAGAAAGGGGAGGGATGAGAGACCAGTCAGCACCATGCCTGCCCAAGCTAGCCAGTGAGTGGTGGAGACTCTGAAAGACACAGGCACCTCCACTTCACTTCAACATATGTTCTCCTCCCCTGTTCACCCTGAGCTGTCCCAATCACTGTTGGCACTATCAGTTTTCCCACCAGTTGAGACAAGTGGATGACATTTTCAGCTGTAGTAAGCTTTGGAGATTGTGACATTCTACTTACTTCCAGTGCATACTGGTAAAGTAAGAACGTTTATATCTGGAAGGGCAGAAAGATATGGGTACAGGGAATTGTGGCATGGGAGTGGAGAACTAGTGAGATTTTGAGACCTGGTTACTGCACCTTCACCGCATCAAGTCTGCAAAGCACAAACTCACACCCTCAGATGAGCTAACTAGCTTGGGATCTACCCACCTGAGATAAATGTTTCAGATGTTTGAGAGTGAATAATGGAGGGGGAGGTTTGGGCATATCTACACTTCTGAACACATGCAAAGTCAGCAGCGTATACATACCAATTTGAATGATAGGAACAAAAGTTCAAACATGCTAATCCTTGCTGTGTTACTGAGCACACTTTTTAAAAACTCTTATTAGCTCTGTAAGGTCATTTAAGATAATTGAAATTAAATACCATTTTTATCTTGTGTTAGGTTTATCAAGATTTGGTGTAAATGGTCCACAGGGATATCCAGGACGGAAAGGAATTAAGGGAGAGAGAGGACAACCTGGAATGAATGCTGTGGGATCTCCAGGACTTCCTGGGCTTCCAGGCAGTCCTGGCTCTATAGGATCACCAGGTCATCCAGGACAACCAGGTATAGCATAGATTTTGCACAATTGTGTATATAATGGGCCAGATTATGATCTCAATTACACTGGTACAAATCCAGAATAATTTCAATATTCCCGGAATTGGTTGGTATCACTGGGTATGTCTACACTGCCACCCTAGTTCGAACTAGGGTGGCTAATGTAGGCATTCGAACTTGAAAATGAAGCCCGGGATTTAAATATCCCTGGCTTTGTTTCATGTTAAATGCCCGTAGTTCGAACTACCTGCCCGCGGCTGCGCACGGACTAGGTAGTTGGAATTAAAGCTCCTAATTCGAACTACCATTACTCCTCCTGCAATGAGGAGTAATGGTAGTTACTCCTCGTGGAATGAGGAGTAACGGTAGTTCGAATTAGGATCTCTAATTCGAACTACCTACTCCGTGCCGCATGTAGCCGCGGGCACAGAGCTTGAACTAAGGGGGATTTAAAAATGGCGGCGCTAGAACATGCAAATGAAGCCCGGGATATTTAAATCCCGGGCTTCATTTGCAACTCCGGTTGCCCTCATTTGCTTACCTAGCTCGAACTAATGAGCTAGTGTAGACATACCCTCACTGACTTCAGGGGGCCTTGAAGCAGTAATTGTTTGTGAAAATATACAATGCTGTTAAAAGATAAGTGCAAAATGGGGTGACCAGCTGAGTAAATGGAGGTTATAAAAATTGAGGAAGATGCAAACTCAGTGGAATTCAAATGGATGTGCCACATGGAACCATTTTTATTCGAAGTAGCAATTAATGATAAACCAAATGAAGAGTACTTTGTATTACAAAAAGTAGGGTTTGCAGTTTGTATTAGCCCAGGTGTTATTGTTGGTAATATGTAGTGCTATTTCTAAAGGTTCTTCTGTTGTTTTGAGATAGCTGAGTATGCCAAAAGCAGCAATGATGAAGAGACATGAGCAACACAAATTTGAGGGTCAGGGTTTCCTCTTTTGTTCCCCTTTGTCTGGAGTCACATAACTCTGTTTTTTAAAGGTTATCACTCAAGTAGCACAAACATATCCACCAGTCCAAATGAGATTTACCACTGCTTTAATAGATTTTTCTCTGGTACTTCCAAGTACAAGGCCTTGTAAGTCTTTCTCCACATTTTTAGATGTGTTTAATCTACGATTGTTCTCCATTTTAGCCCAAATATCCTCTACAATCCATCATGGTGGTGTCTATCTCTCTTTCTCTTTGCAAAAACTAAACCTCTGTGAACAGTCTGATAAGTTAATGTTGTCATACTCATCCTATCATCAGGTAAAGTAACATTTGAAACACACCCACCAGGAGTTCCAGGAAACCCCGGATGTGTGGGACCTCCAGGACTTCCAGGAGATAGTGGAATAAAAGGTCAGCAATCATGTTGAGGGGTCGTGTGTGTGAGAGTGTTTGTAAATATGTTCCTAGAATTAATTTACTATTGGTTCATATGGGAGCAACACGATGCCAGAAACTTCATTCAATCTTTCTATCAAACAGCAAATTGTTCCATGTTCAAAAAAGGTGCTGTAACTTACAGCAAACAATAACTGAGCTAAAAAATCAGTTTCAGTCAAGATTCAATACAGAGCTAAATGTGATTGTTCTACTGTTTGTCAGACTAAATAACTGGATCCAGTTCTGCTGTCACTTACCTCATTTTCATGTGAGTGTAACTCCACTGAGTGCATGAGGGTTTCTACAATACATAGACATGTGTGAGATCAGGATTCGGCCATGCTGTGATAAATGTGAACTAATAACTGCTTTTCAACTAAGAATCAAGATATGTAGATAGATTAAAAATTATTATGCTGATTCTGGCTACTCTTTGGGAATTACCAATCAGAAATGAATTAACTAATAATTGATTTTGTATTTGCAGAACTTATCCATATTTTCCTTACAAAAACAGCAAGAGGGCCAGTGCTCCTTCCTGCTCCCCTCCCCATCCTGCCACTGGAACCACATAACCACTCCAATGGGACAAAGGGCAATTCTTCTCCGGACAATGGAGATGGGGAAGGGAGGAAGGGAGAGTCGCACACTCTCATGAACTTCACCTCTTCCAGCCTACAGTGCCATGTGGGAGAGGAGGCTGGAAATGAGGTCTCCATACCTGGGCCCCTATTTGTCCCCCTATAGATCATATCACATGGGCTACTGCAGCTCTGTGTTTTCTAATGTGCTGTTGATGACAACTTCTAGGGTCAGCCAGCCTGTTGTGGAGCTATCATGAGTAGGAGTTAAAGACCAGGGCAAGCCTTCCTCTTGCTTTTACAGGATTTGGCTTATTGCTAAAATGACTGTGTTTCTCAGCAGAGTGCTAAAATAGTGAACAAAAACCAGGCAATTGAAATTGGGTGATCCTGTCTTTTAATTGACAGTGCTGTAGGCTTTGGTGCCAGGAGATAAGCCAGGAAATCCTTGATTATTGACAAGCAATAACCAAATGAAGTTGTATTCTTAATGTTTGCACACCTCTTTGACTTAGGAGATGTTAAGTTGTGCCTAACCAACCACTCTCTCCCTAAATAATGAGTGTGCCTGGGATAAACTATTCACTGAACACACAGGTGTAATTTGTCAGTATAACAAATAGTGACAGATGGTATAATTTTGTTCCAGGTGAAGAAGCAAGTCCTTGTCATCAATGCAGTTATATGCCAGGAGGACCTGGACTTCCCGGTGCTCCAGGGCCAGAAGGTCAAGAAGGAGCTACTGGTAAAATACCCTGCTTTACTAAATTGTTATTAGGAAATGCCAGCCACCATATTTAGCTGCACAAATCCAAGAGTATTCACTCAATTACAATGAGATACTTCTTTTAATCAATACTCAAAATTGTCTGAAACTGGAATTTGGGGGCCAGGGACTATATTACGGATGTAAAATCCCATTTAATTGGTTAACCAGTTAAACATAATGTTTAATTGGTTAACCACTTAAACGGGGGCAGGTGCACAGCATGGTGTAATGGGCGAGGCTGGAGTGCCCACGCATGGCATGGTACACTGGCCAGACTGGAGTGCCCACGGCATGGTGTGGGGGGCTGGCTGGGGCCCCATGCCATGGGGGCCTCCGCAAAGCTATATTGCTCATACTTTGTTGCAGTCCTGGATCGCAGGGCTCAGTGCCCTGGGATTCAGCCCCATACAGTGGGCTTTGGATTTCTACCCTGGGCTTCAGCCACTCCCAACACTAGCCCTGGACCTGCTTGAAGCTTCTCCAAATGCCCCTGGACCTCTGGTTGAGCACCACTGTCCTAACAGATAAAGCACAGGATGCATTATTGGTGTCTGCTACCCACCACCAAATCACACTAGGGGAACAAGATGCCTGCCTCCTTATACATCCATCTATAATCGTTGTTGCTGTTGTTGTTGTTTTTTTGGGGGGGGGGGGTACTTTATGATCATGGGGATTTCAATTGACATGATATATCCTGGAAGTTTTATGTTGCTAGTAGTAAAACATTCTTGGAATTATTAATCTTTATATATGATAATTTCTTACTAAAGTGTTGCAGCCAAAAGCTGGGGGAATTCATTATTAGAATTTGTCCTAATAGATAAAGTGGAACTAATCACAGAACTAAAAGTTAATGGTAGCTTATGTACTAGTAAACATGACTTAATCACATATATAATGTGCAAGTAGATTAAAATTGAGAGCAGTATTTTATTTACACACACAAACAAACAAACAAGCATACACACACACTTGGTGCTTTAATAGGACCAGTTTCACAATACTGAAAACAATTGTGAGCCAAATCAGTTGGGAGAAAGAATTTAATAAGAAAAATGAAAATTGTGTTAGAGAATGATTTCAGAACACCTTACTAGATGCCAAAAAAGCCACAATTGAGGAAGAAGGTTGTGCTGGTTAAAAAACAAACCTGGTTTAAAGGGGAAGTGAAATCAGCTGTAAATAAATAAATATGTATAGATATATGAAATGAATGGTGAGAAGAAGTTGATTGTAATAAATGTAAATCAGAAGTTAAGAATTGTAGAAAATGTATAAGGAAAAGTCAAGGGATATAAGGAGAACTCTATGGCCAGCAGAGTTAAGGTAATTAAAAAAGAGAGGGGTCTTTTAAAATATATAGAAACATAATGAATCCTGAGTATGTTATTGGTCCATTACTAAATGGAAACGGTAGACTTCTCAGTAATAATTAGGGATACAAAGAGTTAACTGGTTACCCGGTAATCATTCGCCTTATGGCATACTTAGCAGGGTAACTGGTTAATCAGCACCTAGACTGCTGGAGCAGCCACCGCCTGCGATGCAATGTAGCGGGCTTGACCCAGCCAGGCCCACAGCACAGCATAGCAAGCCAGTCAATCTACTGAACATATTATTTAACCTGTAAACATTTTAAATAACATTTTACATCCCTAGTAATAATGCAGAAAAGGCAAAAGTATTCAATAAATATTTGTGTTCTATATTTGGGGTGGGATATGATATAATCTCATCATGTTGATAACACTGTTTCCCTTCCCCTAGACTCTTGCATCCAAGAGTTTTAAAATATCTGACTGAGGAGTTCATTGGACTGTTAATGTTGATTTTCTATAAGCCTTGGGATACTCGGGAAGATTCAAAAGTTTGGAAGAAAGCTAATGTTGTGCCAATGTTTTTAAAAGGGTAAACAGGTGACCCAGATAATTTTAAGCCTGTCAGACAGACAGCTATCCCAGGCAAGATATATGCTGTGACTGATAGGAGGCTTGATTAATAGAGAACTAAAGGGAGGGTAATGTCAATAATGCAAATCAACATGGGTTTATGGAAAATAGATCCCGTCAAACTAATTTGATATCGTTGTTTGATGAGGTTACAAGTTTGGTTGATAATGGTTACAGTGCTATAGTAATATACTTACACTTCTGTAAAGCATTTCATTTGGTAATGCACAACATTTTAATTGAGAAAACTAGAACAGTATATAAATAACATGGCATGCATTCAATGGATTAAAAATTGGCTAACGATCAGTCTCAAATGTAACTGTAAATGAGGACTTGTCACTGAGTGGATCCGTTTTGAGTGAGGCCCACAGAGATTGGTTTTTGGCCCTACACTATTTAGCCTCTTTATCAATGACCTGGGAGAAAATACAAAATCATCACTGTGCAATTAACACACAAATTAGGGGAATGCAACATAACAAAGAGGACAGATTCAGAGTCATCTAGGTTGCTTGGTAAGCTTGGCACAAGCAAACTATTCATTTCAATGCACCTAATGTAAGTGTATACGTTGGGGGAAAGAATATGGTCCATATTTACAGGATATGGCACTCTATTCTGGGGAGAAGTGACTCTGAAAAAGTTGTGGGGGTCATGGTGAATAATCAGCTGAACATGAGCTCTGAGCTCGATGCTGTGATTAAAAAATTAATAGGCTCCTGGGATGCATAAACAACTGAATCTTGTGTAGGAGTAGAGAGGTTATTTTATCTCTGTGCATGGCACTGCTGCAACCACTGCTGGATACTGTGTTCAGTTCTGATTCCCACAGTTCAAGAAGGATGTAGATGAGTTGGAGAAGGTCCAGAAAAGAGTCACGAGAATGATTAAAGAATTATTGGTGGACTCAAGAAGCTTAATGTATTTAGTCTAACAGAGAGATGGTTAAGTGTTGACTTGATTATAGTCTATAAGTATTTACATGGGGAACAAAAATTTAAAAATGGGCTTTTCTATGTAGCAGAGAAAAAGGTAAAGTGTAATCCTATGGCTGGAAGTTAAGACTAGACAAATTCAGATTGAAAATGAGATGTAGATTTTTAACAGTGAGCGTAATTAGCCATTAGCACAATTTGCTGAGTATCGTGATGGATTCTCCATCACTGACAATTTTTAAATCAGATGGGTTGTTTTTCTAAAAAATCTGCTCTAGGAATTACTTTGAGGAATTTCTATGGACTATATTATACAGGAAGTCAAACTACATGATCACAGTAGTTCTTTCTGGTCTTAGATTTCATGTACTCTCACCTTCTCATCACTGTTGAAGGTGTGCCACACCACAGCACTGACGGTACATTCCCATCTCTGTATCCCAGCTTTTCTTTCACTTCAAGCATCTGAGGAAGCAAATTGTATCTCTCAAAAACTTTTGCCCTAATCAATTTGTTAGTCTTTAAGATACCACTGGACTCATTTTTTTTGCTGAAAGAGATTAACATGGCTACCTCTCTAAAACCTGTATTAGGGAGAGTGTATTGTAATTCTTCCAGGAAATTAATACTGGAGAGGAAGAAATTCCAAAATAAAAAGTGTACTGGAGGGATTTCTTTATATATCCACCTACATGTTCATCAGTGTTATCTTCCAGGGCAGTTTACTGATGTATAATTGCCATACGTTGTATCAGAAAGGCAGCAGTTCTCTGTATTGTGTGTTAGTACCAGAGCCCATCAAATCTGTTTTTCATTCCTTTATCTTTCACCTGTCACAGGTGGACAAGGAGCAAGTGGTCGCAAAGGATTGCGAGGTTCTCCAGGGGCACAAGGGCCTTCAGGTCCTCAAGTAAGATTTATATTAAATGGATTTGTCAGCAATATTGAATTTTCATGAGTTGAGAATCGTGGTGTTTAGTTTTATTGCCATATGCAGGATACTGTTACTTTTTAGCTTGATCCTTCGAGGAAGGTGGTACTTACAAAGCCTAGAATTAGGTCTAATTTCATTTTTTCATTAAAAAGTGGGGAGAGATGTGGAATAGTATGCTGTAGGGGTTTTTTTCCCATTGTAAAGATATACTCAAAAATATAAATCAGTGGGAAGCACTCCTTAGGGCGGGAAGTGGAACATACCTTATTCCCGAATATCACAAGGGAATACACATCACTGAATGCTGCTGTGCCTAGAATGGCCATTGAGCTTCATAAAAGACATGATCATTGGTCCTTTGATTTTTAGTAGTACTCCACATCAGTGCATGTTTGAGGGCAGAGCTGTCCACATTGTCACTGTTATATACTTCTCTCCTAGTTGACGGTCTATAGGCCATCTCCTGAAAAGCCATTGTAGCCTCTGGTAATGGATGTCTCGGTAATGTGAGAGGCAGCATGATCTATTGAATTTTAGTGGGAACTAAAAGCAAAAGCCTCCTGTGTTCAAATTTAGGCTCTGACCCTGACTTCCTCTGTCACATTATTCAAAGCTCTACACTGGTGTCCCCAGCTGTGAAATAAAGATGGGGATGACAAAGCTACCTATCTCTCAGTCAAAGGTGGCTGTGGAGACTACCTAGTTCATGTGTGCAATGTTAAAATTCACTACATGCACCTGAAACCACAGAGTTATTTAGATAATTCTCCTTTATGAACCTGTTCTTAATGCTGATGACTGTCCTTAGACCCCAGTGCAAGCCATGGGGTTCCATTTGCCATACAGAGCAGTGGAAATGTTTGAGTGGCTCGCCCCTAAATGCTAAGGCCAGCTCTGATTCTTAGGAACTCTGGAATGCAATATTCCCTCAAGCAAGCACAGTGGTTCCTTGAGCTCCAGTTAACGCAGACGAAGCTAGCTTGTATGCTCCCCTTTTAGAGGGTGCGAAGCCCTAGCTCCATTGGCTGGGTCGGGAGACAAAGATTCCTAGAAAGCACCTTTAAGGGATTTGCCTTGTGTCTGCTTCAACTTGCACCGGCAGTAGTGGCTCCCCTATTCGTTATTATCATATAAACTACAGTAGTGGCCTGGAGCCCCAGTCATAGATCAGGATACCGGGAAGAATCACAAGGAGGAACGAGCAACAAAGGAGGACCCCTGATTCAGATGGAGAAGGCAGGGTGATCAACTGGTTATCTAAGGTGTTTGTACACTAATGTGAGAAGCCTGGGAAACAAACAGGAAGAATTAAAAAGCCCTAGCTCAGTTAAAGAACTATGATTTGATTGTAATAACAGAGACTTGGTGGGATGACTCGCATGACTGGAGCACTGTCATGGAAGGGTATAAACTGTTCAGGAAGAACAGGCGAGGGAGAAAAGGAGGAGGAGTTGCATTGTATGTAAGAGAGCAGTATGATTGCTCAGAGCTCCGGTACTTAGAGGGAGAAAAGACTGTTGAGAGTCTATGGGTTAAATTTAGAGGTGGAAGCAACAGGGGTGATGTTGTGGTTGGTGTCTGCTATAGACCGCCAGATCAGGTGGATGAGGTAGACGAAGCTTTCTTTGGACAACTGAGAGAAGCTTCCAGATCGCAGGCCCTGGTTCTCATGGGCAACTTTAATCACCCTGACATTTGTTGGGAGACCAATACAGCAGTACACAGACAATCCAGGAAGTTTTTGGAGAATGTTGGGGATAACTTCTTTGTACAAGTGCTGAAGGAACCGACCAGGGGCCATGCGCAGCTTGACCTACTGCTCACAAACAGAGAGGAACTAATAGGGGAAGTAGAGATGGGTGACAACCTGGGAAGCAATGATCATGAGATGGTAGATTTCAGGATCCTGACCAAAGGAAGAAAGGAGAGTAGCAAAATACATATCCTGGACTTCAGAATAGCAGACTTTGACTCCCTCAGAGAGCTGATGGGCAGGATCCCCTGGGATGCTTACATGAAGGGGAAAGGAGTCCAGGAGAACTGGCAGTATCTTAAAGAAGCCTTATTAAAGGCACAGGAAGAACCATCCCGATGCACAGCAAGAAAAGCAAATATGGTAGGCAACCAGATTGGCTTACCGGGGACATCCATGGTGAGCTTAAACACAAAAAGGAAGCTTACAAGAAGTGGAAACTGATGACTAGGGAGGAGTATAAATATATTGCTCGAGAATGCAGGGGAGTTATCAGGAAGGCGAAAGCGCAATTGGAATTGCAGCTGGCAAGGCGTGTGAAGGGTAACAAGAAAGGTTTCTACAGGCATGTTAGCAAGAAGAGGGTGATCAGAGAGGGTGTGGGGCCCTTCCTGGATGAGGGAGGTAACCTAGTGACAGATGATGTGGGAAAAGCTAAAGTACTCAAAGCTTTCTTTGCCTCTGTCTTCACGGACAAGATCAGCTCCCAGACAAATGCACTAGGCAACGCAGTATGGGAAGGAGGTAGAAAGCCCTTGGTGGAGAAAGCACAAGTCAGGAACTATTTAGAAAAGCTAAACATACACAAATCCATGGGCCCTGATTTAATGCATCTGACAGTACAGAGGGAGTTGGCAAATGTCATCGCGGAGCCTTTGGCTATTATCTTTGAAAACTTGTAGAGATCGGGAGAGATCCCGGATTATTGGAAAAAGGCAAATGTAGTGCCCATCTTTAAAAAAGGGAAGAAGCACAATCCAGGGAACTACAGACTGGTCAGCTTTACCTCAGTTCCTGGAAAAATCGTGGAAGGGATCCTCAAGGAATCCATTTTGAAGCACTTGGAAGAGAGGAAAATGATCAGGAATAGTCACCATGGATTCACGAAGGGCAAGTCGTGCCTGACCAATCTGATTAGCTTCTATGATGAGGTAATTGGCTCTGTGGGAAAGTCAGTGAATGTGATATACCTTGACTTTAGTAAAGCTTTTGATACGGTCTCCCACAATATTCTTGCCAGCAAGTTAAGGGAGTATGGATTGGATAAATGGACTGTAAAATGGATAGAAAGCTGGCTAGACTGTCGGGCCCAACGGGTAGTGATCAACGGCTTGATGTCAGGTTGGCAGTTGGTTTCTAGCGGAGTGCCCCAAGGATCAGTTCTTGGACCAGTTTTGTTCAACATCTTTATTAATGACCTGGATGAGGGGATGGATTGCACCCTCAGCAAGTTTGCAGATGACACTAAGCAAGGGGGAGAGGCAGATACACTGGAGAGCAGGGATAGGGTCCAGAGTGACCTGAACAGATTAGAGAATTGGGCCAAAGCAAATCTGATGAGATTCAACAAGGACAAGTGCAGAGTCCCACACTTGGGACAGAAGAATCCCAAGCATTGTTACAGGCTAGGGACTAAATGGCTAAGCAGCAGTTCTGCAGAAAAGGACCTAGGGATTACAATGGATGAGAAGCTGGATATGAGTCAACAGTGTGCCCTTGTAGCCAAGAAGGCTAATGGCATATTAGGGTGCATTAGGAGGAGCATTGCCAGCCGATCCAGAGAAGTGATTATTCCCCTTTATTCGGCTCTGGTGAGGCCACATCTGGAGTATTGTGTCCAGTTCTGGGCCCCCCACTATAGAAAGGATGTGGACGCATTGGAGGCATTGAAACGAGGCTTACAGGATCTGACGACAAAGGGATCTGGGGTCAGCTGATCCCCGTCTAGACTACCGCGCTATGCCAACAATAGGCTGATTGGCACAGCACGGCGGCCGTTTGATGTAAATGAAGCGGCGATTATTTAAATCACCGCTTCATTTCCCTTTGCCGAGTACACTCATCTACATGGCTCCGTTGACAGAGCCATGTAGTCTAGACACACCCTAGGAGGGTGGTGAAGCACTGGAATGGGTTACCTAGGGAGGTGGTGGAATCTCCATCCCTAAAGGTGTTTAAGTCTCAGCTTGACAAAGCCCTGGCTGGGTTGATTTAGTTGGGATTGGGGGCTGGACTTGATGACCTCCTGAGGTCTCTTCCAGCTCTATGATTCTATGATTCTTTGACTCCCTGTGCTGGACTCAGTACAGCACAGAACAAAATGATCATCTCTGCCCCAAAGAGCTTGCAATCATCAGATCACCTGCCTAGGATCACCAGAGTACACCAGTCCCCAAGTGCCTCTACACTGGGGGACTCTAGTGAGTGACAGAGCTATCTGTGTCAGCATTGGCGTGCAACAGGAAATCCCCATCGTAGTGGTATAAGCCATCATTTGCTGCACCAAGTTAGTGCAAAGGGGAAAAAGCAAGGCCAAGGATCTGACCCCCTAACTTAATTTTTCAGCTTCAGGGACAAGAAACAAATGAAAATAATAATTAATTCTTATTTGACTAGTGTAATTAGTGAAGAAAAAATTAAATTAAAATCCTGGTACCAATATTCCCTCTAATTTTTCCATTCATGTGCAGAATACATTGTGTTATGTGCACTGAGGCATGTGAGGATGTGCCTACCAGTAGAAACACAAAACCTAGCTGTGGGCGCTCTGCTCATCTGCTGGGCGGCATTGGAATCTCTCCTGGGCAGGTGCCCAATTGCCCAGCTTACAGGGAACGCTGTGATGAACCACCTAAGTAATTGCCTAAGAAAGTCACTCATAAATTCAGTCTTATCTCATAGTGTAGACGTGGCCTTTGTGTTGATATGAAAAAGTTATCTGACATAAATCTAACATGGAAATTCTAAATGGCTGTGTCCTAGGGACTTCCAGGAATACCAGGAGATCAAGGCCTGAAAGGGCCAAAAGGTGACCCAGGATATGTGTATCCAGAAGGGCAAAAAGGAAACAGAGGAGATCCAGGGATCAGAGGAAATCCAGGACGGAAAGGTTCAGATGGATTGCACAAAAATCGTGGTTCAAAAGGCTCAAAAGGATTTAAAGGCGAACGGGTTGGTATACGTTATTTTCAATTATTTTAGAATTAATAGAAAGCTAAGTAAAGGATACATTGCACAACCCTGTTCATGATATATGAATTAAAACACTGTAACATCTGTAAAGTTGGCAAAGTAAACTTAAAAGTGCCCTAACCCAACCACAAGATATAGCCTTGATGCAGGAATTACTTGGGTAATATTCTGTGGTGTGTTTTGCACTAGTTTAGACAATCCCTTCTGGCTTTAAAATGCATAAAACATAAAAGATATCAAGTATTGATGGTGATTGTTTTGCAGCTAACTTAAGGGTTAGGAGAATCCAACATTTTCAGCACTTTTTGTTCTTCAGTGAATGTTGTTATTTGAACTTTTCTTCCCAGTTTGGACCAAAATACCAGAATTTCCCATGGTACAGAAATTTTTATATGTCTGTAATGTTTGTCACGATTACTAGGGATTTACCTGCTGTTACCCAGGTCCTTAACTGAAATAATTTTTGTTTTTCTTCATTTAAATCATTGGCCTGGGATGGGGCCGGGGATGAGGGGTTCAGTATGCAGGCTGCCCTAGGGAGAAAGGACAACCCCAGCCCTCTCTCACTGCAGCAGCTTGGAGGGCAGGTGAGAAGCATCTGTCCATGGCTGCTGCAGCACCAGTGGACACAGCCAAGGGAGAGGGTGCATGTTCCCCAGCTGGGAGATAGACACAAACATTCAAACTTTCAAATACATAGTAAATAACTGCCCTTTTCTCTATCCCTGTTCCCTGTTGCCCCAATGGGATTATAGCTGTCTCTGGGTCTGGGAAGGGGGGAGCCACGCAGGCCAGCCTCAACTGCACTCCCTGGGCTGGCCCAGGGAAGGGAGAGGGAAGATATGCATACCAGCCCCAGCAGCGCTCTGGCCTCTGAGGCCTGCCAGTGTGGCCAAGCTGGTAGCTCGGCTGTGCTGCGGTGGGGCGCCAGGGGGTCTTGGAGACAGAGCTGCACTGCCTGGCCTTGGTGGTGCTCTGGGGAAAGGGGCATGATGGTTGAGCTACTCCCTGTCCAGCACTAGGGGCAAAGACTGGCGGGGAAGGGTTTGGGGCAATGGAACCACTTACCTGTCCCAGTGGCTGGCAAGATGGTGAGTCCCATCCCCATCTGGCCACTCCTTTCCTGGGGTGGCTAACCCCAGTGGTCACTCTGCACTCGCTGCCTATAGTGGTGACTGTGCAATATTGTGTCCCTCCAATCAGAACCCCCTTTTCCATCTTATGGAAAACAATGTAATTCCAGGCACTTCCCATTTTCCTGCAACAACCAAACACAGACCTTGCTTAAAGTTAGAATAAGAGGAAGCTGCATACCAAATTTGGTGGTCCTAGCTATTGTTGTTTAGGAGGAGTTCTTAAACACTCACAAACAGACAGACTCACAGACAGACCCTTTTAAAATACATAGAGAGATAAATTAGAGCTTGAAAGGTGCTATTCATTAGTATTAGCTGCTGAAATGTCTCTCAGAATTTGGACTGGAAGAAGTACATTCTCTGGGAGGATCAGAAAGTAGTATCCCAGAATGAGCAAATACTTCCTATATTCCTGTAGTAGTATTGCATTTTCTTTTGGGATCTCATAAAGGCACAGATTTAGGTAAGGATACCATAAACAGACAATTTTATATATCACACTATTTAAGTCAGAAGTACTTTGCTTCAGTTGGTGGTGTTACTCTTTTGTTAAAACAGTGTGAAAGCATAATCAGTGCAATGTATCAAAACCTATTGCTGATGGAATTAACATGGAAAATAAGTAATGCACACTATGCAACTATGTCTAATTATTAATAGGGACTGGATGGTTTGAAAGGGGACAGAGGATCACTAGGACTGCCTGGTAATCCAGGTCCTCCTGGAGAAATGGGGCTCACTGGACCACCAGGATATGGACTACAAGGAATGACAGGTCCCAGAGGCCCCAAGGGAATATCTGGTTTGCCTGGATTGCCTGGAGCAGTTGGTTTGTAACTTTATATTACATCACTGTCTTCCCTTTTTAAAGTGTTTGACTTTCACTTAAACACACTGTTGAACCATCTTTAGGGTGGCAAGTTATGTGATTTGGAAGAATGTGAAGAAGTTTACAATAGATGATCATCAAGATTTCTGAGATAAGCTAAAAGACATTAAGCTCACAGGACCCTAGCAGAAAAAAGGACTTAGTAGTCATTAGCAGGGCTTGACAAATCACTGAATCTACTCACCCGTGGTGAGTAGATTTCAGCCGGTCGCCCCGTTCACCGGTGGCGTGCGCATGCGCAATGCGGGGCTGGCGAGTAGGTTTCGCCGCCGTTTGTTAAGCCCTGGTCATTAGGGATCCTAGCTATCGGCTAATAGAATAGTCGACTAACTGCATGAATTCTTAGTGGTTGGTCGACTATTCTATAGTCCCCAGGGGTGGGGCCAGCAGCCGGTGCAATCCAGCCCCACTCTTGGGGAACCCCCTGCCACCGGCAGTGCTTCCTCTGTATCAGACTCAGCAGTGCAGGTTGCCAGGCAGGAGCCAATCTATGAGGGGAGCCAGCTCCCCTCATGGACCAGCTGCCTGCCATCCCGCACTGCTGCCTTTGATACAGAGGCAGCACTGAGGGGTGGCAGCAGCCCCTGCCGCAATCCATGGGCATCTGAGCTCCATGTGAACAGAGGCTGCTGGGCGAAGGGGGGGACAGGGGAGGCTGCCGTGGAGCAGCATCCATAGTTCCCGGGGGTGGGGCCAGCAGACAGAGGCTGTCCAGCAGCAGCCCCTGTCCGCGGGGAGCTTGGATCCCCTACAGACAGGGGCTGCTGCTGTGAAGCAGCCTCCCCTGTTTCCACCCACCCCCGTGCTGCTGCCTCTCACTGAGGCAGCAGCACATGGCGGGGCTGGCAGCACCACGGAGCTGATGCTGTGGGCAATTGGCTTTTAAGCCGGATTCCCCTAGAACCAGCTCCTGCTTCTCCGCAACCTTTCTGCCTCTGATACAGAGGCAACCCGGCGGGGTGGGGGTTGGGGAATGCGAGTAGTCGACTAGATTAACCGATAAGCCTAGGTTTATTGGTGAATCGTCTACTCGACTACTCGTTCACATCTCTAGTAGTCATCAGTACCAATTGATGTCAGGAAGACACTTTGTCTCTGCCAGGCATATGTTTCCCCTCCCACAAATAAAGTTATTTGATTACATCGATTTGGTTGTTGATCCTGGGGATATTTGGGAATCTTTGTAGTCTACACAATATCACATCATGAGTCCTACCCAGTCTAAAGAGTTTCTTTTGGTCTTGAATTGGCTTTTTCATTGTTTATTGTCCTGGAGGATTCCAGCATCCATACTGATGATAGTTCTTATTTGTTGCCTTGAAATCTCCAAAAAACAATCCTGGGATTATTCCTGGAGGTTTCAGAATCAATGCAGCCAAAGAAGCATGTTAGATTTTTTTGGAATATATCTGAGAATTAAATATCTGTAAGCTGTCCTATTGCCTATGTGCTTTGTTTTCTGCATCCCTCTGGTGCACAATTCCATACTTTCTAATATTTAGATAAGTGTTTTGGGGATTTTTGGTGACAGTAAAATGCTGTATTTTTAATTGTTATGCAGCCCATTTCTTTGGGCTTGTTGGGCTATGGAAATCGTGCAATACAGTATTTTTAACCAAACAGAATTTTCCATGAACATTGTTTTAACAAGCACAAGAACACAAACTATATCTCCACAAACATCTCTAACTTGTTGTTATATATACTTTCTGAAGGTCCACAAGGAGAAATTAGTGCATTAAATCCAATACCTGGACTACCAGGACCTCGGGGGCCAGAAGGGTTATCAGGACCTCCAGGAGCAATGGGTGAGAGCATCTTCTAGGTTAAATGCAATAAAACTAAGCCCATCAGAGAGATTCTGCATGAAATTCTCACCCTCACTCTGGGTTCTTTATGCAGCGTGAAAGGTCCAGAGAAGTGATCAGGAACCCTACAAGTTCTGTTTCCAGCTGGGTGAATTCTCTCAGCACTGGCACTGTGGAGACAGCCATATGATTGCCTTCCAAAGATCCCTTTGCAAACCCTGGTGTACGGGGTGTAGGTGGGGGCAGGAAGGGCATTTTGAGGGCTGTCTGGAACACGGTGGATGTGTCTAGACTACACCTCTTTGTCGACAGAGAGATGTAGATTAGGCACATCGAAATTGCTAATGAAGCAGGGATTTAAATATCCCATGCCTCATTAGCATAAACATGGCCGCCGCTTTTTTCAAAACTGAGTTTTTAAAAAAACAGCAGTCTAGACACGGATCTGTCGAAAATAAACCCTTTTTCGACAGATCCTGTAAACCTCCTTTTTGAGGACTACAGGATCTGTCAAAAAAGGGTTTATTTTCGACACAGCTGCGTCTAGACTGCCATTTTTTTCGAAAAAACTCCGTTTCGGAAAAAAGCAGCGGCCATGTTTATGCTAAGGAGGCGCGGGATATTTAAATCCCGGCTTCATTAGCAATTTCGATGTGCTTGATTTGCATCCCTCTGTCGACAGAGGGATGCAGTCTAGACGTAGCCAGTGCTGTGGAAATTCTGGGCAGTGTTGCCATCCATAAGGCAGTCTGGGGTGACTGCTATAATTTAGACTAGATTCCACCACTGTCCGAATTGCACTGAGGCTGCTCCAGCCCCCAGAGCAGGCAGTAGTCGAGAGAGCACAAGGGTGGCTTAAAGCCACCGTTGGCCATCCCTCCCATCCCCTGGACTGGAAGTTGTGTGCTGAACCACAAAGAAGCATAGCACAGAACTGACCCATTGGTTCTGAACTTGCTGGAAAGTTGTAATATTTGTAACAACGCTTTTATAGTCTTGCTGGGCTTTTTGTTAAATGTTACTTTCTTATTAAATGTTACTATGTTTCTACACAGAATGATTTCAAAGATTATGGGGCCAGATTCTCATCTATTTTAAAGCCCCTTTGAAGTGCTCCTGTGGTACAAAGGGACATTTAAAGCAGCCCCTAAACATCATAGGGGAATCATAGGCTGAAGTAGAGCTATGTTGTCTGCCTCTCTTATCACCTCCTTCCCCAGTGCATGGTCAATAAGAACATGCACGTGGAAGATTTATATATGCACATAGCTACACCCATGCATCCCAGACTTGTGCATATGCAGAGGGCATTTCAGACTTACGCCCCTGTGACATTTAGCATTTTATTTGGAAACAACTTATCTGGAAGAAAGTATTCAAGAGAGGAGTAGAAATGGTGTCTGAGAACTAATAAACCAATTGACTATGACATCATTATAAGCAATGATAAGGGGGCAAACACCAAATTGCTAAATTTAGAAGATCTGTGGAAAAATATCTGAGAGTTTGTTCTCTTCTGATAGGAAATGTTGGATCAAGAGGACACCGTGGTGATTTGGGATTACCTGGTCCTGAAGGTGTTCCAGGATTTCCAGAGACTGGATTTCCTGGAAATCCTGGTCCAAAAGGTAAAATGTTCATTTAATATTTTAAAATAAATCTTCATTAATTGTTTTAGTAAATAAAATCAGTTGTTAACAATTATTTTAACACAAATACAGGTCAGACAAATAACTCTTGAAAAGGCCTATATTACGGTACTCATATGGTTGTCTACATTAAAGCATGTAAATTGAAAGTCAGACTAAGGGGCTGCACCCCCTGCTTGCTACCCTCACCAACCCCCCTCTCTCCAGCAGCTTTCATGGCCAGAGAGCATGAGAGCTACCTATCAGGAGATAGGTGTCTGGCCAGTGGGGAGGGTGCAAGAGCAGGGGAAGGGATAGGAGCAGGCTTGGGCTATGTGTCTGGCCAGGGGGAAGGATGCTGGAGTGGGCTCAGCATGCGGGGTCTTGGCTTTGGGGGGTTAGAGTGAGGGCGGTGGGGGTGCATAGTCTCAGTGGAGGGGGTAAGTGAGGGGGCTGCGGATGCAGGGTCTCGGCAGGGCGATGAGTTAGGGGGCTGGGAGCATGGGGTCTCAGCAGAGAGTGTGTGAGAGGAGGTTTGGGGGCATGGGGTCTCAGCAGGGCAGTGAGTGTGCTGGGAGTGCAGGGTCTCAGCTTGGGGGAGTATGAGTGAGGGTGGTGGAGGGGCAGGGTCTCGTCTTGCGGGAGTGGGGGCTCATACCTTGAGTCTGCCCTGCTGCAGACATGTTTAAAACTCCCCCGGGCACCTAAGGCAGGCATAGATTCACCCCAAGGTTTGGGTGAGCAGGGTTAGAGTGCAGGGCACCATATACAGCAGAAATACGTGTAGCACCAATGAGGCCGCATGTCTCCCACCTTCCCAGAGCACCAGGGAGAGAGGAGGCCACATGTCTCCTGCCTCCCTGGAGCACTGGGGAAGGGAGAGGGAGGAGGCTGTGTGTCTCCTGCCTTCCCAGAGCACCAGGGAGGGAGGAGTCTGCCACATCCCTGGAGCATTGGGGCGGGTGGAAGGAGAGGCCACGCGGATCCCACCTCCCAGGAGCACGAGGGAGGAGGAGGCGGACCAGAGGAGCTGCCTGTAGTGAAACTCCGGCTAGGGACAATGCGACTGGTGATGTGATGATTTCACTTTGTCATCTTGCAGGAAAAAAAAAATTATATATTGAGAGAGATAATATTTTATCTATTTTCCAAAAGTGAAGCATCAGAACTGACAAAATGGTGTATATTTGGAAAGATGTACACAAAGATTTAGCTGGACAATTTGCCTTACTATAACATCTTGAGAATGCATATAAAGACACACACAAAACATATAACATATCTCAAAACTTCCTATAAAGAGAGAGAAGACTCTATGAGGTTCACCACTAAAACATTTGCCATACTCTGTGTAGTACTTAGATACAACAGTGATGACTGAGATGTGAACATATTGTAGTAAAAGGGCCTATGTAGGTACCAGTGCTGTAATTTTAAGGTGTATCATGGTGTTCATGAGTTACCTGCTCTCTTGATAAAGGGAACAGGAAGTGTTTCGAGTACCGTGAGTTTAGTCCTTCCCCAAACAAATGTAAGCCCCACTTCTAAAATATCTCCAGAACAGATACCAATTCCAGAAATATTAGAAGACTGGCCTTTTCTGTTACTCCCTCAGAGTTGAAGAAGGCCCATCTGGAATATGGATACTGAAATCATAACTGCTGCTTTCTGTCAAGAATGACCAAGAAATTGACCAAATAAATACCCCTTTTAAAATTAGATAAGAGCAAACAGAAATCAGGAGATGACTCCAGCCCTTTTCCACCTGGCATCAAATCAAATTGTAAAGGCAACTATAAAGAGCTCATTAAATGAGTCTTAAAACTGCAACAATCAGTGTTTGAATGAATAACAAATTGAACAAGTCACAGTCAATATTAATTCAAGTCTGCGACAGCTCATGAACAAGTAAGTAAAAATCTCTCTGGCTACGGCTACAGTGCTGTTTTTTGTGGAAGAGGATATGCAAATTGTGCTCACATTTGCATATCTTCTTCCAATTCTTTTTGTGGAAGAGATTTTGCCGATAAAAAGCCCCATGTAGATGGGCCATTTGTTGGAAAAAACCCCTCTTTTGCAAAATCCTGTAAACCTCGAATTTTGAGGAATAAGAGATCTTGCGAAAGAAGGGTTTTTTCCAACAAATGGCCCCGTCTACATGGGGCTTTTTATTGGCAAAACCTCTTCCGCAAAAAGAATCGGAAGAAGATATGCAAATGCGAGCATGATTTGCATATCCTCTTCCGCAAAAAAGCGGCAGTGTAGCCATAGCTTCTGTGTGCTCATTTAGCAAAATAGATGGATAAGCAGGGTGTTTTCACCTGTCAATTGGTTTGCTTTGCAGGAGATAAAGGTCTTCAAGGGTCAAAAGGATCACCAAGTTTGCCAGGAAAGGCGGGAAAACCGGGATCCCCAGGACAGCCTGGATACTCTGGTGAAAAGGTTTGATTAGAAACACAGCTCATGCTTATTCAGGGCTGCTTGTCAGCAAACATGTTTCTAAACAAATTAAGTAAATAAGAGGTTTAAGGAGCACAGGATTTGGTCCTTAATTGATAATGCACAAACTGTGAAAAGTATTTACATTGAAAGGGGGCTCAAGCCATTAAAATTAAATCTAGATTTCAAGCACCCTAAATTTCAGAGTTATACCAGAGGTTGTTTTCAGGGTCAAAGAGGATTTTCCATTACTCGCATCTAGTGATCAAGGCCACAGTTTCTGAAAGCATTGCTGATGATGAACAACAATTAAATTAAACACATGCTTACATCCCACTCAGGTAAATGGGACTGAAGCACATGCTTAATATGAAGCATATGCTTAAGTAATCTCCTGAATCAGGATATAAAAAAAAAACCCCAAAAAAACCTGGGCCAGAGGCCATCAGCATAACCAAAAATGCTGAAAAATGAGAGCTCAGCTACTGATGCCATTTGGGAGTTTAGGGCTTTACTCTTTGCTGTATTGGCAATACCCAGACGTATTTTTATTTTTAATAAAACACATTTATTTGCTTCAGAAAGGCATTCTGTCTCTTCTGCTGAGCACTATTTTACTGTCTACTCTAATTATGTGTTTGCTTACTTTAAAAATCACCTAGCCTGAATGTAAAAGATTAAATAAGTAATACACAAAGACCATAAAATGGCCAGATATGTCCCCCAAAATTCCATTTGCTGCAGTAATGTAGGGCTTACTATAGGGCCTACTTCAGTTTATGGCAGCCTTTGGAAAGGCTTTTATAGTCTAAATCAGTGGTTCTCAAAGTGTGGTCCATGGACCACTAGTGGTCTGTGACTGTCTTGAAAGTGGGCTGCAGGCTTGGGGCTTCCTCCCCCTGCCTTGCAGTGGGGAGCCTGCCCTGGCATTCCAGTCCCGTGGCCCCCTCCTGCAAGGTTGGAGTGCTAGCACCGACTTCCTGCTGCAGAGAGGAGGGAGCCTCGTAGGCTGGATCCAGCTCACGAGGGAAGGAAGCAGCCCCACACACTGCAGCTCCATTTCGCCCAGCTGGAGGAACAGCAGCACAGGAAACCGCTCACCTGAAGGCTTTCCCCACTGCTCTCATTGGCCAGAATAATGGCTAATGGGAGCAGCGGGGGCTGTGCCTGGGAACAGCAGGAAGCATGGAGTCAGGTAAGTACCCCCATCTCCCTCATACTGAGACACCTCCACCCCACTCCTGCACCCTGCCTCCCACCCAGACTCACGCACACCTTCAGCCCACTCCTGCAACCAGTCTCCCAGCCAGACCCCCACCCTCACCCCCTCCTGCACCCATTTTGTAATCATGGGTGATTGGCTAGTGGTCTGTGGAAAGGTCTGCATTGGGCACAGTGAGCCACCGGCCAACATGTCTGAGAACCACTGAGCTAAATACACAATTGGTAACTGCGTATGCATGAAGCCACTGTGAATGTGATTTAGCTCTCTGGGGCAAGGTCTGCGTTGATACAGCATCTAGCATAGTGGAGTCCTGGGCCATGACTAGGGCTTGTAGGCTCGGTGGTTGTTGTAACAATAATAATTAATAATAAATTATTGTTGACTTTATCACTGTTATTTGAAAGCCAGTCAAAGCAGTTCAGTCAGCTTGTTAGAAAGAGCAGGTCAGATTTTCCTCTTTTTCTTTCATATAATTTTCCTTTTGAGAAAAACGGCCTCACCTAAGATAGGTCAGAGCATTTTGAGGCATGTTATCAGAGAACTTACCCTTGTACTGAACCCTATTCTCTTTCTCTGTTAGTGGCAGGGCTAGTATTAAATTAGATTGCTTCATTTGCTGGGCCATTATTTCAATATGTATTTACCCTAAAGTATGAATGCTGGGCAACATAAAGTAAATGTAGAACTCACATGGATTTCAAGCAGCTGACAGATAATTGAGTTGTCTGAAGTGCAGATGCAAAAGGATACATGAGAGCTGTGGAGACAGAGAACAGTGAAAGGACTACCTTGTATTGTTCAGCAATGATTCTTCCAGCTGGGTGGGGAAGTCCCATCCAATGCTCATGTAAAGGAATAATACTAAAACATATACCCTTTCAAGAGCAAGAGGTGTAAAGAGGTATTTAGTGATGAGGGAACAAGTGTATTTTCAGTGCTCTGACAAATGTGAAAGATCCCCTGGTGGGAATGGAGATAATAACTTGAGAGAAGAAATGAACTTTTGAGAGGACAGAGAAAATCACATTTTCAGATTTACAAAATTGAATATGAATTCTGCATTTACATTTTCCCTCTGTTTTAGGGAGAACCTGGATTAATTATTCCTGGCCAGCAGGGTGGATTAGGTTCCCCGGAAGGTGATGGCTTTCCAGGGGTAAAAGGTGACAGAGGATTTCCAGGATTTCCAGGTTTACCAGGATGCCCAGGACTTAACGGTGCTGATGGGTCAAAAGGTATTGTCTTTAACAAAACACAGCCAAGGAACTCTTTACCTTATACCTCGCATGTTGAGCAAGGCCCTAAGAGGGGGGAAAGGACAAACTTATTGTCCACCTACACAAACTCAAAGTTGTAAGTAATTTAATAATTTTTCTCTTTTAGGAGAACCTGGCTCACCCGGAGCCCGTGGAGAAAAAGGACTTCCAGGAAAGTTCGGTGATTGTCTTATTGGCCCACAAGGACTCCCAGGTGCATGTGGAGTAATAGGCCAACAAGGTAGGAATACATAGAATAGCTGCTAGATCTGCCTGATACACAGTTGACTGACTAAAGTTTGATTTTACTTTTACCCTACAAATACATGACTACAGGACCCAGTATAGTGTGTTTTTCTTTACAGGAAATTACACACATTTACTATATGCCATGCTTTTGTTTTCTTAGGAGAAGGAGGTATACCAGGATCAAAAGGAGACTCTGGTATTCCAGGCTTGGCTGTCCAAGGATTCCCTGGAGAATTTGGGCTGCCTGGATTACCAGGTAGCCAAGGAGATGTGGGATCGCCTGGTCACAAGGGCCAGCATGGCAGACCAGGAATACCAGGTGCACCAGGTCAGGATTTCCCAGATACATGGGGAAATAATTTTGTTCTACATAGAAACAGAAAAAGCACAGGTGCCGTGGTGGCCGTTCCATCCATAGCAATCACAGCTTACATGCGAGATAGCGTCCAGGCAGTCTAGACGCTATCTTTCGAAAAAGCGCATCACTTTTTCAATGCGCTTTTGCAGTGTGGACAGTCTCTTGTGCAAGTAGTTTTTTCGGAAGATCTCTTCCGAAAAAAGCTTCTTGTGCAAGAAGCCTGCAGTATAGACATAGCCTATTTTCCTCCATCTTCCCCAGAAGAAATCCAAAACTTCTTACACGGTCTGTAAATTCAGCATGCTGCTAATTATTGAAATATCAATGCTGGCAAGTCTAACTTTCTGCTGTCCCATCCCCCTGCACAAGAAAGAGTTTCCATTTTACAGACATTCTCCCTGTGCTTTAGCTTTTCACCTAACATGCCTTTCTTTCTGACTTCTGCTGTTCTCTTTGCCTTAAAAGACTTATTCCTGCAAATACCTTCTTCCTTAATTTATCTTACTGCAGTACAGTGACAGGAAATCCAGATTCGTCTGTTTACTTTAACATGTTTAAATACTGAAACTGAAGCATGGATTTATAAAGACATAACTGCAATCAGAATCTGTCTTCCTCCAAAGGTTAGCCAGGGCATTCTCTACTACTTGGGGTGGGCATCCCCATAATTGTTAAGGAATAAGTTCTTAATGGTTAAGATTTGTGAGGAGCAAGGAAGAAATCAATTGTACACGGCTCCTTATTTACAGCAAAAGACTAAACCTTTCCTTTTTAATATCCAATATATTATGCATATCTTTTGTAAAATACAAAATTAATAAAAATGTATTAAGAAATAGCATAAAATTAATTCTATAAATAACACATATTGCTACTAGTAATTAGCCACGAACATACTTACAAAACATTTTCCAAAACTAAAGATCTTCAAGTGCTGGCTCATGTCCATTATGTATTAGGTGTCTGTGCTTGCCACATGCACCAGTGCTGGATGTTTTTCCCTCAGGGGTTTTCCCTTTAGTGGTGCCACCAGCTCCTCCTGGAATGGGACTTAGCCTCGGGACAAGGCATGCCCCATTCCCCAGGATTTAAGAACTGTTACTGGTGTTAGAAACCTGTGCCAGTTAGCGATCTCCACATCAGTTGTTTATGGTGTCTAGGAGAGTCTCATAGCAGCAGCAGATGTCTGGTTTTGTAAAAGCTTTAAGCTTCACACCAGAAAGGAGTGGGATGTTAGGCATGAAGCTCTACTAATTGAGTCAGCGCTGATATGGGCACCAGAGTGATTACGCTCAGACTCAGTGCACAGCACTGAAGCTTTTCCCAGCACTGGTCACTAAGAAGAAGAAGCCGAGTAGAGGGTGATCCCTTCTTACAAGGGCAAGGAGAGGGCAGATGAGCCTAGACAAGGGTTGCCAATTCTGACAGAAGCTATTCCAGGAGCTTTTTTTTCCCCAATATGATGTCGTGTCATTTTCATAAAGTGTCCTATTAAAATCTCCAGGATTGCTTTCAGTAGTCCCCAGGAGTCTGATGCTGATTCCAGGAGAGTCTAGGCTGACCCTGGACAGTTGGCAACCCTAGCCTAAACCCACAAAGGCTGGCTCATCCCCTCCAAGTGGGAATTGGGCCCCCACTTCTGTTGACTGGGTTGGCCCACCCAGGGATGTGCCCACCACCCCAGATAGTGGCTCAGGAGACCAGCACTTGGAGATGTCGGTGACTCAGGAGGCCCTGCAGGCAACACGGGATGTTTTGTCCCTCCTAGGGCCGCCCATGCTGATGATGGCAGTGACTAAGTTAAGGGGTAAGCCTGCCCTAGGACTGCCCCTTCAGTCCCAATCAGTGTGACTCTGCTCATCCTCTCGTCCCACCAGCACTCCTAGCCATCATGCCACTGTGTGAAGGGGCTCACACTTTTACGAGCACCCTTTTGTGGTTGAGGGCATGTCTGCAGCTTCTCTGCCCAGCTGTTCGCCAGGAGTGGAGGTATCCTGAAAGGTTTTCTGGTCAGTTGCCTGGGACCAGGCTTCTTCTTACCTCTTTATTGTGGCTGCTGTGGGTTTGGGGGGGGGAGGGGCTTCTGACCAGGTCTGAAGACCAGATCCCACTCAGAGCTGTCTAAAGTGCTGCTGTCCTCCCAGCCAGCTCTTAGGTCTGCCTGGGACGAGTTCCCATGAGGAACTGCCAGGCCCTGGCCCAGCAGCTTCTTTTATATCAGTCTGCTGGGCCCTGATTGGCTGTATCAGAAGCAGCCACTCTATTCTTCTTGAAGGACCTATTTTCTGCTCTTCTTCCTGGGGCGGGGTGCAGCAAGGCCTCCAACCTCCTGCAGGGGGAGTCGGGCCTAGTCCATCCCATCACACATGGACATGGGACTACTGTACTGCTGTGTTGGAGCCCTCTGTGCCAGTTGCCGACAAGGTGGCACAGACCTGTTGAGGCATGTGTGACCCTACAGCCCTGGTACTGGGAGCATCGTAGCATTCAACACAGCAGGTTCCCAAAGCTGCAACACCTGCCATACTAGGATCATTATCTTCATCCCCAGATGAGGCTATCGTGGGTCTTCCCCAAGATGATGCCAAAGCTCACCAGAAGATTTTGAAAAGAGGGGCTTCAGAGTTGGGGCTGATAACTCAGGAGTTAAAGAACTTCTCAGACTCCCTCTTCAATGTCCTCAGCTTGGCAGCCCTGACCAGAATTGCAATACAAGTACACAAAGGGGTGGCCAAAATTACCAAGGCCCTTTGGCAGACTCCCTCATCACTTCCCCCCCCCCCCCAATCTCTAAAGGGGTGGAGCGCAAATACTATGTACTCACTAGTGGGTATGAGTATCTGTACACCCACTTTGTCCTGAACTCATTAATGGTGTCCTCAGTCAGTGAACAGGATTGGCAAGGCCAACTGCGTGCTACTCCCAAAAACAGAGGCAAAGAAACTGGACTTTTTTGGTAAAAAAAGTTTATTCATCAGGGAGCCTTCAGCTTTGAGTGGCAAATCATCAGGTCCTCTTGGGCCAGTACAAGGTTAACATTTGGCAATGAATGGTCAAATTTGCTGACTCCCTCCCAGAGGATCCGAAGAAGGAATTCCAAGCCACACTGGAAGAAGGGCAGGAAGTCACAAGAGCAGCACTGCAAGTGGCCTCAGACATGGCTGATTCCTCAGCATTGGCAATGACCATGGCTATATCTATAAGATGAACGGGCATGGCTTGAGTCCTTGGGTTTGTCAGCAGAGGTCCAGCAGTCCATTCATATCCGACGCTTCAGACCTCAGTTGAGTGCACACATGATGCACGTGGTCAGTACACGAGTCAATGATACATGTAAATGTCAAGAAGCTCAGGGCAGTCTGCCTAGCCTGCGAGGTGCTCCTTTCGCAGCTGTCCAGCCAAGTGGTTCCCATGTTGACAGACAACATGGCCTTGATATTTTACATCAGCAGTCAAGGGGAGCTCTCTTGTTGGCTCTCTGTCATGAAGGACTCCATCTCTGGGATTTCTGCATCCAGCATGCCACTCACCTGGAGGCCTATCACCTGCCAGTGGTCAGGAACACAATAGCAGATCAGCTGAGCAGATCCTGCTTTTCTGCCCAGAAGTGGACGCTGTAACCCAAAGTAGGCCAGATTCTCTTCCAAAGGTGGGGGACTCCCCAAGTAGACCTGTTTGCTACCAGGCAGAACAGAAAATGTCATCACTTTTGTTCCCTTTAGGACTTGGGCAGGGACATGCTCTCAGATGCTTTTCTGCTGTCATGCTTGGATGACCTGTTGTACACATTCCCACCAGTCCCTTTTCTTACCAGAGTCCTGTCAAAGATCAGGAAGAGTAAGACACTTGTCACCATGATTGCCCCGGCATGGCCATGCCATCATTGATTCAACACACTGCTAGATATGGTGTTAGCCTCTTCATGGCTGCTGCCAGATCATCCGGACCATCTCTCTCAAGACCACAGACACCTCTTGCATTCCAACCTTTCCTCCCTCCACCTCACAGCATGGATGCTGCATGGTGGAACCCGGAGGAGCAAGCTTGCTCCAGGAAGGTGCAGCAAGTTCTTTTGGGGAGTAGAAAACACTCCATTATATTGACTTTCCTGGCAAAGTGGCAGAGTTTCTTCTACTGGGCATTGGAGCATAACATCTTCCTAACTCATTCTTCTTTGCAGGCAATCCTGGATTACCTACTAATGCTGAAGAATAAGGACCTGTCCCTTTCTTCCATGAGAATCCATCTAGCTGCCATCTCCGCTTTTCACTCACCTATCCAAGGTACATCAGGTTTTCTCACATGAGATGTCAGTCAGGTTCCTGAAGGCCTTGAGAGGCTGGCTGTCCCTGGCAGTTAGAGATCCTGTCCCACTATGGGATTTTAATCTATTTCTCTTTAGACTCACAGGTCCATCCTTTGAACCACTGGGTTCTTGTTCCCTTTCCCACCTATCATGGAAGATCACCTTCCTGGTGGCAATTACAACCGCCTTGACCAGAGAACTGTTGAACAGTCTTCTATTCATCTGTGACCCCATCCAGCTTTCCTGCCAAAGGTGGTGTCTTCCTTCCACATTAACCAGGACAGCTTCCTTCTGATGTTCTGTCCTCACAAGACCAGTGAGGAAAGATAGGGATGTTAAATGATTAGCCTCATGCTAACCCGTAAAGTTAATGGTTAACCAGGCATTTCCAGTGAACTCCACTGATAGCCAGCCATGCTGGATGACAGCAGCCATGGCAGCAAAACCTCATGGTCGCAGCTTGACCCATTGCCACGGCTGGCCAGATGACTGTCCCTAAGTTAACTAGTTAACCAGTTAAGCACTAGTGATTAACTGGTTAACTATTTTAACATCCCTAATGGCTACACATCTTGAATGTCCGCCAGGCCTTGGCTTTTTACCTGAAGTGGACCAAGGCTTTCCACAAGTCCACACAGCTCATCATTGCAATGACTGATAGGATGAAGGGCCATCCAGTCTCCTCTCAGAGGATCTCCAACTGGATTACTTCCTGCATCCAGAGCTGCTATGAATTAGCATGGGTTCAACTACCACCTCTGGTAAAGCTGACTCGACTAGAGCTCAGGTGTCCTTGATGGCCTTCCTTATCCATGTCCCTATCCAGGAAATATATAGAGCCGTAACCTGGTCTTTGATTCCCATGTTCACAGAGCATTATGCCATCACGCATCAAGCCAAAGATTACATTGGTTTCAGCAGAGCTGTGTTGCAAGCTTCATATCCATGAACTCCTACCTACCTCCATTGATACTGCTTGGGGAAGTGGACATGAGCAAGCATTCAAAAAGGAAAAAAAACACAGTTACTTTTTCCATAACTAGTGTTCTTCAAGATGTATTGTTCATGTCCATTCCATGATCCACCCTCCTTCCTCCCTGTTGGAGTTCTGGTAAGAAGAAACTCAGAGTAGTGGGAGCCAGCAGTGCCCCTTATCCTGCGCCATATGGGCTTCACTCCAGAGGGGAACAGAGCTGGCCCCTTATGGATATCACTGAGGGAGAAACTTCCAGCACCAGTGCATGTGGTGAGCACGCACATTTAATGTGCAATGGACAAGAGCAACACATCTCAAGGAACGCCAGTTATGGGAAAAGGTAACTGTATTTTCTGGAAACACTTTACTAATCAAACTCTTCAGAAACATGCTTTATATTTTTCCATTTCCCTAGGTCAAAGAGGAGATCGAGGTGTAATGGGCAATTTAGGAATTCCTGGACCTCCTGGTATCTTTGGGAACCCAGGCATTCCAGGAAACAGAGGTGAGTTGCCATGATATCTACCTTATCTAATTATTTAAGAACATAGGAATGGCCATAGTAGATCAGACTCTGTCTGTTTAATCCAAGATCTTGTCATTCACACTGGCTCAAATCATATGCTTCTGAAGAAGATGCAGGAAACCCCAGACTAGACAAATGTGGTATAATCTGCCTTCCATGAAGGTCAATCTTTATCCCTAATAGTAAGAGATGAACTAAAATGTGAAACATGATATTTTATCCCTTCCAATACACTTTTTCTTAGCACTAACTATTACAACTCTGAATATCCTTGTTACACAGGCTTCCTCTTTGCCCCAGGGGTACTCAACACCCTGGGGCAAAGTATTCCATCCCAGGCCCTACATCCACACCTGCCCCTTTCACCAAACCCCCACTTCCACTCTACCCATCCCCACTTCATCCCAAGCTTCAACCTCTCTCCACCCCTTTCCCCAAGATCCCATCCCACTCTGGTTCCCACCCAGTTCTACCTTCTAGCATGCCCTGTCCCCACTTCTTCCCCTTTCCCCACTGCTTCCTACATGCTGCAAGAACAGCTTTTCTGTGGTGAGAGGCGCTGGGAGGAAGGGGGATGTGTTGGCAGGAGATAGGGGCACTGGGGATGGAGCTGGCTTCCAGTGGGTGCTAAGCACACACTGACTTTTTTCCATGGGTGCTCCAGTCCTGGAATCAGTCCAGAGAGTCAGTGCCTATGCCTTGTTATACAGATGAATATTTAGTCTTCGAATCTTGCTAAATTCTTGGCCTTAATGAATTCCATGGTCTACTTGTAAATTGAGTAAAAACTATTTTCCGCTATCAGTTTTGAATGTTAAGCCTTTTAATTTCATTGAATGCACTTTTGGGGGAGGTGTTATGAGATGAGAACAGAAGTTCCCCTCCTACTTTCTCTAGATCATCCCCTTTTTAAAATACTGTTATCAAGTCCCTGTTATACATCTCCTTCCTTAAATAAACAATTTTTTCAATCTCTCTTCTTTGGAGTTTTTTAATTTACACAATTTGTGGATTATTTTTTGGTGTGAGCATGCTAATTTCACTTCAGCAGTACCATTACACAGTTCGCCATAAATTCTTTTTTTTTTTTATTACATAATGATTTTAATAACATCATTTGGTTATCCAAGCACTTGCACATAGGCAACTCCCATTGAAGCCTATGGAAATTTCAGATGTGTACCTGATGGAGGGATCAGACCTCTGGCACCTGCAATTTCCTTGTAATAGTGGGAATGGCAGAAATTAAGCTGCCATTATTTTCTCAACTGAGGGTGAAAAAAAAAAGTCTTGCTGAAGACTGCTGCTTTTAAGAAGCTGGTTCTTCTGCTGCATTACCAGAGTCACATTCAGTCATCATTGGAAACACTAGTTTATTTTTGTTCCTTTTCCATTTACTGTTTCTAGTCAGGTTTCCTCCACATATTTCATTATATTGCTCTGCAGGTTCTCCTGGCCTTCCAGGACTGAAAGGAGGAAAGGGCTCTTTAGGGGCCAAAGGTGAGCCAGGTGATAAAGGACTTCCTGGACCATCAGACACTGCAGGGGATATTGGAGATAAAGGAGAACCAGGATCAAAAGGTACATCTTTTTCCCATTTCGTTTGAAAACAATTAGGGTACGTCTACACAGTAGCACATACCTCGAAATAAGCGACATAATTTGAGCTGCACAAATTGCGTAGCTTATTTCAAAATAGCTTATTTTGAAATTTGACGCTGTCTACACAGCACTAATTTTGAAATAAGTCGCTATTCCAGTGTCTTCCTTACTCCTCGTGCAACGAGATTTACAGGAAGCCAAAATAAGATGTCCATTATTTTGAATGTATTTCAACATAACGGGTGTGCCGTTAAGATGCGTAGAACGCTATTTCAGGATAACGGACGTTATCCCGAGATAGCGCCTCTGTGTAGACGCACCTCTAGAGAGCAGTCATCAAAATTAGCATTCAAACAGGACCACAGATGTGCCAGACCAGAGAGACCCAGAAGTATCAGTTTGATGTCATATCAGGTGTGATATTCTGTTATGTCAATAGTGTATGAAGTTTGCACAGATTTAATAACCCTTGCACACACAAACTTATGCAAGTGAACCATTTGCGAACAAGCATGTTGAATGTGCTCATAAATACCTGATTTGCAGAGGTATACTGGCATTTTCTCTCATAAGCTAGATACCATGTACTTATCAGCACACAAGATGCATACACTTAATCTTTACAACCAGGCCTGAGGTGTTATAGCTTTTGAGATACTTTCTTTTTTAATTCTATATGGCTACGTCTATACTACACGTTTTTGCAGCAGCAAATATGCTAATGAGGGACTCATTAGCATAAGTCGCAACATCGTTAGCATATTTTCTACCGTTTCTTTTTGCACAAGGGATTTTTGCGCAAAAAGAAGCAGTGTGGACATTTCCTTTTTGTGCAAAAACCTAGTTTTGCGCAAAATCCTTATGCCTGTCCCAGAGAGGCGTAAGGATCTTGCACAAAATGGGATTTTTGCACAAAAAGGAAACGTCCACACTGCTTCTTTTTGCACAAAAACCCCTTGCACAAAAAGAAACGGCAGAAAATATGCTAACAATGTCACGACTTAAGCTAATGAGTCCCTCATTAGCATATTTTCTGCTGCAAAAACATGTAGGGTAGACGTAGCCTATGAGAACTACTAGAAATTTTAACAGAGAGCCCTTGTATGTTGTAATACATTGTTTTTCTTCTAAGAGGATAACTCCCAATTATTCACTTCATTCTCCATTTTTCCTTTTCCACTGCTTTTAAGAGATGATTTGATGATATTATGATATACTGTTTTTAATTTTATTCCATACAATTGCCATTATAGGATGTCCAGGAAAAATAGGTCTGAAAGGAGAAAGAGGAAATAAAGGCATACAAGGATCAGCTGGGCCTGATGGGACATCAGGAATATTAGGTCTACCAGGTATGCATCATCTGTGCTTCTGCTTACAAAAATAGCCCACATCAAGAGAGAAACAATCTCTTAGCTATCATTATTGATATAGAAAGTAGGCAACAGGAAGAGGCCAGTACCAGTAATAGGAAAAAGTAGTAACTAGCAAGAAATAATGCTGGTGCTCCAACTCTGTCTCTTCTTTTTAAAGTCTCATGTAGAACAGAACCAAGCCTCACCTGTCTCTCTGAGCAGTAGAACCATTAATGTATACATCACATCAATCAAAGACATTAGGCATATGAACAGCAATTCTAAATTATATTAAATTAAATTAAAAAGTCACCAAACTACGTTGACATAAAATAAGGTCATGAAGAAACTCCACAAACCACATGAACAAACCTCCTAAATCCTGTAATCCAGGGCTGGGCAAAATACAGCCCCAGGGGTCAGATCCAGCCTGCCAAGCCACTGGATCCAGCCCGCGGACCACCCTGCCAGGATCTCAGGCACACACAGCTGCTGCGGTTTAAAACACTGTCCCTGCGGCTCTCTGCTCTGCAAGGAGGGGGAGGCTTCATGCAATCTCCCCGTCCCCAGCCCAATCCTCAGCTCCTATTGGCCAGAAACAACCGGCCAATAAGAACTGACCTCGCCAATCTCTCAGTTCCTGTTGGCTGGAAACAGCCAGCCATTCGGAGCTGAGAGATTGGCCTGAGAGACTGGGACAGCTCAAGCCTCTTCCCCCACCTGGAGCTGAGAGCCCCGTGGAGGGAGCAGCCTGTATTTTCAAATGGGCTGGGGCTGCAGCAGGCAGGGATCCCAGCCTGCCTTGGGGGTGCTGCAGCCTGCTGGCCAAGAGACACTTAGGTAAACTCCTCCCAGCCAGTGGCTGCCTCTGGCACCCCAACTCCTTCCCCCAGATAACCATCCAAACCCTCTGCACCCTCTGCCCCAGGTGACAACTCCCTCCCAGACTTTGTAACCCCTCCTACATCCCTCCCCCAGGCCAGAATCCTCTCTGGCACCCATACCCCCTCCCTGAGCCTACATCCCAATCCCCTGACCCAGGTCACAACCCCCTTCTCCACCCAAACACCCTCTCAGACCCCACACTGTCTCCTGCACCCCAGTCCATTATCCCATGTGCCCTTCTGCACCCAACCTCCAGTCTAGTCTCCACACCCCCTCACAGAAAAGTGCGGCCCTTGACCATTTACCAAAATCTTGGAGTGCCCCGCCCCACCAAAAATTATTGACCACCCCTGCTCTAATCCCACTGTAAAACACTTAGTGGATAGCTAATGTACACCCTTGCATTGTGCTCAGACGGTTCCCAATCTCAGACCTACCAGGAAAGAAACATTCAAAGCAAAACCAAAATCTTGATCTTTATCTATAAAGTCCCCAGTGGACTAGGTGTGGGATAATCACAACACCGGAATTAAGAATCAATCTGGAGACTTTTAAATTTGCAATCAAATACAAGATCCTTCTCTTTCCCATGGCTTTCCAAAAATATTAGTAATAATAAAACATCTGTACATGTGCTGGGCAGAGGAAGACACTATGTTTAGACTGCCAATTAATTGCTTCTGAGATGCCCTGGCAGTGAGCATGGGAATGGATACTTTGTGCTCATGATAAATGCAAGTAGCCTAAATTTGAGGCACACATGTTGAGACAGGGTTGATACTTTGTCATCTTACAGGTCCAGATGGATTTGTAGGTCTGCCAGGCATTCCTGGACGAAAAGGATTACCAGGACCTCCAGGAGACAGAGGTGATATGGGAGTGCCAGGTGATTTTCTATAAAACCTCGCTACAGATTTATATACTACATAGACACAACTGTGTACTTACTGTGGGCACAATAGTGCAGCACTTACTTGGACAAGTAATCTTTACCCCCTCAAGTATCTATTGGCTTTATTGGGACTATTTAAATCAGCAAGGATTGAGCCCTGTATCTGTAAATGTGGAACATGATTATACTAAATGTAGTGCTACATATGTATTCAGCATGCAATCTTGTAATACATTTACTGAAAATCATTTTAACTTAATGTAGCTGTTTTAGCTGAATCAGTAACTAAAACCTGCTTGTATGCATCTGTGGTTAACTTTCTTATGGGGGTTGAAGATACTCTTAGTATTTTGGGGTAATATGTCAACGTATGAAAGTGAGATTGATCCATTTTAAAACAAGATTCAAATTTGGGTAAATAATATAACTTTGCAGATTTCTTCTTGTGCTTTCACTTACTGTTTTCATCAGTTATGAAAGATGAACCAAGCCTCTAATAGATATTGTTATAGCAACAGAAACAAATTGACTCAGATAAAGCTCCTACTGTTTCTTTTTTTCCCCCCATTTGACTCAACTTTTCTGAGGTGAGAAGAAAAGTGTGATGTCTCTGCATGGGTGGAGACTGCCAGCAGTGCCATACAGGACCTGTACAGTGTTTCTGAAGAATGCAGTTAGAATTGGGCTGATATGCAGTAGTAGTTGTGGTAGTCATACCTGGACGTATATTCACATGCCAGCTATGTGTTCATCATGGGTCTCTCTGAGGGAGCTCCTACTTGGAGTCAAAGCAGAAATGATTCCATCAAGTGGATTTAGGGACCTATGAAGTTAGGAAGAGAAAAGCCTGAAAATCCACTGTGTATAATGATGAGGAACAACAAAGATTTAGCTGCAATGTGTTACTGTTTGGGCTGCTATGGAAGAGGAAGTGGCTGGATAAAGAACTCATGCTCAAGATCTCAGGAGGATCTTGGGAGTAACACATGCATACACCCTCATACGTACATACATAATTTACAGTTAATTAATGTCATGAAAAATCCAATGATCAGGTTGAGGAATAAGCTCTCAGAAATCAGGATGTTCCAAAAGATGAGGCTAAAAGCTTAAATGTAATTGTTAAAATATAGTTGTTTAATATTAATACGCATTTTTGTCAACTCACACAATATGTGATATAATATCAATTTATATAAGAGAATAGAAGACAATTTTTTTACGCTTTGGGCTAAATTTATTACTGTATGCACTATTTTTAAGTGGGCCTCATTTTAGCCTCAAATGTTGTGCCTGCAATTAACTGGAGGTATAAATTATACAGTTTAAGAATGGGACTTGCTAATTGACCGTGTATATTATCCAAACATATGTTGGGAAAGTAACACTGCAGGGCACAGATTATCCAATAAGTTCTAGGACTTCATTGAAGACAATTTTTTATTTCAGAAGGTTGAGAAAGCTATTGGGAGGAAGCTGTTGTAGATTTGATTTTAAGAAATAGGGAGGAACTGGTTGAAAATTTGAAAGTAGAAGGCAGCTTGGGTAAAAGTGATCATGAAATTATAGAGTTCACGATTCTAAGGAATGGTAGAAGGGAGACCAGCAAAATAGAACAGTGGATTTCAGGAAGGCAGATTTTAGTAAACTCAGAGAGCTGGTAGGTAAGGTCCCATGGAAAGCAAGACTAAGAGGAAAAACAACTGAAGACAGTTGGCAGTTTTTCAAAGGAACATTATTAAGGGCCCAAAAGCAAACTATACCTCTGTGTAGGAAAGATTAAAAGTATGGTAAGAGACCACCGTGGCTAAACCAAGTGATCTTACATGATCTAAAAATAAAAAAGGAGTCGTTTAAAAAGTGGAAACTAAGTCAAATTACAAAGGATGAATATAAGCAAACAACGCAAGTATGCAGGGGCAAGATTAGAAAGACAAAAGCTCAAAACAAACTCAGTCCAGCTAGAGACATAAAGGGTAACAAGAAGACAGTCTACAAATATATTAGAAGCAAGAGAAAGACCAAGGATAGGGTAGGCCCATTCCTCAGTGAAGAGGGAGAAACAATAACAGGAAACTTGGAAACTGCAGAGGTGCTTAACAACTTCTTTGTTTCCGTTTTTGTCAAGAAGATTGACATAGGAAATGGTAGTGGAAACGGGATAGGTTTAGAAGTTAAAATAAAAAAAAGAACAAGTTAAAAATCACTTAGAAAAGTTAGATATCTGCAAGTCACCAGGGCCTGATGAAATGCATTCTAGAATACTCAAGGAGCTGATAAAGGTATCTGAGCCTTTAGCTATCATCTTTGAAAAGTCATGGAAGTCAGGAGAGATCCCAGAAGACCGGAAAGGGGCAAATATAGTGCCCATCTATAAAAAGGGAAATAAGAACTACCCAGGAAGCTACAGACCAGTCAGTTTAACTTCTATACCAGAGAAGATAATGGAGCAAGTAATTAAGGAATTCATCTACAAACATCTAGAAGAAGAAAAAAAGGAGATTGGTAACAGCCAGCATGGATTTGTAAAGAACAAATCACGTCAAACCAATCTGATTGCTTTCTCTGATAGGATAATAAGTCTTGTGGAGTAGGGAGAAGCGGTGGATGTAGTATACCTAGACTTTAGTAAAAAGCATTTGATATGGTCTCGCATGACCTTCTTATCAATTAACTAGGAAAATACAACCTAAATGGGGCTACTATAAGGTGGGTCCACAACTGGCTAGATAACCATTCTAGGAGAAGTGACAAGGAGTCCTGTGGCACCATATAGACTAACAGATTTATTGGAGCATAAGCTTTCGTGGGCAAAGACCCACTTCGTCAGATGCATGTCATTCTAGGAGAGTAGTTATTAATGGTTCACAATCCTGCTGGAGGGGCATAACAAGTGGGGATCTGCAGGGATCTGTTTTGGGACCAGTTCTGTTCAATCTCTTCATCAACTATTTGGATGATGGCATAGAGAGTGTGATTATTAAGTTTGTGGATGATACCAAGCTGGGAGGCATTGCAAGTGCTTTGGAGGATAGGGTCATAATTCAAAATGATCTGGACAAACTAGAGAAATGGTCTGAGGTAAATAGGATGAAATTTAATAAAGACAAATGCAAACTACTCCACTTCGGAAGGAACAATCAGTTTCACACATACAGAATGGGAAGTGATTGTCTAGGAAGGAGTACTGCTCAAAGGGATTTAGAGGTCATAGTGGACCACAAGCTAAATATGAGTCAACAGTGTGACACTATTCCAAAAAAAGCAAACATGATTCTGGGATGCATTAACAGGAGTGTTGTAAGCAAGACGCGAGAAGTCATTCTTCCGCTCTACTCTGCACTGATTAGGCCTTAATTGGAATATTGTGTCCAGTCTGGGCAATACATTTCAAGAAAGATATAGAAAAATTGGAGAATGTCTAGAAAAGAGCAACAGAAATGATTAAAGGCCTAAAAAACATGAGCTATGAGGGCAAACTGAAAGAATTAGGCTTGTTTAGTTTAGAAAAGAGAAGACTGAGAGGTGACATGATAGCATTTTTCAAGTATCTAAAAGAGTGTTACAAGGAGGAGGGAGAAAAATTTCTCTCGTTAGCCTCTGATGATAGGACAAGAAGCAATGGGCTTAAAATGCAGCAGGGGAGGTTTAGGTTGGACATTAGGGAAAACTTCCTAACTGTCAGGGTGGTTAAACACTGGAATAAATTGCCAATTGTGGAATCTCCATCACTGAAGCTATCTAAGAGCAGTTTGGATAAACATCTATCAGGGATGATGTAGATGGTGCTTGGTCCTGCCGTGAGGGCAGGCGACTAGACTTGATTACCTCTCGAGGTCCCTTCCAGTTCTAGTATTCTATGGTTAATGTTGCACCAAACTACTATAATTTCTGAAATGCCAATTAATAATGGGCACAAAATAGAACCCACAGAATTAAAAGGCATTAAAAAATATGGGCCAACATCCAATCTTGCAAAACATGACTGACACAGAATTCACAGGAAAATGCTAGAGGGAAGCCATGATATAGGAAAACTCTTCTGGGATTATTCTAAAGTTTTTAGATCTGATGCTGGAAAATTCATCCAAGGCCATGTCTTCATGCCGGAAAAGATCGACGCTGCCATGATTGATCTTCCAGAGTTTGATTTAGTGGATCTAGTAAAGACCCACTAAATCGAACTCAGAGGGCACCCCAGTTGGTGACTGGTACTCCTGTTCCTGTGAGGAGTAAGGGAGGCTGATAGGAGCATTTGCTCCCATTGGTCTCCTGCTTTGGGGACGGTGGGGAAACTCAAATCAAAGTACATCAACTTCCAGCTATGTAATTAATGTCACTGGAATTGCATATTTTAATTTGAGCTTCTCCTTCAGTGTAGACCTGGCCCAAGAGTTATTTCAGGGATATTTTCCCCAAACTTCTAAAGTCTTTCAAAAATCTCTGAAGTTGCTGAAGTTAAAGACTGAACCTCTTAAGACTGCATTTATTAGCTTTAATCACAAGCAATGTACCTTATGTAACTCATAACCTATACTACCTGAACTCTGTTGTACCTTACTACTTGTAATGGCAACCATTTCTTTTAATATAAGTAAGAAAATAAATTGCACTGTCAGTTATTTTGTTTTTCATTACTGAAGAGTTGGTAACTAAAAAGATAGTCCATAAAGCATAGAAAGTATCTAGTATGATATGTAAGTGTTATGCTTTTGAGAGTGAGACCTATATTTGCATCACTCCAGGTTCTAAAGGAGAGAGAGGATCTCAAGGTTTGCTCGGCCCATCCGGTGCACGAGGCCCTCCGGGCCTTATTGGTTTTCCAGGTGATAAAGGAGAACCAGCTAGTTCAGCATCTGGGCCTCCAGGAAACCCAGGACCAAAGGTACAGCATGAAGATAATAGATAAACAGTGGTAATGACTCAATAGACAGCACATTTGAATGCAGCATAACCAAGGGCAGAAAACTATTAAGGAGCAGTCTAATCCAGTCAATGCTGTAGGGGAATAATCTGCTGTTGATGAAAAATATTGAAATCCTATTACGGCTACGTTTTAGGATAAATCTACAAGTTGTTTATTTCCCCTGTGTCCAGGAGTTTCATATTTGTAAAGGTGGAACATCTTGAAATAATTTTCATGTTTTTATTATGAAAACTAGTTCTTTTGAGAATAAGAACTAGCACTTAAAATAGAATATTATTGAGCTCTACAGGAAAAAATCCATTTATCACATGTAAAGAAAACAAGAGTTTTAAAGTTGTGCTACCAGTTTTTGACAGAGTAGTAATGTCATGATGCAACATGTGTTGTTACTTTTTAAACAGTTGAACTTTCTTGAAAAGTTAGGCCACATAACTGTAATTCAGTGTCACACGTTCCAGGAGCATCTAAACACTCACTTTTTCAAGTGCAGATTAACTATAATCTATTTTACTTGCTGCATGAGATATTTTGAAATATGTGGATCAGATTGTATGTTATATTACCCCCTAGGCAATCCATCTAATCTATGTGTCTAGATTCTCATACCATGCCCGGGCCTGTGCTATCTAAGCACCATTACTTATCATCTTGGATCTATGTGTAAGAACATATTGGTTATATTGGGTCGGACCAATTACCCAATGGCCTAAATCAGATGATTCAAAGGAAGGTGGAAATTAAAAAAAAAATCTGGACATTTATGTACATCTGTATATTAATGAAAGACTTAATTCCCAGCCCCATACAGGGTGGCCATTTTATATTCAGGAGCTGTGTAAATGTATGTGGTGTTGATGATACTAAGCATTGGGGGAGAACAGAAGCCAGAGATTCAGGGAACTGCTTTGTGAGATATTTAAAATATACATTGGACAGTATTTTAGAAATTAAGATCTCTCTTTGAAACTGTCAGTGGTGCATTATAAAATTTTAGGAGCAGACATTTCACATACTTTGATATCTTCTTTTTGCAGGTCATTTCTCAACAAATAGCCATGATTATATTCACATTATCTTTAATAGATGTGATTTTTTTTAAATGCTATTGATTCAGTATGCATTTTAACTTAACGAAACTCTTATCCAAAAATGTGCTTGACCGCTGCTTCATAGGGTGATCCAGGCCCCCCAGGAGAAATGGGAAGAAAAGGAGAGAGAGGGTCACCAGGTCAGCCAGGATGTGTTGGGGAACCTGGACTAGCTGGAAACAGAGGGGATTGTGGAGAACCAGGAATTCCAGGTGAGTTTTGGTTTAGGGAAATGGTGAGATTTTACAAGCTTTTTGCAAAAGGGGATTTCCAAATCTCCCAACAGAAATAACTAGACCAGTTCCTCAGCTGATTGGAGTTGTCAAAGCACCATTGAAATTATGGGAGCCATGCTAATTTACATAAGCTGATAATCTGGTCCAAGTAAAATAATAGTAGATCTAGCAAACCATTAACTCTGGACCCAGTATTGACCTGAATTCAGGGTGATGCAGTTTTTTCTTATTTTTCTCCATCACTCCTCCCCTATTCACAGGGCCATCTGAATGTGCTGGAGATCCTGGTGCTAAAGGACGCAAAGGGGTGCCAGGATGGAAAGGCACGAGAGGCCCTCCAGGTTGGATTTTTGTCCTCACTCTCTCATTTCTTTCCCAGCTCTCTGCATTCTTGTTTGTTTCCTCTGTTAGCATTTGACAGTTGAGATTTTCAATTTCTTTGCAGTTTTTGCACATGACTATATATATATTTGAGCTTAGTTTCTAAGGTTCTTTAACATTTCCATTATACAACTACAGGTACAGTTTAATCCCAGCGAGAGATTTTAAAAAATCAGGACACTAAAGATAGCACTGAAGATCATTGTGATTCCCAGAGTGAATGAAAAAACCAACGACGGGGCACCATTTCACATTTGGTGGGGTGGGAGGGGGCAACCTGTGCATGCCCTGATGGGAGTGAAGGGGAAGAGAGTGAGAGCATGGTGGGGCAGATGAGGACAGCGGCTTCCGCAGTGTTACTGAGCATACTCAGTACAAGCCAAGCAATGGGGCGGGGTGGGAATTCCATTCGCCCTCCCCACCCACACATATCACCTCTTTCTAGGGCTACTGAGGAACTGGAAAACTCTACTGTTTTGGCAGACAACTTAGCAATTAGCTGACAGGAGCCCTGTATCTAATTCCTGTATAAAAGAAAGAAAATGTAAATAAATACTAGACCCGCTCAGCTCTAATGTTAACATTCTGACATCTTGTGGCAAGTCACTTAAGGGACACTGGTTAATCTTAAAATTTTAACATGTAATCTTACTTTCTTACTAACTGAAGGAGAGAGAGAGCATGAGAGAGACTGACTGACTGACTCTGTCAAGACTCTTGGGCTTTATCTTGGCTCTATCTCACTCAGCTCTGGGAGTGGAGTGGGGTCTAGTGGGTTACAGGAGGGGGAAAATACATATGCGCTCTGTATAAGATCAGAATGGCCATACTGGGTCAGACCAATGGTCCATCTAGCCCAGTATCCTGGCTTCCGACAGTGACCAATGTCAGGTGCTTCAGAAGGCATCAACAGAAGAAGCATTCATCAGATGATCCATCCCCTGTCACCCATTCCCAGCTTCTGGCAAACAGAAGCTAGGGACACCATCCCTGTCCATGCTGGCTAGAAGTCATTGATGGACCTATCCTCCTTGAATTTATTTTGTTCTTCTTGGAACTCTGTTCCACGGGTTGACTGTGAAGAAATAATTTGTTTTAAATCTGCTGCCTATAAATTTAATTATTGTATTATATTACTGAAGGAGTGAATAACGTTTCCTTATTTTATTCTTCCACACTATTCATGATTTTCTAGACCTCTAACATATCCCCCAACCCTTTAGTCATTTTTTTTCCAAGCTGAAAAGTCTCAGTCTTGTTAATCTTTCCTCATATGGAAGCTGTCCCTTCCCCCTAATCATTTCTGTTGCCCTTTCTGTACCTTTTCCAAATCCAATATGTCTTTTTTTTAGATGGGGTGACCAAATCTGCATCCAGTATTCAATATGTGGGCATACCATCGCTTTATATAGAGGCAATCTGATATTTTCTGTCTTCTTATCTATTCCTTTCCTACTGATATTCTGTTAGGTTTTTTTAGTTTGTAGACTGCCCCTGCACATTGAGCAGATGTTTTCAGGGAACTATCCACAATGATCTCCAAGATCTCTTTTTTGAGTGGTAACAGCTATTTTAGATCCCATCATTTCTGTGTGGATAGTTGGGATTATATTTTTCCACTTGCATTACTTTGCATTTCTCAACACTGAATTTCATCTGCTTTTGTGTTGCCCAATCACTCAGTTTTGTGAGATCCCTTTGTAACTTTTTGCAGACAGCTTTGGACTTTACTATTTTGAGTAAGTTTGTAGTAGCTGCAAATTTTGCCATCTCACTATTTACAGTAAAACTCCATTAGTCCGTCATCCAATGCTTCGGCATTCCTGATGGTCTGGCACCATCAGGAACCCGGAAGTGCTGGGGCAGCCGGACAGGCTTCCCCCATTCAGCCGCTGCTGAAACTGACCAGCAGCTGAATCGGGGAAGCCGGGAGCAGAGCAGCTGGGGTGCTGCCGGGTTGGTCCCGTAGCGCTGCCCCTCGGGGCTGCGGGACCAACCCGGCAGCACCCCAGCTGCTCTTGGGGACGCCTGGGGCAGAGCAGCTGGGGTCCTGCTGGGTTGGTCCCGGAGCCCCGAGGGGCAGCTCTACGGGACCAACCGGACAGTATCCCAGCTGCTCTGTCCCAGGCGTCCCCAAGAGCAGCTGGGGTGCTGCCGGGTTGGTCCCGGAGCCCCGAGGGGCAGCTCTACGGGACCAACCGGACAGTATCCCAGCTGCTCTGTCCCAGGCGTCCCCAAGAGCAGCTGGGGTGCTGCCGGGTTGGTCCTGTAGCGCCGCCTCGGCGCTGCGGGACCAACCCGGCAGCACCCCAGCTGCTCTGCTGCAGGCATCCCCGATTCAGCTGCTGCTGAAACTGACCAGCAGTGGCTGAATCAGGAACACCTGGGGCAGAGCCGAACTATCGGAAGGGGGGGCTATGAGAGGTCTGGGGTGGCATCCCCTCCCACCCCACTCCAGACCCCTCATAGCCCCCCCCCTTCCGATAGTCCGGCATATTTGATAATCCGGCACCCTCTGGGTCCTAAAGGTGCCGGATTATCGGAAGTTTACTGTACCTCTTTTTCAATAACATTTAAAAGTTTAACAGTACTGATCCAAATTCAAATCGCAGCAGCACAGTATTCATTGCTACCCACCCCCTCATCTTTTAAGGACATGGCAATGTTTTCATGATGATCTAACGATCCCTTAATTACTTGAATGACCAATCTTTTGTTAGTCTTAATCACCTGCCTCCCTCTTTTTTATAACAAACTCCCTGCCCCAAAGGCAAAGCTGCAAGCAGCTCCAACTCTGTGGCAGTTAAGAGCTGCCTTTGGAGCCAGAGCATGCACCTTTAAGCAGACCTCAAGTATGAAATCCAGGGGTTCAAATTCGAGGGGCGGGATAATGCCCCCCTCCCCCCAGCTCACCATAAATGGCACCCATGACCAAAGACCTAGCCGAAATAGAAAAAAAAGCAATCAGAGAAGAGAGAGACAGAGTGGGACAGTCCATTGTTAGAGGAACAAAGATAGGAATACTTTAAAATATACATATAGAGAGATATCTGAGAGGGATAGCTGTGTTAAGTCTGTATCTGCAAAAAACAAAGAGGAATAAATCTGTTAGTCTCTTAAGGTGCCACAGGATTCCTCATTGTTTTTACATAAAGGGAGATGTATGTATCTATTATACATTTTACTGAAGTCAAAATATAGGGGGAAATAGCCATTATTAATAAAATTAATACAGGTTGAACCTCCCAATTCTGTGACTCTCTGGTCTGGCAACATCTGTGGGCCACAGATGTTGCTGGACGAAAGAACTCCAGGGGCAAGGGTAGCCAGCTGAGAGAGTCCCTGGCACCAACAGTGCTGGGCGCCAGCCAGGGAGCTCCCACACACACACTGGGGAAACCCGACATCAACTGGGCCAGGCACTAGGGGAGTCTCGGCTCGAGCAGAGCTGCGAGCAGCAGGTGGCCCAGCCAGGGAACTCCAGGAAATCCACTTTGGCAGTAGGGCCAGGGTGACCGGGCAGCTCCGGCCAGCAAACCAGCCCCAGCTGAAGCAGGGCTGGTGGAGGCTGGTGGCCCCGGCCAGCAAACTCCAGGGAATCCCCAGTGGCAGTGGGGCCACCATGCGGTATCAGCCAGAACCCTGCAGTTTCTTGGGGCAGCAGGCCAACAACAGGATGGGGAACCCGTGGTAGGCCAGCGTTAGGGAGAGAAGCCTGGGAGGACACTGACCTCCAGGTCCAGGAAACTCCCTGGTTCAGGACAGCTCAGGTCCTGAGGGTGCTGGACTAGGGAGGTCCACCCTGCATTGAGTATTGTCATGGCCAGATTCTAGTCTCACTTACACCATGGTAAATCTATGTAGTGCTGTTGACTTCCTTGGAGTTACTGTAGATTTATAACAGTATAAGAAATGTCAGGCTCTCATCCTCACTCAGTAAGCCTCAAATCTGCCATAGGATCTAGGCGTGGAGATTCTGAGGCCCAAATGGGGTCTCCTTATCCTGCAGTTTCTTTGAAAGAAAAAAGTAGCCTGTAAGCATAATGTGGGTCTAATTCTGAAGCCATTGAAGTCCATGGGAGTTTTTCCAGTGAGTTCAGTGAGAGTAGGAGGCTACACTTTACAAATATTTGTATGCTAGTACAGTTGTGATTTTTAATGCACCACTGTTAATAACACTCCAGTAAATGAGCATCAGTTCCTTGTCATTTTGCATTTTAATAGATATGTAAAAATGAAAATGACAGTTTATAATTCTCAGGTGCAATGGGATCCCCTGGAGCCAATGGATCTGCTGGAGAAAGGGGGAATCAAGGACGGGATGGTATTCCTGGCTCCCTAGGGGAAAAAGGAGAACGAGGTACTGCAGTATAATATTTTCCTGTTATTTTAAACTCTTTTCCTTTCCTGTTAACAATCCTTGTCAATCTTGTGGTATAAAAAGGCATGCCTGAAGTACAAATTATATTGGTAACTAAAATGTTTCTTTCATTCTTCACAAACTTTCTGGATTAATTTTGCATAGGGCATCAAAATAGAGTGTATATACATGGCTTCTATGACATTTTTGATTTACCATGATCATAACATAGTATATTTTAATGCCCACTTTTACCAAGTTAAGGGTATTGCCTTATACTATAATGACTACTGCGTCAGAACTAGTTGGACACCACAGTGCTAGAAAATATTGATCTCTCATGGTTTGACACGTTCTCTGGTTTGGCACCAGTCAAGTTCCGAGGGTATTGGACTAGAGAGGTTCCACCTTTACTGTCACGTTATTTTTATTTTTCATATGCTTTTCTTTTCTCATTTTTAGTTGCTTATTTAAAACAAAGGCAGTGTTTTTCCTTTTTTTTTTTTCTTTTTCTTTTTTCTTTAGTTTGGTTTTGTGTGAGTATGGATGTGTGAAAATAGACAAGCTTTAGCATTGGTAAGATGTTCCTGAAATACGACTGCAAAATATGCCTCCTGGACAAACAGGGATGGTAACTCATTTGTATTTCCAAGTAGCAGCATAGCACAAATCCAAACTAATAAAGATTTTTCATACAATTAATGTGATGTTTGATCCAGTATATGTTGAACAAATTGCTCACGAAAACTCATGATACTATATATATTTTTGTTAGTCTCTAAGGTGCCACAGGACTACTCATTGTTTTTAAATGTGTGGAATGTTAGACAAATATAACATGTGTCTTTGACCAGTGCTTAAGGACTTTTGAGTCGCATGTGACATATTTTGCAGGTGCACCAGGATGGCAGATTCCAGGTCCACAAGGTATTTCTGGTCCTAAAGGTGAGTTTTCTTAACAGATACCATGAGTTTAAACAGCTTGGGGGGGTGTGCCTTTTTTTAAGCAAAATTCTGCACTTGGATGCTTAAATTGTCATGTAGGCTCTTTAAAAAGAGGGAGAGTGGTTTTGTGGTTAAAACTATTGATCTAACCCTATTTGTTAGGTTTCAAGATGTCTGTCTTGTACAGTTAAGTCTATATAACACAGAGAAATTAAGGCTATATTTTCTGCTTTTATAAAGATGTGGTCAAGCACAGGTGTTTTTTATTTATTAATTTGTTTTTTAGTGCAATTTGATTATCAGGATATTTTCTAACATACTGTGTACTAGCCACTGTCTGCCAGGATAAAAGAAAGCCACATCTATTTCCTTTCATGTAAATTCCCTTTCACTTTTATTTAGCTCTCTCTTCCTGTACCTACGAGGTTGGAGTAGATTTCTTGAGGGACAAGAGCAGTTCCCAGTATCTGTGTTTTTTCAATACTGGGAGGGATCCAGTAACATCCCTCAATAATGAAACCTCACCCATAAGACAAGGAGTTCAAGAATAGCACTATGAATAAAATAAGTCAGTTTGGGATCCTGATATTGGTCAGTGTGGCTTGGTTTAATAGGATTTGCCAGTTCTGTCTGCAAAACTATAGCATTTTTGATCATGGCAATGCAAAAATCCCTTGTTCTTGCTTCCATTCCTCACATTTCTCCACTCCTTTGTCAAAATCATTCATTTGCACAGCTAAGGTTTCCAGTGTAGTCTCAGAGGATCATCAGTGTGTTCCCCATCCCATAATGAGTGTTGCCTGCCCTGAGTTGCATTGCTTTACAACAACAATTTGGATCTTATAACAGACAGACACTTGACATTTACTCAATTTCCAATCCTGACACCAGTCTCATTTTCAAAGTATAATGTGTGCATTCTTGGTTGTTAGGATTTTAAGAACATAAGAACGGCCGTACTGGGTCAGACCAAAGGTCCATCTAGCCCAGTAGCCTGTCTGCCGACAGTGGCCAGCACCAGGTGCCCCAGAGAGGGTGGACCGAAGACAATGATCAAGCGATTTGTCTCCTGCCATCCCCTCTCCAGCCTCTGACAAACAGAGGCCAAGGACACCATTTTATCCCCTGGTTAATAGCCTTTTTATGGACCTAACCTCCATGAAATTATCTAGCTTCTCTTTAAACACTGTTATAGTCCTAGCCTTCACAGCCTCCTCTGGCAAGGAGTTCCACAGGTTGACTACACGCTGTGTGAAGAAGAACTTTCTTTTATTAGTTTTAAACCTGCTACCCATTAATTTCATTTGGTGTCCTCTAGTTCTTCTATTATGGGAACTAATAAATAACTTTTCTTTATCCGCCTCTCCACACCACTCATGATTTTATATACCTCTATCATATCCCCTCAGTCTCCTCTTTTCTAAACTGAAAAGGCCCAGTCGCTTTAACCTCTCTTCATATGGGACCCGTTCCAAACCCCTAATCATTTTAGTTGCCCTTTTCTGAACCCTTTCCAAGGCCAAAATATCTTTTTTGAGGTGAGGAGACCACATCTGTACACAGTATTCAAGATGTGGGCATACCATAGTTTTATACAGGGGCAGTAAGATATTCTGTGTCTTATTTTCTATCCCTTTCTTAATAATTCCTAGCATCCTATTTGCCTTTTGACCCTGCACACTGTGTGGAAGTTTTCAGAGAACTATCCACGATAACTCCAAGATCTCTTTCCTGATTTGTCATAGCCAAATTAGCCCCATCATACTGTACATATAGTTGGGGTTATTTTTCCTGATGTGCATTACTTTACACTTATCCACATTAAATTTCATTTGCCATTTTGTTGCCCAATCACTCAGTTTGGTGAGATCTTTTGGAGTCCTCACAGTCTGCTTCTGTCTTGACTATCCTAAACAGTTTGGTATCATCCGCAAACTTTACCACCTCACTGCTTATCCCTTTCTCCAGATCATTTATGAATAAGTTGAAAAGGATTGGTCCCAGGACTGACCCTTGGGGACACCACTAGTTACCCCTCTCCATTCTGAAAATTTACCATTTATTCCTACCCTTTGTTTCCTGTCTTTTAACCAGTTCTCAATCCAAGAAAGGACCTTCCCTCTTATCCCATGGCCATGTAATTTACACAAAAGCCTTTGGTGAGGGACCTTGTCAAAGGCTTTCTGAAAAAGTAATGGTTGTTCCCCTGAAAATTATCTCAGAACTTATGCAACTTGTTATGTTTCACAGGAATCAAAGGTGATATGGGGATTCCTGGTTGTCCAGGACCAGAAGGTATTAAAGGTCTAATGGGGGATCCAGGACCAATTGGACCTCCTGGATTGAATGGAAAGCCAGGATTCCCAGGTACGCCGGGCATAATGATTCCTGGCCAGAAAGGAAATAGAGGTCTTGCCGGAGTGACTGGAAGGCGAGGTGTGTTACTCTTATTTCTTACTGATGTGAAAAAAAGTTTTAGTAACGGGTGGAGATGGTTTGGCAAATCTAGAATCACAGGTGAAAGGGGCTTGTGTGAACCTGCACTTTATGATTAAACAGAAAATTGTTTGTCTGTTGGTTTATCTTTTCTATGGCAAAAACTACATATATTTACACAGTGAAACATAAAATCAAAATAACATAATGGATCTTGACGCATGAACCACATCATCTGCTAACATCCCAGTCCCTTCTCACGGTCATACATAAACACATTTCCCTTGGGATCCTGCGTCAAGGCTGGGCGAGTGGGTTTGCACAGGTATTACCTACCACCTACTTATAGGCAACGAGGTAGCCCTAGTGTCCCTGAAGACCTAATCTGATCTGAAGACCTTTGAAAACTGGTGATAGATGCAGGATGGAAATAACCCAGGTTGAGTGCACAGGGCTGGCTGTTGGGAAAATTACATGTTTATTCTTCTTGCTTTTGAATCATTGAGGGACAATGAACATGGAGCCCCGTGATGTCACTTCTGAAGAGTCACTTTTCATGGCAAAGATGTGCAGTAAATAATGCAGCCATGAAATATGCCTACTGATTGCCTTTACTGATTGAGCTTTTATTTTTCAATGTTAGGTAATCCTGGTAGTCCAGGATCTTGTGGAACCCCTGTCTACAGCATAAAAGGGAACAAAGGTGTTAGAGGTGTAGATGGCATACCAGGACCACCAGGATTGGTTGGCAATATTGGTGCCCAAGGTTCAATGGTAAGTGAAATTAATACTCCTCCTTTCTCAAACACTTTTTAATTTCACAGTTTTAGGGAAAATTGCACTCAGAGAAAAAAAGTTGTGATGTAAAAAAATAAATTAAGTGTTTTAGTGGCTCAGATATTTCTCCATTGGATGTGCTCTCTTGATTTTTAGTTGAGTTGTAGAAATTAATTGACATGTTTTGTGTCATTCTGGTTGCCTGAAAACTAGCATAGTCAGGTAACGTTAAATTCTAGGTGAAAACCTAGTTAGCATATCTTGCAGCATGTGAATACTGCTCTGATTCTTTGTTCTTGTTTGACTTGCAGGGAGTTGATGGCACCCCAGGAAACATTGGTCCTAGAGGTGAAACTGGCTTTCCAGGATTTCCGGGAGTAACAGGTATTCACCTATTTAATGAACATACTTTTTGTGGACAAAGTGCAATCATTTGCAAATTGTGTTACAGCACAGTGCCAGGTGTACAACTGGAGACATGAAACCTTCTTAGTAAATATAGCTGCAGAAGGGTTAAGGGGTGACACAGCAACAGAGAAAAATCATCAGAAATTAAGTTTTGATGACAAGGCATCCTCTTTGGGTTGAGGGAATTCTGGTTTAGCCCAATATGAAAACAACTAGATTAAAAACATCTGCATTCCCTCCAGGCAACTTAGTACAAAACGGGGTGGCTCCTCTGGTTACCAGATCTTCTGGCCCTGGTTTCTAGCTAGCACCAATTGTATCCTATTCATATCCCACTATGACCCATCACTCATGCACAAAGCCAGTCTAAGGATTTGGGGAAAGGTTTGCCAAATGATTCTTTGGGATACACTCCACCCATAGCTGATTGATTTTACATTGATTTTGCACATTTTATGAGGTTTAGAGGTGGGGATAGATTTTTAGGTTTGCCACAACCTGAGTTCTTTGGGACTGTTTTTTATGTGTGTACAGCACTTCATACAATGGGATCTTGATCCTCGTTGGGGCTTCTGGATGCTACAAGATAACACATTTTATTGCCAACACAATCATGGGCAAATTACCAGGAAATTACCAGGATTCCATCCCATATTTGGCAGCTGCAGAATAATCATTCACTGAATTTCCAACATTTACAAATTTGGCAACCCCACTATAGTCAGTCACTGTCCCTGAAGACAGAATTTGAAGGTGGTGGTGTTGCACAGCTGTCACTGAGGCCATCATTTGACCAGCAGGCCAGATTATGGTAATGCATAAGATGGAAAGAACCCGGCTTGAGTTGTGAGAGTCTGGGCTGAGTTTGTGAGACTGGAAGTTAAAAATAAAAATCTGTATTCTTGTAAATGTACACAACTGAGCACCAGTAATCATAAACTCCTATGGTGCCATTTTTACCAAGTAATTAGTCACTGTAGTATGTTGTTAAGGCTCTGTGGGATCATGTACCTGGCAGATTATTAAATGAATGTCTGGAACCACTGACCGTTCTTTTGGCTTCTACAATCAGGTATATGTCTAATCTTCCTTTTTAGGAGAAAAGGGTAATCGAGGACTCCCTGGACCAATGGGTGCAGCAGGACCAATCGGACCAAAGGGTCCCCCTGGTAATCATTATTCCAGTTCTTCTCTTTCTAGCCTACTGGGAGGTTAATATAAAGCATCCAGCTCTTTGTTGTATTTCCACTTTAAGGTCATCCTGGATCACCTGGGAAAGTAACATGTGTCCCAGGAAACCAAGGACCTACAGGATCACCAGGAAGACCAGGACCACCAGGACATCTAGGACCTCAAGGGCCACCAGGGTTACATGGTACGTTTTACCATCAAATATGTTTGCCCAGACTACTTCATGAGACTTGCTGATGGTTGGCTGGGACTCTGAGTTTCCACATGGACACATTTATCTCTTCAAATAGCTTTCCATTTCTACTGTATTTTAGTGTCATATTGACAGCTTGAACTAGATCAGGTGTGTGGGAGAAGTGGGTGTTCCTAGTAGAAGCACATAAGGCCAGTTAGAACTATTGAGAATCTTGAACCAGCATCTTTTTGTATATTACAAGAAAATTTATTGTATATTAGAATCTATCTACATTATCTGTGGATCTAAGTGCAGCAACTCATACCATTTTGAATTGCTATTGTATGTTTGCATAATTTTAATATACCTTTTTCAGTATTTGCTCTATTAATATTAGCTTTAGTTTTGTAACAGTCCCTTGTGAAAATTAAAACTTTCTATAACATAGCCACTGTTTTTATATCATCCTGTTGTGACAGCAACATCATAGAATTCTGATTCTAAAAAAATAATGCCACATTATCTGCTATTATGAAGCTACACTCTGGTGTGTTTGGCTGGCTGATTGTTTTTGTTTGTTTATTGTAATTGTTAATGGTGAATATATAGAACAATTACTGTTATATTAATCAGGGGTGAAAGTAACTTAAAGTTCTTACAGGTACAATACTATCACAACCTGCCCCTTGGGGGGGAACCTTAGGGCAGAGATGGGGTTGTGATACAACAGTACCTGTAAAAAATTTAAGTTTGGGGTGGAGTATGGGGAGCTCAGGGCAGAGGGCTGGGGCGTGTGGGGTACAGGAGTTAGGGCATGGGGCTGGGAACATGGGGGTCGAGGAGTCAGAGTTGAAATGCATGAGGAGCTCAGGGCATGGGTTGGGTGTATGAGGGGCTCAGGGCAAAGGTTTAGGATGTGGGGAGTGTGTAGGGGTAGTGCCCAGGAATGCATCAGGCTCTGCACTTTCCCCTCACTCCCTAGTCACAGGAATCAGGGAAAAAGCAATTGGGACTCAGTATGTGCGGCTGCAGTCCCTCACCCCCTCAAAATGGTGGCAGTGGAGGCGAGGGTGCTCATGGCTGGGGCAGACCCTGGGGGGTGCCTCCAACCAGCCCCTCTCTCTTTCCTGGCCCTCCCGCTGTAGCCGAATGCCCCAGACAGCTGGCTGGCTTCTTGCCAGAGTGCTACAGCGGGCTGCACTGGCTTATTTTCATCTCTGATATTAACACACATTCTTATTTAAACAACACAGGGCCTCTAGGTATAAAAGGTCTACCAGGCTATGGTGGAAATCCAGGAATACCTGGACCAATTGGTCCAAAAGGAGACAAAGGATTTCAAGGACAAAGAGGTACAGTAAAGGCAACAGAGCTCTTTGTGTCCCATCATACTGAAGCTGAAGATAAAGTTGGGCTCTAATTTTGGGGGATCCTTCCATTCAGATAGAAGACACATTATGATACCGTCAGCCAGGCCCAGATTTAGTAAAGCACTTGCAAACACGCTCAACCTTAAACACATGAGTAGTCTCACTAAAATCATCTTTTTTTCAGATCTTATTTGAAAACATATCTTTCCTCCCTTGGTTATGCTGTTTAACATCTTTTACATTTTGTTTGTTTGTTTGCTAGCTTGCTTGCTTGTTTGTCTGTCTGTCACCAACCCTCAAGGCTCCTTACTTTGTAAATAAACAGTCAGTTATAAAACAACAAATTGGAATTGCTTGTTTCAAGTCATTCACCATAAAATGGCTTATATTTTCCACTATCCTGTCAAGTAAGTCATGTTTCTTAATGTATCTTATATTATTTAGCACTGTGCATTAGGGGATACATCTTGAAGGAAGAATGCTGTACTCCTCGCCCCTCCGCTCCCCCCCCCCCCCCCCCCCCCACACACACACCCCTTGCCTGGGGGGCCAGAACTTCTGTCGGCTTCCCTGCAAATTGCTCAGGGGTAGGTCAGGATTTATAAATGTTGGAAGATTCATGTAGATGTGTGTAAGGTTCTAGCTTGACACAGGAGAGACATTGTGTTCCAGTGGGTCAGACATTCATGTGGGAGTGACTAGCTCCAAATTCTATGCCTAACTCTACCACTAACCTGCCATGTTATCTTCCACAGGTCATTTTACCTCAGTTTTCCTTCTCAGCTTTTGTTTGTCTTGTCTATTTAGCATGTAAGCTCTTTGGGACAGGAATTGTCTGTTGGGGAGTCTAGACACTGGAATGCAGATACTAGCAATATTTCAGTTGTTGAACTATATAAAATTTTGATTCCAGAGGGGTTCATTCACTTCAGAAAGCAATCAGAGACTCATGTTTAAAGAGTAATGGGATAAAAATATGTATGTTTTGGGGTTTTTTACAGGCTCTCCTGGACTTATTGGCTTTCCAGGAGTACGGGGCCTACCTGGTTCCCCAGGTATTTCCATTCCTGGTCCAACAAGAAGAGGCTTCCTCTTTACAAGACACAGCCAGTCAACAAAGATTCCTTCATGTCCATTTGGGACAGCTGAGATCTACAGTGGTTATTCTCTTCTCTCTGTACAAGGAAATGAGCAAGCACATGGCCAAGATCTTGGTACCATTTTAGAAAGAATTTTCAAACCCTTTTCTGGAAACCCATGGCTGCCTTACTCAGTATGGCAATAACCCTACACTACTGGTGGTAGGAAAGGCAAATGTTCAGTAAATATCTCATTGTCTACCTGACATGACAATATCGGTCAGAGAAACTAATCTCCACTGTATATTAGGGGCTAGATAATGCCTATACAACCAGCCCAATCTAGTGGAAGCAATTAGCTGTACCATCCCCAGAGAAACCCCGGGAAGGAATTATGGCTTAGAAAGGCGCAGTTCCTTCCCACCATCACCATGCTCAGGATTGGCCTTACCATGAGGCAAACTGGCCTCAGGTGCCAGACGGGGGCGCCACTAGTTCACTCTTTTTGAACAAGGCATTTTAAGTTGTTAGTTCTCCTTTATTGGGGTAGGTAGCAGAGCAGGACCATAGGAGGAGTAGAACAGGAAGAAAACAGAATTGAGACCTTTCAAAGTTTTGACCCAAGCGATGGGGCATGGGGGCATCATTTGAGCTCCCCGCCTCAGGTGCCAAAATATTGTGGGCCAGCCCTGATCATGCTCCTTCTATGCATCCCTTGATTCTCAGGCTCAGGGACGAGGTGACAACATTATTGCAGAATTAATCAAAAGAAATAATTCCTTGCTTTCAGGAGATTTTGTTCTTAGCCCCCATGCTACATTTAATGTTGCCTCTTTGTATTTAATGTAGTCATTAGAAACCCTTACTTACTGTACTACTGTGCAGAGAAGTGGTTCTTTTCTTTGCATGCGCTATCTATATTTATTCTTAGTGCTATAGATTGGATTGCATTACATGGCTGTTCCATTTTGATGCTAAATATTTGTCATGGTTTTCACAAGACTGCCATCCTGTGTCTTTCAGGGACAGTTGGTAGCTGCCTACAGCGATTTACCACTATGCCATTTTTATTCTGTAATACCAATGATGTTTGCAGTTTTGCTTCTCGCAATGGCTATTCATACTGGCTATCAACTGCAGCACTAATGCCAGAAGACATGGCACCAATCTCTGGCAGTGCCTTACAGCACTATATTAGCAGGTATGAGTTTAATAACTTCAGCCCCTCTTCTGAACTACACTGATAATAGCATTTATTTTGAACAGCAAAATGTCAAGTACAGATGAGTTAAGCTTTCAAGAGTGCATAAATATTAAAATATACTGTGCCAGTAATTAACTTATTAACCAGACTTGCAATATCTCTTTGTGGACAGAGACATATGTATGGCCACTCTAGTACAAATATTTCAAACTGATCTTACTGAAGTCCAGCCTCCATTCACATTTCTGTAATATGATCTTGGTTTTTTTCAGTCAGTCTGTCTGTCTTAGCCAATTCATGCTCTGAATTCAGCCACCTGGATATTTGATCATATTTAAATATGTGCTTGATATGTGGTACCAAAGTCCCAAGCAGTGAATAATTTAGATCTAACCTAAATGAGCAAATATCAAGAAGACCTTCATATTGAAACTGAAATGTTCTATTAAAAAGATGGGTGGGGTAATAACTTTTATTGAACCAATTGCTGTTGGTGACAGAGACAAGCTTTCGAGTTATATGGAGCTCTTCTTCAGGTCTGGGAAGGGTACAGGTTGAACCTCTCTAGTCCAGAACTCTCTGGTCTGGAAACATCCATGGTCCAGAATGATTTTAGTTAGCTGGATGTCACTTTTCATGTGTGTGGCCAAGTTTCCCGTGGCCCCATAAAGTTTGCTTACAGCCACCAGTCCTAGTTCTCAATGTTCTGTGCTGTTATTTTGTTCTAATTTAATCCTAACTGTCCTCTAAGAGCCCAGTAAGCAGTCAAAGTGTTGGTAATGCTGCTAGATAATATTGACATCCCATGGTCCGGAAAATTCTCTCATTCGGAATCAGTCAGGTCCCCAGGGTGCCAGACCAGAGAGGTTCAACCTGCACTGAGGATACCACAACTAAATACAAGGTGAAATATATGGTTTAATTTCTAACAGTTTGTAATAAGTCATCGCTTATTACAACAATCCGTAACCTACTAACCCCACTGTTTTGTCCTATGATGACTGCAGAGGCATTAATTGCCAAATTGAATAGTCCCTTAGAGTATCTGTTAACTAAGTATACTAGACAATCTTGTATTTAGCTGTGACACGAATACCTTTCCCTGACCTGAAGGAGAGCTCTGTGTAGCTTCAAAGCTTGTCTCTCTCACCAACAGAAGTTGGTCCAATACATCATATTATCATACCCACTTTGTCTCTCTAACATCCTGGGACAAACATGGCTACAATAGTACTGCAAACATTCAGGTATCCAAGTTAAACTTGGGTATCCTAGTTAAAGCTGGGGTATATTTAATTTATGTAATTGGCACAAGGAATACAATCCAAAGTCTCACTGACCTTGATATTTAAAAACAATAGTTACATAATGATCAGCTGCTCCATGTGCAGGTGGCCCCACATAGGGTAGGAGCGGGGAAGGTACACTTTACTAGAGGCCCTGGGGGCCTGGCTCAAACTGCAAATTGTGGTATGTGTGTGTGAGGAGGCCTGTGTTACAAGTTTGTACTGGGTATGAAAAAAATGTGCTTGAACTCTGTAGAGCGGGAAGGGGGGAACCTTTTTCAGGTCAGGGGCCACTGACCCACAGAAAAATCAGTCGTGGGCCTCACACAAATGAGAAGCAAAAAACAAACAAACCGTCATAGACATGGCCTCTAATTGAGAGGGAGAAAGACACTCCCCACATTCCCCTCACACAACAGAGCCTGGGGGAAGGGGGAAAAGCCCAGGATAGTAGATTTTGTGTGTTACAGCCCCACAGGGAGGTGGGGGGCGGGCTTGGAGTGCCAGCACAGGCTCCCCAAGGCTGAGGGGGACCCTGAGCCTCAGGGGCCAGATCCAGCATCTGCCCCCCAAGCTTAGGTTTCTCACCCCTGCTGTAGAGGTATATTAGATTTAGACAGGCTGAAAGGAAATAGACTTAATTTCAATGTTAGAAATGTGTTTTCTGCTTCAAGTAAATTCAACTGTAATAAACATATACTGGAATGAATCATAGTTATTGTAATTACTGGAATCAATGCAAGAAAATTACAGACTGAGGCTGAGAACTCTAGGCAGGGGCCGGGCCAAGCCTGGCTGGGGAAGCACAGTTTCCCCGAGCCTTCCCTACCCTGCCCTTCATACAATTTCTGAATCCTGAAGTGGCCCTCAGACCAAAAGTTTGCCGCCCCTGCATAAAGAAAGCAAGTTTTAATCTTTCATTTCAGTAATGGTAGCATTTGGATTATCATGTGTTCTAGGGCTAATCTCCTTGCCAATTCCTGTGCAGTGCATATGGATGGAAATGGCAAGGTCATGTATTTTGGATAACCTGACAGCTGGTTACAAGTTTACCCGTTTCCCTGTTAAGTTCCATGGAAACAATGTTATGAGTGCAAATTCCTAAACTGAGACCAGTGCATGTAATGAAATGTGAAATTATATCAGTAAAGTCTATAAATGTCTGGAATTTTTAACCCAATACTTATGTGTTTCATATTACAGATGTATTGTTTGTGAAGGGCCAGCAATGACAATAGCAGTTCACAGCCAAACAACTGCAGTTCCTTTATGTCCTCAAGGCTGGATGTCTCTCTGGAAAGGTTTTTCCTTCATTATGGTATGGGAAGACAGGGAGGTAGGGAATAGACAAAAAATACTCACTGGTAGCTACTAATGCAGGTTGGAAAGTTAATGCATTCTTGTAAACCTGGGGAGAACTCTCCCCAATCCTATACTCTCAGTATTGCTGGTACTTGCCCATGGCATTTTAAATTTGTTTTTAAAAAGCCATCATATTCTTCTTTGGCTAAAAACAGGCAAGGATTTTATTAATCCTTTTGACTATCATGCTTATGGCAGAAGTTCCAGAGCAGCCAGGCACAGGAAGAGTCTTAGATCAGCAATAGGTGCCAACCCCCAAAGAAAAGGGGAAGCAGCAAAAGGAGAACTTGGGATTCTGGTTACTATGGACAGATGAAAAGTAAATGAGCTGTGTGTTTTCATAAACTTGTCTACTGTGTGTTGAAAGCAGGTGTCATCAATGAGTGCAGCTGAATTGCTCCTGAATATCATTGCAGAGCAAGTGTAGCCTAGAGCTAACCATATTCAACACCAGTTTAGAAACTAGAGTTCTAGCCTTAACAACACCAGGCAGTGTTAATGTCAATCAAATGTAAGGGCCTAACTCCACTGAAAATCCATAATCCAGTTAAAAATTGTGTGCTGACTGAAGAGCTGGACAGCAACAATATAAATGTCATCAAAAGGGAGAGCACATCCCACTTGTGAAATCTGGAGAAGATCCTCTGACTCCTCTAGTGTTTCCAGATGGGAGGGTGGGGAATTATCAGATTACCTCCTCATATGCGACATTAGCAGCTATGGATGACTGACTGAGACTGAAAATTCCATCCTCCTGCCCCACAACCATAGTTCCCTCTAAGGTGCGCGAGTGAGCACCAACAATTTGTGTCCGTGCAGTGGCTGCTCAGCTGGTGTGGGATGGGGCCACATGGTGGACAGCTGCCCTGCCCCAGAAGCAGCTAGGCAGCCACCACATAGCCCTAGCCCTAGCTTCAGCCCTTCCCCAGGGCTGGAGCTGTGGTCAGGGTGGGCTGCTGCATGGTGGCTGCTGGAGCTGGAGCCTGGGCCATGGTGCTAAAAATAGCACCCCGTGTGCCAGGACCAGAGCCAGGCCACAGTGCAGCTGCTCTTGGGTCAGGGCCAGGGTACTAAAAATAGCACTGCAGCCCCGGCTCCAGGCACGGCACACAGGGCAGCCGCCCACTATACAGCCCCGCCCTGGGAGCACCTGGGGTCAGGGCTGCATGGCGGCTGCTGGGGCCAGGACCGCGGTACTAAATATAGTATCCCAGCTCCAGCCCCAGCACACAGGGCAGCTGCCCGCCATGCTGACCCACCCTGGCACCAGGAAGCTAGAGGGAATTGAGGGGTACAGGTGTCAGGAAGGCAGAAGGTGAGGGAAGGGGCAGAGGGAGAACTAAGGGGAAGGTGGGAGTGAGGAGAGGAAAGGACTCGTGCTGAGGGGAAAGGAGGGGGCCAGGGCAGAAGAAGAAAGGGGAAGGGACCAAGGGACAGGGTGCAGGAGAGACAAATGCCAGGGGCCAAGAGGAGACAATGAGAGGAAAGGGCAGAAGGAGCAGGGGGGAGAGAAGGTGTCAGTGGGGGTAGGAGAAGGGAGGGGACAGGGTGATGCTAGGAGAGGAAAAGGGAGGGGCAGAGAAGGGGGTAAGGGAGTCAGGAGGAATGAAGAGGAGAAGGGAGGAGTGGGTGCCAGGAGAAGAGGGGTTGAAAGGAGATGTGGGCATGGGGAAGGCAGGGGATGGAGCAAGTTATGTGTGAGGGTACAGAGGGGTGTTAGGAGAACTGGGGCAGAGGGTGGTGAGGGGGTGGGCCCCAGGGAGGAAGAGGGCAAGGGGTGCAGGTGTTGGGGGCAGGAGCAGTGAGAGATGGGGAGGCAACAGGGGAGTGTAGGGGGTAAGGGAAGGTGCAGGTGCCAGGGAGATTGTAGGGGTGAAGCAGAAGGGCAAACACAGGTAGTAGGGGGGAGGGTTGGGCACCAGAGGGCAGAGAAGAGAGGCGGGACAGGTAGGTAGAGGGAGGTGTTAGGAGAGGGGATGGGGAGGGGCAGCTACAGATGCTCAGAGTAGGGCTGGAGGAGGGGTGGGCACAGGGGGAAGGGAAAGGTGGGTGGAGGGGTTAGAGAGGATGGGGAGGGAGCAGGTCCCAGAAGGGCTGAGGGAAGTGAGAAGGGCAGGAGCCAGGACAACAGAGGAGGGGTGGGGACAGCAGCAGGCACCAGGGGAGCAGATGGGGAGAGGGGAGGGTGAGAGACATGGCAGCATAGGGGCAAAGGGAGAGGTTTATAAGATAGTTAATAACTTGGGTGCCACGGTGGCACACATTTTAGAACAGCACACATGACCTCAATATTGGTGCACAAGACAAAACTCGCTCTACTCATGGATGGAAAATCTTAGAGGGACCACTGCCCACAACCTCTTCATGTGGAGCAGCACCCCTTCACATGGGGAGTGAGGTTTGCTGTCTTCCCCAGGATTTGTCCCTAAGGCTATGTCTACACTGCAGAGCTTTCAGTATCCCAGAAAAGCTCTGCCATGTCCAAGGAATGCATCTGCTTTTCTGGAAAAAAAAAAAATCGGAAAAGCAGACGCAGTTTTTCAGCATCCCCGTAAACCTCGTTCTACGAGGAAGAAGGGATGTTCTGAAAGAGGAATTTTTTCCAACATTTGGCCCCGTGTAGACAGACCAAATGTTGGAAAAGCCTCTTTCGGAAGAAAAGCGGAAAAAGATACGCAAATTGTGGTTCACAATTCCGACTTTTTCCGACTTTTCTTTGTAGTGTAGACATAGCCTAAGTGATGTAAAGCGAAGGAAGGAAGGAAGGAAGGATTGATTCTAGGTGCTGATTTTAACATGCAGATTTTCATCAGCTACAACAGGGGTTTGCAACCACAGTATTTATTCTATTGTAAAGGTTCGTTATACAGGCATTTGTATGAGCATATTTCTCACTACAGATCAGAAAAGTTCTGTGTCTGCTTTCGATGGAGAAGCAATAAGTGCAAGGGGGAAAAGTGAGCAGATGATAAAAAATGAAGAAATGGCTCATTGGAAATCAGCTTACTATGGTCCTTAACTAAGCAGGTGCTAAACCTCATCTAGGGAATTTCTATCTTTGTCCTGTGGCTGGCTCTCATGACCTCTCACAGAACAGAGAAAAACACATTTGCGGAAATTAGAAAAATGTCACAAAGTCATTTCAATTGTCTTAAACTTCTGTATTGGACTTCATCACAAGATTGTAAATTGTATTACTATAAAAATGAAACCAGCCAAAATATAATAATCCACCCTTTGATAAAACTAAACAGTGCTGATTGTTGTTTTAGCTTTGTTGCACAACGGTACTTTGCCAGAACAGTGCTTCATACAGTGCTTTTTAGAAAGATATTTCTTGTGTTCATTTCAGTAAAAGGTGCTTAGCAGATGTTCATTAAAGTTGGTTTTATGGTTACAGTATACAAGTGCTGGCTCAGAGGCCTCTGGCCAAGCATTGGCATCACCAGGATCCTGCTTGGAAGAATTCCGTCCCATTCCATTCATAGAATGTCATGGCAGAGGGACATGCAACTACTACACAAATTCCTACAGCTTCTGGCTGGCTTCACTAGATCCAAGGAGAATGTTCAGGTAGAACTTTGCTTTCCCAGTGACCTGGTTATGACCCTTTGTCCTTGTTCACATCAGGCTCTTTAATGCAGGTCAAGGGGGTAGGATGGGGCCATTAAGGTGGGTGTACACTCTCTGAACATCCTGCAAGTGTAACTAAGTTGGCTGTAAGGTCCTTTTGCAGTGTTGGAACAGCACAAAATGGCCTAACACAGGATCAAAGCCTTAATTTCTTTAAATCCCAGCCCTCCCAAAACAAGTCTTTTAAATGCACTGGGAAATGTTCACCATTAATATAAGTAAGTGTAATTCCATTATCTTCAGCCATTTCCCCTACTTATGTCAATGGTGAATTTTCTGGAGAGAAGCAAGTAAGGCAAAGCGCACTAGAACTTCTTGGTCCTAATTCTGTACTGATCTCCACCCAGTACAAATCCCAGTCATTTCAGTGGGATTTTCAAGGTGTACATAAGTGCAGAATTTGGCTCCTTTGTGCTAAATTTTGATATGGGGAAAAAGTGAGTATTTTCCAGGTTCATATATCCCAGAAAGCTTTTTATATTTCTTCCTACAACCATAAAATATTTCAAGAATGTGTCCTTTATAATTCCTCCATCTTTTCTTGGTCTGTACTGTATGCCTTGTGGTCATCTTGTACACATTCAGGGCAAGCCTAGGCAAATCCATAGAGTGTTGCTGTACATATCACTGTGCTCTTGAGGGCCGCACTGTCAGAATACGCTCACTCTATCCTAACACGCACTTCAAGGCAGCTAATGGTTGTGCCCCAGTCTTGTCACTTGCAGTGTTGATACTGCCATTCTCTTCTTGCTTAAGGACATGAGAACAGATTTTTAAAAACAGGAGATCTAAAGCCTGGACCCAAACCTCAATGAAAATATTTCGTCTTTGAATTAGACCCTAACAGTCTAAATAGCAATGATGGAATTGTGGCACTCCTCTCCCACCCCCTAAACACACACACACTTTGTCTCAAAAGCAGCTTACTGTAGGGAGTCCCTGTGACACATGCTCTGGTGAGGTTGGCAAAACTATAAGGGTATGTCTACACTAGCTCATTAATTCGAGCTAGGTAGGCAAATCAGGCAACCGGAGTTGCAAACAAAGCCCGGGATTTAAATATCCCGGGCTTTATTTGCATGTTCCCGTCCGGCCACCATTTTTAGATCCCCCTTAGTTTGAATGAACTGCCCGCGGCTACACGCAGCAGTTTAAAGTTAATCTGAACTAAGTCCTTAGTTCGGATTAATTTTAAACTGCCGCTGTAGCCGGGCAGTCTGCTCAACTAAGGGGGATTTAAAATGGCAGCCGACGGGAACATGCAAAATAAAGCCCGGATATTTAAATCCCGGGCTTCATTTGCAACTCCAGTTGCCTGATTTGCCTACCTCGCTCGAATTAACGAGCTAGTGTAGACATACCCTAAGAGGAGAGGCAGGGACAAAAGTGAAAAATAGAACTCCCACTACTTTTATTTTAAAAGTAAAGTAAATGTGTTGTTCTCTTTCTTTTAGGGAGCCTTTACCACAGACTTTGAAAGCAGGGGAACTGGAAAATATCATCAGCCGCTGTCAGGTCTGCATGAAGAGACCAGACTGAGAGACAGAAATAGCCTATCGATTCAGAATGCTTTTTTCCAAAGCCAAACTGTTTCTGGACAATGAGCTCTAAAATGCCAGTGTAGCACTATGTTGAGCTAGTACAGCATTTTAAATTTCTTTTTTCTAAGCAACTTGTAAAGCACTTTCTTGGAGAAGGCTGTTGTAACAGCAGTCCTACAGGTCTTCATCTTCTGAACTGTAAAACAAGGTGAGTGATGTAATATATTTTATTGGACCAACTTCTCTGAGTGAGAGAGACAAACTTGCACAGTGAGACCTGAAGAAGAGAGCTATGTAAGCTCAAAAGCTTCTGTCTCACTAATGGAAGTTGGTCCAATAAAAAATATATTATCTCATCCACTGGTCTCTCCAATAATCTGGCACCAATGTGGCTACAGTACTGTGTACAACTTTTGAACTGTGTCATTTCTAATCCACCTGTTCATGGTCAAACTATGACTTTGCCATCTTTTTCATGGAACAAGTGAATGCTACTTAGTACCACAGGTTTGTTTTCTAATTGCAGGACAATTTACATGCTATAATTACAACACCTGACATCAGATTTTCAGTATTCAAAGTGGATATCATTTAAGAAGAAACCCTAGCACAATAAGAAATGAGGTTTAATAGGAAATATTATCAGTGTATTTTTAAATATACTTTTCTATCTAGATCAGTGTTTCCCAATTTTATTTGGCCATGGAACCCTTTTCAGCTTAAAAGAATTTCAAGGAAACCCTAGGTTGCCAGGGTAAAATTTGTCAAAAAAAAAAAAAAAAAAAGAAGCTCCGCCAGAATTGGTCGAGGAAAAAAAGCTGCAAAATAGACTCTGTCTTTTTAAGAGAGGACAGGGGAGTGCCGTGTTCTCGCGGAACCCTTACTTTTGCTTCGCTGAACCCCGAGGTCCCGCAGAGCAACAATTGGGAAACACTGATCTAAATAGTTAAATCCCATTTGGAATTTTTTTATTAATGATCAGTTTCTACACACTCATCCCAATCATCACTAATCACCCTTCTTCTGCTTAGGAAATGAGAATATAATTTTTTTGCTTTATCACTACAACAACAATGTTTCTTAACTAACAAGAAAAGAGAATCTATGCTATGCCTTGTCTGACTAGTCAGCCTCATACAGAATACAGATGTGACTTGTGTTAGCTGTTCTTTTGCATGATCCTGGGCCTGATTCAAAGTCCACTGGGATCAGTGAGAAGACTGCTGTTGACGTCTGTGGATTTTGAAACAGACCCTTAATGCCCAAACCTGCAAAATGATTAAATGCTTCAGAAGCTTACAGTACTATTGGTCCTAATTATTACTAGATATCTTTGTTTCCACTGAAGTAAAATTAACTAAAATGTCATAATTGCATCTGAGATTTAGATGGACTGTGGATAATCTGTTACTTAAGAGCTCCCATGGTGTTATAGAATGAACACAAGTCTTCAGTTATAAATATTTTTAAAAGTGCACTGCAGAAAGAAACATAAAATCTACACATTTTATGAAGTATTTGAAACATTAAAATATTTATCTTGAACAAAAAAAACTCCTAGTCAATCTAGTCAGGTAAAAGTATCTAAAATAGAATATTTGTTATGAGTGATATTTAAATGATATTATCTGGCACTAATTTATACCAGTGACTTCAAATGTAAGTGGACTTAAATACTTGATAAGCACTTTTATTTAGTCATTTAATTTATATAAACTGTAGCTCTGATTTTTTTATATATATGATATTGCACTTGCTGCACTATTTAAAATTTGTTGACATATAAAAATTAATAACTATTAATACTTGCACACAAATATCAGTATTCCAGTTCAATTATTTAGACTTGTAGATAAAGCCAAATTAATTGGACAAGTTTTAATGCGTCTTTTTAAATGCAGGGTCTAGAAGTCATTTGAAGTAACAGATTTCTCATTGAGTCCTATTTTTGTAAGCAAAATATTTTATATTTATTTGTGGTAAAATATTTCCAGTATGTTTGTTTAAATACTGGAATTTTCTCTGTTAATCTAACTAGAAACAGTTTTCTCAGGATTATCTCATGAAGCTAATTAAAACATAGCATTTACATTAATTGACTGAATATTGAAGATTTTTTTCCCTTGAATATATTGCAGTTCTTCTGTTTGCAAAACACAATTCAGAATATGACATTTTATAAAATACTCTGAGCATGTATATGCTGCTGCTGAGAAGGCGCGGAGGTGTAAAAATCTTTCCTTCAGATCTGCTTATGTCTTCAAATGTGACAATCATATATCATGGGTTTTTTCACTAAAGCCTAAATTCTACTGTAAATACAGGAAAATACCCACCATTTCTTTTAAAAACTGCTCATTATTAGGGCGAGGATAAATACAGCATCACCAGATGCACACTAAGGCTATGTCTACACTGCCCCCTCTTGTGCAAAAAATATACAAATAAGGTGAAGCATGGACTATCACTGCGCCTCATTTGTATAATTAATGAGGCTCTGTTTTTGCGCAAGAGGTTTTTGCGCAAAAACCCCCTCTTGTGCAAGAGCTGTTCTTTCTCTTTTTTTCAGGAAGAATGGCTCTTGTGGAAGAAGGGGTTTTTGCGCAAAAAGGAGCCATCTACACAGCTCCTTTTTGCGCAAAAGCCTCTTGCGCAAAAATGGCTGCTAATTAATTATGCAAATGAAGCGTGATGATATTCCACTCCGAGCTTCATTAGTATAAGCTTTTCCGGAAGAAGGCTACAGTGTGAAGTAGCCTTACTGTGTAGCTTTGGACAAGTCATGTTGCCCAAAATATTTGGTTGCCCAGCTTGAGACTCTTCTTAAGAAGTGATAAGCACTCTCAACTCCAGTTTCAGTTAATGCAACTGCAAGTGTTCAGACCCTCTGAAAATCAAACCTGCATGTTTCAAATTGGGCCCCCACAATCATAGGCCATTTTTTGAAAATGTTGGCCTTAAAGAAATCTTTATGCGTCAATTGCCTCATATATAAATCAAAATCATTTCACTTTCTTATCACTGAGGGTTGTGAGGATGAGTTAGCTAATGTCTGCAGAGTGCTCTGAGAGCTTTGGGGGAAAAGCTGCTAAAGAGAAAAGTGTTAGTATATCGCACTATGGACAATCAGAAATAATGAGCAAATAATCAAAAAAGAATAGGAAAAATGATCCCTTCATTAAACATGACCAAGTAAATAATTCTGGCTGTACATGGAAAGTTAATTGAACTGATTTCTTTCCCTCCTTGCCAAAATGTATGCATAAATAAAAATATTCCAACATTTAATAGCATGTCTTCTGATTAAAATCCATTAATGGAGCTATAGCGTCTACCCATTTTTTTTGCAGAACTCCCTTTTTTAAATCACAATTTTCAGGTTGGACAACAAAGTAAAAATGGTAAATCACAAACAGTTGAACGATTGTACATCCTGCAGCAGAAGTTCTCAGAATATAAAGCTTAACTGGAGTCTTGTGACCATTCAGAAATCCTAAGAAATACAGTGTTTAGCAGGAAAGCATTTAAAAGTACTTAACTAATTTAAAGCCTAATTTAAAAGACTATCTGGTATGTTCATTTTAAGTTCATTTTTAAAAGATTGTTGCCTTCTCAGTTGGAAATATTTACGCATTTTGCAAATAAAGCTGTTTAAAGAAACTTCATACTTTTTACTGGCTGAATGAGAGGAGTGAGCAGGAATTAAAGACATTGCTGTATTATTTGTATACTTACTCCTTTTCCTGATTTGATTAATTAAAAAATATTGGCTTTTTGTAAAGTCAACATTAATTTGCACAGTCTGTTTAAAAAATGGAATTGCTTTTCCTCTGTTAAAGTTTCAGAAAAGTTACCTTCAAGATTAAATAACTATTCACAACTTCATAATCAGAAATAGAGCCAAATGTTCAAAGATTGCTGTATTTTGCCCACTTTAACAAAGGTGCCAATGCATATTTCAAATTTAAAAGTCAATAGTTAGAGTGCCTGTTTTTCCATTATCCTGTAGTTTGATTTTATTTTTTTCAAAACTAACCCAGAATGACTCAGAACGGTAGGTGTATTAATCTGTAACTGTAAAAACAATGAGGAGTCACCTTAGGGCATGTCTACACAGCAGGGCTAATGCCCAAATAAGCTATGCAACTTCAGCTACATCAATTGCATAGCTTAAGTCAAAATAGTTTATTTTGGCTTTTGGCGCTGTCTACACAGCAGGAAGTCTGAGGAAGAGTTCTCTTCCTCCGACTTCCCTTATACCTCATAAAATGAGGGATACAGGAGTTGGAGTAAGAAGTCCTCCAGCTCACCATTATTTTGGCATTGTCAAAATAACTGCTTGTAGTGTAGACACAGACTATGTTATTTCAGAATAACGTTAGTTCTTCAGAAATAACACTGGCTGTGTAGGCGTACCCTTCGAGACTAACAGATTATTAGGTCATGAGCTTTCATGGATAAAACCCATTTCGTCTGATGAGTTGAATTATCTGATAAAGTGGGTGTCACCCACGAAAGCTATGACCTCATAAATCTGTTCATCTCTAAGGTGCCAGAGGACTCCTTGTTGATAATCCAGTATTTGGAAACGTTTATTGTTCCAGAAAGCCAAAAACTACTGTAAAAGTGCCCTTTGCAACAGTCTTTCAGGCCCAGATCCACAAAGGCATTTAGGCTCCTAACTTTCAATGGAAGTTAGGAATCTAAATGCCTTTGTGGGTCTGGGCCTCCACATGTAATATTCTCGTGATGCTAGACTTAAAGATTAAGGGTCCAGTTCAGCTCCCACGGAACTCACTGGGAGTATTGCATTGGCAGTAGGATGGAGCCTTAGGGCAATATATTATTTGATATTTACAGTTGATTTCTAGTTGTTGCATATCACAAGATAGCAGCTGCTAAAATCAAATTAGAAATGAAAGTCGGAAGACAACCAAGAAGGTAGTAAAAATTATGTGTTTTTAAGGTTCAGTGGCTGGTGTTTCAGCGTTTTAATAGTATATAAGGAGGTATGAGTTCTGCAATAGGGAGAAATTAAGTCATCTGAGGTTGTACTTTTTTTTAACCATTTTAACTAAGAAAATTGGCAAAAGTATGTGAATATGCTGCCAAAGTTGGTAGCTAAATCTGGCTAAAGAATGGGCAGCCATCAGCTAGGACCATTACTTTGGCTGTGGTTGTGCAGTGCAAGCTAGTAGGACTCCTTGCACCTGTGTTGTCCCATTCATTTTGCACTGCAAAATCAAGACCCATGTGAATAACCTTAGTACTGAATTACTGTTCTGTTAGCAGTAATAATATTAACTAGTATCTTAATTAATTAATATTCTGTTAGTAATTTTATTATATTATTGATAAATATTATGTGGATATTTTGAAAGGTATTTGTATTATGGTGGCAACCTTATCGGGGCCTCTGTGCTAAGCCTCTACTAACACTGAGGAAGAGACCTAGAGCAGTATTTCTTTTTTAAGACCGATGAACACCAAACAATACTTTTTTTTTATGAGGAACACCAAGGATTTTTTGTTAAGCACAAAAAAAAAAAAAAAAAAAAAGGGTGGGGGGGAAGTTATTGAACAAAAAAAAAAAAAAAGTCATCTGCCTCTTTAAGGGCAGCCATTTTGAATCCTGTTGTTCTCGGCAGAACACAGTTTAAGAAACACTGACCTAGAAGGTTCTGAATCTGGAGACAGGACAAATACAGGATTATGAAAAGAAACAAGCAGGGCAAAGGTGCAGTGGTTAGTACAACCCACCCAGCATCTAGGGTTGCCAGGTGTCCGGTTTTGAACCAGATGGTCCAGTATTTGAGCTTTCTGTTTGGGAAACAAATTGAGAAAATATAAATGTGTGGTATTTTCTAAATAAGATGTAATGTAGATTGTGATGTAATGTCAAGTATTTTTGTTGAAACCATATGGCAACCCTAACAGCAGCTCAGGCAAAGCTAGGACTAGAAGCCTGGAGTCCCGCGGCCTTGGCTAGTACTCTGACCATTAGGCCATGCTGCTGCAATGCTGAGGACCATTGGCCTGGTCTCAGCCTGATGGAATGAATGTTCTAGTACAAATGTGTGTGCACATGGCTGGTTGATAGGTAAATATGAGCTATGCATGCTGCACATTAAGGGCATTCACTCAGCATTGTCACCGAACACTGCACAGGACACAGTGTATGTGGCCATGCGCTTGCGGCCGCGATTATTACAGTAGCATCACAAAAACACCGCTGCTTAGAGCTCACGGCTGGGCTGACCACAGTAAAGATGGCCTCCACATGGCCCTCTCCCAGGTGAAGCGTCATAGAGAGTCACTTCCGCCCTTCTTAGGTCACGTGACGTTACCAGTCTCGGCTCAGCTGCGGGTACGGTGGCTCGATGGGGGGCAATTCGGTCCGTTTTCCTGTCTAGCCGGGCCGGGCCGGGCTGCACAGCGTCCTTATTCCTGAGCGAGCGACCCTGAGCGTCCAGAGCGCGCGAGGGGCCTGCTAGGCGCTTCCCGCCGGCCTCTGGGTGAGTCGGTAACGCTGGGGCCTGTTCCCCCCTGCCCCGTAGCTTGGGTGGGAAGGTCCCGACTGGGTCCCCCAGCAATATCCCCCTAGTCTGCCCCCGCTGCTGTAGGCCAACAGGCGAACCCCCACTTGCTACAGCCCCTACAGCTACACCCTTACGCGCTACAGCCCCCAGCCTACCCCCCACCTTCTACAGCCCCCAGTCACCTCCCTATAGCTCCTCCAGCTACTACCCCCAGCCTCACCCCCACCTGCTGTAGCCCCTCCCAGCTACCGCCCCCAGCCTTACCCCTGCCATTTCTAGCCTTCTGTTGTGCCCACCCCTATATTTTGCCCCTTTGCCCGTTATAACCCCCCAGCTGCATCCACTCACTTTCACTGCCTACCCCACAGTAACCCCCTGCCCCCGCATTTTCTTTATGCCACTTTCACTTTCTTTGTGCCTCTCTAGTATCTTTTATATCCCCAACTGGCCCATTGTCTGTGCTGCCTGCATCCTATCCCTCCCTAGGCGTTTCCATTTTTTTTCAGTCCACATCATTTTATTTAAAATATATAAGCTTAATAGGGGATGCCGCTTTCACATGCCCCGACAGCACTTCTGAAAGACCTTAAACTTTAAGAATATATCTACATTGTGGGGCTCTAATTATCCACAAAGTAAGTTAAAATGTCTTCTAAAATTATGAGATCTGAGCAGTTAGGATTTATGCAGTCCTCTAACCTACTGGGCCTATTTTTTCCCTCTGATTTATGTCTGTGTAAATCAGTACATATTCTGCAAAAAAACAGTGTTGTGATACCAGTGTTCTCTTAGGCTCGGGCCCAATGAATGTGTGGTTTTTTTTCTCTGTTTTAACTTCAGTAGTTGTCATTCTGTCTGCATCTTTATTTGAAGTGTTGCCTTTCAGGGACAACCTGGATAGTTCAAAGTAACTGCTTAGCAAACTAAAGACTTTTTTCTTCTTTGTGCTAATTTTACAATGCCCATCTTCTCCCAGAAAAATAAAATGTTTTGCTTTGTAAAGCTGCCTCTTGCTGCTGATAGAGTGGCATTGTCTCCCTTGCATTCATTAAATAATATAGGAACCCAAAGCCTTGCTAACATTTTTTCATTCGTTTCATATACCTGATGTGAAGAGGTGATGTGCATGAATAGATTTGACACGTTTCGTGATGAATGCATTTCAGTATTTATCCCATATGTGCAGATGACATGTAGCTCTGCATCCCCCTCCAAACACCCTCATAGTGCTTTGTTATGTCATAACTTCTAATTCTGACTGTTTCAGTGACTGATGCTCTTGACAGTTAAACAATTCTCTGTGGCCCATAATACATCCTTCTAACTTTGCTTCCAGAGTCTAAAACTGTCATATCATTTATGACAAACTTTTTCTCTCCCTCGTCTCTCTTGTCTGTGTCTGGCAATTGCCATATCATAGTGCCCAACTTTGGGATGTAAAATCCCGTTTAATTAGTTAATCAGTTAAACATTATGTTTAACTAGTTAACTGATTAACTGGAGGTAGCAGTAAGGGGGGGCTGCTTCAGCCCAGCCGCACTGACAGGGACTACTCCAGCAGCCCACCCCGCCCAATGGGGTGGGGACTGCTCCGATTGGCTGGGATCCCTCTTAGTCAGTTAACTGGTTAAACGTTAGGTTAACCTAACATTTAACTGGTTAACTGATTAATCAGGATTTTACATCCCTAAATGCACTCTACTTTCCAGTTCCGAGAAGTCAGCATCATGTTGTATCCCTGTTTCCTTGATCTACTTGATTCATCTTCATCTCCAAATTCCATTCAAAGTAGCCCTCCTGGTTTTCCCATTTATAGTTCTGTGTGCACTCTCTGATTGGCTTTCTCCATCCTTTCTCAAATATTCTGCATAATTAATCATGTTTTTATTTGTGATAATTTTTCTCTTTCGAACTTTCATTCTCTCCCATCTTTACTACCGCTAACTTCTGTAAATGTCACCTTAAAACTCCCTTTCTGCCCTAATTTATTGCTAATGACTTCTGTAAAATATTTTGTCTAGTCAAAATAATACACGAAAATGTTTACTTTGAGTACTGTTCAACCACTAGATTTTGTGTTGATCATGACAATTTGCTTTTCATTTATCATAAAAAAGCTAAGAAATTTACTTTTCTATTTTGTGCTTTCAGTTTGAGTTGTCTTGGTAGTAATGAACTTTTTTTTTATTATATTAAGATAAAATGTGGCTTACAGAATTGATTTAAATATTGTCGGTATTTCACATGGCGGAATCTGAGGTACAGATCTATCAAAGGTCACACTGTGAGTCAGTAGTGGAATTGGACTCTTCATCTTCTGACTTAAAACTCAGTCCCGAAAACTGCTCTGTAGAAGTGCCATTGCGGTCACTAAGGCTATCTACACTGCAGGCAAAAACAAGCCTCCTAGACATATTTGTGCTTGTGCGACTCATACTAGCATGCTAAAAAACAAATCTGTGTGGACACTGTAGCACCAGTGGAGGCTCAGTTTAACCACCCAAGCTCAGACCTGGGCACATGCAGCTATTTTTAGCATGCTAGCACAGGTTTGTCTACCCAAGCTGGAAGACTCACTCAGGTTCAGTGTAGACATGTCTTAGGACGTGGTGGGGAACCTAAGGTTTGTGTGTGACCCCGACTGGTTTTTACCTGTGTGTCAGTGGCCCTGACCCAAAAAAGGTTACCCACCCTTGCCTTAGGATTTTGAATAAGTGCAGGAATCTGCCTACTGTGAAGCAGATTGCAGAATCTCGGCCTTACGTTTGCTAACTGTTCTGCTTTCTAATATGGAGCAACATCTTTTATTATGGACCTCCTCTCCTTTCCTCCCTAGACGTATACCTCTATTTTAATAAGCAAATTTCATTATTGTAAAGATATAGCAGTTGAAATCTCACTATTTTTTCTCTTCTGCCATGTCTGAATTCTAAGAAGCATGTGATCATATTGAAGTATTATATTTGTAGATGCTTAGCAATTACTGCCAGACTCACATTATGAAACCATGAATATTTAGAATTATTAAAGTTGACTCTTCTAATGATGTTGTTTATTTATTTTTTTTTACAGCTGGAAAAGCAGTTGTCATGCTGTCTTATGTACAAAAACAGAACCAAACGTTACTGTGTTTCAGAGTAAACTGTGCTGCAGCATAGTGATATTTGATTACAAAATTATAGCTGTGCATATATTTCAAAATGAGCAAAAGAACAAGCAGTGACTCGCCTCTAGGGAGGTTAGTGAAGTCTTATAGAATGTATCTAGTATATGCAACACTTGATAGAACGTGGCCACTCAACAAGGGTGTTGCCATAGGATACTGTTGGTATTTTTAAGTTCTTGTTAAAATTAATACTTTTGTTTGCATAGGGACTCTCATCCCAAAAGATCTTGAGATGCTTTACTGCTTCTACTGCCTGAATTGTCCATGGCTTTCAGGGATGTGGGAATCTCAGAAGGAAGTATGTACTTTGAACACAATACATCAGACTAGCTTATTGTAAAAGGGTGTGGTGGAGCAAAAGGCCAAAGTCTATGCATTTAAGTGCAGCAGAGCAGCTTGAGCAACTGGTGAGCACCTGTCGATGAACTACTGATACACTTCTGCTCCTGATTTTTGACTTCTGACATGCCCTTTTATAGGAGGCTCCCGACTTGCGACGCATTGGTTCCAGAGGAAGTGTCACAAGTTGGAGGTGTTGTAACTCGAACCTGCATTTACGGTAGGTGCCGAGCACCATCGTAAATGCGGGCCGAGGATATAACTTGGGGGTTTCCGGCCCCTACCGCACTTACAAAAATGGTTGCAAGTGCAGGGGGTCAGAACTTGGGCGGTCGCATCTCGGGGACCTCCTGTATTGCAATTGTGCACAACCTGCAGGAAGTTTGTGTGAGGTTTTAAATATAAATATATAAGACATAACTATAAGAATGGCCATACTGAGTGAGAGCTGCTGTCCAGCTAGCCTAGTATCCTGTCTACTGACAGTGGCCAATGCCAGATGCTTCAAAGGGAATGCGCAGAACAGGGCAATTATCAAGTGATCCATCTTCTGTCAACCATTCCCAGCAACTGGCAGAGAAAAGACTAGGGACACTTAGAGCTGAGGTGGTAGACTTACAGCCTGTGAGCCAGATCAAGCCCCTTGCTTAAATTCATCCGACCTGTGGCCAGACCCCAGTCCCTGGTAAGAGAACTAGCAGGTGAAGTGCAGTAAGCCCCCCACGGCCAGACCATGCTCCCTGGCAGGAGCACTGGGCAGGCAGAGTGGAACAACCTGCTCACCCGAACTCTCCTCCCTGGCAGGAGTGCCAGCTGGTGTAATGAGCCAAGCCTCTGCACCCCAACTCCACTCCCTTCAGGAGCGCCAAGCAGGTAGAATGAGGTGAGCCCCTGACCTTACTCCCCAGCAGGAGAGGAGGCCCACAGAACCATACTCCCTCCTCTGGGCGGGGAAGGGGGGGGGGGCGAGTGGGCACCCCACCCAGTTTTAATAGACATGTTTTTTACTTGTGTGTGGCCCCAAATGACTTTTTCTCTGGATCAATGGCCCCAGAGGGGAAAAAAAGGTTCCCCACCCATGACCTAGAGCATAGGATTGTCTCCCCTGACCATCTTAGCTTATAACCACTGAGCGACCTCCCTTCCATGAATTTACCTAATTTTTTCTTAATCCAGTTATAGTTTGGCCTTCACAGCTTCCCTGGCAGTGAGTTCCACAGATTGACTCTGCATTGTGTGAAGAAGCCCTTTTGGTTGTTTTCAATTTGTTGCCTATTAATTTAATTGGTTATCACTGCTCCTTGTGTTATGTGTTTTCAAATTGGTGGGATTGCCTTTTCTAATTGCCAGAGCTATAGTGTACTGTGGAATCCCCATCATTACACTGAGGATCCCTGTATTTGTTCAAAGTGGCTCTTATCACCGGCACACTTATGTTTGTTTCCACTTCATCATTTAATCTGGTCACCTGCGTAATCAAACTAACTACAGTTTATCTTTTTGAGTCACCCAAAAGACAAAAGTCTGAGATGAATTTTGGTGGTGGAGTATGAATGGGACATGTGGAAAGTCATCTCTCCTATACAATATCAGTAATTATATCAATAACTTCATTTCCATATGATGACAGATTGGTAATCACTGACTTCTCTATATGAGGTTTAATATACAAATTAAGCAAATGTGCCCAACTGACTGCAGGTCTTAAAAGAAACTCTCTCTGTGTTCAAATTCCAGTGCTTGATAGCTTTATAGAAATGTTTAGATATCCTTTTTCTTTCAGAAAGTTGTTAGATCAAGAATGTGATATATGGGGAGTCTCATTCGGGCTACTAGGATCTGTACTATCCATATTGTAAAATCCACCATAACTATTATATTCTCATCAGAGACCAGAGAGCGTGGTCAAGAAGTCTAAATTCCTTCTTATCCCTAGGAGAGGCCTCTCCAGCTCAGAGTAGAAATTAGGGATGTAATAGTATAGTTGGTTAATGCTATCGACTACATGCATTTTCCCCCTCCCTCCCACAGCCCTGCCAGTAAATTATTTAGAGGGCTGGCCAGCAGCCTGGCTTAGTCCTGGCTTGTACTACGTCCTGGGAGCTAATCCTGCTGTAGCTCTGCGTGAAAAAAATTTGGCAACCAGCAGGCAGGCAGGCAGCCCAGCTCAGTCCCAGCTCGCGCCAGGTCCTGAGAGCTACCCCCAATGTGCCTCTGCACTAATATTTTTCCTGTAGAGCCACAGCGGGGGTAGCTCCTGGGTCCCAGCGTGACCCAGGACTGAGGAAGGCTGCCTCCCTGCTCACCAGCTGCTAAAATACTCTTAGTGCAGAGCTGCAGCAGGGGTAGTTGCCAGACCTGGCACAAGCTCGGTGACTGGGAAGGTTGGTCTCTGTGCTATGGAATTTGGGGGAAGCGTGACATGATTAACTCCATAAGGTTATTAACTCCAGAGGCTGATGCCCTATCCCTGAGTTCACTGGAGATCGCACCCCAGCTCCCGCAGGTCCCTTATCCTCTTTTCCAAATATGGGTACCAGCTCCATCCCTGGGGTAACCTATGTTGGCTGTCTGGCTAGACTCGGTGCTTGCAGTGCTAACCCTTATTGATTAATCGTGCAGTCAACAACATTTTTGTTGACTACACAATTAACGAATTACATGCTTGTTAACATCCCTAGTGGAAATACTCTGTTGTGGCAGTATGGGGAAACTCATACTGCTTCTGTTCATGGCAGATCTAGGATTTCCACTTTTGGGATTATATCATCAGATGTATATTAGTAAAATTATTTTGTAAATTTACAGAATAGCTTGTACTTAGACTAGACATACTGAATCGATCAAATGGGAGTATTGTAGGAATGCTGAATTGCTGAAACTGATTTGACAGCTTGTTGGTGAGAAATGTCCTTCTTGGTTAAACTGGACTCTGTATAAGTGAATTCCCCACCCCCCTCTGCTAACTCAGAACTATGTTGTGAGGCTAATGTGCGACCCTGACCCTTTCCTTTACCTGCCACACAGCCTGCAGTCACCATTCCATCCTAGAGACTGAAATAGTAGCCACAGCCCCTGTGTTCTCATTGCCTGGGTTTCTGGTATTACTAGATTTGCACCAACTTATCTGTGCTCCTGACGTTTTACTCACCCTGTGTAGCTTTTTATGCTAGCATATGTAAGGGCTACCATGGAAACCTTACCAATGTTGTGTAAAGAATTACAGGCACCAGTGGGCCATCAAACCACCTTCACAGTCCCAGTGTGGGATGTGGATGATGTATAGGGCATTGATGTGGTGCTTTACAGCTGGGAAATTTGCTATTTGAATTTAGATTGCAGTTATTCTCGTTAAATATTGTGCATGCTCAATCAAGGGGCTCTGAAACTTGTCCAATTATTGGAGAAATGTATCCACTTTACTGTGCATCAAGCAAGAAACCCAGCTAATGTTTAGTTTTGCTGTCAGTTAATAATTCATGGCTTTTTGGTTTTCTTTCTTCAGAATGAGTGGGGCAGCGTTCCCATCCCCGGATGCTGAGATGGCAGAAATTAATCGAATCGAATTCAATATGAAATTGAGTACACTGAAGGGATCAGCCAGCGCATGAGGGTACCAGAAAAATTAAAGGTAGCTCCACCAAATGCTGACCTTGAGCAAGGTTTTCAAGAAGGACTTTCAAATGCCAGTGTAACTATGCAAGTTCCAGAGAGGATTGTAGTGGCAGGTATGTGTACATTTTAGTATAAAAGTAGCAGTTCTATGATTTGCTCTATATCCAACATAACTTGGGGGGGGGGGGGAGTTAAAATAATTTAATGATGTTTTGGGGGGGAAAGTCAAAAACAGAAACCTGTGAAAAGTATCCAGTCCTTCAAATACGAGCTGCTGATCAATTATGACCAGTAAAATTTCTTAAAATGTGAAAAATCCTTTATTGATCATAGATATTGGGTGATTTTTAAGAGGGGGTTTTGACATGCACTGTTTAATAATTTTTATTTCTGTCTATATATTGACTAGAGGCTGAATAATTACATGTACCAGTCTCTTACTGTGTCTTTCATGTTTGAATTATGAGTACTATACATGGACCCCAGCAAAATTTAGTTTGTACTCATAGACTTTAAGGTCAAAAGGAGCCATCATGATCATCTAGTCTGACCTCCCATACATTTCATGCCACAGAAGCTCACCCATCCCCAGCTACTAACTGACTTCTGTCTCTTCATATGAAAGGAATAAGCTACAGAAGTTGCAGCATATTCAGGGGATATACTTTTCTTGGGACATTAGAATTAATTAAAAATTATTCTGATTATTAGGAATATTGACATATCTTCCCTCTGCTACTGAGTTGGCTCTACGTATGGATAATAGGTTTATTAGTATATAATCTGTTTTGAAATTATGATTATAAAGTTTAAGAAGAGCTGCAGTTTGTTTTTTCAAAACTTGTGCTTGTTGTTGGTATGCAACAAGTTTGAAATACTCAGACATTCGAACTTCTAGGCTACGTCTACACTGGCAGCTTCTTGCGCAAGAACTCTTTTGTGGAAGAGTTCTTGTGCAAAAACTCTTCCAGAAGAAAGCGTCTACACTGGTATGTGCTTTTGCGCAAGAGATGTGCTTTTGCGCAAGAGCATCCATGCCAGTGTAGATGCTCTCTTCAAGAAAGCTCTGATGGCCATTTTAACCATAGGGCTTTCTTGCGCAAGAAATTCATGTTGCCTGTCTACACTGGCCTCTTGCGCAAGAACAGTTGCGCAAGAGGGCTTATTCCTGAGCGGGTGCATCATAGTTCTTGCGCAAGAAGCCCTGATTTTATAGAGTAGAACGTCAGTTTACTTGCACAAGAACACACGGCCAGTGTAGACAGGCAGCAAGTTTTTGCGCAAGAGCGGCCGCTTTGGCGCAAGATCGTGCCAGTGTAGACACAGCCCTATTCATCTTTATATGGGAACACAGAGCTTTGGTAAGATCTAATTCTGCAGATTAGCGTGTGCTCTCAGTGAAGTCAGGTACTTGCAGGGTCATGAATTGTATATCCAGAGAATACAGTACAGGAAAAAATGAACAATAACTATAAGTATCAAAGCATGGCTTGTAATAAGCAAAAATGGTGTGTGAGAGAGGTGTACTTAGTCATATTCTCTAAAGTTAGTTGTTATGTGTATGATGGCTATCTTAACTCCTGGCCACCACTCACATAATTTTAATGAGAAATTTTCTGGATCAACGTCCCTCCTGCATTTGTGTCTTCTATGTAATTTGTCAAGGCCTCAAAGAAAACCTTTCAGATATCTGGACTGTCTAAATATTGGGTTTTACATACAGGTTGTTCGAATGATGCAATTGAGTGACTTGACAACAATACTTATCATGTGGTAGATTTAAAGGTGATGGTGAAGTTATGTACTTCAGGTGTTGTGGAATGTGTGGCCACATGCACTCATTGTGGTTGTCAGAAACTCATAGGACTATCTCAGTGGGGATACATAGGCAAATAACGGCTAAGTCTAGAAGAAACAGGCTATGGTAAAGCTATTCTGGAGCACAGAATATATTTTGATGTTATGTTTCCATAAATATTCTTGCAAACATTTGGGCTATTCATAGAATTGTGAGGGATTTCTTTGTTGTCTTGAACTTTCACTAACTTTTCACCCATTAAAGTGTTTACTTGATATTGATGAAAGTAATCTCAACTATGTTGTTGCAGGTAATAATGAAGATACTCAGTTTTCTAGACCATCAGATCTGGACCTTATACAGCCTGCTCCGTTCAAGCCTCTGTCACTGAAAACTCCTCCTCGGGTGATCTCACTTAGCGAGCGACCACTAGATTTTCTGGATCTAGAAAGACCCCCACCACAGACACCTCAGAGTGAAGAGGCTAGTATTTTTTTTTATTTTACTTTTTCCTAGTTGTGAAAATTTACTGAAGAAAAATGGGGTGGTGAATGATCCTACATTGTGATCCAGATCAGTTTTTTACCATAAAAGGGTAGCTATAAAAATGTTTTATAAAGTACTGTGTACACTTATTAGTAATAAGGTAACCTTCTAACCATTTGTCAGTCAAAAGGAATATAGAACTTAGAACTTAAAATATATCGAAAGGATAGAGCAGGCCGGGTGGGTGGCGGAGTGGCACTGTATGTGAAAGATAATGTAGAATCAAATGAAATAAAAATATTAAATGAATCAACATGTTCAATAGAATCGCTATGGATAGTAATTCCATGCTCCAATAATAAGAAATTAGCAGTAGGGATATATTACCGACCACCTGACCAGGACAGATACTGACATTGAAATGCTGAGGAGATTAGAGAGGCTACCAAAATAAAGAACTCTATAATAATGGGGATTTTAATTATCCCCATATTGACTGGATACATGTCACCTCAGGAAGAGAAGCGGAGAGAAAATTTCTCAATGGCTTAAATGACTGCTTCTTGGAGCAGCTGGTGCAGGAACCTACAAGGGGAGAGGCAATTCTCGATTTAGTCCTGAGTGGAGTGCAGGATCAGGTCCAGGAGATAACCGTTACAGGGCCGCTTGGGAATAGTGACCATAATATAATAACATTCAACATTCCTGTGGTGGGAAGAACACCTCAGCAGTCCAGCACCCTGGCATTTAATTTCAAAAAGGGGAATTACGCTAAAATGAGGAGGTTAGTTAAACAGAAATTAAAAGGCACAGTGACTAGAGCCAAATCCATGAAAGCTGCATGGAAACTTTTTAAAGACACCATAATAGAGGCCCAACTTAAATGTATACCCCAAATTAAAAAACATAGCAAGAGACCTAAAAAGAGTCACCGTGGCTTAACCACCATGTAAAAGAAGCAGTGAGGGACAAAAGGCATCTTTTAAGAAGTGGAAGTCGATCCTAGTGAGATAAATAGAAAGGAACATAAACACTGTCAAATCAAGTGTAAAAATGTAATAAGAAAAGCAAACAAAGATTTTGAGGAACAGCTAGCCAAAAACTCAAAAGAAATAACAAAATGTTTTTAAGTACATTAGAAGCAGGAAGCCTGCTAAAAAACCTGTGGGTCCCCTAGGCATCGAGCTATAAAAGGAACAATCAAGGGCGATAAAGCCATTGCAGAGAAACTAAATGATTTCTTTGCTTCAGTCTTCACGGCTGAGGACGTTGGGAGATTCCCAAATCTGCACCGTCCTTTGTGGGTGATGAATCTGAGGAATTGTCCCGGATTGAAGTGTCATTAGAGGAGGTTTTGGAACAAATAGAAAAACTTAATGTTAACAAATCTCCGGGACCGGATGGCATTCATCCAAGGGTTCTAAAAGAACTCAAATGGGAAATTGCTGAACTATTATCTGTGGTTTGTAACCTATCCTTTAATCGGCTTCCGTACCTAATGACTGGAAGGTAGCCAACGTGACACCAATTGAATCTCGTTCTTTTTCTTTCTGAACAGGGACTGGCTTTGTTTGGTTCCAGTCAATGTACTGGTGAACCTACAACTGTAACTTTCTTGGTATACTTGAGCTTCTTAGAAAGTATGTTTTGAAATTTGGCGCTGTGTAGATGTGCCAAATTTCGAAATTCAATCACAGTAAGATGCGCAATTTACGAGGACAAATGGTGTATCTTATTTCGAGTTTAGGGTGCTGTGTAGACGCACCCTTGGTGTCTAAATCAGTGCAGAATATTTATGTCAAAGTGTGTTGAAAACACGTTATTGGGTTCTAAATTAAGTATAAGACTCAGGAAGCTAAGTGTCCTTAGTTCAATTAAAGTATTTGCTAAATCTAGCAGCAGGTCAAAAAGACTAATGGCATAAGGTTGTTTAAGTCATTGCCTTGAATACTTCAATTCCAGTCACTCCATCTCACACAGAACATGGCAGAAATAGAAAGGATTCAGCACAGGACAATGAAACTGATTAGAGATGCAAAACTTCAATACAAGGAATATTAAAAAGCAATTGGAACTGTATGCTTTAGATTAAATAAATAAGATGATAAACTAAAGATACAAAATAATGCTGTTTAGAGGGGGTAAATCAGGAGTTCCTATTTATACTTTTTTATAATGCTAGCCTAAGGAGACAACAAATGAAACAGACAACTAATTTAAAACTGATGAAGGGATTATTTTTATGCAGTATATAATTAACCAATGGACCTCACTGCCACAGGATATTATTAAGAGCAAAGGATTAGTGGGATTAAAAAAGAATCAGAGATCTGCATGAAAAACAGTATCTACTGTTGACATAATTAATATTAAGCAGAATGTTGTAAAAAACGTCTTGGGGAACAAGACAGCACTGGCATAGAGATGGATTAGGTGACCTAACAGATATGTTCTGTCTCTTAATTTTCTAAGTAGCTAAACATTTATTAAATTGCATGGGTAAAATATGGAATTACTGATTAAGGTTTAGAAAGGACAGAAGCCCACTAATAATTGTGTGGATGGTTAATAGAAACAATAATGGACATTATGGATTGCTTCCTCATCCATTATGTCCATTATTGTTTCTATTAACCGTCCATCTAAAATTCCAATACCTACCACAATACACCTTTCAAAGTGCATGGGTCCTACACATGCTCATCAGAACATGTGATGTGCCTTTCACGGTGTACTGAATGGCCCAACAATGGCTACATGGGTGAAATCAGACAATTGCTACACTTTCAAATGAGCTGACACAGGAAAATAAGACACAAACGCTGGTCTTAAAAAAGATGCTGGCTAATTACAACATGTAACCCACAATCTCCCCCTTTTTTTTGGTCTTGTGGCTGCCAGGGTGTTAACAGGCTGTGCCATCTTGAATAGTCCATGGGAACACTGTTTCTCAACCTTCTTGATACCAGGTCTGACTTCATGATTTCGTAATCTATGTTAGGGTATGTCTACACTTGCACCCTCTTTCGATAGAGGGATGCAAATGAAGACATTCGAAATTGCAAATGAAGCCGGATTTAAATATCCTGCACTTCATTTGCATAATCGCGTTATGGCGCTATTTCAAAATAAAACACACTGTGTAGACGTGTTATTTCGAGAGAGAAATCCTTCTCTTGAAATAACTCTTATTCCTCATAAAATGAGGTTTAACAGTTAAAGGGTTATTTCGAGAGAAGGATTTTTCTCTCGAAATAACGCGTCTACACAGCTTGTTTTATTTCGAAATAGCGCCATAACGCAATTATGCAAATGAAGTGAGGGATATTTAAATCCTGGTTTGATTTGGAATGTCTTCATTTGCATCCCTCTATTGAAAGAGGGTGCAAGTGTAGACATACCCTTAGAGAGGTCTTAGGGACAGGCATTGATGTATTGACCAATTGCTGAGAAACCCTGCCTTAGAATATGTGTTAACTGTTTAGGCGAAACACCTTACATTTAGCAGTGGCACTGAATACCTTTTTCAAGGCCTGAAGAGAGCTCTGTTTAGCTCAAAAGTTTGTCTGTTTCACCCATAGAAGTTGAAAAGACAAAGTGGTGAGGTAATAGCTGCTATTGAATCAATATCTGGTGAGGAGAGAGAGAGAAGCTTTGGAGATTAGAGAATTTTTTTCCAGCTCATGGAAACTTACTTGAAAGCTGCTTGTTCTCACTAACACAGGTTGGTCCAGTAAAAGATAGTACCTTGCCAGCCCCGTCTGTCTAAAATGCCATTTATTCAAAGTGTTTTGGACACCACCAAGTCATTTGGGATAAATAGGATTGTTGCACTGTATTTGAAACTCAGTTCTAAATAAACAAATCTAGATTCTGCCACCAGATACACATTCATTGCTCTCATTAATATGAAAGTGAGTACAAAAGTGTATCTGAGGGCAGATTCTATCAACAGCCTTTAGCCCAGTACTTGTGAGACAGTCATGAAAAACACTTTCTCTTCCTCTCTTTGTCTCCTTCTTCCATTTTTTTGTCTTTGCAGGTTCGTTCAGTGGGAAGATTGAAGAGAGAGCGTTCCATGAGTGAAAACGCTGCTCGTCAAAATGGTCAATTGGTCAGAAATGATTCAATGTGAGTAGAGATCTGGGATGCAGTGACTTAAGGGCAATTTGATTATGTTTTCTTTTCTCTTTCCTATCCTCTGCTTTTCCTGTTGATGTTTGGTACATTCATTTCTAACACTGAATCCCTGGTAAGTGACAACAAGTTTGAACATTCTAGAATTGGGAGATGTTTTCTGAATAACTAACTTTTTAACCTTGTTTTTTGTGCAGTTGGCTGACTACATTTACAGTATAATCTTACCCGTTCTCTTAGTAGTTTGGGATCTTTTTTTATTTGTGCTTTTGCTATTTTTTGCTATGAGTTGCAGATCACAACTTTGGCTCAGCTGCTTTTCCATGTAACTTCTATTTTTCTGCCTGTAACTTAAGAGATGATCAGATCATGATTTTGTATGAAATACTTTCTCTGAAGTTTTCAAGTTATTTTTTCAAGAAATTGAGTTCTTCTCTATATGTCAAAGATGTCCCCACTTTTGTGTGATCCATTAAATAAGAGCAATGAAATTGGTGTAGCCTCATAATTACATAAATTATATTTTTGACAGTAGAGAAAACTACTTATTTGAAATCTATCAATATATTTTCATATTGAGAGGCTAGATAGTGGCAGATGCATCCACACCCAATAAAAAGGGGTATGTGGAAACATTGTAATCATGTACATTTCATCCCCATTTCATGAAATTTAATCGAATATTTAAATAGTTAAATTTTTATTAGACTTCAGTTTTTCATATAGCATTCAGGAAACATCATATTGAAGCCTACTCTGTGTCTCCTTTACCATTCATGTGGAGTCTTTGAGTTCTGAAGCTTTTTTTAAAAAGTTTGAATAACTTTTTTTTCACCATGGTATAAAACACAACCAGCTGGCTGTGTTTGTTTGTTTTTCTTTTCCTTTTTTAATCATTGCAGTTGTGCCTTGTATTCCTTGTACTATTGTCTAAAAATGCCACATCTGTGTTCTAATTAGAATTAGGAATGTGATTGTTGGATCTAAACAAATGTGACTTGGATAATAAGCGTATATATTATATGAAATATGTGCTAGCTCTTCATTCTGTTCAGCTGTAAAGATCACAGTTTCTAAAGTATGCTGAATTATTGACAGAACCTTATTTGAGTAATTGTAGGCTTACATTCTTGTGTTTGGGTGGGTCCAATGTACTTTCCTCCACAAACAGTAGAAGAACCCATGCTTTGCAGGCTAAATTCAAGTCACATTAAACCCTTTAATTAAAAAGAGAGCCCTGTCAAAACATTTTGCCTCTTAGAGGATATTTAACCCTTGCTTATCTTGCCATCTTGATCTAATTTTACATTTTGGCTGGCCTGACAGCCAAATATCATTCTACACTGTCCACTCCTATGTCTCAATAAATCTCCATCTAACCTGGAGATTAATCTGCAGAATCTATTGTAAATACAATTTGTATAACTAATGCAGCCATTTAAATAGCACACAGCCATTTAAAATATTGTCTAGACTAGAACATAGTAGCAGAACCATAGCCTGGAACACTGTATTTTTAAATCTTATTCCCCATCCACTCTGGCCAGAAAAACTGTTTATATCATGTTTAAACTAGTCCTGCTAACCTAGTATAATTCCGAGCATAACTAGGGTGTTAAAATGATTCTTATGCACGTCTGGCTTTTTAAAACAGGGAATGGGAGAGTTAGACTTTTCTATTCTGCTTTTTAACATTTTCTGGAAGCGCATTGTACCTCGAATAGCCATAATACTGTACAGATCAGGACTGATATTTTCAAAGGAATTTAAGGGGAATTAAGCACTCATCTTCTACTGAAGGTCAATGGGAGTTGAGTGCCTAACTTTCTTAAGCTCCTTTGCAAATTGCAGCTTGATCTTTTATCTTTTCCTCCAAAATATCACAAATTTATGGCAGTTGACTTTGTGGAGTCATTGTGCGACGTCAACTGCCACAGTGATGAATGAGTGATTCTATAAAAATGTGTATTAAATACCTGACTTTTAACAGAGACAGTATTTTGGAATTAAGATGGACTGCTAGTTTGTGTGCATTTCATTACATGTGTTGTAAGAGTGACAGAAATAAAAATCTTCAAAGGGGTAGCCGAGTTAGTCTGTACAGGATAAACTTAAAAAACAACAAATAGTCCGGTAGCACTTTAAAGACTAACAAAACATGTAGATGGTATAATGAGCTTTCGTGGGCGCAGCCCCAAAGCTCATGATACCATCTACATGTTTTGTTAGTCTTTAAAGTGCTACCGGACTATTTGTTGAGAAATAAAAATATTCTTGGAAGATCTATCCCGGATTTGAGGGAAGGAGTTGGTGCTGCTCCTGATTGTCATATGGGGATGGTGGAAGAGAGTTGACAGATGTTGCTGAATGTGTTGTCATCTACCTTCTTGTGAACCTATTGCATGTAATAGCTGTCATGATACTTCGTAATGGGATTGGGGTTGAACAGTGCCGGTTACAAACATTTGAGAATCTAACTGTAAGGACCAGTTGACATGGTAATGACTAGGCACTAGTTGGTACAGTAACTAACTGTGGGGCAGCAATTATGATGATTCTCTAAATTACCATCCATTTATTTATAAGGACTCTTCTTTAAGAGAATCACAATTATTATTCATGGTTGCACAGATCAGATACTGTCCCAAGAAATAAAATGACACGGTTCCAGTCACTCTTCTCAACTAAGGACTACACGTAAGCCTGTCTGTTAATTACAATACATGAAAATCAAGAGTATTTCTAATTATGTAGCTCTCTGCACTACTAATCTTATTAGAATGTCTATAATTCAATGCATAGTTCTTGAAATAGTTCTTAGTATGCTGAGTACCTGGCTTATACCTGTGATTCTGTTGCAGGATTTCTCAAACTTTACACGTTGTTGCTCTTGTAAGGTACAGGGGAGAGAAATACTTGGGCTTGCATTAGTGGGAACTCTCTCATAGTTTAAGTGGAGGCAGAAGTTAAGAAGGGAGTCTCCACTAAAAACATAGTTGCAAAGCAAAAAAGAGAATATGTTCAATGTATGGACCTTCTTCATCATTTCTGCTTACTTGGGGAAACAGCTTTCCTTTTGTTATTACCATCTGATACTAAATTCAAGGATTTATTACTTTTGGTTCTAAACCAAGTGATCCAGCAAGAATATGCAGGAGAGGAGAATATTTATTTATTTATTTACATATTCTCTCCTTTTCCTGGAAGGAGGCTGGCAACTGCTCAGGGAGAGTAACCTCACAGTTTGAGAAATGCTGTTCTTCTGGCAACGTGTGGGGGAAGAAGATGATGATGTTTACATTTGAGAAATGAGAACATGTGGTTAACTCCTAATACATCTTAATTAATCTGTGTTAAAACTATCTAGTCACCCTGATTAGCTAAAAATCTATTTACTGGAAATTTGTTCCTTTAGAAGCATAAGTCAAATCGAAATCTGACTAACAAGATATCTCTACTGGCATTCCTGCAAATGCTGTTAAACCATACATATTAAATATTTTACAGTGTAGCCAAGCTCTGCTACAGTGCATTGTTTCAATCATTTCCCATCTTGTTCAGTTTCATCCAGGTGCACATCTTTCACTTAGATGTTTAAGCAGCCTGTAGTTACAAACTTGCTAGAATGCTTCATGAAAATGCCTCTTGTGAAATCTCTGCAGCAAAATAGTATTCAGTCACAAAAACAGAAAAGACAAAAAAGGGTCAGGGAAAGCTTTTGTAGATAGTACAGTAGCTAGAGTCCTCCTACCCAAACTTCAAACCCTTACACACACCCAGCATGCTTCTGCACCCTACCTGTCACCCAGACTCTGCACCCTCACCCCTAGCCCACACTCTCCCTCCCATACTCCCACCTTTAGGCCACTCCTGCACCCAACCACTCACCCACAACCCGCACCCTCATCCGCAGCTCAGCAGCGATCACAGAAGTGGGGTTAACTAGGAATATTAGATAGCGTGTAATTGAATAGTTGTGTAAATGCATCAAATTTTAGTGGTTACACGACTATTTGATAGCCCCCGGAGATGAGGCTGACAGCCATTGTGCTCAGACCCCACTCCTGGGGGGCCCCCTGCCACCCTGCACAGCTGTCTCTAATAGAGCGGGGTGGTAGGCGGGACCTGGTCCAAGAATATTTTTAAACTGGCTTCCTGTGAAGACCGGCTCCTGTCTGCTGCTACCTCTGATACAGACAGCAGTGCAGGGTGGCTGCAGCCCGTCTGGCGGGGGGGCGGAAGGGTCCGAGCTCCCTGCGGACAGAGGCTGCTCCACAGCAGCAGCCTCTGTCCGTGGGGAGCTTGGACCCCCCCGTGGACAGGGGCTGTTTCTGCAGAACAACCTCTGTCTGTGGCGAGCCCCGGCCACCGTGGACAGAGACTGCTTCACGGCAGCCTCCTCTGCCCCCCGATAGAGGCAGCAGCATGGAGGGGGGAGGACAGGTGACACTGCAGAGCTGGTGCTGGGGGGAGCCAGCTTTTAAGGAGGCAGCAAGGGGGGCAGTTGGTGGGTCAACAGAGCCGGCACTCATGGAGAGCCAGCTTAAAAGCCGGCTCGCGCATATCAGCTCCCACCTGCCCCCTTCACCTTCTGCGCTGCTGCCTCTGGGAGCATACAGATGCAGTGCTCCCCACAGGAACTGGCACCCACCCCCCTGATACAGAGGCAGCAAGGGAGGGTATGCGTGTAGTCAACAGGATTAACCGATAAACCTGGGTTTATTAGTTAATCGTGTAGTCGTCTATGCATTGGCATCCCTAGAGTTAACACAATTCAGTTCTCTCTTTCTGTTTTCATATACAATTCATTTTCTGCCCCTGAAACTTCAAGCTGTATCTGCATAATAGTTACCAAGCTTGGTCAGAATCAATATGGAAGGGTTTCTCTTACACTGATTATCTAGTTTAGAAGGATATATAAATTGACAAATTGCCTTTGTGGGGAAAACTTTCTTAAGAATTCTCTTCCTGTTCTGTAGTTTCAGTCCTATCCAAAAACAAATACATTTTATTACTTGAATAATCTCTGAGACTGTTCTTACGAGCAGCCTATAAAGCAGCCCTCACTGTGGCTCATTGAACTGGACATAGTATAGTGGACTAGCAGTTATATTAAGGATTAGGAGTCATGTAGCTCTGGATTCTATTCTCAGCTGATTTAGCTTGCTCTGTGATGTTATAGAAGTAACTTAATCTCTCTGATCATCGGTTTTACTCTGTTAAATTGAGTGATAATATTTACCCACTCTGTAAAGCCATTTGATGTTCTCAGAGATAATTCAGACAATTGTATAGCATCGATAAATTGATGGTATACAAATTCAGGCAGCTCGTTCTTGTTGAGAGCTTCAATTTATTCAGTACAGCTGTTTAATGCAAAATGTCTACTAGAAGTACAATATGCTGTTTCTATTCAGTAGTTCCCTTAACAAAAGCTTTTGTATATAGATGACATTACTGTGGTGTTTAGTATTATAGCCTTGAGCGTAAGGGGAGACTAGAGGGAGGCCTGCAGCATTCTGCAGTTTGTAGTATGTCCAGCCTCCATATTTGTTGCCATTTCCAAGCTATCGTCCATTGTTTAATGCTCTTGTACATTTTCTGGTTTTTTCTATTCACTATTCTGCATTTTAGTTCTTAAGATGGATTGATAGATAACCAAAATATTGTATTTTGTTTTAGTCTACCAGCAATATGGTTACAAAATTATTGTAGCTTAAGAATTTGGAGGGTCTTTTGTTTCCCCTGCTGATTCCACCATCCTACTAAAACTGTGGTGGGTTTTTTTGTTAGGGTCAAGGGAAATGAGGGTTAATATGAAGTACCCTGTACCTTGATACCTTCCCTGTCTCCTGTAACTCTGCAAATTCAAACTGGGAAATGATATCCAAAGAATTTACTTGAGGGGCAAGATCTTCTTGCCTGCACCTGTTCCCTGCCTCTTTAAGTTTTTCCAATGGATATTTATAATATGTAGTCGCAGTGCAAAGCAGGATAAGATGGTATTGTCATGACTAATGCTTTTAATCACAAAAGTAAAAGTAATCTTAAGTATGGAAAAAGGAAGGCATGGCGTGGGGGGAGGGGTTTCGAGTGCAGAAGAATACAGACAAAACAATAAAATGGTAAGTTTGTTTCTATTTCTGTAAATTCTTGCCTAAGCGCTACATCACCAAAATCTCTTGAAAATAAATATCTTCCAATATACACCATTTTGGTTATTGTCCATCAAGCCCCAAGGTAATTTATTATTTCTGAACAAAAGCTTAGTTTACATCTGAAGCTATCACATCTCAAGATACTGTGAAGTAGAAGTAAAAGTAATTACTCATCTCATGAAGACATAAGGATGTATCTTTGGAGTGGGGATCAGAAATCCAGCCTTCGCATTCCTGTTGACCCTCTGGCTTGTGCTGTCACTGCTGTGAGTGGACTGATGGACAGTATGATGCTGACCCTCCTTTTCAATACAGGTGGGTTTTGTCCCACCTTGTGTTTTAATCTCCGCACCAGCTGAACACTCCTTCCACAATCTAAGAATAACTAAACAATAAAAAACTCATCTAGCTAAGGAAGGATCAAAACATTAAGTATACTGATTTCTACCATTAACACTTCACTTAAGTTTCCTGGAACACAAGCAAAAAAAATCAGAAAGATTGGTACTCAAACTTAGAATATTGTAGAAATAAAGCAGAAACAATTCACAAAGATCACAGGAACATCCAGTGTTGGTCATGAGCAATCGGCTTGGAGTAAAAGCCATCTCAGAGTTCGAAAGAACACAGTGAATTAGGCTTTTTCAAACATAATTATTTGGTTACCAATATAAAAAGAAGGAATTCATGCAAAACAAGCATGTCATGATTACTTAAATTTGTGTTTATCTTCCTTAAATATCTTGGTGTAAAGGCCTATAAGGATAATGGAAAGCTAATAAGAGGACTACATGTGCAACTCAAAGTTATTTTATCAGAATTTAGTAGTGTCCAGCAGAGATGTTTGTAAAATAAATCATGTCCAAAAAAACCTGTAATGTTTAAATTTTAAACTCAGTTCTCTTCTCTTTAATAGAATGATCAGAATTTCATTTCATATCCTTCATCATCTTTGGAAAATTAATTTTGTAGTTTTATTTTAACTTCTTACAGTTAAATCTTGGTAACTTAGCAGTCAGACACAGGCAAATCATAATACTACTGTAATCTTGCTCTTTTATTGTTAAACGTGAGATACTTTACTTTTTTTTTTTTTTTTTTTTTTTGCTTCAACAAATATGGAAGTATGCCAGGTTGACATGGTTCCATTAATACATAGTTCTCTTTAAGTAATACTTCAGAAGAGATTATGGGTAGGATTTTCAAAAATGTCAAATGTTGGCCTATCTCGGCTCCCATTGACGTCAGTGAGTCTGAGAACTTCTGAAAAAAAACACCCTAAATATCTGTACCAAAATCATAGTTTTGTGTAATGTAATTTGCATTTGATTCCTAAGATCATAAACAAATATAATTGTGACTCCATCTACTACTTTTTTTGACAGTGTTTACCTGGTATTGGTGAGCAAAGGGTAAGATCAAATGGAATCAGCTTAGACTTTGGAACTGGGGCTAGCTGAAGAAGTTCTTTATTTAAAATCTGACAACAGTGTTTTTCTCTTCATTTGCTATGCACAAACAGTGTGACACCATCACTACAACAGGCTCGTGTCTATCCTCATATGTTACCTGAAGATGGATCTAATATTTACTCTGCTCGTGGCATTTTGTCGCTTATCCAGTCTTCTACTCGTAGGGCTTATCAGCAGGTCTTGGATGTGCTGGATGAAAATCGCAGGTGATTGGCCATCAGTGATTCTGCCAGCTCTTGCCGCTGCTTTTTTTTTTTTTTTTGCTGCTCCTTTTTAGTGGAGTGTGGTTTCTGTTTACTAAATAATATGGGATGGCATTACTTTGCTTGGCTTTCTTTTGCTTTTTTTTTTTTTTATAAATAACTTAATTGTCCAAAATTCACATTTCATAAGGCTATATTATCTGGTACCTTGCTTCAATCTAATATAGCATTTAAAGAGGTATGTTTGATTTCTATTTCTTTTCACATAAAAATCAAAATAGGAGAGGGTAATCTGGTGATTAGAAGGCTTTGCTTATGTGCTGTTTGCAAATTGTTAATTTGTTAGATGTTTTCTGTAGTTTTTTGGCAGTCCAAATGATGTTGGATCACAAGTCTTTAGGCTTCTTATAACATCCTTGACCTTTCTGTTGCTGAGTGTTGGAACAAATCAATAAGATTGGACTGACGTTGCCATGATTTAATGGAAATAATGTGAAGGAGCAAGTTGGAAACTTACTTAAGATAATTCACAACCCATATTTTTCCAAACAATATTTTTGGAAAAAATGTTAGGAGATTTTTTTTTATCTATGAGAGTTATTATTCTAAACAGTATATAAGTTAATTATGTAACTGATTACTTCATTTTTATCTACGTGTTGTGCTCAAATGATAGGTATTAACTGAATCGCTATTGAAATACTTTCTGGATGATATTCTAAGAACTATTTTTTCAGTACTTCCTTGGTGACCATCTTATTGAGACGTATACTACTGTAATATATTTTACACTTTTATAGATAAGCTGGTTTATCAAGAGGTAGTTATTTGGCCAAAATTAGCCCATTTGTGTCACTGTGCACTGAATTTGATCCTTTACCCTTAATGCGTTAATACTGTAAGATTGACGCATCAAACAATGTAACATCAATTATAAAGGCTAATGTGACAATAATTTATCAAACTTAATCTTACTTTAATGGGCTGTATATTAGAGATGTATTCGTAAGTTGCTCCCAGTTCCTGAGGAATTGACCCTAAAGCACTGTGGAATTTTTGGAATAGCATTTTTGCATTGCAATTTTCTGCACCAGGGAATTCTTTAAATTCTGCCTCTTGTCCTCTTGATTTTAACATCCCAGTGAAATGTTACTGTAATATTCCCTGGTGTAGATAAGACTTAAGTTAAGCTGTTTCTTTCCCATTCATTTTGGTAAGGCATTGTGACTGTCAAACCAATCTTATTGTATCTGATCAGTATTCAAACTTACCCACCTATAGCTCAGTACAGTTGTCAGTGTGGTCATAGTGCATCTTTCTAAAGATGATGTGATTGTGCAGAACTTCAGACTTGTTGGTCTTATGTTCAAAGAGTGAGATTTTCAAAGAGGCTAAAGGGATTTAATTAGATGCCCAGTTCCCATTGAATTCCACTGAGTTGGGCACCAGTGACTTCCTTAGCTTCCTTTTGAAACCCAATCCATAATTTTCACCAAGATTTTATCCCTTGTCCAACAATTTGGTGGATAGTAATGACTTAACAATTTCATGTCCATATCATGAAAAGTTTAAACATAACTGCAATTTCTTTAGTTTTGCAAAGAAAACTATCAAGTAAAACTATCAAGTAAAGCAGAGTTAACTCTTCAAGCCTATGGAAAAAAATAACACTTAAAAACATATAGCATATAGAACACACATACAAAATATGTGGTGAAACTCTGTCCCCATTGAGGTTAAACAGAGGTTTCCTTTTGACTTCAATAAGGCATAATTTCACCCATAATCTTTTGGATTTATGGAGAAAATAGAACCTTACCCATAAACATCTGATAAGTTTCCAAGTCTCTGAAAGTTTCAGAGAACAGCCTTACCGTTTCTGGATTTTATTTTGATTTTTACATATTTCTTTATGGTAATTCCTAAAGGAAACTGTAGACTATTATTATCCACCTACAGTTTTGGTAGGGTTCAAATATAAAACTATTGTTGGGTTATGAGCATGATCTTTTTTTCTTTAGACCAAACATATTTTCAGATGTATAGTTCTTCCAGACCATTCTGTGGCTAAAGTGGGAATGTGAAATTTGGATAATAAACATGCATGATTGCAAAATAGATATATATTTTAAATGTTTCAAACTGTCTTCCTTTGCTCTATGTAGCATAGTGTTCCCTATCTATTTCCAGGTGTATCTGTTCTTATTTTAATATTAACAATATTACTTTTGTTATTTGGTGTCCTTGGAAGAGATCTTTTCCAAACAAGTATATTTTGATTTTTCTATTTACTGGAAATGCTCTTTGGTCTGGTTTTGGGTTGCTTTCCTGTTTCAAAATATTGCCAATTTATGTCCTAGTTTAGTAAAATTATTGAGGTTAGTTTTATACAATTGTAGCTGAGGAATTATTCTTAGAGTTTTGTAACTATTACTAACCTATTAGACTATTTAAATTGAATATAGAATTTAATTCTCACTGTTTATACTTTCTATTTACTCTGCATTTTATTCAGCTTGGACCATGAAAATAGGTCAGTTTCATTTTCTTTTATAGTGAGTCTTCACTTTCAGGTTCTCCTGCAGTAATGTCTGTTTTGTTTTTCCAAAGTTATATGGGAATGTTTAAATTTTCAGTGCAACCAGATTTTTTAGTTAAGTTTTGAGAAACCTTTTTAGTAGTAGTGCAACTTAAGCTTGGGACCTAAAACTAGTGTCCCTTTTAGGTTGACCTGTGTTTATAACAACACACCTTAAAATGTTGGTAGCACCTCCATACTTAAGTTAGAGCTGAGATTAGTACTTGGATCAAAATTAAAATTACTCTTTCCCATTCTTTTGTCTTTGTATTTGGACCAATAACTTTTCTGTGGGAAATTAATTTTTCTATATAATTTCAAGTTAAATATTTGTTAACATTTTCCAGAGGAGGCATTTTAAAAATGTTCTGTCTTTGAAGTTCAGCTCTATTTTTCATACACTTCTTTGGGATCCTTTATAGTCTGGCTAAACAACCACTCTGTTGCAGATGCCAGACATAACATGCCCACTCTACATCTCAGACACAGGCTGCTTTTGAAATGTTTAAATTGAACAAACAGTTGCTCACCTTATTTGGCATCACTGTTTTTGTGAAGCTAGGATTAGCTGACTGAACCATTTGGATGCAAGATCTGAGAGGAGACCGTGGAGGGAAGAGTAAATGGGATTCTGAGGTGCATGCCAAGTTGAGTAGAGCTTTGTGAATTGGGTAATGTTTGGGAAATGTGGGGTTGACAAGTAGAGGTTTTATGGAGCAAAGGGGGTGGTATTTAGAGCGGGGAGTTGTAGTTCCATGACTATGAAAGTGGCAAAACATCAGGGTAGTCTTCACTGCATTGTAAACCCAGAGTTTGAATTGAGATTCAAGCTTAACCCCATTCCATCTATACACAAATTGCACTAACCCAGGACTCAGAGGGTACGTCTAGACTACAGGGTTTTGTCAACAGAGGCTTTGTCGACAGATACTGTCGACAAAGCTTCTGTCAACAAAGAGCATCTAGACTACATCCAGTTCTGTCGACAAAGCAAGCTGCTTTGTCGACATGAGAGCGTAGACGTAAAGGACAGTGTAGATGCAATAACACCTTCTGTCGACAGAACTCTGTCGACAAAAGGTGTTATTCCTCGTAAAATGAGGTTTACCGCCATCGACAAAACTGCCGAGTTCTGTCGACGTTATGTCGACAAGTACCCTGTGGGGGTAGAGGAGCGAAACCTCAGTCAAGCCAGGATTCTGGTTCAAATCCTATTGCTTTGCAGTGTGGATGCTGTGTCATTGGATTCATGCTTTGGAAATCCCAGAAAGTATCTCTCAGTCTAATTTCTTTGTCCTCTGGACAGACAAGTTGGAGAACAGTCAAGTTTTTCATCACATTGCACCATGAACTATGGGCTAGAGTGGCCACATATTAGGAGAGAGCTAGAGTGTCTGAGAGAGAAGTGATGGATCTCTGGCCTCTATAATGCAGTGTAGACTAAGGATGTTACATGGTGGTTATCTAGCTAATCATAGCACTGCGGCTCTGCATTTTAAATGTAGTAACAGCCACTAGGCTCTTGCACCTCTGCATGTTAAATATAGGTCTGAGCAATGACTCCTGTTCCCTTCCCCCTCATTGCTGCTTCTCATTGAGGCTTTTGAAATGTAGCAAGATCCCTACAGGGTTCGTGCTACGTTTCAAAGGCTGAAGCACTGCAGTGGGAACTGGCGCGAGCGGGGACTGCTTGAGTCCCTGCTCATGCCGTTTACCCACTGTGCCTCTGCCTTCCCTGCCCCTCGCAGAGACGCTGCTGGTGGAAACTGGCTTTTAAGCTGGCTCCCCTGAACACTGGCTCCTGCTCCCCAACCCTGCTGCCTCTCTCTGGCTCCGTCTACACTGTCAGGTTGTTGGGGAAGAGGAAATGCAAATGAAGCGCTCATTAGCATTTCTCGCGCTCTCATTTGCATATTCTCTTCTGATCCTTTTTGCGGAAGAGGTTTTTGCGGAAAACGCGGTGTAGAGGGGGCCATTTTGTGCAAAAAAACCCTTTTGCGCAAGAACCCTTATTCCTCCATTTTTTGAGGAATAAGGGTTCTTGCGCAAAAAAGGTTTTTTTGTGCAAAATGGCCCTGTCTACTCTGCGTTTTTTTCCACAAAAACCTCTTCCGCAAAAAGGATCAGAAGAGAATATGCAAATGAGAGTGTGAGAAATGCTAATGAGCACTTCATTTGCATTTCCTCTTCTGCAAAATCCTGAGAGTGTAGACGGAGTCTCTGATAGAGGCAGCAAGGGGGGCAGAGCGACTAATCGAGTCACTACTCGACTATCTGATAAGCTTATGCTTATTGGCTAGTCGACTAGTTGTTTACATCCCTAATGTAGATACTGGAACCCCAGGCTGGGGTCCAGAGTTCAACAATTCATAGTCTGGAGTTACAAATGAGCGTAGATGCTCAAGCCTTAGGTTAACAAACCAAGGTTCTGCTAACTCAAGTTCTACTAGCCCTGGACTGACGTTGCAGTGTAATCTTACCCGTAATGTCTCTGCCAAGGTATTAGCACATTTTGTGTAGAAAGGAGCTTCGGGAGAGAGCAGCTTTAGTGGTCCACCTGTACTCTGTCAGCTCACATCACAGAGGAGCTGTATTGTAAGCAATTAATCAGAGCAGAGCTTCTCACCCAACCCACCTCCAGCTCTCCTGTGGCCCTGCATCATTCCCTCCTCAACTTGCTCCCCCCAAGATTTACAGATCAAACTTAAGGCACTCAGGCCTGCAAACCAGCACTGGTGGATCAGCATGCTGTTGCTACTTTTCTGTGTATAGAGTGAGGACATGGATTTCCAGGGATATCAAACTAGAACCTTGAATGATCACTACTTTCTCTGTGGCGTGGTAAATTACAGGTGATTCTTCTACCAAACCAGTTTGCACAGGAATTTAATTCACTTGCAGATTTATGTGTCATTTGACCTGGATGGAAAAACTAAGGCCCAGATTTTGAAAGGTATTTAGGCCTTGCTGTGCTCAACATTGCAAGGCTGAAGTTAGGCATTTAAGCTCCGAATGTAGTTAAGTGTTGCAGTACTGAACAGATTAACATCCAACATCTGGGCCTTAGAGATTTGTCCCCAATTAAATAAGTAGTAAATCAACTTGTTAGTTTGGATTAGAATTTATGGTGTTGTAGCTCTCACACTCTAGCGCCCCCCCTCCCCCCCCCCCAGATAGCTACATACTAGAAAAATCCTCTAGAAGGGGAGTCTGCGTTAGATCAGTTAGATAACAAGGTTTTGCAGATGCTGCAGAAGTAAATTGTCTCAAATTATTATGTAGGCCAAGAATCTTCTGAAAAATTTTCAGAATAATGACAATAGCCAAAACGATTCTAGGTGGGATAAGAAATGAGTAAGAGATATCAAAACTCATGCTTCAGAGTGTAAACTAACCCCTCACTGCCTGGAGTGGAAAAACTTCTCCTCTGTCAGTCTGTTCCACGGTTGCCCATTACAGGGTTTTTTACAGTTTCTTCAGAAGTATCTAGTTCTGGCCTCTGTCAGCACAGGATACTGCACTAGATGGAACACTGGGCTGATGAGGAATGACAGTTCCTATGGTTTTATAAACTTATTAAATAAATTCTGTGTTCTGAAGAAGAAATATTAGAACCTTTAAATTATAGTTATCAAATACAACAGACCTCCTTTTGGGGAAGAATGCTAACCTGTTGTGTTCATTTTGGTTTCTTTTGTAAAATAACTTTCTGCACTGATTTTACTTTCTGCTGACTAGTATTTGGAATATGTTATAGAAACTTTTTTTTAATTTTGAATAAGGTGGGTTTATTGCTGATAATACTGATCAGAGCCAGGCCTAGTGCAGATAAGCACAGTGCAAGGTTTTCTGCACAATCCTGCTTGTGCATCTCAATCTTCTTCATCTTGAAATAAAACTACTGATTGTGAGGTTTTTGTGTGATCATCTGTGCACACTGCTGCTCACTTCTACTCCTTCAGAAAATGTTCTCTCAGCCTTCTCAGCACCAGATCTGTGGGCTGCGTGTTCCTCTTGTCCTCACATTTCTGCTTAGGTCATCATACCTGGATTCTTTAGTCTTACTATACAGCAGTGGTCACCAACCAGTAGACTGGGCTCTATTGGTAGATATTGGAACCTTTGACAGATGATCCTGAGAGGTTTGGCCGGGAGGCTGTTAAGTGCCGCCACTTCATCTGCCCCTCTCAGCACTGTTGCGCTGCTCCTGTCCTCAGCCTTGGAGGTGCCTCTCACCCCTGGGAGCCTCTTTCTTGCTGGGCAGAGCACAGGAAGAAGAGGAAGGGGAGTGCTGATGTCAGGGTGCCCCTCCATCCATCCTGTACCTCATCTTTACAGAACAGAGGGGGGTAAGGATGGAGAGTATTTGTTGGCTGCTTTTGGGAGTGGTGCAGGGCCAGGGTAGGGGTGAGCCTCTCTTAGCCCCCTGCATCACCATCCAGAAGCCACCTGTGGTAAGTGGTGCCCAGCTGGAGCCTGCATTCTGAATCCTGGCCCAGTTCTGAATCCCTCCTGCACCCCAAAACTCTGCCCTCAGCCTGATAAAAGTGAGTGAGGATGGGGGAGGGAGGAAGGAGTGAGCAGGGGTGGGGCCTTGGAGAAGGGGTGTGAAGGAGGCAGGGCAAGGGTGTTTGGGTTTGAGGTAGATCCTGGATTGCACTTAAATTCAAGAAGTGATCAGCTTAAAAAGGTTGGAGACCACTGCTATACAGCCTTGTATATGATTGGGACTAGCATGTCATGCAGATGTCTGCAGCTGCCACTAATGAGATAAGAGTGAAAAACAGAGATCCCAAGCCCTTAGAAAAGTGATTACACATCATAGATATTACAGTTATAGCCTCATTTGAGAGATGCCAAATGTCCACAACTCCTGGGTAAGTTATGAGGCATTGTGGGTGCTCAGCAGTTCTGGAAATCAGGTCCTTTGTGTTTGTTGAGCAGCCATGAGAGTACTAGGCACAATTGTTGCAACCTGGGATGCATTGGCTCTTCAATTTCTGCTGAGATAGAGCTGAAGAGGACAGAAAGGAAAGAGTTAACTAAAGAAATAGGTAGGTAAGAAAGATAGTAAGTGAATGGGTAAAGAGGGGGACCTAAGGTTGTTTCCCATTATTAGAATTTTAAAAGCCTGTGTCAAGAACTCTTATTCATAGACTTGTTTCTCAAAAGCATATATTCCCCTAAATTAGTCTATACCATCAAGAATTACTAGGTTGTTACAATAGCTGCATACTTTTATTGTTAGTGCTATATTAAATAAAAATAATGTAATATGGGATATTTTGAAAATACAGCTTACAAACTATTAACTAGATATTATATTGTATTGAAATACCATACAATATAATTGAAAATATTTTGACATTTCTTTGTCCTTATTTTCTTTTGTTGTACCTCTTCTCTGTGTTTACAATGTTTCCTGCTTCTGTCTTGTGCCTTCTGTCTACAATAACCTGCCGTAGGCCTGTGTTACTAGGTGGGTCAGCTGCTGCCACTTCCTCTAATCCTCATCATGACAACATCAGGTAAATGTATTTCTTTTTAGCCAAGGTGAACTAATTTAGACTTTAAAACTCCATGACTTAATTGTTCTTGATTACTGAATCCCAGAATAGTTTTAGGGCCACTTATGCCAAAACACTTGATCAGCATCCTTTCTGCACAGAGCAGTATTTTTCAGAGTGGTCTGCAAAACCGTTTTGAGAAACCTATTAGCTGGCCACGCTGGTTTGTTTATTTTTGGGCTCCATGGCCGTGGTGCCAGTAAATAAACAAAGTGGCGTGGCCAGTTAACAGGTTTCTCAAAGTGATTTCGCAGACCGCTTTAACACTAGCATAGAGAGATGTTCTATAGGGCCTGACTCTATGCCCATCATAATCACTAGCGCAAAGCTCTCACTAAGGTTCAGATCCATACAAATGTTGTAAGCTTTAGAAGTTAGTTTCAATATGTCAGTTGAAGCTTTTAATTTATAATAGAAACACATGTGATAGTACTTTCATTAGGACTCTGACCTCTGCTTTTCTCTGAGGAAGGTAAAAAGTTGGTGTGAAGCTAACTAGTATCTGAAGTGTGTCTAAACAGGAAAATATAGAAGTTTTCAGTTATGTGCCTCTTACTGTTTTGTATGGGGTTGCCCACATCCTTTGTACTGTAAGTGAGTAAAAACCTGATTTATGTTCTGATGGGTAAGAGTTTCAGAAATAAAGCTTTCTTTCTGCACATTATGTAAATGTCACTTTCTTCTACCTCCCACTCTTTACCATGTCTGCCATCTCCCCAAAGTACACATCCTGAATATACGAAAGTTATAAAGATTTTTAAAAACTGACTAAGGTAGCAACTCCTTTTTCTTTTAAATAAACATTAGCTTTAAAACAACTTTTTTTTAAAACCGGTATATAAAAAGAACCCATATCGCCAAGTCCAGATCCATACAGATCATTCTTCTGTGTTGTCTTAGGAATTTATAACTTTCATAATAATCATGAATCATTTCTGGCTCTGCTAGTATAGATGGTTACAATCTGGGTCTAGTATTTGGAAGAGGATTGGGGGCTGGTGAGGTCATAGTGATATATTTGCAATAAACTTAGCATAAGTGCTGCAGTCTGAGGTTGGAGTACCCCTACCTCACTGGAGTGATGGACCTATTTACAATATGCCAGTTGAGGAGATGGATTGAACCAATTAGGTTTCAGCCAGCTCTGAAGGACACAGTTGTATTGCCAACAGACTTGTCTGTAAATGATCTGGTAGGATTTTTTATATGCTCCTTTTTTTTTTTCTTCATTGATACAGTAGCCCCTAAAAGTTCTGCCGTTCCCCAGTTTCTCTCTCACAGGTCACTGGGCTTATGAATGACCTGTGACAAATTTAGCAAAGGAAGTTGACTGGAGCAATTGTAGTGGAAAGTCTGAGTGATTGATAACATGAAAATGCTATGCCACAGCTATGTAGGAAGCCAGAAAAAGGCTTTTGCATCACCACAGCATTAGGAAATTATACCATGTGGAACCATTTAATATAGGTTGCTACCACCTGGCTGCAGAATCAAGTCTTTGCTGGCTGAGAATGATGTCAAGTTTCTGTATATATAAATTTGCTCCAGTGCAGGTAGAGCTTTCTACCTCTGTGGCATAACTCCACATTAATCCCCACATGGCAATGCTGTTATCTTTGAATTCAAGCCAGTGTCACTTCCTGCAATTCTAGAAGAGTGGAGGGCAGATGGACCTATGGGGAATGTGTATTTTTTTTCTCTCCAGGCTCTAGCTAGGTAAAATGTGATGATTCATTAGAGATTATCCCTTCAGAAGAGCTCAAGGACAGTCCCCCCCCAAACTCTGGTTTAGGGGGCTGTGCGGAGTTCTTTTTTTTCATGAAGTCTGCCCAATAAAGATAAAACAAAATTGTACTCAACACATCTATAGGTACTGGTTATCTCTGAGAGAGGAACATTGAATTCAAATTTGGCAGAAAACTTAGATCGTAGAAAAATCTACTATATATTTGAGAGTGAGTTTGTGAAAGTGTCTGTCTGTCCGTTCAAGAATTCCTACTAAATGGTAAGAGCTAGGACCACCCTATTGAGTATGCAGCTTCCTCTTCTTGTAACTTAAAGCAAGATAAGGGTTTGGTTGTTCCAGGAAAATGAAATGTTCTGGAATAGGATTACTTCTCATCAAACCAAACAGAAAAGAGACAATCACCAGCCAGGTGAAAAAGGCTGACTGGGGGCATGCTCTCCCCATCCAGGACTGCCACAGCTCTGAGCCTTCCACCCTATAGGTGCCCTTTAGGGAGGGCGGGGTGGTAGGCTGACGGTCACTCACACCTCCAGATTCCTGCAAGGATATTGCTGGCTGTTCCTCTTCATCAGAGTGTGAGGGGAAAGTGCACAGTTTACTGCATTCCTCACTCTGGCTGGGGAACCATGGGGCAGACGAGCCTGGACCTGCCCGAGCCAGAGGACATGCATCCCTCCCCTGGCTATGCCTATTGGTGCAGCAGTGGCTACAAAGAGGCGCTTGTCACCTGGCCCCAAGCTGCTGTGATGACAAAGGGCTGGGGTAGTCCTCTCTCCCCAAAGCAGCCTGCATAGTGAACCCCTCATCGCCAGGCCCGCAAGGACCCAAGCAATGCCAGATAAATCTCCTAGGTTTTACAAAAACCTAAACAAGCGGATATCTTCACAGTGACTTTTAATATACTGAAATGTAGATTTAAACATTCCTCTGCTGTATTTTCAACCTGATCGCTGTGGTAAAGAGATCCTGAAAACATAACACTTCTCTGATATTCATGTAGTCCAAACTGAGGGAAAGTTAATAATAAACTGATAACCCAAAAATGGATTGAAAAGTCCTCCTGTTTGAATGATCCTTGTAGGTAAGAAAATGCTTGTTTTTATAGTGACTGAGGATGACAGTGGCTCTTTTGAAAGGTTTCCTAATCAAATTATCCCTTAACATAGTTCACTGCAGTTCCTTGCCTTTTAGAAATTATTGTTTTCACATATCGGTTGATATTCCAGATGATAGCTTTCAGCCACAGTATCTCTCAGTGTTCTCATTGTTATCAAAGCTTCAAATCTATTTTTAAACCACCAAAATATTGACAAATCACAAAGTAACTGACTTGTAACTAAAAGAAAGTATGTATTGGGTATTCAGCTAATTGCACTTTACAGAAACTTGTTTCAGTATAAGTGGCCCATGAGAATGTTAATGCAAAATAACTCTCCTTATTTGAAGGAACACTGTCAATTAAAAAAATCCCACTTACATCTGGTTTTTTTTATCACCTACTATCACAAGTAAAACCTACAGTTTATATAATTGAATGACTATGTGCAAAATTTCATTTTCTAGTTCATTTCTTTCCTATATTTACCAGCATTCTGTATCTTAAATTTCCTTTTTTTTCCCCACAGTATAAGCGGTCAGTTTCCCTGGCTGTTTGCAGAGTTTTTTCCCACATCATAACATCACCACAGAAGAGAAATAAATAAAATAGGAAAATGTGACTTTAGCACCCAAAAGTCAAACACGCAGATGATGGGGTTGTACCTGAGATTACTTTTAATTGTTGTTTGCTGCAAGAAAATCTGATGGTCAAAACACATTTATGTATCTGGTTTCTTGAATTGTCAGCACCGTGCCAGCCTCTAGTGTGCTTAGATCAGGGTTAATTTAGATAGAAATGCTTCTTGATTAATGTAGGATTATTTAGTTAAACTACTCTGGAGTCAAATTAGTCCCTTTTTTGTCCTCCTTTTAAAGCATCAAATAATCACCATGTTGGGTAGACTATCCGGGAAGGAAGTAGCCTGAAAACTAACTTATTTTCTAAAAGGTACCATATGTCTACAGTCATGCCTCTATCAGCAGCATGTTGAATACGTATTGCTACACGCTGCATTCACACTCTGATGTGTAGCTGCATGCATCAGTAGAAGGCTCTGTCATGGGAGAGGCAATGGAACACTATCATGCTAAAAATAGCAGTGCAGAAGAGGAGGGTATTGCTTGCATATGTTGAAAGACTGGTAAAGTTCACACCCACAGTGTTCATGCAAGTCTTCACTTGTGTAGGCAGTGCCTCATCATCTATCCTGTTCTTTATATATGTGCTGAGGAGAAGAGAAGGCATGTAGCATATGTACTCTAAAGTGTGCAGTGTACCTATACCCTAATGGTTTATTAATAGAGCCCTGTGCGGATACAAAATTGGTATCTACATCTGTATAAATGAGCCACATCCACAGATGCAGATACCCACAGACATAAAGGGGATGAATGCAAATTTGCAAGACTTGATTTATGAAGTTCAGTGGCAATGGTGCAGAATTCATTAGCTTTCTAGTCTCTGCCTGAGAGTGAAGAATATCAACAGGTGTCAGTTTGGGGAGATTATTATTTCCATGGGGTTAGTTATCCTCTTCTTTTCCGGTTGTTCAGAATTATAGAAAAAGGGTTTATTTCTGAACTCTTCTCTGTGTTGGATTAGGACCTCAGGGATAGTGGTTTTTCTTTGTTTGCAAAGTTTCTAAGCTTTCTCTAGTTTTTGTTAAAAATAATTATTTAGTTTGAATATTGTATTTTATTGGTTGTCTTCATGTAGAATTTCAATATCTGACCACCCAGTCAGATCTGTTAAATATCTTAAGTATATTTCTTCTTCAAGAGCTTGCTCATGTTGATTCCATTCTAGGCGTTTGCATGTCCACGTGTATTGTCGTCAGAGACTTTTGCTTTATCAGTTTCCATAGGGTCTGCTGCAGCACCCTCTGGAGTGCCACCATTATATGTTAATATCTCAGGTGCTGCTTGACCCTATACACTCTCAGTTCCTTCTTACTGCCCATGATGGTTGGTCAGAGCACCTTCAGCCCATTGTTCTGTCTTCTTTGTGTTTAGTCTATAGGTACGTAGTTCGACCATTAAGTGTTACATAGTTTAGAAGTTAGAGTCCTGGCTGGAACTTAGCTGTGAAGTGGTGCATGCCCCATTCCCCAGCCTTTAAGCTAAGTTCATCGTGCAGCCAGCCTATGTGCATTAGTGACCTGCCCCCTCCAAAACAGTTGTTGAAGTGTCTGGGAAAATCACACAGAAAAGACAAGTGAAGTGCAGGATCTGAAAGAACTTTCACCTTCGAACTCAAAAGGAGCAGGTATCTGCTTGAGGGCCTCTTCATGGAGGCTGTGCTCTCCTGGTTAAACTGCATGCCTAGTAATTAGGTATTGGCATGTAGCGTACCACCAGCACTGGAATCCACCCAGCACCAGTCCCCTTCACTGGTTCCCAAGAAGTGGTTGAAGCGCAAGGGCTTATCGGCATCACCGGACAAGGGGGCTTTGGGCAAAGGACCTGTGTTAGGCCATGTACCAGCCCCGGAGCTACACTGGAGGTACCGCTGTGGTTGAACCCACTAGCCCTGCCAGGGATCCAACTCCAACTCCTGGAAGCAGCAGGGGATCGCAGTCCTTGGGGCTAAGGACCAAGTAGGCAGGCTTGCACCACAGGCACCAAGCCAGGTGATAGACCCGATTATGGTGCCGACCTCTAAGGGCAAACTAGTTATGGGACTTCCAGATGCCTGGACCCAGACCACAGGTGTCGATCCCCGTCACTATGGCCTAGGACCTCAACACTCTGGGTACAAGACAAGGTCACCACGTAGGAGGAACAGAACACCTGAGTCACAATGCTGATCCTTGTGCCAGCAGTACTGCAGGGCTTCCTATCAGATATCACTGTGGTGCAGGTACCCATCACCTATCTATTCTTCCCTGCATCAATCCCCCTCTGTGCAGCATTGTTCCCAGTCACAGCACCAAACTCCAACTCTGGTACTACTTTTCAGGCAGGCACCGTTCCTCATCCCTTCCTTACCAGTTACTAAGGGTTAGTTGACAGACTCAGGTATCTATAGCGCCACCCTGGTTACTGGAAGGGCAGTGGTCTAAGGTGGAGGGAGAGTTCAGCCTCTAACCTAGGAGAGCTGAATCACCAAGAGCCTGCAAGACAGGCATGGGCCTGTCAGCATGGCAGCAAGAGCAGTGGCCTGCCCAGTGGTAGTATGGGAGTCCATGGGGTGTACCCCTCATGACAGTCCCGTACTCCCACTGTTCCTCCCTGGCTCCATCAGACAAATTGCCTTTGGCCCAACCAGCACCAGCATCAAAGCATGGTGCCAAGTCTAATGTAAGACCAGTGCCACAGGCCTTGACTCCCAGGGAGCCTTCCCTTCCCCTGTGGTGCAGTCATCTTCCATTGTCTCTGGACAAGGAGGTGGTGAGCACTTCAAGCGAGCAGCCTCCCTGATGATTTCAAGGGGCACCAGGCACTGCTGAAAAGGTGGCTGCTAACCTGGAGGCTGAAGAGCTATCAGAGAAGTCCTGATGATCTATCTCTTCCCTCCTCCACACTGCCTTGCATCATGTTGCCCATCCAGCAGGGGGTCCTGAAAATGCCAAGAAGGTGTAGCAGATCCCCGTTTTCATTCCACCTGCCTACAAGAAAGTGGAAAAGAAATATTATGTTCCGGCAAAGGGACCTGAATACCTGTATATCCCATGTATCTCCTTCAGGGATCCTGGTAATTTCTGCTGTCAACAAAAAGGGACAGGCCAATGACACCCCCAAAAATGAAGATGCCAAAAGATCATAGACTTATTTGGCAGAAACGTTTATTCAACAGCCAACTTGCAATTTCAGATGTCTAACCATAAGTATTTTTCAGTGTGAAAACTGAATATTGAAAATATGAGCTAGAGTTAGTGGTGTTAACAAGTTCAGGTTTAAAAAAAATACTAGCAAGCAACTGAAAGGACCCAGTCATGATATTTCATGCCCTTAGAGGTAGGTACGACTTTAACTTGTAGGACTCCATTAGCAAGTTCAAGGGGGGGCTTCCTCAGGAACAAGCCCCAGAGTTTGCCACCTTAGTGGATGAGGGCAAAGCGGTGGCGAGAGGCACTCTCCAGAAGGCCTGGGACAGAACAGATTTGGCAGTTAAGGTGGCTGCTTCATAGTGGTCATAAAGTACTGCTCCTTACAATCCTCTGGGCTGTCCCAGACTACCCTCCAGGATCTCCCCTTTGAGGGGGCAGGGCTCTTCTTGGAGCTGACCAATGCATGGCTCTATGGACTTAGACTTCCGCACCACCCTCCAATCTTTGCCTGCACACCCCTCAACAGACTACTATGTCAAGATTGTGGGGTGTCCCCTGGTCCAACTCCCATAAAAGGAAGGAGAAAGACAAGGGGGTTAAGGAACAGCTCCTCTGCCCAGTCAGGCCACTCTTGAGATCAGGACAGTCAGAAGTGGGTGTTTTGAGGATATGCCCAAGGACAGTCCCTCAGTCACTGCCCAAGATCTAACCCCTGCTTTTTCCTCCACCATTTATGCCCCTTCTGGTTGGCCTTCTTGCAGCTGACCTTGGACTGTAGGGTGCTCAATATGGTTTCTCTGGGCTATACCTTGGAATCCGTGGCTGACCCTTCCTCTCACTCCATCTTCCCTGATCCTTTTCATGAGCAACTATTAGTGCAAGAAGTCAAGAACTTCTGCACCAGGGAGCAGTGGCGGAGGTCCCTATAGACCTGAGAGGAGAGAGGATTCTAGTTATATTATTTCCTAACCCCGAAAGCCAAAGGAGGCCCCAGACTCATTCTAAACCAGAGTTGCCTCAACAAAGCCATGAGGAAGTTGAAATTCCACATGGTCTCCCTTGCCTCCATTATACCCTCCCTGTAACTGGGAGACTGGAACTCTGCCCTCGACTTAAAGGGTGCATATTTCCATTTTCCCAGGGCACCGGGGGTTTGTTTTTGCTTAGCCACTGCCATTTTCAATTCACGGCACTACCCTTTGGCCTCTTATCAGTACTAAGAGTGTATACAAAGTGTTTAGTGACAGTGAGTAAACACTTGATGCACAGTGGTGTGCAGATTTACCTGTATCTCAGTGACTGGTTAATAAAAAGCCAATCCTAGGATCAGGTATGTTGTCATCTCAACGTGGCTTGCTCCATCGGTCGCAACTTGGGGCTATTGATAAATGACTACAGTCAACCTTAGTCCCGGCGCAGCACAGAGTTAGGGATATAAAGGTTTAACCATTACCCAGTAAGCATTGGCTTACTGGCTTAACCGGTACCCAACCCCACCGGAGCAGCCTATGTAATGCCACTCCAGCTTATCCAGACCCACCATGGCATGGTGGGGGGGCGGGGAGTGCTTCAGCCTAGCTGGGCTGGAGGAGCCCTCCCATGGCACGGTGCAGAAGGCCCAGCCTGGCCAGAGCAGCCCCCTGCCCGCAGTGCACAGCAGGCCAGTTAAACATATTGTTTAACCAGTTAACATATTAAATGGGATTTTAAATCCCTACACAGAGTTCAGTGGAGAGATCCTCAACTCTATCAAGGCCAGGGTTTTTCTCCCTGAGGCCTGGTTCCGGGCCATGCCCCATCTTAATGTGTATATACAGGCCTGCCCTTTCATCACCATTCGTATATGCCTGCAGCTGTTGGGCCACACCACAGTCTGTACATATGTGGTTTGGCCCGCACGGCTCCACCTCAGGCAACAGCAATTGTGGCTAGTATCAGACTACATACTCAATAGACATTGACTAGATGGTCTATGCTAAGTCCCAGAACACATTTATTAGCATGGTGGCAAAACCCTACATTGGTGCTGGAGGGAGTCCTTTCTCCCCTCTCCCACAGTTAGTGAGCCTGGTCTCCAATGCTTTGGACTTGAGATGGGAGCCTACGTAGGTAATCTCATCATGAAATGTCATTGGTGCTGCCTCAGTTGTTCACTACACATCAATGTCAGGGAACTCAGAGCGGTCAGCTTGGCCTGCCACATCTGTCTACTTCATTTAAAGAATAGAGTGGTCCAGATCCTGCTGGACAATATAATGGTTATGTTCTATATTAACAGCAAGGCAGAGCCAGGTCGTCTGCCCTTTTCCAGGAAGCCCTCAGGCTATGGGACTTCTGTGAGCACCATCTCTGAGACCAGCAACACTTTGATAAATTGCCTCAGCAAGACCTTCTTATCTCACCACAAGTTTTCTCTCCATCCAGAGATGGTCAGCATCATCTTCTGCAGGAGGGGTACTCCCAAGGTGGACCTGTTTGGTCCAGATGCAACAAGAAATGCCAAGTCTTCTCTTCCTTTTGAAGATCTGATAGAGCAGTGTTTCTTAAACTTTTTAAGACCGAGGAACACCAAACAATATTTTTTTTATGAGGAACACCAAGGATTTTTGTTGAGCAAAAAAAAAAAAAAAAGGTCAGGGGAACTGGGGGAAGTTATTGAGCAAAAAAAAAAAAAGTCGCCTGCCCCTTTAAGGGTGGCCATTTTGAATTCCGTTGTTCTCCTCGGCACACCTCCAACTGTCATGTGCCGTGGAACACAGTTTAAGAAACACTGTGATAGAGGATCAGATGCTTTTATGTTCCCATGGTTGGGGGCTCTAATATACACCTTTCCCCCAGTTCCGTTGATCCCCAGTATCTTCAAGAATATCAAGCAGAACAGGGTGAAGGTGAGCCTCGTAGCACCAGCTTGTCCATGCTAGCACTGGTTTGGCATGCTGCTAGACCTCTTAGTGGCTGCTTCATTTTGGCTCTCTCACTTGAACCAGATCTGCTGACACAAAACCACTGCACTCTCCTGCACCCAAACTTGGCAGCTTTGAACCTGACTGCTTGGTTGCCACATGGCTAAATGCGAGGGAGAGCAGGAGTTCTCACCTAGAATCCAGCAAATCTTGCTGGGCAACAGAAAGCCCTCCACTAGAATGACCTACACAACCAAGTGGAGGCAGTTTATGTAATGGTCCTTGATTAAAGGCATTTAGGCCTCACTGCATTTAATCCTGGACTATTTTCTTCACTTCAAACTCCAAGACCTCTCTCTGTCGTCATTAAGGTCCATCTGGATGCTATTTCATCTTTCCATCTGCCACTACAAGGCAGATTGTTTTGCACCCAAGACATGACTGCCAGGTTCCTCAAGAACTTTGTGCCCCCACCTGCACATCAGGCCCTCCGTGGGGGCCTACAGCTCATGATATCCTGGTTCATGGTGTGCAAACCCCCTTTGAGCTTCTGGCTCCCGGTACTCTCCTCCTCCTTTCTTGGAAGATCACATTCTTGGTTGCAATAACTTCGACCTGCAGGGTTACTGAGTTTGCCTTGGAACCACCCTTTACAGTCTTTTACAAGAACAAAGTCAAACTTCATACACAGCTGGCTTTCCTGACCAAGATGGGCTCAGAGTTTCATATGAGTCAGGACATTTATCTGCCCATCTTTTATTCCAAAACCCCTAAGTTGGAGAAGGCATGTTGGCTGTATTCCCTAGATGTCAGAATAGCTCTAACCTTCTACATTGAACAGACCAAGCCCATTCCACAAATCTACACAGCTGTTCTTCTTGGATCACTACTGCATCCTCTACTCCTATGACCAGGTGAAGGTGCCCACCTCCAGGGATTGTTACCACCCACTCAACCAGAGCTCAAGCCTCTTTGGCAGCTTTTCTAGCCCATGTGCCTATCCAAGACACCTGTAGAGCACCCCCCTATTGATACATTGACATCCCATTATGTGGTTACCGAGCAGGCCTGGGACTGTTGGCTTCAGTAGAGCCGTATTGCAAGCAGCTAAGCTGTGAACTCCAAGACCGCCTCCGAGGACACTGCTTGAGCTGCTTTGCTTGCTCATGTCAATTCCATTCTCTCAAAGAAGAAAAACCTACCTTTTATAACTGTTATTCTTTGAGCTGTATTGCTCATATCCATTCTATTACACATCCTCCTGCCTCTCTGCTGGAGTTGCTAGCAAGAAGGAACTAAGACGATGAAGGGTTGATAGCACCCGATATATCGCTGCATGACCGTGGCACTCAAAGGACTAAGGCAAAAGTCTCTGACTACACATGGTCACACACACACACCTAAATTCGAATGGACATCTCAAAGAGGAGCAGGGTCAACAGGTAGGCGTAACCACTGAGGAGGGAGGGTTGGCTCATGCTCTGAAGTTGGGAAAGAGGTTATTTTTTCTAAAAATTTCTGTTACAGAGAAAATCAAATACTGTACCAATTACTCTGCTCTCAACATGTAGAGCATCTAAACTTTTTTTCCCCCCCTCTCTGATAGATACGGTCTTTCAAACATGGACACAACGCTTGAAGGAGCTCCAGATGACATGTCAGTTGTGGATGCTGCTTCCTTAAGAAGACAGGTATTTAAAATATGCTCACTAGTAAGATGAAGAAAAAGATTTAAAGCTGAAACTGGGAGATCAGATTAGATATGTGATTGCACTATAATTTTGAGTCTGCAAAGGCAGATGACATAGCTATGGTAATTAGTCATCTCTGCATTCACTGGTGCATAGGGATGTGAACGGGTAACCGGTTACCCGGTAACCATCACCCTTAACGGGTGATGCTTAGCAAGTAATGGCTAACCATTACCTGGGAGCAGTCCCTGCCTGCAGTCCACTGGGCTTGTGGGGGGGGAGGCCTGCCAGCTCCCAGTCCCCATGGGCTTGCAGGCTGGGAGTCAGCAGCTTCACATGCGAGGGGGGGAGAGGCGGAGCAGCAGTGGGGGGAAGGAGGGACCGGAAGTGGCAACAGGGGAAGGGGCTGGCTTCCAGCCGACCCAGCCACATTTAACCAGTTAAACATGATTTAACATCCCTACTGGCGCACTGTATCTAGAATATTCTGTTGTTCTGAGAATCTCAATATACAAAGGGATTCAGAAGAGCAACGAGTATGGTGTATTATGGTCTTGGAAGAAATGACTAATTGACAAGGAAAGAAGAAAAGAGTTAAATATAGCATAACTGTATAACATAGGGATGTGAACAGCTAGTTGCTCCCCCCCACCCTTGCTGCATCTATCAAAAAGAGGCAGCAAGGGTGGGGGGGGGAGGAAGGGTGCTCCAAAGGGGAAGTGCCTTGTGTAGCCTGGGGCCAGACCCCAGGCTTCACGCAGCACTGCCCCTTTGAAACACCACGTGCAGCCCAGGGCCAGCTGGAGTATCCCCAGGCTGTATGCCGCGTGGAGCCTGGAGTCAGCTGGGGACTTCCCCCGCTGACCCCGGGCTCCACGCAGCGTTGCCCCATGCTCCCAGCAGCGCTTTCTCCTTTGAAGTGTATAACATCGACTATTCGATTAGTCAATCGAAATTTAACATCCACAGTGTAACAGGAGGAACCCAGCTTTGTTCAAGATCAATACATTCCCTCATAAAAGACTTAAAAACTGGAAAAATTTGTTCTTTGTCAATGAACATCCTAAACAGTGAGGTTGTGCAGTCATCAATCTAGCAGTCTTATACTAAAGCGCACTTTGTTTTTGTTTTTTTTTAGATAATCAAACTTAATCGCCGTCTACAGCTTCTGGAAGAAGAAAACAAAGAGCGTGCTAAAAGAGAAATGATCATGTACTCAATTACTGTAGCTTTCTGGCTACTCAATAGCTGGCTATGGTTTCGACGCTAGACACAGTTCTCCAAAAGATTTATTAGCTGGAAATATAAAGATTTGCAAAATCTTTTGTCTCTGAATTGTTTTATAATCCATGCACTGAACTTCTGCCACAGAAAAAGTCTGTAAAGTTAGTGTTAAAGGGACATCCTGTTGCTCAGTAATATTTATTTTTTATCAGTTTGTACTTACATACTTACAGTATTGTCCCTTTGCATGTCTCAATGTGTACATATGAATAGACTAATTTTGGAAAAGAATTTGCTTTTCTGCTATATAAAGATGGTGGCCTGCAGAAATAATCATTGTGTCTCTTGTGGTGGGAAGAGAATGGATTTGGAAAAGAAAATCTCTGTAAACAAAGTATGTAATGCAAGTATGAGGGTTTTTTATTGTTCTGTTGTTAGCTGCAGTAATTTTATGGTTAAACTTTATTGAACTAGTTTTCCTTTAGCCAAACTAGTTACAGTATTGTGCCAGATTTTAAAAAAAGCCCTTAATTCATAAATATATCATTTGTTTATGCACATGTACAGATTGAATGAAAGGCATTCTTTGCTAACATGATTCAGCAGATTATCCAGAGGTGTGCATAATATGTATTTTCATATTTTAGCTTTAATTTTGCAGATGTTTTTCTATAAAAAAATCTTTTTAAGCGAGTCTGTGAGTGATCTAAAGATTATGAAATAAGGTACCAATGTAGTTGTATTTAATAAATCTGTCAAACCAAAGCATAATTTAATCTAAGTTTGTAAAAGGTTTTCATTACCTGCCTTATGGGACTTCTTACATACTGTTTCATTCAAATGTGCAGGAATCCTATGTTTTCAAACAAAAACTTCTTCCTTCAGAATGCTAAATATACTCTATTCACTGCCTTTAGCTAAGCATTTCCAGAATCATTGTCCCAAAACTACCTATCCATTTCATTACATAAACCTAGAGATGTTGTGTCCTAGAGGCCAGATAGCTATCTACCTCAAGGGTAGAAACAGAAGTTTATTGAATTTGCTGTTTACTGTTCCGGATTTGGAAACTGAGATTCACTATGTGCTTATTCTTAAATTTTAAAGCAATTCGATTTAAAAGATGAGAGGAATTTTCTAAAAGGCCGTCAAAGGGAAGAAATCGGTGGGGGTTTGTATCAAAGATATAATAGTGTAGCACTTAGTACCTTTTGATTGGAAAGCAGTTTCCCATTTTGTGTTGATTATTGTATAGTCACTGCCACCCACTCATTAAAACAAAAGCGTGTGCTCCACGTTGTGATGGAAGCAGAAGTGTGTTCTGCCCGTCTTTATTTTTAAAATATATCTGAGCAGCTCTCAGTGCGGGCGCTCCGTTTATCCAGGACAGCAGTGCGTGCCTAGAGCTCCGGGGAAGAGTGACCGGGGTGCGGTGCTGCTGTAGTCGTTCGGGCCGGGCCGCGTTGCAGCTTTCTGGCCGGGGTGTGCAGAGGGTTGCCAGTCTTGGTTGGCCACGTCCCTGGGGGCTTCGCTGCAGGACACAACCCCCAATTCCCGGGGAGCCTGAAGCAGCCCTGGAAGGTTGGCAACGCGAACCCTGGGTCCGAGCGGCCCGCCCCGGCCCTGGCCCTGTGGCACCAAGGCGAGGAACCGGCCTGGGCGGTGTCCGGGTTCGCTGAGCCCGTATTCCCCCTGGGGAGAGACCGGCACAGCCTGAGGCCGTGGCCCCGCCCCCAGGGTCCAACTGCCACGGCTGTGGGCCTGCAGTGAGGCGCGCACGCCGCTTCTCTCCGGGGTCAAACCTAACTCCTGCCCGGCCCAAGCGCCCCAGCAGGGGAGAGGTGAGCCCAGAGGGTTACAGCTCCTGGCGCAGCGTCTGCTGGGAGGTGCAGTTCCCGCGCGCCCGGAACGTTTCTCCCCGGAACTGAAGGGCCGAGGGCTGTTTCCGGTGGCTGGTTTCACGGAGAGCTCCTTCCTGTTCCCTGCCCGCGCCTAGCAGCTATGGCGACAGGGCTGCTGCGGGGCCTGTTACTGAGGGCGCCGCGTCGCCTCCTCGGTGCTGCCGGCAGCGCCGGGCGGGGCTCGTTCTGCCTGCAACAGCCGCAGCGCCGGGACAAAAAGCTCTGGCTCCGCGCCTACCTGGAGCAGGAGCGGCTGCAGGCGCCCGCCACGCGCCGGTAAGAGCCGGGCCTGGCGCTCCCCGGCCGGGTCTCCCCGCGCCTTTCTTTCCCCTGCCCCATTCCCGTTCTCCGTTCTCCCCCTCCCCGTGTGCGCTGGCCGCCCCTTCCGGCTCGGCCCCGAGTCCGGCGCAGGTGGAGGAAGGTCATTGGCGGCCTTTTCCGAGCGGTCCCAGGTCTCTGCTCCCCGTCCCGGCCCTATCCCCCTCTGCCTCTTGCTGGGCGCCGGCCCGCACCGACCTTGTTCTTTGTTGTCTCCTTTCATTGCCGCGCGCCCAGCCCTGCGCTTGGTTCTGCTGCCCCGCAGCTCGGTTTTAGGGCAGACAAGGTGCCTGGTCCCCTCGTTCTCCTTCTCCAGAATCCTCCCTCACAAGCGTCTCTCGCTGAAGGCCTGCAAAACCCGACCGCACGCGAGCGCCGGTTAGGAACGTTACATTTCTATACATCAGCTCATCGAGTAGTGGATGGAATGTCCATCGACTACTCGATTAATCGTTAAGGGGGGGCTCTTGCTATCCCTGCACCTCTGCCTTTGAAATGTATAAGAGCCACCTGTGGCTCTTGTATATTTCAAAAGAAGAGGGGCAGCAGGGATTCCTTCAGTCCCTGCTTGCCTGGGGCCTCAACTGATGTGCCTCTCAGGCGGCTCTTGTCCATTTCAAAGGCAGAGTCTCAGCAGTCCAGACCGTTTCCCCTGATGTGCCTGTGACACAGAGGCAGTAAGTGGGGGGAGTGACTAGTTGAGTAATGACTCAACTATCTGATCAGCTTTGGTAGTGGAATGGTTGCTTACATTCCTAGTGCTGGTGTGCTGAGACTGCAGCCTGTGGCAGGGTGGCCAAACTTACTGACCCTCTAAGTTACATAGACAGACTTCAGAAATTTGAGAGAGAGGGCATGTGGCTGCTGAGGCTCAGGGGTTCAGTCATAGGGAAGGGGCATTCTGGGATTCAGCTGTGCTCCAGTCTTCAGCCTTGCCCTTCTGGAAGCTCTGACTCACTGGTAGGCAACCTGGGGCTTGAGGGCCACATGCAGCGTAATGGGGTTCTGTGTGTGGCTCCAGAGGCATTTTGTTTGCAATTTCCGAAGCACGGGATTGCTGGATACTGCTGGCTTTCATCCACATGTTTGTTTGTTTTTTTCCTACTGATAATACAAAAGTGACACACTTAAAGCAAGGGCATGTGAAATGAGGTTTGTGCTGATTGCACAAAACATTGTGTGAAAGCCGTGCACTCCCTCCAGCCGAAGTGCTGCCGTGGTTCAGTCAGCACAGCTGAAGTTCTAGGTGGCCAAGTGCACTTAGCAAAACTGCCCTATCCCAGGAGACCGCTTTGGTTATGACAGTCTTGCAATCCACTGAGATGAAGGGCTGCTCATGTGGCGCACTCACTAGCCTAGATTCCCTCTAACTGCTCTGAGTCCTGGTAGGTGCACCCCATGGATCTGAATCCGAAGACACCTTCTTATGGGCAGAAGCTCTCCCTAGCCCCACTTCTCTGCTGCAGAGCAGAATCCCTGAATCCCTTCACTCAGGCTGGTAGATGGAGAATGGGGATTGTGGGGCTTTATGATTGAGACACACTTTAATTGTGAAAGACCTGCTCCCCTGACCTATGGTGCTGAAGTATATTTTCTCATTGTTTCCTTTTACTCCTCTCTCTCTCTTCCCTCTCGTCTCCCCCCCCCCCTCCCAACTTAAGCTGTTTGGGGCCATGACTGTCTTTTTGTTCTCTGTTTGTACAGGGCCTAGCACTGATCCAAGGCTAGGGCTCCTAGGTACTACAGTAATGCAAACAACAAATAATTATTGGGGTATGTGATCTGGTGGGAAGGAGTGCTGGGAGCCCTGGATTTGTCAAAAGAGTTCACACAGGAAATGTCTTTTGAAGAGAGGGAAAGGGCAGGTTAAGGGACAGCAGCATCAATAGATGTGTAAGCTGCAGACAACTGCTTATCTGCTTTTGAGAGCCTATATTTAGAGACCTGTATAGATACAAAATTTGTATTCACTTCCAATCCACAGTCTGCAAAAATGGACCAGATGGGGATAGCTGTGGATTTTCAGGGCTCTAGCAATCAGCCTGCTTGAAGATGTCTGAAATATTCTGTTTTATATTTGCCTTTTAATAAATGCTTTCATATATAAGCTGTTTAGTGGAACAGATGACTAATTGTCTGAAGGCTCTATTCTCCTTTTGAGTTTGTTCTCTTTTGTATGTTTGTAGTTCAGAGAAGCCTAACTGGGATTACCATGCAGAGATACAAGCTTTTAGCCACCGATTACATGAAAACTTTTCATTGGAGCTCCTCAAAACTGCATTTGTTAATTCTTGCTATATTAAAAGTGAGGAGACAAAACGCCAAGAACTTGGGCTAGACAAAGAAGCAGCTGCCCTCAATCTCCAGGATAATCACAAACTTTCTGAACAAGGGGTAACGCTTTCATGCTCTTACCTCACTCAGTGCTTTGAAGATGCTTATCCAAAGATGCCCTCTGAAGGCATACGAGCCCTCGTTGATTATCTCACCAGCCAGGAACTTGTGTCTTATGTGGCCAAAAACCTATCCATACAAGACTTGACGCTTTGTGCAGAGTTTCCTGTTCCACCTAGTGTGCTACAGCAGACTTTCTTTGCTGTAATAGGAGCATTATTTGAAAGCAGTGGACCTCAGAAAACAGGGATATTTATCAGGGTAAGTATTAACAATTACCGGTGTTGTTTTTATTTCTTTGGTACATCTAGATCAGTGGTTCTCAAACTGCGGCCCATGGACTACTAGTTGTCCGTGGCCTCCTTCCAGGTAGTCCACAATTCGAGCTCAGGGCTCCTCCCCCTTCTTCCCTCCCTCCCTCTCACCTCAACTGGGAGCCCACACTGGTGCTCCAGCCCCAGTTTCCCACTGCGAGAAGGAGGAGAAAGCTCCAAGCCTCCCTGCTGCATTCAGTTGTGGGGAAAAAGCAGAGCCAGAAGTAGCACTGTACACTGCCACTCCACCTCCCACAGCTGGGGAAACAACAGCGCATGGATGCACTGCCTGGAGGTTTTCCCTGCTGCTCCCATTGGCTGGAAGTGGCGCAGGGTGTGAAAGCAAGTAAGTGCACTTGCTTGCCGTCATGCACAGACCCTGAACCCCAACCCCCATCCACTCCCCTGCCGAGACTCCAACCTGCTTCTGCACCCTTCCTTGCTCCTACACCCTCCCCACTTGCCAAACACTTCACTGTCCCTTGCTCTTGTCTTCCTCCCCCGGCCAGACACCCTAATCCCAGCTTGCTCCTGCACCCCGCTGCCTGCCCAGACATCACCCCCTCTTGCACCCTGTCTCATAAGAATGGCCATACTGGGTCAGACCAAAGGTTCATCTAGCCCAATATCCTATCTTCTGACAGTGGCCACTGCCAGATGCCCCAGAGGGAGTGAATAGAACAGATAATCAAGTGATCCCTCTACTGTCATACATTTCCAGCCCCTGACAAACAGAGGCTAGGGACACCACGTCTGTCCCTGGAATCAATTGTCCAAAGGCTTCTTATTAAAATATTAATATATTGTTAGAATAAAGTCATTTTAGCAGTTGCTGTCCTTCCAGGTTATGCCATTTACTTGTTTCTAATTTTGTATCAGAAAAATGTCAGCTAAGAGACATAATATTGAACAGCCAAAACCATGTTTCTTCTGATATGACATTCAGATGTCTGTAGGAAAAAGCAGATATTAATGAAGAACACCTTTCTTCCTACTACTTAGAAAATTCTGTCTCATTGTTTGTAAGGGATCATAATTTCATTCAAAATGTTTTGTAATGCTGCATTTATGGATTGGATTTTCTACTACATAACCCTGTAGTTAGCACAACCACTCAGTACTGTATAGTTAATTTCCACATCATCTCTGGAATGCAGATGATACTATTCCCATTTTATAATTGGAGGAATAAGAGCGAGAGATTAAGTGACCTTCTTTGAGCCAAGCAGCAAGTCAGTGACAGTCAAGCCTAGAGTTCCAGGGCTTGGTTACCCTAGCCAGCTTCAGTGCCAGTGCTGAATCATGGGTATATTTCTAAAGTAGTATTAATTAAGGATGTTAGATATAGTGTAATTGAATAGTTATGTAACTGCATGAAATCTTTTTGGTTGCGCTCCTGGCCCCACTCTAGCAGAGGCAGCTGCTCAGGGTGGCAGGCGGAGCCAGTTCCCAAGGGGAGCCAGTTTAAAAACCAGCTCCTTGCGTAGACTGGCTGCTAGCTGCCCCTGATATGGAGGCAGCAGTGCAAGGTAGCAGCAGTCCCTGTCCGCGGGGGGTCCGAGCTTTCTGCGGACAGAGGCTGCTCCAGTCTCTGTCTGTGGAGAGCTCGGACCCCCTGCAGACAGGGGCTCCTGCGGGGGATCAGCCTCTGTCCATGGCAGGCCCAGACTCACCACAGGCAGAGGCTGCTCCATAGAGGCGGAGCAGCCTCTGTCCACAGTGAGCCCAGGCCACCATGGACAGAGGATGCTTTGTGGCAGCCTCCCCTGTCTGTCCCCCCGCTCCCACTGCTCTGCTGTCCCTGATAGAGGACTGTGGAGCTAGTGCTGGGGTTGGGGGGCAGGCTTTCCCCAGTATCGGCTCCTGCGTGCCCCTTCCTTGCTGCCTTTGTTAGAGGCAGCAACAGGGGTTGGGGGGGGCAGGTGGGTCCATGAAGCTGGCCTGCAAGGAGAGCAAAAAGCCAGCTCGCCACACATATTGGCTCCAGCCTGCCCCCATCACCCTCCATGCTATCAGAGGCAGCAGCAGGAGAGGGCAGGCTGATACAGAGGCAGCAAGGGGAGGTGGCATGTAGTTAAGATTAACAGATAAGCCTATTTTTTCCACTGTTGTTTAAACCTCCCTGTCCTGTCTGTACTACAGCATCCACTGTTGCTGTCACCAGTGGTGAATTGGAGCTACAAGATATGCCTATACACTTGCTGCCAAGGAGTTTCAGCCTGTGCTGCTTTTCAGTGCAACAGGCAGCAAGCTAATTGGAGGGATAGTGGAATCCTGCTGGTCTCATAACTGTGTTAAGAATACATTTTCCAGGGTTATCCTTCTTATTGCTATTTAGCAAAATATTTGAAATGAAAGTAAAAATGAAGTTTCCTTAATCTTTTTACAAAATGTGTAAAGATTATTTTAATGTTTGATCCTGGCAATTTGAATGTCTAAGATGGCAAGAGGTCTCATTGTAGTTCTCAATTATCCTGTATAAATCATGACTAGCACTTTCAATATTTGAGATTTTAATCTGGGTTTTGTGAAGGCCTGATCCCAATTCTCCCTTTAATTAGAATTGCTTTTATGGCAGTAATATTTAGTTTTGGATGGTTGCTTAATGTAATTTTGAATAAAGGAGTGATCCAGCTAAAAGTGAACTAAAATCTAAAGTACTTCCCAAGCACAGAGCAGTCAAAACACCATTTATTTCAGACATGTACATTTAGAAAACTATGTACTTTGGCACAAGATCTGTTGAGCTGTGGTATTTTTCACTGTAAGAATGCCGGGAAACCGGTACCATAAAAAATTAACCTTTATTTAAAGGCACACTGCACATAATGAAGATAACTACTAACTATTGACTGCTCCTCTCTTCCCATATCCCGTAATTACTTTTGTTGGCAGGGACACCAGGCACCAGAGCATTCACTCCTCTTCCTTTCTGTTTGTTGTAATGTTTTTGTTCAGGACTTCTTAATTCCTCAACTGATTGGAAAAGAGCTATTTGAAATCTGGGATGTTATAAACCCAATGGGTTTGCTAGTGGAGGAGTTGGCCAAGAGGAATATATCTGCTCCAGAACCAAGACTTACAAGACAGTCAGGAGCCAATACAGTTCTGCCACTGTACTTTGTTGGATTATACTGGTTAGTAAAACTTTCATCCAAAGTCAAATGGTTTCCAGTTCTGCAGGGAGGAAAGAATGAAATGAGATTTTTTTCACAAGTTGCCCTTGTAAAAATAATTTTGGAAGAAAGATACAATTTATGCAATGGACTTAATATGATTTATTTTTGTTTGTTTTGGCTCGGCAACCCTAGTACCAGCACCTTTTTTGTTTACAAAAAAAGCATTGGACAAGAGTATGTATGGTCAGATCATGACCTTGTATATCGAGCCATGATTCTCTAATTCAGCTATTTTTTAATACATTTATTGCTGAAAACTTTGCAAAAACAGGACACTTAACTATTGTTTGTCAGAAAGATGATGCACAAATGATGTACTGTATTGTTTAAAAACATCTAACCGAGATTGGAAAGTTTAGGCCATTGGTAATGGAAAGTGAATCTGAATTAACACAGTTGCACTTCAGGAATTCACTGTAATTCTTATCTGAGTGTCTGAACATGTATGTACTCGTGTACAGTTGTCCGAAAGATCACCAGGCTCTTAAATGTTTTTCTTTGATAAATTGAAATGCTGGTGAGAGGACTCGTATTATGTATATTAATGGTGCACAGTGGTGTTCACAATTTTCTCATGAGGACATTTACTTGGTTTTTTTTTCCCCCCTCCTAGTGATAAGAAGCTTATAAGTGAAGGTCCTGGAGAAACCCTGTTAGCTGCAGAGGAAGAAGCTGCCCGGGTGGCATTGCGGAAACTATATGGATACACTGAGAACAGGAGACCTTGGGACTACTCCAAGCCAAGAGAGGAATGGACAGCAGAAAAGGCTATTAGCAGCAGTTAGGCAATTAAGCCTAATTCTTCTGCCTTTTCACAAAACCCATGTTTTCCTGATGAGTATAGATGTACTTCAGAAAAGCAAACTTTAGCAATTCAGTTCTTTGGTATAAAGGATATGTTTTCAAAATTCCAGGCATCACAAACCTTTAGTATTCTCCAAACATGAGTAGATTTATTTTACTTCTATAAAATGTTTCCTGTAATAAAATAACTAAGGAAAACGTGATATTTGTGGATGGTAACAAAGCAGGGAGAGAAGGATTCTGCTGAATTCCCACTATTTGGCTAAGAACTTTATTGTGTGTACAAGCACACAACTCTTAAGAATGTATTGCAAGCTTTGACTATTTTTTATTTTTGAGCAAGCTGTCTCCATATAGGGAAAAACATATGCACAGATATCTGGCCCACTTTTGAGGGTATTAACAACAAATAAGCATTGAATTAAAAATGTAACATTATCGTGAAACTTGCATCTGAATTAAGTTGGTCTTAAATTGTGGTAAAATCTATATGAAATATAATATCCGCCTCATTGATATCACCACTGATCAGAATAAAGAATATGCTCTGACATCAGTTGCTGATGTTGTTAAGACCTTACCAAGAGTTTGCTTGCTAATTTGGTAATTTACTGTTCATTTGCTATAAAAATTGGTTTTTAGACCTTAAGAGTGTATTCTTTAATTTAAAAAAAGTGTTTGGGGGTGACTGTAAAGAACTTAAGTTTTTATGTAACATGAAAAAAAATCTACGGAGCAGCATCTTTTCTTGTTGGCCTTGTGATTGCTAATATGAGGTTGCTAAGAACTTGGTTCTTCATATTTTACTAACTTTTTGTTCAGACCATTCAATAGAATTTACCACTTATTTTGGAGAGCTCAGCTGAACAGTTTTCTAGACCTGTGTAATAGTGGATTATATGAAATCCATCTATTTGCCTTTGCACCACCTTTCTAATGTTCAAAACATTTGGCTCAAAAAGCTACTGTAATGATATGGTAATATCCTCATTAAATGCTAAATATAGTCTGATGGTATAGCAGGTTATTGTTTCTAGTTCTGGAAAATTGTGGGACATTGGACTTTAAAACTGTACCGTTATTACACCTAGAAAGTCAGTTCTGATAATTGAGGTTTCCAAAATGTTTTCCTTTTCATCTGAGACAGTAGGGTTTATAGGGTCCAATCCAGTTCCTATTGAGGTTCATGGGAGCTTTTCTATTCTCTTAGAACTTGGGTAGGACCTAGGGTATATAGAGAATATATTGGGGGAGGGAGGGTAAGGTTTCATGAGTTTGCATAATGCATCCTAACTTGGGTCAAGCAAAAAATATCCTAAACTTGTGCTGATAAAAGCTTAGGCCCACACCGCCCCATTACGTATTACTTCATGTGTAGCTAACATTTGCAACTTGAGCTCATTACATTCTCCTCCTCCTCAAATGTTATAATGCTGCATTGTGTAGCTCAATAGCTCAGCACAAACTAGAGTGGATATATAATGACAGAAAATAGGGTTTGCAGTAAGAAAATAAATTTTAACTTTCAGCTTCCAAAAGTCTGAGTCTCCAGTTCAGCAAAGCAGTTGAGCACATGCTTAACACATTTACTTCAATGTATGGCTTAAATGATGTGCTTTATAGGAATGGGACACATGCTTTAATTTAATCACATGCTTAAGTGTTTTGCTGAAATTGCCATAATAAATATCTGGTCTTTAAAACAGTTTTTCAAAAGACTAGGAAGGCTAGGACTATAACAGAGTTTAAAGAGAAGCTAGATAATTTCATGGAGGTTAGATCCATAAAAGGCTATTAGCCAGGAGATAAAAATGGTGTCCCTGGCCTCTGTTTGTCAGAGGCTGGAGAAGGATGGCAGGAGACAAATCGCTTGATCGTTGTGTTCGGTCCACCCTCTCTGGGGCACCTGGTACTGGCCACTGTCGGCAGACAGGCTACTGGGCTAGATGGACCTTTGGTCTGACCCAGTACGGCCATTCTTATGTTTTTATGTTCTAAAAGACCTTGTCAGTTTTTACTGAGTGATTGAAAATGCTCTTTTCCTCTGAAAATGGAGGTTACATGAGCGAGCATTGCTGAAATCAAAGGGAATTTTGCCACTGGCTTTCAGGGTCCAGAATTAAACCCTGTGGAAAGAGCCATGTAACTAACTGGCAAAGATTCTAATTGCATATGTTGAATACAACTGCATAGATTGACTTTGGCCACTATATCTTCCTCTCATGTAGTTTCTCATGGGACAGGCAGAGAAGATTGTAAATCATGCAGCTTTTAAAACATGACTGTCACTTAAAAAAATCAATATGGGTAATTACTGCAATCCCCTGAGCAATCCAGTTCCGTTATTACTGATGTTCATTATGGATGTTGTTATGGCTACTAAATTAACTTGCTATGAACTATGGATATGTTAGATATTTAGCACTCATGGAACTATATCCTAGGTTAAAATCACCTACAGAGTCAATTGGCTACATTTTTCTTTTATATTACATTTGTTTATTTTTCATGCTTATAGAAACAAAATTATGCCAGGCATTTACATACAAACAAAATGATCCAGCCCCTGTTCTTATAATCCAGGGTGTTGATATCAAACAGGTTCCATCATTTACATGATGTGATACCCCCAAGACTTGCAACATTTTTAAAGTGTCGCTTTTGTTAGTCCATTTGAGATGTGGCTTCAGGAATTAAGAGAGTTTATGTAACAGTAAACAAAAGGGTGCAGATTGCCACCTAACAAATGTGAGCACCACTATAACAGAGATGGTGGAGTGGAGTTGGTACCCAAAAAGTGGATTCAGATGATGATACCATGAAGTTTTTGACAATGACACCTAACTCTTTGACTGGTTTAGAGTAGAATTGGTTTGAAAAACTTTGATGGAATTTTATTCCATTCGAAAATTCAGTTCTGGTTAGGGACATTAACAGGGCTTGACAAATGGCGGCGAAAAGCTGCTCGCCAGCCCTGCACTGCGCATGCGCAAGAGCCGCATTGCGCATGTGCACGCCGCCGATAAATGGGGCGCACGGCTGAAATCTACTCGCCACAGGCGAGTCGATTCTATAGTTTGTCGAGCCCTGGACATTAAAATGAAGGTATTTACCTAATTGAGTAGTTGCTAGAATTTTTATTGACTACTGGATTAGTTGATAGGCAGCCAGGCTCAGTTCTGGCTCACGCCCAGTGAAGGATCAAACCCTGCTGCAGCTCTGCAATTTAAAAGGCAGTAGGACCTGGGCGGCCTGCCCCCTACTGTGTTTTAAACTGCAGAGCCACAATGAGGCTATGTCTATGCTGTGAGCTTCTTGCACAAGAACAGCTGTTGTCTCACAAAAGCTTGTGGAGCGTCCACACTACAAGCCCGTTCTTGCACAAGAAAGTTTACAGTAGATCGTCAGAAGAGAGGGCTTTTTGTGCAAGAGTTATTCCTCTTTCTATGAGGAATAAGCCTTTTTGCGCAAGAGCTCTTGTGCAAAAAGGCTAGTGTGGATGGGAACAGGGGTTTCTTGTGCAAGAAGAATGGCTAAAATGGCCATCAGAGCTTTCTTCCGCAAGAGAGCGTCCATGCTGCCATGGACACTCTTGCGCAAAAGTACATGGCAGTGTGGATGCACTTTTGCGCAAGAACTCTTGCGCAAGAAGCCTGCAGTGTAGACATAGCCTGCGGTTTTATCACTTGTGAGCCGGAACTGAGCTGAGCTGCCTTTCCAGCTGGCAACAGTCCCTGTGTGTGGGACTGCCCTGCGCATAGGGACTGCTGTGGCCCCGCCCCCCCGCCACACCTTTGATAGCAGCAGCAGTGGGGGAGGGCGGGTGGCACCCTGGAGACGGTGCTGTAGGGAACTGGCTTTTAAGCTGGCTCACCCCAGCACCAGCTCCTGCTTCCCCCTACCCTTGCTGCCTTTGATACAGAGACAGCGAGAGGGTGGAATACAAGTAGTCAAATCCCGGATAAGCATAGGCTTATCAGGTAGTCAATTAGTCACTACTCCTTTACATACCTAGTTCTGTTGATTAGCCTTATTTTAATACCCTCCCATCCAATTCAAAACTTTTGAAGTGACCTAAAGAAGAGGGAAGGCTTCAGACGCTTGCAGCCTGAGGTTTCCTATTCAGGTGATAGACCTTGACTTGCCAGAGTGATTTCAAGGCACAGGAGTCCCTCTGTGTGGGGATTGCAGGGTTCACAGCAGTTTAGCTGGTGAACAAGCAATTAACTGCACATAGCTGCCCCTTTCCAGTCACAACTACTCAATGAAAGGGCCATCAGAATGTCTGTTTGGGAGACAGAGGGAAGAGACTGCCTTGGAGAAGGTAGGGCTGACATCCAAAGGTCACAAGAATGGGAGAGAAGCCCCAGATAGGGGCTTGTTCTGTTTACCACTGATCATGTTGTATTATGTTACTTTCTTGATATGATCGCTAATCCCTGAGGAAAAGACCTTGGTGCCTGCTACTGACGCAGTATCCTGAGTCATTGTGTTCCCACCCTTCTAGCTACATAAATCAAGAGATAACTGTATGTGGTATCCTAGAACAAATTATCAAAGCTAACAACAGATTCTCTATCACCCGTACTGCTGACACTAACAACATTTTCTAGCTGTTGCATAATGAGCCATTAGGTTGCTGTCTTGGTAAAAAAACACGGAATGAATGAATGAATGAAGTCCCCCTTAAAATGGGGTCCTCTTCCATTGGGTTATAACCTGATGCTACAAATCCACTTTTGAGTGAAGCACAGTATGTACAAAGCACATGGTGCGCAGGAATTTGTCCTGTTTGAATGTAAAAGGTGGGTAAGCTGCCAAACACTGTGCCAAACTGACCCATCACAAGACAATCAGACTGGTGTGCAAGAAGGCTAAGAAGGACCCTTGTACTTGCTTCATTGCCACAAACCATTGATCTTTTAAACATGCATCCTGAGCTTCCCTCTGATGCTGACAGCACAGAGAGAGAGAGAGAGAAGTTAGATAAAAACTGAAATACCCTTGCAGAGAGAAAAAGCCTGGCAAATCCTCAGGCAGAGAGGCACAATGCCCCTGCCTAGCTTTAAGCAGGCTCTTTCCAGACTGTGCTCCCATTTCCATCCTTTGTTAGTCCAGTGCCCTTTAGTAAGCAGTTCACAACCAAGGGGTTGAGGCCCCTTAGGGGATTGCAAACAGGTTTCAGGGGCTCACCAAGCAGGGCCAGCATTAGACTCACTGGGGCCCAGGACAGAAAGCCAAAACCACACTGCCCCAAGCCCCACACACCACAGCTGAACCCTGAGCAGCTTAGCTTTGTGGTGCTCTCTGTGGTGTGGGACTCCTGGCAATTGCCCTGCTTGCTACTCCCTAATGCTGGCCCTGTCTTTATATGCAGAAAACCAGTTGTTCTGGCCCAGGTGAGCCATGGAGTTTTAATAGTGTGTTGGGGGGACCTCAGAAAGCAAACAGGTTGAGAAGGCTTTAGCCTACACACAGGATCCAGCACCCCTGCCCCTCCTGCTGCTCTTTGAGTGTATCTATGCTGCAATTAAACACCTATGGCTGGCCCATGCCAGCTGACTCAGGCTGTGAGGCTGTGTAACAGTGGGGTGGACATCTGGGTTCAGGCTGCAGCCTCATGTCAGGGACTTCCCACAGGGTCTTAGAGCCCAGGCTGCATCTTTGCCCAAGTCTGAATAGCTGCATGGCAATTAAAGAGTCCCTTAGCTCACGGCCCGTAAGCATCAGTCAGCCAGCACAGGCCAGCTGGGGGGCCAGATAGACTGCTAGAGCAATAACTGACAGTTCAGCCCAGTTCTCAGTACACCATATATCTTTCCCCTGATTAGGAATGGAGAAGTTGCAGCCACCTGAGGACATCCATAACTCTTCTGTATGTGGCAGGGAAACAGACTGGAGCTAGGTTCAAAGAAGTTAACCATTCCTGTCTCTATCAGGTACTTTCTTTTAGGTCTTGTATTTGGAGCTTGCAAAGAAATATTACACAGATTCAGTCTGATCTGACAAAGTGTTGGATGTTTCCTAACGGCCGATTGACTTCACCCACAGCTGGTGGGGCTCAGCATTTTCAGGATTAGGGCCCTGTTGAAAAAGAATACAGGCTGAATAAATAATCTAACCAAACCCCCAAAATAGACAACAGGGGGCCAGATAGCTATCTTCTTGTAACTGCTGAAACATTCTGGCCTTGTGTACCCAAGGATTATACATAGGTCAAATAATGATTTAGTATCAAGAGACGTGTCTATAATTGTCCCATTTTAAAGTTAAAATTGTCCCATTGAAAGGATACTGATCCCATTTCCCCCCTTTTCTTCTGTGGTGTAATATTTTCTTAGACAACAACTAATTGGCCCATCTCTAGCAAAGCTGTAGATGAGATGTGAGAGATCCTTCCAGTTATTTTCAGAATTAATTTTGTTGCTTTCAAGGTCATCCACAAGGCTGTTCCCTTCCGCCAGTACTTGTAATCCAGAAACCTTTCAAAAGAAGACAGCCATGGAAAAAAATGACATGAATGTGAATAACCAAATATTCTAGAATAAATAAATACGTCTGTTTGCAACCAGAAGTATAAGTCATTCACACTGATGTTCAAGTCATGTGCTTCTTACCAGCTGTTATAAACTAAACAGGACCATGATGGGATGCATGTAAGTACTGAGTGCTGCTAAAAGCTCTTTGGCCAAGTCAGACCTGAACTAATTTCCTCCCAGGGACTGAAGGTTTAAACCGCTGTCTTTGTAACAGCAGACTCATGACCACTTGGGGTTATTAGAGTGCCTGCGGAACTTTGAGTAAGACCAAGCTCCAGTTTGAATATTTATATGTGGTCTCCTGTAATTTTTCCTTCTGTTCTAGCTGGATGTGGTAATTGGATGATCCTCCCTTCCTCCTACAGCACTGCTCTGTGCTGTTCACACAGCTTCTGCATTTCACCACTTGGTTCTGCTTAATAGACAGTATGTGGCTTTTTGTGCTGTCAGTATGTTTCCTTGGTAATGAAGAAATAGCCTCTTGCTTTCAGGAAAAGTATCTTCAGAAATGGGTTGGGTTTCCTGTGTTTACCAGAAGTGATTAATATGTACAACAAATATAAAGATTAAAGCCTATTCCTGCTCCCGTTGAAATCAGTGACATATATCCCATTTACTCCAACGGTGCAGCGTCAGGCCCACTCAATAAGAAGTTCTCATTACTCTGAGTCATTTCAATGAAGTAAACTGTTCATGGAAGTAAGGCCTGTGGACCCAGTTCATCAAAGTTCTTAAACCCGTGGTGTCCAACCAGGTCTGAAGCAGTAGCCACTACAGTGTCTACTACTATAGGGTACATCTATACTACATGCTATTTTGGGATACCGCAATAGCTACCCTGTGTCTACACAAGCCACCTGTTATTTTGAAATATTTTTCTAAATAACAGGCATGCTATTTTGCCATCCCGGTAAACCTCATGTAGATGCGCCAAATTTCAAAATAAGCTATTTCAAAATAGATTTGAGTTAAAATATGCAATTTGCATAGTGCAAATTGCGTATCTTATTTCGAGTTGAGGGTGTTGTGGAGACGTACCCATAACAAACTAGTCACACTCAGCTGGCCAAATAGCCTCTAGTGGCTAGTTTATTGGACACCACGGTCTTAAACATTTGCTTAACTTTAAGCACCAAAGTAATTCCACCCCTATTCATCAAACTACTTAAACACCAAGTTAAGCAAGAGTTTAAGAACTTTGATAAATCAAGGGAAATAGGGAGGGTCTCAAGAATGGGTTTCCAAAAGTTACCAACATTGGGCTAACTGCTCCCACTGAAGCTAATGGTAAAACTCATAAAGCTTTATATTTGGCATCTGCCTTTTCCAAGGTATCAGCATCCGTATAAGTGGTATATTCTGCTCAGAAATCTCAAAAGCTTGCTTTACAAAATTTCTGACTGGTTCTCCTCTTTTCTGTGTTTGTTTATCTACCCTACTTTTATTCTAATGCACTTATGACCAAATCTAGGAATCATGAGAGAGATTAAAAGAATCACCTGATGTGTATTTGCAGGCTATTTTCTCCTCATTTCATGATTGCCCATTTGTCACATTTTCTAACAAGCACATTTGTGTTTTCTCCCACACTGCCCTTTATACATGGGAATTGCTCTTCATGAAAATCTGCCGAACCGTTACATTGTCCCCCTTCAAACATTTCCTTAAAAATGTCCTTTGCTATGGAGCCTACAGAACAGTGCCACACAGGGGAGCTGACAGGTGGTGCTGAGGGCTGGCTGGTCCTGGCCCCACCCCTTCGTGGAGTGCTGAGCTGAACCACCCCCTCATCCCCCCCAACCATCCTTCCCGTCTGTCATTCTTTTCACCAGATCTGGTGCTATTGCAACCAATGATGGCTGGCACTGGTGATTTCCATAAATCAGGCTGCTGAGGCAACAAGAGTAATTCATTAATACAGGGAAACAAAGGCCTCTCTTTATTCTCATTGTTTTTGCTTTTTCCAGCTAGTAATTCTGCAAGAACAGAGAATAAGACTCCCCCAGTATTTATTTAACTCACCCCTGACGTGCCATGGAGATAATGCCCATCAACAAATGGAAAAAAACCCAAAGACACAGGCAACAGACTTGGAAATGCTCTGGGCTTTACAAAGAAAATTTCCCATCCTAAACCCATAGACTGGATTAGTTTAGAGAAATGACAGCACTGGAAATCAGGTACTTGCCCGGGGAAACGAGGTGTACTTCTGTCACTTCACTATTCATAGCCTTAACTTAGGTTTTCTCTACTCTAGCACACTTGTGGCAACATTTTGTTGGCCAGGAATGTGAAAAAACACACCCCCTGACTGACAAAAGCATCAGTATGGACAGCGCTATGTCGGTGGAAGACACTTTCCTGCCTATATAGCTACTGCTCCTCATTAAGGGGGTTTAATTATGCTGGCAGGAGAGCGGTCTCCTGCTGGCATAGAGCAGCTGCATGGGAAATCTTACAGCAATGCAGTTGCAGCAGTACAGCTGTGTTGTTGTAAGGTCCATAGTGTAGACATAGCCTTAGACAAACAGCCCAAAATGGATTTTGATTTTTACAGCTTTATCAATTGCAACATCAGTTCTCCCGGCCTTAATTCAAGACTAGCAGCAAGATGGACTAGATGGTTGAACAGTCTCCCCATTTCTAAAATCCAAGATTCGGATCTTGGAATCCTAAGAGGGCATCGTTTTCTCCCATCAGGGGCATTGCTGTAGATATATAATTTCCTTGTAACTCCATTAATGCCTTTGTCTCTCCAAAATTCAAGACGGGCTTTTGTCTTAACATAGCTAATGTTATGGGCATAATGAACTTCAGAGATTTCCCCTTATTCTTATATTGCAGCCTAAGATAACAAATGTGAATTATTTCTTCTGTGTCAGATACAGGGGATTCCAGGAGCCACATCCAAAACAGTCTCCATAAGGGTTTTCTAAAAGGCAGCCTGTAATAGCCTTCTTGTGAGAGACCTGAAAGACACACAGCACTCTGCGTCATTGCTCCAAGCATCCAGAGCCATGACGAAACAACCCCATTCAGAAAGCAACCATTGAAATGGTAGATCACATGCTAAAATGAAAGGATGGACTGGAAAACAAACAAACAAAGCAAAACAAACCCCCCAACAACAGCCTCTAGTGGTACAGTTTGCAGCACAAGAATTTCCATCTCTGCAGACAAACTTACTGAAACAAAATACAAGCAGCAACTTTCCAATGCAGAATCTCTAATTACAGGCTGGAAATAGACTCTGGAAGACATGAGGCATGGTAGAAATCCAAGGACTGTGTAACATCAGAGGAGAGCATGAAATTGTGGGACCTTTATCATTTTCACCGGCTGAACCATGCAGGAGGCAGGTCAGAAATGCCTACTGAGCAATCACAAATATTAACAGATTTCTCAAAGTCAGGAAGGAAAAACACTAACTTTGGGAGTAAGGAGAGACTTCTACAATGCTCTCCCAATGCATGACCACCTTCTGCTGAACCAGAAATGGATAATACTACAAGATGGACACACTCAGGAGCTCCCCATGGAAATCATGGTACCTGTTCCTTCATTAAGAGACTGACTGAAAATACTCCAGATGACTGAAATAAAATTCAGGGTCATCTGAAGAAGCTCATGTTTTGTTAGTCTTTAAGGTGCTACTAGATTATTTGGTGTTTTTTAAGTTTTTCCTGTTATAGACTAACTCGGCTACCCCTCTGAAGCTTTTGAAAATACTTGTATGCTTTATGTCAATAGCATTTAAATTGTTGGCAGGGCCTCATGGAACACCCCCTTCCTAATTCAGCCCAGTGCCACCAGGAGACGATATTATTTAGTTAATATCTATGATCACTTTGAAGATAGAAAGCATTATGCACATGCTGGTTACTTCTATGGATCTGTGATGAAATGCACCCCTCTGCTCACACCCTACATGCTACTGTAGTAATCTTTTGTACAAAGCATGCTACGAACAATCATTTGGAAAAAAAACCCTCAGAACTTACTACAGGTTGGAGTTCCCTGATCCAGCACCCTTGGGACCTGACTGGTTCTGGATGATGGATTTTGCCGGACCAGGCAACTCTGTCACCTCCACGTGCACTGGGTTCTTGCTGCTGCAGTGCCCAGTTCCTGCTGTCATGCCAGGCAGCCCCACAGCCTCTGCACACTTGGCTCCTGCTACCCAACTGGGCAGACCCTCTATTGCCTGTGGGACTCCCACTGCCCTGCCAGAAAGCCCTGCTGGCACGCATTGGGTTCCCCCTGCCCTGCAAACCTGCAGGCCTCCCAGGCACTAGCTCTCCACTGGGACTCTCTGGTCATGGAACGTCCGTGGTCTTACCTAACCACGGATGTTGCCAGACCAGAGAATTCCGGTTAAGAGAGTTTCAACCTGTACATGCATTTGACCATGAATCTGAGGAACCGTGCTGGATTGAAGTGTCATTAGAGAAGGTTTTGGAACAAATACAAAAACTTAATGTTAACAAATCTCTGGGACCAGATGGCATTCATCCAAGGGTTCTAAAAGAACTCAAATGGGAAATTGCTGAACTATTATCTGTGGTTTGTAACATATCCTTTAAATCGGCTTCCATACCTAATGACTGGAAGGTAGCCAACGTGATACCAATATTTTAAAAGGGCTCTAGAGGCGATCCTGGCAATTACAGACCGGTAAGTCTAACTTCAGAACCAGGCAAATTAGTTGAAACAATAGTAAAGAATAAAATTGTGAGGCATGTAGAAGAACATAATTTGCTGGACAAAAGTCAACATGGTTTCTGTAAAGGGAAATCATGTCTTACTAATCTATTAGAGTTCTTTGAAGGGGTTAACAAACATGCGGACAAGGGGGATCCAGTAGATATAGTATACTTAGATTTTCAGAAAGCCTTTGACAAGGTCCTCACCAAAGGCTCTTGTGTAAATTACATGGCCAAGGGATAAGAGGAAGGTCCTTTCTTGGATTGAGAACTGGTTAAAAGACAGGAAACAAAGGGTAGGAATAAATGGTAAATTTTCAGAATGGAGAGGGGTAACTAGTGGTGTCCCCCAAGGGTCAGTCCTAGGACCAATCCTGTTCAACTTATTCATAAATGATCTGGAGAAAGGGGTAAGCAGTGAGGTGGCAAAGTTTGTGGATGATACCAAACTGTTTAGGATAGTCAAGACAGAAGCAGACTGTGAGGGATTCCAAAAAGATCTCACCAAACTGAGTGATTGGGCAACAAAATGGCAAATGAAATTTAATGTGGATAAGTGTAAAGTAATGCATATCGGGAAAAATAACCCAAACTATACGTACAGTATGATGGGGGCTAATTTGGCTACGACAAATCAGGAAAGAGAGCTTGGAGTTATCGTGGATATATCTGTGAAAATTTCCACACAGTGTGCAGCGGCGGTCAAAAAGGCAAATAGGATGCTAGGAATTATTAAGAAAGGAATAGAAAAATAAGACACAGAATATCTTACTGCTCCTGTATAAAACTATGGTACGCCCACATCTTGAATACTGTGTACTGATGTGGTCGCCTCACCTCAAAAAAGATATTTTGGCCTTGGAAAGGTTTCAGAAAAGGGCAACTAAAATGATTAGGGGTTTGGAACGGGTCCCATCTGAAGAGAGGTTAAAGTGACTGGGACTTTTCAGTTTAGAAAAGAGGCGACTGAGGGGGGATATGATAGAGGTATATAACATCATGAGTGGTGTGGCGAGGCCGACAAAAGAAAAGTTATTTATTAGTTCCCATAATAGAAGAACTAGAGGACACCAAATGAAGTTAATGGGTAGCAGGTTTAAAACTAATAAAAGAACGTTCTTCTTCACACAGCGTGTAGTCAACCTGTGGAACTCCTTGCCAGAGGAGGCTGTGAAGGCTAGGACTATAACAGAGTTTAAAGAGAAGCTAGATAATTTCATGGAGGTTAGGTCCATAAAAGGCTATTAGCCAGGGGATAGAAATGGTGTCCCTGGCCTCTGTTTGTCAGAGGCTGGAAAAGGATGGCAGGAGACAAATCGCTTGATCATTGTCTTCGGTCCACCCTCTCTGGGGCACCTGGTGCTGGCCACTGTCGGCAGACAGGCTACAGGGCTGGATGGACCTTTGGTCTGACCCAGTACAGCCGTTCTTATGCTCTTATATTACTGATCAGCACCATCATTACTGAAATCATGCCTGCAGTGTTTCCCAGAAAAGTTTGAGAAATAAGTTCAGCCACTTCCCAAAGATAAAGGGAAAGCTGACATCTTCCCTCCCCGTGTTATCAAAGCTGATGGGCCATCACCTATCAACTGGCCATCCTTCCGCCTCTAGACCAGGCCCTATTGGGAGGAGAAGATGGGGAGGGGTGGGGAGAAGCAGGAGGGCCATTTGGCCTGGGCTTCAGGAGATAAAGGGGCCTCAAGTTTTGACATTTTTCTACCAAGTCATTTCCATTTATTATACATCTTGCGGTTATAACAGAAACAACAGAAGAAGCTATTGATTGAAATAGCAAAAAAATGATTGAAATCATTCTGGGAACTTGGGCCTTCGCCAATTTTTGGTCACACCTGAGTTTTCATCTGTGTGACTGGAGAGTGGAGTAGCTTCTGCGATTAGTGATTCTACATTATGAAACAGTCTTTGCATAGTTTACAGGTTTTGAGAGTCGTAATTAATTCTGTTACTATGAAATTATTTTACTTGGTCTTAGGGTGAGTTTAACCTTTAAATTAGATCTTTCGCTCTGCAGAAGAGATTTTTTAATTCCTGGTTTTTCTCTTGTGCTTTCGTATACAATCAATAACCATATCAGGCTCAGCTGTAAGCTAACTCTTCATCCAATTTTAGGTTCACCGTTACAGACTTTTTTGTGATAAACAACTAGAATTAAAAGTTCATTAATAAACTTTCTATCTAATCTAGTAATCGCCCCATGTTCATATTCATAATAACACACCAGTTATTAGAAGAATTTAATAATGGGAACATGTTAGCAGATGAAATTTCAAGACTTTGAAATAAGGCTAAAAAGCTGTAGTAACTAACACCCCCAAACCATTATTATATAATATCCAATGTGATATATACAATTAAAATTGTGTATAACCAATAGCCTTTAGCAAATTAATTTATTGTCTGTTACTGTGTTTTAAAAGAATTCCTTCATAAAAATGAAGTGAAGATTTGAAAGTGGTGCAAGTAAGAGACGGTGAAAGCAACAGAGTGAAGCTGTAGTTAAGAGTTTAAAGCCAATAACATCATTTCTCATAGAAAAGATGCCTCAGCCATTAGACGGTGACCATACTGACAGTGACACTTCTATTTCTGATGGTGAAATCTTTGTACCCACAAATGATATTTCAGTGCCACTGCCTCAAAATGAGGAAGTTATTAATCAAGGCACAGAAATGCCAAGAGTAGTGATAGATGCAGAAGCTACTCTCGATTTAGAGACGGTGCAGGCAGATAATGAGGAACTTGGAGATGCTGCACAGCAAGAACAAGAACTTATGACTAGCACAGGACACACTGTAACAACAGTGGCATCAGAACCTGATATTGGACTTCTTGATAAGAACAATGTTGCTCAAATGCAGTCGTTTCTCAAAGTTAGTTGTTTTCAGATTCCAAATAATATAACCAAAAGATGCTGAAAATCATGCTTTTCCCACTTGTCTACTGACAAAACTCTTCCAAATGGAAAGATCTACACAAGAGACTGGTTCAAATACATCAGTCTGTCCAATCCATCCAGTTGGAGCATCAGTAGAGGTTGGAGGAAGTTGAAAGACTGAATACCTGTACATGAAACTTCAGTATCACATAAAGGTAACTATGTTACATGGAAATCAGCTAGTAGAGCAGCAATTGAAAACATACTCCTGAGTGAAATAAACACAGAAACTGATAACTGTAAAAAACTCCTTGAATGCATATTGAATCTCGTTCTTTTTCTTTCTGAACAGGGACTGGCTTTGTTTGGTTCCAGTCAACGTACTGGTGACCCTACAACTGTAACTTTCTTGGTATACTTGAGCTTCTTAGAAAGTATGACCCACTTTTATCAGGCCATGTTAAGTGTGTTTGTGAATCACAAGAGAGCAGAAAATGCATGCAAGTCCATTATCTCTCTACCAGAATACAAAACTAGTTTATTGAGCTGTGTGGGACATTTGTGCAAACAACAATTCTTGAAAAAATACAACATGCAAAGTACTTTTATATTATTATTGATGCAACTCCAGACTGTTCTTATAAAGAACAAATGACATTGGTTGTTTGATGTGTTAAAATTGCAGAAAGTTCAAAGGTTTCAATTGAAGAACAATTCATTTTATTTGATAATTTCATGAAAAAAACTGGAAAAGAAATCACCACTCGTATATTAGAAATTCTGGAAGGCTTCAAATTGAATTCTCAAGTCTGCATTGGCCAAGCCTATGACAATGTATCCAATATGTCTGGGAAATACAACAGAGTACAAGTAGTCCTTCTTGAGCAAAATCCAAACTGTATTTTCTCCAGTTGTAGCAACCATGCACTAAATCTTATCAGTGTTGATTGTGCTGAATCATGCAAGGAAGCAATCACATACTTTGGAACAATCCAGCAATTGTACAACCTCTTCAGCAGCAGCCCCCGAAAATTGGAAATTCTGAAGCAGCATCTGCCCGTTTCCCTTCATGATATATCAACAACAAGCTGGTCAGCATGAATTGATGGTATTAAACCAGTTGCACAGCATTTGGACTCTTTGAGAAAGGCTTTAAATGAGCTTGAATCTCTTACTCTCACAACATAGGCTCACACTAAGCTTAAGTCAATTCAGAAATGTACATCCAAATTTGAATGCATTTTTATGTCCATGTGGATGAAGCTGCTAAAAATGATCCACAAAATTAATCTTGTAATTGAAGCACGCAATGCTACATTAGATGTTGAGAGGGATAACACTGAATGACTTCTTAAAGATATTGAAAAGATTTGTGATCAATGGAATGCAATCCTTTCTGAATCCAAATCAGTAGCACAGGGTATTGACATTTCATCTGTTTTCTCCACCAATTGCAGCCTAACATCTTAATCTGATGCAGAAAGGCACCATTGAGTTAATTTTGTGTGTGTTATTATTGACTCCATCAGATCTGATCTTATATGTCGATTTGAATCACTGCAACAAAATTGTACCCTTTTTGGATTCCTTTGGGAGTTCAGAGAACTAAGTAATGAAGATCTATATTCAGCAGCTGAACAGTATCAACAAAGGTACAATGAAATTTCAAGAGATCTCTGTGTCGAGACCATCTTCCTGAAATGCATTCATTCCACCAACTTTAAATCAGACTACAAGCCAAAAGAAATGCTTCAAGAAATATTCAATCTTGGCCTGTCGAACATAGTTCCTAATATCACAATTGCATTACATATGTTTGTCAGTCTCCCTGCATCAGTGGCTTCAGGTGAATGCACATTCAATGTGTTAAAACAAGTAAAGAATGGCACAAGAGCATTTGAATGGGCTCGCAATGCTTAACATTAACAGTGATGTTGCATGTAAATTAGATTTTTCTTCAATTATAAACAAGTTCACATACAATAAAGCCAGAAACGCATTCCTAAAATGAAGAGTTTTGCTTGCAGTGGAATCTCACAATTAAAGTTACATTTTAATATTCATTCTAGTGGTATAATGGCTTAATAAATAAATAAAGGTCTCAAGTGTTCATTTTCATATATTCTCTTGGTTTTAGTATGACCCTGTGGATGAGAAGTTAGATATGTTGGTGGTCTGGGGCTGGGTTGGGGCATCAAAACTCAAAGTGGCTGGGGCCTCTGTCATTCTCTGAGAGGGCCTTTTCCAGACCACCTGTTTCTTGCTTCTCAGCTGGAAATGCTTTTCAAAGAGGGACCCAAAACTATAAATCAGGGGTTCCCAACCTGGGGTATGCGTACCCCAAGGGGGTACAAGAAGCTTGTCAAGGGGATATGGGGAATATTTGGTAAATAACTAGATTATCCTAATTGAAATATTCCAAAAGTAGTAGTGTTAGTGAAAAAAGTTGTGGATTCTAGAGTCTACAATTTATTTCCTTTTAGGAAGGAAAAGGTTTACTAAAAGCCAAGAAGGTACGGGGACCGAAAAAGGTTGGGAACCCCTGCTATAAATGGAGGGGCAAACACCCTAAGAAATCCTTTCTCTTCCTATCCATCTCACTCTGCATCTGAAAAGCCAAAGAAACAGATAGTGGAATCGAAAGAGTTTGATCAGTCATGCTATTGGAAGCATGTAGTAAGAAAGTCTGCTTTGAACCCAGTATAGTTTAAACTAGGTGCTCAAAAGCATTTTTAATATTTATTTTTCTTGTACCATGTCTCACTGCTTGTACTTATTTAATATCTACTAAGTCTTTGTACTCAAACAAGTGTATATTTAATCCAGTATTTAAGTTGAAGTATCTGGGTAACTATTTAAGGCACTAAACTCCTATATATTGTGCCCTTAAACAAATAAAGAGCTTAATATATTTGGACTGTCCAGGAGAAGGCCAGGCAATACAAGACATACATTGCTGGAAGAAAATCTGGGACAAGGAATGTGTTTGGCTCACCCTACAGTATTACCAGTGCTTGTGAGAGCTACAGTATAACCCATGAGTGGCTGGCAGATTGCAGTTGCACACAGCCACTCAGGGTGTGACTTGCATGCTGGAAGTACAATCACAGAATATTCCCTACTCCTTGCTTACCCCCCGCTCCCCCGATCATCTTTTAATGGAAAAACAAAACAAAAGAAGAAAAGTCTTTTACACTCAAAATGATTGGAGTGTAAGGGTGTGTCTAGACTACAGGGTTTTTTCGAAAAAAGTGGCCTTTTTTCAAAAAAAACTTCCCTTGCGTATAGACTGCTGCCGTGTTCTTTCGAAAATAAATTGAAAGAACGCAGCAGTTCTTCGTCGAGTAGTGTCCCCGTGCGTGCTCCACTGAAGGTGTCGGGCTCGTCCCAGCGCTGCAGCTCGGAGAGTTTTCTCTAGCAGTAGCCCCACTGGACCGCATGCGCAGATGCCGTCTTGCGCCGTTCACGCCCTTTTGCTGCATGTGGTCAGGCCTGCCAGTTCCTCCTAATCGTCCACAGACGGAATCTGGATGAGCTCCTCCTCTGTTCTGAGGAGAAACAGAGAAAAAATTAAGAAAGTAGAAAGTTTTGTTATTCGTCCCAGTTTAGCCCCTTCCCAATAGTTTTAGTTCCAGTTCATATCGTTCTGTTCTTTAAAAAAAAAAAAAAAGTGGTTCATATATATAGTTATTCAGAGTTCATCGTTGTCAACTGAATAGATAGAAAGGACCGAGGCTGACAGACTGTCTCTGTGCCACCATGCCCGGTTCCCCCCGGTTTAAGAAGTGCGCGTCATGCCGGGATGCCATGCCAGCGTCAGACGGCCATTCCCACTGTATAAAGTGCCTTGGGGAAGGCCATATCCCCCAAAAGTACCCACACTGCTCTAAATTAACTGCCTGCACCAGGCGGGACAGAGAGATGCGGCTGAAAATGCTGCTTTTTAACAGAGCGTTGCAGCCGCCGACCACAGAACACTCAGCAGACGAGACTCCAGTGGTGCGTAAGTCCCACAAGAAGAGGAGCTCCGCTCCTTCCAGGAGTGTTAGTGCGGGGGACTCACCGGGCACTGCGGGTCTGCCGCCCAAACATGCTATGGGCAAGGCACCCAAGGGCTGCAGCACATCTGCTCCGAGCCCCACCATTTTGACTGACCCGGCGCCGATGGCCCACTCGGCACCGCGACCAGAATCAGCACCGGCGTCAGCACCGAGTGAGGCTCATGCCACTTCGAGACCGCCAGCCTTGGCACCTCCGGCACCGAAGCAATCGGCACCAGCAGCACCGCGACATCCACCATCAGTGCCAACATCCTCGGCACCGGCTCCAGCGCTATTGCCGGCACCAGCATCACCAACACCAATGCCGCTAACACCATCTCGACGCCGGGAGATGTCGGAACCGAGGGTTCTCACCTCCGCACCGACTAGCCCTTCGGGCACGGCTCCACCTCCTTTGCGTGCCTCTTCAATACCTACCAAGGCACAGCGAAAGGCTAGGCACGTACGCACACCAACACCGAGTCCCAAGATGGCTGTTTTCTCTCCTGAGTCTTCTCCTCCACCTTCTTATCGCTCAGGAAGTCATCAACACGGGCACTACATCTCTCCTCCAGGATGATATCTAAGATCCCCACGTCGATCCCGCACACCTCGATGTTACTATCGATCCTACCGCTCCCGCTCGCCCTCGCACTATACAGTGCGATCAAGATCACCCTCACAATATTCTCAGCACTATAGGAGTGCAAGTTCCTATTCCCCAAGGCACTCCCCCCACGCATATCACCGCCACAGCTGGCATTACACCGACTATTGTCATGAACATCCACGCTCACATAGTGCAGTTTACTCCACATCCAGATCACCGAGACTCAGGCAATCCCAATCTCCGCAGCGCCTGACCCAGGACATCCCACCTCCTCGGCAAGCTCCTCCAACACCCACAGGTGACACCCTCGACTTCTAGCCAACAAGAAAGGGATGATAATCTGCCCTTCAACCGTGAGCAACAGCACATGGACTCCCCTACTGATCAGTCGTCCTCCTCACCAGATGATGGGGTATTTCAGGGTGACTCTTCCCACGCAGATGATTACATGCAGTTCCAGGAGCTTTTCAGAAGGGTAGCCCAGTCCCAGGAACTGCACACCACGGACATGCTGCAGAAACAATACCGCCTGCTAAAAAATTTACAGCCGTCCCAGAAATCCAAGCTAGCGTCCAAGCTAGCGCTCCCCTTTGATGAGGCCATCCTGGAGATAGCCAACTACATCTGGCAAACTCCAGCCTCTGCCCCACTGACTAACAAGTGGGCTGACCAGAAATATTTTGTGTCCTCTAAGGACACAGAATTCCTATTCATGCACCCCCAGCCCAATTCTATCGTTATGGATGCCGCCCAACAGAGATCAAAGACGGCACAGAGTAGAAACACGACAACTGATAAGGACGCGAAACGCTTGGACTTGTTGGGGAGAAAAGTTTATTCTTCTACCACGGCAACCCTCAGGATGGCTAATTATGCAGCTCTCCTTGCCAATCATGACTTTGACAATTATACCAAGCTTGTTGCTCTCCTGGAATACTTACCTGAGACTAAGAGACAAATGTTGAAGGCCGTAGTGCAGGAGGGCTACACAGCCGCCTGTAGAGCACTGCAAATCGCCCTCGATATTGCTGACACGGCTTCTCGGACCACAGTGACATCAGTAGTCATGCGCCGCGCCTCCTGGCTCCACCTGGCATCTGTTCCAAAAGACCTTCAACCAAAAGTAGAGGACTTACCTTTTGATTGTCAGCTGCTGTTCGCCCAGAATACCAATCAGGTCTTCCATTCCAGCAAAGACTCTTGCACCACACTGAGGATGCTCGGAATGTATACTCCACCATACAGACGCAAGAGATTCAGTCCCTACAATAAACAGAGACCATTCTCTTATGCTGCTCCCCGCTTCAAGCCATATGATCAGCCTAGGCAGAGACAACAACCACAGAAACGCCACCAACAGCCCAGCAAAGCATCCAATCAACAACATGCTCGGTAGCAGGTTTGATGTGTCGATCGAGGGACTGCGTGCTATTCCCCTTACAGAGGCTCCGCACAACATGACCAGTTTATTCCATCACCAGTTGAGACCGTATCACCTCTGCTGGTTTGCTGTAACTACAGACTGTTGGGTTCGAGAGATCATCACATCCGGCTTCACCATCCCATTCTCTACCCGGCCCCCTCCCACCCCCCTCTTCCCCATCCCTCTTCAAGGACCCCTCTCACGAACCTCTTCTACACCAAGAGGTCCCGCGCCTACGTACCATCAGGGCAGTGGAGAGGGTACCGGATCAATTCAGAGGAAAAGGCTTCTATTCCCGGTACTTCCTCACTCAAAAGTAGTCTGGGGGATGGAGGCCTATCCTGGACCTTCGCAGACTCAACTGCCACCTTCAAAAAAACAAATTAAAAATGGTCATGTTAGCCTCTATCATTCCAACTCTAAACAAAGGGGATTGGTTCGCGTCCCTCGATTTGCAGGATGCATATTTTCATGTAACGATACACCAGCCCACAGGAGGTTCCTCCATTTCACACTGGGCAGGGAACACTATCAGTACAGGGTGTAGCACTTCAGGCTCTCGGCAGCACCGAGAGCTTTTTCCAAAACGCTAGCGGTCGTTGCCGCCTACCTCCGGTGTCTTGGCATCACCATCTTTTCCTATTTGGATGACTGCCTGCTGAAGGCCCCTACCACAGACGAAGCTAGGTCGGCGGTTAACACAACCAGGGCAATGCTCGAAGCCTTAGGTCTCATTATCAACCTCTCGAAGTCTTCCATGATGCCTTCACAATCTCTCGAGTTCATTGGGGCGAGACTGGATTCGGTAACTGCTACAGCATACTTACCCCTAGATAGGTTTCACACCATCCAAGATCTGGTGAACACTTTACTCATCGCCCCCAAAATCTCAATACTTACCTGCCTGAAGCTGCTGGGTCATATGACGGCCACTACTTATGTGGTGCCTCATGCAAGACTCCACTTGAGGTGCCTTCAACATTGGGTACTCATGATATATACACCAGGCACCCAGAGCACATACAAGTCTGTTGCTGTCCCCAAACACGTGAGAGACTCGTTACTGTGGTGGCTCACCCCAAGAAATATCCTGTTGGGTGTCCCTTTTCACGGTCCGAAACCAGCTGCATAGATTACCACAGATGCATCCTTAATCGGTGGGGAGCCCATATGCGACTATGGACACATCAGGAGTCCCTTCTGTACATAAACTTTCTAGAGTTGTGGGTGGTGTTCAACACCTGCAACATTTCCTGCACATGATATGAGGCATCACAGTACAGATCCTCACCGACAACATTTGCACCGTCTATTACATCAATCGACAGGGGGGTGGCAGATCCTGATCCCTCTGCGCCGAGTCCATCCATTTATGGTATTGGGCTATCCGGCATGGGATCACCCTCACTGCTGCTTACCTTCCCGGCAAGAACAATACTATTGCCGATGCCCTCAGCAGGACTTTTCCCCTGCAGCACGAGTGGGAATTGCTCGACGAAGTAGTCCGCAACCTCTTCGAGCACTGGGGATACCCCGCCATAGACCTTTCGCCACTCAGCACAACAGAAAGTGCCGCTGCTACTGTTTGAGAGCAGGTATAGGCACAACTTCGCTGTGGGGTTCCTTATCGACTGGGGGCAGCACCGATTACTGTACACCTTTCCCCCCATCCCACTCATTCCATGAGTACTGGAGAAAATAGCTGTGGATGGGGCGACAGTGATAGTAGTAGCACCATTTTGGCCCTGACAAACTTGGCTGCCCCAGTTAGCGCGGATGTCTGTATCACAACCACGACGACTTCCGCAGCGACGCAACTTACTGTCGCAGCAACATGGATCAGTCCTTCACCCTCACATCGACTGCCTACACCTTACTGCATGGCTCCTAGCTGGCTCCAAGGCCCAGAAATGACTTATTCTCAGGCAGTGAAAGATATCCTTATACATAGTAGACACCAGACCACTCAAAAGACCTGCCTTCACCAAATGGTGTCCATTTCAGTCATGGTGTGAGGCAAGAGGTGTCAATCCTCTATCTATACCCGTCCAGCAAATACTGGAATATATTCTACACCTAAAGACTGGAGGATTGGCGATATCCTCGCTTAAGGTCCATTTAGCAGCAATTTCCGCCTTTCGTCCGCCCATCGATGGCTGTTCAATCTTTGCTCACCCGCTGACCAAAAGATTTCTAAAGGGTATCGCAAATCTGTATCCCCTTCACAAACCTCCTCCGGAGCCATGGGACCTAGGTCTGGTCCTGGACACTCTGACTCATCCCCCCTTCGAACCTCTGGCTACATGCACTCTTCACATGCTCACTATGAAAGTGACATTCCTGCTTGCCATTACCTCCGCACGATGCATGAGTGAACTGGTGGCACTCTCCGCTGATCCTCCATATACGTTATTCACTGAGCGTGGAGTAACACTTCGCTTTCACCCTGCTTTTCTGCCAAAGGTTAACTTGTCTTTCCATATAAACGAACCTATAAGCTTACCTACCTTTTACCCTAAACCGCACTCCACCGCGGAAGAGATGCGCTTACATAGGCTGGACGTCAGGAGAGCGCTTGCCTTTTATCTGGAAAGGACGCGCCCCTTTCGAAAATCGCAGCGGCTTCTGTTATCTATTGCGGAGCGTTCTAAGGGCCTGCAACTTTCCGCACAGCGCATTTCCATCCTCATCGTAGCCTACATCACTTGGTGCTACTCCTTACGTGATAAATCGTTGCCTCACAGGCCGAGGGCACATTCTGCTAGAGGGGTGGCAACTTCCACGGCCTTCCTCAAGGGTGTACCATTGCGAGACATATGCCATGCGGCTACCTGGTCCTCTACCTTAACTTTTGCTAGGCATTACGCCATCGCAAACATGCTATCAACCAATTCTGCAGTGGCCCAGGCTGTCCTGTCCACAGTGGAAAGAGCTTAATTCCAAAGCATATCACTGACATTGGACCACTGCTTCATGCTCACCTTCAGTGGAGCACCCACAGGGACACTACTCAACAAAGAAGAAAGAGTTACTCACCTGGTGCAGTAACCTCTGTTCTTTGAGATGTGTGTCCCCGTGGGTGCTCCACGACCGCCCTTCTCCCTGCTTCGGAACTGCTATCTTTGTTTTTCAGATGATTCCGGCTAGGAGGAACTGGCAGGCTGGACCGTGCACTGCAAAAGGGCACATATGGCATGAGACGGCATCTGCGCATGCGTGGTCCAGTGGGGCTACTGCTAGAGAAAATTCTCCGAGTTGCGGTGCTGGGATGAGCCCGACACCTTCAGTGGAGCACCCACGGGGACACACATCTCAAAGAACAGATGTTACTGCATCAAGTGAGTAATTCTTTTTTTTTTCGACTGCGGAAAACCTCGTTTTACAAGGAATAACGCCTTTTTTCGAAAGTACTCTTTCAAAAAAAGGCACTATGTAATGCAAACTGTGCTTTTTCGAAAGAGAGCATCCAGACTGCCTGGGTGCTCTCTTTCGAAAAAGCGGCTGCTTTTTCGAAAGTACTGGTTGTAGTCTAGATGCTCTTTTTCGAAAGAGGCTTGCAGTCTAGACGTAGCCTTTGTGTGGTGGGGAGAGAAAAGAAGCTTCTATGAGGTAGATTTTAATGGAAAGACTTAATTAGTTTGGAAAAGAGAAGATGGGAGATGTAAGTAAGATAATGTTCTACAGGTCAGTTGGGAAATCCTACACAGCCATTTCAGGGACTGATGTACAAGTGGACATTAAATTACAACAGATTTAACCCAGGTAAATACTTTAACAGAACATACATTAACTTGTGGAAGTAGTTGCTGTGGGATAAAAACAAAGAACTTAAATAGATGATGCTCTTAAAAGATTGCCCAGCTGACATAACATTTACAAGAGCTTCTAATCAGAGACATATGAGCTAGCGGAGAAAGCACTGTGCTGATAGCCAGGAGGTATGTCTGCTCCTGCCAACACTGGCACAGTCTTCTGCAACTTTTGGGCAAGTTGCTTTGTCTCTATGGCCTTCTCTACAAGACAATTACATTGATTGAGCTGAACGTCAGTGTTTTTTCTTTTTAACCCTTGTTTGTCTTGATTATAGACAAACTCTTGTTTAGTATCAGACAGGTCAGGCATGTCTCTTGCTATCTATGTGTGGTGCCTGGTACAAGGCCTTCTTTCCCCATCCCATCTCCCTTGAACACTCAAGGGCCACTGAATTGTAATGTTGTTTTGGCGATAAATTACTCAGCAGATGGATTTAGGAGAGAATTGCCCTCTCTCTGGTCCCTATGGAATTATATTGTATAATCAGATGCATTGGAGGGAGGGGGGGGCTGTACTGAAGAGTTGGTACTAGTAATATAATATGATTTTGACAGCTATTGCTTCCCTCATGGAATACTAATGAGGGCCACCCTTACCCATCTTTGTATGTTTGCCCTTTTAAAGAACCACACTAATTCTCAGCTTGTTTGACCCCTTTCAGCAAGGTAATTCTGAGACACCCATCAGTAGCAGAGTAGCTGGGAGCATGACTGCTGCAGTCATCAACATGGACTGGCTAAAGTGCAGATGATTAGCTTGTGTCTCAGCTAGTGAGAAACCAAATACCTACTTTCAGCTGGCAGTATAAGGGTTGAAAATTTCCCTTTAACTTCTAGTTCCCTTTGTAAGCAGATGACACTGAATGCAGATTGTTCTAAAACTGCCACTGTGCAGCTCTATTGGGTACAATGTGCAAAATAATCCTGGACCCTCATATTTTGCAGTTGCTGTAAATGTTTCCTTTGCAAAATGACACCATTCACAAAGAAGGGGAAGGGGTGCTTGGTGTGCTAACCGTCAACTATTATAAAGTAGGGTAACCTCAGTACTGTCCTGCTCCCAGTACTGGTTGCTTGGTAATTCTTCTCTTGCTCATTCATTTATCCTGTCAAGTAATATTTTCTATTGGCTTAGGGCCACATTCAAAGAAATGGCTAATGACCATATGTTATATAAAGGTAAAGGAAGTTTGTATGAGCCAAAGGTGAAAGTAGGCCGTTGTGCCCTGATGCGCTGCACTGGTAAGAAAATGGCCGGTGCTGGGGGCAAGCATTCCCAGCTGGGCTCCCATCAACTGCCAATGGGGCTCCCAGCCAGTCCTGCTGGCCCCACGCTGTGCTGGCTGGAAGTAATAGGCACATGTGTGCCAAGAAAGCGGCCACTGTAGAAGCGCTGTAAGTGGAGGTGTATGTTCCCAGCTGGGCTCCTGGTGTGGCTCCCAGCCTGATCTGCTGGCCCCTCAACACACTAGTTGGAGATAGAGCAGGCACATTTAACTATGTTGATGTCAGGGCAATGCACGCAAAATGTCAAAAGCAAATGGCATTTCTAAGAAGTACATATTTTAACTCATCTATTTTTATTTGACTGTTTCCCATAGCTACAAATTCTTGACTGAAATAATGGTCAGCTTTTATAATGATTTATAGACATGTTACCATGACTTCCCTGAATTTTAATCTTTCACTGAAATATTTACATTTTAAAAATGTATCTGCTTAGATGGGCCCAGACATGACTAAATTAACCTACTATGTTTCAAATTTGATTGACTTTTCCATGGAGCGAATCTGCAACTTTTCCTATCAGAGAGGCTTACTGTAATTTTTCCTAACATTTTGAAATAATTCTTCACATGTAAATATGGCAGTAGCAGTTGACCCCGAATCCCCATACGCCAAATCTCAGGCTTAATTTTCTAGGCCCATCAGTAGTGAGACAAGATGGTTTTAATAGCCCATTAGTCTTCTAGCATGATTGTTTTCCTTGTCACTTAGCCTGCTGGGTTAATTGCTTTAAAATGGATATTATTGACCTCAGTTCTTGTGACAAGTGCAGGCAATTTGCTTCATCGCACAATTGCCTCTGTGCATTTTTTAATCTTTGTTTCTGATAACTATTTCTTAAGAATGTATTCTTGTAAATTGTAGTAGGTACTGACACTGACCCCAATTAAGTGCTTTTGAAAGAAGTGCTTTCAGAAATGATGACCTATCACTGCTCTCTCTAGCTTTTAAGTTTTGTTTAAAAAAAAGCAAACTCACCGGGATAAGAAACCACTAATTTATCTTTTATTATTATGTACAATTTTAAAATCCATAACTGGAGCAGCTAGGATTAAGTACATTTTAAAATAAACAGTTGACCAGCAAATTCCTAATTGTAGGATCTTATAGATGACCATGAAGTGAGGAAAGTGCAGAGGACACGGAGATAAAAAGACGGTAGGAAGGGGACATCTGGGTTTGAGGATAATGGAACAGAAAAGGTATTGGATAAAGCAGGAGTGCTGGAGACAACTATATTCAAAATAAAAGCTTAGGGATATTCTTATTATTTGCATAGTGCCAGAAGACAACTATATTCAGAGTAAAATCTAGGGGATATTCTTATCATTTACATAGTGTCTGGCACTTGACAGAACAAAATAAAAAAGCAAGATCTTGGCCCTGAAGACTTTGTAATCTAATGCCAGCTGTGAGCAAAACAAACAATAGACTCAGGAGAAAGGAAGGGCAAAAGTTACAGCAGTAAGTTCACTTGATTGCTGGGAAGCTCAGGGTGACAGACCTGTACTCTCCTATAGACAACCATCTAACCTCAGGAAGATTCTTACTAACAACCACAGGGCATACCACATTAATACTAACCCTGGAACTTTCCCTTGAAACAAACCCCATTGCCAGCTTTGTCCACATATTTACTCTGGAGACACCATCACTGGACCTAACCATGTCAGTTATACAATCAAGGGCTCGTATTCCTGTACGTCCAGCAATGTGATATATGCCATCATGTATCAGCAATGTCCCTTTGCGATGTATATTGAATAAAATGGTCAGTCACTTTGCCAGAGAATTAATGCTCACAAATCAGACATCAGACATCTCTACACAGAGAAAACCTGTTAGCTGACATTTCAACCAAACTGGCCATTCCCTTAAAGACCTGACAACATGCGTTTTACTTCAAAAAGACTTTAACACCAGATTACAGAGAGAGACTCCAGAACTTTTATTTATTCTAAAATTTGACACGTTGCAAATGGGCTTTAATTTAGATGATAATTACCTTACACATTACAAAGACAGACTTCCCATCTTTTGATATTCGTAGTAACTCCAGATTAGCCACTTAATTGACTCCTCCAATAAGCAATTTCCTCCTTCCTTGTCTCTTCCTCGTCCCCTCGCTCCTACCTTCTATTCTATGTAGCTGATTTGTTTACTTCTTCATTGTATCCCTCTGCTATATAATGGTCATGCCATTTCACTTTCAGAATATGATCTGAAGAAGTGGGTCTGCCCCACGAAAGCTCATCACCTAATAAACCATCTTGTTAGTCTTTGAAGTGCTACATGATTGCTTTTTTTGTTTTACCAAGTTCAGACTAACACAGCTACCTCTCTGTTACTTTTGATTGCTCAGGACTGTCAAGTATACAGTTTAAAGGCACTGTTGTTATATAAACATCCACATAGTTGTTAGGAGATGGGATAGGGTTTGAATTAACTTGGATTAAGTACTGTATATGGGGCTCATAAAATGGTGTGATAGCAGGGTGCAATCCAGACCAGTGAATACCTGGACCACTCACTAACAGCCTCCAGCTTGTAAGTCACTCCCAGCTATGTCTCTGTGTGTGGGATAGCCAGTCAGCCAGCCACACTTTGGCTCTTACTAGCCATAATGACTACAGAGGGTGACTCCCCAACACTCTTTGTCCCAGATATCCCCCAGAAACATATGTCCTGTACTGACTAGCCCTGTCTTGGCCGTAACACTTGTATTAAGCCTGTTATTCCCTAAGGGTACGTCTAGACTGCAAGGCTATTTCGGGATACTAGAGGTATCCTGAAATAGCTACCCCACATCTAAGGAATGCGTCCCTTATTTTGAAATAATTTTCAAAATAACGGACACGCTATTTTGGCATTCCTATAAACCTTGTTCCATGAGGAACAAGGGATGTCTCGAAATAGTACTTTATTTCAAAATTTGGCACTGTGTAGACGCACCAAATTTCAAAATAGCCTATTTCGAAATAAAATCAAAATAAGATATGCAATTTGTGTAGCGCAAATTGCGTATCTTATTTCGATTTTAGAGTGCAGTCTAGACATACCCTTAAAGAAATAATGTGTACACAACTTGTTACCCAAAATAGAGTTATCCTCACATTTCACTTTGAACACACACTAGATTAGATTAAACAAGCTAATTAAGTATACTAACATTCAAATTCTGAGGCATAAAAAGTCAGAAATGGCTAAAAGAAAAATAAAGCTTAAAACAATTACTGCTACCTAACTTAATAAGACATATTAGAGTCAACACAGAGTTCCCTCACCAGTATTACTGACCAAACTCTTTAGGTTAGGATCCCTCCTCCAGAGCCCAATGGCTGTTTCCTTTGTTTCTTCAAGTGTAGTAAATGGAAAGGGCAGGGAGAGAAAGAGGGAAGTTATCCCCTTCTTTTTATAGTGCTGCCTCCCCTCTGATGAGCATTTCAAGCAGCGAACAAGCCAACAAGCAATGAGTGTACAAGGAAACTCCATGCTGCTTCTTTGCTAAGATATAGATTTTTGCCTCTGCCCCTTTTCCTGTCAAAGAATGTCAACTTAGCAAATAATGGTCCAGATGCTTTACATGTGGATGAGGTGGTTTACAATGGTTTATACTTGGCTGAGATATCAGCAGGGCCATCCTTAAGGGGCGCTGGGCCTGGGGCAACTCTCCAAGAGCCCCCAGGTATGGGGCCCAAGACAAAGCCCCACTCCATCTCTGCTCTATCCCACCCTACCCCCAAGCCCTGCCCCTGCTCTGCTTCCTTGACCAAAGCCTCCTCCCCCAAGCAATGCAAGTTTTGGGATTACCAAGGGTCCTGGCAATTCTCCTGCCATTAACATCTGCATTTCTACTTCAAAAGCTATGTATGGGACACAACCAGCCCACTTAATTAGCCTCATTAATACAGGTCCTACAATTGACAGGTACTACTTCTGCTGTTATACATATATATTAGGGATGTTAAATATTGGTTAATTGAATAGTTGAGTAACCTCATGAATTCTTATTGGTTAGTTGACTGTTCTATAGTCCCCGGGGGGCGGGGCCGGCAGCTAGTGCACCTCGGCCTCACTCTTGAGGAGCTCCCTGCCACTCCGTGCTGCTGCCTCTGTATCAGAGTAAGCAGCGCGGGGGGCCAGGTGGGAGCTGATTCACGAGTGAAGCCAGTTTAAAAATCAGCTCCCCTCGTGTACCAGCTACCTGTCGCCCTCTGCTGCTGCCTCTGATAAAGAGACAGAAGCACAGGGTAGCAGCAGCCCCCTATCTAGGGGGTGGTTTGAGCTCCCCCAACCCAGCACAAGCCAGAACTGAGCCAGGCTGCCTGCCCACCCAGCTCCTAATACACTTTAAATGCAGAACTGCAGAAGGGGTAGGTCCTGGACCTAGCCTGAGCCAGGACTGAGCAGGGCTGCTGGACAGTCTGCTAATAAATTTACTGGCAAAGGGGGAAGAGGGAGGGAATGAATGTAATCTATAGAATTATAAGCTTTCGTGTATTGGTTAATCGGTTAATTGACTATCCTATTGCATCCCTAATATATATATCTTGGTTTCTGTTATTTCCACTCCAATTCTTCTGATGAAGTGGCTTTTGCCCATGAAAGGTCATGATTCTATATATTTTGGTTAGTCTCCAAGGTGCCACCAGACCACTTGTTGTTTTAAACTAATTCTATGAGGCTACGTCTACACTGCAGGCTTCTTGAGCAAGAACCATTTTGCACAAGAGTTCTTGTGCAAAAGGTCTTCCAGCCAGCCCTACTGCCCCCACCGCTCCCGCCAGCTCTGCTTCCCGTCCCCCCCACTTCCTCCCGGCCAGCCCCGCTCCCCTCCTGGCCGGTCCCTCCCCCCCAACTCCCGATCAAGTGTGTCCGGTATTTTTTTGAGACTACCTGGTAACCCTAGCTTCAACCAGGGGTGGAAGTGCCAGGACTTACTCATACGCTGGGGTCCTGGGCAAGGTGTGTGAGGAGGAGCTCTTGGCCAAAGCAGAAGGGGTAGGCCTTCATGTGTGCTGCTGCAATGGTGGCTGTGACCCCCTGGAGCTCTGGTGTAGATTTGAAGGGCCTGGGGCACCCAGCCACTGCCCTGGTGGTAATGGTAACCAGGAGCCTCAGGTCCTCTTAAATGGGCAGCTCTGGAGCAGCTTCCCCTTTTGCTCCCGGCTGCCGACAGAGAGCAGCCAAAGGAGGAGCAATGTTAAAGTGTTGTCACAGCAGCACTTTAACATTGGCCTGTATGGGCTGGTATTGGCCGCTGCTTGTTAGGGTACCAGCCCACTTTCACCTCTAGTTTCAGCTAAGGGATACTTTTGGAGAAAGTGATGTCTGCAGAAAACGTTGGTATTTAATCAAAATGCCAAACGTGTGATCATTGTGCTTCTTGTTGGCCCAAATGTTCTGATAGTTGATGCTCTGCCACCAAGCCGACCCTCGAAACAGGCGCCTGGAAACCATTTAATTTTTGTCACCAGTGTCCACAGCAAACCCCTCCCTCCTTTTGGGCCGGCTCTTGAGCTGCCAGGGGGGCAAACGGGCGACACTCCGAACACACCCCTCCCAATCTGTTCCTCCTCTCGCCTCAGACACTCCAGGGGAGAGCCCTGGCGCCAAGCCTTTGTGGAGGTGAGAGCGGGGGGCTCCGAGTCCTCCCAGGCGGTAGGGGGCGCTGCAGGGAGGCAGCGCACTCGGAGGAGCCGCCCCAGGCCCCCGCCTCGGCCCCGCTCTCCTTGTCCGTCCCCGCAACGCAAAGGTGTCGCGCAGGTTCCGCCTAAGCTCGTTATTCAGCCGCCTCAGGCCCGGCTCCACCACCGGCCTCCTCAGCGCCGCTTCCCTGGTGCGCGCGGGCCCAGTCCCCCCCCTTTCTCCGCCCCGCTGCCCTCCCCTTCCCTCAAGTCGAGCGGGGCCCGTCACTGCCTTCCCCGGCCCGGGCCCCTGCGTGCCGCCGCCGCCCGGTGTGTGCGGGGCCCGGCTCTGCCGGCCTGTCCCCTGCCCGGCGGCGCGATGGCCGCCAGCGCCAAGCGGAAGCAGGAGGAGAAGCATCTGAAGCTTCTGCGGGAGATGAGCAGCCTCCCGCCCAACCGCAAGTGCTTCGACTGCGACCAGCGCGGCCCCACCTACACCGACATGACGGTGGGGAGCTTTGTGTGCACCTCCTGCTCCGGCATCCTGTGAGTGCGGCCGGGCCGAGTGGGGTGGGGGGGAATCCTTCCTGGCTGGCTGGCTGGCTCTCGCGTGGGGTGTCCGCCTCTGGCGGGTGCTTCGCTCCCTACCTGCTCTTGTGCCAAGGCCGGGAGCCGCTCGTGATTTCGCAGGGCTGTGTGAACTTACCAGCAGCGATGCTTAGTTTGCCGTGGAGCGCTGAACCGGATAACGGCCTGGTTTCACTACTTTGGGGGGCTCAGGTGTTTGCGTGGCACTGCAACTATTACCCACAATGAACGTGAGAAATCCGTTAGCTTTCTGCTTTAATATGTTCCTTACGCTCCCTTTCTGGGTGCACCCCGCCCCCAAATCCTCTTCATTTTAACTACTGCTTTGATTGTGCTTAATGTTATAGGTGGTTCATTCATTTCAGTACTGGAAAAATGGCTATACAAGGCTTAATAATTTGGATTAGGGGAGTCAGGGTCATAATGCTATTCATATGATTAAATGCTTGCAAGATCGGAGCCTAACCAGTGCAAGTGTCTGTAAGATTGAGTCCTAAATCACTTCAATTTTTAAAACTGAAAATATAGGAATAATGTATTTAAGCAATATAAGATGAATGTTTGGGAGGGAGGAAAGCAAACTTTAGTAATTGTCATGTCTTTTCCTGAAACTAATGGAAAACATAAGTCTCCAGAATAAATACTGGAAAAGTACCTCTTAAGGTAAACAATTGACTTATTTTTCGATACATATGTTAGGTCACAGAATTTGTAAGGCGTGAAGGGTCATGGTGCAGGACAAGCTTTGTGGAAGGCTAGGCTGTTAAACAATTTGCTAATATAAATGAGTTTTCTTTTATCGGATTAAAGTTTAAACTGTAAAAAGTTCAGGAAATTGTCTGGTAGAAAGTTACCATTGTCACATGAACAAGCTTAAGTTGTCTAAAGTCACTGGAAATGAAATGGACTTTTAAAACTTAAGAATGTTTTTCCCCATTGCTGTACCAAAATACAGAATTAATTCTTTATAAATTGCTTACATATGTGTTGTGCAGATAAAGCTGTTGGATCCTTAATATACCTTCCGTTGGCTCCTTAATACACCTTCCTGTTGCCCACTCTAATCCCACACCAAAAAGATATGTGCAACATGAAATCCAAAGCATTGAAAAACAGTCAGTTTTTTTTAAAGGCTATCTTGCAAACGCATCAGTCTAACTTTAGTCATGTGAGGAGTCATATTGACTTTAGTGAAACTACGCAGGTGAATAAGCTTTGCATGTACAGATGTTTACAGGTTTGAGTTCCTTAGGATGAAAAAATTAGAGAAGTACGTTGGTGTTTAGGCAGTAAATATTATTCATTCATTAGATAAGTTGGAGTTTGTAGATTGAAGTCAGAAATCCAAATAATCAGTGCCTCGGCCTTTATATTTAATGGGAATGAAGGAATGGGTGAGTGTGTGTGAGAGAGCTATTTTAAACTAGGGATATAAAATCCCATTTAGTTAACTGGTTAAACAGGAGGCTGGCAGGCAGTGCTTTTATTGTTTTAAAAAAAACGGTGCCGGTACTCTAGGGGGAAAAACTGTTGAGCGAGCTCTGACTGGAGGTGCCGGTACTGTGTACCAGGCAGTACTGTCCCAAAAAAACACTGCTGGCAGGGGTAGCAGGGGAAGGCGTGCTGCAGTTGGGCTGGAATAGAGTGGCTTCTCACATTGAGTGGTTAAATGGTAGGGCACCCATGCACATCCCTATTGTAAACTAAGTGTCTTTGTATAACACTGGTAGCTTTTCTTTTTTTAAACAAGGCAAACTAGTCAGTTCCATGTTACATTTCCTTTGAACAAGCTGCCTTTTATATCTCTAGACTCCTAATTAATCTTGCTTTTCCTTTTAATTGTCTTGCACAGATGTGTATACTTGTATGAATGGCATTTAAAACTGAAAGGTGAGCTCCAATTATGGAATTGAAAAACATGCTTTCAAATTGAATATATACTTGGCCCTTAAGCAGTCAACTCAATACATTTTGTGCTTGTATTCAAAACTATTTTAAGATCCTGCACATAAGCTTAATGACTGCATATGTTCCTTCTGCTTAAACTGACAGCACACTTACATTACTCACAACAATACTATTTTGAATTGGCAGACTGGCTATTTTAAATAAACATGAGCACACATGATATAGAAAAAAATGATTTCAGCGATCTCAGTTGAGATGCAAGAGGCTTTAGATCACTTTTAGCTCACCGGTTAAAGCTGCTATTTATGGACCACTTATAGTCTACAGACCTCAGAATGGCCATACTGGGTCACAACAAAGGTCTATCTAGCTTAGTATTCTGTCTTCTGACAGTGGCCAATGCCAGTGTCCCAGAGGGAATGAAATGAACAGGCAGTCAAGTGATCCATCCCATTGCCCATTAGGGAAGTGAAAGACTAGTTGACTATCCGATAAGCAAATGCTTATTGGATAGTTGACAGGATAGTTGACTAGTCACTCCCCTCCCCCTTGCTGCCTCTATCAGATAGAGGCAGCAAGGGGGTGGGACAAGAGAGGGGTACTTCAAAGGCAGCGCCACACGGTGTCAGGCTCCTCGTGGCATTTCAAAGTGGCCATGCCGCGTGGATCCCAGGATCAGCTGGGGACTCCCCAGCTGACCTTTGGCTCCATGTCTTGCTGCTACTTTGAAATGCCACAGGGAGGTCAAAGCAGCAGCGCTGCACGGAACCTGGGATCAGCTGGGGACTCCGTATGGTGCTGTTGCTACAATTGAAGGGCTGTTGCTACACTTCAAAGGCGGAGGCGCCCTATTGACTATAGTTACCCGATACTTAACATCCTTATCGCCTATTCCTAGCTTCTGACAGACAGAGACTAGCGAGTTGCATAGGTTGATTGTGTATTGTATGAAGAATTACTTCCTTTAAACCTGCTACCTATTAATTTCATTTGGTGACCCTTAGTTATTTACTCCTTTGCATAACACAAGAACTCTTCTAGACTACAATAAGATGAAGGGTTCACCCACAGCAAGTCAGACTGCAGGATGTGGGCTGCTAATTGTCTAGCCACTACGTGCACATACAAATATCTGAAGAGACAAATATATCCTTTGAAGGAGAGTTTCTCAGTATTTTTAATATCTTTTAGTCTTCCAATTAAAAAAATCAAGTCAAGTGCCCAGTGTTTCTAAATATGCAATATGTTAAAATCTTAAGGAAGTGGCTACTATTTTTTACAAATAGAGTAAATAGTAATTAAGAGGACTTTGTTAATGTTTAGTTTGAAATAAACTTAGCTTCAGACTTATCATTTTGACTTATTTCTTCATATATCATAACTTATGGCTTTTTCTTGATATGTAAGAATCTGTCCCTATCCAAATATGTTTTCTGGACATAGTGAGTTAATATACTTAATGATGATACAAGTAATACTTGCTTGATAGCTAGGATTCTTGCTGGTGTTTAAGTCTTGCTATCTCATGATGAAACTTTTAAAAGAAAGTATGCATGTGAAAATGGAACTATAATTCAAATCGGCTTATTTCTTACTACAGAAATTTCAATGTGGAATTGAACAATGATGAGCGAGAGCTTAGCAGTAATACAGTAGGACTTTAAACTGTTAGCTTCTTCATATGACCTCATTCAAAATATTGTAGGGAGTTGATGCTGTTTTGACAGCTACTGTAGCATTTGTGGTGTGGAAATGTACTATGGAACTATATTCATTGAGTTTTTATATTCTGTGCTACAGAAACAGATCAGAGATTATTCCTATCTTCCCATTTTTATTTTTGTTTATACCATTTCAAAGGGTACTTCCTTTGTAGTATAGTGACAGTTATTTCAAATCTAAAATGCGTTGTGCAATGAAGGAATATCAGGTTCACTTATTCTATAAAGTGCAATTAACTTTGATTCAGCTATCTCTTTGGGTAGCCGTATTTCGGAAAAAAACCTCCAGTTATGTCCACACTGCAATTGCATTCTTTTGGAAAAAAAAATCGGAAGAACAGAGGGGTTTTTCCAACATTGGTAAACTTCTTTCTATGAGGAAGAAGCCTTTTTCTGAAAGAGCTTTTTCGGAAAAAGCATGTGTGGACGGGGAAGAGGAAGTTCTTTCGAAAAAGAGGAAAAAGCACAGGTGCCCTGGTGGCCACTCTGTCCATAGTAATCGTAGCTTAAATGCGAGATAGCGTCCACACTGAATGGACACTATCTTTCGAAAAAGCAGATTGCTTTTTCGATGCGCTTTTGCTATGTAGATGCTCTTTTGGAATAAGTTTTTCTGGAAGATCTCTTCCAGAAAAGCTTCTTCCAAAAGAAGCCTGCGGTCTCGACGTAGCCAGAAGAAGAGGGGAAATTATGAATATAGTGGGGATAAACATGATGTTTCAGATATCATCAGCATTAAACTTTTAAAGCTGATATCTTGTGCATACTCTCCTGAAGATGTCTGAAGTGCGATTATATAGTTCTTTCTTTATTTTGACTATGATGGGTAAAAATACAGGATGCTCCTCTCTCAATATTTCACTTCAAATTTTCACCAACAGTCTCCTGGTAGCTTTGGCTTTTGTGTGGGAGAAAAGAAACTTACCATGCAAACTAGGTTTAATCCAAATAGGTGATATTTGTGTCACTGCCAGTTCTCTCCAGCTTGACTTCCATGGTGAAGTAACAAGTATGCCTTTATTGTGAAAATATAGGTCTTGACTTGATAGCTAAGGTTGATTTTTGTACTTAAATTGGGGGTTAAAACTATGTATGAATGATACAGGGTGTACTAGGGATGGGAAAGGTTTAACCAGGTAAGCATCACCCTTAACGAGTGATGCTTACTGGTTCAGGATAACTGGTAGGGGCTGGAGCAGCTCCTCACCTGCTGTGGGCAGGGGGCTGTTTCAGCTCCTTGGGGCCAACTGTAGACAGGGGCTACTCTGGGCACCTGGGCTGCCCCCATCTGTGGTGGGCCTGGGGGGAAGAGGGAAAGGCAGGGGCTGCTCCAGCCTGGCCATGGTGGGTTGGGGGCGCTCCACCCCCCCTTATTGGTTAAGATTAACATTTAACTGGTTAACTGATTAAACAGAATTTTGCATCCCTAGGGTATATATACTTTCCTAATAAAATGTTTAGTGCTTAGCAAGTACAGAATTAATTCTGAGAACTTGCATATATATCTGTTAACTTGTCTCTCTTTCTTTGGCCAAGATGAGCCGAACAGAATAACACTTTTCAAAAGGTTAAAACTCACTGAAACCTTGTGCATAGGTTATATTTGAAGAAATTAGATAACATAATTGTAACAAATTTTACCTAAGGGTTTTAAGTGTTACGTCAGTAATGTAGGACATTCTTTAACTTATGCTGTTGTGATAAGAGGTAACTCAGCCAATCACTGGCTTTCTCCTCCAGGTGAGGCATATGCTACCTTTTCAGTGGCTGAAATGAGTCAGTGAATGGAGGGTCAATGGGACAAATTATTGGCCTCAACTGTTGCTCTTTAAAGCAGGTATGGGGAACCTTTTTTGGGTTGGGGGCTGTTGACCCACAGAAAAATCATTCAGGGGCAACATATAGGTGAGAAGCCAAAACCCTCAGTGACGTGGCCCCAAATAAGAAGCGGAAAGACTCCCCCCACATTGTTCTTGCACACGTGTAACTGGGGGGGCCCAGGCTAGTAGATTGTGTTCCGGCCCTGTGGAGCAGTGGCAGGGGGCTAGAGTGCCATCATGGGCTTGCCTGGATCCAGCTCCTGAGGCACCATCCATCCTCCTATGGCCAGCTGCGCTGCTGTTTGCGCTCCAGCCCTCTCCCCCTGCTCAGTCCCATGATGGGCTGATCCTTACTTTTCTTTTTCTTGTCTTCTTTTCCTCCCCCAGGGCTCTGTGACCAGCCAAGAGCAGAGTGCTGGGCAGGAGTTGCCTTTAGCCACAAGAGCCCCCTCGCCATATCCTCCGTGGATGGGCAGGGGATGGAGGGAGTGGGAGCTGAGGAAGCAGCTCAGGCCAAGGTACATGCTGGCTGCCACTTCCTGTTGCTTCCCTTGAGGGGTCCATAAAATTTTAACAGATTGAAAAGGTGTCCGTATGCTCAAAAAGGTTGGGAGCAACTGCTCTACCTGAACAGAATCTGTCCAAGGCATGATCTTCCTTAAATTCTTAAAGTCATGAAATTTAACATAGTATGGATACATAACTGCTTAAATACTGCTTGGTATATAAATCTTGTGATGACCAGTAAGCTGCTGGCTCTTGCTAGAACACTTACAAGGCACTCATTAGTAATTTATTATGCATGTAAGTGTCCCAGGATATCCATGTAAACCCCATGGGTCCCCTCTGTCATTCGACATCAATCAAGAGTTCCCTAGGTCAGAGTAACTGTTGGAAACATTTGCTGAAAGAAATGGTAGATTGTCACTTGAAGTCTTTAAACCAATTAGGTATCTTTGTAAAAGTTACAGTATAGCTCAGCCAGAAAATGGTCTTCTGAAGTGGAGATGTCAGAAGTGGGCTTTATTCTGTTAGTAGTGTAATGCATACCTATGACGATTGGAAATGTATATCCAAGGGATGTGACTGGCCGACTAGCCGATAAGCAAAAAGCTTATCAGATAGTCAACACATTAGTTGACTAGCAGCTTCCCCCCCTTACTGCCTCTATCACAAAGAAGCAGCAAAGGGGGAAGAGGAGGGAGTGCTGGGGGAAGCCGGCTAAAAAGGTGCCCCCCCTCCCCCCCCGCAACCCCCCAGCTCCGTGGGACGGGGCAGGGGCGCAGCGGGTGGTGCTTCCTCTTGGAAATGGCAAATGCTAGTCCTTATCAACTAGTCGATTAGTTAATCGATATTTAACATCCCTAATATATCCTATCCTTAATATAAAATTGTTGGGGTCTCGGTTAAAACTTCACAATGAGAGCTCATACCAAGCAATCTAAATTGTGCTATTGAACTGATCTCTTCTTGTTTACAACTGTTTGTCTTTGTCACCTACAAACTTCACTAGCAACGATATTTATAGTCTGATAAATTATATCCAATATTTGTATTAATCTAACAGGGATCAATTCATGGCCAATGATACTACACGTACAGTTACTTTTTAGGATTTAATTATAGGTTGGACCTTCCTGGTCTGGCTCCCTAGGGACCTGATCAGTCCCAGATGAGGGCGTTTCCCAGACCAGGGAAGGTATGGGGATGAAGGGATGCCAGCTTCTCATCAAGGCTTCTCTCCGCAGCTACCTGCCACTATGGGCTGTGGTGGCCCCAAAGGCTTTGTACTTCAGCAACATCTGTGGTCCTTTCGGACAACGGATGTGGCCAGACGACAGAGGTTCAACCTGTATGTGCTAAATTGAATATTGTGTTGTATTCTCTTTAATGAAATTATGTAGTACACAATTTGTCAGCAGTTACTTTGCTCAGTTGGACTTGTCACCTTGTTTCACATGCTTGTTTCAAGACCTGAATTTCATAAAAAAATGTTGATTGGCATTAGTTAGGTTACCATCCTTTTTAATTCATTATTGATTGAACCCTATTTTTGCCTGGAATCTGGCAGGCTAACTAGTCTGTAGATATTTGCATTATCCCAAATACACTTCTAAAATACTAGCACAATTTTAGTTGGCTGTCTCCAGTTACCTTCGGTGCTTCGGTATGTATTAAAATCTGTATTGAAAGTAGGGATGTTAGATATTGAGTAATTGAATAATGGCGTAACCGCATCAAAACTTAGCAGTTATGCAATTATTTGATAGTCCCCGGGAGCGGGGCTGGCAGCCAGGCTGCTCCTGGCTCCACTCCAGGGGAGTCTCCTGCACTGCTGCCTCTCTAACAAGGGCAGCAGCGCTGGGTGTCAGGGGGAGCCAGTTTAAAAAGCAGTTTCTCTTGCAGGCTAGCTGTCTGCTGCCCACACTGCACCCTCTGATACAGAAACAGCAGCATGGAGTGGCAGCAGCCCTCTTCATGGTGGGGCTGAACTCTGCATGGACTGAGGCTGCTCTGCAATCCATCCACAGGGAATTTGGATCCCCCCCCAGGAAAGGGGCTGCTGACGCAAAGCAGCCTCGGCCCGCGGTGGGCCCAGGCTCACTGCGGACAGAGGTTGCTCTGGGAGATGCAGAGCAGCTGCTGTCCGTGGAGAGCTTAGACTTGTGGCAGCCTTCCCTGCTCTTCCCCCTCATCCCCAGCTGCTGCTTCTGATAGAGGCAGCAGTGTGGGGGTAGGGCAGGCGGCACCATGGAGGTAGGAGAGAGTCATTCAGGTACTGTGGTAAAGGGGGCCATACAAATACTTAAGGCAGATAGATGCAACTTTGAACAGTGATGAAATTTTTTCAGCTTAAACAAGACAAATATTTAAATCAGAAGTGAGATGCTACAAAAGACCAGTGAAAAAGCCAGTGAGTTGAAAGGGTTTATTCACGTGTCACTATCATCCACAACAGACATGTGAGCTGATTCAGATACAATCTACTGCAATTCAATAGTTATGTTTCCAACAAAGGGAGGGCCAAATGCACAACTAGAACTATCTGTGCAAGGGATGTTAATTGCATGTTATCAGCTAATTGAATAGTCAATGGGATTTCCATCAACTAATCAGTTAGTCAGTAAGGGGGGGGAAACTGCAGAGCTAAATGTATTAAGAGCTGCCAGGCACATCTGGGACCAGCCGCAAGCTGCGAATCAGCTGATTCCCGGCTTGCATGCGGTCTCCTGCCATAGCATGCCTCTGCGTCTCCTACCCACCCAGGGTGTGTCTAGACTACAGCGTTTTTTTGAAAAAGTGGCCTTTTTTCGAAAAAAAAACTTCCCCTGCGTCTAGACTGCTGCTGCATGCTTTCGAAAGTAAATCAAAAGAACGCGGCAGTTTTTTTCGACCACAGAAAACCTCGTTTTATGAGGAATAACGCCTTTTTTCTAAAGTACTCTTTCGAAAAAGGCACTATGTAATGCAAACTGTGCTTTTTCGAAAGAGAGCATCCAGACTGCCTTGATGCTTTCTTTTGAAAAAGCGACTTTCGAAAGAGGCTTGCAGTCTAGATGTAGCCCCAGAGACAGTGCTGGGAGGAACCAGCTTTTAGGCTGGCTCCCCCTTGTATTGGCTCCTGTTCTCTTCTTTCCCCCCCTTGCTATCTCTCTGATAGAGGCTGTGAGGGGGGTGGGGAAGTGACTAGTAGAGTCACTTCTCAACTACCCGACGCCAGTTGCTTAAATCCCTATTCTGTACTACTTCAAGTACTATTAACCTATGGAGGAAAAGTATAGTCCACCAGTTGAAGCATATTAAGGCAAACTTAAATCGAACAAACAAGTGTTTACGTTTTGTAGATGTATGTTACGGACCACCAAAAATCAGACACAGGAACCATGCAACTGTTATATCTGTAATGGAAAGTAACACCTCATACTGTCAATACTAAAACATCCTTCTTGAAAGGAATAGATAAAAGCATAATACAAGTAGCACACCTGGGTAGGGATAATTCTATATAGGCTTCATTTGAGAGATCAATTCATCTTATCAATGAATGCAAGATAGGTGGCTTCCTTGGTTCCCCTGATCATGAAATCATTAGAAGTTCAAAAATGTAGGTCTGAAAGGAACTTCGGTATGTCATCTCATCCAGTCACTGTGCTGAGGCAGGAATAAATATTATCTAGACCATCTCAGACAGGTGTTTGTTTTGCATATCTAAACTGCAATAATGGAGGTTTCATAACCTCTCTAGGTAATTTGTGTCAGTGTTTAAATGCCCTTTCAGCTGGGCTGTGAATCACTGATAGCTAATCTGAGTACAGGTTTTCCGATCAGTAGTGCGCGCCTCTCTCTCTCTCTCTCTCTCTCTCTCTCCAAAAAAATAAAATCATAATCTAGAGAAGGGGGGGAACCTAAGGCTGGCATGCCTGGATCAGCCCTCGGAGGCATCCCCTCAGCATGGGGGAGCCTGCACTGGTGCTCCAGCCTCCTGCTTTCCCCCCGTGGGACAGGAACACACTAGAATGGGCCCCCCTAGGTTGTGGTCTGCAAGGGGAAGGTGGGGATTGTCATTCTCCTTCTCAGTTGGGGGCCACATCAGTGAGGGTTTGGTTTGGGTTTTTTTTGCTTGTGTGGCTCCCAGTTGACTTCTCTGTGGGTAAGAGGTCCCCAGCCCAAAAATTGTCCCACACCCCAATCTAGAGAGAAAATTTCAAGTTGGCTGTATGTCCCACATTCGCTTAGGATATCATGTGAAAGCATCTAAATCCTTACTGAAGTTGAGACCTATCACGTCTATTGCTTCCCCCTATCCACAAGGCTTTTGACCAGGTAACAGGCTATTTAGTTGTTCGTTACTTATCACCTTATCTTTTAAGTGCTTAAAAGTTCATTATTTGCTCCATTATCTTCTCATTATGTGCCAACAAGCTATAGTCCCAACTAGTAACATATTGCAAAATGGATCAGTTTCCCATTTATGAGTAACACTTATTGGGAGAAATAGGTTTCAGAACTTTTTTTTTTTTTTTTTAATTACCAGGAGCAAAAGGAATCTTAGCAAGGTACAAGTTTTACTAGATGGAGATAGTATAGAGATGGTAAAATTGTCGTAAAATAGTATTCAATATTTCAGCTCTATATTTGAAGAGAAGGTGGATGGCTTATTCCGACTTGATGGAATAGAAAGTGCTTTTACTGCTAACAGAAACCAGAGAAGTTTAATACATACAAGAGATGAAAAAAAATTTAAACTGTACAGAAGAATTTTTAAAGAACTGATTAAGAAGGTCTTAACTATTGAGCTCTCACTTAAGGATGTCAACATGTAGTTGATAATCTGATAAACCCAGGTTTATTGGTTAATCAGTTAATCCTATTGACTACACGCATTCCTCCCCCTTGCTGCCTCCATATCAGAGGCAGCAAGAGGGGTGGGGAGAGGTGGGAACTGGTGCCGGCTCCCCACTAGGGATGTAAGCAAGTAGTCGACTATTTGATAAATTTATGCTTATCAGGTAGTCGAATGGAGTTCTTGACTACTCTCTTCTCCTCTCTCCCCCTTGCTGCCTTTGTATGAGAGGCAGCAAGGTGGGGAGAGTCAGGAGCTGGTGCTGGGGGGTACCTGGCTTAAAAGCCTCTCTCTTCTCCCCCCCCCCAGCACCGTCTCCGTGGTGCTGCCTGCCTCTCGCACTGCCTCTATCCAAGGCACAGTGTGGGAGATAGGGGAGGCTGCTCTGGCAGCAGCCCCTGTCCATGAGGGTCCCAGCTGGGCCCCCCCACAAACATGGGTTGCTGCCACCAAGCAGCCCCAGTTCATGGCAGCCCAGGTTGGCTGCGGCCAGGGGCTGCTTGTGGGGAGCCTCTCCCCACCCTTTATGGGTTAACTGGGTACGTGGTAACATCCCTAATGTAGTCCTAGTGTGTGACTAAGTTCTGTGATGGTATCACTTGTATAGATCTGTGAACTGAGTGGCAACAGGTTTGTTACAGAGGTAGGTTCCTGGGTGAGTTGTGGTGTGTGGCTGCTAACAAGTATTTCCTTCAGGTTGGGTGGTTTTCTCTAGGCAAGGATTGGCCTGTCTCTCAAGGTCCAAGAGTGAGGGATCATTTTCCAGGATAGGTTGTATACGGGCAATGATGTGCTGGAGGGCGTGCATCTAAATAAATTTTTATGTTTTTTTGGTGGGTAAAGGCAAAGACTAGGTACTGATGAGGAAATATGACTACGGAGGGTTGGCAGACCAGTCTGTTGACTGCCTGTTTGGCCAGAAAGAATTCCAGCCCCACTCTATCTCCAGCCAAGCTTTGCTAGTAATATGAAAAATTCCTTTCTGATGTGGATATATGACCTCATATCTCTGTAGAGGCTCATCACTTCTTGCTCTGTTTCTCCTGTTCCCTGCTGTTTGAATCATATATTTCTGCAGCCTGATTCCTTTGCTATGTAATGTGAGAGTCTGTAAGGGCCCTAGGGGAGGCAGACAGGCAGCATTTCAAAGATTTTGATGGATGGAATCTTCTAGAACAGCAGCAACTAGAAATAGAGCTGAAAGTCTGATGGCTGATTGAAAATCAAAGATTTCATAATTGAGAGAAGTAGTGAAACACTAATTCCCAGAAGTAGTGAAACATAATCAATTATGTAGCTTGGGTGAGAGTTAAAAAAAATTGGAAACTTTTTTTTTTTTTTTTTACTAGATGTGACCATAGAAAATCTCTTAAAGCTGAGTGCAGGTTCTGTAGTTGTCTGTGACCTAGATAGAATAGAGACACATGAATTCTTGTGATGTGTTCAGTGTGTCCAACTACTTGCAAAGATTTATTGCAGTCAAATAAAAAATGGAAAACGGTTCTGCAGCAAAATTTTTCATTCTTTGCATTCTCCTTCTGCATCATCTTTGGCAGCAGCATCACAAAGCATGGAGTCTTTTGCTGAAGATAGTAATGTGAGTGAGAATGAAAGTGATGCTAATTCTGTTTCTTTATCTTCTAATTGAATCTTGCTGCTCCATCTGCTTCTGCATTGAAAACTTACTCCTGGGAAATCTTCTGACCTTTATCAAGGAATTGGAATTAACAAATTTTCTGGAGAGAACATTCTTTGACCAGAAAATCCAACTTGACCATGTATTTGCTGGAGTATTATGTCAGCAAATGCACAGTTTCATATAGCTGAACATCTTTGAGAGAATCTTTTTTTGTAAAGTTGCTGTACAATAGTACACCATAAGAAATGACTAAAATGACTTGCAGGAACTCTTCTGAATGCCAAAGCAGATTATGTGAAAGAGGATTGAAGTTGATGAGGGTACCATCAACTTCACAAAAATGCCACAACCTATGTTTTACTTATCCTCAGTTGCACATCAGAATTAGAACTTACCCTGTTGCATTGGTGACAAGTTTAAAAATATCAGTGAATTGGTTCCTGGAACGTTATTTCAGTTGTGGCTGACAATGTGGCTAATATGAAAGCTGCTTGGGCTTTGTTAATAAACGAATGTCCAAACGTGTGTGACTGATGTGCTGTCCCTACAGTGTAGTTTTCCATTGGTGATGTTGAAGCTCTGACAACTTTCTAAGATATGACAAAAGTGAAAAGCATTGTCAGATTTTTTTTTCAGACACTGAAAAGATGGTACTGTACTTGTTTAATTTTCATGCGCTTTGAGTAAGCCTTGTGTGTTAGGTATTTTCTGTCAAAGGTCTCAGAACTTAAAATATGCAAGAGGCTCTTTAATCAGCAGCTGTTGAAAAAGTGGTGGGTCATATCCCCAACTAATTTCCGTTGACCATGTTTTGTCTTTTGGGTGCAAAACTTGAAATTGATTTAATGGCTTGAACCATAGCTCAGTCAATTCAGAATATGGAAAATGATAGTTCTACGCTGTCCTTCTGCTTGAAGCCAGTAACAGGTTCCTGAACATTAAGAAGCATATTTTTGTGAAAAGAATTGTCTACTACCTTTCTCTTCATATTTTGTGAAGTGGACTAAGTAATATTGAAAAACCAAGTGATTGTTGCCACCTTCTTGATCCGTGATTCTAGGGCAAGTCCTTTCTGAATATTTATGCATTTCAGCTTGTGACCTCTTAATGATTGTTTGAAATATTTGAAGAAATCTAAATGAATGATCCAATGGTTCTGATGAAGGTAGAAAACACATAAAGCAATAAGTGGCCTGTTCAGTTGTAAAGTAATGTGGAGCGGAGTCCTACCTATTAAATCAGAACAGCTTTTCCCTTCATTGTGATGGAAAATTTCCTCCTTGCACTCTGGCTATAGTGGCAGAATTTCTTTAACATGTCCATCCCTGTACTACTGCATGTATAGAATGAAATTGGTCAGTTTTGGGAATTGACCATTCAGAAACAGACTGAACACCTTCACTGGTAGAAAGCGAGATGGCCTCTTACCTTTCATAAATTCATTGAAAAATGACTTTCTTGCCTTGTTGCTGTGTGTATTTTCTCTTTTGCAGTTGTTCAGTCTTCAGTTCTGTTGTGACAAGTCTGAAGGGTAGCCATGTTAGTTTGTATCTGCAAAAACGAGGAGTCCTGTGGCACTTTAAAGACTAACCATGCATTTGATGGTGGTAGTCTTTACCCATGAAAGCTTATGCCCAAATAGAGCCTTAACAAATTTAAGGTGCCACAGGACTCCTTGTTGTTTTTAGTTCCATTGACAGTTAAATGCTAACCTATTAAAAATAACTCTTCTTCAATTTTCTATAACTTCATTTCATAGTTTATCATTGCTCCAGTTAAAATAACTCAGTTAAGGATTTTGTTTTTGTGTTTTCCACTAAGCTTAAATACTTATGCTTACTTACAAAGTCTTACTTTGTTACTGATATTGTTCTCACTTGTGCTTAAAATATTTGCCCATTTTTGACAATATTTGTCTAATTAACCAGTCACCTTTGGACCAGTTGTATTTTTTTTTTTTTTTATGGCCTAAAGAAGATTAGTGTAACCAAAATAAAGGATGGAAGAGCTACTGTAATCACAGAAGTCTGAAGGGTAGCCTTAGTCTGTAACTTTAAAAACAATGAGCAGTCCTGTGGCACCTTAGAAACTAACAAATACATTATATCATGAGCTTCTGTGGGTAAAATTAACTTCATCAGATGGTTGGAGTGGAAATTACAGAATCCAGAATATATATATAACAGCAAAAGCAGTTACCTGTCAATTTTAGGACCAATGTTAATGAAGCTAATGAAGTCAGGCTGGGTGTGTCCCATTCATAGCTTTTGATGGGTAAATATGCATATCAAAGGCAGGCAAAATTGCCTTTGTAGTGCATATGAATAGCGCTGAACTGACTGGAGCTCTGTGCAAATCTGTGGCAGGGATGTAAAATCCTGTTTAATTGGTTAACCAGCTAAATGCGCTGTTTAACTGATTAACCATTTAAAGGGGAGGGTGTACCCCGTACTGCTGCCTCTGCATAAGAGCCTGTACGCTCCGGCCCCATTCCAGAGGAGCCCTCTGCCACCCTGCGTGGCTGCCTCCTATCAGGGACAGATGCGTATGGCAACTGGCAGCTAGTCCATGGGAGGAGCTGGCACCCTGTGCTACTGCTTCTGATAGAGGCAGCAGCATGGAATTGGAGGGGGTTCCTCAGAAATGGACCAGGAGCGTACTGTCTGCTGGCATCACCCCCGAGTAGTCGATGTAGCCGATAAAAATTCGTGAGGTTAATCGACTATTCAGTTAATTGGGATGCAACACCCCTGTGCCCAATACCTTCCTCTTCCCATCACCTTCCTTTTCCCATCTTACACTGTTTAAAAAAAGTGTCAAAAAAAAAAAAGTCAAAGGTGAAAGCACTGTGGGGATCACAGGGCCAGTGGGGGACTCAAACAGTCCCCCGCTGGCCCCATGCTCCCCATGGCGTTCCAAAGCAGCAGCGCCACATGGAGCCAGGTTCAGTTGGGGAGTTTCTCCCTCCTCTCCCCCAGCCTCTTTCTGATAGAGGCAGTCTGGGGTGGGGGCAAGCGAGTAGTCAACTAGTGTGTTGACTATCCGATATGCAAATGCTTATCGGATAGTCAACTAGTCATTCACATCCCTAATATCAAGAGGTCATCAGTTCCAATCCCTGGCCTCGAGGTAGGACCAAATCCAATTAGATCTTCCCTGACAGATGTGTGTCTAACCTGCTCTTCAGTATCTCCAATGATGGAGATTTCACCACCTCCCTAGACAACTTTATTCCAGTGCTTAATCACTCTGACAAGACATTTTTCATAATGTCCAACCTAAACCTTCCTTGCTGCAATTTAACCCATGCAGTGCTGCTACTTTGAAATGCAACGGGAAGCATGGGGCCAGCGGGGGACTGCCCCGCTGGCCCCATGCTCCCTGCAGCACTTTTGCCTTCAAAGTGTAGCAGCAGCCCCAGGGCTGTTGCTACACTTCAAAGACGGAGGCGACCTTATTGACTAATTGAATAGTCAGTGCAAATTGCATCGAAAATTAGATTAACACCCTGCTTATCCAGTACATGCATTACATTTTAGAAGGCTTCAGTTTAAGTTACCCATTTGCAAAACTGTTACTGTCTTAAAATACGATCACTAATACAGGCAAGGTTTGTAGCATGTTGGTTGCTTCCCATTATAACCTCCTGTTTTCAATTCCTTGTAACTGTAATGTCATTTAATTTCAGCCCCAAACAGTTTTCCATTTCAGGTGACTGTCTAAGGCTGATTTATTTTTTGAATTTCAGCCATTTTGTGAACAAAGTTAGGGGAAGATATAAAAACTTCTGATGATTTCTTAATAGCTCTAGTGCACCCATGCTTTGGTGCAGGGATTTGAAATTTGATGGGATGGGATGGGGTAAGGTAGTAAATAAGGTTGTCCACTTTCTAATTGCATGCAACCCAATGTGCTTCCCCTTCTGAGGCCCTGCCCACCTCTGACTCCATTCCCCCATCATTCCTTTGCTCACGCTCTCTCCCACCCTTCTTTACTTTTGGAGTGGGGAGCGAGGGGTATAGGGAAGTGCCAGAAATGAGGGATTCAGGATGTAGGAAAGGGTTCTCTTTTGAGGGGGAAGGGGTGTAGGGAGAGAGGCTTCTGGCACGGAGTGTGGACTCTGGTGTGGGGCCGGGGATGATGGCTTTGTGCTATGGAAGGGAGTTCTGGGATGGGACATGGGTTTGGGATCTCAGTGGCACTTAGCAGCTGCTCCAGAGGAGCTGTGTTGAGACCCCAAGGGAGCTTGGCAGGCTCAGTTGTCTGACATCACACCTGCAGGCGCCAACCCGTAGCTCCCATTGGTCATGGTTCCCACTCAATAGAAGCTGCTTAAATGGCACTTGGGGCTGGGCAGTGCATGAAGTCCCTTTTGTGCTTTAGGGTGGCTGGGACTTGGCAACAACTTCCTGGAGCTGTGTGGAACTAGTGCAGGTAGGAGCCTGTTTTGGCCCTGGGCCACAGCTTGACCAGAGCTGCCAGGGTCTCTTTTGGACCAGGCCTTCCAGTTGAAAACCAGTCACCTGATAACCCTAGTGGTATGGTAGCCTTTGAGGAATGTGTCATTTGCTGTTTCCATATAAAATTGGCCAAATTTTAAGACTTTCTTTGAAAATTTGTGATGTACACATGCTCAGAATTGATTTTGAGAGAAATTCCTAGAAGATTCTGTTCACACCGAACATGTTCCAGTTTGGGGTTCAGTTAGACTTTTCATTGAAGCTGTGGGTTGCTGCAGGCTGTGTTGGCTCTACACCTGGTCTGGGCACTTCAGTTAAGAGTAGGGTGCCTTTCTCTGATCTCATATTCCTCCAGTGCTGCCCAAGCAGCATGAAGGAAGAAGCTGCTTGATTTGATCTCAGATGGGATAAGTCCTTGAGCAGGGGTTCCCAAACTTTTTGACACGGGGACCAGTAAATCCATTCACGAGCTTTTGGAGGACCGGTAACATTCATTTGCATATTTACATATTCATTAAGCAAATGATGAATATTCTGGTCCTCCCAAAACCCCCAGTGCCAGCGTTAGCAAAGCTTTTGATACAGTCACCCATGATATTCTTGCCAGCAAGTTAAGGAAATATGGATTGGATAAATGGACTGTAAGATGGATAGAAAGCTGGCTAGATCAGGGTTTCCCAAACTTTTTACTTTAGTTGGAACCCATTTTTTTTTCAGTACTGTCTTTTGCAGCCCAAAAATATAAACACATATTAAAAAAAAAAAAATGAAAAATGAATAAATTTTCAGTGTTTCACCCGGCTGCATTCTCCACCCAGCCTGGGTCAGGGCTTGGGGGACCCGGCGCTGCATGAGCACTTCAGGAGGCGGGAGCAGAAGCAGATTGGGGGTAAGTTATCTGGCTAAGAGGGAGGGTGCAAGGAAGGGTAGGATTGCCAGGTGTCTGGTTTTGTACCGGACAGTCTGGTATTTGAAGGTTTTGTCCGGGAAAGAAATTGAGAAATTACCAGGCATTTTATTTTCTAATTAGGTAAGTTTTATTATAATTAGGTGTATCAGTCCTTAGCTGCGAACTGCCTGGCTGGTAGATGTGCTCACGCTGCCTGAGTGTGTCTACCTGCCAGGCAGTTCACAACTACTCGAGGGAGGGTATGTTGAGGGGGGAGGGGCAAAATGGAATCCCCAGCCAGACTCACTCGTCTGCATGTGCCCAGGTCAGTCCCGCTCCTCCCCCTTTCTCTTCCCAATCTCCCCAGTCCAGCCCTGCTGCCCCCGTCCAGCCCTGCTTCCGGTGGCCGGTTCCCCCCGACCCCCACCAATCTTCCCCGGTCAGCCCAGCTCCCCCGACGACCCCCCCCGACCAGCCCCTCTGCCCCTGTCCAGCCCTGCTTCCGGCAGCTGATTCTCCTCCTCCTCTTCCTGATCTCCCCCGGCCAGCCCCCTTTTTCATGTCCAGCCCTGGTTCCTCCACCTGCCCTCTCTGATCGCGCGGACAACCCTGCTACCCCCAACCCTGCTTCTGCTGCCCGTGGCGCGCCCCTCCCCCCCCAATCTCCGCCGGACAGCCCCACTGCCCCCAACCCTGCTTCCGCCGGCTGCCCACCCAGATCTCCACGGGACAGCCCTGCCGCCCGCCCGCCTGGATCTCCGCAGGACAGTACCCACCGCCCCCATCCCTGCTTTCACCGGCTGCCCACCTTCCTGCCCGGATCTCCATGGGACAGCCCCGCTGCCTCCAGCCCTGCTTTTGCCGGCTGCCTGCCCAGATCTCTGCGGGACAGCCCTGCTGCCCCCAGCCCTGCTTTTGCCAGCTGCCTGCCCGCCTGTCCGGATCTCTGCGGAACAGCCCCGCTGCCCCAACCCTGCTTCCCGGCAGCCGGTTCCCTCCTCCCCCACTTCCTCCCAGCCCGCCCCGCTCTGCTCCCCTTCCTGCAGCCGTGCTGAGGCCTGGTATTTTTTTCCTGGGGAAAAAAATAGTTTGGGAAACGCTGTCCTAGAGTGACATTGGAATGGAGGAAGGTGTAGATTGGAGCAAAGGCCATGTGGGCAGGGACAGGAGACTGGCACTTGGGGGTGGAAACTGGAATTGACTAGGCAAAATGACTGAGATTGAAGGCTAGTGGTAGGTGGAACTGGTTGGGCAAGGACTGGGAGAAGAAGCTCAGGTTGATAAAGAAGATGCTGGGTGTGTGTGATATGCACTGAGATTGAATGGAACACTGTGTGTGTGTGTGTGTGTGTGTGTGTGTGTGTGTGTGTGAGAGAGAGAGAGAGAGAGACTTGGATAGGTATGTTAAGTTTAGTTTAATCAACTAATTGACAGGAAATCCATTGACTAGTCAATAAGCGGGGGAGCTAACCCTACTGCTGTTCTGCTTTTTAAATGTATTAAGAGCCTATTGGCTCTTAATATATTTAAAAGGCTAAAGCACTGCAGGAGGGGCCCAGTGAGAGCTGGGACAGCTGATTCCTGGCTCATGCTGGGTAACCCCCCTCCCACCCTCACCCCCCGCTGTGCACCGGCCTTTTAAATGTATTAAGATCCGATAGGCTCTTAATACATTTAAAAAGCAGAGGTGCAGTGTCTGGGAGTGGGTGTGAGCCGGGAATTGGCTGATTCCCAGCTTGCATCCAGTTTTAGCTGCCCCCCTCAGAGACTGTGGGCGGGAGGGAGAACTGGCTTTAAGCTGGCTTCCCCCCCAGCAGTGGCCCCTGCTAGTCACTTACATCCCTAGACTTAGACTGTAGAACGAAAGACTGTCTCATTAATAAAGAAGCAGACTTTTGAGGAATTACTTTAATGTGGTTTGTAGTATATTTAATATATACTACCACTCAGGAATCATTATGTTGGTTGGTTGTAGTTTCACTGCATATTTTCCCCAAAGCTAGCCTTTTAAACCACGTTTTAATTTTTTGTAGCTTATTGGAAATATGTAAGTCATATTGTGTGTGTATGTATATGTGTATGTATGTGTATGTATATATATATATATATATATATATATATATATATATATATATATATATATATATATATAAGGATACTGACAAACATTTGTTTGGTTTTTTTAGGAGAGGTTTAAATCCACCCCATAGGGTTAAGTCTATCTCCATGACCACATTCACGCAACAGGAAATAGAATTTCTGCAGAAACATGGAAATGAAGTAAGTGCTTATTTATTGTAAAATACCTAATGTTTGGTGAATGACTTAATTTGTTCTAATACTTGAATTTGAGAATTCCTCAAGAGAACGAGTACTGCAACTCAAAAGTAAATTGAGGAATTCAAAGTTTTGGACACTTTTAAAAAGTTCTTTCAATTACCATGGGGGGGGGGGGGAAGCTTTTTTTCTTTAATGTACTGATGCACTATTTAGTAACCAGCAGAGACCTGGTTACTAAATGTAAACAAACATTTAGTAACCTAAATGTAAACAAACTTGTTTATCTGAGCAACTGGTTGAACAAAAAAGTAGGACTGAGTGGACTTGTAGGCTCTGAAGTTTTACATTGTTTTGTTTTGATGTGCAGTTGTGTAACAAACCCTACATTTGTAATTTTCACTTATGACCGAGATTAAACTACTGTTCTTTTGAGATGAATTAAGATGCTATTTTTTTATTTTAGAAATAGTTGCACAAAATAAACAAGTGAACACTGTATACATTGAATTCTACTGTAATAGAAATCAAAGTATTTGAAAACTTAGAAAACATCCAACATTTCATTTAATAGTCTATTGTTTAATCTTGCAATTGGTTTTTAATCATTTGACAGTCCTAATAATGTTTAGGGTCTTGGCAGCATTCCTTTGAAGCATAAGTAAGTAGCCTCTAATCCATAATGCAGTTTGTACTTCCATTGTGGGCTCCAATAAGTTCTCTGCCCCCTTTCCCTCTGCTATCCTTCCTCTCCTCAAGGACTTGAAGAATTAATTTTACTGATACATTTTTACTGACGTACGTACAGTTGAGATTGCAAGGAGCATGCAACTGATTTTTTTTCTCTTTTAAGAGACTGGTGATGCCTTCAGTCTCCACAGAGGGAGCTTACCAGGCATGAAAATAAGAGTGCATACTGGATCTCTCAGGAATACATAGCAGAAGATAACAGGAGTTATAGTGAAACAGACTGATGTACTTCAAGCACCTGACTAGACTCTCTGAGCTAAAGGAGGGGAAATGGACACCTAAAAAGAACAAAGGTGCTAGCTGTATGAATCCAAAAAAGATTCCATGGTTTAAAGAAATTGCTATGACACAACCCTCAGCATCAGTTGATATTTTGAAAGTGTCTCATAAAGAGAAGGATTTATGATTTTTTTTTTTTATTTTTATTTATTTTTATTTTTTAAATGAAAGATTCTAAATGCTGGAACCTTTGAAGAGCACTTAAAATACCAAAAATCTTCAATTTCAAACACAGTTGTGCATCAAAATGTATCAAACAATCCTATACACTTGGGCTACATCTACATTGGCAAGATTTAGCGCAAATACTCTTTAACGCAAGAGTTTTTGCGTTAGAGTATTTGTGCAAGAGAGCGTCTACACTGGCATATGCCTTTGTGCAAGAGATGTGCTTTTGCGCAAGAGCATCCGTGCCAGTGTAGACGCTCTCTTGCGCAAGAAAGCTCCGATGGCCATTTTAGCCATTGGGTTTTCTTGCGCAAGAAATTGCTGTTGCCTGTCTACACTGGCCTCTTGCGCAAGAACAGTTGTGCAAGAGGGCTTATTCCTGAGCGGGAGCATCATAGTTCTTGCGCAAGAAGCACTGATTTCACACATTAGAACGTCAGTGTTCTTGCGCAAGAACTCCCCGCCAGTGTAGACAGGCAGCACGTTTTTGCGCAAAAGCAGCCGCTTTGGCGCAAGATCGCGCCAATGTAGACACCGCCTTGGTTTTTGTCTAGGACTGATAATGAAACCTCATAGACTTTAAGGTCAGAAGAGATCATTATGATCATCTAGTCTGACCCCCTGCACAATGCAGGCCACAGAATCTCACCCACCCACTCCTGGAATAATCCTCTCACCTATATCTCAGATATTGAAGTCCTCAAATGATGGTTTAAAGACCCCAAGATGCAGAGAAACCTGAACTGCTACACTGAGCTATTTGATATTTTATGTCATATCTTTCAGCAAGCAGCCCTCCAGCCCACTGCAGAGATTGATCTGCATTGAGAACTTGTCTGCACAAGTTTTTGCACCAATAATTATCCGTTTCTAAGCCAATATGGTTACATTAGTGCAAAAAGTGTGTGGGGATAGCTTTTGGTTTTGGCATTGGTTTAACAATGAAAACAAGCTATGCAGATTAAACGCTTTGATAACAGAATAACTGTCCTCACGTAAGGGATTGCCCTAATTAGACAGTTTCGTTTATTTTGGTTTTAAATTGTTGGAAAAAACTGAGTAAGACAAACTCTAAATTGCAAATATCAAATCACCTGTTCAATTAACCTTGGGTCTTGTCATCCTCCTCTCCATGTTTGAGGAACTGAACTTTAGATTGAATGAATTTTAATGGAAGTCGTGTTTGTGACAGCACTGTGCAATAGAAAGCCCGTTACACATTTAACTAATGACTCAACCTGATTTCATACAAAGTATACTTACAACTGTTATTACTGGAAGAATAAAATCCCTCCAGTTCCTTCTCACCTGCCCTCAGCTTGAGATGGAGTTCCGCAGTTCTCTGCCTTACTGACATTCTTCAACTAGTTATTAGCTGTTAATTGTTAGTAAGTAGTTAGTGTTGTAGTTTTAAAAAAAGAAGAAAAACTTTTTTGTCATGCCTGGCTCTCCTGTTTTTAAACAGTGCGCCTCTTGCAGAGATGCAATCCCAATCTCCGACGAGTCTATTTAAATTGTGGAATAATTTCAATAGTAGATTTTTTTTTTTCCCTCCCCCTGCCGTATATCTAACAATGGCTTTGAGCTGAATTTAGCAATCCTAACACAACACAACTGTGGCTTATTCAGACCCAATATTCAAAATAGAAAAATGTTAGAGATTTTATCCTTTTAGTACACTTAACATCACAACTGAGGAGACAACGGCTACTTAAAAGAAACTTTCATTTACCCTGGAGAATTACTGGGAATTATCAGTGAGGTCAGAGCTTGAACTATAGTATTTTTTTAATTGATTTGCAAATATGAAAGGGTGGGCAATACTTTTTGATGGGGGCGGGCACTCCAAGATTTTGGGTAAGTGGTCAAGGGCTGCACTTTTCTATGGAGGAGATACAGAGGTTGGGTACAGAAGGGAACTTGGGATAGGAGACATGAGTACAGGAGAGGATGTGGGGTCTGAGGGTTGTGGCCTGTGGCCGGAGACAGGGGTGCAGGGTCCAGGAAAGGGTATGGGTATAGGAGAGTATTCTGGCAGGGGGAGGGACAAAGAAGGGGGTGCATGGTTTAGGAGAGAGTTGTGACCAAGGTAGGGATAGGTTTGGATGGTGACTTGTAGCAGGGAGTTGTGGTACAGCAGGGAGTGGGATGTCAGAGGTGGGGTCTGGCCAAGAGGCACTTACCTAGGCAGGTCAGCGGGACTCAGGAAGGCTCTCTAGCTGCCAGCAGCCCACGACTGCTCAAAAGCAGCTGGCTATTCTATTTGTGTGAAGGGCATGTAGCACACAGACCAATCTCTCAGCTTCCACTGGCCAGCTTCCTCCTCCCCGGTGCATGGCACAGAGCATAGGTAGCAGCCAGCCGCTTTGAGTGACGTGGAGCTGCTCCATGCCCGAGGGTCCTGGCAGAGTGGGCTTTGTACCAGATTAAAAAGCTTGGTGACCTGTGGGCCGGGTCTTGGCCACTCCTGGTTAAGACTTTATTTGTGATGTACCACTAATAGGGCCCTTCCAGTTTCACAGTCCTAGGATTTTAAATTGCAAATAGAATCACTTCATCTATTTAAAGCTGAAATTTCATGGTGTTGTAATGGTAGCACTCTTGACTCATAAAGAAGATGTAGGGGAAATGCACAGAGTTATAGTGCAGGAGTTGGGGTACTGCTACCCTTACTTCTATGTTGCTGTTGGCAGTGGTGCTGCCTTCAGAGGTGGGCAGCAGAAGTGTTGGGGCTGCTGGTTGGGAGCCTGGCTCTGAAGGCAGAGCTGCTTCCAGCAGTAGTGCAGAACTAAGGATGGCATGGAATGGTATTGCCATACTTACTCCTGCACTGCTACTGGTGGGGTGCTGCCTTCAGATCTGGGTGCCTCGCTTACAGCCATCACTCTTTGGCCACCCAGCTCTAAAGGCAGCACAGAAGTAAGGGTCACAGTACTGCACCCCCTAAAATAACCATGCAAACCCTCCCACCCTCTGTAACTACCTTTTGGCTCTGGACTTCCAATTTGAGAAATACTGGCCTCCCTGATGAAATGTGTAGTAAAGGATAAAAGCGCACTCAAGACCTAAATTTCACATGCAGAGACCAGATTTCATTGTAGGGATGTAATCGTATAATTGATTAACCTATAAGCTTTTGCTTATTGTGTATTCTATAACCACCGTTCCCCCTCATCCCCTCTCCCTCTCCCCCTGCCAGTACTTTTTTTTTTTTTTTTTTTAAAGCAGGGTGGCCAGCAACCCATCTCAGTCCTGGCTCATGCCGGGTCTGGGACCTACCTCTACTGTGGCTCTGCATTTTTTTTAAGTGTATTAGGAGCCAGGTGGGCAGGCTTGTGCTGGGTCTGGGAACTCAGTTGTCCCCCCTCTTTCCCCCATAACAGGGGCTCATGAGGCGACAGGCAGCTGATCCGAGGGGAGCTGGGTTTTAAACTGGCTCCCTTTGTGGACCAGCTCCCACCTGGCACCCCATGCTGCTGCCTCTGTATCAGAGGCAGCAGCGCAGAGTGGCTGGCAGGGGGATCCTCAGCAGTGGGGCCAGAGCACACTGGCTGCCAGCCCCACTCCCCTAGGGACTACAGAATAGTCGAATAATTAAGAATGAATGAGGTTACTATTTCACAGTCCGTGATGCCCTAACTAACCATTAAGTACCACTTTAGACCTGGAATTTGTGTGATGAGCCATTTCTCTCTAAAGTTTTTCTGGTTGCATGACAGAATGATGTCATCAGACTCTCTGGCACCAGAGAGAGGGGGGTTGGCGAGTGTAGGGAGCAGGGGGCAGCCCTCTAGTTCCCTTTAGTAGCATTTGTCAAGCTGGGGGTCTTGAACCAAAAGGTAGTTCCACACCTGTTGTGGAGGGTGGGAGTCATAAGAGGGGAAATACTATTTCTGTGCTGCCACTGGAGCTGGGTGGCTGGGGAGTGGTGACTGTAGGCTGAGCTCATGCTCAAGCAGCAGTGCAAAAGTATGGGTGGCATAATCCAGATATGAAGTGAGGGCTCATCACAGCCTGAAATACTTTCAAAGGGGGTCCCAGCCAAAAAAAAAAATTTTTTTGAGAACATTCTGGCATACAATAGTGTATCTGATCACCTCTGTTAAGAATTTTTCCCAATAGCTTTCAGATAATGCACCCAAAAAGATACAGTATCTCATGGTCCATTTACCTGAGACACAACAGATAAGCATTTTGGTGACTAAACCTTTTAGCAATTGAAGTTTGTACATTTCAGCTAGGTTACACTTGGAGTAGATTGTAATTTCAGGTGCTTAAATCTCAAATTAATTCATTATTTAAATATTTTTGGCTCTTAACTAGAGCACTAAACACAAGTACTATAGCTATCTACTTTTAAATATTATGTTTTTCTGGTTTCTGATTTACCTGCGTTTCCTAGTCTGTCATAAAGTGATTCTTAAAGTCTCAGGACTGGGAAGATTTGTCAGTGAAAGCGTTTGTTGACATGCCAAAACTTAAAACCGGTCAAACCTGTCTTTCTGCCACCCATTGTCAATTTATCAACATGGCCATGAAAGCACCCCTTTGGACTGAGCAAAGCAATGTGGGTAAGAATCCCACAGTGCTTGGTGTCACCTTCAATTGCAAAGCACTGTGGGAATGCACAATGTAATTTGGGAACGTGAAAGTTCCATCAGCCACCTCTTCACTTCCTAACCCTCTCTGGGCTTCTGGCTTACTTTTGCATGGCCTCAATGACCCTTGCTGTGCATGCTCCAATATCTGCTGAGAGAAATTGTGGATCTCAGTTCTCTCCCATAGGGATGTTAAATTGTATTTAATCAGGTAATTGAGTAGTCAAATGGAATTTCCACTGACTACTTGATTCGTTGATAAGGGGGGAAACTGCAGAGCCACCGGGAGGTTAGCTCCTGGCCCTGGGAGTTAACCCCGCTGTGGCTCTGCCTTTTAAATGTATTAAGAGTCGCCAGGCTCTTAATATATTTAAAAGGCAGAGGTGCAGCCGGGGGGTTACTGGGTGTGAGCCGGGAATCAGCTGCGGGGTGACCGGATGTGAGCCGGCTGCGCCTCTGCCTTCCTGCTCCCCACCCACGGAGACAGTGCTGGGGGGAAACCAGCTTTTAAACTGGCTTCCCCCAGCACCGGCTCCTGTTCCTCTCCCTTCCCCCCCCAGCCGTTGTTGCCTTTCTGATAGAGGCAGCAAAGGGGGGAGGAGGGGAAGTGACTAGTTGAGTCATTACTCACTACCTGATAACCATATGCTTACTGGGTAGTCGACTAATCGCCTACAACCCTGCCCTCCCATGTTGTGTTAAATGTACTTGAGACATCACATATTTAAGATTCTTTGCTCCATACGCTGGACTGCAACGCAGCACTCTTGGCTCTTAAGCGGGAGAGCATTTTGAGCAATAGCAACCCCTGTTTTCATGAGAAGACACTATGAGGAGCTCATTGCACAATGAACCAGATGCCAGGAAAGAATTGTTAAAATTCCTGGGGTTGGCAAGTGGGAGGGGCACATCTGTTTATGTGGCTGCAGAGCAGCAGAGTTCAAAGCACTGACCAGAATGGCTAGTCGTGCATTGTGGGAAACATGCTGGAGGTCAATAAACTTGACAAAAAAACCTACTGAAGTACACACTACAGCAGGGCTACTCAACTTTGGAGGCTCCGGGGGCCTCAATGATACTCTCAGCACATGCCGAGGGCCACAACTTAAGTGTGGTTGCATATACATGCAAATATATATGCAATTAGCTTCTTTGATGCTGACAGAAGTGAATACAAAGACTAAGACAAGACTACACAACACGCAGGCCCCATTTAAGTCTGTTCTGCTGATATTAATAAAATGCAATATTTACCCGATTTACACCCATATGACAGCATGTTTAATGAGCAATGACAGTCCAGGAATTGAACTACTAAAATGCATATCAACAGAAGACCAGTATATTGATTTGCCATTATGGAGTGTGTTCCCAGTGGAGGACGTGTTCAAAAGATCCCACCTGCATGTTTGTTGAGCCCTGCATAAACCCAGACTGCACCATGGGCCGCAAACAAACAGGCTGCGGGCCGCGTGTTGAATAGCCCTGCGCTACATGATTGTCAACAGTAAAGGGAGGCAGAGAGAGAAGTCTCTTGTGGAAGTGGAATTTTTTTTTGTCACTAACACTGCATGTTTGTCATAATTTTTGATGCTTTGCAATGTGAACTAGATTTTGTAGCAGTGTCTCTGGATTTTGTAGCCAAAAAGTTTTTTGGCGACACAACTTGCAAGTGTAGACAAGGCTTTAGAGAGCAGCCCCAACAGCACATTCTTCATTGTGACATCTGAGTGCTACCATGATACAAATAATAAATCAGCACCACTGATTCAGAGGCAGCAAGTGGGGGCGGGGGGCGGGGGGGGGGAAGGAGGGGGAGAAATGTGTGTAGTCGACAAGGTTAACTGATAAGCCTAGGCTTATCGGTTAATCATATAGTTGACTACATGTTGACATCCCTAGTGAATAACATAGCTGAAGTTGACTTGCTTATATTTACTTACTGTGGTGTCTTCACTGCAGTGAATTGTCTAATGATCTCTTGTCAACTCTACCTACAAGTCTCCTTCTGGTGGAGTACCAGAGTTGATGTGGGCACACAGCAATCAGTTTATTGCTCTTGTGCCAGAACTGATTAATAGACCCCTGCTTGATTGATCAGTACGATCTGGTGGGTAGTTGTAGGCTTGCCTAAAGTTGTAGACCTGGTCTCTGCTTGCTCTGTGCCTTTTGGGAACTCCATGTTAAGGTAATCCCTGCAGGAGATTTCTGTGATGGTTTCTGTTTTCTTTGAACCACCTGAGTGTCACACAGAGCAGAGACTCAGTTCTGAAATGCTTATGGTGCTCCCTCCACCTTCCTGAAACGTTTTCCAGTCTCAGGCTGAAAAGGTTAGACATCACTGATCTGAACCAGTCCACCACAGATGAACATATTTAAAGCCAAATTAATATTCCATCATACTTCCAAACAGACACTTGGCTATGTTACAGGAAGCAGTGTTTAGGATTCAGAAAAACACTTCATTCTGAATCTAAGCCAGTGCATTGTGCTCTCAGATACCGTTCCAGAAGAGATTTGTGGCCATTAAAGATACTAGTCACACTTTTGTAAGAATATTGACTCCTTTTCTTGCTAAATTATAGCTTTTTTCCCCACCTGTATTTCCTGAGCAGTTTCAGTTGAGTAAGTTCTCCATTTCTTATACTATTATCAGAGTTGCCACCTTTTCAGTTGATTGGCTTTACTTCAGTAGTGAACCAAGTGACAACTGTATAACTCTCAGGTTTGCGAAGACATCTTTTGGGGAGGCAAGTTACTATACCTAAATGTCACAGTGGGGGAAATGAGTGGTTAGAGGCAAAGCACTAAGTCTGACAATTTTTTCAACTTTGTGATTAAGATAGAATGCTGTCCTGGGATAAATCTCTCATTGCATTGTGTTCAGTTTCTGACAATATGAGACTTGGAAAATATTTAAAATATGGCAGTGGAAATACATATGTCCGCTAACTTGTGTATGTTTCACTTTTTGAATATACTTAGAAACTTTGAGGTATGAACTTGGTCTTTGTTAGTGGCAAACTCTTAAATTGTTGGCACAATACGCTCTAATCCTTCTTGAGGAACTGTGTGTAGTTTTTAAATAAAACAATCCTTTAAGCAAGATGACTTATAACCCGGTGTGCGTGCCCTCCCCGCTTCTTGAGTTGCTTTCTACTCCATATCTGAGTGCTGAGCAACTAATGCTAAGTTTTTCATGAGATAATTTTGTTTTTGCTGAATCATAAAGAAGAGCTACTGGCAATAAAGGCTGAGGGTGACCTCATTTTCTCTTTGACTTAATTAATTTACCCATTGAAGGGACAGGACCAATTTGAGGTGCTTCTGTTCACCTGTGAACTCCTTGGTGTTAAATATAGTGTGTTAATTTTCTAGTTAACCTTGCTGCTTTATAAGCACCTCATACATTAAACGGGAATTTGCTCTGTACAGCTGAAAACAAAACACTATATATTGGGAAATTTTAAAAGCTCAGAAGGATTCTTAAACTAATTCATACACACATAGTTAATAAGCTGGAGTCTTCAAACTTTACAGGTCACTGTAAGCTGGAACAGAGAAGCAGAACAGAGTCTGTGGCTTGAACGTGTAGATCTTGGGGAGAAGGATTTCCAAAGACCAAAATGGCAGTTACTGTGTTACACCATTGGGAGTACTTTCAGAATCAAGTACTTCCTGTATGTGTCTATGAAATAAGACACCAAGATTTGTTTCTCCTGCTGTGATAGATGGCCTTGCAATATCTTAAACAATGAACTGTACACTCTCACTTGACTGAAGTATTTGTGTAAGCCAAGTTCTGTGCAAATAAATATGGTAAAAGTGGTTATTCAAAAGTTGTTAATGGATTCTATCTAGATTGTAAATTGAGAATGAAAATATAAATTTAATTTTGTTAGAATACTGATTTTTCTCTCTTCTCTCTCTCTCTCCCCCCCACCCCACCCCCCTCCTTATTCCCTCCAAATTAGGTATGTAAACAGATTTGGCTAGGATTATTTGATGATAGATCATCAGCAATTCCAGACTTCAGAGATCCACAGAAAGTAAAAGAGTTTCTACAGGAAAAATATGAAAAGAAAAGATGGTAAGCCAACACTTCCCATTAGTTTTGATAGAGAGAAGCTCTCATACAGCAAAATGTCATAATTTCCCAAGCCATGTTATACACATTTCAACAGAATAATAATCAGCAGATTGAGTTGACAAATAATAGGTCCCAGGGCATGTACAAAATGTAACCGTATAAATGTATCCCATGTTCACAAATAGTTTTCCTTGGGCTTCTTCGTAAAGGGCTGTAGTTGGATCCAAACAGCTGCTGAGGCTATATGAGATACTTTCCCTCTGAAGGTGAAGAAGTTGCTGCCTGTTAAAAAGGGCAGCTTCTGCTGTTTCCATCAGAGTGGCTTTTAGGTAGGGCAGAAGAGATGCTATTGGGTTCTGTTCATGCTCTAACAGCCCTTGTCTGGAGGGCTGCTGTTTGTTGGTTTTTTTTGTTTGTTTTTTGTTTTTCCTTTTTATATATGTAGCAGACCTTGTCAGGCTAAATTAGATTTGTTGCATTATACCCTGAATAGGCTGTAGGAATTACAGGTTGGACCTCCCAAAACTGGAACTCCGTCATGTGGCAACATTTGTGGTCCAGCAGGACCATGACTGTACATGGACCAGGGAGTCCTGGCTGGGAGTCCCAGTGGCAAGAGGGATGGTGGCTCAGAGCCTGGTGGGACAGGCCTGGAACTGGCACTGGAGTCCTAGTAGTGGGGCCGCAACAGCATGGCAGCACAGTGGTGGGGGTGGTAGGAGGAGGGGTGGCTGTGTCTGACAGTGGGGAGGGATAAGGGTCTGGGGAACCAGTACCAGGGAACACCCTCATGTGGGACTGGTCAGAGAGGTCCAACCTGTATTAACTTCTCCATTTAAATGAGCTCTATCAGGCGATTGAAGTTCTGTATGTTTTTTCCATTGAATTGGGCAGTCAATAATTCATCTTGAACAAGGAAACACTAATTTCATATGGTGACATCAGTAGTAGTATAGGACTTACTGGGTAGTCCCTTACTGGGGTGAAAGTAGCAATATTTACCTGGGGTTTGTAAAAATACTGGTAATCTGTAAGTGACTATTTAATAACTAATTCAAATTGCATTTTAAGGAAATGTTGACAGCATCTTGTATTCCCTCTCTACTCCAGTCCACATAATTAAACAGGGATGCAGCCCTCGGCGTGCTTGGATCTGGATCTGGCCCCTGAGGCTCAGGGCTCTTCAGCATTGGGGAGCCCATGCTGGTGGTCTAGCCCCCACTACGAGGCTGGAGCACACAATTTACTAGTCTTGCCCCTTAGGCTCTGGTGTGGGAGGGGAATGTGAGGAGTGTCTTTCCAGTCAGGGGCCACGTCAGTGAGGGGGTTTTTCTCTTTTATGTGGCTCCTGACTTTTTCCCCGAGTCAGCAACCCCCAACCCAAAAAAGGTTCCCGGCCCCTCATTTAAAAGCTCATATGCCAAACTTCAATATTACCTGTTGTTCCCTCCCTCTGGGGCATCTGGTATTGGCCACTGTCAGCAGACAGGATACTGGGCTAGATGGACTTTTGGTCTGACCCAGTATGGCTGTTCTTAATACGGCATGCAGCAGTGGTTCAGACCATGGCAGTTGGTTGAGAAAGGGATTCTGAACATCACTCTTGAGTTGACGTGGATGTGACTTCAATACCCTAATTCTGCTATAAGTTTTTTCCCAACTTTTTTTTTTTTTTTTTCCATTTGTGGACCTCTAACATTTTTTCAAATGAATGTGCAGCCCCTTTCTGGAAATTCAGCCTATGCTTTACAGACTCCTAGCATAGAAGTCTTAGACTGAAACTGACTGACTGTGATCAGAATTCAAATATAAATGTTGCACATGCTTGGCACAGTATTTGATGAAGCATTAGAGGACACTTAACTGTTTCTGTGGTGGTGGTGGCATTTCCAGATTTTGACCTCTAAGCGGGGGAGAGGGCATTCTGTTTTTCTGATGAATGAAAAGTGAGGGCCTTTTCTGGGATCTGAAAGGCTTTTTTGTTCATAGTCACTTTTTTGCAGACCACAGATAGAAAACTGCTATAAAACATTGGAAAACTGAAGCATCAAGGTTTTGAAACCCAAATGGTTTGAGATATGGGACACTAAAATGGTGACTGGACTATCAGACCAGTAGTGTAATTTGACATTGGTCCAGGGCCTAATTAACAGCAAATCTCAGACCTCACAGCAATAACTCTTGTTCCATATTGGAACAACACTTAGTTAAATATTTTGCTTATTCGACTTAGGTATGTTCCTCCAGAACAAGCTAAAGTTGTGGCATCGGTCCATGCATCTATATCTGGGTCCTCTGCTAGTAGTACAAGCAGCACACCTGAGGTGAAACCACTTAAATCTCTCTTGGGAGAATCTGCACCGGCACTGCACTTAAATAAAGGCACACCTAGCCAAGTGAGTGAGTAATGGATGAAAGTTCTATTGCATGGGATTGTCACCATATTTAAAAGGAGAATGGGCATTTTGTGCATTGAACAGGATTTTACAGAATACTGAAAATTAAGGCATTAGTGGATTATTACAGTGAAACAGGCTTTAGTAGCTTTCATGCTCGGTTGCTTTTACAGAATGTGTATAGTGGACTGATCAATCTAAAAACGGAGTTCAGCGGTGGCTTGACTTTGAAATCTTTAAACTAAAAATGATACTCTGCCCTTTGTAGCAGAGTAGACTAGTAGACTAGTATTTTTGGTACTACTTAATAAAACTAAGACTTTCTCTTACAACTGCCATCTTTATTAAAGGGAGGCATGGACAGGACTTCTTTCTCAGCCAGTGTTACTGATTTTTTTTTTTCCCCCAGTAAAACACTGGCTTTTCAACAGCTAGAGATATGCTATCTCTTTTCAGTTTGGGCCACTGACAATATTAACTGAAATATAAACTAGATTTTTATATAAATTGTGTACAGTACTCTGAGGTGTGCTTAAGTATTTTGGTCAGTCCAATATACTAACTTTTGTTGTTAGCCTCCCTTCCTTAGAAGCAACTCAGGGGACACTGAAGCTAATTAAACTGATGAATGTAATCGATCAAGGTTTCTATATGGTTATGAATACTGTGCTGTAGATTATGCAAGTATGTGTTGTGGTCTTGTCATATGACTTTGATCAGCTCTCTCTGTCTAGCTTATCCATATCTGCATGTGATATGCTGAAGGTTGGAAGGGAAAAATTTATATTTGAAAAATAATGTATGATGTAATTAATCTGTACAATTAAATACACAAAAGGATAAAACTAAGGTTAATTGTTTTATAGGATTTCCTGGACTTAAATGTTTAATCATGTAGCCTTAATGTTCTGTCAAAAATTCTTCAAGAAGCTTAACTTTTTTTTTTCTGGAAGATGAAAAGGGGATTCAGTGAGAACCAGCTTCTATCTACTGGGCTCTGAAGCTTTTGCTGGGCTTCAGAAATAATTACAAATACTACGTACAGGTTCCATAATCTAGTCATTTGTTTAGACCAGTAGTTCTCAAACTTGTTCCTAGATCACTTGAAAATTGCTGAGGACCTCAGCATGCCACTTACAGATCTTTATTTCCAAATGTTTATCATGAGCTAACCATTATAAAATACTTTGGATAAAAGTGCTATTTAAAAACAAAACAAAACATTTCTCTCCCCCCCGCCCCCGCCCCCCCAAAATCTTGTATGAACAAGACATTGCCATTAAGTTTTAGCAGTGGTTTGGGAAGAGAGAGCTCTCCCCTTCCACAGCAGTTACCAAATTGGGGCTGGGAAGGAAGTCTCTCTCCCACCCATGCCCTGGCAGCTGCTGAACTGGGTCTAGGAGGGAAGGGGGTGTGTGTGTCTATCCTACTGTAGTAGCCACAAAGTTGAGGCTGGAAAGGAGAAGGTCTTTCCCAAGTAGCCAGAGCCCAGGAGCTGGGGTAAGTTACCTTCTTTCTCAGATCACTGCAGCCCTGCAAGTCCCAAAATACCCCCTTGCCCCCACTTGTCACCCCACTGCTGCCTCCCACCTGAATTCTATTCTATTCCCGTCCCAGGTCATCACCTCAACTTACATATGCTTACCTGCATGGCTCCACTGATTAGGTGGGCAGCCCTTCATTCTCTCATGTGACCACCTAGGCAAGCATTTTAGTGCAAGGGTTTTCAAACTTTGGGTTGTGGCTTGTAAGGGTAAGCCGCTGGTGTGCTGTGAGATGCTTGGTTTACCTGAGTGTGGGTATGGCCGCTCGCAACTCTCAGTGGCTGCAATTTGCTGCTACCATTAGTCGGAAAAAGTGAATCGTGTGCAGATACTTGGGTAAACAAAGAATCTCGTGGCTTACCCTTAGAAGCCTCAACCCAAAGTTTTAGAAAAACCCTTCCTTAGAACTATCCTCATGCCACTGAGGCCCATAGTTTTTGAGACCGTCTGGTTTAGACACCTCTAATTTTCCTGTTTTACATCCATCTTTGTCTCTGGAAGTCTGCTGCACAGCTCCTTAAGCAGGGCTACCTGAGACGCTTGCTAAGTCTATAGAGTTTGGTGAGGGGGTTGGGGAATATGATCTTGCACACCTTGAAGAGGAAGAGGAAAGGTTCTTTAAGTGATTACTCATGTGTATCCTAAGTTAGGGGTGTGCATACCATGTGCACAGTTGCCAGGAAGATTTTACCCTACCAGAATACGATTGGTCGGCAGGGGAGACCCCTAGAGTGGCGCCAGTATGGCTAGATATTAAGCACCCTGCAGACCGCCCCACCCCTCAATTCCTTCTTACTCCCAGTGACGGTTGTTAGAGCTAGCATTTCTTGCCTTGGGCAAGCGCGCTTTCCCTAGCTGGTCTTTGTAGGTGATTCTTTCAGGTGTTAAGTAGCTGTTGTTTAACAGCTTGGGGGCTGGGGCATGGCGGCTGGGGCATGCCTCAGCTCCCCAGCTTCAGTCAGTAAAGACAGTGCATGAAGTTTATGCCTACGGGTGATCCAAATGATTCCTGCCTGCAGTGTTTGAAATGGCCCAGTTACAGACAAGTGCTGCAAGATCTGCAGGGCCTTTACTTCAAGAATTTGAAGGGACAGAGCTTAGCCTCAGAAATATGTTGATGCAGACATCCCTAGATTGCCATTCGGCACTGCAGGCTGTGGGACTGGAATCGGTAACGTCGGTGCAGAGTGTACCAGCTCCGTGTAAGGAGTTGGACAAGCCATTTTGGCACTGACATTTGCCGAAGTCTAGTTCTTGGCTCCCATCCCGCTCTGGTGCAGAAAAAGAAACAGACAGGAGAGGGGGCCAGTCCCCATTTTGAAAGCTAGAAAGCTTTAAAGGATCATGTCCTGGGTTGGAGCACCCATTGAAAGAACCCGCCCATACAGTACCGTTAACTGTGGCGCCTCTGCCGATCCCGTCGACTCTGGGAGAGTCAGATGGGAGACGTGGATATCCCATATACTCCTGAGACAGATGAAGCGGCCCATGACCTGATTTAGTGAACATGGGCCGCTTGTTAGGAAGGAAGCCTCCCATGTTAAGAAGGTCATTTTTGCCTCTGCAACAGTCGCGGAATCGGGACCGACAATCTCTGCACCGCTCCAGTGAAGGCTTCTGTTCAAGGCAGAGGCCTCCTGGGTGGCACCGTTGATTCAGCAGAGACTGTTCACTTCAGCACTGGTCCCAGGAGGGATCCTGTTGTACAAGGCGGAGACCTCACGATGACCTCACTCCTGCACAGAGGCCGCCACTGTGGCGCAGTACCGCTCCTCTGTGGTAATCACGTTCCACATTCACATCGGAGTCGGAACCGGAGGGTCACCTGTCCAAGAGGCGGCACTTCGGTGCAAGAACACCTGGAGAGTAGGCAGGAGCTAGCCTTACAATGGCCTCCTGAGTGGCAGCCCCCGCCTCATTTGCCTTTCTGGACTCCTTGGGCCTACCACCAGGTGCAAACGAGACGTTCTAGGTCCATCTCAGTGGCCTTCTCAGCAAGGGCGCTCCCTCAGCGGTCCTAGGCTGAGACATTGACTTAGGGGTTCAGTTGTCCCAGTAAACCATGTCGGGGTTGCAGATACATGCCACACAGCGTTTTGGGGTGCCGGTGGAATCCCGTTCGGTACTGAGCCTGCAACTGGGACAGGCAATGGCTTCCCTTTCCGGGGAAGACCAATGACGCTGGGTTCCAGGAGTGTCTCCACACCTGGTGCAGTCCACATCACAGCACTCCGGTGCTGATGATCAAGGGCTTGTGCCTTCGGTAATGGATATGGAATAGGAAGAAGAGGGAGATGTGGGACCCCTTGACCTCATTGTCTCCAGATGAGGGGGTAGCAGGTGCAGTGACATCTGCAAATAGAGGAGGTGGTGGAGGATGCAGATCCTATGGTGGACATTTTGTCTCGGGAAGGGTGTGTGTGTGTCCAGGGTCACTCTCCCTTTTTATCAAGACTATTTCCTCCACCATGAAAACCCTCTGGCAGACCCTGGCTTCTATCCCTCCAACTGCTGAAGGGGTTGAGTGTCGTTACTTTGCCCCATCTAAGGGGTACAAATACTTGTATACACATCCACATCCCAGCACCCTGGTAGTGGATGTGGCTAATGCTAAGGAACACCAACGTTGCCAGTGTTCCAATCCGAAGTTCAAGGACTTGAATAGGCAGGATCTGTTGGGAAGGAAAGTTTACTCATCATGTAGCCTCCAATTAAAGGTGGCTAACCAACAGGTGGCGTTAGCCTGCTACAATTATAATTGGGTGACTAGGGACAAATTTAAAGAACTCCTCCCATTAGACTCTAGGTCTGAGTTTGTGGCCCTTGTAGAGGAAGGGAGGGTAACTTCCCAAACCTCCCTTCAGGCAGCTCTTAATGCTGCGGACTCTGCAGTCCAGTCTGTCAATGGGCATAGTTATGAGACGGAACTCTTGGCTTCAGGTGCCTGGAATCCCTCCAGAGGTCCAGAATATAATATAGGACCTTTGTTTGATGGTTCTGGCTTGTTTGCGGAACAAATGGATTCCAGGCTGCACAGTTTGAACAACACGTGGGCTACGTTGAAGTCCTTCCACCTTCACACACTTACAACGCAGCAAAGACATTTCAAGCCAACTCCACCACCTATATGATATCGTCTTCGTCAGAGACAGAAGCAGAAAAAGACTGGGTAGCAGGTGAAGTTGCTGTGGGCTCCCCAACCCCCAAGTTTTAGTAGTTGGAGTGGGGGTGTCAATAATGAGGCCTGGGCTTCTAGGCAGTTGCTAGGGCCTACGAAGAATTTTTGAAGGTGTGCCCGAGGGCAGTGTATCTTTCTCCTCTCAGATTCTGTTCCTATGTTTGGCGACTGCTTGTCCCATTTTTCCTGTGCCTGGGTCCAAGTCATGTTGGACAGGTGGGTTCTGAGCATAGTAAAGATGGGATATTCTGTCTAGCTTCTGGCAACCCCGCTTTGCCATTCCCTGCCCCATCCTTTTTTTAGGGACTCCTCTCACAAGCAACTCCTGCGACAGAACATGCAGATGCTCCTCGGTGTAGGGGCAGTAGAGGAGGTCCCTCTACTATTCAGGGGAACAGGATTTTATTCCTGTTATATCCTTATCCCAAGGCCAAGGGCAGGTTATGTTCCATAGTAGACCTACATGGTCTGGACAGAGACCTGAAAAAGTTGAAATTCATATGGTATCTCTGGCCTCAATTATTCCTTCACTGGATCCGGGAGACTGGTACACTGCCTTCCATCTGAAGGACGTGTATTTTCATGTGGCTATAGTTCCAGCTCACACAAGATTCCTTCATTTTATGGTGGGTGGTTCCCACAGTCAGTTGAGGGTGTTACCTTTCGGCCTGTCTGCTGCACCATGGGTCTTTACAAAGTGCATGGCAGTGGTGGCAGTATTCCTGCAGTGCAGAGGGGTTCAGGTTTTCCCTTACCTGGACAATTGGCTGATCAAGGAGCCTGTGACCAAGGTTCCCTTTTCTGAGCCCCGCACAGAGGTTCAGAACTCCCTGTGCAGGCAGAGAGCTCAGATGATTGGCTGGGGAAGCAGGGGCAGGGCACTTGCCCTCTCGGAGGAGCAGAAACAGCAGCAGCTACTGGAGAAGCTGGCTGCAGCCTCTACTCCAGGGCTGAGCAAAAGATGATCTTAAGGCTGGATCCAGCTGCAAGAGCCTCAGCCGGCTCCCTGCCTACCCACCGCACCTGGCACTCTTGAAAGCTGAGTGCAAGGCCACATGTGTGTTTGAACTCTGAGTAAGGCTTCTCTTACTGCTCCCACCCCCAGTAACTCTCATTGGCTGGTTTCGACCAATAGCAGCTGCCTGTTTACAGGACAGGCAGCATGTGAATGAAGTACACTTGCCCCCTTGTTCCCCAGGCTCACAGCATTCGGTTGGAGCTGCAGGAGCCATGTTTATTGCTCTAATGAGCATGTACAGAGGTTGGAAGGTAGAGACCCTGACTAAGGAGGCTGCTGGCAGGGAGCCAGGTAAGGTCTCTGGCACCCCAGCCTCTGTCCCCCCCCCTCCCTCCCTCTTAGCCCTTCTAACCCATGTAACCCAAACCTTCTGCACCCTTGCTCCAGTTCCTAGACACTACATCTGCCTCCTACACCCCTGCTTAGGTCACAACCCCGTCCCAGACCTTGCACCCCAATCCACTATCCCTGGTCACAGCCCAAATCCCTGCACCCCCTCCTATACTCCTACCCCAAGTCACAACCCCCTCCCAGGTCCTGCACCCCCTCCTCACCTCAGTCCATTGCCCCAGATCAGGATCCCCTACTTCACCCAAACTCCCATATCCCACACCCCAATACCTTACCCCAAGCTCCCTTCTGCACCCAGCCTCCATCCCAGACCCCCACACCTCCTTCCTTAATATAATGGAAGAGTGCAGCCCTCGGCCACTTACCAAATTCTTGCAGTGGCCCCTCATCAAAAATTATTGCCCACCCTGGCTTATGGTAAGAAAGAAAAAGATTCTTTTAACAGATTTTTTTTGAGTGTTGCAGATATCTAAAACTCTGATCTTTAATGATTTTTTAAAATGTGGTGTTGTAGGTTACCATGTATTAATTAGTATTGCATTAAGGCCAGATTTTTGCTATCTGGTAGAATTCTAGCTCTTATGAGTCAGAAGTAGCAAGTCCTAGGCTGTTTTGTAGGATGAAACCTTATTTGTAAGATCTTTGAAATGTGCATCTGTCTGTTATAAAGGATGATACATGGACTCCAAGGTCTCAGAGGTGTAGCCATGTTAGTCTGGTGGTTCTCCCCCCCCTCCCCTCCCCCTCGTTACAATGGTCCTGTAGCACCTTAGGCTAAACAAAAATATATAAATAGTATCATGCGCTTTCGTGTGCGCAACCCACTTCAGCCAAGAGTAGTGTTAATTTTTCTTTTTTATTTGATTTCATATTAAATAACATAGGCATTGCTCCTTGGTAATTATCCCTTGTTTTAATATATTTTCTTCCGCAACTATGGACTATTCAAAATCTATACGGTGTTTTTGTTTGTACTGGTGGGTGCACGTCCACACACTGCCTCAGTTGCACATAAGAAAATTCAACCTGCCCAAGGATAGAAAATCTTACAGGAACACTGACCATGACCATGTTAGCCGGTTAGGCCTCTTATTAACCTTCAGAAGTCTACCCTGTCACCCGTGCAGAGCCTAGAGTTTGTAGGGGCGCGTTTGGACTTGCTGGCAGCCAGGGCCTCCCTCCCTCAACCCTGTGTCAAGAGCATGTGCAAACTGATTCAGGGCTTGGGGGGCCCACGCTGTTAGGATGGCCAGGACTTGCCTATGGGTGTTGAGCATATGGCTTCTTGCACCCACGTCATTCCCTTTGCCAAGCTTTGTGTCCATCCACTACAGATGTGGCTAGCCAGCGTGTGCAAGCAGTCTTAACACTCTCCCCAGAAGGTGCCAAGTGACCTGCCATCGGTGATAGATATCCTTCAGTGGTGACTGGACCCTCTGAACCTATGCTGGAGATTCCGTTTTACTTTTTGGCTCTCACTGACTTTAGTAACCGATGCCTCAGACTTGGGATGGGTGCACATTTGGGCAGACTTGTGGCATCTGGTCATGGGCAGAATGTGCAATGTACATCAATGTAAAGGAGCTCAGGGCAGTGAGGTTAGCCTGTGTGGCCTTTTTGGAAAGTATCTCAGTTCACACGGACAACACCACAGCGATGTTTTGTCAACAGACTGGTGGTGCTCACTCTGCTTGTTGTGCACACGCTTGTTGGTCTCTTACTTGCCAGTGAGTTCTGAGATCCTGGCAGACAACCTCAGCCGCTCATTCCAAACTCACAAGTGGTCTCTCAGGTGGGAGGTAGTGCAGTGCCTTTTCCAGAGGTGGGGTTGTCCCCGTTTGGACCTCTTCGCCATGAGAGGGGAACAGGAAGTGCTGAGCCTTCTGTTCTTAGCTGGGCAGCAGCAAGGGCTCCCTAGAACAGGGTTTCTCAACCTTTTTTTTTATTAAGTATCCTTTAAAAAAAAAAAAAAAAAAGTACCTACAGTTTTCAGACACACGTTTTTTTTTTCTACCATTGCAACACATTTGTTTAAACAACTTAATCGTAGCCAGGTAGGCGATGAAATTTTTGGGTGTAAAAAGTACAAAAATAATAAAATGCTGTAAAACTTAAAACAAAATTCAGTTTTCTCCAAATTTCAGTTGTTGATGTACCCCCCCAGACTACTCTAGAGTACCCCAAGGGTACTTGTACCACTGGTTAAGAAATACTGCCCTAGAAGATGCCTTCCAAATTCACTGGGGAAGGGGTCTCCTACCTGCATTTCCTCCCCTTCCCCTTCGTTCACAGGGTGCTAGCGCCACTCTAGGGGTCCCCCCTGCCGACCTATGGTATCCTGCTAGGGTAAAATCTTCCTGGCAACTGCACACGCTGCACGCACACTTGTAATTTGGAATGCACATGAGCAACACATCTCAAAGAATACCAGTTATGAAGGGTAACTGTTTTTTCTCCTGTGTACCACAGGAGCTCTAGATTAAATTACAGATTTTAAGGAACTGATTGTTTGTTTGTTTTTTACTATATAAACTGTGGTCTGAATTGTAAAGTTATGAAAGTAAAATTAACAATTCTCAATGGCAATACAACAGTTAAAACTAGTACCAGAATAGGTTTTCAGTCTGTGTCCTTTAGCTTTTTGTAAATATTCTGGCTTGGTTAAATATTGGCTCTCTTATATGTTTAGCTAATTAAATGTTGTTTGTAGTCCCCTGTTATTGTTAGATCTCAAGGACAACAGCAGCAGGAAAAGAAACAATTTGACCTCCTCAGTGACCTTGGCTCAGACATCTTTGCTGCTCCTGCTCCTCAGTCAACTGCTACAGCAAATTTTGCTAACTTTGCACATTTCAACAGTCATACAGGTAAGAGGTTTTTTTGTAGAACCTCCCTCCTAATCAAATACATAGAGACCTTAGGGGTTACTTTCTTGATGGCTCTGAATAATAAAAGGAGTGACTATTTCTGTGCCTGGAACATAGTTATATCAGTTCAGATTTAGCTTGCGGCAAGTTGGAAATAAACTTTAATAAAACAAGTATTTAAAATTTTACAACTCCCACCATGCAATTCCTGCAAAGTGTTAGTGCAATTAGAAATGGGTCACACAAATATTGATATGAAACTGACACAAATTGAGTTTGGTCACTTTTTGTCACTCTACTTTTATTTCCTTGGGTTGCTTGTTTATAAAGAGAATTTTGGCTAAAAGGAGGAAGCAGGATTGTTGTTGGCAAGAAGAAAAGGTGAGTAAAGTAGTGGGGATGGGCAGACTTTATGCAAGATAATATCGTTGCTTCCCTGTGAAAGTTGGCAAGATACTTTTATGGAGAAGGAATGAAAAACAGTCAAGAGACACCTGGTTTGGAAGTCAGTGAGGGGGAAGAAGCAATGCTGCCTCACAGAATATGACAGAACTGAAGGAAGAGAGAACGAACTTCGTGGTGGAGGAAATCTATATGGCTGGGATTCAGTAGCATGGGAGCAGAGACAAAACAGTCACTGAATATAAACCAGGGCTGGGTGTGGTGCAACAGACTTGTAAATGTTTGTATAGAATCGCTGTTTTTAAACATCCCTGAATATTACGGGAGTCAGGGGGGAACTTCAATCCATACAACTTCACCCTAAAGAAAAATGACCACAAAGTTGATTCTGAATGCCAATATTTGTCAGCAGCCTATAGCTATTGCTAGTGTGGTGCCCACGGTCACATAGGTTAATGGTAAGTGCCTATCCTTTGTAATGGCTTAGATTATGAACTCTTCAGAGTGGGTACTTTTTACTAAAATGTTTAGTATTTGGTGCTGTAGCCCCTGTCCTAGTGGTTGTCTCTGGTTTCTATTGTAATATTACTAATACTGAAGAGAAGTGCTACTAGTGAAAAATCTGTGGTGGTCTGAAGTTAGGGTTGCCAGGTGTCCAGTTTTGAGCTGGACAGTCCAGTATTTGAGCTTTCTGTTTGGGAAACAAATTGAGAAAATATAAATGAGAAAATATAAATGTCCGGTACTTTCTAAATAAAATGTAATGTAGATTGTGATGTAATGTCAAGTGTGTCTGATACTTTTGTTGAAATCCTTTGGCAACCCTATCTGAAGTTGTCATGCTTTATATGAAATTACAAAGTTACAATCATGGGTATACACTTCTGGTGAGCTGAGTAAGAGATTGGGTCACCAGTTTAAATAAAAACAATGTATAAAGTGTCCCGTCCCCCCCCAGATATTGTATTTTAAAGAGAATGTGAGGGTAAGTCTAGACTACATGCCTCTGTCGCCAGAGGCATGTAGATTAGGCTACCCGGCATAGGAAAATGAAGTGGCGATTTAAATAATCGCCGCTTCATTTAAATTTAAATGGCTGCCGCACTGAGCCGATCAGCTGTTTGTCGGCTCAGCGGTAGTCTGGGCGCTCATGTCGACATCAAAGGCATTTGTCGACCTCCCAGGTATGCCTCCTGGGATGAGGTTTACCTGGGAGGTCGACAGATGCCTTTGATGTCCACTCACGGAGCGCCCAGACTACCGCGCGCTGAGCCGACAAACAGCTGATCGCCCAGTGCGGCAGCCATTTAATAAATGAAGCGCGATTATTTAAATCGCCTCATTTTCTCTATGCCGGTAGTTTAATCTACATGCCTCTGGCGACAGAGGCATGTAGTCTAGACGTACCCTGAGAGACCAGTTGAATTCAGTAGACTTTAAACATGAATAGTTCTAGCATATTTCATGAAATGACAGGCTTTCATATAAATTAATTTCTTGGAATGTAGTTAATTTGGCATGATTGAACCATTACCTATTTTAATCTGAAAATTTACATGCTGATTGTTTTCTGTGATGGTGGCCAAAATTTTACTCCAAAGGTGTCTTAAGAAGTCTTTCCTATAAAGATCCAGCATAAATATACTACGTAGGTACTAGATTACTCTCTTTTTTTTTTTTTTTTTTGGTGAGACCTGTAAGCCTTGTTTTAGATATTTTGTGCTTGATGAATATAAATTCATAAACCATGATCAGTTATCTCTGTTCAAGACTATCTTACTACCCCCTATAGGATAGGACATGTATAAAGGATTTTATATATATGAGTCAAGAACAGGGGTGGGCAATAATTTTTGACTGGGGGCCACTTGAAAATTTTTTGACATAGCCCCGGGCCACCCTGGAAGGGTGATCTGGGGTTGGGGGAGCCCCTTTGCCCCCTTCCCACTAGGCACCCATGCCCTGGAAGAGGCTTGGCACACTCCCCCAGGCCAATCAGGACCTGGGGCCGGGGGCGGGGTGGGGGAGCACGGGAAGCCTCCTCCCACCCTGTGAGGAGCCCATGGCACTTTGAAGTGCCACAGGCTCCTGCCGGGGCCGCGGGGCAGGGCGAAGGAGGCTTCACACCGCTCCCCAGGCCCTGATTGGCATGGGGGCGGGAGAGCGTGTGAAGCCTTCTCCACTCTCCCCACTGCCCCACAAACAGCACATGGTGCTTTAAAGCCCCATGTACTCCTGGCAGGGCGGGAGGAGGCTTCAAACGCTCCCCTGCCCCCAGGCCAATTAAGGCCTGGGGGCAGAGGAGCATGCAAAGCCTTTTTCCCTCTGCCCCTGCCCTGCTCACAGGGGCAGAACGGAGAAGGCTGGGGGCGGGGGAGCAGCAGGGCCTTGGCGGGCCAGATTCACCCGCTTTTGCCCACCCCGGTCAAGAGGGGAAGACTTAACATTTTTAACGAAGCCAGCTACTTTTGAGATTGAAACCATTGCTTTAAGTTGTGATGAATACTTGGAACATATCTCACTAGTATCCTTTTCTGCAGTAAGGTGCTCTTGCTCCTCTTATGTAGTGAATTTGGGGAAAACAAACACAATTCAGAACCTCAGCTTGATCTGGACTAGTACTTTTTACATCTTACAGACCCATTAAATTGCTAACATTAGGTGGCAAACTTTAGATCACCAAGCCAGTTTCTGTACAGTGCAAAATACCTGTTTACCTGGTTTGTAAGCACCGTATTTTATAAGGGCATTTCATGTGTAGTAAACATTTCCAGTGATCCAGCTCATAAGTCACAAGGCTGAAGCCCTTTTCTTTTCCTATCAACATCCTAGTGCCATTCCTCTCCTCCCCCGTCCCCCCGCTCCCATGAACCTGTGTTCAGCATTCAGGTTTCTAATCGGGTCTATGCTTTGCCCTATGAAGCTGGTTCTAATGTTACAGATTTGTCTTCGTAGACCAAAGGAATGAATTGTTGAACTCATGTACACCTATCATAGCAAACTCTTAAACGGTCTAAAATATAATTGGAATTGCACACAAGATGGACATGAACCTCTTACAAGAAGTACATAGGATTGTTACAGTAGTTCCTTCTGTAGTTGTGTATTGGTGTTGGTCCATGATGCCTATTTTAGTAATGTGGTGGTTCTGCCTCCTCTACAGCTCCTCCTACTGGAGACTGAATATTTTTTGCCACTTACAGAAACTGCAGCTGAGAGGCAGCAAGAATAGCCTTGGTTTATAAGCTTTTGCAGCCACAAGAGGATGGGGGCATTTAGTAGCCAGCAAGAAAAACTATTGGGTATTTCTGCATTGGTTGAGTAGAATGTGGAGAGAGCGAGAGCACTCTATGGGAAGGTTGAGTGCCTGTTGCTGTACTATGGTACTGCCTGCTAACTACACAAGAGTGCAGCTTCTGATGTGCTTTTGTAGCTCCTTACATGCCAAGTAGTATGTGGGAATTTGGGCAGAAGGGCTTGGGAGAAGAGGTGGGGAAAAGGTAACAAGGTGACGCATTAGAGATATGAATTGGGGAAGGGAAAACCATTTCAGTTTCATATCTTAAGTAGATTTGTAGTTCAGAATACTGAAGTTTCTTCAAGTGATTGCACTTTTCCATTCCACTCCTGGTGTCTGCACCCAGGGCATGTTTATCAATTTTTTTTCCTGGGCTTGATTTAGTAGTTAGTGCCACTTCTATAGTACTCTATAGGAGCTGCTCCAGCTTATACTGGTTAAAGTTGGATAGCCCTACTTGCAAGTAGTCTTAAAGTATAGCACTCCCTGAAATAGATCACAACAGTTCAATCTGGAAGTCCCAGAAATAGTTAACTCTGGCAAGAACCTTGTGTGAGAAGTAATGGGTTCATATGTAGATTGGATTCCAGGAGCAATTGGGAATGCATAAGTATCCTAAATTGAGAGCTTCTTCCCCCCATTTGGTCAGAGGAACTTCTCTAGAGGGCAAGCAGCATGTATAGCGTTATCTAAGATGCCTTAACAAAGCAGATACCATACTAATTGTATTGATTTGAACCTGAGTCTGCTTCCTTTCATCGTAACTTCCATCTTAGCCAGGCACTGGTTAAAAACAAAGCTTTTGCACAATCTGGAAATGAAGTCTGTAGCTATGTATGTCTGATCCATATAGATAAACTCAAACTAATTATTTCCCATTCCCCCATAAAGTAGTTCTGCTTTGAACAAATGTGATAGTTTCACAGCTGAACTTGACAAAGTGTGCCTTTCTTTCGCTATGCAGTGGTGGTGTAGCCATATCAGTCCCGGGATAATAGTGACAGAAGGCACATGAGGCCATATAGTTTGATCAGACTAACTTCTGTCTCACTCATCAACAAAAGTTGGGCCAATTAAATACATTCTCAACTATATTGTTCCTTTTACTTGACAACTCATACCTTGTGTCATGGGTAGCTATATAGGTGGCTTTAAATAAAGCAAACCTCCTGAAGGGGGTATTTTTGGCATTGTCCTGACTAGTAGTGTTTAATATATATGTAGCTTTCTTTTTACATACAACTTCACTTTCTAAATATGCAGTCTAGATGTTTGTTACACAATTCTTATACTTTGTAAGATAACTTTGTTTTCATAGCTGGAATTGTCAGAATAACTATACTTTAGGCATCAGCATTTCTATTGTAGCTTTTTTTCCTGGGGTTTATGAAAACTTGCTCCGGCAAATTGAAAACACTGATCTGATAATACCACAGTATCTCCAGAGAACCCATTCTCATCTGTTATGCCAGCAGAAATTCATGTACTGAGATGCTTTAGATCAACTTAGTCATTTTAAAATAGACTCATGTGTTGGGATTCCCCTCTGGTCATTATTACTTGCATAGTGTCGAGTGTAAATAGTGGCTAGAATTTTCAAAGGGTCAATAAGTAGGATACTCAGTTCATATTAATTTTCAGTGGGAATTGAGCACCTGACTCCACAGCCATGGTCTTATGACACGAAGGGAATGCTTGAGGGCAATGGGTGTCTTAATTCTAAATTTCCTTCCTTTGCAGGTTCACTCTGTGCTCATAATGTTGATTGGTGTGCAGTTTTTGTTGTCCAGTATTCTCAGTATCTGGATGTGGGGCCAAAAAAGACAAATCAACATAAATGCTGTTTTGCAAAAGAAGGCATCTTTAGTTTTTGGTGGTTTTTTTTTTTTTTTTTTTTTATTGCTTAGTTTGGCTTCATGTTCTATAATGTGACTTTTTTGTTTGGTTTTAAATTTGACAGGGTGAATGACTAAATAGTGATGGATTAAATTCTCTAATAGTGTTGTAGTTCATATATAAACACATGACATTTTAAATGCTGTAAAAATACATCCTCGGAGTAGAACATATTTTCACATTTCCAAGCAAGACTTACAGGAGTCAAGTAGCCCACCAAGTGCATTGGCATTTCACTAGAAAATGGTTTGGAAAAGTGAAATTTTGTGTGTGTGGGTGTTGGCTTTTACCAATTACAAATTTGATCTTCCGAGCTTTCTGTGCTAGTACTGTTTAAGATGAATCTGATACTGTATGTCTACATTGCAGTGGAAAGTGTGATTGCAGTATTGACTAGGCATGCCCATTCTAGCTTTAACCTAGCTTTTGTAGACTATCTAAAAATAGCAGTGAAGCTGCCTAGCATTGGTTTTGCTCAAACTTGACAAGTATTCCTAGCCTGTGCTGCTACAACTTCATTGCTAGCTATGCCTGCTAGATTAAAGCTAACATGGGTATGTTGCCATTAGCTGCAATTATACTTTAGTAAAGAATGTGATGCTTCATTTATAAAAAAAAGAAAGATTGTGCTTGAGGCGGGACATGACCAACATAGCCATAACTTACTTCAGTTAATACATATGTTTTTGTTTGTCATACCCATTAACATGTTTTGTTCCTTTACAATTTACAGCGCAGAACTCTGCAAATGCAGGTTTTGCAAACTTTGATGCATTTGGACAGTCTAGTGGCTCGAGTAATTTTGGAGGTTTCCCCACAGCAAGTCAGTCTCCTTTTCCGCCCCAAAATACAGGTAGACTACTACTAGCATTTCTGATTAATCTTTAATTCAAAGTAATCCAGCCATAAAAGTTAGAAAGTACCTCAGTTCAATTCACTTCCTGCACCTGCCTGCTTTAACACAATCATAATCTGAAGCTCTGGGGAAACTCGAAATGAATGCCTTTTTCTCTTTGGTTATTTGGTGTGTTTTGTGTTACTTTTTTTTTCTTGGCTTTTTTTGGGAAGTCTCCTAATTTGTGACATGGTAATTTATTAGCCCTACACATGAAATATTTGTAGGCTTCCTGAATATAACTATATTGATACTACTGAATATCAGATCACATTTATCTGTGGCTTGTATCTTCCAAAAGAACATTTCAATAATGCAGACCAGACTGGTGCAAGTATTGAATGTATTTACCATATAAATGAACGTTAGCTACTCAGAATATTTCATGTGTAGGATCTATTGCTAAATTCTTACTTTGCTTTTCTTGTTAATTTGGTCACACTTAACTTACTTGGACTCTAAGTTGCTGTTTGTCTATTTCTTTGGCTGACTTCTTTTCCTCTTTTCCTTTTTAACTGTGGCGTCGTTTAAACTTTCTTTTTAATTTTTCTCCCTCCTTATGTTAACTGTAATCCCTCTCACACAATTTCTGGCTGTCCAGCGTTCAGAACGCTTTCATCTAGCTGCAGTTTTGGGGAATTTACTTCAGCTTTCCCTCTCCAGGCTGTACACAGTAAGTTCCATTGACTAGGAAACTTAGCTTGTTTTGTTTTTGTAATTGTGTGTTTGATTTAGTTCCAGCCTTTAAATATATTTTCACCTGTCCGACTTTTTTGCTTATGTCTGTGCTTGCATTTAAACATATCAAATTGCTGATGGTGTATTAATAGTTAATATGTGCTGAGCTCTCCACCAAGTGTGCATACATGTACACATACACTTTTTCTATTCATCTAAAATCTAATCTGACTTGTACATATTAACAAAACCCTCTGTCCACAGAGAAGATTTGGAAACTCATAAATTAAATACACCTTTTTAGAGACTTAAGCATAAAATGTGTTGCACACATTTAAAAACCTGGAGTTTTCAAACTGACTGCTATATTACAGATCATAGTGTAAGTTCTAATATATGTTTAATTTACTTTAGCATATTTAATGCATACGGGGTTCCTTGGAAGGAGGGCTCTCTGATCCCTTTTCTTTTCCTTTATCTCCCCTCCTCAAGGCTGTATTGTCTGAATGCAGCCATGACATAAGGGGAGAGGGGGCAAAGGACTGAATGAGTCTCTCTGAACCTTGGCCTGGTATCCCGTTGTGCTACCTCTGGACTTTCAGGCTAACTTTTTTTTTGCCTGCAGTGGTTACTGAAATGGTCAAGCATATTACACTGTTGAGGAAAATAAAGCAATTTGTATGTACTTTGCTGGATTGTTACAGCAGGAAAATTTGAGTTGCTGTATTTTGGATTTATAAAATTAAAGCTATTTTTTTCTAGCTAAATATTAGTGGTGTTAAGTTAACTTGACAGTGTTACACTGAAACAGTTTTGCAAGAGCTGATTATGGTGTCTGCAAGCTATTGAAGTTTCAGTGTTTGCTTCAGATTTAGAAGTTCACAGAGATAAATGTGCTCGTTCTGATCATTCACAATTAATTTTGAGTGTGAGGGGTTTTAGTTAGTCTGTGGGATAAAAACCAAAAGTGGTGTTACTTTCTGGTGTAACCACCAAGAGGTGGGATGATATTGCCACCAAGAGACTTTGGAGAGACTTTCCTATACCTTTAAAGTATCCATGTTTAACTTATTTTGTTACAGGTGGAAGTGCTGGATCAGTGAATGCTAATTTTGCTCACTTTGATAACTTCCCCAAATCCTCCAGTGCTGATTTTGGAGCCTTCAATGCTTCTCAGAGCAACACAACAGCAACTGCTGCCAGTAAAGTTGCAGTGAATAAACAGAATCTCCAGTCAGCAGACAAATATGCAGCTCTTGCTAATTTAGATAATATCTTCAGCACAGGGCAAGGTATTAAGTTTTTTTTCTTTGACTTGTTCTACTTTTTTATTCCTTAGGAGGATGGCTGTGGCTGTCAAGAATGGTAGCCAACAATATTAAGCATGCTTTTAAATGGTCTATTCTAATTAACTTAAGTGCACATTTTAAACTTCTATATTGCTGTGCTGCTTCTTGTAACAAAGCAAATGCTTTAATCTATGCAGTCATTTGCAAAATAGCACTTATCAAAAAGCTCATGGTTTTTTGAGCCGATCATGCAAAAGGTTTTTTCATTTTGTCAACAAAATTTTTTGCTAGTGATGAGTATTCTAATATACAGAAACCTGAATATTGTACTATTGCTGAAGTGTGGAACTTAATATATTTAGTCACACCAGTTGTGGTCTAGAGTAAAAGTTGTCTTTGCAATCAAGTGGGTTAGCTTCCTGTACACACTAATCTCATATTGAACAAGGGTGAAACATGAATTTCGTTGTCACTTAAGTTGGATTTAGTCCAGCATACTATAAGGGCAAGTTTAAGTCATGTATATCAGTTCTTAAGCAAAACTGATACAGTATATGACTTTGTACAACTTTAAGGGAAAGAATATTAACAGTCTTGAAGAGGGCAGTGGGTGACTGACTCTCAGACCAGATCTACACTGTGTGATAAATTAAATTTAAGATATGCAACTTCACCTATGAGAATCAAGTAGCTGGAGTGGATGTAGTTTGAATCTAATTTCTCCATCCTCACCACTGCAGGAAGTTGATGGGAAAAACATTCCTGTCAGCTTCCCTTACTACTTGCAGCCTCGTGGAGTACCGGGTCAGTGGGGATGCCATCAGAGTTTGATTTAGCAAGTCCTTGCTAGACTTGCAAAATTGAACCCCAGAAGATCGATCTCTGGAGGGTTGATTCCCCCCCCCCCCCCAAAAAAATTAAGTATAGAATAATGGCTCATCCTGAGGCTTGTCTAAGTGCGGCATCAACACTGGCTGCTCCATAACTAAGTCTGCAGTGAATTTTGTTTTTAAAGATGAAATTTGAACCTATTCTAACAAACGTTGTTATATCTATGTTCAACACAAATACACAACAGGTCTATGAGGTGCACAATCAAGAGTCACTCAGTGTTTGAATCGCCATTGACCTGGCAAATGTTTATGAAAGGAGATGTTAAAAAATGCCCTACTTTTAACCACAAGTTGTCCAATTTTTTTGATTGCTCCTGCATGTTTTGGTGCATGCTTACTAGATTGTTTCACTGAACTAATATAATCTTACGTAAGGGTATCATGAGGTGACTTACTACCCCGTTCTTACAGTGTACCTGCATAAAATCCTTAAGTTACTCTCCTTTGTCAACTGTTTTGGTTCATATTCTTCCATATTCCAAAAAGTAGGTGGTATTACTCAGCGCAGCGCTATGCTGTTACACGCTTAATGTTTGAGTCCTTTAGACTTCTTGGTTTCAAAATGCCATGCACTGATGCTTATAAAATAATCTCCGGAATCTCTTTCTCAGTGGAAATCTGCTGAGAACAGGTATCCTTGGAAACAAGGAGATTCTGTAAGGTTGTCGATGGTTTCATTTTTTTTTTTAATTAATGCTCTGGATCTGTATCATGTAGCATTTTTTTCAAGGTTTGGAGTTTTGTTACCCTAGTAGAGCATCAAAGAAAATTAGCCACCAGTTGGAAGATATGGCATGGCATTTGACACATTCTGCATGGTTCATGAATTCAGTGTTTAGTGGAAATACCATGCAGAAGGCTTGGGAATACTCCCTAGCATGTGGCCTTCGGGCTCAAGGCCCTGGGAGTGTGGGTTTCTGTACAATAATATTTTTGAGGTAATAGTTAAGTAAGAGTAAGTCTATCATTGTAACTTGAATTGTTATGCTGCATTGCTTTCTAAATGTGTGTAAACTTGTTTCCATCTAAAATTTCAAAGCTCTATTTTAAAGATGTCACACAACATACTAACGTTTAAAATGAATGTCTTTCTCACTGAAGCAAGAGTATTTGACTTAATAATGCAATTGGTGGAAAATAGGAGGCTGCTTTTAGAATTATAGACCTATTGAAGCATGGTACTGTGTGCTTATAAAAATAGAGATTTGGGAAGCAATAGTTGAGCCCTGTATTAGGGCTGCATTTAAGTCTTATTATTTAATTATAATCTTAAATGATGGGAGAATAATTAAAACATTTCTTTGAGTGTGGAAAAGATTATAGGGAAAACATATTTTAGAAGTGTCCTTTTAAACTTCAATATGGTGTCTTCTTTTCTAGGTGGTAGTGAGCAAGGAGGTGGCTTCGGCTCTGTAGTTACAGCACCGTCAGGTCCTGCTGTGTCAGCCCCAAGTCAGCCAAGTGCATCTTCAGACAAGTATGCAGCTCTAGCAGAATTAGACAGTGTGTTCAGCTCCACAGCAACCTCTAGTAATGCATATACTTCCACCAGTAATGTTAGCAGGTACTTTTTCTTGTTAGAAGTTAAGTAATTAGCTCTAAGACAGCTGTATGTATAGGCAGAAAAATAGTCCAATGGAAGCGTTAATAAAGTTGTTTTTTTAATCTGCTTGTATTTAGCTGCTCTTCTTCGTTGTAGGTAATAATTTAAAAATTGTAGGGAATTAATTCTGGAGAGGAGTTAGTTGTCTACTTGAGTGTCCTTACTAAACCTGCATCTTTTCTTAACATAGTTATGGTGGTACTGCCCGCTAGAGGTTGTAAAATTAAATTGAAACAAGTGTTCATCAGTGAAACACTTTTACACCTTCCCAGACAGCACACACTACATTCTGTTGGAGGATAACAATCCTCCATATGGATTACTTGCATGCTTTTTTAAATGTATTGCCTTAAACAGGTAAGATGGGTTTTGAATAATGGGATATCTGCAATGTACAGGTCTTACTTTTTTTAAAAAAAATCAATTAAAAGCAAGCACCTGTAGGAACTTTGCTTGGAAATGTAAATTTCCCTGTGGCTTTTGCTTGGCAGCTTATGCCTATTTCTTTTTCTCCTCACTTTCCTTACTTTTATACTTCTCCATTGGCAGGCAGGATTTCCCATTGCTCTGCGCTAATGTATTTAGCCTTTGACATTGGCATCAGGAATTCAACTCCTGGAACAAATGGATTATATAGGATTTTCAAATCTGTACATAAATATCCTTTTCTATTTGGCTTTAATGTGCCAAAATTAATGGTAGATGTTTGTTGAATGAGCAACTCTAACTTTACTGAATGTGAATTATTTTCAGCAGTGCTTTTGGAACAGTACCAGTGGCTGCTACTGCACAGACACAGCCTGCATCTTCAAGTGTGCCTGCTTCATTTGGAGGTATAGTAAATGTTATTAATGTTCATGCAGAGTATAAGCAAATGTATTGTTGAATTTTAGTTCAGTATCCTATTTGTATGATGCTAAAGATTTCACTGTCATTAGACTAAATAAACTGCCAATGCAGTCAATATTATACAAGTCTAAAATATCAGCATGTTTAAAAAAACCTCTGTAGTACCCAACAAAGAAAAGGTACTTAAACCTTACGTAAAGTTATTTCTGACTATATTTGACTTTGCAAAGGATCTGTAGAACAAATGTAAATCAGTATAACACTGTGTAAAGGTTTTTTAAAAAATTAATTGTTCTTAATCTTTCAGCAACAGCTTCTACGAACCCATTTGTGGCAGGCCCTGTTGCTCCAGTGGCACCTTCAACAAACCCATTCCAGACCAACAGCCGAGGAGCAACAGGTTAGAAAAACATAAAACTGTACAATGCATTTTTATGCTACGCAATAGCATACATTTTTAATTTCAAAGCTTTCGAAGTAGTGTCAGCTTTATAGGAAGTGACTGAAAATAGGTCATGCACAAGTAAACATAAAATTCTGCACTTTTTTAAAGCAACAGAGCATGATATTTAAATGAGATAGCTAGATATAGCCAAATTGTCCCACTATGACACTTCACTTGGATGTTTCAAAACATTCCCAAGGCTCCTGGCAGCTCGCCTAGTGAGGAACCTGGAAAGCTGCCCTTGTTCCACGGACCCTGGAAGCCATTGGTAGTAGAACTTCCAAGAGCTGTGAACATGACTTCTGTCTCCAGACTCCCTACCAGATGGGCTGCCAATGAGCCTGGCAGGAAACCAGATAGGCAGGTTTTATAAAATGTTCGGCTTCCATCTATATTGTTGTCATGTTCTCATGGAACGTTCAATGATTTGCCATTTTCTGATGTAAGAATTTTTTCTGCTGGAAATTTTTCCATCAGCTCTAATAATCCTATTCTGTCTCTAAATTCCCTTTGCAATTTCAATTGACTAAAGCATTGACCTGCTGTGTACAACTTGTAGCAGTTATATGCTAGATGTGATTACATTACAGCGTTGGCTGTAACAATTTTTGTATATAGTTTGGAAAGCACTTTGGGGTACTCGGGTATGAAAGACAGTATCTATAGGGCCCCTTAATTGTAGCTCTCTGTGGACTATAAATTCTGTTAGTCACAGTAACTCTTATGATTGTACTAAACTATCCACTGTGAAAGGCAGAGTGGGATTGAGATAAGAATACTTGTTGAATATTTAAGTATTTGAAACCGTTAACTGACATGTGCACTGTCACTGTGAGAACTTATACCCTGTTTAAATGAATGGAGCAGTTCTCGCTATTACCATTCTTTGCACCCTCAAAGACAAACCCCACACCCATTCATGTTTTTAGGTTTTTCCTTTTTTGCAATTAGTATTTAAAAGGATTTCTCATCCTATCTTAAAAATATGAGGCAAAGGTGAAATCTGGAGAAGCCATTGTAAAATGGTTAGTTGATGAATTGAAAAATCAGATTACTGTTCCTCCTTCCAAAACAATGCTCTTGGATTTAGACACTACTTAGTAGCAGTATATTTTATTCCATCTCTACAATGCTGAATCTTAGGATTGGTCCCATGTGGCAACTTGGACTATTATGCCATTTAATATACTACTGTTCATTTAAAACTTTTGATATGCAACCAAAACTATCTCCTTTATTTATTTAATTTCATCCCAGTATTAAGATCTGGACCACTTTGGACTGTCTTCAGAAATTTGTCACTATTTTGTATCAATAAAAACTTATACCTTTAAAGAGTTTGTTGGAATTAACTTCAGAATGCCTCTGCTGGGCAGTGACCTCGGATATGCCTTCATTGACTACAGTTAGAACTGTGCAGGTGTGAGATGCACTGTATACCAAAGTGCTGAATGGATGCTGCAGATGTGACCTAGAAGACTCCTAGTTTACATTTAATGTAATCCCCTTCAAACAGGGTTACATTGATGTGAAGTAGGAAGCTTTTTAGTTTACTTCCACGTAAGGAGTTAGGTTGCAGTGCTTTGGAGTGCATTGCTATTCACTCCTCATTAGGCTGAACTGTAGGGCAGTGTAGGCAAGCCCCAAGTATGAAGATGGTTTTTCAGATTAACCCTTTAAAACAAATTCTCCAACTTCTCTCCCCCATACTTCCAAAAACATGTTATCCTTTGGAAAGTGTTTGGGCATCATCAAGTTAATACTGTCCTTGAGTTAAGTATCTGATACAGGAAATATTAATTACAATATCCTATCCTAAGTACCTTTCTGCAAACATGAATGTAATACAATGGCTTATAATTTAGCTTTATGCTATATTTGCATGCATGCAATAAACAATGGGTTTGGTATAAACTTTAGAGTGCATATTAGGAAAAAAAATTAGAAATTTGACTTTGTTACTTAGCATAATTTCAAACATCTATAATTTACTACTTGATCTATAGCACATTTGATAAAGCTAAAGATGTTAGAAATTTTTTTTTAAAACAGCTCATTAATCACTTGACTTTTTGTTATGTAAAATAGTTGTATAAAATGACTGTTCAATATATAATTCATTTGACATTGTCTGGTCTTTTTGTGGCTTTCCATAAGGCCTCTCAGGAGCAATGCACTCTCACATATTTCCTCACGCTCATTTTGGTAGGTGGCCACATTTGGTATCTGAGTTTTGTGTGGCTAATTGTTTACTTGCTTGTGAAAGCTTATTGCCAGCTTCCTGATTCTCTGCATGTAAAATTTGAGTAGGCTGTTTTTTCCATATTTTAAAATGGAGTGGGCATGGATGTGTGGCACTTAAAAATAAATAAATAAAAATTGACTTTTGCATAACGCACATTAAAAAAATTATACCAAGACACAGCCATTATCACTTACCTCCATGGTCACGTCAGTAGATGCTTATAACCTTATTTGAGTTAATTCTTGAAGCTTGTTTGTAGAAGTGTGACTTTTTTTGGATATTCCCAAACCATTGGACAATTTATCACAATGTGTTTTGGGTTTGCTGTTTTATCAAGCTATTATATAGCTGTGCAGTATTAAATAGCCTCTGCTATTAATAGTAAATTGTGAAAGTAATGTCAATGCATTCTTTGTATGTACTGTGTCAATTATTTGTTTAGTTTGTATCCCATGCTACTTGTCTTAAATTTAAGTAACCATTAAAAGGAGTGTGTGTGTGTATATACACACACAAAGGCCATTCCTTTCCTGACTATAGTTTACCTTTTAGTTAATGAAGTGTGATTTAGAATTAAATTTTTTGCAAGTTTTATGCCGAAGAAAGCTAAATTGAAATTTGAAACACTTTAAAAGAATGATGAACAAAAGCAAACATGTGGCAGAAAAGCCTGACACTTATGTTCATACCAAAATGTCTTCTGTGGGCTGTTCAATCCCAGTAAACACCAAAGGATTTAATGTTTTTGTTGCTAGTCTTTTGCATAACTGTGTTGCTGTTAATCAGCATTTTTCAGATGACATGCCTGGGGCATGTACATACTGCAGGTTTGTTCTCTGGACTGCTCAGTAACTGTCAGATGAGACTAAAAAATTTTAAAAAAAGCATTACCTGAATTTTAAGCTAAGCAATTCTGTGCTAGGAATCTTTTGTATATGAGTCTCAGTATGGTAAGAAGTTATTTTAAAAACACTGAAGATTGATTGGCTTTACAACTTTATCTCATTGTTTATAATGGAAATCTGAAAGCTTTTTTCAAACGTAATGTTTTCTTCCACTGAATGTACACACTATTTTTTGATGTTGCCTGTAAGTACTGGCCTCCATGTTAACTCTTTTACCAGAAATAGAGACCTTTTGGAAGCACTTGAGCAGAAGTAAAACATGGAAAAGAGTTCAATGGCTTTACAGACACAGTGTTTTACTCAGTTTTTCTAAAGCTAAATTGCAACTTGCATATATTTTAGCAAATTTATATTCAGCAAATTAATTCAGTGGCACAGGAAGTGGAGACTAACCTGCCCACTAGCAGTTGTGTGGGTATTGGGGAAACTATCCAGATTCTTAGTGTGGCATTGTAGTAAACTCTTAAGAAATTACTTTTAAATTTAAAAGTAATTGAATGCTACTTCCCCTACCAGCGGCAACGTTTGGCACCGCATCCATGAGCATGCCTGCAGGATTTGGAACTCCTGCATCCTACAGTCTTCCTACTAGCTTCAGTGGCAATTTCCAACAGCCTGCCTTCCCAGCCCAGGGGAGCTTTCCCACAACAGACTGCTTTTGCTCAGCAACCAAATGGTAAGTTCATATATACCAGAAATCTTGGTTGAGAAAATGGGACTATGTAAAGTAAACCTCCTGCATGTAAGGGGAAGGGATGACAGGAACTGACGTTAATTTTTGTCTAAGTTGTGGTGTATACAGTACTTCATGGTCAAACTACATTTTAGAAATCCAAGATGATGCTTAACTTCTAATGTACATTTTTCCTTATTTTGGATCTTCTCAGATGATGCAGTTATTTAATTGCATGACTAAAGAACTGGGCTTCATGGTCTTTTGTGGTATGGTATAATCTTTGTCAAAATGTCTCCAGTGTTATTCCTATAACTATGATTACAGTCTCTGATAAAAAAAATTATAGTGAGACTTTTTAGGAGGATTTTTACTGAAACTTCTATACAGAGAAGACTGTTTTCTACTTCTGTATTAGCCTGGAACCTATTAACATATTTTCCTCAAACCTTAAAAAGGAGAGAGGGCTAGAGAGACTCAGAAAATAGCCTAAAGTATTTTTTGGTTAGGAATGGTTCAAAAAGAAAACTGCACTCGAATATAGTCAGGAAAGGAACGACCTTTGAACCTTTAGAAATAACCAGGCAGCTATTGCTTTCTTTTTTTCACTAACGCAAGAGCTAGGGACAAATAAAATAGGAAGAAAGAAGTGGCTACTCTTGACATTTTAAATTGGAAGACTTACCTGATGTTGTTGTCCAGTGTCAGCCTGTGGAAGTGGGGGCCATGTGACCCACCCATCAGCTTCTCCCTGAGGAAAGCCCAAACGGCAGGGACTGCATGACCCAGCATGGAGGTGGCCAGCAACTGCTCCCTCGGGCAGGCCAGGGTTGCAGGGGCCATGCTCCTGCCAGAGATGCTCACCAGGGTTGGGGTGCTTGCTGTCTCCTTGCGGGTCATTAGTGAGTATAACTGTCCCTATCACCCTGCTCCCTTTCAATTTGATGCAAAACAATTTTATTCCAGGCACATCCCATTGTCCTGGCACAACTAAACCCTGATCTTCCTGTACATTATGATAAAAGGAAGCTGCCTACTAAATTTGTGGATCCTAGCTCTTACCATTTAGGACGCATTCTTGAGCAAACATTCACAGATGGATGGACACCCAGACAGACATGCATAAACTCTAAAATATATAGTAAATTAACACCTATTAATGCCTTTATAACTGTAATAAAGCTCAATCTCAGGTAGTATTATTAAATCAATATTTGTTGGCATTAGCTTTAGAGAGGCAATGTTCAAAATTTGAATACTCTTCAAAAGATGCTGTAACTTATTGTGCTTCTGTACTGTTACTTTGTACAAAATATGTAGTAGAAAATCACAATGATGTGACTTAATTTCTTCTTGGAAAACCACTAAAAGTCCTGGCTTACAGCTAGTCTTGGAAGGATTTGTTTTTATTAAATGTTGGTTAAACATTGGTTCCATTGTGTTACCCAGGGAACTGGATAACGTTAATTTAGAATAGAATTAGACTCGCTCTGACTAGGTGTTAATGATCCCTGAATCAAAAGCGAGGCTCACCTGGTAATCTGTGTATCTATCACCGGCGGCCTACTGATCCAATAATCAGGCACACGAGGTTTAGGGCGAAACCATGTATTTTAGACTATAAACAGCAAAAACAGGAGCAGTGAACGCAACCCACCCTATCCCAAGATATAAAGAAGATAGAAAAGAGCCCCATACAAAAAGGTAATACGTTACAAAATGTCAGGCGATGGGCGCCCGCGACCTTCTTCTACTTAGCTAATTTTAAGCTTTGAAGGAGGACCAGCAGGGCGATCCCTCGACACAGTATCCTCGCCTTCTGGCCTAGGGCTGCTGGAAGATCCTAGTGGTTGGGTAGTGGTTCTCCCAGGATACGGGACTGGATGGCCTGTTGGCGAATCCATTCGGTCCGGAAGATGGGTGGTGGTGATGGTTAAAAAAGACCAAGTCCAATATAATGACTGTAGCCCAAAAACTCTTACATGGGATGATTCCACATATGAGTGGCAAATAAGTTGAAACCAAAAGGCTTTACCACAAAACCATTAATCCAATGGTGTTCAGTATGACAGGAATGAAAACGGGTATGGAACCTAAGGACCCAAAGAGCAAGAGGGACCAAAGGAACCCGAACTCTTCTCAGCCCAGGCCTTTTATTGGCCTTGAGGCAGGAAAAGGGCTCAACGTGCTGAGTGCAAGATTTTAGGGTGGTGTGCAAAGACTTAGAGGGATGAGTGCAGCTAACTAGAGGGCTGAGTGCAGCTTTTGTGAGGGGTGCAGCACTGTAGTGACGAGTTCACAAGATGTTGGGATGAGTGCATAGGTAGAGTATCATGTGCAACGCTGCTCTTTTGGTGGGAAGCCACCCTTGTGGTAAAGACATCCCTTATACAAAATGTCAGTTTCACAGACTCCATTTTGTGTACCCTTATTCACATAGAAATTACACTCAGGGTAACAATTCTGTGTACACAAACGGAACAGAGATGTCAGTCAACAGTAGAAATGTACAGATAAGCAAAATATCTTGAACTTATTTAAATGAGAATCCAGAGATTTAAGATTTTTGAATTAGACTTGTTATGAATTGACTAACAAATGAATAGTAAATAGCTATGATTGGTTGTTTTAAGCATATTTGTCAAAACCATGACACAATATACGATGTGTATGTTAAGGGTTTATAGAACTTTAATTTTTTTGAATCTCAGTGTATGTCTAAGTTTTACAGCTGTAAAAATTACTTAATTTTTGCTTATATTGTTAGTATGTTTGGCATTTTATTCAGATGATGAAAATAGTTTGAACATGGAAGTTAAACAGATTATTAAGTTTCTAGTCAGTTTCACATAGTGTCATGTACTGGAACAACTTTGGAGCATTTTGGCATGGAGACAGTCCTCGAAGTTGTTCTAAAACATGCTTCCACAGGAATTGAAAATAAATTCACGGTTTGTTTTTTTTAATTTGCCTTGAAGCTTTTTTGCATAAAATTTATATTTAGAGAACCTAAATTATGGACCAGACTTGACCTAGTCCTCCTCTCTTGAGGGACAAATTACCCATGAAAAAAGTTTAACTTGTGTCTCTATGGTGGGAGTTCGCTTTACAGGGAATTGTTTTCTTCATTTAAGGCTTGGCAACCTGTATAAAGCTACTTTTAATGTTTTTTCTCTTGATAAGGTGCGGGTTTTGCTGCATTTGGACAAGGAAAGCCTGTAGTAACCCCATTTGGACAAGTTGCAGCTGTTGGAGTGTCTAGTAATCCTTTTATGGTAAGTGAGACTTACGGCGTAGTAATAGTCATCTTACAGGTCCAGACAGAGAAATGGACAATGCATCTAATTTAGATATGCATGCAGCTTACACTTGTTTTAAATTAGGGAAGGCAGCATGCGATCTCCTAGATGTAATTCAGTATTCAGATTGCATGGCATTGATAAGGCTGTTCAAAATCAGACCAACGTCTGATTTACGTACAATGATATTAGGGGGTGTAGTTTTTAAATAATCCACCAAAAAGTACAATACGTAAAATACTAAGTTTAACATAAAAAGGAAGCTTTTTTTAAACCAAGATAATAATAGGTGTTTGGGCTTTTTTTAATTCCATCTAGATACAGTACATATTTATATGTGCAAAAAGTTTGTGCATTTGATTTTTTTTTTTTTTTTTTTTTTTTTTTGTCTATTTTTCAGGCTGGTGCACCAACAGGACAATTTCCAACAGGAGCCTCCTCAACAAATCCTTTCTTATAGCCTTATAGACACTTTTACGCAAAAGAACTCTTATGTGGTCACAACATCTCTGCGCCCTCTTGCACTGTTGTCTTGTTTCACTGATCTTAGCTTTAAACACGAGAAGTCTTTAATAAAAAAACAAACAAACAAACCTGCATTGTGTATTAAAACCACCAGGTAATATGTGCAAAATGGGAGGCTATGGTAACATCCTTAACCTGTGAAATGGCAGGAGAAAAGTAGCGGTATCATGTATATTAAAAATTGGCTAATAAGTAATTGCAGATACCACATTCATTATGCTGCAGTACTGTACATATTTTTTTCTTAGAAAATAGCTATTTGTGCATATCAGTATTTGTAACTTTAACACATTGTTACGTGAAAAATGTTACTGGGGAAATAGATCAGCCACTTTGAGGTGCTGTTGTATCTCTTGGAATGAATTACCTACATCATTTTAACCATTGCTATTGGAAGTCATGAAGTCAAATTGGAGGTTTTGTTCATTCTTCAAAATGTTTTCCATTCCTAAAGAGCTCTTCTATTTATACATGCCTACATTCTCTATAATGTAGAGGGATACCTGTCTGCCTAATAAAGCTGATCATGTTTTGCTACAGTTTGCAGGTGAAAAAAATAAATACTAGGAAAAAAAGACTATGTGTATTCTTGCTGCTGTGCAGTAACAAATAATGGGTTGAAATGTAAGCAGTGTGCACACTGGTACATTGGTCCATCCATGAACACTTAAATGAAACAAGGCAAACAAAATGAGTCTGAAGGTTTTACAGGTAAATTGAGGACAAAACTTCCATATGATTCAGCAAGTCAACTTGATACTATTTCATTTATCTCTTTTCAGTACCATTCAGGTCAAACTTAGGTAAAGCCTTCATGCACTGGTTAGCAGTAGGGTGGCATCAGGATTTAGAAGCCTTTGCGCATGCCTGCCCAGCAGACATCAGGTATCTGTGTGTACAAGTGTCCCCAGAGCTAGGCAGCAGCTGGATAGAGGTTTTGTGAGTGTTTGTATCACCTAAAGCGTTGGACATAGGTGCCTAAGGAGACAGCTATTCACCAGCGCCCATTTGTGAACTTACATAAGAGTCTAGCCCTTAGTCTTTATCCTGAATGCTTGTACATCGCTGTGTGACTTTAGGATTTTTGGCCACAACAATAGATTCAATTACCAGTTGTATCAGATGTTATGTTGTAGATATATATCAGGCTGGTCTGTGTTTTGAAAGTTTTTCATGCTGCAATCTACTGTAATTCTGATATGACATAATAATCCAACTGGCCAATAGGTCTCCTGGATTTCATTGATTCAGAATATTGTAGTAAGAGGATAACTTGAAACGATTTGATTGTTCATGTGCATTCCAATCAGGTGTGTACGTGGATGCACGCATGGTACGAGGAAGATTTTACTCTAGCATCTAGTCATTGGGTCAGCCTGTGTGCCACCTAGAGTAGCACCTTCATGGCACCGAATATAGAGTCCAGTTGACCCGCCCTCTGTTCAGTTCCTTCTTACCACTGATGACCATTAGCTAGAACTTCTCTGCCCTTGTCTTCGAGTGTGCTACCAGTTAGCTTTTACATATAATTGTACAGAGTTCATAGTTAATGGGTATAATTCAGATTTAATTACTTAGTATAGTTGTTAGTATTAATAGGGCTCTTTGGGAAAGCTTCTCCCTTGTGTCCCCAATAGTGGGATATGCCTAGGTCTCCAGGCTTCAAAACCTGTGCAAAGTGCATGCCCATGAGCGATCCCCACACTTTGTGTCTGAAGTGTCAAGGTGAAATCCATCCGAGGGCAAGAACTTCAGACCAAGCACCCTGAAGGGTGGAGCAGAATGGCTGAAGGTGATACTGATGGAAACCGGTCTTCAGATGCAGCACTGAGTTAATCGCTCTTTGTGCGGAGTGCACCTGTGCCATTAGTGGGTCTGGTACCATGTGACCATTCCAAGAGTTCCTCCACCAGAATGCAGGCACTACTCTCAATCCCTAGTGCCTCAAAAAGAAGCAGCATGATAAGGATCACACTGCCACTTTAAAAAAACAGGGAGTCTGCTACTGAGAGACCCAAGCAGGGCCACAACTCAGCGACTATGCCTCCGCACGACCTTGTGTCGATTCCTCCCAACACAAGGAAGCTTGAGTCTGCAAGTCCTGTTGTCACCACTCTCAACCAGGGACTTTTAACGACCTTTGATACCAGAGTCTTCCTGTGCTGCACAGGACCTCGTGCATGCCACAGTGCCATTCTCCCCACCGAGACAGGGCATGTTGCACAAGAGAATGACCATCTGCACTGTCCCGCAGCAAGCCGGCAACAATGATGCAATCACCAATTGTGCCACGTCACTCTCCCAGCCTAGGACTTCCCAAAGCCCCAGTCAAGACCCTTTAGTGCCCGGGAGTACAGCTCCTCCTTGGTCTTCAGCATCAGAGGCCTCTGATTCAGTCTGACTTCCATAGTTCAAGCAGGAGTGCAATCAGGAGCAGAAAATCTTCCCTGAGGCAATACTGCAGCTCCCACTCAGCACTGTGGCCAGTGCAATGGCAGACCATGACAGGGGTCATTTTGGACACCTTGGGCTTTTCACCAGAGCCAGGATCACTCTCCTCACTCCAATTCCAAGGCAATGTCGGTGGCCTCAGTCTTCTTTGTGCCCCTCCTTGGCACTGATGTTTTTGTTGTTCTCACTGTGCCCATGATCTACAGCATATTGACTCAAACAGCGATGTCTGCATCAGTACCAGCACTGGCAGGACCTTCTCAGACATTGTTGGTTCTTCTGGTACTGGGTCCAACACCATTGTTTGCCACACCAATTCCCATCCTTGTGTTGACAAGGATGCAAATGCACCAAGTGGAGTTGGCTACATCCTCTGTTTGAAGGGCACAGACAAATCACCCAGACCTGGTTCTCCACTAGGAACCCCATCCCCGAGACCCCTTTAGGGGTGATGGCATGGAGGAATAGCCTATAAGGTTGACAATATCCTCATCCTCCCCAAATGAGGCATTGGCAGGCACAGCCATGATCCCAGCCCTTGAAGATGATAGAGCCCTGCAACAGCTCTTGAGGAGAGTGGGTATTCAGGCCAAAGAAGTCATGGAAGATTGCCCTGCCATTAGTAAAGACCATTTTGGACAACACAGATCCTGGGGCAGACAACGGAGTCTGTGGCCCTTGCAGCCAAGAAGAAACGTAAGGCGCTTTTTTGTCCCATTGCATGGGTATGAACATCTGTACGCCCATCCTCCCCCATCTCACTTGTCATTCATGTAGCTAACCAATGAGGATGTCGGGGCTTTCAGGGTCCCTTTCCAAAAAATAGGGAGGCAAAGCATCTCAACTGAATAGTCAAAAAGTCTATGCCACTGGAGGTCTGCAGCTCCAGATTTCAAATCAGCAGGCCCTTTTAAGTAGGAATTCCTACAAAACCACTTGGACAATGGCTTAACTTATGGAGCTACTACCCCAGGACTCCTGTCCTGAATTTTTGGCCATGGTAGAGGAGGGCAAGTTGATTTGCAAGGCATCGTTACAAGCTTCCCTGGATGCTGCCACGAGAGTAGTGGCCATGGGTATTGCCCATGTGACAGGGTTCTTGGACCTTATATGGCAGGGATAAAACCTGAAGCCATCAAACAACCTAGGATCTCCCCTTTGAAAGTCTGGGTTTTTTTTCCCCCCTGGAAAAGACAGATAAGAGGCTTCACTGCCTCAAGGGCTTGAGAGCTACTAAAGTCCTTTTGACATTAACATGCCTACCATACAGAGGAGGCACTTCATCCTCCTGTCCTCCCCCGCATCCATAAAACCTCAGGGCTGTCAAGAGGGCCAGAGAAGGAGGAATAAGAGTGGCTGGAAGCACCTGAACTGGCCAAGCCAGGATTCAGGCCAACAGAAACTATCATCTGGGCATAAGCAGGCCTTTTGAAGGGGCTATCGATGGGGACTCACCAGTCACACAGCTGGATCCGCCTTGCCTTCTGATCCTGACTGTCCCCTTTCTACCGTGCTTGGTGTCACATCACATCGGCTCACTGAGTCTTGCACTGCGTAAAAAGGGAATATTTATCCAATTCTCTGCCCTCCCACCCTTCCACTCGCCCTTCCCCATCCCTCTTCAGGGATCCTGTTCTCATGAACAACTCCTTATCCAGGAAATGCACTTGCTCCTAGCTCGTGGAGCAAGTTACTTAATTCTGAGGACAGGGTTTCTTAGTCCCATTATTTCCTAATTCCAAAAGCGGGCTCAGGCCTATTCTGGACCTGTGAAAACTCAACAAATTTTGTGTTTTAAAAACAAATCAAGTTTCACATGGTCTCCTTGACTTCTATAATCCCTTTCTTGGTCCCAGTGGACTTGTATGTCACGCCCAGTTTAAGGTATGCTATTTCCATATTGCTATTTACCCTTCTCACAAGAAATACCTCAGGTTTGTAGTGAACAACATCCTCTGCCAATTCACAATCCCACCAGTCAGCTTCTCCAAGAATGTTTACAGAATGCATGGCAGTGCTGTCAGCCTTCCTATGCAGACTGTGTCAAAGTATTCCTGTGCCTACACTACTGGTTAATCAAGGACAGTCTCAGGTGAACGCTCATCTCAGGTTTATCACAGATGCATTCAACACTCTGTCTCATAAATAAGACCAAATCTGTGCTGTCACTGGATAGAGTTTGTGGGAGCAATCCTAGACTCAAACCAGACCAAGGCCTTCCTCCCAGAACCCAGATTTAGCACTAATGCCCCAGGTACTCTGACAGGTCCCCACTACAACAGCAAGGAAGTACTTGAAGCTGCTGGGGCACATGGCAGTGTGTACATTTGAGGTGCAGTATGATCAGCTCAGACTCAGACCTCTCCAGTCTTGGCTAGCATCAGTCTGTAGACTGGGCAGACAATCTGGACATGCGGGTAATGCTGCCCAGGATAGTTCTTGACTCCCACATGTGGTGGATGGATGCTCAGATGGTTTACACAGGAGTCCCCTTTATGGCCCAGCAACCATTCCTATCCCTAGTGACAGACACATCAGATGTGGGTTGGGAAGCCCACATATCTTAGGACGCAAGGTTTCTGGCCCTTCCCATTAACATGAGAGAGCTCAGAGCAATCTATCTGGCCTGTCAAGCTTTCAGCTCCTATCTGGCGGGACACTGCATTTCAGTCAGCACAGACAATAAAACTGGCGATGATCTATATATTAACAGAGGGGTGCATGCTAAGAAGCCCTCGTGGGATTTTTGTATAGAACATTCTGTGCACCTGCAGACCTTGTACCTACTGGGGAAACAGAATGAACTAGCGGATCACATCAGCAAGTCCTTCCACAAGCACGAATGGTCATTCTGCCTAGACACTGTCATCACTTTTTTTTGCAGGTGGGGTTGTCCTCAATGGATCTCTTCACCACATGTCACAGAAGTGCCATTGGTTCTGCTCGTTGCAGAACCACAGTCCAGATTCTACTGCAGACACCATTCAGCTTTCAATGATTGTGTGTGTGTGGGGGAACTCCCTCCTTTAATGCATGCTTGTAAACAAAGTACTCATCAAGATCAGGAGGGACCAGGCCAGAGTTATTCTCATAGCCCCAGCTTGGGCCAGTCTACATTGGTATATCTCTCTGCTGGACATGTCAGTAGAGAAACTGGCTCTGTTCCCCCTGGTCCTGGACCTTCTCTAACAAGAGCCTGTTAGCCTGTGCAATCTGGACTTCGAGTCTCTACATCTCGCGGTATGGAAACTCCATGGCTAAACCCATTGGAGCTTTCCTGCTCAGAACAGATTCAGGAGGTTTTGCTAAGCAGTAGAAAAAGCCATCCACAAGATCTGCTTATCTTGCCAAGTGGAAGAGATTCCTGGTCAACACAGCAGGGATTTCCCCCTATTCACAGCGATATGGACCATTTTAGACTACCTGATTGTTCTTAAACAACAAGGTCTAGAGGTTTCCTCTTAAGATCCATTTAGCTACACTATCTGCTCTTCATCTAGAGACACTTGGCTGATCTGTTTTCACAAATCCCATGGTTGGTTGGTTTCTAAAGGGCCTTGAGAGATTATATTCTCAGGTTCAGCAACCAGGTCCTCCATGGCATCTTAGCCTGGTCCTACCCAGACTGATGGAACCACTGTTTGAGCCACTGGCCTCTTGTTCCCTACTCTACCTCTCTTACCAAGGTAGTTTTCCTGGTAGCGATTTATGTTGGCCAGGAGGGTGTCTTAGCTTAGGGTGCTTACATTGGAACCACCCTATGTGGTTTTTCATAGGACAGCATCCAACTTTGACCCTACCCTTTTCTTCCCAAGGTGGTCTCTCAGTTCCATATAAAACAAGACCATGTTCCTTCTGGTGTTTTTACCATGAGCCTTACTCTAATACTAGGGAACACAGTCTCAACATTTTAAATGTTTGCAGGGCTTTAGCTTTCTACACAAGACAGAACTAAACTGTTTAAGAAGTCTTCCCCAACTGCTTATAGCAGTGGCGGACAGGATGAAAGGTCAGAGGATCTTTTCCTGGATAGTTTCTTGTATCCAAGAATGCTAGAAGTTGGCAGGAGTACCCCAACCACTTCTCATGGCTCATTTTCCCCAAGGGGGTTTCTGGTCCAGATCCCTACTCAGGAGATCTCTAGAGTGGCAACCTGGACTAGGAATGATGCATCCTTTGGTGTGGGCAGAGGTGCAGTCAGTGCAGAACTCCAACCCCACCTCCTAACAACAAGAGCTTGTGAGTCACCTGATTGGAATGCACATGAACAAGAAATCGAAGAAAAAACATGCTTCCTCGAATCTCTTCCTTGAGATGTGGTATTCATGTCCATCCCAATCCCTGCACTTCCGCCTTCCTATCTGTGGGAGTAACTGGCAAAAAAGGAGCTGAAGAGGGGGCAGGTTGACTGGGTTCTACTTTTGGCACCAAGAAGGTGCTGCTCCAAGGGGAGCCCAGGTAGACTCTAGTTACCTGCTAGGGAAAAATCTTCTGGCTACTGTGCATGTGTGTACATGCCTGATTGTAATCACGTTAACACATCTCTAAGAACAGTTGAGAGAAGGTATATAACTATTTTCAAAGTGGAGAACTAATCAGCATGTCTTGAAACCATGCTGCAAGTGTAGCTCAACTACTAGGTCATCTTGGAAGGACATTTTTGGGAATTCTCCCAGAGGTTTTTTAACTAGCACAAGGAATCTATCACTTTATTTTGCGACACAAGGTCAACTGGTAATTCCTATTCTAAATGTTAAATAGGAAAGGACAACGGTAGCTTTTACCTATTTGTTACATCTCAAGCTTTTGGGTACCTGTTAACAGATTCTTTTGCATTAAAAGTACTGAAATTTTCCTTTGTTAATCAGATGTTGCATTGGGTAAGTTGTGTTACAATTTCCAAATAGTGCACATCTTGAAATTATCTATATAATTTTATACAGTAAGTTTTCCTTCTGCTTGCTATTACCAGGTGAAACAGGCATTTAGGGATTTATCAACTTTAGGTCAGGGTTGGCTAATATGTGTTAGCTAACCCCACTACCCATTTTTCATATTCAAAGCAAATAGGACAGGAAAGCCCCTGTGCACTGTATTTCTGTATAGCTTCTAGCTAGTTAACAATACAAGTGTCATCTCTTCATACAATAGCAGCTTCTATTTTGTGTAATGGCAGTGTAGTAGTCAAGCAATTCTAAAGTACTGCTTTGTGGATCTAGTGGCTATTCACTGAATAGTAACTGTATGCATGAAGGGTAGATGAGAACGTAAGTTGAAACTGCAGTACTGCCACGCTGTGACACATGCTCTAATTCTGTATATTAAAACATTTAATGGATTAATTAACAAATAAACATTAACATATGTATGCGGTAACTGACTCTTCTACAGCACTTCATCTTTGTGTGTGCCATTCAGTAATGGAGATGTAAAATTCCAAATTAAAAACTCATTGATGAAAGAAACTATATATTTAAGGCTAAAATTGTAATTATACTGGAATGTCGGAAAACTAAATTATAAATGTCTATTAAATATAGTCTCCCCAAGAAATTATATGTAAGAATGACAAATCTGTGATGGTAAACTGGGGCAAAACGACTGTGGAACATTAGTTAGGAATTGAGTGGTTAACCACATACCTTATTTGGAAATAAAATATGCAGTCAGGCTGTAGCAGAGAACCCCCTAACCTCCTCCCCACAAAAGCAAGTAAAGTTCTGTTAGAGGTAAATTAATTAAAGTAATGTTTTTTGGAAATAATTGACATGATAAAGACATTTCTTTGCTTGTTTCATATGAATTAAGACAAAAGTGTAATTTTTCTCCTGCATAATGTGGCTTTGAAAGTCTCAGTTCAGTTGTAATCTTTTGATGGAAAAAACTAATGTTTTGTTGAGGTTCTACTGTGATCTTGCTATTGGCTCCAATTTGCCAAAACAATTAAGTGCATGTGCTTTTAAACCCTCCTCCTCCCCCAAAAAAAAAGGGTGGGAGGGAGGGAGAGTGCCACACATGGTGATTGGTAGTTGTGTTGCTTATTGCACTTTTGGAAGCACTCAACTGATGACAGTATAAAATTCTCAATGGAGCAAGTCCCATAGACTGCAATAAAATTAAACATTTGCTTAGACTGTGGTGAATTTTAAATGCTTTGCTGGGTTCCGCTCCTTTGAAAACTAAGTATTGGAGGCAGGATTGTATCCTTGTATGTTTGTTTCTCAGTACTGCATTTGGAGAGGCCTGTTTGAAAATGAAGCTTATACCTGTAATAGTTAGGAAAGTCATGTTAATGCTCCAGAATATGCATAGCTAGTCTTATGTTGGAGTAACAGACTAGTCAAAGATGAGCTTCTTCCTCATTCCTTGCACTTCAGTGAAGCATGTCTGCAAAGCAGAATCAAGGTGTATAAGCTACAGGAATGTTGCATTGCTCGTTGCTACCTGTTTTGTGATCTGTGTTCCTGAATGCTGTGGAGCACTTTGGAAGAGCTCTGTGTTTTTTCTGCATTTGGGTGGAGATAAAGATGTAAGTGTTTCTTCTCAGAAAAGTCCCAGCTAACAGTGCAAAATAGCTACACCACTTTCTCCCATGCCTTTGGAGAATGAGGGGAGAGAGTGCATGGACATGAAGCCACAGGGATTCCTTCCCTGGGAAGGGGCAGGAACAAACCCATTTTTCACAAAGGGAGGAGAGATCAGAGCTTCAGAGTTCTTTGTACACCTCTCTGAAAATGTTTACTGCAATCCTCTTGTTTCCTAACAGCCTTCTGCTCCTGAGGGATGCAAGACAAAGAGCTCTGCCTGTCTCCTCAAGCAGCTCTGGTTGTCTCTGCTTTCCCAGAAAATGGGAGGGTCAGCAGGGGGTTTGCAGGTACTTCTGGTGAATTGAATGAAGGCTAGTGCCCTACTCTACCAAATGTGTGCACAGAGTGTGGTCTTGCATAGTGGAGCTCCCAGAGCAGTCTTGAACCAGCAGTGGAAGTGGCTATGAACCAGGCTGCATTTCAGCCACCTGTTCATCACGGTCGTCCACAAGTTCTCTCCAAACACAAAAAGGAGACTTGCTCAAGGGGACCAGGGCTTATCCTGCGTCTTGCAGGACAACACTGGAGGTAGGTAAGTAACCAGTGTCTCCAGTCCTTCACCACAACAGAATCCCTTCATCCAGGAGCCATTGCCTGGCTAAACAGGACCTTTCTTGACCTTAGCTCCTCCTCACCTCTTCACTCAGCAGGCCAATGTTCCCTGGGTGCGCAGCTCTTTGGCCTGACTGCTAGACCCCTAATGAAAAGTCTGAGGGGTAGCTGTGTTAATCTGTAGCTTTAAAAATGAGAAGTACTGTGGTACCTTAGACTAACAAATATAGAATATTACCATGAACTTGAGTCATCTGAAGAAAGCTTATACTAACTAATGAAAAGACACTTGAATAGCCAGAGAAGCCCCAAGTAACTTGTTTTTTAGGTGCTCAAATTGTGAGCATCTAATATGGACATATTCTGGACTAAGCAGTCAAAAGTGAATGTTAAGATAAGTGGCTGTCTTGTGTTGTAAGAACAGAGATTCATGGAGCTCACTTGGCCAGCAGAATTGAGGATCTTTTCAGGATGGCTTTGTGAATTGCTCAGTCTGAGATGTAATGGACAGTACCCATGAAATTTCTTCTGAACATTGTAAAGGTTGAAAATGAGAGACCCTCCTTTTTTTTTTAATTCTGTTACAGAAATCTCATGAATTTAGGCACCCATAGGGAGTCCTTGTTTGTTCAAGTCTTTTCATTTGAGTTAGTGTGATCTGTAATTGTCATCTTGAAAACATTAATCCATATATGTAGGTTCCAGAAATGCCATTCTTTGCCTTCACAAACCTGAATAAAAAGAAAACTAGTACTTACAGATTTATCTTGATGATGAAATAAAAAAAACCTAATGCTTCCCATATGTTAAGGTTGCAGAAGATTTCTGTTATTTTTGTTCTGTCTTGTAACATAGTTGCTTTGTTTTGCTGCAAGGATGAAGTATGGATATTTTGCCACCTCTTTATTGGCATGTTTGTAAGCCACTTTGGGATGAAATTTGCTTAACAAATGTTAAAAAATGTATGCTGAATTTTTATGCATTTGATAGCTCTCTTTGTGGCTAGTTAGTTTTTTTAATATTGACCAATTAATAGTTTTTTCTGTGCGAGGAAAGGATGGCAGGGCTAGCCTCTTTTTTTACACAGAAGTGAGAGAGACTGTGAAAATAAAAAAGTGAGTACACAAAACAAGTAGGGGAATGGTACAGCCTCACCTGAAATCAGCCTTTTTTCAAGTTAATGCCGTCCATTTCAGTTAGCTACTAATTTAGTCTTTGGAAAAGCTAAATTTAAAACGTAACTGTTTTCAGAGGATTTCCATTTGAGAAGGAAGAAAATGCTTATCAACAGAACTGGGTGCAATGCAAATAATATCCAATCTCAGACCTTTGGAATCCATTGCAACAGTTAGTGGTCTGAATCATTTGTATGCTTTTGTGTTTGGATTCAACAACCTTATCAAAGTGTTTCATACTGTAAACTGACAGCAGTCTGAAATCTAATTTTAAACTAGTAGGTGAGTTAAACGCCATAGGACTTGCATATAGTAGCTTTCCTTTTTGGTGAGGAAGAGAAAGATGACTTGGTGTGATTCATGCATAGAAGGAATTTAAAATTACTTTTTTTCCCGTCACTTTTTACATTCTATATTTTGTTGATGTCCTTTTTAGCTCTGCTGAGTTTCAATGTTTTCTCACGCACTTACCAAAAAACAAAAATTCCTTTTAGAACTGGAGGCTTGTTTTGTTGTACAACTTGTTTTAAATTTATGAATAGCATTGGTTAGAGATTTTTTACTTTGAGTGTTTGGGGATTTTTCTGGGCCTGAAAGAAGATGATCACAGGCTTAGGTATGTTCACTGTCATTGAGTGGAGCAGTTATGCACATCTGAGATTGTGGGAGAATTAATACAGTGTAAGGAAGTTACCAGTTTTTAAAAATAATAATGAAATTGTATTTCACTAGTTATCCTGTTCATCTAGTCTAATTAGCTAGTCTAATTAGCTAAATGTCATGCTCTTGTCACAACTTGTTCAGGTGTAAACAGAGCAATATTTGTTGTGGGGTTTTTTTCCCCCAAAATAAACTTTGATTAAGTAGAACTCTAAACTGTTTCTAATGCATTCCTCTTCTTTAAAAAGTATAAAATAACTAATATGTCAAACTACTAACTATGATTTGAATCTGCACTGTTGTGGTTTTTACTTAAGTTGCTATTTTTATGAAAGTCATGTAACATGATTTGAAAATTATGTAGCTAGCCTAGCGTGTCTAGAGGTTGGCAGCAAAATATGAGAAATAAAGAATGAGCACCCACGCCATAGGCTAATTCTAGTGTTGGGTCTCTTGAAAAGTCCCTGTTCATTTTCATATATCCCACTGCTATGGCTGAAGAGCTGCTTGTTGCTGCAACCCTAACAAGATATAAGAACATACCCTCCAGACTATCAAGTAAGAATAATATTGTATCAATTTTAGCACAATGTTAAAATACCAGTTTACAATATTTCTGAACTACTGTATACGTAGCAATTGTAAGTTTATACAAAAGGTCATTTTTTCAGATACAAAATTTTGAATTAAATATTTATATTTTCATTTTTCTTAAGACAACCCAAACTGATTTATTTAGTGATCATGTTTGTAGTGTAAAGGGAAGATGACAAGAATGGGATTTGAGCCTGATACCTTGCTGGTAAGAATGGGCGGCAGACAATTCTCCATTTAAAAACCAAAAAACCCTTATTGCTTTTACTGTAGAGTAAAAAATGGAGCTGTAGCATGGTTTTTCCTAATGTCAACCATAAATTTCTTTTGCTGAGATTTGCGCCCATTGTTTCATGTCCTACCCATAGAGATGAACAAGAGCAATTTTTCGCTCCTCTCTTTGTAATAACCTTTTACATATTTGAAACTTGTAATTGTGTGCCACCTCAGTTTTCTCTTCTCCAGGCTAAACAAACCCATTTATTTTCAATCTGTCCTTGCAGGTCATGTTTTTAGACTTACTTATTTTTGTTGCTCTCCTCTGGAACTTTTCCAGTTCGTTCACATCTTTCCTTCATCTTTGTTTATTCATACATTTGGGTGAAAAGAGGATAATACTTACCCGTGTGCTTCATATAGCCATTGGTAGGGCTAGGTAAGTAATATCTGTACAGTTGCTTTGAGTGAAACACTATTATGTAAATATGAAATATTTACAATTTTCTTTTATTGATAGCCTGGCTTTGAGAAGTACTTGGAAAATTCAACAACTTTGTTACAGAAGAAAAAAAGTATAATGTGAGGCTGGACATCCATGAGGCAGATCTGTGTTTCTGAATTTCTCCTCTCATTTTAGATGTGACTTTCTCTCAATGCTAGACTGAATTGTAGGGCTTTAAGCCTTTTACAAATTCTGAAGCCCTTACTTAAGAAAAATCTTAACTAAGATCAGTAGACCTTGGGACTTGCCATTTAAAGAATATACCTGCAGTCTGGGTTTGTATTTTTGTTACTACATCTTCCTGGCTAGACCATTTAAATTGGTTGGTGCAATACAGGAAAACTCCCAAGTTCCCCACACTTTACCTGTCCTGGTCTTACTGAATATTGGACAGTCTCTTTGAGTTTGGAGAGACAGTGAAGCACACACCCTTAATTTAAATTAACTTTAGGTATGTAGAATCATAGAATACCAGGACTGGAAGGGACCTCGAGAGGCCATCGAGTCCAGTCACCTGCCCCCATGGCAGGACCAAATACTGTTTAGACCATCCCTGATAGACATTTATCTAACCTACTCTTAAATATCTCCAGAGATGGGGATTCCACAACCTCCCTGGGCAATTTATTCCAGTGTTTGACCACCCTGACAGTTAGGAACTTTTTCCTAATGTCTAACCTAAACCTCCCCTTGCTGCAGTTTAAGCCCATTGCTTCTTGTTCTGTCCTCAGAGGCCAAGATGAACAAGTTTTCTCCCTCCTCCTTATGACACCCTTTTAGATACCTCAAAACGGCTATCATGTCCCCCCCCTCAATCTCTTTTCTAAACTAAACAAACCCAGTTCTTTCAGCTTTCCTTCATAGGTCATGTTCTCTAGACCTTTAATCATTCTTGTTGCTCTTCTCTGGACCCTCTCCAATTTCTCCACATCTTTCTTGAAATGCGGTGCCCAGAACTGGACACAATACTCCAACTGAGGCCTAACCAGCGCAGAATAGAGCGGAAGAATGACTTCTCGTGTCTTGCTCACAACACACCTGTTAATGCATCCCAGAATCATGTTTGCTTTTTTTGCCACAGCATCACACTGCTGACTCATATTCAGCTTGTGGTCCACCATAACCCCTAGATCCCTTTCTGCCGGACTCCTTCCTAGACAATCGCTTCCCATTCTGTATGTGTGAAACTGATTGTTCCTACCTAAGTGGAGCACTGTACATTTGTCTTTATTAAACTTCATCCTGTTTACCTCAAACCATTTCTCCAATTTGTCCAGATCATTTTGAATTATGACCCTATCCTCCAGAGTAGTCGCAACCCCTCCCAGCTTGGTATCATCTGCAAACTTAATAAGTGTACTTTCTATGCCAATATCTAAATCGTTGATGAAGATATTGACGAGAGCCGGTCCCAAAACAGACCCCTGAGGAACCCCACTAGTTATACCTTTCCAGCAGGATTGTGAACCATTAATAACTACTCTGAGTACGGTTATCCAGCCAGTTATGCACCCACCTTATAGTAGCCCCATCTAAATTGTATTTGCCTAGTTTATTGATAAGAATATCATGCAAGACCGTATCAAATGCCTTACTAAAGTTTAGGTATACCACATCCACCACTTCTCCCTTATCCACAAGACTCGTTATCCTATCAAAGAAAGCTATCAGATTGGTTTGACATGATTTATTCTTTATAAATCCATGTTGGCTGTTCTGTATCACCTTGCCACCTTCCAAGTGTTTACAGATGATTTCCTTAATTACTTGCTCCATTATCTTCCCTGGCACAGAAGTTAAACTAACTGGTCTGTAGTATCCTGGGTTGTTCTTATTTCCCTTTTATAAATGGGTACTATATTTGCCCTTTTCCAGTCTTCTGGAATCTCTCCTGTCTCCCACGATTTTCCAAAGATGAGAGCTAGAGGCTCAGATACCTCCTCTATCAGCTCCTTGAGTAGGCACAAGCAAATGAGTGGAATTTTGTGTTTATCTTTTGTCTTGATTCTTAAATTTTCTTCCTCTTCTTCTGGCCCAAGTTTGTCATGGAATCATCATGAAGTTCAAGCAGTATCTTCCAAATCCAAGTAATAATGACTTGACTGTTTTTATAATTAACCATTGCTGTTGGTTGAAGATGTCGGGTTCTGCAAATCATCAGGAATGAAAGGTCTAGTTTTCAAGAGTGATAATAAAAGTGGAGGGGAGGAAACAGCGTTACAGGAACACAACTAAGATGAAATGTTATAGAGGTGCAGATGCAGTAATTCTTCTAAGGTACAGCAGGATAGAGCATACGTAGGTAGAAGCTTCCTGGGTCTACCCTGATCAAAGGTATGAGCAAAACCCTCTTCCAACTTAGAATAGCAAAAACTAATTGCCAAATAGAATGGCTTTTGGAATGGGAAGCAGCACATGTACAATTTTTTTTCAAAAGCTTAACTGAGCAAGGGAAAGACTAGCATTTTTCGCATAGTGCACGATAGTTATACTATTGTGTAAATAAATCCATATCCAATAAAATCAGAGTCTTCCTTTATTGGCAAAAGGTCAGTTCCTCAGAAAGATATAACTTAGTATAAATCAGTTCAGATCAATGGTGCAATTTTGATTTGCACCAGTATTGCCCATCTCAAGCATGCAAAAATCATGAGTTAGGTGTTCAGAAATCATGATTAGTTTTAAAATCATGAGATTTTTTTTAAAAAATTACATTTTCATTGGTTTCCCATTTCTGAGCCTGTAGGGCACAGTCATTTCAAGTTGTCAAGCTTTTCTAGGTAACCAGAAAATGGCTCTTTTTCAAAATAAAAACTGAGATTTTTCACACATTCAAATGATTCCAGGAGTGTCTCCTGCTGTATCTTGATTCCAGAAGCTAGTGTGGTGAGGTGTTTGATTTAAAAAAAAAAAAAAAAAATTGCAATACCTGTGATAAGGTCGAGAGAGCTGGCAATATATCGGCTGAAGATCTGGTGTTAAAACTGTTAAGCAATTTTTCTGGTTGGAGAAAGTTTGTTGTGATTTTTAGCAGGGACATACATGAAGGACTAAATGCTGCTCTCCTTACTGCAATCTTGCATTGACATCAGAGTTTTGCAAGCAGGGGCATTTTTGACAAGTTAGAGATACAGATGTTTGCATAGCTGGTTATAATCTGGTTTCTGTTGCTTGTTCGTTATTGTTCTCAGGTTCACTGGAGAAGTTCTGTGTTTCTTTTTTGCATTGGATTGAGACAATTGTGTAAATGCTTCTGATCAAGAAAATCCCAGCTATGATTGCAAAGTAACTTCCATAAATTAGGAACTGGGGGGGGAAAGAATGCAGAAGAATTGGTGAAACACACATACTGTACTGGAGAAATACCCACCCTTTTCTGAACTAGTAAGTATAGAGATTCTATACATTTGTTCATTCATGCCCTCGCTAAATTTCTGCAAGCACAAATTTCATCTAGATGGCTTATCAGATACCAGAGGATCTGTGTGAGATGCAGAAGTGTCATACTGGCTCCTACACCAACCCCTTGCTCCTCCTGGCCCACATCATAAGACTATGATCAGGGAAGGAGGCGCGGCCAAATATTTCTTTAGGTTCTCAATGACCAGCTGCTACAATGGCTCCTTGGGGTATATAGGCAACCACTGTAAGGGAGAGCAGCCTTCAGAGACGTTAGTTTATTCTGAAAGCAGGACTATATCAGTATGGTCCAGGATTGAGAACACAAGATCTGTTTGCACAATATCAATGATAGTCTATCTTCTTCTGGTATAAGGCTTATTGCATCTTGGAAAATATTACAGTTCTACCTTGTTCATACAAACTTCAGATGCTGAAACTGTTAACTGAAACACATCATACATATCAAACATTTATCAATTATGTGCTGATAAACTGATTATCCAGAAATGATCCCTTCCTCATTCCTCTATGATATGTATGTAGGCAAAGATGTATTGTAGATTTGTCTTCATCTCAGGATTTCAAGATGTACTGTCTTAGCACACTTGTTACCTTCACTGCAGCATGGATCAAAATTTAACACGTCAGGAAGCAACTTTTTGTCATTCACAGTGAATGGGAGGAAGGAGTATTTTTAATATTGTGAAAAATGTAAAGCTCTGAGCACTTACTAAAAGCAACAGAAATTACTGTCAAGTAATACCTGAGAGATACCAGTTGAATTTAGAAAATGGCTGATTCTATCATAAGCCTGCTATTGTGCCTCTGTTGTAGGGGCTTTCATTCAGCGTCTGTGAAAAGAAACCACCTAGGGGTCTTCACCATTTTTAACAATATTTTGAGTTCTCCCCCAGTTGACCATAATCCTTTCTCTATCAGTTTTGTCAGACATTAACATAACTTTGCTACTAAAACCACCTGGCAGGTAAATAGTATAGCCAAGTTACTGTGCAGATGTTACCCTAAGAGGAAAATCCAAGAGAGGGGTTCTCCATGCTGGGGGGAAATGAAGGGGATGAGGGCATCAGTAGTATGCCAATCATCAGTCCAGGAACTCTGCCTACTTGTGCTAACCAGCCAAGAGACCTCCAAAGTTACGGAACATTATGTCTAAACTCAGAAGGCACACCTCTGCTGAATGGTGTATCTGAACACCTTTTTGGTGTTCTTGGAGCCCAAAGGGCCAGCAAAAGTATTGTGGAATTTCTCTCTGAGATGTCACTGAGGGAACTCTACATTCACCTATAAATTTGGTAAAGATTGAAACTAACAGAGAAGATGTTTTTGTTTTCCATATTCAAAAGTGAGTTTTCCATGGACTCTTTTGTGTTACTGAAATATCTGATGACTTAAGCAAACAAATGTTCACCATATGGGTACTTTAAGTCTTTTCCTTTGTATTGTAAATGCATATTGTTTTTCCAGTTGGCATCATAAAAGCATAAGTCTGATAGGCATGCAAATTCCAGAGTGGCATTTCTTAAACCTGCTACCTCTAGGGTCAATTGGTGTGAACTGTCAGAGCTTCATTGACTTCAGTGGACCTCTGACAATTTACACCCTCTGGGGATTAAGCCTATAGAATTGTTGCTAAATCAGTCTTTTGATGTGAGAGAGAGAAAACCTAGTTTCTGGCCATTGCTGGTCAAGAAAGATCCCATGGCACTCTTTGTAGGAGGCTAAGTATCTATCTTTGTCCTTACATGCCCTTCCCCCACACATGACCATAATCTCTTAGGAGAGGTTTCACCTTTCATCCTCTAGGATCAGGGTATCCACTATAATCCCCATTTTTGCATATGGAGAACTAAGGCACGAAGACACCAACTCAAATAGTTTTATACTCTACATACAGAAGTATTCTGTGCTGTTGGATGGAATCAGTATTCCCACTGACAAGTCTCGGAGGGGTAGCCATGTTAGTATGTATCTACAAAAACCACCAGAAGTCCTGTGGCACCTGAGACTAGCAGATTTGTTAGGGCATAAGCTTTCGTGGGTAAAACTCACTTCAACAGATTAGTCAAAATTACAGAGGCAGGAATATAAGAGAAACAGCAGAATAATTGATTTGCAAATTTAATACAATCAAATTAGGACTGAATAAGGACTTAAAATGGTTATCTTGCTACATAGGCAGTTTTCCCTTTTTTGGTATTCACACCTCCCATCAACTGCTGGGAGTGAACCACGTCCACCTGACTGAATTGGCCTTGTTAATACTGCTCCTACACTTGATAAGTAACTCCATTCTTCTGTTATACTAGTACTTATAGCCCTGCCTTTGTAACTTCCACTCCAATTCATCTGAAGTGAGTTTTACCTATGAAAGCTTATGCGCTAATAAATCTGTTAGTTTCTCAGGGTACGTCTACACTGCACGTTTATTTCAAAATAACATTCTGGAATAGTTATTCTGAAATAGCTTATTTCGAAATAGCGCACATCTACATTAGGGAAGCCTGCCTCGGATTAATTTTGAGGCTTCCCTGAAGTATCTCGATTTAGAGCCCCAGGAAGCACTGGGGAGGAATAACTTAGAATGGCCCTGGTTGAGGGGCTATTTTGAAAGAGCAGCAGTGGAGCGTCTACATGTGTCTTGTTTTGAAATAGCTATTTCAGAATAGGTGGTGTTCCTCGTAGAATGAGATTTACAGATTTCAGAATAAGCCGTCCATTATTTGGAAATTATTTTGAAATACCGGAATGGCTGTGTAGACATGCGCGTTGTTTCGAAATAATGCTAGTTACCTTGAAATAACAGTGCAGTGTAGGTGCACCCTAAGGTGCCACAGGACTCCTCATAGTATTCCTACTGTGTGCAGAATGGCTGAGAGCTGCAAGGATATAGCAATTATCAAAGTGGCTCCGCCATCCAGCAGAGATTCAAAGTGGGGTCCCCTCTCCATGCCTTGTCCCCTTTGTCAGCTACTCAAAATGCATTTGTGTCAGTTCCACCCTCTCTTTACTTTCCTGTTATGGTACCTTAATGATTCTGTCCCTTTTCTCCTTTTCCAGCCAAGTTGCTGATGGCTCCTTTCTACTTCTCTTTAGTCAACTGGAGAGTATCATGATGATTCCAAAGAGGGAAAAATAACTTACAAAGGTTTTGGCCAGATCCTGCTGCAATTGAACTCAGACAAAATTTCAGCTGACATTTATTGGAGCAGGCCCGGGTGACTGAGTGCAGTGAATACACCTGAGACAAGCAGATATTATGCCTCAGTTTACACATGAGAAAACTAAGGCAGAAAAGTACAGATATCTGAATTAAGCTACAAAATAAATCGGTTTCTGAGATGGAGTGAGACTGCAGGAACCTCTTGACTTTAGTTCTGTGCTTAGTCCAGGCTACCTCGTGTGTTACCTGGTGGCTAGAGATATGTTGATTTCTCAGCAGGGTTGGGGGTAGGTAGTTTAGTTGTATTCACTTAGAGGAAGTTGGCAGCAGCCCAACATTACCTGCTCAGTTGTGCATTGGTCTGCAAAAAACAAAGGATCAGTGGATTGTGATCCTAGAGTGTGGATCTGGTCATCTACGGGTGAGGGGACAGGACCATGGCTAATTTATGTGCTTTATGTAAAAACTTTCAAACCTCCTGACCAAGTTACATTAGTGCTGTCTACACAAAGGAAAGGACAAGAGAAATTGGGTTGATCGCTTAAAATAGAAATTGTGACTTCGAAGGATTCCTTTTACAGATTTAAGGTGCATGAGATACTAACTCTAAGCAGTAAATGTGAAATAAATTAATACTATTTACCTGGATGTCTATCTTCAATCCCAGACCTCCTGAATCAACGACAACTACGGTTAAAATAGTCTGAATCACCAGTGCAACAAAATTATTGAGTCCAAACATTAAAGCGTAGCGTTCCATGCTTAGATTGACAGCAATCTGAAACCTAAAATTAAATGGTTTGTTAGTTGAAATGCAGAGAACATGAATCTATTCCCTTCCCTTTAACTTGGGAAAGGAAGATGATTCACACATAGAACAGTATGTCTAGGCTAGGATAAAGGTGTCTGAATAATGGTGTTAGTAACATTTAAACAATCCCCCACATCCCTTGTAGATAAGGCAAGATGTATTTGAACGTATTAATTTTCTACCTCTATCCTTACAGGCACCTCACCCCCCACATTAGTATAATCTGTGAGGAGAGGTTTCACCTTCTATCCTCTAGAACATGGGTGGGCAATAAAACGGCAGCGGTTCACCAGGGTTAGCCCCTGGTGGGCTGCTGCCACTATGTTTACCTGTACCTCTGCAGGTATAGGTGACTGCAGCTCCCATTGGCAGGGAATGGCATCCACAGCCAGCAGGAGCTGTGATGCCCTGTACCTGTGGAGGCACGGGTAAATATGATGGGGGTGGGGACCGGGCTGCCCAGGGGCTAATCCTGGCAGATTGGATCCAGCCTGCCTGCTGGTATTTGCCCACTCCTGCTCTAGGATCAGGGTGTTCTCTATAATCCCCACTTTGCATACGGAGAGCTGAGGCACAAAGGAAATAAGGCTGTGATGGCATAGGGAATTAAACCTGCCTCTCCCAGGTCCCAGGCTAGCACTCCAACTTGTGGACTATCCTTCCCTTTCTTGGTTCAGATAAGCCCTTTGGGATCTAACAGATTCTCTTAAGAACAGAGTTTCTCCTGCTGGTTTGTAAGGTTTGGAGTTTGAGGATTAATTCTTATCTCTGCTGAATTCCGGTAAGGTTTTTCTTTCCCTTCCAACTGTTTTTCTTTGCATTTATTTTAAATCTTGGTAAAATTCTTTTTTTTTTTTTTTTTTTTTAAAGGTGTTCTCAAAAAGTTTGCTTGGAATTCTTGCAATACATAGAATGTTGTGTGGGTATTTTTTTTTAAATGGAAATAGGATATTTATTAGCTTTCTGAAGTGTTGTAGCTGCACTGTCCTAGAATGAGAGAAACCAGGTAGGTGAAGTAACATTGGTTATTGGACCAACTCCTGTTGGCGGATTTGTTCGTAGTTTGCCATTCTGAACATATACTATTTAAGACTCCTGCCTTTTATAAGACTGTACAGCAGTGATGGGCAACCTGTGGCCCATGGAACCCCAGGCTGCCCCCCCACCCTCACATGCACTGGGGGGCACTGGAGCCCTGTACTTTCTGCTGCTTCTCCTCCATCCCAGCATTTTAAGAGGGGTCACTCCTGGCCTACTCCTCCCCCTACCTCCCAGAGCTGGAATGCCATGAGTCAGCTGTTTGTAGTGTTCCAGCTCTGGGAGGGAGAGAAGGAGGGCAAGGAATGGGGATGGAACACAAATGAGGTGATTCACAGGCTCTGAAGGTGCTGGGGGGGAGCAAGTAAGTGCAGAGCTCCAGTGCCCCAATGCATGAGGCATGTGGGGGTGGGGGCAAACAGAGGGGCCACAGGGCTGCAAGTGGAATCCCAGTGGGCTATAGGCTGTATAGCATCCAGCAAAATGGGGGGCCTGTTTTGCTGGCACTACTTAGTGTAAAGATTTATTAATATTTGGGCCTATGGTTTTTTGGAAATAATTTAGGTTGAATACTCAATATACAGCATTGAGACTGGTCCATTGTGGGTTGTGAGACTGGTCCATTAAGTCACATGATGCGTGACAGAATATTTATAAAAAACAGGAACATGTCCTGAAAAAAACAATTGATGTCAAATCTCTCTGAGGGGAGCATTATGTGTTCTAGGAACACATAGGACATCTAATGCTCATTCTTGCACAAATTGGACAGGAAACATTAGGCTTGGCCATATACATGGACTCCAGATTTAAAAACAGCTGAATTCCTTCTTCACTAAGGAAGACAGAAAGAAATAAGCTAGAAACTCCAGGGCAGTTGAAAATATTTACTGGAGGCCTGTTCTAGACAGCTCCAGCTGAATTTAAGTCCTGACATCCATCCAGATGGATTAATAATCATGGGTACTTGTGTGTGCATGGTTGCACCCATTCATGCCTCAGCAGCTGAATTTGCATGAAGAAAATATCCTCCCCAAATATGTATGAACAAAACTCTATTGCCCCGTAGTCATAAAAAGCACTTTTAATAGATGAAGCTGGATTGAATTGAGTGAGATTTGTCATACTTGTTCATGAATGTGAGAGATGGGTGTGAAATGGTTTTCCTATTTTGAGAGAAGTTTTGAGATCTTGAAAATGTTTCCTGTCCTACAAATTGAGATGAAAACTCAATGTTGAAAAATTTCACAAACTAATATGGGAGGAAGAACAAAAACCTCAGATTGGGTCAATTTATAATTTTGAAATGTTTACTATAAGCACAATCCATTTGAATTCAATAACTCTTCTTTTAAAAACATTTGAGGGTTTATAATCAGTCTGTTCTTTTAAAAAGCACTAATAATTAACCTAACAGCACAGTGTAAGTATACCTAGCTATAACTGTAGGTTAATTCAGTAGCTCTTAACCCCAATCTGTGGCACAGTTTTATATCTCAAATGTAGCTTACAACAACAAATATCCACCAGATGTCCCTAACCAGCTGAAACAGAGATGACATAACATAACCACTTGCTGAATTCCTTGAAACATTCCCAGTTGTGTAGAAACTTACGTTGCTATTGTTATGAGGAGCATATAACATGACTTGAAAACTAGATAGCTAGCATAGCATGCCCAGATGTTGGCAGTAAAATGCATGAGAAACAGAGAACCTGCATCCACCGCAGAGAAGGTTCCCAGTGCTAGCTCTCCTGAAAGATCCCAGTTAATAGTCACATATCCTACTGCCATGGAGCTTACTGAACCTAGAGAGAAGATACAAAAATACTGTGTCTGTTAGGGCTATCAACTAAATAACAGCATATTTATATTTCAAACTCCACAGTAAATATTTGACTAGAACAGTTCTAGTTCCAGTTGTAAGTTGTGTAGTTTATGCAACAAGTTAGTCATTTTTAGATAAATGTCTGCTTTCATCAATTCTTGTCATTTTTCTTAATGACAATCATAGACATAGACACCAATACTTGGTGTATTGGATAAGCTGTCTTGTGTAAGCAGGGGCTGAACTACTGCTTGCTATCAGACAGCTAAAAGGAGAGAGCTTCCCTGGGGGTGGCTATGCTCACTCAAATGGGTTAGCTCTGCAAGATAATTAACTGTTAACTGTTGATATGTAAATACAGCTCATGCCAGGATGGGGAAGGAATCCGAGGTGTGGTTATGTAAATCCAATTCAGCCAGGGTTGATGGAGGATCAGTTGTTAGAATGGAATGTGATGTATTTGGGTTAATTTGGGCTGTTGTGGGGGTGTCAAATCATGCTGCCCCTAAATGTGGGAACTGTAAAATATGACATCAGTGCTTGCAGCAGACACACCATCATTGTAAGAAGTCTCAGATGAACAAGCCTCCCCATTCCAGAGTTGAGTGAATGGAGTTGGGGGCAAAGAGCTTGAGCCAGCTGGCTTCATGCCTGCCAGGTGTGAGCTGTAAGACTGGTTCAACCTGTTTCTTCCCCCTCTCCCCCCCCCGGTCCGTTAGTCGAAGGATAGACTTAAAGCAGATTGCATCAGGAGTCTTTTTGCTAGTCCAGTGGAAGCTGGACTCTCTTGCCAGCCTAGATGGTGGCTCAAGAGTTGAAATCACTAAGAGCTGAAGTCGCTGGTTTAGCCTGGAGCCACGGTAGCAAGCGGCCCACAGGAGCAGCTCAAAGGTGGCATGGCCTCAGGCTCAATGAGTGGAGTTATCAAGGTGATGTGTCAGGGTCCGCACTGACTGGACAGAGCTGTAAGTGGGGTGTTTGAAGTGGGGTACGGAGAAAGTTTGGGTAAGTGAATGGAAACCTTACATTGTTGGACTGGTGAGCCTGAGGGGCAAAGGACATTGCTCAATCCCTTGGAACTGGGATGGTTACTTGTGGGGGGTTATGAACTCTGTTTGTGGTATTTTCCCAAGCTAATGCCATGTAACTTCTCTCTCTTTCATTAAAAGTTTATTTTCCACACACAGACTCTGTGCTTGCGAGTGGGGAAGCATTGCCTCTCAGAGGTGCCCGGGGTGTGTGAATTTCCCAGGCTACTGGGTGGGGGCTCGAGCTGGTTCTGTGTGAGATGGACCCCTAAGGTATGTATACACAGCAAAGTTATTTCGAAATAACAGCTGTTAATTCAAAATAACTTTCCTACCGTCTACACAGCCAAACTGCTATTTTGAAATTAAATCGAAATAGCAGAGGGCTTATTTCAAAATTGGTAAACTTCATTCCACGAGGAATAGTGCCAATTTTGAAATTGCTATTTCGAAACAAGCGCTGTGTAGATGCTTATTTCGAAATAGGGGGCCTCCAGCCCTTCCCAGGGTGCCCTGCTGGCCACTCTGGGCACAAACAGGAAAACTTCTCCCTCCCTCTACTGGAGCCCTTAAAGGGCCAGAGTCTGGCTGCAGTCCGTTGTGGCTAGCACCAGACCTGCCAGCCCAGAGCCACTCTGCTGCTGCCCCTGAGCCTGGCCGCAGCATGAGCCAGCAACCCATTGGCAGCCAGCCCTCCACCGCTCCCCAGGACCAGTCTGCCAGCTCCCAGGAGCCTGCCAGGGGCCGGAAAAGGTGGGCTCCTGCCTGGTCTAGTGTGGAGATCGTGGACCTAGTTGAGGTTTGGGGGGAGGCTGCCAACATCCATGAGCTCTCGCACTAGACAGAGGAACATGGCTGTCTACAGGTGGATGGCTGCCAGCCTGGCCACCAAAAGCCACATCCGAACCCAGGAGCAGGTTCAGATGAAAACTAAGGAGCTGTGACAGGCCTATGCCAGGGCCTCGGGGCAGTTCCCAAACAGGGGCAGACACAGACAGCTGCCCCTATTATGACGCCCTGGACCGCATCCTGGGGCAGAGGGCCCTGACCAGGGTGAGGAGGAGGGCCAGGGTGAGGAGAGGGAGCATGCCATGCAGCCAGGGCCCCTGAGCCATCCCAGCGAACCTGGCGCTGGTGTTGTCTGAGGCTGGGGAGGCAACAACATGTGAGTGCCATCACTGTCCCCGTATGCGGGGGCAGGAGGGGAGGGAGACCAGGGACTGCTCACATGGGCCTTGCTGGCCATGGCTCACGCAGCAACCTATGCATGTGCTGTCTGGGCATGTGGCCCCAGCTGGCTGCCACACAGGGGCCTTGGCCTATTACCCACATGCGTGTATGTATGAAAGCACATGACATGCTCCTGACCCCGGGGTGGGACACTGCACAATGCCCTCCCTCCATAAGCCCCCTCTACATAGAGGCAGGGGACATCCCCCCCCCACACACACACACGAGAGCGGCGAGAGCGCGTGTGCGTGTGCGCAGGGGCAGTCCCAGGCCAGCTCCCACTCCTGGGGATAGCAGGACATTCTGAAGTGGCCTGTGTGCAAGCACATCGGCTTCAATGGTGTGGAGACCTGCCATCCTCACCTTGCAGAGAGGGGCTGGGCTTCACCCACTGTGTCCCCAGGGAGAACTGACCACTTCTCTTGTTCCTCCACAGCTGCAGCAGCTGTGAGTGCAGGGTGCACCACCCTGCCCAGGACAACTCCCACACCCGGGCCCTCAGCAGGCTGACCTGGAACCAGCAGGAGTACCAGCGGCAGCACCTGGCGATACTGCGGGGCCTGCATCGCACCCTGGACTACTGGGTGCATGAAGTCCTGCAGCTCTGGTGGGAGAGCTGGCGGTGCAATCTGCAACCACCTGCAGACCCTTGTGCACAGATTGCTGCCTCGTGCTGCTCCAGCCCCTGCTGCCTCCCCAGCTACTGCTCCTCTTCCCACTCCTGCTCCCCCTCCTGCTTCTTCCTCTCCATCCTCCATACCCTCCCGCCCCCCCCCCCCGGACACTGAGGCCCTGCACCTGCAGTGCTGAGACAGGTGGGCCAGCAAGATCCCCCAACCCAGAGCTTCTCCTCCCTCTTCCTCCCATTGCTTCTCCCTTCCAGCTCCCTCCTCCCAGGTTTATCCCTGCCCTCTCCCGCCCTCATTCCCCGCGATGGGGTGAGGCCACAGTTGACCCCTCAGGGGTGCCTCCCGGGGTGCTGACATGGCCACTGCCACTCACCTTCCCACTCTCTGGTGCTTCTCACCACCCGGCCCTGCTGGGCTGGTCCTTCTGGGCCAGCTCCCTGGTCTCCCCTAGCCAAGGCCCTGAGCTGAGGTCCCTGCCCCCACTGAGAAGCAGCACAGACACCAAATGTGCACACTGGTTGCCCCCCTAGGTTACACTGGGTTTGATAGAACATAAAAATGGTTTTATTAAGTTGAAGCAGTAGGATTTAAGTAGTAAGTGAAAACAGCTAGAGCAAAGTAGGTTACAAATCAAAAGAAACACAACCGCTTGGCTAATTCTCCACTGAAACCTCAGTGCAAACTTAAACTCACCCTAAAACCTCTTTTCCAGCTGCCACTCTAAACCAGTGCTCTCTTCCCCAACCCCGGGATCTCAAGCTCCTTCCTTCATGTGCAGCCCAGCCAGAAGACCCAGGCCTCTCCTTTCCTATTCCTTTTGTTAAGGAGTTGAGGCCGCTCCCTACCAACCACTGCTCAGATTTAAGGACAAAAGATTCTTTAACAGTGGCTCACCTAGAAGTTGCAGGTAACACCCTCCATGTCTCCCATTCACACATTTGAAACTCACAAAGTATTCCCTACTCCATATGTCTAATTTTACATACACAAATGATACATACAACAGAGTAAGATTAAACAGAACCAGCAGACATAACATGAAAATCGATGGGTTACATGAAATAATTCGTTCAAACCACCTTTGAGTTATGTATATTCATGTCCATGAGTCCATTTCATAAAGCGGGGGGTGGGGAAGACTGTTACACCCCCCCCCCCCCAACCCAGTTTTGTTCAATAAAGAGAGTTTATTTTCATCCACATGTCTTTATTGTACATCAGGAAGGGGGGTTAGGGAGGGGTAAGTGAAAGGATGTGAGGGTGGTGAGGCACACCAGGGAGACTTTAGTCCTCCTCCGGGTGGAAGCTCTCCCGCAGGGCCTCTCAGATACGGACAGCCCCCCCAATGGGCTTCCTGGCTGGCAGCTGGGCGGGGCTGCATGTACAGGCCGACCAAGTGCTCCGCCTCTGCTATCCTCTCGCACAAATTGTGCAGCACGCTGCCACCACATGCGGAATATTCCACTCGGAGAGGTCCAGGCAGGTGAGGAGGCATCTAAAACGGGCCTTCAGCCAGCTGAAGGCACCCTCCACCACGATGTGGGCCCGGCCAAGCCTGGCATTAAAGGCCTGTCGGGAAGGACTGAGGTGTCCCATGTAGGGCTTCATGAACCAGGGTTGTAGGGGTAGGCTATATCCCCCACCAGGCACACAGGCATGTCCACGTCCCCGACCCTGATGTGGCGCTTGGGGAAGAAAGTCCTGGTGTACAGCCTCTGGCACACGGAGGAGTTGCAGTAAACCCGCGCGTTGTGTGCTTTGCTGGACCAGCCTGTGTTAATGTCCATGAATTGGCCCCGGTGGTCAGACACAGCCTGCAGGGTGACCGAGAAGTATCCCTTCTGGTTGATGTACAGGGAGGCCTGGTGTTCCGGGACATGGATGGGGATGTGTGTCCCGTCGATTGCCCCCCTGCAGTTGGGGAAGCCCAGGCCCCCAAGCCTCTTGATCACCGTGTCCAAATCAGTGAGGTGGATGACTCTGCGGATCAGCACTTTGTTGATGGCCTTGACCACCTGCAGAGGGACACGCAAAACCAAGTGTCACTGGGGTGCCAGGGTGGCTGAGAGTGCTCCTTCCCCGCCACTGCTCCGCGCCCCCCACTCCCCAGGAGCAACGCCCCCTGCAATCCTGGCCATTGCGTCCAGTCCTTAGTGGGGGCAGGACAGAAGAAACCCTCCCGTGGAGGGGACTTGCACCACCTCCCCCTTGCTTTTCCCTAGGGCAGCTCATCCTCTCCTTGCACCTCCCCTCTTGGCACAGGGGCCAGAGACTGCCATACCTGCATGAGCACTGCTCCGATGGTGGATCTCCCCACACTGAACTAGTTCCCCACAGATCGGTAGCTATCCGGCATGGAGAGCTTCCAGAGGGTGATGGCCACACGCTTATGGAGGGGAATGGCGGGCCTCATGTGCGTGTCCCGTCGCTGCAGAGCAGGGGCAAGCCATGTACAGAGATTAAGGAAAGTGTCCTTCTTCATCCTAAAGTTCTGGGTCCATTGTTGATCTCCCCCGTGCTCCAGGACAACGTGGTCCCACCAGTCGCTGCTGGTGTCCAGATGCCAGATGCGGCGGGTCATGCTGGCGTCCAGGAGCTGTAGCTGCTTATCCACAGCCCCCAGGAGGGTCCGGAGGATGACCTGGGGGTCGGGCTGCAGCAGATGCTGCGAGGCAGCCTCCAGAAAGTGCAGCCAGACTCTCAGCAACATATCCAAAAGAAGCACAAGAGTGCCCAGGGGCAGCCCTGGCTCCATGGTGCAGAGTGCTGTGGTGTCCCGAATGAGGACAACCAGAGCACGCAGAGAAAAAAATGCTTTGTTGTCCCTCAGCGAGGTAGGTAGGCAAGCAAGCAGGGAAACCTGAGAACCAGCTGTCCAGGGGGATCCCTTTAAGCACAGGCCTCAGATAGTGTGTGTGGCTGCTGCCTGAGGCTAACTCCTGACCTGATGCCCTGCTGGAAGTGGTTTCAGCTGCCCTTAAATGCGATTCAGCGTCCAATCAGTGTGGACGTGCTATTTCGAAATAGCAAAATGCTGTTTCGAAATGCATTTTGTGTTTAGATGTGTTATTTCGAATTATCTTATTTCAAAATAACTATTTCGAAATTAGATATTTTGAAATAATGCTGTAGTGTAGACGTACCCCTAGATATTAAACCCAGCCCTGGCTGCTGCCAGCCCTACCCGGCAGAAGGGTTACACTTGTAAAAGGAAAATGTTTTTAAACTGAATGTCAGCAGTATGTGCTGGAGCTGGACTACTTCAGAGTGAGAATCTAGACTAATAGATTGACAAAAGAAGTCGTTGGAGACAGCCCAATGCTTCCCACTGATAAATCACAGCAATTGCTATTCCAGTTACAGATGTAGTACCTCCAGCTGACTTTACTATTTACAGTTCTAATGACTGATATCTCTGCCATTCTGAAGATGTGATTTAAGTTGCTGAATGTTGTGTGAAATATCAGCTAAGCATAGATGCAGTGCAGAGAATCTGTGATGGACCCCCCCCCCCCATGCTTTATGAAATGGACTCATGGACATGAATATACATAACTCAAAGGTGGTTTGAGTAAATTATTTCATGTAACCCATCGATCTTCATGTCATGATCTGCTGGTTTGGTTTATCCTTACTCTGTTGTATGTACCATTTGTGTGTGGAAAATTATACACATGGAGTGGGGAATACTTTGTGGGTTTCAAACATGTGAATGAGAGACATGGAGGGTCTTACCCTCAACTGTTAAACTATCTCTTTTGTCCTTCAGTCTGAGCAGTGGTTGGTAGGGAGGGGCCTCAATTCTTTAACAAAAAGAATAGGAGAGGAGAGGCCTTGGTCTTTTGGCTGGGCTGCACCTGAAGGCAGGGGCCAGGGACCCCAGGGCGTGGAACACTGGTCTGGTTTAGAGTGGCAGCTGGAAAAGAGGTTTTAGGGTGAGTTTAAGTTTGCACTGAGGTTTCAGTGGAGAATTAGCCAAGCGGTTTTGTTTCTTTTGAGTTGTAACCTACTTTGCTCTGCCTACTTTCACTTATTACTACTTAAATCCTACTGCTTCAACTTAATAAAACCATTTTTATTTTCTATCGAACCCAGTGTAAGCGATTGTTACCTGGGGAGGCAACTAGTGTGCACATTCTCCCTTTCATTGCTAAAGGGGGCTTACCTAATTCTTTGGGGTTTGATCCCATCTGGGGAGTGCTCTCTCAGGAGGCTGGGCCCTAAACTGCACTCTCCTTGGACCTGAGGAGGTTCAGTGTTTGTGCTGCTTCTCGGTGGGGGCAGGGACCTCAGCTTGGGGCCTTGGTTGGGGGAGACCAGGGAGCTGGCCCAGCAGGACCGGCCCAGCAGGACTGGGCGGTGAGGAGTCCCAGAGAGCAGGAAGGCAAGTGGCAGTGGCCGGGTCAGCACCCCAGGAGACATCCCAAGGGGTCACCTGTGACCACACCCCGTCACAGAGTCCTAGACCAGTTTCCTAGGAAACCTCTTCAAAGACCCATTTGTTGTAAAAGTTTTTGATGCTGTAAGGAAGAGCTTTTGCCTGGCTTAAGGGAAATTAATTGTTTTCTGACTAATTTAAATATCTGAGGAAGCATCTTGCAAAATGTCCTTTTAAATGTATTCTCAAAAAAAAAAAAAAAAGTATAAAGGCTTTTCGGCTTCCTTATTGACATTGGGAAGTTTTTTTTTCCAGTGAGTCTGTTTTTTCTCTTGTTGTCACCCAGTAAAAACAGTGAAACTGACACTAAGCCAAATGCATAAAGGAAACACACTTGAGAAAATAGAAAATATATTGTTCTGCTAATGACTTTCAGTTTGTCATCTTAGATGTTACTTGTTACAATAATAGGTATGATCTCTTCAGGTAGAAATATAATCTTCAAGTTGATGGTGTCCCAAGTTGAATGGTAGGGGTGCATGTGTAAAAGTTAACACCCGTCTTTGGCAGCAAAACTAGAGAGAGGTCAGTTGATCAAATACACAACTAACGAAATTATTTCAATGGGCCTATACTTGGGAGTAACCAGTGTCTGTCTAAAATACTTGTATTTGCCCCCTAACAGCTGGAGCTGCATAAATGCCTAACACCACCATAAGATATACAAGACTGGCAGCATTATGGAAGTCACATTAAGGTGGTTATGTCTGTGCATTTACATTCCTTCAATTTTCTTTAAAAAACCCTCAAAACTTCAACATACAACTTCTTATTTGCTCTCTAGAAACATCACCATTAGTTTGGGCATTTTTTGTATACACCAATTATAATAGGGTGTCTTGCCACTTTAAGGGCCGGAAGGTTTAGGGTTGGCCAGCCAGTCCTGTTCAATTAACCAACCCTGTTAACCTGTATCGGTTATTGGACTTAGGAGGAAGAAAGCCCAGTGGTTAGGTGCTGTCTGGAGAGGAGAGCAAACAGGTTCCTCCCATATGAGGCAAGGAGCCTGGCTCAGGCTAGGCACTGTCTGATGGCAGTGGCCAGCCCTACCCTTGGTGGGAGGGTAGATCTGGACCAGATTGTTGGGAGCTCAGTAGCCAGTGGTTAGATGGTACCATAAGACAGGCCATTGCTGCCCACCTGCATGAAAGAAATATAAGGCATGGAGTTGAATTTTTCTGGTACTTCTCATTAATTATTTTATAATTTGAATGTACAACCTACTTCCCCTGTTGTAGGATGTTTCATAAGCATGAAATGGACTTACACCATCATATAAGCACACAGGAATTGAAAATGTTATAATTTCACATTTTAGAAGGTACTTTACTAGATAAAATACTTTAATACTACATTGTTTACTTACTCAGAAATGTTGCTACTGCCTCAACAGCTCCGTTATAAACATAACTCTGAGATGGTGCTTTGTCATTCCATAATACCTGGACATAATTCACAACCTGGTTATAGCCAGCGGTGGCTAAAGCCCACCAGAGGGACCAGCAAAGAAGCTTCGTTGTGCAATAGCATTCCTTTAAATCCTTGCATAACTGCACAAGCATGTGATGCTGGTGCTTGTCAGACTGGCATTCAGGCGAAGTTGAGGCGATGACAGATTTCCTAGCAGTTTTGTCCTCTTGACAACTTGGCTGCTTGATGCTGGATACATTTGGCACTCTGTCTTGATCCGGGTCTCCTTGGGGAGTTCCAGGGCTATGTTTTTTGTGAAAGAACATGCTGCTTTTTGGCATTGGTAGAAAAAATGAGGATAGGAATGCCACAGATAGGGAAGCCAAACTGATGGCATTGAGATAAAAATAGGACAGATTTGCCAGAGATACTAAAAGTTGCCCCAACGCCGCTGCAACTGTGCTGGCAACTAGTGTGATGCTTCTGCAATAGCTAGTCACTTTCTGATAATGGTCAGCACTGACAATGCTGTAAATGTAGGCATAATAGGCAACTTCGGTAGCTGTTACCATTCCATAAAAAAACTCCATTATCTGCATGGCGAGCACTCCTTCGGCAAATAAAAGCATCAGCCATGTAATAATGAAGCTAAAGCCTTGTAGAGTGATGATGGGCTTATAGCGCACATAGTCTGTAATCAAAAAAACGGGAAACAGCAGCACCAGATAGGAGTATGTCCAAACTGGGAAAATCTTGTTTGTAGCCTAGAAGGGAAAGGAAGGAATGCTGTGATTTTTGTGTGTATAAGTGAATCCATTTGGAGACAGGATCACGCTCATTGCTATTCATTCAGTGCATAAAATACAGAACTATAAGTATGCATGATGCACAAATCTTGTACTACTTTCACTGCTTTAATAAAAATATTTTCTGTCTACGAGCCACCTGATTATTACCTTCTGTCATGGAATTCTCAGCTGCTCCTTTAAGGCAGAACTGAGGATTGAGCTCCTAGTCTTTCACAGGGGAAATATCATGCATGTATCTTTCTGTAATAAACTAGCCAATTAGCCCACCATAAGATGGGATTTTCAGGTCTCTCCTCCACGTTGATCTTCTCTCCTGAGCCTCCGGTCTCTCTCTCCTCCTCCTTCTACTGCCTCCCCCCGCCCTCTCAGCTCTCCTCCGCCTTCTGCCTCTCTCCGTCTCTCTTTCTCTTCTCTCCCTCCTGCCTCTCACTCTCCCTTTCTCTTGTCCTCCTCCTCCTCCTCCTCCTCCCTCTCACTCTCTCTTTGCTCTCCTCTGTCTCCGTTGGGGATGCACCCTTGTCCAGGCCCCGCCCCCTGGGCGTGTACATCACCCCTTCGCCTCCCGCCGTGGCGCTTGGCTGACTTCTGCGCCGCTCAGCCGGGCCGCCGCGCAGGAGCAAGTGGCACAAATGGCCTCTTTCTCTTCTCCTCCTACTGCCTCGCCCTCTCTGTCTCTCTCAGCTCTCATCTGCCTCCTGCCTCTCTCTCTGTCTATCTCTCTTTCTCTTCTCTCCCTCCCGCCTCTCACTCTGTGTTTCTCTTCTCCTCCTCCTGCTGCGTCTCTCTCACTCTCTCTCTCGCTGTCCTCCGCCTCCTCTCTGCCTCCTCTGTTCTCCTCTCTGTCTCCTCTGGCGTCCACTCTGCTTTCCTCCTTTTGAATCCGGTGCCCTTTCCTGACATCAGAGACGCACGGTCATCCAGGCCCTGCCCCCTGGCTGTTCCCTCTGGGTGGCACTGTTGCCTCCCGCCGCGGCGCTTGGCTGACTTCTGTGCCGCTCAGCCGGGCCGCCGTGAACACGGACCCCAAACGGCCACTAGTGCCCGTGCAGAGGCCTGGCTGAGTGGCGCAGAAGTCAGCCGAGCACCACGGCGGGAGGCAACAGTGCTGCCCAGAGGGAACAGCCAGTGTTTCAGCATTACAGAGTCACAGACATTGGGCTACTATATATATATGATGTCTGAGACTGAGATTGCCTTATAGTTTCTTTCTGAAGAATAAAGTGTACTCAGTGTTTTGTTCTATATAATGAGAAGCCAGTGTGTAGCCATACCTCCTCAATGGTCAGGTTTTTATCTGGTCCCACTAGATAAGGGGTGAGAAAAGGTTCTGATGGCCTCATCATAGAGAAGAAGCCATATATGCAAAGGACCAGAGTAGGATAAATCCAGCTTTTGCTTCGTACTTCCTTCCAGCAATCCATGGCCTGGCCAACTGAAATAAAGTGAAGGAAATGGTTAGTTAGTAGACTGGGGCACTTCACTGGAATTGAAGGTTATTTTAACATTTATTATTTTTAAAAAGTCTTGAACATTGAAAACAGACGTTCCTCCTTTTGTTAAAAATGCAGCGAACTCTTGCTGAAATGTGCAGACTTGTAGACATTCCATTCAGTTTGTGTTTATTTTTATAGGATTTGAAGGGATTACAAAGGACTGCTTCTAAGAGTGTTCACTATGGAATTCAGTTTCATTATTCTCTTATTTAAATATTTAATGACAATGAAGTTAACCCAGGAAAAATTTTCCCAGACAGTTGATGATTGAGGAATTGTTTTTAACTTGCATTACCTACTTGAGAGCAAACTGTGCCCCAGTTTGATCTGTTTCTTAATTTTCTCCTCCCAGCTCTTTCTGCTTTCATGTGCAGGTCTCCCAAAGTGCAGTGGAAGTCAGGCTGCCCAAGGAGGGGAGAAGACTCTAGTAAACTATGGAAAGGATACACAAGCCAGCTTTGTATCCGGTCCCATTATTTAAAATGTAAGTGGAAGTTGTTTAAATGGACCCTGCTCAGGTGCAAGTGTAAATGAATGTGGGTGAGCCAAATTCAGATGACATGCCTCACTGGAAGCTCTGTCCTCTACACTAACTTGAATTCTCTTTAGAAGTCTGACTGTAGCTTACACTATCTTCAATGTGACTTCTGAATTTGAGCTGATAAATCTATTGGGAATCTAAGCTGGTACCACTTTCAGTCACCTCAATGCACAGGTTGCACCATTTTAGATCCCCAAACGTTCATTTCAACTTTCACCCTCTTGCCAATGATTAACTTTATGCCTAGGGCTGACTGAACATTTTCAGGAATTTTTTATGGGAAATACATTTTTTCAATTAAGCAGATTTTTGTGCAGAATGTATGCTTTTGTCAAATTTCAGCTTTCACTGGCAAACCTGAAAGTCATACTGTTTTCAATTTAGGGATGAAAAGTCAAAAATTTCCATTGAAACTCTGACAATCACCACCACCCCGTTAGCTACATGTTTCTGTGCAGCTATACACCTACTAATTCTAAGGGAGTTCAGATTGTTTAACTCACTAACTAATGTTCCAGAAGAGTTGTTATAGGAAGCAAAGTGATTCGCAGGGTGTGTATATAAAGTAAGGAATTTCAAGTCTACTTTAATTTACACCTTCTTCTACCACACTTGATTAGGCTCCCTGACATGGCAGGAAGTAGGGATTCTGATTTATTCGCTTTTCAAATTCTGAAGCAATGCATAATCTATTGACTTCAATAGATTTACATCAGGTTTGGTTTGTCCTGGGTGCATTTTGTTGGAGAGCCACTAGGGGGCAAGATAATCTCAACATACTCAACAACTGAGCAGAGGACAGTAAAGAGCCAAATGCCAGAGCAGATTAGAGCTTTACTGCTACCATTGAACTGGTCCTGCTACTATCCTTGACATTGCAGACACTAGTCCTGTTCCATTGCTGAGACTGCAGCCGCACATTCTGACTCTGCCATGTCTTCTACCCTCCCATTTCATCACAATAGCATTTTCTCACTGTATTTCCCAAAGAGGAAAACGACGCCCTCAGCTGCTCACCCAAAGCCAGCTCGCTCCCCCCCCGGCTGTTGTTGGTCACTGGAGCATCTCATCCCTCCCATGCTGGGTTGCTGCCCAGTCACTGGAACCCTGTAAGGGCCCTGCGTGCTGGAATGCTGCTTCCCCCACTCAGCCAAGGGGGCTGGCATCTCTACTTGCCCCATCTGCATCGCACTCCCCATCCCTAAGAGTGGGCATTTGTCCCCTTTGCTCTTGCTGATGAAGTTAAATGCCCTCTGACGCTCTTATCCCCAGAAGTCTGGCTGTGAGCAGGGCTTAAAAAGAGGGACAGTCCTGGCCAAAATGGGGCATGTGGTCATTCCTCACCCTCCTTTCCCTTGAAGAGAAGTGACACCACTGTTGCTGCTAAGATACAACATGATGGGTAATCCTGTAACTGAACAGATACGCTACACATGATACTGAGAGGCTGAACAATAATAGCAAAAACCACATTTCCATGTATACTTAAGAGGAGCATATTTAGCAAAACTCATGTCACCTGCATAGATAACCAAGGCTCCAATTTCTTCTTATTGGGTTTGCTTTTTAGAGCTAGTCTGCCACTACACACCTTCAAGAATTAAGGTAGATTCTTTGCTGTGTGCCTGGCCATGCTGTAAGGGCCAATGCAAGGGGTTGGGAGACCCCTGCTTTCTCCCCATCTCATTTGAGACTTTTTTCCATCACTAGGGGTGCTAGCAGTGAGCAGCACCTGTGTGCTAGGGAATTCAGAGGCTGCTATGCAGTTGATTAAAAGGGTGGGTGCTTTTTTTACACCTCGCTCCCATGTGCATCCATAGAGCATCCGGGGACAATGACTCATAGTTAGGCTGCGATTAAGTCATGGACTCTGACTTCCATAGGCTCCTGTGACTTCCACCAGTGCTAGTTGGGAGCTGCAGAGTTCCCTGCTATCTGTGGAGGCAGGGGAGCTGTGGAGTGCCCCAGATGGAGGTAGCTCCTAGCCTCAGTGGGTGGGGGTGGTGAGGGGGGAGAAAGACCTCCCCCCCCCCCACAGCTGGGAGTCACCAGCGGAGATGGACCCTGGAGTTGCAAGCCCCAGGATGGTGGAGGGCACTGGAGCTCCCAGCACATGAGTAGATGCCCAGCCTCCCTCCCCCCCATTTTGTCATGGATATTTTTAGTAGGAATCAGGGACAGGCTACAAGCTTCCATGAATTTTCATTATTGCCCATGTCCTGTCTGACTTTTACTAAAACTGTGACACAATCTTACCTTACCCATAGTTAATATAAAAATCGAGTGTCCATGCATGTTTTCTGGACAACTAGTATCTCATCACAGTAATCTTTGTTCTGAGCAACATGAGCATCATCCTCTACAGGGTTCAGCAAATGCTACTTGAACCTTGAGCAACCCCAGTGAGTACACCCAGACCCATTGCCGTGCACACACAGACTAATTCCCAATCCAGGCACAGGTTTCTTACAGCTGTGTCCTGTTTTTCCTTTCCCTTAAGTCTTTTTCTTCGTCTTACCCAAGAGCATAAGTGATTTTTGTTGTTGTTGTGGCACTTAACTTATATGATGGACAATCATTCTTGAAGGTAAGATTTTTACCTTTTCACTGAAGTTCTGCAGGAAAGGGCTGTCCCTTGCACTTTCCCTTTGTTACCACCCCTTCTTTTACTCTAATAGTTCTTTGTCCTTTTGAAAAGTTGATAAACTTCCTTGACTGTCACACAGCAACAACACCTCTTTGTTTTCCTATTTACCCATCCAGATCCTAATCTCATCACTTTTTCCAGAGCTGCTATTCTTTCCCTGCCCTTATTCTCATTTGGTTAATTTTCATATTCTTATAGCACTGAATTATCTCCCTTTCTTTTCTCCCTTTTCCCATGGCAGTTATTGGACTATAGGTTTTGTAAATTCAGATGCAATCAAACCTGGTCTGCCGTGGCTGGTTCTTGAATCTCTTTTGCCCCGCCTCAGTATAGTTCCCTTTTTAATATTCCATGTTCTTTTATTTCTCCTAGTTCAAAAAACTTGTTCCTCTTTTATTCCAGCTACTGTAGTACTCCTGTTTGGCCTCCTTCCGGCTGCACTTGTCTTTTCAACTTGATTTACCAGACACCTTCCTGAAAATCTGCCCAGCTGGCTCTGTTGCGCCACTCCCTTTGGAATTAGTTCCAAGTGTTTTAAAGGAACAGTAAATTAATTCTGGCATATTATTTATTTGCACTGTGCAGGGACAGAAAGACACCAGCTAATAAAGACTAGGGCGCACGTTGCTAATCCCTGTGAAACATGCAGGTGGTAAATGTGATCCCTTTTCCTGAAGAACTTGTCATCTAAATGACTGTGTGGACTGTAGACTAACAAAGTGATGGAGGACAAGGACAAGCATACTGATACCAAGTAATGAGGTGATGAGAGCCAGTTACTGAATGGTTTGTTGGTTCCAAATCATTCCAATGGTTTACTATATAAAATAGTTGCTGGGTGGGGCTAGTCCCTGGAAGAGGCCACAACCGAAGTGGATCTGGAGAAGGGTAGTGAATAGGAGAATAACTGTCAGACTACAAAAGATGTATGAAGTGTACATATAAGGATGCAGAGTAGTTGTTGAGCTCTGAGATCTTCCAAGCGGCCAGATCTTCAACTGGGCTAGGTTAGCATAGGCCTGCTAGGTTCTCTAACTGCCAATTTATACTTGGAAAATCTTGCAGACACACAAAGGCTGTGTCTACATTGGCACCCCTTTCCGGAAAAGGGATGCTAATGAGACACTTCGGAATTGCAAATCCGCGGGGGATTTAAATATCCCCCGCGGCATTTGCATGAACATGGCTGCCGCTTTTTTCCGGCTCGGGGTTTTGCCGGAGAAAAGCGCCAGTCTAGACGCGATATTGCGGAAAATAAACCCTTTTCCGGAAGATCTCTTACCCAGGAGATTCTGTTCCAGCCAAGGAGAATAGCAAGCTATGGAGACTAGCACTGTATAGCTAAACCAAGGAACTTTGTTTTTAATAGAAGGGACACTGTACTCCCTTCCATACCCTTTTAGTTCACTAGACCTCCTGTTGCCCATGATTTGCCCATCCTCACTGATCACCCTGAGTGTTTTAAACTGACCATATTTTTAGAAGTGCCCATGTATCTGAGTGCTTCAGTTATTGAGTGAGGCAGGCTGGCCGCCTGCAATTCTCATGTTGGACAGGTGTGGGACTCATGAATTTACCCATCCATATTATTTTCCTTCAAAAGCTCTCCTCAGTTTTTCCATTTCTTAGCATTTGCAGAGAGGATACAATGAGAACCAGCGCATTTGTAGTAAAATGAATGTCAAATATAATCCTGGTCAAATGCATCCAACTGCTTCCTTCTTTCTAACATTCCTGAAAAGTAAACAAATGTTGTTGCTGCACAGGTTTTTATCCCATCAATCAAATATTTAAGATTCTCCTTAAGGATCAGAAATCATTAAGTGTACTGAAAGAACTGGCATCTTTCATGTTCTAATTAAGCCATAAGAAAACAGGCTGAGGTTGAGCCTGAAAATTGAGCTGCATCCTTCGAATGTCCTCAGATATTTTATAATGGAAGGCTTAGAGTCCAGTTTGGTGAATGTTGGAAATATTTATAGCTTATTTCAAATGTCAAAGGCTATAAAATGTTTGTATCAAGGCTGTCCAGCAGAGGTAGTTCCAGCACTGAAGCATTATACATGCACTGAAGACAGCAACTGAGATACTGCTACTAGTTGGGTTGGGTGGTAAGAGGGAAGCTTGTCTGGGAGAGAGCCATGATTATAAGGAGCAGCCATAGAATGAAAATGTCCATGCAAATTGAATGTTATGTTTATAAGGGCAGGGAGCACTTCAGGAATAAAGTGTTAATTAAAAAATGCATTATGTCCATAAAAGGCACAGTTGCTTGATCCTTGAGTTCTCAGATGATGGGTAGCCCTTCTGCAGGAGCAGAAAATACAAGGTGAATACTGCATGTAGGATCTGTGGCCTTTGAGTAATTTTAACTGACCGGTTGAGGACTTTGCTGGCACAAGAGAATCCTTTGGTGACCTAGGGCTGCCGTAAAAGCTCATGTATAATCTCCAATCCTACCCACTATTGTAGAGAGGTGACTGGAGCATTCCTACACCTCAGCAATTCCCAGCTGCCAAACTGATTGCATGAGAGTGTAGGCAGCCAAAGAGCAGCCCTGAGATTGCTTTACTTTACACTGGGTCCTGCCTAGAAATCTGTAAATCTGGAGTTGACGAAGTATGAAGATGGCTTAATACCACCATTGCACCTACCTCTTTCTCCAGCTGCTGCCAGCACTGTCAGCGAGATACAATGCAGGGTCTGTACCTGTATTTATATTGTTTCTGAAAGGTCTTCCTCCTTTTCTGAATAAAAACTATTTGTTGAAATGAGAACATATGAATCTTATCCACCAATCTTTAAATCTTGCTTGGAAACAAATGATTGTCAGGGCAGTGAGTGAGTGGCTGGCTGGGTGGGAGCTGGCAATGCGGGGCCCTGAATACGCAGGGCCCAAGGCAACTGCCTTGCTCGCATTGCCCAAAGGCTGGGCCTGGCTCCATTAATGCTAAGGCCTTCAACTTCCAACCTGTGTGCTTGCACAGACAGAGGGACTGTGTCTGAGGGATGTAGGTGTAGAGGAAAGAGTTGTTTAAATCAATTCCCAGTTGCTAAGACTCCAAGGACCTATTACAATAGCCATGAAGTTCCCACCATGCTTCAGTGACAAGGGGCAGGTGGGGTGGCACAGGAGATAAGATCACATACTCGCATTCTATCCACTTTAGGAGTATATTAACAGTCTTCTGGCATTGCAGGGTGCCCCAGAGGAAGAAGCCCTGAAAGAATGCCTTGGACCTTCAGAGGAAAGGTGGCCTGGGCCAACCAATGCCTGTGCGTCAGTCCGTGTGTAATGCCAATAGGCAGAATTGAACCTGGTGTGGAAGAAAACAAGCCTTCACTCTGCGTTTGTAAGCAACAAGTAGCCAGAGGCAGTTTATTCGAGCAATATTGCAAGGGAAAGTACTGCGAGACACAGACCTTCAAAATACGAAACAATTAAAACCAATATATATACTGTCCGTTACATATAATAACACTAAACAATTAGTCTCCTTCCCATAATAATTCCCTTCAGACACCACCTTATCTCACGGTCTTCACCAGAGTCAGCATTCTATCCTTATCCCCTAAAGCAAGGCGAGAGGTGAAGGCAGCGTCTCACCACAGCTCTCGTCTTGTCAGGCCACAGACTTAGCCTGACTCTTGCTCTGCTACCGACAAACCCCAAGATGGCTGCACACAAATCCCCTTATCCCCTATTCCTGCTTCCACAAGGGGACTCCTGGAGCTTAGAACATGAGCCTCTCCCGCAGACTCAGTATTCTTTCTCTCTGTCAGTGGTCTCAGTGCCACTAGATGGGACAGTGCACCACACCCAGAAGGTGTGTGGGTTACACATGTACATAGGGCTGATTTCTACACTAAGATTTACAGTAAGATTGACTGATTTCTACAGTAAGATTTACTTTACACCCTTCTATTAGCTTCTTTTTCCTGCTTTTCCCCCTTTCAGGTAAATAGCACTTTGTTTTCAATCCCTGCTGAATGATGATGATTCTTTTATTGGTATTCTCGTGGTGCTTAAAGGCACCGGTTGTGGACCAGGACCCTGTGGTAACAGGTGTTGTTCAAACACTGATCCCTCAGAGTTATACTTATTTACCCAGCAAAATCCCTTTTGTAATCTTGTTACCCACAATAAGCTTTTTCACCTCCCAGCATCTTGCTGCTGAACTTTACCTCAAGTTTTCTAAGGAGTCTGATCAGTAGAAGCTAGTGAATTGAATAATGCAAGTGGCATGGTAAAAGAAGCAGGGTACCTGTAGATTAAGGGATGAACAGAGACAGTAACTCCTTGGCTTGGGTGCAACGGTGCAGATGTAGAATGGAATCTGAACTCAGGAAGAGGTGCTAGTTACGTTTGTTGTGCAACACAGGGTGAGAGAAACCAAAGAGCAAGAAAAATCAATATGTTACAGGGTGTAATGATTGAGTGGAATGCAAAGAATGTGGTGCTTGTATGTAATCAAAATAAAGCGAAACCAATTCTTTATTTTGGCTCCAGAGTCTGCCATTCAGGAGTTGTGCTGCTTATTTTCCCATTTGATTGTGTGCCTTCCTTTCTGTTCAATGGGAAACTATGCAGGAATTTATCCATTTGTTTTATTTTATTGGGGTTTCATTGTTCCCTCTGTCTAAGCTCTGCTCAGGCACAGCGGCAAGGGAGACTGTAAGGGAAGCTGGTCACAGTTCCTTGAGTCTCAGCCATGCAGGACCAGTGTAAATTAAAGCAGAGGGTTAGCTTCAACCTTGCCCCCACTCTCCCGTCCCCTTTGCCCTCGACATCTCTTTACTCCAAGGTCAAGGGATCCAAAGCAGAACTTGGTGCTTGCAGAGATTTCCCCTTGGCAAGGGGAATTCGCTAAAGGCAAACAATGTCTGCTTTTGCATAGCACAAAGTACACTTGACAAACTGGAGTTTCCCAGCCTTTACAGTTCCACAAAATACAAATGAACTGGCCAGTTAAAACAATCCACACTAAAATCACCCCCACTTTACCCTCCCCGACAAATTAAAGTAGCAAACTCCCTCCCCAATCTAACCACCCGCTCTTACTGAAGACCCAAGGGAATAGAAAGTACTGGTGTGCCCTAAAGGTTTAATGAATATGGGGTCTAAGTGGTCAAGAGTTGTGGGAGAGAATTCTCAAGCCAAAAGCCCTACCTACCACTAATTCCTCTCACTGAAGCCTCTGCCCGTAAGCTCTAGTGCCTCAGAAGATTGTATAGGCCCACACAGAGGCTGTCTGTCAGGCAACTAGGGGTCTCACTACTGGTTATGGGGATTAAACTGCCTCTTCCCTAAGTTTTCCAGATCCAAAGAAATTCACACTTTTACTCATGGGGAAGCTGCTTTTAGGTTTCTGGGTGTTATCTTGAGATGGCTCATCTCCTCTCCTTTCATAAGGCCTTGTCTCCACTGCAACAGGGATCAATGCTGCAGCTCCAGCAGCCGTCGATTTATCGTGTCTAGTATAGACACAATAAATCTATCTCTGAGCATGCTTCTGTCAATACCAGTACCAAGTTGAGAAGAGTAGCTGGTATTGACAGGAGAGCAGCCACCAGCAACCTTACTGCACATGAGATGCTGTGGTAAGTATGTCAACTTCAGCTACGGTAAGTGTAGGCAAGGCCTAAATATTCCTCTCCCAATTGCTGCTTTCTGTATTCTCTTTCTGCTTCCTAATTCTGGTTGTACATAGCACCTTTCATCTTAAGCTACATCTACACCTGGAGCTGGGCTCTGTATGATTGCCAGCTCGTGCAGACATACTTGTACTAGGTCTCGTTGAGCCATCGTACTAAAAATACAAGTGTAATTGTGGTAGCAGAGGCAGTGTAGAGCATACTCTGGTTGGCAACCTGTGCCACTACTGCTTGTACCACGGTGGCTGTGCTGTTGTTTGTAAGCGTACTAGTTCAGAGGAAAGCTTGCATGACTGGTTATGCAAACAGGGAGTGTCACCCCCAGTTCCAAGCGTAGACCTATCCATCGAGTCAGAAGATGCTTTGCATAAGGTATGCATAGAGATGTGGAAATAATCTTATGTTGCAGTTTAAGAACGCCACATGAAACTTGTTAAAGTGCTGTGTACAAAGTAGCTGACTGAGCTTGAGAATATCTAGCCAGGCAGTCTAGGCACATGGTTTTTGAGAGAGAAAATGGGGAATTGATTCCCCTTAATTTTCAGATTGATGTGCAAATGTAAGTTTTGATGCTTTGAGATACATATAATTAGGTGATAGTGTTTTCCAGTAAGGCCAGATATTATACCTATCATTCAGCTGAATTGAATCTGTATGGGGTTTTAAAAACTAATTTCCATTCTTCTGATAGGGTATGTCTACACTATAGAGCTATTTCGAATTATTTTATTTAATTCGAATTAGCTTAATTCGAATTAACGCATCTACACACAAAATCTATTTCGAAATAGCGTTTTGCTATTTTGAAATAGTGCATCCACACTGAGTGGACCCTGAACCGAAGTTAAGGCTGGCTGGAACCAGTGCCGGCAGGGCATCAGGTTAGGACTTAGTGTGTGGGGCTGCTGCCTCAGGCTAACTGAGCTCCATGCTTAAAGGGACCCTACTCCCACCCCGGGACAGACAGTTCTCAGGGTTCCCTGCTTGTTTGTCTACCTCGATGAGGGACAGCAAAGCAGTCCTGTCTTGGAGTGCCCTGAGTGCCCGCACTCGGGACACCACAGCACTCAGCCACATGGAGCCTGAGCTGCCCCTGGGCACGCCAGTGCGTCTTGTGGGGTCGTTGCCATCAGCCCGGCTGCACTTGCTGCAGGCTGCCATCCGGGGGGTCCATCGGGGGGGCTGTCAGTATCCAGGAGGCCTGCAGGAGAGTGTCCACCCCGAGGAGTCCTCAGAGCCTCCTTGGTCCTCCCCACCGGGGGCTTGTGCCCCATTTCTCCTTCACGTCCTTCCATTTACCCCTCCGTTGCCCCCCTTCCTGATGTCAAATAAAAAGACATGTATGTTCAAAAATAGAAACTGGGTTTATTGAACAAAACTGGGAGGGGATGAACCTCTGGGGAGACTGGGAAAAGGAGGTGGGAAAGGGGAAGGGAGAGGGTGGGAGGGGGAGGGAGAAACCTGGGAGGAGGGAGCTGGAAGGGGGAAGCAAGGGGAAGAAGGGGAGGGGGGAAGCTCAGGGCCCAGGGTTAGGGGGTCTCGCTGGACCAACTTGATTTTCATGTAAACCTGCTCCTGGGTTCGCATGTAGCCTTTGGTGGCCAGGCTGCAGCTATCCTGCCATAGACGGCCGCATTCCTCCATCTAGTGTGGAGATCATGGATGTTGGGGGCATCCCCCCCAAACCTGAATAAGGTCCATGATCTCCACCCTGGACCAGGAAGACGCCTGCCTTCTCCAGGCCCTGGCAGGCTCCTGGGAGCTGGCAGACTGCTCCTGGGGAGCGGTGGAGGACTGGCTGCCAGTGGCTTGCTGGCTCATGTTTTGGGGCCACTGGGTCAGGGGCCCTGGTGGCCACTGCTGACTCTGGGCTGGCAGGCTTGGAGCTGGCATAGGCGCTGTGGCCAGAGTCTACCCCTTTAGTGGCTCCAGGTCTGGGGGAGAGGAGAGTAAGTTTTCCTGGTTGTGCCCAGAGTGGCCACCAGGGCTCCCTGGGAAGGGCTGGAAGCCCCCTATTTCGAATTAAGTGTCTACACAGCACTTCATTCAAAATAGCTATTTCGAATTTGGCATTACTCCTTGTAGAATGAGGTTTACCAAATTCAAATTAAGCGCTCCGCTATTTCGAATTAATTTCGAAATAGCGGTTTGCATGTGTAGACGCTATTAAAGTTAATTCAAAATAACGGCTGTTATTTCGAATTAACTTTGCAGTGTAGACATACCGTTACTGAGAGAAACAATGAAATGAAAAATTTTGTTCTCTCTAACTAGTAAGGGGTGTATTGCAGCTTACACAGCTGAAGGTGCTTGTTCAGATACCTGTATTATAATTGACAGTGCACTTTTAGTTATATTTATTATGGGTTTTCTTTGGTTTTATTCTTCACTTTCAGACAGTCCCCATATAAAGGGAGCTGGAGACAGGCTTGTTTGCGTTAGTAAGGACTACAGCATCAGACCAAGAATTTCCACAGGGACAAACACAAAGCTAAACCATAGTAAGTAGCATAGTAGGACGTGTGTGTAAATCGATGGCAAACCTGTTTGGGATCTAGAATCATAATCAAAACTCAGCCACTGTTAATTTTAAATTAACAAGCCCTGGCTGAATTTTTAGTAAATTGAGCCAACAGGGATTTGAAATGAGACCGTGTACGTTTTTGCAGAATTTTAACACCAACTCTTAGTTCTGATGGAGTTTTTGCTTGTATTTGGTGAGTTTTCAGCTCAGAACACCATGAGGACTGTGGCTATGTGTGAACCTTATGAATGGATTCCATAGAAAGTGTTTACATGATTTCTCCCATCTCCCCACGTTCAACTTTCACACCTCTCAATGGGTATATGTGCAATTAGACAACAGTGGCTAGCCCGTGCCAGCTGATGCTAGTTCGTAAGGCTCAGGCTAAGAGCTGTGTAGATTTCTGGGCTTAGGCAGCAGCCTGAGCTCTGGGATTCTCTCAATTTGCAGGGTCCTAGATCCTGGGCTCCAGTCCAAGCCCTAATGTCCACATCACAAATAAACAGCCCATTAGCCCAAGCCCTGTGAGTGAGCTGGCACAAGCCAGTGGCAGGATTTTAACTGCAGCACAGATGTACTTTAAGAGCATCAGCCAGTTATTTCTCAAGTTTTGGAAACTGCCCTGAGGATGATTGTCTCTAAATTTAATATGAGAGAAAAAAGGAGAATTAAGTTGTTTACCTTTTCAGATGTATTGTAACTGAAAGGCAAGACTCGAATCAGTCATCTGTGAGGGTCTGCTGGCATTTTAAGGCTCATTTGGGGAAGGAGCTTAGGCCAAAACCATCTTAGCTTGATTTGTGGAGAGAAATCTCATCGGGCCATTAAAGGATGTAGAGCTGTTCTCTATGCCAAGTGCTGCCCAATGGGACCTGTATGGATTGGCATAGCCATTATAACCTGTTTGCTAGCTAACCCTAGGGGCTTCTGGGAGAGAAATCACATCTTCCCAGCTCCACTCCCAGAAGCTGGCTGGACTGAGGGAAAGCTGCTGCGCTTCTCACTGCCTGTGTTAACCAAGCCCACTTGCTTTGGCCATCTTGGTATCCTATTTGGGAATCTAAGCAGTTGGTTTCCTGGTCTTCCATCAGGGTATGTTTTCTTTGCAGACTTAACCTAGGTGATTGGGACCTGGGTATGAGCAATTGTCTTCTCAACCCATACTCCCGTGACCTCACTGGTGCTGCACCCATCTGTGTTGGTCACTAGGACTCCCAGATGCACCTCCATGTATGTTGTGCCATAGTAAATGGAGGGGCTCGATTTCGACCAGCATTTGAATTAGGGATGTAAAATCCTGTTTAATCAGTTAAACCTTAGGTTTAATGGGTTAACTGATTAAGCGGGAACAGAGGGGGCACTGCTCCAGCCTGGCTTAACTGGTTACCCATTCACATGCCTAATTTGAACAATTAAATCTGAACTCTCACTGCAAAGCAAGCAGGAATGAAGACCGTAACCCCCAGTCGGTCAGTTTTGCCCGGGTCCAGGTGCACCGACAGACTTTCTGGGTAGGATTGCCAGATGGTTTAACCAAAAATACCGAACACCTCCCCCCGCAAATGAAAAAAATGCAAAAAAACCCCCCAAAAACGAGAGTTGTTCAGCGCAAAAAAAAAAAAAAAAAAAAAAGCATGGCCCCTTTAAGAAACACTTTTGAGGCTTTTTGGCCCTAACAGGCTGCCAGCGGCCGACCGCCATCTTGCCTTCCTGCGCCGGGCTGGACAGCTCCCCTGCAGAACTCTGTCCGGGAAAAAAATCAGAAAATACCCGACATTTTAGGTGTCCGGTGTTTTCTGAATTTGTTTTTACCGGACAGGAGGCGACAATACTGGACTGTCCAGTTCAATACCGTACACCTGGCAACCCTATTTCTGGGCCTCTGAGCAAAGTGGGAGGGGCCAGCTCTGTGCTCCCAGAAAAGGGATGGGGGCCTAAGGCAGAAAGGACAGGGCTGATGAGCAGCCTGCCCTTAACACTGCTTGGAGCATGCTGCCCAGTGCTCCAGTGGTCATTTAAAGGGCCTGAGCCTCCGGCCACAATCACAGCCACAGTAGCAGTGGTGGCAGCTGGGAGCCCTGGGCTCTTCCCTTTTGAATCTCCAGGCCCTAGGGAAGTTGCCTCCTCTGCCTGCCCTTCCTCTCCCCTCCATTGGTGGGCCTGCCTGGTGCCAAAGCACCACCACACTCAAATGAGAAGATTTTTGTGTATGGATGTGGAGGAGGCTAAGAGCAACTCCTGAGTAGGAGTCTAGTTACCTCTGTAGTGAGTTAACTTTACCCTTCAGAAAGAAAGGAGAGTGGATCTGGGCCAGGCTCCTGAAGAACAGTGTGTAGGAGAAACTGAGAATATAGCTAAATTAACTGCTTTTTTTTGCTTGAGTTCAGTAGCTGCTAGTGGGGTGAGGACTGTGTCTAACATCCTTGGTTATACTGTCACTTTATTAATACAAATAAAGTATAACGTCTATGTGAGGATGAATATGGCTTTCATGATGCTGGAAAATGTCTTATTCTGAGTCACTAGACTAGACAATCCTGTGAATAGCAGTTTTAAAGAATCACCATTAATCCTTCCCACAACATCACAACACAGGACAGGGGGAGAGGGAGAAGGAAAGGGAGAAGGGGAAGAGAGATAGTATGTTCAGTTTTAGAATTTGTGAGGTACTCGGGATACCATGAGGAACAGCATGGTATAAAATTCTTAGCAACAGTGAATAGAAGAGGGCTGCTAGTGGTTTTCCTATTATGAGCCTGCTCTCTTCAGAGGAGGGTAGAGGGCCAGGAACAGCTATTCCTCCTGTGCAATCCTGCTGTCGTTCTAGAATAGGGTGTAGATTATTCTTTGGGAAAAAGCAACTAAAATGCCTCCTGTGGGAGATTTCTGCTCTCTAGCTGAACCTGGTGGCACATGTCACTTTCTGTGTATCTGTTACAAGAATACTATATTTGTTTGCAGACTAGTCTGGGTTGCATGCTGCCTTGATCTCAATTTAAACCAAGGTAGTGAAAGGAAATGATAAGTAGGTCAAAAGAAAATTGTGCCTAAAGTAGTTCATTATGATCAGTCACAACTAGTGACCTGTAAACTATTCAGTCTGTGTGTTAAAGGGGTGAGGTGGTAGGAAAAACCTGATACATTTTCTGACAGGTTGCGGGGGAGGGGGAGGGGAAGCAGGAGGGAAGGGGATGTTCTTTCATCTGTTCATCCTACTTGTCAGCCCTAGGAAAATGTGCATTTTTATCCCTGGCCCTTAGTATGAGGCATAGAAATGATGTGGATTTGCAAGACACCTTTATGGGGAAATTCCAACTGAGTGTGTCTGTCTCAGCCTCAAGATGAATATTTTGATATTTTAAACACAGAGCGAAATAGCTTCTTTGATTCACCATGCACTCAGAAAGTTAAGAAGGCAGCAGGAAGAATTTTCTTTTAGCTGATGCAGGGCATGTAGTGGGCCAGGGTTGTAACGAGGAAATGTATTTAATGCTGTCACACCTGTTTCCCAGTGTTCCATATTACAAAGGCTACTTAAGGTGTGAGACATGAAAAGTATTGTACTGTACTATATTCTGATTAGTTGTGGTATTTGTTTAAATGTGAGCATGTGACTGTCTCAGTTCTTCTGCTGCTAATATTTGGCTACATGGAAGAGTTTGATGCTAGGTCTTGCAGATCATACTCCAAAGCAGCACCACTTTCAAACAGAAGTCCTCTTGTGGGTGATGTAATTGTCTCACATGCTTCAAAAAATTCTTTGGCTCTCCTTAGTCCTCCCTCAAATATCCTTTCATTATTGCTTCAAATTGTACACACAGTTGTACTTCAGAACAGTGTCTCTCTACCAGGGGCACACGAGGATTTCACAGAGGTCTTCCAGGGAGTACATCAACTCATCTAGATATTAGCCTGGTTTTACAACAGGTGCATAAAAAGCACCAGCAAAGTCAGTACAAACTAAAATTTCATACAGACAATGACTTCTTTATTCTGCTCTGTAAACTGAAATATAAATACAATATTTATTTTATAATATGGTAACAATGACAAAGTAAGCAGTTCTTTCTCCAACAGTATACTATGACATTTGCTTTCAAAGTCAGACATAAAAATACAAGTAGCTTTGAAGAGAGAAGAAACTTGGGGGTATTCTAGACCAGTGTTTCTTAAACTGTGTTCCGCAGCACACCGGTGTGCCGCGAGGCAGTGGGAGGTATGCTGCGGAGAACAGAGTTCAAAATGGCCAGCCTTAAAGGGGCAGGTGACCTTTTATTCTCAATAACGTCTCCCAACCCCTTTTTTTATTATTATTATTTTTTGCTCAATAAAAAATCGTTGGTGTTCCTCATTAAAAAAATATTGTTTGGTGTTCCTTGGTCTTAAAAACTTTAAGAAACACTATTCTAGACAAATAAGACTCCTGAAAGGGATACAGCAGTCTGGAAAGGTTGAGAGCCACTACCCCAGAGGTTTAAATCAGCATATTTGACATTTAATCTCCTTCTGAAATCTCCGAAGAAATAATCTCATCTGGTTTGTTTGAAGAACTGTGGTTCAAAGTTTCTTTATCACAGAAAGCCCTGATCATAAGCCACACTTAACTTCTGAAAAACCATAGTGACCACTTGTTACAATGACCACTTCCTGTTATTACAGGACAGCAGTCTATTCCTTTGGGTGGACCTGTCTATTGGATTTGGCACCTGTGGTGTGCTTGTTCCTTTTTCAGCCACTGGAATGTGAGAAACTCCCCTTTGCCTCACAGATTAATTGTTCTAGTTGCCAGGTTGGAGTTGATTTGACTCCAGAAGAACCCACACCCAACACGCTTTGGCCATTTTTAGGACTGGGCTTTGACTTGAGATGCAGGTGAGTGGGGAAGGAGAGGAGTGTAAGTCGGAGAGAAATTTACACTGGGCTCAACAATAAAAAAAGTGTTTTTATTAAGTATAAAAAGTAGGATTTAAGTGATTGCAAGTGAAACAGACAGATCAAATTAAGTTACGAAGCCAAAACATCCAGTTAAGCCTAATACACTAAGAAACTTGTTGCAAGCAAATTCTTACCCTAACAATACTTCTAATAATCTTTTTCACAAGCTAGGCAGCCTTCTATCCTGGGTCCAATCTCCCCTCTGCCCCCCAGCTGTTCTGTCTTAGATGTTTCCAGCAGGCATCTTGGGTGGCAAGTTGGGGTCTCCTGGCATTGGCCGCTTTCCTTTTTGTTTGGTTTCCCCCCTTTATGTCCCCTTTGCCTAAGGCAGGAATTCTTTGTGTTCAATTCAAACTTTTCTCACCCTTAGTGGAAAAATACAAGATCCAAAATGGGTTCCAGCAACAGGTGGCCTGGTCACATGTCCTGACAGGATCAATCACAATCCAGATTTACAGGCAAAACAAGATTATTCACAGGTTGTTGGTTTGAGTATGGAGTATCAGTAGTGGCCCTCAGTAGCACATCTAGATTTATAAACAGTCACCCTTCATATTTCTAACTTCATACAAAAATAATACATGCACACAAATAGAATAATCACGTTCAGCATGTCGTAAAAATGTCAACGATGCTTTTTCCTAAAGAGTCTTTGAGTTATGCATATTCATAAGCCAATTTTCATAAAGCACGGGAGGGTGACATAAGCATGGTGTAATTCAGCATAATCCAAAACTAGTTAAAATCTCTTCTGGACTAAAGTGCCACATTTATACAGTTATATTTTGTGGGCCTATCATATTTTATGTAATGTAATGCACTGTAGAGTTCAGTTTCTTGCCTAGCATGCTTTTGCTCCTCTTCCTCATCTCAAATTTCCTGTTTCCTGTCTGCTTTCATTCTTGAGTGCATTATTGTGGGTAGGCTGCTGTGAGCATGTAGATTTTTCACCAGACTCATTGTGTCCGAGGGAGTTAATTCTGAAATCCCCCGGCAGGATATTGCATAATTTGGGGTCAAGCTGCCAGAAGTTTCATCCTCAGCATGGAAAGTTTGTGCGCCTGACACGTGCAAATTGTTGTCCGGTGGTGCTCTAAGGGAGAACTCTGGTATGTCCACTTTGTCTTTGCCACCACTGATTTCATAATCTTCTCTTCTGACATAGTGTAAATTACTCCCAACAGAGTTTATTCCTAAATTGCATCAAACCCGTATTGTGTCTCAGTATTTCTAATGTAAGTCCTGTTCTAATCCTTTCTGATATGATAACATTTTCCCTTGCTTTGGAAAGATAAATGTAATGATTAAGTGCTCAAGCCCTATGGCAATGGGGCTATGTAAATACCTAAATACTAGTTTACTATAATAATTCTGTTATAGCACCCGGACTAAATTACCCAACACCTGACAGAAGAGGGCTCTTGAGAAAAGGGCCAGGGGAATTTCAGACCTGAAACCTGTTCCAGATTTCAACAGCAGCACATTTAAAATTAACTCATTTTTCTTGGCCTTTGTGCAATACAGCAATCACAAACAGGCCCACTTGGAAACTACAGTAGGGAACTTCCCTTTCTGCGTCTCTTCTTCCTGGTCTGCCATTCACTTTGCAGAAGAGTTTTATTTGCAGCAGTTCAGAGCTTGGAAGAGTGTTATAGAAACCAGCATACTGTGGAGCTGTAGTAAACATGCAGGTGCAAGAAACACTAAAACACACACACTCTTGGCCACTGCGCAAGTTGCTGCAGCCAAATAAACTTGACTTTTCATCTTTCTTTAGCATATAGGTCAAGTTATCACAGTGTCTGAGAAAAGGAGGTCATTAATAGAGGCTACAAGTTTATAGTTGCCCCAAAGGGCCATTGTAGAGGTATTTGTCTATCAGTTTGTTTGACAGTGTGTCGTTACAATTAATGCTGCCATCCATCTCTCTCCTAAGAAGCTAACATAATGCATGAAGCCTCAGAGCTGGATATTTCCCTGAGTGTCTATAATCTGACAAAGCAGCCAAATATATGCCTCATATTTTCAGAGGCACCAGATGCTGCTCTCCAAAATCACAATTTCAGTCTTGTGCACCTACGTTTTTGCATGCACATTTTTTCATGGGCCCAAACTTGGATTTGCCCACAGAAACTGCATTTGTATATGCAAATAGAGTAACTACAGGTCTATTTTACTTGTCTATGAGAGCAAAAATTTGTACATGGAAAAATTGTAGCCACCATTTCAGAAGATGCTTTGGAAAGTTGGGTGTTTAAAAAATATAGTTGGTCTTACAGAGATTGGAGGGAGCAAGGGTGGTATTCCTGATCTGTTTTTACCAGTCTTACATGCAAGCAAGCATGCCTATGTGAGAGCTAGATGTATAAATTTAGAATTAGAAATTTGGGATGTTGGGTTTTCTTTCACCATGTCACTTTCTGTAGTAAAAACTGAATCTTTGCCTATGTTTAAAGTTGGGGAGGTGGCTCCAGGGGGCTCACAGATTTGCCAGGCCTCTGGGCAAGGGGGGCTCCATACTCCCAGAAGGGGTGGGGTCTTGGATAGAAGGGGCAGGGCTGGGGCAGCCAGTCCTCAGTGCTTCCAGGAGTGTGCTACACCCCCCCAGGCAGCCCTGAGAGCTGCCCAGTGTGCACTCTGTGAGGCTCTGGCTGCTGCTGCTGCCACAGTAGCAGCAGCTAGGAGTCTCTGGCCCTTTTGAATGGCTGGGCCTGGGGCAGTTGCCCTCTTTGCCCCCCCCACCCACTCGGCTATCGGTGGGCCCGGGCGGATCATGTGGGAACAATATGCTGGGTTTACCTCATCTCAGAGCTGATATAAGATACTAGCATTTATTATCTGCATGTATTGGCGTTTCATTTTGACCGTGTGGTAAGATGTGTTGTTGCAGGGAGCCGGGGAACTGTCTCATTCACCAACCCTCCTGTTAGCCACTGTAACAAAAGAAAAAGAAGTTCAAGGGAGGCAGAAGACCCTGGAGAGTTGCAACCAGTGATGAAAGTAACTTAACATTTCTTACAGGGACTGTCCTATTGCAACCTGGGTCCCTGCCACCTCTTTAAATAGCTCCCTGCTGTCTTTTGCCGCAGCTTAGCCAGTTCTTGCCAGAGCTGTACACCAAGGTGCACCCACTTGCAACCAGAGGTGAAAGTAACCCCATAATCTGGTATAGCCAAGGATAGGGTTACCATACGTCTGGTCTTTCCCGGACATGGCCTCGTTTTCACATGTTAAATCTCCATCTGCCCGGCTTTTTAAAATGGCAAAAAATGTCCAGGATTTTTTGCCCTGCCAAGGGGTTCGGGAAGGGGCCGGCAGCATGTGCTTGTCAAATGGAACGTTCGGAGTCGTGCGCCCAGACGTTAACAGCCGCTCTGCGCACGCGCCCCAGGGCCTGGAGGGAAAAGTGTGTGGCTGTGGCAGCGGCTCCAGTGAGACCCAGGGTGTTACCCTCTGCCTTGCTAGATTATGTCCCTGGCTCTGCAGGAGGGGAGGGGCACTGGGTTAGAGCAGAGGGACTGGGGGTGCCTGGCTCTGGGGGAGGGATGAGTTAGAGCAGGCAGGTGAAGGAGCCTGTCTCTGGGGAAGGGGTGGGTGCATGGGGTTGGAGCAGGGGGGTTAGAGGTGCCTGTCTCTGGGGAGGGTGGGTGCATGGGGTTGGAGCAGAGGGGCTGGGGGTGCCTGGCTTTAGGGAAGGGGTGGGTGCATTGGGTTGGAGCAGGGAACTGGGTGTTAGAACTTCTGGTTTCTTTCCTTTCCTGTAGGTGGGCAGTGGGTCTATTGGTTAGATTTGGAAGGGGGGGGGGCCGTTCTCAGCTCTGTGAGGACTGTGGGAGCTGGTGCTTGGTGGGGCGGGCAGGGGAAAGGAAGGGATTCTGGGAAGCAGGATTCCTGGGTTCCTTTTCTAGCCATGCCAGTTTTCCACTCAGTGCCTTTAACTTCATGCCCCAGGATGGGTCCCAGCCAGTCAGCAGCCTCCCTGGCCCCCCACTCTCTCTCCTCCTGGCCCTGCAGCAGCCTGGACTGCCAGCTGGTTGGCGGCACCGCTGAAGCCCACATTGCCATGCATCTTAGGGCAGAAGCGGGACCCCGGCATGTGGCATCCCCTCGCACCATGAAAACCAGTGGGGCAGTGACAGGAGCAAGGTGGTGGCCAGAGCCCCAGGCGTGGCATGCACGGGGACACGTTTGCCAGCTCCTGAGCCCAGCCTCCTGTGTGAGTGGAGCAGCCGCCGCTGCCACAGCAGCACTGGCAGGCACCAGGTGCTCTCTTTTTTGAAAGTTCAAATATTTGAACCTTACCCAGGAGTGCTGATGGCCTACAGGGGCCCCTGAGCAAGGTGAGGGAGTGCGTGGCTCCATGCTTCCAAAAGATGCAGCTCAGCGTGTGCTGCCTCCTCCCTCCAGCCGTCCATGTCCCCTGGAGTATGCCGCCACTCCCCAGCCAGCCCTCCATGCCACTCAGAGTGCAGCGTCCCGTCCAGCCCTTAGAGCCACCTGGAGCATGAGGCAATCTAGTGGCAATTTAAAGGGCCCTTGGCTCTGGTTGCTACTGCAGTAGCAGCGGTGGCAGCGGGAGCTCCAGGCCCCAGGGCAATTGTCCTCTTTGTCATCCCCTTCCCCTGTTGGTGGGTCGGTATATCTTAGACCAGCACTAAGGAAAATCAAAGATCAGTAGCGTCTTTGTGGAAAAAGAGGAAAAAAAGTGGAGTTAAGAAAGATAAGAGATTATTAGGAAGGGAAAGTCAGGGAGAGACAGATGAAAGAATTAAGGCAAGGGGAGAATGAGATGGCGGGGAGTGAAAGAAAACATTATAAAGAGAACAGAATCAAAGGGGAAAATCTTGCTGAAGTGAGAGAACAGGGAAAATTATTAAGCAAATAATGGGGAAATATAAAGATTGAGAACACATAGTTTGAAGGATGTAAAATTGTCTTCTATTATGTTTCTCATGTTTTTGCAAGAAAACAGACAAAATGAGGAAGGCTAGACTGAGGTGAGGGAATCCAATTTAAGCATATGAAGGAACTCTGATGAAAGTGTTGGAGATAAGGGAGAACTTAGGAGGAAGGCTAGACTGAGGTGAGGGAATCCAATTTAAGCATATGAAGGAATGCTGACGAAAGTGTTGGAGATAAGGGAGAACTTTGGGTTTGAGGTGAGACTGTGGGAGATTGAAAGGAGGAGAAGAGGATCTTTCCATACGAGTATTTTTCCACAGTTCAAACACTACTTCCTCTTTTTTATATAATTTGCTTTGTGTATTGTTGAACTTGCAAACCTAGATAGTACCTTGACATGCTATTTACCTTGGCCTGCTGCTTTAGTTCCCTTTTGTGGGGTTTCCAACCCTCCTGACGTTTCATAAATAAGTAATTGATGTCATCGTAAATACCCGGCACACAAGAGTACGTGTTCAAAGGAACATTTTATCCTGATTTTGAGTCCCTTAGCATTTTAAAGTAAGGCAATACAAGACAGTGTTCGTTCCTGTGGTAGCCAACCAGTTCTGAAGCTAAGTAGCCACACTCAACTCGCCAAATAGCTACTAGTGGCTAGCATGTTGGACACCACAGATTTAAACCAAGTGCCAGATTTAAAGGGGAAAACATTATACCAGGAAAGAGAACATTTGCCAATAGTAAATTTGATGGATTGTTTGGAAGGCGTTGTTAGGAAATGTTTTAATTATTTATTCAGTACTGTTGATTTGCATGGCACTAATAGATGAGTAAGAAGATAAGGCTCCTGATAAGATAATGTGTTTAGGATATGCCTGAAGTAACTGAAGACTTCATTTTTCTACAATGAAAACTAGAATGAAATGGGGCTGGGGATGAGAATTGCTAGTTCAATACCTAAAGTTCAAAATCTTTTTTTCTAATAGTGAACTTCTTGAACAAAGTAAAGATTGAACTGGGGGTGGGGGAGTGGGTGGGTATTCTAATGGGAAACCAGAAATGGTTCTGTTCATGTGATGCCTTTAAAGTACTTTAAAATGGCCAGCCTGATTTTCAGTGTGGCTGAAAATCAACTTTCATATATACAACACTATTGAAACCCAGCTCTGGGCTTCCATACACCACAGTGGGAAGAGTGGGGAATTTTTGGCCAATGATGCTGGAGCAAAACTATGGTACAGATTCTCACAGAAATTGGCCAGGCCTTCTATGTCTAATAGTTAATTTCATGAAACTCAACATTACTATATTAAAAAGATGAACTGACTCAGTCTTACTAGGGTATGACTCTGTGTTTCCATATAATCTAAGTATTTTCATCTTAAGGTTTAGCACTAATCCATTCACAACTACATACATAGTAGCATTTAGGGTGCTTGGATTAAAGGCTAAAATCCAAAATGATGTGTATTCTACACCCACTGTACATACAGCTAACACCTTTTTGGTATAGATCTGTGTGGTTTTTGTGTGTGTGGTCAGTTTAGACTGCACAAGTTTTGTGCATTGGTTTCTTGTGTGGAGGTAGCATGAAGATGCAATTCAAAGCTCATTAAAGAGCACCTGGGTGGTAGAATCCTAAATCCTCAGGCTGCATGGAATGGTCCAAAGAGGATTTAATTTCCTTTGATTAACTGATCCTAGAGAGGTTGGTTTGGGAGAAATCTGATTTGACTCTCAGTGAAACACATGAAAAACCCAACAAAAACCCTAGAAGATTCTTACAGGAATGTGTGTGCAAACTTCAAGGGAACCTGTGTGTTGACCATTTAAAAAAATCTGCAAAATGTTATGAAAACCAGCAAAATTTGTTACGCGTACCTGCTCCTTGTCAATACCTGCCTTTATTCCAACCCTTGAATACAGGACTATTTGGTGGTTCACAGATCAATGGCACATTTATGTTCCTCAGTAGTTATAGCAAAGATGGTCAGGGATGCATCCCTATGCTCTGGGTGTCCCTAGCGTCTGCTTGCCAAATGCTAGGACTGGCTCACATGATTGCCTGTTCCAGTCAGTCCCTCGAAAGCCACTGTTGCAAGAGAGGGTACTGGGCTAGTTGGACCATTGGCTGATCTTTTATTAAACAATCCAATCTGCCTAAAGATTTGGTAAGTGTTGCTAGCTGCATTTGTATCCTCTTAGGTGCAGTGCCCAAACTGAATTCTATTAAACTATATCACAGTTTTGGTTAGGGATGTAATAGTGTAGTTAATTAACCAATTATCCAATAAGCAAAAGCTTATAGGTTAATACTATAGACTACACGCATTTCCCTCCCACCCTCTCCCGTACAGGGACTGCAGGCAGCCAATCTGCGAGGGGAGCTGGTTTTTAAACTGGCTCTCCTCGTGGACCTGCTCGCGCCTGGCACCCCATGTGCAGTGGCAGTGGACTCCTTGGGAGCAGGGCCGGAGTGCACTGGCTGCCAGACCCACCCCCGGGGACTATAGAATAGTTGACTAATGAATAAGAATTCATGAGGTTACTCAACTATTCAATTAACCGATATTTAATATCCCTAGTTTTGGTTAGTGCTGAGTGTTTGTCATGTTGGTAATAATGCCCTGTGGAGGGAGCATTTTCAGTAGGAGCAGTAACATTTTATTTTCATCAGATCTGACTGAGCTCCATAAAGTACTTACATTTCAGAGGTCACTATACGTGTTAACCCTTTGCCTGGCATACAGCTGTACTCACTGCTGGTCAGAATATCTCTACACATGAAGATCCTCACACACTAGGGATCTGTCCTTGCTGTGGGTAGTAACAGGATTTTATAGGCCCAGCGAAATAAAGCATTTACATTAGCAATGGGCAGGCATTAAAAAAAGAAAAACTGAAGACTTTAAAAATATTCTGGAGAGAGTGCAGTTTTTCTATTTTTTTTTTTTTAAATATGATTTTCATGCTCCTTGAAGGTGATGCATTGATGGCCCTAGAGCATGGAAAGACTTCATCCTCTGATCAGGATGAGCACGTTTTCTCCTAATGTTCCTCTGTGTCTGCCAAAATCCCTTAGGGTATGTCTACACTACAAAGTTAATTCGAACTAACAGCCGTTAGTTCGAATTAACTTTAATAGCGGCTATACATGCAAACTGCTATTTCGAATTTAATTCGAAATAGTGGAGCGCTTAATTCGAACTAGGTAAACCTCATTCTACAAGGAGTAACGCCTAGTTCAAATTAAGTAGTTCGAATTAAGGGCTGTGTAGCCACTTAATTCGAACTAGCTGGAGGCTAGCCCTTCCCAGGTTGCCCTGATGGCCACTCTGGGCCAAACCAGGGAAACTCTTCTGCCCCCCTCCCAGCCCCGGAACCCTTAAAGGGGCATGGTCTGGCTACAGTGCTTGTGCCAGTTGCAAGCCTGCCAGCATCCAGCCCGCAGACCCTGCACCTGGCACGAGATGAGCCAGCCACCCGCTGCCACCCACCCCTCCACCTCTTCCCAGGACCAGGCTGGCAGCTCCCAGGAGCCTGCCCGGGGCTGCAAAAGGCGGGCACCCGCCTAGTCTAGTGCGGAGATCGTGGACCTCATCGAGGTTTGGAGGGAGGCCTCCAGTGTCCATGATCTCCGCACTAGGCACAGGAATGTGGCCGTCTACAGCTGCATGGCTGCCAGCCTGGCCACCAGAGGCCACATGCGGACCCAGGTGCAGGTCCACTGCAAAATTAAGGACCTGCGGCAGGCCTACTCCAGGGCCTCCCAACCAGGGGCTGACCCAGAGGCCTGCCCTCACTTTGTGGCCCTGGACTGCATCCTGGGGGCTCACGCAGTCCATGCCCCCCGGGTGGTGGTCGACCCCGGGGCAGAAACAGAGGAAGAGGAGGATGCCGAGAGCCAGGAGCCGCAGGAGTCTGCAGGGGGCCTGCCCAGGACCCCCAAGTCATCCCACAGAGCACATCTGCTGTGTCGTCTGAGGCCGGGGAGGGCTCCACATGTGAGTGCCATCATGCTCCCCTTATGTGTATGGGGGAGGGGGTGGAGAGGGAGCCCAGGGACCGTGCCCACCATGGAGCAGCAGCTGGGTGTTATGCAGGGGCCCTGGCCCGATCCCCACACGCCGACCTCGCCTTGCAGAGTGGGGCTGGGTTTCACCCACTGTGTCCCCAGGGAGAACTGACCACTGCTCTTGTTTCACCACAGCTGCAGCACCTGGGCCTGCAGGGTGCACCACCCCGCCTGGAACAGCCACCCGCACCCAGGCCAGCAGGCGCACCAGGAACCTGGAGGACTACCAGCGGCGGCACCTGCGGCTACTGGGGCAGCAGCTCTGCACCCTGGAGCACTGGGTCTGGGGGGACCTGTGGCTGTGGCAGCAGAGTTTGGAGGTGCTGGAGGATCAGGGCCGTGCCCTCCGAGGTCACCTCCAGACCCTGGTGGACAGGTTCCTGCCTCCTCCTGCTCCAGCCCCTGAGGCCGCCCCAGCTCTCGCTCCTCCTCCCACCCCTGCTCCCCCCTCCCGCTTCCTCTGCAGCCCCTGTCCCTCCTGCCCCACCCTCCACACCCACTCCCCCCCGACAGCCCTGCACCCGCAGTGCTGTGAGACGGGAGAGCCAGCAAGACCCCGAACTCTGAGCTTTCCCTTCCGTTTCTCCCCTTCCTCCCCCTTCCAGCTCCCTCCTCCCAGGTTCTTCCTCCCCCTCCCACCCTCATTCCTCCCTCCCCCCACTCCAGTTATGTAAAATAAAAAGAGATTTTTTTTGCCAAAACAGGTGTCTTTATTTGACATTAGGAAGGGGGATTAGGGAGGGGAAAGGGGACGGAGGGTAGGGTAGAAGAAGGCCCCAGTGGGGCATGCAGGGAGAGTTCAGTCCTCCTCCACCAGGAAGCTCTCCCGCAGGGCTTCCCGGATCTGGACGGCCCCCCCCGCTGGGCCTCCCGGATGGTGGCGGTGCGGGGCTGCGCGTACTGGCCAGCCATGCGGTCAGCCTCAGCCATCCAGGCTGGCAGGAAAGCCTCCCACTTCCGCTCACATGAATTGTGCAGCACACAACATGCTGCCACACCACGGGAGGGATATTGTGCTCGGCGAGTTTGAGGTGGGTGAGGAGGCACCTAAACCGTGCTTTCAGGCATCTGAAGGCCCCCTCCACCACGATGCGGGCCCTGGTGAGCCTGGCATTGAAGGCCTGCCAGGAGGGGTTGAGGTGTCCCGTGTAGGGCTTCATTAGCCAGGGCTGTAGAGGGTAGGCTGCATCCCCCACCAGGCAGATGGGCATGTCCATGTCCCCGACCCTGATGTGGTGGTCGGGGAAGAAGGTCCCAGTGTGCAGCCTCCGGCACATGGAGGAGTTCCGGAACACCCTGGCGTCGTGTGTCTTGCCGGACCAGCCCATATTAATGTCCGTGAACTGGCCCCGGTGGTCAGACACGGCCTGCAGGAGGACGGAGAAGTACCCTTTGCGGTTGATATACTGGGAGGCCTGGTGTTCTGGGGCACGGATAGGGATGTGCGTCCCGTTGATGGCCCCCCTGCAGTTGGGGAAGCCAAGCGTCAGCACCAGGTTGATGGCCTTGACCACCTGCAGAGAGACACACCAAACCGCGAATCACTGGGGTGCCCGGGTGGCTGGGAGTCCACTGCCCCACGCCCCACTCCCAGAAGCAACCCTCGCTGCGATCCTGGCCGCCGCGGGGGAGGCGTGTAGTACGGCCGGGACAGACCAAACCCTCCCATGTGGGGCACTTTCGCCTCCTCCCCCCCCATTTTCCCTGGGGCGTCCCATCCCCTCCTTGCAGCCCCCCCTCCCCCCCCGGCCCAGTGGCCAGTGAGTGCCGTACCTGCATGAGCACTGCTCTGATGGTGGATTTCCCCACGCTGAACTGGTTCCTGACAGATCGGTAGCTGTCTGGCGTGGAGAGCTTCCTGTCGCCGAGAGCAGGAGCGAGCCACTCGGAGCGCTCCAGGAAGGTGTCCTGCTTCATCCTGAAGTTTTGGGTCCACTGTTGGTCTCCCAGAGCTCCAGGATGATGTGGTCCCACCAGTCGCTGCTGGTGTCCAGACGCCAGATGCGGCAGGGCACGCTGGCATCCGGGCACTGCCGCGGCTCCTCCATGGCCCCCAGGGAGGCCAGGGGGAGGGGCAGGGGGCTGACGTGCAACAGATGGTGCCAAGCAGCCTCCAGCCATTGCTGGCAGACTTGCAGCAGCAAGTCCAAAAACTGGAGCAGAATGCCCAGGGCGAGCTCTGGCTCCATGGTGCCAACTGCGGTGGCGGCCCCAATGGGAACCACCGACACAGGCAGGCAGAGAGGAAAATGCTTTGCTGTCCCTCGGTGAGGTAGGCAAGCAAGTGAAAAAGCTGAGAACTGGCTGTCCGGAGGGGGGCCTTTAAGCACGAGCCTCAGACAGCAGCCACACAAAGCAACTACTGACCTGATGCCCTGCTGGAACCGGTTTCAGCTGCCCTTAAATGCGACCAAGCGTCCAATCAGTGTGGATGCGCTATTTCGAATTAGCAAAATGCTAATTCAAATTAGTTTTTGGGTCTAGATGCATTATTTCGAATTAGCTTATTTCGAATTAACTAATTCGAAATAAGTTAGTTCGAATTAGCACTGTAGTGTAGACATACCCTTACTTGTGTAACCCTTCTGCTAGGTAGCTGGGTTCAATATCTAGGGATTCCTTTACATCCATCTTACACAGAACCGGCTCAAGCCCCCACCCAGTAGCGTCCCCACTCGCAAGCACAGACTCTGAGCATAGAAAAGAAACTTTAATGAAAGAGGGAGAGAAGTCACATGGCAATAGCTTGGGAAAATACTGCAACCAGCGTTCATAACCAACCCATGTGTAACCATCCCAGCTCAAATGGTTTGAGCAATGTCCTTTGCCTCTCAGGCTCACCAGTCCAACAATGTAAAGGTCCCATTCACATACCCAAACTTTCTCTGTACCCCACTTCAAACGCCCCACTTACAGCTGTCCAGTCAATGCAGACCCAGACACATCACCCTGATGATCTCACTCATTGAGCCAGAGGCAATGCCACCTTTATGCTGCTCCTGCGGTGCGCTTGCTCCTGCCAGCTGTTCTGATGGCCACCTGCTCCTGCCAGCCACCCCGCTTGCTGCTGCTCCTACTGGCCGCCTGCCAGTCACTGCCACCCTACCAGCCGTCTGCTGATTGCTCTCATCAGCCGCCCTGCTGGCTGCCTGCCGTTTCTCCCACCAGTTGCAATGGGTCTGGCTCCAGGCCAAACTAGTGACTTCAGCTCTTAGCCACCACCTAAGATGGCCAAAAGATTCCAGCTTCCACTGGAATAACAAAGAGACTCCTTATGGAGTCTGCTTTAGGTCTATCCTTAGAACAGGGGAGGAAGGGGGTGGAGGAGACAGGTTGAACCAGTCTTACAGCTCACACCTGGCAGTCATATAGCTGGCTGGCTCAAGCCCCTTCCCCCCAACTCAGTCCACTTGAATCTGGAAGGGGAAGGCTTGTCCTTCTGAGACTCATTACAATGACAGTGTCTCTCTTGCAAGCACTGATGGTCATATTTTACAATTCCTACACTTAGGGTTAACATGGTTTGTGACCCTACTACAGCAAAATTAGTTATAATACACAACATTCCATTTCGGCAAATGACCATCCATCAGGCCTATAGCACTGGCTAAACTGGATTTACATAACCACACCCCGGATTCCTTCCCCCTTCCAGCATGAGCTGTATTTACATATCAACAGTTAATTATCTTGCAGGGCTAAACAACTGAGTGAGCATAATCACACCCGGGGCTGCTCTCCCCCTTCAGCTGGCTGCATTGAAAGCAGTGGTTCAGACCCTGCTTACGTCTCCCCTCGCAAGCCAAGAATTTGCCGTCCCAGCAAAATACATTCCTGATTATACCATCTATACAAGTTCTCCTCAAAGGGCCTGAGGAACCCCCCTATGGCTTCCACAAGCCTGTGAGCTAAATGTATCTCACATCCTCGCTAACCCTCCTAGTGCATTGTAAGTTAGCCTGTTTACTGGTTTTATAACCGTATCGCTCCTATTGAGAGCGGGTACAGCAGGATCTGGGGAGACTTCTTCTGGGGATAGGGCTGATAAGGGTTTACTTGAAGGCACCTTCTCTATAGACACAGGCCTTTGCACCTCTTGCTGAGACACTGGGATGTTCAGGGCACCAGGGACAGCTTCCCCTGGAACTTTCCCTCTGTTCACTGACATAGGTGCGTCTTCAGAGATCCGTTCGTCTTCCAGGAGGTCTGGAGATGTAGCTGGGACAAGTTCATCATCCCAGGTTGGTCTTCTTGTGGACAGTGGGTTGCCTTCCACAGGCCTAAATACTTCAGCCATAGGATTTAAAGCCAAAGAAGCGGCGCTCTCCCCATGTCTAACTGATGGAGTTCGGAATCTGGTCTGCATCCTAGTATACTCCTTGGGATCATCTTCCTCTTCAGAGTCACTCTCAAAGGTGCTGGATAATGGCAGATTAGCTTCACAGGGCCCATCACACATGTTGGGTGGTGGATTTGGCTGGACACCTCCTGTTTGCCGGGGTCCCATGTCATGCTCCATTTCATAAGGGGCACCTACTAATTCTCTCACAGGCAGCAGAAGGTTCTGATGCACTGACCCAGTTTTGGGTTTAATCTTGTAGACCGGCAGATCTCTACGTTTTTCCATCACCAGATAAGGCATTGCCTTCCATCTGTCAGCAATCTTGTGCTTGCCAGCAACACCCAAATTTCATAGCAGAACTCTGTCTCCTGGATGGAGCTCCTGCAAGCGCACTAGCGCATCATATCGGTGTTTGTTTTAGTCGGCATTTTTCTGGGCAGCAGCTGTAGCCAAGCGATAGGCATTCTGCAGCTTTTCTCTTAGTCGGGAGACATACTGCAGGTGTGTCTCATAGCTCTCGCCATCCCCTGATACTCCAAAGCATAGGGCTATAGGTAGTATTGACTCTCTTCCAAACATCATGACATATGGAGTGACTCCTATAGCATCATTCCTTGTAGCATTGTAGGCATGAACCAAAAATGCAACATGCTGGCTCCAAGATGACTTCTGGTCTGGGTGTAAAGTCCCCAGCATATTCAATAGAGTCCGATTGAATTGCTTGGGCTGAGGGTCACTTTGTAGGTGGTAAGGTGGTATTGTTCTGGACTTCTTAATTCCGGACAACTGTAGCACTTCCTTCAAGAGATGACTCTCAAAGTCCCGCCCCTGGTCAGAGTGTATCTGAGTTAGGAGACCATATACTGAAAAATAACTCTCCCACAAAACTCAAGCCACGGTGGTGGCCCGCTGGTCACGTGTGGGATATGCCTGCGCATATCGGGTATAATAGTCAGTCACTACTAAAATGTTCCCCATATTCTTCCTGTCCACTTCTAAAGACAAGAAATTGATGCATGCCAACTCCAAAGGCCTGCTGGTGGTGACATTCTCTAGATAGGTGGCTCTAGTAGGCAGAGTTTTCCTCTGAACACATCGGGCGCAGGTCTCACATTTTTTTTCGTACATCTTCAGCCATCTCGGGGCCAGTAGAACCTACTACAGATGAGTTCAAGGGTTTTCTCTGTTCCCAAATGCCTACAGTCATCATGCAGGGCTCTCATGGCCAGGGCTCTGTACTTTTTTGGTAGCACCAGTTGTGTTCGTCAATTTTGCAAAGGATTTACGGTGATCCAGTGCAGCACCCCACGTATCCGTTCCAGTTTGCACCATTCCCTCAACAGTAGCTTACCCTCAAGGGTGGATGGGGCAACTGTGCTAGGGCTTTGCCCCTCTCTTTTTGCAAGTAGTGTGTTGCAAATGTCAGCATCTTGCAGCTGTGCTCTCTGCATCTCTTAGGGTAATGCTGTAGTCCAGTCTATATGCCAATACATGTCTGGTGTCTCTGCTACTGACCATACCAGCTGTGGGGGAATATCACTGAGGTGGACTTCTAGAACTGGGAAATGGACTAAGGCTACCAAATTCATGTAATCTACCTTCTAGTTTCATTTGGCAACCTAACAGTTTTCAGTGACAACTTACCTGTGTTAGATTTATTTTGTACTTGTGATTATAGGCCCTCTGTAGGACACCCTCCAAATGATTTCAGGTTTTATTTGCTCCCTGTAGAAATAAGGTGCCATTAAAATATATAGTGTGACTAGACATGAGAAGGTGGTAGGATAGAATTCTTATTGAGTTCCAGACATATATGAAGACCTAATGCACAAGTTGCTTTCAATCTAAATCTGATGCAGGTAGAACAGTTTAGACTGATAATATACTGACCAATGATAAAGGCAGTGCTGTAAGGAAAAACACAACTCTAAAGAGCAAGACCCTCCTTCTTAGCCTTTTAAAAACTAAGCTTTATTAAACTGTCAGCAAACAAATATACAGCTCCTATCTGTGACAGTTGTTTCCATTTTCCTCATTTTGCAACCTACAGTCTCACCCCCACAAAGTACTCATGTGCCTCACCCACAGAACCATGACCTAACACAACTTGTATTTCCTTTTTAAAAAAAAAGTTTGGCCTCAATTTGCTTTCTAACCTAGTTAAAGAAAAAAAAATCCCCATATTGCTCTGCTGCCTTTGACAACAGCACGAGACAGGTTAACTTTTAAAGTGTCTGGCACAATGGAACTGCTGAGGGAAAACCCCATGATGAAAAAATGGAACACACCCAAAGGTGAATTCCCTGAGTTTTCCAGCTGGCTTTATAAGCAGGTCTTCTGAAGCCAAAGCCAGCAGATCAGAGCAGCCAGTTTTCTGAAACATTTGAAGTGCAGACCTTCTTACTGAACTGAAAATGACCAACTTCACCAGCAGAAATTTGATCCTTGCTTCTTTGATGGGGCTGCTGCTCCTGTGCCTGTCTGGCATTTCTGAAGGTGAGTGAGCTTTGATTTTTTTTTTCATTCTTCTGATTTGATTTCATGGCTCAGAATACTACTCTGGACCATGTCAGGCAAACAGAGGTGTGGTTGCAGGGAGGTGGTAGGAAGTCTCCCAGAGAATTAAACTATGTGATGGGCAGGATTTACAATTACAGAGGAATTCAAAGTTCAGGGATTTGTCCATATTGTATTGTAGGCAGGATGAAATTATAGTTCTAATTTTATTTTTCTCATTTCTAAATATTTCTTTTTCCCCTCCTCTATTCCAGCACAAAACAACCATGACTGCTGCCTCTCTTACTCCACAGTCCGGCTACCTCGATGGGCCATAAACGGTTACACAGAACAGTTATCAACTGAAGTGTGTGACATCGATGCTATCATGTAAGCTACCAGTCAAAAGAAATTCAGTCACATAGTCTGTACTTTTACTGTTAAGCAAGAATTAGCCTTTGGACTTTTGCGTGATGAAAACAAAAATGTTTTGACTGCCATAAATTAACTGTCCTTATCTTTTTCAAAAGGAAAATTATCTTGTGAAGTTTATATACAAATGCTCTTAGTACTTTATAAAACCAAACTATAAAGTAGGGATCATTAACTCACATTCTTACAAGATGTCTGTACAAAATAAATATAAATCTGCCAGTTTAGGAACCTAAGAGAAATGCCACATGGGATCAGACAAAGGCTATGTCTACCCCAGGGAGTTATTTCAAAATAATTTACTTTGAAATAACTCCTGAAATAACTACTTTGAAATAAGCTGTTCCTCTTCACAAGCAGGAGTTACTATTTTGAAATAACAAGCCCTTTATTTCAAAATAATGGGCTTGATAGTGCGGACACTTGCTTTACTTTGAAATAGGGCAGATATTTCGAAAAACTCCCCAGGGTAGACATGCCCTAAGGGGCGGTATAATCTAGACTGATTTAGCTTCCAATAGAGCTTCAAAAAAAGTTTAACACCTTTGTCCTTCATCCCATCCCATAATGGACACTTAAGCAATACTGTTCTTGTGGGGGAAGTTTCTTCCAAACGCAAAGTAGTTAATGATTCTCTTTTTTTATAACCTGAAATAAGAATGAGATCCCTCATATTTTATACCACCTAGTTTAATTGCATCTGCTTCCATAATTTCCATAAATATCTAATTTTTTTTGTATTCAGTTAAGTTCTTTGCCTTAAGAGCTGGTACCTATGAGTTCAACATGATCATGCACTATGTTTAAAAATAGAGAAATCCGATTTCTTCAGTTTTAATTGTTGCATTTTACTTTGATTGGGTGTCTCCTTATGCCGATAGTATGAGGGAAGTTGAATGGGAGCACCTAAATGGCCTCCTCTGGGAAACCTGCTGCAACTACAGAATGTGATTCTGTTATGTTGACTGTAGTGTGACGCAATTTAATAGAAGGAAGTTACTATAATTGTTTACCATATATTTCCTTCCAGTTTTCATACAAAGAATGGACGGAGTGCTTGTGCAAATCCAGAGGAGCGCTGGGTGAAGAGACATCTTCTTTGGCTGAGGTAAGAATAGTTTAAAACCGATTAGCCTGGTCAAAACAGAATGTATCTGAGTATCCACTTACAGTAACAGAGCTATAGTCTTGCTGGCATTGAGCAAGTATGCAGAAGTAGAATACACTTCTGAAAATGTGAATCCTTCTTTCTTCTGCTGGACCTGGGTGAAAAATTGTTAAGCCCTCATAATGCTAGGCATAGGGATAGAAGCTTCATATACCAGCTTTTCCCACCTGAGATATTCTGTCATTGATAGCAAGAACTGTATTGGGGGAGAGGAATCCAAAATTCACTCTACGGCTGAAGTGATCCCTCAATTCTTATTCATGTGTTCTCATTGTTTTTTATAGCCAGAAACTCAAGAAGATGTCACAGTAATGTGGGGTTTGAAATGAAACAAGACACAAAGGCGACTACAGAACCTAAACTAGGTTGGAATCGTCTCTTTGTACACGGTGTGTGCTTACTGACCATTATTCCTGGATTCTTTGGAACCATTGAACTACTGAAGTTGATTCATATTGCATCTTTCAGTTGCTTGACTTGAGCATTTTTGTTAAAGTTGCTTTTTTCTTCTGTCAATATACAATATTTGATTACTGTGTAAAGAAGAAAACGGTCTTATACTGTTACTAGGGGGCTGCGCCCTCTTCTTGCTATGCTCTCCTATTCTCCTCTCTGGCTGCTTTCGCGGCCAGAAAGCGTGAGAGCATGATTACGTGATGATGTAATTCTGTTGCCCAGCAGGAACATTCTGTCATCCAGCAGGAAAAACGTTTTTATATAGAAAGATACAAAATACATGCCCTATGTGGTTTAGAGCATTTGGATGTCATTTGTGCTATTTAGCATAAGTAAAATAGATAATTTATTCTATTTATTTGTTAAATCTTAGGCACTTTTTTTGTGCCAAAGCTGTTCCCTTTAGTTTTAAGTAATGTGATCAACAACAAATGGATTAAATATGTTGGACTGTTGTAAAAACATGTGCTTGAGAGAATATGGAGTTTATGGAAACTTTAAAAATTACAATAAAAATCTAAAACGAGACTTGCATGAACTTGTTTTATTGGCAATGTATTATACACCCTGGAACTCAGGACCTTGTGTTCCAGAACAGCCAGACCAGACCATTCTTTATCTCTCCTACATCAGGAAATGACAATGGAAGCCTCTTTTGTTTCATTCTTCATTTGCATTAGGGAGGTTGTAGACATCATGGTGTATATGAATTCCCCTCACCTTCTGCAAAGAAAAAAAAAAGCAGCTATCTACTGTATATTCATTTGTGACAAGCTGTTCTTCGTCCAATCTTGCCTGAGTAAAATTAGAGTTCTTCTACAGGTTCATAAATATGTTTAGGTGGGGGGGAAAAAGCCACTACATGGATGGTGACTACATCTGTCTTTGCTTCCTGATAATGTAATGGAAAAGCCACACCTCTTGAGCAGGCTCTGAAATCCACACCAACCAAACATCTAAAAGCTTATGTAACTAGTTAATTTTTAGTCTAAGCAGCAGCTTTTCACAACTGACTCTCTAGGAAGTACCAGGCTTTGATCCACCAAAGACATAAGCTCATATGTTACTTCATACACATAAGCAATCCCACTAACCTCTGCCTAGGACCTTCCCCTGCTCCCTCCTGGCTGGCTTTCCTGATATTGTGTGTGTGTTTTAAAAGCAATTCATGCATCTTCACAGATCTGTCTCATGGCTTATTTGCTGGATAGGGGTGGATGGCAGGAGATTGACAAGGAACACACTTTGCAGAGTGTTCCTCTTGTTTAGCTCACTCTCACAGGTTTGCCATGCTGCTTACAGGAAGACACCCATGTACCATTCTGGGGCTTCAGCAAGGGCTGCAGTTATTGAATGAGTATTCAGCCTGTTGTATGCTGACACGAGCCACATTCAGTGATTTATTTTGAGATAACATTATAAGCACCTTCCTTGGACTCTGAGCACATTCATAATGCTTAAACTAATACTGCCATTAATTAGAGCCATAAGCTTGAGTAAGAATGGTTGTGTAAACAATGCCTGTATGTCTATAACAGGCCTTGATGGCAGCCTCTGTTAAGCTATCAGTGGTGGGATACTTGTTCCCAAGCTTGGAAACTGTTTTAAAGAGAAAGTCCAGTTGATACCTGTAGCAAATTCCCACTGAACCCAGTAGAATCACAAGATGCAGGAATTGGTGGGTGAAGCTATAGCCTGCTGTAATACAAAGACTTCCTCTAATTCAATCTTTTTAGAAACTAGAAAAGATTATCACAATGGTCCCTTATAGCTATAAAATGAATCTGACCATGATCTGGTCCTAACTTACTACTACTAAGAAACCCATCTTCACTGTTGATTTTGAATTTTTGGTTTACTTAGAGATCTTATGATTTTTTTCCTTCATTATATTTTTTGCTTCATTATATTTCTACTTCATTTTTAATTAAGTCTTATCTGAACTTGCTGTCTAAACTTTCCCTTTCTGTTTCCTTTGCTTAATTTAACCACTGTTTCATTTCCCTATCTCTGTCCTCTGCTTCTCCAACTGCTAATCTTTCATCTCAATCAGGTCCCCCCCAAATAGCAATCCTTCTCCCTGAATTTCAGGCTTCTGACCTAAATGTCGCCTTAGAGATTCCTTTATTTAAACAACCAGAAGCAGCTGGTGGCAGTTTGACACTTCTCCAAGTGTGTCATTGGCCATTACCCTTTTATTAAAGCTCCTTAGCCAGATTGCAGTTCCCATTACAGTGGCTTTATCCAAGCCTATTTGACACTTTCAGATTCAGTTTCATGGGATTTTACTAAAATCCAAATATGTCACCACAAGTATTGATGGCTGTTTTCTTTACATATGTTTTTAAATGGCTCCCAAGTATAGCTGGAAAGGTACACTAGCCAAATGGATACATTTTAATCCCAAAATTAATTTTGTGATTCTAAAGGAGCTTGTATCCAAGGAAGGGAACTACAATTCCTGGTTGTCCCCTTAGCCCTTCTCTCAGTTACTGATACATTTGGGTATTACTTTTACTGAACATTCTCATACTAATATTATCTATTTTAGTCTGTAGAGGTTCTTATAGTGCCTGCATCGCTAGAGTAGTGCGTTCAGTGTTGTAACTGACATTGGCATAGGTAGATTTGTTTTCTCTCTCATTGCTGCATGCCCACCCCAATGGAGAGCTGAGAGAAGCTTCTTTTAAATATAATTATGGAGGCCATCCCAATGTAGGACTTAAACCAGGGCTACTAGAACTGTGTTTAAGAATCATGAGGAGTGAGATATTGCACTTTTTTTTTCCAGGATAGGGACAGTATCTTCATATGTGTTTGTATAGCACCTAGTACAATGGGACCTCACTCTGGACCAGTGTCTCTAGGTGCTCCTGTAGCTGTACAAATCATAAATAGAAGCTATAGGTGCTGAACTTTTCAAAGAAAACAAGCTATTTGGTAGCCCACATATGGTGCTAGGTCCATACCTTTAGGCACCTCAGCTGCAGCCTAGTACTGCTTGATGGTGGTGAGGAAAGAGGAATGGCTGCCCATTGTGTTGGTTGTCATCCTGGCCCCACCTCTGGAATAAAGCCCAGTTTGTCAGGGTTGCTTTAATTAAGTAGCAGGGGATTGGCAGCTCCATACAGCAGCAATACTCAATGAGTTTTTAAATGGGTTTTAGGGCTGTTTTATTCCATTGGAACTAAAAGCTCCCAATGGGTTTGTTGGAGTGATTTTAATTGGACAGAATAACCAGGACTCCATTTTGGAAGAAGCCGACTCCATCTTGAATCACTGCCTCCATTGTGAACTTTAAGAGGACAGTTTGGGGTAAACAAGTACTGGTTTGGACTGGCTTTTCCTGCCAAAAGGACAGGTTGGCTGCATTTACCTCAGAAGTTGGGCACAGCTGGTACTATCAATCACTCTGCTTTCCCTCCACAAGATGCATATAAGCACTGCCCCCTCCAGGGACAGTGTGGCTTACTCTCCTCAACCATCAGCAGAGAAGGTGCTCGGACTCCTGTGGTGCTTCTCCTTATCCACCCATAGTGAAGGCTTGGGAAGGATATTTGGGGGTACACCAAATAGGGTCTGTTGTAACCTTAAGAGCCACCGAGACAACATTTCTTCAGCCCTTATCCGTGGTGAAGACCCGGAAATGTGGTGAGCAGGAGAAAGCACCCTAAGGGACCAGTGAAGTTTCTGCACTACCAGTAGCGAAGGCTCAGGACTGATAGCAGAGACTGTATCACTGATCCTCCTTTAACATCTGTGACATCAAAGCCATCTACGAGGGATCGCCCTAGCACTCCTCCCTGAGAGCTCTAAATCAGCTCAAGAGTAGTAGGTCCTAAGCCTCTCCTTCTCTCAGCTACCATAGCCATTACGGACTGTAAGGTTTACTTACCTTTGTTATTGGGATCTTTCCTGTCTTCTTTCTTTCAGCGGGTGTGGGTTGGTTTTACAATACTGAACATTTGGGGGTTATTGTTATTTCTGTTTATGCTGTGTTCCAAATTTTACAATATATTGGTTAAACTAATTTCATAGACTATCATTATTGGGTTAAGATCTCGCCGGTGACTGAGATACGGCATATCAGGGGAACCTCACTTCTGGGGCAGAGATATTTACCATCTCTCAGATCCAAAGGGCAGCTAAATTATTCACAATTAATAGTGTTGCTGAGTCTCTGGTAACAGGTTAATCCCATCTTCCTTATTTTTAGCATGTAGCCCAGCCGTGGCCAATCCGAGGCTCGTGAGCCACATGCGACTCTTCCGCCGCCCCCGGGTGCGGTTCATGAAGCCCCCCCCCATAGCTCATAAGCCTCCCCCACGCTCCCAAAAACGGCCCTTTCCTCCCAGCTGGGAGGCCATCCAGCGCGGCCATGAAAGATGCAGAATTAAAGATGGTGGCAGGAGCCTGCTGTGGCCAAAATGCCTCAAAACGCATTTAAATGCATTTTCTTAAAGGGGCATAGCTTTTTTTTGTGTGTGCGACCAAACGTGCCCGGGGGCTCCTTTTAAAGGGGCAGCCCTTTTTTTTTTTTTTTTTAAACTTTGCCCCAGCTCTTCATGCTGGATCCACTGCTATCTTGGCTCTTTGCCATCCCTGATGTAGCCTAACTAGCCACATTTACTCCTGGAGGTCAGATTAGGTAAAATGAGCACCCCGTGCAGAGCCCTAGCCCTTGCTATTATGGGGGTAAGACAAGCCGAAGAAGATGCCAACAGTGATACTTGGAACTTTATAGGGAGTAGGGTTGCCGATTAATCAGTTAACTCATGTGATGAACTCAAAACATTAATTGGGATTAAAAAATAATTGATTAATCACACTGTAAAACAGAATACCAATTGAAATGTATTAAATATTTTGGATGTTTTTGTACACTTTCAAATATATCAATTTCTGTTACAACACTGAATACAATCTGTACAGTGCTCACTTACTATTTTTACAATACAAATATTTGAAATAAATATCTTTTCACCTCATGCAAGTACTGTAGTGTCAACTTTATTGTGAAAATGCAACTTAAAAATGCGTGTCTTTTGTTTCATAACTTCACTCAAACTAAACAATGTAAAATTTTAGCACCTACAAGTCCACTCAGTCCTACTTCTTGTTCAGTCAATTGCTCAAACAGGTTGGTTACAATTTGCAGGATATAATAATCCTTCCCACTTTTTATTTACAATGTCATCTGAAACCGAAAAGTTGTGTTCACATGGCACTTTTGAAGCTCGAGTTGCAAAGTATTTAGATGCCAGATATGTTAAAAGTTCATAAGCCCCTTCATGCTTTTGCTACCATTCCAGAGGACATGATTCAATGCTGATGATGCTTGTTTAAATTTGTGATTGAACTTCTTCGGGAGGAATTATGTCTCCTGTTCTGTTTTACCCACATTTGGCCATATATTTCATGTGACACTAGTCTTGGATGATGATCCAGGATGTGTTTGTTTTAAGAAGACTTTCACAGCAGATTTGACAAAATACAAAGAAGTTTACACTGTGAGATTTCTAAAAATAGCTACAGCACTCAATCTACCTTTTTAAAGAAATTGAAGTGCTCTCCAAAATTTGAGAGGGGCGAGATGTGGGGCATACTTTCAGAAGTCTTAATAAGCAAAACTATGATGCAGAAGCTACAGAACTGAACCACCAAAAAAAAGAAAATCAATCTTCTATTGGCAGCATCTGACTCAGATGATTAAAATGAACATGCATTAGTCTGCTCCTCTTTAGGATCTTTATAGAGTAGAACTCCTCATCAGCATGGATACACATCCTCTGGAATGGTGGTTGAATCATGATAGGACCCAGGAATCTTTAGCACATCTGGCCGATAAATATCTTGCAACACTAGCAACAACAGTGCCATGCACAAACACTTGTTTTCAATTTCAAGTGACATTGTAAATAAGAAGCGGGCAACATTATCTCCTGCAAATTGTAACCAACCTGTTTGTCTGAGCGATTGGCTGAACAAGTAGGTCTGGGTGGACCTGTAAGCTCTAAATTTTTACATGGCTTTATTTTTGAATGCAGTTATTTTTGTATATAATTCTGCATTTGTAAGTTCAACTTTCACAATAAAAAGATTGCATGACAGTACTTGTACTAGATGAATTGAAAACACTGTTTTCTTTGGGGTTTTACAATGCAAAGACATAGATTCTGACCCATGTTCAACCCCAGATATAGCCCGATCAGCTTAGACAGAAAGAATGAATCCAGAACAAATTGGCACAGATGTGTTCGGGGAGGGTTACTGGGAGAAGTATGTTTTGAGAGGATTTGAATGAAGAAGGGGAGACTATTTGGTGCCTGGGACCGAGTACCAAATATAAAGAGTGGCCAGATATGAAGGCCCAGAGGCCAGCATCAGGAAGAAGTGCCTTGGGGTGGGGCGATTAGAAAGAAGGCTTGGGAGGAAGGATGGGCAGCCAGAAGGGGGAAAGGAGAAATGAGAGGAGGGATGTTGGTGGGGGAGGGTTGCATAGTGCCTTGGTGGGGAGGGAAAAACCTGTGAGTTTTCTGCGGAGGAGAAGAGGAGTCCAGGGAAAGGCATTCAAAGCAGTGGTGACATGAGTTGCGCGCAAACTGGTCTGTAAAAATTTAGCAAACCGACTATTAGGTCATTTCAGTGTGGGTTCTCTGTCTCGCCTACTGTTGCTCGTGGTCACACCTCCACAAGGGTTCAGGTTCTTCACCCACATAACCATGAGCTCATAGGGTTTTTTTGTATTTCCTTTTTCCTTTTTCAATTGAAATTGCTTTCTATGGTTATCGGAGGGAAGAAAAAAGTCCCCTGAGAGTTGATACCTCTGACAACATTGTGAAGCAGGTTAACCAGCCAAAAAGAACAGGTGAAGGAAATACCCTGTGAAAGGCAAACGGAACACACCCTTATATGACTTTCCGGAGATCATGAGCAGACGTTATAAGCCGGTTGTCCGTGGCCAAAGCAATCAGAGCGAAGCAGCTGATTTTCTGATATACCTGAAGTGAAGCTTTAAGGGAACTCACCTATTGAACTGAAAATGACCAGCTTTAACAGGATGAGCTTTATCCTGGCTTCTTTGCTGGGGCTGCTGTGCCTCTTCTGCACTTCTGAGGGTGAGTCATGTTTGTTTTTGGGCCACAGACATAAATACCCATAGAGAGTATGATAATTCTATTGAATAACCTGAGCTTGGAGGGCAGCAGCAGGTCTCCTAGGGCACTACACTACTGTGCAGGACGTTCTCCCCTCCTGTCTTTAATTTAATTTTGTAATTAATTCATTTCTCTTATAAAGTGCCAGAGAACAGATGTAGTATGAATCCTGGCTGTGCAAGCTTTTCAGCCAAACTCAACCCTCCTCTGGACATCACCTCTTGGATAGCTCAGTCTCTGTGCATAGCTAGTTCTAACTGCCGCTGCTCACAATGCCAGCTTAGGTGTCAGTACTGAACACTGAGGGGTTATTTGCTGCTATTTTTATTTTTAAATCTTGTCATGGTGAACGCAACTATTGCTACAGATCTGGCTTAAACCCCTTCACGGAGGCGATTACATATCTTTAGTTTGAGGGCTTTGTCCCATGTACAGGATGAGAATTTCACTCATTTGCAACACATATTCCCCTATTCCAGCCCAAAGCAATCAGGACTGCTGCCTTTCCTACATGAGAAGTGAGCTGCCTCGTCGGGTCATCACTGGCTACATGGAGCAGCTATCAAATGAAGTCTGTGACATCAGTGCTATTATGTAAGTTACTAACTGAAAGAGCTTTAGTTGCAATGGGCCACTAACTATACTTACATTACAGGACTTAGCCTTTGAACCTATACTAGATGAAGGGAGAAATGGCTTTAAACATCAGAAATAAATTGTATTTCCTCATTTGGATCTATGAAATATAATCCCATAGAATTCATTTAAAGTAGCAATAACTTTTATGCCTGTAGGACATAAATATCAGGAAATTGCTTGACTCACATTCTTACACAGTATGCTTTACATGTAAGTCCCGCATGTTTTGAAATGCTAGGCGAAGGTACAGACTGTGGCAAAGGTACTGCATGTTGGCAGTATGAGACCTGCTTCATATTACTGGAGCATGAATGTCTGTGCAACAGTGATCATTATTCTGAACTGTCTTTCATGGTTAAATGAAAATCTTCTACCTGTACTTTGGAGTGGAGCATCTATATTATTCATTTTGTTCTACTGAATTAGAATTCTGTGGAATGCAGCTTTTTATGGCTCAGTTGCAGCACCTTATTGTAATTATCTCCCTATCTTTCCTTCCAGTTTCCACACAAAGAATGGGTTGAAAGCATGTGCAAATCCAGAAGACGACTGGGTGAAGAAGCGTCTTCTTTGGCTGAGGTAGAAATGCTTTCAAATCTCTTAGCCTGGCTAGAACCGAGTGTGACTGAGTATCCGCTGACAGTGGCAGATCTAAGCTCTTACAGAGGAGGGGGTGTGGCTGGCATGGCTGGGCACTTTTAAAACATTTTTTGTCTTGTCTTGTTTTTCTTGTCCAGAGGTGAAGGGGGTGTTGGGAGCATGTTTAGTTGAGGACCTGATAGGGTGAAAAGGGAGATGGGTGTTCCATTTGCCCCTCGTCCCAAATAAGATAATGCCTTAGGTTGCAAATACAGTAATGGAGAAGAGAAATGCCCATTTCATACCTTTAACCAAGCTTGTTGCTGATGTAAATTCATGCAAGTGAGTGAGTGCTGTGGAGTGGCACCTGTTTACACTTGCAATACATTTGGCCCTCTGACTAAAGTAGAAACTGAAGCTTATCCATCCTTTTTTTTCTATATTTTTACAGCAAAAAGCTCAAGAAGATGTCAATGTAAGACCGTTTCTGAAATGGAACTAGGTTCTGCAGCCCACCATCTTATCTAACCTAAGTTAGAATCTTTTTGTTGTACACTGTTGTGTGCTTGCTATCTACTTATTGCTGACTTCTTTGGAACCGTTGACCTACAGAAATTGATTCATATTGCATCAATTGTTTGCTTGAATTAAGCACTATGTAAAAGTTTTTGTTTTCTTTGCTGCCATATATATTACTTGTTTAATTACTGTGTTAAATAGAATATGTTATCCATGTACTGTGTGGGTACTGTGTGCCCTACTGTGTTTAGTGTACTGTATATTTGTAGCTAATAGCATAAATAAAAGATGGCATTCTGTTCATGTCTTTTTTTTTTTTTTTCTTATCTAAAAGCTTTCCCCTAAATTTCTAGTGGTGTTGAAAAGTAGCCTAGGCCAAAGTGAATATAAAGATAGCAGATGAAACTTAAGTATTGTGTGCTTAAAATGCAAAGGTTTGAGGGGGAAAACATGGAGATTATGAATGTGCTAATATAACATTGCATTAACCATCACCCCAAAAGTTACCATATTTGATTTGTAGCACAAAAGTTCAGGAATAGGAAGCGCAGCAGACTGCTATATGCACTATGTACAGGGAAGCTAAGCTGTGACTAGCCATGGAAAGAGAGTTGCTTCTCCAACACAGGAGTGCTTGTTGAAGATCAGTGGGGTGGAGGAGTGCAAGAGGATTTTCTGTGATGTTGCCACGAGTCCCCAATTAAGTATGTTCATCTCCCTATACAATCTAATTGACTAGTTCAATAAAGAGTCCAACCTTCTTTTCCCTATGCAGAAAAACAATACATAATGTCATATGAACTACTCAGGTCACCCCAGAGCACTAGTAAAGGCTTAAAAGATGCTATTGGTGAAGCTGTTCATAAAGCTTCGCTGTTTCTGTGTTGCCAAGGCATGATTTTGAGTCTCTCAATATTTGGTACATTTCTTAAAGCCCTAGTCCCTGGAGTCCTTTGATTAAATGAGAATCTCATTTCATATTGTTTAAAAAGTGATTTTCTAGCCTCACGGTTACAGAGAAAAGCTTGCAAACATGACTTAAAGCCAAAAGGCCAATAAAAAGAACCCTCCATTTATTATTTTTAAGCTAATCTCATTACTTTGGGAGACTCATGATAGTTGAACACTTGAAGTTAACATTTACTGCAGCTCCAAGGTTATGTCCCTAAAATGGAAAAAATTGCAATGGACACCACTTGCAGTGATAAGGTATGATGACTGGAATTACCAGGTACAATAGACCCTCAGAGTTATGAACACAGAGCTCATTCAGAACTGAACGTACAAAATCAGGTGATAGTGGAGGTTTTTACCCCTCTCCCCCAAAAAGTAAATATAGCACAGTGCTGTGTAAAAGTTAACTACCAAAAAAAAAAAAAAAAAAAAAGCAGAATGTTAACTATGCATAGTAAAGCTTCAAGACTGTATTAAGTCAATGTTTAGTTGTAAACTTTTGAAAGGACAACCGTAATGTTCAGAGAGACAAACATTTCAGAGTTATGAGCAACCTCCAATCCTGAGGTGTTTCTAACTCGAAGGTCTACTGTAGTCTAAGTATTGCAGTCCTAGTTCATGCGTAGTTTTGCCTATTTTTCCCTTCTCCATGACAACAAATATTAGAGGAGAATTGCCTCTTGATGGTGTGGGAGACTGATCAGATATCACGGTAACTGAGCCTATGATAGACGCATATATAGCCTTAATTACAGGACACTGACTCCTAGCCTTTGTAAGAGTGAAGAGATTAGTTAATACACCATGAACACCACTAGATACTATTTAGTTTAAAGCATGCACTGAAATGAGTTTAACAAACATAGCACATGTGCCCTTAATACTGTCCAGGGCCTTTAGGCATTCATGTAATACAAATTATAATCTCTTCCATAGTGAAGTAGTGCCTGCCTTAAAGCCGTGAGACAACAAAGTCCTTGTCTGTTGTGTACAATACTTAATTTCAAATCTCTTCATTCACTTTTGGAGATAGAGAGAAAAGTAAAAATGTGGTTAAATTCCTAATTAAATTCTGAAATGAACAACTTGTGAACTGTGCTCAAGTGTGCTGATGGAGACAGTAGAGACACAGGCCATCAAATATACAATAACTGTTCAAGTGAAAGCAGATGTATGTGGTGCCTTGATAAAGTTGTCACCATCCATCCAGCAATGACATCTTTGCAACACTGTAAGATAGGTATAAGTCTAGTGAAATTACCTATACAGTGGTAGGAATGGTGAAATAGGAATCTGAAAGACATAGCAAGAGAAAGTCCTGCATCAGGAGTACAGAAGATACTAAGTTGGTAAATGTCACTGCTCACTCAAATTTGGCAGGACTGGTTGCAGTAGGAATAGTTTTGATAGAGCAGGACGTCAGAAACAGAAATCAAAATGGTCATGCAAATGTTTGCTCTGCATAGCTCTAGAAGTGCCTGCTTGAGCATGCTAAGCTCTGGTTGTAACAAATTTCGCCAAAGCTGGAGCTGGTTAGAAAACAATCTCTGTTCTATGGGGAAATTCTGACATTGATTTAATTCCAAAACAGAACAAAAAAGTCAAACTTTCATAATTTCTCACAGGACAGAAATTCTGATTAATTTTGATTCAAAGACATTGAAATATTTTGTTTTAATAATGTTTGAATTATTTTGTATCGATAATGTAAAAATCTATAGAAATTATACAAAGTATCTATGTGCATAATCCAGTACAATTAATATTTTAATATATTGCAAAAGTCTGTGACATCTATCAAAATGATACTTAAACAAAATGAGTCAAAAATATTTTTGTTTTTCCTTTTTCTTATTGAAAATTTCATTGGAATTGCCACATCCCCATTTTGATTTCAACAAAACTGCATTTTCAGGTAGAAAACTATTTTGCTGAAACTTTTTTGACCTTTCATGACTCAAATAGCTGTGGTGCCCTTCACAAGGGGTCTGCGATTCTCATACCACCAATGCCTATGTAGGCAAAATACCCAGCATGCATAATAACCATTTATTTTCCTTATTAAAAGGGCTGTCATCGTCCAGGCTTGGGCCTACACAGGCTCCAACCATAGAATGGCTGAGCAAAGATGCTACAGCTCCTCGTGACGTGGGTCAGCCTTGCTATCCTGAGTGTGTATCACAGAACTCCCCTCGAGCAGGGGTCTTCATTCCTTTCTGATTTGGACCACAGAAGGAACAACGAAGGAAGCAATAAATTGTCACAGGAGGAGGTAAGTTGTGTATTTTATTGATAGTTTAGAGCCTTCTCTGTTTCTTGCTCCTCTGCTCAGCAGCCAGGTAGTATTAAGAGAGGGAAGAAAGCTTCCCTATACAAAAGCATCTAGAAGGGGAAGCCACCTGAGAAACCAGTGAAAGAGGGAGGGAACTAGGAATGTGTTGAACTAATCTGACTGGTTGGAGAAGGGAGAACAGGTGTCCAGGGCTAGAGGATGTGGGGAACACCATGATGATCTTTTCAGGGGACTATCGCTAGCCCATATTAATTGCATACCACATGTACCCATTCACATGCACAGAAGCTGGTTATGGGTTTTTGTACACAAAGGGAAAAAATGTATTTTCAGAATTACTTATTTGAAGAAACAACAACACATAAAAAACAAAAGTTGAGTTTCCAGAATAGAGTACAATTTGTCTCCTGTATAACATGCTATCAAAATGGCAACTACCTATCCAGGTAACAGACTCGTAGAAAATGTAAGGTGCATTATGCAGAAATACAACTGTTAATTACATAGCTACATACATTGCAGGATGTAGCCATGATTAACATAACTGAAATATGAACAGACTCCTCAGAAAACTTCCTGAATCTCTGATAAGGCACAAGGGAAGTGTTTGTGTGGGTGCATTACAGGGCAGTAGAAGTGGGGAATTCCATTCCCAAACAAATGGACCCTATAAATGACCTAGGACAAAACTCCCTCTGGCTATTTCAGTTAACAAGGCAGATGTACGGAAGTGGCATTATGCAATCGTTCTGAATTCATATGGGAGGGGACAACATACAGGTCAGAAGAAAGCGGATGGCTCATCACATTCTTCCATTAGGGCTACTAAAACCCCCATAGAAAAAGCTCTTTATACCCATGACTAACAGCAGAAATAGGAAGTGGCTTTTTGAAATCTTCCTCTTGCTCAATTTACCCTTGGGATTTTATGATTTAGTTCAGAATACCACACAGTGACCTACTTGAAAGCAAGTGGGTCACAATACAACTTTAAATCAGGAAACCTAAAAACCACCCTCCTCTTCAAGCTGGGTTACGTTTGAGTAAGAAACACTTTCTTATTTATTCTTTCCCCTTAGAGTTACACTTCAGCTTAAGTACACACACGTTTTTGGAACATGAACTGAACTGGCAGAGAGCTGAAGAAGTAGAGAAGGCCTCTGGGGGATATTGCTCATTGTAGTTGTATTATTTTCCCTCTTCCAATCAAATTCAATTGTTCTCATTGCTCTGGATGTGTTTATTGCAACCTTTCAAAGGTTTTTAAATACTGAATGGTGACAAGGTTTATCAAGCTTTTGCCTTTCCTGAAGCACTGACATAGGCCAAAGTGCAAAAGCTGTGCACAAGAAGTTAATCTTGCATGCTGATAATGTCAATACTTTTGATCTCTCTTCATAAGAGTTGATTGCTCCTCCATAGATTGAAAATAGCTCAAGGTTGTCTGAGAGGTGCACACCTCCTTCCAATACAGGTATTTTAAATTCTGTACAGTGTAAGTGGGTCTTTGAAAACTAGCTTTATATACCAGGAGGCTCTCTGCAGACACTAAAAACCTTGTGGGCCTTGTGTTTCTGATGAAAGTTCTCCTAAAGCTGCACATTAGTTGGCTGTTGCCCTTCGTCCCACAGGTGGCTGCATTTTTGTTATGCTATATCCATACAATACAGTCCCCAATGCAAACTTCAGTTAACTGAGTAGGTCCAGCCCATGCAGTACTGGTGAAGGTGTTCCTTGTTAGGGTTCTGTTAGTTACTAATGTTTGTTTTGTTTGTTATTTATGTTTTCCCAGACAAATCTAGGCCCTGATGTGACACATCAATGATTCTATCTAGCTAATCTCCCTGAATCCTGACTGATAAGATTTTAGAATGCAGTATCAATGGCACTGTACCCTTTGCTAACTTTTGTATAGATATATGTCCCATGTATCTTGAAACAAGCATATTTCTCAAGAAAAACACACATAGGCCTTGGAAGTAGGGATGTGGGAAGTGCTGCAGCACTCCCAGGTTTAGCACCCAGCTTCCCTGTGTCTGGGGGCTGGCTTGCTGCGCCCCGCCCTGCCAGCCCTGCCCCCATGGGATCCACAGCCTGCCAGCCCTGGAGGCTCTGCTGCCACCTGGGGTCTTGCCACCAGCCTGGGGTTCTGCTCCTGGCTGGTGGCAAGGGGCTCAGTAGTTGCTCACAGGTGTGACTACTCTGTGGGCAGTGATGGATTAGGGTTGCCAACTCTCCCGGACCATATGCCTGCTCCCACACAGGGCCGGCTTTAGGAAGTGCGGGGCCCAATTCGAACAATTTTGATGGGGCCCCGCAGCAATTTTGGTTGAGCAAAAAAAATAAAGCACACAAAAGTTTCAACGGGGGCCCCCAGGAATTTTTTTGATTGAGAAGAAACCAGCACAAAAATTCCCCCGCCAACACACACACACACCCTCCCGCGGCACAGGAAACCCCCACGCTAAACTCACACCTCCTGTGGCGCAGGCAGCCAACGCACTCCTCCTCCAGGGCCGGCAGGGGCAGCAGATTTGTATAATTTTTGGTGGTGCCCCATTAGCCACACCTCCTGACCCCCGTTAACTACGCCCCAACCTCCATTAGCCACACCTCTGACCCCCATTAGCCACGCCCCGACCCCCATTAGCCACACCCCCTGACCCACATTAACCACGGCCTGACCCCCATTAGCCACACCCCTTGACCCCCATTAACCAGGCCTCTGGAGGTAACACCCTCAGGGCAAGATGGACACATGACCAGAAGTAAAAGGTGTCATGTCACCCCTCTCGAAGGACTTTTCCCACCATCCTCCTACCAACAGGGATTAGTTTGGCCCCACCAAACCCCTCATGCAACTATCCTGCATTGCATTAACCCAATGTGTGTGACATTAACTCGGGGGCAGAGAGGCTGGGGGAAGTGTTCCCTCTAAGGCTATGTCTACACTCGCGGCTTCTTGTGCAAGTACAGCCGTTCTTGCGCAAGAACCCACAGAGCAGCCACACTGCCCGCCTGCTCTTGCGCAAGGAAATTTACAGTATGGCGTGGTAAGAGAGGGTGTCTTGCGCAAGAGCTACGCTCTTTTCTAACAGGTGTAAGCTCTCTTGCACAAGAGGGCAGTGTGGAAGCTCGGCAGGGATTTCTTGTGCAAGAAACCCCTATGGTTAAAATGGCCATCGGAGCTTTCTTGTGCAAGAGAGCGTCCACACTGCCATGGATGCTCTTGTACAAAAGCACAGCTCGCACATGGCAGTGTGGACGTGTTCTTGCGCAAGACTTCTTGCACAAGAACCCTTGCACAAGATGTTCTTGCACAAGAAGCTGCCAGTGTAGACATAGCCCAAGAGTTTCCTCCCACGAGCAGAATGGATTTTGTGTTGTGCACCTGTACTGAGTTCATGTGGCTTGTTTGGAGGTGCCACTGTGGCACCCAAGTTATTAATATTTTATAAACCTTTACCTTTTCTCTCTGCTGCCGTGTCTCCTCCCCTTGCTCCATCAGCTCCCCTGGTGCCTGCTGCCCCCAAACTCCTCACCCTCCTCTGCTGTCCTGACTCCTGCCCTTCTCACTGCCCTCAGCCCTCCTGCAACCTGCCCCCCTCCACCAGCCCTTCTCTCCCCCCTGTGCCCACTCCTCCAGTAGCCCCACTCTGATCATTTAAGCTAACCAACCCTCCTCATCCCCTCTCCTAAAACCTCCCTCTACATACCTGCCCTGCCTCTCTCCTCTGGTGCTGGTCCCTCCCCTGCAGGTGTCTGCCCTTCTGCTTCACCCCAGAATCCCTGGCACCTGCACCTTCCCAGCCCTGCACCCTCCTGGTGCCTCCCCTTCCCTCACTGCCCCTGCCCCCTTTGCCCTCTTTTTCCCTGATGCCCACCCCTCACCACCCTCTGCCCCGTTCCCCTCCTGCCCCTCTGTGCCCTCACACATGACTTGCTCCATCCCCACCTTTCTCATGCCCACCCCTTCTTTCAATCCTTCTCCCAGCACCTCCCCTTCCCCTCTAGCCCCAATACCCTTCCCCTCTCCTCTCCTCTCCCAGCATCACCCTGTCCCCCCTCCCACTGACACCTGCCCGCCTGCCCTTTTCCTCATTGTCTGCACTTGGCCCCTGGCATTTGTCTCTCCTTCACCCTGTCTCTTGGTGCCTTCCTCTTTCTTCCCCCTCCCCTCTGCACAAGCCCCTTCCTCTCTCACCCCTTTCCTCCCCCATACAAGCCCCTTCCTCTCCTCCTGCCCCCGCACAAGCCCCTTCCTCTCCCACCTCTCCCCCTCCACACAAGCCCCTTCCTCTCCCACCCCTTCCCCTCCCCTTGGCACAAGTCCCTTCCTCTCCCACCTCCCCTCCGCACAAGCCCCTTCCTCTCCCCCTCCTCCCCCTCCCCTTGGCACAAGTCCCTTCCTCTCCACCCCTCCCCTCCGCACAAGCCCCTTCCTCTCCCCTCCTCCCCGCACAAGCCCCTTCCTCTCCCACCCCTCCCCTTTGCACAAGCCCCTTCCTCTCCCACCACTTCCCTCCCACTCCCCACAAGCCTCTTCCTCTCCCACCCCCTCCCCCTAGTTTTCCCCCTCCGCTACCTTCTGCCTTCTACTTTGCGGGGCCGGAGTCTGCGCTCGGGCCCCGGACTCCGAACCCGGAGCTAGGCCATGGGGCACTGAGGAGTTTTAAAGTCCTGGGCTGCGACGTCACGTCACGCCCAGGCGTCCTCCCCCCTCACCTGCAAATGTTGCGCATGGCAGCAGCCGGCGAAGGGGAGCCGCACTGAGAGCCACGCACGGCAGGGACAGGACGGGGCCGAGGGGAAGAATGCGCGGGGGGGCCGGCAGGTGGGGGCCGGGGCCTGCTCCAGGCAGGGCTGGGGGAGAGACCCAGCTCCACATATTGCTGGAGCAGGGCCCCCGGCTCTGAATATTAACTCGCCGCCCATGGCGCCCGGCACACTTCCAGGTTCAGGGAGCAGGGCCGCTTTAGGCGCGGGGCCCGATTCGGGGGAATTGGGCGAATCGGCCTAAGGCCAGCCCTGCTCCCACAAATGGCTTCTGGTCAGTCTGTTCCAGGACAACTGTCAGAGGAGCATAAAACAGGTCTAAAGGGGGGTGTAACTCAGCTCCCCATCCACTCAGCACCACTGATAACACAGTAATAAGGTGCCAACAAAAAGAGGATGATTCAAAAAGGCCTGAGATGTTTGCCTTATATGATTTCAGTGGAGTGACAAGTACTCCTGATTGGCACCATTTAAAGAGAAGAATCAGGCCCTCAGTGTTAACACTGTAGGTGTCAATAAGGCTATATAAGTGGGTGTGGTGGGGAGCAGAATGGAAGGAGTTAATCTGGGAAACAATGTTGATAGCATGCTTATACTTCATATCATTGAGAATCCACATTTCTATCGGAAAGGATAGCAAAAATATTTAAATGTAAAAATGCAAACTTGGGTGGAATGCAACTGATAATAGAAAGGGATGCTGAGAACCTAGGGGACATAAGAGACTGTTCAAAGAAAGTTCTTTCTGTGCAGTCCTTTGGTAAGAGTTAATCGGAAGGAGACTGCTTCCGATAAATCTGAAGTGATTGTTTTCATTGAAATTATCTTCTTATCCATCCCACAATGAGTGACTTTCTCAGTACAAATAAGACAATGACAAAATTAAAAATAAGCAAACAAATCCAAACAAAAAGCAAGGAAACCTTGGGCACTTAGGTAAACCTGGAATTTACTATTGTAACATATTTCCTAGCTTTCATACACCAAAGGGCTGTCTTACAAGGATAAACTGCAGGGTGTTATATGGATGTTTTGAAAAATACGTGGGTTACTGACCTATATTATACTTAGGTTGACCTATTAGATTGCCCTTTTATGTGCTACTAGGAAGTGAGGACTCTTGTTCACTGGGCGAAGTCGTTTTGTGTAGATTACACTTATAGACAGTTCAAGAAATGAAATATATGTAATGGAATTTTTTATTAACGTGCTTGCAAAAGGGAAGTAAAAGAACAGTTTTAAATTTGTAGGATTTCAACTTCAAACATTATTAATTTTTTGAATAATTACCAATAATTTGGTGTACCATACATAGTATAATTGAATCAGAAACTTATGAAGTTTCCATTACTCTTTCTGTAACTAATATTAATTATTTTATGATTTGTAACAGTAAAATTTTTCTTTGCACTAAAATGACAGTTGAATAGGTGACTCAATTTTGATTTCATTAGCAAATATTTTTTATGAACTCTAATCAAAATAGTCATGACTTTTTCTGATGAAAAACAAAAATAATTATTTAAACCAGTGTTTCTCAAAGTGGTCCGCAGATCCACTCTGAGAGAGCTACTACAGGGCCGCTTTGGTTTGTTTACTTAACAACTCTGCAGCTACGGAGCCTTGTGGCTCATTGGCTGTTGTTTGCCATTTGAGCAACACTGATTTAAACCTTTCACCCTGTATATTCTGGTGTAAAAAGGAGTGCATTCGGCTAATTTGAGTGGCAGGATTATTTATCCAAAATTTGGTATCTGTAGGTAATCGTGAAGTATGACTTTATTTTGCACAAACAAATCCACAAATAAACAAACTCTTTAAAATATATTATAGATGACTTCTTAAAAGCAAAACATGCCCACTGTTTCCCTGTTAATGCTTTGACTTATTTCTGCATACAACTTTTATCAACTTTACCATAGAGCATCATTAGGGCCCTACAAAATTCACGGCCATGAAAAAAGTATAGTGGACTGGAAAATTTGGTCTCCCACCTAAGGATGTTAAATTGTGGTTATCTAACTAATTGTGTAGTTGATACAAAATGTATCGACTACATGACTAGTTGATAAGGACTGCTATGCAGAGCCGCAGCGGGGGTAGCTCCAAGAGCCACCTGTGCTGTTGCTCTGCATTTTAAATATAGTAAGAGCTGCTGGGTTCTTACTACATTTATAATGCAGAGACACAGAGTCGTGGACCAGCGTGAGCCTGGACTGCTCGGTCCTGCCTTGCACTGAGTCCAGCAGCCCCTGTTCGTGGCAGCCAGCCCCTGTTCAGCTGCAGGAGCAATCGCGGTGGCTAGGGCTGGCCATAGGCAGGAGCTGATGCTGGAGCAGCCCCTGCCCACAGCCAGCCCTGTTTGCTGTGAAAAGACTCCTGCCGGAGCAGCCTCTGCTCAAGGCGAGCCTCGCCTCCCCACTCCCTCTGCTTTTAAGCACCCCCAGCACCAGCTCCTGTTCCCCCCTTGCTGCTTTTCATAGATACTCCAGTTGACTATTCGCTTACATCCCTACTCCCACCGTGAGATCTGGTCTTTTGTGTGTTTTTGCCCTATATCAGTGGTTCTCAAAGTGTGGTCCGCGGACTACTAGTGATCTGCGATGATCTTGCAGGTTGGCCATGGGGTTGGAGTTCGCGCTTCCCTGCAGCAGGGAACCTGCACTAGTGCTCCAACCCTACGTCCAGGGCCGTTCTTAGCCACAGGCAGAATAGGCAGTTGCCTAGGGCATCATTATTTCTGGGGCACCACTCTGCTGGGATGGACGGGAAGCAGTGGGGCATGTGTAAGCAGGGGCTAAACTACTGCTTGCTATCAGCCAGCTAAAAGGAGAGAGCTGCCCTGTGGGTGGGTGTGCTCACTCCAATTGTTTAGCTCTGCAAGATTAACTGTTGATATGTAAATACAGCTCATGCCAGGAGGGGGAATGAATCTGAGGTGTGGTTATGTAAATCCAATTCAGCCAGAGCTGATGGAGGATCAGTGTTGGAATGTAATGTAGTGTATTGTAACTAATTTGGGGCTGTTGTGGGGGGTCACAAATCATGCCACCCCTAAATGTGGGAACTGTAAAATATGACACCAGTGCTTGCAGGAGACACACCATCATTGTAAGAGGTCTCAGAGGAACAAGCCTCCCCCCTGCCAGAGTTGAGTGAACTGGGTTGGGGGGGGGGGAGAACACGCCCAGGACGGCACTGTGCATGCGTTGCGCGCCCAGGGAGAGCACGGCGCATGCATCGCACGCCTGGGGTGGGGGGAGCACTGCGCATGTGCCGCGCGCCCGGGGCGGAGGGGGAGGGAAGCACTGCACGTGTTGTGCACCCGGGGCGGCACTGCGCATGCATCGTGCACCCGGGAGCGGGGCCCCCTTAGGTGCGGGGCCCCATTCTGGGGAATCGGCCAAATCGGCCTAAAGCCGGCCCTGATCCTAAGGACGGCCCTGCCCATGTCCCTCTGCCCACAAGACTGGAGCATCAGCACCAGCTTCCTGCTGCAGGGGGGAGGAGGGTGAGCCTCACAGGCAGGATCCGGCTTGTGGGGAAGGAAGCAGCCCCGCATGCCGCCACTCCCACTCCCACCCCACTCCCACTCCCCTTGGCTGGGGAAACGGGGCACAGGAAACTGCTCACCAAGCAGGGATGTTAAAAATTGTGTAATACAGTCATCACGTAACCGCTAAAAATCATAGCGGTTACAAAGGCCACGGGCTCACAGCGAAACCTCCCCAGGAGTAGAGCTGGCAGCCCCTGCCGGCCTGGCTCCAGGGGAGGAGGCTTTGCTGCCACAGTGAAACCACCTCGCTGGGAGCAGAGCTGGCAGCCCCTGCCCACCTTGCTCTCCGGGAGGAAGCGTTGCTGTCCCCCATTAGGCACGAGGAACCAAAAGGATCCTCTCCAACCGGTAACTTTCTTTCCGAGCAGTTGACGCAGCAGCCCACTGCACTGCCCCGCACTCCTTTCCGTGCCCAGCTGCGCTGGGGCAGAACAGAAAAGCCCTCACGGTCCAGCCCCCGGCGTCTCAACGCTACAGGAGCCACGGCCCGGCGGCGGCGCGTTGCCCCGTGTGTGCCCTACGAGGAGCAGCGGCGGAAGGCTGCTGGGAGTCAGGCTCCTCCTCCGCGGAGGTAGCGCTGGGGCTCAGGGACGGGCCGGTGCGCTTGGCTGCCCGGGGGTCGCGGGCGCTGAGCGCTCCTGGCTCCGCTCTCTGAAGGGGACGTGCGGGGTGCCGCGGGGAGCGTAGCAACCACTCTAGCCGCGCCTGCGCACTGCGGCCGAGTCTGTTTGCATGGTTTCTATGGTAACGAAGCCGAGGCCTGGGCCTGTGGGGAGAAGATGAAGCTGAAGCGGCTCCTGCTGCGCTACTACCCGCCGGGTGCGGAGGGGGGGAGGGGGCATAGGGTGGGGAGCAGAGTCCCAGGATACCGGGAGGACAAAGAGCGATGAGCCCTGGGTTGGGCGGAGGGCAGAGTGGGGTAACTGGGAGGAGGAGGTCCAGAATGGAGGGAGGATAGAGAGGGGTGACTGGGGGGCAGAGTGGGTGATTGGGGAGGAGGAGCTCCAGGATGGGGAGGGCAGAGAAGGGTGACTGGGAGAAGAGCCCCAGTATTGAGGGGAGATCAGAGAGGGGTGGACAGGTGGGAACTGAGGAAGGGCTCAGTGCTGTTGGGATGGGAGGTGGAGGAAGGAAATGTGGGAAGGGGCCAGGTATGAATGCATAACAGAGGAGGGGGACAGGGCTGTCCCGCTTCATCCTGCCTTCACATTACTTCTCAGAAACCCTTGTAGTTATCATTTCTTCTCTTATGAAGATGGTTTAACTAGATCTGGTGCCTTTTATCTGAATCTCCTGAGCCATCATTTCTGTGTCTGTTCATAGGACTGTTTTGTACTGTCTTACTGTAGCAGTGCAACCCTTAGTCATGGACTAGTACATACAGAACAAAAGATGGTCCCTGCTTCTAAAACATTAGTCTGTCCTGTCTGAAGGGGAAAATCTTCTCATGTGCTGTTGGTTTTATGCTTTTCCAATTTAAATATGTGCATTTCTGGAAATTTACAAAGTATGTAGTTGGAGACATGTTTTCCCTCTTCTCTAAACACTGACTGCATAACAATTCTGAAGAGATTTATTACTTTAGATGGATGTTTTGAGTCATAATATAACTAAAGGGATGTTGCAGACTAAACACAAATCCTAGTTAATTCTGGTTTAAATATATGGGTATTAACTGGGGTTTATACCACTGGAATTACACCTGTGTCAAAACAATGAAAGAAGAAACAGGCCCATGGAAAGAACTGAAAAGTAAATGTAAATTTATTGTAGGAAATTAAAGAATTACAATGTTTTGTGTGTATTATCAAATGTAGTCATGACAAGCATTGAGGTAATATGTGGTTTACAATAGGAAACAATCTTTTCAGAAATTTGACAATAGTATAAAATTTGATCTCAGTCTATTTAGGAGTCCTTTCTTTTTCTGGGATCAGGTTTCTCTGATAAATAGTTAAAAATGAAAAATGAAGATGAGAGAACAGGCTCAGAATATCAGGAAAGGAGTAATGACAAATCTTTTTGCCAATTTAAACATTTGCTCACAAATCTGGCAAAATGCATACGGAGATTAAAAATTAATCTAGAATAGCCCTTCTGCTGATAGCCAGTAGGCAGCAGACTGCTCTAAAAATCTTCTTTAAAGAGGAAATTACATGGCCAAACATCTTAATTCTAAAGTTCAAAATCTTTTAAAAGTGCCAGAGCCTACCCAGACCTGGGAATGCTATTTTATATACAACTCTTTGTGTAGACTTTTGCAAATAGAAAATTAAACATAGCAGATGGACTCATGCACTCTGACAATCCCAAAGAAAGAAATGCTGTCATTCTGATTTTGATAAGAGTGGTGTAAATCAGTAGAATCTCTATTGAACTCAATGTTGTTATATGACTGTAAATGTCAAGTCCATAGTGTGCACCCCTTCCCCCCCCCCCCAAAAAGCCAGCTAACAGTGATGAACTTCTAATTTGGAATTGTTTATTGTTTTTTCAAAGGCATTATTTTGGAATATGTTCAAGATGATGAATTGAAGACCAAATCCATAGATTTACTTGATCTCAGTCCTGAGTAAGTAGAACATTGTTTTAGACAGCACAAGAATACCATATTTTACAAGCAAACTTGACAATAGGTTATGTACAGCTTTGTTTAGTTGTAAATGTGATTTGGGACAAACTTTTTCTCTGAGGGTTAAATTTTGTTCTCAATATTTCTGATTATTTGAGGGCATTAAGAAATCCTACCTATGTTCTGACTGATCATTCTGTCATTGGAATTGTTGGAGCAGCGTCAGGAGATGAAAGTGGGAACTGCTTTTGTTTACAGATCTATCACATCAGGGCATACCCAAGAATTGTGTTTACTAACCAAAAAGAAGGCAGAGTTTTCTGGTGGCATAACATTTAGCACTTTTGTAAAATAGCACTTTTTATCATCAGAATGTTTCCCATCAATGGGCCTGATTTTGCTCTGTTACTCTGCTTGAATAAACTGTGCTGAAGACATTGGAATTATGCTGGTATGAATGAGTTCAGATCCAGTCCTATTAATTAATTAATCCTCACAATACTGTGAGCTAGGTTAATAAGTATTATTACAGGCAGGAATTTCTCTGGGGGTGCTTTTATTGTAATTGTAGTCCACAAGGGTATGAATGCATCTCTATGGTCCCCCAAGTAAGAGGAGAAATCAGCCCCAGCCTTCTCCCGGCCAGCCAGAGCATGGGGGAGGGAGGCTTGGGCAGCATGCCACTCCTGCCTTCCCTTGGCTGTCCAGAGCATGCTTCCTGGGGGAACCATGGGGGGATGCTTTTGCACCTTTTGAACCCCCCCGTGTGTACAAGTCTGTGTTATCTAGATGGGTAAACTAAATTTCTGTTCCTGTTGAAGTTATATAGGAGTTCAGCCAGTGGCAGTGGGTCCTATGGAAGAAAGATGTACATAAGAACATAAGAACATAAGAACGGCCGTACAGGGTCAGACCAAAGGTCCATCTAGCCCAGTATCCTGTCTGCCGACAGTGGCCAGCACCAGGTGCCCCAGAGGGGTGGACCGAAGACAATGATCAAGCGCTTTGTCTCCTGCCATCCCTCTCCAGCCTCTGTCAAACAGAGGCCAAGGACACCATTTTATCCCCTGGCTAATAGCCTTTTATGGACCTAACCTCCATGAAATTATCTAGCTTCTCTTTAAACTGTTATAGTCCTAGCCTTCACAGCCTCCTCTGGCAAGGAGTTCCACATGCTGACTACACGCTGTGTGAAGAAGAACTTTCTTTTATTAGTTTTAAACCTGCTACCCATTAATTTCATTTGGTGTCCTCTAGTTCTTCTATTTAGGAACTAATAAATAACTTTTCTTTATCGGCCCTCTCCACACCACTCATGATTTTATACACCTCTATCATATCCCCCTCAGTCTCCTCTTTTCTAAACTGAAAAGTCCCAGTCGCTTTAACCTCTCCTCATATGGGACCCGTTCCAAACCCTAATCATTTTAGTTGCCCTTTTCTGAACCCTTTCCAAGGCCAAAATATCTTTTTGAGGTGAGAGACCACATCTGTACACAGTATTCAAGATGTGGGCGTACCATAGTTTTATACAGGGGCAGTAAGATATTCCGGGTCTTATTTTCTATCCCTTTCTTAATAATACCTAGCATCCTATTTGCCTTTTTGACGCGCTGCATGTGTGGAAGTTTTCAGAGAACTGTCACGATAACTCCAAGATCTCTTTCCTGATTTGTAGCCAAATTAGCCCCCATCATACTGTACGTATAGTTGGGGTTATTTTCCCGATGTGCATTACTTTACACTTATCCACATTAAATTTCATTTGCCATTTTGTTGCCCAATCACTCAGTTTGGTGAGATCTTCTTGGAGTCCCTTACAGTCTGCTTCTGTCTTGACTATCCTAAACAGTTTGGTATCATCCATAAACTTTACCACCTCACTGCTTACCCCTTTCTCCAGATCATTTATGAATAAGTTGAACAGGATTGGTCCTAGGACTGACCCTTGGGGACACCACTAGTTACCCCTCTCCATTCTGAAAATTTACCATTTATTCCTACCCTTTGTTTCCTGTCTTTTAACCAGTTCTCAATCCAAGAAAGGACCTTCCCTCTTATCCCATGGCCATGTAATTTACACAAGAGCCTTTGGTGAGGACCTTGTCAAAACTTTCTGGAAATCTAAGTATACTATATCTACTGGATCCCCCTTGTCCGCATGTTTGTTAACCCCTTCAAAGAACTCTAATAGATTAGTAAGACAGGATTTCCCTTTACAGAACCCATGTTGACTTTTGTCCAACAAATTATGTTCTTCTACATGCTTCACAATTTTATTCTTTACTATTGTTTGACTAATTTGCCGGTACTGAAGTTAGACTTACCGGTCTGTAATTGCCGGATCGCCTCTAGAGCCCTTTTTAAATATTGGTGTCACGTTGGCTACCTTCCAGTCATTAGGTACGGAAGCCAATTTAAGGGATAGGTTACAAACCACAGATAATAGTTCAGCAATTTCCCATTTGAGTTCTTTTAGAACCCTTGGATGAATGCCATCCGGTCCGGAGATTTGTTAACATTAAGTTTTTCTATTTGTTCCAAAACCTCCTCTAATGACACTTCAATCCGGGACAGTTCCTCAGATTCATTACCCACAAAGGACGGTGCAGATTTGGGAATCTCCCCAACGTCCTCAGCCGTGAAGACTGAAGCAAAGAAATCATTTAGTTTCTCCGCAATGGCTTTATCGTCCTTGATTGCGCCTTTTATAGTTCGATCGTCTAGGGACCCACAGGTTTTTAGCAGGCTTCCTGCTTCTAATGTACTTAAAAACATTTTGTTATTTCTTTTTGAGTTTTTGGCTAGCTGTTCCTCAAAATCTTTTTTGCTTTTCTTATTACATTTTACACTTGATTTGACAGTGTTTATGTTCCTTTCTATTTATCTCACTAGGATTGGACTTCCACTTCTTAAAAGATGCCTTTTTGTCCCTCACTGCTTCTTTTACATGGTGGTTAAGCCACGGTGACTCTTTTAGGTCTCTTGCTATGTTTTTAATTTGGGGTATACATTTAAGTTGGGCCTCTATTATGGTGTCTTTAAAAGTTTCCATGCAGCTTGCAGGGATTTGGCTCTAGTCACTGTGCCTTTTAATTTCTGTTTAACTAACCTCCTCATTTTTGTGTAATTCCCTTTTTGAAATTAAATGCCAGGGTGCTGGTCTGCTGAGGTGTTCTTCCCACCACAGGAATGTTGAATGTTATTATATTATGGTCACTATTCCCAAGCGGTCCTGTGGTTATTTCCTGGACCTGATCCTGCGCTCCACTCAGGACTAAATCGAGAATTGCCTCTCCCCTTGTGGGTTCCTGCACCAGCTGCTCCAAGAAGCAGTCATTTAAGCCATTGAGAAATTTTATCTCCGCTTCTCTTCCTGAGGTGACATGTATCCAGTCAATATGGGGGTAATTAAAATCCCCCATTATTATAGAGTTCTTTGTTTTGGTAGCCTCTCTAATCTCCCTCAGCATTTCAATGTCAGTATCCCTGTCCTGGTCAGGTGGTGTAATATATCCCTACTGCTAATTTCTTATTTTTGGAGCATGGAATTACTATCCATAGCGATTCTATTGAACATGTTGATTCATTTAATATTTTTATTTCATTTGATTCTACATTATCTTTCACATACAGTGCCACTCCGCCACCCACCCGGCCTGCTCTATCCTTTCGATATATTTTATATCCCGGTATGATTGTGTCCACAGATTTTCCTCATTCCACCAGGTTTCAGTGATGCCTATTATGTCAATCTCCTCATTTAATACTAGGTACTCTAGTTCACCCATCTTATTAGTCAGACTCCTAGCATTTGTGTAGAAGCACTTTAAAAATTTGCCACTGCTTATTTGTCTGCCCTTCCTGATGCATTGGATTCCTTTGTATGCGGTTGTTTGTCTGCTCTGGCCCATGGTTTGCCCTCTCCCTCCTCTCTTTCTGACTACAGCTTAGAGAATCTCTATCAATGGATTCTCCTCTAAGAGAAGTCTCCCTCCGATTACGTGCATCTCCACACCAATCGGCTTTCCCCATCTCTCAGTTTAAAAACTGCTCTCTGACCTTTTTAATGTTTAGTGCCAGCAGTCTGGTTCCACCCTGGTTTAGGTGGAGCCCATCCTTCCTGTATAGGCTCCCCTCTCCCAAAAGTGTCCCCAGTTCCTAATAAATCCAAACCCCTCTTCCCTACACCATCGTCTCATCCACGCATTGAGATTCTGAATCTCTGCCTGCCTACCTGGCCCTGCGCGTGGAACTGGAAGCATTTCCGAGAACGCCACCATAGAGGTCCTGGATTTCAGTCTCTTTCCTAGCAGCCTAAATTTGGCCTCCAGGACATCTCTCCTACCCTTCCCTCGTCATTGGTACCTACATGTACCACGACCACGGCTCCTCCCAGCACTACACATAAGTCTATCTAGATGCCTCGAGAGATCCGCAACCTTCGCACCAGGCAGGCAAGTGACCATACGGTTCTCCCGGTCATCACAAACCCAACTATCTATGTTTCTAACGATCAAATCACCCACTACTAACACCTGCCTCTTCCGAACTGGCATTCCCTCCCCCTCAGAGGTATCCTCAGTGCGAGAGGATACCGCAACATCCTCTGGGAGGAGGGTCCCAACTACGGGATGGTTTCCCTCTGCTCCCATTGAATGCTCTGTTCCTTGAGACTTTCATCCTCCTTAAGAGCACTGGGGCTCTCAGACTGGAGGTGGGACAGTACTACAGTGTCCCAGAAAGTCTCATCCACATCTCTACCTCCTTAGCTCCTCCAGTTCAGCCACCCTGGCCTCCAAAGCCCGAACTCGGTCTCTGAGGGTCAGGAGCTCCTTGCAACGGGTGCACACATACGCCACCCGCCCACAGGGCAGGTAATCATACATGTTACACTCGACGCAATGTATGTGCTGAGCACTTCTGAAAATCAGACCATACAACTTCCACAGATATTAGTGGGAGCAGTCAGTTCTGAGCACTTCTGAAAATAGGGCCATTGCTACATAAGAACATAAGAACATAAGAACGGCCGTACCGGGTCAGACCAAAGGTCCATCTAGCCCAGTATCCTGTCTGCCGACAGTGGCCAGCACCAGGTGCCCCAGAGAGTGGACCGAAGACAATGATCAAGCGATTTGTCTCCTGCCATCCCTTTCCAGCCTCTGTCAAACAGAGGCCAAGGACACCATTTTATCCCTGGCTAATAGCCTTTTATGGACCTAACCTCCATGAAATTATCTAGCTTCTCTTTAAACTCTGTTATATTCCTAGCCTTCACAGCCTCCTCTGGCAAGGAGTTCCACATGCTGACTACACGCTGTGTGAAGAAGAACTTTCTTTTATTAGTTTTAAACCTGCTACCCATTAATTTCATTTGGTGTCCTCTAGTTCTTCTATTTAGGAACTAATAAATAACTTTTCTTTATCTGCCCTCTCCACACCACTCATGATTTTATACACCTCTATCATATCCCCCTCAGTCTCCTCTTTTCTAAACTGAAAAGTCCCAGTCGCTTTAACCTCTCCTCATATGGGACCCGTTCCAAACCCCTAATCATTTTAGTTGCCCTTTCTGAACCCTTTCCAAGGCCAAAATATCTTTTTGAGGTGAGGAGACCACATCTGTACACAGTATTCAAGATGTGGGCGTACCATAGTTTTATACAGGGGCAGTAAGATATTCTGGGTCTTATTTTCTATCCCTTTCTTAATAATACCTAGCATCCTATTTGCCTTTTTGACCGCCGCTGCACATGTGTGGAAGTTTTCAGAGAACTGTCACGATAACTCCAAGATCTCTTTCCTGATTTGTCGTAGCCAAATTAGCCCCATCATACTGTCGTATAGTTGGGGTTATTTTTCCCGATGTGCATTACTTTACACTTATCCACATTAAATTTCATTTGCCATTTTGTTTCCCAATCACTCAGTTTGGTGAGATCTTCTTGGAGTCCCTTACAGTCTGCTTCTGTCTTGACTATCCTAAACAGTTTGGTATCATCCATAAACTTTACCACCTCACTGCTTACCCCTTTCTCCAGATCATTTATGAATAAGTTGAACAGGATTGGTCCTAGGACTGACCCTTGGGGACACCACTAGTTACCCCTCTCCATTCTGAAAATTTACCATTTATTCCTACCCTTTGTTTCCTGTCTTTTAACCAGTTCTCAATCCAAGAAAGGACCTTCCTCTTATCCCATGGCCATGTAATTTACACAAGAGCCTTTGGTGAGGACCTTGTCAAAGGCTTTCTGAAATCTAAGTATACTATATCTACTGGATCCCCCTTGTCGCATGTTTGTTAACCTTCAAAGAACTCTAATAGATTAGTAAGACAGGATTTCCCTTTACAGAACCCATGTTGACTTTTGTCCAACAAATTATGTTCTTCTACATGCTTCACAATTTTATTCTTTACTATTGTTTCGACTAATTTGCCCGGTACTGAAGTTAGACTTACCGGTCTGTAATTGCCGGATCGCCTCTAGAGCCCTTTTTAAATATTGGTGTCACGTTGGCTACCTTCCAGTCATTAGGTACGGAAGCCGATTTAAGGGAATAGGTTACAAACCACAGATAATAGTTCAGCAATTTCCCATTTGAGTTCTTTTAGAACCCTTGGATGAATGCCATCCGGTCCCGGAGATTTGTTAACATTAAGTTTTTCTATTTGTTCCAAAACCTCCTCTAATGACACTTCAATCCGGGACAGTTCCTCAGATTCATTACCCACAAAGGACGGTGCAGATTTGGGAATCTCCCTAAGACTACAAAGGGAGTTTGTTTCACAGCTAAATTTAGAGTGAAGGACGGGGCCGCTGTTTTTTAACACAGAGGACGTGGATATTCTTATCAGATGTCAAATGAAACGTAACTATGGATAGATAGATCATCAGGAACTTGCAGCTCTTTCTCTCAAAGGCTGGAAGACACCAGTCTGAAGATCTGTATTTTTATGAAGACTGTGACATATTCATCACAGCGATCATTTGAAGGGACATACTAGAGTGTGACAAGGTACCAGCATACATTAGACTTCACACTGTCTCAGAGGCTACATCTAGACTGGCATGATTTTCCGCAAATGCTTTTAACGGAGAAGTTTTTCCGTTAAAGCATTTATGAAAGAGCGTCTAGATTAGGCACGACGCTTTGCGCAAAGCACTTTTGCGGAAAAGCGTCCGTGCTAATCTAGACGCGCTATAAGAAAGCCCGATCGCCATTTTAGCCATCGGGCTTTTTTAAAACAATTCTGGGTTGTCTACACTGGCCCTCTTGCGCAAAAGCATTTGCGCAAGAGGGCTTTTGCCCGAACGGGAGCGTCATTGTATTTGCGCAAGAAGCAGTGATTTTGTACATTACAAAGTCAGTGCTCTTGCTCAAATTCAAGCGGCCAGTGTAGACAGCTGTCAAGTTTTTCCGCAAAAGCGGCTGCTTTTGCGGAAAAACTTGCCAGTCTAGACACAGCCAGAAAGTTCTACTGGATATTACAGTGAGGAGGTGGAAAAGTGCTCCACAAATCTATGCACAAGGGGCTGTTCACCTTTGTGGTTGGTAGTTTTGCCCACTGATCTTCAGGGCTACGTCTATACTGCGCTCTGATGCGCAAGAAAATATGCAAATGAGGTGAAGCGGTGAATATCACCGCGCCTCATTTGCATACTTACTGAGCGCCATATTTGTGCAAGGGGCTTTTGCGCAAAAAGGAGCCATCTACACAGCTTCTTTTTGCTCAAAACCCCCCTCTTATGCAAGAGCCATTATGCCTGAAAAAAGAAGCGGCAGAACGGCTCTTGCGCAAGAGGGGGTTTTTGTGCAAAAAGGAGCAGTGAGACGGCTCCTTTTTGCACAAAAGCCCCTTGTGCAAAAATGGTGGCTCATTAAGTATGCAAACGAGGCACGACGATATTCACCGTTTCGCCTCATTTGCATATTTTCTTGCGCAACAGAGCGCAGTATAGACGTAGCCCAGGTGATTTGTACAATCAGTGGTTGAGTCCTAGCACTACTGCACGCCATTGAGTCTTATAGAGAAGCTATTTAGACTTTATGCTGATTTCAGCCATTTCCTCTCCCATCTGTTTCAATTGCTTCAGCTACCTCAGATCATTGTTAAAACTGGTGGCTGCCAGGTGCAAGAAATAGTATATTATGAGAGCCAAGGGCCATATTACGTTGCTGATGGTAGCCATCAGTGAACAAATTGAAATCAACTGACTCTAGCTGTAAGGGGTGGAGAGACAGAAATCAGATATGCCCCAGTACCACTAAGGAGGACACCAAAATCCACAAGATTAATTAGATTTAGTCCACAAAGAAATGAGACCAATTCAGTGCTAATATTGGTAGAATGATGTCTCAATTGAAACACATGAATTGATGGTTAGAGTGACCTGCACATTCATAATTTTCACTCCACACTCAAAGATAAGACTGAGCATACAATTGAACCTGAGCTTTCCTCAATACTCTGGATAAAAGATGACGAGTCACATTGCTTCAGGAAGATACAGTTGTCTCATTTGAGCCAACATCAGCAATGAAAGGACAGTAGTGTAGAAGAATCCAGCTGCAAGATCCCCTGTAGAACCTGATGGTTTATAAACCAAATACATCAACAGAATGTTAAGCCTACCTAGTAAGACTACCCACAGACACGTGGGCTGCGTCTAGACTGGCATGATTTTGCGGAAATACTTTTAACGGAAAAGTTTTTCCATTAAAAGTATTTCCGCAAAAGCGCGTCTAGATTGCACGGATGCTTTTGCGCAAAAAGTGCTTTTGCGCAAAAGCATCCGTGGCCAGTCTAGATGCGATTTTTCGCAAGAAAGCCCCGATCACCATTTTAGCCACTGGGGCTTTTTTGCGCAAAACAGTTCTTCGCTGTCTACACTGGCCCTCTTGCTCAAGTATTCTTGCGCAAGAGGGCTTTTTCCCGAGCGGGAGCATGAAAGTATTTGCGCAAGAAGCACTGATTTTGTACATTACAAAATCAGTGCTCTTGCGCAAATTCAAGCAGCCAGTGTAGACAGCTGGCAAGTTTTTGTGCAAAAGCGGCTGCTTTTGTGCAAAAACTTGCCAGTCTAGATGCAGCCAGTGATTACTAATAGCAGTAAAAGCTGATGGCACCCCCATCGACTCCAGTACCCCACCAGGTTGCAAAGAGTAAGGGAAATCAATGGGAGAGTTTCTCGCAGTGGGGATGCTGCAAAAATTTGACCTAAGGAATGTCACTCCAGCTATGTTATTCTTATACCTGGAGTTGCATATCTTAGATTGATTTTCTGCCCTAGTATGGAACTGGTTTTAGCATACAGGCCCAAGTTTCTTTCAGCCAGCACCACCTAACCAGAATCTTTCCAGGCTTCTCTCAAGGCCTCAATTTGCTTAGAGGCTGCTGCTGCTTGGCATTTCTTGCTCTCAGACAGATTATAGTTTTGTGGGGCCCTGGACCAGAGTAAGTGGGGCCACCTCTCCACCTTTTCACCTGTGATCGCTTCTCCCTCCTCCCCACACTCTGCTCAGTTTCTTGTTGCATCCCATTAAGACACTTCCACGTGCACCCACACACACTAAAACAGTACCCAGTGGAGCCCCTCCACCCACATGGTGCTAGTTTCTGGACAGACTCTGGATGTTTAGTTTTAGGTGTAGCTCTTTAACGTCTTAAATGAAGGGCACATTCACACCCATTAATTTCAAATGAGGTTTTAACTCAACTCATAGCAAGGATTAACCTTGTTCATAACAGTATTGTTGCTGTTTGTTCAACTTTTTACCTTTCAAGAGACTCTAGCTTTGATTGAAGACTAAATTAGTATTAAAGGTTGAAAGTGTCATTTGGCTTTTGGGTGTATTACATCCTCTATAGAATACTTTCAAAAGCAAAGGATCTTTATAAAACTACAGTTTTAAAAGTGAAATGTAATTTTTCTCTCAAAAGATACAAATAGAAGCTAGTAAAACATATTTAAAATATTTATATTTTTGGCCTTGCTTAAACTTGTTTAGGATAATTAAGCAGTGTAGAGTCTGACGGCTTATTTTCTCACTCCCTGTAAGTAAATAATATGTTTACCAAATTGCTTGCCAGTGGATGATGAATGTTTTTTCCATGCACTCTAGTACAAATGTAGGTGCTTTAGTAGAAGAAATCCGAAAAGCAGAACCTCTCATCACAGCTTCACGCAAAGAGCAGGTCATACATTTAATACTAAGGTTACAAGAGAAGCTTGGACAACAAGAGGACCACAAGTTCTACCTTTTTAAGGTAAGAGGCATGCTGAAAATAATTTCTGGGTCTTTTCTGACCTCAGTTACACTGTTGTAAATCCAGAATAGCTGTATGTGAACATTAAGTTGAGGTCATGTCTCTACTCTGCAGGCTCTACAGCAGCATAGCTAAGGTGCCATAGCTATGCTGTTGTAATCCTGTAGTCAGTGTATATGTAGACCACAGTAACAGAGAGCGCTTTTCTGTCACTGTGGTGATTCCTTTTCTCCAAATGGGTGGCAGCTACCCAATGGAAACATTCTTCTGTAAGTCTAGCTGTATTAATACCAGAGGCTAGATTGGGTTAGCTGTGATACTCAAAGGTATGCTGTAGCTGTCATTTTAAGCTGTAAGTGTAGACCAGGTGTAATTGGAGCAATTGAGAACAGAATTTGGCCCTACAGAATTCTCTGCTCTGCTCCATTACTATTGCCCTACTCTGGGGGCATGAACAGAACTGATTCTGGATATGTCTTACCTGCTGTGGGTTTTTAGAAATGATCTAGAAATTGTTATTATCATTTTAAAGTTTTCATTGATAATTAGTATTAAATAATACCATTAACTCCTGCCCTACCAAAATATTATCTTTGCAGTAATCCTAAGACTAGAGAGTAACTATTCTTAAGTTAGTCTTTCAGCCAGGTCTTTTATGAGGCACAAGAATTGTGGTTGCAATGCCAAGGCATAGGTCTACTATAGAAATTTAGATTCTGTACCTCTCATTTTCCTCACCTCTGTGGTCATATGTTTAGCTGCATGTGTGTTTTCTCTGTGTGCTGCACTGACTCTGTCTAAATAGACTGTACAGCAGGCTTCAATGAAACTGCTTGATAAGACCACAAAAATTGATTTACTTGCAAAGGTGCCCCGCCAGGTTTATTGTCGTTGAAGCACGGTAATAGCACCTGGCAGACTCTATGAGGATACAAGACGTGTGGTTGTGATGATGGACACAGCTCAGTCAGTGGTGGGAATTTCCACTGCTCCCCCGGAATACACAGATCTAAACAAGTTATGCTCTGAACATATCAGTGTCCCACCCTCTGACGGATTAGGTTGCCACCCATTGCATTCTACATATTGGTTTGATCAAAATATTTCTATCTATTGTGCAATCATTCTGACCTTATCCATAAGATGGGTCAGCATGTTCCTGTTATCTTTGAGGGATTTGTTTGGTGGTATTGAGGTGTTCTGGTACCACCTTTCTGGAATCCGTTTACATATATATTTTGTACCTAACAATACTTAGGGATGTGTGTTTCTGCAATATCAGCCTTATGTGATGGTGTATTTTATATTCTTCCTGAAAATATTATTATAAATATGAATATGCCTAACTCAGATATACTTTATGCAAAATATTGCATCTAATACACTATTTTAAAAGTTATAATCTGCTGAATGTGTATATTCTATTTGTTTGCATTTATCGTTCCTGCATTTGAAATTAGAAATATGAAGCATAAACCTGTTTACTGATATAGACCTGAAAAGTGAAAGCCATTAGTGATTCTTAAGGAACTTAATGATCTAGTACTTGGGACAATGAGCTGTGAATAGTATTGCTTCTCCTGTTAGCCTGGACTATAGTTGGTCCAACAAAGACATGTGACCAAGCCACCTAATGCTGGAAACCATTTTGGATGCTATACTTTTCCACTCAAGCTGAGAAAAAATTGAATGGAACATAAAGGATTCCCATCCTGGACAAAATCTATATAAAGGCATGAAACCAAATAATAGGGGCTGCTGCCAGATGCCAGGAGACCCCTGGTTACCACCTAAGTTGACTGCTGAAAATATCTAAGACCAAACAGGGGAAAGCATCAGACTTTCAAGCTGGGACACTGTCTAGTTTGTGAGAAAAGGTGATTAGAACTACTGTTAGAATAAGAAATTACATGTAACAAATTTCTCAGTGTATTAAGCTTAGCTGTCACGTTTTGTTTTATTTTGCGTAGTAACTTACTTTGATCTGTCTGCTGTTGCTTCAAAACACTTACCTCGTACTTTTTTATACTTAATAAAATAACTTGTATTTATTAATAAACCCAGTGTAAATAATTGTTGGGGAGGAGGGTGGAACAGCTGTGAATATTTCTCTTTCATTGATAAAGAGGACGAACAACTTATGAGCTCATTTTGTATAAACTTTATGCATGGTTAGACATATTTATCCGGAGTTTTGGTCCCATTGGGACTGTACAGTTGGGTCAGCAGGACTGGTGGTGGGGCACCACAAAGGGAAGATAGGTGGGCTCAGTGCTATTTCAGCTCATCAAGCAATAATCTCAAGGGGATCCCTGTTCTTACCAGAGTCTATGAGCAAAGCCTGCCTTTTGCTCACAATTTCACATTGCTTTATACCAGCAAAGTCATTCTTCCGCTCTACTCTGCGCTGATCAAGCCTCAGTTGGAATATTGTGTCTAGTTATGGGCACCACATTTCAAGAAAGATGTGGAGAAATTGGCGAAGGTCCAGAGAAGAACAACAAGAATGATTAAAGGTCTAGAGAACATGACCTATGAAGGAAGGCTGAAAGAATTGGGCTTGTTTAGTTTGGAAAGGAGAAGACTGAGAGGGGACATGATAGCAGTTTTCAGGTATCTAAAAGGGTGTCTAAAAGGAGGAGGGAGAACAATTGTTCTCCTTGGCCTCTGATGATAGGACAAGAAGCAATGGGTTTAAACTACAGCAAGGGAGGTTTAGGCTGGACATTAGGAAAATGTTCCTAATGGTCATGGTGGTTAAACACTGGCATAAATTGCCTAGTGAGGTTGTGAAATCTCCATCTCTGGAGATATTTAAGAGCAGGTTAGATAGACATCTATCTGGGATGGTCTAGATGGTACTGGGTCCTGCTGTGAGGGCAGGGGCTGGACTTGATGACCTCTCGAGGTCCCTTCCAGTTTTAGTGTTCTATATGATTCTATATATACTTTATTTCAAGCCCTCAGGCCAATGCAAGGCCTTATATTTCAGGCTCTCTTATGATGACTACATTCTCCACTCTGGTCTTTTTGATTTTTTTTAATGAACAACTTGATAGCTTTTAAATACAAAATATTAGATTGGAACAATGTGTTTTTGCTACAATAGCACCTTGGTAAATTTTCTTTAAAAAAACAGGTGCTTTTCAAAAGTCACAAGAAGAGGATTGATTTAACGATCTTATTTGTAAAATTCAAGCCAGTAATATAATTTTATATCCCTAATGTTATACATCTGAAATAAGCTTTTAATAATTGTTATATTTTTGTCATATCAGCAGATGGCACTGTGAAGCTACAAAAATATGTTAAAAATCAGTTACAGACTAACAAGGCTACCCATCTGAGATTTAGAAAGATGATGGTCAGTCATATACTAGAGAGACAATGTTGAGTCTGAAGAAAAGCTGTGTGGAGCTTGAAAGCTTGTCTCTTACACCAACTGTCTTTCTAGTATATGAGAGAAGGAAATCACCACAGAAAGAATGTATTTGGTCTTTGCTGGGGACACAATAGTGGTTGATTTCCCTTATTTAGCAATACAAGAGCCAAGCAAATCTGATTATCAATGGCTCATTTCCCATCTGGCAAAACTAATTAGGGAAATGTTAAGTGTGATAGTGTAAAGTACCTGTTTTATCTGTCAGTCTCATATAGCACAAATGCATTTTAGGCAATTGTTAGCAGCTGCAATTACAGTGACAAAATATTGGAGGGGGGGAGGGTTTTCCAAAGAGTGAATACTTGGCATGTTTGTATTACAGTAAAACTCCAATAGTCCAGCATCCAATAGTCCGGCACTCCTGATAGTCCGGCATCAAAATGGCAATGAGCCTAGTGAGTGAGCTTCGGCAAAAAATGAGTCACAAGGTAACAGCGGCAGCAGCTGAACTGAGCAAGGTTAAGAACACTTTATATACAGTATATAGGCTGTGTCTACATTGGCACCCCTTTCCGGAAAAGGGATGCTAATGAGACACTTCGGAATTGCAAATCCGTGGGGATTTAAATATCCCCGCGGCATTTTCATTACATAACTGCTGCTTTTTCCGGCTCGGGGTTTTGCGGAGAAAAGCGCCAGTCTAAACAGCGCTTTCAAGTAGGAATAAGAGATCTTCCGGAAAAGGGTTTATTTTCCACAAGATCGCGTCTAGACTGGCGCTTTTCTCGGCAAAACCCGAGCCGGAAAGCGGCAGCCATGTAATACAAATGCGCGAGGATATTTAAATCCCAGCCGATTTATTCGAAGTGTCTCATTAGCATCCTTTTCGAAAGAATGTAGACACAGCCTATAATGTATACAGTATATATATAACCAGCTTATAGTACCTCCTGATAGTCCAGCATATTTGATAATCCGGCACCACCTAGGTCCCATAGGTTCCGGATTATCGGAAGTCTACTGTATTTGGAAACTAGCAGACTTACCTGGCATTGCCTGGGTCTTCAAGGCAGGGGGCTGGCAGTATGGGGTCTGCAGGAGTCGGGGGGGGGGGGCAACCTTGGGGATGGTGTGTTGGGGGGGAGGAGTGCAAGAAGCTGGAGATGAAGAGGGGCTCAGGGTGGGGGAGGGGTCCTGGTACAGGTGTTTTCTCTCTCCCACCTCTCCTGGCTATCAATGGCATTTTCTCTTCCCCTCACTTCCTGCTCCCAGGGATGTTTTCTCCCCCCCTCCCCAGCCTGACTCCAGCTGTCAGGGACGTTTTCTTGACTCTTCACTTCCCTGGCTGCCAGGGTCATTTTCTCTCCCCATGGTCCCTCCCCTTGCCACCAGGCGTGTTTTCTCTTCCCACAACCCCTACGCCCGGCCACCAAGGGCCTTTTTTCTCTTCCCTTGCCCTGTGCTGCAGCCAAAGGCCAAGAAGGGGGGAAAGGATTTAGGGCAGAGGAGCTACTTACCAATTAGCTGGCAGGCAAGATGGCTGAGCCCCAGCCTGCTGGCTACTCTCTTTGTGGACACTCCCCCCAGTGGGCACTCTGCAGAATAGCTTTCCCCTGTGGAGCAGTCCTTCCCTTTGCATATTATGGAAAACAGTCCTTTTCCCAAAGCTTCTGGTTGTCCTGGCACAACTAAACCCTGACCCTGCTTTAATTAGGAGAAGAGGAAGCTGCATTCCAAAATTTGTGGCCATAGCTCTTACCGTTTAGGAGGAGTTCTTGAACAAATGGACACACGGGCAGACAGATGCACCCTAAAATATATATAGAGATTAACAGTTTTCTCTGTTGTACAGCTGGAAAATTTCAAATAGGTCCCTGAATGTAAGCATTGTTATAACTCTGTCTTCTTTGTTATTTCCTGTAATTGTGATCATAACTTTGTGTTAGACCACCAGCAGAGTAGCAAGCTAATGTAGCAACTGGATAGGCTTTTGAGATTGTTCGAAGGCCATGGCGTACTGCACCCTACTGGAGATTTATTTCATGTACTGCTGTACCTTAAATTACAGTACTGATACACGCATTCCCTGATATCACATTAGGGTCTAGCACTTTGCACCGGCAATTCTTGTTGACTTCAGAGGGGTTCTGTAGATGGAGCTGTTACAACTCTGGACTTTTAACAAAAAAAGGCTTTGACATTGGGAAAAACATTAGGATCTGAACTTGAACGTAAATGTGTCTAGCATCCTCTCCTCTATTGCTAATTGTCTGATACATTTGTGCTCTCACAAGGGACTTATTTCTCACTACCAGTGCTGCATGGGGCCTTAAAAAAGCTTCAGATCAAATCTCTATACATTTCCATAATTATTTATGCTAATCTATATTTATATGCTTGAGGGCGATTGCAAACATTTTTTTTTTTTGTAATTCCCACATCTTCATGGCCCATTTCCACTGCAGCAACTTTAGGGGCAGCTCCCTCTACTTTCCCTGTAGGGCAAAATCTCTCTAACTGGTAAGTAGCCTCTTGAGCTATTCTATCACTCTATCTTCTATCACTCTATCTTCTCCTCTAAGATCTCTGAGCCCCCTTTATTTTCCTCATTTCTCTTATCTTCTCTGTTCTGTGACAGTGTTCTGTTCCATTTTATAGTGTTTTCATTTTTGCAGTTAATGATCTGCCCACAGTTTCCTGATCCTGTTCCCTAATCTTTTTTATATTTCTTCTCGTGGGCACTCTCCCTTCTCCAAATGGTCCAGTCATTCTCTGCAAGTGACTATATGCCATGAAAGAGTGAAAGGGAATCTAATAACCAGCAGAGAGAAAGACTAGAGGCAACTGGGAAGAAAAGCTATTAAAAGACAAAGAAACCTATGGCAGGCCGTTGAGACAGACGGAGGACTTAGATGGATTCATAGGGAGCCAGAGATAACAGCAGAAAGCTGGAGGCTCTGCCTATATACCAGAGATTAAGTAGTATTGCGCATTACTCATTTTTCCTTCTTGGTCTTGCAGTGAAATTCTAATTGCTGTATTGCTGCATTTGTGACATCCCTTCGTTTCAGTGTCAACAAATGGTGTGATTTTCACAAGTTATACTGTCACTATATAATAGTGTCAAGTGGAAGCTGGCTTGTAAAGAATAAAAGTTTTATTGAAATGCAGGTTATGTTTAAGAATAGCCAGAGATGTGCACAAAGTTTATGGTAATGTAACTAATTTATTGTTAAAAATATAGTGGCAGATTGAATTTAATTTGGCATTTTAATATTTAATACTTATTTAGTAAACATATAGTATACTATAAGCATAGAGTATCATAGGTATGTATGACAGTTTATAGAAAGAATAAAGACAAGTGGTCTATGTCCCAAAGATCTTACAGATTGTGTTTGGAAAGTGTTGGTTTCCACCATGTAAATGATCCAGGCAGTGGCTATATTTGAAATCTCCTCTCTGAATTTCATCCTGATGAGTATCTCCATTCTTACATCTGCTTTTTAGAGATTCTATCAGTGTATTCAAATCAGCAGGTGATCAGACTTTTATTGTGATGAACCTTTGCATGTTGAAGTCTGGCTTAGCTTCTCTCTCTCCCTAAGGATGTCTAATTGCGGTTACCTAGCTAATCGTATTGTTGTCAAAATTTGTATTTACTATACGATTTGTCGATAGGACTGCTCTGCAGAGTTGCAGTAGCTCCAGGAGCCAGCTCAAGCTGGGACTGATCAGTCCTAGTCCTGGCTTATACTGGCTCCGGGAGCAACCTGTGCTGCAACCTGCATTTTAAATGTAGTAAGAGCTGCCAGGGACTGGGACTGCTCGGTCCTGGCTCGTGCTGAGTCCAGCCGCCCCAGTCCATGGCCAACCTTGTCCACCTCCGGCACCAGTCCCTGTCCACGGCAGCCAGGGCTGGCCACGGACAGGGGCTGCTGCCGGAGCAGCCCCTGCCCACCGTCAACCATTGCCTCCAGGACTAGGGGCTGCTTCGTTGGTTGGGACCCCTGCGGACAGAGGCTGCTTCACAGCAGCCTCTTCTATCTCTCTCCTGCTGCCTCTGATGGGGGGGGAGGGCAGGTGGCACCCTGGAGATGGTGCTGGGGGGGATGGGCTTTTAAGCCGGTTCCCCCTAGCACCAGCTCCTGTCCGCCATGCCCCCACTGCTGTGGGGGGCATGGGAGGCAGAGGCACAGGCATAGCAGGGAAAGAGGCGCAGTCACATCAGTTCCAACTGCGGCGCTTCAGCCTTTGAAATGTAACAAGAGCCCAGCAGGGGTTCCTGCTACATTTCAAAGGTTGAAGTGCCACAGTGGAAACATGAGGCAAACGGGGACTGCTTCAGTCCCCTCTCGTGCCATTTCCCACTGTGCTTCTGCCTCCCCTGCCCCCATGGAGACAGTGCTGGGGGGAACTGGCTTTTAAGTTAAATATAAGTGAAGTGTAAATCTACTGAAATGCATTTAAGCATTTTGGGATTTTCCCTGTAAGTGAGGTTCAGCTGTAATTGACTTAATTGTTAATTTATTAGGCTGTAACTATTGTTAATTTATTAGGCTGTAACTGGCTTTTAAGCTGGCTCCCTCCAGCACCAGCTCCTGCTCCCCCCTCTTTCCCCTTTGCTGCCTCTCTCTGGTAGAGGCAGCAAGGAGGGGAAGCAACTAGTTAAGTCACTACTCAACTATCCGATAAGCTTATTTATAAGTTTATCGGATAGTTGACTAGTCGCTTTACATCTCTATCCTCTCTATTTTAAAAACACCACCTTACATTTTCTGAAAGCATACCACAATGTAGAAGTTAAAAATTATTTCTTGGATGTGGATGCAGTGATTTGTAGTATATGGTTAGTAGCAAACTCCAAAGAATAGCGGTTCGAGCATCTTCCAAGGAAGCCCTCATTCATGGTCCACAAGGGCCTATTTATTTCCCCGACAACTCCAGGAACTCTTAGGGTTACTTCTTTATTCTTAGAGAAAGCAGGCCAGATTGAAATATGGGGAGAGGAAAGCTCATTCAGGCCTTATGAACACAGAAGATCTGCTTCAGTCATAGCCTTTTGTGGCCAATCAATCAGCAAGGTAGCTGCACAATTGCAATTCCTAGTGAAGAAAGACAAACATTTTCTGCATGAATTCTACAGTGGTAATTGCTCTCACATGATTTTCTCTGGCTGGGGGGGTAATGTATTACTATCATAATGACTCAGCTAGCATGACTAAAATGGGAAGAAAATATTGCGAAGAGTAGATATTGCTAGTACAAAAACTCCCAGTAATTTGATTTTCTTTGAAAATGCACCAAATCTTAATTTTCTGTGTTTCAGGTACTTAGGGCACATATATTGCCACTGACCAACGTAGCATTTAACAAACCTGGTTCCTGGTAAGTTTTCATTTTTAAATTCAAAATGCATAATTACTAATAGAAAAATATTGTTAATGTGGAAATTCAATCGTGAATTTTAGTGCTCATCTCTATCCTGCAAACAAAATCCCTTTGTGTTATGATTGTATTTAAGCAGATTTAAGCACTTCACGTATCAGGATTTCAGACTTCTAAGGCAAAACCAAGGGGACTGCAAAAATAGCGGGCGTGATTCATTTGGTGGCACTATTCCCTCTCACATATGTTGAGATAGCAGCTGTATTCCAGCATTATTAGTAGACACACACATGATAGTGAAGTGAATGTCACTGAAAGCAGGGTGAAACTTAAATATAAGTGAAGTGTAAATCTACTGAAATGCATTTAAACATTTTGGGATTTTCCCTGTAAGTGAGGTTCAGCTGTAATTGACTTAATTTTTAATTTATTAGGCTGTAACTATTTTTGCTCTGTAATCTTAGCAGTAGAGAATGCATTGAGCAATGGTAATGTTATCTTTTAAAAATACAATATTTTGTAAAGTTTTAAAAATTGCTTGATTTAGAATCTTTGCTGTGTTCAATATTCTTGGATACTATGGAACATGAGGAAAGTATTTAGGTTCTGATACAAAGCCCACTGAAATCAATGGAGAGATTTCCCTTGACATCTGTATACTCTGAGAAAATGTCTAGTGTTCTGTAACCAGGAGTGGCCCGAAGCTGGCTGCGGCAGCTGGTGCTCTAGGCAGAGGTGCTATCAGCGCCCCCACCTGCATGGCCGTCAATGGCCGTGACGTCATCATTGGGCAGCGGCGCCCTAGGCAACTGCCTAGTTTGCCTAGGCTCATGGGCCGCCCCTGTCTGTAACTCATTTGTCTTTCTTCATTTTAGCTTTATCACTGGAAGCTATGACAGAACATGCAAAATATGGGACACAGCATCAGGAGAGGAGCTACGCACATTGGAGGGACACAGAAATGTAGTCTATGCAATAGCTTTCAATAATCCTTATGGGTAAATAGATTTTCAGTGACTTGGAGAAACTTTCTAATTGGTAAAATTGATTGCTATGTTGCAAATATAGGTATCCTATAAACTTTAAAGTAAAATAGAGTCTACATCCAAAACCTCAAAGTTTCTTAATAGTGAAATGGGGAAATTAACTTGTGTCTTGTCATCAAATGAAGACACATGCACTCATTCACTGTATAAAGTATGTATTCAGACATGTCTTCTGCTTTAGTTTATTAATTGGCATTTACATATTCACAATTAGATTTAAACACCATGCAGATATAATGTATGTTGAAAATGATTTCATATAATTCTAATAAAATAGTACAGGTTGAACCTCTTTAGTCCAGCACTCTTGGGACCTGACCAGTGCTGAACCGGAGAATTTGCTGGACCACGGGAGGTCAGTATTGACTAGCAGCATTACCAACACTTCTCTGCTTACTGAATTCGTATGAGACATTTAGGGGTAAATTAGAGTTAAATAACAGCACAGAACACTGAGAGCCAGCGCTGGTGGCTGTAAACACTTTATGGGACCACAGAAAACTTGGCTACACCCATGATAAGTGGACATCTGGCTAAATAAAATAGTGCCAGACAATGGATGTTGATGGACCAGAGAGTGGCAACAAGAGAGGTTCAACTTGTATAGCAAGCCAGATGGTTTGATGCTGTTCACATATATACACAGAGCCCTGCAAATCCATAGATATCCTCTTTATATCTGCAGGTATCTGTATTTGTGGATGCAGGTATCTGTAGCTAATTTTTGCAAATATGGATGCAGTTGCAGATATAAATTTTGCATCTAGAACCTTGAAGATTTGCAGATATCCTCTTTATATCCATGAGTATGTATATCCACGGAGGTCATTGCGTATATCTGCGGATCATTTTTGAAGATACTGATGTAGATGCAGATTCAAATTTTGTATCCATGCAGGGCTCTATGCATATGATCAGATCTATGTTTTGAATATTTTTCATTCTTTATTAGTTAAATTAATTGTAGAGGAAACAAGAATAAAAGGTAATGACAGCGTGTGTTGCTTTAGTTGGAATGATCAACTTTTCCAGCCTTTTTAAATGGGTTAATCCAGTTAGTACTACACACATTATCATCAGGAATCTGACTTAGAAACTGGTCAGAAGTGGTGAGTAATTGTTAGGAGATCCTCAGGGTACATTTACATCAGTGTCCAATGTGAATCTGCAAATTTTTTATTTTATGCAGTAGCTGTCTGGGTTAGATCAGAGCTAGTAGTTGAGGTAGTGTAAAGAGAATCTAACATCATATACAGAGAGAAATTTCAGATATTTGCATTAGCTGTCGTCTTTGAGAGAGATTTGTGCTTCTAAAAAGTAAACCATTCTTTTCTGTTATCCTTTTGCCCATCCTCTACAGAAGAAGGTAGAAAGGATTTATTTCCATCATCAAATATATTTATAGTTAAAAGTACATATGTGTATGTTCTATATATGTATGTTAAGAGCACTATTATTACTATTACTATACCTAGCGGGACCAAGACCAGTGTAGTGATTTCTTACTGAATACCACAAAGTGTAAAGTTATTTGATCTTATCTATATGGACTAAAGTCTGATGCATCTGGTAGAATGAATCTGAGTTCACTGAGGGAATTCAGACTATCTCAGCAACTCCATCATATACTTCCTCTTACATTAATTCTGGTCTGTCGCCCGTTATGAAAATAGGACAGAATGACTTTGTGGAGTGTTGCACAGCTGAACAAAGGAATGCAAGGTTACCCCTTGCCCGTGCACAAGAGTCTTGCAAATCTTTACAGTGCCAGCCACAAATTGGTCATAGAAAATATTGCTATTCTCTTGCCTGGTTCATAAGGTGATTGCTTTGGTATGTCATCTATTATTTTTGTGAATTGTTCAGTTTCTCCTTCTAATGGCATTCTTTCTAATGCCTTTGAAAGAATTTTCCTTTTTTTTCTAAATGACTATTTTTCCATTTAGTGACAAGATTGCCACTGGATCTTTTGATAAGACCTGCAAATTATGGAGTGTAGAAACAGGAAAATGTTATCATACCTTTCGGGGACACACAGCAGAAATAGTGAGTGCCTGTATTAAAATATTAAAACCTTTGCATATGATTGTATTTTCATATGCAGTACAGCCTCAATTTTCTAAAACTTAATAAACCAAACTATTAGTACTTCATAAGAGGGTCATTTCCTCTGATGTTTGTGAATTACACTGAAAAAAACCCCTCCCTTAATTATCCATAAGTTCTTGGTGTCATCTAAGACCTTGGTATAATTGAGATTGTCTCACAATGGTGTGTCTTTACCAGGGTGGGCTAGGAGAGCTTCGGCTCTTGTATTCAAGCTCCCATTATGCTAAAATTCTATGGTTTAAAAAACCTGTATCTAGAGGCTAATCTCCATTACACCATGGATTGACGCTGCAGTGATCAATCCACTAGCCATCAATTTATCACTTCTGCTTAGACGTGATGAATCAATCTCTGAGTGTTCTTCTGTTGACGCTGGTACTCCATCAGGACAAGTAGATTAGCCAGTGTTGACAGGAGAGCAGCTACCACCGACCTTACCACATGCAAAACGCTATGGTAAGTACATCGCGTAGCTAAAGTGATATGGTGGTAGTTAGTATAGACAAGGCCTAGATATTTGCAATTAATGTTAACTCTCTTCTTAGTCTACACTAAGGGCATGTCTGCACTAGGAAATTATTTTGAAATAACTAAATTTGAAAAAATAACTCCAGAAAGAACAAAATCGAAATAGTGTGTGCCCACTACGGGGGAGCCTTGAAATTAGTCCAAGGCAGGCTCCATTATTGTGGATGCACTACCTCGACTTAGAGCTCCAGGAAACACTGGGGAGTAATTACTTCAAATTACTCTGGGGAGTAGTTATTTTGAAATAGCAGCAGCAGAGCGTCCACACAACCGCTATTTCAAAATAAGTGTTATTCCCCGAGGAAAGCAGGAGTACAGATTTTGAAATAATGGGCTTATTATTATAAAAAAAATCTATGTTTATCTCTAATTGGTTTCAGTCTTCCTCTTTTGCCAAATGTTAAGAATTATTTTTGACTATTAAAAATTGATATGTTTAATTGATGACATGTTATGATTTCTCCCATAATTTGTTTACATTTTAGAAATAATACTCTTGTTTTTCTGGAGTGTGAATTTTCTTTTTGATTCTTATATTTGTACTGGAACACCCCAGCAAGTTGCTGCTTTGCATCAATGTATAGTAGTATTGGATGTCTTGCAGTGTTTTGTTTGTTCTCTGGGCATTTTGAAATTACTTCTCTTAGCATGAATGACCTGATCTTTAAAAGGGCCTCAACTTCTCCACCAGTTTTGTGATTTCAAGTCAGGTAATTACATATCTTTGGGCTTGATCAGTTTCTGCTGACTTCAGTGGCAGTTGCATCAGGCCCGAAGTGCTATGAATTGTATCTGCTAATAATTGATAGAAGTTATGCCTGCAAAATTAATTGCTGTTTCTTAACATCAGACCTATAACCTTAAATAATTTCTAAAAGAGAGATGTTTATTATACATGAACTGCTGTCTTCAAGTCTATGCTATGTAGCTTTGTTCAAAAATTAAAAATGGAATATCATAATTGAAAATGCAACTAAGTTCCCAGCAAATGTTTTCTTTTTTCCAAAGATATTTTTGTTCCTCATTAGTAGAACAATCATATCATATAATTACCAAAGTCTGGAAGCTGGCTTCCTTAGTCATTAATATGAGAACTGAGTTAGGGACTTTGTTGCATTTTTGCTCAAATATATAACTGTAATAAAAATATGAAGCTGTATGTAAAAAGCCTGTTTGAATATTGGCTTGGTATAAGTTGCAATAAGCCTTTGTAACACATACAGTCATTTATAAAGCAACCAGTTAGTTCAGTCCAATAATCTGTCCCCCGAAGCTTTTATGGTAAGGATTTGTTGCTTTTCTAACAAAATCTCTAGAGGGCACTGCAGCTGTCACCATATTATTAAAATGCCATGGCTGTATTTATAGGTCACAAACTGTTAAGTTGCACTATTGCTATGTTTTCAAATGCTGACTCTGACCCAGTTCATTTAAAAAAATCATAGGAAGTTTATTGTTTCCCACTCTTTGTGTCATAGGTTTGTTTATCGTTTAATCTTCAAAGCACTCTAATAGCAACTGGAAGCATGGATACGACAGCCAAACTATGGGATATCCAGAATGGAGAAGAAGTGGTCATGCTAACTGTATGTTTGCATTCTTTATTGTTTTTAAGGTGTTTGGTGTCTTTTTAGTCCCTAATCAAGTTAGATGGGGATATAAGTAGACTTCTTAATAATCTATTTCACTATTTGCTGGCAAATAATTTCTATTACTGAGTCACTTAGTGACTAGTTAAGAAAACATAAACCGAGTACGAAAACTATGCTATTTTTTTAAAAGTCATAAAAACTGGTTTAATCAAATGTCAGATTTTTCCAAATCAATGTCACTGCTTTCCTAGGCCAGAAAATATTGCTGTTATTATTAACATGGTTTATCATTATAAGTACTGAACTGTAATTCCTGTGGAACTCTGAAAGCTAATATAAAGTAACTTCAAAAATGTTAATGCTTATGATTATAGCTCTAAATGTTCCTCTTAGCTGCACCATTCATCTCTTGCAAGATATAGGTAGAGTATTCAGTCAAGTCACAAAGTGCATGTGCAGTCTAATTTCTATTCTCTGTATTTGGCTTGCTAGGATTCCACTGATTAAATATTTCTGCCTAAAAAGTTTAAAACTGCATCATCATCCCTTGAACAAAGACTAAGTAAGGGGCAATATGCAGACTACCTCCTTCAGGATTCCTGGACTGTGGAGTAGATAATTCACATTCTCTTCCCCAGCCTTCTTTGCCTCTTTTGAACAGAAACATAGGAGAAAGGGAGGAGGAGATACAGAAAGGGAGCAGTAGAGACTGCAGTTAGTTGTCCTTGGCCTTTGTGCAGGAGGCTCTGTATCCTTTCTCCCATGACACAACAGGCAATGACAATTTGGTCCTTAGTTTGTTGTAATGAAAGCATCCTTTCATTTAATGATTAATAATTACTCTTCCATAGAAATTTGATATGCAATAAATCTATTAGATCAGAATTCTAATTCATCCCCGTGTCATTGCAGGATTGTTTCCAGTATTCTATTTGCTAGTACTATTTGCTAGTACTTACGATATTAAATGCTGTTGCAGTGTGAGCAGTTATGTAAGACTATACAAAAACCAAGAACATTTACTACATTGTGAAGAAGGTGGACTATCTGGCCTAATTGAAACAATCACTTATGTGATTTTGTATTCCCACTGTATAAATTAGGTATTGGACAACCTCCAAGGAAATGTCTCATTTATATTCTGAAATACCTTTTTGTCATTTTTTTCTTAGGGGCACTCAGCAGAAATTATTGCATTGTCATTTAATACCACAGGAGATAGGATCATCACTGGCTCCTTTGATCATACAGTTGCAGTGTGGGATGTTGGCACTGGCAGGTACCTAAAGCATTCATAAAGTGGTTTTGTACTGTATATTTTAATGACATCTTCAAGGGGCATTGTCAAGGCTTACAAATTCTTGACTTTACAACTGGGCTTTGGTTTTAGGCATGCCTGACCTGATCTTTGCTCTGTTTCTCCTGTGACCTTTGTTCTTCTGAGCAGTCAGAGTACTGAAATATGCAAGAAACTTGCTCTCCTAATGCTTTAGTGTATGAGAGGCATATATTTTTAAAACTCAACCTGATTACAAGAAATGAAATATATAGAGTGATTTACTTCTCACTCAGGTTTTATACCAGTGTAGGTGTGTTGAATTTCAAGGCCAGTTAAGGAAGAGGAAAATTTGGCCCTCTAACTACAGAGTTCAGTATTTTAAGATTATCATGCCATTAAAGAGGGTCACTCCTTCATTTAATAATGGCTGAAGTGTTTGTATAATTTAATTAAGAAAGGCTAAATGCTGGCTGGTTAATATTGTTCTCACAGGTTCTCCTGTTTTTTGAGCAGAGGACTCGTATAAATAACATTATAAATCAGTTGTCCAGATTATTGATAAAGCTGGCTTTGTTGTTAAGGTAAAAATTCCATTTCATTTTAATGGGAGGTTTCTTTTGCCATGAAATTAGATGGAATACCTCTAAAGTTAGCATGCTTTGGAATTACTAAAATGAAGGGAGAATGAATACATCACATGGATATGGTTGAAGTAACAAAGGGTATGTCTACACTGCAAAGTTAATTCGAAATAACAGCCGTTATTTCAAATTAACTGTAATAGCATCTATACATGCAAACCGCTATTTCGAAATAGCGGAGCGCTTAATTTGAATTTGGTAAACCTCATTCTACGAGGAGTAATGCCAAATTCGAAATAGCTATTTTGAATGAAGTGCTGTGTAGACACTTAATTCGAAATAGGGGGCCTCCAGACCTTCCCAGGGAGCCCTGGTGACCACTCTGGGCACAACCAGGAAAACTTACTCTCCTCTCCCCCAGCCCCAGAGCCATTAAAGGGGTAGGCCTGGCCACAGTGCCTGTGCCAGCTCCAAGCCTGCCAGCCCAGAGCCAGCAGTGGCCACTGGGGCCCCTGACCCAGTGGCCCCAAAACATGAGCCAGCAAGCTACTGGCAGCCAGCCCTCCACCGCTCCCCAGGAGCAGTCTGCCAGCTCCCAGGAGCCTGACAGGGGCTGGAGAAGGCGGGTGCCTTCCTGGTCCAGGGTGGAGATCATGGACCTTATTCAGGTTTGGGGGGGATGCCCCCAACGTCCATGATCTCCACACTAGACAAAGGAATGTGGCCGTCTATGGCAGGATAGCTGCCAGCCTGGCCACCAAAGGCCACATCGAACCCTGGAGCAGGTTTGCATGAAAATCAAGTTGGTCGGCGAGACCCTAACCCTGGGCCCTGAGCCCCTCCCCTTCTTCCCCTTGCTTCCCCCTTCCAGCTCCCTCCTCCTAGGTTTCCCCCTCCCCTCTCCCACCCTCTCTCTTCTCCTCTCCCACCTCCTTTTCCCAGTCTCCCCAGAGGTTCATCCCCCAGTTTTGTTCAATAAACCCAGTTTCTATTTTTGAACATACGTGTCTTTTGTTTGACATCAGGAAGGGGGGCAAGGGAGGGTAAGTGGAAGGCGTGAGGAGGAATGGGGGCCTGAGCCCGGTGGGGACTGGGGTGGCTCTGAGGGTTCCTTGGGGTGGACGCTCTCCTGCAGGGCCTCCTGGATCCTGACAGCACCCCGATGGACCTCCCGGATGGCAGCCTGCAGAAAGTGTCTGTCCAGGGTGGGGGTAGGGTCCCTTTAAGCACGGAGCTCAGTTAGCCTCAGGCACTAAGTCCTAACCTGATGCCCTGCCGGCACTGGTTCCGGCCAGCCTTAACTTCGGTTCAGGGTCCACTCAGTGTGGATGCAAAACACTATTTCGAAATAGATTTTGTGTATAGATGAGTTATTTCGAATTAGCTTAATTCGAATTAACTATTTTGAATTAAGTTAACTCGAATTAACGCAGTAGTGTAGACATACCCAAACATGATAACGAAACATCATGACCACAAATGCCATTTCATCTCTTCTAGGAGAGAAAAATAATCTGCATCTAACTAGATCATTTAAAGCCTGACCCTGCAAAGTGCAGAGCACCCTCTGCTCCCAATAGTAAGAGTTGAGCCTTAGTGCCTCAGGCTCGGAGGCACTTAACACCTCACCAGATTGGGCCCTTTGAAAGTAATGTTATTGGGTTCAGTTTTCTTCCAGCTTCTCTTTTGATCCTGCAGTGAAGTCAGTCTTAGGTTTTTAATGTTGCATTCTTTTTCAACAGAAATGATTGAGATGTTACAGATTCAGCATTGTGACTTCACTTCAGGATCAAATAGCAGGAGATGGACTATGAAGGAGGAAGCTCTGGTTTAAACATCAATAGTTCTGGTAATTGGCAGTGCAGAAAGAATTAAAAAATGTGAAAGATAAATGCTTGAAAATGTTCCCTAGGCTGTAAGCCACTTGTAAGCTTACTGGCTGCTCTCATGTCTGAAACACATGCAGTCCTCCTAGATGTACAAGGGTAATTATTAACATTGTGTTGATATTGTGGAATAACATTGGCAGAAAGTAGCTACAGAAGTGGAGTTGAAACTGCTAAGTAAAATAGCTAAGAAGTGACTGATGTATAACTTATTAGTCTAGTGATAATTGGGGAAACATTCACCAGTGTGTGTAGTAGATTTATGACTTATTTCCCATGAGTGCTGCAAGCACTGGAGCATGATCACACATGCTTTAGTTTAGAGGTATCAGCAGCAGCTGGCAGTGTTCACTAGAGCTTCTTGTGTTATTATTATTATTAGTAGTAATGGTTTATTAGTTTATTTTGTGTGGGTTACAGTCACTAGAAGGCAATATAGTCATGCCCTCCTGTCTAGGTCTGATATTTTATGTGGTAGAGGGCAGTGATGCATATGTGTGCTATTTAAAGGGGGACAGACACACACATTTAGACTTGGGATATTAAATGTTGAGTAATTGAAAAATCATAAAACTGCACAAAATTTTGTCCATTACACGATTATTTGATCATCCCCGGGGGTGGGGCTGGGGCTGGCAGCGAGTGCACTCCTCTCCCCACTCGCAGGGACCCCCTGCTCTACCGCGCTGCTGCTCCTGTATCAAAGGAAGCAGTGCAGGGTGGCAGGTGGGAGCCAGTCCAACAGGGGAGCCGGTTTAAAAAATCAGCTCCCCTCATGGACCGGCTGCCTGTCGCTCCACGCTGCTGCTTCAGATACAGAGGTAGCAGCATGGGGTGGCAGGAGTCAGAGTCCTGTGGACAGAGGCTGGCCCATCTCCCACGGACCATCCTATGTCCACGGCGAGCCTGGGCCTGCCGTGGACAGAGGCTGGTCCGGTGGCAGGGGACGAGCTGCTGGGGACCAGCCTCTGTCCACAGCGGGCCCAAGCTTACTGCAGACAGAGGCTGCTCTGATACAGAGGCACAGCAAGAGGGGGGGAAATTCGAGTAGTCAAGAAGATTAACTGATAAGCCTAGGCTTATCGGTTAATCGTATAGTCGACTACTTGTTTACATCCCTAATTTAGACTACTGTTAATGCTGAGCTAATAATTCACTGTGAAACAATGAATTCACCCAGTTTTGCCTTTTTTTGTGCATGAGAAAGAGCCATAAATAGATCACAGTTTCCTCAAAGCTATTTCATTTCAATATGCTCTGGATTTTTTGTATGTTTTTTGGTTTTTATTGTAAGGGTGATGATGAATGACTGTATTTGATACTTGGTATTCTAAATTTCAGTTGTGCGGCCTAGTTGTAATTAGTCCAAATATTGCATGGTATTGTTCCTGCTAACCGATGAGATGGGTATGTTTTATTATCCTGAGGAAAATTTGATGACAGAACTAGTATGTTGAATCCCTAAAAGAGACACAGCAGATAAACAGGATTAGGGAGCTTTAGAAAATGTTAAACCAGTATGTTTGGTCTCCATAGCCCTTTTCCATGGACAGATTCCTAGGAAAAAAAAATAATTTTAATTTAATTATTTTTCTCTCATCATAGTCACACATATGTACTTGTATGCATTGTCCTGCTTAAAGTGAGTTGAAAAATGCAAAATATTTCCTATGAGAAATTTCAAAGCTTTTTGGTTTTTTAATACAGGATTTCTAACAAATATTGAAACCAAAATAAAAATTACTATTTTGGTTAAAAATATTTTTTAAAAACAAAAGCTGAAATTTTGTTCTGAAAATGAAAGTCCTTACGAAAACTTAAAGGTTTTTTACTGAAAAAGTTTTCATTTTTTGTGGAAAAAATGCAAACCCATTTTTCATCAAAAGAGTTTCAATGCAAAAACATTTCAGCCAGCTAGACTTACCGGAGAAGGGTACAGTGAGAAACTTGTCTGGCTTATATAACTAACTGTAACTTGAGTTTAGTGAGGAACTATGAAATCATTGTGCAACTGCTATGTTAATAATCATACAAAAATATACCATTTCTTGGTGTGAATACTTGAGCATCCAAGCTTAAAATGAACTGTCCATGAGCATTTGTGCAGTAAATGTTGCTCTAATTTTCATAGAAGATGAGCACAAAGTAGGCTATACCATGAGTGAAGCTTAACTGTTTATAAATTTGAAGGACATTTTTTTCATGGTATTTCTCCAACTCTGATTATTATATAGATTTTTCCTAATTGAATTACTGACCAATTGCTGTTTATGTTAAATATGTTCAAACATTCTGCTATTTATGAATCTAGTATATTGATGTATTACATATCCATCCCATCTGGTTATGTATAAAGCAGTTTGCAGCAATGACCATTCTCCTCTGTTTGTAAAGAGAGGGATTGGGATTTTTGGTTGCTGCATAATAAAATAACAATAGTACAAATAGTACAAATGAATGATGTTCACAAAACCAAAGTACTTACCACCATTTAGTTATTGTAAAAAGGTCAGCATAATCACAACAAAACAGGAAATGCATAATTAGGAAATAAATAGAGTAATCTATTACAGAGACACCAATGTAATAGGTTTCTTTTGTTGTAGTAAACAAAATGTGATTCAATTACTCTGAAGATTTGCTATTGTGAACCTTTCATTTAGGCCTATTTTTTGTCTAATCATTTAAAAAAAAAAAGGAGTATTCTGAATTACTTGGATAATTTTTTTGCTTGTCTGGTCATTAACTTGATTAGTTGTTAAATCTGTAGCTGTTTTCTATTAACAATAATGTGATATATTTCCTAATTTACAGCCACTCTAATATATTTATTGATAAATCTGTTCCAGGACTCAGTGCTTTATAACCCCCATTAATCTAGAATGGGCATTGATGACTAATTAGTCAGCTCAAAATTCAACAGTGCTGTTTAATAGATAACTAGTGCTGCCAGTTTTATGTATTTGATTAAATAATGAGTGCTGCACTTAACATGTTTTGAGCCACTATAATGGTTGTCCATTTAATAAGAACAGAATCTAAATTGTTACCAGTTTTGTCCGTTACTCTGGGGTATGCCCATTTATTAGGGTTACTCATATGGGGGAGGTTAATAATTCTATCAGTGTGCTGCTTGTGTTACTTGTGTTCTCATATGGAGCTTTACTTCTCCCTTCTGCCAGTTCTTTCCTAGTGGAGCTCTCCTGCAGGAACTAGGTTCCTCAGGGCTGGATTCTTCCCACCTTAGAATCCGATGAACACACCCCCACTGCCGGAGCACATTTGAGAGGACTGGTAAATCAGCACTCACAAGCTGACCCCTTATATATCTCCGGACTCAGTAGGCTGGACCCTCCTGTACTCTTGGGTTCAGTGGGCTGGGTTAAATAACACTTTAAGCTGTCACTCTCATATGCCCCTCAGATTCAGCATCTCCCTCTTCCCACTGCCACACCACAACAGTTATGCTAGTAACCTACTTGATGAGCAAACCCCACAGGATTTTTGGGCAATACAGAGATCTTTAGCTTAGGTACAAGGAGCATTGTTGTAGTAGAGTGAATGAGGTAACCAAAACAACATCCCCGAGGAGGAGACAGAGAGGAAAAGAGAGAAAAGCAACCACCTTAACAATGGAAGTTATATCTAGATAGTAAGGCTCACCATACAAGGTGAGCCTAGGGTTACCATGTGTCTGGTTTTGAACTGGACAGTCCAGTATTTGAGCTCTCTGTTCAGGAAACAAATTGAGAAAATATAAATGAGAAAATATAAATGTCCGGTATTTTCTAAATAAGATGTAATGTAGATTGTGATGTAATATCAAGTGTGTCCAGTATTTTTGTTGAAACCATATGGCAACCCTAGGTGAGCCAAACAAAATGGTTGCAATATTAAATCTAACTTAAAATCTGATTACGAACATTAGGGCTAGCAAACCAGAACTGATCATATAAGGCAGTGTCAGTCAGGAGGCTATATTTGAGGGGGCAGGGGAAGAGACAGAGAGAGAGAGAGAGAGAGCGCTCACCACTCCATGAAGCTTGAACTGATCAGGCTTCCCAGATGGTGATGGTAGCTATGGGTCCAGAGTGTTGGAGACAGGCAGAGTAGGGCCCCCAGTATGATCAGGGAGGAGAAGTCCCAATGGAACTGATGCAGCTTTTAAGTCCAGGCATCAGAACACTTTACTTGAGGAAGGGTAAGTTTTTTTGCAGGGAACCAATATAGTTCAAGGGCATACTAAATTTGTTTATAAGTAAGCAGATGGTTCAAGGGAGCATTCTAAAGATGTTTTGTTTAGGCTAGAGACTGTTCATTGCTGGTTATGGGTGTTGTTCTTTTGAGGGAGCTCATAAATTAGGCCATTTCAGTATTTTGGATATCAGTAGAGGATTTATTACTAAAATTGGTCTGATAATTACATATGGGCATGAGCAGACATGGGTTCATTAGCATCTGGAGCAGAGATTTCCCACCAGGCAGTGCTTTCCTGCTTTCTGTATCCCTCAGTTCAGTGTGGCTCTTACTTTGAAAGTGCTGTTTTCCATTCTGAATGGAGATGTCTTTCTGTCCTATCTTCCATGCAGATGAGGCTATAGGTATTTCCTTAATCCTATCATCCTTGTCCAGAGGGGTTTAGGTGGGTCTCCCTCTGCCTTTTTATTGCTTTGGCTTTATTTTAAGCAGAGGCCCCGCGGTGGGGGTGGGGATCTTCCATAAATAATATGCCCTGATTCTCCAAGAACACAGAGTTGGTAGGTAACAAAATAGAGTGGAGTATTTTATAGATCCTGATTTTGCACTCATTATTTTGCAAACTAACAATGATTTAAATGTTTTTTTTTCCACAGTTGGGTCCATAGTTGTGCATGTTTTGGTGTTAGATGGCTCTTGGCTTTTGTAGATTTTTGTTTCCTTCTTTGGGAATGTCATTGGCTGGGAATTACATTTAGTTTGTTAATTAAAATGGTGGATTTGAAACATTTAAAAAAATTGTTTGGAGACATGAAAGTGACAGTGACCATATTAAATGTATTTACACAAATTTGTTGTGTTCCTTTCACAATTCTGTATATTTTGAACATTACAGCTATTTTCATTAAACATTTTTAAAAACAATAACGGATACCATTTTATCAAGGGGGTTCACTTAACTCTTGATGTGACCTTTCTTCTGAAGCTCATTTATTGAACCAGAGCATATTATAGAATGACAAACAGAAAAACTTAATGGCACAGAGGACTGGTAATGGGACATGGAATCCTTTACCAATAGTTCACCAGCTGGAATCCAGTCCTGGTTACAAGTGACAAAAAACTGAATCAATGATGTGTCCGTTGTGAAAAGAGCAAGCGGGTTACACTTGAATTTATAACAGGCATATCCATTTCACTAAATGTTTCCTTTTTTGGTAGATTCAACAGAGAAGCTCAGGATTATTCGGAGTTTGAAATCTCTCAATTTAGTCCCAATTCATCAAATAGTTAAATATATTCTTAACTTTTTTTACTCCCTTAACTCCTGATAACTTTAATGGAACTTAACCAAGTGCTTAAAGTTAAGCATGTGCTTAAGTTCTCTACTTACAGTGTCTACTTCATTCTTATGGAGCTTCTTCATTCAAGGTCTCTGATGAGACAGGTTTGCAGAGCAGTGAGGAGAAACTTTCTATTACTGGCTGGGCTCTATTTGCACTGTGGATAAATAGAAGACATCAGTGTCCAGTAATGAGAATCTGTTATAATTTACTAGCTCTAAATTCATGTCAAAGACTTTAAAGGAGAAAATACAATCAGGACTTCTTTCCATGGTACTCCTAGCCACTTTTGGTGTAAGATAATGGAAATGGGTGCTGATCTGCCACTAGAGTACTGAACCAGCCTCACTCTGTTTTAGATAGTGTCAGCCAAGCTGCATTCACCAAACACCAGGAGTTTCAATGACTCTAGCGGACAAAGCAGAAAGGATTTGGCCCATTAACTATATTATCATACTAGCTTACTTATAGATATATACCTTTATATACATCTTAGTTTGATGCAGATGCACAAATATGAATTTTAATTCTCTTTTGGTAGGAAGTTGCATACTTTAATAGGTCACCGGGCAGAGATTAGTAGTGCACAATTCAACTGGGACTGCTCTCTAATTGTTACAGGATCGATGGATAAAACTTGCATGGTAAGATAATTGGATCTCTACAAAAACCTCCTGTATAGTCTGTCGCTATTGATGTAACACAACAAACATTTCACTGTTAGATTTCATTTAGGACACAATACATTCCTGTATTCCTTGTTATGGCTGCAAAATGTAACTTACTCAGAATGCATTTTGTATAAAGAACCATTTAACTGACTGCTGGTTTTTAGCAATCACCTAGTATAGCTAAACTGGAAGGCAGGACTTGGTGCTCCATTATAGCTAATTTTCTGTAATTTGTTTGAAAAAGAGAAAAAGGATTGTTTTGTGGTACAGGCCTTGGACCCCTCTGAGACTCTTTAATTTAGTTAGAAACAACAAGCAGTCCTGTGGCACCTTAGAGACTAACAAAAATATATAGTGAGTTCATATGATGAAGATGTCATTAATGTAGCATAAGTAGAGGAAGGGTGTTAGGGCATGGGAGCTGAGGAAACATTGTTTGAAGTCAGCCATAAAAATGTTGGCATATTGTGGGCCATCTGGGTACCCACGCTACATTGGTGACATCTTCATTATATGGACCCACGGGAAGGAGAACCTTGAAGAATCAATTTCCACTTCACTATCAACCTCAGCCTGGACCAGTACACACAAGAGATCCACTTCCTCGACACTACAGTACAAATAATGGTGGTCACATAAACATCTCCCTATACTGAAAACATGCTGACCACTATTCTTACTTAAATGCCTTTAGCTTCCATCCAGGACATATCACATGATCCATTCTCTACAGCCAGGCCTTAAAATATTTGCTCCAATCCCACGGACAGAGACAAACACCTGCAAGATCTTTATCAAGCATTCTTAAAACTTAAATACCCACCTGGGGAAGAGAGGAAACAGATTGACAAAGCCAGTTAAGTATCTAGAAGTCAACTACTTCAAGACAAGCCCAAAAGAAAAATAACAGAATACCACTTGTCATCACCTATAGCCCCCAACTTAAACCCCTCCAGCACATCATTGACAATCTACAACCTAATGTAGAAAATGATCCTCGTCTACAGACAACCCCCAACCTGAAGCAAATTCTTTCCGGTAGTCACACATCACACCTCAGATACAGTTACTCAGGAACTTACCCCTGCAACAAACTCCCATTGCCAACTCTGTCCACAAATCTGTTGAAGTGACACCATTATTGGACCCAACCACATAAACCATAACATTAGGGGCTTATAAAACGGCACATTTTCTAATATGATATAAGCCATCAAGTGCCAGCAATGCCCCTCTGCCATATATATTGACCAGTCTGGACAGTCTCGATGACAAAAGATCAATGGACACAAATCAGACATCAGAAACAGTAACACACATATACGTGTAGGGGAATATTTTAACTTAATCTGGTCACTCACTTATGGATTTAAAAGTAGCAGTTCTTCTACAAAGGAATTTTACCACCAAATTACAGAGAGAGAGAGAGACTGCAGAACTGGAATTCATCTACAGATTTGACACTGTTACCCTGGGCCTAAACAAATACATTAACTGGTTGGTGCATTACAAAGCCAGTTTTCCCTGCATTTAATATCCACATTTTCACATCAAAAGCTGTGTATGAGAGACATCCAGTCCACTTAATTAGCTTCATTAACATGAGTCCTATAATTGACAGGTACTTCTTTTGCTGTTATATATATCTTGGTTTCTGTTATTTTTACTCCAACGCATCGGATGAAGTGAGTTTTACCCACAAAAGTTCCTGATACCACATATTTTGTTAGTCTCTCAGGTGCCACAGGACTGCTCGTTTGTAAAGTTACAGACTAACCCGGCTACCCTTCTGAGACTAATTTAGTTAGATTCACATACCAGATCTTGCACATTATGTTCAGAAGATTGCACATTAGCTACCTTGATAATAAAATTGTCTCTTCATTAGCTGTAAATAGCCACAGATTTTCTCTCTCTCTCTTTAAGGCTGCATATGCAGATTATAGCATTTCAGATGAAATTTGATTGTTTCCCCACATTTGGATTCTCTCTCATTCTTTTCTGCCAGGTTTTGGAATTCTTTTCAGTGAACTTTCACTGATGTTTACTCACAGGTCTTTGGTATAAGAATGCACGCTATGTAAATGAAATATTATTTAATTAGTACATATCATTCAGTAAACATCTAACTATGGATAGTGAAACATATCAATTTATACACTGGACCTTTCTGTGGATTTCAGTAAATAATTCTACTTAAGTAATATCACATTAAACTAATATAAATGAAGCACAAAATTTATCAGACATGCATTACAGTGGCTATTCCCTGGTTTAAATCCAGGGGAGTAATGCACTAATACCTTAATAAATGTATTACATTTGGTTATACACTAAATCAGTGCATATATATGCCAGAGTTGCAATACTGATTTGACTGACACATCAACTCAAGTACAAATAAATAGTAAGATTGCTTATGATTGTCTGTAATTACTTGATAAGGTTTTATTTATTGCTTTTTATTCACACGCAGTTGTGGAATGCTGTGACCGGGACACGTGTGGCAACTTTAACAGGTCATGATGATGAAGTATTAGATGTATGTTTTGATTATACTGGCCAGCGAATTGCAGCTTCCTCAGCTGATGGTAGGTGAATTGATCAGGGCTTGCACCTTGTTTTCATATACTGACAGTTTAGGCCTCTCGATGACCCCAGGAGCAGAAGAGTGCAGTTGTAGCATAAAAATTGCTTTGGCTTTTCCCTCTCCTTCTGTGCTGGGTGCTACTTGGACAAACACGAAAGCCTGGGCTAGAATAATATCTGGATTAAGATGTTTTTAGGTAAAAAGATTTCTCCCAGAGTTAAAATTTTTTAGACTTGCATTTTATCCAAGATGCTTTGTCCAGTTAACCTCAAGCTATCTGGGGAAATAAATTCTCTTGTGGTTGAAAGTGCATGAGAGCCATCAGGAAAAAAATGGCTTTTGGATTAAATTAGATATGAGTGGCTCAAATTTGGGTTTAAACAGAAAGCTAGTTAGATACATAAAAATGAAACTATGACTATGGCTTTCTAATATGTAGTGAAAATACATAACAATGAGGGGGTGAAGTAAACAATTTAGTTTCATGATTGTGTTCAGCAGATTGCACATTAGCTACCCTGATAATAAAATTGTTTCTTCCGTAGTTTTAAATAGCCACAGATTTTCTCTCTCATTTAGACTGCATATGCAGACTATAACATTTCAGGTGTTTTGCATGGTTCATATTTTTCATGAGTCAAATAGTTTGCTGTATTCCCGTCCCCTTGTTTTTTAGTTTCAGTATGAGCACATATTAATGATGGCATATGTTATTGAATGTTTGTTTATTATGTGAGGGTATGTCTGCACTACAGCGTTATTTCAAAATATCTAATTTCAAAATAGTTATTTCAAAATATCTTATTTCAAAATAACGTGTCTACACACAAAATGCATTTTGAAATAGCTTTTTGCTATTTCAAAATAGCGCGTCCACACTGATTGAACGCTGAATCTCATTTAAGGCCAGCCGGAACTGGTTCCAGTAGAGCATCAGGTCAGAAGTTACCTTGTGGCCAAAGCGGTCAGCAGGGTACGCTGGGAAGGGCTAGAGGCCCCCTATTTCGAAATAAGCATCTACACAGCGCTTATTTCGAAATAGCAATTTTGAAATTGGCGCGATTCCTCATGGAATGAGGTTTACCAATTTTGAAATAAGCCCTCCGCTATTTCAAATTAATTTTGAAATAGCAGTTGGCTTGTGTAGACGCTAGGAAAGTTATTTTGAAATAATGGCTGTTATTTCGAAATAACTTTGCTGTGTAGACATACCCCGAGGCTACGTCTAGACTGGCATGATTTTCCGCAAATGCTTTTAACGGAAAAGTTTTTCCGTTAAAAGCATTTGCGGAAAAGAGCGTCTAGATTGGCACGGATGCTTTGCGCAAAAGCACTTTTTGCGGAAAAGCATCCATGCCAATCTAGATTTTTAAAGAAAGCCCCGATCGCCATTTTCGCCATCGGGGCTTTTTTGCGCAAAACAGCTTTTAGCTGTCTACACTGGCCCTCTTGCGCAAATACATTTGCGCAAGAGGGCTTTTTCCCGAACGGGAGCATCATAGTATTTGCGCAAGAACACTGACAATCATACATTAGATCGTCAGTGTTCTTGCGCAAATTCAAGCGGCCAGTGTAGACAGCTGGCAAGTTTTTGTGCAAAAGCGGCTGCTTTTGCGGAAAAGCTTGCCAGTCTAGACGCAGCCTGAGTGTTTTACATCATCCTTTGATGCATTTGGTACCAGCCACTGTCAGGGACAGGATTTCAGAGCATTGGTTTGATCTGATTTGGGTAGTTCCTATGTTAGGAAGTAATTTATGTAATTTGTAATGTAATTTATGAACATTTTGTGACAGTGTCAGCCTTTACAAGCCCTATCTCTTGGGACACTTAGCAGATTGGACAAAATACTAGCAAACATGCAGTATTTGATTGCACAAAGATGTAAAAGGTATATACAAATTGTGGGTATATATTCAGAGGTTGTACAGTGGAAGCCATTACAAATAAAAAAAATTCAACCATATTGCAGATATTTCCTAACCTACTCCATGTATATGGGAAAATTGATGATTTAAAATATCATCATGTACTTAAATTTAGGTATTACTTTTTACAGGCAACCACTGCATTGACCCAGTTTTGAATAGGGATGTTGAGGACTAGTCAACTATCTGATAAGCAAATGCTTATCGGATAGTCGACAGGATAGTTGACTAGTCGCTTCCCTCCCTTGCTGCCTCTATCAGATAGAGGCAATGGGGGATGGGGGGGGGAAGAAACCTGGGCTCTGCACTGCACTGCCCCTTTGAAACGCCACAGCGGCATTTCAAAGTGGCAGTGCCGCTCAACTGATCCTGGACTCAGCATGGCACTGTCCCTTTGAAACCCCACATGGAGACCAGGGTCAACTGGAGTCCCCAGTTGACCCCGGGCTCCGTGCAGCGCAGCGAGGAGCCCGGGATCAGCTGTGCAGCACAGCTGTTTTGAAACACCGCTGTGGCATTTCAAAGGGGCAGTGCTGCTGAGAGCCCGGGATTAGCTGGAGACTCCCAGCACTGTGCGGAGCCCAAGATCAGCTGTGCGGCGCTGCCCCTTTGAAATGCCGCTGCGGCGTTTCAAAATGGCAGTGCTGCGTGGAGCCCAGAGTCAGCTGGGGAGTCCCCAGCTGATCCCGCTCCATGTGGTGCTACCCCTTTGAAATGCCGTCACAGAGTTTCAAAGGGGCAGCGCCGCCCTATAGACTAATCAAATAGTCGATACAAAAATGCATCGACTACTTGATTAGTCAATTACACAATACTTCACATCCTTAGTTCTGAACACATGCATGGGAGTCTGTGAATTTCCTCATGTGAAAAAAGTTACTTATGTTTGTGTTTGAAGAATCAGGCCTTAACTTAGTTATTCTTAATACGGGACTTTCTTCTGCTTCCAGTGAAGTCAGTGACAAAATTTCCATTGACTTCAGTGGGTCCAGGCTGATGCCTTTACCTGCCAATGAATGAAAACACTTTATATTATAGAAATAGTTTCAAATGGTTTAAATGAAATAGTCACAAATGGCTTTTCTTTTATACAGGATCAGCAAGAGTTTACAATGCTGAAACAAAAAAATGTATTGCAAAACTGGAAGGTCATGGAGGTGAAATTTCTAAGGTGAGCTGTGAGGTATTTATTTTTCATTTCTAAGTAACAACATACTTACCAGCAATTATTATATTTCATTGGCATAAGCTTCACAATTAAATGTAAACATGGATTTTTATAGCCTGTTGGTGAGTGCTTACTCAGGATGCAGTCTCCCAAAACTTTCTAGTCCCTTGTTGGGATGCGGAGCATGGTTCACGCAACCTGCTTCCCTGTTTTTGCCAATTTAGGGGTCTTAATCCTTCCTGGCTCTGTTTTATTCCTCTGTGCAGCTGCATGAAGGGAATATAGGGACCATGTCTTGAAGGTGAAACACAATACAGATCAAATTTTCAAAGTGCCTAAGCCATTTTCCAAAGAACGTATTCACTTAGGATGCAATGCCTCTTTGAAAGTCAGGTATCCAAGTCAATTTTGAAAATAGAATGACAGCTCCTAAATCATTTAGGTGCTTTTGAAATTTTACCCCAAATGCAATGATTGTGATTTAATTATTGCAAATCTTGCTCGTTCTTCAGGTGAATCATTTATTCATGATCACTCAAACTAGTGTGCAAGCCCGTGACACTTCAGTTGTTTGGTGATTTCCAGGCTTGAAGTATTAACTTTTAGGAGCGAGAATAGTTCTTGGGGAAAAAAAAGTTGTGCTTGTCATCTGGTGGGATTGTCCACCAGTATGGAGACAAAACAATCAGCCACACCCAACTCTGTTTTTAGTCATCAGAACAGGTGCTTTTATTGTTCTCTACACACACAAATGTGGACAAGTAACAAAAGTGATAGTCCTGACCTGGATCAATACTGCAGAATCCTTTACTATCCATTACTTCAAGTTCACAGCCCTCCTATACTCTCAGGATGATAACAGGACCTGTTTCTATCTTCTACCTCAGTGGTTCTCAAACTTTTTGGGCTCCAGAGTCCTTTACATGTGTAAAAAATGTATGCAGAGCCCCAGCAGCCCACTGATTGTATGTGTTGTACCTATTGATGTTTCCAGTTTGTCAACCTCGCAGAGCCCCTGGAGATGTCTCGCGGAGCCCTGGGGCTCCACGGAGCACAGTTTGAGAAACACTGTTCTACCTGTTTCTGTCTCCTGGCCTTCTCTCTCAAACAGACCTAGATCCTCACATGTATCTTTCATCTGGGAATCGGAACCAATCATTAGCTGCTGGATTAGCTGCTTTCCAGTAGCTGACTTCTGGGCTCCTTAGACCAGAAATTTATGCTCCCTTGCTCTATAGAACCTTAAAGGGACAGACTTCTGTGCTGTACTATTTCTCTACATTCATTTGATTATTAAAATCCTGTAGTGAGAGATAATTAGATTAAGAAAGGATATACTTTTGTTGGACCCCAACCCCCGCTTTATGAAATGGACTTATGGACACAAATATACATAACTCAAAGATGCTTTTGACAAATTGCTTCATGTAACCTATTAATCTTAATGTCTTAATCCACTGTCTCTGTTTACCTTTGTGGCAAGGGCCCCTCTTCCCCAAGCCACTACTGGGTAGGCCTCCTCCCCTTAGCCCCCAAGTTTGGGGTTTTGCAGCAGGTCTCAATGGTAGGGAGCCCAGCCAGGGGCCCACAGGCTCCCTTCCTAGCTACCTTTACCTAATACTGGTCAAAATTGTTCTCTCCAATTTCTTCCTCTCTATCTCTCCACCACCTTCCTTTCATTCATTCTCTCACTCTCTCCTCCAGCCTCCAACTGCTGAGGCTTTTAAAGGCCCTCAGACAGACAGCAGAGAAGTCAGCTGGCCCCCAATTTGCCTGAGCCAGCTCCCTCCCAGCTGCATCTAATTGGGCTGCAGTTCTCTGCTTCTTCTCACAGGGTTTTTTCCCTTTTGGGCTGCCTTTTCCCTTCTCTGCAGCAGCTCCCTGGCCTGATCCTGTCACACCTTATTTTGATGTATGTATCATTCTTGCGTGTAAAATTAGACATATGGAGTATGGAGTGCATTATGATTTTAAATGTGTAAATGGAAAGCTATCAAGGGTGTTTCTAGTGTCTGGGCAACCATATTCAAATAGCCTTTTGTCCTTAAGTGGTTGGGTTGAGGTAGTCGCATGTCCACCTCAACTGGAAGGGTGGAATGTAAAAATAGAATTTCTACCGAAAAGGAATCTTTAGAAACAATAGGAAGCTAGCAGGTTTTATTTTGGCTGGCTGGATGCACCCGAGGGGTGGAACCAAAGACCCCAAGGTGAGGAACAACCCTGGTTTGGAAGGCTTAGCTAGAAAAGAATCAGTTTTGGGGTGAGTTATTAATGTGTTTGTAACAAGTTTGTACTGAAGTTTCAGTGTAGAATTAGCTAAGCGTTTTCTGTTATTTTGAGTTTGTAATTTACTTTGCTCTGCCTGTTCTCACTTATTACCACTTAAATCCTACTGCTTATACTTAATAAAATCACTTTTATTTTCTATCAAGCCCAGTGCAAATAATTATTACCGGGGTGGAGGGAGCAATGAGTGTATATTCCCCATTTAATTGCTAAAGGGAGCTTATCTAAATAATTCATTTGTGGTTCTGATCCCATTTAGGGAGTGGCATCCCAGGAAGCTGGGCCCTAAACTGTATTTTCCTTGGACCTGAAGAGATTCAGTGTCTGCACTACTTCTCAGCAGGAGGGAGGGGGAAGAGGAGAGCAGTGATCTTAGCTTGGTGCCTTGCCTGGGGGAGACCAGGGAGTTGGCCTGTCAGGACTGAGCGGTGAGAAGCCCTAGAGAGCAGGAAGGCAAGTGGCCAGCACTCTGGAAATCACCCCCAAGGGGTCTTCTATGACCGCACTCTGTCACAGTCCTTACCTTACTTATGTACTGTGCAATACTTTTTTCCTTTAGGTTTAAAAGAGAAGGGGCCAATGGTAGAGAATTATCCTTCAAAGACCCTAATTTTAGTTATAGCTTCCTTTCCTAGGAGCCAGAGTTTGCCTTTTGGGCATATTGAAAGGCTGCTGTGACTTTGCATTGCATGGAAAGATGTGATAATTTGGGGAGTCTCTTGTTTTGAAGGTTTATTTTTTTGGAGAGAGGGAAGAGGCAGGATACATTGGGCACTATTACCCATCAATAATTCCGTTAGTCTGTGTGATGACTTTTTAAATGGTGCAATAAACACACTATAGTGAGATTATACTCCTTAAACTGTATATGAGGATTTAAAGATGTATGCAAACCTACAGTGTACACAATGTACATTTAACAAAATATATCATGTTAAGTAAATGACCTTTAACTGTTACAGGGAATTACCTCATTTCACATAGAACATTCTCAAATATACATGTACATGCACTGAAAGCTACAGCGTGTAAATAACATGCATATAATGTCAGAGCATTTAGTATTTTGGGGAGTTATTATCCAAGGTCCTGATCCTATAATTGTCTCAGTGTGGATGGACCTTGTAACTGCACACAGTCCCACAGGCAAGGGTCTGCCAGTATTGATCTAATTGCGCCTTAATTTTATATCCAGAATTGAACTCTGGAGTTGCTGGTTCCATGTGCTAACCACTGACTCATGCTTTCTCTTCTATGTATGGAGATATACCTATTTCATAGAGCTGAAAGGGACCTTGAGAGGTCATTGAGTCCAGTCCCCTGCCCTCACAACAGGACCAAGTACCATCCCTGACAGATTTGCCCCAGATCCCTACATGGCCTCCTCAACGATTGAGCTCACAACCCTGGTGTTAGCAGGCCAATGCTCAAACCACTGAGCTATCCCTCCCTTCTAGTTATATAGACTGGAATGCTAACTGGTGTCACTTTTCTTGTCATTATTTTAAAGATCTGCTTCAATCCTCAAGGTAGTCGTATCCTAACAGCTAGCTCTGATAAAACAGCTCGACTTTGGGACCCTCAGACAGGACAGTGCATTCAAATACTAGAGGGACACACTGATGAGATATTCTCATGTGCTTTCAATTACAAAGGTGATATCATCATTACAGGTAACTAAGATGTCAAATCTGAGATTTTAAAAATATTTGTATATTTAATGTTTTATGTTTTGAAACTTAAAAAAAGTGTCCTGGGGCCATCTCATGCATACTGGGAGCACCAGTGATTCCCAACACATAGCCAAGAGGAAAAGAGAAATGCACTTAAGAACTTTGGCTTAGTTTCATACTGTTATGATCAAATTTGAATGCAGGCATGGACAAAGCTATAGGCTAAGTCCTGCCACCTTTTTGGTGGGCATGTACTAATCACAAAATAGTGACCCAGTCCAGTTGATGAACTGCACACACAGTGAGGGGGTAGGAGATGGGGAGGATGCAGAGAATCTCTGTAATGGGACTGAACTGTGTGCATCTGAAGCTGTTTTCTGTGCAAGCTTGATCCACTTTAAAACGGGGGATCTTGAAGAAAGAATAAGGCATGAATCGGTCTCTGTGTCTATCATGGAGGTCACAGATTCCTGACATTCCTCAATCTTTCTGACTTCTGCAGGGACCAGCGTGGCTAACCTCAGGGCTGGCTGCTCTGGGCTGTGGGCCAGCCATACCAGTGACTTCTCTGGCAGTCCTGGGCAGCAGTCCCAGGGCGGCCAGAGCAGCTGTGGTCCACGGATTCGGGAACAGGACGTTGGCTGGCTGGAGCAGCTGTGGTCCCCAGCTGACTGGCCAGAGGAGCCACAATCTGAGGACATGGGGGGTAGGAGGGCAGGAACCATATATAGTACTGCACCTGCAGAATGGCTCCAATAGCTATTTGTAGACACGAACCAAAAAGTCTTCTTGCACAGATCTGCCTGCAGGCTAATTATTCAAGTGTTAATTAAGAAGGATAAGATATAAGCTAAGGGTAAAAGTAATCCTCCATTATATGTGTTTATTACTAGGGAGCAAGGATAACACCTGTAGGATATGGCGCTGACTGAAGAAGAGGTATGGCTCAACTTGATCAGCATCACAAGAGTAGTAAAAAATCAGCAGTCTTTCAGAACTCTGTTTACCTTTTGCCTTCTGCCAGTTTTCAGTCTTGCATAAGTAAAACAGTTCCTTGGACCTTGACAGGGTTGATTCTTCGGACTGCTGAAGTCAGCTAGTTAGCTGTATCATTAGCACTAATACTTTAGGTTAGCTGCATGTTTTGTCTGGCTGTGGTTGGTTTTTTTATGATATTTGTAATAAAAGTAGCATCATGATATGATTAAACATGTAAAGGGGCATTAGTTGCATGTTTCCTATGTTTCTACACTGCATTAATTTTTTTGTATGTAATAAAATGTTTTGCTAAAGTTCTAAGTTTGTATTAATTGTAGTGCAACATTCTTGGCTATTTGGGAGAAAAACTAGGCACTAGTCACTGTTCACAACTTACATTGCTATTACTAACTATGGAACATGCTGCATATAAAAAATCCCTTTTTTTATTCACCTTTTCATCTGCAGGGGATAGGTGGGTGAAGAACCTCTGGTGATGGCTCCCTCTCTCCTGCCCCCTATCTCCCAGAAAAGCTGCTCTTTCTATGGGAGAAGAGAGGCAGCAGAGAGTATGATTTAGCTGGACAAGTTCAGTCAGCAGTAATTGAATCTGGGAAGAGGTAAGGAGGGCAGAATCACAATCATGAAAGCAGGAGGGGAGAGTGTGTCTGTGTGGGAGGGGGAAAGAATCAAATGAAGGGGATTTGTGCATATCTGTGTGCAGCTCTGAAGCTTTAAAGCAGTTGCAGTGCCAATGCACTTTTTCTTCCCCGTCTAATAGAAGAAAGAGAGAGAGAGTGAGTATCTGTGTGCGTGTGTGAGAGAGATTCATGGGATGGCAGCCTCCCAGCCCTATAGATCCCAGCCAGCTATACCAGAGACTCTGCCTCCCCTCAACCTTCAGAACACCAAACCAGTCATAGCTCAACAGGTCACCACTAGCAGGCGGATAAGGGCTGCCAGCCTCTGTGGTGAGCTCTGACCTCTCAGAGGGAGTTGATGGATTATGCAGCAGGAATTAAAGCTCTAACTCTCATCCACGGGTAAGGTAAACAGTTTGTGGGGAACACAGGGGAGAGAGGATGAGTTAATCGTTTAGTGAGAGCCCCCTATTCAACTCCTTGTGCCACTCCTCGGTACTCATTTTGTGGCCACTCAGACCTTTTGTGGAGGGATATGAGGAGCATCATACTTAACCGTCTTTTCCCCCTATGCTGCTTTCCAGTGGCTTTTCTATTCTCCCACTTTCCTCCTCAGCTGGTGTGCCTGTGGGTGTGCAGCAGCCTTACAAATAGCAGATACTATCTTCCTATTAATCATTTTTAATTAGCCTGATAGACCAGATGGCTCATTTAACTATTTGTCCTGATCATGCTAATATCTTTACAGCTGCAATCAAGTTATTTTCTAGGGCCTATTCCCAATTATGCCAATGGCTGAATGACATTAAAACCAGTGGCGTTATGAGTTCTCTGGTGGTGCCAAAGGCTTAGTATAATTTCAAAATAGTGGCTCTGCCTTGAATTAAATCTCTTCCTACACTGGCTGCTTTCCTTCTAAGCTAGAGATGATTTTTATTTATTAAATAGAGCTCATAGTCTCTAATCATATCCATGACCAGTCTCCGTGACATTCTGAAAACTAGAATTAATGATTCATGGTAACAGTCCTTATCTGCAAGCTATACAGCCCTGTACTAAAGTCACGCAAGATAACCAGGCTCTGTGTGCAGCAAAACTTGCCTTTCCAGAAACAGATCAATCCTAAATATAATAGGCTGACGGTAGGCAGATCATAAGCTTTCATACCTTGAAATACAGTAAAATGTTTTCAGCTTTCATTAATCTAGCAGATTTGTGAAAAGACAATAACTGATGTTAGTACAATGTATTAGAAGAGCATGGGTTATTGGAAATGAATGATGCTAAACATAAAAATAATCAGTTCCTACATATTAGTGAAAATTAAATTCCTATGCACATTTTAGGACTACGAGTGCTGCAGCAAAATCTGGCATGTAAGAAATTACGTGCTTAATTCTGCCATCCTTACTTATGTTGAGGAATTATTACTACATACCTACAGGGAGTACTATAAACTTCATTGAATCTTAGTGAAGGTCAGATTCTGTCTCTTCTTTACGTGGGTTTGTTTGACTGAACAGAAGAGCTATAAGAAGATTTCCTCTGTATCCTCCCCCTCAAACCTATGTATGGGTAAGGCAGAATTATTAAGCAGAGCCACATGCTGAGGAGCTGTAGTGATCTAAGTCAAAGTGTAGGCTGCATTGAAACTGCATAAAATATGGTGTATATATATATAATTTCGCAGCACACTTTTTGATAACGAACTCCCTCTCCTCTATCCCAGTTCTCATTTCCCAACCTAATTAAGACTAGCCTTGGGTTTCCTTGTCTGATAAGCAGTGGGAATGCCTTTTTTTATACCTGACCATTAGGAGTCTGCAGTATTTGTGACAATTAAATAAATGCAGGCATTTCTGCACTGCTTAACCAGTGACAATAAGCAACCTGCTTTAGCTCTTGAATCCCTCCTGCACTGAGCAGAAAAGGTGAGAGTGAGTAACTATGGTTGTTCTGAGCCCAATCCTAAAACCCAATGAGCACTTACCTTCCATAAATTTCAATGGAGGTGTATTTCAGGATCAGGTCCCATGTAATCTGAATAAAACTTGGAATGTCAACAAAACTACAGCTTTCTGAATGGAAATGAAAATGAATGTGCTCGTAAATGAAAAGTTAAAGGTATAACATGAACATAATATTTAATTGGCACAGGGTTCTCTAAGCATGTTAGAACCAGTGTACAAGTTAGTTACAATTACTTAAGTTCACCCACTCTTAAGATTTTAAATTAAGGTTTAAAGTTAATATTTCTAGCTAGTTTGTTGCCAGCCCATTGCTCAAGAATTGTGTAGAGCTGGAGAAGTGAGGCTAATTGCCTACCAAACTGAAATTTCAAGGCACAATTTAGATACTCTCTGTGAGTATCCTCTTTCAGACTTGTGTAACTTTAGTATAGACAAGGTGGGTGAGGTAGTATCTTTACTGTCCCAACAGAAGAGAACAGATCTCCTTTGTGTAGCTCTAAAGCTTGTCTAGTGCATCAAAAGAAGTTGGTTCAGTAAAAAATATTATCTCACCCACCTTGTCTCTCTAATAGCCTGGGACCAACATAGCCGCAACTAACCTGAATATGACCTTAGTTTAGATAGGTTAATATTTTCTCTGTTGGACTGTACCTCCAGCCCAACAGATCCTTCTCATAATGTGCAGGGATATTGGTTTATTACTCATTCATTTCCTGTTACATCAGAGCCTCTTTCAAAATTACACATCAATATATTGCCAAGTCCAACCCTGTTTGGTTTCTGATATCTGTTAAGATCTAGTGACCCATTCCATGGCTTTTTAAAAAACAGAACTCCAAGTAGATACAAGTTGCGGTTTGATTTTTCAGAGGTGCTGAGCAGCTACAAAATCCCACTGAAGTCAATGAGCACTAGACATGAACAGCACTTTGGAAAATTAGAACATAAATAAATAAAACTGGGGGGGGGGGGGCTGTGCCTTTGAGATGAAGGACATTAACTTCCATTGCCTTCTTTGGTGTAAGGGCCATATAAGACATGGCAGTCAGCAAAAGCACGTTTGGAAAGGCTAACAGATTATGTCATGAATATTGTCTAGTTGGTCCAATAAAATGTATTACACTGCTATTCTGTCCATTTCCAGTATGCAATAAAACACATCAACACCTTGTAGAAAAGCAGAGGGGACACATACTATAACACAAATTTATTTCTGATTAGATTGCCACATTAAGAACTACTGTACAGAAGTAACTTCATCACACTGTTACAACTGAGTCATGATAGTTGTGCTTTGTAGGATAAGTAAACATGTATTCTAGCACAGCAAAAGTTCATATACTGACAACTAATTGGATTTTGTCTAAAAATAAATACCTTTTCCCATTTATCAGAACAAACAAAAGTACTTCCCATCTGTAACACTACGCACTTAGGTTATTAACAACCAGCCTGTCAGAGATGCTGAGTGCCCACAACTTCCACTGGCACCAACAGAAGCTGTGGAGCGTCAACACTTATCAGGTATGGGCCCAATAGCTGTACAGTTAAACTTAGTATATATAATAGATCAACCTTTATATTGGCAGTAAAATGACCTTTACTGTTTTGTGTATACTGTGTAGAGTAAATGTAGAGTTAGCCATGTACCTTTATCACATAACTACAGATGTTGATTCAATGACAATTCTTTCCCCTCAGCAAATGAGTTTGAGAGGGTGAAAATGGATTTAATGGTGGTAACAATGATAGTATGGCTCTTTTTCATAATTTATTTAAAACTACTTCAAAATTTTCAAAAAAATATTTAGTGCAAAAGGATAATTATTTCAGGAAAAATTACAGAAGCATATACTGAAAAAAGGAAAATAAATTATCTCTGTCATATTTTATCAGGGAAATACAGGTAAAATTTCTATTACAATGTTTATTGTAGGGGGAAACAAAAAATGAATGTGTTTTCAAAGAAGCAAATCACAATAAATGTGAAATTCAAACAATAGGAGTTTTGCTGCAATACACTTTTTTCCCCTTTAAATTCAAAACCAATCTCTTTGGCAGAATCAAGAGAATTTATAATTACATGCATAATACTAACGGATCTTCTCAACAGCAGTCCACTGCAGTTATATCAATGTTATTGTAATAACAGCAACTATAATTTTTATTCCAAACATATATATCCAAAATGAGCAGGTAGCCCTAAAGTAAACATGTGCTTATCGATGCTAAGAATCATTCTGTATTCTTGTAAGTAATAAAAACAAAATCAACACTTAGGCCCAGGCATATGTATGACAATATAATCAGTTTTGCGGTAGCACTATATTCAGTTGATTTTTCTTTTTAAGAATCAATTAGACTAAAATCATGTCATATGCTTTTATATAGTACTTTTTAACCTTAGATCTTAAAGCACTTTAAGAAAATAGCTGTCATCACCCCCTTTTCACATATAGGGAAACTGAGGATTGAGATGACGTGACTTGCTCAAGCTGACACAGCAGGTCAGAGCTCGGATAGAACCCGTATCTTCTGATTATCGACTGGTCCAAACTGCCTCTGCTTGAAATGGAAAGGTATCAGAATGTTTTAGAGTAATATTTGAGTGTCTGGATTTCAGTTCCTCCAGAAGAACACAAGTATGGTGAAAGGCTATGGGAAGTAATAAATGGTCTCTCATAAGAAAATTATAGTGCATTTTCAGCAGTTTGTTATTGTATCATCTACCTGTAAGGTCACTCTAATGGTTCAAAGTCTTCTACTTCTTCAGAAACTGTGAGAATTGAGAATTTAAAAAAATACTTATATAGATCTATATTATTTATCTAAAGATGCACATTCTTCTAAGCACGCGTTTGGCTGGCCATCTGAAAAACACAAGTGTTCTAATAGTTAACCTGTACAAATATTAATGTTTTAATAACTGAAAGTTGTTAGTATATAATTGCATTTCAGTTGGTTGAAATAATCAAAGGATATTAATGGAATATTTGATTACAGAAGTACATTCTATTTTCATCCATCCTTCATATTATCCATTGACTTCAAGGGCATCCTCTGCTAATACAGTACATCCGAAAGTACAAGATGTCAAAGTTTCTCCACATGACATAACAGTATATGGTGCACCTTGATTTCACTTTGCTCAGTGTACAGTTGTGTGCATGGTGTCTGCAGAGTTTGTATATCTCTGCTTGTTTTATGCACTGATGTTTGAAAGAGCATTACACAAACGACTGCCACTTAAGCTGGATTAAAATGAAAATGATGAACATTTAAGAGGTTTCTTATCCCAATTCAAGAAGCCAGTCAAAGAGGCTAGGCATCCCCTCCCTGCTTTCCTCATGTTGCTTGCAGTATTGTACCACCGCATGAAAGATATCGCCCACTTTCCAGGACTTCTGGTGAACTAACAGCACAACATCTAGAAACTAGATAAAATGGCACATTTAGGATTTGATTTCATTCAATGTGTATTCTTAACAGCTTTTGTTAAATAAATACATGCAAATAATTCTTTAGAGTATGATGACATTACTGAGTCCTGCCAGGGATCAGAACTCCACTGTTTCCGGCACTGCATAAACACAATAGCAATGCAATATGCTGAGGGTTCTGTCTATAAAATATGGAGCTGAAAGATGTTTACTTTTGGACAGCTGGAAACTTTGCATTTCATTTCTGAAAATCTATAATCTGTGAGAGCTAGATTCTATTCTTAATGACACCAGTTAAATCAAGAGCAACTCTGTTATAATTAGTGAAGTTATTGCTCTTTACTGCTATGTGAGATCTTTAACCCTGGTAAACAATTATAACCTTCCATGATATTGACAGCGCATTATCAAAATAATAGGTACTATATCTTGTACAACCCCAGGGATCCAACCTGAAGGGCTCAGATTTGAAGGAAAAATACTTCTCTCTTTCGTTATCGTAATTGGTATTCTTTCTTGGTTACATTTCATTTATAGGTTTAAGCAGCTGGAAAAAATCCTACATTATAGCCACTTTTGTGCTTTCCTATTTTAATAGAACATCATAATGTCATGCATCTGGCCTATCTTTTCTCTGGCTTGGAAATGAAAATCAAAGCTTTTCATTTCCTTGAATTTCACAATCAATAACTAATTAGGCTCCTCTTTATACATCTTCTAGTTTTAAACCACACAAGAAAATATTGTGTATCTGTAGCTCATGTAGCTGTTTGCTATTTACATATGGAGTCCTAAACCTTTAATATGTATTTTAATTATATGTAATAAGCATGTGGTTTCCAAGAGCAGCTTTGTAGGCAGGATGTACTTCATTATTCTCTAGTGTATTTTAGCAATTGAATTAACTGTTTGCAAAAGCACATGGGTAAAGCTGACAGCTGCTTCTTAAATAAGATGCAATTTGGACAGTTGCTGCTGAATGCATTTTAAATTATGTTTATGATTCCCAAATGCATATACTCAAGAAATACCAAATATCTCTGCTACATAAAATGATTTGCACACAGATATTATTTTAAAATGTCAAAATATTGACTGTAATTTTTTCTGTCATTAATTTATTTAAATACTCTGACATTTCTGTAAACTTGATGGCTAGATGGAACCTTTAACACTGACCATGGGAAAGGGACAGTCTTTGGCAGCCATAACCTGTTTGAAATGGCATCCTGTGATTATCATTTAGGGAGAGTAAGCAAGCTGTAGGGATATGAAACAGCCCAAAGTGCTGCAGGCCATTCTGAACCTACATGCTTTGAAAAAACACCATAATGAAACTTAAAAGGGTTTGAAAAATCTGTCCAGTTCTCCATCTAAAGATAGTTATGCCTTCATAAATGTGGCTGTCAAAAGTGATGTTTAATTTGTAGCTAAAGCCTCAGTCCTGAAGGACTGTCAGTTTTAACTGGCGTAGGTACTCTTGTGGAAAGCTGATTGCTGCAATTTAAACATGCATATTCAGAGGATAAGCCATTATGGATTTTATAAAAGACTTGAGAAAAGCCTATGAATTGTGCAGAGTAAACAGTAGATCTCTATGCTTTCTTGTATATTTGAACACTGGAGGGCCAAGTGTTCACTGTGCTGCAGCTTCACTAACACAAAGAGATTAATCTGAAGAAGTGAGTTGTGCCCACAAAAGCTCAGGATCCCATCTACATTTTTTGTTAGTCTTTAAGGTGCTGCAAGACTGTTTGTTATTTTTAAAGTTTTTTTGATTACAGACTAAGAGGGACTAACCCCCCTGAAACAAAGGGACTATAAAGCCAATGGATCTGCCCCAGGAGAATTTCTTTGAGTGTGTGGTTGTGGAAAAGGAGCTCTGCTCTGCACAGAGCTGTGCTCCAACTCTTCCCATCTGCAGGAATGGCTCCTGGGGTCCTTGGGCATCTAATCACAAGCTCAGTCATGTATGAGGTAGCTCTAACATGTTGGGGTTGAAGCAGTGTGGCCCTGGAATAGGGGTGATTCAATGTTGGAGTAGAGCAGGGATGGGGAACCTTATTTGTATGGAGGGCTGCTGACCCACAGAAAAATCAGTTCGGGAGCTAGACACAAATGAGAAACAAAACTAAACAACCAACCAAACAAGAAAGGCCTCTCATTGACGTAGCCCCCAACTGAGAAGCAGTAAGACACTCCCCACATTCCCCTCACACACGAGAGTCTAGCGGGGCCCAGGCTAGTAGATTTCGTGTGCTCCATCCCCCTAGGGGTTAGCAGGGGAGGGGGCTGGAATTCCAGTGCAAGCTCCTCAATGCTTGTGGGTAGCCCTGAGCCTTGGGGGTCGGATCCAGGCAAGCCTGGGGTTGCATCCGGTCCCTGGGCTTTAGGTTCTCCACCCTTGGTGTAGAGCCACTATCAAGCGACCAACGCTAAATCAAGCACTGTAAACAAGACCCTCTTTCATTTTTTGGAAGTGAAATTCATCACCAGGTATGAGGTCCCTACAGAGTCTTATGTACTACTTGTGTCCCATGTCAAATTCTGCTCCGATTGCCATCAATATCAGTGGGATCAGGATTCTGCTCAACTGGCTTAAGTGGAGACTAAGACCTTGCATGGCACTTGTTAAACTCCATGTAACCACTTGGCTCTGTCCAAGAATAGCCTGACTAATGGCCTTTTTTTGTTAACACGGTCCTGATTCATGCAACTGGCACTTTCATGCCATGGAATGGCTGACATTATTAGGTGAAATCTGCTTCGCTAGTGTGCACGGTACTCTATTTGAGGGGTCTAATGTTAAGTGGTGACTCTTCTTTTCAGCCACATGTAACAGCTGTAAGACCCGCCCCCCTCTCCCCCCGGTGAGGAATTTTCGTTGTTGTTACATACTTCTGATTTACAGTTCAGAGATTATATAGATGAAGGTCATGCCCCATGCTGTAAATACTACCTTTTCAATCCTGTTTTCCTGAGATTTTTGAAAATAGATGGTTGGTATTCCAAGTTCAGAAGCAGCAATCCATTGAAGAGTGGTTCGTAGCTCTGTGTCCGGACACTCTGGTGCCAGGTCAAAGTTTATCACCAGTAAGTCTTTTTGATCATTGGCTGTTCCCACTGATAGCCCAGAAGTGCTTTCTGAAAAAGTAGTTACTATGTAATTATGGGTATTCACCTCAAAAGCCCTATACCAAGTAAAATGTCTGTCACAACTGATACATTTCAACTTACCCTCTATGTTTTCTGGCTGTTCTTTCAGGAAAGTCTCTTCTTCTGCTAATTCACTTAAAAACAAACACCAACAAAACCTGTTGTTAGTAATATTAGGAACAATAAAGCATTATTTCATTACAGTTGAGGTGATAATTTTGTCTTATGTAACATTTTAATCTCTAAGGGTATGTCTAGACTACATGGCTCTGTCGACGGAGCCATGTAGATGAGCTTTCTAGACATAGGGAAATGAAGCGGCGATTTAAATAATCGCGCTTCATTTCATCAAAATAGCTGCGCTGTGCCGATCAGCTGTTTGGCGGCACAGCATGGTAGTCTGGGCGCTCAGCGGTTGACAAGGGCTTGTCGACTGCGGAGCGTCCAGACTACCGCGCTGTGCTGCCAAACAGCTGATCAGCACAGCGTGGTGGCCATTTTGATGTAAATGAAGCGGCGATTATTTAAATCGCTGCTTCATTTCCCTATGTCTAGAAAGCTCATCTACATGGCTCCGTTGACAGAGCCATGTAGTCTAGACATACCCTAACACTGTAAAAATGGTAATATGGGGGGAGATGCAGCTCCGGGTACATACCACACAGTGTTTTCACTAGAGTATGACATACTGCTTGCAGAGTGCATTGTACATAATACTTCATGAAAATCAGTGTATCATTATTGTTGTCATTGTGTAATCATGATAAGAAACTACAAGTCTTGTGACATGGCCATGTATTACAATGTTCCACCCATGCTGCATCTTTTTAGATCTTGCTTTCTTTTTGTGCCTGTCACAAGCAAGTGCCTTCAATAACTGTCAGTATCTTAGCATATCAGCTCTGTTTCGATAATTGCATTATTGCAATATTTTCCAAAAGTTTCGAGAGGTCCTTATTTCATTTGCTGGTAGACAGCAGAGGGGACACTACATATTTAGCGTCACAGAACCCCATGCTCCCTGCCCTCCCTTTTTGGAAGAGTATATCCACACCAATGTTCCCTCTAATCTTTTCATCCATATTCATTCATGTGCAGAATAATTTTATATGCACCAATGCATGTGTGAATGTGCACCACCAGCAGAGAAATAGAACCTAGCTGTGGGCACTCTGCTAATCAGCTGGGCAGCATCTGACTCTCTCCTGAGTGGCTGCAAAAGTGCACAGCTTTGGTCCACACCTATCTGATTATTGCAGAAGGCTGTAAATCCAATAAAGTTACAGCCACTTCATATTTGCAGTGGGGAGTTAGTGTCTGCTGTATAGATTTATATAGGATCCCAACCTGTACTTAAGAGAGATTGTGCATGTGTACCATTTGGCTGGAAGAACTACTATCATCCTACTAAAAAAGTCTGCAGAATCACAATCTCAAATGAAAATGTTACTTGGAAGCAAGATTATATACATATGAGCTGCTGCCACATACAGGGGAAAGTTAAAATGGTAGTGTTCACTGTGTGGTTTATCATGTGTGAGAGGCAGTACCTTGGCATATGTGTATGAGCATGAATCTACAATTAAAAATCTTCTTAGATCAAGAGTGGGCTTTGAAGTGGCCCCAGGCGGCCCGAGAAGGGGCGGGGCCTTCAGCAAAAGGGGCAGGGCCAGGACACTTCTGTGTTCCTGTTTGGCCTGGGGGCAGAAGGAATGTGTGAAGTCTTTGCCTCCTGCCCCGTTTTGAACAGTTGGCAGTTCCCTCTTGGTGCTGCATGCCCCTGGCGGTGGTAGGAGACTTTGGGCACTCCCCTTCCCCCCAAACCAATCAAGGCCTGGGGGCAGGGCAGCATGCAAAGTTTCTCGCCCCTTACCCCCACCCTGCACGGGGCGTGTGGTGCCTAGAGTGAACCACTAGCTGTTCAATACAGCTGGTGGTTCACTCTAGGCGCTGCACATCCCTGGCGGGCGGGGTTGGGGGGGAAGAAGGAGACTTCAGGCACTTCCCCGTCCCCAGGCCTCAATTTGCCTGGGGATGGGGGAGCAGCAGGGTGGCCACGGGCTGGATTAACCCCCCTTGCAGGCTGGATTCATCCTGTGGAGGCTCTCTTGCCCCCCTCTGTCTTAAATTTTCTATTCCAATATTAAACTGTTCTATGTCTGATCTGTGCTTTCTGTAATTACAGATTGCCAAGCTTTTCTTGCTTTTCCTCACCTCTGTCTTCCCAGAATCTCGTTTCTTGTCTGAGATCTGATAAATCCACCAATAGCTGGCTAGTGACCAAGAACACTTAGTTCTACAGGCACTGCATCTGGGCAGCAGCCAGCACTCTGTGGTGCTGGCAGAAAGGTGTAAATGTTTTATTATCACTACCATTCTCAGTCTACAGCTGAAAAAGAATATTTATGATTCTGCAGAAAGATGACTGGTCTGTGTTTATATCAGAAAGGTCAGAATCTTTGACTCACAGGAGAAGCTAGATCCTCAATGGGTTGGGATCCATTAGGGGATTGTGAGGCATTTCTGGGCTCAGCCACTATAAAAGTATCCGTCTTCTCTGCACAATGGTACAGTATATTAATTTCTACAATTATCCCACTGCATTCTATCACTTTCCAGTAGATTATACCATGTTTCAGGGTACCAGAATCTTTACGCAGGCATTTGCACGTCTCTTTATAACTTTATTGCTTTTGAGCAAGCTTGGTAGAATCATGCCCACAGACAGTGGATAAAGAGTGTCTTGGGCTAAATTATGCATCATCTTGTAAAGTATATTATGGTTTCTCTTTCTCTGGCTTAAATTAATTGACTCTGCTGAACTGGTCTTAACTGCTATTTGGAAAAGCCTTTGAGAAACTTATGTTTAAGGCAGTGTTTACATAGTGGAAGTTGATAACTTAGTTAATTCCACATTTAAACACAGCACATGGTAGATATATATCCTTCAAGATGACCACCAAGAACAGCCTAACCATAGGCTAGTACTGTCACTCTGCATAAGGGTACTTGAATGTGAATTTATCTAAGACTAAAGACTTACACAGAGTTAGAAGTATTGATAAGCAGGGGTTTGGGCACATTTTGGATAATAAATGATTTGCAGCTGAAATTGGAATGATGTTTCTAAATATTAGACTTCATTTTAGTGGCTACTTACTTAATCATAGGAGAAGAGGGTATGTTTTCCTGATAAATTTCCAGGTCCATAATGCCAAGACTGCTAGTGGTACTGCTGTTGCCATTGCTGACAAAGCAAAAGTTTAAATATTAGTGCCAATCTGCACTATCGCAGATCCATACATTTTCTAATTAATGTACAAAGAAAAGTAAATGAGATGGCCAGCTGGTTTACAGAGTTACAGCTTTGAATTCAGGTTACACAAAACCAGGGCATATTATCCCAGTCCTGCTCAATAAATGATTCCCAGGAAAAAAGATAATGACATGTTTACAATAGTTCTAGATGAGTTATGCATACAGTGATGCTCTGAACTGAAAAAAAAAATAGTGGACCCAATCTTTTTAATGGCTTATGCAGTGATATGTGAATTTTAGTTCAACATCTAACCTTTCACAGAAAACAAGCTGCATGAATTCTCATACAGCACAACTATCAAGCAGTTAGAGATGTCCTGGATACACTTGCAGAGATTCAAATACCTCTGAACATGATGGGGTAGGCAAGGTAACTGCCTACCTGCCTACGCACTACTTACTTTGTGGGTAACTCCATAACCGTAACAAGGGAAACTGTTTCAGTGCAATAAATCACATATGAACACTGCTGGGAAGCTGATGGAACACATACAAACAGTGTGTGACCGGGTCAGTCCCCCTCCTGGGACACTGACCCCTGTTCCGTCCACTATCTCACCCTTTGAGGGCTGCAGCGGGGCTCCAACTTGCAGAGTTTTTAGCCCTGGGCCTTCCTGGCCCTCAGCATAAAGAATAGTGTATTGGGCTGAAGCCCTGGGCCAGTCACAGCTGAGTAGTAAGCCCTCTTCTAGCCCCGTGGGGATGGGGAGCCATTCAACACTCCCTGCTCGAGCCCCTCATCTCCCCCTGCAGCCTTTGGCAAGGCTGGAGTTTCCTCCTGTTCTGCTTCTCTGAGTCTCCTTCTCACCGGGTTGTTTGCTCCTCCTCCTCCACTCCCTCTCCTTCTGCCCTAGGGAAGACTTTTACAGATGCCCTGTGGCAGCCTAATTCAGCTCATGGCCATTAATTAGTTTGCAGCTGCCCTGTCTCAGCTGCCCCTTTTCCCTTTTAACAGGCTTTTTACCCTTCCCTGTCACAAGTGACAATCTGTTTTATGTTCCTGGTCAGCTTGAAACTGAGATTTTAACCAGGGCCACTGTTCAGTGGGAGCAATAATATTTGGAAGCATTCTCTTTAGTTACATTGCAAGAATGACTCTTTTCATCTCAGGTTGTTGGATATGATAACGCCGGTTCACCACATGACACCATCATGAATTAGATTATCATGCTAGCTACATAATAATATAATCAAGATGCTGTGTGTTTTCTGACCCCAGTGCATTTTAACACCAACAATGGATCCTATGTTATAGGGCTGAAATTGAACCAGTCTATTTCAACTAAAACTCCTAGGGTATGTCTACACTACAGCGTTATTTTGAAATATCTTATTTTGGAATAGCTATTTCAAAATAGCTCATTCGAAATAACGTGTCTACACACAAAATGCATTTTGAAATAGCTTTTTGCTATTTCGAAATAGCGCGTCCACACTGAGTGGATGCTAAATCGCATTAAAGGCCAGCCGGAACCAGGTCCGGCAGGGCATCAGGTCAGGAGTTACTTTGTGTGGCTGCTGCCTGAGGCCTGTGCTTAAAGGGACACCCCCGGACAGCCGGTTCTCAGCTTTCCCTGCTTGCTTGTCTACCTCAATGAGGGACAGCAAATCATTTTGTCTCTGCGTGCTCTGGTTGCCCTCACTCGGGACACCACAGCACTCTACAACATGGAGCCAGAGCTGCCCCTGGGCACTCTGGTGTTTCTCGTGGACACGTTGCTGCAAGCCTGGCTGCACTTTCTGCAGGCTGCCATCCGGGCGGTCCATCAGTATCCAGGAGGCCCTGCGGGAGAGCTTCCACCCCGAGGAGCACTAAGAGCCTCCCTGGTCTGCCCCACTGGGGGCTTGTGCCTCATTCCTCCCTCACGTCCTTCCACTTACCCCTCCCCCCTTCCTGATGTCAAATAAAATACATGTATTTTCATGAACACAAACACTCTTTATTTAACAAAACTGGGGGGGGGGGATGAAACTCTGGTGAGACTGAGGAAAGGAGGTGGGAGAGGGGAGAAGAGAGGGTGGAAGAGGGAAGGGGGAAACCTGGGAGGAGGGAGCTGGAAGGGGGAAGCAAGGGGAAGAAGGGGGAGGGAGGGCTCAGGGTTGGGGGGGTCTCGCTGGACCAACTTGATTTTCATGCAAACCTGCTCCTGGGTTCCATGTGGCCTTTGGTGGCCAGGCTGGCAGCTATCCTGCCATAGACGGCCGCGTTCCTCAGTCTAGTGCGGACATCATGGACGTTGGAGGCATCCTCTCCCAAACCTGAATAAGGTCCATGATCTCCACCCTGGACCAGGAAGGCACCTGCCTTCTCCAGGCCCTGGCAGGCTCCTGGGAACTGGCAGACTGGTCCTGGGGAGCAGTGGAGGGCTGGCTGCCAGTAGGTTGTTGGCTCATGTTTTGGGGCCACTGGGTCTGGGGCAGTGACTGCTGGCTCTAGGCTGGCAGGCTTGGAGCTGGCACAGGCACTGTGGCCAGAGTCAACCCTTTTAAGGGCTCCGGGGAGCGGGGAGGGAGAGGAGTGTTCTTGGTTGAGGCTGGAGTGGCCACCAGGGCACCCTGGGAAGGCTGGAGGCCCCCTATTTCGATATAAGTGTCTACACAGCACTTATTTCGAAATAGCTATTTTGAATTTGGCGTTATTCATCGTGGAATGAGGTTTACCAAATTCGAAATAAGAGCTCCGCTATTTCGAATTTATTTCAAAATAGCGGTTTGGCTGTGTAGATGCTAGTAAAGTTATTTCGAAATAACGGCTGTTATTTTGAAATAACTTTGCTGTGTAGACATACCCCTATAGAGTTTCTCACACCAGAGTAGTGAGTATACCTCTTGCCATCAACTTTTACAAAGTCAGTGTGTCAATGATTAGTGAGCGATAGGCTGCTGCATTGATTTTTCAGTGGGGAAAGCCAGAAGGCACAATATATTAATTTTTGCACATTTAAGAATTTGTTAAAGGCTGGGCCCATGTACATAATGAGTTGCACATTTGCTCAAACTCATATACATAGCCCAGCTCAACATTCTTTCAACTAACCCGCACTACTAGACTCTGCTTTTCCCCGCGCCAATATAGTACTTTCACCCTTGTCTTCATAATGCTCAGGAGAGTGAGGTGGTTAACTGCCAATTAGCTTTATCTAAGAGTTCATTTAGTTAATAGTAAATTTGTAAAGGGCTAAGGCCAGTCAGATTAACAGCAATATATATAAACTCTAAGGGCCAGATGACTTTTTTTTTGACAGTGTGAGCTTGGGAGGGGTGCAGACTGTGGAGCATTACAGTGGCAATCCCCAGGAAAAATGATGCCAAGTCAGTCACAATTGCACCTGCTAACCCAGAAAAGGGCATGCTATAGCAGAAACTCTGCCATCCTTTAAGAATTTGCTGTCTCTGTGCTGGTCAGCTGTGTGGGTATAGAAGGGATAGGGAACACTAATGTCACCAGTGCTGCTGGCCTGTGCCCTCTTCTTCCTGTAGCTACATCAAAGCTATCCCTATTCAGGGACTCTAGGGAAAGGAGAAATTTCCTGTGTACCCATACAGGCCCAGTCATAAAATAGCCCTAATATTTTACTCTCTCTGTGGTTATCCCAATCAATAGAGAGCTCTGTACAACATCCTAAAATGTAAATTAGCCAAGAAGATGCCAAAATGAGCATCTTTGCAAGCAGCAGTAGATAAAACAATTCATGGCTTATGGTGATTAATTTGCCAAGTGGTCCTTTCGTAGTAGGGGAATTATTCAGTTGCTTGGGGTTGGGTAGTTCTTTCTGTGTAGGTTTCTAGTGACAAATGCATACAAAGGCCTGGCTAAGAACCAGCACATGCACTGCAAAACAGAAGACATGTTCGGTAGCTAGTTCTTTCTGTACGTTCTGATTACACCTTGGTCATGTCTCACATTCCTAACACATAACCGTCAAACCTTGAGCTTGGTGATTAGTCCTTACTGTACATCAAACATAAATAGAATGCAGATACCTCATGGATCTCTCACTGAGTTGCAAGTAGCTACTTGCATCGTCAGGATTGTCCTCATCATTAACTAGCTGGGACCAGCTGCCTGTGCTTTCATCGCTGCTGTTGAGAGGGTTTGGAAAGTCTTCAGCTGTTTTTGTTTCCACCATGATTTCAGCATCTGCTTTGCTTCTAGTATCAACACTGCAAGCAAAGGTATTATTGATATGGTAAGTGAAAAATACAGGCATTTAAACTAGAGTCTCCAGCCTTCAGGCAGGGAGGGCAAAGCTTTCAAAGAGCCAAGTAGCAGCTGGACAGAGTATGTCAGTTTCTGGATGTACTGTCTTGGGGATACTTGTGGAACTGATTCCTCTCCTATTCAGTATAAATGTAGAGTAAGTCCACTGAAGTCAAGCATTGAACTGAATGTTCACCCATGTAAAATGGTGTGAGATCAGAAGCTAGACTATTGCTTCTTACACAAAATCATTTAAAAATCTGGTCTAAGATTCTCATTAAAATGGCTTTCATTACTATAAAACATAACATTTAACCTTTGAATTATTTTGGGAATGCCACATCACATAAATGTTAAAGCTGTCAAATGATGGGCCTGTATAATGACCTAATTGTAATTGGATATTTAAACCCTCGCATGTAAAAATATGTCTGTTGGCTGGGTAGGAAAAGGGATGTCAGCTAACGTCCACTCCAGGCATCATCCGATGAAAAGGACACATCTCTTTGTATGCCTTTAGAATACCAGTAATTCTTGGCAGTTATATGGGACAGCACTTCATGTTTGTACAGTGCTTTGAAAATATAAACAAATTAATTCTGTTATCAGTAAGTATTTTAAGGATGCTTGTTCTCTTTGGGTATGTCTATACTGCAACACTATTTTGAAATAACTAGCACTATTCTGAAATAACTTAGACTGCGTCTACACAGCAGGCAGTTATTTTGAAATACTGTCAAAATACTGTCAAGCTGGAGGACTGCTTACTCTGACTCCTGTAGCCCTCATTGTACAAGAAATAAGGGAAGTCGGAGGAAGAGTGATCTATTTTGAAATAAGTGCTGTGTAGATGTTCCCTATTTCAAAATAAGCTATTTTGAAATAAGATACACAAATGACGTAGCTCAATTTGTGTAGCTTATTTCAAGTTAAGCCCTGCAGTGTAGAGGCATCCTTTGTATTTCCAGTTGCATAAGAATGGTGTTAAATTTCTTAAAATGCAACAGTAAAAAAGAATTATTGTGTCAGACATCACAAAGTATTAAAAATAATATACATATCTGAGCCAAATACAAATCCCTGAAAAGAAGTGTAGTACATGCCTGATAAAAACACTATTAATATATTTAGAAGTGAAAGATACCAAGTTTATGCTCAAATGTGAGTCCAATTTCCTCTTAAATGTCTCTGGAGGACCTCTAATTGGAAAAGGAATATGCTCTTATGTGATACATACGTTATTTTCCCTAATCCATTCTGACACGGAAAGTACAGATGCTTTGTGCAAAGCCATCTCATACACATTCTAGCTACTGACTATGCTACAGACCAAAGTTCTCCTTCATATTTAATTTAAAAACGTCTGAATTATTTACATTGCAAACACCCTTCTTAAAAAAAAAAAAAAAAAAAGTAAAATGTAGCTAGCAAATTTTCAATAACTTTTGACCAAAATTTGGCTATTTCAAAACAACATACACATAAATCTAACATTGAACCTTTAAGAAATCATTAAATCTATTCATAGAAAATAAAATAAGGAACTAAAATAAAAAATAGCACCTTTCATCATGAAGGATCTCAAAGTGCTTCCCTAACTCTTTGTTCATGCTATCGTTGAAACCCAGTTACCTTTTGGCTGGACAGATGGGTTGACAGTGCATTGTACAGCAGAAAGTAAGGGGAAAATTTTCTGAAGGATACTGTGTCAGATCCTTATGCTCAAAGTGCAGCAGTACTCTGAAACATGTCTTCGAAATGCTGCACTTTACAGAGCTGCTCCGTGTGTGTATCCAGTCATACTGCCTTACTTTAAACAAGCTTTTATTCCTTGTATAGCACTGCAGAGTCAACAGAATATAGGGAAGGCGAGCTGAGCAGTGTTCTGGCTCGTGCATCAATAGAATAATTACAAGGCAAAGATTTGGCTCTTACTTGCATAAGCGTAAGCCTACAGAAGACCGTATGGTAGCACAAGCCACTGTGAATGTTTACGTTTCATCAGGCTCAAACCTCCCAGTCTGGGTCCACGGACCTGTGCTAGCAGGGCTCATACTTGTGCACTAAAAATAGTTGCATAGACATTACAGCTTGATTGGAGTTTGAGCTCTTAAGCATGGGACTGGGAGGTAGACTTGAGAACCCAAGTTCCGGCATCTACAAAGTTACAGTAGAACCTTAGAGTTGTGAATAGCTCAGGAATGGAAGTTCTTCATATCTCTGAAATGTTTGTGACTCTGAACAAAACATTAAGGTAGCTCTTTCAAAAGTTTACAGCTCCACATTGACTTAATACATCTTTGAAACTTTACTACGCAAAAGAAAAAAAGCTGCTTTTAACCATCTTACTTTAAATGAAACAACCAGAGAAAGTTTCCTTACGTCCTCAAAGCTTTTATTAAACTTTCTCTTCATTATTTTAATAGTTGACATTTAACACAGCACTGTACAATATTGGCTGCTGATTGGTTCCAAATGAACTTTGTGGCTGACTACCTTTAGGGGTAGTCAGGGGCCAGTGTACTCATGCCAGGCTTCTTTAGGAAGAACGAATCATCTTGGCCTATTTGTAAGCAATTATTTGCTTCGGTGGCTGGTTGGCAGCTGACTGACTGATGAACATTTGGCCACAGCAGGCTACCAGAGCTCAGCCTTATAAGGGATGCAGCTCCCAGATCAGCTAACAAGAGGAGAAGCTGGCTGAGGTCTACAGCTGCCTGAATTGTAACCCAGTCCTAGGAGAAGAGCTGTGGACTCTTTATCTGAACAGGGTGAGTCTGTTGAACTCTAACCTCAGCCCTGGGAGGAAGGCTGGGGACTCCTGAACTTGAGAGAGGAAGCTTATCAGCATGGGGCTGAAGGGAATAAAGAGCAGGCTTTTGTACTCTGTAAAAGAAGTTAATAAGTGAGATCCCATAAAGGGAGTACCTTGTTCTCAGTTCCGAGATCTAAAGAAATGACTGCAAGCACCAAGAGAGAGCTGAGGATATTGTACCTACAGGGATGTGTTGTTTGCAGGTAGGATAAGCGGGGGTCTGTACACGGAGAAATGGACCTTATTTTCATGAGTTTCCCCATTCCCACAAGGAAGTTCCACACCTGTACATCAGCAGTGAGCAATAACTGGCCCGTGAGCCAGACGTGGTTTGCCAGGGTTAGCTCCACCACTTTCCCTACCTGTGCCTCTACAGGTATGGGTGCTTGCAGCTCCCGTTGGCTGCAGATCACCATTCCCAGCCAATGGGAGTTGCGGGAAGTGGTGACCCGGTCTGTGCCACTTCCTGCAGTCCCCTTTGACTTGGAACGGCACTCCTCGGCCAACGGGAATGGCAAGCGCCCGTACCTGCACATGTGCAGGTAAAGCGGCAGAGGCCTGCCAGCAGCTAACAATGGCAAGCCAGCTCCAGCTTATTGCCCACCCTGATGTAGATATTCTGTCTTCCTTTCAGCACAAAACCATTCACCATTATCATTTAACCTGCTGAACAACTAGGTAATGTGGCAGTAAGGCATACCCTTTACTACCATGCAGCGGTGAAAGTAACTTAACATTTCTTACTTGTACTGTCCTATTGCAACCTGGGTCCCTGCCAGCTCTTTAAATAGCTCCCTGCTGGCATTTGCTGCTGCTCAGCCAGGTCTTGCTGGAGCTGCGCACTGGGACGCACCTGCTTACTTTCACTTCTGCTGCCATGTCAGCTGCACCCGATATTTAGCCCTAAACGTATCCTTCTCCCAAGTTTTTATCACTGACGAGTGTTTTCTTTTCTTTTAGAGTCATTAAGGAATTAGATGCTGCAAGTGCAACATTCTAGCTTGACCATTCTTTCCGTGTGGCCCTGAATCTCTCAGAGAAAGTCCACTGGAATCATACGGCGTTTTGTGTGTGGATCATCACTGGGATCAATGTATTCTCTACACAGGAGCTCCCTACTACTCCCAGCTTCTCATACGCTCCATTTCTATCCCCACTATTTTTTCTCTCCATCTCTGCATGAACTAACTGAAAGTGAAATAAGACATTGTTAAAGAATGATATCGGGTACTAAAAGTTAGCAAAACAACAATGGCATTTTTTGGCTGCTTTTAAACAGAGTAAAAGTAAACTTGAAAGAGGAATACTTCAGTCATGTAACCTCAGCCGTTCTTTTCTTTTCTTTTCACAGAGGGTCATTCAAGGTCTGTACAACCTGTGATTCTTTACAATGAGACCATGCTGCTCAGTGCTCTGGTGGAGTGCCCGGGATGAAATGTCCGTACTGAACACTCTGTTTCATAAATACCACCACTGCATGCACATGGCCACATCAAGAATAGTTCACCAAAGGCACAGATGGATCAGGGCATACTTGTTTGACAACAGAAGGTAAGTCAACTCATCCTTCAGATCATCTACCTACATGAAAACATTATGCACACAAATAGAATTTGCCCCCAAGTACATTTAAAGTGTGCAGATGCACACAGCCTTGCTCTCTCATCTTCCTTTCCCCAGCTCCAGTGGTATCTTCTCCCCACTCCCTTTCTACACTATGAAAGAGTAACATGGTGCCCACCTGCCTGTGTGGGGAGCCCTGAATGACCCCTTCTACATCTCTAGGCTTTGAAAGCTTACTGACTCCTCTATCCCCAGTGATGAGGAGTGAAATCCTGGCCTCACTGCGATTTTTTCCATCGACTTAAATGGAGCCAGGATTTCAGCCAAGGTCTCCTATTACTTTTTCTATTAAGCAGTCCTGTTACAACCATAGATGAGCTACATAAGTCACAAAATCTCCACATCTGTCTTCATGGGGAACCTTGCAAAGCTCCGGTTTGGCCTAGGGATGTAAATGGTTATTATCAGGTGATGCTTACCTGTAACCAGTTAACCAGTGTCCAGGCTGGCCTGAGCGGCCCTCCTGCTCACAATGCATCCTGGGTGGGGGGCTGTGCTAGCCCAGCTAGGCCTGCTGTGCTCCACCACAGGACTGGGAACTGGCAGCTGAGTCTCACGATTAACCATGTAATTGATAAACTTTTTATTGGTTACACGGTTAATATTTTATATATTTTTTTACATCCTTAGTTTGGGCCTACCCACCTTTCACACAGGAAAAAGCAAACAATATCTTTAGCAGATCAGAAGCAGGCACACATTTGCTGAGGGGATTAGCCACTAAGATATTCATAATAGTTCGGTATCCAGTGCTTTAAACCTCTTTGCTATACAGAAGGAGTAGACAGAGTTGGTCAAAACATTGCATAACCTATTGCAGAAAATAGAGTGTTCAGAGTAAGTAGTTAGCTACCTTCAGTTATGCCCTGAATTTACTCCAGCTGAAATTAATCACCAAAGATACAGGCTTCTGGGCATTCTGAGTTTCCTGAAATCCAGAGCCAAATCAGTAGAAGAAAATCCCTCTATTCAGCAACTCTTGAGCATTTAAGTCATCATACAAATTGTTACATCAAGACAGCCTTGCAAAATTCTACTGACTCATATGAGTGATTGGTCTTTCTTTTGATTCTGGACAGGCAAGAAAATAATTAGGTCTTCCATTGTAAGACTTTATTAAAGGCCAACTTTGCAAAACCCAGGTCCCAATAGTGCTTTTGCAAATAATGCTCTGGTAACTGAGTGAATGGAACCTACATTTGCACACTGTCTCTATTCCTGCCACACAATTTTTTGTTTCTGTGGGCAGTTACTGGCATAAATTCTACAGCTGTCTTTTTGCCAGTGGGAAACAGGATCAACGTACACTAAAATTAGACTCTTTACCTTTGGATTGTGCAGGGCTGTATTTTAACTTCAACTGAGACAGTAGCAGATTTAGCATTCTTCAATCGAGGGAAAATCACGCTTCTATGAACCAAGACAAGCTTTTCATTTCACTAATGAAGATCTGCAGCTCAATGAGGACTTTTTCCTGTCCAAGGTTTGTCAAGGTACCCATCCCTACACACATAATCATGGAGCTGAATATCAAGTTCTAAGAGATCTAATTCTCCTTTCCAGGCACACAGATAACTAGTGATATGAAAGAACAGAAAAGACAGCTCATGGCCAAATTCTGCTCTTTGTTTTTACAAAAGGAGGTGTTAGCTAGCTGTGCATGACCACATGTGAAGGTGATTTTGCCTAAGGTAGGATTAATGGGTACAGAAGAGAAGGCAGAGTGGCATCAGGTGAACCAATAAGGGCCACACTAAAACACATGTTCCTAGATCCTGCCTTGTCTGTGACGCAAAGTATAGAAGACATGGACAATGTGAACTCTATGCCAGATTGGAAAAAGTTCAAACTTTTCACTTTCTCCCATCTTGGGTTTTCAGGTATAAACCAGCTCACAGTCAGAATTCAGCTCCATGTGTCCCATGCTGTCAGAAGTGGACCTCAGTAGTATAATTGGTGTCTATGCATATAGGTATTTTTTGGAGTGTATTTTGTTTTTCAATTTGTTTCCACCCCCGTAATGGCACGGACAGACTCCACCAGCCAGTAGAATAGAGGGAGTTTATTGCTTCTCCAGGATACAGCACAGCACAGATGTAATCTGGTTACAGGGCAGGCCTAGGATGCCTCAGCCCCCTGGATGGGGAGCCTGGGCCCCTAAATCCCAGCCCGTTGCCTAGGCTGCTTCCTCCATGATCCCAGCCAGAGACCTAACTCCCTCACTTCCAGCCCTGCCCCCCAGCCAGGGCTCCACTCCCCTTCTTCCCATTGTTCCGCTCCATGGGAGATACCTGTCTGACAAGTTTCGAAGCCCCCTTGCATAATGACTCATCCCCTGCCCTGCTGGGCCGTGCTGCAGACAGCAGCCAGTGAAGGTCACTCACAACCCACTGCCCAGCATAGCAACCAGCAAGGTACCCCCCACTACGTCACAGTTCTCCCCCCTCCGAGAGCGAACTGAGCAGGGTCACTCCGCTCGTGACCTAGGGAAGTTCGGGTCCTCTGCCCGGGAAAGCCGACGTGGTGACATTGGCACACCCCTTGGCTCGGGTTGGCTGCGGCGATGCCCTGCAGGGGCCAGCTTTCCCCTGTCCCGTTGCTGCACAGCTCTGGGGGGGAGGGGAGGGCCGGCACGGGCCTGTCTTCGGTGGCTGTACCAGCCCTTCCACTGCCTTTGATCTCTGGCCCGGGTCTCTCTGGCTGGGCCCATGAGCCCAGCGAGCTTTTCCCGGAAAGCCAGGACGTCTTCCACCCCGACGCTCCATCCAGGAGGTCTTCCCCTCCCATAACTCTCTCAGCAAGCCCAGAGGCTCCTCTATACAGGGTAGGGGCCCCCGAGCAGCTTTCCTCCTGTCTTGGGCCTTCCCGCCCCTCTGGCAGGAGTTGCAGGACTGGCAGTACCGCTGCACGGCTGCAAATATCCCCGGCCAGTAGAAGTGTTGGAGCAGCCTCAGCCGTGTGCAGGAACAGGAATCCCCACTCCCACAGGAATCTTTCCTGGCCACCTCTCCCCAGGGGCTGAGCTGCCTGGAGGCCAGCCTGGTCCCTCAGCCTCTGCAAGGAGGGGTCTGCCTGTACCGCAGCCTGGAATTCAGCGGCTGGGGCAGGGATCGGGACCTGTTCCCTGCCCTTGCCTAGGTCCGGAGTCCCAGCTTGGCTGGACCCCGTATCCACTGGGATGGGACCCTGAGGACCCTGCCGGGAGTCCTTCCCTGGATCCAGGTTGCCAGCCTCTCGCTGGCTCTGGCTACGGGCGGTGACTAGAGCCCACTGGGATTCATGGGGCCACTCCTCTAGGTCATTCCCCATCAGCACTTCCGTGGGCAAGTGCGGGTGCACCACCACTTCCTTGAGACCTTCCTTGGCCCCCCATTTCAGATGCACCCTGGCTACAGGCACTTTAAACGGGGACCTGTCTATGCCCTTCAGGGTCAGCTGAGTGTTGGGTAGTACCCGGTCTGGGGCCACTATGTCAGATCGGGCCAGCGTCACCTCCGCCCCCGTGTCCCAGAAACCCGTCACCTTCCTACCATCCACCTGCAGGGGTACGAGGCACTCACTCCGCAGGGGCCGTCCTGTCCCCACCCGGTACACGGAGAAATCCGCCTCCCGAGGGTCAGACCTCCCAGGGGAGATGCACTGAGCATCCTTCCCCCCACTCTGAGCTGAGGTTTGCCTGCCAGCCCCTGCCTCTGGGGCAGCCTGCCCTTCCTCCAGCTCCAGCCAGTTAACCCTGGAAAGTCCCAGGTCATGGGACCTGGTGCACTGAGCCCTCTTGTGGCCTTTTTGCCCACAGTGATGGCAAGTTAGGCCCTGCAGGTCCCTTTGGGTTGTCTCTGTCCAGGCCCTGGCTGGTTCTCTGGGGCGCAGATGACTTGTCTCTTGGGCTCGCCTCGTAGATGACTCTCTCCGTCACTCAGCCGAGATCCGGTCTCGGCGCGATTCCCTCTCTCTCCGGGACTCCCGTTCACACCCGGACCGGCTCTCTGTGAACTCATCCGCCAGCCTCCCGGCTTCCTGGGGGTTCTCTGGCCTCCGGACCTTGAGCCACAGCCTCAGGCTGGGTGTGCACGCTTCATAGAACTGCTCCATCATGATCAGCTTGAGCAGTTCCTCTGCAGTCTGGGCTCCGACTCCAGACACCCCCTTGCGGCAGTATTGCGCCAGGCGGGAGGCCAGATCCACATAGGTCTCCCGTGGCCCCCTCTGCACCCCCTGGAACTTCTTCCTGTACATCTCGGGGGTCAGCCCGAACTCGTGCAGCAGGGCCTCCTTGACTCGGTTGTAATCCCCTGGCTGTAGGTCTTCCAGCTGATTGAGCACCCCGGCAGCCTCTTGGTTCAGTGCGGGGATGAGCTCCTGCAGCCAGTCCGCTGGGGGGACCCGTTGCAGTCCACAGGCCCTCTCAAAGGAGCTGAGGAACCCGTCTATGTCGCCCATGTCCTTCAATTGGGCCACCACAAGCTTCTCCAAGCATCTGGCTGCCCTGGGCCCTTGGGGCCCGTCCGCACTCGGTGCAGCCGGGGCCCCGCCGCTTCTCCGCTCTGCCATGGCCAGCTCATGCTGTCGCTGCTCTCTACGGTCCTGGACTTCCAATTCCTTCATCTGCAGCTGGATTTCTAGCCGCCGTAGCTCCGCTGGGTTGGACACTCCCCTGGGTGGACTATGGCTTGCAGGGCTCCCCTGGGAGGCTGTCCCGTCTCTCCGGTGGGTTCCAGTGCTCCGCCCACCCTCAGAGCCTGACACGCTCCCGGGGGGGTCTGGCTGCTCCCCACTGGGACAGGATCCCAGCCCTGTGGCTGGTCATTCTCTTCCAGCCGGGCAATCAGCTGGGCCTTGGTTGTGCTCTGCACAGGCAAGCCCCTCTCTCTGCACAGCTTCACCAGCTCTGCCTTCAAGAGTTGGGTGTAGGCCATCTCCCCGCTGGTCCCCTCGGTACAGACTCACCAGTCTAGTGCTGCTGCGCCCCACGATTCTCAGGAACCGCTTTGCTCTGTCTCCAGCACGCCTGGCTCTAAGGCCCTTGCTTCTACTGTGCCTTGTCACTTGCTGCTGGGAGCTCCATCCGCGGGGTGCAGTGCATCCCACTTCTGACACCAGTGTGACGGCGCGTTGGGGTTTTCCCGTCTCCTGCACCCCCATAATGGCATGGACAGACTCCACCAGCCAGTAGAATAGAGGGAGTTTATTGCTTCTCCAGGATACAGCACAGCACAGATGTAATCTGGTTACAGGGCAGGCCTAGGATGCCTCAGCCCCCCTTGACATGGGGGAGCCTGGGCCCCTAAATCCCAGCCCGTTGCCTAGGCTGCTTCCTCCATGATCCCAGCCAGAGACCTAACTCCCTCACTTCCAGCCCTGCCCCCCAGCCAGGGCTCCACTCCCCTTCTTCCCATTGTTCCGCTCCATGGGAGATACCTGTCTGACGAGTTTCGAAGCCTCCTTGCATAATGACTCATCCCCTGCCCTACTGGGCCGTGCTGCAGACAGCAGCCGGTGGAGGTCACTCACAACCCACTGCCCAGCATAGCAACCAGCAAGGTACCCCCCACTACGTCACATATGCATATAGGTATTTTTTGGAGTGTATTTTGTTTTTCAATTTGTTTCCTTCATTAGGGGGCTGTAATAGGGTTTCATCTCCAATATATTTGAAAAAGGTAGGTTCCATCTAGCACACCCCTCCCAGATACCATTGTTTACTGTAAAAGGTTGAAAGGAAAGCAGTGTCTTGACTTGTCTTTTTCTGTCACTTACCTGGTATTTATTATGGGGCTTGATACCACGTGCTTCCCAGAGTGTGCTGATGAAGGTTTTTCTTTGTTTAGATGCTCCTTAGTTTCCTCAGTGGGGATGATACTAGAAGTTAAAGGCTCTAAGTCTTTATTCAGCTCTTCTCTTTGATCAGTTTCTATCTGAATCAAAGGCACTTCCCTCAGGAAACCAGACGAACCTACGTGGCTTCCCTGGAGGGGTCCATGACTTGTGATTTGTTCCTTTTTCTCATCTAAATTTATCCTGTCCTTTGTGGGTTTGGACTGACTTTGAGTCACACTTGGGAGGTATCTGCTTTCTGCTACATGTTCCCTGTTTGTATCGTCAAAGGCATCTTGATGGATGACAATTAACGTTTTCCCACTTTCAACAATATTTGCAGCCAGTCTGTTTGCATATTGTTCTACCTGCAGAGGGGAGTCACTGGGTAACTGATCAGTATCTGTCCCATCTGCATTATTCCCTATAATCTTGTTCTTACGCATCAGAGATTCAATGGAGCTTGCCCATGTCTCATGAATCAGCATGTCTGTTATCTGGTCAGTTCTACATCTTTGGTATAGACATGAGTCTGACTTGCAAAGACCTGAAGAAGACATAGCACTGACCTGCTGTACACTTAAAGAATCTCGGTGTCTGCGGTGAGCAAAGCCATCTAACGAGTTGGCTTTGACTGGTGCATTCACAGTTAGCCTGGAAGCTGATGATCTGCTGTCAGGCATAGAGGATTGTCTAAAACAAAATGATGATCGTGGAGATGGTGGTAATAAGCTGCCACTCCAGTCCTTTGAACTCCTGATGGAAGAAACCTCATCTTTATTTTCCTTTTCTATTTCCTTTAGCATATACCTGTAAAACTCTTCTGTGATACTTTCTGTGCTAGACTGTTTGGATGGGCAGCTTGGCCTCACATTGAGATGGCCATTTTTCCTGGCTACCTGTTGCAAGGCAGAAGTTAGAATGTTGCTTGCATTTTTCCCCGCATAGTAGTCCAGTAATAAATCAAACCCTCTCCCTTCATTTTCCATCTGGTTCACCATAAACCTTGAAAATTCCTCTGTAATACTTTCACAACTAGACTGTTTGGAGACGGAACTAGTCTGACTTCCTGGCTGACTTAAAATGTTCATTGGGCCCAAAGTATTTATGGCTCTTTTGGAATCCAAATCCTCCTCTGGTATGCTCTCACAGCTGGATCCCTTGGCCCGGCTCCATCTTTCACAGTACAATCTGTTTTTGGGATGGTTCGGACCCTGCCAGACATTATCAACCATGGATAGCTCAGTTAGGTTCATAATTTTAGCAGCCACTTCATTTGCAAAGATGCTTACAGACTCTGGAGTATCTTCAAGGTTGATGGATTCATCCACTACTCTGTTCATCAGTCTTTCCTTCAGTTCAGGATGCTCATCTGTTTTCCTCTTGATCTCACTAAGCCTAGGTGGTCTGTGCTTCCTAATAACTGAGCCATTGGGCTGTGAGTCCTTCTTCCTTTTTATAGTTCTGCATGATAGACTCTGCGTTACTAGATATTCATTTCCTCTTTTCCATGCACAGAACCAGGGTTGCTTACCATTTGAGTTTTCAAGACAAATGGCAGCTATTTCTGTGGCCATAGAGACCACAGTTTCTGCCAGTTCTTCGGCAAAATCTGTTACACAGTATTTATCCTTTGGATGTTTTACCTGTAGTACAGGCTGAGGAGGAAGTAAGACATGATTACCTAATAGAGACATGCTAACTTTGACTTCATTATTTAGCACAGCATCACACTTACGTGTGCTCTGGTTTTCTGTGGTAACAATGGCATCAGAAGATAACTGCTCTTGGGCACCATGTCTGCATTCATTGACCATAAGTGTGTTTTCTCTGTCTGAAAAAGACCTGAGGTCTTTCTTGCTTTGATATGGGGATCTGTGGCAATCTCTTGTGGCTTTTTTCAGATATCTTTTCTTGGGGGATGTTTTTGCAACCAGTGTGTTATGCCCACTGACACTACACGACAGGTCTGAATGCACGGTGGCACTTTCCAGGACATCTGGCACTCCTTCCTCCTTATTATCTTTCTTTGCATTTGTCACAGTTACCAGATCTTTGCCAGCATTCACATCATGAAAGGTACTAAATGGTTCGTTGGAGTGCTCTGGGGCTTGCTGTGATGTTTGAGTAGCTGCTGTCTGTGTTGCTTGGTTTTCTGTTTCCATTACCTTCCATCTGTCCAAGTCCTCGGAGAAGAGAGGTGAACACTCACCAACCTGTGCAATCTCTCTCATCTTCTTGCATGTGAAATATATCACATTAAAAAGCAGTTCATTTGTAGTCTCCATAAACATATCGCGTGTACTGAAGTCGGAGTTATTGTCTGAACAGGAGTGTCGCTGTCTCTTCTTCCTAACCTCATCCACAGAATGCCGCAGTATAACATTGGATACGTTTTGTGCGAGTTCATCGCAAATTACTTCATCGAGGGGTGAAATTCGGGGCTTTGTTGCCGTTTCAATAATTCTTCCATTTATCGATTCCATAAAGTCCCCTACGTTTCTGTATGTATTGGGCTTTGTCAAAATCATGGATGCCTCTTTGAGCAATGCCTCTGCAATGCTCTTGTTCAACTTCTCCACGCTGCTTCCTATGGCTATACTACAATGAAGGGTAATAGCTGCAGAAGTCTCAGCTGCAGATAAAAGTCCACTTGAAGTTACAGGGTATTTATCTTCTTTTGTTTCTCCAAGACCACAGACTGCTACAGCACTTGCTACTTGAGTCATACCACACAAAGCAGATGGAAATGAATAGTCCATCCCTGCACAGTTATCAAGTACTTGTGAAGATTTTATCTGTTCCTCATCATTATCACCTGTTTTGCTTTTAGAATCCGTGGCTTCTTGTTCTTTTTTGAGTCTTTCTGCAGCGTGGGGGCTTGAAATGGTTCCTATAACTGTGGCTGCACAAGCCAAAGCTACTTCCAGTGCGCTCTGGGCGTGTCCTTTGGGATTCTCTTCCTGCAGGTATTCTGAAATTTCAGTGGAACTTTCTGATTCAGACCAATGGCACAGATGTGGAAAACCAGACCCCGCCCATTCTGATGTATTTTCACAGCTGTCTGGACTTTGAACTATGACAATTTTTGGAAGTTCATTCCATGATCGGGACATTGCGTCTTCTGTTGTACGTGTTGCTGAACTTAAGGAATTTCCTACAGAGATGCTAATAGCAGCCTCCTTGGTAAAAGTGGGTTGAGATTGGGACAATCTAATAAATGCATCTTGCAGAACAGACTCTGCTAAATTTGTAGCATATTGACCTGTCATTGCTTGCTCATTTTGCAAAGGAGGATGAGGTTTCCTTTCACCTATGTGTTCCTCTGTGTCTAACTTATTGTTGTGTTTTGTTATTGTGTCACACTGATAGGCTAGTTCTTCCTTAGCCATTGTGGTTAAAGATACATCTGCTGAAGTGCACACTGGATAGGATTTTTCAGCCTCATCTGGAGATGTTTCCAGGCTATTAGTATTAGGGGATGATCTAACTCTTCCAGCTAAATCATTCTTCCACTGTAGTTGCTGGATGGATTTATCTGCAGTGAGTAAGATGTTGTCTTCAGCCACAACATTCAGTGCCTCTTCTGAATAAGCAGAGCTTTTAGCAGAAGCTAAGTTTTCCTTATTAAAGCAGTTGTCATCAGGGACAAATGGCAACCTGGTATTCCTACAGTGAAGATTCTCCAGTCCCTTTCCTGTATGCCTTCTGATATCTGATGCAGGTTCTGTAACATGTACATTTTCATGACCTGTTAAAAGAAAAAAACCCCCAATATTTTAGCCTTTATATAACCAGTTGTCATTTTCTAAAAGGTGAGTGTATATTAAAGCAATGTGTAGTGATGTACAATTACTGTACAAACACTATGTACCCTATCTCTTGATTTTTATCCCTCCAATTATCCCTCTTCTAAACTGCAATTAAATAGATGCATGGATTAACATCAAGTGCTATTTGCATTGCAACACCCTATAACTATAAACAACAAGAAAATTATGGTCAGTTACATTGCTTTTACCATGTTTATATTCATCAGCCTCATTCTCATCTTCAAGGTGCTCAGATGCCGTGAGAAAATCTTCTTCTATTGAGGACACCGAACAGTTTGTATCATCCTCAGGCTTTAAGACATTAGCTTCTATCTGCAGCTGCCTCTCCTGCACAAGCTCCAGTCCAATCAGAAACTTGTTTATTTCAAAGATGATGCAGCCTATGCTGTTTTTTCTGTTCCCCCTTGCACACTGAACTAAGCAAACATCTGCCAGCCAAGGACACTAGAGGGGAAAAATAATATCAATCAGTTATTTAATTGAAAATGGGTTTTTTAACTCTGCCCCAAAGCTTTATCAAGAAGCAAAGAAGCAATAAAGTTTGTGAATTAGAGGTTTTCAACATACTGTGCAGATACATTTATGCCAAATATGTTTGGAACGACATTTTCAGTTACAAAAGTGTTTTACATAAATCAGGGATAAGAAAGCATCCTGCTGTAGTACAACCATTTTTTTTAAAGTTACCAAATTACTTATTCTGTATTCAGTTTCTTGTCCTTTAAATAACATACTGCTCTATTTGACTTGGACTAGGTCAAAGTTAGCCATCCTTTCCATTATTAAGATACACACATTTCTGAATCAAAAAACAGGACTATGTAGCACTTTAAAGACTAACAAGATGGTTAGTTTTTAAAGTGCTACATAGTCCTGTTTTTTGTTTCAGCTACACCAGACTAACACGGCTACATTTCTATCACTATTCTACATTTCTGAATGTTATTCAAATATTTAAGTAATGATTTGTGTGGGTTCTAAATTCTTCTTTCAAGAGCATTTCTACTATGCTGCTTATAAGAAGTCAGCTTTGTGGATGATTAGTTTGCAGTGAAATTGGAGAGGGGGGCTATTTACCTACTATAATATTAAAATACAAAATTTAAAAATCATAGATACTTTGTATTTCTCTCACCCTTAGCCTTGTGCCTGTGCAAAGCACCATATTAATTATTTATATTATGATAGCATAGTATCATAGCATAGTAGTACTTGGAGCCTCAACTTAGATTTCAGTCTCATTGGGCTAAGTGCTGTGCATTTATATATATAGTAAAAGACAGTGAAGCACTTAATCAGCTAAGCAAAAGACATGGGGGTGGAAGAAAAGGAAATGCTATTATCCCCATTATATAATGGAGAACTGAGATCCAGAAAGATGAAGGCCCAGATCTTCATAGGTACCAGATACCCAGAAGGCTCAGATATCTGTTACTTAGGTAATAGGAGTTAAGTGCCAAAATAACTTTGAAATTCTGGGTCTAACCGACTTGCCCAAGGCCATACACAGAATCAATGGCGGAGCTAAAACTATGACAGAGCTTTGAAGTTCTCATCCAGGACCTTCTGTCCTCAATTTTGACTTCAGCTGGACCTCTTGTGATTGAAGGAGTTAGCCTGTGTAGATCTGACTGCAAGATGAGGGTCTTAGCCTGAAAGCTCTTCAGCTTTGTCTTTCTAGGTATTCGTACAGAACATTACTGCCCTGTCCTGACTGACTTTAGGTGCCACTGTAGATAAGTAAGAGTAAAAGACTTGGGACTGGTGCTATACTGTAACAGCACATTTAACCCACCTGTTCTTCCCTTCTAGCTACACATATGTTGCAGTGGATAAACTCCATGAATACTGTTAAGAGCCCAAGAGGGCACCAAAAGATTGACAGGCTTTGAGACTACTTGTCGCTAAGAAGCTATCATTGAATTCTGATTTAATACAACAAGTACTATGAAGAAATGTGAAATAACAGGGTAATGTGAAACAGTAAATAAGATTAAAGATGTATTACTTCAAAATATAAAATATAAAAATATGAAGTAAAGAATTTACTTAAATAGGATGCTGCTAACATATATTGAAAATGTAAATGTGGGGTTATTTTGTTTTTATTTTAATTTTTTTAATTATGAAACCCAATAAAATGTATTCATGAAATTTACACAACACACTCGATGTATATTTGAATATAAACATTCCACTGCAAATGTCCCAGAGTACAATTTGCAGTGTTCCATTAGTGTTTAAGGGTCAAGAGTTGAAACAGACAACAACCGAGGTGAAAATGGGGGGGGGGGGGAGAGAGAGAGAGAGTGTGAGAGTGTGTGTGTGTGTGTGTGTGTGTGTAAATTTAATGCATGTGAAAAAAAAAACCCTGAAATCGTTTTCCAAGATAGATAAATATTGCAAGGACAGAATTAGCACAATGCTTCCTGATGCCAATGCTACCTCACCTCAGTTTGACACAGATATAGCACACATCTCAGGTGAGAAGTTTAGGTCAGCCTCCATTCCTGTCCCCGGCCTGTCTTCCCAGCAAGGGTGCCAGGTCTGTTTTTGTGACAGGAACACTTGTTTACTTGAGTACTGAAGACTGGATTAAGGTCACCAGACTCACAGATCTCCAGGGGCCTCCAGGCACTCCTATGAAGGGATGTGACTCTTCACTGCTCCTTACTGGCACCATGGAGCTCTTTGGTACTTAACATGAACCATACCATTATGTTTTTAAATGCAGCCATTAGGTATAAACAGCAAGTAAATTCAATAACAGAACAATTTTGTCTTTAAAAAGCAGCAGGACATAAAATTAGTAGGACATAAAATGCAGTGATCTTTGTAACAGAGATCACAGGGCCAGTTTCATGAATATTTATATACACAAATTAATTTCACAGGCATATGCAGATTAGTGAAGATAACCTGGTCTGATTTTAATCTTACTTGCACAGATACACCTGTGTAGCTCCATGGATTTAAGGAAATGTCTTCTGTTTTATACCTGGATAAATGAGATCAGAATCAAGCCCAATTTATTGAGCTACTTTCATCCTTTCCTCTTGGCACAGGTATGAACATAAAGGCTCAAAGTCTTGTGAGAATCATGTAGAACTACAAAAAAAAAATCTGCCAATGAAATAAGTAGCTACACTTCTGAAATCTCTGTTTAAAAACTGCTCTAATTTACCTTTGCCATTTTATTTTTGCTCCATTTCCACACGTGGTGCTGGAAGTTCAGAATTCTTGGCATGCAAATCATTGGCAGAGCCAGCAGAATGAGGGGGTTAGATGCTGATCTTACTTTTGTATTGAAGTATTAATTGGAGAAACTAATCAATTAGTTTTACTGTTGTACAGAGGCTGATGCAGGGACAAGTGCTGATGGGTTAATAGCTCTCAGAGTCAGACTCTCCCATTCTACAGTTAAATGCACCCATAGGTAAGTGACACAATTTAGCCCATGGGATGTTAAAGCACTCTCATGAGTTCCTTTCATGGGTGCATAATGAGACAAGCCTGATGGGAGGGAGACAGGGAGCACAGCTGGAGCAGGCTGGCCAGTGGGAAGGAGCAAGACCTCACTTAAAAGCAAATCTGCAGCAGCTCTGCCTCAAAGTCTCCCTTTTCCCTACCCCTGCCCCACCATGGATGCTGACGCATTAAAACCCTCTCCTCTCCCCTGCTCTGTCTGTGCTGCCCTTCTGGCCCCTACTGTTTCAGGAAGCAGGATTCTGAACAGGGCTGGCCTTACCATGAGGCGAACTGAGGCGGCCGCCTCAGGTGCCAGACTGTGTGTGTGTGTGTGGCGGGGGGGAACCACTAGGACTCTGAGTGTAGAAAATTGTGTCTGCTGCTGGTGCATATGTATTCTCTCTGCTCTAGATGCACAGATGGTGGAGCGCTGTGCTGGAGGAAGGAGGTCACAAGAGACATAACAGGCAGGCAGGAGAAAAGGTGGCATGGGGGCATCATTTGAGCACCCCGCCTCAGGTGCCAAAATGTTGTGGGCCAGCCCTGATCCTGAACAAGAGATGCCACTATTCACTATCTTCTCAGGAGGATGCACAGTAGGAGCTATGGGGGTACTGAATGAGTGTTGGAGTTACTACGCTTACAGCAACATTAATGCTCACCCAGCTATAGATAGGATCTGGAGGAAAAGAGACTCCACCCTTTCCTACTTCAGTTCAGCCCCCAGTTCACCTCTGATTTGGGCTTTTAACTAAGAGGCTGCATAAATGGTGTTAAAACAGCTCTGCTTCTTTTTCTGTGGATGCAGCTGCATGGTTCTAAAGCTCGCTCTGGCTCCGTGCTTGAAGCTTCTTTTCAGATAGTACACACTATCCCCGATGGCTGAGATGTGTTCCTAAAGATAAGCTTACAGCACCTACCTGGGAAACTTCAATATCAGCCTGAAGGTTTCCTGAAGTTAATCCGCTCAGCAGGACTATTTCGTTTTCTTTTGGTGGTTGTACATTCATCGAGCTGATAAGTTTTGGGAGATTTGGCGAGACACTGATCAATCTCTGCAATGGGAAAAATATGTTTGAAATAACAGCACTCTACCTTATCCCAGTCAGAGGTCACTGTTGCATCCGTGACCATGTAAAGGACACTTTTGTGGGCATTCCTTTTGAAAGCATTTTAAAAGGAACTCAGTTCTCAGAACATACCAGAAATAGAACTGGCAGCACTGAAAGTTCAAGTCCTCTATTAAGTATTAAACAGATACAGCAGAAGCAGTGCAAATATCCCTACACTGCCCTAGAGGGATGACCAGGACATGACGACATTAGGGATCAGAGACTAGTGCAGTACCCATGCCTATGAACATTCTTGGTCTTTATATGGTGTAGGAATAGCTTCTAAGCAAATGGGAATACTGCATATAGAGTTAATCTGTAAAATACAAATGATTCAATAATAATGTTATGGGCCAAATCTTGTAGTTCCTACCCAGGCTTAAGATTAGCAAGAAATCAAAAGAAGTTTTAATGGAAAAAGATCTGTTGGATTTTGCCCTGTGAAATGAATCAATTTCAAATCTATATTTACAGTGATGTGTTTAATACACACTTTGATTTAAACATCCATTTCTTGAATTTAAGATACTCTATAGATACTTTGGTTTCATAACCTATCTGTGATGTGAAAACATAATAACTATCTATGAGGCATGTGTTTTCCACAGGACATGGGACCAAAGATAAGACAACTAATGATAATGCCACTTTGCTCTGTTGTTATAATATTTGTGTAGAAGTAACAACTGTGAGCCCCTGCTAGCGATCAGGGTCCCATTGTGCTAGGTGCGGTACAAATACAGAACAAAATAAGTCTCCCTGCCCCAAAGCGCTTGCATCAGGCTCTCAATGTGCTATATGAGCAATAAGGAATTAAGCAACATAATACCTCTCTGAGGCACGTAACTGTTATTATGTTGACTTTATACATGACAGAGCACAGCATGTCAGTGGCATAGCCATGAAAAGAATCCAGACCCTTGACACCTGGCCCTGTGCTTTAACTACAATACAATTCAAAAATCTTTCATTTTCACCCTTTAGCTTCAAAATAAGCTTATAGTATTGATATTTCTCCTTGTTCTGATTTAAATTAGACATAATACATCTGGCTGGCTTGGAAAACCTAATTCAGTTACAGGGAACAAGCTACTTTGCAATACACTGAGCTGTAGATATGACTAAGTATTAATATTTGACATAAAACAAACTCAGTGCTTCAATTCATTTTGACATTTTTAGTCTCGTACAAAAAAGTTCTTGTCTTGTTTCAATTATAGTCTTTTCTCTATATTCACGAATATTTTCTCTTGCTTAAATTACCATATTTATCAGATTAATTGGTTTGGAAAACCATGACATTTTAAACCATGCATTTTTTCCCTCCCTGTTTGGAAACAAAGCAAAAGGTTTGGGAAGAATAAATTAAATTCAGAACTAAGAAACCCCTATAACATAGTCTATAATACTATAGAAGGGAGTCACCCCACTCCAAATGAAACAAGGGTTAAGCCCAGCCCTGGGAGAGGGCTGGGACTGTGGAGCAAACAGCTGAGGCCAACCAAATAGGGCCCACCTGGGGCAGTATAGAGGCTCCTAGAGAGGCACAGAGCATGCTCTTCAGCTGTGGAGCAGGAGGGACATGGCTGTCTGGTAAGCTAGAGCCGGTACCTGAGAGAGAGCGCAGTGCTGGGGAAAGGCAGGCATAGCTGGGTAGCTCTGACCTGTCCCACCTCCCAGGCTGCAGGCCAGATACAGAAGAAGACCCCCGAGTGCATGAATAGTGCTGTGGGGCAGGAACCTGAGGAAAGGGTGCCTTGGGCCAGAAGGGCACAGGGTATGTAGTAGTGCAGAAGACAGGAAACTGCAGGTGAGACACCAGTCAACGGGGAGCACTCCAGGGCTGAAAGAGCTAATCCCCTCGGAGACCAGCCAGAGGTGCCGTGCTGGTGAGTCATGATCCTGTTCCAAGGACTATAGACTATTTTATAGGGAACAAAAGGATGATTTTACATCCAAGCAGACAGCAGCAATAAGTAACACATGGCACTGTACAACTTCATTTTTGTGCCTGGCAGTTACGCCAAGATCTTTTATATCCTTCTATTAAATATTTTCACTGCACTAGCATGTTGCTTAAATCCATCCTATCTAAAGTAGATTTAGACAAAGTCATTGTGATTTATGCATAAAAATGAAGACAGACTGATCTCCTCTTTAGAGTCTGACAGATAACACACAAACTTTCATTTTAGTGGCATATATTTTAAAATGTTCATTAATCTTGAAGGAAAGAACACCAGTTTCCCTTTATACCTAAACAACATTCAGACTATGCCCTATTAACTAATTCTAGAAGGCCAAATCCTGTGCCCTGCTAAAAGGTCACATACGTAGGGCTTCTGAGTTAGCAGACTTGGCATTTTTCAGCTGCATGGGGTATCCCCAGGCCTGCTGACACGGCAGGGTGGCAAAGGGGACAGTTGACCCGGGGCGGCTGCTGCTGCTGCAATTGCTACTGTGACAGCAGTGACGCCCAGAGCCCTAGACCCTTTAAAGTGACACTAAAGCTCTGTGTGACATGCTCTGGGCAGCTCCAAGGGCAGGGGGAGGAAGCCCTTGCAATGTGCTTCTGGTGGCACTAAGGGCTGACTACCCTGGTCCTGCCCCTTCTGCCTGAGGTCCCACTCCTTCTGGTAGCATGGAGCCAGCCCCCCTCCATCTTTCCCAGGGGCCTGCTGTGGCTGTTGGCTCTCCTGGGTATCTTAGATGTGGAGAGGCCCTGAAGGGAGGAAGAGAATGTTGGAAAGCAAGGTTCCACCCTTCCTCTACCACTGTGCAGGAGGGACTTGCGGGTAGCTTAGAGACATGGCCAGTGAAGGCACCATGATATGGATCTATAGTTAGGGTTGCCAGGCATTCTGCCCGGTAAAAAAAAATTAGAAAATACTGGATATTTTCAGTATATGTTCTGTATTTTCTGTTTCTTCGATGGAAGGCCGCTTGGGATATTTTTCCCCTGCTGCATCTAGTGGGAAGTGTGGGGATTTAAAGGCACAGTGACTCTTTCTGGTTTGGTGCGGCTGTTTGTTTTTTTTGTTTTGCTCAACCAATTTTTTTCCTGCTATGTTCAGTATTTTTTTAAAACTGTCTGACAAACCTAACTGTGGGTCAAACCGCATGCAGCTGTGAGGAGTCTCCAATGGTGAGTTGTGCTTGTGGGAGAGGATTCTAACTCTAGGCCATTGCAAAGAAGTGCTGCATAAAACTCATTTATAATTGGCAGGATCTAGTCTGTTTCAAGGCTCTCTTGCTCATTAGTCCATCCCCATGACTTGTATTACAATGGTTCTTTGAAAAAATGCTGAGATTGTAAATACATTTTTAAAATGGCCTCCTTTCATTAAGAAATAATTTAGGACTTCTGTGGATTCAGTGAAGTTAAGCATCTCAATCTGGTATCTACACTTATGCAGCTGATTCATCAAACTCATTTTGCTTCTGGAAGCTCAAGATGTGTATATTTTAGCTGTTAAGTTTTCACAGCTTTAGGCTATTGACAGCTGCTTGTAGAAGGAGTTCCTGCTAGTGAATAACTGGCACAAAGCAATTAGGAAAACAATATGGCAGTCCTCAACTCAACTTAGAATGGCCCCTGCAAATTAATTCTAGTGTTTCACCGAGGAACACTCTAACCATGGCCAATGGACCTCCTCCTCCCCCTTGGTGCTGTTCACTTGTCATGTGTTTTTGTTGCCAAGATATGATGGAAGTGAGAGACAATAAGGGAAGGTTTAAGCTGCCATTTTGAGGCCATATAATAAAGCTCATTTTGTGCTATACTTTAAAAAATGTGATTTCTTCCCATAACCACAGGACTTGAGCATTTTAGGCAGATGCACATTTTCAGCTCTATGTGCAGCTGGTTTTATGAATTGCAAAAGAGCTCCCTGCTTTACTGCAGTAAATAAGCAGAAATCCAATGAGTCAAAATCCTTAGGCCCTTCAATATTTGTTTTACCCAGTCTCTACTCAGAAACCCACCCAATGATATCATCTGGAGTTTGCCTGAATAAGACTGAACAGCTGAGTAAAACCTAAGTGAGTGAGTAAAAGAGCCTCAGGAGCTGCTTGATGATAGGAAGAAAAACCATTATAAGACTATTTTTATGTACTGAAGTGTCAAGATAAACAATTTCAATGTCAATACATGCAAATGCTGCTTCAATAAAACAAGACTTAGTAGGCAATCCACTTACAAAATAGTCATTGTGAATTTAGACCACAAAAGTCTAGTAGCTGTTATCTGAGCTGAGCATCAAGCCACATGCAGAAATGAAACCAAATCCAGATTTCAAACACTTTGATGTTTGTGGGGAGGTTTGATTCAGGCTGTATTAAAAAGAGTGCCCATTTGTAAAATTTAGCATGTTTGGATTTCAAAGTCCTCAAAGTTTAAAGAGGACAAGAGAAAATTGGGCCCAAGGATATGGCTTGTGCCGTTCAGTAATTCTCATCACACCTTCTAGTGAATAACACAAACATACATTATTAGGGCCTCTTCTAATTTGTTACCTGTTTTAAGTGCTCGTCACTGCAATCACCTTTGTTTGCATCTAGATTTACAAAGCAAACCTATAATAAAAAAGGGAGAAAAATGAGAGAGTCGCTCTAGAAATTTAGCAATTTAAAGCTAGCTAGTATAAATACACTTGTACCAGGCTGTAGTGCCTTTTCAGTGAACAAGAAAGGTTGTAAGGTCAAATGGGAGTAATGTACTGGCTTGGCATTAAAATGGGAGGGAAAAAAAGGCAAGAGAATGAAGAGCAATGACTGTATCTGTTCCAACACAGCTTTTCTTTGTCAAACTACCAGATTTAGCCACTACACTACACTGTAATGGATGTGGGAGAAGAGAGGAGGTATGGAATGCCTCTAGCAACTGCTAACGGTATGGTGCTCCTCCCCTGTGCCTGTCACAACTCCTGATGCCACAACACAGGATGCCTGGTACTAGATAGCAACTACTATTCGGCATGATGTCAGTTCATTGACTAGAAACTGGGAGGTTGGAAAAGGGAAACTAACAGAAATCAAGCATTTGTAATCAGCCAGCTGGGAACTGGTTATGCTTGTGGTATATGGACTTAAGATGTTTTTGGCTTGTAACTTTATGGAAACAGAGTTGTTGTTGTTGTTGTTTTTTTTTTTTTAACTTGGGAAAAGGCTTCATAAGTCAAAGGTATTCAAGAGTCCTCTGTACCCTTAATGAGGCACGGTAGCTGCCAGAATTAGCAAAACATCTGGTAATTTTAGACTTGGTTCTGTGGAAAGTGCCTGTTTCAACCAGAAAAGAGGCATTTTTCAATTGTCTGATCAGCTCTAACCATCATTTATTTAAGCACCCAGAGTACACTTGACACTATAGTTAGAGCTTGGCTAAAACTGGAACCCAAACCTTACTTGCTTATGCATGCTGAGGTAGAAGACAGCCAGTTCTGAATCCTCTGCTGTGGTGCTGAACTGTAGTCAAGGCAGAAGGTCCAAAACTGGGCTTGCTCCTATTTTTGGATGTGGCAGAAATCTCAATACAGTTGTGAGAATTAAGTTGTTGATTCATCTTAACCTAAACTCCAGTCTAGATTCAGGGTAGAGTCCAAACCCTACACTAACCCTCAATCAGTCTAGTTCAAAGCTTCATTTGCTCGGCCAATTGCTCTGTAATAATCAAAGGGGGAACATGATCCTTGCCTGATTCAGCTAAAGACCCGTGTGCCACATCTTTTCTTTTAGTCAATGGAAATAGCCCCTCACAGGAAAACTGCTTACATCTTACAGCACTGGCTCCATAGACCCCAAAAAATGCACTAGCTGGCTGAACACTGACATATTTTGAGTGCTAACATAGCTGGATGTATTACAATAAATAAAGCATTTTCTTTTTTCCAACAGACATTAATGGACTTGACTCTTTTAAGGAAGGACTCTTTGGGAAGTGCTTTCCCAGCATCTTCTCATTCATGTTAGCCAGTATTACCTCACTTCAAGAGCTATAAAACTTTCTGGTATGATGTTTTTTAAAAATGAAAGTACTATAATACATTTCCATAGCATATTGGAGTTAGGCATTCTGCTGCAGATTGTCAGGTTCTACTGTAACATAGTACTGATTTTATATGCATATACCATATGCACGGAATATGACCATCTGTAGTAACAGCAAGCACAGCAGATGGAAAGATTCAGCCCTCCTCATGTGAACCAAAAAAAGTGCAAAGAAGAATGCTTTTTGCTCTTTAAAAGACCTTATTTTACTTTAATGTAACTTTATACAAATACAAAACCATATTTTCCATCATTACAATGTAAAGAAAAATATTTTTCTGCTTGAGGACATCAGCCATAAGAATGTGTCCCTGTCATTAGAGTTTTATGCATGGCTGACTTTTAGGATATACTTATTATTAAGAAATGTCAAAGCCATAAAATAATAAATGTCCAATACAGTACTATAATTGCATAAGGTCCTGAGCCTGCTACAGTTAATTATACAGGAGGAACAAAACCTCCCTTTCAGGTGACTCTTCAGAGTTGTGTATCATTGAGCACACTGTGTATACAACAAAGCATTAGAAAATATTGTTGCTAGATTTTGTTTAGAAAAGACAACTTTGAAAGCATCCACAATGAGACTGTTCCTAACCATATAAATGTGTGTGCATTTGTATGTATATACAAATACTTAGGTGAATGGACACAGTGAATTCAACATAGATATCAGGAGACATTTTGAAAAGCTGGGCATGTATGCCCCTCCTTTTTTATTTTAATCTGCTGAAGCATGCTTCAGCTACTGTTCTGATAAGAGATGATTTGGGTTGTAAGTGCAGGCACTTGAAGTGCATTTGAAAATTTTACCGTAGGACTTAAGGAAAAGGTGCTTTATTTCTTAACTCTATTTTGGCTCTACCCAGTGTGCTAATGTGCCAGTTATGCATTGATTCAAGGGAGCTTTCTGTGTAAAATAAAACAAAACACCAGATCTGGCTCTTACTCTCTGTGTATGTGTGCACATACATACAGTACTATACACATTCTTTTCCAGTAATCCTTGTTTTTATTGTTTACTGAATGCCTGACTACTGCACACAGTTGACTTAAAATATATAGTCTCTTGTAACAGTGACGACAGCTGCCAACCTAAAATTATGCCTCTACTAAGCAAGCATGGGGTGAAACTGTCAGTTCGATTTCATGTGGAGTGGATGGTATATATTTAGCTCTTGGATTCCTCAGTAGAAGGGACCTCATGTGCAGGTACATGAATTATTTAAAGTCACATCTTGTTTCCTTCATCTCTTTTTAATCTGATGACCAAATGCATTTATTATATATCTGCCTAACACACTACTGTGTCCTATGTATCCAAATATACTGAAAAGTGCAAATTTCATAGACAGTGGTTTTTTGGGGTTTTTTTTTTACAGTACCTCATTACTGAAATTTCCTGGCATTCCACACTTGAGTGGACTTAGCAGATGTGAAGCTACAGGCAACTACTGAACAGACAAATGTTGTGCCATGGTTGTTATTTAAATGAAATAAAGTACAGAATTTGCTTGCTTTTTGTAATTGAACTGCCCCTGAAGTAATGCTTGACTCCAGGAGACCATGTAGGGTATATTGTCCAGTGTAAAAGATATGGAAGGAGAAAACTGAATCTAAATCACTCATGGTTTTCTGCTTGCCTATATTAATGAAATATATTGGGCGCATTGACTGACTTACACTGGTTGATTAGAGCCCTGCATGGATTAAAAAAAAAATCTGTATCCACATCTGCATCTGAGCTGCAGATATCCACACTGACATCTACCAATACCCTTGGATATAAAGCAGATGTCTGCAAATTTGCAGGGTTCTAGATACAAAATTTGTATCTATATCACTACAAGTGAGCTGTGCATATCTGTGGGTTTGCAGGGCTCTATTGATTAGCATATGAGCATAGTAAAAGGACACTGAAGTATAATTCATAATTTGAGAAAAATGCTTTAATTTAATACATGAGGAAGTTAACTAACCCCAATTTAGCCATGAACTCTTCTCCAGCGTAGATGCAGATAACTACACCTTAACAAGCTTAACCCCAATTCAGAATGTGGGAGCACCCAATACTTCTAGATGCCAAACTGCTCCTGCATGCACCTTGCTGATATACCATCCTTATTTTTGCCTCACTGCCAATTATTCTCCTACTGCTATCTTTTCACTTTCAAAATCTGGTCTGTCCCCCATCACACAGTCAGCAGCTATTGTAAAATCATTCATGAATGCTGGCCTGCTGGCTTTAAGAAAAAATATTGAATAATTTATTCTGAAAACCAAAAATAAAACATCAAGTGTAAGCACTTTACGTCTATTATATAATTGAGAACATTTTTCTATCTGTGCATGAGTCTGTTTGTTCAAGAACTTGTAAACGGGAAGATCTAGGGCCACCAAATTTGGCATACAGCTTCCTCTTATCATACTTAACTTAAACTAATGTCAGGGTTTGGTTGTGCCAGGAAAATGGAATGTGCCTGGAATGGGATTCTCATAAAACCATGACAAAAAGAGACAATCACCATGATGGTGTAAGGGCCTGGCTGGGAACACGCCCCCCTGCCCCATGCAGGACTGCCCCAGGTCCAAGCCTCTTACGCCCCAGGCTCCCTTTAGGGAGGGTAACCAGGGTGGGGCTGAAGCTCCCCTCCAATTTGTACGGGGACATTGTTGGATGTTCTTCTTTGTCAGGGAGTAGGGAAAATACAGTTTGCTGCATTTCTCACTCTGTCTGGGGAGTACAGGGGGCAGATGAACCTGGACCTGCCTAAGCTGGGGGACACCCCTTCCCCCCCAGCTGTGCCTGTTAAAGCTGCAGTGGCCATGGAGAGATGCTTCTGATCTGGCCCCAAGTTGCTTCAGTGACAGAGGGCTGGGGTAGTCATCCCTCCCCAGGGCAGCCTGCATAGTGAATCCCTCATCTCCATCCCATCCCAGAACACCAACTGAAATGAAGAAAAACAAATATTAAATGAGTTAAGGACCTGAGCAATAGGTATCTTATTTTGTGAAGTAGGGAGCCATCTGCTGGCAAAAGCTTGCAACATATCTACTATGTATTTGAGAGAGTGAAACAAAAAATATTTGAGTTAAGGACCTGAGCAACACCAGGTAAGTCTTCTAGTAAGAAATAAAAGAGGAAAAAATAGTTCAAAATACTAGAACTACCAACCTAGACAATTTCCCATAGCGCCCTTGTTAGAAACTAACATTTACTACATCTCTATTTTATATTTACTTAGAAAGTGGGGCAAGCTGGCCCAATCTTGTTTTCCTCAGGTCAGTTGTAAAATTCACATTGACTCCGTGGAAGTGGTAGACAACCCTTATGTAAATGTCACTTATGCCCTTTACTACTTACAAAACTGCTCCATGGAGCATAAGTCTATGGCCAGATTTTGGAAAAAAGCATAATGCTTCACAAAATAGTACACTTGTATACTGCATGTATCAGCCTTAATAGCAGGGGTGGGCAATAATTTTTAAAAGGGGGCCACTTAATAATTTCTGAAGTGGCCCTGGGCTGCCCCAGAAGGGCCGGGGCCTCAGGTGGAAGGGGCAGGTCCAGGAGACTTTTCGTGCTCTCTCCCTGCCCCACACACGGACCCTGATTGGCTTGGGGGTGAGGGAGAGTGTGAAGTCTTTCCTCCAGCCCTGGTCCCTAGAGAGAATCACCAGCTGTCTTAAAACAGCTGGCAGTTCTCTCTAGGTGCTGCAGCGGGAGGAAACCTTGTGTCTTTTGCCCTCTGCCTCTGCTCTGCCAGGGGCATGCTGCAGTTAGAGAGAATCGCTGGCTGTTTTAAAACAGCTGGCGTTTCTCTCTAGCTGCCACGTACCCCTGGGGTGGGGAGAAAACTTTGTACTTGCTCCCGTGTCCCCAGATCTTGATTGGCCTGGGGGTGGAGCAGCGACAGGGAGGCTGTGAGCCCCTTTGCCCACCTCTGCTTAATAGGTATCTGTAGTCTAACCAGCATCGTCCCCCATCACACACAATATTCCTGAGATGAATATGGATAATGAGGGTAGGGAGCTACAGGCCACAAGCTCTACCTCATGGTTCTTTTATGATCTTTGCTGGGGCAGGTTCTTCAGACTGATTCCTATGTGCAGCAACTGATAGAATTTGCCCACTAGCATATTCAACTTGACATTGAAGGATTTTTAATCTCAATGGGAGGCAGAATAAATAAAATGAGGTAAACGTCGTATCCTCTCTAATGGTTATTACTAGAACTGCTTGGGGTGAAGGGAAGAAAGGAAAACATTTTTAAAGGAAATGTTTCATGGAGCTAGAAACTCCTGAATCTAATCCTGGCTCTGAGGGTATGTCTACACTTGCCCCCTACTTCGAAGTAGGGAGGCAAATGAAGCATACCGAAGTTGCAAATCAGCCCGGGATTTAAATATCCCGCACTTGATTTGCATGTTCCTGGCCGGTCGCCATTTTAGAAATTCACTAGCCGGAGTAACTGCCGCTTCTACATGCGGCAGTGAAGCGGAGTCAATTAAAGCCCTAATTAGTAGCTGGTATTCCTCCTGCAATGAGGTTTACCAGCTACTTCAAATTAGGGCTTTAATCGGACTCCGTTCACTGCCGGCAGACGCGCAGTTACTCGGCTAGTGAATTTCTAAAATGGCAACATCGTTGAACATGCAATCAAGCACGGATATTTAAATCCCGGGCTTGATTTGCAACTTCGGTATGCTTCATTTGCCTCCCTACTTCGAAGTAGGGGGCAAGTGTAGACATACCCTGACACTGTGGCTTTTCGGCAAATACCTTTATTTCTCCCCCCAGAAAAACTGTTAACAAGAATACTAATACTTCTAAACTTACATGTTAGGACAATAATTTAATGCTTATAAAGTCCTTCCAAGAGACAATGCATTATATGCACATTTTTACTTATTTTATTCATTAACAGATGGAATGTTAACCTCATGGTATTGTTACAAACATAACACTTTCTATTTTTACACCCTGGAACGTCCAATTGCAGACATTAGCAAACAGCTTAGTAACAAGAATCACAGAATGGAAGGGACTTCAAGAGAGTGTCTGGTCCAGTCCACTGCAGTCTGGCAGGACTAAGTATTATCTAGAGCAGTGTTTCTGAAAGTGCTCCGTGAAAGCAATTTGAGAAACACATTAACTGGCCACTCTGCTTGGCTGCAAAGAGTGAAACGGAGCCAATGGGAGCCGCGAGTCTTCATGGCTGTGGCACCAGTAAATAAACAAACCGGGGAGGCCAGTTAATGTGTTTCTCAAAGTGGTTTCGCGGAGCACTTTCAGAAACACTGCTCTAGACCATCCTTGACAGGTGTCTGTGTAATCTGCTCCTAAAAACCTCCACAACCTCCCTAGGTAATTTATTCCAGTGGTTAACCAGCCTGATAGTTAAGTTTCTTCTAATGTCCAATCTAAACGTCTCTTGCTGCAATTTATGCCCACTGCTTTGTGTCCTATCCTCAGAATCATAATAATACCTTCATTGTTCTGTTACAGGGGATATAAATCAAAACTGACACAGACAGAGCTTAATACTCCCTAAAGAGAAAAGCTTAATGATGTTAACAAATATGATGTGCCAGATAGTCTTCATCAATCTACCTTGTACATTCATTCTTATTTTCTACTCTTGTTCAAATTATGTAACCTTTTTCTAATTATATACGATAGGGTGACCTAGTAGCAATCTTTATATGTAGAGTGCCTACCCTTTTACATTATAAAGGATTCTTGTGACCTTTTCTTTGGGAAGCTATAACAGCTCCATTGTTTGCAACAGATCTTTGATATTTGGCCAGAGGAAATCCCTTGGGCTAAGGAAGTGCCCTTTCTTTGTTCCATGAAATTGAGATAAAAATTGTTAAAACTCACCATTTCCCTTCTGTCACTTGTGCTCTTGGTCAGCCTGCCAAAATGACAACTAAACACAATCATTCTAAGGTGAGGCTGATGTCATGTCCAAAGTTGCTGCTGCTAACCGTATACTGGGAAAACCAGGAGCTGCCCAAGCAATTGTAGGGTTAAAGAGAGGGAGGTTGGGTTCCCCATTCCCACTAAATGGGCTTTTTGGGGTGCCACATGGGCCTGGAGCTCTCCCAACCTCTAGGAGGAGAGCAAAAGTTGCTCTGAGACAGGCTGGACTCCTCACCCCACCCACCAATAATCTTTGGAACAATAGACCCACCAACCCAACCATTCTCCACAATTAGAGCCTTCTCTTGTGGCTAGTTTATAGCACTCTGTCCTGTACCTGAAGTGTTAACATTCCATGCTGCTATTTCATCAAATCTATTGATGATTCATAATGGAAATTGTTACAGTTGCACAAGTATGTTTTGTCTTTTCCTTCTAAAAAGCTAGAAGATTACATACAATATAATCTTTGTTAAAAGAATGTTATTTTAGTTGTAAAGGCAATCTCCTGAAAACTAGGAAATGCCAGCTAGATATACAGTTTCTTATGCAACCTTAATTCACCCCCTTGTGGCTATGCATTAAAATACAATTGCTAATTACAGGAACACATTCTTTTCCCCATCCTGGGATCCATGACTGTAAGAGTAAATTGTGTTGATCATATAATTAAAGCTTAACTAATGCACAAGGGAGGTAGGACAAAGTTCCAGTTTCATGAACAACCATAACATTTTAGTTTCACTGTTTTAGGCACTGAACTATGCACTCATGATGTTCTCCTATAGTAAACGAGTTAAGGTTTTTTATATTACTATATATATAAGCCAGAGAATTGACATACAAGATGCTTTTCAGTTACGTGTCACTTTTGGAAAAAAGATGTAAAATATCCTATGAAATAAAAATAATAATGGAAAAAAAACCCAGTTTATATGTACCTGAGACTTTAACTGTGTATTACCTTTCTTGCAAAGCTAAAGTCTCTCTTCAGGGGCTGTGAATTTATATTTTGACCACCTCTGAGGACACTGCTCTATGTGTAACTTATTGGAGCAGAGCCAGTATAGAAACGTAGAGAACATAATGAAATCTGAAATTCACTTGTGTAGAGGGTCAGCATAAAGACTGTTAAATTCCAATTAAGTCCTTGCAGTAGTTAAGGGTAATTGATGCAAACAAAGGTAGTTTTCACTTATAGTACCAACCCGCAAAGGGGGACTTGTATAAATATGCTTGACTGCTAATAAGTAAATGCTCTTTCTAACAAAGTAAGCCAAGTCTTTAAGGGCTTCAAGTCCCTGCTCTGGCTTATTCCCTTCCTCACTCTCAATCACATGACTGACAGAGCAGGTGATTAAGAGCCAAGCCTGCTGGGATATGTAAAAGGCAGTCTTTCATCGGTGAAAATGTGGGGGATAGTAGTTATTTGCTGGGGGGAAAGAATCACCCCCTGAATTGATATAAGGATCTCCACTAAGGGAGGTGAGGAATTTACTCAGGCCCAGAAGGGGCTGTAGAAAAGGCCTAGAAGGAGCAGATAGGACAAAGCTTAACTAGCTCATTCTCCCAGGGTCTATCTGAGCTGGATAGGCCAAGGATATGACTATTGATCTTAGGGAATAGCTGAAGGTTGTTTTGTATTTGGAATTCTGCTTATCCTGAAAGGGAAGGTCTCTTAATAGATTGACCAGATAGTTAAACGCAAAATCATTCTACCAGCCTGGAAATGCCATCCTGAAGAGTGAAAATTAAGCCTGTGGCTCTGTATCTTCATGGGGGGAGGAGGAAGGGAAGCAGCCAGCTACTGCTAAGCTGTCCCTTTTGCTGGAGATCTCTCCGGTGCATTGTTAAACAATTATTGTGTTAGTTTTAAAGGTCTTCCAACTAGTGTTTCACTCTTCTAGAAGTCTAGCATATGGAGTGGAAAGGACGCTGGCATGGGTGACAGGCCTAGGGAGGTATGGGTTGGCTGTTTCAGCTGTGTCCTAGCCAGGATGATGCAGTTATACCTTTTAATGATCAATGAATACACAGTTCGTACCTTTTCTTATTCATTGTGCATTATGGAGCATGGATCTTGTGGTATGCATTAATATTATTGTAATTGTTTAGAAAAGCACTTCATGCTAAGATTAGTCAACTGAAGATATGCAAGTGAATTCTCCCCATATTCTCCTAGGTTGTACAGTAAGGAGAACGGCTGATTCTAGAAAACCTATTATGATTTCTGATGTGTTATTACATTATTCTAGTGCTAATGACATACATCTCCTTAAAAAGCAAAACTGTAGCATTACAGTGGTAGGGAATATGTAAATTCCATTACCTCTTTAATTATTTGCAAAGACACCTGTAAAGATTTTTAATGGAGTAAAAATATTTTAAAATAATCTTATATAGTGTCTTCCCTCATTCATTTTTGCCCTCTAGAATAGCATTCTCATGTGATGGTGTAATGCCGACAGGAAAAATTGAACTTGGAACCTCTGGAGTTCATTACATGAGCCTCTACAGCATGAGTTAAAAGCCTGCTAGCTATTAGCTAAGGCTGTAGAGCAAACTTGTTATTCTCTCTGTAAGTGGTCTTGGTTGTCACTATTTGGAACAGCACACCACACCCAGAAGGTGTGTGGATTACAGTAGCAATTTTTCAGAATATTGAGCCATCTCTGATCTGGCTTTGTCAGCACAAACATGGAATAACAATAGAGTGACTCCGGATTTTTAGTGGTACAAGTGAGATTAGAATCTCCATCGTCTATAGGAAAGATAGTTTAAATCACCAAAATTTCTCTGTAGTGTAATAACCAAATATAACTACTTAAAACCTGCACTCAGTAGGATGACATAAACCTATAGCTTCATGTCAGTCTCCCCTGAGAGCTGAAGTCCGCTAAAAGCTTAAGGGGGAAAAATATTTCACTTTATCTTTGAGGCAAAGCAAAATATAACCCCTGCAAAATATTAAAGGACAGGCAAAACAGCAAGCTTTCCCGAGAAATTTAATTAAAGTATTGTGTCTTTCAAAATGGTTAACTATATCTAAGTATTTCTGACTTCTGTTAGGATAGAAAAAAATGCCCCTTTCAGCTGATTCTAACACTGCAGCCATCTGGTTTTTTTGTTTTTTGTTTTAATCTGTATGGCAGGATCATTTGTTTGGATGGCCATTGAAATACAGATTGAAAAAGCTTCCAAATAGAATCTTACATTTGTTTTAGTTGACAGATTTCTGCCAATTTAGTGTAAAATTTAGATGCTAAACACTTAGGCCCCTAACAGGCAGTATATGCCTGTCTGCATGGACTCATAGGCAGTGCTACCAACTCTTGTAATTTTTAGCATGATTCTTGTGTTTGGTGTATTTTCTTGAAGCTCTAGCTTCCAGAGACATGTGATTACATGAGAATCTTAGTTTTCATTAAAAAACAAAATTCTAGCCTTCATAATTGTGGAGAAGAGCTTTAAAAATGTAAAATGAGTGTACTGTTAAGGCTTAAAAGGGAAAGCAGGAAGTCCTACAAAGAATCCCAAACCTAAAAGATGATATTTTTAAGTTAATCTCCTGAATTATTTTTTAACATTTGAGGTTGGCCACGCTGACTATGCCTATATGAACAGGCATAAGAGCTTACCCATATGGATCTTGCTGGAGGATCATGGTCTTGCTCCGTTCACCACAACCTCCAACACAAGCACAGCTTTCCAAATGAATGCCTTATGCCAACATTACCAGCTAAATAAATCTAGAAATATGACTGAAACAGCTGCTCAGTTCTGCCAACCTGCAGACAAAGAATCATGAGAATGGTCCCACCAAAAAGAGATTTTTAAAAACACAAATCAATTCATGTTTTTTTTTAATCTTTTGACTTTACAGCTCCTCTCTGCTGTCGTAGCTATACGTGTGATAATTTCAGTCTGGAAAGTTGACCTTTCATGCACACACACATATACATGAATACTCTTGGCTGTTCAGATGGAGATGACACTTACCCCCTCTTTATTCATGAGAGAGGAGAACTGCCATTCACTACCTATTACTGTCTTGACCCAGCAGCAACACATCTCAACTTCCCATGGCCCCAGGACCCTCTCTGTGCTCTAGGTCCAGACATAGAGTCAAGGTTGATTTGTACCCTCAGCCCAGGGCTCTCGTCCAGAGTTCAGCCCATGCACTGAAAACCAAGTGATGGGAGGAACTACTTCCATTATCCTGAGAGCTCCTCCTACATGTAACAAATTCACATGATCCATGATCAATTAATGAGAGCTGGCAACACTGCCTTCTTCTGTTTGCTTGGAGAGGGCTCCATCTATCTACTGCTATTCTATCCCCTTCATTTCCTACCCCTCAGCCTCTCTTCTGCCCTCCATATCCCCCTGTATCCCATTTCATTGCCAATCCCAAGTCTGCCTTCTGCTCCCTGTCACCCCCCTGTTCACTCTTCACAGCAGCTCTTGTTTCTCTTAGTCCCTGGGCACGTCTAGACTGCCTGTGGCTTTCAAAAGAAGATATGCAAATTTGGCACAAATTTGCATATCTTCTTCCGATCCTGTTTTCGGAAGTTTTTTTGAAAAAAAGCAGTCTAGATGCGGTTCTTTCGGAAAAAAACCCTTTTCAAAAGAACCCTTCTTTCTAAAAAAATGAGGTGTACAGTGTTCTTTCAAAAAAGGGTGTTTTTTCCCCGAAAGAACCGCATCTAGACTGTTTTATTAAAAAAAAACCTCTTCCAAAAATGGGATCGGAAGAAGATATGCAAATTCACGCTGAATTTGCATATCTTCTTTCGAAAGCCGCGGGCAGTCTAGACATGCCCCCTGAGTCCTGATTACCTTCAGCCATTCTGCCTGTCCACACGGCTGCAATCTCAATGAAAACACTGGGAGGCAGTAGCCAGTTTTATCAATGGCAGCTTCAGGTCCACATTCAGATAGATGGTAAGAAAAGGTGGCCTTGCTGGCTTCAGCCCTACTGACAGTAGTAGCAGCTCTGAATAAAGGAAACCTTGTGAGTGATCAGCCTTTCATCATGTTTTCATGAGACAGGTAAAAAAAAACACGGCACAAATCATAAGCCATGATATCACAGCTGTCAAGGTTATTTTTATGCCTGACAGTACCAACGTGGATTAATGGGGCTCTGAGTCTCAGTCCATCCCTGTTGTAGCAGTTCCAGGATTGGAGCGCTAGCAACTTGACTCAAAGCCCATTGATTTAAATTGGAGTGATTTCAGAAGGAGCCTTTCTAATTTATTGAGCTTTGGATGTATCACACCCATGGCAACTGCAAGAAACAACTTCAGTTTATGCACATCTGGCTGACATTATAGAAATAAAACACTATCTAGGTCAGGCATAGACAGTCAAACACTATTTTTACTAAAATAATGATAAGAAAATTCTTACAGAGAACAATTGAAACCAAATGATTTATTTATGATTTATAAATTTGATTAGCATCAACTGATCTACCTCCATGAAATGTCCACTCTTCCATTGGATGCTTCTGATAAGCATTCAGTATTTAATTTTATTTCACCTTTTATTAATTTCTGAGTTATTACTGAAATTTAGGTTATCATGTTAATATAATTCTTTCTAAAAGCCTATATCTGTATTAGCCATTTCTGCTCAAATGCCTCAATTGCAGGCCTTTCCATATGACTTTCTTCTGTGACCATTTAAATGTCAAGTGCAGTCTCTGAAGACTATACATAATTTATCTGTGATGTTTAAGAAAACCAACAAATCTCATTCCAGGGCAAGCTGAATATGATATTGGCTGAACTAACCCAATGCTGGAGCACAAGCAGATGAGATCATTTAACTGTATTAACATTTAATTTTATCTCTAAACATCTTCCTCTCCCTAGTTATATAGAGGCTTACAGCGTAAAGGGCCAAACTGCTGCCATGGAAAAACCCATGTGATGGAGAGGAAAATTGTTGTCTTCTTCTGGTTATTTCGTAGTGGGCTGGTGTCACAGGGGAGCTGACTTCTCAACAAAAATGAGCAGAAATGAGATTAGATCTGGTTAGGGTCAGGTCTGCTGTTCCTCTTGGCTCCCCTGATCTCTATGGCACTATGGTTTCCCCCAACCTACAACACAAACATCAGGACTCTTGGCGGATCTGATCAACAGCAAGTTAACCATCATGCGGATTTCATGCAAATGTGTCCCAAATTTAAAATGCTTCCATATGACTGAAAAAAACAGAGCGAAGATTGCCTTCTCTGCCCCAGCTACTGCTAGATCCCCAGTTGACCACTGTGGCTTGGATACCAGTTTACACCATCACCAGCTGAACAATTCAGACCCTTAACTGGGGGACTAGAAAACAAAAATGAATATTTGCCTAATTTTTTCCATACTGCAATCTGTTGGCCACATTTTATATACTGCTGCTCTAAAGTATTATGAATGAATTAAATTACAATATATGACAAAAAAAAAGAATTAGTAGCAATCAGGGAGAGGCAAAGGAAGATCATTAAAAATATAAGTATTGAAATCCATCACCTTTATCTGTGCATGTTAAATAGTTTTACCATGCACTAATGGCATTAGCAGAACTCAACAGAATGACGAAATAAATGTTAAGCCTAATTTTATGCAAATGATTTCACTAAAAAAGATGTCAAGGGAAAACATTGCCACACACTAACAGGCAGGGATGTTGAATAAAAGAGTTCCAACTCCTTTGCTTCTGCAGAGTGCATGAGTAAGTGATAACAAAGCCTATGCACATACTTCAGCTGGATAGAAACACAAGTTATTGCATTATACTTGTGCCTTTTCATCAGAAATTAACTGGCATGACTATCTCAGAAAGGGAATTTTGTCTTCACTTACCCTGAGACTGATGCTCCGGAGACAGATCTCCCGGGTTTCGACTTAAGGTACATCAACTCCAGCTAAGCAATTCTTGTAGCTGGAGTTGCATTTCTTAGGTCAACTTTCTCCAGTAGTGTAGACCTGACCTTACCGGGGAGTTAGGATGCTCTGAATCCCAGGCCACCTAGCTTCGTTGTGGGCTGTAACATGTAGAAATGAATGGGAAATAGTACGTGCAATACGCTACACTGATGCAGTTCCCTGAAGATTGAGAACCAATATTCCAGAATATAATGTGGCAGTATGGGGACCACTAATGGCTTACATGGGAGTAATGATTTATATTATACTTTAATTTTTAGGGTGACACAGATCTGGAATAAGAGAATGCAATGTGTAGGTGGCAAGACAAAATCTCATCCTTATTGATGCAAGAATACAAAGAAATAGACTTATCTCCAGCTTTTCAGGGTCAGATGCTAGGATTTCCAGTTAAGAAGGAAGAACTGGAACAACAAAAAAGGAGCATCAACACTGTTATGGGGTTACTGTGAGACAAAATATTCAGCTTTCCTACTCCAGGGAAAAGGGGCTGTAGGACTGGGCTCTTATGCCGGCTTTATTTGGGACAAGTCCTCTGAAAAGTTGCCAGACTATGAGCCTTGAATGGCAAGTGTATAAAAACAGGTGGGCTCCTTTCTCTGATTGAATGGAAGCAGAAACCTAAAAAGAAAAACCCTGGGAAAACTGGAGGCCTGTGTGGGCTGTTGTATATTGGGTTGTAGATATAGATCTTGTTGTTATAGTAACTGAGTAGGTCACTGGGGTCAGCCCAGCTAGTCTGGGCTTATTCTAGTTAGTTCTGTGCTTTGCAATAAAATGGACACTTGCAACTACTCCAGCTCTCTGCATTTCCACTGATTTCTTCCTATACTGTGAAACTCCCACGACATAACAAGTGGCGACGAGGATGGGATGCCTGTGCCTCCAACAACAAAAGAAGTAGAAGTCAATGTAAGAAAACAAACTTTTTTGGCTGTTTTGGAAGGTGGGGTAAGAACTGACTGCTACACTGTGCAAACTGAAACTAAGATCAAGGAGCCTAGAGACTGAAAAGAAAAAAAAAAAGGAGGGAGTGCAACAGCCATGGCTACACTTACAGGGCCACTGGGACCTTTTGAGGAGACTAGAGAGCAATGGCACGTATATACTGAGCGTTTTGAACTTTTTGTTATTGCAAATGACATTAAAGAAGAAAAGAAGGTGCCAATATTTTTAAGTGTTGTAGGGGCTAAGACCTACTCTCTGCTACGCAGTTTGCTGCTCCCTGTTAAGCCAGAGACCAAATCTTACAGTGACATTGTGGAAATCCTGGGATCACATTATGCTCCAAAACCATTGGTAATTGCAGAAAGGTACAGGTTCCATAACAGAGACCAAAAAGAAAGTGAAACAATTGTACAATTTGTAGCCAATTTGAAAAAGCTTGCTGAACACTGTGAATTTAAGGAGATGTTAAATGATGCCATACGTGACAGGTTAGTGTGTGGCCTGCACAGTGAAGCTATACGGAGGCGTCTGTTAACAGAAGCTCAGCTCACCCTACAGAAGGCCATTGATATTGCGGTCTCCATGGAACTGGCCACACAGGAGGCACAATACCTTAGTGCACCCCCTGGGGTGCATAAAATGTCCCAAGAACCTACTCACAAAACAGTGGGGAGCCAGGAATGTTACCGCTGTGGTAAGCCAGGTCACCATGCATCAGAATGCTGGTGTAAGAACCTAGTGTGTCGACAGTGTGGAAAAAAAGGACACATTGAGCGTGCCTGCAAACAAAAGAAAAAGAGGCCTGTGGGCTGGAACAAAAAGGAAAATCTGCATACCATCGAGCAGATGTCTGATGATCAAAGTGACACCCTGTCTGAAGAAGAAGCGCCATGCTATGTTTTGTCTTTGCAAGGGGCTCCCATGAATACTGGGTAACCCCACTGTTGGATGGCAAACCGCACGCATGGAAGTGGACACTGATGCAGCAGTTTCATTGGTCTCAGACACGGTGTATAAGGAAAAGTTGAAGCATCTTCCACTTAAGGCAACAAAGATCATTCTGAAGACATACACAGGAGAAGCAGTACCCTGTTGGGCACTACTGATGTTAAGGTGGAACTAAATGGACAGACTGCAGAATTACCACTGTTTGTGGTGAAAGGCCATTACCCAGCCTTAATGGGGAGATCATGGCTTAGGAAGATCCCACTGGACTGGGCAGAAGTGCACCGGATGACTAAAGAAGAAACAGGTCTGACTGATATATTAAAGAAACATGCTGCTGTTTTTGGAGAGGATCTGGGAAGTATGAAGGGAATCACCGTGAAACTGAACATTAAACCTGGTAGCCAACCAAAATATCTGAAGGCCAGAACTGTGCCATATGCTATCAGGCCAAAAGTTGAAGCAGACCTGGAGCGCCTAGTCAAAAATGGAGTCCTAATACCAGTTACCCATAGTCCATGGGCAACTCCAATAGTTCCAATATTGAAGAAAGACGGTTCTATTCGGATTTGTGGGGATTTTAAGGTCACTGTTAACCCTGTTTTATATGCAGAGCAATACCCCTTCCTCGCATCGATGACATCTTTGCGGGCCTGGCTGGAGGACAGAAGTTCAGCAAGATTGATCTGAGTCAAGCATATTTACAGATGCAAGTTGATGAGGAATCCCAAGAGCTGTTGACTATTGTGACTCATAAAGGGCTTTATCGTTACTGTCGCTTACCCTTCGGAATAACTTCTGCCCCAGCCTTGTTCCAGAGAGCTATGGACCAGATCTTGTGCGGCTTGCCAGGAGTTCAGTGCTATCTTGACGACATCCTGGTCACAGGCGGGAATGAGGAGGATCACCTTAAGAACTTAGAGGCTACCCTACAAAGACTGGAAGAGTATGGCCTACGAGTCCGTAAAGATAAGTGTGCATTCTTTCAGCCCTCTGTTGAATATTTGGGACACATCATTGATGCTACTGGTCTTCATAAGTCCCCTTCAAAAGTTAAGGCTATTGTGGAGGCTCCACCCTCAAAATGTTAGTCAACTTCGCTCATTTCTAGGACTATTGAACTATTATGGAAGGTTTATTTCACAGCTAGCCACACACTATTAAAACCACTTCACGAGCTCCTTGGCCAGAACAAGGTCTGGAAGTGGACTGACGCCTGTGATGTTGCATTTAACAAGGCTAAATGTGCATTGCTAAACGCAGAGGTCCTGACGCATTTTGATCCATCCTTACCTTTACAGTTGGCTTGTGATGCCTCCCATATGGAGTGGGAGCGGTCTTGTCACATGTTATGCCTTCAGGAGAGGAGAAACCAATTGCTTTGCTTCGCGCACCTTAAGCAAGGCTGAAACTAACTATGCGGAAATTGAACGTGAAGCATTGGGAATCGTTTTCGGAATTTGGAAATTTCACCAGTACCTGTTTGGACGGAAGTTTACACTTCTCACTGACCATCGACCTCTGACGGCGATTTTTGGTCCACACTCAGGTATTCCACCAATGGCTGCTAGTCGTATGCAACGATGGGCATTGTGGCTTTCAGGACACACATATGAGATCAGATATCGGAAAGCCACTCTACATGGCAATGCAGATGGCCTCTAGGCTGCCTTTGCCAGTCAAACATCAAGATAGTGGCCAGAAGGAAATCTTTTACTTTGAACAGGTGGAGAACATGCCCATCACTGCAGCACAAGTTAAGAGAGCAACTCGGGTTGACCCAGTACTGTCCCAAGTAATGGAACTAGTGATGCGTGGAACATCTCTACGGAACTCTCAGGTCTCATCTGACCTTGTCCCCTACATGTCCAGGAGAACGGAGTTATCAACCCATTCAGGGTGCTTGTTGTGGGGAATGCGTGTCATTATTCCAAAAATACTGAGACAACAGATGTTAGAGCAGCTGCATGCAGGTCACTGTGGAATGGTGCGCATGAAAGAAATTGCAAGCTATTTTTGGTGGCCTGGCTTGGACAGTGACATTGAAGAGAAGGCAAGAGCTTGTATTTCTTGCCAGGGTGTGAGGAATGCACCTCAATTGGCACCTCTACACCCATGGGACTGGCCTGAAAACCATGGCAACGTATTCATGTTGATTTTGCTGGCCCATTTGAAGGTAGCATGTTATTGGTGGTGGTAGATGCTCATTCCAAATGGCCAGAAGTCTGTATAATGCCTTCCACTACTGCTGAGAGTACTATCCAAAAATTACGGGGAATCTTCTGTCATCTGGGTATTCCTGAACAACTTGTGAGTGACAAAGGTCCACAGTTTGTCTCTCAGGAGTTTGAAAATTTTATGAAACCATCACATCACTTCAGCACCCTATCACCCAGCCACAAATGGATTGGCTGAAAGGTTTGTCCAGACAATGAAACAAGCTTTGAAATCGGTTAGAGGACATTCACTGCATAAAAGAGTCTGACACCTTCTTACTGTCCTACAGAAACACTCCTCATGCTACAACCAAAGTGTCCCCGGCTTTTCTAATGATGGGACGTCAGCTGTGCACGTGCTTTGATTTGCTGAAACCTTCAGAACCGCGACAAATTGTGCAACATCAGCAGCAAGGTCAAGTCATCAGGCGTGCATCCAGAGCAAAAGATCGAACCTTTAGTCCTGGACAGCCAGTTTTGGCTCGGAACTATGCTCGTGGAGCTAAATGGGTCCCTGCCACTATTATTGCTCAAACAGGACCTGTTTCCTATACTGTCCGGACTGCGAAGGATCTCATCTGGCGGTGGCACGTAGATCAGTTATTGACAGGTTATTCCTGCCCCCAAGACACATCTCCAGTTGAGTTGCCCGTCCTTCCCACTGCTGGTGAGCTACCGTGTCAAGAATCACCTGCTCCTGACTCTCCGCCTCCATCACCACCAGCGGCGAACAATAACCCCCTCCCTGAGCAGGCTGATCCAACAGCCTCACCTGTTCACACTTCAAGTTCCCAGCCCCGTGTCAGGCCTGCACCCATAACATCTTCGGGTGCGAGAATGCCAGATGTCCGCCGTAATCCACCTAGAGAAAGGAGGCCTCCTCAACGGCTGGACCTTTAGTTGAGATTAACTCACAGATGGGGCAAAATAATCCCCAGGGTTAGCTGGGAACTTGAGGCGGTCTACCCTCATTTCATAGTTAGTTTTGTTTTCTTAAAGGGACGTTTTTATTAAGGGGGGAGGAATATGTTGTATATTGGGTTGTAGATATAGATCTTGTTGTTATAGTAACTGAGTAGGTCACTGGGGTCAGCCCAGCTAGTCTGGGCTTATTCTAGTTAGTTCTGTGCTTTGCAATAAAATGGACACTTGCAACTACTCCAGCTCTCTGCATTTCCACTGATTTCTTCCTATACTGTGAAACTCCCCACGACATAACATGGGCTTTGTCTGGGTTTGTTGTGAGATTCATATTGGCTATTAGATGCAAACAAGAATAAGGGTGCAAAGTCAAGTGCCCCAGCCTGCCCCTCATCCCTCTGTGCTGGGCCAGGTTGCTTCCTCCTGGGCACAAAAAGGGGACCATGTGGAAAAGTCCTCTCTGCCCCAGGCTTTGGAGCAGATGGATTCTTTGGAGAATTTAGTGATAAACTTCTGCTGACTATGTGCAAGCATTAACTATTTCCAGAGGCTTATATCTGGGACAGATTTCAGTGCATTCACAAGGGAATAGCAAAACGTGCCTCGCTGATCCCATATGTATTTTTTAAAAATGAAATTATGAATCACCTGCACTCCAATGCTCATAGAACTTGTTGTTCAGTTGCATTAGAAAGATTAATCAATTCAGGTAATTTGACATCTTAAATATATGCTCTCAAAACCTTAAATGCCACTGCATAATTAGGAAGGGAGGCATGACTGCACTTTGAAATTAATTTTTTATTTTCATTTCCAATTACTTAGACTTATTTTTCTACTGCTATAGCAAAAACCTGAAATTATTAGGCCAAGACCAGGGTGTTTACAATGAGGTAATATAAAAACTGAATTAATATTTGTTTGGAATGAAAGCCTATCTTCTTATTACTCTTATTGAGCTTTTAAAAACAAAACACTTTTCAAGTACCTGTCTTGGTAAAGGGTGACATCTTCTGAATAAGATAAACATGAGAAATAGCTTAACTAGAAGATACTATGTTACAAATAATACAGCAGACTATGCCTGGATAACAATAATGAATCTCATGTGTAAAATGAATCTCAGGTGTATCATGAATCTCATGTGTAAAATGGTACTTTGCATATAGAAGACCTACAGATGTTTAAAAACTGGCCAGACCAAACACTTAAGGCGAGATTTTGTATCAAGGTATGCGTGCCCAGCTTCTATCAGAGGCTATGTTGCTGGCATCTGAAGTCAGGATCCATACTCTGAGGGCACGTCTACACAGCAGGGAAAAAGTCAAATTAAGCTATGCAACTTCAGCTACATCAGTTGTGTAGCTGAAGTCGAAATAGCTTAATTCAGCTTTTGGCACTGTCTACACAGCAGGAAGTCGAAGGAAGAACACTCTTGTGAAATGAGGGTTACAGGAGTCGAGTAAGACGTCCTCCAGCTCAACATTATTTCGAAATAATGGCTTGCTGTGAAGACACGCTCTTTGTTATTTCAGATTAATGTCAGTTATTCTGAAATAATGCTGCTGTGTAGACATAGCCTAAATGTTGAAGTGGTTGGGGCAGAGGACTGCCCTGCACTAATACAGCAAGAGGGATTAGACTCTCCAGAAAGTATTTTATGATTATGGCGCCTTTTGTTTTAGGAAATCAGTCTACATCTCTGTTTTCCTGGCAAACCTTGTTCGGTCATTTCTCCCATCCAAAGACTTTACATTTAATGATACCTACCCCTTAAACATCTTTTCATCCATAGATTTCAAGATGCTTTACAAAGAATGGTACCAGCTCCATTTTAAAGAAGAGGGAAGTCAAATACAGAAAAGTAAACTTACTTGCCTAATATCTCACAGCAGGTCAATCTGAAAGCCAGGAAAAGACCTTGAGTCTACTGACTCCCAAGCCAGTGCCGTATCCACCGGGCAGAACCACTACATAGTGCTCTGTAGCAGTCGTCTGTCAATACTAAACTAGATTGGGGTGATTAGCCAGCCAAAGCAATGCAAAAGGTAATGGTTAGCTGTACACTGTCTGGTAGATAGGCTGATTATAATTGGCAGTACCAAAAGCGTGGTGGCAGGTGTGGACAGCCAACTCTAGTATTTAGAGAATGGGCTGGGAGAACTAGAGTTGTGGCTTCTTTTCCTAACTCTCGCTTGCTGTAGTTTTCCAAGAAAGCCACACCCTCTGTGTGTCACTTTGTCTGTAAAATGGGAATGATACTAGCCAGTAGGGATGTTAAATTTTGATTCACTGACTAATCAAATAGTCTTAGGGCTACACTTCAAAAGCGAAAGTGATGCAGGGAGCAGGGGGCCAGTGGGGCAGTCCCCCACTGGCCCCGTGCTCCCCACAGCGTTTCAAAGCGGGAGTGCCACGTGAAGCCCAGGGTCAGCTGTGGACTGCCCTGTTGACCCCAGGCTCCATGTGGCGCTGCTGCTCTGAAATGCTGCAGGGAGCCCAGCATCAGGCTGCACGTGGGGTTTCAAAACGGCAGCGCCGCACGGAGCCCTGGGTCAGTGGGGGAGTCCCCAGCTGATCCTGGGCTCCAAGCGGCACTGAAGCTTTGAAATGCCGCGTACAGCCTGGGAACACACCAGCTGGCCCCGGGCTGCACGTGGCATTTCAAAGCGGCAGCGCCTCATGGAACCCAGGGTCTGGCCCCAAGCTCCATGTGACTAGTTGAGTAGCTTGTCGACTATCCGATAGCGTTTCTTATCCGATAGTCAACTAGTTGACTAGTCGTTCACATTCCTACTAGTCAGCTTTGTAGAGTATACTGATCCTAGACTGAAGTGTGCTATATTTTTTCCAAGTACTATTGTTATATGCACCTTTAGTTTAAAGAGAGAGAAAAAAGCCCAGTTTTCTACCACCCTGAAATACTACCCTGGTTTATTTGAGGCACAGTCATGGGGAAAAGTTTGGCTGCTGGCTTTTTCTGCAGAGGGGCTGCTGGGTTTCAATAGTAACATCTTCTTCCCTATTGTTCCACTTACACAGTATCTACATTTTTTATTGGGCATGTGTACATATATAGGTATGTCATTACACAGTGTAGAAGCTTATTTCTGCAGCCAATAGATCACTGAAGTACAAAACCAGAACAGAGTAACTTCGAATTGATGGTATTGTTATATGTGGCTCCTCTCCCCCAGTTTCATAATGGTTAACACATTGCTGCTGTTCCCCATTCAACTCTTCCTTTTCAAGAGATGATCTTTTAAACTTAATTTCTTATGAATATCTTCATGATGAGGAGACGAGGCTTGTAACATTTCAGCAGACTCAAACCCAGTGGGTTTTTGAGACAGACCTTGATTGTACCTGATATAAATTGCCAACTCCAATCTATTCAGTGTAAAAGGATATATTTTGGGGAATTTGCACCAGATTTTCTTGATTAATGAGGTTTGCTTCGCCCATGTGGCTCCACCTCAGCAGTAGCACTGGCTAGCATTCAAAGCATGAGGCTTGAATTCTGAAAATCTGGGTTCTGTTCCTTGCTCTACTACTGATTTGCTGAGCCATCTTGTGGAGTGTGTGTTTGTGGGGAAATCATACAGTCTTAGGCTTTGTCTACACTGCAAGTTTTTGCGGCAGAAAATGTTGTGACATTATTAGCATATTTTCTGCCATTTCTTTTTGCGCAAGGGGTTTTTGTGCAAAAAGCAGCAGTGTAACCACTTCCGTTTTGCGCAAAACCCCCATTTTGTGCAAGATCCTTATACCACTGCTTTTTTTTGTGCAAAAACCTCTGGCACAAAAAGAAATGGCAGAAAATATGCTAATGAAGTTGCAACTTATGCTAATGAGTCCCTCATTAGCATATTTTCGGCCACAAAAACTCGCAGTGTAGACGTAGCCTTACTGTTCCCGTGTGTGCCTAGAGATAACGCCTTCATATTTAACACGTATTATGTGGATTAACACAGTAATCTTTGTGAAGTGCTTGGAGATTCTTAGCAGAAAGCAACTAAAAAATGTAAGAATTATTTGCCTATAGGTGCATCATCTTTTGTCACCTTCATTCTGGCAGAATTTAGTCTGATTTTCTGGACATTGATTCTCATCACTCTCATTAATGTCACTAACAGTTATGACGATGTACTGATGAATGTAGCATTGTAGGGGCTCAACTCTGCTAAGAACCCCCCCCCCCATACATGGCTGAACTTGTTCCTTAATAGTTAATGATTAAAGGAGATGTGAAACTGAGTATAGCAAGAGAGGCTTTTGGAATAGCATGTTATTTACACAGAATAAAAACGACTTGCTTTTGGAAGATATTTGAGCTAATTATCCATATGCATTTAAATTTAGTGCTGCTCATGTTTAACTTCCAAACTTGCCAACATGCCTTTGGCAAAGAAACCAGCTGTAAAACGTAAAAATGAGAACACTGGGCTGAAGGTGTTTGATTTGCTATGGAAGTGGATGCAGGATGAGGTAAGTGGAAAAGCGAAGATAAGACATAAAGCATTCTTCCACTGGGAGAAGTCATGGGGCGAGGCAAAGAGCTGCATGTGCCAATAGCCTAGAGAGCAGGGTGCTCACTGGAGATGAGACCCCCAGGTTCAGGTCCTGATGCTGCTTGTACCAGAGCATGGACTTGAAGCTGGATCTGTCAGAACTCATGAGCACCCTAACCACCGTTCAGTTGACTTTGCTTTCTCTCCTTGTTTTTCATCAGTTTTCGCAAAGGCCTTAGTTTCATTTCAAGGTGGAACGAAAAAAATTCTGAAATCTCAATTTTGTACATGGTGGAATTCTTGCTTTTTGGGCAGCCCTGTCTTTAGAACATACTTGTAGTGGGTACTTCTCTGGCCTTCCTTTGCTCTCAGTTGTACTAATGTAAACTGTGAGAATCTCCACTGTAGTCAATGGGAGTACACTAGTGAAGCCTTCATGCAAATATCACTATCAGAATTCAGCATCGACCTTAAAGCCCAAGCAATACTAGCACAGATGCAGAGTCCTGTGGGGACATAGCAACTTCTAGGCTAACCTGATCCCTTTCTCCTCAGCTATTCACAATACTGGAGAAAGTGGCAATTGCTTTCTTCTGGGAGTGAAATTACAATTAGACTCTCACTTTCCCTTTTCTGTACTTCCACAATCCTTGTTGTTTTGGGACCAAATAATTTGTTGATCTGTCAGGTTCTCAGATTCTCAGGATCTCATTCTAGTCACTAATGCCAGTGGACCTATCTTATTTCTCTGCCTAACCCATCTGATATATAATCAGATTCATCTTGAGAGGGGAAATTATTACTTGAATAATACCCTTCTGGTTTGGATTAGGAGGGACAAGGAGTTTTGTTGTTTTGCCTTTTTTTCCCCTGATGTAAAAACAATACTTAAGTGCTACGTCTATTCAAGGTGAAACTCAAATATGAGCTAATCCTTGCACTAGCCTGCGGGATAGGTATTATCTCTTTTGTACAGATGGGAAACAGAGGTTAAGTACTGGGATTAGGACAAACAGTTTCCTGGCATCCTGTGCTGGGCTCATATTCTTGTGACTGAGAACAACTGTAAGGACTAGAGATGCAGGGAGCCACAGGATCAGTAAAAAGCACTCTGTCTTCCTTTTGTATTTATCTTTTCACTTTAACTTCACTTAAAATGTAGCAACTATAGAAAAATAAACATCCCCACGGAGAAGAGAGTAGCTCTCTCCTTCAGACATTTATATGGAGCTTGATCAGAGTGATGTACAGTATAAACCATTTACCCTTGTAGTTCAGTAACACACTGAGACCTGATTCTGTATTGTTAACCGTGTGTTTTAAAGTAATGCACAATGTTTGAATAGGATACTCAATCTAGTGGCTTTTAAAAAATTCTGTGCCTTCTCCTAATTTCCTATAACATGTACAGCTTTTCTGCACACCTCATTTGCTCAGATCCACAATAGTTCAAGTCTCCAAAATGAACCACCACTTCTAACAACCCTGTGCAGGCTGGGAGTAAGGATCTAACCTGGGGCCTCTAGCCCCAAAGAATGAACCTCTGAATCTGAATTCAAGGAGCATCTCATCAATGCTTCTGTACCAGATGAGAGCTGGCTGGATGGGGCCACTATGATACACATTTTTGTTAGTCTCTAAGGTGCCATAGGACTACCTGTTTTTAAAGTTACCACTTTTGTGTTCTTAATGTGGTGCATGTTGACTGAATGGGCTGCATAGCCCAAGACAACCCACCCACATGATAACAGTAAAGTCTCCACCAATCTGAGGCAAAAGGGTTGTCAGTTTGAATAGCTGCTCCCCTCAATCAATCGGAACGGGCAATATCTATCAGAGGCATCTCCTGAAGGGAGATGGGGAGGGTCTGCACATAGTGCTCAGGAAGCTCTTTTACATAAGATCCCCTGCCCCCTCCCTATGTAGCTCCACAAGTGCTGCCAACGGACCAGATGAAGGTTTTTGCTGCTACCCTTGCAAACTGTGTCTGACAGTCCTCAGGAGCAGTTAGCCCAGACCACAGAATTCTTCCATGACCTCACCAGTCTTCTGATTCTCTTCATTTCACCTGCACTGGGCCCAGGATGTGGCCTGTAGTCGCTCCCTGAAACTTAAATCCCTTCAAAACGTGTGTTTATGATACTAAGAGGGCTTAGTGCACTTTGGCTGATGGAAAAATACATCTGAAATTTGGTCCAAATGATATGTTAGAAGGTCCATAACTCAAGATATCTTAGTGGGTTTATAAATTTTGATATGTTACAGACTGCCCTTATTTTAATGGCATGGCTGCATCTGTGAATCTATTAGAGCCCTTTCTCCATATTTCACAGCTTCGGTGACAGCTGTGACTGTTTTCTTCTCATTAATGCTTATTCCTTTTGGTTTTGATGTAATTAATTGTCACTTATGATTTATACTTAAAGAAAATATGCCAATAAATATTTATGCCATGTGTGCCATCTGCTCCCTTTTGCTGTCCTGTATATAAAATATGTTAATAATTAGTTTAACACATTTCTATTCGCCTCACGCTGTAATTTGTTATAGCGAGCCCTGTGGTTATGACAGAAGTAATTATTATAGGCCCGAGCAAGATGCGTGTTTAGAAGTAACATTAGAGTTCTCATTTTTTTCAGGAACAAGATCTTGGTGCTTAAGTAAGTGACGCCTTAAGATCCTGAGGGGGACACTGGCTGCACTGCTACACTTAGAATCATAGAATACTAGGACTGGAAGGGACCTCGAGAGGTCATCGAGTCCAGTCCCTTCCCCCATGGCAGGACCCAGTACTGTCTAGACCATCCCTGACAAGACATTTATCTAACCTGCCCTTAAATATCTCCAGAAATGGAGATACCACAACCTCCCTAGTCAATTTATTCCAGTGCTTAACCACCCTGACAGTTAGGAACTTTTTCCTAATGTCCAACCTAAACCTCCCTTGCTGCAGTTTAAGCCCATTGCTTCTTGTTCTATCCTCAGAGGCCAGGAAGAACAATTTTTCTCCCTCCTCCTTGTGACACCCTTTTAGATACCTGAAAACCGCTATCATGTCCCCTCTCAATCTTCTCTTTTCCAAGCTAAACAAGCCCAATTCTTTCAGTCTTTTTTCATAGGTCATGTTCTCTAGACCTTTAATCATTCTTGTTGCTCTTCTCTGGACCTTCTCCAATTTCTCCACATCTTTCTTGAAATGTGGTGCCCAGAACTGGACACAATATTCCAACTGAGGCCTAATCAGCGCAAAGTAGAGTGGAAGAACGACTTCATGTGTCTTGCTCACAACACGAGAATCATCCTAGAATCATGTTTGCTTTTTTTGCAATAGCGTCACACTGTTGACTCATATTTAGCTTGTGGTCCGCTATAACCCCTAGATCCCTTTCTGCCGTACGCCTTCCTAGACAGTCGCTTCCCATTCTGTATGTGTGAAACTGACTGTTCCTTCCTAAGTGGAGCACTTTTCTGCATTTGTCCTTATTAAACTTCATCCTGTTTACCTCAGACCATTTGTCCAATTTGTCCAGATCATTTTGAATTATGACCCTGTCCTCCAAAGCAGTTGCAACCCCTCCCAGCTTGGTATCATCTGCAAACTTAATAAGCATACTTTCTATGCCAATATCTAAATCGTTGATGAAGATATTGAAGAGAACCGGTTCCAAAACAGACCCCTGTGGAACCCCACTTGTTATACCTGTGGTTAAGACAGAAGTAAATTATTATAGACCCAAGAATTGCTGCTATTTTTACTGTGTAGTAAGTTGTGTGGGTGGATCACAGGGGATAACAGAAGATGGCAACTTCAGGATGAAAACTAGATGTGACGAGGAAAAACCCGAAGTGTAGCATCAGTCTCTTCTTTCCCGACCAAAAAAAAAAAAGTACAAAAAAATTCTGGGCTTTGTATAAGGACTTGTCTTAACTACACAATGGATTGACGCTGGAGCAATCAATTCACTGGGGATTGATTTATTGTTCCTGCTCAGATACAATAATCAGTCTTCGAGTGCTCTCCCGTTGTCTTGGGTACTCCACCAGGATGTGAAGAGTAGCTGGAGATGATGGGAGAGCTGTCTCCATTGACCATACCGCACAGAAGAAACTACAGTAAATACGTCAATTTCAGCTACGCTATTTGCATAGTGCAGACAAGGCCTCAGAATGTGTGTAGCACTGGTTAGAAAGTTCTGACAAACAAATGTTTAACAGGTGTACAAAAGTCAATATAAAATAGCAGTTAGATACAGTGATAGTTCCTTCTGAAGCAAATGCATGTGAATGCAGTACATAAAGGAAGAGAACTCACAGATTTAATGTCAGAAGGGATTATTATGATCATCTTGTCTGACCTCTTGCATGCTGCACGCTACAGAACCCCACCTGCCCACTCCTGTATTAAACTTCCAAGTGGCTGAGTTATGATCTGAAGACTTCAAGTTGCAGAAAATCTGCCATTTACACTAGGATAAGCCTGCAAGGGACCATACCCTATGCTACAAAAGACACAGGAAAATCTTCAGGATCTCTGACAATCTGACCGGGGGGAAAATTCCTTCCTGGTCCCAAATATGGTGCTCAGTTAGACCCTGGGCATGTGGGAAAGACCCAACAGCTACACACCCGGGAAAGAATTCTCTGTAATAACTCAGTGCTTCTCATCTAGTGTCCTGTCACCAGCAGAGATATTTGCTGCTAGCAGTCACAGATCTGCTACATGCCATTGTAGGTAGTTTCATCATACCATCCCCTCCATAAGCTTATCAAGCTCAGTCTTGAAGCCAGTTAAGTTTTTTTGCCCCCACGTCTCCACTTGAAAGGGTATTCTAGAAATTCACTCCTCTGATGGTTCAAAACCATCTAATTTCAATCTAATTTCAAGCCTAAATTTGTTGATAGCCAGTTTATATCCATTTGTCCTTGTGTCAACATTGGTGCTTAACTTATATAACTCTTTGCCCTCCTGGGTATTTACAGAGAGTAATTATATCTCCCCTCAATCTTCTTTTGTAGGCTACATAAGCAAATTCTCTTTGAGTTTTCTAATATAAAATAGGTTTTCCATTCTTTGGAACATCCCACTAGCCCAGGGATGGGCAAAATATGGCCAGCTGGCTATATCTGGTCCACCAAACATTTGGATCTGGTCTACCATGATCCTCTGGGCCACCAATATCCTGCGGCCCAGCAGGACCCCCAGGCAGGCTCCCTGCCAGCTACTGGGGTCAGGGTGTGCCTCTATGGGGTGTGTGCCCCTTGGGAAAGTGGGGGTTTTCCGTGTGCTGCCCCTACCCCCAGCACAATCCTTCCAGCCAATGGGAGCTACTTGAGCCATGCTTGTGGGGGCATGTAGCATGTGGAGACCAGCTGCCCCCCCATACCTTCAAGGGGCGTGCCATGCAGAGAGACACACGCTGGCCCCAGCAGTTGGCTGCTTTGAGTGGAGGATGGGGTCACATCATGCGGGGAGCCTGCCTGAGGCTCCCATTGGGCTGTTGGCCAGGCGCTGCCTATTGTAAGCGTCTCCTGGCCACGGTCTGCACCTGGCATTCCTCCCCCCTTCCTCAGGCTACAACCCACTCCTGTACACAAACCCTCTGCTCCCCCTCCTACACCACTGCCCTGGGTCACCACCCAAACCCTCTGCATCCCCTCCTGTATCCTTCCCCAGGTCAGAATCCTCTTCTGCACCCAAACCCTCTCCCAGACTCTGCATCCCTCCTGCACTCCATCCCCTGCCCCAGGTCACAACCCTCTCCTTCACCCAAACTCCCTCCCAGATCCCACCCTCCCTCTTGTACCCTAGTCTCCTACCCTGAGTTCCCTTCTGCTCCTACCCTTCATCCTCAATCCCATATCTCCTCCATTAATATCATGGAAAAGTGCCATCCTTGACCACTTACCAAATTCTTGGAGTCCCCCCCACATCAAAAAAGTATTGCCCACCCCTGTACTAGCCCTTTTCTGCATCTGTTCCAGTTTGAAATCATCTTTCTTAAACATGGGAGTCCCAAACTGCACATAATATTCCAGATAGGGTCTCTACCAGTGCTTTTATAATGGCATTAATACTTCCCTTTGTACTGAAGGGTTTTTTCCATATACCTACAGCACAAAGTATAACTGGACCCTGGTTAAAGAAACACCACAGCTTACAGAGAATAACTTAATTTGCATGCAGCAAGTGATTCACTGGAATCTGGTATTTCTTTATGTACCTGAGATTTTATACACATGTGATGGTTTAGTATATATAAACTTACCTCTATAGGAGGCGGTGTTATTTCCTAATGGTAAAAATTTGGCTGAATTGAAAATTCACTCCCAAAAGAGTATGGCTAAGCCCTTTAAACTAGATGCGACAAGGAAAAACCCGAAGTGTAGCATTAGTCTCTTCTTCCCCACCAAAAAAAAAAAAAAAAGTACTAAAAAATTCTGGGCTTTGTATATCATGTATTCTGTGTTCAATACAGGTGGTAGAAAAATTATCTCAGGAATGATTACATTTTTAAACACTGTACTGAAACTGTTCCCAGGACCTGCTACCTGTAAAGCCAGGTATCTGACTGACCTGCCTGACCATATAGGTCTCTGAGGGAGCCATAAATACACTTAAAAGGACCTTAAAAAGATTGGTGGAATCAGTGAAGAGGATTGATAGGATGAAATGGGATTGTTGGTCCTATCTCCTCACACTTACATGAAGGGTGAACTCTCACCCTGTACCCTTCTTAAGAGTGGCTTGCTCTCTGGGCAGTCTTGGAGGCTCATTGCTTCCCAGAACTTCTCTGCGGGCAATGGGACAATATCCTCCAAGAGAGGACTCTGGTTTTATGCTACAACTGAGCCCTGAGCCGTTGATTCCTATTCTTTGTCAAGATATAATTAAGGTATTGTCCAACCGAATAGTAAGTCAGGGCTTAGGACTAAAAATACCTCTAGTAATTATGGCTTAGGTCTGGAACACAAAGGCTGGATTTCAATTTGTGAAAGATATAATGCTGTTCTGTAAGATGCTCAAGTAACCATGGGAGTGAAAGGTAAAATAAACACACCCTCCTACCTCCAAATCTAGATAAAAAATTGTAGGAGTAAAGCTGTATACGTGTAAAACATTTGGAGCTGCCTAAACAGAGCTGCATGTTCTACAAATACCCAAAGTGGATTTGTCCCATTTTACCATGATCAAACTGTTAATTTTCATTCAGCGCTACCAATGGGTGGGGGCAGAGAGAGAGGGGCAAAGAGGGCAGCTGCCCTGGGGCTCCAGCTGCTGCCACCACTCCCACAGCCTTGGTTTACACTCCCACCCCTCACTGCTTTTAAAAACAAATTAAGAAATAATGTGAAGAGTTCTTAAAAATATCCCTTTTGAGCCTTTAGACTAAGAATCCAATTGTACAGGCCTTGAAGGTAGGAGAAAAAGTCCAAGTACTGGTTTAGAAATCGCCAAAAAGCTTCCTAAAATGTCTTTTCTCTGGATTTTGTTATGATTGGAAGTGCCTGAATCAGGACCTTAATGAGTTAGAAGCAGTTTCCTTCCTTCTTAAAGATACTGGTTGTACCTCCACAATCCATGACTCTCTAGTCTGGCAACATCTGACAAGGACCAAGGATGTTGCTGGCCAGAGAGCCCTGCTGGCTCGAATGGGGTCCACTGGGAGTCCAGTGGGAGGGGGGCTGGCAGGTTGGCTGCAGTGGGGCCAGTGCTGGGGGGGGCAGTGGTGTCCGGGAAGCCCAGCCGGACCAGTTGCAGGAGAACCCCGGTCAGGCAGGTAGCTGTGAGGGCTGAGAGCCCCAGCCAAGTGGAAAGGTGCAATCCCAGTGGCAGAGGGGGCCAGCAGCTGAGAGCCCTGCTGGACATGGGTGGAACCCACAGTGGGGCTGATGGATGCCCAGGGAGCTTTGACCTCCCCTGGTCTGGCAAACTCCCAAGTTTAGGACCACTCAGATCCTGAGGGTGCTGGACCAGGGAGGTCTAACTTGTATAACTTTCCATGCTGAACCTGGTTTGTTATCTGGCTTGCAGTCAGTGTAATTTAAGTTAGGGGAGGGAGGGAAGAGAAGCAGGGATGGAGAGAAGGAAACCCTTTAGGTTTTAATTTCCATATAGGGTTAGTTTGGGAGCTGATCCAGTGTTTGAAATGTTAGAGGTAGTCCTGCAGGGGAGGATGGTAGAATGGTCAAAGATGTTTTCACAAATACTCTTTATCTGATGGATATCACCACCACACAGAGAAAGAGGTGTGTGGTGACAAAGAGCTCGTTAATCTTTTCAAGACAGCAACATTACAGACATGATCCTTAAAGTTCAGTATATTTTTATTGTATTGTGACCTTTTTATTCACAAGATACTCCTAATGAATCCATATATTTAATTGTATGACTGGGGCTTTGATTAGATCTGAAGTCCATAAAAAAGGCTTTTTTAGTTACACTGCTAAAATTCAACATTATGGCAAAGCTACATATTACTTTATTTCTAATCCATATGGAATCCACCACAAAACAAATCACTAATGACCAATCTAAAGGTTTAATTTATTGAGAGTTCTATTGTTGAAATATTCTCTGAAGATGAAAGGTTTTATATGAACCCCATTATATTCCACAGGACCACAACGGACTAGAACATAAAGTTATGTGAGGTAATTTAAGTCCATTGTTTGTCTAGTTGTAACTGAATGAAAAGTTACCATATAACCAGAGAATGGACTAGGGATGTTAAAATGAGGTTAATTTACTAATCGAGTAGTCGATAGAATTGTTATTGATTAGTTGATAGACAGCCCAGCTTGTGCGTGGTCTGGGACCAAACCCCGCTGTGGCTCTGCAATTTAAAAGGCAGTAGGAGCCGGGCAACCTGCTCCCCTCCACCCCCCTTCCCCCCGGCTCTTACTGCATGTTAAATTGCAGAGCTGCAGCCGGGTTTGGACCCAGTACAAGCCGAGACTAAGCTGAGCTGCCTGCCCGGCTGGCAGCAACCTCTGTTTGCGTGGGAGAAGGGTGCGGAGAGGGGGATGTCCCAGTTCCCCACCGGGACCCCTCACAGTCAGGGGCTGCTGCCAGAGCAGCTGGCCCAACACAGGCCAAGTTTGCTTCAAGGCAGCTTCCCCTGACCTCCTCCTCCCGCCCCGAGGCAGTGGCGAGGGGTTGGGGCAGGTGGCACCGCGGAGACGGTGCTGGGGGAACTGTTTTTTAAGCCGGCTCCCCCCAACACCGGCTCCTGCTTTCCCCCCTTGCTGCCTCTGATACAAGACAGAGGGGGAAGGGGGGGAAATGCAAGTAGTCGACTCAACTACCCGATAAGCCTAGGCCTAGTTGACTAGTCAACTACTCACTTACATCCCTAGAATGGGCAGCAGTTAAAATACTTCTGGCTGTGATGCTTGTACTCACCAACCATCATAGAGTCTCATAGCCAACAGAAACTCCAATGGCTGCCTACACACCTTGCATGCTCACAGGTAGTTTGATCAATGGTACAAAGTTCAAGTGGGGCAAGCTTGGATTTAGACAGGCTGCTCGCAGGATGGCATTGGTTCTACCAGTTGCACAAGTTTCCTACACAAACCTTCAAAGCAAATGATGGCCTGATGGAAACCAGCTTAAATAAGAGTACAGGTTCCAGCTAGTCTAGGAATCAGCACACTGGTGCATGCAAGAGCTCATGAGCTCTCATATAGAGTAAGGAAGAAGAACCTTTGTTTGAAAGTTTTAAGGTGGATCAGCAATTCATAGTGATGGTCAGTTTATGGTTGGAAGCAAATTAATGAAGCAGATGAAAGAGCGTTTGAATCTCTGCGAGACCTTTAGAATCCATGTTTAGAACAGACATGTCACAAACAAATGTTTCTTTTTAAAGCAGTATTGGATGCTGTCTTTTGATCTTAGAGAGCCATTAAGGTTAGGACCAACCCTATACACCTAGGACCCAAAAGCAAGCTCCAGCACCATGTTATCTACAGTGGTCTGCTAAAGAGATCACATTGCTGAAGGGGCCACTATATACTTGTGAATGAATCCTTGAACAGTTTATTCCCTAGTGCCTTTTGACCGAAATAAGGTAAATACACAACAGTCCAGGTGTGTCAACAAAATTGTCTCTTGGCATATGCACAATTCAGTTATTTGGTTGAGAGTGAGCCAGTTTCTACATAGGGAAGGTGTACATCTCTGCTTTAAATATAGAGATGCGATATGCTGCATAAAGATTTTATAGATATAGTGCATGAAGACTTCTGGAGTGGAAGATCTCATTTGGGTTCTGTAATTGAAGCTCCAGAATGCCAGTGTCATATTTACATAACCTTTTGATATGCACCTCTTTTCCATGAAGCATTAGACACAATTCTCTGGAACTGTTCTTGGGAAAGTCACTTTTCAATTACACTAATTACACATTTAATTACTGTATTAAAATTGAAAATACATATTGCTACATTAGCAATGTTGGGTGTCTGACCCTGAGAAATGCTGGGTGCCTGCTACTCCTATTACACTCTCTCAAGACTGAGTATTTGGATTCAAAGCACGTATCTAGGAAAGGTGATATATAAATTGTAATTTCAAACCTTTAGATTGCCAACTAGACACTCATATGGTTATAAATCTTGCAAATACATCCATTACAGAGCTAAAATTGAAGTGCTGGGATTTTATAAAAATTACTCCACATTCAAATAGTCTTTTGTTGAAGAACTCTCTGAGCTAGCTACATATACCTGTGACCCATTTTAGGCAAGATACGTTATGTTTTGACAACATAATAACCTTTTTATAAGCTCACTTTAAAAAGGAATGGGGTCCCACATATATCAGAGAGACTGATTCTGTTGAATCTTTTTCTTTACGAACAGGAACCCTGTCACAGTTCAGTTAAAAATATTAATGTTAATGTACTTTCTAGCATATGTAGGGCAGCCACATATCTCTTTTTATTTGTACTAACTGTGTTAATTCATAGTGGGATGTAATGACTGCAACAAATATTCATGAAAGATGATTTTAATATGAGCTGTGGGTATTAACAACTACCAGTAATCATGGATCATTAACACCTAAAGTGGAAAGTCAGTCATTCAAAAGAAAGTCGAATACTCTTGGATCATGTTGAGTCCTTATAGATAAGTGCAATTTCTCTTTGTTCCCTCAACATCCTTTTGCACCTCCACAGGGCCAAAACACAATCTTGTTGAGGTAACTCAGTTGGGAGGGTATCTTAAACAAATACAATGAATTTCAATTCTCTGCACCACTTCAAAATTTGAAGACTAAGTAAAAACATGATAAAAAGATTGCCTGACATTAGGAACATAGTTAGGCACCTAATTATTTGCTTAACTTTAGGCACCCAGGTTTGAGATTCATGACTGTGCTTTTTTAGGATCATGTCAATCAGGTATATGAATAAAACTTCAAGACTGCTTACATTAGAAAAATAAATAAAACATTTCAGTTGCAAGATTTAATATCTTTCAAAAGCCAGACAACTAACATTCTGGGCCATCACAGAAATAAACTTTCATGTTTGTTTTCTAGCATTAACTTTCTCATTTGAAAACATTTCCAAAATCTTTAACTTAGAAACTTAAAGATCTGCTGCTAAACAATATTGTAATCTCCCCTGATGAATTAGGTATATACAATTCATCCCTCATGAATGTAAAATTGTGCGCTTGTCTAATAATTAGAAGAACAGTGAGGATTATTTAAAGAGTCACAGCTCAGTGAAAATGCATTTCCCTCCCCATTCCATTTTTCTCGCACAATGCATATCAGCTAGGCATCAAGATTCTACTTTGCAGGCTGCAAAAAACTTCTGTGCAGAAGCAGGAGGGCAGGTGGTAAGGGGCATGCCTCTGTTCTATACGGGACTTGTCATGCAGGATGGGTGAGAGTATGCCATAAGAGGAGCAGGGCAAGGCTGAAGGCTCTGCTGCAACACAAATCCTTATAGCCTCCTTCTGAGAAAGCCAGGGTTAGGACCTTCCAGGGTATTGCAGCACCCAGGCTGCAGTGGCACTCTGGTCACCCTCCCCCCACAACAGCTGTTATAATGAGATTCTGTTATTAGCCAAAGGGGACAGCTACACAGCATAAACAAAAAATCAAACATCACAGAGTCTCAGAGCTCAGGCTCAACTGAATTGGGCTTGCACAGTAAAGGGAGGGGGTGTCTCAGAGGCCCATACTCCAGTCTGAGCAGGAAAGCCTACATGGCTATTTTTAACTTTGCAGTAGGACCCCAAGTCAGCTAACCCATACTTTGAGACTCCCTGCTGCAGGGTTTTTTCTGCAATGTGGCTTTACCCTAAAACGATGTCTTTCTTGGGGGCCAGTTCTGAGAGATGCTGAAAGCCCAATTGCTCTTGATGGAAATGGATGTTGGGGGAACTCAGTACCTTGCAGGAACAGGCCTTTAACATGGCATGGTGTTCTATGCATGTTGTGGGTATTTAGTACCTGAAATAATAGGTCCTTGGACTGAGAACCATGAATTATTGAGCTGTAATTGGTTCTAACACAGACTCTTTCCAGGCCCCTGAACAAAAGTCCCTTAACATCTTTCTGCTTTCTCATCTGTAAACTGGGGACAGGAATGTTTACATCCCTTACAGATGACTGACTATGATTTTCACTTGCAGGTGAAAAGTGCTCTTTTAGTGCATAGTATTATGATGGCACATGTGTGTCAAGCAATTGTGTGGTACATATTTTCCTACATCAAATCTCTTAATCTGACAAGGAAAAAGAAAATATGCTGGTATGTATTTCTCTCACTCAGATCTAGCAAAGATAAGTAGTGCACAACTCCTCTTCTTCCATAGAAATAACTGAAAAGAAGAAACTTGAAGAAATATAACAACACTAGAAATTTGAAGAACCATTCATTTAACAGCTTTATTTAAGTAACAGGTGTGTTCTCAACACACTTACTGCTTTGGAACAATAAGTCATATTTTTAGAACACTTCTTGTAATACCAAGTGCTCCAGATAAATCAAGAATTTTTACATTGAAGGTGAATGTATTAAACATATCTGATGGAAAAAAAAAAATGATGTTTTTGATCTTCTTGCACTGACAGATTATTAAGACATAAGAGCTAAACATGTTTAGTGCTCCATTCAGTCAATGGCACTCAGACTGCAATCCTAAAATCTAATATGCCTCCAAATGCTGTGAGACAAGATGGCTAAGGTAATATCTTTTATTAGACGACCTTCTGCTTTTGAGAGAGACAAGCTTTCAAGCCACACAGAGATCTTTAGACCTTCTTTGAGCTCTCTGGAGCATGAAAGTTTGTGTCCCCCACCTTGGCCCTCTAATATCCTGAGACCAACATGACTACAATGACACCCCAAATCCTATGATATTCTTGCTTGCGGAAGGATGTGTATTATGCCTGAAAAACAGGGAATATGGCTGGTTGGGTCTGGGAGTTTTGTTACTCAACATCACTTAAAACTCAGTTATGAACATCTCCCTCTCATTCTTTATCCAGCTGCGTCCAAAGCAGATCCGAAGGGACCAATTCACTGGTGCCCGGCACCAAATGAATTCTAATTTTGGTAGCGTTATGCTGATTTTGCACTCGTGTGAATGAGAGGTTAAGAGAAAGGACAACAATGAACTAGGCCCTGAGTTCTCTACCCTGATCTCCATCTCAAATGGCTTCTTGATGAGTCTTAAAGCACATATCCCATGGACTGTTTTAGGCTCTTTCCCTTTTTCAGGAACAACGAGGAGTCCTGTAGGTGGGTGCATCTACACTGCACCGTTATTTCGAGATAATTAGTGTGGTTTTGAAATAACAATGCGATCGTCTACACCGCCATTGTGTTATTTCAAAATGATTTCGAAATAACAGATGGCTTATTCTGAAATCTGTAAACCTCATTCTACAAGGAATAATGCCTATTCCAAAACAGCTATTTTGAAATAAGGCATGTGTAGATGCTCCACTGCTGCTATTTCAAAATAGCTCCTCACCAGGGCCATTCTAAGTTTTTCCTCCCCAGTGCCTTCTGGGGCTCTAAATCGAGAGTACATCTACATTAGGGAAGCCTGCCTCAGACTAATTTTGAGGATTCCCTGCAGTGTAGATGTTCTATTTTGAAATAAACTATTTCAGAATAACTATTCCAGAATAGCTTATTTTGAAACTAGCGTGTAGCGCAGATGTACCCTTAGAGACTAATACAGTTATTAAGGCATAAGCTTTCATGGATAAAACCCACTTCATCAATTGAATTGGAGTGGAAGTTACAGAAGCAAGGGTGTATATATATAAAGAAGAAGTTGCTTATGTTAATGAAGCTAATCAAATCAATGTGGAAGTGAGTCATCCACAGCATTTGGTGTGGAGATGTGAATATCCAGAAAGGGGAAATTGTCTTTGTAAGGTATTAACTAGTTGAGATCCTTATTCAGTCCTGAGTGGATAATGCTGAATTTGTAAATTAATACCACTTCAGCTGTCTCCCTTTGTAACTGTTTTTTTAAATTCTTTTGTAGAAGGATGGCTACTTTCAAATCCATTACTGAATGTTCATGGAGGTTAAAGTGTTCCCCTACAGGTTTAGGTGTGTTACTGTTCCTGATGCCTGATTAGTGTCCACTTATCCTTTGGTGTAGAGACTGTCTCGTTTGTCCAACTTACGTTGCAGGGGGCATTGCTGGCACATATCACATTAGTGGACGTGCAGGTGAATGAGCCCCTGATCGTGTGGCTTATGTGGTTAGGTCCTGTGATAGTGTCATTTGTATAGCTATGTGGATAGAATTGGCAATGGGGTTTGTTGCAGGGATGGGTTCCTGGGTAAGTGTTTCTGTGGTGTGGAGTGTGGCTGCTGGTGAGAATGTGCTTCGAGAGGGAGGGGGAGCTGTTTGTAGGCAGGAACCGGACTATTTCCTAAGGCCTGTGAGAGTGAGGGACCATTTTCCAGGATAGATTGTAGATTGTCAGTGATGCACTGGAAGCGTTTGAGCTGGGGGCTCTAGATAATGAGTGGTGTTTTGTTGTTCACCTCGATGGACCTGTCCTGAGCCAGGTGACTTCTGGGTACTTGTCTGGCTCTGTCAATTTATTTCTTCACTTCCCCAGGTGGGTATTTAAGTTTTAAGAATGACCAAGAAAAATCTTGTAGGTGTTTGTTTCTGTCTGTGTTGTAGGGCTTGGCTTTAGACAATATATCATGTGTCCTGGATGGAAGCTAGTGATATGTAGGTAAGAATAGTGGTCACTTGGTTTCTGGTATAGGGTGGTGTTTATGTGCCTATCATTTATTTCTACTGTCTAGGAAGTGGATCTCTTGTGTGGCTTGTTCCAGGCTGAGGCTGATAGTGGGGTGAAAATTGTTGAAATCCCGGTGGAATTCTTCAGGAACCTACTTCCCCTTTCTGTATAGTCACATCACCACACCAAATGCTGTGAATGATCCATTTCCACCCTGACTTGATTAGCTTCAGTAACACAAGCAACTTCTTCCTTATATATACATTCCTGCTTCTGTAACTTCTACTTAAATTCATCTGATGAAGTGGGGTTTTTTACCCACAAAAGCTTATACCCTTATAAATCTGTTAGGCTCTAAGGTGTTACAGGACTCCTCATTGTTTTTGCAGATACAGACTAAAATGACTACTCCTCTGAGACTTTCCCTTTTTCTGGGATTGTCCTCTGGAAGATGCATCCTAAAAATAAGCATAGCAGGAAGCCAAAAGATTGTAGCTAACACTGAGCAGAAGAGGGGTAGCCAGAGTTCTTCTGTACCTACACACTCCTCAGAGAAATGATCCGGTACACTGCAGGGGAAGGCCAGGCCATGCTTCCCCCTCTGCACCTGCTGCTAGAGGGAAGTGTTCCCTGTAATTTTTTAGCATAGTAAGTGCAGCTCTTCAGCATGCTGTGCTTTGTCTATGTCAACAAAAAAGCATCCAGACACTACCAGTGAGGCACTATATTTTGGCTCTCCCCCCTTAATCTGCATCAAGAATTAAATCTCTGCACGCTCATGTGAATTACATTCCAGTACACTCTCATTGCCATCCCTCAACTGGCCTGTGGTCCTATCTGAGGACCGGTAGCCCTATTGTTCTGTTGCAAAACCTTGTTGTAACTAGCTGACAATAAACAAATTGCATTTTCATTATGGATAAACAACCCTTCTGGGTACCATTTGATACCAGAAGTAACTACTGCAATGTGCATCAAAGTACCCACATCAGAGTGCATAGAGATAGCATGAAAAGCCACAAACAACTCCGATTTATTGCTCTGGAGCCCACCAGTTGCGGAGTTGTCCTCCCCCTCACATTGCCCTGGGGCCCATGGTGGCCCCACTGGGGGTGGGAGCAGGCTGGAGATGGGGTGTCTGGCCCAGAGGGATGGTGCAGGAGCTGTCTGGGGGGATGTGTACCTACACACCAAAAGTCTTGTGTGACTTGTTAAATGCATTAGCACCTACAATGCCGAGATGGAAATTTCATTTAAAACATGAAAGGATTCTCTGTGTGCTTATTTTTTATCCTTATCTTTCTGCTGCAGACTATGAGTCAATATGATTGGCCTGAGTCTTCAGGCCAACTTCCAAAGTGATCTTTTCAGGATCTAATGTATACAAATCTATATCTGTTTTCTTGCTTTGGCTGCTTGTTTAATTGTCTTATGCAGATTGAAATGTAGGGTTTCCAGTTTTAGGTTACATAGCTGATTACATAGATTTTCTGTTACCATGCAATGATTTTTTAAAATGCTGATTAATTTTGTCATTATTAAGACAACTCTCTTCCCTCACTTTTCCCCATGAGTGTAAAGCTTTTGAGTACTTACTGAAGCATATTTGTTTTCTGATTTGTCCTCCACAAAGCCAATTCGGCACGGTGTCCTCTGATTCTGTAGCCAGTAGTCAGTTGACTCTAGTAGACTGTTGCTGCAGAGAACCTGTTAAAATAGATGAATTTACTTAATTCTAATTTGCTTGAAATAATGGCCTGGACTTGAATCTTTTCAAGTCAATGGGAGTCTTGATAGTGAGTTTCATTTGGGACAATACTGAGACTTTTTTGTTCCTTTTGAAAAATATATGCTTAATCAAGTTGAGATTATAGAACTATACACCTCACTCAAAGTCGTATCCTGTTCACTTCAAAAGTGAAAGTTCTGGAAAATATTTTTTTTACTATCGAACATATACATTTTTATTGGAATACATGGATTCAGGGGCTTTAAACTGATAGACACAAAAAGCAAAAATAAATTTGGTAAAAAGGCCTTTACAAAGAAGTAACAAACTTATTTTAATTCTTCTGGCAGTCTGAGGGCTGGAGGCTGTCAGTCACATGCATACCATTTTCATACCTGAGTGCCTCACTTGAGAACTTGGAAGCAGTTAAATACCGTTTTAGCCAGTACTGAATTCACTACTGCTTCTGTTGAAGTGGGTGAGAGTTTTACCATTGAATTCAATTAAACTAACAGTTTCAACTGCAATCTTTTCTCAGATCCCAGATCCCCATTAGGAGTTTTGGTGAAGTAAAGACCAAACGATTGTGCCTCTTCTGCCTATCTTTGTCCCATAACTGAAAACCGCTTATAAATATTTGTAGACTAGAAAGTCAAAGCCAGTCTTATAAGTTGGGTGGTGCAGCCTCTAGAATTAATTTTATTCCTTATGTTGCTGTTCCTGCAACACAATGTCCAACAGAGCCAAATAATTTTTTATAAAGAAATCTTTGTTATGTTATGTAGTTTCATTACTAAAACACATTTGCAAGCTATTACATTTAGCATAATAAAAAGGGTATTTTCTTTCTGAATGTGGCATGACATATTTTATTGAAATGCCTCAAATGACAATGGAATTTGTTTTGAGACTGTGACTCACATGACACATGCTGATTGTGACAAGTTGTGCCAAAGACTGTGTTTAGGAGCAAATAAGTTCACAGCTGCCTCACAAATTTGTATAGGGCAAAATATAGCTATCTTTGAAAACAGGGGAACTGATACTGCAGTAAGTTTGTGGGATAGTTGTAGAAAGTGTGCTATCATAATAAGCAGGGGGAAGTGTCTGGAAATGCGTGGGATCTCCAGTCACCCTTCCCCAGAAAGGGAACACAACAAACCACATGACACATGATCCTTCTCGGGAAAAAGGATGGTCCTGCAACATGGGTGGTAACCTGGGATGCAGGAGACCTGAGTCTAGTGTCTCAATCTGCCAAACTGGCTGAGGTCCTTCCTTATCCATTAGATAGCAGCAAAATACAGGGGCATAGTATGGGAAGAATCCCTCACTTAGAAAATGCCTATACTAGAACTTGCATGCAATTTCCTGCTCCAGCAACCTGGTACACTTCCCCATCTGCAGAGTTTTTTTCCATGGAAAGAGATGATTTGGCCATAATATTTTAAAATGGATTAGGCAATTGCAGTAATAAGAATAGCAACAGCAGTGTCACTAGCTATAAACCACCTAGCGTGGTTAATCATCTTCATCTTGTAGATATCAGAAAGCACATCTGTGAAATGAGTTTATGTTTCATTCTGATTTCTTCTTGCATAGCATGAACTATGCACTAACTCCTCTTCACTCTTGTTGAAGAAATAAGCAAGTGTCATGTTTTTAAACCATACATTTACTGCCATTTCTCCCACAGCACAGGAGGATGGTGCTGGCTTCTATCTAATCAAAATGCAAATATCTTGCTGTATCAGTGTGCTGGGATAAAATTATAAAATGGTGCTTGACTTTCAGTCCTTTTGCTTATGACCCTCGTGAATTCTGCTCTAATAATACACTTTCAGTAAAAGCTTCTGCCACTAATGCATGGAATTTTATATTGAGGTCCCACTAAAGACAAAAAGAGGGTAGTAGGCAGGTACTGTACTACTGGATATGGTGAGTATGCTATATGTCAGTTTAAAAAGTCATCCTGGAGAGTTGCTAGTTCAAAAGCAAGACCTTTCTCTGTGATGCAGCTGTGCTTATCTGTACTGCAACTACATCAACAAATCCATTTCAAAAATGACTTGTCAACAAGCGATTCCAAGTGATAGTCAACTGATGACATCTGTTAAGTGGCAACTAGAAGAATGCGTCCATGTAGGTTGAAAGGCTTCCGGGACTATGCTTAAGTAAAATGCCTCCTCCCCACCCCCACATGTTGTGAATGGTCCCTGGAATGCTTCCCATGTGTCTGCAACAGCCTCACTTGAGTATTCCTGGGCAGCAGGACAGCACACTACCAGAACTCCTACCTGTCCTATATCGTGCACTTGTTAGCAAACTGGTAGCCTGCTGGTACTCACATGGAGCCTCAGTGACTTCAGGGAAGCTCTACGTGGGTGCAGCATGGAGGCGATATGGTCTTAACTGATTTGGGCCTATCGTACCTGCTGTCCTCTGAGGAGGCCAAATCCTGGCTCCATTGACTTGTTTCACCCAGACACAGACAGACAGGGGAGGAATGAATATAAAACTGCCTCTGATAACTAGATTCTGAGGGCCTAATTCAGTCCTTTATGTGAGCAGGTGCAACCCCAATGAGAGACTGAGTTACTGTTCATATTTTATCTACACTGCAGGGCTTAACTTGACAAAATGGAGCTATGTCAATTGCGTAGCTTATTTTGAAATAATTATTTCAAAATTGGGAGTGTCTACACAGCACTTATTTCAAAATAGAGCACTACTCCTCCGACTTCCCATACAATGAGGGTTACAGGAGATGGAGTAAGAAGTCTTCCAACTTGACAGTATTTCAACATTATTTCGAAATAACTGCCTGCTGTGTAGACGTGGACTAAGTTATTTCAAAATAATGTTGTGTAGACATACCCTCAGAGACTATTAGTTCTCCTTGCGCTCTGTGCTGTACATTGTGTCTATGATAGGGTCAGAACCACCAGGATGTTACATATTTAATTAATTAGATGACACAATTAAGAACTTCTGAGCCTGATTCTCCACTCTTCTCTTGCACCCTGGATAGTCACTTGCACTAGGGAATAAACTGTTCAAGGATTCATTCACAGAAGCACATCTCCTCTTACCTTTGCAAAGTGCTAGTCATTTTTGATATATTCACGCTGAAATCTTGAAATAAAAAGATCTTATTGCTGTTGAAAGAATGTTTCTGCCCCTTGGAACTTCTTTATTTTATAACTGTCACCACGCTACATCTTAGACTGTTGCCAATACAGAGTAACCCAAGGGAACTCTGCAATCCTGCTCAAAGCTAGACATACCTGGGAGAAGGACACCATCTTAAATTACTCAGTAAAATCCAGAGTCATCAGAAATTATAGCAATTAATGGGTATGTGTACATAGCAGGTAAACATCTGTGGTAGTAGACCCATGACAGCTCAAGCTCCAGAAGAGCCCAGCTGTCTACACTGCAAATTTACAGCCACTTAAGCCTGAACTCTACAAGCCAAAGTCAGCTGACAAGGGCCAGCTGTGAGTGTTTAATCTCCCGGTACACATACCTGGCTTTCTATTCCTATTTTATAAGTCTTTCATCAAGATACAAAAAATTAAAATTACATATTTTATGTACTAGGTTGTACATTTCTTCAGCTTCTACAACTTCTTGTCCTCAGGCACTAAAATCCTAACTCCTGTCAGATACTCTCTTGTGTATCTGAAATCGCCTCTTCGAGCTTAAACATCCCCGGAAGAGGTAAACTGACATATTTCACAACTGCCTCATTCACCCAAACTCCCTCCCAGACCCCACATTCCCTCCTGCACCCCAATCTCTTACCCAAGCTCCCTTCTGCACCCAACCTCCATCCCAGACCCCACACTTCCTCCATTAATACGATGGAAAACTACAGCCCTCGCCCACTTATCAAATTCTTGGAGTGGCCCCCCCAGCAAAAATTATTGCCCAGCCTGAACTAGAAGCATACATCATACTTATGTGTAGCATCTGCATACACAACACTGCTGTATATTGGGTGCTCAGTGGAAATCATCATACTTTAAATAATTCAGGATAAATCCACATCATGCATTAAATGTGAAATCAGCAGTAATTCATGGTTCTAAAAAAAAGTTTTCCTCTTGCAACTAGACCTAACTGTCAGCATTACTCAGTGCATGGTGAATCAATGAACTAAATCACCCTCTAGCACAATGTAGAATGAAAAAGTCACTCCTTCCCAGAGGAAAAAAAATTCACACAAGTTCAGTGTAACAGTTTCCTGCTCGAAGACATTTATATACAGTAAATGTATCTACAATGGATACAACACTGAAGCTTTGCTCTACAAACAAGACATCTGCATGTTTATGCCTGATTATCTTGATTGCTTTGGTTAATTACCACTCATCAAAAGATGTAAAAGAGGTACATGCAGAATAAGATGAGACATCAAGGGACATATCTCTCGCATTCAATCAGATTGGCCTGAGAAGTAATAGGCATCAAATGAAATGCTGGCTAACAGTAAAAATAGCTCTTCAACTTTGCAAGTGAATTGGCTGGAATGCTTAGGATCATTCCCTGCTACTGAAAGACCAATGTAGCTCCAGTCGAACAGCAATTATAAATTTTAAATAAAACTTATTTTTCATAAATGTAAGATAAAATAGAGGGTGGTAGAAAAGCTGATATTTCTGAACACTTTTAGCCATGTGAAAACAACATTAAAGCATCCAGTAACAATTCCTCAAATGTTCTGCTGTTGGTAAAATGCAGAAAATAATTGATTTGATTTTACATATATACCAGCAGTCAATTGTCAGATTTTACTATTAAAATGTTAATGGTAAGGCTCCAAGTAGATGGAACAGCTCTTAGTTAACCAGTGTGGTATTCTCTTTTAAAACATTTTCAAGTCAACCTGGTGTCTGTGAAGATGCAAGGTGGATCCACCCCAAGGGTGAAATCTTCTGTACAGGTACTATTGGCAACAAGATTTTCTCCTCACTAACCTTCCAGTGTGCCATAATCTGATGTGAAGTAGCTGCCTCTGGCAGGGGTAAATAGAGAATCATGGGGCACTAATGTCAGTGAACATTTTTCTGTTAATATTTACATTGAAAGGAGGAGAAATATAGGGAGTACCTGTCTGGTTCCAGTTAGATTTTTTTTTTCTTTTTCTCTTTTCTTAAAACCAAATAAGGACTGTCATGAATAAACAAAACCTTTCAGTTAGGGATGTCACTGGTTACTCAGTTAACTGGCAGCCCGTTCAGGTTGCTCCAACCCAGTGTGGCCCACCATGTCATGGGCTGGGAGCCCGTTGTGCCTCGCCAATGGCAGGGGGCACTCCTGCCCAGCCCAGCCTGATCAGTCCCTTGTCCACAGGGTGGTGTGGCGGGCCCGGCTCAGCCTGAGCAGTCCGCAGCCCACTGCAGACCCAGCCTGGCCGGAACAGTCTGCAGCATGGCAGAGAGCAGGCGGAAGGCTGCTCTAGCCCAGCAGGGTCTGCTGTGCCTACTGCAGGCGGGGAGCCACTCCATCCCAGCCAGGCTGCACCTTGTTTAAACATAATGTAACTTTTAACTGGTTAACTGATCAAACAGGATTTTACATTCCTACTTTCAGTTCATTCTTAAGATCGCAGCTCTGGCTGTTTGCTACTGCCTCCTACTGAAATGAGCTGGAACTGCCCCAGGGAAAGCAATGGGTAGCTGAGCAGGGTTGTTGTTTTTTTTTCCTGAAAGACTTTTTGACCAAAATAGAACTGTTTCTCATTTTCAATGGAAAACATTCAGCGAATGAAATTTTTTCAGCAATTTTCAGTTTTCAGACAAAAAAATTAAGTTTTTTGAAAACGAAAAATGATTATGGAAAGCTGACGTTTTGGAGGTGGGGGGTTGTTCTAAAAAATGAAAAATTCCTATGGAAAAATAACTGGTCTCTTTTGACAGACTCTATATTGTGCCTCTGCTAAGCACAATTTGTCTTAGAACTCCCCAGAGCACTCCTGGCTGTTGCAAAATAGGAGCAGAACTATGACCCTCTCCCTCTTTCACCTCTCCAGAGGCTCTGCTAGTACTCTCCCCCTCCTCCCAACAAGACAGCCACAATCTGACTCCATAGGACACTGAAGACGTTTTACTAAGGTTTGAAGTTCTATAGTAGTATATTCTCAGCCATGGTGAAATAAACGTACACACAATTGTCTCTCCTGCTCCTGGTGTGTGTGTGTGTGTGTGTGTGTGTGTGTGTGCATGCGCACGCACACTGCTTCTAGTCCAAAGTTACTCTAACATATATAATTGAACATAAATGCTAGGGTTCCTTAGCAGTTCCTAGGGTTATCTCCCTTGTTCTACCCTTTTTTCTTTCGGCCTCGGAATGACATTTACTCTTTTCTAATCGTGGATTGATAAAACCCAACTAAGTCAGACACCAGAACAGGCAGAAGAGATCTGGACCTCCATACAAGGTCCTTGACTATTCACACACTGTCTATTGTTTTGGTGAGAGGGGAAAAGAGGGAAAACTGCCTATGACAGTAATCACTGATACACTGAACAAGTGTTGTGCCAAATCGTTGGTACGCAGAATCTAACCAAATAAAACTGCAAAATACCCAGGCCAGTCTGATTTTTTTAAATACTAATGTTTCCATATTATTGACTTTATTTTGTGCATCAGTTGATTCTGTAATCCTCATAAAAGCATGAACTGAAAGCAGAGCTGCATTGTTGGTTAGATCGCCGTTGGAAAATAAAATAAGCTTAGAGAGAAGTTACCTTCTTACATGCTGTGACAGAGCTCCCCAAACTGCTTTCTGAACTGTCTGTGCCGCTGCCTTGGTGCTCTGAGACTTCATACATCAGTGGGGATTCAAAGTTGCTGAAGAAAGAGAACAACAACAATAAAATCCTTCCAATGACTCATCTACATAAATACATGAAATGATGCCAAAAGTACAGCTCAATTTAAAGAAATGCATCTTATCTCAGATTGCACCAACCTCTCTGCGCTTTCCTTTGCTGATGTTACCATTCTGCTGATTATCCCAATTTTCCCATCTTTGGGGGACTATCCTACAATGACTACGAAATAGCAGCCTGATGCCTTTTAAGAACTAGACTATAACACTTAGCTGGACCTAGTTACATCTGCCTCTCTTTAATAATATACTAAAATGTGGTGTTAGCTTCTTTTCCTAAGCAGTTTTGAACAGTAAATGACATCCTTACTATGTTAATTGAGCTTGGAAGACACCAGTATAAAAGACAATTCATACTGTACTTCCTCCTTACTATTACCTGCTTGGGATTTGAGGAGTGAGTGGAATAGTAGTTATTAAAGCAAAAAGAAAACAGTGGGAGTGACTGAACTCAAAAGCCCAGGCAGGGTAACTTTATAATCACAGACTAAAACAATGAGAATTGCACACATCCCTATATTGCAAGTTGTGTGCATGCTGCTGAATTGTATTTATCCTTCACATCTGCATATTCTTCTTGTGAAGTCATGCAAATCAGACTTTCAATCACAGTCTTTATATACACAGCTGACACCAACTGCAAAACATTGCTTTTAGATTAGCTTATTTCTTGTGAAACGAAAATTGCTAGGTAAATAATTAATAATCAAATTACAGAAAGGTAAATTCAATGAAATAAGCCTGCATCTCTTTTTATGCATGACTTCAGCATTCCTAAGGATCATATAGCACCAACGGCCCATTCCTGCAAACATTGCTTGTCACAGTAAGTGTTACAACTTGTATTAAGTGACCCATTCTGCATGGTTATATTTTAGCAGAACTGGTCCGCTAAATTGTATCTAAGGGTACGTCTAGACTGCGGCGCTATTTCGGGATATCAGAAGTATCCTGAAATAGCAACATTGCATCTTTAAACGCACCCGCTAGTTCCCGAAATAGCGGGCGTGCTATTCTGGCGTCCCTGTAACCCTCATTCCACGAGGGTTAAGGGAGTTGTTGGAATAGTGCCTTAAATATCCCTCTAAAAGTCAGTGGAATTACTCCGGTTTCTCAGTTTGTGAGAGATCAGAATCTCACTGATTTAACTATGTCAGGATCTAAGCGCAGTCAATCTTACCTTTTTTTGTTTTGCTTTTCATTGATTTAAATCAATGTGGTATTGGGGGGTGGGGTTTTTTTGGTGATTTAAATCAATCTGCCCTGAAGCAAAGATATCTAGTTCTGCAAACAGGGACTTGTAGTCAGTATAACTATTAACCAAATAGTTAATGTAAGGGTATCCGAAGCTGATCCATAATTACTAAAAACTACTAACCACTGTGAATTTAAAATAGTGAATGAAAAAAATGTAAGGCTAAATGGAAATGCAGTACAGTAATATAGATACAGTAAAGGCACAAATATTCTGGAATATCTAGCTCACTTACACATGACAGGGCAAACTGACTATTGAAGGACAATGGTGCCTAGTGTAAGTCCACCCCTCATTACATAGTACCTAACGCCCATTAAGATTCTTTGGGAGTCTGTGATGTACACAAACTCTTAAGAAATAAGAGACACTTTTGGAGAAGTAGCAGTCCAGGGAATAAGTAGTGTTTGGGACAAAGTCCGTTACTGTTTCTTTAAGGGCCTAGACCAGAAGCTTTGTATAGTGGACAGGACAAGGATCCCCTCTCTCCTAAGCAATTGCAGATGAGCTGGGAGATGGGGACTAGCAGGTACGCTGCTTCTTCCCTCATAGCAGGAATGAGAAGGCTGTAGGACAAGGCTGTCTGCTGAACCCTCCAAGGACTGAATGGGGAGAAAGGACTTGCTGAAAGATAAACTGGCTGAGGCTGGTCTAAGTTACAACCCAGCTCTAACGAAGAGAGCTGGGACTCCCTGCAGGAGGACAGAACAGAGTGGCTGTTTAAAGTAAATCCCAGCTCCAGGCTGGATGACATCTGAACAGGGACCAGAAAGTTGGCCAGGGCTCAGTGGGTATGAACTAGGCTAACTAACAAAGTGAGTTTCACTGTGTACAAACAATAAATGAGACCTCATGAAGGGAACTGCATGTTTTGAACCAGAGTAGTTTGAGAAACTAAGAACATGAGGAGGTGCTGAATACAATGCTCCTTCTGGGCCAGGAGGGGGTGTGCTGGAGGGAAATGTACCTTTCTTTTGTGACATCACCATTTAATGTGCTCAATTTTCAGCCTTTTCTTCACCTGTATAATCTAGGCAAATAGTCTTAAACACTCCAATATTTGTAGTCAACAACTTCCTTGGAATTTAGCAAGGAAAAATTGCATTATTATAGGGGATTTCTATGTAACTCTCAAGACAAAGTATGGAGTGGATTCTGATCTTCCCCTGGTGTAAAACTGGAATATCCCCCATAAAAATCAGTGGAACCACTCTGGTTTCTCAGTTTGTTAGAGATCAGAACTATAGTTAAATCTAAACTCTGTCAGGATCAAAGAATGATTATTTAAAGCCACACTTGGACCAGCTACAATGTTCATTTTGACTTTCCATTCTGTGTCTCATGTCCTATCCACATGCATTTAGTTTGTCATCAATATGATTTTTCCCCCCACTTCTTCAAATGGATAGAGAATGTGCATTTTATGCCATTTTAATTTCTCTATTCTTAATTTTAACTGCATAATCTTATTCTTCTGTAAAGAATTTTGGGATGATGTTTGGATGAAATTTTACTAAACCACATTTTCTCAGCATGTATATATGGGCATATTTGTGCATGCCAATTGGTCTTCATTCAAACTCAGGATTAAGATCTAGATTTATCTAGGCTGTTAGCCTATAATAAGGGGCAATACAGCTGCAATGTGCCGTTTTCACAGTCTAGAACTAAGGCTCAAGTTAATGTCTGATCTACAGCGCAAGAGCATCCGTATACTCGTGTTTTTAAACGGAATACATTTTAACACTAGAGGGAATTGAAGCACTGATCATTTATCATCTGTTCTATATCTTGGTCTACATGCCTTCAGGCACATTGTGGGGGTTGACATGAGGAGTTGAAAACTCAATCAATAAACATGACCATGAACCAAAGAGCTTACTGGACTTGATTTTCTCTTTCTCCATTTGTTACATGTTAAGGTAGAAAACGAGTCCTGTTGTTATTTATGGCACACTAGGAAATTTGTTCCCTGGAATATATGATCAGGTCATAGTGATGTATAGTACATAGCACCCCAGTTTTTTCAACCATATAAGGCAAAATACCTCCAACATTTTCCAAGAGAAAATAGGCTTGAAGTGAAAGGGAAAAGATCTTTATGTACAAATACAGAAAGGCTTGCTAGAGCTGGGTAGAGTGAAATAGAATGTCACTCTGTGTTATGAACTATATCAGACAGAACAGGCTACATCACAGACTGAAGTTCATTGACTTGCAGCACTTACTGTTGAAGTCTCTGGTGACTGCTAAGAGCTAAAGTCTAATGTCAGACAGAAACTTATAGCTGTGAATCTTGTAAGACTGGCTACTTGGTACACATGGGACAGCATAGTCGGTTTTTAGAAGACATCTGACAATGTGCTTGGGTGTATTTGAGAATGACCATAAAGCTGAAAGAGTTCTTGGTCTCCAGAGGTATCAGAGCAGAACACTTAGCCCTGTGTTGCAGATGACATGCAGTTTGATTCTTAAATTGTGTAAGTATTCGGCTTAAATAGGGTCCTACCAAATTCACAGTCTATCTTGGCCAATTTCACATGCATTGGATTTCATTATTTCAGGTATTTAAATATGAGATTTCATGGTGTTACAACTATAGAGGTCCAGACCCAAAAGGCTGTTGGGGGGAAGGGTTGTAAGATTACTGGGGGGGACCTGCCAGTATTGCCACCCTTACTTCTGTGCTACTGCTAGAAGAAGCGCTGTCTTCAGAGATAGCATCCTGGAGAGTAGTGGATGCTGGCCGGGTGCCCAGCTCTGAAAGCAGCACCACTGCCAGCAGCAGTGAAGAAGTAAGGATGGCATGGTATGGTATTGCTACCCTAACTTCTGCTGCCTTCTGACCCCCATCAGCCACCACTTTCCAACCACCCAGCTCTGAAGGCAGCACAGAAGTAGGGGTGGCAATACTACAATCCTCTTATAACTACTTTGCCTCCCCCCCCCCCCCTCCCCATCCCTGTGACCCCTTTTGGATTGGGATTCCGAGTTTGAGAAATTCTGTTGAAGATGTATAGTGAAGGGTAAAAATACACAAGACCAGATTTCATGGACTATGATGCATTTTTCATGGCTGTAAATTTGGTAGTTCCTTAGGCATAAATAAATACTGAATCGCTTATCTGGATTAGTTAATTGGTGGGAAGGGGGGATAGACATATTTAAAGAGTGATCAAACATAGCAGGTACAACAAAGAAAGCTTGGGGAAAATTTCACAGGATACCTTAATGTGCATTTTTTATAAGGAAGAAAATGACCACAAACTTTGTCTGTGCACTCCTGGATACAGTGGGCCCCTACTTAGCTATGTTTGCACCTTGAAGGAAGTGTGCTTGTGAAGTAGGTGTACATTAGCACGTGCACGTGGGAGGGATCATTTTTAGTAAGCTGCTTCAGGTAGGGCATCCCACATTGGAAAAGATCTAGAGCCTAAAATGTAATGAAATCAAAAGCAGGCAAAATTGGCAAGAATTCAGCTTTTGCTGAAACTCAGCCTCTCCTTCCTGAAGCTCACAGATTGTTCAGGATGGGCCAGTTGGAGGCTTGCAACACCTCCTCTATAAGGTCTCCTCAAAATTCTGAGCCTTTTGTTGTTGTTGTTCTGCTCTGGATCCTATAGGCTCCCTTGTGAGCTTTCCCTCCCAATCACATTTGATGCTTTAAGGAAGCAGATGGCTGACACCCTCTTCAGGCTCTCCCACCTTCATTCTGTGGCCAAGACAGATTTATGTCTTTTCAGGAAACATCTTCTGCGGCATGTGTAGCTTATCTGCCCTTATCAGTTCCTCAGCATTAGGACCCAAAAAGATTCTAAAAGGTTCTGCTACAGCAGCACAGCTGCATTACCTCACCTGGCCTTTCTATTCCCTTCCCGGTCTCACGGTGTGGTCATCAGTGTGGCACTTGAGTTTAATTTAAAGGTGCCATAATTTCTAAGGCACCAGTAACACCCTGTTCAGGATATAAACCAGGGCCTTACGCACTTTATCACAGGAGGAGCTGGGTTGTCACAAAGTTCAAATCCTTGCTCTGACTTGTACATTATTTCTTTCCCTCTGCACTGAAGTCCTATGTCCAAGAGGAAATGTCTGAGAGCAGGCCTGCCAGGAAATACGAGGCAACCTTGTCTCACCATTAAGGAATATTTGGTAGGAGCAGTGCTGTGCTGGGAAGCTTTCCGGGATCAACGGAAATATCAGAAGTGGCTCCCTGTTAAGAGGAGAAGGAACCTAGGAAAGTCTGTGTGAGGAAGAAGCCAGGAAAGGCGGTAGAGTAGCAAGAACTGTAGGATGTAGAGCATTGATGGGCAAACAAGGCTAGTGCTTGGGCTGCATGAGTGTAACCAAGACTGTTGTAACCAATATGATAAAGTGCAAAAGGCCCTGGTTTACATCCTGCACAGGGATAGGGTAAGTTTGCTAACTGCACTTGCATACCTAGAATTTGTGGAGTGTGCCGACTGAACCGTAGCAGCACTTTCATTGGATGTAGACAGCTCTGTCAGTCAACGCAACTCACTTCACATGCCCTTGCTTTATGTGCGTGTCACTTTAGTGATCATCAAGAGAAAAAAAAAACACAAACGGAAACCAGCAGAAACTGGCAACCCTGCGCATGGGCAACAGTAAACAAAATATCTTGTAGGCAATACATAGAACCCTGATGGGCTGCAAGTTGCGCACCACTGATGTAGAGCACAGTGGATATGGGTTTAGTGAAGAGAGCTGTCCACAACTTTAGGTTTCAATCCTGGGATATTACACAGATGGGCTATCTTAGGAATCATCTAGAGGTGGTGCAGGACAGCTAAAGAAAGAATACTGAGAACAAGAAAGAGCTAAAAAGTTGGGTTTGTTAGGACACTTGCAGTATTGTTAGTCCCAAGCATTCAAAAATCATAGGTTTGGCTTGAGTCATGAGACTTAAAAACAACTTTAGGATTCATTTTATTTGACCCAGTATGCTACACTTATTACATTTTCCAACTTTTTTTCTCCGCAGGCATGAGCGCTAGAAAATTTTTAATGACTCCTGAGATTCTCAAGGTACTGCAGGTTGAACCTCTCTAGTCCAGAACTCTCTTGTCTGGAATGATTTTAGTTAGCTGGATGTCCACTTTTCATGGGCGTGGCTAAGTTTCCCGCGGTCCCATAAAGTTTGTTCATAGCCCCAAGCCCTAGCTCTCAGTGTTCTGTACTGTTATTTAGCTCTAATTTGCCCCTAAATGTCCTCTAACAGCCCAGTAAGCACTGGGTATTGATAATGATACTAGACAATACTGACCTCCCGTGGTCTGGAAAATTCTCTGATTTGGAACTGGTCAGATCCTGAGGATGCCGGACTAGAGAGAGTCAACCTGTACAAGAACCCAGAAACTGGAGTTTAAGGGGAAAATGCCAATTATCAAGCTGACATAAGTGTTTTGTTTCCCATTGGAAGGAGAGGTCTCTCTTGCTTTTGCTGGGAGGCCATATTACCAGTAAAGTGCAAGTCTTCTAAACAGCCTTGGCAAAACTGAGTCAGCACTTGTAACTTGATGCTTGCTGGAGTAAGCTGTTGCTGCAGTGAGTACACTTGGATTTAGAGCCCTTTTGGTCTACCATGACATATCTCAGACTGTACAGGTTAGAATTCCTCTTATGCATATTCCCATTCTGGGAATTCTGATGGCCTGAAGTACGCTCACTGCATACTGAACTGAAGCTGCAATGTAACAGTAAAATTTAATAGGTATCTTGGGTTCTGTTGTGGAAGAATATGGGGGAGGAGAAATACGTGTCAACTGCTTCCCGACTGAAAGAACCATCCTTTGGTTTGGGGGCTGGTGAAACTGCCTTCCTTGCAAGCCTTGAAGATAAGGGATTAGACCAAAGACACTAGACATGAGAAGAGACACATTATGTACTACTTCCCATTCTGCAAGACACACAAGGAGTGTGTCAAAGGTTGCTTGTCTGCCACAAAACCTCACCCTATTACCTATGAATTATGCTGCTATAAATGCCGTAATGTTCCCACTGAGATGGCAAGTAAACATACCAGAAGTTAGTTGCTACCTCCATGAGAGAATAAGAAGCAATTGCAGGAAATGAAAGTACTAGCTGTAATAAACTATATTTCTTTAAATAATGGGTCAAAATGTGAAATGATTGCTGTACTGAATATGTCAAAAATAGTGACCTAGATGACTCAAAGCTTAATAAAAAAACACATCTGCTTCTAAAAATAATTGTCTTCCTTGCAGATCTGGCAGATGGTGCTACACATCACGCAAAAATAGGTAATTTAAAGAATTCCCCAGGTTATCACTAAAGAAAATTAATCTTATAAACAGTATCAACAAACTTCAATTTTCTACCATCTTGAGCTTTCAAAAACTCACTGCTGATGTTCAGTAATTGTTCCTATTTAAGGAACTTGTTCAATAAATACTAAGTGCCCATTACCGTTCTTTATTGAACTAAGCCTATTAAAGCCTACTGCTTTTCATCTTTTCATTATGATCTTTAATCTCAGCACTGTGAACATATGAAAATGCTGATCTATGAAAGAAGATAATCTTGGTTAAAGTAAGTGAATTGAACAAATGCAGAGAAGTTTTTTAGTGCAATTAAATTCCAGATATGGCATACAACATTTCTAATGCTCTGTTGATGAGGAAACAGAAAACTAGAAAAAATGGATAGTAAAAGAATGATGATTTAGAATTTTAGGCCAAGTAATATAGTACCACAGTGGAGGGCCAACAGCCTGAAAGTTCTGAGAGACATCTGTCAAAGTTTAGATAGTGTTTTGCAAGCATTGAGGACAGGATTAGAATTCAAAATGATCTTGACAAACTGGAAAAATGGTCTGAAACAGGATGAAATTCAGTATGGATAGATGCAAAGTTCTATACTTAGGAAGGAATACAAACTAGGAAATAATTGCATAGAAAGGAGTACTGTACTTGGGCATTACAATGGATCACAAATTAAATGAGTCGTCAATGAAATATTATTGCAAAAGAAGTTATCATCATCATGAGCTATATTAGCAGGATGTTGTAAGCAAGACACGAGAAGTAATTCTTCCATACCACTAAGCACTGATGTGACCTCAGTTGGTGTACTGTGTCCAGTTCTAGGCACCAAACTTCAGAAAAATTGAGAGAAATTGTAGAAAGTCCAAAGGATAGCAAGAAAAATGATGAAACAACTAGGAAACATGAGCTATAAGAAAAGATTTTTTTTAATTGATTTGTTTAGTCTGGAGAAGACTAAGGGAGGACAGGATAGCAGTCTTCAAGATTGCAAAAGATTGTTGTAAAGAAAAGGGTGATCAACGGTTGTCCTGTCCTCAGTGGTTAAGGAGAAAAAGTAATCGGCTCAAATTGCAGCAGGGAGAGATTTAAGTTGCACTTTAGGGAAAAACCTCCTAATTGTAATGGTAGATAAGCACTAGAACAAATTACCTAAGGAGGCTGTGGAATCTGTCACTGGAGGTTTTAAAAATAGGTTAGACAAACCCTCTCAGAGGAGGTCAAGATAATATTTAGCTCTGCTTCAGTGTAGGAGACTAGACTAGATTACAAATCGAAGTTCCCTTCCAATCCTACTTTTCTGCTTTCTACACTTAATCCAAAATTCATCAAAACATTTCAAACTTTTGTCCATGGTTTTACTTATCATTTCACCTCTCCTCCTAACAGAAACTTCTCCTTCCTCCTGATCAGTTCTTAGGCTGACTTCCTCTCTCTCTCTCTCTCACACACACACACACACACACACACACACGCATCCCACCTTCAAATCCAATGACTTCTATTAACCTTCCATGCTTTTTTCTTTTTTTTTTCTTTCCCAATACCAATGTTTGCTACATGTATTCTGTGATTTCAGCTTGTTTTCTAGTCCATGTTGAATAAGTCGTTAAAATTTCACTGCTCTTCCTTGGCAAGGTAGGAGGAACCTCAGCTTGCACTGCCTCCTATTATGTCTAGGGTAAAGATGGAGACTGTGACGGGGTGCGGTCACAGACGACCTCTTGGGGGTGCCTCTCGGGGTGCTGACACAGCCACTGTCACTCACCTTCCCGCTCTCTGGGGCTCCTCACTGCCCGGTCCTGCTGGGCCAGTTCCAAGAAGCAGTACAGACACTGAACCACTTCAGGTCCAAGGAGAATGCAGTTTAGGGCCCAGCTTCCTGAGAGAGCACTCCCCAGATGGGATCAAACCCCAAAGAATTAGGTAAGCCTCCTTTAACAATGAAAGGGGGAATGTGCACATTGGTTACTCCCCCTTTCCCCCCCCCCCCCCGGTAACCTTACACTGGGTTTGATAGAAAATAAAAATCATTTTATTTGATGGAAGCAGTAGGATTTAAGTGGTAATAAGTGAGAACAGGCAGAGCAAAGTAAGTTACAAATCAAAAGAAACAAAAATGGTTGGCTAATTCTACACTGAAACCTCAGTACAAACTCTTCAAACTCACCCTACAACCTCTTTTCCAGCTGCCCCTTCAAACCAGGGCTGTCTCCCCACCCTGGGGTCTTCGGCTCCTTCCTTCCTTCCTTCAGGTGTAGCCCAGCCAAAAAGACCAAGGCCTCTCCTTTCCTATTCTTTTTGTTAAGGAGTTGAGGCCACTCCCTACCAACCACTTCTCAGACTGAAGGACAAAAGAGACAATTTAACAGTTGAGGGTAACACCCTCCATGTGTGTCATTCACACATTTGAAACCCACAAAGTATTCCCCACTCCATATGTCTAATTTTACACACCAAAGTGATACATACATCAAAAAAAGATAAACAGAACCAGCAGATCGTGACATGAAGATTGATGGGTTACATGAAATAATGTGCTCAAAGCACCTTTGAGTTATGTATATTCATGCCCATAAGTCCATTTTATAAAGCATGGGGGGAGGGGGTCTGTCACAGAGACCACCAGCAACTTCCAGACTGGTTTAAACCCTTTCCTGAATTTGGCAGAGTAGTCACAGAGACATTCTAACAAGTCAGAGTGGTATTTCCCTGAATCCACGCAACAGATGAGGATAACTTCATTTAACCTCATTGACCCCCAACTCTATGCCTCTAATCAATGTGCACCTATTGCTACCTGGAACTTTGAAAGTAATTAAACCATAAATATCCCTAAATGATAATATGAATGGATTCAAGATAGGGATGTCAGCAGTGATGCTCACTGGGGCTATGTCTACACTGGCGCGATCTTGCGCCAGAGATATGCAAATGTGGCTAAGCGTGGAATATCGCCGAGACTCATTTGCATATCTAATGAGCCGCCATTTTTGCAGAAGAGGCTCTTGCGCCAGAAGGAGCTGTCTACACTGCCCCTTCTTACGCAAGAAAAACCCTCTTGCGCAATGCCGTTATTCCTGAAAATAATCAGCGTAGCGGCATTGCGCAAGAGGGTTTTTCTTGCGCAAGAAGGGGCAGTGTAGACAGCTCCTTCTGGCGCAAGAGCCTCTTCTGCAAAAATGGCGGCTCATAGATATGCAAATGAGGCTCAGCGATATTCCACGCTTAGCTTCATTTGCATATCTCTGGCACAAGATCGCGCCAGTGTAGACATAGCCCAGGTGTCCCAGCCAGGTTGGAGGAGCCTCCCGCCTAACACAACATGATGCAGTGGACCCGGTGTGACCCGAGCAGTCCCTGCCCACAGCGCATCCACCTGTGGCATAGTGGGCTAGGCCTGGCCCAAGCAACCCCCCCACCTGCAGCTTGGTGTAGTGGGCCTAGCCTGACCCGAGAACCCCCAGCTAGGCCCCGCCACATTATGGACAGGAGGCACTCCAGCCCAGCCAGAGCAGTCCCTCACTCCCATTTAAGTGATTAACTGATTACATGTAACTGATGCATATGGGATGTAAAATCCCATTTAAAGTGTATTTAAACTTAAATCCATTACAACGTCTGCTAGTGTGCACAGAAGCCCAGGTTCAGTTTGTCCCTCTAACCCCATTTTGGTGTTTCAGCTTTCAAATGATATTGATCTTACTTTCAGTTTGCAGTCAGAAGGACAGCACTTTACAAACTCTCTCAAATTCTATATAGGGATCACTACATCCACCAGAAAGCAGATATTTTAATAATTGTGTATCCACAAAATTTCTTAGTGGGTATGGTTACTTGATGGCCCCCCAGAGGCAGGGCTAGCAGCCAGTGTATTCCCAGCTACAATCCTGGGAAACCCCCTGCCACCCCATGCTACTGCCTCTGTTGTTTAAAAAACAGCTCCCTGCATAAACCAATAGGGTTGCCAGATGGTTTAACCAAAAATACCGAACCCCCCAAAAAAAAAAACCGGGAAAAAATGTTGTTGAAAAAAAGGGGGGAGGACCAAAGTTGTTGAGAAAAAAAAAGGACCCAGAGTTATTAAGCAAAAAAAAAAAAATTTTTAAAAACAGCATGGCCCCTTTAAGAACAGGAGGGGCTGGGTTCTGCCTCTCCTAACAGGCTGCTGGCAGACAGTGGCCATCTTGCCTTCCTCCCTGCGCTGGGCCAGACAGCTCCCCTGCAGAACCAGGTAAGCGGCGGGGGCTGGGCCCGATCGCTGACTGTGTGTAGGGTTGCCAGGTGTCTGGTATTGACCCGGACATTCTGGTATTTTCACCCCCTGGCCGGGAAAAAAAATCAGAAAATACCGGACATTTTAAGTGTCTGGTATTTTCTGAATTTTTTTACTGGCCAGGAGCTGAAAATACCGGACTGTCCAGGTCAATACCGGACACCTGGCAACCCTATAGACCGGCTGCTGCCTGCTGCACCTGCTGCTCCGTGTGCTGCCTCTGATACAGAAGTGGCTCCCCAGCATGCTCTTTATTGAAAACTCGGACTGCTGGGCTGGGACTGAGCCAGCCTGCTGGTCTGAGTTTTAAATGCAGAGCATGCAGGGAAACGGGGAGGAACCTGTTGCGATTAACTGGGGCCGTTAACCGATAAGCAATTGCTTATCAGTTAAACAGCTAGCCAACTAGTCACTGACATCCCTAACATCCACCATCTTTCAGGGTGCTATACAGTAGCAGTTCAGTAGTGTATAGCAACTCTTGCCAACAGTTTTGCACAAGAAGTGATAGATCCCTCTCTTTATCAAAACTGCAGGGAGATCTTAAAGACGTATAATACCATACGAACTGGACTTTAGCTATGACACCGATTTTTATACACCTATACTTACGGAGAATACCACCGAGCCTATAAGAAACATAAGTAGCCTAAGAATCTAAGCAGGGAGACATACATCATAGAGAGGAATATGTGCCTGCTCAAACGGTGAGACAGTGGGGATGTAAAAGAGCAACCATTTAAACAGTTAACTAATAAGCATCATCTTATCGGTTTCTGTTATGGTCACACACCAGGACCCCAGGAGCGGGGATGGCAGTAAGACTGCAAAGCCTGCATGTAAGCTGGCTCCCTGAGAAGCAGGACCCGTAGCTGGCATATAAGCTGGCTCCCGGCATGCACCAGCTCCTGGCTGTCAGCCCTACTACTGGAGAGCCAGCTGCACTGCAGGATCTGCAATATAAAGCTTATATGTAAAAGTTATGCTGCAGAGCCCGCAGCACGTGTAACCCTATAACCACTAGGATTGTTAGTTACATTTTTAAATGATTTTTACATCCTTTGTGGACAGAGGGCTTTTGACTTTCTCACCCATAGCGTGTTGTTAGAAGAAAAAGAGGAGAAGATGCAGGCCAGTTTGAGACTCTGGGTAAAGATAAAAAGATTTAAAAATTAGGGGTGATGTCTACAGTAGATCATCAAATCAGGAAGAGGCGGTAGATGAAGCAGCTCCAGAAGAAATAAAATCAGGGGTGATGCATGGGAGGGCTGGAGGAGGCACATGACCCCTTCCCCCCCAATGCCATAGGTTGGAGAAGCAAGGGGCCAGTGGGGGCGATTAGCAGGGGGGCAGGATGGCACCTGCAGCAGGTCTGGACTCCTCACACTCACTGTCAGAGGCAAGGGGAAGCAGAGCAATGTGGCTCCAGTTCCCCAGCTCCCAGCCGCGTCGTTCAGAAGAGGGGCAGAACCACCCCCTTCACTCACCGACGGGAAGCAGAATGACATGGCTGGGAATAGGGGAAGCACAGCGAGCTAGGGCCCCATCACCTCACTTCCGCCTGCTGGTGAGTGTGAAGGGGTCCAACTCCTGCTGCCAGCACCGGGCCCCAAGTAGTGCTCTGGGCTGCGTCACTTGGGGGATGAGGGCTTGGAGGAAGAGGCGGGTTGAGTGTGCAGGAAGAGTGGGAAAGAAGTATGGAAGGGTGAAGCAAAGGCAGGAAGAGGAGAAATGGGGCAGAGAGGGTGTTGTTTTGGCCCTTCCCTGGCTAGGGGTGGTGCAGGGAGGAGTTAGGGTGGAGTCACATGACCAGTGGCTCTCCACTCCTGTGTCCTTTCTCACTAGTTGACCTGGCAGAATTATACAATACACAAGAGCTGGTACTAATGGAGGACTTTTAACTACCTAGACTTCTGTTGGAAAAGTAAATAGCAAAACACAAAAACTTCCAATAAGTTCTTGGGAGTGCATTGGGTCAACCTTTTGTTCCAGAAAGTGGGAGGAAGTAATGGGTGGGGGGGAGCCATTTTAGACTTGAATGTGACTAACAGGGAGGAATTGGTAGTGAATGTGAAGGTGGAAGGTAATTTGGGTGAAAATGATGATGAAGTGATAGATTCTAAGAGAAGGAAAGTGCAAGAGCAGCAGAATAAAGACAGTAGACTTCAGACATGCTGACTTGATCTACTAGCTCTCTGAGTTTAATGTCCCCTTGGAAGAAAATCTAAGGGAAAATGGAGAGCTGACAGTTTCTCAATAAGAGACTACACTGAAGTCACAATGTCAATCTACTCTGATGTGAGAGAAAGCTTGGAAGAATAGTGAGAGGCCAATATGACTCACTATAAAGCTCTTCAATGACCTGAAAATCAGAATCCTTCAAAAAGTGGAAGCATGAATAAATTGCTAGGGAGGAGAACAAAAATTAGCATAAGCATGTAGGAACTAGAAATGTAAGAGTTTAATCATTTAACTGGTTAACCAATAAGCATCAGCTTATCGGTTTCTGTTATGGTTAAACTTCTGCAGCACAGCCAGCTTCTGGCATGCAGCGACTGCTGGCCCCACTCCCAGGGAGCTGGCTGCCACCTCATGCTGAGGGTCCTTATATTGTAGAGCCCGCAGCATGGGGCAGCAGGTTCCCTGCTAAGTGCAGGGCCAGCACCCTAGGAGTGAGGCTAACAGAGCACTGCAGTCTCTGCCAGCCCCACTCCTGCAGTTGCTAGCCCTGCTACTGGAGAGCTGGTTACTGCCCCATGCTCTGGGCTCTGCGTTATAAGAGCTCGCAGTGTTGGGCAGCAGCCAGCTCCCTGGGAACCAAAGGGCACCCTCACCATCCTTCCCTCCCTAAACCCACCCAGCCGTAGATACCCAAAAAATGGTTAACCATGTGACCACTAGGATTTTTAATGGTTGTATGTTACTGTTTTTAAAACTTTTTTACATCCTTAGTAGGAACCAACTCAGAAAGGCTAAAACACAAAATGTATTAAATCTAGTAAGGGACATAAAAAGAGGTTCTTTAAATATATAAGGTCCATGAGAAATGAGGACAGTGTAGGTCTACTGTTTAGCAGGGGGCAAGATCTAGTGACTGATGGCTGAAAGTGGAGGTGTTTAATGCATATTTTGCTTCAGTCTTCACTTAAGAGATTAATGGTGACAAAATACTCTAAACAGTAAACATGAACAGCAAGAGGGAAGGAACATATGCAAAAATAGGGGAAGGGGCAGGTTAAAGTATATTTAGACAAGTTAGATATATTCAAATCAGAAGGTCGTAATAAAATTCATCTAATGGTACTTAAGGAAATAGCTGAAGCGATCTAAGAATGATTGGCTATTTTCTTTGAGAATCACATGGAGGACAACTGGGGTCCTAAACGAATGGAGAAGGGCAAACATAGTAATTGCCTTTAAAAAGAGCAACAAAGAGGTCCTAGGGCATTATACACCAACCAGTCTAACTTTGATACCAGAAAAGATACTGAACAAATTATTAAACAATCTACCTGTAAGAACCTAGAGGCCAATACTATTATAAGGAATATCCCCCAGGGATTTGTCAAGAACAAATCATGCCAAACCAACCTAATTTCCTTTTTGACAGGGTTACTGGCCTAGTATATGGGGATTGGAGGGAGAGGTAGATGTGATATATTTTGATTTAGTAAGGCTTATGATAAAGTCCCATTCTCATAAGCAATCTAGGGAAATGTGATCTAGATAAAATTACTATAAAGTAGGTAAACAACTGGTTGAAAGCAGGAATGTAAAATGCCATTTTAAAAGTTAACTGGTTAAACATTAAGTTTAATCCATTAACTGGGATCCCCCGGACTAGAGCAGACCCCTGCCTGCAACATGGCACGCTGTGGGCTGATCTGGTCAGGCCGGGCTGCAGATTACTGAGTAAGCATCATTACCTGGTAAGAGTGACGCTTACCCAGTAACTGATTAACCCTTTACATCCCTAGTTGCAAGACTATATTCAGTCATAATCAGTAGCTTGCTGTTAAACTGGGAGGGCATATTGAGCGGGATTCTGAGTCAGGTACTAGTCAATATTTTTATGAATGATTTGGATGGAGTAGACAGTGTGCTTATAAAATTTGCTTTTAACAGCAAGCTGAGAGGGGCTGCAAGTGCTTTGAAGGATGGGCTCAGAATTCAAAATGACCTTGACCAATTAAAGAATCGGTCTGAATTCAACAAGATTAATTCAGTGAAGTCAAGTGCAAAGTACTTACAAAGGAAGGGGGAAAATAAATGCACAACTATAAAATGGGAGTGTTTGGCTGGGGGCTAGTACTACTGCAAATGATCGGTAGGTTACAGTGGACCACAAATTGAATGAGTCACCAATGTGCTGTAGTTACGGAAAAGACTGATATCCTTGTTGGGTGTATTAATAGGTGTTTCATATATAATAAATGGGAGGTAATTGTCCCACTCTACTTGGCAATGGTAAGGCTTCAACTGTAGTAGTGTGTCCAATTCTGGCTACCACATTTTAGGGCAGACATTGACAAATTGGAGAGACCAGGGGAGAACAACAAACATGACAAAACATTTAGAAAACCTGACAGTGATGAGATGTCTACCTCCATACCATCCCTGAAAGGGTTAACATGGCTCAGAAGGGGCTAATTAACCTGATGGTCTGCACCTAGAGGTACACTTAGGCTTGACTGACAAGTTCTAATTGAAGATGGAGTTCATCTGGGCTGGAATAGGTGGGGGCTTGTATAAACCCAGGAGTGTTTAAACAAGTAGTGTAGAAGTGTGCAGTTGTTCTTGAAGTTTAGAGAAAGCAGGAGAAGATCTATGATCTTGGCTCAGTAGGAATAGTTCCTCCAGTAGCCCCTGGGGAAGTAGCATAGCTTTGAACTGGGGGAGTGCCAGAATATCTAGTCAGCTAGTCCAGAACCTTTTATATGCTGGAAGGAAAAAACTAGAGTGACTTGGTTGGAGGACCAAATACAAAGAAGGAGGATCCCAACTCACAAAGTGGAAGAATTGCAACTCCAGGGCTATGTCTACACTGGCAGCTTCTTTTGGGTTCTTGTGCAAGAGGTCTTGCATAAGAAAACGTCCACACTGCCATGTGTGAGCTGTGCTTTTGCACAAGAGCGCCTATGGCAGTGTGGACGCTCTCTTCCTCAAGAAAGCTCTGATGGCCATTTTAGCCATAGGGCTTTCTCGCGCAAGAAATCCCTGCCGAGCATCCACACTGCCCTCTTGTGCAAGAGCTCCTGCACAAGAGGGCTTACACCTGTTAAAAAAGAGCTTAGCTCTTGCGCAAGAAGCCCTCTCTTACCATGCCGTACTGTACATTTCCTTGCTCAAGAGCAGGCGGGCAGTGTGGCCGCTCTGCAGATTCTTGCGCAAGAACGGCCATACTTGCGCAAGAAGCCGCGAGTGTAGACATAGCCCAGGAGTGTTAGAGGGTGTTGGATTGGGTGGAGCTATTTCCTAGATATAGCCACATGGAGGTGCTCCAGTGGTAAGTAGAGAACTCCATTACTTTGACCAATGAGAAAAAAAATTAAAAATAAACTGGGTATGTTTAGTCCTCAGGAAAGAAGGCTGAGGAGTGAACCTGATAAGTCTTATATGTTAAGTGCTTTTATAAAAGGACAGTTGTTCTCCATGTTCACTGAAGACTGCATAATTGATGGTCTAGATATTAGGAAGAACTTTCTAGCTATAAGAGTAGCTGTCCTTAGGAATAGGCTTTCAAGGGAGGTTGTGGAACTAACATCACTGGAGACTTAAAAAAAAAAAAAAGTTAGACAAATGCCTCTTGGAGACAGTCTGGGTTTACTTGGTTTTGCCACAGTGTAAGGGGCCATGACTTGAGGACTTCTAGAGTCCCTTCCAGTCCTACATTTCTATGATTCTGTCACCTCCGTTTCCTGTCTCAGGTAAAAAAATGGCATTTTTCCAGTAGCATAATCCTCCCTAACCTGAAACTGGATTGTTTGTTTTTTGCCTGGAATGACTCACAGGGAAGATTGCCAGGTACTAAATTGCCAACATGCCTTTGCAGCACCTCCATGTTCTTCAGAGGTCTCATGTGCATGGGTGTCAGCAAGTTGGGGATTTAGCCCCTCCACAAAATTATTTATTGTGTTAAATCCTGTGAGGTAGCTTATTTTATTTCCAAAGCTTTCTAGAGCTGGGCTCCAGCTGAGTTTAAATATCTACCCCACAATTAAACAGCCTATTTCAGCCCAAATCAGTTGACATAGGCCAGCTGGGGTTTTTAATTGCAGTATAGACTTATCCAGAGAGACTGAAGTTCCTTTGGCCTCCTGTTTTTCAGCATCCTTAGTAATCATTTTATTTTCTCTAGGTCTGACTCACTAAACTCCGCACAGGTGCACAAGAGAAGGGTTTATGTCATTTGATGATACTTGATTAGGAGCTAGCTGCCCATCTAAAGAAGTGTAGCAGTGGGTGTGTTGCGACTGCACACCTGGGAGCTCTGGAAGGCAACATTTCCCGTTCCTTTCAGTGAGAGGGTGCAACTCCATAATGCAGTCACAAGAGAGACCGCTGGCTCTGTTCCAGTGGCTTATTTGTAACTTTACAATATTCATACCTACATTATAGGTTTCATTACAAAAGTGTTATGTACAAGAAGGAACTAGTATCCCATGGGGGCTACTGATAGAGGAATAAATGATCTGTTACCATCATTAGCAGCTAGCCAAAATGCATCAAAAGCAATCATTCACTCTTTACCATTCCATTTCTACTGCTGAATTTGATATGCACAATGGCCCCATCTATGTATCTTTTTTTTAATAAACCCAAACACTATGGTCTCTTGTGCTCAGAGCTTCATTTAAGTTTCATCTCTCTGGCAATCAGTTGCTAACTATCAAAAGTATCTAAAATATCCAAGTATACAAAGAGGTGTAATTACATAAATGCTCTAGACTTTTGTATAGCTTTCCAAAAAATCCCAATAAATAGTATTTAAGAATTTTTAGTCATTTGTAAATAAAAATGTTTAGTATCTGTGGGATAGTTGAAAATGGTTACACTGATTCAAGTTCCCATAGCTATCTGTTCAAGGGAGGGCACACAGTTTAGGGATTGATAGCCACAGCTATTACCACAGCCATCCAGAGAAGTAAGGCATATCTACCTCATTTCATCAATCTAAGCAGAAGGGATGAGAGAGCTTGGTCCATTTTAACCAGAAGTCTCTTATTTTTTAAAAAAAATTTTAACCAGAACGTAAGAAACAGACTATTCCTGCTCTTCTTCAATGTTAAGTGTCTGCTGAATTCTGTATTCTGTTTTAAAATTTAACTTTGCATGTAAAAGGATTAATATATCATTATATGGTGACAACTTTGGATTTGATGCCATTTAAAATTACTATTCTAACATTCAATTCATTTTGATCAGTCCCGACCATGTGTGTACTTCAATAGGAGCACAGATGGTTAGTCAAACAGACAATCTATAAATACCCTGAACAAATGTGTGGGGTTTTTTTATTATGGCTGTGGGACCCAAGTGTAACAAAATGGGACAATATCTAGATCTGAACCTGTACGGTGCTCAGGGCCTCCTGAAAGCTATGCAGCTCCCTCTATTCCTATTTTCACTAGGAATTGAGGGTACAGACCACTTTCCCTCAATCTGATCTGTAGGCTGATATGTTCTATACAGAAAATGAGTAAAAGATGTATTTTTTCAAAAGCTAAGCTCACTGAGCACCTGCTTTATTTTAAGATCTCACATTCCATCACTCTTATGGGGGACACATCTTGATATCTGGCAGAGAATTTGCCTTTTAAATGATACAGCCACAGAAGTGTCAGGCCTTATGCTAGATGCCTTCTATCTGTCACACAGAGAAAAGACAAACTGAGCTACAATAATTTTAAAAGAACCTTTCTATAGTGGTTGAGACCCAAATGTGATTAGTCTATTCAGCTCAGTCCCATCTATAGGGAATTAGGTTTCCAAGTTCTTCATATGCAATTATTCTATTAAAAATTAGAAAGCCTTTATTGTTGGCATTAGTGATGACCTTATTTGTAAACAGGATTTTTTTTAAATTACTGAAGAACATCCCACCTAACTTCAAGATACACGGAACATTTTTCATATTATATTTTTGGATATCTCTTGTTTTTGGATGTTTACATTCATAGGGCTTAGTTCTGATATAAATCAGAAGCAGCTGCCAGGCTACATGCAGCTGCACCAGTGTAGCTCAAAGTGAGACTGAATCAAGTAGTACTTGATCAGTCATTACCAGGAACTGCTCTGTTTTAAGCTTTCCTGCTTTACTGAAGGTTTCACAAAACACCAGGTCTGTCTTTGAGAGATGGGAGAGTTAAAAGTATGGGGCATGATGACAAGGATGGACTATGCAGACTTCTTATAAATATAAGACCTGATTCTGCAAACACTTAGGCTACATCTACACTGCAGGCTTTTTGCGCATGAACACTTGTGCAAAAACTTGTGGAGCATCTACACTGCACGCGTGTTTTTGTGCAAGTAAATTTACAGTAAAGCATCAGAAGAGAGGGCTTCTTGTGCAAGAGTTATTCCTCTCCCCATGAGGAATAAGCCCTCTTGCGCAAGAACTCTTGGGCAAGAAGGCAGTGTGGACGGGAACAGGGGTTTCTTGTGCAAGAAAGCCCTATGGCTAAAATGGTCATGAGAGCTTTCTTGCTCAAGAGAGCATCCACACTGCCATGGACGTTCTTGCGCAAAAGCACATGGCAGTGTAGATGTACTTTTGCGCAAGACCTTTTGCGCCAGAATTCTTGCGCAAAACAGTTCTTGCGCAAGAAGCCTACAGTGTAGACAAAGCCTTAACTACATGTTTAACTCCACTTACATGAGTAGTTTAACTGAGATGAGGTTACCCACACACATAAAAAAGCATGTGCATTTATGTTTGCAGTATCAGGGCCTTAAGCCTCCACTTCCTATAGTAAAACCTCACACATAGGCTACGTCTAGACTACAAGCCTCTTTCGAAAGAGAGCGTCTAGACTACAAGCAGATTTTTTGAAAAAGCGAGCCTCTTTTTCGAAAGAGTCTAGATGCACTTTCGAAAATGCAGTTTGCATTCAATAAGCGCCTTTTTTCGAAAGAGTACTTTCGAAAAAAGGTATTATTCCTTGTAAAATGAGGTTACCTCGATAGAAAAAACTGCCGCATTCTTTCAATTTACTTTCAAAACAACATGGATGCAGTCTAGACGCAGGTGAAGTTTTTTTTAAAAAAGGCTACTTTTTCCGAAAAAACCCTGTAGTCTAGATATACCCATAGTGTGGTATTGATACAAAATGAGGATCTGTGTTCAATATTAAATAACTATATAACGCAAGCACAGAAAGTGAAGATAAATATGTGGGGATGACCAGAGACTGCTTACAGAAATGATAAATAAAACTCACTATTAAAGCTATGAAAGGTCAAAGGAGCAATGCCTGGTCATAATTTTTTTTATGTATCCTTCCCCATTTTCCCAGACCTCTTAAATGGTGATATTTTAATGCCCCTGAATGTGTCTAGCATGGCACAGCATAAGGTAAATATTATATCTCCTTTTTTGTTAATATTTTTTAAGTCTGTTCTCAGGGGCTAACTTAAAACCATAAGGCACCAAGCTGATTTTTCCATTCTTTTGACTTTGTAGACTGTCGGCTCTTTAGCATGCTTCCTTTGCACGGTGCCTAGCACAATCTGTCACTGATATCAGCTGGTGCCTGTAAGTGATTCTGTAAGAGAGTTTATAGTAGCTAACACATCTGAGCCTGCTCCTGGAGTTGCTGAAAATCCAAAATCCCTCCTGCCTTGACTTCAATGAGTCTGGAGTCAGCAAGTCTCCTATTGTATCCTGGTTGCACAAGACTTGCAGATTTGGACCAGCCATGTCACCCCCTCTCCCTGCCCCACTCTAGTGTGTAGTCTAGGCTTATATCCTTACAACAACTTGTACTTTGAGTGCCAAGAACTTTTCCTCAGCAGACTCTGTTCTGTTCTTTCTGACATAGATTGGTGCAAACCTTCTGAAACTGGTTAAAACTGCCTACACTCTGCTAAAATGAGTTCAGATGACCAGTTGCTTAGAATTCTATGTAAGGCTTTAATTCTGCTGGATTTTAAGCAAGCTTCCCCGCTCCCCCATTTCCAAAATAGGTACTATGCAAGGCAAAATATATGTGTGAAAATATCTCTCAAGATTATTGAGACTTCATTCACAAACTTCGGTAGCATTCGGTTACCTAGATCACAGGTTACTGTGTGGGTTGGTTTTTGCAATTCACTGAAATCTTCACAAAACAATTAGTTGATCTTCTTGTCTAGTTACAAGAGCTGATGCAGCTCTCCTGCATAGCAAATCTGTACATGATTATTATTTAAAAATGGAAGTTGACACAGCTCCTGTTTAATTATCTATATGACGTAGTGCAATTAGCTACACTCAGCATCAGTGTAATTAATCAGCAGGACAGAAGGCTGTTCTAGAAAATGCTACCTACTAAATTTATTCTTTGCTCCACCCAGTTCTGGAACTTGGTCCTTTATTAAGACAGCAAATACATTTGACTCCTATTAAGATATCAGAAATTGACTGCATGTTAACAAACACTTTCCCTAGCTTTCAAATGTTAAAAGCTGATTTACACAGTGCACTTTTAGTAAAGTCTCCATTGTTACAGAAAAACATCTGCAAAGAGGGTCACAGTGATTAAAACAGCAAATCACTTTATTCTACTCCACTCCACTATATTTAATGACACTGGAATCCACTTTAAGGCTTGTATATAGTAAGATAACACTCTATACACAAATTTTTACATCATTTAAGTTACTGATGAAATATCCCAGTTTCTGTACGCAGAGCTTGAGCCTCTTTCTCCTACAGTGACATAAAGTCAGCAGTAAATGGAATCTCATCAGCATAAAGCTGGTGAGAGATCCACATTCTTAACAGCCTGTGTCAAAGAGGGGGGTGATTAGTAACTTGATTTCTTATGTTAAATAGTACCTGTTCTGATCAGGTACAACCTTAAAAGTTGATCACCTATAGCAGCCAAAACACACTGGTTAGTTTCGCCATATCTATTTGTTACAAAAAGTCTGGAGGCAGTAAAAGATTATCTGTAGGATTTTGTTTGTGTTGCACTTGATTCAGCAATAGCCACTAATCTTAATTCTACAAAAAGCCAAATTCCATGGGTACAATTCCCACTGAACATGAAAACGTATTCTTGGCCCTACAGAAGGACAAACTGACTGTCAAACAGTGGACAGATGCCTTTCGCTGATATGACTTCTGAACTCAGTCAATGATGACAATACTGTAAAACAGTCTAAGATGAACCTCTGCAGCTAATTTATGTTCCACATGTTCTAATGCAGGGATGGGGAACCTTTTTGGGTTGGTGGCTGCTAACCCACAGAAAAATCAGTCAGGGGCTGCACACAAGTTCTCACTCATTGACATGGCCCTGGACTGAGAAGGGGAAAGAGCCCAGGCTAGTAGATTGTGTTCCAGCCTTGAGGAGAGGCAGTGGGAGCCCAGATCCAGACAAGTCGGGGCCACATCTAGCCCCTGGGCCTTGGGTTCCCAACCCCTTCTCTAATGAGACTATTTCTCTGAACACATTCAGATCTGCTCCTAAACTAACCTACTGTACAAGAATATTCTGTGATAATTTTGACACCAAAGTCTACCATCTATAGTTTATCCTCGCTTGCTCACAGAAAAACAATTTTAACAGTTTACATGAGGCTGTTGCTTTCAGTTCCTCTGGAGTAATAAAGCTCTATTTCCTTTCTGATATCCCAGATAGATGAAAATGATTGGATTTTTATTTGAGACAAAATGAAGCTTACTATTCACTGATCAAAAATCTGATGCTTTCTATAGCATACAAAGCTCTAAAATAACTTCTGAAAAACTTGTACTCAACCTGTTAGTTGAGTTAGAACCTGTTAGAACCAGCTCTACTGTTCATCCCTTTGGTAGCATCCTATCCTTCAGCCATGTGATGATCTTAGCTTCCTTCTCATTGGAACACACGTGCCCAGAACAAGAGCCTATCTTTCCTTCACTAATGCTTTGCTGTATCAGGGTTCCTCTTCTACTACAGACAGCTTCTCCACTGCATTGCTGTTCATTTTATATCAGAGCAAATTTGGTGTGAAAACACTAGGGGGTATGTCTAGACTACATGACTGAGCCATGTAAACTAGTTTACCCGGCATAGTCAAAGAAGTGGGGATTTAAACATGGCTGCCGCGCTGTGCCGACGATCAGCTGATCCGGCACAGCGCGGCAGTCTAGACACAGCGTGGAGGCCATGTTTATTTTAATGAAGCAGGGATTATTTAAATCCCCGCTTCTTTGACTATGCCGGGTAAACTAGTTTACATGGCGCCCGTCGACGGAGCCGTGTAGTCTAGAGATACCATAGCAGCCTGATTTGATGGTGATTCACACTAATTTTGCACAGATGTACAAGACGAGGGCAGGAGGCAGTTGGGAACTGGGCCAACAAACCACTGATAAGCAGGATCCTCCTTTTCTCTCAACACACTAAAATTTGTTGTTCCTAACTATAAAAGGTGTATAGGTCACTAAACCCAACAGTACATAATCTGATCACTGAGCTCTTGACTTTAATAATAAAGGGAAATAGGGGAAACTCATTGTCCTCATCAAAGGCCCAGTTGCTGTAGAAACAGCTTGTTTCTGTGGCATAACGGGGGAGGGCTGCATAGAGCGATACTTCATGGAACCCAGCAGAAAGTGAACTTCCTGGGTAGCGTGCACTCCATGAATTGGAAAGAGAGCAAGGTGAAGGGGGAGCTAAAGGTCCTTGCTTTCTCTCCTCATGCCAGAAAGTGAGGTTTTTTGTTTTGTTCTGATAACTGCAGAGTTATTCCAGCCAGTAGGTTGCAGTATATTTCATGGAGCAGCTGTGAAACTATTCTTTGTGTTCCGTAAGTGGATACTTGCCCCTTTTGTTTATCCTCATACCTGAGCCCTGCCTGACATTTCAGGTTAGTTTATGGGCAAAGGATCTGCTGTCATACCTTAGAGGAATGACCCAGCTACTGTGCCTTACAAGAATACTATACTCTAAAAGGGAGAAATAAATAGTAATGGTGAATATCAGCTAGAATTCTAAGATAGTAAGGAGTTGCTGGAAAATAAGGTGGCAGTTTTGGTTGCATAAGAATTACAGGGTCAGAACCTAGATACCAATTTTTCTTCCCTTCTGTTCTGTGGTACTTACACAAGTAATCCCATTGCACTCTTAACAATTGCCAAGTAATAACATGCTTACCTGTGAAATGCCCAGTTAATATACTAACTAGTGAGTATCTGCCTGAGACATTTTAACAGCCTTTTAGAGTATGTCTATGCAGCATTTTGGAGACCATGGGAGCAGGCATCACAGCCTGAGTTGACTAACTTGGACAGACTGGACCAGTGCTAGTGCTCTACCTTAGCAGTGTTGACAGCACTTTAAAGTTGCAGCATGGACTGTGAAGTCTGCAAGGTGGAGTGGGGGTGGTTCAGAGCCCCCATGCCTCAGTTTGGACACTCATTGTTGAGCCAGATTTCGATAGCCTTATTCACACTGAATACAACCTTATTCCATGAATAACCCTCACATCCTGGTCCCCCCCAACTTAAGTGGGGCTACCTTTGGACTAACCCATCTCTCAGCGAGAGAGGATATTAGACTCTGGCCTCTTTGTCATTAAAAAGTACTTTTCTAAAGTCTTTAAAAGTCAAACTATTGTACAGATTAAGATTAGGCCCCATGTAAAATATATTGTATTTTTAGCACACCCATCCTAAAATTCTTACAGGTTATATCTTCGAGTGAAAGCCATTTTACTCAATTACAAAAATAAGTATTTTCAGACTACATAATATGACTTACTTAAAATTCACCTGCATTACTTTAAACCAAAACAAGCTGATAGACTGCAAACCCGCGCCTTAGGATTTAACATGTACAGCGCATAACACAGACTAGATGGCTTGATTAATCTCCACTACCTTGGCTGTATTTCTTTAAAGTGCTAATCAATTTCACATCAAGTAGATTGAAATGCCACACAAACTACTGGCATAGTTCAAACATGGTTCTTGCTTTTGAAAACATGAACAACACTGCATTGAATTTCATTTGATTTACAATCTATATTTGTGCAAAAGCTCATAACTAGCACAGTATATAATGTGAGGTAAAGATTACAAGATCTTTTAACCTAACTCCTTTACAACTATTTCTTACATAAGAATGGCCACACTGAGTCAGACCAAAGGTCCATCTAGCCCAGTATTCTGTCCACCAACAGTGGTCAATGCCAGGTGCCCCAGAGGGAATGAACTGAACAGGCAATCAAATGATTCCCTTCTGCGCTCACCCCCCTTGCCCACTCCCATTGATGGACCCATCCTCCATGAATTTATCTTACTTTTTTGAGCCTTGTGAAAGTCCTAGTCTTCACAACATCCTCTGGCAAGTTACTATTTTGCTGTTCCTGATAACCTAAGGAACAACTTTTTATGGGGTGGGAGTTCTTTTCAGAGACTGCAAGGCTTCTATTCAAACATTTTATTTTCAAAAGGTAAACAAATTGGAAATACAATTTAACTTTCTTACATCAGCACCAAAAGGATGGTACAACTACAGGACAATAGTACCATAAAACTATGTGGGTGTGCAAGCTGACTTCTAGGCATAAAAGATCATTTCCCTGCTAATCTGATACCTTTCCACTAGGAAATGAGATAGGTCTGCAGTGTATTCAAAATGGGGTAAACCATTTAAAACTGAAAGAGATTCAGACCTATCAGCTTCTTCACTTCTAATATAAAATGTCTCTCTTCTTCTGAGCAACTATACTATTATACAAACTGTTTCATTGGTGGAGTAAAAAATAAAGCTGCAGGCCTACCACATTTACAGTAATAATTATGACTAAAAAAGTTTGAAAAATGCACCTTCACTGCATGGGCACACTGATGCCCTGCTCAATGCATGGAATGCCCTTTGACTTTGATGGGAGTCCCACGAACGGGGTGAAATCATGCTTCTGTAGAAGGCCAGCACAGTTACACTTGCATTTTCCAGACTTAAGTGGAACACACAGGCCCTCTGGTGACTCTCTGCATGGAGAATTTCACTGATGAAGCAGCTACAGAATTGAGCCCACTGGCTGGCTAATCCCCACAACACCCCTATGACACAGATAAATATTATAACCTAAATGGTTCTATTCTCCAGGGATATGTGGTCATCTAAGTATTTACAGTATAAATCCTCTGCCCTTCTAATTAAGAAGCTTTACTTGCAGTACAAAGTGTCCTCAGTTGAATGGTCTTGAATAACGTGCGTAGATGTAGTCGTCCCATCTCAAAACACATACATTGGGATTGGAAAGGGTTCAGAAAAGGGCAACAAAAAATATTAGGAGTTTGGAACAGATGCCATGAGGAGAGAAATGGCTTCTGTAGGAGAGATTACGAAGACTAAGACTCTTCAGCTTGGAAAAGAGACAACTAAGGGGGGATATGACAGATCTATAAAATCATGACTGGTGTGAAGAAAGTCAATAGGAAGCACTGTTACTTCTTCCCATAACACAAGAACCAGGGGGTCACCAATTGAAACTAATAGATAGCAGGTTTAAAACCAAAAGGCAGTATTTCTTTACACAACACCCAGTCAATCTATGGGACTCTTTGCCAGAGGATGCTGTGAAGGCCAAGATAAACAGAATTAAAACAAAATAGATAAATTAATGGAAGATAGGTCCATCGATTAGCCAGGATGGGCAGGAATAGTGATCCTTGACTCTCTCAGAAGCTGGGAAGGAGCAACTGGGGATGGATAACTTGATAGTAACCTGTTCTGTTCATTTCCTCTGGGGCATTTGGCGCTGGCCACTGTCAGAAGACAGAATACTGGGCTAGATGGGCCTTTGATCTGACCTAGGATGGTCGCTTTTATTTTCTTATCACAACTGTCCAGCAAATTTTTAAATATAAAATAGTAGAAAATAACTCTAAACAAAAACTGTTGGAACATTCCTCTACTAGCCACTGTAAATGCATGAGTGCTTAAACTCTATTCTGAAGATTTGTAGGTTGGCTTAAGCATGCACCAGTCTTGTGTTGTCTCCACACAGAAGTGAATTTCACTAGCTGGGAATTTTCCTGGTTCTAAACTTTGCCACAAAGCTTTTCAAAAGTACATTTCTTAGCTTCTGGATCCAAATTAAGCTTTATCAAACATTTGAAAAGATGAACTTTTTTTTCCATTGAGAAGGAAACATGGGGATGAAAATTGGGAGCTCTTTTCAAAGTGTTTATTAGATGGCCACAAAGTTATGATTCCACAATCAAGGAAGAGGACAAATTTGGCTAAAAGTCCATCCATGTTTAGTGGTGAAATGAAGGGAAGAGGTGGGTGTGGGGGAGCAATATATAAAACATGGGCTGGGGTGAGAATAAAGAGGCGGGAATGAAACATACAAGCAATGTAAATTACAAATAACAGCTTAGAAAATTGCTAAGAGAATCTAAACACATGGTGTGGGGAGAGAAATATAGGACTGAAGACAATAAGGAATTTCAGTATATTAGGAACAAAATAAATTCTATCATAGTATAGGCCCATTATTACATGGAGATGGTAAAATTGTTAATGATGCAGGAAAAAACAGTGTTTAACATGTTTCCTTCCAAATATAGAACAGAAGTAAGATAAGACTTGTATCACACTAGGATGATGAAGTACCTTCCAGTCCAGTAGTAAAAAAGAACAGTGCTTAAACAATAACATTAATCAATAAACATTTAAATCAGCAGCCCTGGATAATGTGCATCAAGAATTCAAAAAGCTAGGTTAGGAAATTGCTGACATTCGGATGTTCATTTTTGTTTTGAATACTGAAGAAATTCTGGAAGACTGGAAGAGTGTTCCTGCCAGTCTTCATCTCTTCAGGTGAGATGACCCAGGTAACCAGGCATAGAGTAACTAGCTTGACCTTACCCTTGAGTAAAATAATGGAAAAATTGACAGGAACATAACTTGACTCTCACATCCTTTAATTTTTAATGTTTGTCAACATGGTTATGATTTTGACTTTTGTTAACTATATTACATCAGTGCAGTTAAACTTGGTAAGGTGTTTGACTTAGTATCAAACAATGTTCTAATTAAAAACATTGGACTCATACAGAGTCCAAATGCATATTAAATGTTTTAGGTTGCAGGGCTGCTAGACAAAGCGATATGGATCGCTTGGTAAGATGAGGCCCATTCAAACACTGAGTTTTAATAGAGCCAAATGCAAGTCAGACATCTAGGAACAAAGGGTGCTCACAATGTCTCCCAAATGGGGAACTACATCCTGGAAAGCGGTGATTCTGAGAGATTTAGCAGATATAGTAGACAAGTAACTGAACATGAGTTCACTGTGATGTTGTAGCTAAAAGGTCAATGCAATCCTTTTATGTATGAGTAGGGCAGTAGCAAGTTGGAGAAGAGTGGTGAAAATCACCTCTGTGTATGGGACTAGTGATATTGATATTACAGTACTGAATGCAACTCAAGTGTCAAAATTTTGAACAGGTTGTTAGAAAAACTGGAGAGGATGAAGGAAAGAGCCATAGCTGATTTGGAGGACAAAGGAAAAAAAACTCTCTAGAGTGAGAGACTCAATCTACTTCATCAAAAATGTCAAGGAAAAAAGTCAAGAGGTGACTTGTTTATGGTACGTAAATGCCTTCATGGGAAGAATATACTGGCTCTTTAGTCTAGATGAGAAAAGCACAACAAGAACCAAGGGTTGGAAGCTGAAGTCAGACACATTCAAATTGGAAATTAAGCACAACTTTTTTAATAGTGAGGGTGATTAACCTTCTGAACAACCAGTCAATGCAAATAAGTGGTAGATTCTGCTTCTCTTTGTATTCAAATCAAGACTGGATTCCTTTCTGGAAGACAGTTAAACATAAGTTAACTAGCCAATTAGCCCGTCATAAGACGGGATTTTCAGGTCTCTCCTCCACGTCGGTCTTCTCTCCTGAGCCTCCAGTCTCTCGCTCCGTCTCTCTCTCTCTCTCTCTCTCTCTCCTCCTCCTCCTACTGCCTCTCCCTCTCTCTATCTCAGCTCTCCTCCGCCTCCTGCCTCTCTCTCTGTCTCTCTCTTTCTCTTATCCTCCCCCTCCTGCCTCTCACTCGGGGAACCGCGGAGCCCAAACGGCTGTTTGGGCTCCGCACTCCCTGTGCTGCATGGAGAGCACGGAGCCCAAACGGTCGCTTGCGCCACTTGCTCCCATGCGGCAGCCCGGTTGAGTAGCGCAGAAGTCAGCCGAGCGCCACGGCAGGAGGCGAAGGGGGACGGGGAGGTGACGTTCACGGCCAGGGGGCAGGGCCTGGAGCCACTGTCACACCGCACGTCACCGCCCCGCACCCCTTTGCCTCCCGCCGTGGCGCTCGGCTGACTTCTGCGCTGCTTAGCCGGGCCTCCGCGGGGGCGCAAGTGGTGCAAGCGACCGTTTGGGCCCCGCACTCCCCATGCAGCATGGGCCGCCCAGAGGGAACAGCCAGCATTTCAGGCAACAGCGCCCCCCAGAGGGAACAGCCAGCATTTCGGCGTTACAGACTCAGACACTGGGCTACTATGTAAGTTAATGGGCTCAATAGAAGGGTAATTAGGTGAAATTTTTAATGGCCTCTGAGACACAAGAGGTCAGAGTAGCTGATCTAAGGGTCCCTTCTGGTCATTAGAATGAATCCCTTGCAATTGAAGACAGACTTTGATTAGAGATGTTTTTACAGTCTACGCTCATAACCAATGTATGAAAATTAAAAATAAACAAGTGAATTTACATGGTTGTGGGTTTTTTTAAGGACCTGATCCTGCATCATGGAGAAGTAGCCCATCTCCTTTCTCACCAGCTTGGGCAGCCAAGTAACAGCTTGGAAAAAATGCAGCAGGGATGCTACTCAAGGTTAGGGGAGAGGAGACTGAATTATTGCCATGAAATATGTAGCTAAGCAAAGCAGCACCCTTCTTTTGGGGTTTGTTATAAAATTCAAGCAAGTTGTTTACTTCAAGCTTCTGTACTAAAATAAAGGCAAAATCCCTGTTCTTGCAACTATTATTCACCGAGGCTACATCTATACTACAGGGTTTTTGCGCAAAAACCCGCGGAGCATCCACACCTCAAGTGCATTGTTGCACAAGTAAATTTACAGTAAATCAGAAGAACAGAGGGGTTTTTGCAATGTAGGTATTCCTCTTTCTATGAGGAATAACTCCTTTTTGTACAAGAGTTCTTACACAAAAAGGTACGTGGACGGGCAACAGGAGGTTTTGCGCAAAAAGAGCCAATCAAAAAAGCACAGGTGCTCTGGAGGCTATTCTGTGAATAGCAATCAGAGCTTTCTTCCGAGAGAGTGTCCATGCAGTCTGGTCACTCTTGTGCAAAAGCAATGCACTTTTGTAGTGTGGACGTGCTCTTGCGCAAGAAGTTTTTGTGGAAGATCTCTTTCACAAAAAACTTCTCGCACAAGAAGCCTGCAGTGTAGATGAAGCCCAAGAGTTCCCATTAAAGTCACTGGCAGCTGAGATCAGTGAGCACCTTCCACATGTTAGTTATCACCTTGTATGTTCCTTCTTTTACCTGCAGGCCCTCTAAACATAAGCATTAACTTTAGTTCTCTTTACTAGAGGCAAAGCAAAACCCACTGTATTCATTGCTAAAAGATTAGATGCATTTACCTCTAGTAGTATGTATTTTACACCATTTAAACAAAATACGTTGGCATGCTATAATCCAAGAATTGACAGTGAACTGCATTTTGAAGATTGCTCTGAGAAGCCTGTTACATCCCTTATTTTTTCCCTTTTTATATCCTTTTTCTCTGAGAAAAGGAATTTTTGAACAGCTGATAGTGTACATGAGAATTTCCTATTTAAAACGCTGGGACTGAGACAACTAAAGAGTGCTGTACTTGCGTTTTGTTCTATTACTATAAAATGAGTGTGACAGGCACACATGCTGTCCAGTGAGAAGTGATGAGAGAGCCTGTAGGATGTTATCTTGTTTTTATTGCTCTCCGAGAAACCATTAACCTTACAATGATTTTAATATTAATTTACCATTCAATTTTTAAGTCTAATCAAACATTAGAAATAAAAAAGCATTTAACTTAAATCCAAATGTACTAAATTTACATCTTTTTTTTAAAAGTCCCTTATGTTTCTGATCTCTAGATTTTGTGTACATAAAGGTATTCAGATAATAAAAAAATGTACTTAGTACAATGTTAAAATGCAATTTAATGTTTCGCATGCAGTTACTTCTACCCATATTTTCTTCCTAAATTGTCCCTCATTTGATCTCTATTTGTTAAACTAGACACCATTTGTTTTACTTAATCATTTTGTATATTGCGAGAATTCTTCTTCTAAAAAAAAAAAAGCATACTTGTAAAATAAATGCAGACAGCTCCAAATCTGTCAGAATATTACTAGCTTAAAAAACACATTTGTATGGATGATTAATATTCAGTTCCATATGCTACAACTTTTATGTGCTGGTTTTGCCACTAACCTATTTTCTTAAGTATGAAGGCCATGATAGAATCTGATGACACTTCATTTTATAGCATTTAATTTTATAATACAGCTATAGAAATGATAAAGATTTCATTTCTGGCACAGCTCTGTTACAAGGGACTGAAAATCATGTTCCAACAGGCAGGGGGTAGGGAACCTTTTTTTGGTCGGGGGCTGCTGACCCACAGGTAAATGAATCAGAGGGCCACACATAAGTGAGAAACAAGGAAATAAAACACCTAACCCTCAACTGACAGCTGAGAAGGAGAAAGAGTCTAGGGGCTCCTGGGCTAGTAGATTTTGTGAGCTCCAGCCATGGGGGAGGATGGGGGGGGGGGCAAAGCGCCAGTGCAGGCTCCCTAATGCTGGGGGGATCCCTGAGTTTCGAGGTCCAAATTCAGGTAAGCTGGGGGCTGCATCTGCCCCCCTTGGCCTTAGGTTCCCAACCCCTATTCGAACAGGAGAGGTGCTTTCCTGGAAAGCCCCTATTAAAAACAAACAGCAGCTAGTTAAACAATCCTTTCCTCCCGCTGCATCCGTAGGGTGAAATGTCTAATGTCCCACTTTCTCTACCATCTAGCTTCTAGTACGATTTTTCTCTAGCACCCTATCCTCGTTTCCCAGACGAGTTAATTTTCAGTCTCTGTATCGCTATTTTTATGGAGGCAGCGTTGCCCTGGCCAGGAAGGAAGAGGTTTCAATCCCTCCGAAGCAGAGCCCCCTAATGCTTTGCTATTAATTATTAGCGCTGGCGAGTCCCTTCGCAGCAAAAGTTTTTTGCAAGGCCCGGAGCACCTAGCACCAGCTCTGTGGGGCTCTCTGAAGAACCCCCCACCCAGGTCCCTCTGAGCAATTACCGGCAGAGCCGGGGGCAAGGAAGCGACACAAGCCCGGGGGGCTGAGCGCCGGGCAGTGCTGCGCTGGGCAGCTGGCATCCCCTTGAGCACCCCGCTCCCTCGCCAGGTTCAGTGCCTCGATAGCCCGCTCCCGCAGCCCGTTTACACCGGCCGGCGCTCCCCGCGGGCTTCGCTCCGCAGTGTCCTCCCCGAAGGCTGCTCCGCCGGGGGAGCGGGAAAGCGCTGGGAGCCTGCCCCGGGGCTGGGCGCTGCGCCCCGAGCCGCCTGCCCTTCCTCCTCGCCCAAGGGGCGCCCGCAGGTCCCTGGGGAGCAGAGCCAGGGGCCCGCGCTCCCATCCCCCCTCCTGCTGCCCCCGGGGGCCGGCTCGCCTGTGGCTGGGGGCGGGGGGCCCGGCTCCTACCTGGGGACGCTCAGCAGGGAGTGGGCGGCCATGGCGGGCAGCGGCGAGGAGGCGAGCGCCGGGCTCTGGCGGTGGCCGGGGAAGAGCGAGGGAGCAGGGCGCTCCGCTGCTGCCATCGCACTGCTCCAGCCCGGCTCCGCACCGCCCTCTGCCTCGCTCCGCCCTCCGCTCGCCAGCCCGGCCCCCTCCATCCCGCCCTGCTCCCCCCTCCCGACCGCCCCTCGCTCCCGCCAGGTGCCACCGGCGCCCTGCGGCTGCCCCCGCGCGCGGGGCAGGGTCATAGAGGCCAGGGAGCGGCTCCCTCTGCAGCAAGAGATTCCGGCCCCGGGACCTGCGGGCACCTTGGCACCAGGCCAGCGCTCCCAGCCCTCGGGCTCTGGCACGCGCCGCCTCCTGCGGCTTGGCATCGGCGGGCCCTGGGCCCCCAGACTGCACAATGCAAGCGGAAAGCAGGAGCAGCAGTTCTTCCTCCTGGGGATACCTCTGGACCCCGATACATCCCCGGCCTCTGGGCAAGTCACAGCGGGAGCTTGCCAAGTTTTAACGCCAGTTTCCTCCCAATTCTACTAAGTAAACCGAGATATCCAAACTCCGTGGTAAGCTGGCGCTGCAAAAATGTCTACCTGGTACGAGGATCCTCCGCAATCCACCTAATTTTTCTTAATACAAACTCAAGCATCCTAAATAGATTTAAGTGAAAGGCAGATGCTGCAGTATTAGGACAGCAATGCATACACGTTGGAAACAATAAAATTACTGTTCCTTCTGGATCCTACCACCCTTTGACCTCCCATCTTCTCAAACAGTAAAATAGCAATAGATACTGCTATTCCTTCCTGACCAGATGCATCCAGTCATCTACACCTCTCTCTGCAAAGCTATTAAGAGTCAGGAAGAGTAAACTCTGGGTCACCAACCCCTCCCTGTATTCTACCCTACACTGAGGGCTGTCTATACTTATCTGGGGACTGGTGCTGCAGCAATAGATTCCAGGGGCTTGAGTTAGTGGGTTTAGTGAAGACCCACTACTAAATCAGGGACAGGCAAAATAGGGCCCACAGGCCAAATCTGATCTGCCACTGATCCATGGCCCAGCAGGACCTCTCTGGCAGGCTCCCTGCCTGCTGCACCCTCTTATGCCATTCAAAGTGGCCAGCTGTGGGAGCCATGTTCATCTCTGCTTGCCCTGAGAGGGAGGAGGAGGTTTCAGAAACCAGACAATGGGAGTGCCTGGGCTGTGCTTGTGACACAAGCAGTGCACAAAATCCCCACAGCTGACTGCTTTGAGGAGCATGCGGGGGCCTGGCAGACACCCTGGGCTGCTGGCTGGGAGCTGCCTAGGATAAGTGCCTCCCAGCCAGAGCCCACTCCTGGCACTCAACCCCTTTCCTCTTCCCAACTTTTTGCCCTAGGTCACAACCCAAATCCTCTGCACACCTGCCCCAGGTCATAACCCCTTTCCAGACTCTGCACCTCCTCCTACACCCCTCCTCCAGGTTAGAAGCCTCTCCTGCACCCGTACTCTCTCCGAGACCCTCTCTTGTCCTAGGTCACAGCCTGAACCCTCTGCACCTCCTCCCCTGGTTACAACCCTTTCCCAGACCATTCATTGTCTCCCAGACCTTGCACCTCCGCCTGCACCCCAAACCACTACCTCGAGGTCTCTTCTAAACCCATCCTCCGTTCCGGAGTCTGCACTTCCTCCATTAATATCAGAGAAGAGTGCAGCCCTTGATCACTCACCAAATTCTTGAAGTGCCCTCCATTAAAAATTATTGCCCACCCGTGCTCTAAATTGACTGCCAACTGCTCTCGTTGACTCCAGTACTCCACCACAGTGGTTCACAACCGTGGGTCTGTGAACCGTTGGCTGCTGGGCCGTGGTGGCTTCCAGAGCTGAAGCCAGCTGTTCACAGCAGCTTTCAGGACTGGGGCGTAGGTACAACGTGGCCTCCTGAGCTACCGGAAAGTAGCTGGCTTCATCTTCGGTAGCCACCACGTGGCGGGCGGCTGCTGCAGCTGAAGCTGGCTGTTAACATTTTATTTGCATATTTATTATGTAACCAGACTGGGTTTGCCAGTCTGCGGTATAAAAAAGGTTGGGAACCACTGCTCCACTAGAATGAGAAACATAAGGGAAGTCAACGGGAGCGTTTCTTTCATTGACCCCCATGTAGCAGAGACCTCTCAGTAATTCAACTTAAGGTACATTAACTCTAGCTATGATATTCACGTTAGGGATGTTAAAAGTCGGTTAAATAGGTGACATTTCCAAATTTCAGTGGTTACACAGCTACATGCCGTGGGATCTACAATATAAAGCTTAAAAAAGGTTTACACTGCGGAGCCCACAGCAAAGCCTCCCCAGGAGCAGGGTTGCCAGCCCTCGCAGCCTTAGTTCTCCCTGTGAGCTGGGTGGCCAACCCTTGCCCACCCGGCTCTTGGGGAGGAGGCTTCGCTGAGGCAGTGAAGCCACCTCTGCGGGAGTAGAACTGGGAGCCCTGCTCTGCTGCAGCAAAGCCACCTCCCTGTAGCTGACAGAGTGTAACCGATACTATTAACCAATAAGCATCAGCTTATTGGTTAAATGGTTCCTTGGTTACAGTACAACATTCCTCAATCAGGTAGCTGGAGTTGCATAAAATAGACTTTGCCCCGTAGTGTGGACTTGCCCTAAATGTGGACCTGTCCTGCCTCCACTCCACCCCTTCCCCGAAGCACCCTGCCCTGACAGGCATTAGGCAGGAGATTACAATAGGGCCTGGCATGGGGTGGCAGCTGGGGTCAGGTTCCCCACACTTACCATGGTTCCAGGAGACACAGGAAGTGGAGTGACCTAGCAGCCTGTTTTGCTCCACCATCTCCCAGCCAGATCGCTCCATTTCACCATGGTGGTGGAAAGTAAAGCATCCCAGCTCTCGCCTTGTCCTCAGTCAGCTCTGCTCAGCTCCACCAATAATTCCCCAGGTATCCTTGGGGCCTGTCCAGTGTTCCCTGTAAGCTGAGTGCTTGGGTGGCCACCCAGGAGAGATTCAAATTCCACCCAGCTGATTGGCAGAACACCCACAGCCAGCAGTATGTGTTTATTTTGGTGGTGCACATCCACACATACCTTGATGAACATAAAATGTATTCTGCACAAGGATGAAAAAAGAGAGAACATTGATCCTATCCATAGGACAGTTGAGGTGGCTACTGTGAGGTCCTCCAAAGTGCTGGACCTGGGGTGGCAACCCCAAACCGTCCTATGGATGAGATGGCTCTGCTTATTAATCACTCGTTCTTTTCCTTAGCATAACAAAATGTATCATTTCATAATCACTTTCACTTACATTGCTTTCAACATTCAAATTCACAACCAATTCCACCCTGTTAGTTAGAATCAAGTCTAAAATGATTGTTCCCATAATTAACTTTTTGGTTTCAGAAGTTAGACTAGGTATCCATGATATATTCCATGAAATATTGGAAATTGGGTTTTGCCATTTTATTTTCCCAACTGATATCTGGGTATTTTTGGATGTTTGTGTTCCATGAATCAATTCCTCCTCATCAGCTAAAACCTGTACAATTGGTCATTTATATAGAATCATAGAATACTAGAACTGGAAGGGACCTCGAGAGATCATCAAGTCCAGTCTGCTGCCCTCATGGCAGGACCAAGCACCATTCTAGTTCATCCCTGATAGATGTCCATCCAACCTGCTCTTAAATATCTCCAGTGATGGAGATTCCACAATTTCAGTAGGCAATTTATTCCTGTGTTTAACCATCCTGACAGGAAGTTTTTTCTAATATCCAACATAAACTTCCCTTGTTGCAATTTAAGCCCATTGCTTCTTGTCCTATCATCAGAGGCCAAGCAGAATAATTTTTGTCCATCCTCCTTGTAACATTCTTTTAGATACTTGAAAACTGCTATCGTGTCCCCTCTCAGTCTTTTCTTTTCTAGACTAAACAAGCCCAATTCTTTCAGTCTTCCCTCATAACTCATGTTTTCTAGACCTTTAATCATTTTTGTTGCTCTTCTCTGGACCTCTCAAATTTCTCCACATCTTTCTTGAAATGTGGTGCCCAGAACCAGATACAATACTCCAACTGAGGTCTAATCAGCGCAGAGTAGAGTGGAAGAATGACTTCTCATGTCTTGCTCACAGCACTCCTGTTAATGCATCCAAGAATCATGTTTGCTTTTTTTGCAACAGCATCACACTGTTGACTCATTTAGCTTGTGGTCCACTATGACCCCTAAATCCCTTTTAGCAGTACTCTTTCCTAGACAATCACTTCCCATTCTGTATGTGTGAAACTGATTGTTCCTTCCTAGGTGGAATACTTTGAATTTGTCCTTATTAAATTTCATCCTATTTACCTCAGACCATTTCTCTAGTTTGTCCAGATCGTGCTGAATTTTGACCCTATCCTCCAAAGAACTTGCAATCCCTCCCAGTTTGGTATAATCTGCAAACTTAATAATCGTACTCTCTATGCCATCGTCCAAATCGTAGATGAAGATATTGAACAGAAACAGTCCCAAAACAGACCCCTGCGGAACCCCACTTTTTGTGCCATTTCAGCATGATTGTGAACCATTAATAACTGCTCTCTGAGACAGTTATTCACCAGTTATGCACCCACCTTATAGTAGCCCCTTCTAAGTTGTATTTCCCTAGTTTATTGATAAGAAGGTCATGCAAGACCATATCAACTGCCTTACTAAAGTCGAGGTATACCACATCCACTGCTTCTCCCTTATCCACAAGGCTTGATATCCTATCAAAGAAAGTTATCAGATTGCTTTGACATGATTTGTTCTTTACAAATCCATGCTGGCTGTTTCCTATCACATTATCTTCCAGATGTTTGCAGATGAATTCCTTAATTACTTGCTCCATTATCTTCCCTGGCACAGAAGTTAAACTGGTAGGTAGTCTCCCGGGGGTGTTCTTATATTCCTTTTTATAGATGGGCACTATATTTGCCCTTTTCTAGTCTTCTGGAATCAAGACATCAGAACTGGATTACTGTGGATTCCCTGAAACAGGGTATTTATTGGTTGCAGATTTATCTGGTGTAAAAGGATCACTACATCAGGGTCCACATTTTTTGGTACAGTAGGTGCTGCAATACTTGTTCTGCGTTAATGCCATGGAATTTGAAGGTTGAGGCAAAACATTGTCTGGTTCCAACAGATTCCATGTAACGTTGCCAGCTCATGATTTTATTGTGAATCAGATGATATTTTAGTGTGTCTTCTTGAAGTCCCAACTCTTTGTATTATGTGATTAAGTAAGAATTATTTAAAGGTTTCCGGCCCTTATAATTAAGGAGATCTTTTTTTAAAATGTGAACTTTAAAGCCTCAAAATTCAAAATATTTAAAAAGAACCCAACTTTTTTTAACCTCATAGTTTTTAAGACAATTTGATGGGATTTTTATTTGGTGTGGGATTTTGTTTGTTTGTTTCAATGCTTGGTTTTCAATGCGTGATGGTTCAGAATGTTTCAGTGCAGTAGGATGGTTAGACTTGAACTGTACATTGGCATGAAGAAGATAGGGACTTGATCTTTTCAGAAGGGTCCAGGTTCAGGAAGCCAGTGTTTGTGGTGCTCATGTTCTGGGTTGCATTGGGGGCTTGATGCAGTAGGAACATCTGGAGTTCTTTACTTAGGTGCCTGAATTTGCAGGTTGGTGTTAAAATTTGGCAGGATCCAATCATTTTTAGCAAGATCCAACTTTTACTTTGATTGCCTTTAGCACTTCATGTCCTCCTACCTTCTCCTACAAGTCTTACTCCCTTACCCAGCACCACCTCATTATTTTCCTTTGAGCCCCTTCAGCATTCTCCTACTTCATTCCCCCAGTCACTTCAAATAAGTTATTCTTGATTCTCTACACACATTCCCTGACTCCCACCCCCAGGGTCTGTCCTTGCCTCAGTGTTTCTTCAACTCTCCAACATTCACTCTTACCCCATTAATTTCCCTTAACACCTGTCTCCAACTCTCCTCTAACTCCTCTTTAAGTCTCCTTTATTTGACTTTGCATAGCTGATCCTGCTCTGTTTAAGTTTCCCCTAATCCTCTCTTTCCTGCCTCTGCGCTTCTATCACCATCTGTACTCCTTAACCTTTCCTACACTATCTTCTGCACTCAGCATCTCCCCTGTTTTCCTTCCTTCTCTCTCTACTCTGGCTTACCTTCTGTCCCAAAGATCCTTCTTTAATCCCGAAGATTGAGTCCTCCACTCTTTGATTCTTCCACACACTGCTATTCCCACAGGTCGCATTTTCCAAACATCCTCTGATCACAATCTTCTGTAAAACTCCTTAATATGCTCCCAAACTTCCAGTTGTATAACCTACCTGATACACACACACACCCCCGACACAAACTTCTAGAGCTCTTGTGTCCTTTTGTCTGTTTTCCCCTCATTCACTTTCTTGCCATTCTGAACAATCACTTTTAAGCCTCTCTGATTTTGTTAAAATAACGCCTTAAACATTCACTTATCTCACTGGGCTGCCAGGATGTTATGAATATTTTATAAACTCTCCCTCCTTTTATAGATGGGGATGGTTGGGAAATAAGACTCAGACTTGCCTAAGGCCATTCTAATTCTGTTTGATTATTTCAGACTGTCTCCCCCTTAAGCCATGATGTGTTCCTTTCCATAAATACATGTGTATTGCTTTCCTTAGTTCTTGAACCTGTACCATATTCTTTTGCCTCTCTTTACTCCTTCTTGCACCTCTCTTGTTCCCAGTCTTTCAGCTTTTTGTACTGTCATTCTTTCACTTCTCTGAAATCATGAATTGTTACCCACAGCTCCCACATTCCTGCCTCCCGGCTTCAGACACCAGCAGGGAGATTTTGCCTCTCCACCTTTGGGAAAGGATGACTCTGTAGGAAGATTTGTCCCTCTGCTGCCATTCTGTCATTTCTTTTACTGTCAGTCAGGTAGGACTGCGGTAGCTCCATCTATGGACTGAAGGCAGGAGGCCCCAGAGTTTCCTCAGCCAGTTTCTCCTGATGCTTTCATTTCAGGCTCTGCCCTGGTGTGTCATCACTCGTGCTCCAAGGAGGAGTAAGAGCTCTGGAGAAGCAGAGTGCCCCCAAATTAGAGAGAGGAGGGAGAATTCTTCCTCTGGTCTTCTCTACTTTAGCCTCTGTTCCAGAAGAGGCCATCTCAAATGTTGTTTTTTTTCCATCACACAGACTCATGACACACTACTCATTCCTCTTACTCCAGTAGATTGCTTTGAGATTACACTATTTGATTTTTATCACATCCTAAGAACCAATTTCAAACCATCATTCCTATCCTATAATTTGATTTCTTCTCCTTTTTCTTATTCCATTAGACAGCAGTTTGTCATACTTTTATTTGGCTCTCTCTACCCTATGAAAACACCTCTTCAAGAATCTGACTGGCACAATCACTAGTTCCAAGTCACTATTATCCATCCTTGCCAGCATCTCTCTCACTTATTTCCTCTGTGAGAGCCCATTTGCTTTTTTCTCTATTATTGACTTCCTCACAACCTACTATTGACTCATTCTCTTATTGTGCAGGTAGCCAAATCACTTGAACTCTGTATTCTAAAGCAGGTAGCAGGCCCTGGCTTGTCCCTTCTCCTTTTTCTCTCCAGTAGTTTGAGAGTGCTAGCAGACAAGCTAAAAATCTGTCTTTTCTTGGTCGCCATATGACAGCACAAAACTGATTACTATCACTCATTGCTTTTTCATTCAGAGCTGTATGTCATCCACAGCATGTTCACCCCATAGCTTCCAGATATGCATAGGCAACAGGAAAAACATTGTGACACAAGGATAGCTGGCTCCATCTGCATTAACATAGTGTCATCTAGGACACAGTCATCATTAGGGATAGGGTGACCATTTTTCCATGTACTGAACACAGGAACACCTGGTAAAATTGCTTGAATACAAGTAAGTTAAACAGCAAGCATTCAGAATTATAATAAAACATTCAAGTTAACATCAAGTTGACTGAGCCTCTGATAAAAGGAATACAGCTGCACTGTATTTCTTTTATTTACCTTCTTATCTTTAGGGTTCACATGAGGAGGAGTGACACAACACTCCTATGCTGCCACTCACACACGGGGAAAGGTGACACACACACACTTCCATTTATCTCTGACCTGGAGGGCTGTGACCAACTGACCCAACCCTCTCTGCCCTGTGCTCCCTACCCTCCATGTCTGGCTGGGCTTCTGGTGCTGCATCTTCCTGAGGCAATATGGAGGGGGGGGAGGCACATGGGGTCACATGCCCTCCTCAGATTTCAGTCAGGGTCACACAAGAATGTGGCTAGCAGCAGCTTTCTGCATTATGCAGGAGGGAAGGGATAGGGGATGCTTCCAGTCACAGGGGGTGGGAAGAGATGATCTGGTCCTTGTGTTTGCAGAACTCATCTTCTCTCCCCACCCTTCCCTATAGCTGGAAGCAGCTTGTCCCTTCCTGCCTTCACAGAGCTGAAAGGCAGCTAACATCTCCAGCCTGCTGCTGGCTACTGACATAACCCAGCTGCCTCCTGTCTCCTGGTACAGTGTGGGCAGGAAGAGAAACCTTAAGGCTGCATAGTCCACCAGTGCCCAGGGAATCTGACTTCTGGGGCTCCTCCTGGCCAGTGCCCTAGGCCAGAGGGTTTGGGCTTTCTCAGGGCTCTGGCCCAGCCAGTAGGGGGAGGAAGGACAGGACATTGGTGAGCTGAGCACTCAGACCAGGGGCTTGTTCTCTACACAGTGCTGGGAGTTGGATGAGCCCCTCTGGGTGGTTGAAAGGTCATAGCCGAGAGAGGACAGCAACAGGGGGAAGCACATAAAGGGTTGATAGGTGGGCAGCAGATATGACACATTACTTAGCCACTGCATGTCGCCTGCCTACACACACTGGTCTCCACAGCTCATAGCACTTAGCCTTAACCAGCCAGTGCCAGCCAGAAATGGGACAGGGGCAGGGCCCTTCTGACCATCAATTGGCACACAACGAGGGCTGCACTGATGACCCAACAGAAGGAGCAGCCGGCCACACACATGCTGCACCTTCACCCCACTACCAGCTTGCATATCCACTTTCACATTGGCCATCGGACCCTCCGCTGATGGGCAGGCAGCTGGTAAGCAGGGATCTGGCCAGCAGTAGGACCTACCAGCACTGATGGGGTGGGGGGCAGGAAATATACAACAAATTGCCCATTTTTTAAGAGGGGGAGGGATAGTTCAATGGTTTGAGCATTGGCCTACTAAACCCACAGTTGTGAGTTCAATTCTTAAGGGGGCCATTTAGGGATCTGTAGCAAATCTGTCAAGGATGGTACTTGGTCCTGCTATGAGGGCAAGGGACTGAACTCAATGACCTCTCAAGGTCCCTTCCAGCTCTATGAGATAGGTATGTATCATTATATGGGACTGTCCCTTTATAAGGAACATCTGGTCACTCTAATTAGAGATCATGGAAATTCATGGGCATAGAAAGTATGCATAGTCTAAGGATTTAGCATAGCCAGTTAATTGCCTCCAGATTTTACCAATTTATGCAATATCTAAGCCCTCATTTAAAAAAAAACAAAAACTAATCCAGGTAGGGAAGATAGTCTTGACAGAGTTAGCTGCAGACAAGTTCTTAGCAAGACAAGAGCTTATCATTGTATATAATAGTATTATGTATACAATCAAGGTTGTTCATAATGTTTTTTAAAACAGACCTTGCTTTGTAAAATCTTTGGATCAGGAACTGTATATATACAATATGCAATATCTAGCACAATGAGGCACCCATTCTGATCAGGGTCTTTGGCCGCTACCATGATTTAAATAATAATGAATTTGTGTACACTTTTGCAGATGCCTATATTTTGTCTGTTAACATAAATATGCATGCAAATTACTAACTTCCAAATAAAATTGCAAAAAAAGTTACCAGTGAAGCTATACAAATTTAAGATATACAAGCTTTTTTTAAAAATTTACCTGAAGGAGGACCTGTGTAGATCAAAACGTCTTTCACCAATAGAAGAGATTACTGTACCTATTTGTCCATATTATATCTTTCTTGTTCAGTATTCATTAAAGAAATGTTTGCTTACTGCTGCAGATAGTATAGTTTAGTGTTTACATGTGTAGTTGATCACCAGGCACAATTTATTACTTCAGATGTTTGCAGAATTTATTAATCAGGTTGTGTAATTTCCCTTTATTTAGTTGCTTGCTACAGTTGTTGCCTTCTGACCTGGTGCAGATAGATGTGCATATTTTACCAGCCTTTAAGTGTATGTTACTAGTGAAGTTGCACTCAGCTGCTTAAGGTTAAGTGTTTAGGACAAGAGTGAGTTTTAATTTTGATATGTTTAGTATACTCCAGATGGTATGGACACACACACACACACACACACACACACACACACACTCACCACCTATAATTGTGCTTATCCCATTTCATACAGTCGGATTCAAAATTCAGTTAAAATCATTGGAAGTCTTGCCTTTGACTTAATGTTTTGGTGGCACATGTGCGGCCCATGGCTCATGTGGGCTCTAAAGGGCTGAATTGAACTGAGATCTCCACAGGTGAAAGGCAAGTGTCCTAATTTGCAGTCCTCTATTCTGTCTTTTTTGCCAGTCCATCCTTTCAACTTTCATATTTTTCACAGAAGTCATTTTGCACAAATTGAGAATGGACAGAACCAATTTTAAAGTTTGATGTTAGCTTTTTCATGTGAATAAGGGTAGTGTAAAATAGAAGGTTATAAAACAAATTAATTATTCCAAGAAAAATTACAAGTGCCAGCACATACTTAAATTACTCTCTAGAACATCACAGGAAAAGAAAGTCACTATTTATTTATTTCTTAATAGGAAAATCATTAAGTGGAAATGTGCCAGTTTCAAAGAATCTTATGATTATTGTCAACATTGTGACTGGGGATGTTACAATGCATTTACATGGGGAAGAGGGAATGCTCCCTGCAAGCACCAGCCCCCATCTGCCCCTCCAACTCACTGCACTGCTGCCCATGTATCTGAGGCAGCAACATGGTGCGGGAGCTGTCGGCTCTGCAGGAGCTGATGCTCAGAGGGAGGCAGCTCCACCCTGTGCTGCTGCTTCTGTGGGAGGCAGAGGGGGAGAGGGGCAGGCAGCTCCACTCACACCAGTTCCCATCTCTTCCCTCCCCCTTCAGCAGGGGATGGAGGTTTCACATAACCATGAACATACAGTTCATGAACATACACTTAACCATACACGCTCATATCCCTAATTGCAACAAACCCAACTCTGTCCACACATCTATCCTAGTAACACCATCACAGAACCTAACAACATCAGCTACACCATCAAAGGCTCCATTCATATGCCCATCTACCAATGTAATATATGCCATCCTGTGCCAACAATGCCCCTCTGCCATGTACATCGGATAAACTGGAATGTCTCCTCGCAAAAGAATAGATGAACATAAATCAGCCAATAAGAACAGCAACATTCAAAAGCCAGTTAGGGGAGCACTTTAACCTCCCTGGACACACAGTTTTGGACTTGAACGTTATCAGGCAAAAAACCTTCAAAAATAGACTGCAGAGAGAAACTGCTGAGCTGAAATTCATATGCAAATTTGACACCCTGAACCAAGGTCTAATTAGACATGTGGAATGGTTCTCGCATTACAATAGATAATTTCCCGTTGGGGTACTCTCGCATTCTCACCACTGTTGGAGGTGAGCCACATCCACTGATTTAATTAACATTGATGTCACACTCCCATTTCTCTCTTTCTCTCTTCAGCATCTGAGGAAGTGAGTGATAGCTCATGAAAGATTATGCCCTAATAAATGTGTTAGTCTTTAAAGTGCCACCAGTCTCCTTGTTGTGTTTGCTGAAACAGACTAAGATGGCTACCTCTCTCAAACCTGTCAACATGATTGTGATTTATAAGCTACAGCACTTATGATCACTTATTTTGTTCATAGTGTGATGATCTAGTGATTTAACTACATTGTTAAGTAACCATGCTATATATGTATGGACCTCAACTAAAGGTATTTATAGTGTCTTATGTGGTTGGTAAGTTTGAATGAATTTTAGGGTACTCAGCACTTTATGGCATCTGGTCCTCAGTGACAGCTGAAAGTCAAAGAATCTACAAATAGATTTTGTGTGTGTTGAAATAATTGTGTAAGAAGAACCTTTAATTCCAAGAATAGCACATAATAGATTATCACAATATGGTTACTTCTCTCAGTTAACATCTAGTAGGTTTCCCTCACACTGGTGTATATCATAAGCTGTGACATTGAAATGAATGGAGTTAAGTGATTGTAAAACTGGTGTAGGGGGAATCAACCCTTGGGAGCTTTTGGTGTGTGGCACTAGGGTCCACGTGGACAGTTAGTGCATGGCACTCTAGTGCACTATAGCTTCACATCTCAGCTTTCTGTCCACTAATAAACCCCTTGTTAAATATGATGGGATACATTCTGTTCTCTGTTATGCTGGTGCCTGTTCAATTGAGTTACTCCAGCTATATAGGGAAGGAGAATTTGAATCTGTCAATTAAATCAATGTTGACAAATGGATCATTCCTCTGGGGCAGGGAGGAATTTTATTTGTCTGAAGTTTGCTCACAGAAAAACAAAACCTTTTGTTTGGTAGACATGCTTTTGTGGTTACTTCTTTTCCAAAACCTACCAGGGTAAACAAAAAATTTGAAAGGAGGTAGTAGTAATGTGTTAAGTTTTCTAAAGATGATGTTGGATATAAAATTTTTTCAGAGAATCAATATTCATCTCTTGCTAGTCAGTGATAAAACTGCTAATTTTTTTGAAGACAGTTGCTGTTTATCTTTCCCTAAGCCATGACTTGAAATCTGTAAGGGTACATCTACATTGTGGTGCTATTTCAGGATACCTTCGTTATCCCAAAATAGTGTATTCCGCATCTTGACAGTACGCCCTTAATTTTGAAATATCTTTTAAAACAATGGGCGTGCTATTCCAATGTCCCTGTAAACCTTGTTCCACAAGGATTAAGGGACATTTCAGAATAGTGGTTTATTTTGAAATTTGGTGCTGTGTAGAAAGCACCAAATTACAAAATAAGCCATTTTGAAATACACTTGAAATAATTACGTAGCTTATTTCGAGCTAAGGGTGCAAGTGTAGACACACCCTAAGTGACAATTTGAGGTTATATTATATGCTATTAGTGTAAGTGGCTTATTCCTGATTTTGCATGTAAATTTGCTTTATTTTTACTGGTGTACATTCCAAATAGCATCACTCATAGGAAGTAAGGGTGCAAGGGGTGCTGCAGCACATCCAGGTTTTGCATCTGGTTTCCCCACACCCAGGGACCATCCCTGCTGCTGACCCACCACCAGCCCTCCCAGCCCTGGGTCCCACCATCCTTGCCATTCCCTGGGGTCCCACTGCCTCCAGTAAGGGTGCCATTTTGTGAGGGCAGAGGAGGCTGCAACTGTGTGTACAGGATCCTGTGACTGAGCTCTTCTTCCCATTCCCCTATCAGGGAGAGAGGGGAAAGTGCACAGCTTGCATGCATTCCTCTCACTCCTGGCTGCTGAGGGGAGTGGGCAGAGGAGGAATTCACACAAAGGGTCTGGCAAATCTGCCCAAGGGTCTGACAAATTTGTTGGCCGCTCTGGGAGGGCGCAGCTCTGCACCCCTACCCTAAAAATGATTCCAGTGCCACTGGCACCAATGAATTCTTCACCCTCCCAGGAGAAGCTCCAGGAAGAATACGATCATGTGCAGTATGGGAACAGGGAGCTGTCTGCTCCTTTCTGTGCCTGGAGATGAGCTGTTTATTGTGGAGAGGAGCACAGCATGACTCCAGAGAGGATAGCCTTGCTGGGGCCATCCTGCAATTGGAAACTGCCTTTCTGGCTTCACCCACCAGACAGCCTGGGGTCTCTGTGGCAGAGGGGGGGCCATGTCTCCTCACTACAGGCGGGCTCATGCTTTTAGCTCTGAAGATTCTGGGTTCAGACTCCACACTTGGCCGGGGAGTGTTTGATTGTATTTGCACTCCTTGAATGCCAGGATGCCATTGTGTCCAGGCTCTGTCTGGAAAGCCACTTGTGTGCAATAGGGTTCATAGTTTTTTTGTTCACGTTCCCATTTCGGAAAAAAATGGACTGGAGAAGGACAGCTATTTCAAATCTTCAGAATGAAGAACAAGAAAAGGATTAACTAGTTACTCTGACTTCAGTAACTGGTAGAATTGTGCAGTGAGTAATAAGGAAACCTGCAGTTCATAATGAAAGGTGAGGAAAGGCGCCAAGAGAAGGCATTTGAATTCATGAAACAGATTATGTAAGATCAACATGGTAAAAATCTTCTGAAGCCATTTCAGGTTTGGGAGATTAAGAAAATATAACAAGTGTAATTTTATTGGATTTGAGTAGGCCAGAGAGTGGTTGATTCCTTGAACACTGTACGGGATCCAGAAGATTTATAGTTTCCATGTTTAGGGTCACTGGCAGAGACTCAAACCGCTATGTTTTCATTTTGGAGGGAGAAGTCTTTCTTATCTACAATTATACAGCTCCTGGTCATCTGTATTCCTTTAGTAGTTAAATTATCTTTAAAAGTTAGATGGGTTTGTCAGTAATTGATAGCCACTGTGGACTACTAATGGTTTGGCGCACTACCAGAATAACCATGTCATTAAACTTTAATCAGCCCACAATAATTTAGTGACAGTAAAAGAGCACATTGAGGTCAGGCATCAGCTTTCAGTCTGGACAGCTGGAGCTTGGCTCTGCTAGTGGACCTAGAGATAATTCAGAGATTATTTTAAAGAAGTATCTTGTTACATCCTGGTGTTAGTTTCTGAAAGTATGTAGTTTTGTGTAGTTTGGATCTCACATAAAGTATTGTTTAATTATATTGATATTAGCTTCTTATACTGATTACATTTCCTAATGTAACAGGATATTATTTGCTTTTCCTAAATTCACTGAGGTTTTGTCTCTTCTTTCATTTAGGTGAAATAAATTTAGTCTGCCTTATTGTGGAAAAAGAACGATAGCAATAGCTCTGTCATGTTGCTAATAAACCTTCAAGTGTAATTGGTCACCTTTTTGTTCTTGATAATAGCATGTGTGCAGAGAGGACTCTAGTTATAAAACAGGAATAAAGATACATGCATGTATTAACTCTGTGAATAAAATACATTTAATTTAAAATATTATGATTTGATGCTTCTATACAAATTAGTTTTAAATGAAAGCTGGCAAACTTTCAAATAACATTAATCATCTGAAGAAGTGGGCTGTGCCCACGAAAGCTCATGAAACCATCTACATGTTTTGTTAGTCTTTAAAGTGCTACCAGACTATTTGTTGTTTTTTAAGTTTTTTGTGCTACAGACTAACTCGGCTCCCCCTCCGAAATTAATGATGTGTGTTTTCTCTTCACTGCTTATTGAAGCTGGAACAAGTTATTCTCATAACTTTTAAGAAAATAACTGTTTGTAACTTGAGAGCAGTTCAAGCCTGGTTTTTAATGTTATCTTTGGGCACAGATCCATGAAATAAACATAAATTGCCAAAGGAAAGGCAAGTAAACATATACTTTTGCTTTGACAGGCATGTTCCCAATGTTCTTTTTCTTGCATTTACACTGGATAGGTAGACCTAACGGGGGCTTTCCAAAAGCAAACAGCCAGTTGACTTTCAGCAGGGCATAATTGAACCAATGCTGAACAACTTTCAAAAGTTTGCTCTGTCTTATATTTTCTTGGTAGCCAACTAATCACGTTTCTCACTTGATAATTCAATACACCTGTATGTTTCACCTGAAGGTCACTGCTTTGTCAAGCCGAGACTTAAACACCTCCAGGGATGGAGATTCCACCACCTCCCTAGGTAACCCATTCCAGTGCTTCACCACCCTCCTAGTGAAATAGTTTTTCCTAATATCCAACCTAGACCGCCCCCACTGTAACTTGAGACCATTGCTCCTTGTTCTGCCATCTGTCACTACTGTGAACAGCCTTTTTCCATCCTCTTTGGAACCTCCCTTCAGGAAGTCGAAGGCTGCTATCCAATCATAGACTCATAGACTCATAGACTTTAAGGTCAGAAGGGACCATTATGATCATCTAGTCTGACCCCCTGCACAATGCAGGCCACAGAATCTCACCCACCCTCTCCTAGAATAATCCTCTCACCTATATCTCAGATATTGAAGCCTTCAAATAGTTTGAAGACCCCAAGATGCAGAGAATCCTCCAGCTGTGATCTGTACCCCATGCTACAGAGGAAGGCGAAAAACTCCAGGGCCTCTGCCAATCTACCCTGGAGGAAAATTCCTTCCCGACCCCAAATATGGCGATCAGTTAAACCCTGAGCATGTGGGCAAGACTCACCAGCCAGACACCCAGAAAGTTCTCTATAGTAACTCCTATCATCCCTCCATTGACCTATTTACCACTGATAATGAATGGTCAATTAGTTACCAAGATCATGTTATCTCATCAAACCATCCCCTTCATAAACCCATCTAGTTTAATCTTGAAGCCAGATAGATCTTTTGCCCCACTACTTCCCTTGGAAGGCCATTCCAGAACCTCACTCCTCTAATGGTTAGAAACCTTCGTCTAATCTCAAGTCTAAACTTCCTACTAGCCAGCTTATATCCATTTGTTCTTGTGTCCACATTGGTATTAAGCTTAAATAATTCCTCTCCTCCCTGGTATTTATCCTCTAATATATTTAAAGAGTGCAATCATGTCCCCTCAGCCTTCTTTTGGTTAAGGTAAACAAGCCAAGCTCCTTGAGTCTCCTTTCATAAGACAGGTTTTCCATTCCTCGGATCATCCTAGTGGCCCTTCTTTGTACCTGTTCTAGTTTGAATTCATCCTTCTTAAACATGGGAGACCAGAACTGCACACAGTATTCCAAATGGGGTCTCACCAATGCCTTGTATAATGGCACTAACACCTCCTTATCCCTACTGGAAATACTCGCCTAATACATCCCAAGACTGTATTAGCCTTTTCACGGCCATGTCACAATGGCGGCTCATAGTCATCCTATAATCAACCAGGACTCGAGGTCCTTCTCCTCCTCCGTTACTTCCAACTGATGTGTCCCCAGCTTATAACTAAAATTCTTGTTATTAATCCCTAAATGCATAACCTTACACTTCTCTCTATTAAATTTCATCCTATTGCTATCACTCCAATTTACAAGGTCATCCAGATCTTCCTGTATGATATCCCGATCCTTTCTGAATTGGCAATACCTCCCAACTTTGTGTCATCCGCAAATTTTATCAGGACACTTTCCCTTTTGGTGCCAAGGTCAGCAATAAAAGATTAAATAAAATTGGCCCCAAAACTGATCCCTGAGGAACTCCGCTAGTAACCTTCCTCCAACCTGACAGTTCACCTTTCAATATGACCCGCTGTAGTCTCCCTTTAACCAGTTGCTTATCCACCTCTCAACTTTCATATTAATCCCTATTTTTCCAATTTAACCAATAATTCCCATGTGGTACTGTATCAAATGCCTTACTAAAGTCGAGGTAGATTAGATCGACTGCATTTCCTTTATCTAAAAATCTGTTACTTTCTCAAAAAGGAGATCAGGTTGGTTTGGCACGATCTACCTTTGTAAAACCATGTTGTAATTTGTCCCAATTGCCATTAGCCTCAATGTCTCTAACTACTTTCTCCTTCAAAATTTTTTCCAAGATCTTGCATACTACAGATGTCAAACTAACAGGCCTATAGTTACCCGGGTCGCTTTTTTCCCCTCAATCCCCCCCTCACTCTTCTCTTCTGCAGACTAAACAAACCCAAATCCCTCAGTCTTTCCTCATAGGTCATGTGCTCCAGCCCCCTAATCATTTTGGTTGCCTTCCGTTGGACCCTCTCCAATGTGTCCACATCCTTTCTATAGTGGGGGGGCCCAGAACCGAACACAATATTCCAGATGTGGCCTCACTAGAGCCGAAAAAAGGGGAATAATCACTTCTCTGGATCTGCTGGCAACAGGGCTGCCTGAGCCATTTTGGCGCCCCAAGCCCTAAGCGGGCGGCGCCGCCCCGGGCGCACGGCGCATGCGCTGCCCAGCCACCACTGCTGGCGCGCAGCCCGGGGCCGCCCAGGCGGGCCATGCCTGGCCGTGCAGGGCCCCGCGGCCGCGGGGGGAAGGGTACTGTGGGGGTTAACGTGGCTCCCTCCCCGAGCGGCCACTGCAGCCCGCCGGGAGCCGGGCGCGTGGCGCCTGATGGCAGCTATAAGGGGCACCGCACGTCCCTTACAACTGCCATCAGGCGCCCCCCATCGGTTGGCGCCCTGGGCAGCTGCCTGGCTCACCCACCCCTTAGTCCAGCCCTGGCTGGCAATGCTCCTCCTAATGCACCCTAATATGCCATTAGCCTTCTTGGCTACAAGGGCACACTGTTGACTCATATCCAGCTTCTCATCCACTGTAATCCCCAAGTCCTTTTCTGCTGAACTACTACTTAGCCATTCGGTCCCCAGCCTGTAACACTGCTTGTGAGTCTTCTGTCCCAAGTGCAGGACTCTGCACTTGTCCTTGTTGAACCTCATCAGATTTCTTTTGGCCCAATCCTCTAATCTGTCCAGGTCACTCTGGACCCTATCCCTCCCTCCAGCGTATTTACCTCTACCCCTAGCTTAGTGGAGGAGAGTTCAATCTCATCCAGGTCAATAATAAAGATGTTGAACAAAACCAGTCCAAGAACCAATCCTTGGGGCACTCCGTTAGAAATCGACCACCAACCTGACATCGAGCCGTTGATCACTACCTGTTGGGCCCGACAGTCTAGCCAGCTTTCTATCCATCTTATAGATATAGTACATTTATCCAATCCATGCTCCCTTAACTTGCTGGCAAGAATATTGTGGGAAACTGTATCAAAAGCTTTGCTAAAGTCAAGGTATATCACATCCACTGACTTCCCCATATCCACAGAGCCAGTTACCTCATCATAGAAGCTAATCAGATTGGTCAGGCACGACTTGCCCTTGGTGAATCCATGTTGACTATTCCTGATCACTTTCCCCTCTTCCAAGTGCTTCAAAATGGATTCCTTGAGGATCCCCTCCACGATTTTTCCGGGGACTGAGGTAAGGCTGACCGGTCTGTAGTTCCCTGGATCGTCCTTCTTCCCTTTTTTGAAGATGGGCACTACATTTGCCTTTTTCCAGTCATCCGGGATCTCTCCTGATCTCCATAAGTTTTCAAAGATAATGGCCAAAGGCTCCGCAATGATATTTGCCAACTCCCTCAGTACCCTTGGATGCATTAAATCCGGGCCCATGGATTTGTGTATGTTTAGCTTTTCTAAATAGTTCCTAACTTGTTCTTTCCCCACCAAGGGCTGTCCACCTCTTTCCCATACTGCGTTGCCTAGTGCATTTGTCTGTAGTGTAAGACTGGTTCAATCTGTTTCTCCCCACTGTTTCAATGATAGAGTTAAGGAAAGGCTCCATAAGAGGTCTTTTTTGTATGTAAATTTACTCTAGTGGATGCTGGAATCTCTTGTGGCTGGTTTGTGCTTTGGGCTAAGAGCTGAAATCACTAGGTTTGGGCCAGAGCCAAATCTACCACAAGCCAGCAGTGATGGAGAGGTGTAAGGAACAGCCAGCAGAGCGGCAGCAGCGAGGGGGGACTGATGGAGAGGTGTGAGGAGCAGCCAGCAAAGTGGCGGCCAGCAGAGCGGCACCAGAGAGCAGCAAGCAGGTAGATAGCGAGTGACCAGTGGAGTGGGAGATGTGTCTCTTACCCCCCCACACACACACACACTCAGGATGGGAGGTGGACTCTGCAGATCACCTCTGAACTCTGGTCTGCCCTGACCAAGGGCAGCGACTGTGAGTGGGATGCAGAGAAGGGTTGGGCATGTGAAGGGAACATTTACATTACTGAACTTGAGGGATTGAGAGAAAAAGGACATTGCCCAACATATTTGAGCTGGGCCGTTTACTCGTGATTTTGGTTATGAACTTTGTTTTCCCAAATCAATACCATGTTACTTCTCTCCCCTTTTATTAAAAGTATCTTTTCCACACTCAGACTCTGTGCTTGTGAGCAGGGAAGCAATGCCTCCCAAAGACGCCAAGGGGTGTTGTGTGAATTTCCCAGGTTACTGGGTGGGGGCTTGAGCCAGTTCTATGATGGATGGATGGATGGAGAGGAACCCCTAGATATTGAACCCAGCTCTGGCTGCTGGTGGTGCTACCTGATTATAATAACATCTTAGTAGCTACTAGCTACTGTCAGTCAGGTGGAGTCCCTAAAGCAGTGGAAAACCCCCTTCCATCACAGTGATGGATCTTAATAGCATCCATAGTGCAGACATGGCTTCTATTCTATGTCTGCAGAATTAGCACATGTGCAATCAAATGCTTGTATTAAACTGCATTTAAAAGTGACAGGAGTACCTGGACAAATGGCTCAATTTATACTCAAACATGGGTTTTGACATTTTAAAAAGGTCAGTAAATTTGTTAACAGCAAGATTCTGTTGCACATTATTGGCACAACGTGACTTCTAATGAAGTGTGGGATAATATAATATGGACTCCCCTTGTAATGAAAACACTTTCACACCAAGTATGTGCACGAAAAGGGAGCTAAAGAGGGGATAGGTACTTATAAAATTGCTCACCCTTTTTAGCATTCTGATCGGAGGAAGACTCTCAAGCTAGCAAGTCAAAATCATTAGCCAGTTCTTTGACTGTTTCAGACTTATGTATGATGTCATCTGTTAATGTTTTATTGTAACTTTGCCATAAATTATTTTTTAAATTTCAGGTATGGGCATGTAAATTCATAAAAAGAAACAATTATGGAATTTTATTTAGAAATAATAAATCCCAGAAACAAAATGTGAGTTACAGTTATTGACAATGGTCTTATATAAGTTGATACATGTTTTATCATACAAAGTCTGTTATACATTTTTATTCTGGAAAAGCCTACTTGGAATTATTTCAGAATTATTGACAAAGTACTGAAGATTATAATAACATTCTCAATTCCTGTAGCAACTGCACCATTGTGGTAATTCTGCATCAGATTTTCAAAGGTACTTCGCTCCCAGAATTGAGGCCAGATTTTCAGAAGAACTCAACTCCCTTTCATTCATTTAAATTAATTGGTCAGATTACTGCTGGTAGGGAACTTTGCAAATCTCCCTGCTTCATTTTAGCTGCCTACATAGGACCCGTTGGGTACTGAGCTTGCTTGACTGATTAAGTGGAAGCCATGGAAGCATAACTTGCTTTTCAGAACAAACCAATTTTCTGGCTCTTCTCCCTCCCCTTTATTACCAAAAAATCAGGAGATGGTCATTTTAAATGTATAACAAATAGCATTTACAACTGTACTGTACATGTGAAGCAGACTGGGAAGCTAAAATAGCCTAAAAAGGCATTCTAGAGCACTGGTTCTCAAAGAGTGGTCCGCAGACCACAGAGTTGGTCGCATCCATCTTGAAGGTGGGCTGCAGGCTTGGGCCTCCCCCACCCTGCAGCAGCGAGCCTGCACTGGTGTTCCAACCCTGTGCCCTACCCCCGTGAGGTTGGAGCACCAGTGCTGGCTTCCTGCTATGGTGGGGAGGGTGAGCCTCACAGGCAGGATCTGGCTTGCAAGAGAAGGAAGCCATTCTGTTTGCTGCTTCTCCCGCTCCTCCGGGCTGGGGAAACAGCAACACAGGAAAGTGCTCACCTGGAGGCCTAAATCACAGCCAATGGGAGCAGTGGGGGGTGAAGCCTAGGAGCACTGGAAGGCATGGAGCGAAGTAGGTACCCTCTATTCTCTTCATGCCCAGAATCTCCCACCCTCAGCCTGCTCCTACACCCAACCTCCCAGCCAGACTCCCCACTCACTCCTGCAATAAGGATGTGAATGGTTAACCAGCCTCAAATGAGGCTTACCAGTTCCAGTTAACCGGTAGCAACTGCTCCTGCCCCGGGGGCCCCCAATACAGGCAGGGGTTGTTTTGACTGGCTGGCCAGAGTAGCCCCTGTCCGTGACAGGCCCAGTTAACCAATTAAATGGGATTTTACATCCCTATCCTGCACCCAACCTCCTGGCCAGATCCCCACTTCCAGTGGTCTCTTGCACCCTACCTCCCAGCTTGCACCAGACCATGAATCCCTACTCCCTCCTGCAACCATTTTGTCATCAGGGGCAGTTGGCTGGTGGTCCATGGAAAGGTCTGCATTGAGTGGGGTAGGCCATGGGCCAAAAAAGTTTGAAAACCACTGTTCTGAGCTATGCAACCTCTAGGAGATCTTTCTCTCTCACTATCAGAGGGGTAGCCATGTTAGTCTGGATCTGCAAAAGCGACAAGGAGTCCTGTAGCACCTTATAGATTAACAGATGTATTGGAGCATACGCTTTCATGGGCAAAGACCCACTTCATCAGATGCATGTGGTCTTTGCCCACAAAAGCTTATGCTCCAATACATTTGTTAGTCTATAAGGTGCTGCAGGACTCCTTGTCGCTTCTCTCTCACTGTTACCTACAAACAATATTAGCTGCACTGGGGAAAACTCTTCTGAGACTTTGATCAGTAAGAATTTAAATTTTATAAATGAGTAATTATAGAGCACTAAAAATGGACTTGAAACACTGGTTGTTCCTTAACTGAAGCAGAACTGGTGGATGCCTCTATAATTACAAGAAAATTGTACCTTGCCATTTTGAAAGGTAATCATGTATGATTTTTTTAACCATGACATAGTCCTCCTCCCTTCATTCACTATAACTGCTCTGAAATCATATAAAGATTTCTCCTGCTACATTTAGTAGTGCCTGACTAGATCATTCAGGACAGTCCTTTCATAATGAGTTGTTTTTGCATATTGTACCATTATTGGTTTAGGCACCAACACACGTTCTTGGTACCTAAACCAATAGTGAATAATTATATTAAAACTTGTGTTTTTTTATTGGAAGAATGGGTCTGATTTGTTTAAAAAAAATTAAATCAGAAACTGTGTTGCAACAAAAGTTTACTGTCAAGATCACTTGTAGCAACAAACAAACAATGACCAAAGAATCAAGAGGATTTCCAAGGCGAACCTGTTGGATTTAGAACTGATGGGCCAAATGCTCATCTGTGATTACAGCTATAGCTGTAATTTCACTGAAATCAGTGGAGCTGTGCTAGTTTATACCAGGATCAGGCCCTATCTGCATAAAATTAACCCTTAAACATAAAATGCTCCTTTTTAAAATCTGATCTGGCTGGGCTGGAGCGGGTTCTTCCTTTAATCAGTTAAACATAATGATTAACTAGTTAACCAATTAAATGGGATTTTACATCCCGATTCTGCACCCAACCTCCTGGCCAGCCAGATCCCCACCTCCAGCTGGCTCCTACAGTTGAAAATTAGTACTGAAAAAATTAGTACTGAGTACTGAAAATTATCCTGCTGCTCCAGGAAAATAAGACACTGGCATATTCAATCTCTCATCACTTGTAGAAAGACCTATGAATGGATTTGCAGGAAAATAAGAAAAAAAATCAGGGTAAATATTTTCAAATGGCTCTATATTTAAGGCAGAGTAATAATGATGTCAACATAAATCAGAGTCAGGGCATGCAAATCCAGGCTCCCTGGAATTCCATTCAATTGTAGCCTCTATTTGCTTTTAAAATGTCAGATTTGATGCCAGGGTGTTCTGAGTTAAGATCACAGTAGCCACAGCCTGTCTGTCTCCCCTGGCTTACTCAAAGTAGCTGAACAAATTGGGGAAGTGTTGCCATGTGCCTAAATGAGCATGAGATTAGGCAACTGAGAGACCATTACATATGTTAAGAGTCGGTGTCTAGGCAGAAGATAAAGAGATGTGCTAGTCTTAGATTAACCTGCCTGTCAGCTGAAAAGCTCATTTCCGAAGTCCTTTGTGATGTTAATATATTGGCAATATAAAGCAGACCACCAAGAGGAGTAGGATCTTCATGCCACTCAGCTCCAGATTCCATTTGCTTTTAAGACATCTTCTGTAAAGCTGGGAAGTGGAAAACATGGTAGTGGGTGCGCTGCTAACACCACTCCTCATAGGAGGACCTGAATAATATTTGTTTTACCACTAACTAAAAGAATGGCATCAACACCAAAGTCTTGGCTTGACAAAGCCCTGGCTGGGATGATTTAGTGAGGGCTGGTCCTGCTTTGGGCAGGAGGCTGGACTCGATGACTTCCTGAGGTCTTTTCCAGCCCCAGGATTCTATGATTCTAACACACAAAGTGCACAAACCCAAAGAAGGATGGCAATTGGTGTGAGAGATAAAGGATTACAGGACTGTTCCTGTCTTAAGGACAAGGGGCATGATCTTCCTCTCATTAAAGTCAGCAGCAGTACTTTCAATGACTTCAGTGAGTGCAGAAGCTAACCACTGGGGCTTGTCTTCTGCATCCCAATGTTTGAAGTCCTAGGATGGACTACTTCCTCCTTCAAGTGGATTATAGGTCTCAATCCCACAAATCAATCCATGGCTGTTCTCAGCTAAGGTTGCTTTTAAATATTATTCAGGCAAGCTATTTATTCTGCTGGATGGCACTGTTCAGTCATCTCCTAGTCCTGCTGTTATGGTGAAGTGAGGTTATTTTGGTTTGCAAGTGTAAGTGAAATCTGAATCAGGCCCACTCACCTAACATTTTAGAATTACTGATTTAATTTTATGTATTTGTTTAAGTCCCTCCATATTCAGCAGAACACTTAAGCATGTGCTTAGGTCCCACTGAGGTCAATGGAATATAAGCATGTTTCAAATCATATGATTAAGCATATGATTAAGTAACTTACTGAATTGGGGTCTTAAATCTGGAAAGGTTTCCATTTCATTTTAGATTAATTTGGTACTTCTCAAAACAAAAATACAAAATATTTCACATTTTTAAAGAAAAAGTCAAGTTGAAATACAAATTCAGCCATATAAAAACAGCCTTGTTAGAACAGTCAGCTGTTTAAATGGGCTAATTAAACAAAGTTAAAATTAGATTCAGCTGATCCTCTCCCCATTTCAGAGCTCCCATGGGTAATTTTATGAAACTGAGGAAGGAGCCAAGTTAGCTGTAATTATGTCTTTTATTTAAGTTATTTGAATGTTTAACCTTTTAGTACTACCACAGCTGATTGAACGGACATCTACTATGTGACCCAATTTTTTTATATGTGAAATATACGTTTACACACAAACCTCAGTCCATGGCAATGCATACACACAATTCAAATATCTCTTAAATGAATTCTCTCCAGCAAATGTACATGCAGTCATTCCTGTTATTTCTAAATATTGCGGGCTACTAGGTAACATTATAAGGACCGAACTGTGCTTATGGATAATTGCAACTCTTTCAGGGATTATTTTCTTGTTGTCAGATGTAAGGGCCTAATCCTGCATCACAGCTAATGAACTCCCATTGGCTTCAATGGGAGAAGGACCTGACCCTGTGAAAGAAGACATATCGTTGAAGAACCCCTTTATTAATTCACAAGGGCATGCACTCCATTTTTACTTGGGAGGTTGCACACAACTAAATTGAACTAGAAAGCAGGAAATAGTTTGCATATATATAAGAACAAACTTGAATTTTCAACTCAAATTAGAACTGGAAGCCAAGTATTTAGTAGTTATCTTTCATTTTGTGAATTTCAACACTTCTTGATTCTTAATGTTATTGGAAGCACAAGTGTCAAATACCACATACACAAAAGCATATTTCACATTATTTCCCAGCTCAATTTTGTAGTTCATGATGCTCAGCTAAGCAATGAGACACCTAATTTCTGGGTTTCATCATAATAAAATGCATGCGTGTGTCTGTGCATAGACACATCCCATATATTTTGATTATTTGCAGAGTTGGTAAGGGAGATACTCAGTGTGATTGCTGACTAGTAATCCATTTCTCTGGGACTCATTCTAGCAATTTCAAACAGCAGTTCTTTTAAAAAAATCTTCCAAAAGTGTGTGCTACTTTTCTCCACATTTTTTTAAACTAAAAAACATTGTCAATAATTTTTATGTAGCATAGGTTGTACGTACACTATTTTACATGGATATAATCTTACTTATTTTATTCCTCCCAGGATTATCTAAAAATGTATTTTTTTTACCTCAGGCATCCTATGTTCTTTTATGGCATACATTGTTAGGCATGGACTCATTTTTAGAATGTGAGGAATAGAAATGTCTGTTTGCAGGGTGTCTGACACCTTAGGGGGTATGTTGATTTTTAAATTTAACTTTTGAGTTTGGGGTGTTGGGGAACACACACATAGGGAGAGAGAGATCATACCCTCCCCCCAGAAACGAACAAGTTTCACATAATTTTTGCATGAACCCATATCTCCTCAGAACCAACGAAGACAGAGCAGTTTCACTCAAACTCTCTGATCCTATTGCTGAACTTGAGCCAGTTTTGGGTTGGCAGCAAAGCTTAAAGCCCACTGAGATGTATAAAGTTTGCACAGCTCTAATCACGTCCCATGCCAACCTCATTTCTTTAGCATTTCCAAATCCCACCCACCATAAGGAACTAAAAATGAAAAAGGGTAAGGAGCAGAAATGAAGCAGACAGCTGACATTCTTTAACTTTTGTCTCTTGCAATATCATGCCACTCATCCCAGAGTACTTTTTAAAAAATGGACTAAAATTACAGTTTAGTATCCTTAGCATAATTGTCCTTTTGTCTGTCACTAGAAGCAAATTCTAAACATTTGGCTTCATATGGCGTCATGAAGATTGCTGTTCTCATTAGAAAACATTTACCGAGAAGCACATTCTACAGCAAGAAAAAAAATTGCACTGTGTGGGCTTATAACATACCATAAGTACATGTAAATTACCCCATTTATCAAAAGCTCATTTATACCAGTCAGATTATAACATTAGTTTTGCTGAAGATTGAACTCAAAAATGTTTTTATTTGACTATAAGGTTATAATTTCTTTGGTTTGCCTTCTTTTGAGTGGGGATCTCAGAGCCAACTTAATGTGTCACAAAATCATATCTGCCATGTAATAGAAAGTATTTACTGCATCAAAATTTACTAATTATGGAAAAGTTTTATTAACTATATTAGGTAACCAGTTATTTTAAATACAAAAATAAAATTCAGACTGAATTTTTCACTGTTCCTAATGTACACTTGCAAATATAGATCTGAGACATTTTAAAAGGATAAATGCTGAGCATGAATCCTAAACTAATATAAGAATCCATTGAAACCATTTTCTGATTCAAAATGTATTGATCTCAAGAGCAAGAGCAGATGAAAAAAATGGGAGTGGAATATGAACAGAGATATAATAGAGAAAGAATCAGATGAAGATGTAATGTATGTATATACTCATAAATATACTGTGTATATTTGGGATTCCATATACTGCATACAAGGAACCTAACATACATACAGCAAACTCTCCTTACCATTATGCTTTTTGAAGTCTATGCTGACTTTTTTTTTAAAGTCACCAATAGTAAGAGATGCTGCCCATAAAGATGCTGAGTACCCCAACTTCCATTGACTTTGGTGGGAGTTAAGGGTACTCAGGCATATGGGCCTTCTGATTCTGTATATTCAACAAATCTCCTAGCAGGGTACCATTCACCTTTGTTCACTTTCTTGCCAACTTTACTGGATTTCAATAAGAATATTTTCTGCACTTTTGTAAAGCTTGGAAACCCATTAAGATCAGCTTACGCAGGTAGCTGTTACTTCAACAGTAATTTCAGCAGTCTTTTTAACAGTCCTTAGTTCAACTTCAGTAGCCTTTTTCTTTACTGGGACTACTTGCATGAGTAAATGCTATCTGTGTTATTAAGGGTATGCCTATGTTTTTTGTGGCCACAGGCTAAATCAGTGCTTGGAATCCTGCCAGATCTTTTCATTGTCACCTTCTATAAAGAAAATAGGAACAAAAAGTCAATCTGACTCAACGTGACTTTCCTTTTTATTTCAATTATTTGAAATTCAGTATTCAATCTGAAGAAGATTTCTCTTTGGAGCTATATTTGAAGTCATTTATTATCTATGATTTTCCTTGGAGATTAATTGATAACATAAAATTGATAATGACTACATTCATAGATCATCCAAAGCACTGTATAAAGGGTGTGTGCACATATGTGCATGTGGAGAGGGAGTGAGCATGTCACCCACCACTGAAAAGCTTCTACCCTGGGGTGGAAGACATTGGCAGTTTAACTGTACAAAGTGGCACTACTCAACAGTTCAAAACTAAGCGAGGAATGCTTCATCTAGTTGAAACTACAGGGGCGATTTAGGTAGGCAGAATGCAATTATCTTTAATAGCTTTTATTATCTGGTACAAGAAATAATCCTGTTTGTGTTCTCTAAAAACTTTAAGGTAGGTTTTGTTGTTTATACTTTGTCTGGAACTATTTTCATTATAGTCTGAGTCATGATCTGGTACTTATATGGTGGAATGTTTCAATTGGAATTGGCTAAATCAGGCTTTATTGATGGATAATGAAAAACATAGACAAGGCTTGAGAGGTAAACAACTAAATGAAGTCCCTTTCTCTATTTGTCAAAGTATACTTTAGAGCAAATGCTTTAGGAAAAGGGATTGTTGCATGGACCCTGACACCCAGTCTTGGGTTCAAGCTGTGTGCTGTAAAAATCTCCATCCAGCCTTGTGACTGGTAACTGTGAGCTGAAGTAGTTATATAACTGGGAATGCTGCAAACTCCACACAAACATGTTTTTTACTTACACTGACGGGGATTGCTGGACTCAGGGGAAGCTGGGAGAATATTCCTGTGGCAATTTGAATTTGTCTAGCTCAAAATTCTACGTAAACCAGCAAAGATCTGGTTTGCTTCCAACCCTCACAAATAAAACTAGAAGATTCAGAACATGAACTCTCTCCACAAACTAAACCCTTCGGCTGCGTCTAGAGTGGCAAGATTTTGCGCAAAAGCGGCCGCTTTTGCGCAAAAACTTGCCAGCTGTCTACACTGGCTGTGAGAATTTGCGCAAGAGTACTGACGTTCTACTGTGCGAAATCAGTGCTTCTTGCGCAAATACTCTGACGCTCCGCTCAGGAAAAAGCCCTCTTGCGCAAATGGTTTTGCGCAAAAGGGCCAGTGTAGACAGGCAGCTAAGACGTTTTGCGCAAAAGCAGGCTAAACGGAAAAAAGCCCTAGTGGACGCTTGGAGGCTCCGTGGCATAATCAGCTCCTGGACTTCCTGGTAACCTGAGCCCCCTTAAAGCATACGCAGGCTGCTGAGGTCACAAGGCAGGAGCCCTTCTCTGACCTCTGGCCAGAGCTCTGCCACGTGGCCCCTGCCATCCAGCAGACACCCCCTAGCACAATGGCAGCTCCAGGTGGGGATCAGCAACCCGCACCCCCAGCGCAGGAAGCCCCCAGGGCCAGAAAAAGAAGGGCCCCATCCTGGTCCTCGGGGGAGCTGGAGGCACTGCTAGACCTGTGGCAGGAGGAGAAGACCCTCCATGACACCCGCTCCCGGCGCTGGAACGCGGAGATCTTTGCCCGCATGGCCCAGGCGCTCGCCCAGCAGGGCCATCCAGCCCGGATCCTGGAGTAAATCCGGGCTAAAGTAAAGGAGCTGCACCTGGGCTACGTCCGGGCCAGCGAGGGCCAGGGGGCAGGAGCCAACACCTGCCCCCATTACCGACGGCTCCACGCCATCCTGGGCCAGCCAGCACTGCAGGCACCGGACGTCCCCGTGGACAGCAGCATGCACCCCTCCATCACCAGGACCACCGAGGCGGGGGAAGGAGACAGCAGCAGTGCGTCGGAGGATGAGGCCAGCACTGCCACCCTGCAGGCCCCCTCCGGCAGCCCCGATGTCTCCCGTGCATCCTCGGAGGCCGGGGAAGTATCCACCGGTGAGTGTTGCACTTTGCACTCACAAGGGGGGGGGGCAGGAGCCAGGCGCCCGGAGGGGGGAGAGGGAGAGCACGTCACTCAGGCCACGTGAGCTGCACGCTGTGTAGCATTAGGCAGTAAGCAGCACGTGCAACCACGTGCAGCCTGGTGACCGAGTGGGATGTGGCCGCGGCAGGCAGCTGCAGGGCACGCCTGGGACCGTGCTGCTCACACACATCCGGCAGGACCAGGGGGGAAGGGTGGATGCCGGCTGGAACCAGCCAGGGCCCCAGGGACTCAGGCCAGAGCCCGCACCTCCGCAAGGGTGCAGCACGCAGAACGGCACACTGTCCCATGCCTGGCTGTGAGGCACAGCCAGCTGCTCCTGGGAGAACCGCAGCATCACAGCCCTGTGAGTGTGGCCCCCACTGAGCCCCTCGCCTGCTCCCGGTGCCTTGGCTGGCTCCCCGAGGGAAGTCCCCACTGCGGCCACACATGTCCCTGGGCTACGTGTGTGAGGGCTAACGGGTGGGGAAGGGGGGGAAGCGCTCAGGCAGGCCCTAGGGCCACCTGAGTTTTGCTGCAAGGATGGTACACTCCCCAGTCACCCCTGGTTCCATCCAGGAGACATCCCACGCAATGGGGATCTGAGAGCCCAGACCACGTCTGCCAGATGTGCTCCCAGGCACTGTGTGGGGATTCATCTAGCTCCCTGTCAAACACCATTGATTAGCCCAAAGCCTCACAGCCTCCACCGGCAGGGGGAGTTCCACAGGTTAACACAACACAAGCGCCCTCCCACCCTCCACGGGGCCAGGACACAGACCGGTGGTTACAATACATGGAGGAGGACCCTACTCCAGGGGCGGTCCTGTAAGCAAACATACAACACGGGGGAGAGGGGGGGTGACCGAGTGGGCCCAAGCCACACTACTGTGGTGTCACCTGGGCTTAGGGGTGGAGGGCATGAGGTGTGGGGACAGTGGCCGGGCTGCCTGACTGACCCATCCTTTCTTCTGTTCCCTGCAGCGGGACCAAGCACAAGCCGGGGACCCTCTAGTCCTGCAGCAGCGGCAGCAGCAGCACCCCCAGCTGCCCAACCACCGAGGCGGCGGCTCTGCCACCGGGACCAGCTCCTTCGGCGCCACGTGCAGGCCGTCGAGCGCGTCGAGGCAGCCATCACTCGGCGCGTGAAGGCAGTGGTGCCAGGAGGCCGGGGGTGCCTTCCAGGCCCAGTGCGTCCGCATAGCGGATTCGATCGCCACCCTCACTGCCCATATTGGCCATGCCATCCATTATGGCATGGCCTTGCCCCATGTCCCCGCCATCCCTCCCCTAGCACTGCCCCTGCCCCCTCCTGCAATGGCCCTTCCTGCTCCTGTCCCTGCCCCTCCTGCTCCTGCAATGGCCCCTCCTGCTCCTGCCCCTGCCCCTCCTGCTCCTGCCCCTCCTGCTCCTGCTCCTGCCCACCTCCCCGTGCAGCCTGCCCCCCATGTGCAGGTCCGCCCCCGCAGGAGCGGTCGCAGGGGCCACCCCTCCCAGGAGTAGCTCCTCCCCCTCCCAGTTGAAGGTCTCCTCCCCCTCCCAGTTGAAGGTCTCCTCCCCCTCTCCCCCTTGTAAATAAAAAAATACAAGTTTTTTCTGTTCAAAACAAAACTGTGTTTGGTGTTTATTGGGAGGTAAGAGGAGGAGAGGGGAGGGGGAAGGGTAGAGGATGGGAGGGAGTTGTAAAGGGAGACCGAGGCGACCCTACTATGGGGCCTGGGTGAACATGTCCGTCAGAGCCTCCCGGATGCGCACCCCATCCTGGTGCGCCTGGCGGATGGCAGCTGTGTGGGGCTGTTCATAGCCCTGGCCCTCGGCTGCCATCTATGTGGGGAGGAAGGCCTCCCCACTCCGCTCCACAACATTGTGGAACACGCAGCACGTGGCCACTACCTCCGTGGCATTCCGCTCACCCATCTCGAGACGGGTGAGCAAGCACCGGAAGCGGGCTTCCAAGCGGCCGAAGGCGCACTCCACGTGATTGCGGGCCCAGTTGAGGTGGTCGTTGAACCGGGCCCGGTTCTGGTCCGGCCGCCCCGTGTAGGGCCGCATTAGCCAGGGCAGCAGGGGGTAGGCCGCGTCCCCGACGACACATATGGGCATAGGCACATCCCCGACAGTAAACTCCCGCCGGGGGAAGTAGGTGCCCGCCTCCAGCCTGCAAAACAGGCCGAAGTTCCGTAGTATATGGGAGTCGTGTGCCCTGCCGGACCAGCCCGCATAAACATCTAAGAAGCGGCCACGGTGGTCCACGAGGGCCTGGAGTACAATCGAGCAGTACCCCTTCCTGTTCATAAAATGGGCCGCTCGATGCTCCGGGGCCCAGACGGGGATGTGGGTTGCATCCAGGGCTCCCCCGCAGTTGGGGAACCCGAGGGCAGCGAAGCCGGCCACAGTAGCGTCCACATCGCGCAGGCGGATGACTCTTGGGAGCAGGACGTCGTTGATGGCATGGACGACCTGCAGAAGGGTGCAGAGAAACACAGGGGAACACATCACATAAGGCAGGGTGAGTGTGCGCTCCCTTGCCCCCCCCCCCGTGATGCCCTCTGTGCTCACACACACACACACACACACACCAGGGCCCCCCACCAGCAGGCCTGTGCAAGGGAGGGACGGCCCAAATCCCTGGGTGACCGAGCCTGGAGTCTTGGCTGCCCCTGAGCATGGAGTGCAACACCCTCCCCCACTCCCCACTCCCCCTGGGACTTACCTCCATCATGATTACACTGACGGTGGACCTGCCCACCCCGAACTGGTGTGCCACCGATCGGTAGCTGTCCGGGGTGGCCAGCTTCCATAGTGCAATGGCGACCCTCTTGTCGACGGGGATGGGTGCCTGCAGCCGGGTGGTGGCTCTCTGGAGTGCAGGGGCGAGCCAGGCACACAGCTCCAGGAACGTCCGCTTTCGCATGCGAAAGTTCCGGAGCCATTGCTGGTCACCCCATTGCCCCAGGACCAGCCGGTCCCACCAGTCCATACTGGTGTCCAGTCTCCACAGTGGCCTCTCCACCCTGGCGTGGGGATGCCACAGGGACGCCATGGCCTCCGTGGTGAGGGAGTCCAAAGCGATCTGCGCCTCCAGGGCCTGGAACAGGAGGGCAGCATTCTGGAGCACCAGCTGCAGGCATTCCAAAATGGCCGGCAGGGGCCAGAGCAGGCACATGGCCACCCCTGGCTCCATGGCACAAAAAACAAGGCAGATGAAAAAAAAACAAGCAAAGGCACTAAGTGACAAAAGGCAGTGGTGTCCTAAAAGGCAGAGGGCATCCACCAAAACTGCTACGGCTGTCAGTCCCTGCAAGAGGTCCTATAGCACGCAGCAGGAGAGAAACGGCTGTCTGGGGAGATCCCTTTAAGTACGTGTCTCAAAGGAGCTCTAGCCCCGGCCCCCGGAAAGGGCTGGTGCCCTTTTGCCCTCTTCAAAATGGTTCCGGGCTTCTGCTTTTGCGCAAAAGCATCCCGCCAATGTAGACGCGCTTTTGCGCAAAAGCGCATCGTTATAACGATAACTCCGGGACCAATCTAGACACGCTTTTGCGCAAATACTTTTAACGGAAAAACTTTTCCTTTAAAAGTATTTGCGCAAAATCATGCCAGTCTAGATGTAGCCTTCAAGTTTTGCAGAGCCCTGGAGATGTGTTTGTTTATTTGTTAAAAATATTTTTACCCCGCCTCTCTATTTAAAATATTCAAGGCGGCTTACACGTTTTTAAAAATACAATATAAATATACATAAAAATTTAAATGTGCGTTCCCTTACACTCTGGGCTAAGCCCTGCATGTTCTATAAGAGCATTTTTCACCACAATGAAGCTAAAATTTTCTAATTTCAGTAGTGGCGCGGCACCTTGTTAGGTGGGTAGGGCACAAAACATTGTATGAGAAGCATATTTCTTTGGTCTGGTATCACTGATGATTATTTGCATAATGACTTTGGCAGTGGTTTAAGATTCTTGACAACATATATAAGTATGTGTTTCTTATAGCACTGTTAGGTTACCTAGGTCAGATCCTGACCTGTGGGGCATGAATGTTTCTCTCACATCCCACCTGGGTCGTCTTATTCCCCATCCACCAAGTTCCCCATTTGTATCCATTGAGGGATGTTATACCTGTACAAAAGGAATAATAGTTGTTCATCTTGTAAATCAGATGTTGTCCCTTCATTGTAAGAAGACGTGGTTAAATGGTGTCATTGCTGGAAAATTTCAAAGCAAGTGCTAGTAATTTATTGTGTGGCTACTAGTTTAGGCCAGATCATGTCTTCTGCTCCACACAGGGCAGTGGCCCTCTGCAAACAGATTTCACCCCACCTGCTTTAGTGACAGGTCAGCTAAGTCCATGGCACAATTGCACCTTCTTCCTCTAACCTCATGAGCGCTCGTCACAGGAGAGGGATCTGTGAGTGGGAAGGGTGACAAGGTGTGGGCAGACTCATCCTGGATGGCAGCAAGCTTGGAGCAGGAACAAGGGGTTGTGTATCAATGCCTTCCATTGTCCCAGCTGTTCTCTCAAAGTATGATAATATAGGTTGGGGATATACTACATTTTTGTAGGGCCCCTCCAGAAGGAAGGCTCCAGGCAAGTGCTGACCCTTGGGGACCAGTCCTACAGTTGGTTCTACAGGGGTCACACAGAGCCTCCACCCCTGGCAATGTGAGCAAAACTCCATCATGGGGTCTTTGCAGAGTTTTCCTCTTTTAACCCAAGCCAGTAGGTTTCAATGTCAGAGGAATCTATCTATATATGTGAGATTTTCCAGATGCTTATAAACTAACCTCATTTGGGTGGATTTTCACTGTAACAGAAAAAGGCACATCCCTGACACAAAGGCCATCCTCAGACCTTGCCCCGAGCATGGTGACAGAACCCCTCAAAGAAAATTTTCGTTAGAATATTTTTAATATCAGCAAAATAATATATTTCCTCCTCCCCTCTTCAGAAATGACAGTGCTGTTTTGTCTAAAATTCTTACACATAGATGCAAATAGCATGGAAAATCACAGTCCAAACAGGCAATGTCATACACAACTAAAAACAGAGTCCTGTAATGGGAAGTGTGGGCAACCTTAATAAAAGGCAGAGCTACTTACCCTGCCTGCAATTTATCATACTTGATTATCTAATCTTCAGGTTTTCTGCAGCCACTGAGGAGGAACAATCTGTTGCAATTTTCTTCTTATCAGCTCTTAACCCTCATGACCCCATTTATTTTTAGAATACAGGATTAAAAAAGGGCAAAAGCCTTTTCCTATTCTCAGGTGCTGTACATGAGTGTGGGGAACAGAACAGCGCTGTGTGTTAGATGTATGCAGTGCTTTTTTGTTTTAAAAAAAAAAAAAAAAAAAAAAAGGTGCTGGTACTCCAGGGGAAAAATTGGTGAGCTCTGACTGGAGGTGCCGATGCTGTGTCTGGAGGTGCTGGTACTGTGTACCAGGCAGTACCATCACAAAAAAAGCACTGGATGTATGGCCTTAGCGACTTCCTGCTGGCCCACCGCCAACAATGGGATGAGACACCCGGCAAGGAGCACCTGACCGTTGCACTACCCTGAGAAAGAGCAGTGTGTACTGTAGCTTGTGATGTGTGCTGCGTTATGGTAGCCTTTGTGTGCTAGCAGTTACGGGCCATACTTTGTGGTTGTGTCACTCTGCCCCTGGCTTCTTTGATGGGCAAGGCAGTGGAGAGTTCTCTGCAGTACATTCATGCCCCGCAAGTCAGGATCTTATTCCACACTTGTGTTTTAATATTAAATGATATATCAGACTCCTCTGACCTGGCTTCTTTTGCTGTATTTGAAATTTGCTGCAATGGGGTCTATCCTCTAGGAGGTCTCATCCTGCAGGGGTTACCTCCTGCTTCTATCTCCTCAAGGAATCCTTAGGGGCTACGTCTACACTGCAGGCTTCTTGCACAAGAACTGTTTTGTGCAAGAATTCTTGCGCAAAAGTTCTTATGCAAGAGCATGTCCACACTGCCATGTGCTTTTGTGCAAGAGATGTGCTTTTGCTCAAGAGCATCCATGGCAGTGTGGATGCTCTCTTGCACAAGAAAGCTCTGATGGACATTTTAGGGGTTTCTTGTTGCCCGTCCACACTGCCTTCTTGCGCAAGAGCTCTTAAAGTATGGCCCCGTAACTGCTAGCACACAAAGAGCTCTTGCGCAAGAGGGCTTATTCCTCGTGGGGAGAGGAATAACTCTTGCGCAAGAAGCCCTCTGTTCCGACGCTTTACTGTAAATTTACTTGCGCAAGAACGCGCGTGCAGTGTAGATGCTCCACAAGTTTTTCTGCAAGAATGGCCATTCTTGCGCAAGAAGCCTGCAATGTAGATGTAGCCAGGGAGTTTTCCTCTCCTAACCCACCCCAGTATGTCACCCCCTCCAGAAATGAAACCTACTTACATGAGTTTACTTTGCTGTAGAAAAGTCCACTCGCCTGAGTTTACACATGCCCTATGGAAACAGCTGTAGAGCAGTAAATCCTATTATGGGCTTTATTAAAGCCAGAGCAAGGAACTGACAAAAAGATGGCCCTGTTCAACTAATTGGCTTTTTATAGCAAGTATTAACATCTCATCCAGCTCAGGTGACCTAGGACAATAAGCTAACAGTGTTCCACAGAAAATGAAAAGATGGGACACGCCAGAGACATGCCTGTGGGTGAGTGGTTTTTGTCAGTGGAACAAAGTTCCAGTCTCTATCTCAGAATGCTAGGCATGGGGGATGAATACAATGATTGTACAACTCATATCCACTGATACACTCACATCTTACTACATATTGTGATTGAAATGTAAATGCTTCCCCCACAGAGTTTTGCCCAGTATTTTTCCTGCAGAGGTTGTGTGAGAAAAATGACTAACTGAAATATCAGTTGTTGACAGCTGAATATCTGCTGTTTTAATTGTAACAAGCACAGCAAAAGAATGTAGCTGCTTTTATGCTCTCTGGCCTGGTTTTAATATAGGCTATTGCACAGTAGCTATTGGCACTTTTAACCACTGTGTCATTTAGACCTGCTCTGAAGTCTGCCATAGTCATTGATCCTACAAAGATTTAGCTATATATTTAACCTTACACATGATGAGTAATCCCATTGATATCAGTGGAACTACTCAGTGTGTAAAATTAGTATGTGCATAAGTCTTTGAAGGATTGGAGTCCTTGTGCCCCAATTCCTAGTCTCTCATTTTAACATCTGGGGCAAACCACTTACCCTCAAATTATAACATTGATGTATTGGGTCAGTTAGGCCAAAAAGAAAAAACTACCAATGTAAACTAAAGAAGGTAAATCTGTCCTAAGGAAAAGAGGAGCATTAATGGTTAATGAAAAAAGGCTGTTTCATAGAAGCTGTAGGTGTTCTGCAGCTGTACCATGCTAGTCATTAGAGAGAAACAGTCCCCAGGGACTTGAAAATGGCCTGCTGTGTGGGGGATGACTTACTAGTCCAGAGAAAGCAGGCAGTACTGCTGATGATGATTTAGAGAAATTCCAAAAGAATTTTGAGTGAATAGTGAAGTTGTTACATATTATTTGTATATTGCAGATAAAGTACTGGGGCTTACAGTCTTGGTCTTTGTCCCATTATCTAGAGCAATTCAAAAACCAGGCAAAATCACAAAGCAAAACTGAAAGGGAGAAGGTGACAATCAGTGTCCAAGCACTCAAGCTGAGAATGACTCACACGAGTCACATATTTTTAAAAAAAAAAGTTTCATGCTTGTGTTTTCTTTGGGGGTGAGATGATTACACTTCACTGAGGTATTTTTAGTTTAGTCATGCTTTGAATTTTGGACTTTCAATCAGTTGGTGCCTCCCACTGCGGTGGGTCTTTTAAAAAACATTTTGAAAGAGGGATGCCTTGAAAGTGGCCTGGGAAGAGAGGCCCAGTACACAAGGTCAGGCAGGGAATTCCAAAGCCATGTTGGAAAAAGACATTGGGCTAGATTCACAAAAGGATTTAGGTTTCCACCTTCCAGAGTCAGATCCCACTGGGATTCACAAACCCTGCTCAGCAGCCATCTATCGGTGTCTAAGTTTGCTCAGTGCCTAAATATTTGCAATAAAAGTTCCTGTGTTTCTGCATGCATGCTTTGACTCCCCACACCAGGCATCCGGATTGATTCCAGCCCCAAAGCAATGCACAAACCAGGGGAAGGTAGGCATTCATCCCCCTAACTCAGGTGCTGGGCCTGCTCTAGTAAGTATGCTCAGAGCTCGCCCATTGGATCAACCACCTGTAGGCGAGTGTATACAAAATTCCTGGGCGGGGGGAGGAGGAGAAGAAGCAGGCAGGAGGATGTTCCTTGTAACTTTTCGCTTAGAACACTCATGAGAGATTTGGGAGACCCCTGCTTCAAGGCATCCCTCCTGAATAAAGGGGAGAAGGGATTTGAATAGGGCTGTGTATTCTCTCAGGTGAAGACTGTAACCACTGGGCCTAGGATATTCTGAGGTGAGGTGCCCTTCATTTCCACTGAGAAATAAAAAGCCTGAAGGAAGCCTTGGATGAGAGAGAGAGAGAGAGAGCGCACACACACTAGTATAAGAGTGACTCTGTAGCTTGATGGTCAGAGTATTCCCGTGAGAGGTGAGACTAAAGAAACAACTTGTTAATTATTCACCCAGATTGGAACAGGAGACACTGAAGGAGCTTCACATCAGATTATCCCATAGCTAAGTGGTTAGAGCCTCACCTGATAGCTTTTAGATGTCTCTTCAAATGCCTTTTTTCCCTTAGGCAGAGGATGCACTTGGGCTGAGATTTGTCCCACATCACAGATGAGCACCTGTGCTAAAAGTTATATCCCCAGCCCCTTGCCAAAATGACACAGGCACCCTGATGCCAAGAGAAAATTTGCAGGTATGACTCACAGAAGGAGGCACCTCGCTCTTGCCTAGAGGCATAGGTGCCTATCTGAGAGAGGTGAGGCTTAGCACAAACCCTGGGACTTGGCATTTCCTATTGGCTAGTTTAGTGAATCCCATACTGAGGCAGCTCGCTTCCTGTTCATTGTATAGCAAACTGAACTCAGGTTTTGTGAATCCCAGTGATTTTGTAGGCACAGTTAGGAGTGGAAATGCTCGGTGTCACCACACCTGAGTTCCCTTGTGAATCTAGGCCACTGATGAGAGAACATGAATGGAGTGATGCCAGGTACGGTGCTCTGCAATAACTGGTTTCTGTGCTGCTTGGGTAGTGGGCTGAAAGGAGACTAGAGGTGGGAAGATAAATGGAAACTACTGATTATGTAGTTTAGCAAGGAACAAGATTAGGCGCTTCACCAAACCCACTTTAACATCTTTGTGCTCTGTATTATCTATCTGGGTGGGGTAGAAGTCAGTAATGTAGAAGTTGGTGTGGGGACAATCTGCCTAAGAGAAGATATTTTCCATGGTCAGTAGGAAATAGTTTCCTTCTGTTGGAGAAGTTTGGTTAGAGATGGAATGGGTAATGTGCTCACTGAAGAGCATGAATATCAACCATATTTGACAAGATGAATTCTAGTAGGAAAAACATGAACTTACTAGACATTTGGGATGCAGGTAGGTCAAAATGAGATTACAGGCTATTTACTTCCCCTCAGTGACTGCCACCTCACTAACATGGCTGTTATTGTTATGATTGTGCCAAGTGAAATAAGACTCTTAGGATATGTCTACACTGCCCTTGTTTTGTGCAAAAAATATGCAAATGAGGTGAAGCGTGGAATATTGCTGTGCCTCATTTGCATAATTAATGAGGCTCCATTTTTGCACAAGAGGCTTTTGCCCAGAAAGGAGCCATCTACACGGCTCCTTTTTGTGCAAAAATCTCCTCTTGTTCAAGAGCCGTTCTTCCTGAAAAAAATGTGGAAGAATGGCTCTTGCGCAAAAGGGGGTTTTTGCGCACAAAGAAGCCATGTAGATGGCTCCTTTTTGCGCAAAAGCCTCTTGTGCAAAAACTGAGCCTCGTTAATTATGCAAATGAGGCATAGCGATATTCCATGCTTTGCCTCATTTGCATATTTTTTGTGCAGTGCAGTGCAGACACAGCCTTAAAATATGGAACACTCTTCTCTACGTGCTCTTGCTATGCTACTGTGGTCCTCATTTCTCTGCCCTGTATGACTTGTATTTTATTATTGTTTTTGTGCACTGAACTAGCATGGCCCCAATCCTTCACTGGAAATTAGGCAGGTGCAGAGTTCTGTTTGTGTGATTCTGTGAGCAGAATCTATGTCCTAAAAGAAGGCCTGGCCACTGCCACATGGAGTTCAGTTTAAAGTTGATACGTGAGGGGTTATATCTGGTAGAAGTCAATGTGTGTGTATACACACACAAGCTTTCTCATAAGAATGCTAAAGTTGCAACGTGAAGCACTCAAAAGCTAAGAAATGCTATAACTGATGTTCTTTGTGCAACTTTTCATTTGGCCCTTGGTGATCATCACGTACTATTTCCTTCTGTCCTGATGCCTCACAAGACTGACCCTTCCAGCTTGTCCAAGTTCTCCATCTTACCCCTCACTCCTTGCCCAGCTCTGTCTTCCTAACAAATCCTCATCCTATCTTAGTGTTCTCTGTCACAGCATTTCATCTTTCCCAGTAGTCCTCAATCTACATTCCCTTCCCCCACCATGCCCAGCTCCTGTCTTCTTGCATTTATGAGTGCGTACTTCCTTTTCTATGCTGCCTGCGTGCCAGCAGATGGAGCACTGAAGAGAAAGTCTGTCAGTTCCTAGTAGGGATGCAAAATTCCATTTCATTGGTTAATAAGTTAACCAATTAAAGGAGGGCAGTTGGGGGAGGGGGAGACGGACCTCCAGCCTGGCCTGGGTGCATCTCAGATAGAGGCTGCTCCATTTGTCTGAAGCTACCCCTGCTTGCCGCTGTCCACAGTGTGCCCCCTGCAGGGCTGGAGCAGCCCCCTGCTCCCACCAGTTATCCAGAACTGTTAAGCATCACCTGGTTAACCTTTCACATCCCTAGCTATGCCAGGTGCCTCAGTAGCCTTGGCTGCAGCATGCTAAGTACAGATATAACATTCAGGGAATTTATCTGTGAGATGCTAATACGTCTTTACTAAGCATATAAAAATTGGAGCTTTTCAGAAGCTTACATGCAGGCCACATTTAGGAAGCTTTTTATATGAGCAGTAAAGAGCCCATTCCTGCACTAGGCCAAACCCTTGGCTAAAGTTCACATCCCTGTTCTAAAGCTGGGAGCTTCTTGAGCTACTCAACAAAACCGCTCTTTCTAACATGGGCAATACAACATACTTTCCCTCTCATCTCATTTCCAGAAATGACTGAACTCTTTTTGCTTGAACTTGCTAAATGAAAGAAAAAAATCAGCCAGAAGCCGTCATCTACATGTGAAATTGCAGCCTAAATGATTTAAGTGTGACCAAGTTATAAGTGACTGAAAATGGGTCCCTAACAGGAAGTGTCAGGCAATCTTAATTGCAGGTGGCACTAACAGCTCTGTCTATAGAGAGTGTGTGGGTGTTTTCACCACCAGTCTATTTCTAAGTTTTCCTGAATGTTTCTCAAGTAACATGTCCTGTGAACATAAACCATTTCATCCTTTCCTTGGCAGCACTCTTCCTCAGTGACAAGTACGTGTACTGGAGTGGGAAGGCTAATGGTTTTCATGCACCTGCAACTTATGATATGGGTGAAGCACTTCTGGAACATCCATTTTGTGGTGCAATACTTCATCATAGCATGGTAAGAGCTATTTAAATATATGATCCTATTTAGATAGACGCTCATTAGGAACTGTTTGCTTGCTGTCAATAGAGGTCTCAAGAGACTATTTCTAAAAGGACTGTTCCTGATTTACATGTTTAGAGTCATGAACTGTGTCAACAGTGAATATCATCATGTTCCATCTTGGATTTCTTTGGATGTAAATTTCTTAGTGCATGTCAGCCTATTTGGGGTAGAGAAAATGAGATTTGCTTAATGTTCCCATGAACATTATGCTAAAAATAACCAATACGTGACTGTGCATGGAGTCTTGTTTTGTTTGTCGTTTACGGCAAGCTGTTGTTTTGGCAAGTTAAGGAAATTGCTTAGTGAACCCATTTTTGGGGAACTGTGACGTCTGTCACATCTGCAATGAATGAAGGATCAGAGTTTCTGAAACTGAATGAAATGCTGAATCTAAGGTATGGTCATCAGCTATACCAAGCATGTTTAACTGTGTTATTTTCAGTTTTGTTGGAACAGATCTGCATTATAATTCTTAGGTGCAAAGTATGTTATTGTCCCAATCATTTAAAAAGCCTGATAGTAATTGCCAAAATGCATGAAGCTATCTTAAAAATAATGAGATTTTAAAATATGGGGTTCACTTTATATTTGCCACCTGGTGTTAAGAGTCTGTAGGGTTCACACACTCAAGCGTTTCTATACTGCTATGGAGTCTAGAAAGTTTTTTTTTAATTTTATTTTAAAACGAAGGCTGAGATTCTCAAGTAGACATCTGACTTCAGGAGCTGAGACTCCAGAGAAATGTCAGATATCATGACACTTGTGATTAAAATTGAGAGTTGATAATTTAATAATATGTGGAAATGTCTGGAAAATGATTTTTTTTTCATTTATGCTATATTATATTTTCCTCGTTATTTATTGCTGGAACATTTGGATGAAAACAGCATCTCTACTTCTTAAGCATTCATCTGCTCATTACATTTATCCCCCTGAGTCACAACAGTCTTACTTGCATCAAACAATTCTGTCACAAACACAGTACAGTACTGCAAACTCAGGTGGGAAAGGAACAGCAAAAATATAGACACTCTTAAAGATGCTGCTTTCTTGCATGGGATCTCTTTAATAACAGGAATGAGAGGATGGGGCACGCATACAAGCAGAATTATTATTACATAGAATGTGGTTTTTTGGGTTTTCAAAACTGGCATCCCTCTAAAGACCATCTATTATTCAGCAGCTGTACTTGGTATTTTCTCAGCTATTTAATCTTGGTTTTATGGTTACTCATTCCCACCCACACAGAGATTGTATAGTGCAAACCTTGGGTGGGGGGAGGTCCTGCTTTGCAGGGGTTTGCAGAGCATTTTCAATCCATGTGAGTGTTCTTGTTTCATGCCGAGTTTATGCATCCTCCAGCTTAATGAAAAATCATCATTCAATGAAGGGGGAAACCATCAAATTTCATGTCTGTTGCATGAACCCAGAAATGCCATGTGATTTCAACATGTGATCATAAATGTCTCTAGTTAATCATTCTATGATTCTGGTCTGTCTGGAGCTTTCAGTTGAGCCTGATCCCACCTAACTTTTCATCTGATCTTAGGTTTATTGCAAATATGCCTGAAAACTGGAAGGATTAGTATCTATACTCATTGTAGCTAATGATGAAGGTTTCATTGGCCAATATAAGTGCTGCAAGACCAGGACCTAGAAGTGTCCATATTTGCAAGAATTGTAACTTTCCTGAAAACCACATGGGGCTGAGAATGGGGTAAAACAGCCCTTGGCTGAATGCGCGAAAGTGTCATTTGTCTATTTCCTGGGGTCAACCGTGATTCTCCCAAACTCTCTGGACAGGCAAGAGATGAAACCAGCATGATTCTGCCTTGGTAGGGAGGGGGAGGATGTGCTGGGGAAGCTTGCATTCTGGTGGCAAGGTGACTGAAGGCTTTAAGAGATTGCCTGGGTTTCTTCCTCTTCACCTTCCTCACGTCCCCTTTTAAGGTCTATGTGGTCATAATCAAATATATGCACCTGAGAAATTGATGTGGGTTATGGAGGATGCCTGGGAACTGAGCAAGTTTCAGCTGCAAAACTTAACCTAGTCATTCAAAACCCAGAAGTCTTGGGGATTTAGACCCCAAAGACTGACCTGAACCAGCCTATACATTAGACCAGGGGTGGGGAACCTTTTTTGGGCTGGGGGTGCTGACCCACAGAAAAATCCGTTGGGGGCTGCACACAAGTGAGAAGCAAACAAACAAAAAAATATACCCTCGCTGACATGGCCCCTGACTGAGGAGAAAGACATTCCCCACATTACCCTCACATACCAGATCCTAGGGGGGTCTAGGCTAGTAGATTTTGTGTGCTCCAGCTCCATGGTGGGGCGGTGGTGGGGCTTGAGCTCCAGTGTGGGCTCCAGAATACTGGGGGAGGATGGGAGAGCCCTCAGCCTCGGGGCCAGATCCAGGCAAGCCAAGGGCCACATCCAACTCCCGGGCCTGAAGTTCCCCACCCCTGCATTAGACTGGTGTTGACAATGAGGGATGTGTCTTTGTAATGCTTATATAATTATATATGAAACCCTGCTATTTCTCTTCATACCATGGTCATACAGAGTGGCCAAGATTTAGTTAGTGAAGCCTGTGAAATGTGTGTGGATCACTAGTGCCAAGACCATGACTGTAGGTGTTTGAAACTCTACCACTGGGCTGAAAGAGTCTTCCCTTCCCATTTCACCACTACAATCCAAACTGGTCCCCTGTTTACTTGTGCCAAAGAGGGAACTAGTCTTTGGAATTAGGAAGAAATTAGAAGGAAAAAAAGGGTTGGAAGCATTTTACCACTGCAGCTGTGTGCATCATGCATACCCTCAAAAAATACAGCTTTGTCCCATTAGCTGTGAGGTGTCTTTAAAGGATTCTGCCCACATAGTGATCAGCACAGCACTCTGACAGTTCACATGCTGAGATGTGCTTCGTAGCACGTATGGACTGTGAAATGTATTTTAAAAGAGATTTCAATTAAAGTGATCATTTCAGGGCCTACTGCTGGTTGGACCCCTCTGGTGCTGAAGACAAAATAATTACTACAGCAATTTCCAGATCTGATGCAGGGAACTTATCGTATGTTCCCACGTATAGTCTAGACTCGTAAAGAGAAGTACTGTATTACAATATGATAAAGACCATGTTTGCTAAAACAAATGAACATACTGGTTTACTAATGGATAAATCATGTAGTGGGTATTCTACATACAGCATGTTCCTTTTTTCCAGACTTTCCTCAGGAGTTTCTCAAAGCAGGAACAAGTTATTCCCCATCCCAAGCAATAGAGGGAGCTGGTTCTACTCCCACTGATGTTAATGGGAGTTATTAATCACTTATTTCACTGGGATGTTGTCATGGGGTGAACACACCCGCTCCCCTTGGGATGGGGGTAGGCACCAGGCTCTGAGGCCCCTGAGCCTGTACAATAGGAGTATTTAATATTGCCACTTAAAAAACACCATTAAGTTGAGGACGCCTGTGAGTTCTTTCCCTCTTTTTATGAAAATGAAAAGCTCAAAGCAATGTCTTGCATTCTGCCATGTGTAGTTGAATGGCAAATAGAGCATGAATACTGGTGAAAACCAAATCTTACACAACTACATGAGGTGATAATTTAAGCAGCAGCCTCCTATAGAGAATTCACAGTAGAAGGGTGACAAATAAATGGCCTTTTCTGTTCATTATCCAAACACATGAACACATGAATTGGGGATTTAGAAATGTATCAAGCAGTGGACTGAGAAATTTGGAACAGAATTAGAAGGCTAAAAATGACAGTATTGACTTGTACCTCAAAAACAAACAAACAAACAAACAAAAAAGAACCTATATTACAGTCTGTAACTACCCATAAGGCACTAATGGCAAAAGGAGTTTGAAAATGTGAGTAAAAAAGATCATCCGGAGGCTTTGTTTTTACAGTGGCTGAACTATGTAGTATCATGCATGCCACAAGTTCCTGATCTTCCACCCAGTACCATTTTCATTTGCACTCTGCACCATGACTGCAACCATTTATTTTGCTTGTTGGCCTTACCTCATCAACGTCCCTAACGTCCAGCATGGATTGCTGTGATGTGCTCTGTAGTCAGAGAACCCTTGGGAACCTCAGCTGCAGCCTGGCTGCACGGGAAGGTTGGCTGTTGAGATCACATCAGAGAGGCCCTATACACTGTAGTGATGCTTCCATGTGCAATGAAAGGCTGTCGTCTTATTCTTTAGGAGCCGGGTCGTACTCGTATTGAACTCAGTGGAAGTTTTGCCAGTGAGCAGCATGGGGTCTTGCATATAGCTAGGTGAGATTCAGATGAAGAAAATCCTATTAAAAGCAAAATAAACCCTTTTTTGGGATAAAACTCTTTGTATGTTCCCCTCCTTTCTTTTATTCCCCAACCTCTTTCATGGGAAATGAGGGTCTATCAGAGCCTTGCAACTTGCTGGGATAGCATCACAACTGTTGGGTTTGGGTCAGGTCTGAGAACAACCTGACCTCTTGCAGTTGGGTCATTTCTGATCATCTTCTCCTACTGTGTGGTTGGCTAGGTGGCGGCGGCATGGCCTGCTCTCTTTGGCTGATGCCATTGCATGGTGCTGTGGGTTTAATGAGGAGAGCGTGTGCCAGTGAGTCACGGCACCTCTTGCTTCACAGTGCACACAGCAGAGCGAGGAGGTAGCAGCCAGCAGGAGTGTGGCATGTAGCTACTGCCCTACCTGCCTCACCGGCAGGAGGTGGCTGGAGGAATGAGAAAAAACCCACCAAGCTGAGCTCCAAGGGTGAGATGGAGGCAGCTGTAACTGTAGCGTGAAGGGGAGGAGAGGAGATTTAGATAAAGTCTGAGCACAATTTAACTTGGGTCAGGTTCAGATCAGCTGTGCTTGGATCAGGTTTGTGTCCCACTGAGTTTTAAAATTAGACCAGAGCAGGCCTTTAGGTTCCATTACCTCTGTATTTGCCATTGCCACTGGGATACAGTGTCTGGAGGGGGAAGAAGCTTGAAGGAAGAGTAAAAAAGGGTGAAAACAGAGGGAGTCCCTCCCCGCCAAAATTCAGAACAAAACCCATCTTAATTTCTGGCCAAAATTCACTTTCATAAGTTTTCACTTAGATGATGATAATAATTGACAGCTATATTCTTTTACCTGTGTATGGAATATGAATTATGCCTAATGGGAGCAACTACCTCTCTCACCAGCCATTGCCACAGAGTGTGAAGTGAGCTAGTGATCAGGGCTTGGTACTGAGATTCACGGGGCTGATGGCTGGACATTCTTGGTGGAGCTCACTTCCTTCACCAGTTCTGCTGAACTGAGGTAGTGTTCATGGTATGATGCAAAGCCTATCTTCTTCAGCTGGGCTTTTGTCTTGAGGATGGAGGTGGGTATTTGCATTTCTTCATGGTTTTGTAGGTGATCCTACCACTTAACTTTTATATCGGCCTATGTATCTGCACACAGGGACTCTATGCTAATGTGTGCATTTTAAAAGTTAAGAATTGATTGTCCTCATACATGTGGGTCATACGGTTGCTTTAAGATTGTTCAAGAGACAAAATTGGATTGATAGGACAGTGAGCAGTTCTGTACACTCTGATTTCATGAAAGGGAGATCAGACACTTAGAAATACATAACAAAAGTGATATTTTCTTTCTTTATCTTTAAAATGTGGTGTTTATGTGTGTCTGGGCTACATCTTACTATTTATAGCTTGTCATTCTGAGAACTCTTCTTTTATTTCAAAAATGTCCTTGCTTTGTTTCTTTGAAAATGTCCGTGTTTGGTTTTAAAGTCCCTTGGGAGGCTTGCCTGCCAATTTCCCTTAGAAACTTAGAATAGAAATCTGCCCACACTTTAGTGGGTCACCGATTTGTTTGGTGTGTAGGTGAATGCCTTTTCTTACTGAAGAGCTTTACAAACAATGATTTACTCTGTTAATTACAAGGCTAAAAACCATGTGGCTGTTTTGTAAGTCTTTGCTTATGTGTAATGCTGCATTATAAAGAGTGGTTTATCACTTAAAGGAACATAGATGAAAATAAATGTATTAAAATGGAGGTCCCAAAATGAACCGTGGTTATAATCACGGGTTGGTCACTTGCACCAACTCTTTGCTTCTGCTTGTGCTCCATGCAAGCTGTTCAAGTAAACCTTGGCCCTGATCAGGAACCTGGAACGTGCTTATCACTGCCACGCTATGTGGACATTCTCTAACATCAATCTAACACAGAGACTCACCAATTATTCTCAGTTCTCACAAAGTAACTACTTTTAATAACTTTTTTATTGTGACTTTTCATACTTTATTTCTTATTAAATCACTTAATTCCTTGGGCTAACGTCTCATTTATTAGTAACCCAGATCTCTTAGTAATCTCCCTTTCCTCTTCTGACAAATTCATACTTATTATTTTCCACCCACATTTGCTCAGTATTCTCTAAATCTCTTTAATATTTTGAACCAGATTCTTTGGGTGGGGGGAGGATGAGCAGACAAGCATTATTCTTTCAGGGTAGTTGCACTTACTCTTTTTTTCATATGTGGAAGGTTTTTTCCTGTCTTTTAAGAATACAGTTGTAACAACAATGCCACCTACTGAACGGCCTCTCAATTCACTCTGTAGACCTTCCTTCGTTTCCAGGATGGTAATAGCTCATTAAAACATTGTCTTCCCTGCAAGTCCTTTAAAGTATAAATATTACAGTTTTATTCTGAATGTATTTTGTATATTGCTTAAAATAAAATAGAAATTTGTTTGTATCTCCTCATAGTTGATGTGTTCTGTTCCACAAACAATTTTTCAGGAATCAGCGTTCCAGTCCTGTCCTCAGATGTGCATACTCATATTAAATGACTTATGAAGGATTTTTATGGAACATAAAAAACTAATGGCTAGGTTATGATACCTTTACTCACTATATAACTTACTCAGAAAGTGGTTGTATAGGAAACCAGATGGCCAGGACACATCATGGTCATACTCTGGGACATTAGCTAGGGTGACCATCTGTCCCGTTTTACCGGGACTGATCCCAGGGATCCCAACTTAAAAAAAAAAAAAAAAAAAGGGCAAAATGTCTTTTATTTGCATGCCCCCTGCTGGTCCTTGAGTTCTCCAGTCAGTGTAGCTGCAGCAGCCTCCTAATCATGGCTGGTGGTAAAGCAGGCACCAGCACATGGTGTGTGGAGTCAGGCAGGGAGCCAAGGGAGAAAGCAGGTAGTAGCTTCCCTCACAGTTCACCCTAAAGAAGGGGAGAAAGTTTGCCAGCCTTTCAGGAACATGTGGCTGAAGCCCAGACCACTGGGGCCCCACCTGTCCCTAGGGCTGAAACCCTTTTCTCGAGCGCCCCCACCGTTGGTTGCAGCCCCATTCCCAGACGGCCCTCACTGCGGGGGCTGAAGCCTTTTGCTACAGCAGGACTCGGCCCTGTTCCCAGGCAGCCCTCCCTGCAGGGCTGAAGCCTTTTGCCACCATGGGGCCGTTCCCAGGTGGCTCCCAGCCACAGTGGAGCTGAACGGGCCCACCTGCCATGAGGCTGAAGCTCTTTTCCCACCATGCGGCTCAGCTTCGTTCCCAGGTGGCTGTTTCTGTGGGACTGAAGCTCGGACCCAACACCATCCCATTTCCTCCCCCCTCCACCGTGGGGCTGAAGCCCTGTGTGCTTCCCCCCCCCCCATCTTTGGGCTAAAGCCCCAGTGCTGGCAGCCCTCCCCTCTTGGTGTCCTGTACTGGGCATAGGGAAGTATGGTCACCCTAATATTAACATAAGGTAGCAGGTTGCAGCTGAAATCCCCTATTTATTTTCTATCAGAGGTGTAGCCATGTTAGTCTGAATCTGCAAAAGCGATGAGGAGTCCTGTGGCACCTTATAGACTAACAGATTTATTGGAGCATAAGCTTTCATGGGCAAAGACCCACTTTGCCAGATGCATCTGACGAAGCGGGTCTTTGCCCACGAAAGCTTATGCTCCAATAATCTGTTAGTCTATAAGGTGCCACAGGACTCCTCGTCGCTTTTATTTATTTTCTGTTACACTGCATAACTCAAATCATATTTTTTTACGACTATTATTCCATTCAGCTAAAAGTCCAGTGACTGGCTGACTGTAGGAAGACTCCCTCTTTAGTAGTAACATTCATGACTTATCTTTGCTGTTAATTGTAGGTCTGTCTCTGTACTATTACATTCTAGCCAGACAGCTCCCAGACAGTTGCTGAGATAAAAATCTCTCTGCATAGATAGACACGGTATCTATATTATTGCTGCGGTCCCCTGTGAGGATGAAACCAGCAAATTGTATTGCAGAATGCTTAAATGAAATAATCCAGCTCCATGTTGGAAGAAATTATATGAGGGATATATCTCAGAAAACATAATTGGACTTGTGTGGGCAGTTCTGTTCACCTTCCAAGAAAATAGACTTGCTAGGTAAAGCGAGACAGCAGCAACAACCTAATGCAACCAAGACAGGAGAGATTGAACATGTTGCAAAGGCAGACCAAGCCATGAGCCAGCTGTTTTTATTTAGAAAGGAGGTGGCTTAGAGGGCCCCTTGCTGGTATCCAAAATGCTGAAGTGTTGTTATGAGGCTCTTTCAGTAAGTGGAATAACTGCTGTGAATACTTCTCAAAATAGAATCTTTACGACAATAACAAGAGAAGGGAAGATTGAGGAAACTGCTAATTCGGAGGAGGCTAGACCTCAGTAAAAGCTAAGAACTTTCACTCTTCATGCAATGCATGATGAAATCATAACATATTTGCCTGCAATTTTGTTTCTTTATCCTGTGGGAGGGAACTGACTGAAATATTCAGGTTGAAGAGTGTTCTGTAAAGATACACTGTTAAATTATCATAGGAAACTTAGTAGGGCAAAAATTTTCAACATGAACTTTTACTGGTGTGATCAGGTCTCTGGTTATCCACGGGAAATAATTAATGTGAAAGTGGCATCCCTTCACCCTCCTCAAACATGTTTGTCCCTTTTGGATTTTTTAAAGAATTTACATAGTAGACTTTCTGGCAGCAAAGGGATGACTGCTGGGGATGTAATTTTCCCAGCACAAAAGACAGCTTTTGGTGCTAAATGAGCATAATATTTTAAATGCATTTTTGCTTGGAATGAAGTTACGAACAGGAAACAATGAGGAATATTACTATACTCCTTGGTGCTTCTTGCTATAGGAAGATGCATATAAACTCCTCAGATGAAAATCTGGTGGTGGGTTAAGGATGAATGACTATATTTTTATTAGAAAAACTTAAAAAACAACAAATAGTTCAGTAGTATCTTAAAGACTAACAAAACTTGTAGATGGTATCAGTCATCTGAAGAAGTGGGTTATGCCCATGACAGCTCATGATACATCTACATGTTTCGTTAGTCTTTAAGGTGCTACTAGACTATTAGTTGTTTTTTTTAAAGTTTTTCTAGTTAGTCTGTAACTTGCTACGCCTCTTTTATATTTTTTTAAGCTTATCTCCATCTTGCTACTCCAATAATGTAGTGTGGAGTGTTAAGTTTTCTGTGCCTGCAATTAGACCTCTTTTTATTTATTTATCAGAATTAGCTTTTCAAATGAAGCTGTGATGATCATGGTCATCACTTAACTCCAGATTTCACTTCAATATTATCTTTTTTACAGCCCAGAACTGCTGTTAGGTTCTTCATAAGGAAAATAAACTTTCCTTAATGTCTCAATGTGTAGTGTTTTGTTTTTGAAAATAAAAATAAAATGAGCCAAATTAGGCTCTGTTGTTATTCTACTGGCTTCAGCGTAGTTACACCAGGCTCTTAGCTAATCAGCATAGCCAATAGTAGTTGGATTGTAATACTTGACTTTTGGTTTTTCACAATAACTCATGTTTCTTCTGACTATTACTTGGAAATCTGTCTGTATGTGACTTTTTGTATGTCAGCTTTAGATATTTCCTTGTAAAGCAACAAGTCCATAGGGCATTCAATTTTTGCCAGTGTGCAGCAAGTAATGTAATGCATGATATCTTTAATATCAAATCACTACCCTGGCATTTTAATATTATCAGATTTTACTGAATGCCACAAACAATTTCTAGCAAGAATAATTACATCTCTTGCATTAGGCCAAAAGGCAACACATTACATTCCCTGCAGTGTTTTATATCTACCCGTCAGCTGGAGGAGAACTTGGATACAGCTCTATAAGGTCAGCTCAAAGATTACATATTCCCTCCATTTCAAGAATGTTCTTTCTCTACTTTTTAAAGTCTCTTTTTTTCCCATATTAATCTTAAGGCCCAAGCCCCTATCTTCCTTTAGATGTACCAAATTCCTCCTGATTGAGCTCATACAGAACAGTCTGCTGTAAGTTGCAGCTAGATAAATCTAGGCTTGAAATAAGATGTACATTTTTAACAGTGTGAGTGAGTAACCAATGGAATAAGTTACCAAGGGTTGTGGTGGATTCTCCATGCCTGACAATTTTTAAGTCCAAATTGGATGTTTTTCTAAGATATGCTGTAAGAAATAGTTTTGAGATGTTCTCTGGCCTACGTTCAGTGTGTGTGTGTGTGTGTGTGTGTGTGTGTGTGGATCAAACCACATGCTTCCTAGGGTCTCCCATCTGGCCTTGGAATCTGTGAAATACTGTTATTCAACCTCAAATATACAGTAGGGAGCAGATATTCCAAAATGACTTTGGCTATGTTTACACTCTAGGGTTTTTCCTGGATAACTCCGGTCCAGGGAACGCATCTCCTCTTCCATTTTCTTTGTGGAAGAGCAGACACGCTCTTTCAGAAGCCCTGTCTTCCTCCGACGACGAGGAAGAAGGGCTCTTCCGAAAAAACTATGGGAAAAAGGTACGCAAATTGCAGAGAGCAATTTGCGTACCTTTTTCCGATAGATCGTTGTAGTGTAGACATAGCCTCTGTTTGCACATTGTCTGCCTCATGCTCATGCCTCTTGTAAGGTTCAAGAAAAGCTTGTAGCAAGGCATCAGAAAGATGATGTTTGCAATGTTTAAACATATGTGCTTAAATGTAGACACCCAAATCTGTGTGTCGATTGTAAATTCTGCAGAGTCATCTTACCTATGCAGCACGTTGGGGGAGGGAGGGCTGGAAATAAATAATAAATGGCCTGATTTTTTTTCACAGTTGTAGAGAATCATCAGTTTTCCAGTGGCTTTACTTAGACCCCTACAAATAGAGTTAGGCACCCAAGCTTGAAAACTTTGCTTATACAATTAGCTAGTGGCAGAGTCAGTCATAGGAAAGCAATGTCCTGTCTCCAATCCTATGTCTTAATCCTTAGGCCGGGACTATATTAAGGGGAGTAATTCAAGTTAAGATACACAACTGCAGCTATGCGAATTGCGTAGCTGAAGTCTACATACCTTAAATTGAATTTCTGGACAGCTCCGCAGTGGAACATTGATGGGAGGAACTTTCCCATCAACTTCCTGTATGCCTCACGACCCTGTGGAGTATTGGGATCAACAGGGGGCACCCTCAGCATTTGATTTAGCAAGTCCTTACTAGACCTGCTATATCAAACCCTGGAAGATCGATCTCTGGAGCGTTGATCTTCCTGTAAGTATAGACAAGGCCTTAGACTAGGTTCAGGCCAGTGGTGCTGCTCTGATCTAATTACAGGAATATAACAGAGCATTAGGAGTAACTTGTGTCTGTCCCACCTGAGCACAGGGAGGCTGAGGTGCTAAGTACTTTGGAATGCAGGGGCCTAGAGATAACCTACGGGATGGCATACAGGCATGTTTCATGGGAAAAGAGAGGCAGAAATTTCACACATTGTGTTTATATTTAGTGGAAACATTTGTCTTAAGGACTGTGTGTATATATAGTTTTGTTTTTATTTTATTACATTAAATCGCATTTTTTAATATGGTGGAAGAGCATGTTGATTGGTAACAGGCCATCTTGCATTTTTTTTAGACAAACCCATTGACCCTCCCCCCAGAGAATCACAAAGCCTTGATAATACAATATTATTTCTTGGGAACCTGGCCCTACCCGTTTCTGTCCCCACAACTCTGTTTGTGTAATTGTGTCTTCGTGGATCATAATTGAAAATGCCAAATTTAGGTCTCAGTTCTGAGAAACTGGGCAAATCTATCCCAAAATGCTGATGTTTATTACCCATAAACTGTGCCAAACCAGCCACAAAAATAACTTTCTGTCTTGCAACATTGACTAACAAGAAGTCATTTAAAAAAAAAAAGTTTCCTGAGACATTCCAGTCTTATAACAAAAAAAACACTGGATTCAGAAACAAGTGTTCCTTACAGTCTCATCAAATAATAGGTTCTTCTGATCCCAAAAGATCAGCCACATCCCCTGGTTAATATACAAGTCAGGTCTTACCCCCAAAATCATGCTGTTGCTAAGCCTTTAGAATCTAAAAGTTTATAAAAAGAAAGAAGGAAAGGTGAGAATTGAAATTTTGTTTGTAGGAATCAAATGCATACAGATATGAGTAAAGTTCTGTGATCAGATTCATAGAGTTGTTGAGCTTTATAGCATCATCAGTCCAGACTTACCAAGTCACCATCCATTATTTCAGGATATATATCCAAGCAGGCATGGAAATCCCAATCTTGATTTACATCTTTCCCTGATAAAGCATTAAGCAGATCTAAGATGTAAAAGGATTATGTTAAAATGACTTTTATACTTAATTTCCAGCAGCCTCTTTGCCTGAGAGAACAATAGGATTTTGATGTAACCTTCTGTTTCCCAAACATCCCAGCAATTAGCATAGGATAATTTATCCATTAAGCAGTTCACATGCAGTTTACCACAACCTTCAGCCTTATATAGACAATAATACTACTTCAATCAAGTTTCATCCCAAATGTGAATATTCCCTTTTGATCTTGAGTCGGAAGTAATAGATGAGAATTGTTTGTTTACATCACAAGACCTGAGCAAACAGCTACTGTTCTATTCTAACTTAATGTAATAGCCCAGCTATCATTTTACACATCTTCCTAATAAGTCTTCAGAGGTCGACTCTGGGTCATTCAGCCTATGAGTTGGTTAACTCTTTCTGCCATGTGCCATCTCTTAATCAGTTTTGTCCATCTTGAAAGCAATAATCACCCCTTTTCCTCCAGCTGGGGGTAAAGATATGATGTGCTGGAAGTTATCTTACTCTTATCCTGTAGAGTAGGTGGTGTTTCCTCCATCCCTATCTCAAGCAGACTGACTGTCCCTTAGATCAGCCACTTTACATGACCAACTGAGGTTAATCGGGTACAGAATCTGACCCTTAATTACTAAATGCTAGGTAATATTTGTTTGGTTCCCCGAGTCTGATAATTATTACATACAGATTTGTTCTGAACCTGCATCTAGATTGCCTTGCTCATTGAATTGCAGAGACTTTTATTTAGTACTCGGTAGCTTGTTTCCTTTGCACATTGCTAATGGTATTATTCCATAACTTGGGAATAAAATGGCAAATTCACCTTTCACTTCCTGCTGATTGAGTTTTCTTTTGGAAATATAATTTTATTTCATGCCCTGCTTCCTATCTTTGCATTATAATGAGAGAAATACAAACAGGCTGGAAATGTAAGTGGGTATTAGTATCAAATGATAAAAGGAAAAAATAACTTATCAGCTAATGATTTTTATCTAGCAAGAGTTGGAGCACTTCTCTCACTTTTTTGCCTTTTATTCTGATATTGTGGTGATGCTTAGCTGGAGGATTTGAGGACACAGACTAGTTATAAATATGGGAATCCAGAAAATAGCATCATGCTGAAATTGAAGCTATTAGTCTAGATTAAATCAAAAGGGAGAATTGCGATACTGCATTGTGATGCATACTTGGATCAGAAGTAAGTGGAGTTACAGATTCACATCAGCTGAAGATTGGGCCCTTTTGTTTCTAGTAAACATGAAGGTCTCTGGAAATTTCAGGCTCTCTAAACTATACTTACAAATGATTAGGTAAGCTATGTCAGTGTAAAACTAGTTTTATATTACTGGGGCATAGATTCCTGGCTGATTCTTGTTTTAAAATTACTTTCAATTAAAAAAAGAAACCACAACAAGTAGTCTACGTTAGCAGTTCCTCAGCTTCTAGTCCTTTAGGGTATGCCTACACAGCAAGCCGTTATTTCGAAATAATGGTGAGCTGGAGAACTTCTTACTCTGACTCCTGTAACCCTCATTTTGTGAGGAGTAAGGGAAGTTGGAGGAAGAGTGTTCTTCCTTCGACTTCTTGCTGTGTAGACAGCACCAAAAGCTGAAATAAGCTATTTCGACTTCAGCTACGCAATTGACGTAGCTGAAGTTGCATAGCTTAATTCGATTTTTGCCCTGCTGTGTAGATGCGCTGTTAGGAGTTTTTAGTTTGTGCGGTACTGCAACATAACCCTAGACAAATCACTTAAAATTCTTTGCCCTCATTCCTCCTCCACCCCACCACTGCAGCATTAACGGAAGGGTGGAGGGATGTTTTTACATAAAGTTCAATCTTAATATATTTCTTCTAGTAATTTATTTTAAAAAACCAAATCACTAACAGATGACCTGCCTCTGTCACTGAAGTATCTACCTCGCTGCAGCCTAGGACTTCAGTGATGTTTAAAGGAAGGCTGAGGGAGGCAGAAAAATTCTGTTCCTTTACACTGGTATAAATCCAGAGTTAGTGAATGGAAAGAATGAAAAGGTTTTAAAAACAAAAGTATCTATTGAGGCATTAGTGGAAAAGGTGATAGAGGAACGATGACCCTATTGGCAGGGCACTAAATGGAGCTTGGGACAACTGGGTTCTGCACCTTATTTTGCCACTGATCTGTGACGTTGGGAAGTCACTTCAGCTTTGCGCTCCTGTTTTGTCTCTCCTGTTTAGAAGGCAGGCTCTTTGGAAAAGGGACTGCCTCTCGCTAGACATTACAAATGCTTTTGATTAAATGAACACTAGTAATGTGTCAAATCTTTTAAGGACTATTTTCAACAAAAGATAAGTTGAAGCAAAAAATCAAGTAGAAAGAGAACTTGAATAAAATAGGAAAATCATTAAAATCAGGAAAAAATGCACTGATAGGCTATGACTGGTGTTTTCCCATCACAGTAAAAAATCAGTTAGACAAAATCAACATTTTGATGTCCACACAAAAATGACCTTTTAGTAAAGGGCAAATTAGTAGCATCCTATAACATGTACAACTGCTGGAGATTAGCAAGAGAAGGCAAAACACAACCTTACTGTTTTTAGGTGTGTGTGGTGCCTTAAATTCATACAGAAAACAAAAACAAGGTCACAGCTGTTAGCAGCCACAAAAAGGCCTGATCATGGCATAATCCAGGCAGAGTTGAGGGCTGGGTGGGAGAGGCTAGGCCCCGGCCTTGCCCCTTCTGGAGGGCCCCCATGCACGTGCATGAGCGTGCGTGCACACACGCGCACACACACCTCTTGCTCAGGGACCTGTCACCAGCTCTGAACTGAAGGAGAATTTTGATTCATGCTTTGCATCAGAGACAAGAAAGATAGTCCCCTGTTTTCCCCCCACCCCTCCTACACAGATCTGCTAGTTTCTTAATGTTGGCATTCACTGGAAGTCTCAGCTGAAAGACTTGTGGATGAATGGGCATGGAAATTGCCCGTCCAGCAGACTTTCTGTGGATAAAAAGGATGCTCTCAAGTAGACCCATGCAAACAGCCCCCCTCCCCCCCCCCTTTCTTTTTCAGTTCAGTGGCCTAATCAAAAATCTAAAACTTCAGTTTGACCCAAGCAAAATATCATGTTCAATCCAGAGTGGCATTGAGGCTTTTGCTTGCTTAAAATTTAATACATCTGAAGTAAAATTTGAATGAGTCATTTCAAATCAGTCAACATATTTTTTTTCCCAACATTTATACATTTTTTTGGAGGGATTAGATCATCGGCCAAAATAATGAGGTAAGTTTACAAAATGTTTTGGATGACCTGCATTTGGATTTTTCAGCTACCCTCTCCCCTTTCTGCAAAGAATTGTGCCCTGCTCTCTATCAAGTGCTGTCAGTACAGCAGCTTTCACAAGCATTTGTGAAAAAGGAGTGCATCTGCACAAGATGATTTAAGTTTATCTTGGTGCTTCAGGTTTGGGAAAAATAATTCAAGTGAATGGGCCTGCCTGATTCTGTAATCCTTACTGAGACAGGGCTCCCATAACTTCACTGTGAGTTTTGCCTAAATAAGGACAATGAAACCAAATCGTGTTTTACATTTTAGATCAGTAATCCATATCAGTGATTCTCACCCAGGGTACATGTATCTCTAGGGATATGCAGAGGTCTTCCAGCAAGTACATTAACTCATCTAGATATTTGCCAACAGGCTACATAAAAAAGTACTAGTAAAGTCAGCATAAACTTGAAACTTCATACAATGACTTGTTTATATTACTCTATATACTGTGCTCTTTAAGTGTTTCCTGACTCTTTGTTGTTTGCTAATTAATGGTTCTTATCTGCCTCTTTTGATTATCTAGTCTTTAGGTGCTTATAGACTAGGCTTTCCCTTGATATATTTTTTTACCCACTGCCCTTTCTTGCCCCGCCCCCCTGCTCCCAATTTTCCCTACTCCCCTAGGCAATTTATTGCAGTGTTTAACCACCCTGATAGGCAGGAAGTTTTTCCTGATGTCCAACCTAAATCTCCCTTGCAGCAATTTAAGCCCATTGCTTCTTGTCCTATCCTCAGAAGACAAGGAGAACAATTTTTCTCCCTCCTCCTTGTAACACCCTTTTAGATACTTGAAAACTACTATCATGTCCCCTTTTAGTCTTCTATTTTCTAAACTAAACAAGTCCAGTTCCTGCAGTCTTCCTTTATAGCTTATATTTTCTAGACCTTTAATCATTTTGTTGCTTTTGTCTGGACCTTCTCCAATTTCTCCACATCTTTCTTGAAATGTGGTGCCCAGAACTGGACACAATACAAGTGAGGGCTAATCAGCGCAGAATAGAGTCGAAGAATGACTTCTCATGTCTTGCTCACAACACTCCTGATAATGCATCCCAGAATCATGTTTGCTTTTTTTGCAAGAGCATCACACTGTTGTCTCATGTTTTACTTGTTGTCCACTATGACCCCTAAATCCATTTCAGCAGTACTCCTTCCTAGACAGTCGCTTCCCATTCTGTATGTGGGAAACTGATTGTTCCTTCTTAAGTGGAGTACTTTGCATTTGTCCTTATTAAACTCCATCCTGTTTACTTCAGACCATTTCTCTAGTTTGTCCAGATCATTTTGAATTTTGACCCTGTCTTCCAAAGCACTTGCAATCCCTCCCAGCTTGGTATCATCTACAAACTCAATAATCGTACTCTCTATGCTATCATCTAAATTGATTAAGATATTGAACAGAACCAGTCCCAAAACAGATCCCTGTGGAACTCCACTTGTTATGCCCTTCTAGCATGATTGTGAACCATTAATAACTACTATCTGAGAAGGTTATCCACAAGTTATGCACCCACCTTATAGTAGCCCCATCTAGGTTGTATTTCCCTAGTTTATTGATAAGAAGGTCATGTAAGACCATATCAAATGCCTTACTAAAGTCTACGTATACCATGTCCATCGCTTCTCTCTTATCCACAAGACTTGTTATCCTATCAAAGAAAGCTGTCAGATTGCTTTGACATGATTTGTTCTTTACAAATCCATTCTGGCTATTACCTATCGCCTTATTATTTTCTAGATGTTTGCAGATGAATTCCTTAATTACTTGCTCCATTATCTTTCCTGTAGAATAGTAATAGAGAAGTAGCCGTGTTAGTCTGGTCTTTCTGAAACAAAGTCTTTAAAGTGCTGCATAGTCCTGTCTTTTGTTTCAGCATTATCTTTCCTGGCACAGAAGTTAAACTGACTGGTCTGTTGTTTCCTGGGTTGTTCTTATTTCCCTTTTTTATAGATGGGCACTATATTTGCCCTTTTCCAGTCTTCTGGAATCTTTCCCGACTTCCATGATTGTTCAAAGATGATAGCTAAAGGCTCATATACCGCCTCTATCAGCTCCTTGAGTATTCTAGGATGCATTTCATCAGGCCCTGGTGACTTGCAGACATCTAGCTTTTCTAAGTAATTATTAACTTGTTCTTTTATTTTAACTTCTGAACCTACTCCATTTCCACTAGCATTCACTATGTTAGCCATCCCATCACCATCGATCTTCTTGATGAAAACAGAAACAAATAAGTCATTAAGCACCTCTGCCATTTCCAAGTTTCCTGCTATTGTTTCTCCCTCCTCACTGAGCAATGAGCCTACCCTGTCCTTGGTCTTCCTCTTGCTCCTAATATACTTGTAGAACTCCTTCTTGTTACCCTTTATGCCTCTAGCTAGTTTTTAGCTCTTTTTGTGCCTTTGCCTTTCTAATCTTGCCCCTGAATATCTGTGTTCTTTGCTTATATTTGCTTTGTAATTTGACCTAGTTTTTACTGTTTATATGACCCCTTTTTTATTTTTAGATCAAAATAGTGTGCTGTGATACTTTCGTGTTTTTAAGATGTCTGATTTTTTGTAAGCAAGTAGTTTTTAAGTGAGGTGTAACTTGGGGGTACTCAAGGCAAATCAGAGTCCTGAAATGGATACATACATGAATAGTCTGAAAAGGCTGAGAACCATTGATCTACTCTAACAATATATAAAACTAGAAAATGCCTGGGTTTTTGTATCAGAAGGTTTGGGGACTGGCACATAAGTCGTCATATCTTTTAGCAAAGGAAACGTTTCTTAGAGGAGAAATTGATTAAAAAGACTGATTTAAAGATTCAGTTTTGAGGGCTACATAAACTGGATTCCATGCAAACATGAGAATCTGTGTAGTACAGGCTCTGAACAAAGTGGTTAAGCATATGAAGGATCATTAGACATCTCTCTTCTCTGTACGGTCTCTCTTTGAAAATGCAGTGGGTCCTCAAGCTTTGTTGTGAATGTAGCTAACTGGGGAAAAATGGTTTGGAAAGTGGGGAAGTAGCTGCCCTGGATCAAGGACAACTTATGAGGTTGAATGAGGGACTTTTTTCTACTGGACTGGCTTATACCAATAGGTGTGTTAAGGATGGCAAGGGGGAGAGATGGCTTACATCTCTATATAAAGCAATTTTCCTTTGTCTCAATAACTAAAGCTGAAAAGATGTTATCCAGTTTCACTTATATCAAGTATAGCTCTAGCTCTGTGGAGCCATTCAGTTCTTTTGGGTCTTTTTAATTCCATCTGCTCTTCTTACTGATTACTGTTTTCCTGGTAGAAAGTCTTTGCCAAAAGGCTTGGACAAAAGAGTCCCGGTGTGGAGGAAGAGTCATTTGGAGGAGGTGGGGGAACCAAAAGATCCAGGAAGAGATGAGTAAGCAATGCCACTGTTTTCCCTAACTCTCTTCCAGCTTAACCTAGCTGGTCTGATCCTTTTCATAATTTGCCAGGGATACCCTCTGTGAACATACCATTTAAAATGTGCCAGCACCTATATCCATGGACACTTACAGGCTTGTAAAATTAATTACTCTAAATTTTCCCTATCTTTCTCAATTGGGTAGTGCTATCCAGTTAATTGTAAGTATCCTTTACATATGCGTGATTCATATGAATGTAATAAAAATGAAATGAGAATGCTGCAGTGTCATCTCAGGAATAATCAAGTTCTTAATACTCAGATTTCAGCACTGGCCCTAGCAACCCACCTCCTCTCTGTAGTTATGTGTTTCTACTGTGAGCAATCCAACCATGTTAAACCTGTTATCATGAATGATTTATCGCAGGTGTGAAGTGATTGCTGTGATATTAAAAAAAAATAATTTGTGGTTACTGACCTGTGAACATTCATCTTAGGCTGGAAGAAATGCAGCACTTGCATTGCAATGGCCGACTAGGTGCATTTTAAATAAAGAGATACATGAATGAAGTATTTGAGGTGGGAGGGGAGGAAGAGAGTAAACCTAAGCCTTGTTCAAATGCAACCTCTTTTCCATGCTATTAATCTATCGAAGTTTCTGTGTGGAACAGTAGGATATGTAGTCAAGAAATCACCATCAAGATTTTATGAATAAAGTGCATGTGGACGTTGGAAATTTAATACATTTCAGAAATGTTAGAGGGGGTACCTTTTCCACCAGTAAATAAACAAATTGGTAGATTAAAATACACTGCAATTGCTGGGTTATAATGACATTTTTAGCTAAATGTTCTGAGAGGAATACAGAGTACTATTTTTTAAGGAAACAAAATTATTCAAGGGCACATTTGTCAGTTCTGAAAGTATGCTTTTATGATGTTTTGTATAAATAAAGTGACTTACAATTCCCTAACTAGTCTGGCTTTCAGTGTTTAAATGGGCAAAAGTTCACTTTGAACCAAAGAATGTTAGACTACTTAATGAACACAAATAAAAATTCATGTTGCTGGAGAGTTAGCAAAGTGATTGCTAACTGTTTTGTTCAATGAACCCAGTCTGATGACAATCAACATGTCACACAATAATTATTTTAAAATAATTAAATACATATTAGTCTTTGCCCACATGTTGATATTCTGCCAAAATGTGCTTAACTTCTTTAGATGTCTCAGGGTAGCTGCGTTAGTCTGTATCTGCAAAAACAACGAGGAGTACTGTGGTGCCTTAGAGACTAACAGATTTGTTAGGGCATAAGCTTTCTTGGGTAAAACCCACTTCATTAGATGAATTGGAGTGGGAGTTACAGAAGCAGGTGTGTATATATAAGAAAGAAATTGCTTGTGTTTATGAAGCTAGTAAAGTCAGGATGGAAGTGGGTCATTCACAGCATTTGGTGTGGAGATGTAAATATCCAGAGAGGGGAAATTGCCTTGGTAAGTCATTAACCAGTTGAGAGCCTTATTCAATCCTAAGTGGATAGTGTTGAATTTGCAAATGAATTCCAGTTCAGCTGTCTCCCTTTGTAACTGATTTTTAAAATTCTTCTGTAGAAGGACAGCTACTTTGAAATCCATTACTGAATGTCAATGGGGATTAAAGTGTTCCCGTACAGGTTTAGGTGTGTTACCGTTCCTGATGCCTGATCTGTGTCCATTTATCCTTTGTCACAGAGACTATCTGGCTTGACCAATATACATGGCACAGGAGCATTGCTGGCACTTGATGGCATATATGACGTTAGTGGATGAGCCCCTGATGTTGTGGTTTATTTGGTTAGGTCCTGTGATGGTGTCACTTGTATAAATATGAGTTAGCAACAAGGTTTGTTGCAAAAATAGGTTCCTAGGTGAGTGTTTGAGGTGTGATATGTGGATGCTGGTAAGTATTTGCTTCAGGTTGGGGGTTGTCTGTAGGTGAGTACTTGCCTGTTGCACAGGGTCTTTGAGTGTCAGGGATTATTTCCCAGGTTGTGTGGCTTGGTCCAGAAGTGCCTGTTCAGGTAATGATTTTTCCTGGAATATAGTTAAGCACCTACCTAAATTTAAGTGCATGTGTAGTTTCTTTGATTACACCAGGCCTTTTCATCTCTTTAAGTACCTTTCTGAATAGAAAACTGTTAGAATTTAGTTCCTGTATATATGGTGGTGGTGTCTATGCTGTTTGGAATTCTTGATCTTAGTGTATTACATATAGTGCTTTTTACCTTCAAGGCACGTAGAGCATTATCTACTTCCTGCTGTAGATTGGACTATGGTACAAGAGCACACACACACAAAGGGTTTAAGCCTGTGGGGCTATATCTAAGGATATTCTTTGGGTGTCTTTTGTAGCAGTTCAGCTGGTGCACAGGAAGTTGTGCACAAGCAGCTAGCCATGGACAGCCATAGCAATGGACTGTCACAGATCTAATCAAGCTGCCTCTGTTGGACGCTTACCAGACTACTGTGAGAAAGATCTGAATGCTGTATCCTACATGCCCTTAGCTTGCTGGAGCGGCACAGAGCTTAAGCCTCTAGACATGCATTAGGAGGAGCTTTCCATAAGGATATTTTAAGCTCTTGAATAAGCTTCCTAGGAAGGTGGTGGAAACTCTATCACTGGAGGTTTTTCAGAACAGGTTGGACAAATGTTTGCTGGGGATAGTCTATATGTACCTGGTCCTGCCTCCGAGTTGATGACCACTTCCAGACCTGCATGTCTATGATTCTGTCACACACCTTCCCTCTCCCCATCCCACCAAGCCTGTGAGACTAGTGCAGTCTCCTCCAACCCTCTCCAGCAACTCTTGCACATTCCCAGAACCCTACTGAAAGCAAGTGTCTCCTGGCTTGGGTGACCTATTCAGAGGTACATGACGAGGAGAGAGGGAGAGGAGAGGGAGCGTGATTGCACAGGATTTTAAAACACTCTTATGCTTTAGTTAGTATCATGAAAAATGCACGGATGGATACACAATTTTAAAAATGCCCCTATAAGCATTTTGCTGACTCAAGTCTTCACCTTTCTGGATCATTCTCTGGGCTTTGGCAGAGTCCTTGGGTTATCCAGGATCCTTCCCATTGCCGCTTGTGACTTCACTTCAGAACCATGGGGCCTTTCTAGCTCCACTATCTTGCTCTGATCTTAGATAGAGGCTACATCTATACTACCAAAGAAAATGGACCTAAGCTACACAACTCCAGCTAGAGTCGACAGACCTTAGCTTGTGAATCTACACCATGGGGAGGTTGATGGGAGAAACTCCCCCATCAATTTCCCTTACTTGTCTCAGCTGAGGTAGAGTAGAGGGGTAGACTGTGGAGTGATCGGCTGTTTATATGGCAAGTGTTAACTGACCGGCTGAATCGACTGCTGGGGGAATCGCCCTCAGAGCATTGTTCTGGGCTGGACTGTACATCTGGGCAAACCTACAATCAAACCAGGCACAGACTCCTGGGTTATGAAATCATACCTGTTTCACTCTCTTGTCCAAAGCTTCCTGTCCTTGCCTAAGCTTTCTCCTTTTCTTCTCTTGTGAGTCTTTTTTAAACCCCTGCTTTATCGCCTCTGCCTTGTGCTCCTGTCTCTTGTCTGGGAATTTTCTGCTCTCCACTTATCCCTGCAGACAAGCTGGAGAAAGTAAGTTCTCCCAGCTGCAACCAACCTCCTTGTCATACCCATTGTTCAGGCAGATTACAGTTGCTAAGGTTAACAATTCCTCACTGTCTCCTGCGGTATGTACATGCTTCAGGCCCTGCCAGCAAATAGTGGATTCCATAGCCACACAGAAGCATTCCTGTATATAAAAATTGTGTAACATTGGCCAGAATTGATAATTTGCATGTAGATTCCCCACATTCTGCACTAAGTTGTATAGGAAACAAAAAGGGCAGAAAAAGGAACCATGCACAGGTTTTGAGCTATTATTTCTAGAGATATGTTTTTAAATTATTGCTGATCAAATAATTCATTCATTTATAGCCCTCTTCCCTCTCAAATATTTGCAAGTAGGTTGCATTTTATATAAATTCATTATTCATATTTAGTCAGTGATTGGGTCCCCCCCCTCCCCGCTGCCTTTATTCTATGAGGTAACAAATATTTGACAGGTCGGACAAGTCCCATGGTATTGTTTCTGCTCTCTGGTGCAGATATTTTTAAAAATTGATTTCCATGCACTTTTCCATTAAACTTTGATATGTAATTCCTTTTTTTTGCTAAAACCAAAGCACCTGAATATTAACAGGAACTAAACACGGCCACAAGAAAAGCTTTTCATGGAAATCTTTTTTTTTTCTACTCACTTGCCAACCGCACAACTAAGTCTAGATAGTGACTTCAGTGGTGCTAAGTATGTGCTTTAAATTTTGAATACCTCCTTATGTGCTTTACTGGATCTGGAGCAGAATATTCAAAACCTTCCAGTGCTGAAATAATTGTGAAACAGATCAAAATGTATCAGACTCTGAGATGGTAAGCAATGGAAGATCAATAAGAACTGGAAGCACTCCCCGCTTGCGGGATCCTTTGGGTTGTGTTTTCACATGGATGGCTAAAGAGGGTTACTAATCTGGGTGTCTGTATGTGGGTGTGTGCTTGCTAGAGTCTGACATTTGGAGGTGAATAGTAAAATGTTCTTTAATACACCCACAAAAATATTCTAAATGCCACGGGAGCTGGAGTCTGTTATAAGAGAGTGGGGTTATTGGGAAGAGGAGGAGTGTTATGAAATCTGAAGAGCGGGTTTGTTTCAGGTTTGGTAGGTTTATTTCTAAGGTTTGGATAATGTGAATGAGCTTCAAGATGCTTATATGAATGGAACACCAATACACATGGCTGAATTCCCCAAGCTGTGCATTACATCAACCTCTGTTACCTGAATGAATTTTTATGCTGTAAATGCACTTGTCATGCAATCTTTATTTTAAAAAGTTGTTTTCTGACACTCTGAGACATGTCTGGTAAGGAAGGAGGTGGCTGCAACAATTTTTGGCTCCATGTTATAAGTGGTTCACCGATACGTACACTGTTTACATCAAAGGTTGGTCTCTGTTGCCCTATAGGATGATTTCTCTTTGTCGTTTCTATTTGATAATGTACAAAAGCAAGAGGATAACCCACCACTGTAATAGCTGTATTCCTATAGTGCGTAGAGTCCCTGACTGAGATTGGCAACCACTGTGTGAGGAGCTGTACATATTTTGAATAAAAAACAATCCAAGCCCTGAAGGACTTACAAACTAAATAGACAAGACAAAATGTGGAAGAAAGGAAGTACAGGTTGGACCTCTCTGGTCTGGCACCCTCAGGACCTGACTGCTCCTGAATGAGGGGATTTACCAGACCAGGGGAGGTCCCATCCCATCATGGCATGTGCTGAACTGTTGCCTGTGGCTAGGGCTCCAGCCTGGTCATGGCTCTCCAGGCCAGAGCTTTGGGGCCAGGGCTGGCCACGTACTACCTCCCAGTTGCTGGCGCCGGCACTCCCCACAGTGCCATGCACCAGTCTGCCCCACTGTCTCCCCCCCACCTTGACATGGGGCTCCCCATGCCATGCTCCTGCCCAAGGCCAGACATCCCTATACCTGGGCTCTGTGGTCCAGGAACATCCATGATCTTGCCAGACCACAGATGTTGCCGGACCAGAGAGTCCCAGTTAAGGGAGGTACAACCTGTACTATTCGGCCACTTTTACAGACAGAAGACCACAACCCAAAGATTAAGTAATTTGCCTGATGTCATATAGGACATGTGGGACAGAGCTGGGAAAGGAATCCCCATCTTCAAATCTCAGACCTGTGTTTTAACCAAGGACCATTTTCTTCTCAATTATACTTCTCCAGTATTGTGGATCCTGCTACTGGGTGGTGTAAGAGCAGAACTGTGTCTGCATACCCATATCTGTGTGCAAATGTTATCATGAGAAGCAGATTTTTTTTGTTAGCTTTTGCAGAACAGCAATTTTAAAAACCTCCCTTTTCACAGGTTCACTTTCACACGTTCTTCCTTTCCCCCCTAAATCTGTGAGATGTACTGTAGTTTTTGCCAATGGAAACTGTGTTGCAAAACTATAAAACATTGGGAAAGTGACTGTGGATAGTCACAAACTATTCTAACCAGATGTGTTCAATTGAAATAGGTTAGGCTGGCTGGCTGATGTGATTATTCTCCTAAGAAAATATTTGGATACTCCAGAAATATATGAAGGAATTAATGTACAGTTTGTATTTTTATAAAGAAGTGTACTAACTATATAAACTCAAAGTGAAGATGTCACACCAGATGGAAACTTTACAGGGAGAAACTACATACAAATACTTCTATCAGTACCACCAGCTGTCATCATAATTGTGACATTCATTTTGGATCCATTTACAGAATTTACAGTCCCAATTAGGAATAAAATAAAATACAGCCCAATAAGAATCCTGCCTTTATTTTAAAAAGAAAACACAGACAAAACCCCCAGGGCTCAAAATTGCTTTTTAAAGCCATAGAATCACTAATGTCAGTGGCTTTCCCTGAATGTATCTGAGCATAGGATTTGACCACTTCTGGCCTTGTCTATGCTAAAGAGATTTTAGTAGGATCCATTTAGTTCCCCTAGAAGGGTTCTAAAACACCACACATTCCCACACAAGTGGTCCAAATAGTCTTTGTAAATTCTGAGAATTGCTTTCTATAGGTCTAAAAACCAATTGGGTTTCAGTTGGTTTAACAGCTGCATCTATTTCCTGGCATAGCCGATCTTTAGTACTGTGGACACCTTAGCTTTGTTTTACTTTGCATGGAGCATATTATCAGCAGTCAATGAACACTAATAACAATCAGTCCTAAGAGTTATGCCATAAGAATGTCCAGTGCATCTGTCCTACTACTATGAGAGGAGATTATAAATAAATAAATAAATAAAATGAATATATAAAGAGTTTTTTGCACAACCCTGGCTCTCTTCGTATCATGGTATACATTCTGTATTTGGTGAGACGAACTCCTTGGCTTCCTTTCATGCTTTTATATTTTGGAGCAGTTACTAATAGAGAACAAAACAGCCATAAACACAAACAGATAAGTGAAAAACCACATTTTTTTCCAAATACAGGGGCACTCTCTTGAATTTTGCCTGCATAAGTGTGCCTGGGTCTTCATAGGTCTGGCACTGGGTGGGGGAAACTGAGGATCTGAACTACCTGAGTTTCCTTAAAGCGGAGTTTTCTATATGGTAGTGTCCAATGCTGCTGCTGCATCTCTTAGAAGACAGATTCTCCTGTTGATTCCTTGCAACTTGTATGCTAACCTGATGATTCTCATGAATCCATTTAAGGCTGTGGAGGAAACTAAAATCCAATCCAGAACCCATTAGCAGTTGAAAGCAACAAAACTAGTTTCAGTAAAAATTACAGTAACTATTCTGTTAACCAATGGGTACAGAAGGAATCAGTCTATTGATGACTGAGGTAAGATTCAGAGTGATCTATTTCAAGTTACAAATAAATAATGTATTCAGTCAACAGTGCAGCTGTCTAGACTGACTTGAATATTCCTTTTCTGTTTGCTTCCACAAATGGTCTCTGCAGCAAACTTTATACTTCCTGTTTAGTCCTAACCTTCTATTGCACAGGATACACTAGCCCTTGTTTTACTAGTGCTATTTGTTCCATTCATAATCTGGCGCTCCCTGTCCTGTGCCCACATAGTATGTTTTATAACCCTCGGCAATGTTTCCCCACATCATGCAGTACATTGCAGGTACTGCTAAGTCAGACGTGCACAAGAGAACCCATTCTGCTCCTTCCCACTGAAGGAAATGGGATTTTTGCCAGTGATTTCAGTGGACCCAGGACACCGCTTGAGAGTGCGGAGTTGTAGTGCAGAGGATTCTATATTGATAGGCTGGAGCGGAAAGCTAACCATACTGTAGTCCTGACAAAGCTGAGGACAGACTTTGCCAGGCCCTCTGGAAGAGGCAGTGCTAGGAATTAGTCTCCCGCAGCCAGCCCTTCAGCAGAGTGGGCTGCCAGGAGCTGGCAATTTAAAGGCTTTGGGGCTTTAAAGGGTTGGAGGCTCCAGCTGCTGCCAAGGTAGTGGCGGGGAGCCCAAGGCCCTTTTAAATTACTGGGGCTTCTGTCTCCTTTGCCTCCCTGCTCCCCATCAGTGTCCCTGAGTACTAATATGTTTTCTTTTGTGAACACCACAACAATTTCTACTGGGAAAAGATCATAAGATATGCCTCATCTGACTGTTGGACTCTCTAAGTATAGGGGGAGGGAAATTATCTGTGGAGCAAAACAGCAATAGGGGTGGCAAGAAGATCAACTAGGTAAATATTACTAGAAGATTTAAGTTTGGGTGTGACAGCTAGGTGGGTTTTCAAGAACTGACCTAAGGCTCTAGGTACAGAGCAAAGAGTGGCATGGTAAGATCATCTACTTCTGATACTATTCTTAAAGTGATTCCCTGATCAAAGGATCCCTGAACTTTGGTATTCTGGAAATACAGAGACTCCGCACTTATGGCTTTAACCCACAAGACCAGATAAAAATTAAATGAGGAGGGGGAACATGTGAATATGAGGATCTTTTGATGTCAGACCATTTCTAATTTGTCAAATCAGCTTAAGCTACAGCTATGGGAAACTTTCCAACAACCCCATCCCCTCCAATTCACTAATATGTAGCAAATACTTTGGGCAAGTTCTTTTTTCTGATGAGATGGATTAAAGGGTAGTATCATCTACTGCGACAGAATCCGCATGATTGAATAAGCTGAGCACCAAGAATCCCCCTGCCGCTGCCTTTTTGTGCATCTATGGGACCATCCCTTAAATCCTCTTTCCCGGTTGACGAATGGCAGTAAATGATATTGTATAACTACAAAGAAATGTTGTGGGGAGTAATGTTTGTAATACACATGAAGATGTGAAGGGCTAAGTATTACTGCCATGCTGCATATTGACACTGTCAGCCATGCTCAACTTTTCTTTTTGCATTAGAAATCCTCCTTTCTTAACAGTCAGGTGTTGATAGCATTTTGGAATGTGATTTACAACACAGCATTAAAGCTGTTGAATTTAAGGAGCTGTTGGTATAGTGATCACTTCAGGGTTCAGTTTCCTGTATTTCTGTACTAGAAATAGTCCCTCCTTTCTCTGGACTACAGTGAATATCCTTGCTCATGGGGGAAAAAACAAACTCCAAACAGAGACTGTACCTTGTAATAAACTTAAGCCACCATCCTGCAACAACAGCTTACCACTTGTGAGCATTCTTACTGAAGAGGATATTTTCCACCATCATAACTATTTGGGCAATCAGGAAAAATGAGGAAACCAGAAGAACCCTGGTTTAATGGTCTGAGGGCAGCCACTCTCAATGGACAGTGTTACGGGGAAGGTGAATGAGTTAAAATTACGGTTGGTCAAAATGTTTTACATGAAATTTAAATTTTGCCAAAAGTATTGATAGCTCTGGGATGACAAACATGGCTCTGATTAGGGAGCTCAGGGAGTAGAAGCTATGTCTTCCACATCCTAGACTAGTGTGCTAACCACTAAACATAGATGTATTTTCTCTCTGACGCACTCTCAAAGCTCAGACTTTGATCTGAAAAAAAGATATTTTGACAACTCCATTTTAATAGCATTTGAAAGGTTCTGTTTCTGTTCTAACGAAAAAATGAAATCAAATTTAGAAACATAAAAAGTGGTTGTGAAATGGAATTGTCCTTCAATCAGATCTACTTCAAATTCTGTGGCCTGGGATTATATAGGAGGCCAGATTAGATGATACAATGATTCTTTCTGGCCTTAAAAATCTATGACAGTTCTTCAAAGTTCTTCCTTTTTGTCACTAGCTCTCCCTTTATTTAAACTTCTCTCCCCAACTTGGCACCAAAGTCCTATACTTGCCAAGCTTGAGAACCTAAATCTAACAATATTGAGATGCAGGTTCATTTCTGAACAAAACTGTTTAGAACTAAGCCCATAAACTGAAACTCCATAATAGGTGAAAATCACCAAGCCTACATCAATAAAACCGGGCATCTTATTTTTCCTTACCTTCAGGCTAACATTAGAGGTTACATTTTGTCCACTTTCACATGTTGCCATAGAAACAGGCACTTGAAACTTTGTGGAACAGTCTTTGTCCCTTTTGTCAGATTTAACATAACTGTGCATGTTACTGTCAGTGTCAATTTCATTACCATCAGGGAAATAAACAAAACGGAGCTTAACAAAATCAGCACATCAGGTATGAAAATGCAGATTAAGCTCCCAAGGGGAACAAAGCTTAAAAAAAATCAAGGGAATCGACCTTTTGAATTTTAATAATACAAATATGCAGCCCCTGAATTTGTATAAAATACTATTGGGGGAAGAAATGAAGTTTACTTGTCTGTCTGGCCTTTTCCTTCTAGGGAGTCAAATCTTAAAAATAATTTTTAAAAGCACAGGTAAAAAGTTACCTGACATGAGCAGCATAGCTGCTGATGAATGTATAGACTCCATTGTGAAGATATTAGAGGTGAGATGAGAGAGCTGGAAAAAGAAATTGTGAGTTAGCAGGTGTCTGCCTTTTTACATTTGATTGCATAATTCTGCTACAAAAGTGAAGTTGAGTGAGTAAATTTTTGGAGACTGACTCATAAAAACAATGCTGCTATTAATAAAACAATATCTTAAGAATGCACAGGTTAAGGATATGAGGTAGCAAAAAATCTCGTATCCGGTTGAAGCTGTAAGGAGAATTTATGTAAATCAGAATAGAATTATCCAACCTGTAGCCAAAACACCAGGGACTCTTGACATACTTATTGTTTTGTTTCCTATTGGTTTCTCCCAACAGCCTCCTTTTATTTAACTGGGCACTTAGGCTGGAAAACATGAAGTAGGAAAACTGAAGTGCACAAATTTATTGGAGGGTAGGGTGGGGGATTGTCCTCGTTCTCTACATTTATTAGCCACCTTTATTCCTACTAAATGGCAACATGTTCTGGTAGAAATTAGTAACTCCAAAAATGGTCAGCTTGTTTTAAAATGTTAAAAAGATTTTAAAAAAAGTATATTAAAAATCCATAGCCCCTTTCATCAGGAGATCTATCATTAAAAAGGAAAAGGTAATGTCTGCCTAGACTCAGAAATACTCTAGATATTATGCAGCCTCAACTACTTCAGAGTGAGAAGCATCTTAGAATAGAATGTTGTCGACATGTTTGTTCTGAGCTCTGAATGTAAAGGTAAAGAGTACTACAGAACTAGATAACTTATAGCTCCCATCATTGCAATACTTGAGTCTTCTCAGAGCATAACCATTACTGTGGATTATCATCAGCAAAGAGGCAGGGTTCCAAGAGACATATGATCAGGGTCTTTGGGCTGAAAGTCATTGCAACCCATTTTATAGTTGGAGTAAGGAGCCTTTTTGGTAGGCATGATTGTAAAGGAAATGCAGTTATCTTTTAAGCCAACATGAATTATTATCTCCTAGGGTTTCCACCTGTTTGTTTTTCAATTCAGTTTTTAGAGAACTGGCTGCTATTTCTAATGAAGCTACAAATGTCCAGTTTTTCTGATTCTCATCCGATTTTCTGTTTGGTGTTCCTGTCCCAGCAGGTCGTCTTATCTGTCACAGACCTTTATCCCTCACCATGCTAAACTGGTTTTGTTAGAAGCATGACTTCTTGTTAGTTACTGAATAGAATAGCTGCCCCTGAAAGGTTACAGTACATGCTAGTGTAAGAGAGGCAAAGGAACTGGCAGCAGGACAGTTCTGTTCTGGAAGGGGGGTGTGTTTTAAAGTCAAGGAGAGGAGAAGAGAGGGGAGAGGTAAGATGGGAAGTGGGCCCTCCTCCCCTGATGTAAGTCTCGTGCCCGATCAAGATGAAAAATGTAAAACCAGGCACTTCTTTATGTTCTGTCTGTAATTTATTTACAATACACACAACTCTTTCTTCCTGTTCCTAGGATCAGTAGTGCAAATTACATACTCTGGAGCCTGCTTCAGGTGTTCATGGACTCAAATATTCGGAGGAGTCCTGAGGCCTCTGTTCCCATCTCTTGAAATGGCTAATGCACTTATCTCCCCTTTGTGTAAGGGCATTTGAGCTTCAGGCTTCAGTGGGGGGACTCTGCTAGAAGAGGACTAGACTGTTTACTTGGTTGGTGGGTCATGTTGCCTTAAGTGTGTGTGTGTGTGTGTGAATGGAGGTTGATTGGTGTCCACAGGTTCCTCCTAGGACTGCAAGCTTTGCAATGTGAGCTTCCAAGTCCAATAGTGTCTGTCTTCTCTAAAGCTACCAGGGGCAGCATTTGTCTTTGGGACACTGCAGACAAATATGTCAGCAAACTCACCCCACTTCCAAATATATGCTGATCCTCCCCACTTCTAGTTTGACTGTTATTTGATACTCGCTATACAAGCTGCCTAGCAATCCACAACTTTGCATTTCAGCTACCCCATCTTTTTGCAATTATCCCTAAGTAAAGAGCCCCCTGCCCTCTTACCAGCTCTAAGGCAGGTAAACTTGTGGGGCTATTCCCTTATTGTGGAGAACCACATCCTGTCGGTGAATTTTTTTTCATGAAACTCTCTTGCTGTTTGTTTCAAGTCATGTTTTTCTGTGGCTGATTTTCACTTTTTGCATTGGAACCTGGGAAAATGCAACAAGGTACTTGAACTCATTTTGTGTGGGAGTGATTTCTGATGCAGTAAGAGTGAGGTGTACAAAACTGAGCACACTGTGGGAGTAGAGATACAGCAACCCATATCCAGACCTTTAGCTCCTGGAGCCATTTTGGTAACTTCACACTCACAGCTTACTCCCCAAGTCCCCCCCAGTCAGGATGTAATGATAGCTGTTTAAATTCTCACTTGAGATGATAGCAGTATGACTTTTCATGTAGACAAGCTCTGCATGAAAATTTCTAGACCTTGTGTTTGCACAGAAAGCTTGAGACCAGAGCGTAGTCTGTGCAGTGTCTGCCTAGGTCTAAAGAGAGGCTGAAATGATAGATTTTGTGGGTGAAAACGCCTGTGCATCTCAATGGGAGTTAATTTCAAGTGCCCTTTGCCCTGTGAATGCCATTACAACAGTGGCAGGCTGGGACGAGCTTAGTGGGACTAACAAGTATTGTACCCTGCCTCTCTGTAAACATAGGGAGTAGAGCTCCTGCTACTGCCCCTGAGATGGAGGAGGCCTCTTTCATTATCTGCTGGGAGTGGAGGGTGAACGTCACTATTATTGGGAGCAGGGTCACGATGCAACATGGAAAGGAGAAACCATAGTGTGCCTAGAGCTGCAGGCTGCCTTTATGTAGCTGCACCACACAAAACTAGTGATGTATGCTACCCTGGCTATTAACCTGGGGCCAGAGGGAAGCTAGTCACCCTACCCATCTATTGTCTTTTCTCGCTCAGTGTGTGTAAAAATATGTGTGTGTTTGAGACAACACAGGTAGAGTGTGGCATCTGTTTGGAGGTTGCTTCTGCAGCTTGCTGCCCCCTCCTCCTCCTTTATTTCTGTCCAAACATTCTCCATCAAAATTAGCCCATTGAGTGGGCACCCAAGTAATGCCAGTGGTCTCACTAGTCTGTGTCTGTCATGACTACAAGAACACCACTCCCCCACCTCCCAAAAAACTCAAACGGGACCACTGTGTGCCACCATTCTTGCTAATGGCAGTAACCAAGAGGGCCGTGAGCTTGAGTGGGCTGGAATTGATGGCAAGCAGACAGGACACAGAACAACAGCACCCATCTGTAGCAAATGCAGCAGTATCCAAATTGCAGACAGAGTTCAGAAGAGAAAGTCTATGCACAACGGAACACACAAGACTGCCCTAGACTCCTACCTTTGTTCCAACAGAAAATCATGCTGTTCAGTCTGAATCTGACGTGTCCCCGGCTGTGCCCTTTTGTCTACGCTCCAGTTTGGATAAATACCTTGTCAGTTGCTTGGATCTCCAGAGATATTAGATTTAAATGTCTTAAACTTAAAAAACAACAAAAGGTCTGGTAGCACTTTATAGACTAACAAAACATGTAGATGGTGGTATGAGCTTTTGGGGGTACAGCCCACTTCTTCAGATGACCAGAGTTGTGCCATTAGCTGTGCCCACGAAAGCTCATGATGCCATCTACATGTTTTGTTAGTCTATAAAGTGCTACCAGACTATTTGTTGTTTTTTAAGTTTATCCTGTACAGACTAACTCAGCTACCCCCTGAAGCTTCTTTAAATGTCTTACTTAGCCAATTGCTAAGAACTGTCTGGGGAAGTAGGTCAAAAGTGAGAGAACTTGTCTGCTACCCCAAGGCCGGACTTCCCACATGTCCCTTCCTAATGACTAGCTAGGATCACGTGATAAGATCAATGCACTTTTTTTTTTCCTTTTGGGGCTGTAGAGCAGAGTCTCCTGCTCCCAATACCCTGGAAACTCTCTGGTTTATATAATACCTTTCCGGCTGCAGCACTGGAGTATTCTGAACGTCGTCTCTAGTTACATGGTGTAAAAGTGTGGAGTTTATTTAGTATCTCTACTACTATGAGGAAATAGCATGCTGTCATCCCACTGGTGCCCACACTTGCACAGGTGCCAGTGGCATAGGAATCACAATCCCCAAGTAAATGAGGGCAGCACATAAATTCCATGTTTTTCTCTGAATACTGCAAAGGCAGCCCATTCTCCCAATGAGAAAAGTCTCCAACGGTTTCTGTTGACTCTCCTGAGCACATTTATTGATTCAAGGCTAGGAGAGGCCATGGTGATCATCTAGTCTGACCTCCTGTAGACGCAGGCCAGAATTGATTAGGCTCAACCCCCAAAGCCAAGACGTAAGTGTATGATAAACCTGAAGTAATCCTGCTTGGTATTTAAAAAGTGCAGGCAGCAGGGCTGGCGACAGATTTCGCCGACCCTGATCAGTGTGAAGGGGCTTGGCTCTGGGCCCCACAACAGGGGCAGGGCTAGGTGCAGGTATTCCTCAGCACCGCGCCTCCCCCAGCCAGCCCTTAGTGCCATCCGGACTGTGCTGTGCAAGGCTCCAGCAGCAATTTAAAGAGCCCAGGACTCCAGCCACCACTGCTTTTGTGGTAGCAGCTGTAGTGGCCAGGAGCCCCAGGCCCTTTTAAATCTCTAGCTACTCCAAATACATTTCATGCACAACCTTTAATTTTTCTGATACCAACATTTTACTGGAAACACTGTTTTCATCAAGCACCACAGACTCTAAAAGGGGGCATATTTTTAGTATGTTCAGCTCTTAAGGCAAACATTTTGCATAGTTCCAAACAACCATCTTTGAATTCCTTCTCATTTAATGAACATCTCTTTTAATAAAATAAAGCCTACAAAACTACACGCTACTGTATTTTGGATCCTTGTCTGTATCATTTCTCCTTAATGTACAATTCCAAGGTGAGAAGGCAACAGAATGGGTAACCTGTGAATTCAGTATAGACTTGCCAGAGTATTTGCTTTCTTCCTATACCAGACTTAAGAGTTCAAAAATGAGAGACTGACCTCTCCCCCTACAGCAGCAGAATTTTAATTATATTTATTTCCACCACTCATTGACTGATATGCAATCTTTTATCTTCATTCCTGCTTCAAGCTGTTAGTAGCAGCTTTAACAAATAGATTAGATTCAATTTTCAGAAAGTTTGAATTGCTTTGAACTCAGTTTAGCTTTAGCCTTTCAATCACATTTTTTGAGGATTTCCCCATCATGCTATTAAATGTTCTTTTTCTGAGAGGAGATTAAAGAGCTCTCTTACTGAAACTCACTAAAGGGCTGCACTTGTTGAGTAAACACCACAGTTGATAAGGAGAGGAGCCTTCTGCAAAAGGGGATGGATTGACTCAAGTATGCAGCTCAGGAATATGTGAAATTTAAAATTAAATTTAGTTCCGTGCATAGCTAAATTTCAAATCTGTAATGTTGCCTTGATAGTTTTATGTGGAGCCCTGCATGGATACAAAATTGGTATTCGCATCCGCAGAAAGGAGCCATGAATATCCGCATCCATGTCCGCAGATGCAGATATCCATGGGTATCAGCAGATTTGCAGGGCTCTAGTTATGTTAAAAGTAGCTGATTTACCCAGCGTTGCTCAGGTGTGTAACTCAAGAAATGGTTGGCTGGGTTTTTGTTGGGAAATAAAAGGAAAATGTAGGGTGAAGAGAATCCCCAGCACCAAGAGGAGGGGTGGGAGGGAGTGGGGAAGGAAGGAATCCCTAGACCCTGTGAGGAGCCATGCAGGGAGGGGGAGGAAGAGAATCCCCTGGCCTCAAGAGGAGTAGTGTGAATGGCCTGGCCCTTTGAGGAGCCATTGGGGGGAGGGGGGATGGAGCTCCCAGGCCCCGAGGGAAGTGATGGAGGGAGGGGGAGAGGAAGACATCCCTAGGACCCATGAGGAGCTGTGAGGGGGGGGAAGGAATCCCCAGGCTCTGTGAGGATGTGCAGGGGTAGGCAGGGAGGGAATCCCCACATTCCAGCTGAATGGCGGCGGGAGTGGGGGAAAGAGGTGGGGGAGATCGCTAGGCCCCATAGGAGCCTCACATCAGAGTCAGGAAAGAATCTCCATGTGCCCATATGGAGCAGCTGGGGAGGGGGAGTGTGCAGGCCCCCATAGGTGGAGGGAGGGGAATCCTAAGGCCCCATAGCAGGGTGAGGGTGTAATGCTCAGGCCCTATAGTTATGGGGAGTGCGGGAAGGGAACCTTACCTGTAGAAGGTGACCTGGCCAGCAAGGTGCAGAACCCATCCCTAACCGCTCAGTCTCATGCTAGTGTGTCTGTCCCCAGTGCACACTCTGCAATATCCCATCCCCGCTCACTGCCCCCAGTGGAGGCAGTGTGAGGATCGTGTCCATTGTCCTTCTGCCCCTCGCTTTCCATGTTGTGGAAGACAGCCCCATTCTTGCCACTTCCCATATTACTGGCACAACCAAACCCTGACCGTGCTTTAAGTTAGGTAAGAGGAAACGGTATACCAAATTTGGTGGCCCTAGTTGCTACCATCCAGGAGTAGTTCTTGTACAAACAGATGGACAGACAGACATTTTTAAAATATATAGATTGACTGATTGATTTACTAGTGAAGTAAGTATAGAAACAATCTGAGTGCCAATCTAGTTTTTTATCACATTTCTCTGGGAAAGTATAAATTAGTGGGACCTGGTTCTCATTTGTTTTATGCTGGTGTGAATCAGGAATAGCTTCATTGGCTTATTTAAAATTAGTATTAAACCTGAATCAAGCCCAAAGGATTTTATTTTCAATTTCCTGTGCAAAAAGAGTTTCTGAATTTGATAAAAGGCAACATAAAGATTGTAATGCTTCTAGTGGCATATATAAGCATGGGAGAATTTTGATTCTTAGGCCTTAAGAAAGCAAGGAAAATCATGGAAATACAAAGAGAAAGTAAAGGCCCAATCCTCTGGTCCCATGAAGTCAATGGGAGTTTTGCCATTTTGTTCAACACGTACAAAAATAAGCCCTAATTTAAATGCAATTAACTTTAAAATTATCCCTTCATTTTTTGTCTATTTCAATAAAACATGAGATAGCATTTAAAGCATTTTTTATGCTTTGTTAAGGATAATAGTGCAATAATCTTGACAAAAACTAATACCATGAGCCAAGCTCAGGAAAGCATGAAATTGAATAGGATGGAAAAGAATGGCATTCCATATAGGGAGTTATTAGTCTGTTAGCAGCCTGGATCATGTCTATAGAAAACCCATCTAGCTGATTTATCAGCCTTACTGTAGTACATCTCTACTAATGGGACTGGGACAAAAACACAGAGCAGAGTCCATCCAAACCCTCCTGCTCTATGTTAGGATACTTCTTCAGAAGAGAATATAAACAAACAGTAGAAGTATCCTGTATGTAAAATAGGCTTTTATCCTACAACCCTTACTCATGCTAGCAGTCCGATTATAGAGAATGTGATGGTCATGAATCATTTGCATGAGTAAGGTTTGCAGGAATGAGTGTTTAAGGTGCTACCGATCTTACCTATGATAGTTCATCTGTAATATAGCAAAACCTCAGACCAAACTTATTGATACAGGACCACGTTATTCTCTGCAAAAACTGAAATAGGAAAAATATCCTGAAAAGTGCAGTTTTTAACACTTCTTTTTTAAAATAGCCTGTCTGGATGTGTACAGTTTTTTTTTTCTCTCTTTGATTGAAGGATAACTGTAGTGCTTAAGACAGCTAGTGGATTGTCATCCTGGACACACAATCTTCAATCTATCCACAAAGCCCAAGCCTCCACCTTATGCATTTCCCAAACTTGGCCACAGAGAAACTGACAGTCTTTTTTTTTTTTTTTTTTTTTTTTAATACAAACAGACTAACTCAGCTACACCTCTGATGCTTTTGACATTGCATAGACAAAGACGAAGTTCTCTCCAGGAGAGATGCAAAGACGATAGTTATAAAAATCTTGAGCTATGCTGTTGTGTGACTTGACATAAGGCAGGAGAGATCATCATTTTCTGGCGTAAAGATAAATTTATTAAAAAATTGTTTTTGCCATACAGTGGGTGATTGGAAGAGGGTCAGCACGAAGGATTTTAGTTTCCCGGTGGAAGTAAACTTGCCTCCATCTCAAGGTAGACCAGCTTTCAGAGATTTGTACTCTCTCGCTGTCTATGCTGAGTATCACTGTATATGATAGAGTAAGCTTTGCTGGTGAAATGAATGCAGTCTCTTGTTGTGGATGTTCTTCAGAGTGATATTCAATATGGGTTTATTTTCTTACAATGTGTATGGATGCCTTTTTTAAAAAACAAGTACAAATGAATAGTCAGATATTTGGCAGACAACACACAGGAAGGATTAGAATTGTAATTATGTGTAGATTGCAGATATAGGTCTCATACACACACATTAGTTTGTATAAAATGTAGCTGAAGTAAAGCCATTAGTTACTCCTTAAGAAATTAATAGAGAAGATACAGATAGTAAACAAAGGAAATCATCGGGCTGCATTCTGTATGCTGGAAGTTAATTTCTGGGCAATATTTTTTCGTCAGCTGGAAGGTATGCATTCAGCTTTCATCAAAATCAGACCATTATTGCAAGGATAATTGCATATGTTGTGTGAAAAGCGGATGTGTAAAGAGGTCAACTTCTGTATTGCCTTTAAGCAGTAACCTCAGCTTTGGGTGAAACAAAATATTTTTGATTATTTTCTGCAATGATTATTTGTTCATCATAATGTAATTATGCTTGCACTGTGTGTTTATGCTGCAGAGTGAGAAAACAGTATGTATTGGCTGCTCACCTCCCGTCTTGTCTGCTTTTTATTTTAGAGCTTTCACTGCTCTGTGCTCAAGGTTCAAAATAGATTCCTTCCCTACTGGGTTGTTGGTATTAAACAACAAACAAATACAAACAAGTGAAAGCCGACCTAACAAAAGCGAAAGAACACCTCACTAAGGTATACTAGCACTTGCTGGTTTATGAACATTAGTCTTAATTTAAATGTAGTTCCCATTTTGGTCAAATAGAAAGATGAGTGAGTGTGAACATCTGAGATGGTGCTAGCACGCTGAGGACCCTACGCAGGAATATTTCTGCCCCTCGCCACAACATGTATTTAAAAAGTGATTATGGGCCCATTGAGTTACTCAGGGCCCTAAGCAATTGCTCATGCCTGATTCTGTTTTTGGTGAACATCTCTTAAAAAATAGCATTCTCAAAAGAATGTCTCTCTTCATTTGAGTAGATGTTTCAAGGAATTTAAGGCATTCTCTGTTGACATTTCAGCCAGCCATCTGTGACTTTGTGCAGAGGTTTTTGAAGGAGATCCGGGTGAAGGCAACATGCTACAGTAAAACTTCCCACTACAGACTCTAGCACTGAGATTTGCCAAAATGACTAGTGATTTTTGGTTTCCCTTTTTGTGTGCTGGATGATGGTTGTGTCTTGTTTCTCCAATGTCCAGGTCAAGACCATCTAAAAGGGCCTGATTTTTAGACAGTGGCTGTTCAGCATTTTCTGAATACCAAGCTGCTTTCATATGTACCCAAATATTGAGTAACCCAACAGAGGCCTTGGGGGACAGGCTTATTCTCACTTTCAGATAACCCCCCAACCTGAAACAGATGTTTTCTGGTAACCATGCCACACAGATACATCATAAGCATCCAGGAACCCAGCCCTGCAATCAGCCCCGTTGCCAACTCTGCCCACATATCTATACAAGTGAATTCATCACTGGAGCCAACCACATAAGCCATCAAATCAGAGGCTCATCCAGTAATGTGATCTATGCTATCAAATGCTAGCAATGCCCCACTGTAATATATGTTGGACAAACTGGACAGTCCCTACGGGAAAGAATCAACGGACACAAATTAGATATCTGTCAAGGGAACATACAGGAACCTGTTGGTGAACACTTTAATCTATCTGGTCATTCATTAAGAGATCTTCAAAGTTGCTGATTTGTAACAGACCAATTCCACAAGCCAAATATACAGGGAAGGGTTGGAACTACAGTTCATTTACAAGTTTAATTCTCATGCCAATGGTTTGAATCACGATACCAGATGGCTGGGACATTATCAACCAATCAAACAATGAAGGTGCCAATAGTTCTTTGTTTGTGTAGATTCTGGTGTTAGTACTCTTCTGTTGTTAGTACTCTCTAATTGCTAAATAATGGTCCTTATCTGCTTCTTTTAACTATCAGTTTTGCCTGTTACATACCAGCTTGGTTTTCCCTTTGATATTTATATACCCACTGACTCCTTTTGTCCCCCCCCCCCCCTTCATTTTTTCCTCCCTCCCCCCCTTCTCCTCTATTTATTTTGGTTCTGGACATACAACACTTTGGTCATCTGAAAAAGTGGGCTGTGCCCACAAAAGCTCATGATACCATCTACATGTTTTGTTAGTCTATTAAGTGCTACCAGACTATTTGTTGTTTTTTAAGTTTATCCTGTACAGACTAACTTGGCTACCCCCTCTGAAGCTTTCCAACATCATTAGTCACTTTTAAAAGTCTTGCCCTAGTCCCTGATGTGATCAGCATCAGTTCCTTCCCTGGTTTCTCTTTTTGTCTTCCTTTGCATTAAATTCTGCCCTAGTAATTCAACATAACTTGAATTTGAACTTGATTGTGCTCTTATTCTGGTTAGGAGAGATTGTGGGAAGATAAAGAACAGAGAAAACCGAGGATAAAAATCAATGAACAATTTTGATTTTTTTCAGTTTTCCTTCCCTCTATTCTTTTTCTTAGTCTCAGAGACTGAGAAACAGGCTTAATAAAATAATAAAAAGCATATACTATGTATCATATACCAGAGCTGCAGCATATCAGAGTTAGGTAGAGTTTCTTTAAATAATGTGTGAGCCTTCCTGTTATTTTCACTCTGTTCTGTGTTTTAGAAATCAGCCAGTAAAGCAGTCTATATATTAGCACTGGTTGGGAATTTTCTATTTGAAAAATTTTCAGTTTTGCCAGAAAACTTTTTTTTAAAAGTGAGGAAAATTGAAATGTCAACTCCATGGCTGCCCACCTAGAAGGCTCTTATCAATTCATTTGCAGATAAGAAATGAAAGTAATAGATGTCAGGACTCCAGACTTGAAGAAAGAGCTCTGTGTAAACCTGAAAGCTTGTGTCTCACCAACAATAAAAGATATTGCCTCACCCACCTTGTCTTTCTAAGTGCCTTCCAGGTGGGCAAACAGCAAAATATTCTGTTTGGGTTCTCTTGATATGGAGTTATGTCTGGACAAAAATAGCATTCTTGCCTTTTCATCCTGAGCTGGGATTTTTTTCTCCCAAAAAAATGTTAACATTATTTTTGCAGGAGGGGACTTTTTCATTTTCTGGATAGCTGTAATTAATTTGTAATTAAGCCATGCGTGCAATGAACATTGTTGTTTGGCCCCTGTGGTTTCTTCATACTACTACTGTCGTATGTAGGGAAATAATATAACAGATTCTCCCTTGTGCTAGCTGCTGGGGGATTATTTTTTCCTTTGTGTACCTAGCCGAGGACTCCTTTTAAATAAAAAAAATAATAAAAAAACCCATGTCTGTTTTTGTGTTGAATGACAAGTGATTAAAGAGTTACATATTCACAGCGCAGGTAGCTTTGCAAATCCAAACAGTTGGAGTGACTTGCAGTATGCTGATTCAATACAGCTTAATAAAACCAGGTACCGGTAGTTCCCAAGAGAGATAAGTTAGTATTACTCTGATCCTTAGTATTACTCTGATCCTATTATAGATGGGCAAACTGAGACAGGTTATGGAGAATCCAGGAATTTCTCTCTCACGCCTAGTCCTGAGATCTGCCCAATAGACCATACTGCTATGCTGGTGGTGATTGCAATATAAGAAATACCTTCATTTGTTAAGTCATGAAAATAGGCATTCCTATCTATGTACCTGTTTATTCCCATCAAGAACTCGTTGGAAGGTTGTTCGTGAACTGTGAAAAAAACTTTGCAGATCCTACTCCCCTGATTAGACTTTTCCTCTTAAGAGAATTTATTTCTGGAGGGCAGCAAAAGTTTCCCCTTCTCTCTCCCTTTTTTTAAAATCTTGTCCTGGAACCAAAATCTATTTTTCATGATCGTAATATCATGATAGTACAGTTTCTGATGTATAAATGAGATTCTATTTATGCAAGTGAGGGGGAAAAAGGCATTCCGAGCTAATAGCTCTAATCAGTGCTTAGCATTCAAATTTTGTATGATGCACTTGAGGAGAGCAAAAGCTTCATTAAACATTTTAAGTATATGCTTCAGTGAGCATAGCTGAGGAGGGAGAAGAACGATCTCCCAAGGTGACTTGCATTCTAGCACAAGAGTGGGTGAAGCATTGCTTTTGGACAAGGTTTACATAGCTCATGTATCTCAGGATGTCTTTTTTTCCCCCGAGTGCTGACAGCAGGTGCAGAACTGTAGTTAAACTGGTCTCTCAGCTTTTACGAAGTGAAAGTGCTAATTTACCAAACAGACTTCTGTGCCCACCTTCCTAAAGAGAATTCAGAAAAAAATATACCTCTTAGAAATCCAAGTAGGAGGCTGTAGCATTAAGAAGTCAATGACGCTCCTCCAGTCTTCCATCACCAGAGCAAGTGAAAGTGTTGCCCTTTTCAGCCTGTTTTCCTAGTTAACTCATGGATGCATGTCAAGCTGCGAACTGCAGTAAGCAGCAGCAATCCAGGAGCTCCAGCCTTTCTGATTTGGTTGTTGAGAATGGGAAGGATGCCCATCTAGAACAGATCCTAACTATGAATGTAAGAGGTGGGAAGCACAGGGAGCCTTACTGACAGACTTTTAAAGACAGCAGACAGTAAGAATGGGACACTCCAATCTCCAATTTACTTCAGATGAAGGCACTGGGATTCCCAGGTGGGTGTGGTGTAGGGCTACAGTCTCTACTAAGTAATGTGCATTCTGAAAAACTTCAACTGCAGCCAGCATGTACCCAGAGTTCCTAAATAAAAAAGAATCCTGTTAAATTCCAGGCTATCTGTCCCTGTTAAAATAGCAGCTTGCTCGAAGTTCAACCCTTTTCCAGTACACTAAGAATCCTCATTTGAGCTATATGGCCACAGGCTCTCAACATAGGTCAGAGTTGGTGTATGCTACTCCACTGTGCTTCCGTGATCTTATTGCAGGAAAGTGATTCTCCCAGATCTCTTAAGTACCGGCTGATAGCCCCCTATCGGCTTGGATCTTTTGGCAAAAGGTTTCAATCTTAATTATCCTAATTGCTTACTCTTGACTTCATGTAGTGAATAGACACTTGAACAGGACTCAGGAGATAGGGTTGCCAGGTATTCGGTTTTCTACCAGACAGTCCGGTTTTTGGGCCCTCTGTCCGGTAAAAAATCCAGAAAATACCAGACATGTGCAATGTCCGGTATTTCCTGGATTTCTGGCTGGGCGCTGGACGGAAGCCTGGTGGGGGACTGGGGAGTGGCTGGGAGGTGGGATGCAATCGGCGCTGGGAGCCCTGGCTGCGTCTGACGCCTGGGGAGGAGGAGAAGTCCGGTCCCTGCTCCTGAGCGTGTGGTGGAGCTGCAGCCGGACTCACTCGCGCTTCTCCGGACCGTGTGTGGGACCGACAGCGCCCCAGGATCTGCATGTGCCTGGGTCAGCCCCGCCCCTCCCTCCCCCCACTTCCTCGACCAGCTCCGCTGCCCCCTCCCCCCTCCCAGCCACCCCTCCTTCCTGCCAGCCGGTTCTTCTCCTCCCGATCTCCCCGGGCCAGCCGTGCTGACCTCCCTCCTTCTCCGGACCATGCGTGGGACCGACAGCGCCCCAGGATCTGCATGTGCCTGGGTCAGCCCCACCCCTGACCCCCCCTCCCCCGCGTCTCCTCCGGCCAGCTGCGCTGCCCCGACCCCTCCCCATCTCCCGGGCCAGCCGTGCTGCCCTGATCCCCTCCTCCATCTCCTCCGGCCAGCCGCGCTGCCCTGGCCCCCGCCCACCAGCCCCGCCCCATCTCCCGTGGCCAGCCGTGCTGCCGCCCCTCCTCCCAGCTGGCCGCCCCTCCCAGCCGGTCCCACTCCTCCCCATCAAGTGTGTCCGGTATTTTTTTTAAACCTACCTGGTAACCCTATCAGAAGACCCTGCTTCTGTTCCCACCTCTGTTTGCTGGCCGGTTGGATAATCTTAAAAGCAAGTCATGTCTCCTGCCTGTAACACAGTTTCCCCATCCAAAAATGGGGATAATGTCACTGAACTCTGACCTATTATAAGGCATTTTGAGATGAATGGATGGAAGGTGCCTTGTAAGAACTAGGCATTTTTATTTACTTTATTTTTAGTTGGCTGTCTGCTGTGATATAGAAGCTTCCTCCTACCATAGGGGTAAATTTATTTAATAGATATATCTTTTTATGACTTGTGACATCTCTTTTCATTTGAATAATGTTTGCAAACTTGTTGGACTAGATATTCAGTGGAACTTGTGCACTGCATTTTTTTTTAAGTGGAGACAGCTTTATTATGGAGCTTGTAAATGTTTAGAATGTGTAAATGGAAATGCTCTGAGAATATCTTTCAGGATGTTTAGGGAAATTATTCACTTGGCCCTCTGCCAATGCTATAGAAAGGTCTGAGTTTTACAGGTTAGAAGAAGAGGGATGTTTTAATTTCTAATTTAGTGTGTGCATCCCAAGAGGTTCCAGCAGTGACCCAAGCTCAAATATCAATTGATGATTTTTGTGTGTGCTACAGCTGTCCACATTAACTACTAATGGCAGCTCAGATTGTGTGACATTCATTTCTGCTAGAAAATATATAACGTAGAGAAACAAAGCACAAATATTGTGTTAAGCTTGTTCTGGTACTTCTGAGGACAATGATTGATTTAAAAAGAAGTCGAGAGAGAGAGAGAGAGAGAGAGACATTTAAAATTCAGCTGAGGGCTTCTTGCAAGCAAGCCCCCTCAAATTTATTTAGAACTGCCTCAGGAAACTTTTAAATATAGGCAGGTTTTTTGTTGAATGTTGTTGGCATAAGTCTAAAGGGGGCGTGCCCTCTGTGTGGCAACTTCACAAAGTTTGTGAGTTTCCTCAGGTTTGTGAGGTTCCTAAGGGGGGTGGCTATAGGTGCGGGGGGTTTTGTGTGTCTGCCATCCATGCCCAGGTTCTGTTCCTGGCCCTGAACTGGGGCCCTGGCTGCAGGGCCTGCACTGTAGCTCTGTTCCTGGCCCTGCACATTGGATCTCTGCTGCTGCCAACCCTGCAACTGGGGCTTTGCTCCCGGTTCCACGTCCGGGGTCCTGGCGGCTGCTAGTCCTATACATGGGGCTCTGTTCCTTGCCTTATATGCAGAGTACCAGCTCCCACAGGACCTGCGGCAGGGACTCTGCTCTGGCCCAGTATGCAGGCTCTTGGCTGTTGTTAGACCCATGCCCAGGGCTCTGTTCCCACCCTGCATGTGGGGTCCCGTCTGCAGGTTCCATGCCTGGGACTCTGTTTCCAGCCCTGCATGTGGTGCCCTTACTGCCATTAGCCCTGTCCCAGGGCTCTACTCCTGGCCCTATGCCCGGGGCTCAGCTCTGGAATACCATCATCCCTGTGCCCCGGATTTTTTTCATGACCCCTCACCTGGAGTCCACACCTGGGGTTCTGGTTGCAGCTGGCTTCTCACCAGGGGCTCTGCTCCTGTCTCCCCATGAGAGGTCCCAGCTTTGACTCCCTTCTCCCGATCTCTGTTTCTCCCCTTCCCGCCAGAGTCATGATGGCCCCGCTCTTGATCTCATCTCTAGGATGTTGAGGGGCACAGACAGGAGCAAAGGGGAAGGGGGGCAAGGAAAACAATTTGGGATGGGGACCCTTAGTTTTCATTACCACCAATGTAAAAAGTGTTCCAGCACCACTGGGGAGTGGAGGTGTCTGTGGCTATTTGTAAGTTTTCTAGGAGCAAGAGGACCTGCTGCCAGAACTGACATGTCCCCAGACGGAAATGAACCCAATATTGTTGATGTATGTAAACTGTTCAATGCCAGTGGAGATCAGACTCAAAACCTAGCATAAAGAGAATGGATTGTGTCATTTGCTTATACAACCTTAATGGGTTATACTTGGGGACCATTTGTGCCTTATGTTTAACAAATGTTCTCCTTTTTTGCTACTAAGGTAAAAATATCTTATCTCTGCCACTCTTACACCCACTATTTCTTTCTTTGCATTTTACGTATGTTTTCTGAAAAAATCCAGTTGAGACAATACTTTCCTTACAACCAGTAATAAACAATGATCAATGCCAATAGCAATAATCATCCCAGGAAATGTCATAGTTAGTTACAATTGTCTCCTTTCCTTTCACCGAAGTTTTAATCACTCTGTTGTTCTCACAGTGAGGCGTGGGAGTGTTCCATTTAACCTCTCTGCCACCTTTCCTGGAAGGGCAAAATGGGGTTAAGGATATTTAACCACCTTTTAAAAGTGCTTTAGGATCTTTGTATAATATGACATTTTATAGAATAGAATATATAAAAAGGCATATTATACAAAGATATACACACACACACGCACACATATATTATATATATATATATAATTCCAAGGTTTGCTGACATAACCTTGAAGTATGTGGAAATGGATGTACAGCAACGTGAGATCCATACTCTATACTAGAAAACCTTGCTGAAAAAAATAGTTTTGTAATTAAGAATGCATTGCAAAACTCACACGACTCACATATTCTTCTGTGTGATTACTATTAACAGCCTTCCTGTATCTCTCTACTTCATAAACTCCATTTCTTTTTCATGTTGTTCCTGGCTTCCTATCTTGTTTCCCTTAGGCATGTTTCTACATTTATTCCTTCCTTTGCTACTCTGTACTGTACATATATGTTTGCTTTACAGAGAACCATAGAAATGTGAGGCTAGAAGAGATCTCAAGAGGTTGTCTAGTCCATCCCTTTGCACTGAGGCAAGAGCAAATTAACCTAGACAATCCCTGACTGGTTTTGTGTACCCCGTTCTTAAGAACATCCAGTGACATGAATTGTGCAGCCTCTGTAGGGAACCTTTTCCACTAAGCTATCCTTATGAGGTTTTTCTCCTAACTTCTAACTTGAATCTGCCTTACATTTTCATTATTTCTTACTGTGGTGATAAATTGTATAAGAAAAGGTGCTATTTGAATAGATGTTATGTATTGTAGTTGGATTGAAGGATTGGTGACTGAAGCCTCTGGTTTGAAAGCTGTATAGCTTAATTCTCTACTGCTTCTGAGCTTTGCTCTATGGAAGAGATATGGAGTCAGACAGCAGCTATGGCTCCTTGATTCTGTGCTAGCCTACGGACCATTCTAACTACCAATGTTGTTTTAGGGGTACTAAAGGAGCTTTGTAGCAATGAATAATCAGTGATGTGGAGCTGCTACCCCTTTTCTTGACTGCTTTCTCTGACAGTTCTCCTCTGTCTCTTGTCCTACCCCACAAACTGGTTTAAGGCAGCGCGCAACTGATATAGGAGCTTGCTTTGTTGGCTTTATCAGGGGAATTCTCTCCTGATGAGTCATATCCACAATCTAGCTCCTGTGTGTCAGCTGATGTGGAATCTGGCTGAATGCAAACATCTGTCTTGGAGAAAGGAGATTCCACTTCTGTTGAAATTATTCAGAGTAGTGTTTGTTTACCCCACATCTGTACTTGTTCCCTGGAAAAACAAAATTCCTTCCAAGCTTGTCCTTTCATGATTTTGAAATGGCAAATATTAGTGACAAGCAATCTCCTCTGAGTGTGTGCTGCAGATCATCCATTAAAAATAGAATTCCTATGTGCTTTAATTGAGCATTCGACCCTAGGACTGTTTTTGTTGGGCATAATATCCCCCATCTCCAGGGATGTACAACACAATCTTTGTCTGCCCTTTTCTACTACATAGAAGTCTGCATATCACAGTGACATGCTTTGGATTCCTTAAGGAAAACAGATGCATCATACAGTCAGGTATTAATATCAAATACACATTAGAAATTATCTGTGTTGGGTGTCTTTTTATAAAAAACAAACCGAGTACAAAAGGCACATTTTAATTTAGATAGTACATTCAACAGTCCAATCTTGCAGTCCTTAGGGGCTTATCCTGGCAAAACTCTCACTTAAGTCAATGGCACATTTGCCTGGGAAAGTACTAAGTAAGGATTACTTGATGTGACCTACTGTGATCATTAATAAAGCTACACATTCTTATTAACCTAATAAGATAGCACACATGCCAGTGCTGGTTTCCCCCTTGTATAACTTGGTCCCATCATTTTAACGATTCTTAGAATCATAGAATACTAGGACTGGAAGGGACCTCGAGAGGTCATTGAGTCCAGTCCCCTGCCCTCATGGCAGGACCAAATACTGTCTAGACCATCCCTGATAGACATTTACCTAACCTACTCTTAAATATCTCCAGAGATGGAAATTCCACAACCTCCCTGGGCAATTTATTCCAGTGTTTGACTACCCTGACAGTTAGGAACGTTTTCCTAATGTCCAACCTAAACCTCCCTTGCTGCAGTTTAAGCCCATTGCTTCATGTTCTATCCTCAGAGGCCAAGATGAACAAGTTTTCTCCCTCCTCCTTATGACATCCTTTTAGATACCTGAAAACTGCTATCATGTCCCCCCTCAGCCTTCTCTTTTCTAAACTAAACAAACCCAATTATTTCAGTCTTCCTTCATAGGTCATGTTCTCTAGACCTTTAATCATTCTTGTTGCTCTTCTCTGGACCCTCTCCAATTTCTCCGCATCTTTCTTGAAATGCGGTGCCCAGAACTGGACACAGTACTCCAACTGAGGCCTAACCAGCGCAGAGTAGAGCAGAAGAATGACTTCTCATGTCTTGCTCACAACACACCTGTTAATGCATCCCAGAATCATGTTTGCTTTTTTTGCAACAGCATCACACTGCTGACTCATACTCAGCTTGTGGTCCACTATAACCTCTAGATCCCTTTCTGCCGTACGCCTTCCTAGACAGTCGCTTCCCATTCTGTATGTGTGAAACTGATTGTTCCTTCCTAAGTGGAGCACTTTGCATTTGTCTTTATTAAACTTCATCCTGTTTACCTCAGCCCATTTCTCCAATTTGTCCAGATCATTTTGAATTATGACCCTATCCTCCAGATTAGTCACCTCCCAGCTTGGTATCATCTGCAAACTTAATAAGCGTACTTTCTATGCCAATATCTAAATCGTTGATGAAGATATTGAACAGAGCCGGTCCCAAAACAGACCCCTGAGGAACCCCACTTGTTATACCTTTCCAGCAGGATTGTGAACCATTAATAACTACTATCTGAGAAGCTTATCCACAGGTTATGCACCCACCTTCTAGTAGCCCCATCTAAGTTGTATTTGCCTACTTTATTGATAAGAATATCATGCGAGACTGTATCAAACGCCTTACTAAAGTCTAGGTATACCAAATCCACCGCTTCTCCCTTATCCACAAGACTCATTCTCCTGTCAAAGAAAGCTATCAGATTGATTTGACATGATTTGTTCTTTACAAATCCATGCTGGCTCTTTCCTATCACCTTGCCACCTTCCAAGTGTTTACAGATGATTTCCTTAATTACTTGTTCCATTATCTTCTCTGGCACAGAAGTTAAGCTAACTGGACTGTAGTTTCCTGGGTTGTTCTTATTTCCTTTTTTATAAATGGGCACTATATTTGCCCTTTTCCAGTCTTCTGGAATCTCTCCTGTCTCCCATGATTTTCCAAAGATGATAGCTAGAGGCTCAGATACCTCCTCTATCAGCTCCTTGAGTATTCTAGGATGCATTTCATCAGGCCCTGGTGACTTGCAGGCATTTAACTTTTCTAGGTGATTTTTAACTTGTTCTTTTTTTATTTTATCTTCTAAACCTACCCCTTTCCCACTAGCATTCACTATGTTAGGCATTCCTTCAGACTTCTTGGTGAAGACCGAAACAAAGAAGTCATTAAGCATCTCTGCCATTTCCAAGTTTCCTGTTACTATTTCTCCCTCCTCTCTGACCAGTGGGCCTACCCTGTCCTTGGTCTTCCTCTTGCTTCTAATGTATTTATAAAAAGTCTTCTTGTTTCCCTTTATTCCCATAGCTAGTTTGAGCTCATTTTGTGCCTTTGCCTTTCTAATCTTGCCCCTGCATTCCTGTGTTGTTTGCCTATATTCATCCTTTGTAATTTGTCCTACTTTCTATTTTTATAGGACTCCTTTTTTATATTTAGATCATGCAAGATCTCGTGGTTAAGCCATGGCGGTCTTTTGCCATATTTTCTATTTCCGACACAGTGAAATAGCTTGCTTTTGGGCCCTTAATAATGTCCCTTTGAAAAACTGCCAACTCTCCTCAGCTGTTTTTCTCCTCAGTCTTGATTCCCATGGGAGCTTGCTTTTGGGCCCTTAATAATGTCCCTTTGAAAAACTGCCAACTCTCCTCAGCTGTTTTTCTCCTCAGTCTTGATTCCCATGGGACCTTACCTATCAGCTCTCTGAGCTTACCAAAATCTGCCTTCCTGAAATCCATTGTCTCTATTTTGCTGTTCTCCCTTCTACCCTTCCTTAGAATTGTGAACTCTATGGTTTCATGATCACTTTCACCCAAGCTGCTTTCCACTTTCAAATTCTCAACCAGTTCCTCCCTATTTGTTAGGATCAAATCTAGAACAGATTCCCCTGGAATTTTTTCAACCTTCTGAAATAAAAAGTTGTTTCCAATGCAGTCCAAGAACTTATTGGACAGTCTGTGCCCCGCTGTGTTATTTTCCCAACATATATCTGGATAGTTGAAGTCCCCCATCACCACCAAATCTTGGGCTTTGGATGATAGCTTGGGCTTTGTTAGTTGTTTAAAAAAAGCCTCATCCACTTCTTCCACCTGGGTAGGTGGCCTGTAGTAGACTCCTAGCATGACATCACCCTTGTTTTTAATACCTTTTAACCTAACCCAGAGACTCTCAACACTTCCGTCTCCTATGTCCATCTCCACCTCACTCCAAGTGTGTTCATTTTTAATATATAAAGCAACACCTCCTCCCTTTTTCCCCTGTCTATCCTTCCTGAGCTAGCTGTACCCTTCTATACAAACATTCCAATCATGTGTGTTATCCCACCAAGTTTCTGTGATGCCAACAATGTCATAATTGTACTTATTTATTAGCACTTCCAGTTCTTCCTGCTTATTGCCCATACTTCTCGCATTTGTATATAGGCACCTAAGATACTGATTTGACCTTGCCTCCCAGTTTTGCCCTGATCCTCTTTTCTCTCTGCCATTATAGCCCATGCTCCCTCCCATTTCCGACCCATCTCCCAGGTCTCCATGTTCTCCACTTACCTGTGGGCTTTGCTCACCTGTCCCTGTCGAACCTAGTTTAAAGCCCTCCTCACTAGGTTAGCCAATCTGTGTCCAAATAGGGTTTTCCCCCTCCTCGAAAGGTGAACGCCATCTCTGCCTAGCAGTGCTTCCTGAAGTAGCATCCCATGGTCGAGGAAGCCAAAGCCCTCCTGGTGACACTATCTTCGCAGCCAGGCATTCACCTCCAGGATGCACCAGTCTCTGCCCAGGCCCCTACCTTCGACAGGAAGGATCGAAGAGAATACCACCTGCGCTCCAAACTCCTTCACCTGTACTCCCAGAGCCCTGTAGTCACTCTTGATCCACTCAGTGTCACACCTCACAGTATCATTTTGTGATTCTTGCTCACAAACTACTTACTGCAATTTATCTCAAAACTGGTTCTGTGAATGGTAGAGTTGGGGCAAACAAAAAATTGTTCTCCTATCCAAAGAGCAATTGTGTATTTCTCTTCTTCCCTGTTCCATATTTACATCCTCTGTACTGTACCAGACATTTACAAGATTACCTAGGAAGTTGGTGGGAGAGCCAGGACTAGGACTCCAGAGAGGAGACCTCTGATAAAATGTTCTATTGCTTTATATATAGGAATAAAGAATTTTGCACAATGATCTATTGTTCAAGTCCATTAATTAAATTGTACTATTCCACATGAGTTGTATGGTAATCTATTGTTGGCAGGAAATGAAGGAGTATGGACTGAAAACCAGCTTGCATCCGTATGAGCAGTGATGACCAGATGATAAAAGTGTGTGTTAAATACAATATAGCAGTGGTTCCCTCCTGTACTGCAGGAGGTCCATGGAAAGTTTAAAAGTAAAGATCAGGCCCACGTGGGCCAGATTCTTTTTTCTCCCCCTCTCCCCCCCCCCCTTTTTTTCCCCTTTCTTTTCTACTCCAAGGAGTGGGGTGGGGGAGGGAGGTCCTATGGAATTTTAATAGATTGAAAAGGAGTCTGAATGCTCAAAAAGGTTAGGAACCACTGCAATATAGCATTGCTCCTACACTCTGCCCAGCAGTCTACCTTTGCTGGAGTGACTTCCCAAGGCCTTATATTTCAGAACATCTTCAAAACTGCCACTTCTCTTAAATTAACCTCAAACTAAAGTATTATTCTCTGCCTTCTGAAGGTCAAATTTCCTCTCCAAAATTATCCTCTGGCAACAGACAGCTGAAGGATTGAGATCTTGGCCTCACAGAACTCAAAGTTGAGGGCTTTATTTAACTTCAACAGGGTGCCCCTAACTCCTGGGAAAGCAGATTATCAGTGAATTGTCAGACCTGTCAGGCTTGTGTCTGTGGCCTGCATGTGGTGTTACCCGGGGTTCTTTCAACCCAAACCTCTCGGTAACTTTTACTCTCTGCGAGGTGGTGTCAGGAAATAATTCAGGGGAGGCACGGTTGTCCGACCGATGGATGGTACAAACAGGACAACACGAGTGCTTTCACTTAAAGCTAAACTTTACTTAATCTCAAGCACTTACACATGTCTGCAACAGGTTAGTAAAACACCGCCACCCTCGATAATTACCGAAGTTGACCGTGGCTCTCGAGAGGCACCGGGTAGACTTCCGATGGCCAGTCTTCCGTCTACCGGTGGGGACGAAGATGCCTCCAGATGTGAAGAGTCCTCAAGGAATCCTCGAGGCGTCCCTCCAAGTGTTCCCCAAATTGTCCCCCTATTTATCCATTAGTATTACAATAACATAATACATACAATAACATAATACTAATACTAATGGATAAATAGGGAAGGAAAGGATCAAACTTTCCTTCTCTATTTATCCATTAGTATTATAATAACATGTCACTCAAAAACTTGATAGGCAAGCACTTTTTAAAGGTTAGTCAAGAGGTTTTCTTCTGATCATCACTTTCACCAGATGCTTTTTTTTCTTTTTCAGAGACTTCATGCTCGGGGGCCCTGATAGATATATGTCTTAGGGCATTTAGACAAACTTCCTGGTTTTCTTAATGTATAGCTCAGCAATTTCACTAGAAATTTGGGCCTCAGGAAGGACGCAGGGTCAAGCTGCCCTCTCTGTGGCACCCAAACTCTCCCTTCTTCCCCTTCCCTGACTTGGTCATGCTGTCTAGGCCTATTTGGGGCCTGTTAGCTTGGTTGCTGAAGTTCAAGCAGTAAGCAATAGTGGTTCAGGCACATTACTGGATTTGCTGAAATCTCCCTGTACAGTGGAACGAAGCAGACTTGCAGCTTTCTGTGGGAACTTGATTCTCTTGGAGAGGTCACTGGTTGTGCTGGGAGACACAAGGGAGAAATTCAAGGTCTGGGGTTAGATTTCCACATACATGTGATAGAGCAAATGGAATGGAGGGAGCACACTTCATCCCTATTTCCCTGGCTGGTGTGGGAAGTCCTCCCCTTTCCTGTTTCAATCTGCTTTACCCACTGGCCACATCTTCTATATTGTGGTTCTCTTTGGTTTTGAATAGTGCTGCTTAGGGGCTGGTGAAGCCAGCTGGATATTCTCTAACGTAAAAGTTCTGAGTAAGGTTGTAAAGGACTAGTCGACTATCCAATAAGCATTTGCTATTGGATAGTATTTTGACTAGTCGACTAGTTGATATTCTCCCCCCCCCCTTTGCTGCCTCTATAGAGACAGCAAAGTGGGGGAAGGAGTACTTAAAAGTGGCAGTGCTGCACAGCGGAGCTGCCACTTTTAAACCCCACAGGCAGCTTGTCAAAGGGGCAGCCGTTGAACAGCTGATCCGTGGATCAGCTGTGCGGCGGTGCCCCTTTGACAAGCTGCCTGTGTTCCTTTTCAAAGGGGCAGCCGTGAAGTCCCAGCTGATCCTGGGCTCCACGTGGCATTTCCCCAGAACCCGGGATCAGCTGGGGACTCCCCAGCCGACCCCAGGCTCCACTGCCCCTTTAAAATGGGTGGAGGTGGCAGTTTCAAAGGAGAAGTGCCATGCGGAACCCGGGGTCAGCTGGAGGAATGCGGAAGTGCCTATTGACTAGTCGATGGAAATTCCATTGACTTGTCGACTAGTCAATTAACCGCATTTTAACATCCTTAGTTCTGAGAAGGGAAGTTTGAGGATAGCAATAGTATCCAGCTCTCTACTGTTGTCTCTCATTTCCTCTCTCCTCTCATCAGCTGTCATAATCAGGAGTGCTGACCAGCACCTGGTGAATAAGGGGTTAACTCTGTCCCTAGCCATGTGTCTGATCAGCCAATAACAATGCAGGTAAGAATTTCAAACTGGGACAAAGGAGTCTTTATCTTTCCCTCCTTTGTCTGAAAAACAGAGCAGGTTCTTCCAGGTATTAAGGGAGATGGAAGACACTTCTCTCCCCAAGAACGGACTTCTTACAATGTATAAGTAGGGAAAAGTTTAGCTATTCTGTCAGGTTTTTGCTGTTTTCCTGGTTTGGGAATTGGAACTAATGTCTGAGCTGGTTAAGTGTTTGATCTTTCTTATAACTAAGCTTCAACCCAGAGGGCTTCCTGAGAATCTTTATCAATTAGTGGCCCTTTCCTTCTAGCCACTTTACTATGCTTGCAACAGTAGTTTTGTTTTGATAATAAAAGTTTGTTTCTTTTTTCTAATTAACCAGAATCGGTTGGTTGGTGTGTCCTTGGACTCAGTGCCTCACTCCATTGTTGTCTGTGAATCCCCCCTGATTTTCCCAACTCTAAGTAAAACGGAGATTGGGGCAGAGGAGAGGGAGGAGGTTTCCCAAGTGATCTCTTCCCTGGTTTTTCTTGGAATTGCTTGGGTGGTGGTAGCGGATTTCCCAAAATCTGGGAATTAGGATTTTGGGGGGAAGTTTTTGTACCAAAACCTGTAAAGACAAATTTTTGGGGTGCTCTTGCGGACCCCCACTTCTGCATTTGTTGTGACAGTGGGGAACTGCCTTGACACCAGCTTTTTCTGGGTTTTTTTCCAACACATCTCTGTTTCTCCTCCTCCCCTTCTCTTTCTTTGTATAGTTTCTGTGCCTGACCTATGCACAATATTGTGTGTGAGAGAGAGGACTGTGAAAGCAACTTGTGTATTTTTAGTGAAGAGGTGTTATGGTTCAGGCTAGTACAGCACTCAGCTTGTAATGAAAGAGGTGCTGAGGTGCAAGCAATTATTTTACTTTCATAGCTGCCATGGCAAGCCTAGAGGTGCCAGGGCACTGACCTGTCAATGCAAGAGGTGCCGGGGCTCAGCAGTCAAACAAATTAAACACTGGGTTTTTAACAGTGTTTAAATAATCTATCTAATCATCCCTGCCAATTTCTGAGTAGTTATCATACGACCTAGCTTGATACAATGAAGTTACTGGAAAGGAGGATGGAAGGGGGAACATTTCAGAATAAGGGGGACCCTAAGAGGCCAAAGGCCTGGTGTGCTCAGGTCAGTCAATATCGCTGGGACAAATGATTGGCTACTGTTTACAATTTATGAATGGAGAGGTGTTTGGAAAATTGTCAGGCACAGCTGTTCTAACACCCTCAGATCACCGATTGTTGAGGGGTCTGTAAATTGTAGTCCAAAGCAGCAATGGCCGTGCTAATTAAATGGGAGAACATTTCAGTTTAATTGAAGGCTCTTCTTCACCTCACCTCTTATTTCAGGGGCGGGGAACTTTTTTTGGGTTGAGGGCCACTGACCCACAGAAAAATCAATCAGGGGCTGCACACAAGTGAGAAGCTGGAGGGGGGGGGCTAGAGAACCAGCATGGGCTCCCCAATGGGAGCCCTGAGCCTCAGAGGCCAGATCCAGGCAAGCCAGGGTCTGCATCTGGCCCCCGGGCCTTAGGTTCCTCACCCCTGCCTTCCTTTATCTCTCTGAAATCCCACCCTACTCTACTGTCTCTCTTTTGGTAATTTATTATTCTCATTCCTGTGCAGAATGGTCATCTATAATATGCACACTAATTGTTACAATAAGGAAAAGTCACAAGTGATTGTGTGACTTAAATTTATTACCTTATCTCCATTTAATTGTGTTTTAGTTCAGCTTTAAATCAGCCCGGGAACATGAATCAATAGTGTTCTGTTTGCCCAACATAGAGTAGGTGATTTATAGCTACTATACAAAGATATAATACAATGTTACCAATTCCTCCCCTATTTAGATCTTGCTTTTGAGTTTCCACAACCAAAAGGAAATAGGCAGCTGTTCAATTATCAGTTGCCCCATATTTTTCACTCCCTCCCTCTTCCAAAATAAAGTGACTGACTAGAGGATTTTAGATTCATAATACTGAAGGCTTATTGAATGTTCCTATCTCTTCTCCAGTGGAGACCACCCATTAATTGAACTGGAGGTATTGTGCTTCCATTTGACTATGGCCTATTTCTTTGCATCTGGTTTTGCTTTAATTAGCCTCTGAGTACCCTAGTTTATAGATCAACCACAGCAAAAGGAAGTGCTTCTGCCTATAGTTCTGTGGCAAGAATATGTTTTTGTATATATTTTTCTTACATTTTTTTCCAGAGAGTTTTTCTGACATTAGCTAGGACTCCCCATTTCCAATTGCAAAGTGTTCCTTCCCATGCTGTAGTGCTCTGAATACACGCTTCGCTTATGATTCTGCACTAGCATAAGAATTGTAGTGCTGTCACCCTGAACAATTAGGAAAGAAAATTAGACTTTAAATTTAGTTTTTGTTAACCAATCAAAATAAGTATCATAATCATGCAAATCCTGGCTGTGCTGCTAAAGCCACAGGGGAAGGTGCTATTTTAAGAATCTGAGTAAACTTTGCAGATTCACTGGCAGTGCTGTAACTTGAAGTGACTCAAGTGAACTTTTATAGGAAAAGTAATTTCAGCTGCCTGAAAGGGGGACACACATTTTCTTGTTAGTTTCCATTACAAATCAAGAGATGGTGAAAAGTTAAACTGAAGTTGGGAAGGGACTAAGGGTCATAGTGATCCCTTTTCTAGGCTATAACAGTAACCCTTGCAGGTACTAATCCTACGCTGTAGCTACAGTAAACAGGTTCGTTCAGTAGGATCTAGCAGAAAACAGAAGCAAGCTGCAGAAGTCAGCCTGCTACCAAATTGGCACTCGTTAATGCCCATTCTTCCAGCCATTCATCTGCCTCTATGCTATTTACCATGGTTATTGTACATTCACTTCAGTGATTATAGCTATTGATGCATACTTTTTTTAAAGTGTCTCCCGCCCCTAGGAGACTAGATATGTCTGTGTTTTGCAAATTTTACAATATACTTCCCAAGAGCCTAAAGAAAGAGATTGAATTTGTAGATGGAGGCACAAACGGGGCCAACCGTTTTATCTGGCATTAATTAGGCCTCCGCTTTCCCTCATTCTAATAGCAGGGGGAGTTCAGCTCTCTCAGATGCCCAGGTGCCCGATTTGCAGGGATAATGAAGACATAACTGACTGGGTCAGAGTAACTGCACCCACAATAACTCAGGGCACAACGTTGGAGGAAACTGTTTAAAAAAACAAAAACTATGTCTAGACTACAGAGTGTTGTCAGAAAAACAGCTGTTTTTCTGACAAAACGTGAGTTACGTCCACATTGCAAGCGCATTCTTTCGACAGAGAATTGAAAGATCAGAGGGGTTTTTGTGCAATTGGTAATCCTCATTCTACGAGAGAGAGCTCTTTCGCAATAAGGCATGTGTGGACGGGGAAGAGGGAGTTTTTTCAGAAGAAGAGGGAAGAGGAAAAAGCACAGGTGCCCTGGTGGCCATTCTGTCCAAAGCAATCACTGCTTACATGCGAGATAGCGTCCAGACTGCCTGGATACTATCTTTTGAAAAAGCACATCGCTACTTTCGAAAAAGCGCATCGCTCTCTTTTGCAAGAAGTTTTTTTGGAAGAGCTCTCCGAAAAAAGCTTCTTGCGCAAAAAGCCTGTAGTCTAGACATAGCCCAAAAGAAAAAGAGAACCTTCCCCCCAGTCAGTTAGAAGTACTGCTTCTGCCCGCCTCCACCCCCAAAATAAATAGAACAATATTGATGATAGCTTTACACAGGGACTTCATCCCACGTTAGGAAAAAAAAAAAACCACTCTTGCTGTGCAGCAGTGGAAAAACTGATAATGGACCCCAACAGCTTGGAAAATGAACTTTTCTGTGTACATTTGTAACATGTCTTCATCCTGCAGCATAAACTATAAACAGGAGAGGAGTCTAGCCAGATGTTCTTTGTGAAGGCCCCGCAGCTTTATTATTTGCTTCCCTGTATGGAGCACCACAGTCAACTCCGTTAACCTTCTAGAAACCTTGCAAAGGCCATCTTCTCCCCCACAAAACACATTTTGAGGCAGAGGCTTGGCAAGGTTGTATTCATTTGCCTGTGGTATAAGCAAATACTGTTAATATCAGTTCAGCTGGGGAGGAGGAAAAGGGCGGAGATGTGTGGTTTTGGCCATTATGAAATTTTCAAATTCTTAAAAGCACCCAGTGCCTGGGGGAAATGTCTCAATAACTCTCACCATCCAAAATCATAAATGCAGATCTGTCAGCCAAGCAGATGGCTCGCTATAAATAAAAACAAAGTCCTGACAGCCAGCTAGCTACTCAAAAAAATACTCACTATGTAAGATGAGAGGGTTACTCACCTTGTGCAGTAACTGAGGTTCTTCAAGATGTGTGTCCCTGTGGGTGCTCCACCTTCTTTCTCTGAAGTGGAGCACCCTTGGGGACAGACCTAGAAGAAGAAATCCATTGAAAGTTCCGGCCTAGATTGTGAGTGAGGCTGTGTCCCCCTTGCATTGTTGTAAGGGCCTCAACTCTCCTCATGCATCAGTCCAGCCTTCCTAGACTTTGAGCCTTCAGGGAGACATGTGCTGTACACCCACTACATTTCCATGGAGTGAGTGAGCAGAAGCTTGGCTCTTCCTTCCCCACAATGTGTAATGTTCAGCAGAGCCAGCAAAGGGATCTGGGATAGCGATTTTGCTACTGGTATATAGACTAGTAACAAATTGATCTTCCTTGGAGCAAGAGGGGTAATAGTATTCAGGACTTGTGGTAAAGGCACAGTCTTGCCCTACATTTATTATATAAGTAGCTTTGGGTCTTCAAGAAATGTAATTAATCAGCTTGTGTTGCCACAAAAAAGTCGAAAAAATCTCAGTGAATGTTTTTTTTTGCCCTAACAGTAAATTAAATAGATATACAAGGATCATCTTAAACTTATTTCTGAGATTGCAATGTACAATGTTTAACTGCACATCATGCAGGAATCAGAGGTGAAATTGGGACATGCCTGAGAAAAGTGATATTTCCTTTTGGCGCTGTTGGCGAAGTTGCAGAGTCCTATCCCAGTGCTGACCTGTATGCTTCCAAATAATCTCTACCAAATAACCAGTTATAAAATTAATGTGACTGGCTTTCTATGGGTATGTCTAGACTGAAGAGTTTTTCTGGGATACACTCTGCCACGTCCAAGGAACGCCATCTGCTTTAAAAAAAAATTTTTTTGGAGAAGCAGACATGATTTTTTGGCATCCATGTAAACCTCGTTCTATGAGGAAGAAGGGATGTTCTGAAAGACACTTTTTTCCCGACATTTGGCCCAGTGTAGATGGGCCAATTGTCGGAAAAGTCTCTTGCGGAAGAAAAGCGGAAAAAGATACACAAATTGCGGTTCGCAATTTGCGTGTCTTTTTCTGACTTTTTTTTGTAGTCTAGACACAGCCTATGTGTCTTTCTCTTTCAAGATTTGAAATAAAATCTTGTCATCTTTTTTTTTTTTTTTCGTGGTTAGTGCTCTTAAAAGATTTCAAGATGGGAGGATTGTCAAGCAAAAGCAGACTAATATGCAATGAAATTTAGCCATCCAAGCACTGTGCTATGATTTTTTTTTTTTTGCTTTAATATACTGAACCTGAGCAGAAAATGCATTCTAAGACCTTGATCCTGCAAATATGTCACAATATGTTTCTTAAATGATGTGAATAGCTCTGTTAAATGAGGACTAGTTCTACAATTAAAGTTAAGCACATGTATAAGTATTTATATGATCTGGGACCAAATGACTGAAATGCTAATTTTGATCATATTTTGCTTTTGGCTAAATGGACATCTGAAATGGCTGGTCAGAGATTGTCTGGCTAAATCACGCTCTTTGCGGGATATTCCAAAGAGTTGAGTGCTGAATTATCAGTGACGTTGTATTATTTATCTGAAACTGACTTGTGCATGTGTAACCCACACACCTAGTGTGGTTACTGAGCAATGCAAGTGGTACCTAGACCACAGCAACAGTTAAGATCAAGAGACCTCTACAGCATGGGCTAGGAACAAGCTGGCTTTTAGCTCAGAGGGTAGAGGCTCCAATACTCAGCTTCAGAGATCCAAGGTTCAAATCCACCTGGTGGCCGTTACACATGTGATTTATAAGAACCTCATTTTCTGTCTGTGACATGATCAAAATTAATGGATCAATTAAAAGTAATCTTGTAGTATATAAACACTATGCTCTTGATGCAGGGTTGTTGTTTTTTTTTTTTACTTTCTGTTGTTTGTGTCATGCTTAGCATGAACTAAAAGTAATACATTCTGTGTAACAATAAATAGTCTAAATATTTTTGAAGACAGCCCATTACTGCTATTACATAGCAGAAGCTTCAGGGGGGTAGCCGAGTTAGTCTGTACAGAAAAAAAAAACCCCCACAAATGGTCTGGTAGCACTTTATAGACTAACAATACATGTAGATGGTATCATGAGCTTTTGTGGGCACAGCCCACTTCTTCAGATGACCAGAGTTTTGAGTTTAGGATGTGCAGACCCAAAATAAATGGGGGGGGGGGGGGGGGGGAGACAGGGAGAAGAGGGTAGAGGGAATCAGTAAGTATCTGAAGATTGGGTAGTTAAAACGAAGCAGATAAGAATCAAAGTCAATTGATAGTATCCTTCCTGACATAAGAATCTACACAAAGAGCTGTATGCACCTTCATTGACTGTTAGGTAGATAGTGTCCCAAACATCCTTCATCACGATTGAGTCCATTAGCATGAGAATTGAATTTGCGGATGAACTCTAATTCCAATGCTTCTCTGTGTATCTGGCTAGTAGAATTGGTTTGTGACAGTTTTAGGAATGCTCTGTAAAGATCCTGTAGGTGATTGTCTCTGTGTGTGGGATCGGCGCAAATCCGGTTGTATCTTAGGGCTTGGCTGTATACAATAGACTGAGAAATGTGTCTGGGATGGAAGCTGGAGGCATGCTCCTGAGCACTAACATCATAATCAAAGAGGTGGACAAAGGAGGCTTCATGAGCAGTTTTTTCATTTTTTTTTTTTTTTTTTGGTATTCCTTAGTGGGGTCACAGGAGAGAGGCCTGTAGAATCTGGTATTGGTGAGTTGTCTGTTTGCCTCCTGTTCATAATCTGTCCTGTTTATGATGACTACAGTGCCTCCTTTGACCTACAGGATCTTTACAGAGCATTCCTAAAACTGAAATACCCACCTGGAAAAGTGGAAAAAACAAATTGACAGAGCCAAAAAAGTACCCAGACATGAACTACTTCAAGACAGACCCAAAATAGAAAATAACAGAACTCCACTTGTTGTTATCTATAGTCCACAACTCAGATCCCTCCAGCGCATTATACGCAATCTACAACCGATCTTGGAAAATGATCCCTCACTCTGAGGCCTTGGGAGAAAAGCCTATTTTCACTTACAGACAGTCCCCCAACCTGAAACGAATTCTTTCCAGTGATCATGCCACACAACCACATCATAAGCATCCAGAAACCCAGCCCTGCAACCAAACATGATGCCAACTCTGCCCCTATATCTATACTAGAGAATTCATAGCTGAAGCCAACAACATAAGCTACCAAATCAAAAGGTCATTTGACTGCACATCCAGTAATTTGATCTATGCCAGCAATGCCCCACTGCTATATATATTGGACAAACTGGACAGTCTCTGCGGGAAAGAATCAGTGGACACAAATCAGATATACGTAAAGGAAACATACAGAAACCTATTAGGGAACACTTTAATCTTCCTAATCACTGTTTAAAAGATCTTCAAGTGGCTGTCTTGTCACAAACCAATTCTACTAGCCAGATACACAGAGAAGCATTGGAATTAGAGTTCATCCACAGGTTCAATTCTCATGCTAATGGACTCAATTGTGATGAAGGATGGTTGGGATACTATCTACCTAACAGTCAATGAAGGTGCAAACAGCTCTTTGTGTAGATTCCTATGTCAGGAAGGATACTATCAATTGACTTTGATTCTTATCTGCTTCTTTTTAACTACTCAATCTTCAGATACTTACTGATTCCCTCTAACCTCTGCTCCCTGTCTCCCACCTCCTCCTTTTTTTTTCTCTCCCTCCCCTTCTCTCCTATTTATTTTGGGTCTGCACATCCTAATCTCAAAACTCCGGTCATCTGAAGAAGTGAGCTGTGCCCACGAAAGCTCACGATACCATCTACATGTTTTCTTAGTCTATAAAGTGGTACCAGACCATTTGTTGCTATTATATAGTTTCTCTTTGTTTCTGTTGCTTTACACTGCCTTTACTATAATGGCTTGAAATGTCTTAAAGATACAAATCACTGGAAATTATCAACAGAGAGATGTGAGATTAGTTCCAGTTATGATTTGTTTAATAGAGAGGTTTGTTACACCTGGAATCATTGAGAAATGAAATTGTTCTTACCTCAGTAGTTTCAAAAGATTAACCAGAATTTCCTTTATTTTAAGATTGGTAATTGCTTGCGGTAGTGTCTGGATCTCTCTGGCAATGATGTTACTGAGCTCACAGCAAGAGATGGGTTTAAACAAATGTTTTCAGATCTGAACTTTGAGAGAGTTTTGTTTCAGATCAAGATTTTGTGTGTTTGTCTCACTTCTACTGAATCAATAAAAATGACAGTGGATGTCCACTATATAGCTCTATAACAGAAGAAATATAAAAACTAGTACAGTTACCATAAGACATACAAGGTAGAAATACACAAATTACTGTTTTAGTTTGGTGGCTGAACAGAAATCTCAAAATAAAAATTCTGTTTAGTAGTTTCAATTGAGATGTTTTAAAAAATGCTTTTAAATAAAATTGAGTGAAATTCCAAAACAAAACGTCTTTCTGAAATGAAAAACTGTAATGTTCCACTTAAAAAATCTTAAAATGAACATTTCTGCCAGTTCTGAAAATATTTTGAGACATAACCTTTTCCCCCAAGCAAGCCAAATTCAGATTATTTTGGTAGATCCAGATCTGGATTTTTCAGTAAAGACAGGTTATGCACCAAATATTTTGTCCCAGGTCTATGGAAAAGTGACTACCAGCTGAGTCAATTTCTGCTTAGTGTCTGTTGGTTTATCCGGCAGTCTGTTTTCTGGCCGTGCCATAGATTTCCTATGTAAGTGGAGAAAAATCACTTAATCTTAAAGTGTCACCTTTTCTTCCTCTGTCAAATAGGGAGAATAATGCTTATTTCACATTAAGCTTGTAAAGGCAAATTAATTATTATAAAGCATGCTGAGATCTTCCCATTAGAATTTCAACAGCAAAGTATCATGCTATTTTAAGTACAAGTTTTCAATTCTATTTTGCAACCACTTATTGATTTAATGAAAATATTTATACATATTAAAATAATCCTTTCTATTTTTGTAGTTATATAAAGGTAATTTTATAGCCTCAGCAAGAGACCATATCAAACCTGTGCCATGCTGCTAGAGTATATTTCCACTTCATAGTTTTGGCCCTGTCCCTAAGGCCCAACAAGACATGTGGTACTAATTCCTGCAAAACATGCTGTTCACCTTGTTACCTTTTCTTGCTTAAATAATCTTGCATCTTTCTAGGGCAGCCCTTTGGGTTTCACAACTGATGATTGGTTGTATTTTTTTTTGTTGCTAATCCTGAATTTCACATTTGTATGGCACCGACTGTAGTAAGGTTTTAAAAAAATGTCTAAGATACTTGGGACCAGGATTTGAAAGGTATGTAGGCATCTGAAGATGCAGATTTGTGCCTAACCTGCTTAAGTGTTTCAGGAAAAAAACACTACATAACTCATTCTAATTGAAACCAGGAATGTCCGCACAAATAAATGTAGAATGCCTGTATTCTACTACTTTCCACTTGCAGAGCCCCATGACACTGAAGTGAATCTAAGTTTGAGGTACCCTGGAATGCAAATTAGAATAAAAATACAAATAAATATTAGTTATCTTTTCCTAAAGCCCTTATGAGGTAAAGTACTAAAGAAAGTGAATCAGACTATGAGTTTCCTATAAAAATCGCCAGCAGATTATTTGATTTTTCTTTTGATAATTAAGCTAATGTGTATGTGAGAGCCAAATAATACTCACTCATTGTCGTGTTGCCTTCTTTATTCATGTTCCAACAATCACCTCAGGAAGAACATGTCTTTGGAATAAGGTCTTTCTTCCTATGAATCTCTAGGTTTACAGTCACAAAATGACAGTCCAAACATATTTGGTTTTGCTTAAAAATGTAACCTGTTAACCTTGTTACAATACATATTGATCAGCACCTTCTTTGCTTTGAATACATGTAAAAGTTTAGGAATAATACAGGTCATTCTTTGTTCTTCCTGATTATTAGACTTCTTGAATAATTTAGACCAAATCCTACTAGTTAAAAGTTGAAATATGATGGTGGTATAAAGTATAATGGAGCCATATTTTAATTGGACTGGAGACAGAAGTATGTAAAACCATTTTATTGTCAAATACACACTGCATACAATTAAGTTTTATAATATAAAATATATATTTTGAACATTGTTCAATTTTAGATAGGGAATTGCCTGGACAAATGACTAGATCGCATGGATACAAAATTGGTATCTGCATCCCCATCTGCAAAGATGATCCGTGGATATTCATATCCAGGGATGCATATACCTGTGGAAATCAAGTAGATATCCACACATTTGCAGGAGTCTACATACAAAATTTGTATCCACATCTGCATCCGTACCTGCAAAAAAGAGCCGCAGATATCTTCATTCACATGCAGAGATGTAGATACCCACACATGTAAAGTGTCTATACGTGGATTTACAGGGCTCCTCAAATGACTATTGCATGATTTTAGACAGACTAAGTGGATGAAGCAATATCTTTTATTGAACCAACTTCTGTTGGCATTCAAGAAGCTTTTGAGTTTATACAGAGGTTTTACCCCAGCAAAAAGATATTGCCTCACCCACCTTGCCTTTCTAATATGCTGGACCCAAAATGGCTACAACAATACTCCAGGCAGCATGATTTGTCATAAAATGAAATGTGACTGAAGGGCTCAGTGGCTAAATGGTCACCTTCAATATCTGAGCCAAACATATCCCCAGTTTATTGCACATTTATTAGTAATCCAGCAACTCTCTTAGGAAACCATCTCCCCACTGAATGCTGTCTGCCGTGAAATGGTACTACTCTCTAAGGGTATGTCTACACTAGAGTTTTGTCGGAAAAATGGCCGTTTTTCCGACAAAACTTGAGGAAAGTCCACATTGCAAGGGCATTCTTTTGAAAGTAAATCGAAAAAACAGAGGGCTTTTTCCGATGTTGGTAATCCTCATTCTATGAGGAAGAAGCCTTTTTCTGAAAGAGCTCTTTCGGAAAAAGGCATGTGTGGATTTTTTTTTTTTTTTGAAAGGAGGGTTGTTGTTTTTTTAAAGAAGAGGCCTCCGGGAAGTAGCACAAGTGCCCTGGTGGCCACTCCATACAAAGTAATCACAACTCTATAGTTCCTGTCCTGTCTCCTGGTCCCTCTTAAAGCTGCAGGCACCCCGGACAAGCCTTGTGGCAGGAAGCCAGCTTCAGAGCAGTACTCTGACCATGTGAATCTCCCAGCCACAGGCCTGCATAGAATGGCACAGCCTCAAGTCTCCCTCCACCTCCCCCGTAACTTCCCTGGCCCTCGCAGGGAGCAGCCCCAGGGGTCTCAGGACCCACCCAGGAGGGCCAAGAGGCGCACCCCATCCTGGTCCAGCCCAGAGATCCAGTCCCTCCTCAAACTGTGGGGCGAGGAGGAGACCTTACAGGATCCCTGGACTAAGCGCCACAACACAGACATTTATGGCTGGTTGGCAGAGTCCCTGGCAGAGCACAGACACCCACCCCGGACCTTGGAACAGGTCCGGAGTAAAGTCAAGGAGCTCTGCCAGGGATATGTCCAGGCCACAGAGTGCAGCTCGTGCTCAGGGGCAGGACCCCACACTTGCCCCTATTACCAGGAGCTGCACCAGATCCTGAGGGGTGGGGAAATGTCTTCCCCACCCATCCTCGTTGACTCCGGCCTTGGCTGACCCAGCAAGAGGTCTCCGGGGAGGAGGAGCAGGAGGGCCAGTGCCAGCCAGCGGTGGAGGAGGAGACGGGCACCGTGACCCTCTTCCTTGAGCACCTGAGATGGCACATCAAGCCGCCCCCTTCCCTCTCCCAGTTATGAGCCCCCCCTCCCACTGCTCACCTTCTCAGAATCTTTCATTAATACAGACTGCATTTTTTTTGAAAACCAAACAGGTGTGTTTATTGAGAAGTCAGGGAAAGGACAAAGGGAGGGGCTGTGGTGGGAAAGGGATAAGGCTGCAAGCCAGAGGCCCCTAGGGAGGAGGCCCTCGGGAGAGTTACTGGGGTCCTTGAGAGAACATCTCCCTCAGGGCCTCCTGGATGTGCACCCTGGCCTGATGGGCCTGGCGGATGGCAGCTGTCTGTGGCTGCTGGAAGGCTCGCCCCTCATGGCTGGCATCTTCCCCCCCTACTCTGGGAGAAAGGCCTCCCCTTTCCTCTCCACAATGTTGTGGAGGACAAAACATGCTGACACCACCTCGGAGATGTTGTGCTCCCTCACATTGAGGTGGGTCAGCAGGCACCAGAAACATGCCTTGAGGTGGCCGAAGGTGCACTCCATCTGGATCCGGGCCTGGTTCAGGTGGACATTGAATTGGTGCCTGCTGGGATCCAGGTGGCCAGTGTACAGCTTCATTAGCCACGGCATCAGGGGGTAAGCTGCATCCCCCATGATGTACAGTGGCATCTGCACATCCCCAGCGGCAAGTTCATGGTGGGGGAAAATGTGCCTGCCTTCATTTGTGGTACAGGCTAGAGTTTCTGAACACTCGGGCATCGTGTGCCCTGCCCAACCACCCGACAAAAATGTCAGTAAAGTGTCCCTGGTGGTCGACCAGGGCCTGCAGCACCATTGAAAAGTAGCCCTTTCGATTGATGTACTGGGCCGCTTGATGGTCCCATGCACGGATCGGGATGTGGGTCCTATCTATGGCTCCGCCGCAGTTCGGGAACCCCAAGGCAACAAATCCGGCCACAGTCGTGTCCAGGTCTCCCAGACGGATGACCCTCTGCAGCAGGATCAAGTTGATGGCCCTCAGCACCTGCAGAGGGAGACGAAACACACAAAACAGAGAATCAGAGGGAGTGCCTGAGCCCTTCGGAGGTGCCCACCCTGCTCCACTCCTCTGTGCCCCCAACACCCCAGGAGCCACCTCCTATGAGGCCGCCCCACCCCCAGCAGCAGGGCTGTGAGAAGATGGGATGGCACAAGCCCCCGGCGAACAGGTTTTCTCCCCCCAACACACTCCACCACCCACCACCCCCAAACCCCCTTTCCCGAAGGTTCCCCTTATCCAACACTCTCCTCATCCCCCTGCAGGGACTGCAGCCATACAGTGCCTTACCTCCATGAGGAGGGCCCCGATGGTGGACTTCCCCATGCCGAACTGGTTGCCCACCGACTGGTAGCTGTCGGGGGTTGCGAGCTTCCAGAGGGCTATTGTGACCCGCTTCTCCAGGGGGATGGCAGTCTGCAAGTGGGTGTCGCGTCTCCGGAGGGCGGGGGTGAGACAGGCATATAGCTCCAAAAAGGTGGTCTTCCACATGCAGAAGTTTTGGGGCCACTGCTCGTCGTCCCACCAGTCCAAACTGGTGTCCAGCCTCCAAAAATGCATCTCCACAGTGGGGTGTGGTTGCCAGAGTGGAGTATCCGCAGCCACAGAGAAGTTCCCCAGAATGAGCTCAGGGTCCAGGTCGTGAAGGACAAGGAAAGCAGCTGGCAGAAAGTGCTGCAAAAACTGCAGCATGGCCATGTGGGGCCATCGCATGCCCAGGGGCAGCTCTGGCTCCATGGATGAAAGGAAAAATCTGTGGCATCCAAAAAAGTACAGGGCAACCACAGCAGACACTTGAGACAGCAAAGCTCTCGCAAGAGGTAGGCAAGTACGCAGCAGAAGCAGAGAAACAGCTGTCCGGGGTGGTCCCTTTAAGTGTGTATCTCTGCACTTGCACTGGAAGCAACTGGTGACCTAAAGCCCTGCCTGAAGTGGTTCCGGGTGGCCCTTTATGCGAGAGAGCATCCAATCAGTGTGGACACTCTTTTTCAAAAAAGTGCATCGCTTTTTCGATGTGCTTTTGTGTGTGGATGCACTCTTTCAGAAGAAGTTTTTTCAGAAGATCTCTTCCGAAAAAAACTTCTTCCGAAAGAAGTCTGCAGTCTAGACGTAGCCTAAGTGGATAGCTGGGTATAGAACTACAGTCCCTACCGGGACACAAATAGATTAGCAATGTTGGAAATTTAGCACACGACTGGACTGTGTGCAGATAGCTGTTCAAGACACATGATTGGTTATATGGATTCTAAGTAAAGAAGAAGATCTTGAGGAGGACCTTGCAATGGATGAGTTTCAAAGGATGGGAATACACGCGTGCCTCTGCACTCTGTGATCTTTGTACCTACAGTTACTAGAGAGGTAAATGACTGAGATCTGACAACTTTAAGGGTTGTGTTGATTATATACCATATGACATTTTTTTTCCAGTGTAGATGAGACTGCTCTTTTCAGAAGCTGGATGAAAACAAACGTTTCATTTCACTGGGAAAAAAATAATGAATTACATCCCTATTATTTATGGAGAGGAGAAAAACAAAAACCACTCAACGATGGCAAGGGACTCCCCTCTCCACTGTTTTAGAAGCAACAGCACTTGCAATCTACAAAACTAATCCAAAGGCAAGGTGACATTGGGACTGTTTGAATTCACATAGCAGGAACAAGCACGGAACAAGTAGGCAAAGGCAGGAGGTTACGCTGGTTTTAGACAATGCACCTGCACTCCCACAAATCCCTTGACAGACATTCAGCAGTTCTTCCAATTAATACAATCTCTACATTGCAGCCAATGGATCAAGGTTTCATTCAAACAACATACTGATAGCATCAGAAAAGGTAGCTGTGGAATCTAATGACAGGAAAAGATGCTGACAACTATGTTTTAATGGCTGATTATTTAAAAAAATGAAGCAATCAATTGGATTAACAGGCATTGGAAAGAAGTGCAAGAAGAAACAATAAAAAAATCCCTTGCTCATGCTGTTTTATGTTTTTTAAATTTAATGTTCAAGCACTGTGGTAGATGATGTACTGAGTGGCTTTTATATTGTTCTCTCTGCATGTTCAGCAAGCAGCAGAGAATGTTTCACTCCATCTTTCAAGATGTCATATCTATAGATTTTAAAAAATGGGCTGCGCAAAACACAAATAGTTGGAAGAGTCTGCTTCAAATTGGAATCCCTGCGCCTCCCTTTCCAATGATGGCAAAGTGATAATGAAGGGGAAAAATCATGCATACATTGTAACATATCCCCAAGGAAAAATCATGGCCTTCTCAGGAACTCTTTCTGTACTAAAAGAACACTGGAAAACGATACAATAAGTGACTTAAAATAAGACACCTTGTCAGAAACACGAGGTTACGAAACTGATCACATTGATGGGCCATTGTAGCCTCAATGATTTCTCCAACAATAGTTTACATCATTACTTTCACTACTACTGACTATTATCAGTACGTTGTAACAAAACATTCTAGTCTACATTCTAGTCCATTGCTACATATTTATAATAAAACTAAAAGTTTGGCACTCACCTTCAATTTTTTTAATCATCATGGGCCTGATCCAAAGCACACTGATATCAATGGGAGTCTTTCAATTCACTAGCTTTTTTGACCAGATCGAAGGTGCCTCTTAGCCTGGTTGGAATGGTTTATTTAAATTCTGAACTCCTGGGGGTAGGCACTGGTTTTTTGTCATGTATTTGCAGTGCCAAACAAGCCTTTAGCACAGAACAAATGACTGTTTGTTTGCTGGTGATCCTCATTCTAATGGATGAAAATGGAGGCAGAAGAAGGTAAAAAATTAATTATAGCTCAGGGCACACGACATGTTCATAACCATATGGTAATTCCGAGTCAAGCAATTGTATGAATCAATCTGTCACTCTCAGGAAATATTATATATTCACAAACTCAGTTTAAATTACAATTTTTTTTTATATAAAGCAGGACTGAAATGAGCTGAAAAAATCAATCAGCAAGGAATTATGTTCACACAGATATTTTGAGCTCCCGTTATTTTGCACTTCTTTGACCAGCCTCTGAGCTGGTAGATTTCCTAATCTTGAATGACAAAGTTGGGTGAGCTAATATATTTTATTGACTAACTTCTGTTAGTGCGAGAGAAGTTGGTCCAATAAAAAATATTGCCTTTGCACCTTGTTTCTTCAAAATGGTAGGATTAGCACAATTATCACAGCACTGCATACAACTAATCTTGAATGGACAGACTGAGGAGTGGTAATCCCATTACGTCTCAAAAATAGAAGATTGAAGACCTGGTCAAATAATATTAGAATAGATCTGCCAATATTTTTGTGGATAAACTTAGTGCTGTGGTGTTCAACATGCCAGTCACTAGCCACATGTGGCTATTTGGCTGGTTGAGTGTAGTTAGTTGGCTTGAACAGTGTGGTTATTTGGCTGGCTGAGTGTGGCTTGTTTGCTATATCAGTAGCTGCTATAATGGCTACTGCTTCAGAACTGGTTGGATACCACAGACTTAGTTGCTTCACTATTTCTAGTCCTCAATTTTTTTTTTTTTATTACAGGCAGTGTAGGTAATGCTTCCTATAGGTAGGCTTGCCCAATATTTTCCAGTTAAGACCATGTTTTCAACTAACTATAATTTTGCCAAAATAGAATTATTTGGGCTCAAATGTTCCATGCCAGGAGACTGCCTCAGTCATTTAAAAAAAAATAATTGTAATGGCTCACCAGTTTCAGAATGACATTATGGATGGATGTTTTCTAAAATCTCTTCCAGCTGTTGATAGGTGTCCTGGAAATTTGGCAGAAGTGTTATCCTAATGTCAGGGATTTGCATTGTGCAATTCCTAGGGGAAATCTACCAAAATTTGGCTAAGTTTAAAGCCTCCAAAATTTACTGTTTGCACCTGCTTGGCAGTGACTTGTTACGTGCTCTACACTACATGCTTCTTGCGCAAAAACTTCTTGCGCAAGAGCACAGCCACACCTCAAAGCACATCGCAAAAGCGATGTGCTTTTGTGCAAGAGAGCATCCACACTGCATGGACTCTCTTGCGCAAGAAAGCTCTGATGGCCATTCACAGAATGGCCATCAGAGCACCTGTGCTTTTTCCCATGGAGTTTCTTTCTTTCTCTGGAGCATCCACACTTGCCTTTTTCGCAATAGCTGTAGCGCAAAAAAGAGTTATGCCTCATAAATGGAGGTTTACCTACGCCGGAAAAAGCCCTTCCTTTTGCCGTTTTACTGTTGATTTACTTGTGCAAAAGTGCATTTGAGGTGTGGACACTCCATGGGTTTTTGCACAAAAACAGCTGGTTTTGCACAAAACCTTGTAGTGTAGACATAACCTTAGACTTTGGGAGTTAAATTCTCTGAAGATTCTGTCTGCACTGGGCATGCTCCAGTGTAGGGCAGCAAGGGCTCAGCATGACTGTACTTGGAATTGCTCATCCAGGCTGCCACAGGCACTGGGCACCAAAACTGAGAACAAGGAAACTGTCTCCTGTGGACAGGGTGCTTCCTTTACTAGCACCCATTATGTGATCATAATACATGAACAAAAGAAGGATAAATGAAGATTGGGGGCAACCTAAATTCCGGTATTTCCTTTTCCCCCTAACTCTTCAGAACTTTACAATGTAACCTTAACACTCTATTTTTTAAGATGTAAGGGTATGTCTACACTACAAAGTTAATTTGAACTAACAGCCGTTAGTTCGAATTAACTTTCATAAGCGCTATACATGCAAACCGCTAGTTCGAACTTAATTCGAACTAGCGGAGCGCTTAATTCGAACTAGGTAAACCTCATTCTACGAGGAGTAACGCCTAGTTCAAATTAAGTAGTTCGAATTAAGGGCTGTGTAGCCACTTAATTCGAACTAGTTGGAGGCTAGCCCTTCCCAGCTTGCCCTGGTGGCCACTCTGGGCCAAGCCAGGGAAACTCTTATGCCCCCCTCCTGGCCCCGGAGCCCTTAAAGGGCCACAGTCTGGCTACGGTGCCCGTGCCAGGTGCAAGCCTGCCAGCACCCAGCCAGCAGACCCTGCACCTGGCACAGCATGAGCCAGCCACCCGCTGCCACCCAGCCCTCCGCCTCTTCCCAGGACCAGGCTGGTGGCTCACAGGAGCCTGCCCGGGGCTGCAAGAGGCGGGCGCCCGCCTGTCTAGTGCGGAGATCGTGGACTTCATCCAGGTTTGGGGGGAGGCCTCCAATGTCCACTATCTCTGCACTAGGCACAGGAAAGCGGCTGTCTAGGGCAGGATAGCTGCCAGCCTGGCCACCAAAGGCCACATGTGAACCCAGGAGCAGGTTTGCATGAAAATCAAGTTGTCCAGTGAGACCCCCGACCCTGAGCCCTGAGCTTAGAACATAAGAACATAAGAACGGCCGTACTGGGTCAGACCAAAGGTCCATCTAGCCTAGTAGCCTGTCTGCCGACAGCGGCCAACACCAGGTACCCCGGAGGGGATGGACCGAAGACAATGACCAAGCCATTTGTCTCGTGCCATCCATCTCTAGCCTTCCACAAACAGAGGCCAGGGACACCATTCCTACCCCCTGGCTAATAGCACTCCATGGACCCAACCTCCATGACTTTATCTAACTTCTCTTTAAACTCTGTTATAGTTCTAGCCTTCACAGCCTCCTGTGGCAAGGAGTTCCACAGGTTGACTATTTGCTTTGTGAAGAAGAACTTTCTTTTATTAGTTTGAAGCCTGCTACCCATTAATTTCATTTGGTGTTCTCTAGTCCTTCTATTATGGGAACTAATGAAGAACTTTTCTTTATATACCCTCTCCACACCACTCATGATTTTATAGACCTCTATCATATCCCCCCTCAGTCTCCTCTTTTCTAAGCTGAAAAGTCCCAGTCTCTTTAGCCTCTCTTCATATGGGACCTGTTCCAAACCCCTAATCATTTCAGTTGCCCTTTTCTGAACCCTTTCCAAGGCCAAAACATCTTTTTTGAGGTTAGGAGACCACATCTGTACACAGTACTGAAGATATGGCATACCATAGTTTGATACTTCCCCTCCTCCTTCTTCCCCTGGCTTCCCCCTTCCAGCTCCCTCCTCCCAGGTTTCCACCTCCCCTCTCCCACCCTCTCTCTTCCCCTCTCCCACCTCCTTTTCCCAGTCTCTCCAGAGGTTAATCCTCCCCACTCCCAGTTTTGTTAAATAAAGAGAGTTTCTATTTTTGAACACGTGTCCTTTATTTTTTACATCAGGAAGGGGGGCTAGGGAGGGGTAAGTGGAAGGAGGTGAGGGAGGAATGGGGTATGAGCCCCCGATGGGGAGAACTGGGGTGGCTCTGCGGGCTCCTCAGGGTGGAAGCTCTCCTGCAGGGCCTCCTGGATCCTGACAGCCCCCCGATTGACCCCCCCCAGATGGCAGCCTGTGGCAAGTGCAGCCGGGCTGATGGCCGAGTGCTGTGATGTGCCGAGTGAGGGCACTCAGGGCACTTCAAGACAGGACTGCTTTGCTGTCCCTCAGGGAGGTAGAACAGCAAGTGGGGAACCCTGAGAACTGTCTGTCCGGGGTGGGGGTCGGGTCCTTTAAGCACAGCCCTCGGCTAGCCTGAGGCAGCAGCTCCACACTCTAAGTCCTGGTTCCAGCCAGCCTTAACTTCGGTTCAGGGTCCACTCAATGTGGACATGCTAGTTCGAATTAGCAAAACGCTAATTCGAATTAGTTTTTAGGTCTAGATGCACTAATTCGAATTAGCTTAGTTCGAATTAACTAATTCGAACTAAGTTAGTTCGAATTAGTGCTGTAGTGTAGACATACCCTAACGTGTTACACTAGACCTAGGAAACCCAAATGAAAATAAGGACCCCATTGTTCTAGGGGCTATAAATACAAAAAAGAGCACAGAGAGCTTACAGTTTTGGTATCAGGCAGGATGAGATGAGAGACATAGCAAAAGACTGATTTAAAGAAAATGGAAAGATGAGAAAAGAATGATTGATCTGCAAAATTTTCAAACTGGAAGTACATTATTTGCTATTTGGCATTTTCCCCATTTAAAAAACGCTGTTATCTAGTCATTGAGAAAAAAAATTCCAAGTTACTTAACTGATCAGATCTCCTTTAGTATTCCCAGATAAAAGGTGACTGAGGATATGATTGGAGGAGAGGAACTCTGTGCTGTAGACTGAATGGAGAAGGGGCATAGCCCTGGAGAGATTCAAAACCAAGCAGCGGAGTGGTGTCGGGGAGTGAAAGAGAGGGCATGGTTGCTGATGGACTTAGGTCAGTGTCAATGTAGTTCTTAATAAGAGTAGTTTCGGGAGAAGGGGAGTTGTGAACCACAATCCTTGCTGCCTCCTGACAGCCCTTTGTGGCCAGGGTGCTGCACACAGTTGCTTCTTCACAGGGCTCCTGAAGCAAAATCCACACAACGTCCCCATAGGGAGCAATGTATTCAGTTCTCAGGCACACATTGCCCTCCGCCCTCTTCCAGTCTCCAACTCATGTCAGTGCCTCTCTTCACTTGGTCTGGGAAGTTCCTGGCCCTCTTCCCAAGAGCTGGGTCACACTTCAACATCTCTGCAGGAGCCACATTTACTCTCTGCAGCAGCTGCTGCTCTTCTAAGCCAGGTACAGCTTCTCAGACTTCTATCTCCAGAACATCTCCCAGCTTGCTACAGGCTTCCTGCCTCTCATTGTCTCCCTCTATCCCTCCTCCCTTGAAGCTCCTTGCTGCTTTTTACATTAGGATCCTCAGATTCCTCTTAGGTGGGTTTTGTTTTGTAATCAGGGCTAGCTTAGCCCCAGGCTTCAAGGGGGTATTTGCTTGAGTCATGACAGTAGAATTTGGTCAGGTATGTGTGTTAACATCCAGACTGTTATGTTAATAAAATCTGAATTAAAAATCCATTTACTGTCCGGTGGTAAACTTTATCACTTTCTGAGGGTGTGTCTACACTACAGGGTTTTTTCGAAAAAAGTGGCCTTTTTTTTCGAAAAAACTTCCCCTGCATCTAGACTACTGCCATGTTCTTTCAAAAGTAAATCAAAAGAACGCAGCAGTTTTTTCGATCATGCAAAACCTCATTTTACGAGGAATAATGCCTTTTTTCGAAAGATTCTTTCGAAAAAGACCCTTTTTGAAAGAGGTTTGTAGTCTAGACGTACTCTGAGAGTCTGAAGTCACCCAGGAACTTGCTTATATGCACAGATTTGAAGTGGGCCCAGAGCCGGCCCAAGCTTCAGGCTACCGCCCGGGGCGCCCCATTGTAGGGGGCGCCACCCGGGGCTGCCAGACCGGCCGGGGGCGGGGCTGCGCATGTGCCAGGTGCCCGGGGGTGGGGCCGCGCGTGTGCCGGGTGCTGGGGTGGGGCCGTGCATGCGCCGCGCGCCCGGGGTCGGGGCTGCGAATGTGCCGCACTCCCGGGGATGGCGCCGCACTCCCAGGGTGCATGAATGGCTCGGGCCGGCCCTGACTGAGCCATTGAGAAACATATGAAATCTCTTAGCTATAAATTATCTAATCTGTATTGGATTTCTTGATATTTGTTTGTTAGATCTTTTCCTTGCACAGTATATGGAAAAATCAAAGACCTGTTTAAGAAACTCAGAACAGGCTTTGGTGCACTCGTGCCTTTCTTCTAGTTTCTTAAATTTGTTCTCAGGGATTTCCTGCTTTTGTGCTATCTTCTCCTCCCTGGCAAATTCATAACTCATTATCCGTCCCTTCTCTTTATTGCTTTGGAAGGATTCCAAACAATATTAAAAAATGAGTAGGATTATGAATTATTTCTGCAAATTCAGCATTCTTTCTTTCAATATGATCATACATTCTCCCCCTTAGGGATTTAATAGTCCTCCAGGATGGCTTAGTGTCTAAAATTATTAAAAGTAGTTTGGATGATAAAATATATTTTCCACATCTATTTTTCAGGTTGTTTGGCAGCAGACTTCTGAGATATGAGGATAAATTATCAGCCTAACTTTGCGGATTTTTTGCTAACTCAGACTCATTTTGCTAACTCAGTATTCCATAACACCTAACTTATGTTCCTCTGCCATAATTAACATGCAACATTTATTGTAAGGACCATGGTTAAGGACCATGAAAGCTTCCATAGTCCAGATCTGATGCTGCACCATTCTGCCCCTTCTATCCTTCTACCTTTAGGAAGATTGTCTTTCCCATTTTCACACCTCAGGGGAGCAGATAACTTCTGACAGATGAATTTTGAAGGATATAATACCAGGGTGCTCCATACTCCCTTTTTACACCTCCTCCCCCTTCCACATCCCTTTTTAGGGGCTCATGAACTTCTTCTGAAACAAGAGGTTCTATTCCTACTTACTTCACAAAAGAGCCATGGAACCAAGTCAGTACTGGGGAATGAGGATTTTATGCCAAGTACTTCTTGGTTCCTGAAAGAAGGGTGGATGGAAACTGAATGCCTTTGTCAGAATACAGAAATTCAAAATGACAACACTCGCAGCTATCGCTACATTCTTCGATCAAGGGGACTATTTTGTGGTGTTCACAATGTGTACTTTCATACCACGATACCCCTTTTACACAAGAGGATCCTTCACTTTGTGATAGGGCTGGACTGTTTTCAATACTGAGGCCTTTCCATCAGCCTTCTGCTTCCTCCCTCCACCCAAATTCATGAAAGTTATGGTAGTAGTTGCTGCACAGCTTTGCAAGCGGGAAATAATTGTCTCCTCAGAGCTTGACAAATAGCTTCATAAGGGACAGTGCTATACTGATGTCAGAGCTGCTATAGATGTGACCACAGCTCTGTTCAACAGGCCTTTCTCTCTCTTGCCTGAATGAAAGATAGAGTTCATAAGGATATCTTCGATACCACTATGTCCAAAATATATCTACCCCATGACAGATTCTTCACTCTGTCATGCTTCACTGCATAAAATTGAATTGAGTCCACAAGTCACTGCCAGATAATACATGCAACTTCTCAGTCATATGGCAGCATGCACCTTTCCAAGATATATGCCCACCTACACCTGCATTGCTTCTATGATATTTTATACCCTCAAAAGAGACTGTTTAAACAAGTTATTCTCAGTTCCCCCTCAAGTACTAGTCTCTCTCACAGGTGGGGAAAGACGCTAGATAAGGGATTCCATTCAACTATCCCCATCCCATAGTTCAGACGGAGCCCTAGTCCCTTGAAATGGCTGCCAGAACAGTGCACTGCACACTCTAGGCAGCACTAAGGGCTAGGCAGGGGAGAGAGGGAGGATGTCACACTCTGTGCAGATCTGAAGACCTAGCGTGGAGGGCTGGCTGCTGGGACCCACCCCTTCCACCTGAGGCTCCGCCCCTTGAGGGAGCACGGATCCGGTCCCCCCCCCCTCCCTTTGCCAGAGGCCTACGGAGGCTGCCATCTCCCTTGCTACAGGTATAATAGTTTCTGATGTGTTTCTCCTCTGCTAGGGAGCTCAACTGCAAGATTGTACTATCCAGAACAGGTGCACTGCCCAAGAATCCACCTTAACTATCAACATTCTGAAACTTGGATCTGTAAAGTATGCCTGCCATCACTTCTTCCTTGTGACATAAGGTCAATCTGTCTGTTAAATGACAGACATCAGGGCCAGTATGCACACTGATAAGGGGAAATTGAGATCTGCTTCACTCTCCACAGAGGCAAGAAAATTATGGAACTGGTGCATAGTTCACTACATTCTGATCTCAACAGTTCACCTACCTGGCCTCCAGCATATACTTCACTCAGTATTTTGAATGGGAACCAGACAAAACCTCATTCGTTTACAGGATCTTTCGAAAAAGGCTTCTATTTTTGCAAGAACGACGTCTAGATTGCGGTTTCACTTTAGAAATAGAGCTTTTTTGAAAGAGTGCCATGACGCGATTATGCAAATGAAGTGCGGGAAATTCAAATCCCAGCTTCATTTGCAATTTCGAAGTGTCTAATTTACATCCCTCTGTCGAAAGAGGGATATAGTCTGGACACACCCTCTCAGTTTCTTTGTATTTGTAAATAGTCTGGCACAGTATTTAATGTGAAGCCCCTCTAAAGACACTCATGCTTTCCAGATTTGTATTTTTCACAGGTAACAAAATTGTTGCTTCAGCAAGTAATTCCTTTTTGGTTTTAAGCTTTCAGAGTAGAGTTGCAACTTTTGTTCTATCAAGGCTTTCAAGTTGCTCACTATAGTATGAAATAAAAGAGACCAATAATGAATAAACAAGCCTTCTGGCTTTTACTCTGTCCCAATGACATAAAAGAAATTTCATTTCCTCTTTAATTGTGCATAATCATAAACATGAGGTATCATTGCTTGCTTTAGTTCCCCTCTTTTCAATGTTTTTTAGAACATTTTCTGTGAAATTGTACTGTGGGCCAGGTTCGCTGACACTTCGTGATGCATTGGGTTAGGGCGGGCAAAGGTGGCTTTTAGCCATCTGTTCAGCTCCCCAGTCCTGGTGCTGCAAGAGACAGGACCTGGCCAAGCTGGTTTTGTCCTTAGGTTCTGCTCCAAGTTAGCACGTTCTGACCACTGAGGATCTGCCAGGCAAAGCATGAAATGAATGAAAGTAATAACAAATAAGCGAGCTTTTGGCTTTACTCTGTCTGCAGGCAGGGTAGAGTAGGAACCACTGTGGTGGCTGTATGTCAGCCAGGGATTCCTATATAAGAGAATCCTTGGATGGATGGTTAAGCCAGTTTTCTGGCTACTTGGTGCCACCACAGCAGCACAAAGCAACCAGAATGAAACAGAGGTTCAGGCTTGTTAATTCTTTAGTATATCTAGGAGAAGTAAAAATTACTTTTAGTGATATATTTGCATTCCCTTTTTATATAGTAAGGAACAACTGATGTACCTCATACTATCTAAGCCACTCTAAAGTTTAAGCCTCAAAACATACTTTTGTGAGAGTCATATGATTGTTTTTGTTTTACAGATGGGAAAAAAACAGGGTAGCATACAGGGAAAATACAAAATTCAGGAGCAGAATCCACAATTGCTAACTCCTTGGCCATGTCTACACTAACGCTGTGTCTAGATGTCTAGACTACATCCCTCTGTCGGCAGAAGGATGTAAACAAGGCACTTCAAAAGTGCAAATGAAGCGGGGATTTAAATATCCTGCTCTTCATTTGCATAATTGCATCATGGTGCTTTTTTGAAAAAGCGCCATTTCGAAAATAAAACTGCGGTCTAGATGCGGTGCTTTCCAAAATGGCAGGCTTTTTCAAAAGATCCTGTAAACCTGAGATCCCGAGGTTTACAGGATCTTTTGAAAAAGCCTGCCATTTTCGAAAGAACCATGTCTAGTCCGCGGTTTTATTTTTGAAATGGCGCTTTTTCCGAAAAAGCGCCATGACGCGATTATGCAAATGAAGCATGGAATATTTAAATCCCTGCTTCATTTGCACTTTCGAAGAGCCTCATTTACATCCCTCTGCCGACAGAGAGATGTAGTCTAGATGTAACCTAAGAAAGTATTTTGGAATTACTAAATTTGACTTAATAACACCTGATTTAACTTTAATTTGAACTAGCGTGTCCACACTATGGGGAAGCCTCAAAATTAGTCTGAGGCAGGCTCCATTAATGTGGATTCACTACCTCGGACTTACAGCCACAGGAAGCGCTGGGGAATAATTAGTTCGAATTACTCTGGGGAGTAATTAGTTCAAATTAATGGCACCAGAGTGTCCACACTACTGTTATTTTGAAATGACTATTTCAGAATTAGTATTATTCCTGATGAAAAGGAGTACATTTTTTGAATTCCACAGTCCGTTATTTCCAAATAATGGGCTTGGTAACATGGATGCCCCACTTACAAATTCGACTTGGGGGGAGGGGATATTTCTAAATAAAGTCCAAGTGTAGACCAAGGCCTATTGTGTACTCCAATTCCTTGAAAAAAGTTTCCTTATTCTACAGACTGTTGACTAGGATAGTCATGCAATGATTTCATTTTACTTTGATCTTTCATTCTCTTAAGAGACCCATTTCATCATGGTATAACTCCAATGACTGCAAAGGAATTAAGCCATTAGGAATCATTTAGGCTACGAAGTATGGGAAAAACAATAAGAGGAAACTTGGAAATGGCAGAGGTGCTTAACGACTTCTTTGTTTTGGTTTTTGTCAATAAGATTGATGGTAACGGGATGCCTAATATAGTGAATGCTAGTGGAAGTGGGGTAGGTTTAGAAGTTAAAATAAAAAAAGAAGTTAAAAATTACTTAAGAAAAGTAAGATGTCTTCAAGTCACCAGGGCCTGATGTAATGCATCCTAGAAAACTCAAGAAGCTGATAAAGGAGGTATCTGAACCTTCAGCTATCATCTTTAAAAAGTAATTAGAAGTTGGGAAAGATTCTAGAAGACTGAAAAAGGGCAAAGATCATAGAATCATAGAACATTAGAACTGGAAGGGACCTCGAGAGGTCATCAAGTCTAGTCCCCTGCCCTCACGGCAGGACCCTATACCATATAGACCAGTGTTTCTGAAAGTGTTCTGCAGAATCACTCTCAGAAACACATTAACTGGCCACCCCAGTTTGTTTATTTACTGGCACCACAGCCGCAAAGACTCGCGGCTCCCATTGGTTCCGTTTCGTCCTTTGCAGTGAAGGGGAGCTGCGGGAAGTGGTGGCCAGGCCCATGCCGCTTCCTGTGGCTCCCCTTGGCTGCAAAGGACAAAACAGAGCCAATGAGAGCCGCAAGGCTCCGAGGCCACGGTGCCAATAAATAAACAAACCAGGTCAGCCAGTTAATGTGTTTCTGAGAGTGATTCTGTGGAGCACTTTCAGAAACACTGATCTAGACCATCCCTGATAGATGTTTATCTAACCTGCTCTTAAATATCTCCAGAGATGGAGATTCCACAACCTCCCTAGGCAATTTATTCCTGTTTAATCACCATGATAGACAGGAAGTTTTTCCTAATGGCTAACGTAAACCTCCCCTGCTGCATTTTAAGTCCATTGCTTCTTGTCCTATCATCAGAGGCCAAGGAGAAGAATTTTTCTCCCTCCTCCTTGTGATACTCTTTTAGATAGCTGAAAACCGCTATCATGTCCCTGAAAACCGCTGTCATGTCCCCTTTCAGTCTTCTCCTTTCCAAACTAAACAAACCCAATTCTTTCAGTCTTCCTTCATTGGTCATGTTCTCTAGATCTTTAATCATCAGGTCCAGGAGATAACCGTTACAGGACCGGTTGGGAATAGTGACCACAATATAATAACATTTAACATTCCTGTGGTGGGAAGAACACCTCAACAGTCCAGCACTCTGGCATTTAATTTCAAAAAGGGGAATTACACAAAAATGAGGAGGTTAGTTAAACAGAAATTAAAAGGCACAGTGACTAGAGCCAAATCCCTGCAAGCTGCATGGAAACTTTTAAAGACACCATAATAGAGGCCCAACTTAAATGTATACCCCAAATTAAAAACATAGCAAGAGACCTAAAAGAGTCACTGTGGCTTAACCACCATGTAAAAGAAGCAGTGAGGGACAGAAAGGCATCTTTTAAGAAGTGGAAGTCCAATCCTAGTGAGATAAATAGAAAGGAACATAAACACTGTCAAATCAAGTGTAAAATGTAGTAAGAAAAGCAAAAAGATTTTGAGGAACAGCTAGCCAAAAACTCAAAAAGAAATAACAAAATGTTTTTAAGTACATTAGAAGCAGGAAGCCTGCTAAAAAACCTGTGGGTCCCCTAGACGATCAAGATATAAAAGGAGCAATCAAGGACAATAAAGCCATTGCGGAGAAACTAAATTATTTCTTTGCTTCAGTCTTCACGGCTGAGGACGTTAGGGAGATTCCCAAATCTGCACCGTCCTTTGTGGGTAATGAATCTGAGGAGCTGTCCTGGATTGAAGTGTCATTAGAGGAGGTTTTGGAACAAATAGAAAAACTTAATGTTAACAAATCTCCGGGACCAGATGGCATTCATCCAAGGGTTCTAAAAGAACTCAAATGGGAAATTGCTGAACTATTATCTGTGGTTTGTAACCTATCCTTTAAATCAGCTTCCGTACCTGATGACTGGAAGGTATCTAACGTGACACCAATATTTAAAAAGGGCTCTAGAGGCGATCCGGGCAATTACAGACCGGTAAGTCTAACTTCAGTACCGGGCAAATTAGTCGAAACAATAGTAAAGAATAAAATTGTGAGGCACGTAAAAGAACATAATTTGTTGGACAAAAGTCAACATGGTTTCTGGTTAGGGAAATCATGTCTTACTAATCTATTAGAGTTCTTTGAAGGGGTTAACAAACATGCAGACAAGGGGGATCTAGTAGATATAGTATACTTATATTTTCAGAAAGCCTTTGACAAGGTCCCTCACCAAAGGCTCTTGTGTAAATTACATTGCCATGGGATAAGAGGGAAGGTCCTTTCATGGATTGAGAACTGGTTAAAAGACAGGAAACAAAGGGTAGGAATAAATGGTAAATTTTCAGAATGGAGAGGGTAACTAGTGGTGTCCCCAAGGGTCAGTCCTGGGGCCAATCCTTTTCAACTTATTCATAAATGATCTGGAGAAAGGGGTAAGCAGTGAGGTGGTAAAGTTTGCGGATGATACCAAACTGTTTAGGATAGTCAAGACAAAAGCAGACTGTGAGGGACTCCAAAAAGATCTCAGCAAACTGAGTGATTGGGCAACAAAATGGCAAATGAAATTTAATGTGGATAAGTAATGCACATCGGGAAAAATAACCCCAACTATACGTACAGTATGATGGGGGCTAATTTGGCTATGACAAATCAGGAAAGAGATCTTGGAGTTATCGTGGATAGTTCTCTGAAAACTTCCACACAGTGCAGCGCGGTCAAAAAGGCAAATAGGATGCTAGGAATTATTAAGAAAGGGATAGAAAATAAGACCCAGAATATCTTATTGCCCCTGTATAAAACTATGGTACGCCCACATCTTGAATACTGTGTACAGATGTGGTCTCTCACCTCAAAAAGATATTTTGGCCTTGGAAAGGGTTCAGAAAAGGGCAACTAAAATCATTAGGGTTTGGAACGGGTCCCATATGAAGAGAGGTTAAAACGACTGGGACTTTTCAGTTTAGAAAAGAGGAGACTGAGAGGGATATGATAGAGGTATATAAAATCATGAGTGGTGTGAGAGGGTGAATAAAGAAAAGTTATTTATTAGTTCCCATAATAGAAGAACTAGAGGACACCAAATGAAGTTAATGGGTAGCAGGTTTAAAACTAATAAAAGAAAGTTCTTCTTCACACAGCGTGTAGTCAACCTGTGGAACTCCTTACCAGAGGAGGCTGTGAAGGCTAGGACTATAACAAAGTTTAAAGAGAAGCTAGATAATTTCATGGAGGTTAGGTCCATAAAAGGCTATTAGCCAGGGGATAGAAATGGTGTTCCTGGCCTCTGTTTGTCAGAGGCTAGAGAAGGAAGGCAGGAGACAAATCGTTTGATCATTGTCTTTGGTCCACCCTCTCTGGGGCACCTGGTGCTGGCCACTGTCGGCAGACAGGCTACTGGGCTAGATGGACCTTTGGTCTGACCCAGTACGGCTGTTCTTATGTTGTTGCTCTTCTCTGGACCTCCTCCAATTTTTCCACATCTTTCTTAAATGGGGTGCCCAGAACTGGACACAATACTTCAATTGAGGCCTAATCAGTACAGAGTAGAGCGGAAGAATGACTTCTTGTGTCTTGCTCACAACACTCCTGTTAATGCATCCCAGAATCATATTTGCTTTTTTTGCCACAGCGTCACACTGTTGGCTCATATTTAGCTTGTGGTCCTCTATGGCCCCTAGATCCCTTTCTGCCGTACTCCTTCCTAGACAGTCGCTTCCCATTCTGTATGTGTGAAATAGATTGTTCCTTCCTAAGTGGAGTACTTTGCATTTGTCCTTATTAAACTTCATCGTGGTTATCTCCAACCATTTCTCCATTTTTTGCAGATCATTTTGAATTATGACCCTATCCTCCAAAGGAGCTGTAACATTTCCGTTTTGCGCAAAACCCCCTTTTTTGTGCAAGATCCTTATGCCTCTCCCCGAGGGGTTTTTGCACAAAATGGAAACGTCCACACTGCTTGTTTTTGTGCAAAATTCTCTTGTGCAAAAACGGATCGGAAGAGATTATGCAAATGAAGCATGAGAAAATGCTAATCAGTGCTTCATTTGCATTGCCTCTTCCGGCAAAACCCGTAGTGTAGATGTAGCCTTAGTGAAGACACTACCTATGCCTCCAGGAGAAGCTTCTTAATTCTCCTGTCTGTGTACTTAGTTCATCTCTCCGAGAAATATTAACATAATGCTTTCTACGTCATGAGGTTGGTAGGTAAAACTGTGTAGCTGGAGGGTGTGGAAAATCCTGAGTGACATAGTTATACAGATGTAAGTCTGTAGTGTAGACCAGCCCTGTGCCAAAACCAAGAAAACTTTGTCTGGCTGACCTAAGTTAGCAAAAGCTTTTAGTTACTTCATAAACTGCAATTAAATTTGTGCTGGGCACTGGAAAATGAGATTGAACACTCCTGTTGGCTATGTTATTCAAAATTGATTTTGCTTTGATGACAGGGAATTTGAAAATGAATAAAAAGGAATTCAGCAAAATTTAATCTGTCAAATTATTAAACTATAGCTAACTAAATCTCAGTTCTTGTAACATAAATAAAATATCATCTCTCTCTCTCACTCTCTGAACTATTTTTCTAAAATCACATTTAAAGCAAAGATACTTTTAAATATTCTTTGGTCGTATCAGTTTTCTATCGAAAAGCTGGTTTCTTTATGGTGAGTGAAGTTTATGCGTCAGCTGTGTGTTTCAGTTACTGATATTGCCACTGATCTAACAATACTTTTCATTTGTCCATACAGAAGGCAACAACATTTTGCAGACATTCAGCCTCACAACACTTCTGTAAAGGAATTAAGGAGGGATCATTATCCCCATGTTACAAATGTGGAAACTGACGCTGAGGTAAGAACACAGAGAGACAAAATAACATACGCCGGCTGTTAGTCACATCACTTAATGTGCTGTTCCATATTCAGTCTGCTATAGGGGTGGGCAAGAATCTATGTAGACTAGACTACATGAGAGTTGAGTGGCTTGCTATGGGTCCCACAATGAGGCAGGCATAGAACCCAGAGCTCCTGACTCAAGGCCTGTGTTTTAAATCCCAGACAATACCACTTCCATAGTCCTCGTCTCTAGTCTAATCCAGGCGTAGAGCTCTGAAGTCACCTCCAAGATTGACAATTTAGTTTCTGGGTTTTATTAAATTGGATTAGTGAGGGAAGTCACGAGGAGTTAATAGAAACTCAATTGGTTTTCATTGTTTGGATCTTTTTTGCATAAAATGCTGGAAAGTAAACTGCCCAACGCAATATGTGAAAGGGTTGGATCCCCATGTCAATTGGTGTGAACACATTTTATTTTCAATAATTCACAATGGTACTGTCTGCAGCTATGACCCTGACAGCCTCCGATGTTATGTCCTTAGACTCAGGATGCATTCGGCACAGTATTATCACACGTCGTAGAGAAGGGATTTCTTTTAACAGAGCAAGTGAGCAGGCCTCTGAGATAACTTAACATAAAAGGAATATCTTATTCAAGCTCTTAATGCACAATGTGTCCCATGTTGTGGAAGACTTCAGTTCTGTTTATGCATGTGGCTAGTGGAGCAGAACTACACTATCTCACTAATTCACATTTAACGAGAAGGAGCACAAAGATAAGCCATGCTCTTCAACACATATTTTCCCTTTGACTTTTATGAAGGTCTTTATTTTTTAGACCAGATTTATTTTGTTAATTTAGATATCTTAAAAATATTTCCATCCCATGCTGTTGAGTGCATGTATAAGAATTACAAAATATATTCAAAGTCCTTGTCCTCAGCTGACACAAAATGACATAGCTCCATTAAGTTTAAAGGAGCTAAACCAGCTAAGAATCAGGTCCATGATATATGATCTGGAATGTAAGTTTACACCTCAGATTAGCCCGGCCTTATTTTACCTTAATTGATCATTCTGTTCACTCCCTCTGGGGCATCTGGCATTGGCCAGCGATGGAAGACAGGAGGCTGGGCTAGATGGACCCTGAGTCTGAGGCAGTATGGCTGTTTTCATATTATATTTCCCTGTATAATGTGAGCAGAAAATCCATTCACTGAAATGTTTAGAGGGCAATTTTTAAATCCAAATCATAATAAAAGTGGGTCACTTGCTAAGGTGAGTTTTAAGTATTATGAGACTTTTAACATGGTGCTGCTCACTGAAGACTCATCTATCAGCTGTATTTGGCCTGATGTGCTCCATGAATTAAGGTGGCAATTATGAGCCTGTTTATTGTAAAAGCTGATGCACAATATGTTTCAGCATGCTCTTTTGGGTAAGATCTGAGGTATAAATTGACCTGGGACCGTGTCTGGTCCTTTGGGATAGATAGAACTAGGAGAAGAGAGGACACTGTTAGGAAGGAATCTAAGGTGGCAATTATGTAGTACTGCAAAGTGCAGTCACTAACTGTGAACCTTTGGGCCAATGATAGCCGTCTATCCTTTTGCCAGAAACCTAGCTGGGGAAGATTCTGAGGGTACAAATGTCCATCTCCCACTACTCCAAACCACGAGTTAAGTTCTGAACCCCTTGCTGACTTCTGAAGACTTCCCTTTCACTGAACTCTTTGCATACCCCAAAAGGGTGTACTTGCATGTGTGACCTGGCTAAAGGACTGACTTGCTGGATGGACAGATACCACAGGGAAGAGTTATGGTGAGACAGGGAGGACTTGGGATCTATTGTGAAGCAGGCATCACCTGGGAGGGGAACAACCTACCACACCCCTGCCTGATACCTGGCAGCACAGGTGATGAGTGTTCCTCTTCACAATTGAACATATGCTCCCATGTAAAAACAGCCCAGATCATTACCATGACTAATATGGAGTTCTTCTTGCTGATCTTGGTTGATTCACTCGTGTTAGATGCCCTTTCAATATTAATGTATTTCCACAACCTTCTGAAGGTGCAATCTCTTACTATGATTTGGCTGTTCCATTCTGCCCTAGAATCTACAGTATAATATGTATGCTCATATTGTCTCTTGCTTATGGACAACAAGCAATAAAAGAGCTCAGCAAAAGCAGTGCAATTGATTTAGATTTTGATGACCTGCTTAATGAAACTCAATGGAATCTGGAGGCCAGGAATGCAAAAATGGCATCTTTTATATATGTCTGCTGACAAAAGAAATTCCTTTCAGATACCTCTTTTTCAAGGAAGTACGATTACAGTGTGATATAAAATAACGTTCGTGTAATGAGAGATGTTTTTAAAGGATAGCTACAACAAAAAGGAGAGTGAAAAATGTATGTTGTCCAAACCTATCTGCAAGAGCTCCTGCTATATAAAAAGGAAAAAAATAGTCAATACTGTATAATGACAAAAATTAATCATGAATACATTGTAATTTGTTGCATTGATAATTCAGTATGCTAGGGTGTATAATATAGCTTTCCTAATGACTTGTTAAATAACTTTGGTTAAGGTTGTAATGTAACCTTTCCAAACTAAATAAATAATGCATCTCTTGAAGAAAATATTGTTGTGCATAGCATTTTCCTCTCCTTGGAACTTTCAACGATTTCTTATGTGTTGGCAGTGCCTAGCACAACGTGGGTGCCAGCAGATATATAAATGGCATTCATGGATTACTCTGTTAACATTCTGTGCTGCCACTCTCTTAGGTCATAGTCCTGGGGTCATGAGTGAAGTTCCTTCACTTCAACAACTGGCCTCAGGGCTTTTGAATAAGGACAATTGACAACTGTGTCAAAACCAAAAATTTGGGTTTTTGTGGAAAAGTAACTGCTTCCAGTGGAACCTGGGTTTTTTTGGGGGAAAAACCCCCAAACAAACCACACACACAACCCCTGAAAACTGAAACAGTTCATCTGAAATGAAAACATTTTGATTCAACTGTGCCCCCACAGTGCCTCTTGGGATTTGTAGTTCAGGTGGCTCATGTCCCCATTTTTTTTGATGGTCATGGTTCCTCTGCTGGACTTCCCCTCCCATGAGGATGCACTGGTGCCAACCAAGAGGGAAAATCATAGTGAATCCTCATGAGATATGTAGTCTAGCCAAGGAACCCAGCTTTCAGAGAATAAAAGCATGAGGCATCATAGTGGCATTTCCAAATCAATTTTTTTGGCTGAAAATGTAATTTTCTTTGGATGATGTGCATGGTCAGGTGCACAGATCCCCATTTTCTGACCATTTTTGTGCTTCTGAAGTCATCCAAAGGAAGGGGACTGTTTTGTAAAGGGACTGCTCACTGCACAAGAAACTCTTTACTTGAACTACTGCAGGCTAGGAACGTGATGCTTTATTCAACTAGGGTATGTCTACACTTGCCCCCTAGTTCGAACTAGGGAGGCAAATGAAGCATACCGAAGTTGCTAATGAAGCATGGGATTTAAATATCCCACGCTTGATTAGCATATTCATGGCCGGTCGCCATTTAAAAAATTTGCCTCCCTAGTTCGAACTAGGGGGCAAGTGTAGACATACCTCTACATAAAAAATAGAAAGGGAAAATATCCCCTACCTAAATAGAAACTAAGAGAGAGGTGGAGAATGGCTCCAAACCTTACTACTCTGTTTAATCCAGGTAACCCTGGATGATCACTTTACTCTGTGTGTGTGTGTGGGGTGGGGGCAGTCATGACCATCTTTTGTGGAAGGAAGGAAAGCACTATGGGAGGCTGGAGGCTCTATCTCTCTAGGGAAGTGTTTCCCAATTTTATTTGGCCACGGAACACTTTTAAACTCAAAAAAATTTTGTGGAACCCCTAATAACAGTCTAATATATGGAGCTGAAAAAGTAGACCACAAATAAGTAAGGATAATAATAAACAAATGCTAAACAAGGTCATGAGATCAACATTTAGTTTAATTGCACATATTTAAAAGCAAAAATCACGTAATATTAATTATTATTTTTTTAAATCATAAAATGTTGTTGTAATGGAATTTTCTCGCAGAACCCTTATTTTCACTTTGCAGAACCCCAGGGCTTTGCGGAACACCATTTGGGAAACACTGCTTTAGGGGGTGGTACCGGGATGAGAGCTGGACTATAAAATAAGTTGCATTATTGTTATAGCCATGCTGGTCCCAGGATATTAGAGAGACAAGGTTGGTGAGTTAACATCTTTTTATTGGACCAACTTCTCTTGATGAGAGAGATGGGGGGAGAGGGGGCATGTATCATCAAATAATTATAATCCATACTTGATGGGGACCGCATCCTGAAAGACATCTTTCCAGAATCCTCTCTTCTGGTCTTCAGACAACCCTCCCTCCAAGTTCATCATCTGAGGCAATCTTTTTTAATTTGATCATTCAATGACTGTTTTGCTTTTTAATGATAATTGCAAGTGCCCGTACTTCACAAATGAAGCCCACTCTACCCTTTCCCCTCTTCCAGCCATGTAGCTCCCACCTTGCTGCTGTCATAGTCCTAAAATTGGGAACGATTTTACGGTATACATCAGTTACTCTCCTGGAACACAGTGTTAATTGAACTGGAAATAATTAACTGCAATGTTCGGTGTTCTTAATCATCTCACATGAAGCAAGACAGAGTAAATGGGAGATATCTTCAGTCACTGAAAAATGAAATAATTACTTAGGTATGCAAAAACTGAACTATTTTCAAAAAGGATGAGTCTGAATTCGTGCTACTAATTATACCTCAGAGCTCCCCATAATTACAGTACAATGTTCTCCATATCAGATTGCTCCGGAAAGTAATGTAGTGTCTGAAGCGGTAATGACTTTCTTCCTGAATAAAATGGAATTATCCTCAGTCTGTGTAATGCATTGAATAAATATGCAATCTGAGGGTGTTAAAATAATATTGAAAGGCACATGGTCAAATTGAAAGAACTGGTTTTAGGAAGCCCGCTCTTCAAGCTTCTAGCATTGGGATTAACTTCCTGTCTTAAAACACCTAAATTACAGCATTATTTAAAATTATAGTAAATCTGATTGTGTTTATTTGCAGATTGTCTATGAATTAGAATTTGACATTCCAAACTGTATTAAGAGTGAGTGGGTCTTGGATGGTGAGATCTCAAAGCACTTTACAAACAGAAACTCATTGATAGAATTGGTGAAAAATGCAAAAATGTTCCAGAAATATTATTTTAAATTTCTTAATATATTTATTTTGGCCATGTGGCCTGCGTCTACACTACAGCAGTTATTTCGACATTATGTCAAAATAATGTCAAGCTGGAGGCCTTCTTACTCCGACTCCTGTAATCCTCATTTTACGAGGAGTAAGGGAAGTCAGAAGAAGAGTGCTCTTTCTCGGACTTCCTGCTGTGTAGACTGCACCAAAAACTGAAATAACCTGTTTCAACTTAAGCTACGCAATTTACATAGCTCAAGTTGCGAAGCTTATTTCTGCTTTATCCCTGCCGTGTAGATGCACCTGTGCTTACCTTTTTCCCCACCTTTTGATGTGCATAAGGTAAAATGGATAGATATGCATGTAAGTGCTTGAAAAAAACAGTTTAAATTAATTTATGTAAGTGTTTGCATCAGAAATTGTGTCCATACAATCAGGGAACTGACATAATACCTTGCTGCGTATCTGAGCAACCTACTTAAGCAATTTGTAATCAAACCATAAACCAAGTAAACAATGTAAAAAGGCTTATATAATGTATTCAATCCCTTATTGACATGTTGGCTTGGACAGAATGGGATTTTTTTTTCTCCTTTCTCTCTAACTGGTGGGTAGGCTAGGTTGTAAAATTCATAACAACTTGGCAGGTGGCTCGGGTCTGATTCTCTGATTAAAGCAGAATTGCAAATGGATTAGGAGAAGGCATTTCCAACAGAAGGGATGGAATGGGTATGGGGCGCCAAACATCTGGTAGAATGAGCAAACAATCCCTTCTTCACCCCTATGTACAAGAAGTGCATAGTGGATTCCCATCAGTGACCTGACAGCAGCCCTCCCCTGGGTGGAGTGGATTATCAAGGATAAATGATCTGCACTGGATGTGTTATTCTTGGATAGTTCCCAGAAATAACCTAATAAAATTGGAGCCTCATTGAACCACCTTCCTGGTTCCTTATGTCTTCCTGCACAGTTCAGGGCAGTGGGAATGTACCAGTGAAACAGTTTGCTGTACAAATAATTGGTTAGCATAAATCCTGGGGACAGTACTTCCCTGTAAATAGCCTTAATGATATGGCAGCAGCTGCCAGCCATTTGTATTTGCTTGATATTGTCAGGCACAGATGCTTTTCTGACCAGACAGCAAGTATGTTGTCTCCTCTTCTGATAGATCTGGCATAAGCTATATAACAGGGTAAGAGGTAATGGTGCTCTAAGCAACACAATGAAAAAATGTAATGTTACCGGTTATTCCTCCCTTAGCAGCATATTCAGCTGTAACCAGATGCTCATTTTTATATTAAGTTTCTGTAGGTTAGAAATCATCCTCTCCTCCCCTTCCCCATGACTCTCACTGAAACCCAGATGATGTGAAGTCATTGCCACTGATAGCCAGAGGATGTTGTAGATACTCCAAAATAATGATGTACCAAATGCTTGCTTCCCAATTAACAGAGAACTTAAAAATCCACTGAACCAGAGGGTCAGAAAATGTGTGACAAGTTGGCAGTGTGCCAGGGCAAAGGATCTAACATAGTCATGGAGAGGCTCCACTGTTATGAGGTGTAGTGGGGTTAGAATGGCACACCCCCATGCAATACTATCTTCCAGGCCTAGCCACAGCACTGTACACCTCTGCCCAGCACACATGCCACCTGGCAATGCTGCCATAAGTTCCTCCCAAAAGCAGCTGCCCAGACTGATGCTCCCTCTCCAGGTGTTCATAAATTGTTTGGAGCCAAGGGGTGAATGCTGCAAGAACTTCAGCCTCTGCTCCAGACTGGACACTTGTTTAGCAATGTGCTTTGTTCCTGCCGTGCTTTAGGCTCTCTGAAGCACTTCTGCTGATGCTAGTAAATAACCTGCATAAGAGATGTTTCACTTGCTGCAAAAATAGTCCACAAAATGTTCCCCTTTGTGCCACATAATGGTGGGGAGGATATGGGCCAATATTACTGATGCTATATTGACCTGAGAGTTTGTTTGCTTTTGGTCACTTCTGACAAATTCTACATATTAGCGAGAGATTCCTTACCCGCACAATATGAGAGAGAAAGAGAATATGAATATTTGCACATCATATTGAAAGTGGACTGTGTAATATGTGTGCTGATGTTTTTCTTTTTTCCTTGTTTTCATGGGATTATTGTGCTTTACAAAAGTGAATAACATGACAATTTAAAATGGGCTGATAAAATATCTCTGCTCTTCATCTGCTTTATTAAGGGAGAAAGAGTATTCATCTTCCTTATGCTTACGCTGGGACTTGTATTAAACATGCAAATTATAGTTCAATCCTGTCAGAGTTCCTAAGCCAAAAATGTAACAGATTTGTGGGGGGGAAATTACATTAAAAATCTGATCTTTCAGTTGTCCACTCATACTGACATCAAGGTCACAGAATCCTCAGGGTGTATTTTTGTTCCTCTCCAAATCCTGATTTAATTTAGAATGTGACCTATTTGTATAAGATACATGATGTCTTCTTGCTCCATGAAGTGAAGCTGACAACAGGGTTTAAAAAAAATATAAAGAACTAAATCCAGGAGTAGCATAAACAGAACTTCAGAGGAGTTGTCCTCACTAACACCATGGGTGAATTTGGCTAGAGGAGTGTAGATCTCAAAAATTATTGGATGGTGCTATCTTCCTCATGTATATCTGGAAATGTATATTAGAGTTACACTATACTGAACTTTATCTATCTAAATATTGTTGGCCTCTGTTACTCTAGATTAAATCCAATAGTTTTGTCATTGACCACCATGGAAGTATCCAGACCTCAAACCGGTGACCCATTCCAATGCATTTCAGCAGTGATAGGAAATTACACATTTGTAAATACATGATTCAGAAACAGGTTCATGACACTTGAAGTTCTGAATAAGAAAATATATAATTTTAAAAATTGTCCATATTTGAGACTTCGCAAAATGGAAAGAGTAACTATTCTTTGAGTTCCCTTCTGCCTACATTGTGAAAAATAGTAAATTCCATTTGAAAATTCAGTATTTGGTGATATGTACCATAAAATAGTTTGTTTAGAATAGGGAAATACTCTGATATCCTATAAATAATTCTATGGTACTTGTAACCAAATGACAACTTTTTAACGACAAGTCAAGGTTTATTTAAATTGTGTATCTTAAGGATAGAGAGCCAATGATATTTTACTTCCAACAACCAATATATTATGTTATCCATATGGTGAAGAAGGAAAATTGCTCTGACCTTGCTAGGAAATCATGGCCATATTACAAGTGGACTGCTCCTGTATCTCTAACTCATGTGAGACATACCTCTGAAATCAGCTAGATTATTTACATGAACAAATATTTAGAATTTGCACAAATGTTTAGAATTTAGTAATGCTGAAAAGTAAACATTTTTTTCCCCTAAAGAAGATAAATGAGACTGTATTTCTTGTACTTGCTTTTTCAGATAATAGGATTTTTTTATTACTGTAAATTAAATGTCTATACATGCCACCCAGTATGATGCAGGACAGGAGATATCTTTGATAGTTGGTGAGAGAGACTCATAAATAGCAAACATAACTGTCAAGCCAAATTTACATAATCTTCTAGGAAAACTTTAATATCGAAAGTAGTATACATCTTGATATTACTTAAAGCATTTTCCCTATAGAAACTAAATGAAGTCTGACTCTGCACTTTGTATGTGCTGCTGTCAATTAATTTCAGGTGTCATTTTGGAAATACTAATAATTGGTCCTTTTAAATTAACCTTTTGGAAAGTATTCTCTTTATTACACATTTACAACAGATACTGTCGACAAAGCAACAAATGTGACATCTTGGTATTTTCCCTTCTTTTTACCTCACTGAAGCACATTCACATCAACTTGCAAAAAGGATATATTAATAATTTAAAAAGGAAAGGGATTCCTTTAATAATCTGTTAATGTACAAATGTGTGATATGTCAAATGTCATCTGGCACTGGTGGCGCACTCATAGTGGTATGAGGCCTACGTCAGATGCCTTCTCCTTGTACAAAGCCTCTCTCATTGAATTTTGTGATCCTGAACCAAAGTCCATAAAAAGACTTGCATAGATTACAGTTGACTGTGGATCAGGCCCCCATGTGAAGCTCAAGATTTGGACTCCCAAAAAAAGTGGGCATATTTTATTGATTCCACATTAATCTAGATTAAGTAACAAGCATTTGGAATTCATATTAGTTTTTTGACTTCCTCAAGAATAAACAATGTATCCGTTTTAATACAGTTCTTTTGCTGTTTATTGATGCATCTGATGTGTGCAGTTGTTTTTTTTTTTTTTTTTTGGTAACTCCTATAAAATATCCCCAGTGCCTTTATTAATGCTTGATTTGTGAGGAAGAAATAAATCATGTTATTTTGATCATTCTGAAGACACTGATGTTTCAGATAACAACCTATTTTGAAATCAAGCCTAGAACATATTCAACTTTCCCATGTGCTAACTGTGCCAGTTATGAGATGTAGAAGAAAAAATATTGTTTGGTCAAAGAACACTGGCTGAAGCGGTTACATCCTTAGATTGTGAGTTTTTGCTCCTTGTGAACATTTCTTTTAAAAATCAGTTCAGGATTAAAAGTAATACTGTCTTTATTTCTGCCTACTACTAATGTCCAAGCCAGTGCCCACTGAAGTCTTTCTGTTGGTTGAGTTGGATCAGGCTCAGAGTCTGCTAGCACCTGTCACAGCATGGCCTGCAGCACAGACTGTTACCAAAAGGCTTTTCCCCATCCACCAATTAATTTTAAAATTGATGTTCTCATTCAGCATTTTGAGGTCTTACTCTATTTGTTCTGCAATCTTTGGGATCTGGGGGCTGCTTTGGAGCCTGTCTGTTCTTCCTAGCCTTTGGCAACAGTCCTTTCCCCATTTTTTGGAGGACTGGAGTGGTCTGTATACACAATTAAGTATTTGATCATAGTTCTTTTCATTCACTATGGACATATCAGAAGTCTACCTATGTCTGATAAGTTGGCCACAATTGATCCCATTATCCATAGTTTTCATCCTCTGCTCTGTTCACAGTGAGCCCAATCAGGGATTGGAGAATTCTCTAGAAAACAAATTACATGATTAAACCAATCAGCCAAGTGCAGTATGAAGGATCAGAAGGGCCAACTAATGATGTCCAGAAACAGCATTTTTATAAGAAACAGAGCCCCAAAACTTTAAAAGGGGAGAGAATACTACTGTTACACCTTGCAATAGGTTTTCAGCTACTGTACTCCTCAGTATCGAGGCTTCTGCAAGGTTTGGGGGAAATCTACTCCTTCTGCTCAACTTTGATTTATTGGGACTAATCCCTTGAACCATTTGACTATCCAGCTCTGCAACAGGTTGCAGATTTCTCAAGCAGTAGCAGGTTGAATTTGACATGATTGTTGTAGGTAGTGCTGCTTCCCACAAGATTCTGAATACTTCAGAGTCTTGCTATTTTCACGTGGGTGCGTCTTAAAAAATTATAAACAGCAAAGACTTTGAAGATGGCTGAACTCAGGAAGACAACACTGCATCAGTTCATGGTCAGAAGATTAAAAATGAAACCAAGAGGCTTAGAAACTATTTAAAAAAAAGATACTGAATTCTGCACTGACTCTTTACTTCCCTTTCCCCTCTGCCAATTAAGGAAAGCTAATTATTTATTATAAGAGAGAGGGAGAGTGCATTTTTCTAGCTCTCAAGCCAATCTTTCATTCTCCATTCAAACAAAATGCCCATTAAACTTAGCTTAGACATAAACCAATGATTTCACTGTATAAAATACATACACCTTTAAGACTTCATCTTCATCCTAGCTACCTCTTCTGAGACTACTGATGATATGCTAGAATGAAAATTAGGAAAATATATTACACATATATGGGGCTAGATTTGTAGCTGCTGTAAATCAACATTGGCTTCAATGAAGATATACCAAATTGAAGGAACTGAGGATCAGGCCAATTGCTCCTGTTCTTGAATACTTTATTGAATACTTTTTAAATCAATTGCTGTGTAAATATTCATGGATAACTTATGTCATTATTCAACTACTCTAGTTCAGGATAGTAAAAATACCTGGAAGGTCAAAGAAAATTAGACTATAATTTTTTCTGGGCAACTTGATAGGTAAATAAAGTTATAGCTAGAGCCCTCTTAGAAATAGTTTGTATGCTTTATTTTCTGCTATAAATAATATCCTGCTGCTCAGTGTAAATACATAAAGTGGGCTAAACTCTTCTCTAATTTACACCATTACATTCCCAAAGTAGCTCCAATGACTCCAGAAAACTCCTATGAAGTCTCAGACAGTAGCTCAGACAGTAGCTGAACTTCATCGAGTAGCTTAACTTGAGGGAAGAAACTCACTTCGTGACTAGCTAATGAATGGCTCTGCAAGAGATTGGTGAGAAAATATAAGTCATTATCCAGATGTAGTTGCTGACAGACGCCAAGTTCTAATTAATTTTCATGCTCCATTGGGGCTCCCTCATTGCTTTAAATGCAACAGACACTATGGGGAAGGGGTGGAAAGCCCCCAAACCAGCAGCAGGTCTGAAAGGCATTGTGGTTGCCTCATTGCTGAAAGAGCCGGAGGGCCAGATCCACAAAAGGGACGCATGTATTGCAATACTAGCATCACAACATTTAATGCTTAGGTGCCTAAGTAACGATACTGTGATCCACAAAGCTGAGTGAAGCACCTTGTCTCCTATGCAATGCAAGAGGGAAAGAAAAGTGCCTGAGAATGGGATACACAAAGCAAGCATGCGGAGGGGAGGGTCTGCCTAAGTTAGCCAGTGGGCCATGCTGATGAGAGGGCAGTGTGTGCCAAGCCTTGCTCCTCTCTGAGTTCAGTGCCTGAGTATTGCTTGTGTTTACAGAGTGGCTGAAGGCAGAAGTTCAGACCCCTACGTCACAAAGCAGTGCCCCATCAGAGGGCACCTAACTCTTCACAAACTGGCTGAGGGGAGGCAGCTTGTGAGGGGGAGGCAGGAGACTTCACATATAACCTTAGGCCTAGTGGTACCTCCTTCCCCGCCTGATGAGAAGGGATATGAAGAGGGAACTGCCTCCTCTGAGGTGATTGCCCCAGCCACTAGGCTAGAGTTATTCTGACTCTGGACCAATTAATATTTAATTAAAGTGGAATATCTTCAACAGGAGATTGAGGAAGCCTCCATGTCGGAATATGTTCAGTGGTTAGAGTACTTACCTCAGAAGAGGCAGTTCCCTGCTCACATTCCTTTTCCTTAAGCAGAGGGGAACTTGAACTGAGGGATCTCCCAAATCCTAAGTGAGTATCGTCACGAGTAGGCTCAAGGTTGTACAGGAAATCTGCCTACTCTTTCTTGAACTGGAGGTCTCCGACGTTGTAGGTGAGTATCCTAACCCCTAAGGAAAGGCTGTAAGAGAGGGCTTCTTTATCTCCCTGTCAGCTGATGGTCAGGGCAGTGCATGTGTGTGTGTTACACCCGAGTCTTCAACTGCTGAGACACAAGGCCCCGTCGCAGTGGGCAGTCTAAGTGAGACTGACGGGCGCCCCAAGGAGTGTAACGTCCGTGTCTTTACCGCTAGGATCAGGATCCCTTCGCAGCGGGCAGCCAACAGGCCGACAGACGCCCCAGAGTTTACAGGGAGAGCCTATTACACCTCAGATTTTTACTGCTAGGATACACGATCCCTTCGCAGCGGGCAGCCTGGGGAGGCTGAGAGATGCCCCAACGGATCTGTCCCCTGGAAGCGACATGATCCAATGCTCAAGCTCTCCCTATATCTGTCCCTTATAACCAGCTGGAGTTCTTTTTAAGATTGTGCTTGGTTCTGTTACAGCAACTGAAGGAGTCAGGTCACAGCTTAAACAGTTACTATTTTATTGTTACAGGGTAAACTTAGCTGTTAAATGCTACTACTGTGTTACAGATAACACAGCCACTACAAAGGACAGGACAGAAATTACACTAATAAGTCACTTACAGGTACCATGAAACCCTTTTGGTTCTCTGAGCTCTTATTAAATGCATGCAAAATAGACACCTAGCAGGTATATATTCTCACCCCTGCGTTCCAGACTTGGCGTGGCCAGCGTCTTTCTCTCAATCCCTCGGGAAGAAGTAGGGCGAGGTTGGGCGTCCACAGACCTCGGAGTCAATCAATACCTGCCAGCAGGTGTAGATGATTGAGCTCAAATGGGGTGGGCTACTAAACCCCTCTTTATACCCCTTGGGTCACGTAGGCTTCTTCCTGGTCTCAAGTGGCCAATTAGGAAAAATGGCTTTGAACGCCAAGTTTCCCACGAAGGGTGCAAAGCATAATTCACACCTGGGAAAATGCAGACAGTGGGCACCTCTGGTATGTGATGGGCGAAGATTCCTCTCCTGGGACAGTGCAGGCGTGTCAATTACTGGTACTAGCCATCAGGGCGGCGGGAGGCCCCGGGTCATCAGCTAGCCCATTTACTGTCTAGTTTCTGTTTATGGTAGAGTCAGGGACAGGCAGCACACCTGCGTTCCCAGGGCATCAAAGGCTGACTGTCTTTCTCTTGCTCTCTGGGGCGGGGGAAAAACAAGATGGGGTTCATGGCTGGCTACACTCCCCCAAACTGCTTTGTGTAGTATTAGGCAGCTTCTGAGCATGCCTACAGGATTGGACCTTGTGCACCTCTGTAGCGGGCTCACCAGCCCGGCCCCCTTCTCCCCACGGTCTGGTCCCTTTAAGTGCAGGCCCAGAGGCCTAGTCCTTTCCATGCAGGCCCAGAGGCCTAGTCCTTTCAATTGGATCCCCCCGTCATCCGGGATCTGGGCAGAAGGGGTAGGGGGGCCTGGGCCCTCCCTTTCCACCGGGCCCCAACCCAGGGCCCTATCAGTGGTGGGTGGTTCCCACCACTGGCTCAGCTGGGAGTTCTCCCCAAAACTTGCTGAGCCCGCTGAGTCCTTCTCTGGCCCCCGCCCTGGGTTGCTTCCTACCCCCTCGCCCTGTCCAACAACGGTCCCACCTGTGGATGCGGGTCCAGCAACAGCAGCGACGTCAGCAGGTGTGGCTTGGGAGACAGCAGGGGCTGGGGCAGCGACGGCTTCTCGGGAGGCTGCACAGCACAGCCGGCGTTGTGGTCTGGCTTGTCCCGACGACAACAGCAGCAGGGGTAACGGCAGGGGTAAAGCGCCTCTTAGTCCAGCTGCAGCGGCTGTGGCTCCGGTGTCTGGAGAGGAGCTCCTTCCCCTCCAGTGGCCAGCCCCAACTGAGCAGCCCAGCAGCCTTTTATACCGGGGCTGCACTGCGAGCATGCCCAGCAGGGCTGCGGGGGAGGGGCGTATTCTACCCAATAGGCGGGCTCTCCGCCCCCATGTTCAGTGCGGGGCTGGCCAGCCCCGTCACAACCTCTCTTTAAATCATTTGGGGCCTTAGGCAGGAGAGACCCACCTGGGTGCCAAGAATGAGGCAGCATGGTCAGAGATGGAATCCTAGGTGCCTTGGGAACGTTTACTGCAAAAACCTAGTGGCTTTAGGTACATACAGGGGTAGGTGGCAAACAAGCAGGAATTTTGTGGAAAATAGTGGAGCTTAAAAATGGGGCAGAGGTTCCCAAGTACCTTTGTGAAAGGCATTCTGGGTGGCATCCATAGTGCTAAGGAAATGCACTACAGAGCTGCCATTGCTATGGCTGTTACCTTAGAAATGTCACCCTTTGCCAACAGATACCACAGTGACTTCCCTCTAGCAGAGGAGTGGACAATAACACTGTAGTTGTTCAGCAGGGTTAGCTTCCTGCTGCTCCCATTGTCCGAGAATGGTGATCCGCAGCCAATGGGAGCTGGGATCACCTGTATATGTGACTATGCAGGTAAATATAGTAGTGGGTGCTCACCAGGAGCTAACCCTGGAGGATCGGCTGCAGCCATTGTACAGATGGCGGGGGCCAGAGCACCATCTTCAGCTTATTCGTGGCTGTTCAAGCTCCGGAAGGGAGGGAGAGAATGGGGGACCGAGCACAAATCAGCCATTCATGGCACTCTGAAAGTGCTGGAAGGGAGGGGCAGGAGTAGGAAGTACAGGGATCCAGTGTGTGAGTGGTGTGTGGGGGAGGAAGGCAAACAAGTGTCTGCTGGTGGAACCCTCCTGCGGCCCACTGAGACAAAAGAGGGCCACTTATGCATCCCACTTACTCAACTTGGTTGCCCATCACAGATCTAAAGGCTGAGGGATGCTCAGGGTTGCTCCGTAGAAGCTGGTGGGGCTACACTGATTTATAAAAGCTGAGGATCAAGCCTACAACTTACGTTTATATGGAATTTTCGGCTAACATTTGGCCACAAATGAGCATTGGGAACCTTTGGCTTAAGAAATTGAAAGACAACCCAGTGAGCTAAAGGAACAGCTCCATTAGCTCAGATAGGACAGGACCTCTTCAAGCTCTTGTACAAGTCTGGGCAAATACCTCACATTTTTTTGGTTGCTAGTCTTCACTTTGGCAGCATTTATATCTCTCTTTATATTCCCTGTCTGCAAACATTTGTATGATCATAGAAACCAAATGGTAAGCACACACAGTTTTTGTTTCAGGGAAGGAAGATGGAGTCAGCTGCTAAATACAGCAAATGCCTGGAAGTAGGTAAATCAAGGCCCTGATATTGCCCTGAGAACTGTGTGGACAGACCGTTGTACCTGCATGATTTTCAGTGCATGATTACGGTTTAATACAGCAGCCTACAGCATGATCCAAAGCCCACTGATATCAAAGGATGGACTCTCACTGACATTTGAAATAGATTCATAATTATACTCCTGTAACAGATAAGCTAGGGAAAAGTAAAGTTGAAAATAGAGAAGGTTTCAGCATAGTATGAAAAAAATCAAGGACCAGACAAATCAAAGGCCATTTCTAGTAGGGCAGAAAAAACCTGTGGCTAGTCATGGATTTGGGACAAGTTTTCAGGGTTGATTTTTATATGTGGGTTATATGACATGGGTGAAAGTCTGATCCCATTGATGTCAATGTTTTACTCTGCATGTGTTGGAAAGTTCATATTGTGTGTATGTTATGACTTATGCTTTACCATATTGAAATAAGGAGGGCATATGCGCCTATGGTAACTCATTGAGCTTAGAGTCCAAAGTCCAATATGTAATCTAATTATATCAAGCTTTTAGACCAAAATTCTTCCTGGTCAGATTTCTAGTATCATTGACTGTGTAGGTCTCTATGAAACATTTGTTTTAAAAGATTTTCTATTTTCAGATCCTGTTTTGTTAGAAATCTAGGTCAGCTTGCTTGGCATACTGCTAGGAGAGTTTTGCTGGAAAACTAGAAAGTCTCTCTTATAGCTGATAAGGTCGTTCACATTTTCAAAGTGGAACTAACACTTTGATTTGTGCACTGAGAAGTCTGAACGCTTTGGAGATGTATAGGTCATTGTTAGAAAGCCTTTAGAATGGGTGATGGTCTTTGAAAGTTCAAAAGATGTATCTTTAAATTAGGCAAAAAGCCTGTAGTTAGCTTCCTAAATTGCTCTGTTGGACAACTTATCACTCAATGAAAGCTATCTTTCTGTAAAAATGTATTTTGCCCCCGCACCCCCCCCCAAAAAAACAGTGCGCAATTAGATATAAGTTCTCAAAAAAGTTAATTCTAATTTGTTTGTACAATTCTTTGCAGTTGTTATACAACACAAGGTCATACCTGAGAAAGGATAACGGTATTTTTACATAATATTAAAAGCATCCTCTAGTCTCCAGCAATCCATTGGGTGATTTAAATAATTCCTAGTGTTAACATACACTCCTAAATAAATAATTAACCCTCCACACTCAAACACTCATTAATAGGCACATCCTGGAATAAAATAAGTAATAAGAAGGAGGAAAGCATTCTTGTGTAAAAATATCAGTCTAAGTTTCCAAGAGGCCTGTGGAGCACTGACTATCTATAGCAGAAGAAGGAAGTGTACTGTATTGGCTCCACATCCTTTCAGCTGATTTTGTTCTTCTGTGTTTCCTTTCACACCTCACTCTGAAGGGAAATCTATGGCTCCCTATTCTGAGATGGAATGTCTACACTTGCACCCTAGTTCGAACTAGGGATGCAAATGTAGGCGACCAAAATTGCTAATGAAGTGGGGATTTAAATGTCCCGTGCTTCATTAGCATGGTCTCGCCGGCGCGTTACTCCCCTCAACAGCTGTTCCGAAAGTGAAAATGCGCGCCGGGACACGTTACTTCGAACTAACGTTACTCCTCAAAAAATGAGGGGGGACGCATCTTTCACTTTTGGAACAGCTGTTGAGCAGAGTAACGCGCCGGCGAGACCATGCTAATGAAGCGCGGGATATTTAAATCCCCACTTCATTAGCAATTTCGGTCATCTACATTTGCATCCCTAGTTTGAACTAGGGTGCAAGTGTAGTCGTACCCTCTAGAGGGAGTTTGTTTCTCCGACATAGGAGTTGTGTTGCTTTTGACTTGAAGGTTAGTCCAGTTTCTGACTCAGGTGAACTCATACAATTAGTGCAAGACATATTAGTTTGCAAGGAGATTCTGGGGAAAATTGGGTTAATTTTCCAACAGCAAGACTTGTGAACCACTATAAATTACTTTTGACATATAATATTCCCAAACTTGATTAGAATGGGACTTGGAGGACTCTACAATAACTCTATTTTAGACATGCCAAACAAATTATATTGATTATTTTCTGCAGGTTTGGCTTCCTTCCAGTTATCTCCTTACAGCTACTGCATTTCTTAACTTCCTGTCCAGATTTCAGTCTGCCTCAGTCAGACTTTCCTTTGTTTTTAATGTTGGGGGTTTTTATGGGTTGACAAATGTTCATGAAAACGGGATATTTTCTTTCTGAGTGTTCTCTGTGCTCCTGTTGCTATTTCCCACTTGAAGTCAACGTTTTCTCTTTATAGCATAACAGTAATCTTCAGAAAACAACTGTGGTGGCTTCAAATAAGGCATAAGCAGGAAGAACAGATGAACATTTAAAAAACATATAACACATTTTCATGCAGATATTACAGTAATAACACTGAAGATGGATATATTGGGTAGGCAAAATGAATGTCTTTATAAAACATTTCTCTTAAGATTTTCTTTATGATGACAGTGTATCTTTAATTCTACCCAGCTTTGCACAGTTAAACTTGTTTCAGCTCCTGTTACTTACTAGTATGATGGATCTACCATGTTTGTAAGTACAGGCATTATCAATCTTAAAATATCTCTGCCAATATAATTACTGCTAACTACAATTGTTATTTTATACCGAGTGCATTCTGGAATCCCTCTTCAATCACTTACCAAATATTTATACCCTGCTGTAGCATAAAATTTAGCTAGCTCAAAACTAATTTCACAGGCATTAGGTACTGGAGTTCTTGTATCACGTTCTTTAAATTACATGAAAGTCATAGTCCTGCAATTTGGAGATCTGGCCCAATCCTGTGATGCTCACACAAAACTAATAGATGTTTTACTTGAGTAAGGAGAATAGGATCAGGGCACAAACCTAATGTGATCATAAAACTGGTCACAAACGGATTCAGTGATTCCTTGCTTACTATCCCTTCAAAAGAGTGCATGACTAGAGACATGGTCCAAATCCTTTGGATACCAATGGCCACTGATTTCATAGGCTTTAAATCACACCTCAAATAATCTATGTATTTATCTTGTGAATTAATTGTGTAATTATGTGGAAGGAAAGCATTTGAATATTGGGATGGTGGTTGTGAGGGGCATAAGAATGTAAAAGATAGATGGGGAATTTTAATATCTTTAATTTAAATGCCATCATCAACAGCAATCAAACTTTTAATTATCAAATTATGTGCCATTCACCTCATCCTGATACCCTGCCTGAGTGGCATTTTAGGCAGGGAGTAGTGCCATTAATCTCAGTGGAATTATTCAAGGAGGAAGGCATTCTTATTCACCTTGAGTAGTATAAGAAACAAAGCTTTCTCTTGTATTCTGCATTCCGCTTCTCCATCCAGGCCAGATTACCCATTAGGCTGATAAGACTATAACCTTAGGCCCTCCTCCTCAGGCAGCCAGCCCCTTTCAACCTGCCTGCTGCTTAGCACAACAGCCTGCAGGAGAGCTCCAGGATCCCAGTTGGGAGTGCGCCCACTTCCTTCTGCAGGAGGGTGCCCCTCTTGGCTCTTAGTGCATCTTACTGCATGGGTGCACTGCCTTGCTTTCACCTCTGGTTTCATTACAAAAACTGAAAACTAAATAAACTTGAAGCTAATTTTTTTTTTTTTTTTTTTTTTTTTTTTGCCCCAGCACAAACTAACTTCCTCCCCAGGTGGAAAGTGACTGATGTGAGAAGACTATACAAAGAAAAAAAAAAAAAGGAAAAAGTGGGCTGGGGATTTGAATTTCTGCCCTCAGTAAAGAGACCAATGAAAGGCTCCGGAGGAAAGGTAAGTGAGTGAGGCACATTTGCATACATGGGCTGGTGGGCTCATGCTAGCACTCTAAAAATAACTGTGCACATAGTGCTTTGAAGCTTTGGGCAGGAGCTCAGGCTCCGAAGACTATTCCCCTCCCAAGGGGGAGCCCGAGCTGTCTGTACACATAGTTTTAAAGCAGTAGCAAGGTCCCTGCTAGCTCAAGTCTGGCAACCCAAGCTGGGAGGCTTGCTCCATACACAGTGCACACATACATACGCCTCATTGACTTCCGCCTAAGGTGTCATGTTCTACCTTTACCAATCAAACATACATGAAAGCCTCCGAACAGTCTTTGAAGAGAAGTTAAGCAACTGGTATTTTCATCTCACTCCCATGACAGTGACCTTTACAGAAGCTGAGATTTCCATCACTGGATATTGGGATATGAAAGTAATTTAAAAAATAAAAGCAGCTTCTCATGTTATAGGCTTTGAAGTGCAGGTTAGAAATTAAAATGAGTTTCCTTTCAACATGAGCCTTCTGAAAATGGGCTCAAAATCCTATGCGTAGCTAGTGCTACTGTGCACCACTGCTAACTAACACTCGGCATCTCTTGGAACTCCCCTGTGGTGCCTTAAGGCTCTGACTTCAGCCTCTGAATTTAATGTTCTTTTTCTTAGATGTTGTAAGGTGGCGATACAAGATTTATATGTGAGCTATTCCACTGAATCCGTGCGTCACGGGCATTGGGAAGGCTGCAAAAGTAGGTTGGGGGAGGGTCAAGCAATCAAAATGTTTCAAGTTCCACCCCACCACCATCAGCTGGTCCCTCTCCACATTTTAATTCACCCTCCCTCCTAGGAAGCACCCAGCTCTTAGCTGATGAATCCACCCCACTTCTCAGACCTGGCCAGTCCCAAGTACTAAGAGGAGCCACTGCTTCGGTTTTGGCAGCTGGCAGGTGAGGGCCCAGCAGGTGGCACAATATGTCACAAGACCCGAGTGGCACATGGAATGGTGGAGAGTGGGCCCTGCCTGGCATGCTGCATGTGGGACAATGCAATGCAGGTCCTGGGTGCCAGCTGGACTATGGTGCACAGCCTGCCAGCTGTGAGCCTGAATGTTACTTCAGATTTCAATAGGAGAGGGCAAATTTTAGTGCGGTCTAGAGGCCAACACTCTGGGATATTTTTTTAAAGATAAACATGCAAAAATCAGTCTATTTGGGGAGCATTTGTTATGATTACTTCCTACACCACCCAGCAGTGCAGCTCATCCCAATGATCACCTGGAAGCACTCCCAGCTCCCGGCCATAGTCATCCCTACCTCAAGTTGCCAGCACCCCCCAACCCACTGTACTGCCCCCAGTCCACTTGGCAGCACTGCACTGGGCAAATTCCACTCTCAGTTAATATCCGCCTTATGCAGGCACACAATTCAGAAGGGGGGATCCCAGGCCCTTTTAAATTGTGGGGTTCTGGGGCAGCTGCCTCCTTTGCCTCCCCTGTCACTGGACTTGTAGATACACATAAATTTAATAGGCCTTTTAGTCCAACCACACCCTAATTATGAAAATTTTTAGGCAGTCTGAAGGAAACTGTATCCCAGCAGGCCCCTTCCCTGTGTCCTCAGCTGAATTATCTGGATATCAGACTTTGTTGTTGAAATTCTATTACAAATATGTACATTTGGAAATTTCCCCCCCAGAGTCTTATCAATCAAGCTAATAATCAATGTAAAAAGTAAATATCTCTGACAACTTTGGAAGGAATGCCTAACATAGTAAATGCTAGTGGGAAGAGGGTAGGTTTAGAAGATAAAATAAAAAAAGAACAAGTTAAAAATCACCTAGAAAAGTTAGATGTCTGCAAGTCACCAGGACCTGATGAAATGTATCCTAGAATACTTAAGGAGCTGATAGAGGAGGTATCTTTGAACAATCATGGAAGATAGGAGAGATTCCAGAAGACTGGAAAAGGGCAAACATAGTGCCCATCTGTAAAAAGGGAAATAAGAACAACCCAGGAAACTATAGACCAGTCAGTTTAACTTCTGTGCCAGGAAAAATAATGGAGCAAGTAATTAAGGAATTCATATGCAAACATCTGGAAGAAAATAAGATGATAGGATAACAAGTCTTGTGGATAAGGGAGAAGTGGTGGATGTGGTATACCTAGTCTTTAGTAAGGCATTTGATATGGTCTCGCATAATCTTCTCATCAATAAAGCAGGCAAATACAACTTAGATGGGGCTACTATAAGGTGGGTGCATAACTGGCTGGATAACCATTCTCAGAGAGTAGTTATTAACGGTTCACAATAATGCTGGAAGGGCATAACAAGTGGGTTTACTCAGGGGTCGTTTTTCAGACCGGTTCTGTTCAATATCTTCATCAACGATTTAGATATTGGCATAGAGAGTACGCTTATTAAGTTTGCAGATGATACTAGGCTGGGAGGGGTTGCAAGTGGTTTGGAGGATAGGATCATAATTCAAAATTATCTGGACAAACTGGAGAAATGGTCTGATGTAAATAGGATGAAGTTTAATAAGGACAAATGCAAAGTACTCCACATAGGAAGGAACAATCAGTTTCACACATATAGAATGGGAAGCGACTGTCTAGGAAGGAGTACTGCTGAAAGGGATTTAGGTTGGACATTAGGAAAAACTTCCTGTCAGGTGGTGAAACACTGGAATAAATTGTCTAGGGAGGTTGTGGAATCTCCATCTCTGGAGATATTTAAGAGCAGGTTAGACAGACATCTATCAGGGATGGTCAGATAGTACTGGGTCCTGCCATGAGGGCAGGGGACTGGACTCGATGACCTCTTGAGCCCCCTTCCAGTTCTAGTGTTCTATGATTCTGTGAACATTTAAAAGCTGCAAACCCCAAGGTTTTTTTTAAAATAATTTTGTCAAAGTTAGGTCTGATCCAAACACCTTAAATTAATAAGAGTCTTTCTAGTGACTTGAGTGAACCTTGGATCCGGGTGTCAATGAAACAACATTCCTTACATCTGGTAAGTCACATTCAGCTCTTGGATACCTCTCTGCAATATGTGAAAGAAACTGGTAATTTTAATGTTCTTAGTACTTTAATTATTTTCTACTGTTAATTCATCTGTTAACTTCTGTGTTATATAGCATGCAAGGCTCAAGGCATTTTTCTTTTTAAACTAGGAATCTTTTGTATGATCTGGAATTCAGTTAGTAGAAATGGGGATGGTTTTAATGCAAATCATGATATTTAGCTCAAATATATCCCAATCTACATCCATAACGCTACAAGACGAATCAGCATTATCCTTGTTTTACACATGGAATCACTGCAGCACGGAAAAGTTATGGATGAGCTTTTTCAAAAACTCCTAAGTCACTTAGGCCAGGTCTATACTGGAGGAGAAAATCAATGCAAGATGCGCAACTTCTGCCACATAAATTGCGTAGCTGGAGTCAACGTACAGTAATTACTTGCTTAACATGTGCCTGCTTAACACGTTTTTGCAATAGCACGATTTTTTGGGAGGGAACGTTTTTTGAACAACATGACCGTCCCCAAAATAACACGGTTTCCCCAGCCAGCTGGTCGCTGGCGGCCGTGTGGGGCTTCCCCCACCTCCCTGCAAAGCAGCGGAGGGTTTGCTGCACCGTTCCCCGGAGACTCCCTCTCCCTGGACGCCTTGCTCCCTCTCCTCCAACCCAGCTTGCAGGCCCGTGCCAGGGTTTCCCCATTCCCCACCGCTTGAAACGCAACCCCCACCTTTTTCATTATTTTCAATGGGAAAATTGACCCCGCAGAAAACTTAACACGATCATTTTCTGAAACGTATCTACCGTGTTAAATGAGGAATTACTGCACCTTGCAACAATTTTCTGGGCACCCACACAGCAGGAGGTTGATCCACTACATTGTACGCTAGAAGATTGACTTCCAGTGTGTTGATCTTCATGGAAGCACGGATGTGCCCTTAGAAGCAGAAGCCTCATTTAAATAGGACATATAAACCTAAACCATTTGGTGCTTTCAAAAATAGCACCTCACTTAACTTGGTGTGAGTTACTCAGCAAGTTACTGACGGAGTGGGGATCAGAATCTAAAATTATTGATCTACAAATCAGTACTCCAACTGCTCTACTCTCTTTCCTGATTGCTTGATGCATATCCAGGCACAGATCCCACACCAGAGAATCTACATTTTTGCTCATGAGTTCAGCTATAGGAGAAGAGCTGTGTGAATAACTGATTTTGTTCAGTTTACTCGCAATTCTAAAAATCTGAAAAAAAATGTCCTTTGGTTGGGTAGATGAAATGAAAATGTCCACAATTTTTGGTGAATCAAAAAGTTTGGTAAGAAATTATTTTGAATAAAACAAAAGATTTCATTAAACCAAAAGTGGAATATTTCATCTGTGATTTTAATAATTTTATCTTTTTTTTAAATAAAATTAAATGAAATTTCAAAACAAATATCATTTTGAATCAGAACATTTTGTTTTGAAAATGTAGAAACTAAATGTTTTAAGAAAAACAATAACTCCAGTGGCACTTTAAAGACTAAGGGTACTAGGGTATTAGGACATAAGCTTTAATGAGATACAACTCACTTCCTTGTCCATTTTCCTTTTCTCTTTAGCATCTGAGGAAGGGACACAGAGATGGGAGTGTGACATCAGTGCTAATTAAATCAGACTGGACTTCTTGTTGTTTTTGCTGAAACAGATTAACATGACTCCCCTCTGAAAGCTTTTTCAGATTTTTTTTAAAAAAGTTTTGAGTTTTTTGAACCAGAAAAACTTGGCATAATTGACATGAATTTGCTAAATCAGTGTTGTCAAGAAACAGTTGTGCTCAATTTATTTTGCCTAGCTCTATCAGTGAGGGAGTCCTTTAACTTAATGTTAAAAATGTACTCTGGGAGGTAGGATCATTATAATAATGCCTTCAGTTTTATATAAAAAATAGCCAATTAGCCCGTCATAAGATGGGATTTTCAGGTCTCTCCTCCATGTCTGTCTTCTATCCTGAGCCTCCAGTCTCTGGCTCCGTCTCTCTCTCTCTCTCTCTCCTCCGCCTCCTGCCTCTCTCTCTTTCTCTTCTCCTCCCCCTCCTGCCTCTCACTCGGGGGACCGCGGAGCCCACATGGCCTTTTGGGCTCCGCACTCCCCGTGCTGCATGGGGAGCGCAGAGCCCAAACGGTCGCTTGCGCCACTTGCTTCCACGCGGCAGCCCGGCTGAGCGACACAGAAGTCAGCCACCCTTCCCCCCTTCCCCTCCCGCCATGGCACTTGGCTGACTTCTGCGCCGCTCAGCCGGGCCGCTGAGGGGGAGCAAGCGGCGCAAGTGATCGTTTGGGCCCTGCACTCCCCATGAAGCATGGGCCCCCCAGAGGGAACAGCCAGCATTTCAGGCAACAGCGCCCCCCCAGAGGGAACAGCCAGCATTTCAGCGTTACAGACTCTCAGACACTGGGCTACTATATATGACTATAAGAATCATGCTAGGTACTGTTACTTATCTACCTTACGGCATCCATTGGGTCTGTCATGGGCACACATGGCCTGTAGGATTCTTGGCCAGAAGACTCTTGAGTGCTAAACATTAGTTAAATTTAATTACTTAGAGAGTAAGTTTGATCAGTGTGCTTCAGGAAGAGAGAGAGAGAGAGAGACAGAGAGAACTACCTAAACCAGCATCGTTTCTGGCAGCTTTTTGGACTTTTTTTCCCCCCCTTATTCCTTTCAGATGATGATCCTGATTGTCTCTGCTCAAGAGCTGAGGTGTTAATTTGTTTGGGAAGTCATATTTGGGTGTATTGTTGTTTTGCTATAAAAAGTTAATGGGCTTTGTGCAAAATAAATGTTTTCACAAAGAAATAAACTTTGATCTTTATCATCATATTTAGTAATATACATCCTGAGTAATATACAGATACAAGCAATTTGCTTTAAAATTGTTAATTTCATTGGTAATTCTTTGTGTCTAAAAGGCATTCCTCTAATGACACCTTGCACAGCTCAATTCTCCTGCTGTCTTATAATTCCCAGAGCTTAGTCAGTCCTTATGCTAACCTGAAACAAAGTTTAAAAAAAGTGCTCAGTCTATTTTTAACAATGAATTGACAGTAGCTACTCAGCAATAGACTGCCAATTGCATAGACTCACTTAAGGACATCTAGTGTACTATATCAGTGGGGTATGCAAATAAAATTAAAGTTGTTAGGCATATTTGGAGTTTAACAAAGATGAACGGTGTTCCTCAATTTCAGTGGGAGCAGAGTTAGGTCAACTCTGAGCACGATTGAAAATCCCACTCAGAGTATTGTGATGGTGGGTATAGTCCGCAAAGGCAGAGAGTGTTAACTAGAGCCAAACTGCAGTTAATGCACTTGATTTCCCAAGAAGGGTAATCTTGGACTACCCTAGGATTAGATTTAGGTGGGGGACAGCTGAGTGACTGAAATGAGTCCCCGGTGAAAGGAATGGGGTAGCTAATAAAGGAAAGACTTTGGGGCTGTAGAAAGGAGACCGGAAGCTTGGAGTAGACCTTGGGATCCTCTCCAGAGAAGGGCACACTGGCAAAGAGCAGGAGTGGAGTGAGTGTCTGTGTTGAGCTTTGACAAAAGAGAGACAGCCCTATGTGGAAATTTTGAGAGACTGAGAAAGAAATGGATGCAGAGGAGCAAACAGAAGCCAGGACTCAAGGGGAAAATTCTTAGGAAGCATAGCTTTGTACAGGAGCTGAGGAGAATTCTGCAATGTCCTGGAAGGGGCAACGAATTTGGAAGAATGAACCCAGAAAGGGGCTAAGAAAAGGGTTTAGAGATGGCCTGAGGCAGGAAGTGTTCCAGAGAGGCAGTAAGAAGGTAAACCTTAGCCAGAATAGTGCAGAGAGGGCTTGGGTTCCTCTACTGGCCATCAAGAAAGGTGAAGGGAAAGCCCCTGATATAAAGGATGTAATGACCACTGAGTCCAGAGTTGGGCTGAAGACCTTGGATAAAGACTCTTTCTTACTCCTGAATGGATGAAACTGTGTGTGGCCTGGCTGATCATGAAAAGTAGGTCACAGCAGTGATAGGATGGCTGGCAGTTGGGGGTGCCAGAGACAGGGCTGTGACAGAGCTGTGTCCAGCTGAGAGGATATGACAACTGATGAGTCACTCTTCTATAGTATATCCTCTAGTGAGCAACTGAATGTCAAATATTTTCACGAGTAAGGATTACCTTTTACTATAAAGGGCAGAGTGTCAATCTGGCTTTAGATTATCAGCAGGCTAAGGGGACAGTTGCCTTGGAACCCAACAATTCAAAAGGTCCCACGATTCCCTCCTGTCTTTAAATCACCACCACAGTCCCATGTGACATGGTCTGGACTGTGCTAAGGGGTGCCGGGGTCGGGAAGGGTGTTGACCCTCCCCCCAATTATTAGTAAAAATGCTAGAGCACCTCACACCTCACTACGGGTGTGTCTAGACTACAGGGTTTTGTCGACAAAAGTGGACTTTTGTCGACAAAACTATACCTGCATCTACCCTGCTGCTGAGTTCTGTCGACGTTTTGTCGACGGCTGTAAACCTCATTCTATGAGGAATAACGCCTTTTGTCGACAGAGTTCTGTTGACAGAAGGTGTTATTGCATCTACACTGTCCTTTGCGTCTACACTGTCATGTCGACAAAGCGGCTTGCTTTGTCGACAGAACTGGCTGTAGTCTAGACGCTCTTAGTCGACAGACGCTTTGTCGACAGTATCTGTCAACAAAACTTCTGTTGACAAAAGCCTGTAGTCTGGACGTACCCTACGTGTGTAAGAATGAAGTTCCATGCTGCTATGATTTCTCCCTCTTCCTCTGGAATAGGTAATGTTTGGGTTTGGATTTTTTTGTTGTATTTTATTTTTAGGATGGAGAATTGCACACCTCTCCTCCTCCTATTTTGTTTCTTGAGAAAGCTAGGCTAAAAATGGAGTTATGCATGTTGTTGTTAGAAGCTGTGAGATGGAAAAGGGAGTCTTACAGTTTGGGGCCGATTTCTTAGTTGTCATGCAACAGAGCAGTTAATGGAGATGAGGGCTTCTTTATCTTGAGTGCCTTGAGCCTATACCATGGAGCAAGTATATATTTAAAATTAAAAAAGGAGGGAGAAGAATGAAAAATATCTTGAATTTGACCCCATAATCTCCAGCGAACCACTGTAGTGAGTGAAGCACTAGCTTTATGTGCTTTGACTGATCAACTCCGCTTGAAGGTGCTGCTGAATTCTTGGTTGGTTGAAGTTTTTATTGCATTTTCTTGTATTTCATTGTTTTATTATTGAAATTCTCTGGCATGTGATGCACAGGAAACTAGACTAGATGATCTAATGACCCCTTCTGGTCTTAACATCCATGAAGCCTAGTTCAAAAAAAAAAAATACTGTTCATAGCACACTGTTCACTCAGTTACACCTAAATTGTAAAAATCTCCTTCCTTTATTTATATTTGTTTATTTATTTATATGCTTAAATTTTCTCTTGTATTTGGCTTACTATCTAGTCCATTTTCCAGTTCATTATTACTATCATTATTGTCACAACTCAGATACAGAGGTGTGGTGAGAGTGGGTTAGTAATGACTGTGCAGTGGTGGCCATTGTAAATATACTGGATTTCAACATATATATTTTTAAAAATGCGTAATGACTTGCATCTTTCCCTAGCATGTCTTTGCCCTGCAGGAAGCTGAGAATACTCTCTGCTGTTACTTCTCAAACCAGAGTCTTAGCAAAGTCAGAAAAAGTAATCGATAACAAGACCTTTAGAGAGAGTGTATAAAATCATCAGTGCAACTGACATAAGCTGCAAGTCTCATATCACACATTTATAGGTCACTAATCTTCTGGGGTCAGGTTTTTCATAAACAACTGTAGAATATATTTTTCTTTTTGACATGAGAACATAGTCCCCTGTGATCTCTCTATATATTACAGAAAACTTTTCCTGCGGGACAATAGAGTGACATCATCACGTCACTTTGCACCCCCTGGGTTCTTCCCCCTCAGCTACCCCATCTCCTCCCTTCCTCCCTCCTGCTAACACAGCAGGGATCGGCATCTATGGCTCCTGAGCTGCAGCAGCACTGAAGGTAAGCTACTGCTGCAGGCTTGCAGGGGAGAAGGAAAATTGCAGGGTGTTGGGGGGAGGCAGCGGGAGAGGCCCACTGTGGGGTGGGGGGGCAAGACTGTGGAATACCCCTCCACCGTGGGCCCTGCTATCCCGGCAGCCACCACATGTCTGCTACTGGAGTTTTAAATTGTAGCCCTCAGGCCTGGGAATCATCCCACTCCCTCCTGGCGGCCTGAGGGCAAGGCGAGGGGCCCGGAGAGAGTGAGGGGCCTGGGCCTTACCCCCTCCCTCCTGGCAGCTGGGGCGAGAGCGAGGGGCCCGGGCCTCACCCTGCTCCCTCCCAGCAGCCAGGGACAGCACGGGGCCTGGGTCTTGCACCCCCTACTTCCTTGCAGCTGGAGGGAGAGGGTCATATCAGTCTAGGCCCAACCCCCCCATTGGCTGCAGGGAGAGCTGGGCCAGCTGCAGCCTTGGCCCAGCCCAGTCCCCCCAGCTGCTGGGGGTGAAGAGCCAGGGCTGGCCTGGCTTCGGGGTTGGGGGTGGGGGTGTGAGCTAGTGGCTGGGGGAAGAGAGTCAAGGCAGGCCAGGACTTCCATACCTCAGCCTGGCTGTCCCTGGCAGCCGGGGGAAGGGGGAGCCAGGGCTGCCTACCCCCAGAGAGGGGGGTTAGTGAGCATAGCAAGCAGGGGGCACCACCCCCGGGTTTTAAAAAAAATTATTTAAAAATATTTTTAGCCCGCGTCTCTATTTAAAATATTTGAGGCAGCTTACAAAATTTTGAAACACAACATAGAAAATTAGAATAAAAGACCCAAAGATGGGGGGGGCATAAAACCTACTAAGATGCACTGCGGGGAGGGGCCCCATACACACACCCACATACACAACCTGAAGCACCAATAAAAACATGGGTAAAAAAAAAAAAAAAAAAAAAGGAGAGTCCCATAGTCTGGGGTCAGTTGCTGACAAAGCTCTCCCCATCCTATCGATCCCCCCCATGTTCATGCACAAAACTAGCACCCCTTGACCACTCTACCAGAGCTTAATCTTGCTCTTTCTCAAGGAAATCAGCAGAAGAAGTCAAGAGAAAACAGCCATCTGCACTTCTGGAACAGTGGGCTACTGCAGCGCAGTCAGGGATGCTATTCACTGCCCTGCCCGTATGAAAGGATCGACACACGGTAGTTGGCAATAGATGTACTTGTCAGTCAATGGGATCAATGCACTTTGGGATGTGATCTGCACTCCAACAGATTAGCTACCACATGCTGTTAGTGCTGAGGAATTCCACCTGGCTGCATGCATGTAACAGTCCCTCTTCATTTAGGATCGGTCAAGATGTTTCTTTTGAATAAAATTTAAACTTGGTTTCAGTGGGATTTTTTAAATATTTCTTTCTGATTAAAAATTAAAGTTTAGTCCATAGTTTAAAACTACAAAATATGCATTCTACCTGGGAACTGGCAATTATTATTGAAATTGGTTAAGTGACTGGTTTGGTAATTGGTATTGAAATTTGTATAATATAAAAATATAAAATTTTGAAACTTCAAGTGACTTTGAAACAAAAACATTCAAATATTTAATTTTGATAAAGTCAGTAAGGATAACTTAGCAAAACTCTTTGTTACAAGTTTTGTTGAAATCAGCACCTTTCTACAGAATGTGTTGATTTTGACAAATTGGCATTTTCCAGTGACAAACCTTCTGTTAGAAAATTTTCAGCCAGCTGTATTCTCCAATTTCCAGACCTAAACACTAAATTGTCAATATGTTTTTCAGCAGCTGCAATACTCTGTAGTCTGTTATGGAGGTGTTAAACAAGAAATATAGTCTAACAGCCATCTTTTAAATATGGGTAAGAAGTATTGTGTTGGGGAGGAGAAATGGGTAGGTTTTATGTTTCACCTCAAATCATTTCTTTTCTAGAATTTTGGTGGGCAAATTCAAAGCAAGCATGGAGAAACTATAGCACTTCCGTACATTAATAAGTTAGTTGATTGATTCTGCATGTCTCTATAGTAGTTGGTGTGGGGGGTGCAGGGTCTGCCTGGGAGGTTGGGTGCTGGAGTGGGCTAGGGTGGGGGTCTGGCCAGGAGTTTGGATGCCGGAGCAGGTTGGGGGTGGGGCAATGTTCCCTCTAACATTATCCATCCTTGGGTAGGTTGAATTTTCTTTTGGGCAGGTTGAAATTTCTTATGTGCAGCAGCATCAATATGGAGGTAGTTTGTGGATGTGCACCCACCAGTACAAACAAGACCTAGATATATTAAACAGTCCATAGGTGTGGAATATATTAAAGCAGAGGATAGTTAACAAGGAGCAATACTTATGATGCTTATTTAATAGGATGTTTATTTAAAATGAAATCAAATAAGAGGAAAATTAACACTGCCCTTGGAGTCCATGTATCATCTTTCTTTCTAACAATTCAAGCTAGTAAACACACCAAAATGATATTATCCATATATAGCTCAGCTTTAGGATGCTAAAGAAATCTATGAGCCAACCAGAAATAGTCATGCTCTCCTTGCAAATACCAATTCAATATTTATTACCACTGGAAAGGAGCGTACAAGGTATTTACTCTGGCTTATACCGTTTACCTGGGTAATATTTAGGATTCATGCTATACAAATACAAATGAAACAGACCTCTAAAAACAGGAGTTTTCCTGGTTTGAAACTTTCACCTTGTGTATGTCACCAGCTCAAAGAGTAGAAGCCCCAGAGCAAATGAACACATGGCTTCAGGGTTTGTAGAGCTTGCAAATAAGGTTTCATCCTAGAAGACAGCTAGCATCACACCTAGTACTTGCTACTTCTGACTCATAAGAGCCAAAACTCTACCAGATAGCAAAGATCTGGCCTTAATGCAATACAGTTTACCATGTATTAATTGGTAACACAGGAGTTAAAAAAATCATTAAGATCACAGTTTTAGATACTTACAGTACTCCAAAAAATTCTGTAAAAAGAATCTTTTCCTTTTTTACCATAAGCCATTAACACCTTGTCACAGGGCTGACTCACCACCCTGGCACCTCCAGGTGGCAGTCCTGGGAATTAGCTCACCTGCCTCGCTGGGTGCCTCCCTCTAGGTGGTATCTCCCCATGTTCCTCTTGTCCATGGCGTCCTCTTCAGGTCACTGCCTGCTTCAGCCGCCGCACCATGTCCTCCTGGCGCCGCAGCGCCTCGTCCAGCTCCTGCCTCACCGGGGGTGGCAGCTGCTGTCTCGGCTCCAGGGTCCACTGCAGGCGGTGACTTGCGTCTCAACTGCTGCAGAAACACTGGTGCAGCCTGACCTACTCCTTCCCCCTGTGGCTTCCCCCGCTGCAGGGTTCTCTCTGCCTTTATACTCTGGCTCTGCTGGGAGCATGCCCAGCAGGGCTGGATGGGCGGGGCCTTCTCAGCCAGCTGGGCCTGGGCTACTCCCCACCCTTCAGTGCGGGGCCTATCTGCTCCATCACATACCTATGTAAACTTTGTTTGAAATGTAATCATGCAAATGTCCTGGCACACATCCTCGCCCAGGCAGTTTGCTCCCCCCAGTCCTTTCCAAGGGAACTCATAAGAACATAAGAACATAAGAACATAAGAACGGCCGTACCGGGTCAGACCAAAGGTCCATCTAGCCCAGTATCCTGTCTGCCGACAGTGGCCAGCACCAGGTGCCCCAGAGGGGGTGGACCAAGACAATGATCAAGCGCTTTGTCTCCTGCCATCCTCTCCAGCCTCTGTCAAACAGAGGCCAAGGACACCATTTTATCCCCTGGCTAATAGCCTTTATGGACCTAACCTCCATGAAATTATCTAGCTTCTCTTTAAACTCTGTTATAGTCCTAGCCTTCACAGCCTCCTCTGGCAAGGAGTTCCACATGCTGACTACACGCTGTGTGAAGAAGAACTTTCTTTTATTAGTTTTAAACCTGCTACCCATTAATTTCATTTGGTGTCCTCTAGTTCTTCTATTTAGGAACTAATAAATAACTTTTCTTTATCGCCCTCTCCACACCACTCATGATTTTATACACCTCTATCATATCCCCTCAGTCTCCTCTTTTCTAAACTGAAAAGTCCCAGTCGCTTAACCTCTCCTCATATGGGACCCGCCAAAACCCCTAATCATTTTAGTTGCTCTTTCTGAACCCTTTCCAAGGCCAAAATATCTTTTTGAGGTGAGGAGACCACATCTGTACACAGTATTCAAGATGTGGGCGTACCATAGTTTTATACAGGGGCAGTAAGATATTCCGGTCTTATTTTCTATCCCTTTCTTAATAATACCTAGCATCCTATTTGCCTTTTGACCGCTGCACACTGTGTGGAAGTTTTCAGAGAACTGTCCACGATAACTCCAAGATCTCTTTCCTGATTTGTCGTAGTTAAATTAGCCCCCATCATACTGTACGTATAGTTGGGGTTATTTTTCCCAATGTGCATTACTTTACACTTATCCACATTAAATTTCATTTGCCATTTTGTTGCCCAATCACTCAGTTTGGTGAGATCTTCTTGGAGTCCCTTACAGTCTGCTTCTGTCTTGACTATCCTAAACAGTTTGGTATCATCCGCAAACTTTACCACCTCACTGCTTACCCCTTTCTCCAGATCATTTATGAATAAGTTGAACAGGATTGGTCCTAGGACTGACCCTTGGGGACACCACTAGTTACCCCTCTCCATTCTGAAAATTTACCATTTATTCCTACCCTTTGTTTCCTGTCTTTTAACCAGTTCTCAATCCAAGAAAGGACCTTCCTCTTATCCCATGGCCATGTAATTTACATAAGAGCCTTTGGTGAGGGACCTTGTCAAAGGCTTTCTGGAAATCTAAGTATACTATATCTACTGGATCCCCTTGTCCGCATGTTTGTTAACCCCTTCAAAGAACTCTAATAGATTAGTAAGACAGGATTTCCTTTACAGAACCCATGTTGACTTTTGTCCAACAAATTATGTTCTTCTACATGCTTCACAATTTTATTCTTTACTATTGTTTCGACTAATTTGCCAGGTACTGAAGTTAGACTTACCGGTCTGTAATTGCCCGGATCGCTCTAGAGCCCTTTTTAAATATTGGTGTCACGTTGGCTACCTTCCAGTCATTAGGTACGGAAGCCGATTTAAGGGATAGGTTACAAACCACAGATAATAGTTCAGCAATTTCCCATTTGAGTTCTTTTTAGAACCCTTGATGAATGCCATCCGGTCCCGGAGATTTGTTAACATTAAGTTTTTCTATTTGTTCCAAAACCTCCTCTAATGACACTTCAATCCGGGACAGTTCCTCAGATTCATTACCCACAAAGGACGGTGCAGATTTGGGAATCTCCCCAACATCCTCAGCCGTGAAGACTGAAGCAAAGAAATCATTTAGTTTCTCCGCAATGGCTTTATCGCCCTTGATTGCGCTTTTATAGTTCGATCGCCTAGGGACCCACAGGTTTTTAGCAGGCTTCCTGCTTCTAATGTACTTAAAAACATTTTGTTATTTCTTTTGAGTTTTTGGCTAGCTGTTCCTCAAAATCTTTTTTGCTTTTCTTATTACATTTTTACACTTGATTTGACAGTGTTTATGTTCCTTTCTATTTATCTCACTAGGATTGACTTCCACTTCTTAAAAGATGCCTTTTGTCCTCACTGCTTCTTTTACATGGTGGTTAAGCCACGTGACTCTTTTTAGGTCTCTTGCTATGTTTTTTAATTTGGGGTATACATTTAAGTTGGGCCTCTATTATGGTGTCTTTAAAAGTTTCATGCAGCTTGCAGGATTTGGCTCTAGTCACTGTGCCTTTTAATTTCTGTTTAACTAACCTCCTCATTTTTGTGTAATTCCTTTGAAATTAAATGCCAGGGTGCTGGTCTGCTGAGGTGTTCTTCCCACCACAGGAATGTTGAATGTTATTATATTATGGTCACTATTCCCAAGCGGTCCTGTAACGGTTATTTCTGACCTGATCCTGCGCTCCACTCAGGACTAAATCGAGAATTGCCTCTCCTTGTGGGTTCCTGCACTAGCTGCTCCAAGAAGCAGTCATTTAAGCCATTGAGAAATTTTATCTCCGCTTCTTCCTGAGGTGACATGTATCCAGTCAATATGGGGTAATTAAAATCCCCATTATTATAGAGTTCTTTATTTTGGTAGCCTCTCTAATCTCCCTCAGCATTTCAATGTCAGTATCCCTGTCCTGGTCAGGTGGTCGGTAATATATCCCTACTGCTAATTTCTTATTTTTGGAGCATGGAATTACTATCCATAGCGATTCTATTGAACATGTTGATTCATTTAATATTTTTATTTCATTTGATTCTACATTATCTTTCACATACAGTGCCACTCCGCCACCCACCCGGCCTGCTCTATCCTTTCGATATATTTTATATCCCGCATGATTGTGTCCTACAGATTTTCCTCATTCCACCAGGTTTCAGTGATGCCTATTATGTCAATCTCTCATTTAATACTAGGTACTCTAGTTCACCCATCTTATTAGTCAGACTCTAGCATTTGTGTAGAAGCACTTTAAAAATTTGCCACTGCTTATTTGTCTGCCCTTCCTGATGCATTGATTCCTTTGTACGGTTGTTTGTCTGCTCTGGCCCACGGTTTGCCCTCTCCTCCTCTCTCTTTCTGACTACAGCTTAGAGAATCTCTATCAATGGATTCTCCTCTAAGAGAAGTCTCCTCCGATTTACGTGCATCTCCACACCAATCGGCTTTCCCCATCTCTCAGTTTAAAAACTGCTCTACGGCCTTTTAATGTTTAGTGCCAGCAGTCTGGTTCCACTCCTGGTTTAGGTGGAGCCCATCCTTCCTGTATAGGCTCCTCTCCCAAAAGTGTCCCCAGTTCCTAATAAATCCAAACCCTCTTCCCTACACCATCGTCTCATCCACGCATTGAGATTCTGAATCTCTGCCTGCCTACCTGGCCCTGCGCGTGGAACTGGAAGCATTTCCGAGAACGCCACCATAGAGGTCCTGGATTTCAGTCTCTTTCCTAGCAGCCTAAATTTGGCCTCCAGGACATCTCTCCTACCCTTCCCTACGCCATTGGTACCTACATGTACCACGACCACCGGCTCCTCCCCAGCACTACACATAAGTCTATCTAGATGCCTCGAGAGATCCGCAACCTTCGCACCAGGCAGGCAAGTGACCATACGGTTCTCCCGGTCATCACAAACCCAACTATCTATGTTTCTAACGATCGAATCACCCACTACTAACACCTGCCTCTTCCGAGCTGGCATTCCTCCCTCAGAGGTATCCTCAGTGCGAGAGGATACCGCAACATCCTCTGGGAGGAGGGTCCCAACTATGGGGATGGTTTCCCTCTGCTCCCATTGAATGCTCTGTTCCCTTGAGACTTTCATCCTCCTTAAGAGCACTGGGGCTCTCAGACCGGAGGTGGGACAAGAAGTCCCCCCTCCCTGAACTCCCTAATATAACATCTATAGAACAGATTTACCAGGGACTCCATCTTGCACTGTTCCCAAGGTAACACACAGCTTCCCAGTCACCCTCCTGGGGAGGGCTAGGGGAGAAGCAGGAAGGTGGGGAGGCTGCTTCCTGTTAGCAGTTCACTGGGCAGGGGAGGATTTGGGAGCGAAGTAGAGAAGTTGACCCGATCTGGCAGTGACTGTAACTTATCCAGCTTGTTCCATGTGGCTGGTAGCAGGCAATGAAGCACCAATCCCTTCTTCCCTTCAGCCGGCAGCTCCTCCAGCTCCAACATGATCTGAGTCACATGATCCTCCAAGCACTTCCTGCCTCCTTGATTGGAGAACTTGCTCACCCCCAGCAAGTAAAGACCCTCCATGGAGGTGGGCGGTGGGAGGACAGGAGTAGAGGCTGGAGCCAGCTCCTCCATTTGGGTGGGGGCCTGTCTGGGAGGTTGGGTGCAGGAATGTATTGGGGGCTCTGGAAGGGAGGGGATGTATGAGGAGGATGGGAGTATGGGGTTTGGACATGAGGGAGTAGGGGAGCATTTATCAGGCTCCACGCACCCCGTTGTTCCCATGCACCACCCGCTGCTGCTCCTGTTGACCATGATTCTAGCCAATGGGTACAGCCAGGAAAGCCACCGGGCGAGAGATTTCCTGCACTGCCATTCCCCTAGCCAGGGGAAGAGGGAACGGTAGCATATGGAGTTGCTTCCTTCCTCCCCCCCACCGATGTTCCAGATCTGGCCTGCAAAGCTCAGGGCTGTCCCCCCCACACACAGTGGGAAGCCAGTGGTGGTGCTCCAAGCACATGGGGAGGGGTATGGGGTTGGAGCATTAATGCAGGCTCCCCACTGAAAGGGGGACATGCCCCAAAACTACAGCCCACCTACAAGACCACACTTTGAGAACCTGCTGCGCTATTGTTATCTCAGCTTACAGTGCAAATGCTGCATAAATGGAGCACTGCCCACTTAGAATGGAGAGCTGGTTCAAAGGAGCAGCAGCAGCCTAGCATATTCCAATGCTCTAATTCTGTGGTGTCCAACACGCTAGCCACATATTTGGCCAATGGCTAGTTGGCTTGAACAATGTGGCTATCTGGCTGGTGGAGTGTGTCTAGCTCATTATAACAGTAGCCACCAGAGTGGCTTCAGAACTGGTTGGACACCCCAGCTCTAAATGTATATGCCATGTACAGTGTTGGATAAGGCAACCTGAACATTTGACTTCTGTGTAAAGGAAAAGTAGCGAAAGTCCTAGTGTGTTTGGTAAATAGAATGGAAAACATTCCCTTTTATTGTACTCTGCCAGAGATGTGCCAGATTAGTTTCAGACATTTCCAAACATACCTGTCCTTGGCATTTTAGAAACACATAAAAATCAGTGACCCACACCCTGATCTGGAATAACTTTATTGGCGTCACTGGAGTACACCCAAGTAATTGAGAACCGTCCCAATGTCATTGCCGCAAAGAGCTTAAAGGGGAGGACCTCAATCCCTCTCTGATGGAATAGTAAGAGATATATAGCCATGTTAGTCTGATCTAGCTGAAACAAAAAACAGGACTATGTAGCACTTTAAAGACTAACAAGACTAACAAACCAGCTACATAGTCCTGTTTTTTTCCCCCCTCTCTGATGTAGTGAATGTGTTGGAAAGAAACCTGTACAAAGCCACATTTGTATAGTTTTCTTCAAGCTGGCCTATCAAAATGGGTGGTGATTGTCCTATTGACTCCAAATGCCATGAATCACAGAGGATCCCCAAAGGCTATATCGCTTATAGCTTCCAAAAATAAGGATGTCTACAAAGACATGAGGGGTACTATGAAATCTCCAGTGATGTGTCAAAATCTGAATTACCAGGAATTGCTGAATTGGCAGCTGCCACTAGGTTTTGTCCTCCCCACTCCCATATGCTTTTTAAAAGCAGTTCAGCCACTGAAGGAAAACAGAGTAAAGCATTACAATTTGGGTCGGGTGCTACTTTTGTCACAGATTCCACAGGCTTGTAGAAAATAATGTACTTCCCTCCCCTTCATCATATCTGGTCTCTTCTCCTTCCCTACATTCACCTCCCCCATGCAGACCTGGAGAGAAGGTCAGTGCCACACAAGTGTTATGATCAGCCATTTATTCACTTTGCCCAAATGAAAAGCCAGTCAAGTGAACATGGAAGAGCACATCAGGAACTGTAGGTAGTGTTCAGAGAGCTTGGCATAATGAGGTCCAGTGGAGTAGAAAGCTGAAGTGACAAGGTTGAAACTTTCTAAGCTTTCTAGAAGACCAATTTGCCAGATACCTGCTGTTTACTTTCTGTTTTATGAAAGTAGGTCATGAAGCAGCTAAGGGATGTGTCAATGTGCTTGTGGTTTGTTATTTTTAGTCATGTTTTTGTCCCCTTTGCTGATAGTTTTTACAAACGAATGGTGTTGAAAAGTGTCCTAAATATATGTCAGTGAATCAATCAAAAAGCCTCATCTCTGCTACTCCTGGGGAGGCTAGGTCATATAGAAGTCAAATCATCCCCTCACTTCTACTTCTGACTGCTTAAAAATAACCCAATAACTCATTTAGTTGACAGATTAAAATGACAGATAAAAGACCCAAGGCACAGTCGTATTGCACGAGTTCAACATGTTGCAGAAATAAATAGCCCTTTTTTCTACCTAGGTATACCCTTGGGATGCATTGGTTCTTTTGAGCCATTAAGGCTGAGGGAACAGTCCTTTATGCATCATTAATTCTAAAGCAGAGATGAAGACTCTCATGGAGCAGTTTACACACACAGCACTAACTCTGCAAAGATGATGGCTGGCCTGCTCAGGTATGAATCTTACAAAATGACTGAACAAACATGACAAATCAACCAATGCAGAGAAAAATAACTGAAAGAGAACGAAGCATTTGTAGTATATTAGCTGCCCCACAAGATGGAGCATAACTGACACAAAATTAGAAAATGGACTGTTTCATAAGAATGTCCAAACATTTTGGTGTAGGTTCATGCTGTAGTGCTGCTCTGGAATAGTTGCAAAGTGGATATGCACTTTGGGGTCATCATAAAAAATAAGCAACTAAGCGTTCAACTTTGAGTCAGAATTTTGGGGTGAAATGTTGACTCCATTGACTTCAGTGAGGTAACCCTAATTATTTAAATATTTTAAAAGGGCTCTAGAGGCGATCCGGGCAATTACAGACCGGTAAGTCTATCTTCGGTACCAGGCAAATTAGTCGAAACAATAGTAAAGAATAAAATTGTGAAGCATGTAGAAGAACATAATTTGTTGGACAAAAGTCAACATGGTTTCTGTAAAGGGAAATCCTGTCTTACTAATCTATTAGAGTTCTTTGAAGGGGTTAACAAACATGCGGACAAGGGGGATCCAGTAGATATAGTATACTTAGATTTTCAGAAAGCCTTTGACAAGGTCCTCACCAAAGGCTCTTGTGTAAATTACATGGCCATGGGATAAGAGGGAAGGTTCTTTCTTGGATTGAGAACTGGTTAAAAGACAGGAAACAAAGGGTAGGAATAAATGGTAAATTTTCAGAATGGAGGGGGTAACTAGTGGTGTCCCCCAAGGGTCAGTCCTAGGACCAATCCTGTTCAACTTATTCATAAATGATCTGGAGAAAGGGGTAAGCAGTGAGGTGGTAAAGTTTATGGATGATACCAAACTGTTTAGGATAGTCAAGACAGAAGCAGACTGTGAGGGACTCCAAGAAGATCTCACCAAACTGAGTGATTGGGCAACAAAATGGCAAATGAAATTTAATGTGGATAAGTGTAAAGTAATGCACATCGGGAAAAATAACCCCAACTATACATACAGTATGATGGGGCTAATTTGGCTACGACAAATCAGGAAAGAGATCTTGGAGTTATCGTGGACAGTTCTCTGAAAACTTCCACACAGTGTGCAGCGGCGGTCAAAAAGGCAAATAGGATGCTAGGAATTATTAAGAAAGGGATAGAAAATAAGACCCAGAATATCTTACTGCCCCTGTATAAAACTATGGTACACCCACATCTTGAATACTGTGTACAGATGTGGTCTCCTCACCTCAAAAAAGATATTTTGGCCTTGGAAAGGGTTCAGAAGAGGGCAACTAAAATGATTAGGGGTTTGGAACGGGTCCCATATGAGGAGAGGTTAAAGCGACTGGGACTTTTCAGTTTAGAAAAGAGGAGACCGAGGGGGGGATATGATAGAGGTATACAAAATCATGAGTGGTGTGGAGAGGGCCGATAAAGAAAAGTTATTTATTAGTTCCCTAAATAGAAGAACTAGAGGACACCAAATGAAATTAATGGGTAGCAGGTTTAAAACTAATAAAAGAAAGTTCTTCTTCACACAGCGTGTAGTCAGCCTGTGGAACTCCTTGCCAGAGGAGGCTGTGAAGGCTAGGACTATAATAGAGTTTAAAGAGAAGCTAGATAATTTCATGGAGGTTAGGTCTATAAAAGGCTATTAGCCAGGGGATAAAATGGTGTCCTTGGCCTCTGTTTGTCAGAGGCTGGAGAGGGATGGCAGGAGACAAATCGCTTGATCATTGTCTTCGGTCTACCCTCTCTGGGGCACCTGGTGCTGGCCACTGTCGGCAGACAGGATACTGGGCTAGATGGACCTTTGGTCTGACCCAGTACGGCCGTTCTTATGTTCTTATGTTCTTATGTAACTTCAATGTGGCTGGGATTTCATCCTTTATATTTATTTCAACCCCAGAGACTTCTTATTACCTCAGTATACATTGGTATGGGATAACAATCTATTTTGGTATAAATTAAACAAGTATCTGATATATCCCACATTCAATGGTCTAAATGCTAAAATTAGGCACATCTTTTATAATTTGGATTGAACAACATAAAGAGAAGAATTCACTATATCTTAAAACCCAGCCAAAGCTTTCAGTTCATGCTTGCAGCTTCAAAGCCAACATTGTTGTGCAGTAGTTAACAGCATCTTGGGTACATGCAAATGGACAAACTGAACATCTTACTCGGAAGACTGAAAAATAGTGCAAGTGGGGCTGGATATAGGAATTCTGCTGCAAGAGGATGTTCAGCTTTTGTAATTTATGAAACCAAAAGTTGATGTGCCTCCGTTTTCTCTGCACTGCACTTTTCAGTGTAAAAATGTCTTCAGATGTAGCTGCCATTTGGTTTAATTTTAGATGCACAATGGTAAAGAATGAGTCAGTGTGTTATTTTCTCTCCAGGGTTTTTATTCTTTCACTCTTTTATCGTTTAACGTGAAAAAGACACCTATTCTGAATAGTACATGTTGTACTAGCATATATGAAAATATATGGTAATATGCAAACATTATTTATTACACACAAAAACCTATATTAAAAGAACATTATTAAAATTGCAATGTCATTCATAGTGGAGAGTCATAGTAATTCATGATAACAATGGATAGGCATTGCCCCAGCAAAAGAGAGTTAGTGACTGGCAATCAGGGCACTACTTAGGATGTGGGATATCAAAGTTCAAATCTTTGCTTGAATGCCTGGGTATTAAAATACAGTAGAATCACTTCAACCAGAGACATCAAGAATGACCTATGCCAAAATATTCCATAGCCCAGTGGCTAAGATGCTCTCCTGCGTTACAGGAGACCTAAGTTGAAATCCCTTCTTCCTGTCAAACTTCAAGTCCTGGGTCCACAACAAGGAATCAATAGAGCTTTTTAAAGTAAAAGTCACTGGAATTTGTTATGAGCAAAACAATATCTAGTGTTGGTGTCAGAATCAGCTAATTGTTTTGGCTGAAAATTTTCAAAGAAATTTAACCCTGAAGCAGACACCCCAAGTCAAAAATTTCCACCCAGTTAGTTTCCCAAAGTTATAAGCAACTGAAAACCGAGTCTTATAACAGGAAGCAAGGGGCAACTGTCTGGATGGGTCTGGTAGCCCTATCTATAATAGTAGTAGTATCTAGAAAGCTCCAATCTAGATTGTGTTTTGTTGTGATAGGTGCTGCACATGATAGGGTATGAGAGAGCCCTTGCCCTAAAAATATTACAAAGTGTGAGAACATCATTTGCATGAATATCTAGAATTGTTCTCTATGTGAAAGCTGCTTTGTAGCAGTTCTGGTATGAATCAAAAGACTTAGTTGTGAACTGAATGAATAGCTGTGTGTTTTGTAAAGCAACATATTGGATTCAAGGATGCCTATGTTTAGATCACATTTTTGGTTTTTTTTCAAAAAGGGGCAGTTGGTATGTTTCATTTTGTACCATGCTGAATGCAGACTTTCCTGTTCTTCCGTCTGGAACCATTCATTAGGCAATAGTCCTACAAAATATTGAACATAGGCAGTGTCAGGATGCTGACATAGGCCCATTGTACTTTTTTGCTTCTCATAAAGTCAACCAAAGAACTCGTCTCATAGATGAAAGGTACAGCTTTCCAAAGAACTGTTGTTAGCTGTGGTGTGTCTAGTTGGAAATGTGTGTGGTGTATGTGTTGCAATTCTAAGAACTCTCCCTGTGATCAGCTTTTTTTATCCTTAGAGCTTTTTCATGCTGTTACAGAAGAGACTTGCACACTGTGCTCTCCCATGGAGAAACTGTATTTATTCTTTCTTTTGTTATTTTCCTTGGTCCAAACTAGCAGAACATTTGGATGGGATGTGCCTATCTTCCCCATTATATAAACACGACATATAAAACTAACCTCCTCCTGTTCCAGATAGCCATTTGGCAAGTGACAAGCTAAAGACAAATGCATTTCAAATTAGGGTTTTAATATGGTGGCTTCTTGTAGTCAGTTACTGAATGATGGACATAGTCGCTTATGTGGTGAAGAAATGTGGCATGTAAATTAATTTATTGAAATAATCCTAATGGTCAAAATATTCCATGTACAAAGCCATGAAAACTTGGTATCTCATTTAAAATATCAAACTCCAGCATGTGCATACATTATAGAATCATAGAATCATAGAATACTAGGACTGGAAGGGACCTCGAGAGGTCATCGAGTCCAGTCCCCTGCCCTCATGGCAGGACCTGGTACTGTCTAGACCATCCCTGATAGACATTTATCTAACCTACTCTTAAATATCTCCAGAGATGGAGATTCCACAACCTCCCTGGGCAATTTATTCCAGTGTCTAACTACCCTGACAGTTAGGAACTTTTTCCTAATGTCCAACCTAAACCTCCTTGCTGCAGTTTAAGCCCATTGCTTCTTGTTCTATCCTCAGAGGCCAAGATGAACAAGTTTTCTCCTCCTCCTCCTTATGACACCCTTTTAGATATCTAAAAACTGCTATCATGTCCCCCCTCAATCTTCTCTTTTCTAAACTAAACAAACCCAATTCCTTCAGCCTTCCCTCATAGGTCAATTTAATTTCTGTCAGGTTATAGCATGCCAGCTGTATTATGCCAGTGATGGGCATAAACACAATTATAGTTTCCTTAGGCAATAAGAGTGTTGTAGTAATTTGTATGTAAATTACCCTTCAGGGAAAAACATGATCCTAGTCGTTTGTGGCAAACAGGGTCTCTTTTCCTTTCGGAGTTAGTTGTTAATGAGTAGGATGCCAATAAAGGGGAAACTTAGCAACTGCCAGGAAAGATTGGGTTAAAGATAAGCTTGCAGTAGAAAACAAATTCATACACTGGTGCTGCTTTAGAAAATTAAAGGCAATCCTATCAATTTATCATGATGTAATTTGTGTTTGGTTACAATATCCATCCCCTTCTGTAGATTAAAATGCAAGCTAATTATTTGGGTCTTCATTGTGTCTTTAAATGCAGATTTTTACAGAGAGATATTGCTAGGAAATTGCATATATAACTTCCATCAGAGTTAGTACAAGTGATACAATGCTGGATATGCGAGTGATTTCTGGGGTACCTATGCTCCTGCCCTCCAACTCTGAATGAGCTGCCCCCAGCCTGGAGCACAGAAAATATAATCCACTCCACTCAATTTCCATGAAAATGTATTTGTAAAACAACCAAAAACTGAAATTAAAGATGGAACCCCTAAAGAGAGAGATTTCTTTTGAACAGCTTCTTTGTTCAGGAGTTGTTCACACTCTGGACCTGAACTTTGGTCCAAACCTTATTGGCCCATTTCTAGCAGAAATCACTTTAGGGCATTTGTTTTATATTCAAATTTAAAATCTCAGGAAAAAAAGTGGCAGTGTGGAGCATCTAGGCAATGGTAACAATGCTGCATTTATACTTAGCTAAATATTTCATATTATTTCCTCCCAAGATAGAATTTCACCACATTTTGCTGTAAAGAAAGGCTGTTTACTAAAGGCTCTAGTGATACTTTATCCTTTGGAAATTTTTGAGAGCAATGACAAGGTAAAGTTTTCTCTTGAAAATGTTTGCAAAACAAGAATTGGTAACTATGTACAGTTAAAGCATTCTTCGCTATTTCAAAATATTATGACAATGGTCATGTTTTTCAAAAGTAACCTTTAAAATATCACAGTTGTATTTCAACCAGTTACAACCAATGACCCACTGTGTAGGTCCAGATTCCATTTCTATATACAAAACTGAGTATTTGCATGTAAAAAATTAGGCATAAAAGAATTATGGTTGTAGTATTAGAGCCTGATTTTGAGATTTGTTTGAAAATTTGAGCAAACTATATTACATAAGTTCGAAGTATACTTATAGATAAGTAACATTGCGGTACTGCAAAGACCTAATAACTCTATTTAGACTAGTTGAACCATCAAGAGTTAATTAACTCATGTCTTGAACACTTTGTATGTCTTAGACATTGAATTTGAAGGGAGTTCTCAAATGACACCCAACCAAACCCTTCTCTTTTATCTGTGCAGAAGTTAGTGATTTAGGTTTGGGAGGGGAACAGTCACTTTGTCAAGCAAGACGCTGTCCTAACCCGTGAACTAAAAACAGGGATCTGTGGTTAAGAAGAGTGATTTGAAAGAATCAAAATTCTGCCTGGATCCTGGCAAAAGTCATTTATACTCAGCTTGAAGATGGCAGCACAATCAAACAATAACAGAAGCCACATTTGTTTTTCTCTAGTAGCCAGATGGCTTGATGGCTTGGGTACATTGTAACCCGTCAAAATGTATAAGGGTGATATTGTATGAAACATAATACACAGTGGAAATCATATTTCTTTCTTAGCTATTTTTTATAAGGCAACATTGTGACTGGCAAAAATAATTGATGGAAATCTGGATTTCATGTAGCAAGTACCCAAATACAGTATTTAAATATAGCCATGCTGAGTCTATAATGTGCTAGAATTAAACCATTAAAAAGTGTGTGTGAATCTTATGCTCAGTCTGTGGGGCAGTAAAGGACAAGCTTAGTCCTAGGTTAAAAAAAAAAGAGCTGGATAGCAAAGAGACTAAAATGGGAGAGACAGCCCAATGCATGATAGGCAACCAACCCTGCTCAAGGGTCAAAGGTGCAAAATTGCTTTGTGGTGGCAGGGACTCAGGTAAATGATCTCATGATCTCCACTCAATCCTCTCTATAGCAGTCTTTTCCTGCCCACCCCCTACTATGGTCATGGGATTATTCCAGTCCTACAGCTGTTGTATCTTCCTCACTGCTTCTGCAGGAGGGAGAACCCAGATGGAACCATAACCTCCATCCTTTCAAAGGGAAAAGGAAATGGAAACTGTTCCTACATTGAGGAGGCATCTTCCCTTCCATGAGTTAACAGCATGGACAGCCCTCTTCAAGCTGCACAATCCCTTTAGTTTCTCCCAGTCAGCCAGGAAGAAAGTGTTCATCCTGCTGGGATAGCAGGTTGCTTGACACCCTCCTCTGATGTTATCCCTAAAGGTCCTACTGCTATATATATCAGCCAGGCTGCGCTGCATCATGGAGTGGGGGAGCTAGGAAGCTGCATAACCATAATCTTTCACATGACCACTTCAGGGAGGGCAACTGTCAGGATCTGCATTGGATTCAACAAGAGGTCACACAGTATCAGCACTCCAGAAGCAGCCATCTCATGCTTATGGCAACATAACTGCATAGCACTGTTTCAATATATGTGATTAAAATATAGGAAGAATATTCTTTAAATATAGGGAGGAAAAATGGTGTTGTGCGTCAGGCAGTGGACTCAGGAAATCATTGTCCGATCTCATCTTCTGCCTCAGACTCCCTGTGTGGTCTTGGGTAAGTCAATTAACCTCCCTGTGCTTTGGTAAATGAAGATAATACTTTTTTCTGATCTCTTACAAGTATAGAGAAGAAAAATCCATACATACCTAGGATACGGCCACGGATTATGGTTATTTGTCAGGGGGATGTGGGGAACAATTGCAGCTAAGTACCTATACATAGAATATTCAACATATTTCTTGTCTGAGGATACATCTACAAAGCAGCGTTATTTTGGAATAACAATGAGAGCATCTACACAGCAATTCCGTTATTTTTAAATAAATTCAAAATAACGGACAGCTCATTCCTACTTCTGTAAGCCTCGTTCTATGAGGAATAACGCCTATTCTGAAATAGCTATTTCAGAATAGCTGTAGTGTGGACGCTCCACTGTTGCTATTTCAAAATAGCTCCTCCCCAAGGTCATTCAAACTAATTACTCCCTGGTGCCTATCGAGGTAGCATGTCTACATCAGGGAAGCCTGCCTCGGACTAATTTTGAGGCTTCCTTGTAGTATAGATGTGCTATTTCTAAATAAGCTCTTTCGGAGTATTTCTTCCGGAATAGCTTATATGGAAATAAGCGTGCAGTGTAGATGTACCCTGAGCGACCATAAGTGTACATCAGTGAAAAGTGATGGGTTATTCATGATTATTTGTTTCAGATAAGGCAGATTCATTTGCATATATTATTCATGCTCTGATATGTTAAGAAAATGTTTGATTTTACCCAAATAATCCAACTTTAGCAATGTTGACTGATAGTAACCGCAAAAGATATTCAGTCATCTTACATCTTTCTGGAAACATTTTCTTACATTCTTCTGGAGGAGAAAAAACAGACAGTTATAGGAAATCCCTGGCTATTGGCAGGCTATAGTCATGTTGCAAGTTTCAAGTAGAGAACATTTTTAAGCTGTTTTAATAGCACTAACATGTATTCCACTGTGTAACAGTTCTCCTTTTCTTATGGAAAGGAGATTTCGACAGAAATGCTTTTTGAAAAAATGTTTTTAATATTAGAGTGGAAAAGGCCACTACCTCCTCCAGAGGAGACTAAAGTTTGATTATACATTTAAATAATTATTTTAAAAGTGTTTTGACTTCATTGAAATTAAAAGGGTGGGACATTTTAGTAGCTGAGAGTAATGAAGCAATTTCATATTGAGTCTGATCCTGCAAAGCCCTCAGTTCCCGAATTTCCATTGATGTCATTTTCTACAGCACTAATATCAATTGTCTTGAGGGCTCTCTGCACTTCAAAGAGGGCACTTAGAACTTGGCAGAATTAGGCCTTTAAGTTTTGAAGCCATATATTTATTTGGCATTGAAGTGATTTTGAGAAGCCTGTGGCCAATCTCATGAAGCCTGTGGCCAATCTCATGATAGTTACATGGGTAAGAGTCTGATTTCTTGAGTGTCCTTCCAAGGCGTAGTGTGTAGGGAAAAAAATTAACAGATATAAAGCCGGGAAGATCATAAAATCCTTCTGGTAAAATCCAGTTATTGGGGGAAACAAGAAATAAAAGAACAAGAATTGAATGTGGCCATGAAGAAACCTGTCTTCGTACATCATTGATGGCAGTGTGAATAGGGATAAAAGTGTGTTACAACCTCATCCCAAGTCTGCTTTTGGAACAGTGTGACTGTGTGCCACCCTTCACTCAGGGTAGTCTTCATGGTGTAAAGCTAGCTGTGAAAGTGGGTTTCCTTATATTTTACATACCCTATCGCACAGAATATATTTCACTAAGCAGAACAAATATTCTAAAGGGCAAAAGGGCTTGACGTAGAAAAATCAGGGTACCCTAGACACAAGCTAGGAGGAAAGGAAAGGAGGAAAAGAGTCTATAACAAGAGGCAGAGGAAAATAGTACCCCTAACTTGCTGGTGAGAATCAGTCAGTTCCAAGGAACCTCACCATCTGAACAGGTGAGGTTTGGAGAACCAGAATGCCTAGTGGAGAAGAAAAAGAAGGGACTGCCACAGTCCCTACCCCCAAAGTGATGGAGAGGCCAAAGAGAGTGGGGAACAGGTTCTCACACACTGTGGGTGGCCTGTTGTCAGAAACAGGTACATGATGTGCAACTTAAGGGTGGAAGATGGTCAACCCACCTCCGAGGAAGCATGACCAGAGGAATCCAGTGCCTCCTCTAAAGAAAGAAGGGCGCGGAGGAAGAGAAACCTGGCTGAATACTTACCGAGTTCTGAAGGCCCCTCTCCCAGCTTAAGGGGGTTAACTAATGAAAACACAGAAATAGAAATGAAGTCACAGGGTCAAAATCAGGGATTCAAAAGGAGACACCAAGCAGAGAATCCTGGACCAGTGCAAGGGCTTTGGAAAACCAGAGTGCCCAGTGGAGAAGAAAAAGAAGGGACTGTTCCTCAAAGTGCGTAGGGAGCCAGCAGAAAGTGTGTAGGGTGGCCCTGAAGAAAATCACCTGGACATGTGAACCCACAGTAGGCCCCACAGTTGCAGAGCACCTCTATATCTGACATCCTCCTCCTGGTGCAATGGATGGCCACCTTGCCAATACCAGGTTCACAAGGTGATCTTACAGCATTGTAGGGCCAGAAGATGTGCATGGCAAGACATCACTCTGATCACTCATTCCCTCCCTCCCTTACCTGGAGAAAGCTAATTGAGGTAATTAGATAATGAAGCTAAGTGAGAGAGCCAATTACTCTGTCAGCTGTGAAGGAGAAAGAGCCACAAGGAAGGAAGTGTGAGAAAGGAATAGTACTCACTGAGCCTAATCTCCCAGATACCCCAGGGAAGGGAAAACTCAGCTCCTCCCAGGAGAGGGCCAAAAGCACAGAGGATATTGTAAGCAGACTGGTGCAGGAAACTCCAAAAAAACAACACTGTGAATGCAGAACCAGGAGAGTCCAAACCAGTTTCTAATGGGCAAGAAGACAGGAGCAAAGGTGCACCCTGTTACAGTATGGCAACAAATCTATATGGAATAAGCAAAAATAGAATGGTGAAGAGTACATACTTGTAGATACATTTTATTTCCATCTGCATTCATGTTTCAGAAAAAAGATTGATTTGGGGTTAATTAAGCAAAAATTCTGGTAATATCTCATTAATCTGAGAACTGATTTGGCATAAACAATCAAATAAGGAAATCTTTGCTTCAGGAGCAACTTGTTACAGCTTTGAAAATACAATGGTTCAAAAAGAAATTGTCCGCTTACTTCCAGCAGATTCAGTGATGCATAGGCTTCCTATTTACCTATCAATTTAGTTAAATACATCTGACTGAGAAAAATGGCATTGATTTGAAAAATGCTATAAAAAGAAATCTAGTGAAGAGTGCAGCTAGTACAAAGTGTGCTGCTCTGAATACAAATCATCCCTTTCTTAAACATGTATTGACTTTTGTCAGCGTCTTATAGGTTGTAAGAGATTCCTCGGTGCTCTACACTTAAATCTCATCAAATATCCATTATATAGCCAAAGAGGTTCAGTAGACGGGTATGATACTAGGTTTAGGAACAAATAAGACTATGTTTACCTGGGGCTAGGTCTGTTTGTTGTAATGGCCACACCCTGTTTTTGTGGCATGAAGAGTAAGGAGAAAATTGTATTGCTGAACACACTTGATTAAAAAGTAATAAGAGGCTCTGCTTCAATTCATTAGAGCCTTCTCTGTGGTGCTATTCTAGTCTTATATGGCTAGAGGGATGGTAGATTGTGCATTAAAATTGACCTGTGGCCTAGGGGGATATGAGGAATCCTCAGTGTTCTACTGCACCAGAAAAAAAAAAGGAATTAATATTTTCCCTACACAACACCCAGACAATCTCTTAGAGTATGTCTAGACAGCGGGGCTATTTTGGGATACCAGAGGTGTCCCGAAATAGGTACCCCATGTCCTTTCAATGCACCCATTATTTTGAAATGTTATTCTGGCATCCCTGTAACTCGTTCCAGGACGGTTAAGGGATGTCTCAAAATAGCATGTTGTTTCAAAATTTGGCACTGTGGAGACAAGCCAAATTTTGAAATAAGATACGCAATTTGCGTAGAGCAAATTACGTATCTTATTTTGAGTTTAGGCTGCTATGTAGACACACCCTGAGTGACTTCTGTCCTTTCAGCCACTTTGCTATATACATAGTGGCTTTGAATTGATTAAAATTGTTGCAATCACAGAGAGGAAAATAGGTCTGTCTTCCTCTAAAATAGTAAGGGAAAATTTTCTTTTGTGAAAGGCAAGTTGTGAATGTGCATTATCTATTAGCGTTTAATAAAGCCAAATCCTGACTCTCACAAGAAATCCTGCTGACATGGGATTACCTGCCCAAATAAGAAGTCCTCAGGTGAGCAAGTGTTTGCAGGATCAGACCTTTTATTTTCATTTAGGACAAATCAAAATCTCATCAAATGTAATGATTTTTAAGAGAATAAGATTACTGGCAGGGTTTGCTGGTGTGTCTGTCTCAACAGTGAACATAAATTGTCTTGGAAGATGGGCTCAGCTGGTGCTTGATGGAACTGCCAACGTAGAGCTCCTGTCAGGCAAGGCGGCAGCTGACTCCTCTGACCCTGGAACAGAAGGTGCTCAGGAGCTCAAACACAAACCGAGGATTAGTTGACTTCTAATGCTCAGTCAGAAATTGCATCAGTGCCAGCAGCAGCATGGCGAATTGGCAGGAAGGGTTATTTTGGTAGGCTTTTTTCTTTTCCTTTTACAAGTCACTACCAAGATCTCAGGATTACACAAAGAGAAGCAATAGGGCTGCTGCAAAAAGAGAAAGTGAGGGAGGATGCAAAAATGGCTTATGATGCAGATGCACACATGGTTTCTAAGACATTTATCCAAAGGGTAAAATGTAAAGGAAATGAAAATATCTGAATCATGCAAGAAGCTGGGAGTATATTTAGGAAAAAGAGTTCTAGAGGGTAAGAGCTAAGTTCTAAACAAAAAGAAGGTGAACTATTTTGAGGCATCTTAGAAACAGTAATAATACATTCACTTCCTGGCCAGTGCCATTACAGAAGATTCAGTATAATTTTAAGGAAGTGGTTGTTTGAGTTCAAACATATTCTGGGAGGTATAATGAAAATATGTAAAATAGAAAAGATTATAAGAATTGGGCCCAAATAGCTGTATTAAAACTTAAAAAAAAAAAAATCCGGGATCATGAATAGCTAAATTGCGATTCCACCTAAATGCCGCCTGAGAGTTTATAAAAAACATGCAACAGAAATCTTGGGATCTCCCTCTCTCAGTAAATCATGAGATGAACCATTGAGCAGTGGAGACCAGGAAGGTGTCCCAGTTACCATACCTCAACCAGTTACCTTACCACAACAACCATCAAGCCCAGGTTAGCGAGGAAGTCAATGGAATGAGTGTTAGTGTACTATATGCCAGGTGAGCTCATTTTATTTACATGAGAAGCAATACCTTACAGATTTTCCGAAGGGCTCATGGGATCATAAAAATGGACAATAGTTTCCTGTTTTTTTTCCATTCTTACCTTGCTAGAAAAGTGCATCTCTCATCTCTGCTGACATAATTTGAGCTGCACTGATCTTCACCTTGGAGTCCCACTCTGGGGCCCTAACTTGATGTCCTGTAAAGCCAGTTGAATCATTTATTGTGAACAGGTTATTGGGGAGAGGTAGCAACACAACCATCTTTCTTATTTACAAACTGCTCATGAATGGACCTGTTCATTAATCACAATGCTGCTGGCACCTAAGATACCCGCACTGTGCCCCTGGAGAATGACTGGAAATTTAAACCAGGCGAATAGAGATTATCCCATTGCTGGTCCAAATTTCAGACAACTAATCACTCGTACTGTAGTCTGTGAATGCTATCATTATTCGGATTAATCCCCAAAGCAACGAATATGACCCTACAAGCAACAGCAGAGCAATCTTACCACTTTACGCATGCAAAAGCTCTCTTGCAACTCTCACTTCATATTAGTCAGACAACTCACAGACCTCAGTTATAGGAGACTAGAGGATTTACCCAGGGTTGCTCGGGTCCTTAACTTAATTAATTTTAGTTTTTCTTCATTTCAATCTTTGTTCTTGGATGGGGGTGGGGATTGGAAATGCAGGATGCCCCAGGAGAGAGGACTACCCCAGCCCACTCTCACCGTAGCAGGTTGGGGCCAGGTGAGAAACGCCTGTCCATAGCTGCTGTGGCTGCAGTGAGCACAGAAAGAGGAGGGACGCATGTCCCCAAGCTGGGGGACAGCAGACATACAAACAGACAAACTCTCTCAAATATATAGTTGATAGCTGCATATCAAAATTGGTGGTCCTAGCTCTGACCATTTAGTAGGAGTACTTGAACAAATAGACTCACAGATGGACATACGCACAGACAGACTGGCAAACTCTCTCAAATACATAGTAAATTTCTGGGCAATCTGGCCATCTGTTCACTTAGTACAAGAGAAAAGCAGACTTTAAAAAGATTGTTGCCCATGATTTCTCCTTTTGAACAGTCTTTCACAGAAAGCACTCAGCCTGACCATGCTGGTGGCAGCCTGGCTTGGGGGAGAGGAAGGGATGCTGATGTCCTGAATGGTCAGGATAATGATGTGCATTAAAACTTTTCCTTTTGTGGTTAGTTTATGAGGGCTTAGTGATCTTCACTCTCCTAAGCTATTGCATGAGAAGCTGATTAGTTTACACTTTCAAAAAAAGCTTTTTTAGTTATCAGTATATACTAGTATGCTTTTTGGCAAACAGACGATATATTTTCCTTTCAACTTTTGCAAAATTAAAATCTGGTAGCTCCAAATGTAAAGTTTAATGGATAGCAGGTTTAAAACTAATAAAAGAAAGTTCTTCTTCACACAGCATGTAGTCAACCTGTGGAACTCCTTGCCAGAGGAGGCTGTGAAGGCTAGGACTATAACAGAGTTTAAAGAATAGTGATAGAAATGTAGCCATGTTAGTCTGGTGTAGCTGAAACAAAATACAGGACTATGTAGCACTTTAAAGACTAACAAGATGGCTTATTAGATGATGAGCTTTCGTGGGCCAGACCCACTTCCTCAGATCAAATAGTGGAAGAAAATAGTCACAACCATATATACCAAAGGATACAATGGGTACACGCATGGCCCCACAGTATGCTAATATCTTTATGGCTGACCTAGAACAACGTTTCCTCAACTCCCGTCCCCTTTTACCCCTTCTCTACTTACGCTACATCGATGACATCTTTATGATCTGGACGCATGGCCAAGAAACACTGGAGACATTCCACAGAGATTTCAACTACCCACCCGGAGAAATAAAAAAGCAAATTGAAAGAGCCAGACGAATACCTAGAAACCATCTACTTCAAGACAGACCCAAGAAAACCAACAATAGAACACCACTTGTCATCACCTACAGCCCCCAACTTAAACCTGTCCAACACATTATCAATAAACTACAGCCTATACTGGAACAGGATACTAAACTCCAAGAGGCTCTGGGAGACAGACCCATAGTCTCCTATAGACAACCACCTAACCTCAGGATGATTCTTACCGACAACCACAGGACATACCACACTAATACCAACCCTGGTACCTTCCCTTGCAACAAACCCCGTTGCCAGCTTTGTCCACATATCCGCTCTGCTGATACCATTATTGGACCTAACCAATTGAGTTATAAGATCAAGAATACATATTCCTGCGCATCCAGAAATATAATTGATGCTATCATGTGCTATCATGTGCCGAAAGTGTCCGTCTGCTTTGTACATTGGACAAACGTCTTAGACACTTCGCCAAAGGATCAATGCCCACAAAACAGATATTAGACAGGATCACAAAGAAAAAAACAGTTTCTTGCCATTTCAACCAGAAAGGACACTATCTCAACGACTTAATTACCTGCATCCTGCTTCAGAAGCCTTTTAAATCTGCACTTGAAAGGGAATCCTCTGAACTGTCATTCATGCTAAAATTCGACACTCTACGCGTCGGTCTCAACAAAGACGCTAACTATCTTACCCATTACAAAGATAGCATCCCCAATTATCACCTCTAATACCATTAGCTCACAGACATTTACCTTTCCCCACCTCTAATACCATTAGCTCACAGACATTTACCTTTCCCCCCACGTCCCCGCATCCCCCTTCTGTTCTGAAATGTGATTTGTCCTTCTCATATGTGTTCATTTTTTTTTAATTGTATCCTTTGGTATATATGGTTGTGACTATTTTCTTCCACTATTTGATCTGAGGAAGTGGGTCTGGCCCACGAAAGCTCATCATCTAATAAACCATCTTGTTAGTCTTTAAAGTGCTACAGAGTTTAAAGAGAAGCTAGATAATTTCATGGAGGTTAGGTCCATAAAAGGCTATTAGCCAGGGGATAGAAATGGTGTCCCTGGCCTCTGTTTGTCAGAGGCTGGAGAAGGATGGCAGGAGACAAATCGCTTGATCATTGTCTTCTGTCCACCCTCTCTGGGGCACCTGGTGCTGGCCACTGTCAGCAGACAGGCTACTGGGCTAGATGGACCTTTGGTCTGTCCCAGTACGGCTGTTCTTCTGTAAAGTATTCTTCTATGGTATGTACCTCATTGTAGAACAGCTCTGAAGTAACCATTAGAATAATCTCTCCCTTAGGGTATGTCTACACTACAGTGCTATTTCGAATTAACTTAATTCAAAATAGTTAATTTGAATTAAGCTAATTTGAAATAACGCATCTATACACAAAAACTATTTTGAAATAGCATTTTGCTATTTCAAAATAGCACGTCCACACTGAGTGGACCCTGAACCGAAGTTAAGGCTGGCCAGAACCAGTGCCGGCAGGGCATCAGGTTAGGATTTAGTGTGTGGGGCTGCTGCCTGAGGCTAACTGAGCTCGGTGCTTAAAGGGACCCTACCCCCACCCCGGACAGACAGTTCTCAGGGTTCCCCGCTTGCTTGTCTACCTTGATGAGGGACAGCAAAGCAGTCTTGTCTTGGAGTACCCTGAGTGCCTGAACTCGGGACACTACAGCACTCGGTCACATGGAGCCAGAGCTGCCTCTGGGCACGCCGGTGCGTCTCGTGGGGTCGTTGCCATCAGCCCGGCTGCACTTGCTGCAGGCTGCCATCCGGGGGGTTCATCGGGGCTGTCAGGATCCAGGAGGCCCTGAGGAGAGCGCCCACCCGAGGAGCCCTCAGAGCCTCCCGGTCCTCCCACTGGGGCTCGTGCCCCATTCCTCCTTATGTCCTTCCACTTACCTCCCTAGCCCCCCTTCCTGATGTCAAATAAAAGACATGTATGTTCAAAAATAGAAACTGGGTTTATTGAACAAAACTGAGGGGGATGAACCTCTGGGGAGACTGGGAAAAGGAGGTGGGAGAGGGGAGGGGGAAGGGGGAAGAAAGGGGAAGAAGGGGGAGGGGAAGCTCAGGGCTCAGGGTTGGGGGTCTCGCCAGACCAACTTGACTTTCATGCTAACCTGCTCCTGCGTTCGCATGTGGCCTTTGGTGGCCAGGCTGGCAGCTATCCTGCCATAGACAGCCGCATTCCTCCGTCTAGTGCAGAGATCATGGACGTTGGGGGCATCCTCCCAAACCTGAATAAGGTCCATGATCTCCACCCTGGACCAGGAAGGCGCCCACCTTCTCCAGCCCCTGTCAGGCTCCTGGGAGCTGGCAGACTGCTCCTGGGGAGCGGTGGAGGGCTGGCTGCCAGTGGCTTGCTGGCTCATGTTTTGGGGCCACTGGGTCAGGGGCCCCAGTGGCCACTGCTGGCTCTGGGCTGGCAGACTTGGAGCTGGCACAGGCACTGTGGCCAGGGTCTACCCCTTTAATGGCTCCGGGGCTGGGGGGGAGAGGAGAGTAAGTTTTCCTGCTTGTGCCCAGAGTGGCCACCAGGGCTCCCTGGGAAGGGCTGGAGGCCCTATTTCGAATTAAGTGTCTACACAGCACTTAATTCGAAATAGCTATTTCGAATTTGGCGTTACTCCTCATAGGATGAGGTTTATCAAATTCAAAATAAGGGCTCCACTATTTTGAATTTATTTCGAAATAGCAGTTTGCCTGTGTAGACGCTATTAAAGTTAATTTGAAATAACTGCTGTTACCCTCAGAGTGTTGTACTGCAACACGCCATCATAACATCTGAGCACCTTCCAGGTGAAAATCAATCAATCAATCATGGAGTCCCTGTCTCTACTCACTCTTTAGGATGTAAGAACTTTGCTTGGGGTAGAGGTTTTCTTTGCCTATTATTAATTCAGTTCCATTGGGTTTGGTTTGAACTTTTCTAGTTTTGGATGGGAGCAGGTATTGGAAGAGTCTCACTATTATGAAGGTCATTCTTGTTATGATAGTAAGATGTTGTCAAAGAGGAAGACTTAGAGGGGTAAAGTTTAGAGTGGGCATGCATCATATCATAGAATACTAGGACTGGAAGGAACCTTGAGAGGTCATCGAGTCCAGTCCCCAATATATAGAAGCTGAGTGCTCACAAGAAATACTTTTGACCTAAGGGGGACTAAAGTCAAGCTTCCTAGCTATTGAAAAATATTTTTGTTATTAATTGCTTTGTTTCTCTGAGCTACAACTTAATAACCTAAACAAGTTATTTTGTAAGCCTCACTTTTCCATGTGAAATGACTCTATGAGGTTGTTGGCCCCTGATGAGTATCACTCTATATCATTCTCAGAGAATTTCATGTTGCACTAGCTCTAATTGTCTTGTAAATCTTATGAAATTATGTCCTTCCCTAACTCTTGTCAAGAGACAAGGCAGCATGAAAATACTCCTCCTACTGGAATAACTCTATAGGCAAAGTTCAACTGAGCAATTAGTGATCACATCTGTTTTTTGTTATTTTCCCAGCTTGTAATAGTTGAGTTACTAACCTTTCAAAATGTTGACTTGTGTCCTGGGCAGATGTACTTCACTTTCTCTCCAGATCTACTGCAATGCCCGAAGTGATCACTTTGTTGGGACCATCTGTTTCCTCTCTCCAAAGACACTCCACAAACTCCTTGGCAGCATCTTGGAATGTATTCCGAGCTTCTTAACACATAAGAATATTCAGTGAATCCAGAAATTTAAAAAATAGTATCCAAAGAGTCCAACAGTGATATTAAACCCAATAGTTGCATAGCAGAAATAAACTGAATGGCTCAAAGCACATAAGCAAAGCATTGCAGAACTGTGCAATTTCTTAATTATCAAACAGGTTTTACCTGCTATCTGGGAAAAAAACCAGCAAACACCTTAGAATAAACTTTTTATCTGGCTTGCTATTATGAAGGTCCTTTGATAATGCTAACTGTTCAAATTTTATATCCCTGAACAAGCATATAATACTCAAAACTACACTAAACTGATAACATCATTAAACTGTTCCCTTCTGGATCTGATGACTCATTTGGAAGGCGTCTTATACTCCGACTCCACTATTTCTAAATGTGCAAATCCCCAGACCGCATGCAATCCATCCTAACATGAGAGCATCCTCCAGATACTGGTATAACTGATAACAGTTTAGTTGCTGGCCATAGTTTTCTTTGCTGCCATGAATAGGGTTTTGTTCTTGTTTTTGTTCTTGTTGTCGTTGTGTGGTTTGATTTGTGTGTGTGTATAAAGGGTAATATAAATCCTATTTTTATTTGTAGAGCTGTGTGATGCTTTCTTGGTGCATCCAGAACAAAAAGCTGTTGTTACCCCGCTGCCTGAGCAAGAGAGAGCTTTGCTACAGCTTAAATTGTGTGTGCCATCTCCTTGCCATACCAGTCTGTCCACCTCACCAGTAAATTTCCTGAGATTCTGCCAGTGTTAATCTTGCTTGCAGGTTGCATTTTGTGGGTGTCCAGTGATGGTCTGGAGTAGGGTTGCCAACTGTCTAATCACACAAACCCAAAGCTCCTTGCTCCACCTGCTTACCCCACCCCTTCCATGAGGCCACACACTGTCCTGTCCGTTCTCTGAACCCCTGCCACTGCTCACTCTATCCCCTGTCTCTCCATGCCTCACTCACTTCCACCAGGCTGGGGGTGCAGGAGGGTGTGCAAGCTCTGGGAGGGTGTTTGGGTGCAGGCTGTTGGCATGCAGCAGAGGGGTGGCATGCAGGAGGGATGCGGGTTCTGGGAGGGAGTTTGGGTATAGGAGGGACGAGGGGTTCTGGGAGGGAGTTTGGGTGCAGGCTCTAGGCTGAGGTGGTTGGTGCTTACCTTGGGTGGCTCCTGAAAGTGGCCAGCACACTCCTATGGCAGTGGCTCCTAAGCAGAATGAAGGGAATCTCTATGGGCCACTACCCACAGGCACCATCCTCACAGCTCCCATTGGCCACAAATCCCACCCAATAGGAGCTGCAGAGTTGGCTCAGGGCAGAGGAGGTGTGCGGAGCCCCCCTGCATGTCCCAGGGAGAGCAAGGACTATGCTTGCTGCTTCTGGAAGTGGCCAGGAATCAAGGTAGATAAAGGAGCCTGCCTTAACCCACTGCTGTGCTGGACTGTTAGTGTCCAACATCTCCTGGTTGATTGTAGTAGAATCAACACTTTAGGAGAATAAGTGTGATTCTAGGAGACTCCCAGTGAAAGTGGGAGGGTTGTCAACCCTAGACCTGGTACGTAATGCAGAGGAACATTCTTCCAGGAGGTTCAGAATTGGGGTTCACTGAAATTGCCAAGTTTGCTGTTTGCAAAGACAGAATAAACACCTATCTTCTGGCTCAACTGAGGATGTATACCTCATTTTGGTATACCAGTAGTGAGAGGAATTTATTAAAAAAAAAACCAAGAATGAGTTTGTGATATTAAGCAAAGATAATAAAACCAAAAATGGTTACAAATAAAATATCTACTGTCTAAAATTTAACAGTTTACATCTTGGTCTCAGGTGATTTCTCACCTACAGTCAATTCTCAGCATCCCGAATCCACATAACTGGAAGAGCCACCTTTCATAGATTCCAGGAGCATTGGTCTCTTTTCTTCCTTAAAGGATGTACAACAAAGGAGTCCCTTTTCTTCTCTCTTAGGCTACGACTAGACTACACGCCTTTTTCGAAAGAGGCTTTTTTGAAAGATACTTTAGAAAAAGCCTCTTTTGAAAAAGAGCATCTAGACTACAATCAGTACTTTTGAAAAGGCAAGCCGCTTTTTCAAAAGAGAGCACCCAGGCAGTCTAGACGCTCTCTTTCAAAAAAGCACAGTTTGCATTCCATAGCGCCTTTTTTTGAAAGAGCACTTTTGAAAAAAGGCATTCCTCCTCATAAAACAAGGTTTTCCATGGTCAAAAAAACTGCCGCGTTCTTTCAATTTACTTTTAAAAGAACGCGGCAGCAGTCTAGACGCAGGTAAAGATTTTTCGAAAAAAGACCACTTTTTTCGAAAAATCCCTGTAGTCTAGACACACCCTTACGGTCCAAACCCCTTTGAAATATAGTCTTTGAACAGTAACCCAACAAAGTTCCTCTCCCTTGCTATTTCAGTGCAGGTATCAAGCCTCTCCATCATCTGGTCAATTTGGGTTTTTTGATTGGCTCGATAACTTTGTTTACTTTAGATGAAATGTGTTTTCATTGTCCTTTGCTTGTAATGGAGCCATGCTGTTTTCTCTTCTGCCTATTAGCTTGGTCCGTGCAGACAGGTAAATCCTCATTCCTTTGACAAGGGCAGGCTTGTTTATCAACAGCTGCCTCTAGGACACATTTAAAGAACATATTTCAATATACTTACACAAGTACTTGTACAAACCCATGCATCCATCACGCAAGGATATTCATAGCCAGCGTGTCCCCTGTTTTCACGTGAAACCTTACAAGACACTCTTTGGATAAATATTCCAACAACAGTTTGTCGAGCAGAGTGATTTTGACACACTGCTAGGATTTACTGTTGCATAACCGTGAGCCCTTTGCCCGTTGATATAAAGCAGTTCTTAGGGTAACTAGCTGGTTGAAACAGTTTCTAACTTTGAAACTTTTCATTGATTCTTTGATGGAAAAACTGGACAGAGAGAAATTCAGTGACATCTTCTGAAACTTTTTTCCATTTTCACCCCACTATAGTTATCTGACTCCTGAACTACGTAGATTGCTTCTTTTCTGCCTGCAGCACTTTTCCTTACTGAACCTCATCTGACATTCTTATGAATACAATCAACTCCTGTTTCCCATCTCCTATGACTTTGTGCTTGTTTAGTGTATTCTGTCAGGAAAGTCTGAGTACATCAGGAACTCAAACATGAACCAAAGGAGTGTTTTCATGCTGCCTCTCACTTTACATCTCCTTTGCCAATGATAGTGCTTGTTATTTAATTGCCAGCATGTCCCTTTTCATATCTTAACGTTTTAGGATTTACAGCACAAATGTGGTATGGTGAAAGGTACAGATCTAGGCTCAGGCACACTTTCTCAGTTTTAATAGAGCCTAGGAGACTTATAGCAGATTTGACTAAGTTGCAGTCTCCCAAAGCCTCAGTCTTGCAAACCTGAACTCGGAAAGAGGGCCTGCTCATACCAGTCGACATTAGCTGTATAGATGAGGTAAATAGGATCAAGTTTAATAAGGACAATGCAAAGTGCTCCACTTAGGAAGGAACAATCAGTTTCACACATATAGAATGGGAAGTGAGTGTCTAGGAAGGAGTACTTCAGAATGGGATCTAGGGGTCATAGTGGACCACAAGCTAAATACGAGTCAAAAGTTTGATGCTGTTGCAAAAAAAGCAAACATGATTCTGGGATGCATTAACAGGAGTGTTGTGAGCAAGACACGAGAAGTCATTCTTCTGCTCTACTCTGCACTGATTAGGCCTCAATTGGAATGTTGTGTCCAGTTCTGGGCACCACATTTCAAGAAAGATGTGGAGAAATTGGAGAAAGTCCAGAGAAGAGCAACAAAAAGAATTAAAAGGTCTAGAAAACATGAGCTGTGAGGCAAGGCTGAAGGAATTGGGCTTGTTTAGTTTGGAAAAGAGAAGACTGAGAGGGGACATGATAGTGATTTTCAGGTATCTAAAAGGGTGTCACAGGGAGAAGGGAGGAAAATTGTTCTCCTTGGCCTCTGATGATAGGACAAGAAGAAATGGACTTAACCTGCAGCAAGGGAGGTTTAGGTTGAACATTAGGAAAAACTTCCTAACTGTCGGGGTGGTTAAACACTGGAATAAATTGCCTAGGGAGGTTGTGGAATCTCCATCACTGGAGATATTTAAGAGCAGGCTGGATAGACATCTATCAAGGATGATTTAGATGGTGCTTGGTCCTGCTGTGAGGGCAGGAGACTGGACTTGATGATCTCTCAAGGTCCCTTCCAGTTCTAGTGTTCTATGACTGTATGATCTTTCAGGCTCAGTTCCCTATTTCTCCATATGGTTCCAAAGCTTTTTATGAAAAATTTTCCTTCTCAGAATTTCCAATAATTTCCAAACATTCCTGCCACCATCTCATTTTCTGCTACTAGTATTTAAAAGCCAGGGCACAGGTGTGCCTTTGATTTGTGGCATTTGGCCTTGACACTCTCTACATCCTTCCATAGGCAACTGGTGCTTGGGAAGTGAGGGAGAGGGGGGTGCAGGGAGGGTAATCTAGAGGAACAGGAAGGTGGTATGAGGAGGAAGCCCATTTAGCAATTAAGATTTTGGTGGGGATGCAGCAGGGTGCATCCTGAGTCCTATCACGAGGCGCCTACACATCCTGCCATCTTGTACTTGTTATTCCTCTGCATAGTGTACTCGCTCAGTTGTGCATTTGTAGCCTATTTCTCATTCATGCACAGAGTTAAATAACAAACTGTCTTTCCTTATCAGTGCACTCTATATCTGGAGTAACTCATTGATTGTGTCTCCACTGGACAGCAGACCAATTTGTTCACCCTGCTGTGTCTTCCTTGAGAAATCAGTGACTTCAATTAAAGAATCAGCTGCCATAAGCAGGGACAACATCAAACCAGCCTCCCTGATATCTTCAGTCCAAATGCATTCCTTTACTGCAACGATAATGAAACCTCAGTGATTCAGAAACCAAGTTGGTGATATATGTTACCTAAAGGAGCCACTGAAGCGTGAATTCATTGTTTCATTTACTCTCTTCTTACATCAGAATGACTGTTCAAGTATTTTAGAATTGATTAATAACACAGTAAAAACATTCTGACTGGCTAATAATTAAATCACACAGTGTTTTAATATTGTGTGCTGGGAAGAGCTGCAGAGACACATTAAAGAGCCACTTACAGCTCCAAAGTCTTAATCTGAGTATCACCGCTCTTTTGTTTTCTAGACTGACATTCACCATTTGCTTGGTACACATTCCTTCTGCTTCTTTATTTTGTAGGCAGCATGATGGCATGTTAGGATTTGCCTCCAACATTTGTAATTACTAGAGATTTTCAGCATAGTGTGTATTCTCTAATTAGTACACCCCTCGCCTGCCCAGCCACTGGAATTGAAAAGTGAAGAGGACCTTACGCATGACTCTGTGTGCTTGGGTTTGCCTTATCTGAAAATTAAAATGAACGTATATTGTAAGAGTTGCTGCGCTGGCGGGTTGAATGAGGGTTACTTGATGCGCAGACATCCCCTAATGGGTCTGACAGCTCCCATAAGGTTTGGGAAGTAATCCCAAGAGGAAATAGAGAGATACTCTTGATCTAGAGGAGGAAGTCCTTTCTCCCATTGGGGAAAGAATGAACCCTAATGGAATAGCGGCAGGGGTAGATGAGCTCCCTGTGCAATATCAGACCCATTTCTTTTGTTTAGCTTCAGCACGTGCTAAATCTATGGGCCTAGTATTTGTATCTCATTTTCTCATTAAATACTCTTTGCATTGATCTTATATCATATTTTCAAGGGACATAATTAATTTTCCATGGGTGAATTCAAATGCAGCTCATGGTTTTTAGAATGTTACTGATTAGCAACATGTTCTTTGAAAAGATAGTCCTGTAATTGAAATGCAAAGTGGGGATAATCCATAGACCTTTGAAATCAATGGGAAGATTCCCATTATCTTCAGATGGCTTTGAATCAAGTTCTTATATAGACACCCCCTACAGGGGCAATCAAAAAAGCCAAGCATGTGTCAAGCTGTACTAAGTGTTTCTGCCTGCAAAGTGTGTTTACAAGCACCTGGACATGCAGTTTTGTGTGTTGTACAGTATCCATGAGATTAAGTCCCTGGCAATATATATATGATGATTGTACATTGATGCTGGAAGCAAGTGAAAAGCTCCAGGTGTAGTCGTCTTCCCTTCAAACCCCACTGGAACTCATGAGAATGAACATGTGAGTAGCATGTGAACCTATGTACCAACTACACAGGAAGAGAATTGCCTGAACTGTCACATGCATTTCTGAGGGCAAAATGTGGGCCAGAATATTTAACCTTGGATATTTTCCAATTTTCCCTTAGCGTGGCTTGTGTACAGTAATGATTGGAATTAAACAAGACAGTATTTAAAAGTAGCATCACTCAGAGGTTCTATGAGAGAGGCCTTATGTTTAGTGGAAATAATGTGATGGCTTGCACCCATAACACCTTTGAGCACTGTCAGATCTCATCAAGCAAGTTGGATTGGGTCTGATCAATGGAAGGGTGAAAAATCTAAGGATAAGATGTGTCTTTGCATCTGTATATCTGATTTATAGGTACCATGGTGACACTTTAAAACTGGAATGAATATTCATTATGAGCTGTTACCAATTACAGGCATCTTCTTATTATATATATTTGAAATATGCTTAGGTCTGTCCATCTGTGAGTCCATTTGTTCAAGATCTCCCCCTAAACAGTAAGAGCTAGGACCAACAAATTTGGCATGCAGCTTCCTCTTATCATAACTGAAAGCAAGGTCAGGGATTGGTTGTGCCAGGAAAATGGGATGTGCCTGGAATTTGATTGTTTCTCATAAAATGAAAAGGGAAGAGTCTGGCAGTAGGGAGTTGTACTTCAGAATGACCATGGGGGGAGGGAAGGAAGCAGCAAGGGGCCAGAGATAAGGACCAGGACAGCTATAACCCCTTGGTCCAGCTGGGGAGCGGTGGTGGGAGAAAGGGACAGCTATCTACTATGGGTGTCAGAGAGTTTGTTTGTGTGTCTGTCTGTCCCCCAGCCAGAAGACATGCATCCCTCCCCAGGCTGTGTCCACTGGAGCTGCAGCAGCCATGGGCAGGTGATTCTCACATGGCCCCAAGTTGCTGTGGTGAGAGAGGGCTGGGGTTGTCCTCTCTCCCGGGGACTGAACTCTTCATCTCTACCCCTACCCCAGAACAACAATTTAAAAAAAGAAAAACAAAACTTACTTGAGTTGGTACGGACCGTATGCTTACATAAAAAAGGAGGCTGTTAAATATCTACAGCATTTACATGATTCATTGTATTTCTGTAGTTAAATCTTTCCTATTTCACCAAATATTCACTGACCTCCGTTAGAATAATATTTAGGGTAGTCTACAATCACTGAATGAGAATCGCATCAAAATCAGGGACCATCCTCTTTCCCACATCGGTTTTCAGCAAACTCTATCCAGATCAGTCTTGGTGACTCATCCTTTTCTTGTGACAAGAAATAGAACATGGAAGGCCCAGTGGTGGAAAGTTTTTATTATACCATCAGATTGCCTAAACTAAGCTCTGGAGAACAGCAAGGTGGATGTGTGTGACACCGGAGCCCTTTATATGCAGACTTTTAAGCTGCAAGCTGCAATAGGCGTGGTCTAGGGGATAGGGTGTTCACTTGCAGAGGACAGGGTTGTGGGTTCAAGTCCCGCCTTCCCCTGGTCCAGTCAGGTCAGGACCACCAAAAGCTAGTTGGCCCCAGGGCAGGAGGAATAAGGGGCACCCTGATGGTAAGGTGGTGCTGGAGGGCAGACCCCTAGCACTGAGCACATGGCACAGCATGTGCTCCCAGTGCACTGACTCAGCTCTGCTGGCCTAAGAGCATAAGCCAACCCATGCCTGAGATAAAACTTCCCCAATTGACAATTACTCCCTGGCATGCACCTTCTTGGAAGCTACTGGGACTGGCCACTGTGGAAATCAGGATGCTAGGTGGACTGATCAGGAACGACAGTTTGCTTGTTTGGTTTTTCTTAAATAAAAGTTTTGTTACCTCATGGAACACCATTTATAATCTTGCATGCACTTCATAATATAGCTCTATGGCCTCTCACCCTGGTAGGAGTGTTAGATGTTAGAAAGTGTTTTGCAAGGGTACTCGAGGGTATTCACACTGCACGTGAGCCAATTATTAATTTTTCATCCATCAGTGTCTTTGTGAGATTTCCATTGTGCTGGTTCTTCCCCGGGTCTGTCTTTTACACCGGCTGTGTGTGTGTCATTTGTTTCTAAGAAAATTTACTCCACAGCTGCTCTCCTCCGGAGCATTCCAAGTAGGGATAGTTCATTGCTTGACACTCGCTATTCCTTTTCTCTTTGTATATGCCTTGCTGGGAGCTCCATCCCACTGGAAAACACCTAACGATTTTATTTATTGCAATCAAGTGTCAAAGTGACTAATTGGATGCTTTAGACTAGTGACTAGTGAAAAGATGAAGCTACTGTGGAAACGTGTCAGGAGACATCATAAATTAATAGCTAAAAATAACAGTCTTAAATTTAGCTATGATAGAGTTGAGAGCAGACAGTGTAACTACCAAGAACTGGGAGTCCCCGAGGGCAAAAATACAGCTAAGTATAGATTTGGGAATTGAATGTTTGGACTACAGCTGAGTAAACCCTACAGTGTCTGGTTCATTCAAGGTCTGTTTGTTAGGGTTGGCAATGGACTAATACCTAGAAAGCTACAAAGATCAGGTTCTATAGATACCAAGATTAGTTCTTGCTGGCAATCTATTTATGCTTTGGAGGATTTATGGGGAGATAGGCAGTGGCATCATCTACTATAGGAATAGCTGCAATTTCCACTGCATTGTCATCCATGCCCTGCTAGTAGATGCTGCTCATAAATTCACTATTTCAGCATATCAGAGTGTCATGTTTACTGTAGCATATTAGAACTTGGAAAGTCTGTTGAAATATATTATTGAGAGAAATATTAACAGCATCTTATTTTCAAAAGCCACTTTTTTCCGAGGAAGGGGGAAATATGGATGTCAAGATGGTCTTATTTGTCAACCTGACCTATTAAATGACTTCAGTGTGAAAGTCAGAAGATAATTTCAGGACTAATTTATCTTTATATTTCTCTGACCATCTTTGTAAACAGATTGATAGAAACCCTTTGACAGTAATGGTTCAGTTTCTGGGTACTAGTCAGAAGCAGAATATCTGAAAAGTACCAGAACTATTTGTTAAAGTTAATTAAGCTTTGGGTTTGATTGTGTTTGAGTGTAAAGATTTAATAAATCAAAGCTTTGGAAGTTTACTGTAGATAAATTAATATTTAGTTCAAAGAGTAGCTGGCTTTTATGTATAGCTGTTCAAGTGTTCTATGAGTCAAGAGATTTCCATATTACAGTTACAGCAGATGTGCAGAGACTGAGTTCTCTCTCTCTCTCCCTCTCTAATAGCCGTATGACAGGAAAGCCTTATAATCAGACATATTGTGGACTCTTGTTCTGTTTACATCCTTTGTGATTTGTGTACTTGTGTTTATTTTGGGCTTAGAAATTACTCTATGGAAAATTGATAAATCATGATTAGGGCTCCATAACAGTCATGAAGGTCGTGGGAGTCATGGAAGTCTGCGACCTCCATGATTTCTCCACGGCCAGCTCCTCAGGTGGCCTCAGGGACAACCAACCATACCGGCCACTGCTGAAGCAGCCCCAGGATAGCCCTATCAGCTGCTGCTCCGGTGGCCCCTGGGTAGCAGTCCCTGACCAGCTGGAACATCCATGGTCTGGAGCCACTGGCCCCAGGTGCACCTCTGCTCGCAGAATAGCCACCTCCAACTTTTAATCATGGTTTTTGGAGGTATTTTTAGAAAAAAGTCATGTACAGGTCACAGACAGTGAATTTTTGTTTACTGCCCATGACCTGTCCATGACTTAGGCTATGAGTTAGTCACAGGTATTTTTAGTATTTTTCATGAGGTAAAAAAGAAAATGTATGCAAGAACAATAGGCTGACTTTGGTCTGCACTGACTTAACTGGGTTATAAAGCACCTCGCAGTCTGGCTTATAACCTACAGCAATGGGTGATAAATTTTGTCCCGGAAACATGGCATGAACCCACTGAAATCAATGTGTCTGATTCTCTTCACACTAGAGTCACACAATTCAAAATCTGGGGAAACTGAGGTTAGAACTTTTCCCATTGTCTTTCCACTTTTTATTTTGCTACAGAATGTAACGCCTGTTCTCGAAGCTTTAATCTGTGCCCCAGATGGGAATGAAAGCTGATGTGCTGAAATCAGGCCTGCCAACAGGGAAGGTGGATAAGGGGGCAACTGCCTTGGAACCCAGAGATATAAAAGCAGCCAGAGCCCCAGATCCTTAACTGCTGCTGGAGTGCCACATGGAGAATAGCCCTCAGTGCTTCCCAGAGTGCACCAAGTGCCACTGCCCAGCCACTCCCTTCCCACCAATAGCCCCTCCCCCTTCTGGAGGCGTGGAGCAGCCACCCCCACCTTACCTAGAGGCCAGGTGAGACTGTCAGCCCCACTGGCTGAAGTAATCTAAGAAAGGATGTGTTCCATGGCATTGCTCGCCCAACCAGGATGTTGGAACTATCAGATATCTCACAAAAGGCAATTTCAACCCTGTTTCAGAGCAGGAAAGATTTAGATTGAGGAAGAAGATGGTGTTGTGATTCAGACATTGCATTTATGCAGTCTAATAGAATTCCCAGACTGCCACAGATTCTGTTACCGTAAGCAAATCACTTAATTTACTTGTTCTCATTTTACAAGAGGAATTGAGAAATTGTTTGGGTGCCAGGCTGGTGTCTCCTCCTGGCCATCTGGGGTGTGTCTAGACGACAGGGTTTTTTCGAAAAAAGTAGCCTTTTTCCAAAAAAACTTCACCTGCATCTAGACTACAGCCACGTTCTTTTGAAAGTAAATTGAAAGAACGTGGCAGTTCTTTCAGTCAGAGAAAACCTCATTTTACGAGGAATAACGCTTTTTTCCGAAAGTACTCTTTTGAAAAAAGGCGCTATTGAATGCAAACTGTGCTTTTTCGAAAGAGAGCTTCTAGACTCTTTCTTTTGTCTGCTTGTAGTCTAGACGCTCTCTTTTGAAAGAGGCTTTTTCGAAAAATTCTTTCGAAAAAGCCTCTTTCGAAAGAGGCTTGTAGTCTAGACGCAGTGTTGGTGGTCAGCTTGAGGTCAGCACGCCCCTCCTGTCTGCAATCTGCACACTGTGATGCTTCAGCCCCTCTCACAGCCTCAAGAACAGTATCCTCTTCGTGGCTCGGCCTTTGCTGACGCATACGAGAATCTCGGCCTCACACTGAACATCAAAAAGACCAAGGTGCTTCATCAACTATCACTGATAGGACAATCTCATGTACCGTCTATCAAAGTCAGCAGAGAACTGCAGAAAAACATGGAGCATTTCTTGTACCTTGGAAGTCATCTCTCCTCCACAGTCAACATTGATGCGGAAATCCACAACATCACCTGAGCTGTGTACGCTCTGCTTTTGCCCGCCTGAGATGAAGGTTCTTTGAGAACTGGGAAATCAGTGCCAAGACACAGCTCCTTGTGTACCGCGCAGTGGTTGTTCCAACACTGCTGTACACATGTGAAACCTGGGCTTAAGCTAAGGTTTGGGAGAGTAGTGTGACTTCTTTTAACGTGGGGGAATGTTGCACTGCAGTCACCACACAATCCTTGATGGATAGAAGGCCTGGGTCCAATTGCGTGGAATCCATGATGATTGTGAGTGTCCTGTCCACTGCAGCCTTCATCCACCTTCACAGCCGTGGTAGCATAACACTTGCTAGCCTCTGCCTGTTCTGCCATTGAGGACTTTTAGGATCGTTCTTTGTCTGGTCTCTCCTCCTTGACCTTGCCACCATGGGTGTACGAGACTCCCTACAGCATCACTCTCGGGTTCATTGGAACATGCCAGCCCACTCACCGTGACAAATTGACGATCCGGAGAGTGAGAAACATTGCATCACACCCTTGTCAAAATAATAGTTTTTCAGATTATTTTTCAGGTTATTGTTTTTCAAATCCTAGGTTACACAATCTACTTGAATGTTTTACTAGACACCAAGACGTATCACGTGAGGGACACTGTCTCACCAGTGACAAAGACAAGACTGAAACCACCATAAAGAACAATCCACGCCCACCCTAGCACTCAGCAGATAGTGAAATAGCCCATGGATGGATCTGAAGTCAAACTGCTGCCTACCCACATTCATACACATCTCTCCCTGGTTCATGCTCACCCACACTGGGCTAGGCATGTCAGAAACACAACAAAATGATGATCCCTACCACAGAGAGTTTTCAATCTAAGGAAAAACAATGGGGTCTTGATCTCAGTTGATGCCTGTAAATACTACCATCAAACCAACAATAGTAACAATAATCAATACGTTTTGCATGAGCGGCTGTGCTTTGAGGTCTCATCCGAACCAAGGCTTTGAGATTTGACTGACAGTAAGAGGAAGGTTATTTTGTATGACTTTAAATGAAGACAGGGTTTAAAGCTAAACAACCGTCTAAGTCCCATGGGCATGAAGCAACAAAACCTTAATTCCAGTGAAAGTTTTAGGTGTGCAATTAAAGCTCATGGGTGTGCCAAGAATACAAGGGTTTAACTTAAATCAGTATGTAATGGCAAAGCCTCCATTTGAAGTCAATAATTATTCAAGGGATGGAGGCAAGATGGATTATATATTTATTCACTGTTTGTATTTTCTTGTACTATTACACATAGTAATTCAATTATTTTATTCCCCATGTGGGAGATAAATCTCCCTGGAGTTCGGTAAATGCTTTAAGACTAAATATTTCTGTCACAGAGGAAGTATATCTGGGTTCATGGAAAGTAGTTAAATGTCAGAGTTGAAGTTTGGCCCCAGATCTCTCAACCTGGTTCTTAGGAACTTCAGGGAGTGCTGCACAAATGCCTCTGCAGCAGGAATTTGATTTGTAGTGTTCATTTTTGTTTTACAAGTAACTGTCTTTTTTTATTTTCATATCCAAGCCCTGGACAATTGTCGCTTCAAACTCAAGTCCAATACAATAACAACATAGTACTGCTGAAGCAGAAATATTGTTTGTGCATTTTTCACTGTGCTTAGAAGCTCTAATTTCTCTGTATTTTTCCTTTTTTTTTAAGTCCATCTCTTTGTTCTTCTTTGAAGGAGATACAATTGCATTTAAGTGTAATTTAAATCGAAATACCTTTTCCCCTTCACCATAATTTGTTCCTGCAATTTAGATAGCTATTGTGCACATTTCTGAGCAATGCATTCCATTTTTTCCCTGGTTTTCTACCTTTGATTTCTCCCTCTCCCCCCCACCTTGCCAAACTTCTTTGTTAAATTTCCTTTAACTATTGTAAAAGAAGTTGTCATTCTTGTTATGCTGAATAATAGTATGACAGGTACAGATAGGATACACTAGAGGTGCAGCAGAATTTACCTAATTTATCATATTTCAGTTAAAATCAATGCATCCCAATCCATAGATCAACCATGTTACTAGAAACCCATAAAAATATTAGCTGTGAAATGATCTTTTTGTGACGTGCTTTTAAAAAAATTCTGAAGGTTTATAATAATATATTAGTGTGGCCAATCAGAATTTATGCAGTCATTCTAGCTCTGGTGAGCAGCATAAAAGATAATACTGTGGAAGGGTATTTACCCCAATTTACACCTACAAACAACTGTGACTAGTCTCTCATAACATCAGACTTCTTATTTGACCATATTAAGTGTGCCATATAGCCAGTGCATAGAGTAAATGAAATGGACTACACTTGATTTTTGTTGTTGTAGTTGTTGTTCCTGGCTAGTGTTTGTGATATTCATTGTGGTGTCTATTAGTGAGCTCTCCTGTGCTTTTTAAATAGTGCACTTCTTTTACTTCAAACACTTTGGAAGGAAGTTTTCAAGTAAGAAGAAAGGCTGTTAATTATTTTGGTCCCAATTATACTATGTTTAGCCTGTTATTGAAAGAATATATAATTTTGTGCATGGTTATCAGAGAAATGAGAGAAAATTTATCTTTTGAAAGGACTGCAAATCACATCACCCAGAGTTATTGTGTGACTTGCACTAAGGCTAACAAACGTTCCTCAGCACTTATGAGATTAGAATTCACAATATTATTAAGGAAGAGAGCCAAGGTTTCTCAGGCGTTTTTCTGTCTCTCACATTGATGATGAAGCTCCTGGTTTGGCTCTGCCACTCTAACGTCTGATCCCTGCTCCATATTTCAGAAACCTATAAAAATTAAAAAATGTTTGCTTCGGTTTTCAAAGTGAACATGAAGCAAAATCTGCAGTCTCTTCCCCCCCACTGAGGCTATGTCTAGACTACAGGCTTTTGTCAACAGAGGCTTTGTCGACAGATACTGTTGACAAAGCCTCTGTCAACAAAGAGCGTCTAGACTACAGCCAGTTATGTCGACAAAGCAAGCCACTTTTTCGACAGAGAATGTAGACGCTCTCTTTTGAAAAAGCACAGTGTGGATGTAATAACGCCTTTTGTCGACATAACTCTGTCAACAAAAGGCATTATTCCTCATAGAATGAGGTTTACCGCTGTCGACAAAACTGCCACGTTCTATTGACTTATTGTCGACATAATGCAGCAGTAGTGTAGACGCAGGTATAGTTTTGTCGACAGAAGCCCACTTTTGTCGACAAAATCCTGTAGTCTAGACACACCCTAAGACACACCCTGTAGTCTAGACACACCATTTCTAAAAAGAAATGACTTTGCTCATCCAGTGAATTTTCCCTCATCTAAAAGTGACAAATTTCCACAATAGCGTAAACCAAATACGTGCTCCAGTCATAGATGATGGACCAAATGCTGTTGCCAGTTTCACCAGAGTAAATTCAGATTAAGTTCATCATCTTCAATGCAGTTACTCTGATTTTTTTTTTAACTCTGGGGTGACTGAGCCCTTTTTGCCCATTTATAATACCAACAGGTGACATGATTAATATCTGTTTTCCTGAATGCCTGCTCTTACTAAATAAACTCAATTTGCTGGTTACAATAAAAGATTAAGTAACTGAATCTTACGTTACTTGTTACTTATTCAGACTCAGGTGACTATTCAAAGCACTTGGCTATAGATTCTTGTTGGCTAGGAAACCTTCTTCTTCCAGCTATGCTAAAAAAGGGTGACCAAATGTCCAAACACCTAGCCTCTCTTTGTCACTTCTCTTATTTATGAACTTAGTGTAAAAGCTTTTTCATTTCAAGGATAAGTCCATATTTTATTATACCTTAATTCCACAGGAAGGTCATATTTTTCAAATAATGTACATTACAAATCTAGGTAATAGTGATAAAGGCATTAAATTGTCATTCTTTTTAAAATGCAGATCTTTTTCTGGATCATTAAGTAAGCAAGTCAGGGGATCACTAGGAAGCCAGCATTTTGCTATAAGGTGAAACTCTTTAATAATTTCCTATTAAAACCATCTAATTCCTGAAAACAAACACCTGATATGCAAATACGTTCTCCACAATCCCTCCAACAGACCCCCTCCCTACTAACAAATATATGATGTTTTTTAACTGGAGTTAATTTTTTTTTTGCGCTACACAAATGGAAGATGTAGTGCCCCTCTTCTCATATAGAGATCCAGTCAACCATCTGGATTGTCTTATCAACCTCTTTTGCACTCAATTGTACATAGTTAAGAAATTCAATAATTTATTCCAAGTCATGGGTTAACTTCTCAAATGCAGCTAAAGGTCTAGGCCAGAGCTCCCTTGTATGCAAAATTCACATATAAAACTGACCTGTAAATCCTGAAAATATGGGATGTTTATATTACATATCTCTTGGCAGGATTTTAAACCAGAACCCAGGAGCAGCTCTCTGAATTCAGTAATCTCAGCCCTTACTCACAACAGCAGTCACTTAATGAAAGCACCCAAGGGAGATGGCCTTGGTGACAGGAACTTTAAAAAAAATGTCCAAAGCTGCTGAAGTGACCTGGATGAAAGGGTAAATTTATTTTTTTTAGCTCAATAATTACTGGGAATACCTATATTTGTGCTACAGTCTTATTCAAGTTTTACCCAGTGCTTGCAAGGTCTGTGAACCCAAGTAATCACATCTTTTAATTGTGCTGCATAATAAGACAAATTATGCACAAGTTAATCACTGCACTTCGTAGGTTTATACAAAATTTTACAACTCGCCCATTGTCTTTTGTTTCTATAGGAATTTTAATAGCACATCCTCCCATGGTTTGTAATGTCATGTTGGGACTATCAATCAGCATGCAATGAAACAAAAATAATAATGCTGGGAGGACATTTATCTTTATGGAGGTTACCCTGTCTAGCCAAGAAACCTCATTTGTTTTGTTCCTCATCTTATTTTATTCACCACTGTATGGAATTGACTTGAAGATTTTTTTTGTTTCTCTGCAATACTTATTCTTAAATATTTTAAAGATTCCTTTACCCATTTAAACGTATGTAGCTCAAAAGTTTGTTTTGATCCTTTTGGCAATATGAATGCCTAAAATGTCAGGTTTAGATCGACTTATTTTGAAGCCAGATGCCAGTGTCTGTTGTATAATTTCTAATGAAGTTTCTGGATCCTGCAGATGCAACAGGACACTATTGATATGCAAAGCTATTTGTGTGTTCTAATTCAGAAGGTGTTTAACCAAGTGCAGTTTTACATATGTTGCAGATGGTTCCATTTGCAAACTAACAGTCTTATACTCCCAGACAAATTAAAAGGTGGGGATTGATGGCCATTAACCAAAGCAGATGCTTGAGCCATTATGCCCCTTTAAAATCGACTTCCCAAATCAAATGTCACCCAAATTTGTATTCCCAGTGCTCAATTTGTAATGAAAGAGGTACCAGGGCTCGAACAATTAGGTTCTGAGACTCAAGCAGTTTTACTTTTACTTTCATAATTGATACAGCAAGCCCAGAGGTGCCCTGGCTATGAACCGTCAAGCTTACAGGTACTGTGCTCAGTGCTGGTGTTTCCCCACTCCAGCCCATCAAAAGCTTTCTCAGCATTCAAAGAAAGCAGCCTGGTGAGGGTGAACATATTGGGCAAGATGATACTAAATCTGTTTGTTAGCAAATAATTATAAATGTTTGCATCCACATAAACTGAAGAAATAGGTGTGTATGATGTACAATTGGGAAGATCTTTTTCTTTAGGAATGACCACAGTTATTGTCTCTTCCTCTGAATCTGAAATCTCATTCCTCTACAATGTACCATTAAACAATTCACTTAAATAAGGACCAAAGTTTGTTTTAGAGCTCTGTAAATTTCCCCCGAAAACCTATTGGGTCCTGGAGCTTTGCTGGATTTTAAATTCTTAATTATAACTCGAACTTCGTCTGCAGCAATTTCTCTATCAAGTGCTCCCACCTCAGGCTCTGAGAACTCAGGTACTTTCACACTTCTAAGTATCTATCAGTTAAAGATTTGGGTGTTCTGTAAATATTTCAGAGGCCTTTTTGATACTAGTTACTAAATCTTTCTTTTTATTTCTTATCAGAGGGAAGGCTGAATTATCCTATTTCTTTAACATTATTGCTAAAAGCCTCTCTGGTTTATTTTTGTCTTTATAATATTTTTCTTTGTTTAATACAACTGCTTGTTTGCTCAGCCTTAACTGTGTTCTCTAAGGGATGAGGTTACTAAATCTGGGAAAATTTGTATGGACTGATTGAGAATCAACAGTGGTTAAGCGCTCTCTCTCTCTCATTGCTCTTGTACTTTATCCTCATCTTAATAGAAGTGTAGACCAACAATCCAATCTGTTGGAATTGGAGCCTGGGGAGTAATGCTAATTGCTCAATTATTCCTGTTTTCAGAACTGATATTCTTCCATCAATCTCCTATGGCAAAAGATGTAATAAAATGGAAGTCTGTAACTCTTTCTTTATCTCCTTATTAATCTTTGTTATTTCTAACAGCAGGTCTTTCAGGTCAGCCTCAGTGACTGGTGATTCTCTACTCATAGGTAGGGCTCTATCAAATTCACGGTCCATTTTGGTCAATTTCACAGCCATAGGACTTTTAAATGGTAGATTTCATTATTTCAGATATTTAAATCTAAAATTTTATGCTGTTGTTGTAGGGGTCCTGACTCAAAGTGGAATTGTATGGGGTTTGCGGAGTTATTGTATGGGGATGCAGTATTGCTACCCTTACTTCTGCACAGCTGCTGGTAACAGCATTGACTTCAGAGCTCGGCAGCTGGAGAAGCAAACTCGGAAGGAATCAAGCAGCAGTATGGATGGCATGGTATGGTGTTGCCACCCTTACTTCTATGCTGCTGCCTGCAGAGCTGGGCCCTTAGTCAGCAGCTGCCATACAGGCCGCCCAGCTCTGAAAGCAGCAGAGCAACAATAAGGGCACCATGGGCGTGGTATTGCCACCTTTACTTCTGCACTGCTGATAGAGGGGTGCTACCTTCAGAGCTGGGCACCCAGCCAACATTTCAACCACTGCTCTCCAATTGTTCAGCTTTGAAGGCAGTGTAGAATAAAAGGTGGCAATACTGTGATCCTCCTAAAGTAACTTTGTGACCTCCCTGCAACTCCCTTTTGGGTCAGGACTCCCAATTTGAGAAATGCTGGGAAATCTGTATAATATGGGGTAAAAATGCACAAAAGACCAGATTTCATGGGAGTACACTAGATTTCATGGTCCGTGATACATTTTGCATGTTTGTGAATTTGATAAGGCCCAACTCATAGTCTGTTTACAGGAGTGGAAGTTACTCTCTCTTGTGGCTATGCCTTTACTTAGGGAAGGAACGGAGGGTGTGCAACAGATTTTTTGTGTTGGACAATTTTTTCTTTATTTCTCAGACATGGAAATCTTCCTCTGCTTTCTTCCATTCCCAGTATGCCATGCTTCCTCTCCTACCCAGAGCACTTGTAATTACAATTGTATTTTTTTTTATCCTGGTGCACTCACCCACCTGTTGCATTATATCATTATAGGATAATGAGGATCCAGCTCAACATCTGAGCTTGGAGTTTCATTTTTAATGTTCTGCTGGGTGATGGCACTGGATTCTATTGCTGGTTTTTATCCCCCCCCCCCTTCCCTCCCCATCTATGCTCTGGGACTGGGTTCAGTCAGCTGTCTAGTCATCTTGTTTTCTTTTCGAACTGTCTGCAAAGGTAGTTGTTCACATTTATACTACAAACTTTTGGAGTCAGTTTGGCTTTGTTCTTTGGATCTTGCTAAATTTCTTTTATTCCCCATTTATTGCAGATAGCTGGCTTAAGATATCATTTTATTTGTTGGGTTAGCCACACTTCATATGGCCTCATTTTTACACTTGTGTATCTCCAGTAACTTCCATGGAGTCACTGCTGATTCTCACTGGTGTGAAAGCAGAAGCAAGTTATAAGTCCATAACATTCAAACATGGGTACTGAAAGTAGGTAGACTGAGAACCCACAACTCCCATTAGCCACAGTAGTGCAGTGCTGCTCAACAGCTTTCACAATCACACCTTGCATAGGCATCCACTTTTGAATAATGTGGTTTAAATAGTTAGTCAGAAAGGGTTAGGCATACTTCCAGAAGATTCTTTCCTCCAATTTTCACATTAAAATGGATTATGTAGATTCTAAAAATAACCTCCAATATTGCAGCCTCTGAGCTAAGCATGTACAATGAAAACATACCACAGGAATATCAAATCAAGTAGAATTTTTAGAACAGTGTTTCTTAAACTTTTTAAGACCGAGCAACACCAAACCAATATTTTTTTTTATGAGGAACACCAAAGCTGTTTTGTTGACCGCCCTTCCTTCTCCCCCCCCCCCCCCCCCCAAAAAAAAGGTCAGGGGGAAAGTTATTGAGCAAAAAAAAGGTCACCTGCCCCTTTAAGGGTGGCCATTTTGAACTCTGTTGTTCTCCACGGCACACGGGTGTGCCACAGAACACAGTTTAAGAAACAATGTTTTAGAAATTCAGTCAAACCATTAAGAAACTTTGGCACTGGGACTTATCTAACATATTCCTTCCTACTGCTTAAGCTCTGGGGCATGTTCACATACCTGGCACTAAAAAACAAATAACTGACCTAACTGTACTACAAAAATTCAATATCTGTGACTGACATTGATGCTACACAGATTGGAGAGCAGACCACAACATCAGCTTCTTTCTCATTCTGTATTAATAGTAGCCCAATGTCTGTGAGTCTGTAACACTGAAATGCTGGCTGTTCCCCTCTGGGCGGCACTGTTGCTGAAATGCTGGCTGTTCCCTCTGGGCGGCCCGTGCTGCATGGGAAGTGCAGGGCCCAAACGGCCGCTTGCTCCCCCGCGGCGGCCCAGCTGAGCAGCGCAGAAGTCAGTCAAGCGCCACGGCGGGAGGAGGAGGGGTGGGGTGGGGCGGTGACATACATGCCCAGGGGGTGGGGCCTGGCCATGTACGTCACCGCCCCGCCCCTCTTCGCCTCCCGCTGTGGAGCTCGGCTGACTTCTGTGCCACTCAGCTGGGCTGCCACGGGGAAGCCCAAACGGCCACTTGCTCCCCCACAGCGGCCCAGCTGAGCGGTGCAGAAGTCAGCCGAGTGCCACGGCAGGAGGCGAAGGGGGGCAGGGCAGTGACGTGCGGTGTGACAGCGGCTCCAGGCCCCGCCCCCTGGCCGTGAACGTCACTGCCCCCCTTCACCTCCCGCTGTGGTGCTCGGCTGACTTCTGCACCGCTCAGCCAGGCCGACGCATGGGAGCAAGTGGCGCAAGCGACCGTTTGGGCTCCACGGTCCCCCGAGTGAGAGGCAGGAGGGGGAGGAGAAGAGAAAGAGAGAGACAGAGAGAGAGTCAGGATGCGGAGGAGAGCTGAGAGAGAGAGAGGAGGGGGAGGCAGTAGGAGGAGGAGAGAGAGAGACGGAGCGAGAGACCGGAGGCTCAGGAGAGAAGACCGATGTGGATGAGAGACCTGAAAATCCCATCTTATGGTGGGCTAATTGGCTAGTTCTGTATTATAATAGCTAATTCCAATGTGGAATAACCTGGAGAGAAAACCTTATACTCTGAACATTTCTTCTAAAGTACAATTTTCATATACCTTGCTATCTAGTTATGTTTCTCCATACACGAGCAAAATAGATGCTTTCAGATTGAACAAGCTTGCCTTTATTAAGAACAAAACAAGAATAAAAGTAGTCTCTATGAAACCACAGTGTGACACTCCTCTGACAGACCACAAAATGGCAGTTGTCTCAGAGTAAGGAGGATGCATCTCTCCCTTTTTAAAGAAGCAGAACACATGAAATGAGTCAGTCCAGCAGAATGTATAGACAAAAACTACTTGGTGATTATGATTCCTGTATCTCCTTACTCACTGTGTTGGCAGGTGCTGTAGCTCAAGGATTTGGTCCAAAATAAAGATGGGTGATTATATACAACTTTACTATGTTTATGTATGTAGTGATTGTTTACAATAAGCTATTTCTTATTTATGCCGAACTCTTTCTTTTGCTCGGAGGATGATTCAGAACTTCCCTTATGTTAGAATCATATATTTATCTGCACTGGAAACCCCTCCATACACATACTTCTTCTAAATGAGGAAGTAGCACTTATACATGGCAACATAGATTTATGTAACATGCTTCATTACTCTATGGCAAATGAAAGAGTTAATGTGGTCTCATGTCCGTGTCTAGTCCTAGAAGGTAGAAAAAGGTTTTTCCACCCATCTCTAGTATTGAATTTCCTCTGTTGCTATAGGTAAATCCTTTAACTTGTGTGCCTCAATCTTCTTACCTAGGTAGCAAAGGTACCTCACAGGGATGTTGAGGATTACTTAATGTCTGAAAGTACCCTGAAGAGGGAGACATACTCTATAAGCAGATATATTTTCAATCATTCTTCTATACTAGCCAATTAGCCCGTCATAAGACGGGATTTTCAGATCTTCTCTCCTGAGCGCTCTTGCTCCGTCTCTCTCTCTCTCTCTCCTCCTACTGCCTACCCCCTCTCTCTCAGCTCTCCCCCACCTCCTGCCTCTCTCTCCGTCTCTTTCTTTCTCTTCTCCCCCTCCTGCCTCTCACTCTCCCTTTCTCTTCTCCTCCTCCTCCTGCCTCTCTCTCCCCTCCGTCTCTCCCCGCCTCCCTTCCTCTTCCCCTTCCCTCCTGCGGTGACGCTTGGCTGAGTGCTGCCTGCTCAGCTGGGCTGCCGTGAGGGAGGGGGCCGGGGCCATGTACGTCACTGCCCTCCCTTCCCCTTCCACCACGGGGGAGCCCAAATGGCCCCTTGCACTGCTGGCTCCCCCAGCGGCCCGGCTGAGGGGCGCAGCACTCAGCTGAGTGCCACAGTGGGAAGGGAAGGGGGCCGGTGACGTACACGGCCCGGCCCCCTGGCCGTGTACGTCAGTGCCCTGCCCCTTTCCCCTCCCTCCGTGGCGGCTCGGCTGAGTGTTGTGCACTCAGCTGGGCCGCCGCAGGGGAGGAGGGGCGGGGCAGTGACGTACACGGTGATGTACACGGGCCTGCGGTGGCCCGGCTGAGGGATGCACCACTCAGCTCCACAGCGGGAGGAGGAAGGGGGGGCGGTGACATACACAGCCCCGCCCCCTGGCCGTGTACGTCAGTGCCCCGCTCCCCTTCCCGTCCCACCGGGACTCAGCTGAGCGGCGCAGCAGGGGAGCAAGCACCGTATTTGCACCGTCTGTCTGGTAGAAAAATTCAGAAAATACCGGACATGTGCAATGTCTGGTATTTTGTGAATTTCCAGCTGGGCGCCGGAGGGAAGCCTGGCGGGGCCGGGGGAGCAACTGGGAGGCGGAGCGCGATTGGCTTTGGGAGCCCCGTGGTCATGCTCAAAAGCCAGGAGGCGAGGGGCGGGGGCCGGGACTCCCAGACACCCCTCTCCCCCCCGCCCTGCTTTTGCATGGGACCAGAGGCTCCCAGTGCCAGTCGTGGCCCGTCTCCCAGCTGGGAGCCTCTGGTTGCGAGCAGAAGCCGGGCGGGGGGAGTGGCAAGTAAAGGGAGTGCCTGCCGGGGGTGTGGCCGGAAGGACTCTGGCTGCGGCCAGTGGCTGCACCCCCCCCGCCAGGTCTGCTTCCCGCCCCTTTCCTCTGTCCCCCCCTCCTCCCATCCAGCCCCACAGCCCCCGATCCCCCCCCAGCTCTGCTTCCCACCCCTCTTCCTGCTGGCCAGCCCCATGGCCCCGGACAACCCCACCAGTGCTGCTTCCCACCCCTTCCTCCGGGCCCCCATCCTCCCCTCCAGCCCCACAGCCCCCGATCCTTCCCCCAGCTCTGCTTCCTGCCCCTCTTCCAGCCAGCCCTGCCCCCTTCCCCTCCCTCCGTGGCACGCTCAGCTGGGAGTGCTCAGCCGGGCCCTGGCAGGGGAGCAAGTGGTGGCAAGCCCGGGGCCCAACTGAGCGGCGCTCCCACTGGGGCCCAGCTGAGCAGCGCAGCGCTCAGCCGAGCCGCCATGGAGGGAGGGGAAGGGGGCCGGGGCGCTGATGTACATGGCCAGGGGACGTGGCCGTGTACGTCAGCATTACAGATGCACAGACAATGGGCTACTATATATATGATAATGCGCAGTTCTAAAAATGACACAAAGTAGATATTCAAGACTCAAGGCTGCCATGTGAACAAAACCCAGAATATTGATCTAATCTCACTGTAATCCTTTGGTCAAAGCAATATGAATTACTTTCACAGGTCTGGCTGTAAGTGTGACACAGACAAATTTAGCTCTGAGTTTATAGTCTTTGTTTTCCTCCTGGTTCTGTAGGGATAGAAATTTGCACCTAACACTGAAGAAGAGTATTTATAGCTTTCAGACTGACGTGACCAATGTTAGCATTGACAGTTTCCTACCTTCTGAATGTAACAGCATAATAAGTAAGCTTCTTTCCAGTTTGCAGGCAGCTCCCAGAGTAGAAAAGGTACTCTACAGTTTCTTTTTTAATCTGGTGAAATGCATGTAGTGCTATTTAACAGAGTGTAGTCTTGCACTCCAGGGACAGATGTGTTGCTCACTGAGAAAATAATGAACATCACAGGAAAGAATGAGTAATTTTCCATGCATTCTCTCTTCATTGTCTCTTGCCTATAAATATAACTGCAGATTCCATATCTGGTGATGGTTGACTCTGTTGGCTGGAAACCATTTTTAAACCCAAATATGTCACAATACCAAGTCCCTGTATTGTAAGCCAAAAGTGAGGTCAGGAGAGAGTCTACTACTTGTCCTCCAATTAATGGAACAGTCTGCATAAATCAAAGCATCTATAAAGATATCCTAACCTGTGGGAGGACAGTGGGATCCAAGTACATAATGGGTTGGAAAACTTTTACATTTGGCTTAAAATAAGGCTATGTACGAGTTCTCTTGGAAGCTGGTGAGAAAACAGCCAGAGGCCTAATCATCCTCGCGAATTACTTAAACTTACGGCAGGTCTTCAAGGTAAAGATAGACGTCATTACTCATCCACTTTGGGTGCTCCAGTGCCATTTCCAAAGTATAAAGAGAAGGAAACACTTCAAGAGGGAGAACAGGATATTAAAGAAGCACCAAAGAGAAATACCTCACAGCCTGATCCTCACCAACAAAGAGTAGCTCTTCATGTTCTATTCTTATGCTTCTGTCATGAAAATGCTAGTTTTTAACAACAGGCTGTTGATATCTGATTTCTGTTTGCTGGCATTCTGATTTCTAGTGAAGTCTTGTCTATGGCACTGAAACATGGAGCTGCAATTGGTGCTTATTTGTTATCCTTCTTGATTGGCTCACCAGAGAGGCCATGAATTGAATGGGTGATATCCTGTAGGTCAGCCTTGCAACATATTGGTGGGAATGGAGAAAATTGGCATAACTCATGCTCTAATCATTCTATGGATAAAATATAAGGATTCATATTTGTTAATCCGATACCTTTGCCTAGCTTCAGATTTACTCTCTTTTTAACTTCAAAGTTAACAGCCATACATTTTATTAATGGGCTTCAGCCTGATCTCAGTTAATGAAAAAACAGATGCTATTTGATGGTGCAGAATCAAATAAAATAATTGTTTTTCTTAAGTCTTGTCCTAGTTGTAGGACTTATGGAGGTCTCTTGGTAATATGTTACAAGTAACTGGTGATGTACCTTTCATCAGCTTCCTGCATTCCTTTCCTGCTGCCAGGGATTCATAGTAACAGCTTTTGAAGTGAGATAAAGTAAAGGGAAAAACTAATCACAGCCACAAGCTTGATGTTTCTGTCTTCTGGTTCCTTGATATTTGGCTTTTGAATTCCTCATGAAATAAACAGAAAATGTCTTGTTTAGGCACCATTTTTGCTATTAATCATTCTTTGGAAGCTCATCAGTGAATTGACTCATAATTTTAAGTGTGTTTTTATATGCCAGACTATAAAAGTGTATTGCCAGAGGAAGAAAAGTAAGCAAACAAAAGCAAATAAACATTAGATTATGACTCAATTTTTCTAATGTGTTCTCTGATATTCTGTATGTACACGATATCGTATGAAATACTAAAAAAACAAGCACCTGGCCTGTAATAATGACTGAGAGGACAAGATATTTATAAAGGACTGTTTGTTGTTATTTATATACCCTGCTGTGATTTAGCTACCCACAATTGTTGTTTTAAGCTTATGTTTCTATGGCTATAGCATATGTTTGTAATGCAGGGTGCTGTAGGAGTACAAGCCATGAAAATGCAGCTACACTACTTAACAAAATCTTATGCTTTGGGATTAGGAGGATGGTTATCTTTGGAGAAATGGGTATATTGCCATGTTCAACGGAGTCCTCTTCAGAAGGCAACTTGTGTTAGTTCACACTGCAGAAGGCACTGCACTACAGCAGGATTATTTCTCCTAGACTACACTAAACCTTCTTTCAGAAACAGAGGCTGTCACTTTTCTTACCAGTGTTAATCCCTGTTTTGTTATAAATTTTGCTCCTTTCCAAGTGGCACTGAAATTAGTTAGCCTCTTTCTAGACATAGAAGGAGATTCAGAGTGGAACTGGAATAAAACGTTTCTTAGGAGAATTCTGCAAATAGGAACATGTTTGGGGAGTAAGGTCTGGTAGAGAGCAACTCCTGGCAGTCTGTAAGTTTTTTTTTTTTTTTTTAACATAAAGCAAGATCCAGTAATGAGCAGATGGAACAGTATCATAATGGCAAGGTATATATAGGGAGCAGGTGGCCAAGAAAGTAGGAAAATTTAATGCCAGTTTGTCAGCATATGTGCAAGGCAGCTGTTGCTTCACTTACGACATTTTACTGTATATGGAGTACTGCAGTACTATGCATTGGAGGATTATAATAAACTACAGAGAGTCATCGCTAGATTGGAATTGGGCTATGCCTTAGATATATAGCAGTAAAGCTGGAGGGCAGGCACCTTTTGTGTGTCTGTGTTGATCCAGGGGACTGGATCATACACCTGAATAGCTTGGCAGAGTAAGAGTGGCCCAACAGTGGGAGAGTTGCAGAGAAGCTCTCAGAAGGGAAGGATCCTGAGTAGTTCCAGAGTCACCAGAATTCTGGGTAGTCCATCCCCCAGTCCAGCAGAAGCACTTCTGGGAACAGTTGGGGGAATCCAGTGATATGCTTTAACTGCAGCAGGCCTGGGCTTATTAGGCGAGAATGCCCAATAATGGAATGTGTTTTCCCTGGCCTGTGGCAGCCAGCCCTGTGGCCTGGGGTTCATGCCAAATGATGTTGGGACTCAGCTGTATGTGGTACCAGTCAGACTGGGAGAGACAGTGGAAGGATGGCTTGTGAACTCAGAGCGCAAATCCTTGTCCGGGAAGACAGTGTGATAGTAACGAAGATGGACCAGCATCTCTTGGGTATATCTTGTCCATGTGGTGAGGCACATGTCTATCCCACAGTTGAATTGGGGGTCCAAGGCTAGAGAGCTTGCCTATGTATTGGTCAGGATCTGGGATCATGGGGAGAGATTGGCTCAGTTTCCCATCCCTGAGGTGGAGGAGGGTAGAATGACAGCCTGTAGGAGAGGAAACCCATAGCTGATTGGAAAAGAAGAAAGGAAGTGGAGGCAGCTTGAGTAGAAATGGCAGCGTGCAGTCAAGAGGAAGTCCTTGACTGTCTTCAGAACTTATAAGATCAACTGACAAAGCACCGACAGGAGCTAATGGGTGTAAGCCCTTCTGACAGAATAGCATCAATCAGTTGATGATACTGGAACAAGAAATAGCTACGTTAGGATAGGGGCAGAGGGTGGAAATGTCCTTGGGCAGGGTAGGGGGCCAGTCGGAAGAGAAGCTATTGGCAGAGACAGATGAGGGTACAGTGGGGACCCATATAGAATCTCATCTCAGCCTCAGCCTGCTGATAAAGGCCAAAGGTATAAACAGTGGCCCTTGGCAGGGGGAGAGACAGAGGCCATTGCTTCTCTAATTCAGCAAAGAAAAGGAGCAGCTGGCTGTGGAATATCAGGCCACTTAAGAAGAGAGAGAACTTGAGGGAGTATTAGAGTCTGTGTGTGCAGCAGCCTTGAAGCCCTGTAGAAAAAGATAAAGTCTTGCTGGATTGCAAGGTGTTAAGGACTGTGGAGAACTTGGGGAATACTGATATTTACAAATATAAATGTTTGAACTTTTTCTTTTTTGGGTTGGCGGTGAGAGTGGTACAGAAAGGGCCAAAAAAAAAAAATCTTTGAAAGGGGCAGGCTTTGTTTGTTTGGGTTATTTTGGTTGTTGGTGGTTTATTTAAAATAAAGAAAAAAACAAATGATGTAATAGGGTGGCTTCCCCACTGTAAATGAAGCAGATCTCATTAGCCTATAACATATTATGTTCTCGCAGGGTGTGTCTACACTGCAGCGTTTTTCCAGAAAAACAATACTTGCATCCACACTGCTATTGAGTTCTTTCGACAGAAAGTTGAAAGAACCAAGGGTTTTTTTCTATGGCGTTAAACCTCATTCTATGAGGAAGAAGCATTTTTCTGAAAAAACTTTTTCAGAAAAAGACGTGTGGATGCAGAAGAGGGAGTTATTTCGAAAGAAGAGCCTCCAGGAAAAAACACAGGTGTCCTGGTGGCCACTCGGTCCAAAGTAATCACAACTCTATAGTTCCTGTCTCCTGCCAGCTCTTAAAGCTGCAGGCACCTGGGACAAGCCTTGTGGCAGGAAGCTGGCCCTGGGAGCTGCATCTCACTGCGTGGCTCTTCCTGCCACAGTACTCAGGACCAATGGCCCAGCCTCAAGCCCCTTGAGACCACCCTGGCCCTCACAGGGAGCACCACCAGGACTTCCAGGACCCAGCCAGGGGTAGCAAACGGCATGCACTGTCTTGGTCTGGAGCAGAGAGCTTGAGCCTCTTGGAGCTGTGGGGGGAGGAGGACGCCTTGCAGGATCTTCACTCCCGGTGACAAAATGCGGACATTTATGGCTGGTGTCCGAGGCTCTGGCCACGAGGAAACACCACCTCCAGACCTTGGACCAAGTTAGGAGCAAGCTCAAAGATCTCTGGCAGGGGCCAGGGAGTGCAGCTTTCGCTCTGGGGCAGGGCCCCACTACTGCCTCTACTACCAGGAACTCCACCAAATCCTGGGGCGGGTGGTGCAGCCCCTTCCCCACCTGTAGTGGTGGACTCGGGGCTAGAGAGGCCAGTCGTCACCCCCCTGGAGCTCCCTGGGCAGGAGGAGGAGGAGTACAAGGAGGATGAGCTGCAGGAGGAGGAGGAGGAGACAGCCTGCACCGTCACTCTGACCCTCGAGCCAGTACCTCAGGGCCCGGACACCTTCCAGGCATCCTCTAAGGGCCGGGAAGGATCATCAGGTGAGTGCTCTCAGTTTCTCACACACACAGGGTGGGGGAGGCAGGCACAGAGGGGATGGTATGCGATCATCACTCGGCCTGCTTGGTCTGCACATCGCACTGCACTCTGTGTATGTGGAAGTACATGCAGCACCAGTCTGCGCCATGTGGCCTCAGGAGGCAGCCCTGGAGCACCCCTGCTCACAGGCTCCCGCTTACAGGCTCACACACACGTCTGACCTCTAGAGGGACGGGGGAACCCCCTCCCACCACCAGCCACCGCTGGAAGCAGGCTAGGCACAAGAGCACACGTATGACCCCGCACAGATCGAGGAGTGCCGCACACAGCATACGGGCATGCCTGTTCGCGTGAAGCATCACATGCTCCCACAGACAGCGCTGCCAGGCGCAGGTATGTGTGCAGGCCCCACGGAAGCCCAGGCTGCTACAGGCCCCTCTCCCGCCCATAGGATCCCAGTGTGGCTGGACACTTCCCTTACCTGCTTCCCATGGGATTGGGGGAGGGAAGGAAAGTGGGAAACACAGCAGGGCCCACTGTGCAGGCTACACATGGCCCTGCTCCCGGGACCTCCCTGTCCTCTGGCCTGAAGACTGTTGCTCACAGCTCACAGGGGAGGGCACGGCCCCAGGGACAGTGTCTGCATGGATGACTGACCACCTCTCCCTATTTATTCTCCACAGCCAGACCAGCCATCACTGAGGGGCGATCCATGCCATTGGAGGCAGCCACCTGACCCCGGGGGAGCTGCAAGTGCAGGAGGGTCCACAAGAAACTCACAAGGGAGCACGTGGCCATCCTGCACGACATGCAGCAAACCCTGATCCAGAAGGTCCAGGATGACGCTGAGTGGTGGAACTGCATGTGGGACCAGCTTGTGCAGCAGGGTGAAAACATGTGTGCCACCATCTGGGAAGTGATGGCACACCTGGCTCCTGTCCCCGCTCCTCCTCCCCGTGTTATGCCTATACCTCCACCCCCTGCCTCCCTGCCATATCTGACCCCACTCCAGCCTCACTTCCTGTCCATCCCCCTGTTGTCCAAGGCCCCTCCCACACCCAAGGTCGCCAAGGTCCCCGGACGCAAGGCGGCACTTCCAGAGGCACCATGCCACTCCCAGCTCTGAGCCCCCCTCTTCTGTCCCCCATCCAGGTTCTCAGCTGGGGAAAAGCCTTGCTTTGTGACAGAAGAAAAGACAGATAGGTCTGCAAAGTATTGTGGTATTTTGTGTGTTTGTTTGCAGGTTCAGTTAGTATTTGTATGTATCCCCATACTTCTGTATACCACACTGAACGTCTGGGAGCTCTCACATAATTTGTCTGACTTATTTGATGTGAATTATACTTGAAGTATGAAAATAATCCCCCACTCTGTCATCCATGCACCAGGGCTGAATTTAGCTTTTTGTAATCTGGTTGCTTTTGCAAAAAGGCATTCTCCTCTCTGTACAAATATAAAAACAAAATATATTAACAAAAATACAGAGGAAAAGCAAAGCTGTGATGCAGAAATAGTTCTTTGCTTGTTCTCAATAAATATGCAAAGCAAGGCTCTAGAACAGTTTGCTTTGTGATACTGAATGCAAGAGAGTTTGTGTCTTTGCCCAAGAACTCCTCCTAAACAGTAAGAGCTAGGACCTCCAAATTCAGTATACAGGTTCCTCTTATAACTTAAAACAATGTGAAGGTTTGGTTGTGCCAGGAAAATGGGATGTGCCTGGAATGGGACTGCTTCCCATAACCTAGAGAAAACAGACAGAATTACCAGGCAGCTGAAAGGGGCTGGAAGGAGGCACTTTTTAGAGAGGGCAGGTAGGTTCACCTCATTCAATTTGTGATCCACTATAACCCTGAAATCCTTTTGAGTAGTAATATTGCCTAGCCAGTTAATCCCCATTTGTAGTGGTGCATTTGTTTTCCTCACTTCCTAAATGTAGTACCTTGCATTTATCTTTATTGAATTTCATCTTGCAGATTTCAAGCCAATTCTCAAATTTGTCAAGGCATTCTAAATTTTAAATCTGTCCTCCAAGTATACAAATTTTATAAACTTACTGTCCACTCTATTATCGAAGTCATAACTGAAAACATTTACTAGAACTAGAACCAGAACATATCCCACCTCAATTTAACAGCAAAGAAATGAGTACAATCTTTCAACCTTTTTTGCATTCGATTTACATTAATTTAATCTAGACCATGTTTCCTTAGCTTCATTTGAGAACACTGTGGTACTATATCAAAAAAATGAAGGGAGATCATCTACAGCTTCCTTGGTATCTGCTAGGCCAGTTTGTCTGCCAAAGAAGGAAATTAAGCTAGTTTGGTATGATTTGTTTGACAAATCCACACTGGTTATTACTTGTAAATCCTTGTGTCTCCTCTAGGAGTTTATACATTGATGGCAAAAATTGTTGATAAATCTCTGCCTGTCTTAAGACTGTGGCTACTTGTGAGAATACCTTAGGTTTTAGCATGAATATTTGCAGAGCAGGAGTAATTTCATGCAATTCTCCTAAAAATGTTACAGTGAAGAAAAGGAAGTGCTTTTAGCAACAAGCTTTCCATTTTGACATTTAATACCCTGTTGTCCTATCTTTATGCCTTAGTATGCATTAACTAGATACACCTCAGTTGTTTAACTGCTTGCTTATATTTTCATTTGGGAAGTGAAGTTTTTAATTAATCTTGTCAATACTAAGGTGACCAAACAGCAAGTGTGAAAAGTCAAGACTGAAGGTGTGGGGTAATAGGCAATGAATTCATACAAAGCCCCTCATGCTCTCACTGCAACATATACTATCCATAACTTCCATTGTGCCTCTGGGCCTGCCTATAGCAACACTGTGGAGAATTTCACTCCCATCCAATGTTTTTCTTCATTATCACTTAACTCCAGGAAAATTTTGGAAGTGCTGCCACTACCTTTTTCCAGTTTCATGCCAGGTTTTTACCCAGGTTAAAAGGCCCCCGAGGCTTCATCTGCCTCACTTTTAGCAGCGAATTAGTGTACATGTGACACCATGTTGTAAGAATGGGACACAGTACTTATGCTAAGGGTGCTGTGAGAGCATGATTTTTATTTTTTGGAGACAGTAACATGAAATAGGTCAGGCTTCTGCTATAATTCACTCCACTCCCCCAGCCTCTCACCAGGGTGGAATGCCTGGTCCAATGGCCGCCTTCACCGGGAGGTGATTTTTCCAGCTATGTCCCATCCCTTCTCTACCAAGCCATGACATCATGGAGGCACAGGCCCAGTCCCACAGCAGTCTTCTCCATTGCACTTACAAACAGGATTCTTATGCCCCCAGAAAACAAGTTTTTAATGTGTTTTTTCCTCCTCCTTGTTCCCTCACTCTACCCTCTGCAATTTAAGGCTCACCCGGAGAGTAACCAGAGCTCTTTTCCTTCAAAGTTCTTTTATGAGGAGCTGAATCAGTGTCTTTGAATTCTGTGGTGACACATGGAAGTTTCTTGCTTTTATAGCGCATGCTGAGTTGTGTAGAGAGCAGCCTCACAAGAGAGTATTGAATCAATCAGCATTTTCTTTGCTTCCATATATAAAATTCAGAGAAGGCATCTTATCTTTCCCCCATGTCTGGTCCACTTCATGTAGCACATAGTATTTATAATACAACCGTCCTTTTAAAATGTTTGCTGAGTTAATAGGGTGGCTCAACAAGTGGATGTTCCAGACTGTTGTTGGGCTTTTTGAGTCAGGTCTGCTCCGATTCATGGATTGTGACACGTCTGATATTTATTGGGGGAAGCCAAAGAATACTGAATTATAGTTCCTTATGTGCTCAGCACATACTATAAGCCCTGTATCATAGCCACTGAAGTTAATAAAGCTGATTTCCATGGCTTAAAAACTTTATTTTATGAAAATGATAATGAATCTAGAGCAGTGGGAAAAGTTGTCAATAACACAATAGACAAGGTGGTCACAAGCAAAGCCAGTGACCCTGTGTGTTTAGTACTGCTGTTCTGCAGGTCTTCTAAAGGCATATTAGGTAACAGAGTAGAAACAGGAAAAAAGAGAAGGAGCAGAGGCAGACTTAATATTCTAAACACTGGTGCAAAAACTGCAGGAAGTAGGTAGGTAGAGCAGTAGATGTCTGGATAAAGGGTTGATGTAGATACACCTTGATAGATGGGATTAGGGGATATGTTTCAAAGATGGGTAGAAGCTTCCTAGAAAAAAGGAATTAATTCAGCTGGCCAATGTGAATCAGGCAGCTTATCACTCCAAGCTGCCTGGTCTCAGCAGGGGGAGATCACTGGGAGAACAAGAGTCAGGCTCTCTTGTGATAATTGGGGCCTTGCAGTCTTTCTTTAATTGTCAGCCTCACCAGCGGGAAGTGGGTAAAGTTTCATGAATTGTCACAGTGGCTTATAATATAAAATTCTCTGAGAAAAGATGTAAGAAGGAGATAGGCAGGATCAGTTTAAAGAAAGAGGTTCTATTAATACTACCCAAGGACTGTGCTAAGATTATGACTTGTAAATAAGAGCAGTAGAGGATCAGAAATCAATGGAGCAAAACTGGGACTTTGAAATTAGGCCTAATTAGTAGACAAAATTAGGATGGACTATTTCACCCATCACCCCTTTGAGGGGCCTTTAAAAAGAGACTTGGGGGAGAAAAAGCATTTCGACCCTTCTTGTGGCCATGGCAAAAGGATTTTTATCATGACACCCAGACTTTGACACACAGGCCCACTGAACAGGGGTGGGGTAAAGGCGGCAACTGCCCTGGAGCCTGGTGATTCAAAAGTGCCTGAGACTCCCAGCTGCTGCTGCTACTACTGCCACAGCCAGAGCCCTGGGCTCTTGCAGTTGTCACTGTGGCCCCAAGGGGAGTGCTCTGGGTGGCACTGAAGGGCTGGCAGGGGGAGGCTGCCTTCCAGGAGCATGGAGCTGCCCCTTTTCCCCAGGGGCTCGGCAATTCTGTCAGCCTCCCTGTTGACAAACCAGTAGGGATGCATGACCATCACCACTGCACCAGCAAGGAGCCCAGCCTAGTACCGGTTAGATCCTTTTTTATTTTTCCCTCCTTGAGTGTCCTTTTCTATCCCTCACTATCTTCGTCCTGTCCAATCTCTCTCTCTCCGCCTAAACCTGAAATCAGCTACACAACACAGCATCAACGTGATGAAATGAGAGTGCCCAGCTCTACTCATGCAAGAAAGACTAGTGAAGGAGATGGTTGGTCTGGCCTGGTCTGGTTCAAATGTTGCCCCGACAGGGGAGGCAAGCCAGGGTCCAGACCAGGGGTGAGCAGTAATTTTTGCAGGGGAACCACTTAATGAATTTTGGTACCTGGTCATGGGCTGGTTCCACCCCTAGAAGGGGTGGGGCCTGGAGTAGAAGGGTGTGGGGCTGGGGACTAGCCTCCCCCCTGTGATGGGGCATCGGCCCCACACTGACCCTTTAAGGCTTAAAACCCAGCCCTGGGAGAGGGCTGGAGCTGTGGAGCCAGCAGCTGTGGCCAGTATGAGCCAATTAGGGCCCAGCTGAGGGCAATATAAATAAAGGCTCCTCCTTGCTCCAGCAGTGGCACAAGAGGGACCTAGGTGCCAGGAAGCTAGAGGCTTCCAGACTTAGAGCAGGAGAAAGGCAGGCAGGCAGGCAGGCAGGCAGGCAGGCAGGCAGGCAGAGCTGGGTGGGCAAGTTCTGGCCAGGCAAGCTCCCATGCTGCAGGGCATGAAGCAAGGCCTGAGGTTACTAAGGCTGCAGAGAGGCAGCCAGAGAGTGGGCAATGGTGGCAGCTCCACACCCCCTTTCCAATGATGAGTGGCCATTTCAGACAGTCCCTGAGGCAGGGGCTAGATGAACCCTGGAAGTAGGGTCACTGAGGCAAGGTGGGAAAAGGGAATTGGGGATTCCCAGAGGGGGAGGACCCCTGAGTGTGGGGGCACTGTGGTAGAGCAGTACCCAGGTGGGAGGACACCACAGTCTGGGAGGGACATAGATCCTAATACACAGATGTGGAGGAAAACAGGTAACAACAGGTGTGACACCAGCCAGAAGGGGGCGCTCCAAGGCTGAAAAGCTAATTCCCAGTGTCCATCAGGAGGCACCTGTGCTGGTGAGGCCCACTGTGTTACACCCCCTCAGAATTGTCTGGGGCCAGAGGCTTTGAATTGAAAACACAGCAAAGGGCTCACAGCTCAGCTGCTACCGCATTGTCTGGCAGCCTCCCTGGCTGGCTGCAGTTATTTAAAGGGCTCACAGCTTCAGTCCCTGCTGGGGTAGCACTGCGACTGGGAGAGTGAGCCATTTATAGAGGATCTTGGTGCCTGAGCCACCTCCTGGAAATTCAGTGGCATGGGCAGCAGGATATAAATAGAAAGCAGACAGATGCAGTCCGCAGGCTGGATCAAAGTGTAGGCAGGCTGGATACGGTCCTCGGGCTGCATCTTGTCCAGCTTTGGTCCAGACCATCCACTACTGTGGCTGACCCATCAGCCCAAAGCACCTGTCTGTGATTCATTAGCCACCTTGGATTCTGAGGACATCCAAAATAGCCACATTTCCCTCATCTTTTGCTACCCTGTCTCTTTTCTAATTTCTGTCCTTGTCATTTGTCAAAAGCAGGAAAGTGACTATCATTCTCAACTCAAAATTAAGCAATCGAACTAACACCCACCAAGGAGGACTGCTTGACAGAATAATAGACTTTAACCAATATTCCCTCTCTTCAAAAAGACACTTTGATAGGTTTTGATTAAGTTTGAAACAGAATGATTATGTAAAACAATTTCAATTCTTTTTGCCTTGTTTGGTTCTTCATATTTTGTCTGTTTCGATCAATATACTTCTAACCTTTTTGCATGAGTTTCCTGGTGCGTTTGCCACATTACCAAGTGGGTTGAGTTCTCGGTACTCAGAGCCTTGAATCTCATTTCAAACTGTTAGTATTGTTCAGTAACACTTGACTGTGTAAATCCACTTATTCCATTGAAATTAAAACAATAGTTCCCTGTTCTGAGTTCAAGGACCCAGTGTTGGTGTTGCCTGGAGCAGCTTAGAGCTACAATTGCAGAGATATCTCTGCTAAGGCCCAGCCAGGTGAATGGTCAGTGTGGATGGAATCTTCTGAGATTTTAGCAGAATTGGGGGGCTTTCACAAGAAGGGCAAAAGGCATATATACTTACCCTACCTTCTCAGTGCTCTGGTACATCAAACCTCTCAGTGCACCAAGGGTACCATGAATCAGAAGCAAGTGCTGATGTCAGTTCGGATGCTAAGTCCTGTAAGTGCTAGCCATAGGGTAGTCTCAGTATCTGCTAGGAAGCTGGCTGAAGTGAGAGAGTATTTTATTAGGTTTAACAAGCAGGCAAGAGGTTGCAAATACCCTATGTGCAGTGGCGTAAATAGTTACAACTCAGAGTAAAGGAATTTCTGTTTAGGCTCATTTGGGGCAATCTTCTACCAGGTTAGGGCTCTCTTCCTGCCAAGTGCCATGAGTGCATTCTTCAGTAGCACCCATAAGTGTATGTGAGTATAACAGGGGTGCAGGGCTGAACCCATCCCTGGTCCTTAATCAGACCTGAACAATAGAATTCTGGAGGATATAGTCCAGAGGGAATGAACCATTTGATGATGGGCCGTGGCAGCGATGCCTCCTGGGAAGGAGTGTTAGGGAATATGATGAGCAGCCTTCCTTCAGAATGCAAGGGGACCAAGGGTAAGAAAGAGATGGGAATCTCCATCAGGGCAGCTAGGAAGCTGTCTGGGAAAGCACTGTAACAAAAGTCCTGAAAGAGGCCTGGAAGGGCCATGAGTGGGGAAAAGGGAGTGAAGGAAGAGGCTTTGGACATGGGAGAATAGAAGGACTGAAAGAGAATCTAGTGGTGGCTTCCTGAGGAGGTAGAAAGATACCTCATTTCACCAGCTGCATCAACAAAGGAAAGCTAAGGAAGATGCTATGGGAAAGGAATGGCGAACTTTTTTTACCTGGAAAGGGAAAATTATCATTAGCATCTGTGACGGCGCGTTGGGGTTTCCCCATCTCCTGCACCCCCGTAGTGGCACGAACAGACTCCGCCAGCCAGTAGGATTGAGGGAGTTTATTGCTTCTCCAAGATACAGCACAGCACAGATGCAATCTGGTTTCAGGAACTGGGGCTAGGAGGCCTCAGGGCCCCCCCCTTGAGATGGGGGGTGGCTGGGCCCTACAATCCCAGCCCCCTCCCTAGCCCCTTCTCCCCTGCTTCCCAGACACAAACTAAACCCTCTTCCAGCCCTGCCCCCTGCCAGGGGTTGGCCCCCGCCTTCCTCCCTTTGTCTCTCCCTGGGAAGCAACCTGTCGGACAGGTTGTGAGACCCTTGCATAGTGACTCATCCGCTGTCCTGTTGAGCCGTGCTACAAATAGCCACCAGTGGAGCTCACCCACTGCCCAAGCCGAGCAACCAGCAAGGCACCACCATACCACACTGGGTTATAGAGCAGACAGCACGCCCCCACTATGTCACAGCTGTCCCCCCTCCGAGAGCGAACTGAGCAGGGTCACTCTGCTTGTGGCCCGGGGAAGTTCGGGTCCCCTGCCCAAGAAAGCCGCAGCGGGGACATTGGCGCTTCCCTTGACACGGAGAAATCCGCCTCCCATGGGTCAGATCTCCCAGGGGAGGTGCACTGAGCATCCTTCCCCCCGCTCTGAGCTGAGGTTTGCCTGATGGCCCCTGCCTCTGGGGCAGCCTGCCCTTCCCCCACCTCCAGCCAGTTAACCCTGGGAAATCCCAGGGCTTGGTGCCTGGTGTACTGAGCCCTCTTGTGGCCTTTTTGCCCACAGCGATGGCAAGTTAGGTCCTGCAGGCCCTTTTGGGCCAGCTCTGCCCTGGTCCTGGCTGGTTCTCTGGGTCGCAGATGACTGGTCCTTGTCTCTTGGGCTCGCCTCGTAGGTGATTCTCTCTGTTGCTCAGCCGAGAACCGGTCTCTGTGCGATTCCCTCTCTCGTCGCGATTCCCGTTCACACCCAAACCGTCTCTCCGTGAACTCATCCGCCAGTCTCCCGGCCTCCTGGGGGTTCTCTGGTCTTCGGTCCTTGAGCCACAGCCTCAGGCTGGGTGTGCACGCTTCATAGAACTGCTCCATTATGATCAGCTTAAACAGGTCCTCTGCGGTCTGGGCTCCGACCCCGGACACACACTTGTGGCAGTATTGCGCCAGGTGGGAGGCCATATCCACATAGGTCTCCTGTGGCCCCTTCTGCACCCCCCAGAACTTCTTCCTGTACGTCTCTGGGGTCAGCCCAAACTTGTGCAGTAGGGCCTCCTTGACCCGTTTATAATCACCTGGCTGTAGGTCCTCCAGCTGATTGAGCACCCCGGCAGCCTCCTGGTTCAGCACGGGGATGAGCTCTCGCAGCCAGTCAGCTGGGGGGACCCGTTGCAGTTCACAGGCCCTCTCAAAGGAGCTGAGGAACCCGTCTATGTCGCCCACGTCCTTCAATTGGGCTACCACGAGCTTCTCCAAGCGTCTGGCCGCTCTGAGCCCTTGGGGCCCCTCCCCACTCAGCGCAGCTGGGGCCCTACCGCTTCTCCGCTCTGCCATGGCCAGCTCATGCTGTTGCTGCCTCTCTCGATCCTGTACTTCCAGTTCCTTCATCCGCAGCTTGATCTGCAGCCGCTGGAGCTCTGTTGGGCTGGACCCTACCCTGGACGAACTGCGGCTGGCAGGGCTTCCCTGGGAAGCTGTCCCATCTCCCCAGTGGGCTTCAGTTCTCCGCCCCCTCTGGGAGCCTTAGACCCTCCCGGGGGGCAGTCTGGCTGCTCCCCACTGGGAAAAGGTCCCAGCCCCGTGGCTGGTCATTCTCTTCCAGCTGGGCCTTGGTCGCTTTTCCCACGGGTAGGCCCCTCTCTCTGCACAGCCTCACCAGGTCTGCCTTCAGGAGTCGGGTGTTGGCCATCTTTCTGCCGGTCCCCACGGTGCAGACTCACTGGTCTAGTGCTGTAGCGCCCCACGATTCCCAGGTACCGCTTCTCTCTGCCTCCAGCATGCCTGGCTCTAAGGCCCTTGCTTCTACTGCACTTTGACACTCACTGCTGGAAGCTCCATCCATGGGGTGCTGTGCATCCCACTTCTGACACCAGTGTGACAGCGCGTTGGCGTTTCCCCGTCTCCTGCACCCCCGTAGTGGCACGAACAGACTCCGCCAGCCAGTAGGATTGAGGGAGTTTATTGCTTCTCCAAGATACAGCACAGCACAAATGCAATCTGGTTATAGGAACTGGGGCTAGGAGGCCTCAGGGCCCCCCCTTTGAGATGGGGGGTGGCTGGGCCCTACAATCCCAGCCCCCTCCCTAGCCCCTTCTCCCCTGCTTCCCAGACACAAACTAAACCCTCTTCCAGCCCTGCCCCCTGCCAGGGGTTGGACCCCGCCTTCCTCCCTTTGTCTCTCCCTGGGAGGCAACCTGTTGGACAGGTTGTGAGACCCTTGCCTAGTGACTCATCCGCTGTCCCGTTTGGGCCGTGCTACAAATAGCTGCCAGTGGAGGTCACCCACTGCCAAAGCCCAGCAACCAGCAAGGCACCACCATACCACACTGGGTTATAGAGCAGACAGCACGCCCCCACTACGTCACAGCATCTCTCAGCTCTTTATGAACATGGGCGAAAGTTGTGGCTGGGGGAGAGACAAGAATCTGTTTTTGTATTTGGATATTTTTGTTTACTCGGGAAGGGAAGTAAATCGGCGTGGTCAAATACTGGTCTGCAGGCCCGATCCGGTCTGCCAGGGTTATCTCCTGGTGGACTATATTTACCTGCAGGGCTGCAGGTACTGGCAATCACAGCTCCTATTGGCTGCAGATTGCCATTTCCAACCAATGGGAGATGCAGGAAGTGGTGTCCCAGTCTGCACCACTTCCCACTGCTCCCATTGGCTGGGAATAGCAATCCACAGTCAATGGGAGCTACAATTTCTGATAGCTGTGTAGGTGTATGTAGTGGTGGCGGCCTGCCAGGGGCTAACCCTGGTGAACTGCTGCTGTTTTATTGCCCACTCCTGGAGCAGATGGTGTATGTGGAAAGCTATAGCATGTCACATTTCTCAAAGAAGAAAACTGAGGCATGGTCCTGCCCTGTTGGAAAAGTAAGAACCTGCTACCTTAATGATTACAACATACATGTTAATAGTTTTGGGAACTGATATTTAATTAGGGGCTTCTTTGAGTCTTATAGCAGCCTTGATTTTATATGATTGGATCTGCCTGTGTGTAAACTAGTACCCCTCCCATCTTATTTTTATTTAATTTAAACAGTATGGCTGAGCATGCTACATTACCACATACTATTTGCAAACAATATCTAAGGAGCTATGAAATGGAGCCTGGTTTCATACATAAGCTCAGTTCTATTGGCTTCAGTAGAACTGTGTGGGTAGGTGAATGTAGAACATGACTCTATGGATGAAATCCTGACCCTCTTGAAGTTTATGTTCGAGTTGTCAGTGAAGCATTGACTTAAATGAGTGAAAGTATAGGGTGATATTTGGTCTAACCACTTTTACACCTGAACAGGGTTGTCAATATGACTCTTCCATTGTGTTTTCTTGAGTGCCTAGGTCAACTGAACCCCAGTCTTGGGTAGGGCCTTTGGGCACTACTGGAATAGAAATTAGAAACAACCAGTGCTTTTTTGTGATGGTACTGCCCGGTACACAGTACCGGCACCTCTAGTCAGAGCTCAACAACTTTTCCCCTGGAGTACCAGCACTTTTTTTTTTTTTTTTTTTATTAAACAAAAAAAGCACTGGAAACAACCAAATGTCACGTACTATTGTTTTAAAAAATGAGATGCACAAATTAGAACACATCTCTTGACTTTGCTTTACCTTTGTGTATTTCTAAATTATTTTTGGTAAATTAAAATTGAAGCCATAAACCTATCTGGTTTTATAGTGCTGTATGAAGAAAAAGACCTTCAACTTTTGAGACCGATTTTACTTATTAACTATACAAACTTTCCATTCCCACATTGGTACTCGTTATTTGCTGATTCAAATTTTTCCCCTGGAAAAATTGGCTTTAATCTCCTAAGAGAACACTGTGTAGAAAGGGCATCTATCTTTTAACACATGTTCCAGATGCTTGCATGGAGTCCAGTGGGGACAAAATTAAATGAAACAGAATGAACAATGAATCAAGCATTGCTCTGTCTGTGATTCAGGGCTGTTAATCTCCTAAAAATCATCCTTTTCTGAAATGGCTGTCCCAACCGGACTATCTGTGATAGCCCTTGTAATCTTCCCTGCATGAACCCTATCTAATCCTGAGATTGCGATGCAAGTAGTAGATTGCTTATCATAACATGTATATACCAGGAATATGGTTTTACAGAAATGCTCTTGGCTTCTCTCAGAGTGCCATATATACTTCATATTTGTGTTTTATCAATGGTTTGGTATAGGGTAGGCCTATTACATGATTTTTTTTTTTCCTGCTATGAGTTTAAGGATTATAGAGGTGCTGGTTTGACTCCAGGATTAAAGACAGAAGTGAAAAAAGACTTGAGCTGCCTGTTAACCTTTGCTTTAGAGATTTCCAGCATGTTCATTCTTCTGTCTCCTCCCTCCATTGTCCCCACACATTCATTTCCAGGTTCCAGCAGCAACCAAAAGCAGAAATACTGAAACAGACAGAAAATGGTAGTTCCCATCTAGTTGAAAGTGAGAAATACCTGACATTACACCAAAAACTTTCTTCTTGGGAGGCTTCCAGCCCAGGTTTTCCCGCTCAGAAGGTTCAGCTAGGCCAGATAAACTTATAAAAATGTGATTCTCTATAATCTCATCAAAACTTCATGTTATAATTCTTTTACATGTGTCAATCCTGTTGGAAGTGTAGCCTGAGTATTATCAGATCCATCCCTAAGTGGTACAAAAGAAACTGTGGAGTCCATTTTGTTTAACTTTAGTTTGGCCCTGAAATAAAAAAAGTGCCGAGTGTCCACCCTGGTGAATACAGGATTCATAATCAGGCCCTTAACCTTTATCACTCTGAGACACAACGGCAAATCTAAATTAAAAAATGAACATATTGGCTAAATTTGTCCTAGCTAGAACTCTACTGTTGGCGATGGATCAGATTTAGGAATGAGATTATCCTGTGGTATTTTGTTCCTTTAATTTTCTTTCACAAAGGGCCAGCTGGTCTAAACCAGCATAGATCCATGTGTTCCAACAGAGAGATGCTTACTCACACCAGTTTCAGATTTGACCCTTTGGCCTATTTTATTTCTTTGAACAGTCAGAGTCATATGTTCTGGCAAGCAATACCTGAAACCTAATTTAAGAACTCCATGGTAATGATAAAATAATGCAATTGATTTTTTCTACACAGCTGTATTTAATGGTGGCACCTCTTAATAGAACAATAATCCTCAAGAAATAAACTGATGAAAATGAAGTCTGTTTATTTTTTGTATGGGTTTGTTGGTTTTGTTTTATTGGTCTCCATAAAAACAGGCATTCATTGCAGAGGATATTTTTGTGCATTATTGTCTCTGATTCAGACCCTGCCATTCCAGTCCCTCTGAACACCTTATATTATCTCATCTGAAAGACAGCATTACATTTTGCCTTTGCACAATGCTTGTTTGTATTTGTGTCCACTCATTAAGGTAGCTCAGTTTTTGGCTGTGCTCTCTCAGACACCTTGAGGTTTTATATTCAGAGTTGCTGAGCATCCACTAGAGCAGTTGAAGACAGTGAGAGCCCAGGACCTCTAAAATCAGGCTACAGTTGTCCACCTGGGCACCCAGAAATAGAGAACACTTTTGAAAACACAGGTCCTAATCTGCATTTTAGTCAGTCTCTTTCTCTCTCACCTATCCATTCCAAAGGCTACTCTTCTGAGTAATACAGAAAGTAACAAAAATATATAATATCATGAGCTTTAATGGGCAAAAAAAGTTCATGATGATAATATATCTATATAGATGTTAGTCTTTAAGGTGGCAAAGAATTACTTGTTCTTTTTTAAGTTACAGACTAACATGGCTACCTCTCTGAGACTGAGTACTACAGGTTGAACCTCTCTAGTCTGGCAGCCTTGGAACCTGACCGGTGCCAGACCAGAGAATTTGCCAGAGCATGGGAGGTCAATATTGTCTAACAGCATTACCAACACTCCACTGCTTACTGGGCTCATATAAAACATTTAGGGGTAAACTAGAGCTAAATAACAGTACAGAACACTGAGAGCCAGGACTGGTGGCTGTAAACATACTTTATGGGACCACAGGAAACTTGACCACACTCATGATAAGTGGACATCCAGCTAACTAAAATCATGCCAGACCATGGATGTTACCAAACTGGAGGAATTCAACCTGTGTTCTTAGCTCTTCTACTGACTTGCTATGTGACCCTGGGCAAATGTCTTTATGTTTCTGTGACAACTAAAATACCTGTTAGCTCTTTGTGAATTTGGACTAAAGTGTTTGCATAAGCAACTTTTTCTAACATGAACTTTAATACTTTTGAGATTTCCTCATCACAAGTTTGTGATGGCAAGTGTGTATTTAAAATATGATTTAATGATGAATAAAATATAACTGTATATGTAGCAGTTTATAGCACAAAGGTTCTTTGCTAGAATAATTTCAATAAATACATCTGATTTTACATTTCAGTAATGGAACAAAAAAGCTTTACCTAAACCGTTTCTCTGCTTCATTACTATTTTATAGTCAATTTCAGTGTAGCATTATCAAATTTAGATTTTATGTATAATTTATTTTATAGATATTTTCTTAACATTAATTGCAATTTGTATTCAATTTTCCAGCACTGAAGTGGGTTTGTTCTATGCTTCCATGTAATGCATCTGCATTATGTATATTTTTAAAATAACTTTTTCCCTGTGGTGATGGTAATAGACTGGACACTATTTTCCTATTTATGTGCTTTGTTAAGGCTGGTTTATCACATGCTTTGGTTTTTCTGTGATGTTTCACTTACTTGGTGTTGTCCTTTGTGCAAAAGTTGTGTGTGCTAGAAGCTAGGGTTAATAGGGTTTTAAATTTTATTCAGGTTTCATTCCTGTAAGCAAAGCAAGAAGGGAATATTTAGTCCATTACAAGTGACGAAGTGAAAAACGTAAAATAAATGAACCCAAACTCAATACCAAACCAGGAGGTCTTATTATGAATACAAAGTCAAAATATGATTCTTGAGGTTTAACCAAAATGAAACATGGTGTCTGTGTTCTCCCATTTCTATTAATAAAATATAAAGTATACTTTTGGATTACCGTAAATTGATGCATTCACGCTAAAGTCATTGCACAACTGTTAGTCATTGCATTGAGTTGGTATATTAACATCTAACGTGATAGATTCATTAAACAGGCAGACCACTCATTTCATAAACTTACTATAAGAGAGCAATTAGACTGAAATATTTTCTATTTCTTTGCTGTCATCATCTAAGATGCCAGTAAGCACGATTCTGGGAATGAATGCAATAAGATTTTCCTTTTTCCAAAAAATTCTGTGGATAAGGAAATGGAGTGTCTAGATGGCAAAATTGACACACAGGAAAAGGAGGTTGGGGAGGAAAAACATGGCTAGAGGCACAATTTTTTGATTTTATATGTCAGTAATGGAACAAACAAGCTTTATTACCTAAAATTATATATTTGATTTCTCCTTTCTAGTGGAATTTTGGCCTTTTTCATGGAATAGATTTGAAATTTTAATTTCAAGATAATATGGAAACAAGTACATTAGAGACAATGGTACCTTGATATAAATCTGGCATAAATCCACTGAAATCAGTTGGGGGTACAATGATGTAAAAGAGATGTAGGCAAGAATAGATTTTGAACCACCTGTCTGGTTCTTATGATGTATCTGCTAGATGGATTTTTCAATACATGTTTTAAATCATAAATAGTATCACAGTTGCAGGCAGTGTTCCTTCTAAGCAGCAGGGCTGCACAGCTTCACAGGTGATTAATCAGCCCCGCCCAGTCAGTCAGCTCCCTGCTCAGAATACTGAGCCTCTGACTGATCCCTGCTGATTAATCACCTGTGAAGCTGTACTGCTGCTTAGAGGGAAGATTGCTAGCAGGATCCTTTTTCTTAGATGAAAAACTTCATCCTTGGTCAAAACTGAAATACTTCTACACAGCTGTCCGCACAGCGGACAAGGCCAGAGCTAAACAAGGCCTAGACTGAAATAAAAGTGTGGGAAACACTAAATAGACAAAGTCTTTAATACTGCAGTCAGACACAAGCTAAAATCATGATTGCTTGAGAGAGGTTCTGGAGAAATCTGCCTTTGATTTGTTGTTCAAGTAAGGAGAGAAAACACCACCAACCAATATGGGGCCAGATCTTCAGCTATTGTAAAACAACATAGCTTTGACGTCAACAGAGTTACATTGGAAAAACAACCAGGAGTCCTGGGGCAGCTTTAAGATCAAGAAATGTATTTGGGCATAAGCTTTCATGGACTGGAGCCTATTTTGTCAGATGCATCCAGTCCATGAATGCTTATGCCCAAATTCATTTGTTAGTCTGTAAAATGCCACAGGATTCCTCATTGTTTTTGCTGAACCAGCTTAAGATGGCTACCCCTCTGAAAACAGTTACACCAGCTTACACTTTGCCTCACTAACATTTGGCACTCTTTGAGAGATTTTACTGGTTAAAAGAACCAAGCTTTCAAAACCTACATATGTATTCTAAACATCCAGGCTGCAAGATGGGAAGTGCATTGTATAATATGCCCTTTTCCTTGACATTGCCCATTGAGATTTTTTATGGCACTGGTTTATCACAATCAGTAGCACATCAAGTGTTATTTTATGCAAATACTCACAGCTGTGCAAAATGCATGTTCTCAACAGCAGCCAGCAGCATTACCTCTGCCTCCTCCACCTCCAGACCGAGACCATGTTAGCGAATTAAAAGAATGAGAGAAATGTAAAACATTGGCTCTTTCAGCAATCCAGATAGAAAAGCATTCTGCTGGAAAAGCTAAGGGTCTAATGATTATGCTGCATTCTCAATATAAGGGAATAATGGAGGAGTACACAGACCTAGGAACGCTCACTTAAGAAGCTGAACAGGTTCTGATGATAGTAATATGGCACATGTCTCAGGGCTCTATGGGTATGGTTACATTGCAATAGCAGCCCAGAGCTAGTTGAAGTCCAGTTAGCAGACCCTGGGTTTGTTAACCTAGGGCTGGAGCATCTATACTCATTTGTGACCCCAGGTTAGGATTTGTTGAGCCTGAGATCTCAACCTAGGGCTCCAGTATCTAACACTGCATTATATGGGCCAAAGTCCAGCTACCCATATCCCAGCATTCACGGTATCCTCCCTAAACATGCCTGTTTTAGCCCTTTGTGGTTCAGTGTGGAAAAATCTCACTGCCCACCAAACTTGACTATCCAGTGGACAAAAAAAGTTGGCCTTTGAGATTGTTGGATATTTTTCACAGACTCCCACAGCACAGCTTCTGTGAGACTGCATCTGCACTGCAAAGGAATACAGAGGGAATCCTAGGTCCTGGGTTGACTCAGGCTCAGACCCTCAACCTCTATGGGTCCTAAGAGCCTGGGTAATCACAGTGTGTGTGTAGACAGAAGCAGGGTTAGGTTTGAGACTGGGGTTGAATCCTACGCTTTACATTTAAGCATAGACATAATCTGACAACCAGCCTTTACTTAGAAAGGTTACAGTTAAATGAAATGGCAAAAGGTGGTTTTCTGCATTTGCAGCCTCATTTTTCAATTCCAGTCATCATGTCTGAACTATATAGTAAGTGTGAAATGAGTGCTTCCCAGAATAGAGTTGTACACGTTTATATTTTACCTTATTAAAATGCACATGGTTTGTTTGTAACAAGCTTACTAAGTGATCCAGATCACTCAAAATCAATGACTTTTCCTCTTTCTTATCAACCATTTCCAGTTTGGTGTTATCTGTAATTATTTATCAGCAATTATTGGGCGGGGGGGACATGTTTCGGATTATTAATGAAAATGTTAAATAGTGTAGAACCAAACCCTGTGAAACCTCATGAGAAACATACCCTGCTTGATGATGAATCCATGTTTAACACTACATTTTGAGACCTTTCAGTTAGCCATCTTTTCATCCATTTAATACGTGATATGTTAATTTTATATTGTTCTAGTTTTTTAATCAAATTGTCATGCAATACAAAGTCGAGTATCTTACAGATATCTAAGGATATCACATCAACACTATTACCTTTATCAACCAAACTTATAATTTCATCAAAAATATGTTATTTGCAGAAATTATTTTCAAAAAACTCATGTTGATTGGCATTAATTATGTTATCTTCCTTTAATTCTTTATATATTGAGTCCTGTATTAGCTGCTCTGTAATCTTGTCTGAGATCAATTTCAGACTAACAGACTTATAATTACCTGGGTCATCCCATTTACCCTTTTAAAATATTGACATTCCAACTATGGCACATATTCTCCAGTCATGGAGAATTCCCCAGAGCAACCAGAAAATTGTTCCAGTGGTTAATTGCTCTCTTTATTAAAAATTAGCTTTCTTCAAGTCTTCTGGATAAAAGCTTCCAGCTAGAGCTCAACCATCACATCCAACTTTTTAATGGTACAAATATTTTTAAAGCGATTATTTGGTTACATGGAAATGTTTCTTGATGATTCTTGCATAAATACAACACTAGAAGATTTACTTGTTGCTTGGGTCCTTAACTAAAATAAGTTTTGTTTTTCTTCATTTTCATTTAAATCATTGTTCTGGGGTAGGGGTGGGGATGGGGCTGAAGGATGCAGGGTTCAGTATGCAGATTGCCCCAGGAGAGAAGACGACCCAGCCCCCTCTTACCACAGCAGCTTGGGGTCAGGTAAGAATAGGGTTGCCAGGTGTTCGGTTTTGAACTGGACAGTCCAGTATTTGAGCTTTCTGTTTGGTAAACACATTGAGAAACTATAAATGAGAAAATATAAATGTCTGGTATTTTCTAAATAAGATGTAATATAGATTGTGATGTAACGTCAAGTGTGTCTGGTATTTTTGTTGAAACCATCTGGCAACCCAAGGTAAGAAGTGACTGTCCATGGCTGGTGCAGCTGCAGTAGGCATAACCAGGAGAAGGGTGCATGTCCCCCAGCTGAGGGATAGATAGACACGTAGACAAACAGACACACAAACATACAAATTCTCTGTAACATATAGTAGATAGCTGCCACTTTCTGCACCCCTATCCCCTGCTGGGCTGATGGAGTTATAGCTGTCCCAGTCTCCATCTCTGGCCCCTTGCTGCTCCCCTGTGGTCATGCTATAGCAGGGCTACTCAACTTTGGAAGCCCCGGAGGCCACAATGATACTCACAGCACATGCCAAAGGCTGTAACTTAAGTGTGGTTGCAAATATATATGCAAATAGCTTGTTTCACACTGATGGGCATGAATACAAAGGTTAAGGCACGACTACACAACACACAGGCCACATTTAAGTCAGTTCTGCTGATATTAATAAAATGCAATATATACCTGATTTCCACCTATATGACAGCACTTTTACTGACCAATGACAGTGCAGGAATTTCACTACTAAAACATATAACAACAGAAGATCATTATATTGACTACTTTTTGGTTTTGGCTCTCGCCCATGGGTCGCATGTTGAGCCCCGTGTAAACCCAAATCACACCACGGGCTGCAAACAAACAGGCCACGTGCCAAGTATTGAGTAACCCTGTGCTACAGTATAACTGTCTCTCCTACCAGACCTCTTCCTTTCCATTTTAGGAGAAACAATCCAATTCTAGGAACATTTCTTAAATTTATAGTAAGATATATTCACTAGAAGCATAATGTACCTCAGTCTGTCTGTCCATTGAGAGTCCATTTGTTCAAGAACTCCTTCTAAACAGTAAAAGCTAGGACCATCAATGTTGATAAGCAGTTTCCTCTTATCATAACTCAAAACAGGATAGGTTGTAGATTGTTGATAACGCGTTGGAGGGGTTTAAGTTGTGGGCTGTAGATGATGACAAATGGAATTCTTTTGTTTTCTCTTTTGGGCCTGTCTTGAAGTAGTTCATGTCTGGGTACTCTTTTGGTTCTATCGATCTGTTTTTTCACTTCTCTGGGTGGGTATTTCAATTTTATGAATGCTCTATATAGATCCTGTAGGTGTTTGTCTCTGTCTGTGAGAAAGTAAAATGCGAGACTTGCTGCCTTTCAGCACCATGAACTAGTTTGTTGTAAAAAAGCAGAAAAGGCCAGTTCTGTGAATTGTGCAGTAATAGAATCATTTTAAGCACCATATATCATGTCCTGGTGGAAAAAATATGGCTTTGGAAAAAAAAAAAGTCCTATGCATGATCTCAGGGGGTTTGGTGTCTAAATTCTAACATCAGTTCTAACAAGCACATAAACTTGTCTATCCCAAAGATCACTAACACAAGCCCCAAAATAATTGCAAAATATAATTAGCATGTGACTCCATTGATGTCGTAGGGTGATACTCACTTGTGCATTGTATCTACCAGTAAATTGCAAACTGCTCAGTACCAGGCATGTGTTTGGAGTTTCTGGACTGACATAGTGTGCTAGGAATACTTATTATTGCTTATTCATATGGGGGAGGGTTAAAAAGTGTCCCTAAATTTGAAGCACATCATCTGTGTTTAAAATGGTTGGCAATGGCAAAGGAACCTCTTTAGATTTCTTGTATAAATGCCCACTCGGTAGTACTAAGTAGCTGCACAACAATAAACATAGAGCATCAGCCTCAAAGAACCAAAAGCACACAAGCACAAATTCATCACTTGAGTGAAATAAATACCAAACCCAGTCTCTCAACCTTCTTCTTTCTAGAACTCCAGTCTTAACTGAATACCCAGAAGTCAGCAAAGTTGTGTTATTTCAGGCTGACGGTGTGCAGTGAGTTCCAAAGTTCAGGGCCACTCTTCCTTAACTTCCTCCCATTTAAACCAAGAATGATCCAGAATGAGTCCTCTAGAATTATTGCAGCGATAGTGAGTATTTCACAGGGGGAGAGAAGTTTTCTCAAGTAGACATGTCCCAAGCTACTTGGGGTTTGGTAGGTCAAATCCAACACTTCAATTTCTGCCTGGAAACAAGCAAATGAAGAACATGGAGCACTGCTGAACTATTCAGATCAATAAGGGACTGAACCCTGCAAATAGGCATATAGTTAACTTTATTCTTGTGCATAGTCACAGTCTTTTGTGGCCTAATTTAGAGTGCACTGCAGTGATCTAAACTTTTCAGATGTACCGTATTGCTCTCTTCTGTGTGGGTTTTTTTAACAAAGTGAATCACTTTCTCCAGAGTTTTTAAAATTTAAACTTTATTAGTCCAGATCCTGTATTGTTTGCAGCAGAAATTAACTTTGAGCTGAGATTTGAAAGAGGGGATATTGATGGCTTGATGCAAAGGTTTCAGGAGAGTGCTCCAGGCATTAGAGGTAGCATGAAAGGATGACTGAGTTAATCAGGAAGGTTTGCAAGTAAAAAAAAAAAAAAGTCTGATAATTGAAGCACGTCAGTGGGCTCTCATTCTAATTCTCCCCTTAACATAATTTTCTCTGTGACTGAAGACACATCTTTAAAATGGGGATGACAATACTATACAGGTATTTTTCTGAGGATTAACTAGTGTTTTTAAATTAATTTTGAGATCCTCCTAATGAGAAGTGGTGGTGATTTATTTGTGGTAGTTCTGTGCATGGAGGGATTGAACATTATAACTTACTAGGGGGAAAAAAACATATAAAGTAATGGAAAATTCAGAGCAAGTAACACATAACTTTAAGAATTACCTAAATAATGCTTCTGAGTAGTGCAAAATCAAGCTTATTATAACCAAATACAATATTTCACTATATAAATTATAGCGCTTGACCTTGATAAGCACTCCATAAAAGGCAGAGTAAAACAAGCATTTTACATGTAAATTGGTCTACTCTTTCAGAACCAGTGAATTGAAAACAGAGCTAAGAGATTTTCATCATAAAAGATTGCAGCTTGTAAAAGGATGTGATGAATAATGAATTTTCTATAGATCCTTTTTCTTCTTCACACTTCACTATTTTGACAGCATTTTGTTAAAGTTCATATAGTTCTTACTGTTCTATTTATCCATTCTAAGCTATTATGTTTATGCTGCTTTTTGACTGGATTTATTCAATAAAACAATTATTAGACTTCTTACATTTTAAATTGGTAAGATGTTGTGTTGTTGTCTGTTATAACCAAACAATATACTTGAGTCTTATGTTCAAGGTTATTTTAATAGTGGAAGCATGGCCATAGAAATTGAATCAGCTTTGTGTAATCATAGAATCATAGAATACTAAAATCATAGAATATTAAAATACTAGAACTTGAAGGGACCTCCAGAGGTCATCAAGTCTAGTTCCCCATCCTCACTACAGGACTAATCACCATCTAGATCATCCCTGACAGATGTCTCTCTAACCTGCTCTTAGATGCAGATTCTGTTCATGCTCAATAAACATAAAACAAATCCACAATGAAAATGAGGTATTGTTGAGTATTGTTGGCCTGAATCATGTTACAAATATACTTAAGCTGAACACACTCACCCATCATTTCCCAAAATTCTTCAAGTCATCCCCCCCCACCCCATGAAATCAATAAGCACCCCCTTTCAACTCTCCATGCATTGGTTTGTTTGGTTAGGTTTACTTTTTTTTAAAAGCCCATTCAAAATGAGCAGTCAACCACAGTAGCTTGTGTAGACCTTCCTAGTACAGTAAAACTCCAATAGTCCGTCACCCAATTGTCCGGCACTCCCGATAGTCGGGCATCAAAATGGCAAGCGCTCCTGATGGAACCGGGACAGAACCCGGAACCGCTCAGGTCAGCCGCTCTCACATGGGTTACAGCAGGGAGGGGAGGTGTTTGGCTCTGGGGAAGGGGAAGGGAGGGGGATTGGGTTACGCATGGTGTCCCAGCCAGCTCATTGAAAAGCCGGCCACTCAGCACACGGAGGGTGGTGAAGCACTGGAATGGGTTACCTAGGGAGATGGTAGAACCTCCATCCCTAGAGGTTTTTAAGTCGTGCCTTGACAAAGTCCTGGCTGGGATGATTTAGTTAGGGTTTGTCCTGCCTTGGACAGGAGGTTGGATTTGATGATCTCTTAAGGTCTCTTCCAACGTTATGATTCTAAACATAGTAGTTAGAAACTTCTTTCTGTGTTCATTTAAAAAAAAAAAAAACACCTTAGTACCCAATGGCTAGCTATTCTTTCACTCCTACTAAGGGAGAGCTCTGGGGGAAAACCTGCTTTTAGAGTTTTCTGATCTAAGCCTATAACTTGCCTTGTACCATTCTCAGTGAATACCAAATATAATGTGACCATCAAATCCAGAAGTTAAGTCAGAGAAATAAATAGATAGCAACGGGGATATTGGCATTCAGAAAATATTATAATGACAAGGGAAACATGCAGCTTTGATTTTTTTTTTCCACCAGTCAAATATAAATCCCAGGTCACTCCTGAGAAAAGTCTCATTCACTTTATTTTCTATTCCCAATGTGCATTTTAAACAACATTTCTTTTTGGTTCATTGCAGCCTCTGCTCTGCCCCTTTTTAATGTTATTTTCATATTTGAACAGTGCGCTTGTTTATGGCAGTGTTTCGCCAATAATGTCAACCTACCTCACATAAAGATGATCTATAACCAATCTGAGGTTATTTTTGACCACAAGGTACAGAGGGTTTGTCAAGGCAGTGCTGATAAATAAGGATGATCCTGTTACAAAGATTCTGGATCAAACTGTCACCTCAAATTTAATATGAAATAATGAACAGACTCTAGCAATAATACACTCCCATATGACAGCTGTGTTTATAGGAAGTCTGACTGTATGCCGGTGATAAGACTTATTCTAGTCTCACAGCAATTTGCATAGGATGTAAACAGTGACCCAGACTTAATGTTGGCACGGTTAAAATGTCTTGGATATGCAAAGCAATTTGCCAACAAAGGCTAATAGCCTCATTAATATACTTGCACTGTATCATCTTATTCAAGGCCCCATCATGAACTGCAGTAGTGTATTGCAAGTTTATTTTGTTAAGACAGAAAATTACCTCAAGTACTCTTATTGTGATATTTAAGTTTTTTTCAAAAACAAAAAAAATATGATTTCTGTGCATAAGAACTTTTTTGCAGACAAATCTTTTGCTGATAAATCTCTGGTTTGAAAACTTAGCTATGGTGCATTGGTTATGATTTGTTGTTTCATTACTACAACCATAAAAAAGTTGTGTTAAATACATGAACCTCAGCTTGATTCAGGACTTGGACCACTTTTTTACAATTCTTACCCTAAGTTTGATGCTTAAATAGGAACTGAATGCTATTGAAAATTTGGCCCCGATTATAAGAGTTGAACATCTGAATATCTGTCACAGGAGGGTGATCTATTCTTGCTTCTCTCTCAGAAGGAGAGCAGATTGGTGAACAAGTCTGGCCCTTTAGAAGTTGTAAGCTTTGAGATCATTTCAGAGTAAAAGATCTCAGTTACATGAAGTACCAGAAATTCCATTAGCCATGGGTAAGGTCTTGTCTACACATGGAGGTATGCAGGAACAGCTTTTCTTGAAGAACTCAGTGTGTGGATATACTTACTTTGGAACAAGACTGCCTTGTTCCTATTTAGCTTAGTGTACTTTGAAATTACCTTCTAGGACGTAAGCATGTGCTTATGACCATTCTTATTCAGGGCATGACTTAAATACATACTTAATTGCTTTTCTAAATTATGGTCATAATAACTTCAGACAAGATGACGCACAAAATTCCCATAATTCTTTCTCCTGAGAATAAACATACTGTTGTAAAATTGTGATTCAGCCCTGCTATAATTTTCTCTCAGAAAAATATCTGAATGGAAAACCAGCAAAGTTTCATTCATCACTCCTTATCATGTTAACCTAAGCAATTTTTGAGACTTTCATGAGGACAATTAATTTTGCTTTCTTGGGGCTTAATTAGAAAATGGTTTTAATCTTCTCTTCTTTTCCAGGGTGGGCATAATAGCTTAAACCTGCATACACCTCCCGAGTGTATGCAGGTTTAAGCTAAATACATATCTGCCTTTTGTAATTTTGATTGAATGTGGAGCCCAACAAATATACATGTTAATATCCTAGCAGAAGGAAAGTCTGGGTCTTTCTTAGATTTTTTTCCCTAAGTACAAACTCTTTAAAAGAATTGATGGATTAGATCCCTGTCCATGCTAAAATCCTGCACCACTAGATTTTATGGGCAAAGCTTTTGTGGGCAAAGCTTTCGTGGGCATCTGACCAAGTGGGTCTTTGCCCACGAAAGCTTATGCTCCAACACATCTGTTAGTCTATAAGGTGCCACAGGACTCCTTGTCGCTTTTGTATTTGAGGAGGTCAGTTATTTCTAATACTGTTTATTCTTAAGTATATTTATTTAGATGTCTTATTTGTTAAGAACAGAAAATGTGGAACATACCAGATTGTTTGAAAAGCAGAAAACCAGCGTGGCTTGAATATGCTGATGATGAATTGTTCCAGTTGTCGCCATTCCAATTCTGACAAGCTTCCATACTGAGACTGGTGTGTCTAGAACCTGTGTACAACCATTGTCATGAGGGCCCCTAAAGAAGCAGAATGGTGACTGAAGGCTTCTGAGGAGTTGTTCAATTAAAGTAGCTGAACAACAGAGGTTGAATCCCACATCTTGGGTGGGGGTGGGTGAATGAATAGGAGAATAAGTATCTCATAAGTGTAGCATTAAAGAAAAACGATTAGTGCCTCATAGCATATTATTCTGGGCCTGCTTTCCTTGGCAAGAGAATTTTGAAATATAATACTTATTCTGAAAAACTTCTATCCATTTTACTTCCAAAATAGAGCTCTGATATGATTTCATATCTTTTTCCTGCTAAAATTGGAAACACAGCATTGTTTCTAATACGCTAGTTTTAGTGCCATGTAGAAAGTCTATCAAATACAATTTTCTAGATTGAAGTTTTCCTAATGTGTTTACATTGAGTTCTGTTGGCTTACATATGACACATACTGCAGAACAGTCTCAGTGGAGTAATAAAGCTTTCACTCACCTGTTCCTACTGCATTATAAACAAATAGATAAATGGGAGCGTGGAGGAAGAGTTAACTTCATACTGCTGAGTATTAATGTTGCTGCCTCAGGAATTGCTGATTCAAATATATATGGAACTCTCACAGTATGTCAGCCGACGGTCAGGGCAGTGTGTGTGTGTGTGTTTCCGAGAAAAGGTTTAACGTCCGTGTCTTTACTGCTAGGACCGAAGTCCCGTCGCAGAGGGTGACCAGCAGATCAACAGACGCCCCTGTTTATAGGAAGAGCTTATTACACCTCAGATTTTAACTGCTAGGATACAAAAATCCCTTCGCAGCGGGCAGCCTAAGACAGACTGAGAGGTGCCCCAACGGACCTGTCACCTGGGAGTGACACAGATCCAAACGCTCAGCTCTTCCTATACCTGTCCCTTATGACCAGCTGAAGTTCTTTTAAATTGTGCTTGGTTCTATTACAGCAACTGAAGGAGTCAGGTTAAAGCTTAAACAGTTACAGGTTTATTAAAGAAGCTTATAAATCATATGGTTACAATGGCTATTGCTCTATTTCTTAAATGCTAGCAAATATATATATATAGATCTTAAAATGGTTACAGGAATAAAAAAAGGTAAAGATAGAAGATAGAAATAATGGTACCAAGTGACAGCTTAATCTTTAAAGAGCTCTAAATCTATGTGTACACTTAAGACAAAGGACCACATCCAGGTACAATTTTTACCCCCTTCTGTGCCTCTTGACTCCAGCGGGTCAGGCCAGGGTCGGTCCTCAATTCCTCGGAAGACGGATACGAGGCGGGCGTCCCTCTGGAACCTCGGGAGGTCAAACATCTAATCCGACCAGCAGATAGATGGTAGATTGACACTCAGAGTAAGTGTGCTGCTGGGCCGTCTTTATACCCCTGGGGGCCCGTATTCTCTTTCTTATCTTAAAATGCCAAATTGTACTGGTCCGTTTTGTGGCGCCAGTTCTTACAAGGAGTTTCAAAATAATTTACACTTGTAAGAGAGGAAAATATCTAAATTAGGAGTGCCGGATGTTCTTTGCTGGGCGGAGATTCCTCTCCCGTGGACGGCTGTGTGTTCGTATCAATATGGGTTAAGTCAAGGGCACTCTTCTGCAGACTCTTGGTCAGCAATTAGTTTGACCACGCTCTTATCTCTGCTTACAGTTGTCCATGGTCACTGAGCCAGCATATCTAAACCTCCTGCTCCAAGGTTTTCAAAGATCATGCTGTTTTCCTGCTCTGTGTGCCCTGTATGTTTTCAAGCAGACAAAGATGGATGTTAAATGGGGGGGGGGGTTCATGTCTGGCTACACAGTAACACCAATCCTCACAGTACATGGGACAAAATACATACTTAACTATCCCACTCTACTGCTAATTTTGCTTGTTGAGATAACACAACTTCAGTATTTGGAAAGTTTTTTCCCTTGCCTTTAAAAGACAAAATAGGCATTTTTCCCCCCTGAAAACAAGGTGCTAAAGGAAAAATTGGCAAGTAGGACAGAAATGAACATTCCATATTGGCTTCCTCCCCCCCCCCCTTCACATGCTACTTAATCCTGTACATGTGTGATGGTTTAGTTCGATCTTTGTAACTTTGTATTCATTTGAACTCATCTCGGACTCTCAATGTTTGAGATTTTGAGTTCTGTTCTCTGGATTAAAATGAAAATAAATTATCTCAAGTTTATGATAAACCTCAAATGTCAGCCAGCATGAGAAATGAGACTTGATAAACTGCTTTAGAATTTCTTCGGACTTTGATGACAGTTTGTCGTCAAAGTAAATCAACAGCAGACGGACACTCATGCTCCTTACTAGAGGTTATATACCACTGATATCAATGCCCTGAATTCACTTAAAACAACTGGTAACTCCAAAAAATTTGTTTTGTTTCTTCTTCTGTTCAAACTTAGATACTGTTCTAGTGCCAGTTAGCACACTGGTGAGAAGATATAGTTAGGCTAAATAGCATTAAATAACATACATACTCTATTTGTAATTTGTGGTTTATTTCTGAAAAGCAACTCTCTGCAACTTGATATGTTTCTGCACTTACTGCCTCATTAGTGATTCCAAATTATGCTGTCTTAGGTCAAAGGAAGTATTTCTTCATACAAGGCACAGTAAATCTGTGAATCTTCTTGCCAGAGGATGCTGTGAAGGCCAAGACTATCACAGGGTTGAAAACCAACTACATAAGTTAATGGAAGATAGGTCCATCAATGGCTATTAGTTAAGATGGGCTGGGATGCAAAACCATGTTCTGAAGTGTCCCTAGCTGCTATTTGTTTATTCCCCTGAAGCACTTGACATTGGCTACTGTTGGAAGACAGGATACTGAGCTAGCTGGACCTTTGGTCTAAACTGGTATGGCCATTCTTATGTTTACAATATTTTTTTTCCTAATTGCAGCCAATGTCTTAAAAAGCACACTGTTTTCCTTCTGGCTCACAGATCCCTATATGTAAAGATTCTACATCAAAATGCTATTAACAAAACTGCTGAAGACGCATGATCCAGAATACAATTCAGTCTCCACGGTTAAATTAACGTCACCTGCATAAAGCCCAACTATTGTCTTCTACGATGGGTGCTGTTGAAGGAGTCTGGGGTGATTTAAATCAACCATTCTCATTCCTACACACTGTGTTGGGGTGTGACTACCACAACCATTTGTATTAATTTCCTTTCCATTCCCTTTATGGTTACTAAGCAACTACAAGGGGATATAGTCAGCAGGGAAAATGGAGACACAGTAGAACAACAGAGCAATTAATGTGGTTAGCTCTTACCACCACATAGGTAGTGACTTCCTTCTACGTGGATCAAGAGAATGTGTAGGGTTTGACACTTCATCTGGTATGAACTCTCCCCCACCTCTCCCACAGGATAGTCCTCATGGGAAGGTGACTGAGGTTATCTGTCCTGACATTTTCTTATACTATAAATATAGCAAACAATTCCACAGACCTTTTTAAATGTAGGATGGATGCGAAGCAAAACTAGAAATCCTTATGAAATTCTAAAGTATGAGGTTCATGTGTATTCTAGAGAGAGACCCTTTTGTGAATACTGTTCATGGAAGGTAACCATTTTAGATATTTCTATTGCACTTGTCTTGTTTGCATTATGTATTTTTCACTCATAACTATCTGCGGGAGGTGATGGAAATGTATGTAGATGATCCTCTAATCATAAACATCTCACAGTAAGAAAATGGTTTGAATAAGCAACTTCCCTTAATCTAAAACATGAAGCCAATTTTGTTTAAGGTTGGAAAATGTTTGTAACAGTTTAGTTTCTTTTTTGAATCTCTGTTAAAGTATCAGACAAGACTAGAAGTAGAAGTGCTGAAATACCACATGGAACGCTGATCTTGCAGCAGTTCTGGCATAGTCAGATGGAAAAGATTCTAGAAACCTTATTCTCATAAAGATTTCCAGGCCTGCTTTTGAAGTTCAAGAGATCTGCATAAGCTTCTGAAACTTTAGGTTCTTGACAAGTATCAGAGAGATAGCCATGTTGGTCGGAATCTGCATAAACAACGAGAAGTCCTATGGCACCTTATAGACTAAGATGTATTTATTGATTTATTAACAGATCCAATAAATCTATTAGTCTATAAGGTGTCACAGGACTTTTCGTTGTTTATTCGGGTTCTTGAGTCAATCATATTGACACTTGCAGCTTTATGCTAGATACAGTAGGAAACCTAAAGAAGTTGCATCTGAATAAGAAATTGATAGTCCAGCCAGTATTTCCTAGTCTCTGCATGTAGAGAGATGTGAGTGTAGGTGTAATAATATTCACTGATATTTGTAAGAGTGTACATTAACATTTGTTAGATCCACTGCTATTCTTGCAAATATTCACACAGCTATTAATTTTTTTAAACTTTGGGGAAGTGCACCATGTTGATTTTCTTTTTCTTTTTAAAATTTTAATCAATGGGAAATCTGAAAATATCATATGACTAACAATACTAATGAATTGTCACAGTGAATGTTTCAGGAATAGCCCCATAGTCTGTTTATGTCTGAATAATTAATTCTTTGTATTACCATTGTACCTACATCCTCCAAGTATGGACCAAGATTGCATTGTGCTACATTCTGCATAAACACAGAACACAGAATCTCTGCCCTATGAGTTAATTTCCATTCTCCAAAGCAAACTGATGTTATTTTTATGTGGAAGAAAATTTCCCTAATGTTACTTCATTCCAAGCGTATGATTTTGGATACCAATATATTTAACCATCTTAGTTAATTTCTTTGAAATGAGTTCATTATTTAAGGTATCTTTTAATGCTTTTTATAATGGATAAAACAGAAGGGAGTGTCATTGAAAGGACGGTTCAGAAAATGTAGAAGTTTAGTAAAGATTGCCTCCAGTAATTGTCAATGAAAATGATGTTCTTTTGACCCTGCTTTTCTAAAAGCTCCTAACCGATGTCTTCTTTGGCATCATAAAAGAATGTAATGCTGCCTTTTAATAGTATTTGGTGAATAATTGCATTATTGTGGTGTTAATCTACGCAATTCCAGTTCTCTACTAAAAATCTTTACATTTTCCCAAGCTATTTTTCACTCAGGAACTCTTTTACAACACAGAAAATGGATGATGATAAGAAAGCATTGACAAAATAGTTCTTTGTTTTTGAAATTGAAAACATTTATTCCTAGTGAGATTTTTTTCATACACTGTTCTGAATTGTCACAATTTTTTGTACTACAACAAATACATGCTTTAAATAAAGACAATTTCTCATTGCTACAACTATTTCCTGAGGCCTGTGTTTTGTTACCTTTTTTCATGTTGAGTATAATCATGAATATCCTCCTTGAAATTGACTAATGAATTGAATTGGACCTACTTGTAGAAAAAAGTGCTGCTGAGTTTGGATAAGACTGGCAGAATGGGGCTCTGAATCTGTACTTGAAGTATGTTAACAATAAAACACTCTTTCCCCATGAACAATGTGAGGATGCACATGGCTTCAACTACCATGCAAACATGCTTACAATGCTATACCTTCTGAGAAGGCAGGCACTTTGAAAATCCCCACTTTTAGCCTTTTAAAATTTCTACAAACAATTCTTACCTGAAAATTGTATGATTGTTTCAGCCTATACCTCTTCCGTATATGAAAAAATGCATACCTTATAAGGCTGTGATAATCTAATCTATCCTCTTGTATGCCACATTGCAAAGGACTCTGCTGAATTCTTATATAAAATAGATCATATCTTTAAAGAAAACTAATATTGATTTTCAATTGCAAGTGGTGAAGAATCCACCACAATCCTTGGCAATTTGTTTCAATACCTAAAAAAGCCTTATTGCCAGTTTAAATTTGCCTAGCTTAAATTTCAGCCATTGTATTTTGCTCTACTTTTGTCTGTAGAATCCATGATCAAATTCTGTTTACTCTGTAGGTACTTGTATCCTGTGATCAAGTTCCTTAACTGTCTTTTGTTAAGCTATATAGATTCAACTTCTTGTATCTGTGACTGCAAGGCATATTTTCAAATAATTTAATTATTCTGTTGCTCTTCTCTGAATCCTCTCTAAATTATCTACATCCTTATGTTGTGCACAACAGAACTGGACATAGTATTCCAGCAATGGTCACACTAGTGCCAAGTATAGCTGTAATAGAACTTCCCTATTCCTACTTGAGGTTTCCCTGTTTGTCCAAAAAGGCTAACATGATCGTTGGTAGTGGATAATCAGCTGAACAAAAGTCTTTTTTAGAGTCACTGATTCCTGGAATAGTTTCCCATCCTGTAATATGGCCTATGTTCTTTGTTTTCTAGATGTATCACTTTATATTTGGATTAACTCAACCACTCAGTGAACAGCTCCCATTAACTTGAAACCTGTCAAATTAGTCATATTTCTGTCCAGTCAAAGTGTGCCATGTTGACATTGCATTATTCTTGTTTTTAATCAAAATGTCATGCAATACAAGTTAAATGTTCTACAGAAATCTAAGTATATTGCATCAACATATTACCTTTTATCAATTAAATTGTAGTTTCATCAAAGATATTAAGTTAGTTTGACAGACTCTGTTTTCCATTAAGCCATGTTGATTAACCTCCTTAATTCTGTATCAGAATTTTTGTCATTGTTATTTTGCCTGGGATCAGTGTCAGACTGGCAAGCCTGAAATTATCCAAGTCTTCCTGTTTATGCTTTTAAAATACTGGAACAATGGTAGTTTTCTTCCAGTCTTCTGTAACTTCCCCAGTGTTCTAAGATTTATTGAAAATAAACCTTGCATTTGTCTCAGTTTGAGTTATAAGAGCATTGTTTTGATGGTTATGGTGGAAGCATTTCAGAATATTCAGAGGTTTGCTCAGTTACTTATCTAAACTTGCTAGAACCTGTTTGACATGGAGATGAGGCTTTAAATCTGTCTGAGATTGGTACGGGGAGCCCAGAATTCCTGATTTCCCTACCATCTTTGTCATTGTCTTGCTTTGAGACCTTGAGCCATTCATACATATTCTGCCTCCATTTCCCCATTTATACAGTGGGGATGACCTGTTAAACAAGCCTTTCTGTACCCTTTGAAGATGTTTCATAGCTGTCTTTTTTTTTTTTTAAGGAATTCCTTTGGCATAAATTTATCCATATAAAAATGTGTGGTTGTCATCAAAACAATGGAATTGCTACACTGCATCAAACCCAATGTCAGTTTAGCCCTATTTAATATCCTGTCTCTGAAGTGGCCAGTACTAGATGAAAGTGAAAGAAATCTGTAGTAGACAGATGTGAAAAGCTGTGCCTTATATTAACTGTCATTCGGGTATCTATATATTTACACTGGAATAAGGCACCTATGGCTGGTCCATGCCAGATGACTCTGCTCTGTGGGGTTCAGGCTTCTGGGACGGAGCTGCAGCCAATCTTTGGGGCCTTCCCATGGTTCTAGAGCCCAGGCTCCAGCCACGGCCCAGAAGTCTACATTGTAACTAAATAGCCCCACAGCCTAAGCCCCACAAACTGGAGTCAGCTGTCACGGGCCAGCCACAAGTTTTTAATTACAGTGTAGACATAGGCTAAAAAATCTTTAGTTATTACTTATGTCGTATCCACCAAAAAAGATGGGGTAACAAACAGCATGGTAGAACTAAACAGGAAAACAACCTTCTTAAATTATAGCATATAGAACAGCAGACCAAAAAAAAAAAAAAAAAACCCCACATGCTGGGTCACTAAATACAGGTTGGACCTCCCTGGTCCAGCACCGTCGGAACCTGAACGGTCCGGGATGAGGGATTTTGCCAGACCAGGGGAGGTCAGACCTTCCCCCCCTCCTGCTGGCTACTGTCCCTCCCTCCCCAGCCCTGGATCCTCCTCAGGCTCTGCTTCCCTGCAGGTTCCCATCCCCCCTTGCCTATCATGCTTGGCAGCCCAGCTGGGGCACTCTGGGAACTGAGCCCCAATGCGGCGTGCTGGGGTCATAGCGCCACTGGGCAGCCTAGCTGCGGAGAGCCAGGCTTCTGGCCCCCCCAGAAGCTCACTGCCTCCTCACAGGGTTCATAGGCACCTGTGCTCCACTGGGACTCTCTGGTCCTGGAACATCTGTGGTCCTCCCGGGCCATTGATGTTGATGGACAAGAGAGAGCTGGTTCACAGAGGTTCAACCTGTACTATCATTACTGAGTGAAGGAGTATTGAAAGGACCCATTTGTTAAGCAGAGCTCTCTTTTTTTTCCAAGTGGGCTCTGTTTACAAATTAAGGGCATTATGCTGTTTATAGTTTAGGAAGTTTTTTCCATTGAATTTAGAAAGTGTCTGAGTTATAACAAAACCTTCTTTCACTTTCTCTACTATACAGAAAATAGATCAGTATTTATTTATCTGTCCCACTTTTTTCAGTTTACAATGACAAGTGATAAATATTCACATTAGGAATTTTGGCACTAATAAATGTTTAGCTCACATAAAGACTATGTGTTTAGGACAAAAACAAAATATCAATTACACTTTAATTTTTATTCTTTCATTAAAATGTTACTCTTATCCAAGCATTTATAGGATATACTGTCACCTCCAAATGTTACTGATGGCCTTGCTCACTAAACTACTTATATTAGGTAATGAGATAACAATTTCTAGTGGTGCAATAGACTACAGCATCCTGTGACATATCAAGCAGATTCTATTTGTGCTTCATGGACATACATAAATATTTATATCTGCAAAATCAAGCCAAAATTTAACAGATGTTCATCCTTAGCTTCATGATGAATTCAGCAAACAAACAAAAAATGGCAGGATAATATATTTCACCTATAATCCTTGTATCCATGAAGACAGTACCCCGCCACTGTACTCTTCCGTAGTTATCAAAACAACACCATAACATCTACATGTGTTGTTGTTGTTATTGTTAATATTAGTTATTATTATTACTTTTTGAGAGTTTGAGCCCCATTCAGGGACCAAGACCCAGTTGTGTTAGGCATTGTACAAACACAGGACAAAAAGACTTTCCTCTGTCAAAGAGCTTATCATCTAATTCACAACTCCATCTAACGTCAATGAAGCTATTAGAGGAGAAACTTGTTCCTAAAAAGCATTGATAAAATTAATGTAATAATGAGGCATGTGCTAGTCACTTGTAATTTCAGGGTCTCCCACTGAAATTAAGGGGAGTCCTTCCACGCACCACAGTGGGCTTTGAATTGTACACTAGTGACAGTCCTCTTCTTTTCTGTGCCTAACTCTTTCTTAGTGTTTTCCATGTAATAGAATGGCAAGAAAATGGGGTAAACTTTTTTTTCAAATATTTCTGTACCCTGGAATTTGCTTTTCTCTCTAGTTTCAGGCCAGTGGTTATTTTTTTCACTTTGAAAGATGCTAAAATGTGCAAAATGACCTTTTATGCAGGCACCTTTTCAAAAACATGCGACTGTAGTAATGTAATGATTGTCTCTGAAATTTTTCTATTGTGGGTCATGATGCAGAACGTGAGCAATTTTCTGCTATAAGTATTATTATAGATCCTCCTTTGATCCTTTAAAATTTCCTTTCCTTAAAGCTTACCTACCACACACTCCCATGCATGCAACCTCCAACCACTGGTTTTTCAGGTCTGTAAATATTTATTCAGAAGCTCTCCGAGGTTGCAAATGGGACTAGCAATGTTTGGCACAACTTTTTTGCTTTCTTGTTAAAGCAACTTTGCTTTGTGGGGAGCAGCAGGGAGGGCTAGAAGCTTGTTCTCCACTCACCATCTTAGGTGTCTTCAGAGGAAAGATAAGGCTACCATCCCCCCTAACCAAAATGTTCTTCAGAGGAAGATTGGAGTCCAGAGTTTCACCCTGTGTTCCTTGAATTTATGGTACAACTCCCATTGTCTTTAGTGGTTTAAGATCAGGCATTCAGAGTTCCTCCATGCAAACTTGTTGTAGGCATATAGGGACTTGCACCAGAGACAGCTCAAAAAGCCTAGTTGTAGCTAAGGAAAATCTAGGGCTCAGGCCATTTGGAAAAAAAAACAAAGGGCCAAATTCTACAGTTCTTACTACATCAAAATTCCATTGACTTAAAAAGGAATCTTTTTAAATTAAAAACAGCAGGGAGCCTAACTTATTTTTGACTCACTTAGAAAGAGCACATAAAGTGAGAAGTCAGCTTTATAGTTGCTGTGTGGTTTATCATTAAAACCACGATTAAATGTTTTCAAAAGTGGACAAAAATTGTCCTTTTTTGTACAGAGAGATTCTTAGAAAATGGAAGAGCACATACAAAGAAAGGTATGTTGTATTAGCAAACAATAGCTCCATATGATCATTTGATAAATAAGATTAATAAACAAATAAAATTCTTCTATTCTTTGGGAAACATACAGATGTACAAGGAAAAGGTACATGAGATTGCTATGCAGGTGTGGTGTAGAACTCCCAGATTTCCCCTGATCTAGTAAACTCCCTTCTCCAGGACGAGTCAGGTCCCAGGGTGCTGGACCAGGGAGGTCCAACCCGTACAGAAAACTTAATATGCTACAGAATTAAGCACCACCAAACATGGTTTTGCCACAGTATTTAATTCCAATGTCCCCCGCAATACTGAAGATCCTAACAATTAACATTTCTTTTACTAAAATGTATAAAGTATGGATATAACTTTTCTCCTTTTCCTTTATATTAATAGATTATGCATTTCACAGGCTAATTTCCCAGGTTAAGTTAATCAAGGTGTCCAGCAGTGCTCATTGGTGGAGGACAGGTATGGTAAATTAATTACCCTGTACTGATCTTTCTAAAGAAATTGACACACTCTTAACAGTCAGACCTATATTCTAGCAGGCAGATATTTTGGGATTGAGTCTTTCAGTGGATTGGAAAGATGAGGTGGCACCTTCAAACAAGTAGGCAAATAACTGATTTTTCATTTCAGTTGTGAAAAATTGGAAAGAGAAGAAAATTCAGATTGGACATTGTGCGTGAAAAACTTGAATGGTCAGTGGGCGAGGGAAAGAGACTGAGTGACACTATAGCCTTATGGATAGGGAGCTCACCTGAAGGATGAGAAGTCCATTGTTAGGTCCCCACTCCAATGTATATGTATTTATTCATAGTGGAATAGCTTCAATAGGAAACACTGATGGCTTCAGCTCCCGCCCTGCAGTAGCATATAGCCTGGTGACTAGGGCATTTCACCTGGAATGAGGGAGACCCTTTGGATCCAGGTCTTCCCCCTTCCAGTTGAGTGTCCAAACCATTGGGCAAAAAGCACAAACTCGGTCAATAGCACCTTCTCTTCTTCCTTTGTTCCACATTATGAATCTAACGCGCAAAATACATGGTTGAAATTTGGTGAATTTATCAGATTTGTGAATAGTTGTGGGTTGATTGAGACTGCATTTCCAGGTGAGTAAACTATTCTTCTGACCAGTTTCACTTAGCTCTGTCGTCTTTCGGGCTGCTGATTTATATTCAACCTGGGTTATTATTAACCAAACTTTTTCACCATTCAGTCTACAACTTGAATTGGAGGTTTTAGTCCGCTAATGGACAAGGGTCCACATCATAAAGACACTAAACAGCCATTATGGCACTAACTAGCCCTTCTATTTCTAGATTCAGCTGAGCATCATGGGACCAAATGGATCAGAGATTAAATTCATGTCACACTGTAGAGATAGTTTCTTGAGGTAAAACAAATTAAATCTCTGTGACACATCTGGTTCTTCAAAGAACACTGCCAGGCAGTTCTTGGAAATTTGTACCACTGCTGTCCCAGTGTTGTGGATAAAGGAAGGGCTTGCAGTCTCTGTGACTGTGACTCTGGAACTTTTTACAAATATTAAACTTCCTCTATTCTTAGCCCAATCTCTAACCGTTAATGAATTAACGACAATCTCCTTCTTTTGGTGATCTATGATGAATTTGTCAGATCATCAGACCCAAGTAGCTAAATACCTGTGATAATAAGCAATATTCGTATGACATATTATGTTTGAAATGTTTTATAAACTATATTCCAAATACAACTGAAATTGAAGAATTTCAATTGACAGCTTTTAGAGAAAAGCTGCTTTTGCAAAGTAGCTAATTTATGAGTTCTAAGAAGAGCTTTTACTTCCTGATGCAGAAGAATATCTTAATTGAATTAAGTGGTTTTTCCTATCTTATTTTTGATGCCTATCATAAGTAAAAGATCTGTTTGTACTCTTAATTAAGTGATAATATTAATGGAATTGTATTTTGCTCCCAGAAAATGGGATCCAGCCAAAAAATAAATGAAGAAGCATTAGCAAAGACATTTATCAAAATTAAACACTGAAACAAAGCAATTAGGGTTATTTCAAATAATTTACATTTAAAATAAATATACATGAAATAAACCCAGCAGTCCTACAGCATGTTCCCATTGGGAGATTCAAACAAAGCTGAGTGAGCTTATGGTCTCCTGCCTGCAGCCCAATCCTGCATTAAAACTTCTTGTGAAATCAGTGGAAATTTACAACATATAAAGAATACAGGATGAAATTGAGGAAGGGGTGGGAGCTTGGCCCAGTATCTTTTTGCTGCATTTGATGGGTTTTCCCCGTGGCTGCTCCAGCCCCGGAGCACCCATGGAGTCAGTGACTGCACAGAAGCTGCCAAGTTCTATTATCCTGAGCTTCAGCCTATACCCTGGATGGGCCTGCCTACTCAAGTTAATGACACAGTTGCCATCCAGTTAACACATTTTACATGTGACTGGGACTCAACCAAAATAGAGGCAACACTAGAGATATGACTTAAGTTGCCATCGCAGTAAAGACAAGCATGTAGGCCTGCATGTACAAAAGGAGATAGGTGTTGTGAAGCTGAGCATCATAGCACCTAACTTTTAAGCACCTAGACCCGGGGTGGGGAATCTAAGGCCCAGGGGCTAGATGCAGCCCCTAGCTTGCCTGGATCTGGCCCGAGGCTTGGGGCTCTTCCCAGCATTGGGGAGCCCATGCTGGTGAGGGATTTTTTTTGTTTTGTTTCTCACTTGTGTGCAGCCCCTGGCTAATTTTTCTATGGGTCAGTGGCCCCCAGCCCAAAAAAGGTTCCCCTCTTCTGACCTAGATAATTACTACAATTTGCAAAGCCTGAGTAACATGCCTAAGCACTTGTACCATAAATGGAGAGAGACAGACAATTTAGACTGCAATCCACAGAAGCCAGCATGCTGGATGGGGAATCATCTGGCCTAGCCATTGAGAGATGACAAGGAAAGAGGTATGTACAACACTCCACCCCTCATGAGTATAGGCACCTAATTCTGCTAGTGATTCATAGCAGGGAATTCTCACTGGAACTAGGTTGTTCCCCCCCCCACACACACAGAAAATATTCAGTTTTATCTCCAATGGTTTGACACCATTTCCTTACATATATTTTGCTCACATACATTTTAAAAATTAAGCAGCACATGGTAAAGCTTTAGTTTATTTTCTGTTCCAGTAAATACAAAAAGTCATTGACTGCTGGTGCCTGTCTCAAGTCCTCCAGCATAGACACATTTGTCTGTGAACTATTTGTGATGACTTGCTGGCTTGCACTGCAGCCTCTGGGTTTAACTTTAATAACCAATTTCATTTGAAAATCTTGCTTACACATCGCACACTAATAACAGTGCTTCCAGCTTTGTGTATCCTTAAATTCCACGGCAGTCAAATCTTTTGAGTATATTGAGTAATTTGCATTAAGATTATGAGGAACATTTTGAAGACTTCTCCTGAGCTTAAATCGAGTTTTTTATTCGCAAACCACAAGACCATGGAAGGCCCACAAAATTAAATATGTTTCACTCCCCTCCCCACCACCTGTCCATGCAGTTCAGGGTTTCCAGGTCATGGAAATGTATTTCCATTGTTCTTTGAAGTCTCTGAGTGTCGACTTGGTCAGTGTTGTGAGGCAGATAATGCCACATTTGAGTTGGGCCTGGGAAAACTTTAATTATAGCGAATGGCTTTTATTCTGAAAGAAACGTAAAAGCAGCTTCTTTTGTTTCTAGGGCAAAAGTCTTACATTTACACCTAGATAAGGCTATCTCCACCGCTGTTTCCTTAAGTTATGTCATGAATTGGTAAGCCCATACAAATGAGTTGTATATGCAATACATTTATTAGCTATTTTAAAGAAACTGCCAAACAGCTAATGCTGCTAAAAGTGGGGTCTCTCATCTGTTATCCTAAATGGAAGGCTGGTACCAGTTTTTCCAGGCTAGGCTGGGGTGGCTTTGTCAATCTCTTCTGTTTTGACGGTGTTCCACTGTATATAATATTAACATAGTCATGCGGCCAGAGAGAGGTTACTGTCTAGTCTGTGGATTATGGCACTCACCTACAGCAGGGGTGGGCAATAAGACGGCTGTGGTTCACTAAGGTTGGCCCCTGGTGGGCCGCTGGCACTCTATATACCTGCAACCCCACAGGTATGGACACTTGAGGCTCCTGTTGGCTGTGGACTCCTGTTCCCAGCCAATGGGAGCTGCAGTAAGTGGCCCAGATTGAGACACTGCTTCCTGCAGCTGCTATTGGCTGGGAACGATGATCCGTGGCCAATGGTAGATTCAAGCACCCATACCTCTGGAGGTTGCAGGTAAATAAAGCACTGATGGCCTGCCAGGGGCCAACCCTGATGAACCACATCCAGCCCTCAGACCAGTTATTGCCCACTGCTGACCTACAGTGTGGAGATCTAATTATAAGTCTCTTCTTCACATCAGGCAAAGGGGAAATTGAACCAGGATCCCACATACCCATGCTACTTCTCACTGGGCTAAAACTCATAGGAAGAAACTAGCATCACCTGCTCCTCAGGCCATTATGGATGGGATTAGTCATACTCTGAGAGTGCCTGTTGGATAGGACCCCATAGGTGAGATTAGTGCTGGCAAAAATGTAGTCCCCTAAGGGACTTTAACAGTGGAAATATAGGGGTATAAGGATTTCCAATGCCTATGCAATTAGGTGCCAGTGGGGGATTTGATGCTCTCACTAGCACCTAAATGGTATACTTAATTGGCTCTTTAGGCACCTAAATCCTTCTGTGTATTTCACCTTTTGTATTTCTTCTGCTTACTGATTGGATAGCTGAAATGTTTTAAATAAAGGAAGAGTGAATAAGGAGATAGTTTTATTTCTGTTCTGTCATATTTTCTGATGCCAGACATGAAGAGGGAAGGAAGAGCACGTGAATGCACTGAGAAGGGCATAGGATAGGATGATTACCAATGCTGTATTTTAAGACATAGCCATACTTGGAGCCTAATAGCTAATGAGTCATTCAGCAAGAAGGTACTAAGAAGCATTTGGTAAGTTTGAAAAGCATGTTTACAACCCATAATTGTGTATGGCTTTGTACAAAGAATTAGCCCTTGTCAGCTGCTATCCTTTAAAAATAAACTATGCTGTCTTTTTTCATACAGTTTTCCTTTGTGCGTGTGTGTATACGACTATGGCTGAGGAATTTGGTATGTATTGCAACAAAATTAACGGTATAAGCAGTGCAACAGGGAACTACTGTGATCATTATATTAACTACTCCCAGGAGTGTTTCAAAGTAAAAATAATCTAGGTGAAAAGTATCTCATTTCAGAAAAACCTTCTAAAATCATGCTTAGAATTCTTGCTTTTCCATATGACATGTGAACTTTCTTTTCTTTGCTTTCCTACCATACAACTTTTTTTTTCCTATTGCAAACACCAGGGATTGACTGATTCAGTTAAACTTAGGTTTGCAGAAATGCAGGCACTGGAAAACCTAGAGCAAAAGAATCACATTTAAACTGTTATAGAATCAGATCAATTAGGCGCATGTCAGTTATTTCTGCTGTCAGCCAGAATGCAATTGATTGCACAGGGAGGCAAATGTGTCCCATAGAGGATTATAAATTTGAAAAGTGTCTCCTTTCCTTTGTAGATGCAGATGGCTGTAAGTTTTAAAGCGTGAGATATATTGCTTAGAGATAGTTACAGGTTACCAAGCAGAATGAAAGGCAGTGTAACTACTATGCATGATTCATTGCCATGTGGAAAACTTGCTCATTTGTTTTAGAAAATAGAGATATTAAAATACTGCTGGTACAGGGACTTTTTTCTATCTTTTTTCATTTATAAGAGGGAGACTTAACTCTCTCTCACACACACACACACACTCTCTCTCTCTCTCTCTCTCTCTGGGTCCTGAAGTACAGAATTGCTGACTTTGCAATGGGCCGTAAAGCATGCCTGAGTACCATTGCTATAGGGCATTCTTAATGGGTAGCTCTGAGTCTCAGAGGTTGTGACTACACTGCATCTGGTATCAAGCCTTCCCTCCCACTTGTGGTGATGGAGTTCATGCTAACATGCTATGTAGATACTGAAACTCAGGCTGGAGCTTGGACTCTCTAGCCAGGGGATAGATGGGAAGTTGCCATGTAGCTTACCTACATAGCTACATAACTCCAGTCAACTGAAGAAGTGGGCTGTGCCCACGAAAGCTCATGATACCATCTACATGTTTTGTTAGTCTTTAAAGTGCTACCAGACTATTTGTTGTTATTTGTTGTACATAGCTATTGTTAGTGTGCTACAATGAGCCCAACCACCCCAAGTTTGTGGGCTGGGAGGCTCACTCTCAGATAGGTTGTAGACATGCCATGAATGAAAATGAGCAAAGGAAGATCCATAACTGCTTAGCTCTTCTAGAGGGCTCAGTCCTGCACTCCTAACTCAGGCCATACTCCTGAATACTGTTCTCCACTCCTGCAACACTATGGATGACTGCTTACCATAAAAGCTATTGTATGTCAGCTGTGACATAGATATGGTTATTTACTAGGTATCTCTAACTCTGGAGTGGTCTTATTCAGTTGTGCCATGGTTTCTGTCCATTGTGCTGAAAATTTGTGGGCATAGTTTGGTGCTGAATGAGCTCCTCCACCAATGACAAATTCTTACCATAATAACTAAGGAGAGGACTCAAAAATTTTCTGATAATGAAAAGGGCACATAAGTGCTATGCTGCATACACAACACACGTCAAGCAAAAGTATTTTCATGATCACAGATTGGAAACTGTAGTGACAATAACTTTCTAAGGATCCCCAAACTCACAGTCTTACAACTCCACTGGATTCAGGACCATCAACAACAAAGTAGCAAACAACGTAATAGATATTTATATGATGGAATTATTAGAACACTAGTCTTCTTCAGTGATACCACGTTGCCCAGCCTGTATAAGATCTGATCAGGTGGGCAGTTTCTGTGCTCACTGAAGCATAGGGCCATCACCCTGTCTACTCCCTTTTCTGACAAGCATCAAAGCAGTGTTCATACATTAAAAAGCCTCTGAACACAGCAGTATTTTGGTGGAGTTTAGGTAAATCATCATCTTACAGTAGAAAATTACTTTGGGCAAACGGCCTCTGATCTGGAACACCTTGATGCCAGACAGGATGGATAAATCCCCCCACCTTTTTAGAGCAAAATGTAAGTTGTGTCCCTTTACTCAGGCCTGCCTCTATTAATAGAGGTTTCGTCCAAACATGCACATATCCTTACTTCCATGATACTCTCTCGACTGCTGTTCAGTTGACTGGCAAGCAGTGTATGGTTCTCTTTAGTTATAGAACTGGCCAGCTAGATATTATAGTAATATGCATAATAAAATACCTAGAAATACTCTCTATATATATATAAAAAAAAATTTCTGTGGGACGACAGAGTAACGTCATCACATCACTCAGCTGCCAGGCTTCCTCCCTTCCACCTGCCTCCCTGGTGCTCCAACAGTCTGGGAGCTGCACCGCCTCCCTAGTGCTCTGAGGGTGAGGGGCCAGGAGCCATGCCCCCTCCCCATTCCTGCCTCCCCTTTCCTGGGGGGGTCTGAAAGCCATGCCCACTTCCCCTTCCTCCATCCCAGGGGGAGCTGGAAGCTGTGCCCCCTCCTGGGGGAATCAGGAGCCACACCCCCAGGAGCCATGTCCATCTCTCCACCCTCCCAGGGGGGCTGGGGGCTGGGAGCCACATGGCCCCCCACTCCGCTTTTCCTGGTGCTCAGGGGGTGGGAGCCGTGCGGCCTCCCCACTCCCGGTGCTCTGTGGAGGCAGGAGGTGGGAGCCATACAGCCTCCCCCATCCCCAGTGCTCTGGAGAGGTAGGAGAGCCGTGAGCCACATGCCCTTCCTGCTCTCTCAGCCCCCTCACACACACCCTTGCCAAAGACCTGCACTCCCAGCCCCCTCACTCATGCCCTCCCAAGCTGAGACCATGCACCCACAGCTCCCTCACTCATCCCCCTTCTGAGACCTCACACTCCCAAACCTCTCAGACAACTCTGCCACCAAGACCCTGCACCCTCACACACCTCCTCCACTGAGTCCTGCACCCCCAGCCCTTTTGCTCACTCCTTGTACTGAGACCCCCACACCGCCAGCCCACTCCTGACCCCTCCCTCTGGCCAGACATCTGGCTCCTGCACCACCCCCACCCTCGGTCAGACACATACCCCCAGAGAGAAGGGGGTTGGTGAGTGTAGCGAGCAGGGAGCACAGCCCCCTACTTACATTTATAAAATTAAAGTTCATGTGGAGGAAATGCTACAATGCACAGAAATATCCTTCCCCAACCAAAGTCCTGTGTTAACAAACCACCAAACTACCCAAAGGAAACTGAAAATCGGAGAATGAGAAAACATGTATCAGGCCTAAAAGCAAAAGCAAAAACCAAAACACCAAACCCCCAGCTTCTTTCAATTTCAAATCAGGTAGGAATTAACCTTAATTAATAGCCTACCTCTTAGGTTATAGTTTAGGTCCCACTGTTTTTATTTTCTGCTCTCACTGTTAAGAGAAAAATCAACTTTCCTGAACTGAGTCTAGAGCATCTGCGCCCAAACGCCTCCATCCGTGCTGTGTGTTTGTGTGCGCCCAGTAAGAAACAAATTGGAGGTAACAGATAAAGATTCTGATAAGCAAGTTAAAAAAGAAAATTAAATGGAACTAGCCAAAAGTTTTTTCCATGCAATTCAAAATTATGGGTGAGTGCTTTACCAGCTCTTAAACTGTAGAGGGTGCAGAATTTAGATAGGCGCTTCTGAATTGGTGTTTGTTTATATGATTGCATTTATTTTTAACTTCTAACTGTGAGTAAATAAGGAGCTTTGGGGTGTGCCTATACCTGCAGGAATGAGGAAAATTTTACCTAAAAGACCTAACAGCAAAAACCTCCTTGCAGGAGGAATAACAGGTAGTTCGATTTAGGGCTTTAATTCGAAATACCAGGTCCCTGCTGTGTGTAGATGAGGGCAGTTAGTCCGGACTTGTAAATTTCAAAAATGGCGATCGGCCGGGAAGATGCAAATCAAGCATGGGATATTTAAATCCCGGGCTTGATTTGCAACTTCGAATACCTACATTAGCCTCCCTAGTTTGAACTAGGGGGCTAGTATAGACATACATTATGCCAGTACATTCCATGGCTTACTCAGGGTATCACTGAGGCCAAAGCCTTACTAAAATTTAAATGTCAGGGCATGTCTACACTTGGAAATTATTTCGAAATAACTAAATTTGAAATAACTCCCGAAATAACAAAATCGAAATAGCATGTCCACACTATGGGAGAGCCTCGAAATTAGTCTGAGGCAGGTTCCGTTATTGTGGACGTGCTACCTTGATTTAGAGCCCCAGGAAGCAGTGGGGAGTAATTACTTTGAATTACTCTGGGGAGTAGTTATTTCGAAATACCAGCAGTGAAGCATCCGCACTATTGCTATTGCAAAATAACTATTTCAAAATAAGCGTTATTCCCTGAGGAAAGCAGGAGTGCAGATTTTGAAATAACCAGTTGGTTATTTCAAAATAACGGGGTTGGTAGTGTGGATGCTCCGCTTATTATTTCATAATAAAGGGGGTTATTTCAAAATAACTCCCTACTGTAGAGCAGGGCTTAGATATTTATATGGATAATGAAAACAAATATTTACATTAGTTTAGAGACAGTTAATGTAAATACAGAAGGGACTCAAACCTTCATGTTTTATGGCAAGCCAACCACTGATAGGAAGTTTCTTCCCAATTCCTATGTAAGCAGATTATTCCTTAATTATGTATCGTGATTATTTACGCCTTCTTCTGGAAAATCTTCAATTGGCCATGTCAGAGTCAGGCTATTGGCTCAAAGGAATAAAACACTATTTTCTCAGGGCATGTCTACACTAGGAAATATTTCAAAATAACTTATTTTGAAATAATAACTCCTGAAATAACTATTTTGAAATATGCATATTCCCCCAGGAAAGCAGGAGTACAGATTTCAAAATAACCAGCCTGTTATTTCAAAATAGCAGGCTTGGTAGTGTGGACCCTCTGCTTATTATTTTGAAATAAAGGGGATTATTTTGAAATAGGGGTGGGGGAGTATTTCAAAGTAACTCCCTAGTGTAGATCAGGGCTCACAGGCTAAACTAGTCTGTGAGGTTAAATAGGCTCAGAAGCGTGGGCTAATTAAAAATCCTATGCAAGACTGGTGAATGAGTTGTAAGTCAGCATAGAATTTGCCCCCAAACAATATACGGATGTCATGTAATAATTATACTGAGATCACCTCCCTGGTGTAATGAGGTGCAACCTGTGCATGCCAGAGCTGCTGTATCCCAGGGGCAAGGTGAACTTCACTCCCCAGACCATGTTCCTGTAAGGCTGCTATAATCTTTGCTGGGAGCACTCTCTGAACCTTGCCAGTAGATCCTGCTCTGGGGATGTGGTGAGCAGTTGCGACTCTCTGCCAGGCAGACTGTCCACTGTTAGGAGCACTCTGCCAGTTTTTGTTGGCTTCCACCAACACAGACCCTGGTTTATATCTGGCCCATTGAATAAAGCATTTGAAACATATGCTTCATTATCATAATGGCTTGTGTGGATCACATTTCAGCCCTCTTCTGCTTGCTTACAATAACTACGCGCATGTAACAAGACAGGTATATTACTGAAGCTTATACCTGTTTTTTTTTATAGTGCCTACTTATGGATGATTGATCCTTGGTATCATGAGCTTTCGTGGGCACAACCCACTCATCTGAAGAAGTGGGTTGTGCCCACGAAAGCTCATGATACCATCTACATGTTTTGTTGGTCTTTAAGGTGCTACTAGACTATTTGTTGTTTTTTAAGTTTTTCCTGTTACAGACTAACTCGGCTACCCCTCTGAAGATGATGATCCTTGTTAGAAATAACCTTGAACTTACTTGAAGCCTGGGATGTCACCTAAACAAATGAGACGTTACTGTTCAGATACACAGGTCTAGCTCTAAATTTATACAACCTGGCTCCAGGAAATGATTGTAAATCTAATGTATCCCGCTTAGCCCTTGTGCTTTCAGAACATATATTCTGTGCAGGGCCGGCCCGAGCCCTTTTGGCGCCGTGGGCCCGGGCGCGCAGCGCCGTCCCCGGGTGCACGGCACATGCGCGGGCCCGCCCCACCAGGGGGCATGGCGCATGCACGGGCTGGCCACGGCCGCTGGCGCGCAGCCCGGGGCCCGCTCCTGGTGCGCACGGCACATGCGCTGCCCGGCCCGGCCTGGCCCGGCCCGGCCCGCGCTGGGCCCTGCGGCCGTGGGGGGAAGGGCACTGCTAGCCGGTGCCGCAGGGCCGGTGCTGTGGGAACCGGGTGCATGGCGCCTGATGGCTGCTGTAAGGGACGCCGTGCACCCCTTACAGCTGCCATCAGGTGCCCCCCATCGGTTGGCACCCTGGGCAGCTGCCCGGCTCGCCCATGCCTCAGTCCGGCCCTGATTCTGTGACAATGAAGTTCAAGAATTCCTAGGTGAATTTTTACAAGTTATAAAATAAACTTGTTTATACACGTAAATAAAAATGGTGCGGTAACAAGAGAGACTCCAGGCATATACCCTAGAAGGTCTTCCTGTAACACAGTTTCTTTTATTATAAAATGGAGGTCAAATTTTCCTGTTTGGTCACAGCTCACCAACTGTCCAATAGTTTACCAGACTGCAAACTAACACCTGAGAAGCCTTAGAGCTGTGGAAATTATATGATCATGATGTGTAATACAAAGGTCAACTGCAGAGGCCTCTACTCACCCACAGCAACAATAAATTTCATAGCTAAATAAGCAGAGATAAATGTTAATAAATGAAAATTGATTTTTCTGCATACATAGGCAGCTGGCACAGAATAACAATGCTGAAGCTGTTCTTATTATAGCTGCATAACCATATAGCTTGGGACCAAAATATGCCTGAAGAATGACATTATCAAAAACTGAAACATTTTCAATTTTATGCCTACTTCTACTTGGACTGTCCCTCTTTCTTTACCTGTCCCTCTACTGCAAGCTAAGGGCCTAGTTCTGCTGAACCATGTAAGTGGTGAATGTTATTTACTCACTTAAAATAAGATCCACCACACACTGAAGACAGTGGAAGCTGTGGACTGATTTAGGGCAGTACAAGAGATATTTAACATAATTCACCCCGTCAATACCTGTGGAGTCATCTCCTTCCCACTCCCCAAAGCTTCTGGCACCAGAATCTCACCCATCAAGACTACAGCACTCAGGCTTTGCCTTCTAGCTTGTCCCAGCCAGGTTCAGAGTCATTCCCCATCCCTGAGAGAGGACATGTGCTGCCAGAAGCAAGATGAGGCCAGGCAGATCTTGGGGGGACAGGGAGTGCTGGTAGGGGAGCCAGCCCCACAGCAGGGACAAGGAGAAACAGCACTGGCCACCTCATTAGTCACTCAGGATTGGCACCCTAGCTCCACCATTAAGGCACTGTTTCCCCTGTGCACCAGGTTGGAATGTTACTCCTTCAGTTGTGATGCCATACTCCCCAACCCTGCTTCATGGCAGAGGACCAGCAGTGCCAAATCTGAGTGAACTTGCTGCTGTCAGTGGTGTGCACCACATGTAACATGTGTATGGCTGTGGGTGCCTTTGGACTCACCACTCGAGTGCTTTTACTTGGCCAGAAATAGCACCATTATTGCCTCACCACCAGGCACACTCTGAGATTGTTTAGGTATCTGGGGGATTGTTTGGATTTGTGTTTTGCTTTTTTCAAAGCTAAGGGAGAAATGCTCTCCTCCAATGGTAAGAGGGAGCACCACGTTCTTCTCTAACGCCTTCTAGATAATGGAGTCTTTAAATAAGAGGAAAATCATATGGTTTTATTTTCCAGGAAAGAATCACCACAGCCATTATGCTGGAAATAGGATAAAATAGACATGCAGCTAAATTATTCTCCGAGTCAAATGGGAAACAAATTCTGGGTTTAGAATTGGGATCTGAACACATGACTGTTTCATCTTCAAAGAGTGAAGCTGAACTTTATTAAACCCTGCACACTTCTCTGTCCATGTGGCCAAGTTGTTTCCGGCCCAACTTCTCACGCTCCCAGCTTTCCTCATGTCTCATCAGTAAGGGTCACTCTGGGTTCTCTGTATCAGAGGGTAGTCTGAATCTGCATAAATTACGAGAAGTCCTGTGGCACCTTATAAACTAACAGATTTATTGGAACATAAGCTTTCATGGGCAAAGACCCACTTTGCCAGATGCACATAGTGGAAATTCCAGAGGCAGGTCTAGGTTCTCTGACTCTAGTTCCAAAACTGTGATAAAATGGCTATTTCCAAATTTAGTACTTATAGTCATAACCTGATGCTGAGGGGAATTTTTAGCCATTGTTGCCTATTCTGTGATCCCTCTGGCCAGGAATAGAAGGCTTGCTGCTGCAGGATAAATACTCAGCATTTCCCTACGCAGCCAGTCACCAGTGCATGAGAGAGGACTGTGAAACAGCCTCACCATATTTGAGGTAGCTAGTGCTTGAGAGCAGTGCTATCCATGCAGAATCCTAAAGCTCACTATGTCTGCACCAGGATCCCCAGTGCTCTGCTCACGTCAAGAGCAAAGTTCCCTCTATTTTTTTCCAACCATTTGCAGAATAAATTTTGTTATGTGCGCCTAGGCACGTGCAGATGTGCACCACCAGTAGAAACACATGTCGTCACTGCAAAAGTGACAAGAAACACATGTGGGCACTGTGGGTGCTCTGCCCATCAGCTGGGAGGCATTTGAATCTCTCTTGGCTGGCTGCCCAAGTGCTCAATTACAGAAAACACTGGTCAGGAGGCTCATGGAAATGGTGGAGCTTCATCTCCCAGATTGCAGCACCAGTGGAGATGGCAGGTCCCTGGCTGCGGGGTTGTTGGCCATTCTGCTATCTCTAGTACGTATAGGAGGGAAGGCAGCAGCTGTTAGGTTTCTCCTATTGTCAGAGCCTCTGGCACCCCCTTCTTGTTCTTAAGCCAGGGGGCAGAGAAGCCCTTTACTGATGCACAGGCTGAAGAATGCTGGTAGGAACTCCCTCGACCTCATTTGCTGTCCCTGAGAGTAGACAAGAATGGTATCCGCAGGGTTCCAAGAGAGAAGTGAGTTCTGGCACTTTTTTTTAAAAGGGACTCAGATACTGCCTATAAAGGAGCTTTAGATCAGTATAGTTCATTCTTCTTCATTTATGGGAATAAGGAAGCTATGCTGGTACAAGCACATCTATACCAGCATATCTGCATCCACACTAAGAATACTGTACTGCATCAATACCAGAATAGTTAAAATGGTGCAAATTTGTGTGCAGGGAAGGCCTTGAAACATTTCTGTTCATGGAGTAGCCTTTAAGCTTTATTTCAGTTCAAGTTCCTGCTCCTTCCTAAGGTTTCTGTTTGTTCTCTGTCTGCTTTGGTTAAACTGGTGATGAAACCAGAAAAGCAGAGCACATTCTATGGCTGTGTAAGCTGCATTACATTGATTTGTGATCAGCTCCTCTCCCAGAGCTGCTCTCGGTGCCTGTCTTTCAGGATTAGCTATGTGAATGGCTGTTTCTGTATTACTCTTTCTGAATCTGTGCTGGTTATCAAATGCTAAACCCAAGTGCAGGCCACGGTGTGTCTTGGGGTCAGTATTTCCACAGATTTAGGCCAGTGATATGAATAGTTCAAGCATTAAAGGCCTTTAAAGATTAGTGACAAAAATACAATTGGGCTGCTGTCCCTATGCATCAGGCCTTTCTTCTGCACCAGTCTTCATCACTGGTGTTCTCTCACCGAGAAGATCACACATCACTTTGCACAGTCAGAAAGTAATTATCTCTTGTCAATTTGACTCAGTCAGCTTCATAAACAAACAGCTGGTGGTACATGCCAATCATAATGCCTAAATCTACACATCTACTAGACTGAGGAACAGTGGCCCAGCAAATGGCTATAACAAGAACAGGCTGTGAGATGGAATCACAGAATATTTCTCTAGAAAAACAAGCTCTCTTTTCCATTAGTTTGCTTTAATGTAGTTACACTCGAGTTGTATTTACCCATTCTTATTTATGATCTAGCTACATTATAGTCCCATTTAGATGTCCAGAATTATGTAAAGAAGATTAGATTAACATGACTGTAGCTTTTTTTAATAGATATTGTTTACCTTATGCTCTTCCAAAATGTTCTCTGGCCCATTCTAGCTCTGTTGCTCTATTTTGGCAGTGTATGGCAGCTAGAATCAGTTGGGAATCTCCCAGCTGGAATAATGCCAGGGTTACCAGCTGCTGCACCTACTGACCCATTCCCTTTATTTCACACAGGATAGAGTGGAAGCAGGCTTCAACAAGTTGACATAAATTAGAGCAGCCCACAGGCTCTTCTCACTCATGCCAGGACCAGTTAACTAGCCTAGAGAATTGGGGAGCTGAAAAATCACTCACTGAAGCATCATTGCCCCATCTAGGTGGATCTCCTAGCATGAATCTATCTAGCCCTTCTTATTCAAAGCATTGTTCAAATTGTGACAGATCCAGAGGAGCTGACTACAGTAGTTTGGTGGAGGGCAGACATACCAGGAGCTGGGTGAATGATTTTCTGTTTTCTGAATAAACTGCCATGTAATCAAGCCAGCCAGGCACCTGAAGTTAGTTAAGAGCTGCCTGAAGCAGCAAGCTAATCAGGCACCTGCAGCCAATTAAGGCCTGCTGGGCTACTTTAAAAGCCCGGCCCCTGCCCCCCTCCTCCTCCCAGGTAAGAGAAAGAGTGAGAGAAGGAAGTGTATTGCTGGAAAGCTAGGATTATGAAAAGGAAAGAGTATTTGGGCTGAAGCCGGAAAGATTTACTCAGGTACCAGGGAAAAGGAACTAGGGGAGCATATGGGGAAGTGGCCCCGGGATGCTGAGTTGTGGCTTAGAAGAAAAAATCCTTGGCAGTTGTCTCTACCTAGGTTCCCTGGGCCAGACCCCAGAGTAGTGAGCGGGCCTGGGTTCCCTCCAACTGTCCCCACACCAGTCACCACACCAGTCTAGCAGTCTGTTCCTGGAATGGGAGGCCAGGTTTAAGGAGGGGTTTCATCCTAATCCTTTGACTTTTCCAATGGTGAAACTAGCTCAGTAAGCTGTGACCCTGGCCTCTAGACAAGATAAGAGGCCGTGTAGAGGGTCACAGTGAGCCTCTGAGGCATACATAACCACCAGAAACATAGGATCCATGGGGCATGGCTGGAGCTTTGCTACAAAGTGTAAAGTAAAAATGTTGTTGCATGAAAATGCACAGCCCTGCTTTGAGTGCAGGAGTCTGGATTGGAAGCCCTCTCCCAGTCCTACAATTCTATGATTCAGTGTTATGAATGATATTGGCCTTGATCCAATGCCCATGAAAAGACATTCAATCCATTCATAGTGGCTAACAATAGCTTAGCCAAAATTAAAGTTAACCTGAGGAGAGAAAATAAAAATGGTTGTCCAGTCATTCCTTGCTTAAGCATTTGGATTTTATTTAACTACCCCTTTTAACAATAAAAGAGGAAATCTTAGCAAATTTGCATTATTAGAAAGATGCCATTATTATTATCTGCTCATTAAAGTTATTCTTCTGGAAATAAAATCAATTCTCTTAATTTAATATATGAAACAAAAAGTGATAGAGTATTATTTAAAAATACAGGAACTGAAAACTTCTTGTAGAAGACTGGGGATAATGAAAGTTAAGGAAGATAAACAATGCAGTGCATTGTAGGGCAGCCTGAGGGGAAACCTCCCCTGATTTTTTTGACACTGAGCACAGTGTGTAATGTTAACTCAAGAACTTGCTAGTGATGGCCAAACCTTGAAAGGTTCAGAACTTCCATGTAACTCAGAAAGGATCTGATTGTAATGGTTCAGGTGGTCAGATTAATTTGCTAATTTTATCTTTATCAAAATACCATGTAGACACATTCAATGATGAAGTTTTACCACAGCTCTCTAAGAATTTGAATCTTTCAGTTCAAACTTCTTAGCACAAACCATAGGTTGGCCTCAGATTCCATTTTACGGGCTTGATTTTGAACACATTTGCAAAGTTGTACGCCAGTGTTGCTCCACTGACTTCCATGAAATTGCATCAGATTTACACTGGAATATAATTTTTCACTCGAGTTCTAAGCACAAACTACTTAATCAGAGAACTATTTTATTTTATTTAAAGAAACTCAAACATGTGCCTAATGTAAACATGACAATAGGTCCGTTGGCTTCAATTTAGTCATGCATTTTGTAGGGATGTAATAGTGTAGTTGATTAACCAATAAGCAAAAGCTTATCAGTTAACGCTATAGACTACATGCATTTCCCCCCCCTTGCCAGTAAATTTTTTAGCAGGCTGACCAGCAGCCCTGCTCAGTCCTCACTTGCCATGACTCCAGGACCTACCCCCGCTGTGGCTCTGCATTTAAAGTGTATTTTGGAGCCAGGCAGGCAGTCCGGCTCAGTTCTAGCTCACGCCAGGTCTTGGAGTTCAGCACCCTTCCCCTGGACAGGAGATGCTGCCACCCTGCACTGCTGCCTCTGTATCAGAAGCAGCAGTGTAGGGAGGCAGGCATCCAGTCCATGAGGGAAGCTGGTTTTTAAACTGGCTCCCCTCACGGACCAGCTCCTGCCTGGCACCCCATACTACAGAGGCAGTAGCACAGAGTGGCAGGGGGCTCCGCAGAAGTGGGCCTGGAGCGCACTGGCTGCTGGCCCCATCCCGCAGGGATTATAGAATAGTCGAGTAACTGATAAGAATTTGAGGTGAATTGACTATTCAATTAACCAAAATTTAACACCCCTTGCGCTTTGGTAGTTCAGGACCAAAACCAAGAATTGTGTATTTTATATAACCAGTGCCTAGATGTCTTCCATTCCTATTGGTGATATAAGCAAACCTGCAAAACATTTTTATGTGTGTGTGGGATATGTCTGTATCAAACTGAACCCCCTTTGTATTTCAGCTTTCACCTTAGATTACAACTTTCGTACTGACCATTTCATAGTGTAGCCTCTCTTTTGCATTAGAACGTCTATTTTGTAGTAGGGTCCTGGCACATACTGAGTGACTCTGGCTGAGAAGCCATCACAGTGCAATCTAGGGCATCAGCATGGATTGTGACTGTCCTTGTGGTCCATTCCCATGGGACAATGGACTTTTATGCAGAGTGGAGGAGGGGAAGGGGCTTAAATGTCCCAGTGGACGCCATTGGTAAAACAGAGTCAGAGACTGTATTTAAGGGGACTTTTCTGAGTAAGGAGATCACCCACTGCTGCAAACCAAAAGTCTAGGCTGAAGGGAAAGAAGGCAGGAGGGGCTCTGTCTTGCCAGAAATGCTGACCAGACCTTAGGCTCAAAAGGTTTGAGATCAGACTAAAAGGCATCTCCAGGTCTGTTCGTTATTCTATAAAGAACTGTAACTCTGTAGTACTTCTTTAAGAATAAAAGAAGACTGTGGTTAAGAAATTTCTCTAAGCTGTATTCGTTGCTTACCTGCCACATTGACCTTGAAGGGGTTCACCAAGAAGCTCAGAGCCCTCATAACAAGAAAGAGCTCCAAGGGTAGGTCTACACAGTCTGCAGCAGTGAGTCTCCTAGCCCAGATCAAAAGACACAGGTTTGTGGTGCTCACGCTACTGTGCTAAAAGCAGCGGTGTAGATATTAAGAATCAGAGGGGTAGCCGTGTTAGTCTGGATCTGCAAAAGCCACGAGGAGTCCTGTGGCACCTTATAGACTAACAGATGTATTGGAGCATAAGCTTTTGTGGGCAAAGACCCACTTTGTCAGATGCAGTTCAAAATGGCCACCCTTAAAAAGGCAATGCCTGAACAGAGTTCAAAATGGCCACCCTTAAAGGCAATGCCTGAACAGAGTTCAAAATGGCCACTCAAAAAAGGGCAATGTCTGCTCTTCTGATAAAAGGGCAAACTGTTTGGGGTTTTTTTTGCTTAACAACTTTCCCCCTTTTCCCCATCCTTTTTTGTTTGTTTTGCTCAACAACTTTTCCCTTGGGAATGACTGCCCTTAAAGGGGTAAGCCTCCTTTTTTTTTCTCTCAACAAAAAAAATCTTTGGTGTTCCCCATTAAAAAAAAAATGTTTGGTGTTCCTTGGTCTTAAAAAGTTTAAGAAACACTGTTCCAGACAGTCTGTGACACATAATTTCACTGACATCAATTGGACTACTAACATGAGTAGAGACTAATCCTGTGAGGAAAAGCTGCAGATCTTCTCAGTAGGAGTTAAATCATAGAATACTAGGACTGGAAGGGACCTCGAGAGGTCATCAAGTCCAGCCCCCTGACCTCATGGCAGGACCAAATACTGTCTAGACCGTCCCTGATAGACATTTATCTAGCCTACTCTTAAATATCTCCAGAGATGGAGATTCCACAACCTCCCTGGGCAATTTATTCCAGTGTTTAAGCCCATTGCTTCTTGTTCTATCCTCAGAGGCCAAGATGAACAAGTTTTCTCCCTCCTCCTCATGACACCCTTTTAGATACCTGAAAACTGCTATCATGTCCCCCCTCAATCTTCTCTTTTCTAATCTAAACAAACCCAATTCTTTCAGCCTTCCTTCATAGGTCATATTCTCTAGACCTTTAATCATTCTTGTTGCTCTTCTCTGGACCCTCTCCAATTTCTCCACATCCTTCTTGAAATGCAGTACCCAGAACTGGACACAATACTCCAACTGAGGCCTAACTAGCGCAGAGTAGAGCGGAAGAATGACTTCTCGTGTCTTGCTCACAACACACCTGTTAATGCATCCCAGAATCATGTTTGCTTTTTTTGCAACAGCATCACACTGCTGACTCATATTCAGCTCGTGGTCCACTATAACCCCTAGATCCCTTTCTGCCATACGCCTTCCTAGACAGTCGCTTCCCATTCTGTATGTGTGAAACTGATTGTTCCTTCCTAAGTGGAGCACTTTGCATTTGTCTTTATTAAACTTCATCCTGTTTACCTCAGCCCATTTCTCCAATTTGTCCAGATCATTTTGAATTATGACCCTATCCTCCAGATTAGTCACAACCCCTCCCAGCTTGGTATCATCTGCAAACTTAATAAGCATACTTTCTATGCCAATATCTAAATCATTGATGAAGATATTGAACAGAGCCGCGGTCCCAAAACAGACCCCTGAGGAACCCCACTTGTTATACCTTTCCAGCAGGATTGTGAGCCATTAATAACTACTCTCTGAGTATGGTTATCCAGCCAGTTATGCACCCACCTTATAGTAGCCCCATCTAAGTTGTATTTGCCTAGTTTATTGATAAGAATATCATGCGAGACCATATCAAATGCCTTACTAAAGTCTAGGTATACCACATCCACCGCTTCTCCCTTATCCACAAGACTCGTTATCCTATCAAAGAAAGCTATCAGATTGGTTTGACATGATTTGTTCTTTACAAATCCATGCTGGCTGTTCCCCTATCACCTTGCCACCTTCCAAGTGTTTACAGATGATTTCTTTAATTACTTGCTCCATTATCTTCCCTGGCACAGAAGTTAAACTAACTGGTCTGTAGTTTCCTGGGTTGTTCTTATTTCCCTTTTTATAAATGGGCACTATATTTGCCCTTTTCCAGTCTTCTGGAATCTCTCCTGTCTCCCATGATTTTCCAAAGATGATAGCTAGAGTCTCAGATACCTCCTCTATCAGCTCCTTGAGTATTCTAGGATGCATTTCATCAGGCCCTGGTGACTTGCAGGCATCTAACTTTTCTAGGTGATTTTTAACTTGTTCTTTTTTTTTATTTTATCTTCTAAACCTACCCCTTTCCCACTAGCATTCACTATGATAGGCATTCCTTCAGACTTCTCGGTGAAGACCGAAACAAAGTCATGACCGCCAAAAGTCAACATGGTTTCTGTAAAGGGAAATCCTGTCTTACTAATCTATTAGAGTTCTTTGAAGGGGTTAACAAACATGCGGACAAGGGGGATCCAGTAGATATAGTATACTTAGATTTTCAGAAAGCCTTTGACAAGGTCCCTCACCAAAGGCTCTTGTGTAAATTACATGGCCATGGGATAAGAGGGAAGGTCCTTTCTTGGATTGAGAACTGGTTAAAAGACAGGAAACAAAGGGTAGGAATAAATGGTAAATTTTCAGAATGGAGAGGGGTAACTAGTGGTGTCCCCCAAGGGTCAGTCCTAGGACCAATCCTGTTCAACTTATTCATAAATGATCTGGAGAAAGGGATAAGCAGTGAGGTGGTAAAGTTTGCAGATGATACCAAACTGTTTAGGATAGTCAAGACAGAAGCAGACTGTGAGGGACTCCAAGAAGATCTCACCAAACTGAGTGATTGGGCAACAAAATGGCAAATGAAATTTAATGTGGATAAGTGTAAAGTAATGCACATCGGGAAAAATAACCCCAATTATACGTACAGTATGATGGGGGCTAATTTGGCTACGACAAATCAGGAAAGAGATCTTGGAGTTATCGTGGACAGTTCTCTGAAAACTTCCACTCAGTGTGCAGCGGCGGTCAAAAAGGCAAATAGGATGCTAGGAATGATTAAGAAAGGGATAGAAAATAAGACCCAGAATATCTTACTGCCCCTGTATAAATCTATGGTACGCCCACATCTTGAATACTGTGTACAGATGTGGTCTCCTCACCTCAAAAAAGATATTTTGGCCTTGGAAAGGGTTCAGAAAAGGGCAACTAAAATGATTAGGGGTTTGGAACGGGTCCCATATGAGGAGAGGTTAAAGCGACTGGGACTTTTCAGTTTAGAAAAGAGGAGACTGAGGGGGATATGATAGAGGTATATAAAATCATGAGTGGTGTGGAGAGGGCCGATAAAGAAAAGTTATTTATTAGTTCCCTAAACAGAAGAACTAGAGGACACCAAACTAAATTAATGGGTAGCAGGTTTAAAACTAATAAAAGAAAGTTCTTCTTCACACAGCGTGTAGTCAGCCTGTGGAACTCCTTGCCAGAGGAGGCTGTGAAGGCTAGGACTATAATAGAGTTTAAAGAGAAGCTAGATAATTTCATGGAGGTTAGGTCCATAAAAGGCTATTAGCCAGGGGATAAAATGGTGTCCTTGGCCTCTGTTTGTCAGAGGCTGGAGAGGGATGGCAGGAGACAAATCTCTTGATCATTATCTTTGGTCCACCCTCTCTGGGGCACCTGGTGCTGGCCACTGTCGGCAGACAGGATACTGGGCTAGATGGACCTTTGGTCTGACCCAGTACAGCCGTTCTTATGTTCTTACGTTATGTAAAGAAGTCATTAAGCATCTCTGCCATTTCCAAGTTTCCTGTTACTGTTTCTCTCTCCTCACTGACCAGTGGGCCTACCCTGTCCTTGGTCTTCCTCTTGCTTCTAATGTATTTATAAAAAGTCTTCTTGTTTCCCTTTATTCCCGTAGCTAGTTTGAGCTCATTTTGTGCCTTTGCCTTTCTAATCTTGCCCCTGCATTCCTGTGTTGTTTGCCTATATTCATCCTTTGTAATTTGTCCTACTTTCCATTTTTTATATGACTCTTTTTTTATTTTTAGATCATGCAAGATCTCATGGTTAAGCCAGGGTGGTCTTTTGCCATATTTTCTATCTTTCTGACACAGCGAAATAGCTTGCTTTTGGGCCCTTAATAATGTCCCTTTGAAAAACTGCCAACTCTCCTCAGCTGTTTTTCTCCTCAGTCTTTATTCCCATGGGACCTTACCTATCAGCTCTCTGAGCTTACCAAAATCCGCCTTCCTGAAATCCATTGTCTCTATTTTGCTGTTCTCCCTTCTACCCTTGCTTAGGATTGTGAACTCTATGATTTCATGATCACTTTCACCCAAGCTGCCTTCCACTTTCAAATTCTCAATTAGTTCTTCCCTATTTGTAGGATCAAATCTAGAACAGCTTCTCCCCCGGTAGCTTGTTCAACCTTCTGAAATAAAAAGTTGTCTCCAATGCAGTCCAAGAACTTATTGGATAGTCTGTGCCCCGCTGTGTTATTTTCCCAACATATATCTGGATAGTTGAAGTCCCCCATCACCACCAAATCTTGGGCTTTGGATGATATTGTTAGTTGTTTAAAAAAAAGCCTCATCCACTTCTTCCACCTGGGTAGGTGGCCTGTAGTAGACTCCTAGCATGACATCACCCTTGATTTTAATCCCTTTTAGCCTAACCCAGAGACTCTCAACACTTCCATCTCCTATGTCCATCTCCACCTCACTCCAAGTGTGTTCATTTTTAATATATAAGGCAACACCTCCTCCCTTTTTTCCCTGTCTATCCTTCCTGAGCAAGCTGTACCCTTCTATACAAACATTCCAATCATGTGTGTATTATCCCACCAAGTTTCTGTGATGCCAACAATGTCATAATTGTACTTATTTATTAGCACTTCCAGTTCTTCCTGCTTATTACCCATACTTCTCGCATTTGTATATAGGCATCTAAGATACTGATTTGACCTTGCCTCCCAGTTTTGCCCTGATCCTCCTTTCTCTCTGCCATTATAGCCCACGCTCCCTCCCATTTCCGACCCATCTCCCAGGTCTCCATGTTCTCCACTTACCTGTGGGCTCTGCTCACCTGTCCCCGTCGAACCTAGTTTAAAGCCCTCCTCACTAGGTTAGCCAGTCTGTGTCCAAATAGGGTCATCCCCCTCCTCAAAAGGTGAATGCCATCTCTGCCTAGCAGTCCTTCCTGGAATAGCATCCTGTGGACGAGGAAGCCAAAGCCCTCCTGGTGACGCCATCTTCACAGCCAGGCATTCACCTCCAGGATGCACCTGTCTCTGCCTGGGCCCCTACCTTCGACAGGAAGGATCGAAGAGAATACCACCTGCACTCCAGACTCCTTCACCCCTACTCCCAGAGCCCTGTAGTCACTCTTGATCCGCTCAGTGTCATACCTCGCAGTATCATTTGTGCCCACATGGATGAGTAGCATGGGGTAGTAGTCAGAGGGCCAGATAATCCTCGACAATGCCTCCGTAACATCTCGGATACGGGCCCCCAGCAGACAGCATGCTTCCCGAGATGAAATGTCAGGGCGACAGATGGGTGCCTCCATCCCCCTCAGAAGAGAGTCTCTGACCACCACTACCCTACGTTTCCTATTTGCAGTAGTGGCAGCAGACCTCCCAGCCTTGGGGGTATGAGGCTTCTCCTTCTCTGTTGTAGGGGGTGATTCCTTATCTCCTGTATAAAGAAGAGCATAATGGTTTCTTAGTACCACGGCGGGAGGGTTCGGAGCAGGGGTGGAGCAGTGCCTGCTGCCAGAAATAACCAGCTGCCAGTGTCCACCCTGAGCCGTCACCTCCTTCACCAGTGGTGTGTACACAGTCCTGTGTACTGGGACAGCTTCCTCAGCTGTCTCCTCATGAACACAGTCCAGGAATAGCTCGTGGATGCGGGTGCTCCTCAACCTAGCCACCTCCTCCTGTAGCTCTCCCACCTGCTGCCTGAGAGATTCCACCAGCAGGCACCTATCACATTGGATGATCTCCCCAGCCTGGATATCAGTAAGTGGGAATTGCAAGCCACAGTCCCTGCAAAACCACACCAGGATCTGGGTAGAGGCATCCATGCTCAGTCGCTCTGTCTGGCTACAGGCGCAGGTGGAGGAGACAGAAGCAGTGCTGGCACAGGTGTTGCGGGTCTTCCTGACCATAGTAGGCCTCCCTCTGTCAAACTACCTCTCCATGTCAAACTACTCCCCTGTCTGCAGCCCCCCATCTGCTTTCACTCCCTGGTCACTCTGCCTCTGGCTTTTAAAGCCTGCTTGCCTTTTAAAGGTACTCAGAATTACTGCAGTAGGTGTGCACCACCTTACAGAACTGGCCATAAGAGTGCAATTGATTTTCTGGAAGCAGACTTTTATAGTAATTTAACTCATTTCCTCAAAATATCTACCTTTTACAAGTAACTGTGCTGAAGTTCGCTGGATTTCCTTAAGATTATGGTTATTTATTTTTTCCCTCTGTCTTTTAAGTCAGGCCTAGTCTCTAAATAAGAGCTGGCCTTTCTGATAATGAACAATAATAATGTTTAACTCCGCTATTCTGCCAGCAATGATATATGGAGTGGAAAGCTTGTGATGACTAAAGTGAAGGAAGAAAAATGTTCTGTGTGTGATGGCGAAATGTAAAGGTGACTGTGTAAGACATCACTCTGTGATCATATCCTGAATGAAGAGATCACATACCGAATGAGGAGAAGGTGTACTGAGATGACCGATGTAGTCCAGATGATGTAAATGCAAAATTGAGATGGGTGGATCATGTAGTCCCACAGGCAAGATAGTGGATGGACAACCCACATCAGAGACTGGATTCCCAGGGCCCACAAGTGACTGCTGGGCAGGCAGAAAATGTTCTGGGCTGATCCCATGACAAAACAATTTGGCCAGAAATAGAAAGGTTGTACTCAACAGAAAAATGGATGGTTAGGTGTCACCTTGCATTTGTTGAAGGATGAATAAGAACAAGCCTCATAAAGATGACAATAATGTTACCTAGTTCTTATTCAGTGCTGTTCCACAGTAGATCTTAAAATACTTTTGCAAAGGAAGTCAGAATCATTGTCTCCATTTTGTGGATGGACAGTCTGAAACACATAGAATCATCCAGTGGAAAAAGCTGGGAATAAAACCCAGACCTTTCAAATACCAGTTCAATGTTCTAGCCATTAGGCAACACTGTCAACATCTTATGCTCATAAAGAACCAGATCTCTTTGATGCCTTAAAAAAGTTTCTTTTTTCCCCTAAGCAATAGATAATAAGGCTTCTTCCTTGTTAGAGGAGTCCTGGATATTTGCCATGATGAGTACTAAGAGGAGCCTATACCCATTTATAAGCTACTTATAACAACTGTTTGAGGCTTTTTTTGTGCAGTGAGATGAGTAGTGAAATTGATGCAAACACAATTACCTCCAAAGGGCCTGATCCTGTTCCTTTGGAAGTAAGTGGTAATTTTACCACTGCTGTGGAAAGGGAATTGAGAGAGCTCAGAATTTTTTAGGGGATATTAACACTTCACAAGATCTAGCGCTAATGCTCCACCTCATGTTCTGATTGAATAAAAGAGTGTGGTTAATTATTTTTCACTCTGCCTTTTAAGTCAGTCTTAGTCTCTAAATAGGAGTTGTCACATTAGTCACAACACCATTTAAAATAATCAAGTATTTGTTTAAACATTTTAAAAATGTAATTTATGAAAAAAATTATCTGGAGATACTTCACTCTTGAAGTCAGTTTCCACATTAGTTCTGCAGAAAATACCATTATGAAAGTCATAATCCACAGCATGATCCCTTTAGAAAATTAGTGTGGAGAAGTACTCATTACAGTGAGGCACATGAACATGCCGTACAAGACAAACTCAGATGTTTTCCAGCCGTCTGTCCTGCTGATTCTCCCCAGTGCCTCCCAGTTCCAGAAATATCTACTGACAAGGGCCAAGCATGCTGCTTTCTCATCACTCACAGCCCTGTCTTTCTAGAACTCAACTCTGGACCTAAGTTCAGACCTTCCCTCTTAGGGTATGAGCCAAAGTCCCTTGAAGTCAATGGGAAGATGAGTTCAATAGACTTTGGAAACAGCCTCTTCCAAATTTCCTATGCAACAACAACAGGCATAGCACTGACGAGTTCTGGAGTGAATTGTGTACGACTGCTTCAGTTTGGAGGAATGGTTTCTTTGAAAATTTGCAACAAGTTCAGCACCCAGATTCATTTTTTATTTTATTTTTTTCTTGACTTACCATCATTGGGCCATATCCTCAGCTCTGGATCCAAGACTGAAGTTGATTGGACTTGCATGCTTGGAATTAGGCACAGGCTTAAGTGCTACATTGGACCTGGGTATTGATGTAAACTGGCAGAGTTCCATTGAAGTCAACAGAGTTATATTGATTTACACCAGCTAAAGATCTGGAGTGTCTATCCAAAGAGGCTTTTGAACTATAGCCATGCGAAAATGAAACATACAGCTTTTAATGAAAAACCCAAACCCACAGGGGAACTCAAGATCAACCTAAAATTCTAATATAGCAGACATAGAGGTAAACAAAGTAATTACTGTTGGTATATTAGGTCATTGTTTTAAAATGTTATCTTGTTGCAATCAATCAAATATAATTAAAATATTCTTAGTGACAGTTCATCAGAACTCATTTTGTCCAATGACACAGGATTCTGTGGAATCTTTAACAGCAGTGCCAGTGAAAAGTTTATAGAAAAATCAGATGAAATATGCATCACCCACATTGATAAATGGTCTTTGGGGGAATGCTTCTTCCAAGATATTATCACATCTGCTGCTTAATTTAATTTCTGTTGCTACAGAAACACATTTGTATGTAGCTCTGAGTCATAAAGCACCATGTTTTACACATTTATTAAATTCTCATTGACAATGATTTACATCAAATATTGCCACAAGAGATAAAAGTAAAAGCCTTCATAGTTCTCAAATACATAACACAATTTGTTTAATATACACAGATTAAGACTCTGATTCAGCAGATTTAAGAACGTGCCTCATTTTAAGCATAAAAGTAGTTTCACTAAAGCCAATGGGACTTCTCAGGTGCTTAAAGTTGAGCAAGTGCTCAGGTAGCTCACTGAATCCAAGCCTAAACTAGGAAGGGGATGGTCCCTTATGGCATGTTATCCCAGATAAATCCTTTTGCAGAATTGGAGCCTATAGTTGTTTGTTACTGAATAGAATTCTCTAATAGCTTTTTGTGATATTTAGTGTATGTGCAGTTTAAAATATAAATCATCGTTCTTCTCTAGAAAGTTAAAGAGAGCTAGAGAGAGAAATAGCTCAAAAGAAATTGCAAGCATCAGTTTTACATCAAGCTGTATTTATGAAATAACTACAGGCTGGATTGAGCTAGTTTCACAAAGCCTAGAAAGAGGGGCACTACAGAGCCAGAGGGAGATAAAGGGACAGAATCTACCTCAAAGAGTACTCAGTGTTTTGCCCAGGACCACTGTTGGGAGAAGGAGGATACAATTACCCCAGGTCCTGATAATTCAAAAGGGGCCAGGCCCTTTAGGTTATATCTACACTATGATGGTTTTTCAGAAAAAGGTACGCAAATTACGCTCTGCAATTTGCATACCTTTTTTCAATACTTTTGTCGGGAGAGGCTTTTCTGAAATTTGGCCCATCTACACTGGGCCAAATTTTGGAAAAACCTCCTCTTTCGGAAGATCCCTTCTTCCTCATGGAACAAGGAAGATGGGGCTTCTGAAAGAGCGCGTCTGCTCTTCCGCAAAAAAAAAAACAAAAAAACCAGAAGAGTAAACATGTTCCCTGGACACAGCAGTATCCCAAAAAAACCCCGCAGTCTTGACATACCCTTAAATCGCTGTTGGAGCCCTTCGCAGCACGCTCCAGGCGGCGCGGACAGCTAATAGGGTGTGGTGTGATCTGGGCAGCACTGAGGGCTGCCTACCCCAGCCTTGCCCCTTCTGCCTGAGGCCCCACCCCAGTGTGGAGTTGGGCCCCTACCACTTCACTTGCCCAGAGGCCAGCAATTCTGTTGCCCTCGCCACTCAAGGTTTCATTCTTTTGCTGAAATTTGAGTCATATCTTATGTTAAAGGCGAAAATTATCCCTGTTTTTAAATGTTTCTTTTAAAACTGAGCCAGATATGCAGTTATAATAGACCCATTCTCCCTAAAGAGTCACGCAAAAGTGGGTGCATTTGCAATGGCAGAGATGCCATTAGTGGAGATGATTCATTCCCAGATTTTTGATGCAAAAAAGAATTTAGCACATTTGTGGAGGGGAAGGAAGCAAAACTTTGCATGGACTATCTTCATGAAACACAACTGTAAATAAAAAAAAATCTGAAAGTTTTCACTTTTGCATACCTCTTGTCCAGATGCATTTCCCTACCATTGAAGGTATTTGCATTCATGTTGCTAAAAGCAAACTTCTCTCAAATGACAACAGGAAACATTAATTTAAAATTCCTAGCACATCATATTTCAGCATACGATAAAGAAATCTTCACTTGATCTACTTGTCTGACTTTCAAAAAGTGGGCTGGTGAAATATGGAACAGGTTGGACCTCGGGACCTAACTGGTCCCGAATGAGGGGATTTGCTAGACCAGGGAAGGTCCTCCCCCATGGGCCGTGCTGCCACTGGACTAGGGCTCTACCCTGCCCCCACTGCTGCTTGAGCCCCCCGGGGCTTTCTAGATGCTGGTGGTTGTGCTACTGCCAGGGCCGGAGTGCCCCAATTAGAGCTGCACAACCCGGGAAGAGCTCTGCAGCTGTCTGGCTCCACGGATGGGGCCAGAGCTCCCTGGCTGCCACTGGGATTGGAGCTCCCCGTCCACAGGAGCCAGAAGGGGGCTGGAGCTCTGCAGCTGGGGCCAGGCCCACAGCTCCCTGGCTGCCACTGGGGTTGGAGCTCCATAGCCACTGCTAGGCTAGAGCTTCACCGCCACTGAGGCCAAGGAGCTCCTCTGGGACCACAACTCCCTGCCATGTTCCTCCCTGCCATCCTCCCCCCACCCCCAAAACACGGGGCTCCCAGCTGAGTTGCCAATGCCAGACCTCCCCGCTCCTGGCCTCTGTGGTCCAGGAACATCCGTGGCCCATGCCAGACCACAGATGTTGCCAGACCAGGGAGTCCCAGTTAAGGGAGATACAACCTGTACAAACAGTTCTAAAAATGGTCATGCTAGCAGCCTAACATTTCTTAGTCCCAATGCTTTGCAGGTGTGACAAGCTTGATACACCGGCTTAATCATTCCTGGACTATAAGGGAACATTGGTTAGAAAATCTAGTTTATCACTTGTTCTCTGTAATCCTTCCACCAAATCCACAAGGGATAATGGTGAACCCCAAAGGGGGTTGCATCCATTCATCCTCAGCTGCCTAGGCAGTTCACCTTGGTCTTCTTATTTGTACAACAGTAATGCTTAAAAGCCTCAATCAAGGGTCAGGACCCTACTCTGCTTTGTGCTTTGGGATGGGGAGGAGGTTTCTCACACACCCCCACACACACTTGTGAGATTCAGGAAAAGTGAAATAAAAGGCAATAATATCAGGGATTAAGCTGAAAAAGATTTAGTAGAATCTTTTCACCTCTACAAGGATGATGTTTCTAAGCCACATTTCCACAAGGATAAACCCATGAATCAACATGAAATTTTTTTTAAAAGAACTTTTCCATCTTTGAGGTTTCTACTATAGTTACTCCTCTGTCTATACATCTAACTACCTGCTATTAATTATTCTGTCAAGATAGTTATTTGTTTCTCAGCATAAAATCACATTTTAAAGACTACTGTAATACATCCTCGAATACATTACATGCAATGCACATTTTTGTACTTCAAGGAATATATTTTCTGAATTAAAGACTTTTTTTTTAATGGATAGGTCAAACAGAAATAAAAGGACCCCAGTGATATGGAACAAACATTAAAAGGACTGGAGGTACCCATCCATAATTTGTGAAATCCTTTCAGGTATCTCTGAGGGCATGTCTACACTGGGGAATTGTTTCAAAATAACTCCCCTCATTTCGAAATAACAAGGTGAGCGTCCATGTAGCAAGCCCATTATTTCAAAATAATGGGTTGGTGATTTCAAAATAACCCTTGCTTCTGATGAGGGAATAATGCCTATTTTGAAATTAAAAAACAACAAATAGTCTGGTAGCACTTTAAAGACTAACAAAACAGGTAGATGGTGTCATGAACATTCTTCAAATGACCGGAATGTTGGATGTCCATAACCAAAATTTTGAAATTGCTATTTTGAGAGTTATTATTTTGAAATAAATAACCTGGCATTGTAGACATAGCCTTAGGTGTAGTCTACACTGCAGGGTTTTTGTGCAAGAAGCCTTTTGTGGAAGAGTTCTTGCACAAAAACTTCTTGTGCAAAAGCACGTCCAGACCTCAAAGCGCATCGCAAAAGTGATATGCTTTTGCGCAAGAGAGCATCCACACTGCACAGACGCTCTTGCGCAAGAAAGCTCTGATGGCCATTGACAGAATGGTCATCAAAGCGCCTGTGCTTTTTCCGATAGGGGTTTCTTGCGCAAAAACCCCTCCGGAGCATCCACACTTGCCTTTTTGCACAAGACCTGCAGTGCAAAAAGGAGTTATTCCTCGTGGGAAGAGGAATAGCTCTACTGGCAAAAGCCCTCTGTTCTGTTGATTTTTGACCGGTTTTGCGCAAAAACCTTGTAGTGTAGACACAGCCTTAGTGTCTACATTTATTAGGCAGGCTACTGAACCTAAACCAAACTCTCCAGATACTTACACTCCTAATAAGGGAGGGTTTGCAAAATTTCTTTCTCCATTCTGCTACACAAATTTGAAACTTTTCTTCCAACCAGCAGATGGAGATAAAGAACTTCAGGTTTTTATACCCTTCTTCCTTATGTTAGAATTCTCAGTAGTCATTCTTTCAGTCAGAGGAACAGCTTCTGGCTGGTATACCACCAGAAAGTTACCTGTCCTAACTGTACCACATTTTGCATTTAGCTGGACAGAAAATGGTAAGTATTTTCGGTGACATTTTTGAAAGAAAAAATGTTTTCTCAAACTATTTTCAGAGTTGGTCTTTTCTACTTAAAATTGAGGGATTTTTAAGTTTTCATTGATTTTGGTTTTCTAAAACAAAAGCCCTGTTGTGGAAAAAAATGGCAACTATTGAAGAAAACCCAAACTTTCAGTGAAATATTTTATTTCCTTCCTCCCTACCCCCTCAAAAAGGCTTTTTTTAAATTATACTTTCCTTTTTTACTATACTGTCCTTACCGGGGCACTGTGGTTAGCTGATGGGATCATTTTGAACTAAGAACACAGACCTCAGGATTTTAAAAGGACATTTTTTTTTCTTCTCTTTTGCTGTTTGGAAGTTTTGGAGGGTTTTTTTCTTCTTCTTTTCTGTTGCTGCCTTGACATGGTAGTGGACTGAACCAAGAGAAGATCATGAGTAAATAAAGGGAAAAAGTGAATCTAGTCATAATCAGGATATTTTTCTTTATTTTGTGGTTTGATTTGATCTGCTCTATGTGAATCTGTGCCTCCCCTTCCCCGTTCACTATCTAAGAATTGTTCCCAGAGATTTTTTCTGTTTTAATTTGTTTTCCTTAGTTGCTCTGTAACATCAAGTATATCTTTTGTTGTGTTAATAAAAATCACTTTTTAAGGTGATTATTTGATGCTTGTGTGCTGGAAAGTAACAGGGGTCTGTGTGTGTGTGTGTGTGTGTGTATTTGCCTGCCTGAGACTAAGCAGTCAGCTACCAGAGACTGCACCTTGTTTTTCTCTTACCATTTTTAAAGCTCTTTTGGGGCACCCTTGGGGAGAAATCACTTGATGGTGGCAGCTCCTCCCAAAGTCAGTGAATCTGTGACTTTGGGGGGGGAGGGTGTAACCAGAGCTTATAGAGGCAAGGTATATTTAAAGTTTTTGCAGGTCCCCACCTTCTGCACTTGGAGTGCCTGAGTGGGGAACAGGCCTGACACCCCTGCTCAAGTAGTTAGGCTCCACTTGTCCAGGAAAAGGCTGGGTCAGGGGAGGGCTAAAGATCCACCATTAGCCCAATACATTCACTCTCTCCCTATATATCTATATATGAGTTAGTTGAATCTGGGTAAACTTGAAAAACAACAAATAGTCTAGCAGCACCTTAAAGACTAACAAACATGTTTTGTTAGTCTTTAAGGTGCTGCTAAACTATTAGTCTGTAATTGGAAAAACAACTAACTCGGCTACCCCTCTGAAGCTTTTTTTATCTGGATGTATCTCATGGATCATCTCATGAACACTCCCCAATATCTGCAGTCCTGTTCACTGTGGTGTAATCAAAGTGGATAGTAGTTGGTTATACCCAAAGAAGGCAAAAAAAATTGTTTTGAAGGCCCACACAAATATGCCAAGACAGCTTCTGGACATGGTTATTTTCATTTCTAATGAGACTAGGACACAATAACTCTAGCAACTGCATGGTGTGTTACAGCAAATGTTTATGTGTAATGGCCACTATTGGATGCCAAGTAAAATGCTTCCTTGTGGATTTCCTTTTCCTGTTCAAGTTCATGTGTAATCAAGGGGAAAAAAACCAGAAGGATAGAGAATGCTTTGTCAAATATGACAATCATTTAAAATAAAGGCCAAAAAAAAGAGAGAGAGAGAATGCATTTTCTAAGCTAGAGCTGTCAAAGAAGCTCTTATGTGCTTGAAAATGAAGGTCTTATTCAACTAATTTTTCAACAAAATAGTTGAAGTCACCATAGCAACAGCCATTTTGTAAGATGCTTACACCTTGGTACATTCCAGATATGGAGCAGCTAACTTAGAAAAATGTATGCCTTAGCCGTCACATGGGAACTTTGTACTTTTTATAATGATTTATGGGAAAAGATACAGTACCTACTGCAATGAGCTGACAATTTCCCAAGAATAATGCTTATTTATAACTTTATAGAGTATATATTTTTCCTTTTTTAATCCATCATGAGCATAAGATGCAATATTATAAAAATAGAATTTTAAAGGTATATTTAAAGGTTATTGTCAGGTGGAAACCAGCATATATTTACTGAAGTCAGGGGAGATATGCATATTTACACCAACTAAGGATACAGCCTCAGTTTACCAATGGTGGGATATGGTAGATGCTATGATCATTTGAAGAATGTTTCTTCCATATCACAAACTGGCAGATGCTGTGCAACTGAAAACACAATGACTTATGCAGTCGGTCTGAAAGCTTTTATTTCATCTGTGGTGAGTTTTGTTACCATGAGGCCATAATTAAATATAATGGGCCAAATCCTGCCTCTTTCTTGCATTGTGTGATTGTCCAAATATGGTGCAAATTTATGGTCTGAAAAATCACACACAAGCAGAGGTGGATCCTTAAGAAAGGGTACCCTGGCTAATGTGACACTATCAGAGAACAGGGAAGGTCATAGGTGCACAAAGCCGATGTGGAGGCATGAGGCTTCTGCGCAGATGGGCCTTGTAGAGGATCTTGTATGGGGTGGGTGGGTCACTGTTCTATGGGGAGGTCAGCCACAGCCTCACTGTTGGAAATGTGGGAGAATTCATCTGCAAGGAGATCCAAACCTGGGTTTCTTTCCCCAATCCTCCTTCCATTGTTTTTTAGCGTGAGAATGAGCAATCTGGTTCCATGTATGTTTTCTCAGACTATCCATGTACTTTTACACAGTACACCTTCCAATCCAAGTAATTGTGTGCATTACTTTATCAGAGTGCCTGATGGATCCGTGCATATTGTTATGTGGTACACTGTGTTCTCTGTAGCAATATTATGATATTTTCTTCTTATAGTATACTCAAGATAACAGGCCAAGTTCATTCTTGTTTTAACTCCACTGCCATCTGTATGTTTAGGATTATTGAGACTTTTTAATATAATCAATTTTAACACCACACTTCGCTCTTAGGTTAGTTCTGTAATTTTTTAATCTAAGCTAATATGTTTCCTTCTGATGTCTCAGTACTGACAGCTTGACTGCTAATTTTGCTGCATGTCTCCCATGAACTCCAATAATCCATAAATATAATGTGCACAAAAACAACAGGTGATAGGTACAATATTTCTGCAAGGCTGTAATGCAAAATGCATTTGTTAAGTGTCAAGAACTCCTGAGGATTGAACCAGAGGATTACCATAAAATTACATATTAAGAGTGTCTCCATGGGTCTATGTGGCAAAAAATAATAGATATAATTAATCTATGTAAACTGTTGCCAGCACAATTTACATTCTCCAATATTTACATATGTTAGCCATTCCAAAGACAATGAAAAGTAAGCCATGTAAGATCTTCTTCACTGTGCAAAGAGGAAGAGAAGCTAATCTGTGTTCATCCAGCTCATGTGAGCCTGAAAACTGAAGCAGGAGGGGAGCCCATTCCAAACTTGTGAATAGTTGCATACAGACACCAGTTAAAAAAAACAGTTACTGAAATCTTTCTTTCTTTCCCCCCCAAAATTGCTTTGCTGTGAGATGTAGGACAGGCATAATTCAGTTCTAAGGCAGTGATTGCTTTTGAGACTGATCTCACATCCTATTGGAGATAAAAATTAGAGGCTCCCATTTGGGCTTTTCACAACCAAATAGTGGAAAATCCTGAGTTTTCCAGGAAGGTATACTATATTAGCGTCAAGCCCTAGAAATTCAAGATGCTAGACCTTAATCTTATGGTACTAGAAGATGTAAAAAATTCTAAACTTATTTTTATAAGCTTCTAACCATTTCTTAGCTTTGTTTTTTCTTTGCCTCAGAGACCTTCCAATGTCAGATGCTTTTAAGTGAATTAATTTCCTCTCGTGCTCTTGTTTTGACCACTTAGTCCTCTATTCTATCAGTATCTCCTCTTTACTTCTGGACCTTATCTTCTTTTTGCACAATTGGAGAAGTCCAAAGTGACATCATTTAGAGTATTTGGGCATTCACGCCCACTTTCTGACTCACACCTGCTGTGTAATTTGGACTCTGTTTACATTGTCATTGTTTCTAAGGATAGAGCTGCTTATCAATAAGGCAGATGTCAGTGCAGAAGTGTAATGATGCACCTTGAGTTTTATCTATTGGTGATGGTGGTGGGTGAGCAGAAGGGATCCTCCCACTTGTGGTCCATGAGAGGCTAGTCTGACTCACTACATCTCAGGACACCAGTTGTTATGGGGAATGAACAGCTCCTGCAGGAGTCTATGGCTGTGGCCCATAGTTAGGGACCAAGCAAACAAAATGGTTCAGTAGACCCGAGCCCTTAGTCAGTGAGGCAATAGAGAGTCAGTGCGCTCAGGCCTGTGCATAGCCTGAACAATCAAGTGGTTCATTAGCGCAGCCCTTGGATCAAGGCAGTGAGCTCCAGAGTCTTTGGGCTGAGGCCTGCACTCAGGTGGAGTGGCAAATAGTTGGGTTTCCTAGCTCTAGTGGAGGGCCAACAAGCACAGGCTTCTTGCGTCCCGAGCTAGACCCCTAGCTGGGTGAAAAGGGATCCTGATCACAACATGCTGACTCACTGAGAGGCAGTGTTTCAGCCAGAGAAGGGGTTGGCCACCAGTGGGCCACTTCCAAACTCCCCCTTTGGGCATACCTGGCTCCGTACAGGGACGTCCAGGTTATTTGGAAAGACAGCTTCATTGAGGGCTTTCACCTCCTTCATGTCCATATCTGTATGCAGCTCTGGCAGTCCAGGCCAGTCCTCAGTTCCCTCAGCATCCACAAGAGCCACCCAGCTCAGAAGTCCGCAGGCCTGCCTTTTATATTTCTTGTTCCTCCCACTAACTTCCAGTGGGAGAGGCAAATAGGGCCTGGCTCCACTCAGTAGGGCTCAATAGGAGGTCAGTGGGAGCCCATTGCACCTAACTACACTAATGACATTTAGAGGAAATGTACCTCAAAGTAATGGACTCCTAATTCAATCTCACATTCATAAAACTACAGAACTTTGACTAAGGACTACATAGCAGTTTGCACACCAGGCCAATCCATAGATATTTTGTTGGACAAATGGAAACTCTTACTACATTTGGTGAAAGAAATTAGCATGAGCTACTACCTTGTTGACTCAGCCATAGACTATGACTTTGTGTGTTTTGTAAGACAGTGCAACATGCTGATTTTTTTTTTAATGAGAAAACTGGGTTCAACTCTGGTGGGTAAATGGTAGCTGTATGGTCTCATATGAAACAGAATAGGTCTAGAACAGGGGCAGGCATAATAAAGAAAGCCAAAGTCAAAGCTTCTAATCCAGCCTGCCATAATCCTCTGGGCTGCCAATGCCCTGTGGCCCAGAGGGACACTCAAGCAGGCTCCTTGCCTGTCATATTCCCACACACTACTCAGAGTGGCCAGCTGCTGGGCCATGTCTGTCTCTGCTCCATGCACCCAATGGGTGAGCCTCCACACACTGCCCCCACCCACAGCACAATCCTCCCACCTCCCATTATCCAGAAATTGGCCAATGTGTGCTGCTTGTGGCACAGGCAGTGCACGAAGCCACCCGCCCAAGCAAACAAAGACACACATGGCCCCAGCAGTTGGTTGCTTTGAACAGTGAGCTGCTGAGGCAGGCAGTAAGCCGTCTTGAAGGTCCCGCTGTCCAAGAACCACCTAGGGGTAAGTGCCTCCCAGCCAGAGCCTGCACCTGGCACCCCAGCTCCTCCTGCACCCTGATTCCCTGTCCCAGGGCACAACCCCATCCTGACCCCCTGACCCAGGTCACAATCCATCCCTCTGCACTGCCTCCTATAACCCTGCTTTGGTCACAACTCCCTCCAAGACCTTACATGTCCTCCTACATCCCTCCTCTTCACCCTAGTCCCCTGCCCAAGGTCACAACCCCCTCCTTCATCCAAACTCCTTCTCAGATTCCACATTCCTTCCTGCACCCTGATCTCTTATCCCAAAATCCCTTCTGAACCCAACCTCCATCCCAGACCCCGCACTTCCTCTATTAATATCATAGAAAAGTGCGGCCCTTGACCGCTTACCAAATTCTTAGTGGCCTGCATCAAAATTATTGCTAGAATAACCCACTTGGCTTCTCTGAATCAAATTCTGTGCATGATTACACCAAAGTAAATCCAGACTCTCCCCCAAGAATTCAATAGTGTTGTACTTCAATGTAACCCAGAGCAGAATTTGGCTCATTGACTAACATTAGAATCTGGCCTTGTGTATTACCACTTAGTGCAACATAGTTCATACATCGGTTGATTTGATGAAAAAACAAAGGAAACACGAGTATTTGTTTCACAGAAAGGGGCTACTACAGGAGTGGTGACTCGTCCACATGGCACCTCCTGCTGGTCTCCTCAGGAATTAGCTCTTCAGCCTCAGAGCTCCTGCTGGCTGGTGTCTCGCCCTTAGTTACCTGACTTCTGTACTGGTTCAGGCCCTGGGTCCCTCCCAGCCCATAGTGCCCTTTCATCATAGTGCTGCCAAATGATGGGGTCCTCCCCTCCCAGGGACTCCCAATTCCTTATACCCACCTTCCTTCATTGACCCACTGCCAGTCATCCCATAACCCCTGCCCGAGGGGCAAACTGCAGTTTGAAATGGCCACACTGCCTTCTGAGCCTGGAAATTCTGCCTCTGCAGCTTTGTCATCAATGTCTTCTGGCTCAGAAGGAGACTAGTAAGCAAAAAATAAAACTGCAATGACTGTGAGCTAGATTTTACCAGCCTTACTGGCATGTATAGTCCAATGGCAAATCCTCTGCATATGTACATTGAGTCACAATCTTACTCTGTCTATATTATTGTTTTACCTATGTCTGTTATGCCATCTTTGTGCAGGCAGATTGCCATTCAAAATAGCAAAGTATGGAGGGAAATTAGGATTTGGCTCAGGGAACTGGCTTTCTTCACCAGAAGTTCAATAGCATTGGGATTGCTAGCTTCAGCAGATTTTTTTTTTAAATAGTTATTAACCTAACCCAGTTGGTTTAGATATGGCAGACTCTCACCAGACTCTGGAAAGTGCCTCCTTCAGCTATGACACACTTTCTTCTATCATGGTTAGAAACAAAAAGATTCCTCAGCATAAACCTCATAAAGTTGTGACCATTTTATGCACAATACTACAGTTGCAAGGGAACATGTGCTGTGTTTGTGCAGGGCGTCTTAGGTTTATACCTTTTAAGAACTATCAGTTGACTTGTGTCTTTATTTTGTGTGGTTTTTTAAATTTTGCTTGATATGACTGTGCTTATTTATTTAATGGACATTTCATGTATAATGAAATGAGCAGTGGCTATACTTAGCCCTTTGGCTGCATCAACAATAAAGGAAGACAAATTGATAGCTCAGACAAGTAAAAATCTCTTTTTTTCAGTGTTTGTATGAAGATGCCATGTTTCATTTAGAACTCAATTATGGAACCCTTACTTATGTTTGTGAGCAGTGAACTTACACAAGTAGGCCCAGTAATCTTCAGTCTAATCCTTGAATAGTACTTGGACAACTTTCTCAGACAGGGTATTAACGCACACTTGATCAAAAGGAGAAGCTAGTTGATGAACCCTCACTTGGATTATTGTCACTTTTTAAGAGTAATTCTTATGGTACTTTGAATATCCTTGGAGAAACCTTCGTTGATACTAAGGTACTGGTATTACAACCCTCTCCACTTACTCAACAGGATTATTCATGTATCAGAAATATACCTATGAATAAGGCTTGCAGAATCAGGTTCCTATCAGCAGGAGAAATCTTTCTCAGCACAGCAGTTTATAGTATTATTTGCCTCTTCTGGTTTTCCAAAAGTTGTTATCATGATTGATATCCAGATGATTTATTGTCAACAGTTTTTCTCTAAGCAAGACATCAGGATTCCTATAGCCAGGTTGCTTTAGTTTCTCTATTCAAAATGGCATTGGTGCATGCATATGGCAAAGGCTGTACATAAGCCTTCCTGTCTATATGCTTTTAGCCACTGTAGAGAAAAGCCACAAAGTGGCATCAAGCTGTGTTTTGAGAGCCCTCAATCACCTGGTGCTGACCAGCCTGTCACCAAATCCATTAAGATCTGCTCCTGGAGATTTGACATTTTAAACCTATGGAAGAGACTCGCAGCTGTGATGGGCAAAGAAAGAGCAGCAATGAACTTGTGACCTGAGAGTGTAAAGATGCTTTATTTCTAAGTGGAGGTAATGTAAGGCAATTGAGGGCATGAACAGATGAAGAACAGCTAGGCAGGTGGGTATCAAATTTGATTACCATAGAGGCAGGCCCTCAATAACTAAGACTTGAGGAGAGGAAAAGAAGGAGAATTAACCAGAGGAAATCTAGCATATTTTAAAATACATGAAGAGGAAAGTGCAGAATTGTGAGCAAAAACACTGATGATTTTTAATAGTTGTGGTGTTTTCTAATATGCAGCATACATCCTGGAGATAGCGATGGCCTTTGGATCTACAGTCTCTCTCTAGCCCATATTTTACCATTGTCCTGTTGGATGACTCATGCTTTTATTAACATTTCTGGAAATAACAAAAAATGTCAACAACCTAGAGCCTGGGATATTGGTGTCTGCACCTGAGCAAATATTTTATAACCTTCTCTTACATATTGGTTTGAGGCACTTTTTAATGATCATCTCAGTGTTCTTATTCCTGTCTGCTAGTCATAGAAGGAGAATCATGCTTTGTTCTCTTGTCATCTGGGAACAGTTTACTTCTCCCACACCTTTCCACTGGTAAATAACATCAAGAGAGCCCAGCTGACTCCCTCACTGATATTGTGGGCAAGCCTATAGAAAATACTCTGTACTGCTTTCCTACCTCTCTCTTTCCTGTGGCATTTCTGAACACCACAATTTCAAGTTATCAACTGAGTCTTTAATCCTGTAATGGAATCCATTCAGGCAAATTCTTATGCCCAGCTGGAGTCCCAATGAAGTGAGTGGGAGTCTATACTCAGAAATCTATTCACATGGATTGTGCTGGAGGACTCATTGGGGACATAGATCCTTAATTCTAAATAACCAGCTAATTGTTCTTTTGCTGCACTAGTGGTTATTTAAATCCATTAGTTTTTACCTAAATTCTTCACCTCCTATGTGTTCATTGTGCACCATTTTAATTCAGGAACTAAAAGATAATTGTCTGCATGTGGTTAATTAAATACCACTCACTGCTGTGCTCCTTTTGGCTAGTTGTGCTGGTGGCAGAGAAAATGCTATGCGTTGTTGCAACAATTTTTCTAGTTTGCATCTATGTATAATTACAGGAAGGAGTATGCTGTAGCTCACTGAGATTTTTGCTTGAGAGTGACTCCAATTCTGCTCTCAATCACACCCAGGAAATACAAAGGAAGTCAATGAAGTTAAACAAGTGCAAATGAGAGCAGAGTTTGAGCCCATTAAGAAGTTGACCAGGCTGCTGTATTTAGCTCTAATACTCTGGGTTGCCATTTATATTGTTTGTTTTTTATTGTGCTTAAATACCTTTGATCAGGGATCTGGACTTCATTCCACTAAGTGCTGCTTCTGCATATAGGCATGAACAAAAACATAACTCCTGACTGAAAGACCTTATAGCTGCATTGTATGATGAAATACAGGCAGCAACAAACAAACAAGGGTACCATGAAATAATCATGAGATGATTCTCATTCATGTAATATGCAACAGTCGCAGCACGTTAGTTGTTTTGCTAAGAAATGTGAAGTGGTGCTGAGCGATTCTGCTATACCCAGCAACAGAATCTTTGTATATATTGTGAATATCATTTGCACTTTTGGGATATAAATTTGGTAGGGCCAGATTCCTGCCTCAGGAGTCAGATGGTATTAGCATAGGCTGGTTTTGCTATCATTTCACACTTGTCTTTTTGAGCAAGTAGAGTATTTCAGTCCCCAGTAGAAGTGGGCCTTATCTTTGGGTTTGCAAAACTTCCAGTATTGGTGATACACTAAGAAATGACATGAAGGAATATTTTGTAACACTCTCTCCCTGCTTATCCAAGACCTGGATTTGACATCAACATGAGAGAAAGGAAAAGAGAAGGATTGCACATGCCATAATTTTACAGAGGAGTGCATAAGCATCCTGCTGCTGGAAACTCCACTTGTAATCAATGTTCCCTCTATTTTTTCTGCCAATGTGTGGAATCAATTTTGTTATGTCACCAAGGCATATGCAGAGGTGCACCACCAATAGAAACATATGCTGTCTGCTATGGGAGACTGTGAGTACTCTGCTAATCAGCTGCGAGGCATTTGAATCTTTCATAGGTGGCCATCCAAGTGCTCATCTTACAAGGAATACTGTTTGTAATATGCATGGACCAAAATGAACAATACTAGGATACTGGCAAAGCTATCTCAGATTTCATGAATATAGTCCAAAAGGGATGCAGCCAAAGTGGGGAGGGAGAGAGAGAGCTGACATACGGATTTGGCTCTGTATGTGTATAGACGTTCTGAAATAACAACAAAAGGTTAGTTAAAAAAGAGGAAAAAACAAACCAAAAGCCTATGATTTTTTAAAAAGTAGTTATTGTTTAAAGTATCCCTTAAGAGTAAAACACTACAAATGCTTACATCTAATGAAAAGTAGAACAGTGCAAGAAGATACTGATTTTTTTGATGGCTTTGACCCTGCAGTTGTACCATGCCTGTGGCCAAGTTGTGGTGGAAGTGTTGGCTTTGCATTCATTAATCCTCATTTGTGTTAAACAGGTAATATAGCCTATAATCTAGAATCATTTCTAGGGTTTCATTAATTCATTAATGCCAGCATGCAGCATGGAATCTGATATCATCATTTCCACTATTTGGAAATGAATCAGCTGAGCAGCAGGGGTGGTGACATTGACCCTTTGTTCCTTATGCCTACCAATATATTAGAACTCTGTTCTTTGAGCAATAGTTTTTTGAGGTTAGATTTCAAGACATTTGTTTACTCGTGAGTCAATGCCATAATCTGTGTAATATGCACTTTGGGGCCATATCCTGGTCAAAGAGCAGAGCCTGTATATGAAGGCTTTATTTTGAGAAACACATTGGGGATTGAATGAAACCGCTGCCTCAAACAACCAGTCTATTTGCACAAGTGGTACTATAGGTAATAGGTAGTGCACACAGTCTCCTAGCTATTAGGTAGTTCGTTGGATCTGATCAGTGCACAGAGCCACATGTCTAGGGTCCATTCACAGCCTTGCCATCCCACTGATGAGCTACAAGATCCACCACAGAGTCTCTGGAATTTAAAGAAAGTGGGAAGTGTAGCCTCCTTGTGCAAGATCTTGCTGCTAATAAACAATGAGTGTCAAATAGCTTTCCTCAGAACATAGGGGACCGAAGGGTTCACACAATAGTGAGGCAAAAACCTGAATATGCTTGTCTGCTTATTTTGATTTTGACCTAGTACATTTTGACTCCCTTCTGCAGTAGGATGTCATATAATAATTTTGCTACTTGTCATGCTGCTGCATAGCACAGGCTTTTCTTTGTTGATGGGCAATGCCAAAACTGTCTACAGAAAAAGAGCAGAAACAACAAAAAATGAAAATAATGTCATTGCTTTGTGCCTCTCTTTATCTCAAACAGCTAGGAAGGGAGTCAGTGATTTTTTCTTAAATCTTGCAACTGAATATCTCCTATAATTAAACCAATTAAAATGGCAAAACACTTCAGACTTTATTTCCAATATTCCCTTTTCTTTATATTCAGAAGAAGTGTATACTAAGTCAAAGGTTCTTTCCTATTTGGTTCATATACAACAGAAACTTAAATCAGGGAGAGGATGGGTGTTGTACATATAGTTAGTTGCATGTATTAAATGCTGCTATTACATACATATTGAGAACATTCTTCATCATTAACAATTATGACATTATTAAAACAAAAATAAAGAAGATACTTACAATGAAGTAGTGCAAAGAGAACCTTTCATCCTTGTTTGAAATTTGTTCACTCTTGTCTAGGTTAAATATTGGAGAAGAAACCTGTAGGTATTTCCAAGCAAAATTGTTGTGATTCTCCACAACCTGAAAAAGCCCATGTGTAATTAAAATAAGATGATGCAATCGGTCAGATTCTAATACCCTAACATAATGAGTAAGGGTTTCAATTTTTTTCTGATTCAGTTTGAAAAACCAAATGACAAGAGTATGTGGCTTTTAAAAAGCAACAACGTTCTGAATTTTCTTGCCCTACTTTTCATTATTTTACTTCCATTATTTTCCACTATTTCCATCCAGGGAACTGGGATGCAGTCTTCTCTTAAAAGATTCTCTCAAACTTCTGTGCTAAATACTAGAAGAGAAGGGAGGATAATATTCAATCAGCCACAATTTTAGCCTCTGATTTATTTGCTAGGCTCGGGTTTTCAGCTTGTATTTGTACAAATCTTCTATGAAGTGTGCTATGTTTTTATCTAAATTCACTCTATGTAAAATGCAAGTTTCAATGCACAGTGCATATGGCTGCAAATGGAAAAAGACCATCTCCTCAGAGTTTCAGAGAGTGACATTGGGAAGATCAAGATGTCTATCCTGCATTATTCAGTCAGCAAATTCTGAGCTCGATGGGGTAGTCCTTTAGGATTGCATAGAGTGGTGTTTTTTCAGCAATATCCTGCTGAATGCACATCCACCAGAAGAGTAAAATTGTTATTCTTAATATGATTATCTGCTAATGTTCTAACCAACATCATAGCACCATATTTAATTTTTTAACTAGTAAACTTATTGTAATAAACACTATGTATACTTAAATAAGAACTAAATACCATGAACCAAATTCTGCCAGTCATACCCTCAGACTCAGTGTTGTTACAGAAGTATAAATGAGCGTGCAGTGTTGGCCCACTCAATAGGCTACGTCTACACTGGCAAGATCTTGTGCAAGAACTCTTTTGCAGAAGAGTTCTTGTGCAAAAACTCTTCCAGAAGAGAGCGTCTACACTGGCATGTGCCTTTGTGCATTTGAAATATCCAGAGCCAAACACTTTGTTCTTTCAATACAATATTGGCTGTGTCTACATTGGTGCGATCTTGCACCAAAGCGGCCGCTTTTGCGCCAAAACTTGCTGCCTGTCTACACTGGCCGCGAGTTCTTGCGCAAGAACACTGACGTTCTAATGTATGAAATCAGTGCTTCTTGCACAAGAACTATGATGCTCCCGCTCAGGAATAAGCCCTCTTGCACAACTGTTCTTGTGCAAGAGGCCAGTGTAGACAGGCAACATGAATTTCTTGCGCAGGAAAGCCCTTTGGTTAAAATGGCAATCAGAGCTTGGCAATCAGAAGCACTGATTTCATACATTAGAATGTCAGTGTTCTAGCGCAAGAACTCGCGGCCATTGTAGACAGGCAGCAAGTTTGGGCGCAAAAGCGGCCGCTTTTGTGCAAGATCGCACCAATGTAGACATAGCCAATATTGTATTAAAAGAACAAAGTGTTTGGCTCTGGATATTTCAAATGGTAGATGAACCAACCGGGGTCACTTTAGGTCTAGCTAAAGCAATATCCACAACTGATTAAAAACCTTGTGGGAGACAAATGCCAGCCCCCTGGTAAAGTCAGTGGATTAGGAATAGAAGACCTGGGTTCAACTGCAAATTTTGCCACAGATATCCAGTGTGATCGAGGGAGAATTATTTCATCTGTTGTGCCTCAGTTCTTCCTTCTGTAAAATGGGGGCAACTTTCCCATCCTTATACATTTCAGCTGATTATTTAGATTGTTTGCTCTTCGGGTTGGAAATGGTCTCTTATATAAGACTTTATGCAATGAGGTCTGTGATGGGGCACCTTTAAGGGTTAAAACACAGCCCTGGGAGAAAGCCAGAAGCTGTGGCAGACATTAGCCAATTAGGGCCCAGCTGAGGGCAGTATAAATAAAGGCTCCAGGAGGGGAGGACAGACTCTCACTTGGTCTTTCTCCAGTGGTAGAGTAGGAGGGACCTAGTGGCTAGGGAAGCTCGAGGCTTCTTGACGTAGAGCAGGTCCACATGCCTTGCCTATGATGAGTGGCCATTTAAAACTGCAGTTTGCTCCTGAGGCAGAGGCTAGATGAAGACTGGCAGTAGGATCACTGAGGCAAGGTGGGCGTAGGGATTAGGGGCTCCCTGAGGGGGAGGACTCTAGAGTGTGAGGGCACTGTGGTAGGGCAGAACTCAGAGGGGAGGATGCTACTGTCTGGGAGGGATGGTAGAGACAAATAACAAAAGTCCACAAAATGGTGGAGCCAATAACAGGTAATAGCAGGTGTGACACAAGCCAGAAGAGGGTGCTCCAGGGCTGAAATGAGCTAATTCCCAAGTGACCAGCAGGAGGTGCCGTGGCGATGATTTCCTGCCATGTTACAGAGTCTTTATTGAAGCTCCTTGGCGTACTGTAATGCCATTAACAGCAACTGCACAGATTAACTTTCGGAAAGGTATCATAGAGTAACTACCCATTTGATAAAAGTGCCAGTCACAGCAAAAGAAAGTAGTCAGTTAGTCTATCCAATGTGTGGCAGAGTTTCAGTGGGTATCTTTAGACAGCAGTTAAATACCTGCAGCTGACATGGGCTTGGGTTGCGGGATATAGACATTCAATTTTGGGCTGGAGCTTGGGTTCTGGGACCTTCTCTGTCCCGCAGAGTTCCAGAGCTGGGACTCTAGTCCAAATCTTTACACCATAGTTTTGCAGCCCATACCCAAACTATCTGGCACGGGCTAGCCAGAGGTGATAATTGCCATGTAGACATACGTGTTGGGGCCAGATATATAGACAAACATCCAAAAGTTCAGATATTCAAATATTATCAGTACATCGCCACCATTCTTGTTCATGAGCCGTATCCTGAGCTTACTGAAGTAAATGGAAAGATTCCCATTGACTTCAGTGACATTTGAGCACTCATGACTCAACATTAATCCCCTATCACTCTGTGACATTGGGAAACATGGGAGAGATTTAGATGCAATAGCCTCTCAAGAGACGTAGTGGCTTGGCTGATCCATCACCTAAGCAATTTAAACCTAGATAGGACATTTAAAGTGAGGACAGTTCTGAAAAACATATATAAAATATTGCTGTGGAGTATTATGTTGATTCACTCTCCATATTTGACATGAGAGTGTGTGCAGGCAGTATGCAACACACAAAAACAGCCTTTTCCTCAGTACCTTTTCTTTGGTGACTCCATGATCCAAACTAACCCTTCTTTAAGTGCAGGTTATCCTCTTACAGGAATATTATTTTCCAGCACGCCTTTCAGTGAATTGTCACTTTAAGATTATCAGAGACCTGAAGCTGCATCTTAAAGTGGCTATTTTATCACGAGTTACAGAATCTTGCTCTCTTCCAGTTGATGAGTACTCTTAGCTCATGCTTTGTTTTCTCTTTCATATCCTTGAAGAGATGGTACAGTCTCCTATAAGGTAGTTCCTTGCAGAATGTAAATTAATTTGCACGGCAAGTTGTTAGAACAAAGGGCTGAAACTTAATTTACAAATTAACAATTGTATCATTTGTCACCAGCACTGACCAGTGAAAACTAGAGATGGGACAAAACCTAACATTAAAACACACTTTTAGGCCATCTGCATTCTGGAGGGGGCTGCTGATGCTTGCAAGATTTCCACCAATGGGAGCCAGCATCTTGTTAAAACAGCTTGTAAAAATTAATCACTGTTTTTTAAGTGGGGGTTGTGGCTTCTGAGTCCCTGTTTAACGGAGCTGGCAGTAGACCCCATGAAGGAGAATCTTTGCTTTCACTAGACAAGCCAGTAAATCCGTAACCTTTTTTTCTGGTGGTGAAGGTAGCTGGGAATTGCAAACTGATCGGTGCTAAAAGAAGCAAACATCTGGGCTCTACCTCTGCAGCAGGAGGATGATGGGACCAAAATATCTGGGGAGGAAATATAAAAAAAAAATCATCTTCTTGCTTAACCCTCTTCAAAATCTTCATGTCTAGCCTGTGCACAAAATTGTGGCTATAATGAGATTGTTTCCTGGTTTCCTGACTCATGGACTCCAACAAACTCCACAATACCAGTCCAGGGAGGCTCACCACAGATTAAAGATGGTGCACTAGTGGCAAATAGCTGGCGTAGGGCTCCTACACCACACACCTCCATGTCTCTAGCATAGCCAAGGCAAATGCTCAGCACTGTCAATAGCAGTGCAAACATCCCTAGTATATATACCGGGGTGGGCAATAATTTTAAAAAGGGGGGCACTTCACAAGTTTCTGAAAAGGCCCTGGACCACCCGGAAGGGGTGGGGCCTTGGGTGGAAGAGGCAGGGCCAGGAGACTTCTCATGCTCCCCCGCCTACAGACCCTGATTGGCCTGATGGTGGGAGAGTGTGTGAAGTCTTTGTCCCCCTCCCTCCGTCCCTCCCCGGCACCTAGAGAGAATCGCCAGCTCTTTTAAAACAGCTGGTGGTTCCCTCCAGGTGCTGCAGTGGGAGGAGACCTCACACATTCCTCCCCAGACCAAACAAGGTCTGGGGGTGAGGGGAATGTGTGAAGTCTCTCACTCCCTGCCCCCATCCTGCCAGGGGTGCACGGCAGCTAGAGAGAACCGCCGGCTGTTTTAAAACAGCTGGCGGTTCCCTCTGATGCCGCATGCCATGGCGGCGGGAGGAAACTTCACGTGCTCCCCCATCTGCAGGTCTCAATTGGTCTGGGAGCGGGGGGAGTGGCAGGGCAGCCACAGGCTGCATCCAACCTGCAGAGGCTCCTTTGCCCACCCCTGATATATACACAGTCATGAAATAGTCAACTAAGTTAGCAATTGGTGCCGGTTGTAGTGATGGTGGTTATTGTGATGTGGCCACTTCCCTGAGAGCACCAAGTATATTCCAAATTGATCAGTAAACAGCCATCACATGATAATATGTGGTCACTGCTGTTCAAATTAATGCAATTTTTAAGCATTGTTATTAATCCATAATGAATATTGTTCACACTTTTTAATGTGACAGCATAACATATGCTGCTCACACTACAGGGATTAGATATTATTGAAATTAATTTGTATCTGATAACTGTGCAATATACATTTTGTGTGATTCAGCTTACAGAAATGAAAGATTGATAAATATCAGGTTGGGGTAAAATTGGCATGTACTGAAGTGCCATAGCAGTCACTTGGATGTACCCTTGTACTCACTAAGGTTTTGCACTTGTATTTTTGAATACTGAATGTATGTAGACCTCTGGGGATTGTTCAGTTTCACTATCTGAGGGGAAGTTTCTAATCAACCAGAGGACACTGCATTAATTGGAGCCTTTTGGAGGTATGTGGTGTTTACATTGATATTCATAAATAATACGGTTGACCTAATATCTGTAGCTATTGAAAAGCTTGATTTCAGCATGGATGTATAAAATAAATCAATTATTTTTTTTTCAATCTCAAATGTACCACAGAGATGAGTTAATGTATAATTCACACATTATGACCAAGAATGAAATTTCTAGGTTTAATGTTATGAGTGGCTCTAAATCAAGCCTACGCAGTATGATAGGTAATTTTTTTTGGCCATTGTTTTTTTGTCATTGGATGTATACACAATAATTAATGGGCAATGGTGAATTATGAGGCTATTAGTGGGTTATGTGATACAATAAATCATGGTAATGAAGTGATTTATGTTACTGAAAACCTTAGACATATCAGAACTTTGTTCTAAATTTTCATATTTTCATTTTACATAATATAAAAGTTCGTGCTACAGTTGAAGGTTCCTTTAACCTTCTTCTCAGCTATCCAGTTATGAGTTGCTGGTGTTATCATGTTGGTAAAAAAAAATTAATATATAAGAGCAGCAGGTATTTATTTATGCAATTTATTTTTAACGTTGTTTTGTACACAGCTTCTAATTGTGAGATATATGGAATACTGTGGAATTTTGTCTGTGCCTTTTCCTTGGATTTCCTTCTTTTCCTTATTTTGTTCTTTACGTGAGCTCCTTCTTTTCTCCATACATCTCTCGCTTATCCACTGCTTTGTTTGTCTGTGCACATGTCTATAACAAAGTAATTAGATTAACTGGGGATACAGGCTATATGCCATCTAACCTGTTGTACTGATAGTTTAAATATTGTGTTCAAATCATCTTTAATTTAAATTCATTTCTAGCTCTTATTAGGCTAATATTCTTCCTACTCATCATCATCACTTTCTGGTCTTTCTCCATTTTTTTCGATCATCTGCATCAATGAATAGGACCATGTTTTCGAAAGAACATGAACTTTCCTACATGTTTCCAAAAATCTGGCCCAATCATTACATGCCAATTTACATACTAATCATGTGTATTTAGGACTTGTGGTTAAGTTCAAAGATGTAGAATATTCACTTGTGCTCAAAGTGGTGCTATAGTGTATCCCCATTCCCACTCACTCTTGGCATTCAGCTAAAGATGATATTTTTTATTTAATTTGGAAGTCCTTGTCACTTAGAATCCCTACAAATCCCCTTCTCTCACATCAGATAATGGCTTTTTATTTTAGTTATCGCACCACAATTTCTCTGCTTACCGGACCCCTTACTGGTTCAGAGAGAAGAATGCAAGCTACTAACTCTCCAGTCCTGCAAATATATAAGCACATGAATAACTGCATTCATATGAGTAATCCTATTGACTTCACTGAGTGACTCACATGAGTAAAGTGACACCCAAAACTCTTTACTTGGCCACTGGAGCCTCCCTATCTCCAGCTTCTGTCTTATCATCCTTACCTTCACCCTCCTACACCCCAACCCTGTGCCTGGGATCCATCATATACCCAAAACCTTTTCCCCTGAGCCCCTCACATATGCCAACTCAGACTCCTGCACCCCCTCATCACTAGCTCCCTTCCATAACACTCCTGCACCCCCCACTTCCTAACACTATGTCGTGAGTGCATCACATACCTGAACCCCCTGCCATGAGTCCCTCATACACCTGAACCCCCTGCCGTGAGCCCCTCATACACCTCTACCCAGATCCCTGCACCCCCACATCTCCAGGACTTTGCCATAAGATTGACAGAAGACAGCCTGAATGTGTGTATGTAGCTGGATTTGACCAGTTGTGATGTAAATGCCAAAGAAATGTGCGAAAAAAATTCAGCAGCAGAAGTCCCATTAAATAAAGTCTGTGAGTACAATGTTTCATTTGTGGTATTATTAATCATCATGTCAATTATCAATATTAAGTTGTATATTTTCAGTCATGCAAATAGGCATTCTTACACGGCTCTTTGTTGACCATATGTTCTGAGTTTTGATGTACTTTGGTTGTTTGGTTTGAAAAGGTTGCTGACCCCTGCTGTACATTATTTGTTCTGAATAAGGAAGAACAAAGTAAAGAACATGAAGAGTAAATAGCTTTTGGGTTAGATTCTGACATCCATATTTGTTTCAAGTGGTATGTTACTCCCCTTGAAGTGAGTTGGACTGTTTGAATAGTCTTACTCTGAAGATGTGTCTATACTACCAGGTTATTTTGAAATAAGTTATTTTGAAATAACAGCTCCCAAAATAATTATTTCAAAATAAACTTATTCCTCTTCACAAGCAGGAATTATTATTATGAAATAACATGCCCATTATTTCAAAATAACAGGCTTGGTAGTGTGGACGCTAGCCTTGTTATTTCAAAATAAGGGGAGTTATTTCAAAATAACTTCTCCCGTGTAGACCTGTCCTGAGTACGAGCAACAGAATTATGCCAACAATATCTGCTCTGTAAAATGTGTCTTTGAGTACTACATATTCTTTTCAAAGCAGATGGTTTCAATGGGACTATGTAAGGAGCAAGCTACTTGTCAACATAAGTGTATTGGAATCTGGCCTTTATTGAATAAAATAATGCTTTAGTTATTCTTTTCCATACTTACCTAAGCTATTGATCCCTTGCTGGAAATGCGTTTTATCTTATTCATTTTGGCAAAAAACAATTTTATCATATCTATGGTACCATCTTAACACTTCAAAGCAGTTCCTTAATAAAATGAAGATCATTTCCTTCTATAAAATGTGAATAGCATTCAATTCCCTACCATGCTTTTATGTCATTGAGACAGATGTATTGTTAATCAGAGAAACCTACAAGTCATGCAGAAAACCAAAGCTCCTGGAGCTTTCAAGAAAGCAAAGTTTTTTGTACTGTTAGACTATGGAGTGTTGAAAATCTCCCATATGGAGTCTTTGACTGTGTTCACTGAGAAACCAAAGAATACAGGATGCTCCCTCACCCATACATTTGACTGTATGGCACCAGTATGATCGGAGTTAAGTTTGACAATAGATTCCATAGGTGCCAAACCACTTGAGAGAAAAGAAAAATCAAACCTGTGAAACAGAAAGGGTTTACTATTATGTGAGTCTTATTATAGCAAAGGCCCTGGTCTCTCATGTTTCATTTCATCTCTTGTCTAACGGAGTCTTCTGGTGTGGGGATCATTGCAGTCTTATCGATCGGTAGCAGATTTACCATGGCACCATTAGCTCCGTGGTGCTGACCCAGGCTCACAAAGGGTCCATATCACTTGCTTCCTCCCCTCTGACAGTGGAGCAGCAGTGATCCAGAAGCATGGGAGCAGAGAGTCCAAGGTACCCTGAGGAGCTGTAGTTCCTTGGTCAGCTCCCTGGCTAGAGAGCTGGCCCAGGAGAGGGAAGGGACTACATCCCTAATGAGATGTGCTAGAACTGCATTTTTTTGAAGTTACTGCAAAACTATCAAGCGTGCTCCATTTCCTCAAGCCAGAATGACAATGACAACAGAACTAGCCTTGGCAATTATAGGGTAGAGAAGACCATGTCACCAACCCTCACAACCACTGCTTGAAAGGTACATTTCCCATGGAGGGCAATGAGTCTTGGCTATTTTATATGTAAAGCTACTGAGAAATGTATGTCAATACCATGATGGCTATGCCTATATTATGTAAATAATACCTAATAATAATTGCCAAATGAGACCATTTCCCAACCTGCTTACAAAAGGCCTGATTCAATTTAAACTTTAAGCTAGGATTGGGCCCAAAGCAATCTGCTGACATTACCCAAGAAGATCCAGTTTGTTACCCCAAAAATATTCTCACTGGAGACCACCCAGGGTTACACTAGTATGGGTTTATTTCCACTAAGTAGAACTAAAGAGGAGAAAGCAGCCACCAAAGGTTTAAGCTAAAGAAGAGAGAATTCTCTCTCTCACACACACACACAGACAAGCAAGCAAGCATACACCCCTCCATTCATTCACTCATTCACACCCATTCATTCCTGCCCTCAGGCACTCACACACTTACACAGACATATGGGTTGCAGAAGGAGCCAAGGCATGTGGATCCTGGAGGGTCTGTCTGCTCATCATGGCTGGGGAAGCTGGTCAGGAGGAAAGACTCTGGAGAGGAGCTTCTCAGGAGCAGGGGAAGAAAAAAGAGAGAGTCTCACATGTGCTCCTTCTCTTTATATAGTGTCTGAATGGCTCCTGTGACTCATTCACCTTGTCATCAGGGAGCATGCCCAGACTTCCCTTTATCCAGCAGAGAGCATGCCCAGACTTCCCTTTATCCAGCAGGGAGCATGCCCATACTGCAATGACTCATTGCCATGTGGTCCATTGTTCCAAGCCTTCTTCAAACACACTCACACTCTCTCCATTCACTCAGGGGAGAATGCAGCTTAGGGAAAGTTACAAGCAAGGTGGCTGCATGTTACAAAGATTACAAAGTTGCAGTTTACAGTAAGTTTGAGAGTTACACAGATTACAAAGATTGACAAGGATCACAATAAGTTGCAGTTTAAAACCTTAGACCTTACAGTTTGGTGTAGCTTTAGAAAATCCATGTATATAAATCTTGTGAGCTCAGGCGGAGGCTTTTTTATGCAACACAGTTAATATTTAGTCACTTCAAAAACATAAGGGGCCAATCAGTAAAAGCCCCACTGGCTGGTAGAGGTGATCTTTGAAGAAAATTGGAAAGACTTTGAATTGACTTCTTTCTAACAGCAGTGCTTTCTCTCACTGGACATGGAGTCTTTAGCACAGATATCACTTTGAGTGTATCAGAATAACTCAGAAATTTGTTGTCACAGCTAACTCCATTCAGGTCTAGGAACGTGCAGTCCAGAGACAGAAGAACAAATCCCTTGAATCTGGAAGTCAAAACATCTCACCTCTTCAGAAGCTCACAAAGGGCTTGTTCACCCAGACACACAAGTCATGACAACCCTCTCTGGAGAGAGTTGATACATGCAGCTTCTCTGTGGCTGCGCCAAGTGTTTTCACGTGGCATCTTAACATGCTGCTTAAATCGTCAGTTGCTTGGATGAGGAACACTCACAAAGAGACTGTCCATCATCCACACCAGAGTGACAGGGTGATTTCACCAATGTGGTAACAGACCCGATCTCTCTGTAGGCTCTTGTGGAGTAGCAGGGAGCTCAGGGCAATCTCTCGTGGGGAGAGGCCGGGGATGCCTCTATTTCAGTGGTTCTCAAACTTTTTGATCCGTGAACCACCTGGTTCAATGTAAACCTTTCTGTGGACCACAGGTTGCTCATGGAAACTCACTGTTAATGACATAATTAAGCCCGAGCTATTTTGGTAGTGCTGCAGCAAGGGAAAATGGTTTAATTTAAATGATTAAACAAATTAAACATTTTAACTTTCTCATGTTAGTTTATCAAACTTCATTTTAAATAACGTAAAATATGAATTTATGTCCAACACAAAAGATTTAAATGTTTTCTTTATTTATGGCAGGGGTGGGGAACCTTTTTTAGGGTCAGGGGCCACTGACCCACAGAAAAAGCAGTTGGAACCCACACAAGTGAGAAGCAAAAAACTCCTCCAAAAAAAACCGCAACCCTCACTGATATGGCTGCCAACTGAGGCATCTCACTCCTCTGGCGCTCCAGCCCCATGGGGCATGGGGAAGAGACCAGGAAGACTGAGGTTTAGGGCTTCCCATAGGCCAGATTTACTTTTCTGGATTTCCAAGTTAGTGGATTTTATGGACTATGGGATGGGAACAAAAATGAGGGGTTCAGTGTTAGGGACAGGGCTGCCAGTGAGTGGGATAGGGATGGGTTTACAGGATCAGGGAGGGAGGTGGGGTGCAGAAGGGGGGAGAGGTTGCAAGGTCTGGATGGGAGGTAGGGTACAGAAGTAGGCTAGGAGTAGGGTGTCTGGCCAGGGGGAGGGAGCAGGAGCAACAGTGGATGCAAGAGCAGGGTTGGGGTAGGTGTCTGGCCAGGAGGGAGGGTGTTAGAGCAAGCTGGGATCTTGACGTGGAGAGGGGAGTGAGTGAGGGGGATTGAGGTGTAGAGGTTTGGGCACAAGGGGGCATGATAACCTGGCTTCAAGCCCCCTTGCCATGGGGAAAGCCTCTGGACAGCATGCTGACATTCCCCCCAATGGAGTGGGGAAGGGGAGGGAGCTCAGCTTCACCCTCCCATGCAGTGGAGAGTCCATGCAGCCACGAGGCTGCAACACCATCTCTGGCTTCCAGCTCAGAGGGCACATGGTGGGGGTGGAGGTGAAGAAAGCCCCAACCTTCCCCACCAAACCCAGCTCATGGAGAGAGGCAGAATAAGCGGCTCCATGTGCTGCCATTCCCCCAGCAAGGTGGGAAGGGGCAGAGGGAAAGAAAGATGCCCCGGGCTGCCTGCCAGCAAAACACTCTGTGGCTGGGGGGAGGCCATTGCTGTTGCACCATGCTAGGGTGTGTCCATGGGGAAGGGAAATGGCAGTGCATGGAGCCATTTCTGGCTTGTTTCTTCCCTGCAAGACTGATCGGGCGGGACTTTTCAGGAAATTTCACTATTTGGTGGGGACACAGTATTTAAAATCAGGAGTGTCCTAGAAAATCCAGCTTGCTGTGAATTGAGAGCTGCTTGTTAGAAGGGGGTGGCACTGTGAATGGGAAACATGTATGAACAAGATTGTTAAAAGGCCCAGATATCACCCTTAAAAGACTTCCTCAGACTGGATAAGGGATGCTAATGGTCTCAGCTGGCAACACCGAAAGAAGGAATACAGTGGATTGAATGGACAATGTGCTTCTATCTGAAGCTTAGCAAGGATGGTATGTGAACCCCACCAGGTTCCTGCTAGAGGACTGGGGCAGCTTTAGGAACAATACCAGGAGGATTTGACTCAATTTCCATTTCTGAGCCATGGAAGCATGGCTTTTCCAGATATATCTGACATTCAGAAAGGGAATCTAGCACCTGCCTTCCAAATTAGAACACCCTCAAAAATCAGGAGCAATCAAGGTCAGTTTGAACTGCTGTTACTTCATTTTTCCAAATCAAATATTGTTTGACTGTAAATTGCTGTAGAAAATGTAGGATAAAATTGAGCAACATCTTCCCAATGGTAACTAGGACTGGAGCTGCTATTTGCAACAGCTATTACCATTTTTTAGTTTTCTTTTAAAAAGACAGTAATATTGCATTGCAAATGCCCCACAAATTAAGAGAACAACAACAAAGGCACCAACTTTTCCTAATTACGTAGGATGAGTTTTACAATATGGATCCAGATAGCCTCCAGTCACACAAACTGGAAATTGTTCTATTTTACTGCAGTTCTGTAACCATGCAGGAACCAGTCCTGTGTTCTGTGCACTTCCAAAATTCCGACTGAATTCAGAAGTGGCTTCCTTTTGTAACCATACTATCTGATGATTTCAGCCCTTGTAAGCTAAGCAGGTTTACATTTAGTAATTGGGTGGGAGACTTCTCAGAAAAAGTTAAATGCTGCAGGAGGTGTTGATTACTCACTAGATAATGTGACATCTTCCTGTTAAAATAGTAAACCAGTGCAGCATAGAATGCACTTTGTTCCTAGAGTCTTGATACATAGCCCATTAAAGACAATGAAAAGACACTTATTTCAGCAGGTTTTGGGGAGAACTGGTTATACACAGGGTAACTCCACTGCCTTCATAGGGTCCTGGTTCCACAGCGGGATGGGGGACATGTTGCAGAGCTCCTGTTCAAGGATGGGAACCTCCTAGTACCTCCCAGCCTCCAAAGTCACTCAGGCTGCACTTTCTGCATAACGATGTGCTAGGTGAGGGGTGCAGGGGAACTGGTGGCTTCTGCTGCAGGTGATGGGCATATCCATGACCTAGAGGAGGGAAGCACCTAACTGCAAGTCGACAGCTGTCTAGGGCCAGCACTAGGGATTTAGAGCCCCAAGTGCTGCTTTTGCAAGGTTCAATCATGCTCAGCATTGGAATTGCCACTCCTCCCGGGGCGAATAGCTACAGCCGTCTAATGCTGACACTGGGAATTGGCCCCATGGCTGTAGCCAGAGAAGCTACAAGTGGGTCTGTGACTGTTGGGGTGATTAAGCTAGGAGAAGATAAAGAAACAGGCAATAACGTCAAGGAACAGAGGTCACCAGTAGGAAAGGAATATCAAGGGGAGCAGAGAAAGAGGAAACAAGTCAGGCATGTAGGAGGGAGAATAACCCCAGCTGACTGAAGAGCATGTCTGAGGTAGAAGGGAAACAAGCACTAGGAGAGATGGTGGGGACCAGATACAGACTAGCATGTAGATGGGAGCAGAGGGAGAAAGGCTAATGACTTCAGGTTCCCGATGGCTAAGTCCTCACTTTGGGAAAATGGTGTTTGCCAGTGGCTTGCTCAAATGGCAGGAGGGGTGCTGATCTGTTATCTGCTGGCTGTAGAAATTGAGCTGAAACCAGTACCACATATGATCCATACCACTTCCTGCCATTCCCATTGGCCAGGAACGGCAATCCACGGCCAATGGGAGCTGTGATCTCCTGTATCTGCAGCTATGAAAGTGGTGCCCAGCCAGGGGCTAACCCTAGGAAACTGTTGCTGTGTTATTGCACATCCCTGATCTATGTCATTCCTGTCAAGTTTTTGACTAACTTGCTCTTAAAAGTCTCTAATAACGGAGATTCCACAACCTCCCTAGGCAATTTATTCCAGTGTTTCACCACCCTGACAGGCAGGAAGTTTTTCCTAATGTCCAACCAAAACCTCTCTTGCTGCAATTTGAATCTATTGTTCCTTGTCCTGTCGTCAAGAGTTCAGTAGAATAATTTTTCTCCCTCCTCCTTGTAACAACCTTTTAGCTGTTATCAAGTCCCCTCTCAGTTGTCTCTTTTCCAGACTAAACAAACTCACTTCTTTCAATCTTCCCTCATAGGTCATGTTTTCTAGACCATTTTTGTTGTTGTTCTCTGAACTTTTTCCAATTTGTCCACTTTTTTTTCTGAAATGTGACACCCAATACTAGACACTATGCTCCAGTTGAGGCCTAATTAGTGCAGAGTGGAGGACCAGAATTATTTCTCGTGTCTTGCTTACCATACTCCTGCTAATACATACCTGAATGATGTTGCCTCCTGCCAGTAGCTTTCTCTACCTTCTGAAATAAATTGTCTTCAGTACATTCCAAGAACTTGTTAGATAATCTGTGCCCTGCTGTGTTATTTTCCTAACAGATTCCTTGATCTTGAAGTGCCCCATCATCAAGTCCTGTGCGTTGGATGGTTTTGTTAGCTGTTGAAACAAAAAACTCATCCACCTTTTCTTCCCTTTCGGTGGTCTGTAGTAGACACCTAACATGATGTCTTTTTTTCTTACACAGAGACTGTCACTGAGTCTACGTTCATTTCAACCTCAGTCCAAATGTATACAATTTTAATATGTAAGGCATATTACATATATATTTCCCCCTTTTTTTCCCCTGGCTGTCCTTCCTGAGTAACTTGTACCCATCTATACTAGCTTTCATGTGTATTAGCTCACCAAGTCTCTGTATTGCCAACTGTGTAATAGTTGTATTTATTTACTAGCATTGTGAGTTCTTTCTCGTTATTCCTCATACTTCTCACATTAGTATACAGAGTACTAAGACATTGATTTGATTTTGACTCCTGGTTCTGTCTTGTCTCTCCTCTATACCTGCAATTACAGCCAATGCTCCCCCCAGTTTCTGACCCTTCTCCGACGTCTCCATGTTTTTGACTTACCTGTAGGCTTTGGTCACCTGCCCCCATCAAACCTATTTTAAAACCTTCCTCACTAGGTTAGCCAGTCTTTATCCAAACACATTCTTCCCCTTCCTCGGTAGGTAGACTCCATCTCTGCTTAACAGCCCTTCTTCTTGGAACAGCATCCTGTGGTCAAGGAAGTAGAAACACTCCTGGTGACACCATCTTTTCAGCCAGGCATTCACCTCCAGGATGCCTAGACCCTGACCCTTGACCGGAAGGATTGAAGAAAACACCACGTATGCTCCAAACTCCTTCACCTCCCAGAGCCCTGTAGTCACTTCTGATTTGCTGAGGGTCCTTCCTCTCAGTATCATTAGTGCCCTCATGGATGAGTAGCATGGGGGAAATAATCAGAAAGCTGGAGGATCCTTAACAATCCCTCCATAACATCTCAGATACATACCTCCCAGGATGCCATGTCAGGGCAACAGATGATTCCCTCCACCCACTTCAGAAGACAGTCTCCAACCACCACTACCCTACATTTCCTTTTGAGAGTGGTGGCTGCAGACCTCCCAGCCTTGGGGGGTACATGACTTCTCCTCCACCTTCCTCATCTCTCATTGCTAGGGCAGTATAATGGTTCTTGATCAGCATGGTGGGTGGGTTGGGAGCAGGGGTGGAGCACTGTCTGCTGCCAGAAGTAATCAGCTGTCCTTCCTGTGACAGAGCTATTTCCTCCTCCCCCGGTGATGTGAGAGCAGACCTCTGCAGCTGGATAGCTTTCTCAGCCTTGGATGTCTCCACAGGAATACTCTCCAGGAATTCCTCATGAGCAGGGCTTGATGAACGGCGGCAAAAACCGCTCGCCAGCCCCTACTGCGCATGCGCGCGCCACGAATGAATGGGGCGCGCGGCTGAAATCTACTCGCCACGGGTGAGTAGATTGTGTTGTTTGTCGAGCCCTGCTCATGAGCACAGAAGCTCCTCTAACCCCCTCCTCCTGTAGCTCTCCCACTTGTTTCCTGAGAGATTCCACCAGCAGTCACCGTTCACATTGGATGATCCCAGCCTAGATTTCTGAGAGTGGGAAATGCAGGCCACAGTCTCTGTAAAACCACACTAGGATCTGGATCTGAGGCATCCATGGTCAGGTTGTCTGTTTGGATACAGGTGCAGGTAGAGGAGACATGAGTAGTGTTGGTACTGGTGATGCAGCCCTTCCCAACCATAATGGCTATATTGGGATTCTCTCCTACAAACTCCCCTGTTTGCAGTCCCCTGGTTGCTAGCTCCCCCTGGTTGCTTAGCCTCTGGCTTTTTAAGAGCTTTTCTCCTAGTTCAGCCCTACCCCCTCGTTAACCAAATGGGGAAGGGTGATCACAAGGCTGATTGAAGCTGATCAAGGGTGATCAAGGCAACAAAATGTCAAACAGTTCCCAGACACACAATACCAACTAAACTAAAACCCAGTAACAAAAATAACTGAAATAACTCGAGAGAGAGAAAAATGCAAACAGTCAAGTAAACTTACCCCAAGGTTTGTTTAGTAGAGAGGGAAATCTCCTTCTCCCCCTCTCAAACTCTCCTATTTGCAGTCTCTTGTTTGTTAGGTATTTGTGTACCTATACTGCAAATGGCTAATCAAGGAACAGAAGAGAAATAAAGAGATTTATCTAAATTGGTGTAATTGTTAGCATAGTTGGAACTAGAACACAAGACCTAATTTCCTGCTCTGAATACATATAGGTGAGAGGTCCACCTAATTTTAATGCCTGCATCTTTCAGTTGCCACTTTTGTCCAAGTGCTTCAGGGACTTGCAGGCTTGTTTCTGTTAGGATGAGAAATTAATCTTACGAGTAAGATATGTTTTTGGTGTAATCTTTTTTTATTTACAAAAGCAACACACACAAAGTCCACTTTCCCTGAACATGGTAGAAACAAACAACTGTGCGCAGTTAACTTCCTTCCTCAAAAGCCCAACATCTGCCTCTCCAGCAGGCTCTGTGCCCAAAAGTGTGCTCTCTTTGTTTCTTCTTAGGGTCCCAGTGCTCACAACTCCAGCAAAGCTTTCTGCCTCTAAATACACACAGGCTGCAAAACCAATATCTGAACATCCATGCCTGCAATCAGGATGCCCTCAATCCACCCAATATAGCTCTGACCTCCTATGTGCCTTGGACAGTCCTCCTGTTGTTTATGCTGTTTCTGCTATACAAAGGGGGTTAATTGTTCCTTGCATTGGATCTGAAAGAATGACTGGCACACTCATTGATTTTAACAAGATCTGTCATTATTTTTGGATTAAAAATTCACCTGTAGGTAATATAACATTTCATTCCCATGAATTAATCATTCCCTTAGAAAACTAAACTAAAACAACTCCACTCATTTCACTTAGTTGCATAAACATAACTCCCATTGAAACTTAATACAGAATTTGTTGTACTAAGCAGAATGTATCCCTTTATTTTTCATTAATATGGTGTGGCAGACTATAGGTATAGCTATGAATAAATAAATACTGAAAGGATACACCGCCTGTAAATTTGAAGCTTTAATTCACAAATACACTAATTGAAAGCCAAAATTATCCTTTTTCATTGTGTTTCTTTAAAGATAAAGTCGTGGATAATAGAGATTTAGCTCCATCTTGAGGATTCACTTGTAATGTTTATTATTTAAAAATTATTTCAGGTGTGGAAAATAGAGATTTGTGGCAATGGCTTGCAATCAAGAACAGTATTTTGACACTGGATGCATCACAAACATATTTATCTATCCAGAAATGGGATAGTTTGGGTTCATCTTTATAGCAGATTGAAATATGAGTGGGTTTTGTACACCCCAAATCTTGCTTTGGTTTTTGGATCAAAATAAACAACAAAATGCAAAGGACTGGAATCTGTTACCCTTACTCATGTTGAGTGGTACTTTTCATCACCTGTGGTGTCTCTCTCTTTAGAGGGACTGTGTTTGTGGAGCATGATACTACATTAGTGTTAGGGGAGAGATTCATTTGTTTTTCAACATTTTTCTGGTTGATTTTTTTGGTGAGGTTGGTTGTTTATTGTTCACAAAATAAAAATTGTGTAGAAAATTGGACCAGCGCCATTCAATATCAGCAAGGGCTTCAGAACATGGCTGCAGATTAAACCCAGTTGAACCATTGTGTTTGTCTAGTTTGGGCTAGAAAAAATAGATAAATACATTATGATTAAGCCTCTTCATTTTCAGTTTAAACCAATTTTTACCCAATAAATCCTGGGTTTTACAAAAGTTTTTTTTTTATTTTCACTCCTATTTTTGTTTTATCCAAATATATAAAAATAGCTTGTTTTATTAAGAAAATAAACCACATTGCATGTATGAAATACATTAGTATTAGTATGTAGTAATGGTTGAAAGACCTGACACGCTAAAATGGGGAAAAATGAAAATCTATATCAGAAATACAGGTTGAACCTCAAGTCCAGCACCATCCTAGCAGTCTAAGGAGAATGGGGCTTCACCTGCCTGGGCTGCCCTGTTAGAGGGAAAGATACCCATCTTTAAAGGTCAGTATAGATTCTGGCCCTCCCTCAAAAATACATTTATGGAACAGATCTCTTTGCCGTGGATCTGGAGGGGAACAGAAAGGATTACCCAGTCCCAGTTGGGATCACCAAGTAAAGGACACCACTTGAAGACGTCTAAGGTAAGGTGTTCTGTGGCATGCTTAGTCGAGGGGGTACAAGAGAAGCCTATGAAACCACAACACCACACTCTGCAACATACAGTGCGCTTTGATCAGACTCTCACCCATTTCAAATCCATGAAAGAAGCCATTGCCATTTAACCGCAGAGCCATTTCTTAATCTGCTGTGCCACTCTGTGGGCTGATGTATAAATACACGTCTAAGAGTAGAGCAGTAGCATAGCATGCAGTGTTCTGCTCATAGTTCCATTCTAGCGAGACCCACAGTTCAGTTACTAATGTCATGCCAAATATACCAACTCAATCCAGACCAGTGTGTATGTTTAATTAACATAGTGCAATTATCTGCCCAAGAGCAGCCACGGACATTTTAATTGATCTTCTTCGCTTTTAGGTGACAAAGCAGCAAAACTAAGTAAAGACAGCTCCTAGATTGAAATTTTTCCATTTGATATTGGTGTATTAAAGACCTTTGTTTGAATATGCATGTTAGCTATTGGGTGTGATGATATGAGCTAACAAAGCCAGTGTTCCACTGTGTATTAACAGGCTTTGGAGCTCCACCTCCTTGCCGGAATTTGATTTTCTGTATGAATGGGTTTCACACTTGGGTGCCTTTTCTTGTCTGTGAAAGATGATGGATTTTAATATTTTAGCTCATAATTATGTTTTAAGTGCAATCAAGTAGCAATTGTGGGACAAATGCAGCTAAGGTGTAAGTTTCTTTACCTCAGTACAGTTATCCAGGGAATAAATTTTGCATGCTATATTTATTCCAAATAGGCACTCTGAAACACTCCCCCCAATATTTTAAACTCAGCAATTTATTTTAAAAATTCACTTTTGTGACTAACAGTAAATTAGTCACAAACAACCCAAGTGTGTTTATGATTTACATGAACATGTTTTTCCCAGCTTGCATACATAATTAAAGCTGTGAATTTCCCTGGCATTGCAATAATTTTCTTCTTATAGCTCCTCTGCCCAAAATAAAAAACAGGCAGGTATATAGGAAGGTCTAGTCCAAACCAAGGAGAGTTTGCATTTCCGGGCACCAATCCTGCAGTTAATATTGTGTGGACACATTGTTGTATTCATGAGGAGGCCCCCCTAATTTTAAGGGCCTCTGCACCAAGGCACTAGTCCAGCCACATGCTTTCAGTTGCAGGTTCAGAGCCAAGTGACCAAAGGAAAAGGCAGATGAAATGCGGAAGGCAGGAAACCTACATATAGGGAATGGTGTCAGGAGGATTATTAGCACCCTTCTTGTTAGTTCCAATTTGAAGAGATTTTTGTCTCATGTAGAAGTGTCCCCATCTCCCCTCAAGCCTCATCAGTTTTATTTTTAAATTATGAATATAAGTATTTCTAGTAGTAATTAGAATGCAAAGTGATTAGAATGAGGAGAGGATCGCAATGATATCTTCTTTGACAAGACTACAAGTTTGGTTGATAAAGGTAATAGTTTAGATGTTGCACACACAGACTTCTGTAATCTATCACGCTGGGTTACTGCATGACATTTTTATTAAAATGCCAGATTCAATGGATTAAAAACTGGCTAACTGATAGGTCTCAAAATATAATTGCAAATGGGAAATCATCATGAAACAGGTGGGTTTCTAGCAAGGCCGAAGGTATTGGTTCTTGTTTCTATACTATTTAACATTTGAATTAATGATAATATAACAGAAAAAAACATAAAATCATCATTACTAAAGTTTGAAAATGACACAAATTGGGGAAGTGGTAAATAATGAGGCGGGGAGGTCACTAATTCAGAGTGATCTGGGTCACTTGGGCTCATATGGGCCTGGTCTACACTAGGAGTTTAGATTGAATTTAGCTGCCTAAGGCTGATTTTCTAAACAATGCATCCACACTATTAAGCTTGTAGTGTTGACCTTAAGGGCTTCAGAAGTCCTTGTTGGTTACTCCTAATTTCATGAGGAGTAATGCTATTCCCGACCTTGCATGGTTGAGTTTTCAGTAGTGCAGATGCAGCATTGGGTGAAAGTCAAGTCTATTGGCCTCCGGGAGGCATTTCATAGTTCCCCGCTCTGTCCAGAACTTGCACCTCTACTGCTCTCCCGAGGAGCAGAAAAAGTCCCAGGAAAATTTGAATTTAATTTCCTGCGTTCCAATTGGCACACTTGGACATGACTTCTGGCAGGTCAAAAACTTCTGCTCCCATGGGCTCCATTTCCTGGGGGCGCAGAAGAGCACCACTGTGGAGTGTCCCAGAAATCTTGGACCTCATCAAGGCATGGGGAGATAAATGCATTTTCTCTGAGCACCGACCCCTCAAACGGAACGCCGACATTTACATGAAGATTGCAAGCTGTCTGATGGAGAAGGGCCATTCCCGGGACACCCAGCAGTACCGAGTCAAAATCAAGGAGCTGAAACAGTTCTATCACAAAGCAAAGGAGACTAGCAGACAGTCTGGTGCAGCACCTCACAGCTACCGCTTCTACAAGTAGCTGGATGCCATTGGAGAGGGGAGGGGATGACCAGCTTCCCAAGACACTCCTGGTGTCAGTGTGGAGGGCAGCATGGTGGCAGAGGGGGAGGAGAAGGAGACTGGCCAACCAGTGATCAATGAGAGCCAAGAGCTGTTCATGACACTGGATCTAGTCCTCTCCTCCCAGGATGTCTCCCAGTCAAGCAGAGGGCACATCTGGTGAGGGCACATCTGGTGAGGGCACAATTTTTTTCTTACTGCAAGTAGATTAAGGCAGTTGGGTGCAATGTGCACTGTACTCTGTGCCTACACAGCAGGTGGGAACCAGAACAGCTTGTTAATGTGGAATGGGAATCTTGCCTATGCATTTCCATGAAGCTCTCAGGTAGGAATTCTTTGATCCTTCTCACAAGGTTTTTGGGGAGGCCTGCCTTATTCCTTCCTGCACAATAAGACAGCTTCCCACCCCAAGCCACCAGTAAGTAGTCTGGTGCCATTGAACCACAAAGCATTGCAGCATAAGGTCCAGGTGTTTGGCCATATTCTGTCAGCATCTGCTCCCAATCACTCTCTGTGATTCAGAGAAGACCGATATCTCCCATGGCAACCTAGAGGAAGGAGGAGGGGACGCTGCATATGTTGGACACACACACGCACGCTGGAAATTTGCACTGCCCCAGAAAGCCACGTGTGCTGGAGCCAGCATGTTCCAGACACAGAAGAAAGCCACCCTCCCTTCATACCCCCCTCCAGCCTGCAGGTGCCTGCCATGGCGGGGTCCTTACCATGCCTGCCTGTGCCAGACTTGGAAATGCATGTGTCCAGATGCTCCCCTTAGAACTCTGCACCTTCTGTAAAGTACCCAACTTAAAGCAAACATTTGGCCTTGCACAGAACACATCTCCATTGTCTTTAATGAGACCTTTGGTGTAGGCTAACAGATTAGGGGTAGGCCTAACACAGTGTATCTGCTGTAATGTGCACACTTGTAACTTTTCATTGCAGCTGGGACTGCAGCCAGCTTGGTGCATATTCCCCCTCTTCCAGCATCCGTCCACCTGGCTCAGATCCAGAGGCAAAAATGCACAAGGCAGGACATGTTCAGTGGAAATAAATATGTGTGTCTCTGTCTGTCGGCCATCTGTCTGGAAGGTATTGTTTCCTGGAAGTGGTTAAAATTCCACATGGAAAGCAAAGATACCTGACAGGCTGACTTACTAATAGCTTAGATAAGTGAGCTCATTTTGTTCCAGCGTCGTGGATGTCAAGCTAATTAGATTAGGAAGAAGACAAAGTTTATAGAATTGGTGTCACTGATATTGACTAAATGGAACATTTTGTGGAACCATAGCTACAATTTCAGCAACATTTCTTTATTTACCCAAAAATGTCTCAGCTGTGTCCGTTCTTTGGTTACATAAAAGTAAAGAAAATTATTTGTAGTTCTTCACATTTTTATTTTTAACAGTCAGTTTCTGTTAATTGGATCTGAGCATGAGCTAAAGTGCATTTAAAAGGGTCTGGAAAGATACACATTAGATATTACTTAAGCCTTGGTTATAGCAAAATTCAGAGCTAATCTGAAGTCTTACAAGATCTGTAAGATCTCTTAGAGTACTTCTACACTGCAGGGCAAAAGTTGAATTAAGCTACACAACTTAAGCTATGTCACTTTTCCTTCGACTTTCCTTACTCCTCATGAAATGGAGGTTACCATGAGTCAGAGTAAGAAGTCCTCCAGCTCATCATTATTTCGAAATAATGGCTTTTAGTATAGACACACTTTGTTATTTCTGAATAACGTTAGTTATTCCAAAATGACGCTACTGTGTAGACGTACCCTTAGAACTTCAGTAGTGAAGTGGTACAAAGCTTAGCGTTTGCCTTGAAAAATTCTGCTAACATGGTCACTCTCTTACACTATCAGAATTAAATAGACTGTTTCATATACAGTATAGATTACCAGGGCTTTGTATTTTCTCAACAATAAAACATAGCGTGGAATGAAATTTATAGTTGCATGTGTTATATAGAGTAAAAAATCTGACTTTATTAATTTGTCAACTCAGAGAGCTAATTCAGATTTATTCTGTGAGTGCAAAGTAATTTATTGACAACACGATTGTAACTCATTGCAATAAAAAGCCATGCTCAATATTGCAATATTATGAAAATGTGTGAAGAGAAGGTTACAACAGCAAATTTGAAGTAACAGCTACTGGTTTTGAAGTCATGTCTTAAAAAACATTGTAAGCCAAAAAGAACCTGATGAGTTACTTCTGAGAGGAGGTTCTTTAATTATAGTCTTGTTACATGACAATAAAGAGACTATCACCAATTATTCTTTTTTAGAGTTCATTGCCATTGCTAAGAATCTTAATACATTTCCTAAAAATTTGGAACCAGCAAAAATTGTTAATGTCAATGCTCAAGACTGTCATTTATCTTGAGATTCACTGCCTGGAATTCTTCCAATGAGGCACAGGTTCTTTTTCTCTCCCTCTCCATTGAGCCAATTTTAGAAGTGATACACAGAATCACCAATATGAAGGCCCCGTTCCATCAGCTTGCTCCCTATCATCACCCCTTTCAGGAGACAGTCCATACATTTGGGTATTGCCACAGAAAAGAAATACACCTCAAGCTGTGTAATTTTTCAGAGTATATCCCATGAGGTTGGGGTGGGGCTGGTTACCACTATGGCTACAATCCAACAAAACCCACTCCCAGCCCTCCTCGTTCTTTGTTCTTAGCTCCCCCTTCCCACTCAGGGTTGTTCCCTGGGTCTGTGGGGAGTCTGTCCAAGGTCATTGGTGGTGCTGTGGGGGCACTGCACATACTGCACCTTCTGACTATGCAGAATGAGTCCCTCACTATGTACACAACTGTTAGGACAATATTGCTCCATGCCTCTGAGGTGGATCTGATCTCAAGCAGTTTATCACATTACCTGACATAGACAAAGCAGAACAGGGAATACTGAACAAATGGATCAGAGCCTCCAGCATCTCTTGCCATCTGTCCAAGTGGAAGATAAATGGGGAAAAGAGACCCTCCCTTCTGCCTGACTTCCTCCCTCCCTCCCAGCAGCCAGGAGAGAGGAGATAGTGTCTGGTGGGACTGAAGAGAACTACAGAATACTAGTCATGCAATTCACTGGAATGTCTACACCACAGTACTGCCCCAGTTCATACTCACCTCATTTCAGGAGAACACAGTGCCATAACTCAGATCATAGAATCACAGAATACTAGAACTGGAAGGGAACTTGAGAGATCATCAAGTCCAGTCCCCTGCCCTCACAGCAGGACCAAGCACCATCTAGACCATCTAGATTGTCCCTGATGTCTATCCAAACTGCTCTTAAATATCTCGAGTGATGGCTTTTCCACAACCTCCCTAGGCAATTTATTCCAGTGTTTAACCACCCTGACAGTTAGAAAGTTTTTCCTAATGTGCAACCTAAACCTCCCCTGCTGCAATTTAAGCCCATTGCTTCTTGTCCTATCATCAGAGGCCAAGGAAAACAATTTTTCTACCTCCTTCTCTTTGTAACACCCTTTAGATACTTGAAAACTGCTATCATGTCCCCTCTCAGTCTTTTCTTTTCTAAACTAAACAAGCCCAATTCTTTTAGCCTTCCCTCATAGCTCATGTTTTCTATACCTTTAATCATTCTTGTTGCTCTTCTCTGAACCTTCTCCCATTTTCCCACATCTTTCTTGAAATGTGGTAGCCAGAACTGGACCCAATACTCCATCTGAAACCTAATCAGCACAGAGTAAAGCGGAAGAATGAGTTCTCGTGTCTTGCTCACAACACTCCTATTCATGCATCCCAGAATCATGTTTGCTTTTTTTGCAGAAGTGTCACACTGTTGGCTCATATTTAGCTTGTGGTCCACTATGACCCCTAGATCCCTTTCTGCAGTACTCCTTCCTAGACAATCACTTCCCATTCTGTATGCGTGAAACTGATTGTTCCTTCCTAAGTGGAGTACTTTGCACTTGTCCTTATTAAATATCATCATGAATTGTAATTCTACAACTCTCTAACTTCCTGTGATGTCAGCTGTTAATTCAGTGGCTCCCCATCTCTACGAGGGCCTGATCCAAAGCCCTCCCCCTCCCCAAGTCAACAGAAAGACTATTATTGATTTCAATGAGTTTGGATAAGGACTGCTAGATTGACTAACATTTCTGAGTGCAGAAAGAAAACCTTCATGGGAAATGTGTTATAACTTGCCTTGTAAGTCAGCAGTTATCACTTTGGATAGACTGTTTATCTGACCATTTCTTAAAAGGGGAAAAACTGAATTATTGTGCAGTGCCTTCTGGCATTAGAATCTATAAATTCAACACATTGGCATTACAGCTGTTCTCTTCTTTGCCAGTTCAGGTTGTTTATGTTCGTTCGTGTTCAGGATGTTTCTTTAAAAATGGCTCCAAACAAAATGATTACACTGTGAGCAGATGAGCTGTCTTGAATTTATGTCACAATCCATCTGCCTGTTGTAAACAGGCTTTCTGCTTCGTGCAGTTTCCTCCTGGGTAGCCAGTAATACTGACTGCATGCATTTAGCCTCCTCTTGCATTTGATCTTTATTTTGGAACTTGTTCCTCCCCCTGCAACCCACTGCAACAACAAACCCTGATTCTTCTGTGCCCCTTCTGATAGCAGGACTCTCTGCTAGGGGACTGCATCTTTAAGCAGTCTCTGCTAGAATCTAAGATAGGTTAGACCTTTAAACTTCAAAATAGCATGGGGAGTATGGTTCTGAACTACCTCAAGGTTGGAAGGTGTTCAGATATGACAGATGAGCTTAAGCAATTAAACAAAAAGGTTAACCACCAAATTTGGATTTGAATCAAGATCAGATTTTCTGTGCAGTTGACGTTTATCTCTGGTCTGGCTCTTCAACCTGCAGTTCTAGTTTTCTTTCTAGAACAGATGCAGAAAATGCAAACATTTTCAGTTGTTTCATATGATAGTCTGGATACAGTAGTTTCTTTCCTTTAAAAATATGCATTATGATGAACTACCACTAGATGCCAGAGTAGTACAGAAGATAATCACTAGTAGAGGCTGTAGAATTCTCATTAATGCAGTAATATAATTAAAAACTCACTTCTGGTGAGTCATAAGACTTACTAATTGCCTAAAAAAATTCAGGTCAGCTCACCTGAATTATTTAATCAATAAAAGCTTCTGATGGAAAAGGGGAAAAATAAGTTGGTATAAGGGCATGTCTACACTACAGAGGAGATTGAAGCTGCCACTCTTGCTCTTTGAGGGTTCGAATTAGCAGGTCAGTTCCAGTACTCCTGCTTCCACGAGAAGTAAAGGAAGTCAAAGGGAGAGTGCTCTCCCTTCAACTTCCTGCAGTGTGGACAGTGCCAAAAGTCGAGTTAAGGTACTTCGACCTCAGCTACGCAATTAAAGTAGCTAAGTTGCATATCTTAATTTGACCTTATCCCGTAGTATAGACATACCATAAATCACTAAAATAAAAATGTTGTTTGTAATGTTGAACTTGAAGAATGGCTTTGTGGGGTTCAAGAGCTTGTCTTGTTCACGAACAGAGGTTGGTCAGATAAGTTATGACCTCACTCACCTTGTCTCTAAAATTAAAATGTGACCAGCCGCAAATACACACACACACACACACACACACACACAGAGAATGAGAATTCCATCAATAGTAATCAAAAGGTACACACAGAGAACTTGGTAGAGTTTGACTTAAGGATATTTGTCCTGTATATTTTGACACTTGAGAATGACAATTTGTGTTTTAGTGATCATAAACCTTTAACATCTACTGCCATTACTTAATTATTGTCTAATCCCTCCCCCCTTGTCTGTCACACACATGATACACCTATTATTTCCCACAACTATGAAAATTTAAATAAAGAAAAATTCTGAAAACATTGATACCGACCAAATTACAAAAAAAAACCCTAAATAAATAAAAAATAAAAATTTCTTCTAAGCCTACTTATAGCTTACTAAACTTCAGAAATAAAGTCTGACATGTTGTGTGTTAGAACTAGTTGGGTAATCAATTGTCTCACAAACCTGAAAAGTGACCAAAGTAAAAATCAAAATAAATTAACTCTTTGAGGCCAAGAGTGAGAATTTATCGATGAAATGTCTGTTGTGTTCATTACTTATGGGCTTAACTACTGATGAGCAAAAGGGGAGCAAAAATACTATATTCCTGGACTCCATTAAGTCTCTTTCATACAGGTCTTTGGGCATCATTAAATATAAGGAAAGAGTCAAAGAGCAAAGGATGAGATGATGCAATATAGAGCACAAGGAGACAGATTACAATCAATGGGAGTCAGTCACCTAAGTACCATTGAGGACCTGAGCCTGAGCTCTCACTAAATTTCAGTGGGATCTGGGCACTTGATTCTCATAGCCTCCTTTGAAAATGATAACTTTACAGTATCTTTCCCACTGTGGAAAGAGAGAATAATTAGACAGTAGGGAGAGGATGGAGAGGGGGAAGCAGCAAAAAAGAAAATAAGGTGTTGAAATCGTCATATTTCTCTTAACCAGCTCAGTTGAAAAGTCTCAGGGGGGTAGCCATTTTAGTCTGTAACTAATAACAATGAGTAGTCCTGTGGCATCTCAGAGTACGTCTACACTGCGCACTTCTTTTGGAAAAAGCTATTTCAGAATAGAAATTCTGAAATAGTGCATCTACAAAGCAAATGCCCATCAAAATAGCGCTGGACGCTGAATCGCATTTAAGGCCACCTGGAAGCACTTCAGGCAGGGCATCAGGACAGCACTCATTTCCTGGAGTTGCTTCCTGAGGCTATCTGAGGCTCAAGCTTAAAGGGACCCCTCTGTACAGCCGTGTCTCAGGCTCCTCTCTTTTGTCTACCTCCTTGAGGGACAGCAAAGCCTTTTTACTGCCTGCTCTGGTTGCCCTTGTGGACACTTCAGCACTCTCAGCCATGGAGCCAGACCTGCCTGCAAGCAGTCGACAACTCTTAGACCCTATGGTGTACCTCCTGCTGCAGCTTCTGCAGGCTGCCCTTGTGGCCCTGCAGGAACAGGACCTCAAGCTCATTGTGGGGCATCTCCTCTCCTCTCTCCTTCCCACCCTCTGCTGCACACCGTGCACAGCCACTTCTGGTGATGGGACAGCAGTTCTAAATGGTGGGACTGGATCATCGTGAAGCAGTGAGACGACCAGCAGTGTCTCCAGAATTTCTGCATGTTGAAGGACACCTTCATGGAGCTCTGCCAGTAGCTCATCCAATAGGACATCCACATGAGACCTGCCACCTCTTCCCCCTCTTCTTCCCCCCGCAAAAGCATATCGTCATCGCTATCTGGAAGCTCCCCACACCAAACACCTACTGCTCCTTCCGGAACCAGTTTTGCATGGGGAGGTTGACCATCGGGGGTTGTGACTATGCAGATATGGCACTCTCTTGCAATTGTCCCAGGAGGGTGGTGAACTGCTGGAATAAGGTTCCCTAGGGAAGGGGGTAGAATGGTGGAGGCTGCCTCCCTGGAAGGTTTTTCAGTCCTGCCTTCACAAAGCCCTGCTGTGGGATGAGGTAAGTAGGAGTGGGTCCTGGTGGGTCCAAGGGGGAGGGGAGATTGGGTTAGGGGACCTCCCGAGATCCCTGGCAACCCCGTGATTCTCTGTTTGTTTCCTTCCACAGGTGGCGAGGGCCATCAACACCATCCTGCTGTGGGGCTATTGAGAGCACCCTCATCCCCATCTGGAATCCGAATACATCAACCAGAAGGGGTTTTTTCCCATGGTCCTGTAGGCCCTCATGGATCACTGAGGCCGGTTCACAGACATCAGCATTGAGTGGTCAGGGAAGGCGCATGACGCCCGCGTCTTCTGCAACTCCAGCCCCTATGAGAAGATGCATGCCAGCACTTTTTTTTGTGACCATACCATCAGGATACCAATGTGCATCCTGGGAGATGCTGTCTACCCTCTGCGTCCAGGGCTAGTGAAGCCTTACACTGCACACATGGACCACAGCAAAGAACATTTCAATGCCAGGCTCAGCAGGTCCCACATGGTAGTGGAGGGCATCTTTGGGCATCTCAAAGGGAGGTTCCATTGTCTCCTCACCTGCCTCGACGTCGGTGAGTGGAACATCCCACAAGTGGTGGTGGCCTGCTGTGCTCTGCACGATATATGTGAAAATAAGGGGGAATCATTCCTGCCAGGGTGGGGGCAGAGGCCAAGCAGCTTGCAAGGGCCTTTGAGCAGCTGTGCACAGCTGCCATCCGGCAGGACCATCGGGGGTTGTGCCCATCCAAGAGGCCCTGAGGGAGAGTTTCACACAAGGACCCCAGTGACACTCCCCTGGGCTTTCCCACAAGTGAGGCCTGTGTGTTGCCCCAGTGTACCTTTCCTCCCACACCACTCCCTTCCCCTGTCTTCCCTTCTGCCTTCCCCTTCCCCTGTTGACACAATAAAGCAGACCTTTTGTTTTTGAACCAAGAAACTCTATTTTTGTTTAACTAGGGCTAATTGTAACTGGGGAAAGAACCTGGGAGGGGGAAAAAGGAGGAGGAGGGGTTGGAGAGGCTCAGGGATTGGGCCGGGAGTGGTGCCTGCCTCGGGTGGTGCCACTACCTTGTGTGCCAGACCCTTGGTGGCCATGGCGGGGGATTGAGGGAAGAGCCCAAGTGTGGCTATGCTCCCTCTCGACCAGTCTGTCAGCCATGCAGCTGTATACATCAACATTTGGCCTCTGACACAGAGATCCTGGCTGTTGGACTTCTCACCCCAGATCTCAAGGAGATCCAGGATCTCCACATCAGTCTACGATGGCACCCTCCTCTTTTGGCCCTGGGCAGGGGCTTGGGAGCTGGCTGCAGATTGGCTGGCATCCATGGAGGCCTCAGATGGCATGCTGGGGTCCACCATGGCACAGATAGGGCAGAGCAGAGCGCTGCTTTGTGGCACAGGTATAGCTGGGCCTGCTGTGTGTCACAAGCCCTTTCTCCTGTGCCTGCAGCTTTAAGGGCTGCAGGGGAAGGGGGACTATAGAGTTCTGAGGAATGTAAATAGAGTGGCTAGCAGGAAAACCATGGGAAGCCAGAGAGGCCACTTATTTCAAAATAACCACAACTGTGCTGTCTACACATGTTGTATTTCGAAATAACTATTTAGGAATAGGTGTTATTCCTCGTAAAATGAGGGTTACAGATTTCAGAATAAGGCACCTGTTATTTTGAAATTATTTCAAAATAATGGGCTTGATGTGTTGCTGCTCGCTTTGTTATTTCAAAATAACACTGCCATGTAGACGTTCCCTCAGAGACTAACAAAAACATATAGGATCGTGAGCTTTCCTAGGTAAAACCCACTTCATCAGATGAGTTGGAGTGGAAATAACAGAATCCGAGATACACATAACAGCAAAAGCAGTTACCTCTCAATTGTAGGACCTGTGTAAATTAGTCTAATTAAGTGGGCTGGATGTGTCCCCTTCATAGCTTTTGATGTGAAAATGTGAATGTCAAAGGGAGGAGAAATTGGGTTTGTAGTGCATTAACCAGTTAATATCATTTTTCAAGCTCAAGTTGACAGTGTCCGATATGTAAACAAATTCCAGTTCTGCAGTCTCTCTCTCTGTAATTGGGTAGTAAATTTCCTTTGTAGAAGATGGTTACTTTTAAATTCATGATTAAGTGTCCAGGGAGGTTAAAATGTTCCCCTATTTGTTTGTGTCTTACCATTCCTGATGCCTGATTTGTGTCCATTTATCCGTTGGCATAGAGGCTGTCCTGTTTGGCCAATATACAGGGCAGTGGGGCATTGTTGGCACTTGATGGCATACATCACATTAGAGGATGTGCAGTTGTATGAGCCCCTGATGTTGTGGCTTATGTGGTTAGGTCTTATCATGGTGTCACTTGTATAGATATGTGGACAGAGTTGGCAATGGGTTTTGTTGCAGGGGTAGGTTCCTGTGTAAATGTATCTGAGGTATGGTGTGTGGCTGCTGGTATTTGCTTCGGGTATGTAGGTGTTAATGCCTATCCATATTGTATTTTGCACTAAGTAAAAGTCTTTGAATATGCTGGCTATTGGACAATGAAGTAGAAAAACAATTGGATTTATTTCTTTAAAGGACAAAGGAAAGATGGAAAGTTCTATTTACTCAAAGAACTGACTTCTTAAAAATTCTAAACCAGCTGTGACACCATGCTGTTCTTTAGGAGATGTTTTACTGAGCAGCTGACCAGTATCAGAAGTCAACAGAGCAACAGCAAAAGATGCATCATGTTCCCGAGAGCTCAGCGGAGGCAGTTTGGGACAGCAGGTATCGAAACTGTAGGAATAAGACTCATGTTGCTTCTATTCTCATGTTGCTGCTATTCTTCCCTCTTCTGAGCATTTTTCATTTCTTATCATACTTTCATGAGAGGATTCAGAGACCTACAGATGTTAACAGTGGTATGAGAAGAAACAAAAGACTGGGTGGTGGGTTTGAAGTTTGTCTGAATGTGAGGGGCCTTAGAAGTCGCTCCCAGAAGCAACAGGAAAGCAAACTCCTCACTGGTCTGTACTACAAGGTTAGGTCAGTGTAAGCTTCCGTACACCGATCTATTTATGAATGTGTCTACACTCAAATTTGTCTCCTACTGAAGTAAGCACCCAGTTACAGCAATGAAATAACACTACTTCCCAAATGGCATTGAGCCAGGGTGGATTTATTGTGGTTGATACAGTGTGAGTGTAAACAGAAAGGTTTATGCCATCACTGTGGTAAATCTGCCTCTTCGACAGGCAGTGGCTAGGTCAGTGGAAGAATTCTTTCATCAACCTAGCTGTGTCTACAGTAGGATGCTGGTGCTAATTATGTCACACAGGAGATGACATTTTTCACAGCCCTGAATTATGTAGCTAAGTCAACCTCAGTTTTAGGTGTAGACCAGGCCTCAGTCTCCACTGCCTTCCTCTTTCTGTAACTACTGCCATGTATGCAAAGTGGGTATGAAACATTACTATTTGGCAGCCCTCCTCAGCCATGTGGCACAGGAGGAGGAGTGAAGATAGTCCCACAAGCTGCTACACTGTGTTGGGGAGTCCTGTAACCAGTGCAGCCACTAAATGATGCGTTGACCCCTGTCGACATTTTCTGAGGTAGGTTCATGTTGATATTTTGGCAGCACATCACTGGCATTAATGTCTGGATTGGTGGGGAAGTAAGAGGGAGTCATTTCTGCAAGCAGTTTTGAAAACTTGGCTTTTTTTTCTTCAAGTAGACAGAAGTTTACTGCAAAAATACACTACTCTTAGCCAAGTCTATATCACTCCTGGCCTTATAGCCACAGTGAAACTTGTGATTTCTGATGGGATAATTCAGACTTCAGTGCCACATTCATCATTGGCCATGAGTCACAAACCTAATGCTAATCCAATTTTAAGATAACAGTATTCTTACATCCAGGTAAAATAATTTCTGTGCCATAATGTTCAGTATTGCATTCCAACAATACTGATAAGAGACTTTTCCAAATTAAGCAAGTGACTAAGAGCCCAAGATTCAGTTCCTTCTAACTGTGCACTGAAAGATTTTTCATTAGCTCTTCTTGTAAAGAATGAAGTCATAAGCATTCTAAAATTAACAACCCCTTTCGGATCTCTCCATGATTTTACTCAGAAACTGCCATTTCTTTGTCCAAGGATTTTTGAGTGGGTTAACTTAGTTTCAGACAGAAGAAATAGAGGTGACTTTAATTAAACTGGCAAGGTGCCACTGCTTGGGGGCTAATTAAAAGGATAACTATGTTTGTGGCTATTATTCTGGATAATGCAAATGACCTACCTTATCTTCTGCTCCAATAGGAATATGCAAAACTTAGAGGAAAAAAAGCATTCTATGGAACAGATTCTATGTACTAAAGTCCTCTGAGTAATAACTAACAAGCAGTTCCATTGATATCAATGGGACACAATTCACTGGGAGGAAGGGAAGCAGAATTTGGTTTTATACTTCTCAATGTGAGAAATATAACAGGAGCTCCCCAAAGCAATAAGAGAGCAAACTTAGGACTACCCTTCACTACAAAGTTAGGTCGTTGTAAGCCACCTTGCACCAACCTGTCTATGCATGTGCCTCCCCAATATTGTAAATTGCAATAATGCAGTAACACCACCTCCCTGAATGGTGCTAAAATAGAAGCAAAGTTTTCATTTCATTCCAACTGGTACATTTCATGTTTTCTAACTACATACGGTGTCTAATTATTTCAAAACAGAAAGTACAGTCTGGGCAAAATGTTATAATAAGCATCAACAAGAAGAAAATAAAACTGATGGGTCACAGCAAAAGGTTAACTCAGAGTGACTCAGACAGAATTCAGTTCTGAACTCCAACAGAAAAATCTCTCACCAGTCTGTGAATGAAATAACATGCATGCACATAGCTGTGATGTAGCTAATGATGGCAGCTGCAAGCCTATTAGCTGGTAAAAACATTTAGTAAGTGAATGAATTAAAAGAGATGATGGAACTATTAGAAGAATTAGATAGAGAGAGATTTCAGTGCAAGAAAGATGATTAACCACATTGAGATGTGCAAGACCCTAAAGGAAAGGAGACCTCCACTGACCTCAGAAAAGTTAATGTCAGTATAAGAGGAACTTGAGGAAGAAGAAAAGAAAATCACTGATAATGGGCTCACATCATCTCAGGATTGTTCCAAGGAGCATACTGATATCAGCTTGTAATTACAATTGGATACAGAGAAAACACTGCTTGCATCAGGAATACTGTGATAGGACCCTTAACGATTTCTTCTATTGTTTGTTAATATCTGACAAAAGAACAAGGGAAAGCTTTATCTTCCCTCTTTAACTGATTTTTCCTAAAATATTCTGTATCTACTCCTTGGCTCCAACACTGGAAGGTGGAGGAGGAAAACCCTGCCAGATTGGGGGGGAAGGTTTTGAGATATGGGGGCTACTTACCCAGTCTGGTGGCAGGCAAGATGGTGAGCCCCAGGCCCTCAGAGGAGCCCTGCTGGATGGGAGTAAAGAGCCCTGTCATCCAGGGCGTAAAGGGGAAGACCCCTGCCAGCTGGAGGAGTTGGGGGAAGAGAAAAAGCTCCTCCTAGCTGGAGATGGGGAAGCTGAGGGGAGAGAGAAAACCTCTGCCAGTGGGAGGCTGGGGGGAGAGAAGGGCCTACTGGATGGGACCCTCTGTCCTGAGCCCCTCCTCACCCCCTAACCCTAACACATACACCCCACTATATCTTCAGTGCCTAGCCCTGAGCCCCTCCTCAACCCCCAACCCTGTTGCCCCTCCACACTGTCAGCACCCCTGACTCCTGCACCCCCTACACTGCCAGCCCCCTGTCCTGAAGTACCTGGGCATGGTCGGGGCTAAGTTTTCTTGTGTCTATATACACTGGACATTTTTGCCTAGATTTGTTTATTTTTACTTAGGAGTGTGTAATGTTCCCCCTAAGCTTCACTGCGTAAAGTGACAGATTACCCTGTCACAGTAACCAACAAAGGAAAGAGAGCAAAGGAAATGGATATGACTGATGTCAATGTTTCATACACAGTTTTTAACTGCCATATGGCTAAGTCTTTTCAGGTTAGTAGCTAAATTTCACGACAGTCCAGGTGGCCTGGTAGCTTCCATTAGTAATGCATTTCGTTTTGTGTTTTCTTTGGTCATCTGTTTTATTCCAGGGAACATATGGATTCCAATTATAACTCAAATTTTTTTGTATTTGTAATTTGAAATAGAAAAAAAAAACAGAGTCACAATCAGCTAACTCATCCGCTACACAAACCAAATAAAGCAATTTTAGTAAGTAGAAATGGCTTTTAAGATACAGCATGACACTTCATTTCTCAATTATATCAGGACTAGAAGAGTTATCTGGCATTGCTCAGGTCCATCAGGGCAGGGGTTGGTGGTGGTGGGGGCGGGTGCAGAGGGCAGGGGCTTGGGGTTGTGGTGGACTCAGGGCAGGAGGTTAGGGGCGTGGGGAATGCAGGAGTCAGGGTTGGGGGTTGAGGCAGGGCTCAGCAGGGGCCTGGGGATGTGGGGAAGTGCGGGGTGAGGGGTAATGGTGAGGAGAGACTCAGGGCACTGAATGGGGATGCAGGATTCAGAACAGGTAGTGAGGAAGAGCTCAGGCCAGGGAGTGGGGATGCAGGGGTTAATTCAGGGGGCTGGGAGGAGGGGCTGAGGAGGAGTGGGGGCGGGTTCAAAAGAGAGGGTGGGGATGGCCACTGGCTTCTGCCTGGGGCAGTGGGAGCCACACATCCTGCCCGCAGGCTTCTCTCCAGTGTGGGGGAGTCTGTGCACCCCACCTGCTGGCTTCTCCTCAGGGGTGGGCCACTCACTGGCCACCTCTGAAGTTCACCGGCTTCTCCTTGGGGCCAGTCCAGGGGAAGTGGGGGACCATGCGGCTGGCAGCTGATCCTTGGCGCAGGCCATGCTGCAAGCTAGTGGCTGCTCACTGGGGTGCTTGCTGCCCCCCTGTGGTCATTCATGTCCCCGTGCTTACTGCCTTCCTGTGGTCATGTGTGAGTATAACTGTCCTTGCTATCACTCCCCTCCCTTTCCATTCGACACAAAACAATTGCATTCTATGCACAACTCATTCGCCTAGCACAACAATTCCTGGCCTTGCTTTAAGTTATGATAAAAGAAAGCTGCCTACCAAATTTGGTGGTCCTGGCTCTTACTATTTAGGAGGAGTTCTTGAACAAATAGACTCACAGATGGATGGACAGACAGACAGATGTGCATTTCTAAAATATATAGTAAGATGTTCTTGATGGCAGAGGAATGAATCCACTCTGTTGTGATTTATATATACCAGGATTGTCAAACTTAATGTTACCAGTGGTCATTTTCAATTGCTCATTTAAGTGTAAAATATAGATGTTGAATTTCACTCTAACCTGACAGTTGTAGATGTGTAGAAAATGTAATATCAAGAAATATGTCTTAAGCACAGATATTTTTAACATTGTTCAGCTGACACACATCTGTAACAGTGTTGTGATTATATTAACCAGGACATAAAAATTGTATGCCTGAAAGATGCTTCATGGTCTAACAAGATGTTTGATTACCAGCAAAGCATCTTAAATGCTGCACTTGTTATTTGTTTGAATCAATGTAGCTATGTGAATCATATTGTGAAGTCCCTCCAATGCTGTGGAGTCTGAAAAATGCATGAAACAAAAGTTTCAAGAGTCTATCAAAACTTATAGCTTATTAGAAGCTGTAGTCCTTCCCTTGTTCCCATCTTAGAAAATTCTGTTTCTGTTTAAACACCTGGCTAGTTCTAATGTCTGGTTCATACTCTACTAATTGCTCATGTTGGATTCAACTCAGTCTAGAGTTATTTTAGGTCTCATAGTGCTGATCCTGTTGCTATGCTGAGTCATGTTCTGATCTTTTTGAGTCTCAAAGAACCACGTGTTGGACTCATTTTGTGCTTGGATGGCAGACCAGTAGCTTTGCAGCTACAGGAATTGTTACTGAGTCAGTAGGTAACACTTTTCCTTTGTATCTCTTAAAACCATGCAATGACATTGTCTAGACCTCAGATGTGCTGAACATGAACTTATCATCACAAACATCCTTTTTTGACAAGTTCAAAACATCTCGGTGACACCCACATTCAAAGCACTGGCATCTTCTTGACTATGTCATAGTTCGTGCTCAAGATCGCAGCGACGTACTTCTCACAAGAGCAATGACAAGTGCTGATGACTGCTGGACTGATCATCACCTCATTAGATCCCCAATGAAAATTAAGATTGCCCCCAAATGGAGGCTGCAAAAGAAGCAGGTCAGGCCCAAGCTGAAGGTTCAAGATGTGAAGGATCCCATTAAGTGTGACCACTTCCAAGCAGTCTTAGAAAAAAGCTTCTATCAGAGTTTCTGGAAGAAACTGAGAAACATTGGAGCCAGCTGAAAGCAGCCATCATCAATACCTGTGAGGAAACCATAGGCTACCTCACCAGGAAACATCAGGACTGGTTTGATGAGAATGATGTTGACATTGAGCAACTCATCAATTAGAAGAGAATGGCATTTCCTTGGCAGAATGATATGAACTGCAAAACAAAGAGAGAAGCCTATGTTAAAGGTGAGGGCGGAAGTCCAACGTAAAGGCAGAGAACTCAGGAACAAATGTAGACTGAAAAAGTGCAAGAACTCCAACATTTTGTGGACGCCCATAATACATGTGGGCTGTGTCTACATTGGCACCCTTTTTCGGAAAAGGGATGCTAATGAGACCAGTCGCAATTGCAAATCCGCGGGGGATTTAAATATCCCAGCGGTATTTCATTACATAACTGCCGCTTTTTCCGGCTCGGGGCTTTGCCGGCAAAAGCGCCAGTCTAGGCAGGATCTTGCGGAAAATAACCCTTTTCTGCAAGATCTCTTATGCCTACTTCAGTAGGAATAAGAGATCTTGCGGAAAAAGGGTTTAGATTAAGATCGTCTGCTCAGACTGGCTGCTTTTTGTGAAAAGCCCAGCCGGAAAGCGAGCAGACAATATAACAGAATACCGCGGGATATTTAAATCCTCGCGATTTGTACCGACACTGGTTAGCATTCGAAAAAGAGAGTGCTGTGTTTACAACAATGTGTCTTAATGCCATTAAGGCTGTTTAAGGCTAGCTTGTCATGGCATGAACCCCCTTCACTTTAAGGATGGAACCACAATTTTGAAGGACAATGAAGCCATTAATTTTTGCTGGACAGAACATTTTAAAGATCTTCTTAACATTACTCTAAGGGGGGTTTGCTCAAGAACTTCATCTGCAACCAATGATCTTCTAGGGATGAGCTTGCAGACCCTCCCAATGTGCATGAGGTATGCAATACCATCATCAGATGAAAAACAACAAGGCATCAGGTCCAGATGGAATCCCCACTGAAATCTTTAAAGACGTGGACCAGAGTTAATTCTGCAGCTTAGCCTGTTTAGCCTTTTAATCTGGATATAGGAGGAGATACCCAGTGAAATGAGGGACATCTTGATTGTTATCCTCTGTAAGAAAGGGAATGAAGCAGACTGAAAACTATTATGGTGTCTCTTTCCTTGCTGTTGCAGGCAAAGCATGGGTCCTTGCAACCTGTCTTCTGCCTGTTGGAAGAAATTTTACTGGAGTAACAGAGTGGCTTCCAACCATGTCACAGAAGTGTGGATATGATCTTCATTGCATGGCAGCTGCAAGAAAAGTGTCGGGAGCAAAACTGACCATTGTACATGGTTTTTATTGATCTAGCTAAAGCCTTTGGCTATGTCTAAACAGCAGCGTTATTTCGGAATAAGTTATTCTGGAAGAGATTTTTCCAGAATAGTTTATTTCAAAATAGCACATCTACACACAAAATGTGTTTCAAAATAGTGCATCCACACTGATTGGATGCTGAATCGCATTTAAATCTATCTGGAACCAGTTCAGGCAGGGAATCAGGTCAGTAGTTGCTTTGTGTGGCTGCTGCTTGAGGCTATCCGAGGCTCATGCTTAAAGGAACCCCCCTTGGACAGCTGTTTCTCAGGTTTCCCTGCTTGCTTGCCTACCTCTCTGAGGGACAGCAAAGCATTTTCTCTTTTTTGCTCTGGTTGCCCTGATTCAGGACACCACAGCCCTCTCCGATATGCAATTAATTTCAGAGCTGAATGGCATAATCCTGATGCAGGACTGGATTAAGGGGGGGGCTAGCCGGGCAGCTGCCCGGGGCACCAACCTATGGGGGGCACCTGATGGCAGCTGTAAAGGGCGCCGCATGCCTGGCTGCGCGGTGCCCCTTAGAGCTGCCATCAGGTGCCATGCACCCGATTGTAGCTATAAGGTGTGCAGCGCGCCGGGGGGCGGGGCCAGGCATGCGCCGTGTGCCCGGGGGCGGAGCTGCGCATGCATCGCACGCCCGCTGCCTGGGGCGCAGGAATGGCTCAAGCCGGCCCTGTCCTAATGTCTAGTTTGCATATCAATTTGTCAATGGTTTTGATTCCTTCAGGATGCAATTTAGAACAGAAATTCAGGATCCTTTAATGATTAATATTAAACTTTATTATACAGTATGCAAGAAATATTCCAAACTATACATTATTAGTAAAACGTGAAGAATCAAGATTCTTTTTCATATGGTGCTTTTGAGCTCACTTCATAGAATCATAGGATCAGTAGGTACCTCGAGAGGTTATCAAGTCTAGTCTCCTGCACTCCCAGCAGGACTGAGCCTCATCTAGACTGCCAGTCCTAACCGCCAGTCCGCAGGCCCGTTCTGGGCCGTGAACCGCTGGCTGCCAGGCCGTGATGGCTCTGGGGGCCAGGGCTGGGATACACTGCCCAGTGACTTCCCTCCTGCCGCAGCTGTTGGGAGAGGTGTGTCCTGCCTCGCTTCTCAGCCAACCAGCGCTGGGCAGGAGTAGGGTCTCCTCCTGGCCGCAGAAGAGCAGTTCACTGCATGGTGGGAGGGCTGCACAGAGCCCAGCATGGCAGCCTTAGAGCAGCCGTGATCCAGGCAGCAGAGCTGCCTTCCCAGCTCTGGCAGCTGGGAGGCACTGCAGGGCTAGATAAGAGGGCCAGGCAGACACTGGGGACTTCGGGGGTGGGTATAGTGCTGGGAGGTTCCGGGGTGGGGCTGGCACTGGGGGCTCTGTGGGTGGGGCTAGTACTGAGGGGGCTACTGGGGCAGGGCTGGCACTGGGGAACACTGGGGATGGGGCTAATATTGGGGGCTGGGGGCTGGCACAGGGGGAGTTGGGTGCTATGGGGCTCTGGAAACAGGAGGCTGGCACTGGGGGCGTCTGGTGGTAGGAGACTCTAAAGGGCAGGGGCTGGCACCAAGGGGCTCTGAGGGTGGGAGACTGGCACAGGAGGTTGAGTGCAGGGGACTCTGGGACCAGTGGCTGGCACTGCAGAGCTCTTGGGGGGGGGAGGGTTAAATTGCGGACCTGAAAAATAAACACAAACTTTTGGTGGACCAGTAACATTTTATTCACATATTTGAATATTCATTATTTACATGGGGATTTGTCTGGGCTTGTCCCTGGGTAAGTACCCCTTGCAAGCACATCTTGAGCAAACCATTAATTTGGGAAAGCAGTTTATTTGTGGAAAATATAATTTTGCATCAAGGCTGTTTAAATGCTGGAGGTTTGGCACACGAGCACATGTTTAGGAGGAAGGCTGATGCTTGGGCAGCATTATGCGAGCTACTGATAGCAATGGAACCTTCACAAGTTCCAGATGGCAGATGGTGTGTGGAAACTGGTAGCCTCTGGAACTCAGCTCCCTCACCTCACCCTGCTTCAAATATAGAGGTGTGAAAGACAATGACGGCTTTCTTGGAAAAAGAAGCTAAGGTGGTGGGTGATGTGCTGAGTCTGTTGGGCCCTGACCCACCATCCCAAATCCTGGGTGCCAAAGTATCTCCTGATGTATGAACAAATGCTCTGGGCCAAGCAGTGGAGAAGACGATGTATTCTGAGTCAGCCCTTTGTTGCAAGTCCAAGGATAGTTTTGGGCAGGGAGGAGGTCAAAACACCTAGTGAAGAGGAATCTGCTCTTGGTTAGGTGACAACAAAGGTGTATAATGAGAGCAGCTCAGTGGGCCAGCTTCGAGCAGGTCAGCAGTAAGCAGGACAAGTGGTGGGGGACAAGAAGGTTTTAGCCTGTGTACAGAGGTTGGAGAAGTTATGACAGGGAGCTGTGGAATAACAGCTAAAAGTTACATAACTTTGTCGAGTGTTGCTTTGATTTCTAGATTGCTTTTGAAAACCAGGAAAAGTCTTACAATAGAATTCTCGTACAGAGCCTATCTGGCCACCCTAAAATACTTGCCAGTTTTGCCTTAGACATATAACATGGCAGCAATATTTCCACTGCATTATTATACATGTTTTTCAGATGGAGGAACTAAGGCAAAAAGGATAAAGTTGGATGACCTATGTCAAATCACAAGCTAGTGCTTCACAATTGCTGGTCCTAGTAAAGCTATACTAAATTTAATCATATTAAGGCTTAGATTCAGGGAAGTACTTTAATATGGAGCTCTGATGGGGTGTTCACCCTACGGCAGCGTTGAAAAGGTATATGGAGGCCTCATGGGCCAGAAAGGAGCAGGGGAGGAGAGTCCTTCAAGCAACCAAGGGAGGTGGTACAGGAAGCAACCAATTAGAGGAAGGCTGTATGAATCAGCCAATCAGTGGCTAGTGAGCTCACATAAAATCAGTTGCAGAACCACAGTTGCTGCAGGGAGCCCAGGGAGAGTGAGACTATGTTTTTAGTCAGCTGCAGGAAAGTAGAGCCTTGGACAGAGCAGTTGCTAACAGGGATCAAAGGAGCAAGAGGGAGCTTCTGGCTGGCTGCTGGGACTTCCTGGCTGGAGGCCCTGAGAAGAGGATGGATAAGGTGTTGGGGCTGTGAGGAAATGAACCAGGGAATTGAAATAGTATTGGTGGAGATGTTAAGAAGATATAGCAGGAGGCTACTAGTTACAGTCAGGACCTGAATAGTGGATTGGCTTGGGTCCCCCCATGTATCACTGGGGAATTGACTGGACTATTGAATTAGGACAGTGGTTCCCAACATTTTTTATACCAGGGACCGGCAAATCCATTCAGAAACTTTTGGCAGACCAGTAACATTTTATTTGCATATTTGCATTTTTATATGCAAGATGATGGCACAGCATTGTCTCACTTCCCTGGAACCAGGCAGCTCTTCTGTCTGGTGGTTTCAGATGGGCCTTGCCTGAGTGCATACTTGAGTCTGGCATGTGACTACCAGCCTGGGTGGGGAAAATATGCAACCCAGTGCTGGTTGGCTGAGATGTGGGGCAGGACACACCTCACCCAACAGCTGCAGCAGGAGAGGAGGTGCTGGGCAATGTATCTCAGCCCTGGGCCCAGCAGCCAGTGGTTTGCGGCCTAGCGGTTGGGAACCACTGAACTAGGAGATTCCCCCTCTTCTCCCCACAGAAGGGGAAAACAGAGATGTTCACACACCCAGAGGGCCAAGTCAGGAAAAGAGTGTTGTGGTTCCAGTGTTGAGGTGAGGTGGCAGGTGGAGAAGATAGTGCAAGAGGTACCACCAGGAGAGGGCCTGCTAGCTAAGAAAGCTAATCCATGAGATGGCTAGCAACAGGCACTGATTTGGTAACTGAACTCCATCACAGGGACCTCCATGATTAAGGCACAGTGATTACAGATAAGAAATTAATACTTAGATCACGGTGACTTTATACAATACCATTTTTTCACCAAGTCAATGATTTTTCTAACTTCTAAAAAAATATATCATTTTTATATAATCAAGCCCCCTGTTTTTCTCCTTAGAATCTCCATACTATTTACAGCGCTCAGAATGGGACACCGCTATTTACAAGGATTTTTGTTTTGTTTTTCCTGAGAGTTAATTTAATTAATTATCCATGTCCCTACAAACACGTTTCCCTGAACATTCATTTGAAAATGCTCTCAGTATGTCAACAAGGGTCCTTAGGCCAGCAACTTTCTTCGGCAGTAGCCACTGAAGTCATTTCGAGTTATGTTGCTGCATAGAACAGCAGCTCGTATTACACGTTTCCACAGCTGAGCATAGATATGTGAACCAGACTAAAATGTTTTTTGCATTTTTCAGTTTAATACATTCCTTACTTCTGTGCTGTTGCCAGCCCGTCTGCTTTCTCAATCATTATGGTACTCTGGGAACTTCTAATGATAAAGCAATTTAATACTGTCTGTGTTTATTCCCCCAGGAGTTTGTACTTGAGCAGAACCACATTTACACTGTGCATGGCCTCTACTCATCCTACTAACACTTCTGGCAAAAAGGAAAGCTTCTTTGTAGCTTTGGATGGGAGCTATAGAAACAGTTGCATCTTTCCTGATTTAGGAATTGATAAAAACTTCACAAAGTAGATGTATTTGATCCCATTTGAAATGTTTCTTTATGAACATTACATTAATATGTGAACTAACCATAGGCATAAAGGGCTTGATTCTGAGAGGGAATAAGTGCCCATCACTCCAGTTGATTTCAGAAGGAGCTATGCATCTCTCAGAATCAGGCCAAAGGTACTAATGGGAAAGACAATGATTAATGCAGAGTTTATATTTCTAAAAATATTGGGCTGTTCCTAGGCCCTCCATATCTGTGCTAGGCACAGGAGAACAAAAATAGTCACTAGATAATTTAGAGCAGCCATAGGTCAGTTCTAACATATGCTCTGACTCTCCATAGTCCCCTAGGGTGTGTGTACACATTAAAGCTAAAGCTGGCATGTGCCAGCCAACACCAGGCTCACAGGGCTCATGCTATAGGGCTGTAAAATTATTGTGTAGACTTCTGGGCTCAGGAAAGAAGCCAGAATATTGGGCTAAATAGACCATTGGTCTTACCCCATATGGCCATTTTTCTGTTCCATGTTTTGCTCTAATGTAGCCAGGTCCACCAACGGGGAGAGGGGACAAAGGGGGCAAAGGTCTCAAGACCTGGCAATTCAAAAGGGCCCCAGGTCCTTTAAATTGCCCCAGGAACTCCAGGTGGTGCACTCTGGACAGCGCCAAAGGCTGACTAGTGGAGAGGGGGGTGTTCAGCACAGTCCATGCAGTGCTGAGGGCTAGCTGCTTCAGCCACACCCCTTCTGCCTGAGGCTCCGTACCTTCTGGAAACACAGAGCCACCCTCTCATGCACACCTTGCCTAGGGGCCCATAATTTCTGTCCCCCCCCCCTTCCCCCCGAAGTTAGCTGTTTTCAGGTTCACTCAGTATAGCGATTCTGATCTGCACATGCACATGTCACTCTCTTGTTTTTAAGCATATGGTTTTCTGCAGTTATTTTAAGATGTTCTCTTTCACCTCTTCCTAATGCAACCTAGGATATCTGGAAATTAAAATAGGCTTTCCAAATAATTTTTCATCTTGAATTGGGCAAAAATGTTCTTTCCCTGTTTCTAATGGAAAAGATGCCAGAATGATTTCCTTTTGTTTATTTCTTGACTTGTGTGCCAGTATCATTAGTCCTTTCAGCAGGAATAGGAGCTAACCTTTTTGTTGTTTAGGTGTGTGTTATATAAAAATGACATTACTGGTCCTGACAATTTTTTGGCAAACAAGGTGGCATTCATTTGAGATATATATTGAGAGAAATATATTTAGAATGTGCAAAGAATTTTTTCAGTTTAAAGGAGTCCACATTTTTGGCCTAAACTATAGTGTTTAAGTCTTCCTTTCAACGGCATTTTAAAACAACATTGCCACTACAGAGAGGCCCAAACCAAAATACCAGACCTGAATACCCCTCTAAACTTTGAGAAAGTTTAGAACTGAATCTGTGGCCAGTCCTTATTTCTAAAGTGAGCAGGGCTGGCCCTACCATGAGGCAAACTGAGGTGGCCACCTCAGGTGCCAGACTGTGTGGGGGGGGGCGGGGCGCCACTAGGACCTAGAGTGTAGAAAATTGTGTCTGCTGCTGGTGCATATGTAGATAGCAGAGCAGTACCATGAGAGGAGTAGAACAGGAAGAAGGCAGATTGGAGACCTTTCAAAGTTTTGGCCCAAGTGAGGGGGCATGGGGGCATCATTTGAGCTCCCCGCCTCAGGTGCCAAAATGTTGTAGGCCAGCCCTGAAAATGAGCTATTTAAAGATCCCAGATCTAAAGTCCCCCTACATTTGGAGAAATATGGACCAAGCTCTGAAGTGAACTTCTCTAATTTCTATATACATACTAGATTTTGAAACAAAAACAACTCCAAAACCCAGCCCTTTTTCTGAAAAAAGCAAGATAGAACTGAGGGCAGCTACTCTTGTTCCAATAATTTTGAGTTAATAGTAAAATAACGCCCACAGTCTGGTAACACAAGAAGGATAGTTTAATTGTTGCCATTGGAAGAAATGTATCAGCATACTGCAGTGTAAATCATCCAGAAAAATGTGTTCCTTGGCTTTTTCTCCTTTGAGCAAAATATTGTTTAAGACAGAGAAAACAGTTCAATTTCCTTATATGTTTTTAGTGTGTCTTCAGAGCATTGCTATTTATTTTGTAGGATCATGGTAATTGTATGTTATTCATTTCACTGAATTTTTGAAGCATGGCCCAGCAACTATCAGTTGAAGTGAGGATTGACCTAACAGTGCAGTGTTTTTGTCGGTTACGAGCCACAGTCTCTAATATTTCATTACCCATTCCTTTTACATGAGTTCTCTGCTTTATAATAGAGACTCAATTATATTGGGCTTGGAACAAATACCAAAATGTGAACAATGATTTACAGATCCATTTCAAGGGCAACAGCTGAACAAGGACCACTATTTTAAAATGTTAATTTAAAAAAAGTATTGATTTGCTCTGTTTGCCAAACAACATGAACTAAATGGATTTCTCTACAAGACATCTCTAAATATGTGGTAGCTAGATGTGGTTTTGCCAGTCACATATTGAAGAATGGAACTCAGTTATAGATTTATTTTGGCTACATCATGTTCTAAAGAGTCACAGGACTAAAATTTAATGTAAGATTGTTAAAATAATTCAATTTTCACTTTACTTTTTGGATTAGTTTTCTTACTGTAACTGATGCACAACGAATCACATGTTGGGCAATGCTCCTATGAATGAGAGTGGAAGGCACTGTTGGCCAAAGTTTTACAATTCAAGCCTCTTTTTAAAAAGGAGATACCCTTAGGATCCCATCCTGCTGTCCTTGCACATTCAACCTCACCTTAGCTAAGTCCAGAGATCACCAGTTAGGTAGAACTAGGCCTTTTAAAGACAATGGGAGAAATCTGTCACAGGACAGAGGTTTTTCTTGCTGAGCTTTTTCTGAGAATGCTGTCTCAGCATATGCTCAGCATGCAGACTTCACAGACGTGGTAACTATCCAAGTTCCTCTTTCACATCCACTGTTGTTGATGACACAGTACATTCTTAGATAATCTATCGCAGGAGTGGGCAATAATTTTTGACCGGGGGCCACTTCCAAAATTTTCGAAGTGGCCCCAGGCTGTCCCAGAAGGGGCAGGGTCTCACGTTGAAGGGGAGGAGCCAGGACACTTCTTGCTTCCCCACCCACAGACCCTGATTGATCTAGGGGTGGGGGTGTGCGTGAAATCCTTGCTCTGCCCCAGAGAGAACCACCAGCTGTTCCCGAAAAGCTGGCAGTTCCCTCTAGGCACCCATGTCCCTGGCGGTGGGAGGAGACTTTGCATGCTTCCCCTCTGGCCCCAAGTCAGTCAGGTCCTGGGGGAGGGGGAGCATGCCAAGTGTCTCGTTCCCTGCCCCCGCCCTGCAAGGGAGCACAGTGCTTAGAATCAACTGGCAGCTGAGCAGCCACGGGGTGGGGGTCTGGAGGTGGGGGGAGCATGCAAAGTCTCCTCCCACCCTTCCCCCCATGCTACAAGGAGTGTGCAGTGCTTAGAAGCACTATGCCCCTCACAAGCTGGGAGGAGACTTGGTGCACTCCTTCCGCCCCCCAGGCCAATCAGGGTTTAGGGGCAGGGGGAAGCGCACCAAGTCTCCTCCCACCCTGCCAGGAGCACGCGGCACTTCTAAGTGCCGCATGCTCCTTGCAAGGCAGGGGCAGGGTGGGAGGAGACTTCGTGCGCTTCCCCCCACCCCCAGGCCAGATCCAGCCCATGGAGGCCCTTTTGCCCACCCCTGATCTATATCCAGGGGTCCTGCATAGCACAGTGATATCTGACTACCTCCTATAGTTTTGAAGTATGCATATAGCTAAGGTTTGTTAGGACATGGGACACGCCCAATATTCACAGACGAGGATGAGAACAATGAAAAAACACTCCCTGAAAACAGGCCTTTGCAAGGAATCGGTGAACACATGAATTAGTGTAAGCCACACACCTTTTGGGTATGGTTTAGTGTCCCATCTAGTGTCACTAAGACCACTTAGAGAGCATAACGAGTCTGCTCTAAAGCCTTCACCACCAGCCAGCTGGCTTTTAGCGCATGCGGTAGAAGTATGCACTAAACTCCAGAGGTCCAGGTTCAATTCCACCTGCAGATAACACGAGTCTGTTGGCATTACAAGTAGGGGCTCATCTGGGATTTCAACTGGGAAGTCTCTGAAGCTTGGGACACACTTCCTAAGCTAGGGGAAGTATGTAACCCACACATTTTCAGGGTGTGGTATAGTGTCCTCGCTAGTGGCACTCAGACTATTTACAGAGAGAATAGTGAGTCTCCTCTACAGCCTTATCTAATAGCCAGCTGGCTTTTTGCTCATGCAGTAGATGCCTCATGCACTAAACTCCAGAGGTTTCAGGTGAGTTTCTGCTTGCAGATGACCTGGGTTTGTCAGCATTACAACAGCAAAACACAATGGTTTAACTCAGGGGCTAAGAGATGGATCTCCCTCAATATCTATACCAGACTCAAGCCAATGCTCAGGAGCCCCTTCTGCATCCAGGACCACTAGTGGGCAGGAAGTGGTTGTCCTGGGGCCTGGAGATTTAAAACACCCTAGGGCTCCGAGCCACCACCAAGTCAGCAGCAGCAGCTGGTGCCTTGAGTGCTTTAAATTACTGCACACGTGGCACAGTCTGAGCAGTGCTGGGGGAGGCTAAACCCTAGCCCCACACCTTTTAGGGGGGCCCAGAAATTAGCCACCCCCATATTGCCCAAGGCCCTGCAAAATCTGTCACCAGCCCTCTGTCTGAATCATTTTGGTGTTCTGTATCTGCCAGGTTAGCAAGGTGCAATAAGAGACACCCCATAAAGATTTGGGCCTGAGGTACATCAGGGGTCCATGGTCCCCTCAGAGATTTGTCCCACTTAGTATGATTGAACAGTGTATCCAGTGCAAAGCTAATTTAAGTATCTCTGTGACTGAATATACAATAACCAGCATGATAACTATAACTCACTGTGTTATAATTAATGCTGAACATTTAATCAAAAGCAATTTCACCTTATTTAATCCACCAGTTTGGGCCAAGAATAAAGTGATGTGTAAGTAAAACTCCAGACTGAGCAGACGCTAAGGACTCTAATGCTGTAATTCCACAAACCATATACACAATAGTTAACTACAGAAGGAGAATCCTCAGTTCCAGCTTGCACAGCTCATAGCTAGAAGATTGTCAAACATTTAGAGTATGCAGAGAAACAGAATCACGTGGCAGGAAAGGCAGAATACAGGAAACATTCAGCAGCACAGCCAGATGCTGTCAACTCTGAACTATAGTATTAATAACAAAACACAGAGAGGGAGAAGCAGACTGATCACGACAGAGGGCTGCTTAAAGTGCAGAGAGAGAAAATCGTACAAAGAGCAAGACTAACTTATTTTAAGAGAGACAAACTACTTGTCTAAAATTTTATTTTAAACTACAGATAAATATATGCTTATAAGTACCTAATACTTCAGTCTTAGAGCTTCCCATACATGCTAAGGGGAGCTTACTGTCAGTTTCCTGCACATTAGTGGCAGAATGGATTTCCAGACTTGATTTAGACTGCTGCTCATTACTTGAGATATGTGGTCTCAAGGTTGGCTCCAAACTAAACCCTAAACATTCAAATATTTTAAAATATCTGAACATTTAGGGTATGTCTAGATTGCATCCCTCTGTCGGCAGAGGGATGCAGATTAGTCAGGTCGACATTGCAGATGAAGCGGGGATTTAAATGTCCCGCACTTCATTTGCATAAAAATGGCCACCGCGTTTTGCCGACGCAGCATTTTGTCGGCAAAAAGCAGCAATATAGAGGGGGATCTGTTGAGAAAGAAAGCCCTTTTTGACAGATCCTGTAAACCTCCTTGCAGGAGGCATAAGGGATCTGTCGAAAAGGGCTTTCTTTCTCAACAGATCCCCCTCTAGACTGCTGCTTTTTGCCGACAAAATGCTGTGTCGGCAAAACATGGTGGCCATTTTTACGGAAATGAAGCGCGGGATTTTTATATCCCCGCTTCATTTGCAATGTCGACTGCCTAATCTGCATCCTCTGCTGACAGAGGATGCAGTTCAGACATACTTAGGCTGTCTACATTGGCACTTTTTCGAAAGGATGCTAATGAGACCAGTCGCACAAATTGCGGGATTTAAATATCCCCGCGGTATTTGCATTTACATAACTGCGGCTCGGGCTTTGCCGGCAAAAGCGCCAGTCTAGACGGATCTTGCGGAAAATAAACCCTTCCGCAAGATCTCTTATGCCTACTTGAAAAGGGTTTATTTTCCGCAAGATCCCGTCTAGACTGGCGCTTTTGCCGGCAAAGCCCCGAGCCGAAAAAGCGGCAGTTATGTAATGCAAATACCGCTGGGGATATTTAAATCCCCCGCGGATTTGCAATTGCGACTGGTCTCATTAGCATCCCTTTTCCGAAAAAGGGTGCCAATGTAGACACAGCCTTAGGGTTTAAACTAACTGGTACTCTCTTGTGTACTCTCTTCCACTCTTATAATATACACGTAAAACAGCTGAGTTTTTGGTAAGCAGCTGAGATGTTTTTTAAAATGATGTTCATTGTGTATTTTATTACATTTTTTTACTGTACAGAATAATTTGCATTTCCATGTCAGACTTTTAAATAATCAAACTAATAATAGGTCTACATTCACAAAAAAGACCAGAATAAATTACTATAGATTTTAAAATAAGACTCTCTTTTTTTAACCCAAATAAGTACCAGAATGGGGTGTCTCATAAGAAATTTGATTTTCTCAAGTATTGTTTCATAACTCTCAGCTAGGTGAAGTGGAAGAAGGATTCTCTACAAATGTAACTCCACTGAAAATGTTTCATAAGGGCATGTACATTTCAGGAACAAGAGTATTTGATTTCTTTTCAAAGGTTTTGTGCACCCACATTGACTTAAGTGACAAACATGTGTTTGGCACCTCGCACAATAAGGTTCTTCTGCTTATAGATAAAATAGGCAGTTTGCTAATATCCTTGGTGTGTTCACAGACATAAACATATCTATGTTGTAGGATCAATGTGTGTCTTTAATATTTCTGCCAAGTGGGGCATTTGAAATGAGAAACATTTCCAGAAAAATTGTTGCTGTGACAGAGATTGTGTAAAATCGTGGAAAAATGTTCCTTTCTTTTCTATGGGACATGGGTTTTGCTTTGCTTTTTGCTGATGTACTTTGTGTCTTGAACACACACAGTAATTGCATCTTAGGGCTAAGTATCAGAAAAACATTCTGTGTACAATATTCAAATAGTGAAAATATGCCAGTGGAACGAGTATAACATATTATTGTTTAGGCCATATAACATCCCTCAGAGCAGTCATGAGACAGTAAACTAAAACGCTATATCTAGCTAGGCATTTATACCAGGAGTACGGGATACTATCTGAATATAGATGGATGAGTAATACTGACACATACAACTGAAAAAATGTGCTTTGCACTGCATGAAACAAGATCTCAGGAAAAGCCTAACTGCGTGATTTTGAAAAGGGTGAGAATCATATCACAAAAGCCAAATAATGGTATTTTAATAATCCATTCTTCTAATCATAATAGCAATTAGTCTTCAGTATATGTTCAGCCCTGCTCAGGATGTTCTGGCAGTTCAAACCGACATAACGGTAACCTACCAGGTTAGAAAAGTCCTCTGTATCTATGTCATTCTGGTCCCCACATGGAAGGGAGTGTGGCTATGAGATTCCTCTCACAGTGGAAACCAGACCTAACCCCAAATCAGGAAACCATAAAGCTGACTTGAAGCCATTGTCTCTCCCAGCTCCTATAATCTTGTGTTGAGTCCAGTTTAGCCAAACCAGAGACTACAAACCAAAAATGTTCAGTGATGGGAAAGCTTTTAGACATGGAGAGGTGGAAATTAAGGAACCTCTAGAGAGCTAGACTGATGATGCCTGCAATCCATCATGTAGTTGGGAATGAACCTTTATAGATGACACTATATGCTGTTCAGGCCACTGGAGCAACAACATTTTTATCTGTTAGCCCCATATCTGGCACTCTGCAAAACCCTGGGCTACTACTAGACCAATTAGCAATGACCTCTGGCACTGATTCGACCCTACTGCCTACTACTTCTGGTGCTGCCTCTTTACTTCAACAGCAGATTATTTGATGGTAACAGTAGGAGATGCTTGTTTATCCAAAATATGCAAGTTCGTGAATGTGTTTAGTATGGCACAGCAGCCTACGTCTGAAAGAGCAGATGTGATTTTTGCAATTAAGCCCTATATGCCCACTTCTGTAGTGAAGCGGATGGATATCTCTATATATGTATTATCCAGTCCATACTATATATATATATTAAGTGTCTCACTAACACTCTCATTGCATGAAGTTTTAATATGTGTCTGGATGGCTGAATCCATCACCAGTTTTACAGCATCTTACCTGAGAGCCTGCCTCTGCCCCAGTTGAGGTCAGCAGGTATGCTTAAGCTAACCCTCCCTTTGTTTGTGAGACAGAGTTGCTCACTGAAATTCTCTTCCCCACCTTTGGTTCAAAGTAGCCCAGTTTGTTGCCCTTCTGGGCATGCTGCAAAACCCATCTTTTAGATGAAGTATTCATGGAATCATAGGCCTGGAAGGGACCTCAAGAGGTCAACAAGTCCAGTCCCCTGCACTCATGGCTGGACCAAGCACCATCTAAATCCTCCCTGACAGATGTTTATCTAATCTGCTCTTAAAAATCTCCAATGATGGAAATTCCACAGCCTCTCTAGGCAATTTATTCCAGTGCTTAACCACTCTGACAGTTAGGAAGTTTCTCCTAATGTCCAACTTTAACCTTATGCTGCAATTTAGGCCCATTATTCCTTATCCTATCATTAGAGGTTAAGGAAAATCATTTTTCCCTCCTCCTTGTAACAATCTTCTCTCTGTCGTCGTCTTTTTCCATATTAAACAAACCCAGTTGTTTCAATCTTCCCTCATAGGTCATGTTTTCTAGGCCTTTAATCATATTTTTTGTTCTTTTCTAGATCTTCCCCAATTTGTCCTCATCTTTCCTGAAATATGGTGCCCAGAACGGAACACACTACTTCAGTTGAGACAGAGTGTGAGGACAGAGACAATCAGAGTTGATATCTCTTTGAGGAAACTTCGAAACATTTTGATTTGATTTATAATACTTATTAGCCGACCAATGTAGGGGAACATGCAGCCATTTCACTTTGTAATTATTTTAGTATTGTATTTTAATTGATGGCAAGGGCATGGCTTGAGAAGTAGATGGGAGGAGTGCTATTTATGCTAGTGTATTTATAGCCAGTAAACTTTTCTTTGAGGTTCACATCTCCCCTACTTCTCAGGTTTCACTAGAAGCCCAAGAATTCAAGGTCCACAACCTATTTTACTTATCCTTATCGATTACTAGTCACATGGCATAATACTTAAACAACAAAACGTTAGACAAGCCACCATCCCTCACATCAGTACTGAGCAAGGAACTTTTGAGTAAATCAGCAACATTTCATATGTAAAATCTAAATCTAATCAGGATTATAATAATCCAGGACCCTGGTACTCAAGCATTGTACTAACGTATTAACAGCCCAATTCTGTAATCGTCACTTACTTTGAGTAATTCTTTTGTAACTCACTGGTGAGTATGTGTTACAGATCCCGTCTGTGCCTGATCCACAGAAATGTGACCATATTCAACCTCATCTTAGTGCTTTAGCTCATGCATTGGTTCCCTGTTCAGTCCCTGATATGTTGGCCAACATGGGTACCATTGTTTTTAACTTACATTGTAGTCCCATTAACTAGATCTACATTGAATCCTGAATTGTCCCTGTTAATAGGGAAAATATTTCTTTGAAGTTTGCAATATGGATCTCAGCCCATGGATTATCAGGGTGTAGCCATTCTTAAACTCTTAAAAGAAATTTACATGGTGAGGAGTTGACATTTTTGAGTTATCTGGTCTATTAGCATCTTGAGGAGGTATTACAAGACACAGGGAAGTGTTAACAGAGAAAAGATTTATTGCAGTAGTTTCTTCTTTTACGTGTCTTTTCTAAACAAGTCTGTTTTATAACCTGTATCTAGCAAATAAGAAAACAGCAACATAAATTATTCTTAAATTACTTTTGACAAAAAGAGAATCTTGCACTTATTCTACAGTTGTTAGTCTGGAAACCCTTTATCTGCACAATATCATCCATCCTAATTCTACTGAAGGAGATGACCTTCCTGTATTAGCCAAGTTGGCTAACATAAGTGTGGATTTGAAGAGTCCCAAAAAGAACAGAATGTCTTGTTCATTTACATACAGTAAACACATGTATCATCCAAACAGCATGGAATTGTGAAATAGTTTTGGAATCCAATAGCTTCTTTCATTTCAGTTTTGAAAATTATGGCTAACGAGTCCCAGAAGGATATATTTTTTCTTGTTTACAAGAGCTTTATATTATAAAAATATTTTTGAAAGAACATCAGTCTTTCATTTTTCTGAGCACTCTGTTTCATTGAAACTGCTGTTTCTAAGACTGAACAACAGGCAATCTCATGATTCATTCATTTATAGTTACTCATAACGTTGAGATAGATAGATAGACATATTGATAGTCTATCTGTATCACCACAGCCTAGAAGTAATTTAGAAGTTAGAAATGCTTTTTATAACAGTCATAATTCTGGCTGCATTTATGTGGCACCAGCCTCCTTCTCTCTCTGGAAATGTAAGCAATACAGACAAGACCCTATATTTAAACCTTGAAATGCTGATAATTACTTAAAGAAACTGGTTTAATCTCAATCTTATCGATGAAGCCAGATTCTAATACACTAATTTGTCTCATATCAAAAGTAGGTTAGGATGTTAAATTACAATTACCTATCTCCACTTCAGATAAAGGATTGCAGTGTAATGTACAATCACTAAGCAAATTGCAAAAACAATAAAATACTTCTAAACTGCTCTCTACAAGTATTTCATTTGTTTGCTCATGAGTTTTTCATACTCCAAAAAGCGGTAGCATGAATGCCTAAAATTCCAGCTGATGATTTTGGTCATTGATTTCAGTGGACCATGAAAGTATTCAGTCCCTCCCAGGATCAAGTCCAAAGAGAAAGCTGACAGTTGTATCATGGACTATAAAATTATCATAGCAACAACAAACTATCAGTTCTCAAAAGGCTATCTTGTGTATGTGGAGCCAATTCTATAAGTTTTCCACAGGATTGTTGCTGTACAGCCATCCAGGTACATAAAGCAGAAATGAAGAAAAAAAATCAGAGGGTGGAATGCCTTAAGTGCTGAGCTTTTACTTCCGAGATCAGCGTTTAATTTTAAAATAAATCATATGCAAAACAAGTGATGGGGTCTCTTTTCAGTCCCTGGAAGGTAGGCTGCCATATCACAAACCTGTCTCGCAGAATTTGACGTCTTTGGCAGTCACTGTCTGACAGCGGTTCAAATCTTATTTGCTAGCAGCTGAACTATCTCTTAAGCGAGGGGTTAGCAGCAAAGGAAATCTTGCATTGCAATCAAATGTATCCAAGCTGTGGAAAATCCTCTTTGTATGCAAAATGCAAGATTCATTTCTGACCTTGCATAAGCTCAACCACTAACCCAAATTTTAACCCTTCCTTTCATAAATTGCTATGTTCAGACTCCTGTGCATGCAGTATACTGCAATAGCATCTGGAAAATCTTAGCTACAGTAAGGTGCACATATCACCCCAAAGGGCTAGTCAGAGCACAGCTACTGCAAAATGAGTACACTGAAGATGAGTGATCAGGCCAAAATTGCACTGCAGGTACAGAGTTAAGAGCAAAAGGCACAAGTCTAGTCTGACTCCCAATGATCTGTTCTAACTGCTAGAGACTACTCCTTGCAGAGGAACCTAAGGCTTTGTTTACACTAGCATGTTTGTCAGTATAATGTATGTCACTCATCGTGTGGAAACCCCCCCCCCCCACAGTGACCTAAATTACACTGACAGAAGCGCCAATGTGGACAGCACTGTGTTGGTAGGAGGCACTCCCCCACCAACATAGCTACTGTCACTTGTTGAGGGTGGTTTAATTATGTTGACAGAAGAGCTCTTATCTTCACCCCCTCGGGGGAGGGGCAGGGGAGCGGGACAAATGGGGCAGTTGCCCTGAGACCTGGTGATTCAAAGAGGCCCAGGGACCCTTTAAATCCCACTGGAGCACAGCTCCATGCGGCTCTGAGGGCTGGGGAGTGCCAGTGCGGTCCAGACAGCTCTGAGGGCTGGCTGGCTGCCCCTGGCCCCGCCCCTTCTGCCTGAGGCTCCATCCCTTCTGGGGCACAAAGTTGGCCCCCTCCACAACTTGCTCAGGGGCCCACAAAAGCTGTCAGCCCCTCCCTCCAGTCAACACAAAGGTTCTACATAGGCAATCTTACAGCATTGCATCAGCATCAGTACTGCTGATCTGCTGTAAGGGCTCTAATGCTGACATGACCAAAGTTCCTACATTGTGTGGCGTTTCCCTCATTCTCTTCAGTGTGTGCAGTGCTAGAAATTTTGTCCTACTTTAGTTAGAATAGTATTTGTTAAATCCACCTACGGTATTTTCAGTGAAACTGGTGTCAAAGCATAACATTTCCATCTTATCCCACTAACCAGGTATGTGAGGAGGAAGAGAATTTTCCCCATTGTCTCTGAATAGGTGTATTCAATTACTCATGTTAGGTCACTGGCAATCTGGAAAGAGAATTTTTTTTATCATTTATAGAGAGAATAATACATATAAAATGAATGTCATGCCTCATTTCTTTTTATTTGAAGCTATGCTCAATGAGCTGCTTCTTTTTTTTTTGCTAAAGTAAATAAAATATTCATTAAGTGTTTATGGAACTGCAAGCCCCATAGAATGGGTCCCACAGAGCTTGCACAAAATTTACCACAAGGCGAAATAAGGCTCTATTGTTTTACATTTATCAGTCTGGTAAGACTAGGTTTATGTGGAGCACTCTGTGAAGCTCCAAGAGATGATTTATATTTAGGCCTTGATCCTCTGACATGTTGCACATAGACTAACCCTTGTGTCTGCCTAAAATCAATTGCAGGATCAGGGCTTTAATGCTTAGACTCAGTCTTTTGTTCCCAGGGCAATCAGTGCTATAGAAATGTGGCTGAAAGCAATAGCAGGCACCCACAAAGCAATGTAAAGTGCAGCCATGTAGAGACTTCTGTTCTTCTGCGCTATAGATGTGACTTCCGGTGGGAGGGAAAACAGGTGGAAATTCTCAGCACTTCATCTGTGATAAAGAGGCACTGAAGTAATTTAGTGCATCTTTACCATCAGCAGCAATTTCTCCTTGGCAAATCAGTGTCATAAGTTTCTACAGAAAAAGAGTAGGTTATTTGTTGAGGCATGACAGCTAATTGATGCTGTATATTGAGAGAAAGCTATCTAATTCAGATGCAGATAATACAGTTCAAATATACATCGGCTCATGGTGAATGGTCAAATAGATGGGGCTGTCTAGGAGAGGTCAATCTAAAAAGTCCCCAAGAAAAAATGGGTTTTCAGCATAGTGTGGAAGGAGAAGAAGGGAACCCCTGAGTTGATGAGAAGAGAGAGGCAGCAAAAGCATAAGGATGGGCATGGAAGAAGGTAAGAGTAGAAGGATACAAAGGGATTAACTGGGAGTGTTTAGGAGAGAAGATGGAGCATGAGATGAGGGAGGGAAGAGAGCTGGACTTGTGCAGGAATGATGGAGCATGAGGGAGAATGAGAGGTGAGCTGGATGCAGTTGCTCCAGGCTCACAGCCATACAACCGCGAATAGCATTTGGCAGGGCCGTCCTTAGGGAACAATGGTGCCTGGGGTAACCTCCCCCTGTGCCCCAGGCACGGTGACCAAAGCAACCCACAGGGCCGGCCCGAGCCATTCGTGCGCCCCGGGCCCTGGGAGCGCGGCGCAGCCCCACCCCCAGGCGCACGCCGCCCCCGGGCACCCAGCACATGTGCAGCCCTGCCCCCGGGGCACTGGTGCATGCATGGCTGTGGCCCTGCCCAGTCCGGCAGCCCTGCGCGGCGCCCCCTACAATGGGGCGCCCCGGGCAGTAGCCCGGTCAGCCCGTAGCTAGGGCCAGCTCTGGCAACCCCCCATAAGCTCACCCTACCTCTGCTTCACCCCTCCCCTGCTTTATCACTTCCCCCCGAGCCCTGCCCCTGCTCCATCCCTACTCTGCCCCTTTGCCCTCTCCCCCCAAGCAATGCAAGCTGGGAGATTACAGGGACCTGGCGCGTGGTGGCAGCATGGACACCACACTCCCATTACACTAACCATGGTGGCAGGAGCCTGCTCCATCCTGCCACTCTCTACCAGCTTCTTTGTGGCGTCAGAAAGCGGAGTGCTTTAAGGCTGGGTGCTCTACTTCCTGCTGCCATGGTGAAATAGAGTGCAGCTGGCCCTAAGGCAGCATGGCGGGGCAAAATAGGCAGCCTTGCCGCTCCAGCTCCTGCAGCTGTGGTGAGTGCAGGGGAAGAGGGCAATCCCTGCTGCCCCCCATAATAAGTTAAAGAGGTTTGTCATTTACTTGCTAGCATAGGCCACCTGCTTATATGTGATGCCAGCACAACTCAGGCACACTAAAGACTACCAAAAGAAAATTAGCCACCCAAGAGTAAAACTAAATCTTCACTCTTCATTCTCAGACAAACAAATCTAGTGATAAACCTAACATGAACAGCCCTAAACTTCGAAGTTCAGAGCTTACTGGTGTGGAAAAAGTAAATAAGAAAAAGTTATTTACATAGTCCCACAATATAAGAACTAGGAGTCACCAAATGAAATTAATAGGCAGTAGGTTTAAAACAAACAGAAGGAAGTTTTTCTTCACTCAGTACACAGTCAATCTGTGGAACTCCTTGCCAGAGGAAGTGGTGAAGGCTAGGATTTTAACAGGGTTCAATAAAGAGCTAGATAGATTCATGGAGGTTAGGTCCATCAGTGGCTATTAGCCAGGATGGGTAGGAATGGTGTCCCTAGCCTCTGTTTCTCTGGAGGTGGGTGACATGGGAGGGATCACATGAGGATTACCTGTTGTGTCCCCTCCCTCTGGGGCATCTGGTATTGGCCTCCGTCGGCAGACAGGATACTGGGCTGGATGGACCATTGGTCTGATCCAGTATGGCTGTTATGTTCTTACTCCAAATCTTTTCTTCCCAGCAGACTTTGTTCTTACAGTGGGTCCAGCTCTGGTCCAAATACCCCAAAGTGATGGAAACTGTATTTCCAGATCTAAAATGTGGAGAAGCTGGGGCTCATCTCCAAAAAACACCACTGATAGTTTTGGCTGTACTGTCCTGGACTCTATATTCAGTGAGCCATCTGGTCAAAGGGGCTAGCACAGCAATGGGCAACCTCGGCTAGTGAGTGGGCCGCATGAGTGAGGGTGGGCTGCAAGATTATCATAACAAAGACAGTGGACTGGATAAGGCAGTTTTGTTAACAGATTCGTTAACAAATTTATGGGCTGTCCTGATTGAACTGTAGCAATGCTTTGATTGGAGGCAGGGGGAATGCACGGCTCTCAGTCACGTGCCCTTCCTTTATGTGCATGTCACTTTAGTAATACCAGTATTTAAAAAAGTATGTGGTCAGAAATCAGCGGAATCTGGTAACCCTGCACATAAAGCAACAGTAAACAACATTGGTCTTGTGGGCCACCTATAGAACCCCGATGGCCATTTGTAGTCCACAGGCCACAGATTGCCCAACACTGGACTTGTATCTTCAACCTGACCTACCAGGAAGCTGGTGGTACTGCCTTCTATACACCTTCAACAGCTTTTCTCCTGCAACCCTTTTTCCCAGCCTCAAGCACTGCTACCTCGTCATGTGCTAAAAAAAGCCATTTGTAAAGGGCTATCAGCAGTGTTCCTTGTAAGTTGTGTGCTTGTGTGGGTGCTCAGGAGAAATTCAAATGCCATCCTGCTGATTAGCAAAGCGCCCAAAGTGCCCACAGTGTTTCTATTGGTGGTGTTCATTCACACATGCCTCCGTGCACATAACTTTTAGTCCACATCTGGATGGAAAACATATGCACATGGATGGAAAGGATTAAAGGGAACATTGGCTATTGGTCCCCATATTCCAAAAGAACTAGTGAAGGAAGCAAACAAAATACAACTGGAAGCAAACTGCACTAAAGGCTTCACTGCCTCACATTTAAAGATAAATATTCTTAAGTAAATTGGCATGGCATTCAGATATTTTAGAACTGTACCAGGGACTCATTTTGGCCTTGCTTATAGTTTATATATTTAATGCAACAGGCTATGAATATAAAGTGACCATTATCCTCTTTCTGTTTTAAAAGCAAAGTAGAGAATTTTTTTCTGTATATGCTATGGATGGTGGCTACTAGTATCCAACACAGTAAACACTGTAAGAAACTTGACATTTTTCTCACAGACAGCTATTGCTGGTTGATACAGTGCCACATTTTCTTAGGCCTTGATCTGATTTTAGCACACACCAAAATTTGCCTAAGGAAGAAAGGAAAGTAAAAGTGAAATATTAATAATATTTATTATTATTAAGTTGTGTAACACAGTCTCACTACATACAGCTGATTTTTCCAGTTATAAAACAAGACACTATTTACAAAGCAACATTGGCTTGTGTTTAATGGTTTCCATACTAGGTTGTCATTTTCCTTAGCATAATTTCTGGCTGATTACTTTTGCCTAGCCATCTTCTCCCTGCTGTCAGTACACTGACCATGACTATTGCAACCAGAGTATTTTACACTTACATGGGAGAGGTGGATGGCCTGTTTTAATCAGGGAAGAAGGACATTATTTGGATTTGGTATAAAAAGGTTGTGTTTTTCCAATGCTAAAACTTTTAATAAATGGTTCTGCATTATTGATTCTGGATTTTTAGATCTGTTTTCCCATGGCAGCTGACAGACCACATTATCCTGAATTAAGCAGACAAAGATAAGGGTGGCAAGGCTACATAATTAACCAAGGAAAAATAGTTGTGGCATGGGAGCAGTATGAGTTCAGGGCTAAATCTTCATCTGCTGTATATCAGTTTAGCTCTACTGACGTCAATAGAGATATGCTTAGTGTATCTCAGAAGATGTTCGGTCCTTTGCAGAACTGAGCCCTGACTTCCCGCTCCTTCCCCCCAACATATGAGGTATGCATGGTTATAACTAGTGGAGCAGTATTGAGAGCGCACTGGTAATTAATAAAAAAAAATAAAGCAAATTCATCCCTCATGTACCACCACTGAAAAGAATAGGTGAAGGCAGGAATAAATATGGGCCAATGTGTAACATAATGTAGTAAAGAAAAATGTTAGCAAGTTAGTTCTGAGAAAGAAAGCGAGCGAGAGCACAAGATTTATGTAGAGTGTGGAGTTCAGTTCTCAGCCATACTGAGTTTATACTCTAAGCCATTCCAATAAAAGCTGCAATACCTGGATTATAACACACACTAAGATTGTTGCTGAATACTTGGTTGTAAAGCTCAAAAGTCAGATGTGACAGGAAACAAATATGTATGAATAAACCTTGAAGCTCAAAATTATTGAACATATTTTGCTCAAATTCTAGGAAATTTGCATGGAAATTGTATGGAATAGACCAAAATACCTGATGTCTCACAGCATTTAGGGTGTGTCTAAACAGCACCCTAAAATCTAAATAAGATATGCAATTTATGCTACACAAATTGCATATCTTATTTCGAATCTATTTTGAAATTTGGCACACCTAGACAGCGCCAAATTTCAAAATAATGTGTTATTTTAAGACATCCCTTAACTCTCATGGAACAAGGGTTACCGGGATGCTGAAATAGCGTCCCCTTTATTTCAACAAATATTTTGACATACCGGGCGCCTTGTGTAGACACCGGGTAGCTATTTCAGGATACCTCTGGTATCCCAAAATAGCCGTGCACTGTAGACGTTCCCTTAGAGTCCCCTAAAACTTTTATCCATGCTGCACATTTTCTGTTTGCTATCTCTGAATCCACATGGAGTGTGAAGCAAAGAAAAGGACAAATAAAATGAAAAGAAATATAAAAATATGGAGGGCAACAATCCTATTTGATCCTATTTAATCTGGACATTTATTTTTACTACATTGGCCAAACCCCCTGAATTTAAATGAAACAGTTAGATGAGACTGTAGTGCTATCCATGCAAAGGGTTATCTTATACTTAAAAAAACCCACCCAAATTGTTATACATGCATTTTTTGTAAATTTTTTGCATAGTGTTAGGCCTAATCTTGCTTTCACTTCCGATTCTACAACAGTGCAACTTCTCTTATTCAGCTATTCCTGATTTACAATTTTGTGAGATCAGAATCAGGCCCATTATGTTCATGTTGTTAAAAAACTAGGCTAAGGGAGGCAGAGTAAACCTACTCATAAAAATATATGCCATTTGGATGTGGGCAGATGGATAATAACTATGATGTTGTTTTACCATAGGGTAGGAATAAGTCATCAGTTTTAAGAATGTTAAGAAGAAAATAGTGGTGTTCCCCAGAGTCCACGCTGGAACCAGTGCTGTTCAACATGTTCAGAAAAGATCTGGAAAAAAGGAGTAAACAGTGCTGGGCCCTAAAATTTACAGATGATACAAAACTATGTAAGAGAGTTAAGATAACTATGAAGAAGTTAAAGAGACCTTATGAAACTAGGTGACTGGAGAACAAATTGGCAGATGAAATTCACTGTAGATAAATGCCAATAATGCACATGGGAAAACATAATCCAAATATACAGACAAAATGATGGGATTTAAATTAGCTCTTTCCTCTCAAAAAATGTAGCTAGTTCTCTAGTGTGCAGCGGCAGTCAAACAAGCTAATAGTAGGTTAGGAACAATTAGAAAAAGGATATAAAATAAGACAGAAAATATTATAATGCCTCTATAAAATATTATAATGCCTCTATAATCCATGGTATGCCCATATCTTGAATACTGTATGCAGAGCTGATCAACCCATCTAAAAAAAAAAGAAGATATTTTAACCTTAACATGGTGCAGAGAATGGCAACAAAAATGATTAGTGATATGGAACAGCTTCGTTATGAGCCGAGATTAAAAAGACTAGGACTTCTCAGTTTGGACAAGAGACGGCTGAGAGGATTTGATAAAGGTCTATAAAATCTGGACTGGTGTGGAGAAAGAGAATAAGATAATACTATTTACTCCTCCACGTAACACAAGAAATAGGGGACAACTCAATGAAATATATGGGCAATAGGTTTAAAACAAACAAAAGGAAATACTACTTCTCACAACACAAGGTCAACCTGTGGAACTTGTTGCTAGGTGATGTTGTGAAGGCCAAAACCACAATAAGTTTCAAAAAAAGGACTAGATAATGTGACAAAGTCAAACCAGAGAAAAGGCAGCCCTAGAAGGGTAAAAAGCCCACTCCCCTGTTAACTAGAAGTGGGTTACTGCAGGTCAAGCAGGAACAGCTGACAAGGGGTTGTCTCAGGCGGATTAGGATCAGCTTCATAGGGCTTAGCTTGGCCCAATTAGGGACAGCTGATTCCACTTCAGGCCTGCCTAAGACCTTTTAAAGTCTCCCCTGGTGGGTTAAGGGGGTAAGACAGCTACATAGAAACACCAACAGCTACTGAGTGAAGAGACAGCAGGGGAGTAAGGAGCTCCAGAAGGAGAGGTTGGGCTCCCTACCCCAGGGAAACACTGCAAGCCCAACCCCCTGCTAAGAAGAAGGCTGTCTGCCAGACATAGCAGAGAGGGGGCTATTTTCCCTGAGGGTCATCCCTCCAAGGGGAGGCTGACAAGGAAAAGAGGGGCCCTTGCCATAATAAGCTCATGGAGGGTAGGTCCACTAATGGCTATACCAGGATGTTCAGAGTGAACCTAGCCTCAGGTTGCCAGTATCTAGAAGTGGACAACAGGGGATGGATCACTTGATGATTGCCTGTTCTGTTTATTCCTTCTGAAGCACCCTGCATTGGCCACTGTCGAAAGACAGGATACGGGGCTAGCCGGACCATTGTTCTGACTCAATATGGCCGTTCTTATATTGACTCAATTCCATTCTTCCTTATCCATCTTCATCATTCTTCTTTCTTTGGAAATTGAGTAGGGAAAAAATGAAATAGAAACCTTCATCACTGATGTTATTTGTTACAGAACACAATACAACTCTTGTAACGTTTGAGAATCTGCCATACCCCTCATCTCATTTGTATCCATTTTTAAGATAGGGGTCAAACAATTTCTATTTGTAATGTTTAGCGCTTCCATTCTATTGCCAGTTACCATGAGCACCAGTAACATGCATAACTGCAACACATTTGATACCTTGCCCTGTCCTTTTACCTCTAGTAAAATCAGCCACAGTCTGCTGCATAAACTTACTAACACAATTAGGAAAAACATCATAATCAAAGCCAGTCTCACCCTGTAGATTATAATGTCTGTTCTTTGATATCAAATAGGCACAGCCCCCTCCTAACAGTGGGGTATCCTCTGGCTTATCTGGGATGTAGAAATGACAAAATTTCCAATATTTGAAGTAGGTAACATAACTTGAGTAGTGCACACACCTTGATCACTCCTGCATCAGTGTCACGGGAATGACCTGATTGTCACTTCATTCTGCATCACACTTCTGCATCAGTTACTGAGGAGAGAACACAAAAAAATAGTGCCAAGACGCTGCAGGTTTGTTAGGGAGGAATCTCTCAAACTGAGGCTGGCAGAGTGCTAGGGAGGAATCAAAGCAGAGAAGCCAGTGTAGCCGTCTTCAATAGAGGTTGCTGTTAGACAGAGATAGGCATGAACAGAAACTGCTTTCAGGACCTGCAGGACCAGAGCTGTCAGCCAGCAGTAGGCACAAACTGCTAGAAATCCTAGTGTATATCAGGTTTCTGTTCAACACTATTTGTGTGATTAACTCACTTGCGGCAGTTTATTATCCATAACTCATATCATGTGGTCTCATATCAAATAACTTTCAAATGAATCTCTAACCACTTCAGAATGCTGCCATCAGTGGTTACCAATGCTTCCTGGCCCCATGCCAGCTTGTAGGAAGATGGAGTATTTCACTCTACTGCGGCAGACATTTCTGGCAGGAAATCGTCTGCTACTCTGATTGCAGCGGTTTATTCTTTTCCTTGCTGCCTCCCTTGCTCCTAATGGGACCTTCCCTCTTCAGAGAGGGAAGGTCAATCACAGAATTGGCAGCCAACAGGGCAAGCTAGAATCCATCAGAAAATCATAATGGGAGAGAGCAGTCAGAGCAAAGTGTGTCTGTTCAGCTCTGCACTGAGCCACAACCCAGATTGTATGTAATAAAATAAACTAACATACCCTGTAGCACAGTTTCTTTGTATAATAACCCTTTTCCTCTGCTCTGCTTTTCCATTAAAACTAAGGAGCTAGGCACCACTCCCATTGCAGACAACAGGAATTTTTGCCTGAAGACTGCTAGATTTGTCTCATAGTCAAGTTGTTCCTTGCTGTTTAAATGCCATTGTCTGCTGCCAACCTTAGGGTAGTTTAAATGATTCACTCAGTCAAATGCTCTTTGCAGTATAGTAGAATGTCATGACCCAGAATGTCATTTAAAGCAAGGCATTATCTGCTCACTGACTAGCAAAGGGAGATCACATTTGAATGTAATTATGAGACCATACCATTCAGCTTGTGCTTAATACCAATTCCTAAGTACTGCTCACTGTCCTCATTTAGTTCACCTCATGAAGGATCATTAAACTGATGAATATGTCATGTTTAGAATAAGGCAGGATCCAAAGTCTTAAATCCTAAGAAGCTGTATATGACTTTTAATATAAATGTAGAAGAAAACATTCTGGATGGGTAAATTTAACTTTCATGCTATAGTCTGCATTGCTAATTTCCCTTACCGATCTCTAGCCAATGATACATGAAATACATCCATCTCCAAAATACATAAACAAACAGTGGATCCGTAATCGCTAAGAAACCCTACTAAATAAAGCTTTTACAAATGGACACAGGGACTTTAAAGCCCAAAGTGGACTATCTTGAACAGCTAATCAGACCTCCTGTACATTGCAAGCCACAGAACCTAACCCATCCACTCCTGTAGTAGGCGGAGTTACTGAAGTCTTCAAATCTTGGTTTAAAGACTTCCTATTACAAAGAATCCACCATTTACTCTAGTTCAAGTGATTTGTTCCTATTTGTCATTAAGGTTCTTGTCATGATATAAACATTCTACACTCCTTCTGCTATTTCGTAATATTCTGCTCTGCAAACAGCCTGTGTAGATACAGCATAATCTAATTTTATATCACTTATTCTTTTTTTAGCATGCAGTCATGGTGCCCTTGTAATTTATTCCTGTAAATTTTCATACACTATGCATAGTCTTACCGGACGAAGAATTAGATGGGAAACTTCTAAGCAGCACTGTGATATTGTAAGAAGTTAGTGATTCAGCATGTGAAACTTTACCTTCTTAATCACAATTGTCCCAGCCTGCTGCTGGAGGAGCTGTCTTTCAGATGATGTACAATTGAGATCATCACCATAATGGGAACCAAAGACTCGAAGCCTGGCTTTCGTAAGAATGGGGTTAATCCCTGTGGGTATGTCTACACTAGCCCCCTACTTCGAACTAGGGTGGCTAATGTAGGCATTCAAACTTGCAAATGAAGCCCGGGATTTAAATATCCCGGGCTTCATTTGCATGTTCCCCGCCGGGCGCCATTTTTAAATCCCTTAGTTCGAACTGACTGCCCGCGGCTGCGCGGCAGTCAGAAGTTAATCGAACTAAGTCCTTGAATTCGGATTAACTGTTACACCTCATTGCAGGAGGAGTAACGGTTAATCCGAACTAAGGATTTAGTTCGATTAACTTCTGACTGCAGCGTGTAGCCGCGGGCAGTCAGTTCAACTAAGATTTAAAAATAGCGCCGCAACATGCAAATGAAGCCTGGGATATTTAAATCCCGGGCTTCATTTGCAAGTTCAAATGCCTACATTAACCACCCTAGTTCGAACTAGGGGGCTAGTGTAGACATACCCTGTGTTCTGACCCCCATTCAAACACGTAGATCCATTCTGGTCTGCTTTAGGGCATGACTACACTAAGGCATTATTTCAAAATAATGGATGCCAAAATAATCATTTCAAAACAGTGTGGCCACTACAGGGAAGCCTCGAAATTAGTCCAAGGCAGGCTCCCTAAATGTGGACGTGCTATCTTGACTTAGAGCCCCAGGAAGCACTGGGGGTCATTACTTTGAATGACTCTGGGGAGTAGTTATTTTGAAATACCAGCAGTGGAGCATCCACATTACTGCTATTTCAAAATAACTGTTTCAAAATAAGCATTATTCCTCATGGAAAGCAGGAGTTATTATTTCGAAATAACGGGCTTGGCAGTGTGGATGCTCCGCTTGTTATTTCGAAATAAGGGGGGTTATTTCAAAATAACTCCCTAGTGTAGACCAGGCCTTAATGGCCTTTGCAGGGCAGTTTCAAATGAAAAGCCACTCTTCACTTCCTTTCCTAGAATGATGGGCAGGGCTGTTGTATGTTTTTAAACAGCCGCTCCATTTCTCAGAGGTGGATGAAGTGTTCCCAGTTTATAGTCTACATATTTGTTTGAAAAGGGCATTGAAATTCTTTGTGTTGAACAGTGCTATATAAAAGAAACAGCATTAGGGCCAGTTCTGCAGGGTCAGGGGGGCCACCCAGAGGAACAGGAAGGGGGCATGAGGAGCCACCCCATTTAGCAATTAAGATTTTGGCAAGGGCACCAGAGGGGTGGAGGGGGTACTTTTCCTGAGCGCTACCATGAGTCATCCATGCCTACATGCATGTTGAAAGTTTACTAGAGCACTCCAACTACAACATGGGCTCTGTCTGGAGCAGTCCTTCCCCATTCCACCCAGGGGGTTTCTTTTGTGGTCACAAGTTCATCATAGTTGCTGCTCAGAACAAGCACACTCATAATATATTTAGTCAGTTATATTCATCATAATATATTTAGTCAGATATATTTATCAGTTCAGGGATCTTCGATCTGGAGTTGCCAGGAGCAGGTAATTAGTAGGCAATTGGTTTTCCTCCCCAGAGCATAACTTCAAAAGGATAGTTTTTATGTATGTCATTTGCATTTCCCTTGCCACAAGGTACTCGTTAGAAAATCCATTGACAGGTGGTGTTCCAAAAAGCCCTTTGAGAGATTGCATTCAGGAGCAGTGAGTTGGATGGGCCTGTGATGCTTCCGCTCCAGGAATATTCCAGGCCTGGGAGCCCAGCTCCACTAATTTTCAGAGCTGGGTCTCCTCCCTGGTCCCACGTGGCACTTCCGTGTGCCTCCCCCTCAGTGTTCCTGCTTGCCCTGGGCAGTTGGCAGCTGTCCCCTGCAGCTCCCGCAATGGTCACTGCCATGGCCAACTACAAGGAAGCCGCATCAGGGAGGCTGGGGTGGCTACTGCACCAGCGGGAGTGAAGGGGGGGGGGAGGAAAGGGCGGGGGAGGTGAGGAATTGCATGGCAGCCCTTCCTGTCAGGCAGCTCTGAGTGGAGGAGGGCTAACCCTGAATGGTCCTCCTGAGCAGCAGTCTGGGAGGGCTTGGGTGAGTGTCATGCCAGGGTGGGGAGGAGAAGGGGAGTCCTCCCATGAAGCTCCCTGTTTCTGGTGGGGAAAGTGGTGGGGGGAGTCTCCGTCTGTGCCCCATGCTGCCCCAGACTCCAGGTAGCCTTCCTGCTGCTCCTCAAACTCCTCATCTCTGGCCCAGCCCTATGCCCTGCATCTAACCATCCGTTTCAGCCTAGAGCCTGCACCCCAAACCCTCTCCCACACCCAAACTCCCACCAACAGCCTGCATCCCACAACCTCTCCTGCACCCCAACATTTTGCCCCATCCATTGTTGGCACCTCTAACCTGCTCCTGCACCCAAACACCTTCCCAGAGCCTTAGGCACATGGTGTGGTTGGGGACTTGGACCTGTTTTGGGCACCACCACCAGTTACACAAAGCTGCCACTCCTGACTGCATTTGTCAGTGTCCTGGAGACATCCCAAACATACAATAACACACCCACACATGCATTTTTACTACAATAGACCCCCGAAGGTATTAAATCTAATTCCATCAGATTTAACATAATTCAGTAGTGTCCACCCTAGGATAGTGTCAGTCTCACACACTCAGCATTGGCCTAACTGATCCCACTGAAATCAGTGTTAGAACTCCCAGTGACGCCACAGCAGAATTGGGCCAACGTTCCTGGCTTCTAAAAATCCCACCTAGGAATTTTGGACATGTCAACCAACCACCATTTATGGCAATGGTCACCAATTTGCCGATCATGATCAATTGGTAGATCTTGGAGCCTCTGCCCGTCCATCGCAATCCTCAAGTAAGTTACCTCTGCCTGCCTGTCCCCCATGCTACTCCAGGAAGCAGCTGGCTGACTGAATTCATGCAGTCTAGTTCCTGGGAGGGAGGGACGGACTAGCTCCCTGCTTCTTGCCACTTTCATTGGGTGGGAACTGGCCAATGGGGACAACCCTTGCAGGGTCCAGGTACCCCTTTTGCCTTTCCCCTCCAGGGGCCACATACATAGGGTACCTTAACTCAGCCAGCCAGTGTTCCCAGGGGCAGCATGGGGCCAGACAGAAGCAGCTTGCCTGAGCTCCACTGCACTGCCAACCGGGAACCACTTGTAGTAAGTGCTTCCTTGCTGCAGCCTGCACCCCTACCCCTTGTGTCAGCCCTGAGCCAGCCCCCAAACTACCTCCTGGAGTCAACAGTCCTCACTCTGTCCTGCACTGAACACTCTGCCCCAATCTGGAGCCCAGCCTGCATCCAAACTCCCTCCCAAAGCGTTGAGATGCCAAAGGGAGTGAGGGGCATGACTTCTGGGAGAGAGTGTGGGTACAGGAGGGGACCCCAGGCTGGGCCAAACTCCCAGAGCTTGCACTCCTCACTACTCCAAAGCTCTGCCCCAGCCTGGAGTCTCCGCCTGCTCCCAAATTCCCTCTCAGAGCCTGCCATGCTCACCTCCTCTAGCTCCCCAACCCCATGCCCCAGCCAGATGAGAGTGAATGAGGGTGGGGGAGAGCAAGGGAGACGGCGGGGCAGAGGGAGTGAAGTAGGCAGAGCTTTGGAGAATGTGTGGGGCCTTGAAGAAGGGATGGGGTAGTTCCTGGGTTGCCCTTAAATTCAAAAAGTGATCTTCCATGTAAAAAGATTAGAGAACACCGATTTACAGCATTGCTATGCCATTCCTTTAAATACCTGGTTTTACTCTCCTGATTCTCACATACATCGTGACCTGCAGGTAGAAATGCCTTGACTTCAATGGGGCAGATCCAGGCTGAAATCAATGGAGCTTTGCATCAATACAGATGTCCAACCACAGGGTTCAGTATGCAGGATCAGGAACATAGCGCAGAGGGATCTGGTCTCTCATAGTAGGATAGATATCAAATGTATACCTTCCCTATACTTTAATTTTTATTTAACATTTTATTAAATTATGTATTATTACTGGTGCCTCTGTCATGTATCTGGATCTCATTGTGCTAGGCACTGTAAAAACACAGTCTATTTGTTTTTTATTTTTTATTTTTTTGTAAATACACTGCAAAAATAAAAAAGTAGCAAAAACATTAATAAGAGCACTATCTCTGAATGACTCTCTTCCATTAACTTAATTTTTCCCTCTATAAATGCACTCTAGGTACCACAACAATGCCTATCTTTGAACCGTTTGAAAAAAGTCAACTCAGTGTTCAAAATATACAAATATATGGCAGTTAAATATGTGTAAAACAGAAGATGAAGAAGCTTCTGACGGAAACTAAAAATAGTACTACCGCTGACCAAAGTGAATGAGTATAATTTGAATAAAATAATGAAATACTGCATGAGGGATTCAAACACATGTTTTATCTTCTACCCTGTGGGTTATGCAAATGCTTCTCTGTTTCATGATTTTAACCATCAAATAGCACATGCTCACGCATAAGTATCACATCGATTGAAAAGGAGAAGCTAATGAAATTATAATTCATCTACATACACAAAACATCTCAGTGCATCTAAAGTTTTCTATTAATGAAGACATTAAAGTCTGTCTTAAAGACACTCAACATAAACCAAGCAATGAAGCATAATATTTATGGTTCTCAAGCAAAAGTAATATTAGCAGCAGTTTATAATCCTGCTTATATAGAAGAGTAATGCTCCATGCACAGTCTATCCAGGTTTATTCCCATCCTTGTAGCCTCATCTACTCACTAGAAAAAAATCAATGAAAACTTGCCTGGCATTATCATATGAGTCACATTGGGAATGCAATCTGTACATTACAGTTTCTAGCCACATACAAGGGAAATCATTTCTTCAGTAGCAGTTGTTTGGCACCAGCAGCTTTAGCCATAGACTTGATATACAGTCCTACTTCTTCCAAAGCGACGCTAATCTGTTTGCCTATATAGGTCCCCCAGTAGTCCCCATACCATTATAATTGAGTGCCTCCTAAGAAAGAAGAACGAAAGAATTATCTCTGCATTTCTCCCAGGAAAGTAGAAAGGAACATGATTATTGTTTTGGGAGTGGTGGTGTGCTTGCGAGCAAGAGTTTTGGAGCCACAGTAAACTTCGCATTTTGTTCAGAATGTGATGAGATTAGTAGTTGTTAGCATCTCTTTGGGTGCATGGAATAATCTCTAAGGCTACATCTACACTGCAGGCTTCTTGTGCAAGAATCTCTTTGTGGAAGAGATCTTCCGCAAAAAGTTCTTGCGCAAGAGAGCGTTCACACTGCATGGACGCTCTTGCTCAAGAAAGCTCTGATTGCCATGAACAAAATGGTCATCAGAGCACCTGTGCTTTTTCTTGCTGTTTTTGCGCAAGAATCCCTGTTTGCCATCCACACACACCTTTTTGCACAAGCGCTCTTGCACAAAAAGGCTTATTCCTCGTAGAAAGAGGAATAACTCTTGTGCAAAAAGCCCTCTCTTCTTATGATGTACTGTAAATTTTCTTGAGCAAAAACGCACTTGTAGTATGGACGCTCCACACGATTTTTGCGCAAAAACTCTGCAGAGTAGCCGTAGCCTAAGTGTGAGTTGCAATACTCAAGTGTGGAGGTACAAATATGAAATTTGCCATGACTAGGAAGAATGGCTGCAGTTTTTAGCTGCAGTTTTATAACGGGTGGACTTTTATCGTTGTGCCAAATGACCTCAAGCGTGCAGATCAACTCTACAATCTGAGAACAGCTACCTTAAATAGATGCAGATGTTATAACTAAAATGAGTTCTTCCTCTACCTCAGCACATCACTTCAGTCTCACCCAGCTACAGTGCAAGTCAGCTGCTTTACATCCAGGTTCTGATTCTAACTAACCATTGAGCAAGCTAGCTGAGTAGAGCTGCTGGTTGTCACCCAAGTATGGCTGACACCTCAGCATTTGTCATCTCACCAGTTCTTCCAACAGCTTCATATACATATTGAGTGCTGGCACATAATTAAACATGGTTGATCTGTATAAGATTTGTGCACAAAAGGAAGAGATAAGATGCCAGACCCAAAATCTGGGGCAGGAGCAACAAGTGAGTGTTTGACAAAACCATTGTTTCCAGCCTCCCAGCTATTCAAGCATTGTGATGGATACTCACCTGACATCCCTATAAAAAGAAAATACAGTAGATATTTAAGGTTCTATTCTCACTCCTTGTGCACTCAAACCCCTGGTCTATACTAGGGGATAAGTTTGAATTAAGATATGCAACTTCAGTTACGTTAATTGCATAGCTTGAGCTGAAGTATCTTAACTTGAATTTTGGCACTGTCCACACTGCGGGAAGTCGAAGGGAGCACACTCGCCCTTCGACTTCCCTTACTCCTCGTAAAAGCAGTACTACCGGGATCAACGGGAGTGCTCGCTCAGTTTGAATTAGTGTGTTTTCACTAGACCCACTAATTCAAACTCTGGACGATCAATTGCAGCTGCTTCAATCTTATCTGTTGTGTAGATATGGCCAAATTGACCATTTAAGAATGAGAGAGATTCAGGATTAGACCCAAGGCAGGGAAGCAAAACAAATATTCCTCCAGGCCAGACAAACTCAGATCCTAGGATTTAAAATTCTTTAACAAATTGCTGCTCCACAGACTGTAAAGGAAAATGTCAACTGTGTGATCACTTGGCTCATAAGGACTTTTAGCCATCCACAGGGCCATGAAGTGATTGTGTTAATGAAAATGGCTGCAAATGTGATTTGCAGATGATTTACTCTGTATTCTGGGATTTTCAGAATGAGTCATATTTCCATACCAAGCAATGGTAGGACAAAACAAATCTGTTTTCCTGATGAGGAGAGGGGGAAATCCATAGCAGAGACACAAGCAGGATCTTCAGCATTGTAAAGTTGGCAAGTAAATATTGAAAATTATTATAGAAATGTACCACCTACAACACGAGTCACAAAAAGCTTTTGATAACTTAGATTATCATGCTTGTTCTTAAGAAAATTACGTAGCTTCTTTTTTACTGTACAGTTTTGAAAAAATACTAGACATGTGCCTGAAAATTCTCCAAGTTTGGGTCAGGAACCTGATCTCTATCAGAAAACTATTGATCTGAGGAAAGTTTGGATCTGGTCTTTGAAACTGTAACTCGATAGAGTACAGCGTTCCCCCTTTAACACAAGTGACATTTTGAAAAACCTGAATAACAGCAGCCATATTCCCATTACAGGTTGCACCTCACTGAACTGGGATTCTCTCGTGCTGAACCACAGATGTTGCTGAACAACAGAGCCCCAGAGCAGGAGAGCCAGCTGCTGAGAGACCTGTGCACGGCGAGGCTGGTGGTAGCGGGGATAGGGCCTCAGCAGCCCAGCAGTGGTAGCAGGGCAGAGGCAGCCTGGTAACCCAGCAGAGACCAAGGCAGCCTGTGTGTGCCGTCCCGGCTGCGGGGTTGTGCCACAGTAACCCAAGAAGGGCTGTGTGCCAGCCTGGCAGTGGGGACAGAGCCGTGGCAGCCTGGCTGGTAGCAAGGCTGGGCCATGGCAGCCCAGCAAGGGAAGTCTGACTGCAGCCACAGCAGCGGAGCCGGGACCACGGTAACCCAACTGGGGCCACAGCAGGTCAGCAGCCCAATCAGGGCCGCGTGCTGGCCAGCAGTGGGGCTGGTGCAGCAGCGATGGCAGCAGGCCCGGGGCAGCTGAGTCACCCAGCCTGCAGCAGGGATGAAGGAGCCAGCGGCGGGGTGGGGTGGCAGACTGAGGGGGCTGGTGACAGAGGACCTTTGCCTAGTCCAGCAAATTCCCTCACCAGGGACTCCTCAGGTCCCGAGGAGGCCAGATCAGTGAGGTCCAACCTGTACTAAGTATAGGGATAGAAGGGACTGGCAGTGTTTTCTGGAATCTTCTACTGGTAGCAGGTGCTGCTCCTTCCAGGACATGTTAAATTGTATCTGCCAGTTCACGTTGGTAGGCATCTCATAAACTGTCCCAGATTTAAGATAGGCAGATAGGGATTTCTGAGTGAAAGGATACAAAGTATGGATTGAGAACTCTTGAAATAATGAAAAACACCTTAGAATTTATAAATTCTACCAAGCAATATCAGTGTTTGAATACTGTTAAATAAAAGTTCAACTAAACCTTTATCCTAACATTACAGAGTACTTAAAAAAATTTATACTTTCCAGAAATACAATGAATAACACTACATTAATCAAAGATATAATCTATTTTCTGCATACTTGAGGGCATTGGTGGGCGCTACATGTGGCCCATTGGGGTTCTAGATGCAGCCCACAAGACATGTTGTTTACTGTTGTCCCTGTGCACAGTTGTCAGATTCCACTCGTTTCCATTCATGTTGTTTTTTTCATACCAGTGTTACTGAAGTGACACACGCATAAAGCAAGAGCATGTGAAGTGAGTGAGGTGCATGCTGATTGCACACAACGCTGAGTGTGAGAGCCGTACGGTCCCTCTGCAGCCACTCAAAGTGCTGCTACCGTTAAATTGGCACATCCCACAAATTCTAGGTTCGCACGTGCAATTGGCAATCCTAGAACACTCTATTGGTTATGACAGTCTTGTGGCCCACTGAGATGAAGGGCACTCCTAGCCTAGGTTGCCCATCACTGCACTTGGGTGTTCAGGGCTCAGCTACCTATCTCAGGAAAATTGACACATCACAATGCCCCAACCTCAAGCACACATGGCCTTTCATTTACAGTCCCTGTGCAACATTCCTCTAAGCAGGCCCAGGCTTTCACCGTTATCAAGTGTTGCTGTCTAGGTGAGAGCCAGTCTTGGTGGTATGGTCCCTTTGCATGCTTTTCTCAAAGGACGTTGGCAATACAGTGAGACATGTGTGGTTAAACGCTGCCCTCAGATTCACATGCACAAATCCCATCCAGGTCAGTGGGAGTGGTACCCCTGTAACCAGTGGCAGAATTTGCATTTTAGAGCCTTGTTATTCCATACACCTCTCCCAAATAATGCTTTCCAAAGGTGATGCTCTGGAGCATTACCAAACCAGGGCAAGCCCTACCCGTCCATAGTACCCATTTTGGTACACAGGTCAACAACAGCTACTAGAAATATGCCAGCTGGCTCATCAGTGGCCTTTCTCTCTGAAACTACCAACAGCAGAATGGAACTGGCAGAGGAAAATGTTGTTGGGTTACCTATGTAATTAGATCTAGTTGTGTCAGGTGCTGATCCATCCTGCAAGGCCCAGTAACTCAAACCATTAGGACCTTAAATTATTTACTAGCTGTATTATAGGATTATCTATTCAAAGTAGGACTGATTAAAAAATAGATTCCAAGGGTCTATTAAAACACAAATAATAGTAGTGGAGGATGCAAAGTTACAAATGACTGTGTCTTTTGATTTTATTTTGTTACTGTTTTTTATTTCCCTAGTATGTTGCTTGAAAAAGCTTTGATGGTGTCACACAGCTGAGGTATTAAATCAGCAGTTTGCTTGTTAAAATCCCAGTTGAAGCCAAGAGCGGAAATGCTGGCTGTTGTGTTTCTGAAAAAGAATCTATAGAAGGCACTTTGAACTGGTGAGTATAGAGCAGCTTATTTTTGCATTTGTAGTGCTGCACAGATAGCCTTTTGATGTTCAGCTGTTTCCATCACAGATTTGATAAGGGGCCTCCAGTGTACTGAACTGCATCCGTGATTATGGAAATAAAACCATGGAATTGATAAAGGGCTGCACGGACACATTTTAATTGGTTAATTAAAATCCTGCAGCCTATATTACAGTCTGGTTGCTGCAGAACTATTCAATAGGTTTATGCCTAGAGTACCGCCATAGGCAGAACATTTCGAGTTACCTCACCACCTGCAGCAAAACCTTGGGGCTTATTCTATTTCACTCCCACCAATAATAAAGTTATCACAAAGCATTTTGTTATTTCAGAGTATCTCCATTTTGCTCTGTGATGTAAAATGGAGCTGAAGCAATTACAAAATCTCATGCTTGGGTATGTCTCCCACAATCTTGTGATAAGTAGGCAATGACTAATTGTCAGCATTTCTGTCCACTGGTTTGTAGCCTACTGAGAGATCTAATCTTTCTACCATGGATAAGTAGTCTATTTTACACATGGTAGGAATCAAATTGAAGGACAATAGTCTCTGGAGTTTCTCTCCTCCACTTTCATAAGCAGAAAGGAGCAAGAACATGCCAATCCCAGAGTGGGACATCCTGGTTTCAAGGAATGCTCCTCCCCATCTTGCCAATGTGCCCCCTCCTGAAATCTTCCTCTAGCTCTCCATAGGGTCGTTAGTCCAGAAATTTAGGAGGCTATGGAGAAGAATGAAATCACAGAACAGCTGCCTTCTATAGCATGCTCCCCTCCACACTGTACGGGTTTTTTATCAGAAATCAGAACAGATGTTAATGCCAGTGGACACTTCCTCTCTCCTGCACCACTGTGAGCATGCACCCTTGCTTGTAGAAGCAGAGGAGCAAGGATCTCAGAGACCCACTGGTTTGTGTAAGATACTGCTGAAATAGCTTATTTAACAGAGAACAAACTCTGCCTTTCTATAAGAGGGGGCTACCCCATAAGGAAGAGCTCTGTATCAGTTCAGAAGTTTGTCTCTTTTGCCAAAAGAAGATCATCTAATAAAAAAAATTACTTCACCCACCTTGTCTCTCCTATAAGCATGGTGAATGGTAGGGATGTAAAATCCTGTCTAAGCAGTTAATAGTGTAAATGTTATATTTAACTGGTCAGCGGCTTAAACGGGGGTGCTGCAGACAAAGGCTGCTCTGACCAAGCTGGAGTGCTCCCCCGCACCCTTGGTGGACCCCATTAGGCTGGAGGAGCCCCATGCTCACAGCAGGTGGGGAGAATGCTGCTCTAGCCCCTGCTGGTTAACTGTAACCAGTAAGCATCACCAGGTTAATCATTCACATCCCTAGTGAGAGTCACACCTTATAGAATCTCCTACCTACTTTACAGGGAAAACCTGAGCAAGGAAGAATCTGAGTTCAAATGAGCACCAATGACAGCCCTGTGCTTCCAGAACATAGAAACCAGCCCCCTCCCTAGCTGCTGATAGTACAAGTTTAGTCCACTCCCTATCATCAGCAGGAGTACTGGGTTTAAAAAGTGCCCTACAAAATTGGCTCCCAGACAAATATGGACCAATTTAGCTAGAAAATGTTAATTCCTTCCCTTTTCATGCATACTATACTTTGGGAAAATCCATTGTTGGGAATCAACAAAGAGCCATTAAAGTGAGCAGAGCAGATGGATAAGAGCTTGCTCTGTCAATAGAACTCAGATGATCAGTTTCTGCCATTCCAGGCACTCCACCACCTCTACAGAGATATATCTGTCTTGTAGAGCTGGAAGGGGCCTTACAAGGTCATTGAGTCCAGACCCCTACCCTCGCAACAGGACCAAGTACCATCCCTGACAGATTTGCCCTAGATCCCTAAATGGCCCCCTTAAGGATTGAGCTCATAACCTTGGGTTTAGCAGGCTAATGTTCAAACCACTGAGTTATCCCTCCCTCCGGGTCCAGGGATGGCATTACCTCCAGTTTAAACCTCTCTTAAAGGATCTAATTGATTTTGATGCTCTGGAAGCACCAAAGACTCCAGAATTGTCAGAACACTATAGATTCACCCAAACAACTGCAGCCTTTTATGACTTCCTAGTCCAAAAGACCATTTCTTTATTAGATTGCCTATGCCAGGCCTGGAACAAATATTTCTTTATATCCTTGAACACTAGCCCATGAGGAAGTGTCTTGGAAAACATTAAAAACTCTCCCATTGATCTTTGATTAAAGCAGATTCAGGAGAAAATTATATTTCATTCACACTGGTCCCTGCAGATGTTACAGTGCATGGGCCTTGCCGAGGACTGCACATGTGTATCTCCAGGAACCACACTACCTCATGTTTTGGAACTTTCCCATTGTGCTGTCAGCTCAAACTGCTTGTGCCTAGAAGTAGGAATGTTTTGGGATATCAAGACTGTTATCTTGGAAACTCTCCAGCTCATGAGAAGTTTCTTTCCTTAGAGCAGTTAAGGTAGCCAAACAGCTCTTGTTGCTCAGAGGGAGGAGCAGACTGTCTGCAGGGAGAGAAGCTCGGCTCTACAGCTTGGCTGACCTGGCAGCTGAGAAGTGGGTAATCGTTCGCGGAGGATGGACCTCAGACAATTCTGAAAAGATCTGATCAGACTCTTTAGAAATCTTTGATTTCTACCTTGTGCATATAAACTGAGTGACTGCTCTCCTTTCTCCTGCCTGCCCCCTTCCTTCCCATTACCTCCTTTTCCATGTTTGTTTTTCCTGGGGACAGGAGTGGTGCATGGGGATCACCAGGATCACATGCCCCAAATGCTGTGGGTGGGAGAGGCTGGTCAGCAGTCAATGGGGGGTACTAGCAGGGTGGGAGGTCCTGGCATCCACTGTAGGGGTGTGCCCCCCCAACTCACTGTCAGGAAAAGCGGAGCAAGGTGACCCCAACTCCTCACTTTGTTCTCTTAGGCTATGTCTAGACTGCAGGCTTCTTTCGGAAGAAGCTTTTCCGGAAGAGATCTTCCCGAAAAACTTCTTCTGAAAGAGAGCATCCACAAAAGATAACAAAAGCACATCAAGAGCAAAAGCACATCAAAAAAGCGATCTGCTTTTTCGAAAGATAGCATCCACATTCATTGGACGCTATCTCGCATTTAAGGCCACCTGGAACCAGTTCAGGCAGGGCATTAGATCAGCAGTTGCTTCCGGGTGCTGTTGCCTCAGGCTATCTGAGATAGACACACTCGCATTTCAGCTGTGATTACTATGGACGGAGTGGCCTCTAGGGCGCCTGTGCTTTTTCTTCTTTCCTCTTCTTTCGAAAGAACTCCCTCTTCCCCACCCACACATGCCTTTTTCTGAAAGAGCTCTTTCGGAAAAAGGCTTCTTCCTCGTAGAATGAGGATTACCAATGTCAGAAAAACCCCTGGGTTTTTTCAATTTCTTTTGGAAGAACACGATTGCAGTGTGGACCTCCACCTCTGCTTGTGAGGCTGGAGGGGCATCAGCCCTGCTAGTCCCCTAGTCTGCCAGATTGGGGGAAGAAGTGGGGTGAAGTGGAGAAAGGGCAGGAAGAGATGGGGTGGAGGGGGGGCAGATGGATAGTGCCCCCTGAGCCCTCCCTGACCAATCGCCTATGCCTGGAAATGCATTAACATAAACAAACAACAACAACAACAGGTGCACCAAGGACAAAATTTTCAAATGTAGATACCTAAAATTAGGCCTCTATTACAAACCAGCCTGATTTTCAGGAATATCAAATATCTGGACTATGCATGTAGAGACAATGACAACTGCAGGTGCTCAGCAACTTTCAAAACCAGACAGCTTTGATTTAGGTCCCCAAGAAAAGATTTAGGAGCCTTATCATTATGGACATCAGTGGCAAGATTCCAATTAACTTCAGTGGGAGCAGAATTGAGCTCTAGATGCACATATTTGTAAAAGTACTTAGATGCTTAAAGATGCAGATAGGAAAATCCCACAGGGCACATATCTGCCTCTTTAGGCCCCTTAGCAACTTCAGAAACCTGGCCCTAGATGCCTTGCTTTTGATAACTAAGTTTTATTGGCCTGAAATTTAAAAATACCCCCCTTCAAAAATAAATCTGTATTTTCATGTGTGGAGAGATTCTGTAAAAGCTTGACTTTTGTTGTGATGAGGTTTCATTACATATATTTATGTGTATATGTTCTGTGAAGAAAGATGACACTTTTAAAACTCATCACAGTGACTACACGGTTTGAGGAAGGCAAAACTGATATGTTTACAGCAGATGTCTGCTGGTCTCCAAAGGAAAGATCAGATGATATGAAAAGAGTAGTTTGTCTGGCTTGATGGCTGTGCTGAAATGACTAAAAAAAAAAAAAGAGAGTTTGAATACTACTCTAGGAATGGGGAATGGAATGTACCAAATTCATTTCCCTTGTGTGAATAATGCCTACTGATTTAGGGCACAAAAATGTTAATCATATTATAATTTAAACATGATTTGCTAATATAAAATCATAGTAGGTATTGTGAATATTCTGATAAAGTTGGCTTTATATTTCGACATTATTAATGTTATTAAAGTAATGCAATGATATCTGACCTCTATGCATCAGTGTAGATGGTTCACTCTCTAGAAAGGACTGGAAATTGAAATAGAATTGAGGAGGGGATAGGAGACAACAGTGAACTCACAGGATCAGATAGAGTCAGGGAGGCCGACAGAATTTCCAAGCCCCTGGACAAGGTGAGGTGGGCAGTTTCTGGAAGGGATGGGGCCGCATGCTGAAGGGGCGGGGCTGAGACAGCCAACCATTAGCGCCACTCTGAGCATGCTGCATCCCTCCTCCCTCCTCTAGCCAGCCCTTAGCACTGCCCGGCGGTGCTGCCTGGGACTCCAGCAGTGATTTAAAGGTCCCAGGACTCTGGCCACTGCAGCTGCTGCAGTGGTGGCAGCAGCAGCCAGAAGCCCTGGGCCTTTTTGAATCACTGGGTCCAAGGGCAGTTTCTTTCTTTGCCCCTCATCCCCCACTGGCAGGTCGGTGGGCCTAGTAGAAGCTGAGCAAGATCATGCTTTTGATTTATTAGGCATCATTGAGAGCATTGGAAGAGATGAAGTATTCAACTCACAACCTGGTATTTAATTACTCTTAATATGCAGAACACGAGTGTTTTGAATAAAGGTTATTTGTTATAATAAATATGATCAAATTTATAAGAGCACAGTGCCACCAAGCATTCAAAATGAAGAGAAGGCAGTGTACATGAATACACGATATGGTATTTAGAGCTGCAAGTGCTTTTACAGCTATACTTTCAAGGAAGAATTCTATGCTTAGATTGGGAGTGTTACCATGGGAACAAAAACAGGACCTTTATATGTTTGTCCCTTTGTTGGAAAGGTTAGGGCTGGAATTTTCCTACAATATCATGGGGATACAATAGAACCGTTGTTCTTGCGAGTATTTAAGCATTGTTTAGAAGTTGCTAGAATTATGTGGCTGGATCCTTAGCTGAAGATCTGACCCATGATAACTTAAAATAATAGATTTGCAATATGTCTGTGATCAGTTTTCATCCTGCTTTGGATCATTTCAGCTGTGAAGGTCAAACTAGTTCAGAGAAAACAGCTGATCTGAACCATTCCCTAAGCCTGGAATTGGGGACCTCCCAAAACACTTCTTTTGATATTTGAATAACTTGGAGTAACTGTCTGTTGTTTCTTTTTGCCCCTGCACCTGGTTTTGGCTAACACCAGAAGTGAATGTACAGACCCTGTCATAGGGACTATTATTGAAGTATTACTTTTTACCTGGCCAGAGACAAAACAAAATCTGATGAGAGCCTCTTCTTATTAAATAGGTTAAGATAAGCAGCAGAAAAAAATCCAAACTGAAGTCCCTACATCTTTGAGGATTTATCAGTGCATTAACTTTTCCTTATTCACTTTTTCCACACAAGTCATAATTTTATAGCCTATCATATCACACACACACCCCAGTCTCTTCTTTTCTAAAATCTGTCAGTGGCAGATTCAGATTATAATCTCCTGAAGATAGAGATTGCGTTTTCTTCTGTGTGCCAACTGCTGAATTAACGGATCACCCTTAGTAAATAACAACCAGTCTTGCAGGGAATGACTGGGAACAGGTCCTTTGTCTGTAAATAATACCATTGCTATCTCAGGCGCTACCATTTCTAAACCTATGAACCAAATAAAACAAATGATCTTTCTCCTTCCACCCCCTGATTCCAAATGGTATTTAGCCATGGGTGAAAGTAAATTAACATTTCTTACAGGTGCTGTCCTATTGCAGTCTAGGTTCCTGTCAGCTCTTTAAATAGCTCCCTGCTGGCTTTTGCAACAGCTCATCCAGTTCTTGCTAGAGCTGTGCACCAGGGCACACCCGCTTACTTTCACCTCTGCCCTCAGCCAGAACCTCAGTACTGCCCTGGGCTCTGGCAGTGATTTAAAAGGTCTGGGGCTCCAGCTGCCACTGGTGCTGCAGTGGTGGCCCTTTTCAATTGCTGGGCCCCGGGGCAGCTGCCCCTTTTGCCTTCCTCCCACCACCTCCATTGGCGGCCCTGTTTGTAGTTATGTTTGTCCTAGGATATTAAAGAGACAAGGTGGGTTAGGAAATATCTTTTATTGGACTAATTTCTGTTGGTGCGGGAGACAAGTCTTGGAGCTACACAAAGCCCTTCCTCAGGTCTGGGAAAGCCCCACCTTTTGAAGGAGTTGTGCTGGAAAAACAGATGCAAAACCAGCAGACATCTCTACTGTTATAATGATCAACATACCCCACAACACACCTTACAAGATACCTGGGTCCTACACATGCCTACCACAAGAGGTGGTGTACCTTATTCAGTGCACTAAATACCCCTCCCCCACACAATGAAAACTATGTGGGTATGTCTACACAGCAAAGTTATTTTGAAACAACAGCTGTTATTTCGAAATAACTTTACTAGTGTCTACACAGCCAAACCGCTATTTCAAAATTAAATCGAAATAGCAGAGCGCTTAGTTTGAATTTGGTAAACCTCATTCTACGAGGAATAACGCCAAATTCAAAATAGCTAATTCGAAATCAGTGCTGAGTAGACACTTATTTCGCAATAGGGGGCCTCCAGCCTTCCCAGGTGCCCTGCTGGCCACTCTCTCTCCCTCCCCCCTTCCCCGGAGCCCTTAAAGGGGTAGACTCTGGCCAAAGTGCCTGTGCCAGCTCCAAGCCTGCCAGCCCAGAGCCAGCAGTCACTGCCCCAGACCCAGTGGCCCCAAAACATGAGCCAGCAAGCCACTGGCAGCCAGCCCTCCACCGCTCCCCAGGAGCAGTCTGCCAGCTCCCAGGAGCCTGCCAGGGCCCGGAGAAGGCAGGCGCCTCCCTGGTCCAGGGCGGAGATCATGGACCTTATTCAGGTTTGGGGGGGGGGGTGCCCTCAATGTCCATGATCTCTGCACTAGATGGAGGAACACAGCTGTCTATGGCAGGATAGCTGCCAGCCTGGCCACCAAAGGCCACATGCGAACCCAGGAGCAGGTTTGCATGAAAATCAAGTTGGTCCAGTGAGACCCCCAACCCTGAGCCCTGAGCTTCCCCTCCCCCTTCCTCCCCTTGCTTCCCCCTTCCAGCTCCCTCCTCCCAGGTTTCCCCCTCCCACCCTTTCTCCTCCCCTCTCCTGCCTCCTTTCCCCAGTCTCACCAGAGTTTCAACCCCCATTTTGTTAAATAAAGAGAGTTTGTGTTTATGGAAATACGTGTATTTTATTTGACATCAGGAAGGGGGGTTAGAGAAGGGTAAGTGGAAGGACATGAGGGAGGAATAAGACACAAGCCCCCAGTGAGGCAGACCAGGGAGGCTCTTAGTGCTCCTCAGGGTGGACACTCTCCCGCAGGGCCTCCTGGATCCTGACAGCCCCCCCGATGGACCTCCCAGATGGCAGCCTGCAGCAAGTGCAGCCAGGCTCACAGCAACGTATCCATGAGAAGCACCAGAGTGCCCATGGGCAGCTCTGGCTCCATGTTGCAGAGTGCTGTGGTGTCCCAAGTGAGGGCAACCAGAGCACGCAGAGACAAAACTGCTTTGCTGTCCCTCATTGAGGTATGCAAGCAAGCAGGGAAACCTAAGAACCAGCTCTCCGGGGGGGAGGGGGTCCCTTTAAGCACAGACCTCAGATAGCCTCAGGCAGCAGCCACACAAAGTAACTCCTGACCTTAAATGTGATTCAGAGTCCACTCAGTGTGGATGTGCTATTTCGAAATAGCAAAACACTATTTCGAAATGCATTTTGTGTGTAGATGCGTTATTTCGAAATAGCTTATATCGAAATAACACTGTAGTGTAGACGTACCCTGTGTGAGTGAAACCAGGCAGTCCCCATGCTCTCAAATGAACTCAGATTGGACAAAGACAAGACAAAACACCACATCACCTGTGGATGAAAATTTTTCACAAAACCATCTCTCCATATCTGACCTCTCAGGCCTCATCCTCAAAAGAAACCTGCACACCACTTTCAAAAGACAAGCCTGGAAGCTTAAATTAATAATTTTGCTTGATACCAAAAATCATGCTTGTAATAAAGACATTGGTTTTATGTCTTATAACAGTCTGTAACAAACTAACCCTCAACCCCATTTTGTCTTATGACTGCAGGGGTGTTAACAGGTGACTTCACCTTGAATGGTCCCTTAGAATGTGTCCCAACTACGTTTATCACACTATCTACTCAAGCTTGTGTTTAGCTGTGACAACCTGAGTAACCTTCTTCAACTTGAAGAAGATCTCTTTAAAGCCTGTAAGTTTGTCTCACCAACAGAGGCTGGCTGATACAATGAGAAATTACTTTACTCACCTTGTCCATCCATGCAATAACATACAGTAAGCGTATACTTCTTCCTAAGAATGCATTTCTGGGAATGTGTGCATGCTTGCATAGGGATTTAGGATACCAGAAATGGAATTTATAGACCCAACACATTTGGACTCCAAAAAGAGCTGTATTCAGACCTTCAGCCAGACAGCGTCTGTGCGTCTCACGCACACACTTCCATATTTCTTGCTTGGTATCAGTGTCTCAGGATTCAGCCCTGAAATCACCCCATGTCCATCAGAACCATCCTTGTCCCTCAGAAACCCTTCCTGCCTTGGAAGCCCATGCTGAATTTAGCTCTCCTGTCTTTCCTAACACAAAGGCTCATTGTCAGCTGTTAATGGCTCATCAAGTTTACAGGCACCTCACTAATAAGCTGTACGCATCCTTAAGCTGGTTAGGTTTGCTGTAGGTAACTTTCTGATGAGAAATGCATCCATGTAGTCCATTTCAATAGAATTATTACTTGTGTGTTTACCACTGTCGCTGTACAATGTAAGATAAGGTTTGTCAGTTTTAAACAATTAAAAATAATTCACTGAGCTATTGATTGGAAATTATGAGGTTTATGACAATGCATTAAGCAGCAGTGGTTCTGTTTCTCTGTACATGTTCCTGTAGCGCACCGGTAACCATGAGATATCTTGAATTCTTGGGTAACCAATATAATTTCAGTATCACTAAAAATGTATATTGTTCCTGTTGTCATTTGTTAAGTCCATGCATTTTTGGATATTATGAAGTACCCAAAGACAACAGAATAAATTACACAAAATAATACATTTAAAATAATTTTAAGATGGTTTCTATGGCACGTCCATCAGTGACTAGATATACTGGAAAAATAGAATACATATAATGCAGCATCACTTCAGCCTCAAGAGTTTGAAGATGATGAGCAGATGGGGAGGCACTATAGCAGATTGTTATAGTAGTATGCAATTGCAGTGGGATATAGATCCTATTACCAGTTCAAATATGAGCTATTAGATATTGACATCTGTTTAGTTCATTTCAAGTTGGTGGTCTCAGTTTAATTCATAGTGAATAAGCATCCACATCACAAAACTCACCATTTGGCATCTCAACAGAGACCAAAGATTAATTTAGCACAGAGCAGATTGACTATCACTGCTGGAGTAGTTGTGTCTGCTGTTTGGGGGAGATTTTCAATAGAGCTTTGTGTGGGATGGGCTTAGTGGAAAAATTCAGGCCTCCAACCTGCAGGGTTGTCCATCTTGCTTCTCTCATAATATCTAAATTCACTATGTTTAATGGAAAACAGATTAGGACTTTTAAAACACGAGGAGAATGAGGAAATCCTGGTTTTGTCCCCCAGATAGAAGACCAAGCAGCTGATGTCAAGCAATGAATGAAAACGGTAGCACTGTAGTATCAAAAAAAGTAATGGTTGACAATGTTTTTTTGACTAGCAATTTGGTGGATGGGCCATCTTTAGTTAGACATATTTTCTCTAAAACACATTTTTAATTCTTTGCTTTCAGCTCTAGTCACAAGGATTCAATGTAATTGTTTTGGGTCACAATAAAGTACTGAACACAGTTTTCTGTGTTATCTTGGTGTCGGTAGCAATCACCAGTAGGAGGTCACCATTTATCAACATTACTACACTATTATAAGACATGGTGAATGAGATAATACCTTTATTGGATCAGCTTCTGATAGTGGAAGAGACAAGCTTTTGATTTTCACAGAGCTCTTCTTCACATCTGGAAAAGGTAGCCAAACTGGAATAGCTAAATAAATGGTGGGACACATTGTTAAGCATGGGGGCTTTGCAGCCATAGGACAAAGATGAGTTAGTAGGTTACACGTTGTAATGAGCCATTTCTGTTGAGACCATCACCATGTCTAGTAGTGTTATGAATTTAAGTTCCCACACATCTTTTGAAGGTGTTGTGCAGATCTTATTTGAGTATGAAGACTAGTATGTCAAATATATAGTGATCATTTTGTAAAAAAAAATGATCCCCTGGGCCACTTCCCCAAGGATTTCACCAGCACTTTCCTTACCGCAGGCTCCTCTTTCTGCTACCTGCTTATGCTTGCTCCTCCAGATCCTCCACAGCTCCTTCTCTCCTCAGTTCCTTGTGCACACTGAGCTAACAAAAGAGGAGCCCTTTTTAACCAATCTCAACTGGTTTTTAGTTGGCCCCAGCTATTCTGATTAATATGACTCACTTGACCCTGGAAACTTCCTAATTGGCAGCAGATGTTTTAATTGGCCTGATTGCACTGAATGATTCTAGCAGTTTCCTGTTAGTTCTGGGTTACCCTTGTTAACAAACAGGGCCCTATTTAATTTGGGGTTAATATATTTCCCTTCCACTACAGTCTTGAAGCCTTCTGGCCTGACTCTGTCACAGTACATTATAGTTTAATAGTGCATTTTTCCAGAAATTCTTTCATGAGGTGGCCCTTGAAGAGGTTGTTATATTAAGGAGCCATCATAGTATCAATGGCTGTTCCCATTGTTTGGACAAAGTATTTGTTGTTTAATATAAAGTCATTATGGGTAAGGATGAATGGATGAGTTTGGCAATGTGTTTGGGGCAGATAGCTGAATATTTTCCATTTTCTTGGAAATATTTGAGGCAGGCAGTGCTGCCACCATGATGAAGGATGTTGATGTACTGGAAGGTGACATCCACAATTGTCAAGGATAGTGTTCTAAGTTATTAACATAGCAGAATTTCTGAAGGAAGTCAGTTGGCTCCTGGAGTAAACTGACCACTTGTCAGATAAGTGGTTAAGAAATGGTTTCCAGGAGTCCTGATATTCCTGCAGTAAGAGATCTGTGTCCAGATATAATTGGCCTTCCTGGGTTCCCTTGTTTGTGTACCTTGAGAAGCATGTAGAAGGTTGTTGGGCAGGATTAATGTGGGATGAGATTGTAGAATTTATCTTAGAGTTGTCTGGGGAAAGATTTGATTATATCCTTGTGAATTGTGGTATGGGGATCTTCTCTGAGTTCTTCATACTAGGTGCTGTCGCAGAGCTGTCAGGTGGCCTTGTTGATGTAGTCACCATGGAACCACATTTCCAAATTCTTATGTCCCTGGTTTGTTTCTCCTTTGGCATATGACCGTCGTATCCCAAATACTACAATGTGGTTACTGTTGTAAATTCCAAATTTTGCATATCAACCAAAGGATATTGCTTTCATCTATTATTGATGAGAGCATGCTGGTTTGTTCCTGAAATAATGTTTCTGAATTCTTTCATGTCAACAGCTGTAAAAACACAAGAAATACCTCTTTGAAATCAAGTAATAAAGAGGTACTGCTAGTAAGCAGGCAGCAAAATAGAATGAGTTCTGTATAACAGAACTCCCCAGCATAGAGGTCCTGGAATCTGGAAAGTGTCAGCATCCCATTGGAAAGACCAGTCAGAGGGTGTAGCACACCAGGTTAAAGTCTAAACAGATGCTTTTGTTTTGTAGATTGACACCTTCAGGAGAATGTCTGACATTCATGTGGTTACTGCACATGACTGTAGACTTGGAAGGATTAGATTTTTATTGCTAAATGCTGATTTCCCTATAAGCACACAAACCTATGAAAAAATTGATAATAATTGAAAATTACAGGTAGGCAGTTAGAAAAATGCTGCTTGAAAACATATTAGAGTCCCACCATAATGTATATAAAACATGTTGTAACGAATGCTGGATAAAGCACATATTTACCATTCTACTAAAGCAACCGGCTTTGGTGTTAGTGGATCTGGAGCTGTGCATAATAAAATAATTATTGTCTACCCTATAGTTTCCCACAACCATGACAATTTAAATAGATGAAAATAGGAAAAAAGTGCTGAAAGCCCATAATTTTACAAAGTGGTGAAAATATAAATGGGGAATTGGGGGAAACGAATTTAAAAAATAAATATTAATATTATCTGCCAGAATTATTAGGAAAAAAAATTGCTGTCACTGAACACCTCAAGTCAGGTACATGAGGGAAGGCTTTAAAAAAAACCTGAATTCTATACCACCATGAAGCTTTAGCTCTCTGGAGCTACATCTATACTGCAGTGCTATTTTGAAATCAGCTATGTTGAAACTGACTCGAAATAAGCTACACAATGTGTATAGCTCAAATTGCATAGCTTATTTCAAGCTAGTGTAGACACACCCTGGTTGTGGTTAAGTCAAACCGAACAGACAGAGCTGAAGGAGAGAAGGGCTTCTAAATAAATGAATGTCCTTCTGACAGTGATGATTCTGAAGCTGCCCTGATGAATCAGTCCTATCACAGGAGAAGTCTGCTTTGGAGGTGCACTCTTCCTACTTGCAGAGGTAATGATGTGGGGCCATTTTAGAAACTTTTTATGCACCTGAAGATGCAGATAGATGCCTAATGGAATTAAGAGTGCCTGAGCACTCGCATGGGAGTTAGGTTCATAAGTGCCTTTGAACATTTCATCTGCATCCTTAGTTGCCTAGATATCTTTAAAAATCTTTAAAGAACTTTAGGAAGGAAATTCACTGTGAACAGCTCTCTGACACCTTGCAGTATTGAACTATAGATCACGCATTGGGTCCTTTGACGAGGTCTGACCTCACTACCATTCTGAGATGATTGTGTGAATTGAAAAGGGTCTGGATGCCATTCAGACTCATTGAAGGAAAGGGAAAATTGTGGTCTAAATTAAAAAGCGGGGAAAAAGCACCTTGACTCCTGTTTCAACCAGCCTTTTACCATTATTCCCTGATGTGGAGAGCCAAGAGTCTGCTGCATATATATTCAATGAGGTACAAGAGAGAGCCAATTCTAAAAGCTCATTGCTAGAGCATCCTGCTGCAAAAAATGTGATAAGATTTTTTTAAGTGTTGAGTCTGCTTACATGGACCAGGGTTGTTAATGGATTCTTATATCTTGATGTGAAAAGACAAACCCAGCTACACAGATATATGAATTGCTTGGCTAATGTTCTGATTTGACCCATTAGCTTTAATCATTTACTGTGTATTTATCATCATTATTAAAAAAAAAGTCATATTTCAAAATAACTTGTAGTGCTTTTTTTTTGCCATTATACACTTTTAATTCTTGTCTTCTAGTTGCTTCATTGACTATAGGATGGGATTTCTATGCGATGTTGACATGCACAGTTGTACACTTGCTGTCATGATTCACAGCGTGTGGAATCATTATATTTGTGTTTTGCTGTTTCTTTTATAGCGATAAGTGCTCAGAGATGGCCTTTCCCTACCAGAGAATGACTAAAGGAGGACTGAAGGGAGAATTTAATTCAAGTATAGTAATATAGGAAAAGTGACACTTCCCACCACCAGCCAACCCATATTTATAATGAATGCAGGTCAGCATAGGTTTGCTTTGGCCAGTTACCAAAGAAAGCAAGTGCAGGTGTGAAAATGGCATTCCAAAGGAATGAATGCAATGCTGTGTTTCTCTCTGAGAAGAAGCATACCTCCTGTCTTTCTTCTCGCCTTTCACTTTGTTCCTTTTTATTTGCAGTTTCTTTGTAGCTGTTCCACACATCAGGGGGCTGCTGAATAAGAGGAAGCAGTCCACTGCATACCCTGAGGAATGCTTGCCATTTTGGTAAACTGTGCACACTTATGCTGCATGCAATCTGGAGACTTCTAAGCTTACAGTAAATGACATTATATGAAGCTTCTCTATTCATAGATAATGAATAATTTTATTTACTAGTACCAAAGGCATGAGTTGAAAAGTGATAAAGCAGAAATAATATCAAACCACATAGCCATATCATATAACATTTTTATCCAGCAAAGTGAATGAGATTTCAGATCGTATTTTATAAGATCTTTATAGTTCTTTCCTTCTCAAGTTTGGAATTTACAAAATTAAATGTCATTCCTAGGCTTAGAGATTTGTGGTTTGGATCCAAACCATACCTAAAGTGAATCAGAAACTAAAATATTTCTAGAAAGTCTTAGAAGTTGGCAAGAAAAAGAAACAAAAGTATTTCCAAACCATTTCCCAAGAGGAGTCACGAGAGGCAGAGCCTATTGCTAGAGCATTTTCAGACAAAATGTAGAAGCTGAAACAAAGGTAAATTAAAGAAGTCCTCATTCTACCACATGCAAAGTAATATTTGCCTTTTTTCATATCTACCATTCAGATTTGTGTAACTGCTATAGCTGGGCCTGATTTTCTAATACCTTGTCCCTTGGGGAGTCAGTTACACCTATGCAAAGTGGGGATAACATGCTCCCAGATTTGATGTATGCCTTTGAATTCAGCAAAGTACTTCAACAAGTGCTCTTCTAGGCTTTGCTAAATAGGGATGGATTGAAGTGCTTTTGAATACGTCTACACAGCACACTTTTTTCAGAATAAGCTGTTCCAGAAGATATATTCCAAAATACTTATTTCAAAATAGAGAGTGTCTACACTACAGGGAAGCTTCAGAATTAGTCCGAGGCAGGCTCCCCTAATGTGGACATGCTATCTTGATTTACAGCTCCAGAAAGCAATGGGGAGTAATTACTTTGCATGGCCCTGGGAAGGAGCTATTTTGAAATAGCAGCAGTGGAGCATCCACACTACTGTTATTTTGAAATAGCTATTTCAGAATAGGTGTTATTCCTCATGGAATAAGGTTTACAGAAGTTGGAATAAGTTGTTCATTATTTCCATATTATTTTGAAATAACGGAATTGCTGTGTAGACACATGCATTTTTATTTCCGAATTACGGCTGTTATTCTGAAATAATGCTGCTGTGTAGACACACCCTTCCTGACCTGAGATTAAAGAGACTAGGACGTTTCAGCTTGGAAAAGAGGAGACTCAGGGGGGATATGATAGAGGTATATGAAATCATGAGTGGTGTGGAGAAAGTGAATAAGGAAAAGTTATTTACTTGTTCCCATAATATAAGAACTAGGGGCCACCAAATGAAACTAATGGGCAGCAGGTTTAAAACAAATAAAAGGAAGTTCTTCACACAGTGCATATTCAATCTGTGGAACTCCTTGCCTGAGGAGGTTGTGAAGGCTAGGACTATAACAGGGTTTAAAAGAGAACTAGATAAATTCATGGAGGTTAAGTCCATTAATGGCTATTAGCCAGTATGGGCAAGGAATGGTGTCCCTAGCCTCTGTTTGTCAGAGGGTGAAGATGGATGGCAGGAGAGAGATTGCTTGATCATTACCTGTTTGATTCACTCCCTGTGGGACACCTGGCATTGGCCACTGTCGGCAAACAGGGTACTGGGCTGGTTGGACCTTTGGTCTGACCCAGTATGGCCGTTCTTATGTTCTTATGCTCTCTATTGCCACAGAAGGTGCAAGGCAGTAAGGAATCAGGCTCCGTGGGTTCCAGGTATAAAATGGGTGTTCTCACTTCTGGGGGTAGAGCAAGGATAGTTAAATCAGTTGCAACCCTCTGATTAGTTTCACTAGCATCTCTACACCCTGATGCATATTGAAGTTCCAGGGGTGTGTGAAAGGGTATAAATCAGTTGGCTACACACCTCATCTTCCCTTGAATATTCCCCAACCTGAATCTAACATCACAATGAATTAAGAAAATACATCGGGCACTAAAAGGGGAAAATAATTTGTGGGAATACCTGTATTCAACAGGAAGATGAGCAATGGCATTAATGGATGTGCAGCATCTCTGAAAATCAGGTCACTTATATTTAGGTACCTAAATATGGATTTAGGAGTCTAAGCATTCAGGTTTGAAAATTTTGACTTGTATACATAAAATATTAGTAAGAGAAGTTTCATATATGCATAGGTGCCAATTCCATGGGTGTTCCGGGGCTGGAGCACCCACAGAAAAAAATTAATGGATACTTAGCACCCACTGGCAGCCTGCTCCCTGCCCCAGTGCCTGCTTTCCACTGCAATCAGCTGGCATGCAGGAGGCTCTTGTAGGAAGGAGTGAAGATGGAGTGCACTCAGGGGAAGAGGCAGGAAGAGGCAGGGTAGGGGCAGGAGCCTGGCTGGAAGGGACTGCGTAAGAGCAAGGCTTGTTGCAGACAGAGGAGCTTAGCACCTATTCAGTCTAGAAGAAGCAGGCGCCTATGCATACATGTATATATCAGTATAAATGGTATACCAGCCCTTGGGGGGGAAGAAGCCATTTCATATTTAACTAGAAGCCATTCTGTATAACAAAAGCCATTTCAGTTTCTTGTGTCTGCACATATACTAGAGGGAGTGAACTGGCCTTCACCGAGGTGGGGAGAGGCCAGAAGGATGCGCTGTTGGAATGTGTTAATGAACTATTTTGAGCTGTAGCTCAAACTCCCTAAAACAACCTGTTTCTTTCTTTACTGATAATAATTCCTCTCTGAAGTTTGCTTTGATTTCTTGCCCTGACGTCAGACTTGTTTGGTTAAGGGTATAAAATACTAGGATTTGTTTTATTAGCCAGCCTTACTGGGTCCGGCTCTGCTTGGACCACGTTTGGCTCACTTTGCTTTTATTGGCCAATAAAACTGTCTGTTTAGCCGCGTAAACTGAGTGAAGTCTTTACTTCTACAGGGGGCATAACCAACAATATAATCAGAGCAGCCTAAAGATTGCTCTAAATTGCACTGCTGCTCCAACCAATTCCACTTTACTTCCCTCCCTTGACTGTGCAACTGAGCCTTTATTCCTATATCTAGTCATTGATTTGCTGAAATGATCTGATGGCACTTGGAAATTTCTTTCTTACCTTTAATCCCATCATGATGTGTGAACTCCCACGTAGTCAGCATTTACACACATTCCACTTGGTACGTGGAAGGAAGTATTTGTCATAACCACTAGGGGCAGCATTCATGTCATTTGGTAAATGTGCTATTGAACTCCTTAGATCACTGGCACAACCACATGTAAATGAGTATAATGCAAAGCCACTGGTTATAGTTGGAATTCATTCATTTTAAAAGAAAAGCTGTTTTCCACAGGCACACAGTAGCTTCATCTCTCAGTTCTCATACTCCGAGCCTCTAGGGCTGTCCTGGCTTTGTGGCAACCGTTTTAAAGCATAGACTACAGCAGCTGCAAGGCTTTAGCAAGGACAGAAGTTGACGGTGCTCTTTTTCCTCTATTTAGCTGCAGGATGCATAGTTGTGCGGTGAGAAAGTGGGATATTAATCCAGCTACTTAGCAGAAGAGCTAACAGAGATTTGTTTCAGGCAAACATCTCAATATCCAGATGTTCACCACCACCTCATAACTATTTCTCTCTTTCCATCAACTGCAAAAACAAAGCTGTAGTTTCTTTACAATAGCAACCATGTTGTGACCGTCTCTTAACATTATTTTACCCACTTAATAGGTGCTGCACCTTGATCGTCTTTATGTGACAGAGAAAAGATGTATTAATAGTTCCCTTAAAATTGTGCACAACCTCAGGAAACATGCTGCTCAAACATGCAGGGAAATTCTGCACTGAATGCCCTTGATATGACTGACAAATGCACATACTGATTGAGACATTATAGACAACTAACAGACTTACCCAGTGTTCCCTGGGCCCTTCAGGGGAAGGGAGCTGGTGGAGGGGCAGTGAGAAGGCTGGAAGTGTGTGGGGGGTGAGAGAGTGACTGTTGAAGAGTGAGGTGGGGCTCGGGGGTGGGAGGTGCCATCCAACACAGGCCTTTTCTCTCCCCTCCCCCCCCAACTCCGGCCTCCAGAGGCTTTTTCTCAAGGGCCACAGGTGGGGCGGGAAAGTTTGGGGCAGGGGAGGGCTAATTACCCAGTGTGCTGGCAGGCAAGATGGTGGAGCCCAGACCTGCTGGCTGCTTCTTTGGTGGTGTGGCTGCCCCCAGTGGAGACTGCAGGATAGTTTTCTCCTGTAGTCTTGCTGCTAACAGTGGCCACTTTCATATCGCATCCCTCAGAACAGCAGCCCCTCCCTTTGCATGTTATGGAAAACAGTCTCTTTCCCAGGGCTTCTGGTTGTCCTGGCACAACCAAACCCTGATCTTGCTTTAAATTAGGAGAAGAGGAAGCTGCTTACCAAATTTGATGTCCCTAGCTCTTACTATTTAGGAGTTCTTTGAACAAATGGACTCAGACACTCTAAAATATAGAGAGAGATAGATCTAGCTGTTGAAGTGATATATATATGATCAATATAATTTGCAATATGCTAGTGCCTAAAATCCCCAACTGAGGCTGGGGCCCCAGTATACAAGGCATTGTACGAATAGTAAGACAGTCTCTTTTCTGACAAGCTTACATTCCAATTAGACAAGATAGGTCAAGGATGTGGGAATGGAAATATTATTTCCTGTAGATACTATGGAGAGAATTGAGGCATAGAAAGATTAGGGCTGTTTTTCAAAGGGGTTTATGCCTGGCTAAGGGCGTTGAGAAATCTGGGAATTAAACCCAGATTTCCCAAGTCGCAGGCCAGTGCCTTAGACACCAAACCATTCTGCCTCAGCATGCAGAAATGATAGAATCCACAGCCACTATCTAAAAGCCACTAGACTTCATGCTTTGCCTTAGTGTCTTGGATTTAAAATGGGTCTGAATGATTTTTATGTTACTTGATTATTTTTTCTATTTTCATACATATCTTGATGATAAATGTTAATCTAAAAGCTAATACACCAGTTTGTTCCCTTAGACTTGTTTAAATCCAGGCAACTCCATTGCTTTCAGAAAAACTTAAAGATGCTTTAATTTCTGCATACCTGGTACCAGCCAGTATTTTTGTAGTACTTGTTTTATTGCTACTATTGAAAAATGCATATGTATTGATTATAGCAAGGAGGTGTGGATTACCTCAGATGTGCACATGGAGGGAAGTCATAAAACACGTAGGGTACGTCTAGGCAGCGGTGCTATTTTGGCCACCACAGCACTTCTGCCATAGAGCCAGTCCTGCTGTAAAAGCACTCACCAGCTCTGAGACTTCATGCTGCACCTCCTGGTGCAGTTATTGCTGGCTGCCCACATGGCACTGCAGAACCAGGACCAGCAGCTCACTCTGGGGCACCTCCTCTCCTCTCTCCACATGCTGCTCATGTAGTACAGCTCCTCCCACTCTCCCCTGCACCAGTGTTGTGTACCGCCACTTCTGGCACTGGAACACCAGTTCTGACTGGTGGGATCGGATTGTCATGGAGTGATGGGATGACCAGCAGTAGCTCCAGAACTTCTGCATGTGGTAGGAAATTTTCCTGTAAGTGGCTGTCCTCAGGTAACGGGAAACCCACATGCGACCTGCTATCCCCCTTCAGAAGCATGTCATCAGCGCCATTTGGAAGCTTACCATGCCAGACAGCTACCACTCCATCGGTGTGGGGAGATCGACAGTTGGGGCCGTGTACATGCAGGTTTACTCTTTTACTATTGTCCCAAGAGCATGGGGAAGCACTGGAATGGGGTTCCCTAAGGAAGGGGATGGGGGTGGACTCTCCCTCCCTGGAGGTTTGACAGTCCTGCCTTCACATAGCCCTGCAGGGGACGAGGGGCTTGGAGAGTTCCTGAGGGCTCTGGCAACCTTGCGATTCTATGTTTGTATCCTTCTACAGATGTAGAGGGCCATCAACACCATCCTGCTGCACAGGGTCATAATCCAGGGTGACGTGGATCCCATCATCACCAGCTTTGCTGACATGGGCCTCCCCAACTGCCAGGGGGATATTGATGGCACTGACATCCCCATCTGGGCCCCTGACGACCAGGTCTCTGATTACATCAACCAGAAGGAGTACTTTTCAGTGATGCTGCAGGCTCTCATGGACCATTGGGGCCACTTCACCAACGTTAATATCAGGTAGTTGGGGAAGGCGCATGACACTTGCATATTCCACAACTCCAGCTTCTTCCACAGGATGCATGCCAGCACTTTTTTCACTGACATGCCCATGTGCATCATGGACGATGCAGCCTTCCCCTTGTTCCACTGGCTGATGAAGCCCTACACGGAAGTTGGACCCCACCAAGGAATGGTTCAATGCCAGGCTCAGCAGGGCCTGCATCGTGGTGGAGGGTGCCTTCAGCCATTTGAAGGGGAAGTTCTGTTGTCTCCTCACCCGCCTGGACCTCAGTGAATAGATCATCCACCAGGTGGTGGCAGCCTGCTGTGTCCTGCACAACCTGTGAGAGAACAAGGGGGAGACAGTCCTGCCAGGGTGGGGGGGCAGAGGCTGAGCAGTTGGCCAAGGCCTTTGAGCAGCCATGCACCGCTGCCATCTGGCAGGCCCATTGGGGGTTGTGCACATCTGAGAGACCCTGAGGGAGAGTTTCAGACAAGGCCAGCTGTGACACTCTCCCACTCTCCCCTGGGCTTCCCCACAAGGGCCTCTGCATTGCCCCTCTGTGCCCTTCCTCCCCAACCCCCTGCAGATACAATAAACCAGACTTTTTGGTTTGAAACAATCAATGGTTTTTTTAAATTTGGGGTAAATGTAACTGGGGAGGGACTGGGGAAAGAACCTATGAGCGAGGAGAAGGGGAAAGATAAGGGGAGGAGGGGGAGGAAGGCCTCAGGGATGGAACTGGGACTGGAGCCTGACTTAGGTGATCCCACCGCATCATGTGCAGGGCCCTTGGTGGCCATGAGGAGGGGTAGGAGGAGAATCCAGAGGGGCAAGGTCAGAGGTGGGGACAGGAGCAGGAGTGGCTGTGGGGGAGGGGAGGACTTGGCAAGGGGCAGCTGCTGGACCACTCAATTGTGGCGAGTAGGTGGTCGATGGTGGCAGTGTGTGCCACGCACATGCTCCCAGTCTGCTGGGACAGCTCCTGCCAGAGGATGCAGTGCAGCTGCAAGAGGGCATCCCACCTCTACTCCTGATACTCAAGACACTACTGCAGGGCATGAGCCTTTGCCGTGTGGAGCACTGCTGTGTGTGTCCATGACCCCAGCCTACTTAGTGGTGGCTTGAGATGGGAAAGTGCCCCACCATGGAATTGGGAGTAAGGCATGTGCAGAACCTTGTGAGAAGGAGTGAAAGGTTCCTTTGTGGCAGTCTCATGAGCTATCTGCTCCAGTTTGGTGCTCCATGTGCGCCCATGTGCATGGGTTGCTGTGTGAGACCCAGGCCGAGAAGGCTGAGCGAGGAGCATGCAGCCCCTCGCTGCCCACCATCTCCCTGCACCTGTGTCTAGAGAAAGTAATGGAACTCACCTGCTGGGCCTTCCCTGCCTTCCTGACAGTCTCTCTCTCTCTCCATAGAGTTAGTAACAAAATAAGAATATATATTAAAATGTTAAGACTAACCAGTGTCCATTAAGTAATTTGCCACAGATGTCAGAATATGTTAGCATTAGAGCTGAATGGATCTAATAATTATTTCATTTTCTGTCTTTTATATAGGAATTAAATACAGTGCTCCCTTCTGCTAATTGCTAAGTTATCTCCCAAAATAACTAGAGTTTCCCAGTGCCTTAGTAGCTCCTGGAAAGAGATGATGTGTGTAGGAGGGAGGCGGGTGGATGGGGTCGATTTCCCTCCCACCCCCAATTTTCTGCTTGAGTTGTACGTAGCATGCTCAGTAACACTGCTGTCCTCAGTCTGTCTCCCCCTGCTCTTATTCCCCTTCCCCCATCACGGCATGCACAGGTCACCTCCCACACCAAAATATGAAATGGCACCCCTGGCGCCAACCTACACTAATCCAGATTCTGCTCTCATTTAAACTGCCACAAACTGAAGTCTAAAGGAGATCAGCTACTGAATACCAGGTATATAATATCACTTCTTTTTGTTAAAAAATATTCTCTTTCATTGTTACCAGTTAAGTTAATCATAAAACTTGCATTGATTTCAGTGGGCAAAGCTGGGTCCTTAGAAAATAAGCAAATAATTTCGTCCATTTCAGAGATCCTGAAGAGATCTTCTGCTTTTAATTTAACTGACAAAGGGAGTTGCTTCTAATTTCTACACATGTAAATGACAAGAGAATCAAGCTCAATGTTCAGTGCTCTGTCTTCTGGCTTTGCATCAGAAGTTAACTAACAAAGCACTGTTCCCAGAGCTCTGCTAACATAGCTGATGGGACTGCTGTGCAAACAAAGATGCTTTCACATGAAAAGAGATGTAAAAAATTGTTGTTAAACAAGAATTTCCATGTTAATTTCAGTCCCATTAAAAATACAAGAAACCTGAATCTGGACCTGCAAAATATATATATATATATAGGAAGGTACATCTTCTAATGCTTCTAGAAAAGCATTGCAAATGATGGGCGGCAACCCCCCAAAATTATAAACCATAAACAAAGGAATGATGCTTTCTGTGTCCTAGGCTAGAATATCTTGAACATTGGATAAAAGGATTTAACGTTCTTTTTATTCTATCCACTTTTAATAGGAAAATCCAGATGCAGATGTAGGCTTGATTCCAGTGCCAAGCTGCCTGCTCTGTTTAATAAAGAGTTTAATACAATTTAAACTGAAGAAGCAAAGAGCTCTAAGATACTAGCACAAGAGATTCAGAATCCTAATTAATTTTCTGTTTGTCACAGTTGTCGGAGATTCTCCTCCTTATGCCTCTGCTACCATGGGACAACATAGTCAATAAAGTCTGATTTTGCACTCCGTTGAAATTCTAAAAGAAATTATTAATATTTATGTAAGAAAATAGAATATTACCCCACTAAAATTATTCAGTGATTTTTGAACACTGTGTCTGTAATGAAGGGATAAGTGTAAATTTATGCAAATACTGACAGCTGATTTTGCCTTATCTTATGTGGATGTGCTGAGAAGGGAAGATGGCACAGTCTTTTCTCCCCCGGCCTCTTCCAGCACATCTGTGGAGAAACAGATAGTACATGGAGGTAGGGCTTAACTAACACATCCAGCAACATTGCACAATCCCAAGGAAGTACAGTAATTGGCTGGGGGTATGATTAGGCCCCTGAATCATGTTACCTTTTTTCAGCAAACCCTAGAATGGGAGATCACTGTATGCCCTTTGCCCAAGTACAGTTTGGGAGGCATGAATGGAAAAGATATAAATTATGGTGATACAGAAACTATAGAAATATTTCTTCCTCCCCAGTAGGGAAGTAAAGGCTTAACCAGTTAACCAGCACTCAGCCTGGCAGTGTAATTCCTTGTGGTTGCTTCGGCCCAGCTGGGCCTATATAGGAGGAAACTACATATAGTTTAACCAGTTAACAATTTAAATGGGATTTTACATCCCTACTGTCCAGCATGCAACACACAAACATAGACAGGTGTTCAGGACAGACAGCCAAAAGTCTGAAAGGTAAATGCGTGACGCTGAAAGGTAAGTAACTGAAAGGCAGTACTTGGGGGTAGAGTGACCATTTCAGGAAAACCCTTATGCCAGCAGACATATTATGGACACAGAGAGCAACAAAGGATCAAATATGCATGTGCCAGAAGAAAGCAAATGTAAGACGTTTCTGGAGTAGAAAGGTATAACAAATGAGATGGATACCTAGACAGTTGAAAAGCTTTGTAGTTAGTATTGAAATGTTTACTGCTGCTCCTGGCAAAGTCCCCCATACTTGGGGGTACCACCATTGTGCTCTCCCATTGATTCTCATAAGACCAGGTGAGAATATGGCTCTGAGAACTTAGCTGAGAGAATTAAAGGATGAGGCACTGTGTGAGCTCGCTGGGGCTACGTCTATACTGCAGCCTTCTTCTGCAAAAGCTTATACAAATGAAGCACGGAGTAGAATATCGCCATGCTTCATTTGCATAATTAATTAGCAGCCGTTTTTGTGCAGGAGGCTTTTGAGCAAAAAGGAGCTATGTAGACAGCTCCTTTTTGCACAAAAAACCCCTCTTGCACAAGAGCCATTCTTCCTCATTTTTCAGCTCCTTTTTTGCGCAAAAGCCTCTTACGCAAAAACGGCTGCTAATTAATTATGCAAATGAAGCGTGGTGATATTCTACTCTGCGTTTCATTTACATAAACTTTTGAGGAAGAAGGCTGCAGTATAGATGTAGCCTAGGAGGAGAAAAGAGAGTGGTGTCTGAGAACATGGATTTTACCCTAAATATCAATAAGCCCAAACCAGCAGAGACCATAATCCACCAGCGGTCGTGTAGCAGAGGTCATAATCTACCAGGGGGCATTATCCCCTTTTAAACCTGAACTATTAGCCACTATTCAGGACCTCGCAGGCTGCTTGTGAGGAGAAAATGATGACAAAGTCTGGTATGTCTTTGTTGCAATGCAGTTTGTTTACAAAGAAAGAACACAAAATCCTGTTACCCTGAACACAGTCGGAATTAAACAGGAAGAAGTTTCTTTGCTAACAGTACTAACCTCTTAACAAGTCAGTACTCTGCCCGTAAAGCTCTCTTGAGACTTTGTGGCAGGGTCACTTTATAAAGGCTTCTCTTACATAAGAATATAAGAACATAAAAATGGCCATACTGGGTCACAACAAAGGTCCATCTAGCTTAGTATCTTGTCTTCCAACAGTGGCCAATGCAAGTTGCCCCAGAGGGAGTGAACAGAACAGGGAATCTTCCAGCAATCCCTCTCCCATCACGCATTCCCAGCCTCTGACAGACACCATTCCTACCCATCCTGGCTAATAGCCATTGATGAACCTAACCTCCATGAATTTATCTAGCTCTTGAATGAACCCTGTTAAAGTCCTGGTGTTCACAATCTCCTCTGGCAAGGAATTTCACGGGCCAACCATGCACTGGGAAGAAAATCTTCCTTTTGTTTGTTTTAAACCTGCTATCCATTGATTTCATTTGGTGACCCCTAGTTCTTATGTTATGGGAACAAGTAAATAACTTTTCCTTATTCACTTTTTCACCTCTATCATATCCCTCCCTTAGTCTCCTCTTTTCTAAATTGAAAAATCCCAGTCTTTTAAATATCTCTTCATATGGGACCCATTCCAAACCCCTAATAATTTTTGTTGCCCTTTTCTGAACCTTTTCCAATGCCAATATATCTTTTTTGAGATGAGGCAACCACATCTGTAGGTAGTTTTCAAAATGTCGGTATACCATGGTTTTATGTAGAGGCAATAAGATGTTCTCTGTCTTAATCTCTATCCCTTTTTTAATGATTCCTATAATTCCATTTGCTTTTTTGACTACCGTTGCACATTGAGTGGATGTTTTCAGAGAACTAGCCACAATGACTCTCTTGAGTATTTATAGCTAAATTAGTTCCCATCATATGGTATGTATAATTGGGATTATTTTTTCCAATGTGAAGTACTTTACATTTACCAGCATTGAATTTCATTTGCCATTTTGTTGCCCACTCACTTAATTTGGTGAGATCTTTTCAAAGCTCTTCACAGTCTGCTTTGGTCTTAACCATCTTGAGCAGTTTAGTATCATCTGCAAATTTTGCCACATCCCTGTTTACTCTTTTCTCCAGATCATTTATAAATAGGTTGAATAGGATTGGTCCCAGTAGGGACACTTGGGGGACACCACTAGTTACCTCCCTCCATTCTGAAAACTTACCATTTATTCCGACCCCTTGTTTCCTGTCCTTTAACTAGTTATCAGTCCATGAAAGGACCTTCCCTCTGATCCCATGACAACTTACTTTACTTAAGAGCCTTTGGTGAGAGACCTTGTCAAAGGCTTTCTGGAAATGTAAGTACACTATATCCACTCAATCCCCCTTGTCCACATGTTTGTTGACCCCCTTAAAGAATTCTAGATTAGTAACGCATGATTTCCCTTTACAGAAATCATGTTGACTTTTCCCCAATGAATTATGTTCCTCTATGTTTCTGACAATTTTATTCTTTACTATAGTTTCAACTAACTAACGTGCCCGGTATTGACATTAGACTTACTTGTCTGTAATTGCCAGGATCACCTCTAGAGCCCTTTTTAAATATTGGTATTACATTAGTTATCTTCCAGTCATTAGGTACAAAAGCTGATTTAAATGATAGGTTACAAACCACAGTTAATCATTCCGCAATTTCACATCTGAGTTCTTTCAGAACTCTTGGGTGAATTCCATCTGGTCCCGATGACTTGTTACTGTTAAGTTTATCAATTTGTTCCAAAACCTCCTCTAATGACACCTCAATCTGGGACAATTCCTCAGATTTGTCACCTAAAAAGAATGTCTCAGGTTTGGTAATCTCCCCCAATAGCCTCACCCATGAAGACCAAACCAAAGAATTCATTTCGTATCTCCGCAATGACTTTATCATCTTTGAGAGATCCTTTCGTATCTCGATCGCCCAGGAGCCCTACGGGTTGTTTAGCAGGCTTCCTGCTTCTGATATACTTAAAAAACATTTTGCAATGACTTTTTGAGTTTTTGGCTAGCTGTTCTTCAAACTCCTTTTTTGGCTTTTCTTCTTCTATCTTTACACTTAATTTGACAGAGTTTATGTTCCTTTCTATTTTTCTCACTAGGAAGTCTCCTTTCCACTCCAGGGCCATGCAGCATCAAAGGGAACTGCCAGCTGTTCAAAACAGCTCTTGATTCCCTCTAGGCATTGCGCACCCCTGGCAGGGCAGGGGGCAAGAGACTTCGTGCACTCTCAGACTCTGAATGGCCTGGGGGTGGGGGAGTGCGCCAAGTCTCCTCCCACTGCCAGGCACACGTAGTGCCTAGAGGGAGCTGCCAGTTGTTCAAAACAGCTCACGGTTTTCTCTATAGCTGCCGGGGTTGGGGGCAATCAGGGTCTGTGGGCAGGGGAGCATGGGAAGTGCCCTGGCTCCACCCATTTTGCCCAAAGCCCCACCCCGTCTAGGGCGGCCCAGGGCCACTTCAGAAATTTGTGAAGTGGCCCCACTTCAAAAATTATTGCCCACCCCTGCCCTAGAACTCCAAAGGGGGTTGTGGTTGCCTATATAACAAAGGCACTAGGGGCCACCCAACCTCCAGCATAACAACTCTGACCACCCATTACCAGGAATGAAGAAAATGCAGATTAAGTGGATCCAGGCATTATGGGAGGAGAGCAGTCACAGACTGGGAAATTTCTATTTATACTGAGACTGGACTGTACAAGAATGAAGTGCAGACTGAATCTAAAAGTTACAATGGAAGTCAGTGTTGGCAGGGGGAAAACACATCTCAGAGAATGTGCCTAATTCCTAAGGAATTTAAGAAAGCTACAGTGTGCACTTTCATGGAAAAAATAACTAACAGACTGGCTGGAACAAAATACTTATGTGTTTTGGACATCACCAATGGATTTTGAAAAATACCTGTGGAGAGGTACAGCTACCCCATTTTGCCTATGCCTTTTGACAGAAGTTATTGTCATATTTCCTATGGTTACCTTTCAGTATCTCTGGTACACAGCATATTTTATAGAAAATAGAGGAGACAATGGTACAAAGAATAATGGTGCTACTACTTACCATAAACTAACCTAGTGTGAATACATGGATAGCTGATATGGTTTTGGAAAGTTCACTATGTGAAGTACAGGGCATCCCTGCTATAAGTTGCCTGGTATACATCCATTCCACACTAAAGTCATTGACATTTGTAGGAACTAATGCAGTATAAGTCCTCCTATTCCCCCCACCCTTAAGTAGCGCAAAAAAAAAATTGTGCAAATGTAAGTCAGCCGGGGTAAAAAAGTTCCCAGCTTTAAGTTGTTTTGCTCTAAGTCCAAGTTGTTTGGAACATATTATAGTGAGGATGGCCTGCATTTTACCCAAACACTACATGGAGGATTGACACTTCAGTGATCAATCCACCGGCAGTCAATTGATCATGTCTGCTTAAATGTAATAAATTGACCTCCGAGCGCTCTTCCTTCAACTCCAGTACTCCACCAGGATGAGAAGAGTCGCTGGAGTCAATGGAAGAGCCGACCTGATGACCTTACAGCACAGAACATAACAACCTCATAAGAAAATAAGAATGGCCATACTGGGTCAGACCAAAGGCCCATCTAGCCCAGTATCCTGTCTGCTGACAGTGGCCAATACCTGATGCCCCAGAGGGAGGGATCACAACAGGTAATCCTCACCTAATCCCTCCTCTGTTACCCACCTCCAGAGAAACAGAGGCTAGGGACACCATTCCAAGCCATCCTGGCTAATAGCCATTGATGGACGGAAGATACTGTGCAGTAAGTATGTTTATATCAGCTACACTATTTGCATAGTTAAAGTTGTGTAGGTTAGATTGATGGGACGTAGGGGTAGTATAGACTAGGCTGAAGGAGCTACTGAGCGTGAATCCCAGAAAGGGTGACACAATTGGGACCAAAGGCTTCATTCAACAAGGTTCTTTGTGCTTATACCTAATTTTAAGCATACAAATAGGTCCATTGACTTTAGTGGAACTAGTCACATGCTTAAATTTAGTATATGCTTAATTACCTTGTTGACTCAGCCTCCAAGTAGCTAAATTAGAGTAATCTAGTTTTGGGCAATGTTTTGGTCCCTAATGTCCGCATGTATTACTGAGGCATGCACAGAATGATGTGGGTAATGGATAATAAGAAAATTGCACATTTCTGCTCTGTTCTGACTTGAAAAGCCTGCTTTAGCTCTCTTGTCTGAATGAAGGAACAGCGTGTCAGAGGAATCATAGCTAATACAACATGGCAAGTTAACTGTGCATATCACAACAGATTACTCTGGATGTAACCTATTCAGAGCAGATTGTATTTATAGTACCATTTCATAATCACTTACTACAGGAAGTTTTAAGGTAGTTATTTGTTTCTGAGCCTATATTCTAAAAACTAGCTTTTAATGAGATAGTCCCCAATGGTAAATTTAATTTTGAATTAAACAATGAGGGCAGGGCATGATGATAGTCACATTAAAATGCAACCACTAAATCAATATAATCAATACAGTTGAAGTAAATTCCAAAAGATTTTGCAGTGCTGTGACTAATCCTCATGTCTTTTGAAGCACGTAGATAATTTATCAAGTTAGGTTACTTTCTCTGGACTCACCTGGCAGATGATATTTTCTGAAAGCCAAATTGGTTTTTGACTTAAGAGACCATGCTGCTGTAAAAAAAATATATCAGATATCTTAAACAAGAGGAACCCTGCAGAAATCCCCCAAGGCTCTAATAGACTGTGTTGGTTTTTTTCAAGGTAGTAGATTTTGAACAAATGATAAAAGCTGAACTCACTATTAAAAGTCTTTTTTGTCACACAGATTGTGAACAATATGAAATGCCCTGTGTTTAACTAATCGTTGAAAATATTTCCATTGTATTACTTGGTCTTGTGTACATTATTCATTAACATTTAAATATACTTAAAAGAAAGTCACTTCCAGTGAGGACACACGGTCCGGTAAAGCATCATCTGTTTGTACTCTATGGGAATGGAGTTACAGCTTATATGACCTCTTTAGGCTAAATTCTAGACCTAAGCAATAAGTCAAGGAAATTGGTTTTGTATCAAAGATTTCCCAGAAGTAGGGAGGGGTGACACACAGTATGGAATTCTCTCTATTCATGAGCTTCAGGGGGTAGCTGAGTTAGTCTGTTACAGAAAAAAACAACAAATGGTCTGGTAGCACTTTATAGACTAACAAAACATGTAGATGATATCATGAGCTTGCATGGGCACAGCCCACTTCTTCATCCCACGAAAGCTCATCATACCATCTACATGTTTCGTTAGTCTATAAAGTGCTACCAGACCATTTGTTGTTTTTTTCTATTCATGAATTGCAGTCACTGCACCTTCCCATCCTCTACACCATTTTGGTATTTTGTTGAGAAAGTCTTATGCCAAGGAATTTTGATCAGTTGACCTCCTGGGTTGTCTCAACCTCATACCCTTGCCAATATCTACACTGCTGCAGAGAGAGTTGCTGCACAGGAGGGAGACTATTAAACCCGTCTTTGGCTTTTGCAGAGCCTCCTGATCTGGAAATGTAAATGAGACTATAAACCCTTCAGAAATGAAATTTGATTCTAGCCCTTTCCCATGTGAAGCTTGCAATGAAAACATACACTGAAGGCTGAAAGGGACAATCAGCTGGGATCTAGCTCTGTAGAAGGAGGCATGGTGGAGGGAGGCTGTTTGTGTAAAATAAGTAAAATGGTCACAATCAGCCAACATATCCAGTACATAATTTATTTGGTGAATATTGCTAGTATTTGCTAAACACGGGAGGTGTGAATAAAATCAATCAGAGAACTTCAGAGCTGGTCAAGTAGTGACATTTATTCCTTACATAAATTATTTCATGGAAATTTGGGGTGTTTGCCAAATAATGTGTTCATAGCATATTATTTAACCAAACTAAAATGAGTCCTTTCAACTCAGGGAGAGCAGTAAAAAGTCGCTAGAGACAATGCTGAAGAAGTTTAACTTCCCCAGAGTCAGCGTTAGCAAAGAGAAAATGCTAATGCCCATGCTGAAAAGATAGGAGCCTCCTTCATAGCCTTTCCAATCTTTCTTGCACAATACAACTGTGACAGTTTCACTACGTTTAGCGGGGGTGGATGGGTAGGGTTGCAGCAGAATTGGGGAACCAGAGGTATGAACAGGATTTCCCGCACTTTCTCACCTCTCATGTGAACTTCTGATTTGAATTTATTGTAAAGACTAGATACACTAACAGTATAGCATCATGCAACAGTTCTCTTTTACTAAAAACTGTTGTTATTTTAACCACATTACAATTAAATAATTAGTTATTCTTTATAGTGATCTGGCTTTAGTGGCTTTGTGGTAATTTACTGAACTGAGCCTATCGCCACTGTGATAAACTGTACGCCTCTATTCACCCCGGCATACTGTTGTAATAATCTTGTACAAAGTATGCTTTTTGTGAGATATCATTTGAAAACTCATAATTTTCTGATCATTATTGCCCTGGTAAAATATGTGTTGTAAAGTTGTAAGCTTTCACTGTATGTTATTATTAAAACATGTTCCAAGTTTTGGGAGTGGCCAAATCCTGTTCCTCAAAGACAAAGGACAAGTTGACTCCTCAGCCAGGTGTAAACAAAGTCAGTGGACTGTTACCTGCTAAGTGGCTAGTCATTGGCTTGAAAAGGGGAATGGGTGGTGAACCCAGACCTTAGCAAAGAAGCAGTGTATGGTTCCCCTTCACACAGTCTGTCTGGCACCAAGCTCCCAGCTGGATATGCTTCTCAAAGGAGGAGGACTATAAAAATAAAGGGTAGACACCCCACTTTACCTTGGGGATTATCTGACAGAAGAAGAGTTCCAGTGGCCAACTTTTCTCCTGGCCACTAATGAGTTAGGTGTCAATCGTCTATCTCAAAGAAATCATTTCAGATTTCTACCAGATTTTCCAAAGTGTACCAACTAACCAAATGTTTATGTATATAATTCAAAATAAAGAACTCATAGACTGGGGTTTCCCTAGCAACAACAAAAAATCCTCATAACTTCTACTTATCAGCAAACCTCAACAGCTTCCAGCAAAAAATTTACAAACACAGGCACCCAGACTCAAGGTCAGCTATTCAGATTCCCCTCTCCCTCTTTTCGTTAATCTGTCCTTGTTAGTAACACACTGCAGCTGCAGTTGTTTTTGTTCAGTCTGCCTAAGCCAAGGCCAGATTTTCTGACTCTGAGATGTCCTTGATTCCAGTTTATGGGGGATAAGTGCACAAGATGAATGTGAATTATATCAAATCCAATTCTCTCATAACATCTAAGGCTTCTCACCCTCCCCCACCTTATTTTGTCCATTGATGCAAATCACTCCCAAGAACAAAGGAAGCAGCCATTAAACAGAAGAAAGGGGCCTGTCTAAAGAAGTTTGACTAGTCGAACTGTTGAGAGCATAAGGTGAGAAAAAATGCATTGAATTTAACATAGTTTGCTAAATCAGGCATTAGTTGCATTTATCTTTATTTCTCTTGTAACCCTTTCTGATTATTATGCCTCATTACTTGTGTTCACTTAAAATCTCTTTCTCTCTATAGTTAATAAACTTGTGTTATTGTTTCATCTAATCTGATGTGTTTAAATTGAAGAGTAGGTCCCCTGTAGTAGAGGGGCCTCTGAACTGTTTCAGAAAGATCCTGTGTGCTGCAACCTATCTTTAGAGACTACAACTCCCTTGATGCCTTAGGGTGTAATGCAGCCTGCAGGTGGTGGGCTCCATTTTGCAAAGAGGGCCCAGAGCTCTGTCCATACCAGGAGTTGCTGCTAGGTAGCCAGCAGCTGCTGCTGAAAGCCTGCTGGGGCTTTGATCGAGCAGTGCACTTCAGAGATGGGTGACACATTCCCTGGATCCAGGGAAGAGACTATTGCTGCAGAGAAAGAACTGTGAGCAACCCCCACCTTGTTTGGGAAAGTACTTGCAAGGGAAGGTGTACTGCAGTCTGAGGCGTGACAGAGTGATCGTCCCATTGAACCAGGACCCAGAGCTGCTGACATTGGGTGAGGCCAGCGCCAGTCTTCAGAGGGGCTGTTCAACTTGTTGCCTTGGGCTGGGCTGATACACAGAACCTGAAGAGTGTTGTCTCTGGCTGCAGATCTGCAAGCGGGCCCCGGCAAAGAAGTGTCTGGGACTCTGCACTCCAGAGGCGCATATGTCGTAGGTTGGGGTAAATGGTGGCGGTGTAAATGCTAGTTAGACAAGTTTCATTTATTACTGTACCCTAAATGTGTTAATTGATTTTATTCCTGTGGATTTAAACTAGTAGTGACATTTAATCTCAATCTCATATACCCAGGTTTTTAAAACATTGTTAAGAAAATGTGCGTTTAACTCTAATTAAAGTACATTGGGTGTATATAATTTATAATTGGTATTTTGACTTAGATCACAGATTATTATTATTTCTATTAGAATAGGTTTATTCCTGGAGGTTCCCAAGTCAGGCCACTAAGTGTGTACAGGGGCCAGTCAGGTGGAGGTATTGCTGATTTTAAGCTCCTTTAGAAGTAAAGAAACTGTCGCAGAGGGGTGGATAGAGGATTCCCACCTATCTAACATTACCACTGGGATATTCTCCTTTAATGTCAACTACATCAGGTGCCCAGGCACACAGCTGATTGTTGCCAGCACCCAAGTAACCCACAGAGGAAAGGGGAGGAGTTACATAAATGTTTGGGAAACTCCATTTGGGTCATCAAGATTTGTGCATATCATTTCTATTAACAACATGAAGGATTGTTTATGAGTTTGTATTGTCCAGGAGTGGGCTGGGTAGTACAACATGTACTTCTCTAGGGAAACTCTGAGACTGGGAGTGTATTGGGGTTACCCTGCAGTGTAATTCAGGCTGGAGGCTGCAGTGACACATAGACATGGCTGGGAATGACTTACATGCTGGAGGCTGGCTGTGAGCAGTCCAGGAGAGGAGGCAACAAGAGCGGAACAGTGTAAAAGGTACCCCAGATTAAAGGACAGGAGTGGACAAGTCTGAACTGTTCCCTCGCTATGTCACAACCATTCAATCCCTTTAGACACAAAACAAAACTCCTCCCACATGCCCTGACCACTTCCATTAGGATCAGTTCGAAGAATTGCCATTGAATTCAGTGCTCTTCCTAAATCAGTCCAGATAAAACACTCCCCCTTTCATCAGCCCTTCTGTCTCTGTGTCTCTCTCCCAGTAAAGACTTTAGTTTCCACAGTGATTCCTCAGTAGTTCGAATCAAAAACTTTCAGAAACCAGCCAAAGTGGCAGCCGCAGACACAGATGCCATTCCTGGAAAAATACTTCAGATTCTGGCAGCTTTGCAACAGACTAGAAATCCCTCTGTGTGGTTACTGTTGTTCTTGGCTTCATGTTGCCAGAGAAGGTAAAAAAGAAGGGACAGGAAAGGAAGCAGCTTCCAGACAGCTAGCAAGAGCCACAAGCTGTATTGATTGGGTTGCACCGAGATCTCCTTTTAGCTGTCAGTACTAATCTCAGGTTCCCTTATAGGGCCCAGTTCTGATTTTCTTCTCTCACTCATAAGAGTAAGGGATGTGGAAGTGAGCCCAAGCTTTCTGGAGATTTTCATTGCAAAGACAGCTTCAAAGTGCAGCCCAACTGCTAGAAATGTAGGTCTGACATGGTGATTTTGTGCTGTGCATGGGCGAGTCTACCCAGGGCTGATTTTAGGGCATTTAGTTCATGAGCAGAGATCTTGAAATTGTCAGTGGGGGAGCCCAAGGAATCATCCTAATGATTCACTCCACAATTCTAAGGACTGTTTTGTGTAAGATAGTTGTCATAACATTCATTCCTTACATGAATGAATGTCTTAGTGATCCAAGATCATTGATAATTTTCAAATCTAGGCCTAATTCATCCCCTATCACATAATACAAGGTATAATTGTAAGCTTTTTGAGACAGGGACTTTATCTGCCCCTTTTCTATTACCTAGCTCAGGGGAGACCCATTTCTGATCAAGAATCTGAGTGCTAGACACATTAAATCATGGCTGGGGAACCATTTTTTGAGTTGGGGGCCACTGACCCACAGAAAAATCAGTCAGGGGGCCATACATAAGTGAGAAGCAAAATAAAAAAACCCTTACTGATGGGATCCCCGACTAAAAAGGAGAAAGTTTCAGGGGGTAGGTATGTTAGTCTGTAACTGGAAAAGCTTAAAAAGCAACAAATAGTCTTGCAGCATCTTAGGCTACGTCTAAACTACGATTTTTTTTCGAAAGAGGATATGCAAATTACATGGGAATTTGCATATCTTCTTCTTATCGCCTTTTTCAAAAGCGGGTCTTTCAAAAGTGAAAGTAGTCTGGGTGTGGTTTTTGTGAAAAAGGTTTTTTTTCCCAAAAAACCCATGTCCAGACTACTTTCACTTTCAAAAGACCCGCTTTTGAAAAAGCGATCAGCAGAAATCGGAATTTGCATATCCTCTTTCGAACCCCGTAGTTTCTATGTACCCTTAGAGACTAACAAAAAATGTAGATGGTATCTGGAGAAAGGGGTAAGCAGTGAGGTGGTAAAGTTTGCGGATGATACCAAACTGTTTAGGATAGTCAAGACAGAAGCAGACTGTAAGGGACTCCAAGAAGATCTCACCAAACTGAGTGATTGGGAAACAAAATGGCAAATGAAATTTAATGTGGATAAGTGTAAAGTAATGCACATCGGGAAAAATAACCCCAACTATACGTACAGTATGATGGGGGCTAATTTGGCTACGACAAATCAGGAAAGAGATCTTGGAGTTATCGTGGACAGTTCTCTGAAAACTTCCACACAGTGTGCAGCGGCGGTCAAAAAGGCAAATAGGATGCTAGGAATTATTAAGAAAGGGATAGAAAATAAGACCCAGAATATCTTACTGCCCCTGTATAAAACTATGGTACGCCCACATCTTGAATACTGTGTACAGATGTGGTCTCCTCACCTCAAAAAAGATATTTTGGCCTTGGAAAGGGTTCAGAAAAGGGCAACTAAAATGATTAGGGGTTTGGAACGGGTCCCATATGAGGAGAGGTTAAGCGACTGGGACTTTTCAGTTTAGAAAAGAGGAGACTGAGGGGATATGATAGAGGTGTATAAAATCATGAGTGGTGTGGAGAGGGCCGATAAAGAAAAGTTATTTATTAGTTCCCTAAATAGAAGAACTAGAGGACACCAAATGAAATTAATGGGTAGCAGGTTTAAAACTAATAAAAGAAAGTTCTTCTTCACACAGCGTGTAGTCAGCATGTGGAACTCCTTGCCAGAGGAGGCTGTGAAGGCTAGGAATATAACAGAGTTTAAAGAGAAGCTAGATAATTTCATGGAGGTTAGGTCCATAAAAGGCTATTAGCCAGGGGATAAAATGGTGTCCTTGGCCTCTGTTTGTCAGAGGCTGGAGAGGGATGGCAGGAGACAAATCGCTTGATCATTGTCTTCGGGGCCACCCCCTCTGGGGCACCTGGTGCTGGCCACTGTCGGCAGACAGGATACTGGGCTAGATGGACCTTTGGTCTGACCCGGTACGGCCGTTCTTATGTTCTTATGTTATGTTCTTATCATGAGCTTTCATGGGCACAACCCACTTCGTCAAATGAAACTTCAGATGAGGACATGCAGAATTCTTAGCCAATCAGTACAAGTTATCACACCTCACCACCTATCTGGCTACTGTCAGGTTGTAGTTTGTTGTACGCATAATAACCATTCAACTCTAAAAGCCAAAATTGAATATTCCTTCCAACATCACAGTCTTTTAAAAGTTGTATTTTAGTTTCCCACGGTGACTGCTAATGTCTTGGTCACCCCTAAAATGTTCAGTAGCATTTGTTTCCATTGCACATTTAGCATCCAATTTTAAATAAATGGTAACAGTCCTATTGACTTCACTTGGAGGAGGAATAGGTGCTGGGAGGAATACATTTGCCACGTCATGAATCTGTAGTAAGATTATTCTTGTATAAGGAGGCAAATACTGATGCTTTTAATCATCAGTTTGATCTCACCAGGTGTAGCCAACCTGACATATTAATACATAACATCAGCTAACTAGTACCAGAGACATTCACTGAAGCTTCCACTATGTTTCTTTTAGAGACGGCAGGATAAGGAAATAGGTGAGAAAACGTATGGAGACTTTTGGACATGTGTAGAAATGATTTGCTGCAAGAGAAAAATGACATGGTAGGTAGAGAACACTTGCGAATTGGACACTCACTGCTAAAAAAACCCTCCAAAACCCAGAAATCAGAGGGAATATAATTATGTATCCTGAATAATGAGTCCCACCCAAATTCAGAGACCCCCTATTGATGGGCAAAAGAATGCATACAATCTGCATTGCTTTGTCCGTTGACATCTTTTGTTGGCAACATATCTTTATGTTTCTAAAGGAAATGAAAATGAGCTTTACAGAGCTTCTGTTTTTAGATTGAGACCCTAATACATACTTCTTTCTTGTTGTTTATTTCCATAATAATTAAGAGGTCTTAGTGCGCAGTAACCAAAGGCAATGACACCATTTTATTTATTTAAAAGTCAGACCATGCTTTGCACAGGAAATGAGCAAGTACTTTGCAATGTTATAAGGCCACGGCAATGTGCAAGCACGCTGTGGGAGCAAAATCCAACTTGGACTTAAGGCAGAAGTGGAATAGCTCTTATAGGGCCTCCACCTCATTTTCATGCACTATGAGAGGTAATCGATGAAAAAGCCTAGTTCCTAAGACATCTCTGAATGCCATTGGGAAAATGGGTAGGCCATTTTATTGTTGCTGGCCAGATTTAAAACTCCCCTACAAAAACAAAACTGATGAACTGATGTAGTTTTGGGACTCTGAAACCTGCAAACGGCTTGTAAGAAAATAAGAGGGGAATTTTCCTCCTGGACAGAGAAGTGAGTAAGCGATTTGGGCTGGAAAGGGTGGGTCAGCCATAACCTTACCATATGGCGGATACTGCTGGCTTTTATTTTGTCAAAATGTACTATATTATTTTAATATATTTTAAATTGGCAGATCCATAAGGCATTCTGTAGCGTGGAAATTACTTATACTGTCATACCACATATTCATTTGTCATGGCACAAAGCTCTTCTTTCAGTCATCTGGGCACTGCAAGAAGACAAATAAGACCATCAGAATGGCCATACTGGGTCAATGATCCATCTAGGCCAATATCCTGTTTTCCAATAGTGGCTGCCAGATGTTTCATTGGTATATAGGGCACTCTATCGAGTGTCATCCAGTCCTAGCTTCTAATGTTAGAGGTGTAGGGACACAAAGGGCTTTGTCTACACTGTGAGTTTTTGTGGCAGAAAATATGCTAATGCGGGACTCATTAGCATACGTCACCATATCATTAGCATATTTTCTGCCTCTCTGGGAGAGGCATAAGGATCTTGCGCAAAACAGGGGTTTTGTGCAAAATGGAAGTGGCTACACTGCTTCTTTTTGCGCAAAAATCCCTTGCACAAAAAGAAGCAGAAAATATGCTAATGATATCGCAACTTATGCTAATGAGTCCCTCATTAGCATATTTTCTGCGGCAAAAACTCGCAGTGTAGACAAAGCCCAAGAATACAAGGTTACATTCCTGACTAGCTTGGCTAGTAATCCTTGATGGACCTGTCCTTTGTGAACATATCTAATTCTTTTTACTAACCTAGTTATCCTGTGAGCCTTCACACCATCCTTGGTAATGAGTTCCCCAGGTGACTGTGTTTTGTGAAATATTTCCCTGTTTGTTTAAACCTACTGCCCATTAATTTCATGGGGTAACCCTCTGGTTTTTGTATTATGTGAATAGCACTTTTCTTATTCACTTTTCTCCACATCATTCATGATTTTATAGTCTTCCTTCATCTCTTCCCTCCATCGTCTCTTTTCCAATCTGAACAATCCCAGTCTTTTTTTAATTCCTGTACATATGGAAGCTGTTCCATACCACTAAGCATTTTTGTTGCCCTCCTCTGTACTTTTTCCAATTTAAATATATCTTTTTCGAGATGGGGTAACTACAATTGCATGCAGTATTCAAAGTGCAGGCATAACATGGATTTATATAGAGGCATTGTGCTGTTTTTTCTTATTATCTATGCTTTTCCTAACGGTTCCTTACATTCTGTTAGCTTTTCTGACTGCCACATTAAGCAGATGTTTTCAGAGAGCTAGCCACAATGATTCCAAGATCTCATTCTTGAGGGATAACAGCTAACTTAGACCCCAGTACTTTGTACAAATAGTTTGGATTATGTTTTCCAATGTGCATTACATTTTATTTATCTCACTGAATTTCATCTTTCTACTCAGTCACCCAGTTATGTGAGATCCCTTTGTAGCTCTTCACAGGCTGCTTTGGAACTAATTATCTTGAATAAGTTATTGTAGCTTGCTACATTTACAACTGCACTGTTTAGCTCTTTTTCCAGCTCATTTATGAATATGTTTAAAAGAAATGACCCCAGTACAGATCCTACTATTAGACTCTCTCCACTGTCAAAACTGACCATTTTCTCTGCCCTTGTTTCCTATCTTTTGCCAAGTTACTGATTCATGAGTAGACCTTCCCTCTTATCTTATGAGTGCTTACTTTGCTTACTAACCTTTGATGAGAGATGTTGTCAAATAGCTCTCTGAAAGTCCAAGTGCACTCTATTCACTGCATCACAGTTGTCCATATGTTTATTGATACCCTCAAGAATTCTGACTGATTTCCCTTGACAAAGCCATGTTACTTTTCCTAAGCATAGCACGTTCATCTGTGTGTCCAATAATTCCTATAGTTTGCCTGGTACTGAAGTAGGACTTACTAGTCTGTAATTGCCAAAATTGCCTTTGGAATCACATTAGCTATCTGCCAGTCAGCTGGTACAGAAGATGATTTAAGCAATAGATTAAATGCCACAATTAGTAGTTGTGCAATTTCACATTTGAGTTCCTTCAGAACTCTCAGGTGAATAGAGTCTTGTCCTGATGACTTATACTGTTTAATTTATCAATTTATTCCAAAACATTCTCTACTGACTCTTCAGTTCCTCAGATCTGTCACTTAAATAATGGCTCAGATGTGAGGAAATCTCCCTCACAATCTCTGCAGTGAAGGCTGAATGACTGTACAACAGACTTGTATTCCTTGAGTGATCCTTTAGTACAGCTATTGTTGAATGGCCTCACTGATTGCGTGGGTGCTTATGTTCATAGAAATATTTGATGTTACTTTTCCTAGGGGCTCTTCAAATTTTTTTTGCCTGCCTATTTATATTTTTACACTTGAGTTGCCAGAACTTCTGCTGCTTTCTATTTGTCATGGTAGGATTTGATATCCAGTTTTTAAAAGATGCCTTTTTGTCTCTAACTGCCTCTTTCACTCAATTGGTTAGTCACTGTAGCATTTTGATCCTTTTACAGTTTCTTTTTATTTGGAGTATATATTTATTTTGAACCTCTATCATGGTGTTTTTAAAAAGTTTCCATGCAGCTTGCAGGCATTTCACTCTTGTGACTGTTCCCTTTAATTTTCATTTAACAAACCTCCTTATTTTTGAATAATTCCTCCTTTTTTAAATAAAATGCTGCTGTTTTGGGTTTCTTTGGTATATCCCCCTTACAAGGAGATTAAATTCAATTGCATAATGGGTGCTATTACCATGCTGTTCAGATTTATTAACTTCTTAAACAGATTCTTCGCTCCACATAGAATTAAATCAAGAAATGTCTTGGCCTTTGTGGGTTCCAGAAGCAGCTGCTCTTAGAACCAGTCATTCATGGTATCTAGACATTTTATTTCTACTTCCCATATTGACTGATAGTTCCAGTCAATATGGGGATGCCTTAAATACCCATTATTATTGGGTTTTGTGTTTTTGTGCCCTCTCTAGTTTCCCTGAGCATTTCACTATCATTGTCACAATCCTGGTCAGTAGTATATTCCTTTGGCTGTGAAGCATGGAATTTCTAGCCATGGAGATTTTGTGGTACTGCTTGATTCATTTAAGATTTTTACTATGTTTCACCCTATGCTTGCTTTCACGATGGCTGTGTCTAGACTGGCAAGTTTTTCCGCAAAATCAGCCGCTTTTGCAGAAAAACTTGCCAGCTATCTACACTGGCGCAATTTCGCAAAGCACTGACTTCCTACTGTAAGAAATCAGTGCTTTTGCGGAAATACTATGCTGCTCCCGTTCGGGCAAAAGTCCCTTTGCGCAAAACTTTGCACAAAGGGCCAGTGTAGACAGCTGAGATTTGTTTTCCACAAAAAGCCCCGATGGCGAAAATGGCGATCGGGCTTTTTATGAAAGCGCATCTAGATTGGCACGGACGCTTTTCCGCAAAAAGTGCTTTTGCGGAAAAGCGTCCGTGCCAATCTAGATGCTCTTTTCCACAAATGCTTTTAACGGAAAACTTTTCCGTTAAAAGCTTTTGCGGAAAATCATGCCAGTCTAGACACAGCCATATAGTGCCACTCTCCCACCAACATGACCTACTCTGTCAGTCCTATGTATTTTGTAACCTGCTATTATCGGATCCCCTTGACTCCTTTTTCCTCCAAGTTTCTATGAATAGTCTCATTTAAGACCAGCCACTGTAGCTAATCCATCTTAGTATTTAGACTTGTTGCATGTGTATACAAGAGCTTTGGAAAATTGTATATGTGCCTCAAAAGCATGCTAAGGATCTTCCTTAAATCATTTTGGACCAGCCCGAGTGCCTTTACTTATTGTTTGCTAAAAACTTAGGTGAATGCCCATTGAAGTCAAGGAACTTGCAATTTGGGTCTTTGATTAAAACAAGAGTCAAGATGCCTTACAAGAGCTTCAGAACACCTTGATGGAAGCGACCCCCCCCAGGGGCCAACTCTAACCGCAGCAACATCTATCTGACTCCTAATTCAGTCATTGTTAGCTATGCATGCTCATTTGTTGTCAGAACTGGCTCCTACGTTTTTAAAGACCAAAGCAGAGTGCATTCTAGACTTTCAGTACAGATTATGGATTCCTCCCCATACTTCCCAGCTCCCCCACATTGTGGCCCAATCAACCTCAAAATCGCCCAGACTAAGCATAATATAAGAGAGTAGGTAAAGGGAGACAAAGAAAAGGAAAAATAAAATCAAAAGGGGGTAGGAGGGAAGTATCAGTATTTATTATGTCATTTCTACAGTAAGTAAAAAGGAAACTTCTGAGCACTAGCAGATAGAACAGATGTGAGTGTTCAAATATTTATATATTACATCATTCATACCATCTTGAGTATAAGCTATAAACTGTCTCCAGATGCCTTTTCTTCTCTAGTCTAAGTGCTCTGCATTCCTCTCCTTTCTGAATTCCAGGCAATTTCTTTAATATAAACCAGATAATGCCTCTTGTTCGATTAGATTAGATTAGATTAGATAAAATGGATAGGAATGTATGGGTATTTTTTATTTTAATTTCCATCCTTTATTCCATCCAAAATGGTACATTTTCATTCCATATATTGGACAAAAGTAATACTTGTGCATACGTGGGATGTAAATGAATGTAAAGTCTATTTTCTGTACAATGAATAAGTAGCTAATTAACAAAACAGTGACATGCAGTGAACTGTTACATTGCCAGTTCAGGCAAGGTACATTATGTAGTGACAAGTCGATAGCACACAGGAGTGCAAATCTCTGAAGAAGATATATTCTCCCTTCCCTCCCAAAAGCCTATGATATATCAGAATGCTGGGCCTAATCCAAAAGCCCAAACTCATATGGTGAGGAGACAGATGACGAGAATAGATACAATGGCCTGTTTCCACTGCAATAAATGGCAAAATTCCTACAGACTTCAGTGGCCTTTTTGATAATTAGGGATGCTGAGCTTCTCCTGGAAGAAGCTGAAAACTTGTTGATTTCAATCTGATTTGAGGGTGCTCAACATCTCCGATGAGCCAGTCAGTGATGCACAGGGTCAAGACCTCACAAAATGGGTCAGTACCTATACTAACTCTCCTGAACGTTAAAAAATGGCTCAGGGCCAAACAATAAGATCCTTCAGCTTTTTTTTTTTTTTTTTTTTTTTACTTCTTATCAGTTCCCACTAAGACAAATTCCCATGGAAGTCAGGGAGTTAAAAAAAAAGAAGGAGAGAGTAAGGCTCTCTGGATTTGGCACTGAAGGGAAAAGATAAAATTTTAAAGTATGCTGTAGAACAAGGTTTACAAAAATTAATAGAGTCTCCTTACTGCAGTTAATGTAGCAAAGAATCCCTGAAGGATATATTGATAATGGCAGTTTTGACCATGACCAGTCATAAATCCATGCTATTTTGGTTTGCTCATTATCCAGTTCATGCTCCATCTTTGTGTGACCTGTGAAAGACATCTAGCCTCACAACTGTCTCTTCTCTGAATCTTGATCAGAATGTCTCATCAAATATTTCTTTAATTAAGTCTTTTGGCTGCTGGATATACTGGAACAATCCACATTTTTTTTCTATTTTTGATCTTTTTCAGTTGTTGAATTTATTCAAGATGAAAGCCAGATGTTATATTAATAAAGAGAATTGCCTTTCCTAAAGGGAACCATTCATCAGCAAAAAGCAGATGTAGGTTTGCTGAGAATTACTTAAATTCCTCCTTTATTCTTTTGAGCCGGAAATCCAAGATGATGTATTTGAAAGTAATAGTATTGTGACTGCAGAATAATACCTATTTACTATGATCTCTTTAAAAGCTGGTAATAGGGATTTAGAGTTTATGTACTGAAGTTTACAAAGTTTAAATTTGGAAGGGGGAACGTAGTGACACAATATATTTGAATAAGTAGAGCTTGGATAATTTAAACATGCTATTATCAAGGGGAGAGGTGTTTGTTTTTTAAAATTCAAACATAAACATAGATGATTACTTTCAACTAGCTGGAAGTTTTATGTTCCACAGCTATTCATTTATTTGCCTTTGGAGGTGATTCACTTAACACCAGCTCTACATGTAGCCAGTGGCAGAACCTTAAATCAACATTCTGTCCCACCCGCTGCTATCATATGTGCACTGCTCCCTGCCCTTATTCCCACCTTTTCATGTGCCTAAATATACAAACCTTATGTAGACCTCCATTTTAGAACATTTTGGCCAGAATGCCCCAGTAGCTTACACACTCAGATTGCCCCCTTTGCAAATAACCTGCTCATGAATGAATGAACTTGTAATATGTATACACAGAGTCCTGCGTGGATACAAAAATGTGGATCTGCATCTGATTCACATTCGCCTGTCTCAAACTCATCACCTGATCTGCAATCTGCACTTCGGATTTTAGCTGCATCTGCACAACAAACATTCTGGCAGGGAGAAGGCAGGGAGCACAAATGAGGAGTAGGGAGCAGAGTGATACAGGGAAGAGGCAGGCAGCATGAAAGCAGGGACTGCGGGTAAGGGGCAGCAGGGACCAAGGGCCAGGGCTCCGCAGGGCTTGTGATGGGAGGGGGCCAGCACACAGCTCCTCCTGCAGAGAGATTTAAGAGAAAGCTTCTTGTGTCCTTTCCCTGCTGGCAATGCAGGAGCCTGCCCTGGCGACCCTTCTCCCGCTTGGCGGCCGGGCGGAGGGCAGGGGAGAGCCCTGTGCAGGTGTCCACTCTACTAGCCCTGGATATGAAGCAGATATCTGCAGATATGCAGGGTTCTATTTATACAAATAAATAAGAGGTACATCACCCATGCATAATACTGTCTGACCACAAAATCATCAATTCATGAACAGGTTTTAGAGACCTTGTTAAAAGGTTCATACAGTTATTCTCTTAAACATAGCATTTTACCAGCTATACGATTACATGTCTCCATTATGCCTTCCATGTTGTATTTTAAAGATTAACATTATCAGTTGCAATATAAAGCCCAGTCCTAGCATCACTATTTTGCAAAATACGTTCTAGTTGAATGAGCTAATTAACTTTTAAAAATAAGACCTCACCAATGGCATTATAAAGCAAGCTAGTGGAGCTTAATGAGCACAGAGCCATCACATTTACAAGTTAATGGAGTGTAAATTATTCATGGACATCTTATAAATAAGTGTAATAGGATATTTTCAGCACTACTGTGGCCTTAAAATAACCAAATTTTACTTCTGAAAAGTAACGTTAGCATTGTGGGTGGGGTCCCCTGCTGGTTGTGCCGCAGGGGTTGCCAGATCAAATTTGCTCAGTTTGCATCTACAAGAAAGCTCTCTAAACACCTGCCCTTCTCTCCTCCTTGTCCATGCCTCTGCGCAGGTCCCAGATGGGGTGGGAGGGTGCAGACCGGCTGGTCTCCTATTGTCATATAACAAGACTGAAGGAGAATGCAGTAGAAGATTTTCATTTGTGCTGCTTCCCTCCGCTGCAGAACCTACCTTCCCGAACCTTAGGGGAAAGTTCGGGGGCAGCCAGATGCAAGTAATATTGGGGAAGCACAGCTTCTGCCAGTAGCCATGCCATCTTAGGTCTACTGTAGTGTTAGGACAATATGGCTCCATGAGACATGGGGACAAGAAGGATCACTGTGGGCACATGGATACCAGAAGCTAAACACCTCTTTGCCCACTGTAGGGAGATAGTACACCCCCTTCCGAAAATTTCATTAAAAAACCTTCATGAAATGAAATGATGAGTCACATCTTAGCTTCATCAGTGTGCTCTTCTCGGCAGTGTCCCAGCAGGTAATTTTACTTGGCTAAAAAGGACCTTTGACAACCAAGCTTTGAATGCATTCTCTGGACCCAGACAAGCAAGTGCTCTCTTTTCTCTCTGGAAATGATTGTGATTTGTTAGGGAACAGCTGCCCAAAGCCTACAAACCTTAGTCTGGAAAACATGTAGGCCCAGGATAGCTGATTGTTGTGGTTGCACCTAAAATGAGGGATGTTAGAGATCAGGTAAATGAATAGTTAAGGCACATGAATTCTTATTGGTTACTCAACTATTTTATAGTCCCCGGTGGTGGGGCTGGCAGCCAGTGCAATCCGGCCTCACTCCTGGGGAGCCGTCTGTCACCCCACACTGCTGCTTTTGTATCAGGTGTCAGCAGCCCTCCTGTCCGGGAGGGCGAGGGAGTCCGAGCACGCCAGAGACAGAACCTGCTGGGGAATAGAGGCTGCTGGGAAGCAGACTCTGCCCACAGTGGGATGCAGAGCAGCCTCTGTCCATGGGGAGCATGGACCCCCCTGTGGACAAGGGCTGCTTCCACAAAGTAGTCTCTGCCTGCAGCCAGCCCAGGCTCACCACGGACAGAGGCTGATCCATGGGATGCAGAGCAGCTGCTGTCCATGGCAAGCCTGGGTCCGCTGTGGGCAGAGGCTGCTTTTCAGCAGCCTCCCCTGTTCCTCCCACTGCCCCCGCTGCTGCCTCTGATAGAGGCAGCACCATAGAGCCGGTGCTGGGGGGAACTGGCTGATACAGAGGCAGCAAGGTGGGGGGAAATGCAAATAGTCAACACAATTAACCAATAAGCCTAAGTGTATGGTTAATCATATATTTGACTACTTGTTTACATCCCTAACTAAAACATGTCCCAAAAATTGAGGAATTAAGTTGGCAGATAACAAAAACACTCTTCCACTGACTCTTGCATCACTTTTAAAACCAAACTCAAACCAACCCTTTGGATAGGGTTTATTTGGCCAATGCAGTTTCTGGCATGCAATGGATTTAGAAGACCAAGTGCTCAACATACCATGAAGTAATATGAATTTTCCATTTTAGCCAGAAACAGAATGGTGGAAATCTCACAAGAAGATTTATGCTGGTGAGTTTTCCATAGTGATTTTGCATACTAAAGAGTGTTTGATAGTTTAGATCAGCTTTGGATGCTTATTGCAACCAAAACTTAACTTTCTGAGGTTTGCCTACCTGTGTGCTTTAAAGCAGATACTACTGTTTCTTATGAATAATACCTGTTTTGAATTTAGCCCTCTTGTGATTGATGAAGGAATAACTAAACTTTTTAAAGAAAGGCATAATGAATATTTGAACACTATATAGTGTATTATCAGTAATGCCAAGTCCGGCAATTTTACCCAAAATAGCTGCCACCATTTATTGCTGTCAGCAGGACTGGAGTTAGAGACTGCACTTAGCCTTGACATGTGCCTTTTATCCCTTGCAGCTGACTGTGAGGCTGTTCCCAATAAAAAAAAGTTGCTACCTCCCAGAGTTTCCAAAGGGGGCCAAAGCCAAGCTGTTTTCAGGGATGATGACGGTCCCTTAGTGATCATGTGAGAGCCAAGCAGGAGGGGCAGAGAATTAAGTTGTGGTACTACCAGGAAGATGTGTTTGTTGGGAAATGAGAATGGAAACTCTGGCTATATAAGGAGAATATAGAATAAGAATATAAGGAGCAGGAGGTAGCCTGAGGGATGCGAGGGAGAGAGCTAGGAAATGCAAGGAGCAGGAGTCAAACCGACAGGGTGCTGAGGAAATGTGTGGAGGAGACTGAGGTATGCAGGGAAAGGTGGATTGGCAGAAAGGAAGAATGTGATGGATAGGAGGAGATGGATGAGAGAGAAGGAAGAAAATATTAATGGAGAATAAAAGTGGGACAGTTGCCTGTGTCGTCTAGTTCATAGAGGGATAGAATGGCACCTCCCTGTACCTAGGGGGATACGTAAAGTGGAATCCTCTCCAAATAACCAACAAAGAGATCTGCATTCTATGTGTTTATTTGATGTTGAATTTGGAACCTGAAATAATGACACACTAATTTAGGATTCTCAGCTTCCCCTTCAATGTATTTTTTTTTAAATGGAAGACAGGAGAAAAACATAGTCTAGAATTTAATTTAATTTTAATTTTTTATAATCCAATCTCATAATTTTGGGAGTTCTGAAATGAGTTTTGGTCAGTACTAATACTTTATATGTTTAAAGGTATTATTCATGCTAGAATTCATGAAATGTTTTGGATTTGCAAACAGTTTTGTGGATATCCAGAAGTGGTCTGGATAATTATAAACAACAAATTATATGCCCATATTCATCATAATGAGTGACTTAGTAATCAACCAGCTTTGCCTATCATTAGCCTTTTTTGAGGAAAAAATGCACACAAAACTCTGATTTACTTTATATATGTTACATAAGCCTGCAAGACACAGCTCTACATTAAAGCAGCAAAGTAAATGTACAATAAAATTTACCTTGGGAATGCTTGTGTGTTAAATAATTTATATTTCATCAAATTTGCATGTGTGATCCACGCTTTGGTAAAGTTCATGATTGTATGTTTGTTTTTTTACTAATGATATTGTAAGTATTTCCTCCACTTTTTGTTATTTCTGCTACCAATCTTAGATCATTACACAAACATCAGATTTTTCTTGAAATGCTGCATATCCATGGGGAAAAACCCCCTTTCAATTCCTCCAACTATATGTGATTTGATTTCGCTGCATTTGTGGTCATAGCAAAATGTCTTCATACTTTGGAAGTAACTATGTGGTCCTCCCAGTTGCTGTTTGGTTGAAAAAAATCAATACCACTAGGACTGCTACACAGAGTAAAGGGGGCAACTGTTTTTAAGGACAGGAGCCACAGGGAATATTGCTTTTTCAGTTGAAAATGAGACTTAGCAACATTTATTTATTTTCTGACAACATGGAAAAAATTAACTGCACATTATAAAACATGTACCTGTTATTCACTTGTTATCCAGAGAAGCTTTTAAATGTAAATTTAAATGAACAGCGATTCATTAGCTGTATTAGCTCTAAACTGAAAATTAATACAGGTAGTTCTTCTGTCTAACAGCATGTAAAGCCAATATGTCTTGGATTTTGTTTCCAGCAGAATGGGTTCAGTACATTAGATCTTCCCTAGAGCAAGCCCACGACTGTGGAATGAACTCCCACAAGAACTAAGCACTATCACAAACATTGTCACCATTCTGCTAAGTGCAAGGCAGATTTCTTTGCTCTAGCACCATGTATAGATGAAATAAACAAATCCAGAACAAAGCATGCTGCTTTGCATGCTTTCCCTGCTGAGAGTATGAGAGTACAATGCTTAATGCAATGGTTGAAGTCACTGACATAGAACAGATATGACTGTGGTATAAGCCTATAGAAAAGAATTCTGGCCATAGAGTCTATATTCATGCCTTACAATTTATGAATCTTTCATTTACATTATGCTGCTTTGGTTTTTTTTCCTCCTAGTAGTGGATATGCATTTCAGAAAACATATGGAATAGAAACCCTGATTTCAGAACACATAGACACTCATGTCTAAGTCATTCATGTGCTTAAGAGTTTATGGGATTGAGTCCATGGTATTAAAGTGCTTAGTTATCTCAGGGAGGTGGAAAAAGTGACTATAGAGGGGAAGCCTTATGTTGATGAGCCCAGTCACTGTCCCTGTATTTTTAAGGCCTTGGTTACCCTTGGTGATTTTTGAACTGATTCATATAAATCAGTGTAAATACCTGCATTGCCATGAATATTCTGCTTATTATTAAGAGTAGCTTGTTTTGGTTTAAATACAATTGACTGGGAATCTGTGTACAGCAAGTCAAAACAATCCACTCAGGCTAAATGTCTCGGCGGGGTCTCTGTGTTAGTCTGTAACTGAAAAAAAACTTAAAAAACAACAAACAGCCCTGCAGCACCTTAGCGACTAACAAAACATGTAGATGGTATCATGGGCTTTCGTGGGCACAACCCAGTTCTTTCATCTGAAGAACTGGGTTGTGCCCATGATACCGTCTACATGTTTTGTTAGTCTCTAAGGGGCTGCAGGGCTCTTTGTTGTTTAAGTTCGCTCAGACTAAGAGTGTCAACACTGGAGTTTCCACACCAATTTAACTGAAATCAGTTTAAAAATCATTGAATAGCCACTCTGCATCCAGAACTTTACTCAGTACCTCACTGTATGTAGTTCATTGATCCATACAGAGGTATAGGGACTTTAGAAAACACATAGTTGAACTGTCTCATATGAACAATGCTTTAGTCACCAACAGATTTATATGGAAAAGCAGCTACACAGTACATTTTCCTCGTCTCATTGTACATTGTTACTAGCTTTATGTTTGGCCACAGCTGAAATGGTCACTCTGTATCCCAGTGATGTATTTATTCCCCTTTTCCAGTATCACAAAGTAATCAAGAAACAAAAGATCCCATTCATGGCTCCTTCATGGTTTGTTTTTGCAGAAGCCCCCTACCAGAGTGCACTGCTACAGAAAGTCATTCCAAACTGACATCTCCTTTCCAAAAAGGTTTCCTGGAAATTGATCAACTTTATGCATCCTAGACTACACCATTTCAACACATCCCAATGGTGTGCTTTGCTACCAGCATCAAAGAATGTTGAGTCCTCTGCTTTTAAGAGGGCAGTTGTGACACCATCATCATGAGTAGACTATGTTGTCAAAGTAATGCCACACTTTTTCAAAGGCCCCTGAATGATGTTTGGGCACTCTCCCCATATAAAAACTGCCTCTTATGAGAAAATACACTGTAAGTTGTAACAGTGCCTGTGAAGTCCTTTACGTTCCTTGTGGTACAGTGTCAATAAATAAGAGAAGACAGGACTATGCAGCACTTTAAAGACTAACAATATGGTTTATTAGGTGATGAGCTTTTGTGGGCCAGACCCACTTCCTCAGATCAAATTGTGGAAGAAAATTGGCATGACCATATATACCAAAGGGATACAATCAAAAAAAGTGAACACATATAAAATTGACAGATCAGATTTTAGAACAGAGGGAGGGTGAGAGGGGGAGGTTAGTGTCTATGAGATAATGATATTAGAGGTGATAATTGGGGAAGCTATCTTTGTAATGGGTAAGGTAGTTAGCATCTTTGTTAAGGCCCATTTGTAAAGTGTCAAATTTAAGCATGAATGACAGTTCTGAGGTCATTCATTGAACATACTCAGATTTCCCCATCCACAGAGTACAAACAAGGCAGGTTTGCTAGCCTGGCTGCCCTACCATTTCCGCTGACTGGCATTTTCTAGCCAAGTTTTGTTCACACAAGAGGTTCTGAGAAGTAAGAGAAAATTTGGATCCAGGGAATTTTTTTCTGCTTATCTGATCCTTCCAACACTCATGCATTCCCTAGACTCGAGCGCCTTGGCCTATTTGTTACAGAGTATGATTTGTTATATATTTAGCCTCTTTTTGACACTGGTTTTTAAAAAGGTATCTAATGTGCATGTTAATTTCCATATTTTGGTTTTACTCAATGACTTATTAAATACCAGAACTATAGTACATGCCATTTTGATTAGGCACTGGCATAAATTAATCTCAAACAGATACATCTTTCAGGCTGATTTAATTAGACAGCTTGAAACCAGAAGTTGATGTAAATTAAACAAGTTTTTATTAAGTATGTATAGCAGAATTTCACTTACACTTGTAATAAAGGTTATTTCTGTATTAATTCACATTATGTAAGAGGTTTCCTGTACAGTCTGTTAGAAAGAAATACCCAGGCATGGACAGAAATATTATGGATGATACATCACCTTTTCAATGGGTTCCTCTAAGTCCCCTCTTTTGTGACACTATACTAAGGGCCCACAATAAAGAGCAATCTTTCTAACTTGACTGGGCTTCCTATTTGGTCCCTAGAATTTAAATCAGATACTTAATTTTATTATAACTTCTGTTTTGGTAGGCCTCTCAGAGAACACTTGACCATTTTTGTGTATCAACTGCTCCTAATCAGAGCAGGTGAAAATTAGGTATGGTATCATCTCTCCCATGAAAGATGATTTATGTGTACTTTAAGGTATTTGCCTAGTGTTTCTTATTTGTCTAACCATGAAACTTAATAATTAATGGATTATTTTGGCTGTTTTTTTTAAACTGACTCTTTAAAAACCTCAGATCGATACACAGTAATAAACAAGAATTTTTATTCTTGCAAGAATTTTTCAAAATAAATCAGGAAAGAACAATCTAATTTCTTTCTTTGATGAATTAGAATCTAATTTGACAGAGCAACTGGCCTAATGGATAGGGAGAAGTAGTAGATGTGAAATACCTGGACTTTGTCAGACTACCTACGTGTATCAAGTGGAATACTTCAAGGGTCTGTCTTACTACAAGTTATGGTGTTTTCATGAACCACATGGTTGATGGAGTGGAGACTGTGATTATAAAATTTGCTGATGACACTGAGCTGGTCGGGGCTGCAAGCACTTTGGAATACAGGAATAAAATTCAAAAATGATCTTGAAATATTGGAGCATAGATCTAAAATTAACATGAAATTCAATAAAGATATGGAAATACACTTAGAAAGGAAACAAAATCAAATACAAAATGTGAAATAACAGCTAGGCAACAGTACTGCAAAAAAGGATCTGAGGATTATGGTAGATCACTAACTGAATATGAGCCAATGGTGCAAAATGGTTGCAAAAAAGATTATTGTCATGCTGGATATACAACAGGAGTGTCATATTTAAGACACAGGAGTAATTGTTCCACTCTACATTGAATTGGTGAGGTCCTCTTCTTGGCCTGTGGAATTCTGTATCCAGTTTTGAAGATACATATGAACAAATTGGATCATGTCTAAAGAAAAGCAACAAAAATGATAAGGGGTTTGGAAAACATGACTTATGAGCAATGGTTGAAAGAAGTGTGCATATGTAGTCTAGAGATGAGGAGGATTTGGGAAAGGTGTAGGTCTTCAATATGTAAAAGGAAAGAGGATGAGGAGGATTGATCAGTTGTTCTCAATATCCACTGTGGATAGGACAAGCAGCAATTGACTTAGTTTGCAGCAAGGGAAATTTAGGTTATATATTAGGAACACTGTTCTAATTATAAGGATAGTTAAGCATTGGGAGGTTGGGAGTTAGTTACCTTGGGTTGGGAGGTTGTGGAATCCCCATCCTTGCAAGTTTTTAAAAACAGACTAGTCATTTGATGGTTGTCAGGGATGGTCTAATTATACTTACCCCAGTCTCTGTCAATATCAGTGCCAAGATAATAGTAGCAGAGCCTTTGTGAAATAGGAGAAATAGGCAAAATATTGTCTCTAGTGGATTATTCTTTTCAGAGTAATAGGGGAATACAGATGCTACCTTTGCATGAGTGTGATATAAGGGGAAGAAAGCATGAGAATGCCTTCAGCCCCCACAGCAGCACATCTGTTTATGGGCCAGGTATAATTTGGTTTCCAGTGCTAAGTAGCAAAAAGGGCTGGTAAAGAAGGGGGAAGTAGAGCTATGAGCTCCTAAGGGACCATTCTGGATGGCTTGGTCCTCCCCCACACTCACACAGTAGGATAGCTGCATTGAGAATAGCCTTTTTTTTCTTGTGAGATACTCCATCCCATAGTCATCCAGAGAGTTTCTGGAGGCATTTCAAATTTCAGACACAATACCTCCAGCCACTCCAGCTCCAACATTGCAGCTTGTCTTCTTGGCCCATGGTGCTCAGGTTCCTAAGAGTCATCATAAAGCTTGAAGTGTGAGTGGCCAAGATATGTCCAATAAAAGTGGTTCAACAAACAAGACAATGGAACTTCCAGAAGCAACTGTCAAATTCGTCAACGTGGGAGTCTGTTTATCAAAGTGGTTCCCATTCTCATTTCAAGGCAGGCAGAAAGCAAAAGTGAATGTTGAAGAAAGAACATGTATTTGCCACAAGAGCATTTTAATGAATAAACTGCTAGAAAAAAAAATCAGGGCGAATTCTAGTTTAATATCACATTTGTTTTTCTTACTGGTAATTTATCTTGGTAGCTCTTGATGGTTTAAGACTTTACATAAACAAGTGTACGTGTGAGCTTTCAGTCAAGTGAAGAACAAACACTGAATATCAATGAGACATTCAGAGAATAGGAAACATATGGTACTTGGCAATATTTTCCCTAAGACTGCAGGTTCGTCATAGTGATACGTTTTGAGGAAACTCATTGTGGGTTGATAGTAGCAATGCCAAAATTCATTTACATTTTTGCCAGTTAATCCAAATTATATGCATAATATATAATTTTCCCATTGTTCCAGTTCTCTTTCATTTTAAGTTTACTTCAGGTTGTACCTCCCTAAACAGGGACTCTCTGGTTCAGCAACTCTCTGGTCCAACTCTCTGCCAGATCAAGGTTGCTCCTGGACCAGAAAGCCTTGGGGCATACGGGCCAGTGACACAAGGAGCTCTGTAGTGGGGGCAGAGGGGCGGCACAGCTGGGAGTCCTATGGCAGGGGGTGGTCTGGTAGCATGGTAGAGGGCAATCCAGTGATGTGGCAGGGAGGGCGGTGACTCAGCCGGGAGCCCCATGGCAGCTGGGGTCCTGCAGTGCAGGGCATCATGAGACAGGGAGGGTGTTGGGCAGACCGGCTAGGAGCCCCACGGCATGGGGAGGCTGGCGATGTGGCCAGGAGCCTGGTGGTGGGAGTCCAGTGTCTGGCAAGCCTGGCCAGGGCTAACAGCACAGCCAGCTGGAGGTAGGAGGGCCAGCCAGGGCTGGAAGTGGAGCCAGCGGCCGGGGGGGGGGGGAGCCCTCCTTGGTCCAGGAAATTCCATCATTTAGGACTAGTCAGGGCCCAGGGGGTACCAGTCCAGGGAGGTCTAACCTGTACTAATCTGTCTTGTTACAGCCAGGATATTTGAAAATATAACCATATACATGTTTAGCTAATTATACTAAATCTAATCAATAGATCTGCACTGTTTCTAGCTCCAGACAACAGGCAAACAAACATCAAGCAGCCACTTTTAGGAAACACTTGGTTGTGAAAGAAATTCAGGCTTTGTCTAGACTTAAAAGTGTAAAGCAAGGCCATGGCAGCGCTTTAAACTGAAAGTGTGGCCATGGCACCAGAGCTGGGAAGGAGTTCTCCCAGCACTCTATGTAAACCACCTCTGCAAAAAGGCTAGCTAACAGCTCTGGGAGTGCCAGAAAGTTACAGCACTGTAAAGTGCCAGTGTAGACTTAGCCACAGGGTTGTGTTGTCAGAGCAATAAATCTAGAAATAAAGTGGGCAAATTCCAAACCACCCTTCCCCTTTTCTTTCCAAAGAAAGATTTGGTTTTAAACCCACACAAAGAATTCTAGAAATATCCTTATAAAAAAGGATACTGAGTCTTCATTCTGTAAACTTGGACATTTAAGGTAGGGAATATTTATTGTGTGCTTCCAACCCATGTTGCCACATAACGGCAAAAATATTTACTGTTTCTCAAATGCTTCACATGGCATAACCTTGAATATGAATATTTATAACTATATTGCATCTGAATGCAAGCCTTCCTGCTATTGTTCTGTGAATAGTAAGGTTTTTTTGTATAAATATAGCACATTTGATGCTAGATTAATTATTTAATGTAAGAAAACATTTTAATGTACAATGTTTATATTAATGGGGAATTAAATAATCACTGGCAGTGCAAAAGAAAGCCCTTATTGGAGGGAAACAAGAAAATCATCACTTCAAAAATTTTCACAAGTTAAGATTTTTGGTTTTTGAAGAGTTATTGAATTTTAGGGTATTGTTGTAAGAAGTCATACTAGAGATGATCATGATGGTCCCTTCTGACCTTAAAGTCTATGAGTTTATGAGAATTAAAAACTTTTATATAAAAAGGCCAGGTGAGTTTGTGCTGTTTAAAAGCGGGATTTTATTTCCTTTCAAATTCTAATAAAAGTAAAAAATAACCCCTTTAAAATGGACTATACAAAAGAAAGTTCAAAACTAACTTTAAAAGGTATCTGGATTTTTCCTGCCACAAAAAGAGCAAAGGAAGAAATGTCACATATTTGTTAAACAGATTGCATATACAGTTTAAAGTGTCACCTAAGTCAATCCTGAATGCTTAGATCCAGTAAAAATGTGACAGCAACCAACCTGAATCTAAACAAGCGTGAGAGAGGTGTGTTTTCCTGTAATTTCAAGAAAATAGAACAATGGTATAAAAGACTATGAAGTAAAATATCCTCTGCCACTCTGTTTAGAAAGCAAGAGTTCTACAACTCACATTGTCCATCTCTACAAACAAGCTGTCACTCATGGATAAGAAAAACAGAAAAAGAAACCAACCCAAGAAAACCTTGCCAAAACTTCAGCATGAATTGGCAAGAGAAAGTTAAGTAAGACACTGCCAAGGGATTGTATTTAAATTGCTATAATGATTTTATTGGGATATTAAAATGCTATTGTAAAACTTAAAGTATTAATAGTTCTGTTGGTTATTCACCGAGAGGTTAGACCACATATTCCTGGAGAGGAAATAGGGACTAAATATTGGTAAGCAGAGAAATAGTGGGATTTAATTAGATTTAAGATTTTTAATATTGGTTAAGGGTTGGCCTGTATCAAGACAGCTCCTCAAGTGGCTTTTTCTAAGTAACTGATCTAAATATTTTCTTTGGTTCCATAGAATATTGTTTAAATTGCTTACTTTTCTAACTATAAACTGGCTAGTTATTTATTAATAACCAACTGATTCGTTTGCCCTAAAACAGCAGTGATGTCTTCTCTGTTAAGAACTCTCCACAGAGATCAACATAGAAAAAAATAACAGTAACTAACTTTTCATTTGTGTAGTTTAATGTTTTCTTTTTCTCTCTAATAATAAAATAAACACGATTAATAATTGTCTTTTTTTGCTTGGTCTTGATCACAGTGTCCCCTAAGGTTTATAAGAAATATAAAGCTCTGTAAATAGTGGGAGCTATGCCCTTGAGCTGACAGTAAAAGAAACAATAAGCGCTGGCCTACCATTTTTTTGTTTCTCTAAATGTTTTTAATACAAAATTCCTTGGAGTCCAATAATTTAAAACTACCCCTTTTCAACCTCACAATATAAGTAATTTTGGGTAAAATACATTACAGAGATGTTCTGATTGTTCCTAAACTAAACATTGAAAGCTCAGTGGTTATATCAAAATTAAAATAAATTTAAAAATGTTAAGTGTGGAACAGTACAGTTAAGGAACTCTTTTTTTAAATCTCTGTGCTGCAGAGACACAACAGGGCAAAGGGGAACTAAAATACTATTTTCAAAAACTGACTCTAGAGTTAGCCAAATTTTTGGTTGGTTGGTTGGTTGGATGGCCAAACCGAAAAAAATGGAAAAAAAACATGGGTCACCCAAAACAGATTTTTTTTGTTCTTGGCTTTTTTTCCCCTTGCCAAATCAAAAAGTTTAAAAAAAAGGGTGTCACTCAGGGTATGTCTACACAGTGGGGCTATAGCTATCCCACATTTTTTGAATGCGCCCGGTATTTCGAGATAGCGGATGAGCTATTTTAGCATTCCTGTAACCTTCATTCCACGAGGGTTAAGGGATGTCTTGAAATAGTGTTTTATTTTGAAATTTGGCACTGTGTAGATGCACCAAATTTTGAAATATGCTATTTTGAAATTCAATCAAAATAAGAAACGCAATTTGCGAACCACAACTTTGTGTATCTTACTTCGAGTTTAGGATGCTATGTGGATGCACCCTCGAGGACAGAGTTAAGGACAACAGGAAAAGATTCAGGTGTCTCTATATCCAGTGGCTTAAAGGTACCAGTTCTAGCCCTACTGGTCCACATGATAGTATAACATGATAACAGATCTTAATAGTTGAGGGGAAGGAGGAAATATTTCTATCCTTTTTTTTCAGCTGTTAGAATCCTATTGGAAGTTAGAATGTACCATTGAATTGGTGGGCAGACTGCAGATTAAGTGGTTCTATTAGTAACACCTTGTAGCACAGCGGGCTTCACCACCACAGGCGCCTCCTACTGGTCACTCAGGGAATTAGCTCTTTGGTGCTGGAGCACCCCCTTCTGGCTGGTGTCATGCCTGCTGTTACCTATTCTTCTCCACCTCTGTGTATTAGGACCCACATCTCTCCCAGAGCATAGCATCCTCCTCTTTAGGTACTCCCCTACCGTAGTGTGCCCACACTCTGGGGTCCTCCCCCTCTGGGAAACTCCAACCCCCTATGTCCACCTTGCTTCAGTGACCCACTACCCATCTTCATCTAGCCCCTGCCACAGAGGCAAACTGAAGTCTGAAATGGCCACTCATCATTGGCAAGGGGGTGTGGACTTGCTGCCTTTACTTACTTTGGCTGCCTCTCTGCAGCCCTGGTAGCCTCAGGCCTTGCTTCAGGCCCTGCAGCCTGGAATCTTGCCTAGCCAGAGCTTCCCCAGCTCTGCCTGGCTTTCCCCAGCACTGCCCTAAGTCAGGAAGCCTCCTGCTTCCCTAACAGCCAGGTCCTTCCTGCTCCACAGCAAGAGTGAGTCTGTCTCCACCCTTCCAGAAGCTTTTATTTATACTGCCCTCACGTGGGCCCTAATTGGCTCATACTGGCCACAGCAGTTGGCTCCACAGCTCCAGTGCTCCATGTCTCTCCCGGGCTGGGTTTTAATCCCTTAAAGGGCCAGTGTGAGGCAGATGCCCCATCACACACCTGTTACTACAATACACCATATGTGATAGGGTGTAAAACCCCCACACTAGGGAACAAAGGGTTGGGCAATTATTTTGGGGGATAAGCCAGCACCACCATGTCCCACCTACAGCAAATGCGCCATCTTCTGGAGGAGTTAATACACTGGGAATAGGTCATTTGGGTGGCAGGGCTGGAGATGAGCAGAGCTGCAAACCCCAGCTCCAGCAGCACAAAGCAGAGGGAAACCTAAAAGCTTTGACATACCTGCTGAAAAGGGACTCCCCGAGGGAAGAGAGGACCCACCCCAGAGACAATGACAGAGTGATGTTCCCGCCCACCCACCCACCCACCACCTCTGGATCCTGTCCTGGAACATCAGTAACCCTTATTTTGGTTTGGACGTCCCCAACAGGGGAAAAGCTTAGACTAAACTGACCCAGGAGGGAGTGAGAGGAAGAGTCCCAGGATGGGCAGTCTTAAGCAGCCTTGTTTGCCAGACCACTGGTACCCAGAGGGCCTGGGCTGGAGCCCAGTGGAGTGGGAGGCTTTGGGCTCCCCTCCCCACAATTGCATTGGCAGTCCAGGGTTGTAACCATGATCACTAGGCCACATTCCCTGACCAGACCCCAAGTGAGAACCATTACAACATAATGGAATCCTGGCTCCATTGAAAACAATGGGAGGTTTGCAATTTTTTCAGTGGGGGCAGGATTTCACCTATTTCTGTTAAAATGCCAGATATTGTGTAAAAATATGGTTTGTAAGACAGAATGAGCTGGATTCAAGTTTAGCTTCTATATATTATGTATTTTAAAATAATCTTTCAAAAGACAAGGACCTTTCACTTTTCCTGGAAGCATGAAGTTATAGACCAATTTGTAATGTTTAAGAGCAGTTGATATCTAATAATCATTTTCCTATTATCTAAAAAATTAATTTATATTTAAAAATGTAGCTGTTCTTACTACAAAATAAAGGGAACATGTTTTGCGTGAAAAGGATTGAGTAGAATTTCTCCAGTGTATTCTGTGTAATATGTACTCCTGGCACGTTCTCTTATACCTCTCTCTTCATAATGGATGTCAGATATAATGGACAATGCTTGAAAATATGGTTGAGTCTGCATACCTAGCATTACGGCATCTTTTCCTCATTCTTCTTCCTGGAAATGTTCCACAGTTTATTGAGTTTATCATTTTTATAATTACATTTTCTCTTTCTTTCCTTGCTTATATGATCAGAATTGGACATATCACTTTGCTGCTTTGACTTTCACTTGAATATGGTAATCATTTTCTAAATATTGTGTGTAACAATGTACAGGGCCAGCCTGAGTAGTAAGGCTGTAATTTGATTAAGGATTTGTGGTGCCATTTTTTCATTTTCTTGAGCATCAATCTCCACAAATAGGAAATCTGCATAACCCCTGAGATGAGTTATGATCTTGTGTGGAGCAGAAAGCTGCGCTTTATTCAATAACACTAATTCTAAGTCAGGCATATACAGAAAAAAATATTGCAGTATAAGACTTGTTTATAGTCCTGCATGTCCCCAAGCCTGGAATTTATCAACTAATTATATGGCACAAGTAATAACTATAACACGTGTTTTATGTCCTGTTGCAGAAAGTCAATTATAAAACTTCTTTAACATTGCTTCCCTGAAGTTTTGCTAATTGATGGTAAATATGCCCCTGTTTTGCACAAAAAATATGCAAATGAGGTGAAGCATGGAATATCACAGTGCCTCATTTGCATATTTAATGAGGCTCTGTTTTTGCACAAGAGACTTTTGTGCAAAAAGGAGCCGTCTACATGGCTCCTTTTTGCTCAAAAACCACCTCTTGTGCAAAAAATGCAGAAGAATGGCTCTTGTGCAAGAGGGGGTTTTTGTGCAAAAGCCTCTTGTGCAAAAACGGAGCCTCATTAATTAAGTGGCGATATTCTACACTTTACCTCATTTGCATTTTTTTTTTGCACAAAACTAGGGCAGTGTAGACATAGCCTCAATGTATTCCTTTCACAACTAAGTGAAAGGAGGAATAATGCCAGATTTTTTGCCTACTAAATCATCTTTTTAAAAATGCAGCTGCAGTTATTTCTATAGCCATTAATCAATTTTCCTACTAACTTTGTGTTTGAAATTCAGTAAAATTCAGTAGCTCCACTTTGCACAGATTCACCTGAGAATTTATCCACATATCATCTGTTAGTTCAGATGCTGAATATCATTTAGGGTTTGAGGAGCAAACTGACCAAGTTTCACTTGTTTGTATATCAAGATCATGCAAAGCCATGAATTTTGCATCATTTCAATGCTGAAATATAATCTCTTTTGCCAATTACTAGATTCAAATCCTAGATCTGAACCAATGCCATGACTGTAATTTGGATTTTTTAAAAAGCTAGAGAGAGTCCCATTTTCCAGTCTGCTGCAAACATGACTCAAGATGGCAAAAAGGGGTGTTCAGCGATCTGGGTTGTGGCTGGGGGAAGGGATTGGGGTGCATAGTCTGGGAGGGGGATTGTGACCTGGAGGAGTAGTGTAGGAGGAGATGCAGGGTCTGGGAGGGGGCAGACTTCCCTTACTCCTCCTCATGCTTTTACTATCTTGGCCTGTCCAGATGTAATATTTACACACACACACCCCACAAAAAGAGCGAACATCAGCACCTTTTATATTTTGCTGGCAAGTTCAGATAACCTATGAAGCTTTAAAAACACATATCCAGGAGTCAGATTAGTCCCTGTAAGATGAGGTATCTTTGTGGAGTGTATTTGAAAGTGCTAGAATCTTTCATTCCTCACCTCCTCAGTTGATCATTCCTTACTTTTACTGTCTCTCCAAAGTTCATTGCCTTTGACTGAAATTAGCATCCCCACACGGGATACTTGTAGTTAGCAAATGGCCAGTAGAAAGTCAATCATCTGTTGAACAAAATGAATTTCTGTAAGATACCTCTCAGAGACTAAGGAAGGAAGGGAGGGGGTATTCATCTGAATCCAAAAAGGGACTGCATCGTTTTAAGATTAGAACTGATTTTTCTGTTTTTGTGAACCACTTTGCGTATCTCTAATAAATATGAAGTGTGATATCAAAATATAGATATTAAAGATACAAGACCAGATCCAGATCCTAAATCAATGCAGCTACACTGGCTTCCACTGGGCTGATGTGATTAGCACTCACTGAGGATCTGGCCCACAAAGTACTATATTGCCTGTGTATTGCAGTCTCAGAATCAGCATCTACTGTCCCTGCCTTAAAACATCTGCAGGCCAGAGTGGAGAGTGCTCAGCTTCTTGCAGGATCAGACCCTTAGTGGAGGAATAGAGAGGAACCTTTCTTATGTGGACAGCCAGTAGTGCTAGAGGCAAACAATGCATGCACACATGCATTGCTCCTTCTGATAAGCAACTCTTCAGAGCTGCAAAGAACAGCAACAAGGATGAGGGCCACAGAGTTGACTGTCCTTATCATGGAGCCATAGCAGAGACACACTTGAAAGATTCTATCTAGGCAAGGATACAGGAAGCACAGCTGAAATCAGAGATCAGTTTGGGGATCTAAAATCGCTTAATTGTTATGGTATTTCCCATTCTTTTTATACATTTAATAAATGACTTCAAAGATTTGTGTATCAGTATCTGTAGATTAGACATTGGTGGGGTATTGATAGGTACATGTAAATCCAGAGGACGAGAGAGTGTAACTTACTGTGGAATCTAGTGATACTACACTAAAAATATTCAGCAAAGGGTAAAACTTCAGAATGCTGAGTATCCTGAGGGCATGGGTCAGATTAAAGGTTCGCCAATGAAGTTTGTTTCATTAAAAGCCGGTAATGGACTAAAATATTCATTCTACTTACACCTCTTATTAATTGCCAAATGCCCAAACAGCATAAGTACACATAGAATCCTAGAACTGGAAGGGACTACAAGCAGTCATGGAGTCCAGTCCCCTACCCCACATAGGCAGTGGGTAGGAAACCATCTGCTTCTGCAGTGTCTGAATGGTCTGGCATTTCAATGAAGCAGTGGTAAAATTCCTATTACAAAGACTTTTCAGTCATTTCTCCAAAACAAATAGGGAGAAATTTCCCTCAGCACTACTCAACATGCCCACCCCTCCCATCTCAGAGCCAGGACACTGAGGACTAGGTTCCCAGGCCCTCCTGCAGTTTTTTGTTTTTGTGAGCCTGCTGCTCCCTGCTAGCTTCCCCTGGGGCACAAGCAGCAATGAAATAGGTTCAGAGTGGGCAGGGCAATGACTCACTCCCGTTCACATTATGCTGCTTCCTGGAGCGGTCCAGAGATAATATATCCCACCTTCACTACAGAGCTCTACTGACAGGCTAGATAGTTCTGCATCACTCCCAGCATGGGCCAGTGCCTCAGAGGCACCAGCCAGACAGAATTTGCTTTAAATCCTCTTTTTTCCTTTAAAAAAGAATCATGACCTATTCTGTAAATGCACTACTATTCATGCTGGGTAGACCAATTGTGAGCAAATTGGGATATTTAAACAGATACCAGGAAAAAATGGAGATCTCTAAAATCTGAAAACACAAATGCTATTAAAATAAGGTGACTTATTTCCTCCTGACACTTGTCCCAATTGTTTCAGGTGAGTACTTGAGTGCACATGACTGATGGGATGAAGGGGAGGAGGAAGAGGGAAAGGGTTTTGCTGTTATTTTGAGGTAAGATTCCCCATTTCCCACCCACCCCCAATCAATAGACATTTATGACATTTCTATAACAAGCTCCAGGATAAAAGCTGCAATAGCTGTTCTCTGAGTATTTGAATTCTGAGGAACAAGACCTGCTCAGATTGGTTGGAAAAGCTCATGAGCTGACTGCTGTTTGGACTCACGTCAGAGCGTTTCTGAGAATTGCATACAATCACCCACCAAACTCTAGGATGTATACAAGTGCATGATAGGTAAAGAACAACAGGCTGATACCATCTACCTTTAATGCAATTTAGAATTCATTGCACTCATCTCACATGGACTGTAGTTTCCTTGGTGTGCATGAATTTTAGAGGTGGAAGTACTGACAGCAAAATAATTTTCAAAAAATGACAGCTTATAGTTACAGAACATGGTGACTTCCAGACAAAAAAAATCCCAGAGTATGGCTGTGACAATCTTTCAAATCTCATTAGATTTGCTCATTAGTTTCCTAAATCATGAATATTTAGATTTAAAAAATCCTAATCCAAAGTCTGATCTTTGTATGCCCTATTTTGTTGCAGTACAAATTCTCCAAATATTCAGTGAGCCTCAGGAATCTAATACAAGGATTTAGCTCATAGCATAACATTAAAAAGTCAACAGAAAAATGCTATTGATTAGCACATATTGCAGCAGAACCAGTAATATTGCAATTGGCTTAATGGGTCAAATTAGAAATAGACTTAGAAAAATTTAAACCTCAGGGAGAAAAAAATAACACCATGTGCCCTTTTCATCTCCTATATACTGGAAAAAGGAGCAGACACAATATAGCTTTTTTTCAATATTTGCATTCGTGAATCTGCAGCTATAAACCTCTGAAAGAAAGCACAGTTTTAAGTACCTTAGGTGCTATTTTACAAGAATTATCCTTTGGAAAGAGTTTATAAAGGGTTAAATAATTGTCACTGGTTCACGGTTAGCACATAGAATGAAGACCACCAAACCACTATCTCATTTTATTTAGTAATACATTAGCATTCTTAGCTCTTATTATGAATTCTTATTGTAGTTCTTTCCCTCTTCAAAGTATTTCTTGACCATTCGGTAACCTTACTGCACCACTAGTAGACATTGTAACGTATGGGAAAATTAAGGTAGAGAAGATAAATGACCTGCCCAAAAGCACAGAGAAAATCAGCATCCAAATTGGGATTAAAGCCCCCTTTACTGAAGGTATGGGAATTACACACATGTATAAATGGTGAGAGGGAGAATGGAATCAGGCCTATTTGCCATCAATTTATGTAGGACTTTTTTCCCCACAGAAGTTCTGCACCTAGTAAGTAGTATTGAAACATGAAGCAAAGAGATCTCAATATGTTCTACCAATAGTTATGTGAAGCAAAATCTCTTCATTGCCTTCATCCAAAAAAGATTTCCCATCTTTAAATGTCATGAGTGGCTCATAATTGTTGCCTCTTACCCATTGTTCCCACGTAGCATTCTGGGGAAATGTCTTATTTTTAAAAACCTTAGTCCCCAATCCTTCCCAAAAATCATTTTGCAAGCCTTGTACTTTATTGGAACATAATCAGTCTCCTAAATTATAAAACAGAAGGCTAAATGTTTCAAACCTAGTTAATTACAGTAAGGCACCAAAATAAAAGTGCTCTGATTTTCAGAGGTGCTAAACACCCACAAAACACAATGAGAGCTGTGGGCAATCAGCACTTCTGAAAGTTAAACCACATGCTTTTTCAATGCCAAAATGCAGCTAGAAACCTTATGTTAGGCACTCATGCTTTAAGGATGTGTCTTTAGAGCCTTTAATTTGTCAAGATATAAATATACTGTGTATGCTTTAAATAATTCTGTGCAATAAACTGATATGGCACATCAGAAATTGATTTACATAGAACGTGTGATTTGGCAAACAGGGGGCGAGGTAAGGCTCAACCATGAAGTGTTCTCATACAACAAACAGGTTGAATTCAAAATTTGTTTTCAAATGAATATTCATTAAAAGAAGGATTCCACTATTTTCTCAGCTGTAGCAAATATTCATTTAAAAGCTAGACCCAGAATCTTGGCTAATGAACATTCACTTACAAAAAGTGGTATGGGATTTTAATGACTGCAGGATCTCTGCTTTACATCTCCTGCAAGAAACAACACTTCTAGTAGCACAATATTTTTAAAGAATGATCACATTCTACCTGCCAGTACCTGCTCATCATAGTTATGCATTTAGCCCCAACAAAACCAGGGAAGCAGGATTTGTTACTCGAGGACCACTGGTACTTTCCACAACACCTAGCTTGTCTTAAAAGTTCTCTCATCCATGTAGAGATTTGGCTCAACACTAGTTAGCTAACGAGCTTTGACAAGATTAGAGACAATAGCTGCAAGCACAAGCTGAGGCAAGTCATAATTCAAGGTGAGAAGATCAACATGCCCTGACGTTAGTGTGACCAATGCACTCCTGTATCCACACCCTACATACTTGTAATAATCTTTATGCAAAATATGACTGGGAAGGTATTAGTTGAAAACTAATAACTCTCCAGTTTATAATAGCATGATGAAATGTATGTTGAAATATTGTATGTAAAGTTATGGATTCCCCTGGGATGACATTGCTAGCACATGTTTAAACCATGTAGCCCTGAGTAGGTAGAAGTTGTTAAACACGTCTACCCTAAACAAAGAAATGTGTGTTTGCCTTGAGGAACCATTTACCCTCTTTTGCTGTCCTAGGATCCTGGTTACTACTTGCATGTAAATTGAGGCAAAGGAGAAGATAAGGCCTCTAGTCAGGTGCCATCAAAGTTGACTGGCAATCATTGGCCAACTGGCCATTCTTTGGAAATGAAGCGGGGCTGGAACAGATAAATCTACATTTTGGCAAACAACATGGAGCCTCTCACTGTGCAGTGCTATGCTTCTCTCCTCACAACCAGAAGGAGTTTTATCTAGTGGGAGCCATAGCCTTTAGAAATGCATTTCAAATGGTGACTGCTCTCTAAAACATAAGGGCAAAAATATCCCAGGCTTTTTACTTTGGGAGGGATTCTGATCTAAAAATTTGGTCAGCAATATCACTGGGAACATGTTCTAAGGATTTTTTGAACCAAGTCTGCCTTTGTTAAGTTTTAGTTACTAGAAAGCATTTTATCTTTTTTCTCTTGTAACCATTACTGACCTTAATATCTCATAGCTGTACTCATTTAAAATCTCTTTGTAGTTAAATACTCTTCTTTTTTAGCTATTTGGTAACTCAGATTAAAGTAGCAGGCTGTTGGATATTGACACCTCCATGGCCCCGCACCTGGACAACAAACCTTTAACACCTGACCTGTCCAGGCTAGGGCTGGACAGTGCAGAACAGATGTTTTGGGGAAAATTCAGATTGGGAGTGTATCAGGGACATACTGCAAGTAGTAACCAAGGCTGCTGAATCACTATGAGGCTGGAGTGTTGCCAACAAGCTGCTGGGGTCAGAATTGCTGGACCAGCCTGCAAGTATATGCAGATACTCAGTGTATCACCTCCATGCTGTTTGTGAGGACCACAAGTTGGGAGCTACAACAGAAAAGTATTGTGAGGCACTTAGGGTTGCAGATCAGATTATGACAACCCCTCAATGATCTGGAAGGTGACAATTAGATTCAGCATTTCTTTGTGTGTGAGCTTGTGTGTGTCATGAAACAGTTTCTGTGTGTGTGATGAAACTATCAATCAATCCTGTTAAAGTCTCTTCCCTGACTTTCAGTTCTCTCCAAAATCAAACTAAGATTCTTTATTTTCAACTGCAGACCCCTTCAATTGCTGTTTTTTCTGCCTCAGCCATTTCTCCCATGTTTTGCTTATTTGCTCCACCTAACTGCTTGCTTGAATGCCCCTTGTGTCCCTCTCCCATGCCTATCACTGAGGCTACCATCATACTTTTTCCGCCGCCCCATCCCATGTAAGGAACTATTTTCCTTATGCCAATATCCCTACCTCCTCCTTTCCCCCTTAGAACCATAGAATCATAGAATACTAGAACTGGAAGGGACCTCAAAAGGTCATCAAGTCCAGTCCCCTGCCCTCATGGCAGGACCAAGCATCATCTAGATCATCCCTGATAGATGTCTATCCAACCTGCTCTTAAATATCTCCAGTGATGGAGATTCCACAACCTCCCTAGGCAATTTATTCCAGTGTTTAACCACGTTGACAGTTAGGAAGATGTTCCTGATGTCCAACTTAAACCTCCTTTGCTTCAATTTAAGCCCATTGCTTCTTGTCCTGTCATCAGAAGCCAAGGAGAACAATTTTTCTCCCTCCTCCCTGTAACCCTTTTAGATACTTGAAAAATCCATTTTAAGTCTCCTTGTAGACTAGAGCCTCCAATACATTATTATTATTATGGTTTGTGAATTCCAAAACATATGACTTCCTAATGGAAATATCTTCCCCTAGCCAATGTTTCCCTAAGTTATCTGAATCTGGGTCTGATCCTGCAAGCCTTTTTAGCCAGAAACATTCCCATCATCTCTACTGGAACGGCATATGCTTATTAACATTATGCACAATATTTACATTTAATCCTACAAAATTAATGGGGATTGAATGAACAGGGCTATTTAATGAAGTTCTATAAAAGTTACATTCTAGAGTATTTTAGAGTAATAATGTTGCTCTATCTACATTTTTAAACCAACCCATAGTATTCTATTGATGGGGTTGTGACAGGGTGCAAAAATAGAAGTCCCTTTAAGATTGTTCCTGGTGTGCTGATCATGCCACTGATACCCACCTTCCTGCTCTCTGGAGCACTCTACCACCCTGTCCTGCTGGGCCAAAGCCTCTGGTCTCCCCCAGACAAAGCACAGAGTTAGGCAATTGCCTCCCTGAAGAGCAACACAGACAATGAAATAGTTTAGCTCTGGGAGGAGTCAGTTCTAAGGGCTCACCACGCAGGAAACCAAATCCAAATGGGACTAACACCCTAAATAAATCTGTCTTACTCTGTATAAAAGTTTTACACAGAGAAAGCTCATAAGGTCAGCCTACTTTATCAATGAAAGAGAGATATGCACAGTGGTTGGTCTCCCATTCCCACCCAGGTAACACTTATTTATATTGGTCCTAATAGTAAACACAAGTGTTTTAATTAAGTACAAAAAGAAGGATTTAAGTTACTCAATTAAAATGAACAGAAAATACATAGCTAGTTCTAATCCACTAAAAAACTAGTTACATGCAAATTCTTACCCTAAGCAAGCTGTTCTTATTTCAGATACATGCTTCAAATCAGAGTTGATCTTTGACTTGGGTCTACAGCCTTCTTCAAAGTTATTTTGTATCCTCTTAAAGTGTGCAAGGCAGTTTCAAAAGCCAGCTGAAGACAAAAACTGCTTGATTCCCATGCTTAAACAAACTTTTCCCCCAAGGGCAGAAATCCTTTGTTTTGCATCGTTCATCCCCCTGGAAAATTAACAGATCCAAGATGGATTCCAGTACCAGGTGGCATGGTCACATGTCTTTCTAGGACCAACCCCAGGCTGGGCTCAGAGGACAAACAAGGCCTTTCACAGTTGATCACTGAGACTTTAAGTTTCTGGGGCACCAGTAATGATCCTCATTAGCACATTTAAAACTATAAACAGTTCCACACTTTTTATGTCTAACTTTATATACAAAAATGATACATGTACAAAAATATGATATACAGATCCAGCAGATTGCAACTATAAAATTAATATATTACATGACCTGTTTTGCATAAAGCATCATCAAGTTCTATGCATTCACATTCATAATGCATGGATGGAGGGGACCATCACAGGATTATTTCTCTCTCTTGTATTTTATAAGCTTCAGAGGGGTAGCCGAGTTAGTCTGTAACAGGAAAAACTTAAAAAACAAATAGTCTAGTAGCACCTTAAAGACTAAGCCAAACATGTAGATGGTATCATGAGATTTCTTGGGCACAACCCACTTTTTCAGATGACAGGAGTATTAGAAGTCCAGATCCAAGAATAAATAAGGAACGGGGAAGGGGGAGGAAAAAAAGAGAGAGAAAAGGAGGAGAGGAGAAAAAAAGAGAGAGACACACTTCTAATACTCCTGTCATCTGAAGAAGTGGGTTGCGCCTACAAAAGCTCATGATACCATCTACATGTTTGGTTAGTCTTTAAGGTGCTACTAGACTATTTGTTGTTTTTTAAGTTTTTCTTGTATTTTATAGTTATGCAATTATTGTGCTATTATGCCAGGTAGAACTTTTCAGGGTCCTAGATTGCGAGCTCTTCAAGAAAGGGAATCTAATATTACCTCTACTGTACTGTGCATTGGTATTTTATGGCCTTACAGTATGTAAATAACTAGAAACAATCACATCTTAGGAAAGTGGTAGCCTAGTAACAAAACACCACCACACTGGGTGAAATCCTAGAACTCAGTGGGAGTTTTGCTATTTGTGTTGATAGAGCCAATTAATCATCCCTTGTGTTCTGAAAACTTAGTTTGATCATTTTGTGTTGTGATTTTACCTTTTTTAAAGAATGGTTAGATTTTTAAAAGAGCACAGATAACCGGTTATAGTTATGAACTGTATGCTGAATTACAAAAATGCTGATTATTATTTGATAAAACATTTATCAGGTAACAGTAGTAAAAACACCACAGCTTCACACATAGTATCCTAGGTCTTAAACAAAACAAAAGAGAGAAAAACTGAATAATAATGTTCAAGAGAATGGAAAACCAGGCTTTTCTTCTGGAGTCCTATTTGTTCTGTGTCCTCAAATTTTATAAGGAATGAGTTTACAACATAGTAAAAGTGAATCATGCTTTACAATTGAGGTATATGAAATTAGACATTTTTATGAGCTACTTTGCATGTTTATTCACAAGCAGTATGAAAGCTATTATAGCAGAAATGGAAACATTTAGGTGCCATTGTGCTAAATTGGACCATGCAGTCACTAACGGAGGGTATGTTTGTAATAAGAGCATCCTCTATGAGCCCAACCCAATCCTGGTAAAACTCTCATTGAAGCTAATGGAAGTTGTACCTGCCTAGGATTTGATTCTGCTACCCTTACTGGTGTTGAGTACTGATGTGTTCCCTAGCTAGTCCCAATGGGGCTTTGAAGAGTGCATGGCAAGACACTTACCTGTATGTTGTAGGGTGAAATTGTGGTTTTATTATACAATTCATAGGATGGATTGCACAATGGCACTTAGGCAGGATCAGGTCTTGAAAGGAAATGGCAGAAGTGGGACTCCTTGTTCATGAATTCTGCTGGTGCTTAAGGAGAGCTGGGCCTCAAACTTCTGAGCAGTGTTAAGTCTTAGGCAGCTGTGTGCATGCGTGTCTTACCAAAGTTTCAGTGCTTTTGGGGATTTTAGTGTCAGAAAAGTAGGCAGTTAGGGTGCGTCTACACAGCAGGGCTTAACTCAAAATAAGCTACGCAAATTGCCCTATGTCAATTGTGAAGCTTCTTTTGAAACAGCTTATTTCAAAATTGGGAGAGTCTACACAGCACTTATTTCAAAATAGAACACTCTTCCTCCAACTTCCCTTACTCCTCATACAATGAAGGTTACAGGAGTAGAAGTAAGAAGTCCTCCAGCTTTACAGTATTTCTACATTATTTCGAAACAATTGCCTGCTGTGTAGACAATTGCCTGACTAAGTTATTTCGAAATAACGCTAATTATTTCAAAACAATGTTGCTGTGTAGATGTACCCTAAGGGAATTAAGTAGCCTACAGAGTTAAGGGCTTTATAAATGCCAGCAATGCCTAAATATTGGACTCAGGTGCCTACATCCTCCCTGTGATCCTTTTCATCTTCTGAGTGCTACAAGCATTATCTGACTGAACCTCTAGCATCTTGGGAGGCCGATACATCCACTCTGCATATAGAACAAATAAGGAAAAGACTCATTCCAAGTCAAGGATGCAACTATCATCAGTGGCAGAATGAGAAGTCCTGGGTCCCTAGGCCCTGGTTTACACAAGCGAGTTACTTCGAAATAACTCCCCTATTTCAAAATAACAAGTGGAGCATCCACACTACCAAGCCCTTTATTTCAAAATAAGGGGCTGCTTAGTTTGAAATAATAACGCCTCCTTTCCACAAGGCATGGATGCCTCACTGCTGCTATTTTGCCATAACTACTCCCCAGAGTCATTCAGAGTAATTACTCCCCAATGCTTCCTGGGGCTCTAAGTTGAGGTCATGCACCCACATTAAGGAACCTGCCTCAGACTAATTTCGAGGCTTCCCTGTAGTGTGGACATGCTATTTCAATGTTGTTATTTCAGGAGTTATTATTTTGAAATAAGTTGTTTTTATTATTATTATTATTTTATTTCAAAATAATTTGTGTGTGTAGACATGCCCCAGGAGAGTCAAGCACTCTGCCCAGCAGTCTGTGCCTCCTTCTTTTAGGACAACACTCAAATTATGTAATAAAATGGCCACAGTCAGTTTACACTTTGTAGGTCAATCCTTTTGGTAGGGCTGCATATGAGGATCTGTGATCATTTTGATTTCTCTCCATTATTTCCCCCACTGCCACCATCCTAATAAGACATTACATAGGCAAGGATGGATGACAATTCCACTAGTACTCATCTACATTGTGGGTAGAGAATCACATGAGAGGACCTGCAGTGCTCCCTGCTGAGGAGACTGACTAAATTTATTCCTCGTACCACTGAGGAGAGAGTTCAATCTTGCTCCTTAAAAGCTATGCCTCTGTGTTTGGAGTTTTTGATGGATTATAGTCAATGGAGTGTATGATGAGCCAGTTTTCCAGGGCAACATTGTATGCTCCATTGCAATAGGTATTAGAGAATGTTTTTCTAAGACGGACATTGATGAACCTGTTCCTCCTTTCTGTTTGTCTTTTCCCTTGCCAAACAATGTCACAACACTCTTAATTTCACTATAAAGGAAGGAGCTAAGATGGTGGAATTGCAAAGATGTAATGCTAAAGAAAGGATCTTTACATAAAGAACTGTCCGTATTGTGAGCATTTCTGATAATTTATGCAGAACTCTCTCTTGGTGGTTTAAAAAAATCATGAAAGCCAAAGCCACCACGTGTGTATTATGGACAGATTGTCAGCTGATCAGGTGGTGTTAACAGACAATTAAAGGCTCCCAAAAGGAATGTTTGGGAGTTTATTTACTATATTTATGGATCTTTATATAGGGAAAATGTGTTCTGAGGCATCTTTAAGAGGGGAGAGGGTTGTTGGTGAAGAAGGGGTTGATTTCTCTTTTTTGTTTGTTTTGGTTTGGTTTGGTTTGGTTTTTTGGCTGGGGACAGTAGGAGTATGTCTACACTGTGGGACAAAGTTGAATTAAGAGAGACAGCTTCAGCTACGTTAATTGTGTAGCTGAACTCAAAGTACCTTAATTCGGCTTTTGGCACTATCTACATAGCAGGAATTTGAAGTAAGAACACTCTTCCTTCGAATTCCCTTACTCTTCACGAAATGAGGGTTACTGGCATCAACAGGAGCACCCCTCTCAGTTTGAATTAGCTGTTTTAACTCGATCGCTAATCCAAACCCTTGAAGATTGACAGTGGCAGTTTCAATCTTCTTCTGCAGTGTACACATACCCTCGGAGACGAGGGGTGTTTTTGTTTTCTCTTCTGAAAAATAATTGCTCTACCATTTCATCTCTAGGTTCTCTTAGTACTATTTTTAAAATCCTTTTTTTGGCTATGTACTAATAAATGTATGTATTAAAGAAATAGCACATCATTCATGATGTAGAAACTGTAGAAACCATTTCATATTTAGCTAGAAGCCATCTTGTATAACAGAAACCATTTCAGCTTTTCTCTCAAGCACATAGACCAGAGTGAACTTTCTGTCACCTCGTGAGAAGAGGCCTACAGGATGGGCTATTGGTATGTGTTAATTGGGCTGGTTGGGACAGGAGAGGTACTCCCTCGTACCTGTCCGCCATCTTGTTGATAAGGCTTTGTTTTTCCAAGTTTAATTGAGGATTTCTGTAATTGGATGCCCTGACGTCAGACTGTTTGGCTAAGGGTATAAAGATACTAGGATTGATTGTATTAGCTAGCTTTACTGGGCCCGGCTCTGCTGGGACCACGTTTGGCTCATGCTGTGCTTTATTAATTAATAAAGCTGTTTGTTAGCTGCCTAAACAGAGAGGAGCGTTTTTTTGCTTCAACAATTTGGAGGTTCCACCGAGATTCCTAACGCGCCACTTGCCCATATGGACGGACCGGCACTCCACTTCCAAACCTCTCAGAGAGCTCAATAGAAGGTAAAGGGGATACCTGTTATGAAATCTCCTGGGTGAGGGCTTAGGATTTGGAGTGACGGCCGGCCGTTGGGGTAAGGGGAGCTACGGAATTCAATTTTGTGGAGCGGCTAACATTTTTGTCTGTCTGTGTCTGTCTTTGTCTATTAGGCCTGTCTTATGTGTCACAGTTCCAAAAGGGCACACCGGTGTCTCTAGTGAGGCAGCCATGCGCTGGACCCTCTGTGTTCGGACGCTAAAAGCTGGTGTGGTGCCATTACTCTCTCTCGGCACACGGAACTGTGGGGAAGCTTTGTCATCTCTTTCTGTTATTTGTGGACGTAGTACTTACCTCTGAGGCTAACCCCAGGTCATAGTATTGCCCCATTCCGTCAGGCTGTCTCCAGACGCCAGGACATGGTGTTCTGTCGGGCTGGGGTGGGTGCCAGAAACCCCTGTGAGCGGGTGGATTTTGGTCCAGTGTCTCACAAGAAAAAGGGGGATCAGTGCGAGCAGGTGAATTCTTAATTCGGTGACTCGCAGAGCGAGCAGGCGGATTCTGATTCGGTGACTCGCAGAAGAATAGTGTAAGCAGGCGGACTTTTGGTTCGGTGCCTTACAGAATCTGTTTAAGCGCGCAGAAAATGGGGGTAGGTCAGTCTACAGGAATTCCAGTGCCTTTATGATAAGTGCCTTCTGGTATAGGATCCTAATGAAGTCTGATATTAAGTGCCGGGTGTCTTAGGGCAGCGCCACTTAATAGAAACCCATGGGAACTGGACAGTAAAAAAGATGCATCTAAATGTGAAAACTGTTGAAAAAATGTGTGTGGAAAATGAGTATGAATGTAATGAGTGAAGTATGAATGCCGCTGCATAGGTCTGAGACTTGAGCTGATCCCAGCTGCACCAGGGCTCTCCCACGAGGAGCTCTGAACGCAAGGGGAGTCAGCTGAACCTCGAGACTCAGCGGATATGTGAGGGAGTGACGACTCCCCTTATTTCATGAGCTGCTAAGGTCTGACACTCTAGACCCGGCTGACTCTTTCTTTGGAGTGTGTAAAGTTAGTTTAGGTGGGGGTTAGTCTAAACATCCCCCCACACTGCCGAAAGGCACCCCTGTGTACTACATGTATGTGCATAATGGTCCAAGGACCTGTAAGCATTTAACAAATTGGAAAAGAGGAAAAATTAAAGCCCTGAGGGATGAAAGTGAAGCTCAGAAAAGCAAAAATCCGCCCTGCAGTAAGATATGTAACTTAAAAGTTGCTGCAGAGCCTCTGTGCCAAAATAATGCACAAGAAGTGGAGAAAAAAGAGATTTCTCAGTTGGCACACCCATATCAACCAAGCTTGGGGGGGAAATTCGGCACAACATCACCCCTCTACCCCTCTTTATAACGCATACACAGATAGAGAGAAAACATGAAAAATAACTGAAAGGAATTAGCTCTTCCCTTTGAAAACACGGGCTCCTGTAACAAACTTGCCCGATCCAAAGCAAAACACCAAGTTTAAAATAAGTTTAACAGTTTAAGGGAAGTGTTCCTCCAAATCCTAAGAAAGAAAAAAAAACTGCTTTAAGAAATGACTCCTTGTTTCTTGCAGCCTCTTTTAATCATCTAGGCAAAGAAACAATCAAGTTTAAACATTTGGCTACAGATACTTCGTTAAATCTATTAAAGGGAAAATAAGGAATTCTACTGAAACTTAATTGGTTAACTGCATAAAAAAATAGAATCTATACATTGTAAATTTGTAAAACCTGCACCCTAAGGGTTAAATGTGTCTTCAAGGAAACTAATTATTGTTTTAAAAAATCCAAGCCGAGAAACTTCACGGTGTTTCTGTTCAAGGCTGAGTTGATAGCACTTTTGGCTTGCTTTCAGATCCAAGGCTGTGTATGTCTGCAAACTGCCTGTCTGTTCTGGAAGGGGGGGGCACTGTCCCCCATAAGTGAGCCTGTAACATTGCATGTGATTCTTTTCAGGAAAAGAAAACCTTTTTTGCTTGCTGAAATAGTAACTAGCAAGCACCTTGTTCCAAGAAAAAGTTTCTGTGGCAGTAAATCATTTGAAGCTTCACACATTAAAAAAAAGCTTGGTCTGCAGTACAAGAGGGAAACTGAGGCATGCCACCTCTAACTTAATAATTAAACAATGAAGTAATTTACTCAAACCCTCTGAAGCTGGTGTGCAAAATAAAAGCATACCACTGGGTAACAGCAAGCTGATCAAAAATTAGCAAAAATCTGTAAAGAAAAAAGTGTTCTAAAATATAATGCACCACCCCAATGTGGGTAGAAATGTTTTCTTTGTCTTTCAGATCATCAAAAAGCGCAAATATCAGCTGAAAATTAACTGGAAAAAAAACATGGTTCTGTGTCATGACATAATAAGTTTGTGTTCTGTGTTCTGTCCAGATTTGTCTTGTGTGTGTCTTAATTGTGATATATGTATTTCAAACATTGTTGTGTGTACAATATTGTTGTTTTAATGAAAGAATAATTTAAGTCCCTTGAATAATCTTAACTTTGTGCTTTACACAGATGGCTTTTTTTGCTTTTATGATTCTAGTGGAGTTTTAGTAGCAGGCTATGAAGTTTGTACAGTCTGGGATGTAGTAGAATCTGCCCCTCTATCTGCTGTTTCTTCCGCACAGGTAGCGGAATTAATGGCTCTCACAAGGGCTTGTCATATTGCTGCAGGAGCGTCTGCTACTATCTACACTGACTCCTGGTATGCTTTTGGCGTAGTTCATGATTTTGGTACGCTCTGGAAGCAGCGAGGTTTCCTTACTTCCTCTGGCCACTCTATAAAGAATGGACCTTATGTAGCTGCTTTACTTGATGCAGTTCTTTTACCTTCGGCTCTTGCTATTGTTAAGTGTGAAGCCCATTCCTCTTCCTCTAATGAAGTTGCATTAGGAAATGACATGGCCGATCGGGCTGCTAAGGCAGCCGCCCTATGTCCTCCTCGGGCTGAAGCATTGTACCCTTCTCTCCTACCACCACCAGCTCCTATGCCATCTCTGTCGGAACTGGCCCTCCTGCAAGACCAAGCCCCAGAATCGGAAAAGCAGGAGTGGAGACTGGCAGGGTGTACCTTGCACCCAGACCACTTGTGGTGCAGCTCTGATGGCCACATTGTTGCCCCAGTGGTCTTGCTACCTCACCTTGCCTCCGTGCTCCCTGGATTGTCGCACGTTGGCAAAGGGGGGGATGGTAGCAATCCTTAAAACAAAATTGGTTTGCTCCCAAATTCTCCCAAGTAGCCAAAGATTACTGTCTGGCTTGCCCTGTCTGCCAAGCCCACAACGTGAGTAAACCTGTAAAGACAGTTCTAGCAACCAGACCTCCGCCTTTGGGACCATTTCTGAATTTACAGATGGACTTTATTCAATTGCCTAAATGTCAATCCTTTGAATATGTGCTGGTTATTGTTTGTTTGTTTTTGAAATGAGTAGAAGCTTATCCCTGCAGGAAAGCTGATGCCATCACAGTGGCAAAGAAACTTCTAAATCATTACATCCCATCATGGGGAATACACCTTGTGATCTCCAGTGATAAAGGTACACACTTTATTGGACAAATTGTTCAAAAACTGGCAAAGTTCTACTCTATCAAACAAGCACTGCACTGTGCGCGACACCCGGAGAGTGCAGAAGCAGTAGAAAGATGAAACAGGATTTTAGAGAACAAACTTGCTAAAATATGTGAGAACTCTGGCTTAACATGGGTAGAAGCACTCCCGACTGCCCTAATGAGCATGAAAGCCACTCCTAATCGGAAAACTGGACTCAGTCCACATGAAATTGCATGTGGCCAACCTATGAAACTGTTAAGCAGCCTAAAAGAAATTAACCTGGCTGATGCCACACTTGTTAAAGGAAGTATAGTCAAGTATTGTCAGGAACTTATGAGGTGTGTACAGTCTTATCATTCACAGGTTAAGGATGCCTTCCAGGAGGCACCGACTGAGCTGTGCCATAAACTACAACCAGGAGACTGGGTTTGCGTGAAAGTTCACCAGTGGAAGACTGCCCTGGAACCCAGGTGAAAGGGTCCCTACCAAGTCCTTCTGACCACCCATACTGCTGTAAAGTGTGAGGGATTGCCCACCTGGATTCACGCGTCCCACTGCAAACCGGTTCCAGCCCCTACAGAGGTTGGCCCCACTGAGGATCACTGCAGACCTGGTATCAGAGACCCAGGTCCAGAAGTAGACGGGGATCAGCGCAGGCTTGGTACCGGCAATCCAGGCCCAGAAGCAGACGATCCTGAGAGACCGAGGCCAAGGTACCAGCTGCGGCACAGAAGAACCTGCCAGCGATAGGTGAAGCAAACTACGAAGTCCTGAAGAACAGCCAGCATGAGGCTGGACAAACAATTCATGTTGAGCTTATGCTTAATCTTGTTTTTAATACCTAGCAGTTATAACCTATATGGTTCAAATGTGTTTATGCTTTTAATGAACCAAGTTTCTCAATAATTTAATTCCACAGGTTGCTGGATATGTGCTCACAGTCCTGTACATTCAGAAGGAGGTAACCCAATGATTCCAGTCCCACTAAACAGCACTCAAATGAATGGCACACTGTTTAGTGAACTAAAGTCAAATGATACTTGGCAGGATAAAGGGTTTACTAACCCAGGGTATATCCGCCTAGCCCTGACCCCAATTGGAAAGTACTGCTGGACATGTAATGGTTCAGGAGCCAGGGTGGGAAAAAGCCAAAACCGAATGGCCCTAGACTACGTCCTAGCTAGTAAGGGTGGGGTTTGTGCCTTAGTGGGAAGAGAATGCTGTGTGTATATCACTGACACCAGCAAGAAAGTAAAGGAAGATGCCTCAGAGATTAAAAAAATCTGTGGAAAGCCGAAGACAAAAGGAAGACGGACCCTCTGGGGTTGGTTGGGAGGCTGGTTTGGACATGTGGGAACTTGAATTCTGCAAGGTCTAGTTTTAGTATTGGCTATATTCTTTTGTGCTTATTGCTGTTTCTTGTTAATCAATTGCTGTATTTCTTGTATTCTGGAAAACACAAGACAGACCCTTACCAAAGGGAATGTGGAACTCATGATGTTAAAATAGGATGAGCAGAGAAAGGAACAAGAAATGTACATAAATGCTTTGATGGAAATGGAGGCATGAAATGGTTTCAAGGTTAGCCTTTAAAAGGCTAAAGGGGGAGTTGTAGAAACTGTAGAAACCATTTCATATTTAGCTAGAAGCCATCTTGTATAACAGAAACCATTTCAGCTTTTCTCTCAAGCACGTAGACCAGAGTGAACTTTCTGTCACCTCGTGAGAAGAGGCCTACAGGATGGGCTATTGGTATGTGTTAATTGGGCTGGTTGGGACAGGAGGTACTCCCTCGTGCCTGTCCGCCATCTTGTTGATAAGGCTTTGTTTTCCAAGTTTAATTGAGGATTTCTGTAATTGGATGCCCTGACGTCAGACTGTTTGGCTAAGGGTATAAAGATACTAGGATTGATTGTATTAGCTAGCTTTACTGGGCCCGGCTCTGCTGGGACCACGTTTGGCTCATGCTGTGCTTTATTAATTAATAAAGCTGTTTGTTAGCTGCCTAAACAGAGAGGAGTGTTTTTTTGCTTCAACAATGATAACCACTTAGTTATCTATTCATGGACCTTCCAGAACAGCATAACTTTCATTTCCATGTTTAACTTTCCCTATCAACCCTTTCACTGTATCACTTGCCTTGATTCATTGTATCACCTTTTTCAGTCTTACTTCATTTTTCTGCCTGGTCAATAGCCTTTCTAATCCCAGACAAGAGCCCTCATTATTAAGTGGATATAGTGTATAGAAATGCAGCTTTCTGTTGTTTTGATATTAATAAATACCTTTCCTGTAAATGCTTAATTTCCTTACTCCCACTTCCTTGTTATCTCGTCTGGCAATCAAAGCTATGCCATGTTCATCCAGTTTTAATTCTCATTGTGCTGATCCAACTCAATTCCCTCTCACACCTACCCAAGTAAAATCCACAGGCAGCATGGTCACCTAAAATCATACTGCTAAAAAGCAAAGCCAGAGATGTTTGTGGTCCCATGTCATGCTTTCTTTTCTGAGGATGGGGAAACCTCACCCACCCTTGCAGAATGCAGCAGAAGGCCTCACAGAAGGAGATTGATAAGAGTTCACCCCCTCATCTTAAAATGAAGTTCTTGTGAATTTGTAAGTAAGTTACATTGTTTGCTGCCCTAGTGCACTATGTACAAGAAAAAGGGTCCTCTTAACTGCAGAGAGACCCAAGATAGGATGCAGACTAAGCTGAATAAGGACCAGATCCAAAGCCCATTGGAGACAATGGCTATGTCTACACTGGCGGGTTCTTGCACAAGAACGGACATTCTTGCACAAGAACCCGCAGAGCGTCCACACTGCCCACCCACTCTTGCACAAGAAGATTTACAGTATGGCATCAGAAGACAGGGCTTCTTGCACAAGAGCTACACTCTTTTCTAACACGTGTAAGCCCTCTTGCGCAAGAGCTCTTGAGCAAGAGGGCAGTGTGGACACGCAGCAGGGGTTTCTTGCGCAAGAAAGCCCTATGGCTAAAATGTCCATCAGAGCTTTCTTGCACAAGAGAGCGTCCACACTGCCATGGATGCTCTTGCGCAAAAGCACATGGCAGTATGGATGTGTTCTTGCACAAGACAGTCTTGCGTAAGAACCCACCAGTGTAGACATAGCCAATGAGTCTTTCTTGACTTCAATAGGTTCTTCCCACCTCCAAAATAGTAACTTAGAATCCCATGCTTAAGGTATTACAACTGTATTACAATGCAATGTGTGGATAGTAGTTCACTAAAAGTGCATTTGACAGTCTCTTCCATTTGTGTGGTACTCTGATGCTTTGGTGATGAGCACTATGGAAATGCCAACAGACTAATCACTCTAATCTGTGCTCACAAATTATAGCTTTTGGGCACAATGGTGCAAAGTAAAAGTAAAACTTTTCCATGCTCTTGCTGCAGATAGACACTAAATACCACCAGCATCTGTCTTAGGAGCTTCCACCCCCTAGCCAATACTATTCTCCTTTTACATTGTTGTAAGTTAGAAATAACTTCAGTGAAGCATATAGTTATACCAACACTAGATTAAACAGAAGACCCACTGGGCCCTCTTACCTTTTGCACTTCCTGACTTGTGTGTGTTTAAACATGTAACATAACCATTATCTAGGCTTAGGTGTTGACTGATCAGTTTTCCTTCATTTGCACTGGTTATTAAACAGTGTTAGCCCTTGCCAATAGCTGACACATGGTAGCATGTAGTTACTCCACTCCCCTGGCATACCTACAATATGAGAGATGCTGCATGCTAAAGAGAGTCTGACTTACCTGAAGAGTGAGGAAAGGGTTAAGTAAGTGGAGATCAGCCAATAAAAAATGCAGATAGGAATTTCAAACCAGGAAAGAGGGTTTTTTTTCTCTCTCTCTTCTTTGTTTGAGATCAGTGCAGTTTCTCCCAGGTATTCAGGGAGATGGGAGACACTTTCTCTCTCCAGGAACAGACTTCTTGAAACGTGTAAGTAGAGAAAAGTTTAGGTAGTCCCTCAGGGTTTATTGTTTTTCTTGTTGGGGGTTTGGAAATCATGTCTGAGCTGGCTAATTGTTTTTCTCTTTTGTAACTAAGGATTACAGCCCAGGGACTTTCCCTGAGTCGATGTTACTTCATGGCTATTTACCACCTAAGTCAATTTACTATGCTTGCAACAGTAGTTTTGTTTTGATAATAAAAGCGTTTTCCTTTTGTTTTGATTAACTGGTATTGGTTGATTTTTGTGACCTTAGGTTACGTGCTTACTTACCTGGTCAGAGTCCCTTGTTCTCTACAGATTCCCTCTGTTTGTTTTCCCAACTCCAAGCAAAACGGAGGTTGGGGCAAGGGGGAGAGCTTTGCCTTAGTGAGGGGATTCCCAAGTGACCTCTTCCCTGGAAAAGAGTTTATTTTATATCTTTTTAAGTACACTTGGGTGGTGGCAGTGAATTTTTATCATCTTCTTTTTCTTAGATCTCAGGGAGACTGAGACCAGAGAAGCTTGTCTCTGGGAGTGCAGGTAGCATGTCCATAGCGACAGGTTTTACAGAGTTTATTCTGCTAGCCGGCCCTCTATCTCTGCACTCGGAGTGTCAGCTTGGGGGATTGAGCCGTGACAAATGCCGTCTCTGAAGTTGGTAGTACCAAATATTTTACACCTCACAGTGATAATGTAGTAGCTTTACTAAGGCCATGTCTACATTAGGAAACTATTTCAAAATTATTAAATTCGACTTAAGAACTCCCAATTTAACAAATTTGAACTAGCGTGTCCTCACTATGGGGAAGCCGCAAAATTAGTCTGAGTCAGGCTCCATTGACAGGGCTCAACAAACTATAGAATCTACTCACCCGTGGCGAGTAGATTTCAGCCACGTGCCTCGTTTACCGGCAGCGTGCACATGCGCAATGTGGCGCTTGCGCATGCGCAGTGCGGGGCTGGCGAGCGGCTTTTGCCGCCGTTTGTCAAGCTCTGTCCATTGATATGGACACGCTACCTCAGCCTTAAAGCCCCAGGAAGCACTGGGAAGTAATTAGTTTGAATTACTCTGTGAAGTAGTTATAATGGCACCAGAGCATCCATACTATCGCTATTTTGAAATAACTATTTCAGAATTAGCTTTACTCCTGATGAAAAGCAGGAGTACAGAATTTTAATTCCATGGCCCTTTATTTCAAAATAACGAGCTTGGTAGTGTGGATACTCCACTTATAAATTTGACTTTGGAGGGTTATTTTGAAATAAAGGCCTAGTGTAATTCAGGGCTAACTGTTTGTTAGTTACCAATTAAAGGCATCTAATTAAACATTGTCATCAGAACACATGCAGCCAAGGCCACACAGCATGCTTCCTGTAACTCTCATACGACATTTCTGCATCACTGGAAATATATTGGTCAGCATAATTCCTACTCCATTGAAATCCATGGAGCTAAGACAATTTATACCCACTTTTAATATTTTGTGGGGACTAAAGATAAGGGCTTTGGTTTTGTTTTGTTGGGTATAGTAATTCCTTTACATGATATCATCCAGGCAGTCTTCACATCTAAATTACTAGTTCAAATCTTATCCAAGTTTAATGACTGAAAGTCAATATTATCTAATGGATATTGTGGGGCTTCATAGTGAGAGGAAGTCTCAGCCTATTTCCCAGTGGACACCTATCTACCTCTAAAAACACCTGTCAGGGATGATCTAGACAATGCTTGGTTCTGCCATGAGGGCACAGGACTGGACTCGACCCCTTGAGGTCCCTTCCAGTTCTATGATTCTATGAAACTTCATTTATACTAATAGGCAATCTCTGCAGCAAGGTGGAGTCAACTGGAGTCACCAGGGCTCTCAGCCTTAGAAGTGCTACTTTCAGATCTGTGCTGAAGAACTTCCATCAGTGCAAGAGGTTCACAAGCATTCATTTCAATTTAATAGGGTTTGGAGCTGGGTGTGTATTTTTGGTTTTGAGTTCCAGGGTGTGTATTTTACATAGGTACTGAAAAAGAATTTAGTAAGTTCCATGTTCTATTTTCAAACATAAGGAACCATTTTTCTCCAGGACTACAATAGGATCAAAACAGCCAAATATCTCTGGGAAGGGTTTGGAAGGACGAGACCCATTGAAATTATTTTACTTTGCTTCACAGATAGTCCATCTCATCCTGATGAAAAATAAGGACAAATAGCACATCTATTGTGCTGCATTGTGAAGATCAAACATACAGCACACACACAAGAGGTGTTATTTTAAACACACCACTAAGTCAGTCTAGTAATCCCATGTAGAAAAAGACTTTTAGTACAGATACATATTTTAAACTGTACACTTAATAGATCTGGCCTTTAAATGCTTCATTGTTTATTCTTGCACATCATATAAGTAACCATAAAGCTATCATGTTTTACACCATGGAGAAAATATACAGGCCCAATCCTGCAGAGATATAAGAATGTAAAATGTGCAAGGAGACAGAAAAATTACTTTTTTCTAATGCAATATCTTCGTGCTTTTTTGGTATGTGTGCGCACAATCTGGTTTGTTTAATGCCAAAATTTTAACAATAACATTAAGACAATATTTTAGGCAGATAAATTGGCAGAGTGCATGTACCTTTGATGGAACACATGAGTCAATGTATTTGTATAACATTAAAGAGAGTGCAAAAACCAAGAATATATGCCAAATCAAATGAAAATAACAGACTCCAGATTAATGGCTGTTTTGCCAATTAAAGAAAAGTCTGCTGTTCGTTACAATGGATGAAAATGTTTTGTTCACTACTGTATCCAATGTACATGGACAACGTCACAAAGAGAATGATCACCACCTGCTACAGTCCCACTTCCAAGTGTGGGTCATGCAAAATACGATCAATGATTTAAAACCAGGCTCATTAATAACTGCAAATCACCATGATTCATTTTTGCAGGGAAGGCAAACGAGTGTCATCTAGCCACAAAATACACATGCTTTGTAATGTGGTATTTATTAAAAATGAATACATGTTGGAATTAGTACAGCATTCTGCTTTCGCTTAATAGGGTGTCAGTTTTTCCACTTTGATTCTTCAATAAAAATAAAAAGGGATTATTCTTTATTACATTTGTGAAATTGTTTAAAGCAGGATGAAAAAAATACGATGCCACGTGCTCTTCGGTAGGACTTCTCTGAAAATTGTGTATGATTCCGCAAAATGTACCAGTCAAGTGTCATTAATAAGAGATAAATAATAGTCCCCCATGAGAAGCTGGTCCAAGAAAGACAAGGTTTCAAGCTTCACAGAACTGCCATGAAGAAGAGCCCTGTGGAGTCTGAAAGCTTGTCTCTTTCACTACCAGAAGCTCATCCAGTAAAATATATTACCTCACCCACTTTGTGTCTCACATATCCATCATGGCCCAAACCACAATATTTGAATCTGAATTTCAATTATCGCCACATGTGTATAGATTCAAAGGGGTTTGTTCTGTCTGTTGTAACGGAAGGAATTATTTGCAAAATTCAAACCTACGTCTAGGTTTTGATTTCAAACACTCATGATTCAAGGGCTTTTGGATCCACACCATGTCAAGTTAAAGGAGCTTTGTGGTATTTATGGGTTTGATAAGGTTTGCCCAGAAGTGCATGCAAGCCAAATATAAGGTAATGTTAGTGAGAGGATCCAGCTGAAGAACAAAGAGCCAGAGGAGCTCAGACAAATCAAAGGTCTGACTACTTGTAGCTAATACTGCAAGGCCTTCCCCTTTAATATAGTTTTTCTACTCTAACCAGTATAATATTCACAATAGGCAACTCATGCCCCTAGTACCAAAAAGTCTTATTTGGAGCAGATTTCATTGGAAAGAAGAACAACCAAGGAATCTGATTTCTATTATGGACCTTACTGTGTTAATAAGTTACACTATAAAAAATCTAACAACATAAAAACATTGTATTCTTGATTCCTGGCAATCATGCCATTTGAGGATTCATTTTCTTTTGAAGTATAAAGAGGTAATGTTCATACAAAATTGATTGCAAATACTGCAAGTATGAAAAATAAACAAGTACTATAATGTCTGCACCTGCAGAAGACACGTGGGATGAAATGCTGACCCTAATAATATCAAGGGGAGTTTTGCCATTTACTTTAATAGAGTCAAGATTTCACCCAAGAAGTGCAGGTGTCTGCTTATATAACAAGCTATTCAGTGCCTGGTGGTTTCATAGTTGCCTGCTACTAAGAAGCATCTATTATTTTCAGAGTGGCATACAACTGCCTTAACCATAAGACTATCTTGTACTCACTGGACAATCTCTTTTCTCATTCACTGAACATCTCCTGACTTCTGCCACAAATGAAATAGGGTGATAGAGCCCATCTTCTGGTTAATTTCTGAGCGTCAGCCATCTTGTGCACAGAATATGACACTGGTCCTGTGGAAAAATGAGATCATGTAGTTAATGAAACTATCAGTGTACATGTACTAGGAGGCTGAATTAAGATTGCTCAGGAAGCCCTAACTCTAGTGTTTCCTAGTTTCCGATTGATTGGCTCTGTAATGTTCTTTAAGTACTTTTAAAAAAATATGTAATAGAACTTGACAGTGTGAACTCCTCATTCATGGCTCTCATCCACCAAAGGGTCAGCCTGCACTTTTTGGGAGGCAGCAATAATTTTGTCACTGATCATGCAGCATTCTGCTCCTGCTTCTCCTCCCCATTTTGCATGGCCAGAAATTTCAGCATCCTCCTCAGTATTAGGGACCAAAAGGAATTTTCCTGTTTCAAGCCAGCAACACCTGCGTCTGCCTCTGAAACATCCCTTCCTGATCACTTTTTGGTTCTGGTAATATTTAGTGAACTGAAGATAATATTTGGAGAACTTTTGTTCTGAAGCGTTTCTGATGGAGTGGCCTGGTTGTAAATGGGCCAAGCGATGCATCTCTGCCCAGTGTGTCCGCCCACAACCCTTTGATAAAGCTGAATCTGCAGCAAATATGAGCACTGCCTCTCCTGAGCCTGCTCCTTTATTTGGAAGGAAGCATCTGATGAAATGGACAGACATGGTGAGACTAGAGTGTTATCAAATACCAATATACCTTCTAGGCAATACCTGAGTGAATACTAGAAGTGGTTCTGTCAAGTACAGCCCAGCAACTAGACATAATGTATTACATATCCATGTGTTACGTGCACAAAGATCTCATACCAGAAGGAAAGTTTCCCCATGTAAAACTGGCAACCAGTAGTTTTGGAGAAAGATACAGGCCCGGCCTTAGGGCAAGGTGAGCAAGGCGGTTGCCTTGGGCCCCATGCAATCAGGGCCCTGCAGGCCCACACATTCAGGGCCCCGCTCTGCCTGGCTCCCGGCCCTGCCCACCCGGCCACTCACTCGCTGCCCTGACTGGGAGCCACGTGGCTGTGCGGCTCAGCCACGCTGCTTTGGGCCCCACAATCTCTTTGGCCAGGCCTGGAAAGATAATATAAGATACTTTTCATTAATTGAAAGGATTGCAAAAAAGCACGTAGGCAGCTCTCCAGGAACAATCATAAATAACACCCTCTGAGTCTGTTGTGACAGAGAACTCATAACAATAAAACAAACAGAAGTATCTCCACTGTGGTAAGGAGAAATGTAACAGATCAAATATTAACCAGTGACAGCATAAGAAGTCCTCGTAGGAATTAAAGATGATAATAACATACTCGATTCCTGCCTGCTAAAGTCAGACAGATACAGGGGATGGGACTAAGAGAAGGGATGTTTTTCTTGACACTTTTCAATATGATTAGAGATCTCATCATCTAGCCAAAATCTTGCTGAGACAGACAAAAGCCCCAAAAAACAGTAGAACTATGCAACTCAACAGCAAGGGTGAGCAACTAAGAGTAGAGCTCAGTAGCCACAGAGCAGCCATTCAAGCACTATTAGGAGTGGGAAGAGAGTCTGCATCCCTGAAGAACCACAGGCCAAAGTGTGAGGGGTGGGGAGGTAGTGTTGCATGCTACTGTAGCCTATGAATTATTGTAGTTGCTCTAAGGTGGGTGTGTTGGTGCTTTACACTTTGCCATTATTGAGCAAGAGGTGGATTCCAGTTTTCTGCAAATGGATATACGTGTCTTGCCCTAGACGTACTTACTCTACACTTTATGCAAGGAATCAGAATTTAGGCCTCAGAAACCAGATCAAATAGATTGTTTATTTGTGCTGACCTTCCTGATTGCATGGGCAGTTCAGCCAGGGAGCAGCTAAAGAGAAACACCATTCCTTCTTTGCCCCTCTACATCCTGGCCTGAGGAACCACGTTCTAACTTAAAATACGCTGCCTTCCATATTCTGATGATGTTTGTGTGGATCCATATGGTGCAGAAGTGTTGACAAAATTCTTTTGCCGACCATTTACAGACACAAGAAAGTTCTACCAAACCACTGCAACACCAAAAACACATGAAGTCTGATTGCAAGCGCTTCTGCACTAAGACTAACAGTTTGTACAGCTCTACTCCAAACCTCATATTTGTTTAGGATGAAACATGTCATCTAAGCACAAGTGTTGAAAGCTAAATTACACCTGCCAGAGACCAGGACAGATGAGTTTTAGTTCTGGACGAGAAGCAGCTTTTCTAAACTAATATATGTTTAATGCCCATTATCTTACAGTTGGATGGGGCTACAGAAATAATCTCCATCCCAGTTGGAAGAGGGTGATTGTCATGTGATCTGTGGGATAGACAGTGCTCACTTCTAGCCCTTGAAGTATTTGATATGTCTGACATTAGAACATTTTTATGTACAGAAAACATCTTTTGGTCAGATTTTGGAAGAATTTAGCTCTGCGTCCTGTATAGATGGACACATGTAATCAAGGCACCTGGTTTTCCAGGCAAAAGAATAAAGTTCCAGTTAAAAAAAAAAAAAAGAGCTTTCTAAAATATTTGTGAAACAGTGTTTGTGACTTATATTACCTACAGACAATACATGATGCTGTGGCCTGAAGGGTTTTTTTTATTAGAAGCCACTTGGGGTGTCTATATGGCTCATTTGTAGTTTTACCACATTTAACTCAGCCACCCCAAACTAATAAATCAGTTATCTATTTCGCCATGTATTCTTTATACAGAAACTTACATATTCAAATAGGAGTGCAATATACACATATTCCTGTGTTTTCACTGCATTCATATGAAAGAGTGCATAGCCTGTGTATTATCAAATCAATGAACAGTGGCCTGCAAGAAAAGCAAATGACTATACCAGACACAAGTAGAAATATTTAAATGTTATGATGCCATTATAGTTAAATGGTTTGCCTCCACTTGGAAGATTATGTATAGTTCAAAAACAACCAGTAGTCCTGTGGCACCTTAGAGACTAACAGTAATATATATAGTGTCACAAGCTTTCATGGGCAAAACCCACTTCATCAGATGATGAACTGGCACCTGCATGGCCCCACAATATACCAACATTTTTATAGCTGACCTTGAACAATGTTTCCTCAGCTCTTGCCCTCTAGCACTCTTCCTCTACTTACACTGCATGAATGACTTTTTCATCATATGAGCCCATGGAAAGGAGACCCTTGAAGAATTCCACAAAGATTTCAACAAATTCCACCCCACCATCGACCTTAGCCTGGACCAGTCCACACGAGATTCACTTCCTTGACACTACAATTAAATGATGGGCACATTAACCCTATACCAGAAAACTACTGATCACTATTCTTACCTACATGCCTCTAGCGTCCATCCAGGACACATCACACAATCGATCATTTACAGCCAAGCCCTAAAATACTCCCGCATTTGCTCCAATCCCGTGGACAGAGACAAACACCTACAGGCTCTTTATCAGACATTCTTAAAACTTAAATACCCACCTGGGGAAGTGAAGAAACAGATTGACGGAGGCAGACAAGTACCCAGGAATCTACTTCTTCAAGACAGGCCCACCAAGGAAAATAACAGAACACCAACAGCCATCGCCTACAGCAGCCGTGGCCAAGCTGAGGCTCGCAAGCCGTATGCGGCTCGTCTCCCCCGTGGCTTGTAAGCCACCCCTGCGCTCCCAAAAATGGCCCTCTCCTCCTGGCTCCCTGTGCTGACCTGGGCAGGGGAGCTGTCCGCCGCGGCCATGAAAGATGCAGAATTAAAGATGGTGGCGAGTGGCGGGAGCCTGCTGTGGCCAAAAAGCCTCAAAACGCATTTAAATGCATTTTCTTAAAGGGGCAGAGCTTTTTTTTTTCCTCTTGACCAAACGCAACCAGGGGCTCCTTTTAAAGGGGCAAAAGGGGCAGTCCTTTTTTTTTTCTTTGCTCGACAACTTTGTCCCAGCTCTTTGCGCAGGATCCACAGCTATCTTGGCTCTTTGCCCAGAATGGGTTGGCCACCTCTGGCCTACAGCCCCCAGCTTAAACCCCTCCAATGCATCATTGACAAGCTACAATCTATCCTGGAAAATGATCCCTCACTCTCTTAGGCCTTGGGGACAGGCCAATCCTTGCCTACAGACAACCCCCTGACCTGAAGCAAATACTTTCCAGCAGCCACACATCACACCTCAGACACTCTCACCCAGGAACCTACACCTGCAATAAACCCCGTTGCCAACTCTGTCCACATACTTATACAAGCGACACCATCACAGGACCTAACCACATAAGCCACAACATTAGGGCTCATACAACTGCACATCCATTAATGTGATCTATGCCATCAAGTGCCAGCAATGCCCCTCTGCCATGTATCTTGACCAATCTGGACAGTCTCTATGACAAAGAATAAATGGACACAAATCAGACAGCAGAAATGGTAATACACATAAACCTATAGGGGAACATTTTAACCTCAATCATGGATTTAAAAATAGCTATTCTTCTACAAAGAAATTTCACCAGCCAATTAGAGGGGAGGGGGAGCGGAATTGATATTCATCTACAAATTTGACAGTTTCCCTGGGCTTGAACAAAGACATTAACTGGATGTCACATCACAAAGCTAGTCTCCCTTGCCTTATACTCCTCATTATTATATCAAAAGTGAAGTATGGGACAATTCCAGCTCACTTAATTAACCTGATTAGCACTGATACTACAATTGACAGGTACCTTTTTTCTCGTTATAAATAACTTGATTTCTGTTATTCTTCTCAAGCTCATCATCCAATGAAGTAGGTTTTGTTAGTTTCTAAGAGTGCATCTACACTGACCTGTAACTCGAAATAAGATACACAATTTGAGCTACGCAAATTGAGTATCTTATTTCAATGTTATTTTGAAATAGTGCTTTATTTTGAAATTTGGCGCTACAGCGCCAAATGATGAAATAAGCTATTTCGAAACATCCCTTACTCCTCATAGAGTGAGGTTTACAGGGACGTCAGAATAGCAAGCCTGAAATAACAGGCTTGCTGTGAAGATGCGGGGTAGCTATTTCGGGAATATTCTGGTATCCCGAAATAGCGTTGCAGTGTAGATGTAGCCTAAGTTGCCACAGGATTACTCATTGTTTTTAAAGTTACAAACTAACACAGCTACCCCTCTGAAACTTTTTATGTTCAGTTCAGTTCACCCATCTCACAAGAATCATGTTGCAAGGGCATATTGAGAGGGGCTCTGCAGGGATTAGTTTTGGGACCAGTTCTGTTCAGTATCTTCATCAATGATTTAGATAATGGCATAGAGAGTAAACATAAAAAGTTTGTGGACAATAGTAAGTTGGAAGATATGGCAAATGCTTGGGAACATAGGATTATAATTCAAAATGATCTAGGCCAGTGTTTCTGAAAGTGTTCCATGGAATCGCTCTCAGAAACACATTAACTGGCCGCCCCGGTTTGTTTATTTACTGGTGTCACGGCCACGGAAGCCTCGTGGCTCCCATTAGCTCCGTTTCATCCCTTGCAGCCAGGGGGAGCCGCAGGAAGCGGCCTGGGCCGGGCCACCTCTTCCCGCTGCTCCACTTGGCTACAAAGGACGAAGCAGAGCCAAAGGGAGCCACCAGGCTCCGTGGCCGCGGCTCCAGTAAATAAACAAACCGGGGCAGCCAGTTAATGTGTTTTTGAGTGTGATTTCGTGGAACACTTTCAGAAACACTGGTATAGACAAACAGGAGAAATGGTCTGAGGTAAACAGGATGAAATTCAATAAGGATAAATAGTACTCCACTTAGGAAGCAACAATCAGTTGCACAGACACAAAATGGGAAATGACTACTTAGGAAGGAGTACTGCAGAAAGGAATGTAAGGGTTATAGTGGACCATTAGCTAAATGTGTGTCAACAATGAAACACTGATCCAAAAAAAGCAAACAACATTCTGGAACGTATTAACAGGAGTGTTGAAAGGAGGACACGAGAAGTAATTCTTTAACTCTGCACTGTTCAGCCCTCAACTGGAGTACTGTGTCCAGTTCTGGGCACCACATTTCAGAAAAAAGATGTGCACAAAGTGGTGAAGGTTCAGAGGAGAGCAACAAAACAATTGAAGGCCTAGAAAATATGGCCAATGAGAGAAGACTGAAAGAATTGGGTTTGTTTAGTCTGGAAAAGAGAAGGCTGAGAGGGGATGTGATAGCAGCTAAAAGGTTGTTATAAGTATTTAAAAGGCTGTTACAAGGAAGAGGGAGAAAAATTATTTCCTTAACCTGTGAGGATAGGACAAGAAGCAATGGGTTTAAATAGTAGCAAGGGAGGTTTAGGTTGGACATTAGGAAAAACTTACTAAGTGTCAGGGTTGTTAATCACTGGAATACATTGCGTAGGAAGGATGTGCAATTTCCATAATTGGAAATTGTTAAAAGCGGATTAAATAAGCACCTGTCAGGGATGGTCTAGATGGTGCTTGGTCCTGACACTTCTACAATTCTATAAGAATATAAAAGAAATATGAATCCAAAGATGAGCAACAAACTCACTAGCAACTTTTTAAGGTTTCCATCTGAGAAGAGACTAGAAAGAATTTTTAGCTTAATGAAGAGATGAACACAAAGTACAAACAAATAAGAGCATAGAGAAGGTAAATTGGATGTACCTATTTACTTGTTTTCATAATGATGTACTTAAACATTTGATAATGATAAATGAAAATGTTACTCAACACATGCTTAATGTTAAACACATTGTCACATACTCCCGAAGCCAATGGGTTGTTAGGTTTGAAGAAGAATTAGACATTTCCATGGAAAGTGAGATTATATGAGGTAAAATATAAACACTCACCTCTCAGGGCAAATTTATGGGACATTAAGAAGAAACTTTTCCAGGCAACAGCTTACTCCAGTCTCAGATTTCCTGTGTCAACCTCTGAAGCTACGGTCAGAGACAGTAGGTCCGTGCTATAGCCTTTTTTTGGAAAAAGCTATGCAAATTGCCCTCCACAATTTGCATAGCTTTTTCCAATTGCTTTTCCAGAAGAGGCTTTTCTGCCATTCGGCCCCGACTAGACAGGGCCAAATGGTGGAAAAGCCCCCTCTTTCGGAGGAGCCCTTATTCCTCATAGAACGAGGCATACAGGGCTACCTGAAAAAGCGCATTTGCTCTTCCACAAAAAAAAGCAGAAGAGCAACTGCGTTCCCTGGACGCAGTGGAGTTTTTCCAGGATACCTCTGGTAACCCGGAAAAACCCCACAGTCTAGACATACCCAGAGACACTAATGGACAAATGGAGCACTAGTCTGCTCTGATATAACATCTGTACTATTAAATGGATTCCTATTGCATTTTCTTGTATTTTACTATTTTCTCTCAGGCATAAATTGTATTTGTTATGTTTGACATGTATACAAGAATGTTTGGCCTGTTGACCATGTAAATGTGAAAAACATAAAATTTGCAGTGGGTTTTCTGCTGGCATTATCATAAACAAAGTGTCGTGCCTATTAGCTGGTTATAGAGGCATTCTTGTCATACTTTGGGGAAGCTGACAGTGAATCAGAGCAGACCGAGCCTTGAAGCTGCGGTTAAGTGATGAACAATTTAGTGAATTGCTACCATAGCTTCAACATTCCTGAAGACATTAGCCTTCAGCCCAGCGTTATATTTGTACCCTGCAATCCTGTCATAAACTCCGTGGTTTGGGGACCTGATTGTGTAACTTCGCTCCCATGGCTTCAATGGGACAGAATAAGTCAAGCCCCCAGGACTGGGCCCTGAATTCCACATCTATCAGGTTGAGGGCCAAAAACCTGAGCAGAGTCCAAGCTGGTGCAATTTAAACACTCTGCTGGCCCTTTCTCCACATAAACACCAACCAAGGCTCCAATACACTCACATCACTGAGCAGTTTTCATCCCTTACCCCTAACCTCTCAATGTGGCCTTCTAAGTCTAAGTGAGTGTAAATTGGTGTCACTTTCACATTTAATTAGACAAGCAATTCGTATATTACAGCTACATCTGCTTAGATGTGGGGAGACTCAGGGATGGGACAACAATGGTCAATAATGGCAAGACTGCTATTTGCTGAGTTTCTCTCCCCAGAAAAGATTGGGCGAACAACATTCATACCCCCTGCGCACCAGGATGGTGGCACTGGAGGAAGCTAGTTAAACAGGCTAAGCAAGGGTCACCCTTCCCTGTGCCCCAACTTCCAGAGGTTTGTCACCCCCCTGGCACCATGGCTGGTATGGTGCACTTACTCCTCCTCCTCTCCTGAGAGCCAGACATCACGCTGTAGTTGTTGTGTGAACAATGATCACTCAGGTATGATTCACTGAACTAATTCAGTAACTGCTCATTTAACACTGTAGTTGTGTTCATGAAAAATGCCACTTTAAGCAAAACGATGTTAGGTGAATCCAATTTCCCCATAAGAATTAATGTAAATGGTGGGGTGGGTGGGGAGGATTAGGTTCCAGGGAATTGTTTTCTGCAGACAAAAGGCAGAATATATATACATATAAAGTGTACATTTTAAACAATTTCAAACAATTTAGTACTGTACACAGGAATGATGACTATGAAGCTTGGCTGAGATGGTGGAGTCAGAGGGTGGAATATTTCCCAGGGAATATCTTGCTACCAGATGATGAACTAGCACTCAGATGAGCCCTCAAGAGTTAACATGTTGTTAATGTCACCTCATGCTCTAGAGGCAGCTTGGACTGAGGCAGGAGGCAGGAAACACAATAGACACACAGCAATAGCCGCAAACACTTCCCTGCAGAAACTGAACATAATGATGCGCTCACGCTTTCCTGATGATGTGCACCACTCTCCCCTCAGGCCGATGCATACAGGGCTGCACAGTGCCAAGAGGTCGGGGGTGTTTGAAAGAGAGAGGCAGACAGAGATGTGAACTGGCCCTTTAAGTACACTGATTCCACTTCAAGTACATGGCCCTTGTAAGTAGTAGGGATGCAATAGCGTAGTCGGTTAAACAATTAACCAATAAGCGAAAGCGTATCAGTTTATGCTACCGACTACACTCATCCCCTCTCCCCACCCTGAGGCTCCAGTAAATTTTTTAGAGGGCTGGCCAGCAACCTGGCTCAATCCTGACTTGTGCTGGTCCCACGAACTATCCCAGCTGCAGCTCTGCATTAAAAGTCATTTAGGAACCGGCAGGCAGGCAGCCCAGCTCAGTCCTGGCTCGTGCTCTGCAAGGAAAGTAGGCAACCGAATGGCATTACAAGGGAGCATTGCACAACTTTAAACAAGCATGTGCTCTAATAGATAAGCAACATAACAACAAAACAATATTAACTAGGACAATGTTAAGCTACATTATTTTGTGTTATGCATATGACTTGCCCTGAATGGATATAAACTTGGGTGACAGCTGCACAGTAAATGTAGATTTACAAAGCTGGCTACATGTGAGTTGGTAAGCAACAGATCAGACTGTTACGTGGATAAAAATAATCCTACAACTGAGTACCTGAGACATTGTAATCTCATTTGGTAGTGGATTTCAATATTTGAGTGTGTTTTAAATGATCCATAATTACACTCAGTTAATTTTATAGTTAATATTTCTGGTATGTTACAATACAAACTTAGTATTATATTGGTTCAGCATATTATGAAATCAGGAGCTATTTTGAAATACAGTAATTACTTGTTTAACACGTGCCCACTTAACACGTTTTCGCAATAGCACAATTTTTTTTCAGGGACTGTTTTTGAACAACACAACCATCCCCGAAATAACACGACAATAATCAAGTGGCAGACTACTTCGCATGGCGGTATAAGTTGGTGAAAACAGTGGTAATACACATGAGCAGATGAATACACGTGGTCACAGTGCTCCTCCGCTTACTCACATGTTTATCTTTGTGTTTTAACTTGTGTTTATAAGTGATGTAATAAACATTTTTTATGAGAATGATCCTGATCATGAACGGAGCTCAAAAGTAGCGAAAAGCTTAGAAAGTGCCATATGTTGCCACAAGCAACTTACAAAAGTTGTAACAACAAAAAATTGACTTTGCCACCACCACCTGAAATGCAACCCCCATCTTTTCCATTATTTTTAATGGGAAAATTGACCCCGCATAGCACATTTTCACTTAGCACGAACATTTTCAGAAACGCATCTATCATGTTAAATGAGGAATTACTGTATTTGATCCAGAATAAAAAGCCTCACGTTTCATGAGTGGTTTGGGCCCTTCTTTCCCCAGAATCTATGAATCTTAATACATACTGTTGTTATTTTTCCCCTACCGTCTGCCTCTTCCTCTCCAATCCATTCATTGTTGGCATAATCCAGTGTTTGTGACATAATTCATCGACATGTATGTGCTTGTGATATGATAAACACCATATACTTCAGTCACTGAGAGAATCAAACAAGATTAGGGAGAAGTGACATTTCTATTAACATCAAATAATCACAGATAAAAGGAAGTACGTGGTATTGTCAGGTAATGTAGCTCAGAAAACTACCATACTACAAAGAGTGATTTAACACGTGCTTTAAGGCATAATGGGCCAGATCTAGTGCTCACCAAAGACATGAGTCAATGTAGTAAACAAGAAACAACCGTGCAAAGTTATACAGCGTGCTCCAGGTTCACAAAAGGCATTTAGGTGCCGTATTGCCATTGCAATCTTGTTCTCTCTCTATTTGGAATGAGGACACTTGTATATTTTAGTAGCATTTTTGGTGTTTTAATATAAAGCTGCTACATATTAATTTACAGACATTAATTTTGCCCTTTAAGTTTGCCTTGCAGCGTCCACGTGGTAAAAATAGCAAAATTCATTATTTCCAATTTTAAAATTTTGATTCAATTTGTTCAGTTTTTGGTTATTTGTGAAAGTGACAAGCTAACATAAGTGGCTTGACCCTGGAGCCACATCAGCTCCAATCATGACCTGCTCACAATTCCACCATTGGAACTCTGTTGAACAGAGCCTGCAATCAATGCTAGCAAATTGTGCTGTGAACCAAGCACAGTGTCATTCAGGACCCAGCTCTGACTTGATGCCACCTCTCCACAGAAGAACTGTTACAGCATCTACTGTACAGCATCGTCTAGACAAAAAGGAAAGAGGCGGGATTTTAAGCAGCTGAGTTTTCACCATGTGCATAGCATCCTGCCCCATTTCATTGTCGCGTCATTTGTTTTCTAGTTTATGAAGCACCTATTACAAGAAGTTGTAAACTCTAAAGAGCTTTATGCAACTGAACCAAAGACACATATTGAACCCATAACTACTAAAAGATTTACTAGACAAACTTTTAGACAATCTTCCTAAGTCATGAATTTATTAATTTCCCTTCACATTTTCATTGGAAAATGGTAAATAAGAAGGCAAAAAACCCAACAATTTCTATGTACAGTTTGGCATTTGCATATATTATGCAACTGCAAATTTTGCAGGTGCTGTTTTTTCTAGTCTCGACCTCATGACCCCTAAACTTGAATTCCATCCTGAAAGAAAGACAAGGTGGGTGAGATAATGTCTTTTATTGGCAAACTTCTGTTGATCTCTCTCTCTAACAGAAGTTGGACCAATAAGAGCTATTACCTCACTCTTATTGACTCTATCACCTTGGGTCCTAAACAGCTACAACAATTGTATGATGTTGTGAAAGAAGGCAGGTGCAAAGTTGACTTTTCTTATGGATGTGCTAATTATGACAATTTGTGCTGAGTTTTTTGTTCAAGCAGGGGAAGCCGGATTTATCTCCTGCTTTTCCTCCATGAGAATGGTTAAATGGCAGATGTAGTTCTTTTTCACCTAGTCTATGTGGGACTTCGTGTGGAACAGAGAGGGGGGAGGAGCCAGTTGGTCTAAGAAGGGGTTTTTTTGGTCCACCTTTGGAGCAGGGTGCTCTAGGAAAGTAGAATTTTTGGTTTTGAGGTGAAAAATCCTATCCCAATTGTGACAGGGTCAGGCCAGGGAGCGGCTGCAGAGAGGGGAAAAGGCAGCCCAAAAGGGAAAAACCCCTGTGAGAGAAGCAGAGAACTGCAGCCCAATTAGATGCAGCTGGGAGGGAGCTGGCTCAGGCTAATTGGGGCCAGCTGACTTCTCTGCTGTCTGTCTGAGGGCCTTTAAAAGCCTCAGCAGTTGGAGGCTGGAGAGAAGAGGGAGAGGACAAAAGGAAGGTGGTGGAGAGGCAGAGAGGAAGAAACCAGAGAGAACAATTTTGACCAGCATTAGGTAAAGGCAGCTAAGGAGGGAGCCTGTGGGCACGTGGCCTGGGCTCCCTACCATTGAGACCAGCTGCAAAACCCTAACTGGGGGCTAAGGAGGAGGCCTCCCCAGTAGTGGCTTAGGAAGGGGCCCTTGCCACACGTGGTGCCAGGAGTGGGATCGTGGCTGTGAGGCCTCACAGCAAAGCAAAAGTACCCATGGAGGACCTGGTAAAAGCACTGGTGCAGGCCACGGCTGCCCAACAAGAGGCTACTCGGGTGCAAGCAGCTGCCCAGCGGGAGTCGGTGCGGATCCAACAAGAAACCAACCAGTTGTTGATGAGCCAGGTAGCCCAGGACAGGGCCACCCTGCAGGAGGTGGTGAACCAGCTGAAAGCCCTGACAGTCCAGGTGCGTGATCAAGATGCGGCCCGACCCTTACGGGCCAATTTCTACTTACAGAAAATGACAAAGACGATGAGGTTGAGGCCTATCTCTTGGCCTTGAAAGGACAGCTTTGCGGGAGGCCTGGCCTCAAGCTCAGTGGGCCAAGCATTTTGGCCCCTTTTCTGAGCGGGAAGCCCAGAAGGCATACCTTGACATGGCAGAGGAAGCTGCATCCGACTACCCCAGCTGAAAGCTGAGATCCTGGCACGGGCTGGGGTCACGGTCACAGTGAGCCCAGAGATTTCACGACTGGCGATATCGAGATGACCAGGGCCCCAGAACTCAGTTGTTTGATCTGGTCCATCTGGCCCGGAAGTGGCTGCGGCCCGACATCCACAGCCCGAAAAGATTATCGAGGTGATCGTTCTTGACCGGTACATGAGGTTTACCCCAGACCCGGGAATGGGTGGGCCAGAATGACCCCGGCGTTTGATGAGCTTGTGGCTCTCGTTGAGAGGCGATTGACAGCTAAGGGACTTTCCCGCAGCCCCAGAGTCGGCGCAGCAGAGCAGAAGGTCCGCCTTCACCCCAAGGACCCGTGCCCCTGAAGTTTCTGACCGAGTCCAGACAGGAAGAAAGGAGGCGGAAGAGCGACCGGGGACGGGCAAAAGACCTTGGGGTCTGGACAGGAGAGGGCCAGGGATCAAGACCCAACAGCCCAAAAAGAAAGGGGCTGTCCCGCCCAGGTTATAGGTGTTATGCCTGCGGGAGATAGGGCATATTGCGGTTCAGTGCCCTAACATAGGCGAGCCTATGCAATGTGACCTGGGAACCTACAAAGTGTCCTAGTCAACCTCGTTGGGGTAGCAGTGGGCCCCCATCAGTATACCCAGCCCGTGAAAATGAATGGTGAAACCACTGCCTTAGTAGATTCCGGGAGTGCAGTTACGTTGGTCTCAGGGAAGCTAGTGGGGCAAGATCAGCTGACTCAAGCCAAGTACACTGGGGTATCTTGTGTACAGGGATACTAATTATTACCCCACCATCCCTGTGGAGATAGAAGTACAAGGGCGGGTTACAGAGGTAACTGTGGGGTGGTCCCAAGGCTCCCCTACCCGGTGGTCATTGGGCGAGACTTCCCGGGTTTAGTGACCTGCTACCACGGGACTGGGGAGGAGGATAGCTCCCTCCCGGCCTTCCATGAGTTTTCCCAGGACCTGTTCTCGATGCCTGGGAACCCGGAAAACCCGACGGGAGAGGAGGGCCGCAAAAAAATTGGGGACCAGGATCTTGACCCAAGGTCGGAAGCAGGCACTGGTAGAGGGGAGGCCTACCCAACTACTAGAGCAGAAGCCCGGGACAGGATGAGCCTGAAGCAGGACCCAGCTCATCAGGGGAGGAAAGGGGGCTAGGTTCCCTGGAGCCTGAGCAGGTGAGATCCCCAAGTGAGACCTTTGGGCAGGATCAAGCCAATGATCCAATATATCAGAATATCCGTAAGGAGGTGGTTGAAGTTAATGGGGTCCCAGTGGAGGAGGAACAAGGGCACGGGGCCCTACTATATAATCAAGGGGAGCTTCTATATAGGGTAGCTCATATACAGGGCCAAGAGGTGGAACAACTCTTGGTACCCCAAAAGCACCGGAGGGCAGTACTGGAATTGGCACACAGTCATCTATTTGGAGGACATCTAGGGGTGGATAAGACCCTGGACCGCATTCTTCGGAGGTTCTTTTGGCCTGGGATCTATGTAGAAGTCCAGAGGTATTGTGCTTCCTGCCCGAGTGCCAACTACATGGGCCCGACCACACCTGAGGGCCCCATTAGTACCCCTACCAATCATTGAAATCCCCTTTGAGCAGTTGCTATGGACATAGTTGGCCCACTAGAGAAGTCTGCCGGGGCCACCAGAGCATACTAGTTGTAGTGGACTATGCTACTCGATACCCAGAGGCAGTGCCCCTCAACACCCTATCCAAGACCATCGCTAAGGAACTAATTCAAATCTTTTCTAGGGTAGGGATTCCTAAAGAAATCCTAACGGACCAAGGGACCCCCTTTGTGTCCAAGCTTATGAAAGACTTGTGTACCTTGCTCCGCATACGGGCCCTGCGGACCTCGGTATACCATCCTCAAACCGGCGGTCTAGTTGAGCAGTTTAACAAGACCCTAAAAAGTATGCTTAAGAAAGTAGTAAGCCGGGATGGCAAAGATTGGGATATGCTACTGCCCTACCTCATGTTCGCGGTAAGGAAGTTCCCCAAGCGACTGGCTTCTCCCCATTTGAACTTTTGTATGGGCGTAACCCACGGGGCATACTAGACCTTGCTAAAGAGGCCTGGGAGGAACAACCCAACCTGGGGAGAAATGTAGTTGATCATGTGCTCCAAATGAGGACAGGATTGCCAGAGTCACCCCCATAGTGCGGGAGCACCTAGAAAGGCACAGGAAGCCCAACAGGTCTATTACAACCGAGCAACCTCCCGGAAGTTCCAGGTGGGAGACCGGGTGATGGTGCTAGTGCCGGCGAGTAAGCTCCTAGCCCAATGGCAGGGGCCATATGAAATAATAGAAGCAGTGGAGAGGTAAACTATAAGGTTCGCCAGCCTGGCGGCGAAAGCCTGAGCAAGTATATCACGTCAACCTGCTGAAACCCTGGCGAGACAGAGAAGTGGCCTTGGTTGTGCTGGGGCCACCACCCCAAGGAAAACCCACCAAGGCAGGTGGGAATATCTCCTGAGCTGACTCCGGACCAACAGGCGAAGCAGCCGACATGATTGAGCGGAATCGGGATGTGTTTTCGACAGAACCGGGTAGAACTACGGAGGTTTACCATGACATCATCACAGACCCCAGGGTGAAGGTGCACGTTAAGCCATACCGGATACCTGAGGCAAAGCGAAAAGAGGTCCAAGCTGAAGTTGAAAAAATGCTGAAGCTCGGAGTCATTGAAGAGTCCATAGCCAGTGGTCTAGCCCTATTGTTATGGTGCCCAAGCCAGATGGAAGCCTACGCTTTTGCAATGACTTTCGAAAGTTAAGCGAAGTATCCAAATTCGATGCCTATCCCATGCCAAGGGTGGATGAACTCATTGACCAACTGGGCAAGGCCCGATTTCTATCCACCCTTGATTTGACCAAGGGTACTGGCAGATCCCCTAGCACCAGGGGCCAAAGAAAAGACAGCCTTTTCGACTCCAGAGGGTCTCTTTCAATACACGGTCCTCCCTTTTGGTTTGCATGGGGCTCCTGCAACGTTTCAAAGGCTCATGGACAAGCTGTTGCGGCCCCATGCCAAATGCGCAGCTGCCTATTTGGATGATGTTGTTGTCCACAGTCCTGACTGGGACACACACATTGAAAAAGTAGAGGCAGTATTGGAGACATTAAGGAGAGCGGGACTTACGGCGAACCCTGCAAAGTGTCACGATTGGGCTGGCGAGGCCAAATATCTCGGGTATATCGTGGGAAGGGGATAGTGAGGCCCCAGCTCAACAAAGTGGATGCAATACAGAATTGGCCCGACCAACCCGGAAAAAGCAGGTCAGGGCATTCTTAGGGTTGGTTGGATATTACCGCAGATTCATCCCCAACTTTGCCTCCAGGGCCTGCCCTCTGACCAACCTGACTAGAGCACGTGGTCCCGACATTGTAAAGTGGACCATGGAGACGGAAGAAGCTTTTAAAGATCTCAAGAATGCCATCTGCGGTGATCCAGTTCTCATAGCCCCTGATTTTAAGAAGGAGTTTATCTTGCAGACCGATGCCTCCGAGGTAGGACTGGGAGCGGTATTATCTCAAATGGTTGGAGAAGAGGAGCACCCAATCCTGTACCTCAGCAGGAAGCTTCTGCCGAGGAGCGAAACTACGCCGTGGTAGAAAGGGAATGTCTCGCGGTAAAGTGGGCCATGGAAAGCCTTCGCTACTACCTTCTTGGCGGAAGTTTACCCTGGTCACTGATCATGCACCTCTGCAGTGGATGCACGAAACAAGGACAGAAATTCGAGGTTACCCGGTGGTTCCTGTCCCTGCAGCCCTTCCACTTCCATGTGCAACACAGATCAGGAACCCAGCATGGGAATGCAGACGGGTTGTCAAGGGTGCATTGTTGTCCGACCCAAACCCAACCCCATGGGGTTGAGCAGAGGAGGATGTGTGACAGGGTCAGGCCAGGAGCGGCTGCAGAGAGGGAAAAGGCAGCCCAAAGGGAAAAACCCCTGTGAGAGAAGCAGAGAACTGCAGCCCAATTAGATGCAGCTGGGAGGAGCTGGCTCAGGCTAATTGGGGCCAGCTGACTTCTCTGCTGTCTGTCTGAGGCCTTTAAAAGCCTCAGCAGTTGGAGGCTGGAGAGAGGAGAGGACAAAGGAAGGTGGTGGAGAGGCAGAGAGGAAGAAACCAGAGAGAACAATTTTGACCAGCATTAGGTAAAGGCAGCTAAGGAGGGAGCCTGTGGTCACGTGGCCCGGGCTCCCTACCATTGAGACCCGCTGCAAAACCCTTAACTGGGGGGGCTAAGGGGAGGAGGCCTCCCCAGTAGTGGCTTGGGGAAGAGGGGCCCTTGCCACACAATGCAAACTGAGCTAGGTGGCCTCTATTGTTCTGGATGATCATCCTAGGGGATGCAACTATAAAGGTTATTTTGAAAGTGTCTCTCAAAAGCTTCTGGTCTTAGTGAATTCTTATTTTTAGGTCACAGTATAACATTCACTTCAGGGTCTGGATTTTAGGGCAGAGGGATGGCTAAGTGTTTTTGGTGGCACTGTATAAGTAAATAAGTTGAAGGAGCACACTCCTTATTACATGGGTGGGATATAGTACATATGTTTTTGCTTTCTTTGTATGTACAGGCTTGCTCATATTTCTTCAGGCTTTCCAAAACGTCTCTGTTCATTAGCCATGTTTCTGTATTTGTAACATGACCTTTATACAATAATGAATGGCTGGCTGGCTATGACGTAGAAAGAGCAGTTAAAGGTTTTTATGGTCATTGAACAAGGATGTGAACAAAACCAGGGGGAGTTGCATGAAAGTGGGGGAGAGCGTCTAGAGGTTACATTACCTGCTGCTTTCAAGGGTGTGCTGGAGCCATACTAACTGAGCAGCAATAGTCTCAGGCTCTTGAATGGGAGCACTAGGGTGAGCTGTACTCTTCACATTACCCACTGATGTTCACCTTGCACCACCCATTGTGCACAGGCAGCTGGGCCCTGCCTTTGGCCCATCCTGGCTGGCCAGAGCCCTTTGGGGCCATTCAGAGCCCCAGGCAGGCGAGCTGGCTCACTCCCTTAATCCAAGAGGCATTAAGGACAGCACTTTTACCAGAGCCTAAGTAAGAGTTCTGGAGAAAGGAACAAAAGTCTCTGTGCACTTTTCTCACCATCACTCCCATGCAAATGAAGTTTTAACTACTCACCACTAAAACTATCGTGTCCCTATGCAGCAATGTAATACTGAAGTAGAGCTGTACAATGAGAACAGACCATCATTCAGTTCCCATACAGGGCATTGTAAACAATTCCTTCTAAGCAACACTGAAGTCTTCTTTCACTGACTATCTCCAGTCACGTTCACCCTTCCCAGGTGTTGTTTCCTTGAAAGTAAAGGGGCCCAGTCTGCTGTTTTTGGCAAGAGGGGCAAAACTGACAGATTCTAAACCAAGCAAGTGTGCACCAATAACCCCTCTCACTCAGGGCCTAAGTCAGTTCTTTGGAATAAACGAGAGCATCACAGTTGAACTTTAATGGAAGCAGAATGCGGGTTCAGTTATTGTGCATCCTGCTGAGAAATCCTAGAGCCATATGATAAATGTAGCTTGCCATGCACCTTTGACAGCCTCCCCATGACTCTGCTCCGTGATTTGTCTCTGCTGATATTACCACCACCATTCCAACCCTCTGAAAAGTTTGGGGTGTTTGTTTTCTATAAATCAGCCTGCTCGAAAATATTCTCTCACATGTGGGATTGCCTTCCAAGCCACAGTGGCCCAAGGTCCAGGATGAACAATAGTTATTCTGGGAAGAGAGACAGATTTATGCTTAGGATCTTATTACCCAGCTGGGCTAGGGACACAAGTTTTATAGGAAAGACGGGATTCTCAGTTTTCACATTCCCAAGGCTTCAGACCTTATCTAAAGGAGACAACATTATTATGTATAGAAGAGGCTATGATATGGAATTTCTCAAGATGACATTTTATTAGTTTGATTTTCCTCTCCCTGAAATATTTGCACAGCTGGGTTCAAGATGCTAAGAGGAATTGGATTTATAGGGAGAAAGATACAAAGTACCATGTAGAGGGCATCAGTGACTAGTTGGTATGTTACTTCATGTTGGGCCCAGAATAGCACCCCCTTTTTCTTTGTCACCCCTACCCAGTCAGCTGCCGCTCAGCAGGTCTGCCAACAGGAATTGCAGGCCCCTGGGCAGAGCAGTCAAAGGGAACCCATGCACACAGGTTGTGCCTGTGCAGACACAGTCCACCTGACATTTGGGCAGTGCTGCACCTGCACTGGCTGGTGCCCAGTGAGCTCTTCCAGCATGGCCAGGGTTTCCACATGCTTGCCTGGTAGGATTGCCAGCTGCCTGGTCACACAAACCCAAAGACCCTTGCTCTGCCCCGTAACCCTTCCCTGAAGCCACGCCCCTGTCCTGCCCCTTCTCCAAGGCCCTTGTTCACTCATCGCCCCTCCCTCCATCGCTGGCCCCCACCCACACTCACTTTAGCCAGGCTGGGGTAGGAGGTTGGAGTGTGGGCTGTAGGAAGGAGTTTGGGTGTGGAATGCAGGCTCTGGGCTGGGACAGGGGGTTGAGATGAAGGAAGCAGTGAGGGGATGGCTCCTGAAAGCAACTGGCACACCCATCTGGCAGTAGTTTCAAGGTGGGGCAAGTGATCTCTGCTGCCCACAGACACCACCCCGACAGCTCCCATTGGTTGCAGTTCCCAGCCCATGAGAGCTGCGGAGTCAGTGCTCAGGACAGGAGCAGTGCGTGGAGACCCCTCCCGGGGTCGGTGCTGCAGGAAGCCTGCCTTATCCCTGCTGTACTTCTGGTGGCAGCCAGGTCCCTCACGCCCTTTTAAATTGCCTGAACCCTTGGCCTCTGCCTGTCAGTGAGCCTGCAGCTCGGACTACTCAGCAGTCTGGTACTTGCCTGATCCCTTCTAGGGCAACAGTAAAGACCAAACACACACTTGATATTCAATTACTCTAGGTCATACCTTCAGTCTTAGTCCAGACACAATAGTCCTGATTCATTTATTCCAACCAAGGCTTGTATCTCCCCTTCTACAGGGGCTGGTGAGAAAACCCAGGCCCACCCTCTCCTCGGGGTTCCAGCCCAGGGCCATTCTGACAAACAAGCAGGGATTGTTTCTTGTAATATCCCACTAACTCCTTGGGCTGCTTCCTTCCTTTGTCTATCAGGTCTGGTCTACACTGGGAGTTTTAGGTCAAAATTAACTGCATTAGGTCGATTCTCTAAACAATGAGTCCACACCACCAAGCCTGTTCCGTCAATTTTAAAGGCCATTAAAGTCAGTTTTGGTACTCCTTTTCACAAGGAGTAACAGTAAATTCGACCTTGTGTGGTCAACTTTAGGTAATTCAGATGCAGCACTTTGAAGGTCAACATTCTTGGCCTCCAGGAGGTGTCCCACAATGCCCCACTGTGATCACTCTGGCCAGGACTTTCAATTTTGTTGATCTTCAGGTACACCGGAAAAGTCCTGGGAAAATTTGAATTTCATATCCTGTGTGGGCAGCGTCATGAGCAGACCTTAGAGTAGGCAACATACTGGAGCAGCACACCTGACCAGGAATGAATGCCCAAGGTCGTGAACGAGTACCAGCATGGAGCATGCAGGAGATCCTGGACCTCATTGCTTTCTGGGGAGAGCAATCTGTTGGCACAGAACTACGAACCAGCAAAAGAAATGCAGATATATATGCCAAGATCGCAAAGGGCATGGAGGAGAAAGGATATGCCAGTGACACCCAGCAGTGCTGAGGCAGTTGGACCAGAAAACAAAAGAGAGAAACAGTTATTCCAGATCACTGTTGCAAACATGCCATTTCTATAAACAGCTGCATGGGATCCTAGAGGGAAGAACAAACAAGCTTCCCAGGTGAGCCCATGGATTCCTCCCAAGATACCCCTCAGGCAGTCTTGATCAGCAGCATGGAGGACAGTGTGGATATAGAAGAGGAGAAGGGGAAAAGGAGAATGGTCAGCAGGTAAGTGGGGCAACCAATTTCACCAGCAGCCAGGACCTTTTTATAACCTTGGAGACAATCCTCTCCTCCCAGGTTGTCTCACTGCCAGGCCCTAATGTTGAGGAAGACTCTTCTGATAAGTTCACACCATTTTTTTATCATGCTACAAGTGGGTTAAGGCAAATGGGTGTGATCTATGGTAGTCATTGTGCCTACACAGCAGGCGCTCCCTGGAACAGCTAGTCAATGTGTCTGGAGTCGGAGTGGAAATCTTCCCTGCACATCTCCATAAAGCTCTCAGAGAGGAACTCTTTAATCCTTCTCACATTGTCCTCCATGGTAGGACACCTTTCCACTCCAAGCCAGAAGTAAGTGGTCTAGCATCATAGAATCATAAAATACTAAAACTGGAAGGGACACTGAGAGGTCATCAAGTCCAGTCCCCTGTACTCATGGCAGGACCAAGCACCGTCTAGATAATCTCTGATAGATGTCTATCCAACCTGCTCTTAAATATCTCCAGTGATGGAGATTCTACAACCTCCCCAGGCAATTTATTCCAGTGCTTAACAACCCTGACACTTGGGAAGTTTTTCCTAATGTCCATCCTAAATCTCCCCTGCCGCAATTTAAGTCCATTGCTTCTTGTCCTATCATTGGAGGCCACTGGAGAACCATTTTTCTCCCTCCTCCTTGTAACACCCTTTTAAATACTTGAAAACAGCTATCATGCCCCCTCTCAGTCTTCTCTTTTCTAAACTAAACAAGCCCAGTTCTTTCAGTCTTCTCTCATAGGTTATGTTTTCTAGAACTTTAATCGTAATTTTTGTGGCACTTCTCTGGACCTTCTCCAGTTTTTCCACATCTTTCTTGAAATGTGTTGCCCAGAACTGGACATAGTGGTGAACTCCCTTCACCAGCCAGCTGTGAGAGGCATGCACGGGATGCAAGCACTTTCCCTTCACTCCTTTAGTGTCCAGGAAATGGGATGAATAGCTAGCCGCATCCCGGAGCACACGGCTGCTGTCCCTCCTACCCTCCCAAAATGGCACCCTTGGTGGCAGGAACTGTGGGATAGATACCCACAGTGCATAACTCTCAAAGTTGATGGAAGCCACCCTACTGGAAATGCACTACTTTGAACTGCATCAAATTCTTGTGCACAGTGGTGACATGCACCTTTGACAATGCAAAAATGGGTGATAGAAAATCGACCTTAATACATTTGACAAGCTCAATGCAGACAAGCTCTTAGTAAGCATCTGTCCTGGAGCTTCCTCGCAGTTTCTCAGAAGAGTTCTTAGGCTTTCAGTCAGTCACTAGCTTCTGCTTCAGCTGCAGCCTTTTATCACCATTGTGATACACTGATTCACCTATTAACCCCTTCCTGGCTCTCTCAACTATGTTCTATACACTCACCCCATACCAATAAAAACATTTAAAAGTAATTTACAACCATTCTGAAGTAAGTTTTTCCAACATGTAACACAACAGAATGGCATAAAGGGTTCCTTAGACACATTTGAAAAGACCTGTGTAATTCACAGATTTGCCACTCAGAAGCAATGCGGCTGCACCCACAGAATCTTTTACCACACCACACATCGTGTGATTTATTTAATCCAGCTCCCCATGTGTGCAGAGTTAGAAGCGTACAAGTCCGTTTCTTACCCTTACAGGATTATGTCCTGTCACATCATCATAGTACTCACCTAATGAATGGCTTCTGGGATTAGATAAATTTCCTAGCTTAGCTATGAATTTACAAAAGTCCACCAGCAAATACAAGAATGGGGGAATGGCTGCTGGAAGGGTCACAAAATGGGGAGTCTAACACCACCACTTTCCCTCTCTCCAATATTTGGCCTCTACCACTACACATTCATTTACCACAGTTTTGCACATACTCATGTGCAGTACCTACTCATGTGCAGCATCAAGCCTTAATATGTAAGTAATGTGATATTGTAGTTATTACCTTTGTGTTTGCTTTAGGGAATTTGCACCTAAAAACTTTAATCAGCCGATCCAATGTCAACGGGCAACATTTTGCCCACTATATTAAAATGTTCATGGTAAAAGAGAAGGATGAGTCTTTCATTCATGACTAATAGTCCTGTCCCTATCCTCTGAGCTCCTGCATACTCATCCAGCTGCTTGGACTGTGTGCTGAGCCAAGTAGTTGACAGTAGGTCCATTGTATTAATATTAGGGCTTAGTTTTAGACATACTTATTCCGTATTTAAAGATCCAATAAGCTAAAACATTTGATGATGATTTAACCACAACTTTCCAGCAGAAACATGGATATATGTAAGATGATGCTCAATATAACCTTCATGATCAAAAAGGGTCTTTGCCTTAATTTACCTATGACTCTATGTATAAGGTGAAAGTAGTCAAAACAAAGAGGGGGAAATACCATCTGTGCAACATCAAGTCCTTCCTTACATCCCCTCTGCCACAAATTATGCGTTGGTGTAGCCAGAATCTCTTATAGAGAAATTCTGTAATACAATTCAAGTTTTTCCCTTAAGTATTCCAATTACATTGACTGAATCAAGACTCATCACCTAATCTTTTTCGTCTGAGACAGGCAAAGTTAATATCACCTTAAGGGCAAATCCTGCTCTAATTTACGCAGTTGCCAGCCCAGAATAACTTCATTGACTTTAAGGAATTACTCCAGATTTCTATAAGTCTGGCTAAGAGCAAAATTTGGCTCTACAATGATAGTTTTGGGTGCTCCTGAAATATGGTCCACTTACCTTGCTTACCCCCAGGGTGCTGGATGGATTTTGTCTAATGAGTCACAGTCAAATCAAATTAGTTTTGATTATAATTGTAAAGGGTCCAGTCTCATCCTCACCCCTCCACCGCTTGCTACCATTTTGCTCTCCCGGGGGGAAAGCATGAAAGAAAAAATGCCAAAAGTGACAAAAACTCAGACAGCACAAGTTCCAAGAATGTAATTGCTGTAATAAACTACACATGGTGTTCTCTTTTAGTATCTGTTCTCCTTCACAGAAAACACATGAGACACAGACGATGTCCGCTATGATGCAGTCCCTCCTGGCATTAGCTCAATACAAACATGGTTCTGGTGGGGTTTTTTTGGTTGTTTGTTTTTTTCTTCTTCGTCTCTGAACTAAACTAAACTAAACTGAGTCTGTTCAGTTATTTCCTGACTTCCTAGAAAAGATACACAATCCTTCTCTACTCTAGTGAGGATGGTGTATGCTTAGCTGACCCATGTAGCCTAGTTCAACCCATTATCCAGAGTCACTGTTACACTACAACCGCATGCACCCGGATATACATGCTGGTGGAGAACTCATTCAAAAATGTTGTGGAGTTGTGGTCATACAAAGTAATACAAGGAAGTTAAGTCCAAATCAGAGTGTGAAGAGCTTCAAAAGGATCTCACAAAACTAGGTGACTGGGCAACAAAATGGCAGATGAATTTTAATGTTGATACATGCAAAGTAATGATATTGGAAAACATATTCCCAACTATAAGTACAAAATGATGTGGAGTAAATTAGATATTACCACTTAAGAGAGAGAGATCTTAGAGTCATTATGGATAGTTTTCTGAAAACATCCACTGAGTATGCAGAAGCAGTCAAAAAAGGAGGCAATGGTAGGAATCATTAAAAAAGGGATAGAGAATATCTTATTGCCTCTATATAAATGAATCGTACTCCCACATCTTGAATACTGAGTGTAGATGTGGTTGCCTCATCTCAGAAAAGATATCTTGGCATTAGAAAAAGTTCAGAAAAGGGCAACAAAAATTATGAGGAGTTTGGAATGGTTGCCATATGAGGAGAGATCAATATGTAGCCCTGGAATTTTGTAACTAAGAAGTCAGTTAGTTATAATGAATGTATGTTATGGCAAAAGATTTGGATTAAACTTAAATACAAGATGTAGGCCTCAGACAGGCCAGGAAGCTTTGTTGACTTGGATCCAGCTCTGTTTGATGTTAGCATGTTCTGATGTTAAAGTGAAGGGATGGAATATTGTAACGCATAGTGATGTTAATCTTAGGTAAGGCCTTGTAATAGATAGAAAGAAGTTTAATGTTGAAAGACTTTGTAACTTTGTTAAAGTGACCAGAAGTACCCCTTTGTTCCATGCTGCAATTCTGTAAATGTATTGTTTGTGTGAATGAGAGAGAGAATGTTTTAGGAGCTATAAGTATGAAGGCCACTGCATGCTCAAAGGATCAGATGAGGGGCCGGAGACTCAGAAGCACCAAATAATTATCAACTAAGCGAAAGCATACTGAAGACACAGACTATAGGGAACTGATAAAAACTTTCACCAGAAGACAACACCCAGGAGGAGTCGTCAGCATACTGATATCAGATGACTGCGAGAACAACCTCCAGATAAACATATGTCTCAGAAAAACTGATTGTGATGCTAAATGACTGATTAAGGCCTGACAAGGCAAAATGCATAGACTTGCATGGAAGGAAAATCCTATAAAGGATGGGGTGTCTTGTATGGTTCTTCAGGTTCCCATCCTGCCAAGCGGAGCATCAGTCCCGGACTGACAAGAACCCGGCTCCCCCCCTCGTACTCGACCTATCTGGCCAATAGGTTGGGCTGAGCAACAGACTGGTGACTATTCCGTCAGCAGGGGATGTGTGTGCGCACGTGCGTGCGTAAATGCATATGCTACTTTGTTATATTATCAGTAAATGAAGCGTATTGCCTTATTCTCCTGAAAAAGATCCCCGTGTGCTTCTTTTAAGCATAACAAATAAAATTGCAACTTTTCATCTTAGAAAAGAGGAGACCAAGGAGGGATATGATAGAGGTCTATAAAATCATGACTAGTGCAGAGAAAGTAAATAAGGAAAAGGCATTTACTTCTTCCCGTAACACAAGAACTAGGGGTCATCAAATGAAATTAATAGGTAGCAGGATTAAAACAAACCAAAAGAAGTAGTTCTTCACACAGTGCATCGTCAACCTGAGGAACTCCTTGCCAGAAGATGTTGTGAAGACTAGGACTAACAGGGTTCAAAAAAGAACTAGATTAATTAATGGAGGAAAGGTCCATCAATGGCTATTAGCCAGGATGGGCAAGAATGGTGTCTCTAGCCTCTGATTGTCAAAAGCTGGGAATGAATGACAGGAGATGGATCACTTGATGATTACCTGTTCTGTTAATTCCCTCTGGGACACCTGGCATTAGTCACTGTCAGAAGACAGGATAGGGGGTTGATGGACCTTTGGTCTGACCCAGTATGGCTGTTCTTATAGACTTATAGTAGCAGAAACAGACTCTACCAGAGTTAGAAGTTGACACATGTAAGCTATGCTTCTACCTCTGTGGAACTGCTCTTCTGAACTTGAAACATGATAGGTGAATGAAAATAAAAGCCCTTGTTTCCTTTTTGCCAAAATTAATAGAAAAATTCCCATTTGACTTGATTTTATACTCCCAAAAGTTTGATTTTTAATGGAATGGGAAGTTCCTTGCCTCATGTTTATATATGCTACTTATGAATTCTAAGGGAGAAAAAATGCTTAGTTATTTCTAAAATGAAACTTAAATGTATCTATATGTACACAATAATAAACATGATTTTAAAATGCATTCGATTTGGAAATATCAGCCTCCCGCTTGGGTTTCATTTGACGAAGGGTTGTAACCCTTTATGGCTACATCTTTGACAATAACCCTTTCACATTTTCCCTTTTAACATTTATTTACATTTTGCATCTCTCCCCAGCATAAACATGCACAGAGACACATGCGTAATCTGGTGCCCATAAAACTGTTGCTGCAGCACAGTCTAACTTCAGAGAGAATATCAGACCAGAGGTTCCAGCTGTGAGACCTTCCTAGGTATGCCCTGCACAGAGCTGATTGCTAGATGGGACCCTAGATGGACAGCTGATCTGACCCACTCTGGCAATTCTAGATGATCATATCTCCCCTCCAACCCCGTGACATGCAGTAAAACAGGAATTAGGAAGCAGGCTTGCCTGTAAATGCTTTGTTCCTCTTCTCTGCTGCCCTTCTACTACTTGCAGTTTTTTTCAGATGCCACTGCCGTTAACTAGTCACTTTATAATGACAGACACTGAGTGTACAATAATGTACAGTAACTGAACAGGGTCAGTCCTGCTGGCTTGAAAATCAGTGCACAGTCCCACACAAGCCTTCTGCACCATTTTACCTCATAACAGAGGATATAAGACAAGTGGTGCTGCCCAAAAGACTTCATGGCCAGCCCTCCATACAGCAACAAATTTCAGCCCTACTAAGCTATGAAAAGCAGCAAGTCCATTGTATTCACATTGTTTTGAACCCATACGAACAATATCTGAGCCTTTACATGGAGGAAACATTTATTTCATTGGACAAATTTTGAACACAGCCTTATATCTGTAAGGGTAGTATCCCTCTAGACACCTCCCACAAGCAATGCGGTAGATATAATGAAAAGTAAGGTAAATATGTCGGGGGGAAAAGAACAAAGTTATTCGGCAACAGTGAGTTTTCACTTATGGGATTTTTAAATGCACAGCCAAACAGAGTTGAGTTCCCTATTTGAACTTAAAAAGCTGTGGTAATAAGCACACACATATGCTGGCTTTTGGTATAAATTGTGTCAGACAAATAGCTTAGGGGCTTGTCAAATACAAACGAAGCAAATGTTGTAATGCACTGTATCCAAGCTTTTTACAATAGTGGATTGAGTGCCAGAAGTGGACATGGGCTGTCAAATATTGTTATGTAATTTGAAAGCTCTGCTAAAGGAGGGACACATTTTCACTAAGCACAGGGGCCTGGTGCTGGGCACTGTCTGATCAGTTAGCAGCTCCTTCTTAGAGACAATCAGAATCATAGACACTCTGAGGACTTCTAGAGTAAGAGGCTGAGCACCTCCTGTAAGGGTCCAAGCCTGCAAGCGTCCTGCTGCCCTGAGTAAATCCAATGGGTGTTCCTGAGATGAAAAGCTTGCAGGCATAGGATTGGGTACTGACCCAGAGGTTGAAGGTACCACCCTCTAGGCGCAAGCCATTGGTAGCGTTACAGCTCCAACTACCATGGATATCACACTTTGTTCCCTGGGATGATATTCTCATGCAGAGCAGAGGTTTGCATTTTCAGAATGGTCACTGGTATACTTCTTAAAGAGAAGGCGTTAAAGCAACCAGTGACTTTACTGAGGGCACAAGGGAGTTTATCAGTCCAGAATTTACCCGTTAGCATCCTTAAAGAGATGTGCACAGTTCCCCTCCCCCAAACTCGTGAAGCACAGTAAAATAGTAATGAGACTGCCGTCACAGGAAGCAGGCTTGACTGTAAATATGTTGTTCCTAAACCCTCTTCTCTGCTGCCAACAAATTTGAGTAAATTCAACTGTTTTCCCATACATCCAAAGGACTGAGAGAGCAGTGTCATTACTGAGGCTATGTCTACACTGCAGGCTTCTTGCGCAAGAAGCTTTTTGCGGAAGAGATCTTCTCCACACTGCAAAGCACACCAGAAAAGTGATGCGCTTTTGCACAAGAAAGCGTCCAGACTGCATGGATGCTCTCTCGAAAGAAATCTCTGATTGCTATTCACAGAATAGCCACCAGAGCACGTGTGCTTTTTTCGATTGGCTTTTTGTGCAAAAACCCCGTTGTCCGTCCACACACACCTTTTTGCTCAAGAACTCTTGTGCAAAAAGGAGTTATTCCTCATAGAAAGAGGAATACGGCCTCTCCCCGAGTTACGAACGAGTTACGGACCAAACAATTAGCCGTAACTCAATCCGTTCGTAACTCGGACCCCATTGAGTTACACGCGACCGCGCTGTTCGTAAGCGCGGGTCGTGTTCATAACTCGGGGACTGCCTTTACAACCTCTCCACGGGAGCTTTGGTCGTAAGTGCGAACGGTTGTAACTCAACCGTTCGCAACTCAGGGAGCGGCTGTACCTACACCGTAAAGACCCCTCTGTTCTTTTGATTTACTGTAAATTTACTTGTGCAAAAATGCGCTTGAGGTGTGCTGTTTTTGCACAAAAACCCTGTAGTGTAGACGTAGCCTAAGTGACAAAAAGTGGGCCTTTGTGAGATGGGACAGTGGCAAGCTGGCCTTCCTTTACTGTGTCTAGATTGTTTAATTTAAAAATGCCAGTGTTATGAGAATGTAGCATTGAAGTGTAAATGTTGTTATGGTGACTAAGTTGGTGGATGGGATCTTTCCTAAGTGATCTGTACAACTCTTTTGCAACACCTACAGTTAGTCAGCTATTTGCTTATGAAGTTTTATTAAATCTCAACGGAGTGACAGCTTAGCTGATTTTGATTTGCACGGAGGTGAACGTGGCTAACCACCTACAACCTCAAAAAATCACTTTGCCTGGTGGATTGGAGTTAATTTTCTTTCTTGCCTAATTAACTTCATTGGCCTGCTAGAACATATTCAACTTTGCTTGTCCAAGAATACAAATTATCTCATATCCTGGTTATGCTGCTGACACCAGGTCATGAAAAAATGTGCAGGCAAAACACAGTCCCCAGTGCTCCAGGAGACAACAATGAACCTCATATTTTACTAGGACTTGGCAGTCAAGTAGGATGAAATATCTTAGGAAAAGAAACAGTCTCTAAGAGTTCAAGCAGAACAAACTACTTCTGATGTATTCAAAGCAACCTAGTGCCAGGCCGTATCCTACCGCTTGCGCAGATCACAAGCAATTCAGAGACTGATTCTTTTCCCTATGTAAGATTTCCGTAGAAAGGGAAGGTGACACAATATGCAAATGCACTAGCGGGCAGCTGTTCAGGCTTAGTTCAAAGCAGCGTCATTTCACCCATCTTTGAAGAGACTAAGCTTTGAAACAACATTACAGTTTTTAAAGATGGGCTACAACATGTCGCTCAGCCATACTACGGTGGATGAATGCAAATACAGGAGCTATATAGTCCACTATTTTTGTGATAAAAACATGTCCATGATCATTAATGAATATGAGTGATCAACAACAATCAGCAAGTATTCCAGTGAACTTGCGCAATGGTGCTGTAACAATTCAGAGAAGAATGCCACCTTGCTAAATCACCATCAAGCCTTCCAGTATCATCTGAGTATTCCTTAGAGGCTATCTGTCCTGCTCAGTTTCTAGAGCTGTTGGAACAATAACAGCTGCCATCTTAGCCAACAGACTGCATTGAAATCAGGACCTCCACAGCTAAAAGCATGAACTACCTAGGCTATAGAACTGTATATTCTCAGATGCTTGGGTACAAAAGAGGATCTGTGAGTTACAAAATCACAGAGCAAAGTGAATATGGCTGCCAGGTATCCTTGTGTATTAGTGGCCGGTAAAGGGGAAAAGTTCAGCATCTTCCCTGAGCTCCTGTAAATTAAAACTTCTAGATGTTATTTCAAGGACTCCACTTACAGATGATCAATTAATATTAGTTTCAGCTAATGATGGGGTATCCCATGAGCACACAACCAATGAAAAATGGTAACAACAAATAAGTAATTATTTTCTCAAATTGGCCAGGAGTAATTCTATTCAAGTCAGGAGGATTATGTTGGGGTGAGGGACGAGACACTCAGGTACCCAAAGCTCTCAGAACTCCTTGTTTAAAATAGACAGGGTAACTGGCAGTCCTAGTATATTTGTCGATGTGTCATCACTTCAGTTTTCACCTGTTTCTACATTTGAAGCGGCCTGACATCTTTTATGATTATAGAAATATTCAGCAGTTCACCAGCTCAGCATTTAAACACTTTTGTGTGTACAAGTTTCCTTTGAAGTTCCTCCTAGCATTTTATTATTCTCTGGGGCTCTGAAATACCTTTCGTTATTTGAAACACAGCAGAATCTGGAATCCATTATGGATGAGATCAAACCAAAGAGCAATAGGTACTGCAGTGCTCAGGCTTATGGCCACCAGAGCCTGTTTAACCTAACTTTAAAAGAAAGGATTATGTCTTAGAATTAATTATAACCATTCTGTTCATTAAAAAAAACCTCTGTAAAGAGGTTACTAAATCAAAAGAAAAAGTAGCTTTAAACAATCTTTCATTCATAGGCCCCTTAAATCAGACTGAGAAACAACTTGATTTCCAGGAAAGAAATCTGGAAGGTTAATTGCAAGCTTTCACAATCTGTAAGCCAGGGTAGGAACGCCCAAGTCCAAGGTTTCCAGAAAAACGATATTGTCTACAGAACAAACTATTTTCCCTACTTTGTATGAATTATACAAGACAACACTATCTTCTCTCTTCTCATTACAGTGTAAAAACACCGACAGTGTAGTGGCCAACTCAACCTAAAAGCACATCACTCTCTGTTAATTCTACTGATGGTGGAAAGGAAAAAGATGCTATGCTCTGTACGGATGTTAAGATGAGGTTAATTGGCTAATCAAGTAGTCAATAGAATTTTTAATCGACAGCAGCCCGGCTCAGTCCCAAATTGTTAAAGGCAGCCTGGCTCAGTCCTGTCTCATGCCTGGTCTGGGAACTACCCTGACTGTGGCTCTGCATTTTAAATGTAGTAAGAGCTGGGCTGCCTGCCCGCCTGGCTCTTAGTACATTTAAACTGCAGATCCGCAGCGGGGGTAGGACCCAGACCCAGTGCAAGTTGGGAATGAGCCAGGCTGCCTGCCTAGTTGGAGCAGCCTCTGTCCGTGGCCAGCCTGCCTCCCTGCCCCTTCCCTGCACCGCTGCCTCTATTAAAGACAGTAGCATGGGTGGGGTAGGAGGGGGCAGGTGGCACCACGGAGATTGTGCTGGGGGAGTCGGCTTTTAAGCCAGCTCCCCCCAGCACCAGCTCCTGCTTCCCCCTTCCCCTTTGCTGCCTCTGATACAGAGGCAGCATGGTGTGTGGGGGAGGGAGTATGTAGCAGACTAGATTAACCAATAAACCTAGGATTATTGGTTAGTCAACTACTCACTTACATCCCTAGTACCCTGCCGACTAATATACTTCATCTCCCTGCTTGAGGAGCATATGCAGGGGTCTCGAACTCCAGGCTGTGGGCCATCGCTGTCCAGAGCAGATACACGATCTGGCTTGGGAGTCCTGGAAGACTAGGGGGAGGCCTGTCTGTTCCTATCCCCCAACCCCCACCTCTTCCTGCCACCCATCCTCTCCCCTGAGGACTGGGCTTTAGGGATTCCTGGGCGGCCTGGTGCAGGACTGCACTGCAGCAGCAATCAGGTTCCCCTGCGCTCCCCGTGGTGGCCAGAGCTGTGGGGAACCAAAGCACACTGGGCAAACCCATCACAGGAATTAATTCCATTTTGTGGTTCTCTGCAGTTTTTCTTCCCTGAGCAAGGGAGCTTCCTACCTCTTTGATCCTGGGTCCTTTCTAAGTGAGCCCTCTCCCATCTCCCCTCAGTCCTGTCCTGATCATTTTACAGCTGGGGGTCACTAATTATAATGAAGATGGCAGACCAGGACCAATTGAAGGACAATTGCTATGTCATAGGCAAGGCTGAGCCTCGCTCTGTGCAAGAGGCCAGCCAACCTGGGACAAAGCCATGCAACACAGGATGGCTCCATGGCTGCAACTGTGCTCAGAACCCAATCAGGGCAAGCTGTGCAGAATACACTAAGTCTGCAGGGAACCCACATGGGACTGGAAGGGGAAAATGCTCCTCTCCTAGCCCTGAGGCTTGGCCCTCTCCACCTGGCCTACACAAGCACCACCAGCATACAACCCAGGGTAGAGGGGCCTCTGCAGGCTCTGGAGCAGGGGAGTAGTATCAGGGAGACATCTGAACCTATGTCAGTGGACAATGGGGAAGATTCATGTATGGATGGACACAGGGGCACAATATGGGACTAAATACTGAAGTTACTCAAACTGGCACAAGGTAAATAAAAACTGGTGGGCAGCTAAGTAATATTTTGGTGTGAAATTCATTAAATAAGATCATTTTGGGGAGAATAATTGTAAATCTTCTATCAGAAAATAGGCTGGTTTTTAATTAATTTAGTAAAAAAGTGCCCTTTTACAAAATGATGAATGATGACAGTGAGAAAATGTCCATACTAAATTATTTTCACTTCTGCGCTGCTTTCTTGCAAAGTGAGGGGTATGGACTTCTCTTGATGGCTAGCAAGTTGCAGATATACCTCCCTGTTCAGAGAGCTGACAACTGTACATTTTCCATTTCATCATTCAAATTATGCACAAGACACTAATGCAGGAAATTTAGGTTCCAGTCCTGCCCAGTCTCCCCGCTCCATTAAAGCCAATGGGCACATGAGCACAGCTATATCATTTCTAAAGAAATATAAAAATTGGACGCAGAATTGGTAAATAGTCTGTATTTATATTTGTCAATAATGCATGTAGCGTTTGAAAAGTAACATTTTAAATAGACAAATGAGTTAGCCTCCCTTTATAAAACTGGGGTTTGACAAGCTTATTAATATCATATGAACAATTTATCTGAATTCCAGTGCATAGGATTCCTTTTTATATGTACATCCACAATTTCACCACAAAACAATTATTAAACTGCTAACAAACATCTTGTTTCAAAATGTGGCCGTTTCATAAAGAATATCCGGCTATTTACAGCTCCTTACGTTTTAGGGAAAATGTACTGCAAGCCAAACAGCACTGGCGCCCGAACTCACAAGCATGTGATAACTGTAAACTAGTCTGATAGCTTGATCTGAGGTTTCCTCTTCATTCCAAACCTCTGACCCTCAAGTCAGAATTGTTTTTATTGGTGCATTTTAGGAATTTTAAATGTAATCCATTAGACATGTACAGCTGGGAGCCGAGTGTGTATGTTTGGGGGGAGGGAGGATGGACGGCATGGGGCGGGGGGGGAGTTCTGGCCCCAGCAGCTAGGGAGCGCTAGTCTGGCCACGGCCGTGGATCTTCAGCTCTGGCCAGGAGCTCTGACCCCAGCGGCAGCCAGGGAGCTTTGGTCCCATCCCTGGCTGCGGAGCTCTGGCCGTGTTCTAGTTCCAGCAGCTGGGGGAACTCCAGCCCCAGCCCCTGTGGCAGCTAGGGAGCTCTGGCCCAGGCCGCGGCGCTCCAGCCGCAAAGCCTGGCAGCTGCAGAGAACATAACATAAGAACATAAGAACGGCCGTACCGGGTCAGACCAAAGGTCCATCTAGCCCAGTAGCCTGTCTGCCGACAGTGGCCAGCACCAGGTGCCCCAGAGGGGGTGGACCGAAGACAATGATCAAGCGATTTGTCTCCTGCCATCCCTCTCCAGCCTCTGACAAACAGAGGCCAAGGACACCATTTTATCCCCTGGCTAATAGCCTTTTATGGACCTAACCTCCATGAAATTATCTAGCTTCTCTTTAAACTCTGTTATAGTCCCAGCCTTCACAGCCTCCTCTGGCAAGCTAGAGCTCTGCTCCGGCTGCAAAACTCTGGCTGTGGGGCTCTGGCCTGGCAGCAGCAGGGTCAGGGAGAGCACCGGGGGGTTGAGGCAGCAGCGGGGGCAGGCTGGAGCCCTAGCCCAGTGGCAGCACAGCCACAAGGGGAGCCTGGTCCGGCAAATCCCCTCGTTCGGGATCAGTCAGGTCTTGAGGTGCTGGACCAGCGAGGTCCAACCCGAATACCAGTTAACTTGATCATTTTACAAGCTTTAAATTCTTGCAATTACAAATGAATAAACAAATAAACCCCAGCCCATTTCCCAAATGTTTTATTTATTTAAATCCCACATATCAGCAACCGCTTCTAGATTATAAGCATGACTTGCAAAACTCTGTTTAAATGAACTTTTCATCAGTCTTATATAGCTTTTTTATACAAGAGAGTACAGGATATCTATCCCTACTCAGATATACTATTGTTTATCCCAAATGCTCAAAAATCATGAGCCAAGAACCCCACAAAAGTAAGACTAGCTTAAAAATCATAAGATTTTTAAAAAAACCAATACATTTGATGTTTTGTTTACTTGCTATCTAGTTTTTGAGCCTTTGGAAAACACTTTGGTCAAATTTCCAAGCTTTGCATCATTCACATGGAGGCTGAAAAGTTACTTTTTAAAAGACAAGAGCTGAGTGGCACATGCCTCACAGCTGGGGGTCTATGAAAGTCACCAAATATTGTGAGACTTGCACTAAGTAACTAGAGTCAGTAACGTATTATGTATAAGGGTCTCAGCTGATATATATCATTTTAACATCATTAAAGCTAAGTATATAAAACTATCCCCCTTCCCCATGAAGGATATCCCTACATAAGAACATAAGAACGGCCATACCGGGTCAGACCAAAGGTCCATCTAGCCCAGTATCCTGTCTGCCGACAGTGGCCAGCACCAGGTGCCCCAGAGGGGGTGGACCGAAGACAATGATCAAGCGCTTTGTCTCCTGCCATCCCTCTCCAGCCTCTGTCAAACAGAGGCCAAGGACACCATTTTATCCCCTGGCTAATAGCCTTTTATGGACCTAACCTCCATGAAATTATCTAGCTTCTCTTTAAACTCTGTTATAGTCCTAGCCTTCACAGCCTCCTCTGGCAAGGAGTTCCACATGCTGGAGCTGTGAGTGTACTTCTTCTCAGCATTGTTTCACAGACACACTGCTTGTGCTAGTGCAATAAAAATAGCTGGCAGGACCCAGCAGTTCGGATTAGCCCCTTTTTATATGTAGTCAGAGGTTTGGGCAGGAGCATACGCAAGTGGCTAGCCAGAGCTGCTACCTGTGTCACAGCACCACACTGCTATTTTTAGCATGCTAACTCAAACTGAGCTAGCCTGTGTCAGCCTACCCACTGCTGTGTAGATGTACCCTGAGTGTGAGCAGGCGTAGTGACAAGCACACGAATAACGTTCTCTATTTAAGTGACGCGCCATTGATTTCAGTGGCACTGAGTCTTTAGCACGAGTGGTTTCCACTAAGCAATATGCTCGTTCATGTAACTAAAGTCAAGTATGTGCTTAAGTGCTTTGCTGGACTGAGCCTTAGTCAGGGCCATCAAGAAGACAATTGGAAGCTCCTCTCCCATGCATTGATTTAAGTCAGTAGGAGCTCCACTGAAGGCCACAAATTTACACCAGGATAAACATGAGAAAGATCGGGAACACAGTCAAAAGTGCAAACATAAAATCAATAAAAATACGCAAACAGCCAAATTTTGTTTGCTTTCTTGCATTGAAAGCTTTTAATTTAAAAATCACTGTTTAATTTGAAATTGTAACCTAAGAAAACCCCTCCAAACCCAAATTATTCTAGATTACCTGATGGCTACAAAACCCTAGTCATAAAATACAATTAACTAAACAAGCAAAGCCAGAAGGTAATGGCTTTGCATCTTATAGCAGGTCAGATTTATTTACCTTTGTCTGACAGTATGTTGTGCAAGACAGAACATCAAGACTCTGGGGGATAAGAGAGGGCAATTGGTATAGCAAAACATGTTATTCCTTCTTCACATTGTTGAATGCAGGACTGTACTAGTGTCATCAAAATGTGAAGTTGTCCTCTCTCATATGAAGTTATTGTTTACTAAAGCAGATGAAAGTTTTGAGTGGTGAAGCTGCTTCACACAAAACTTTCCGATCAGATAGGCTAATTTAAGTGGTGGCTTACTCCTATTCTCTTTAAAAACCAGTGGCAAAACCAACTAGATGGCATTATAATCAGTTTGCTGGCATTCCTGGTCATAGAGGTGCTGAGAACGGCAAACAGCCAGATTAGCCAAAAGCAACATGCATCTCCTGGGCAGATAAATGTGTTGAAGTTAATGAAGGAGCATTTAGACTTCACTTTCCTTCACTATGTTTAGGGGCATTGGGGAATAAAGCTAACTTAGAATAAGTGCCTGAATAGCTGTCTAGTTATTGGAGTCCAGTGCACTGTTTGCATTGCTTTAGTGAAAGAAGAATCCACGCTATTTGCAGAGGGTTAGAATCTGCCTTTTAACTTATTCTTGGTCTTAGACCTGGAAGTTCTTTATCATTTGGGGAAAGGGAATGTGTTCAACAGTATTCAATATGAAGTACGAACATGAATAAAAATGGAACAGTAACTATTTTTGTCTCCAGTTCTATCCTAATCTGTTATGCTTATTAAAAGGGATACACTGTGTCTACAAAGGGACTAGGTCCATTGGTTTATGTTCCTTTTGAAAGCACTACATACAGGTAACTTAAGACTATTTTAAAATTAAATACAAATTATTGCATTGCACACCTCTATAATGACGACACATCCCACTGATTGATAAATAATTACTAAAGATTTTTAGCTGCCCTTTATTTGCAGATCAGATAGGCTGAGCACTTTTAGGCCCATAACAGTCTATTAAATATAACAGTCGATGTTACACTTTGACACAAACAAATGAGTGCCAGAAAATTCAGAAACTCAATATTATATGTTGCAACAGAGCCCAGAGCAATGTTCTCTAGTCCGACCTTCTGGGTATACAAATATTTAATTATATCAGTTATTTTTATAGTTTTGTTTTTCACTTTGGCAACCTTTTTTCTGATACGTTATGAGACTGATGCAAGATGCTAAGGACAGAAATCCATCACACGTTCATCAGTGCTCAATTTAGTAAAAATCTGGCTTCACAGCTTGGCAACTTTTTTAGTGTTTAATCAAGATTTTTTTAATGCTTGTTGCTTAATCAAGACATTTCTTTAAAAAGCCTTTTAAAATTGCAAGCTCTGGCTTTTTGGACCTGTCTCTTGCCAACAAACATGTAAGCTATCTAATCGGTAGTGGTGAAATCCAGAGGAATCCATTGAACCTTGTCAAAGAGACATCTGGGTTACTCTGAAAAGAAGCAGAGAATGGATCTGAGAAGCCGAGTGGTAGCTATTGTGGCTGCCAAATGTCCAAAAATAGCTAAATGGAGATTATTACTCTGTAGAAATAAGCAGAATTTGACCCAAAGTTGAAGAAATGGTGCCTTCGGCCATAAAGAGACATACCTGCCTAACAGAGTTCAAATTTATTTTTTAAATAAGGGCCGTAGATTAACTCAACTTCTTACTAACCATAGTGAGGAGAAAGCACATTTAAGCCCTCCATACTCAGAGTTCTGAGTTCTGTACTCTTGATAATTTCTCTGCAGCAGGCATCAAAGATTCATAGAATCATAGAATACTAGAACTGGAAGGGACCTTGAGAGGTCATCAAGTCCAGTCCCCTGCCCTCATGGAAGGACCAAGCACCATCTAGATAATCTCTGATATCTATCCAACCTGCTCTTAAATATCTCCAGTGATGGAGACTCCATAACCTCCCAAGGGAATTTATTCCAGTGTTTAACCACCCTCACAGTTAGGATGTTTTTCCTAATGTCCTACCCAAACCTCCCTTGCTTCAATCTAAGCCCATTATTTCTTGTCCTATCATCAGAGGACAAGAAAAACAAATTTTCTCCCTCCTACTTGTAACACCCTTTTAGATACTTGAAAACTGCTGTCGTGTGCACTCTCAGTCTTCTCTTTTCTAAACTAAACAAGCCAAGTTTTTTTAGTCTTCCTTCATAAGTAATGTTTTCTAGACCTTTAATTATTTTTGTTGCTCTTCTCTGGACCTTCTCCAATTTCTCCACATCTTTCTTGAAATGTGGTGCCCAGAACTGGACACAATACTCCAATTGAAGCCTAATCTGCACAGAGCAGAGCGGAAGAATGACTAGGGTTGCCAGGACAGTCCAGTATTTGTGGCCCCTGTCCTGTAAAAAAAACCAGAAAATTTTACATGTCCAGTATTTTTTGTTTTTCTCAGACGGAAAGCTGGCAGGGACATTTTTCCCCTGACGCGTCTGGCGGGGGCGGGAGAAGCAGGGAGAGCAGGCATTTAAAGGCACAGTGACTTTTTTTCCCCCCTCAACCAATTTTTTTCCCCACCATGTTCAGGATTTTTTGTGAAAGTATCTGGCAACCCTAAGAATGACTTCTCGTATCTTGCTCACAACACTCCTGTGACATCCCAGAGTCATGTTTGTTTGTTTGTTGCAACAGCATCACAGTATTGACTCATATTTAGCTTGTGGTTCACTATGCACTCTGCAGAACCCTTCCTAGGCAGTCACTTCCCATTCTGTATGTGTGAATTCAATACCAAACTATTCCAGGAACTTGCTGGGCTTATTTTATCTTTATGCTGGTTGCTGATGCCAGCTCTGAACCATTCAATGGTAAGGGAGGCAAGATATTGCTTCTGTTCAGCAGGGTTCTTAACTTAAAATCATTGCTTGGAGAAAAATGTCTGCCACCTACTGGAAAGCAGAAAGTATAGGTCATACCTCCCTAAACTGGAACACTCTGGCAACATATGTAGTCAGGCGAGATGTTCCTGAACCAGAGATCCCCGGGCTGGGAGTCCAGTGGCAGCAGGCCAGCATCTGGCAGCCTCAGCCAGAGCCAGGAGCCCACGACAGCTCAGGGCTGAGAGCTCACATCAGCCCAGGCTCAGCAGCAGCCTAGGGCTGGGACCCCATGTCAGCCCAGGGCCAGGGCTAGTGGTATGGGGGGGCGGAGGCTGGCTGGGGCTGGCAACCCAGCTGGGTCAGAGGCAGGGCGCAAAGCCGGTGGTGCAGTCAGCAGGCTGGGAGGCCAGTGGCTGAGGGCCTCCACTGGTCAGGTAAATTTCCTTGTTCAAGACTGGTCTGTTACGTGGGTGTTGGACCAAGGAGATCCAACTTGTATGGATTGGGTTCCACACACATTAAAATAAGAGTTAAAAACTTATCTTAGCTAGTAATAAATTCAGTTCAACAGGAAGTCATGAAAATTTCCATTGTCCTTCTTGGAATGTAATGTAATGTTTTAAAAGTAAATAAATTAACTTTTTAAACCTATTAACTGTCTCGGGGTTGTATATATAACTAAGCCTATAGCAATTTTAATCAGTTTAATTGGTGTTTGTAAAAACATATCAGTGGAACACAGAACCCAAGATACTTAAATAAAAGCAGAGTTTGCACTGGAAACAGAGCCTAAAACTATCATAGCTTTAACTCAAACATATTTTTATTAAAGTATGAATGCTGGAGAATAGTTTACATACATTATAAAGCAACAAGCATATTTTCAAGAGCTGTGGGTCCTTTTCACCATGTCTCCATGCTCAATCTACATGCTTTAACATTGTCCATACACACAGGCATACATATGCGCTTTCACACAATGTATATAGACACACACAAAACACAGACACATAGCTTTCTTTTAAGGCTTCTGTAAGGTGCCCTAGTGCCCCTAACATTACCATGGTTATGAACAAAATTGTATAAAGGAGCAGCATTACCTGCAAACTATTCTTCTACTCTTAGTGAACCAAAGGTTTTATTTTTATTTGAGTTACGAACTTTTTAGTCCGTGGACCAGGAAAAGTGCAGGATAGCTTAATGTAATCTTCTCAACCAGAACAAACAAATCATTTCAAACCTGACTCTGAAAGGACCAGTGCCTTTTAATTATCAGACACTGTGCTATTTATGGTAACACCCCTGGCTTATATGACCCAGCTTTACAAGCAATGTCAAATTGTATGTACTAGGTTGCTGATGGAGACTACTATGGCGTTAAGGCTATCATGTTCATATGTCAGACCTGAGGTTGATCATAATTTCCAGTTCAACTGGTTAAAGAACATGGGTCTTAGCAACATGTCACTCAACTCTCAGCAGGAAGAATGGAGCTGGCTCACTGTATTACCAGCTATTATGGAGGTTTTTTCCCCTTTTTTGGTATTCTGGAAATTGTAATTAATGCTGTTTGGAGGGAGACGAGTGGCTGCAGGTTCATTAAGAAAATAGGCGAAATGAATAAAATAAAGGATAGCATATGATATAGTGTGTAAATATAAGCATCTTTTAAAAAAATCTGTGAAATATGAATAAACTGCAGAACGTCAGACCATTTGTCAAAAAGCCTAGAAATGGCTGTTTCAGCCTAGGTAAGGTTGAAAGATTTTGCTGACGTGGGAAGGGATTCATTTTTCTCAACCAAAGAGCTTCCTTTTTCACTTGCTGATGCATGGCAGCGTCAGATCCCAGCTACTAATCCTAGAGGATCTACTGTTAAAATTGCTTGATGAGTTTCATAAGGCAATCTGGACTGAATCAACTTCAGACTGAACACCTGAATTATACCAGGCTGTAAAGGGTTGATGGCGAATGGGTTGGGGAGGTGAAATGAGGAAGGGGAGCTTTTTCCTCACATTTACAACAGCAGCAGATTTCAATGTAACATAATTACTTTAATGATGCATATCTTTAGGTACTGATTTGCTTGTTTGATTTAAAAAGCTGGTCAGCCATGTGTTTGGCAGTCTTTGATTCCAGATATCAGTTGTTGCTTATTCATCTATCAGCTCCTATTCCCTAGGCAATTTTTGCCCTTGTTGCACCACCAATGAGTTCAGTCAACCATCATCAGATTCAAATTCATGAGACACTTCCTCAGATGAGCTATTCCTATGGATCCGGCCATCACTCTTCATGCTGTGGAAAGTCTTCTTAAAGGCCTCCATCATGGCATGAGCCAACTTCTTGGCCTCTAGCTTGCTCTCACACTCTACAGCATGGCAGTCCATCTGATAGGACAAGTCATCATTTATCTCTCTGTAAATCCAAGCAAAGATGTTTGGGCTGACATTGTGGTCAGCAGTGCAGTAGGCAATACGTGCCACCTGAAAGGTATCCATGTGGACTGTGGCTTCGCCTTTGAGGTCCAGGTGATGAAGCCAGACTTGGAAGGGGCGGATTTCCAGAAGGGCATTGGCTGGGAAGATGTCCTCCCTGGCTAGTGTGTGCTTCTTCCATAATTCAATGACAGGTTTTTCTGTGCAGCCTGATAAAAATTGCATTCCTGTTGTGGACACCTTCCCCAAATACGTAACCTACAAAGATAAAAGAAAAGATAGACACCACATCAAACATAGTCTTTTGATATTTATTTTTATCATCCCATTAATTGAGCTCTTTATTTAGATTGATGGTCATTTTCTACACATTCAAATGAAGTTTTCCGATTGTCAGCAATGGATTAGCATCTACAAATAGTATTTTTAGTCATTCATGCTGGGATTTTCAATGGAATTAGGAGCCCAGTTCTCACTGAATTTCAATTTTGGGCAACTAACTTCCTTAAGCTCCTTTGAAAGTCTCCACCTTAAAGCCTACTATAGGAAATCGTCATGATTTGCGGATTTACAGCTCTATGTATTCATGGGTCTCCTGTCCCAGCATGGGGGGGGGGGGGGGCCTGAGGGGAAGGGAGAGGGAGGAGAAAGGTAGGGACCGGGGAACAGGTGGAACTCAAGCAGTTCCTGGTCCCCCGCAGTGTGTCTGGGAGCCACAGAGAGCTCCCAGTAGTCAGGAATTTTAACATTCACAGTGGAGGCATAAGCGCAGGCACTGTGAATGGAGAGGGTTTCCTGTACTGCTACTCTCACTCATGCTAGCAGCCCCTAGAAAGCCAAGGGACTGATCATGTAAGTATGGTCAATAGAGACCTAGAGGCCACATAATTGAACTATGGTGCTTACCCACAGCTTTTTTTTTACCTTATAATGTTCATATTATTTTTGTTAATACATTTCAAAGAGTAGTTTTACTTACACAGAAACATACGTAATGTATAATAGTGCAAGTACAATGTTGTCCAAAGAGCATGACCACAACAGAGAATATAAAAACTATTCTACTGCATTTTTCAGCATGATTTGGTTTGTTTCTTCCACTGATTCTACTTAATTATCCAGAGATATCTAGAAACTAGTCAAAATGTGACATCTTTCTACTGTCAGCTAAAGGGCTGAGGCATTCACTACTTCAATTTTATAGAAAATATGCCATTAAATAAAGCAGTAATAAATTTAGCCTAGTTTAACCACACCAGCTGTCTCTGCTCTAGTGTCTAACTCCATTGGATAAATATTCAAAGATAAGAATCCCGTTAACCAATTTCTGTAAGAAAATGACAAGCCTTGACTAACATTTGTTTCACATGTCAAAATGTAACTCATTCTACAGCCCAAATCAAAACTTTAAACATAGCACATGAGAATGCACCTAAATCAATGCACCTAAATCTTTATCGATAAAGAAACACTGATGAGTTATATTTTGAATGGAGATTTTATTAACTGGAAAGTTAGATTTTAGGTTGGTCAATATGATTTAAATATAGTTTATACATAGCATTACCCTCTATCACTGTTGTCTGCAAGATGCATTTAAGAACAAGTATAATACAAATAAAAGCAAAATTAGTTTGTCCAAATTTAAATATAATGCACATAAAACTATAAACAGATCAAGCAAGTAGCCCATTTTCCTGTGTCTGACAGTTACCAATGCAAAATATATTTGTAAGTATCATGTATACTGTATCATTTAATTTCTATAAAATAGTGCTATATATTTTGATTTTCATCTAAGTTTTTAAAAAAGGAAAAATACATTTTTCACATGTTTAAATACATTAAAGATGCAGCTGTAGAGAATACTAGATTTACATTTCATACAAAACAAAATTCGTTCAAAAACAATTCTGGGTTTTCCTGCAAGCTTTGTTAAACTCACTCAGAGACCTAAATTAGGCTATTATTACAGAATAGATTACAAAATAGTGTGGCTTAATCATGCCTACCAAAAAAGCAAATTCATAACTGAGACATTTCAGGACAAAAAGTTGTATTCTCCTCCAATAAATATTCATGGCTTTCATTGGGAATATTTTAAATCTTATAAAACCTTTATATTTTTGGGAACAGTGAGAACCACGACAGCTAGAACTGCTAGGGCAAGTCCTAGCAGTGCATTGTTTGATTTTATTGTACTAGTGAGGAGAGAGTAAAGTATCTAACAGCTCATAGTACTCATACAAATAGTACATAAAAGACCAAGCAGCAGTTTCACTGCAGTGTACCATGGAGTAGTTCAAATGTATTCATAGGCATAGTTCTAGTAAAATAATAATAATATACATGTGTAACTCAGCATATTCACAAACTATCCAATATATTCTCTAAAAATCCATTATGTTCCATTTAAAATTCACAAATAGTTAACAAAAGATTAGCACATTGTAAAGCACTTTGCACATCTGGGGCCTGATCCAAAACCCAATGCAGTCATGGTGAATCTTTCTGTTGGTTTCAATGAGATTTACATCAAGTTTAGAAAATGGAAAGAAGAAGAGTGAGCCTTCTTCTTTAACACATTGTCCCAGCCAACCTATTGCCCTCAATTCTACTTCATAAGTGGGATCCTGCCACAAATTTTCTGGCTTTGCCTTTCTAAGCTTTTGCTGGTTAGAGGACACTGATCTTGCTTGCTAATGTGAAGAAATATGAGCACGGAATGAATACAAACATTGACTGGGGCAAGGGTGGTGGCCAATTTTTTATATTTTCTCAATGGTCAACTCTAAAGTAAGTGAAGATGGACTATGCTGTATTGTGTAAGCGTGTGTTGCAAGCTGAGGAATTTGACGTATTTGTCACAGGGAAGGATAGCTGAACAGAGGATTGACTTATCACATTCACTGAGCATCTGCAAGCTTCTAGATTTTCTGTTCTGACCAGTCAATCTTTCCTCATGCTTCTTCTGCCATTAACCATCTGTTGTATCTCAGTATATACACTATCTAAATGTAAAGTCTAAAACAAACTTTCCTGCAGGAAAATATTCTATATAAACTTGTGTGAAAGCTGGGTGCCCCTTACATGGAAGAGCTGTGAATTACTCTGAAAACCAGAAAATGTCAGCACCAATAATGATTGAGAAGAAGGATGAGGCTTGTGGCAAAGGCATTGGAATGGGACTTAAATGATGTGGTTTATATTCCCAACTTGACCACAGACTGTTTCACTGTCAGTAAATAATTTAATCTATTTATACTTCAAATCCCCATTTTATAGACAGGGAATAATACTATTACCCCATGAGGATATATTCATTGGTATTTGTGAGGTTCTAAGTTACTACAGCAATGAGTACCAGAGAAGAGACTATAAATAAATACAACTTTTACCTTTTAGATTCACAGTCCTGCTACATTTATTTTTCGTAGAAACATTTACCTCTAGCCATGTATTTAGACATTTAACAAGGAATCAGATTTTTTTCCCCATTTGATGCCTGAGCATTACATTAGTATAGGACATTTTATTAAAGACAGATTGCACTATACATCATTACTTCACAGTCCCCACTATTAGATATAGAGCAGAGATGTAGAAGGCTGGCAAGAGTTCTTGAAGAGCTGACATAAAAAAATCAGCATTCTTTTCAGAACATCAAAGGCCTCTTTATAATTAAATGCCGTCTTAAGTGTTGTAAATTTGACATTAAACCTTCTGGAGCTAGCTACTTTAGCAACCTGCCCGTTAACATCTGCACAATTGCAGGTTTTGAGCCAACATAAACTAAAACTGGCAGAGGATGGATTTATTATGCATTCCTCTCCGGGTTCTCAGTTACAAGGTTATTCCGCAAGTAAGGTTACTATACATTGGCTTCTACCACCATTTAATTCTCATTACAGACACATACTTTATAACCTTCACCTCACTTACATACACAAAATCAGACCAGGGAGCTTGCGAACAGGAATTGCTAACAGGGAGTTTGGAGAGGGAGTTCTCCAGGTGAAAGAGGAGTAAAAACAGGACCCTTGTGGTAAGTGGCTGTCTGGAGTGTGTGTTTGTGTGTGGGGGAGTTATTTGCTGTGTGCTGAGCTTGTGTTTATCTGTTTGGTTGGTTGGTTTGTTTGCTTGAAGGAGCTTCTAAAAGGTTTGAAATCTAGAAGCCTCTGTTAATTGGCTAAGCCTCAGTCAGGGGGAGGGGCTACCAGAGCTATATAAGCCTGTGACTCAGTGACCAGGGAGCTTGAGAACAGGAATTGCTAACAGGGAGTTTGGAGAGGGAGTTCTCCAGGTGAAAGAGGAGTAAAAACAGGACCCTTGTGGTAAGTGGCTGTCTGGAGTGTGTGTTTGTGTGGGGGGGAGTTATTTGCCGTGTGCTGAGCTTGTGTTTATCTGTTTGGTTGGTTGGTTTGTTTGCTTGAAGGAGCTTCTAAAAGGTTTGAAATCTAGAAGCCTCTGTTAATTGGCTAAGCCTCAGTCAGGGGAAGGGGCTACCAGAGCTATATAAGCCTGTGACTCAGCGACCAGGAATTGCTAACAGGGAGTTTGGAGAGGGAGTTCTCCAGGTGAAAGAGGAGTAAAAACAGGACCCTTGTGGTAAGTGGCTGTCTGGAGTGTGTGTGTGGGGAGTTATTTGCTGTGTGCTGAGCTTGTGTTTATCTGTTTGGTTGGTTGGTTTGTTTGCTTGAAGGAGCTTCTAAAAGGTTTGAAATCTAGAAGCCTCTGTTAATTGGCTAAGCCTCAGTCAGGGGGAGGGGCTACCAGAGCTATATAAGCCTGTGACTCAGCGACCAGGAATTGCTAACAGGGAGTTTGGAGAGGGAGTTTAGAGGGGGAGGTTAGAGGGTGCTAGTGACTTCTGGCCTTCTTTAAAACATAACTCTTATCATAATCTATATTCCAGAGGTTTAAAAAGAATCCCAGTTTACACTTAAACTTATTCATTAGAAAATGGAGACAGAAGCCCAGCAGCAGAGTGGGGGCTATCCTGTTTATTGCGTCGAGTGTAACATGTATGATTACCTGCTCTGTGGGCGGCTTGCGTATGTGTGCACCCGTTGCAAGGAGCTCCTGACCCTCAGAGACCGAGTTCGGGCTTTGGAGGCCAGGGTGGCTGAACTGGAGGAGCTAAGGGAGGTAGAGAGATATGTGGATGAGACTTTCTGGGACACTGTAGTACTGTCCCACCTCCAGTCTGAGAGCCCCAGTGCTCTTAAGGAGGATGAAAGTCTCAAGGAACAGAGCATTCAATGGGAGCAGAGGAAACCATCCCGTGGTTGGGACCCTCCTCCCAGAGGATGTTGCGGTATCCTCTCGCACTGAGGATACCTCTGAGGGGGAGGGAATGCCAGTTCGGAAGAGGCAGCTGTTAGTAGTGGGTGATTCGATCGTTAGAAACATAGATAGTTGGGTTTGTGATGACCGGGAGAACCGTATGGTCACTTGCCTGCCTGGTGCGAAGGTTGCGGATCTCTCGAGGCATCTAGATAGACTTATGTGTAGTGCTGGGGAGGAGCCGGTGGTCGTGGTACATGTAGGTACCAATGACGTAGGGAAGGGTAGGAGAGATGTCCTGGAGGCCAAATTTAGGCTGCTAGGAAAGAGACTGAAATCCAGGACCTCTATGGTGGCGTTCTCGGAAATGCTTCCAGTTCCACGCGCAGGGCCAGGTAGGCAGGCAGAGATTCAGAATCTCAATGCGTGGATGAGACGATGGTGTAGGGAAGAGGGGTTTGGATTTATTAGGAACTGGGGACACTTTTGGGAGAGGGGAGCCTATACAGGAAGGATGGGCTCCACCTAAACCAGGGTGGAACCAGACTGCTGGCACTAAACATTAAAAAGGCCGAGAGCAGTTTTTAAACTGAGAGATGGGGAAAGCCGATTAGTGCGGAGATGCACGTAAATCGGAGGGAGACTTCTCTTAGAGGAGAATCCATTGATAGAGATTCTCTAAGCTGTAGTCAGAAAGAGAGGAGGGGAGAGGCAAACCATGGGCCAGAGCAGAAAAACAACCGCGTACAAAGGAATCCAATGCATCAGGAAGGGCAGACAAATAAGCAGTGGCAAATTTTTAAAGTGCTTCTACACAAATGCTAGGAGTCTGACTAATAAGATGGGTGAACTAGAGTACCTAGTATTAAATGAGGAGATTGACATAATAGGCATCACTGAAACCTGGTGGAATGAGGAAAATCTGTGGGACACAATCATACCGGGATATAAAATATATCGAAAGGATAGAGCAGGCCGGGTGGGTGGCGGAGTGGCACTGTATGTGAAAGATAATGTAGAATCAAATGAAATAAAAATATTAAATGAATCAACATGTTCAATAGAATCGCTATGGATAGTCATTCCATGCTCCAAAAATAAGAAATTAGCAGTAGGGATATATTACCGACCACCTGACCAGGACAGGGATACTGACATTGAAATGCTGAGGGAGATTAGAGAGGCTACCAAAATAAAGAACTCTATAATAATGGGGGATTTTAATTACCCCCAAAATAAAGAACTCTATAATAATGGGGGATTTTAATTACCCCCATATTGACTGGATACATGTCACCTCAGGAAGAGAAGCAGAGATAAAATTTCTCAATGGCTTAAATGACTGCTTCTTGGAGCAGCTGGTGCAGGAACCCACAAGGGGAGAGGCAATTCTCGATCTAGTCCTGAGTGGAGCACAGGATCAGGTCCAGGAAATAACCGTTACAGGACCGCTTGGGAATAGTGACCATAATATAATAACATTCAACATTCCTGTGGTGGGAAGAACACCTCAGCAGACCAGCACCCTGGCATTTAATTTCAAAAAGGGAATTACACAAAATGAGGAGGTTAGTTAAACAGAAATTAAAAGGCACAGTGACTAGAGCCAAATCCCTGCAAGCTGCATGGAAACTTTTAAAGACACCATAATAGAGGCCCAACTTAAATGTATACCCCAAATTAAAAACATAGCAAGAGACCTAAAAGAGTCACCGTGGCTTAACCACCATGTAAAAGAAGCAGTGAGGGACAAAAAGGTATCTTTTAAGAAGTGGAAGTCCATCCTAGTGAGATAAATAGAAAGGAACATAAACACTGTCAAATCAAGTGTAAAAATGTAATAAGAAAAGCAAAAAGATTTTGAGGAACAGCTAGCCAAAAACTCAAAAAGAAATAACAAAATGTTTTTAAGTACATTAGAAGCAGGAAGCCTGCTAAAAACCTGTGGGTCCCCTAGACGATCGAACTATAAAAGGCGCAATCAAGGACGATAAAGCCATTATGGAGAAACTAAATGATTTCTTTGCTTCAGTCTTCACGGCTGAGGACGTTGGGGAGATTCCCAAATCTGCACCGTCCTTTGTGGGTAATGAATCTGAGGAACTGTCCCGGATTGAAGTGTCATTAGAGGAGGTTTTGGAACAAATAGAAAAACTTAATGTTAACAAATCTCCGGGACCGGATGGCATTCATCCAAGGGTTCTAAAAGAACTCAAATGGGAAATTGCTGAACTATTATCTGTGGTTTGTAACCTATCCCTTAAATCGGCTTCCGTACCTAATGACTGGAAGGTAGCCAACGTGACACCAATATTTAAAAAGGGCTCTAGAGGCGATCCGGCAATTACAGACCGGTAAGTCTAACTTCAGTACCGGCAAATTAGTAAAACAATAGTAAAGAATAAAATTGTGAAGCATGTAGAAGAACATAATTTGTTGGACAAAAGTCAACATGGGTTCTGTAAAGGGAAATCCTGTCTTACTAATCTATTAGAGTTCTTTGAAGGGGTTAACAAACATGCGGACAAGGGGGATCCAGTAGATATAGTATACTTAGATTTCCAGAAAGCCTTTGATAAGGTCCTCACCAAAGGCTCTTGTGTAAATTACATGGCCATGGGATAAGAGGGAAGGTCCTTTCTTGGATTGAGAACTGGTTAAAAGACAGGAAACAAAGGGTAGGAATAAATGGTAAATTTTCAGAATGGAGAGGGGTAACTAGTGGTGTCCCCAAGGGTCAGTCCTAGGACCAATCCTGTTCAACTTATTCATAAATGATCTGGAGAAAGGGGTAAGCAGTGAGGTGGTAAAGTTTGCGGATGATACCAAACCGTTTAGGATAGTCAAGACAGAAGCAGACTGTGAGGACTCCAAGAAGATCTCACCAAACTGAGTGATTGGGCAACAAAATGGCAAATGAAATTTAATGTGGATAAGTGTAAAGTAATGCACATTGGGAAAAATAACCCCAACTATACGTACAGTATGATGGGGGCTAATTTGGCTACGACAAATCAGGAAAGAGATCTTGGAGTTATCGTGACAGTTCTCTGAAAACTTCCACACAGTGTGCAGCGCGGTCAAAAGGCAAATAGGATGCTAGGTATTATTAAGAAAGGGATAGAAAATAAGACCCGGAATATCTTACTGCCCTGTATAAAACTATGGTACGCCCACATCTTGAATACTGTGTACAGATGTGGTCTCCTCACCTCAAAAAGATATTTTGGCCTTGGAAAGGGTTCAGAAAAGGGCAACTAAAATGATTAGGGGTTTGGAACGGGTCCCATATGAGGAGAGGTTAAAGCGACTGGGACTTTTCAGTTTAGAAAAGAGGAGACTGAGGGGATATGATAGAGGTGTATAAAATCATGAGTGGTGTGGAGAGATAAAGAAAAGTTATTTATTAGTTCCTAAATAGAAGAACTAGAGGACACCAAATGAAATTAATGGGTAGCAGGTTTAAAACTAATAAAAGAAAGTTCTTCTTCACACAGCGTGTAGTCAGCATGTGGAACTCCTTGCCAGAGGAGGCTGTGAAGGCTAGGACTATAACAGAGTTTAAAGAGAAGCTAGATAATTTCATGGAGGTTAGGTCCATAAAAGGCTATTAGCCAGGGGATAAAATGGTGTCCTTGGCCTCTGTTTGACAGAGGCTGGAGAGGGATGGCAGGAGACAAAGCGCTTGATCATTGTCTTCGGTCCACCCCCCCTCTGGGGCACCTGGTGCTGGCCACTGTCGGCAGACAGGATACTGGGCTAGATGGACCTTTGGTCTGACCCGGTATGGCCCGTTCTTATGTTCTTATGTTCTTAAGCACATCGTTACAGAATACAGATATTAGAACAAACCATTTTTCCTTTTCCAACACTTTTGAATTCACTAATGGAAGATCAAAGAACAGATCGTCCCATCCATTTTGAGATGCAATGGGAACAGGTTTAGAGTACAAACCATAAAATCTGGGTAATCTTAGGACCCTCAAAAGTAATCATCCTTATTTCCCACCAAACGTGATCCTAAAATGTGTGGCCACACAACACAATCTGCCACCCTTGGCAAAACTTCAGTGTGTTTCCCCTATGGGTAAAGCCATGTGCAGTGGGCAGAGTTGTGTGGTACACTGGGTGGAGAGCTATTTGTTACCAAGGCCTGAGTTCTGTGCCAATGCAGGTGTGGGTCAGTGGGGTAGGAGGAAGCTGTGTGGTACAGTGGGTGGAGCTCTATGAAGTGTGAGTGAGGCAGTCTGGTAGAGAGCTGGAGGCTCTGTGCAGAGGAAGGGCTACATGGTATAGAGGAGGATACTAGGGGTGCGGCTGCTAAAGGGCGTGTGTGTGCCAATGATCTGGGAGGGCAGCATTTTCAGCAGCAGAAGACTACATCATGAGCATTAAAACATTTTTTCTTCTCCCAGATATCTACTGCCTTAGGCAGATGCTTAGCTGGCCTACAGTTAGAGCAGCCCCTGTCCACTACACTATGGTGGCTTTTTTGCAGGATTTTTGAGTGGGGTTAAAGAAGAAGACGCAATATGTAGCTATGTGCTTAGGAAATCTGGCAGAATTTCCAGTGGTTGTACAGCAACAAATAGGCATGTCAGAGAAATCACGTAAGTACAAAAATATATACACATCCACTCAAAATACTCCCCTATTGTATATGTAACTTTGCCAGCCGTGGCAGAAAAGTTATAGGTTTGAATTTTCTGACTTTTATGTACTTAACTTTTCAACTCAGTATTGCATTAAAATGGCTTCCAGCTTCAGCCATTTGGGATACGCGGGACTACACATGTCATTCAGAACACACAGGAAAACTATTTCCTTTCACATTCACATTTCTCAAAATAGCTGAACCATTTTTTCCTTATGCTTTCCAAGATTGATAATCTTTGGGCTGAGATCAAATATGGGATAATTTCCATCTAAGAGGAAAACATTCCAGAAAGCAACATGCAACCAATCAGTTCCCTTCCCAGAAATATATCCCATTTTGCATTCAGAACCCCCCACTTAACAGACCATTATGTTCTTTTGTTGCTGTTCTTATTGTAAACAGGCCATTTTGCCTTTACGGCTTTCCCTCAGATTTCAGTGAAAACACCACATTTAAAAAGTAATCCATTATAAAGGTACAAAACATAAATGGATACCCACATAGTAAATTCACCTGGTGTAGTTTACCATCACAGGATATTACATAAGAGCACAATTTAGCAAGATTAAAAATAGCATTAGATGCTGGATCTGATTCTCCTCTCACACTAGTGGGAAATGGGAATCAGTCCAATGAAAACTGATGCAAAGTGAGAAAAAATAATTTCTTCTGTATGTGCATGTTTCAAACATGATGGATGCATTTTAAAAAATACCATTTTACAGGGATACACATATAATTAACAAGAATAACACTGGTAGTTACACTATTTAGGTTAATCTCTTGAAAGGTTTAGCAATATTTAAGCTTTAGTGCATAAACTAGGGTTAAGAAAAAAAACTCCTGCAGTAGGACAGCACCACATGACTGGGTTGAATTCTCTTCCTTCCTTTGAGCCACTAGGTTAATGTAACTGATGGAGGCATGAGAAGAACAAACTCTTTGTTTTGGTATGGCAAGATCTAAAATGAGCCCAATCCTACACACATTGAAGTCAGAAGCCAAATCCCACATTGACTTCAATGAGCACTGCCTCAGCCTCTTTCAAGTACAAAGATTATTATCAGGCTGTTGAAGCACTTAGTAGGTTCACATGCTGTATTTTACATATGAAATAGGTAATGGAAAAGCCAACTCACCACTCTATTGCTACTCTTAAGTAAAAAAAGAGGAGGTTATTCACCTCGATAGTAACTGACGTTCTTCGAGATGAGTGTCCCCGTGGGTGCTCACATTAGGTCAGCGCCCCGCCGCCGAGCCTCAGAGCAGAGATTTCATAGCAGTGTCCCTGGGGCCACGCACCAGCAGTTGTGCGCTGTTAGGCTGCAGGCATCGCGCATGTGCAAGCTCCCCTCTCCCACTCCTCAGTTCCTTCTCTATCCCGAAACCATGGCTTGAGAAAGCCAGGATCCTGAAGTAGAGGGGAGGAAGAGAGGGTTGTGGAGCACCCACGGGGATACTCATCTCGAAGAACGTCAATTACTATCGAGGTGACTAACCTCCTCTTCTTCGAGAGAGATATCCCCATGGGTGCTCCACATTAGGTGACTACAAAGCAATTTCCCATTAGGGAGGTAGGGACTTCGGATCTGGCAAAAAAAGTGGTGGAAAGAACTGCCTTAGCTAGTTTCAGGTTGGAAAGAGGTCCCCACATAAGTGTGCAGTCCTTTGCAAATGTGTTGTCGGAGAACCACATGGCAGCTGTGCAGATGCCTCTTATGGGTACTTTACGGAGGAATGCTATCGAGGTAGCCATGGCTCTGGTTGAGTGTGCCCTTATGCTCTCTGGAGGCAGAACATCTGACTGTGTAACAAAACTTGATGCAATCCGAGATCCAGTGGGAGAGTCTCTGTGATGAGACAGCCTGGCCCTTACTGTGGTTTGCAACTGAAGACAAATAGTCTGGGAGACGCTCGGAATGGTCTCGTTCGCTGCAGGTAAAAAGAGAGCGCTGTGCACAGGTCAAGCGTGTGCATTTTCAACTCAAAAGAGTTGGTGTGTGGTTTGGGGAAGCAGGTGGGAAGATGTATTGTCTGGTTGATATGGAAGGATGTGTGTACTTTAGGGAGGAATTTGGGATGGGTATGTAAAGTGACCTTGTCTTTAAAAAAGGTGGTGTATGAGGGATCCGCCATTAGGGCCGCAATCTGTCCTACCCATCTGGCCGAGGCAATAGCTACAAGGAAAACAGTTTTCATGGACAAGTGTACTAATGAGGTGGTCGCCATTGGTTCAAAGGGTAGCCTAGTTAGAACATACAATACTAGATGCAGGTCCCATGGTTGCTTTGGTGGATTGATCTCTGGATAAAGTGCCTGCAGGCCCTTTAAGAACCTCTTGGTGAGTGGATGAGCAAATATGGACGAGTCGTCTGTCTTGAAGTGAAACGTAGCAATGGCTGCAAGGTGAACTTTAATGAAGCAACTTGTGAGGCCTGCTTGTTTAAGGTGCAGAAGATAGTCAAGGATGGTAGGTAAGGAGGATGTTGAAGGAACCAGCTGGTGATGAGCACACCATGTCGAGAATCTTTTCCATTTCTGAAGGTAAGTCTTGCGGGTGCTCTGCACCCTACTGTGTAGAAGGACCGTTTGTACTTGCTGTGAGCAGGTCAACTCCAGGTCAGAGAACCATCCAGGAGCCACGCCTTCAAGTGTAGGGAGTGGAGGTTCAGATAGCCATAGCGGGAGCCCAGATGAAAAAGGAGATCCCCTCACCCAAGGTAAGTGGATCGGTGGGGCGCGGGACATTGCCACTAGGAAGGGAAACCAAGGCTGGTGTGGCCATGCTGGTGCTATAAGTATGAGATGAGCCCTGTCCCTCCTTGCCTTGTGAACTACCTTGTTCAATAGGGGTATTTGAGGAAATGCATGGAATAGGTGAGTTGTCCATGCAATTAGGAAGACATCCTCCATTGATCTCTTACCTATTCGTGCCCTGGAACAGAACAGGGGAAACTGACTGTTGGACTGTGTGGCAAACAAGTCTGTGGTAGGATGACCCCACCGGTGGAAGATGTCCTCCAATATGTGCGGGTTCATTTGCTACTCGTGTTCGACCAGGAGGGCTCTGCTGAGTGCATCTGCCATTGTATTCAAGGCACTGCAATGATAATTGTGTTGTATTTCAAGCACCAGTTCCAAAGTGCTATGGCCTCTGTGCAAAGCACTCGAGATCAGGTTCCAACCTGACCATTTATGTAGAACATTGCTGCGACATTGTCTATATACAGTCTGACGTGTCTGTCGGCGATGAATGGGAGGAATTTGTTGCATGTATTCCTGATTGCACAGAGTTCTAGGACGTTTATGTGCAAGTTCTTGTCAGTGATGGACCACAGGCCCTGATAGGTATGATGTCGCAAATGGGCGTCCCATCCTGTATGGGATGCATCTCTTGTCATAGAGACAGATGGTTCTGGTAGGTGGAAGGAGACTCCGGAACACAGGTTCTGTGGGCTCAGCCACCAGCGCAAGGATTCCTTTACTATCCTTGGAAGGGCTAGAGATTTGGATAGTGGATGGACATTGGGTTTGTATACCTGTCCCAGCCAGCTCTGTAAACATCTCATATGAAGGCAGGCACTGCCGACTACAAAGTTGTACGCCGCCACGTGTCCCAACATCCGAAGGCATTTGAGTGCTGTTGAGCGGGGGCTGGATTGTAAGGTATTTACCGAGGCCACAATTTTTTGAAAACTGCTGTGACTGTTGAGAATTGGTAGAGGAAGGGCGACGTCATTGGTTTCTGCCTTTGCCTCTGTTCTGCTGCTGGTGGTTTTGTCTATTGTAGTGTTGTGTATATGGAGGGTATCAAGGTCTCAGATAGGTACCTGGTTGTAGATCCCCAAAGACCAAATCATTATTCTGGATTCCTTCCTGGAGTGGAGAATTTCATTGGTGTGATCTGCAAACAGCTTCTGGCCACTGAAGGGCAGATCTTCTATTGTAGATTGAATCTCCCTGGGGAATGGAGAGTAGCTAAACCACAATGACCTTCTCATTACTACTGATGTTGCTGTAGAATGTGCAGCCATGTCAGCAGCGTCTAAGGCACCTTGTAACGCTGTTCTTGAAATCGTGTGACCTTCGGATCTCAATACTTTGTATTGTTGTCTCTTAGCCTCAGGAATGTCTGCAACTAAGTTGTTCAGTTTGGTGTAATTTCTGTAATTGTATGTGCTCAATAAAGCTGCATAATTCAAAATATGAAATTATAAGGTGGAAGACGTATATATTTTGTGCCCGAATGCATCGAGCCTTTTCCTATCACGGTATGATGGAGAAGGCTGGTGTAGTTGCTGCTTGGATTTTTGTTGCGCAGCCTCTTCCATGAGAGAATTAGGTGCCGGGTGAGAAAAAAGGAATTCCAAACCCTTGGGTGGGACATAATATTTCTTACCAGTTTTCTTAGCCATGGAAGAGATTGATGCCGGAGTTTGCCACAGCATCCTTGCCAGTTTCATTATTGCTGGATTAATTGGCAATGCTATCTTTAATGGTGTTACTGAGTGCAGTATGTCTGTTAGGTCGTGTTAATTTTCCACAACCACCTGGAGAGGAATGTTTAATTCAGCAGCTACATGTTTAAAAGATCTTGGAAATGTGTAGTGTCGTCTGAAGTCGTTTTGACGCTGGGGCCAAAGATCCTCCCTCCACTAGAGGGGGGTCCTTTGGGTCAGGAGGAGTCGCAGCCTCCTGTGAGAGTGGGTTCTCTTCCTGTATTTGTTTGGAGGGGGAGTATTGCACTCTGTGTCTCTTCCTGCTGTGCTGGTGTTTCTGGTAAATTGCCATTTGCCCCAATATTGCCAATAGGGATAAGGCTCAGGTGGAAGTACCCAAGGATTGCCATAATACGGAGGCATATTCCCAAATCTGGGAGAGTAAATACTCTAAGCTGTGTAAGGAGAATTCTCTGGTGAAAAACCCCTAGAGAAGTCATCGTCAGATTCGGATGAAAATCCTTCCTCAGAGAGTGATCTCTGTGATGTTAACATAGCGGGAGAGCACTCAGGTTGTAAAAATGGTGAGTTAAAAGTGGATGAGACTAATAAGTCTCTGTGCTGAGTGTAGTGCCCAACAGGTGTTGCCGGTGCCATACTGGGGGGCACAGAGGCTATCTGAGGTGCTAAATCACGCCTCAGTGCCAAGGACAGTTGTGGTGCATCAGGCTTCTCTGAGGTGGAAGCTGAGGCGCCTGTTAACGTAGTCGGCGCTGCGCTCTCATGCTGCGTAGGCAAGATCGCATCATTGCCAGATGGTGCTGCAGCTAATGAGGCAAGCAACTTGAAGCCTGTCACCTCAGAGCGATTTAGTGCATGCGCAGTGTCTCTCTGCTGGGGGCTCCAGAGACACCAGCGGCATCATACGTGCTGAGGTGTGGTGCCACCGCTGCTCTCAGCACCGGCCGTGAGGGGGATGCTGTTTCGGTGCCATAGCCCCTTGAGGAGTTGAGGAGGTTTGCTTTTTGGATCCCCACTGCTTGAGTTCCTCGGGCTGTTGGCCTGGATCAGAGGATGGTCTGACTGAGTTTTCTAATAAAAATAATTTGAGTCGGAGGTCTCTTTTTGTGCCTGTGATTTTAGCTTTGTGCAATGAGGGCATTTCTGAGTGATATGCTGCTCTCCAAGGCAGCAGAGGCATTGAGAGTGACCATCCGAAAGCGGACTATGCTCTTTACATGAGGTGCAGCATTTAAAGCCAGGTGATCCAGGCATGCCGGCGTAAGCAGTCAGAAAAACTTAGGGAGGGATTAACTGGGAAAAAAGAAGAAAGCCCCTTATACTAATTAAGATTTCTTTCTTTCTTCTTTTTTTAAAACTAACGCAGTAATTTACTATTTAAAACTCACTAACTAATTAACTATTATAATGAATTTAACTGGTTTTAAAAAGTATAATCATGTAGATGCGAAGAAGCTAGGGAGCACTGCTGAGTCCATCTGTAGCTGGAGGCAGTAGAGAAGGAACTGAGGAGTGGGGGGGGGAGGCTCGCGCAAGCAGCGTGCGACTGCTGGTGCACGCCTGCACGGCCCCAAGGACACTGCTATGAAATTTCCGCTCTGAGGCTCGGCGGCGGTGCATCCGACCTGGAGCACCCGAACGGGGACCTCTCTCTCTCCCTCTCTCTAAGAAGAAGAAGGATATTTCATATCCTATGCTTTTCCAGAAGTAGAAATATATTTCTTTATGGCATTTATCATAATTCGATCTAAACATTCTATTTTTCAAAAGGAATGTGGAAGTTGTGACTCAGACAACTTCCTGTGTATTCTAAAAATTGCCTATATCCTTTTCATCATTTCTCCTGTGAACTGGGAATTTCTATCTAATTCCTCTCTCACTGGCAAGCCACTAAAACCAAACACATGCATGACTTGAAATACAGCTGTGGTTTGAGCATTGTTATTATGTGCATGTGAACACTCTAACCTTTAGCAAAAAGGCAAGTCACTCTTCATAAACTTTGCAACTAGCCAATGTCAATATCTGACTCAAGGTGCACTCAGTAGAAAATGCTTTGCCCTGTCTCCTTTAGTGATTAAAACTAGCGCTACATGCTACACAAAGATTCTCAGCATCGTTAATGAACATTGTGTTCTATAACACCTTCATGACTTGTCTAAGAAACATAGAACAAAGACATTTTAAAAATATATGAGTATTTTGACAACAAATATTTAACTTAATACAGTTCTTGTAAATAAGAGCGAGGATGTATGTTTTTAGAATTGTTTGTCATATCCCTGATATTTTAGTATCTTCAAAGGAGAATGGTATGGCACCTCCTATATGAATTTTCACTTCTATTAGAGACAAATTTGTTACACAACATGATGAGGATTTATTTTCCAATTGTTTTCTTTAATTGATTTCAAATTGTTCATTCTCTGTTCATTTTAAGAAGAAGAATGGCTTGGCTCCTGCAGTGACTTGCACAAAAAGCCTGTCATATAGAGATAGGAAGGTTTCAGGATGCCAGGAAGGAAAATCTTCTCAATACATTTATTCAAGTTACCCATAGCATCTTCTGATGCATGTTCTAAAATGTGGAATGCCTTTGCACATTCATAGGTGAAAGGTCAAAGGGCAAATCCCAGTCCTGCCCGACAAAATGTCAAAACAGCTCAGCCTTAAGAAAAACAAAAAAAGCTTTCAGTCCTGCCTTGAAGGGTGCCAGGGATGCAGTATTCTGGCATTCAGGGAGATAAAGCAATCCCACGCGTGGCAAGGGCAGACCGTGGAGGAACCCAGAGGCTTTGTGCTGGAAGATACTGGGTCCAGTTTGAATACATTCATACCATAGCACTCATGTCCACAAAGATACTTAATCAATAAAGTGTTCTATGGTTCAGTGATTTCAATTAAGAGCAATTGGGGATTTAAATAGGATTGAAGGAGGAAATCATTCTCTTCTCTCTGATTTCCATTTGATCTGAGTCAAATACTTGTCAAAATGTCAAAAACCAAAAAGATACCTCTGGAAAAAAATTAACCTGAGGATTTTTCATTTTTAAGCCTAGTACTGTGGTTTTGGTAATCCCCAACTCTTGCCATAAATCATAGAATACTAGGACTGGAAGGGACCTCGAGAGGTCATCGAGTCCAGTGCCCTGCCCCCATGGCAGGCCCAAATACTGTCTAGACCATCCCTGATAGACATTTATCTAACCTACTCTTAAATATCTCCAGAGATGGGGATTCCACAACCTCCCTGGGCAGTTTATTCCAGTGTTTAACTACCCTGACAGTTAGGAACTTTTTCCTAATGTCCAACCTAAACTTCCCTTGCTGCAGTTTAAGCCCATTGCTTCTTGTTTTATTCTCAGAGGCCAAGATGAACAAGTTTTCTCCCTCCTCCTCATGACACCCTTTTAGATACCTGAAAACGGCTATCATGTCCCCCCTCAGTCTTCTCTTTTCTAAACTAAACAAACCCAATTCTTTCAGTCTTCCTTCATAGGTCATGTTCTCTAGACCTTTAATCATTCTCGTTGCTCTTCTCTGGACCCTCTCCAATTTCTCCACATCTTTCTTGAAATGCGGTGCCCAGAACTGAACACAATACTCCAACTGAGGCCTAACCAGCGCAGAGTAGAGCGGAAAAATGACTTCTCGTGTCTTGCTCACAATACACCTGTTAATGCATCTCAGAATCATGTTTGCTTTTTTTGCAAGAGCATCACACTGCTGACTCATATTCAGCTTGTGGTCCACTATAACCCCTAGATCCCTTTCCGCCGTACTCCTTCCTAGACAGTTGCTTCCCATTCTGTATGTGTGAAACTGATTGTTCCTTCCTAAGTAGAGCACTTTACATTTGTCTTTATCAAACTTCATCCTGTTTACCTCAGACCATTTCTCCAATTTGTCCAGATCATTTTGAATTATGACCCCATCTTCCAGAGCAGTCACAACCCCTCACAGCTTGGTATCATCTGCAAACTTAATAAGCGTACTTTCTATGCCAATATCTAAATCGTTGATGAAGATATTGAACAGAGCCGGTCCCAAAACAGACCCCTGCGGAACCCCACTAGTTATACCTTTCCAGCAGGATTGTGAACCATTAATAACTACTCTCTGACTACGGTTATCCAGCCAGTTATGCACCCACCTTATAGTAGCCCCATCTAAGTTGTATTTGCCTAGTTTATTGATAAGAATATCATGCGGGACTGTATCAAATGCCTTACTAAAGTCTAGGTATACCACATCCACTGCTTCTCCCTTATCCACAAAAGTCGTTATCCTATCAAAGAAAGCTATCAGATTGGTTTGACATGATTTGTTCTTTACAAATCCATGCTGGCTATTCCCTATCACCTTACTACCTTCCAAGTGTTTGCAGATGATTTCCTTAATTACTTGCTCCATTATCTTCCCTGGCACAGTAGTTAAACTGACTGGTCTGCAGTTTCCTGGGTTGTTCTTGTTTCCCTTTTTATAGATGGACACTATATTTGCCCTTTTCCAGTCTTCTGGAATCTCTCCTGTCTCCCATGATTTTCCAAAGATGATAGCTAGAGGCTCAGATACCTCCTCTATCAGCTCCTTGAGTATTCTAGGATGCATTTCATCAGGCCCTGGTGACTTGCAGGCATCTAACATTTCTAGGTGATTTTTAACTTGTTCTTTTTTTATTTTATCTTCTAAACCTACCCCCTTCCCACTAGCATTCACTATGTTAGGCATTCCTTCAGACTTCTCGGTGAAGACCGAAACAAAGAAGTCATTAAGCATCTCTGCCATTTCCAAGTTTCCTGTTACTGTTTCTCCCTCCTCACTGAGCAGTGGGCCTACCCTGTCCTTGGTCTTCCTCTTGCTTCTAATGTATTTATAAAAAGTCTTCTTGTTTCCCTTTATTCCCGTAGCTAGTTTGAGCTTATTTTGTGCCTTTTCCTTTCTAATCTTGCCCCTGCATTCCTGTGTTGTTTGCCTATATTCATTCTTTGTAATTTGTCCTACTTTCCATTTTTTATAGGACTCCTTTTTTATTTTTAGATCATGCAAGATCTCGTGGTTAAGCCAAGGCGGTCTTTTGCCGTATTTTCTACCTTTCTGACGCAGCGGAATAGCTTGCTTTTGGGCCCTTAATAATGTCCCTTTGAAAAACTGCCAACTCTCCTCAGTTGTTTTTCCCTTCAGTCTTGATTCCCATGGGACCTTACCTATCAGCTCTCTGAGCTTACCAAAATCCGCCTTCCCGAAATCCATTGTCTCTATTTTGCTGTTCTTCCTTCTACCCTTCGTTAGAATTGTGAACTCTATGATTTCATGATACCTATATGCATTCCAATAGCACTAGGAAGTCCCAATCAGGACTGAGGCCTCCATTTGTGCTGGGTGCAGCACAAACAAATAATAAGAGACAGTCCTGGCAGTCTGAGCCTGACATTGGGCAACCATATGGTGGGCCAACAAAATGAAGGCATGGGAGCTGGTCCTCATCTTGATCCCACAGCTTCTAGACACATTCAACCTCCATGAAGTGACACTGGCACACATCTTGTCACTGATACAAAAATCACAGCGCAGCCCCATGCTAATAGGTGCCCTTGCTATTATTTCTCTTGCCTTTTACTTCTGTCTCCCATGATCTGTCAAATTTCCACAAAACTGAAAGTCAAAGCCCCCAACTCTGCCTTACTGATTCCCTAGCACCTACCAAAAAATTCTGTTCATAGGATTGTCCATCACCTCACAGCTCCTGTGTGTGACCAGATCACATCATCCCCACACATCATACGCTAGTCTGGAGCTCCTGGGCTGAGCACAAATATCCCCTGCTTCTACCGGCTGTCAGGGCTGCTGTGGGACCAGGCACTGGAACGGACAGCAGGGAGACTGTCTTTCTTGCGCTTCCAGTGCTCATCCTGCTGGCAACCTAAAATCTAACATTCCCAAATTTTGGAGAGTTCGACATTACATCTATATCACTCCTTTAGTACAGTTTTTTGGGATCTAATTCTATATACACCCCCAAGGTCTAGATTCTTGATGCACTTCTCTGGTTTTGCCACAAATAACATAATTATGTATTGGTCAGTTTTGTTTCTCTCATATTTTTCACTTTTTTTCTTGTAATGAAATATGCTGAGGGAAGTTGTAGAATCACCATCAGTAGGGGTTTTCAAGAACAAGTTAGGCAAACAACTGTCAGGAATTGTCTAGTTATTACTTAGTCCTGCCTGGGGTATAGGAAATAGGACAAGATGACCTAGAGCCATCCCTTCTATGATCCTATGATTTAATATTGCTTTTACTTTCTCTTAACCTATCAAATTACTCTTTTTATTTAAAAGGGCTGATAACTTCTTTTTAAGTATGTTTGTTTATTCTGCACTAAAAAGCTCTAATGAATTAGATCCTGTACTTTATTTTTAACCCCGGCAGGTTATAGGAGAAAAAGCACATACTCTATCATGAGCAAGCATTGAGATTTGCCCAGCACTAAAAGCACAAATACATGTTTATATACAGAAAGTAAGAATGGAGGTAAAAGGAAAGTGCCCATTTGATGTTTGCATAAATTACACAGGCTCCTTTTAAACTGACAAAACTAGTCAATATAAATTATTGGTTGTGAGCCAAGGTCAATGTCATCTTCCTTGTTCCACTGCCATCAATCCGACTAATTAGAAATGCCCAAGAATTTCACTGATTCACATTATTTTTGAGAAAGTGCTTCCAGTTTTTATTCATGAGTCATGGTGCTATGCTCATTTGTTATAATCCCACCTGCTCTTCCCTCTCCTGCCTCTGGCTCCCCCACTTTCTTCTCCCCCATGAGCACGACCCATTACAATTAGCTGTATAAGTGACAGCTCTGGTTTCTGGACTCACATTACAACTTAGCTCTGACATTTTTCAGTGATGAATAGGGAATTGAATTTTTGTTTTCCCATCTCACTCTTATCAAGCTGCCCCAGTGTATAATTTGTCCTGCCAGCTGGCTTCCTGGATGTATAAAGACTGTAGATATTGTCACTGTCATTGACGGAGACAGAAGTGATTTATCTATGAGGCATTAAAGCGTGCCTGGGGAGACAAAGTCACTTGATAAAAATGACATCACAGTAATATATGCGTACTCTGTCTTTGACTCCATTGCCCCATTTGTCCAGCTCAGAGTCAAAACAAAGGATTTTTACTCTCACAGTAACAAAAACAATTTAGTTTATGACTTTAAGATGCCCTCTTGCTATTTGATATACTTCATGATGTGAGCAATGCAAACAAAATCCTGAAATGTCCAGAAATCTATACATCCTGTGATTAAAGGAGAGAAAGAAAGGAAAATACAATCAAAATCTTCTTTAAAGAGATGCCAGATAATAGTGTATGCATTTTATTTTAACTCTCTTTTTCCAACTACCTACAGCATTTTGAAAATTACAGTAACAGAAAAAGAATCTGAGAAGACTGAATATACAGAGCTGACAGAAGCAGAACTGTTTCTAATTACAACAGTGAGGAGAACTACTATCAGTACATGGGATATTCTGACAAACTATTAAGGTTGATGAAACTATAATTGCTTTATTAATACATCATTTCTCTCTTCCATTGTATAGCTACTATAAATTCTATAATAAAATTATTAGAGTTAGTTGAATAAAAGCAAATATGTTTTGAGAAAAAAGGTGGGAGGGAAATTGTTGATTCAAATTTCCACAATTATGACACAAAACACGAACCGACATCCTATCATTTTTTCCCCCTTCTTCCCCTCAAAAACAAAATGAAAATAAAAAGGAGTGAGGGAAGAAGGAAGGGGAAAGTGAAAGGGGAAAAAAAGCCAACAAAAATCAATTAATCTGTTTCAAAAATACAAAATGTTTGTAAATGGTAAAATTTTGAAAAAAATAAAAATTTCTGCAAAAAAAATTCAGTTTAGAAACAAGGCTTTTTTTGCATAAAAAGATATTGAATGAAAAATGACCATTCTGGAAGCATTCAAACAAAATAGGCTATAACCAAATTCTCCTACTTTTTAACTAAATAATGTGTATGCGTGTGTGTGTGTGCATGCATGTGTATAAACACAATAAATAAAATATTATGGACTTAATTTTTCCCTTACGTACATCTCTTTTATGCTGTTGTAATTTCATTGTGAAAATTTCTACCCTTTGCTATATCTGATTTACATTTATGCAAATCCATTGACTTCTCTTGTTACTCCACATTTACATCATTGCAAGGAAAATGAGCAAAGAACCATACCGTATGATTCTACTGTTTTAAATTCTCATCACTAACTAAAGTGTAAGACCTGTGTTCCTCAAGTCTCAAAAAGTCAGTGTAAATGAATAAAAAATTATAATGCTGTGAACTACGTGATCTTATTATTAGCCTACAACCAAGAAAATGTCACCATCTCTTCTTATTAATGTACCCTAACTAATGTACTCACAAAATGCAAACCTAATACGGTAACTCTTACAAGGATTCAATGGCTTCCATCATCTAGCAACATTTTGATTTATAAAGGAAAAAAGGCATGCAAAAAATAACATGATGATACTAGAAGTAATAGTGTTCTTTCAACTTGAACTAGGGGATATTCTTTTGCAATTTCACTTAAAGAACAAATTTACCAGCAGTAATTTTTGCACATAGTATATATGTAACATTTATGTTTCTTCCATTCTGTACTATGTACACTACATAAATTATGTTTTCCTGAAATCTTGTTTTTAAATGTTATATGCATATCATTTCATTTATCCATCTAATCATTTACAGGGTCATTGATGGTTGTAGCTCCATTAAAGTTGACAAAGCTACACCAACTTAGACCAGCTGGGGATCTGACCAACACTGTTTTACTAGTCTGTTTAATGGAGGTATATTTCTAAATTTCCATTTTGTTGATTAAATTATACAACTCAACTAACAAAGACATCTAATTCTGAACCCTCAATCTAATGTTACTAAGGGTTGAAGGTGTGTAATTCTAGTTTTCTAGGCTGCTTTGAAGTGTCTGATTGCAATTCTCTTCTCTGTGTGAATGAAACTCACTCCTGTGCTGATTCCCCTCCCTGGCATGATGGCCTGCTGCTGCCCTGTACCAATTAAGTAATTTTAAATGAGCACATAGAAGCCCTCTGAAACCCAGGGATATGGGATAAGGTATATGGGATAAGGAAAGGAAAATGGGGCGCAAGGAGGTGGGGGGGAACACCCACCATTGCAACGTTGTAGTCTGCCTCCAGCTTGGGACATGGATATAGTTGCTTGTAGGCTTCTCGCAATACAACATCCTGGAGCCCTATTTTCAGGATTTTGGTAGTTTCCAGAATTTGACTACACAAACATTGCTCCTGTGTGGTCCCTCTAACTCTCAGACAGACAGCCAGATTCTATATGGTAAAAGGAGCCGCAAGGGCTTCTCAGTAGGGGAAAGAAATCCTCCCTTTGCCAGGTCCCTTATGTTATGGCAGGGGCCAGTGAGAATGGTAAATTAAGGGTTTGTAATCCAGTGTGAGGGCCTTAGGGCATGCATAAAGTAACAGAGAGTGAATCTATTGGCTTGCCCTCGCAATCATGCCAGGATGCCCTAGCACCAATCTAAAATAAAAAAGGCTCTGAGTGTCTCCCTGAGGCAAATGTATCTAGGGGTAGTTACAGAGAAGTCCTGAAGAAAACAAGCCTTAGAAATAGCCAGGAGCAAATAGGAGTAGTAAGTTTGTTTCTTATTACTAGATGCTACTGCTATATATTTCAATTACCAATAAAGGAGGGGTTAACTCTGGACTTTATCCTGAGTGTGTGGGCACAGGTATCCTGTAGTAGTGGCAAAGTAGAAACACCACTTAATTATAGGTTCCATATGTCTCAAAAAGACCTAGTATTTAAGTTCCACAGTGACTGCAAGATAGATGGAAAGACTAAATTAGACAGGGCACTGGTGAATCCAAAATGCCCCTTTTGCCCAGAGGTAAATAAATAGAGCTTGCCTCATCATCATCATCATCATCATCATGACTCTCTTAACGTTTATACAGCACATTTCAACTCAAAAGGCTTTAAAGAGCTTCCCATATTTTCGAGCAACCTCTATTTTCATGAAGCTTCTAGAATGGCTCCTCTCCAACTCCAAGAGTGGACAAAGGCATCATTCAATCTCACTAATGCTGTGAACTACGTGGATCTTATTAACTTGAACTAGGGATATTCTTTGCAATTTCACTTAAAGAACAAATTTAATAGCATGTACTCACATTTTGAAACATCCACACGGTAGTACCTTTACAACAGATTCATTTATGTTTCTTCCATCATCTGTAGCTCAACTGCTTCAGATTTCTATTGAAAGTTGCACGTGCTAGTGTTCCAAAACGAAATTTCTTTTTTACAGTGGCACTCAGACATTAGCTAGACAGGTCTACAGAGCGCTGACTGGTAGTTCAGTCAGTCAGTCATGGCACATTTTTCATTTCAGTAAAAGCAAACCTAGCTTTAGTGTCATTTTAAATAACTTTAATCTGCAAACACGGTTTTTGGCAGAGACAGACAGAGCATACTCTGTGCCAGAAAAAGCTCCCCTGCCAGTCTTAATGCAAATTGCTAACAGTTCAAGTCACAGCTCTCCTCTACTCAGCTTTAGGTAGAGTAACTCAGCCTCTGGCTGGTGGCATTGAATAGAAGAGCTGGAAAAAGAAGTGATTTTTGGCTCAAGAGGAAAAACAAAAATGCCTCAGAATTCCACTGGATTACTAACTAAATATTGTGAACTAAGTTCATTTTTTCATCAGACCCAACAAACCAACTTCTATTTAAAAAGTTGCTCTCCAGCCTGTCACTACTTCTTACTCCACATTATATGTGATCAAGCCAGAGCCTTTTACCATAAACACGAGATTCTTAGGAGACCAACAGCTCCACAGAAATGTGGCTTACACAAATAGATTAAGAACAGTTTTATTTTGGAAAAGAAATTCAGCATGAGCATTGACTAACTTGGCTAAATGTTTAATGGAAAATAACCAATGATTCTTATATCTGCACTCCAATTTAGGAGGGAGGAGCAAAATATCACTTTAACATCTGATTTACTTAGTTAAGTATAATTTAAAACAATCTAAGCTTAACCCAAGGGAAGCCAGAGAATCAAGATCCTGCACATGCTAAAGACAATGACAAAGCTTCCAAATGACTGTTTCAATAGCAGTAAGACTAGTCCCAAGATTTCTACACATTCATTCAGACCGGGAGTAATAAAATAAGGCAGTATGAAAACTGAACAACAAATATAAACAAAATCAAGATAAATACATTCAACAGTTTAGTCTGCACAGGTATCCTGTAGTAGTGGCAAAGTAGAAACACCACTTAATTATAGGTTCCATATGTCTCAAAAAGACCTAGTATTTAAGTTCCACAGTGACTGCAAGATAGATGGAAAGACTAAATTAGACAGGGCACTGGTGAATCCAAAATGCCCCTTTTGCCCAGAGGTAAATAAATAGAGCTTGCCTCATCATCATCATCATCATCATCATGACTCTCTTAACGTTTATACAGCACATTTCAACTCAAAAGGCTTTAAAGAGCTTCCCATATTTTCGAGCAACCTCTATTTTCATGAAGCTTCTAGAATGGCTCCTCTCCAACTCCAAGAGTGGACAAAGGCATCATTCAATCTCACAGGATGTGTGGAGAGGGGACTTTCTACCCCACAAACACTTTAAAGTGCACAGTTTGGAAAACGGGAAGTGGGACAAGGTAACTGGTTTGGTGTTTTACTTTAGCTGAAACTCAGAGAGCACATGTGTATTTTTCCAAGGCCCTTTAGCTCAACTGCTTCAGATTTCTATTGAAAGTTGCACGTGCTAGTGTTCCAAAACGAAATTTCTTTTTTACAGTGGCACTCAGACATTAGCTAGACAGGTCTACAGAGCGCTGACTGGTAGTTCAGTCAGTCAGTCATGGCACATTTTTCATTTCAGTAAAAGCAAACCTAGCTTTAGTGTCATTTTAAATAACTTTAATCTGCAAACACGGTTTTTGGCAGAGACAGACAGAGCATACTCTGTGCCAGAAAAGCTCCCTGCCAGTCTTAATGCAAATTGCTAACAGTTCAAGTCACAGCTCTCCTCTACTCAGCTTTAGGTAGAGTAACTCAGCCTCTGGCTGGTGGCATTGAATAGAAGAGCTGGAAAAAGAAGTGATTTTTGGCTCAAGAGGAAAAACAAAAATGCCTCAGACATTCCACTGGATTACTAACCAAATATTGTGAACTAAGTTCATTTTTCATCAGACCCAACAAACCAACTTAGTTTTTAAAAAAAGTTGTTTCCCTCCAGCCTGTCACTACTTCTTTACCCACATTATATGTGATCAAGCCAGAGCCTTTTTACCATAAACACGAGATTCTTTGTGGAGACCAACAGCTCACAGAAATGTGGCTTACACAAATAGATTAAGAACAGTTTTATTTTGGAAAAGAAATTCAGCATGAGCATTGACTAACTTGGCTAAATGTTTAATGGAAAATAACCAATGATTCTTATATCTGCACTCCAATTTAGGAGGGAGGGAGCAAAAATATCACTTTAACATCTGATTTACTTAGTTAAGTATAATTTAAAACAATCTAAGCTTAACCCAAGGGAAGCCAGAGAATCAAGATCCTGCACATGCTAAAGACAATGACAAAGCTTCCAAATGACTGTTTCAATAGCAGTAAGACTAGTCCCAAGATTTCTACACATTCATTCAGACCGGGAGTAATAAAATAAGGCAGTATGAAAACTGAACAACAAATATAAACAAAATCAAGATAAATACATTCAACAGTTTAGTCCTCTGCATTCCTGACAGCTGTATGCCCTCCTTCTTGCTAACAAGAAGCTAACCTCCTGTCCCCTCCCTCCCCTCTATAGTATTTACTTCTGTTATCTAAGTTACATTATGATCTCTTCAAAGGTGACTTTATCTTTATGCCTAGCTCCTAAACATTATGAGCAGGGCTCGCCAAACCCCAGCGAGCCCCGCTCGCCAAACCCCAGCGAGCCCCGCTCGCCAAACCCCAGCGAGCCCCGCTCGCCAGCTGCGCTGTCTGGCGATCTGCGCATGCGCAGATCGCCCGAACCCAGCTCTTCCGGGTTACAATCTACTTGCCACGGGCGAGTAGATTGTATTATTTGTCGAGCCCTGATTATGGGTATGTCTACACTGCATTCCTCTTTTGAGAGAGGAATGCAAATGCAGCTGAGCGAAATTGCAAATGAAGCGCAGATTTGAATTTCACGCGCTTCATTTGCATAATCACATCCAGGCACTATTTCAAAAAATGCAGTCTAGACACAGTTATTTCAAAAGAAAACCCTTCTTTCAAAATTACACTTAAACCTTAGTTTATAAGGAGTAAGGGTTATTTCAGAAGAAGGGTTTTCTTTCAAAATAACTGCATCTAGACAGCGTTTCTTTTTTCGAAATAGGGTATTTCGAAATAGCGCCTGGACGTGATTACGCAAATGACGCACGGGAAATTCAAATTCGTGCTTCATTTGCAATTTCGCTCAGCTGCATTTGCATTCCTCTCTCAAAAGAGGAATGCAGTGTAGACATATCTTCACATTGCACCAATGATTATATTATCTAAGTCCTGAAAGGGCCTAAGGTTAAGATGTAAAATTATAGGAATGGGTGAATCACTTTTGGAGGTTAGGTTTTGTCTACACTGCCATATATGTCGACAAAACTTATGTTGCTCAGGGGTGTGACTATTCCACCCCCAAGCAGTTTTCCCTGTAAGCTGTGTGTTTGTGCAGTTCCTCAGGAGAGACTGAAATGCTGCCCAGCTGATAAGCAGACTGTCCACAACTAGGTTCTATTTCTACTGGTGGTGCACATTCAGGCTATGTCTACACTACAGGGTTTTTCTGGGATACCTAAGGTCCAGGGAACGCGTCTGCTCTTCTGCTTTTTTTTTGGTGGAAGAGCAGACGTGCTCTTTCGGAAGCCCTGTCTTCCTCCTCCCATGAGGAAGAGGGGCTCTTCCGAAAGAGGAGGCTTTTCTGAAGTGTAAACGGGCCAACTTTCGGAAAAGCCTCTTCCGAAAAAACTATCAGAAAAAGGTATGCAAATTGCGGAGCGCAATTTGTGTTCCTTTTTCCAATAGATCGTTGTAGTGTAGACAGAGCCTCACACGTGCCTCAGTGCAGACAAGTTTATTCTGCACATAGATGGAAAAAATCTGCACACGGATGAAAATGATTATGCCAGAATAAGCCCTAGTGTACACAGTGCTATATGGGTGGGGCAGCTTTTTCCTCTGACACAGCTTCTGTCATTCATGAAAGTGTTATTTTCATGCTGATGGGAAAGCTCTCTCCCATTGGCACAGAGTGTCTTCATGACATGCATAGCAGCAGTACAGCTGCACTGGTACAGCTGTGCAGCTACAGCACTGTAAGTGAAGACATGCCCTTATTCAACACTCCAAACATATTTATTTTTACAGGTATAAAAGTTTTGAATAATTTTAAAATTCTGCATTATTTTTCAGTTTCCCTAACCTCTGTACACTCCCACATTGTGCTTGACAGCAGAAGGGAAACAGCTGAAACACTGTGGAAATTGCTTTTATCACATTTTAGGTCTTAGTGAAAGCAGAAAATATTGCATATATTACTGAAAATTTAGCAATTCATAGCACTGTAGACACAAATGTGGCCTTGAAAGATCATCTAATCCAGTCACCTCCACTCACAGGAGGACTAAGTATTATCTAAATTATCCCTGACAGGTGCATGTCTAATCTGCTCTTTAAAATCGCCAATGATGGAGATTCCACAACCTCCCTAGTCAATTTATTCCAGTGCTTAACCATCCTGACAATTAGGAAACTTTTTCTAATGTGCACCTTAAACCACTCTTCTTGCAATTTAAGTCCATTGCTTCTTGTCCTATCCTCTGAAGTTAAGGGGAATAATTTTTCTCACTTCTCCTTGTAACAACCTTTTATGTACCTGAAAACTGTATCATGCTATGCTGCATGCCACTAGGAGCCCGATCAGCTGTGCGGTGGCTGTCCCTTTGAGCCACGCATCTGTGCGATTCAAAGAGGCAGCTGCGGGGAGCCCGGGATCAGGTGGGGGAGTCCCCACCTGACCCTGGGCTCCTAGTGGCACGCAGCGTAACATGGAGCCCAGGGTCAGTGGGGGCCTCTGAGTAGGGTTACCAGGTAGACCTCCCCAAAATACCGGACACACTTGATCGTGGCCGGGGGGAGGTACTGGCCGGGAGGGGGCGGGGCTGGCCAGGAGGAAGGGGGATCGGGGCCACGGGGCTGGCCGGGAGGAAGGGGGCGGGAAGCAGAGCTGGGGGAATCGGGGGCCAGGGGACTGGACGGAGGAGGGGGCTGGAGGAAGGGGCGGGAAGCAGAGCTGGCGGGGAGGGGGAGGTGCAGTCACTGGCCGCAGCCAGAGTCCAACAGGCCGTGCCCCCGGCAGGCACTCCCTCTAGTTGCTCGTAGAAGCCGGGCGGGGGGAGTGGCTGGGAGCCACTCCCCCCACCGGACTTCTGCATGCAACCAGAGGCTCTCAGCTAGGTGGCGGGGCTGAGATTGGTGCTGGGAGCCTCTGGTTGTGTGCAGAAGCCAGGCGGGGGGAGTGGCTGGGAGTCCCAGTCACTGCCCCCACCCCGCCCCACCCGGCTTTTGCACGCGACCACAGGGCTCCCAGCGCCAATCGCGGCCCCACCTCCCAGTCGCTCCCCCGCCCCCACCAAGCTTCCGTCCAGCGCCCAGCCGGAAATTCAGAAAATACCGGACACTGCACATGTCCAGTATTTTCTGAATTTTTCTACCGGACAGAGGGTGCAAATACCAGACTGTCCGGTAGAAAACCGGACACCTGGCAACACTACCTCTGAGTCCCCCACTGACCCTGTGCTCCATGGCTTTGAAATGCACAAGAGCCCTCCCACCCCCACTGGGGACTCTTGTGCATTTCAAAGAAGGCACCCACGTGTAGCCCGGAGTCAGTGGGACTTCCTGCTGGCCCCAGGCTGTATGCGGAGTTCCGCAGTTCTCCTTTGAAATGTACAAGAACCTCTTGTACATTTCAAAGGAGGAATGCGGAAGTGCCTATTGACTAGTTGACTAGTCAAAAGACTATCCGATAAGCAAATGCTTATTGGATAGTCGACTAGTCTTTAACATACTTAATGACCCCCACATCTCTTTTCAAAACACTCCTTCCTCAGTAGTCATTCCCCATTTTCTATGTGTGAAACTGTTCTTCCCTAAGTGGAGTACATTATATTTGCCCTTATTTAATTTAATCCAATTTACTTCAGACCATTTCTCCAGTTTTTCCAAATCTTTTTGAATTATAATTCTATTCTCCAAAGTATTTGCTATATTCCCCTACCCCCATCTTGGCATCACCTGCAAACATTACAAGTGTATTCTCTATGTCATTATGTAAAATCATTCATGGAGATACTGAACAGAACCAGACCCCAAACCCATCCCTGCAGGATCCCACTCAATATATCCTTCCAATCTGACTGTGAGCTACTGATAATTACTCTCTGAGAATGATTTACCAACCAGTTATGCACCCACCTTATAGGAGCTCCATCTAGGTTGTATTTCACCAGTTTGTTTATGAGACAATCATGCGAGACAGTATCAAAAGCTTTAGTAAAGTCAAAACAGACCAGATCTACTGCTTTCCTCCTATCCATGAGACTTGTTACCCTGTCAAAGAAAGATATTAGGTTGGTTTGACATGATTTGTTCTTTACAAATCCATACTGACTGTCACTTATGTTGTTATCTTTTAGGTGTATGCCAATTATTTGCTTAATTACTTGCTTCATTTTCTTTCCAGATCCTGAAGTTAACATCACTGGTCTGTAATTCTCTGGTTGTCCTTGTCCTCCTTTTCATAGATGGGCATTAGATTTGCCCTTTTCCAATTCTCTGAAATCCTAACCAACTTCCATGATTTTTTGAAGATACAGGCTGCCCCCGACTTGAGACGTGATCAGTTCCTGGGATAGCGTTGCAAGTTGGGGGCGTCGTAACTTGAGCCCACATTTACGACTGGCGTTGTACGCCATCATAAATGCGGGGCCAAGGACGTAAGTCGGGGGATTTTGGCCCCTTCTGCACTTACAGAAAAGGTCGTAAGTGCAGGGGGGTTGTAAATTGGGCCATCATGAAGTAGGGGCCTCCTGTAATTGCTAATGTGTCAGTTTGCTCCCTGAGTATTTTAGGATGTATTTCATCAGGTTCTGTCACCTTGAAGACATCTAATTTTTAAATTGTTTTTCCCTATTTTACCACTAATCCTACTTCATTTTCACTGGAATTCATTAAGTTACTTGTTCAATTGCTACTAAACTTTTTTGGGGAAAATGATGGTGGATAAAAATCAATGATTTAAATAAATTGGATTTTTTATTTAAATTTGATTTTAAAAAAATTCAATAAGAACGGCCATACTGGGTCAGACCAAAGGTCCATCTAGCTCAGTATACTGTCTGCTGACAGTGGCCAATACCAGATACCCCAGAGGGAGGGATCACAACAGGTAATCCTAACATGATCCCTCCCCTGTCACCTACCTCCAGAGAAACAGAGGCTAGGGATACTATTCCTACCCAGCAATAAAGTAAGCAATAAAATACTAAATTTCTCATTTAAAAAAAGTTACAATTAAATCTTATCACAAACAGGCTACACATACATACCAGTTTCATAAAAATGAATTAATGGCTTTAATCATAGAATCATAGAGTTGGAAGAGACCTCAGGAGGTCAAGTTCAGCCCCCTGCCCAATGCAGGATCAATCCCAACTAAATCAACCCAGCCACGGCTTTGTCAAGCCAAGACTTAGAAACCTCTAAGGATGGAGATTCCATCACCTCCCTGGGTAATCCATTCCAGAGCTTCACCACCCTCCTAGTGAAATAGTTTTTCCTAATATCCAGCCTAGACCTCTCCCACTGTAACTTGAGACCACTGCTCCTTGTTCTGCCATCTGTCACTACTTTGAACAGCCCTTCTCCATCCTCTTTGGATCCTCCCTTCAGGAAGTTGAAGGCTTCTATCCAATCCCCCCTCACTCTTCTCTTCTGCAGACTAAACAAACCCAAATCCCTCAGTCTCTCCTCATAGGTTACGTGCTGCAGCCCCCTTATAATTTTGGTCACCCTCTGCTGGACCCTCTCCAATGAGTCCACATCCTTTCTATAGTGGGAGGCCCAGAACTGGACACAATATTCCAGATGTGGCCTCACCAGAGCCAAATAAAGGGGAATAATCACTTCTCTGGATCTGCTGGCAATGCTTCTCCTAATGCATCCTAATATGCCATTAGCCTTCTTGGCTACAAGGGCACACTGTTGACTCATATCCACTTCTGCAGAAAAGGACCTGGGGATTACAGTGGATGAGAACTGCTACTTAGCCATTCGGTCCCCAGCCTGTAACAATGCTTGGGATTCTTCCATCCCAAGTGCAGGACTCTACACTTGTCCTTGTTGAACCTCATCAGATTTCTTTTGGCCCAATCCTCTAATCTGTCCAGGTCACTCTGGATCCTATTCCTGCCCTCCAGTGTATCTACCTCTCCCCCTAGCTTAGTGTCATCTGCGAACTTGCTGAGGGTGCAATCCGTCCCCTTGTCAGGTCATTAATAAAGATGTTGAACAAAACTGGTCCTAAAACCTATCCTTGGAGCACTCCGCTAGAAACCGACCGCGAACCTGACATTGAGCCATTGATCACTACCTGTTGGGCCCGTCAGTCTAGCCAGCTTTCTATCCATTTTACAGTCCATTTATCCAATCCATATTCCCTTAACTTACTGACAAGAATATTTTAGGAGACCTTATCAAAAGCTTTGCTAAAGTCAAGGTACATCACACCCACTGACTTTCCCATTTCCACAGAGCCAGTTACGTCATCATAGAAGCTAATCAGATTGGTCAGGCATGACTTGCCCTTTGTGAATCCATGTTGACTATTCCTGATCACTTTCCCCTCTTCCAAGTGCTTCAAAATGGATTCCTTGAGGATCCCCTCCATGATTTTTCTGGGGACTGAGGTAAGGCTGACTGGTCTGTAGTTCCCTGGATCGTCCTTCTTCCCTTTTTTAAAGATGGGCACTAGATTTGCCTTTTTCCAATCTCCTGATCTCCATGAGTCCAGCCTAACTACTAGCTCTTGCTTCTTGAAAGATCTGGGCTTTCAATTTCTGTTTCTCTGCAGACTGAAAAGTAACATTTGCAAAGACACATACAAGCTGGATAGGATTGTTTTTGTTGTGTTTATGTAGTGGTGGAACTTAGCCAAGCCCGGCAGAGGAGTTAGTTAAGACATTGTCTTAAAGACAGAGACACAATATATAGGAAAGGACGGAGGCAACATAGAAAGGAACCATGGAATGCACTGGGGGAGAGATAAGACATTATTCAGCATATACACAGCTTCCTATATTCCCACAATATTTTGAAGAAATTTGTTCCCTGGGTAAAAAAGGAAAATGTGTCAAGTATAAGCACGGCAAGAAGATGATGCAGGGCCTAGCAGCAATATTTAAATATCATAAGGAAAACTTCTTATTGGGAGAAAATGATGTGGATGAAGAGGTGGATATGGCTGAGTGGATCAACTGGTTAGTAACTTAAATAATTCACTTTGCAATGCATCATTCTTCAAGTCTCTCTCTATGCCTTTTAGTATAAGTGGGAATTTACTTGTCAAATCACAAACTTCTTGCTGCTATGTTGAGTTTAGTTTAGCTAATCCTTATGGCTCGTTTAAACTGGGTTTAGAATCTATCATTCATGTATACAATACAGAAAGCTGCAGTATCAGAAAACTAGGGTTGCTAGTTGCCACTGAATGTCATTTTCTTATTTTATATTACATAATACATACCCCTTTTTTTGGAGCATCATCGTCACAGATCATAATGATGATGTCATCAATCTAGTCCCTATTTTACTTCAGCATAATTCAGCTTTTCCAAGGGAACCACAGCCTATACTTGTTTTCTCAAAAACAGAAGTGCCAGTGAGTTCAATGCGGCTTACTACAAAATTAAGTGCACTCTAAGCACAATCCGTATTAGCTTTTCTGGTAACTTGATTTAAATCAATGAATTTTTTTGTGTTTTAAATCAATGATTTAAAATCACCTTGATTTAAATCAGCTTACCCCAATGAAAACTGAAACAAAAACATCATTTAGCACGTCTCTCATTATTATAAAGGAGGAAAATGTTTATAAAAGTTTTATTATAAAACTTCTTTTAATAAAAAAAGAGTGAGTCTCCAGTTTCTCAGACTCAAAGAGGTTTAGACAGTTAAGATTGACAGCAAGAATGAACACTAGAATCCTTGATGGAAAATATTATGTAGCAGCTACTTAAGTGTGAACGTGTGATTTTTTTTCATTTTTATACTAAAAGAGGCCATTATTAAATTCTAGCCCTTAAAACAATCAAAGCTCCAAAATCACAATATAATTTTTAATATGTTTATACCATTCGGCTTTTTAAAAAAATATTCTGATTAAATCTGGCACTAAAATGGATTCTCCAGATGAGACTTTAAAAACTAAATTTTCAAATGGACCCTACAAGCATCTCTGAGACTGAAGTAATGGACAGGACCCACATTTTGGATCAATGAGGAATGGGGGATTACTTGATGGCATTTTGTACGATGAGTGGTTGTGCGCCCGAAGCCCTCTCTTGTCTCTTCAGCCCAAACAACAATACAAACTCAGGACCAGAGATACTTCCAGGGGATTTTTAGTATCAGGACATTGGAGCCAATCAGTTAAAACTGGGAGTTCCAGCACACGGGAGGCAAGATTCATGAATTCTACCCTCAATTAACAGTTGTACAACTTTGCTTTGATGTTTGTTTCCCTGATCCACTTTTTATTCTGTGGTCTACATCATTCCAGTATGCAGCCAAAATGACAAGCCAGAGGGAGCTCAAGCATCCCTGACAGCCATATATATTTTTCTGTGGAGAAACCCCCAAAGGTAAGGGGTTTCCCCACCCACTGGGCTAGTACAAGGTGTATGTAAACCTTAATTCTTCAAAATAGGGTCTAAGTTGTCCAAGGCTTTTGTGCTGACTTTCTGAGCCTTTATCTTCAAGGTGCTCAATGTCTTGGTGTCAGATGTCACAGTTTAACATGTATTCCCATTCTATGGTCCATTCCAGGAGTTTTCAGCAAAGTCTCAGGCCTCGAGCCCTTGTTGGTCTCTGATCAGGAACTGTTGTGTCACTCCCTTCCAACCGGGGGTTTTAAAATCTGCCCAACTCCCTACTGTACACTGTGATATCCCAAGCAAGCCAGTCTGTGTAAAGTTCAGTGCCTGTGCTGTGCTTTCTCCCAAGGGCTATGACCAGTGAATTGCCAGGAGTTCCAAGTTACCACGTAGCTCCTTCTAAGCAGGCATGTTTATTCTTAAGAGAGAAGCATTAGAGAGAAAATACATACAAACAACAAACAGATTTGACACACACACACTAAACATACCAGGATAGACCCATCAGTGTTATAAGACCCAGTAGGCCAAAGTCTTTTCAAGTTTTCAGCAGGATTTGGACCCCCTCAGACAAAAGTTCATGTCCATTTGTTGCATCAGATAGAAGCCCCTGAGTCGGTTTAAAGTCAGCCTCTTTATACCAAAATCCTGTTCTTTATCTGTTGGTGTCTGAAAATGCCACTTTGAACCACTATATGCAAAACATCCTGTGGAGAGGGGAGTACCTTGGTGAAGTCGTTTACAGTCTCTGTGATTCATTTTAATCACCTGCTAATGTCTTCAGTTTTGGTAGGAGCTGTGGTAACCCTATCCCAAATAGATGTAAACCCAAGTAGAGCAAGTAGATGTAAACCATTCATAAATTTAATACAATGGTCCGCAAAGATACTACATAGGGTTGCAATCTCTGTCACACCAGGATACCTTACAGATCACCTAGAGCGCTGGGATAGAATCCAATGTCAACAGCTCCTCCGGTTCAATGGAACTTTCCACCATAAGGGTAACATATGTTGGGGCTGAAGACAGAGTTCTCAAGGGCTGGCTCAAAAGTAGGAAATAACTCCCCAACCCAAACTGAGGGTTATCACAGTCCCCACCACCTTCCACTCCAAATGCAAGGCACACTTCTTTGACTTGACTGCTCTACTAAAAACTTATGTCAGTGTGTATATTATATAACCCCCCAAAAACTAAACTGAAACCCTACCAAAACAAATCCCTGTACTGCACACACGAGTCTCCCCTAGGAGACAGGATGAGATACAGAATGAGCCTGAGATATTAGTCACATTGCTTCATGCATTATTGGTAGGTTCTTAAATGATAAGACGGATACAAGAATCCACATCAAACAGAATGGCTACGTCTACACTGGCATGATTTTCCGGAAATGCTTAAAACGGAACAGTTTTCCGTTATAAGTATTTCCGGAAAAAGAACGTCTACATTGGCAGGATGCTTTTCCGAAAAGCCCTTTTTCCGAAAAGCGCCCATGGCCAATGTAGACGCCTTTCGGAAAAAGCCCCGATCATCATTTTCGCGATCGGGGCTTTTTTGCGGAAAAGACTGCTGGGCTGTCTACACTGGCCCTTTTCCGGAACAGTTTTCTGGAAAAAGGACTTTTGCCCGAGCGGGAGCAGCATAGTTTTTCCGGAAAAGCAGCTGACTTCTTACTGTAGATCGTCAGTGCTTTTCCGGAAATTCAAGGGGCCAGTGTAGACAGCTCGCAGCTTATTCCGGAAAAGCGGCTGATTTTCCGGAATAAGTGGCCCAGTGTAGACACAGCCAATGTGTTTAGTGGGCAAATTTCCTCCTTTGAAGCTCTGTGAGCAGACTGATTGCTATCTGTGAGCAACTTCTGCAGGAACCAAGATCTTCCAATCCCAGTATGGGGAGGGGATAAAAAAAAAAAAGAGAGAGAAAAGAGAAAATTGACATTTGGAAGTTTAATATTTAGTAATTAAATGTACTGGAAAGGAAAATTATTTACTCTTGACAGCTTCATTTGTAGACTCTGATGGACAGGAATAGCAGCCAATAAATAAATAAAGCCCTCTGGCCCCAAAGCTTAAGTAGTCAGTGTGGGATAAATAAAGAAGCAACTAAAAGCTTTCCTCTGGAAACTCAGAAGACACACCGTGGAATGAGAATCTTTGTACCTTACATTACCTCAGATTGCTGCTAAAAAAGTCTCTTTATAAGCTATTCGGGATACTAAAGTACTGTTTTCAGTGAGACTATAAACAGCATCTTAATACTGGAGCAGAAAACGCCCTTTAATTGGCAAAATGGGTAAATCTGAACACAATGTCACCAAGAACCAGTTCCCCCCAGCACAGTCTCCACCAGAGGCTGGGGAGACAGGGATGTAGCAGTGACCAGGTCATGCCGAGTCCCAGAAGCTGCGCCTCTGCTTTTTAACTGTATTAAAAGCCTCCCAGCTCTTAATACATTTAAAAATCAGAAGTGCAGCGGGGGGGGACCTGGCGCAAGCTGGGACAGCTGATTCCTGGCTTACTCTGGGTCCCACCCCCATTGCACTTTAACCTTTTAAATGTATTAAGAGCTGACAAGATCTTAATATATTTAAAAGGCAGAGCTCCCGGGGCAGGAACTAACCCCGCTGTGGCTCCCGCACTTATCGACTAATCGATGGAAAATCCATCGACTAGTCGATTAGTTGATTAAACTAAATTTAACATCCCTGATGTACAATTCAATTCTAAAATACATTCGAAAATGTTTTTAGTGAGAGACATAATGGAATGAACAAATGTTAAGATGACATGCAACCTCTGCAGGGTTGTTGGATTCTTTACCATACAAATCCATGGCTACTTTAATTCCTAAGAAAATATTTTTGTTTATCTTGGTAATAGAAATATTTTGTTTTGCTATTTCTCCTAGTTCTTCTCATTTCACTGCCTCATAGAACTTCCTTTGATCTGCAAATCTAAGACTTGTGTGCTTGCATGTACAGGAAGATTCAATTCCAGGGGCTCTCCTGGGGGGCAGGAAGGGAGGCTGTGAGAAAAAATGTAGAGAGAATTGAGAAAAGAATTACTGTCCCTGGCTACAGATATTTAAAACATCTCCTTGGCTGCTCAGCCATGACCCCTCCTTGGCCAAAAAAAACTAATTGGGGCTGTGCTTTTTGTCTATAGCATCTTTGCTGGAAGGAGGCCGCTGCAGCTTTGCATTGCCATAATCTATGTCGATGAACATTACAGATATTCATCTCCACATTCATGCTGACCAAGTTATCCAAGAGACCATTCATGTCAGAAATACAGGTAACTCTGTTGCCTAAATCTGTGATAACAGAAACCCTAAGTATGGAACTCTTGCTCTTGGTCTTCTCGCACATCACTATGTTTCTCAGTCATAAATAATTCCAGACTTTACAGACTTTCCATTTTTGCTTCTCCAATCTGCAGAAAGCTCATTTAGGTACACATCCTAGAAAAAGACTTGCAACTGAACTCAATGGGACTACTCACATCTGCACATGAATGGATGCAGGGTTAGGACCTTTGTTTCAAGAGCTCCAAATTTTTCATATTTATTCTCAAATACCATGGATAGAAAAATACTGATGTGAAAATATTGAATTCTTTTTCACAATCTCATTAGTGACAAAAGCCCGGTCCAAAAAATCACTCCTGCCAGATACGGATGAAGTCACCTTCATTATCCCCCATCCATACTATCACATTTCCTCTTTAGTTCTTCCTTTAAAAAAAAAGGACACAAGGACATAAGAACATCCATACTGGGTCAGATCAACGGTCCATCCAGCCCAGTATCCTGTCTGCCAACAGTGGCCAATACCAGATGCCCCAGAGGAAGAGAATACAACAGGTAATCCTCATGTGACCCCTTCCCTGTCACCCACCTCCAGACAAACAGAGGCTAGGGACACCATTCCTACCCATCCTGGCTAATAGCCATTGATGGACCATGAATTTATCTAGCTCTTTTTTTTAACCTTATTAAAGTCCTAGCCTTTACCACATCCTCTGGCAAGGAGTTCCACAAGACATTGTGAGGTAAACATAATAATTTAAACAAATGTTTAAATGTTCTTATCTGTGTTAGTTTTATCATCTTAGACTACTGAAACTGAAAATGTAATTTACTTGTCACAAACTATGCTTCTATTTAAATGTTGTGTTTTTCTGTTTGGACAATAAGAACAGACGAGTCAGTTTAGGTATTTAGCTTCCATTTAATGACTCTTTGTTTAAATATGTTAGCAAAATGCTGCAATATTTAGGTTGCAAACATAGCAGGAAAATGTGTTTCACTTGTAAACATTTTAGAATATTTAAAATTAATGCAGACATTTTTATTGGGCCTAAATTTGAACAGCAAAACTCTAAATCTGTAGCAAAGTTCAACCTGACATGGGAAAAAGTTACCTTGCTTTATTATTAAACATTCATATTGTTACAGTGCCTAGAATCCAAGCAGATCAGAGTCCCAGTGTGCCAGATACTATATAAAAACAAAAGAGGAAATGACAGTCCTTGTCCCAAAGAGTTTATGTTTTAAAAAAATCAGACATAAAAGAAGACACAAATGAGTCAGATTGGGAGCCTGGACTTTACTTATGAACTAGATTGTGATATTTTTACTACTCTATTATTGCCTTCAATGAAACTACTCTAGAAGTAAAATATTCAACATATGTAAAGGTATCACAATTTGTCCTAATGTGAATAATCCAGTTAAATGCATGGAAGTAGGTGCATGAAGGAGTTTAGCAGTTATGCGCCCATGCTTGAGGAAGCAGCCCTATTCTAATTGCAGCAAAAAGCTCTTAAAGAATAGTTTCCTCACTTTGATAAAATGAGAATGCTGCTCCTCCAAATCCACTTTAATTAAGTCTTATTTTACATTCTAATTGATAGATCAACTCCTTAAACTTCTCAAGTTAAAATTCTTTTCTCCAAGAAAATAAGTACTCTAGTAACAGTCTTCAAATATTTAGAGCACATAGCAAAATGTTTTGCCTGAAGACAAGAACAAATAGCATTGTTTGAAAGTCAATTTCCTTTGCAAAATCCCTGAATTCTGGAATCTCCTGTTCTAGAAAAGCTGTTTAAAAATATATGAAACCTTCTTTCTCCCATATTTTAAATAATGCTGAATGAAGACCCTGAAAAAATTTCAGATTATATCATCTACTAGTGGATTACCTGCATTTTACATACTATAAACATCCTTATTCATATGCAAAAAGAAATTCCTTAGTCTATTTGACTATCTTGTTTATTTAGATTATAAATTCCTAGGGGAGTTTATAAACTCCTAGCTTTTACTCTCTGTGCATAATGTGTTTGGCATAATGGAATTCTCATACAGAGTCTCCAAGTGCTGCCATAATGCAAATAATGAGTTATATAGACAGCCCTTTGTAAAAACATACTCCATGAATCTACGCTCTAGTCATGCCATCCTGAAAAATACAGGATGGCGTAGTGTTTGCAGCATAGGACTGGACTCAGGAGACCAGGGTGTTATTCCTAGCTCTCTTATGAGCTACTGGGAAGCCCTGGGCAAATCATGGCACTTTTCAGTGCTTCAGATTTTCAATCCATAAAATGGGAATAATCACACTGGGTTCCTTTCTTAACAGTTTTGGGATCAATGGATGAAAAGTGCTATGTAAGAGCTACGGGTCTTACAGTCAAACTACTTGTGTATGCACTGATCTTGTTCAGATTACTCATTTGTGGAAAAAAGTCTTTTAACTACTGGTTTGCAAGCATTCAAACATTAGAATGCATCAGTGATGATTTACTTTTTAATTTCTCACTCAAATGGATTCCATGCCATGATTTTAGTTTTCTTCCCTAATTTGTTTGTCAAGATAAGTAGCTATAGAATAACACTGAATAGTACATGATAGTTGAAGTAAAACAACAGCACATCTGTTTTCTGCTACACTGTTTTTGTCAGAGTTACCAGAACGTAGGGTTGCCAGGTGTCCAGTTTTGAACCGGACAGTCCAGTATTTGAGCTTTCTGTTCAGGAAACAAATTGAAAAAAATATAAATGAGAAAATATAAATGTCCGGTATTTTCTAAATAAGATGTAATGTAGATTGTGATGTAATGTGAAGTGTGTATCAGAGGCAGCAGCATGGGAAGGCAGGGAGGTGGGAGCTGGTACACATGAAGCCAGCTCCCCGCGCATGTGGGGGCATTACGGTGGCAGTTCATTCTGCTAGAATTTTGGGGAATTTATGACTTAATTATGTGCCTAATTGAAAATGCACCCTTGTGTCATTCTACCTGAATAGCATGTGCTTACATTTTCTGAAAAGAACTGGATGTAAGCATCGCGAGCGACCCCTTGGGAAGACATCCGAGACCACTTGGGGGTCGCAACCCACAGGTTACGCACCACTGGTCTAAAACAAGGTGTAATTTAATAAGTGGCTAAAGAGGCAAGAAATAAAACAAAGCAGATTACTAAGAAAATAATCCAAAGCAAGCTATCTAAGGTTGATTCACTAGTAATATTGATTACAACTATTAATTTCTCATCCTAATATTATTTTAGGTAACATCCTTCACAAGACAGAGGTGTCTTTCTAGCTTAGGTCCAGTAGTCCTTCCTCTGCTCTCAGTTCAAGTCCTTTTATTTTCAGGTATTTTCAAGTATCTCTCTGGGGAGGGGAGGCAGAGGAGAAGCAAACTGAAGGCTCTGGTTGTTTTTCTGATGTGTCTTTCATCTAATACCTAGTAAGTAAGTTACACATCTGTTAAATCGTTAAGCTTTTAGTTCTATATTGTGGAAATGAGTATGCAGGAGAAAAGAGAAACATCACAGATTTACTAACTTTTGTTGCTCTGTGTGGAAGCTTTCCAGAGATGTGAGCTCCAAGGGAAACAATGCCTGGAAATGGCACACTTCACTAGAAGGATAGAGCCACTGTTTGGAAATATCTGTTTCCATGATAACTGAGAAGAACGATTCTTGTCATGATAAAGTTATGACAAAATTCCTATAGCTATCAATGGAGGTAGAACTCAGTCTGTACTGCAATAAAAACAAATTAATCTCAATTTTTTTTTCTGCATGTCATTAAACCACGAAAAAATCAAAGAAATTGTGAAACAAATCACAATATGTTAGATTTTCTCAGAAAAGCAGCACACACTTTGCTGCACTCACTGCACATCTCAGATGAAATGTATTCCCTTCAGTGAGAGACCACAAAACTGTAGCCATCTAAAAAATAACTGTATCCACATCTGTGAACGCTCCTATTAAGCACTCAGTCATTACATTTGCAACTCCTTCATGTGAAACGAGTTCCATGATTTAGCAAAACCCTTTGAGATTTTTCCAGCTGTGACAATTTATAGTGTTTCCAAGATTCTGCTTTCTGTCTTACCCCAGGGCTGCAGAATAACAAAAATAATACTACAGATTGTAGGTTCTGAAGCTTCTTCATTGCGGTTACAGCAAAGGAACACTTTAAAATATTTTTACTATTCTGAGGTTCACTGGATACTTTTGTGCTTTCTTATTTTATAATGTGAGAAGGCCAAGTTGCAATGCTTTCCTGAAATCATTCAAATCTTCATTGATTTTCACTTTACAGTTAAAACAAACCTATTGAAAGCCCTTTTTTTCTCTAAGCCACCAATACATGGTCAGTAGTGCTATGGTCAAACTGCTCATCTAGCCATGACAATATATTCAAACAGTGATTATTTAGTATTCTTCTGATACTTAAGCCAAACACAGAAGTACATCTGTTACAGACAAATCAGAGTATGACAAGTGCATTAGCAGCAGTTGATTTTCAAGCCCATGTAGTTAAATAGAGAACAATATTTTTACTTTTCTCCAGTTTTAACAGAGAAACTTGTTCAGTAATCTATTGTTCTCAGTTTGATCTATGTTCTTATTTTCTCTTGGATCTCTCATCACACTGAAAATCTGTACAGAGAATTTGTTGAATTAAATTCAGTCCAGTGCTGCATATATACACATTAATGAATAAGGGAAGCAGAAATGTAAACATATTCTGATTATTTAGTGATTAGGTTAGGTAATTACACCTAGGGTTGCCAGGTGTCCGGTTTTCTACCAGACAGTCCGGTATTTTCACTGTCTGTCTGGTAGAAAAATTCAGAAAATACCGGACATGTGCAATGTCCGGTATTTTGTGAATTTCTGGCTGAGCGCCGGAGGGAAGCCTGGCGGGGGCAAGGGAGCGACTGGGAGGCAGAGCACGATTGGCTTTGGGAGCCCTGTGGTCACGCGCAAAAGCCGGGGCGGGGCAGGACTCCCAGCCACTCTGCTTCCTGCCCCCCTTCCTCCGGGCCCCCGCCCCTCCCCTCCAGCCCCACAGCCCCGATCCCCAGCTCTGCTTCCCACCCTCTTCCTGCCAGCCAGCCGCAGCCCCGGACAACCCCGAAAGCTCTGCTTCCCGCCCCCTCCCGGCCAGCCCGCCCCCTCCCGGCCATTCCTCCCCTCTCCCCGACAAGCGTGTCCGGTTTTTTAGTGGGGTCTACCTGGCAACCCTAATTACACCCCAATTCGAAGGACAGCACTTTAGTACTGGCTTAATTATTAAGCATATGCTTAAATCTTATTGAAGTCAAGGCCAGAGAATTAACTTTCGTGGATATGAAAGGAGGCTTAAGAATATAAAGCAGGACTGACAGAATAGTACAGTAATCAATTTTGGACTGCAATTTTGCCTAGCAGGTGCCCTGATGGAAAACACTTTCCTATGTTCCCTTCCATGCCATTTCATCTCTAAACATGAGGAACATGCTGTTATTAATTCCAGTTTGGAAACCCTCTCCTCTATTTCTATCTTTGACCCTTTTCAATTCAATTTCTGATCCTTGCACTCCACTGAATTCTAGCCAAAGTCTCTGCTGACCTTTCCCTAGCTAAACCTCAGAACCAGTACTCCATCCACATGCTCCTTGGCCTGCCTTTGCCACAGTCTGTCATGCTCTTGCTGAAGTCTTGTCTTCCCTTAGCCTCCATGACTCTGTGCTCTCCAGGTTACCCTCCTACCACCTTAATTGCTCCTTCAGCATGCCCTTTGAAGGATCCTCTTCATCCTGCTAATACAGGACTCAATTAATGAAGAACTAAAGGAGGAGGATGTAATGAATGCAAATCAACATGGATTTATGGAAAAAGGCAAAACAAATTTGATTGCAGGTTTGGTTGATAAAGGTAATGGTATTGATGGAATATAGTTAGGCCTCTGTAAAGGGGTTTGATTTGGTACTGCACAACATTTTTATTCAAATCCAGAATGATATAAAATTAACATGGCACACATTAAATGGATGAAAACTGGCTAACTAATAGGCCTCAAAAAGTAATTGTAAACAGGGAATTATCTTTCTATTGTCTGTGTTATACAGGAGGTCAAGCTAAATAATCATAACAGTCCCTACTGGCCTTGGAATCTATGAATTTGCCCTCCAACCTTCTATGGGAGTTCCTTGGGGCTCTGCCCTGGTCCCCTTCTCTTCTCCCTGGTAATCTCATCCATAAACATAATTTCAAACCTCTGTGCTGATGACTCACAGATCTTCCTGTCTACTCTGGACTTGTCTCCTTCTGTCCTCTCTCTCTGACATCTCCCAATAGATGTCTAGTTGCCAGCTCAAGCAATACATGACTAAAATAGAGCTCCTTATCTTATCCCCCAAACCCTCCCTACTACTTTTATGAACACTTTGAACACCTCTGTCCTGTATGTGTCTGAAACCTGTAACTAGAGGTCATCTTCAACTCAGACTTTTCTCTAGCTCCTTATATCCAGTCTATATTAAAATCTTGTAGATTATTTCCACATTTCATCTCTTAGACACTGCGTTTCCTACCCAAACACACAGCTAAAACTCCCCTCCAGGCTTTCATCATCCTGCTCTTGATTACTGCAGCATTCTTTTCTCTGGCCTTGACAAATGTAATTTTGCCCTACTCGTTCACTCAGAACGCTGCTGTAAAGATAATTTTCCTGGCCCATCACTTTGACCTAGAGTTGTCAAGTGTCTAGTTTTTGACCAGAATACCTGATCCAAAGGGAACCCGAGTCCAGCGGCAGTGCAGAGAGGCTAAGGCAGACTCCTTGGCTGCCATGGCTCTGCGTGGCGTCCAGAAGCAGCAGTATGTCCCCCCTCTGGATCCTACACATGGGGAGCTCCACACACTTGCCCCCAACCCAAGGGCTGGCTCTGCTGCTCCCATTGGCCAGGAGCCACAGACAATAGGAGTGTGGGAGTGGTGCCTATGGACTGATTCAAAAGTAAATTTATGATTGCTGATCCCAGAGAATATGTATGAGAGTCCCAGAGAAATTATGTAAAATTATGGTTAAACTTACATATATTGACAACTGTCTGGATTATATTGAATATTATTTTATTTAAAATCCTTCTAGAAAAGTGACACTGTTAAATATTGCTGAGTTTTGAAGCCTCTCTCTCTCTCTCTCTCTCTCTTTTTTTTTTGGGGGGGGGCTTCTTTAATTCAAACATCAGACAAAGTTATGCTGGCAACAGCTTATGCTAATGATATAAATTTCTCCTTTATGTCAATGCCTATTCTTCATTTTCAAGCAGCATTATCTGGCACCACCTGAAGCAACTGGTTAAATCTAACGATCTCTGTTTTTCTAATTTTAATAAAGATAAAAGGAAAGAATAAATCTTTCGCTTTCAAACCATGAAAAGCACTGTTCTGAAATGGAGGATTATAAGAAATGAGCAAGGACAGCAAAAAGAAAGTTATCTTTTATCTTCTCTAGGGACAACTATAACTAACACAGCTGCAACCATATGTAGCCCAAGTCATCTATCATAACAACATTCCCATAGTGTAAGTCAGGACAGCACAGTTCTGATCTGAACTCCAATTAGTCTCCTAAACTTCCTTTTCTATCCATGGAAGTTAAACTCTCTGCTATTGGCCATTGCCATTGCAAACTCATTTTCATAATTTCTCCTGACCCTGAAGTGAACTCTGTAATGGCTTGTTGACTAAATAAACCAATGAGTACCTGCAACTGATCAACCCAGTCCTTCTTGCCAGAAATAGGTAATATTTAAGGGACTTGGGGGAAAAAAGAAACTATAAATACAGCAGAAGCTATACTTGCTTCTTTATCTTGATGTACCTCATCTTCATATAAAGATGGATCAATGCAATTTAAATTTATAGTATGGCAATTTATGTAAAGTAAATTGCATTATTTACAGTAATGCAATTTAAATTTCCGGTATGACTCCTTTAGTTCTTTAATAACCTAATATACCAAATCTTTAGAAGGGTCTGATTCTGCAATTCCTAACCAACCAAAACTCCCATATGGACTATCCTATAAAGTCATACTATACTGTGCATATACATCTGCATGGAAAAAATACAGAAAAGGAAGATGCAAGATACAGTAACAAAGTAGAAAGCTAGGACTGAAAATAACTTGATAGAATCAATTTTATTGGACAAAATGGCTATATCACATCTTCCTATTCCCTGTCATATGTTGTTTTATAAGAAGTTCAAGTAAAAGAAAAATAGATGGCACTCTACCTGTTTCTACTACGCTTTCCCAAACTGACATCCGTAAAACTGCAGAACTAAGCCTTAGATAGCAGTAACTCTAGAGACAGTATTGACAAATAAGACCACTGAATCTACTTGCCTTCAAGTTTGGCCTACCTAGGCCAAATCATGAATAAAACAGCCCTTAGTAGCCATGGAACAGATAGCCTTTAACAGATATACCTCAGAGCAAAGAACAACACAAGTTGTGTAGTATGCAGTATCCCCAGGCAGAAAAAGTAGGCCATTCCTCAGCACAGTATTCTAAGTAAGGTCTTAATATAAAAGCTTATAAAGTAATGGCATAACATCACATCATAGAATTCTGATAATGAATTCCAGAAGCCTGATGGCCTAGAGTGTTTTTATAAGGTAACCTGAATCCTTCCCAGGGCAAAAAAGTTTTTCAAGTGTTTATAATTCATTGTTTTTAATTGTTTGTCACTAACATACTTTTAGAAAATTCACACACATTTATTGGAATTTTAATACACCAAGCTGTGAATTGTAGGAGCACAGGAATTGCTTTACCATATCAGAATAGTGATCCAACCAGTGAATTCTACCATCTCCAACACTTGCTAGTGTCAGCAACTTAAGTGGCGGATTCAAGAAAGCATATAATTAGGTCATGGATCCTATGCCAGCCAATGGCAAAACTTCCATTGACTTGAAAAGTAAAAGATCAGTGACGTATAGAATAACCCACTAGAGGAAAGGTCTTCATTGTCCACACAGTTGGGGCCAAATTTTCAAACCAACTGTTTCCTTTTAGATATCTAAATAAGGGCCAGATTTTTTAAAGTTCCCAGCAGCTCCCATTATGTCAATTACAATTAGCTTTTCAAAAGATCTTGTTCACAACACGTACTGAGCTCTTATGAAAATATACCCACTTATTTTGGAGCGAAACCTGAGCTTTTCTGAGAATGTGGTGCCTAATGGTTGGTTAACAGCCTGAAACAATAGGGTTTATATCCCTTTTAAATTCTGCAGCTAGCCCTATCTAGGTTTAGCAAGTAAAATCTTTTCACTTCTCAGGACCTTGATTCTATCATATTAAGAGACACATTATCCATTTAGTCAAAGGATTACAATCTAAGAATGTTAAATATAGAGTATTTAAATATCGACCCTGGGCTCAGCTGTGTGGTACTGCCCCCTTGAAACATGGCCACTTTGAAGTACCCCTTCTCCCCTCAGCCTTTCCTGCCTCTATCTGATAGAGGCAGCAAATGGGCGGTGGGCAGTGGAAGGGGGGAAGAGGAGGGAAATTGACTAGTCGACTCGACTAGTCCTTAACATCCTTATTACAATCCTGGTTGAGACCTTCACAATGAACTGTTTCCTACCAAAATATTATGCTTCCAGTTAAATTATTACATGCTTCCGTTTTAGATAGATAGATAATGAGACAGACAGACCGATCGATTGATCTGCAGTGGAAGGGAATACATATTTATAAAAAACGAGTTCCTTTTTTTCCTATCACTTATTTCCATTCTTCCTTCTTTCTCTCCCATTTGCTCTGCTCCCTTTTGAGCAAACAAGTTAGTGGTTGTTTGATGAGCAGAAACTAAGCAGAGGATTCCTCATTTGGACACAAAAACCACAAACAACATAAAAGGTCAAGTCCTCAATGCAAAACATCACCTTTGACAGAGCAAATGAACCTGTGTGTACACAGGAATTATATTTAAAAGAAAAGGTCTTCTTTCTTTGGGTACATCTAGATTGCAAGGCTATTTTGGGATACTGGAGGTATCCAAAATAGCTATCCAGCATCTAAGGAACGTATCCACTGTTTCAAAATAATTTTTGAAATAACAGATGAGCTATTCGGCATCCCTGAAAACCTTGTTCCACGAGGAATAAAGGATGTCTCAAAATAGTACTTTATTTCAAAATTTGGCATCACGTAGATGCGCCAAATTTCTAAATAGCCTATTTCAAAATAAAATTGAAATAAGATACACAATTTGCGTAGTGCAAATTGCATATATTATTTCGATTTTAGAGTGCAGTCTAGATCAGGGCTACTAAACACGCACCCCATGGGCCACATGTGGCCTGCAGCCCATTTGTTTGCAGCCCGCGGGTGGGAGCCAAAACAAAAAAGTAGTCAATATAATGGTCTTCTGTTGATATGCGTTTTAGTAGTTAAATTCCTGGACTGTCATTGCTCATTAAAAGTGTTGTCATATGGGTGGAAATCGGGTAAGTATTGCATTTTATCAATATCAGCAGAACTGACTTAAATGGGGCTTGTGTGTTGTGTAGTCTTGCCTTAATCTTTGTATTCATGCCCGTCAGAGTGAAAGAAGCTATTTGCATATATATTTGCATGTATAGGCAAGCACACTTAAGTTGCGGCCCTTGGCATGTGTGGTGAGTATCATTGTGGCCCCCCCCGGGCTTCCAAAGTTGAGTAGCCCTGATCTAGATGTACCCTTTGAGTACCTCACAAAAAAAGACATCTGTACCTGCTTCACCTGGCACGACTGAATTCAGCATAAAATATTCTAATTGAAATAATCCCTCTACATTTACTTTTCCAAGGATAAAAGACTCAGACTTGAGCTAGAAATTGTCATGTAAGAACTATTTTTCAGAAATTCCTCGTTGTAAACAGTCTAGGCACGCCACTCTAATTTTGATTTATTAAATGTTTTGTCAATAAAAATGTAGAATGTTTTTAACATAAGCCATAATACAATTCCACACAACTGCATCTCTTCTCACACCACAGAAAGATAATTAGAAATATATTCATATTTATGATGGAGGAAAAGCAAATATAATTCACTTTTCTCCTTTTCTCCTACAAAGGCAGGATATAATTAGCAAGGTCTGTTGAACTGGTGAATCAGCTGTAGTTCTGGCCCATGAATTGAATGTCATGTTGTATTACTTGCCATATCCTTAGCTTTAATATGTAGAAATGGAAAACATAAATAACATGCACAATATTATATACACAAATAGGATAAAGTACTATTGCATATTGATATAACACATTTCCAATGTTACACATGTTCTATCAATGAAATATAAGCAGCAGCTGTTCAAACAGCACAGAGTAACCCAACACAACAATTTAAAGTAGGATGTGATGAATAATATATACAGTTGAAACGGCAGGGAAAATTTATAAAGGCACAAATTAATTAACTGAAAGGAAAGTTGGCAGTGACACCAAGGTTAACTATCCTTCCCTTGCAAAAAAAAGTACCATGGGATTTTAAAATGTGCACAAGTGCTCAGTTACAAAGATTTGTTCATAATACAGCATCTCCAGAGGCAATATTCCCCCAACACCATGCTGCGGGGCACTGTTTCTACATTGACTCACAGGTTTCCTATTGAATCACCACCACCACATCCTGCTTGAAATAGATCTAGCTAGGAATTTACAGTTTTACGGTTCTTTTTACTTTTGTTGGTGTTGATTTGGGATGGGAAGGAGGTTCTAATCTAGGCTATGGTGGGCAAGGTTTGGATTCAAATCCCTCACCTCTGTGGACTTAGTTCTGGGCTAGATGAGAAGACGTACATATTTTCTGGTTCTAATTATTATTATGTTTCTGAAATCTTGTAAGAACAGTTTGCAAGATTTCACCATCACTGAATTCAAACACTAACCCTTGTTTAGTCTTTAGCCCAAGTCCTTAGCTTATCTGGCTCCTGCATCCTTGATCGACTTCTGCTACATACAACTGCTGTGTTTTCCATCCCATTACTCACAAGGCTCAATCTTTTGTAGTGTGGGAGATCACATGCTGCCCAGTGTTAAAATGTTAATGTGATCTTGTTGGTAATGTGATTTGTTTATGATAGCTTTTATGCATCACATAACTCAAAAATCACAATATAAGAAAATTAACAATGAAAATATCTGATTCTTGTATTGATATTTATTCTGTATGTCAGCCACTGAAGCTATTCTGCTTTCTCTATAGAGAGCAAATGATTTAGTGGCTTAAACTAAGTTAATGAAAATAAAACTTAATGACAATGAACTAGTCCTCCTTCATTTATGAGGGGGAGGGCAGGAAGCCTATAATATTTTTATCTTATACTCTCTTAAGCAATTAAAAATTAGAAAAGTTGGTGGTAATGGAAAAAAACAGAATGAACAGTGAATATGTCACCTAAATGCTTGTAAATTAAGTAACTGAGGCGGACAAAAAGTCAGAAGAAAGTGAATCTGCAAGAGTGATCCAATAAAGAGGAAGAAGGGCCCACAGAAAGAGAATGGATCACACTGAAGATACATAATCTCAAAAAGCAAGCAACTGTTAAAACAGGTAGATGCCAATATGTTTGCTACCAATGCTCTCATCTGAGGATTGCCCAATACGACAACAGCAGCAGCAACACACACACTAATCCAAAATCTGTTATTGTTTTCTCTACCAAACCTGAGACATAAGGAACTTGAGTAACACATCATCAACATTAACATGTTTGGGGAGAGTCCTTAAGAAAAGGCAAAGTCATATTGGCAACTAAAAGCCCAGCTTTTAAAGTTACACTGTCATTTTTGGACTGTATTTTGGACTCTTGCTAAAATCTGTCTGCCCAGTGACCAGAAAGCCAATAGTTTTAGCTGCTTTTCTTTGATATGCAGCATGGTGTCCGGGAGAGTCTTTCTACAGATAAATGGCCTTTTCCTTTCATGCTTGAGGCAACAGAGACCTAATTTTATATATATATTTCACAGCTAAGCCCAGGGAGGAAATAATAACTAAGAGCCTGCAACTGGAATAATTAAATTGAAGATACAATGGCTAAAACAGGCTTTAGCTTATTTGCATTTTTCCCTGAATTCCAACTGCAAGAAACTATTTATTCAGAATGAAAAACAGGGTTAAAGAAACTGGACACGAACAGAGCAATCAGTTGGGAGTCCTCCTTGAAGAGTGAAAAAGTAGACCAAGATTAGTGGTTTATTCAGGTGGCATAATAATCACCTCAGCCTGGAAAAGTTCTTTAGAACACTATAAAAATCACAAGTTCGAGTCCTTCCATATGGAATGCATAAGTTCACATATGACAGATTCTAAAATGATTAAAGAAGCCTCTAACACAGCTAAGATAACGATTTCCTTCTAATCACCAGGTAACATGTCCAAAAAGAAAAGGTCTGCCACTCAAACTTCAACTCTGCCATGAAGCCTGTAGGGGTTTCATGCCAGTCCCAAGTGTGGATAAAGGAGGAGGGTTGGTCAGATGGGTGTCGATGAACTGATCGTAAAACAACAACATGAATGAAATCTGATGCCAGTACCATTAACTGATAAAAGATACCAGTTCAGACGATGCCCGGATAAACAAGGTCCGCGATACCAATCAACCAATTGGGGTTAGATCGATAAGTTGGCTACTGAAAGGAAACTACAACTAACACATATACCATCAATCGGAATGTGGAATGTCTGAACTCTGTGGGCAATGGGAAAGTTAGAGCTGCTTTGAAAGGGGATGGAGAGATATTGATGTGATATACTTGGACTGGCAGAGATGCGTTGGACGGCTTCCGGAGAGATGTGCATTTGTGAAGTCATTTGGTCAGGGAATGAAGCAAATCATGAGGCAGGATTCGGATTCCTTCTTAGCAAAAGAGCTAGAGGAGCATTGTTAGGATACAAACTGGTGAGTGCGAGAATGATGGTAGAGAGATTCAAAGCGAAACCATTCAACATCTCGGTCGTTCAGGTGCATGCACCACATTGGACAGCACAGAGGAAGAGATCGAGCTATTCTATAAAGATTTGACAAAGACGCTGGAGGAAATACCGAAGACAGATGTATTGACCATCAGAGGAGACTGGAACACGAAGGTCGGAACAGATAATGAAGCTTGGGAGAAAGTCATGGGAAGGTTTGGATATGGGGAAAGAAATGAACGAGGTAAGGAACTACTAGAGTTTGCTATGGAGCATGAGATGGTGATCTGCAACATGAGATTGCAACAAAAGGACTGTAGGAAGTGGACATGGCGATCGAACAACAGGAAGTCCAAGAATATGATAGATATGATCGTGATAAGAAGAAGATGGGTAACATCAGTACAGCAATGCCGAACTTTCCAAGGAGCGGCTATGGACTCGGACCACAGTCTAGTGTTTGTGAACATCAAGATGAAACTTAAGAGAAAGTAGAAGACACAATTGAAGAAACGAAGAGACATGGCAAGGCTAGGCAAGGAAGAAATAGGGAACGCATATAGATCAGTGCTCGAAGAGAAGATCAAGAAGGCGGGCACAGAGAAAAACCTAGATAAGAGAGTCGAAGGCATAGCTATGGCGATAGAAGAGGCAATTGAGAAGATTGTTCCGGGGGTGATAACGAAAGATAAGAAGAGAAGGATATTGGTGTTCAAGAGCAGTTGTTATAGAAAGATCCTAAAAATAGGATGGATGCAGGTGGTCACCAACGAGGAATTATACAGGAAGACACAGCCGAAAGAGAACCTACTGCAGAAGGTTATACAACGGAAGTTACAGCTATTCGGGCATATCTGCAGAATGAACGATAAGCGAAAAGTTAAGACCTTGGTATTGGGCATAATGGATGGTCCAAATAGGAGAGGCAGACTCCACAGAGAATGGGTAGATGATATAGTAGATTGGTGCAGAGCTAGTCTACAGAAACTAAGCCACTCCGCACTAGACAGGGAAAGATGGAAGGAAATAGTGAGGGAGGCATCGGACACCAATGGGCATTGAGACCATGGTTGTTGATGTGGTGATGGCGTGGCAGCCAGCGGCAGCGGCGGCGGCGACTCAAACTTCCTTCTAATTCACATGCAATTCTACTACCCAAGCTGGTGAAGGTAATGCCACGTTTTGATAGGAAATCCTCATCTCATTAGTCTTCAGCATCCAACTTTCCCAACTGGCCAATTCACACTAAAGCATTAACAGCAAATAAAAATGCATGTTTTGACAGCCAGAATCAGGGAAGGTGCTGAAAGAGTAATTGGAACAACACAGCCAAGGCCAAAAATGTCAGAGCATAGCAGTGGCCTCTAATTAAAGGATTTTGGGGTGAGCCCCTGTTAGCAAAAACTAGCCAGTAACAAACAGCAATCTCTCCTCTCTGATGCAAGAGCATAACTACTGCTTCAGTAAAGCAAGCGAGTAAAACAGTTGCCCTAGGATTGTGCAAACAGGTGTACTTTAATGTGGTCTTGTTAACATATTATACCCAGAATAAGCTAACCTGTAAAACAACCTGAGGTATAGCAATCTTAGAAAGCTGGCTCCAGTTTCATGACATATATACCACTTGGTCAGATCTGAACACATATGAAATATTTAATACAGTATTTTATCCTCAAGTAAGTTATTTCTATCCCTTTCTTAACAGAAAGCTTATAGGGGTTTTGATCCATTATGCACTGGGTCACAGTGCCTACCAAGTAGAAAGTGGAAGAAACAATTACCATTTTTAACCTCTGACATGAAATACGAAAGGCAAACAGAAATGCACCACAGAGCTCAGTCCATTGCACAGTGATGTATATTATTTGAAGTGATCCCACAGCTTTTAATGACTAGACCTTTTTGATCTCTACTCCTTCATCCTCTTCTACAGCTGTACAATCAACGTCTGATCACTTTAAAACATCCAGACTGAAAACAAAGCTAGAAAGCTTACAGAAACCCAGCAAAAATAGAAGGATTTAAAAAGTCACATTTTTAATCTGGAAAATTGGATTTAGTACATACAATTCCATTCCCAATACTTGCGGTTTAGGCATAGTGCAGTAGTACATCAACGTCCTAAGAGGAAACATGGGACTCCTTCAACATCTCTTTGACATATGAGCCATAATGCCATATGGTGAATGAGCATCATGAGCCAAGATAAATACTTTTGCTTGTCATTAAAGTAATTGAGGCACAGCTGTCACAGCTGTATTATACTAAAACTAAAAATAAATGGGGTCAAAAGCCCATCCTATTGGCTTATTAAGTCCTTTGGCATGATCAAGCACTATTAGAGAAAGTGTTGGTCATATAGAATGAGTCAGTTGCTCGAATGAGTCAGTTTACGGAGATGAAAGGCAGATAAGTTATTGTGCAAGAAAGCTTGGTCTCCACAACTCGGCAGACTGATGGAAAAGACAACGAAGGATGAAATCATTCATTGTACATTAAACAGATGGGTTATCATCAGGCTTGGAAGTACACAGAGATCTGACATAGAGCTTGTCTTCACTGCAGTGTTGGCTCAAGCTGAGCATTGCCCCTCTCTCCAACAAAACAGTCTATAGCTCAAGTTAAGAGGTGCCTTAAACTTGAATGAGCTGGCTCCTATGGGTGTAGGTTGACACTGAAGTTCTGTTGACACAGGGCATGTCTAAATTTGCTTTCACTTTTGAAAGAAGACATGCAAATTTGGCGCAAATTTACATATCCTCTTCTGATCGCTTTTTCGTAAGAGGTTCTTTGGAAAAAGAAAGTAGTCTAGACAGTTCTTATGAGAAAAAAAAACCCTTTTTCAAAAGAATCACGTAAACCTCATTTTTTTAGGAAGAATGGTTCATTCGAAAAAGGGTTTTTTTCTTGAAAGAACTGCGTCTAGACTACTTTCTTTTTCAAAAGAACCTCTTTTGAAATAGCGATCAGAAGAAGATATGCAAATTCGCACCGTATTTGCATGTCTTCTTTCAAAAGTGAAAGCAAGTCTAGACATGCCCACAGGAGTTAGTTCTGCGGGGAGATGCAGCTATAAGCTACAAACACAGCTCACACAAACACAACTCATTAGTGGCTGTTCCAAACTTAATCCATTTGTGCTGGTGCAGTGTTGTTTTGCAGTGTGGGTGCTCTCACTTGAGTTAAACTAACCTAAGTGTACTAACTGGAGTTAACTATTTCAGTGAAGACAACCTGCTGTGAAGACAGCTATTGCAAATACACTCTACTTCGCATACTCTTTTATTCTAAAGAAGGGACACTCACCTAACCTTGGGGAGGTGAACATGAATGGGAAGGTAAACAAGGTATCACAGCAGATACCATGTATCAGTGCAACAGCCTCAACAAGAAAGTCTGAGAGCACCACGTCCCAGAGCAGCCTATAGTTCAATGGCAAAAGCAGCTGACTTGGGAGCTGGGAGAGCTAAATTCAATCCCTGCTCCACATCTGGCTGTGTGAGGATTTGAAATTGGGTCTCCCACATTCTGGGTGAGTGCTCTAATTCCTGGGATAAAGGATACATTTAACACTTTCTCCTATTTATCTTTTCTGGGAAAGGGCTTGGACACCTAACGCCAGGAGAAGGTTCACAGGTGAGAATAGACAGCTGAAACCTGCCTTCACCCCATATTTAGATTCCTAAATTCCTTTCAGGAGTGGTGCTGAAGCCACCCCAACTAACTCAATATTACCTCTTGGCTACATTAGACAGCTCCCTGACAGCATTCCCTGTAAGCTGAGCGCTTGGGTGGCCACCCAGGCGAGATTCAAATGACACCTAGATGATTAGCAGAGTGCTCATAGTACCCACAGCTGGCAGCATGTGTTTCTATTGGTTGTGCACAAACACACTTGCTTCAGTGCACATACAATTTATTCCACACATGGATGGAAAAAAATAGAGGGAACATTGCTGGCCTGCTCAGCTTGCAGGCTTTTATAGATCCCATTCTCAGGCACCTAGCTCTCCCCAAACACTACCTGGAGCCTATCCTCCTATCTCAAGGTTGTGGGTTTCACTAGGCTGCAGGCACTTAAATGTTAGGTGTTGCAACCCTGAGTCCAAGTCCCCATTCTGGATCTAGCCCTATGTGCTCAAGAACAGAACCCTCAGAAAGAAAGTATTTCTATAATTCATCCATGAAAGTTTGCCCCTGTTTATAATGGAAATTTGCAAAGCTCCCTCTTATTACCAGTGGTGACCTTCTTTTGACCTGTCCCTGGCTGGCCTGTCACTCCCTCTTGGGGCTCTTGTACATTTCAAAAGCAGAATCGCAGCAGAAGTGGCACAAGCAGAGACTGCCTCTACCTCCCCTGCCCCCCTGTGGAGACGGTGCGGGGGCTGGGGGGGGGACTGGCTTTTAAAATGGCTCCCCACAGCACCAGCTCCTGCCGCCCCTTGCTGCCTGTCTCTGATAGAGGCAGCAAGGGGTGGGGGGGAGCAACTAGTTGCATCACTAGTCGACCGTCCACTAAAAATTGTTGCAGTTACATGATTACTAAAATAGATGATTTCTAACATTCCTACTTAGCATAGTTCTGTACCAGGGATTTGTACTATTATTTCTGTTAACACCTCCTTACTTAGCTCCGTAAAGCAATATCCTGGTTCTAAAAGGCTGAAAATGGCTTCTGTTTTGACGTTTAGATATCTTGTTACTGAAACACAAATGGCCCTCTTCCCACAACCCATTCTACTCATGAGCAATCAGTGAAATTACTCATGTGAATCAGAACTGCTGCATATGCAATAGGTAAAGGATCGTAGGATGAAGTTCTGTATGCTGGAAAGAATAAAATAGTTGTGGAAATGTCAACGGAAAAGGTGATGGACACTTGCAGTGAGCATTTTAAAATTCTGGATCCTTACTTTAGCTCTGACTTGATCTCCTACTATAGGATATCAACACTTAAGAGACTAGTTTTAAGGGAATTGGGGCCATATCCACAACTAGTATAAATCTGTAGCTCTATTGACATCAGTGATGCTATGTTGGTCCACACTAGCTAAGGATTTGGCCCACAATGTGTGATTACTTCAGGTCACGATATAAGAAGAAAAGATAGGCCTGCATAAGCTCTTTTTTCCAAAATAGTCAACCTATTTAACAGTGCTATCTTCGATAAACTCCAGAGGGAACCATAACTCTATCTTAGCTACATAGACATCCTGTCATCATTAGAAACAGGAGCTGTATCCAGTGCACTTATGCATAAATATAACTCTCTTTTTTTTCCCCAACGGCTGTCTTTACAGTAATATGTGTAAAGAAGAATGTTGGAGTCATCCATTAATCATATAAAAAGAATTTGATTGATGTCATCTAGTTTGAATGGTTATTATACTATCAGCTAGAAAATGTTCCCTATAATAAAAATGGTTATAAACAACCTGAGATCTATAGAGTTTGATGGATGATCTGTTGTGACACTCATAATCTTTTAAATTATGCACCGCTTAGCTATGACATACTGGGCCAAATTCAGTGTAATTCAAATTAAATCAATTTATACCACATAGCAATTTGATCTATTGTTTCATCATTTAAAAATAAAAGGAAAATTAAGTTAACTGCTCACCGAAATGCACTCCTACATTGTACTTATTCATAGAAAGGCACTGAGGTTGTGAGATGCAGTGAACACTTTTTATTTTGTCTGATTAAAAACCATACATCAGCCTGGAATGCTGACCTAAGTACCAATGCTGGCCTTTCTCAAGATGAATTTTCAAAAAAAGATGAAATATAGATTAAAACAAAAAACAAGTGCTGCCCCAAAAAGCAACCGTTTGCTAAGGCCTGGTCTACACTACATGGGAAGGTCAAAGTAAGATGCACAATTCCAACTATGTAAATTACTTAGCTTTTGGAGTTGATGTATCTCAAACCCCGTCCACACAGCAGGAGGTCAATGGGAGCAAGAAGGAGTACCAGCACCATGAGGGCACCCTTTGAGTTTGCTTTAGCGGGTCTACTACACCCACTAAATCAATCCCCAGAAGATCGACTGCAGCAACGTTGATCTTCCGTGTAGTAGTAGACGAGCCTTAAAGATTAGTGGCCATGCAGAAAGAGTCTGTTTGAGCTACAACACATACAAATGTATGTTTTCAGTACAGGTTGTACCTCCTTTAACCGGACCGGGACTCTCTCGTCCAGCAACATCTGTGGTCCAGCATGACCATGGATGTTCCTGGATGAGAGAGCCTCAAAGTAGGAGGGCCAGCAGCGGGGAGCCGGGCGCGAGTCTGGACGTGGTGGTGCCACAGCAGCCAGGGCAGCAGTGGTGGAGCGCTATTGGGGCTGCCTGCCACCCAGCAGTGGGACCGGGGCCAAGGCTGCAGCCACAGCAACCCAGGAGGGGAAGTCGGGCCGGGGCCAGGCAGCTTGGCAGAATCAGTGCAGCTGGGGCCTGTGCCACCCAGCACTGGGGCTGGGGCTGTGACCTCAACTGCAGAAGCCTGGGAGGGGAAACCTGGCCAGGGATATGGCAGCCTGGCAGAAGCAGTGTGACCAGGGCCACATGCCATCCAGCAGGCAGTGGAGCCAGGGCTGGGGCTGGCCAGCTGGTAGCCTGGCCAAGCCAAAGGAGCCGGCAGCAGGGAGGGGCAACAAGCTGAAGGGTTGATGTCAGGGGGCCTCTCCTTCTCCAGCAAATTCCCTCATCCAGGACCAGTCAGGTCCCATGGGTGCCGGACCAGGGAGGTCCAATCTGCAGCTGCCCCGAACACAGACACCTGTGATAAGCTATAGCGCAGCACTCTGTGGGGAAGTAGAGTTCCAGCATGCAAACCCTAGACTGTTTTTTCATGGGTGTTTTCACTGTTATAATCCACCTTTACAAACCAATTTGATGTTTATTAGTTTATTTTATTTCAGTTTTTCTTAAACAGAAATGATGGAATGATATATCCAAGGTATTTTCTGTTAGCTAATAAAACTTATATTCATATTATTGTCTTGGGATAGTGAAAATGCACTTTTGAAAACAGCAAATTACCCTTCAGTAAATCACTTTGATTAGATACTGCCTAGTCACTCACCAAAAATTGTCTTTAAAGAGCCCAGTACTCTGATGCCAGACACATACTCTTCCCTCTTAAATTTGTGGGACATGACTGCCACTCTTAAAAGTGGGGGATATCTATCACAACTTATGGTCAACATTATTCTCATTTTCTGAAAGAGCTGTGGGGAAAAGATAGCACAGAGATAAGGAAGACGAAAGAAGAAACAAGGCAATGGAAAAGAAAAGGGGGGGGGCAATCATTATATGTAGAAATACACAACCCTTTGTACCTCAGGAAAACATAAATATCCCAAGTGAAAAAAAGATGAGGACTTTTTTATAACTATTCTTATTTGAGGTACCCCACAGCACCCCTTCCCCTATGGGCAGCAAATTGGGAGCAGAGTATCAGACAGTGGAAATCAACATCTTAAATGAGGAAACTCTGCTGTAGAAATCAGACTATACTGCAACAAGTAATGCCAAACATTTATTAATTATTAATTATTATTATCATCATTAATCATCATCATCATCTTTCCAAATTGCTAGCCAACTTTCCAGTATCACGACCCAACAGAAGGCTGATCTTCCTCCTGTTTTCTCATTAAAATAACTTAGCTCATGAAAGCATTTCACAAGTTTACTCAGTCTACTTTTATGATCAATTATTTGGACAAATCCCAAACATATCAAACTGAATGACTTCAATGATCCACCTGTACCAATGTAATGGGGAAATGACCCAACTGTATTATGACAGAACTCATAAGAAAACCAATCACAGCAACTGTCAACTGCAACCCAAGGTGGGAAACAACACATAATTCTGAATTCCACAGAACATTAACACAGCCCACAGGCAACCTGTTTCACCACGCTGAAATACTGTATTAATTCAGAAAAACGGGAAATTGGAAGTTGGGCTGGAACTTGATTCCTGGAATATCCACCCCTTCTGGTGCCCATAAGAAACTATTGATACACTTCTGCCTTTTCCTGAGAAAAGGATTCCATTGAAGTTCATACCCCTTGCTTTCAGCTGTTCCACTTTGGTTATTACACATAATAGATTGTTAGAGGTTTATGCCTATATCAGGCAGCGGAAAGGTATTCTACAGAATCAAGATAAAAATACAGCATTTTCTTGATGTTGTACAGGCAGCTCATCCACAAGATATGAACTTTTTGAGTTCATGTAGCATTTCAAGTAGTCAATCAGCACTTTTTATGGATTCTCAGAAGATAATCCAAATATGAACTATTTTGTGGAAGGTAAGCAGCTCTTTGCAGTGCCATTTCTACTGAAAATTTAAGCATGACCTGAAAGGAACAGTGTTTGAAAAAGTCTAACTCATACCCCAAAAAAAAAACAAAGGTGCAAGAAAAGCCCTCTGCATACCAGCTTGAAAAGGAGTGTGACCCCCAAGGAGATTACCTAGATTCCTGGGGCTCTGTCTGCTGGCAACTCAGGGAGAGGCACACTGAGTTTGCCTTGGCTCCCCCTCCCTACCAGGGACAGAGTCTGCCTGGCAACCCATAGGGGAGTGAGATGCCCCTCCCGGAGAGTTCAGGAGGGGAAGGAGGAGCCATGGTTGGAGGAGTCTGGAGCCAGTCAGGGCAAGGGGAAGGCTGGCTGTGTGGGAGCTAGTAAGCCCCAGGCTTGCATGCAGGGTTTCCCCCAGAGAACTAGCCTCTAGGGACCTGAAGGCAGGATCCCTCAGCTGGGTTTTATTTCTCCACTGTTGATTCCCAGTTTGTGGAGTTTGTTGGGAGGCTTCCCCAGCCAGGCTGAGTTGGCTCTCGGGCTCCCCTGGGTGAGACCAGTCACCGCATGGTCAGCTCTGCTCTGTCTGCTGGTTTGGGGCTGCTGCCTGCTATGTGTGTGTCTGAATGCTGGGGTAGGAGGTTATAGTTTGAATTTTGGTGCAGTTGTGTGGCCTGCACCTTGAGCCTTGCACCCGTTTGTGGTGAGGGGAAATTCTGGGACCGAAGCAGCCTGATTCCTGCCCGAAGAGGATCCCTGCCAGAAGAGAGCAGCCCCCTCTGCAGTGACTGAGTCATCTCTGAACCTGAGGCTCATTCATGGAGTGTGTGAGTGCACCATCTTTTAGTTAGTAAGTCAGGGAATTTGTTTGGTGATTTTATTACCTGCTGCATATTAAACCTGTGGAGGGAGTTACTGCCTTCTCCCACTTGTGAGTCCTTTGGGCTGTACTGGACCCAGTCAGCCCCACTGCTAAACCACTGCAGAGAAGAATTTTGTGGTCAAAAGTCATCAAGGGCCCCAACAAAGTACGCGTGCCAACGGGACACTAACCTTGCTGTTGCTGGGCACCGGTGACCCTAAAAATAGTGTTTTACCCTGTTCTGTTATATTTGTCTCCGGTTTAATATAATTGTGTTTATTATAGTGTATGTGTTTGTGTTATTTTCTGGGAGTCTCCAACTATCTGGCAAATACATGGGGATTATCCTGGGTTAGAATTTTCCTCCCAAGCTGCCCTGGTGACCCTGCCAGGAAGGAGTGAGGGGGGTGGAGGCACCACCAAATAAATCCATCGGGAAAAAATAAAGTTGAGTGGGTGGCAGGATCCAGAAGAACCCAGACCTATCCACCAAAACCTGTAAGGAGATTGGCTTTAAAGAAGGTAACCAGGTGGAGAGGGGGCGCTACAGGAGGAAAATGCAAAAAGCCTTTATGTCAAAGGGACCATTTCCAAGGCCAGCATCCTGATTCCTCTAAGAGTCTTTAAAGGCCATATATTTAAATGACAATACCTTTAAAGTCATACGTCCTTGTAAATAAAGTGGTCTAATCAGTCCTTTGTGCATATTAATTTGTGCAGAGAATGGTGTTATTGAATGAAATAAAAGGAAATTATTTCAGGAAACTGCCAAGAGCAGGTAAATTACATGTCTGAGGTCAGATGTATTGTGTGACTAATACATATTTAATTTAAGTTGACATCAACTTCCCTGGAATGCAATGACAGTTTTGGACTTGAAAAAAAAAAAGAAGTGCCACCACATAACATGCCTTGCCAGTTTTGGCTTGTAAGCAACAGACCACCACAACAGGGGCACAATTTATAATGGAAATACACAGAAAGCTGGTAGAATGCCCAAAGAGTAGCAAAAAACTCAGCTCTTTATTCTTTTCATATTACTTTAGCCAAGCTTTTAAGTGCCGAAACCTACCACATGCTCTATGTTTAATAGGGAACGTTTACTTCCATGAATGATTATAAACAGAAGGCTCTTGAAACAGCTCAGCCTCCAATAGGACCCTTTAAATATTTACATTCTGTTGGCTGACACATAACAATGAGTGTATATTGTCATGGCTGCTCCAAGCATACTTACTATAGTGCCTGCACACAGTGTGTTGCTTTCTTTCTTTCATCCATCATACCAGAGGCTACATTTGGCTAAAAGCTGAAATGGTCAGGTTTCAGTCTAAGGCCCTCTTGAAGTTCATTTGTAAATAATCCTTCTATTTTTTTTATTCTAGAATCCATATGGCAGCAACTGCAAATGTGACTGAACAATGGAAATGAGAATTAGAATATCACACTATCATTATGCATAAGTGCAGCATGGAAAGATATAAGCTCTTCTTGCAATTGATAACTATGCTGGAAGCTGTAATTTCTGTGCTGCAGTTAACCTGGAATTATGGAGTTGGTTTTAGTAGACAAAGCCTGAGTTTACTTTTATAGAAGCTGAAGCTGTGTCCGTCATAAGAATTGTTATGGCTGTTTTCCTTTTAAAAACACAATTAGGATCTAAATAAAAAAATGTTGATGGGGAAAAAAGCAAACTAATTATGAGCATTTTAATCATTTACTGTGTCATCACTAGATATTTTATTAATTGTGTGAGTTTAGGCAACCCTGTCATGAATTCACCTCTCAATTTAGACAGAAAAATAGCCATTTAAAAAAAAGAAAATCTTCAGATTTCACGATTGGTGCCTGCTTTTGGTTGCCAGAATTTTTCTTGTTTGTTATTTAACTATTTGTGTTAACCTGTTCTTTCCCTGTTCCTAATTTCTGCCACTGAGCTTTCAGTACTTCTAGAGACAAGATACTCCCAGGCCTGAAGGCAAGCCAGTCAGAAAGATCCTGAAGAAAAATCCATTTCAGTTTACCAGAATCATTTATAGGGCATCAAAATAAAATATACTGAACCTCTAATGTTAGTGGCAATGAGAACATTTTGAGGTTTTCAGAGGGACAGTCTTTTTAATCTCTCTTCATATGGGACCCGTTCCAAACCCCTAATAATTTTTGGTGCCCTTTTCTGAAGCCTGCCACCCCACCCCACCCCGACTTTGCCCAGGGGCCCAGCAATTCTGTCAGCCCCCAGGTTTCAACAAAAATAACAAGGTGTCCTTTGGCATCTTAAAGACTAACACATTTATTTGGGCATAAGCTTTCAAGGGCTGGAGCATCTGTTGTATCTGATGAAGTGGGCTCTAGCCCAGAAAACCTTATGCCCAAATAAATGTGTTAGTCTTTAAGGTGCCACAGGAATTCTCATTATTTTGAGGATTCTGTTCCTTATCTTCTCTTCCCCCAATACCATTACATATTTTTTTAAATTAGCTCATTTTACTGCTGCAAATGGCATTATAATATTTTGAGGTGTGTAAAGTATTTGCAATGAAATTTAGAATCCGCTGGTTTTGGAGTTTTGTAATTGACTAAGGAAATGTTTGTTGATAGGTTCATTTATCTTGGTCAGTTTCAAGCCACACTTTTCCAATTTTACAAAGTCATATGAAAGCTATGTGAAATTTTGGGTTTTCAGCTGAAGTTGCTAGATTACAAAGACAATGGTGAAATATTATAGTTAAAACTCTTATTCATTAAAACATTTCCATCAAAACTTCTAACAATCAAATCCTGATGTGGGTCTGTGCATTGTACATCTACCATCGTCAGCAGGAACCCTATGCATGCTGAGTAGTCCCTTAATCAACAGTCATTCATGCCTTTGTTTATAAAGGTGCAGGTATATTTTCATGACAAGTTTAGCCCCAAATTACAATTCTGTAAATTTGAATTCTGTAAAAAATTCTATCAAATCCCAAAACAATTATGTTTCCCTAGTTTTCTGTTTAATTCCAATATCATCAGTTGTTTTGAAAAACAAATACATATGTTCATGCAATATTTGCAGCCTAAACATTGCAACATTATATTCATGCACAAACATTAGAAAACAAACCTGTCTAAAATGATTATCAAAAGTGAAACTAACTGGTCTATTGTTTGCAGTGTAGCTATAGCTGTTTTGATCCTAGGGTATTAGAGAGATAAGGTGGGTGAGAGAATATCTTATACTGGATCAACTTTTGTTGATCCAGCATGAAGAAAGAAGAAAGAAATTGTATCATGGTTTTTTTGAGCGCCACAGTACACAAAAATATGTGCGTTATCCCTGCATGTAGTTCCTGTTAATGTCAGCATGAGCTGAATGCAGGAAACAAAGACTTAAAATGATAATTAATTTTAATCGACCTTTTCACCCATAGATTACAAAGTGTTTTACCATAGAGATAAGTATCATTTGCCCCCATTTCACAGATGGTAAAACTGAGATAGGTTAGAAAACAGATCAATAACAGAACCCAGAGTTCCTAATTCCTAGTTCGTTACCTTTCACCTGGACCACTTCACCTCCTTTATAAAGGCCCAATTTTGTCTGTTATGCTAGAAACAGCCAAATCTCTCTGCCTTGCACCGGGGTTAAAGAGATTGGCTGGGTTTTTAGAGACAGCAATGAAGATAATAAACTTCATTGATCTGGGCTGGTACCTTTCATTCACACTTTGGAGAGCTAGAGAAAATGAATCTGTTTGTTTATTGTTATTTTGTTTATTACTATTACTCACCCTACAGAGCAAGAAATCTTCAGAAGTGGGAGTTCAAGGCTTCAGAACTGCACACTTCATTGGCTTTAAACACGTGAAAAGTCCTCCAGTGCGCGTACACTCATGAAAAGCAGGACATGCGATAAATGTGATAATTGGTTAAAGTCAAAAAATGTCTAATAAAACCAAATGTGTCCTACGTTTAACATTGCTAAACTATAATACAATGTAAAATAAAGTAAAGTAGAAACAAATCATGGAAACTACAGCACAGAGCTAGCATGATGATCCTGGACCAGATTCTGATTCAATTATTCCACTGGAATTACCCTCCCCCTGTTTACACCGGACTAGCCCAGCAGAATCTGGACCCACCTATATGAAATCCTGATTTGAAACCATACAAAACTGCTCTAAAAAGTGCCTTCCAAGAACCTTAGGCAAAAATATGTTTTTTGTGTGCAAAATATCTCATTAAAAAACAAACAAACAATTTGATTGTCTTTCACAAAAGGGCTAATGTTCTCTTTCTAAAAAAGGAAAATGAGTAAGGTGCTTGCAGCTAATAACCAGCTACATAGCTGATCAATTTGGAAATTGCAAGTTTTATTCTCCTCCTACTAACCTAAATCTGGAGGAAAGGAGGGAGCATAAAAGCAATGTACAACTTGTACTTTAAAACCTTGATCATTGTGACCTTTCAGCTTTGGAGTCCCAGGACATTTCTGCAGGCTACAATGTCTATTACAGCCGTTCTGAAAAAGGAACTAGCGCGTCAAAGAATGAAACATTCTATTCAAGCAAAAGAATTATTGTTTACAACTGATGGCACCACATAGTGTCTATTATTTTCGAAGAAGCTCTGTTAAACAAACTTTATTTTGATCATCGATTTCCTTCCAAATATTTTTATAGCTAAGATTTTTTTTCCATATTAAAAAGTGACTGAAACTTAAATGCTTAACGTACTGATGGGCAACCAAGAAGGGTGAGTGGGATGCATGAGCGGTCCGCCTGCAGTCCACTGGGATTCCACCTACCCAGTTGCGTTTGGGGGAGGGGTCCACAGGCTGCATGTGGCCCACAGGCTGCAGTTTGTCCACCACTTGCTTAAAGACTGAAGACTTTTTTCAGGACTACAGAAATGATAAAGATAGCTGATCCCCAGAAGTCCAGAGTCTGACTTTGCTCCAGGATAAATCATGAGGCAAGTCCACTGGGAGTGGGGTTCAGCAGTTAATCCACCAGCAACCTCTTATCAGAGCCCCTGTAGGGAGGCTGCTGTGTGCGCAAATGGTACTTGCTAAGGAGGGTGCAATCAAGATATCTCCATGGCAGTCACCACTGATAAAGCTGGTATGAAGGCCTCAGAACTTAAGGTGGTCTCCCTTGTGGGGCCATCTTGAGTTTGGGAGGAGGTAGTAACCTGGAATTATCAGATTTACCTAATATGGACAGATGTAATTGCTTCCTTTCCCAAAAGTTGTGATATGTCACTGTACTTAGCTCTGGTTGTGAATAGGTCCTACCATCCTAAGTTGCCCCTAAGCTGCACTGCTGCACAGCTTCCCACTAAGCTCCGCACAGAGGCTCAGGGCTGTAGCAGGGAGGGATATCCCTTCTCAAACCTTGAAGCTGTGACAGCCAGAGAAAAGGAGCAGTCCCAGCACTGAGCTGCTGCAACTAGGAGAGGGGAATCGCTCCCTGTTGTCCCTGCCAGAGAGCTGACCAAGTAAGCCTGAGCCCCAAATCCCTGCTCCAAACACCCTCTTGCACTAGGGATGTAAAATCATGTTTAATTAGTTAACTGGTTAAACATTAAGTTTAATCAGTTAACCGATTAAACGGTGGCAAATGGGGGGCTGCTCCAGCCAGGCTGGGCAGGAGTGACCCCCCTGCCCACCACAGTTGGGTTGAAATGGTCCACCCACCTGTCTGTGGTGGGCCCGATGGAGCTGGAGCAGATCCCACCGGTAAACCGTAACTAGTTAGCATCACCCGCTAGGGCTTACCAGTTAACCATTAATATCCCTATCCTGCACCCCAAAGCCCATACCACCAACCCCCCGTTCCTCCACTTCCTGACTTGTCTGCAACCAGAAAGCAATGAGAGGCAAAAGATAAGGTACAAATGTAGTGGTGCCTAAGCAAAATCTTACCTGATCTACCAGTTGTTTTAGCCAAATAAATATGGAATTAGAAAAAGTACAGAGTATTCAAAACAGCATTTACTTCATGGGCAAAGATGGAATACAAATTCTGATTTCATTTACACCAGTGTTAATGAAAGCAAAATGTCCTGAAATTTTAACTATAAAAACAAAAAGACAATTGTGACACAGACATATGGCAGTTCTAATCATACCGATGAGCAACAGAGAAATCTGAAAAGAGAAGCAAAGTTGCAGTATGCATACAATACACCCTATAACGGGGTGTATCAACCCTGGACTGGACTGGCAAGGGTTAACCAGGCTGAAGAACAGATATAAAGGCCAATGGAGCAGCTCATCAAAGGCTGACTGCTGCTGGGGAAGGAGGTGCTGCCAGAACTCTGGAGGAAGAGCAGCGGGCAGACTGAACCGTGGAGTCCAGTCAGTGGGGAGTATCCGGAGAAGCCCCTAGTCCGCAGGAAAGGGCCTGAAGAAGGCTGCAGTAAGTCTGGTAGGAAGACACCCAGGGCGGGGAGTTAGACTCCCGAGAACTCAGTGTGTTTTGGGCAGATTCTCCACTGAGTTAATGGTGGTCAGCCCCCCTACTGACAGGGCCCTGGCCTGAGACCCAGTGAAGAGGGTGAGCCCAGGTTCCCCTACTCCATTCCCCTTTAACCCTCCAAAAGAGGGTGCTACAACTGTGATTGGTGACTCGAGCTGCTAGGCCATGCTGTCCTGTGTGAAGGGGCATTGATATTGACTTTGGGACTGCAGCCACTAGGCCTCACTACCCTGAGAGCTACTGACTCTGGCCACTGGGCCTTACTGCCCTGAGAGGAGGGAGTGTTGCTACTGACTTTGGTTGCTAGGCCTCACTGCCCTGAGGGAAGAGTGTGAGTATCTGGCCGCTGGGCCTCTCTACCCTTCAAGAAAGGGTGTTTTACTGACTTTAGTAGCTAGGCCAGTCTGTCTCATGGGAGATGGGGGTGTAGTTATAGACCCTGAGCCATAGGGACTGTGACATTCTTTGAGAGACCTCAAAGGCCTAACACCCTGCCTCTGAGGGGGCCAGGTGTATCCATCCCATGACACACCCTTAGATAAGATTTCAAGCAACACTGCTGATCAAAATGCCCTTATTGACTACCTCTTTATTCTGTTAATTGAAAACCAACTGGAAGTTAAACAATAAGAACATGAAGACAGATATATTTCCCAAGAAGAACACGAGACGTTCTGTCAATATGAACTTCTTCAAGTTATTGCAATAATTAAAGAGGTTTTAATACTAACTTTTTGAGTTAACATTTTCCAAGAGCTCTTGTTCTGTGCTACAGTCTGTGTTGGCCATAACAGGCCTTAAGCACAGCAGCATAACATTCTCCAAGAGTAAGGATCCCCATTCATTGTTTCCTGTTATTAGTCAGCTCATTAGTTGCATAATCCTTCCCCTCTTTTTGATCACTCTTGCAAACAGTATTTTTTAATCTTCCTTTTTCAACTCCTGTTTTATACAACACAGACTCTAAACCACTTGCACTACAAGTTCAAATTTAGATGGAACAATTTGCTTTTTCTTGGCAAGGTCTCTTGACTTGCTACTATAGCATCCTACATCTTTCTTTTTTCCTCTAGATCATCTTATTGGCTTTCTGCTCCACTGCACTTTACTAAGGAGGGTGCCTCTGACTCTTGCTCCTGCCAGAACAAAAAGCCTGGGGGACAGTTGAGGCTCCTGCTTGAAGACATGTTGTGCAATGGACAAAATTAGCTGATTTTCTGGAAATTTTAGGAACTCTTACTAAACCAATTTAACAAAATTTAACAATGCAAAATAAAGAGAGAGCTTTCCACACAGTCAATACCAAGTGGGTGGCTTGAAATTCACTTAAATACCCAGATATTTTCTCTATGTTATTTACTCCACAACTCTTCTATTTTATTCCTTTTACTGGGTGTTCAATAGATTTGTAGAATAGTGACTGCTGTTTGGAATGAATAAAACAATGCTGTCCTTATTTTCAAAGTATCGCAGGGAACTGAAACATTGAACTCTAAGCTCTAAAAAAGCTTTGTATTGAACTTTTACACAGGGAGGTTTATTGATATAGAACCTCTGATTGAATTCTTGCAGAGTCCCACCCTAGCAGGGACATGGAAGAAGGAAGAGGCTAACTCAGGGGTGGGCAAGAGGCTGCCAGAGAGCCGGATCCAGCCCACCAAGCCACCACATCCGACCCATGGCTGCCTCACTGGGACCCTTAAACACAGCACAGTGGCAGCCAGTTTAAATGTGGCTGCTCTATTCTGGCAGAAAGGAGGGAGGCTTTGTCCCGCCCCTCAGCAAAATCTCTCAGCTCCCATTGGCCAGTTTCTGACCAATAGCAGCCAAGATATTTTGCTGGCGGCAGAGGCAGTCAATGAAGCCTCCTTCCCTCCCTACACTCCTCCTTCACTCTGCCCGGAGCAGAGCCATGTGTAGCAGCTTGAGACTGCAGTCTTCAGGTTCTTGCAGGGCTGCTGACTGGGAGCTGCCTAGGTAAGCGCCTCCCAGCCAGAGCCTGCCTCTGGCATCTACCTGCCCCAGGCTACCACCCAAACTCTCTGTATCCCTTTCCCCTAGGTCACAACTCCTTCCCAGACCCTGCACTCTCCCCTACACCCTTCCCCCGGGCCAGAATCCTCTCTGGCACCCGCACAATCTCCCTGACCCTGCACCCCATTCCCCTGACCCAAGTCAACACCCAAACCCTCTGCACCCTCTTCACCCAGGTCACAAATCCCATGCAGACCTTGCACACCCCCTCCTAGAGCCCTTCCCTCAGCCCAGAATACTCTTCTGCATCCATACTCCCTCCTGGACTGTGCACCCTAAGCCTCTGCCCCAGATTACAACCCCCTCCTTTATCCAAACTCCCTCTCAGACTCCACACTCCCTCCTGTACCACAGTCTCCTACCCCAAGCTCCCTTCTGCACCCAACCTCTGTCCCAGACCCCAAACCTGCCCTCAGTAGAAATGCAGCCCTTGAGCACTTGCAAAAAACTTGGAGTGGCCCCCCATTAGAAATTATTGCCCACCCTGGGCTAAATAAAAGTCACTTGGACAGCATCTGAAATAGTCTTAAGCCCCTCTGCAATTGACACTGACCATGATACAAAAACAATGTTCTCCATTAGTGGCTTAATGGTGTAGAGTAGCTTCTGATACATTGACAAATGGAAGAAAGAAGTGGTAAATAAAGCAGCCCAGAATTAAGGGTGTGAAAAACATACAATAGTCTGCCTATCCTGACTCCTGAGAGATGAAAATGCCACTGATTAGGAGGATGCTCAGGACAAGCCTACTCTGTAGTTAGTGGGAGCATTGCTCATTCTTGGTAAGAGTACCAATATTTTTGTCATCTGTAGGGCATTATTGCCTCTTCAATTCTGAAGCTTTAATTGTACCTCAAAATGATTTTAGAAGCCTATATGGTATTCATTTCAATAGCATTCTAACACTGCACCATACTCACATGATACAGTGTATGTTTTATGAGACAGACATGACAGGAAAATTAAAAACAGGCTTAATCTCTTGACTACACAGAGTAACAACAAAGGAAAACTATGCAGGCCCGGGTAAACTTCATCCAAGAATATTAAAGAAATTGGCACATGAAATTGCAAGCCCAATAGCAAGTATTTTTAATGAATCTGTAAACTCAGGGGTTGTACCCTCTGAATGAGGAACTGCTAATATAATTCCTATTTTTAAGAAAAGGGGAAAAGGTAATCCAGGAAACAAAATGCCTGTTAGTTTGACTTCAACAGTATGAAAGGTCTTGGAACAAATTTTGAATGAGAAAGTAGTTAAGGACATAGAGGTAAACAGTAATTGAGATAAAATACAACATGGTTTTACAGAAGGCACATCGTGCCACACCAACCTGATCTCCTTCTTTGAGAAGATAACTGATTATTTTTTAAAAAATAAAAGAAATGTAGTAGATCTAATCAACCTGGATTTCAATAAGTTGTTTAATACTAGGGTTGCCAGGTGTCCAGTTTTGAACTGGACAGTCCAGTATTTGATCTTTCTGTCCAGGAAACAAATTGAGAAAATATCAGACTTATAAATGTCCGGTATTTTCTAATTAGGTTAGTTTTATTATTATCATGAGTATCAGTACGTAGTTGCGTACTGCCTGGCTGGTAGACACACACACACTGTGTGAGCCTGTCTACCAGCCAGGCAGTACGCAACTACGCAGTAGAGTGGGAGGGGGAGGCGGGGCCGGGGCGGGATGGACTCCCCAGGGCCGGACTCCCCGGGGTCAGACTCGCCCGTGCTCTCCGCCGGGACTGTACGTGGGATGGGCAGCGCCCCGGGATCTGCATGTGCCTGGACCAGCCCTGCTTCCCGCCAGCCAGTTCCCCCGATCTCCCCCAGCCAGCCCCGCTCCCCCTGACCTCCTCTCAGCCAGTCCTGCTGCCCGCCAGCCAGTCCCCCCCTGATCTCCCTCGGTCAGTCCCGCTCTGACTCCTCCCAGCCAGCCCTGCTCCTCACCGGTCGGTTCCCCAATCTCCCCCGGCCCCGCTGCCCCGACACCCTCCCAATCAGCCCCACTCCCCCCGTGGCCAGTTCCCCTTCCCCCCCATCTGAGATCAAGTGTGTCCGGTATTTTTGTCAAAACCACAGTTCCACATGGGAAATTATTAGTTAAAATGGAGAAGACAGGGCTTAGTATGAATTGAAAGGTGGTGAACTGGTTAAAGAGACAGATGCACTGAACCACACTGAAAGGTGAACTATCAGGCTGGAGGGATGTTACTAGTGGAGTTCCTCAGAGATTGGTCTTATTTAACAATGATATTACTGACCTTGGCATGAAAAGTGAAAATGTGCTAATAAAATTTGTGGAGGTAAATCCAAAGTGCAGGAGGACTGTAATATCATACAAGATATGGATGACCTTGTAAACTGGAATGCAAAATGCAAGTTCATGCACTTAGGGGCTAACAACAAAAATTCTTACTGTTAGGTAGAGTTTTATCAGTTGGAAATGACAGTCGAGGAGAAAAACCTGGATGTATCGGTTGAGCACAGGATGACTGTGAGCTGTCGAAGTAATGTGGGCATGAAAAAGGCTAATGAAGTCCCAGAATGTATAAAATGAGGTGTTTCCAGTAGAGACAGGGAAACAATAGTAGGATTGTACAAGACACTACTGAGACCTCATCTGGAATACTCTGTTCTGGTCTCCCCATATTTAAGAAAAATGAACTCTAACTACTAGGACGATCCAAGAATTGAAAACAGACTTTATGAGGGAAGACTCAAAGAGTTTTCCTGTTTAACTTAACCAAAAGAAGCCTGAAGGGAGATATGATAGCTCTAGATAAACACAAAAGGGGGATAAATACCACAGAAGAAAAGGAATAATTTAAGTTAAGCACCAATGAGAACACAAGAACAAAAGGCCTTCATCAAATTTAGGCTCAAATGTAGAGGAAGGCACCTAATTATCCTGAAGTTCAGGAATAGCCCTCCAAGGGGAGCCATGGGAGCAAAAAATTAACTGGTTTCAAGACTGAGCTAGATAAGTTTATGGGGTGCATGGTATGGTATGACAGACCTGCCTGTGATAGGCATCAGTAATTGGTGGTGGGACAGTAGCGTGGGAAGGCCCAGAGTTATTACAGAGCATTCTTTCCCAGGTTTCCCAGGTTCTTGGTGTGTCTTGCCCATATGCTCAGGATCTAAGAAATTTTGCTCACATCAGATTGGTAGGGCTTTTTTTTTTCCCCTTCCTCTGCAGCATGGGGTACTAGTCAGTTGCAGACATAGTATACATGGTGACTTCTCTGTAAACTTGAAATTTCTAAACTAGGAATGTCAACGAGTAGTTGACTATACAATTAACCGATATACCTACGCTTATCAGTTAATCTCGTCAACTACTCGCATTTCCCCCCCTTGCTGCCTCTATACCAGATTCAGCAAGCAGAGGGAAAACAGAAGCCTGTCCTGGGGGGAGCCGGTTTAAAAGCTGGTTCCCACACACCACCACTAGCTCTGCAGTGCTGCTCAGCCCCCCACTCCCGCACTGCTGCCTCTGCTTCGCAGAGGCCTCTCCCCACCCCAGCAACAGACTCTGTCCATGGGGACTGGCAGGCTTTTCCCCTGCTCTCCTCACGGAACAGAGGAAGCAATGTGGGGTGGCAGGGAGCTCCCCCAAGAGAAGGATCAGGAGCTCACTGGCTGCTGGTCCTGCTCCCAGGGACTATCAAATAGTCATGTAACCGCAAAGTTTTGATGTGGTTACATGACTATTCAGTTGCCATTACATAGGATTCTATTATAGTTGTTGCAAATAAAGATAACCAGGAATCCATCACACCTCAGTATCTCTGGCGGGTCCCTTATGCCGCCTGCCTCCGACCGCTTCTGGGGCGGGACTAGAACCCACCACCCTGCACTCCCCAGGCGAATGTCCCTTATAGTCCAGTAAGTTTATTAATATGCATGTAATTCCCTTACACAAACTGCAGCATACAGTTCTTTGCACTACAAATGAAATTGTCTGTGGGTGTTACTTATGAAGAAAATTACAGTGAATTATGCTTCTAACACATTGTAATGTACAGGATTTGTTGTTTAGTCTAAAGCCCATAATTAACCATTGACTAAAATACTAGGTTATATAATATAGTCACATCCACATCCTATCTGAAGTTCTGCTTAATTGATGACATGATATGGTCTACCATATTAAATGCAGAGAATGTACAGGCATCACATACAGCATTCTACTGTACACACCTTTCATTTAGCCCCCCCTCCCTCCCCCCGAACACCTCTGAAGCACTGGTGTTGGGCCATTCATTATTTACACAAAGAATATGTCTATATGTGCCTGTCTGTCATTATGGCTAGGTCTACACTGCAATGGTAAGTCGGAAAAAGAAATGCAATTTATGGTACGCAAATTGCATATTTTTTTCCGCTTTACTGTCGAAAGAGGCTTTTCTGAAATTTGGCACGTCTACACAGTGCCAAATTTCAGAAAAAAGTACTCTTTTGACACATCCCTTATTCCTTGTAAAACGAGGTTTAAGGGGATGGCGAAAGAGCGCATCCACTTTTTTGAAAATTTTTCTGAAAAAGCGGACGTGTTCCTTGGACACAGCATTGCCTCTCCCGTTATACCTCTGATATCTCGGAAAAGCAGTGCAGTCTAGATGTAGCCTATGATGTCATATGGAGCAGATCATACATACAGAATACCTCAAAACAAGGAACAGTGGGTACAAGACCTATTTTGTGAATCTTCATAGTGATCACAGTTGGCACACTTTTCATTTATTTGGCTTTATTTGCTGCTTTAAACAGAGATAGTGCTAGTTTTAACCAACCACACTTCTTTGGATTATAGGACTGGATGAAGTAAGGAATATGAATTACATTTACAGCTACTTGAGGTAGAACAAAAAGATACAAGGAAATCAAATATCAAGCCACAAGGATGAAAAGATCCATAAAATGATCACCAGCTGGGATCAAGAACAAATCCTTAGAGCCCTGCAAATCTATGAATATCCACTTAATAGCTGCGGGTATCAGCAGATGCAGATGTGGATATCTTCAGCTCAGTTTTGTAGATATGGATGCTAATGCAGATGCAAATTTTGTAACCATAACCCTACAGATCTGAGGATATCTACTTTATATCCACAGATATCCAAATCCTCGGATGTCAATGTGGATATCTGCAGCTCATTTTTGCAGATGCAGATACAGATACAAATTTTGTATCCGTGCAGGGTTCTACAAATCCTACCCCTACATCAACACACAGCCCATTCAAGGGCAGTTTAGGTGGTTATTTTTGCTTTCTTTGAAGTATCCAGCATACTTCTTAAATGCAGACCATAATGGGTCCATTATATAGATTCATAACAGTCACTTCATACATTTTCTCCAAGGACAACATGCAAAATCTGTGTCAATAAATATGAGGGGGATAGCTATGCAAGAAAGACAATTCTACTTTTCATGGCTACCATAAATTCCAAACTGAGCCCAGTACTGTAGATACTCACGTGAGTAGTCTCTACTCACTCTGCCCATCTCATCTGACTTTAGTGAGGCTGTTCATGTGACTGAGGACAATTTCTGTGCCGTGCATTGCAGGACAGGAGTATACATTGTTTCTCAAATGAGTGTGCTAGCTCATCTTTATTGGGTTCTTCTTAAATATGTTATAATATACTTATCAATTGTTAAATTACATAAGGCTGATTGGCTGATTCTACCCCCCAACTGGAGCTACTTGCAGAGCAAAAATAGCAGAATCACATCCTTATATATATAAACTTTCATAATTTGTTTTTAAAAATATTTTTTTGCAAAAGTCTGTTTTGATTTTATAGCGAGAAAATGACAACAAAAAGACATACAAATGCTACATACAAGCTACATAATCTGTAGCTACAAAAGAGCTACATAATTATGTCATAAATAAATCATAATATAATCATGTCATAATAAAAAGCAATTGAGACATGTTCCTATCATGGTTCAAATATACTCATGGCTATACATACAGTAAAAATGAACACCACCTCCTATTCAGGCACAAAGGGCCTACTTTTGAAAATGTATACAAGCAACTGACTGCCTAATTCACATGTGCAAGTATCACATAGTGTATTGTATGCAAGTGCATGATCAGTTATGTGCCTGCCTGGCTTCTCCATATATTCAAACACCAACAGATTAGGTGGATAATCGCCTGCACACAGTTTCAAAATAAGAGCAGTACAAATCAAAAATAAGAAAACAAAGCATTGGCAGCCATTTAAGATTCCTCTCCAAAAATAGGGGAATCTGGTTAGCCTACACCTACTCAAAGCATTACTTAACCTTCATTATGTATTCTACAAATACATTTAATTCCTTTCATATGCTCTATATGGTTACAGACTATTTAAGCAATTTTTTTAGCTTCTCTTGGTATCATTTATACTCGTGAAATGTTGGGGTTACTCTCTGATTGTAGTGACCACAATAAAGATATTCTGGGAGGCAAGAAGGGGAAGGAAAAAAAACCGACCATAATAATGTGCAATAATCCTTACAGCCAAATCCTTATTCTGCCAAAGTCAATGGGAGTTTCATCACAAGCTTCAATAGGACAAGAATCTGGCCCTTAAAATGACATCCTGCTATAATGGCCATTTTCACAATTGGTAGAGCATAGCAATTAACAGGATGTATAGGATATGGATGCCTGAATTCTTAATTGAATCTATTCACTGGTTATCCTAACCCACCAAAAACTGATGGCTCTACATACTCTTCTCCTAGGTCACAGCACTGCAGCTAGTAGAAGCTCTACAAATCTATTATATATTTTATGCTGCTTCCTCTTATCATAAGTTAAAGAAAGGTAAAGGTTTGGTTGTGCCAGGATAATGGGATGTGTTTGGAATTTGTTCCTCATAAAATGGAAAGGAAGGGGTCTGCTAAGAAGGACAGTTACACTGTAGAATGACCATAGGGAGGCAGCAAGGGGCCAGGGAGAATGCCAATACAAATTCTGATGATGCTAAACATGCTCAGAAAAACAACATATGGCAAAAACTGCAAGTCAAACTAGGGAAAGACATCTTTGGGTTGGTTGTGGTGCTCACATTGTTCATAAAACTTCTGCAAACAGCAGCTGACCGTCTTCCAGTTGTTTTGGACTCCTTTGCCATGAAAGTTTATTCAAACTTTCACATTTACATTGTTCACATGGAAGAATTGAAAGGATTCTGCTGATTTGTCGACCTTGAGTATTTTTAAATTGCTAGAGCACGTCAGCACATGACTCCTTTCTCTTGGACCAGCACTACACAGAATGTTGTTGATTTTTTATGAGCACAAGGCATATTTTCCCTCTCTGGACACATGGCTCCACACTGTTCAAGAAAGCCTTCAGTGACCTTTCACAGAACTGTCGCTTTCTTTGGCTAGTAAATAAATAGCCACCTTTCCAAAAGATGGTACAGAGGCAATCAAGAAAAACAAGTCATCAGGGACAGAAGCAGCACTGCATATTTGTGCCCTTCAAAGTAATTTCACATGAGGCTAGGAGAAAGGTTTATCACATGACACACAAAGACCCTGCTTCAGTCTCTCTGGAACAGGAATTTTACAATGCAGTCGAAAATTTTAATTCAACATCTCTGAGGAAGTTGGAACATTGGAAACCTGCCTTTGAATGCACAGAAAACCTGAGTGGTTCTTGTTGAAAAGGATGCTAATATGGGATAATGTACAAAGCAGTCTTGCCTTTGCCACACAAGAATTCTCAACTTAGATGACATGAGCATAGATGAGAACCAATTTGTTGACAAATGGACAAATGCAAAACCAATAATATCCTGTCAAATGTCTGACTGGAACACTCAGAAAACCTCCATTTCCAAAAGAGGGTGAAACATTGTTGAAGAGATGGACAATAAGGCAGCAGAATACTCAGATCTGGCAAAGGCAGTTGAGTTCATTTTGTGTTTGCTGGGCACCACCCTGTTCAATGTGTCATTTCAGTAATGAATGCAGTTTGGTAACCTAAAAAACCCTCACATCTCAGTGTTTCTCATATAAAGGCTATTTTGTTTGTGAGTGTGAATTTTGACCTAGACTGTGCTGCATTTTATGAAAAGGTGCTAAAAAAGCAAGTGGATCTTTTGAAAAATTGATTCACATGAGAAATACAGTCCAAAGAAGCATCACACTGTGGAGGGCAGCAAGATGAGGACAAGGCAGGCACTTGGAAATGGCAGTAACTATTTAATTATAAATATATATTTTCAATTTTTTTACCTATTAGTTACTAGAGGATTTACCCAGTGTTGCCCAGGTTCTTGTGGGGATCAGACTAGGAGGTGGGTGATGTGGCAATCGAGCCAGGGGGTTGGAAGGTTTGTAGGAGACTCAGGGCAGAGGGTGATGTACAGGGCAGAGGTCTCACGGCAGGGAATTCAGAGCAGGAGGTGGAACATTTTGGGTGGGCTGAGGACCAAGGATGGGGTGCAAGAGTCAAGGCAGGGGTTGGGGCTCTGGGCATGTGGTGGGGGGAGGTTACCAGGGAGATCACTGTGGCGAGGGTGGTGATGCTCCAGCTATGCCTCCTCAATGAATGCAGGAGGGGGCAGTGACTCATCCCAGGGGGCTTGTGCTGCACTTCCCAGCCCCCCATATCCAGCAGTTATTGGGGGAGGCATCTGTTTCCACCTGCTGGCCAGCCTGCCCAGTCCCACCGGCTGGTGGCTGCTGGCAGGAGGAGCTATCTGACTCCCGAGATGGCCATCATGTCTGCCCCTGGCAACTCATTGGGACCACAGACCCTCCCCAGCCTCTACAATCTTTGGGGGATGGGTTGCACTGTCCAGCCCCAGGGGTGGTCCCAAGGGGACCAGACCTCTGGGGCCACTGGCTGGCAGGGCTGGTGGCTGTTACTGTTTAGAACAGGGGTGGGCAAATACAAGCCCACAGGCCAGATCCAGTTTGTCAGGGTTCGCCCCTGGTGGGCCCCCCACACTGCCATATTTACCTCTGCCTCTGCAGGTACAGGGATCACAGCTCTCATTAGCCTCGGATCCCCATTTCTGGCTAATGGGAGCTGTGATCATCCGTACCTGCAGAGGTGCCAGTAAATACAGTGGCAGTGGCCACCAGGGGCTAACCCTGGCGAACAACCACTACTTTATTGCCCACCCCTGGTTTGTGAGGAGTTTGTGAATGAATGGACTCACGATGGATGGACAAACAGATGCACATTTCTAAAATAGAGAGACAGACAATAATGCAGTGTGTCTTTTAATGGGGGCTCAGTGAACGTAAAGCTTTTTTGAATGTTTCTGCTTCATAGCTGTCTGATTGCTGTTGAACTCACTTAAATCAGAGCAATTTTACTAGGTGTCCCGTATTGGGAATAGGGAAATATGGTCACCCTATACCTGCGTATATGGTAACTATCTTAAGAAAGTCACAATGGATATTTTTCTGTTCATGTCTAAAATATTGGAAGTGAGGAACTAGTGAAGACACAAATGGAACCGAGACTCTAGTTTTCCATGAAATGAAATTCTATGCTCTTTAGTATGCATAGCACACTATCAAACAACTGAGTGCCTGCATTAGTAATCATCTATAGTAACGTAAGCCAGATGAATCAATTTTCACAGAAACTTGGTTAAAAATCAAATAACCTCCTAATTTTGCTCATAAAGCCAGCCATAAAATAGACTGACTAATGACACTAAAGCTGAAGTGCATCACTGTATATCCCTAAAGTAATTTTCCTAGAATGTCTATACAGCAACTTAATGTTCATCTTTTTGTTATAACTGCAATTTTCTGTCTCTCTGGTGCAAAGCCTGAAATGAAAGATTAAATTGTGTATGCTGAAGAATCACTCGAGTACAGGACATTTAAGATTTGTGTATGTACCAATAATTTAAAATAATACAGGGCCAATGCTTCAGAGGAGAGTTAGAATTAATGCACACCCACTGCATGTTCAAAACCTTGTATTTGGATGTGCAAAGAGATGCATCCAGAGAAGGCAACTGCATGCATAACTGCACATTTCCAGGAGCATGCGTTGTTCATGTGTTTTGCAGCCTTCACTCATGATGATAGTACCAGAAAATTGTTGGCTCCAATTAATTAGCCATGAACGTTACTTGTGAATAAAGCAACTTCCCCAAATTTGCATTTTTAAACCTCATTTTGCACAAAAGAGCACAAAATGTCAATACTCTGGAACAGTGGTACCCACTGGTATGTGGTCTGCAGACCCCGGTGGTCTGCAACAGCCATGCAGGGGGGTCTGTGGAAAGTTTAAAACTAAGGATTGGGCCCACCACTTACTTTTATTTTCCTTTTTTTTCCCCTCCCCAAGGGAAATTTTAATAGATTGAAAAAGGGGTCCATATGCTCAAAAAGGTTGGGAACCACTGCTCTAGAAACCTATATAATGAGATTCGGTCAAATACTGAATACTGTAGCCAGGACCAGCGTATTCTAAGCCAGTGAAGGAACTATTAAAATATATAGACAGATATAGAGAGATGAAGAGCCCATGGCCAAGTTTTGATGCTATACTACTAGATAACATACTGATCTGAGGTCAGTAGGAGAAACATAAAACAGATTCCAGTTGCTGGAATATTAATAATCTCTCTCATATAATATAAAAATATACTACAATCTATTTATGAAATTCCTCTCATCTTGAAGGATTGGTCCTATTTTTCTCTCAAGTACTGCACAAGTGCAGAATACCTCCATTGGCTTCAATGCAGTTATCGTGGATTCATATTGCTGTAATTAACATCAAAATTTGCTGCTGCATACATAAAGCTCCTTGACATGCAGGCTCCTCTCAAGCACAAGCTTGCTGTATGCCTTTTGGGCTGCACACTATAGACAAGGAGTCTAGGAAGGGAATTATTGACCAGAGAAACTGGGGAAAATACATATTTTAACAAAATATGCCACCGTCTTTTAAACACAAAAAGCAGACAGCACATCTGTTTTTAAAAACCTCTCAAAGTCACGCAGCCACACTAAATGTCATAGTATTCTTCACACCTACTTTGGAAGAATTAATTGGGGTGCTTAACCTTTTGAGATCTGAACCACTACACTAGGTTTAACACACCTTATGAATAAACTATCCCCTCCCCAGCTACCACTCAAAGGTAAACCCACTCCTTGATTATATATTCATCAACAATCAATCAGCTGGAAATAAAGGCAAGTCATTCATTTCTTAATGCCAGAACCTAGTGTGACCGCAGAATATTATGCTTCTCCTACCCCAGCAGTTCTCAAACTTTTTGGGCTCCGGAGCCCTTTACATGCGTAAAAAATTATGCAGCGCCCCAGCGGTCCACTGATTGTATGTGTTGTACCTATCGATGCTTCCAGTTTGTCAACCTCGCGGAGCCCCTGGAGATGTCTCGCGGAGCCCTGGGGCTCCGCGGAGCACAGTTTGAGAAACACTGTCCTACAGAAACACGAGCATGAAATATCAGTGAATTTATGTATTAATTTCACATTTATTGCCTACTCATCATGTAATAGCCAGACTGAACAAAATAAAGATGATGATAAACTAACTCCAGCCTTGCTTTACTCAAATTATATTTGATACTAGCTTGCAAAAAAACCCGAACTTTCGGGGATAATTCCTCAGGAACCTCAACCCCCTTTAAATTCCAGCCTCAAAGATTCTACTTCTCTGTGTCACCTCAAACTGACTGATGCAGAAGAATGACTGTGGTTCCCTTCACAGCACTCAACCCCAGTTAGCTCAGAAACTTTATCCCCTGCTTGGCATCAGACCACTGAGGGCATGTCTACACTAGGAAATTATTTCAAAATAGCTAAAATCAACACAATAATTTTGGATTTAACAAAATCAAAATAGCGTGTCCCCACTATGGGGGAGCATCAAAATTAGAATTATTTCGAAACAGCATGTCCACACGGATTGGAGCCTGCCGTGGACTTACAGCCCCTGGAAGCACTCTGAAGAGGGCACCAGGAGGGCGGAGACTTCCTGTGGCTGCTTGGTCAGGCAAGCTGCGATGCGTGCTTTCAGAGGCTCTCTCTATGGCCAGATCTCACACGCCGTTCCTCCATTGCCTGTCCCCTCGCCAGACACAAAAGAGACAGAGTGTGCTCCAGTTGTCCTTGCAGAGGCCACAGCACTCAGAGCATGGAGCCAGAGCTGCTGCAAAGCCGTGCTAAGCTTATGGGCCTCATGCTGCGCCTCCTGGCACAGTACTTCCAAACTACCCACATGCTGCTCCAGCAGGACCATGACCAGCCTGGACTGTAGGCCCTCATCACCCAGGTCCCGGAGCTCCTGCTGCTGCACATGCCTCTCAATCCCCTGGATACCACAGAACACCGCTTCTGGCGGCGGGAGACAAGTTCAGAGTGGTGGGACCGCATCGTCCTGCAGCTGTGGGATGACCAGCAGTGGCTGCAGAACTTCTGAACGTGGAAGGCCACCTTCCTCAAGCTCAGCAAGTAACTCGGCACTGCCCTCAGGTGACAGGACAGGGGGCAGAAGCTAAACGGCTGGCCCGTGAGTATGAGCAGCCAGACACCAGCACCATCAGGAGAGCACATCAAGGGGCTGTGTTCATCAGGGAAGCCTTGAGGGAGAGTTTCGTCCAAGGCCAGCTGAGAGACTCTCGCCCTGTGTCTCTTCACAAGGGGACCCTGCATTCCCCGTGTGTGTTTTTCCTCCCCCGCCCCTCTGTTCCCCCTCCCCTCCAGAGTAAATAATAAAGCCTTCTTTGCTGAAAAAAACCAGGACTGTTTATTGGGAGGATCTGCAACAGGGGAGGGACGGGGGAAAGAACCTGGAATGGATGGGGGGGGGAGGACCCTCAGGAATGGGGATGGGAGTGGCGCCTGACTTCAGTTGGTCAGGAGGCTTCAGCTGCTTGAGAGGTCCCACCACCACATGTTCTAGGGCCCTGGCATGAGGGGAGCCATGGGGGAGGCAGAGAGATGGTTGGCGACTCACTCCATGCACGAGGCCATGCACGCCATCACCAAGGTGAGGAAGAAGCACATGGCCTCATGCTGGCTTAACAGCTGGTCCCAGGCATCCTTCCTCTGCTTCCGGTCAGTGGCCCACTCCCAGCGCTCCTCCTCAAGCCCCTGGACCAGGGATTGCAGGCAGGCCATCTGCTCCCGCATCAGGTCCTCGCGGGTTCTTTTCCACCTGTGGATCCTGCGGAGTCGTGCAGATGGCATGGGAGGCGGGGAATGCGCCAAGCTCGCAGCTGGCCCAGCTGTGAAGAATAGTGACAAGGGCAGTCATCCCAGGAGACACTGTGTATGAAGCCTAGTCCTAATCTTGGAAGGTCTCGGTTCAGACAATGGCGATGTGCTTTGAGCAAGGCCATCTGTTGCCTAGACAGTGGGCACTTTCCAGCAGGGGCACAGACTTCACAGGGGAACATCGCAACACACATAGCCTGGGGACAAGCAGGCATGGGAAGGCGCTGACCAGGCCAGGAGCCTGCAGGCAGGAGTGGGGATGGGGTTGTTTGGCTTCCTTCTATGGCCCGCACATGCAGGGTCCAGCACTGGTGATGTCCCACAGAGAGAATTTCTATCCCTGCCTGCTGGAGGAGGGGGAGGGTGGGGGGAAGTATGTGTGAGCGGCAGAGGTGGCTTGCCAGAAAGAGTGCTACTGGGTTCCCTTCCTCTTCCTCCTCCAGCAGGTTCCCATGCACGGGATCAGTCTCCTCCACAATGCCACACTTGATCAGGAGTGGATGCTGCCTGAGTGCGGGCATGACCCTGTGCCGTGTGTGCACTGCTTTGTGTTTCCATGACCCCCAACTCCTTAGTGGTGGCTTGTCGTGGGAAGGTGTCCCACCATGGAGGCTGGAGTAAGGCAGGCCTCTACAGCAACCTTATGAGAAGGACCGAGGGGTTCCTGTGTGAGAGCATCATGTGGCTAAGTGCTCCGAACTAGCGCTCCATGTGCACCCACATGCACAGACCGTTGTGCAACCCCCAGGCCGAGTAGGCCAAGAGAGAAGCATGAAGCCCCTTGCCTGCCCCCGTGTGTAGACAGGGAAAGTTATAGAACTCACCAGAAGTGCCTTCCTCAGGTTCATCCAAGGCCTGCAAGACATCCTGGGAGGAGTGACTGTCTCTAGGGTGAGGAACATGTCCTAGCTGGCGGGTATGGCCACATGGCTGGCCACCTCCTCCTTCTCCTCTTCGTCCACAACCTCACCCTCCTGGAGGCTGATGCGAGGTGTGTCCTGACCGGACTCCAGGACAATGTTGGGGAAAGTGACTGGCCCCCCTCCCACGATGGCACCCAGCTGGTTGAAGTAGCGGCAGGTGTGCGATGCCGCTCCAGAGCGTCCGCTCTGCTCTCTGGCCTTGTGGTAGGCCTGATGGAGCTCCTTGACCTTCATCTGGACCTGGTCCAGTGTCAGATTGTGGCCTTTGTCAGCCAGGTTGGCGACGATCTGGCCATAGATGTTCGCATTTTGCTTTCTGGTGCGGAGATCCTGGAAGCTAGTCTCCTCCCCCAGACTTTGATGAGGTCTAGGATCTCCACATCAGACCAGGACGGAGCTCTCCTTCATCCCTGGCCAGTGGCAACTGATGGACCAGCAGGGGTACTAGCAGCCACAGGAGACTCTGAAGGAGTGTTGGGGTCACTCATGGCTCCCTGGGATGCAGCTGTCTGCCACAGGGTTGGCAAAGCTGGGCATGTGGGACAAGTCTTTTTCCTGATGCCTGGAGTTTTCAGATCTGCAGGAGAAGGGGAGCAGTGGAGGTGCCAGGTATGACCAGAGCGGTCAGAAGTGCAGATGTCAGAGGCCTCTGGAGGCCAGTTATTTCAAATTAGCAGCACGGGATTGTCCACACTAACACTACTTCAAAATAACAATTTCAAAATTAGTGTTATTCCCTGAGGAAAGCAGGAGTACAGATTTCAAAATAAACTGCCTGTTATTTCAAAATAATGGGCCTGGTAATGTGAACACTCCACTTATTAATTCAAAATAAGGCGGGGTTATTTTGAAATAACTCCCTTATGTAGACCAGGGCTGAGTTAGCCACACATTCATATATCTGAATTATAGTTCTTGGCCTTTGAACACTATATGGAAAACAGAGATTGAATCAAATACTGCCAGCCCTGTATCGGTGTGGGTACAAACTCCACAGATGGAGTTTCATTCACTTAAAACCAAGGTGGAGTCTGACAATCAGCTATTTCTCTCATGACTGTCACATGCAAAGCACTGTATCCAAAGTCCTTTATCTTAGTACTCAGATAAAATCATTAAGTGTTTTTGTTTTCCCGGAAGGAGACAGAGGATGCCTTTTAGATATTGTGTAGTCATTCCATTAGGAAATCTGTTTCAATTGTCTCCGCAATTATACAGGTACATAAGCAGCACAATTAATTGAAAAATCAATTCATTTCCAACTTACTTAATCCTTTCTAGATGTCCTGATGTGAGCTCTTCTGTCTCTCACCTATATAACTTTGTATTGTTTTCTGAAGGATAGTGGGACAATGCCAAATAGTTATTGTCACAACTTTACAGAAAGGCTTTGGCTTGTTTGGGGGTTATTTATTTATTTATTGGAAAACTGATCTTTTCCAATAGTGATATTACTGTGTAGTGGTTTGCAAAGGCAGGTAGGAGTCAGGAATACTGGTTTCTATCCTTGATTGCCACCAACTTCTGAATGAGTGTGGGGAAGTCATTCAGGGATAGATCCACAAATGGGACTTAGATTTACCATAATTTAGCGAATATAACCTGTGGGTTTTTACAAACCTCGTTTTTACAAACCTCGCACCTTCCGCCCGCGGGGTATATTCGGGTGCAGGGTATATAGGGTTGGTTTTTTTTACTCACCAGCAGTTTTTTTTAACTCACCAGAGGCTGGTGGTTCCTGCGGCTGCGCAGGAACGGGGGTTGGGGGGGGTGAGTGCTCCCCTGCCTAGAAGATGGTGGTTCCTGCGGCTGAGCAGGAACCAGGCGGTGAGTGCTCCCCAGCCTGGAGGCTAGTGGTTCCTGCGGCTGCGCCAGAACTGGGGGGGGGAGGGGGGAGCGCTCCCCCGCCCAGAGGCTGCGCAGGAACTGGGGCGGTGAGTGGCTGGCAAATTTTCCCACCCCCACCGTAAATTAGCAAATATACCCCCGGCACAGAAAAGTCTTGTATACCCCGCGGGTTATACTCGTGCGTGCGGTATACAAGATTTTTTTTTACTGAAATAGAAAAAAACGCGGGGTATATTCAGGTGCAGGTTATATTTGGGTGCGGGGTATATTTGCTAAATTACGGTAGCATTGCAACACCTAACTTTAGGAGTCCAGCTGACTAATGGATCTTGAGTCATGAGTTTCGCACCCAAGTTCTCTTTACAATGCATGAGGAGAATCAGGGATCTAAGAATGGGAGTGGTGACAGCCAACACATTGAGCAACCTAGCTAGTAGGAAATTCACTGGTGCAGGAACTTGGTCCTTTCCCCTCCCTCCCCCACACATGTGCCAAACACCAGACTATGGAATGACTCACATTCTCTCAGAATATGCAAGTTATTTACACATAGTGGAACAGCTTCACCAGGAGAGTTTGAGACAATCCCACTCAACCCCCTTCTCCCACCTACCCCCCAGAAAATCCCAGAATACCTGGTAGTCTGGTAATTGTGGCACTCTGCTGGGATTTAAGAAACCTGTGTTTGATCCCAGCTGAAGAGCCAGAATTTGAACCTGGGATTCCTACACCCAGGTGAACACTCTAATCATTGAACTATTTGACAAAAAGGAAAAGAGCCACCCTCCTCTAGCTATGTTTTTGCAAGGCCTGATCTGAGCTCTCAGCCACCTTCTGAAAATGTCTGCTGAATTAGACCTGTCGACAGGATCGGAGGAAGAACACCTAGTCGGAGAATCTCACCGAGGCCTATCTGACAGGCAACAGGATGTAGGTGGTTTTGTCTGTGCCTGCTGACAGATTTTTAGATGCCACTGGGACTTTGCTGATGGAAATTTAGGTGCTTACAAGGTGACAGGGGAACTAAACAGAGGTTTTTGAGGATCTAAATTTTAGATTTAGGTGCATAAACTGGCAGCCTGATGCCTGAATCACTTTGTGGATCTAACCACAAAACTTTCTGATCTTTAATATGCCCACATATAAAATAGATATACTACTTACCTCACAGGATTGTTGAGACTTCATTAATTGATAGTAAATAGCTTTGAGACCTGTTCTGTAAAAGCTATTTTTACAAAAGTGCATATGTGTTTAGTACTAATTGCAGCCAGATGGCCACTCATCATCTCAGACAGTCAGACCACAGCTTCTTTCCAGACGTTTGCTGCTTAAATGATCTGCTTTTCATTTCTGGATCTAGATTTTTGCTCTGAAGGGTACGAGCCCGCTGATTGTCCTAAACACAGCACTTAGTTTACTGGGCATATTGAGAAATGCTTAAACACTTGATTCCACCTCTGCACCAAACAACATTGCCATTCCAATGCCCTTAGAAAGGCGAGATGGCTCCAATCTGTGGTGTTCTGATCTAGATCTAACTCCAAACATACTTCCTTTTAACAGGCTGTTGGTGAGGTGAGTGAACTCCTGCTAAATGTTCTACAGAGACTGAAGCTGGAGGTGATCCTTACATTACACCTCCCTGCAACTGGAGAGGAAGGCTCCCTGTGCTGCCCTTCACATATGCCAGCCCCAATCTGTACATGACACCTTGCTATTGCACAATAAAAAATAAGTGTCTTTGTATTGTACAGACCCTGCAAATACTTTTGAGCCCCTCAGCTATAGGGATTATGCATCACCCCATTTTTATTATACTGAGGGAAGCTCCAAAGTGTTGCTCAAGACTTGGAATTACTCCACCTGCTTGTGTTCACTGTTAGGAGCTGGAAGAGTTTTCCCTTCATCTGTTTCACAGATGCTCAGATTTTCATCTTACAAGACAACATGTCATGCAAAAATGTCTTCAAGACAATTAGCAGGATTACCAGGCACTTCTATTGTGAAGTCTGCACGTAAGGAAACGCTCAAATAGTTCTGAAGAATCTGCAACTCTGGACTACATCTGGGACTTTTACAGCATCCTTTTACAACTTCCTGCATGACATTTATTGTTATCTATGTAATTCAAAGGGTGGCCGGGCTGGTATGTAGAAAGCCTCCCCAATCCTATAACCTGTCATTTTCTTATCCTGAAGTATGTTTAACTGAAAATAGAGAATAAAAATTAAGTATATTTCCAAAGAGAAAAATCTAATTTATGTTTATAATCCAAAATCTCTCTGTAAATGCTCAGGTTGGATCCTAACCTCTGGGTCCTTCAGCCCTCTAAGGGTCCCAGAGCTCAGGCTCTGGACTGAGCCCAAATGTCCATAGTTATTTTCAGTCCCAGAACCCAAGCTCTGGGAACTTCAGTCAGCTGTCCTGGGCCAGCTATAGGGTTTTTTATCCCTATGTCAATGTTCATGGATTGGAATCCAGAAAAGCAGGTGGGCCCAAGTTCCTCTAACAAACACTGGCAAAGTGGCCCAAGACCTGGACTTGGAACACAAGATTGCCTGTGATGGCATGGAGACAACTTGTGTGATTGGATTTTGTTACCCTGGAGGGGGGTGGAGGGAATGATTATATAGTGACATGGCTGGAGGGCTGAGTCACAAAGAGGGAGCACCCCAAGTCATGGGAGGAGGGAGCAGAGAAAGACTATGATGTAAGCAAATGAGAGTAGGGGGCATCAGATAGGGGTGAAAGCTAATTTCCTAGGCCCACCACAAGGAGGTGCAACTACAGAGACCAAACCCCTTCATATACCTCCTTTGTTGCAACTAATGTAGGAAATACGGCCGGGGGAAGAGTTTCAAAGGGGTAGCCGAGTTAGTCTGTAACAGAAAAAACTTAAAAAACAATAAATAGTCTAGTAGCACCTTAAAGGCTAACAAACCACTTCTGGGTTGTGCCCATGAAAGCTCATGATACCATCTACATGTTTTGTTAGTCTTTAAGGTGTGAAGGGAAAGAGTGTGAGACTAGGGCTTCCCATAGCTCTGCCTGCTTTGACTTATTTCCCAGGACCATTATGTGGATAACGGCCATTGGATTAGGGGAGGAACGTGGCTTAGAGCCTTCCTTGTTACGTTGGTCAGGCAGAAGACCATGCCATAGGATGTAGGGTGATTTCTTTTGTATGAAAACGACACAATACTTTACATCAAAGCCAAACTGGCATTAAATCAGTCTTGTGCTTGTGGGAGGAGCACTGTGAACCAACATAAATAAAAAAACCAACCAGCGGGGTCATATCACCCCCTGCCATTTCAAACTGCCAAGCTTCCCCAAGGCAGCATTATGTTTAATCCTTCTGGTTCTGTTTCCTTTGTGGCGGCCCAGGGAAGAGGGAAAGATATGAGCAAAACTAAACATGATTTAGTGTGTGAATTCAGTTATAGCTGCTGAATAGCTTTATATCTGTACAGGGTTGGCAACACTTCCAAATACCCCCTAGCAACATCCCCCGTTGAGTGACAGCTAAGCCAGTGACAACCCATAACCAACTGATGTCTGCAGAAAATTTTCAGTGCTTCTGAATCAAAAACTCTTTGATCTTTGGAACAATGTCTCCCCCTTTTTTCCCCTTAATATTGTCCTAGTTTTGCTCTTAGACATGCATACTTAAAACACTAGATACAAGTCTAATGGCATTTATTGAGCACCAGTATCATTTTTGTTAGATTTTTACATTAACTAGCTGCTCACAATACAAACAAATAATATTATTTAGATAATGCTAAAAGAAGAATTTTCCAAAGGATACAGAACATCTTGCTTCCAATTTTAAACCAAGAGCAAACTATCATGGTTTAAGATGATACCTCTGATGCGGGTAGATCATCTCACATGTGTCTTCTTCAGAATCAGCTGGTATTGAACACTGAACTAGACAGCCCATGGATCTTAGATGCCTCACAAGATGTATATTTGAAAATTTCCCACTAAGAACATTAGCTGCCTAAATCCTACTGAGAGCAGAGACTTGAATCTGGGTTCCTCAAGTTCAAGACTAGGGATGTAAAATCCCATTTAATTAGTTAAACCAGTTAAACGTTATGCTTACCAGTTAACCAATTAAATGGGGGTGGGTCCACTGTGGAACGGGACTGCTCTGGTCAGGCTGGAGTGCCTCCTGCTCAGGGTGGGCCCCACAGAGCTGGAGTAACCCTCTGTCCGCAGAGACAAGGGGCTGCTCCAGCCCCCGTCATTTAACCGTAATTGGTAAGCATCACGGTTAACCATTTATATCTCTATCCCACCCAGACTAGCACTCCAACCACCAAACCCACTGGGAAACTTTACATTAAGGCCAGGCCCACATAGGCATGAATGATCTTGTCACTTGGGGGGGCCTAATCCGGTAGTGTCCTTACACAGCCACAGTTCCCATTGCTTTCTCCACACCAGGATGAAGTTTCTGAGCATCAACTGAGAAGAATGTAGCCTCCTTCCATTACCTCACTGAAGCACTGCCCCAGACACAACTAGGATGCAGACAAGAGAAACCCATATAATACATCATGCAGACTCTTGCAACATACCAGGCTGAAGTGAATGGAAGTGCAGACTGTGCTGCAGATAAATTAAGAGGCATACAAGAAACTCATATTCCACAACCTGTTTATTCAGTTCCTGGGCCAAATTTGACCCAGGCTTGTTCATTATCTCTCACAGCCTGAAAAGTTGTCAGAAAACCATCTATAATACAGAACCACTCCAAATAAATTTCAATTTTATTCTCATTGCCAGCTTTTACTCAATAATTGCTACAGAAACACAAGAAAAACATCAGCATTAAACACTGATCATGTAAAATATGTCCAGAAAAGGCTTTGGGGGTGGGTGGTGTGAGGGTGGGTGGGAAGAGGGAAAGAATTTTACAGAAAATAAGTTCTGCTATGTGCTGTAATTGCTGAAGTGGAGTTAACTGCAGCTGTGTAAAATATCCCCTTCCCAAAAATAAGAAGCAATTGTCTTGTATGTCTCAGAACCCTCATCTCAAAGAGTTACTAAGTTGGGAAACATGTCCCATTTTATTGGACTCTCTTCTATAATAGGCTGGGGGACAATTTCAGGTGGCACCAAGTGTGTAGGCATTCTTCTCCTATCTACTCCCTAGTTTAGCTAACAGTAGAAATACCTTAAATGAGTTTCCCCTCCAATAAAACATCTTCATGATAAAGGGCCTATACCCAGTAGGGCTATTATTTGTAGTGTACGTGGCACGTGTGACTTCTCTTGCAGCCCTACACACAGCACTATTTGTGGTTGGGGTGGAAGCCTCACCTGCTACAGCCACTGAATATAGAGGTACCCCTGAACTACCACTTCTGCAAGACACCCTCCTACCCTGCACAGTCCCACAGCAGTGAACTTCATCCTTCAGGCAAACCCTAACTGCATTACATAAAAGCTCCTTTGTATTAACAAAGGATATTAAATGATAAGAAAATGCTTTGAGAATAAAATCCTTCGAGTAACTTGTCAAGAAGTCAGTGGTAATTGAAGTCACTATGTTAGCTCACTCCTGGGCATTTCCTAAGTAAGGGCTGTAAACTGTGCCAAACCATATTAAATTATATATATTGATGTCCATTTGGGACTGAATCAAAGTCACTTTTTTTTTGAACTTCAGGACTTAAAGCAAAGTTTCAGGGTGAAATACTCTTCTCTTCAATGCGCTGCCACTTTTTATGTAATAAATATTATTACAAGGATTATTTTATATTTTTAACACTTCAGGTTAAAAAATGACAAAACCTTGTATTGGTTCACATCTGCTGTATTCTAATATTTTGTTTTAAGTAACAGCATGCTCTAAATCATCAGAATTTTGCACAGAAGATGAGATTCTCAGGTGGTATAAACAGACATGGCACCAGCAAAGTCAAAGAAAAGATGGATTTGCATCAGCTGAGGATCCATACATTTAAAAAGCATTCCACAAAGGAAGCCATGTATCCCCAAGGCTGTGAGATTTGAAGCACCACTCCCAGGAGGAAACATAAGGTAGTAGTGGTTGGAGACTCTTCTGAGGGGGACAAGGCGCACATCTGTCACCTTGACATGGCATCCTGGGAGGCATGCTGTCTTCTACAGGTCCATATCTAAGATATTATGGAGGAACTGTCGAAGATCAACTGGCCCAGTAGAACCCCATACCACTCATCCATCTGGGCACTAACAATACTGCAAAGTATCACTACCCTCAGCAGATCAGAAGTGACTACAGGACTCTGGGAGCACGGGTGAATGAGTTTGGTGCACAAGTGACCCTTTGAGTCTTCTGGTCAAGGGTAGGGGCCCAGGCAGAGACAGATGCATCCTGGAGGTGAATGCCTGGTTGCAAAGATGGTGTCGCCAGGAGGGCTTCAACTTCCTTAATCACAGGATGCTGTTCCAGGAAGAAGGACTGCTAAGCAAAAATGGGATCCATCTATCGATGAAGGGGAAGAGCATATCTGGATACAGACTGGCTAACCTAGTTAGGAAGGCTTTAAACTATGTTCAATGGGGACATGTACCCAAAGCCCACAAGTCAGTCAAAAACATGGAGACCTTGGAGTCAGAAATTGGGGGGAAGCATGGGCTGTAATAGCAAGGATAAAGGAGAGACAAGACAGAACTGGGGGAGAGGGAATCAAATCAGTATCTTAGTTGTATGTATACGAATACAAGTCGTATGGGGAATAAACAGGAAAAATTCAGAATGCTAGTAAATAAACACAGCTATGACATAGTTGGCATCACAGAGAATTAGTGGGATAATATGCATGACTGGAAAACAAGAGTGATGTCACTGTAGGGATTTACTACAGGCCACCTAACGAGGAAGAAGAGGTGGATGAGCCTTTTTTTAAACTACTAACAAAATCATCTGAAGCACAGGACTTGGTGGTAACGGGGGACTTCAACGGGTATATAATCCAACAAGTCCTTGGAATGTTTTGGAGACTTTTTTATTTCAGTAGGTGGAGAAAGCTACTGGCGGGGAGGCTGATCTAGATTTGACTTTAACAATTAAGTTAAGAATTTGAAAGTGGATGGCAACTTGAGTAAAAGTGATCATGAAATGACAGTTCATGATTCTAAGGAATGGTAGAAAGGATGCATAATAAAGACAGTGGATTTCAAGGTGGCAAACTTGAGCAAACTCAGGGAATTGGTAGATAAGATCCCATGGGAAGTACGTCTAAGAGGAAAAACAATTGAAAACACTTAGCAGTTTTCTGAAGAGACATTAAGGGTACAAAAACAAACTATTCTAATGTGTAGGAAAGACAGGAAGTACAACAAGAGACCACCCTGAGTTAACTAGGAGATCTTAAATGATCTAAAAATAAAAAAAGGAGTCCTACAAACAGTGGAAACTAGGTCAAATTACAAATGATGAACACAAACATATAATACAAAAAATTAGAAAGGCCAAAGCACAAGACAAAATAAAACTAGCTACAGCCATAAAAGGTATAAAAAAAATCTACAAATACATTAGAAGCAAGAAGAAGACCAAGGACAGGGTAGGACCATTACCTAATGAAGAAGAAAAAACAGAAGAAAATGTGGAAATAGCAAAGATGCTTAATGACTTCTTGTTTTTGTTTTCACCAAAATCAGAGATGACTGCATGCCAAAATAGTGAATGACAGTGAAAATGGGGTAGGCTCAGAACCTAATAATAAGTTAAAATTACTTGGACAAGTTAGATGTCATCAGGTCATTAGGAATTAATGAAATCCATCCTAGAATACTCAGGGAGCTGACTGAGGAGATCTTCGAGTCATTAACTATTATCTTTGCTAAGTCATGGAAGATGGTAGATACCAGAAGACTGGAAAAGGGCAAACATGGTGCCCAACTATTAAAAAGAGAAATAAGGAAAGTGCAGGAAATTACAGTTACCTTAACTTCTGTGCCAAGAAAGATAATGGAGCAAATACTTGAATAATTAATCATTAGAAAACATATGGAAGATAATAAGGTGATAAGTAATAGCATGGATTTGTAAAGAACAAATCACTTCAAAACAACCTGATAGCTTTCTTGAGAGGGTAACAAGGCTTGTGGATATGGGAGAAAGTGATAGATGTGGTATATCTAAACTTTAGCAAAGCATTTCACCCACTCTCACCTGACCTTCTCATTATAAACTAGGGAAATACAACCTAGATGGGACTACTTTAAGGTGAGTGCATATCTGGTTGGATAACCATTCCCAGAAAATAGTTATCAGTGGTTCACAGTCATGCTGAAAGGGCATAAGTGAGGTTCCACAGGGATCAGTTCTGGGTCTGGTTCTGTTCAATATCTTATCAATGATTTAGATAATGGCATAGAGAGTTCACTTATAAAATCTGTAGACAATACCAAGCTAGGAGAGGCAGTACGTACTTTGAAGGATAGGATTATATTTCAAAATTATCAAGACAAACTGGAGAAATGTTCTGAGGTTAACAGAATGAAATTCAGTAACGACAAATGCAAATTACTCCACTTAGGAAGGAACAATCACTTGTGTACATATAAAATGGGAAATTACTACCTATGAAGGAGTACTGCACAAAGGGATCTCGTGGTCATAATGGGCACTAAGTTAAATATGAAAGTCAACAGTGATATACAAGTGCAAAAAAGCAAACATAATTCTGAGATGTATTACCAGGAGCATTGTAAGCAAGATACAAGAATTAATTCTTCCACTCTACTCTATGCTAATTAGGCCTCAGCTAAACTATTGTGTGCAGTTCTGCATGCCACATTTCAGGAAAGATGTTGACAAATTGTCAAAAGTACAGAGAAGAGAAACAAAAATGTTTAAAAGTCTAGAAAACATAACCCATGAGGGAAGACCGAATCAACTGAGTTGTTTAGTCTGGAAAAGAAAGAGAGAGGAGACATCTTAACAGTTTTCAAGTATAGACAGCACCTCCCAAAACTGGAATTTTCTGGTCTGGCAACATCCGTGGTCTTGCAGGACCACGTATGTTCCTTGATCAGAGAACCTGAGTAGTCTAGTGGCAGGCGGGCAATCCAGGAGCAGTCAGGTTGAAGCAGTGGGATGGGGTAGGGCCTGGCAGCAGCCCCTGACAGCCTGCAGCACTGGGACTGGGTAAGGACAGCCCCTGGCAGTGCAGGATCAGGCTGGCGACAGCCCGTGACAGTGCGGCGCCAGAGCCCCAGGCAGCCCGAGGAAGTGGGGCCAAAGCTGGAGCTGGAGGCAGCCCCTAGACAACCCACGGAAGCAGGGCCAGAACCTGTGGGCTGCTGTGGGGCAGGACCCACGCTCTTGGCAGCCTGCGGTAGGAGGACTGGGTTTAGGGCTGAAGAAAGCCCCAGCAGCCCACAACAACATATGGAAGCAGGGCCAGAGACCACAGGCTGCAGTGGGGCTAGGACCAGAGCCCGAGCCTGAGACCGAGCCCCTGGTAGCCTGAACCAGAGCCAGAGCCAGCCCCCAGAAGCCCATGGCAGTGCTGGGCTGGAGCCTGACAAGCAGTCTGGAGGGGTGGTGGTAGCAGCAGCGGGGTCCACGACCCAGCAGGCAGCCCAGCAGAGGCTGGAGAGAGTCCCTCTGCCTCTCCACCCCCCACAGCTAGCAGAGTCAGCTGCTGGGGGCTGTAGCACAGAACCATCTCCATTCTGGCAAATTCCTGGTCCTTAGGGTGTCAGATAAGAGCTGTCCAATCTGTACCTGAAAGATTGTTACAGCAGAGAGACACCAACAGCAGAGACACACTCACCTCACTCACAGAGGTATGGGGGCTCCCCCAAAGTGAAGCGAGCTGGCATTTGCACTGGAGCCCCAGAGGGGGCACCAAGGCTCAGGACTTCCCCCAGAAGGAGGGCAAGTTGGCATTTGCACTCCAGCCCCAGTGGAAGAGAGGGGCTGAGGCTTGGAGACTTGATGTGGGTCTGGAGCACAAGCACTGTCTCGCTCTGCTGCGGGTGGAAGTCCCTGGACTGGATCAAGGCAAGCTGGGGGCTAGATTCCCCACCTCTGGTCTAGATGGTGCTTGGTCCTGCCATGAGTGCAGGGGACTGGACTTAATGACTTCTTGAGGTCCCTTCCAGTTCTATGAAAAGCATTTCCAAGGTAGCTTCAGAAAACAGAAAAAGGTAAGGTGTACAGTAAGCCCTGTAAAAGTGTTTGAGATGTTACCAGGGGCAAGTATGCTTAGCCTTCTGACAATTCAGTCACATCATCAGTTTTAATAGAATAGTACAAACCAGTCTTCTCTCTTCTTTCAGTCTAAACAGCCAAAATACACTCAAAATAATTATGGCTCACATGTTATCTAACCTCATTTCAATTTACTTTCTCCTTCTCCTTCCTCCTCCCCCCTCCAACCAGGTACTCAACTGTACCTATTTTTAGACACTTTTTTTCAACCTTTCATATTATTTTAAAAATGATTTCTGGTTGCCCTGGGCTTAGCTTTCTCCCCTATTTTGCACTCAGAACCACTTGCTGCAAAAAAATAAACTGAAACACATGACACTTGCTAATCTGAAAACAGCTAACATTGGAAATTCTGTAGCAACAGAAAATGCAACACATTTGTCAGTACAGGTTGAACCTCTCTAGTCTGGCACTCTCTGATCCAGCAACATCCATGGTCCTTCATGATTTTAGTTAGCCAGATGATCACTTATCATGAATGTGGCCAAGTTTCCCACAGTCCCATAAAGTTTGTTTACAACCAGTCCTGGCACACAGTGTTCTGTGCTGTTACTTAGCTCTAATTTACCCCTAAATGTCTTCTAAGAGCTCAGAAAGCAGTGGAAGTGTTGGTAATGCTGCTAGACAACATTGACCTCATATGATTCAGCAAATTCTCTGGTTCAGCACCAGTCGGGTCCCAAGGGTGCCAGACTATAGAGGTTCAATCTATAGCAGCAACACCATCTAGAATTTTGTAAAGTTATAGATATTTACAATTTACTATTTTTCTTCTTAACTACTCTCTGCCCTTTACCTTGCTTAAAATATAGTTTCCTTTTCCATGACTTAATTCTATATTGGCAGCCCACTAAATGCAAGTCTGTAGACATCCTGAGTTTTATTAATTATCAGATGAAGAGCCAATGACATGCCCTTTAAATCTTGGAAGCACTGTCAGTAGGGAACCATGTAACCAGGACAAATAACTTCATATAAAAACACTATAGGTGGGGAAGAAACTGAAGATGAAAATTAATTAATCCTGTCTTCACACTGATTACTAAATCAATCTTCTTACTTTTGTTGTATTATGAGAGTATTACTGTATCTAAACTAAGGTCCAGATCCTTCAAACCCTACAAAGCATAAAGCCAGATTCACAGCTGGTGTAAACCAGCAAAACCCTACCAGTGTTAACAGTGTTCTTCCAATTTACATCAGCTGAAGATCTGGTCTACATTCAGGTACTATGAATAGTTACTGAGGACTTATTAAGATGGTGTTATAATGTACTCTACAGAGATATGATGTCTAACACACACCACCATATTATACATTAATTGGTCTGAGAGGGGTAGCCTTGTTAGTCTGTAACTGAAAAACCTAAAAAACAATGAATGGTCCTGCAGCACCTTACAGACTAACAAAAAATGTAGATGGTATCATGAGCTTTTGTGGGCACAACCCACTTCTTCAGATGAATGGAGTTTCGGCCCACAGACCAGATCCAAGCTGCCAGTGTTCGCCTGATGGGCCTCTACACCGCCATATCTACCTGCACCTCTGCAGGTACAGGAGATCATAGCTCCCATAGGCCACAGATCACTGTTTCAAGCCAATGGGAACTGCAATTGCTCATACCTGCAGAGGTGCTGGTAAAAATAGTGGCAGCAGCCCACCGGGGCTAACCCTGGCGAACCACCGCCGCTTTATTGCCCACGCCTGACTTAATGGCTAATAGCACAGATTTTCAGGTTTACTAGAATAAGAGAACTGATAACTAATGGAAAAAATTAACTAAAGTCAGCTGAGATAGTAAATCCTAAGCAAGGAGATGCAAGTTTAAAATTTGAACAATTTTCATTATTTCTCTGCAACTGCTAAAAAGCTCCCAAAAAGAGGAAACTTAATGAATTGTGACCAAGCAGGAAAGCATTTCCTTTAGAAAATGAAGAAGTCATAGCAAATGTAGCTTCTTAACAGAACACACAGACTACATCCACCCACAGACTTAAAATTGCCTAGAAGAGCCTGAGTATTTTGTCTCTTAGTATAGAGCATATTTTGTTAAATAGCCATCAAAGAGCAGAGGGTTTTTTCTTCATAAAACAAAATATTATGGCATCATTAGTCTCAAGAGTTGGAAACATTCCCCTATATCTAATCTGCACTTATAAATTACATGGTACAGTAGATTATAAAGAAATGGTATGGAAAAGAACAGAAAATCTCTAATAAGCAGAATTGGAGAAGATTTGTGCTAGCCACATTTTTTTTTTTTTTTTTTTTTTTTTTGCCTAAATCAAATCTTTTTATTGGAGTAGCTATATATAAAGGACCATTATTGGCATTCCCTTTGTCCTCGATAGGCTGTGGCTCAGGCTCACATCATCTCACTCCAGGTAAGTGGATTTGCACTCCAATTCCAACATTCTTGTATACCAAAAATCACATTGGCTTCAAGGGGAGCTTTGAGCAGCCAGGATCAGCCACAAGAGACTAGACATTACGTTAGTAGACTGACATTGACTAGAATACAGCAGTTAGAAATGCTTATGAACTGCTAAGAAGGCTCAATTTAGCTTGAAACAGCATGGGCATTCTGTGTTTGTATCAATAGTGCAAGGCACCGAATTTTGGGATCCTCTGTGTGTTCATACATATGCATGCATATTAGAATCTAAATGCAATGCTGTCCAAGTAAATCAAACCTAACACCGGTGGTTTCAGAAGAGTAGCAAAATGAAATACCTCCATGGATTAATAAAGATGCATTCATTTATTTATTTCACAAAGAAGCATTGTTTAAAAAGATCTATCTAACATTTGTCACATCTGATTTGGTGCTGCAGCACAGAAGCACATTCTTTAATGGTATTTGGCAGGTGAGAGGATTAATACCCACAGAACCCAATGCTGCCGGACTTACATTGAAGAATGGCTTCAAGTGTTAAAAATGAAGGCTGTTTCATTCTATAAGAGCCAATACAAAGCAAAGATGCAGTGTCTACACTAATTATCATGAAAAGCCATCCTGCTACTGAGCATCCTTCAGTAACCATGGAAACCTAGCCTGGATATCACTCAGACAAATTAGATCGAAGAAGTTTCTAGTGGCTTCATCCCCATCCTGAAACTGAAGCAGTCATAAGAATATGGAAACATTTCTCAAGGACACTACATAACAAAACGATTGACAATGACTGCAGCATCTGCTCAGAGTAACCACTATAATAAATTTCAATTTTGATTTAATGTCTAGTGTCAAAAGCTATTAAGTACAAGATATCTGAACCCTGGTTATCACAAAACTGGTTAAGTCCTCTGATTAAAAGATCTTGCATGCATGAGCATGGCCCTTTCTACAGCATCAAAAATTCTAAAAAAAAATACTGTAACAAATCTGTGAATGTCTAAGGCTTCACAGGTGTCACTTTACTAAATTCCAACATGCTGCTTTAAGGGCTGGAATCTTAAACTCTTCCTTAACTCTAGCTTTTTGTATATAGGCATTACAATACAGTCTCTCAAATAATGTCATGCAAAATCATATTTTCATTTTTTAAAACATTACATCTTTGTAATTTTTACTCTCCACAGAATGCTTACATTAATTTCATCACCTGTAAGGGTCCACATCCTTAGAATGGCTACTTGTCAGCAACTTCCACTCACACTGGAGGTTGGAGGCACTTCTACTGATATGGACATACATTTTTTACAATCCATTCTCTTTCCACCAAAGTATGTATTTTAGCAATCTTCTCTATACCCGTGTATCATACATTTAGAAGGATAATATTACATTCTTTTGCAGACACATATTTCACTGGACAGTAATTTCTGCCAGTACTTTAAGTCATTCCCTGCTGAAATACATGTACAGTGGTGTATTAACGGTATTTAATTTTTATGACTCATTTGATTATTAGTGCAGTTACACATCTATATATTTCAGGGTTTGTATTAAATATTCAAAATGTACTAATAAAATGTAAATATTTATCCTATTAATGGACTTCAAAATATTAAATTGACTAAGAATGGTATATAGAATTTATTCTTGTATATTACCAACCTGAAAGTTATTGACTACCAAGCTACTAGCTCAGGGGTGGGCAAAAGGGCCTCTGCGGGCCGGATCCAGCCTGCCAAGTGAGAGGGAGAGCAGAATAGGCTTTGCGTGCTCCCCCGTTCCCAGGCCAATCATGGCCTGGGGCGGGGGAGCTGCATTAAGCTTCCTTCTCCCTGCCCCAGCCCTGCGAGGAGCCCACAGCACTTCAAAGTGCCAGGTGCTCCTCATAGGGCGGGAGAAGGCTTCCCATGATCCCCTGTCCCAAGGCCTTGATTGGCCAGGGGGCAGGGGAGCGTGCCAAACCTCTTCCAGGGCATGGGTGCCAAGTGGAAAGGGGGCGGGGCAAAGGGTCCCCCACTCCCAGACCAATCACGGTCTGGGGGTGGGGTAGCCCTGCCCCTTCCCAATTGGCCCCACCCCTCCTGGGGTGTCCCGGGGCTACTTCAAAAATTTTTGAAGTGGCCCCTGTGCAAAAATTATCACCCACCCCTGTACTAGCTGATAGGGGATATGTGGAACCCTCTTGAGGGAAACCTGACTGGCTGGTTGGCCAAATTACACAGTCCCCTAGCAGACTGCTCAATGAACTTCCAGTGGGCATGTCAGCTACCCCCAATGCCACCGAAAGAAGATGCCCCGAACAGTGTTCCCTCTAAGAATGAGTTTTGGCTGGTGCACCAATACTGAGGTCATGCGCACTTGTTTGGATGTGTGCCATCATGGCACCCAATTTATTAACACACACACACACACACACACACACACGTTCCTGGCCACCGGAGCAGAACCCCTCCTTCTCCCCCCCCAAACCATGCAGCATGTCCGGTTCCTGGCGTCCAGAGCAGACACACACACACACACCCACCCCAGGTGGCAGGTCCCGTTCCCGGCCCCAGCCACCAGAACAGGCCCCAACACCCCCGCCATGTGGCAGCCCTGGCCATCAGAGCAGGCCTCCCGCTTCCCCACCACATGGCTGGTCCTGGCCCCCCGCTGCAGCGGCTCCCTCACCATGCCATCTCAGTTGGCCCCACCTGCTGGAGCAGCCATCTGCCACACAAGTGCTGCTGCGTGGCTCTCCAGAAGAGGTGGGCGGGGAAAGAAATTTTTGTGTGTGGCTGTGCAGGTGTGCAACTTAGCGGGAACATTGGCCCTGACCCGAGAGGAACGTTGCAGACAAATACCATTTCCAAGTTATAAGCATTGTACAAATTTAAATTAAAACCAGACATATATTCTCCATAGAGAGCTGTATTTTCTATAAAGTCTTGTTCAAATTTTCCTAATCAAGCATCACCTGTCTGATAAATAAGGATTAACATTCCCATTTTACAGATGGTAAAACAGTAGTATTAAGTGGCTTACCCAGGATCACATTGAAATGAATATCAGAAGCTGAACCCTAGCCATGGGGCTCATAGGATAATAATATCTTGGATTTACATAGTACTTTTAATATGTAGAGTCAGAGCATTTAACAAGGGTGGGTACATAAGGAGTCCCACAGTTAGTAAAGTGCTTTGTGATCCTATTGGATGAAAGATGCTATTGCTGTGTCTATACCTGAAGTTGGGGATGTGACTCTCAGTTCACAGAGACATATTTGTACTCGCCTTCATCACGCCACGCCAAAATAGTAATGTAGCCACCATACCATGGGCCATGGCAAGCAATGACATAGTCTAGCTGCCCCAAGTATGTACCCCTGGTGTCCAGGTGGATTTGCACCCAGTGTTCCTATCTTGTGCTGCTGCTCACCACTGCCTCTGCTACTGTGGCAGCACTCCTATTTTTAGCTCTCTAGCTCAATGAAAGCTAGATCTCTGCGCAGGCTGAGAATCACACCCCCCAGTGCCAAGAGTGGAGATAGCCTATGTAAAAACAATAGTCTTAAAATGTACAGTATTAGTCTTAAAATTTTGCAATAAATCTGCTATTCAAATCTTAGCTTAATGAAACAAATCATTCTTCAAGTTTGTTTTCTCAGTCTAGAATCATACTATCTGGGAGCAGTACAAGCTACTCTTCCCAGCAAACAACTTTTACCGAAGGAAGGCATTTTTTTTTTTGCCATCTTGCTTCTGAAATCATGCCTCTAAAACCAAGTCCTATTTTGCCACCTCACCCACTGATGAATATAACTTTCTACCATGCTGAAGCAATTAAGATCTGTGCCACTTTTCCTAATGCAGCTGGGAGAAGCTGGTGGGAAAACTCAGCAACTAGAGCAATGCTTTCAATATGTAGCATGAATTGTCCATGGCTTAAATGTAAACAAAAAAAAATAGAGGACCCTTAATGAATAAAAAGAAAATGAGGCACTGTGTTTCCTATTCACATATGTGGGTTTTATTATTATTGTTTGTTTGGGTTATTTGTTTCTTCATTGAAAGATAATGGCCACCTTCAAGTTACCATCTAACAAAATGGTAATAAAGATAATCAAAAAGCTAGGTAGCCACATTATATTAATGGGTGGCTGCAGCTGTGATCAGGAAAACTACTCCTGACCTCACTACAGCTGCAAAGAGAACATTTTTATTGCATTTAAAGATGAGATTAAATGGGGTTAAGAATATATGCAGCAACTACCTAACTATGGTTTGAATAATCAAATTGGCAATAAATGTTTAAAGGTTGGATGAGTATTTAAATGGGCTGAAGGAAATTTAAATAAAACAGTGGACTTTTAAGCACCAGAGATGTCAAAAAGCAAATGCATGTTCTGTTATGTATTAATACTTAATTGTCTGCTGTTCTGAATGAATAATAGATTGCCATGCACTCTTAGTTCAGAGTGGGAACCTTTGCAGCACCTGTGATCCCAGATACACTGAAAGCTACTGCACATGATTCTGTATAGCTGAGCACAAATAACCAACTAGTTTGATTATATAATCAAAATCTAAACTAGGACTGGACTCTTAGCTGCACCAAAGTTCTGCTCTAAAGCTGAAACTGCTGGGCATAATTTCAACCCTGCGGCTTGTTCTACATTATATTGCCCTCTGGGGCCATTTCCTCAACTTGTAACAGATCTCTGAGCCACCAGATCAGCCAAGAAATTGCCAGCTGACAAACCCCCTTAAACCAACTTTATGCCACCTGGGATTTCTGCCACAAAAGGAGAAACCTTGATTGATGTCATAGGACTAGGGTTGCCAGGTGTCCGGTTTTGAACTGGACAGTCCAGTATTTGAGCTTTCTGTTCGGGAAACAAATTGAGAAAATATAAATGAGAAAATAGAAATGTCCGGTATTTTCTAAATAAGATGTAAAGCAGATTGTGATGTGATGTCAAGTGTGTCCGATATTTTTGTTGAAGCCATCTGGCAACCCTACATAGGACAGTTTTTCAGCCCCTCTGCTAATCCATGAGGATAGCACAAAGTGGTCAGAGCAGGGACAAGAACTGACGCTCAGTATTCAATGAGAAGAAAACCTTTATTTGCACCACATTCTACTTACTCGCTATCAAGATTATCTAGAGTTCAGTAGCATAAGATATGGGCAGGAAATAGCAAGTATGCAATACAGGGTAGTAAATGGGCCCCTTTTCTTTTAAGTGACTGAGGTGAGAATTTGGGATTTGTTGAACAAATGTGGAGGAAAAGGATGGGGTTGGGACTTACTACAGTAATTCCTCATTTAACACTATTGATATGTTTCAGAAAATGATCAAGTTAAGTGAAAACGTGTTATGCGGGGGGTCAATTTTCCCATTGAAAATAATGGAAAAGGTGGGGGTTGCGTGTCAAGCGGTGGTGTCTGTTGGGACCGGGACATAAGGTTGGGGGAGAAAGGGGACTGGTTTACAGCAGGGAGCGGAGGTGTTTGGCTCTGGGGAACGGAAGAGGAGGAGGGGGAGGGGGATTGGGTTGGGAGTATGTCCCTGTGACGGGTCTGCTGGGACCCGCACTGTGTCCAGCGAGGGGGGGGTCGCCGGGGAACGGTGCGGCAAGCAGCGAACCCTCTGCCACTTTGCAGGGAGGCGGGGAAAGCCCTGCGCAGCTGCCAGCGACGGGCCGGCTGGGGAAATCGTGTTATTCTGGGGACGGTCGTGTAATTCGAAAAATGTTCCCTAAAAAAAAAATCGTGCGATCGCGAAAAACGTGTTAAGCAGGCACATGTTAAATGAGGAATTACTGTATTAGGCTATTGTGTCATACTGAGCTATAAGAAATTTGAGACTTGACATGTCAGCTTTTAGCTGCTGTCCAAAATTCTCTGAATGTTGTTTTTATTGTTTGCATCATGGTAGCACCAAGAGGCCTCCAATCAGACTCAGGATCCCATTGTCCTAGATATTTTTCAAATATACACAGTACCTCCATGTCCCAAAGAGTCTGCAATCTAAACAGACGAGAGACAAGCAGAAATAGATGAAAAGTAATACCCACGCAAGAGATCAGTAAAATTTAACTGGGATATATATCAGTAAAAAAAAAATTAACTTAGAAATTCTATGTTATTCTAGGATTCCAAACTTCTTGTCTGTTCTTGCTCACCCTCTCAAATACCTTTCAAATTTGTGCAGTTCCATTAATTTTGCAGGCTTTATTTTTCTAATAAAAAGAAGATCAGAACCAGGCTAGGAAGAGCAACTTTAGTACACCGATTTAACAGGTATCCCAATGAAAATTTTCTTATTTGTGTGGAACATAATCAGATTATTATTTTTCAGGCATCAGACAACATTGCTTACTATTCACTCTATAATAGGGATGGGCAAAAGGCTGCCAGCGGGCCAGATGCAGCCCGCCAAGCCACTGGATCTGGCCCGCGGCTGCCTCGTTAGCACCCTTAAGCACAGTGCTGCAGCAGCCTCTTTAAATGTGGCTGCTCTATTCTGGGAGCCCGCAGGGAGGCTTTGTATTCTGCCCCACCCCACAGCAAAATCTCTCAGCTCCCATTGGCCAGTTTCCGACCAATAGCAGCTAAGATATGTTGCTGGTGGCAGAGTCAGCCAATGAGACCTCCTCCCTCCCCACTCCTTTACCCTGCCCTGAGCAGAGCCACCTGGAGCAGCTTGAGACTGCAGCCTTCAGGTTCCTGGAGAGCTGCTGACTGGAAGCTGCCTAGGTAAGCACCTCCCAACCAGAGCCTGCCTCTGGCAGCCTTGCTCTCTTCCCTGCCCCCTCCCCCACCTAAACTCTCTGTACCCCTTTCCCCAGGTTGCAACTTCCTCCCAGACCCTGCACCCTCTCCCACACCCTTCCCCCAGGCCAGAATCCTCTCTGGCACCCATACCCCCTCTCTGCCCTGCACCCCATTCCCCTGCCCCAAGTTATCACCCAAACCCTCTGCACCCCCTTCACCCAGGGCAGAACTCCCTCCCAGGCCGTGCACCTCCTCCTAGAGCCCCTCCCTCAGCCCAGAATCCTCTCCTGCACCCATACTCCCTCCTGGATTCTGCACCCCAAATGTCTGCCCCAGATCACAACCCCATCCTTCACCCAAATGCCCTCTCAGACTCCACACCTCCTGCACCACAGTCTCCTACCCCAAGCTCCCTTCTGCACCCAACCTCTGTCCCAGACTCCAAGTCCCCTTAATAGAAATGCAGCCCTTGAGCACTTGCCAAAATCTTGGAGTTTCCCCCCATTAAAAATGATTGCCCACCCCTGCTCTAGAAGTTATTACGGACATTTGCACTGTGAGTCAAATTCTGATTTATGTGATGCCTTTATTAGGGTTGAAAGGTGTCCAGTTTTCGCCCGCACTGTCCATTATTCGGGTCCCCTGTCCGATAAAAAAAATCGAAAATACCGGACATGTGAAATGTCCGGTATTTCCTGTTTCCCTCGGACGGAAGCCCAGCGGGGACAAATTTCCCCTGCCGCATCTGGGTGGGGCAGGGGAGTGAGCCCCCCCCCCCTTTTGTTTTCAACAGAATTTTTCCCAAGTGGGGTTTTTTTGGGGGGGGGTCGACATTTTTTGTTAAACCATCTGGCAACCCTAGCTCGTATAAATCTACAGTAAATCCATATAAAGTTAATGATTTAACAGAGGTTTAATGAAAAGATGGATTTGGCCCAGGGTCTTCACTATTCCACAAAGCCATACCATACACTAAATACAGAAGATTATTAGTATAATGTACATTGCAGTAGCACCTAGACACTCCAATTGTGGGCCAGAACACCAGTGTGCGCAGAACACAAACTACACTAACAATTAGGGCAGTCCAAGCACAGGATTAGGTCCGTTCTGCTGCTGGTGGAGATCTCTTTTGACCAACTCCAGAATAACAGGTATAGTTTTCTTCTATTAATTCTAATTTTTTCATCTTTATCCTTATGAATGAGATTTGATTTTAAAATGTTATTATCTCACTAGTGCCAATTATGGCAGCTACCTGCCATCTTATTTGAAAAGAACTTTACAAGCATTAAGATCACATAAGTTATTTCAGAAATGTTAAATGTTCCAACAGAGATGAGCTTGAATTTAATAATCTTGCCAATTAAATGAATAATAAAAAAACACACGGAATGTGTCATGCCTGCAAATGCTGTATCATGGAAATGTATGTTGCCATTTAACAAGAGCATATCACTAGGAAAGGAAGGAGTTGTACCTACATTATGGCAAATCAGCTTTGATTAATAATATTCCTTGCTGGGTTCATGCTGCTCTAATCCAGGCCTCCCACTCAATCTAAGTATAAGGGACTATGTCATCCAAAGTGATGGAGACAGGAAGAATAAAATTTGCTCTCAGAGCAGGGTCACTACATTTGACTGAAACCATTACTGACTCTGGTCACTGATTCTTCAGTACAGACTTCACAGTGAAGAGCCTTATAATTTAATAAAAATGTTCAACCGTTGACACCACTTCACAAGTTACAAGGCAACATTTTTAACCTCTGTCCTTTTGCATTACAGTAAAATTGCCTAGAAAAGCTGCAGAAGAATACACAAGATCCCTTGTTATGCCCCATAGCTTTAAGAGTTAGGACCAAGAAATGTTGAAATATGCAATAACCAATATAATATTGGATTATTCTTCAAAGGATAAGGATAAAAATTTTAAAAAAATGTGAAAAGGGACAGCTTAGCTTGGTGGAGTCATGCTTTGAGCCGAAACTGATATAAAGTCAGGAAAAGGCAAGCCTAGTATAAAGTCTAAGGAAATGCAGACACAGGAGGAATTCTGGTGGTTTTAAAAGGTTGGATAAATATTTTTTTCAGGAACCAATCTAGGGAGAAAAATCTACTCAATGGCCTAATGCAGGATGGTGTCTCAAAACTGGTAGGCGACAGCTGCCTGAATAATATTTGCTGAATGATTTAATATTTTTTAAATATACAACTAATTTTTTCCCTAAAATATTCATCCAGGAGATAGAGCTGGGCAAATAATTTGTGACTATCTGCTGTGTTTGTCATTATTCATCCTTTGGAGGGTCTAAGGGGCAAAAGAATAACAGCAAATGTTATTGAGAAAGTTATCTGTGGAAGTAGAAATTAATTAGACTTTGAAAGTGCTTCTGAGGTGAAAACATTGACAGGGAAGGAAGCCTAGCCAACTACAGATATTTGAAGGCAAGGATGAATAAATGGAGCAATGAGGTAAAATAGGGTTAATAACTAAGAAAACTTAACCAGAAGAGCAGTATAAATATGGAATGGTCTCCCAAGAAAGATAGTAGAAATCCCACCTCTTAAGTCATTTGAGACTGACTCAGCAAAGTTCTGGAAACTACATTGTAGGCAACAATCCTGGCAGGGAGATGGACTACAGTACCACATGGCGCAGAGCTGTTGCTATTGGCAAGTAGGAGAAGATTTGTATATAGCAGTAGCTGGTATTTTCTTAGACAAAAACAGGATGCTTTTTCACAGAAACACATAATAAATGCTAATAGATTTCAACTCACTCTGCAACACACCTCACTCTGCAGTACATGAGTTTTCATGTGTTGAAACAGTGCTTTTCAAACTGTGTCAAGCACTGGGTCTCATTGCTACAGGGTGATCAGGTGACCAGTGAGGATGGTACGGCAAGCTACTGTCCTGGCACCGCAGACTGCACTGCGCCCCAGAAGAGTCTGGCAACGGGTCTTAGACATGGTGGGAGACAGTGCACAGGGCTCCCTGCCCTGAGCACTAGCTCTGCACTCCCATTGGCTGGGAACCTACTGCTGGCTGCTTCTGGGGTGCAGCATGGTCTGAGGTGCCAGGACAGGCAGGAAGCTGACTGGACACAGCTGACCAGGTGCACCACTACTCGAGTCTCTCCTGCCCCAGCCCTGACACCTCCAAAGCCAAGGCCCTTTCCTACAGCCCAAAGCTCTCATCCTCGGCCCCACTCTTGAACCCACACTCTAGTCAAATTATGTTGGGTCGTGGGCATCAGCGATTTTCTTCAACTGGGTCATGCTGTGTTAAAGAACTTCAGGATGAGACAAACTGCACATGGATTTGAACTCCACAACTATACTTTTAGAGGCAGAGTTAAATTTCCTTTCAGAGAGTGTTTCTATGCCTATCCCCATTACACAAAATATGCAAGTCAGACCCTTCACACGCGATAGTTTTGACTATGGATGTTCCCTAAATTTCATTCTGCATTGATACAAAGCACAAAAGACATCACTAGGGAAACCTCTGGCTGTAGCAATGACTTAGAATATTATGTAGGGCTCATTTGCCCTGTGCTCCACAGTATCAATACAATGCAGCCATGGCACTTGGTACTAAACATGAGCACTCGCAGCAACGAGCCACAAGAACATCAAACTTCCTAGAGCAAAGGTAACCGACATGCCAGGAAAAAATTGCCTCACGATGTAAAGGATTTCAGTTCATAATGTACCCACAACTCATTTCCTTTCCTAATGCTGTGAAAAGCATAGGAAACCCCAGAAAGCAACCTTTCCCTCCACACATCTACCAAATGGCAATCTCTCAATGGCTATTAACAGAAACAAAACAACAGGCACAAAAGGTCTTGTAAGTTTTACTTGTAACTTGAAATTTCTGTTTCACCTACCATTGTGACATCAGAAAGGGTTTTACTTTACAACTGGCATCTTGCAGAGCAAGGGATGCCCAAGACTAAGAGAACCATTCTGCCATTACCTTTTAATGGAGGTCACTGGGCTCAGGTATGTATCTGGCTCCACAGTTGGAACTTAGTTAACAATCCTGTTGATGATGTACAGGCCAAATGAGAATCCATTTAAGTCTCACAGAGCATCTGTGCTTTCACTGGGCTAACCCAGCTCTGTAACTGAATTAAACTTATATACCTAGAGAGACCAGCAGATCTGTTCACTATTGTTAAACAGTCACAGTAGAGAAAGTAGCACTTAATCAGATTAGAAATAAAAATACACTTTTTCAGGGCCTCTGGTTTGCTGTAATTGGACAAATTCATCTTGTTGGTTAACTGATTCAAGATCTAATTCTTTATTTTTAACTATGATCTCAAGCCTGATCCTGCAAACCCATTTCATTGGGTTCATATGCATATTAGTAAGAGTAGCTAAACAGAGTGCTCAGACCTGGTACCCTCATTATTCATCTCAGTGTTAATATCAATAATTGTGTTTAAATTAGCCAAAGTGAAATGATACCATCATTAAAACACTTACACATTGAATATAAGCAGCAATTTAGAAGGCCGGAATCCAAGTGCAATTTATTGCCAGGATTGCAAAACTGCTTTGGGATTCATTCTCTATGCATGAGAACCTCATTTATTATGAAGCAAAATGTTAATTTTAAAAAGCCCAAAGAGTCTTTTGATTTATAAACCTCACAGTATTAGCATTACTTAATGAGGTTTCTGAGATAACAAAACAATTTTTCCCACTTTCCTCTTACACGTGTGGAATAGTTCCACAGTTGTTTTGCACCTTGGGTTTTTGATCTTTCAAATACCTTGCATCCAGTGTGGGGCCGAGTCTTCATTAAGGGAGTTGTGGTGCACAGCTCAATGGCTTCTGGCTCATGGAAGATCACTGTAGGAAGAGGCTCTTTCCGAAGAGTTAGGACATTCAACTTGGTCTTCAACATGGTCTGAAAATGCTAAAATACAAACAAAAAAGCAATTCACTTGAATTCAGACAAAGAAGGACTGAAAATTAATATTTTTATTCACTTGAGTGTCTTTAACTGTCCATTCAGGGCACTGAAATCCTTATTTGCAATAGGAGGATTTTTAAACATTAAAAATATATTGATATTAGAAACAAGTAAACACATGCAATTAAATAGAGTGGCCCCATAGCTTTTAGAACAGAGGCCAAAAATTCCTAATTTGAATGACTAACTTAGCTTCAAATATCCATATCTGTGCACCTAAATGAAAGTGACCTGATTTTCAGGGATGCTGGGTATGATGTCACACCCCATATTCTTAATATAATAGTGATATGAATATATGTTTTATGCAAGATAGGTCATGGGAGGTATCATTGGAAAGGTTATGATTTACTGAATGTGTTTATACAATTTGTATGCATGGATCATTTCTGTATCTGAAATTAGGAATAATGACTCTGTAACAATTACACCTTTGTATGTACTTGGGGGAACACCCGCCAGACAGAAGAAGCTGCCTCCTGGAATGCTGCTTTGATACTGCGAGGTCATGTCACCTAGTATGAAATACCACTTTGGATATTGCTGGTACTTTTCCACTGAAAGAGCAGGATAACCAAACAAGAAAAGCAAAGATTCCTGCCTTATGTAAATCCCATTTAAGGCTGGGAAGTAAAACAATCAAGGTCCGTTCTTCTCTTTCCTGGAAGCCCCGACCAAGATGACTGCTGTAAACACCTAAGAATGAGTTGGGGAAGAAAGGGACTGGACCCAGGCAGGAAAGGTGGCTGGCCTGCAAACAAGATACTTAAAACAATATTTATGTTGAGAAAATTACCACTTGTATCCAGTCTTTTAGGTCATTATGCTTAGTTTGCATGTTCGTTTTATTTGCTCAGTAATCTTCTTTGTTCTGTTCGCTATCCCTTGTAATCACTTAACATTTTCCATTTATAGATAATACATTTGTTCTTTGTTTATTCCAAAACCCAATTTATGCAATTCATATGGAGGGAACAGAAGGGTGAAGCCGTGCATATCTCCCTCTATATTGAGGGTGGGGGCAATTTTTCTAGCCTGTGCTATACAGCTCTCTCTATACAGAGCAAGATAATACTATTTTGAATTTACACTCCAAAGGAGGTGTGCACATGAGTGCCAGGTAAATCCGTGAGCTGAATCTGACCACACAAAGCTGATTTCAGACTGTGTGCAGCTGGGTGCGGCCTTATTTCCTTGTGTGCCAGAGAAGGTTTCACGGCAATGTTCACTCTAATATTTCCATCCACAAGCAGAACAAATTTTGTTATGTGTACCAAGGCAAATGCAGATGTGCACCACCAGTAGAAACACATGCTACAGGCTCTGGGCGGCTGAGGGTGCTTTGCTAATCAGCTGAGCAGCACCTGAATCTCTCCAGGGTGGCCACTCAAGTGCTCAGCTTATAGGGAACACTGCTTCAGGGCCTAGCATAGCAAGAACAGGGCAAGGAAGCTCAGGCTGATGGGAGTGGTATCCCAATATAAGCGACACCCCAGGTGGAAGGCCAACTCCTCACATTGGGCACCCACAGATACCACTCAAATCAATCAAGATCATAGGCTGAATCTGTTTACAGACTGCCCTTCCTAGCAAAGCCACACCATGTCCAGCAAGCCTCTGCTTAAGATAAAACAGGAAAATGAGAACATTCAAAAAAAGAAAGGATCAGACAAATGCCTTACCTCTGTGGCCCTATAATTCAACTATCAACATTTCAAAGGAATTTTTTAGTATTTATTTTTATTTTCCATCTCATTTGTGGCTCAATTCTCACTGGCAACACTCCCATTGTCAGGCCCTCTCCATTTGTCTTTGATTCCCTGGCTCGTAAATTTTGGACCCCCTTCTGTTGTTGGCTTTGAACACAATATAGTGTACACTGAGGTAAATGGTAGTATTGGTCCACAAGAAGAGGTGGTACCACAGTAAAACATTTTAAATTTTTTTAAATAAAGAAAGTCTGTTCTCAAGAGATTTCCAAACCAGTTTTGCAGAGTCAGCTTTGAACTGATCCTGAACTCAGAAATTAATAGTGTTTGCGCCTCACTATTTACTCTCAAAGAACACACAGTTATTAACATACAGAACGTATTTCTAAAAGCAGGCCCATGAATTACACACCTTTACTGACCTTACCATATTTCTCTTTTTTTAAACAAACTAAACTTTAAAAATCACCAATTTAGCAAAGAAGATTTATTAATTTGGTGTAACCACCACTGAGTGGATTTGAACCTGGTACCTCTGGAGCTTAGTGTAGGAGCCTCTACAGCTTGAAAGCCAGCTGCCTCTCAGCCTAGGCTGTACAGCTCCCTTGTTCTTATCTCTCACTGTAAGTGGTTTCAGTGCCACTACATGGCATTTTCTATCACTGGATTTCAGCATGCTTTGCAAACCTCATTTAGCTTAGCCTTCCTAGGAAGAATATAGGTCTTATTGTCCCTGTTTTACAAAATAGGAAGCCAAGTGATCTACCCAAAGTCACACAGAAAATCTGAGTCAGATCTGGGACTAGAATCCATGACTTCTGATTTTCAGTTCTGTGCTTTAAACTCAAGATCCTATTCACTATTTTACTTAATCATATTTGTTCTCTACATTGCCATGTCTTGTCTATATGAAGAATTTATATGGACCCTTGACAATGATGGTTTTCCAATCAAAATGAATGGTAAGTCCTTTGCAATAACCTTCATAATTTACATAAATATACCATCGGGGAGCAAACTGAAGGACTTTAAAACAATACACTACTCTGAAACACTTTAATCCTTAGTTCCTCAATGTTTAGTATTAATGACTGTTATGATGAATATTGAATCCACAGCATCCTAAACACTTTCAAAAGTATACTGAAAAGGCAGAAACACTGATGGTCTGTGGAAATAATACTTGATTTCCTGCTCTACCTATGAAGTTATGGCCTGTCGTCATACTATAGGGTATCTGTAAATGTTTCCATGCTGTTTATACAGCCATTTGGGTTTCCACTCTGATAAGAGATCGATGCATATTTTTAATTTGGCTTCCTCTCATAATATACACTACCTTATTCACTCTCCTAAGCATAGCAGTACATCTAAGGAAAAGAGCATTCTGTTTAAGATTATTGTGCATTAAAGAATATACTGTGACATATATGTATAGAGAAGAGTAATCTTTGTGAATAGCTATTAACTCATTGGGAACATTCTTTTACATACCCTTATTTATTTACCCTTTTATTTCCTTTCCCATTCTGAATAAGAAGTTTATTGATTTGAATTTCATAGGGTCATTCCGTAAGTTTTTAGTAAAGGCTTAGAAATACCTCATTTCCCTTGATTATCACAACATATTATCAAACTTTGAGATACTCAATTTGGAAAGAGGAATGTAAGATCAGTTACGGAACACAACTTGCTATTTCCAGCTAAGGAATTGCTACGTCTACTAACCTGCACCACTGTCTCCCTTAAATTCTCACCGCAGTCTTTCCCTTGATAATAGTATCTCATAGGTTTTACTAATACCCCCTCTATGATACAACCTCAGAAACAACATGACCATTCTATCAAGCACACAAAAACTCCAGCCCGGAGGAGCTCTGCACTTTCATGTCTGTGGCTGGCTGGGTGGGGCAAGATGGGTGAAAGAATTTCCACCAGTAGTATCTTACTGGCAGACTGATTCTAGCTGCAAACAGAATTCATGGCAGGAAACATTTCAAACTAAAAACAAAATATTAACTCAGTGCCTTGTCACTGCATCACTGTAGGCCAAAACTTCTGTTTCCACAGATAAGTACATTGGGGAGAAAACAGAAGATGCAGGGAGAAATTCTTAAATGAGATAAAAAGAGAATCATTCCCACAGCCCTGTTTTATTTAATTAAGTATTATTTCACTGGTACATTTAGATATAGCAAAACCACTCTAAACAGGAACATTTCCCACTTTCCCAGTGGATAAACTCCTCTAGACTTCAGTGAATATGAGATCAGACCCCAAATATGGGTCACCTTGCCTCTCATCTTCACTGGGGTTACTTACAGGGTAAAAAATAAAAATATATTTTAAAAAAGCACAGTTTGACCAAAAGTGAGAAAAAGCTGTGTTAATCCAAGCTATGATCTGTCTTTGGGTGTTCTCAGAGCACATCTAAACTCACACAAAAGAACCAGGGAGGTGCAAGAGGTGGCCTTTAGCGTGGTGATTAAGGCATTTCTCTGTGATGTAGGACCCCCAGGTCCAATTTCCCACCCTTGCCTGATGCACCACAGGCCTTTCCCATCCCCAGGTGAGTGCCCTGAGCAATGGGATATCATGACTGGGTCTCTACTCTTGAAACTGTTCCACTATCTTTAAATAATTAAGTATGCACTGGACAAACAGATTGAGAGAAGGCCTCTATAAGCCAGTGGCTAGGGCACTTACCTGAGAAGTGGGCAGCTCAGATTCAAATCCCTACTCCACATCAGGCAAAGGGGGTTGAAATTGTACCCAGGTCTCCCACATCCCACATGAGTACACTGAGCTAAACATCATGAGGGAAGCTGCATCCTTCTCCCTCCTACCCTTCCCTCCCCCCGGCAATTCTTCCAAAAACAGCGTCAGTACTTAACCCAAGCTGAGAATTGCAAGGAGTGATAGGCCCCAACATCTTGCCCAGACTTGGGCACCCGACATCCGGAGGGGGCAGTGCTTCGGTCACAGCCTTCCTAGTGAGTAACTTAGGGGTCTCAGTGTGCTGGCTTGTATGGATATTACTCTTTGGTACCTGACTCTCCCCATTCATGGACTTGGGAATTATGAACTCCATTGAGTGTCAAGGCACCCTGGAGTTAGTAATTGCAAAACTGAAGGCCCTTTGTACATCTGAGCCTTAGTTCCTGTTCCAAACTGATATCTTCAGTTGAAACAGCTGACAAATGCTGCATTTTAATGGTGACGAGTGCACTTTTTTCTTAAACTGAGACATTAGCTTTCCAATGTTGTGAATCTGCAGCCTTTAAAGAGCATTAAACTCAGTTCTTAAGAAGCATGATTTATACCAATTTAACACACAACAGTTCAGGGCACACTATTATCATTTGTGTTTTATGTGTCAGAACTCCTCCTTTCCTGAAGCTCATTCTTATATTAAAAATGCTCAAGGAAGCAAAACCGTACATAAATTTATAATCCATCCGTTTAGACAGTGCTGTTGATTTAGGCTCTCCTTTTACAAGAAACACAAAGAGCCAATAAGTACTATAACACAGAGTTTCTCGGCATGGTTCAATTTCCTGGAGCAGGTAAACTAGCCTAATTAATTCCCAAAGAATGATACAGACAGGATTAGTATATTAATTATAATTGTATTTTCCTGTTTCCAGGATCAGAAAACTTTTCAGTTTAAAATCTGCACAAACTTTTACAGTTCTAATAATCATCCTAGAAAACTATCTTCACACAAAACCATGGTGTTGGTCCTTCAAACCCTTCTTGAAACCACTGAGGTTCTCACAATTAGGGATCCCATTTGATTGGTTAACTGGTTAAACATAGTGTTTAACTGATTAAAGGGGAAGTGGCTGAGGCGGCCACTCCAGCCCAGATACGAACGGGCTGCTCCAGCCAGCTGGAGTGCACCTGCCTGCAGCAGGATCTGTGGAGTTGGAGCAGCCCCTTGGGGAACTGCTCCAGCCACCACCAGTTAACTGGAACAGGTAAGCCTTAGGGATGTGATATTAACACTGGCGGGCCTGCGCTCATCGGTTAACCTGCACAGTTACATGCAGGGTCCCCGCTGGGCTGCTGCCTGTACCAGAGGCCATGTGGAAGATGTTTGTGTGTAACAACACAGAGAAGAACAAAGCTAGTATTATCAGCAGGAGACAATGTGACAAATGACAGAGAAGGGGTGGAATGGAGAATATTTTGGGAGAAAGAAAAAGAATTTGATTTTGGCCACTCAGTAAACTTTGTGAGACATCCAGCAGGAGATGTCAGAGGAACAAAAAAAAAATGCAGGACTGGATGGAAGGAAAAATGTCATGGAAAAGTGAGTCATCGACATAGAGAAGATGGCAGGTACCATGTGAGTAGATGAGATCACCAAAAATATAAAATCAGAGGATGCTGGCAACAGTGAAATACAGAAGGAATCTCACAAAGTGAGAGGGGGAAGAAGGGAGCCACAGACAGGAGACAAGACTGTTGCTGAAGAGGCAGAAGGGGATTGATCACATCTGGGCTTCTTTAAGATGAGGAGACTAGGGTACATATGAATTTTAAAGGAACTGGAATGAAAGGAAAGAGAAACCAATTCAACTTCAAAAAACATTTTCAGTGGGAGCTTCTGTTCCCTCCTTGCTTGTGAGCACTAAAGTACATTTCCTCTCATCATCAATGCCAATCAGTAGGCAGACATCTTGCTCTTTGTTGTGGCATGTAATATGCTGCTTTCAATAACTCTAATCATCAGGGTTTTATAAATACAAGTGGTAAACTCTGCCAGTGGCCACTGTTACCGTCCCCTGTTATGATGCTCTCTTTGCATTATTTTCTTAAAAGTTCAAAGAAATTGTGTTTCTTGACAGCTTAATTCATGTGAAACATTTTGTTCTCATACACTGTGTACTTGTTTGCTCTGGCTTGGATTACTTGGTTCTATTACCAAGTTATGTGACTCCAATCAGCAGGATTGCTGCTCAAACAAAAACACAAGACCAGATGCAAACACCCTCTCAACTCTGGGGAAGTATGGATGCAGATGAGAAGTGTGTGACTGATCTTATCTTTACAACAGGCTAAAAAAAATCTCAACTGTGAATTTGCTCAGATGCCAATTTGCAGCTTGGACCAAAGAGCTAGGTAATTAGAGTCCCATTATCAAGATGATCATCTGGGTGAGAGAGAATCAATATTTGGCTGTTATTCTTGTGTTCCCATGCAAAATAAAATGTCAGCATTAAGCATGCAAATTAAATTACATTATTATTTAATTACTAAATATTAATTTAAGTTCTTTTATTGTTGGCTATTTTGTATATCTTGACACTGGCTGCTGAATATTCCTGGTGTTATGTCCACAGTAAATAATTTTTAAATAAATAATATAAAGATTGTGAATGCTGTTAGAAACAAAGTGCAACTACTTTATTTTAATAATTTTTACAATAGCTGCCTGCCCTTCGTGGCTTCATAGGATTACATCAGATATGAATAGTTTTCACACCTGTTTGGACTCCACTAATCCTAGCATGGTATTTGTATGTTACAGCATCTTCTTATTTATCGTTCTTTCCCGCTCTAATAATATTTGAACTAACTCCAGCAGTGAGCAAACAAAAATGCTACATGCTTTTGCTCAAAAGCACATCAAAAAGAAAACTGCATACATGTCATTTAACACAGGTGTTATCCTCAACACCAGCTTTTGTCCTCAAGCAACATTATGTGTGCCTGTATGCAAATCAGCATTCTTAAATTGGATAAAATTCTGAAAGGACCAAGTGGAAGCTTGAGTGTTTATGGTCAAATGTAAACCAGAAACAGAGATGACAGAACAGGAAGAGTAAAGAAAGGAAGTAAAGAAAATTAAGAAATAAAAGATGTTAAGAAGGAGAAAGAACAAAACAGAACACACAGAGACACAGATATGTCATGTCTATTCATTTTTATTTTGAGCTGACCTCTCAGATGCCCTCCAACAATTTCTTTTCCTAACTTGAGTTTCCAGTAGGAATGTTATGGGATACAGAAGACCCAATATTAAAACAATGGAATCATGCAGCATGAACAAGGCTATTTCTTTTTCAATTTACTGTTGGAGCCATTCCAATATTTTCCGTGTCAGAGAATGCCTTAAAAAGGTCTTTGACTACTCTCTGTGACAGGCAGAGTGAATCTATCTAGTACAATATGTACCAGAAATACAGGCATTCACTAACCTAACCTTTTCAAAAAGCATTTTAGTCATATTCCTGCTCTTCTTTCTTTCTCTGCAATAAATCAATAACTCGTTAAGCGGTTATATAGTGGAGTGCTCCCTCACCGCCTCTGTGAAGCTTTCTTGTGAGCCAAAGATTTGGATTGGGTTGGTTAGGTGTCTGTTCCAGATAGGAAATTTATACTGACCTTTAAGAAAGTGAAGTGCATATTATAAATTAAGAGCTAATTTTGAGCTTATCAATATGAAGGACACCGAAGATCTGAGTCTCTCTCAAACAAATCTCACATGAGCTTTTAAATGCAATGAGCCAAATGAAAGCCTACTGAATTCCTAGAGTCACCGCTTCATAATTGGGACTGTCCATCTAACATGATGCTAAACCATTTGTTTATATAGAACAGTTACTCATTTAATTGACCTTTGCTACTAGTTGGCAGCACTCCCTTTCATTGGTCTGAGTTTTTAAATCTGATGTTCTCAAGGGTTCCATGTTTTCAAAGGTTCCATTCGGTTGTTAGAAAGAAGCCACCATGGTTCACCAGGAGAGTAGGCAGCATTATGAAACCGGTGAAGGCCAGGCTGGTCACAAACGGCTGAGATCCAAGCTACAGTGAAAGCAGCACAGAAGACCACTGGAACTCAGTTTAGGCTGAAAGGCTGACTCAGGAACAATCTGTTTCCATTGCATTGAAGTGGGGTACAAAAGAAGGTACTTGCCCAAGAAAAACTAACTCAGGAAGGCAGTACTGGTACTATCATAGGCCCAGGACCCTTCATAACTGGCAAACCTGGACTAGAGAAGGAAGGACTGAGGCCCTATCACAGAAACTGAAGAGCAATCATGGGGCTTACACAGCCCTTTTGACAAAGCCTCCAGTTTCTGTCACGAGGGAAATGAACACAGAGAATGTACCTCACGTCACAGGAACTGAGACAGGACCAGTGTCCTGCGATGATTTCGGTGGAGAAGAGCCAAATGAGAAAATCTGAGGGACAGCAGGGCTCGCTGCCAGGTGGTGTGAGAGACAGAAGGAAACCTGTTTCATGGGGCCTGGGAGATCAGAGAATGACTGATAGACACTTGGTTAGGCACTGGGCAACCCTACAACCTGCACAACCCACAGAACCAGATGAATTCTCTCAGTTATCAGCATGAAGGCTTGTGAGACCCAGGTTCAGGGAACAGAACAGAGATGGTCATAAGCAGTGAAAGAGATGGCCGAACAACTCATACAGACCAAGCAAGAGACAGCCAACCTTGAGACGGTGAAGCTGGCACTGGTGTCTGAATGTAAAGAGTTGGCCACAGAAAGCAATATGTGCCCACTAGTACGTAAGACACTCAACACACAACAGGCAGGAACCCTGTAAAGGGGGTGAGCCTAAAAGGAAGAAATCTCCAACCTAAAAGACAGACAAAAGGAAGTGGTGCATCTCCTAGTTTGGAGATGAAATGCTCCACCTACTATAGAGACACATATGGAGGTATAGGAGCAGGAGAGAGAAAGACCTCCTTTGGCTGAGCAGAATGCTGAAAGAAAGCCAGTAACAGGAGCTGGATCCAGAAAAAGCACAGCAGACCTCAGATGATCAGCTTCCCACACTGAGAGGAGCTAGAGACTAAGACCAGAAAAGGTGAGGGAGGGCAGGCAGGAGCCAGTACACGTGGGAAGCTGGCTTTCCATCAGAGACAGAAGTGCGGGGAGCGAGGGGAGTACAGGCTGGAGTCAATACACATGGGGAGCCAGCTTTCCCCACATCCTGGCTCTGCAGAGCCTCCTGTCCCCACCCCCTTGCTTCCTCCCACAAAGGCAGAGGAGGGAGGAGCTGGCAGGAGCCAGTGCTCAGGGGAGCCAGCTTAAAAGCCATCTCCCCACATGTATTGGTTCCTACATGCACCCTCTCCTCTCCCCCACACACTGCTGCCTCCATCAGAGGCAGCAGCACAGGAATGAGAGGCAGAGGAGGCTGCCACGGACAGAGGCTGCTCTCTGAATGCCAGGACAGCCTCTGTCCATAGGGAGCTCGGCCCTATGTGGACAGGGGCTGCTGCTGCTCTACTGCCTCAGTATTAGAGGCAGCAGCACAACATGGCAGGGTGCTCCCTAGGAATGGGGCCAGGAGCACACTAGCTGCCAGCCCTGTCCCCAGGGAATAGCGAATAGTCATAAAACCACTAAAATTTGACACAGTTACACCATTATTCAGTTACACAGTATGTGACCTCCCGAATAGCCCATGCACAACAGAGGCTGCAGAAGGAGACAGGGGGAACAACAATGTTTTCTGTTGCAAAAGAAGCTGACTAAGCTCCAGAACCTGCTCAGGGTTCAGCCTGGATCAAAGTACAACATGGCAAAGAAGAAAGAGTTGGAGCTGTGTGGACCAAGGCCACTATAGAAGGAATATGACGTGGATGAGGATGTATACTTGCCTGCTGAAGCAGATAACAGCTCACCAGTGGCTCTAAAATCCCAGAATCTTGATGTGGCAGCAAGGCAAGATCACAACAGGACCTCTGCTAAAAAGAAGACCTCTTCCCAGAGGAAAAAAGGAAGATAAGAATGATCCTAAACAGCTGAATGTCATTCGCACAATTTGTGTATGGAAAGAACAAAAGTGTGTGTTGCTAGGCCAAGTATTGAAAACAGTGGGCAAACAATACAGTTCCTTCAGAAACTGTGGAAGGGATCTGAATGTGGGCAGAGATTCTTAACTCTGTAGGATGTACATGGAGATGTGTCCAGAAGGATTCCTCTCCAGATCAGGAGGCCACAGTAAAAGACATTATTTCTGAAGAAATCCCAACTCTACTGACCAGCCTAGAGATGGTAAAAGACTTTGATGATCCGAACACCCTAAATATGGTAAATTATAACATGCCACTGACTATGCAGAGTTATAGGCACTGTATGGGCTATATACCAGAAGGGGGAGCCCAGGCTGTGGTATCTTCATGTTTCTTAGAGGAAGATACTAGCATTGCCAAAGATCTAGTGGATTTCCTAATATCAGCAAAATAAGAAGTTCCCCCTTGGCTAAAGAACATGGCTAAAGAGTAACGTTGGTCGAACCCACCCTTCAGATATCTTGGCTCCAAATGGAGGAGCTCCCAGGGAGCCCAAACAATGAAAGCTCTCCAGACAGAGGTCTGAGAGGAACCCTGACCAACTGGGACAAAGGAAAATATCTCCAGGCAGAGAGGCCTAGGAGAGAAAGCCTGAGAAAAAGGGCAAAGAGTACTATGAATACCTCTCCAGATAAAAAGGCCTGGAAGAGAAGTATCCTGGCAAACTAATAAAGGTGGGTCACAGAGCTACTTAAGGATGAAGCCCTGAGACACTGCTGTATTCCGGAGAGGAACAAACGGAGACAGACAGTACAGATGGCACTGAGGAAGAGACGACTCCTCCCCAGAAGGGGTTGCTTTATTTCACTGTGTGCATCTCAGCCAAAGGGCTGAATCACTGAAGAAACACCACAGAGACAGAGTGCCGGTACACGGTTTCAGCCAGGGGGTGCTCGCGAGAGATGAGTGCACCCCATTACACCATCATAGTTGGAAAGCCAACTATAACAGCAGCGTTCTAGTTGCACAAGATGATGATGTTAAGTGGTTATACACACAAGTAAAAGGTCAGCGTAGTTTCATTGTTCAAGGGAATAAAAACACAAAAACAGAAACAGCAAAAATGGTGAAAAATTAACTGAATTTATTTCAATGTTTTGGTTTAATAACCTATAAATGATTAGTAACAAATGTCAGGAAACATTTTAAAATAATGATTTTCTATATGGACACTGGCCTCTGAATGGCATCTCTTCTATAGGATTAACAGAGACAGGGCTTCACCAACACACTGCATAAGACTCTGACTATAATCTCTCTTACCTGTAGTGCCTGTAGATAAATAGCTTTGATACTTGCCCTTTGGACATGGATATTTTTCTCTTTCATTTTACCACCTTTTTAGTATCACTAATACCCTCGATGTGACAGAGAAACTGATATGAGATTTCCACTTAAGTTTAGATTAGGAATGTTAGCGCATAGCTATTTACATGATTAACCAATAAACTTGGGCTTATATCAGTTAATTCTAAAACTACACACATTCTCCCCCTCCCTCCCCCGCCTCCTTACTGCCTCTGTATCACATAGGAAGCTGTATCAGAGGCGGCAATGGGGGGGATGTGGGAGCTGGTGCCCTTGAGGAGTCAGCTTTTAAACTGGCTCCCCGCGTGTGCTGACTCCTGTGGAGCTGTCTGCTCCCCTTCCCCCACTGCCTCCCACAGAGGCAGCAGCACAGGGGGACAGACAGGAGCTGGTGCTTGGGGGGGTGCGAAATGTCTTTTAAGCCATAGAACCACCTCCCCCCCCCACACACACACACTGCTGCCTCTGATAGAGAGGCAGCAGTGTGGAGGGTAAGGGGGACAGGCGGGAGCTGGTATACGCAGAAGGATGGCTTTCAAACCAGCTCTCTGTGCGTGATGGCTCCTGCGGAACCACCTGCCCCCCCCCTTACTGCCTCCCACAGAGGCAGCAGCAGAGGTGGGGAGGTGGGAGCTGTCTGCCCCCTGTGCTGCTGCCTCAGAGAGGCAGCAACACGGAGGGGGGAGGGGCAGGTGGTACATGCAGGAAGCCAGCTTTCAAGCCAACTGCCTGTGCATACTGACTCTGCAGAGCCACCTCCCTCCCCCATGTCCTGCTGCCTCTGATACAGAGGCAGCAGGGCAGGACAGCGGGGAGGCGTGAGCTGGTGTCTGTCCCCCCGTCTGTAAATGTGTAACCATTAAAAAATTCAGCAGTTACACATTTACAAAAATAAACATTTGTTAACATCTCTAGTTTAGAAAGGGAACACTTAAAGCATGTAATGCACCATTAATCCACACCAAATATTTGGTGAATCTCAATAACACACTATGGACATAGAGAGAGAGAGAGTGTATAAAATAAATCACCATTAACATCATCTTCCTCCATACGCTCAGTGATATTTTTATCTGCAACTATTTTTATAGGAGGGTGAACGGCAGTAGAACATAGAACTTTTGGCTGTTTATTCACTCATTCATTATCAGAAATAAGTTGCTCAGACATAGTGTTATCCTTCATATAAATCACAATCTCAGAAGTAACCATTCATTTATACAGAAACGAGATGTATTACAAAGGTCAATTTCAAGAAATGACATTCTTTGTCAAAAGGCAGAGAGCTTCCTTACAAAGCTCCTACTGCAACAGTATAATAATATGACAATTCCATAAGAGGTTTCCTGAACACACTGCTGAAATTCCTGATTTTCTGGAATAATGTGCACACTGCACAGTGATTCGCATTGTCATGCTTCCGAATTAGGAATGTGCACGGGTAACGATTAGCAGTTACCCGGGAACAGCCCTCCATCTGTGGCCTGATGCAGACGGAGGGCTGATCCAACCTACATGGGCTGGGTGTTGGCAGCCTCATAAACGGAAGGAGGGAAACAAAAGCAGCAGCAGGGAGGGGTGGGCTGCCAGATCCCAGCCTGCAGGGCCCGCAAGCCTGTGTGGGCTGGGAGCCAGCAGCCCTCTTCCCTGCTAATGCTGTTTCTGTGGCCTTCTAGCCCATGCAGGCTGGGAGCTGGTAACCCCACAGGGCTGGAACAGCTGGTCTGGAACTGCCCCTGCCCATAGCATGGGGGCCAACTCCAACCCATCCAGGGCAGGCAAGGGGGCAGCTCCAACTCAGCAGGCTGGAACAATATTTAACCAGTTAACTAATGAAACAGGATTTTACATCTCTATTCTGAATATAGCAAACAGATAATCCTGTACCTACAGCTTGTCAAGTATCTTTAATAAGATTTAAACATGAAACTTATTATTTTAAATAATTTTTGAAAGGTGTCTTGCAGCTGTCATTATTGTATTTTGCATTATTTACTAAGCAGAAAACAAAATATTAAGTACATAATCTAACTAGGTGTTTCAGCCATTTTTCCATTATGTCTGTGCACAACACCTAACACAATTCCCAACTGCTGCTGTACACACAACTTCAATTTCAGAACTGACATTAAAAAGCAGAAGCAGAACTGTAATATACTCTCACTGTTCTTGTATTTCTATATTCCATGCCAATCCCCACCCATTCCCAAAAATTATGTTAAAAAGAAATTGAGGATGTAAAATCAAAAAAATCTCAAAAATAGGATGCACCAAAATCAAGGTTGACCACATAACCTTAACTTTTCCCCCTTGTATATGTGCATTGGGATATAATCTTTGATTGTATTATCATATACTATTTGTTTCACAGGACCCCCGCCCCTCCCTTCACTCAGTGCTTATGTAGGACAGTGCTCAGGGCAGCAGATCAATATTTCTTTTTATCCTTATTAGTCACTGTGCAGCCCCATATTTTATTTACCAAACACCACACAAACCCTGAACTGAATTAAAAAAGTATTTCCTGGACTTTTTTATGGCACTTATCGTTGCAACACTGGCTGCTGTCCTTTTAACCCACCCCTTTGTGCAGGGATTTTCAGTCACTGTACATGTATAGCTGTGGAGTGAGTAATCTTTTCCACCAAATTTTACAGTAAAATTTTTTCCTCGGAACATAGTTTTGAAATAATTTGTTTAGAAATAACCAAAAAAAAGAAAAATACTTCCAAGATTTTCCCATCTCTGATTATGAAATTGTATGCTTCCTAACCATAAAAGACACTTGCAACTAACCTAAAATTTCAGCAGGAAGAATGAATGGGTGTTCAACAAAATAACACATCACATCAAAGCAGTGCATTGAAACCTCAAGAATACATTTGTAATCTATGCTGACTCTATAACAATGCTATTTAAAGCATAGAATTTAATTTTAAAAAAGGGCTTTTTCTCAAAAGAAACCCCTTAAAAGAGATTAACGGTCCTTAAAAATAGCATAATTAACCACTTGTCATCAGCAGGTAGTTGGTACTTATGTCAGATGAGTACTGCAGAATACAGTAATCCACTAAGTAAACGAGGCTGTTTAAAATCCATAAGTCTACTTACAACAAATTTGAGACACAAATATCTATAGCTTACTCCATTCAAAAATTCTCTGCTTTCGAAATGTCCATTCAGCAATCCTGCCACAAATTGTTTCACAATACTACAGGCTCACTTATTCATAAACAAATCATTAACATTCTTGACATAAAATCACAGTGTACAATGAAGTCCAGCTACGATGGTGTTTTACTACTTTTGCTCGGCCCATCATGAATGGAAGTTTTGTTTCACAAAAGCTATCCTCAATGAATAAAAGACAAATTATGCTCCATGAGAAAACTGCCAGCATGAAACACTTATGCAAAAATTACAGGCTCATTTTCAAGTCCACAGAGTAGTAGCCCCTATGTTCAGTTTCTGAAACCAGTAATCTAAAGCCTATGCATTATTTTTCATACTAGAACTGCAAGATACAATGATGTGCTATGTTACAAAGATTTTTGTTTTTTACTTTCTCAGATATTGCAAGAAAATACTATGCATGCTAAAAGGGAATAATTCCTTCTCCCACTTCCCCAAAACAGAATTTTATTGTAAACGCCATTTGAAAAGGCTAGCTGTTCAGAGTCAAAGGTTTTCAGCCAAGAGCTGCTATGACCAAGGACCATTTTTATACAGATGTGTTGAGATTTAAATTAGATTAATTAGAAAGAATGGAGTGGCCTAATTAATGACAAGAACTGGACAGCTCACTCTGTAGTTCAAATTCTCCATGTCCTACGTCCAAATACGCCAAACCTGTTTTCAACAAAAAGAATTTGTAATGTTCCTGTAATGTTCATACTTAAAAGGATAAGAAACAGATGGAAAATAGTTAGACTCACTAATGATCTGCATTATGATTTTGGCAGCTTGAAAATATATTCTACAAGAACTGGATGGCTCAGCAGACTGAAACTAGAATAATGTGGGCGTTTTTTCCCTACTTTGGCTACCAGTTCAAATCTAGCCCAATAAATGCAACATTTCAACTCTGAAGACGACATGTGTGTGCTGAAACATTAATATTTACCAAAAAAAAAATGAAGCGTAGCTAACTTTGGCCTTGATCCTGAAAAAAGTTGCACTCATGCTTAACTAAACAAAGCGAGTACTCCTGTTGGCTTCAGTGACTACTCACAATGTGTAAAAGTTAAGCAGATATCTAAGTTAGCAAAATTTAAACGTTTTGTTATTCATACATAACTTGCAACATTTAATTTGGGGTATTCCCGCTCCTTTTTAAAGATTATTTTGTGTACTATATCCTTTCCTTTCATAACTTGTTTTATTTATAGCAACAGCTTTCACAGGCCCCCAGCCATGGTAGGGGGGAGCTATAGTGCATGCAAGAATGATGGGCTTGATACAGCGATTGGTGGGACAGATTCTATTGCCTGTATTATGTAGGAGATCAAACTCACTGGACTTATGTTACTCATCCAAACCTATAAACTATTTTTATATCTGTTGTTATTAAGTGCACGTTTTTCAAAGATCAATAGATTTTTAGGCAACAAGAGACCATCATGACCATCTAATTTGACCTCCGGCACAACAAAGTCAATAAGTTACACGTGAGCTATCACATAACTTTTGGAAAGGTATTCACTTTTGATTTAAAGATTTTGTACAATGGAGAATCTATCAAATTGTTTCAACAGTTAATAACCTAGACTGTTAAAAATGTGCACATTATTTATAAATCGGAATTTATCTTGTCACATCTTCCAACCACTGGACTTTAATTAAATCAAAACCAAAGGACGAGAAAGGGTATAAAAACAGAGGAAAGATGGTTCAAAATGAAGAAAACAGCCAGGATCAATAGAATGAAATCTCAGAGTGATGGCAAAGTCCTGCAAGAGTTCTGTAAAAACAAGAAAAGAAAACTTATACAAAATAGTGTGTGTGGTATCTAATACCTAAAGGTAAAGAGAAATTCCTTCCCGCACATATCTAGGGATCCCCCAGAAAGGGAAAGAGCAGCACTCTGTGCTGAGTCCAGCCTTATTAAATATCTTCATTAACAAATGAGAAGAGATATAAAGAGAGATCCAAAGTTGAAAGGAGTTGCAAACATCAGAGAGAAAAGGAAAAATACAAAGGCAACTATAAAGACCAAAAAAAACATGAGCAAGATTAGTATTCTGGTTTTTGTTTTTGTAAGGAGGTAATTTATTTAGGAATTCAGTTTTGGGGAGTTATAGGACTGCTGGCTATTAAAGTACTCATATATTTTACATCTATAAAAATCAATTAGAAGATAAGAGATACTTGCTAAGCTCGTTCCCTATTATAAAAATCATTCAAAAGCCTATTCTGGTCCAATGTAACTCAGGCTCTGATGGGACTACTGAAGAAAGCAAGTTCCAGAAATATGGTATTTACTCTGAGAGGGCTTTATTACATGATACAAAAATTAAACTCAGAAGCCAACACTGAGAGTGCCAGCTGTATGAGTCAAAGATAATGATTCTGGTCTAAAAAAAAAAAAAAAAAAAAAAACAGATTTAAAAAAAAAAAGTATTATAAAGTTGTTTTTATTTGTCTTCTGTTTTTTTAGTTTTTAGGGTAAATGTTTTCAAACTTTACTTTGTAATCATAAGAGCAAGAAACTTACTTTCTCTTTAACAATGAGAGGCCTATGGCTTTAAGAAATATACAAAGTATTATGACACATGATAAAATGATAATCACTTGAAGAAAAGCAAGCTCTGATATTCAAAGGTCAAAGTAACAAATTTCTTACAGTTACTGTCCTATCATAACCCACCCCCTCTTGGGGAATGACCTTAGGGCGGGGGAGGTTGGGATACATCAGTACCTGTAAGAAATTAAAGTGTGGAGTTAGGGGGGCTCAGGGCAGAGGGTTGGGGTATGTGTGGGGGTGCAGGAGTCGCAGCAGAAGGCTTGGGACATGGGAAGATACAGGAGTCAGGGCTGGGGTGTACAGGGTCTCAGGGCAGAAGATTGGGCTATATGAGGGGCTCAGGGCAGGGGGCTGGAATACAAGTGGTGGTGCAGGAATTAGGACAGGGTGCTGGGGACGTGAGGCTGCAGGAGTCAGGGCTGCAGTGTATGACAGATTCAGGGCAGAGGGTTGGGTGTATCAGGGGCTCGGGACAGAGGATTGGGGTGTTTTTGAGATGCAGGAGTTATGGCAGGGAGCTAGGAATGTGGAAGGTGCAGGAATCAGGGTTGGGGAGGAGGGGCTCAGGGCAGAGGGTTGAGGTGTGGGGAGTCAGGGTAGGGAGCTAGTAGTGTGGGGGGCTCAGAGCAGGAGGAAAAATGGGAGAGCAGGATTGAGGGCAGGGGGCTGGGTGTATATAGAGGTAGGGATGTTACATTTCGATTAATCACCTTATCGAGTAGTCGATGGAATTTCCATCAACTACTTGATTAGTCGATAAGGGGGCGTTCTCTATCCCACTGTACCTCTTCCTTTGAAATGTACAAGAGTCACAGGTGTTTACCTGTGACTCTTGTGCATTTCAAAGAAAGAGGTACAGTGGGAATCTGCGCAAACAGGGACTGAAGCAGTCCCCACTCACGCAGGGTCCCGACTGCTGCACCTCTCCCTTTGAAATGTACAAGCATCATGGACGGCTCTTGTACATTTCAAAAAGGAGAGATGCAACAGTTGGGACCCCGCATGAGCTAGCTCTCTCAGCCCACTCCCCCCAGTACCAGCTCCTTCCCCGCCCCCTCCGGTACCTCTGATACAGAGGCAGCAAGTGGGGGGAGGGAAATGACTGGTTGAGTAGTGACTCGACTACCCAATAAGACTAAGCTTACATCTCTATACGGGGTGAGTGCGGGAGGAGGCCATGCACTGCAGCCACATACACACACACACCAGGTATCTGTCACTCTGCCCATTTCCTGTGACTAGGGAGTGAGGGGGAAGTGCAGAGCCTGCTGTATTCCTCTGCCCCTCCCCTGGGCAGCCTGCAGCAAGAGGAATGCAGCAGGCTCTGCACTTGCCCCTCACTCCCTGGTCAAAGGAAGCATGAAAAGCAACAGGGACCAGTATGTGTGGCTACAGATCCCCACCCCCTGAAATGGCAGCAGCGTGAACTAGGGGGCTCAGGACTGGGGCAGTCCTGGGGAGGCACCCTCAGCCAGCTCTTCTAACCTTTCTGGCTGCCTACTCCTGAGTGTGGTAGCCCGCAGGCAGCCGAGAGCTGGGCTGAGAGCACCCCACCCCTCCCACTGCAGCTGAGTGCCCCAGCCAGCTGGCTGACTTCATGCCAGAGTGCCACACTGAGGCACACCAGCTTATTTTTACCTCCGCCAATATCTGATATCAATGGAAAGTTCAGAGAGTACCAGTAATGAATAGCAGAGCCCTTAGTAGTGCTAACAGAGAGGAAATTAAACAGGAATTTGCAACATGACATGGCAGCAAAAAATATCAATACAGTTTGGATGGCTTGTGGAAAGGCATCACACCACTTGACAGGGAAGTTGTAGTCTAATTCCAATATACCAGGAAGAGTGTATTCACCTATAGGTGTTTGATTACCAGATTGACTAACTGGAAGAATTTCAAATTTGAGCAATAAAAATCAGAGAGCTGGAGGCTGATTTATAATGAAAGGTTAATGAGTTCAATAATGCCCTAAGTACAGCTTGCATAAGCAACAAATGGGATAAGAGAAAACAAAGCAGCAGCCTGCATACAAAGAGTTTAAACACAAATGAGGAAGACAATCTATTTGTCTTAATAAAGGGAATATAATTAGTAATAATGGGATGAAATTAAGGAATAGGAAAATTTAGGCAGCACATCAGGGGAAGCCTCCTGACAATGAGAACAATTATTCACTGAAATAATTTAAGTGTTGAAGACCCATTGCTGGGCACATTTAAAAACAGACTAGATAAAAACAGAAGACCTGAGAATACCTGGAGCAATTAATTGGTTATTGCTTTGTCTGACATTTGAATTCTAGGAAATGCAATCATGCAAACCCAGGCCCTCCCTACTGGCCAAAGCTGTAACACCACACATGTCCTCACTCTTGTACCAAATGGAAATCTGCACATTGATGAAAATTTGACATTTAAACCAAAGGATAAATCATTACACTAAAACTGAGCAGTTTTTCCAGTGCCCAATACGTACTAGTGTAACAAATGCTTGCTTGGTATAATGCTCTGTCCCCCTCTAGTGGCAGCTAGTCCAGCTAGAGATTGAGGAATCTGCTACAGCCTTGGCTCAGAGCTACAGTAGCACCTTAGAGTTATGCACACCTTGGGAATGGAGGATGTTCATAACTCTGAACAAAACATTATTGTGGTTCTTTCAAAAGTTTACAACTGAGTATTAACTTAATACAACATTGAAACTTTATTATGCAGAAGAAAAATGCTGTTCCCTCTCTCCCCCCCCCCCCCCCATTTTTAGTAGTTTTACATTAAGCACAATGCTATACTGTACTTGCTCTATTTTAGTATTTATTTCTTTTGTCTCTCTGCTTCCTGATTGCATACTTCCAGTACCAAATGAGGTGTGTGGTTGACCGGTCAGTTTGTAACTCTGGTGTTCATAACTCTGAGGTTCTAGTGTATGTGACTTTTAACCCATGCAGTAGAGGCTCATATGCTAAGTTTCAGAGGTCTCAGGTTCGATCCTGTGTGCTGATGACCAGGGTCTGTCAGCATTGCATTAGGGCTACTACCCACCATGAAACACACAGGGCAGTTTGTCCTGATTCCTAAAAGGGCAGTTAAAGAGGTCCAAATTCATTTTGGGCCATGTGACAATGAATTAGGATAATATTAAATACCATTGTGATGATATAAGGTAAGCGGGCAAGTCACAAGACATAAATAGCTATGTGATTATCAGGGTTTCTTTTAAGTATGTGTAATGGCACCGTTTAGAAAACAGAAAATAAATTTCATAGGGCAAACAGAAGTAAACAAAGTTTTCTGTGATGAGTTACGATTTCTGCAAAGGAAATCTTCTCAGGATATACATCGTTCTCTGCTCTTTTCAAGGTCTAGAGATAACAGGGACAGGCAACACACTCCGTTTGGATTGTAAAATGACATAGACAATGAAGAAGGGAGAAGACAGCTCAGCCAGTTGGCAACAGGCTCTAGAGCAGTGGTGAGCAATCTGCAGCTCTTGGGCCACAGGTGGACCATCAGGGTAATCTGATGTCACAAGACATTTTGCTAATGTTGACCATCTGCAGGCACCACTGCCAGCAGCTCCCAGTAGCCGCAGTTCACTGTTCCCAGCCAATGGGAACTACCAACAATAGGGGGAAAAAACTACCAACAGAGAAAAACAACAAAGGAAGCATGGCCCCGCATCTCCTTTGCCTTCAGGTGCTGTCCTCACAGTTCCCATTGGCTGTGAATGGCAAGCTGCAGCCACCAGGAGCTGCGAGAAGTGGTGCTCACAGGCAGTCAACATTACCAAAACGTCTCGCAGCCCACAATCTGATTACTCTTATGATCCATGGGTTGCCCGCCACTTCTCTAGAGTCTTTTAACTTGATGTTGCTGGTTCAAGCCCAGCATATGCCAAAAATCATTACCGTCCAGCAGTTGCTAAACAGCAGCTTAACTGAGCTGCTGTGTGCTTAAAACAGAGGAGCTCCCAGAAGGGAGGGGAGTTTGGAGAGTCCCATCTGCATGAGCGGAGAGAGAGGTAGAAAATCGGCACTCTCCTCAAGCCTCCTGGGCTGGGAATGGGGAGGTAAGAGGCTACTGCATAGAGCAGGTGGGGAGGGGGAAGGGCGGGTTGGTGCTGGCATTGGGGTGAAGTGGAGGCAGGGGGAAGTTTGTTTGTGCTGTGTCTTGTCCTAACTCCCAGTTAGACTGCTCGTGACAGCACGTTTGAGAAGTAGGATTTTATCCAGCCCCCCGCTGGGCTGCAGGGAGCAGATTGCACAGGAGTAGGTGGGTGAAAGGGGGTGAGTGGATGCTAGCATCTATGCAGTGAGGTGGAGGCAGGAGGCAGTTTGTTTGGGGTGTCCTGACTCACTTGCTACAGTCCTCTCTGTCTAGCTGGGTTGGATGGGAAAGCAGGCTGCATGGGGCGGGCAGTGTGCCAGAACATTTGCATAATTACGTTTAAAACAAAGGTTACATAGGTGTTAACGGCTTAAGGTAAGAAATAAAAAGATTCTTTTAACAGAACTTTTTGGAGTGTTGCAGATATCTAAAATGCTGATCTTAATGATTTTTAAATTAATACATAATATATTAATATTGCATTAAGGCCAAATCTTTGCTACATGGTAGAGTTCTGACTCTTATAAATCAGAAGTAGCAAGTATTAGGTGTGGTGATAGTTGTTTTGTAGGATGAAATCTTATTTGCAAGCTCTTTGAAACATGCATCTGTCTACAAACCCTGAAGCCATGTGTTAATTTGTTCTGGGGCTTCTAGTCTTTGAGTTGGTGACACACATAAGGTGAAAGTTTCAAGCCAGGAGAACTATTTTTATAGGTCTCTGTTTCACCCTAATCCTAAACATTCCCCAGAGAAACTGTATAAGCCTTAGTGTATTAGTCATGCTCTCTTGCAAATATTTGCAAATAAATGTTTGTTTGCATTGGTAGTGCACATCCACACACTACCTCAATATTGGTGTTGCACATAAGAAATTTCAACCAGCCCAAAAGAAAATTCAACACATCCAAAGATAGAAAATGTTAGAGGGAACACTGGTTGGCTTGGATGGCTTCTTTTTCTGTTCTTAAAGTCTCTTATGTCCATAAAACAGGGGAAAATTAACCCAGAAATGCATACTTCTATCAATTTACAAATCATCATAGCACACTGAAAGTATGCATAAATCTTTTTCTTCAGTCAAAGAATATTAGAAATGACTTCCTTTACAGCTAGTTACTTAATAAGAAGCGCTATTTAGACAGCCAAGCATTTTTGTAAAATCCACACATTGTTAGTAATAGCGCTCCCATTTTCATTCATGAAAATTACTTATTTACTATGAAAAAAAAACACCTTAAACAGTGAGTGATCTTGTACAGTGTTCCCTCTAAGCTGTGTGGTAGCACAGCTTCACAGGTGATTAATCAGCCTCACCCATGCATGGAGCTGACTGATTGGGCGCGGCTGATTAATCGCCTGTGAAGCTGTGCCGCCCCACAACTTAGAGGGAACACTGATCTTCTAGCACCTTAGAGACTACAGGGCCACTCATTTTTTTAATTATTATTTTTTTTAAGTTACAGGCTAACATGTCTATCACTCTGAGACTTGTTTATGCAATGGTTTGATACTCAGTTAATTCTTACACATTACTTTTTTTTCTTTTCTCCAGCTACTGAAAGACTGCACAGATTGCTGGTCAATGGAAAACCTTGATTAAAAAAAAAAAAAAACTCACCAAGTATTATTAAGGCAGGTGTTTGCAGACCATAAAAAGCAGGAGAGCAATGTTAGAATTAGTGATGACACCTTCTTAGTGCCTTCCTGGTATTTCTATGAAAAGAAGTTCTGGAATAAAATGCTACTATGTATAAACTAACTGAGATGCTCTTAATATATGAAAATCATGTCATAAACCTGAAGCTATTAATTCCTATTCGCTAAGGGCTATAGTTTATCATTACCATCTAACAGTGAATGATAGCTTTTAAAGCCAGTTCCATTACTCCACAGAGGCTGAATTTGCTAAATCATTTATGAATGTCATCGACTGACATTTTTCTAACAACATAATGAGTTTTCGGCAGTTCAGGCCATAAGAATCCTCCATTTGTCCATGCTCTTTTGCCAGTTTAAAAAAAATAAGAGCATTCTCTGTGTTTGTGTCTTTACTTAAACTGACCATTATTAACATTCCTAAATTAATCACGCAAACAACATCTAGAGCCAAACAAACATGAATAAGCTTCTACAACACAGAAAAAGAAACCACACTGATCTCATTGGCGATGACTCAAAATATACAGACTTTGGAGATAGTAAGAGACAGAGATAATTTAGCTTGAATTATCTGTACCAAATACCTCAGCTCCTCAGACTTCAATGAACTGCTTTCAGTGGATGAATTTACGAAAGAGTTCTTTACTAAGGTCTCAGCTACAGAGTCTGCTTTAGTTACATATTGTAGGTAAGGGTACACCGTATTTTGAGGACTGGCTTATTTGTGAATGGAGGAAGGGGGAAAAAACTACCAACAGAGAAAAACAAAACCACACACACACACACAGAGCAGAGCGAGCTTGCAGCAATACAGACATCCCTTGCTTCTGAAAACTCTCCTTTGATTCTCAAATTTGGGGAGCAAAGGGCATAAATCCTCTGCCATTTCCAGAGGGAAAGGAACAAATCCCCTCCATCAACATCACATGTCAGGAAATTCTATGAATAGAAGCCAGCTAGTCCAGATACACAGGACTATTCCATGTATGGGAACATCAGGTCCTCCACTATTAACATCTCATATAGCACCAACAGCAGAAACTAGTATTGACCCCTGTATTTAGGTTGCCTAATAACTTACATTATAAAGGTTTCTTGTGACATTTTCTATGAGGAACTCTCATGCATCCATTATTTGAAGATGACCTTTCATATTTAGCAGGGGATAGACCTTTAAGGTAGGGAATTGCCTTTGCTTTGTCCCATACAATTCTGTTCAGCTTGTGCTGAGACAAACTGTCAGACATTGCCCTTTTCCCTTCTATCATGTGTTCTTCAGGAAAACGTTATCAGCACACTGAAACAATAACCCAACACAAACACTCTAAGGCTAGGTTCATGCTAACATAAAAGCAGCAACGGTAATAGGAATGCCTGGGAGTTGACAGAGTGATTGTCAAGTGGGGAGGGGGGAGTGAAAAGAGATGGGACCCACCCCAGGATCAGCAGTCCAGTTTAGGTCCATCCAACACCATCCCCTTGTGGGAAACCAAACCTTTCCCTGCTGCCAGTTAATGTACTTAGTCCTGAGTTCCAGAGGTTGTAGTCTGTGATGCAATATTGATGGTTCAGGGTTCAAACCTTAGTGACGGTGTGTGATGGGGGGGGGGGATGCTGCAGTTGTACATAATGTGCTTTTTTACCTTTTTCTTTCAAAAAAAACCCTAGGAAATTACAGGTTTTTCCTATGTTAAAAGAGTATTATTGATGTTACAAAGAGTCCAACTCCCAAAGGTATGGTTAGGAAATACCAAACTTATGATTGCCCATGCAGCCCTAATTCACAACTGTTGTGCTCATGCATTATTGTACAGTCTTTAATTGCATAATCAAATACTATTTTTCTCCTGCATGACTCCTGCCTTATTCTCTGCACAGGTGGGCAAACAAGGCAGTAGAATTAGTATTGTGCAGGCACACGAATCTGATATTTCCTAGCTTTTGTATGTTTGACACTGCAACTTAAACAACAGCCCTCTAGTGTGGGGTGTGAGATTGTATGTCATATAACAAGAGCGTCACTCAAGCTCGGCAACAATTAAGTAGAATATGAGAGGCAGATACATTAGTCTCCCTGAATGTTTGAAATAACATAAGGAAGAGTATTCAAGACCTTCACAGAGCAACATCTATCATTCAGTCTTCAATTTTCCAACTATATAAAGTGAGATTATTGATAAATGTGCAGAGCAGGTCAAATTTAAATATTAACTTGAATTGGCATGGAGAACACTCAGCACTATGTAGGTTTGGGCCCTATGCCAAAGCAAATAGGACAATTACCTCAAAGAGTCAGAAATGCAGAAGTCTTCTCATTTGGTTGCTGTAAACTGCATTTGACTATTTTTCCAAATGACGGAAAGAGTTTCCCTACTCAGTGACAGGCCAAGGAATCTGCCAATGTAGGACATTATTTTCTCTCTAATTTTGTCACATGTATCCCATATCAATATGGCTCATTGGGTAGCATTCTCACCTTTGGGCCCATAGCAAGACTTGGGCTTACCGACAATGCTGGTCATGCTTTATAGTATAATTAGGAATGTTTGTACATTGTGCAAATGTGTTGTCCTTTGATGGAGAGACTAAAAATAACTTTTCACTACTTTTCAGTTGCTGTCCATTTGGGGAAAAAAACACCCAATAGCATGCTCAGAAAAAAATGTACACCACTCCACTGGGTTCCTGGTGGAATACTCTCTTGTGTAAGATAGGTGCTAAATGTCAAAAAACCATTTTTGAGGTATTGCACATACACTGACTGTGCTTGTTGCTTATGTAGTGATTGCCCATCATAAATTATCAGATATTTTAAGGTTGCCTACAGGGTATGACAGGAAGTCCATAAATCAAAGTTCTACAGCATAGCACGTAACATTTACTTGAGAGAGACAGGCTGAGAACATCCAATGACAATATTGGTAATAAAATATTTTGCATTTAGATTGAGATCTGTAGGTAAAAAGGCTCTAAGTAATCATTTCTCCCCACAGAACAACTTCACTATGCAACAAATACCAGCATGCAACAAAACTGGTAACGTGGCGCACTGTAAATAGGCTGCAGAGGTCCTCTCCCCATCCACAAAGGAGTATGGCAAATATATCTGCATAGCTGTAGACATGCCAGCATTACCTCTATACCTCCCATGTCCAGGTCCCCAAACTATGGCCTTCCTCTCCATAGCCGAACATATGAGTTCTGATGCACTACGGCCTTCCTCTACAGAGATAGAGGAAGACACAGGATTTGGTACTGAAGCAATAGTTCAATGTAACTATAATTATATTTTGCATATTGTAATTCCTTGGTACAATCTGGACCTTCATTCTATTTCAATTAAAAGAAACAATCCAAGAAGCAATATAAACACTGGAGTTTCACTATACAGGAGTGCCAAGAAAAGCTTCAAGGGTCCATCTGTAAGAGTCGCGTCCTTTGAACCTAGATTTGTTTAGTTATTTTAATATTACAAATGTTAAATCCACTTCATGCAAATCAAGTATGAGAAATCAGGTTCTATGTGCAAACAAGTGCAGGGGGGTGGAAGGGAGTGGTAAAATTCATCTCCAAACGTGGTACGAGGATATGGCACTGTCTATCAACCCAAATCTTCTGGCCACCTCCTCCAGTGTATAGGCTGAAACAACAGACTTTAGGATTGCCAGATGGTTTCAGAAAAAATACTGAACAACAGCAACAACAAAAACACGCCAGGAAAAGTTTTTTGAGCCCAAAGAGTTATTAAGCAAAAAAAAAAAAAAAAAGCACCATGGCCCCTTTAAAAACCACGTGGTGATGCTTTTCGGCCCTAATAGGCTGCTGGCGGCCACCCGCCATCTTGCTTCCCTGCACTGGGCCGGACAGCTCCCCAGTAAGCGGTAAGCACTAGGGTTGCCAAGCTGCTCCGTATTGAGCTGGACAGCCCGGGATTTTTGCCTCCTGGCCGGGAAAAACTAAGAAAGTACCGGACATTTTAGGTGTCCGGTATTTCAGTATTTTCTGAATTTTTTTTTTTTTTAACCAGAAAGGAGGCGAAAATAACAAACTGTCCAGTTCAATATCGGACACCTGGCAACCCTAACAGTAGATGCATGTCTGTGTGATGTTAAGGTCCACTGGATCCACGTAAATACGGATCCCAAAGTCCTGCTCATAACCTAACCCATTTTTACACTCCATGATGGTATATGAACTTCCCTACAAAGCCACAGGCTTTGATGGACTTTGAAATAACCTGAACACTTTAAATTTTGAACATAAGTAACAATGATCAACCTCAACATAGGCAAATGCTACACCCAAACCCACAGCTGGGAATTTACTAGTAGAGCACACAATATTAATATACATATACTATGAAAAACAGACAAACAGACACTGAGTATATCTTCAAAAATCCATTAAACTGTAGTGAAAACAGGTTAGGCAAATAAAACAGTATCAGAGTAATTGGCTAGGATGCTAACTAGATCTGGCCAAACTTCAGATTTTACCCTAAAATTTTACTTTGCCTCATTTACCTTTAGCTGATAAAAATCATTAACTAGCAAATCACTTTCTCCTTTGATTTCTAAGTGTACAAAGCATAATCACACATAACTACTTCCCGAACTAGACCTAACATTAAAAAAAAAAAAAATTTCACAATACAGCACTACTTGGAATAGTTAAAACTAACTCTAAATTGCATTGCTTTATTTACAGAGCAAAGTCAAACTATTGCAACATTTTTATTTTTCAAATAAAATCCATATATATAGGTAACAGAAGCAGAAGATAGCATGCAAACCTTAACACCTGCTTTGAAACAGGATTTCCCATCCACACCCTCATCCAAAGATCTGTGTAAAGTCTGGGCCAGTATGAAAATTAATGCCCGATTGCATCAGAGAAAAGAAGTGATCTGGAGCCTGATTCTCCACTGCCCCGTATAGGTTGAACCTCTCTAGTCTGGTACCCTCAGCACCTGACTGGTGCTGAACCAGAAAATTTGTTGAACCATGGCACGTCAGTATTGTCTAGCAGCATTACCAACGCTTCCATGGCTTCCTGGGCTCTTAGAAGATGTTTAGGAGTATATTAGAATTAAATAACAGCACAGAACACTGAGAGCCAGGACTGGTGGCTGTAAACAAACTTTATGGGACTGCAAGAAACTTGGCCACTCCCATGATAAATGGACATCTGGCTAACTAAAATCATGCTGGACCACAGATGTTGACAGACCAGAGAATGCTGGACTAGAGAGGTTCAACCTGTACTCTATATAGCCAAGACAGGAAGGGTAGTCCAGTGGCCAAGGCATCAATTTACAGTTTAAGAGATCTGATTTCAATTGCCTGCTCCACCACAGACTTCCTATGTGACCTTAGTTTCTCTGTACCTCAGTACTTCTCTACTTCATAGGAGTATTGAGAGAAGAAATGCATTAAAAATTGTGGATGCCCAAAGAATGTGATAATTGGGGCCATATATTGCGCAAACTAGGGGAAGCTACTTTGATGCTTCATAAGTACCTATTGTTTATGCTCTTAATACATTAAAGTTTGTGACATGTCCTTGGATAGCAGAATGTTTGTGTTTCAGATTAATCTGTTAATTAAAGGTACTTGTGACTGTAACTGCACTGCAGAGGCAGTCTCCCTATCTTAGTCTGCAGGATAACAAGCCAATGGGATAAGGAACCCCAGAAGATTAGTGGCTCTCTTTCAATGATAGGCAGAGTGTTTTCAATCTGAAGCTTTTCAGTAAGTTTACATTACGAGTTAAATTGCTGATTTTATGTTTTGCAAACTGAACTCTCCTTGGCCCTTGTAATAAGGAAAAAAAGCTTAAATGTCATTTAGTGCCAAAAGTTTGTTTATCTCATTTCTGATTGAAAGTTTCTCTTTGGGATTGTTCATGTTTCCCATTTCCTTGAAACTCTTGAATGTATGTGTTATTTTACCCATACAGTTTCACTGTTGAACCAGTTTTGATGTTGCTGGCTTTCATGTCTAAACAAAAAAAATATTGCTTTATGCTGCTCCATAATCTCTCTGTTCACTAATGTTTCCTCAATAATGTATTACAAATTATTTTTTTTCTTAACAGAACATGGCAATAAAATTTTCAAATTGTCAGCGTAATCCCCAAGAGAAGCACTTTCTGAAGACTCACCCCTCCTTGGTCAGCACTGTAACTTATAAGGAGCTAGATGACACTTAAAGGGAACCAAGGTTGACCTCTGGGAGGCTAGGGAAACACCAGGGAAGGAAGTTTCAGCCCATGGACTGCACCAAACCAAAGTTACGGAGTCTCAGAAGTGTTTATGAAGGGGAGGGTTTTAAAGCAACAGAATCTACAGGAAAGTTAACCCTTAAACACTAGAAAAATATCCCTAAGCCAGTTTGATGAAATCTGTTCTATAAATCCAATAATATTACTTTGTCTCTGACATGCCTTGCAAAAATTATTCTTATTTTAAGAACACCATTGTTGAATATAAGTTTTGAATCTCATCAAGTGTTATATTCCTGTAGATCTCTAAAAGCTGGCGTGCCTACAAAGGTTTATGTTGTAGTTGGCAGTCTCAGATGCCACAGAGTTTCTACACACCAGAGTTCCAAACAATAAGTGATGTGTTACCATGCCTTCCTCCTCTGGAATTGGCGTGAAGACTTCACACAGAAGCAGTGTTCTGCTTATTTTGTCCACGTGGCAGAAAAAAGCTTAAACGTCAAAAGAATACAATTTTATACAAGATTCATAGACCTCCAGTCACACAACATACTGCTACAGCTGTGGTCAGGGAAGTACCTGAGCTGGACCCCCTCTCCCTCATTATAAGAGATCTACTGGTAAAGCACTCTCTGAGAAGACCTTAGGACTGTAAACCTTTCTCCCCACCTCAGTCTGAAACAGCCCAAATTCAATGACCTTCCAGGCACATTGCAAAAAACATGTGTCTGAAAGTTTTTTGGGGGTGAGGGAAGATTAGGGTATGTTTCTCTTTAAGATGTGGATAGGGGAGGACTTTTGGAATTTTTTTTCATTTTTAGTGTCTGTTGGCTAACATAAATTATTGCCTCCATTCAGTCATTTATTTCTGCATCAGCTCTACCCAGCAGACCTTTCCTTTGTTCCTTCAAAAAATGTCAACAAAAACAAACTGTTTGCTACATCTTTTCTTCAAAAGTTTTCCCAAGAATCCAGAAAAACAAAAAAAGGTTTCTTTTTGGCAACTAAAATGTTTTGACCAAAATTTTGGTGGTTTCTGCTTTCCATGCCCCCCATAAACCCCCTCAAACCGCCCCCTCCCCACACACACACACCTTTTTAATTTTTTATAATGTTTTCAATTTTTGTAATTTAAAAATTAAATCAGAAATGGACAAAGCCTTTCTTAGTAAAACTTTGAGAAAGTGATCAGAAATAGTCAACATGGATTCACCAAGGGCAAGTCATGCCTGACCAATCTGATTAGCTTCTATGAAGAGGTAACTGGCTCTGTGGCTATGGGAAAGTCGGTGGATGTGATATACCTTGACTTTAGCAAAGCTTTTGATATGGTCTCCCACAATATTCTTGCCAGCAAGTTAAAGTAGTATGGGTTGGATAAATGGACTGTAAGATGGATAGAAAGCTGGCTAGATTGTCGGGCCCAACAGGTCATGATTAATGGCTTAATGTCAGGTTTGGGTCTGTTTCTAGTGGAGTGCCCGAAGGATCGGTTCTAGGGCTGGTTTTGTTCAACATCTCTATTAATGACCTGGATGAGGGGACGGATTGCACCCTCAGCAAGTTCACAGATGACACTAAGCTAGGGGAAGATGTAGATATACTGGAGGGAAGGGATAGGATCCAGAGTGACCGAGACAGATTAGAGAATTGGGCCAAAAGAAATCTGACGAGGTTCAACATAGACAAGTGTAGAGTCCTGCACTTGGGACAGAAGAATCCCAAGCATTATTACAGGCTGGGGACCGAATGGCTAAGTAGCAGTTCTGCAGAAAAGGACCTGGGGATTACAGTGGATGAGAAGCTGGATATGAGTCAACAGTGTGCCCTTGTAGCCAACAAGGCGAACGGAATATTAGGTTGCATCAGGCAGAGCATTGCCAGCAGATCTAGAGAAGTGATTATTCCCCTTTATTCGGCTCTGGTGAGGCCACATCTGGAGTACTGCGTCCAGTTCTGGGCCCCCCACTATAGAAAGGATGTGGACACATTGGAGAGGGTCCAGCAGAGGGCAACCAAAATGTGCTGGAGCACATGACCTATGAGGAGAGGCTTTGGGCTTATTTAGTCTACAGAAGAGAAGAGGGAGGGGGTGGTTTGACAGCAGCCTTCAACATCCTGAAGGGAGGTTCCAAAGAGGATCGAGAAAGGCTGGTCACAGTAGTGACAGATGGCAGAACAAGGAGCAATGGTGTCAAGTTACAGTGGGGGAGGTCTACATTGGATATTAGGAAAAACTATTTCCCTAGGAGGGTGAAGTACTGGAATGGGTTACCTAGGGAAGTGGTGGAATCTCCTTCCCTAGAGGTTTTTAAGTCTCGGCTTGACAAAGCCCTGGCTGGGTTGATTTAGTTGGGATTGGTCCTGCTTTGGGCAGGGGGCTGGACTTGATGACCTCCTGAGGTCTCTTCCAGCCCCAGGATTGTATGATTCTATGAAAACAAGCAAACAACATTTTCAACAAAAGGTTTTGACCGGCTCTATTGCCATGCTGGTGGAATTTATTCCATCACCATCTATCCTGATGGGTGATTGATACTAATTCAACTTACAAGTGCTCAAAGCCTGGTTTAGATCCTCTTTTGACATTTATATCTAAAGAAATAAAAATAAACAAACAGACCTTTGTGGCTAGTGACCCATATTCTACAATGTCATTAAGTCACTGGGACAAGGTCTTTAGGTCAACTCTTCTGCAGGGCTCCAACTTTTTTTTTTGTTTGTTTGACAACTATGTTGGAAAAGTTGAAGCATGTGCAACTAGCCTCTTCCACTTCCTATTTATGCCTATTTGTCAGCCTGACAAAGAAGACTTCATGTGGCAACAGAGTATATCAACATTCCCATAAGCATTTTTAAGTGGTTCTCTCCTCTGAAGTAAGTGGGCTTTTACTTACTAAAATCTCATACATTATCCTGTCATAACTCTTAGGAGTTTCAGGGGGTAGCCAAGTTAAAAATCAGGGAAATGACCAGTTACACTTGCGGAGACATTTGCTGTTAATCCTTCCACATAATAATAGGCAGATACATTTACATAAAAATGCTGGAGAGAAAATATTTCAGAGAGAAAATGGTTCCATAAGACAGATCAATCAGGGCACCACACCAAGGCCCTGGTCCCATAAAGGGGTTTTGGTGTATCCCTGACGCATTAAGCTCCAAAGCTAGACAAGAAGATCCCTTTTGCAGGATTGGGATCACAGGCTGAATCCTCCCTACAGCCACACATATTCAATTCCCACTACCTTTTGTGGGATTGAGAAAGCTTGCTTCCACAAATGCATTTATGCAATTACAGGGATCAACTTTCTCTCTCAGTTAAACCTGTATAAATCTAGAAAGTCTCAGAAAGGTAGCCGTATTAGTCTGTAACTTTAAAAACAATGAGTAATTCTGTGGCACCTTAGAGACTAACAAAAATATACAGAATCATATAAATCATATAAATCTAGACTAACTCTATGAACCTCAGTGACCCGATATGGACTTACATCAAGGTAACCAAGATCAGAATATGGCCCAAATGTGGCCCATATGTTTGTGACCTGCACAAAGATAAGGAAAAGTTTATCCTCAAGTGAACATAACCAAATCCATAACTCTGTTGATAAAGCATTAACTTAGATATTTATCACTTCTGAAACACTCTAGCTTGATACATTAGCTATTGACATGCCAAACCACATTCATTTATCTTGGAAAGCTTCACATACATGTTTAAAAGCTTCAAATCATAACAGAAACAAAAGGTCAATCTGTTACTTTCAGACATTTTCATGTGGAACTTCCTATTGTACAGTGGGTGTTTTTTACAATATAGTGCAATTGGATCAGCTTTTCCTTTGACGTTAAGAAATACTTCACTTGATAATACATCCTGGTAAGTCTCCTCTGAAAAACATTTAAAATATTTACTTGTTCCTCATAACTAATTGGCAGTGAGTTGCTCCAAAGCAAAGCTCCTAAAAACAGAGTTTAGATAACTAATCCTTAGTGCACACAATACAATTGAATTATCCACAATACACGGAAGACACATACTAATCCTCACGAACTTCCCTACATTTTCTGATGCATTCTTCTCCCTGGACAGAGGACCTGACCCCAGTATATATTCAGATTATCATCCAACCACCTCACAAAAATTAGTATAGGGCATCCCCACTATATGTCCAAGATATGTTCCAAAAAAATGGATGTATAATGAAAAATAATAAAGTGGAACCAATATATATCAGGGCGACTTATAGCGGGGATGCCCTGTATGTTTTCCCACTGCTGGTTTCCAACCTGGACCCAAGTTTCTGCAGGATCAGGCAACCAGAGAGTGCTAGTCCAAGCATGAGAGAAAACCTAAATATGTAGTGGTGGAGTTTCTCTCTCTCTCCTGACAAAAAGTATTCAACAATCAATGGATTAGTGCCAGCTATGCAACCCACCTTCCAGACCATTAAAAGATCAGGTTCCATGTTTTAACCATATAGGAACTTGCTAGTGTTCCACATCAGATGGGCACCAGCAAATAATTTAAGAAGTGCACATTTACAAATAAATTAATCAAAGCTTTAGTGAACATTTTCACTCGCCTGAAATTTTGTTGCCCCATTCGTTTAGGGCCTTCTTCAAACCTCGCTGAATTCAACAGAAAAACTCCCATTTAACTTCCACAGACCTTGGATCAGGACCATATTTCTCATTACACTGCTTCCATCAAAAAAGCCAGGTTATCACAGTACGTTAGAAGTTTCTGAATACAGTCCATGCCAGCACATCAAGGGAAACAGTCCATGAGACAGACCTAGACGACTAAAGCATTCCACAATAGGATGCCATGTGCTTGGTTTTCACAACAGGAACAACTACAGTGGAAGACTTCAAGGACAGGAGGGTTCTTTGCAAGCACAAAGCTTCAAAAAACAAAGATCAGAGGAGTAGCTGTGTTAGTCTGAATCTGCAAGAACAACAAGGAGTCCCGTGGCACCTTATAGACTAACAGATATACTGGAGCATAAGCTTTCGTGGGCAAAGACCCACTTCATCATGCATCTGACGAAGTGGGTCTTTGCCCATGAGAGCTTATGCTCCAATATATCTGTTAGTCTATAAGGTGCCACAGGACTTCTCGTTGTTCTTGAAAAAACAAAGAGAAAATTGAAAAGTAGGATTTTCTCATTCCTGATGCAAACCTGCTAATATGAGCTATCTTTATTCAAGCAACCTTTTAAATGTGTAATATTCACTTCCTCTATATTCTGGGAGTAAAAAACAAAAGCTTGCCCTTTAAAAATGCCATGCCTTTTTGCACTCAGATTAATCTTCAGGGTTCTTTAATTATAAAGCACTAAACATAAGATCAAAACAAAAGAGTCTCACAAGAAATATTTTCTATCCATTCCTTATAAATAAGTGAAGCTGAAAACTGTCATCTCACTATTTGTACCATGAAAGTTAATAGGATTCAGAGATATATCTCCATGCACTGAAATAAGACTAAACCCCTAGGGGTGAGTGAGGTGAGTAGTTCAACATATATTTATCAAAGCGAACTGTCCAGTCTTATAGAAAATAAAATGCACTCTGTGGAACTCTGCACCTGATGTTCCATCAATAAAACATAGAAAAGAAGTAGGAGTTGCGCCTCCTTAGCAACCAGAACTACATTTTTAAGAAAGGCCATTTATCAGAGGCTTTAACAAGGGTTAGATAATATATTCCAATGGACACAGTTACACTGATTTAGCAAAAGACAACATTTCACTGGAAAATCTTCTCTGCAAAGAGAAGTCAGGGACTATAATCACAAACCTGATGTTGGGCACAAACCCTTGGGCACAGCTGCCCAGAGCCTGCTGTCTATGAACCTAGATTGGTGTTTTCCAAAGAAATACCGGAACAAATTAAAAGTGGAATAGAAACAAATGTGCTGGGAGGGAGTAGTGGAAGATCTCGACATCTCTTTTTGCTTCCCACCCACGTACCTTCCCATCCACACTCTTATAAAGGAAGAATGTGAATTCCAAGCCCTAAAAATGGAAAGTGCAAAGGTGTTAAACTTGCAATTTTTAATTAGTATACATTATTATATTTTAGGATCTAATTCAAAAATGAATCTGGTGTGGGCATGACCCAGGAACTCCTGCAGAGACCATGACAAGATGGTGGCCTTGGTAACCAGCTTTTAATACCAATACAAAAAAAGTGGCACTACTAGTTTCTCTTTCTTTTTTCCTTTCCTCCTCTGGTCACAGTCCACTGAAGGATTCCTCACACAATACTCAGATTTGGAGTAGGGATGTGATGGTGTAGATGTGTAATCCAGGGGTGGGGAACCTCAGGCCTGGAGGCCGGATGTGGCCCTCAGCTTGCCTGGATCCAGTCCCCAAAGCTCAGGGCCCTTGCTCAGCATTGGGGAGCCCGTGCTGGTGCTCCAGATCACCTGATGCCCCTTGGGGGCTAGAGCACACAAAATCTACTAGGCTGGGCCCCCCTAGGTTTTAGCTTTTAAGCCATCTCCCCGCACATACTCACTCCTGTGGAGACGCCTGCCTCCCACCCTCACGCTGCTGCCTCTAACACAGATGCAGCAATGCCAGGGGAGAGGGGAGAAGAGGCAGCTCCATGGGAGCCGGGGCTCTCTGGGAGCTAGTTTTAAAGCCATCTCCCTGCACACTGGCTCCCGGGGAGCCACCTCCCTCCCGAGTGTAAATGTGTAACCACTGAAATTTTCAACGGTTACACGTTTACCAGAATACACACATTTTAACATCCCTAATTTAGAGAGAGTACTGTGAACAATCTCCCCTCAAGATGCTCTTTCCTTATAGAGCAGAGTTCCCACTTCTGTTTCCAGTTTCTCTAACCTGACAAGAAATAGTAGAGATTCACACTTTGTGGTGGCCATGGAAAAGCCCATACCAGCTGTGAACAAAGTATGTTTACTCCTTAAAAAGCCAAAGCAACATGAGGGGACTCCAGTGACTCAAAGATTGAGTGGGTAAAAAAAGGCAATCACTGAGGGGTGGTGTGGGGGCAGAGAAAAAAGCTAGAATCCTCTGATCCCACCTGACCTTCAAATAGTTCCACTAGTGGCTTTGATGTACTATCGTTGTGGGAGCCAGGGTCTTAAGCAAATGTCCTCCAGCAGACCAACCAGAGGACCTGAGAAAGGTCAGAGTCAAAGCCCTCCCACCTCCAACAAGGAATCAACAAGCCTTTTATCTCTGTGGGATACTCTGACTTGAGAGCAAATGCAAAAGTATTTCAGAAAGTATGTGCATCATCATGGGATCACTGCTGGGTAGCTTTTTGATTGTCTACCAAAAAAATCAGCTCTCCATCACTATTTCGCTACATTTCACGCCAGTCTGGCAGTCCATTGCAGTGGAATTCACTGAAGCTTATCTTTATCAAAAATTTGCTCAAACAAGGAACATCAAACTCAGTAGTCCCATGCAGTCTAATTATAGAGTAGACCTAAAAGACATTTTCTAAATGCTATTGCTTCGGATTCTAATCTAAACAACTGAACACAGCTATGAAAATGAAGCTTGTCAATATTTGAATTGTATAGATTCCCATAAAAACACTGAAAGATAATCAGGCTGCTTCATTGTTTTAATCAGATTTATAGATATTCATACCTATCTCCCTGAAAATTCTCATACAGCAGCAGGAAGCATTAAAAAAGACATTCAAGTTGATTTAACATTATGCAGCAGTGCTGGTATAGACAGCATGGAAAGCAACATGAACTTTGAGGAGTATTCTAAAGGGTGTTGGGGGTGTAGCAGCGCCTTCTGGCTTGACGCCATTTCTGTCATTACAAGGTGTATAGGTTTATTCAATAACTTTAAGAGCCCCCACTTACTCCTGGAGGCATTCCATAATTCTACTATGACTCCAAATGCAACAATTGCAGAATTCCCCCCAGGACTAGCCCCCAGTATAAAAAATTATTCCAATTATCCCTACGTATGGCACGGAAACAGAAAATGGTACAAATAGAAACCTCTCGCTTTGTTAACTAACGTATACATATTATCCTTACAAGCCTGACTTGCCTCTGCCTTATTCTAGTTCAGTGGTTCTAAAAGTGCAGTCCGTGGACCACTAGTAGTCTGCAGCCACCTCCCAGGTGGTCCACAGCTTGAGCTCAGCCCCCTCCCTGCTGCATGGGAGGAGGGGAAGCTCCCCTCCCCACCCCACTGCAGGAACAGCAGCTCAGTGGCACACTAGCTGGAGGTTTGGTGGTGCCCAGCAGGGAAGCAGCAGCCCACATGCCTCACCGCCACTGCGAGCCCTCTAGCACCGCTGCAGTCCAGCATCCAGCCCTGCCCACGGGGAGCTAGCTCCACTAGATGGGAGATCAGCCTCCATCTCCCCATGCTGTACCTTGGCATCTGCCCATGGGCCCTGCCGCCTCCAGGTACTGCAGAGCAAAGTGCTGTGCTAGCTGCTGGAGAAGGCTTGGAAGCGGCAGGGCTGGCACATTCACACTGCGGGACTGGGGAAGCATCCAGAGGAGCCTGGAGGCCTTTCCCCCCGTGGGACCTGCCCATCCTGCTTTCTGCTCAGCAGTGCAGGCAGCTGCATTTCCATGGCGGGGAGGGTTGCTCTGTAGGGCAGCTGCATAGAGTGGGGCTCCTCTACAAGCCATGGGAGGGGGCTGCCTGTCTTCCCAGAAGGTCGGGGGGGGGTTCAGCCAGTGGGAGCGGGGTCACTAGGGTACTCTGTCCCCATCTTCACCCTTCACGGAAGAGCTGGTATAAAACGAGAAACGCATCTGTATTGCATTGTTCCCAGTGCACCCCACCCCCCAGCTTGCTCTGTACCACCACGAAAAATTTTATCTGGAATCTCAGGATTTCCTGTGCTGACAAGATACCATTTGGGTTGCCATAAACACAAAGCCATGCAGAGGACAACTGAGGAGCCTCTCCCCACCACACCTCACCCCCGCCCAGAAAAGGGCAGCAGTTCTAAACATTTGGTTTTCTGTTTAGAAACAATTGCCTGTAGGATTTGTGCTATTTCTGGTAGCTATATATTATAGGAGCAGTTCCTGCTACCAGTAGCACAGTCTTACAAGGGAGCAACTCGCTACAAACCACCAGCCAATGGGAGTAAAAGGGGCACAAAGTCAAATAAGCATCCCCCCTCATGCCTAGACTCCTGCACCCTAATCCCCCTCACTCTCTCCCTCCCCCCCACCAAGACCCTGCACCCCTTTCCCCCTTCCCCCCCGCTTGCTCCTACACCCACACTTGCTCCTGGCCAGACACCCTACCCCAAGCTCCTCCTGCACCTCCTCCTTGGCCAGACACCTACCCCCACCCTGCTCCTACATCCACCGTTGCTCCTGCACCTTCCCTCCTGGCCACACACTGCACCCTTCCTTGCTCTTGCTCCTTCCCCCCTGGCCAGACACCCCTACTCCCAGCTTGCTTCTGCACCCTACCCTGCCCTCACAACCTCACCCTCTCCTGCTAGGGTTGCCATCTTGCTTCCCTGAGCCAGGCCGAACAGCTCCCCGGTAAGCACTAAGGTTGCCAGGCTGCCTCCGTATTGAGCCAGACAGCCTGGGATTTTCGCCTCCTAGCTGGGAAAAAAATCAGAAAGTACTGGACATTTCAGGTGTCCGGTATTTTCTGAATTTCTTTTACCAGACAGGAGGCGAAAATATCGCTCTGTCTGGGTCAATACCAGACACCTGGCAACCCTAGGGGCAGCAGCACTCTGCCCCCAGTAGCCCACAGTAGGCATTCTGGGGCAGAGAGTGGGCGGGGCAACGCCTTCCCCTGCCTATGATATCCACTGCCCCTGGTTAGCACCATTGGAGGCTTTCCAAACCTCTTGTCCCTTTGTTTTTTGCATATTATCTGTCTGTCCCTCTCCTGGATGCTAGTTGCTGCAGCTGCCTCCAGCCTCCCAGGCGCTGCCAACCGGCACCTTCTCCCCACACGCCTCCCTGCGGACAGCAGGAGCATCCTTGGGAAGGGGGCCTTGTCCCCGGGGCCAGGCCGCCTGCCACCTTTGGGGCAAGCCCACAGCTGGGGAATCGGAGCCTGGAGCAGAATGAGCCCAGGTACATTCTTTGTTGTATTTGAGACCAAAGAGAAAGTCTTAACCAGCGCAGCCGACTCTTTGAATAGGGATTCGGAGCAAGAGCTTCAAAACACTTTCATGTTGCAGCCTTCCCCTGCCAGATGGGCCCCTGCAGCAGCCAGCACCCTCCGAGGTGGTAGCAAGAACAGGGACTCGGCGACGAACCCCAAACATGAATGAGGCCTACGGAGCCAAATCCCTCGGCCTGGCTGCAGCGTCCTGAGCTCCCTGCATTGCAGCAGGGTCGCCCTGCGGGGGGTATTCTGCCAGGTAGGCACTGTGGAGAGATCCACACTCCTGGAGTGGCGGGGGGGAGGGAAATAGGCAGGTGAGTGCAGCCTCAGAGCCAGGGGGTGGCACAGGGACCACCTGTGGGGAAGGTCTGAGGGAGACCTCTGCTCCCAGAATGAATTCCTGGAGCATAAGGGCCCAGATACTGGGGTGATGGGCTCGTGAGCATCGCCAGCGATTCCAGAGAACCGGCTGGGAGCCAGGAAGCGTGAGCAGCAATCGCTCTCTTTGCCCCAAAGCTCACTGAGATGCCCAGTGCCGGGCCAGATGGAGCCCTTGGCTCCTGTGTAAATGGGGGCAGCAGCGTTGACACTGGCAGAGCTAGTCCGGGTTTGCCCCAGCCAGCGTCTCAGGGAACAGGATCTGTTCTGGCCCAGGGCCAGCCAGATCATTCTCTGTCAACGGGGCCCGCTGAGCAACAGCTGGCAAACCATAGAGAGGAACCCCGCGCAGGGCTCTCAGATGAGTGGACGGGGGCCCGGCCCTGCTCGGAGGAGGGTCCTGCAGGGTGTGTGTGCCAGTCCCCAATAGACCCAGCCCCTACCCGTCTTGGGCCAGGGCAGCAGAGGGCATGTGAGGAGGCTGGGTCTATTGGGTCACCTCAAATCGAAAATTAGATGAGTTAAAGCAATGAGGAATTCAGCCTCCTAGGAACCATCCTCTGGGCGGGAGACTCTCCGGACCTCTCCAGACCAGCCAGTGCCTGAGGGCAGCATTCTCCCCACCCAGCCTCTCCAAGGCCCCTGCCTGGGCTCTGTGCACCAGGCTGGGCAGCCCAGAGCTGCCCATGTGACTCTCACCCAAGCGCTCAGCTGTTGGCCTTGGGTGCAGGCCCAGGAGGGGGTGGGTGTTGACTCCCTGGCCTGCTCCCACCCCTGGCTCTGCTGCTCCCACCCCCTTCCCTCCAGCCCACAGCATCTGGTGCCAGGGCTACAGATTAATTCTCCTTGAGTGGTCAGAAGCCAGCCAACCTGCCTTATCTGCAGCAACCTGGGAACGCAATGGTGGGAAAAGCTGAAAAACACACACAGGCGAAAAGTTAAGAAGCTTTTCTTGAGCCAACAACAAAGGGTGGACTTGAGCATGCGGCAGGTTTCCAGGAGCCAGGGCCATGTGGCGCCGGATGTGTTGAGGAAGGGGGCCTGTGCCCTGTGCTGGCTTCTGCTGAATCATGTCCGTTGGCTGTCACCAGCCCTCCATGGGCTGAGTCCTCTTTGTTCTCCTCCATTCACCCAGCCTCTCCTGCCAGCCCATGTTCCCTGGGGATTTGCCCTCTGCTGAGCACTGCCCCCATCCGGCTTCTCCTTTATCAGCACAATTCCTCTTCCTTTGCCCCATCCACACTCCCCATCCAGCCACCATCCATCGCTAATTCGTCCTTTCAGGCCCCCAGGTCTATGGGGGGCTGTCAAGGCAGGGCACGGCAGGGACACAGACTGTGGGTAAGTGCTGGCTCCTTCCCTGCCTCCCATGCTAGCCAGGGACACCTGGGCGGGCAGGGGGCAGGCAGGGAGAACACTTGGAATTGCCCACCTGCGACTGGGCGGCGTGGGATCCTTGCCGCAGGCGTGGGAGCCAGCCTCAGGGTGGAGAGGATGGAGTCAAGTCGCCTGCTCCGAACTCAGCTTGTACCTGCACGCCAGGGTGGAACCTCTCCACAGAGACAGGGGTACTGCCCCAACGGAGACTTGCTGGTTCTCCCCACCTCCTCCACCCTCAGACCTACCTTGCGTGGAGAGTTGCCTGACCAGTGTTCCTGCTAAGCTGAGCGCTTGGGCAGCCACTGCGGAGAGACTCAAGTGCCACCCAGCTGATTAGCCGAGCGCCCAAAGCCCTCAGCGTGTTTCTGTTGGTGGTGCACATCCACACATGCCTCAGTGTACAGAATAAAATGCATTCCACACAGGAATGGAAAAAATGAGAAGGAACATTGCATTTGATGGTTTGCTTAGGTGGCTGCCGGGTGCATCTCAATGGCCGGCTGGGCTGAGGCCTCCCCAGCAGGAAGGAATGGGATGGGAGAGGGAGGACACTTCCACCAACCACTTGCAACACCCAGGAGTTATATAGGCAGGGCCCTGGGCTCCCCACACTCTCCTACCAGTCTGGGCCCAGAAGGCAGCTGCCCTAGGAAGCCGCAAGCCAGGTGCTGAGGCTTCAGGGACAGAACTCTGGACAGGTACCTCCGTGGAGTGGGGTGGAAGTTCCCATCTGCCTGCCATGCAAAGGGCTCCCGGGCTCCCAGCCCTGCCATCAAACCGGTTCACCCGGGTTCTAGCAGCGATAGAAACAAAGTGGCAGCTGGGCCCTGCTGTGAGTGTCCAAGAGGACGAGTCTCGCCCACACTGGCTAGTCGCAGTGTGCCAGCCAGAGCTGGGGCAGGCTCCTCTCTGGGGCAGGGCACAGGCTGGCAAGCCCTTCCCTCTCTGGGAAGCAAACATGCATTTGCAGCAGGGGCTGGGGGTTAGGGCGCACTTTAAGGATCAGGCCACTTTCCTGCCAGTGGGTAGCCTGAGTGGGTGAACACAGCTTGGGCCCAGCAGGAGAACTGAGCATGATCCTCCTTTGGCGCTCCCAGTTGGGAAGGAGTGTTCGGGGGGGCGGGGGAGGGGGTAGGGAGGCATTCTGTAATGAGATCCCAGGACACATCCTGGGCAAAGGGGCAGCCCCTACCAGGGAGGAAAGCAAGGAGGTGAAGAGAGGAGGTAGCGAATAGGGAAGAGTTGGGGATGGGGAGACAGGAAAGAGGAGAGGGTGGGGAGGGGAGGACCAGGAGGTCAGGGAGGGCCGGGAGAGGGTGGGGAGGGAAGGGCCAGGAGAAGACGGGCTGAGAGTGATGGGATGAGGAAAGGGTATGGTTGCCAGATGGTTTAACCAAAAATACCGAACATCCCCGCCCAAAAAAAACCACTGGGGAAAAAATTCTTTTGAGGAAAAAAGGGAGGGGACAAAGTTGTTGAGGGGAAAAAAAAGAGGACCCCGAGAGTTGTTAAGAAAAAAAAAATTAAAAAATAAAAAAAAAATAAAAAACAGCGTGGCCCCTTTAAGAAATGCTTTTGAGGCTTTTTGGCCCTAACAGGCTACCAGCAGCTGTCCACCATCTTGTCTTCCTGCTCCAGGCTGGACAGTTCCCCTGAGGAACCAGGTAAGCACCCGGTATTTTCACCTCCTGGCCGGGAAAGAAAAATCAGAAAATACCCGACATTTTAGGTGTCCGATATTTTCTGAATTTTTTTACCAGAGAGGAAGCGAAAATACCGGACTCTCTGAGTCAATACCGGACACCTGGCAACCCTCCTTGCCTGCACTCTACCTCCCACCCAGATCCTGCACCCCCATCCCTATCCCACTCACTGGCTGCCGTGTCCCATACACTGAACCCCTCATTTTGTCCCCACCTCAGAGCTTAAGGGGGTCCACAAAATCCACTAACTCCAGAACCCCAGAAAAGTAAATCTGGCCTATGGGAAGCCCTGAACCTCAGTCCTCCCTGCCCTTTCCCCTCACCTCATAGGGCTGGAGCACAAGAGGAGTGAGGTGTCTCATTTGGGGGCCACATAGATGAGGGTTGGGGGGGGTTGGAGAAATTTTTTTGCTTCTCACTTGTGTGGTCCCCAACTGATTTTTCTGTGGGTCAGTGGCCCCTGTCCCAAAAAAGGGTTTCCCAGCCCTGCCACAAATAAAGAAAACATTGAAACCTTTTTTGTTGGACATAAATTAATATTTTACTTTATTTAAAATGAAGTTTGATAAACTCACATGAGAAGGTTAAAATGCTTAATCTGTTTAATAATTTAAATTAAACCATTCTCCCTAGCTGCAGCACTAGCAAAATGGTTCAGGCATAATTATGTATTTAACAGTGAGTTTCCAATAGCAACTGGTGGTCCACAGAAAGATTTGCATTGAGCCGGGTGGTCCACAGGCCAAAGAGTTTGAGAACCATTGCTCTAGTACACAATGAAATTAATGGAGTTTTGTGAGATAATACTGGAGTAATGTAGTGATACATTGAATATAATTTTGTTTTAACACAAACACAATATTAGACTTAAAGAAATGTTACATTTGGGTCACTAGTGAAAAAATCAGGAAGTACCAAAAATCCTATGAGTATACCAGGAATGGCTCCTTTAGTAAAATATAAAGAAGAGACTTTCTTGATATAATACATCAGATATATTGAGCAGACTATATACATGCAATCTGTAGGGCAATATTTATATCTTCATTTATATTACATGCAAATGCATAATATTTGGTTTATCTTTAAAGATATAGTATACAGTAGGGAGCAAAAATTGTGGAATGGTTAGGTCAGGATTGTAAAGAGAAAAGCTAAAGGTTTGAGTCCATCGGTGGGCAACCTGTAGCCCAAGGGCCATGTGTGGCCCACAAGACATTTTGTTTACCATTGCTCATGCACAGGGCTGCCATACTCTGATGTTTTCCATCTGTGTCATTTTTTTCGTACCAGTGTTACTAAAGTGACATGCACATAAAGCCATGGCATATGAAGTGAGGTGCGTGCTGACTGCACACAACATTGACTATAAGAGTCGTGTGCTCCCTCTGCATCCAATCAAAGTAGGGATGTAAAAAAAAAAGTTTAAAAAAATGTACCATGTAACCATTAAAAATCCTAGCGGTTACACTGTTACACATGCTGTGGGGTCTGCAGCATAAGATTTATACCGCAGAGCCCACGCAACAGCTCCCGGCTGCTGGCCCCACTTCCGGGGAGCTGGCTGCCACCCCACACTGCAAGGTCTTATAAGCCAGCTGCCAGTGTGCACTGGCTCCCAGCTGCTGGCCCTGCTCCTGGGGAGCCAGCTGCACTGTGGGCTCTGCAGTATAAGCTGTTGCTTATCAGTTAACCATTTAAACAGTTACTAGCTTACATCCCTAAAAAAAGCGCTGCTATGGTTCAATCGGCACACCCCGCACATTCTAAGTACAAAAGTGCAGTTCACAAAACTACCCTATTACAGGAGACCGTCTTGTTTACAACAGTGTTGCAGTCCTCTGAGATGGAGGGGGGACACTCTTGAGGCCCACTCACAAGCCTAGCACAAGTCTCTCACTGCTGTTCTAGGACCAAAGATTTCTGACATAAACTGGCCTTTAGGGAGCTATTCTAAAAAGTGTTTTGCAGTTAATGGATTATGAGGATGTTCTGGAGCTCTCAAGATCAGAGTGTTAATTTCTCAGTGACTCAGTTTCCTATCTGTGAAATAGGAAGAATGCTATGCTACCTACCCTTACTAACAACTCTGTGAAATAAATTCACTCAGGTTCATAAAACACTAAAAACCACTGCTGGAAGGTAATGCATCAGTGCAAAGTCGTATTGCCATATTCATCCTTTATCTTGTATCTTTGTTTGCTATTAGTTTTTTCTTGTCTATGTGAAGATACAACTCAGTTTTCTGAAATGATAAAAATGTGCTGTCACTTCTGAGTCTTACAGTAAATACAGTAGTGCATAGGTAATATCTACACTAGCATTCAAGCACCAGCTTGGATAACTAAGTGTGGCATTCTGTATAATTCCTGAAAAATGTTTTTTCTGGCAAAACAGAAAACATAATAGATTCCAGATGGTAAAAACTAATAGCGGGCAAAGGGTTTTATTACAGTAAAAACAGACTCAAGTCTAACTTGAACCAAACTTATTTTTTCCTAATTATTTTCAGTTGCTGCTCGTCTCTATTTTCCTGGCCAACCTGGGACCAGAAGTACCAACATACAATGACAAGGTTGTTCTTAGGATACTTCTGTCCCCACTGAAAATCTCAGGAGAAGACTTCTTAGCATAACATTTTAAACAAAGTTTATCATAGTCATGAGACTTGGATAGTTCAAATAAACATCTACTTGAGACTTTGTTGTACTGAACTTTTTGAGGTTTTCCCAGCAATCATATGAATTTCAACCTCAAATGACTATCAGCATAATTAGTTTAGAGGCTCACTGATCCTGACAGTAGGAAAGCTTGTCTCCACCTGCAAAAAAAAACACCACTGGAGGAAACCATCAATACCTGTGTGACACACTATGTCTTGGGGGAAGCACTCTGTAACCCCCATATTTCTAATTTTCATATAAACATGTAATGGCACATAAAGCATATCATGTGAGGTATTGTGGAAAAGGTTATGAATTGCTGAAACCCACTATTCTTGATCAATATGTATATCTGTACTGCATATGAAATCTGAGATTATATGGTATGGTTGTCACTAAAACATGCTGTAAATTGGGAAATTAGCTTAGACAAGAGCCAGGGCAGGTTTCAAAACAACAATCAATACTTATGGTACAGCAGGGGAACTACTATTCAATGACTCAAGTGCACTGAACTCAGCAATGCCCACCAGACTTGCCTGGACTTGTCTTCTCCAACAGATGTACTACGGGTACAAAACCAAACACAGGAGCCCCATGCTTCGCCTTTCTCCTGCCCCCACCCATGCTGCAAGCAACAAAGACACTGAGGAAAAGACGGATGACACTAACAAAGGACTGGTCCAGGTTTCAAAGGTGAAATGTGTATAGTGTGAAATGCAATATCCAGTGCGATGAGAAAAACTGCTTATGTATGTGCTGCCCAGTCTGATAGGGTTGAGAGTTTAGACTGTGTGTTTATATTCTATTTCTTTCTTTCGGTAATTAACTCTGTCTTTTTGACTATCACTTAAACATCAATCTTTTGTAGCCGGGTGGATTGATTTAAATCCATGTGACTTAAATCACCAAAAACAATTAATTTAAAGCAAATCAAATTTCCATTAATACTTCTTCACACATTTCATCAACCCATGGTGCAAATCTGATCATTAAAACATGTTAATTTACCACTCAGTACAACATTTTACACATCTAAGAGGGTATACTTTGTGTAATTTTTTAGATAACTTGATTTTTTTTATAATTTAGGAAATAATACAGAATACTCATGTCAGAATACTTGTGTCAAGCTGCAGATGAAGTGGCAGTACATTAGGAATGGTAAGTACTAAATCACACACACAAACACAACACTTATATTTTAGTAAACTAAATTTAAAATATTACATAAATGTTTAACATTTGCAATTGCAGCAGTCTCCTGAGTTGCTGGCTGATGGCTGTCCTTAAACTCTTTTTTTTTAAACTCAAATTTTATTAACTCTGACAAGCCCTCAGAACACTAAATGTACGTTGTCCTTAAAGCTTCTACAACAAGCTCTGATCTTCCCCACTCCCCTATCATTTTGATGCAGATCTGATTCCAAGTTACCAAAAAAACTAAGACTGATTGTGCTTGGAGTAGGGATGTGAAAGGTTAACTGGATAACCAATAAGCATCACTCTTAACAGGTGATGCATATCAGTTCCTGTTAACCAGTAACCAGTGGAGGCTGGAGCAGCTCCCCGCCTGCCATGGGCAGGGGGCTACTCCCACCCTGAAGGGGTCCGGAGCAGCCTTTGTCTGTGGGGTGCCCAGGTGCCTCAGAGGCAGGAACTGCTCTGGATCCCACTTAATTGGTTAACCTAACATTTAACCAGTTAACTGATTAACTGGTATTTTACATCCCTAGCTTAGACTGCACTTTATTTTGGACTAAGCCCCCCCACTGAAAACAAGTATAGGATGGGGTTCATCTGGGAGAAATGAGTTATGCTGAAGTAAAATAGGGAATAGACTTATAGCATCACCATTATGGTCTGTGACCATGATGTTCCCAAAATAAGAGGCATGTATTATGTAATATAAAATAAGAAAATGATACTCAGTGGCAACTGTCAACTCTAGATTTCTATTAATGCAGCTTTCTGTACTGTATGCTTAGGTGACAGATTCTAATCCTAGCTAACTAACTAAGCCATAAGGATTAGCTAAAATAAGAACTTTTTATTCTAGCAACGTCCAACATAGCAAGCAGCTTAGACATTCACTTGTTAAATGTTAAATCACACTTATAGTAAAATGGATAGAGTCTTGAAGAATGATGGATCGCAAAGTTGATCCACATTGTTCTTCAGACATATCCACAACTTCATCTACATCATTTTTCCCCAATAAACAGATTTCCTTATGATGTTTCGTTCTCGCATCTAGGCTCTGCATCTTCTTCTTGCACTGCTTACATTTAACACATTTTCCTTTTTCAACCAGGGAATTAATTTATTCAAAATATTCCCACATATGGTCTCTTTTAAACCCAGAAGTCAGGATAGTTTTCCCATGGCAAAAGTGTAGGGGGACATAGGAAGCTGTTTGTGTGCTGAATTACATCTTTCCTTTTTCTTTCCAGTCTACTCTATGGTTCCTTTCTATGTTGCCTCCATCCTGTCCTATATATTGTGTGTCTGACTTTAGATAAACGTCTTAATTAACTCTGCTGTGCTCGCCCAGGTCCACCACCACATAAGCACAGAACAAAACCAATCCCATTCAGCCGATGTCTATCTTTGCACATGTTAGTCTGCTGAGAAACAGAATGTGAAGACCCAGAACTTTCAAGAAGCAAGAGCTGGTTGTTAGGCAGGACAGACTAGAGCCATAATTTGTTTTTATGAGATTGTAAGTGTAGGTGAAGTATGTTTGTGATAAGATTTAATAGTAACTGTTATTTTAAATGAAAAAAATGTAGTATTTTATTGATGGATTTTAAAAAATTTTAAAAAAATTAAAAAATTTAAAATCTGGGGGTTTTATTTTTTTAAATCATTGATTTTATCCACCCTATCTTGTAGTCAGTAAACTTGTTTAACTGTTTATCTTTACCAGTGAGTTTGCCTAAAGTATCTAGTAATTTGCTCAGGTTTTACAAAGACTGGTGTATATATGATTTCCATTGATGAAGTAGTGAATTAATTAATAAATTTGTCAGTATATTCCTGAGGTATAGTTATGGGAGCTGCGGGGGGATTCAGCTGGGGCCTTCCTCTGTGTGATTCATGTGTGGCTCTGGGAGCATTCGTGCAATATAGCTGGGTATGCTGTTGTGCTAAGTGATAACAAGGCTAAGGATGTTAAAAAGCAGATAACTGACTAATCGTGTAATCAATACAGCTTGTATTGACTCCACGATTAGTCGATAAGGGGTCCCGCTGCGGCTCTGCATTTGAAATGTAGTAGGAGCCAGGCAGCTCTTACTACATTTAAAATAGTAAGAGTCTCAGCTCACTCCAGGTCCCAGACTGCTGTGCCTCTGCCTCCCCTGTCCCCCGCCACACTGCAGAGATGGTGGTGGTGGGAACCGGCTTTTAAGCCGGCTCCCCACAACACCGGCTCCTGCTCCCCCGCCTTTGCTGCCTCTGATACAGAGGCAGTGGGGCGGGAGGAGCATGTACTTGAGTAGTAACTCAACTAGTTGCTTACATCCCCAAACAGGGTCTGGAGGGCTTTGCTGCTTCTCACTATCAAAGCATTGTGAGACAGCCCAGACTGGCTGGAGAGTAAGAGGCAGCACAGTCCCACAGACTCTCTGGGGATCCTGTCACAACCTGCATGTGTTGAGCTGCCGTGTTGCTAGATAGCCCCTTGCTGGGCTTCTGTGGATCCATATCAGCAGCTGACCCTGGAAACCTTCTTACTGAGAGGCTCTGTTTCATGGAGTTTTCTCTGAAACAAGTACAGCCGTAAACGTACTTCTTTTCTACAGATTCCCTGTGGGACTGGCAAAGGGGAGAAAAATGTGGACCTAACCCAATGGTCCCCAACCTTTTTAAGCATGAGATCACTTTTTGAATTTAAGTGCTAGCCAGCATCTACCTCAAACCCAAGAACTCTTGCCCTCCCTCCTTCCCGCCCCTTCTCTGAGGCCCCGACCCTGCTCACTCCATCCTCCCTCCCTCTCTCCCTCATCCTTACTCACTTTCAGCAGGCTGGGGACAGGAGTTTGGGGTGCTGGAGGGGTTCAGTACTGGGGCCAGGGTTTGGAATGCGAGCGCTCCAGCTGGGCACTGCTTACCACAGGTGGCTTCTGGGTGGTGGTGCAGATGACTAAAGCAGGATCACCCCTACCCTGCCCCTGCACCACTCCGAAAAGCAGCCAGCAAACACTCCATCTCTGCCCCCCTCTGCTCTATGGAGATGGGGTACAAGGTGGAGGAATGGACACCTTGACATCAGCACCTCCCGTTCCTCTTCTTCCCGTGCCCTGCACAGCAAGCAGGAGGCTCCCAGGAGTGAAGGGCACTTCCAAGGCAAAAGGCAAGAGCAATACAGCAGTGCTGAGGGGCAGATGAAGTGCTGGCACTTGATAGCCTCCCGGCCAAACCTATCAGGATCACCTGTCAAAGGTTCCAAGATCTACCAGTAGATCCCGATCTACTGATTGGTGATCACTGACCTAACTCAATGAAGTCACTGAGAATCTTTCTACTGTCTTCAGCAGGCTCTACATCGGATCAGAATTTTCAAAAGAGCTCAGCAGACCTAATTGGGGCCACATTCTGAAAACCGTGCATCTCCATAGAGGCATCAAAAGAAGTGGCTGGATTTTCAAAAGGGCTCTCTCCCTGTGTGCTGAGCACTAGAATAGCTAACCCTGAGCTATTCTTAAATCTGGCCCCAAATATAAAGCTCACCCACCCCCTTCAGGCTCACAGATACCCAAGTCAGGAGAGGGCTTCCCTTGAGATCTGGGTTGGAGGCATAAAGAAAGTGGTCACAAGCCTGACCTTTCAGACCCTCAGCTTTCTTTCACAAAAAGAACCTCCATTCTCAATGTTCTTGGCAAGTCTCATCAAATACCATTGGCCAAAATGCTTTCACATGAGGCAGGATTTGAAACTTGTCTGACAATGCAGTCACAACTCCAACTGAATGTTTAAACACAGGGCTGCTATCAGTTTCAAACTTTCAATGCTAGTATACCAATCTCATAGTATTAACTAGGTTTTAAATGTTAATAACTAAGTCACCAAATCTTAAACTAACAACTGTGGTCAAAACCTGTATTCAATTTATTTTCTTAGAACAAAATAGCAGCAGCTTTACCATCAGTGAACTGATAGGGTAATTTTTAAAGTAACAAGTGTAAATAAATCAAGTCTTCATACCATTTTACAAAAGTAGTGTTATTAAAATATAGAGCTGGCAAGGGCAAGCAGGTTGGCAATGACTGCTTAAGTTTATTAAATTTCTGTGCATTGAGATTCCTGTTTGTTGCTCAACAGTTTGCCGTTCCAATGGAACGGCAAACACGTTGATTTCACTGCAGTTTTGGCAAATGGGAATCCTTTACTGAAATGATAAATTTGCTCATATTCTGATCCAAATACAAATGGCTTTAATGTCTCTCTCTCCAACAAAGGGAGCACAAAGTCATTAAAAGCTATGCCTGAGTCCCCCAAATCTGCAGAGATCCGCTTTATATCTGTAGATATCTGCACCCACGGATATCTGTGGGTCATTTTTGTGACTACAGATGCAGATACAATTTTTGTATCCACACAGGGCTCTATATGCTACATCAAGACTTGTTCCCTCGTCCCTGATATCAAGACATCTTGCACTTAAAGTGTGTAATTAAAAACATCCCAGTATGCTTATTTTTATAAAATACACTGTAGCATCCCAAAAGACCATCACTGCCATTAGCTGCAGTGTTTCCAGCTGTTATTGTAAGTGAAAATTAGATTATTACACAACATCAAATGGCTGTGAAAAAACAAGTATTGCTCAAAGGACTTTTCAATTACCCACTTTTAACATATATGGGCCAAATTCTCATCTCACTTATATAGACACATCCCAATTAAGTCACTGGGGTTGTATTAATATAAGTGAGAGGAGAATTTGTGCCTGGTCCATGTTCTAGTCCTGTCAATCAGAAACACTGAATCCTATTTCAAAGGCAATCTACAGTGTTCTCGGCCAAGGATTAGAGACAATACCATTGATCCCAGTGCTGTTTGCCATCAGACAGCTGAAGAATAAAACCCACACAAATAAAATAGTAAGCTATTTAGACTACATTCTTCAGTCCCTTGACTGCCTTCTTTCAAGGAAACCATTGATTTTTGTCAGACAGATTGTCAGTTTCATAAACAGAAACTAGCAGTAGACTATAAATGAACCCTGATGATAATTTTCCAGAAAGCTTTCTACAAGGGAGCCACTGATTTTTATTTTCTTTGGTCATACATTAGTTCCCAAAATTAGCACTTTTTAAGCTCCATTCATTTTCTACAAGGAATAAATATAGAGAAACACCCAGATGAGATTTTCTGACTTCAGAAAAGATTGTTGACTGATATTAAATCAGAGTAACAATGTTCATATTGAAATTTTGATGCACTATAAAGTATCCAGAACTCAGATAATGCCAAAACCTGGGGAATAAGACTTTCTGGACTGAGGAATCTACTTTGCCCCAGATTCAATTTCAAGCACTTTTCATATAGCAATACAGTGTGTTTTTATGTCTTGTAGCCATTTATATTAATGACTGAATACTGCATCACACAAAATATTGTTTGTTTTGATGAGTATAGGTTACCTTACATTTTTTGATAATACTTCAGAATATATTAGGAAATGTCTGGTAGTACAGTTCTGTAAAAACATTTAGTCCAGTAGTACATACTACAGATGTCAGCTAAAGTGCTACAGTAAAGCACTAAAGTGCTACAGGAAAGCGTTTGGCCTTTCACATTTGCTAAACGTGACTCTTCACAGAATGATATTCTGAACTGGAAAGAACACAGTACTAGTTTGGATGCTCTTGATTGGGGAGGGCAAAGGGAGGAAATGTATTCTATCGCCCTTCACTGATTTGAGCCATGCCTAGAAGAAAAAAGAAGCCAAGCAGTAGTGATGGACAACTGTGCATTGTTAAAAAGGGATCTCCCAGGATGTTCGATTATACCAATAAATATGAGGCCTTTTAATACACCCAACTTGAAAACATGAAGTAGATACAGAAACACTTCATACAATTATTAGTTTCCTTTCAACATTTAGATTATCTGGTTTATTTGCATGTTGTGTCATTTCAGATTAATAGTTAAGGCAAAGTGAGAGATTTATGGCAGTGGTTTTCAAACCAGAGGTCACGACCCGGTACTGGGTCATGGAATATCAGGCACTGGGTCTCACTGCTGCAGGGTGATCGATGGGGTTGCTAAAGCAGGCTTCCTGACTGTCGCGGCACCACAGACTGTGCTGCACCCCAGAAGCAGCCAGCAGCAAGCCCAGCTCCTGGGAGGAGGAGGGAAAAGAGTGCACAGGGCTCCGCACACTGCCCCTGCCCTGAGCACTAGCTCTTCACTCCCCCTGGCTGGGAAGCTGCTGCTGGCTGCTTCTTTGGTGCAGCACGGTCTGTGGTGCCAGGACAGGCAGGAAGCCTGCCTAAGCACCCCCACTGCACAACTGACCAGGAGCCGCTCAAGGTAAGCCTCTCCTTCTCCAGCCCTAACCTCCCCAAAGCCTGAGTACTCTCCTACAGCCCAAAGCTCTCATCCTCAGCCCCACCCCGGAGCCTCCACTCTAGTGAAATTATGTTGGGTCACGGGTATCAACAATTTTTTGCAACTGGGTCATGAGAAAAACATTTTAAAAAACCACTGCTGTATGATACCAATTGTTTGCAAATGAACATTATAGGTTTTATACGCATGTAAATAATAATTAGGGAGAACCAAAAGGCTTATAAACAGTATGTACTAGGAAACTATACACCTACTTGAATTTGCTACGGTGACCAATCGGAAAATGGGCAGTCAGGCCTTGTGATTGAAATAAAAGTTCAGCCTATTGGTTAGACTTATGTCAAGGAACATGCTGAGGGTCAGAAGCCAAATGCCAGAGCCAGTGCGTAACCCAGAATTGTAAGCCAAAAGGCAGAGCAAAGGATCAAGGCCAGAGGGGAACAAGGTCTGGAGCAACCTTTCAACAGAGCAGGCAGTAGGTGAAGCAGGAGCAGATTCAGAAACAAGCCTAGAGTAGGGGAACAGGCAAGTACAGCGGCAAGTGTGATACACATTGAGTAGCTGCTGATCTGCTGTGGCTTATAAGCAGGTGCTATGGCTACTCTGTCAGTTTTAAGCAGTGCAGTTGTATGCACTGGTTACGTGGCAGCTAAATTAGTCAGGGAGCAGGCCAACACCTAGTCCTAGCAGGGCGAGCCCTTGCCAGTTATCTAGAAGCAGTGCATGGCACCATACAGTCAGAAAAATTAGGTTTCACAACAAATGCCATTCATCTCAAAGGCAGGCAAATGGAACAATTCTAGGCCATTGGATGTTTTCAAAACCACTTCAGCAGAGCCAGTCTTAGGGGCGGGCGAGCTGGGCGGTCACCCGGGGCCGCCGACAGAGCCGGTCTTAGGGGCGGGCCGTGACTGCATTTCAGCCTGACCTCTCAAATCCTCCCCAGGTTTCCCTGGTTACTCAAATTTTTGTCCGCTATTTTTTTTAAACGATCTGGCAATCCTACGGGCGAGCCAGGCAGTCACCCAGGGCCACCAATTGGTTAGGACCAGACCTGAACTTCAGAACTCTGTATGATGAACAACAAAAATAGCTGTCCCAGACATCACAGCCTCAACAAAAGCAATAGGTGTCTGATTCTCACATCCTACACCAGGAACAGGAGGCAAGTTTAGAAATAATTTAAAAGGAAAGGCTTCAGAGAAGTCCATGCGATTACAGCTGTGGACTGTGGGCCAATCTCATCAGCCTTCTGTTTACAACTATCAGTAAAGTCTACAGCAAGTACCAATGCAAAGACAGTATGTGAGAAAACACAGCAAGCCAGGTGATTACGGTGTCGCTGTAGGTATAAGGGAAGAGCAAATTTTAAACCAATACATCAAACACCTCTGGATAAACACTCCAAGAGAAAAGATGAGGTATGTTCACACTTTATGCTTCGCTTGACATTTTCTTGATAGAAAATTAAAGCAAATCAGAGGGGCAATCAGACACTGGAGATGAACGGTGTTTTAAGAGAGACAGAGTCTAAGATCATTTTATACCATAAGCATGATTGCTAATATGTCTCTATGACCAGCAGTGTAGCAGTGCATTTCTCTGCACAAGTAGTTTTGAAAAGTCAGACAGCATTACATGAGTTTGTGTCCACATTGCATAGAACAGTGCACTGTTTAAGCAATTACAAGAACTGTCCTAGCTAAAAAGCAGGGTGAAATGAAGATGTTTATACAAGTGAAGGAATAAGGCACAATCCAAAATATGTTCTTCCTATATCATATTTTCAAGGCAAGTCCAAAAAGCTTGCGTGTTTAAGTATCTCTACCCTAATTTTTGTTAAATCCACTGAATTCAGTAAAAAAAAAATCCAACAATAAAAAATATAAATACAATGAATGATTCTTCATTAAACAGGATAACAATGAGACAGGCTCATTCTGAGAGAACTGGAGCATATTGTTGAGTGACAAAGAAAGCATTGGCTGTGGTTTATTAAGCAGGAACAGAAACTTATGCCACATTATTACAAAAATTACACCTTTCAACAGCATATCAACCTTTCAACATGTCATGACAGGGCTAGGTACAAATCCAACATCTGTTGGAACTGCACTCACAACCATCTGTTCCAGAGGTATGAAGGTTACCAAATGTTACATTTTCTGCAATCTGAGTTTATTGCAAACATTTTCAGTGCCTTACTCTATCCTTGATGCCCTTACACAATATCTGAACTCGATTAATGATGTTATTGCTGGTGTCAATTACGGATGTAAGCGGATAGTCGATTAGTGACTCAACTAATCTCTTTCTCCCCCGCCTCCCCTTGCTGCCTCTCTCTGATGCAAGCAGCAAGGGAGGCAGGGAGCAGGTTCAAAAGCCAGTTCCCCCCAGCGCCATCTCCGTGGCGGATAGGGGTGCAGCGGGGAACTGGCGGCACTTCCACCTGTGAAATGTAGCAAGAGCTCTTGCTACATTTCAAAAGCAGAAGCATCACAGAAGCACAAGGCGATCAGTGGACTCAAGCAGTCCCATGCTCCTTGTGCACTCTTTGGGGTTTTTTGGTTTTTGTTTTGGTGGGGTTTGTTTTGTTTTGTTTTTAATGTACAAGAGCCCGAGAGCACTTGTACATTTAAAAAACACAGAGCATGGGGCCAGTGGGGGACCACTTGCCCTGTGATCTCTGCGGAGCTTCTGCCTTTGAAATGTAGCAAGAGCCGGCAGACGCCCTTATTGACTAATCAAATAGTCAATGCAAATTGCATTGACTGTTCGATTAGTTGATTTAATCTGAATGTAACATCCTTAGTGTCAATTGTAATTATTACATACTGTAACAGTCAAATCTAAATTTCAAGAGAAAAACAGTGGAACTTGGGAGGCTTGACCATGTTAGAATAAATAGCAACTTTTATATAAGCTACACAAAACTGAAATGTATATAGTGTATGGAGGATGCTAAGTGTATGCCATACACAAGAAAGACTCAATCATTCTAACCCTGATATAATCCCCAAATACCAAAAGCCTTATTCTAATTAAAAAGTTCAAGCTGGAAGATACAAATATTTTCTCAGCCATTTAACTTTTTACTTTTTGATGGACCCCTTTATAGACTATACTGCAATAACTATGAATTAAGGCACATATACCTCCGATCAAATTTTGTATACCATATGCAACTTGCATATGAGAACTCAAGGTGAGAAACAGTAATTAATCAATACAACTCAGAGGGTTCTCCAAGCAAGGATGGAGCAAGCCCAGTGTAAAATATTCACACTCGCTCCGCCTGAAAAGAAGCTAGCAAACACTCAGATCTAAAATTACCAGCATAGCTACCCAACTTGTATCCATTTCTAAAATGTAATGGGTACCCATAGATAGCAATACCATCTCTGCGTTCTACCCCTAGCTTAATGTCCAAATACAATTGGAACTGCTCTGTCAAGACTGTTCCCCACTCTAGTACTCCGAGGGCAGAAGGTGGGGGCCTGCAAGAGACCTTAAAAAGTACCTTGCCTCTATAGGCTTCTGCTTTTAGAAACTCCCCAAGGTCACAGATGCCCTGACCCTGGAAGATAGGCAGCCACTACCAAGTAAAAAAAACCCTTTCCTCTTGAATCCAGGAAGAAAGCACTTGGAACTTCTTCCAAAGGGGTACCCAAAGCTCTTTTACCACAAGAGAGCTTGAAAAAAAGAAAAATTACAGTCTCTGATAGCTGACCTCTCAATATCAGGCATGCATACACAAACCTCCTATTATCTTCCAGGACACAAGAATCAAATCATAGCCTTTTTAAAAAGCTGATTTTATTTACAGAACAAAAGGTAAAGCATACTTGGTTGCTAAGTATCAGAGGTGTAGCCGTGTTAGTCTGAATCTGCAAAAGCGTCGAGGAGTCCTGTGGCACCTTATAGACTAACCGAAGTGTTGGAGCATAAGCTTTCGTGGGCAAGACCCACTTCGTCAGATGCATCTGACGAAGTGGGTCTTTGCCCACGAATGTTTATGCTCCAACACTTCGGTTAGTCTATAAGGTGCCACAGGACTCCTCGCCGCTTTTGGTTGCTAAGTGATTTAAAGCAACTGAAAAAAGAACAAATTGAAACACAAAGGATTTCATCCCTGGGATACAGCTTAAAGTTACAGCATATGGGGGGGCACATGGACTTAGCACAGAGAAGTTTAACCAAACAACAAAACAAATAAAATAACCTGATCATATCTAAATAGAAATTCCCTATCTACTCACATATCTGTGCTTCAAGGTCCAGTCCATTTTGATGCCCAGTATTTTTTGTAGGCATGGTAATCTTGTCTGGCTCAATTCATCTTGTTCCCCCTGCTCCTGGCTTAAGCTCACACAAAGAAAAAACAGCAGGCAGGTACCCCTTTCAATTCAAATCTTAATACTTTCTTCTCACTGGTTCTCCTGGTTCTCTACCAACACTTTCTTGCTACCTGGATTTAACCCTTTAGTTACTGAATGCTGGGATATTCAGAGAAGACCTGCACTCCTCCTACCCATCACAGCTCCAACAGATCTTTTTCAATAATTTATATTAGAGACCAGATGGCAGCTGATGGTCTTGTTATGGTCAAGTGATGGTTTCTTGGGCAGGGGTATTACTGTTTAAATGGGCTACCCTGTGTTCTTGAAAAGCAACATCAACAATCTTTATCAACAATGAATGCAATAGGTCTGTCCCTGATTTTCACCAACTGTGAAGAACAATGTTCTGGCTTACAAAACAGTGGATCACAGATAACAAAGATAAGATAAAGGAGCTCACTCAGTAGTCTGCTGCCACTTCTTCACACTTATCTTCTCACTAGGTTAATACCTGCTAAATAAATTCCAGTTCTTAGCCAGTTCAACTAGGGCCAGAACTTTGCTTCATAAAAGTCCGTGTTTCAGTCATCAGTGGCATCTCTTGCATCTTCTCTTGATATCATTCTCTTACATCTGCATTATGGTCTCCATGACTAACAACTAACTGCCATTTCAAGTAGCACTTTGAAGGGGTTACTCTCTCCCCACCTCTGGTCTGACTGTTCTTTAACTTCCCCTTGTATTTATTCAGACCATAAACTCTTTGTAACAGGGATTTGCTCTCTTTAAATCTTCTGGCCTCATCATTAGTAACTTCTGCTTCTATGCTCACATATGACTCCTTAGCATGGTGGCTCTTCACCCCCCTCCTTCTGGTCTCTTTCAACATTAGATCAACTTTTCCACACACCACAATGACCACTTCACTAGATCTTGTCTTCAACTCAACGATGTTCAATTTCTAATCTCTCAGTAGCTGTTTTATTTCTCTCACACCACCATCTGATTTTCTTCAACACTGCCCACACGCTATGGCCTCTAGTCCATCATTCGCCATGGCTTCCTGCTAATGCTTATGTTGACTCAGCTGTTCATTCACTTTGCTCACAGAGTTCATCCACTACATATTTGCTCTCTCCTCCTTCAAACTTTGCCATCTTCCTAGACAAGCAATACTAATTCTCCAACCTCAGTGATTCCCTCTTCCACAAACCTAGCAGCCTATTCACTAGTTTTAACTCTCCTTAAACCCTCCCCTTCTGCTGTGTTCTCTTCCAGACAGATTATTGCCAGTCTTTTCAGAAAAAAAGATTGAGCAGATTTGACGTGACCTCATGCTCCCTCTCTCTTCTGCCTAAACCATTCAACACTTCCTTCTACTCCTCTCCCTTCCTCTTCTAACTCTCCTCCCCTCTCACTGTTTCCTACACCTCGTAAGGCAAACATGCATGGTCTCTCCATCCTTACAAAAGCTTTATTTCCAGTTCACTCTCCAGTTACCCCCTCTCCTCCACTAACTTAACTGACTGAACCACCTACAATTTCCTTCTGCTCTTTCCCTCCATCAGCTCCATACTTGCTCCCCATTCATAAGGCTTTTCCTCCATTTCACTGAAACCATTCTCAACAAGTTTTCCAATAATCGCTTCTTCAGACCTCTCTCACTTCCCTTTAGCTACTCTGAACAGCATCACTCACTACTTCTTACTGTCTTGTTCTTTCTTAGTATTCATGACTCTGACCCCTCATGGTATTCCTACCTCTTTGAGCACTTTATTTTCACCAGCTTGTCCTTCTAACTCCCATTCTCAACTAGCCTCACAGGGCTCCCCAGTTAGTCCTGTCATCATTGCCAGGTAGTCCTCTGGTCTAGGTAATCTCATCCACTCACACACATGCAACTACCATACTCATGCTGATGATTCACAAACTGCCTCTCCAGTCCGGACCTATCTCCTCCTAGCAACTCCTTGATCTCGGTCTGACATCTCCTAAAGGACGTTTTACTATCCATTTAACAAGAAGAGAACTGCGATTCACATCATCTATGTTTATCCCACTGCAAACTATCAATTGACAAAGATTAGGCAGGTGGCTAGCACGGATTACCATATTATAGGCTGAGCTGGCATCCTTCTGTGTCTGGGATGTGTCTTTTGCCATCCCAATAAGACTCCACTGAAATCTGACCATGTTATAAACCTTTAAAAAAAAATTTAGTTTGAACATGCTCACTAGAAATTTATAAGAGATTATCAGCTAAATTCTCAAACATTCAATCCCTCACAACTTCCATGTGCTGGCTAGACTGGGTATGCACCACCCCCAAAACACGACTCAGCATGATCCAGCCCAGAGCTGCAGAGACTGAGAACTTTTCCTACAACCACAGTACTTAGCTGCTGTGTCCCTCTGCAGCAGAAACTGAGAACAGGGGACTCTTGCTCCTGTGCTTTCAGTTCCCACACTACTAGCACCTGGCAGGGTGGAGGTGGGAGACATGATCATCTAATTCAAAAGCAGGGAAAAAGAGAGATGGACCTCTGGGGGGTGGTAAGGGGAGAAGAGTGGGATATGAAGCCCTGGGGCAGAAGTGAGAAAATTACATTGGACAATGAGTGGAGGGTAAGGGTACACCAGGACTGGAAACCAGTAGTGGAGAGGAGCAATCAATCAGACTGCACAAGCAGTCTGGGAAGGACAGAAGATTGTGAAAAGAGGATAGAGTTGGGGAAGTCTAGCTCAAATAAAGGATCCCAGGGTCAGGAGACTGGGACAAGAAGTCTGGTATGGAGACTGAGAATAGTAGCAATAAAGGGGAGGAAACTGAGATTAAATGAGGCTCCAAGGGCTGGGGAGAAGCATGTCAACAGACTGGCTGGGCAAAGAGCCTAGGATGAGGCACCAGGAACGGCAAGCCAGGGAAGGAGGAAAGTGGAGTAGGATGAGGTGCCTTTGGGGGAGCTTTAAAGACTGACTAGATGAGCAGACCAGGACTGGGAAAAGGAGGTGGAATGCTGGGGTGAAGAGACAGGGCAGGGGCAGATGGCACCAGGCTTTTGAGGAACAGAAGCAGAAGTGTCTGTGACTGCCAGAGAAACTTCCCTTTCAGAACGGGAAATGCAACCCACAAGATCTCTGTCTCCTCACTCTTTTCCTGTGAGCAAATATCTGTCAAACCCACCAGTAAAGTGCCTCCTCTCCCCCACTAGCACTGTTCCACATAGAGCAGAGGGCCCCAAACCATGGGGTGACCCCTCAGGGGCATGAAGGAATGTTCACAGGGCCATGCCCAAGCCAATCCCACAGGGAGTAGAGAGGGAGAAGTGGCCAACCCCACTCCATCCTCAGCCCCACTCTAACCTCAGCCACAGCTCCACTCTACTCCCTGCTCCATTCCTCCCCAGCCCCACCCCAGTTCCAGCCCCACTCCCTGCTCTGTTCCAGCCCAACTCTGCCATCATTCCCTCTTCACTGCCAGGCCAGCTCCACCTCTAGCCCAGCTCCTCTCCCACCCTCAGTTCTGCCCCCAGCTCCATCTTCAATCCAAATGCCTCTGCTGAGCCCACTGTGCAGTAATGGAGTGGGAGGCACAGACCAATTCCATTACTGGTAAGGCAAGATAGAAAACATCTGGGCACCGCTGACATAGCGGATGCCAACCTACTACGGCAATCAATTACTGCATTAGCTCAAGTGGCAGAGGCCTCTGCAGTGAATCTAAATGTTCCAACCCTGCTGACAATTCATGTGTGTGTCAATATGATGCCACATGATGGAATTTCTGCTTTTTGTTTTTAGTTTGCTTTAAAAAATGAAAAACGATTTTAAAACAATATTAATAACATTACAAAGTCAAACATTCACAAGTTAGGAAACACCAGATCTATGATTGCCCTTGCAGACTTATTTCTGTCCCCTGCTATGACAAGATAGATGGGTACTCAGCTATTAAATATTTTGTTTGTCCTGATTGCACAAAGTGTGGCTACATAGCTTACTTATGACATACTACTCAAACCCTACTCTGAATACAAAACTGTTCATTTCCTCATGGGCATTTCTATGCATTCATCACAATAGGAGCTGACTGCTCCACAAACATCACTGAATTTCTTTCCAGAACAGCCCTGTTAAATGAGGTAGTTTTATTATCCCCATTTCACAGACAGACAGAACATAGAGATTAAGATGCAGAGTGTTCAGTAGTTCTGAATACCCACTTTGTGATACCTAGAGCTGATCTGTCAGAGTACTTAGCATTATATGGCACCTTTTATGTTCAAAGTATAGCTCCCAGCATAGCTTTGAGTGATCAGCACTTCGGCAAATCAAACTTCAGGTACCTCAGATTGGCCACCTAGAGAAAATGAGGAATGCCCAATTTGTGGCCATCTATGAAAAGTTTGCTTTCCATGATTTGCCTATAGCATCAAATATGAACTCTGTCTTTTTCTCAATATGCTTTTCACATTCTGCAACCAATGATTGTGAAACAAACTATAAATAAGTCTCTCCATTATATAACCCTCCTCTCTACACCAGACCCATCCTTTATGATGAATGAAACAAGGGGTCCTGTGGGAAAAATGAACTGTGATAATGTAAATATGGACTGTATCCTAACACACATGCAAAAGGGGGCTGAATTATAAATTTGCACAGGCATTTCCTAACTTTGGAGTGCAGAATTTTACAACCTAACATTCTTTTAATTAGGGATGTAAAGATTTAACCGGTTAACTGGTCAGCATTGCCTTACCAGCATGCTTACCAGGGTAACCGGTTAACCAGCTGGATAGGGGGACTGCTCCAGTGCCCCACGCTCTGCCCATGCATGGTGGGTGCATTAACCAATTAAATCTATAGTTTAACTAGCTAATAATTTACACAGGATTTTATATCACTACTTCAAATATAATGTTGGATATATTTATGCTATAGTATTAATCTTATGTTATATATTAGACACCTAATCCTACAACACATACACTCAATCACCTTTTCATTCATTATACCCAGTCATTACACATTTTTAATCTAGATTTACCTTACATGTGCTCAACTTTATACAGCGTGAGTGGTCTTATTGACTTCACTGAGACTACTTACAGTATGTCAAGTTAAACATTTGCAAAAATTTTTGCAGTTATCAGGGCCTGAGACTAAGATCTTCAGGGCAGATAATGTCTTTTACTGTGTGATTGTAAAGAGCCTCTAGCCATTAATGGAAAATGAATAAATAACAACATGCCACCATGATTAATTTCATTCACAAACCACATTTTAAGCATACACTAAGTCAAAGGGTTCCTATCAATTGAAATTGCATTCCTTGGTCTGGCTAAGAAGCATGGATTATAACGGCTACTGGCTGGTAGGGATTAAAACTCCTAAAGACTTGATCAAACTTGACTTTAACATCAAATCAGTGCAAGTCTTTGAATTTTCTGCTTTCTGGTATCAAAGCAATTCTTTAATTCCAATTATGAAAGCAATGCGAAATAGTTGAACATATTAAAATATTTGTATTAGATATTTGTTTTGGAAACTGCATTGAAGTTGATATAGTAGAACTGCAAAGTAAGCTTTATTTTGTCATATTCTGCAAGTCTCAAGTTCCCATATGTATTTATTTATATATATTTATTAATAAAATATAAGAATAAGGGAATACTCTTCAGGCATGTAGGCCTAAAACTAGCTGTGGTTTGGTTTGCAGGCACACTATTTCTCATCACACCACCATCCTTCCACAAGTCCACACTGCATTCCTAGTCTCTTCTCATGAAAAGGGTGTTGAAATATACAAGACCTCTGAATTGGAAAGTGGCAGGAAAACAAAATTCTTGTATATTTCATTAGCCTGCCTGCTCATAAGAAGACCAGACACAGAGTAGAGAGATTAAGACCCACCCACACCCACCCCTTCAGATCTGCCTTCCAGAAAAATGCGATTTTTAACTTTTGCATCTGTCAACTCTGTCACTGTCCCACTCATGGTATTTTTCATAACATTTTGTAAAATTTAACCCTAGTCTTTAATGAGGCAGGCCTTTCTTCATTATATGACAAATTAGTATATAGACTGATTTAATAAACTACTGCTTACATGACAAAGAACACAACAAGAAGCACTAGAAGAAACAGTTTGCATAGCCAAATAATCATGAAATGAAAGGTGATATTTCTAATACGGAAATACTCAGAAAGCAAAATATATGCCAAAATAGCTCCGTTGCCATGTGGCATGGGCTTTAGAAGTTGAAACCCACACACTTCCCTAAGTAAAACATGTTGCACGTGAAGAACTTAAATAGATTTTTTTTTTAAATCAAACACACTCAGAAGAGCAAGAGCTGTAAGCCACAAAGAAAGCATATCAAGGAATTTTGACTACTGGCATGACATTACCTTCAAAGTGATGCTGCATCAATACCTCTCTCTCCCTCCCTCTCTCACACTCACACACACACACGCCTTTATAGATAAACGAAAAGTTAAAACAAGCTTACATTGCACTCAATTAGGTGGTGTTTGAACGCAGATTTGAATTCAAATAAGACCTTTCAGAACATTTTGAATATCCACTTAATATTCCAGAGTACAGTTCCTTGAGGTTTGATCACTTGCCACAAAAATGTAAATGTGTTATTTCCCATCATGAAACTTAGAGCATCACTGGTCTAACTGGAATCTTCAGTATTACAAGATACTGATACTCTGTAAGCAGGTCGTTTTCATTCCTTGCTGCAAAAATTAATCCAATTTTACCTACCGCTTTTCATGGGGTTATGTGTTTGCTTACTTATCAGTGATCTTCAAGTTAAATCATTTATTTTGCATGCCTCAGTAATGGTGCTTCCCCCCTCATTTCAGTATATTTTCTTTTTGCCCTATGCCTTAAAATTCATTCTGTCTTAAAGCTTGTTTTATTTTGCCACTTACACAGTTATTCAAACTTTACTATGAGATTTAATGCTCCTTTAGGCATGCCAAAAAGTTTGTCTCTGGGATTGTATAAATTCATCTGGCAATCTGTCTGGTTGGCCATCTGGAGAACATTTCAGAGCAAAAAGCATGGAGCAAAACCCTCCAGTAAGGACAACCCTGAGCCTCCTGAGACTTCACTACGTGTCACTGATGACTCCTGCAAATAACTAGCCTTGTCCAATTTTCAGTATTGCACAACTCCAAATACTCTGCTGCGCCCCACATCCAAATCGCATTAAAGAAACATTTTCTTGTTTGTAGTCAATGAAGTGGCCAGCCCAGTACCTGACCAGTGTTCTAAACTTTTCTCCTTAACAAGGGGGAGAGAAATGGAGGGGAGCTGCAACAACCAGAATTAAAATTAAAACCCTATTTTCTGGATGAGCATAAATGCAGAAAGAGAACTGGACAGGCACGAACCCAAAGCTTTGCAGATCATCTGTTCTGCCTTTGTAAAAAGGCAGCAAGAAACATCTGGACTCAAGCAGCCCAGCCCCAGCTCTGGGCACCCTGTCAGGGGATGCAATGTGCAGTAGTTGGGCAAAGTGCCGCGCACACCGACCCGATGGAAGTTGCGGGCACGGCACGGGGTGGCGGGGGACTGACCCCCGCGCACCCGACACCCTATTTTTGACACGGCCCTACAATCACGTGACGCTGTTCCTTCGCCGAGAGGCCAGCGCCGCCTCAGTTTCCCCCCTTGCCCTCTCACCTGCAGTCTCTCCGTGGCCGGCTGCCACATCGCTGCGCCTGGCGGGTTGCGCGGGGAGAGGCGGACGCTGGTGCTTGCGAGCGGCGGGCTCAGGGCGCCAGGCTCGCTCACATCTGCTGGCGCTGCGTTCCCGGGGCAGACTCCAGCGGCTGCGCGCCTGGGACCTCGCACCCGGGCTCCGCGCGCCTCAGGCACCAGCGAGCGGGACGCAGCGCTCCGGCGGCGGCCGCCCCTGCTGCAGCAGCAGCAGCGTCCCGGCCTCTGGCCCCGCCCCCGGCTCCGCCCCCGCGTCTCTCCCTCCTCCCGCCGCCCAGCCGGGCTGCGCACCGGTGCGCCCGGCTCCGGCCGCTTCCTCGGCCCGCGCCGCGACTCCGCTCCCTGCAGGCGTGGGAGGCGGCGGCTGCACCCAGCGCGCAAGCATTGGGGGGGTTGGCATGAGACAGGCACGTACCGCCGGTGGCCAGCCAGTCTCCGTAGCCGGCTCGTGCGAGCGTGGGCTATGCGTGCCGCCTGCAGCTTGCCCATAGCGCGCCAGGGCGGCCAGGCTCACCGCCCACCTTGCCGTGCACGACCCTAGGCCCCACCTGGCTGCAAGGGAGTAGGAGCCTCTGGGAGCTGCACTTTCAGGGCAAAAGTGCCGCGTGTGGCTCGCAAGCCGCAGTTTGTCCGCCCCTGACAAATACGATCTGGAGACTTAGTACTGAGGTTCAAATCCTAGGCTGCTACCAGCGCCACGAGAGACACATTTTCAGATCGACTTGCAAGGCTTCCTTAGCATGCAGCCCATGTTCATGTCCAGGCTGTAAGCATTTATACTTACAGAGGACACCCTTTGGACAATTTAAAAATGAAAGTAACTTAAAGATGCCGATTAACATCAGGCAGAATGTTTGCTGATGTCTCAAATAAATAAAGTAGATTGATTATGTCCAGCTGTGACATGAACTCCTTCCTGAAACATTACATGCATAACAGTAGGTGAGTGTAACAGAGACATCTACTGGTTAGTGGTGTAGCTTGTTTTCTCAGGGGCACAGGTCTTCCTCTGGACTTGTGTAAAACATCTTTTGGCTGCGTCTAGACTGGCATGATTTTCCGCAAATGCTTTTAACGGAAAAGTTTTTCTGTTAAAAGCATTTATGAAAAGAGCGTCTAGATTGGCACGACGCTTTGCGCAAAAAGCACTTTTGCGGAAAAGCGCCCGCGTTAGTCTAGACGCGTTTTTATGAAGAAAGCCCCGATCGCCATTTTTGCCATCGGGCTTTTTGCAAAACAGTCCTGAGCTGTTTACACTGGCCCTCTTGCGCAAATACATTTGCACAAGAGGGCTTTTTCCGAACGGGAACAGCATAGATTTATGCAAGAAGAACACTGACAATCTTACATCAGATCGTCAGTGTTCTTGAGCAAATTCAAGCAGCCAGTGTAGACAGCTGGCAAGTTTTTCCGGAAAAGCAGCTGATTTTCTGGAAAAACTGGCCTGTCTAGACACAGCCCAAGAGTCTCTTGAGTCCAGCAACCCAAAAATCACCCAAAGTCCCTGGGGTGTAGGCAGGCCTCTAGTTTAATAAAGGATCATTTCTTATACTAAATGGCAATGTTATTTTCTTCTTCATTAGGCCCTTTAAAACAGTGTTTCTCTACCTTTTTTATAAAGTACCCCTTTTTCAAAAAAAATAAGTACCCCCAGTACCTACAGTTTTCAGACACACAAACCTTTTTTCTACAATTGCAACACATTTGTTTAAACAATCGTAGCTGGGCAGGTGATGAAATTGTTGGGTGTAAAAAGTACAAAAATAATAAGGCGCTGTAAAACTTAAAACAAAAATTCAGTTTTCTCCAAATTTCAGTTGTGTTGACGTATCCCTCAGACTTCTCTCGAGTACCCCGGAGGGTACTCGTACCACTGGTTGAGAAACACTGCTTTAAAACACTCCACCAGTTACATTAGTGATCATATTGTGTAGAGTATCACACCTACCTTTTGACCTCATGGATGTGGTGTGTTTTCAGAGCACAGGGATTAACTGATGTGGTCACAGTAGCAGTGCAGTTAGTTGACTACCCCACTGTATTTTTCGAATTTATGATGTATTCCAGGCATAACAGTGTCTCTGAGGCTGCTTCTTATTTCCGTGCCTAATGCAAACAGATCCTGTAATAACAGAAAATCCATGTCTGGAGTATGCACTGTAGGTAGCTTTACTGGGAGATGACCTGACAGCATATCCCTGACAAAACATCTGTTGTATCAAAATGAATGAGGAGAGCTAAAATATCATTAAACAGGATAAGGCCTTAAAATCTGAGCCCCTGCTTGTACTATGGGGTCATAAAATTGCCCATGGCAGTTTTCCAGTGAGATGTAAATTGCCCCTATCCTTGGCCAATTCTTCCTTGTCTCTCCTACCCAACTGTACAATCTCTCTGGGATACTCAGCAATACTACAGCATAAATACATTGTTGTACTGTGATGATTGCTTCCTGGGTCTTGCTCTAGAGTGGCTGCATTTCAGTGGTGCTGTATTCATATCATTAGCTAAAAAGAGTTCTGGATTGTTTGGGAAGGTGCGTAAATTCTGCAATGCTCAGAATTTCTCCTTGGGATTATTAAAATTAAAACAAACTGCAGCACACCTTGAACTTTATCTATAAATATGTCCACATTGTATATAGGCTGCAATAGTTTCACTTTCCATTCATTATATCCCACCTCTGTCCATGTGCCAAGGAAGGGAGGGAGAGAAAATGCATTTGGTTCCTGCACAAAAAAAGTAGCTAACATTGACCGTGAAGAATTTTGAGTCTATCTTTCACAATAGCTAAGAAAAAGACAGAAATCCAAAAATTCTAAACCTTAACAAGTATGAGAATAGCAAATTAAGGTGATCTAAGAATATTCAATAAACCCTTTTGTTCATAAATTTGCTTAGCAATACTGACATGCAAAAATTCACATGCCTGCAGGCACTTTGAGTATATCTATTGCAACACATGGGGCTCAGACTCCAGAACTAAAACATTACGGCTATGTCTACACTTGAGGCTTCATGCGCAAGAACGGCTGTTCTTGCGCAACAATCCGCAGTGCATCCACACTGCCTACCTGCTCCTGCGCAAGAAGATGTACAGTACAGCGTGGTAAGAGACACCTTCTTGCGCAAGAGCTACGCTCTTTTCTTACAAGTGTAAGCTGTCTTGCGCAAGAGCTCTTGTGCAAGAGAGCTTCCACATGTAAGAAACGAGCGTAGCTCTTGCGTAAGAAGCACAAGTGTGGATGCTGTCTTGCGGAAGAAAGCTATTTTAGCTATAGAATTTATTGCGTAAGAACCCCTGCCGTGCATCCACACTGCCATGGGGCTCTTGCTCAAAAGCACATCTCACACATGGCAGTGTGGATGTTTTCCTACGCAGGACTCCTTGCACAAGAACCCTTGTGAAGTTCTTGCGCAAGGAGCCACCAGTGTAGACATAGCCTACATTGTAGATATTCAGGCTTAGGCTGATGCTCAAGCTCTGAGACTTTTCCCTCCACATACCCAAATATCCATTTGATAGTCCTGCAACGTGAGCCCTGCAAACCTGAGTCACCTGACATGTGCCAGTCACAGGTGTTTTATTACGGTGTACATCTAGCCTATAAGGGTACATATACTGTGCCAAGTAAGCCTGGGGTTTGAACTCAGGTTCAAGCCTAACCCCCTTCCATAAGCACATACAAATTGCACTAACCCACTATGTAGACACAGGGTCCCAGGTCCAAGTCTGAGTCAAGCCAAGACTTAGGGCTCAAAGCTTATTGCTTTGCAGTATAAATGCAGACTCACGGAACTCATGCTCTGGGAATCTGCCAAAAGTATCCCACAAATGTAGTGTGACCATATTTCCCTCTGCCAAATAATAAGGCACCTGGTAAAATTGCTCTGATTTAAGTGAGTTCAACAGAAATCAATCAGAGCTCTGCAGCACAAATGTTCAAAATAGAATTAAGTTGCCTCAGCCCCCATTAAAAGACACAGTGCATTATTATCTGTCTATATGTTTTAGAAACGTGCATCTGTCTGCCCGTCCCTCCATCTGTGAGTACATTTGTTCACAAATTCCTCCTAAACCATGGGTGGGCAATAAAATGTTGGCAGTTCTCCAGCGTTAGCCCCTGATGAGCCGCTACTACTATATTTACCCCCACCTCCACAGGTAGGTGCATTCATAGCTCCTATTGTCCAGGAACAGCGATCTGCTGACAATGAGAGCTATAATCTTGCATACCTGCAGAGGCGGAGGTAAATACAGTGGTGTGGGGGCCCACCAGGAGCTAAGCCTGGCAGATTGGATCTGGCCCGTGGGTTGGTATTTGTACACGCCTGTCCTAAATAAGGATAAATAGTTAATGCTTCATATTGGCATTTTAGCGAAAAGCGATGCCAATGAGAATAAGATAAGATAGCCAAGAGGCTGGATATGAAAGGATGCACGATACTAAATTGTAATTTTCTGGGATGAAGACTTTGAGGCGCCATGAAGATCCTCTTGGCGTCTTTGCTGATAGATATGTTTAGACGCTGATCTGCGAGGCTGAAACCTTTTCCGGAAGATCTTTATCTCCGAAAAGTAGGCAAGAGATCTTCCGAAAAGGCGCTTTATTTTCCGCAAGATCGCTGCCTAGACTGGGCGCTTTTCCCGCAAAACCTCGAGCCGGAAAAAAAAGCGGCAGTTATGTTCATGCAAATGCCGCGGGGATATTTAAATCCCCTGCGGATTTGCAATTCCGAAGTGTCTCATTAGCATCCCTTTTCCGCAAAAGGGTGCCAATGTAGACGTAGCCATAGACTTTAAGGTCAGAAGGGATCATTATGATCATCTAGTCTGACCCCCTGCACAATGCAGGCCACAGAATCTCACCCACCCACTCTCACCTATATCTCAGATATTGAAGTCCTCAAATGGTTTAAAGACCCCAAGATGCAGAGAATCCTCCAGCAGTGATCTGTGCCCCATGCTACAGAGGAAGGCGAAAAATGTTAAAATGAGGTTATCAGGCTAATCATATGGTCAATACAATTTGTATTGACTATACAATTAGTCAATAGGACCTCTCTGCAGACACGCAGTGGGGGTAGCTCCAAGACCCGGCTCGAGCTGGGACTGAGCAGTCCTGGCTTGTGCTGGCTCCAGGAGCCACCAGGCTCTTACTACATTTAAAATGCAGAGGCGCAGTGATCAGTGTGAGTCAGGACTGCTTGGTCCCGGATTGCGCTGAGTCCAGCAGCCCCTGTTCGTGGCGGACAGGGTCGGCCGTGGGCAGGGGCTGCTCCAGCAGCCGCAGCCCCTATCCGTGGCCAGCTTTGTCTGCCATGAACTGGAGCTAGCTGCTGCAAATGGGCTGCTTGGCAGCAGCATCCCCATCTCCCCCGCCTGCTGCCTCTGATAGATGCAGTAGGGGCACAAGGTGATGCCCTGGAGACTGTGCTTTTAAGCTTGTTCCCCCTCAGCACTGGCTCCTGTTCTCCTCTTCTCCCTGAGGCAGCAAGGGAGGGGCGCCACAGGGAGCACGGGGCCAGCAGGGACTCAAGCAGGCCCTGCTGGCCCCATGTTCTCACCTCAGAGCTTCAGCCTTTGAAATGTACAAGAGCCCCCCAGCACCGGCTGCTGCTCCCCCACCGCCTCTCTCTGATAGAGGCAGCAAGGGGGGGAAGTGACTAGTCGAGTCACTACTCGACTATCCAATATGTTTATGCTTATCAGATAGTCGACTAGGCACTTACATCCCTAGTCCTAAACGGTAACAGCCACCAGGCCTGCCAGCCACTGGCCCCAGAGCTGTGGCCTCTTTGGGACCACCTCCAGGGGTGGACAGCACAACCCCATCCCCAGGGATAGTAGAGGCTGTTGGGAGGTATGCTCCCCAAGAGCTTGCCGGGAGAGCCATGCTGCTAGTCTGGGGGAGCCAGATAGCCACCCCTCTGCCAGCAGACGCCAGCCGGGGGGGGCAGCCTGGCCAACACAAGGAACCAGACAGCCTACCTCCACTAACTGCTGTCTGGTGGGTGCTGGGAAATGCAGCAGCAGCCCTCTGGGATGAGCCACCGCCCACCACCACATTCATGGAGGAGCTACAGCTGAAGCAGAGCCATCCTCACCAAAACAGGTGGCCCCGGTAACCTCCTGAGCTCCCGTCCCTCTGGCCCTGAGCTCCCCTTCCCCACTTCCCATCCCATACCAAAAGCTCCCCCCTTTGACTCTTGCTCCACCAACCTTGGTCCTCAGCCCTCCCCACCTTCCACCCCTGTCCTGAGTCCCCTGCCCTGTACCCCCAACTCTTGCCCTGAGCCCCCAACTCCCATTTAGTTCTCATTAATCTCATGTCATCTAGGGTGGGAATTCTTGTGTGGCAAAGGCAAGACTGCTTTGTATATCATCTCACACTGGCATGCATTTCACCAAAGCCCACTCCAGGTTTTCTATGAGCTCAAAGGCAGGTTTCCAGTGCTCCACGTACTTCAGAGATGTTGAATAAAAATTCTCAACTGCCTTGCAAAATTCCAGTTCCTTAATTTCCTCACCCTCAACCAAAGACTGCATCAGGGTCTTTGTGTGTAATGTGATAAACCTTTCTCTGAGCCTTTTGCTACATTATTGTGAAAGGTAGGAATATGCGGTGCAACTTCTGTCACAGATGAATTATTTTTCTCAATTGCCTCTACCAGCTTCGGAAAGGTGACTGTTTGCTTGCTAGCCAAAGCAAGCCCCAGTTCTGTGCCAAGGGTCACTGAAGACTTTCCTGAACAGCGTTGGGCATGTGTCTTGAGAGAGAAAATATGCCTTTGTGCCCATCAAAAATCTACACCATTTTGTCTAGCGCTGGTCCCAGAGAAGGGAATTCTGTGCTGCTTGGCTCTAGCAATATAAAATATTCAAGGTTAAAAAAAATGGGCAAAAGTCTTTTAATTCTTCAGCACAGTGTACACATGAGAGTGACTATACACTTACACAGCAAAGGACTCCAAAAACAACTGGAAGACAGTCAGCTGCTGTTAGCAACAGTTATGAATGATGTAAACCAAAACCAAAGATCTTTCCTCTAGTTTGACTTGCAGTTATCACCATACATTGTTTTCCCCAGCAAGTTTAGTTCCATCAGAGTTTGTATTGGCATTGTCTGCAAAAAACCCAACAAGCTTTTCACCACGGGTATGTCTACACTGTGGCACTATTTTGGGATGTTTCCAAAATTCCAAAATACCTAAATTGACTCAGAAAAAAATTGACTCAGAAAAAGCTATGCAATTTGTGTAGCTTATTTCAAGCTAAGGGTGCAGTGTAGAGACACCCTAAAGACGTCTCAATTAATTGATATAGGAATCCGTACTGTGTATCAGAAGTTTCACATGGTAGAGAAGAAAACTCAATAAAGTTTGTGTTTACCCCCACCAGAGGAAGCAGGTAGGGACTGTGTGTGTCCGAGGGATAGCTCAGTGGGCAGGGAGGGGGCAGCTAGGGGCTGTATGCCAAGAGGGCTTTGTTGTCCCCCTGTTCCCTGAGAGCCGTGCCAGCCATGGAACCAAGCCCCCCAGCCCTGTGGTTCTTACCAGCTGTGTGAGTAAAGGGGGCTGGGAGCTGATGAGCAGTTTCAACCCCCTGCACCAGCAGCAGGAGAGGAGAGAGCACACAGCTGCTTGACCCATGCCCCTGCCCCAGCCAGAGGAGCAGTCATCCCACCCGGCCTGCCTCTGGCTTCCTGCCTCCAAACTAATCAGGAGGTGGGGAGAGAGGAGGGGTGGCTCTGTCCTTGGGACTATCTGGCACTTCCACTGAAGTTTGAGGGACAACATCCCCAGCACCCCTCAGCTCTGCCCACAGGTTTGTGGGCTCCTGCTGCATGGGGAGCTGCGGGGATCCAGGATTCAGCTGTGCCACTCCTGGCTTCAGTTTTGGTCGGGGGGCGGAAGGGGGTTGGGGAGGAGGGAATCAGGACTTCAGCCCCTCTAACTCCTGCGTTCCTCTCTGCAGGGGTTGCCAGGGTTTGTGGCTGCAGCCTTGGGGAAGGGCGATGCCAGGGACTGGGACTTCAGCTGGGGAGAGAGGGGCTGGGGATCAGGGCTACAGCCTGGTTGGTACTGGGAATTCAAGGGTTGCACCACAGATTAGGGCTTCAGCCTGAGAGCACTTGGAATCCACTGTGGGAAGAACCACTGGGGATCAAGATTTCAAGCCACACAGCAGGTCCTGAGGACCGTGGCTTAAGTCCTGCAGCCTGAAAGGGCTGGCAGACAAACCTCATCCCTGGGAACCCTGCTGTGGGGTGCACATGGGAAGGGGTGACACACACCCCTCACTTACACCCAGGTGGGCAAAAGAGCCGCTGTGGGCTGGATCTGGCCCACCAAGCAGCTTGAGCCATCCTGCAGACACCCTGCGACTCCCCCACCCCCAGGCCAATCAGGGCCTGGGGATGGGGGAGCGTGCAAAGTCTCCTCCAATACCAGGGGTGTGTAGTGCTTAGAGTCAACCACCAGTCCCTTGCAGGGCCGTAGGAGATTTTGTGCACTCACCCCACGCCGAGGCCCTGATTAACCTGGGGGTGGGGGAGCGCGCAAAGTCTCTTCCTGCCCTGCAAGGGGCACACAGTGCTTAGAGTCAACTGCCAGCTGCTGCTCAGCTGGCAGTTGACTCTAAGCATGGCGCCCCCTTGCAGGGTAAGGGCAGGGAGCGAGAGACTTCCCCATGCTCCTCTGTCCCCAGGCCCCGATTGACCAGAGGCAGGGGGATCACACAAAGTCTCCTCCCATGCACCTAGAAGGAACCACCAGCTGTTCAGAATAGATTTCATTGTCAATGACAGCACTGCTGGAACTCCTTGCCAGAGGATGTGGCAAAGGCGAGGACTTTAACAGGGTTCAAAAAAGGACTAGATAGATTCATGGAGGTTAGGTCCATCAATGGCTATTAGCCAGGATGGGTAGGAATGGTATCCTTAGCCTCTGTTTGTTTGGAGGTGGTTGACAGGAGAGGGATCATGTGAGGATTACCTGTTGTGTTCCCTCCCTCTGAGGCATCTGGTATTGGCCATTGTTGGCAGTCAGAATACTGGGCTGGATGGACCATTGGTCTGACCCAGTATGGCCGTTATTATGTTCTTAAATAACTTTCGAGATAGGGGAAGCTGTCGACAGTCTCCAGCACTTGGTCGTCCACCGTGATGGTTGGTTTGGATAACGAAATGGCAGGTGTTAGCTGAAAGAGAACTTGGTCTTTTGTGCATTGAGAGTCAGTCCCAACCTGCAGCAGGCCACAGCAAAAATGTCAATGATCAGCCAGAAACTCAGGCAGTGGGATGCAGAGACCCAGGAGACCACCGCGAGCTACCAATGCCAGAGGAGCCCCAGGGAGAGGTGGCTGCAGGGAAACCAGAGGATCCAGAGACCTCCTGGAATGGAGCTGCATCAGAGCTGGTAGGAAGTGACCCAGGGAGGGTATTGGAGTGGTATTTCCCACCCAGGTGAGCTCAGCATGGGTACGTCTACATTTGCTCCCTAATTCGAGGTAGGGATGCAAATGTAGGCAACCGAAATTGCTAATGAAGCAGAGATTTAAATCCCGCCCTTCATTAGCATGCGCGTTACTCTGCTCAACAGCTGATTCGAACCAGGAAGTGCGCGCCAGGACACGTTAGTTTGAACCAAACACCTTGGTTCAAATTAACGTTACTCCTCATTTTTTGAGGAGTAATGTTAGTTCGAACCAAGGGGTTTGGTTCGAACTAACGTGTCCTGGTGCGCACTTCCTGGTTCAAATCAGCTGTTGAGAGGAGTAACGCGCTGTCAAGATCATGCTAATGAAGCGCGGGATATTTAAATCCCCACTTCATTAGCAATTTTGGTCGCCTACATTTGCATCCCTAACTCGAATTAGGGAGCAAGTGTAGATGTACCCCATGTTTCGGTCAGACTCCCCGCTGAGCAAGTGCTAGAATGCTCTGCCATTCACAGGGCCCTGGGTCGGGACCTGGTGAAGTAGGGTGGGCCAGGGTCCCCCTACTGGGGTGGTTGCTCCCCCCAACTTATTGACTCTACCCTGAGTTAAAAGACCACCCCTTATTGACTTCAGTTAGTAGGCCATGTGGCCCTGAATTAAAGGGCCACCCCCTATAGACTCTCGCCGCTAGGCCATGCTGCCCTGAGTTAAAGAGCCATCCTGTATCAACCTTGGTCACTAGGCTGTGCCGCTCTGAATTAAAGGGCCATACCTTATCGATTGTAGCCTTTAGGCCATACTACTCTAGTTTGTATAGACTGAGAGGGAGGCGGCTGGCAACCTGACTGACAACCAGGCAATGTCCACACTCTGGGTTACTTGAAACCCGGGGACGGGGTGTTCATACCCCACGACACCCACATTGAGTGCATTACAATCATTAAATTGGGATGTGACAGGAGCATGAATCACTGTAGCCAAGTCATTCTTATTTAGGAAGCAGCTGGCAGATCAGCCGAAGCTGCCCAAAAGCACTCCTGGCTACTGAGGAAAGCTGATTTTCAAATGTTAAAAAGGGTCCAGGAGGACTCCCAAGCTGTGGACCTGTTCTTTCAGGGGACGTATGACATCGTCCAGAACAGGTAACACACCATATTCCCAGTCAGATGGCTTCCTGATCCACAGGACCTCAGTCTTATCTGGACTCAGCTTCAGCCTATTCGACCTCGTCCAGTCCATCATTGCCTCCAGATACTGGTTCAGATTGATCACTGCCACACCTGGATCCAATGTCACAGAGAAATAGAGTTGGGTGCCATTTGCATATTGATGGCACCATCCTCCAAATCTCCTTATGACCTCTCCCAGCAGTTTCATGTAGATGTTAAACAGCATGGGGACAAGATGGCACCTTGCAGGAACCCCGTAGCACAGTCGCCATGGAGCCAAGTAGCAGCCCTCTAGCTCCACTTTCTGAAAGTGCAAGACTGGAACCATGGCAAAGTAGTGCCTCCAATACCCAAGCTCCGCCAGGTACTCCAGAAGGATTTCATGGTTGATGGCATCGAAAGCTGCTGAGCGGTCCAAGAGAATCAACATGGACACACTCCTCCTGTCTACCTCCAGAGTAGGTCATCTACCAGGGTGACCAAGGTGGTTTCTGTTCCAAAACAAGGCCTGAAGCTAGACTGAAATGGATCCAGATAATCTGTTTCTTCCAAGAAAGCTTGGCATTGGAACGCCACTGCCCATTCGAGTACCTTCCCCAAGAAGGGAATATTAGTGACTGGGTGATAGTTATTCAAATTGCGTGGGTCCAGGGAAGGCTTCTTAAGGAACAGTTTTACCACTGCCTTTTTCAAGGTGGTGGGAACTGTCCCAGATCTAAAAGAAGCATTAATAATCCCCCGGACCCAACCAGTCATCCCTTCTCAGCTTCAATTGAATAAGCCACGAAAGGCAGGGGTCTAGCTAGCATATGGTTGGTTGCAATCCTCCAAGCACCTCGGTCTGCAAAATCTGAAACTGATCCATGTTATATAAAGCCTCCGCCCTAGCTATTACTTGATATACACATAAATTTTCTGGAAATGCATTAAACTGTAGGGTCCTGCCAACACATGACTTAGAAAATAACAAAACCTGCTGCTGACTGCATTGCTGTGAACACTGTTTGAGGTGGGGCAGTGGTCTTCTAAGTGACTTTATTACTGTTGATTTGTAGATAGTTATGATGGAAATTGTTCTCAGTCAGTTGCTGTGCTTTGGAAGGTATTTGTGTAACCATTGAGCTTTGAAGCTTTGTAATTGTTTCTTTATAACTTTCAGCTACCTTGCCTTTTAAATTCTGAAACTTGTTGTAACACTGTTGAGCTTTGCAACTTTGTAATCTTTGTAGCTCTCAGCCACTTTGCTTTATAAGTTCAGAAACTTAATGTGAGTGTGGTGATTGTTGAGCTTTACAACTTGGTAATCTTTGTAACTTTCAGCCACTTTGCTTGTAACTTGCTCTAAACTGCATTCCACCCTGTGATAAGAATGTGTGTGTGACTGGAGCGTGTCTGGGGTAAGGAAAACAGCAAGGCTTAACATGTGCCAGGAACCAGGTGGTGACAAATTAAAGCAATCAGGGGAGACACCGCTGCTCTAAGCAAACAAAGGACTAGGATGAAGGGAGGTCTGGGCATGCCCTTCCCTGACAAGTGGAAGAAGGACCCTGTGTGCATGACAGGAGCTGCCCAGTTCCAATAAAAGGAGAGAGCACCTGGCAGAAGCCCTCTTTCTGACCAGCTCCCCTGTGGGGATCCATGACTGCAGGCAGACGCTTTTTCTCCAGACATAATATGCCTCTGCAACCTTTTGCCTGTGTAAGTGTGTGAGTGCCTGAGGGCATGAATGAATGGGTGTGTGTGTGTGAGAGAGATAGCTCCTTCCCCTTGAGTTTAACCCAATAGTGGATTGTTAATTCCTCATTTAATAAATTCATATGAGTGTAACCTTGGGGTGGTCTCCAGTGAAATTTGGGGTAACAATCCAAATTAAAACAACCAGGCAGCATGCTCAACACATTCTGTACCCCGCTTCAATGACAGCCAGAGTCCGAACCAAACTGGATGCAAGTACAGTAATCTTATCTGCAAAGTGCTTTGAAAACAAGTCACAGTGGACTCCTCCATTTCATCATGTGGGCCAGGCTGTAAGAGGCCCCGCACCACTCAAAACAATTCTGTTGGATGGCACTGTGCAGATGCGATGTGGGTGGAGAAGTAACTTTTTTTCACCATCAGCACCGCCACAGAATAGGCTCACAATTCAGCTCTAACCTGCAATCAATCAGACTTGGCTTGAGTTCTCCTCCAGTGGTGCTCTAGCCATCACACAGACAGTTTTGCCACCTGTAACTCCCCAGAAAGCCAGGGAGCAAACCTGTAGCCCGAAGAGGGCACTTAGGAACAATCATGTCAACCACCTGAGCTACCTCGAAATTCCATACATCGACCAGGGCATCGACAGGACCACTAGCCTAACAGCCGAACAATCCCTCACGGACCTCAGGAAACCTTCCGGATCCACCAGCCTCTGAGGGCGGACCATCTTAATCGGTCCTACACCTCTGCAGAGGGGAAGGTCAGCAAATAGTGTAAACTTGACCATGTAGTGATCAGCCCATGACAAAGGGAGCATAACCACATCCCTTATCCTGAAATCTCTGTCACCCTCAGTCCAAAAGACTAGATTGAGTGTATGACCTGCCACATGTGTGAGGGCAGTTATTTCCCCCATCGTTATCAGCAGGGCTCGACAAATCATGTAATCTACACGCCCGTGGCGAGTAGATTACAAGCCAGCACAGCTGGCGCCGCGCGATCTGCACATGCGCACACGCAGAACCGCGTGGCTGGCAAGCGGGGCTCGCTGCCGCTTGGCGAGCCCTGGTTATCAGCACTTGAGATAGTTCTAAGGTCATCACGGTGGCCATAAAGTCTCAAGCTGGACCAGACAGGACAGCCTTGGTGTGCACATTAAAGTCCCCCAAGACCAAAAGCGTCAGAGTCCCCAACACCACATCTAAGACCACCTTAGACAGCTTGAGCAGAGCATCTACCGTGCCATGAGGCAGGTGCTACACAAACAGAATACCCAACTTATCCCAACCACCCAACACCCGGTACAAATGTAACCCACACACCGAGTGTGGTTACTGAACAACGCAAGTGGTACCTAGACCACAGCAACAGATAAGATCAAGAGACCTCTACAGCAGGAGCTGGGAGCCAGCTAGCTTTTAGCTCAGAGGGTAGAGGCTCCTATAGTCAGCTCCAGAGGTCCCAGGTTCAAACCTGCCTGGTGGCGGTTACAAGAAATAAAAGTCCATAGTGTAGAGTTCTCTTGATCTTAACTGTTGCTGTGGTCTAGGTACCACTTGCATTGCTCAGTAACCACACTAGGGGCTATGTCTACACTGGCGGGTTCTTGCATCAGAAATATGCAAATGAGGCTAAAGCGTGGAATATCGCTGAGCCTCATTTGCATACCTAATGAGCCGCTATTTTTGCGGAAGAGGCTCTTGCACCAGAAGGAGCTATCTACACTGCCCCTTCTTACGCAAGAAAAACCCCTCTTGCGCAATGCTGCTACGCTGATTATTTTCAGGAATAACGGCATTGCGCAAGAGGGTTTTTCTTGTGCAAGAAGGGGCAGTGTAGACGCTCCTTCTGGCGCAAGAGCCTCTTCCGCAAAAATGGCAGCTCATTAGGTATTCAAATGAGGCTCGGTGATATTCCACGCTTAGCCTCATTTGCATATTTCTGGCGCAAGAACCCGCCAGTGTAGACATAGCCCGGGTGTGTGGGTTACACAAACACCAATGTCTTTAATCTGGCCCTGTTTGGCTAGCTGGGTCTCATTCAAAGTAGCAATGTCAACACTGAACCTCCTCAGCTCTCAGGCAACGAGAGTTGTTTGGTGTTCAGGCCAGTCAGACTCATCATTGTCCATCAGTGTCCTGACATTCCAGGTTCCAAATCTAAGTGTAAATTTTGTTCTCTTCTTATTGTTGCCCCCGTGAATTGAAGGGTGTTCCTCCCTGGCCACAGTTACCAGGCAGGTTGGGTTGATACAGACTATTTTTAGGGCATCTTTTCTAGCCCCCTTCCCATTCATGGTGAGCAGAGTGGATCCTAAGTAGGGCTGCTCAGTCACAGCTACAGCTGCCAGGGCACACTTCTTTCTCATCCAAGTGTGCAACGACCATCTTGCAGCTGCTGCCTCTGTGCCAGCTTGTGACTAGAGGCGTCCAGTCACACAAGACTGCCCCTGTTGTCACTTGCTGATCACTGAAGGACTTGAGTCATGGACACTAGTCATGAAAAGAGAAGGATATAGAGGAGATTATCCAAGGAAAAGCCTGTGTGTGATTGAGTTTTACGCGGAGACCCCGTCGCACATCAGCGACTACATGATGCTTGACCAAGGCATGGCCTGGATCCAATGGCAAAGAGGTCCAAGATGAATGGGAAACCATGTCTCAAAGCACAGGCCCCAGCAGCTCATGCACCCAGACCTGGACAGAACAAAATAGTGAGCCTGTGAAATGGCTATAGTGACTATTGATCATTACTGTTTACCAGACACCTGCATATTCAGTGATGTACAAAAGCCCAAAGGGTCCTACTGCTGTAGAACAAGGTACAAAAGCTAGAAGAGTCCAAAAATATGTCCAAGGGAAACTTCCAAAAATAATAGGATTTTACTATCTTCAGCTGCCTATACAAGATCTTGATTTCTGGTTAGGCTGAGTAATCTGGCACCACAATGAAGCCAATTGAAGCCAAAGTACTTAAGTGCTTTGCTGGATCAGGGGTACAGTGCTCAGTACTTGTAAGATTGAGACTCGTTGTTCTTAAACTTTCTTAAAAACAATCAATCGGCACCTTCATGAGAAATAAAGGTTTGCAGTTTCAATCCTCAAGACACTGAAATCTCAATTAAAAGGCAGGCTAACTGCAGCCTGAATCACACACATCAGAATAGAGCCTGGATCAGAGACCCATTGCTGACTCCTCAATAGTCCTATTGGAGTCCAGGAAGAAGGCAGGTATAAGCCCGCCCATGGCTTAAGGAACCAGTCTATGGGGAAGATCCACTGAGCTCAGGAAATCAACTGATTGCTTGTGATAAAGAAAAAGAAAACGGGCAGACGTGAAGGGCCAAAACAAGGGAGCCAAAGGGAACACCAAGCAGAGAGCCCTGAACAGTGCTCACTGCTCCTCAAAAGTATCGAGGGAGCCAGCAAAGGCCGCCAAGAGGAACTCTGCCTGGATGTGTGAACAAATAAAGGAACGAAAACAAGCTCTCTGGACGCAGGCCCCTCTCTCAGCCAACCTCCATTTCCCCGGTGTTACGAATAGCCCCACCTCAGCCATTGCGAGAAGGAGGTTGACAAGAAAGTCCTGCGATTTTGAGGGGCCATGGATGGGTGTGCATAAATAAACAGATGAGGGGGAACGTGCAGCCAGAATCTCTTCTGGAGGAGCCAGAAGAGAAGCTGCAACCAAGCCTGGCCTTGGGGCAAGGCAAGCAAGGCGGGTGCCTTGGGCTTTGTGCCTTTAGGGCCCCGCGCTGCCTGACACCTGCCCAGCCACTCACTTACTGCCCTGGCTGGGAGCCGCTTTCTCTGGCTCATGGCACAGCCAATCACAACATGCCACCCTGGGCCCCGCATGGCACAGCCAACCACAACGTGCCACCGTGGGCCCTGCAAACTCTTTAGCCAGGTGTGGCTGCAACCTGGTACACTCAAGGTAGACTTGCACCGGGGTCTCCTTCATGTCACAGAAGGGGCAGGCTGCAGAGACAGGGGTGAACTGCATTAGGTACACACCCATTCTCACTGCTCCATGCAGGATGCACCAACTGATGTCCCAGATGGGCCCTGGGACCAAGGTCGAATATAAACTAGCCTACCAGTGACATCTCCATGGTCCTAGGGAGATAAAAAACTCAGAAAAGGGCCCATCAGCTTTTAAATATCAACCCAAGTATTTACCAGAGCTCTCCTTTGCAGATTTTCAAAGTGAACAGGATGTGTGGTTTGTCTCCTTGACCCCTCTCTGTCTTCTCACTAAGGTTTTAAATTCTTTGCTGTTCTCTGCAACAGAGGTATTTTCTGAAAGCTTCTCTCTTTTTCAAAACAGCTTTGGAAACAATTTCATTGTTCCCTGATGTAACAATCAATTTACCAAGCACTTTAGACTGAATCAGATGGGACTACATATAATCCAGTCTGTTGTCAGCTGATGTTCTACAAAGGAAGCTAAGAATTTACTGCGATTAGCAAAGAGACTGAACATACAAGTTGGGGTTCATCTTCATTTCTTAATTTACACAACTTTTATACAGCTTAAGACAACTGAAAAAGCATCATTAACTATTTCATGGGTTCTGCTAGCATATGGCAAAACCATTACTGAAATAAACAAACAGAAGCCAGTCTCCTTTATTTTGACTGCCAAGACAATGTTCATACAATGCAAAAGAAAACTTGTCTATTGTGACTATTTTCCACGTCACTTTTATCTGTGAACAGCAAGGTACAAAGGCAGCACACAAGTCTAGCACTAAGCAGACTGGAAATATCTGAACCAAATAATACTGATAATTTCTTTTAATGGTTTGGGGAAGGAAGGATAATATTGGTCAAGATCTTCCTTTGAAGGATATAATATGTATGCAGTGTTTTTGTAGCCGGGTCTGTGCCAGGGTATTTGACAAGATTGATGAGGTAATATCTTTTATTGGACCAACTTCTGTTGATGAGAAAGAGACAAGTTTTTGACCTTGCATAGAGCTCTTCTTCAGGTCACCTGGTGACAAAAACCATTACCTCACGCACCTTGTCTTTCCAGGAGAAAGTACCGCATATAATGTTCTATATGCTAACACAGCTTTAACCCCCATAGTCTTCTGAAATGACCATCCAGAGAAACAATGTAAGGAGGGAAAGGAAGGAAATATGAAAATACACAAAGGGACCAAGACCTCTCAAACGTTAGTGAGTTAAAATATATCACATCAGGAAAAACTGTGCTCCCTTTTTGGTCCTGTTCAGTACTGAATTCTGCTTTTCTTCTTAGAGGTAGCACGTAAGCCTCTTGGGAAGAACATCTATCAAATGGTTTAATTTGTATCACCCCACTGCTTCCACAGACATTTTGCAACTGTGTTAAACTCTTTGCTAATTAAAATGTGTCCTTATGAAACCTGCCATGCTCCTGGAGAAGCACTATGGAACTGCATAGAGCTAGAATTCAGGTAATTTTCACTTAAACACAGATGCCATCATTCTTCTGTATTTTTTCCCCAGACTAACTCATATTTTAATCCAGCCACACCTTCTTTTGGGTATCTGAGTTGTTTGACCATTATGCAATTTCTTACTCTCAGCCAATGATAAATCTTTTACCTAAAAACCTACAATCACACACACATACAGAGAAATGTGTGTGAATTCATATTCCAATGTTTAGGCCAGTCACTCTGGCAGTTTAACATAGGTGAGGTTGATGCAAAGGAAGGAACCTCAGGTATGTGTTTAATTATTTTGCCCATTACAGTGATGTACTGATGGTTCCCCCGGCTTAATAGAACACAGCTGTAGACTTTTCCTTAATTTACTCACACTAGAAGAGATAGTGCTACCCCTAAGAGAGGCAGAGTTGTCATGTGTTTTTCAGTCTCCTGTGCAGTGATACAGTTTACCTTCACAGGGATGGCCCTTGAATCCTCCTGAGAGATCTCGAGGAATCGTCCATGGTATGGATGTAATAGTATAGTCAATTAACAGATTAACCAATAAGCAAAAGCGTATAGGTTAATGCTATAGACTACATGCATTTCCCTCCCTCCACCCTTGCCAGTACATTTTTTAGCAGGTTGGCCAGCAGCCCAGCTCATTTCTGGCTCGCATTGGGTCCAGAACCTCTCCCTGCTGTGGCTCCGCATTTAAAGTGTATCAGGAGCCAGGCAGGCAGGCAGCCTGGCTCAGTTCCAGCTTGTGCTAGGTCCAGGAACTCAGACCCACATTAGACAGGGGCTGCTGCCACCCCATGCTGCTGCCTCTGTATCGAAGGCAGCACTACTGGGCAACAGGCAGCCAGTCCACAAGGGGAGCTGGTTTTTAAACTGGCTCCCATCGTGGACCAGCTCCTGCCTGACACCCTGCACTGCTGCCTCTGGTACAGTGGATGCCGGCCCCATCCCCAGGGACTATAGAATAGTCAACTAACCAATAAGAATGGCCATACTGGGTCAGACCAACAGTCCATCCAGCGCAGTATCCTGTCTGCTGACAGATGCCCCAGAGGGAGGGAACACAACAGGTAATCCTCACGTAATCCCTCCCCTGTCACCCAGTTCCAGAGAAACAGAGGTTAGGGACAACATTCCTACCCATCCTGGATAATAGCCATTGATGGACCTAACCTCCATGAATCTATGCAGCTCTTTTTTGAACCCTGTTAAAGTCTTAGTCTTCACAACATCCTCTGGCAAGGAGTTCCACAGGTTCACTGTGCGCTGAGTGAAGATAAACTTTCTTTTGTTTGTTTTAAACATGCTGCCTATTAACTTCATTTGGTGACCCTTAGTTCTTATATTGTGGAAATAAGTAAATAACTTTTCCTTATTCACTTTTTCCACACCCATCATGATTTTATAGACCTCTATAATATCCCCTTAGTCTCCTCCTTTCTAAGCTGAAAAGTTCAAGTCTTTTTAATTTCTCTTCATATGGGACCCGTTCCAAACCCCTAATCATTTTGGTTGCTCTTTTCTGAACCTTTTCCAATGCCAATATATCTCTTTTGAGATGAGGCGACCACATCTGTACGCAATATGCAAGATGTGGGCGTACCATGGTTTTATAAAAATTCATGAGGTTTAAAAATATCGACTATTCAATTAACCGATATTTAATATCCCTAATCCATGGCATTACTCTGCAATCCTCTCCGGAAGGTTCCAATGTATAGTAGCCTTATTTCTTCCTCCACAGCCAGACACCTTCCCATGCCAATTGCTGATAACATTGGCAGGCACCGGTGGAGTGCACATACAAGCAGAACAGACCTGGGCAGCTTTGGGATGCCTGCAGCAGCTGAACTCTCCGTGCTTTTGTTACCCTCAGGAGTGAGATATCAGCTACAATCACCACAACCTACTGCCCTACACTCATAATTTCATGCGCCTGAGCAATGCTTTCCTCATTTTCCTCGCCTCTGATAGGACCTACTCACCATAGCTGGTACTTGTCTTGTTTAAGGCTTTAGGGGAGCAAGAGAAGGGAGTTCTGAATCCTAACTTTTGCTTTCCATTGTGACTATATTGACAACAGTCCCTGTGTGTGTTCCCGGCTGGGGCCTGGAGAGGGTTCATAAACCACACCCGCAGAACACTTATCTGAGCCAGAAAAGGGAGAGAAAGAAGAGCACTCAGAATGACATAGTCAGTGGGCTCCTGGCAAGCCAGTGATCCATCAGACCAGGAGCACCAATCCTGCAGCATGAGCACTGTGAACAGCCTTGAGAAGGAGAGAGGAGACAGGAGAAAAGCCCTGGAATCCCAGCAGGGAAAGGAGAGGGACTTGCACCAAGACGTAATGCGGCTTTGCCAGCAGTAAACCGAGATGCTGCATATACCCCTCAATGTTGCACTTGGCCTCAGAGGCCACATCCTGCCCCTAGCAATCTGGCATTGCAACGTTCCACAGTCAGTGCCACTCTCAGGCAAGCCAACAGACTCCTTGGGTGCCTGGGCAAGGTGGTGGGGGGGGTAGGGAGGGCAGCTCCATACTGTCTGGAGTGTGCTGTCCAGGGCTCCAGCGGCAATTTAAATGGCCCACGACTCTGGCCACTACCGCTGTCTCAGGAGGAGTGGCAGCAGTGGCTAGAAGTCCTGGGCCCCGGGCAGTTGCTCCTTTGCCTGTCCCTCCCCCCTGCCCTTCGCCAGGCCTGGTCACTCTCATTTTCCTGTCCCTGCACTCTGTTTGAACACACATCCAGGAATGTGGCCTAGCACATCTGAAAGCTCTACAGCTGCTGCTCATCATCCCAAGTCTGCATTATGAGCAGCCCCACCAGCCAGTGCTCATTTCTCACGCCCAGAAGTGGCAATGCACTGTCTGCAGCGCCTTCTTGAATGGTTCTCGCTCTGTCCCACAGCAATAATCCAGAAATTGTCATGATTCCTGCTTTCCTTATGACTCTGCAAATACTAGCAGCTCATGCAGCCTGTGCTTGCAATGCTCATGGAGCTAGTGTGGAGCTGTGCAGGATCCAGGGGCCTGTCACAAGTGATGGACAGTATGGAGAGCGGCACAGGTTTGCGAGACTTTTTAAAAGGCATGAAAATTTTGGAATAGAGATAACATTATGGGATGGAAACAGTTGCACACTGGGAAGCTGACCCCTTCTTTCCAGTCACTCTGCACAACTAATTTCTACCCTACAATGCATTTGCAAAAACACCCTCTGGATGAGCATTGACACTATCACACACACACACACACACACTCCTAGTGACAACACAGGAAGCCAAGTATGCATGTGCACAAGCGATATACCAACTGCAACAGTGTTGTGCCAACATAAATTGCATCAACCAAAACTTGTAGTATAGACACAGACTTTGTCTGTTTAAGTACACTAGCATTGTCTAATTTCTGGACTCTGATGAATTGTTGAGCTTCACAACATTTTTGTTGCTTAAGGGCACTTTTCTCCATCACTACAAAATATTGTTATAAAAATTAGTTCTGTTATTTAAACGTTGCTTCTCCAAATATTGTCAACACTTAACAATCCCTGTTTCTAAAATCCTTATTTCCCTTATGCAAGCTCATACATGCTTCATTAAATATTACTTGTTTATCAAGAATTCAGTTTGCTGTGTTGTTTTTCTGCAGTGTACTAGGCTTAATTAGCAAATTAAATGTTTTGTGAAGTACTCTAGCTAATAGTGTCCTTCCAAAATCCAAATCCAATTGTCACTGTCAACCTGTTACACCCAAATGCATTCTCCTTGCATTGCTGGAGGATGCCATCTGTATTTTCTTCTATAAAAAGAAAAACATTAACAGATGTGTTTTTGAAGCTTTTTTTTCCTGAGCAAACCAAACACAGAATCACTGAGGAATCAAGTGTTTACTCATAAAGTATTACCTCCTCTTAAATAACATTCATGGTTAAATCTGAAAATCTGAAACGCCATACTCAAGTAAGGAGCTCACCTCAAAGGCAACCATGTATAGAAAAGCTATCCTGCCAATATATTGCTTCTGCCAGGGAATTTTTTTCTTGCTCTAAAGGAAGGTAATTTTTTGGGTTAAACATATTGACTACTAGAAGCTTTACCTGGTGTTGCTCAGCTCTTTAACTCAATTCATTTTTGTTCTTCTTCATTTAAATCTTTGCCCTGGGGTGGTGCTGGGGATGAGGTGTTCGGTATGCAGGCTGCTCCAGGGAGAGAGGATGACCCCCTCTCACCGCAGTAGCTCGGGACCAGGTGAGAAGCACTTCTCCATGGTCACTGCAGTTCCAGTAGGCACAGCCAAAGAAGAGATGCATGTCCCTCGGTTGGGGCAGGTCCAGATTTATCTGCCCCCTGCACTCCTCAGCCAGAGTGAGGAATGCAGCAAACTGTGCACGTTCCCCCCTCCCAACCTGGTGAAAAGGAACAACCAGCAATGTTCCTGTATGAATGGGGTGGGGGTTTTAGCCTCCCCCCCTCCAAAGGGCATCTGGGGAGTGGGAGGCTTGGGCAGTCCCAGAGGGGTGGGGGCATGCCCCTAGCCAGCCCCCTTTCACCTGCCTAGTAATTCTGTCTCTTTTCTGTATGGTTTTCTGAGAAGCCATCCCATTCCCGGTACATCCTGTTTTCCTAGCACAATCAAACGCTTACCTTGCCTTAAGTTATAGTAAGAGGAAGCTGCATACTGAATTTGGTCTTCCCATTTAGGAGGAGTTCTTGAATAAACAGACAGAGGCACAGATAAACTATCTCAAATATATAGTAAATGACCCTTTAGACATCTGATCATAATTCTTTGTGTGTCTATCTTTTTATGTTATCTTCAACAACAACAAACAAAGGCATACATTCTCCTCTTATCATGAACTTAGTGGGGTTGTATTGACCCAATTTTGACCCAAATGTTTTATTTTAAACTATTTTTATGTATAAAGACAAACTAGAAGATACTTTAATCTAGAAAACAAAAGCATCATGAAAGCCAATGACTGGATGGTAATGTCAGAAAAACTCAAAGTGAAAATAAGATACACACCTTTATTATTGGTGACAATTAACCACAGGAACAGATTACCAAGGGATGTGGTGAATTTTTCATCAAGATGAGTGTTTGAATGACAATGATATGTTTTCTTAAAGAAATCACCTAGTTCTACGACAAGTTATTAGGCTTAGTAAAATTCTGTGGCTTATATTATGCAAGTGGTCAGGCTAGATCAATATAATGCCACCTTCTGGCTCTAATATTTATCAGTCTATTTAAAAAAACATTAATAAATAAAACAAAATTTTGTCCTTAGATAAATCCATGCAACCACTATTGCCTTCTATAAGATTGCAGACTCAGGCAAGAAAATAATTTTGTCCTGCAATTACATTAAAAGATTAGGCACATATGTCACATTTGCTCAGGTTCATTGGAATGTGTACCTCCATGCACTGCATACTATAGTGTCATTTCTTTACTCTGCAAAAAGCATGGTCCCCCCTTTCAGACATATGTTTGAAAGAAAAGTACAGTTTCCTTTATTTATGCCGAGTCTCATTAATCAAGTCCTTTGTCCCAAAATAGCTCTCCATGGTTCCGTGATGAATTATTCCACTAATCTTAATTAGTGACGTCTCAAATGTAATTTAACAGCAAATATTTTTAAATGCGGAACTTCCTTTTCTGGTAGGAGAAAGCAAAACTAGATGGAACAAAAATATCTATTTAATTTCTTACTGACATAGTAATAATTTGCAGTTTCAATCTACACTATCTGTATTTCCCAGTGTTCACTAGGCTGCACATCACAGCCACATGGAAACATAATTCAGAGCCTCCTCTTCTACCGCTTTCATTTGATTTAATCGAATCTTCAGGGTATCTCATTTACTCATTGAGTAATTACATTTCCATCCAATAAGAGGAAATGTTATACTGACACGTCATTTAACCTTTGATATTACAGAACCACATAGAGGATCCAACTGAGATCAGGGCTTAGGGTTGCCAGATGGTTTCAACAAAAATACTGGACACACTTGACAGTACATCACAATCTACATTACATCTTATTTAGAAAATACCGGACATTTATATTTTCTCATTTATATTTTCTGAATTTGTTTCCTGAACAGAAAGGTCAAATACTGGACTGTCCGGTTCAAAACCAGACACCTGGCAACCCTATCAGGGCTCGATGGCGTACATAGAAAGAGACAGTCTCTGCCTCAAAGATCTCTCAGTAGACAAGACAAATAAAAGGTATAAAGGAAGGATTATTATTCCCATTTTCTGATGGAGTACTGAGGTTTGGAGAGATTAAGACTCCAATCAAGAAAATTCTTTAAGCATATGATAAACTTTAAGCCTGTGACTAGTTCCATTTAAATCAACTAGGTTACTTAAAGTACCTTCTTAAGTGCTCTGCTGGTTTAGGGACTAAGGGTATGTCTACACAGCAAAGTTATTTTGAAATAACAGCCGTTATTTCAAAATAACTTTACTAGCATCTACACAGCCAAACTGCTATTTCAAAATAAATTCAAAATAGTGGAGTGCTTATTTCGAATTTGGTAAACCTCATTCTATAAGGAATAACACCAAATTTGAATTAGCTATTTTGAAATAAGTGCTGTGTAGACACTCATTTCGAAATAGGAGGTCTCCAGCCTTTCCAGGGTGCCCTGCTGGCCCCTCCAGCCTCAACCAAGAACATTTCTCTCCCTCCCTCACTCCTCGGAGCCCTTAAAGGGGTAGACTCTGGCCACAGTGCCTGTGCCAGCTCCAAGCCTGCCAGCCCAGCGCCAGCAGTCACTGCCCCTGACCCAGTGGCCCCAAAACATGAGCCAGCAAGCCACTGGCAGCCAACCCTCCACCGCTCCCCAGGAGCAGTCTGCCAGCTCCCAGGAGCCTGCCAGGCCCCAGAGAAGGCAGGTGCCTTCCTGGTCCAGGGTGGAGATCACGGACCTTATTCAGGTTTGGGAGGGATGCCCCCAATGTCCGTGATCTCCGCACTAGATGCAACCATCTATGGCAGGATAGCTGCCAGCCTGGCCACCAAAGGCCACATGCGAACCCAGGAGCAGGTTTGCATGACAATCAAGTTGATTTGGCGAGACCCCCCAACCCTGAGCCCTGAGCTTCCCCTCTCCCTTCTTCCCCTTGCTTCCCCCTTCCAGCTCCCTCCTCCCAGGTTTCCCCCTCCCCTCTCCCATCCTCTCTTCTCCCCTCTCCCGCCTCGTTTCCACAGTCTCACCAGAGTTTCATTCCCTCCCCCCCAGTTTTGTTAAATGAAGAGAGTTTGTGTTCGTGAAAATGCATGTATTTTATTTTACATCAGGAAGGGGGGTTAGGGAGGGGTAAGTGGAAGGACGTGAGGGAGGAATGAGGCACAAGCCCCCACTGGGGCAGACCAGGGAGGCTCTTAGTGCTCCTCAGGGTGGAAGCTCTCCCTCAGGGCCTCCTGGATACTGACAGCCCCCCGCGATGGACCTCCCAGATGGTAGCCTGCAGAAAGTGCAGCCAGGCTCACAGCAACGCATCCAAGAGAAGCACCAGAGTGCCCAGGGACAGCTCTGGCTCCATTTTGCAGAGTGCTGTGGTGTCCCGAGTGAGGGCAACCAGAGCATGCAGAGACAAGATGCTTTGCTGTCCCTCATTGAGGTAGACAAGCAAGCAGGGAAACCTGAGGACTGGCTGTCCAGGGGGTCCCTTTAAGCACAGACCTTAGATAGCCTCAGGCAGCAGCCCCACACTGTAAGTCCTGACCTGGTGCCCTGCCGGAACTGGTTCCGGGCAGCCTTAAATGATATTCAGAGTCCACTCAGTGTGGACACACTATTTCGAAATAGCAAAATGCTATTTCGAAATGCATTTTACGTGTAGACGCATTATTTCGAAATAAGCTATTTCAAAATAACTATTTCGAAATAAGCTATTTCGAAATAACACTGTAGTGTAGACATACCCTAAGTGTCTTGTCCAAAGTCACACAGGAAGTCTGTAGCAGAGACAAGAATTAAATGCAACTCTTCTGAGTTCCAGTTTAGTGCCTTACCAACCAGATCATCTTCCTGCTACTTATATGTCTGGGTAAATATTTGGTAAGAGCTTGTTTTTGCATCGTACTCTGGAGACCTGGTTCAGTGCTCAGGGAAGTAAATTAACCTTTCTACTGATTTAAATAGGATCAAGATTGACTCCTAGATGAGACACTTGTTTGTGGCCTGGGTTTTCTTATGCATTTCAATATTCTGCTTACTGTACTATTGCCAAATATTTCTTATTTATTGTCACTCCCGCTACCAGGCCTTGAGTCTGTTGATAACAAGGAAGCAAAGGTTGCTCACCTTACTTATCCTAGGAGTGAGTATTGTAGTGTGTATTGAAGACAAAGTAATGAGAACAGGTATTAAAACCCTCTCAAAACCTGTGTAGTGGCTATTGGTTTTTTTCCCCCTCCACAAGATCAGCATTTCACTTATTATATTTCTTATATTTCTTAGAGTAGCAGCAATTCAACTGCTAGAAATTTATTTCAATACTGACAATATAAAGGCCTCATTTCCCCAAAGATTCTATATTTCCTTTCAATATTTTTCCTTAGAGCAGATGAAAGATAGAGTTGCTTAGATACCTACTTACTGAACAATCACAATAGAGAAATAGATGGGCTTTATTTAGAGGGATACGTTTGTCTTCCTCTTTGTTCTGCAGATGATTCAGACACATGAAGCCAAGCTGGCAGCTGTGACAAGTGGGTGCAACTTCCACTAAAATCAGCAGAATTGCATCCACTGATGCCAGCTGTGAATCTGGCCTAGTATCTACGTTACAAGGGACTTCAAATGGAAACAGTGGCTGACATAGACCTGAAGCACTGGGCTCATAATGAGCTCTGAAATTGATGCAGAAGTAAATATCCCCAAGAACTGGAATAATTTAGTCACTGATACAGATACTTTTGACACTAGATGTAAAAGAGGTTTGTCAAAATGTATTGAAATCCTGTTTGCCCATTTATTCATGCCTGGGTTCCTATAGTAACCAGGTATCCTTTAATGACCTGCCTCAGTGCCAAAAGGGGTAGTTTATATTTATGATTATCCAATCAGCTATAATCATTGCGCTGCTTTCATGAAGTGCCATGGGGCCTACTTTTGTTCTCCTTCTGTATAAAATAGCCTTGAGGAGTATAACGGCCAAGCTGGCTGCTTTTGTAAATAAGCAAAATACAAAATAAATCCACTGAACTAACAAGAAGCTACCACTTTGCCTGTTCTGTATATAGTAGCCCTTTTCCTCTCCTACCCTTTGCTTATTGTCATTTTAAGGTGCAAGCTGTTTGGACAAGGACTGTCTCTTCCTATAGCTTTGCAGAGCAACTAAACCAATGCTGGTACTCCAATAATACAAACAATAACAGCAAATGACAAGAAACATTGTGGTAGGTCAACCAAAATAGATTAGTGCCTATTGTACAAGCATTGGGTGGATTCAGCGTAACAGGCTCCTGAAGTTCAGTTGCAGTATAATATGGTCATAAATTACCAAAAATATTTTATCCCGAATTCACTTCTCACTTATACCAGTGTATGTCAGGAGTAATTCCATGGCCACAAATAAAGTTACATCAGTGTAATTGATACTAGAGGGCAATCAGGGTCTTTAGCCTTGAAGGAAATAAAATAGAGATTAGACAAAGTTGTGAAGAAATGGGTAGAAATCCCATCCTGTTCTCAATCTGGAGTGAGGCCACTCAAGACAGTTCTTTTCTTTTCTTTTCTTTTCTTTTCTTTTCTTTTCTGGGTGGGGGATGGAAAGGAGGAGATAGGTTAGGGTAAGAACCAATGGGATTTATCAATGGCGAGACAGTGAGAGTGTGCTAGCCTCACATATGAATAAAATAGTATGAAAGAATAGTGTCACATATGAATGAGGGAGGAATGCTGGGAGGGAAGGGGCAATGTCTCATTTTAGCCATGCTGAGTCTGGGTCTCTGGCAGGCACGAAAGGCAGAAAGGGAGCTGCAGATAAGAGATTGAACCCAAGTGGAGCATTTTGGGGTGGTGAGTGAATTTGACAGCTATCACCGCACAGGGGAGAGCTGAGGCAATGCGAACAGATGGGTTATTCAAGGAAGAATATATTGAGGGAAGAGAAGAGGGTACCAAGTGTGGAACCTGAGCTGTCTCAACACAGAGAATGGGAGAGGAGAGAAAGGAAGCAGCAAAGAAGAGGGCAGAGGAGAACCAGAGGAGCAAAGACTAATGAAAACCAAAGGATGTACAAGCTCATGAGGAGAGAGTGACACACTATGTAGAAGGCAGCAGAGAGACTTGGGTGAGTGGAGGACAAGCTCTCATTTTACACTGCCACGTGTTCCGAGTGTGTCTTTGTTAACAGAGAAAACCACTGGGCAGAAGAGTCTCTTCAGTGATGAATGACTTGTCAGAGACAAGTAATGTCTTGGGGCAAATTCAGCCCACACAGCCACAGTTGAGTTCAAATCCAGAATTCTGCTCTGCCGATGGAGTTTTAGCAGAAGTAGGCTGTGCAGAGGATCACCGATGAGCTAAGATTTAACAAAAGGGATCCCTACAATCAGACTCCTCAGTTCTTATTTATGAATTGAACCCTGCTTCTCTTGTGAATGTTTTATAGCTGCCCTGCCCAGAATCTTTCCATAAATATGCACAGAGGCCAGATTCTCATCTCACACAATATAATTCCACTAACTTCTTTACAGCTATAATGCCCAAGTCTCCTCCCATTTATGGCTGGTGTAACTCAATTAACTTCAATTGAATCTTCCCTGATTTCAGCAGCATAAGTGAGAGAAGAATCAGGCTCTATAGGCATATTTATGGAAACAGTTTCTGGATATAGCTTGGGATTCAATGAAGTGGCAACTGGGATGAATTTGGTCTTCAGTCTAACAGAAGGTCTGATAACATTTGGACAATTTCACAAGTATATTATGGATGCTGGCCTGAGACAACAGAACATACCAAGAGAAGAATTAGAACTCTGCAGGGTCCAAAATGTTTTCAGAACATAATTACTGAGAAAGAAAAAGTTTAGAGCTCCATGAAGTATGTGTCACAATTTCCGAAGAGTATGATTTAAGTGAAAATAGGAAGTGTGCTGGAAGTCAGACTTTCTATTTCAGCATGAGCACATGGTGGCTACATCTAGACTGCATCCCTCTGCTGACAGAGGGATGCAAATCCAGCACTTTGGAAGTGCAAATGAGCCTGGGATTTAAATATCCCGGGCTTCATTTGCATACTCACGTTTGGGCACTGTGCCGATCACGCGCCCTTTCGAAAGTGAAAGTAAAGTGTAGCCGGCTCTGCTGACAGCAGGGAGCATTTTCGGCAGATCCTGTACAGGCACAGTGCCCGAACGTGAGTATGCAAATGAAGCCTGGTATATTTAAATCCCGGGCTCATCTGCACTTCCAAAGTGCTTGATTTGCATCCCTTTGTCGGCAGAGGGATGCAGTCTAGACACAGCCAGGGACTATTCACAAGAATGCAGGCAGTTTCTAATTACTGTATCTCTAAGCATTTTTGCAGTCTTGTATTCTTCCATCACTTGGGCCTAAGACTTGCAAAGCATCATTGTTTGCTAACAATGCAGAACAAAGCTGTCCAAACAGATCAAAGCAAACAAGGGGAATCCAATAGAAAACAAAAGGAAAAGAGGGAACATTATACATAAGAACGGCCATAATGGGTCAGACCAAAGGTCCATCTAGTCCAGTATCCTGTCCGCTAACACTGGCCAATACCAGATGCCCCAGAGGTAGGGAATGCAATGGGTAATCATCACATGATCCCTCTCCTGTCATACATTTCTAGACAAATAGACGCTAGGACTCCATTCCTACCCATCCTGGCTAATAGCCATTGATGGACCTAACCTCCATGAACCTATCCGGCTCTTTTTTGAACCCTGTTAAAGTCCTAGTCTTCACAACATCCTCCGGCAAGGAGTTCCAGAGGTTGATTGTGTGCTGAGTGAAGAAAAACGTCCTTTTGTTTGTTTTAAACCTGCTGCCTATTAATTTCATTTGGTGACCCCTAGTTCTTATATTGTGGGAATAAGTAAATAACTTCCCCCTTATTCACTTTTTCCACACCAGTCATGATTTTATAGACCTCTATCATATCCTCCCCCCCCTCCCCCTTAGTCTCCTCTTTTCTAGGCTGAAAAGTCCAAGTCTTTTTAATCACTCTTCATATGGGACCCGTTCCAAACCCCTAATCATTTTTGTTGCCCTTTTCTGAACCCTTTCCAATGCCAATATATCTTTTTTTGAGATGAGGCAACCACATCTGTATGCAGTATTCAAGATGTGGGCGTAACATGGTTTTATATAGAGGCATTAAGATATTTTCTCTTATTCTCTATCCCTTTTTAATGATTCCTGACATTCTATTTGCTTTTTTGACTGCCGCTGCACACTGAGTGGATGTTTTCAGAGAACTATCCACAATGACTCCAAGAGCTCTCTCTTAAACATGGGACCTAATAGTGGTCATTCTATGAAGAACTATCCTGTGAAAAATACACTGTTTTTTTTTATAAAGTTGGGACAGATTTCACAGAGCAAGAGCTTCACACATAGGTTCCTTGACAGCAAAGGCCAGGCACATACCAACTTGAGACTACATGGTAAGATTACTAAAACAAGGAGTGTTTGCTTATAGTCTTACACCCACTGTCTCTGCATAGGTTCCCAGAAAGAGTTTCTTCTTATAGATGAGCTGCCCATATGGTTTGAACTGAATTAACTTGTAAACAGGCATTAAGGCCTGCAATTCAAGTTTATATAATAGCAATGGAAATTCTACCAAGTGTGTTGAATCAGCAGTCAACACAAAGCTGCAGTGGTTGAAGACCTGTGTCACCAACGTTCTGTATTAGATTTTGCCTGGATTACTTACTTAAAGAATGAACTATACAACCATATAAGGTAAGTTTTGGGGCTCTGGGAGAACTAACGGTGCATATTAAAAAAATACTTACTTTAAAGTTTCAAGAGACTTAATCCTGGAAGGTGCTGAGTACGCTGGCCCTTATACAGCAAAGGGCTTAACCATGTGCTTATCTTTCAGAATATAAATAAATAACAATGCATAGATCCACTGAAGTCAATGCACCAGATCCAATCCAAGATAACCTGTTATCCATGGCCTTCTATTGCTTTCATAATAGGGAATCCAGTTAATATGTTTCCAAAGCAATTTTAGTATGTGTAAATTATGTGAGGAAAATGTAAGTTATTCATCCATGTATGAGAGACAGTTGGATTTTTATTTTTTTAATTTAAAAAACATGCCAAAATAGATATGTGAAGATTTTTGTTCACCTTGTGCCTCACGTTGTCTCCACCATGTATCTCTTTTGGTGTATAAAAAAGGAGAGCCTATTTTCAGAGGAAAATGGATTTACTAAATTGTACAATGGTATATATTATGTGGAAAATTGCATTCTTACGTCTCACCCTGACACTGAACTTTGGGGGAAAAGGGGCTTAAATTATAGACATTCTGTTAAACAGAGAGAAAGAAACTCTCAAATAGCTCCAGACTGAAATAGCTGTGTACATTTAACAGAAACTTAGCTGGTCATTTAGGACCTACTTTTGTTCTCCTTGGCTGTGTCTACACTGCACCCCTTTTCCGGAAAAGGGATGCAGATGAGACAAGTCGGAATTGCAAATGAAGCGGGGATTTAAATTTTCCCCGCTTCATTTGTATAAACATGGCTGCCACTTTTTTCTGGCTCGGGGCTTTGCCGGAAAAAAGCGCCAATCTAGACGGGGATCTTTCGGAAAATAAAGCCTTTTCCGAAAGGTCCCTTATTCCTCTTAAAATCAGGAATATGGGACCTTTCGGAAAAGGCTTTATTTTCCGAAAGATCCTCGTCTAGACTTTGCGCTTTTTCCGCAAAGCCCGAGCCGGAAAAAGCGGCAGATGATACAAATGAAGCGGGGAAAATTTAAATCCCCGCTTCATTTGCAATTCCGACTTGTCTCATCTGCATCCCTTTTCCGGAAAAGGGGTGCAGTGTAGACACAGCCCTTCTGTATTAAATAGCCTTCCTAAAAAGAGGAGGTTTATGCAGGTTTTTTTTAAAAAGAGGGTTTTTTTCCCGAAAAAAATGCGTCCAGACAACTTTCACTTTCGAAAGAGCCTCTTTTGAAAATGTGATCGGAAGAAGATATGCAAATTCCCGCAGAATTTGCATAGCCTCTTTCAAAATTAAAACATAGTCTAGACGTGCCCTTAGAGTCTGACATTGTTTCTGCTTTTTAAATTTCTGCCTTTAAGGTCACCATCAGTTAAAGAGAGAGAATATTTCTTATACAAAATTGGAGGCTTTTGTGGAAAACCATTTGAGAGACATGTGCATGAGACCTGGCCTGGGAACAGTTTTCTCATCCAAAGAAACTGACAAAAAATGTTATGTTTCAATCATTTCAAACTGTTTTGTTTTTATGTCAATCTTTCCACACTTTTCTTATAAATTAAATTAAATTAAATTAAATTAAATTTCAAAACAATAAAGGTTTTTAAACTAAAAAAAACCCCATCAAAACAAGATGTTCTGATCATTTAAAAACTTTTAAAAATACTTTGCCAAGTCAGGAAATTAAGTACAATTCATGCTTATGAATGGTTTCAGTTTAGGCAAATTAGTATTTTTTGGCAAAAATAGTTTCATCAAAATAATATCCGCCCAACTTTAATGAGTACCATAAAGTCTCACTGCCAGTTCTGTATGTGGCAATAGCTTTTTGATAAGAGATTGTTTTTATCTTGATAAAAAAAAATCATCTCCTAGTTTGTAGCATAAGTAGAAAATGCGATTTAATTTGTACAGGAAACTTGCAGCATATTTCTCAAACCTAAAAGTGTCATCGAAGTAATACAGTATTTACTATCTAAAAGGTTCAGTAAACTATTCCTTTCTAAATTCAGTAGCACATTTCTTAGAATAAGTAAATCACAGCCAAGGGGCATTTTGATTTAAAATTAACATGCATTTCTTTATTGCTAGTCACCAACCCATTCTGTATTTCACACATTAAAAAATAATAACCCTTCAAAGCTATCAGGAATTATGCCATCTCAGTGGAATCATCAGATATTCGGTCTGTGGAAATGAAATTGGTGGCAGTAAAAGATGGGAGCAAAACTGATAAATCGCACACCTAATTTAGCGCTTCAAAATCCGCTCCTAGCTTCATCCTTATTAAATTAAATGTAATCTGTGCTTTGTGGAAAAGCAACATGCCGAGTAGCTGAAATAAATTAGCTTGTCACCATCTTTCAAGTGTGAAACAATTTAAATGTAAAGTACATAACAAGATAAAAGTAGACTGAAAGTTATAGACTGATGTGCTGAGTCAGATTGATCCTTATTTGTAGGAAGTGTCTAATCAAAGTGATGGGTCGGTGTGGTGTCATGTGACAGAAAAGAGCAAAGTAAAATAAAATTACATTCACACACACACAGACCCCAAAATACGTGGTGTGGGTAGGAACCACGGGTCTTTTTTTGATTCCTGGTGCCTGCACTCAACATGGCTTCTTATAGTGGCATATGCAGAGGGGTGCAGTTCCTAGAGAAAACCAATGCTATACTGTTAGCTGTAAAGGCACGCAAAGTCCAGTACACAGGGGACAATAAAGGAAATACAACAAATGTCATCAAAGGAATACCATACCAAAAATAACAGCACCACAGGCTGGGAACTCAGTTGCGAGGAGTGATTTTGTTGGGAAAGAAAAACAGGATCTGGAAAAGGAAAGGGTTAAGGTTAATAACCTACTCTATATCTGAGAGAGTTTTGTCTGTCTGTCTGTCTGTTCAAGAACTCCTCCTAAGTGGTAAGAGCTAGGATCACCAAATTTGATATACAACTTCCTCTTATAACTTAAAGCAAGGTAAAGCCAGAAAAATGGGATGTGCCTGGAATGGGATTGCGTCTCATAAAACCATGCAGAAAAAGAGACAGAATCACCAGAGCAAACAGGCCTGATCTGAATCTTGGGGGAAGCCCCTCTGCCCTCCCTCCTACACAAACTCAAAGTCCCCTGCCCAGAGCCTCTCCTCATTCCCCCAACACTGACTCCTGCACCCCCCCACACCCTAAGCCCCTCCGTAAGGATCTGACAACGTTGGGTAAATGTGCTAGTAATAAATAAATAAGACCATTACCCAGCTGCTAACATTCTCAAATTCCTCCAATCTCAGCTTTCCCCCACACCACCCTGCCATCTCCTTCCTGAGGCAAACGGTAAGACCCAAGTTGCCTCCAGAGATGGAGTGTGCAGCACTGTGGTGTATGACTTACTTTTCTGGCACCTTACTTTATCTTCACCCTGGGCAGGGCAGGTCTTTTCCTGACTCCATCTGGGCTTGCTGATTCCCTGACTGGGATTCCTCTGGGGTCTTGTCTGGCTCTGAGTTCCAAATGTCGGGTTGAACAGTCTCTCTCTCTCTGGAGTTTGGTTATGGCAGCACTGGAACTGCCCATGCAGCTGGCATCTCAGAACAGTGCAGAATTTCCTTGGGGGTGGGGTAGAATTTAACAAGGATTCCCTGACGAGCACTCTCCCTTTGTCAGCTTCCAAACTGAAACTGAAAGTACATTCACTCCTTCCCTCCCTCTCTTTCTCCCTTTTCCCTGCTCGGGCCATGCAGAAGCCTCCCTAGTGGCCCAATCAGGAGGTTCTAGATCCTTCTTTTCCCAACCCTGACTGCACCCATGCTGGAAATAGGGGCAAGGTTAGAAGGGTTTGGAAAGCATCTTAGTTGTACAGGTTGAACCGCTCTAGTCTGGCACTCTGGGGATGTGACTGGAGCCAAACCAGAGAATTTGCCAAAGCACGAGAGGTCAGTATTGTCTAGCAGCATTATCAACTCTTCCACTGTTTACTTAGAAGACATCTATGGGTAAATTAGAGCTAAATAACACACAGAACACTGAGAGCCAGGCCTGGTGGCTATAATCAAACTTTACAGGACCATGGGGAAACCTGGCTACACCCACGATAAGTAGACATCCAGCTAACTAAAAACATGCTGGACCACAGACGTTGCCAGACCAAAGTGTGCCGGACTAGAGAGGTTCAACCTGTAGCTCCTTTTGGTAGGGTCTTCTCTAGGCTCAGCCTGCAGTCCCAGGGGAAGGCAAGCTCCAAGCAGAAATTACGTAAGAAAAGAATCGATTGATTTTTTCTGTCCATTGATCACATCATCCCATTCCTTTTCAGACAGATGCATCTGGATATTATATGTATAGCCATGAATAGTCAGTTCAGCCACTCCTACCATGTGTGAGCAACTAAGGCTGAGGCCAAGAGCAGTAAGAAAAGGAAATTTAAGCCAAGTGGATTGGAAGCATCCAGCGAAAGCAACATCTGGAAGAGAATGTTCCAGCACAGCACAGTGGCAATGCAGCATGCTCTGGTGACATGGTATCTCCTTTGGAATGAGATTGCATAAGGCAGAAGCCACCAAAATATTCTTATGAGACATTTCCTGTCATGCCACCAAGAAATGAAGACAGTTGCGCAGCTGGCTGATTCATTTCCTTTTCAGATAAATTAATAGCTAAGTTGAGCAACTGAAGGCTGGCGCAAATCTGCCATCCCATTTACATGTGTAGCTATAGTGGGTGGGGTAAATGAGGCATTTATAGGTCTTCACATTTAGCCCCCATTCTGTCTGGGTTCTGCTACTCCTCTGGCTAACTTCATTCCCTCCAGGTGAGGCTCAGGGCAGCACAAAGCTGCTTTAAAGTTGCCTGTCCACACCGTGCAAACTACATGGCCACTCCTAAGGATCAAGGCCACACGAGTATCTTCAGAGGGGAAGGATTGGGCCCCACAAGGGCTTCCTTCAGCTGGACCTTCCAGACCAGGGGTCAGCAAGGTACAGTACGTGTACTATAAGTGGCACACGAGCTGATTTCAAGTGGCATGCGCAGTCCATAGTGGGCGCTCACCCCCGTGGAGCCTGCAAGGCTTGGAGCACCAGCTCCAGCGCCTGGGTGCACGGAAGGGGAGGGAGGTGAAGAAAGTCCTGACCAGACCTGGCTTCTCACTCGCGTCCACCCCCCAGTGTCCCCGAGAGCCACCCACCTCCCCTAGGCGGTACAGGGACGCCGCACAGAGCTGGGACAGTCTCTCCCCCGCCCCCCCACCCGCAGGATTGAGGTCCCGCCCCTGCTGGCCTGTGGGGGGACTGGGGGAGAAGGAAGCAATGGGGTGGGGGAGTCTGCCCCCAGTTTCCCCAAGAGCCACCCTGGTTCCCTTTCCTCTTCCACCATGCGGCACAGGGACTCCGCCCAGAGCCACGGGATTGAGGTCCTGCCCCTGCATGTGCACTGCTGCTCCTCTGCCTGCCCCAGCCCCACCAGCATGTGGGGACTTACAGGTAGGAGGGGCAGGAACAGGCTGCCCTGACCCCGAGGCCTGGCCGGGATTGTCCCCGAGCAGCCACCACTGTGCCAGATGGGCGAGGGGGCTGGGGTGTGATGAGGCAGTGAGGGTGGGGTGGGCAAGAGGGAAGCAATGGGGTGGGGGAGTCCACCCCAGTGCCCCTGAGAGCCACCCCGTCTCCCTGACCGCTTCCACAGGTGGCACAGGGACCCCACACGGAGCTGGGACCCCCCTTGTGGGAGGAGTGGGGGAGTGGGGGCCAGGAGCAGGAGAAGCAGGGGCTGGGGTGAAGAGCTAATGGGACAATTGGGGTCAGGCTCAGAGGGTTGGGGGTTTTGGGAGTAGGATTTTTTTTTCCTTTTTTGCTTCTCACTTGTGTGGTCCCCAGCTGATTTTTCTGTGTGTCAGTGGCTTACCACCCAAAAGTTCCCCACCCCTGCCATAAATAAAGACAACACTGAAACCTTTTGTGTTGGACATAAATTAATATTTTACTTTATTTAAAAACCAAGTTTGATAAACTAACATGAGAAAGTTAAAATGCTTAATCTGTTTAATAATTTAAACTAAACCATTCTCCCTAGCTGCAGCACTAGCAAATGGCTCGGGCATAATTATGTAATTTATGGTGAGTTTCCATTAGCAACTGGCGGTCTGCAGAAAGGATTGCATTGAGCCAGGTGGTCCACACATCAAAAAGTTTAAGAACCACTGCGCTAGAGGGTGCGTGTTGCCCGGGCTGAGGCTCCAGGGCCAGGCGGCAGTGGGGGGAGGAAAATGCATGGGGGAGGTCCCCCTGCCTCAAAGCTGCATTGGCCCCTGGGTGCCTGGTTCCATGACAGGAAAGCAAGGGCACCATGGATCGGACCCCCACAGGACCCTGCCCTCAGCAGGGCTGGACACCCCAGGGTCACCCACCCACCCCTGCCTTGCCCATTTCCCTGATGCCCCCCCCCCACCTCTGAGCCACCCTGACTCCAGCCCTTGCTGGTGATCCAGCATAGCATCCCCTGAAGCTCCTTGCCGTATCCGGCTTCCGGGGAACCATGTGTGCGCAGCTCCTCCCCTCCCCACAGGAAAAGCCAGAGTGGAGTCCAGAGCAGGTGACCAAGTGGGACACAAGTTGAAGAGAGAGAGCGGCACGGCCCAGGGCCGGAGGATTAAATCTTGGCACGTCTCTTCGGAAAGGTTTCCGCCCCCCGTTCTAGACTCAAGAAATCCCATTTGGATCCTGGCCATTTCCACGTGTCTATGTTGTTTCTTTTATGAAACTTGTAAGAGGCTCCAGGATATGAAGAGAGAAAACTTTGCACTTTGGTAAGGGCCTTTGCCCTGGGGTGTCAGAAAACGCTTTATTTATCCTTGAATAAAGCAACACCATGGGACTCTGCTGCCAGTCCTGCATGCCAGAGGCTCTGCTTCAGCCCTGTGCTCTGGGGGTCCTGGCTGTTCCACACCGGGCTCTGCTCCCAGCCTCGGCTAGGGGGGAAGGCATGGAAAAGGAGGGGCGTTAGCACCCCCATTCTTTGAAACAGTCCTGCACCACTGTTTCAAATTAAACAAAGTCAGAACTGTGAGCCAGGCCGTGTGCTCTCATCTTCTCAATGCAGCTTTATAGGCACACTGCCACTTTAAAACAATTTTAGAGAGAGCACGACGTGTTCATGAATATCACAACGCCAGATGGGAATTTGCTGACGCTAATAGAGCTTCACCCAGTATGAAATGGACCATTGGCCCTAATACTCAGCACCTATTTCCTTTCTTGACATTTGTGCATGGTCAGCTTTGCAGATGAATGCTGACTAAGGGCTCAGAGAGTCTTCTTTCATGCCCTGGAGAAATCCTTGGTTGGGTTTCCTGCAGTCACTAGTAACTACATTGTCCTTTTTTTTTTTTTTTTTTTTTTTGACGGTTGCAGTAGACGTTACAACTCACTTAATACAAGAACCTCTTTTAAGGCATTAAATGGGCCAGCTATTTCAAGGAGTGATGAGTTTGCACAAACTAAATTCTTGCCCAAAGGAAGCGGGAAGGAATGCTCAAACAAGTTTCCGCCACTGCTGGATGCAGTGAATGTCTCTAATCAACATTGTTCCAGCACCTCAAGAGTATTTCTGAGCTAGTATTTTCAGTACTAGTTTTTAATATGGTGTCCCTAGAGCCCACATACATTAAAACACAGTGAATATGATTGTCAGCTAAAAGAAACTGGCCAAAGAATATTCTTGCATAGTTCCCTATACGTATGCACTATCAGATGTACCCGGTATTGCTCAGGGCCTTAAGTCATTTTTAGGAGGTTGGGAGGTGTTGGGCGACTCAAGGCAGGGGTGGATGGCTCAGGGCAGGAGATGAGGGGTGCAGGAGTTAGAGCAGGGGGATGGGAATTGTGGGGGCAAAATGGTAGGGTTTCACAAAGTCTTTTCACTTAAACTGAGTAACTGCCTCAACTGTTGTGCTCTGAGAAATGCTACTTCTCCCCCTCCACCCCAATATGGCTACATGCACATGCCAGCTCCATCTTGTCTTGCTTCATTCCAGTCACTGCCAAGACATATCACCAGAAACGATTTGTCGTAATATTTTAGCATGCATATTTGGTGCCAGTTGTTACAAGCTGTGGACATTTTTCTTCAAGAAAAGCTTTCAGAATGTTCCTGAAGGTTCTCTCTCTCTTGCTAACCCTCCCAAATGGGGCAAAAGATGGTTGTGATGAAATAAAGACTCAATGAAACATAGGCAAAACGTGAAACCACATCTCAAGGGCAGTACAATGACGTGAGGCCATTTTCGGCTAAAAGCGTCATATCCTACCATCAGTCGCCATGCATTTCACTGAGCATCTTTCTTCAGAGAGCTGTTTATGGGAGCAAGCATGAGATGAAGGTCTATTGTGCAAAAGGTTATTGCAACAAACCTGTTACAAGGCAAGGCCCAGTTTCCTTTTGGCCTGCTGTGGTAGAGTTTCGCATCCAGGAATGCTTACTGACAAATCTTTGTCTGAATCTCCAGAGGCCCTCATCTTGGGTACAGCTGTAGCTTCTCCATAAGACAGTACTGTCTTGTAGGGGTGCAGAGGGAGGAACTGCCTTTCCTTAACCTCATAGGACCCCAGCCAGTTGAATACAACTGGAGAGAGAAGAGAAAGATTAATCCTATAGGAGTTACTGTTAACTAGCATAGGGAGCAGGAACATCTGTTATTTCTTGAGCCTCTGATCAATCTAAATTGTACTTTCTACATGCCAAATCCACCTGGTTACACTACAGTACCCTCCACTTACACATTCAGTCTACCTTGGTCAGAAAATAGGGGTAATTTACACCACAAGTCACCTCAGGCCCACGTTTGGCTCAAAAGCCCAGATATTGATCTGCGTTCTGCTGGCATAAATTCAGACTAAATCCACTGCTGAAGTCAATGAAAGAAGAATAAATGAGATGAACAGCAGGCCCATCACATTTGGATTTATACTGATGGCTAGAGATAATTGCAATGTTCTTCACTGTGCGCTCAGAATGAGGCCGTCCGTCGGCTTTGCTAACGGGGTAGAGCAGAGAGAATTCCAAAGGCTGACTTCCTGTAGAATCTCGCAAGGTGGGCTGCTGCAGTTTGGATCGACTCTCGCAGGGGACATTGCTCCAGGAAGGTGGAAGAAACACCAAGCCTAACCTATTGCTCTAATAGCAAGCGCACTGTGTATGCTGCTGCATAGAAAGAAAGAAGATGAGAACAAAGACCAACACTGGCTGCAGATGCAGATACACAGAACAAACTGGGGGGATGGGCATATTCCTGGATAATTTGACCTCAGACGGATCAAAAGGAACACCTTCTGACTACGTGGGAACCTGTAGCAGAACGTCCAAGGTCAGAGAGCCTCAGCCAATTGTTTTCATTAGCATATTCCTGGCCTGCTATTGAAACAAAGCACAAGAGACCAGCTTATTTTTCTAAATATTAACTTTGCTGCCTGCTCTTCTCATCTCTTCAGATGAAGATGTTTGCTCAACAAACTTATTTATTTATATTCTTTCACCAACAATCTCCCCAACGAGGCCCTGTTTGGGGGTTTATTTTTCCCTTATGAGGAAGATTATTTATAACAATTGCCTTATTGTCAAAACAGTAAAAGGAGTTTAAAACTGGAATCCCCACAAGTACCCAGCTGCCTGGAAAGCTGACTGTTGGAGAGAGCTCATTTCAGTCCCCCATTCTGCACTGCAGAAATTATATCAGAGAATGAGCCCACACAGAGCTAGTTTATTTGCATTGGTTGATCAGAAGAAGTTACCTACTTTGGTGCACCTGATTGTAGCTATTTCAAACCCAAGAAGATGAGCAGCAGTAACAGGAGAATGGATGTCACTGGGCATAAAAATGTGGCTCAGCTTTGGTTTCCCCATATCTTACAGCTGCACTAAGCTGAGTGCCAGGGCATGAAGGCATTTAGCAAAAGGTCTCAAGGAACGGAGGATGGAATGTGCCGATAAAGAGAAGGATCAGGTCCATTTTTCCATGTTGCTATTTATCAGGTCTGTTGCCTTTTCCTGCTCACTCTGTAGATGGGAATATAATGAGCCCTATTGTGCAAATTAGCTGAAATGACACCAGTCATACCCTACCTTTGGGATGCCTAGTAGAACCAGCATATACCCATAGCACTGCCAGAAGAGGGGAGGAGTCCCGAGGGAGATCTTTTAGTGGTCCTGGAACCATGTGAATTCACTTCCTCTTGTTAAACTATTCCCATCAATATAATTATACACACAGGAAAGGACCACTGAGAGGGAACCCACCGTCCCTTCTTATAATGATTTTTATTAGAGCCCTGAGCATCCTGGGAAAGAAACTGCACATCAGGAGAGGCTGATAACATGGGGCCCAACACTGTGCAAAACTCTCGCTGAAGAGTAGGAAGGTGCACAACTGGGTGAGAAGAATTGCACCTGGGGTCAGGTGGGCGACCAATACTGAACTCTTTGTGGAGTTTTGCAACATGGCAAAATGAACCAAACATTTAACGTGGAAACAAGCTTTATTATAACAGGACTCTTGGTGTGCTGGAGAAACCTGAAAGGAAGATAGCTTTGGTCTGCCCACCCTTATGGAGGGACCATTTCTGTAACCAGTGAATTAAACAATAAAGCTGTTCCACTAGTACAGAGAAATCTCAGATAAACGGGACTATGTCTAAGTAAGACCAGAATCTCAAAGGCACTCTGGATGGCACAGGGGACAGTTTAAATCAGTGGTCCCCAACGCGGCACCCGCAGGCACCATGGAGCCCGCTGGGGCATTTATGTGCACCCACTGAGTGATCAGGGCCGGCCCAAGCCATTCTTGCGTCCCGGCCCCGGGCGCGCGGCGCATGCGCAGCCCCACCCCCGGACACATGGCACAAGCGCGGCCCCGCGCCCGGGCGCCCGGCAGCCCCAAAAGGTTGGGAACCACTGGTTTAAATAGATGGTAAAATAGCTCCCCTCACATTTAAGGCTGATACAATCACACAAGCAAGGAGCCGCTATTTCATTTCACTGAAACATGCCCTAATGGAGCAACATTCAGCTGTGCTGGATTTATTCGCTACCAAGCTTCCAGTGTTATTGAAAGAAAGAAATTTATGTCGCCTGGGCTAGTCTGTCTGCTCAGGCATTTCTCGACAAAGAGCTGCTGGAGAAAGGCCAAGCTTTATTCCAAAAATGAAGAAGAGTCAGCACTGAGAACATCGCAGCTGTAAGCTCAGTGAGAATCATACTGATCAGCTTTTGACTGAGTCTTTCCTGTTGTATCTCTAAGGCCAATTTTTAAAAGGCATTTAGACACCTAAAGATGCAGAGGGGTGCCTGGGGCAGGGCCATCCCTACCGATAGGCAAAACACACAGCTGTTCTGGCACCATGAAATTTGGGGCACCTCTGGCACCCCCCACTCTATCCCCCACCAGCCGCAGCCTCCAGCCCCATCCTGCCCATGGGCTGTGCCCAGCCTCCACTCACCAGGCAGCAGTGAGCAGCACGGGCGCAGGCTGGGGAGCTCAGGAGGAGCAGGGGGCAGCTGTGCAGCTGACAGCCAGAGAGAAGTGGCACTTTCAAGGGGAAACTGCCCCTTCTCTCCAGCTGCTGGCTGTATGGCTGCCCTGTGGCTCCTCCTGAATCCACCAGCCTGTGCCGGCACAGCTCACCGCCTCCCGTGCCTCACGCCTTCTCCACAAGCCTCCTTCCCTGCCTGCTACTGCCTTGGGTTGCCAACTCTCCTGACCAGATGGACTGGATGCCATTTGCGGCAATGAGTCCAATCTACTCCCCACAGCTTCTGCCCCCAATGTTCCATCCCTCCCCCACGGAGAGGGTCGGTAGTGCTGAGCTGCGTATGACACCCACATTGGTAGGCATGGCCCTGCCCATGGGGATTTTCAAAAGCACCTAACTCCCCCGGTTAACTCAGACATGGATTCAGATTGGATTTAACTAATCATGAGACACAAAGTGAGTGAGGCAATATCTTTTATTGGTCCAACTTCTATTGGTGAAAAAAAAAAAAAACATGCTTTCAAGTTGCACAGAACATTTCTTCAGGTCTAATCTTGGTAGGCAGTGGCCAGGACCTGATTCCAAGCACTCACAAATCACCCTGGAGTAAAAGCCCCTAAAACCTCAGGCCACTCTGAGCCTGTTGATTACTCTGATAATAAGGAAATGTTAAGAAAAATGAATGGCATTTACAGAGGCTTTTATCTCTCACCCAGATATTCACCCAGATTCCCAGCAAGTTCTGAAGCAATTCCACAGCACCCTCCATCCTTCCTCTTACTTCATCTTCCTAATCAGTGGCTGGGCGGAGGCAATTTTCTATTTGGTAACAATGCAGATGGAACACAAATAATGCCTGTTAACATTTCTATCTCCTCCTTGCAGCAGTGCTGTCTCCTGCCCCCTGCTGCTCACAGGATGCCACTGCACTAACTCAGTTACATGTGCACATGCTGTACTATTTTTACTATTACAACACATTTCTACAGCACCCCTCATTTACAGTAAAAGCAAGGGAGAGAGGGAACCCTTTGCTTGTCAACTGCCTTTGACAGGTAATGGCTAGATTGTACAAACTGCACACAGCCAGGGTAAGGAGCAAAGGTGAGTTACGCCCTCCTCCCCCTTGGGAAAGGTCAGTGAGAGTAGGTTTGCCAGGTGTCCGGTATTGAACTGGACAGCTCGGTATTTGCGCCTTCTGTCTGGTAAAAAAATTCAGAAAATACCGGACATCTAAAATGTCCGTTATTTTCTGTTTTTCCTGGGGCTGCAACTGCATTTTGGCCCCTTTTTTTTTTTCCCTGAGTTCAACAACTTTTTCTGTGGCCTTTATTTATTTAATTTTTTTTTGGCTCAACAGAATTTTTCCTCCACGGTTTTTTTTTTGGGGGGAGAGTATTTTTGTGAAACCATCTGTCGACCCTAAGTGAGACAGTTTGTCTCAGAGAGGCAGAATTCTTCCTTATTTTGGGGTGGAGATGCTTGGCCCTTCAAGGGCTGTTTTTTCCCATCTACTGTGGGGTAGATTATCTCCCTAAGGCTGCATGGGAGTCCCAGTATCTACAGTTGTGGCTGACCTTCGCATGGCCTATGCTAGGTAAGGACAAAGGCACCATTCGCCTCATAGCATAATTAAGTACATTCTGTTAGATAACTTCAGTATTTAAAAGACCTAAGTATTTCTTGTAGTAAATACAGAGCCATGCCTGGGCAGACTGCCGCTATGCAGATAAGCTCATTTATTTACCTTATGCAAAACTGGTGCATGAATAGCAGCTACGGCTGTTTATTTTAATGTGGGACCTTTAGATCTGTGTTTAAATACTGAAGGGAGTATATGGCCATTGTGCTCATCTGTTTTGTCTGCACCTCTTTCGTCTGTTGTATTTATTCCTCCCACAGGGGTGGAGCTACATACTGCATTCCTCCCTGCATAGTGTGGTCAGCAATACACAGCATAAAGACTAAGGCCATATCTATATTTAGTGCTGCCTTGTGTGACGGGGCGGCTCCCGTGCCCCGCACGAGGGCAGCGCCGTCCTCGGCGTGCTGGGGAGAAGCGGCGGCCCCGCGCCAGCTCCAGCCTTGCACGGCTTGCTCCACCGTGTGCAGAGGAGGGGCCGGGGGCGCGGACGGGCAGGGAGCACCCGAGCGCACACGGCCCCGGTGAGAGCGGGGAAGCCGTGGGGCTGGCGAACGGACGCGCCCGGGCGGCGCATGCGCAGACTCGGGGTGGCACCAACTCGAGTCGGAGTGGGCGGAGAGGCCAAGGGAGGGGTGTGTGTCTGGAGGAGCGGAAGCGGACCTGGCGCACCGGACGTAGTGGTGGCGGGACGCTTAAAAGTAGCGCCGCCGCCAGGAGCAAGGGGAGGGGAGGCGCCGAGGTGCGGAGAGCCCAGGAGGGCTGACCGGCACGAAGGCGCGGATCTCAAGGGAGAGGAGAGTGGAGGAGACGGAGGGAGACGACCCATGGAAGGCCCCACGAGACGCCCCTTTGGGGGCCCCCGGACAAGTCTGCCACCGCGGCTCGGCGGGGGAGGTAGGAAGCGACCCAGGGCAGGGTATTGAACCCGGGGGGTTGGTGTGTTTCAGGGCAGAGGTTTCCCCCCACCAACCGAACTGGGGCGCCACCCCAGTCCTTAGGGCCCTGGGTCGGGGCTCAGAGTGAGGGCAGGCCCGAGCCCCCCTACCTCCCCTCGCCAGCCTACTGACGCACCAGAGCAGAGCACCTTAGAGGCGGACCAACCCTGCCGGACTCGGGGCAGGGTGGGTGACAGGGAGCATGCAGCGCGGGGTTTAGTGCATGGGACTGATAGCGGGGCATGGGCCTGCGAGCCCCAGGGGGGGCACGCCCACGCGCCCCTTAACACATGGTGGAGAATGTGGGTACTTGTAGCGGGGCTCTGACTGTGGCCTTCTCCTGGGGAGAACGCAGGAGGGGCAGACCGGTCCCCCGCAAGCCGACCATGGAGACCCCCAAACTACTGGAGTGGATGGTGGAAACACAACGGCAAAACCACCACCAACAAACCCAACTAATTCAGCAATTGATGTCGCAAGCCCAGGAACAACAGCGGCAATTGATCCGGGAGCTGTGCAACCGGCCTCCGGCCCCAGTGGGGGCGGGGGAAGCGCCACTGGGAGGCGCCACCCAGGCCCCGATCCACCTGACCAAGATGTGCACCTCGGATGACCCCGAGGCCTACTTGGTGACGTTCGAGCGGGTGGCCGCTGTGGCCCGGTGGCCAGAGGACCAGTGGGCTACGATTCTGGCACCATATCTTACGGGCCCGGCCCAGCTAGCCTACCGGGGCCTGTCCGGGAAGGACGCCCTTCATTACCACCGGGTCAAGGAGGATATCCTGGACCAGCTGGGCGTCACCCCCGAGACCCACTGGCAGAAGTTCCGGGAAGTTTGTTACTGCGACGGCGTGCGACCTCGGGCCGTGGCGCAAAGGATCAGGGAGGCGGGGAGCCGATGGCTCAACCCAGAGGGGAAGACAGGCCTGCAAGTGGCGGAACTGGTGTACCTGGAGCAGTTCACCCATGTCCTCCCGCCGGAGGGGCAACGGTGGGTCCGATGACACCGACCGGGCTCCCTTAACGAGGCTGTTGGACTCATGGAAGACTTCCTGGCTGCCGAGGGGATCGATGAACTGGGACGGCCGTGGACAGAGTCCTCCCGCCCTGCACGGCCGGGCCCAGGGACCCAGAGAGACAAAGAGCAACCCGGACAGGATATCGCCCCCTCCTGGGGGGAAGAGGAAAAACGGAGGCTAGCCCCAGCGGGGTCCTGACCCGCTCGTAAGGAACCCGCGGAACGGGGAGGCGAAACAGACAAGGAGGCCCCGTGGACGCCGGGGACAGAGCCCAAGAAAAACCTCTGCTTCGAGTGCGGGCAGGAGGGACACTTTCGGCAAGACTGCCCATATATGGATTGTTCCTACGGGCAGGCGCTGACGGTGAGCCAGTGGGGGCCCGAGGCGAGCCCAAGGCTAACGGTCCGGATACACATCGGCGCGGCCAGCGTAGATGCCCTAGTAGACACAGGGAGCAGCCAAACCCTCGTCTGAGCTGACCTTGTGGACCCCGAGAGCCCAAGGGGACCCCCAGTATGGATGCAATGTGTCCATGGGGATGTCCAGGAGTATCCCACGGCGTGGGTAGCCCTAACCGACATGAGTGGGGAGACCCGGTGCCAGGTGGCCTTGGTCCCTCGGCTGGCATTTCCCGTGATACTCGGCCGCAACTGGAGGGGGTTTCAATGCCTGTGGGAGGCGTGGCCGAGCCCAGGGGGGGCCAGCCAGGCGTGTGCGGCAGAACCAGAACCCATGGGGTCTCGGCCCGCCAACGACACCCTGAGGAGGAGCGCCCGGGGCAACGCGGGGCGATGGCAGCTGGCCACCGAGGACGTCCTCGATGGAAGGGACTTCATCGAGGCCCAACGTGCTGATGCCTCACTCCGGCGGGCCTGGGAATACGCGACCAACGGGCCAAGAGACAACCCCAGTGGCCAGGGGGACGGACCCCGTTTTGAGGTACACGCAGACCGACTCTACAGGGCCGTGACCAACCCAGTGGACGGGGGGGACTTGAGGCAGTTACTCGTCCCGGCCACCCACAGGAGAGCGGTCCTAGAATTGGCCCATGACAACCCATGGGCTGGACACTTGGGGACAGAAAAGACCCTCCAGAGAGTCCTACAAAGGTTTTACTGGCCCGGGGTGCATAGGGAGGTACAGGACTTCTGCCAGTCCTGTGAGGCCTGTCAGAGGACGGGGTCGGGGCGGGTGCCAAGAGCCCCTCTGGTACCCATGCCAATAGTAGGGGAGCCGTTTAAGCGGATCGCCCTCGACCTCGTGGGACCCCTAGAACGCTCCCAAACAGGGAATAAGTACATTATGGTGGTCGTAGATTATGCCACGAGGTACCCCGAGGCGGTCCCACTAAGGAATACCACCGCCCCCATTCTCGCCACCGAGCTGGTAAAAATGTTCGCGAGGGTAGGAATCCCCCGGGAAATCTTGATGGACCAAGGCACGAACGTGACTTCCCGCTTAATGGCCGAGCTGGGCAAGTTACTAGACATTAAACTCCTTAGAACATCTGTATACCACCCCCAAACCAATGGTCTGGTAGAGCGGTTCAACCAGACATTGAAATCTATGCTCCGCCGGTTTGTGGACGAGGACCCCCGCGGCTGGGATGGCCTTCTCCCGGCCTTGTTGTTCGCGATCCAGGAGGTCCTGCGGGCCTCCACGGGGTACTCCCCCTTCGAACTTTTGTATGGGCGGAGACCCCGAGGGATCCTTGACGTCTTGTGGGAGACTTGGGAAGAGCAGGGGCTGAGGGGGAGCGACTCAGTCCAGTATATTATACAGTTAAGGGAGAGGCTACAGAAGCTGGCCGAGTTCACCCGGGTTAACCTCACTAGAGCTCAGGAGAGGCAAGCCCGGAACTATAACCAGGGGATGGAGCGGAGGACCTTCGAGCCCGGGGACCAGGTACTGGTGCTCCTCCCCTCCAAGGAATCAAAGTTGCTGGCCAAGTGGCAGGGGCCGTTCAAGGTCATCCGCAGGCTCGGAGAGGTTGATTATGAGGTGCGGCTGGAAGGTAAGCGGTGGGCCTCGCAGATTTACCATGTGAATTTGTTAAAAAGATGGCGGGCTCGCGAACAACTCCTGGTGGTCCCGGAGGGGCCAGAGGTGGCCCTGGGTCCGTGGGCCGCAGACTTAGACACTGCCGTGCCACTACCAACGAACGAGGCCCTGAGCCCGGAGCAACAGGACGACCTCCGCGCCCTGCTTCAGAGATATCCTACAGTACTATCTACTTTGCCAGGGAGGACCGCAGTAACAAGCCACCACATTGCGACCACTCCGGGTAAGAAGGTGTGCGACGCGGTCCGCCCCTTCCCCCGGAAAATGTGGGACACGGTAAGGGGGGAGATACAGGCGATGCTCGAGTTAGGGGTAATAGAGGAGTCCCATAGTGAGTGGCGGAGCCCTATCGTCCTCGTCCCCAAACCTGACGGAACGCTCCGGTTCTGCATAGATTTCCGAAAGGTTAATTCCCTCTCGCGTTTCGATGCGTACCCCATGCCGCGAATAGACGAACTGCTTAGCCGACTAGGGGGAGCCCAATACATCTCGACCCTCGATTTGACCAAGGGGTACTGGCAAATCCCCCTTACACCCGCCTCTAAGAGGAAGACGGCGTTTTACACCCCTTTCGGGTTGTTCCAATTCGTAACAATGCCCTTCGGCCTTCACGGCGCGGTGGCAACCTTTTAGAGGCTCATGGACAAGGTGCTCAAGGACCACCAACAATATGCAACGGCCTATATAGATGATATAGCCATTTTTAGTTGATCTTGGGCCGATCACCTCCGGCACCTAGAGGCCGTTTTAAAGGCCCTAAAGGGAGCAGGCCTGGCCGCCAACCCCAGCAAGTGCTGGTTCGGGAGAAGAAAGGTAACCTACCTCGGGTACACGGTCGGGGGAGGGACGTTGAGGCCTCTCATAGATAAGGTTGGGGTATTGAGGGACTACCCGACCCCAACGACTAAGAAGCAAGTCCGACAGCTGCTGGGGCTGGCCCGGTACTACCGTCGGTTCGTGCCGAACTTTGCGACCATAGCCGGCCCCTTGACAGATTTGACCCGGAACACCCAGCCGACGAAGGTCCAGTGGACACTGCAGTGCAAGAAGGCCTTGTGGGCCCTGAAGGACCGCCTGACCCACCCGCCGGTCCTGACGCACCCAGATTTCGCCCGGCCCTTCATAGTCCAGACGGACGCCTCCGAGGTGGGGCTGGGCGCCGTCCTCTCACAGGAGGTGGAGGGGGAGGAACACCCCATACTCTACCTGAGTAGAAAACTGATAGCCGGGGAGCGGAATTACGCTACAATCGAAAAGGAAGCCTTAGCAGTGAAATGGGCAATTGACTCGCTGAGGTATTATCATGTAGGCAATGTGTTCAAGCTGGTGACTGATCATGCTCCACTCAGATGGATCAACTCAATGAAGGACAGCAATGCCAGAGTGATGTGGTGGTACCTCGCCCTTCAGCCTTATCAGTTTGAGGTCGTACAGAATGCAGACTTTTTTTCCTGGGTGTACGAGGACACAGACAAGGGGGAGGCATCAGAGCTAAGGGAGGGGGTGTGTGACAGGGCGGCTCCCGCGCCCCGCACGAGGGCGGCGCCGTCCTCGGCGTGCTGGGGAGAAGCAGCGGCCCCGCGACGGCTCCGACCCTGCGCGGCTTGCTCTGCCGCGTGCAGGGGATGGGCTGGGGGCGCGGACAAGCAGGGAGCGCCTAAGCGCACACGGCCCCGGCGAGAGCGGGGAAGCCGCGGGGCTGGTGAACGGACGTGGCCTGGGGTGGTGCATGCACAGACTCGGGGCAGTGCCAACTCGAGTTAGAGTGGGCGGAGAGGCCAAGGGGGGGGGGGCGTCGGCAGGAGCGGAAGCGAACCCCGCCCCTGGCGCACCGGACGTAGCAGCAGCGGGACGCTTAAAAGGAGCGCCGCCGCCAGGAGCAAGGCGAGGGGAGGCGCCGAGAGCCCAGGAGGGCTGACCGGCACGAAGGCGCGGATCTCAAGGGAGAGGAAAGTGGAGGAGACGGAGGGAGACGACCCACGGAAGGCCCCACGGCGGCTGCACGAGACGCCCCTTCGGGGGCCCCCGGACAAGTCTGCCACCACGGCTCGGCGGGGGAGGTAGGAAGCGACCCAGGGCAAGGTATTGAACCCGGGGGGTTGGTGTGTTTCGGGCCGGAGGTTTCCCCCCACCAACTAGAACTGGGGCGCCGCCCACTGAGATAGCACTGTGCACACAGGTGCTTATGTCAGTGTAACTTGCGTCCCTTTGGGGGCAGGATTCACACCCAAGTTACACAAGTTTTGCCAATACAGGCTATAGTGTTAATGGACTAAAACTGGACATGAGCCTTTGGCAGGTTCTGTTGCAATATTAAGCCATGTATTAAATTCAGATGTCACAGCTCCCAGAGTGGTGGTAAGAATGATACAGTTGGGGAAAAACAAGCCCAGGGATGTTTCTTTCTATTTATGCAGAGTGGAAAACAAATGTGGGCAGAATTTGGAGAGTGAGCCAAAGTGGGGAGGAGGCAGGCTCAGAGCACACTCCAGGAGCTGTAGGTGGAGAAGGCCTGGAGCAACACACGCCGTGTGCTCCCCTCTGAACATAGTCGAGTTGCACTAAGAAACCTGTGTAAAAGTTCTCCAGAGTAGCACTAACTCCCTCTCGCTTTGTGGATATTACCAGTGCACTTCCCCAGCCTCACTTTTTTCCTCACAAGAGCATAATCAGCCATGCAAAGTGGTGAAGTCACTGGCCCAAACTGGCATCAGAGTTTGGATGGGAACTATTGAGAGGCTTCTGCCCTCCAGGTCTGTGGTCAGTTTGGAAGGTTGGACAGCCCCTCACAAAAGCAGAGACGTGTACAGCTCATCTATAATACCCTGCCAGAGTTTACTAAAATAAACGGGAAGAAGCAATTTCCAATGCATTACATGAGCAGCAAAGGATGATTTACAGAAGCTAAAGGTTCCATGTTCACAGAAAGATAGCGCCTCACAATTTATTTATCTTTCAGATCCGTTACTCCAGAGAGATAGGGAGTGATCTAGAGTCATTATCAAAGAGTGATTTGTATGCAGAGAGGCTATTGCTCATTGCAACATCTCGCTGGCAAAATACAGATGATTAAGTAGCATGCTCTCTCAAACAATATAAAGTTTCTTGTTTGCATACTCACATACAGAATCGCAGCTTGCCAGCATTTTATTATTGTTGGGATTAAAATTCTAAGAACTATTACCGCCTTTACATTTGTTTAATATTAAATCATCTAAAAATCAAATACCTTCTAAAAGGGCCAGGTGGGTCACTGGACAATTTTAGGGGAATGGTACATAAAAATTTCCTCTTCAATGGCCTTTGGAGAGCATTGCTCCTGCCAGGGTCTTCCAAACCACAGCTCCACTTGGAACTTCCCATCTAGCAGGATCTCCAACACACGCAGAAAAGAGCAGAAGAAGGCATTGCAGACTCTGTAAACATGCAAAATAGGTAGCCAGACATCTGCCAAATTTGTATGGGCAAAGTGTTCTAAGCAATACATGACTATGCATGCAAAATTTCCCCTCCAAACTCAGAAGCTGCTTTTAGATTAGGGTCATTACTCATTAGGTCTCTTTCTGGAAGTGAGTGGCTTGGTCAAATTTTGGTAAAATCTATTTTACTAGTTACAAGTGTATAGAGGAAACTGGAACTTTTAAGATGTGTTTGGCATTTATATAATTCAAATAGTTTTGGTCTTATTCATATGTAGATTTACAGTCCAGTTGCTCCTAACAATTAATATTATTAAGTTTATTTAGAAAACAAGTTACAGTATTTAATTTTAGCAGAGCTAAAATCATGCTATGGTTTTGTTTTGCTTTGCTTCCTTTCTTTCTGTAACCTGCTCTACAAATTTGACTTGCTTCTGCTATTTTTATTCTTTACACTATTTTTAATTTTTGGACTAAAATGTAATTAAAATCACAACCATCCTGCATTTTAATAACATTTACAGCCTGATTCACGAAAATAATATCTCCATATTTTGCATGTACAGTAGTGTAAAATCAGGAAATAGATTGGGTCTCTTCTGATGGCTACAATCAGAAACAGTAATAGCAAGGAATTCACAATTAATAGCAACATACCAGATGTGCTCCAACCACCAGTCAAGGTATTAACAAGAGGCAGTTATTTGTGCCTTCTCTATTCTTTGTATTTTATTTGTCTTCAAGAGCAAATCCTGGAACCAACCTCAGTGACTGAGCTCTGGGGATCTCTGTGGTAGCTGAGGGAGTGAATTAATCCCCTGGGCTGCAGTTCCTCCCACATGGCTGGTCTCTTTGGCGGTGTCTACACAGCAGCGTCATTTCGGAATAACTGACGTTATTTTGGAATAACAGTGCTCATCTACACAACAAGCCATTATTTCAAAATAATGTTGAGCTAGAGGACTTCGTACTCCAACTCCTGTAACCCTCATTTCACGAGGAGTAAGGGGAGTCGGAGGAAGAGAATGTTCTTCCTTCGACTTTCTGCGGTGTCAACAGCGCCAAAAGCCGAATTAAGCTTTTTCGACTTCAGCTACACAATTGACATAGCTGAAGGTATGTATCTTAATTGGACTTGTAGACGTGTAGACGTGCTGTGTAGAAAGAGCTGTGTAGACGAGCTCTTTCTGGAACATACCTCCTAGCCAACAGACTGTGCCCTCTTGTATAAACTGTCTGGCTGGTGCAAGAGCACTGACAATGCCCCAGACTCCTTCATTCCTTGCAAGGGGGAGTTGGGATAGAGCTTCACTTACACCATGTAGCATGCACTTAGCAGAAGGCAGGATCTTCACATAATTTGAAGGGCAGTGATTTTTTTTCTCACTGCTCACAGAAGTGAGGAACCAACAGCAAGGACTGAAATCAGACACTGAACAGGCATTGCGCAAGTTTCTCCAGGCAGCTATGCCAGTTTCTCTCAATCCTGATGTGTAGACTGCCATGCTAGCAGGGGGCATCGCTGAATCCTGTAACCGTGCGTTTCTGTGAATGCCTATGTGGAATGAACTGGAGGATTGGGGCTTACAACACTATAGTCATTCTGCTTTTGAAAGGCAAATTAGGATCATCACCTTTCATATTCCAGGCAAAACTGGAAACACTGTGTTTCTGTTCGTACGTTTGATCTGTGTCTGACCCATCTACTGCCTTGTCCCAAATTTTTATGGGATAATTTCTAGAACTAACAATTCCATCTCACAGTAATTTTTGAAGATTCAAAATGTCATTGTGTGTATGCATGCACTGGGCCAGGATGTGGGATATCAGAGAGACAGAGACAGAGAGAGAACCTAACACAGGTCCTTCCAAATATAGAGACTGCGTGTAACCTGAAATGTAGGAAATGACCAGATCAGATTCAATCTTGGCTTGATAACATTTATTTAATATTCTCTAAAATACGCAATAATTTAAAGAAGCACATAAGCAATCAAATGCAGCCACGAAAAAACCATACTGTGAATAAATAAGATGCACAATGAGAAATACACAATATTGAATGAAATAGTACTGTACTTTAACAACCTTTGAGAAACAAACAACTCAAACTATAGGTTTAGTTTACTCACGATATAAAAAACTTGACTTTTAAAGAAAAATATAGATTCAATCCAATCCTAGGGCCAGAGCCTGTACAAACTGAAGTCAACAGCAGTTTTGCCACTGACTTCAATGAGTTCATGATCAAGTCCTTAGTTTGCCTCCACAGGCACTTTAATTATATATTATTTTTAAAAGGCCTAGCTTGAATACTATTACAAAAATGACAAAACATCAACTCAAAAGTATGTCAGCAACTTCCAGAAAAATAATGCAGAAATAGGTTATCTATCCATGCACAGAATAAGGCAAAAGCTAATTCATTCCAGTTAGGAATAATAAATTTTACTAATTTCTTCTTCACAACACAAACATTTTAGACTTTTTTTTAAATTAATGGATATATTATGCATCATATTATTTTTCACTTTTTCCTATCTCTACTGAGAAAGCTGGCACTGAAATGTCAAAAAGGAACTGTTCATGGATTAAACTTACTGTATTCTGTTCCGTAACAACCACAAAATTTCATCTGGGTTTATTAATAGTGTCTACCATGAAAAAGCACACACTATTATAAGCTAACAATTCATAGAGTTGAATGTACATTAAAATGTAATCCATGAATTTCAAACACTCAGTTTTAAAATATTTTTTCAGACTAAAAGCTGCAGAAAATTTGTTCTTAAATATTCTACAGAAAATTCTGGAACATCTAACATTTTAAATTTCTCACGCTTTCTTCTTAAAAATATTTAAATTAGTTCACTAGCCCATCCTTTTGAAAAATAATCCGAAAAAGATAATCGATTACAAATCTTTTGTTTTAATTAACGTGACCAAAGGTTTGTCATCTGGGCTGTAATCTTCATAAGCAATAGGAGTTGCATCATACATTGCAGGTCGGGATTTCTTTCCAAACCTAAAAGGAGGGGAAAAAAAGGCTGTGAGACAAACAGAAGTACATATTTCATAATGGTAATAATCCACTTATTCACAAATCTCCGTCAAAAAAATCTTTTGGGGAAAACTGTAAATTCTAAACCATATTGCTTTTTTTTTCATTCAATAGTAAAAATACAGAATGATCTATCCCTGGAATGTTTGAACTATGTGGATCTCAGAAACCAAGCCCTGTCTAAAAGGAGTAAGGAACAGATTCTGTACCCCAATTCTTTGGAAGTTTTACCACTGAATTCAACAGAATCAAAATCACTCACTAAGGCTGAAATCCTAGCTCTGTTGAAATCAGTAGAGAAACACCCACTGACTACAATGGGCCCAGAATTCTATTTTGAGAGAGTAGCAAACAACAAACAACACTGAGGTTCCCTGACAAAATGTAACACAGTTATGACACACCTTTCATTAGTTTTTCTTCCTATTAGCCATCTGTTAATAAATAAAACTATATAGTCAGGTTGAATTGTGAACTGGCAGATGAAGTGTGAAATAATTCAACTAGATTTTTTTTTTCTAACTAGATATATCCATTTGAGATTTTATCAAAATTGTATCAAAATTGCAATGCTGAAAAACAATGCCTTTTAGTGCATCACTCACATGAACACATGGGCAGCAGGTATATCAAGCAAGGAGAGGCAATGCCTATCCTGCGTCTTAGTGCTCAACCTCTCCCTTCTTCCTATCCCTATTCTGACCATTCCTGAAGGCTCCCACAGTAAGCTGTTGAACCTTGCAGACTTGTGATTCTTCCCCCAAAGTGGTTCTGTTAATTTAAAAGTGAAAAGACTTCCAGCTTGCCAGACCTGTTAGCATAACATTGAACCTATGGGAAGAGCCATTAAGTGGTAATGAATTCATTTAACATGCATGTGCCAACCCTGAATTTACTGACAAAAACATTTGTGCATTACTATGTCTACAGCAGTGTTTCTCAACCAGTGGTACGAGTACTCTTAGGGGTACTTGAGAGAAGTCTGGGGGGTACGTCAACACAACTGAAATTTGGAGAAAACTGAATTTTTGTTTTAAGTTTTACAGCACTTTATTATTTTTGTACTTTTTACGCCCAAAACTTTCATCACCCGTCCGGCTTCTATTCAGTTGTTTAAACAAATGTGTTGCAATGGTAGAAAAAAAATGTGTGTGTCTGAAAACTGTAGATACTGGGGGTACTTATAATTATTTTTTTTAAAGAGGTACTTTATAAAAAAAGGTTGAGAAATACTGGTCTACAGGACCTCAGTTTTAAATTTGCCTTAAATATTTCATTAGTTTGCTGCTGAAGATTATGAAATCACTTCTCTAAAAAATCCTTGCATAGATATTTAGATGAACAATCCGAATATTCAGCATTAACCTTAAATTCATGGATCGTCAAACATAGTTTTTTAAAGAAATTCTTCAAAAAAACACCCTAAAGTAGACATTTTAATTTTAATTACTATAGCACAAAAACTTGCTTCCAGAGTCTTCCATCCTTTCCATCGATCTTTACTCTCCTTTCATCCCCCTGTTGAAGAGAGCCCTTAAATGGGCATTACTTTTCTTCCAGATAGCTGGATAAACGAGTTTCCTTTTTACTTCTGACTATATGATGAACTAGTTTTAAGAGTTTCAGAGGGGGAGCTGTGTTAGTCTGTAACTGAAAAACATTACAAAAATAACAAATAGTTTTGTAGCACCTTAGGGTACGTCTACACTTGCACCCTAGTTCGAACTTGGGATGCAAATGTAGGCATTCGAAATAGTAAATGAAGCCGGGATTTAAATATCCTGCACTTCATTAGCATAATCTCGGCCGCGCGCTGTTTCGGAACCCAGCTGATTCGAAAGTGAAAGTGCGCGCCGGGCCGCGTTAGTTCAAAGCAAACCCCTTGGTTCGAACTAACGTTACTCCTCATTTTTTGAGGAGTAACAGCGCGTGGCCGAGATTATGCTAATGAAGTGCAGGATATTTAAATCCTGGCTTCATTTACATTTTGAATGCCTACATTTGCATCCCTAGTTCGAACTAGGGTGCAAGTATAGACATACCCTCAGAGACAAACACGAAAGCTTATGATACCATCTATGGTTTTAGTTAGTCTCCACGGTGCTGCAAGACTATTCGCTACTTTTAAGAGAACTCTCCACCAAAATCAGTATCTTACTAAGATAAAAAAAATCTTTTGTTATGCCTAAAATCTTTGGAAATATATTTTAATATAAACATATAGTGACATTTCATAAACATGTCTTGTTATGAAAAATCACACAAAATAAATTAGCAATGAACTTTGTTATGAGTACACTAAATTGCTCTGATTAATTTAAAACAATGTCTTTGTTTCAGTGAGTTTAAATATGTAGTAATCTGGAATGATTACTTTATGAAGGTTTAAGAGTATATTTAAAATCTAAAATCAAATTAGAAATATTGATTCAGAAAACGTAAAACACAGAAGAGCTGCATCATGTATTCCATAATATTTAATGCTGTATTCAGCAGGACAACTGACTTGCCCTTACTATAAAGTATTTGCAAATGAATCTCGGACAAACTTCAGGGTACATTAAAAAACCTGTGGCTGACATTTTTTTATTCCCAAATTTTGTGCTTTTAATTAGGTATCTTCTGCATGTCCAGTCTTCGCAATCTGGCATGAAATGGAAAATATGCTCCATTTTCTTTAGAAAGAAATTTTAGAAGAGTGGATTTTTTTCAAATGTCATTTACTACATTTGGAATCAGGGATTTCGGTGGAACGGGTGAGCATCCAGAATAGAGAGACAGTGGTGAGGGGGCGGGGCCTAAGCAGAGCAGGGGTGGAGGATGGGTGGGACCACAAGCTGGATTGACTGTAGAGAAACTGCCTTCAGAAACAATTATTTGTAAGTAACTGTAGGAGCTTTAAATAAAGAATTATAGTGATAGAGAGATAGAAACTACCTCAAGTCCTTACAGAGATTCACCACGTAAAACTTTGAAAGTGAAATAGAAGGCCTCCCCACTAATATAACTCCACATACAAGGAATTCTTTTCATTTTAGATTCCCATTTAAATTCCCTTTGTACAAAAGTGTTAGATCTATTATTGACAAAAAACCAACCCAAAACCAAGGGAGGTGAAATAATATATTTTATCGTGCCAACTCCTGTTGGTAGAAGGGGCAAGCTTTCAAGCTTCACAGAGTTCTTCCTCAGCTCTGGAAAAAGTAACCAGTGTCTCTACCAGGGCTCCCTCTAAGGTGTGCGCCTGTGTGGACATGCACCAAAAATTTCAGTCCTGGCAACCTCCTCAGCATAGCCGTGCAGCTACGGGCCCACCTGCTCCCGGGGGCGGAACAGCTGGGCAGTCACTACATGGCAGCTGGGAGCTGGAGCCTAGGCCACGTGTAGCCAGACAGAATCCCCCCCTCTTCCCTCCTCCCTCTGACATCCTTGGGAGAGAAAATCCTTGAGAACAAAACTCTGTCTTCAAAGGCTCCAGGGCCTCCAGAGGTGCTGGAATAACAATGGCCCTGGATGCTAGACAGGAACCAGATAACAGCAGCAATTGGGCCAGCAGGCGATCGGGGCCTCGAGCTGCCCTTGGCTGGCACCAGTATTGATACGTCTACACACCGTCCCAGAAGAGGAATCTGCCGCCCCATCAGAAAGAATGTCCGGCCCTAATGATTTAGTTACCTCCACCTCACAGGTGCAAATTAAGCTTTAGACCCCCTGTGGGAATGGGCATCACAAAGACGTTCCAACTTAATTGGCATTTTAATGACAAGAGAAGCATCTAAGTGACCACAGGGGTATAAAGTGGGGCCCTGTGCCCCACTCTAATTGGAGATCCACCCATATACCTGCTAGTCAGGTGGTCTTGGACCCCCGAGACTTTAGGGACGCCTTCGTCTCGTATCGACTGCTTCCCATTGGGATTGAGAGAAACCCTGGCTTCGCCGGAGTAAGGATCGCAGGGGTGAAAATATACCTGCTAGGTGTCTGTTTGTGCGCATTCAATAAGAGCTTCCATGGTACCTTTAAGCGACTGTTATTGCATTGTCTTTGTAGTGACTGTGTTATCTGTAACACAGTCGTAACATTTAACAGCTAAGCTTGCCTTGTAACAATAAAATAGTAACTGTTTAAGCTTTTAACCTGACTCCTCCTGTTGCTGTAACAGAACCAAACACAATCAAAAAGAACCATAGCTGGTCAGGGGTAAACGCAGTAAGAGCTGAGCGTTGAATCGTGCCGCCTCCACGGGGAAGACTCTTGGGGCACCCGTCAGCCTCCCTGGCTGCCCGCTGCGAAGGGACTTTTGTCCTAGCAGTCGAAGTCTTGGGTGTAACAAGCTCTCTCTGCACCACCTTGGGGCACCCGTCAGCCTCCCTGGCTGCCCGCTGCGAAGGGACTTTGTCCTAGCAGTCAAAGACTCGGGTGTGATAGGGCTCACAGACCACTCACTACCCCGGCCACCGGCTAACACCATGGTACTAAAAATAGCACCATGGCCCCGGCTGCGGTTCTGACCCTAGCAGCCGCTATGCAGCCGTGGTCCCAGCTGCTCCTGAGGGCATGGTACTAAAAATACCATGGTCCCGGCCCCAGCAGCTGCCACACAGCTGCAGTCCCAGCTGCTCCCCCATGTTCTGGGACTGCTGCTAGGGCCACAGTGCAGCTGATCCTGGACCAGGGCGATGGTGCTAAAAGCAGCACCACAGCCCTGCCCAGGTGCAGCTATCACACAGCCCGCAGCGGGTCTGCTTGGGAGAGTCCCTGGCAGCAGTGGGGTTCAGCGTGGCAGAGGCAATGCTCCTGTGGCCGGGGAGCTGCCCTGTGTGCCACAGCTGGAGCTGGGTCGCGGTGAGGCTGTGCACCCTGCACACATGACATCTATATTGGTGCACAAGACAAAACTCACTCCACTCACGGATGGAAAATCTTAGCAGGAACACTGACTACCAGTAGCACCCCTCATACAATACAAGATCAGGGCAGGCCACGGTTGACTAGCACACGCTAAGCTAAGATCACGGCACCTGGGTTCGTTTTGTAGCCTGGTGAGCCTTCTAGCTGATAGACAACATTCCATTGATCAGCCAGTTCAGACACCAGGCCGTGTTTATAACATGATAGTTAGTTAATATGTAACTCATAACTATAAACTATGTCATGGAACAGGTATGCTTCTAATAGAGTCCACAGGAATCAGTTCCTGGTTCTATGCCATTTAACATTTTTATCACTGACAAAATTTTCAGGAGATGAAAAAGACTGGGGGAGTGGTCTTTGAAACAGAGTGATCTGAATCACTTGGTAAACTGGGTGCAACAAGCACCGTTTGTTTCCAGAGTGCCAAATGTGTGGTCATGCATCTCGGAACAAATGAGATGGGCCAGGGATTTCATTCTGGGAAGCAATGACTCTGGAAAAGAGTTGGAGGTAGAGATGTCTGATTAGCTGAACATGAGCTCCCATTGTGACTCTGTGGCTAAAAGGATAATGTGATAATTGGATATATAAACAGGTGAATGCGGAAAAGGAGTAGAGGGGTTATTTTACCTCTGTAGTATTTGGCACTGCTTTGACCACTGCTGAAATACTGTGCCCAATTCTTGTGTTGGCACTTCAAGAAGGATGATGATCAATTAGAGAGGGTTCAGAGAGGAGCCACAAGAATGATGAAAAGGACTAGGAAACATGATTTTGCCCAAGTCTACACTAGACCTGGAAGGTTGGTTTAAGCCGAGCTTGGCAGCGTCCCCACAGTGGGAAGCCATCAGGAGCAAACACTCCCATCCGCTTCCCTTACTCCTCATGACTGTGAGAAGTACAAGCACCGGCCGGGGCTGCCCTCAGCATTCGATTTACGGGTCTATATTAGACCCACTAAATCGAACACCAGAATGTCGATCTCCGGCATGGCAAGTGAAGATGTGCCCTTACAAGTGATAAACTCATGGAATTAACTCCTATTTGATACATAAACAGAAGGCTACAGGTGACTGAACACTGTCCATATATCAGGGCTGGGCAAAATATGGCCTGCCAAGCCACCGGATACAGCTTGTGGACACAGCAGGGAGCCTCGGACAAACTGCCTGCTTGCCCTGCCCCCCTACACTGCTCAGAAAAGTGGCAACTAGCCCTTTGTGTTTTACCGCTGTGGGAAGGGGGCGAGGAGAGAGGCATCATGCGCTGCCCCCACCCCCAGCACAATCCCACTAACTGGTTTCTAGCCAATGGGAGCCGCCTGTTCTTCAAACAGGCAGCATGCAAAACTGCACTCCCCCCTCCTCTCAGGGACTTATTCACAGATGCACATGGCCCCCTGCAGCTTATGCAAGGGCAAGGCAGGCAGTGAAGTGGCCTGAGAAACATGCTGGGCTGCTGGCTGGGAGTTACCTGTGCACTCCCTCATGCATCCCAGTCACCTGCCTCAGGTCACAATCCCCTCCTTCCCTAGGTCACAAGCCAAACCCATGCATCCCAATCACTTGTTCCAGGCCACAACCCAAACCCCTGTACTACCTCCTGCACCCCAGTCCCATGCCCCAACTGCCTCCTTCACCCAAACACCCTCTCAGATCCCACATGCCCTCCTGCACCCCAATCCATTACCCCAAGCTTCCTTCTGCACCCAGCCTTCATCCCAGACTCCACACCTCCTCCATTAACATCATGAAAGAGTGTGGCCCTCAACCACTTTCCAAAATCTTGGAGCGGCCCCCCCGCCATCAAAAATTATAGCCCACCCTTGCTATATGTACTTAAGTGGAGAACATAAATTTGATAACATATGGTCCTTCAATCTAGCAAACAGAGGTATAACAAGATCCTGTGGCTGGAACTTGAAATCAGAAAAATTCAGACTAGAAATAAGGCACTGTAATTAACCATTGGAACAACTTACCAATGGTGCGATTTCTTCTCCAGCAATGAGAATTTTAAAATCAAGATTGGATGTTTTTCTAAACTGGATGTTCTAGTTTAAATACAGCTATTGGACTGGAAGTAGTAATTAGAACAGGAGTCCTCTGTTATGAAAAACGTCAGACTAGATGATCACGTTTCCTTTCCTCCTTCCTTAAAATCTTTGAACTACAAAGTTACAGCAATATTTCCCTGCTTTCCAGAATCAGGGATACTGAAACAATGTTTATATTGGGGGTGCTGAAAGTCATTGAACCAAACTGTAAACCTTGTATATAACAGAAACAATGAATTCAGCACACCTAATTCTAGCACTTATGCACCAAACGGCTGGTCAAGAGATGCTTTCTAAACCATTTCCCCCACTTAGCACATCTGTGCAGCACAGGACTAGATAGGTTATGCTGATCTAGATATTTGCACTTAGAATTGTGCATCCGCTACTAAAGAGGAGTGTTGTATGTGATCTATCTCTCTTCTACTTGATCTTTACCAATCTGTCACAACCTAAGAGACACGTGTAAGGGTTGGGACAAAAACAGATGAAACTGGAAAGACCTGACACAGCAGATGAAAATAAACCATCATCTTGAGTATAAACATTTCTATTAAGTATCTTACATAATAGGAATCTACTATTCTCTATATGTATATCTGCAATTGATTCCAAACTGACACCTGAAAGGGGGTCTGATTTTCAGAAAGTGCTGAGAACGTGTTATTTGAAAACAGGCCCCTTTAATGTGTTTCAAGTTGAGCACCTAAAGTAAGTCACTTTTGATAAAATAGGCCTTGGTAGTCTCAGTATGTATACACATGTCTGCGTACAAGACAACTGGGAATTTCTGGTTCCTCGCCTGTTCTGGGAGCACCAATTTATACTGCTTTCTAGCCTACCGAAACAGAAATAAAGACTGAAGACTGTGCACTAAATCTCAGAAAAGTACCAGCTTGGCAGCTGTAGAGTAGATTTTTATATAGCATCAAATGATTTATTTCTCATTTTCCTTTTTTGGCAGTGCACAATTATTATTTGCAATTCAAACATTCTTTTTCAGTGACATTAACTAGAATATTTTTCACAAAGGTGCATACAAAAGTCCTTTTTTATTTACAGGCTCTGGCATTCTCCCTTTGAATGCAGGCTTCAAAAACCTATATGAATGCAGCCCCAATCCAAAGGCTTTTTATGAGCTTGTTCAACTTGACTCTCAATGGTTTCACTGAAAGGCCTCCCTTGGCACTATGCAGAGATTAATTCAGAACAGGCCAGAGAGGTAAAGGAAAGGACTCCAACCAACAGTCCAGGTCCCAAGATTTGGAAAATCTGACAGCAGCACTGTTTCCATCACATCAATCAACAACTTGCAGGGAAAATAGTTTGAGTCAAGGTAAATGAACAAATTAAAAAGGCTTTGGATTGGGGCACTGAACCACAAAGTGCCCTCTGTCCTCCCCTGGACATGGAGGAGCAATTATCTCACCAGCTACCTTCCTCCTCTCTACCCCCTAAAGAGGGTAGGGAGGGGAGTGAACATCCAGTGGGTCTTGAAGATAAAGATCTAGGAGAAAGATTACAGCCATTAGGCAACCCCCTCTCCATCCAAGATAACATCAAAGGAAAGAGGAGGTCCTACAATATGAATGGCTAGGGGTTATCAGGCTTCCAGTAGGAGAGATGCTAGCCAGGGTAGGGAAGCCCTGAGAAAGGGAATGAGCAATACTTGGCTACTCCAAACACTCTCCTGAAGCATTCAGCTACTAAGAAAAGCACCAACAGTGGAGACGATTTTATTTGGGTCTCATATACCTGCTATGCACAAGGCCTCAGAGTCTCTTTAAATGTCATCAGTGGCCACATCTGGGAAAACCCTGCTGCACAGAGAGTGAGAATGCAAAGAATTGGGAAAACATGGCCACCAATCATACCATTGCTGAATCACGCTTTTGCCAGTAGGAATATCAACGAGTAGTTGACTAGACTATTAATCAATAAGCTTAGGCTTATCAGTTAATCTTATTGACTACTCACATTCCCCCCCTTGCAAGAAAGGCAGGAAGGGAGGGGAAGCAGAAGCCTATGCTGGGAGGAGCTAGCTTAAAAGCATCTGCTCTGTGGTGCTGCCTGCCTCCCCCCGATAGAGGCAGCAGCATGCGGGGGCGGAGGGGGGGACAGGCGAGGTTGCCGCAAAGCAGCCTCTGTCCACAGCGGGCACGAGCTCCTCACAGACAGAGGCTACTCCACCTCCCATGGAGCAGCCATTGTTTGCTGCAAGCCTGGGCCCACCGCAGGCAAAGGCTGATTCCCAGTAGTAGCCCCTGTCCACAGGGGAGTCCAAGCTCCCCGCATACAGTGGCTGCTCCGCATCTCCCGGAGCAGCCTCTGTCTGTGGGGAGCTTTCCCCCCGCAGACAGGAGCTGCTGCCACCCCACACTGCTCCCTCTGTATCAGAGGCAGCAGCGCAGGGCAGCAGGCAGCCAGTCCATGAGGGGAGCTGGTTTTTAAACTGGCTCCTCTCACAGACTGGTTCCCTGGGAATGGGGCTGGGAGTGCTGCCGGCCCCACCTGTGGGGACTTCGAATAGTCATGTCACAGCAAAGATTTCATGCAGTTACATGACTATTCAAGTACCTGCTAGCTAACATCCCTATTTGCTAGGCAGTCTCATATTTCCAGATGGGTGTGAGTAAATACTCTTTCAGTTCTCTAGCTGGGGACGGGAGAAAAGGGCATGGCCAGAGGGGGCTTCACTTCAGCAGTCCCTGGCTGTTATATTGCTCCAAACTGGAGCTAGACAGCCGGCATAGTTTGAGCATTTTTGGCGGGGGGGGAGGAGAGAGGGCACAGCACTAGAAAACTGCTGAGGGGAAGCCCAGGCCCGAGGCAGGAGGAAAGTGGGGATTCTGGAAAGCCAGGAGTGAAGAAACAGCCATGGTGAGCAAACAAGTTAGGGAGCTCCTTCATCCCTTGACCTACTTTAATCTGTGATTACTGGCTCTGGTTTTATCACTAATAATCTGGTTCACTAACTGATCACATACGGTACATGCGACTGTATCATTAGCTGTTCTGTCCATTATTTGGCTTCCATTTTAGCTGCAAGCAAACACTATTTCCAGTTCTTATTTGGTTGCCAATGGAAATTAATTATTCAGTTTCTATAGATGTACTTTAAACAGCTGTTTATTACACCAGCATAGCAGGATGGAAACTGATCTACAGACTAATACAATGACCTCCCATGCTGATGGTATCAGCAAGTTACCTGCCATTGTTATCTCACAAATAGCTGATCTAAACTATACATTATATCTCAAATGGATTTCACTCATTGTAGTTGGTGTGAAATGTTTCAATTATATTTAGATTGCGGCATTGAAAAAAATGCATATGCAGCGTTCTTTCAAAAACCTTTTCAAATTATATCGATTTCTCAGTCATCTAGCACAATATGTGACTCTCCCACAACCATTTAAGGATTTATATTCATAATACTATTGCGAGGCAGAAAAGAATTATAGCCCTTTCATGAATAGAAAAACAAAGATTAAATGACTTGACCAGGGTCACACAGCAATCTGTGGCAGACAAGGGCATTGATCCCAGATTGCCAGAGTCTTGCTCCAATGATTTAAAACCAGAGACCAATCACTGGCATTTTGATGAATTATTTAGTGATATTTTGTTTTGTTAAGTGTCAAAATAATTTTGAAGAATATATGTAACAAAACAAATAAAATGTTCCCAAATGCATTATTCGTTACTACTCAAAGTTCGTGCACGATAAAGTATGTAGATTTTGAAATGTGTAAATATAACAAGAAAAATAAAGGCTTACAAAAGGAAAAAGAATACTTACACACTTTCCAAAATGAAACTCTTTATAGACTGGTGAAAAGGGACAGATTCAGTTCTCAAGAACACTGTATAAATCCAGAGTAACTCTACTGTCTTCAGTGAAGCTGCACTGGATTCACATTGTTTCACTGAGACCAGAGTGTAGCCCAGATATAATGATGAGCAATTAAAATAATGATATATTCTAATTTGGAAGCGGTACACCTTTTCTATTTGTCAATAGCAATTAGCTGATGCAGTGCTACTACACAAGAATTTGAAGTTGGTATAGCAAAGGGATTCCATTTTCCTTCCCTTTCCCACAACAAACCTGGCATGTCGGATAGAAGCAATTGCACTACTAAATTCACTGTCGATGCTTCTACAATTGTAGAACTCCTCATAGGCTGGCCTGGAAGATCCTTGGTATTCAATGCGGCTGATGCGACATATCCCCACAATCAGAATGATCAGCATAAGGACAAATGCAACACAGAGGGCTCCAATTATGATGTAGAGAGAATGACGAGGCATGTTTGTTAGACTCTCTGCCATGTGCCCCGACTTCCACTGTAGATCTGGCAATAAATAAATAAGTAAATAAACAAACAAACAAATACTTGCTGAATAGAAATTTGGGGTATATTCATTTTCAAAATATCTAAATAGAATAACTTTAACAACAGAAGTCTATTAAAATTATATATTACATTCGAAGCTCAGACATGGACATAACTATATTTAATATGCTGTAAATACCAATATTAAAAATCTGAAAGATAGTTTTGATTTTGGTTGGCCCTGTAACTGCTAATTGAGGATCATCAGTTGCAATGGCTACAAGAGCAGGGTTATAATTACCAGCTCTATCACCGATTTGCTCTATAACCTTGATAATATCACTTAACCTCTCTGTACTTCCATTTTCCCTTCTATACTTTCATAGTTTATTCATAGCTTTCCAAGTCTTCTAGTTTGTTCTGCTGTATAAAACAAAGGTAACAGAATTACACAGAGTTACTCTAGCATTGAGCCTAACAATAATTTGTGATTGACTAAATCATGTCTTCCAGAAAGGCATCCAGTCTTGATCTGAGGATGTCAAGAGATAGAGAATTTACCACTTTCCATAATAGTTTGTCCAAAGGTTTATCACTCTATTAAAAATTGATGCCTGACTTCTAATTTGAATTTTTCTGTCATTAACTTGTAGTCATTCTTCCTATGCCTTTCTCTGCTGCATTAAAACCCTTTAGTACCTGGTATTTTCTCCTTGTGAATGTACTTCTACACTATAATCAAATCACTTCTCAGATTGAGTTATTTAAGTTTTTTGCTATAAGGCATTTTCTCTAGCTCTTGAATAATTTTTGTGGCTCTTTTCTGCATCCTCATAAATTTGTCAACAGCTGTTTAAAAAATGTGGACACCAGAACTGTATCCAGTATTGGTTTCAACAATGCTATATACCATGGCTACGTCTACACTGACGTGATCTTGCGCAAAAACTCTTTAGCACAAGAGTTCTTGCGTTAAAGTAGTTAAGAAGAGAGCGTCTACACTGGCATGTGCTTTGCGCAAGAGATGTGCTTTGCGCAAGAGCATCCTTGCCAGTGTAGACGCTCTCTTGCGCAAGAAAGTTCTGATGGCCATTTTAACCATAGGGCTTTCTTGTGCAAGAAATTCATGTTGCCTGTCTACACTGGCCTCTTACACAAGAACAGTTGCGCAAAAGAGCTTATTCCTGAGCGGGAGCGTCAGAGTTCTGGCGCAAGAAGCCCTGATTTCATACCTTAGAACGTCAGTTTACTTGTGCAAGAACATGCAGCCAGTGTAGACAGGCAGCAAGTTTTTGTGCAAGAGTGGCCGCTTTTGCGCAAGATCGCGCCAATGTAGACACAGCCATTTTGTTTGAATTGGTCCAGTTTATCAGATCACTCTTTGTGACTTGCCCTGGCTTCATCATTATTTACCATTCTGCCAATCTTTGCCTCATTTGCAAGTATTATCAGCAATGATTTGTATTAACTTCCAGATCATGCTCCAGAACTTCTTGGAATCACAGAATCGTAGGGCTGGAAGGGAACTTGGAAAATCATCAAGTCCAGTCCCCTATGCTCCAGGCAGGGCTAAATATTCTAGATCATCTCTGACAGGTGTTGGTCTAACCTTCCCTAAAAAAACCCACTAGTGACAGAGATTCCACAAAGATCTCCAATGACTTGAGATTCCTGCTCAAGAGCTTTGAGACACTTGGTTTTAACATGTACATAAAAGTGACAGTTGTTCTTATTACTTCACTTGCAAAAAAAAAAAAAAAAAAAGATTCAGAGGGGTAGTTGAGTTAGTCTGTAACAGGAAAAACTTAAAAAACAACAAATAGTCTAGTAGCACCTTAAAGACTAACAGAACATGTAGATGGTATCATGAGCTTTTGTGGGCAAAACCCAAAGAGAAAAAGAAAGAATCATCCTTGGATGCAATTAAATAATTTAAAGGACTCCTTCAGGGTTTAAATTATTTGATAGCAGCCTTCAACTTCCTGAAGGGAGGTTCCAAAGAGGATGGAGAGAGGCTGTTCTCAGTAGTGACAGATGGCAGAACAAGGAGCAATGGTCTCAAGTTGTGGTGGGAGAGGTCCAGGTTGGATATTAGGAAAAACTATTTCACTAGGAGGGTAGTGAAGCACTGGAATGGGTTACCTAGGGAAGTAGTGGAGTCTCCATCCTTGACCAAGCCCTGGCTGGGTTGATTTAGTTGGGATTGGTCCTGCCTAGAGCAGGGGGCAGGACTTGATGACCTTCTGAGGTCTCTTCCAGCTTTATGGTTCTATGATTCTATGATTCTAGGGCAAAACCGTTGCAAACTGAAACCTGGTAAAAGAGGTTTCTGCGTGGAGAAACTTTCCTATTGGCTTGTGTGCATATATCTAAAATGTTTTGCAAAAAATTAAAGATTGACTGTTAAACTATTCAATCAGTGCAATATACAGCCATAAACATGTTGACTGTAGTTGACTACAGGCTATCCAAGTTTTATGTTTTCCATGCTTTCTACCCAAGGAAGCAAAAAAGAAGAGTTCTTAAATCTCAGATACACTTCCCAGGAGACTACAGTTGTCTGCCTTTATAAAATAAGCAAGATTCACTTGAAAAGAAAGCATTTCAGTAATTCCTGTGTGAGAACCAGACGAGATAGCATAGCCCTGGTGTATCCTCACATTACATCAATGCCTTTTAACACAAGCCTATTATTTTTGCATCAAAATGTTTCCATTTCATTTCAGCTATTTAATCATCAGGAAAATCACAAACATGACCGACTCTCTCCAAGTTTTGTGTTTAGATTCTAAGTAAATAGATTTCATTTTATTACACAGTCAAAGATTCATTTAAGGCCAACTGTTCCTAGCTCTTACAGAGGCACAGGTTGGACCTCCCTGGTCCTGCTGCTGTCCCCAACCAAGCTTCCTGGGTCCCCTTGTAGTCCTGCTGAGCTGTGCGCCAGCTCCCAGCCCTTCCCCAGCCCAACGGATCCACACGCCAGATCCTGGCGCACCTCCTCTGCAGCCCAGATGAGCCACGTGCTGGCTCCCGCCCCGACCTCACAGCCCAGATGAGTCACGCGCTGACTCCCACACCCTCACCTGCCTGCAGTGTGCTGGGACTCTCTGACCCTGGAACATCCATGGTCCGGCATGACCACAGACGTTGCTGGACCAGAGAATCCTGGATTTTAGAGGTGCAACCTGTACATGAGACTGGGGAAGTAGAAGGATGCACCATAATTGCAGTCCCTGCGCTCAAGGGGGAAAACTGCTCTCTTCCCTACTCCTCTGTCATGCTTTGGGCCCCAAAGGGATAAGGAGGCAAGATGCTGGCTGTATCCCCCTACCCATCCAGAACTAGCTGATTACATTACAGGGAGCAACCTGGATCTCATAAAGAGGTTGCAGTACTGAGCTTACATAGGCTGGGCATCCTTTTGTGTCCTGTCTGAGACGAAATGCATCTTGTAGTTTTCTTGCAGGATGGTGCCTTAAATAAAGGACTAAGCCCTTATTTTGGATGTGACTTCTTGTATCTCATCTGTTCCATCTTCCTTCATCAAGTTACCGATGTCTAAACTGACTAGAAGATATGAGTCTTCCATTGCTTTCCTCTTGCCCTCAAATCTGTGATTTTTATCACTGGTCAAACTTCCTCCAACTTAATATCACCTCTACCCCATCTGTTGTTAAACTCGTGTCTAACTTTTAAAATGATAAGGGTGAGCTTCCCAATTCCCCCGCTCCGTATAATTGCTATGATAGCACTAAATGTCTTCATGGCTTCTGCAGGCCTAGCAAATGGCTTGGAACCAGTGTTCAATCTCAATGAACATAGAGCCATTTGGACTGCAGAAATCGGACACTGTGTCAATAATTATTCGTATTTATTTTCACCTGGTGATTGAACCTGCCATGTCATATTCCATCCACTGGTCTCAAATGGCCAACCTAGTACTTAAAGACAGACTAGGAGAAATCCCTTAATATGCTGTGAAGATTATGGGATTGTAGACTTATTTATTACATAGAAGGTACTTGAGGGATGCTATTGCCAACAGAGCTCATCTGCTGGGTGGTATCCAGACACAGAGTCCTGATTACTGAAATACTTTACATGTATAACAGTGGTACAAAAGGAGGCTGCAGGTAGACGGAACTCACTTGGAAAACAGTGTGAGGAACAAGTAAGGTTATAACATCCAGTAGGACAGATTAGAGAGACAGTGCTGAGAGGGAGGTAAGTGGACAGTATTTTTTATTCCTGTGGAGATGATGGATTGATGCCCACTATTTCTTCAAGTTTGTGTTTACTCAGAATGTCTTGTAGTCTCTGTACACCTGAGTAAGTTTTCAAGGTTGCTTGTTTGTATTTGGTTCTGCACAGAACCTTAAAATTTGCTCAATCTGGACCACAAAGCATTGAATGTTTTTAAAGATTTAATATTTTAATGCTCTCTGCCTGCTAGTGAATGAAATGGCCCAGTTGTGTGGTGTTTGGAAGAGCTTCTGCTTTTGCTCCATAGTGCATCTATCAGACACTGTTCTGTCAGATTGTAAAATACACTCAGCCAAATCCAGACCTAATGTCAGCAGATACATCTGCACTGGAGACAAGGAAAACCTGATTCCGGCTCACTGTCTTCAATCTCTGGATGATAAGGATGTAAGGAATTTCTTCTGTTCTCTTTCCACAGATAAAAACCAAAAGATGTCTGGCACATATTCCACAGGTCAAGAAGAAAGTGGTAGTGATTCAAATTTACGATCTTCTCAGTTGCCAGAAAAACCATGATAAGATTCAGTAAGATTACAAATTATGACATAAACATATATATTCCTAGGATTACCCTGTAAATGATTTTCCTTGTTGGTCATATTATCCATTATCTGTAGTGTCAGAGAAGGTATAAGTACTGAAAGTTAATGTGCAGGCACTAAGGGCTTTATAAATGGACAATTTTATATATAGTTGCAAACTTAAATCTTACATTATCCTCATCATTGGCCAAGAGTATTTCATTTTAATGGGGACATTTTTGTCTTGTGTAACTCAGGTTGGTTGCAGTGTTCTTAGGATTTATTTTTAATTCCACTGTTTTTCAGTGGGAAAGACCACAAAATGGTATAACAAATAATGGGACTCACTAGGAGGAAAATGATCTCTTGCCAAATTGATTGGAGAATATTTGGAAGTAGCTAATGGATACAATTTAATGGGTAGCTGAGGAGCCTTAACCCTGAAATATCCATACAAATAATAAGCCCAGTGAAATGGATATCTGGATCAACTGTGGAAAAGCTAATATAATAATAATATGTGGAGATATACCTATCTCATAGAGCTGGAAGGGACCTTGAGAGGTCATTGAGATCAGTCCCCTGCCCTCATGGCAGGACCAAGTACCATCCCTGACAGATTTGCCCCAGATCCCTAAATGGCCCCCCTCGCGGATTGAGCTCACAACCCTGGGTTAGCAGGCCAATGCTCAAACCACTGAGTTATCCATTCCCCCCAGCTGCAGGATGCCGAGCTGCCTATGTTAGACAAACATTTTCTCTGCAAAGTAAGGCAAAATTTCATCAACCTGCATTCTGACTGACAAAAAATCATCATAAAAGGCAAGGTTGGATCAGTTTTGGAATATGGCTGAGTTACAACCACCACACTCCATCCTCTGTGAAGGTCTGGAACTCGACTCATCGTATGTTTGAGTCCGTCAGATCAGGAAGCTGGATCAATCCCATCAATGGTGAATTTAATATCCAGTTTGTCAGTATGTGGCAGCTGCTGAAGCTGTGTGATGTATACTCTATATGGCTCTGACAAAGAGGAATACTGCTGAAACAGAGGTAGGTTAGTTGAGACATAAAAATCAGTGGGACAAAGTGAGACCTAATGCACAATGGGATCAACTCCAGGCAAGTTAACTGAGACCTGATCTACACTACAAAATTAGGTTGGCTTAATTACATTGGCTAGGGGCTATGAAAAATCCACACTCCTGAGCAGCATAATTTTGCCAGCCTAAATCAACATGTAGACAGCACTAAATCAATGGAAAAATTCTTCCATCAACCTAGCTGCCACCTTCCAGGGAGGTGGACTACATATTCTGACAGGAGAGCCCCTCCCACCAGTGTAAGTAGTGTCTATCCTGAAGCACTGCCTCAGTGCCACTGCAGTGTTTTAAAACATACCCAAGCACTAAGTCATGCCCCTTTATTCCAGGTTTGAACATGGTCCTTTTCTTCTCTAGGCATACTCAGAATTGCACTTGGCCTCTAACCATTTAGTTAATTTTAGACAACGCAAAGACAGAGAGAGGGCATTCCCTGAGGTACACGGCTCTTTGGAAAGTCTACTGAAGATCAAGTGCTTTCAGTTCTAGTGTGTAAAGAGATTCTTCAGAAATCCACCCTGATATATCTTGGCAATCCTTTATATGCCAGCTGAAATCCTGTCTCTCTTAAAAAAGTTTTAAGTGTTTTTAAGGTTTGACTTTAATTCTATAGATTTACAGCAGGTGCTGAGAGTGGGTTTTTTTCTTTTATCATTTTACTGTGTGAGTTCATTTGAGAGTATAGCTGGTTTCACTCAACTAGCTGTTATAGGGCCATTTAGTGCACTGGGTGAGGTACACCACCTACTGTGATGGGCATGTGCAGGGCCAGGAGATCTTTAAAAGGTGTGTGCGTGTGTGTGTGTGTGTGGGGGGGGGTATTTATCATTGTAGCAGAGGAGATAGATGTCAAACCCGGAGACGGATGTTATGGCTTGGTATTGGGGGGTCCTGGTTAGTGGGGTGCTTGATTCTGATGATGGACTTGACAAGGCTGGAGGGGCTATTTGAGGACCAGAAGAGGGGGTTTATAATAGTATAAAGCTATTCTGTAAAGATTAAAATGGCAAGTAAATAGCTATAGGCTGCTGATTGCAGTGTCAGCAGGTGATATTATCCAAGTCCCTAGCATACAGATGGCTACATGGCTGTCACCAGTGATAATGGGGTGGAAAACAAACTTGGCTGTAGACCTAGGTGCTGCCAGTGGGACTCTGAAACACACTAGCACAGTAAGTCTACATAGCAACAGTAAGCTTCACCAGTGCCTGTAGCTGCTGTGGAAGAGATCCAGCAAGGGGTTTCTTCAGGTGAAGGCGATGAATAAAGAAGACAGGGATATAGTGTGAAGAACAGTCCTCAACCAGCCAGAGACACAACTTGGGTGAAATGCGCTCCCCACTGAAGGCAATGACAAAACTCCCATTGATTTCCATGTCTGAGAGCAAGCATGAAAGACAGATAGTTCTCCCCACTGAGCAGAATGAGGTCTTAATCTCTGTGTGTACCTGCTCCCTTCCTTACAAATGTACAAATGGGAAAATAAGTAGAGTGGATGTCTGAGAAGTCATGAGTTTAAGTATGAATATTGGAAATCGGGCACATTGTGTATGTCTTGAAGCCTATAGAAGAGCCCGGGTTGAACTCAAGCTACTAGTACAAGTTAAAGCTGAGCTGCTGTGTCTTTACTGCTATTTTAACCTGAGTTAGATATTCTAATTCAAGAAGGAACCTTTTTTTGCTGTGTAGATGTGCCCTTAGCAAGACATTCCCCTCGCATGCTTTACTCCTCTGATGAAGCAGGAGTAATTTTTCAGATGTGCAGCAGAGGCGGCTTCCTTTGCTCTTTGTCCTGCTTATCATTATTTCCCTTGTGCTTCCACATCCAGGACTCTGCCTGAGAACTAATCCCTCAGTGGATCCAGATAAACAATAATCCATCCCTGAACAGAGGAGGATCCCTGAACAGACGCTGCTGATTTCATAGCTCAGCTTTGCAGTGCTCAGTAAATGCATAGCTCTGCCTGTTTTCCTTTTATATGTTTTCATTCCATTCCATAATGGTAATGCAATTATAATATCAAGCTACTCCAGGGAATGGATTTCTAGAGGGTTATTGCATGTCTCAAGGAATTAAAGTCATTTTTCTGTCAGCCCACTGCTCACCACACAAGTAAGCTGCAATTACTCAGAATGGCACTGTCATACTGGTTAAGCAGATGTGTCCATTTTAGGTGTCACTATGCCTGAACAGGCCTCACAGATCTTTTGAAGGCCCATGTCTGCCTCACAGAAGCAACTCTTCAAGAGGCGCTGCAGAAGGCACTGCAACTAAGAACTCCCTGGACTGCAACATGTGCTGTGTTCTAAAAGGCAGCTTGCACTGTCCGCAAATCAAAGGGGAGACATACAACGGATTTATTGTCATGAGAGTGACCAGCATTACTATCCAAAAGCAAAAATCAAGGGATTGCAACAGACCTCGCAAAAGGGCCCAAGATGGGGAGGGAACTTCACATGAGAACCAGACATAATTAACACTTCAAGTGGTTGATATCATCAATGTTGTGCCTTTAGTGGTTTGTATCTGGGCTGTCCTGTGATTGATCAATTAAACTGAATTTACAAACAACAAATGCTTAAATGTCGGCCTTAATCTAGCAAATGCTTTCACAATAAAAAATATTAAGTGGTTGTGCTCCAAGAGAAGAGTGAGCAGAGGTGGTGTGTGAGTAGAAGTAAGGCACTGCTTGAGTATAAATCAGTCTCAAGATCATAGGATTTAAAAAGGAAAGAATTAGGATGCTGCGTGCATATCTCAGAAGTCGTGATCCAAAATATGGCCCACCTATTATAAAGGAGATGCTGAACTATACATGCACTTCTTTGGCTTTACTCCTGCTGTTACGTAGGAGGAACTTCATGATATTCGGTCTGGTTCTCATTAATGCAGGATGGGATTTTCCTGAGCACCTTTGGCTCATTACTTTTTTATCCTGCATTTATTTAAGGAACAGTCTGCAACTGCACTGGGCAGCATCCCTTAAATCAGTCTATCTGATATTTGGAGGGGATCCTTCACTGCAGTATGTGAACAGTGAAATACAGTTAAACCTCCTAGGAAAGGAGACAGAACTGGTGTCAAAGACCAAAAACAAGGCCTCAGTGAAGTATACACATAAGGCTTCCTTTTCAGAACTCTTGTTCATCTGCAGCTCCAGCAGAAGTTAATGGTAGTCTCTGAAATAAGGCACACACATTTTACATTTACTGAGTGAAGATATACACACAGTCATGAAATTAAACTTTGTGACCACTGGGTGCACCAGCCAACATTTTCAGAAGTGGCCACCAATTTTGCATACCTTTTCAGTCCAATTTACAGAGCTGCTGAGCACCAACTGATCACATTGACTTATGGGTGGCTCAGCACTTGTGAAAATCAGGCATGTAGTGTCTCAAAATTGAACATCCAGAAACAGAAGTAGCTAAAAAAAAAAAATCAATGGGCACCTGAGAATTTTTAAGTTTTGGCTTAAAAGACTTTTAAATCCAAGAATTTATGCAACTTTGTTACATTATACTTCTTTTTAGAGTGCATTTTCCTTTGTTCTGTGCATACTGAGGTATTGTTTAAGAAATGTATTTACAGCAAAAGCTTTGTTCTTCAGCACTCTGCTAACTGGAAAACATTGTTAAATTGGCATTGCCCCCAGTCACAATACCACCGCATCTTCGGGTGCACACGCCTGACTCCTGGGGGGGTTTCTGACAGCTGGCGCTGCTGGCTGACATCATCAGCAGGTGCCTCCTTTCCTCATAGCCTGCCTCAAGCTGCTGGGAGCTGGATCTGCCATTAGAGGGCGAGGACAAAGCAATAAAGCTTTGTTATCCAGCACATTCAATTAACCAGCAAACCCCATTTCCTATGAGTGCTGGATAACAAAGCTGTCACTGTAAATGCTTCTACTAATATTTTGGCCCATTATTAGACATTTCTAGGACAATGAACTATACATAAATCAAAAGAATATTAAAAGCCACACACAATTTTCATAACACTTACGTATTTCACAATTTGCTCCAACCCAGCCGTGTTGACAGTGGCATGTATAACCATTGGGTTGGTCTATGCAAGTCCCAGCATGGTGACATGGATTGCTGTCACAGTCATTTATATCAAATTCACACTCTTCACCTTAATGTAAAAAAGAGAGATGCTTGTATACTGGATGTGTATATATCAAGCCAGTAGTGTCATTAGTCACTAAAAGCAAAAGCTGGCTAGAGTGACAGTACTGTCATTAATATTTGTTATTTCATCAAACATTTATTAAAAGAATAAAGACCACCTTGATGACATTTTCTGTTGAATTAGCTGAACACCCATATTTTTGTTGGTGAAATATTTTGCCATTTTGTATCACTTTTCACATCTCAACATGTTTTTATAACTGTTAAAGAACTAGGTCTCAGATACCATTAACTGACTTCATTAAGTTCACCCTGATCACCTGTCTTCCAGGTCTTTACTTGAACCACAAGACCATCCTTCTTCTCCAATCAAATGTGATAGAACATATTACCCCATATTAGCATATTACCCCTTGTGCTATTCTAAGTCAGGACACTCAGATTAGCCAATACAATAATTTAATTAGCTATTAAGTGCCTGATACCATGAAGTGGAAGACTCGAGTCCTATTTAAGTTTGTAGATGTTAAGAATAATCAATGTATCTGAGTACCGAACAGGATCAGGCCCTAAATAGTATTCTCCCATTAATCTAACACACAGTACCATATGATATAAAACAATAAGAATGTATTTATCTGTTACTCATAAATTGACAATTATCTTTTACATAACTGATTGAATATCAAGACAGATGTAAATTAGCTTAAAAGCACCATGTTTAAATTATGCTAATCATATTATTTTGAAAACCAGGGGGCTGCACCCTCTGCTTGCTACACTCACCAACCCCAGGTCTTTCCCCCCACTGAACGTTGGGAAGTGCCCGGGCAGGCCCATCTTGCCTCCCTCACAGCCACCAAGGATGCTTCAAAGCTGCCCTGGCCCTGGCTCTTTCCCTCCTCCCAAGAGGCCAAGACCCCCCAGCCCTTGTCCACCCCCTGACTCCAGTTCTTTGCCCCCTCCTCGGCAGCCCTAGATCTCTCCCCCTGGCCACCAGGGGGTTGGGCCAGGCAGAGGCCGTGGTATGCCCAGTTCTCTACCCCGGGCACTGTGGGGGGGCAGGAGGGAGGTTGGGTTGGGCCTGGCTGGAGGCTGCATGGCTCGCAGCTCCCAGAGGATGTGGGAAGGGCGAGGCCACATGGCTCACAGCTCCCCAGAGCACAAGGGAGGCCACATGGCTCATGGCTCCCTGGAGCACGGGTAGGGTTGCCAGGTGCCCGGTTTTTGCCTGGACAGTCCGTTATTTGTGGCCTGTGTCCGGTAAAAAAAAAACAACAGAAAATACCAGACATGTCAAATGTCCGGTATTTTCTGTTTTTCTTGGACGGAAGGCCAGCGGGGACATTCTTCCCCTGACACGTCTGGCAGGAGTGGGAGGAGCAAGGAGCACAGGGATTTTTAAAGGTGCAGTGAACTTTTTTTTGGTACCCCCCCCCCTTTTTTTTTCCCCTCAACCAATTTTTTTCCTGCCATGTTTGGAATTTTCTGTGAAAGCATCTGGCAACTCTAAGCACAAAGGAGGGTGGAGGGAGGGACTGCAGGATGCAGAGTGATGCATGACTTCACTCTGTTGTTCTGCAGGAAAAGTTTTTTTAATTATAGACAGAGAGATTTAACAATTTGTGAACAACTGGGAGCTGGAGCTATAAGAAGAGCATCAAATATTTGAATGTAATAGGAACAATTTTTCATGTAACAAGGGAATTAACTGTTTTTTAAATGTTTTAACAACTTTATTTAACAGTACTGAACAATTTTTTTAACATTGATGAGTGTTGTCAGGTGTTCAGGTTGTGGTGCAAACATTTAAGGTGGCAGAGTGAAATGCCTGAGCTTTGTAGTATGCCTAGAGTGAAGATGGCTACCTTGCTTCAGCCCATAGCTACTGCCTTCCTGCCTGGCTTGAGCCCTAAATCAAGATGTCCCTAGGGTTGCCAGATGGTTTAACCAAAAATACTGATCACCACCCCCCCCAAAAAAAAAACAAAACACCGGGAAAAAAAATTCTGTTGAGAAAAAAAAAGAGGGAGACCAAAAATTAAAAAAAAATAAAAAAACAGCATGGCCCCTTTAAGAGGCGGCTTTTTTGCTGATGGCCATCTTGTTTTTCTGCTCCTGCCACAAGACAGTTCCCCTGCGGAACCAGGTAAGGGGGGGGTCCGGGGGCTGGGCCCGGTTGCTGAGTGTGTCGTAGGGTTGCCAGGTGTCCGGTATTTTCGCCTCCTGGCAGGGGAAAAAAATCAGAAAATACCGGACACTTTAGGTGTCCGGTATTTTCTGAATGTTTTTACCAGACAGGAGGCGAAAATACCTGACTGTCCGGGTCAATACCGGACACCTGGCAACCCTAGTCCCCCAGATTCCTGCACTTAACCAATTATCAGTCAGTCAGGCTCTGGATACTCTGCCCTAGACCGAGCTGGCTGATCAGCTTGAAACAAAGAAAATGGCCTCTGGAATAGTTTTTATTGGGACAAGGTTGCAGAACTATGTTGTGTGAGGGGGTCTGGGGGTGCGTGTGTCAGTGATGAGGCTGGGGGTGTGGGAGGTAAATGAGGGGGATGGGGATGGGGTGCAGAGGGGCTGCAGGCAGTAGGGGTGTAGGGAAAGAGGCCAGTCAGTGGGAAAGGCTGCCGGCGACAATGCAAGTGTGGTGCGCAGAGGGGCTTGGCTGGGGGGGTGCAGATGGGCTGCAGCCAGCAGGGCTGCGGGGGGAAGAGGCCAGTCAGTGGTCGGGGTCAGGCCTGGGTGGCCAGCAGTGATAGTAGCGTAGCACAAGGAGGGCATGCAGGCTGGGGGTGGGGGGCGAGGGGAGAGAGGCAAGTCAGCATGAAAGGCAGGGCTGCACGTTCTGGGCTTGGACTGGCCGGTGGTAGCCTGGGGCCAGAGCATCAACCTGGAGCTGGGGCAATGTGAATGATGTGCTGACATCACTCTGTCATCCCACAGGAAACATTTTATATATATATATATATATATATATATATATATATAGAGAGAGAGAGAGAGAGAGAGAGAGAGAGAGAGAGAGAGAGAGAGAGATGAGGAAACACAACTAAATTAGCTGCTTACCATTGTTCTGGATGGATAAATACAAGCACTTCAGAGCTTACAACAAACACATATTGCAGTACTAGAGTGCAGTCATTCTTCAGTTCCCAGTAATATTTCAAGGGAGACTGATGTGCCATTTTCAATACCATCCAATTAGTATATTTGCTTACCTGAGTATTTTCAAACCATTATTTTAAAAATCTAGTCTCAAACAGATGTCTTACACATAATGTTGAATAGTTGTTTACCTTAGTGAATTCATTACTAGCAGCTAAATTTTACTACTGAATTGTTAAAGCTAAACCAATTCTATGCAATATTAACAATGTTCAGTCTTACAGAGTTGATTATTACTAAGCAATGTCCAAATTAATTAGTTTCTTAGAATAAATGTAATCCTTTATGTCTGTGCTGTAGGCTTGGCATTGATTGCCTATTAACTACACCATTTGTAAAACTGTCTCTTTATTAATTGGGCAGTCCATTTCTGGGGAAAAAAAGATAGTGATATAAAACTACTACCTACTACAGAACCATGCAATACATTTATTTCAGTTCTGCATATAAGAACTAATAAGTGCAAAATCATTTTAAAGGTTTAGAACTAAAGTCTGTCTTTAGGTGTATAAACTTGGCTCCCATTTATTTTTCTGGGACTTACAAGATTATCTTTAGAACATAGTATTACCATTCCATAGTTGTCCAAGGAAGTCACTATTGTGCTTTCTCTAGAACACAGGTTCCCAAACTGGGGGGCGTGAAGAAATTCCAGGGGGGGCATGAGGTGACCCAGCCCCCCCCCCCCCAAGTTTTGCTGCTATTTTTGTTTTTCGGCCCCGGTCAGTGTTGTTGTTTTTTTGCTCAACAACTTTTGCTGCTATTTTTGGGGGGCGGGGCGTGAGGGTTTCTCAAAAATCAAAAAGGGGGCGTGATTCCGAAAAGTTTGGGAACCACTGCTCTAGAAGCTAAGTATACTGCCTCTGTAACACTGCCATTCATTCCAGCAAAAGATCCATGGCCAAATTCTGTAGTGACTTACATCCTGTGCAACCTTTCCTGAAATCAGTGGACCACATCCTGCTCTCTCACATTGGTGGAAGACATAGAAAAATTTGATATGATGAGGTTATAAGCACAGAACTAGGCTACAAGACTGTGCAGGACTCTCCAGTCTTCTCTGAGGCAGTGCATCCCATGTAGACCACCCAACCACCTGCCTCTCTTCATTACAGATTTGTAATGAAGATGGTGGAATAGTACTCCTCCATGGTGTACCTTCCTTATAAGATGACCCTTTGCAGAAAACTACAGGAACAACAGGGGAAACCTCAGTAAAGAAAGGAGAGGTTGCCACCAAAGGGAGATTAGTAGTACTAGACAGATAACAGCAGGTCCATGTTTTAAAGGCTCAGGTTGTAGCAGCTTTTTTTTCTGTGTCCCCATCAGCTCAGTGCCTTTTCTGAATGCCTACAGGTCCTGTTTCTAGGTCTGCAGCTTTTCTGTGTATTTGTTACAGTATATATAATAGATGGTCTTTGCATTTAAAAATATCAAATAAAGAGTAGGTCGTTAAAACCATATCTGAAGGAGAAACCATCAGAGGTTTCAAAACTTCATAACCTATTATTTCAATATCTCAGTCCAGCATCAAAATCTTTTAAAAGCATCTTCTCAAATATCATTAGACTACAAAAATGTTACACAATATAACCAACTATAAGCCATAGCAATTTCCACAGGCATGTTAAAGAAAAACAAAATAATTTGATACAGATGTGTTATGAAAAACAAAATTAGAATTGACAATATATAGCAGTATTAATTATCTTACTATATAATGCTAGGCATGCATGTCCAGTAGAAGTGGGCTACTAGATGAAAAAGATCATGTACCAGTGGACATGATGCCCTGAGATTGCTAGGCTCTCGGCTGAAAGGAAACCAGGTAGCAAAAATTGTTAATGAAGCAGTAAATTAGAAATTATGTGTTATTTGGCACGAGAGGCAGTGAACACATGATGCCAAGTAACAACATTTAGTGTTTGCATTTGAATTTCTACAGCGTTATACAAATATTTCATCAGACAGCTCAAAACGATATTTAAAACATAAATTCACACCGAGTGATTGTATGAACTACTGAAAAAGATTTTGAGTCAAGGGCCATGTTCTCTCTTTCCACTTATCTGGGAATAACTCTACTGAGGTAAGTTAAGTTATACATAAAACTAGCCTCAAAGGAGAATCAGACCAAAAAGCCCTTGGTCTTGCAATGTTTTAATATGAATTGCAAATATCAACAACACAGAGAAGAATGACAACTTGGCTAAAACATGATATGGTAGATGATGGCATTTTGCTGTCAGGAAATACTAGTACATTTTATGATAATTGAATTTTTCAGACATTTCATTGCAATAGCTAAATTTTTACTGCATTTTGTAAAAAGCCTGAAGCATACATCTTGAGTTAAAACTTTTAACATGAGATTTTATTAAAGGGATGCCATTATGGTAACTGGTATCCTTTTTAAGTATGTTTTGAATGATTAATTTTCATTTTTGCACCACTTTAAATTGCCTCACAGTGAATGATTCCATAAATTTCCTCTTGTGCTTTTTTTTCTTAATGTAGCATGTCTCAAAAAAGCACCTAATTAGGATACCTATCACTTTTTATACTACTTACAAGTACTACACCTACTGGGTAACTCAAACATAAAATATTTATTTACAGCAACATTACAAGTGTTAACCAGTTGTAACTCTTAGCCACATTAGTGTAAAACTGAAATTGACTGAAAGAGATTTATTCTGGAGAGTACCCACCTCAGAGGTAAATGTGACCCTATGTATAAAAACAGCATAGGGACCAATATTAAATAAGTTCAATACTCCAACTTTACCATAGCATTAGTAATACAGAAGAGATAAATTAATTCTCTTCTCACGAGCTGCCTGTGTCATCAGTAACCCAGACCTTCCAGCAACTCAGTTTCATAGCTCCCAAGATCAGAAGGTACCTCTGTGATCATCTAATTCTGACCTCATGGCCACAGAACTTCTATAAAATAATCAAACATCTAATCTTGCATGAGCAGTTGCAGTATTGCATGAGCAGTTGCAGCACCAGAGCCAACTATAGCAATAAAATAATCTCTCTGTTCCTAACTGAGATTTCTGGGTTTGTGCCTTCCCTCGGGATTACATTAACTCTTTTGACCACCAAGTCACGCTGGGAGCTCATGTCCAGCTCACTGTCCACCACAACCTCTGAATCATCTTGCAGCCACTGCTCCTCAGGATAGAGTCCACCATTCTGTACACTGGCTTGTGGCATGTTTATCAAGTGATCCCAGTGACCTGCCTTCAGGGCTGTCAATGGGTGGGAAAGGGTAAAGATTGCAGTTGCCCCAGGGCTTGGTGATATTTAAGGGCCCATGGCTCTGGGCTACTACTGCCACTGTTGGTGGTACTGATGGCTGGCTGCTCCTACCCCTACCCCTTTTGCCTGAGGTCCTGCCAGGGGAGCCCAGACCCAAGGGCTCCCAACATTGCCCAGGGCCAAGCAAATTCTGTTGCCAGGCCAGCCTGTCCTCTTCATTATTTACTGCTCCCCCAATTTTTCTCTCATCTGCCAAATTTATTAGGGATGACTTTGTAGTAATAGCTAATGTTTAAGATGGGTCCCAAATTACAATGTTTGGACGTGAATGAGACCATAGCAAGAGATGTTCAGATTTAGTGCTTTGGCTGGGCCCTTATGTTGGTGCAGTAAGTCAAAGCAGCAATTTCATTAAAAAATTAGTTTCAGCTGTACTTCTAGCATACTCCAGATGTTCAATGCAAGATCCTACTGCTAATCATGTCTATGCTCTACAGTGTCCCTTTTAATTTGTTCATTACCTGACAATTATGGAGTGATTTATACTTGACATTGGCCTTCGTTTGGACACTGAGATTAACAATTATACATTTTGTGTAATTTACAAATTACTTGCCTGTAAATCCAGGTGCACAGATACATGTAGCGTTTAGACCTTCACTATCACAAGTGCCACCATTCTGACAACTGATGTTAACACAAGGATCTTTGTATAATTCACAGTGCCGTCCTGAGAAGAATAAATTAGCGTTATTGACATTCGTACCTATGGTTAGTCAGAAATCAGGATGTGAGCTGTGAGCCAAATGGAATGAGAGCAACAAACAGCCTGATTGTGCTCTTAGACACCAGCGTTATGCACAAGTAAGTTGCTGAAGACAATTGGAAAGCCAATGCAAGATCAGATTCAAGTCGTATGTTTTAGGGTGATTTGGTCTTAAAACATAGGGCTCCTCTTCTTATCAAGGCTATGTCGCTTCTTCAGGCACAGCGGGCCAGTTCCTATTCTCAGACAATGGCATCGGTGGAGTTTCAATGGCTATGCAATGGTGTAATAAAGAAGCAGGTTGGCCATCTGTTTAATATTCTTCAATGGAAATAATAATTGGTTACCTTCAGCAACAGTTCCAGTTAATATGAAACTTAAAATACACACTATTACATACTATTAAACCTTTCTTCTCCTTTCCCAATGGACTCAAATGGACCATGTTTGTCAAAGCAGTAGAAACAGAAATCAGCATATTCAAACATGTAATTTAACATGATAGCATTTCATTTGATTGGCAAACTCCCTCCCTCTTTCTATGATCTCCTGCCTCAGAATTTGATTCCAGTAGTTTCACTCTGCAGCAGATCGTGTGACTCTTATCTGGCGCAAGGGAGGAAGCATTCCTAACTGGGGACGGGGAGAGAGGTCAGCTGCCACCATGGTATCATATATTATACCCTATCAGTTCTACAAACACTACCACAAAAGTAGACTCACTGAGTTCCATGGGACTGTTTTCATTCATAAAGTTACTTATTTTCCTAAACGTTTACAGAGTCCTGCAGGTGTAATGATACAGAACTGCTTAGGGTATTTAAGCATGCATTAATGGTCATTCTATGTAAAAACTGGAGTAGTGTATTTCAAGGCTGACCTTTGATCTATTGGTGGTATAATTAATTACCTTTACTTTGTGATCCACTATAGTAAACAATAATTTATGCTAAAATGAGGAGTACCCCATGTAGATATTAGGGCATAACTTCACAGCACCTACTGTAGAGTCAAAATCTAAATGACTAATTTTAAGTAATTTATTTCTGTAGGTAGTTTTGTGAAGGAAAACAAGGATACTAAAAGTCCTGTCAAATGCAAAAAATAAACTGGGTGTAATTGCTCTTCTAATTTTTTCCAGTTTTCTGTCAGTTATTCATAGGTTTTCATCTTATCTTTCACTTGTAAAAGTAGATGGCAAAAATAGTAAGAGAAATACACTTTTCAAGTTGTTGATGCCCCTTTAATATCAACCCCAGTTCAACAGATTGTGCCATCCTTTGCTAACCATGATTATATGTATGGCAATATTATTATATTTCTCAGAAGTAAGAGCCACCACAAGACACACATTTATTTCACTCAGGATATTTGTCAGGAATCAATGTTAGGTTTGAACTCTGGCAAGGGAATGCAGAGATGTTGTGGGCCTACTCCACGGGCACCTGGGCAAGATGGGGGGCAGGGGCTCTGCACTCTCAGAAAGGGGTGGGGCTGAGAGTGGAATGGGCGGGCCTGAGTGGAGCCCGCCTTCAGCACCGCCCAGAGCCCACCACTCAGCCCCCAGGCAGCCCTCTGTGCTATAAGCATGACGACCATTACCCCCCAACCCATAGTGCTGCTCAGAGCATGTGGTACCGCACTCTGGCAGCGATTTAAAGGACTGGGGGCTGTGGCTGTCACTATTGCTACTTTGCTAGGCCTCGGAGCCTCTGCCCCCTTCACCCTCCTGTCAGCAGGCCTGCTCTCGGCATGAGACATTTTGCGAAAGTAGTTTACTAAATTACAAACCAGTTCCCATTCGCTACAACGTGCTTCAAGTGAATTTGAGGAAAACATTTTAGCTTTCTGCCCATTTTTTGATAAATATTACAGGTTTTCTGTTTTGAGTGATATTGAAAGCTCTAGTGATATTAATCTACAAACCATTCTGATTAGATGTGATAGATACAGACCAAGTGTCTGGAATCCATGTATCAAATAGTTGTTTCTACCTGACATGCTACAAAAATGATGGATATGGGAGGATTATAGGGGGCACTGTTTTATAATCCCAGTAGTGGATGGCTCCAGATTCAGTGAGCTGTTTCATACGTACAAGGGACTAACTTACTGAGGAAGTGTGGAAGTGAGAGAGTAACTTGGAGGGAGGGAATAACCAGTGGCAGCCCGTCAATACAGGCAACCTAGGTGGTCACCTAGGGTGCCAAGAAAAACGGCCGTTGAGGGCTTTGGAGCGGGGGTGCCGATCGCGCGCTGATCGCGTGTTTCGCTTAGGGTGCCAGTTGCCGGCAGCTCATCTAGGGCCGCTCCTGGGAATAACTGGTTAGAAAGTTAACTACTGAGCTACATTAGATTGGTGAGGGTTGAGGATTAAAACAAGGCACTGAGAACAGAAGGTTGGTGGGGATCTTGGGATGGAGTGTTCTGGGAAAAGAATGTGGGGAAAGAACAAACAATAAAACATTAGGAGATGAAACACAGAATCAGACACATAGGGCTCAAAGAGACTTTGAGAAGTCAGCAAGTCCAGCCTGCTGTACTGTGACAGAACCAAGTAAACCTAGAAAATCCTCAGCAGCTGTTTGTCCAACCTGGGTTTTTTTTAAATGTTCCACAACTTTCCTTAGCAACCTATTCCAGAGTTTATTTACCTTTACCAAATCACCTCCAACATGTCTATGCTTACATTTGTTCTCCTGTCTCTTGTCTGTGTGGGGTTTTGTTGTTGTTGTTTTGGTTTTGATCTGTTCAGATGGCATTTTCTTCAGTTATGGACCTATCTTACGTTTTATAGCTTTGGGTGCTGTCATGCAAATTAGAAATAATATAAGTCTACAGGCCTAAATGAAAATGAGAATGAGTGAAATGTATTGGCATGCTATTTGCTTACATAATTTAGCAGGTAATTTATTTGTTTTATGCATACACTTAGTTTTGTTTTACAATGTCCTTTTCAGCTTTATCCTTGCCCATTCAAACTATTGTCCTTATGTCAGAATACTTGGCAAAATTCTGTAAGTCAGCTGTGAATTCTTTTATGGCCATCTGACCGGAAAAGAGTACATTTCAATATCAGTGTGATGTCAGCCAGCAAAGAGAAAGAGTCTATCACATTGTTTACCTTCAACCAGACAGTTCCATATACTGCAAATTGGACAAAGTCTTTGTCACAAAGCTCTCCAAAATTTACAAAGTATTCAATATTGCCTGACAACATTGCACCCAAGAAAGAGTCTCCTTAGAAATTAATAAGCACATATTTTAGTGTCCATTTTATGAGTTCAACTGTGCAAATACTTATGCATTTGAACAATTTGACTCTTGTGAGGCAGTACTATTACAAGAAATGAGTCATTCTCTACTGCTCTGATCTTTGTACAGTCACGTGCATCAGTTCAAAGTAGGTGTGAAATGCTACCAAATCATGATAGTGATGATTTATACCCACTTTGTGTAGTCACCAATGCCACTGTAAAGTGGAAGGTGAGAGAGAATCAGTAGCCAATGCAGCCACTCAGGCAGAAAGCACAATGCCTTATAAAATGTTTATAGGATGGAGCCCCACGCTGGCATAACGAGCAAATGCACAAATTTTGGGTTATTTTATTTTTTGTCTAGATATACTTGTTGTGTTGACAGTGTAACATGAAGTTTAAGCCAATGCACTCCGAAGAACAGCACTGTTTCCATTGCCATTGGAAAGTGATTGTTAATTCTTCAAGCTTGGCCACTGGTATGATGGATTCTTCATCCAGTGGCAAAGAACAGAGCACACACCAATATGAAATATACACTTCGTTAGCCTCAAGCAGCAGCTGACTGAGTTTCAGTCAAGAGCGATAACTATTTTTGTTTCTTTGAGGATATAAATGTGCAATGGTCCTTAAAATACTGGTGTGTGTGTGTGCACAATGGTCCTTAAAATACTGGTGTTGTGTGTGTGTGTGTGTGTGTGTGTGTGTGTGTGTGTGTGTGTAAACAAAACACAGATATGCTTTACTCTTTACTGAAAACTAAATAAATCTATCCTTAAATAAAATATTCTTGGTGAACAAATTTTTTTCCTTTTTTTTTAAATTTAAAAAATACTTAGGAAATGGTATATGAAAACAGAATCTGTTGAATCAGGTTGGACATGGTTTCCATCAACATGGAGGAGTGTTCACTGACTTGCCATTATGTCTGAATTTTATGATTTGTAAATAAGCTTCCAGAGAACTGGTTATATTTTTTTATTTTTTCTCTCTAGGAAACAAAAAAATATATTTTTTTGTTTTCGTGTTTTTAACTCTTGACACTAGAGAAATATCTGGGAAGTCCTCCAGGTAATGGTTCTCAGAAATAACTGATTACAAATTATATCACTTTAACTCACATCTTTAAAGGAAACAGAGTTCTGTAGTATGCCTATGAAGTTAAAAACCTGAACAACCACATTGTTACCTAAGTTAATTTTGCTCAGATGAGTAATGCCATGGACTTCAGTGGATCGACTTACGTAAATAAGAATGACTCACTTGAATAATGGCTGTGGAATCAGGTCCTACTTTATATTAAGTTTCCTACCTTATACAGTGGCATATCACAACTTAACTCCTCACTTTGTAGTTTTATTATCAAGCAAGAAAGCACTAAAAGACTTGTGAAGTAAGCTATACTTACACAACAAAAGGCAAAAACATATTTTACCTTCATATTCAGCAAGGCATACACATTCATAGCTATTGACAAGGTCTCTGCAGGTGGCAGCATTCTGGCAGGGTGCAGAAAGGCATTCATTATATTCCTCCTCACAATAAAGGCCATGGTAACCTAAAGCACATGTGGGAGAAAACAGAATAAGCTATGAAATGCTTCCCAATAAAAGCTAACAATTTAGCTTGGACTGTGGATAGATTGCCATTAATTGAAAGGCACTGCGCCTTTAAGGCCACAGGCCTTATTATACAAATAAAGTTTTTAAAAAGGTAGTGAGTCTGACACTGTGAAAGATAAAACTGTACATTTCTTATAGGGGCCAAGTGCACAACAACATTTCCCCGACTACAAAGACAAATGACCTAAGACATTATTGAGACTCTGAAGAAAATGTGTTTTATTGTAGAAGTGAAATAATCCAGTAATTACAGTTACCGATGTTCATGATTAGCTTTGCCCTGCAGCCATTTCATGGGCTCAGACTGATGATGATCATGTAATGCTACAGTTAGCATTTATGCTGTATCTTCTTATTCTCAGCACTGTGCAAATTCAAAGTGCTGCACATACATCTCACAATTCAATTTGAGCAGTACTCCTGGGAGCTAGGCAAGTATTATAGCCTGATGCTGCACATGGAGCAAACAGTAGCATAAAAAGGCTACGGGAGTTGCTAGTGGTACAAGATGAGAAATCATGAGTTACTTAGTCCACTTGACCATCCAGCATTTTGCATGGTCTAGTGGATCATGTGGTCATCTGTCTTAAGAGTAGTTGAAATGTCTTTTGCAACATACTGCATTAGGTCAAAGAAGCTTTTTTCATATGAGGTAATATGATAAATATATTGTACCTTCTGTTTCTTGATTCTCTTAGCCCATTAACTACTACATTGGCTCTCAGTCTTTCCAGACTACTAGATCTCTTGCAGAAGTCTGATTTGTCTAGAATACCTCAAGTTTCCCCTAATTAGGGTTGCTAGATGGTTTAATAAAAAATATTGAATACCCCCCTCAAAAAAAAAAAAACACTGGGAAAAAAATTCTGTTGAGGGAAAAAAAAGGGGGAGACCAAAGATGTTGAGCAAAAAAAAAAAAAAAAAGTATGTTGCGCCTTACTCCCCCGCCATATGCAGCAGGGGAAAATTGTCCCTGCCGGGCTTCTGTCTGAGGGAAACAGGAAATACCGGACATTTCACATGTCTGTTATGTTCTGTTTTTTTTACTGGAAGGGGGGCCCGAATAACGGACAGTCCGGGAAAAAACCGGACACCTGGCAACCCTATTCCCCTTACTTGAAAACTACTGGTTTACAAAACAGATATATAAATACAAAAGTCTGAAAGCACACTATTAATGGAAAACTGCTTACTTTCTTGTTGTTAACATATAATTATAAAATAAACCAGTTGGACTATAAATACTGCACTTACACTTCAGTGCATAGTATACAGGGCAATATAATCAAGTCACTATCTAGAGACGAACAAAATACAGCCCATAGGCCGGATCCAACCCACCACGCTGCTGGATCTGGCCCGCAACCTAGCGGGCGTCTCAGACAGACTCCCTGCCTGCCCCGCCCCAACACACCACTCAGAGCGGCTGTCTGTGGGGGTCTGTGCATCTCTGAGTGCTGCTGTGAGTGGGAGGGTTGTGGGAGAAGAGGCTCCATGTGTTGCCTCACCTCAGCACAATCTTGCAGCTCCCATTGCCCGGATGTTTGCAGGGCAGGCAGCGTGCAACGTACCACTCTCCTCTCCGGGCTCGCTGCGCTCAGAGCAGCACGTAGCCCTCCCAAGCCAGCCACTTTGAGCAGCGTGCAGGGTGTGTGGATGGCTGGGGGCATGCCTGAGGGATCTGCTGGGCTGTAGGCCGGCAGCCACCTAGATACACGCCTCCTGGCCAGAGCCTCCCTCTGGCACCCTAGCTTCTCCCTCCCCACAACCTTCTGTCCCTCTCTTGCAACCCTTCCCCGTGTAACCCAAATCCACTGCACCCCTGCTCCTGCACGGATACCCCTCCCAGATCCTGCACCCCAATGCAGCCTGAATCCCTGCACCCCCTCCTGCATCCCTGCTGCAGGTCACAACACCCTCCCAGACCCCACATTCACACCTGAACCCCTCTTCTAGGTTACAACCCTTTCCTGTACTCATAGCCCTTCTCAGACCTTGCACCCCAAACCCCAGTCTCAGGTCACAACCCAAAGCCTCTGCACCCCCACTCCTGCACTCATACCCCTTCCAGACCCCACACCCTCTCCTTCACCCAAACTCTCTCCCAGACCTCATCCATATGCACCCCAATCTCCTACCCCAAGTTCCCTTCTGCACCCAACCTCCATCCTAGATGCCACACCTCCTCCATTAATATAATGGAAGAGTGTCATCCTTGACAACTTACCAAGTTCTTGGAGCGTTCCTCCTATCAAAAATTATTGTCCATCCCTGTCATTGTCTATATGAAATTGTAGTTAGTGATTTTTATGCAGCCTGTTGTAAAACTTGGCAAATATCTAAATGAGCTGATGTACCCCCCTGAAAAACTTTGGCATACTTCAGGGACATGCATACCCATGGCTGAGAACCTGTGCACTATTGTATCCTATATTATTTATATAGAGCTACAAGAGTGTGAAGCACTATACACAATTCTATTCAAAACCAAGAAACTCTTTAAATTATTTTAAAAATTGTTTAAATTCTCCCTTTTTTGATCCATTGTATTTATTCATTAACACCCCCCCCTTTCCTATTTTCCAGCTCTATATTACCATTTGCATTTTAAATGCAGGGCCGTCCACAACTTCAGTATATTTTATTTATTAAACATTTCTACTTTTCTCCCAATTTAGCAGTCATATCTAATGGTATAGCCAGTTAAGACATATGTAAGACAGAAGTGACAGTCATTCTCCCTTATTATTTATGTTTAATAAGCTGAAAGAATTATTTAAATGCAGTGATAAGATGAAAATTTACATTTGTTCTCTCCTTACTAACCAAGCTTTAGGTCAGAACAATTTAAATACCTCACGTGAGTCTGACCTTTTACTGAATTGAAGTGATACTCTCTACAGTAAAAAAATCAACACCTAAATTAATGAACTCAAGTGTTTTTTCCAATTAGCCCTATATAATTAACTTGCTTTCTTACAGTTGGTAAAAATATGGATGGTAAAAATATGAATGATGGTGGTTTTTATTTTGTACAAGAAATTATATTGAAAAGTTTTTAATTTCTTTGAGAGAGAGAGAGAGAGAGAGAGTTCATTTTCTGTAACTGTCTCGCTCTTGCTCTCTCATAACATTTAAACTTCTTTTTGGAAATTAAGTCAATTTGTAGAATGAACAAACTTTGGTATTTTCTCACCTATGTTCTATGAAATGACTGCTAAACACTAAACATTTTGCAACAAGCTTCGAGTAAGGAACTATGCACAGTTGGGCTTTCCCAAAAAAACAGACTAAAGACCATCTTGCGACCTTGCTCCAGCAGTGTGTGTGGGGGGGGGGAGAGAGACAGTAATCTCATGTGTACAGGCCAAAGCATTAAGTTGGTGCAGCCTTAGCTCCAATCCTTGTCCCTGCATGAGAGGGATAATAGAAGCCTTGTAGAGACTGCCCTTACCCACCCCCACCTCTCAGATTGGTGATGAAGGTAGCTTGTGCACGGGATGAAGGACCTTTTGCCCTCGTGTTCTCTTATGCAAGCAGGTAAAGTGGCTCACACATGAGCCATAAGGTAGTGGATATTCTCAACACCAACAAAAATTTAATGAACAGCCCTGAGTAACAAACTCTCCATTCTTTCACTAGGCTTTTTCCCTCAAAGTGTGCAGAATGGGCTTTGATTATGTGACAATGCTACTCTTTTTATGCTCTTTGGGTATGTCTAGACTACATGCCTTTGTCCCCAGAGGCATGTAAATTAGACTACCCGACATAGGTTTACAGGAGTGGTCGACAAAGGTGTTCCCTGTCGACCGATCCGCATCTTGACTGCTGTGCTGTGCCGACGATCAGCTGAGCCGGCACAGCACGGTGGCCATTTTTATTTTAATGAAGCTGGGGATATTTAAATCCCGGCTTCACTGACTATGTTGGGTAGTGTAATTTACATGCCTCTGTACCAGCAGAGGCATGTAGTCTCGACATACCCTTACTGTGTACATCCACTGACATAAGGTTTTATTACTATTTATAAAGCACTAAATGTTCCGAACACTGGACAAGTCACTAGTGCAAAAAGTTCCTATTCTGAAACAATATAAACAAAATTATTTTAGAAAATTGTTTGGAATGCTGGTCTACCTTTACTAGTGTCTTGATTTTTAAGTGGTTGTGAAGAGTGTTTTCAAAAACCTTGGCAGTTAGAAATGTTGGCATTTCAGTTTAATTTTGAAATATTTGTTCAGATTTGGAAACAAAAAATGTATGGTGAAATTTCACCAGTTTTGAATGGAAATTGGCTTATTCACTCAGAAATTTCTAGAGCATTTGATCAGGTCTTTCTGAGGTAATTCATTTGTTACACATATTTATAAAAATAAACAAGGAAATAACTGGGAAAGGTCTCAAATAGCAATATGCATGTAACAGTTTATAGTGTGTGGGCTCTCCACGGTATTTTACATTTTAACCCATACTCTTAAATTATTTATGAAAACTGTACTACATTGCACAAGTGTGTATTTTCACAAAGAAGGAAGTTGCAAAAGGTGCAAAATTCTGATCTCAATTAACTGGTATTACCCTGCCAGGCAAAGGTCATGTCAAGCCAATGATAATTTAAAAAAAAATAAGTAAACAGAGATACTACAGAACAAGCTCTGTTTTCCAGTTACATCTTGTGATTGTCTAAGATTGAGTGCAGTGTCTTCAAGTGCTATCATGCATATGTAGTAATCTGTCAAGTAAATCATTTAGGTAATCAGATTGTTACCTTATTATGAATTTTTTGAGAATCCTGTTCTCTGTAGGTGTTGGCCCTTTAACATTGAAGAATTAACTTTTTTTAAACTTTTTAAGCATAAATATTTCCAAGTGCTTGTAATTTATTTTTTCTTGGAGAAAATATTCTGAATTTCATGATTAATCATTGACTTCTGGAAATCTTTATTCACCTTCTCATTAAAATACAACTGGTCACTTGTTGGTCTGAACTACAGTAAATGGTGGATTGTCTGTAACTTGCAGTATTTAAATCAAGACTTATGTAACTCGGCTAGACATTACAGGCCCATTACATGATCATTTGAGTAAGGTCTAGGAGAACAGACAAGATGATCATGATGGACCCTTCTGGCTTTTAAAGTCTATGAATTTACATCTTCAAATACAGGTTGGACCTCCCTGATCCAGCACCCTCAGGACCTGACCAGTCCCAGATCAGGGATTTTGCCAGACCAGGGAGGTCATTTTGGACTCCCTGTCTGGCCTGCTAGCCTCCCAGACAGCTCCTTACCTCCTGTTGGCCCGCTGCCCTGCCAACTCCACTGAGCAACCACGTGCACCAGTCTGGAGCTCTGGGACCCACAGGGCAGCCAAGCACCACAGATCCCTGCCTCACTGAGCTACCACAGCTCCCAGCCACGTGCATGTCTCCCAACCCCACTGGGCAGACCTGCTGCCATGTGATGACAGCGGGCTCACTGCAGGCAGCCCACTGCCCTGCCAGCTGCCCTGCAGGGATTTTTGCCACTTGCCCTCCACTAGGACACTCTAGTCCTGCAACATCCATGCTGGACCATGGATGTTGCCAGACCAGAGAATCCCAGTTAAGAGAGTTTCAACCCGTACTACATTCAATATGGAAAAGATGCCTTTTTTGGCCACTAGAGGGGAGGTACTGCCATAACACTCTTTGAATCCTTCAGAGGGAAGAAATAAGGTATTTTCATCCAGTTATCAAAAACCTGAATCTAGTTGCATTGCAGTGAATAGCAAAACTCGACAATGGGATCAGGTCATTGCTACTGGAGGGAAAGGAGATGTTTTCATTTTCCCCTCGTTAAACAAGGAAACATCATACAGTTCTCACCAAGTTGTCCCGTTTTGTGTTATTTATTATTCATTAATAGGCTCTGAATGCATTAAGGGTGCTTATACATGTATCTTCAGAAATCTATATACATTACTATTATCTTTGCAGTCAAAGACATGAAATGAATACATGGGCCTAAGACGAGACTTTTGTTGATAACTTCATCTATCTCTGGCCTATTTATTAAAATTCTGATGATTTTATTGATTTCAACTTTTTGCTAGTACAATGAACAGCTATTTGTATGTGAGACCAAACAAAACAATCAATAATATCTACATTATCCAGCAGCTCCAACTGCTGAGTCATCAGTGCAATGTTTGCCAGGGCTGCCTCAGCTGAAAAACACCTTCAGTTACAGATTTTGTTTTACAGGCACAATGTGCAACTGAAATTACAGCACTATGTTTCCCAGGTGAAGACAGAACTTCAACATGCATTCGACAGCTGCATCTTCACGTGGGCAGGTAAGATCTAATGATGTGCAAGTGCCCTCATTCCTACTTTAAATGTGTCCTCTTTTCCACACTCCTATCCCCTCACCCATCCAATAGATGGTTGAAAAACGAGGAAAAATTTTCAGAAAAAGAATCAGTCCCACATTTTCATTTAAAAAAAATTAAATGAAATATTTTCTAGTCAGCTTTCCTCCTCCTTTTCCTTGTTGGCTGGCCTCTTCCTCTGCCAGCCTCTCTCACAATGGCAGATAGACACTTTCTCTTTCTTTCCCCAGGATGCCCAAATCCTCCTTTCTCCTTCTCAAACATGCTCTTCCTTGCAAGGTTTTTTACAGCCCTTCCCACTCATTTTCATTCACGAGTCTCACACGCACATCAAGGTTTCTCTCACACCATCTCCATCTCACAAGCCTCCTAGCCTCTCTCTCACAGTCTTGCCTGGGGGCTTGAACCCCATCCATCCTAACAATCTATAAACAGTGAGGAGTCCAAGTAGAGTGCCTAGTTGGGGCTGGGAACACTGACACCATCAGACTAGCTTGCAGTGGCTGGGATCTCTGCCCCCAAGTATCCTTCAGCCTGGCCTGCAAGACAGCTCCTTCCCTCGGTGAGCTGCTTCTGTAAACACTCATTCTCAGAAGGGCTACGAGTGCCAAACTGGGGTTGGGGTACACAGATCTTGGCTCAGGCAAGTTGCTGAAGGAGCCATTTGCTGGTTCTCAATCTCTCAGTCAGGATTTGGTGGGGCCAAAAACAGCAGCTCTCACCACTCTCTTCTTGATTTCTGCACTCCTAAGCCAATAAAAGGCAGGGGGAGAAGTCCCTCTCCCTCCCTCTCGGAGGATGATGAGAGACAAGGGGAAAAGCTCTCTTCTCTGAGGACCCTGTTCCTCAGCAACCACTCCCTTCTCACCTCTCCTCACCTCTGACTTAATGGCCCCAAGCATGTCGACCCTTCAGGGCAACAGCAACACCTCTGTGTGTTGGCCTAATGGGGTACCATACAATAAAACTCTACTTTGCTTTGCATAGTTCTGTTTCATAGAAACTGTATTCTAAACCACTTCCCAGAATTACAGATACTTGGAGCCGCAGAGGGAATAAGAGGCATATAGCTGAGGAAGAAAAGATGTGTGGCATAGGTTGATAAGCTCAGAAGTTGAACAATGATTCAATGAGATAGCAAACTACAGAAAAGCTGCTTGAGATGACAAAGGCATGCTCACCAACACTGCCCAGATTGTGCCAGGTAGCGCAGTAGTAAGCAAACTGTGAAAAGGGTAATGAGCTAATTGGACGCTGGAATTAACCTGCAGCCACCACTGCTGGGATCTTGAGACTGGTCTACCCCAGTTTCTAACTGTGAGAAGGGAGAGACAAGAACAAAAAAGAACTTGCAACTACAGGAAATGTTGCAGCTACCATAATGAAGCACTGACATCAACCTACCCCCAGGAAACCTGCAAGAAGGAAAGGCAAAAAGTAGAAGAGAAACAGTCTTGGCTATTGGCAATGAAGTTTCTTCTGCACTTTTCTCGTCTCTTTTTTTTCCTTCTTCAAATATTCTATTTATTGTGAAAAACTTAAAAAACAACAAATAGTCTAGTATCACTTTAAAGACTAGCAAAACATGTAGATGTTATCATGTACTTTCTTGGGCACAGCCCACTTCTTCAGATGGGTTGTGCCCATGAAAGCTCATACCACCATCTACATGTTTTGTTAGTCTTTAAAGTGCTACTAGACTGTTTATTGTTTTTTAAGTTTTTCATTTTACAGACTAACTCAGCTACCCCTCTGAAACTATTTATTATGTAATGAATAAATTTTGGTTACTTCGAGAATGTAAGTATGAATGTGAGGAGATCCTGAATTCATCTACATACATATTAATTCATTCATATACGTGTGGGATTATAATGTATGTGCTACCTGGGCATATTATTTTTATTTATTATCTAGGGGTGAAATCCTGGCTCTCCTAAATTCAAAACCAAAACTCCCATTGACTTTAATAGGGCTGAAATGTCACACTAGCAGTTTGGCAGCCCATTTTGAAGTTCATACTTAATTATTTTTATGGGGTTGGACTCAATGACCTCCTGAGGTTTTCCAATCGTATAGAATCATATTTTCCCCTAATATCTATATATATTATTTTCTGATTGGATTGCAAACTCCAAATGCATTCAATGTCTCCAAAGCAGACACAAAAACAAAAATGGAGGTTTTTTAGATAAATTATTGATAGAAACTCCCATTGCATGTAGATTACAGATTACATAAGGACATCACCCACTGTACCACAGCCTTCTCCACAAACCCCTCTTGTGGTTACAGTTCTTAAAGCTGTTCAATCAGCAGATAAGATTTCTTACGACTCTCATGCCAACATATGTCAAGGTTTTATTAGAAACCCCACTTTCAGCCATTTGTGCTTTATAAATCAAAACATTTTAATTATTTTCCATTCAAAATGGACATTACTACCCAATAAGATAATTCAGTTTGAAAGTCAGGTTTCCAAGACTGGAAAAGGCAAATTGAAAAAAATAGATTAGAAATGAAGGTTCCAATCTAATGTTCTATGAAGTCAACAGAAAGGCTCCATTTGTTTTCAGTAGACTGAATCGGGTCATTGATGAGTTTTAATTAAGGATAATTCTTTAACATATAGTTCGCTCAACACCTCGAGAAATTTTAGCTCAACATCAAGCATTTGGATATTGGGTATTTCTTCAGTATCTCGATGAGATTTGTTAATTGCTACTCACACTTCACTGGTAGTCTCGCTGAAAGATTTTAACTCTTCCATTTATGTTTCAATGATTTTTAGACCTTGATCTTGCACAAGTGTCCATGCAAGCAGTCCTTGAGCCACAGGGAGCCCCACTGAAACCGGTGAGGCTTCGCATGGAGTCAGATGGTCAAATTCAGGCATCCAAGTGTAGAATCAGGACCTAAACAGGCACTGGAGTTTCTAAACCTACTAATAAATTAGCTTCTCTCTCATACTATAATTTTTGCCTTTTCATTCCCTTTTGACAAAGAGTATCTAATGCAGGGTCTGTGTGTATGGTTTTGGGGTGGGGGAGAGAAAAAGAAAAGTTAAATTTAATAAGAAAATTCACAGGCATTTCAAGAGTGACTCAAGCTGGATGATAAAAATTGCTTTTGCTCAAATTGAACTTTGCAGCCTTAGTTTTGTCCACTTCAGCCCCTTTCCCAGCAAAGCTAAAGGTGTGAAAATGTCAAACCTTTCAAAAATAAGCTCCCACTGGGGACATATACTGAAGTTATATATGTAACTTAGAAATTGGGAATAAGTATGTAACATTTTTATCCCCGAGATGAGAACAATTTCTACAAAGTATCAAATTGCTTTCTAAAGTTATCTTACAAATTTTAAGTCTCAATCTAGTGTACTTTTTAAAAAAAATACCATTTTATGTAATAAAAATTTTACTACAAACAAACCATTAGACCAGTGGTTTTCAAACTTTTTGAATTGAGGTCAAACAAGAAGAGCTGACTTGGGGGCAGAGGTGGTGCTCCCTCCCTGAGCGGCCCTGCACTGGGCTTAAGCCTGAGCTGCCTGGTATCATCAGCCCCCTCCCTTGAACATGCTTTTGTAGGGGGTGTATGCGCCCCACAGTTTGAAAACCTCTGCATTAGCTAATGTCAGATATCCCTACCTATCCCAGCCTTGCAATAACAGTGACAGCCAGCATTAAAAATATCATCAATATTAAATGCTGGTTCATGAGTGCTCTGCAGATTGTGCAGATGTGTGTCATAGCTATCATTTGTCACTCTTCCATACTGCATACTGGCCAGAAAACATGGAAAGCAAGATGCCTACCAGGCAAAGACATTTTCACAGTCCTTGGGCTAATTGAAGCCGTTTAAAATTCCTCTCATGTGTAATTTCTGAAGCAGAAGTAGCAGAGATGAAAATGCAGTTGACAGCGTGTGCCTGAAGGTGGAAAGAAGGCACAAAGGAAGAACGGCATCAAGGTTGCAGATATGAGGAAAGCTCTGTGGTTCCTTAGCCTCTGTAATAAGAAGTGATAACTCCTCCTAAGTACCTCAAAACCAGAATTGCTTCCTGAGATCCAATGTAAGAAAATGAAGTGGAACTTACTAGGGATGTAAGTGACTAGTTAACTATGCGATAAGCATAAGTTTATTGGATAGTTGACTAGTCCCTCAACTAGTTGCTCCCCCCTTCCCGGAGTAGGAGCCAGTGCTTGGGGGAGCTGGCTTAAAAGCCGGTTCCCCCCAGCACCATCTCCACAGGGAGCAGGGAAGGCAGGAGGGTAGTCGGGACCGAGTGTGAGGTGGGAATCAGCTGATTCCCAGCTTATGCCCAGTCCCAGGATGCTACGCCTTTGCTTTTTAAATGTATTAAGAGCCCGCCAACTCTTAATACATTTAAAATGCAGAAGTGCAACAGGGAGAGGACCCGGCACAAGCCAGGACAGCTGATTCCTGGCTCGCACCAAGTCCAAGGCTGATGCACAGTGGGAATCAGTTGTCCCAGCTTGCATTGCATCCCCCTTGCTGCATTTCAGCCTTTTAAATGTATTAAGAGCCGGCAGGCTCTAAATACATTTAAAAGGCAGAGCAGCAGTGGGGTTAGCTCCTGGGGCCAGGAGCTAAACTTGCTGCAGCTCCCCTGCTTATCAACTAATCGATGGAAATTCCATCAACTAGTCAATTAGTGATTAAACTAAATTTAACATCTCTAGAACTTACAGACTCTAAAGAAACTGCATTAAGTTTCAGATAAGCTACATAGGGTATGAAGTTAAGTATACAGGTTACAGCTATATATGGATGCATGTACATGTGAGCAGAACATTGTAACTATGATGCAACTACAACATTACCTCACAGTAGGGTTGCCAACATTGTATTTCAAAAATAAGGGACTGTTTTCTTAGCACCTGCATCTTGCACCACCCTGCCTCTCCTCTATATTTGTATGGCCAGCAGCAGCAGTACTTGTCTACATTTGCCAGGGTTATTTCTTGTTGCTCTGAGTAGCACTCAACTCTTGCTCTTGTATGGAGATGAAAAAAAGGAAGGGACTGTTGACAACCCTACCTCACAAATGCGCGGGGATGTAATCAAGCAGTGAGTGACATCTCTCATGTAAGCTGTTTACAAGAAGCCAACTACAAGACCCTAACTTTGCACAAACCAGGGAGAGACTATAATGGACCATTCAAATTAATGAATAATAGTGAAGCTGAAAAGAAAACCCCAGTCTTGGCGAAAACTAAGAAAAGAGGTAGTTTGTCCCATTCTGTGTAACCATGAATTATCATAGCCTGAGAGAAAGGAAAAAATAAAAACCCTGTTAAAAGGGAAGAGGGTTTGCAGGTAAGGCTTTAAAGAAATTAAATACCAGCATCTAAGTGGGGTGCTGTCAGCAAAACACTGGATCCCCTTAGGACAGAAGGCATTCTGGGAAACAGTTCAAAGGCAACTGGTCACTTTTGTTAGGAAAGGGAATTTAGCTAACAGAGAAGTACAAAGCCTGGAATTGCATCTTTATGTTTGTTTTTCTGAATAAATGGTCTGTGTTTGCTCTTCCTTACTATTTCACTTGTTACACAATCATTTTGTTTATTTGTACCCCAAGTAGGTCTCTGTTGTGTAAACTGTGTGCAGTATGTGTACCCAAGATAACAAACAAAAAACAGGACTATGTAGCACTTTAAAGACTAACAAGATGATTTATTAGGTGATGAGCTTTCGTGGGCCAGACTCACTTCCTCAGATCAAATAGTGGAAGAAAATTGGCATGACCATATATACCAAAGGATACAATCAAAAAATGAACACATATCACACATGAACACATATTTTTTTTGATTGTATCCTTTAGCATATATGGTCATGTCAATTTTCTTCCACTATTTGATCTGAGGAAGTGAGTCTGGCCCACGAAAGCTCATCACCTAATAAATCATCTTGTTAGTCTTTAAAGTGCTACATAGTCCTGTTTTTTGTTTCAGCTAGAACAGACTAACACAGCTACATTTCTATTACTATTCTACAAGATAACTGATAACTGACAGCAGGTTTCAATCATTTGGGTGACAATCGTTTGGGGGAAAGTCCAAGTATCTGGTAGCCAAAAAACTTGGAGAGACACATATGGGGAAACTGAAGACTGAAAGGGGTTGTGGAGGATAACTGCAAAGATAACTAGGCTGGTGGAAGCCATAATTGAGACCTTCATGCTTGCAGGTTGGCTACTGGTGTCAGAACTGAGCCACAGCAACATAGCAATAAGGCACTAAGTTACAAAATGGGGGTTACATAATCCCTTAATGGTTTTGGTAATCCCACCAAAGTCACAGTATTTGAGATGCACTGTACATATCCAAGTATCTAAGAGAGGATTATCTCTATCTTCCCATAGTTTAGGGGAAGTCATGTTGGGCTGTGAGCTTGGAGAGCATAGGTTTGCTCTCCTCATTTTTACCAGCTAATGCTGATAGTTCTGTGCCATTCACAACCTGTGCTACTGACTCCTCAAGCCTAACAGAGGACCAAGCAGGTATCATTCACTCATTTCACAAATAAGGTCACTTCAGGCAGAGCTGTGAATAGGACCCAATGGCATCGGAGCCACTTCAAATCCACTGGAGAACAACTCTACCAAACCAGTGTGTTTGCCTATGCCTATCACTGACTCAACTACCAGACTATGCTCTGTTCCAAGAGCCAGGAACAGAACCCAGGAATACCCTCACCCAACATTCCTAGTTTACTAATAGTTATGTAACCCACTAGCAAAATGTGTGTCATTTCTTCCTGATAACAAAGAGAATGACCATCTATTTGTTGCTTCTTCAGCTCAAAAGAATGAGGTCGAAAGCTGTAGTACTGAACATCATTTCTTGAAACCCCACTGACAACCTATTCTGGCAAAAATTAGCATGAGTGCAACATGAATGTTCTTTTAAATAAGGTTTCATGGGAGTTTTTGTATGATTGAGAGTTTTGATGGCTAGAACCCTCTCTAATGTTGACATTTATTGGCAGGGGCTAAAGTAAGGGCAGAGACAACATAGCTCCTCAGCCACTGGCACTCTCTCCCTGGTTTACATGCACAGCACTTGCCTGGGACAGTCTGAGATATCCCTCCTGTTTTATTCCACACTAACCACTACTTACTGGGAAACAGCATGCCTCAGGGCAATGTTAGTGAGCTACAGAGCCTTTCACCTGTACGTCGCCCATCTGCATAGAGACACTCTGTAAGGATTACCAGGTGTTCCCATCTAATGGCTGTTTGTTGGACCTTATATGAGAGGAATTTGGAAAGTCTCACTTCCATCTCCCACATCATAAACCCACTATCATGCTTTGCATAGACTGGCAGACTTGGGAAGGCCACTGACTGTGAGGCTGGACTAACTTTACTATCCCTAGAGTAAATCTCCTCAGATCAAGGCTGAGGGATGCTGGCAAGGCATGGCCTCTTGGAAGTCTGCCCTTCTGTTACCCTGTAGATAAACAGGGGACTAAATTCACAAGGACTGTCAATCTTACCCCTTTCACCAGCACCAAATACACTCAAGTTTTTAAACCTGAATTTTATGGCCATATGCAAGTTATCTGCATGAATGCAAACCAGCTCCTTAAACACTTTGCATAAAGTAACCCACATGGAGCTACAAAACATCTGAAATATTGACTTCCATCTGATAGACTTGTACTTCATTTCTGGGCCTGGTTTACTTGGTTCCAATCTGGTAAACCTTTACCATGTGAGTGCTGTTTAAATAAAAATAGGTTTCTATAACATAAAAGAGTTGTGGAATAAGAAATAAAAAGCCCACAAATAGATTTACATCACTAATCTCAAAAGTAGTGATTTTTTTCCATTTAATTTTCCACAGAGCAGTCAATTACCCTGGGATACAGAGGTTTGGGCTGATTTGGCATGTTTTCCCACGGATAATGCAAAGGTAGAAGGTGACATTTAACATTTTATACATTGCATATTGCAGTTTGTAACGCTAAAGCATTTGTTTCCTATGAGTAACTGAAAGATAACCTTCCAGAGCATACATACTATTGACATTTTAATACCTACATCTTTAGTTCCAAGATGACACTTTAGTGATGCATCAGGAACGACTCAAAGATCAAAAGGTTTTGTGAAGCATTGAAACCCTTTGATCACAAAGAACCACTCTCCTTTTCAGCCATTTCTGCAGCCCTCCTTTCCATGACTACCCTCACCTTCCCCTGCAAGAATGCTGTTCTATTCTGTCATCACCTGGCTGGAAAAGCTGTGTTTTTCTGTTAGCCTGATGAATTAAGTTGCTAATAGAGTGCAGGCAAGACAGTCAATATATGGAGTACCACTGCCAATGTGTCTATTTCCTCCTGCAATTCTTGCTCCCTCCCTCGCTGGATTTTCTGGTGTCTCCTCCATATCCACACAGTTCATTCCCACCCCCATTCATTCCTGATGAAGGGAAAAATCAGCAATGAAGGGGTTAATATTAAAATCTCATCAACTTCTTAGTTCTAGCAAATGAATTTACAGAAACAGCACCTGGCAAATTCTCCTATCTGCAATCAAAAGGAGATATTTTTGTCAGATGTGGAAATAATTAGCAACATGATACAAGTTTTAGTTTGCTTCTTTATAGAATAGGATATGTTAGCGATATTCAAATATGATTAGACTTGTTACTCTTCAGCTAGATACCCAATTTAACCTGTTCTCATGGGATTCCTCTATTATGCAAACTAACAATAAAGCAATTACGTTCTTCAAAGAATATAACTGGAAAATTGATATTGAGAGACTTATCTTCACCTCCCGAAATACAAAATTCATAGCAGATGATAGACAAAAGCTTCGCTATTTTCTCTCATAATGCCAGTCACTAGTCCAAAAGACTACTGGTGTCCACTACAGGGATGTATGCGAGTAGTCGACTACCTATAAGCCTAGGCTTATCGGGTATTTGAGTCAATTACTTGAATTCCCCACACCCTTTGCTGCCTCTGTGTCTGTGGCTTAAAAGCGGGTTCCCCCAGCACTGTCTCCATAGTGCCACCTGCTCTCCTCCCCCATGCTGCTGCCTCAATCAGAGGCAGTGGTGAGGGGTGGAGGGAAGTGGAAGCTGATGTGAAGCAGCCTCTGCCTGAGGCATGCCCAGGCTTGTCACAGACAGGTGTTGCTGCTGGAGCAACCTCTGTTTATGATGGCTGGGGCTGGAAACCCCAACCCCCCGCAGACAGTGGCTGCTGGACTCGGTGCGAGCCAGGACTGAGCAAGCCTGGCTCAGTCCTGGCTCGTGTCAGGTTCAGGAGCTACCTCGCTGTGGCTCTGCAGTTGAAATGTAGTAGGAACTGGGCCACCTGCCCGCCTGGCTCTTACTACATCTAAACTGCAGAGCTCAGCCAGGGGATAACTCCCAGAGGCTTCTTCCCTTATCAACTAATCATGTACTTAATAGAAATTCTATTGGCTACACGATTAGCTATTTACTCGATTCCTAACATCCCTAGACAATTAAACAGTGTCCACTGAACACTTATGTCCACCGGACAGCATGTGAGCCCTAGCATAGCATTAGTTTGACTAGTGAACCCTGGGATAGCATCATCTTCCATTTCATATCCCCATCTTTATCTCTGAACGGAATTGTGTAATTTCACTATAACACTGCAAAATTCCCAGTATAGGATTTAAACTAGCTTCTATTGACGTGTGAACAACCGTGTCATCTCTTGCAACATCCAAACACTTCATGTGATGGTTCAAATCCACATACTTGCTGTTAAATGGTAAAGATTATTTCAACATCATCTAATTCATACAAAAGTGCTGCAGTACTGTATCTAGAGGCAATTGTTCACTTGCACTGTTCACCAGAAACCACTCAAAATTTTTTGTAGTGTTCCTAGAGACTGGCAGTTAATTGTAAAATCCATACAATGGACAAATTCCAAAAAGAATTCATAAATTGGGAAGTTTCTTGGTTCTTCAAATCAATACCTTTTTACCAGTCTTACAAGATACCAGTATTGAAAACAGTATTCTCAGACAATTCACTCTTGTTAGGAAAAATGACCACTTAACCAAATTTCACCATACCATAAAATTATCTGAAACTGGAAGTAGCTGGAAAAGGATGGTCTTTTTTCCTCGCACCACCAATATTTTAATCACTCAGTCCATCCAATTTAACAAAATATTGCCTTAATCTTTCTTTTGTGCTAAACTGCTTCCTTCCAACTCTCATCATTTGCACAGCAATAAGGTGGAATAAAAACACAGACCTCAGATTAGAGACACTGAACATTCTTTTCATGCTTTACACAGACCAGAAGAAGGGCATCAAAACATCTAAAATGGTATCACTCTAACTGAGGTTCTGTATCTACATGTGATCTCAGAGAATCTATGAATCTAATCTCTTTCTTTTGCTTTGTTCACAGGAGCACTAGCATAGCTCATGCAATATGACAAAGTAGCACAAGGACGGCTAAGTAATTGAAGATTTATTGGCAAGCCTCAGTTCACAAGCTCATCATTGTCATACTTTGCACTGACCATTGTGGGATCAGCTTATGGGATCCCTCCACATCTGGCCAGGAAATCAGGAAGGAAGGAGAGAAAAAAAGATGAACGAGGAGCCCCTACCCCCTCTGTTTTCCTAGAAATCGAGAGAGGACAAGGAGAGAATATATTTTGTGCTGAGTGGAGCTGCAGATAATAATGTTGCCACCTGTTCATCATAGCATTATATCAATATATAATAATGTTGGCATGGTGAGGTGATGCCACAAGGCAAACATCATACTGCACTATCATTTTCTCATGCTGGATCTTTTCAATTGCACCGATTTCTAGACAAGCAAAGCTGAGTACATCTGCCCTTCAACATGTTCATCTGTAGATAAATTAACCAACAATTAAACAAATGTATACATCTTCCGCAAGGAATCAAAAGTAGCTCTGCACATTTCAACACAGGATCCAAAGTGGTCAACGGAATACTGCTTTGCCTAGTATAAGGTGGATGTTTTTTCTTCTGCAGCTGTAGTCTTTAAGTATACAGTTTTGCAGACTGTACTTCCAATCTAGATTAATTTTAAAAGACTACAAGAATGTTGCTGCCCTTGATATTGCCTTAATTGTTCATTTCCTACGCATATAAAACCTGGATTGCTCCTTGCTATTCTGTAAGGTTGGTTAGTAGCAATGAGGAAGATAGAATATTTTTTCCTTTTCGGCCTTTTTCTCTGGAGAGCCTTCTCTATATTCGCTTAAATAGTTCTGTATATGTAGTTATCACTGCTGGAATATGTTGTCAGTAATTTCTTCTTATGATAATTCTGTGTATACAGAAACCACAGGAGGGGAACAACCCCCATAGGTTGTGGGAAGTAGCTTACCCCCAACTTCTAGAATTCTCATAATGGGGAGAAAAATTACAGAAAGAAGAAAAAAATCTCATTTCCTATTCAATCCAGAAACCATTTATTTCTTGTCTGTATAATCATATGCAGTTTTACCACCTGATCCAGCTATCTTTGCTCACAGAGCAGTCCCACTGAAATCAATGAGTAAGGATTCCTTGTGTGAATAAAGGCTGTAGAATTGGGCTCTTAGAGATAACTAAGCACCTGTGAGTGGTTTACATTTATTTTTTTCTTGTTTTCAGTACTTCCCCAATAGCTAATTTCAAGCCTTGCCATCCCTACATTTCATTTTATTGATATTTGATGCCTCACCTTAAAAATCCTCACACTGCAAACTTCAGTTCTATAGTACAGCTGTAAATACAAACCAACCCATATGGAACTCAGTGTGTATTTTCAGTGCTTACCCTGCAATTTCTGATTATCCAAATGGAATGTGTAGATTCCTATTATTATTCTAAACAGATAGAACATCTGCTCAATGTGTAATATATACTGAAAAGAAAAAAGGAAGTAATTTTAAACTATATATCCAAAGCTGCGTAAGAAGTATTGAAAGATTTATAAAATGTGGAACTGGTTGGTACAAACCAGGGATACAGAGGCATTTATAACTGGTTCCAACACTGCGACAAATGCCATGTGCACAAGGATTCAGAGCACAGAAGTCAATCAGCTGAGAACAGGTAGGCCCTGTGAATCCAGGACCACAACTGCAGGAGTAGGCAAGTCTGTCTGCATAACAGGTCCCATTGTTCTGGCAGGGAGATGAAGCGCAGGGGTCTATTTTCTCTTCACAAGAGGCTCCTAAAAACCCTAGTTGGAAAGAGATGATTTTCATAAGTAAAAGTTCTTTACACATGCTATTTAAAAACAAGAACTTGCAGTAATTGACAATTACACATTTTAGTATTTCTCATTGATTTTGTGGAAGAGTTACAGAAAAAAAGAAGCATGCAAAAAATGTTAATTCGGGCAGCTGACATGTTTGTGACATTATTGCACTCATTGCATGAGGAGTGTAACTGCTTTGATGTGGCAGGATTTCAAACATCTTTTCAGAATCTTACATCAAGTGTCATTCATTTCAAGCAATTATAGAAGCTCAGTGGTTGACAGAGAAAAATGTGAAAAATCAGGCCTCATGGAAGTAGACAAAATAATATCTACGAATATCTTGGACCCAAATTCATCCTCAAATTATAAATGGCGATGATGTGTGTGTGTTATAACAGGGTAACTTGCATTGTGTGCACATACAAAACAAATGTAACATATTCTGAGTTGTGATGGAAAGCATGCAGTAGTGTCATCTTTAAACATTCAATATTCTTGAGATTTTTTAAATGTATTTTAATTCTTTTTGCCTTCAGGCACTCAATCGCTAAGTAGAGCATATAATATTGTAAAAATTGTAATAAAATTTAGAAGGTGGGTAACATCGGGGATGTTGGAACAATAACAGTAACAAACACTAAAAAATTCTAGAACATATTCTGATCTGAGTTTAGTAATGTAGCTAGATGGGGTGTTACTCTGGATTTATGTTATTGTACCTCATATCAGACTCAAATAACTGGGGTGTGGAACATTTCTTTAACTTACCTTTTAATTACTTCTCCCACTATATCCTTCATGCTAGCCGCTTATTGTGTAAATCACATTCCTTGACCACAATTACAGAGTACCAGGTTGGTGCAAGTTACACTTAATTATCACTTACACCCATTTTCTGACCCACTTACAGCTGTCATAGAACCTGTAGCACATTCGTTTGTGGCATCGGTGAATTTACCTGAGAGATGCAAAAGTGGTTCCCTAGAGATGATCTAGACAGAGCATCGCTGATATATGAGTGGTGAGAACAGCCAAGTATAATAAGGAGGCTTGGGTTGGAGTTTATGTTGTGTTATTGTTAATTTCCCTGTTAATAAAACCATACTCTAGGAAGAGCCAGGTTTGAACTATGCAATCGGTGGCAAGACTATGGCATGTATTCACAGGAACATACGTATATCTACCAATGGAGGAGACTATGTTGTGGAAGAAGTACAGAGGAAGTTATACAAATGTGTGTGTGTGGGGGTGATGTTCTGATAGAAGACACAAAAAAAGAATGCTTGGACAAGTTAAGGTACAATAACTACAGAAGTATGAAGTGGGGCTGGAAGGGCAGGGGGTTGTTTCATGCTGGCTAATCTATTTAAAGGTGAACATTTTAGGGCAGATGTTCAAAGCTTTCTGGGCCACAATAAAAACAGGTTTTATGCTAAAATGTGCAGATCTGCTAAATGGTCAACAGTCTACTCTGCCTGATATAAGGTGGATGTTTTCTCTTCTTCAGACACTGTATATTATTCTTAGGACTATGACACTTAAAAGTGCTGTGCAGATATTTAGTAACTCAGGTTTCACAGTACTCATGGGGGGCAGGCAAGTATTATAGTTGGATCTGCACAAGGAGAAAATAGAAGCACATGAGGGTAGTGGCACAACAGCATTAAAAATCATGAGTTATTTAGTCCACTTGATCATGCTGCTTTCATTATGGTCTAATTGACCATACAGCTCTCTGTCTTAAGAGTAGCTGAAACCTCTTTCAATGCACAGTATTAGGTCAAAGAAGCATTTTTCCTATTAGGTAATCAGATGAAAATATATATTAGTACAGAATGAAATTCAGGAGGGAAATCAACTAATCATATAGCAGTTTTCAAGCTATGTCATAAAAAAAAGAGAGAGGAACATAAGAACATAAGAACGGCCGTACCGGGTCAGACCAAAGGTCCATCTAGCCCAGTATCCTGTCTGCCGACAGTGGCCAGCACCAGGTGCCCCAGAGGGGGTGGACCGAAGACAATGATCAAGCGATTTGTCTCCTGCCATCCTTTCCAGCCTCTGTCAAACAGAGGCCAAGGACACCATTTTATCCCCTGGCTAATAGCCTTTATGGACCTAACCTCCATGAAATTATCTAGCTTCTCTTTAAACTCTGTTATATTCCTAGCCTTCACAGCCTCCTCTGGCAAGGAGTTCCACATGCTGACTACACGCTGTGTGAAGAAGAACTTTCTTTTATTAGTTTTAAACCTGCTACCCATTAATTTCATTTGGTGTCCTCTAGTTCTTCTATTTAGGAACTAATAAATAACTTTTCTTTATCCGCCCTCTCCACACCACTCATGATTTTATACACCTCTATCATATCCCCTCAGTCTCCTCTTTTCTAGACTGAAAAGTCCCAGTCGCTTTAACCTCTCCTCATATGGGACCCGTTCCAAACCCCTAATCATTTTAGTTGCCCTTTCTGAACCCTTTCCAAGGCCAAAATATCTTTTTTGAGGTGAGGAGACCACATCTGTACACAGTATTCAAGATGTGGGCGTACCATAGTTTTATACAGGGGCAGTAAGGTATTCTGGGTCTTATTTTCTATCCCTTTCTTAATAATACCTAGCGTCCTATTTGCCTTTTTGACCGCCGCTGCACACTGTGTGGAAGTTTTCAGAGAACTGTCCACGATAACTCCAAGATCTCTTTCCTGATTTGTCGTAGCCAAATTAGCCCCCATCATACTGTACGTATAGTTGGGGTTATTTTTCCCGATGTGCATTACTTTACACTTATCCACATTAAATTTCATTTGCCATTTTGTTGCCCAATCACTCAGTTTGGTGAGATCTTCTTGGAGTCCCTTACAGTCTGCTTCTGTAAGGGAAGAATATTGAACTTCTGGTGCCAACTCAGTCAAAGCAGTAAACCTTCCCTGTGCCATAAAGCAGTGGTGGATATAACAATAAAATCCAATTTAAATACAATCCATCCTTAGTTATCATCACATCTCAAAGTCAACATATCTAACCTCCCTATCAGTGGGAAAAATGCTCAGTACCAAAAATAGTCAAGATGCTAGGACAGCACCTAAAGCACTGACATACTAGACATTGTGAATAACAACATATCAAAACCAGCAACAAACTAGACTTAAATCTCTGCTCAGAATCATCACACCAGCAGACTTCCTCGCTACAGTGAAAAGTGCAAAACGGAAGCTGACTCATACTAATGACAGAACCAATGGCCACAGACTAGAGGTGGAAACTAGCAGAGACAACACACACTCTAAGGCTACGTCTACACTGCAGGCTTCTTGGGCAAGAATGGCTGTTCTTGCGCAAAAACTTGTAGAGCGTCTACACTGCACGCGCGTTCTTGCGCAAGTACACTTACAGTACAGCGTCGGAACAGAGGGCTTCTTGCGCAAGAGTTATTCTTCTCCCCACAAGGAATAAGCCCTCTTGTGCAAGAGTTCTTGCACAAGAAGGCAGTGTGGACGGGCAAGAGGGGTTTCTTGCACAAGAAATCCCTATGGCTAAAATGGCCATCAGAGCGTTCTTGCGTAAGAGAACATCCACACTGCCATGGACGCTCTTGCGCAAAAGCACATCTCTTGCACAAAAGCACATGGCAGTGTGGATGCGCTCTTGCACAAGACCTTTTGCGCAAGAACTCTTGCACAATACAGTTCTTGCACAAGAAGCCTGCAGTGTAGACGTAGCCTAAGACTAGAGGAGAGACTGTGCAACTAACAGAGCAGGCACTGACAGATATTTTCTACTTCTGAGTCTGAAATACAAAAGTGAAAATAAAAAGTTTATTCAAGAAACCATAGAAGAAGTCTCATAAAAAAAAATAATGAGGAAAAATGGCGTCTGACCTTGGCAGAAAAGAGAAGTGGTGGGACTTCAGGCAAAAGGAGCAGTGCCAGGCCCCTTTGAAATACCAGGCCACAGTGCAAGTGCCCCCTTTACCCCCCACCTCCCATCGGTGGGCCTGGATTTTTGCATTAAGAGATATATTACAAGATCGTTAAGCCTGTGAGGGATACTACTAGCTACACAAAACACTGAACTCAGTACATGTATTGTGGCAACTATTGCTATCTGTTACCGATCATGGAGGTAATATTACTCAGAACAATATCATTTTACACTTCAGGTGTCTATATTTCATTAGTAACACAATTCCATTTATCCTGGCAGGATGTGTTACTTGCAGGGCATTTTCACAAGTTTTGAGTTTTGCTTTTCTTCCCATGATAATTAGTCATTATTCAAACACACAAGTGAATTAAATAGCCATTTATTTTTTCTGTAGTTTTATCACTGCAATAAGAGAGAGCACCTGACAAAGATTGCTATAAATTTTAAAAGCAGAACTCTAAAAAAAAAAAAAGCAGTGAATGAAAATATATTTTCATGTGCACCAAGAAAGGAACAAGCATACAATGGCATATTCAAATCGTTCTTTAGCAGTGGACGTTTTAATGATAAGAGACAGTAATGTCTACTGTACTAGTCTAGAAGTAAAGAATTTCTTACTTGTGGTCTATGCTCGGACACGAATTTAATGGAAGACCCAAAAGGCTCAATCTTTCAAAAGTATTTTCTAGTTTTGGAGGATTTAATTTTTGAGCAGTGTAGTGAGCATGGGGGGCCACTCACTGACCCCGGGAAGAACCCCTCTCCAAGTCTGGGTGGGCCAAGCTGGGTCCTGCACCTTTAAACTCCACAGAGGCCAAGGGGTGGATCAGGGAGCATAAAAGCCCAGCCCAGGAGCTCAGTAGGGCCTCATCCGCTGGAAGAAGCAGAAGCCTGCCCTGAACTCTCAAGCCAGGAGGGCCCTGAGAACCTTGGCCAGACTGCTGGGCCCTTGCTCCAAAGAGGAGACCTTCTACACCCTGCCCAAGGTTCAGACTACCATGACCTTGAGAACCAGCAGACCGCGTGGAGGCAGGTAGATGTTGAAGGGGAGTTAGGCAGTGGCCATGGGGAAGCCGACGACTGTCAGGCTGATCTCATAACGTTTTAGAGTGGGTCAGCACGTTGCAGGCCGGATCCCTGCTGACTCCAGTGGCAGCCAGGGTGGCAGTCCTCCCTGCCACTCCACATGCTGGGTGGCAGTCTCCCCTTCCCACTCATGCCAGGGGAACTGTGTTTATTTGGCTCCCCCGCCCTGAACCAGGGCCTGGGCCATACTGACCTTGGGGCTGCGTTTGTTTGGCTCCCCCACCCTGAACCAGGGCCTGGGCCTTATTGACTGTGGGACTGCATTTGTTTGCTGCCTGCCCTGATCTCAGGGTCCCCAGTTTGGTCGGAGCCACTAGACTGATACTTACAGGCCTGAGCACAGATCAGGGGCACAGGACTTGGGTGGCTGGCTTATACAAGCCTGAGCACAGGTCAGGGACCCAGGACTCAAGTGGCTGGCTTACAAGCAGTCATTTTTGAACACTTCTTAGGGCCTGATTCTCAGAGGTTGTGATCGCCTATAATGTCTATTTAAGTCAACATTGCTGGCACTATAGCTATAATATACTACATGTGTGAATATGCACATGTGAATTTATTAGCTAAATTTTGCATTCAGCTTTTGCAGTTTCAGCACTGAATATCATCACTGATTTTAGAAGAATTGCATGACTCATGGTAACCGAGATCAGAACAAGGTCCACAGTCTAAATATTGTGGAGGAGATCAGGCTGTACCCCTTGGATCCTGCGCGTCCTTGCAGGTTTTTGTATGCCTCAATGGCTCATGGTAACTCTACCACTGCCTCATGTTTTTCTCAGAGATGAGAGAACCCTGCTTCATAAGCCATTTTCATCATAGGCCAGTCTCTAGTTTGGAGGGAAAAACTAGGTCTAGAGGTCCTTTCTCCCTGTTGGTGGCCCACCAGCCAGGAGGAGGATTGTGGGGGAACCTGGTCCCACCCACTTACTCCAGGTTCCAGCCAAGGTCCCTAAGTAGCAGCCACTAGTGGAGCTCTTGCCCTTAGCCCCACTGAATAGCAGCCCCTCCCTAGGCCATTCCCCCAACTGCTCCCTCAGTACTTCGTCCCTGGTGTCTTGGAGAAAATCCTCTCCTGCTTGCAGCCTGCAGTTTTTGCCTCCACTCTGGGCTTCCTCTTTTCCAGTCCCTCCCTCTTCCCCTTCCTTGCCTGAGGGGAAGCCTTTTATAGTTGGCCAGCAGGCCTTAACTTAGGGGAGGTGTTCCATTAGGCTGCGTGGCAGGCTGGCTCCTAATGAGTTTCAGGTGCCCACCTAACCTGATGGCCGAGCAGTAGTCTCTGGCAGCCTATTCAGGGAACATAAATCCACACACCCAACTACCCAGGTACCTGCCCTCCACCCAAATCCTGCAGCCCACTGCCTTGGGTCTGCCACAATATGTAAAAGAAGTCTGAGAGGGGTAGCCATGTCAGTCTGCATCTGCAAAACAACAAAGAATCCTGTGGTACCTTAAAGACTAAGGGTACATCTACACTTGCTCCCTAGTTCGAGCTAGGGATGCAAATGTAGCCGACCGAAATTGCTAATGAAGCGGGGATTTAAATATCCCGTGCTTCATTAGCATAATCTTGCCCGCATGTTATTCCGCTCAACAGCTGATTCGAACCAGGAAATGCGCTCAGGGACACGTTAGTTTGAACCAAGGGGTTTGATTCTAACTAATGCGTCCCGGAGCGCACTTCCTGGTTCGCATCAGCTGTTGAGCGGAATAACGTGCGGGCGAGATTATGCTAATGAAGTGCGGGATATTTAAATCCCCGCTTCATTAGCCATTTCGGTTGGCTACATTTGCATCCTTAGCTCGAACTAGGGAGCAAGTGTAGATGTACCCTAACAGATTTATTTGGGCATAATTTTCGTAGGTAAAAAGATACATACATCTGAGGAAGTGGGTTTTACCCATGAAAGCTAATGCCCAAATACATTTATTAGTCTTCAGGGTGCCATAGACTCCTTGTTATTTATGTAAAAGAAGTTAATGACTACAGGAACACTGGTGTAAGCGGGAGTAGAATAAGACCCATGGTACCGCTACTTAGACACATTCGTTCAACTATGTAAGACACTTACTAACCACAGCATGGTTCTGTGGATAGGACACAGAACTGGATTTCAGCAAACTTGGACTCTACTCTTTGGTCCTGCCATTGATCTGTTATGTGACCTCAGAATTATAGAAATTAAGGTTGGAAGAGACCTCAGGAGATCATCTAATCTAGTGGTTCCCAATCTTTTTTTTTTTTTTTTTTTTTAATACCGAGGACCAGCCAACCTCTTCATAAACTTTTGGTGGACCAGCAATACTTTATTTGCATATTCAAATAATAAATATGCAAATAAAATGTTGCCAGTTCGCCCAAGGATATACCCCAGCCCCCTCATACATTCTAACCTGGATTCATGCTCCCCCCTCCCATATTATGTTATTCAGCCCCAGTCAACAGAGCAGCCACCCACTGGGCAGCTTTGGCTTCAACCACCGGAGCAGGCTCTGGCCCCCTCACCATGCGGCCATGGCAGGTCCCGGCCCCCTTCCAGAACAGACCCCCACGCCACATGGCCATGGCAGACCCCAGACCCCCCCACCATGCAGCAGGTCTCACCCCCCCTCTGGAGCAGGCTTCAGCCCCTGCCACATGGCCATGACAGGCCCCAGCCACCCAGAGCATGCCCCAGCCAGTCCCAGCCTCTCCACCCCTGTCCTTCCCCGCTGCCGGAGCAGAACCCAGCCCCTCCGCCCCCTGCTGCCGTAGCAGGCCCCAGCTGCCCACCACATGCTCCCCCCCAGTGCCGCAGCTGCTCTCCACATGGCCCTGCCAACTGGACCACACAGCGATTGCCGGAGCTGGAACTGGGGCCATGGTGAGGCTGCCACAGTAGGGACAGCCTCACCACGGCTCTGGCTCCAGCCGCAGCACACCCAGCTGCCAGCTACCCCACTCACCCTGCTGCTGCATGGGGAAGTGGGCGGCAAGAGAATTCCTTATGGGGAACCCCTGCAGGAGGGGCTAATTAAAAGCTGGAAGCATGGCCTGTCAATGTGCTACGGCCTGCAGGCAAGGTTTGTAGCCCACTGCCAGTCTGCGGACTGGCGTTTGGGAGCCGCTGATCTAGTCCAAGCCCCTGCTCAATCCCAACTAAATCATTCCAGCCACGGCTTTGTCTAGGCTCACCTTGCACCTCTAAGGACCGAGGAGATTCTACCACTTCCCTAGGCAACCCATTTTAGTGCTTTACCACACTCCTAGTCAAATAGTTTTTTCCTATTATTCAACCTAGATCTCACACACTGAAACTTGAGACCAGCATTGCTTCTTGTTCTGTCATCTGCCACAACTGAGAATAGCCTGGCTCTATCCTTTTTGGAACCCTGCTTCAGGTATCAAATCCTCCCCATTCTTCTCTTCTAAAGACTAAATAAGCTAAGTTCCCTCAGCCTCTCCTCTTAAGTCATGTGTCCCCACCCCTTAAGCATTTTCGTTGCCCTTTGCTAGACTCTCCAATTTGCCCACATCCTTTCAGTAGTGGGGGGTGTGAGTCAAAACTGGACATGATACTCCAGATGTGGCCACACCAGTGCTGAATAGAGGGGAACAATCACTCCCCTCGATTTGCTGGCAATGCTCCTACCAATGCAGCTCAATATGCTGTTAACCTTCTTGGCAACAAGGGCACACTGACTCATATCCAGTTTCTTGGGCCCCACATCCTTTTCTGCACACCTGCTGCCTAGACAGTTGGTCTCCAACCTGTAGCAGTGCATGAGATTCTTCCATCCTATGTGTAGGACTCTGCACTTATCCTTGTTGAACCTCATCAGATTTCTTTTGGCTCAGTCCTCCAATTTGTCTAGGTCACTTTGTCTAGGTCTGGACCCTATCCCCTACCCTCCAGTACATCTACCCTCCCACTTCCCCAGTTTAGCGTCATCCGCAAACTTGCTGAAAGTGTAAACCAATTCGTCATTTAGATCATTAATGAAGATATTGAACAAAACTGGCCCCAGAACTGACCCCAGGTACTCTGCATGATACCAGCTGCCAACTAGACATCAAACCGTTTATCACTACTTATTGAGCCTGAAGATCTAGCCAGTTTTCTATCTGCTTTATAGTCCATTCATCCAGGCCATACTTCTTTAATCTGCCAGCAATAATACTATAGGAGACTGTATTAGAAGTTTTGCTAAATTCAAGGTATATTACATTCACTGCTTTCCCCATATCCACCAAGCCAGTTTTATCATCATAGAAGGCAATTAGGTTGGTTAGGCATGATTTCCCCATGGTGAATCCATGTTCACTGTTCCTGATCACCTTCCTCTCATCCAAGTGTTTCAAAATGGATTCCTTGAGGACCTGCTCCATGATTTTTCCAGGGACTGGGGCGACACTGACTGGCTTGCAGTTCCATGGATCTTCCTTCTTCCCCTTTTTGAAGGTGAGCATTATATTTGCCTTTTTCCAATTACCTGGGACCTGCCCTGATCACCAAGAGTTTTCAAAGATAACGGCCAGTGGCTCTGCAATCACATCAGCCAACTCTCTCAGCACCATGAGATGCGGTAGATCTGCCTCCCTGGACTTATCCAAATCCAGCTTTTCTAAATAGTCCCTTGCTTGTTCTTTCCCTACTGAGCGCTGCTCACCTCCTCCCTATATTGTGCTGCCCAGTGCAGCAGTCTGGGAGCTGATTTGGCTGTGAAGACCGAGGCAAAAAAAGCATTGAATACTTCTGATTTTTCCCACAGTCACTAGGTTGCCTTCCCCACCTAGGCATGCTCGAGCAATGTTTTTATATTCCTCCCTCGCCACCTATCCAAGTTTTTACCTCTTGTAAGCTTCCTTTAGAGAGAAGGATCAGAATTCATTACATGTGCCTGGCCAGAGCAGGGGAGAAGTGTTTTTTCAAACATTCACAGCCATAACCTTTCAAGCTAACTAAAAAAAGGAATCAGAATACAAATAAATATTTCACAGTAACTATTCAAACTTCAGTATAATAAAAACACTTTTTTGAACTAACTGTAAAAAATCTGAGAAGGCAGGTGAAAATCTATTTACTTTTTAAATATCATGGTCTTTAAGCCAGTCCCATGAGTTTTGCTTGGTCGGAACTGGTAATACTTCATGCACTCAATATTCTGCTAAGCATATTAAATACATAAGTGCTTTGTGTTTTCTATGCTGCTCTGCTATAGAGGTGGTGTGGAGCTACCCACATCAATGGCAGCTTCAGGAAAAATCTGAAAATCCTGGTCACACAGGTGAAGCTTCTGGAGATCCCAGGCACATGGATGAACTTAGAATGATCCCTTCATGCACAGCAACTGCTCCCCAAACACAAGCTTTTGTGACTGCTCTGGGCGCTTATTCTTCCCCCACATAGTCACATAAGGACCAGAGACAAATATGTAGCCCATATTTCCTTGGTCTGCGAAACCAGAGGAAGAAATGAATTCCAGAGTTGAGGGCCCTTTGCAGAGAGAGTATCTGGCCATCAGCCTGATCACATTTAAAATCTAGGGACTAACCAGCCTGAGCCCAGCAACTGATCTCAACTACCCTGGCAAATCACTGGGACAAGGAGTATTTCAAGCAGTAAGCACCTCAGCTACAGTACCTGATGTTTTATAGATCAAAGTCAGTTCCTTAAATTGTGCTAAGTGGATGTAATAGATGTTAACAAGATACAGATTACTGCCCTGAGGAAACACCTAGCAAAGCCCAAATAAAAATTCTTCATCATTGCTGCCATCAGGATTCCAGGAGCATCAAAAAAACTTCAAATATCTTGGACGAAGACTGAAGACACGGCACGACACAGAGGATGGAAACCATTTCCTCCACATCCTCACAGACCTCTCTCAAGGCCCCCAAACATTACCTCCATCTTTACCAGATCAAGCTTTTATCAATTAACTCATATCCACGGCCCAAAGTCAGCCAGGCAGTAGGGAGAAAAAAAGGCAGAAAAAACTATACAAACTAAGCCTGGCAGAGCTAGCATAATCAGCAAAAACTCATAATTGTGTATTACAAGGAGGAGCTCAGCCAGTGAATCTTTGCTAACTCTGAAACTACATTAAAAAGGATCAGAGAACATCTGAGGTCTCCCACATCAGTGCTATGTGTCTACAGTCTCTGCAATAATCTTCCCCAAAAAGGGAAGATCAATAGATGGATAATGTTTCAAATGACAAAACTATTCCATAGCGTATGCAGGTTTAAATACTCTAAAGCCAGTTGCCCTTGTTACCTTTGAATTTGCTTAATTTGTTCTGCAGTTTCAGTCCTATGTATGAGTTAAATATATGCAAATACTAGAATAAAATATAATTAAACAGCTAAATTGAAAGTCTGACTTTTCACTGCTTCTGATTGTATATTTAAATAAATACTTTCCAGTAAAAGAAAAAATAAATGAAAAAGTTAGACGTGCACAGCTCAAGAAAAACATAAAATGGTATAAATGGGTTTTTCACCTTTACATTTTTTTTTTTTTGCAGATAAATATAATCTGAATTTTCATCAGCTAAACTGCAAAAAAGATGCCCTAACACCACCCGATTACTATGGGAAAATGACTGACAATTTAAGATATCAGAATGTAGAGTTTACCAAAGACAAAGAAATAAAACAGGAGGCAAGGAGGGATGGCAATATTAGAAAAACATTCTATTGCTCAAGCAGTACAAAAAAAAATATTTGTATAGACATAGACATACGACTAGAAGTCCAAGACAACAGAAATAGTCAGTGAGGTGATAGTTCTTAGATGTTGTTGTAGACTGCAAGCACAGCAAGACAAAGGCTATGTCTACACTCGCGGCTTCTTGCGCAAGTATGGCCGTTCTTGCGCAAGAATCTGCAGAGCGTCCACACTGCCTGCCTGCTCTTGCGCAAGAAGATTTACAGTACAGTGTGGTAAGAGAGGGCTTCTTGCGCAAGAGCTATGCTCTTTTTTTAACAGGTGTAAGCCCTCTTGCGCAGGAGCTCTTGTGCAAGAGGGCAGTGTGGATGCTCGGCAGGGATTTCTTGCGCAACAAAGCCCTATGGCTAAAATGGCCATCAGAGCTTTCTTGCGCAAGAGAACATCCACACTGCCATGGGTGCTCTTGCACAAAAGCACAGCTCGTACATGGCAGTGTGGAAAGACTTCTTGCACAAGAACCCTTGCGCAAGAAGCCGCCAGTGTAGGCATAGCCAAAGTGTTTTCAGAGATAAGAGCTCTGAAAGGCCATGTCTACACAATGAGATTAGAATCGACTTCGTTAAAGCTTAGTTTTAACACCTGATTTTGTAAAGTCGAAGGTTCATGTCTCCATTGTGCACAACAGTTCGACGTAGTGCCTCCGTACTAGGGTGGCTACTGTCAGCTTTGACAGTGATGCATTGTGGATAGCTATTCCATAGTTCCTGCTGCCCCTTTGCATTCTGGGTTAGGCTCCCAGTGCCTGATGGGACAAAAACAATGCCATCAGGTAGTTTTGGGTACATGTCATCAGCCTCTCATGGTGCACTTATCTCTTCCTTCTCCCCTGCCCTTGAAAACAATGGCAAACAATCTTTTTGCCCCCTTTTTTCTCTAATTATCCATGCAGATGCCATAGCAGGGCAATCATGGAGCCTGTACAGCTGCAAAGTGCTGTGGCAAACATTACAAACACCTTGCGCATTATGCTGCAGTATGTCCAAAGCCAAGCCAGGAGCTGCAGGAGCGAGGAAGAAAGTGAGAAGGCCACGAATACAGACATGTATGAAACACTTGAGGGGAGCAATTGGCAGATGCTGGTGGCAGTTGATCCTCTTGACATGATAGAACGCTGGTTCTCATGCCGTGAGACAAGCACAGACTGGTGGAACTGTGCAGTTATACAGCTATGGGGCAATGAGCAATGGTTGCAAAACTTTCGCATACGTAAGGCCACTTTCATGGAACTTTGTGAATGGCTTTCCACCCACCCTGAAGTGCAGCAATACCAGAAGGAGACCCGCTCTGATAGTTGAGAAGTGAGTGGCAATAGCCTTGTAGAAGCTTGGAACGCCACACAGCTACCAGTCAGTTGGGAATCAATTCAGAGTGTGGAAGTCTGCAGTGGGACTGCTGTGATCCAAGTAGCCAGGGCAATCAATACCTTCTGCTATGAAGGATAGTGATTCTGGGAAACGTGCAGGACATAGCAGATGGCTTTGCTGTGATGGGGTTCCCGGAGGTGTACTGCCATGGTATCAGTTACAGTACTTCCCCTGCTTCATCCAGGTTGCCATGCACAATATCTGTCTTCTCCAAATCACACAGAATGACAGGAAGGAGATGCTAACTGAATGTGGCCAGAAACCTGGACTGTAATGCTTTGTGCTGCAATACTTCGGGCTGCAACGACGCCAGACCACTTACTGCTGGCTTGGTGTGGAAAGGTGTCCTACCGTGGAGGAGGTAATAAGGCAGCCTCCCCAGGAACCTTGTGAGAAGGATGAGAGTTCCTCTATGAGGGTATGTCTACAATACAAAGTTAATTCGAACTAACAGCCGTTAGTTCAAATTAACTTTAATAGCGGCTATACATGCAAACCGCTATTTCGAATTTAATTCGAAATAGCGGAGCGCTTAATTCAAACTAGGTAAACCTCATTCTACAAGGAGTAATGCCTAGTTCGAATTAAGTAGTTCGAATTAAGGGCTGTGTAGCCACTTAATTCGAACTAGCTGGAGGCTAGCCCTTCCCAGGTTGCCCTGGTGGCCACTCTGGGCCAAACCAGGAAAACTCTTGGGCTTGGTAGCATGGATGCTCCACTTGTTATTTCGAAATAACTCCCTAGTGTAGACCAGAGCAGAGTTACATATATCTGCCTGGAGTAAGAGGTTTTGGCACTGATGTGTTGGAGGGCGGCTTACTCTACGTGTTGCTTGTCACAGCTATGTAATGACTTCATCACTGAAATGCCTAGCATCATGGACTAGGTGCACCTCTCTGTCCCCTGCCTTGGTTGAAAACGTACACTGTTGGACATGGAGGAAATATAGATCTGTGGCAGTGTTCCCTTTAATTTTTTCCATCCATGTACAGAATAAATTTTGTTATGTGCACCAAGGCATGTGCAGATGTGCGCCACCAACAGAAATATATGCTGCTGGCTGTGGTCATCTGTGGATGCTCTGCTAATCACCTGGGTGACATTTGAATCTCTTGTGGGGGGCCGCTTAAGCATTCAGCTTGCAGGGAGCACTGGTCTGCACCAATGCAAGCAGTGCCAACAAGAGCAGCAGTACCCAGTGGCCAGAGGCAACTGCAACTCAGATCTTTGCTTCAAGGAACGCTCTTTGAAAGTGTCCTGGGTTGACCTCTTGCCAGATTTATGGAGGTCTCTTTGTGGGCAGAGGTCCGTTCAGGAGAGAGCAGAGCGATTCTCTGAAACACTTAAGTACCCATAATGACATGAAATTTGGTCCGACATCCCCACAAAGGAGGTTTCAGAGAAGTGACCGAGAAAATGTGAATATCTGTTAATGATGCCCATGCTGCACAGACACTCCTTGAAGGTGTTACAAAACAAAGGCACGAGTGGAATAGGAGCAAAGGCTTCCTCAGAGACATAAGCAAGAGGATGAGGTACCAAAGCAAAAAATGACACAGAAAATTGCATCCAACTGCTAAGAAGCAAAAGAGCAAAACACTAACAAAAACATCAAAGTACTAAAACTACAGCATCAAAGAACTTAATACTCAAAACACAGGCCATAGTATCTAAGTTATTTCAAGTTCTTTGGTGACTGGAGAATAGTTGTCAATGACATTCCTGGCCTAGTGACAGAGAAAGAGCTGCAGAAATAATAACTAAGAGGAAAAGAAACTGACCAGACTGTAGGATCAGGTGGACACACGCACGGATATCTAAAACCACTGATGTTGAAAAGAGTAAGTTCAGCTGGCATAGGTTTCTGCAGGTATTTTTGGGAAATTGCAAGCACCACAATTAAGTTCTGGGAGTTAAGCACAACAACAAAACAAGTGTGGTGTAAGCGGTTCCACACACCACTGTTACACTTCCTTGTGTTGAAACATTGCATTACAAGCTCTCCCTGCTTCAGTTTGCAAGGTGTAATAACTACTCCCAAAAGCAGGGCAGTGTGCTGTAAACTCAGCATACCATCTTTAAACCATTAAATAACCGGGTTGGCTTTAAATAAAGAAATGTAAAAGGCAGATGCTTCATTCAAGTGCTTTTAAACCCAGGACCCAAAGGGTATGTCTAGACTACATGCCTCTGCCGACCGAGGCATGTAAATTAGACATACCGACATAATCAATGAAGCGGGGATTTAAATATCCCCCACTTCATTAGAATAAAAGTGGCCGCCACGTTGTGCCGGCTCAGCTGTTTGTCGGCATGAAGCCGCAGTCAAGACAGGGATCGGTCGGTAAGGAAAGCCTTTGCCAACCGATCCTGTAAACCTCGTTGCATGAGGCATAAGGGATCGGTCGGCAAAGGCTTTCCTTGCCGACCGATCCCCGTCTTGACTGCCGCTTCATGCCGACAAACAGCTGAGCCGGCACAACGCGGTGGCCACTTTTATTCTAATGAAGCGGGGGATATTTAAATCCCCGCTTCATTGACTATGTCGGTATGTCTAATTTACATGCCTCGGTCGGCAGAGGCATGTAGTCTAGACATACCCAAACTGGACATAGAATGCTAGATTAACATAAAAGAACGCTTCCTTTGCCTCAGTTTCACACTTCAGAGGAAGCAGGCAAGCTTTCTTAACTGGCCTGCTGTCTCCTTATTGGCCCATGTCACCTCCAGGAGGACTAAATCTCACAGGTAGCCTGGCCCAAGTGGATTTTCCTTATGTAGGGAATGTGAGGGTGCTGATGTCTCCATCAAGGGGCTGAGTCAGAATGATAGCCCCCATCACAGAGGTGGATAGTGGCTTGCATCCATTCTCAGTACTGCTGCCCTTAGGGAACAAAACTTTTGAGATCTTTGGGGAGTTCCACCAGTTTTGTGCTAAGGAACTGACTCAGGACTGCTAATTGGCCAGTATTAGCATGTATTTAGTTACATTGTACACACAAATGAATGTCACCTTCAAAACCAGCAAATATTATCTAACCAATAGATGTTTTTCATAATTACTGTTCTTACTAATAAGATTTACTTTTAGCTAAGATACCTGAACAAATGTTATTAGGAAGTCAACCCACATTTGGCCAAGTCCCAACATCTTATGATTGTCTCACTGAATTCTGATACTATTTATACAACAATTTTCAGTTGTTCTTCTAAAATGCAAGATTTAGACTGCTGACTCAAAATTCAACACAGCTATCAAGTGGATCACTCAGAGCAATTGACTCCAGAGAAAGAGAAAAGCAAGTCTGAAGCAATTGCAATAACCTTTCAATTTTAAGCAGGTGCCTATTTCTTCAAGAGAAGTAATTATTGATTATCAAAAATACTTCTGCCTAAAAATAAACTCAGCTATATAAAAGAGTATTGGAAGAATAAAAAACTATAGGTGATTTAGGAGAGGAAATACGATTAGCTCTGGACAGCAATCTTAGCTATCATTTGGTATGGATGACTAATAGAAAACTTCGTAACTGAAAGTTTTCACTACCGATAAGTTATGCAACCAGCCATTGCAGGTAGCATAATGTTAGAAAAAAGATACACTTTCACCGTCACAACATCCTCATTACATAGAGTTAACATTTACAGTGTTTACTGATAAAAATGATTTCAAAATGTTCAAACAGTGACAGATACACCAATTCCAATAAAAACAGAAAGGATCAAATCTTTTCAGGGGTTAGAAAATGTTCAATTAATTAAAAAAGTCTACTCCTATAAACTTTCTACTTTATTTAGGAATAGAAGCAGATATCTCAAAATAACACAAGAGGTTGGCTTTTCCTTGTCTTTAATCAGGAACAACTGTACATTTCTTAAGATTTTTATGTCCTTTTCTAATGAGAGCTCTAGTCTGATTTCCAGATAGGAGAGATTGACAGAACATGGAGACTACACTGAACTATATTCAGTATATACATTGAACTTTAAACATGATTTGGACATAATTTATAATGGTGATGCAAAGATTTCTAATCTGGAATTCTATCCAGTTCAGCTGATGTCCTGTCAGTGTAGCTTTACATATATTTTCATTTAACTAAAAAGTTACATCATCAAAATACATGCCATGCAACAACAACTTTGTTAATGCTGATAAGAGGTATGATTTATAATGAGAAGCTGTTTCTGTTTACCTTCTGGACATTGACAACTGAATCCACTGATGTTGGAAAAGCAGGTACCTCCATTTCTGCATGGCTCTTGGCTGCAGTGATCAATCTCTGACTGACACAGTTCTCCAGTATAACCTACATCACATTCAAACATTTTAAAAAGTGAAGAGAAATTAAGGTTTTATTACTAAATTTGACATTATACCATTCAAATAGCTCTAAGTTATTTTTTCTTGAATAATATTACTTGGACATGAGAAACAGTATTCATGACGATCTCTCAATATTCAATTCATTAAAACATTCAATTGATAAGAACCTCAACTTGGTTTTAGCAATATAAATCAAAATTCAAATATAGTGATACTATCAAATTGCATTTTACCTACAGCAATATTCTGACTACATTAGTGGGGGGACAGGGTTCTGCAACCACAATGAACATCAAATGAATTTCAAATTTATTTTGAATCCGAACACAAAAATCCTCTAGGGAGACTTTAAACAGGACTAGTCATTCTGAATTATTTGTGCATACATTGAGTGACTGTCATTGATTCCTACTTCTGAGCCTCAGAGGGGATTGTTTATTTAAAAACATTAAAAAATATATGGGTCAGACTTACACTTAAAATTGTATCAATAGGCTTGAATAGGTGCAACTCCGCATTGAGTTTGGCCCCAAAGGTTTATAGCTGCCAGAAATTTTATCTGATGTAGAATTATAAGATTTTCCTCTTTCCTACATTTTCTTTGCATTTTTACATGATATTGTGAGCCAAATTCTGTTCCTGTTTTCTCAAACGTGAATCCAGGATAATTCTGTAGTATCTGCATGAACTTGACAACTGGCAGCTAGGTTCAACAAAGAAACAAAGTAATCTCCTATAGGTGGTTCTGGGTTCAGGGCTGGGTTACATACTAGAGCAGTGAGAGGAAGCTTGCACTATCGCTGTTTGTTACCATGTCCAGACAAACAGTGAATTTCAGTATCCATGACTGGTAATGGTGATGAGCACTTAAAGAACATAATACTTATAAAGGACAATAAGCACTAGGAGCACAGTTGGCAAACTCATTTGCTTCTGATATACATATTCTATTGTTACAAGTTTGCTTTCACATTTGTAGGATTATTTTTCTGAAGCATAGTGCAATATTCAACATGCTTACTTAATTTTCAGTTAAGCCCATCTTCCGAAGTGTAAGTTTGTGAAAATAATATTACATTGGAATTCACTATGTGATCATTAAAACATTAGCTAAATGAGAGACATGAAATTGCAAGGCTCTGCAGCTTGCTAAAATAATCATCTGGGTTTCTTGTGATTGTCATAATAACCTAGAACAAATCACATGATAAAGATGACATCTTGTTGTCAGTTTTATGAAAATATATTCCATCTAATTAATAACTACACTGCATGTTTTTTAACTGAAGTAAAATATTCTTTTTGTCTTTAATAGCCAATAATGAATGCTGCAAATTAACAGTTTCCTAAATGAGTCATACTACAAAAATGCAGCTTATCAGTCAGATCATTTTAAGAATCCTTGTGACAGTTCATTTTATGCTCTTAAAAATCTCTGTACTATTTTCGTGCAGCAAGGTTATGGCAACATGGTACTTCACAGATACTGTGGGTCCTGAACATTTTCAAATGAGGAGATTATAGTATATTCTATTTTTATTTTCCATTTCCTCTACTAGCTTCAAACATGCAGTAAAGGGAATCTGTTGGCATCTTTTCTAAAAGAAATTAAATAAAGACCACCAGTTTCCACTTCTCATTTCTTGATATACTGATATATGTTCTAGCAGAAAATCTAGTGAACATTAAGATGAAAAAGTCATTCCAATTACTACAAAAACTGTATGTTTTAGAAAATAAAGACAGAAATTTCCAAGACAAAAAACCCCTAGAAAACCAAACTCAACATATCTTAACAAACGTATGAAGAAATATGGCTAAATTCTTCAATGGCACAAATGAGTCCTACTCCACTGGCTTCACTGCAGTTGAACCCATTTATCCCATAACTGAATTTGCCCCAAAGAGAATGTGTGAGCCTAAGAATGAGAGTGATGTACAGTACAAGACAAGAAACAGATGGAAACAAAAAAAAATCTTTGAAAACATGAAAGGATAACATCAAGGCAGGGTAAGAAAAATTAAGTAAGACTGAATTGTCATAATTATGGACCCAGCCTTGGCACTAATGAAATCAATGGCAATGTTCCCACTGACCTTAATAGGAACAGCATTTTGGCTCATGATATTAGAAATGCTCTAAAGAAGTGTCTTTTGTTCCTCTCTCACCCCATTTGCAGCTTATTAGAGGCAAATGCAATATATTATATTACTTCTTCCTGTAAAATGCACTTAAGAGATGTTGAGTATCTACAGAATAATTTCATTGATTCGACAACAATCCACTTTGAATTATTGTGGAGACTCAAAATGACATACTTAGGTGCTGGAACTAAGGGTGCTAGCTTGAAGTGATTTCCATTATATACGGGGTTTACAGTTTGGTTCAATGGCTCTTTGCACTCTACTACAAAAATTGTTCCGGCACTCCTAGGACAAATGCATTTCAAATGCTGATCTAGAGTACATATGTCTCACTTCAATGTGGCTAGGGTGCAAGCCTAGGACATGAGAAATCATGTTTAAGTCCCTGCTCCTGTGTGATCCAGGACAAGTAATTGAAGGCTAGTCTATGCTAGATGTGCTACATCAGCACAGCTGTGCCACTGCAGTGTGTCTGGTGAAAACATTCTAGGCTGAGGGGGGGGAAGAGCTTAATTACTTGACCTCCAATAGAGGACAGGAGAGCATCTCCCATTGACACAGTGCTGGTACAGACAGCTTAGGTCACTCTACCTTGCATTGCTCAGGGGGTGGCTTTTTCGCATCCCTAAGCAACATAAGTTATATATCAACATACATGGTAGTGTTGATCTATCCTGAGTCTCACTGTGTCTCAATTCCCCATCTGTTAAATAAGAATAATCACACTGCCCTACCTTAAAGCGTGTTATAAAGACAAATACATGAAAAAAAATCTATCAAACATCTCTTTCAAATCAGCAAACCAGGCAAGTGTTTGAATGCTCTTATATGGAGTTAAGAGGAAGATTCCACATTCACAGTTGGTTATCTGATTTGCAGGATGGTAGGACTGAAAAGGGAAATCCTGAGACAACCTCAACAGCCTAAGAGAACTTGGAATTTTAAGGCAAATTTCTGTATCTTGAGACTAACTAAAAGATCAAGAAGGAGTATTCTGAAACTATCTGTAAACTAATTTAAAATTGTTTCTAAGGTCATCTAGTCTCTGTAAAAAGGTTCTGAATAATGCTTCTAGATAAGGATCTGTAAAAGCTTTATGGTTAACAAATGATTTTTTTAAATGATCCAGTTTTGTTAAGTATTTTTCTTTTTTGCTCAGATATTGCTCTTATAATGCCCTGTTCATGAGCGTTTTAATTCAAAACAAACATTATTTGTTATGAATTAAAACAAGATTACATTTATTTTGTAATTTTCCCTCATTTAGTAATAGGGAAAATGTAAGTAATCGTGGTTAAGGAGGAAGGGAAAGCATTCTAATGTGACTGCCCTCAGAAAAATATGGGTAATAGCACCACCTACCAAGAGAACTGTGAAAACAAATAGATAAAGACAGGAAAGATTATGAGGGTCTCAGATACTACTGCAATGGAAAACATAAGTATAAGGATAGAGATGAAAATTGCTATATAAGAGTTAGGTATTCTAATTTATGATTTCTTATTATTATGGATCAGTTTCAACATTGTTTTAATTTTAATTAGCTATTAAGAGAGGTTGTTGTGATGCCTTAAATAAAATTGACATCTTTATCTAAAATAAATATGCCTTCTCATGAAGTTAATCATTTTAGGGCCCAACACTGCAAGGTGATATTCTTAAATGTATATGGAGTTGAGGCCATTCAGGATCTGGCAGGGTCAGGTCTATATTGAAAAAGGAAAGTTATAATTAGTCTACTGGAGATATAAGGAACTGGCTTAAAAATCACTGTTGCACAGCAGTGATGCCTGCCTTTGTGGAAATGGAGCATTTTCACTAGTGTTCAGCGTGCCTTATGTGTTACCATGACTCAGAGAGGGACAATGCTTTTCTAGGGGAAAAATTATAATTGTGATATAATGCAATTTTTTTCTAATAGGAACTGACCCATTTTCTAGTCACAACCATAAGGGCTTCATAACAATACAGAATTGAATTGAACTGAAAATGGTAATGCTTAAAGTTCAATAGAGTCTAATATACGATTTTATGGAAGTAATGTTTTATGAAAAAATAGGTTAAAATAAATGTTTCACATAAAATAGATTTCTACTTTCATGGTTCAAAATTAATGGATTGGAAATACTTACGCTTTTCTACAGAAACTGGGCTCTTACATAATACACATAATACACAGATCTTTGTGGTTTCAATAAAACTTCTTTTCCTTGGGTTAACACTCAGATTAAGGAATAAGTAGGAAGAACTTTTCCTAACATGTATTATTATTATTATTTATTATTTTAGTTACAGGGGATTTAGAAATAATGGAGACTTGAAAATTTCTGGGGCTAGATTCTGGCAGTTTAGCCACTGCCTGAAAGTAAAGAAGGGGCAAAGATGCTTTGCCCCAATAAGAGTTTTTGAAGACGTTAAGGGCTAGTTGTTTAAAAGAAGCAGATAGTGAGATTTTCAAAGATGTCGAGGTGCCTAACTCCCATAGATTTCCCACTGGTTTCAATAGGAGTTAGGGGGTTTGAGCACTTTTGACACTGCCACTAAGTTCCTATTAGAATCTTTAAGGGTATGTCTACACTAGCCCCCTAGTTCGAACTAGGGTGGCTAATGTAGGCATTCGAACTTGCAAATGAAGCCCGGGATTTAAATATCCCAGGCTTCATTTGCATATTCCCAGGCAGGCGCCATTTTTAAATCCCCTTAGTTCGAACTGACTGCCCGCGGCTACACGCGGCAGTCATAAATTATTCCGAACTAAATCCTTAGTTCGAATTAACAGTTACTCCTCCTGCAATGAAGTGTAACAGTTAATCCGAACTAAGGATTTAGTTCGGATTAATTTATGACTGCCGCGTGTAGCCGTGGGCAGTCAGTTCGAACTAAGGGGATTTAAAAATGGCGCCCGCCCGGGAATATGCAAATGAAGTCCGGGATATTTAAATCCCGGGCTTCATTTGCAAGCTCGAATGCCTACATTAGCCACCCTAGTTCGAACTAGGGGGCTAGGGTAGACATACCCTAAGTGTCTAAAATCCTTTAACTATCTGGATCTGAATCCCTGAAAATGACTGGGGACCAAAGACAGAGGGATCCTGCTACATCTTTTGAAAGGATGTATATGTGTTCCTCCTGTGCTGGCTTAGCTCTTCTGGCACTCACGGCTTCAGCTGGCCTTGTCCTCCACTCCCTCTATAGGGAGGTTAAGCACTGCTATCTCTGCTAATCTTATGTACTCACTGCACTCAGAGAAGGTTCTTACTTCCTCTTCCAATCCTTGTGCAGAGCAATTAACAATCTAGCTATTATATGAATATATTGATTATATGGTAATTAAATACATCTAATAATACAAATATTTGTCTTTTTGACACAGATGATATTATAAAGCGAGACCATGTGGAACCTAAGAGATGGAGTGTCACTCTTCAATAGGTGAGCTGACAATATCATGCAGGCATCAATTAGGGCAGGGTGGAAACAAAATTCAGACCTTCTGAAATTTCTCATGAAAAGAACAGGAGAGAGAGCTAGAGAGCCCAGACTAGCCTAGTGGTCAGGGCATTCATCTAGAATGTGGGGGTACCGAGGTCCAAATCCCAGCTCTTGGGCTCAATCAGTCTCTTCTGTCTTCCCCCTCCAATTTTTACCAGAAATTCTGTACTAAAAACCTCTAGATTAAATTTTTGTCAAACATTTCTGTGGAACATTTTGATTTTGATAGGATGGGATTTTATTGGTAAAAAAAAAAGTTCTGTCAAAAACCCTTCAAATGTTCCTCATAGCAATGATCTTTGGGATCTCATGTGAAGATGTGTCAGACATATCTTTCTGTCACTCCACAGGAGCATTATGTCCCTCTTGGCAAAGGAAGATGTATTAGGCCTCATGATAAGAGGAGAGTTCACAAGAGCAAACATAGCAACTAGTCTGTAGGAGGAGGTAATGGATTACATGGGGGAAGTGTCCCAATGGAAGAAAACATACTGATAATGCAGCATCTCTCACTTTCCCCAAATTCTGGATTTATATGTTGGGACAAGAAAATACTTTATTCATTCTATATGATGATAGCACAAATTAATAAATCTTTCCCAAATGTAGTCCTATGTAGAATAGAAGATGATTAGGTCACTTCCATCACAGAATTGTTTTTAAATCTGCAAATAAGATATTCAAAAATGTAAGTCATCAACATTTCCAAAATTTGTGCTTATCCAATTTGTCACTTTTTCAATCTTTCACTTACACAAAATAATGATGTGTGAAGTGGGTTGGATAAAGTAAAAGCTGACCTAAAATCATCTCTAAAATTCAAAACCAAAGATTTTTCTTCTCTCTCTCTCTCTCTCTTTTAAAGGAAGTTGGGAAGAGTGGTGATCAGCTAGAGAAAGAATCTATCATATTTGGTTAATTTAAGAAAAAAATCAGTTCTAAACTTCCTAGTTTTGTCTGGGATCGGAAATATCACAAATAATATGAAAAATAAATTACTTGCGGGATTACTGAAACATAACCCAACTAAAACCATTATATTATAGAAATCTTATACAGAAACTTTCTGAGAGCTTCATTATTCAATAGCTCAGCCAAAAAGATTCAGATAAGAGGATTACATTTCAATGGGACGTTTAAGTGGGTAAATGGATGATATAATCAGCCACCTTTTCAAGTAAGTTTAGGGTAAATACAAGAATTTTTGCATACTTCTACAAGCCCAGACACAGCAAATTTCTGAACCTGTCTATGGGATAAATGTACACACCACTGCTTAAACAAGTAGTTCCATTGACAGTCTTGGCTCAAGTTTCTATATGGCTAAAATAATGGGAACTATAGACCAGAATTTGGATCTTTGTTTTTGCCTTATACATAAATAATTTTTGTTTAAGAGTTATTACTGATTGCCATTTACAAAATAGAATCACATGAAGGTAACTTAGTCTGATATTAAATTTTAAATATGAATTTCAGGGTATTTATATGCTTATGTCTAGACAGCATATAAAATACATGCGTTTCTTCTCCAAGTTATGGACAATTTTATGGTTAATGAATTCTGAATACATTGCATCCACTATGACCTTAACTATAGGGATTTTTGAAATCACTCAATTTCAAGTTCAGTTCCAGTCTAATTTTTCTCTTCTTAAATGTCCTTTGCAGTTAATAGAATTTAAAGCATTACTTAACTATATTTACATATCTTACTCATGAAAGAGATAGTTGGATCTAACTGTATATTTATGAAATATAATGGAGGAAAATATATGTGTATAGGGAGGTCATATCTCATTTCTGGCATGAGATAAGTATAAATCCAGGTAATTCAATGAAACCCATATACAAATATTTTGGGCTGCACTTACAAAACAGTTAAACTAAGCAAAGGGAGAAAAGGATTGGAAGTCCAGAGGCAGAAAAAGCAGCAGATTTAGTGGAGCTCATTATTAAATCATTGAAATGACTGGGCCAGTTTCTGAGCAGTGAAGGAGATGACAGGTGAGGATGCAAGATAGCTCTCTCTGAAGGCATCTTTGTATTCCACAATTTCTGGGTTGGTACCCTAGCATAAGTTAGGACAGTCAGAAGCTTGCTCGAGCTAGGGATGTTACATTTAGTTTGATCAATTAATCAGCTAGTCGATGCAATTTCCTACCCCCGCGGATATTGTTCTGGGTGCCAGTTTCCCCCCATCACCGGCTCCTGCCTCTCCCCTGATAGAGGCAGCGGGGGGGAGAAGGGGGGGTAAGCAACTAGTCAACTATCCAAGAAGCTTTTGCTTATCGGATTGTCGACTAGTCCCTTACATCCCTAACTCGAGCTTGAGCTGACTGCCAGCACCCCATGTTGCCAATACAAGAGTTGGGATTTAGTGGGGCAAATGGACATCCAAGTCATTTCCCCTACTCTGATTACATACCAGCATCCATACTAGGTCAGACCAAAGGTCCAGCTAGCACAGTGTTCTGTCTTCAACGGTGGCCAATGCAAGGTGCTTCAGAGAGAATGAACAGAATAGATTGTGGTATGGAGAGAGTGATACCGATGCTGCTATGTCTGAATTAAGCCACAGACAAATCCCCTTACACTGAAGCAACAGTGCTCACTATAAAGCCACTTTGAATAATCTATTGCTCCTATTCAATTAATTAATGATTCCATCTGACTTGCATCCTAAGGTTTCAACTACCATCAAAACTAATTGTTAATGTCTATATTTTGCACCATTTGGGGGCTTGACTCTGTAAGCCTTATATGTGTGGAACATCCATTGACAACAAAAGGAACTTAAATTATTGGAATATTTACCGAATATGTTCCACAGTATCAAACATTTCAATAGATGAGCCCTCTGGGATAAATTCTATCTTTAGATATTTTCATGCCACAACACAGACATCAAAATATAGCCAACATCTTTATAAAACTAGCCACTTTTAATGACTTCTAATACTAATCTGGCCTTCCCCTCTGTTATATCTTCTTTTTTTCCAGATAATTCCACTTTCATTCTTAGTATTAGGGCTTTAAAAATAATCTGATATATCAACAGTCAATAGGTCATTCCTATTTCCTATACTAGAGTTGAAAATGTGTGGTAAAACATTTATAAGAAATGAAAATAAATTATCTAATGTTGTTAATATTCTTCCAGTCTGCTTTTTATTTAAAATTAATCAAAATAATTTTGGAAAATGTCTACTGAAGTGGTTTGTCTAAGAACTATGCAAGGAACTTAGTGGCTTTGAAATGCGAGACATGAAAGCACTACATTTCAATCATGCCAATTCTATAAGGATTTTCCACCAGCACAGAACAATAATTACATGAAGTTATCCTCTGGCATTCAACTATGACTGTCATATTTAGTTTAATTTTAATTCCAATTAAGATGCCGATATTCATTTGATTAAGTGCTAAAAAAAATGCTTGGGAAGCAATTTCAAAGCAACTTAAAACACATACATTTGATCATTAACCAAACCACACGCTACTCAATTAACCTTTTACATTTTATAAAATTTTTGCAAATTTTTATTTTAAATTAATAGTTTGAACAATCCATTAGCTGCACGGTTTGCATAGAAATCCCTCTTTTATTTGACTAGTCTGAGACACAAAATGTCTACCACTTAATATTAATTACTCAAAAGAATCATTTCAAGTGTGTACCAAAAAGCAAATAACATGACTGTTTTAGGCAGCAAAGTCTGAGCCCTGAATCTGCAAACTCTTCCTGTTAATATGTAATTCTTACAACTGAGAGTAGTCTTGTTGATTGGGACAACAATCAGAATAGTAAGACCTACATCAAGTGGTCTTGGTAGCGCTAGCTTGTATGTTTCTACAGCATCTTCCCCCTTGCTTCCTTTCCTCTCACTAAAGATACAGAAAACACGCTGTTGCAAAAGATATGCAGAGAATATTAAAACAGAAATACATTATTCAAAGCACCATGAAAACATACCAGTAGGGCAAGTGCAGGTGAAATTTTTCCCATCATGTTTTTGTGTTACATCAGTGCAGGTTCCATTGTTCTGACAGGGCCTGCTTTGACAGGCATTAAATTCTTCACAGAAAGCACCCATATATTGATCCTCACAGTCACAGAAAAATGTTGCCTATGAACAAATAAAACGTATCCATTACTACAAGACTTCCAAGCTTATTTCTGGATTGTGAACTTTATTGAGCTAAGGTAAAAAACCCAGCAGCTATAAGCACATCATTGTAAAAAAATATATTTCTAAAGTTACCCTTTAAAATATTGATCCTGCACCCCTTACTGGGACAAAACTTGGGGCAATGTTAGTGGGAATTTCAATGGAGTAATGAGATCTGAACACAGAGACCTGAAACTGGGATCAGAACCATGATATGCAAACTAGTTATATACAAGCCCACTGTAAAATTTCTTCTCTAGTGTTCCAGTTAACTGTAAGCATTAATTAATGCCCTAAGACACACTATTAAGGTAACAAAAAGCTCTACTGAATATAATCAACATCATGATAATGGGAGATGCACCCATATAGATAAAGGACAGTGATGGGATGCCAAACTCCTGTCTTAGCAATTTTGTGTAAAACCTGGGACAGATTCCCTAGGGAAAGTCTCTTATATTCTGCCAGAGTCCCACAGACAAATGAGAAAGCATTTTTCTTCCTAAGGTTTCTACTACCTGTTTCAAATCTTAATTTATAACAAAAACATGCAAAAGGAGACTATATTTCAAAGACTTAGAAATTCATATTTTAAAAAGAGACATAACACAATATGAGATTCAGACTTGCCAGTAGTTATACAAATTATTAAAAGATTTTAAAGCAGCAGCTAGGGAACACTAAGATTATTAGCAGATAAACGAAGGAAAACTCCTGTAGCTATTAGTTGGCCTAAAAGAGAAAAAGGAACCTATTGTAACATGCACTATTAGAGGACACCGGACACACAAACATACAGAGAGCCAGTACATTATAATCAGAATGCAACCATGTATAAATATTATGATGCATATTGCAGTAGAATGCAGAAGAAAATACAGATATGTTGGGGGGGGGTTAGTTATCTTTACTTTAGATACATGAAGAGCAGTGTTCTACGCAGAGAAAAAATTAAATAAACAATGTATGGACTTAAAACAATGCAAAACTTTCTAGTCAACAGAAATCAGTAACATTTAGCACACAGGCTTGATTCTGCACATAGATTAACACTGCATATTTCCGAAAACTGGAATGATTTATATTTTACTGGGTCATCCAAAAGCTGGTGCTGAGTAAGTGGTGTGCACACACTTTTACATCCTTCATAAACTGCAGATCACAAGTATGCTCCATGTGAGTGATTGCAAATCTCCAAACACAACACTGCAGTAGTTTGAACAAAAGCATAGAGATTTGGCCAAAACCACAATTTATGTTACTACCATATGACACGGTAATTTACAGTTCAAGTTATGCATACACACAGGTATGTAGCCAGTAGAAATCTATCTAGATAGATCTTTGTCACAGAATCATAGGACTGGAAGGGACCTTGAGAGATCATCTAATCCAGTCCCCTGCACTGAAGGCAGGATTAAGGATTGCCTAGATGATCCCTTACAAGTGTTTCTCTAACCTGCTCTTTAAAATCTCCAATGACTGAGATTCCATAACTTCCCTTGGCAATGCATTCTAGTGCTTAATCACCTAACAGTTATAAAGTTTTTGTAAATGTTTCAGCTGCCCTTGCTGCAATTCAAGCTCATTGCTTCTTGTCCTATCCTCAGAAGTGAAAAAGAACAATTTTTCTCAATATTTTATGTACTTGAAAACTGTTGTGTCCCCACTCACTCAATTCTTCTCTATACTACACAAACACAATTTTTTCGATCTTCCATCATAGGTAATGTTTTCTAGAAACTAGTAATTTTTGTTGCTTTTCTCTGGACTTTCTCCAATTTCTCCATATCTTTCCTGAAATGTGGTACTACCACTGGATACATTATTCCAGATGAAGCTTAGACCCGGGTGGAGTGGAAGAATTACTTCTTGTGTCTTGCTTACAACACACCTGCTGATCAATCCCAGAATGATGCTTAACAATGTTGCAAAAAAGCACACTGTTGACTCATGTTTAGCTTGTGGTCCACAATGATCCCCAGATCTCGTTTTACTATACTCCTTTTGTATGTGTGGAGCTGACTGTTCCTGCCTCAGAGGAGTACTTTGAATTTGTTCTTATTGAAAATTTTCCTATTCACTTCACACTATTTCTCCAGTTTATCCTGATCATTGTGAATTTTAACCCTGTCCTCCAAAGCACTTGCAACCCCTCCCAGTTTGATATCGTCCACAAACTTTATAAGTGTATTTTCTATGTCATTATCTAAATCACTGATGAAGATATTGCACAGAACCAGGTCCAGAACTGATTCCCTGGAGGATCCCACTCAATATGTCCTTCCAGCGTGACTGTTAACCATTGATAAGAGGTCTCTGAATTCAGTTTTCCAACCAATTATGCACCCATCTTATAACAGCTCCATCTAAGTTGCATTTCCCATTTATTAATGAGACGGTGATGCAGGACAGTATCTAAAACCTTACTAAAGTCAAGACACACTACATCTGCTGCTTCCCTTCTATCTACAGGGCTTGTTACCCTGTCAAAGAAAGCTATCAGGTTGGTTTGATACAAGCTGTTCTTGACAAATCCATGCTGTTACTTACCACCTTATTATCTTCAGACTGATTGCTTAATTATTTGCTCCATTATCTTTCCTGGTACAGAAGTAAGGACATTAAAATGCGGTTATTAGGCTAATTGTATAGTTGATAGGACCACTCTGCAGAGCCACAGCGGGGGTAGCTCGTGCCGGTTCCGGGTACCACCCACCCTTTGGCTCTGCATTTTAAACGCAGTAAGAGCTGCTGGTTTCTTACTACATTTAAAATGCAGAGGCACAGCAATCAGCATGAGCTGGAACTGCTGGGTTCCGGCTTGCACTGAGTCCAACAGCCTCTCTTCTCCACAGACAGCCCTGGCAGCAGCAGCCCCAGTCCACGGGATATAAATGTATTCTCACAGAGCTCTATAGAGGGCTCTTTTCCAGTCCTCTGGAATATCACTCGTCATCTGTGACTTTTCAAAGACAATAACTAATGGATCAGATATCTCCTCAGTCAGCTCCTTGCATACTCTAGGATGCATTTCATGCAGGCCCTGGCAACTTCAAAAATATCTAACTTGCCTAAGTAATTTTAAACTTTTTCTTTCCCTTTTTTAGCCTCTCATCCTAATTTTCACTGGCATTCATAAAGTCAGATGTGCAATCATTGCTAACCCTGTTGGTGAAAAGGAACAAAAGTCATTTAGTACCTCTGACATTTCCATATTTTCTTCATTATGCCTGCTGCTACCCTCTCCCCCCGAGACATGCAAGAGCGATGCCAACTCTCCCAGTTTCACCAGGAGTCTCCTCTATCTCCCAGGTTAGGTCTAGACTAAGGGGCTTTTTCCAATCGCTTTTGTGGAAGAGGCTTTTCTGCCACTTGGCTATGTCTAGACTACGTCCAAGGAACGTGTTTTCTCTTCTGCAAAAAAAAGTGGAAGAGCAAACACATTCCTTGGACATAGTCTAGACATAGCTCCAGAGACAACTGATGCCAAAATGGGAAGGCTGCAAAAAGTCCAGTAGTGTAGTTGAGCTAAAGCAGGCTACCTGCTCTTCTGTTCCCATGCTGCTCCCCAAAGTGGCTGGCACTTCCCTGAGACCCAACAGATTGGTTTTTTTTTTGGGGGGGGGTCAGATTATTGAAATTCTCCTGGTTAAGCTAAGTGGTCTATTGCCATACTTCCTCTCTTTCCTAAGCAGTGGGATAATTTGCTCTTATGCCCTACCTTTGAAAAACTACAAACTCTTTTTCCCCCTTAAGACTTCCTTCCCAAAGGCTCTTTCCTACCAACTCCCTGAGTTTAATTACATCAGCTGTCTTGAAATCCATTGTCTTTATTGTGCTATTTTCCCTTCTCCCATTTCTCAGAACCACAAACTATTGTATTATGATCTTTCACCCAAGCTGCCTTTCACTTTCAAATTTTCAACCAGTTCTTCCTTATTTGTCAAAATCAAAGCTAGAACAATCTCTCCACTAGCAGCTTTCCCCACCTTCTGAAATTAAAAATGATAAATCCCTACAGGTAAGTCATTAATGGCACTCAAAATTTTTTTCCTCAATTCCCTATGGCAGTGCTGGAGAACACATCAGCACATGGCTCATTTCTGTTAAAAAAAAAATCTTAAAGATAACAACCATCAATTCCTCAAAACCTTGGCTTGGTTATAAGTACTCAGATAACATGAGTCACACAATCACATTATGTGAGTTGTAGGACGAGATAGCGACTTGGGTGAAGAGAACACATACGTATTACAAGTATAATCCATCATGGTTATTTTAACTCTTTTAGGCAGCAAATGATTTTTATGTTTAAATAACAGTCAATCTGCATATCCTAAAGGGCTTGTGATCATGTTTGTTTCTGAGTGTTTAGTTTAGGCTTTGTCATCAATTCAAGACTGTTGCTCCCATGATAATAACCCCGTCATTCAATAATTCATACCTTATTTACTAATTTACCAAAGAATGGCCCTGGACTTAAAGAAAAATCTACTTTTTTAAAACATGCTCAAGAAAAAAAAACTTTAAATTTTAAGAAGCACAAATAAGGAGAGATTCACTGGGCTTCAGGCACAGAGTGGGAAGAGCACACTTTTTAAAACGAGCTAAGAGGCAAAATGCTATGCATTTCTCGATTGTAAGGATGTAAAAAGGGTTTAAAATATTAGCCATGTAACTAATTACCATTCCATCAGTTATACAGTTAAATGGGCTCCATGGGGTGCTGGCAATAAGCATCAGTTTATCAGTTCCAGTTAACAGTTAAACTCCCATAGCCCCATCAGCACATCCTCTTATCAGTTAACCAATTAACCTCTGACATTGCTACTCGATTGCTACCTCTTCACAGAATTTTCCTAGTCCGAATTCTAACTGATTATTCTCTACCTCAATTCTGTTTGGTTTGTTTATTTTAAAGTATGAGATCAATGAATCCAGAACACTTAACCCTTTTATTTATTTAGAACACCTAAAAAATCAAATAAATAATGTTCATGTAATATCAAGGATGCAATATGGACTTGGTCATGTTGTACATTATGGATATATTAATTTCCTGTTCTCATTACAAAGGGCCAGAACCTGGCCTATATCTGAGAAGGATTTGGCACAGCTAAGAAATTGTTTGCTTTTGCCCCAATCTTGGGGCCAAGTGCAAAGTGTTGCTAGTCAGAGCAACCTGAAGAAAATCAGAATATTTTCATGTACAATATATCCAGGGAATAGATATCCAGGAATCCCAATTAGGCCCCAGAAGTGAAAATAAAATGTATTTCAGGAAGCATACACACAGTACGAATCATAGCACTGGAAGAGACCTCAGGAGGTCATCAAGTCCAGCCTCCTGCCCAAGGCAAGACCAATCCCAACTAAATCAACTCAGCCAGGGCTTTGTCAAGCCGAGACTTAAAAACCTCTAGAGATGGAGATTCCACCACCTCCCTAGGTAACCCATTCCAGTGCTTCACCACCCTCCTAGTGAAATAGTTTTCCCTAATATCCAACCTAGACCTCTCCCACTGTAACTTGAGACCACTGCTCCTTGTTCTGCCATCCGTCACCACTGTGAACAGCCTTTCCCCGTCCTCTTTGGAACCTCCCTTCAGGAAGTTGAAGGCTGCTATCAAATCCCCCCTCACTCTTCTCTTCTGCAGACTAAACAAACCCAAAACCCACAGTCTCTCCTCATAGGTCATGCGCTCCAGCCCCCTAATCATTTTGGTTGCCCTCCGCTGGACCCTCTCCAATGCATCCACATCCTTTCTATGGGGGCAGAACTGGACACAATACTCCAGATGTGGCCTCACCAGAGCCGAATAAAGGGGAATAATCACTTCTCTGGATCTGCTGGCAATGCTCCTCCTAATGCACCCTAATATGCCATTAGCCTTCTTGGCTACAAGGGCACACTGTTGACTCATATCCAGCTTCTCATCCACTGTAATCTCTAGGTCCTTTTCTGCAGAACTACTACTTAGCCATTTGGTCCCCAGCCTGTAACAATGCTTGGGATTCTTCCATCCCAAGTGCAGGACTCTACACTTGCCCTTGTTGAACCTCATCAGATTTCTTTTGGCCTAATCCTCTAATCTGTCCAGGTCACTCTGGACCCTATTCCTGCCCTCCAGTGCATCTACCTCTCCCCCTAGCTTAGGTCATCTGCAAACTTGCTGAGGGTGCAATCCATCCCCTCATCCATGTCATTAATAAAGATGTTGAACAAAACCGGTCCTAGAACCAATCCTTGGGGCACTCTGCTAGAAACCGACCACCAACCTGACATTGAACCATTGATCACTACCCGTTGGGCCTGACAGTCTAGCCAGCTTTCTAACCATCTTATAGTCCATTTATCCAATCCATACTCCCTTAACTTGCTGTCAAGAATATTGTGGGAGACCGTATCAAAAGCTTTGCTAAAGTCAAGGTATATCACATCCACTGACTTTCCCATATCCACAGAGCCAGTTACCTCATCATAAAAGCTAATCAGATTGGTCAGGCACGACTTGCCCTTCGTGAATCCATGTTGACTATTCCTGATTACTTTCCCCTCTTCCAAGTGCTTCAAAATGGATTCCTTGAGGATCCCCTCCATGATTTTTCCGGGGACTGAGGTAATGCTGATTGGTCTGTAGTTCCCTGGATTGTCCTTCTTCCCTTTTTTAAAGATGGGCACTACATCTGAGATTACAAATGTAATCTCATATACAGATTCATAGTGTTAAAGGCCAGAAAAGACCAGTAGATCATCTAGTGACTTCCTTTATATAACAGGCTATTAAATTTACAATTTCCCCTATCTTAAGCACAATAACTTGTGTTTGAGCAAAACATAGTTTGTGTTGGGACATGTGTCTCTCTCTGTAATAGTTAAAAAATGACCACTGTTTAGCAAGACTGCAGATCTGAGATTCCCTCCCAAACCCAAATCTGAATGCACAAATGGAAATAAAAGACCAAGCTAGCCTATAGGTTGCTGCCCAAATCACACCCAGGATGCTTTGAGGTCATGCTTTTCAAAAGGATAAATTCAAGAATGACTGGCCTCACTCTTCTGTCATTTAGACTGATGCAAATCTATTGACTTCAGTGGGATTACACCAGCTATACATCAGCATGAGAGGGTAGAATCAGGGCTGACATATTAAATTATATTCATATTCATTCTTGAAACCCCCATGCCCTTCCAACCATTCTTGCAGTATTTACAACTACTTCCTTTCATGTCAATAGCCTATTCAGAAAAACTACATTAGCTATCTTCTTTGCCTTTTTCTTGGTATCCAGGTGATCATTTAAGCAATCAGTCTTTCATACAGAGGAAGATTAATAGAATAGCTATTTGTTTTCCTTGAAACTGCAGATTCTTTTTATGATGTTGGTCAATTCTCACTACTAGCTTTTAATGGCTTTCTTACTCAAAACACAAACCAGGAGCTGAAAATATTGAATTTGTTTTGTGTGCTGTGGCTGTTTAGTCTCTATACAAAAACACCAATGGTCTGATGCAAACAGACTATACTTTATTTAGCAAATATAATCTAATTGTTTTCAACATTTTTTATGCAGTAGTATCTCAGATATTTAACCCATCAAGCCATTTCTGAGTGGTCCTTTACTGGGGTATCTCAGCCCCCTCCAACAGGATTAATTAACAGAACATTTTTAATATGTAAAGTATCATACGTACATATTGAGTATTGTTCATATACTCAAATATTTCATCTTTTTTCCAGGCAATGGTGAATTATTTATAATAATTTGTACCTGTAATTATTAGACAAAACCATTTTGGCCCAAATTACCATAATCTTGTGTCATATAATTTATTTCTTTCAGTCTTAATTCAAAAGTCCCCTTTAATTATTCAAAACTTTCCAGGTATTTGCTTCAGTCTAGTATTTTGACCACATTTCCTTGCTGTTCCATTAGTCTGACTACAGTTTTGGTTTCATACATTCCTTCACCTGTACTCACCAGTTAGAGCTGTTTCAGTTGGTGCTACCCCACATATCTGGAAATCTCCAGATGACTGCAATCCAAACCACTGAGACATGTCTCTTTAAAATTTGTCTTAAAACCTCCTTCCCTCTCTCACTAGCCTCTTGAACTAATTACAAATCTGAACATTTTTGATTGCATATCAAACAATAATGATGTCATGTGAAATACAATATTGGCTTACCCTTTTAACAGATTCATAGCTTTTAATAACACAAGGGACTATTATGAACCTCTCTTCTGTGCTCCTGTGTAAGACAGATCTTAGAACCTCAGCCAATAATTTTTGCATCAAGACCACAACTTCTACTTGAGCTACATAATAGCATCTATAGAACTGTCTAGAAATAAACTAGAAAAATAATGTGGGTGAAGTAATATGTTTTATTGGACACGCTACTGGTTGGTGAGAGACATAAGAAATAGGTCCAATAAAAGATATTACCTCACTCACTTTGTCTCTAATATCCTGGGGGCCGATACAGCTACAACAACACTGCAAAGAAATACATTTATCTTCTAAAGTGTTTAAATACCTTTTATGATTCTCTATACTTTATGATAAATTAAAGTGAATGTAATGGAAACAGAAGCACAGATGCTGTGGATACAAACTATGGTTAATATCACACTATATTTTTTCATTCCATGCTTAAATGGAGATATTCTGTAAACTAAAATGAATCTAAACATCTGATGAAACAGTACCATGTCATTAGCTTCTTTGATTAGTGAAGAAAAATAAATAGTATAAAATTAGTATTTTAATTAATGCTTTCATTAGTGATACTATTTCTTTAATGTTAACCTCTAAGAATACTGGGAAAACAAAAGTCTTTTGAAGATTTTGTTTCATTTAAACATTAAATGCACATGACCTGCTTTTTTACCTTCTTCAGTGAATTTAGTGCTTTTGAAAAATGCATAATTTGACAAACAGAGAGTGAAATCTTATTTATATCCACATAATAAGAACCCAGTTGCAGTAGTCTAAATGGATACTTAACAATGCATCTCATTATAGACCTGAAGAAGCTAAATCTCAGGGCGAAGAAAGTAGTCCTTCTTGTTTGTGACTGTCAAACAACAAAGGTGCCAAATTGCACTAGACAGTTTAGAAATGATTTTCAAAAGCATTAAGTGAGTTTGGAGCCTAAAACTCATTTCAAAAGTCATTTAGGCACCTGGGAATCTAAGGGTACATCTACACAGTAGCATCATTTTGAAATAACTAGCATTACTCTGAAATAACTTAGTACAAGTCTACATAGCAGGCAGTGATTTTGAAATAATGCCGAAATACTGTCAAGTTGGATGACTTCTTACTCCAATTCCTGTAACCCTCATTGTACAAAAAGTAAGGGAAGTCAGCAAAAGGGTGCTCTATTTCAAAATAAGTGCTGTATATATAGAAGCTCCCAATTTCAAAATAAGCTTTTTAAAAATAAGCTATGCAATTAACAATAGCTCAATTTGCGTAACTTATTTCAAGTTAAGCTGTGCTGTGTAGACGCACCCTAAGTCCCACTGATCTTTAATAAGAATTATGCCCCAGTGCTGAAATCACTTTTGAAATTTTTTTTTTATTTGCACTCATCATATAGCACTTACACTGTCAAATACCAACTTACTTTTACACAGGGCATCAAACATCCATCATACCTCACATGTTTTCACTTCCAACCTGAGCTTTACTTGAAAAGTTAAGGTATAGAGGAGAGGCTTTGCATTTCAATATCAAACCTCATGGCAAACTGCCAGAGGTTAAACCTAATGAAGACTCACGGACTTGTTATTCTGCTATGTCACATTTATAGGTAAATGTGTTCATCATTTCTACATCACAAGGTGTTTCAGATCTTGCTAACTAAACTAATATTGCTTTGTGGACTATGGAGGGATGGGAAGGCTGCTTTCCTGGATGCATTTTTGCCATACATCTTACATACATTTTATAACTTTTATAAAAGCCAAATTCGCTGATACTAAATTACACCACTAGAGTCACTGCCCTGAAGTCATTTTCAATTTCATTACTTTCAGTAGGTTTTGCAGGTATCTTTTGTTAATGCTTATGCATGTTATGGTAGGAGGATCTGGTAGCAACACCTGTTATTAAAGTTGACTGACACTTCATCATCATAAAATCTCATTTTCAGTTATAATCAACTGTCAAATGTCACCAATTTTGGGGCTGAAATCCATGTTGGGTGCCTTCCGGAGAGAAAATTTAGTCAGAATGGTTTAGCTAGTTCATTACCCAGTCTTTCTCCACTTATCTATGGTTCTCACATATTTTATTCATAAAAAATACATGAAGCCTGGTGGCTTTTCTACCAAACTACAGGAGTTTTATAGCATGGGTTTCAACTTTGTTTGAAATGTTGCTAATCTAAGAATCCTGATGATCTAGAAAATTCTTGTCATAGAGCACGATCTACACAAAGAGAAATGGAACCCAATGACCTAGATGGACTGTTCTCCCTCTTTTAGAATACAATTATTTCTCAGAAATAGAGACTAAAACATCTCAGAAAGGCTGCAATTCAAGATAAACTCAAGGTTAAGTTTAAGTACTTTCCTGAATTAAGCCAATAATGCTAGTTTTTGTGTTATGGGTAGGAGTGTGGCCTAATAGTTAGACTACTGGCCTGGCGCTAGGTTCTGTTCCTGGCTCTGCAACTGGATTGTTCAGGTGACCTTGGGCAAGTCATTTCCTCTCTATGCTCAGTTTTCCCCATCTGTAAAATGATAATGATACCGACCTTTACAAAGGTCTCTAAGATCTACTGATGAAAAGTATTGCATTCAAGCTAGACATCATTATTAATTGTCATCAGTTGTGCCCAAACATCCCAGAACCCCATTGTGCTAGGAACTATATCAAAACATAGGCAGAGATTGTGTTTGTCTAATTTAACATGAAGCAAATATAAGCAATAGGCAACAATAGGGAATGAAAGATGAGGGTGACAATGAGATGTTCATACTAAGGATGTTAAATATCGATAAATTGACTAGTCGAGTAGTTGATGGAATTTCCATCGACTACTCGACAGGCACTTCTGCAGTCCTCCTGTGAATTGTACAAGAGCCCCCACTGACGCCTTGTACATTTTAAAGGAGGAATGCGGAACTCCGCGTGCAGCCCGGGGCCAGTAGGAAGTCCCGCTGACTCTGGCCTGCATGCAGTGTACCAGCCTTTGAAATGTACAAGAATCCCCAACGGGGGCTTTTGTGCATTTCAAAGCCACAGCACAGCATGGAGCCCGGGGTCAGCGGGGGATTCCCCAGCTGATCCTGGGCTCCCTGTGGCATTTCAGTGGAACCTGGAATCAGCTGGGGACTCTGCGTTTCCAAGGGGCAGCCCCGCACAGCTGAGCCTGGGCTCAGCTGTGTGGTGCTGCCCCTTTGAAACGCTGGGGCAGTGTTTTAAAGTGGAGCTGTGGAGCCCGGGATTAGCTTGGGAGTCCCCAGCTGACCCTGGCTCTGTACAGCATTTCAAATCCACAGCGCAGTAAGGAGCCCGGGGTCAGCGGGGGACTTTGAGTCCCCTGCTGACCCCGGGCTCCATGCTGTGCTGCAGTTTTGATATGCACAAGAGCCTCCGCTGGGGACTCTTGTACATTTCAAAGCTGGCACATCTGCGTGCAGCCCGAAGTCTGTGGGACTTCCCGCCGGCCCCGGGCTGCACGTGGAGTTCCGCATTCCTCCTTTGAAATGTACAAGAGCCCTCTTGAGGGAGTAGAGAGGGAGTCCCTCCTCTGGAGCTCTTGTACATTTCAAAGGAGGAATGTAGAAGTGCCTATCGACTAGTTATGTGCCCATCAACTATTTAAGTGCCTATTGACTAGTTAACTAGAATTTCCATCAACTACTTGACTAGTCAATTAACCGATATTTAACATCCTTAGAACAAACATGACAGACTTACCCTGCGCCTGCTAAGCAGATGGCAATATTTTAAAGGAGACATATCATCAGCATTTACCTATGCTGATATGCTCCAAGGTTGTGGATAAACAAAATCTGGTGGAGAGTTTCTGGATCTAAACAATGCCTACTCCTGACTTTTTCCAGGCCACAGAGCCCAAAGTTTGCAACCTATGTGGGGGCATTCACTGCTCAGCAAGGAAGAAACATTATTTCCCTAAGACAACTCCTCTCCCTTGGCCAGATTCTAGTTCCTTTTTCCCCTCAGAAGCAGGATTCTTAGAGTTGAAGTGTCCAAAATAAACTGTGGCCATTTATGTACTCAGGATATCCACAGAGGACTATGAAAATCAGATTATTTTTGTTTTCTGTACACCATTTATTACAGCATTTCTCCTTTCCCCACCATTGTCAAAATTATGCCATAAAATGAAACAGATGAATTACAAAGTGAAAAAGTTAGCACTAATTTTCAACTCCTGTCTTGAAAAGTTTATCTATTTCTCTAGAAGTCAATAGTAAACTACTCTGCGTTTATATTTTTAAAAGACTGGCCGTGTTTGTCTCATCACTGCTATTCTCAAGCAAACAGGAATAAAATAATCACATTTCACAGACTGAACTGCAGTCCTAAGCAATATAATATATGGGAAACTATAATTTTCATATCTATCTCTAATAACAGAAATTGTATGAGAAACTAAGACAGCAAAATGAAATAAATCTATTCTTGAGGTACTAAATGTAATTAGAACTGGAAATTCCATATTAGAATCTGAATAAGAAGAATCTGAAATTCATTACAAATTTAAGGTTATAATGCTGAATGTTCTTTAGATAGCACCATCTGCAAAGTTTCACTCTGTATTCAAATATTTAAAAATTAAACTCTTGGGAACCCTACAAATGTCACCTTGTTTTTTTATTTAAATAAATATTACCTTTGCAGTTGCAATATAGTAACCAAGATAATCTCCTGAAGCCTTCCCAAAACCCCAACTTTTGGGGGGTCCAATTCCCTCCTCCTCACATCAAACAGGAGTACATCAATGGATTTATGCTGGTTTTGTTATTCAAAATTATATAAATAACTACATAAACAATTGAACTTAAAGGGGCATGCATGTAGGATCAAGTAAACACTACAGACCTGACTTAGAACCTCAGCTTCTGTAGTTACACAATGAGATTGGCATCTGTCTCCTTTAGTAAGTATGTTTCTAGTCCTCATGTATGTAATGAAAATGTGAACTGACTTAATTAACGTTGTCTTGGTCTTCACATGCCCTTAAGCCAGGGGCAGGGAAAACACAAGCCCTTTAAGTAGAAACAGTTGAAAGAGCTTGCGTCTCTGGCTCCCTAGCAACATGCTAGAGGCACGGGGAGCTGCATGCCCTTTTAAGTGCTTCTATTTAAAGGGCTGGCACCTTCCCTGTGCCTGTCAGGCAACATATTGCCTAGCAGCCACAGGAAACAAGAGAGCCCTTTAAATAGAAACAGCTGAAAGGGCTTGCAGCTCCCCATGCCTCTAGTGTGTTGCCAGAGATGCACAGTCCCTTTCAGCTGTTTCTATTTAAAGGGCTCTCCTGTTCCCCACGGCTGCTAGGCAACACTGTCTGACAGGAGTGGGGAAGTCACGAGCCCTTTAAATAGAAGCACTTAAAAGGGCTCATGCCTCTTTCTACCTAATAATGTGCTAGAGGCACTAGAGGTGCCGGGAGATGCAAGCCCTCTCAGCTGTTTCTATTTAAAGGGCTTTTGTGTTCCTCACGGCTGCTAGGCAACACGTTACCTGACAGGCGCTGGGAAGGTGCCAGCCCTTTAAAGAGAAGCACTGTTGCTAAGGAGCCAGAGACATGGAACCCTTTCAACTGTTTCTATGTAAACAGCTCGCCTGCTGGGTGGCTGCACTGCCTGGCAGCCACCCGACAGGTGCAAGCCCTTTAAACAGAAGCAACTGAAAAGAGCTCACAGCTCTGCCTCACTGGCCTGTTGCCTGGGAGCTGTCCTGAGGCATGAGCTCTTTCAACTGCTTCTAGTCAAAGGGCTTGTGCCGGCTGGGCAGCTGCCAGACAACAGGTTAGCAGTGGGGGCCAGGAGCTGCGAGCCCTGTTATATGAAATCTAAGCCTCCACCCCAGAGAAATCTGGGAGGAGGTTAGCCCCCAGCATCCTTCCCTCTGCTCCAAGTCCCTTCCACTTGCCAGAAATCGGGGGCAGGGATTCCAGGCCAACCAAAGCTCCCAGTAGGGTAGCTCTCAACCCTGCCCCTTCCGTCCGAGGCCCTGCCCCTTCTGAGTCAGCCCGTGGCCACTTCCGAAATTTGTGAAGTGGCCCCCCCCCTTCAAAAATTATTGCTCACCTTGCCTTAAACATTACCCCAAAACTCTAAATCCTGCTTTCACAACAAGGGGTGGGCCACAGAATTGGAAAGAGCCATAGAAGCATTATGTGAAGTATGCTGCGGGCCAATGACATTGCAACAGCCTTGAGAATGGTATTTGCTTAGCCAGAAAAGGGCCTGAGGAACAGAGTTTAAATTAGGACCCTGATGTCAACTTCCACACACAGTCCAGAGACACTTGCATCTGGAGTTTTGATTCAATTTATTACAGAGATTAGAGTCAGTGATAAAGTTTGCATCAGAATCCAGTGTCAACTTCACCAAGTTCAGGGTGTTTGTATACATATCTAAGTTGACCCAGAGTGTAACACAGATCTCTGTTATGTAAGAGGAGAGCCATAATTTATTTAGAAAATGCATAATGGAAAAAATTAAAATACTAATGAAAATCATGTTTTCCATCCTCCTGTTCCCCCCAACTAAACATAGAACTCTGCTATCTCATATGCACAGGTACTAACCATTGTGTTACGAAGGTACTGGAGTAAGAATGAAACATAAAACTCAAAAAGTGAGATGTGCCCTCATCTTCCTGAGGTTCAGTGGCTGGTGCTTGGAATGGAAGGCTAATGAATATGAACATCATTTATTAAAAAGCTACCAATAATCCATTGATATCAGTGTTTAACTCACCAATGTTAACAAAATAGACAGTTAGAAAGCTAAGGATAATGATAATGATGTCAGAAGATGATATAAAGTAACAATTTATCATAAAACATCGTAACACAATGGTTTGAAATTTTAACAACAAAAAGTGTTGCAACACTTAAAACTCAAATTTCTAAAGATAATCAATAGCTTTGGGATTCACAGAGGTTATTCTGCAGAGATGATTAGGTGTAATTATTTGTCATCTTCATTTTTCCCAAATCATATTGTTTTTTCCTGCATAGGTAAAATGTGCTCATTCATTTGAGCACAAAAACAACACAAAGGGAAGACGAAATTACATACTTTTGTAATCCTAAAGAATTCAAACCAAATAATGTAAAATTCTTTATTATTAATTTTTTGTTAATTACTATAATGTATGGACCAAATATTACTCTGGTTTAGACTCGTGTAAATTTGAAGTAACTCCACTGAAATAATTGATTCACACCAGTGTAAATGAAAGCCTCTATCTAAAATATGTAAGCTTTCACTATGAAACAAAGATTTGTCTTGTGAAGACTGTCGAGAAGAATTCTTCACATTCTTGTGAAGAATGTACGTATATCAGTACATTCACAGAGTCTTATCACACCTGAATGTATCCAGACACACAATAGCACCAGGACAGGTAAGGTCTTCCTGTTATCTATCTTAATGAAATACTATCTGTGATTACTTAAATGCTAATAATGATCATTGTTTCAGTGTTAAATAACATACTGAATTATGTCCAGAAAATATGCAGTTCTAAAATACTGCCTCAGAATGGAGGTAGTATCAGACTAATGTCATTCAGAGAAAACAAGCCAGGATATCTGTGTTTCAGAAGGAATTAAATAACTTTAGCAGTTAGACCAGTTGTGTCTGGTTTTGATGGCTGTTGCAGTTCTGATAGGCAGTATCATCTACCAAATCTTGGAAGTGTTGGTTGGTGCATTGATATGTATTTACTGTCACATACACTTATGCACTGTTATTTTTCAATTGTCTCCTTCGATTTTCTACATGGAGACATTCAGCCATCAGTGCCCAGTCACTAATATCTCTGCACCAATGCAAACCTCTAGTATAGACAGGCAAAATTATTATAGAATCCAGTTAGCACTGGTGCACAAGACCCCAGCTTGAAACCAGGGTAAACTGTACAGGTGCATTTGGTGATTTATAGGTCTTTAGCTAAGCGTTTCACTGTTGAAACTATATTAGTAGCTGACCACCAATGAATGAAGCTGGGACAAATATTCAGCATAGATAATATATTAGATTAAATCTCTTCAGGGCAGGGACTGAATTTGTGTATGCTCTTGAGTAAGCATAACAAGTTACAGTAACGTGTTTCAAATACATTTTCTTACAGGTTTTTAAACTTCTAAAACTTCAGAAAGAAAATAGGTTATGATCTGGCAAAGTTTACATCACGGCAGAAACTGGAGTTATAGGTACATTGTGTTACACATATGACAAAAATGGATATACTGAAAAATCCTTTTTGTAAATTCTGATTTATTCTAATAATATAATCATAGTTTTATTTTTATAACCTGAATGTAATATCATGGAATTCTGTAAAAGCATATTATGAATATTTGTTATTAATGTTAAAGAAAAATGTTTTTTTTTTTACTGTTAAAGTTTATGCTATTTAAACTATCATTGATTTCTTAGCCATAAAATACATCTAAAAAAGTATGAACTTCTTTAGAAGATAAATAATGTGTACTTAGCATTGCTAATGTGCCATTATTCCAATCTCATTGTTAGCCCATATTGGCAAGAATACAAAAATCATGCACGTATGCTGTAAGGCATACAAAGATAATATCTACTAAAGGATATTTGCATTGTATGAATCAAAACCTACATCTAAACTAGGGATGTGAAGGACCAGTCAACTATCCGATAAGCAAATGCTTATCAGATAGTTGACAGGATAGTTGACCAGTCGCTTCCCCCCCCCCGCTGCCTCTATCCAACAGAGGCAGCAAGGGGGCCGGGGGAGGAGAAGAGGGAGGTACTTCAAAGCGGCAATACCGCACGGAGCCCGGGATCAGCTGGGGACTCTCCAGCTGACCGTAGGCTCCTTGTGGCGCTGCTGCTTTGAAATACCAGAAGGAGCCCGTGATCAGCTGGTTGACTCCAACGGACCTCGAGCTCGGGCTCCAGCACCACCACGACGTTTCAAAGAGGCAGCGCCACACAGAGCCAGGGTCAGCGAGGGAACCGTGGGGTTCTGCGCTTTCACCTTTGAAGTTTAGTAACAGTGCTAGGGCTGTTGCTTCACTTCAAAGGCGGAGGCGCCCTATCAACTAATCAAATAGTTGATGCAAAAATGCATCTACTATTCAATTAGTCAATTACCCAATACTTAGTCAACACCCTTAATCTAAAATTGAAATGTATACTGCCATAGCTCTATTACTAGTGTGTGTGTGTGTGTGTAAATACAACACACTTGACCAACAAAGCCATGCCAACAAAACCTCCATTGTAGATACAGCTATGTTGATGAACAAGAGTTTTTGATGACCTACCTACTGTTATTCAGAAAGATGGTGTTCCCACACACAGAAATTCTGTCAGAAGAGAATGCAACTTTGACTCTGAATCCATTCCCTCAAAAGAATTTGGACCAGAGGGACACTGTGTTGCACTCCTCTCATCAGCAATACAGCAGAAACTGAAAGGAACTTATGCCCTAGACCGTGGCGTCCAACCAGTTGTGAAGCAGTAGCCACACTCAACTGGGTCAAATAGCCACATTGTTCTAGCCAACTAGTCACACACAACCGGACAAACAGCCACATGTGGCTAATGGCTAGCACTAGCATGTTGGACACCACAGCCCTAGAACAAAGGCACCGATTTGCCCTTTAGCAGGCGGGTGCTTGACTCCAACTCTTCCTGCCCCTGCTTTGTCCCTGCCTCCCTGCTCCCCTCATTCCCCCAAGCCACTAGCACCCTATCCTGTCTCCTCCCACCCCTGCTCTGCCGAGCACGTGGTGTCCCGAATGCTGCGGAACAGCTGTCTCCTGGTGGGCAGCAGGCACTGGGAGGAACGGGGAGAAGTTGGTATGCAGGACTGCCTATGGGTGAGAGGGGGACCTTGGCTGCTGGTAGGTGAGGAGCACATTCTAATTCTTCCCCATGGGTGTTGCAGAGAAACCACAGACTTGGCACCCATGTGCTAGTAAGCTCTTTTGATTTCACTACATTGTATTCAACAGCTGGTGAAAACATTTGACCACATCCAAATATGGGGGTAACACAATCCTCACTCAGAAGTTTACCTGAGTAAGGAATGAGTAAAAGCTGGGTAACAAGCTCTAGATCTGGTCCAAGTTTATTTGTTTGCTGTTTTACATGCTCTACAGATTGCAGCATGCCTCTATATGTATACTACAGGAAACTGTTAATTATACTTTATTTTCCAGTTAAGCAGATGTAGTAGCTTATTTCTTTAGCATTAAAATACATTTGAATCAAAATGGTGAGGTACATAAACACACAAAGATGGTCGTTAATCTTTCTCTTGGCAGTGGAAGCAATGGGAGCTTTTAGCTTATTCATGGCACTAGGCCTTTTATACATTCTTCTAAGAACTTTGCATATTGGAAGACTAGATTACACAAACGGAATGAATTATAGATAAACAGAAAATCACAAAGGGCATCTTGTAAAGACAAATACAATTAAAGTTTTACCTTTGCAAAAATAAGGACAGAAGATCAGCCTTAGAAACTGATGCTAGGGCTGAGTCATACTGAGCATATAATTTTGGCAGCTGTTTGCTATATCACTAGGAAAATCACTAAATCATCCCAGGGCATCTCTCAGCTTGGTTGAGGAAAACAGTGGCAAAAACATCTCATTTAACTACGCACTGTTCATATTGACTCTGTACCAAAGTTTCTGGTCTTAAATTCTAAGGCTAAAGAGCAAGAAAACTGATGTTTGAAAAATCACCAAGGGCAAGTAAATAAAATGACATATTTATTCTGAATAAAATAAAAAACTTCAGAAATTAATTATATTCAGAACTCAGAAACCTAACTGATGTCATGGCAGATTTCTCCTATTCTAGAATGATCTTTAAATTAGTTTGTTTGCATGTAGAGGGATCATAAATGTTAGGTGCCCCCGCCCTGGTATGTTCCAATGAATTGAAGGATATAGTTATAGTTTTGAGCCCAAATTTGTAGTAAAGACTCATGAAGGATATTGCTAATTCTATCTGCTTGTTATGCTTTGGTATCTGCCTCTTTCACAAACTGACCTCTCTGACTTCTCTTGGTCCAGTGGCTCCACCTGCTGCTGGTAGTCTGCCGTAAGCTACAGTGTGCTAGAAAACGTTCCCACTGAAAATGATTCCCTTAATAAATATGCTCCTGTTATTACTGTTCACTGGCCTATTTTCTGTATGCATTTTGCTATAACAGATATATACTTAAAACTGAATTCCCTGGATCCTTGAGTCACATTGATTTGAAAGGGGATTGATGGCATAACATAGTTCAGGGAGGATCTCTAAAATAAGCTATTATTTTAAACAGCATTACTCCACTAAGCAGAAAATAGGCGTTGGATATCTGCTTATTTTGTAGGATCAAAAACCCCCAATGTTTCAGTTTGGGAACCCCATAAGATGACAATATTTCAGCCCTTTGCTACTGGTATGATACAGTGAGCAAATAAATGGACAAGCAATGAAATGAATTCATAAATCTCCTTTTGACTCAACATATGTAACTGCATCTACCACCTCCAAAAATGACATCTCTACACCCTTTGACTGTACACATGAATAGACAAATATGTTGGGGACATAATCTGAGACCTAATCTGTTTATTCCTGTGTATGTAAGGGCCACAAACTCTTTTTGGAAAGGTAGTGGGTGGACAGTTGGGGGCGAGGGAATGGTGGAATTCATAAGATACCAACTTCTAGTTCCAAGAATCAATTGGTTTCTTGACCAAGGGTCTAACCTCTCTTCAGGTATCTCCCAGGCTCAAACTTTCATTTTTTGGGGAGGACTGTTGAAATGGCTATGCCTCTAGTTCAGGGATGGGCAATAATTTTTGAAGGGGGGGGCACTTCATAAATTTCTGAAGTGGTTGTAGGCTTCCTGTGCAACCCCGCTCACAGACCCTGATTGGCCTTGGGGTGGGAGGAGCGTGTGAAGTCTTTGCCCCCGCCCCCTACTGCCTAGAGAAAACCACCAGCTCCCCTATCCCCAGGTCTCAGTTGGCCTGGGGGCAGGCGAGTGGCAGGGTGGCTGCAGGCCAGATTAGCCAGCCAGCTTAGGGTGCAGGAGGGGTTGCAGGGGTTTGTGTTGAGACCTAGGGCAGAAAGGGACTGTGATCTGGGGCAGAGAATTGGGGGGCAGGTCTGGGAAGGGGTATGAGCTCAGGAGGGGGGCAGAGGGTTTGGCTTATGTGGGGTAAGGAGGTAGGAGTGGAGGGAGGCACAGAGTTGGGGAAGGAAGGGGTTGGGGTGCCAGAGGCAGGCTCTGGCTGGGAGACTCCAGAGCAGCAGCCCAGCTCGTTTCTCAGGCGGGAGCCTGCCCTGCCCCCACACAGGCTGCAGGGCCATGTGCTCTGAGAATAAGAGCCTGAGGGAAGGGGAGAGGAGTGGTGTTGTGCATGCTGTCTGTTTTTCAAACAGGCAGCTTCCATTGGCCAGAAACTGTCCAATGGGATTGTGCTGGGGGCAGGAGCAGCCATGAAGCACCAGTCCCCCAACCCCTCTGGGCTTACAGTTTGTGAAACACAACCGGCCTAGAAGCTGCTTTTCTGAGCGGCGTGCAGGATCAGGCAAGCAGGAGAGTCTGCTTGAGACTCCCCACTGTGTCTGCAGGCTGGATCTGGTGGCATGGCGGGCCAGAATTGGCCCGCGGAGGGTGATTTTCCCAAGCTTCCTCTAGTTAGTGTTAGGGCATAACACAAAATGTACCAGTTGTGATCACTGATGATCCGCATTCCTCACTCTTTTAGATATATTACCTGGATTAGTTATCACTGACCACCATAGCCTGCAGAATGGAAATACTGTATCCAGCGGTAATGAAAGGAACCTACAGGCCCAGAGGCCCAAACCCCATAAGACTCAACTTGAGCAGTTCGCATGAGGCTTTAGGCCTACAAACCTTAGCATAAATAAGTTAACCAGTAAAAACACTGAGTTGTAAGGTAACTTACGAAAGTTTGATTTACAGTTGCAATTTTGCTAACAGTGCATGAAATGACTACCAGATAACATCAAGGAAGTATTTTGGTGTAAGAACATCCACAAATATATAACTGCAGGGCTCTTTTGGCAACTGCTTGACACATGTGACAATGGGATCATTAATATGCTAATTTATAGGCTAAGGACACCCCAACCTTATCAGAGAGAGGAATTTAGTTTTGGACAGAGGAAGCAGAATATTTGTATGCATATTCATGGCAGTCATTGGACCTTATAATTGGCCCAACCACCAAAGAAGCTAGAGAGTCTCCGAATCTTGACCATGACTGTGACAGGGCACCTGCCCTGCACTGGCCCTTTAAGCCCAAGACTCGGGCCTTGAGCCGGGGCTGGGAACAGAGAGGCCAGCTGAAGCTGTTAGGCTAGTGAGAGCCCAGCTGGCAGCTATGCAGAGAAGCCCGGTTGGCATGGAGAGCCCAGCTGAGGCCGTTAGGGCGAGTGAGAGCCCAGCTGCCAGCTATAAATAGAGAAGCACAGTGCTTGGGGTGGAGGCCAGTGAAGGGCTGACTGCAGAGAAAGCAGGAGCTCCTAGGAGGGAGACAAGCTGGGGATAGCCAGCCAGGGCTGGGAGAGGGCCAGCCAAGACTCCCCCTGGCTAGGGGCTGGAGACAAAACCCGGGTTTGGAGGCGGATCATGACGCAGACTAGGTAAGCGGGGTAGTTGGAGAACCCCATTGCCAATGATGAGCAACCCTTACAGACTGTAACTTGCCCTGAGAGGGGCTGGATGAGGACAGTCAGGGGGCACTGAGGCATGGTGGGGGCCTGCTCCGTAACAATGACCATAGGACTAGAAAAACAGACAAGACACTGATGGATCACAATCTGCCTTCCCACCTCTAGGTCTCCATAAGAATTAAGAGAGTACACATATGGGATGATGTGGGACATCAGCCTCATGTTGCACTGTTACATTCTCATTTAATTTGGAACATTTGTGTTTTTACTAACCATATTAATAAAAATTATTAATATGTCAGCTCTGTCCCCAGCATGAATGTCACTGTTGTGCATGTCAGCGTCCTCAATAAGAAAATACATTAAAAATTGAACTTAATCTTTTTGTTGCACTTTACTCTGGTGTGGGAACCTAGTAAACCTCAGGGCTGTGTCTACATTGGCACCCCTTTCCGGAAAAGGGATGCTAATGAGACCAGTCGGAATTGCAAATCCGCGGGGGATTTAAATATCCCACGGCATTTGCATTTACATAACTGCCGCTTTTTCCGGCTCGGGGTTTTGCGAGAAAAGCGCCAGTCTAGACGCGATCTTGCGGAAAATAAACCCTTTTCCAGAAGATCTCTTATTCCTACTTTCCCAATTGAGAGTGTAAGCCTACCATTTCTTATGCAGGCTTACAAGCTATAGAATTCAGTTGGAATTCAGAAGCTGCTGAATGTTACAGTTTCAGCACTTAACCAAAAAAGCATCTCATTGTGTGTGCTTGGCAAAACGATTGCAACATTTTCTTTCAGGTTCAGATCTCATCAAGGTCATCCAAGCTTTTGTCATAGCATGACTGGATTGTATTAATGTAATACGCTCTAAATGGGGTGACATAGCTTAAGACATTAATGAAATTTCGGAATATATCTGCTTGGCTACTTGGCCATTATTTACCATAAGCAGAACATTACGTCTGTTCTGAGTGATTGGCACTCATACCAAATGATTTCTGAATAAGGTTTAATGCATTCATTTAAAATAGAGATGTTACAAAAAAATTGTCACACAACTTCATCAACAATTATCCTTTTTTCAATTTTTTGTGTAAAAAATGTATGTTACCAGTTACTGTGTTTGGAAATTTTTCGATGCAAAAGGCCATTATTTGTAAAAATAAATTCCAGTTTTCTGAGTTTTTACTTATAAACTTTTAATGCTGTGATGCCTTGTGGTTCTATGGCTGTACAACAATTAAGGCTAGTAATGATTAAATGAATGGGACCTACTGATTGGGCACTCTCACCCATGGAGCATACTTCCTCTTTGGTCTGCCAAAATCTGGATTTAATGACAGCCAGGCCTTGAAATAAGGCCTATACTCGGCATTTGTTTTCCAGAAGTTTGAAAGCAGAGTGACAGATATCGGACAAGGTTTTGAAGATGAGAGTTGACAGATCCTATTTGATAGAGCTGAAATTTTTTTTTTTTTTTTTTTGGTAAAATGGTATAGGTCAAAGATCTATATAAATAGATTTATTGTAAATTATAATATACATATCTTCATGAATGAAACACGGCATACACCAACAGGTCTCTCCAAAACAGTCAGATACAACAGTTAATATTTCAGATCTATAAAGTATAATATAACGTATTAACAGATGAACAAAAGAGAGAAGATGGGAAAAAGATACAGGGAGAAAGAGAAAAGGGAGAAGTGTACTGCCTTCCTTCCTTTTCAGTGAACATTCTAGTTGTTATGCTTTATCTTCCACAAGAATTTTGGTTGAACTACTTTTATAAATTCAAAATTTTGTATCTGTGCTTTTGGAGTGTTAATTAATGCATGTAAAAATCCAAACAAATACAATTATCCATACTTACCAAATTAAATAATTATTTTACTAAATGAAGAATGGGCATATATTCATATTATGATGCCCTGTACTTAATATTTAATATATTATTATGTAAGACATTTATGTGATTTAGAAAACTGTGGTTCTGATAGAAATAAATTTACAAAATTAAACTACTTTACGAAATAGAAAATGTGTACTTGAATCAACAACACTGATAAACTATTATCATAGTAAGGCACTGAATTGGAAAATAACATTTATTATCAAAATGGTCTCTCGTGTGTGTGTGTGTGTGTGTGTGTATTATCTCAAGTCCTTAAAAAAACTTTATTTCTCAGGTGTCAAGAAGCTGTTCCATTCTTCCAGATATTAATACAGTCATGGATATATGTATTATAGCAGTTCAATTATTATCATTGCAGTTCAAATTATAATTTTCTGTCAATGTAATGTGCTTTTGTTTAAAGTCTAAATTAGTAAATGGTAGCAGCTGAGCTATTATTTAATTCCACGAACATGCCAACTTTTCTGTGCACAGAAGGCTCACAGATGTTAACAGCCACCTCTACTTTTATTTCCCAAGTGAATATTAAATATTCACAGTTAATCTAGGTTTTTATTGTGCTCTAAAATTTGGGCTGTTCATGTAATAAAAACAGTATATACACATAAGACATTTTCCATATAAACCAATGAAGAAGATGTGGCCTAATTCAGAGAAACAGAGACTAGACTGGTAAAAATGACATTGACATGGCAGAGTTTAGCAGAAGGCTTTATAGTAGGAATACTCTTATCTTTGCATGCTATGCAGTCTACAAAGTGATCAATGAAATTCCTATCATCTCTACTATAGTCTTTCAATATAGTATAATTAAAAGGAAAGAGAAGTGAAGGCAACAAGATCCGTAATCAGGAACAGTAAGGAAGAAATAAAGTAACATAAAACATCAGAAGAGTCATAGTGCAGGAGTTGGCAAACTTCAGCATATAACATACCAGGGTAATCTGCTGGTGGACTGAGAGATAGGCATAGTCCCTCAACGTTCCTATTGGCTGCGGTTTGCTGTTCCTGGTCAATAGGTGGTGTGGGAAGCAGAACATGCTGGCTATGCTTCCTGCAGCTCCCATTGCCTGGGAATGGCAAACTGCGGACATTGGGAGCTGCGGGGGGCTGTACCTACACATGGCCACTGTAAACAAAATGTCTCATGGCTCACCAGCAGATTACCCTGATTGTCCGCGTGCTGAAGGTTGCCAACTCTTGTTAAAGTGGGTCAGACCAATGGTCCATTTAGCTCAGCATCCTGTGTCTTCTGACAGTGGCCAATGCCAGATGCTTCAGAAGGAATGAACAGAACAGGGCAATGAACTGGTGATCCATCCCCATCATCCAGTCCCAGTATATGGAAATCAGAGGTTTAGGGAAATTTAAAGCATGGGTTTGCATCTCTGAAAATCTTGGCTAATAGTCAGTGGTGGATGTATGCTCCACGAACAGAACAGAATTCCTAAATCTTTTCCGAGTCCAGTTATACCTTTGGCCTTCACAACATCCTATGGCAATGAGTTTCACAGGTTGACTGTGCATTGTGTGATGAAATATTATTATTTTTAAAAAACTTCCGATTCACTTCATTGAGTGACTGACTGCCTGGTTCTTGTGTTATATGGAAGGGATAAAAATGTTTCCTTATTTACTTTTCCAACACCTGTCATGATTTTATACACCTCCTTTAGATCTCCATTTGATGTCCATTTTCCAAATCTGTCTTTTTTAATTACTGCTCATATGGAAGCTGTTCCATAGCCTTACTCATACCTCAGACCCTTATCTGTACCTTTTCCAATTCTAATACATTTTTTTAGATTTTCAACCTTCTTCAAATAGCTTTGCCTTGTTTCCACCCACGCTGATGTATGTATATGCCAGAGGAATCAGTGGCACCATTTTGTAATTTCTAAGTAAGTTCTTACATAGACTACCATACATGGCAAGAAGAGAGTAAAATTACATAACACCTTACGAATACTAGAGCTGTGTGGGACTGCACTAACTGGATCATATAAGTCTGCAGGTTCATGTGAAGATTTGGGTTCACTCCTTATTTGCAACTCAGTTCCATTCACTGATGTCTCTGTTTTCCCTTCCTTCTCTCCTCTCAAGCCAGGCTATAGTAACCAGGGGAAGCTGTGTACACAATGTACCAATCTTTTACCTAAATATTTAAGACATTTCCAGTACAACTCTATGGGCATCATTACTGTGAACATATATCAATTACTGCTTTTGTTTTAAAAGGGGTGTATTTATATTTTGAGATTAGTGGAAAGGAAAAGTATTCCTTGATGGTCAAAGTTAAGTTTGTTGCGTTGAGGTAAAATATCAATAACTTTATACTGGATATGAATTTTTTTGTTATCTGGGCAGTGTTTGATTCTTCACAACTGTAATTAATTATTTCTTTGCTTTTCAGTTCTTGAGTTTTGTAAATAATGTGACAAATTAGTACACTGTTATCACTCAGCCTTTACCAGCTCTTCAAACATATCGACATGCATGCATGCATGCAGACACAGTGGAATTAGTATAGAAATATGAGAATAAAAGTATTAGCTATGCATTTGTTCTAACCCATTTCATCTCTACTCTTTAAATAAGGCTTTTGATAATGTTTTGCCTTACCTCAGATGGTTTTGTGATACATTTTCCTTTTCCCAAACACTGAAAATCATCTGAATGGCTTCCCACAGGCAAGCAGGTACTGACTTTTACTACCACAGTCAAGCGTAAAGCCACAATGCATTTAGTAGCTGAATCATTCACGAAACCTGAAAATAAACAGAGATTTTAATTCAAAAATTAAAAATAAATCTAGTGAATGGTTTTATTATGAATATCAGTAAAAGTAAAAAATATTGAATACTAAGAAACTATGGGTCAAATTTCACCTCACTGTCCACATTACTGATTAAGTTTGACAAAGGAAGACATTCTAGAGCCAAGATTCATTATTACAGTCTCATGTTCCTTACTCTGGCAAAATTCCCATTTTATTTCAAAGACTGAATGAATAATCTTCTTAACATGGCTTTAAGTTAAAGGTTCTTAACCTGGTCCTTGAAGTTGGTCTTCAATTTGCCTTGCTTCCAATAAAACTATATTTTAGTTTAAATGACACAAAGTACATAGCAGACAACTAAAATAGCTCAGGAGAGTAGATTGAAATGATGAAATAAAAGACTAGTTTTCCTTAATTTTGTCTGCTTAATGCAGAATATAGAACGGTTACTTACCTCGTAACTGTTGTTCTTCGAGATGTGTCGCTCATGTCCATTCCATGTAGGTGTGCGCGCACAGCGTGCATGCATCATCAGAAATTTCTCCCTTAGCAGTACCCGTTGGGCAAGCAGGGGAGCCTCCTGGAGTGGTGCCAGTATACCAGCCAATATATACCCCTGCTGGCCCTTCACCCCCTCGGTTCCTTCTTACTGGACTACTCAGAGGAAGGGGAGGCGGGCGGGATTTGGAATGGACATGAGCAACACATCTCAAAGAACAACTGTTATGAGGTAAGTAACCGTTCTTTCTTCTTCTAGCGATTGCTCATGTCCATTCCATGTAGGTGAGTCCAAAGCAGAAACCCCAGGAGACGGGATCGGAGCTCTAACCTTCCGCTGAGTGGAGGACAGCCCTACCCAGGACAGCATCCTCCCTTGCCTGATGTGTCAATGCATAATGGTTAGCAAAGGTGTGGACAGAGGATCACGTGGCGACCCTGCAGATGTCCAGAATCGGGACCTGAGCCACAAAAGCTGCAGAGAAGGCCTGTGCTCTCGTAGAATGGGCCGTGAGGGGAGGATCTGGGACCCCTGCCAGCTCGTAGCATTTCCTAATACATGCTGTGATCCAGGAGGAGATCCTTTGCACAGAGACCGGCTGACCCTTCAGCTACTCTGCAATGGCAACAAAGAACTCAGGTGACTTGCAGAAGGGCTTTGTTCTCTCTAAATAAAAGGCTAACGCCCTCCTAACATCTAAAGTGTGTAACGCCTGTTCTTTACCCGATGGCGTGGGGCTGGGGTAAAAGACTGAGACACATGGAAGTTCGACATCACCTTGGACAGGAAAGCGGGGTGAGGGCGTAACCTGACTTTGTCCTTATAGAAAACTGTATAAGGGGGGTCCGAAGTGAGAGCCCTCAGCTCGGACACACGCCTGGCTGACATGATGGCCACCAGCAGGGCAGGTGTAGTAACGAACACGTCACCAGGGGTTCAAATGGAGGTCCCATGAGTTTGGACAGGACCAAGTTAAGATCTCACTGGAGAACAGGCTGCCCGAACATGCGGATAAAGCCTGTCCAGGCCCTTCAAAAACCTGTTTACCATCGGGTCCGCAAAGAGGGTCTTACCCCTGGCACCTGAGTGAAAAGCAGAGATAGTCGCTAGGTGGACCTTAATCAAGGAAGAGGATAACCCCTGAAGCCTAAGATCCAGAAGGTAGTACAGGACTGGGGCACCCATGCCCTCTGGGTAGACCAGATATAAAACCACTTCCACTTAGCCAGATAAGTAGCCCTAGTGGACGCCTCGTTTCCTAAGAGCGGCGGCGACGATGGCCAGGCTCTTCATAAAGATTCGGGGGGCTGTGGAAAGCCCAAAGGGGACAGCCGTAAACTGATAGTGGTCCCTGCCCACAATAAAATGGAAGAACCGACGGTGGTAGGGCACAATGGAAATGTGAAAATATGCGTCTTTTAGATCGAGGGCAGTGAAGGAATGATGGATGCCAGAGTCACCATCTTGAATTTCTTCTTGACGATGAAGGTGTTGACATCTTGGAGGTCCAGGATGGGATGGAACCCACCCTTGGCTTTGGGTGGGGACCAGGAAATACCGTGAATAGAACCTCCTGCCCAACACCCCCAGGGGAACCACCTCTGCAGCCCCCAGGGTGAGGAGCTGAAGCACCTCCTCCTGCAGAAGAAGCTCCTGAGAAGGGTTCCTGAAGAGGGATGGGGCAGGGGAATGCGAGGGAGGGGAAGAACAGAAGGGGATGATATACCTCCTCCCCACCATTTCTAGGACCCAACGGTCTGAAGTAATAGATTCCCAGGCCCGGTGGAAAGGGAATAGATGGTCCTGGAAGGGGGGAGGGGGAAAATGAGGCTAGTAGGCTGTCCTTGGACATACCCTCAAAACCCTTGACAAGGTCTCAAGGATTTACTGGGCAGATCCTGACTCTGGTCCTGGGTCGGCCGGGAACAGCGTCTGCCATTCCTCCCATTGCTGTTCCTATTACGGCGACGGAAGTTGCTAGGAAGACCTAGGGGTGTTCCTGCCTGAGAAGGAGCACTGCTGGGTAGCCAGGGTGTGAATACCCAAAGACTTTAAGGTGACCTGGGTATCTTTGAGGCCACGGAGACGTTGGTCCATCTGCTCGGAGAATAAGGAGGGGCCCTCAAGGGCGAGGTCCTGCATGGTGTTCAGGTTTGGCCTGGGGGAAGTGACTGCCACGATGTGGGCGACCAGGTCAGTGGGGTCACCGAAGGGGGTGCCCTGGACCCAGAGAAGATCAAGTCCAGCCTAGAGGGGCACATGCCCTGGCTCTGGTGGTAGGCCTCTGGGGTCCAAAATGGCCTGGAGCCTGTGGGGGGCCAGGACTGCTGCAGCACTGGTACTGGGACTGGCTGCTCCCATTGATGCTGTTGCTGATGAGTGGAGGTACTCTGGTGCCATGATCGGTGGGAGTGGGACCGGTGCCGGGACCTGGACCTGGATCCCTTGGACGACCACGTTAACTCCACCTCTGAGTCTTCAATATCTGAGATATAGGTGAGAGGATTATTCTAGGAGAGGGTGGGTGAGATTCTGTGGCCTGCATTGTACAGGGGGTCAGACTAGATGATCATAATGGTCCCTTCTGACCTTAAAGTCTATGAGTCGGTTGATTACTCCAAAGCTGACCATGGCAGGGCGAAGGTAGATGCAGTCGGTGAGCTGGCTAATGGGGCATGCTGAGCCATTGACTCAGTTTACTCCGGTGCCGGCAGGGAGGAGGACGCGGCACGGCCAGGCCCGGGCAGCCCTGAACGGTGGCCGGTGCCGTGCTCGATGCCGGTCAAAACCCTTATTCTCATGTTGGGTCCAGTGCCAAGTTACAGGCCAGGGTTGAGGTCGCTGTCAGTGCCGGCCCTGTAGGCAGTGCCGCACTTGGGCCTGGAGCGGTGTGGGTGACCATAGCGGAGTGGTGCGTCTTAGGATCCGATGCTGGGGCGCCCGGTGGCCTAGGCTCTGGGGTCCCGGTCCTTTTCTGAGGTTGGTGCCGGGGTAGGAGAGGAGGACAGTTCAATCAGATGCCTGGCTGCCTCAAAAGCCTCCGGAGTCGAGGGCTCTAGGAAGTTCCCCATCGGGCTGGCATCCTGGTGCAGACTTGGATGCTTGCCTGACCAAAAAGGTCTGGGCTCAGTGCCTGATGGTGCCACGTTCCCCACTTGAGGGCACACGGAGGGCACGCACCGTGGGGGCGACCTATCCCTTCTAGACGTCCTCTTCTTCTGAGGCACCGGGGATTGGGAACGGTGCTGAGGTCAGCGTGGTGCCGGGGAGGCGCACAAGTGGCCTAACGCCTCCTACACTGAGGCCAGCGCACTCTGCGTTGCCGGTGCTGGGTCTGACGCCGGTGCTGGACGTAAAGCCGCCTTCATTAGAATGATTTTCAGTCGCGACTCTCTCTCCCGCTTCATCTGCAGTTTAAATGCCTTACAAATTTTTACAGGCCTCGGACATGTGAGCCTAGAACAAACTAGAACAAAGAACTTTAGAAACGAGTGACAGCTAAAGGGCACTTGCTAGCGAGAGCAAGAGCACGTTCCAACGACTGTCATGGGCAGTAAGAAGGAACTGAGGGGGTGGACGGCCAGCAGGGGTATATAGTGGCCGGTATACCACTCCAGGGGGCTCCCCTGCTGGCCCAAAGGGTACTGCTAAGGGAGAAATTTCCGACGACGAGTGCATGCTGTGCACGCACACCTCCATGGAATGGACATGAGCAATCACTCAAAGAAGAATAAACATTTCTGTAACTTTTTTCTATTTCCCCAATTTTTAATGATAACATGAAAGGAAAGCCAACGCAGTGAACAAAAATTAACTTAAATATTCTATCTGCCGCATGGAAAAATTACTTTGAATAGAATTAATGAACACATCGTTGAAATAACACAACATGAATTACAGTGAATCAGTAAGGACTGAAATGTTTCCTACTAGCATTTTTGGACAGAGTTGTGCAACTTTACCCCCAATTTAAGACATTTCTTTGTTTGAACACAACATGAGAACTTCTGAACACCACATCAAATCAATTCCAAAACTCTGGGGACTGTTTTAGGCATCACTGGAGTGAACACTATTGATTTTGCTGAAAAATGAAAAAACTTGAAGGGAGAAATGAGACCCCCAAGTTGTTCCCACAGCTGGTCAACAGAACAAGCTACCTTAAATTACTCTGTAATTATCTACAGATCAAAAAATGAGTTGATGGCAGCCATTAACACCTTCCATAATAACAATACCTCCATATCAAGTCTACCCACCCGCCCAATACAGTTCAAAATGCTGACACCCTGGAAAAAAGGAAAAAATAGGAGATGATGACTGGAAAAGGTAAAGTATGAGGGGAAGTGAGAAACAGAAGCTCACAGAATCCCTGTCAGAGGAAAGAATGGGTATAGAGCAGCGGTTCTCAAACTTTTTGGGCTCCAGAGCCCTTTACATGCGTAAAAATTTATGCGGCACCCTAGCGGTCCACTGATTGTATGTGCAGAGCCCCAGCGGTCCACTGATTGTATGTGTTGTACCTATCGATGTTTCCAGTTTGTCAACCTCGCGGAGCCCCTGGAGATGTCTTGCGGGGCCCTGGGGCTCCACAGAGCACAGTTTGCGAAACACTGGTATAGAGCCATTGGTACGGGGGAGGGAATGAATAGGGATAGTTAGAGAGCGAGCTGCACTTTTGATCCCTTTTAATACTTCATGCATGTATTCCTTAGGTGACAGACTCTAGCCTCCTACACCTCACACCGGGTAGAACCCCAGAGTCCTACCACTCCGAATGGATCTCTGGCCTGCAGCCCTACTCTTTACCAATCACGTTAATCTGAAAGATCAAACGGACACTTGCACACTTCTATCACAGTCTTCTGGAGGAAACAAGTGCAATGACAAAGAAACAGCTTTTTCAGAACAAGGTAGTATTTATTTGCTAAAGGGTGCATCACATGCATAGCAAATGGGTTATATTAAACAACAGAGGCCTACGGGAATCTTAATATCTCTATAAATAGCTCTGGTAGATCCATCTTATTCCAGACTACCCTTATGAGTCAGAGTTAGTTTTAATGCCCACAGACCCTCTATAACATCTCTCAGTCAGCCAGGTGTCAGCCTCTGCTGATATCCTTTCTTCCCCCTCCTTTCCCTTTCCATAGAAAGAAGTCTTTAACTGGACAGTGCCTTCTGATCTCTCATCTGAGCTTGAGAAAACAGATGTATAATCTCACTGGCACTGCTCAGACAACCTCTTTACAGCAAGTATTCTGCCTATTGTGTTTGCTGGGATGCTCATTATCTAGGTCACAATTTTATCTTTCCTAGTTGGTTTCTCCAATACCTCCTTTTGATTGCACCCCATAGTAAGTAACCCATCATAAACTAACACAGAAGGGAATGCACAGTGTTCATAAAAATAATACAGCTCTCTCTTTAGTTACAGGATACAGGGGGAAATGATGCACACAAATCCCCAGCATGAGATGAGAGTGAGAGAGCTGCAGATAAGTTCCCTGAAACAGAGGCAGCAGGGAGAATGGCACACAAGGAGCTTGGGAAATGGAGGTATAAAAAGTCACAAATCTGTGAAATGAGCTCAGTCTGTAAAAGCAACAAACTGTGTAATATACTGGTTCTTATTTTCCAGCTAATACATCCGGTTTCATGCACCTTTTCCGCCTTTTAATATAATTTTCCTTCTGCTGCATATTTAAAAAAACAAACTGTTGTGTAACTATAAGGCATTGTTATGAAATAAATTGATCTGACAATACCACAGCCATTTTGTGCACTCAGACACCATTAACTGGAAGCAAGAACACCACATCTTTAGAAATAACTTGAGCTTTGTATAAGCACAGGAAATATCTGCAGCTGCAGTTTTGCTGATAACAATGGAAAAGGAAAATTGGAAGAATCATGAGAATGGATGACAGTATGGATGGTTGACCTTGGATTTGGGTGCTCCTTATTATGAGGTTTTGCTGATGTTATGACTAGGAGTTGCTTACTAATGTTAGGAAAACATTGAGATGCTGGATGATCGACACGCTAAAGGAGCACTCAAAGATAAGGTCATTGCAGAGAAACTAAATGAATTCTTTGCATCAGTCTTCATGGCTGAGGATGTTAGGGAGATACCCAAACCTGAGCCATTCTTTTTACGTGACAATTCTGAGGAATTGTCCCAGATTGAGGTATCATTTGGAATTAATTGATAAACTTAACAGTAACAAGTCACCGGGACCAGATGGCATTCACCCAAGAGTTCTGAAAGAACTCAAATGGGAAACTGCAGAACTATTAACTGGTTAGTAACCTATCCTGTAAATCAGCTTCGGTACCTAATGACTGGAAGATAGCTAACCTGACATCAATATTTAAAAAGGGCTCTAGAGGTGATCCTGGCAATTACAGACCGGTAAGTATAACATGAGTACCAGGCAAATTAGTTGAAACTATAGTAACGAATAAAATTGTCAGACACAGAGATGAACACAATTTGTTGAGGGAAAGTCAACATGGTTTCTGTAAAGGGAAATCATGCCTTACTAATCTACAAGAATTCTTCACAGGGGTCAAACAAACACGTGGACAAATGGGAATCCAGTGGATATAGTGTACTTAGATTTTTAGAATGCTTTGACAAGGTGTCTTACCAAAGACTCTTAAGTAAAGTAAGCGGTCATGGGATAAGACGGTTCTCGCATGGATTGATAATTGGTTAAAAGATAGGAAACAATGGGTAGGAATAAATGGTCACTTTTCGGGGCGGGCTATACTGGGACCAATCCTATTCAACATATTCATAAATGATCTGGAGAAAGGGCAAGCAGCTAGGTGGCAAAATTTGCAGATGATACTAAACTGCTCAAGAGAGTTAAGTCCAAAGCAGACTATGAAGAGCTTCAAAAAGATCTCACAAATCTAGGGGACTGGGAGAAAAAATGGCAGATGAATTTTAATGTTGATAAATGCAATGTAATGCGTATTAGAAAACATAATCCCAACTATACATATAAAATGATGGGGACTAAATTAGTTATTACCACTCTAGAGAGAGATCTTGGAGTCACTGTGGATAGTTCTCTGAAAACATCCATTCAATGTGAAGCAGCAGCAGCAGCAGTCAAAAAAAGCAAACAGAATGTAAGGAAAATTTTTAAAAGGGATATAAATCCATGGTGCATCCACATCTTGAATACTGCGTGCAGATGTGATCGCCTCATCTCAAAAAAGTTCAGAAAAGGGTAACAAAAATGATAAGGGGTTTAGAACGGCTGCCATGTGAGGAGAAATTAATAAAACTGGAGACTAAGGGGATATGATAGAAGTCTATAAAATCATGACGGGTGTGAAGAAAGTAAACAACTTTTCCTTATTTGCATGCTCCCATAACACAAGAACTAAGGGTCACCAAATGAAATTAATAGGTAGCAGATTTAAAACAAACAAAAGTAAGTAGCTCTTTGCACAACACACAGTCAACCCACGGAACTCCTTGCTAGAGGATGTTGTGAAGACCAGGACTTTAACAGGGTTCAGAAAAGAACTGGATAAATTCATGGAGGATAAGTCCATCAATGGCTATTAGCCACAATGAGTAGGAATGGTGTCCCTAGCTTCAGTTTGTCAGAAGCTGGGAATGGGTGGCAAGGGAGGGGTTATATGTTCTGTTCATTCTTTCTAAGGCACCTGGCCACTGTCAGAAGACAGCATACTGGGCTGGATGGATGTCTGGTCTGACACAGCATGGCTGCTCTTTGTTCTCATACTGTTAGTTTACAAGGAATTACTGAGTCTTTAGCTTTGTTTTGAGCAACCTGTAAGATAAGACAGTGTGTGTAATTTGGAGAAGTTTGAAGAGGTTTTCTGTGAGCTAGGAGGCTGATGTTCAACTCCCTAGTGACAAGGAGGCAGGCTAGCCATGAGAAACCTACCACTCAACATCGTCTCAGACTTTGGGTAACTATATCTGGGTTGTTCTGAACTACTGCTATTTTAGATGTGTGCTTTAGACTCCAAAAAGATTTGTGTGTGAAAGCACTCTTGTTTGAACTAAAAGTCTCAGAAGAGTAGCCATGTTAATCTGTAACTTGAAAAACAATGAGTAGCCCGGTGGCACTTCAGACACTAACAAAAGTAAGGATGTTAGATAGTGTGTAATTGAATAGTCATGTAACTGCATGAAATTTTAGTGGTTACCCGACTATTCGATAGTCCCTGGAGGCAGGGCCGGCAGCCAGTGCACTCCCAGCTCAACTCCCGGGGAGCCCCCTGCCACTCCTGCCTCTCTATCAGATACAGAGGCAGCAGCACAGGGTAACAGCAGCCCCTGTCTCCCCACAGACAGGGGTTGCTGCCATGGAGCAGTTTTTGTCCATGGTGAGCCCAGACCCACCACAGATAGAGGCTAGTTCAAAGCTGCCTCACCTGCCCCTCCCTGGTGCTGCTGCCTTTGAATGAGGCAGCAGCGCAGGGGGAAGGAACTGGCTCCTGCCTCCTCCCGCCCCCATCTCTGTTGGAAGACAGCAATGGGGGGCACTCAGGTCCGCAAAGCCAGCTCCCTATGCGTATTGGCTCCATTCTGCCCCCTCACCCTTCTCACTTCTGCCTCTCTATCAGAGGCAGCAGCATGGAGGTGGAGGGGGCCCCACTGGCTCTGATACAGAAGCAGCAAGGGGGGAGGAATGCGTGTATTTGACAGGATTAACCAATAAGCGTTAGTTAATCATGTAGTCGCCTACACGTTGTCATCCCTACTACTCATTGTTTGTACCAATCACTTACTAGCTAGAGGAGTTGTGTCCCCATCAATTTATTTTCTGAAACCACCTGGACATAGAAACATATTTATTATCATAGTTTTAGACTGAGAAAACTCTGGTTAATTACTTTTACTGGAATTATCTTAAAACAAGCCATAACACAGGACAGGAAATGATAGCATGACTTTGTTTTAGGTGAAAAAGCTTTGCTGAGCGAGGTGTATTTGAAAATCTCTTAACATTTACTCCAACATCAATCTACAAAGCTGGTAAAAACCCTTGGAAAAGTGCACTTGGTGAACACTCCCAACTTGCAGGAGACCCACCAAGGGGATACAATGGAAAAAAAACAGGGCGGAGGGGGCCCTTAACATGCCACAAGGAAAACATGTCTGCTGCTGCTTCCATTCAGTAGGGTGGAAGGGACCGGACAATTTGCAAGGCTACTTTTTCTCTCTTTGAAACAGACAACTGCAAGTAAGTAGGAGGGCACCTGAAAGGATAGAGGAGACATTTACTAGTAGAAGAAGGGAGCCTTTTTATTTTAGAGATTTAGCTAACCTGTGATATTTTGAGGCTTGGAGAATTAAGATATTCTTATTTATACCACCTAAAATTTCTCTGAATTTACATAGGAAACATCCTCTTCTTGCCTGAAGCATAGCCTTTAGTCTCATCTTCTTTTCAAAACTATCCCAAGATTTTCTTAAAAATGCTGATAATCTGTGCATTAATAATACATGAACACCTATACAGTCCATATGAATCCCTCTATTACACATGCACTTGATATGTAAGCTGAAAGCTCTTTATAGCAGCATCCAATGGGGCTGTGTGGATGCTTCATCATGGATCCAAATGTTTGGACTCGGGACATCCAAGGCACAGCACCAGTTTCTTTCAGTTGTTGAGGCAGTGAAGGGGAAAGTAAGGCTTCTTCTGGTCTCTTTTCAGTGCCATAGATTTTATTAGTTAGTGGTTTTGCCTTTTTTAAAACACAAAGGGCATAAACCCTCATGCTTCACAATGTAAGGGACGGCTAGACTGTGAGGATCTATCGGAAAAAGATACGCAAAATGCTCTCTGCATTTTGCGTATCTTTTTCCGATACTTTTGTCAGAAGAGGCTTTCCCAAAATTTGGCTCATCTAGACTGGGACAAATTTTGGAAAAAAACTTATTTCGAAAGCCCCCTTCTTCCTTGTGGAATGAGGAATACAGGGGCTTCCAAAAGAGTGCATTTGCTCTTCCGCAAAAAAAAGCAGAAGAGTAAACGTATTCCCTGGATGCAGCGGAGTTTTTGGGGATACCTCTGGTATCCTGAAAACCCCCTGCAGTCTAGCCGTACCCTAAGCCAAGCTCTATCTAATGGAAAGACATCTCTCCTACAAGCTGTCTAATTCTGTAACTGCCTATTAGATTTTGTTCATCTGTTTTTTAAAACCTTCCTCTAAAGAGCTGGGTATTGGACACTATCAGAGACAGTATCTGGATTACATCAAATCAGTGGAAGGTGGCAGCAAATTGGTCAAACCAGGCTACACATTATCTGTCCCTTACTTCTGGCAAAACACACAGTGACGAACATGTCTTATCAAATGACATCAAGTCTTCAAACCCAAATTTCTGACTAGATGGCCTCATTGCCTCTGTGGAGCATGCATATAAATTATTTTATGAGCTACCACTGTTCTGCCAACAACACAGTCCACCCTGGACAGCATAAGTTAAGTTGGTATATGTTGGCATAAATTATATTGCTCAGGGGGTCATTAATTCACACCTGAGTGACATAACTTATGTCAGCGTAAACTGTAGTGTAGCCATAAGCTAAAAAGCATAACATTACCACCATCAATTAATCTAATTGATCAATTAAGCATAACATTACCACCATCAATTAATCTAATCTAATAAATATAGTTAATGCTAATAAAACTAAACTTTGACCCAAATTCATCTGAGTTTGAGTTTTTAAAAGTAGCTCCATACATCATAGAAAACTTTTTTAAAAGCTGATTATTTAAGTTTTGTTTGTTTCTCTTTCTGTACCCTTAATTACACTAATATCTGCATGAAAATGAGATTTTTTTTTATAGCTCACTTTCTCCTAATGTTATTCCCCATCTGATGTTACACATTTCCATCCAATAAAGGATTAAGATTTCTGGAGGGAACAAACAGTAAAATCCTAGGGAAACAAAGGGTTTTTTTTTTTTTTTAATATTCTTAACAAGAATGACAGAAGAGAGAAACAGAGAGAAAGATTTTTAATGACGCATTACCCTCCTCCCTCACCCTAAGATACCATTCTTATGTAGTTGCTCCCTAATGTAATTATTTCCAGAGAGATAATTAAGTTTACATGATATACAGGGATGTAATTCAGACTACTATTCCTACCCTTCACAATGGGAATATAACTATTTTTCTTAGAGTTTCATAATGTCTTCTCCAAAGTTATTTTCTACTATGTGATAAATTCTCTTCCAAAGGTCCCTGCCTGATGTGGAACCTGTACAAATCAATTGCATAGTCTGAGCAAAATCTTGGGAACACACACAGGAGACAAGCAAACCAGAAAGACCAGTTCTCTGGGAACCTCCTGCATGAAGATAATCAACACCTTTATGGGTGTACCACCAGATCCACTGGACATTCTCTCTGCCTATGGGGAGCTTAGGTACCATGGGAGCTATTCTAGCTCTAAGATTATTTTCAGGGCTATGGAACAGCTCTGTTGCTAAGCTACAGCCAAAAGCAGTGGAGAATACCTTTCCATTAACCACATAGGAACTCCTCAGTTCCCAGCTCAGCTGCTTGTGTTATTTCCAAGTTGCAAACTGGGCAATGGGGGAAAAGAGCACAGCAAATATCTTCTTGTCCAACATAAATTTAGTCAACTTGCATTTAACCACAATCAATTAGCCAATATTCCAATAGCCTAGATGAAACATTTATTAGATATCTCCCTGATGTGTGCTTTGATGGTAAAGTGGTATGCTGTTGACATCTTCTGAAAAATGCCAAGCTGTTCTGAACCTAATCAACAATTTACAAATCAGTATAAAAATGCAGCCAAAAATATCTTGCTCTCACAATTAGAATTTGATTGTTCTAGATACAGATGTAATTATATGTATATGTTTGGAAGTATTTGGTATTTAGGAAGTATCTAGAGTTTATTTTCTTGTGTGAAACAGATTGTTACACACACTTCAGAACCATTCCCTGACGGAATTTAGAATCAGCCTCCTTTGTACTTTGAGTCTTGTTACTCTTTTGGCAACAAAAGCTCTTGGCAAACTGCTGAAGAAATCATTTCTCTCACTACAGTGCTACATGTTTTATTAGAATTCCCATTGATCTCACCTAATTTCCAAAGTTTGGGAAGATAACACAAGACTATTTTTACGTTACAGTATTTGCATGTAGGTATTGAAGATTCATAGGTTTTAAGGCCACAGGAGAGCACTGTGATAATTTACTCTGATCTCCTGTAGAACATAAGTGATAGGACATCCATGAGTTATTTTCTGCTTCAAATCCAGTAGCTCTGATTGTGTAAGAGCAGATCTAAGCTCTACCTTGATTCCAGGTAGGAAGATTACTTTCAGACATGTTTACAGTTCCCTTGATCTCAAGTCTCGAGAAAAATGATATAGCTGCTTATAATGAAAGGTAATTTTGTTCAACTTAACCTTACAGTCTTTCTAAGGCTCAACTAAAATGTAATGATGTCAAAGCAATTTCTGGGGAAGAAGTCAGGGCTGAATTATTCACACCTGTGTTGTGTGAATAAATTGAAAACCTTATAAATAAAAATCTGAAATGGAAAATCTCTGTATCTATTTTGAAGGAAAGAATCTTTCAAACTTCAGATGTAATCAGTTGACAACTAGTGGAAAAATATCTGCATGATTTCACTGGTACCATGCATGGCAAGATAAACTAGAGGTCATCCCATCAGTGCTGTTTTGCATTCTTCAGTCTAGGAGCATAAAGCAAATACCTTATTCCTTTTTTTTTCACTTTAGTAAGTCAAGGAACAAAAATGTAGGAGAAAAAACACAGCATTCTTCTTCCAGACCAGTCTAGCACATAGCTTGGGTCCTGTAACTAAGTAGACTAGAGACATTTTGTTATGTAGATTAGAATCTCTGAATCATGCTACTGAACCATTATAAGCAAGTCTTTCCTTCCCCCATTAATCAGTGCAGTCAGACATTCCAACAGTGTATTCTCTTCTGAAATGGGGGTGCCATTGTATCTACTTGCCCTCTGGCTACATCACGTGGAAGCCAAAACCGCAAATGATCGTCTTCCTTTGGGGCAGGTATAATTTTCATAACACTGATAACAGATCATAATCTCTACTACATCAAAGGCAAGGGAGTACTTTGGTTCTGAGGAGCCAGTGCAAGGTGGATAGTTCTCTAATCATTGTGGATAGTTCTCTGAAAACATCCACTCAGTGTGCAGCAGTAGTCAAAAAAGCAAATGGAATGTTAGGAATCATTTAAAAAGGGATAGAGAATAAGACAGAGAATATCTTGTTGCCTCTACATAAAACCATGGTACGCCCACATCTTGAATACTGAGTACAGATGTGGTCGCCTCATCTCAAAAAAGAGATATTGGCATTGGAAAAAGTTCAGAAAAGGGCAACAAAAATGATTAGGTGTTTGGAACAGGTCCCATATGAAGAGAGATTAAAAAGACTTGGAATTTTCATCTTAGAAAAGAGGAGACTAAAGGGGGGGTATGATAGAGGTCTATAAAATCATGACTGGTGTGGAAAAAGTGAAAAAGGAAAAGTTATTTACTTATTCCCACAATATAAGAACTAGGGTCACCAAATGAAATTAATAGGCAGCAGTTTTAAACAAACAAAAGGAAGTTTTTCTTCACTCAGCGCACAGTCAACCTTTGGAACTTCTTGCCAGAGGATGTGGTGAAGATTGGGGATTTGAACAGGGTTAAAAAAGAGTTAGTTCCATCCATGGCTATTAGCAAGGATGGGTAGAAATGGTATCCCTAGCCTCTGTTTCTCTGGAGGTGGGTGACAGGGGAGGGATCACATGAGGATTACCTGTTGTGTTTCCTCTCTCTGGGGCATCTGGAATTGACCACTGTAAGCAGACAGGATACTGGGCTGGGTGGACTAGTATGGCTATTCTTATGTTTTGCTGTCATCTGGCACAAGTTAGATACCCAGGTTTATTTCAATTCAGCAAAATAACTGGAAAATGTGTCAGTGGGCACGTCTATACAAGCAGGAAGACTGACACTGTGGCAGTTGATCTTCCAGTGTTCAAGTTAGTAAGTATAATACGGACCTGCTAAATTGAATGCTGAGGGCACCCTCATCAGTGCCAGTACTCCTTGCTGTTATGAGGAGTAAGGGAAGCTGACAGGAGTGTTTTTGCAATCGACCTTCCACTGTGAGGATGGTGCCAAAGCTCGATGCTATTCATTATTTACGTAGCTGGAATTGCATACCTTAAGGCGACCATTGGCTGTAGTGTAGACCTGCCCAGCGAGCTCTTGTTACTTTGTGGATAGCAGCATCCACTGAAGTGGGAGGAAAAAAAGCTGACAATACCATCAGATGAAAAACTCAAACATAGTCTCTGGCAACTGACAGACAACTAATTTCCCATTTCAAGATGCTAGGTGTGAAATCTCACAGCCACAACATAAGAACATATGAAAGGCCATACTGGGTCAGACCAAAGATCCATCTAGCCCATTATTCTGTCTTCTGACAATGACCAATGCCAGGTGCCCCAGAGGCAGTGAACAGAACAGGTAATCCTCAAGCAATCCATCTCTTGCTGTCTATTCCCAGCTTCTGACAAACAGAGGCTAGTGACACCATTCCTGCCCATCTTGATTAACAGACATTCATGGACCTATCCTCTTTGAATATATCTAGCTCTTTTTTTAATCTTGTTATACTCTGGGCCTTCACAACAGGACTGACAACACAACACAGGTGACTTCTGAGAAGAGCTGTGGAATCTGAACGGCTTCCAATAATTTTTGCACCTTTTTCAAAATCCCACACAACCTTCTTCGATGTCTGTCATTTCTGACAGAAGCCTGGAGCCTGAAGAGCTCTACACTATGGTCATGAATGTTGAGAGCACAGGATACATGATCCTGGAATATCTGCAGAGTTACAAAAAGAACTGAATGAGTGGAGAAAAAGACAATTCCCATAAGGACAGACTGCCATTGGACACAGCAAGAACCAATGTAAGGTGGCTGGTGGTGGTCATGGAGCAGTTGCAGACATGGAGCTCTGCTTCTTGGCCCAAGAACTAAGCACTGACTGGTGGTATAGCATCATGATCCAGGTTAGGGTTGATGAGCAGTGGCTGCAGAACTTTGGGAAGCACAAGTCCGCATTCCTGGATTCATGTGCTAAGTTCACCCCAGTCTTCCAATGCAGGGACATCAAAATGAGAGTGGCACTGACAGTGGGGAAGCATGAGGTGATTGTACTGTGGAAAACTGTAATGTCAGATTACTACCGGAAATCAGGAATCAGTTTGGAGTTACAAAATCCACGGTTGGGGCTGCTGTCTTGCAGGCCTGAGACTGTGGGCAATATGCAGGACAGAGCTGATGGATTGGCAGCAGTGGTGTTCTTGAACCACAATGCAGTGATAGATGGATGGCATGCCTGTCCCTATTTTAGCATCAGACCACCTTGCCATCAAGTAGACCAATAAAAGGGGTTACCGCTCTATGATTATGGTGGATCACTAGGGATGCTTCAACAACATCAGTCTGGGCTTCTCAGGGAAAGTTCACAATACTCGCATCTTTAAGTTTTAGCTGTGTTAGTCTGAAACTGAAAAAACAACGAATAGTCTTCATAGTCTACGAAAAAGGTAGATGGTATCATGAGCTTTCATGGCACAACCCACTTCTTCAGGTGAGTGGAGTTAAGTGGTCCAGGTTGCAAAATAAATAGCAGAGAAAGAGAGGGGATGGGGAGGGAAAGAGAAGGAAAAAATGGGGAAAATAGCCAATTAGAGTATCCATACTAAATGAAGCTGATAGAGTGGATTCTAAGTACTCTTAAGTTCCCTGTGGTTGGCTTTTATGTCTGTAGGATGTGGGTAATCCAGTTAAGGTTTTTGTTTAAACCTCTACTGCAGGTATCAAACTTGTCAATGAAATTAAGTTCTGCAGCTTCCCTTTCAAGCTATTTTTTTAAGAACACAGGACTGAAAGCTTCAAGCAGGGACTTTCCTGACCCGCACATTACCATTGGCAATGCTGAAATGACAATAGTGATCATGGGGGAATCCAGCCTACTCCTTGCTCTCCTGGCTCACGAAACCACACCTTGGTCAGAGTGACAGCATAAAGGAACTCTTCAATTACTGACTTAGCAGGTGCTAAATGACCATGGGTGCTGTTTACCCTGGAGCTAAGGCAGAGGTGGAGCAACCATCTGCTGAATCTGAACAGCAAGCTGCACTGGCTACTAGAAGAGCTCAATGCAGCTCTATAAGGCTCAGGGAGACTTTGAAAAAGCATTTTAACAGTGATCCAAAGTAATATCTATTGTAGTATGCTCTGCCTGGCCCAGTTCCTTTGTAGCCTGGCATGAACTGTGTGGTGATTGCTGTACATATAGCAATGTAACACTGCAAAATAAACCTATTACTTTTGTTTGTGACTGAACCTATGAGTTGTGACACTGTGCAGTAGCAGGCAATCTGTTGCTTTCAGAACTGCTGAGTATATATTATGAACTAAAAAAGATGAATTATGTTCCAAATAAAAGAATTATATTCTGTAAAAAAAATAATTGCAAAAAAATCTTGCTCAATTTTAAAACAAGTATATTAAAAACTTAACCAATTAAGCAACCTGAACTTATGAAGGAGGGGAAAAGTTCATGTCCATTTCAGCCACATAGGGTACGTCTACACAAGCAGTGTTATTTCGGAATAACTAGCGTTATTCCAAAATAACATAGTCCACGTCTACACAGCAAGCTGTTTTTTCGACAATGTCAAAATAATGCTGAGCTGAAGGACTTCTTACTCCAACTCCTGTAATCCTCATTTCATGAGGAGTAAGGGAAGTCAGAGGAAGAGTGCTCTTTCTCGGACTTCCTGCTGTGTTGACAGCACCAAAAGATGAAATAAACTATTTCGACTTAAGCTATGCAATTGACATACCTCAAGTTGCTTAGCTTATTTTGGCTTTAGCCCTGCTGGGTAGACGTGCCCATACTGTCCCCGCAGCCTGCTAGTGCAGCAAGCCCCGCTGCCACATGGAATGTTAGGCATGTAGAGAAAGATGCAGATATTGAGTTCTCTGTGGACTGCAGAGGGAGAGGAGCCCAGGATCATTAAACCTGCAGGTCTATCAGAGTCTACAGCATCTGTTTGCACTGCTTAAGAAACCCCATTATGTCCTGGTGCATCTCCCTCCTTTTCCTGCTGGGAATTCTGAGCCTCTCTCCTTTCCACTCTTTCCTTCTCCAGGCTGTCCACAATGTTCCTCCTCCAGGCCCTGTGTTCATAGTCCTATATGCAGCACTGGCTTGCAGGATCAAGTTAAATATGTCATCCTAAGTCCTCTTCTTTCTCTTTATCTGGTTCAGACATTCTGCAGGAGTGGAGAGGAAGACCCTGAAGCTTGCAAAGGCTGCAGCTTAAGATGAAACTCTCAGGAGGTACCATTGTGAGCATATTCGCTGGAACATGCTGAGCTCTTCCCCCCCACACACACATTTTCACTTTGCTTTGGATTGATTGTGCATGGTGCCCAACACACCACCAGCAATGGTAAGTATGGAAATATCTCGACTGCATGATTCTAGCAATGCAGGCCAATAGCACTGAATACTGGCACCGTTTTTCATAGGCAGTGATACTTTACCTGATATCTCACTCCTGTGTGTCACAAAGACAGAGAGAACACAGTTGCTGCTAGAGTCCCACAGGTGCCCAGAGCCTTATGCTGGTAGCTATGTGCTGCAATGGTGCCTACTGAAATTACAGCTGAGTGGCGTGGGAAAATATCCGACTATAGGGTAAGAAATAAGGCAGCCCTCCCTAGAACCCTGCTACAGATGATTGTAGACTACCTCCATGACCTTATCTTGCTTTAAGTTATGATAAGAAGAAGCTGAACACCAAATTTTGGGGTACTAGCTCTTACCATTTAGATGGTCCCACAGACAGAGAGAGACAGACACACATTTCTAAAATATATGGTAAGAAGTTCACATTGTTTCTCATTACATACATTTATGTTAAAATCCATTGCTACTTAAACTAATCATAAATAAGACTACAGGATAGAAAGTCAATTGGATACAAATCATGATTATTTAAAAAAAATGTTTTCAATTTAATTTTTTTATTTTAATATTTGTTTTACTTACACATTGTTAGTTCTTTATATTCTTCCCACTCGACAATCTAAAATAACTAAACTGGATGTTGTGTGTTTGTTTCCTTAAATGATTTCCTAATTGTCAGTAGAATTTCAGATTCTGCACAGATTTTATTTCTAAAAGGTTTCACACTTAAAGCTATCATATTTGCTGAAAAAGAATTCAGGGCTTTATCAATATCCTTGCTATAAGAACATTCCAATTTATAATTAATAAGCAAATGGAAAATAAAGAGCCAACCAGTACTGTTTTTTGATATATTGAACTTTCCCAAGTTAAGAAAGCTAAAATGTTTCCATCAAGTTTTGCAATTTGAAGTCAATGGCTCTTGGCCTCCTAAATCACCTAGATGCTTTTGAAAATCCTATCCATAGGTGCCAATATAAGTATTTAGGAGCCTAATTTAGGGATCCAGTTTTTGAAAATGTTTCCCTGTGCATAGAGAAATTTCCAATAACTCTATTAATGTACTTTTCAGTGCTAGCATTACAGTAATATTGTTTTTAAGTGACAAAGACTTATGCCATTAAGAAAAAAAATTAAATATAATTTTATATCTGCTGCTAGAAACATGTAGACACATATAGCCTCAGTAAAGATAATGATTATTGATGTGCGCAGTTACATACCTGCTCAGTTGGTTAAGGAGTTACAGCATTAATTTTCACTATTTTGCTTTTTGATTTATTATAGCGCTTTTGCAAAATTAAAATAAGATACCCTTTGTGGTGACATTTTAGAAAGTAAATTGAATTTACAATTTAGTTAACTATTCAAATTAATTTCACAAAGCCTAAACTGGATTCATAATTTTTTAATTTGAGTGACTTAAATCATCATTTAAATCAGATGATTAAATTGTTTAGATGTAAACGGTTCCACGACCTCACAAAGTCAGATTACACTGCTGTCCTGAGTCCCTAAAATCAAAATACTACACAACAACAGACACTACAATGTGAAAATTATGTTGAGAGGATTTATTGTTCTGCCTTGAGAAAAATGATAATTTTAAATCATATTTTACTTATGTATAATTATAACTATATTATAACAGCAGCTAAGATTCAATCCTAAATGTGCTGGGCCTCTTGGCTCACTGGCTGTGAACTTTTATTGCGACAAAGATTATTCAGAGTTTCTTGATTTAAGCTATGCTTTTTTAAAATACATTCCTGTAGGGTTTTTTTCTTTTAAAGGAAAAATGCATTCTCAATCTCGACTGAAATGGCAAAATTTGTCTACAAATATTACTTTTTTCTGGTTTTTTAAACATACAATTAAAGAAAAGCAAATATATCTATGCCAACCTATAAATCCCTCCCTTTTTGGCCTCTTTATGGAGTTTATGAAACTCAGAAAGCATCTTTCAGTGCAGAGGGTCTCACACAGCACTTTAGAAATATTAATTAAGCCTTCCAAACCGAGTGAGATAGTTAAATAAATGTTCCACCACGTTACTGATACGGAAAGAAGGTGACTCTCTCAAAGTCTTTGTACACTAACCCTTTTTCTAATATATTACACATTGTCATTAACATTGCTGCAGCTACACCAGTGGACATAATGGTGGGGACGGTATAGTAGAAAAGCCACTGGCTGCCAGCAGTGTTCAACGATCATCTCATGCAAATTGACTATAAGCAGGTTTTGACAACATGGTTAAATTTGCTGGCAGTCATGGGAAGCCTTGTTACCACAGATGGAGCTGCACTGGCATTAGTCACAGTAAGACATTTTTCTGAAACACGGCTAACATGATTGCAGCTAATACATCAAAAGCAGAGCTGAAAATAAAATCTGGAGTCCTCAATGCCAATAGAATGTTCTACAAACACCAAGCCCCAATCATGAACACTTTTGGGAAACTGGCTACAACTGAACAGATAACTGTAAAGTATGTTACACATTTTTGTTATCTATTTTTCAAATCATCAAAACAATTTAACATAACATTTGCAAGAGCACATTACAATTTTTCTTATTGTTACCAGAATTGGGCTATTAAATATTATTTACTAAAGTAAACAAGCTATTGCCATTTAAATCTGAATGTTTTAAAACTCTCTTACATTTAGCAAAACTGCATAAGTTTGAAATGCACAACTGTGATTTATGGTTTCATTCACAGTAAGAAGCTACTTTATAAATTCTTCAAAGAGAAAAAGCTAAAAATGAATGAGGTGATTCTGGGGCTCACTTCAACCTTAATACTCTACTTATATGAAAAAATTTCCACAAGCAGCTGGGCTTCACACAATGTCTGGTGCAGGGAATTTATCTAGGTAAAAAAAGTATGTCAGATGGGAGAGGCCATCATTGTACTAACTCAGTAAAACCTGGCTCACAAGACTTATTATAGCAACATTTTAAAGGCAAATTTTACTGAATAGTCTCAGGAAAGATACTTTATTACCTCAAAAATGAAAACCAAAGTAACCTGCAACCATCACAGATATATATGTAGATTGAACTAAGATTACTGTATTATCCCTTTCCTGAGAGATATACTGGATATCTGGTGTTCTAGGATTGCCAGAAAAATGTATAGTAACGAGTTTTTCATTCTTAACCAAGTGGCCTTAGCTATTCAGTTTCTATTAACTTTAATGGAAATTTCACAATTTAAAAACCCCATGCATCAGTTTACTATACTTCTGTATATGCCTTTGTAAGGTCATTTTTCAGCACCTTGGCAAATGCATTACATCTGATTTCAATTAAAAGAACTTATTACAATACAGAGTAGACATATGACCAGAACTTGGTCAACTTTTTGCAGTTCCTCATTTATGACATAGTTCTGATGATACTAATACCACAAACTGCAGGGGACCTGGAGTTAAACTATTAAAGCTCAGCAATCTTGTAAATATGATAGGACATTAGGGCTCCATTCTCCTGCCAATTTAGAGGAATATCTCCCAGTAAGTTAGAGTGTCTTTGGACCACAGTGTGAAATTCTAGACTCGCTGAAGCAAATGATTTGACCCATTGACGTCAGTGGGGCCAGGACTTTACCTACAGTAAATTTTTCATTTTCTAATTTAAACAGATTATTTGTTCAGATAATGTTTTTCGTTACATACCCTATCTAGTCATATGTTACTTGCTCTGAGAACCAGTCTTCCCTAGGACAAATATAGACTCACATCAGTAACTTGATCATTAAAGGAGTGAAAAAGTTATCCTGTAAGCACACTTTTTACCTCCTACTATTTAATAAAAAACAACAAAATCCACAACCCTGCTTTCCTCAGAAATTTGTCTTGCATAGTCTTTGTCCAGAGTAGATTATTTAGGAAAATCTGGAGTTAATTGGACAACTCTTTTGTTCAGTCAGAGATATTCGACACAGTAATGTTTTCAATTTTTAATTGTTTTTCTTTACTTTTTTGTCCACTGATAGCTCATTTTCCATGGGACTCCCCAAAAAGACACTCAAAAGCTTGGGGCACACAACCCATCCATTTATTCAAACAAACCCACCAAGGTGGGAACAAACATAAAAGGGAAATGAACATGGTCTTTGCAGCAAAGGGTGGAGGTAGCTATCATTGCCACTATACAAGCCCAGCATGGTACATTTCTGGCATGAAGAGGGATCAGACAGCCGCTGTGCTAGACTCCAGCAATATACTTATCTCCCCTAGAACTGCAGCTTCCCTGCCATAAGCGAAGTAGGAAATTAAATGGATGCCCTGCAAAAACTACATAGGCCCCCAAAGCTTTGCCATAATCACACCCTGGAGTATATGGTATTCGTGATACCATCTACATGTTTTGTTAGTCTTTAAAGTGCTACCAGACTATCTGTTGTTTTTAAGTTTTTCCTGTTACAGACTAACTCGGCTACCCCTCTGAAGCTTTTGTAAATAACAGGTCACTCATTCATTCTAAAAAATGCATCTTTTATGTTTCTTAATTAATGACTAAGAAAAAATAAGATAGTCACATGCTCTGGGTATGAAGTCTTACTAAAAACTCATTAAATCATTGTTTAAGGGAGATAGTATTAGGCTACGTCTAGACTGGCAATATTTAGCGCAATTACTCTAAACGCAAGAGTTTTTGCGTTAGAGTATTTGAGTAAGAGAGCGTCTATACTGGCATATGCCTTTACACAAAAGATTTGCTTTTGCGCAAAAGGATCCGTGCCAGTGTAGACGCTCTCTTGCGCAAGAAAGCTCCGATGGCCATTTTAGCCATTGGGCTTTCTTGCGCAAGAAATTGATGTTACCTGTCTACACTGGCCTCTTGCGCAAGAACACTTGCGCAAGAGGACTTATCCCTGAGCAGGAGCATCAGAGTATTTGCGCAAGAAGCACTGATTTCATACATTAGAACATCAGTATTCTTGCGCAAATACTCGCGGCCAGTGTAGACAGGCAGCAAGATTTTGCACAAAAGCGGCCGCTTTTGCGCTAAATCTTGCCAATGTAGATGTAGCCTTACAGTAAAACTCCAATAGCCCGGCATTCAGTTGTCCGGCACTCCTGATAGTCCGGCATCAACTGGAACCCGGAACTGCTCAGGTCATCTGCTCTCACGGCCGGGCCGCTGTGAGCTGCATGCGCTCACAGCCCACGCCGTTCCACTCATGGTCCCCAGCACACACAGCGTCCAGCCTGCACAGCACATGCTAGCAGCCGGCTGCTGAGCGCAGGCAGCTGCTTTGGGACCCAGACATAACAGCAGGGAGGGGAGGTGTTTGGCTCTGAGGAAGGAAAGGGGATGGGAGGGGGATTGGGTTGCGCACGGCGTCCCGGCCAGCTCATCGAAAAGCTGGCCTCTCAGCGCACGTGTCCCAGCACCTGGAAGGAGATGTGCGGCTGTACCGGCGGCTCCGGGACCCGAGCATAAGGTGGGGGCGGGAGGGGGATTAGGTTGGGAGTATGCCCTCTTATAGTACCTCCTGGTACTCCGGCATATCCGATAATCCCGGCACCACCTAGGTCTCAAATGTGCCGGATTATCGGAAGTGTACTATAATAAGATTGCTATGGAACGTATATGCTATGACAATAACTGATTTTGGTGAGTATAGACGTTGGCACCCCTCTTCTGTCTCAAGATGGCCCAGGCAGGGCTGGCCTTACCATGAGGCAAACTGAGGCGGCTGCCTCAGGTGTCAGACTGTGGGGGGGGGGAGAGGGCACCACTAGGACCCAGAGTGTAGAAAATTGTGTCTGCTGCTGTGCATACGTGGGCACCATTTGAACTCCCCACCTCAGGTGCCAAAATGTTGTGGGCCGGCCCTGGGCCCAGCTTTAATAAAGTGAATGCAACAGTTCTAAAAATGCAGTCTAAACGTCCATGGAACTATGACGACTTCATTTCTTCACTGCATTTTTTAAAGAATCTGTTTGCAGAGTCAGCAGCCATTTTGTGTGACAAAATTGAAGTATCCTGCTAAGGAGAGGGCATACTGTGCTCTCTGTGCAAGACTTTTATTCCTTCTTGATTTAGTAAACACTCAACCCCCCAAAATGTCAATCAGACTGAGGAAATAGGGTTGCTTTTTGTGTATGGAAAAAACGTGACTCGAGATTTTATTTATTTGTAATTCTCCATTACCACCACTCTATAAATATTGTTTACACACTGCATCACTTGATTACTGTCTCCTCTCTGATTCCTTTCAGTGATGTCTAAACTACTTTAAACAAATGTTAATTTAGTTAATTAGACACCAAGAGATGATAGATAAAACAAATAAAATATATCCCTGAATGTTTGTGTTTGGTACATTAGGCTTATTTAGGATGACTTTATGAAATAATTTAAGATGTAAGATGCATAATAAACTTTGAGACTACATTGGGGAAAGTGACTTGAGAGATTCATGTAATCTTTTTTTCCTTTGATCTTCAGCTTACTTACATCTTCCCTTTCTTTTATATGATCTCTAATTAGGAATTAGAATGGAGAAAATAAGAGGCCAATAAAATCTCTTTTAGTAAAATTAATTAAGGAAAGAAGAATTTTAAAAAACCCTCCATTGACTAGGCAGAAAAAATACTAAGTTCATTTCTCCAAGAGATATAATACATATTAAGCAAATATTTGGCTAATATAGTCTTAGAAGGAAAGTAGCTTATATCACACTACATGACCTATTAGCTCAAGGCTATGTCTATACTACAGAGTTTTTTTCGGAAAAATAGCTGTTTTTCCAAAAAAACTTCACTTACATCCACAATGCAACCACGTTCTTTTGAAAAAAAATAGAAAGAACTGAGGGGTTTTTCCTACAAGGAAGAAGCCTTTTTCTGAAAGAGCTCTTTTGGAAGAAGGCGTGTGTGGACTGGGAAGAGGGAGTTCTTTTGAAAGAAGAGGAAAAAGCACAGGAGACCTGGTGGCCACTCCGTCCACAATAATCACAGCTTAAATGCGAGATAGTGTCCACACTGAATGGACACTGTCTTTCAAAAAAGCAGATCACTTTTTCAATGTGCTTTGGCAGTGTGGACACACTCTTTTGGAAGAAGTTTTTTCGGAAGAACTCTTCCAGAAAAGCTTCTTCCAAAAGAAGTCTGCAGTCTAGATGTAGCCCAAGAGTATTGCAGCTTAAATATCAAAGTCGTTGTTACAGTAACTGTTTTTTGAATATTGCAAAGTCATTCATGTCCCTGTTTTGATGCTTATATGCAGTAGAACTTCTTGTGACCACTGAAAATAAAAACCTTGATGCTTCACCTAGCTTTAATACATATAAAAACAAGGTACAGGGAGGGAGGATGTTCTACATTTACTTTCTTTGAAGTAGAACTCAGAGTGCCATCAATGCACAGCAGATTATAAAATTAAAATGTAGAGTTTAAGATGATTTGTGTCTTAATAAAATATTTACAACAAAATGCACTGTGCGTACCTCCATCTTTACTGAACACTAATTAGCCCCTGATACATGGGATCACTTTATAGTTATTTGAGTCTGCTTGTTCCTCTATGCCATATTAATTTGTGATTATAGTGTCCTCTAACATCAGTCAAGATTATTGTGTTCTCTGGGTTTATTAAAAAAACAGCACTAAAGAGTTAGGAGATACAGAGCAGTATCTGAAGATTAAACTCATCACAAATTTCCAAAATAGGTAGAAGAAAATGTTACGAAAGAAGAATCAGTAATGATGTACTTGATCATCATTGCTACCAGACTATTTGTTGTTTTTTAAGTTTATCCTGTACAGACTAACTCGGCTGACCCCTGAAGCTTGATGACTGAAGTCTCTTATTGCAAGCTGCACGAGCTATGTCTTCACTAGGGAAAAGGGTATGTTTTATCTTGTGAGAGCTATCAGGCGTTAACTAACACATGATCAAAGCCTAACAAAGATAAGGCAAATGTAGCTGCAACTTGAGTAAGTAGATCAAGGTAAGCTATAGGTCCTCTACAGTCTTTATCTTGACATGCTAACACGTGTAAAAAAATACAAAGTGCTTCATCTTCACTAGGATTTTACCTTATGTTAGTAGCCATGCCATTTTAGGAACATCCTCAGAAAGAAACTTTTAATTTCAGCAAATTAAATGCAAATTTTTTAAATTAACATGTAAGAGAGTTAAGAGAAAGTGTCTATCAGGGTTAAAGAGGGAAAATGTAAAAGATTTGGAAAACCATTTGAAGAAAATAAATGCCATTAAGTGAAACCTGTTGCTGATAATGTAGGTGCACTAACAACACTCAACAGAATCTCTGATACACTGTTGCCTATCTCTGGGAAAATGTACTTGGGCTTCTCTCTGGCAGGGACATCCATTCAGAACATGGCCAATATTTTCACATAAGTGTTTTTGATGTTTTATATTTACTTGCAACGTGCCTGACAAATTAATGAACAATAATCTGTACCAGCTTTTTCTTTGTTATGGAACGAAAAGCATTTCAGGACTATAACACGTAAGTACTGTTACAACCATGATTTCAATTTCATGTCCTAATTTCAACACACCATCTGTCCACAGAGCCCAAAATAATCATATATCTATGGTCTCCATTCTTAAAGAGTGTATTTAAAACAATGTTATTTTCATCATTATCAACCACCATGGGCTCAACACCCATTGGTGTCCGATGCCTCCCTCACTATTTCCTTCCATCTTTCCCTGTCCAGTGCAGAGTGGCTTAGTTTCTGTAAATTAGCTCCGCACCAATCTGCTACATCATCTACCCATTCTCTGTGAAGTCTGCCTCTCCTATTCGGACCATCCATTATGCCGAATACCAAAGTGTGGCGGGGTGAAGCAACCCCGCCCCTGCCACGAGTCAGGGGAGGCGCGGGAGATTAAAAACGCCGGCACCCGCCCAGAGCAAAAAGCAGCGGGACCGGCTTTGAAAACCCCAAGTAGGGGAGGGGGACGAACCGTGCAGGGAGTCTGTACCCCGGGGGAAGCCACAGACATGGCGCAGGGGAATGACGTCACGCGTCTGGGCAACATGACGTCAGACTGGCACCGGGGAACCCATGAAGGGGAGGGGTCGGCGCTGAGGAAGGGGTGACGTCACCCTGCGTGGCCGGAGATGGGGATAAAATGGAAGAAGTGCGGGGATGAAGGGGAGAGGAGAAGGTGGAAGGAGAAGGAGAGAAGAAGGCTAGCACCGGAGGTGCCATTGGGGACTGAGCCCAGGGCCTCCTGGTAAGTACCCCAACGGTGGAGTTAGGAAGTGGCCTAGGGCGGGGTCGCGAAGCCCACGAGCAGGCGTGTTTAGGGGCAACACCCCTGTCTGCTATTGTAGGGAGTCTAACTCCCTACGTCAGGGCCCTGGGCCGGGGCCTGGGAGAGTAGGTGGGCCCGGGTCCCGCTCTCCGCCGTTGAAAGGCTGCTATAAAAGGCTCCAGCCAGGACGTTTATCCATCACATGCGGCAACATAACCGTATTCCAGTTGCCAAAATAGACTGTAATTGGGGGGCAAGGGGCGCACCATCTAATAAAAAGGTGGAATTTATATAAGACACGAGTGTGGACTCGTTACACCAAGGTCTTAACTTTTCGGTTGTCGTTCGTTCTGCAGATATGCCCAAATAGCTGTAACTTCCACTGTATAACCTTCTGCAGTAGGTTCTCTTTTTGGCTGTATCTTCCTATATAATTCCTTGTTGGTTACCTTCTGCATCCATCCTGTTCTCAGGATCTTTCTATAACAACTCCTCTGGAACGCCAATATCCTTGTCTTCAAATCTTTTGTTAACACCCATGTCTCACAACATGCTGCTATATACACACATTTTCAAGACGCTCAGCTTTGTTCCTAAGCTAATCGCTTTACTTTTCCAGATCTTATCCATCGCCTTCTAACTCGGTCTTGCTTTCACTATTCTAGTCGCTATTTCCTTCTTACTGTCTAGACCATACGTCATGTTACTCCCCAAATATGTGAACTTCTCTACGTTCTCTAGTTCAATCCCTTTTACACTGATCTTCCTTCCTATTTCCTTATTTCCAAATACCATTGTCTTTGTTTTATCAATATTCATAAATCAGTCCATACCACTTCCCTTCCCCATTTAGCATCTGCACCATTCTCACTAACTTCTCTTCATCTTCCTCGATGATAACTCTATCATCCACAAACCTCAAGTCCCTATATTTTAAACTGCATACAAATTTTCATTTCACACTTCCTGCCATGAAGTTTAATGTTTCATTTTTCAATAAACTGTACTGCTGTATAATAAGAGAAAGTTCAAACAGTTCTGTGTTTGTGTCATATTTACATAGACTTCAATCATTCACAAGTGTTATTGGTGGGTAATAAGTATAGTTGTTTTTAAAAAGTCATTTTGTAAAAAGTCATTTTGAAAGGTAACCGTGTAACTGCTATACTGCAGAGCCTGCAGTGAAGCTTCCCCAGGAGTGGGGCTGACAAGGGTTGCCGGCAGTACACCGAGGGAGGACGCTTCATTGTAGGCTTGGCAGCCAACTCCCCAGGAATGTGCCAGTAGCCCCTGCTCCCACAGGCGGGGAGCTGCTCCAGTGCCTACCAGTTAACCTTTAACATCCCCACTTTTAATATATTTTGAAGTTTCCTTCGTATTCTATGTATTTTATTCCTTTAACTGGATTTCAGACAAATTCTATTTTCAGATGATCAAAGAAACATCTTGAATATTAACATCTGGAGGCATGTACTGTAGTATTTAACAAAAATCAACACACTTAACGTAGTTAAATTAAAATGTGTAAAAAAACCACTTGTGTGTCTGAAGTAGATTGGTCAAATAACATTAACTGGATTTCAAATTAGATAGGTTCCACAAGTGTACTACATTTCAGCATTAGGTAGCATTCATTTACTTTGAATAAACACAATTTGAAAATATTGTCTGACCATCACATCTTGTACTTAAACCCCTTGGTAAATTAACAGAGCTTCCTCTACATTTCTTTAAGTTTTGTGTAAGTTACTGATTCTCATGTAAGGCTGGAGATCAAGATACCAGAATATAAGTACAACTCACCAATAAAGTAGTTATTTCCTAATGCAAGCATTTCCTCTGAAAGAACAAGGCCACCCAGTGCCTGGAGGAGAGTAACACTTCTACCATCTATAAGCGAGCATTGTTTAAATCCAGCTGTTGTAACCTTCCACAACAGGATAAGGGAAGCTGTGGCATCTTGCCTTATTCTAGTGACATGAAGAATAAAAATAATCACGTCAGCTTGAAGAAAATCAGTCTTATGAAAGAATACATCATTCTGGACCAAAATTAATTAACAAACAAGAACAACTCAGCTGTAGCAATTATACAACCAGAGTTATCAAAACACAAATATTTTTATTAACAAGCAATTTTCACTGCAATAAGGTTTAATGCATGCACATTTACAATACAAAATCCATCAACAGTAGGGTTTGAATAATGGTGTATTTGAAAGAAAACATTACGCATATTCTTGATTTCTAATAATTTTAAAGAACCATTTTCCTGTTCAAGGAACACTTTATATAACATGACATATTTGGTAGTTATTTATTTAATGTGTTCTGAGTGGATACTGCTTTTGTGCTAACTACCAAACACAATCACTCTCCCTAATATTAATGCATTTACAGTGGTACTTCCCTCCACTCCAAAGGTTCCTTGCTAGCATTCATAATGATGCCAATACTCCTGCTTCCATCCTCTTTTGTCATGGTGTTAGTACAAATTCAAGGAAGGCGGATTTGATCTGGACAGAAATTCTGGTTTTGTTTAATACACTGGATAAAACATTATCCAGTGTATTAAACAATAAGTGCATAATTTTTGTGAATCAACTGAATTATGCAAGGTTGCCAAGGTCACTCAGAGCAGTGGTGATCAACCTTTTTCTTTCTGAGCCCTCCCTCACAACATGCTATAAAAACTCCAAAGCCCACCTGTGCTACAGTAACAGGTTTTCTGCATATAAAGGCCAGGGCCAGAATTAAGGGGTAGCATACTGGGGAACTACCTGGGGCCCCATACCAAAGAGATTTCTGCAAAGCTACAATGCTCAAGCTTCGGCTTCAGCCCTGGGTAGCAGGACTTCAGTTTTTTCCATGGACCCAGGGGCTAAGTCTACACTGCAGAGTATTTATTTTTCCAGGCTGCGATGACAAAGCAGTATTCTTACTTTATTGATGTGTTCTGTGGAACTTCAAAGGAGATAAGTCGGCCTCCAGCAGAGTTATTAGAACTGGCATTTCCACAAGCCACATCTGGGGTTATCTGAAAACAGAAAAGAATTTTCATGAAAGATGTAGTCCTTTAAAAGAGAATATAAAAATGAGGGAAATTAATAAAACAAGAAAGGAATATAAAAACAGCACCATTAACCAATCCTGATTTATTAAAAAATCGTCAGGACTGACACTAAAGTTTCAGCATCAGTGCACGTTTGAGGTAATAGAAGGTTCTATCTCATTTGCAATTATTTAGAAACTTACCTTATGTGTAATGTTTTCAAAAAACATAGCAAAAGAAACCCTTCTCTATAGCATCTATATTTTAATCAGCACTTACTATGAGAGGTGTCTGCCTTTAAAAGTATCATACTGCTCTTTAGAAAAAAAGATAAATGGATCTCTCAATGTCAAATACTAAATAAATCTCTAGAATTGCCACAAGTCAGAGAAAATGTGAGATCTTGGGTCATTTAGAACCAACAGCAAGGACTAGAGTTATCTTTCAACTATACTTATTGCATAGCCTGTTATTCCTTTTTAAATTCACAGCAATACTTCGCCACAGGAGACCCATAATAATGAAGCCTGCTGTCACTCTTTCCAATGATAGGAGACTTTCTGCAAAGAGAAGGGAGCATCCACAGCCTACCTAGGGAAACAACTCTTGACTATAGCTGTGATCTGGGTGCTAAGGTTGCCAGCTTTCTTAACTGCACAGACTGGACACCATTTGCAGCAATGGTGTCCCGTCCGTCTGGTGGGAAAGCTCAGCAACCCTATCTGGTACTTGTTGTCAGTAATTGATTTGTCTGCCATCTTTGCAGCAGTTACACTACTTTACTTTTACACTATTGTTACTTTATTCGGCACTGGTGAGGTCACACCTGGAGTATTGTGTCCAGTTCTGTGCCCCCCACTACAGAAAGAATGTGGATGCACTGGAGAGGGTCCAGCAGAGGGGCAACCAAAATGATGAGGGGGCTGGAGCACATGACCTATGAGGAGAGGCTGAGGGATTTGGGCTTATTTAGTCTGCAGAAGAGTGAGGGGGGATTTGAGAGCAGACTTCAACTTCCTGAAGGGAGGTTCCAAAGAGGATGGAGAGAGGCTGTTCTCAGAAGTGACGGATGACAGAACAAGGAGCAATGGTCTCTAGAGTGGGGGAGATCTAGGTTGGATATTAGGAAAAACTATTTCACTAGGAGGGTGGTGAAGTACTGGAATGGGTTACCTAGGGAGGTGGTGGAATCTCCAACCCTAGAGGTTTTTAAGTCTCGGCTTGACAAAGCCCCGGCTGGGATGATTTAGTTGGGATTGGTCCTGCTTTGGGCAGGGGGCTGGACTCGATGACCTCCTGAGGTCTCTTCCAGTCCTATGATTCTATTTGCTAATCAAACCTTCTCTACCACATACCACTGGCAGTATAATCATGGACAACATTTGTATCTGACCATGCAATGCTGGTCTCTAAACTCACGTACATTTCCCAGTTGCTATATCCCTCCCAGGAGTCTGGTTTGTCTTGCATACCCCAAGTTTCACCTCACTTAAAAACTACTTGCTTACAAAAATGAGGCATAAAAATACAAGTGCCATAACACACTATTACTGAAAAATTGTTTTCATTTTACCATATAATTATAAATCATTTGGAATATAAATATTGTATTTACATTTCAGCATATAGAACAGAATAAATTAGTGGTTCTGTATGACATTTTAGTTTCTATTGGCTTTACTAGTGCTTTTTATGTAGCCTGTTGTAGAACTAGGCCTGTAGATGAGATAATATGTCCCTTGGAAGACTTCTGCATACCCCTGTTTGAAAACCACGAGTCTGGCCCAACCCACTGTTGCTACAGATAAATATAATATGTGGGATGGGGACTCTGAAGTGTCTCTTTATATCATCATCTAGTTTATTTTTTTGTGCATCCCTAACAGCTTGACTATGAAATAACACCATATGCAGCACAAGAAATGAGCCAATTTCTTTTCTACATTTGCCAAAAAGGATAGGCTCTGTAGTGCATCTTGTATGATAAAAAGCTTGTATAGAACACCTGTTATGCTAGGTTTACATGATGCTTATTGATAAACTGAGAATGTTGGTTGAAAACCCTTCCAAAGAATGAATCATCATTTCAAGAAGAGCCAGAATCCAAATTCTAAACTCATGTTTCATTCAAATCCACATTTAAACTTGACAATGAAGTATGTGTGAAAAACAGACACAGAAGAAAATCCTTGAATGTTACTTAAAGTACTAATTTTCAAGCAACACAAGTTCAATTTTTACTCATGTGGCCAATTAGTCACAATAAGCAAAATTGCATGCCTGGCTCAGTTGATTGCTTCACCGGGAAGTTAATGATTTTTTTTCTCTGGCTTCTACAGATATTGATATTGCAAATTTGGATATTTCAAATTTGAATAAATAATGTGTAATTTTCTTGTGCTACTTAAAGTAACATAGAAAAATGTTAATAAATGTATTAATAGTAATCCTGGAAACCATGATGATGGGATTAGGTTCAAAGCTCCATCAATCCAATATGGATAATATCCTTCCTTTCATATTTGCCAATATGCATGGCAACAGTTGTATTATACAGTCAATTTCCAAGAGAACTACCAATAAAGAATATCAATGATAAATCATATTACAGCAGAATTTTATACATCCATTGACTTAGAATGTATTGGGAAAAGTAACAATCCAAATAATAGAATCATAGGATTGATAGGAACCTTGAGAGGTCATCTAGTCCAGTTTCCAGTACTCATGACAGGACTAAATATTATCTAGATCCTGCCTGACAGATGTTTGTCTAACCTGCTCCTAAAAATCTCCAATGATGAAGATTGCACAACCTCCCAAGGCAATTTATTCCAGTGCTTCACCACAATGACATTAGGAAATTTTTTCTTCCACTCTATTCCATACTAATTAGGCCTCACCTGGAGCATATAGTTTAGTTCTGGGTACATTTCAGGAGAAATGTGAACAAATTGGAAAAAGTCCAGAGAAGAACAAAAAAAGGTCTAGAAAACATGACCTCTGAGGGAAGATTTACTTTAGATTATTTATCCAGAATATTTTGAATGATAGTCCTATGCTCCAAGACACCTGCCCCCCCTTCCAAATTGATATAATCTGCAAACTTTACAAGCGTTCTCTCTATGCCATTATCTAAATCACTGATGAAGATACTGAAGAAAACTGGACCCAGCACTGATCCCTTTGTGGAACCCTACTCATTATGCCCTTCTAGTGTGATTGTGAACCACTGATAACTACACTCTGGGAATGGTTTTCCAACCTTGTATGCACTCACCTTATAGTAGCACAATTTAGGTTGTATTTCCCTTGTTTCTTAATGAGAGGGTCATGCGATACAGTACAAAAAGCCTTACTAAAGTCTAGGTATAGCACATCTGTTGCTTCTCCCTTAACCACAAGGCTTATTATCATGTAAACAAAAGTTATAAGGTTGATTTGACAAGACTTGTTCTTGACAAATCCACGCTGACTGTTACCTATCACTTGATTGCTTACTTATTTGCTCTATTATATTTCTGGATACTGAAGTTAAGGTGGCTGGTCTATAATTCCCTGGATTGTCTTTATTTATCTTTTTGTAAATATTTGCCCTTTTCTAGTCTTCTGGCATCTCTCTCATCTTCTATAACTTATCAAAGATAATTGATAATGGCTTGGATACCTCTTCAATCAGCTCCTTGAATGTTCTAGAATATATTTTGTCAGGCCCTACTGACTTGAAGACATCTAACTTGTCTAAGTGATTTTTTAGCTTGTTCTTTCCATATTTCAGCATGTGATCCTACCTCATTTTCACTGGCATTCACTATGCTAGATGTCCAATTGCTACCAACTTTCTTGGTGAAAATCAAAATAAAGAAGTTGTTAAGCATCTTTACAATTTCCACATTTTCTGTTATAGTCTCCCCTCTTTGCTGAATAATGGTGCTACCCTGGTCTTTGGTCTTCCTCTTGCTTCTAATGTATTTGTAGAATGTTTTCTTGTTATCATTTATGTCTCTAGCTAGCTTGATATCTGCTTGTGCCTGGCCTTTCTAATTTTGTCCCTATATACTTGTGTTACTTGTTTATATTCATCCTTTATACTTTGACCTAGTTTCTACTTTTTGTAGGACTCCTTTTTTACTCTGGATCATTCAGGATCTCCTGGTTAAGGCAGGGTGGTCTGTTGCCAGATTTCCCATCTTTCCTGTAGTTTGCTCTTGTGCTTTCAACAATGTCACTTGGAAAAAATGCCAACTTTCTTGAACTGTTTTTTCTCTAGGACTTAATTACCCTCTAAACTACACAGCCAATGAACAGCCTATTAAACCTCACACATTGGCTCAGAGCTGTGGTGGAGAAAGGCGCCTCTCCCTGCCAGCCCCAGCATTGACGTACAGTGGTGGGTGAGAGGCACCCCTCTCCCTGGCCACAAGCCAGCAGGTCACCACTGGGGAAGAGGTGTCCCTCCCTACCAACCCTGGTGCTGCTATGAGGATAGAGAACTTTGGGGAGTCCTCTTTCCCCATCAAAGCCCATGGGCAGCCTTCACTCTAAACCCCTCATCCTTGGCTCCACCCCAGAGTCTACACCCCCAGCTAGAGCCCTCACACTCACCTCTTTGGTCCAGCCCTGAGCCCCCTCTCAGACCTTGAACCCCTTGTTACTAACCCCATCCTAGAGCCCTCACCTCCCACACCTGAACCCTCTGCCCAAGCCCCAAGTCCTCCTCCCCCATTCTGAATCCCTTGGCTCTGCTCCCACTACATAAATTTTTAATATGCACCAACATGGAGACGATGTGCAAATCAGAGGAACCAATGTGACTTGCTTCTGATGGGATCTTACCTACCAGCTACCTGAATTTGCTACAGTCTGCCTTCTTGAAATCCATTTTCTTTATTTCGCTATTCTCCCTCCTACCATCCCTCAAAACACTGCTCTACAGCCAAAATACTTCTGAAATAAATGTAGTCAAACTTTACTAATTCTGGGTCACTGAGAACAAAAATGATGCTTAAATTTGTTGATTGGCTCTAGTTTTCAAGATATGCTATTGGGTCAGTATATACGACCCTTGACTTGGGAATGGCGGAGAATAAGTGAGTTATAAAGGGAAAGGATCTCAATTTAAACCAGAAATGACTAAAATACATCTTTGACTGGATCTATGAATAAATCTGTGACTGGGTTTGGACAGTACTTGCTTTTAGGCAAAACAATGAATGATGCAATCTGAAGCTGGTATTGCGTCATACATGATATGAATTGCATCATGTTATTCCTAGAAGTCATGGATGATGCAATCATAGAAGCTTACATCACTCTGCTGAACAAATTGCCCTATATCAGCTCTAGAAATCATACAGTGTCGTGCTCTCTTATTTGTCAGTGTTTGATTTTGCAAAGGACACATTTCTGTTTAGCCAAAGTGAGCAGAGATGCCTCGTACTTGTGTGAACAGTGCAGATAACTTCTGCTATGTTTGTGGTGAAGTGACTTTTGCATCACAAAAGCGCAGTATAACCACTATGGTTAAGAAAGCCTATCACCTTTATTTTGGCTGCAAAATTGGAGATCAGGACAAGAGGTGGGCCCCACACATATGCTGCAACACTTCTGCAACAAATCTTTCGCCAGTGGTTGAACAGGAAAAGGAAATCTATGCCTTTTGCAGTGCCAATGATTTGGAGAGCCAACAGATCATACCAGCAATTGTTACTTCTGCATGGTGCCTCCAGTTGGGAAAGGTGTGTCAAAGAAGAAAAAGTGGACTGTGCATTATCCAAACATTCCATCAGCTATCGCCCAGTACCCCACGGAGAAGGACTGCCGGTTCCTGATGCACCAGAATCATTCTCGCTTGAGTCAGGCGAGGAAGAGGAAGAGGATGAAACTTCTGGTCCTGAACCATCAATGTCACAGGACCCACATTTTCTCCCATCCTCCTCCTCTGAACCACACCTCATAACACAAGGTGAACTGAATGACCTTGTCAGGGATTTGGAACTACCCAAGAGTAAGGCAGAGCTGTTGGGCTCCAGACTACAGCAGTGGAATCTCCTGGCAGGTGATGTTAGGGTTTCCATGTTCCGTGACCGTCAAAGGATCTTGTCCCATTCTTCTTCATGGAAGGTGATCTTGTAGCCTGCAACAACATCCATGGTGTGATGGCAGCCCTCAACATCGTTCACGATCCAGATGAGTGGAGACTGTTCATTGATTCATCAAGACGAGTCTTAAAGCTGTTTTGCTGCATAATGGCAATGTTTTGCCATCAATTCCAGTTAGTCATGCAGTCCATATGAAGGAAACCTATGACAACATGAAACAACTTTTGAGGTGCATAAACTATGACCAACATCAGTGGCAGCTTTGTGGCGATTTGAAGGTTGTTGCTCTCTTGCTTGGTCTGCAGACTGGATACACAAAGTACTGCTGTTTTCTCTGCGAATGGGATAGTCGTGCAAGAGATTCCCACTACATCAAGATAGATTGGCCACTCCGACAGTCATTGGAGCCTGGGAGGAAAAGTGTTCAGCATCCACCACTTGTTGAATCAAGGAAGATTTTGTTACCACCCTTACACATCAAGCTGGGTCTGATGAAGAACTTTGTCAAGGCCATGGACAAAACACAAGCAGCTTTCAAGTACCTCCGTGGAAAATTTCCAAGGTTAAGTGAAGCTAAGATAAAGGAAGGTGTCTTTGTTGGTCCTCAGATTCGTGAACTTCTTCGAGATGATGCATTTGACCATGCACTGCGTGGCAAGGAAAAGACGGCATGGAAAGCCTTCCAGTTAGTGGCAATAAATTTTTCGAAACAACAAGGCAGACAACTACAGGTTGTTGGTGGAAAACCTCCTCAAGGCATACAAAGCCTTGGTTGCAACATGTCACTAAAGATACATTTTTGCACTCTCATCTAGATTTTTCCACCGAACTGCGGAGCAGTGAGCGACGAGCACGGCGAGCGATTTCACCAGGACATTGCAACAATGGAGAAACGCTATCAGGGCAAATGGAGCCCATCAATGCTTGCAGACTATTGCTGGACAGTGACAAGAGATGCTCCATTTAATGAATACAAGAGACAAGCCAAGAAGCGCCGAGTAGACACTGAATAGGACTAAACTATGTACATAATAGTTTTTGCCTTTTGTTTCATAATCAATTTTATTTATATAACCCTTTGCTGATTTTTAAAGTGTTACATAAACAGGACAGGTGAAATATTATCATGTAAAGCAACCATAAACACATGAAAAGACCTAGGTTTACAATTTATGATTAAAACTCTACTATCTACACAATATACATAGATGTAAAATGTAAAAACTTAAATATCTTGGAAACAGTAGCCAATCAGTTGTTTTAATTGTCATATTTGAATTCAGCACATCAAAATACATAATAAATAGCACATTTTATCTCTGAAGCAGACGACTTCTAAAAAATTGTAGACCCGTGAAATCAGAACTCTACCATTTAATGATTATGATCACATTCACTGTCATTTAGCACAATAAAAAAAGACAAACCACATCTACCACTTTCCTCCTATCTACCAGGCTTGCTACCCTGTCAAAGAAAGCTATTAGACTGGTTTTGCACAATTTGTTCTTGACAAATCCATGCTGCTACTTATCAATTTACCAGCAGAATTACCCAGCGTTGCTCAAGTCTTTAACTCGATTAATTTCTTTTAAATAAAAAAGTACATGCTTTATGTAAATGATTGTATTTTAAAAAAGTTTTTATTACATTAATTTTTATTTTGTAATATCTTAAAAAAGGATTGTAACAATTGTTTCATTTAATTTTTTTGTAATTTTTCAATGGGAATCCCAGCAAGTGCATTTTTCTTCATCTCTATAAACTCTTATTATTTGCTATGTTTAACAAAAAAGGGTTATAGTCAATTTGGTTTCCAATAACATTATCTTCTTGTTTTTAAATGTTAAGCATTGATTTAGCTGTGCCAAAAGAGAGCACTACTCCAAATTTCTCTGATTTATCTCTCTTCTGTAATGTTTATGGAGAAACAATCCTATTCCTGATTCATTCTATTTTTCTGGCTCATCTTGGTACAATACAAGGGTAAAGTAACAAATTCTTACAGATACCATCATATCACAAAACCCCCCAAAGCTGGAAGGCAGGAAATTGGAGGGAAGAGCTGCAATATAAAAATACTTGTAAGAAATGTAAGTGTGGGGTGGAGTGGGGGGGGCTCAAGGCAGGGGTTTGGGGAGGATTGGTGTGTGGGGGGGGCTCAGGGTAGGCGAGTTGGTGTGAGGAGGTGCAGAAGTCGGGTTGGGGGTGAGGAGAGGCTCAGAGCAAGGGCTGGGGATGGGAGGACTCAGGGCAAGGGACTTGGGGTGTCTATGGAGGGGAACAGGAGTCAAGGTAAAGGTCTCGGTGTGATGGGGAGTGGCTCAGGCCAGGGGGTTGGTGTGTGTGTGTAGGAAGGGTGTACTGGGAGGATGGGTGGGGGATGAAGCTGCTTGCTGTTCCCCTCCTTGGCCGAGTCAGGGAGTGAGAGCAATGTGCACAGCTTGCCTGTCCCCTCCCCAACCAGAAAAGGAATGCAGCAAGCTGTGCACTTTCCCCTTGCTCCCTGGAGTGGCACTCTCGGGCTCATTGGCTTATTTTCCCCTCTGGTTCAGTCTCTTTCAGCATTTGCTGAGTTACATCAATTTTGAGGACTGTACTTGATTTGGTGATTCTGTCTCTTTTCTGTTTGGTTTTATGAGAAACAATCCCATTCTAGGCACATCTGTTTTCCTAGCACAACCAAACCCATATTTTGCTTTAGTTATGATCGGAGGAAGCTGTATACCAAATTTGGTGGTCCTAGCTGTTTGGAGGCATTCTTGATCAAACACATAAACAGACAGACAAACTCTCTAAAAGATATAGTAGATTATCTTCCAGGTGTTTGCAAATTGATTGCTTCGTTTTCTTTCTGGGTACTGAAGGTAAGATGACTGGTCTGTAATTCCCAAGCGGGTCTTTATTTCCTTTTCATAGATTTGGCAGGCAGATGGAAATAGAAAGAAGGAAACTGGACAGTACAACTGGTCAAGAGGCACCACAAAAATAATATACTGAGAGTGGAAAACCAACATGAAATTAAACAGGAACACTCTCTTAAATTAAACCTTCTCAGGAAAGGCGACACACACAAAATGTTTTCATGCAAGCCAAGGCAGCAAAGGGTTGCAGGGCTTTCACTGTTCTGCCTGCAGAGGAAGGTGTTGTACGATGCTGACCTAACTAGCAGCTCCATTTGCATTTCACTCTGGCTGCACTGCCCGCTGAGCTGATAAAATCACCGTCTAAAACAGAAGGTCACTGGACCAAAACAGAATTTTACAAGAGCAAAAAGCTGAGATTTCAGTTAAAAAAAAAAATCTGGGCTTTAGATTAGCACAAAAACAGAAGAAGGAGAAGCAGCAGCCTCCTAACACAGGTGAGAAACAAAAATGGCAAGGAGCTGAGGTGCGGGCTCTGGGCTGGGGCCAAAGGTTTGGAGTGTGGGAGGGGGCTCCGGGTTGAGCCTGGGGTAGGGGTTGGGAGTGCAGGAGGGGGTATAGGCTCTGGGAGGGAGTTTCAGTGCAGGCGGGAGCTCAGGGATGGGGCAGGGAGTTGGGGTGCAGGAGGGGGTGCAAGATGGGGTACAGGTTCTTAGAGGGGGCTCGGGGCTGGCATAGAGGGTTGTGGTACAGGAAGGGGAGCAGGCCAGGAGGGGGGTGAGGGGCTCTAGCCAGCCAGTGCTTACATTGGGTGGTGGCAAAGTGGGGCTAAGGCAGGCTTCCTACCTGCTCTAGGTGCTGCTTCCTACCTGGCCCCATGCTACTCCCAGAAGCAGGTGGGGAACCAGGTGGCTCTGTGTGCTGCCCCTGCCCACAGGCACCACTCACCTGGTTCCCAGCCAATGGGAGCTGTAGAATCAGCTCGTAAGGCAAGGGCAATGCAGGGAGACCCTTTGCCTCCTCCCTGACTAGGGACCCCAGGACCCTGCCAGCTGCTTCCGGGAGCAGCACGGGGCCAGCAGGCAGGGAGCCTGCCTTATCCTCACTGCTCTGCCAGGCTTTTAGTGGTTTAAAATCTCTCAGATTAGCTTCAGTAGCCTCTAAGAGATATAGCCAGATTCCACAAGGCTCCCAGCAAAACCAGGAGGGCTGGCAACCCTATGTTCAGCTGATTATCCACCATGATCCACGTGATCTTTTTCCCAGGACAGAGTTCCCCATCCTGTAAGCATAGCCTGCCTTCCTTGTTCCTAGATGTATACCTTTATATTGAGCCATTTTAAAATGCATATGTGTTTGCTTGTACCCAGTCTGCCAGGCAATCCAGGTTGCTCTCTATCAGTGACCTATCCCCATCATTATTTAACATGTTAAATAGAGCAGAACCCAGAACCAATCAGACAGACATCTTCTAATCCACTGATTGTGTAACCATGTTAATTTTATATCATTCTAACTATATAATAAAAATCTCATGTGGTACTATCTTACAAAAATCTAAAATATTACATCAGCACTATTTACTTTATCAACTAAATTTGTAGTCTCAGAGGATTCTTTGAAGATAAAATTGAAAGGACACGTGATACATTTTCCCCTAAAAATGGAGACACTGAGAGATGATCATGATCTACACATTCCAATCCCACACCCATGAGGGCAGACAAGCAGTTCTTCCTGCTGAAACTAAAAAAAAAAGAAAAGGAAAAAAAAAAAAAAGATCCACTAAACTGCAACTGCAATATCATGTTTTTCCAAGATTTCTCTGTAGCACTAGAAACAGCACACAGCCTTTAACTCAGCAAGGAGCAAGGCAACTCCTTACGGCACACACCACCACTTTAAAAACAGTCATTAGGAAGAAAAGCATAAAACCTTCACTAGCCAGACAAAGCCCTGAAGCACATGCAAGAACTGCTTACAGAGACATGCTCTTTAATCAGCGCAGAAATAAACTCTGCAATTGTTATGCAGCATGTAGAACAGGGGTGGGCAAAAGGGCCTCCGTTGGTTGGATCCAGCCCACCAAGCAGGTTGATTCAGCCCATGGATGCCCTGCTACTCCCCCGCCCACAGGCCAATCAGGGCCTCGGGACAGGGGAGCATGCGAAGTCTCCTCCCCAGCCATGGGTGCACAGCGCTTAAGAGTCAACCGCCAGGGGACTAGGGACAGAGGCTTGCTTTGCCCCTCTCCATTTGTACAGAGGCTTCCAGAAGCACAGGTAGCCAGAGAGCTCCAGCCACTCTCCATATCCCAAATGCCAGCTCTGCAACTCCCATTGGTGAAGAACCTCAGCCAACAGGCGCTTCAGGTATGTCACCTGTGGATGGGGCAGCACAAAGTTGCGTGGCCCCACCTGAACATGGGAGCTAGAGGGGGACAGGCCCCTGCTTCCAGGAGCCAGTTCATGGGACACCCAGATCCTGCACCTCTGATCCCCCTCCTACCCTCTATCCCCTGCCTGATCCCCCTCTTGCTCTCTGAACCCCTCCAACCTAGCCCAAAGTACCCTCCTGCACTCCAAACTCCTCATTCCCAGCCTGATCCCAGAGCCTACACCCCCAGCTAGAGCTAGAGATGTTAAATGTACATTAATTAAGTAATTGAATAGTCAGTGGATTTCATTGACTATTTGATTAGTCCATAAGGGTGCCTCTGCCTTTAAACTATAGCAAGAGCCCTCCTGGGCTCTTGCTACAGTTCAAAAGTGGAAGCCCCGCAGGGAGCTTGGGAGCAGCAGGGACTCCCCGCTGGCCCTGTGCTCCCTGCGGTGCCTAAGCCTTTGAAATCTACAAGAGCCCCAGTGAGGCTCTTGTAGATTTCAAAAGGAAGCCCCACAGGGAGCGTGGAGCCAGTAAGGGAGTCCCCCACTGGCTCTGCCTTCCTGCAGGGCTTCTGCTTTTCAAATGTACAAGAGTCCCACTGGAGCTCTTGTACATTTCAAAAGCAGAATTGCAGGAGAAGTGCCTGTGCCGTTTCCCGTTGTGCCTCTACCTTCCCTGCCCCCTCGTGGAGATGGTGCTGGGGAAACCGGCTTTTAAGCCAGCTTCCCCCAGCACTGGCTCCTGTTCCCCCACCCTTGCTGCCACTTTCTGATAGAAGCAGTGAGGGGGAAGAGCGGAGGAGGAAGCAATTAGTTGCATCACTAGTTGACTATCTGATAAGCTTCTGTTTATCAGATAGTCGACTAGTCACTTACATCCCTATCTGGAGCTGTCACCTCCCTGTGCACCCCAAACCCATCACAGCCAAGAGCCCCCTCCTGCCCTCTGAACCTCTTGGCCCCAGCCCTGGAGCACCTACCCTGCACTCCAACCCCCAATTTTTTGAGCATTCAGGTCCTTCCATACCATTCCCATACCAAGATGTGTTCCTCAGGCCAAAAGGCTTGCCCACCCTTTATCTAATGAACAGGCTCTCAACATAGAGGTTGCTACCACACCCTTATACTATATGACTAAGTGGGAAAGGCGTTCCAAAATTTCTCTCTGCTGTAACATTAAGTTGCCAAATATAAAAGACTGAGAACTGGTCTACATAAAAGGTTATTTACAGCTGGTCCCCGACTTACGAATGAGTTACGTACCAAGCACTTGGTCGTAACTCGATCTGTTCGTAAGTTGGATTACATTCACTTGCGTATGGCCGTGCTGTTTGTAAGTGTGGATTTCGTTCGTAACTTGGGTACCGGCCGTATAGGATGTCAGTCGATATAAGTCGATGTGTTCGTAACTCGGGGACTGGCTGTACTATATAGTTCAGAAAGTAGGGATGTCAACGAGTAATCATCTAGATGATTAACCAATAATCCTAGACTTATCGGTTACTCTAGTCGACTAGTTGCATTCTACCCCCCCTTGCTGCCTCTATATCAGAGGCAGCAGGGGGGGAAGCAGACGCTGGTGCTGGGGGGAGCCAGCTTAAAAGCCAGCTCCCCAGCACCAACTCCGCAGTGCCACCTGTGGGGCAGGGGGGCGGGGAGGCTGCCACAAATCAGCCTCTGCCAGCAGTGGGCCCTGACAGAGGCTGCTTCACAGCAGCAGACCCTACCTGCAGCGGGCCCAGGCTCACTGCAGATGGAGGCTGCTCTGCATCCCTTGGAGCAGCCTCTGTCCACAGTGAACCTGGGCCTGCCGCAGGCAGAGGCTGCTTCACAGCAGTCTCTGTCTGTTGGGAGGTTCAAGCTCCTCGCAGAGCAGCCTCTGTCCACGACAAGCTTGGGACCACCATGGACAGAGGCTGGTCCCTGGCAGCTTGGACCAGCCTGGCTGCTGGACAGGGGCTGCTGCCACCCTGCACTGCATCAGAGGCAGCAGCTTAGGGCAGCAGGCAGCCCCTGTCCATGGGCGGGGAGGAGGCAGCTCCCTGCTGCGACCCCCACGGACAGAAGGTTGCTGCTGGTGCAGCCTCGGCCCACCGCGGGCAGAAGTTGCTTTGTGACAGCCTCCCAACCCCAACCCCCGCTGCCGGTCATAGAGGCAGTGGAGGGGGCAGGCGGCACCACAGAGATGGTGCTGGAAGGAATAGGCATTTAAGCAGGCTCCCGCAGCACCAGCTCCTGTTCCTCCCTCCTCCCCTCCACTGCCTCTCATACAGACACAACTACCCAATAAGCTTACTCAACTACTCACTTACATCCCTAGATATAGCTCATTTAAAAGTTTATAATGCATTTGATCTCTGAATTTAGCATATTAGTGAGTGAATAATTTGACTGCATTCTATGTTTAGATAAGGTAATCCATTTGAAGAACACACTGGGAATGACAACTGTGGTAGTACATCTTTTGTGTCAGTGACAAGCTGCAAACAAGTGCAGTCTGTCTTCAGGCTTGTCTACGCGGGTACAAGTACATTAAAGCCACTTCACTGTTGAGTGAAAGCATTCACAGGGGGTTAATTTACTCTTCTCCTGCAGACATGGCCTTAGTCTATTTCTCCCTGGTTTTTGTGTGTCATCCTCTTTGTGATCAGCATGCTACAATGGAATCTAAAGAGAGAAGTTACTCTGTAGGTGACTGTGCAACAGCCATGTATGGTCGCACCCACAGTCTACCCCCAAGCACCTGCAACACTGCTCTGCAGAAGGCAGTCATCTCTAGCCTGCTGGGAGATTGTGTAGCGAGAGGTGAACATGTGACTGGAGGACAAGGTGGCTTCCCTGCATATGACCTGGATGAGCACCTGTGCCAGGAATGCAGCTGAGAATGGTTGACCCCTGATGGAATGAAATTTTGCAAGATCAGAGCACACTCTAATGCTTGACTTGATCCATGCCGAGATGCACTGGGATGAAACTGGGAGCCCTTTCATCCTCTCAGTTATGGAGACCAAGAGCAGAGGTGACCTACGGAATGGTTTTGTATGCTCTAACTAAAAGGCGCAAGCGCATTTGACATCTAAAGAGTGAAGTATGCATCCTCTGTCATTGGTATGTGGGTTAGGGAAGACGACCTAAAGGTAGATACCCTGGTTCATGTGCAACACCACTTTAAGGAGAAAGGATGTGGGCATAGCTGCACCTTGTTTTTAAAAGAGACAGTGTACTGGGAGCTCCAACATTAGCACCCTGAGTTAGCACACCCCTTATCTAAGGCATCGGAAACTGTCTTGGCTCAGGCGATAGCAGAGGTGGAGTAAAGAGCATGTTGATATGGGCTCAAAAGGCGCAGCCATAAGTCTAGTGAGTACCAAGTTGAGGTCCCAAGGGGGAAGAGGTTGTTGTACATGAAGGTTCAACCTGTCCAGTCTGTTAAGGAAGCTGTTTACCAGTGGGTTAATGCAAACAGACCTTCCCTAGGGTGAAAGGCAGAAATGGCAGTCAGGTAAACCCTGACTGATGATGTGGCCAACCCCTGTTGTTTTAGGTTGAGCAGATAGTCTAAGATAAAGGAGATCAGAGGCTGCAGTGCAGGGATTCACTTCTGCAAGGACCGAGTGGAAAAGCATTTCCACTTGGCCTGATAAATAGCCTGGGTAGAAGGTTTTCTGCTTTTCAGTGGCACCTCCTGGACTGACTCAGAACATTGGTGCCTGGCCCAGGTCAACCATGGAGCGTCCATGCCTTTAGGTGGAGGGACCCCGTGAAACCTGCTCATCACCCCTTCTCCTCTCCCGGGGACCCTGGACCCTGGTTGAGAATCACTGTTATAGAAATCACCTCTGGAAATGCACAAGGTATCCACATAGCCTAGACATACATGGCTCAAATCCAGGTATTGGAACACACACACAGCAACCTGCAGTAGCCAGCAGTAGGTTAGCTATCAGGTTTAAAGCAGACATTAGGGATGAGGATTCTTTCCCTCACTGTCTGATCTAGATTTGTAGCCAGCCTGAGCCCTTCAATTCAATATTTGGCCTCAAAAAGAGATTTGCTGCACTAAAATATATTTTGATGAAGCGAGGAAATGTTCCTGTAATCCAGGTTGGTTCTTCAGTCACTACTCATAAAAGCCCCCATTTAAAAAAAAAAGTCATCAATGAAATGGGAGTTTTACTAGAATAAGGAATGCTAGACTGTCCCTATAGCCAGCTTTTTATTTCACCTGTAACCAGTGGGTCATAATGCTCAAAGCAAAGAAAAATGCTTTGAAAGGTTATTAGACAGAATTGCTAATATGGCTATATAAACCCCCTTGTTTTGGCTAACAAAGGAAAGTGATGACGAATGCCGTTGATTTTTAAAAGTGATTCAGCTAATATCAAGGCTAATATTGATTTCTACATCTTGAGTGTCCATCTCAAAAAAATCTCTGCACTTAAAATACTTTAAAAGTCAACCACAGGCTTAACATTTTGTCCATTATTACTAAATAAACTCACCTAAATTCTCTCTTCTTTACAATCTGTTGTTTCATTAAGAAACAGTCACAAAAGGTTATGAAATTTTTATCACTTATTGAATATTGCTGCACCACTGAGCTTTACTAGTGTTTGATACTAAAATGAAGTCAACTTCTTTTGCATTTTGCCCGAAAGGTGAAAACAACCCTAAGTCTTTATTTCCAAATTCTGGAGCGCATTGGTAGCATTGTAACCATGGTTCTTTATGAAACTATGACCATTGGTTCCCTGTTTAGGAACCAATACGCTATGTACATGCTTAACTTTATGCACTAGCTATGTCTGCACTTGGAGATAGGGTTGTGATTCCCGTATTCATGGTAGCACCACACAGTAGTGATTAGCGCACACAATATCCACACCAAGTACATACTAATTTGGTCCAGGCACATTTGTAACTGGGGTAGCTAGCCCATGTCTCCACTCTGCATTATGTTATATAGCTACATTACTGTTTTTAATGTGCACGCTAGAAAGAGTATGGTTATGCAAGCTGGGAACTGCACCCCTAGCTGCAACTCTAGACCCATTGAGTTCAGGGGACCTACTTAGAATGGAACAGTTACATACATAATCCTTTGATGAACTGGGGCATTATTTATATAGGGATAGGAAAATGCTTGATAAACAAAGGCTATTTTTATTTGGTTTATTATTCTATTATGGTATTGATTTAGTCTGAATAGATACTTATGATGATACAGAATACCACATAGTATATTTCTAGATCCTTGTTTCTTAAACTGTGTTCCACGGAACACCAGTGTTTCGTGGATAACTCACAGGTGTGCCACGGCCGTTTGAAGAAAAAAAACGGATGTGAGAGCTGCTGAGACCCAGCAGGTGGTGCGAAGAGGTGAGCGACCAGTGACGCGGCTGGAAATGAGGCGGAGCTACCCGTGTTCCTCCTCCTGTGTTTCCGCACGAAGGGCGGAAGAGGCAAGCAAGTGATGACGCAGCAGGAAATGAGGCAGAGCTACCCACGTTCCTCACGTGCTTCTGCGCCTGGCTTGCAACCACCTGGGAAAGCTCCACGCCTCAGTTGCGCCCCTTGCCAGAGGGGAGAAGCATAGCAGGGCCAGCAGCAGGGACAGCTCTGATTGGCTGTCTCCACTGCTGGTCTGGGGATCCTGCTTGCCAGGGGAGAGAACTGCTCTAAAGCTGCCATCCTGACCGGGTCTTTGCACTGCTCTTTAGCCCTCACTTGTTACCCAGGACAGCTGAGGGGGGCCAGCACCTTCCACCCTCTTGCACAGACAAGGCCCTTTCCTTCAGTATTCTGTGTCAAAAATAACAAGAGCCAGGGGCTAGAACTATTGAAGGACAAAACATTAAGCAGTAAGGGACCCACTGTGAATTGGAGGGCAGGGTAAGGCCCTCAGTGCCCCTAATGCTGGAGTAGCTGCTATGGCTGCTGTCAGTCAGCTGTTTGACATTAACCCATGCTTGATAAGGTATTGAATTTATAATTTCCACCAATATGAGTAAACAGAGTAAATTACATTTCCCTATCAAAAAGGCAGAAGTCTAGAAGGCTTCATAGGGCAGTGAATATTGTTGTTGTCAGTAAAAGTGTTGTCTGGTGTTCAAGAGGCAAGCTTTTTTTTTTTTATTGTTTGGTGTTCCTCGGTCTTAAAAAGTTTAAGAAACACTGTTCTAGATTCTTGCACAGCTAATTAAAATTACAATTCTTAAAGTACAATATGCCTTCTGAAATATTCCAAATGTTAAAACTGAAAATTATAGGAAGGTTTTGGGTTTTTTTTTTAATTTATGGTTTGATTGTATTTTTAAGTCTCAAACTGTGACAAGCAATTTCCACTGTTTACACTATGAGCTCATATCCATTTAACACTAGGCTGGAGTGCAGACTCTCAAGTCTTGGTGCCTTATTAGGCCCAAGAACCCAAGCTCCAGTGTCCACACTACTATTTTTTTTAGCAATTAGCTTCAACCCTGTTACCATGAGTCTGTCTACCCAGACTGGGACGCTCCCTTCAACTGCAGCACAGACATATCCTTTATTACAAACAGACCACTAGTATAAACCCACGCAATGCTAGTCCCCTCTAAACCCTTTCTGAACAGATTTCCCTCCCCCCCTCCCCCGCAAATATTAATAAGCAACATTCATCATGCCTCGGCTGAGATTACTAAAGAGACCTCAGTCAAGTGCGCAGATGTTTTCTGATGTGCAGACATTTGGACAGGGCAGGCAACAGACTTCACCAGGCCTTGGGTAATGGTCAGAACTCCGCTCTGGGACCCCTGGAAGGAGCAGTTCTGGGGGCAGGGTCTCAGATGGAAGGGGCCGTCAGTACCGTGCCTCCCCCAGCCAGTCCTCAGTACCGCCCAGACCATGCCACTTGGGCTCTGGTGGCAATTTACAGGGCCTACAGCCCTGGGCAATTGCCTGCCCTCCTCCATCAACGGCCATGTTGTAATGGAGAAGAAATTCCCCAGTGATGTTGCTTTGATTCTCTCATAACCTGTTAGAGCAGAGATCTTTAATTAAAGTTATTATGTTGTCTACATTCTGACTTTTCTTGACAGATACTATAGCTTGTGGTATCAGGGATATGAAAATTGTTCATAATTTTCTATCATTTTACTTTGGCAATCCAGAATATATTTCAGTGTTGGCACTTATTTTGGAACATAGGACTCAGAGAGATCTGAGCAGCCTACTCTGCTGCTACTACTGGCAACCCTGTCATGCAATCCCATTCATAAATGTATCAAGTTCCATTTTAAAAGCAATACGCTTTCTTGCCTGCACTATTCCTATTGGGAAGGCTGTTCCAGAATATCACTTTTCTGGTGGCTAGAAAACTTCTTTTAATTTTGAGCCTAAATTTATTCATGGCTAGTTTATATGCATTTGTTCTTGTGCCAGACTATACTTTGTACATGTTGAAACAGTTCTTCCTCCTTCAGTGTTTATCCAACCAGTGTATTTATAGCCAACAACCATATTCCCTTTCAATCATTATTGTGCAAGGCAAGCTAGGTTCTTTCAATATCCTCTTGTAAAGCTTCTAATCACCCCAGGAGCCCTTTTCTACCTGTTCTAGTTCGAATTACTCCTTCTTAAATATGTCCAGAAGAATACAAAGGATTCCAAATAAGGTCTTACCATGGCATTAATTCTTCTCTCTCTTTACTGGAAATACCTCACCTGATATATCATAGGATTTAATTCTATTTTTTTATGGCTGCACCACATAGCTGATCACAGGATGACTGAGGACCTAACACATCCATGTCTTTTTCCTCCACCTCCATTATTTCTAACTGATGGGTCCGTAGCTTCAGAAAATCGTGTTATTAGCTCCTATGTGCATGACTTTGCACTTTATAATATTAAATTTCGCTCCATTTCCATAATTCCATTCCCCAAGGTCATTCAATTCTTCCTGTATAGTATTTCAATTCTCTTCTGTACTGACAATATCTCCAGACTTTGTGTCATCAGCAAATTTCATTAGTACACTCCTATTTTTGTGCCATGGCCATTTAATTAAAATATTACATAAGACTGATCCCAAGACTTATCCTTGAGGAGCTCTACTAGTAACCTCTCTGCATCCAGATAGTTCTCCTTTCAGTGCAATCTTTTGGCATCTCCCTTTCAACCAGTTCCTTACCCACTTTATCATATGGGACTTAGTACAAGAATTATAACAAATGCACAAACTCAGCTATGACATATGCAGTTACTAGCTACAAGATTGTTGTATGTGTGCACAGAAATAGAAAAGCCCAGTAAATTTAATTTCTTGCCCACCAGCTGGCAAGAGAGTAGAAAAACTGGGCAGGCCAGTTGAAAAACAGCCAGGTGGCAACCAGTGTTCCCTCTAAGCTGCTTGGCAGCACAGCTTCACAGGTGATTAATCAGACCCACCCAGCCAGAGGCTCAGGGCTCCATGCAGGAATCTGACTGACTGGGTGGGACTAATTAATCACCTGTGAAGCTGTGCTGTCAAGCAGCTTAGAAGGAACACTGGTGGCAACCTATAGTTCTGTCTTTTGTTTCACTTATTCTCCATGTGGTTGCGTAAAATTGGTAGGGACAGGATCCAGACAGCCCTCTAGCTGTACAGCCTTTGCGAAGCATGGATGCTACAGGAGTCTCTTCCAAACTTTCCCCACCTCATTTCCTAGTTTATAAAATCTTATCAACCATGCCAGTCTTGATCCCAGATTAGTACAATTAGTCTATTCGAGAAGGGTTCTCTCATTCTGTGAAAGTCCAAAAAACTTCAACAAGGACTGGTGCTATGAGTTTGCTTTCATTATCTTGCCTCACCTTCCTTCCCTAAGGGCTGGAAAAATTCTACCTAGAAAATCTTCTGAGCCTCTGCTTCTTTGGGAGCGTTCCCAGCCTTGTGCAGTCATTCTTGATCCTTTCCTGCAGCAATGTGGCAGTGTCATTTGTCCCAACATAAAGCACACCTGTGGATTATACCCCACACCTATCAGGATTCCTTTCAGTCTCATGACCACATCTCATGATCTTGCTTCTGGCAGACAGCACACCTTTCCATCCTCTGGATCTGCTCTGGTGACAAGCCTGCCAATCTATGTTAGTAAAAAAACTGTAGTCACACAGGCCTGCCTCATACAAGTTTCGGTGTGGATATCAGGTTCTCTCCCAGATGTTCTTCCTTCTGCCTGAAGATCATTCTGGACTTCTGTGTTCCCTTGCTGTCCCCTTTGTATAATCCTTATCTTCACTAAGCACCATCCCTAGCTATCTCCATCAGCACTTCCTCTCTTCTGCTGGGACTAGTTTCCTTGCTTTCTTTCCTTGCCACCTCACCTTCTGCCTGCTTCTCATTCTCTAGTGCAGCCCTCCACTCTATTTTCCTTCAACTAGCCTGTCTCTTGCTCTGCCTTCTCTTCATGGACCATCCTCCTTGTCTAGTGGTTTGTCCTCTAGGTCCACTTTTGGGGCAAGGTCAGCCAATCTTGAGCTGTATGTGTAGTCTCCTCTCTCCTTTCCTCCAGCATGTCTTTAAATCCCCATATCAACTCCACCATTATCTCTAGTCCTTAGCTCTTCTCTTCCATGAGCTCTCTCTGGTGATATTTCATACGTAAATAGTTTCTGTTAAAATAATATACAGCTTGCAGCTTCTGCATCTAGTCATCATCTTTGTCTCCTCTCTTCCTCAGGTCACCTCTAGTGCTGCCTCAGTAGCCATCATTTTCTTTTCTTCCTAGTCCCTAATCTTAAAAATGAAAGGACAAAAGTTCTCCAAACTCCCTCCCACAAAATCCCACACAAATTCCCCTGCTTGTTGTCCTGTTCAGTGGCTTATAGACCTTTTTCCTGGGTTAGCCCTGCCCCCTCATTAAGGGTAGGCAGTTACCTGTCCATCAGCTGTGCTCAAAGACAGAAAATCTCCAGTGTGCACTCATACAGGAGGACTCCAGCTCAATAACAGTCAACAGCCACCAAACAGAGTATGCAAAATACAAATAGCAAACAATTCACCAAAAGGCAGATGAAAACAAATTCACTTTCTCCTAAGGAAAAAGGACCGACTCCGTACTTATTAACAAAAATCCTTCACAAATTCCAGTCCTCTCTTCTCTTGTTCTTTCAAACATGTTTCTTGCTTATTTGTTTACATGTCATTATTGGTATTAGAAAAGATACATAAATATTACATTTTGAGCTGTCTTTCCCATCTACTGTGGAAACAGCAGTAGTAATATAGCAAGGAGAAGCAGACTCTAAGGTTAGAGTAACAGGAGTTTAAAGCATTACAGACCACTAAGATCATCTAGTCTGATCTCCTGAATATTACAGGTCACCAACACCATCCAGCACTCGTACACAAAACCCAACAATGGAAATGAGGCCAAAGTAAATGAGACCCATTATTATGTGTCGCAGGCAGCAAATAGGAGGAACCAAAGTGCACTGGCACTCAAGGGCTATGCAATCCCAGGGAAAGACTTAAATGAGATACTCATCTATTCCTGGCAAGAGAATTGCATCTGTATGCTGCAGAGGAAGGAGAAAAACACTCACAGTCACTGTCACTCTGACCTGGGAAAAGATGTGGCCCCACATACAGTAATCAGTTAGACCCTGAGCAAATGAGAACCAGCCGGTCAAGTGCCTGAAAGAATGTCCATCCTGCACTGTGTCCCATCTCCAACCATGTCCATCCTTAACCCTTCAGAAGGAGGACATAAAATAAACTACAAGAATACATTTATGGGGAGGAATCCTTTCCTGACCCTTGATGATGGCTGGCTGAAACCGTGATGTCTGAGCTTTAGAACATAAGCTATAAACCACAAGTGAGCTGAAGTGCTTGTGAGCCTTACCCCTTGCTCCCCACCATCAAAAATAACCCAATCATTCAATACATCATTCAACCCTGGCATAAATTTGTCCAGCTCTCTCCTCGAACCAATTAAGTTGTTTGCCCCTCAACTTGTATTGGGAGGTTATTCCAGAAACTCCCTTCTTCAATTAGAAACCTTCTAATTTCCATACTGAATGTATTCATTGACAGCTTATATCCATTTATTCTTGTACCAGCATTGTTCTTTCACTTAAACTGCTCTTCACTCTCCCTGGTATTTACCCTCTCATGTGTTTATACAGACAAATCATATCCTCTTTCAGACTTCTTTTGAAAGATTAATTAAGCCAACTTCTTCTAGTCTCCTCTCGTAAGATAGGACCTCCATTTTCCTGATCATCCTCGGAGTTCTTCTTTGCACCTGTTAGCTTAAATTCATCTTTATTGAACAGTGATCAAAACTGGTTTCCAAACATACTTCAAAACACACCAGGGAGTTAACACTTAGCTCTGGAAAATGTAAACACTTAAAATAAGATAAATCAGGAGCAATACAACTAGTTGATTTTGACTTAATTTGAAAACATCCAAACTGCAATGTACAGCATGCTGACCGATAAGAGATTGGAGGTCACTACTATACCTATGACAGGCACTAAATATAACTAAGAAGAAAAATGCATATATACATTTTTGATATGTCCACACACAAAATTTTCAACTCTAAAGGCATCCCTAAAGGCATCTAAAGGAAAACTATAGCATGTGGTATATGGTACAGTGTATTGTCAAAGTAACTATTACATACATTGCCTAGCTGTAGGTATTGAGCATCTGTATTTATTAGTATTCTCAAAATATTAAAAAACAGCAAGCAAATGGTCTGGTAGCACTTTATGGACTAACAAAACAGACTAACTCGGCTACCCCCTGAAGCTTCAAAATATTAAATATATAATAAAAGGCTACTGGATACTCTGCAGAATTCATTGACTGATCTGAGACTCTTCTCGTCAGTTTCCCTACAGTGTGAAAACAGATCTGGGAAAGAGGCAGATGGTATTTATCATTGCAAAACAATAAACAGAATTTTTGGAACTTCTGGTCCAGATAGGGATCCATAAAATATATATTTCTCTCCCATGTAATAATATCACAAAGAATATCTACAAAGAGGAAAACAACAACTATAAAACACTTTCAATCACAGACAAGCCTGCTGTGCTCAAAGCAGAGCTACAAAAAGTGAAGATGAAACTTGATGAGACAGCAGAGCTGGAGAGACTAGAAACACGCGTTTTTTTTGCGGACTTCGTTAATAGTATTGTACACAATTGAGCTATGACTGAAAAGCAGTATGTAAATGTGACCTTGGTAGATTCAAAGAATGTGACTTTTTAATAGTGTACATTGTAACCAGTGCCTACCTTCTTACAAAATAAAACTTCCTGGAACCACATGTTCAAATCTGAGTAGGATGTGCACAGGGTTTATTTTTCTAGAATAATTAACTACATTTCTTGCCATATATTTTGTTTTTCAAATGAGAGCTTATTAAAAACAGAGATGTTGAACAGCCATGATAAACCTCTGGACTTTTCAAAAGATTATTAAAAAAACCCTTTGCTGAAGTTTTTTTAAAAATATATTTGCTGAAGTTTTCTCTCCCATATCCCAGATCCCTACCATTGTGCACACATGCTGTGTGCTATTTTTGTCACCAAGTCCGCAATCTTCTACCTCAGAGGTGGCTTCACTGCAGTAGTGATATGGGACTATATATCAAAGCAATGTGGGATCCTTTGCTATATAAATGAAAAAGATTACTACTACTGTCAACATCGAAGAAAATCATGCTAAAAAGTAGATGCCTTACCCTTTTGCTTTTCTTAAACTGATTTGAAGTTTGGAATTTCTAGTGTATTAATAAAATGACAGAACTAAATGATATTGTACCATATATATGAAATACTCCCAATATATTTTACCTAAGAAAGCATGCATCTATTTTCAAAAGAGCCAAGATTAAGCCTAAAACCATTTCCAAGTGTTTTACTTGCTGATTTTATGGATTAACAACTCAGGTCAGGGATCATATCTTCAGTCTCCCTACACATATACCTATGGCCCATAGACAAATGGTAACTAAATAATACGACAACAAAAATAATAAAGTGACACTCAGAAGCCTTTCAAGTATGACGTTAAACAAAATGGTCTCACCTCTATTTCATCCCATTTTAAATCAACAACTTTTTGTCCTGCTTTTGGCTGCCAAGTAGGTAATGTCACAGTTGCTCTTGAACGAGGTAAAACAATGTCAGGTTCAAAGGTTGTTGATACTGGCCTGATCTGTCTTGGTGGCAGTGACTCTGCCCATTCAGAGACTGGATGGCTGTGAAATGAGCGTTCACAATTTGTACCTTCATAGCCTTCATTACAAACACAGAGGTAGCCATCACCGTTATTGCTGCAGTTACCATGACGACAAGGGTTGCTGGCACAAGGATCTGAAACAAACTAAGGAAAAAAAACATATGGGTCAATTATTTCATACAAAAGATTTATTTCTGCAGTTTAGAAATGCCATAAACATGATTTATTTGTCCAATATTTAGCATCCAAAAATATATTTATGGGTCAAAATTAATCCTTTGTGTAAATTTTATCATTTCAGAAGATTCAAAAACAGGGGATTATTCCCAGGTCCATTATTCCCAAGTCAATTAACACAGGTTCATTGATGATAGGCTTACAAAGGAGTAGTGAATGAAACAGAAGCATCAGCAGTGTTCAAATTAGGTTATTTGCAAGTATGACGGGGGTGGATCCTGGGCTCACGACAAGCCGCACTGGATCTCCAGCTGAGTGGAAACGACAAAAGGACGGTGTACGGCTGCCTCACCCTTTTAAGTGGGTCACCACCCACAGCAGTCTTACTCAGCAACAATAAGCAGAGCATGGTAGCGAAGCGAAACAGCAGCCCCCCCATCAGTCCTACCTTTACCTCAGGAAAGCTCAGGAAATTCTCTAGTTACTTCTGATCAGAGCTAGTCTCCTCTCAGAGAGAGCAGGAGGTCATCCTCTCCCACCTAGCAGCCAACTGAGCTGGAATCTCCCCTTTTAACCTTACCCTATAAACCCAAGGTCTACTGCCGATCTTACAGGACAGGGCTGACACAGCCCACTGCAGTTCATTGACTTTCCCAGGCAAGTGTATAACTCACCATAGTAATCCTCATAGAAAGACTTGACAGTATCCTCTCTTGGGGATGTTTTCTAAAAATATCTGCCATTTGGTATAATCTGCCACATTCCAAAGGCCATACCAAGGAAACCATCAGTATCTTTATGAAACAAAGATAAACAGCAATTTCTAGCACAAATAGTGTAGCAGCATGAGAAGTAAAGGCTCTGCTCCAACAAAGAGAAAGGAAGACTGCCAATATTCGTGAAAGAAAAGATTTAATTTTTAAATTTTAATGAAAATTTAGTTTCAGAAAAAAATACAGGTATCTTCTTTACTATAAAAGTCCATCATGCATGTTTAAAAAAACTAGTTTAATTAAATCAGGAACTAAGAAAGTATTACATGGAAGGGTGGGGAAGGGTGTTAGAGGAGATTAAACAAAGAATTCTAGGCCTTCTGCTCTCTTGCATCCTGTTAAATATACAGTAAAACTCCATTGGTCCGGCATCTGATGGTCCGGCACTCCTGATGGTCCGGCACCATCAGGAACCCGGAAGTGCTCCGGGCAGCCGGACCATTGGAGCTGCTCTGCCCCCGGCATCCCCAATTTAGCTGCTGCTGAAACTGACCAGCGGCTGAATTGGGGAAGCCGGGAGCAGAGCAGCTGGAGTGCTGCCGGTAGGTCCCGTAGCGCTGCCCCTCGGCGCTGCGGGACCAACCCGGCAGCACCCCCAGCTGCTCTGCCCCAGGCATCCCCAAGTCAGCCGCTGCTGAAACTGATCAGCGGCTGATTCCAGGAAGCCCGGGGCAGAGCAGCTCTGCCTCGGGCTTCCCGGAGTCAGCCGCTGGTCAGTTTCAGCGGTGGCTGACTTGCGGACACCTGGGGCAGAGCAGCTGAAGTGCTGCCAGGTTGGTCGGTGGCGCTGCCCCTTGGGCTGCGGGACCAACCCGGCAGCACCCCAGCTGCTCTGCCCCAGGTGTCCCCAAGAGCAACTGGGGTGCTGCCGGGTTGGTCCCGCAGCTCCAAGGGGTGGCGCTACCGGACCAACCCGGCAGCACCCAGCTGCTCTGCGCGGCGTCGATTCAGCTGCTGCTGAAACTGACCAGCAGCGGCTGAATCGGGGACGCCTGGGGCAGAGCCAGACTATCGGAAGGGGGGGCTATGAGGGGTCTGGCGTGGCATTCCCCCCACACCACCCTAGACCCCTCATAGCCCCCCATTCCGATGGTCCGGTATTCGATAATCCGGCACCCCCTGGGTCCTAAATGTGCCGGATTATCAGAAGTTTACTGTAGAAGAAAATCAAGAAAACAGCAAAATTCTACTACAATTATTACATAATTATTACAATTATTATTTTTATTTCCAAAATTACTTCCCTACCATAAATATATCATGTTCTCTTTTGAAAAAAATTACTAAAATGAGAACATCTGGTATTAGACCACCTAACTAAAAAGCTAAATCCCACAGCATGTTAGTGTCTTGTCAAAATTAGTACTGTACTTACACCTGTGCCAATGTGTCTGGGCAAATGTATCGCAGTATAACTTTTTTGCAGTCTTGCGACAATTTATAAAGTGATGAATACATAGTAATTCTAATTCCATCTAAGGATTTTTATTAGCACTTTACATATGGGTAAATAAAACCAGTATTTGGTTTTCCTGATTCCACCACAGTCTGCACATCTGTTTCTCTAAATTCAATTTTAGTCATCGTTTCTTCATCATAACCATACATTGCAAAATGTTTTGGCAAATCTCTCAGGAAACCAACAAAGTTTATGGCACAGGATGATAAACAGTTTCAGTCATGGAATTTAATCAACCAGCATACCAGCAACAATTTTTTATTAAGATTTAAAACTTACTGAATTTTTTTTAAGTAGAAACTGGGCAGAACTTGAAATCTCTACAATGGGTCAAACTGGGAACACAACTTTTGGAATTCCCAAACCTGGAGATCTGGATCTGAATCTGTTCCTTCCCAAACTTCAGGGTGTTCAGAATCCACTCGTTACTGAACAGATTCATGCTGAGAACTAAGATCCAGATCTAGATTTGGGGAATCCTTTTAACTCCATCTCTGGCAGACAGATCCCCAAGGTACTTGGCCTTGGTTAGCCTTGAAAGGCATTTTGAACTGACAGATTACTACAACTGTCAGTTTGAATCACAGACTGAAATTCCTTTGTACAGATATGCTTACTTGCTTTAAGCTGTAAATAACTCTTACTTCTGTTTCCTATTTAATACACATGTAGTTAGTTTATTACAGGATTAGATACAAGCTACAAGCCTATGGTGTGATATTTAAGGTACAAATTGGTCTAGAGTAAGTGACTGGTCTCTTGAATATTAGGTGATCTTTGGTGCAAGTAACCATTTCTCACATAGACCAGCTTGCCTGAGTGCAAAATAGACTTGAGTGTCCAAAGGGACCGTCTGTGACTAGGGATGTGACCAACTAGTTGACTCCCCCGCTGACACCAGGCTCCCCATGGCATTTCAAAGTGGCAGTGCCACATGGAGCCCGGTGTCAGCCCACCCGGCGTTGCCTCTTTGGAATGCCATGGGGAGCACAGGGCCAGCGGGGGACTGCTTGGGTCCCTCTGTGGCCCCATGCTCCCTGCAGTGCTTTCACCTTTGAAGTGTAGCAACAGCCCTAGAGTTGTTGCTACACTTCAAAGTCAGAGGCACCCTTATCAACTAATTGAATAATCGATGCAAATTGCATCGACTATTCGATTACCCAATTAATCTAAATTTAACATACCTATTTGTGACTCCATTATAATACTACTGTAGCATTTTGGGAATTCACAATTGTAATTAGTTTGGTGAAATCTATTTATAGTGCATACAACCAGTTTGAGGCATCTGTCCTGCTTTTTGACAGCCTGCCCTTAGGTTGGCTCTCTTGCTTTTGAGCCACTCCCAACAGCATGACAAACTCCTTCAATGTTGGAGGCGTTCTTAGCTCCAAGGAAGACCCAAATTTTAGTGGGAGACTCTGCCATTGCTGAGCTTCTTGTAGATCTTTATCAAGACCCTGGTCAGGTTTATCCTTTCTGGAAGTATCATTTCTACTCCCATCCACAGGGGAAAGAAACAGCACAGCAATCAAAGGATCCCAACTCTCTAAACTTAGCTCGGCTCAGGAAATAAAAGGAGCAGCAGTGCACAGACTTTGGGGACATATACATCAATAGGAGATATGAGTTTTCACCATGTGGTTCCAAAAATGTCCCTATTTCTCCCCATGCTCTGATACGAATGTCATGGACAAGAACAGAACTTATAATTTCTGCTATTGAAGAAGTGGAGCAAAAGCGCATCAAACCAACTCTTTGAAATAAACAACAATGCAAAATGCCTCTGGTGTCGTGTCAGACAAAGGATTGATAAATTCAATCACAAACACATTACTGTTAACAAGAGACTGCATGCTTTTGCACTGATTCCAGTGGTCATCAAAGTTGTGAGAATGCAAATCTTTGGTCATAATGGTTGCTCTGGTGTGGGCTTGCCATTATATTGGTGCTCTACTCTGCTGAATCTCTCATGGGAACACCCCTACTCTTTATCGGTATTGTCAGACCTCCTGATAAAATAAAATTATTTTGATTCTATTTCCCAATGCAGAACCACTTGGATTCTATTTCCCCTTGGAACCTGGACTATGGGATGCTGACTAACTCCTCCCTAGCCTGTTCTGCAGAAGTCCAGAAAATCTTATAGATTTTGAAGCCTGAAATATTATCCTCAGAATTGGGAGATGTTTTCCCTAAGGGTAGTAGAAAGCAATCTGGCTCTGTGTTCTGTTTCTATATAATCTATTTTGGACTGTTTGCAGTACATAAAGTCTTTCCAGCTTTGTCAACAGCCAATGTGCATCTTTCTGCCACCTCAGCATCTCATCCAGTTGACAACACCACTGTGTTCTGGTCAATTGACCTTCAGTGATCCATGAGTTTCTCCCAATATGTGATCTAAACCTGGCAAAGGCCATGAATGTGCCCTTTGAGCACTGAAACTTCATTCACATGAAGGAAAATGTGACTCCAACGGAGACTGCTTTCTAGAAAGTTCTTGAAGTACAGTGACACCGATGTTATTAATTACCAAATTTTTGTAAACTATTTTGGAATGTGGAATGTGTTATACACATAGTAAGCATTTTTATTATTGCATCCTGCATGAAGGCTAGAAAATCCTGGCTGGCAGTCAGCAGGAAACCCACAAATGGTTGTTTCTCTAACTGCCATATGGGGTTACATTTTGACTTCTACGATAAACTGAAGCAATGAAGCTCTGCATGCTTTAAACTAATTTAGGTGGGGTTCCGCATTTGTTAGAAAGCATGGAAAGGTTTCTATAAAGTTACATCAAACTCACTCTCCATGGGGTTTATGCCCTTTTTTACTATCCTATTACTTGTTTTTCTACAGAAAACTCTTCCTGTTCACTACTTGTTTTTCCCTTTGATATTTTCATACCCTCTGCTCCTTGTTTCCTTCTCCCCTCCCCCTCCCTTCTCCCCTATTTATTTTGGGTCTGCACATCCTAAACTCAAAACTCCGGTCATCTGAAGAAGTGGGCTGTGCCCACGAAAGCTCATGATACCATCTACATGCTTTGTTAGTCTATAAAGTGCTACCAGACCATTTGTTGTTCTTTAAGTTTATCACTTATTTATAGTAATTCTAATACGGTTGCAAAATTGTGTTGGATTTTTGTTAAACTTATTTTACTTTTCAGGAGTGGGAAGGCAGCAACCTATTATTCCTTTTATTTATGATCATTTGTGCCTTTTCTTTCTTGCTAGCTGTACCACAGATCCAAGATAAATCATATCCCAACCTCCAATGATTTGACAGCAACATTACATTTTACTCCTCAGCATTCCCTTTAGAATAGACCAGGATGATTTTACAGTAAAGGATTTCATACCTGTGTACTTTTTCTAGCACTGAGACTCCAATATCATTCATGTGAGAAGCAACAGCAGAATGACAGTAACAGAAATAAATTGTTTTTCTATGAATTGCGGGAAATAAATAAGGATCTCAGACCACTCAAAGCAGATCTGTTCAGTTAGCTCACTACAACCACCATCCCACCATGAAGGTTAGTTCTAATCATATTTCTGTATTATTTAAAGCACTTATTGTGTACATTATGCCTGTGTAAGGAGATACCCCGGAAAAGGAACCTCAGTGTATCTTCATTTAATCACACACTTCAGCTTGGATATCTGATTCCACCTAATCGCAGATCTTCTAATATAATTTCCTAATGCCGTTGCTATGTAAATGGAAAAATGCTTTATGTACTAAAATGGGATCTAATGACCTTGCTAAGCTGATTACTAATATAAGAATACTGATATTTATATTAACTGGGGAATTAATTGGCAACTTTAAGAAGCTTGTCACCAGAAGAGCAGGAATATCCCTTCAAAGTTGTTTAGAAAGGACAGCTTCTTGAACAACTATTCCAGTCTGAAGAATCTCTCTAAGAATTATTTAATTTTAAAAGACTATTTTAAGAACTGAAAACAAGAATGTTTATACTTTTTGAAATCAGCATTTCAAATCCTATTGAATTTGATGAAATAGCTTAGAAAATGGACTACATTAAGAAAGAGAACTCTAAAGATGAACTGACACTTAGCTGCCACAAAAGACCTGAAAAGGGGCTCTAAGTAAGCTTGTAAAATTGTCTCTTTCGTCAATAGACGTGGCCCAGTAAAAGACAACTACCTCATCTACCTTATTCTTAATACAATACACTGTCACTAGTCGTGGTTTGCTTATCTCATTACATATATATTCCCAACATGCATTACAAAATAACAAAATACTCCAGACTGGAATTTTCCTAGATTAGATTTCAATACATTTGCAATTTCTCAGCACCATGGGAGAGATACAAGTGAACTGAATACTAAAAATATCCTGTTTTGTTATATAAATCATAGCCTAATAAACAACAAGCATTAGGGGTCTACAAAAGAAAATAGGAATAACAAATAAAATCAAATCCAAAATATCTGTCATTTCAATAATATTAATAGTGCAGGTTGTACCTCCTTTAACCAGGAGTCTCTGGTCCAGCAACATCCATGTACTAGGAGGACCACGAATGTTCCTAGACCACAGAGACCAGGGACAGGGAGGTCTGTTGGCAGAGCTGGGAGTGCGGCAGTGGGGGCTGGCAATTTGACTGGGAGCCCTGTGGCAGGGGAAGTGGACAGCACAGCAGGGAGCTCAGGTGCCACACCTGTCCTGGTAGCCAGGGAGCTCTGGCAACAGGGGCTAGGACTGGAGCCCGGGGCCAGGCACAGGCCAGAAGAGCGGGCAACGCTCATCGGGCGTGGGTTTCGGGGCTGTTGGCAGGCGACTTCCCCCTGGTCCAGCAAATCCCCTCGTTCAGTACTGGTCAGGACCTGAGGGTGCCAGACCAGGGCGGTCCAACCTGTATATAGTAGCTTAGTAACCAGTAAAGAAGTGCAGATGTGATCATCAGAAAGCATATCAAATTATATAAATAAATAATGACCATGAAGTCTTAATTTAATGAGTGTGCTTACATTCAGCATCTTAATGTCAGGTATGATGTGCTATACAGTTAAATGGCTATTAACATGTTTGCTTGCTCATTCTATCCAACAAAGAAACATGAACTAGCTGTACTTGTGCAAATGTTACCCTACTTGAACATTGTGGGGAAAAAAATTCAAATCTATATTTTAAAATTGCTAGTTATGGAGATGGAGTACATGCCTCCAGATGCTTAAAGTAGCAAAAACCCTCTACAGATGGCCTAAAATAACTTTTCAATATAAAAAGAAATCAAGAATTTCAAATGCATTATCTCAGCATTTTACATGGATAGATACAAGTGCTGGATCCCCTTGAGAACTCCATCACTTTTCCATTAGCACAAAGCTCTAGCATCATGAGAAACTGTACTTTAAGAATGTAACATTTTCAGGATATATGGCCATTTCTACATTCCAATTTAATATTTCATAAAGTAACTGAAGTTGGTGAGAAGTTTGGAATGTTAAAGTAGGTTTTGGTGGAGATGGAGTGGACAGAGATCAGGTGAGGTAGTCAAACTGCATGACAAATTCACTTATCACAGGGCTCAATTTACATGTGCGTGTGCATTAGGGATGGAATAGTGTAGTCGATTAAACAATTAACCGATAAGCAAAAAGCTTATTGGATAATACTATCGACTGCACGCATTCTTTCCCCCTCTCCCCTGCTAGTAAATTTTTTAGAGGGCTGGCCAGCAGGGAGCCAAGCTCAGTCCCGGCTCACGCTGGGTCCCGGGAGCTGCTTGCCTGCCCAGTTCCTAAAATACTTTCAATGCAGAGCCACAAGAGGAGTAGCTCCCAGACCCGACGTGAGCCAGGACTGAGCCAGGCTGCCTGCCTGCCTACAGAGCCACAGTGAGGGTAGTTCCCGGAACCTGGTGCAAGCCAGGACTGAGTGTTTGCAGTGCTAGCTCTTATCGATTTTTTTCCTCCACTCAAGATCATCTCAACTGAAGAAGTGGGTTTTGCCCACAAAAGCTCATGATACAGGACTACTAGTTTTCAAAATTAAAGACTTACACAGCTACCCCTCTGAGACTTATATCTCACATATGAGTCAGTAATACATTAGATGGAAGGATGAGACCCCCTGATTCTCCATTACAATGTGCACCACAGAGTTAATCAATGCAAGCTCTGCATACACAGCATGCAACAGAGGACTGTACTACACATAAAAATATACCATTTGGATCACAGAAGAAAAAGTTTAACTTCAGAACATGGCTTTGTTTTGCAAGACAACATTGCTCAAAGTATTTTTAAATCTACAGTTAGCTAGAAACATCATTAACTCTGGTGTGACTGATGATGAACAGACAGGCATTTGCTCCCCTCCTTCCCATCAAATTAAAATAAAAGCAGTAGTTCTCTGTGATTTGTTCCTAGATCATTATCAAACAAAATGTTTCTTACATATGAAATTCCTGAGAGGAAAAATTAGCAGTCTGGAGCAAAGCCTTCATCCAGTTGTGTTTTATAGTTTCTCAGTTAATTTTTTTAATATTCAATTTGTGTCCAGCGTCAGGAATCAATGCAGTTTAAAGGTACCTCCTAATTGCTTCTCATTTTAGGGTACTGAAGATTTAAAAAAAAAAAAAAAACCTCAAAATTTGGGAAAATGAGGAGTGAACAAAGCTCTGTCAAGAAGTCTTTATAAACAATGCTTCATGTTCCATGTGCTTGGAATAGCTCTGATTTGAGTCTCAAAGGAGCAATATGACCTTCCTGCCATCAGAGATTGAGACCAGCCCATCCATTTGTCCCCTCATAATTTTAAGACATCATTTACTTTTTAACGACCATCTTTGATAAACCAATCAGTATGTAATACCATCCTGGTTTAATTTAATCTTTCTAGACATATTCAAAATGTTTGCTTTGTTACTGACATGCCTAAAACAGAGACCATAAAATAATTTCAGATGATCACAAAGGAGAAAAGGTATTTTCTTTAGATCCATTTACTGGTTTAGCACATTGTACTTGGAAACTAATCCGTAGTGTTTTGTCATGCACTGCATTTCAAATTACCTTCAATGATGAATCAGACTTTTATTAATCTCAGCTCCTTTTTATTTCTTAATATTATATAGAGCATTAATGTTTCTACTACTGGGGGAATCCTGCACCAAATAATAAAAATTCTGCAAAAAATATTTTAAATTTTTGCAAAATTCTTCATATTTTATTTATCAAAATAACAATATAATTAGCCCACTTTCAACTATTTTGGTAATTTATTTCAAAATACCTGTCAGCAAGTATGTCAGTAACAATACAGACAACGATTTCCCCAAGAGCAGAAAGTTAAAGAAACTCCTATGACAACCCATTTCCTATTTCTCTGTTATGTTCTTGTTGAGTATCTCAGTCTGGATGTGTCATGTGTTTCAGCTGGGCACACCTTGGGGGGAAAACTGCTCCTCCAGCCTTTTAACCAATTCTCATTTTTTACTCTGCCCCCCCACCCCCCGCTTAGGATTGCCATAATTTAAGTTCCTATATAGAAGGTCCTGCCAGGAGGAAGAGAAGGGAGAGGCGTGAAGGAGGGGGGAATGTACAGCTGAGAGATGCTGGATGGATATTTCTATTGGGAAGGGATATTTGAGGATTGGAGAGGGGGGGGATCCCCATTGCCCGCAGAGCCCTGCTGCAGGCTCTACTCCACACAGCCTCATTAGTCCTACCTGGCAGAGATGACCCATATCTACTGATAGCGGAAGGTGCAATTTAAAGGTTTGACCACCCCCAGAACAGTTTAAGTCAGGTCAGCAAACCCCTCTTTACCTTCAGTCACTCCTCCTGCAAAACGGAAGCCCCTCCCTGCCGCTCCCAGCTGTTGCTCCTACCTCTCCCCGTAAGATGCTTCTTGCTTGACTCCAGTACCTGTCATGCAGACAGGTGGCATGGTGACACCATGTGACCAAGTGGGCCTGGCAAACTTGAGAACTGCAGCTCACCCACACACCCTGTAGAGGTGCACTACAAGCTTGGGAGCTGCACTCTGCCAGGCCAATTCTGCAGAAAAAAATGAAATTCCGCACAGGTCATTAATTCTACACAAATTCTTCATTGTGCAGTGGTGCAGAATTCCCTCAGGAGTACATTTCACACTCTGTGAACCTCACGTACTATTCCATAAACAAAATTTTTTTAAAAAGGCTTAAAGGTTAGCTAAGCATGACACCTCTCGCCTCCAGCACAAACTATAAACAATAAGAACATATCAAGTTATGGGCCTTCTCTTAAACATCCCCTTAAGACGAGACAGCAAGCTTCTCAAAGTGCTCAAAGTGACAAATTCTGCCTCCTCACAAGTAACTTGCTTCTGTTTCCAACTGATAAGCAATCACAAAACATTTATCTCCCTCACAGTACAAGGAAAAAATTAATTACAACCCAGTGCTGCCCACACAAGCACATGAAACACCTCATATGTAATCTGTGCACATATATAAACCCTGGATATTTGTTAATGCTACTGCAATTCCAATGTAGTACAGGTTGAACCTCTCTAGTCTGGAACCCTAGGGACCTGACCAGTTCTGAAAGAGAGAGTTTTCTGGAACATGGGAGGTCAATATTGTCTAGCAGCATTACCAACACTTTAACTGCTTACTTTGCTTGTAGAGGACATTTAGGGGTAAATCAGAGCTAAATAACAGCATAGAACCCTGAGAGCTAGGACTGGTAGCTGTAAAACTTTATGGGACCGCAGGAACCTTGGCCACACCCACGAAAAATGGACATCCAGCTAACTAAAATCATTCTGGATGACAGATGTTTCTGAGAGAGTTCTGGAGTTCTGGATTAGAGAGGTTCAACCTATATGAAGGAGATTACAGTGGAGTCCGGATTATCCGACTCCCGGTAATCCAACACTCCGCTTTATCCGACCCTGCAGCTCCGGGACTTTGTCCCCGGGAGCTGCAGGGTCGGATACAGTGCGGGCGGGGACAACGGCCCCGCTTGCTGCCCCGTCACTCTCTTGGAGCAGCTGCTGCCGCTCCTGCCCGGGACAACGGGGCAGCGAGTGGGGCCATTCTCCCGCCCCGTCCCCTGGAGCCGCTTATGCGGCTCCTGCCGAGGTCGCTTCTTCCCCGGTAGCAGCAGCAGCAGCTGTCCCCGTGCTCTCTAGGAGCAGCTGATGCGCTGCTGCCGGGGAAGACGTGGCCCCGGCAGGAGCCCCATCAGCTGCTCCTAGAGAGCACGGGGACAGCTGCTGCTGCTGCTGCCGGGAAAGAAGCGGCCCCGGCAGCAGCTGTCCCCGTGCTCTCTAGGAGCAGCTGATAGGGCTCCTGCCGGGGCCGCTTCTTCCCCGGCAGCAGTCCCTATCATCTGACATATTCGGTAATCCGACCATGTGTCGGTCCCGTTTACGTCGGATGATAGGGACTCTACTGTAGAGGATAGGGACTCTACTATGTAATCTCACTATTCTAGTGACACAGAAATGCACAAAAACAAATCACGTTTTTCTTCTATCAAGCTATTGGTCAGTGCCTCATAAAAAGTAAGCTTCTTAGCAAAATAATTTATTAAAATCTCATCAGGCCTCTTTTGAGATCTACTATGCCAATTTTATGAGCTTTAATGGGTTAGCAGGAGGTCCTATAACAGGGGTGGGCAATAATTTTTAATGGGGGGCTACTCCAAAATTTTGGTAAGTGGTCAATGGCCACACTTCTGTGGAAGGGACACGGGGATGGGCTGGTGAGTGGGGTGAAGAAGGGAGCTTGGGGTAGAGGACTGGGGTGCAGGAGGAAATGTGGGGTCTGAGAGCAAGTCTGGGTGAAGGAGGGAGTTATGATCGGGGCAGTGGTTTGGAATCCAGGGTTCAGTATGGGTTATGGGTGTAAGAGAGGACTCTGGCCTGGGGAGGAGTGTCAGAGAGAGTGGGAGGGAGTTGTGACCTGAAGAAGAGGGGAAACAGGGTGCAGAGAGTTTGGGTGGTGACGTGGAGCAGAGGAATGGGGTGCAGGGTCAGGGAAGGGTATGGGTGCAGGAGAGGATTCTGGCCTGGGGGAGGGGTGTAGGAAAGAATGCGGAGTCTGGGAGATAGTTATGACCTGGAGGAGGTAGGAAGAGGGGATACAGAGGATTTGGGTGGTAGCTGAGGACAGGTAGTTGGGGGGAAAGAGGAGGTGGGGTGCCAGAGACAGGCTGTGTTTGGGAGGCGCTTACCTAGGCAGCTCCCAGCCAGCAGCTCTGCAGGAAGCTGAGACAGTCTCCCTGCCTGTCTGCTGCACTGGCTGCTCCACATGGCTCTGCTCCAGCACAATGAGGGAGGGAAGAGTGAGCTTTCAGCTAAATTTCTCAGCTACTATTGGCCGGAAACTAGCCAATGGGAGCTGAAGGATTTTGCTAGGGAGCAGAGACGGTGAACAAAGCTTTTGCCTCCCAGCCCAGACTGCATAGCAATTAGCAGCCAGCTGTTTAAAGTGGCTGCAGCTTCTCTGCAGTAAGGGTGCTGGCGAGGCAGCCATGGGCTGGATCCAGTGCCTTGGAGGGCCGAATCCGGCCCACTAGCCACCTCTTGCCCACCCCATCTGTCACGGGGCAGACTCACTGTCACTGTGTCTCCTGCCAGTAGCACTGGGAATTAGCTCATCACCAGGGCACTTCCCTCTGGCTGCTGTCTCTCCATGTCATCACTCTACGTTCCAGTTCCAGACCCGCGTTGCTCCCGGACTATGGTGTCCACCTTGCCTCAGTGACCCACTTCCAGTCTTCATCTAGCCCCTGCCACAGGAGTAAACTGCAGTCTGCAATGACCACTCATTGGCAAGGGGATGTGAACCTGTTGCCTTTTACTATCATGGCTACAGCCCTAGAACTCTCAGGCTTTGCTTCAGGCCCTCTACCTGCCTTTCCCCAGCACTGCCCTGTCTCAGGAAGCCTCCAGCTTCTCTGATGGCCAGGCAGGGCCAGCTTTAACAAGCGCAGGGCCTGATTCCGGGGGCGGGGCCCTGCGCATGCGCCGCGAGCCTGGGATGGCACTGCGCATGCGTCGCATGCCGGGGGCTTTAGGTGCAGGGGGTCCCATTCTGGGGAATCGGCCGAATCGGCCTAAAGCCAGCCCTGCGGCCAGGTCCCTCCTGCTCCACAGCCAGAGCAAGTGTCTGTCTCACTTCCTGCCTCTTGGAGCCCTTATTTGTACAGCCCTTAGGTGGGCCCTAATTGGTAGTATCTGCCTCAGCTGTGGGCTTTGATCTCAGCCCTCTCCCAAGGGCTGGGTTTTACCCTTAAAGGGCCAGTGCAGGGCAGAAGCCCCCTCACAGTGTTCTATAACGTCCTTCCAACCTGTGGTTGTCTGAGTATGGAATTACTTTTTCTTTATTTTAAACTAGTGGTTTGAAATGTCCTTGACTTCTCAGTTACTTAACTTAGCAATTCATCTCTCTTCCAGGCAGCACACTACAACATCAAGAAACCTCAAAACAGGCAAAGTAGAAATTGCAATACCTCTTCATCTCTCAAAATATTTCTTCTTGGGTTTAGGGTTAAAAGGCCAACAGTTTTTCTGCTGGACAAAGAGTTAACCTTATTTTGCAATTCCAAAATGTCAGGTAAAGACAAAGAACATTTTGTTTGTTTGGGCTGCTTTTGATATTACTGCGGTTACTTTACTCTCTCTCCAGCTTTGGGGCAATAATTTTATCTATCCTTGGAGAGAGCTTCTCGACCAAAAGGAATAAACAGATAACAGATTTGAGGGCATTCGCTTTGACAAAACTTTGGAAAGCCTGAAAATAAAATAAAACGCATAATCCCCAAAATGAGATCTAATTGGTGAGAGAATTTAATTAATAATAATGTGTTGGTTGTCATTATTAAAATACTTTGAAGTTTATATCATAGCCTAAAACAGTGTTATGCAGTGAAAAGGCAGGAGGGGCAGCTAGTCTGACATCTACCACAGTCATTGATGAATTAGATAAACAAGCATATTTATTGCCTCTACTAAAGGTGACCAAGTTAGCCTACCTACCTGTGAAATTCCAATAATCTTAGAAAAATAAAAAAAATGGATGCAACATGTGCTATTTAATTATCTGCTTCTGTATCTTCTAGTGATCATCTGACTGCTACATTTTCATAATCTATTCATAGTATATATTGGTATAGTCAGCAGTTGCAGTACATGACAAAGCAGAGCTAAAAATTGCAAGATTTATTTCAGCCAATTAGTATTTCATATGCCCACACAGCTGTAATTTTCAATATATTTTTCACTATAAAATCTTAACACAGATGCACACCAAGGTCACCTTGATATTGCAATTACAGTTACTCCATAGCAGGTAGAACATTAATAAAGCTACCATATAAATACTGAGTCTTTTAAGAATCACATTCAGATATGCAGACTGGATTCTCTGTATGCTAGTCAATTCATTTTTAAGATTTTATTTTAGTGTGCATCCAGTGATATGGAATGCTGCTATTTATCCTACATTAGACAGACATTTAAACAGAAACTTTGTGGTGACACAAATCTGTTGCCTTTTTATACATACCCCAGTTCATCATCTTTTTGGAGTTTTCTATTTGTTCTACATAGGGGCAGTCAACAAAGCTTTTAAAATTAAGAAAAAACTAAAAAGGAGAAAAGCCTACAAAGGCGACTGTAAATGATTTGCTGCATGCTATGAAAAACTGCCCTCCAGCAGAGACAAGTTTAGCACAATCCTATTAGATGATTCACAGCAAAGCTACCTTTTGGCTCACTTTGTACTGTAGAAATGCGGCCTACTACCTGGATCAACATGAAGCTAGTTTGTCTCTTGGCTGTAGTAACATACCTCACACACACAGCAAGTCTAGCCATCAAAAGAGATTTTCTAAATTGCTTATGCACACTCTATTTAATGTCTGCCAAATTGTATGGCAGACAACAGCTGCCACCAAAATTTCAATTATTCTTATTTAGCATTTGTTTCCAGCAGCAGCACCCACAATGTGGGAGGCACTTTACAAATGTAAAGGTGGCACCGTCCCTACTTGGAAGAGAGACAGTTTAAAACAAAAAGAGACAAGCAGACAAAGGATTGGAAAAAGGGCTAGCTAGAGAGTGGCCACATTAGGTACTGTGTACCAAACAAATACAATTTGATTTATTATTTTTATAAAATACATAGATCAAACCAAATACCTCAACCCAATCATAAAGAGCCAGTGGCTTTCTTGAAGCTTCATAGAATAAGGGGATTCTAGGAAAGATATGAATAATCAAACAGATGGCAGTGTCCTTACAAACCAGATGGGGAAGGGAATTCCATGAGCTGTGTGATAAAGACAGCGATGCTTGTGCAGAAGCAGAGGAGACATCAAGGTTAAACCACTGGTAAAGCAGAGTACACCACACATTTTGGGTTTTGCTGTGAGCAATGAATTAAAAAACTGATGATTCCTGAAAATTGTAAAAAGAATATTACTACAAACTTAACTATTGCCTTAAACATCAACTGTTTTTAAAAAGTGTAAGATGACTCGCTGGAACTAGTAAGATTTTTCCTATGAGCTAAAGTGTTACTGCATAGTTGATGCTCATAAATTTCGTGAACAACAAATAGAAACAAAATTAAATCTTCCACATATCAGCGGTGGTAAAGGCTATCTACAGGTGTGATAGCCTGAAGAAATGGCTCAGCTATGCTCCTGGTATTATACAAACTTACACTAATTCCAACCTTCATACAGGGAAATACTGAATTATATTTTAAGGGACATCGGAGGAGCATCCCCTGGTGCTGCCACTGCTTCTGGACCCCTGGTTGTGGGGCTTGGCAAAGGAAACTTTTCCTTTATTATACCCCATGCAGGTTCCGGGACAGCTGAGGAGGCAGCATATACTATTCAACTTCCCAAATTCATCAGTAATCTCCCTGGACTCTGGCCACAGAGCAGGGAAGGAGGGGCACAGGCAGAAGGGGAGAGCCAAGGACTAGCCTCTCTGAAGAGGAGCTTTACCTGCCATTTATGCTATTAGACTAGTAAATATTAACATAAACCAGGAAATGAAAGAAAAGCAGGACAGAGAAGAGAGACAAAAATTCCAAGTTGTACACGCAAGAATTTTTGTTTCCACCTTCTCTCCTGTTTTTAGTACCTCTCGTCTTTCTTAAATAAAACTAACTTTTCTTTTATGGTAAGTGCTCACAAGTGCTATGGGATTTGTAGAACTATTAAACGGAGACACATGATCTGGGATCTCTGTGAATAGCCAATGCCAAGGGCAGCATATCACAGTGGAAAAATTTAAGGGGGCTCAGGACTGAAGCGCACCTAGTATTAACCTGGCCTAGTCCAGAGGAGAATGCTTGCATGGCTGAAAGGCAGTGGTGTTGGAGCAGGCCTGGGCAAAACACCCTCCGTGGGCTGCCAAGCCACCAGATCCGGTTGGCAGATGCAGCAGGGAGTCTCAGGCAGACTCCCCTGCTTGCCCCACCCCTGCACGCCACTCAGAAAAGCGGCTTCTGGGCTGTTTGTGTTCCACAAACTGTGAGCCCAAAGGGGAGGGTGCTTCATGGCTGCTCCTGCCCCCAACACAATCCCATTGGCTGGTTTCGGGCCAATGGAAACTGCCTGTTTGAAAAACAGGCAGCATAAGAAGCATCACTCTCCCTCCCCTCCCCTCCGACTCTTATTCACAGAGGACATGACCCTAAAGCCTATGCTGGGGCAAGGCAGGCTCCTGCCTGAAAAACGAGCTGGGCTGTTGCTCTGGAGTCTCACTGGTAAGTCTCCTGGCCAGAGACTGCCTCTGGCACCCCAGCCCCTCCCTTCCCCAACCCTCTGCCCCACTCCTCCCCCTACCCCACACAAGCCAGACCCTCTGCCCCCTTCCAGAGCCCACACCCCAATCCTCTGCCTTAGGTCACAGCCCCCTTCTGCCCTAGGTCATAACACAAACCTCTGCACCCCACTCCCCCGCCCTGAGTCACAACCCAAATCTCTGCACCCCAATCCCGTGCCCCAGGTCACAACTGCCTCCTTTACCCAAACTCCCTCCCATACCTCACAGGCCCTCCTGCACCTGAATCCCTTACCCCAGGGGTGGGCAAAACAGCCTCTACAGGCCAGATCCAGCTCACCAAGCCGGCCAATCGAGATTTGGGGACGGGGGAGCTGACGGTTCTCTCTGGACACTGGGGGGTGGCAGCAAAGACTTCATGCACTCCCCCGATCCCCAGGCCAATCAGGGACTGTGATCAGGGGAGCACGGGAAACCTCCTGCCCCCGCCCCTTCCATCCGAGGCCCCAGCAGCCCATGACCACTTCATAAATTTGTGAAATGGCCCCCCTTCAAAAATTATTGCCCATCCCTGTGTTAGAGAGCTAACACCCAGCCACCATGAGTACATCTTGATAGAGGCAGGGAGTAACAAGGTGACTCCCAGTTGCAGGTCCTCATGAAACTATCACACATGCCCTATATGTTCAAAGAACATCTCCCTCTGAACTCAGCAGCAATTGTGACGGCTCAGCCTTTCTACAAATCACACCCCAGGTCTCTCATATTGAGGACCCAGAAAATGAAGAACACAGTGGTCACCTGTGAAAGCCTTGGTTTACATGACTTGCCCAGGATCAGGCAGGAACACCAAGACAGGGACAGAATCCAATTCTGCAGGCTGGAATCAGCTGCCTTACCAATGAGACTATCCTTTCTTTTTCCTGTAGCTCTCCAGCTCTTTAACCATGCACACTGCAACTTATGCCACATATAAGGGCAAGGGGTCTAAAGACAACAGCCTCATTCACTATACAACCACAATTCACTCCAAGAGAACAGTCTATCCTCTGCATTGAATGAGGCAGGAATCCTGTGGGGGAAAAAACAGCATGTTGTATAATAAAGGACCGTATCATAATGTGTACACACAGGCCACCTTAAGCCTGGCCTTTGTAACTTTAAAACTCAATGCAGGGAGGGAGGTGTTTATTTGGTGTTTTTAAATGTAAATACCTGTTTTTAAAAACTTCAGAGGGGTAGCCGAGTTAGTCTGTAACAGGAAAAACTTAAAAAACAACAAATAGTCTGGTAGCACTTTAAAGACTAACAAAATACGTAGATGGTATCATGAGCACAACCCACTTCTTCAGATGACTGGAGTGTTGGATGTCCATTAGTAGCAGCCACAGAACAGAGCAAACCCCAAAGGAGCCAGGGCTGGGGCAGGAAACCATGGTAATGTGAGAACATCCTTTTCCCACTCCTATCTCTGCTTCCAGTATAAGATGGAAAGGGCACATTATATATGACAACCACTTTAGTTTTAGAATTATGAAAAAATCAGTACAACAGGCAGTTGGAAAGAATATTTACTTTTCTTTTACAAAACCAATAAAAAACTACATCATACTAAAGCTACAAGTAAGCATCAACTTCTTAAAAGCAAATATTTATCCTATTTTTTTTAGTAATTTGGCCCCCATTAGTATACATCTACTATATATTTGACAGTTTTTGTGCATTCGTCTGTCTGTGCATCTGTTTGTTCAAGAACTCCTCCTAAGCAGTAAGAGCTAAGACCACCACATTTGGTATGAAGCTCCTCTTATCACTTAAAGCAAGGTGAGGGCTTGGTTGTGCCAGGACAATGGGATGAGTGTGAAATGCACTGCTGCTCATCAAATGGAATGGGAAGGCTGTGAGAGCAGACAGTTACACCCTCAAATGACCACAGAGGGGGCAGCAAGTGCCCCAGCCTCAAGGACCAGCCATTGGCCAGGTAGCACGGCTTCCTCCGCCACCCCAGCCTGGCCCCAGGGAGCAGCTGCTGGCTGGCCAGCACAGACCCCACCACCCTGGGAAGAAGCTGCCAGCCACCCCCAAACCCTCCCTTGAGTCCCTCCACCCCTTCCTATCCCCTGCCCTGAGCCTCCCCATCCATTCAACCTCTGTCCTGAGCGTCTCCCCTGCTCTGACCCGTGCACCCAACACCCCCTACCTTGAATCCCTCCTCATCCCCCAACCCGGACTCCTGTACTCGCCACACCCCCATCCCCCAATCCTAATTCCTGCAGCCCCACACACCCAGTCCTCTGCCCTGAAGAGGCCGAGCAACACCAGGTAAAATCTTCTAGTAAATCAATAAATCTGGCAGAGAACAGGAGCCTATTAGATCATTCAGAACACCAATCTCATCTTTAAAATACTGTTAACCACAAGCACATTGGATTGTTTCCAAGTTACCCTTCCACTCCTATGAGTTTTGAATATGCAGAATAATGAAACTGCCAGCAAATGTAACAACGGATATAGAACATTTCCTTTACTTCAGTCAAGCAGGAAAAAAATGCCTGAAGAAATTTTCTGTTTGAGAACAAAAGCATGACTGTATAAATCTACTTGAGAAACCACCAAACATAGCAAAGCCACTTTTTAAAAGAATCACAGATTTTAAATTAGTCTCCTTGCTATTTTTGTCCACTTTTTTCTTTACATTGCAAAAATAAGCTAACCTGTGTCCAAAACATTGCAAATACGATTAACAAATTGTCAGAAAATAGCCAATTCAAATATTAAGTCTTTAGTAGGTAATAAATATTTCAATTTACTCTATTTAATTTACAAAGGCTATATTTACATTACACTTACTGTACATTCTACGTTAATAACAGGAACATCTAAATTCTTAAAGTGAATAATGAAAACAATTCTTCTATTTAGCAAAGCTGCTTTTCAGTAATAAGTGCTCTACTTAAATCCAAAACATTCATGGTCAAGTCAGAGAACTCTGAGCTATTCAACAGAAAAATGGACACACACTGACAATCCAGTAAAAAAATATGTACAGATCTGTATGTTTTAGTTAGCTTCCCACTCCAGAAGTTTATAATTCAGGATTCTATTTCCCTTTCAAAACATTCTGCACTGCAAACTGCAAAAATTGGAAGACTTATGAGATAGCCTCGCTTTTATTTATGCAGTGTGATTTGAGTCCTGTAGGTTCCAAGATACTGGAGAGACAAGGTGAGTTCCCAACTTCTGTGGGTGAGACTGACAATCTTCTGAACTTACACAGGTTCTTTTTCAGGTCTGGGAAATACACTCAGAATGTCACACCTAAATATGAAGTGGAACAGATCGTTTAGCATTAACCCATATTTCAAGGAAGTAGACAAAGTGCAGTGGCCTGTTAATACCCTCCAATCATAAGAGGCAAAGGAAGGGAAAGAGAAGGCAGATTGGGAGGTGGGAAGGTTGTTAGTGGGTTAGAGATTGTTGTAATAAATCATAAATCCAGCATCTCTACTCAGTCCATAATTTTAGTGTCTAGCAAATTTATGAATTTAAGATCCTAGCCTCAACTTTTGAAAGTGTCGTGCAGGTTTCCATTGAGGATGTGGATGAGGATATAAAGTGATCATTTTGTGAACAGTGTACAGCCACAGGTGTTTTTGTTTTATTATTTTCCTGTGTGAATTCATTCATGAGCATAAGGATTGTTTTGTTTCACCCACATATTTGTCATTGGGCCATGTAGTGCATTGGAGGATGAATACCACATGTTGTGGTAGGCATGTATAGGACCTCTGGATCTTCAAAGCAGTGTTACGGGTGGTGGTGATTATTGAAGCAGTGGGGATATGTCTGGAAGTTTTGCATCTCTTGCTGCTTAGAGTTGGTGTAGCCTGATCTATAGAGAGATTGCTTCAAATTATGAGCTTGGAGATTTTTTTGAAGGCCCAGAAGAGGGAGTTAAGGAAAGATTCTTCCAGCATGTGGTTCCCACTGAGTATGGATTGTAGTTGTTTGATGATTCCCCATCTGGATTCCAATGTGGGATGGTAGATCAGAACTAGGGATCACACTGTCTCCCTGAACAAATTGCAGGGAATGTGCTCCCTTTGTTCAGATAATATAATGCTGTCAGATTGTTTGCTATCACCTGAACTCTTTTGTCCCTGAGCAGAGGCAAAAATTATTTAAGAGTCTTTCTGATTGCTCTCAGTTCTCACAGACTGATATGCAATTTCTTTCACAGATGACCAATGCCCCTTAATCAAATTGTTGTCTGAATGTGGCCCTCAACCCAGAGTGGATTCACTGGTGGAAGCTAACATGATCAGCAGATTTAACATACATCATATTTTGATCTCACTGCAGATAATACCTCCAATAATTATCTCCAATGTATTTTACCCACCTCTAGTTTGTAACTGTTCAATAACTAATGCTGTAACAGTCTCAGGCAAAAATGAACATGCAGAGACACTAACGTGGTTGATGTTAGAAGACTCATTAACCTTAGAAAAGAGAATATAACCTTCTCTGGAGACTGCAAAAGCAGGAGTATGAAAAATCTTATTTTCATAACATTTCTTCTAAAATAAAGGCCTTGCCTACCATTGAATCAAATGTGACCCATATAAAAGAGATTTTGTGCATTGGACTCGGGAACAATTGTTCCCAATTTATATGTAACCCCTGACCAGTGGACATGAATGTACCCAATTTACATCTATCCGGATCTTAGTCCTTGATAATGTGTTTATTAACCATTGTCTACGTAAGATACAATTATTCCCAGGGCCGGCCCACATCATTTTGGCACCTGAGGTGGGGAACTCAAATGACGCCCCCATGCCCCCTCACTTGGGCCAAAACTTTAAAAGGTCTCAATTCTCTGGGTCCTAGTGGCACTCCCCGCCACAGCCTGGCACCTGAGGCGGCTGCCTCAGTTCGCCTCATGGTAAGGCCAGCCCTGTTTATTCCGTATTTTCTGCTATTACTACTGAAAGGTGTTTTGTAAACATTCTCAAAGCAGTTGACAAGCCAAAATGGAGAACGCTGAATTAAAATAATCCTGTCTTACCATAAAACATAGATATTTCCTGAATACATTCATTTCCTGAATGAAATGGCCTTATTGAAATATAGAAATATGCATCTTTCAAATCCAGAGCTGCAAACCAATTCTGAAGCTAGAGAGAGGGGCTTATAGAAGTTAGCAACAACATATGGAATGGAACATTTTTATAAATATATTCATTTCTGCTATCCAAGGCCTTGCCTTTTTTAAAAATAATAGAAATAAAAATTTCTCCACCTATATTTGCAAGGTACATTCTCTATTGCCCCTGCAACTAGAAGGGACTGCTATTGGTGGTAACAATGGGATTGGCAAGTCCAAGTAGAAGACCAGAAGTGCCTAACAGGAACTGTTTATAGCTTTCTGTCTTTTGTCGATTTGCAACCTTGAAGAAAGCTGTTGATGGTGCAGTTACAGACTTGCCTTTACTACATGGCTTAAAAGACCACTTCAGCTGTTGCTGTTGATTGTAATGCTGAAGCAGATGATAATTATTTCTTTGATAGAAGTAAGAAGCTGACCAAAAAAGTGGTGCCTACATATTAGAACAGATGACTTCTCAGTTGTCTGAAGAATGCCTAAAGACCTAGCCACAGATCTTACTTATTTAATTTTGTCTAGGACCTCTACTTTCTTTATACTAAGCAGACTCTCTCATTCAAATGGAAAATCTTTAATTCTCATCCTTCTCTCAGGAGGAAGGTTCGTTGGTTTTAGCCAGGCATGGTATTTTCAAAAAAATTGGCTGAGGATACATCTCTAGCTGATGCATCATGTAGTACTGATATCTAAGCATCACACTTTGAGAGTTCACTATTCACATACATAAAGAAGCAGAAGATATTTTTTTTCTTCCAAACACACCTAATCTCTTTCCTCGCTCGCCAGAAGTAATGGACTCAATGTGAGAAACCATTTACTTAATGGAACTTCTACTACCGACGAGTTAGGGGAAAGAGAAGTATGAATACTGAAAAACCTTCCTAAAGAAACTGATTCAGTTTATCAGCCTTTTTTAACATGGGCTGAGCTGATAAAAGTACAGTCCAAGTCATTTTTGCTGGTTGACACCACCCATCTAATAGAGGGAGTGAGACCCGTTGTCTGGTAGTTGCCCCTAAAATTTCACAGATTCTTCAATAGAAACTGACAATGTCTAATGTCCTATCATCCAATTCACCAACTCATGGAACAGCATCACAGCTTCTGGTTGTGACAAATCTTGAGATTATCCAACACCAGTGTTCCCTGCAACCACCCAGGAGCGATTCAGGTGATGCCCATCTGATTAGCAGGGCACCCACAGCCAGAAGCATGTGTTTCTACTCGTGGTACAAATCTGCATGTGCCTTGCTGCACATTAGGGGTGTTAAATATTGGTTAATTGAATAGTAGAGTAACCTCATGAATTCTTGTCAGTTACTCGACTATTATAGCCACTGCCTTTCGTGGAAGTGGATTAACTATATCCATAAAGGAAGCTCTGCCATCAGAAGTGCCTTCACTGAAGTGCTACAGTAGCGCACCTCTGCCACCGTGCCACATTTAAAGCATAGACCTGCCCTTAGACCAGTGGTGCACAATGTTTTTTCATACATGACCCCCACGGGGGCTGCCAAATTTAATTGAGCCAAAAAAAACAAACAAAAAAGGAAGCGGCCCCTGTAATTGTCGGGCTGCTCTCCTGCCACTTCCTCCACCCCTGCCGTGTGTACGTTGGGCACCGAGCCAGGAAGGCAGGAAAAGTGGCCGGCCGGATCCAACCGCTGCAACCCCCCAGGAAGACAGGCGCAACCCGACCCACAGGATGCACACCAATGCCTTAGACTTCCAAGGGAAGGACTTTGTTATGCTTCTGCATCTAACTTATATTTAACCTTCTCCAATAAATGGTTTGCTCTGGTTCATTGGGTACGCTTGTGCATGACAGATTCCACAGCATTCAGCAAGAAGAATGGCTAATTATGACCACAGTCTGTGATACTAACTGTTACCAACAGTCTCAGAACTTCCCTATTTTGAGTAAGCAGCTCTATTGCTATCTAAAAGGGTATGTCTAGACTACATGCCTCTGCTAACAGAGGCATGTAAAATAGGCTACCCGACATAGTCAATGAAGCGGGGATTTAAATATCCCCAGCTTCATTAAAATAAAAATGGCTGCCGCACTGTGCCGGCTCAGCTGATTGTCGGCACAGTGCGGCAATCAAGCGGTGGATCGGTCGACAGTGGAAGCCTTTGTCAACCGCTCCTGTAAACCTCGACAATCAGCTGAGCTGGCACAGCGCGGTGGCCATTTTTATTTTAATGAAGCTGGGATATTTAAATCCCCGCTTCATTGACTATGTTGGGTAGCCTATTTTACATGCCTCTATCGGCAGAGGTATGTAGTCTAGACATACCCAAAGTGTCCCATTTCCTTGATCTTTATCATTCTTTGCATTTCTGGATTAGGCCTGGTCTCTTAGGGTATGTCTACACAGCAGTGTTATTTCAGAATAACATCCGTTATTCTGAAATAACTATGCAAACATCTACACAGCTAACCCATTATTTCAAAATAATTTTGAAATAACGGGCGGCTTATTTCAGCATTTGTACACCTCATAACACCTCTTCCGAAACAGCTATTTTGGAATAGCAGTAGTGTGGACACTCCACTGCAGCTGTTTTGAAATAGCTCCTCTCCCAAGCCACTCACAATAATTATTCCCCAGTGCTTCCTGGGGCTTTAAATCAAAGTAGATTAGGGGAGCCTGCCTCGGACTAATTTGCAGGCTTCCCTCTAGTGTAGACACGCTATTTTGAAATCAGCTATTTCGGAGTATTTCTTCCGGAACAGTTTATTCCAAAATAATCGTGCAGTGCAGATGTAGCCTTTCAGAGACAATATTGGTTTCTTTATCAGCAATAACTTGCAGTGATCAGTGACTGTTAGTCATTCATGCGGATGATTATAGCCGTCTTTGATACCCACAATCATGAGGTTTTGTTGTGAGGAATGAGACAGGACTTCTGTTTTTCCTTTTCACAATGTATGTGGCATTATGATAGAGTTTTTAATTATTGACTACATAAACAAATGAATATATAAAAAATATGTATTTATTTATTTTGCTTAGGTCTGGTGCACTAATGGTTCCTTGTACAGGAAGTATGTACATCGAGCACAGATCAGAGATTCCCCTTTTTTAACCATAAGCAGAAAACAAAAGTAATTGACTGAACATTTTAAATAGCAGTTAAGAACAAAGTACTCACCATCAACCACATGAGCTGGTTATTTTAATTAAAAAGTGGGAATTTATGGAGCTGGATTTTCAGGTCATTTAATTTGACTTATCTCAATGGAAGTCAATGGAGTTATACCAATTTGCTCCTGATAAGGATCAGTCCTGTTGATGCTGTTGCTTCTGGCCCTTGCAGCTCTTGTAATTCTTCTACTAGTGTTACTTCTTATGCAAAGAGGGAAATTCTGGTTCTTTACATATTGGGACTAGAAATATACTCTACAGCAGGGCTACTCAACACGCGGCTTGTGGGCCACATGCAGCCAGCAGCCCCTCTGCATGTGGCCCGTGGTGCCTTAAGCCACTTCCCGGACCACCTGCCTGCCTCATCGCTGGGGCTCCAGCGGCAGTGCCGAGCCACAAGCCGAGTGGCTTTGAGACAAGCTGCCTTTGCAGGAGCTGCAGGCCGGCGGGGTTGGGGTGGCAAGAGGTAGCAGCAGAGCACACCTGCTGCATCTGCCACAGCAGCACTGAAAGAGGCAGCGTTGGTGCATGCGCGGGAGCTGTTGACCGGCAGGGGGGGCGGCAAAAGGCGGCAGCAGAACACGCCTGCCACAGTGACAGTGCCTCCCCAAGCCAGGCCACATCGGCACGTGCACAGGAGCTGCTGGGGGTGGCAAGAGGCAGCGGGGGAGCCGGGCAGCGAGGCACATGGCAAGGCAGTGGCAGAGCTGGGCAGCGAGAGAGCGAGGCGGTGGCGGAGCGAGGCTGGAGAAAGGTCTGCACTGGGGCTTGGGTAGGGTTACCATATGTCCGGTTTTTCCCGGACATGTCCTTGTTTTCACATGTTAAATCACCGGCCAGCCAGGTTTTTTAAAAGGCAAAAAATGTCCGAGATTTTTTGCCTTGCAAAGGGGATCAGGGAAGGGGTGGCGGCACGTGCCTTCAATGGAACATTCGGAGCCACGCGCCCGGACCATTCACAGCTGCTTTGCGCACAGGCCCCAGCACCTGGAGGGAAAAGTGCATGGCTCTGGTGAGACCCAGGGCATTACCCTCCGCCCCACTAGATTTATGTCCCTGGCTCTGTGGGGGGGAAAGGACATTGAATTAGAGCAGGGAGGCTGGGGGTGCCTGGCTCTGGGGGTTGGGAGGAGAGGGGTAGTGGGTTGTAGCAGGAGGGCTGGAGGGTGCCTGGCTCTGGGGCAGGAATGGGTGCATTGGGTTAGAGCAGAAAACTGGACATTAAAACTTCTGACTTCTTTCCTTTCCTGTAGGTGGGCAGTGGGTCTGTTGGTTAGATTTGGAGGTTCCAGTCTCTGCCCTGTGGATTGTGGGAGCTGGTGCTTGGTGGGGCAGGCAGGGGAAAGGAAGGGATTCTGGGAAGCAGGATTCCTGGGTTCCTTTTCTAGCCATGCCACTTCTCCCCTTGGTGCCTTTAACTTCACATTGATTGTACTTATATTTCAGTAAACATTGTATTGGCAGTTTTTGTTTGATTTGTTAAAATTGTGAAGCCAAAACAAAAAAGTAGTCAATATAATGGCGTTCTGTTGATATGTGTTTTAGTAATTAAATTGCTGAACTGTCATCGCTCATTAAAAGTGCTCTCATATGGGTGGAAATCGGGTAAATATTGCATTTTATTAATATCAGCAGAACTGACTTAAATGGGGCCTGCGTGCTGTGTAGTCTTGCCCTAATCTTTGTATTCATGCCCGTCCATGTGGAAGACGCTATTTGCATAAATATTTGCATATATATGCAACCACACTTAAGTTGCAGCCCTGAGCATGTGCTGTGGGTACCATTGGCCCCCGGGGCTTCCAAAGATTTTTCTTTTTTTTTAAATACTGGCAACCATTGAGTCTCACTTCATGCTGATCAGCTGAACTAATTACTTTTCTTATGTCATTAGAGAAATAGCATATTCAAAATGAAAGAGAAATTAAGATCACTACATGCAAAAAAAACCCCCACAAAACAAAACAAAAAATGGTGCTCTCACCTGTTCACCTTCAGTGTGACTGGAAAAAAAAATCAAATCAAACCACAGTAAACTTTGATAGCCAGATGGAACACACGCAGTAGCACATTGTTTCTTAAACTGTGTTCCACGGCACACCGGTGTGCCACGAGGCAGTCGGAGGTGTGCCACGGAGAACAGAGTTCAAAATGGCTGCCCTTAAAGGGGCAGGCAACCTTTTTTGGGGGGGTCAATAACTTTCTCCCAGCCCCCCCCCCTTTTTTTTTTTTTTGGCTCAACAAAAAAATGCTTGGTGTTCCTCATTAAAAAAAAGTATTGTTTGGTGTTCCTCAATCTTAAAAAGTTTAAGAAACACTGCAGTAGCAGATGAGTGACTGGAGACCTCTATGATTTTGATATCTATTTAAAAAATGTGTGCAACAAAAGGGCTACAGTATTAATTTATTCAACACCAAGAAAAGCTGATCTAAAAGTATATTGCCTTACCCACCTTGTGTCTCTAACATCCTCGGACCAACACAAATACAAAAATACCAAAAACAAGATATTCATGTGTTAGGAGTTAGGACAAGACATTTCTCAAAAAACTATGCTTAATGATAAAGAGGATAAAATTAGAAAAATATGGATCACTGTTAGAAGCCACAGAGAAATTAAACAGATCAGTCAAACCAATCTTAATTGCTACTCCATCAGAGTGTAGAAGTAAAGATTTTATAGTCACTATGGAGGCAATTTTTTCCCCTGAAGGCTAAATTATCTTGACATTTCCAGATGTAAGCCACATCATACAATAAAGTATGAATTAAATCCATTTAAGAAGCTCTTAACACAATATTAGCAGTTAAATAATGAAACAGAATACGATGTTCCCTAGTGAATTTGCCACGAAATCTAAGATGAAATTAATTCAGCTTAAAGTATTAAATTAACTATAGGTCATCTGTAAAAATTTTAAAAATAGGTAAAAGAGGAGCTTGGATATGTGGAAGTGTCACTTATCATTTTGATCAACTCTGGTCTTTATTATGAATGTGATTTTTTTTAGAGAAATACATGACATAATTAATAAATTCTTCAGGGTTTCAGATTCCTCACCTGCTAAAATATAATTTAAAAAATGAAGTTGGTAATGTAAGGCCCAACAGAGGTGGATTGCTCTTCCTATGTGCTAAGAGCATTCTGCCTCAAAAGATAGCATTCCTTGCCAGCTATTTTGCAAAGTTAATTCTTATGCACAGGTGACACTTTCAATAAAATTAATGTTAGAACACAGGTTAGTTAGGTATGTGGATATATTGAAAGGTTAATGGAAATCACTGAAACCAAACCATAATCTGGTGAAGACCAAATTTTTAAATGAAGAAATTTAAAAAAATATTGCCTAAACACTTCATGGCTAGTGGAAAAAAACCAAGAAATATTAGAAAATCTACAACACCAAATTTATGTCTGAATACATGGCATTTCAACAGGAAAAGATGACAATTTGATGGCCTTTATAGAAACAATTTTGTTTGAAGACTGAGAATCTTAAAGATGACCCAAGTTCAACTTTGTCATAAACATCCAAAGACCCATTTTCAAAAGAGCCTAGGCTTTAAAGGCCTAAATCCCATTGTCTTTCAATGAGATTTCGGATAGGTCTACTCTGAAATTAAGGTGTAATTTAGTTTAGCTACTGTGAGTAATAATAGCAGTGAAGATGTGGCAGCAAAGGCTTCAGTGTGGTCTAACCACCCCACTATAATCCTGCCAGAGATACAAAGAACATTCTTGGGTTTCAATGCAAGCTAAGTATCAAGGCACTTTTGAAAACCCCACTAGCACCTCACTGAATATTTAGGCTCCTGAACACTTATAAAAATCTGTCTCCAGGAACTAAGGAGCCTAAAATTCACTCACACACAGAATGATTTAGGTTCTTAAGTGCCTATTCTATTTTGAGAATGGGAGTTAACTCTTTCATAAGCACCTAACTACTATGCACTGAGAAATTATACAATTATGTAAGAAAACTGAATACTCCCAAAAGGAATGTATCAGATGTCTGCAACTGAGACAGACAAAAGCAAAATATTAATTTAGATACTCCTGGCTATTTTCTTTCAGAAATTTGATATTATTACACAAGAGAAAGAACTGACAAACAATTCTTCCTTGCAGAACATCTATAAGAACTCGTATCACAGTTAGTCCAATCTACAGTTTGTGTGTAGAAATAAACAACGTTCATTTGAGATTAAAACTTGAACCACAATACTGTTTAACTTTTCTCTAAGTCCTATCCTTGGATAAGGAGCTAGAGGTTGAACCTCTCTAGTCCGGCACCCTCGGGACCTGACTGGTGCCGAATCAGAGAATTTGCCGAACTATAGGTGGTCAGTATTGTCTAGCAGCATTACCAACACTTCCACAGCTTACTGGGCTCTTAGAAGACATTTAGGGGGTAAATTAGAGCTAAATAACAGCACTGAACATTGAAAGCCAGGACTGGTGTCGCAAACAAATTTTATAGGATCACAGGAAACTTGGTCACATCCATGAAAAGTGGACATCTGGCTAACTAAAATTATGCCAGACTACAGATGTTGCCAGACTAAAGAGCGTCAGACTAGAGAAGTTGAGCCTGTAGAACTGCTTAAAATTTATAATACAAAAAAAAAAAATTTAAATTCCATGATTATCTACTATACTTTGGGCATATCTATTTTTGCTGAATGATGTAAAATTTCTTAACTGCTACCATTTTATCAATAATTTGATAATCTTTTTTTTACTTTTTTTCTCTTCCAATGTTACAACTAAATCAGAGACAATACAGCCTTTGTGATGAAAACTGTAGTGCTGGATCCACTGGTTAACAATTATGGGTTAGACTATGGCTAGCAATACATGGCCATGGTAGACTGTAAATGGCAATAAGAATCCTCATTTCCACATATGTATAGGACGTTGGGTTCGACCATGGTTGCAAATGGAGCAGGTGGAAAGGGAATGAATGAAGCTTTCACTTCATGCCCACCCTCATGTGCCAGCTAGACCATCTGAACAAGCATGGGGTGGCAGGTTTGGGGGGATTTTCTACAAGGACTGGTAGAGGCCAACAGCAAATTACTACCTGCTGTCCATCCCCAAGTAAAGAAAAAAAAGAAAATTGTTCCTTAGCAGAAATGTTTGAGTTAAACTACACCACCACTTAAAGTGTATCATCTGAGCACTCTCACACACCCTCAGTATTATGCTGAAAAGCATTTAGTCTACCACATTCCAGGAAAGAAGGTAAAACTCAGAGAAACAGGTTTTTAAGCAATTTTGTGACCGAGTAGCTACTCAGCTGAAATTCCAATTCAGGCTTGACCATCAACACTGACACTGCAAAGAAAGTCAACAGTGATGAGCTAGAGAAATAGAAGTATGTAGCTTGCAGATCAGTAGAGCCGTACAATTCTGTGGAGATCCACTTTGCATCCACATTTGTGAACGTGGACATCCTCAGTTCATTTTTGTGGAAATGGATGCAGATACAAATTTTACATCTAGAAGTGCAAATCTGCAGATATCCACTTAATATCTGCAGGTATCTGCATCCATAGATGTCTACGTGTATATATGTGGCTCATTTTTGTGGATACAGATGTGGATACAAATTTTTAATCAATGCCCACCTCAACAGATCAGTATGAGAAATCACAGAATCATAGGACAGGAAAGGATCTGGAGATATCATCTATTCCAGTCCCTTGCACTCATGGCAAGACTAACTACTATCTGGACCGGGGTGGGCAATAATTTTTGACAGGCATTCACTCCAAGATTTTGGTAAGTGGCCGAGGGCCGCACTCTTCCATGATATTAATGGAGGAGATGCGGGGTTTGGGATGGAGGTTGGGTGCGGAGGGGAGCTTGGGGTAAGGGATTGGGGTGCAGGAGGGAGACTGGAGTCTAGGAGACAGTTTGGGTGAAAGAGGTGGTTGTGAATTAGGGCATAGGACTGGAGTGCAGGGGTTTGGGATGTGACCTAGGGTAGAAGGAGATTGTGATCTGGGGCAGGAGATTGGGGTGGCAGAGGGGGACAGAGGGTTTGGGTATTTTGAGTGAGGGGGGCAGAAGGTTGGGGCAGGGAGGGGCAGCCATGTTTCTGCACGGCGCGTGGGGCAAGCAAGGGAGTCTGCCTGGGGATCCCCACTGCCTCCATGGGCTGGATCTGGTGGCTTGGTGGGCCAGATCTGGCCTGTGGGCTGTATTTTGCCCAGTCCTAATCTGGACCATGCCTGACAGGGCATTTGTCTAACCTACTTTTAAAAATCTCCAATCATGGAGATTCCACAAACTCTCTAGGCAATTTATTCCAGTGTTTAACCACCCTGACACTTTGGAAGTTTTTCTTAATGTCCAACCTAAACTGCCCTCACTGCAATTTAAGTACATTGTGTCTTGTCCTAGCCACAGAAGTTGAGAACAATTTTTCTCCCTTCTCCTTGTAACAACCTTTTACTATTTGAAAACTGTCATGTCCCCTCTCAGTCTTCTCTTCGCCAGTCTAAACAAGCCCACTTTTTCCAATTTTCCCTTATTTCTAGAAATTTATTTGTTATTGTTGCTCTTCTCTGGACTTTCTCTAATCTTCCTGAAACATAGTGCCCACAACTGAACAAAATACTGCAGTTGAGGCCTAATCAGTGCAAAATAAATCATCTTTATTTTGTGCAGGTTGTGAATGAATTTAAAACTCATAAAAGTAAGAAATTATGCCTGCCTTTGGCCAGGACTATTAATGTAGGCAGCTGTTGTGCAGGCTTCCCCACACAGCGATTTCAATATGTTCCGTTCATGATTTGCAGCTCCCGTGCTATTCCTGTACTGTTCCTTTCGTGAACAAATACAGTGTACTTTGTACCGAATTACACACAAAAAAAGACCAACCACAAAGAGACTATCAAATTCATTTTCATTGGGGATCAGAGTTTGAATCCTGAGTTGTGGTGGGAAACTCTGCTATATTAAAATATACCAGCAAAATAAAAACTAAACCACAATCACTTCTTTTGTATTATGATTTGCAATGAAAATATGTCCAGCCATCCCCATTGTACAGGGTAATGCATGCTAGAGAGTTATGTTACACAAGTTATATGGAATTGTCAACGGATATCACTTTTACATCCATACATGCTGGAACTAGGGGCTACTGCTGCATCGACTGGTTTGAAGTGATTTCCATTACATCCAGGGCATATAGTTTGGTTCAATGGCTCTCAGATCCCCCACTATAAAAACTGTTTCAGTATCCATTTACATCTGAAATATACCAAAAGGATAAATCTCGATTCAATTCCGTAAATATTTGCGGTATCATTTTCCCTCCTAAGACAGCAGGTTTCCAATAATAAATCTAGCAGATATAGCATTAATTCCTCACCATGGCTTCTACCTCCTCAGAACGGAATACACAGCCACAAGTTTATGTGGGATTCTGTCAAGTTTTATATTGCCATAGGAGTTGTGTGAAGAGGAGGAGCTCTACAAGCAGCACAAAGGATGCCAGGATTCCACATTAGATTCCTGCAGAGTCCTTTTCTCTTTGCAAAAATGCAAACCAGTGCACTCACACAAGTGCTACCAGTTTTTCATGGGATGGAAACAGCTGGAACACTGCTTTCAGATAAGTCTAAAAATAATATTCAATTTCCTGTACAATAATTTTTGTACATTTGGAATGAACAATATCCTCTGTCCAGTGACACAATCAGCTGGAAACTAAAATTGCATGTCTAGCAGTGTTCCCTGTAAGCTGGGAGCTTGTGCAGCCACTCAGGAGAGATTCCAGTGCTTCCCAGCTGATTAGCAGAGTACTCACAGCTAGGTTTTGTTTTTACTGGTGCTGCACATGTCTCAGAGCACATAAAATTATTCCACACATAGATGGAAAAGATTAGAGGAAACACTGATGTCTAATATTGAAATTATAGATATTTACAACATAGTACTGATATGCCTTGCTGGTTACCTGCATTACAATTTTTTTTTATAGTGCCAGACATTCTTTCTGCTGTTTTTGAGTTTCATAATCAAATTGCAGTGACCTTCCAAACAAATATTGTAATAAATATTTTAAATATGTATAAATATTTTATGTATGTCTAATTAAATATGGCATAAATCTTAAATATCTATTTATTTAAAATACAACTATACATTGTTGAAACTCTCCCATCTGTTTAGTCAGCTCTACTTATCAGTCTCTAGGTAGACAGATATTGCGGCTGGGTAATTATGGCCATGCCAACTTGCCAAGGAGTGGTAAATTCAGTGCAATAAATGCCATTTAACAACAAAATGACTCCCTGCTCTAGTTAAGCTAATAAAATATTGAAGTTTTTGATCCTATATTAAGTTTATTGTGGACCCTATCTCCTGTATTTTGGCTAAACAGCTAGCAGCATGCAATCATACATACTATATTGAGAAAACCATAGGCCCGATTCTGGCAATTCTAATTACCAGTTGTACTGCTTATTACAATGCACAGTTCCATTGAAGGCAGAAGGTCTGTATTTGGGGATTAAGAACTGATTGGATCAGGCTCCACAACAGCAGCTGGTGTTCATAAACGATGTGTAAGTTGTGAAATACATATCGATGTCACAAGTGAGGACAGTGCAGGATTAGGGCTGCAGAATAAATGCGTAGCTGGATGCAGATGGTCAACTCGATGTGTGTAGTCCTAGTGATATCACACAAGGCCTGACCTCAAGCCCACAGAGATCAATAAAAATCTCATCATAGATTTCAACCATATTTGACTCTACATATTTGAGTGCTTACAACTCATTTATGCTCAAAACAAAAAATCCCCACTACTTCACACAAATACATACACACACACAAAGCAAAGCTCTGTCCACTTTTTGAAGAATTAGTTGTCCTTGTTTTCGTTTTGTTTTTTAGCTGACAATCTGAGCACAACAGTGACTTCAGACACATCTGAGGGCATCTTTTCATCAGCTGGCACTCCATGTTGAATGGCAAGGTTTCAGAAACAACAATATGAAAAATGACACCCCTGACAGCCTTTAGCAGCACAGAAAATCTAAAAGTGCAGTCATCTTCCTCCAGGCAGTAAACAGACCGCTAGAAAATAAGTCTTATGTTCTTAAAATATGATAGCGTTTCCTCAATGACTATGTGAAAAAATTGGAAAGACATCTGGAAGAATAATAGGGGCACTGAAATTTTGCATTCATGCTGAGCTGTCAGCCCAAACCCTGTGCTTTGCTGCTGGTACTGCTTTCCACTCCCTCTGGTGAAATACTAAATTTAGCAGAACACTGTGTAAAATCAATATTTCCCCAGAGGGAAAGTTAGCCACCAGCCTCACATATGGGCATGGTGACAGAACAAAAGGGCTGCAAGGGTAAAGTGAAAGCAAACCAAAAAAGGAGGACAAAGGAAGACTGGAAGTACAATTTAAAACAATTAATGATAGATAGAGCAGAATCAAACAGGATAAAATGCAAACAATAACCATGAACTGGTAAGAGCCAGCAACAATGCAGTTTTCATTTGATTAATTAAAATGTCCTAGAGACACTAATGCTTTTTGTCTAATATTTATTATTGCTTTGACTGTTTTGAAATGAGAACCATAAGCACTTTAAGAAATTGATTAATAGTCTGATGGTTCAGTCCAACATCTCTATCAAGCCTACATACACTATTTTGTAACTTCACACAATACATTTCAGTGAATCACACTAGCTAACCTCATGTTTCCTACAACAATACATTAGAAGGATTATTTTCCTCTAATTAAAAAGGACTGTTATTAAGCTTTAATTTGGTGCACTTCCCCTTTCTACCATTTACAATTGCCTGCTTAAAAAGATCAAAGCTATCTATAAAGAATTATAAATAGGAACTTAGAGATTGAATTTCAACAGTTATAGGTCCTTTAAAGAATTACACATAGTTAACTTTATATAAAGTTAATTGCCCCATTGGAGTCATTGCAATTGCCCACATGTACACCAATTCCTGCAGGTGTTAGGTGAGGATAAAGACCCAATCCTGCAGAAACTAAGGGGATAGATGGAGAATGGTGAATCATACTTCTATGCTTTGCTACTATTCAGAAACAGTAATGGGTGAGGCACGCCACAAGGTCAGTGTGTTTGTCAGACAGCCTGCCCCTCCCTTCTCTGACATAGGTCCTAACCTTATCATCTACCCTCCCAGGCAATGCATGGCTTCCTCCAAATGAATGAGACATACCAATTACATTTTAATACAGATTTTTTAAAGAAGTAATGTAAATATGAATGAACTAAACTTACTTGCCTTATGACTACTTTTGTAATCATGGAATTGTCACCCCAAGAGGAAAGTCTCCTGTTATGAAATCTTCATTTAATCTATGGCAGAGATTGCACATGCCACTGCTCCTTATTATAGAACCTCCATGCTATTTTAGACTACCACTGAGAAGCCTTTCTCCCCTCTCACCCTACATTAAATTCATATTACACATATCTTGCCAGAAAAACATATTTTCTACCCACCTGTTCTCATCCCACAACTATCAACAAATTTCAGATTTGCACAAAAATATCTGGACATGACATTACTGTTACACTAATCTTTTAATGTGTGTCTGCACTAGCAACAGTACACGTATCCATACATGTGCTTCTGCCCCTACTATCCACACAAAGCTCCAAAAGCATGTGTCTCAAAACAAGTACAGGGTGAGTAAGCTAGCACCTCTGAGGAGTATGGGTAACTATCGAATCAGCGCTGTAAGACCAGAAGAGATCTCGAGAGCTCATCTAGTCCAGTCCTGTGTACTCATAGCAGGATTAAGTATTATCTAGACCACCCAGGATAGATGTTTCTCTAACCTGCTCTTAAGAAAATCTCCAACGATGGAAATTCCACAGCCTCTCTAGGCAATTTATTGCAGTGCTTAGCCACCTTGATAGTTAGGAAGTTTTTCCTAATGTCCAATCTAAACTGCCCTTGCTGCAATTTAAGCCCATTGCTTCTTGTCCTTTCCCAGAGATAAGAGAGAACAATTTTTCTCCTTGTAACAACCTTTTAGGTATTTGAAAATGGTTATCACATCCCCTTTCAATCTTCTCTTTTCCAGACTAAACAAACCGACTTATTTCAATCTTCCCTTGCGGGTCATGTTTTCCATAATAATTTTTGTTGCTCTCCTCTGGACTTCCACCAATATTTCCTGAAATGTGGTGCCCAGAACTGAACACAATACTTCAGTTGAGGCCTAATCAGCACAGAGTAAAGCAGAAGAATTACAACACTTCTGGTAACACATTCCAGAATGATAATTGGGGTTCGATTTTTTTTTTTTTTTTTTTGCAACAGTATTAAATTTTTGGCTCTTATTTATTTTGTGATCCAGTACGGCGTTGGGATCACTTCCTGAAGTTCTCCATCCTAGGCAGTCATTGTCTGTTTGTGTGTGTACAACTGATTGTTCCTCCTCAAGTGTAATCCTTTGCATTTGTCTTTATTTAATTTCATCCTATTTACTTCAGACCATTTCTCCAGTTTGTCCAGATTATTTTGAATTATAATCATATCCTCCAAAGCACTTGCAACCCCTCCTAGATTGGTGGTATCTTCAAACTGGCTAAGAGTATTCTCTATGCCAATATCTATACCTTTGGCTCATATCCAGGCCAATTAACAATGGGAACAAGGGTGTGGTGCATATATCAATGTGACTGGATCCCTGGAGTACAACCTGATCCTGGGGTACCACTATACCCCCTTTAATCTCCAACGGGGGCTGCACTCACAAGGCTTTGCTAGCGATAAGCACCAGACCCCTCCAGGTGCTATTATCATTAGCACAACAGCGTGTGGAGCCCCTTCATCCAGCTAAATAGCATGAATGCTCCCAGAGCAACTCACAAATCACAAGAATGAGACACCAATAAATCTCCCAAACCCCAAACTTACAGCCAGGACTGTCTAGCCCCATTCAGAAACCTCACCAATGTAACATTAATCTGACCAATGAAAATTACCCTGTCTGCCCCTCCCTTAATCTGGAGAAGATACACGCCAGACTTCATAAACTGAGCTGAAATTTCCCAATACTTCAACCAAAACATGTTGTTTAAGGTAAAATATAAACCAGATTTATTAACTACAGAAAATAGTTTTTAAAGTGAAAAGTAGTAATCACAAAAGCTCAGAAATAGTTACCAAAGAAAACAAAAAGGTAAGGCCACAGTCTAAATCATAAACCTCATTAGAGTAGGCAGTATTGAATCAAACCATTTTTCTCACCCCGCTAGATGCTGCAGGTAGTAGGGATGTGAATGGTTAACCAGTTAATGGGTAAGCATCACCTTACTGGTTATGGTTAATTGGCAGGAACTGGAGCAGCAGCCCACCCGCCATAGGCAGAGAGCTTCTCCAGCTCCATGGGGCCCCAACAAAAGGGAGACACTCCAAGCCGGCTAGAGCAGTCCCCATCCAGAGCCGGGCAGACAGGGCCTCTCCAATCTGTCCGTAGCAGATGGGGGGGGAGGAAGGGGCTCTCCAGTCCAGCTGAGCTGGAGTGGCCCCCTCCACTTGCCACCATTTAATCAGTTAACCAGTTAAACGTAACAGTTTGACCAGCTAACTAACTAGATGGGATTTTACATCCCTAGCAGGTAGGTGGCAATTCTTATAACAGACTTCCCCTTTAAGTTTAGGAACAATCTCCTCTATTCAAATCTCTGTCTTCCCAGCTTTTGTTGCTTCCAGGGGTTGGGGGGAGGGAATAAGAGAAGAAAGCAAAAGTACAATGTCATCGCCCTCTTGTAATGGGGGTAGCATCCACTTTCCATGAGCACCTGCACTCTCTCCTATTCACATCCTTCTTCAGCAACTTAGCCCCCAGCCGAGTCACACATACTCTGTGTGTAAAGTCAAACAAACCCCTTCCAGTGTACACATCTAACAGGGGCCCATCTCAGTGTCCTCTGTAGTGTCCCTTTGAGTCTATTCCCAACTCTGGACAAGAGTGGTACCCCCAGGGCTTCCCCTCTTAGAGGCAGTGTCTTTGCTCCTACAGCAGAGTTTTCTCTCAAAGTCCCAGCATACTCCATTAGCCTCTAACCAGCTCTCCCCATGGAGCTGTCCATGGTGCTGCCACCAGTCTCAGCCATCCAGCCTTGCGATTTGTGCACCTTGAAGGCTCCAGGGACTCTGAGCTGACTCTGATCCTCCAGCTCTTTTTATATGCTTTCCTGCCCCCTGCTTGGCTGATCCCTTGCAGCCAATCTAGCCTGCTTGGAGGACCTCTCTATGGCTTCTCTGGGGCAGGGTGAGACAGGACCATAGGGCCTCTGGCAGGGGACCTCAGGGCTAGTCTACCGCATCACATCTCTATTTTATATCATCAGTCCATGTGCCTAGAAAACATTAGTCCAAGCATCTCCTGGTGGGATTTGCTTAGTCACAAGACTGAGCAATTCCCTACTGTGTGATGCTTATGCAATTTTCCTACAGCATTGTAAATCCCTTGATTACAACTCCCCTGCTGATTGATGATTGTTTAAACACACCCTTGGGAATAAGTCACTTCTCCTTTGTTGTCACTGGAGAACTAGCAGTAGAGACTTTCAAACTTAAAACATATTTCAGTAACAACCATACAGCAAAACCTCAACTTCATACACACTAACAATACACATATTCTGACAGAACAATCAGTTTCAGCAGATCAGTATTTTTCACATGATATACTACATGGCATGCGTTGTACAAAATGTATCCTAGTTATATGACAGGGTGATTATGGGTGTTCCAGGGTGCTGCTTTCAGATACAAAGTGCCACATCCCATTTCATTAATCCTGCACTCCCACTGCCACAATGCACTGAAGGGAATCCTTTTCTTCCTTTGCCTTACACCTTTTCCTGTTCCCCATGCACTAGTAGTAACATGCTGCATTGAATGACCAAAGCAGAAAAGCTTTCCACTGCTCTTTTGACCCACTGATTATATCCATGTGCTAATCCATGTGTGGGTGGAGTATGCAGTTCTCCACAAATTCAGAAGCAGCAGCAGGAATACTCACTCCACAAGGAAATTTCACAGAGGCTGGAGCATCAGGGCATTTAGCAACCTCCAACCCCGTGCCAGGAATGCAGGGGAGCACTTGAGGCTTATGCACAGGAAGGCCAAAGTCTCTGACGGCGTGGGAGAGCTCACCATGGATGCACCTGTATGAGGAGTGGAGCAGATGCTGTCGGGGTCCTCACTACTGAATCTAAAGAGCCTCATGATTTCTTCTTCAACTCTGTCAGCCTCACTGTCCAGAAGACTGGGAGTATGAGGCGCATGTGATTCTGCACCTGTGACTGGAGTAGCAGGTTGATGAAGCTCACCATGACAAACTTGAGGAAGACCCAGGCTATAGCAGGAGCCACAATCCCAGGCTGGTACGTTCAATTTGCCTCCTGTATGCACCCCGCTGCTATTTCCCTCTTGCTCTGGTGCTAAATTCCCCTATTTTAAGAGGAAGGGTCTATGAAGCACTGTGCATTGACTTTTCCTTCCTAGATACTATGGTATGAAGTGCAATGTCTGTATATTTGAATTGCAATACTGAAGCCATGGCATTGTCAAGCCTCTTTCCTTTACAAAACTCCTCCAACTTTTGCCCCTCCCTCAGCCACCATTCTGCTCCACCCTGAGCTTGTCCTCAAGCAAGAAAGCATTCTAAATCCGTGTTTGTATTGATTTCTGATGAACCCACAACTATGCATTTGCTTTCTTAAAGCTGTTTTTTCAAAAACTTTAATAAAATCAATACATCAAATCAAATCAGTACGTGCCTGTGTCTGTGCACTTCTCAGCCAGCAGTAATGGGCTTACGACTCCATCGAGGGTGTTGGAAAGGAAGATACAACATGGAGAAGGGAACAGGACTCAGTTGTAGAATGCTTACAGTTGGTAGACTAAGGAACCAACAGCAGTCTTTGCTCCTTGAGAGATTACAGTGTCTTTGCAGTCTCTGTCCTTGCTGTCTGTGCTTTCCCTGATAGAGCCATACTGAAAAAGCCAGAAGGATCTGGGGAACAGCCTTCCAAGGAGAGCAGTGAGAGCAAAAAAACCTTATTGGTTTCAAGACTGAACTTGATAAGGTTATGGAGAGGAAGATTTGATGCAGGGGTTGGCAACCTTTTCAAACCAACCACAGAAACCAGCCAATGGGAGCTGCTTGTTAGACTATCACACAGCTAATAAGAATCACGCCCCCTCTCCTGGGCTCAGCTATTCATGAAGCACATGGCCAGGAAGCCAGGCTGGCTGTCTGGGAAACATTTTAAGCTCTGCAGGCAGGCAGGCTAGTTTGGCAGCTGACAAGTAAGTCTCTTGGTCACAATCTGCTTCTGGCACCCAGACCTTTCCTGCCCCAAATCTCTGCCGCCTCCCTTCCCTCGCACTCAACATACCCAAACCCTCTGTCCCCATCTTACACCCATACCCCCCTCCCAGCTCCGGCACTCCAATCTCCTGTTCCAGATCACAATCCCCTCCTACTCTAGGTCACATCCCAAACCCCTGCATTCCAGTCCCCTGCCCTAGGTCACAATCGCCTACTTCCTCCCAGATTCCAATCACTCTCCTGCACCCCAGTTCCTTACCCCAAGCTCCCTTCTGCACCCAACTTCCATCCCAGACTCCGCATCTCCATTAATATCATGGAAGAGTGTGGCCCTCAACCACTTTCCAAAATCTTGGAGTGGCCCCCTGTCAAAAATTATTGCCCACCTCTTGTGTCTGTGAAGGTAAAGGAGTGCAGGACAAATCCGATTTACAAACTCTTGACAGGCTGCTCAGTCCTGCCCATAGATACACTGGTACAGCAAGCAAGGCAGATCACACATCTTGGAACAGGAGGAAAGCAGAGGTTGACATCTGCCTGTGCCAAGGGACACCTTCATGCCCTGTGCAGCCACTGGAAAAGCATACGAGGAAGCATGGGTACATATTTTGGGGGCAACATAGCTTTGCAAGGGTTTGTTCCTCTGCTGCTGAATGTCATTAGCTGTTCATTCCCGTGACGTTGCACATATTTTAAGACAATTAAAACAGGGCACCTCCACTGGGTGATCACCTTGGTGTTAGGTTTTTGCAGAAGAAGATAGCCACAAATTATGTGGTCATTTTGCAATTTTCTGTCTTCAGTATTCGCTCATCTTCAGAAACTTATCAGGAGAACTTAGGATACGAATTCCATCCATGGTCCATGAAAGTCTGTTTCCTTATTCAGAAGTTCTGAAGCCACTGCAGGGCATCCCAGGTTTCCAAAACAATTCCAGTTTTTCAAAACTGCTGGTTCTCAGATACTTGACTGCATTTCAACTAATGATATAATTATATAGCCTAAATATTCTTCAGTATGTACATGGATTGGGGTGTCACATTTAAATTGTATGATACACAACTAGCTGAATTGTATTTGAAAACTCTTATCTTATTCAAGCTTTCATAATTTGCAACTATTGTGTTTCACACTGCTGCATGAGATTGATACGAATGCAAAAGGAACACCAATTAAAACAAAACTTTTACCTGCTTGTATTCTCCAAAAAAATCAACAAAGTGGAAAGTGTCTAAAAACCAGCCATAATTTTCAGCAGTAGCATTGATTTTTTTTCCCAATTAAATATTCAGTTCATGGCATTCTAGGGGAAGACAAACAAAAAACTTGAAAACAGGATGATTCATTACCATACAGCCATATGATTTTTTTTGATCCAACCCTATTTCAAGAATGTCTCAAATAATTCAGATATTCTCTTCCATACATGTACAAGTGGAAACACTGGGAAATGATTATTATGTTTCAGCTTATAACTAAGTGTACGTCTACACAGCACACTTATTTTGAAATAAGCTATTCCGGAACAAATGCTCTGAAATAGCACGTCTACACTACCGGGAAACCTCAAAATTAGTCTGAGGCAGGCTTTCCTAATGTGGATGTACTACCTTGATTTAGAGCCCCAGGAGGCACTGGGGTGTAATTACTACTACTATTCTGAAATTCAGAATAGGTGTTATTCCTCGTGGAATGAGGTTTACAGAAGTCAGAATAAGTCGTCCGTTATTTCAAATTTATTTCAAAATAACGGAATTGCTGTGTGGATGCTCGCATTGTTATTTCAGAATAACAGCCATTATTCCAAAATAACGCTGCTGCATAGACGCAGACTAAGAGTAGAATTTTTCCCTGTGAGACTTTTCAGACTGGCACAAGAGGACACAGAAAACGTATTTCTCATTCCCAGTGCACCTGTGCACCAATCAGGCATTCTTATGGATGAGCATTCTTTTGAGCTGCAATATTGGAGAAACAACTTACAAAAATGTTGGTGCTCCAAAGTTACTGCTTCAGGGGCCTGCTTAATAACCTGCCACATCTACATCTACAATTATGTTGGTAACATGTGCTTGAAGAAAGTACAAACTGCTTCATATTGAACAGAGTAGCAAGGATACGGCCTACTCTAAGCATACTTGTCCTGTATAGATAAAATGGCTTAAGGAGGTTCTTAAGCCATAGCCAATATATCATCCAGCATACCACTGATGGAAGATTTTGCCCTTTAGGGATGTAGTCAGGCAATTTATTGTGCAATATTTGTTTCCTTTATTAATCTATTTTATTTACTGCTTGCTGAGATCTTTCAGATGTGATATTTCAAATTAAGGTGCCACTTCTAAATGCTGAATCAATATCTATCAATAAATTGAAAACTTATAAAATATGCTAAAAATACCTTCTCTGGATTCTTGTCATTCAAGGAAGACATTGCCAGAGGCTGTTTTAAAACATCGCAAATTTCTACCATTTGGGTTCATATATTTGAAAAAAATCAATCTGCTACAACAGAGGTCTCCAAAATGTCATAGGTTACACTAATGTGGATAGGTGAAAAACAAGAAACTCTGAATCAGCATGTGGTCTGCACCATCTTAGGGAAAAAAACAACAGAAATCAGAATATATTCAATAAAGTCATATTTCATCTAGTATATGAAAGTCCCACTTGGAGACAAAACAATAGAACTAGAGCCATATAGTCATTTGCCCTAATATATATCCTTTATTACATTAAAATTCCAGTTATGTAACAACATAAGAACGGCCATACTGGGTCAGACCAAAGGTCCATCTAGCCCAGTATCCTGTTTGCCGACAGTGGCCAATATCAGATGCCCCAGAGGGAGGGATCACAACAGGTAATCCTCACGTGATTCCTACCCTGTCACCCACCTCCAGAGAAACAAAGGCTAGGGATACCATTCCTACCCATCCTTGCTAATAGCCACTAATGGACCTAACCTTCATGAATCTATCTTGCTCTTTTCTGAACCCTGTTAAAGTTCTAGCCTTCACCGCATCCTCTGGCAAGGAGTTCCACAGGTTGACTATGCACTCAGCAAAGAAAAACTTCCTTTTGTTTGTTTTAAACCTGCTGCCTATTAATTTTATTTGGTGACCCCCTAGTTCTTATATTGTGGGAATAAGTAAATAACTTTTCCTTATTTATTTTTTCCACACTAGTCATGACTTTATAGACCTATCCTATCCCCCTTAGTCTCCTCTTGTCTAACCTGAAAAGTCCAAGGCTTTTTAATCTCTCTTCACGTGGACCCGTTCCAAACCCCTAATCATTTTTGTTGCCCTTTTCTGAACCTTTTCCAATGCCAATATATCTTTTTTGAGATGAGGCAACCACATCTGTATGCAATATTCAAGATGTGAGCGTACGATGGTTTTATATAGAGCCAGTAAGATATTTTCTGTCTTATTCTCTATCCCTTTTTTAATGATTCCTAACATTCTATTTGCTTTTTTGACTATCACTGCACACCGAGTGGATGTTTTCAGAGAACTATCCACAATGACGCCAAGATCTTTCTCTTGAGTAGTTGTAGCCAAATTAGTCCCCATCATATTGTAAGTATAGTTGGGATTATTTTTTCCAATGTGCATTACTTTACATTTATCAACATTAAATTTCATTTGCCATTTTGTTGCCCAATCACTTAGTTTGGTCAGATCTTTTTGAAGCTCTTCACAGTCTGCGTTGGTCATAACTATCTCGAGCAGTTTGATATCATTTGCAAATTTTGCCACCTCACTGTTCATCCCTTTCTCTAGATCATTTATAAATAAGTTGAATAGGATGGGTCCCAGGACAGACCCTTGGGGGACCCCACTAGTTACTTCTCTCCACTCGGAAAACTTAATTTATTTCTATCCTTTGTTTCCTGTCTTTTAACCTGTTATTAATCCACGAAAGGACCCTCCCTCTTATTCCATGACAATTTACTTTACTTAAGAGCTTTTGGTGAGGGACCTTGTGAAAAGCTTTCTGGAAATTTAAGTATACTATATCTACTGGATCCCCTTTGTCCACATGTTTGTTGATCCCCTCAATGTACTCTAGAAGATTAGTAAGGCATGATTTCCCTTTACAGAAACCATGTTGACTTTCCCCCAACAAATTATATTCATCCATGTGTCTGACAATTGTATTCTTTATTACAGTTTCAACTAATTTACCCGGTACTGAAGTTAGACTTACCCGTCTGTAATTGCCAAGATCACCTCTAGAGCCCTTTTAAAATATTGGCGTCACATTAGCTATCTTCCAGTTATTAGGTATGGAAGCTGATTTAAAGGATAGGTTACAAACCACAGTTAATAGTTCCGCAATTTCCCATTTGAATTCTTTCAGAACTCTTGGGTGAATGCCATCTGGGCCCAGTGACTTGTTACTGTTAAGTTTATCAATTTGTTCCAAAACCTCCTCTAATGATACCTCAATCTGGGACAAATCCTCAGATTTGTCACCTAAAAAGAATGGCTCAGGTTTGGGAATCTTCCCAATAGCCTCAGCCATAAAGACTGAATCAAAGAATTCATTTAGCTTCTCCGCTATGACTATCATCTTTGAGTGCTCCTGTAGTATCTCGATTGTCCAAAGGCCCCACTGGTTGTTTAGCCAACTTCCTGCTTCTGATGTACTTAAACATTTTACTATTACTTTTTGAGAGTTTGTCTAGCTGTTCTTCAAACTCCTTTTTGGCTTTTCTTATAATATTTTTACACTTAATTTGACAAATTTTATGGTCCTTTCTATTTTCCTCACTAGGATTTGACTTCCACTTTTTAAAAGATATTGTTTTATCTGTCACTGCTCCTTTTTCCTGGTTGTTAAGCCACCATGGCACTTTTTGGTTCTCTTACTGTGTTTTTTAATTTGGGGTATACATGTAAATTAGGCCTCTATTATGGTGTCTTTGAAAAGTTTCTATGCAGCTTGCACAGATTTTACTTTTGTCACTATACCTTTTAATTTCCGTTTAAGTAACTTCCTCATTTTTGTGTAGTTCCCCTTTCTGAAATTAAATGCCACAGTGTTGGGCTGCTGAGGTGCATATATTTATTTATTTGTTTGTTAAATATATGTATATTTGTTTCATAATCATTTTATACATACTTTATCTGACCATATTCTTGTCTTCACATGTGTAACTAGTTGGCCATCTACAGAGTGGGCGGAAGCATGGGAAGAAATAGCTGGGACTGAGATATGGAGCTGAGGGGGATAGGGACTGAGACTAAGATAAGGGCAGGCTGGAAAAAGCAAGGGCAATATGGTCTGTAACCACTTAGCACTTGGAGCAGAATCTAATAATTCTGTATTCAAAGCCGGATTTGAATGATGTGCAGTCAATAAGACACAGGGGAGCCACACTTTGTACAAAGAGGATAAAACAAAAAAATAGTAAATAGCTGCTCATTAACTGAGCACCATACATTCTGTGCACTGAATGAGGCAGGCATCCTGACTAAAAGACAATATGTGACAATATAATTGAAGTCTGCTTCATAATGTATAAGGGGGAGACAAATTAAGGCTGTTTGGACTATTCTGATTTTAGCTTTTCCTAATCTTTTAGTGATTGACTTTGCAACCTTCTGGTTCTTTTAATGTACCTTTTAATATGTAGTTAATATATTAAACAGTCTGCCAACTATTAATGTCTCAGGTGAGAGGTGATCTGTATTCATTTTTTTACATTTAAAAAAGCCAATATTTTAAAAATTATTCTGTATTACCAACATGTGACCCTAGTTAGCACTACTATTACCAGCATCTTCTTCCTCCTTTTCACCTATTATCTCCATACTATATGAAGTTGTGAGTAATTTTAAATTAGACAGTAAACTTTTGAATATGGGGTTATGTCTTCCTATGTGTTTTCATTATGCCTAGTACTGGGGACTTTAGGTGTTACTACACTATATAAAATAGTAATAACTTACTGATAACCTGCATTAAATATATTTAGAGTACTTAAATCTTTATGGCATCTCTCAGAGATGAAAGAAAACTCTACACACCAATGACACTAATCCATTCCTTGTTTACTGACCCACATTCCTCCAGATAGTTTCACAAACTGCATGTCCGTGAGTACTGAATTTATCATTTTAATCTGTGTTAGCCGAATGTATAAAAAGAAAAAAAATCACTGCAAGGCAGAAAAATCCCTACTAAATATGTAATCCTGTACAGTGTTTGTCCCACCAAAAACATGATACATCCTGCAACACTTGTTCTTGATGGAATTAAGATGCTCAGACCTAACCTCCCACTTTCAAGGGAATCAAATCCCTTTGGAGGGTTTGTGTCTTTCTGTGCTGGTAGACAGTGCCTAGCATATTACATACACTGCCAGAACACAGAGCCACACAAGGAAAGAAACTATGCTCCAGTATTTGTGAACTCAACCACAGTATGTTTTAGTAACTTGTTTTCTCCACTAAGAGAAATTGTTGATACATTTTAAATTTTGCTTCCTGAGATTTGATTCTTGTTTTTAAGGTTGGGGTGACCTATATAGAAAAGACAAAGTCTCATTAGCAGAGTTCTGCTGTGCTCAGAACTGGCAGTAATTGATGAGCAGAACCCAGAGCAGCAGCAGCACCCTGCAGTTTCAAAGCCAAATGGAAAGTGCTTTTTTGTACTAAGACAAGAATGGGGGTGTCTTTTCAAGATCTTTGAATAAAATGTTTGGTAAAAATGTGAAGTTCTATTATATAGAAATGAACAGGATTAAAAAAATCATTAAGATTGAGGTTGTTATCCTCCTAACCCCTTTTCTAACCACTCACACATACAAGTCACTAAAACTGCAGCCAATCTTTCTGAAGCACTGCTTCCAGAGCTCATGTATTTACTATGGAAAGAAAACAACTTATTTTGACAGTGTGTAAGGTGGGGGCTAGCCCGTGAGCAGACGAGGATGTGTTCCACAAAAGGGAGGCAATGTTGAAGTCCATAGTCTTAGCAGATCCCTGTGCACCACAGGAGTATAAAGTTACAATATACTTTATATCAGGATGGGCAAAAGGGCCTCTGCAGGCCGGATCTGGCTCACCAAGCAGGTTGATCTGGCCCGCAGACAGGGGCGGATGAGAGTGCCGCGGGGCCCCGGGCAGTGAAATTTCACGGGGCTCCCCCCTTTGACACGGTGCATGCGCCGTGGCTCCACAGCGCATGCACGGGGCCTCAGGAAGCGTGGGGCCCGGGGCAGCCGCCCTGCTCGCCCTGCCCTAAATCCGCCGCTGCCCGCAGAGGCCCGGTCGCTCCCCCGCCCTCAAGCCAATTGGGGTTTAGGGAGCGCGCAAAACTTCCTCCCGCCCTGTGAAGTGCAGTGTGCTCCTCAACGTACTACGCGCTCCTCGCAAGGCGGGAGAAGACATCACATGCTCCCCTGCACCCTTCCTCACCTACGAGGAGTGCACGGCCCTTCAAAGTGCCATATGCTCACGCAGGGCGGGGGCAGGGCAAAGGAAACTTCACACAGCTCCCCAACCCCCAGGCCCTGATTGGCCTGGGGGCAGGGGGAGTGCCTGGAGCCTCCTCCCGCCCTACCCCCGCCCTGTGAGGAGCACACGGCAGGGCGCAGCACAAGTAAGCTGCATAGGTGCCTAGTGGGAAGGAGGGCAAAGGGGCTCACCTTCCCCCAGACCAATCATGGTCTGTGGGTGGGGTAGCCCAGAAGCATCCTGGCCCCACCCCTTCTGGGTGACCCGGGAGCATTTAAAAACTTTTTGAAGTGGCCCCCGGTCAAAAATTATTGCCCACCCCTGCTTTACACACATTCCTGTACCTGATTATCTAAAAGGGCACAGCAGAGGTTTGAAGATCTTCAGTAAACAAATATATAGACTGTGTTCAACCAACAGCACCATAACTGGGATTATGTCTAAGCATTGCTTGTTCCATCAAACTGTTTTGTTCTGGTGGCCAAACGGATCAAGAGCCTAGTCATCACCTTAACAAATGTTTTCTGCTTGACTAGCACACAGAGAGCTGAATGGGGCAGGGAATCTGCCTTTAAGCCTGGTTGCAGTCCCCTTAGCCCTTTTGAAATAATCCTCTTTATTTTAGGTGGAAAAGATAGATGGAACACAAGAACCTTCTTCTGCCTTCTCTTGGGATCTGGTGTCCATTGGTCATTGCTGTGCATTCAAAATCTGATTATAAGACACACCGCACCTCTTGAGACAGGCTTAGTTTGCTTTCCATTCCCTGTGCTCTCATAAAAACTGTTCTATGAGTCACATCTTTCATTTGGTTTTGCATTAAAGAGCTGAGGTATGGAAAAAGTAATAGTGTTTTCCCTATATAAAATATCTCCTTTTTCTTGGCTGCTTCTAATAAGTCTATCCTCCTCCTCATCTGATACTAGAAGATTTACCTAGCATTGATTGGGTCCTTCACTCAAATAATTTTTGTTTTTTGGAAAATAAAATGAAAATGTACATGCTTCATTTAAATCATTGCTCTGGTGTGGGGCTGGAGATGAGGGGTTCAGTATGCAGGCTGCCCCAGGAAGAGAGGATTACCGCAGCAGTATGGGGTCAGAAGAGAAGCATCTCTCCTTGGCCGCTGCAGCTCCAGTGGGCAGTCTGGGGAAGGGGTGCATGTTCTCTGGTTGGGGAAGGTCCAGGTTTGTCTGCCCCCTGCTCTCCCCATCTAGAGTAAAGAATACAGCAAAATGTGCACTTTCCCCTTGCTCCCTGATGTAGGTGAACAGTCAGCGATGTTCCCATATGAATCAGAGAGGAGGGAGCTTCAGTCCTCCCTGCCCTCCCTAAAGGGCAGCTGGGGTGGGGAAGGTTGGTGCTGGGGCAGTCTTGGATGGCAGTGCACACCCCAAGCCATGTAAGACTTGTAAAAATAGAATGATCAGAATCTTATTTGGGGGATAAAGCAATATGCCATGTTTCCTGTGAAAGCAGAATGCATTTACTATCCCTAGCTACTAAAATTATCCATTACAGATACACACACCCATACAGATGGGATATAATTACCAGCCTCAGTTGCTCATTGTGATGTAGTGTCAGTACCTTGCTGGTTGCTATGCTTGGGCTGTGGATGACCCCCTACTGGCCTCTGTCTGTAAGCACTGCCCAGTGGGGGGCACCTTGAGGGCCCCCATGACAGTGACCGAACTGGAAGGAACAAAGGAAGTGAGTGTTGGGGGGGGGTGGGGGGGAGGGGCAGTCTTTGGCTGGAACCATGAAGGAGACAGACTAAGGAGGGGGCTGGGAGTCTAGGGACCCAGGCACCCCATTTCCAGGGGGTCTGAGGCATCCATCCTGGCCCTGAGTCCTGTAGCCACATCACGTCTATGCTGTGCTGTATCCTGGAGAAGCAATAAACCCTCTCTATTCTACTGGCTGGCGGATCCTGTTCTTGCTGCTACGGGGCTGCAGGATCGGGGGGGAGCCCCAAACACGCTGTCACACTCATGCTATTCCATTGACCAAGTAGTCTAGACATGAGGAGGGGAGCCAGTTCATGTCAGTGCTCACTGATGCTCCTAGATGATGACTGTAGAACTCAAAGACCCAATTTTATGGCTTTGCACCCATCTCTTTATATGTTTTAGTCCACAGATCTTGCCTGCCCCACTCAGGGCACTGTATGACCACGAGTCATCAGTTAACAGTAGATGGGACTTTGATCTTCTTTTCTTGGTGGAGCTTTTGTCTCTCTTTCTTGGTGGATTCTTTTGCAGGGCTCACTTACATTGTTTTCTGGCTATCAAGGTGGTGCTGGCAGCTGGTTGTTCAGACAGGCTGCTTCAGGGACTGATCCCTTTGTACACATACATCTACAATCACACTTCTAAATGAGATTATGGACACATACCTAACTTTAAACAGAGTCGTGGCAGTACAGAGTTTAAAATGGGGTTTCAGATACAATATGGAGTTACTTCTAATTACAGTGTATTAACAGTTTAAAATGGGGTTTTAGTTACAATATCTGATTCTTACATGGTAATTCCTAACAGGCTACATATTCATCCAAAAGCGGTTACATTTCATGAAGTTACATAATGTCATCATATTAGTAGATATAATTCATTAAAAAGGTCGTTTGATTCTTCAGCCCTACAGCCAGCCCTTTTCACTTGCCTGGTGGATTCTGTCTCTTTTCTCTATGGTTTTTCTGAGACACAGTCCCATTCCAGGCACATCCTGTTTTCCTGGCACACTAAACCATTACCTCTTTTTAAGTTATGATAAGAGGAAGCTGCATACCAAATTTGGTGGTTCTAGCTCTTATCTTTTAGGAGATCTTGAACAAACAGATTCACAAACAGACAGGCTCTCTCACTTATATATTAGATAATGACCACACAACCATACTATCTATATTTTCTCCCATTCTAGCAGAGAACTTTCTCATGAGGGGTTCTAGAATAAACATGGAATAAAGAAATTCCTCTTGCCCTGATAATGTCCAGCACTTTATAATCAGAAATTTTCAGTGAAACTTATTAAATGTGCTCCCTCTTCTCTTCCAGGTATACCAGGTTCCCAACATATGATTTGCTAACATTTTCATTTTTTATGTATGTTAGGCCTCCATTCACTTTTACTACACACTGATTTTTTTATATTCTCCTTACATATTAATTACTTTATTTTCTATAATTTCCACTCTTTTGTATTCCATCAACCTTAGTTGCTTAAATTCCTATTTTGAGTACAAGATAAAGGATTTTTTCCATATAATCAATTTTACAGTTGAGTTGTCCTAAAGGGAGGCAATAATGATACTCTCATGTGTTTCCTGGTCATTTGAGTTGGGACGACAACAATGACACAGGTCCTTCACCCCAGAAGCTGATGATCATGGCATTAATAAGTCAATTTAATCATCTTTAGACTTGCTTTTTGCAATTTTTGCTCTCTTAACTAGACCTGTAGGAATCCATTTACCCACAGAAGAAGTTTCAGTTCTTTATTCTCCTGCATTTGTCCTGATTGGTATTTGAATTCTTACCTCAAGAACACTCTTGACCAGAAAAAACAACAAGAAGGAAGTGCATCCTACCAATATCATATATACTAGGAGAACAGGACTTTTAGAATTCAACAATTACGTTTGTGCCTCAAAATTGGTCCCCAGCTCTGTGTGTGTTATTGCTCTCCAAACATTTCCAACTGGATCTTTACATTCTCTGTACTTTGACTCCTTCCCACATACTTTAAAAGCCTTTTCTATAACAATCTGCCCCTGATCTGTCACTCAAAATCACTACCTGGTCTACATGTCAAAATCACACCTAAGATGCTCTCTCCGCATCTGACAAATAAAACAGCCATTTGTGACTTCAGAGGGACCTCACACGAAGTTCTTAGATCTAAAAAACAACTGATGCTACAATCTCTCTAGGAAACAGCATTATAAACATCATTAAACTTCATTACCTGCTACTGAGCTTAGGGGATCTCTACCAGCTATTAGCCATTCCTATACTCTGCACTTGAGGATCTCTTCTTTACCATGTAAGAATAAATGTACATTTCATATCTTTACCATTGTTACACTAGAGTTTTCAACTGGGGAAGGGCACAAACAGGTTTCAGGGGGTCCACTGGCCACTCTGCGCACAGCAGGAATCCAGCCAGATGCCCCCAGCTGATATCTAGGACTGGAGCAGCTCTGCAGCCAGTACCTCAATTAACCTGACATCAAGACCTGCAATCTACCCCTTTGATAGGCAGCTCTCCCATGTGCTCTGAGAAGAGTAATAAAAACTCTATACTACTCACGATCTATTTGTGATTAGGGGGGAAAAATCCTTTCTTGTCCCTTAAAAGAGTGCTGGCCAAACCACAGCAGCATGGAAACCCATCAGGAAGAGGGAAACACACAAACAAGTAGGGGAGAAGAGAGGGGACAGTGCAGCAATGCAAACAGGTGCAAATGGTAGCACAAATCATGGAGCTACAAGGTCTGGGACCAAGGACCCCAGAGGTGTCTTTCCCCTACCAGTCCAGTCAAATCTCAACTCTCTCAGCAAATGAGGATGGATTTTATTTCCTCTGCTAAACTTCAGCCCATTTCAATAAACTTTCCTGTTTAAGACTCTCTTCCCTCTCCCTCAATATTCCTGGAGCAACATGGAGATCTCCCAATTAAAATATTCTCTCATATAATAAAGGAACTAAAAATCCTTAGTTTTTATAGAATTGTTCCTTCCCTTTGTGGTCTGGCTGCTAATACAGAAAATGCATGTTTTATGCTGTGCGAGAAACCAAGTAGAATAGTTCTGTATTGCATTAAAAGACTATACCACTCAAAGACAGACATTAAATTAAAGTTCAAAAGTGGAGAAAAAGATCCCAATGTGTGTTAAAAGAATAGATCTAAAAAAAGAAATAGAGCAATGATGAAAAGAGTCTACCTGCTTCTTTTTTAAACAAATGTTTCCTTTAGTAGTACACAAAAGAAATACTAAATAGTTTCCAAAAAGAGGGAAAATTTTCTAAAAATATTACAAAGAAAATATGTTAAGCTGCTTTTCACTAGTATCAAATTATGCATGCAATGTGTCCACATCATCAGACAAGAACATAATTTATCTTGCAAAACAAGCTTTCTTTTTAGGTTGAACTAAACCAGTCAGATCCCATATTATGGCACCTCTCCCAAAGCTGTTGTGTAATGTGACTCTTGTAACGCTTGTTCCTGCAGAACTTGGAAATCCTGAAGCAACAGAAAACTGATCAGATCAATTAAGAAGAAAATTACCCAGCACTAACATCCTGTCAAAAATGCTTCATACTGTCAGGGAAAATGTTACTAATCCAAATTCATTTGCAATCCACATCTAGAAAGTCTTCACCAAGATTATGTCTTCATCATTAAGTTCACAATTATCAAATAGAAAAAAAGCCCATATTGATGCTGTTAACTGAGTTTAGGCATTTCCAGAAAGTTCCTTTTGAGTCTGCTGACTAAACAAAAAGAAATGGTGAATAAAGAAACAACAAGAATCTGTTTGAGAGCCACTTATGAAGCATCTACATACAGCTATTTTTGCTTTGGGCTTTCAAATACAGAAGAACATGGATCTTAATAAGTACACAGAGATACTTTATGCATGCATAGAGCCTTAAATCACAGTTTCACAAAACTGGTGTTCTTGCACATTTAAAAATCCTCGGGGGACAAGAACACTGACAAAAGGAAGAATTAAGACAATTAAATGGAAAAGGAACCTATCACTTAAATGAAGTATATAACTGAAAGATCTGCCAAGCTCAAAGAAATCCCGTTTACTCAACTAGAATTTGTTCAGAAATTAATCCAAGCCCACAAACACCTTGCCAATAATGGTTTGGTTTTGTTCCCACTGTAGATTACTTGTTTGTAGATTTTTTTCTAATATGTTAGCTAAATAGTGAACTTTTGGTTCTACTTGCAAATTGCATTTCTGCAGGGATTCCAAACCAATATTTGCTTTGGGTATTTGCTTTGCTTATTAGTAGCATTTACATGAGCATTGCACCCAATACTATGGTCCTATCAGGATGGCACTGTGTTTGATTATATATCTTAATCAAACCATTCTACCAATCAGCGGACAGAAGACTTTGATGGCTCTTTTTTCCTCAGTGAGTGACCAGCCCCAATTACCCTCATTAACTTCCCTATCAGGAATCAGATTCCAACCCATAACCTAAAACAATAATTCTGCATTGCTGGAATCTCTGGCAGAAATCCAATTTATAAGCAAGGACCAACATTCCAGTTTTTGCCAGGGGATGGGGGAGTGAGCTCCAATAATCCAACAGCACCTCAACACCCAGTTTGACAGGTTTTATCTGGAGGAACTAACTGGAGGATCCCCTGGATTAAGTACTGTGGATGCCAAAACTAAAAACTATATGAAAAGAAGCTCTGATGAAATGGCATGTCAAAGTATGATTGAATCAGACCAAAAGACTGTTTGAAAGACTTCTTCTGAGGCAGATCCTCTTTTCAACCTGGGAACAGGCTATGTCACAAGGGGAGTAAATGCTAATAGCTATGAGTTATGGGTGGCCCTCTACTACTCCCCACACTTCTTTAATACATTCTGCTCAGCTACACAGAGTGGACTGTTCTTTTTGAAGACAGAGTATAAGGACGAGCAGGCTGAGATCCTGAATTCTTCACCTTTTATAGGTAAATCTTCAAGGCTCAGTACCACTTAGAGAACATGGAGCCATTCCTGTATCTGAGGCCAGCAGAGCATAAACTGAAGTAAGATTAATGTTCACACTCCTGAGGAAAGTTGAATTCATCTTTGGGATAGAGAAGACACTGGACAATGCATTACTTTATTATTGTGGAAACAAAAAAGGAGAAATCAGCAAATCCACTAGCTCCTACACAGACTTCATGGATGTACAAACCATCAGAAGTGCAGCTTTTAGCAACAACCAAAAATAAGAGTAGGAGCTCCAAGGGCTATGAACTACATTTAGTCAGAAAGGAGGGATCCCTGATCTAGGTTTCACCAGAATCTTTTATCCTGAAATCTTACTCTTAGTATTAAAAGTCTTGTCCACCCAAAAAAGCTGCACCTTGTTTAAACTGTTGCAGCTTTGCATGTGGATTATTTAAGTGTTTACAATTGGTTATATCAGTTTATCTTGCACCAACATAAAGCCAATATAAAAGACCATTCACAATAGATGCACCAAGGTAGAAGAGGCTTAAGGGGGGTGAGGCCCACTGAGTACCCTCTTAATGTGTCCCTTATTGGGATCTTTTACAATGCTGAGAAGGCAGGGTTTAGCAAGAGTGAGACCCTTATCTAAGTCCAAACAGGAAAAAATATCAAGAGCCTAACATTTTACTGCTTGAAAAAAATACTCAAAGTGAAATAGCAGATCTTGGTGACAGACAGCTTTTTCATCTCAGGTTGGAAGGCAGTCCCAGACATTTCAAGGCTCCACTCTTACAAACCAAGCTTTTAGCTCTAGCTTTTTCTAGGGTGATGTTAGAAACTGGTCTTGGAGGAAAAAAAAGTTCCAGTAGGTGGCACAAGATCCTGCTCAATGTTGCCACCTACCAAACCAATTGGAAGCCCATAAGATCAACATTAGTTTGTGGTCTACTCAAAACTCTTGGGAGGAATGGAAAGATGGTGACTAAAAAGGAGCCTCAAAATAGGGTTTTCATCTACTCCACGTCCACTCACAAGCACATTGACAACAGGGAGGGCAAAGGGGACAGTAGCTCCAGGGTCTAGAGATTCAAAAAGGCCTGGGGCTTCTGGCTGCCACTACCACAGCAGCAGAAGCAGCTGGAGCTCTAGTCCCTTTAAATAACCCCCAGAAAGCTGGGTGGCATTCTTTGGGTAGCTCTGATATCTTGCAGAGGGTTGGGGTGGAGGGCTACAGCATTGGCTGCCTCCAATTCTGCCCCTTCCAGAAGTACGGAGCCAGCCCCCCACCACCATCTTGCCCAAGGGTCCAGCAACTCTGTCAGCTCCCTTGTCAACTTGTCTGTACAGTGCTGATACTCAAATAATGTGAGCTATTACCTGTTAAATGCAGTGATGTATTAGAGAGTGTAATGACATGCCTGAATATAAAACAGAAATATGTGCTATGATTATGGCCCTACCAAATCCACAGCTGTGAAAAACACATCTTGGACCATGAAATCTGGTCTCCCCCATGAAATCTGAACGTGTACTTTTAACCTACACTCAGACTGGAGGTCCTGATCCAGAAGGGACTGTAAGGCTATCATAGGGATGTCAAATTATTGCGAACTTACTTCTTGAAGTGCTGCCTTCAGAGATGGATAGCTAGAGATGCCAAGTCTCCCAGACCAGATAGACTGAATGTCCACGACACAAATGGCACCTGATCAGTCCAGTTGGGAGAGTTGGCAATGTTAGCCACTGGAGAAAAGCAGCTGTTCACCAGACAGCAGCTTTGAAAGCAGTGCCACCTTTACCTCCATGCTGCTGCTGGTTGCGGCACTGCCTTTAAGAGCTGTGTGCCTGGCCAGCAGCCACTGCTCTCCTGTTGCCCAGCTCTGAAGGCAGCGCAGAAGTAAGGAAGCATGGTAGCAGGGAGGGCCAGAGTTGCCTGCCTATAGTGGGAGTTCATCCATACCTTTGGCTGTGCTCCAAGAGGCACCTTTACACTCCAATGTAGCTAGTGCCTGAGGCAAGGTAACCTACCCTGTATTTTTCAGTTAGCTTTAGAACGTTAGAAGAAAAATTACCAGTGGAAACTAAATTGCCCCAATATACTCTGAGGACATAATCTCTTGTTAGTTTTGAGTTTATTTAAATTATGACTTTAGAAGAGGAGGGGAACAAAATGGTACAAATTACATGTGGGTGGCAAGATACTAAGATATGTTTAACAAAAGTATATTAGCAACTGCATACACCTGATCGAATAGGGAATCCATTACTGCCAGTAGACGTGGTGAGCTGTGCAAGGGGGAGGAATGCACTGTCATCAGAGAACTTACATCCCCTGTGCTTAGATACGCAATTGGGAATTTGTGCTGGTTAGCGGTACCTCCAAGTTAAAGTGCACTTTTATTTTGAAGTGCTAGAAATAGCAATTGTTCTTTGTTATTCTGATTACCAGCCCTGCAATCTCAGCATGGGATCTGGGAGTCATACTGGTTTCTGTAATTTTAATGCACCATCACCAATAATAAAGATCCTGGAGACCAAATTATGTCCTCTATTACAGCTGTGCAACTCCACTGCTTTCAAAGGAATTACATAGCTGTGACTGATTGAAACTTCATGAACTCTTCTAATTCTCTCTCAGTTATGTTTGCTACGCCAGGTTAACAGGAGTAAACAGCAGTTAAGACTTGTTTTTGTCACTCAAGTACACGCCTACACTTCTGCATACTTACTGAGAACTGATTTCAGAATAGAACTTCTCACCTAATCAATTTTCAAAATACAATATTTTGGTTCCAAGATTGTCAAAAAGATATGAAAAAGAAACCCAAAAATGTTAAGTGATTTTCAATGATATAGCCTACAGCCATGTGCATTTTCAAAGGAACAGTATTCCAGGTATTTGCTGAGGTTTCTTGATGGTAAAAAAAAGCACCACTTCACCATCAATGCTGCACAGGCCCTTGTCCAAATTTCAGTGATATATGCTCTTAATCAAGATGCCTGAAGTGTTCAATTTTGTTTCCACTGTGCCTTGGGAATTTTTTCAATTTATGTGAGAAAATGTATTAAGAGTATCTGCTTAATAACACCAGTACTGCTTCCTTTTCTAGTTGTTTTCTAGAGGAGCAAGTGTCCCAAACCCTATGTAGGTTGGTTATGGGATCATGGAAGTGATAGCTGAGTCAAATGGTAGCATTTGTGCAAATGTACTTATAATATATATGCGTCTCTGGGTATTCACATTGCTTGGGACAGCATAGGTGGAAATGCTTGATTCTCACATCTAAGGATTTCTTCAATTTACTATAGCATGTCTATCGTAGATTAATTCTGAAAAGTTGGTATTTGGATCTTCTGATTTGGTGCACTCATTTTCAAAACTTATTTTATTTTAGCTTCTGCCTGTACTGAATATAGCTATTAATTACCTGTACTACTGTAGCACCTACGAGCCCTCGTCACAGGACTAGGACCACACTTTTCCTTGTGCTGCACAAATACAACAGAAAGATGGTTCTCGCTCCCACTAATTTTACAATTTAAGTAAAACAGAAGAGACAACAAATAGATACAGTTTGCAGCATACAGGAAACAATGAGATAGAACTGGTCAGCACACCAGGCAGTGATCTTAATACACCAGTGGCCTAATCATTGTCAAGTTTTTTGTAGGCATCGCAGCAAAGGAGATTTTAAGGAGGGACTGGAAGGAAAATAATGAGAGAGCTTTGCGGATGTTTACAGAGAAGTTCCTCCCAAGAGTGAGGGGCAACATGGGAGAAAACATGAGTGATGGAGGCTGGCAACGTGGTTTAGACATTTCAATATTGAATGAATGTCTATGACGGTGCACTTCATATTTTTAGGGAAATATGCTTCTGAATATGAATATGCATAACTGGAAAATAAATTATGCAAAATACTCAGTATAAAGTATCATTTGAAAAGCTGTAATCTGCTGAATGTGTATTCTATTTGTATGCATGTACCATTTCTGTGTCTGAAGTTAGGAGTATTGACTGTAGATTTATTATCAATGTGTTCATGTTGGGAAAAGTCTATTACCAGTCCATCAGGAACAAAAATGAAGCCAGACACAGAGCTAGTAGCCCATTAGCAAGGGACAATTGAGTGGAGGAGAACCATCTCCAGCAGTCGTGCTATACTGTTACTGACTCCAGGATTCTGGTGTGCCTCAAAAACATGTGACTATGTCACCTGATGCTGGGACCAATCTTGGTCCTTGTTCTTTTCCACTGAAGGTAAGAAAAAGTTTAAACTGTACACAAAGGATTCCTGCCTTGGACAAAATCTATATAAAGGTGGGAGGCCAAACAATAGGAAAGCTGACAGATGCCAGAACACCCCTGCTGCCACCCAGGATGACTGCTGGAAACACAGAAGACAGGAGAAGGATCAGGCAGAGACCGAGAGGCTTTCCAGCCTGTGAGAAAAGATTATTCTAACAATTATTAGGGTAAGATATTGCATGTAACAAATATCTTAGTGTTTTAGGCTTAGCTGCCATGTTTTGTTTTATTTTGTTTAACTTATTTTGGTCTGTTTTCACTTGCAATCACTTCAATCCTACTTTTTAATACTTAATACAATCACTTTTGTTAATTAATAAACCCAGTGCAAGTAATTGCTACCTGGCGCGGGCAAGCAGCTGTGAATACCTCTCTTCACATAAGAAAGAGGGTGGACAGTATGAGCTTGCTCCGTGTAAAACTTTATACAGAGCAAGACAGATTTATCTGGGGTGCTGGTCCCACTGTAGCTGTGCACCTGGGTGCTGATGCAAGTCCATTTGACAGAGCCTTCCCAGAGCTAAGCTGATCTGATCTTGCCACATGAAAAGTCGTATGTGGGGCCTGCAGCTCAGCAGGCCTGGGATGGAAGTTTCCATCCCTGGTGTATCCAGCTGAGCATAGCCTGGGACCCTGCAAGCACAAACAGCAGCTGGGCTTTATCAGCTTTAACCCATGCCTTGAGCTGGGAAACTACTAAATGGCAAACAAGTTTGACCTCGGTCTCAGCTCATGGAAGTGATAAGAATGGCATTGAGCCAGGTACACACACACTCGGTAAACAACTGTAGTGTAACTAGTGTAGGGAGTCCTGTGCCCGGTGAGTCTCACTAGGACCTACACCTCGGAAGCTGCCCTGGATCCTCCCAGCTGGAGCCACATCCACTGCAGCCTGGTGCGAGGTGACTGGAACGGGACTCCCCGCAGAACTGAAGGGAAGTAAGCATTTCCAAATGCTTGTTACTCTCTTATGCATTGCTTTGCTTAAGTGATCAGTCACTTTGCAGTAGTGTGTAGCCATCTGGCAGTATTAAGCCAGTAATAGTAGTGATGTAGTGAGATTAATAAAAGCAACTATCCCTAATCGACTCTGTTGTAAAGCGAATCTACATGGCCCTGTAAGCTGACAACTGGCGTTACAAACAGGATTCGCTGTGTACAGTGTCTGGAGTGCGGGAAGAGGGACAGCAGGCAATGTGGAGTAAATGGGGAGCGGGGGTTGTTTCCCCTGATGGGATACTGGGATGGCCAGCTACCTCCCGGTGGAATCCCATCGTGAGGGCACTGTGTCGGGTGGCTCCACATTGATCTCAAAAGATTGTGGAGCGCATGGAGGCTGCAGTAACCACCTATGCGGCCAACAGATAATATAGGGATTGGGGCTGGGGATGGTTGTTCCTCTGCCTCTTGGAAGCAGTTACAGAGAAAGAAGAGGATGCAAGTAAAATGTATGATACATTGAGAGATGATGTGAAGGCGTTAGCGGACAACAACGCCATGTTAATTGTGACTGTTGTAAAGTGAATCTACAACCCTGTTCGGCCCTGGCCCTGTGAGTTAACAGATCTGTGTCTGTATTACTCTGCAGAGGGCTCCGACCCCATCTCTGTGTCAGTGATGGAGGAGCTCAAAAGGCCTGGCTCAGCAGGAGAAGGTAGCGGGGCACCTCAAAGAGCAGGTAAGTGGGCTCAGTGGTATGATCAGCACATCAAGTGACAGTCACAAGGGGATCTCTGTGACCAAACCCATCAGAATGACGATAGGTTGGGTGGAGAAAGACTGTGAAGAGCCTTGAAAGTGAAAACAAGGAGCTTAATATGACAAATCAAGAAACTGAGAGCACCTGAATTCTCTGTTAAGCCTACATTAATGTAATTTTAAAAAATATTTTCATTAGAATAGCATCCAATGTGTGATAGGTCCTCCTCGGGCAATTTGAGTTGTTTTGTGATGCTCCTGCACATAGCCCTTTTAGTGATAGCTTTCCTTGAGCTTAGCCTTTGCAGCTTCAATTGTTTTCTGTAAAACCCATTCAACCTCCATTAATTCTGAATGCGCATTCAGTGACCTCATGTTCTAATTCCATGAAAGAAAGAAAAAAGACAGTAATTATCTGCAAAAATTCTAGCCAAAGCTGATACAGCTCTTTCAAACAGATGAAGTAAATTCAGAGTCTAAACTTTGCAGTTTTGAGAATGCTTTAATCTTGCTAGGTCACAGTCTATACTGGCCCCTATGGATCTCTTCAGAAACATCAAACTTCACACTCATTACTGACCTAGAAACTGCTGAGCAATCCACTTCTCAAAGAGTTTATTCCAAAAAACAAACCATGTGGTGACAAAATGTTAATACAATTACTGCCCCAGGAAAAAATTGCTAGAAATATTGCCATTTTATGCAATATATATTCACAATTTATTGTTTCAGTACATTTCAAATATTACTAAGGCACTAATTGCTACAAAACTTTTACCATACTTAAAACCATGCAACAGTTGAAGAAACAAATCCACTTTGTTTATTTCAGTCATTCAACCTTACATGTTGTTTATCAGGGTGGAGGGAGAGGGAATAAAAAAAATTGGAGCCTGATTGGAAAAGAAAACAGAAGGGGGGTGGAGGGAAGGAGTAATCAACGAAACCTTGCCCAAACCATGGCTGAGGAATAAAAGGGCTAGAGAGATGTTAACACCACACAATGGCCACCACTCTATTGGTGCAGCCCACCAAGGTTCTCTGATTATTTGTGTTAGATGATGCAGGAAAAAGGGAAACCAGGTGGGAGGGGAGATAAGAAATGAGATTAAGATACTCTCCAGTACATTAATTTACTAGAATTCCTTTATTTGAGCCACTGTAGTAGCTATGACATTCTTCTCCTTTTCTGCCACTGTAATAGCTACTTTCTGACGCCATACCAACCAAATCTCTAAACAAAACGAGGAATTGGTAACAGAGACCTTCTAAAGATCTTAAGCAACCACACGCAGGAACCGAACCAAAACCTGTCCCTTCACCAAATTTGATAGTGACTTGTCTTATTGGGAGTCTGAGATATGGACAGATATGGGAGTCTTTACTTCCAGAGCACTCATTTATGGAAAGATAAATTTTCTCCCTCAACCTTTGTAATCTACATGAAGCACCTGAGGGAAGTTACAAGATGCCATGGTCTCAAATGCCAGTAACACAGAAGACCTGCATCTCAAAGAATTGCTCTAATTATTTCAACAGTCCTATTTGTAGGTACCCCTGTATATAGTTATATATTGCTTTTTCAATTATTACAATGTCTTAGAACAGAGGTCCCCAAACAGTGGGACATGCTCCCTAATTGGGTGGGGTACAGCTGGAGCCAGGGCCAGCCCCCCTGGAGAAGTGCCACCCAGCTCTGCTCCTGGCCCTGACCCCAGCTGCCAGTGAGGCCTATCCCCAGCATCAGCCCCCTTACCCTTGTCCACATCTCCCCCTCCTGGAGCCACAGCCCTACTCCGAGCCCCAGTTATGGGGGAGGGGAAGATGGACAGGGATAGGAGCGGTGCAAGGTAAAAAGTTTGGAAATCACTGTCTTACAACATCCATCATGAGCATGAATTTTTTGTTATATTATTTCCTTAAAATCTGCTAGAAATTAAACCAGCTAGAACGCAGACTATGTGACTATGCATAAATACGGTCATACTGAGAATATAAGCTGAGCAGCAGTTAAATAAATCAACATCCTAGAAACAGATCTGGAGTTCTAGTATGGCTGCTCCATATTTGGAGTTTAATATATCAACAGTTATCTCAAGTATATATAAAGTATCAAAAAACCTTTAAGAAAAAATATTAAATGGTTCAGTAAATGAAAACAATAAAAGAGAGGTTTCCTACATTACACTGGAAACTGAAGTGTTTGAAACTATTTTCCTATTTAAGTACTCATGAGTGATTAACTCCTAAAAAGATAGATGTTTAGCATAGGGATAGGCATACACCCAAACACCAAAATATAACAATATATATGACTTTGTGTGTATATAGTGTGTCTTCTAATTTCCCAAGATTGCTATTGTCATCAGATAAATGTGTATGTTTTCTCAGTTGTGGGGGCTGCAAAGTCCTCAGTGACACCCAAACCATCCAACCATCTTTTGAGCACGTCATAGAAACAGTCCATCTTGCCAAGAAAGGCTTGACATAGAAACACAACACTAAGGACCTAGTTCCCTCTCTTTGACCCCATTTAATTGAATAGTGTTGCTCCTGCCTTGTAAACCAATACACGTAAAAAGAGAATCACACCCTGAAAGCCTTTTAGAAGGGAGTCTCAGAAGAACTATGCAAGACACACTACCCTACTAGGAGATGAATGCAAAACTGCCAGCCCAGGGAGAAAGGCACAGCAACATACTAACAGCTTTGAGTCATAACGCTACCATCCTTGGAAACTCCTCCACTTGTTTATTCTTCTCCCAGGATGGTGTTTTTCATTTTGGGGGAGTCTACAATCCACACACTCAGCTTCAGAAACTGAGACTTTTGTATTGCTGCAGAAAAGAAAATATACTGTGATATTAAGAGCGCCTGCCTAGAAATTTCAGAAGGACATTATTACTCTTTTGTTCCATTTGCAGCCTGAACGCCCGAACGCCCGTGCACTGTAGCCTCATTTTATTACCCTAAATGATTGAGTTATTTGTGCTGGCATAGCTGAGGTCAGATTTGGGCCCTATGACTCCATTAGTATAAGGTGACTGAAGTTTGCCTTTTCCTCTTTAATAATAATAATCACGTTTAGCATTATATTACGTTTTTAAAAGGGCTGAGCAAACATCAATTGATAAATAATATACGAATGAACTACTTGAAGCAATTCAACTGTCAGTCTTTTTTCTGAAAATAGTTGTTTCTTTTTTAAAATGTATATTTCAGCGTTACTCAGGACAGTAAAAACTCACCGCTATATAGCCATGCTTGCTGACAATCACTGCCTTGGCCTCTTGGCAGGTTCCATGATAATAGTCTTCCACTATTTATTTGCTTTTATCTTAGCATTTTGATGTGTATTGATGCTTTTACATGCTTTAGAGTTGTTTCCACAGTTGATAATATCCGGGGGGAGGGAGGAAATGATTGGATAAAGAAACAAGATTAATGGTACCACAATATGGATTCTTTTAGAACTTCAGCAAGCTACTTGAGTACCATTATATTAGTGATCTTGCCAATTAAATCCTACAGGTTGAACCTCTCTAGAACCTCTGGTCTGGCACCATCCATTGTTTGGCATGATTTTAGTTAGCCAGATGTCTGCTTACCATAGGTGTGGCCAACTTTTCCACGGTCCTATAAAGTTTGTTTAGAGCCACTAGTTCTGGCTTTCAGTGTTCTGTGCCGTTATTTAACTCTAATTCACCCCTAAATGTCTTCTAATAAACCTGTAAGCAGTGGAAGTTTTGATAATGCTGCTAGATAATACTGACGTCCTGTAGTTCAGCAAATTCTCTGGTTCAGCACCAGTCAGATCCCAAGGGTGCCAGACTAGGGAAGTTCAAACTGTACTTTTATTATGAAAACAAACAAAAGAGACACTTAACATTTTGACCATTGCTGCAATTTCTGTTATTGCCCTGCCCCCTGTGGACCACTGTAGGTCACAGCTGAGAATGTCAAATTCAGGACGGACTGATAAAAAAAATAGTGCAGACGCACCCCAGAATAGTTATTCTGACATTAAACTTCACCCAACCAGTAACAAAACAGGTCCCTGTATCACCATGCTGGTCAACAGTCTCCTTAGTAAGCCAGCCCCTATCATCACCCATTCATCAGCTCTTTTTGATAAGAGGTTACAGAAAACCAGATTAATCATATATCAGGTTCTTCTAACGCCAAAGGATTAGTCACTCCCCCGGGCCAATATATAACTCAGATCTTACCCAAAACTCCGGCTACCCTTTAGTAACTAAAACTTAAAGCATTATTCATGTAAAAAAGAAGAATGTTATTAATTGGTTAAAGGAATCATACATTACAACTGATTTCAGAATTGGCAGGTCAGGGTAATAGCAGTGATATTAAATCTGCATGTCTTTAAAAAAGTCTTTTTATTTTATGTCCTTTATTTTTCTTTCATTGTAAATCAGTGTGACAAATAAGTAATAATAATGATAATACATTACAAGAAATCTAAAGCTGAAAGTAAAATATTCCAAACATAAGGCTGCTTAGGCAACCTTCATATAGAAAATTCCAAATTCCATTTTTATTGAATTGTATTGTAAGGGAAATATTCATGTCTTCTGGGTGATAAGTCAGATGGTCCAATTTTCTGTCCACTAAGCAAACACAAGAAAGCAGGTGAGTAGCAGGCTCAGTTGCATCAAACAAAGCAGCACCAAGCTACTAATCAGAAGGAAACTTGGCTGAGTGAAAAAGGAACAAAGAATCTTTACACTGGGGATAAGAATAGCCTTGATTAGAGTAATAGAACTCAGCTACCCCCAAGACAGAAGGGGGAGACTGTTCTACAAAATGCTAGCCATACAAATACCACTTTGAGAGAAGGGGATGAGACAAGAAAGAGGTACACTGTTTTGAGCAACCTGAAGCTGAGGCCTACTCCACACTACAAAATGTCAACTTAAGTTACGTCAACAAACAGCCACCGTAGTAATTAAATCATTTTTGCATGTCCACACCGCACTCCTTGTGTTGGTGGTCCATGTCCTCACTAGCAGCACTTGTATCAATGCAGAGGGCAGCACACCATAGATAGCTATCCCACTGTGCAACTTGCTGCCATCTAACACAAAGTTCTGGAAAGATTTTGCTTTACTTCATTGGGCCACATGAGGTGTGCAGGGTGACTGGGAACCTGAGTGCACATCTTATAATGCAGTGTTCTCTCTCCTATATATTCATCTGCATCCCAGAATGTTTCACACCTCTTTTCAAAATCCCCAAAAAACCTATGCATCTTCCATACGTATAAGCAGCATGGATTCTGCACAGCATGGATTCTGCAATACTGTGAGGAGTGTTGCTTGGACAGAGTGCCTGATCCTTCAGTATTTGCAGAGCCACAAGGAACATGAAGTTTCCTTGCAGGAGAAATTGCTGTGAAGGACTATGAATGCTGGACAAAGCGCTAAGGGTGTAAAATCCTGTTTAAGTTGGTTAACCAGTTAAATGTGATATTTAACCCCTTAACTGATTAATAGGGTGTGGGTGGAGGGGGCCGCTCCAGCCCGGCTGGGCTGAAAAGGCTGCCCTGCCACAGGCAGGGCCCACTTCAGCCCAGCCAGAACAGCTCCTGCCTGCAACACACCAAGGCCCGTAGTGGGCAGGGACTGGTCCAGATGGGCAGAGTAGTCCCTGTCCACAGCGGGCCCCAACCACGGCAGGTGGGAGCTACTACAGTCCCCACCAGTTAACTGGAACCAATAAGCATCACCCATCAATGGTGATGCTTACCCATTAACTTTGCACATTCCTACAATGTACAGTGGACATAGTGGATGGTTTTGCATCAATGGAGTTCCCAAACTGCAGTGGGGCAATCAATGGCATACATATCCCTATTTTCACACCAGACTCCCTTGCCACAAAGTACATCCACAGAAAGGGCTACTTTCAGTTGATACTGCAAGTGCAGGTGGATCACTGGAAACACTTCACTAATATCAATGTGGGCTGGTCAGGAAGGGGGCATGACACATGCATCTTTAAGAACACAAAGCTGTTCCGTAAGCTGAAAGCAGCGACTGTTTCCAGACCAGAGAATCACAGAGATCCTGGGAGACACAGCCTACCCCTTACTTCTGTGGCTTATGAAACCGAACGCCAACCACTTCATCAGCACCCAGGAGTGCTTCAACTACTGGCTCAGCATATGCAGAATAACAACTGAATGTGGCTTTGGCTGTCTGAAAGGTCGCTGGTGCTGTCTACTCATGAGACTGTCCCTCAGTGGGGGAAAAAAAAGCCTAATCGTTAGTGATATTATGCTGTGTTTTGCATCAGATCTGTGAAGCAAAGGGGGGAAGTTTCCAATGGGGTGGAGGTGGAATGCCTGCTAATATTGAGCAGCTGGATACCAGGGATAAGAAGAACTCAACATGAAGCTATTCAGCTCAGGGAGGCTTTGAAAGACCATTTTAATAGTGAGCCCATGGTAAAATGCATTGCTGTAGTGCGTTCTGCCTGGCATTGCTTTTTTATATCCCAATCTGACCCTTGTAATGAGTGCTGTGCACATGTAATAACAGCAATCGGTGCATTTGCAATATTATGTTATCTATGAATGATGACTGCCCCAGTCAGCATATATTGTGAACTAATAAAGACAAATTAAGTTTTCATAAATAGATTTTATTCCAACCCCGGGTAAACAGACATTTATAAAATTGAATGAAACTCAATAAAAAAAGAGGAAAGAACTTTTGAAAGCAAAACAATGGTCATTTCCATTTCACAAACACGTACACTAACTGTGTATTTCACGTGTCAATTTATGTGCAGCTGTGACTGCCTGTATTCTCCCCTGGCATGGAGTGGAAGGGGTAGTGGAACAGCTCCGGATATCATGTGGAACATGGGAAGAGTGTGTAGGGAGGTCCCAGGATGCAGTTCTCTATAGGGTTGCAGAGGGAGCTAAGCATAAGACTGTTGAATCTGAAAGTCAACAAGAGCCCGTAGCATATCCATCTGCTGCTTGAGAAGTGCTAGCATCTCCTGCTGCATATCTCTCTTCTTCTCTTGTGCCTCTCTCTTCTCTGCCCTATCCCTGGCTATGCTGTCTGCAAGAGTGATCCTCCAAGTCCTGTGCTCAGTATCTGAAGCAGGAGAGGCTTGAGGGATCTCGTGGAACACGTCATCCTGTATCCTCTTCCTCCTTCTTCATATCTAGCTGAGCTACTCTGCTGTAAGTATAAAGATCCTCAAGGCCACATTTCCTGGTGCAAAAGATACAATGTATAGAGGTACTATGATGAGTGTATTCACAAGATAAACAGAAACTTGGTATAATGAACACTCCTTTTGACCTACACAGCTTGAAAGCACTACCTTCTCACTTCTCTTTGGGATTCATATAGCATGGTGGCAGTTCCAGAGATGCCGTGTGGGAGGAGGAGAGTTGGAAATAAGGAGGGGATAGCCCATGGGTATGAGTATATGTGGAGCTTTAAAGGGGAGAGGTATGTACCTGGTCACTGGGCTGCGGCGTTCAAAACGATCACCAGGGCAGTAAAAGTGGACACTGTGGGACACCTGCTGGAGCCACTAAACTTGATGTAACTAACACTGTGACTGCATTCACACTGTGTCAACCTAACTACATCAACCTAAGAGTTACACCTCTTTTGGAGGTGGACTTAAATTGGCATAGCGGGCAGGTTACATCACTGGGGACTGCCTGGCAGCGGGGGCCAGTGAGAGGAGGGAGCTCGCTTGGAGGCCGGCAGTCAGGACAGGGCTAGAGGGAGCTGGTGGCAGAAGGACCAAAAATGGCCTCCCCTGGTCTGGCAAAATCCCTCCTCCGGGACTGGTCAGGTCCCGAGGACGCTGGACCAGGGAGATCCAACCTGTAATTTGAAAGACAGCTTGCTTTAGTGTTAAGATGTTTTATCAGGACATTCTGCACAATTATTGCTGGCAGAAAAGCAAGCAATAGTTTAATTGGCCAGACAAGCAAATACTTTTTGTAATTAAAAAACAAACAAACAGTGTGACTTCATTTGTGTACACTGCTCAATAACTGATTTATAAATTAATATACAACGGGTCTGTATAAAAATTAACACTCATACACATTCTTGGTTGTTTTTTTAATTTAAAAATATCTTGAGCACAAAGTTCAAAAAATCCCCAAACATCTACACATACCAGCCTCAATCAGCAGAGGGTTATTGCTGACTGTTCCTGACTAAGAAATTCTCCCTTAGAAGACTGTTCTGTACTATGTATTTAATACATATTTAATGAGAAGTAAAGAACCAAGTTAACATCCCAGAATTCATGCAAACCTCAACTTCCGCAGTTTTCAGAATCAGAAAGACAAACCAATTTATGTAATTCACAGAAAGCATAAAAAACTTATCAGTAAGATACTGTATTTTTGTAAGTAGGTATAAGACGTTTTGAATTCATTCCCTACATTTACATGGCTGCTCTGCTAATTTTGAAATACATACAGAATTACAAGGCATCTCACTATTTCTACACTGCTCTGTAAAATGCAACGGACGATCAGAAATTTGGAAACAGCAATTGTGTAACCACTGAGAAGCAAAATACATTATTTCAGCTAAACAGATATTGAAACACTCTGCATCCTACAGGTCAAACATGACCTTAACCTTACACACACACTCATGAACTAAAAGACTTCAGAGAAGTAACTGCAAGTAGAAAGGTCAGAAATGCCTGCTGGTTTATTACAGCAATTGCTGATGGATCCACTGTAAGTCTGTATCTGATCAAGACAACGTGTATATTAGACTAGTGCAAGGTGGAAAATAGTAGACTCATTTTGTTGACATAGTACACCCAGAATCTGGGACAGGACAAGGAAGATGACCACTTCTGATTGGAATCCAACACTTATCAGAACTGGCTAGTCTGAATTTAGATCATGCAGTATAGAATATGGGCGGTTCAGATGGCATATAAGCTAAATTTGTTTGCCAATTCACATTTCAACAAGAATTCTTTTTCATATTTGAATATATTATGCAAGCATTTTCTATACCTACTATTAATTAAAAACCATGAGCACACTGATTTGTCTTCATGTCACTAGAAGACGTGGATGATCAGCAATGCTGAAAAATGAAATTCAGTGGTTTTAATCTCCGTGACACATGGTTTGACACTGCCTATGATACAGGCTTATGGTTCTGACAATACTCTAGTTCCGGAGTTCTCAACCTTTCTGAGGCTCCCTCCCAAATGCTATAAAAACTCCATGGCCCACCTGTGCCACAATAATTAGTTTTCTGCATATCGAAGTCAGGGCCAGCATTAGGGGGTAGCAAGCAGGGCAACTGCCAGAGGCATCATGAAGCCACATTGCTTAGGCTATGGCTTCAGTCCCAAGCAGTAGGACTCAGGGTCCTGGATTTCAGCCCCATGTGGTGGGGCTTTGGCTTTCTGCTCTAGACCCTAGACCCCAGGAATTGTAATGTAGGCCCTGCTCAGCAGACCCCCTGAAACCTTCTTGCAGCCCCCTTGAAACTCCTCCTTCCCCCCCCATACTCACACTCCTGATTGAGAACCACTGCTCTAGTCTACTCCTGAGTAGTTATCCATGAAAACTCAGGTTATTTCATGGCAAATGCCTGATATCTCTAACCTCATTATATTAAACAAAAAAAAAAAAAAAATACAAATAAAAAAAAGACTTTTCCTTTTATCTTGAATCCTTATAATGGACTCAAGATGTTGAAGACCAAATTATCAGAAACTGCAGGGTAGTTTGTGCCCCTAAAATATTTATATTTCTGTCCCCTTTATGTCCATTCCCCCTTCCTGGATGTGCACAATCTGCACAAGCCCCCTCTGCAAAGCACTTAAAAAAACCAAGCTCATGCCTCCTTTGACACATTCCTTCACCTACCCTAGAATTTAAGAACCAATTACCTACCTTGACGGAAAACCCCCTTTTATCAATGTAAGCAGCGTCCACATGATGGTACTGAACAGCATAGCTGCATTACTTGAGCTGTGCTACTGGTGAAGTGGTAGCCTACACATCTCCCCAGTCACCTTACTCCCTTTTCAAAATTCACAGACCAAAAATACAAACTGAGCAACTTCTTCCAATCCCAAATTTGAGATTTAGTCCATCTTAGTTCTTACCAGTTCTTCACTTTTCTACAGTATGCTGATCCACAATGTTACCTCCCTAAAGTTTTCCCCCTTTTGCAAGGCCCACTCAATTGCTGTGTCTTTTCCCATATCTTTCCTTCCACTTGGTTCCTGTTAGGCCCTTCTCACAGAGATAACGCCAAACCATTTGCACTGAACTCTCTCTTTACATTATCCCAGAGTCTGATCCATGTAGTTACATCTACAGGGTGTAACTAACAGAGCTTCTCAAACTCTAATTCATCTTTTCCCAGCCAATGCGGGGTTATGCAGCCCACCACATATGTCCTAAAGACCCCTCATGGAAATGGTTACATTTGAGTCCTTGGATAGTTTTGAGGATCAGAACCTAATAAGACAACTTTTTTGCAAAAGGTATGCCTTGATGTACAAAGCTGGTGTTTTTGCAGGCTGAAGTCAGCTGCCATTCTAGTTTATTGAATCAAAATTGTCTTCATCTAGTGTCACTGCTATTAACCACTCCTAATACATTGTGCCTTGTGAAATTAGATCCTCAAGGTACTTATCTACACCCCATGCACACACAGAAAGATGCAGCTATTTTCTTGTTCGCTCAGCTCTCTGTTTTTTTGTTTTGCTGGAAATAGATTGTGCATGTACAGAATCTCAAAATATGATATCTATATGCAGAAAGAGTGGCAAAAAAATTGTTTTTGAAATCAGCAAAAAACAGGAAATTCAGAAGGCAGGCTGAAACGTCATACCTAAACTCACTGATCATCCTTTGTTAAAAAGACATTGGCTCTCAATATAGTCCTTGCCAGGATCTTCTTTTCAGAGAGCTGGGGTTTAGCTGGGGGCCTCTCCCATGTAACATTATTGGATAGGTAAGGTATTATGACCCTGACATCTTTTCATCCCAGAGGTTGAGAACTCCTGCTGAAAGCCATCCTTTCCCTACCTTCAGGCAACCCAAAGTACAGACAAAACCCAATTTTAACTCAGAATTTCCTGATTTTAGACAGATCTTTTAATTTCATTTTAAATTTAAGAGTCTGTGCGATTTTGTTTTATTAATTGATCTTAAATCACATGCAATAGTAAAATAAAATCAAAGGTAAATACTGTTAGAATACTGGATACAACTGAAATGAAACAGTCCACATAACCTTGTAAATTCACAGAATCATAAAAAGGTAGGGCTGAAAGGGATCCTACAAAGTCAAGGTTCAGCTCTGTGTCTGAAGCAGGCCCAAGTAAATCCAGAAATGGTAAGACTGGACCTATTTCAGAAAATAGTTTCCAGACTGCAACAGTTTTAATAATTATTATTACAATTATTGTGAGATGTATATTTATTTTTGTTGATTTTCCAATTCCCTTGGGACAAAAACAATACAAGGTTACAGGACTCTCCCTTTCAGTTGCTTAGCAACCATCAGCCTTGACTAGAAGGCAGGACAGAAAGCACACCCTATGATAATGTAGCTGGCACTGCAATGTATAATACATTCCAGGTTTTTTTAGTATTATTAATACCATAGTTGCCTCCAGATCCTAGTTGGCAAATGAATTCTTGCCATGTTTAACGGAATCATTATTATGACTGGTCTATTCCAATATGGTCAAAGACTGAACACTTAAGGTACGTCTAGACTACATCCCTCTTTCGACAGAGGGATGTAAATTAAGCACTTGGAAATTGCAAATGAAGCCGGGATTTGAATTTCCCGCACTTCATTTGTATAATCATATCATAGCGCTCTTTTGAAAAAGCACTATTTTGAAAGTAAAACTGCAGGCTAGATGCGGTTCTTTCGAAAATGGGAAGCCTTTTTCAAAAGATCCTGTAAACCTCATTTTTTGAAGTTTACAGGATCTTTCAAAAAAGCCTTCCCTTTTTGAAAGAACCGCATCTAGACTGTGGTTTTACTTTTGAAATAGCGCTTTTTCAAAAGAGCGCCATGATGCGATTATGCAAACGAAGCACGGGATGTTTAAATCCCCACTTCATTTACACTTTCGATGTGTCTAATTTACATCCCTCTGCCAACAGAGGGATGTAGTTTAGACACACCCTCAAAATGAATTTGCTGTTAATAGCAACTGAAAGTCAGCTAACAACAGTGTTGTAAACAAGTTCTACTTCAGAGTTTAGGGGTATTGTTCATGCCAAACCAAAGTATAAGGACCATACCCTGATAAAGATGCATAATAAAGGTGAGTACATGAAAATGAGTGGAGTCTTTTAGACTTTGCAATTTGAGCAAGTAACTATATACCCAATCATGGACACTTTATACGTAAAGAATTATCCTGGAATTCAATGGAATTTCATTCATTCAGAGAAGGTTTGCAGATCAGGACCCAAGTTAATTGATTTTACTGGGGATTCTCCTGCAGCAGGGTACCCAACAGAAGTGTGTTTGTGATGGGCTCCCCCCTGCACTGCGGGTGCCACCTGACATACTGTAGTTCCACTGAGCCCATCCTGACCCACCCACCAGGGCTTCTCACCCTGTCCTGCTAAGCCAGACCCTCAAGCCTCCTCGTGCACATACATGTAGGGACACACTCAGCTATAGAATCACACAGAGTATGCAGGCAGCTTTCTGTCAGAGACTCAGCTCACTGATTGCCCAACATTCAAGTGCACACACGCTCTGGAGTATAAACCCAAAATTATATTGTCTTGTGCTGTACAAATATCTATATACCATAAGCTCATGAAATGCACTCCCTCCCTCACTGTGTAGGAAGATAAGCACAGCTTTCCCTCCCCCTAATATGAATTGTACAAAGTGGGTTTTAGAACAAAAAACAAGTTTATTAACTACAAAAGGTAGACTTTAAGGGCATGTCCAAACTACATCCCTCTTTCGAAAGAGGGATGTAGTTTAGACATAGCCTAAGTGATTATAAGGGATAACAAAAGAAACAAAGCAGATTACTGAGCAAATAAACAAATATGTGAACTAAGTTTAATACATTACAGAGATTGGCTTCAAGTAGTAATTTTTTTCACCCTAAATGCTGTTTTAAGCATCTCCTTAAGAGGCCAAACATCTTTGGGGTCCAGTCCTTTCCCCGTTCAGTCTTAGGTGTTTCCAGCAGTCATCTTGGATGGGGATTCTGACAATAACCGACTACCCTGACCATTTTAGCCTTATATAGGATTTACATAAGGTAGGAATACTTTGTTTCCCAGTTTGATTCTCCCCCCCCACACCCTCACACACACACTAGAGAAATACTGGCATGTCAAGATGGTGTCCAAAACCAGGTGCAATGATCACTCGACCTTGCAGTATCAAAGCAGCATCCCATGAAACTTCTCAGGAAGGAGAGAGATGAGCAACTTCAAAGATTTATTGTACTCCCTAATGGCCCACCAGGCTGATTGCATTTTGTCTGGCAGGCATTCCCCAGGTGCAAACACAGCTGTAATTGATACATAGTTTATATTCCTAACATTAGATATAAAAATGATATATGCATTCACATAGGATGATCATATTTAGTAAATCAACTTTTCCAATGATATCTCACATGATCCATCTTGCATAAAATACATCTTAGTTATGCCATCTGCATATTATCACAATATTTCTATGAAGACTATGGGATATAATATCACAATGTTAATAGTAATATTTATCTGCTTTCTTTTCCATTTTGTCCAGTATATGTTTGTTCCAGGCAATTTAAACCGTTAAGATGAAAATATGACTTGCCCACTAATGTTCTTTCTTCAAATGCCTAAGGAAATCTATTTATATAAAGCAAATATATTATTTTAATGGACTCCGGTAGCCCTTATCCTCACAAAATAAACCAGGACTTAAAAAGTTACTTGCCAACCTCATTTGGCTCAAGGGTATTTTAACTTTAAATGCAGTGCTATGCAAGAAACACCATCAGAGGACCTAACCACATAGGGCACAACATAGGGGGCTCATACAACTGCCCATCCTCTAATGTGACATATGCCATCAAGTGCCAACAACGGCTGTTTTTCTGAAAAAAACTTTACGTCCACACTGCAATCGCGTTCTTTCGAAAGAAAATCAAAAGAACAGAGGGGTTTTTCTGGCATCGCTAATCCTCTTTCTACGAGGAAGAAGCCTTTTTCCAAAAGAGCTCTTTCGGAAAAAGGCATGTGTGAACGGGGAAGAGGAGTTCTTTTGGAAGAAGAGGAAAGAGGAAAAAGCACACTCTGTCCATAGTAATCGCAGCTTACGTGCGAGATAGCATCCACACTGAATGGGCGCTATCTTTAGAAAAAGCAGATCGCTTTTTCGATGTGCTTTGGCAGTGTGGACACGCTCTTTCAGAAGAAGTTTTTTTTGGAAGATCTCTTCCGGAAAAGCTTCTTCCGAAAGAAGCCTGCAGTCTAGACATAGCCTCTGCCATGTATACTGGCCAAACCAGACAGTCTCTATGACAAAGGATAAATGGACACAAATCAAACATCAGAAATGGTAACACACAAACTTATAGGGGAATATTTTAACCTGCCTGGTCACTCAGTCATGGATTTAAAAGTAGTAATTATTTTACAAAGGAATTTCGCTAACCAATTACAGAGAGAGTCTGTAGAACTGAAATTAATCTACAGATTTGATACCATTACCCTGGACTTGAACAAAGACATTAAATGGTTGGCCCATTACAAAGCCAATTTATCCCATTTTTAACTTCTGCATTTCTACATCAAAAACTTTGTATGGGACATGTGAAGCACACTTACCATGATCCTACGATTGACGAGTACTTCTGATATATATATATAAACCCACTTCATCAGATCAATTGGAGTGGAAATAACAGAAACCAAGATATTCATTGTTTTTAAAGTAACACGACTACCCCCTGAGACATACATTCATGGTATTTTTGGAGATTATTAATGTGAAATAATTTTTGTGTTTAAGTCTACAAAATATAGTCTTCTCTCTGGCTTTATGATTATTATACAACCAGATGTGTATAAGTAGCTTACCAAAAGGATCATCCATGATTGAGAAAGTTTATTTTCCTCCTAAAGAATCAACACTAGTAATTTCCCCAAAGAAACATATGTAAGACGACATGTAGAGTCCATTAGTCATTTGTCAAGTTTTGTAGACAATAATGCAAAGAGGGAATTGTATACAGAAACCCAATTGCTTTCTTCACATTTTATTGTCACATTGATTTTGTCTCTGACAAAAGAAATATTTTGTTTTGTGAGTTATATATAGTACTAGAAAAAATAAATGTATAAGAGGGTGTATTTATTCTAGGATTCAGGTCTATTCTTAGGAACAGACTGCTCACTAAAATGCGTGAACTATTTAATGATGCTTTTCATCTGCAATTTTTACTGAACATTTTTATTAACTAATTAGAAGTCAAATAAACCAAACTTAGTTAAGATTATTAACTCACTCCAAGAATGAACTGAGTGAGTCAGGATACTGGTGAAGACAATGACAACTTTTACACCTCCAGTATGCTGGCTTAAGCATCAGCTGATAGTTAACCTAAACTGGCTCAAAGCTGTTTTGTGACACGTATGTATGAGAATACTAGCATCACAATTGTTATTAACTGGCACCATTAACAGCAAACTTATCAGAGACGAAGGACTGTACTTATGTGGAAATTTAACTACTGCCTTCAACAAGAAAGCCCCATGGCATATTGCCATGTATTGCCATTCCCTGTGACATACCTAATCTGTGAATAAACAGAAATTTTATTCTTCAGACTTCTGTTTGACAGAATCAAATTGTCCACTCCAGATGAAGATATACAAAGCTAACTGGCATCAGAAGTTAAACTGGAGTTTGAAAAAATCATCCAGTTTAGTGATTCTTAGGAGACTCTGAAATGAATAGCTAAATGGAAACTTTTAGTTAGCACTGTGACACACAGATGATAGGTGAACCATAAGTCTCTAATACAGAGTAAAGTTTAAATGATCTTCTAAATATCAGTTTGCATCAGGTCTGTTTTGTTTGTTTTTAAGTAGGCCTAAACATATGTCACTTGGATCGCTGAATTTTTCAGTAATGTTTAGATTGATATTCTGCAACAAAAAAACTAAGTCATATGATAGTTCTACATACAATACACAGGATGCATTATTAGAGAGAATACAATAGTCACCAAAAGGACACCAAACATCCTAAGGTTACACGCAAAGAATGGTGACAGCATTTCCCATCACCTCCTTCAGAGTTTGTAGGGCTGAAATTGATCTGATGCCACAGCACTTTCTTGATCCTCCGGCTAAGTATACTTTCTTTTCTCTTCAATGCTGCAGAGCAAAACAAGGCACCGCCCTTCTCCTCTCCCATCTACACACACACAGTCCAACCCACCACTCCTCTCACTACATTTACATACAAAAGGAATACGGAATGCAGTCAACAGCGGATATAGATTAATTGTCAAGAGAGGTTTCTAGTAATTGTTCTTTGAGAGTTTTGTCTAAGTGTTGTCATGGGAGTCAAGCACCTCCAGCATTCAGCTGCAGAACCATATGGAAAAGCCAAATCTGCTGGAGGTGCAATGGCACTCTTCAGATAGCACAACACAAGAGTGGGCAATAATTTTGTAGGGGGGCCACTTCACCAATGTTGGTAGTGGTCACAGGCCAGCCCTGGAAGGAGCGGGGCCATCAGCAGAAGGGGCAGTTCCTTCTAGGCACAGGAGGTCACCACCGACCTGCCCTGCCAGGTGCACGTGGCACCCAGAGGGAACCACCTGCCATTTTGAACAGCTGGTGGTTACCTCTGGTGCTGCGTGCCCCTGGTAGGGGGAGGAGACTTCACACGCTCCCCCGCCCATAAGCCCCGATTGGCCCGGGGGTGGAGGAGCGTGCAAAATCTTCTGTCCCCACCCTGCTGGGGTGCACAACACCTAGAGGGAACCACCAGCTGTTTTGCACAGCTGGCAGTTCCCTCTGGTGCTGTGTGACTCTGGCGGCGGGGGCGCAGGGAGGAAGAGGGAGAAGCTTTGCGCACTCCCCCGCCTGTTCTCGATTGGTTTGGGGGCGGGGGCACAGCAGGACAGGCTGGATCAAATGGCTTGGCAGACCGGATCCAGCCCACAGGCTGTATCTTGCCTATGCCTGGCATAACATCATTGGCTCCATATATATAAAGGAGCATGTCCCCGAGGCAGTCTGAGTACCTTCTCCCATGACCACAGTTAGCCCTGAAATACAAAGAACTCTGGTGCAGAGAAGAGATGGAGGTGTAGTGTGAATGCACAGAAACAACTCTCAAAGAATAATGATAACTGCAAGGACTGCTCTACACTGAAATCTTATATCAGCAGAGCTACATCTCCCCAAAGTGTGAGAAATCCACACTCAAAATACGTATCTATATACAAACTTAACCCCCAGTGTAGACCGTGCTAAATCAATAGCAGAGTTCTTCTGTCAACACAATCCACCTCATGGGGGAGGTGGGCTAACTACAGCACCACAAGAACCCCTCCTGTGATTGTGGTGAGTGTCTACACTGAAGCACTACAATGGCAAAGCTGCAGCACTGTAGTGAGCCACTGTAATGGTCTAAGGATGGGCATAGACTCACCCTCTGAGAGCCTCTGTATGTTCCCACTAACGATGGGTTACCAATCAGTTCCCCAATAAGAGGAAGGTGGAAAAGGAGTTCTAGGCAAAAATGGAATTAGGCTGAATTGGGCAGAACGTGATACCAAGATAGCAGTGCTGAGTGAAAGCTTGAACCTAATTCCATGTTGCTTTTTTTGCAAATCTCTACTAAGGTAGCTTGTCTCAAAGGAACACAGAGGAAGCTATGGCCTCTTTAACACATGGCTATCGGCCTCTTGGACAAGGAGTTCAGTATAGCTCCTGATCCAGTGGGACAGTGTCTGGTTATAAACAAGCTCCCCTCTATCTCTCCCCCTATAACCTTCAGACAGTATGCTTGGTTTTCTAAGTGATTTAGTCCTTTCCAAATAAGATCACAGAGCTCTCAACATCTGATGAGTATCAACAGGCCTCCCTTCGGCAAACAGAGAGTCTGGTTCAAAGTCTGAACCACTTTAGGCATAGGGTTGCCAATTTTCTAATAGCACAAAACCAAACACTCTTGCCCCCCCTTAGTCATTCACTCCACCCACTCTCATTCAATTTCCCTTGCTGGGGCAGGAGTGAGGGCTCTGGCTGGAGGTGCAGACAGGAACTCTGGGTTGCGGATGAGGAGTTCTGGGAGGGATTTCTGGTGCAGGAGGGGATTCCAACCTGGGGCAGCGGGGTTGGGATGTTTCAGGAGGTTTGTGATGTGGGCTCCAACCAGGTAGCTTTTACCTGAGGTGATTTCTGGTCAGTGGTGCATTGGGGCTAAGGCTGGCTCCCTGCTTGCCCTACCTCTGCACAGCTGCAGGAAGCAGCCTGCATCTCCAACTCCTAGGCAGAGGGCCAAGTGGGTTCTGTGTGCTGCTCATGCCGGCAGGAGTCTCCCCACAGGTCCCATTAACCACAGTTCCTGGCCAATGGGAGCTGCAGAGCCAGTGCTCAGGGCAGAGGCAGCAAGCAGAGCCTCCATGGCTGGCACCAGGAGCTTGCCTTAGTGCCATTGCACTGCTAGCTAGATGTAACAGCTAGTCAGGCGTGCTGATCAGTGCTGCCAGCACTTACCTCTTTTCAACCAGGTGTTCTGGTTGACAACCAGACACCTGGCAACCCTATTTAGGCATAAAGTTCGAATGAGACCTCATGACAACACGATCTCTGTCTACCTGCGTAATGGGTGGACTAGGCCCAGAGAGCCTGCTGGAGACCTCCATGTCCTGTCACACTGCTTCTCGGAGAGGAGCAGAAGAGAAGCGGTCTAGGATGGTTGCAGGGAAGCAGGCAGTGAGAGGCTTCAAGGAGCAGCTAATTAGGGCCCAGTAGGGCCATATAAAAGGAGCAACAGAACACAGAAGCAGGTCTGGAGCTGGTAGGGAGAGGACAGTGTTCCTGGCTAGCTAAAAGAGCAGCAGGACCATGGACAGCACAGTGTGGGCACAGAGGAATGAGAGCTCCTAGCTGCTGCTGGGACTGAGTCTAAGGTCAGGTCTACACTGGGTAAGAAATTTGATGTAAGATACGCAACTCCAGCTACGAGAATAGCATAGCTGCAGTCAATGAACCTTAAACTGAATTTCTCTGGTGGCCCCACTGTGGGAGGCTGCTGGGAGAAACTCTCCTCTCAACTTCCCATGCTCCTCGCGAACCCATAAAGTGTCAGGGTGCCCCTAGGGGCTGGAGCATCTCCCTGCCCACTGCAGGTGGGGAGCTGCTCCAGCCCCCATTGGTTAACTTCACATCCCTAATGTCTTTCTATGCAGATGAAGTCTTTAGTAAGGGAAACTCACTGGACTCTTTGGAGCAGTCCAGGGGCATTTGCACAGCTGGTGCCAGTAAGAGCCTGTGTTCTGCTGTTCAAAGCCAAGCAGAGGAGGTACAGCCCACAGTTTCAATGGGAGTTCTTTGACGAGAGGAGAAACTGACAGTATAGGAGTCCTGGCAGTAATATAACCCTGCACCAGAGCCCCAGGCTGATAAGGGTTGTGCTGCGAAGGTGACACTGGCAGCAGTAAGGAGTCCCCAAAGGAACTAGGTGCCAGTGGCAGAGAGAGAAAGAGAGAGAGAGGAATGCCTCTTCTCCTTGGGCTCTCTTGGCATACTGGAATGCTTCCTCCTCCTCTGCAGAGCAGTCACAAGATAGACAGGCAGCCTGCCTTTGGGTTACGGCATCAGCCAGCACCAATTCTGATAGCATCATCATTGCAGTTTTGGTGCTCATACAGACCGTGCTGGTGAGGCACTTTGTCCATCTAGACAACGTTGCAAGACTAGCCAGGAAACTTAGGCATTTGCACATGGAGGTGGACCTCAGGACAGACAAGAGAGGAGTGGCTCAGTGCATTGCAGTGCTCAGAGTGCTCAGTGTATCATAGGCTTCTTTAGTGAAAATGCTGGTACAAAAGCAGATTTCTCACCTCCCACAGAGAATCACGATGGTCCAGTACAAGACCTACTAAAGCCACATGCACTTTTATCTGATAGAGGCATCTCCAATCATGCATTGCGATATGATGTGCAATTCTACACAAAGCTCTGGATAGGTGTTTGTGTGTTAGGGAATGCTACTGAGCAGATCACACATCTTTTGAACTCTTTCTGTAGGTCAGCACCCAACATGGTCTCCAGGGAGCAGCAAAAATCAATGGTCCCAGCTAAGTTAACTACAACCATCTATTTGAAGAAAACAAACTAACTAGTCTTGCTAGCAAAAGAGAGCCATTAGCTATGAGAGACAGCCAAGACACAGGTGACCTACAGAGTGTGACCCAATATAGCCACAGAGTGAAGGACATCATTCAAATGCAAGAGCACTACTGCAGTCCCCAGCAGACATGGCTTTTTAATACGGTTCTCCAGCTGTATGTCAAAGTGCTGAATCCCATTAGTGGGAATACACAGAGGCCCTCCATTCAGAACAAACTACTCCAGTATGTTGCTACAAAAGACCCTTCTAATGGTTATGTTTCATTACTTCTTGTGTACTTCTAATGTTGCACAACAGAGGAGTTAGCCAACATGGCTGGTTCTGTATACTATATGATGCTAGACTGGAATTAACATCATAAGTTAAACCCCTAAAGTCGAAGGGGAACATGATTGGCTAGTAGCTTTATACCAGTCCATTTGTGCTCCCCTACAACACTCCTGCATTTTCATGCCATTCCAAAAATTTCCTCAGCTTTTTTTGTCTGCTTATACTTCTAATTACAACTGAGGTTAAAGATAAAAACTGAATGTATCTTTGAAGCAGTTTTTCATAGGAAACATTGCTGTATGACAGAGATGGATCACATGACAAATTCCAATTAAATGGCTAGGCAGATAGATGAAAAGTTATCGAAGACATCACTGTTCCAGATTGTGGTGGGAGAAACAGCAACAGAGATTTATAACACCTTTCAGAATGAGGCTCAAAGAATAATCCAAATGTGTTTTTATACACATTAAATGACTATGATACAAAAAACGAACATTGTATATGAAAAGGCACCATTTTTTTTGCTTTGGTCCAGCAACAAAAGCAGAAGGCAGGTTAGCGTAATAGTGCTTAAAGTAAAGTAAAGAGGCTCTTTTGCAGTGTTGCTTACCCTAGTTCAAATGATCAGTGGTTTATAAAAGGACAAAGGTAGCATTAAAACAGCAAAACTGCAGAGATTACTAAATCATAAAATAAGCAGTGGACTGACCCAATTAAAAACAGAGGTAGTCAGGAAGACCTTTATTCTATTTTTATATACAAATAGCCTATTTTGTGGTCTGACAATTTCACTTTCTGAAGGTAATACATTCTTGTGCTCTGTACCTCTGTGAAAAATATCAGAAACTGACTAAAGATGAGGTCAACATCCAAATCTTGGGTAGGAGAATAGCAATATAAAATTTCCCAGAAGCATTATGTAATCATCTTACCTTACACAGAAATGGTACTGTTAATGAATCAAACAAGCAGCAAATATTCAAAAGATATTAGAGAGGCCATGCCAGACTAGAAAAATGGAGAGATATTTTTACCTAAAACCAAGAGAATTTCTTATTCTTTCCATTGACGCCTGCATTGCTGACTCAGGTTTGCCAGAACTACTCAAGACAGAAGGTCCAATGACAGGTGCCTGAGATCACATTCCATAGGGCAACCTAAACAAATAGAAACAGCCATCTTGGATTGAAGAATCTCTGCAAGACAGACACCAATTACTCCTCTCTCTTGATGTATCTACTCCTGAATCATGAAGAATCTATTCATTAGTTTGGAGGGAACAAGAACATTTGCCCCACACCAAAGCACAACTAGTATGTGAAAATTCATCACAAGACAATTTGTGATTGCTGCTTTTCCCACTCACTCTCATAAGGATTGTGGGTGACCCAATGGTTTTAAACCATCAATCCAAACTGCCTAACTGCAGCTGAGTCATCCCAAAGGACCTGAAGAAACCGGGCACAGTTAATCCCCTTAGATTTAATTTGTGGATGCAGGGATTTCATGCACTCCCTACGAAAGGCTCTCTTCTGCACCAATCTCCCATTATTATAGCCCTCAAACGTCCTATGAGGAGTTGCAGAGGTTAGTAAGGTCTTGGCAATGGAGTTGCTGAAGGAAACTGGATGGAAGGAGCAAGGCTTACCTGGCACTTCACATTTTATCTGCCAGACAGGTAGCCCCAGACATCTAATAAAGTTGCAGCCTGATTAAACTCATATCAAGTATCTTCCAGCATAGACAGACAATTGTAGTTCAGGTGCCTTACGCTCTCCCATTCTCATCTATTGGCTGGATTCTGATGAGACTGTTAGTAGTTGAGAGCTAGCACAGTTATGGTAGTTAACTACTCCTTTTAGGTATCAACAACATTGCATACTAAATTCTAATCACTTACACCTGGGCAATGACACTGAAGACCAAGACTCCCAGAAATATCACTGAGGTCCCAGGTTGGTTTCCCGAATCTTAATTATGGCAATGATGCAGAAGTTACAAAGAACCCAACTTGACTTTCATGAAGAATTTACAGAACTAGCATTTAGGAAAAAAGAAGAACATTCATTTCACCTGCAAACCCATCAAATCTGAACTAGAAGACACAAACAAATATGGAATTCTCCCTTCCCCCTAAAAATCATGCATACATTAGTTCTTCATAATAGTGCCCTACTTTTACATAAAGTAGGGATCAAAATGAAGATGAACCTAATATTTTATTAACTAAGACAGATAAGTTTGTAACAATATACTCTTGTGCCTAGTTACTTGTGGAATTCTTCATAGTGAAATTTTTAAAATAATTTCAACATCTAACAAGTAAGAGTGTCGTCAATATAATTAGCTACTACAACACAATTTTAATTTCATAAGATCCCAGAACTTTCTCCCACAAGAATAAATGCAAACAAAATTAGATCACAAATGTTAATTCCATCATGCTCTGCAGTAAGAGGATCATCTTTGCTAAAGGAAGAGGGAGAAGACACCTATCATTCTGTTATAGTTTGAAATTCACCACTAACCCCACAGGAACAACTGGCTTTCACTAGCCTAAAATAATGAGTGGACCAATTAAAATGATCCTATATGTAAGTTTTCTTGGAAAATGACTCATTTATGAGTATACTGATATCCTGCCAACTTGATTAATTCTGCATAGACTTTATCCTAAAGGAAATTAAATTTAAATATTTGGTCCCTGGATCTCTTCAGTCTCATCTGTTAAATGGCAAAAATAATTGTTTACTACTTTTTTGCTCTTCATATCATCCAGAGGCAATAAGCGAGTCATCTAGATTCTATTTTAATTTATTTCATCATCTAGAGTACTATTAACTAGCTCCCAACAGCAGGACAAAATTCGGCCCCTATCTACACCTGTGAAACCATGGAAGACAATTAAACACATATGTGCTACTCAACTAAACATAGAGAGCACTGATTTAACTGAGAATATAATTTAGGTTTGCAAAGGTATAATTGGGAACAGTAATTTAGCCCGCCAAACCTCCTTTTAATGAGGATTCATATGACAAAGGTCTAAGCTTCACTCTCATTTCCCTGGATGAGTGTGCAGGGCTGATATTTGGGAAAAAACAAACCAGCCATCATTTTATTTGTACCATGAGAACAGTTGGCACTGAAAACACTGATCTAAAATGAACATCAGACCCCACAATCACACTTATAAAATAACTTTAAACTATAAAATCTCTTTCTATGAGACTTGTTTTAGGATAAAAAGATTTATTTTTAGAAATGATTGTTTTAATTTTATAAGAAACTCAAAGAAACCCAAGTGAAAATAATTATCAGGAGCAACAGAAATCACACTATTGAAACTACAATGAAACCTGACTTAATGGACTTGAAGAAACCAAGTGTTAAACAGATGATCTACTAATTAAGGTGTAATGGAATTATACAAATACCTTGAGATTCTTGGGGCTCTCGCTTAAAATTAAATTTGCCAAATAAGCTAAATTTTATACCATTTTCATTGTATAATTAGTATCTGAAAGATAGATTTAATACCCCCGAAGTAAGACTCAAAAGCAAGGTCAGCCTGATGGTCCAGTGGCAGCACATTGAGTTCAGAGTCTAGGACTCAAGCTCATTTCTTAGTTCCCAAGCTAGCAGCAGAAGCGCACACAGTCCTCGCTGGAAATAAATTTTCTACTTCAAATTAATGCCCCCCCTCCCAAACTACATCATGCTGGAACATGGCCATTAGCGCTTTGCAACTGAGCAAGGATGTATCCATTTCTTCATTCTGGTGTGGATATCAATAACAGATGTTAAAACAGTGGCTCTCAACTTTTCCAGACTGCTGTACCCCTTTCAAGAGTCATCTGTCTTGCACATCCCCAAGTTTCACCTTGCTTAAAAACTATTTGTTTACAAAATCAGATATAAAAATACAGAAATATTGCAGCACACTATTTCTCAAAAAAATAGCTGACTCTCTTATTTTTACCATATAATTAGAAAATATAACAATGTGAATATAAATATTATATTTACATTTCAGTGTATAGTATGTAGAGCAGTATAAACAAGTCTGTATGAAATTTTAAATTTGTACTGACTTTGCTAATTTTTTTATGTAGCCTATTGTAAATCTAGGCAAATAACTAGATGAACTGATGTATCCACCACCCAAAAGAGATCTGCATACCCTCCAAGTATACGCATACCGCAAGTTGAGAACCACTGTGCTAGAGGGTATCTATTGTGCACATATCAAAGCTTAACTTTTGTTCTTTCCTCTAGTGTCTGTTCCTAGTTCACTGTTTTATATAAATGATTTAAATAGGCAATATATTTTTCCATATACCCCTATTTTCCCCTCATTCCATCATGTCTAAAAAGATAAAATTTCTATATTACAACCTGTCTGCAAACTACTCATAATCTTGGTCCTAAAGCTTCCTTCCAGTTTATACTTCTCCCCTCCCAGGGATTAGCATTACCATCTTTACCAGACTCTCCTAATGATTGATACTATCTTGTGCATGAAGTTTGTAAATACCCATTTTTGTGGGGTTTTTTCAATTGAGACAATAATAAAAGAAAAAGGAGGAGGAGGTAGGGAAAAAACAACACTGGAATGGAATTAATGATTGAAAATCAGATGAAATAAGAGGGGTTTAAGGATAGATTTGAAGGGTAGTGAAGACATTTGAACAGTGAAAGAAGAAAGCTGTTCCTAGTATAAGGACAGCATGCAAAAAATTAACAATATAAATCTGTTAATTTTTAGAATTTAAAAATACACAAAATCCATATTTTCGCAACAGTGTTGAAAAAGTGATTCTTAGTCATGTTAATTCAGACGTTGGCAAATTATGAAGGTCAGCGAGCGAGTCTTTTTAAAAAAGGCATATTTCCCCCCAATGGTTCTTCAAAGCCATCTCCACTAAAACATCTCTGAATACCACCAAAATAAACACAAAACAAAACAGAGTAAATCTATCTTTCTAAAATACAAATATTTAACTGATGCTTCAAGTTGCTAAAATAGTCCAGGAAGATCAACTGCATTACACCATTACTTCTACCAGAGGGGACGGGTGAACCCTAGGCTCAGGAAGATTAGCTCCCAACCCATCCTTTCTGACTGAGGCCCTGCCCCTCCCCTTTCCCTGCTGGAGTACAGAGCCCTCCACCCCCAGCCCAAGTGCCTCTGCAGCTCCAGGCAGATGTGTGGCCGAGCCCTGCCCCCCTCCTCCCCAGCCCCATAGAGGAGCATCCCCTAGCCCTGGAGTGCCTGTAGAGAGGACAGGCACACCTCCCCTGAGCACCATGCGTGAGGCTAGCCCAGCCTGGGGCTCCAACTACAGGGGAATGCAGAGCACCCAAGGGAAGCAGGAGGAGGCCTGGGGATGGAGTGTGGGTGGGACCCCACAGGACTGTCTGGGGAGAGAAGGCCCCTGCCCAGGGCTGCTCCAAATGTTAAATCTCCAATAATTACACAATCAACTACAAAGTAACTTTTCTTTAGACTCCACTAAAAGCAGGGAGAAACTGACTAAGGCCATGTCGAAAGGAGAAGAGTGAACTAAAGCTACTTTACTGCTGAAAAAGCATGAAAGCATTCACATGGGGGATTAAAGTACTTGATCTCATGTGCATTCACATCACACCTGTAGTTGATTTGTTTTAACTTCCCTGAGCGCCCCCATGTAGACAAGCCTGAAAACAGACTGCACTTGTGTCTGCTGCTTGTCACTGACACAAAAGATGTACTACCGTAGCTGTCATTCCCAGTTTGTTCTTCAAATGGATTACCTTATCTAAACATAAAATGCAGTCAAATTATTCACTCACTGGCTAATGCTGCATTCAAAGATCAAATGCATTATAAACTTTTAAAATTAGCTATGAGTATCTTGGTCCATGATTACAGTTTCTAGATGATACTGCAATACAAAAAACAATATAATGGGTCCTACTTATAACTAATGATAATTTCATCCCGGAAAACATCTTTATGATAATGCTACTTTTTGTGCCATCCCTATTAATTTCAAAAATGTAAACCTATTAGTGAATTTATTATTATACATTTATAATTGGGTTGCATTACCTTAATTGGTAATTATTTGCTATGTCTTGCTACTTGTCTGCAAAAGCAGGGGTTGGGATTTTTTAAGCTGTTCCAAATACACCATAGATAAGTTTCACAATGGATCCTGAACCTCTGATTTACTCCACAGAAGTGCTTTGTCTCATACAATAAGCACTCCTTCATTATGAGTACGATATGAAGACTTAACATACCCTGTGCGCATCATAACTGAAATAACCATTGTCAGATTCCTCTGGTTAACAAAAAATAATACAAGATTGATTTCATTTCATCTAAACTTTTACTGTCAGAAACATCATAATTGGAGTCTGATATAGCCCGCAAGACAAAAGAGACACTATTTGACCTTTCAAATTCTTTAGTATGTGCTGAATCATTTCCCCTAGCACCTCTTTAAGCATTTCTATAGCTTTAATTCAGTACCTTCTTAGTACTTAAGAGATCGTAATTGATCAAGTTTTCAAGTCCATTTACAGTCATGTAAATTAAATCTAAATCTGTCCTTAAACATATTAATTTCCTAAAACAGAAGACTCAGCACTATTTTTACACTATTATCACATATACAGTCATCATGTGCCATGGTATATAATTAATAATGCAAGATCAAGGATCTGATCCAGAAAACTTTTACTTACGAGTAAATCTCACATGACAATCCCAAGGTTTCCAGGATGAGGCCTGTATGTTGTAACATCTTCCTGATGTTATATCATGATAATAAACACTAGGAAAAAAAACTCCCCTACAGTCATAAGGTACTAGTATCTTCTAGGGGGCACAGTAAAGAAATGGGAGTCAGAAATGTCTACAGTTCCTGCCAGTCAACTTTCCTTTTTTTTTTTTTTCTCATAGTATTCACTTAGGTCATGCCTAAAAATAGGTTTTAAGATTAATGCATGTATCTGATAATTAATCTATGCTATTATAAAAGGAGAGGTATCCATCATGATGTCTGTCTCAGAGAACATTTGAGAAGACTTGAGAAGTTTCTAGGGGGAGGCAGGCCCCCAGCCCCACCTACAATCCTGCCCCATCCGCTGAGGCCCTGCCCCCACCATGAAGAGCAGTGCGCCGAGCACGGACGCGCACCCCCACCCCTCCCACCACAGGGAGGGAAAAAGCGCATGTGCCCCAGCATCCCCGGAGCAGTAGGGAAGGAAGAGAATGCATGGCCCCAACCCCCCACCCCCAGGAGCAGCAGGGAGGAAAGAGGTCACATGACCTGAGACTCCCCTCCCCTGGAAGAGGAGGGGAGGGAGGAGGCATTGCGGCCCGAGTCCGCCCAAGCCTCCCCAGCCCCAGGAGCAGCGGGGGGTGGGAGGGAGGGGGAGAGAAAGGAGGCCACATGGCTCCAGCCCGAGAGCAGCGGGAAGGGAGGCAGGAGTGTGGCCCGAGCCAGCCCAAGCTTTCCCACCCCTGGGGGCTGCGGGAAGAGAGGAGGCCACATGTACATCTACCGTCACAATGGGATGGGTAATGCTAATATGTCTGAAAAGTTTAACTGATCTGCCAAAGAACGTATAGGATCCTTAGGCATATACACCCAATATTTTGGTAATCAACAATGAAGGAAAATACAATAGCAAATTTTATATTCACCAAATGTCATTTTGGTAAAATATATTTTACTCGTTTTCCTGAGCTCAGTGTGATACTGATTTGAGTTATTAGAAGATCTCACTACAAAGGGGCAACATCTTAAAATCAATAACAGGAGAAATCTGCAGACAGTTTTACAGATTTGCTGAATTTAAATCAAAACAATTAGAACTTCATGTCTTAAAACTAAGTCTTCTAAAAACATGTGCAGAATGTGCATGTGGATGAAAAAGAACTAGATAAGTTCAGAGAGGATAAGTCCATCAATGGTGATTAGCCAGATGAACTGGAGACAGTATATTATGGATTCATACAATTGCGTTAAATTTCAAACACTTCCTGTTCTATTATTTATACTGTGTAATATTATTTGGATTTTTTTGAGCACCACTACATAGTAAAATGTTGTCAACAAGCTATACAATGACAACATGTGAATCTTTCTCCCAAGTCCATAGAATTCATTTAGAATGTACAAAGTAGTCCAAATTATTCCTTCCAGTTTGCATTTCTTAACACTGAATTTCATCTGGGCTCTTCTGGATTTCAGAAGGACCAGAAAGGAGTAATCTACACAGAAAAGATGGGTTGTTACTATAAAGGAATTCCTTTAGGTACTGAACATTCCCTCTATTTTTCCTTGCCTTGGACCTGTGCTTCCTTGACTATCTTCTCAATCAAGCCAGCAATTTGGTTCCCTCTTGTGACCAACACATCAGATACTTACAGCAAAATCTCTGAAACCATTGGAGACCATACTCAAAATCACCTTATTTTCACAGTCCAAGTCATTGCTCTTGGTCTTATCTAATTCACTTTTATTGATCTTATTTATGAACTTATCACCACTATAAAACACTCCAAAACGGATTACTCAGCTATTACGTGTATTTCCAGTGGAAAAGAATGTTATAAAACTATATTAAAATCAGAAGGCAACTTGGCTTTGTCTAGCTTGCCAGCTGAATGAATTGCTAGGTAACTTAACTTGTTGAAATGCTGCTTTACTCAACAGTTCATCTATCCATCTAGTTACTGTATGGGTATAAACTGTGAAAACGCAGGTAATAGGAAGCTTAAAATGTTTATTGACATAAATATAAAGGAAAAATTCAGAATTAAACTAGGCACACAAAGAATCATAAGGCCTAATGGACAGATGGGGAACCTTTTTTGGGTCGGGGGCCATTGACCCATAGAAAAATCAATTGAGGGCCACACACAAATGAGAAGGAAAAAACCCAAAAACCCTCACTGACCTGGCCCCCAACTGAGAAGGAGACAGACACTCCCCACATTTCCCTCCCACACCAGAGCCTACGGGGGTCCAACCTAGTAGATTTTGTGTGCTCCAGTCCCGTGTTAGCAGGGGTAGGGGGTATCAAGGGAGGCAGCAATGCCAATGCAGACTCCCCAGTGCTGAGCATTGGGGGCCGGAACCAGACAAGCCGGGGCCACATGTGGCCCCCTTGCCTGAGGTAGGGTTGCCAGGTGTCTGGTTTTGAACCGGACAGTACAGTATTTGAGCTTTCTATTCGGGAAACAAATTGAGAAAATATAAATGTCCGGTATTTTCTAAATAAGATGTAATGTAGATTGTGATGTAATGTCAAGTGTGTCCGGTATTTTTGTTGAAACCACCTGGCAATCGTCGCTTGAGGTTCCCCACTCCTGGCCTAATGATTTTAAATGGTTAAGAAAATAGCTATTGATTTTCAAATGTCACATAGGAAAAATGTACAGAATTCCTAAATAATTAGATGACCTATTAAACAAGTAACTAAACTATATGTTGCTTTAAAGCTATATCCTGGAAACAGCAAGATTAGTAACTGTCACATTGTAAAGACAGTAAAAAAAAAGCCTAAAACAAAGGTAATTCATCCATTTCCATTATTTTTAACAAAGGGCTTGTCTGGTCAGGGGGTTAATCCACATCTTTTTGAAGCACGTTGGATAACACACTAATACGCAAGCTGCGCTAAGATGCCTGTGCCATCTGTCAATTTGTACAATGCACACATACTGCAGCAGCTTGCTGTGTACTATGTGCATGGAGTTCTTGGAAGGCATCCCATGGTCCTTTGCTTTGCTGCCAAGCAGTGTGCATTCTGGAATTTCTCACTACACATGGCCAAGTAGGTTCAAATTTTTTTTAAAGTTTCATGCCTCTACTGTCTCCAACCCATACTTCTTTTTTGGGTGGGCTAACATTTTTAAATTGCTGTTGGCCAGCATGGACCCCCAACAGTGTTCTGCAGCTATGCTGGCAACCACGAACATGCTGAGGCTGGTGGGGCTGTGTTTCAGCACCTATAGCCAGAGGAATTTGGCTTTGGATTCCACACACTGCATCACTGAAGAGATGATGTGGAAGCAGCAGCAGGTCCTGCAGCAGCTGCAGGAGCTTCAGCAGCCAAACAAGAAGGATGAGAAGAAAGACACAGAACAATTGCTAGTATAAGAACAGTTTCTGGAAAAACTTTTAACTGGACAGTTCTGTTTCTGGTCTCAGGAAATCAGTGTGCAAAGGTGGAAAAGGGTCATTCTAATGACATGGGACAACCAACAGGGGCAAGAGAATTTCAGGACAGGGAAAACAAATTTGATTAAGATATGTGCTGAACTAGCTTACAGTGCTTCAGCAGCAATCTATTAATATTGAGATGCTCATTGTCACATTTATCTTGAAAGCTAGCCACATCCAAATGCTACTGGATCATAGCCAAACAATTCAACGTAGAGAAACTGACTTTGGGGGCACTGTTATGCAGGTCTGCGATGCCATAGAAATGGTATTCTTGCACCAGGTTATAAAGCTTCGTAATGCTCAGAGATTGATGGCTTTGCATGCATGGGGTTTCCAAACCATGTTGGGGGTAGTTCATAGGAACCATGTGTCTACTAGTTGCCTCCCCTACCAGGGCTCTCACTTTATAAATAGAATTGGGGAATTTTCCTAGGTGTGCCAAGTGCTGGTTGTCCACAAAGGCAGCTGTAGTGCACAGTGGATAAAAAAAATCAGTGATTTAAAATAAATTAAAAAACATTTTTTTAAAATTTCTAAAATCAATAAAATACTAAATTGCTCATTTTAAAACAGTTACAATTAAATCTCATCACAAACATTCTACACCTACACTTTCAATCTCATAAAAATGAATTAATATCTCTAATCTCTCCAGCCTAACTACTAGCTCTTGGCTCCTTGAAAGTTCTGGGCTTTCAATTTCTGTTTCTCAGCAGACTGACATGTGCCAAGACAAACACAGGCTGGATAGGATTGGTTTTGTTCTGTGGTTATTTGGTAATGGACATAGGCCAAGAACTACAGTGGAGTCAGTTAAGACATTGTTGTAAAGACAGGGAGATAATATATGGGAAAGGACAGAAGCAGAGTAGAAAGGAACAGTGGAATGGACTGGACAGGGAAGAGATTATTCAGTACACACAGAGCTTCCTCTATCCCCCCCCCCACTCCCCACCCCACACACACTTTTATCACAGAAAAACTGCCATGGCTTCTGACCTTAACTGGGAATATTTTGAAGAAATTTGTTCCCTGGGTAAACAAGGAAAACGTGTCAAGCAGTGCAAGATGATGATGCAGGGCTTAGATGCAAGAATGAATCATCATAAGGAAAACTGCTTACTGGGAGAAAATTATGTGGATGAAGATGTAGATATGTCTGAAGAACAATGTAGATCAACTGGTTAGTAATGTGAATAATTCACTTTGCAATGCATTGTTGTTCGAGACTCTCTCTATGCCTTTTATTAGAAGTGTGATTTAACAAGTAAATTCCCAAGCTGTTGGTTACATTGGATGTTATTAGAAAAAAGGATTATCTTAGTTATTCCTTATGGCTTGTTTAATTAGCTAAGTAGGTTAAGAATCTATTACCTAAGTATATGGTATAGAAAGCTGACCTAAGAGAAATCTAGAGTTGATAGTTGCCACTTAGTGTCAGTTTCTTATTTAATATTACATAATATATGCCCCTTATTTTGGAAAATCATGGCTACAGACCATAATGGTGATGCCATAATTCTATTCCCTATTTTACTTCAGCATAACTCAGCTTTTCCAAGGGAACTACATCCTAGACTTGTTTTCTCAAAAAGTGCCCGTGGGTTCAATGGGGCTTACTCCAAAATTAAGAGCACGCTAAACAATCAGATCTGGATCCTTGTTGAAAAAAAAAGTAAATTATTAACTGAATAATAGAGTGCAAAGAACAGAGAAGAAGAATGACTATTCAAAAAACATTTATGAATTTTGTTTCAGGATCCCATTTAAGCATGTTGTCCATCTGCAACTACTTCAGAGTCATCACTGGCATTTTTACCAGCAGTGCTGCAACAAAACATATTACAGACAACAACATTTTGGTAGCAAACAAAAGATTTCAATCATCCAGTAAAATCATCGCTACAGATGGGTTTGTCATAAGGACCAACAAGACACCACAGATGAAAAGATTGCTTAGTTCATTTAAACCACAGGTATGCCTCAGGTATGCCTCTTCACATTATTATCAATAAATTGAAATTGGTTGAGTCTTTACTAGGGATGTGAAAGGTTAACATCACCCTTAACAGGAAATGTTTACCATTTCTGGTTAACTGGTGGAGGCTGGAACAGATCCCTGCCCGCCGTGGCAGGGGGATGCTCCAGCCCCGCGGAGCCCACCGCTGACAGGAGCTGCTCCAAGTGTCCAGAACAGCCCCTGTCTGCAACGGGCCTGGGCGCATCACAGGCAGGGAAGGACTGACCCAGACATCCAGACCAGCTCCTGTCCGCAGCCGGGGAGGGACAAGCCTCTGGCTGTGGTGAGGAATCACTTCAGCCTAGTTGTGGTGGGAGGTATGGGGAAGATGCTTCAGCACAGCTGGCCTGGAACACCCCCCTTTAACTGGTTAATCAATTAAACTTGACATTTCACCAATTAAACAGGATTTTACATCCCTAGTCTTTACGATCAGGCTACACTCCACCTGCTAGAGCAGACATTGGTGGAAGGTTGCCAGATATAGTGTATGAGAAGGAACCTGAACAGTGTGCAAGAAACACAGAGGGGAAATTTGCCAGTTTAAGCCTTGGTGGGTGGAGCAATGTACACAATGATCCAGTAACATGTGCCTGTGTGACAACAGAAGATGGGGTTACATATCTTTCAGAAACGATAGACACAATTGGGAAATGCCCACACGACAGAATATTTAAAAGCAGTGGCAATGAAAGCTTTAATATACTGCGAACAAAAATTCAACTGTCATATGTGCAGTTTTGTCACAGACAATGCTGCCAACATGGCAAAGATGAGAAGATATTTAGAAGAAATGGAAGTATCCTACTTAATAACATATGGCTGCAGTGCTCATCTAATGCATCTTTTACCCAAAGACTTAAGTACGTCTCCTCCAGGAATAAAAGGAAGTGTTGTTGAAGTCACAAAATGTTTCCATTTCACTTCTGCTTCACTGAAGAGAGTAGGAGGATCCAAACTAATTCTCCTTCAGAATATCTCATGGACTTCTGTGATTGATTGTTTTGATCAATTTCGTAAGGATTGGCCTATTCTCATAGCGATTGGATGAGATACTTTCATCTATTTAAAGTATTTAACATTGGATTAAAGAGGAATGAAGAAGATACGTTCAGTATACTGAAACCTATTATCCATAGCCTTAACCAAACTTCAGTGAAATTGCTGCTGCATTGCTGATGGTGTCAAAATTTGGAAGGCACTTCAAGAAACATTAACAAAAGAAATACCTCACCAGAAAGTTAAACTACAACAGTAAAGAAGCGAATGGATCAAACACAGACTCCACCTCAATTTCTTCTAAACATCTTTAACCCCGATATAAAAGTAGATGCCTAACTTCTGAAGATACTGCTGCCGTCATGGCCTGGACATCTCAAAATCACTCCTCAGTTGTGTCAGTCACAATAATTTCAGGGCTGCAGTAAAACTATGTAATCAGTAAATGATATACTGATATATTTTCAACAAAGGCACTCTCCTGAATTCGTGGGAATCCATTAGCTAGGCACCTTGACACAGAGCTCCTTCAGTTGTTAAGCCAACTTTTCAGCTGCTAAATCAACAGTAGCTTCCTCTGCAGGCACAGAAAGAATATTTGTACTGTCTTATATTAATGATAGAAAACTAAGAAATCGAGTGGGAGTTGCAAAAAGCAGGAAAACTCAAATTTCTGTTTCAGTCTATGAATCAAAATGACAGTGGGAGTGGGGGAGAGGAGAGCTATTGTAAAAGTTTTAAGGACACCATACATTTAGTGTTCTGAGAACTTGTCTGTTAGAGTTAGTATCATTTGAAAAATTAAAAAAAAGAGAATTTAAGGCCAGCCGTCAGCCGGCAACTCAGGAGATGGCTGCAATTGCAAACGTGAAACGTGTATGTAACATTTAAGATTTAGTTTAATTAAATATAAGTGTTATTGTGTTTGTGTGTGTGATTTAGTTCTTATAATTCCTAATGTACTGCTGCTGCATCTGCAGCTTGACAGAGGTAATAAGTATTATTTACTATTTCCTGAATTAATAAAAATCAAGTTACCTGAAAAAATTACACAAAGCATATCCTCTTAGATGTTGTTAACTTACAACTCAATACAGCATTTGACATGTTTTAGTGATCAGATTTGCACCATTGTTTAACAAATATGTGAAGTAAAGAAGTATGGATTGGATAAATGGACTATAAGGTGGGTAGAAAGCTGTCCAGATCATTGGGCTCAGTGAGTAGGGATCAACAGCCCGATGTCTAGTTGGCAGTCAATTTCAAGTGAAGTGCCCCAAGGGTTGGTTCTGGGGCCAGTTTTGTTCAACATCTTTATTAATGACCTGGGTGAGGGGATGAATTGGACCCTCATTAAGTTAATGGATGACAGTCCTGGGGGTCCTCAGACTGCTCCACCCCAATGGGCATGTTGCAATTCATGGGCTACATACCCTACAAAATAGACACTATCCATCACCACTTTCAGACACAGCACATAGCAATCACAGGCAACTTCTGAACCAGCTAGAAGGGATCCTCAAGAAATGCAATTTGAAGCACTTAGAAGAGAGGAATGTGATCAGGAATAGTCAACATGGATTCACCAAGGGCAAGGCATACCTGACCAATGTGAATACCTTCCATGATGAGGTAACTGGCTCTGTGGATACGGGGAAGGTGGTGAACATGATATACCTTGACTTCAGCAAAACTTTTGATACTGAGCATTAGGTGGATGGACCTGACAGTCTAGCCAGTTTTCTAATAGCTAGTGATCAGTGGCTTGGTGTCTAGTTGGCAGCCAGTATCAAGTGGAGTGTCCCAGAGGTTGGTCCTAGTACCAGCTTGGTTGAACATCTTCATTAATTATCGGGATGATAGGTTGGTTTGCACCTTCAGCAAGTTCACCAAAGATACTAAGCTTGGGGGAGAGGTAGATATGCTGGAGGGTAGGGATAGGGTACAGATTGACCTAAACAAACTGGAGGATTGGGCCAGAAGAAATTTGATTAAATTCAACAAGGACAAGTGCAGAGTCCTACACTTGGGATGGAAGAATCCCATGCACTGCTACAGGCTGGGGACCAACTGGCTAAGCAGTAGTTATGCAGAAAAGGACCCAAGGATTACAGTGGATGAGAAGTTGGATATGAGTCAACAATATGCCCTTGTGGCCAAGAAGGCTAACAGCATACTGGAGTGCATTAGTAAGAGCATTGCCAGCAGATCTAGGGAAGTGATTGTTCTCCTTTATTCGGCTCTGGTGAGGCCACATATGGAGTATTGCATCGAATTCTGGGGCACCCATTACAAAAAGGATGTTGACACTAAAAAGAGGAGACTAAGAGGGAATATGATAGAGGTCTATAAAATCATGGTGTGGAAAAAGTGAATAAGGAAAAGTTATTTACTTATTCCCACAATATAAGAACTAGGGGGTCACCAAATGAAATTAATAGGCAGCAGGTTTAAAACAAACAAAAGGAAGTTTTTCTTCACTCAGCACACAGTCAACCTCTGGAACTCCTTGTCAGAGGATGTGGTGAAGGCTAGGACTTTAACAGGGTTCAAAACAGAGCTAGATAGATTCATGGAGGTTAGGTCCATCAATAACTATTAGCCAGGATGGGTAGGAATGATGTCCTTAGCCTCTGTGTCTCCGGAGGTGGGTGTTAGGGGAGGGATCACCTGTTGTGTTCCCTCCCTCTGGGGCATCTGGTATTGGTCACTGACGGCAGACAGGATACTGGGCTGGATGGACCGTTGGTCTGACCTAGTATGGCCATTCTTAGGGTTCTTATGTTCATTGGAGAGGGCAGCAAAACTGATTAGAGGGCTGGAGTACATGATTTATGAGGAGAGGCTGAGGGATTTGGGATTATTTAGCCTACAGAAGAGGTGAGTGAGGGGGGGATTTGATAGCAGCCTTCCGCTACCTGAAGGAGGATTCCAAAGAGGGTGGAGAGAGGCTGTTGTCTGTGGTGACAGATGACAGAATGAGGAGCAATGGTCTCAAGTTGCAGTGGGGGAGGTTTAGGTTAGATATTAGGAAAAACTCATTTCACCAGGAGAGTGAGTTACCTAGAAAGTTGGTGGAATCTCCATCCCTAGAGGTTTTTAAGTTTTGGCTTGACCAAATCCTGACTGAGATGATTTAGTTGGAATTGGTCCTGCTTTTAGCAAGGGGGTTGGACTTGATGACCTCCTGAGGTCCCTTCCAACCATATGATTCTATGAAGTAGTATCAATGGGAAACTTGATTTAAATCAATAATTTTTTTTCTTGGGGATACAAGATCAATCCACCCTGCTTTACAGATATAAATGCCATGTGATTTAGAAGTGTCCATGATGCTAGAATCGCTTGAAACTCAGCTCTATTTATCTTTATGGAGAAAGGACTATTTTCCCCAAGAATGACTGTGTCTCTTAGTGATGTGGAGATTGATCAGGCTTTCCTAGGAGATCTGTCTTATCCTCTGCATCCTTGATTAAGTAAGCAATACATAGGCTGCTTGAACACAAGGCAGGAATTGTTTAAGCACCACCTGAGTAGCTGCATTGCAAAATGGTAATGAAAGGTATATTTGCCCATTTGAATGGAAGGGGTTACTGTTTGTAGAACAGGTTGGAAGCAGCAGAAAAACAACATGCCAAAGATTATAGCAGCATGCTGTATTTTGCACAGTAATTTGCGAGAATAAGCAAGAATTCACTTGAGCTTCCCACTTACCATCACGGCTGAGAGTTGCTCAACTATTTGAATAGCCAACCAAGTATCCAACAGAAAATGGAAACAGCTGGGGTGATATTATCAGTAATGCCTATTGCTCTTATTTTGACTTTCAGGGCTGAAATTGTGCAGCTATTAACCCTTGGAGGGAACAGATCGTAAGCAGTTCTGTGTTGTTTGCAGATGGTAGAAGTACAACATTGTGGCAATCCATATTTTATCTTGTGTCTTTGCCTAAATATCTTTGTAAAACGTCATGATTTCATTCTTTATGATTTTCAGTTTAAAACTTTATGAATGAAGTTTTCAAGGTTTTATTACTAAACAGTTATACAACTACAAAGAATTTTTTCATTAAAACAATAGCAAAATAACAAAAATCCAAGTGCAACAGTTCCAGACAGTGTACAACTCAAGAAAATAAATGGGAGGCGGTAGCTTACACTTTCACATCCCTAGTAGGTAGGTGCAAAATTAGAAAGGCCAGAGCACAAAACAAGATCACCCAAGAAAACATTCTACAAATGTATTGGAAGTAAGAGGAAGACAGATGACAGAGTAGGATGGTTACTCAATGGAGAGGGAAAAACAATAACAGAAAATGAGAAAATGGGTTTTTTGTTTTCATTTTCACTAAGAAGCTTGGTGGTGATTGGACACCTGCTATAGTGAATGCCAGTGAAAATGGGATAGGCTCAGAAGCTAAAATAGGGAAAGAATAAGTTAAAAATTACTTGGACAAGTTAGATGTCTTTGCATCACCACAGCCTGATCAAATGCATCCTAGAATACTCAAGGAGCTCTATGGGGAGATACCTGAGCTATTAGCTTTGGTAAGTCATGGAAGATGGGAAAGACTCCGGAAGACTGGAAAAGGGCAAATACCCTGCCCATTCATAAAAAGGGAAATAAAGACAACCCACAGAAGTACAGACTAGTTAGCTTAACTTCTGTACCATGGAAAGATAATGAAGCAAATAATTAAGGAAACAATTTGAAAACATCTAGAAGAGAATAAGGTAGTAAGCAATAGCATGGATTTGTCAGGAACCAATCATGTCAAATCAACCTGATCGATTCCTTTGACAAGATTAAAAGCAGGGCTGCTTCTACGCTGCGCAGCAGCAGAGGTTCACAGGTGATTAATCAGCCCCCTACCCCCAGTCAGTAAGCTCAGTGCATGGAGCCCTGAGCCTCTGACTGGGCAGGGCTGATTAATCACCTGTGAAGTTGTGGTGCCACACAGCTTAGAGGTAACACTGGTTACAAGATCTTTGGATGAGGGGGGAAAGCAGTAGATATGGTATATCTAGATTTTAGTAAGGCTTTTGATATAGTCTCACCTGATCTTCTCATTAACAAACTAGGGAAATACAACCTAGATGGAGCTACAATAAGGTGGGTGCATAACTGGTTCCCAGACAGTAGTTATCCATGGTTCACAAACTGTGAGCGCAATTTGCATACCTTCTTCGAAAAACCCCTCACAGTGTAGCTGTACCCTTAGAAAGCATCTGACTGTATCTGTATTGGAATGTTCAATGTAACTATAAAGTATTAGACATTGATACATATTTCAAAGGAAAATAAATACTGATCTACAAAGCATCAGAAATCATTCCAATACACAGAGAAGTAAAGCAATGAAAATGGAAAATGTAATGAACATGTAAAATAGTGAAGCATTTTAGAGTGTCACTACAGCCTGTAATCATTCAGCTACCTCAAATCTTTTGGCAAGTTTCTTTTGCATCTTCAATGACATAACTGTAAGCCAATTCAACATCTGAAATTCTCTTTATATCATGCAGTTCTTGGGAGCCACATAATTTTCATGATGTAATGACCTGCATATGATTCAAAGAAATGTTTTGCATAGATTTCAATGGGCTATTTAAGTAGATTGAACAGAACTTAAACTGTCAAATTTATCTTAATTATTTTCATATCTGAGACATAACATTTGGTTCTTAAGTAATTTTACCCTTCCTTTACAGGAACTGAGAACAATTCAATTAGATAACTTATTACAAACATTTGGACCCTGCTCATATGGCAATTTTTATGATAATGCCCACAATTTTTCAAGAGACAACACCAACTTTAAAAAATATCCCATTGCAGTTATTGGGAATATCTAAGTTTATAATAACTCAAAGAAATTGTAGGTAAGGTGGGGGGATAATTTGTTGACTCTATCAAAGCTATATCCTGTCCCTCAATACTGCTGAAAATGCACCAGTTTCAGTGCAGGCAGGGGCTTCAAAGTCTCTGTAACAGAAAAGCAGAATTTGTACCTAAAGAATTACAAAAGAAGTTCTTAAATAACCTTATTAATTTTATATATAACAATATCACCAATACCAGTGCCATGTGCAATATATTTTGTACATCTAATAAAAAATAGATCATATAATAATTGGCAAGTAACTTCTTTTACTGTTATATATACTCTGAATTCTGTAATTTCCACTTCTCATCTGATGAAGTGGGTTTTACCCACAAAAGCTCATGACATAATAACTGCTCATTATTCAGACCACTATAAAAATCATCACAAAGTCAATATAAGAGTATTGTGAAATTTTAACCCAGAGTTCAGTGGTCTGTTCCCTACAGAATTCAAACCATCCAGCCATCAACTGAGTAACCAGACAATCAAAGGTGTCTCAAAAAATGTGGCTGAAACACTATCAAGCAGGTTTGGCAGAGTTAGGCTGTTTTAAAAATTGCACATCAGTATTTAATTATTCTTGAAATAGCATAAACGACATAAAGCAACACCTGGAAATGATCTAACAGGATCTCCATCAAAGAAATAAAAAGGAAAGAAAAGAACCAAGGAACATCACATCTAGGGAAAAAACACAACCAAAAAAATCAGTATTAATACTTATGGTTTGATATTTTGAAAGACTGTATGAGTTAATAGTGCTGTTGTTCACCAGGGGTCTGGTAACAAGGTCTCAGGAACCTATGCTATGCTGGAGAATGAATGGAGAGCCAATTGTCTTACATCAAAACGATGTCCTTTAATAGTACAGTCTACTCTTATACACAGATAAAAAGTAACAAATGGACCATATGAATGCAACTAAAACACATTCAGTGACTGCCTAGAAATGTTAGAAAATGCCATCAAACAATTAAGAAATTGGAAATGGCCAAAAAAAGATTTTTTAAAACATTATGGCTGTGTCTACACTGCACCCCTTTTCCGGAAAAGGGATGCAGATGAGACAAATCGAATTACCAAGCAGCGGGGATTTAAATTTTCCCGCTTCATTTATATAAACATAGCTGCGCTTTTTCGGCTCGGGGCTTTGCGGAAAAAGCGCCAGTCTACGAGGGATCTTTCGGAAAAAGCCTTTTCCGAAAGGTCCCTTATTCCTGATTTTAAGAGGAATAAGGGACCTTTCGGAAAAGGCTTTATTTTCCAAAAGATCCCCGTCTAGACTGGCGCTTTTTCGGCAAAGCCTTGAGCCGAAAAAAGCGGCAGCCATGTTTATACAAATGAAGCGGGGAAAATTTTAATCCCCGCTTCATTTGCAATTCCGACTTGTCTCATCTGCATCCCTTTTCTGGAAAAGGGGTGCAGTGTAGACACAGCCTATACGTCGATTGCGAGTACAGGCCTAAAACAACTCACCTCCTAGCAGGAGCAAGAAACACACCAAAGAAGGAATGGAATATATTAGGGCATGATGTGAAGGCAAAGTACATCTTAAATCTTCTAGCAGAAGAGACTGAAGGATGTCTAGAGACTCAAAGCTGTGTAGTGCCACCAGTAAATCAAAAGTGTTTACATCATAGAGGCATTATATTGTACAGTGCGGAAGAAACAGATTTCATCTTGGTAACCTTAGTATGACCAAAGACACAGAGTGGCTAAGGCTAATCTATCTCTGGAAATGTCATCTTCTAAGTCACCCCACTACCTGCATACAAGGCCAGCTCAGCAGGCAAAGCCCCACGTCCGGGGCCAAGAAGGGCATAAGGAGGGGAAAGGCCTGCCTATGGACTGGGTTCCCTACAAGTAGAATTAGATTCCTGAGTCCCAGCACAAGGCACTGACTCCTGAGTGGTGCTTCCTGGCTGGGTTGAAAAGTTCTGATTGAGAGAGGCTCCATCTGACAGGGTGGTACAGTAGCTGCATGTGATGCAGGTCACAAGGAGAGAAGACCTCTGGCACCTGCAGAGCCCCAGCAAATGAGCAGGAGGTTTAGGTGGGGAGAAGGTTTCTCAGAGAAGATGACGGTGCTGGTGAAAAATCAGAGAGTAGCATTTGCTAGGAGGGAACAGAACAATCCTCAAATGTTAGAAGAGCACTACTGTCAAAAGGGGATAGGAAATTATTTAATGTAGTACATAGCAACAACAAGTAAAGTAAAGGAATTAAGAAAAAAAACACAAGCTGAAATGTCAGGAAAATTCACAGCAAGATGTATTAGCATATGAGAGTCTCCCAAAGGAAGAGATGGAAACCACATTGTCATGGGGCTATCCACATTTCTACATCTATAGAAATATGCCCATGAATATGCATGACTAGAAAATGATTTATTCAAAATATTGTGGAAGGTATCATTTGAAAAGTTATAACCTATTGAATTATTTTCTCATTTGTGTGCGTGTATTGTTCCTGTATTTGAAGTTAGAAATATGAAGTATAAACCTGTTTTATTAATAGAGACATGCTAAGTGAAGACAATTAAGGCTATTTCAGAAAGCTAATCGCTCATTAAAAAGGACAATGATCTGCATACTGGTCTGTTTTCCCTTTGGACCTGTCCATGGGAGAGGCTGCGAGTCCCCACAAGGGCATGTGTTTAGGTCATCCAATGCTGGAACCCATCTTGGTCCTTCTATTTTCCCACTAGCAGTCAGAAAAAGTTTAAATTGATCACAAAGGATTCCCACTTTGGATGAAGTCCACATAAAGGTGGGAAACCAAACAGTAGGGGCATCTGCAAGGAGTCAGGACATCCCTGTTCATCACCCAAGGTGACTGTTAGAAACATCTAAGACTGAACAAGGGGATGGATCAATCCCAGGTTGAGAGGCTTTCCAGACTGTGAAGAAATATTATTAGAACTACTGTCAGAGTAAGGTATTGTATGTAACAAATTTCTTAGTGTTTCGGCTTAACTGGCATGTTTTGTTATTTTGCTTATTACCTTACTTTGCTCTGTGTGCTATTACTTGCAACTGCTTAAATCCTACTTTTTATACTTAATAAAATCACTTTTGCTTATTAAATAAACCTAATGTAAATAATTGTTACCTGTGGGAGCAAGCAGCTGAACATCTCTCTTTACATAAGAAAGAGGGCGGACAGTATGAGCTTGCTCTGTGTAAAACTTCATACACAGCAAGATGGATTTATCTGGGCTTCTGGTCCCACTGGGGCTCTGCACCTGGGTGCTGTAACAAGTCCCTTTGATAGAGCCTTCCCAGAGCTGAGCTGACCTTGGTGTCTGTATTACTCCTCAGAGGGCTCTGAGGCTTCAATGCTGGAAGAGGCTGTATGGCCTGGCTGAGCAAGACAGAGTACAAGGGGCGCCCAAGAATGTTGGCTCAGTGTTTCAGCACATCAAGTGACAGTCACTAGGTATTTATAAAACCCGACAAAACTACAAAAAATGTACTGGAAGTAAAAATCCCACAGTGAAAAAGGGATGGAAGGGATACGGTTGCCAGATAGTTCAACCAAAAAATACCGAACTCCTCCGCCACACCCCCAAAAAAAACACCGGGAAAAAATTCTGTTGAGAAAAAAAAAGGGGGAGACCAAAGTTGTTAAGCAAAAAAAAAAAAAATAGCCCCACGCTCCTCACTTCCCGGCCCCCGCCAGACACGGCAGGGGAAAATTGTCCCCGCTGGGCTTCCGTCTGAGGGAAACAAGAAATACCGGACATTTCACATGTCCAGTATTTTCTGGTTTTTTTTAAACCGGATGGGGGACCCAAATAACGGACAGTCGACACCGGGCAACCCTAGGAAAGGATTGCTGGGAGACTTGCTTGCCAAACTTTCAAGTTTCCATGAACTTGTTAATCAAATGGAAAGAATCTATTGTCTCGGGATACTTTAAAGGTGATTTTTAAGGGAATTTTGTCTATGGTTAGTATATTTTTGCACTAAAACAATTTTTAAGAGCAAAAGTTAAGAGATGGTATATCTGATGCTACATTTAAGATTTAAAAGCATCTCCAATTCAAACTTGGGATCTCTCTTTCTTTATGTTCCATTTTATATAAAAACATTGTTCAGAGATATAATTAAGCTAATAGAAAACTTTTTCTGTTGCAGATGCAGAAAGCTGTCCAGCAGGAGGAGCACAAGAAAATATTCTCTTAATTGCTAGCATAATTACTGCAACAAGCGCTTGTATATTAGTCACAGGATCCCAAATTATTTAAGAAATTAAAACTAACATGTGAGATTATCTCCATGTTAGGTTAACTGAGGAAAGATAACTGAAGTGACTCGTGTGAAAGTTAACAGAGAGTAGCAGCAAACCCAGGAACAGAACTCAAATGCTGATAGCCAGTTCTGACATCCACCCAAAAGACAATACTTGTTCTCTGGCTTTGATTACATTATTGAAGAAGTCTAGGAAATATGGATATAAAACCATGTTGTCAGAAACAAAAGAAGAGGGTGTATTTGACAACTGAGGGAAAAGGAAAATAATTTATTTTCAAGCAAAAGGGCAAAAAATAAAAATGATAGAAGTACCTGACAGTAGCTCCTTAAAAGTAGTCAGAACAACAAATAGCAGTTTCTACAAGAGATAGATCCGTTAGTGAAACGATCACTAAAAGTGATTAATGTACGAAAATTGTGCCTGGTAGGTTCATTTTATCTTTTTTAAAAATCCAACTCTATCATGGAATTCTTCATTCCCTTGTAACTGTTTTGATTCTTCTGTCTCTGAAGTTAATGATGCCCTAATCCAAATGACTTTCCATATAGCATATGTTCTAACTGAATACATAGGCTAAGCAACAATCTGTCTCTTTCAAGAAATAATTTTATTGTGTTTTACACATATTAAATCAAAGAAAAAAATACAGCACTCTCTCTCTCTCTCTCTCTCTCTCTCTCTCTCTCTCTCTTTAGCTAAGCATTATCTTTTGGTTTTTAACACCAGAAATATAATATATGACCAACAACAACATAATTTTAACATCTAATGAAAACAAGGGTATCATAAGATGTAAATTTTCCTCATGCCAAATTCTTTCAGAATAAAGCTAAAAATTTTCCAATTGGTTTCAATTTCTCCAGAAGAGCCAAATGTATTGTAAAAAAGTTTGCAATACATAAAAGCAAAAAATTAACTTCTTAAGTAAAATATCTGTTTAAGCAATCATTCAAATCCCTTTTCGCCTTTGCACAAATTGCCACTCCATTATTTGGGTGTAATGAAAGCCAGGCATATTCTTGAATGTGCAATCTAAAAATATTACATACAGTAGTAAGAAAAACTAGAAGTTTTCTAGACAACATATATCAAAACTATCTACAAGTAATTTTGATGTATGCGCAAACAGATAATGATTTTTTTTTCTTCCGCTCAGTAGAAAATAGTTACCACAGCAACCACCACGTCTCATGGAAAAATGGTTGCTCAAAACAAAACAAAAAACACAGAAGTGAAGATTGCATTTGGTGATAGAAAAGCTGCGGATTTCAAAAATATCTCAAGTGAATCTGGTGTGCCAATTTCCTTCATCACTTCTTCCCACCAAGAACACTGTAAAGTGCATAAAAACATGGATACAGTTAATACATTACCGAGAAAGTTCTGGGTAACTTCCAGCTGTGACTATGTTATCAGTCATCTGACAGCACCTGCAGAGAAGAGTGCTAGCAAGTCCTCTTCTGACCAGACTATATACCTACTTACATCAAAGTAATGTAGAATCAGATGAACTGTTCATTCATCTTTTTATTACAGAAAGGGAAGAGAGTTAAATCAGGACTGTATTTTAATTTGTTTTCAGAGAGCAAACATATGAGATATTATTCCACTTCCATGACAAATTGCAGTAATGCAAATTTACTATCTTCAGATCACTAGTGACTTAACTATTTCAGCATAACTGGACTCATTACTTGGGTTTGTTTCCCCTCATCTTCCCCCCATTTTAATAATTTAATAACATCTTCAACAGTAAATTGAGATGCCTCTGCCCGAGACCGGAGCTTTAAATTTGAAACAATCTTCCTAATTTAGCACCCAGTTCTCTCTCACCCCTTTTTAGAATTTTAATTCCTTGTGTCTTAGAATCCACTTGAGATGGAAAAGTTCAGTCAACAGAGTACACCTGTTTTCACCGCTGAGGCGTTGTGTTTTTTTAAAAACTGCTAAAAAGAAAGGCATCTGAACTACTACCCAATTAATTAATTCCTATTTATTAATTTCCCACTTTGATAAAATGAGGATAACCGTCTTTGTATGCATCCACCTGCAATATTTTACTTATTTCTTTTTAGGCAGATGCTTTGTTCTCTCCTCCTTTACAACTGTGGGGGGGTTTAATCACTTTTCAGAGTGAACTAAAATGTTTATGTTTAATCCCTGTCAATAAGGACTGGAGATGAATTTCTTTTATCTTTTGTATAAAATTATTGTTCCATAAGTTAAAATAAAAGTCATGTTTCTTTGAAATATCACTTTTATAAACAATAACCATAGCACTAGCCCTTGCACATTGTTTAATAAAAATTATGCTTGTAAATTCATTATCTATTTTCTTGGGTTACAAAGAAATTCATTCCTCTCCTCTGCCAAAGCCCCAGATATCTCCTGCAGGTTATGACGCCAGTAGGTGTTACAATTTACCAAAATATTTAAGAGAGCCATTTATCCTTCAGTCATGGATTTCAGACACTCAAGAATAACAGCAATTGGCAGCAGCACACAAGCAACTTTGTCTTTTCTAGAGCAGAAAACACAATAAACCCAAGTACTCATATTCTTACTATCAAGACCGCTAAAATTTGCCAGAGGGGGGATTCTATTTAACCCACTTCAATCTCTCGGATTTTGCAGAACCTGATTAACATTAATATTTTGACTTTCATTGTTAAAAGGAAGCAAGTACGAGATTTTAGGACAAGCACAGAAGTATTTATTTCTAAAATGCCTGCAGTTAACAGTGACTTTCAACATCATCCACAGAATGCTCATTACTGAACCTGACACGTTATATTCATGTCTTATTAAAAAAGAAATCTGTCCTCTCCACCCACACAAGGTAACTACAGCTTTGATATTTTGTGATTTAGCCAACATACATTTAACAACAAAACAAAATCATGCTAGTCCTATTCAGGAGCGTGCTGTAGAGAAAATAAAGAATACAACATTGGTTTACTTGAAGCAGTTTACTTTTATGTCAATTCCTATAAACCAGGAAATGTTGGCCAAAGAAATGTGAGCCAATCTTTGGAAGTGTATCACTATAATAGAACAATGAGAACAACTATCATTTAACCCCTCTCTCTCTATGTACAATGAAAAGAGAACTGGTGGGATCAATGGAGAGATTTAATCTCTATTTTACAATGAGTTACCAAAGATATTTAATATTTAGAGACAAAATGCAAGGATTATGAAAAAACCTCTTCATAGGATGGTCAGCATTCACAAAGGTCTTTATAGACCAAGGAATTCAATATTTGTATTAAATCAGCATATGATCAAGCACATCAGTGAGATTTTACTCCTATTCCCTATTGTCCATGTTCTTATTTTAGATGTACTAGACATTTTTCTACACTTAAATTGGCATTTTGATCTTTCTACAGAATTTAATAAGGTGAAACAAAGTGGTACACAAAATGCTGTAGGAAATACACTTGAAACAAGTAGCCTTCATAAACCTATTAGTCTTTTATATATTCAGTATGATTTTGTTACCCATTTTTCAAAACATTAACCATTTTGATCTTAAAATAAACAATAAAAATGTCATCAAAATTCAAAAAACAAAAGTGAAGAAAAAAATAAGAACCAGGATAAAATGTGCTGAGTAATGCTGAAAAGCTGCCTAATTTTCTGGGATCAGACCCATTTCATTCACCTGTTAACAATTTAACCCATCCAGTTTATATTCTTTTATGCAGGTTGGGTTAAAAACATTGTAGATTTGATATGGCAATCTTACAAGTCTAGGAACAAAACCCCAACACCTCCGCAAAAGTCAGGCTTAGTTACTCTGAGTAATAGCATCCACCTTAAATATTTAATGGGTTAAAAATTATTAACGTCTGTATGTAATTTTTTTTTGCAGGAGCTAGAAACTGCAGCTTTAGGTACTGCCCCCGACAGACCGCTATTACGACACCTAAGAATCTGGGCACTTGGTTAAGGAAAGAAGGCCAAACGTTATGACCAGCAGATAAATACACATCCATCCAAGAAGATATCTGGGTGTATGTATGTATCACGTACACATAAAAGAAGAGAAGGCAGCTCAGACAGGCGCATACTACACAGCGGTATAATGTTTAGATGGCTTGAGATGATTACAGCCACTGTGTAGAGGACAGTACATACCACAGACAGTTATATTTGCTGATTAATAATGCAAAACCACTGATGTCCATGAGTGACAAAAGTGCAGCATGACATACAAGCAGCTGGGAGACGGTCAAGACAGATGACCCTCCAGCGGGAGAATGAATGAATGAGCCTCCAGAGACAGACCCACACCCCGGAGCCGGAGAGAAAGGCAGGACAGAGACAGACTCCCGGACACCGAGTCCTAGCGGGCAGGCAGAGCTAGGCAGACAGTTCGACAGACCCAAGGGCAGGCAGGGACAGACCCAAGGGCACGAGAGGAACACCCACAGTCACCAGGGCACGGCGAAGGGCAGGGGCGCAGCCAGGCGAGGCTGGCGGCCGGGCACGAGCAGGCGGCTCCCCGTACAGCCCCTCTCCCGCTTACCTGGCAGTAGGTGCCGGTGACCCCGGCGGGGCAGGCGCAGCGGTAGGCGGGCTGGGGCGGCGACAGGCGGCGGGCAGTGGCGGGGCCCCGGGCCGGGGCCGAGGAGCAGGTGCCGTTGTTCCCGCAGGGCTGGCTAAGGCAGGGGTCCCCCGTGGGGTCGGGGGGCGCGGCGCTGACCAGCCCGGCGAGGCAGGCGCGGCGCTGGGCCAGGCTGAGCAGCAGCAGTAGGAGCAGCGGGAGCGGGGCGGCGCGGGGCATGGCGCTGCAGCCCGGGTCTCGGGGCCGCTGTGCGGCGGCGGGCAGAGGACAGGCAGGCGGGCGGCAGCTCCCAGGCGCCGCTTCCCGAGCAACTTGCGGGCGGGGACTAGGGCGGGGAGGGGCCGGGCTGCCGGCATCCATCCCGCCCAGCGCCCGGCAGAGGGCGCCTGGGAGCGAGGCGGGGGGGGGCTGGAGGGAACTCGGGGCGCTTCCCCCCCCCCCCCCCCCCGGTGAGAGCAGCGTGGGGCCAGGCCCCTTGTCACGGGTGGGGCCGCGCCTGCCGCCGTGCATTGACGGGGCAGCGCTGGAGGGGACGGTGGAGCCGGCACAACCTGCCTCGTGTCCGGGCGGGGCTGGCGCGTTGCAGGGGTGAACGATGCAGCCCAGGGCAGCACCCGCGAGTGGTTAGAGCGGCAGCGCGCTGAACCTTGCCCGTGCTCAGCTGCCCTCCTGCGGCAGCCCCCAGGGCACCTCAGGCTCCCGCTCCCAAGGGGCGGGTAATAAGGCAGGCACCGTGAGCGGGCTACAAGCGGGGGGCAGCCGCATATCGACCCTAGCAGGGATGCCTGAGTATCCTGAGTCAAATGTGCAAGTGACGTGGGTGGTGTTTCAGTATCCTAAGCCTACGCGAACAATATAAGAAATTGTCAGGCTTTCGGTATGTCACCAGTAATAGCCACATCCCCAAGAAGTATCAGGGCCCAGTGGCGGTAAGTGCTGTATAAACGCCTAGTATGGGACTGCCCTTGCTGAAGAGCGTTTACAATTTGAATGTTATTTATTATCTAAAAATATTAACAGCTAATTAGTCGTAATGCTAAATGAGGATCAAGCTATAGGCTGATAAAGGGGTGAAAGGTGCATTTTTGAATTGTCTTTGGGTGAGGACAGGTCACAAAAATCCCTCAGAAATTGCAGTCGCAGCAGATTCACTTTTTCCTTTACTGAGGTAAACTTGGTAGATTTAAAAAAAAGTGGTCTACATTTTGCTTTTCTGAAGATTTCTTTTGCCCCTGGGTAGCACTGAAACACATGTTCTGTAGTTTGCAATGAGGAGCATGAAGGTAATGGTCAATGGATACTATTGTATGGTGGCTCCTGCACATGGCTTTTAAACCTGTAATAAGGCTTCCTTCCCCTCAGATCTCTGGCACACCTTCCCAAGAACAAGGGAATACTGCTGACATCAATCTGCAATACTTTTTGGGAAACTTATTCTAACACAAGGCCGGATATTTGGCACTTCTCCTACAAATGATGACTGAAACCTGTATCATGGCCTGAAATAATTGAAAACGCTTCTTGAATTGAAATGAACTGAAAACTCAGCTGGACTGTTTGCAGCCTAGACACAGTACTGGAGTCATATATCTGAGGGGAAATGAACTACCATTGCTTTTTCATAACCTTGTGGCTCTCTATTTTCGTATCTTGTTTCCACTGCATTTTAATGTTACATTTTCTGTGCCATACTAACTCCCTCTGCTGACCCAATTCTTACCATTTTTCAGTTTCACCAATTCTTTTTAATTGCTTTTGTCTGGAGCCCCAATTCCCAGCTGTGTAACAAATAATGCTTCTGATTCCAAGTACAATTTAATTATCTGTGTGTGCATGCACCCTCTTATTTTCCCCTAACTTTCTCCTGAAATCAGTGTTTTCTGATGCATCCTGTAGTTCTCTGATCTACTCTTTTTTTCCTTCATAAAATCTTTGGGAAAAGACATGAATGGTGGAATAGGCAGGCCTTATTCATCTTTCCAAAATTCTACTAGATAGTAGCAAACCCAGATGCTAATAACAGTCAAAGACAAACAATTTCAGTCAGATTATCTCTTGTATGGCTCAAAACCACACATGCTGTTGCTTCCTATAGAATCTCTTACAACAATATGGCTACGTCTACACTGCAGGCTTTTTGCGCAAGAACAATTGTTCTTGCGCAAAAACTTGCCAGGTGTCTACACTGCACGCCTGTTCTTGTGCAAGTAAATTTACAGTACAGCATCGGAAAACAGGGCTTCTTCCAGAAGAGTTATTCCTCTCCCCCCGAGGAATAAGCCCTCTTGCGTAAAAGTTCTTCCACAAGAAGGCAGTGTAGACAGGCAACATGATTTTCTTGCACAAGAAACCCCTATGGCTAAAACGGCCATCAGAGCTTTCTTGCGCAAGAGAGAGTCCACACTGCCATGGATGCTCTTGCGTAAAAGCACATCTCTTCCACAAAAGCACATGGCAGTGTGGACGCACTCTTGTGGAAGACCTTTTGCACAAGAACTCTTGCGCAAAACAGTTCTTGCACAAGAAGCCTGCAGTGTAGACATAGCCACAGTGTATTACTTGAATGAACTTTTTCTCCGATACTTTATCTTAGGTTTCCTTGCTACCATCCCTTCTCAAGGGATTGCCTACCACGGTTTATTCATCAGAACCCTGGAAATGCTGGGGCATAAGGATTCTGTACCACATGACATGAATGATCCATCTAGTCTTTTTCAGTGGCCAGTACCAAGTGCTTCAGATGGAGAAAGAAGAAATTCCATAGTGAGTATTTATGCAATGTCCAGCATATAGAGGAAGTTTCTCTCTCAACTCTGGTACATGCCCTGAGGCATGAGGATTTATAACTCTTATTAAAATGTTTTACTCTAATATAACTATGGATGTTCTCATTAATATAATTCTCTAATTATTTTAAAAGTGTATATTATTGAGGGCAAGAGTTTATTGTGGTTATAAATTCTGAAGGCTAATTATGCCCTGTATAAAAATATCCTTTTCTAATTTAAAACGTAGTGCCTTTAAATTTTATTGAATGATCTCTTGCTTTTTCATTATGAGAAAGGGTAAATCAGGTGGACCCACTTACCCTATCTTTATTAGTTGGCATACCTCTATTATATCTGCTTTTATCTTATCTTTTCTCTCAATTAAATATTTCCACTCTTTTCAAGTATCAGAGGGATAGCTGTGTTAGTCTGAATCTGCAAAAGCGACGAGGAGTCCTGTGGCACCTTATAGACCAATATGCTCCAATAAATCTGTTAGTCTATAAGGTGCCACAGGACTCCTTGCCACTCTTTTCAATCTTGCTTCATATGGAATTTTTGCCATGCCACTAATTCATTTTTGTTGCCTAGCTCTGGATTCCTTATATTTCTGCTAAAACTTTTAAGCAGAATGATCAGAAGTTAATGGTCTGCCATGAGAGGATGTACTACTGATTTGTATTATAACACTGTGCTATTTTCAATATTATTTTCTAACCCAGTCCTTTATTTATATGATTTTTTTTCCTTTTTTGGCTGCAACTGTGCATTGAAAAAAACATTTTCACTGAGTAGTCCACAATGTCACAAAGGTCGCTCTAGTTACAACTGGTTTAGATAGATGGATCTTTTGCTGTTGTAAGTTGTCATAGGCTCCTTGACTTACAACACTGGAAATACTGCCTCAGACCTGTAAGCAATTTATTCCTTCCAGTGTGCATTACCTTATAACTATCAGCCCTGAATTTCATCTGCCATTATGTTCCCATTCACCTAGCTTTGATTGGGCTTTCTGAATTACTTGTAATCATCTTTAATCTTGAGAAACCAAATAATTATGTCATCTACATGCTTTTCCCCTTTTATAAATAAGTTATAAATAAAGTAAGCATTAAATCATAATTCTGTGGAGTTCTCTAGTCAGCTTCTTGCTGTGCTTAAACTGATTATTTGTTCTTGCTCTTTGTCTTCTATATTTAGTCTGTTTCTAATTCTTAACCTACAAATACTTAGTTTCTTTAATATACTCTGTTTTAATTACTTAGTTTCTTTAATATACCCGTTTGAATTACATGCCTACAGAATTTCAATAGACTGGAAAGACATCGTGAGGAGGAGGGATTGTTTGCCTATTATACAGAAGCCACACTTTTGTCCCTCTTGCACCAATTTTTCTGGCATTGAATATTGCCCCAACATTTGTATTACCAGAATCATCCCAGTACCTTGTTAGCATCTATATCCAATATTTTTCCCCTCAGTATAGAAAATAATTTTAAGGAGACTGCATGTTGTTTTATAACACCTCACCCACTTCATTCTTACTCTTGGATGAATTCTAGCTGTTCTTGCTTTTTAATGTCATGGGAAATGAAAGTCCTAGAACAATGCCTCTTTTAATAACTGGAATAGAATAGGTCCAGAGTAGATATGTCTACAGCATGTGCTGTTGTGAAAGCTGATGCAAATAAATCATGCTTGTTCTACTTAATTGTTGCCTTTACTCCTTACAGGTCCAGCTGACCTATCAGCTTTCTTACAGGCTTCCTGCTTTTGATATACTTAGTTTTTTTCTCCATCTAATTGACTATCTAGTTATACTCTACAGCAGTGTTTCTCAACCAGTACCCTAACGGATACTCAAGAGAAGTTTGGGGGGTACATCAGCATAACTGAAATTTGGAGAAAACTGAATTTTTGTTTTGTTTTACAACGTTTTATTATTTTTGTACTTTTTACACCCAAAAATTTCATCTCCTGCCCGACTATGATTAAGTTGTTTAAACAAATGTGTTGCAATGGTAGAAAAAAAATTGTGTGAGTCTGAAAACTATAGGTACTGGGGGTACTTTATATATATATTTAAAAGGGGTACTTTATAAAAAAAAAAAAAGTTGAGAAATACTGCTCTATAGGTATCTCTGTAAATCTGAACATTTTTGTTAACCTTATACTATCTTCCAGTTAGTGTGTGTTAGTTCTTCTGGAAAATGTGTTGTCTCTTCTATTAAGAGGGTAAATCACATAGTTTCTGGAGTTCTTTTATTATAGTTTAGTAGCGATGTTCTCTTTAAGCGGTTAGATTTCAGTGTGCTATTGTCTTCTGTGATTATGAAAAGGCATAACATGCAAAAATGTTAAATTTCCCATCAGTTCTATGATTAATAAGAGAGAACTATTCTCTCACTTTACATATCAGTTAAATTTAATTTTCTCTCTTCTGACTAGTAGTGCTGGGTGAAAAAATGAACACAAGGAGTTTTTGTTGAAAAATGCCATTTCAGGTGACTTGAAGCAGGTACTTGTTTTGACATGGGTTCACCAGATAGTTTCAGCTAAAATTAAAGTTAGGAGCTGAAAGTGACATTTGTTAAACAACTACAGCAGGAGCAAGTGATGATGTCTTCCATATAACCTTTAACCCAGTGGCTCAGTCACTCACCTCAGATGTGGAAGGCTCCTGTTCAATCTTACACGCCCACCCGCCCATTCGGAGTAGGAGCTAAGTGGTTGATAAAGGATATTCTGAGGCAGGGCTTTATTGGTCTCACCTGATAAAGCTGTTCCACTGTGTATACATAATTAATTAGGCAGTGTATCAGGCACTTAAGTCTCCAGTTTCCTAGATGAGTGCCCTAACCACCAAGCTATCGAATCATTTTAAGACTCTGTCTGATCTAATAACTGATCAGGTATTTTATACACAGGACACCCCCATCCCAGACTACCCTTTAGTCTGATGGTTAGGCTCTGACCTAGGAAGGGGGACATCCAAGTTCCACATCAGATAGGGGGGATTGAACTCCAGTCTCCCACATCCCTAACCACTGGGCTAAAGTTTGTAAGTACGGTGACCAAAGGCCCCATTTTGGCCAGAACAGTCTCTTTTTTAGGTCTGACTTGTTTTGACAAAACTGGGCGTTTGTCTTGGTTGCTTTTGCCAGCTGATCACCAACTCCAGGCATGGAGGGGATATGGAAGGCTGTGGAAGGTGGTGGGCTTGCAGTGGGTGGCACTCAGAAGAGCAGTCCCCCATGCAAGGGGCAGGCAGGTTGTGGGCAGCTGGGGGCTCAGAGAACCAGTCCCGTCAGCAGGCAGCGGGGGGGCTCATACTAGCGTCAGATGCCAGTGGGGAGGCAAGAGGCAGAGAGAGCTAGGACTGGCCCCACACATGGGAGGGTGGCAGCAGGGTGACTGGGGATGGCTATTTTCCCTTTGGAAAAATATGGTCACCCTATTTATGAGGGAAACAATGGACAAGTGTATCATAGTCTTTTCTTCTTCTTCCTAGTGTGTATTAACATTGTCATCTTTCAAATGGGATTGTAGTGATGCAAACTGGGCACCTCTTAGTTCATGCCAGTAGTATCCACATGGCGGAGTGATAGCACAGCACACTAGTGCATTCAGCTGTTCAGACCCAGGTAGTCTGAACTGCAGGGCTATGTACATTTAGCCTAAGAAGCATTTTAATACATCATCCCCATCTATTGGAAACTGGAGGGAATGCAGAGACCCAAGGATTGATTACCTGCAAAATTGGTCTGATGAACTGTTAAGGGAGTTGTCCTTGCCTCCCAAACACAGATTTTTAAAAAATGGGGAAAAAAGCCTTTAGTCAAGATAAGATCTCCGCTGGATTCAGCTAGAGTAGTGGTCACCAACCAGTAGATCAGGATCTGTTGGTAGATTTTGGAACCTTTGACAGGTGAGAGGTTTGGCCGGGAAGCTATCCAGTGCTGGCACTTCATCTGCCCTTCTTAACACTGCTGTGCTGCTCCTGCCCTCTGCCTTGGAGGTGCCCCTCACCCCTGGGAGCCTCCTGCTCGCTGTGCAGGGCATGGAAAGAAGAGGAAGGGGGTTGCTGATGTCAGGGTGCCCCTCCCTCCACCCTGTACCCCATCTCCACAGAGCAGAAGGGGGGCAGGGATGGAGAAAGTTTGCTGGCTGCTTTTGGAAGTGGTGCAGGGCCAGGGTAGGGATGTGAGCCTGCCATAGCCCCCTGTACCACCACCCAGAAGCCACCTGTGATAAGCGGTGCCCAGTTGGAGCCCACATTCAGAACCCCGGCCCCAGTCCTGAACCCCTCCAGCACCCCGAAGTCCTGCTCCCAGCCTGATAAGTGAATGAGGATGGGGGAAGGAGGATGGAGTGAGCAGGGGCAGGGCCTCGGCGTAGGGGCGGGACGGAGGCAGTGCAAGGGTGTTCTGGGTTTGAGGTAGATCCTGGATTGCACTTAAATTCAAAAAGTGGTCTCGTACTTAAAAAGGTGGGAGACCACTGAGCTAGAGAGTAAGTGTAAGAAGTTCTTTAAAAAAAAACCCAACAAGTAGTCCTGTGGCATCTTAGAGGCTAACCAAAAATATATAGTCTCATACGGATAGCCCTGTTAGTCTGTAACTTTAAAATCAATGAGTAGTCCCGTGGTTCTCTCAAGTGCTTATCATGGAACATACAATTTCTGTTCAAACTGTACTTAAATTGTAGATCAGGTATCAGCTATTATAAAGTTAGAAAATTTAGGGTCATCCTTACGAGGGTACGGAGCCTGGGACAATCCCCTCTCCACCCTAGACCCTGTTTATTTTTATATGCAAACAAAAAGTTCTTACCTATTGATTTAATCTGCACACTACATGACCCTCTCTCCCTCTCCATATGTTATCCTGGGTATTGCTTCACCATTCCAGCTGTGGCACATCCTCACTGTTGTTCTCTACTGTGTTATTAAATTGTCTGATGCTTGCATGTTTTCTCTCTGTTTGCTGACTTTGACAGAGGAATAGTGATAGAAATGTAGCCGTGTTAGTCTGGTGTAGCTGAAACAAAATACAGGACATAGTCCTGTATTTTGACAGAGGTGTGTTTGATAATCATGATGATTTGTTTAATACTGTCAACTGTGAAAGTCTACATTATTATTTAAAAGTCTGCTGTATGTTCCTAAAAGTCAGAGGAGGAATCTATAGTAGCGATTGGGGATAAAAAAAAAAAAGTATCAGCTTTCCATCCTGATAGCTAGTGTGAAAAGTAGTAATGCTACAGATAGATGGCCCTAGTGCAGTAATGTTCAGCTATGTGGAAATATGCTAAGGCAGGGGTTCCCAAACTTTTTGACACAGGGACCAGTAAATCCATTCACGAACTTTTGGAGGACCGGTAACATTCATTTGCATATTTGCATATTCATTAATCAAATGATGAATATTCAAATAAGTTGTTTCTGGTCCTCCCAAAGTGCCCAGTGCCAGCTTTAGCAAAGCTTTTGATATGGTCACCCACAATATTCTTGCCAGCAAGTTAAGGAATATGGATTGGATAAATGGAGTGTAAGACAGACAAAGCTGGTTAGACCAGGGTTTCCCAAACTTTTTTACTTTAGTTGGAACCCTTTTTTTTCCCGTACTGTTTTTTGCAGCCCAAAAATATAAACACATAAAAAACAAACTGAGAAAATACCAGACATATAAAATGTCTAGTATTTTCTCATTAGGTAAGTTTTATTATTAGTAGATGCATCAGTTTGTAGTTTCGAACCGCCTGGCTGGTAAATGTGCTCAGACTGCATGAGTGTGTCTACCAGCCAGCCAGTTCGCAACTACTGGAGGGGGCGGGGGGCACAATAGAATCCCCGGGCCGGACTCACTCGTGCTTTGCGGGGGCGGGAGGGGGTGGAAGGGGGGGGAGTGCCCCGAGATCCGCATATGGCCGGATCAGTCCCGCTCCCCGCTGGCCGATTCGCTCCCCCCGCTGTGCCTCCAGCCAGCCCCACTTCCCCCAATCCCCTCCCGGACAGCCAGTTCTCCCCCGCTTCTCCTCCCAATCTCCCTTGGCCAGTCCCGCTGCCCGCATCCTGCCCTGCTTCCGGCGGCCGCTTCTCCCCTACTCCTCCTCCCAATCTCCCCCGGCCAGCCCCCTGCCCAGCTCTGCTTCCGCCGGCTGCCCCTCCCCCAATCTCCCTGGCCCACCCCGATTTCCCCGTCCAGTGCTGCGTCTGATGGCCGGCTCTCCCCTCCTCCTCCCCCCTTACCCCCCGACCTCCCCTAGCTACGCATCTGCCGGGAGCTGGAAGATACAGCTGCAGACTCCACCCAGGCCGGCCAAGAGCTTGGGGGACCTGGCGCCATAGAGGCACTCCGGGAGCCCGGAACACCCCGGCAACCACGCTGAGGCCCGGTACTTTTTTTCCTGTGGCCCGGTAGCGGGCCACGGCCCATAGTTTGGGAAATGCTGTGCTAAGGGGACAGCCCTATTACTCATTGGAACTTTCAGTATACTACATTTTTAGAAAATTATGAAACAATGAAATATTCAAGACAGGTTTTTTAACATTATAAAAAAGTGTTACATGCAAAGGGGCTGCTAATTATTGAACAGAAATCCAAACTATAAAAATTAAATGGATTTCTGGAATTGTCCAATTAGGGTTGTTAATAATCATTAAAACTGGGTCCTGCAGTTTCTAAAAGGTAACAAAAGCCTGATTTTAAAATTTAGCAAGCAACCTAATCCATCAAACTCACACAGATTTCTTATTAACTAAATGCATAAAAATACTCCAGATAATTCCCATGTTCTTTACAAGTAGTCATATACAAGAGACAGGAAAGAGTATAACATTGCTGCCTTATAAGCATGCTACTCAAAGTTCTATGACCATCCATGACCCTTAAACCCTGACATTTAAATGGTTTAAAATGAGGAGACTGTGATAGCAATGAAAACCACATTTATTTTATAATCTTTTAAAAAATCCATATAGCCATTTGACTAGTTAGGAATTAGAGGATGACACATGCTCAGGAAAATTCATTCCTTGTCAGCATAACAAAATTGTATCCTGTTAATTCAGTTCTTCATACTGTGTTAACTGACACAATGCTGACTACAAGTGACCAATCAGCAAAGATGAGGAGAGCTTACATTCAGCATCATGATGAAATCCTTCTAGAATTGACACTCAGGTGGGCTGAGAGCTTCTGCAGGACCCGGGTAAGGTGTGGGGAGGGTAGTTCTGAACCTTGGAAGGGGTGGGGCTGGGCATCCAGCCAACAGCACCGCCTGGACTGTGGCACTGCCTCCCTACCCAGCCCTCAGAGCTACGTGGAGCAGCGTTCCGGCGGCCATGTAAAGGGCCCATGGCTCAGGCTGCTGCCTTAGTAGCAGCGGCAGCAATTGGGAGGCATGGGCCCCTTTGTATTGCCAGGCCCCAGGCAGTTGCCTCCTTTGCTCCCCCCGCCACTTGTAGGCAGGCCTGCTGCCACTCTTCCTCAGCATGAGTGCCGCAGCCCACTCACTGTGTAGCTGTCTAGTTACCCAGGAGTCCTAGGTGGATCTGCTCTGAGGAAATTATAATGGAACTAGGATCTATTAAAAGCGGGAACAAGCACCCAAAAATGGGATTGTTCATTTATGTTCCTGTTTATAGGAAAGAAATTAAACCGCAACAATTTCATGCTGAATGACATGCATGGTGCTCACTGGTTTTTTACCTTTGCCAAATACGTTCAAGTCCAGTCAATTTATTTGTGTTCCTCAAAGTATGATAAACCTAGCAGGCTAAAAATAGACTCAAAAGAAACAACTATGTCAGCCCTTAAATTGCAACACAGCAAATTGTATCATTCCACCTTCCTGTGGCACTTTTAGTGTCACCAGGGAAGTTTGCCAGAGTGGCTGGGCAGTAGAGCCAAGAGCATTTAGAGGTGCGTGCACCATCTGTAAATGAATTGGAAAGGTATCTTATTTTGTACACTAACAACTTATGTGATGGACAAGGAAGAGTCTATGATAGCATGGTGTGTCAGACATTTATATTATGCTTGATGTTTCTAAATCCTTTCTGAACTAATAGATACATAGATTTTAAGACCAGAAAAGACCATTGTGGTGATTTAGTCTACCTTCCCGTGTAACGCAGGCAAGAGAACCTACCCCAATAATTTTTGCATCAAGCACATAACTTATTCATGCACTGTATCCTCTTTTATAAAAGTTTTTTTTTTTTTTTCAAAAACTGAAGGTGATAGGAATCCAGTGTCTCCTGGGTAAGTTATTCTAATGGTTAGTTACTCTCACTTTTAAAACGGGGACCTTACTCTATTCTGAATTTCTCCAGCTTCAACTCCTATCCATTGGATCTCATACTTTTTAACTGCTCAGTTAAAGAGATGTTTCTTCCCTTTGTAGGTACTTGTAGACAGTGATCCAACCACCTGTTAACCTGCTCCTGGTTAAATCAGATCTCTGCCAGTCACTGTATTTGTGGAGGTTTATATACTGCAGATTATGAAAACATCTACCATGGCAAAACAAGTGAAAGGTTCACCTTAATCAAAATTATTTTTCCACACAATGTGTTTCTATTTTATACATACATTTCCTATTAAATTCCATTTCATAATTTTAAAATACTCTAAAGGGTTACCAAAGGTTTTACCTTGCTGTAAAAATTGCTACACAATGAACACTGCAAAGCCAATGTTTTCTCCCTTGTTTCTGAGAAGACAGCTGTTGTGTATTGCTGGGTGTAGGGCTGTAAGGGTTGTGGGTCTGAAGGAGGGGCCAATTAGTTTCAAACATTTGTTATCACTGTTAATTTGGGTTGATCCAAGGGAATGAACAGGCTTATTTGTAGTGTACTTTTTAAAAGATTGTCAAGGGCCCTGGAAGCATTGAATGAGGGGGCACTTTTCCTACCTTGGACAAAGCAAAATAAATGTCAGCTTGAATAATAAAGTCACACTTACACATCCAGAAGAAGCAGCATGGTGAGGGGCCTGATCCGAAGTCCACTGAAATAATGAGAATCTTTCCATTGCTTTCAAGGGGTATGGATCAGGTCCAGTGTGGTTGGAGCAGACTCCTGAATGTGATAATTAGCTCTTCCACCTTGGGTGAGTTGTGATCTGTTGGCCTCAGTATACCAATCATTAAACGTCTCTGATCTTTGAGCCCTGACAAATGCTGCGATAGAGATGCAAAGTATTATGAAAAACGCTAGCGCAACCACACTAGCCATGTTCCATTTCTTCATATCATATAACAGATCCTTTCACAGATTAAAAACTCTTAGGCTACGTCAACACTGGCACGTTCTCATGCAAAAACTCTTTTGCGGAAGAGTTCTTCTACAAAAACTCTTCCAGAAGGGAGCGTCTACACTGGCATGTGCTTTTGCGCAAGAGATGTGCTTTTTTCCTGCCCCGGCTCTCTGCCCACCCCCCCCCAACATACCCAAATTCTCTGTCCCCCTCTTATACCCATACCCCCTCCCAGATCTGGCACCCCAATCACCTGCCCCAGATCACCATCCCCTCCTACCCTAGGTCACATCCCAATCCCCTGCACTCCCATCCCCTGCCTTAGGTCACAACCGCCTGCTTCATCCCGTCTCCCTCCTGCACCCCAGTCCCTTACCCTAAGCTCTCTTCTGCACCCAACCTCCATCCCAGACCCTGCACCTTCTCCATTAACATCATGGTAGTGTGTGGTCCTCAACAACTTTCCAAAATCTTGGAGTGGCCCCCATCAAAAATTATTGCCCACCCCTGCCCCAGCAGGTCCTTAATGAGCTGCAGGTTTTCTGATTAGCCTGCTGCTTCTGGCAAGTTCTTAATTGGTCCCAGGTTCTTCATGACTGAGCTGCAGCAACCCCTGCATTGGTTATTCAGGGAAGAGAAAATAGTGCATCCACGGACCAGCCTATCTAACTTCTATCAGGCTATGGTAGCCCACTGGTCCGGATCTGTCAGTGTGTATACAGAAACAGAAGGACCAGTAGCTGGAAACACAGCTATGGGTGGCCTTATGTTTCTCATCAGTATAAATATGAGGGTCTGGATTGTCTGGGATTTGTTTAGCAATTGGTAAGACTGTAGCCACTCCCAGCTGAACAACACGTCCTTGTAGAAGGGATAAGGGAACTTTTCTTGGGTTTATCACAAAACAGTATTTTTGAAGCAGCTTCAGTAGGATTGCTGATCAAAAGATCATGTAGAAGGGGATAGAGATGAGTGCTCTGAGGCCTATAACTACCAGCAGCAACATGGTAAAGTTCATAAAGGGAAACAAAAGGCTGAGTGGCAGTTTTGTAGTGGTAGGGTGCTGTCCGCACATCTTAGTAAGTGGTAGTGATGGTGGTACAGAAGTACGGGTGAGTGTAAATACATATTTTCTAGGTCCACTGACATAAGGAAATCCCATGGGGACAGGAATGCCAACAAGCTTCTGTTTCCATTTAGTATCTTATTTTTAGATGTGGGGGGGGAGGAAGATGGAGTAGGGGTATGTTATCTAGGGAAGAGTTATAACTCAGTACCTCTCTCACCCCTTTGTCGGTAGCCAACAGAGGCTATTCTCCTGAGAAGGTAATTGTGTCTCTCTTCAGATTTCAGCAGAGTCACATTTGCTTGCTGTCAAACTGAGCTCTTACAGGCAGTGCAACCACCATCCATTTTACTGCCTGATCTTTAGTTCCAGGCTTTTCCATTAGTGAACCTGCTGTTTTCCTTCTGGTACATTTGAGGATAGACAGAAGAAAGGAGCTTATCTACTCAAGTCACTGTGTGTGAAGGAATGGGAACTCTTCAAAAGTACTGCTTACCACAGTCTCAACCATTTTTCCCCAGACAGGAAAGCTGATGGAATAGGAGCACAGGATTTGCGTGCTGTGTATACCAGGTATAGTCCTTGGCTGCTGAGCTAGAGGTCACGGCCGTGGCTGAGACTCTCATTGTATCCATTGAGACTTCTGTCTCAAAAGGCTAGTGCGAGGGGTATTTTCTTAAGGGTAGTGCTTAAGTCAGGTTGGTCCCAATCTTGCACAGACTTATGATCATCCAGCCTGGACGCTGACTCTTGTAAAGCCTGTAGTAGCTAACAACACTAATGGGGCGGGAGGGGATGGAGGAAGCCTCAGAATCTCTTCTGAATTTGGTTTCTGCCTCTGGATTGTGGGGAAAGAAATCCCTTCAAATGAAATTAGGTATTTTGCTTGAGATATCACAGAATTGTCCTTTAGTATTTTTAACTCTGGGAGTATAACTTACAGTATTTAAGTGCATCCTTGCTTAGGTGATTTACTCATCGGGGGTTTCCATTCCTCCTTGATCACATCCTCAAAGGATGGGTGCAAGTTATTTACCCTTATGCTTGTCCTTGTGTAGCTGCTCCAGGTTGATGTGGATGACAATGTCACAGCCCCCCTGATTTATGAAAACTGGCTTATGAATATGCATGACTCCAAGATGGTTTATGCTAAACAGGTCATGTAACATTTTTGAAGTCCTGATCTGCTGAATCTGTAAATCCTATTTTTGTACACGTATCATTTTAGTATGTGAAGGTAGAAATATGAAGCGTGAATCTGTTTTTAAGTTCTACATGTGCTAATGGCAACCATTAGTGATACTTTACAAACATAATAGCTCAGTACTCCTCAAACTAATGACCCATGAATGGTTTTATTTTTGCAATAAGCCCAAAGTGTGGTTGGCCCTAAAAAGACAAGTAATCATGCCACCTCCTGCTGGTATCCATCTTGAATCTAGTATTTTTTCCATAAGGACAGGAAAACTGAACAAAGGGTTCTATCCTGGGATTAAAGTGTATTTATGGAATGGTAAGAAAGCAGGTCTTAGTCTTCAGCAAGGCTTTGAAACTCTCTCACCCAACCTCAGAGGATACACATGAAGAAACCTGAAAACAAAGAATTCTAAAGAAACCTGAAAAGCTGTAGCCTTAGGCCAGAATAAAAATTGATATTTTCCCCACTTATGGGAAAGATTGATGAATACTGCTGCGACTAACCTGGAGCTGGCAACAGAATACCAGTTGAATATTCAAGCAACATCCTGCCCAATCTCCTGTCACCTTGAGAAGGGAAATCCAGTGCAGTGTTCGGGGATAATGTGTACCAAAGGAGAGGCTGCAAGCTTTGCAATTTTAGCAGCTGGCTAGAGCCAGGATTTAGCCACAGTTCTTGGGGAATGTCTAATCAAAGCAGGTACAGAATCTTCTGCTAATGTGTAATACTCAGCAGTATAATGCTTAATTCACTGGGGTATCATCTGAGATACCATATGCCATGGATGGAGATGGTCATGGCCAGATAATTCACCACCCTGATACCAACATGAGGAGCAGAACCCCTTGGAAATAAGAAATCTTCAGAGGGATCTGGTACAGTTGATCTGCCTTTTTAACAACAGGATGGCAAGAGGTGGGTAAGGACCAAAGAGATTTGGCTGATTGCAGCAAACCATCCAGGATGGGAAGCAATATCTTATGGTTGGCAATTAAATATTGACCATCAGGTAGGAAGTCTCCTCCACTGGCTCTACAAGCAGATTCAAAGTAGTCACCGAACTATGGAAATGCATAGCATTCCAAGAGGCTGCAGAAGCCTTCCATTCTGCACATCTCATGATAGATTGGGATTGAAATCAGCTCCTAGATATTCTTATTCAAAAACAGGAGCTCTCTCGTCATCATCCTCTTCAGAGAGGGTATCAATTATAGTTGTGGCACTAAATGAATCCAGGGCAATCAGATCCAATGATATTTGTACTTTCGGCTTCTTTGCAGATAAAATGTCTTCCCTCCATCCACAAGGAGAGAAATTTAAGAGGTCCTAAGGTAATCCCTAATAAGACACCCAAAACCACTAGTCTCCCTAACCAGCGAAGGCTAGGAACATGCCAAGAGTGGGAGAACCAAAGAGTGCTCCAACCTTGCTATAGGCTTTCCTCTATCCTCATTCTGGAGAGGGCGCAGGTCCAGCAGGTCTAAGAAAGTATGTAGCAATGATCCAGTTCTTTGTGAGGGCCCTGATGAAGCATCAGAACATGTTCCAGGAGAGGACCAGCAATAGGAAATGGTCTCTTCCTAATGGGAACTGTGGAACCAATGTAATTTGCCTCCTTTTATGTACCTCATACATCACACCCAGATCCAGAGCACACATTGGAGCTAAGGGTGGACTTGGGAGGCCACAGTGATGGAACTCTCCCAAACAGGAACTGTGTCAGGAAAAGGCAGAAGATCTGGAGGTACACATGGGCTCATCTCCATTACTGAAGCTGGAATTGAAGTAGCTCTCTGCTTCAGAACAATTCTGGTAGGACCAGAACTAGAGAGAGAAAGTTCAGATGCATGGGAACTGGCATTGTTAACATTGGCCATCTTGCTCCTCTGCCTTTTTCCTTAGCACTACAGCATCTGACACTGGCAGCACCTGATGGCCTTCATTGAAAGGCACCATTTTACATATTTTTCCAGGATCTGGAAGAGGCAGTTGGAAATGACACTGGCCCACAGATGCTACCACATAGCTGGCATCAGTGTGATCATTGAGGCATGGCACCAGTGAGTATGGCTAAACTCTTAACTTTTGCAGAACCAGGGCAGTGGGATCCAACCACACAGGCCTTAGGGCAAGTACTGCCTCAAGAACTTGACTGGGGAGCTGCAGGAATGGAATCTGGCCTTGAGCCGGGCTGTTGATCAGTACAGATGGATGTCACTGGGGCTGAGCCTGGCTCCTTAGACCTTCGAACCAAAGCCTGAACAGATCTAGATAGTCAAGCTAAGAGGGCTTCCTTAAGTTGGAGTGTTGTGGGCTCTGGTAGTGAAAGTCAAGAAGATCAATACTGCCAGTGGGAGCGTGACCTTTTCCCAAACTACTCAGGCACTGTATGTGGTCATCTCTTATCAGAAAGATGGGCATCAAGAAAGAAACCTTTTAAATGCCAGGCTTTTCTAGCTTTTTTTATTCCACCATTCCCCAGGGCCAAGGAAAAACCACACTATTACTGACATACTGTAAAAGTTAACACTAATTAAACATTGTAGAAAACTACTCTCAGCTTCAAAGGACTGGAGGAATTCACATCCATCTTGGCATATGGTTGGGAGGAATGAGGGAAGGTATTCTGCCCTTTTAACAGCCTCTCCCTCAGAGTGTCAGGATGCTGAAGGGAGGGGCGCAGGAGTGCTCTAGTTGACTCCTCTAGAAGAGCCTTCTACCCAAGCTACTACGAAGTGCCACAGAACTCATAAGTGGGAATGTGAAGAGCCACTCAAAAGAACATTACACCTTATCCACTCGAGATAGTAAAACATTTAACCACTAAGCATACCGATAAGCAAGGACTCAGTGCACTTTCTGGAAGAGGCAGTAGCTAGGTTAAACAGAAGCACTGTCTACATTGGGGGTCATGTGGCATAGTCATGTCTGATAGGCATGTGACTTTTTCATGTAACTATGCAGATGCAAAATTCCCAGTGTGGAACAGCCCGGAGTTTTAAAATTTATTTTTGAAGCAGGCATTGAACACCCAAGAGGATAAGTAGTTAAAATTTTAAGTGGGCAATCTGCATGTGAATAAAATCTTTAGATGTAATCAGTTAACATTTACCATTATGCATTACTTTTTACATGTTTACTTCTGTGTGTTATCTGTACAAACTTCAATGCAAGTTTAATTATAAAAAAAAAGACAAACAATGGTTTTAGAGATCAGGGATGTGACAGATTAAGGTCTTTGACAAGGAATAAGTCTAGGGTGAACAAGATTTCAAAGGCCTTGTCTACCCAGTGTAACCTAAGCTGCTAATTTAAAAAAAAACAAACCACACACAAGAGGTCTAGTTACAGGTGTAAAATCCTCTATAGAAATTTACACAAGAGTAAATCTGCCTTTTTCAGTTTAGGTTGTTGCTTTGAAAGAGATTTAAACAATGTCAAAAATAGCTTGAATAAAAGTGTTCACATAGTATGGGGGGCGCACGGCAGGGGGCTATACATGTATAAAGCCAGTACAATTGAGCCAGGTAGAAAAGACCTATTTTTCTCAGATTGCAAAAACCTGAATTATAACCATGCTGCTAGGGGTTTAACTGTTGAGCAGTTTGCCTTTTGTATTGAATTATATGACATGGACAAATATCCCTTAGAGATTAGGACGTGTCCACCAAATTAAATTCTAGTGTGAATTATCCCCTTTTCAACCCACTTTTTCTGAAGAGTTAACCCCAAAGCATAATCTGCCAGTGTATAATTCTCTGAAGTAATTTTAGAGATACACTTAGTGCTTGCGAAAGGTCATGGAAACTGGTCTTCAGTTTATCCACAAAACAGATACAGCACAGTGACAGGCCATGCAGACTTCCCCACGCTGCCCTGCCAATGTGCCTTAATGCTGTCCTGGAATAAATCTACAGTTCAGTTTTGAAGTCCAATCAATCCATTGTCTGTCTGAAAGTGATAACTAAAATATCAATGTTCAACTCATACTAATTTTGTGACGTGAACATTCATCCACAAGCACATGGACTGAGACCACCAACATCTTGTTTTTACATAGGCAATTGAACAGTCACCAGACTGCACAGCACCAGACTGCAATGGACTTTCAACTATCATACAATGGCTCTTACAAATTTGAGAACTCCTCAAGTCAATGAAAGCCAGATTCTGTAGGGAGACAACGTGGGTAAAAAAATATCAATACAGATGATATTTTAATACAAAATATTAGCTTTTTACACAAGTCAGTTTTTTTAAAATATAGAACCTTAAAAAATGAACAAGTTGCTATCCACACACTATAAACACGCATCTTTGTGCTCAGTTTGATCAAGTTTTCAGAACAATTTTAAACACCAGTCCATTTTAAACACTGCCTTTAACTTTTATGAAATCTTTGCCACATTCTGCTCTACCAATATTATATGTACAGTGTGAAGCGCCTTCATTCACTTTTAATATGATAGTTAAACTGCTCAGTTATCAGATTCTTTGTGCAATGATTTCACATTCGACTGCTCATGACAAGTTTGCATTACAGTTCTGTGGCACCTGGTATGAGCAACCACATGTAATTCTGTGAATGTTAACTGTAAAGAATGTCAGTTACATGTATTGAAATACATTTTTTCAAAGTACAAGTTCTTCAGCTAAATAAAAAAAATTATTCATTTTGGGGAAATCTCAACTGATTAACCAGAGTTTTCAACAATTGCTGTGCACTGAAAAATTCATTTTTGATTTCTCAAAGTTGAATAAAGTAATTAGCTATTATCAGATTTTCATAGAGATGAACTATAGCATGTGCATCTCAGGAATGTTTGGAATCATCTGTTTTTGAACCCATAGAAAGGAAAAGCTTTCCTTCCTCTTTATCCACATTATCCAAGTTAAATAGCAGATCTTACAAACTCTTGTTTTAAAAGTAAATCATCCACAACTTGTGGGCAGTTAGCAAAGGAGATTTAAGATGATTTACTTGTGTTGAAATAATTTACACAATTGAACTAATGCATACAGTACAAAACTATGAACAAAAAGGTGAAGCAAACTTTTTTATTTATATTCAGGTAAAAACATTAACCTGATGAAGTAAATTATTGCAGATTTGAGAAATCAGCACATAAAACAGTTGGACAGAGCATTGCTTACAGGTGCTTTATCTGTGTCAAAAGACAAAGGCTGAACTGTTTGTTCCAAGCTAGCACTGGGGGAGTGGGGGGCAAAGAGGGGAGGCTACAAAAGTAAATATGAACCTAAGTCAAGAATAAGAAATTTTTTCTTACTTGAACAGGGAATAAAACTGCTAATTTGTCTTTTAAAAAACTATACATCAATTTGAAATGTTCTGGCCTTATAATAATAAATACTGGCCAGCCCAATCTGTTGAATTTTCAACTACAGAAAAGAAAGGAATTCTTCCTAGTTTCTGGAAGAGGTTTTTGTTGCCTGAATCACTGTGTAAACAGTTCTAGAGTGTTATCTGGTAAAGACTGTAGCTAATATATCCTACTACTACTTTAAAACTAAGCTCTACCTAATTACAAAGGCTGAATTATATTGACAATATATATTTTTAATTCAGTAAAATTTAAATTATATCTTAATTTGAGAGAAAAACATGGAGCAATAAATGCCCATGCTAGCCAAAATGTAACAATTGTTGAGTGTTGCACACAAAAAAGAGCCATGTGAATTGCACATCAGACAATACAAGAGGAAGGGAAAAATCAGAGGCATGTGAAGGTACACAGAACTAGGCTACTAAACTAGATTTGTCAAATACAGGTGTATTTTAATTTCTGTACTTATGTACAAAACTTGTCTTTGGAGGAAAAAACTGCAGACTTAGCTAGATGGATACACACAGCCCAATATTAAACTGCACAGCGACATTTATTGTTCCAGCCTGGAAAAACATCCCTTTTTTAAATTTCACACAGCAAAGCAAGTTAAAAACTTCACTCATCAAATAAATGATAATTTAAACAAGAACTTGCTAAAGAAACCTTGTCACAACAACTTTTAAGGGCCTGATCACTTTTAAGTCCATTGGGCCTTTAATGAATATCAACCAAGTGTCTTTGTTTATAATCTGCAAGGCGTTTTTCTACAACAAGAAGGCGTAACACGTTTCCTTGACTCAGGTGATACATTTAGAAAAGAATCATGATTTTCTCTTTGCTGTAACAGGCAGACATTGCATTTTTCATTGTGATCAGGAAAGATGGAATGACTGCTGCCCTTCTCTTGCAGCTATCAAGAGTTTTTCACGCATTATCTCAATACTTGAATAGTCCGGCAACTTGAGATAATTCACACAAGTCATTACTGAGGGCAAGAAGTCATCTGGATTTTCTGTAGACTCAAATGTCTTGCGTACAATTGTCAGTGGAGGATTCAAACTTCGAAAGCCTGAAAGAAGGAGAAAAGGTCCACTGTATTTGTCTGAATCTAATAGGAAAAGTGCTTTTTTCAAGAAACAATGCTGAAATTACTATTAAACTGATGCTAATTTAACATAGTTTGCATTCCAAGTGATGACTCTTCAACCTTTGCTTAAGATTATTTTCCACATCTATTACCACAACCTTAAACTGAATATAAAAAGCTAGATGTACTTTCAATTTATGCCAAACTAATTTTGCTTTTTAGTTAAAATGATCAAACTAGACAAGTCCATTTCACTTTTTGGTTCCTTTGGCACTAGTACACTGTGGCAATCTATACATGAGAATTCAAGAATGTAAGTAGGGCCAAAGCCATACTCAAAGATTTTATATATGAAGCAATTAAGGAAGCTGGCAAAAGGTATTTTATCTACAACTATTTTGATTTTTTCAAGTATACTTCTGTGCAACACATTATCAGGAGGCAGATTTCAAACACAGAAATCAAATATTCTCTCAGTTTTTCTCTTTATTCCTGTTCCTTCAAAAACCTGCATCCTCTTTTCATACCCTCTTCTTCATATTAGGATTCAGAATCCATGTTTCTACATGTATATTCTGAACAGGAAGTTTTAGTGACTGTGCTTCCTATAAGAAAAAATACACTGCTATTTTATATTTTGGCCTGCCATAACTTATTACAAGTCGTCTCATGGTCCACAATATAACCAGGAACATTTGTTTAATGTAGACTATGTGTCATATAGCATATCAGCTATAAAATATTGAATATTGCAGACGACCCCCGACTTGCGACGTGATAGGTTCCCGGGGAAGTGTTGCAAGTCGGGGGAGTCATAGCTTGAACCCTCATTGACGATAGGCACCGTGCGCCGTCATAAATGCGGGCTGAGGACGTAAGTCAGGGGGTTTCGGCCCCTTCTGTGCTTTAAAAAAAATAGTTGTAAGTGTAGGTCGTCACAACTCGGGCGGTCACAACTCGAGGCTTTCTTGTATCTATAGTCTAGCTTGTAAAATTATTAACTTAAAATCTTTATTAAATTCAAGACACTTATTAATGCAAATGTCAAAGATTATTTTAGTTGAACTATTCCAAAATAACTTATAGCACCCCAGACTTCTCTTAACTGAAATGTCAGTTAACAGATTTGTAGGCATCTATTGATGTGAAATGAACAGAAATGGTTTTGAATGATTCAGAAACGCATTAGCTGTGTTGATTTATACACACAAGTGCAGACATGATGTCAATATCCATTAAATAAACCCACCTCCTACTGGCAGTCTAGGGCTACCAGTCACAAATTGAAGAAATAATCTTTGTTGCTCACTATCAAAACTACTAAGAATTTCAAACAGGTACTTCACAGCTCGACTGAAAGAAAAAACACAAAAAACAGTTAGTTATTTTTAGAAATATGTATTGTAAACAAAAGAATAAAAACTATCACAGCATTAACCACCAAGTCTTACACTCAGACAGTGTAAATTATAAATGCTATTTTCTTCCAAAAAAACCTCTAAGATGTGTTTCATCATTTCGCATACAGCAACTAGGAAAGGTACTTAATATATTTCAACACATCTCCCAGTTTTAAATCTATATTACCTGTCATGTGTATAACCATGGTCTGGCCTGCAGCATTCCATTAATGTCTTTGCATCCCATGTGTCTGTTTTACTGCCACACAGGAGCTGATCCAACTACAGATTTAAGCAGAGAGAACAGGTTTGTCCTAGTGCTGATGATGAATGAATACCGTACATGCTGATTATAACCTGATTTTCTGGAACAACATTCAGGAAAGTTACAGTAGCCAATTTGTGCAATACTACACAGAGCTCATTTGACTTCAATAGTCCCAGCCCAATAATAGCTTCATGTATTGAATCCTGACATCTTCAGATCTCCTGCTACTGGGGAGGTCCAATCTCTTCCTGTAGTTAGAAGCAGTCCAAACTTTTGTCTCAGGCTATGGGAATTAGCCATGCCTGAATTTCAATGACATTTGGGTACTTAATAGTAGGATTTTTTGTTTTAAGAACTCAAGTAGATTTAACTGTGTGCCTCCTTCTCCAGCGGATTAAAATAAGCTCCTTCTTTTTACTTTCAACACCCTTTGCAGCCTCTCACAATCGTACACCATCTCTCAGTATACTCAAAATTTCACCTCCTGCCTCCACTCCATCAGCAGTGTCAGGCACCGTTATCTACAAGTTAAATTTTTAAACAATCACATTTGTGCTCTCCCCCATGCTACCCCTAGCACTTGGAACCAACACAAAACTACCTCACTGCTTCCGTTCAAGTCCCTCTATTGCCATGATACCTACTAAAGACTTCACAAACGATTAGACAGCTGGTATGCTGTGACCATCGCCTATCATGCTGATCATGCTCATCGTATCCTTTTGCTACCACATCCAACTATAATCACCTGCTGTCTCTTCTCTTGTATTTAGATGTAAGCTTTGTGGAAAGGGTCTTAGTTCCACATCTGTACAGAAGTGAGCACAATAGGGAGTCTATGTCTACAACCAGTGATTGCTTCCAAAACTACCACCACCACCTATGAGGTTTCTTGATTCCTGGAGTGTCCTCCAACATATCGGGAATATGTTCATCCAGAAATTTGCATATAGGGTGGATTACTTTCTTTGGCAAGAAAAACAGTTTTAATATACTAAATTTGATACAGAAGAATATAAAATTGACCTCCAAAACACTAATTAGAACTACTGTTAAATGCAGAAATCTCACAACATGACAACACAAGTACGTAGTATAACACACATTGAATCATCTTAGTTTCATAAATATATCACCCCACCTGTGTGAAAGTTGCACAATAACCTGCTCATAACTAAATATGGGGATAAGAATTTAGATTAATATTAATCTATAATCTTAACCCCATAATAGATTGATATCAGTTATAAATTGACATCTACCAACCTCTTCAGGATAGAAGTACTGAAGATGACTGAGAGGGAAGACTGATTCAAATCCATCTCTGAAGGAGTCAAATTGTCTGGAAACACCTTCATTTAGTGCCCAGAATATAACCAGCTGTTAAAAAAAAGCCACAGTAAGTGAATAGGCTATGTGAGAAGATATGTGAATATTCAACAGTGGAGTTATACAAAAGATATGACAACTTGGTAAAAGAATCAGAACACAACCATGTATCCATATAAAGATGTGTGAACCTGAGCTCGATTAAGTAGGTGCTGTACAGTATTGCCCCACTTCTGTCACTTCTCACCAGCCCAACACTAGCCACCCATCAGCTGTATTATGTTGAAATGTAGCCTTCTGGAGATGTTTGAAATAGAAATCCTTCAGATTTTAGGCAACATTAATACTGTATAATTTTTCTTGCTAGACATGCATGGATTGATTTTATAATGCATCATCATATGATAATTTTGCTCCCCATTATCCCACAAGGTTTAATGGTTTAATGGACTTTACAGAAAGTAAATAAAAGTGGGGGGGAGGAGGAGGAAGCTCCTTGCCAGATAGACTCCAATAGAGAAGGGAAGTAGGATGGGTTGTGGGGTGGACATGTGCAACATCTCAAAAAGGTAGATTACAGACACATGCACACAGCCCAGCCCCTAAGCGATTGCACATGTCCATTCCACTGTTTGTTACTCACAAATAGATTAACATGAAGACGGGGTTTACCCCAACAGCAATTGTAGAACAGCCAATCCAAAGCTGGCGTAGTTACTGAATTCAAAGGAAATAGCGTAATGAGCATCAGCTGTGAGAACAGATGACCAGGTCGCTGCTATGCAAATATCTTAAATAGGTCCTTGTGCTAGGAAAGCTACCAAAGCTGCTTGTTAAATGAGCCAGTATTCTAGGTGGCAGCAAGACATTCGCTAGTCTGTAGCACAAATTAATAAGAGGAAATTCTCTGAGTGGAAACCAATTTAAACTTTCATGCAGTCTGCAAATCTGCTGAGGATCTATAGGACTTAGTGCAGTCCAAGTAAAATACTAATCATCTCCTTGCATCCACTAAATGAAGCTTCTACTCATCTAGAACCATGTGAGGCTTTGGGTAAAATGTTATATAAATTACCTGATTAATGTGGAAATTGCAAGCCAGCTGTGTCAGGAATTTTAAGTGCAGGAGGGAAATGATCCTTATGGAAAACTATATAAAGAGGCTCTAAAAGTAAGGCTTACAATTCAGCCAAATCTGACTGCTGAGATTTCATGGCCAGAAACACCATTTTCAAAGAGAGAAGTTCAATAGAGGCCAACTTGTGGGAGGTTCAATTACTTTTGTTAATGCCAAGCTGAGATCCCTTAGGTGAACAGGTTCATGCCCAACCCTTTTTGAAATCTAATTGTTATGGGGTTAGAAAAACGTGATTATCCACAAGAGGATGGAATGCAGAAATAATTGCCAAGCTGCTGGACCTTGATGTTTTAGGTGCAATAGATAACTGAAAACGAGGCCTGCCTTGGAGAAACATTTCTATTGAGACAAGATAGAAAAATGTTTTAATTTGGCCAGGTAAGTACTCCTATTGAAGGCTCTATGCCATTCGAAAGCACTTCCTGAATACCCTCCAAGCAAAGTAATTCTCAAGTATTAGCCATGCTCAATCCACTTGGTCAAGTGAAAGGTCCATAGGCTGGGGTGGAGAAGATGGCCATGGTCCTGAGAAATCAGGTCTGAAATGAATTGAAGAGATGGACAAGGTTTCACTAACTATGCTAGAAGGGTTGAGACCCAATGTTGCCAAGGCCACAGTGATGCTATGAGTATAAGGCAAGCATGATTCTGCTTGGCACCGAACAGAGTTCTAGATAATAATGATATCAGAGGAATGGCAAGCACAGCAGGACATTGGCCCGTGATAACAGAAAAGCATTTATCAAAAAACCTGGGCTGTGACATCACCCCCACCTGCCGGGAGCACAACTGATGCCATATTATGTTGCAAACAGGTCCACTTCGGGAGTCACCCACAGCTGGTTGGATGGACCTACTCATGTGCAGGTGTAGTGATCATTTGTAGTGAGCAAAGAAGGACCAGCATAGGCGACTTGCCAACATGTTCTGCTCTTTTTGGGAGGTAAACAGTTTTGAGATTAATGGAGCTGGTTATGGAGAACATCTGAAGTAGAATTGCCTTCTGGCACAGTTGGGGTGAACACACTTCTCCTTGTCAGTTTACACAGTCCATAGCTGCCACATTGTCCATTGAACACTAGACTTTTTTCTTCACAGTATGTGGATGGAAAGTCAAACAGGTTAGACAAATAGCTCTCTAACATTTATGTGAGCCCTCAGCTCCTGGAAGGACCACAGCTCTTGAGTTTGTAGGATTTTGATGTATTACCCACAACCCATGAATGAAGCATCCATGAACAACAAGAGCATTGGATGCAAAAAGACAAAAGCAACTCATACACAAAAGTTCAAGGGTCTGTCCACCCCCAGAATTGAGACACAAGTGTGCACTGCAGTTATGGGATGTGCTTTTGGATCCAACATCAGGTCTTAGCATGTTTGGAGTCTTGCCTGGGGCAGAAACGCATCAGCTTCCATAGCATCCAAGAATGTTTTGATAAAAAAGAATAGAGTTTGAGGCTTTAAAACTGATTCAGACAGATCAGTAACAGCCCCAGAGCACTGAAGCAGGAATGAATGATAGTCATGCTGGAAATTATTTAACATTCAGACCAGCCTCTCAGCAGCCAGTCATCCAGGACTGCATTCATGACCATTCCCCTCAAAGGAGAGGTACCCTGGACTGAGCTGCTGCATCCAATCAACCATCTTGCCCTCCTCTACTATCCAATGAACTCCTGCCTGGAGTCCTCCAGTAGCCTTGTATTTAAATTTCAGGATGTTTTCCCATAGGAGAAAGTTGTAGCAACTTAGGAGAACTTGCTGTTAGCAATTCTAAATCATAGGCTTCCTAACAAGTAATGGGCTCATATCCAAACAAATGCAGCCCCGGATTCTCTACCACCCTTTCTGTGGTGTCACCACTTAGTAGCTTGGCTCACCTGCTCCTCAATAGCTGCCACTACTAAAGAGCTTGGGGGCAGGTGAGGGTAGCTTTATTCTAAATCCTCAGAAGATACTACCATTTCCCCACTTGCCCATTTAGCCATATGAAAGAAGGGATCTGCCAAAGAATTGAGTCTCCACAATTGCTCTGTCAGCCAGTAATGTCACTCTGGAAGGCCCCATAGAGGCTAACATGTCCACTGGCTTGTTTGACTTCTCACAGATGTCTTCCACTTGAACATTTAACACCAAAGCCATTGATAAGCTTTTAAAATCTCTCGTGGTAGTGAATCACTCATCTCTAAAGCTTCATATGGTGTTAAGCAAGATGATGCACTAGGTCACTGAGGCAACAACTAGTCTACCTCTAGTGGTGGTGGAAGTGTCAGAGTAACCTGCAGCTGCTTGCTATCAGTTGTGGGCATCTGGTAATGTTTCTGTGGTGCTGATGATCGTATGCACCCTTGTGAAAAATGGCAAACCAACTGTGTCTATAAAGACTACTGATGATGTGGGCCCATGGCAGTGTACTAGTGGTGAGAATGCTATTACATCCATGAACCCTACTAATGTAGGGTAAGCGTTCCCTCTGCTATGGGATACAAGAGACCTCATTTACAAATCCAATAAAGATGACACCAAGTCCAACAATAGTGGAGAAGAATGTATGGGGGCAGGAAACCAGTAAAGCCAAACTCAGGGGTAGTGGTACCAGCTGGTTCCAGTCTTACTCTGGAAACGTATTGGCCTCTTAGGCACCGCATACTGTTGTGGAGCTAGTGTAGGAATTAGTTTTTGTTACCAACCAAAACCCATCCTGTACAATAGGAAACACCAGTACCAAAAGATCAAGGGAGTTCTCTGGTATCATCAGTACCAAAATTGGGTCTTGAGTTTCATATCTTTGTATAGCAACTTTTGGAGCCAGCCTTGACTGCCTTGGTAGAGATTCTGGAGTCAATGAACCTCTTTTAGCAGAGGAACTCTTGGGGAGGGGGGGGAACACTTTTCTTCAGATCCCTCCTGGAGTCCTTGCTTTCAGGTGGCCTCAGTACCAATGGTCTCGCTGAATGAGATTTGCATCTCTTCGTTATTAGAGACACTGAACATGGTGCTAAAGACATCTTGGGAGACATACTCAGTACTGATGGTACCACTTGGAGTATGCTCTGAACATGACTGCTATGATGCAGGGCAAATTGCCATCTCCATAAGGAGAAAGTCCCACTACTCTTTTTTTAGTGCAAGGCTTAAAACCCTCCAAAATGGGACGCTTGTCACCAGTGTTCCCTCTAAGCTGGGCAGCAGCACAGCTTCACAGGTCATTAATCAGCCCCACCCAGTCAGTCAGCTCCGTGCATGGAGCCCATAGCCTCTGACCAGGTGGGGCTATGCTGCAGCGCAGCTTAGAGAGAACATTGCTCATCACTGTTATGGCATTCCAAACATTTTAGGCAGCTGGGATATGGGTCACTGACTAACATCAGCCTGGCTCACAACCAACAGGACTTAAACCTTGGAGAGCCAGGCATGGCTCCAGTTCCGCTCCATGTCCAGGGGCTTGTCTAGACCATGTGGAAGATTCGAAAGAGGAGATGCAAATTCCATGGGAAAGTAGTCGGGACAGAGCTTATTCGGCAACCCCACCCCCCTTTTTCGAAAAGCTGCGTAAACCTCATATTTCAAAAGTGAGATCGGAAGATATGCAAATTCCCACATAATTTACATATCCTCTTTCTAATCTTCCGCGTAGTCTAGACATAGCCCAGGTGATCAAATTTAGTCCAACAGATCTAAAATGCTGAAACCTGCCAAGATTAGCTATACTCTGTATCTAACCACTATTAAATAAACAAGGTGGATACAAAGACTGAGGGAAATAAAACTGATATCCCTACAAAGGCAGCACATTCAGTAACAAACATCACTAGTGGTAAGGAGGAGCTGGGGGTGGCAGAGTTTAGGACAGTTTCATTCTGCTACATCTGCGTGCACTAGTGCACAACAGCAAATGGCACTTAAGCAACATAAATGTGAACTATTGAGGGAAAATGTTTTCTGACATCGATGCACAAGGCACGCACAAAATTATGTATGGAATCACTCCTGAACTACCTATTTACAGAGTGGTAAGGCCACACAACACAGCAAGCAAAAAGCCTCAGACTCTACAAGTCCTGACTGAGTCATGGGTAGTGAGAAGGAACTGAGTGGCAGTTGGTATTGCTTCACCCTCTAGGTCCTCAATAAGAAGCACAAGGACACTCAGGGTATAAGCACAACCCTCAGTGGGACACTGCTGGTCCAAAGAATCTGAACTCAAAGCATGGAATGCATGCACACCGGTGGTGGCAAACGTATGGACAAAGCACTCAATGTATGGGAATTGAAAACTTGACTGCTTACATGATCAGGCAGAAATTCAAGAACTAAATTTTCTAAGTGTGTCACCCACCCTCCCACCCGCATAATGGAAACTGATCACCAGAGCATTTCTTATATTGCTTATTAGTTTATTTTGGTTCTGTGAAGCAGGAAATTGGGGGTGTTCTAACTACTATTGCCAATGACCATCTGAAATGCTTTGTGGAAGTGAGTTCTGATGCATACAGGGATGTGATTGCTATTTTAATCAATCCAGTTGCTAGCATGTACAAGGAAGTGCTTCAAGCAAAACTCTGAAGATCATCTTCTTTCACATGGCTATCTGGGCTTGCAGAAGTAGAGTCCCAAAGTATTTGCAGAAGCCAATAATCTTACGTAGCAATGTGTTGCGCTACTAGTTCAACACTTGGCCCAGTAATTTCTGATTTTGTTTTCAGAGTTGCTGAGAACCCACAGCTCCCAGTGAGAAGTCATGCTTTTTATAAGCACATACTCCATGGATACAAAAAAAAGACGGTTGCTTACTTTTTGTAAATGTTATTCTTGGAAATGTGTTGCTTATGTTCCATTCCATGTTCCGTTCCATTCCATATATGTGTGCGCATGCACATTTTCCAACAAACTTTTACCCTAGCAATACCTAGGCGTGGCACTGCTGTGGCGTTGTATAAAAGCCACAGCCAGCTCCTCACCCAATCAGTCCTTCTTGCCAGTTCATTCTGACAGAGGGGAGGTGGATGGGATTTGGAATAGACATGAACAACACATCTGAAAGAACAGTTACAAAAGGTAAGTAACCATTTTTTCTTCAAGAGATTGCTCATGTGCTTTTCAATATGTGCCTGACCAACAACTCCCTTGGAAGAAGGGTCAAAAGTCATCTAGGGGCAGATGCAAAAACTGCCCTGCCAAATGCTGCACCATCACAAATGCTGCTCAGCAGATGGCCTGGATCAGAGTACTCTTGAGGAAAGCTGCCAAAGATGCCTGGGCTCTAGTGGAGTGAGCAGTCAGTGGAGGGGACAGTAGCTTCACTAAGTCGTAACACACCCTTATGCAGAAGGTGAGCCAATGGAACAGTAATTGAGAGGAAATAGGGAGTCCTTCCATCCTCTCTGTGAGCACAATAATGAGTTCTGGTGTCTTTTGAAACTGCTTCGGACCTGACCAGTGGACGGCGGCAAGGACCACCGCCCCAAATGTGGTACGCTGTGAAGCATAAGTAACTATAGCATAGTGCTTTGTAAATGTGTGTAAGGCCATAGAGGTGGCCATTGCTCTAGTGGAGCATGCCCGCAATAGGGTTGGTAATGGCACCTTATTGATATTATAGCAATCTTTAATACAGTTTGTTATCCATTTTGAGTTTCGGTTTTGAGATTGCGTGGCCTTTGGAGCGATCTGCTATGGAAATGAACAGTTTAGAAGAGCATCTAGGTAAAAGGTAATCACCCATCGAACATCCAAGGAGTGGAGTTGTGCCACATTAGCATCAGGATGAAGCTTCTTGTGGAAAACAGGTAAGTATACATGTTCACTGAGGTGTAAGTATGCAACTATTTTTAGGAGAAATTTTGGATGTGGCCTTAACACTACTTTGTCTTTGTAGGAGGTCTTAAATGGCAGATCTGCCATGAGTGCGGCCAATTCGCTGACCCTCCTTGCTGTTGTGATTGCTAGTAAGAAAGCAACTTTTCTGGAAAGATGGGTCAGAGAGCATGTTGCCATTGGCTCAAATTGAGTGTGGGTTAAGGTGTTACGGCTGAGGTTGAGATCCCAAAGTGGCACGGTTGGCTTTATTAGGGGAAGGTATTATTAATACCTTTTAAAAATTTCTTTGTTGTCGGATGTACGAATATAGTGTGACTATCTATGACATCATGCTCACCCGAAATAGTTGCTAAGTGGACCTTTATTGATGAGTTGGAGAGGTTCTGTTTCTTTAATGAAAGAAGATACTCTAGGACCATAATCAGTTGTGTTGAACAATGCTGCAGCCTTCTGTGGTTTGCCCACTTAAAGAAACGGCACCATTTCTGTAAATAGGTCCTTCTTGTACTCTGTTTGCGACAATTCAGGATTATAGTGCAAACTTCCTCCAGACAGGTCTGGTCTGGTCTTTTGTACTCATTCCTGGAAGAGCTAGGCCTCGAGGTGGAGCTTCTGTATGTGTATTTGGCTAACAGCACTGCACAGTTTGCTATCCTTATCTGAAGGACTGCAAAGGAGTGCGATTTCATGCCCAGAATGTCCAGTCTCTTCCATTCTTTGTTATGAGGCGTGGATTTGTATTGTGTGCTTGCTTACCCCTATTGTGGACTGCATTAACCACCAACAAACTTGGTGCTGGGTGGGTGAACAAAAATTCAGCCCTTTTAGCAGGAACATAATGCTTTGAGGCCTGTAATACGCTGGTCAGTTTGTGCTGAATCTTGGGAACCTCGACTAAGGAGGTAGTTGCCACTCTCTTGTAAAGTTGTCCCCCGCTGTTAGGGGAGGAGACATTATCGATTCATCCAGAGAAGGTGAGGAGATGTGTGAAGGAGGCAATGTGTCTTCCTCCTGAGAGTCATCCAGATCTTCCAACTTCTCCTGTGTGATGTTGGATCCTGTAGCTGCTGGTGGCCTGGGGACCATGGACTCAGGTCTAGGTGGCGCCGGCAACTGTGGTGTTGGTGCTTGAGCCTTTAAGGAACCCCATGGATCCTATCCCTGCCAAGATTGTAGGAGTGGAATGGGAGGGAGCCATGGAAAAGGTTGACACATCTGGAGCTGTTGTTGCTGCTGTACCTGCGTGGTTGGTTTTGGAGAAGTTTGTTGTGGGGAGAAGGTGATCTCCTAATTGTCACTGTTACTTGAAAAGGGAGGAGCTGAGCTTGATGGCGTTGCAAGCTTGCTTGATCCCTCTAATGTTGGTGTGGCGTCGGTACCGAATAACAAGTGTGCTCAGTATCGACACTACTGCCAGGTCTTGGTGTGTAGACAGTGGCCTTGGTCGAGCGAAGGTTGGTATTGCCGGTGCGGAGGGCTGTGGTCGTTGTGGTACCATGTCTCCCTGTACTCTCAACGTAGTCGGTACCAGGGAAAGTTCGGTACTTGGAGCCAGTACCAACTTTGTCAGTGTCTGTATTGGTGGCTCTGTTCAGCTCTTGGCCACACTATGATGTGGCAGTTTGGGTACAGTTTGGGTACAGTTTGTCAGTGTCAGCAGTTCAGTGTGGTCTTCTTTGGTTTCGGTACTGAGACAGCAGGGCATGTGTCTTTAGTGAACACTGCCCTTCAGGGTTTGTCCATACCAGACTTCACCGGTGCCTGCGCATCTCCCGAAGCCTGTACCTTAGATGAGGAAGGCTTGTGCTGACGGGATAACCTCTTTGGTGGCCTCTCTGCCAAAGGTTAAGTGTGTTTTCTCTTGGCTGTTTTTTTGGCTGGAGCCTCCCTCAGTGTGGAGGGCCCTTGGTCAGAAACTGCTGTTGGGGGCTTAAGTAAATGAGTGAGAGTTTCTTCCTTGGGAATAAACTTGACACAGCTCTTGCAGGCTTTGAATCCTTGAGAGTATAGCATGCCCCGAGACCAGGGCTAAAGTGTGTGTGTGTGTGGGGGGGGGCAGTAATACTATGTACTCAACTAACTACAGAATGTAACATAACTATAATGAACACTGAAAAAGCTGTTCCAGTGACCGTAACGAACGATAAAGAAGGAACTCAGAGGCTCAGAGGGTGTGGGTCAGCTGTGCCACATATATACTACTACAATGGCGCCATGCTAGGGGGCTCCACAGCCAACCCTACAGGTACTGCTAGGCTGAATGCTTTCCGCAGACCATGCACACATATTGGAATGCACCTGAGCAATCACTCAGGGAATACATTTATTGAAACCTCAAGAAACAGATGTTTCTACAGTCAAGCTGTATAGTACTAATCACAAATACTAGGAGTCTATTTTCTTATCCGGATATTCACACAAACAGAAGCAACTAGGTGTGAACTACTAATACTATGACCAACATGGAAAAAAAAGCAATTAATATATATGAAAATAAACAACTTTGAACTAACTATGAAATAGAATTAGATGACTTTAAAAAAAAAAAAGAAGTCTCAGCTTCACTTTTACGTACTCTGAGATATTCTTCTAAATTGTGGATGGTGACAGGTATATCTTTCCCCCCTTTTTTCAGCTCTATATTGGGAAACCCAGGTAATGTGAAATCCAGTCCTAGATCTTCCACTGAGCAGCCATTCATATTGAGTGTCTCCAATGCATACTGTAAACTTTCTTTGGTCTAAAAAAAAAAAAATGAAAATTAAAGCCAGTGAGTAATTCACTTTAGTTTATCAACAGATTATTTAGCATTCTAACATCTAACATTGGTAACATGATACTCAGTGCAGATCAGATACCGATGACAGATTAAAGGGGAACACTTATTCTATATACACATTAAAAGTTTATGAATCAAGACAGTCAACAATATCTGCCTTGACTTTGAACAAATTTGGAAAATGACCAAAGCACAGTTTTGGTGATGTTTCTGTAGTTACTTTACTTCAAAAGCAGAATCAGCCACATAGCAAAGACTGGTGTGAAAAAACACCACCACAAAAACAAGGCTTTGTTTAAAGCCAACAAACTGGTTTTCAAAAGTAGAAGCCATCAACATAAAAGCCAAGAATTACATTGATTTTCTGAGGAGATGATTGTTACTGTAAATGAGAGCTGTAATAAGCACACATACTGTTTTCCATCTTTTTACTGTTGGGAAATTAAAAATCACATTTGGGGAAGTGGGGGAGAAGAGTCAAAGTTGCACATTTAACAGTAAGTTTTCATGTTCATGACAATACATAATGAAAATTCAGGACTCAAAGTGAGTACTGCTAGTTCCTATTGGCAGGTGGGGAACAAATTAGTTGCCAATATGCTGGTAGTAAAATGACATCAAAGTATGGGGTTTTTTTAATTTTAAAAATGTCATGTCAAAAATCTACCACCATTCTCCTCAAAAAATGTTGTTGATATTTATGGTAAATAATGGAAAATCCACAGAAGTCTAGAAATACACACATTTCAAAAGATATCTGAAAACAAATAAAACTGGAATTTGGAGTATTTATTGCACAAATCTGTAAATTAACAGATGCTTTATGGAAACCTGTGGTGTAGTTTTAAGTTTTCTTATGCAACACAGAAGGTGCCTTAGCTGCATTACATACAAAGATTTAAGTGTCCCAATAACAGTTTAGCAAGCTTAGAGGTTTTTCTTGCAACAGATTAGGAAACCCTGTTGTAAAAGTTTTTTTAAAAGCTTTTAAAGGTGAAATGGAAAAGATTTAAATTAGTAAAACTGTTTACAATTTTATGTTAATAGCTTGTGTTAACTTTAGGCAGTTAACAGTGTAAAGTTAGCACAGGCAGTTAACCTGAAATTTTTACAAATTTAAATTTTTAAATTCACTTTAAAGGGTTCTTTTTGAACACCCAGGCTCTCTTATTATTTGCAACAAAAGTACTCAAAAGGCTAAACTTTTATTTGAAAAAACAAAGACATTTCCAGCTTTACTTGACTAGACCCAAGTACGCTTTTGAGTTTCTCTTTCAACAGTGAATGACATCGTTAACATCTAAAGCAGTGCACAGGAAGTCCTTCAATCCACCTTTAAGTCTTCTATTTAAGCATATGTATACCCTATGAGATAGAGGTGTGATTCCAAGATCACATACACAAACTGGAACTTGATCTCTGAGCTAGCATGCTAAAAATAGCAGCATCTACTACAGCTGCAGCACAGGTTAGCTATCTATCCCAGTACCATGAAGTTAAGGTGGGTTTATACTAGGGATGTAAAAATATGGTTAAAAATGCAACTGTGTAACCACTAAAAATAATAGCAGTTATACCGCAGAGACAGCAGCACGTGTAAAGCTTAAATAAACTTTATACTGCAGAGCCCGCAGCAAAGCCGCCTCCCCAGGAGCAAGGCCAGCAAGGGCTGCTGTCCCTGCTCCCAGGGAGGACACACTGCTGCTGTCCCCGCTCCTGAGTTGCTCCAGCCCCTACTGATTAACCAGAACTGGTAAACCTCACCGTTAAGGTAACCCTAGTTCTGTGGTCTTCAATCTTTTTAACCACAAAAAGATCATTTTTTCAATTTAAGTGTGATGTAAGATCTACCTCAAAACCAAATACCCTTGCCCAGCTTCCTTCACACTCCTTCTCTGAGGCCCCGCCCCTGCTCCATCCCTTCTCAGAGGCCTCACTCTGTTCACGCCATCTCCTTTCCTCCCCCAGCCTCATTCACTTTCACCAGGCTGGGTAGGGGGTTGGAGTGCAGGCTCTGGTCTTGGGCCAAAGGGCTCAGAGCATGGGAGGGGCTCCAGGCTTAGCCCAGGGTGGGAAAATTCGGGTTCAGGGTGCAAGCTCTAGGAAGGAGTTTGAGTGCAGGGGGACTCACATCTGGGGCAGGAGATTGGGTGCAGGAGGGGGTTCAGGGATGGAACAGGGATTCAGGATGCAGGCTCCAGCTGGGCACCATTTAACTGAGACTGCTTCTGGATGGTGGAACAGTGGGGTTAAGAGGCAGGCTTACTCCTACCCTGGCCCTGCACCACTCCTGAAAGCAGCCTACATGAACAGCAATAGCTCCATGTGCTGCCCCTCATCTACATGCACTGGGCCCACAGCTTCTATTGGCCACAGTTCCCCATTACTGATCAATGAGAGCTGCAGGAGCCATGTCTGCAGGCAAGCACAGCGTGTGGAGACCTCCTGCTCTGCCATTCTCAGGGGCTACAGCGACATGCCAGCCAGGCAGCCACTTCCATAAGCAGTCATTACCACAGGGATAATTACTCCATCCACAACAGGTTAGGCATTTTAGAACTCAGTAATCAAAGTATGAAATTTAAGTGCAAGAGAGAAAAGAAAATTATGAAATGCACAAACCAGACAAAACCCAAAAATAACCCACTTTGCAAGCAGTAAAAGTAGTAACAACAACCCCCCCATGTATGTGTTGGGTTGGGAGATGAAAGTGAAGGGCACTGTGTGTGAGAGAATGAGACACACCTACAGTGTACAAGAGTGACAGATATTTGCATTGCCAAGCTCCCTCCATCCCCTTCTCTCTGTGTAGAGATAGGGTACAGGTACCAAGTGGGGCGGGGAGGGAGGAGCGATATCCAGACATCAGCACTGCCCCTCTTCTCCTTCCTGCACAGCAAGCAGGAGGCTCCCAGGGGGGCAGCTCCAAGCCAGAGGGCAGGAGCAGCATGACAGTGGGTGGAGGGGCAACTGAAGTGCCAGCGCTTGATAGCTTCCTGGCCAAACCCCAGTCAGGATCACCTGTCAGAGGCTCCAAGATTTACTAGTAGATTCCGATCTACCGGTTGGTGATCACTGCCCTGGTTTATACTTGGTGATTAACCCAGGCTGCTCTTGTGTCTGCCCTATGGTCCTGTGCTACTGATTATAGAGTTACCAGCCCAGATAAGAGCCAGCATGATTGGAAAGTAGCGGCCGCTGGCCAGGAACCAATACCTTCAAAGGCAGAACTGCCATCTGAAGCAACATACAAGGATGGCATAGTATAGTATTGCTACCCTTATTCTGAAGTTAGCATCCTGCCAGCAGCAGGTCAGAGCTGGGTACCTGGCCAACAGACATTGCTCTCTAGCTCTGAAGCAAGCACAGAAGAGTGGCAAAACCATGACCCCCACTAAAATAACCTTGTATCCCCCCCCAGACACACCCTTTTGAGTCAGAACCCTCAATTTAAGTACAACTGTATCAGCCCCATGAAATCTGTACAGTATAGGGTTTAAAAAAAAAAAAAAAAAAAAAATATCACACAAAGACCAGATTTCACAGTTGGCAACATTTTTAAAGGATGTTAATTTGGTAGGGTCCTACTCATGGGGACCTCAAAATATAGTTTGGGGAAGGGGATGCTTTTCTTAAAGTTGACAGATCTGACAATCTTTTTTGCACACCATGATCTCCATTGCTTCAGGTCACCGCAGGAAAGTACGTGAAACCTATTAGCCCTTTGGGGGAAATTAAATTAAAATGTTATTTAAAAAAGGAGGTTTGCTTTTCCATTTACATACATCAAGAATTACACTGATCATGCGCAGAGAGGTTAGCTATCTAGGAAGGAAAGGTTACCGCCTTCTATGGTAAGCTGTGTTTTGTCATTATGGGTGGTTCCAGATAAGAATGTGCACACTCCTACGTATACTTGGAAATTTTGTCAGCAGTGTCCATGAGTCCACGCATTCATCCTACATACCCCTATGCTTCAGTTCAAGGGTATAAAGGGAAGAGCAGACCACCACTGCTGCAGTTCTCAACCATGAAGTCCAGAGAATGACCCTGCAGCAGCAGGGAAGGAGGGTAGGTAATGAAGAACCCTTTAAAACAAAGCCTCTCAGAGAACTCCAATTACTGTCCAAGATAAATATTGCTCTTCATCAGTAATATCCCAATCAGAATGGAGGATATTCAGGAGGTAGATTCTGCACCAATCAGAACAATATCACCAAAAGCTGCATCTGGACTAGAAGCAGGCATGAAAGCATGGTGCTGGTAAAACTGTACAAAACCAGCTGGTGGCCTTGCAAGTGTCTGAAATATGTTCTTCAGTAAGGCCACAAAGGCAGAGTAAGTTCTGATAGGACGGTTGTCAAAAAAAGATGGAGGATGCATCCTAAAGGCATCATTACTAGTGATACTGTATCCCAAAACCCCCAGTGTGTTTTGGTATGCGCTTCTATTTTTCCTCCCATCTGGGAGAAGCCCTGAAAAGATTATTCCTGTTGAGGTAAAAGACAAGAGCTCTTCTTACATCAAGTGTATGGAAACTGGCTTTCTCCCTGAGAAACAAGTCTTGGGGCAAGACACCAGTAAATGAAAGACCCGTTTAATGTGAAATTAATGCAACTTAGGAAGAAACCAAGAAGGGGGCAGTAACATTACCTTATAAAGCAGAACACCGTATATGGTGGAACAGGCATAGAAATATCTGGCTGAGATGATGGTTATAAGGAATGATGTCTTAAGATCCCATGATGGAGTTAGTTCTTGGACAAGAAGAAAAAAGGTTAAACAGATTCTTAATGTATCTTGCAAGTAGTTGGGTGAGTGAAGAGTGAAAATGCCTTATTTGTGAGGGAGGTTGAAAAGCTGTAATGGCAGCCAGATGGTCCTTAATTTAGCTCAGTAATAAACCAATAGTTTTTAAATTTAGCAGGTAATCAAGAATGTGCATAAGGAGAGACTCAAGAGACAGGCTGTTCTGCACATAAGGCTTGAAAACATCTTTGCTTCTGTAGGTAAGTTTTCCTTGTGGTGGGTTTTCTACTATTCAGAATGGACCTCTGGAGGGCAATCATGTTTTCCCATCAGAGAACCATCCCAAGGCAAATAGAAGAACACTCAACCCAGATCTGGGAACTGTATCTGTCTTGGCTATGAGGGTTCTAGGAGAATGGCCACAGATCTCTTACTTGAACAAATTTAAGACACTGAACAATGGTTCTAGAGGTGAGCAGACAGCATTTCTGAAGAAATTGCAGCCCCTCACGCAGAAATGTCAGCTGTTCACATTGGACACAGACACAAAGAAAGAATGTTATAAGTATTAGTTAGACTCCTAGGCTAGCCCAAAATAGCTTATTTAACCCATAACGCAGCTGATTTGCAATGAAAAAATACTAGTTTTTTTTTTAATTTAACCTTGAATGTGGTGCTTGAGGAAAGGCAAGGTTTAATTAGAGAAAAATGAGGTGGTAGAATGATGGAACTTAAGGGAATCCCCCGGTTGCTGCCACCCCCTCTCCCCCACTGGCTCAGCACCCACTCTGGTAACCCCCCAGTCCCATCTCCTGGCCAACCTCCATGGGCTGCACCCAAATCCCCCACTCACCAAGGTGGCAAGCAGCATAAGCATAGGCCAGAGGACTGCGGAGGAGCAGGGAGCAGCTATGCACCTGGTGCCTGGAGAGAAGCAGCAGTTTCCCCTTCTAACCGCCTTCCTTCTCCACCTGCTGGCTGTCTGAGCACCCCCTGCACTCTGGAGTCCTTGGGCCACCACTTGTGCTGCTCACGGCCACCTGTGCTTCTTGCCTGCTCCCCTGAGGCGGCAGGCAAGCTTTTGCCTCCGTGTGCAAATGTTTGTAACTCGGATGTTGTTTATAACTCGGGATTCCCTAACCTGCTTAGGGAAGTGTGTTATGATGTTCTGTAGCCTTGGTAGATGAGCTACTATGTGGTGGAATCTGCACCAATTCCATTATGGCACCCACGCCTAAGTACTGGGACATTCTCCTCTTTGGTGATATATATATATAAACATTGCAGCCAGTTGTCCACCATCATTCTGAGTGACACCTGAGGTTGAGTCACGCCAAGTGTATCGAACTGTTTAGAGTTAAAGAATGTTGATAATGAGAGCTGTCCCTAGGGCAGCAGGGAATGAGGCACCTGTCTTATAGGAAGGCATCTGATGTGATTATCTTTGGGTGAAAAGGACATAAGAAGAATTTTCACACAGCTCTTGGGTATCTCTTCTACCACTTGAGAATGTGAATGGCCCTGAGAACTCCTAGCTGCATAGTTAGAATGCTTGTCAGGGATGCAGACAGACCTGAACCAGGCTTGAAGACACCAGAAGTGTAGTCTTCAAAGGAACGTTACAAATATACAAGCTGCCACATGGTCTGAGAGTCAAAGGCAAGCTCTTGCTGTGGTTTGTGGGCTGTTGTAGCATGGCAATGAGGCTGGACAGTATAGTAAACTTGTCAGTAGGCAGGCATATTTTGGCAGTAATGGAGTATAAAGGGAGCTTCGATTAAGTCTATTCACTGTGAAAATATGACTAAGTGGAGGCCCAAGAAGTGGGGATACAGGGTCTGACTGTTTCTTGAGGAAAAAAAAGCGACTCTTAATGAGCCAGTTGTCCAGGGAGGGAAATAGGACTATTCCTCTCTGATATAGATGGGCTGCAACATCTCAGAGGATCTTTTTAAAGACCACTGGGGCAGTTGAAGGGCTGAAAGATCGACGTGGAACCGGTAGTGGTTTGCTCCTCCCTATATAAACTCCTACCCAAGAGTATATGCAGTATTAAAGAGCAGATATGCCTGACAAAAGTCTCCAATCAAGCGTGTAAGTGTACACTTCACAACATGCTAAAGCCATTGAGGAAGTTTCTTCTTTGAGAAAATTTCAACATCACAAGTCCTTGGATACCTCTGAGGACACGTTGTCATCACTGAATTCAAGCACTCACCCCAAACACGAAGTTCAAATCCAAGCTGAAGGAGAAATCTACAGAAAGAAAGCAGCACGCATGTTCCAAAAGAAGACTTACTTTGGGAACCTGTAATCTGAGTATGATAGAATATACAGCAGGCACCGGAAAAAAGAGTTCCCTACCTACAACACTTGCTCAAGATGGGATGCAGATCTGTATACATGTGGGTGTGCATGTACCCAGTGCATGGAAGCTGGAATACGGTGTCTCACCATACTATAGGGGCAGCACCCATGTCATGTGGCTGCAGCCCATCCCCATGTGGTATAAATATGTTGCCATCTCAGTGCCCTCATTTCTTTCCCACCAAGTATCAGAAGTACAGATTCTGATGCTTAAGTATCAGAGATTAGGTCATGGATTATGTCTCTGGCAGCACACCTCAAACAGCAGGTACAAATAAGTAACATTTTCTTCTTTTAGTTGATGCTGCCTTGTACTTCATGTGGGTGCTGGCAGGAGGTGTAGTTTGGAATCCATTTAAGGAAGGAGTGCAGGGTTGCCCTCCTGACGTTTGCATCTGATCTGGACGCAGCTGTAATGGCATAGTGGTTTGCAAAAGTATGCACAGAGGATCAAGTAGCCACTCTGGAAGTGTCCAACACAGGAATACCATTTAAAAATGCAATTAATGTTGCCTGAACTCTCATAGAATGAGCCCATACCCCTCGAAGAGGCTTAGCCTGGGCTACTTTGTATATTGTCATGATACAAGAAATTATATGCCTAGACACTATTTGTTAAGTCAGAAATCACTTGACATCAGTCTGCACATTAAAACAGATGAGGTGAGTTACGAAGGGTTTCATTCTATTCAGATTAAAAGCTAGACAATTGTGTGGTACTCTGGAGTTAAATGAGATTTAGGGAAGAATATTATCAGATAAAACTGGGAAACTACTTCTGATTTAAAAAAAAAAAAAAAAAAAAAACCACCCTTTAGAGTGCGGCTGCAGTGTTAAAGGAATTTTCAGAAGACTAAGCAAGGAGGTTCCACCTGAAAGCATATATATCACACACTCCTTGCATATCTTAAATACCACAAGGAAGGCAGTTTTCTGACACAAAAAGGAGAAAAGCTGCCAGATTCAAATGAAGATCCCACAAAGGAACATCACTGCCATGGAATTTAAAAACACTGACTTCCCATGGACAGCTGGATGAAGTGCCAAAATCGCTGCTAAGTGGACTCGTAATGGACTTAGTGCAAAGCCAGAAGGGGTAACAAGTACTTCAAGATGTCCTGAATACAAGCCAGTGTCAGCTGAACTTCCCTGTCTTAGGCCAAATGAAAATGGTTCTGATATAGTTAGTTGTAACAGGCTGCCCTGGAAGAGTGCTTCCTATGGTTAAGCAGACTGCCTTTGAACGTCATTCCTCTTCAGGCTGATGCTCAGAAAAGCATCGTGGTCTGACCACAGGCCTTGAACTTTCAAGAGAGTTTAGATACACTCCCCAACTTATTAAGGAGGCATCCATTACTAGAATCCTGATCTGTGGAGCCTGAGCAAAATGAACACTCTGGTATACTCAGTCCAGAATTATCCATCATTATAATGATCAGTAAGGGAAATCAGAGCAGCATGACCAAGGGATAGCTGTTTGAATGAGAGACAGGAGTAGTTTGGCATATGGGACTACCTATGTGCGCATTGACATGTGGCCTAGCAACCTGAGGGACACTTAGGCTGTGGTTGTGACTGCAGTTCCAGACAAAGATGGACGCTCACCTGGAATCACTCAGTTGGTAGAAATGCTATTGAACTCAGTTTATCAAGGCCCTAATGAGTTAAATTCATTCAGTTGGATCCAATGCTGATACCCCACTGTTTTAGATGAGCCTTACATGATTGTGTAGGCATAGTGTGCATTGGACATGAGAAAGCACTTCATCTGTGGACTTGCTTGTCAGTAACTATTTGTCCAGAGACCTAGAATCATGCAACTGGAAGGGACCACAAGAGAATTCCCTTCTTCCTGAGGCACATTCTTACCACTATCATATGCTTGGTAAAAAGTCAGGGAACAGAAGTCAGGCTGAAAGGCAGCGTGTTACACATAAGAATGGCAATACAAAGTCAGGCCAATCGTCCAGCTAGTCCCCTATCTTCTCTTCCCATAATGGCCAGGTGCTTCAGAGGGAATGAACAGGTAATTATCAAGAGAGCCATCCTGTCAACTGTGGGAAAACAGAGGCTAGGAACACAGAACAGGGTGTTACATCCCTACCCATCCTGGCTAATTTCCACTGATGGACTTATCGTCCATGAATTTTAGTTATTTTTTGAACCCTGCTATAGTCTTTGCCTTCACGACATTCTCTGCCAGAGTTCCACAGATTAAAACAAAGTATTTCTTCACACTATGCATAGTTAAACCTACTGCCTATTTTAACTAGGCGACCCCTAGTTCTTATGAGAAGGAATAAGAGGAAGTTACTCACCCTGTGCAGTAACGAAGTTTCTTCGAGGTGTGCCCCTCCCCCCCCGCAGGTGCTCCACTTCAGGTGTTGGGCCCTGTCCCGGCGCCGCAGGTTGGAGAGTTGTTAGCTGTGGTTCGGCCGGCCCGCGCACACACGGGGCGCGTGTTGTTCGCGCGCTCCTGAGCATGCGTGGGATCCGGCTCCCGCCACTTCCTCCTAATCAGATCATTCCTGAAAAAACAGAAGAGGAAACTTCGAAGAGGGGATGAGGGCGGGTCGTGGAGTACCTACGGGGGGACACACCTTGAAGAAATGTCGTTACCGTACAGGGTGAGTAACTTCTTCTTCTTCTTCGGGTAGTGTCCCCATAGGTGCTCCACTTCAGGTGAATTCAGAGCAGTAGCTGTGTGTATGGAGGTGGAACTGGAGTTACTGCTTTCTTGCTGAGGATAGTACAGCGGAGGCTACTGCAGAGTCTCGAGCGATTGCATCGATAGCGTAATGCTTAGCAAATGTCACGTCTGATGACCACGTGGCCGTACGACGAATGTCCTGCATCAGAATGCCCTTAAGGAACGCGAGCGATGTTGCTGTCGCTCTAGTCAAGTGGGCCGTGAGTGAGCTTGGAGGAGGCTTGTTTCTTAAATTATAGCACTTTGTGATGCAGTGCACAATTAATTTGGAAATGCGTTGCGACGACGGCGGTTGTCCCTTTGTTCTTTTGTCGGAACACAAAAGGAGGCGTTGCGTCTGACGGAAAGGACGAGTCCTTTCTAAGTAAAAAGCCAACACCCTGTGGACATCGAGTGTGTGCAAGCGGGCCTTGTGGGACGAGGGGTGTGGCATGGGGCAGAATGTGGGGAGTATGATCGGCTCATTAATATGGAACTCGGAGTTTACCTTAAGTAAAAACGATAGGTGAGGCCGAAGGATTACTCCCGTGTTAGTAAATAGTGTGTATGGAGGGTTGGCAGAGAGTGCCACCAGCTCTCCTACCCTTCGAGCCAAAGTTATGGCCAAGAGAAAGGCCAGTTTCATGGTAAGTAATTTTATGTCACAGGTAGCTGAGGGTACGAAGGGTGGGTAAGTAAGCGTGTCAAGTACAAGTCCCAAAGCGCAGGAAGTGTCCTGTGTGGAGGATGTAGATTTTCCAGTCCTTTCAGGAAGCGTTTTACAAGGGGGTGAGACATTACTGATAATCCTTCTGTTGGCTGTCTAAGCGCAGAGATTGCTAAAAGGTGCACTTTAATCGAGGAGATTGCCAGCCCCGCGTGATGTAGGTGCAGTGCGTAATCCAAGATGTGGTGGATTGGAATGAACTCAGCGTCACAATGATTGTCTACACACCGGGCGTGGAATTGACGCCATTTGTAAAGGCAAGTTCTGCGGGTGGAGTCCCACCTGCTATAGAGCAGGATGTGCCTGACCTCTTGAGAGCAGAGGACCTCTGTACCGTGGAACCATCTAGGAACCATGCAGTGAGGTGCAACCTGTCGATCTGTGCCTGTGGCATCGAAAAATCGGGTTGTGAGAGTAGATTGGGTTGTTTCGGTAGCTGGTATGGGGCTTGTACGGACATTTGTAGCAACACAGGAAGTCATGTTTGTCTGAGCCAGAACAGTGCTATAAGTATCACTATAGCTTGATCGAGGGTAATCGTCTCCAACACTTTCGGGATAAGCGGAATTGGGGGAAAGGCAAAGAGAAGGTGATGACCCCAGTTCAGAAGGAATGCATCCCCGACGGATCCTGGTCCCTGGCCTGCTCTGGAACAATACTGTGGACATTTCTTGTTCCGATGTGTTGCAAAGAGGTCTATAGTGGGGCGTCCCCACCATCGGAATATGTGTTGAATTAATTCCTGGTCAATCTTCCACTCGTGTTGGGGAAAGACATGTCTGCTCAGAGCATCTGCAAGTGTATTCTGTTTGCCTGGAAGATATATGCTGATAATGGTGATATTGTGGGTTATACACCAATTCCACAGCTTTATGGCCTCTGCACACAGGGATCTGGAACACGCTCCGCCCTGGCGGTTGATATAATACATTGTGGTGGTATCGTCGGTAAGTATTTGAGCTGTTTGTCCTCGAATCTGGGTGAGGAAGGCTTTGCAGGCATTGAATACTGCCCGGAGTTCCAGTAGGTTGATGTGCTGGAGAGATTCCTGTGTGCTCCATTGGCCTTTAGCAAATTCGCCCTCACAATGCGCTCCCCAACCTATGAGAGACGCGTCCGAGGTAATCTGTACCATCAGCTGAGGACAGTGGAAAGGGACCCCGATGAGCAAGTTGACTAGTAACGTCCACCACTCGAGAGATCGCTTGACCATCAGCGGAACCTGGACCAGTCTGTGGGTGCCCTGGTTGCCTGGGCGGTATACCGAAGCCAACCAGTACTGCAAGGGCCTGAGACGTAGCCTCGCATATCGTACTACGTAAGTGGTGGAGGCCATGTGCCCCAGCAGTTGAAGACAAGCAATCATCGGGACCTTTGGGCTGACTGTAAGAGTTTGAGTAAGAGTCCGTATCCTGTGGAATCGCTCTATGGGCAAATAGGCTTTGGCCGTCATAGAATCTAACCGTGCCCCAATGAACACGAGCGATCTTAGAGGTGTGAGCGACGACTTTGGCAGATTGAGGATGAGGCCTAAGTCTGCAAACAACATCTTTGTTAGGTCGGTTGCACGCCATGCCAGATCGTAGGACTGTGCTTTGATGAGGCAATCGTACAAATACGGGAAGATCATTATACCGTGTCGGTGTAGATATGTGGCCACTACTGACAGGGTCTTGGAGAAGACCCTTGGTGCTGAGGAAAGTCCGAATGGGAGGACTTTGTACTGGAAATGTTGTGTGCCTATGACAAACCTGAGAAAACGTCTGTGGGCTGGATGGATTGTGACATGAAAATAGGCATCTTGTAGATCGAGGGACGTAACCCTGTAGTTAGTGCTGGAAGTATGGAAGCAAGGGTCACCATTTTGAACTTCTGTTTCCTTAGATATCTGTTGAGGTTGCGCAGATCGAGGATGGGTCTCCATCCACCTGACTTCTTTTCCGTGAGAAAGTATCTGGAGTAGAACCCCTTGCCTTGAAACTGGTCGGGTACCATCTCTACCGCCCCTATCTCCACAAGTCTCTCGCCTTCTCGCATTAGAAGATCGTCATGAGATGGGTCCCTGAAAAGGGATGGGTTTGGGGAGGTGGAAGGAGAGAGAGGAGGGGTATCGAGTATCCTGATGCTACTATTTCTAGTACCCATTGGTCTGTGGTAATGGATGCCCATCTGCGCTGGAAAGGTCTGAGACGATGGTCAGTTTGTGTACTTCCGGAGGGTAGGTAAGGGGGATGTTGCACAGTCCCTCAATCTGTCCGTCAAACCTGCTGCTGGTTGTTCTGGGGATTAGAACCCGTTAGACGGCACCTTGCGTTTTTGAGGGCGGGGTCTGCCTCTTTGCTATTGTTGCAGGTCCTGTTGTCTGTATCTGGGACCAGTGTAAGAGAAGGGTCTTTTTTTTTTTTTATTAAAGTAAGGCGTGTAACGTCTCGGGCGATACGGCGATACGGGGGTGTATACATCCCTAGGGTCCTTAACGTTGTCCTGGAGTCATTCCTGGAGTGTAAGACTTGGTCAGTCTTCTTGGCAAATAGGCTCTGCCTGTCGAAGGGTAAGTCCTCCACTTTGCCCTGCAAGTCCTTGGGGACTGAGGCTAATTGCAGCCATGACCATCTCCTCATAACGATTGATGTCGCTGTGGCGCGTGCAGCTACGTCAGTGATGTCCAGGGCGATTTGCAGGGCTGTTGTTGAGGCTACGTAGCCCTCCTGTATCACAGACTTCATCAATTGTCGCATGTCATCAGGTAGATGTTGTAGAGCTGTTACCACTTTAGCATAGTTATCGAAGCTGTGGTTCGATAGGTGCGCCGCATAATTCGCCATCCTAAGGATAAGAGTGGCAGAAGAATAAACTTTTCTCCCGAAGAGATCAAGGGGTTTGGCTTCCTTGTCTGCGGCTGCATTTCTATGCTGGAGTGTTTTGACTTTTTGTTGTGCTGCGTCAACAACCAGTGACTTTGGCTGGGGATGAGTGAATAAGAATTCCGTACCTTTCGGGGGAACTAAATACTTTTTGTCAAACTTCTTATGGGTGGGTTGCACGGATGCGGGCGTCTGCCAGATGTCATCGGTGATCTCTAAAATTGCTTCATCGAAACGCAAGGCCATTTTAGCTTTATGGAACCAGTGTAGATTCTTGAGGAGACGATGCTGTTTTTGTTGGACTTCAGTAAGATATAGATCCTGTGATTCTGCCACCCTCTTGAAGAGGTCATGAAACGGACGGCTATCGTCAGTGGGGGAAGAATCATCTGGAAAGACTGCATCATCGGGTGATGACAAGGACATGTCTGTTGGGGAACTAGCTTGCGGTTGGGACTGTTCCAAAATTGGTACTTTTGGTGGTTCTGGTTGAGCCGGAGTGATCGGGACATCTCCCGATGGCGTCGGTGGACGCACTGGATCAGGTGGCGGTGTTGGCAGTCTAGATCCACTGTGGGATCGGGAGCAATAACAGCGTGAGGACCTGGAGGACGAATGGCCCGATGAGAAGCGCCGATGGTAATGGCGCTGATGGTAGCGCTCATAGTAGTGGTGCCTGGAAGAGAACCTTGGTGAATACGATCTTCTGTATTTGTAACGGTGTCTCGAATAAGTTGATCTCGTAAGCGACCTGGGTGAGCGAGATCGATGAGAGGCGTAGGACCGTGATCATGAACCCCTATGATATCTACGAGGTGATATCAAGTGCCCGCGGTGAACGTCTGTGATGGGAGACAGTAGTAATGTGGGATTCCTGATGCAAGACCGAAGCCGGAGACTGCGGATGGGCAAGCATCTCCGGTGGGCCAGGGCTAGGCGTTCTTATGCGCTTTGACTTTCCTGTAGCCTTTCTGCACCCCGGGGAAGGACTTGCGCTCTGGTGAGAGATACTTGGCACCGATATGCTGTGAGCGGATAGAGTGGAAGATCCGCTATGTGACAGCGATGGCGGTGATGGAGTTGGCCAGTGTGAAGGGCGCTCTCTGCGTATGCTCGCTGACAGAGCCGCAGATGAAGAAGAGGGAGACGGCGCCGGTAGTGCCACAGAAGCAGACGGGGTGGGAGAGTCGGAGCCAGCATTCATGGTGCCGAGGCAGCCGGTGCCGTAGCGGTCGGTGCCGATATGGGCACCGGTCTCGGTGCATCTGAAACAGGTCCAGAAACTGGTACCTGTGGCTGGTCTTTCAATGGAGCCGGGGCCGACTCAGGTCTTAGAGATACGGCCGCAGAAGCCCGTTCCCTGTGGCGGAAGGGCTAGGCTCCAAGGTGCACCGGCTCGTCTTGTGCTGCGCTCCCCGTGTCTGGATGGCCGCCAGAGGTCCCTGGTCTGTCATCAACGCTCCAGCGCGAAGTAGAGGAGCAGGAAGATGATTTTGTACCTCGTGGTGGAGCCGCAGGCGGTGGCACGTCCAGCTTCGCTTGCTGAGGGGGCAGGAGGGCCTTGTTGAATAAGAGTAACTTCAGGTGCATTTCGCAGTCGTGCCTGACACGGGCAGTCAGCTTTGTGCAATGTGGGCATTTCTGGGGTATATGCCCCTCTCCCAGACATTTTATGCACATGGAGTGCCCGTTGGATGCAGGCATTGCATCGCGGCACTGAGTGCACTTTTAAAAACCGGGTGACCCTGGCATTCTGACCATGTATTTTTTTTTTTTTTTTTTTTAACCGTAATATGGAACGATAACTGTAACAACTAACTAATGGCTAACTGTAAATTTTAACAAATTTTCTTCTCTGACAGGAGGAGAGACAGTTCACACCACCTGCGGACGGTTAGGAGGAACTGGCGGGAGCCGGATCCCGTGCATGCTCAGAAGCGCGCAAACAATGCGTGGGCCAGCCGAACCACGGCTAACAACTCTCTGACCTGCGGCGCCGGGATGGGGCCCAACACCTGAAGTGGAGCACCTACAGGGACACTACCCGAAGAAGAAACATTACCATATCTATTTTCTCCATACCAGTCATAATTTTATAAAATTTCATACCCTCAATCTTTTTTTTCAAGCTGACCAATCTTTTTAAATCTCTCCTCATACAGAAGCTGTTCCATAAGCCTAATCATTTTTTTTGCCCATTTCTGTATTTTTTCCAATTCCAAAATATTTTTTTTTTAGTTGGGGCAATCAGATCTGCACACATTGTTCAAGTTGTGGCATTATCTTCTTCATATATACACTTTAGAAATGTGCTTGTCTGTCTGTCCACCCGGCTGTGAATCCATTTATTCAAGAACTCCTTCTAAATGGTAAGAGCTAAATGATAAGAGGTAGGACCACCAAATTTGGTATGCAGCTTCCTCTTATCATGACTTAAAGCAAGGTCAGGTTTTGGGTGTGCCAGGATAATGCAATGTGCCTAGAATTTGACTGTTTCTCATAAAATGGAAAGGGAGGAGTCTGACAGCACAGGCAGTTACACTGTAGAATGACCACATGGGACAGTGAAGGGCCAGAGATGGGAAATGGGACAGCTGTAACCCCACTGGGCCATCAAGGACCAGGGGTGGAGAAAGGGACAGCTATCTACTATATATAGATCATAGAGTTTGTCTGTTTGCATGTCTGTCTGTCCCCCAGCTGGGAACATGTACCCCTCTTCCAGCTGTGCCCACTGCAGCAGCCATGGACAGGCGCTTCTCATGTGGCCCCAAGCTGATTCAGTGGGAGAAGGCTGGTTTTTTCCTCTCTTCCTGGGGTAGCCTGCATACTGCGCCCCTCATCTCCAACCGCACACCAGAACAATGATTTAAATGACCAAAACAAAACTTATTTCAGTTAAGAAACCGAAAAATGCCAGGTAAACTGCTTAGTGAATTTATATAGAGGCAATCTGATAATTCTTATCTATCCAATTCCTCATGATTCCAACACTGTTAGCTTTGACTGCCAAGACAATGGTGCTGACAGAGACAAATGTCTGTCTAAGGATCCTTCACTGCCAAGTCTGGACTCAGCTCCATAGTTTACAGTCCAGGTTGTAGACCTGGAGGCTCTACAACACAACCAGAAGGCAAAGGCACAAAAGAGAATGAACCAGCAGAAATCATAGCACCAGAGAACACCTGAACCAGTGGAAAATCTGGGTGGGAGAGGGGCAAAGTAGGCCTGATGCTGCCTTGTATGCAGATAGCATGGAAACTCTTGGCACTTGAGCTGACATCTTGGTACTCCACTCAGACACCCCAGGGCAAGGATCCGAGTTGACAGCATAGGTGCTTGCTGTTCCTGACATGGTATCTAAGGACAGCTGGACTGACCTGCTCCATCCTGTGTGCCAGAGAGAGCACGGTGTTGGTCAGCATTCATGGTAAAAGGAGGAGTCTCCACAACCCCTAGAATTGTCCCAACCTATATTTTGGGTCCTCTTCCTTGCCACAGAGAGGATGTAAGACAGCTATTTCTCTTGGGGAAAACAATAGAACCCGAGTGTGGGGTTGCACCACTTGCCAGATGTGCAAGCTACTGCTGGGCAGACAAGATCCTTGGTGCTGAAGCAAGCCTCATTGCCTGCTCCAGAAGTGCTGCTTCAACTACAAGTCTCTAGCTGCCCGGGTCTTCTTTGTAAACAACTTGCAGATGGAACACCTCATCAGTGTGTCGCTTGCCAAGAGACAATTAGCTCTTCCTATGGTGGTTGCTGTTGCAGATCACCCCTACACAGAATGGGCAACTCTTAAACCCTCACAAGGGCACCTCAGAAGCAGCCAACTAATTACTCTACTAATATGTAACTAACCCTAAGGTACTACTACTATATACACAAGGGTTTTTTTGGTTGTGTTTTGGGGTTTTTCTTTTTTTTGGGGGGGGTGGTAAAAAGTAAAAATGAATTCTAGCCATGGGTGGTGAGAAGGAGCTGAGGGGTTAGGACAACTGCAGCAACACTTTTATATGGCCACTGGAGGGGCTATGGCTGCAGGCACTGCCCCTATGGGTACTGCTAGGCAAAGTTTTTTGGCTCCAGTGCACACACCCACATGGAATATATAGCTGCATCTGTGTTTCTTAATTCAAGTAAAGTTGCGGTACATGCAAATGATTGCTAGGAGAGGAGAGCGACTAAGTGGAAAAGTAGGCAGTAACAGGGGGAGAAGGTTCGGGGCTCCCATTGATCAGTGATGGAGAGCTATGGCCAGTGGAGGCTGTGGGGTCGGGCCTTGTTGTGGATGAGGGGTAGTGCATGGAGCCCCTGCTATGCATGCCAGGTGCTTTCGGAGGAGCAGATTTTGAATAATAAAACAGTAATAATAATAATAATTTAGCATATTACAAATGTATAAACTAAGCACAGGTTGAAACTCTGTTAACCGAGATTCTCTGGTCCAGCAACATCCATGGTCAGGCATGGATGTTGCAGGACCAGAGAGTCCTAGTGGAGGGTGAGCAGAAAAGATCCCTGTGGGGCCGGCAGGGTAGGAGCCACCCAGCACGTGGCAGCGGGGCTGCCACGTGGGGTTGCGGGACCCAGTGTGTGGCTGCCAGCAGGGCTGGGAGATGCAACATGCACGCAGTTACCCAGAGAGCCCCGGCAGTGCATAGGGCTGCCCAGGGAGCCCCGCATTGGGACTGTTCTTGGACTTCTGGCACAGCGTGCGCGTGCGACTACTTAAGAAGCCCCAGCTCACAGCTCTGCCCAAGGAGCCCTGGCACGTGCAGCTGTCTGAACCCCCAGTGCGTGGTGCGCACAGCTGCCTAGAGCCCCAGCGCCAGGCTGCCCAGCAGAGCCACAGCAGTGATGGCTGGCCAGCGAGTCAGGAGAAGATGGGGAGCTGGTTGGGAGGCTAGTGGCTGGGCTCCACCAGCCCCCCCGCTGGTGGCAGGGCAACAAAAATGGCCTCCTCTGGTCTGACAAAATCCCTCATCCAGGACCAGTCAGGTCCTGAGGGTGCCAGACCAGGAAGGTCCAACCTGTGTAATATTAAAAAAAGAGACACTTATGTTTACTCTTATTTCAACTATGGCTGGCAAAAATCCAGAAATATGTAAATTCAAGGCTGATTTTTCCCTTTATATAAATTACACTTATTCCTACCTGTGATTTGTCCTGTTCAAGTCTTTTCTTCTGTCTCACTATATCTTCAAGATGATATACTGATCTAGCTACTACTGGATCGATATTGAACAAATCATGTGAGGTTAGGGAAGTTTCTTGTCGTAACATCCATTTGTAAAAAGGAAGGCCAAGGGGAAGGTCCACCTAGAAGGCAAAGCAGCACTGTTAATTTAAAAAACAGTTAAAAAACACCACACAGTTTCAATAGCTCAAGTTCTGATGTTCATTTTTATACGGTCAAGGCTGTTCCTAAGTGGTACCTTCTCCAACACATTTTTTGGATTAGTAGAGAGTGGTTTGTTGCATGCTACACATAGTATTTTGGAAGAAATGTAAAGTGTAGATTTCAATACAAAAAGGCCAGAATTATGTTTAAAGTTCTAGGTATGGCAGTGATAAGCAAGTATGCATTTTCCATGTTTACTGCTATATAAAGCCTCATATAAAATTTTAGGCTGAATACAAAAGAGATACAAATAACAAGGTGGGCAGAAATTAGGACTCTCTCTTCCAGGGAAAGATGAGATGAAGTAACTGTGAAGTTTCCTTAAAAAAAAATTACAATTCATCTTCATTTTCAATAACTGACTGGTGTTAATACAAGTGCTAAAATTCAGGTTCTCTCAATATTAAACCATAATCAGACTCACAGATTACCAGCTTTACCGCTAGACTCTCTAGATTCAGGAAAACAAAGTGCTCAACATTGGAACCTCCAGAAAATATTGTTATATATTACTTTATATATCAAAATTTCATTCTTACCAATCTGAAATCCATGATAGCCTTGGCCATTAGTTTTCCCAGAAAACGGAACTTCATTTTAACCTTTGCAATGTGAGCTGGTTTAGCTGTTCTACCAAAGGGAAGAGCAAATAGGCCTTGGAGATTATGAATATACTTTGTGCCTTCTTGGCTTCCTGTTAAGGGGGAAAGAAAGGAAGGTGGTGAATTCAGTACTTTTTATCTCCAAAAATGAATTAAACAGACAGGGTCCAGTCATTCTGGTCTAAAATTTAGGTTAATTTTTTAAAAACTGGATGTTTATTTAAGTCATAACATTTCCATTTCACTATATTACAAGACTGTTTGCTCAGCTTTGGCAAATAAAAACAAGCCTATTTCTATTTCAGTTTATCCCGCAGTATTACAAGATGGTTTAATTTGCTAATGCTGCAAAGAATTTAACCATTCTTTCCAGCATTAGCAAATCAAACAAAAAAATCTTGTAATACTGCAGGATAAACTGAAATAGAAATGGACTTGTTTTCACTTCCCAAAGCTGAACAAAGTTTTGGATTTTAATATTTTCACTGCTCATATTCAGAACAAATGTTAGGGCATGTAAGGAAATTATAATAAGTGACTACTCTTACAGTGTCCATTTATTTTGATTTCTTCATTTTCTCACGTAAGGTTTAAACATTCCATCCGGATTACTCAACATATGAATGCACTTTTGCAGTATATAAAAATCTTAAGATAAATGACCACTCCTGAGCATGAAGTCCAGAGGCAAACTGGGAATCTGTTCTTTTCTTACTTCTTAGCAGTGCTTTTTTTTGTAAGTGCCAGTACTCGGGGGCAAAGTTCGAGAGGGAAAAAAAAACAACAAAAAAAACCCCCAATGCCACCCTGGGGGCCGAAATGTGGTCGCAGCCCCTTTAAGAGCCAAAACACCACGCTGGGAGCTGGAAAAAAACAACAAACAAAAAACCCCACAACACTGCACATCCTGAGCACGCTTCCATCGGGAGCCAAACCGCCCCAGGAAAACAGGTGCCGCTACGCACAGGAGAAATGCCCTTCCTTTTGTGTGTGCTGGGAAAATAGGTGACAGTACGCCATTCCGTGCCATACCAGCAGAAAAAAAGCACTGCTTCTTATTGTGTATGACTGTTTCCCTGTTCAAGCATGAACTGCTGCCTGCCTAAATGCATGGCATTTACCAAGAAGGAGGAAAAAGGGTTGAGATGCCAAGTAGGAAATGGGACAAATCAGTCTTTAGGTACCCAGCTTTAAAGGAGTTAAGATAATGGCTGGGCCATCAACAGGAGGAAGAAATTATGCAGCTGGCTTAATCTAAGCTAGGACATTTTACTCTTCTCAATGGTAAGACCAGGAGCAAAAGAAACCCTAAAAGATCAAGAGACCGTAATTAGAAAGCTGCTCAAGGTAGAAAGGGTGGGGAGAGGAGAAGATGCCAAGGGAGGCCTCAGTATGTGTCACCTAACAAGGCTGGCAATCTCACTGAGACTAGGGCCGTCCGTACTGGTGCCCTACGCTGTCCAGCACCAGTACTCTCTCCTGGGCCCCATCAAGCAGCCACTCCACGAAAGGACGGGGAGGCCAACGACGTGGGACAAGGGGTTGCCAACTCTCCTGGGCTGGACACCATTTACTGCAATGGCTAGGGTTGCCAGATGATTTAACCAAAAATACCGAACACCGCTTCTCTTCCCCCCCCCCCAAAAACCACTGGGGGAAAAATTGAGGAAAAAAGGGGAAGACCAAAGTTGTTGAGAAAAAGAGACCCCATGAGTGAAGCTTAAAAAAACCACCCCACCCCCCACCCCCACCAGCATCGCCCCTTTAAGAAATGCTTTTGAAGCTTTTCAGCCCCAACAGGCTGCTGGCGGCCGTCCGCCATCTTGTCGTCCTGCTCCAGGCCAGACAGCTCCCCTGCGGAACCAGGTAAGTGGGGGGGGGGGGAAATCAGAAAATACCAGATACCCAAAATGTCCGGTATTTTCTGAATTTTTTTACTGGACAGGAGGCGAAAATACTGGACTGTCCTGGTCAATACCAGACAACTGGCAACCCTAGCAATGGCATCTGATTCAGAAAAGCTAGCAATGCAGGAGCAGGCCCAGGAGAGAAGCATGGGCCTGAGTAGCAGCAGGCAGCCACACAGCTTGCCAGAGAGAAGTGGCACTTAAGGGGAAAGCACCGCTTCTCTCCAGCTGCCCTCTGCACAACTTCCCCCTGCTCTGAGTCCTCTGGCCTTGCAAACACTGCTTGGTGAGCAGGGCTGGGCACTGAGCCCTGAGGGGGCAGCCAGAGGATAGGGATGGGAGTTACTGGAGCCCTTGGGGGTGGCGGCTAAGGCCTGCCAGAGCTCTGGCACTGAGCCAGTCGGGGTGGGGGGAAAAATGAGACTGGAAGCCGCTGGGGTCTCAACTTCCGTGGTGCCCCTACACAGCTGTACGTTTTGCATATGGAAAGGGATGGCCCTAACTGAGTCACTCAGGAAAAAAAGAAAAGGTTGGTTCTCTCAATAAGTCAGACTTATATGTGCTATGGATAAAGAATTGATCTTAGATAACACGTGTTAGAAGAGGATTTAAAATTAGAGCCTCTAAATGCTGCATACCCTTGGGCAAAACAAAGTATTCTGATGTTTCTTTCTCACTGCAACTGCATGCTGTGTCTCAGGCTTCCAAAGAATGTTTTTCAAGTGCCAACTCCAGTTTCTCCTATTAGTTATGGTTATGCATTAGTTATGGTTGTTATTCAGGTGAACGTAACCAAGCTCCTGGTCAGAGTGAGCAAACTGCAGAGTTCCACCTTAGGAGAGGTAAAGGCCTGAAGCCAGATATCTGTAAGGGGATGTACTCCAAGACCACTGAGAAAGGACAACAGTGCTGCCAGCCCAGTAAAAAGTGACTTTTGACAACCATTTTTTTGGTTAGAGTTACACTTTAAGGCATTATAACCTGGAAGTCCCAGTTTCTGAAGCAGCTGATAGTACACTGATAATCAGAAAAGCAGTTACCTTTCGGATTGGATAGAGTTACTTCTTCTCCTCTCCAGAGGCCTAAGTCTGCCCTCTGTAGTTCCTGAGATACAAGTGCATAAAACTCCAGTGTAGGCCCTAGACCTGTGCCAACCTTCAGAGAGAGAAGTTAATTTTTCATTTAAAAATGTTCTGAATGTTAAAACACTACTTTAAGTGTGAGCTGAACACTAATTTAAATGCGAGTTGTGCAATAATGTCTTCCACCAGGAAAAGGCCTTTCTAGTATCAAAAACTACTAATAAAACTGCAGAAATCTAGGGCAAAAATCATACATTCCAAAGGGATACAGACTAAACAGAATATTTATTACCTCACCTAGGCTATGTCTACACAGCAGCATTATTCTGAAATAACGTAGTCCTCATCTACACACAACAGTTATTTCGAACTAATGTTCAGCTGGAGGACTGCTTACTCCAATCCTGTAACCCTCATTGTATGAGGAGTAGGGGAAGTCTGGAGAAGAGTGCTTTCTCTCAAAATAACTGATGTGTAGACAGCGCCAAAAGTTTAAATAAGTTATTTGACTTGCATAGCTTATTTCGAGTTTAGCCCTGATGTGTAGACATGCCCCTAGTGACCAAGCTAGACACATACGCCTAGACACATACGCGTGGGCTTATTAGAAAAAAAAAAAAAAATAATAATAATCTTTCAAGTTTTCAGTGAAAATATTTCAATTGCAAATGCACTGTCAGTGACTCAAGTTCAGAACTCAGAAAAGCTCATTTCATCTAGCTATTTGGAGGATGGGGGGGGAAACAAGTCATATTTAGAAGGAGGAAATATGCATAAATGAATGGAATTTTTAGCAGCCAATAATGGGATGGGAAAGAGCCTGACCAAGTTATTCTAGGAGAATCATAGCTGTTCTATGAACCATCATAAAAAAAAGGGCTAATGCAGTCACACAGCTATTACTTACTTCATTCTCGTACTGAATTTCCAACATAGCTCTTGAACTGCCTAGATCTTGCATCACAGATTCTGCTTGTTTCAACAGCTCTTCTCTGTTCACAGTGCGCTACACATTAGAAACATTTATTTAGGCAACATAATTAGTTTTTGCAGATCTCAATTTCTTAGCAAGCAAAGCAGTGACAACAACTGGAAACAAAATTTCAGTGAAAAAGTTGGCATAGTATCTTGATTGTAATAAAGCTTTTGGCACTGTCCCATACAATATAGTCTCAAAATAAAACTAGGGAAATATGATCTAGTGCCACGCTTCAAGAAAGATGGAAAAAAGAGATTCCAGAGAAAAGCAACAAAAATGATGAAAGGTTTAGAAAATGTCATTATGTGGAAAGACTAACTGGGCATGTTAAGTCTTGAAAAAAAGAGAAGATTCTTACTTTTCTTCTCAGTCTTTAAATTTGTTAAGGGCTCTTAAAGGACAGTGAACAATTGTTCTCCACCATTTACTGAAATTAGGACAAGTAGCAATGGGCTTAATCTGTGGCCAAGGAGATTTAGATTAGACAGCAAGAAAAAATTTCACTCACTATAAGGGTAGCTAGGCCCTAGAATAGGGAGGATCCAAGGGAGGTTGTGGAATCTTCATTACTGGAGGTTTAACAAGACTGGACAAGCACCTTCCAGGAGGCTCTAGGTTTACCCATCGTTCTTCAGCAGGATAGGGGACTGGATTAAATGACCTCTCAAATTCCCTTTTATTCCTATATTTCTATGATTCTCACTAAAAATGATTTGCTTTATAATATGTATTACTCATTGGTGAGTACTTCATATAAATTATTAAAAGTTGTTTCATGTCAAATACATGCTGGTAGTCCTAAAATTGTAGCAGCATGTACTAGTATGGAACATTCTTGCTCTGGACCAGAAAAAGTTTGTCAGCCCTAGCACTAGGTCATCATGCCATTCAGCGTACTCTTCAGCCTTAAAAGCGGGGAGGGCAGTGGGATTCTACCAGTGAGCTGGGACCCAGTTAGCAGTTGAGAGGCTGACTGATGCCCTTCACATGTGGCATGGATTACAAAAGGAAGGATGACCTTAATAGGACAAGCTATTGCCTATAGATCCCAGATACTTTACTTAAGAAGGTGTGTCCTAGTTAAGCCACATTCCTGGTATCCTGTCTCCTCACTCTGGTGTCCAGGACAACTAACTACTAGGGTCGGATGGTTGTCCAGGAGGCGTTAAATATCCAAGGCTATCAGTTTTCTTATGTCTTAGGTTCACAATTATACCCTGTACGAGAATGCATTACACTGAATACTTAAACATACAGATACTTTCCTAGTGTATACTATTGATATGCCTTTTCCAGAATCAGTAGAAAAACACTGAGTTAGATGGGTATAACACAAATAAGCCTAATGAAGAACGCTAAGTACTTCTACATGTGGGTCTGGCCCATGAAAGCTCATCACATAATAAACCATCTTGTTAGTCTTTAAAGAGCTGCATAGTCCTGTCTTTTGTTACATGTAATGCAAGGCATCTATAGATATAAAACATATTTTCCAACAACAAAGGAACAACAGGCAGATAATGCTTCCAATTGTTAAAAAGATCCAAAATGTGGATTATGCCAGTTACCTTTGCTTCCTAATAGCAGACATTCATTGGGGGATAAGCTTCATTCTTTGGGCAGTCTGCCACCCCTACTACTGGCCTGGTCTCAAAATTCTACTAGAGTTATGTACTAGTACAACAGATAGTGTTCACTCAAAATGACACAAAGATCGCACTCTAAGATCGCCTGGAAATTGTGAAAGAATGATCCATGACAAACTACTACTCATTCCCTTGTGAAATGGATTTTTGCATCTTACTTACTTTTTTCCTGTCCAGCCGTGGTGCCACTCTGCTGTCCTGAGAATCTGACTGATTGATTTCTGGATTAGTATCTAGTAATCTCTGCATTGCTCGATCTCGATCGAAAGCAGTTACATAAAATAGCATTTGCCGGGTGTCAAATGGAAAGAAAAATGGGCTGTGAAGAGTTAGAATTACTGTAGTTAGTTTATACTGGAAATCTGTAGTCTTGAGAATTCAAACAGACTAAATAGGGGTTTCATAATGGTTAAAATTAGAGAGCTTTAGGCCAGTTGCGTCATCCTTTACAGGTCACTTTTTGGGTGTAAAGGTTACTTCTGAGTACAGAAGAGACTAAGCTTGAGCTCAAGTATTTAAGGCTAGAAAGTGAAAGTTAATAATGGAAAGTACATAGATGCATACCTAACATCACCAATTCCCCTTCTTATAGATATAAAGGCACTAATTTTACAAGTAAAATTTTTCTAAAATCAAGCACTTCAAAACTCTACAGCCCAAGTTTCTGGATTACAACCTGTGCAGATACAAATGCGGATGCAGATCTCCAGACAGAAATCTGATCTGCAGAGCTCTACTTCCAGAAGACACTGCAGCCAAAGGAGATGAACGTGATGCCGCCGCTCCCAGGAACAAGCGCCCAGCACTGGCAGCTCCTGCTAGCCACGTGGCTGCACTGCCTCCAGCCACGTGGCTGCACTGCCTCCAGCCACGTGGCTGCACTGCCTCCAGCCACGTGGCTGCACTGCCTCCAGCCACGTGGCTGCACTGCCTCCAGCCACGTGGCTGCACTGCCTCCAGCCACGTGGCTGCACTGCCTCCAGCCACGTGGCTGCACTGCCTCCAGCCACATTTCCTATCTGGGGTCATACAGTCTCGCTGGCAGAGGGGTCAGGGGCAACACAGCCACGAGGAGCTGCCTGCATGGAGTGCTGGCTCCTGAGAGCAGTGGTATCAGGTTTGTCTCCTTTGGCCGCAGCGTCTCTTGGGAGTATAGCCCTGCAGATCAGTGGGTATCAATTTCTAATTGGAGAGCCACATCCATGGGTAGAGCTTTGTATCTGTGCAAACACTCTATTCTGAATATCTTAACCTGGAAGACACTTTACTGGTGCACCAACTGTCCCATTATCAACTACTACTTCCTCATTTTCCAGAGGGACTTAAAGTTACATATTCCCGTATGAATTGCAACTTAAGGAAATAACTAAAACAAAAATCCTTTAAATAAATCCTTTATTTAAAAGTATTTTAAAACCTTTTAGTACATTTGAGTGATGTGCTGGATTGAATTTCCTGGTGCACCTCAGAGCTTAGACTCAGAGGAATAAAAGTGAAGATGCCATGAAGACAACAGTATCTATCCTAATGGTTTGACTAAGCCACAAGCAGGGGAAAAAAATACAGAAGTGTCCCAAACAATGCACTAAATATCTAACCGGAGTCAGAGATAGGTTCTCTTGCCTTAAAGGTACATCTACATAGCAGTGTTATTTAGGAATAACAGCCGAAATATTATTATTTCAAAATAAATTTGAAATAACGGAAGGCTTATTCTGACTTCTGTAAACCTTACCCTATGAGGAATAACGACTATTCCGAAATACCTATTTTGAAATAGCAGTAGTGTGGACGCTCCACTGCTGCTATTTCCAAATAGCTACTCCCCAGGGCCAGTCAAAGTAATTACTCCCCAGTGCCTCCTGGGGCTCTAAATTGAAGTAGCGCGCCCACATTAGGGAAGCCTGCTTTGGACTAATTTTGAGGCTTCCTTGTAATGTAGATGTGCTATTTCGGAGTATTTCTTCCGGAATACCTTATTTTGAAATAAACATGCAGTGTAGATGGTACCCAAACTCACCATCACTGTGCTGAACCTTTCAAGAGCACTAGCCTATGAACTGTAACCTAAAAATTTGCACACAGCTACCACTGACAATTAGAATCAATCCAAGTTTGTATAATTCCATTAATATTATTTGTATCATATAATACCACATGCTGGGAATCAACCTTCTACCACCATATTGCCTGAGAAGTCTCCTGTACAAATACCATTCTCATTATGTTGAGATGCACAGCTATGTATGCTGTACAAGAGGGAATAACGGAGCTGTACAAGTGCAGAGTGATGTATTAAACTGAAGTAAAGTTTTTAGGTGTTGTAGAAAGATAGACATGTCATACCATGTTTTTCCAAGTTCTGTCAGCCAAATTGGTATGTTTCCTGTCATGATTACCAAAGGATCCTGAAGCTGCCTGTTAGCTTTTGCTGTCAGTTTACTATTAATAAATTCCGTGGTTGGAATAATCTCCTTGCAAACTGCATTCTGTGAGATGAAAGACAGTACACATCCATTGAGAAAAGCATTCAAAGATACTAGGGATGTTAGAAATTGTTTATTTTAGTAATCATGTAGCCACAACAATTCTTAGCAGTTACATGGATACTAAAATACTGCCCACCAGGGGTGGGACTCGTACTAGTATACACCTGGCACCAGTCCTGGGAAGCCCCCTGCCATTGCATGCTATTTGCCCTGTCCCCTTTCCCCCCAACTGCAGACAGGGGCTACTGCCACCCAGTGCTGCTGCCACTGATAGAGGCAGCAGTGTGGAAAGGCAGGCAGGAGCCGGTTTTTTAACTGGCTCCCTGCACAGACTGGCCCTCGCCTACCTCCCAGTGCTGTGGCAGGCAGCTCCCCTGCGTGCTCTTCATTTAAAACTCAGCCTGGCAGCCTGGGACTAAGCTAGCTTGCCGCTCCAAGTTTTAAATGCAGAGCACATGCGGGGGTGAGGGGAGATGGTGAGGGGATGTTGCAGTTAACAGACTGTTAATCAACGAGCAATCGCTTATCAATTAAACAGTTATCTGGCTAGCAATTAACATTCTTAAAGATAGCAACTTTTTTACATAATTTCTTTTAATTACTCATGCTGTATTTTTGGTGGGAGTGGAAGGGGTCACCTGTGATATTTCATCATCTTCATGAACATAGGGATTATTGGGACATTCCTCAACAAACTGTCACAGCACCCAGGAATCTGCACTTATCTTGTGTACAGATAAGATTTGATGAACACTTACTTGCTATTTAAATTATGAGCAGGGCATTTAAAATTTTAGACAAGCTCTTTAAATAATTCAATAGCAATATATTTAGTTCTATTATCCTAAATTTAGTTATATTTTTGAAGTTTGTAAGGTGTGAGGTACATGAACTCTTAAACTAAACAGATTCCCTAACATTCACTACTTTGTTAATTTTTTATCTACTTAGAGTAATGTTTTTACCATTTTGAAAAGTTTGTGTATTGTCTCAGTATCTTTAGCAATGACAGCTGTCCACAGATTAAAGCAAGTCTTCCAAGTGATTAAATATATTACTCACTTCATACAGGTAATACCAGTATCGACTGATAGCATGTAAAACTCTCAAAAGGAGGATAACATCTAATGAGGGGTCTTCAAATGTTATATTTTCTGGCGGCGTAAATACAAGGTAAGCTTCTAAAGGATTTGACACTGAAGGGCACACGCCATCTAAGGAAAGAAAAACTAGGTAATTTCTATTGTCAAACAAAATTAGTTGATTAATGAAGTTACCTTCTTGGATATGCTTTTTTTTTTTTTTTTTTTAACTCACAACAAAGCCTGGTATAAACTATATCGTAATTCAGGAAGTGAATATTCAATTTTTAATAAAAGTATACAAAACAGGAAAAACCTGTTCTTTGTCACAACTAATCCTATATAGCCCTCATGCGACAAGCACTTACCATGCCACAACTCATCATGCTTTTTTGAATTTCTAGGGGAAGTTTTTGTGGGAGCAGTTTGTGCCCTTCCTCTTTTACCTCCAACACAGTCCTTATTACCGTCTTCATCCTCTCGAACTGGTTTGTACCTACAAATTGTGAAACATGAATATAATCCTGGAATTCTAAACACACCTTAAAAGAAATGCAAGTTTAACAAAAGAGTCATTTAGTTACCAGAATATCACGTCACTGGCAAAGTTTAAGCAGTAACAAGACATTTGGTGAAGCCTCCAAATGGATAAAGAAAAACAGAACATATTGGGGTACTTGGAGGGGAAAGGGAGTAATAAACAAGTGACTGGCTTCATGTACTGTCTAACAGGGACAGAGGAAATGTACTCAGTCCAAAACATGGTCTTTGTACTTTATCAGTTTCATACTCTGTGATGCACAATAAGGGCAAACAGCTATAAAGACACTAACATCAGTCTGCTTTACGCAGAACCAATCATACATAGTCCCTTCCCCCAAGGATCTTACAGCCTTAAGTGAGAAAATACAATTGATACCTAATGTGCTGGATACCCAGCAGATTCCTTAATCAAAACAAAAACTAAAAGAAAACAATCCTGTATGGCATGTTTTGTTAAGCTTTATCAAAGTGATTAATACTTTTAAGCCTCACAAAAATGTTCCTTGAGCAGCAGGCTATTTTTCCTCTAGTGTTTGTAATTGCTCACAGTTAACAGAAAAATATTTCCCTTAATTTAGTATCTTCCATTTGAGAAACCCCTTTTATTTTCATATTTCCAAGCACTTCCTCCCTATCAACTAGAATGGCTATATCAGTCCAAAAATGTTAACCGTGCTAAATCAGAATTTGGTATGTAGGTCCCACTAACTACGTATTTTTCCATCACATTTGCTTGGTGATCAAAAAAGCATACTTAAAGCATGTCTGTTGTAGGTAGCTTTTAACAGTCTTGGGGCCTAGTATATACACAATAGGGATGTTAAATATTGGTTAATTTAATAGTCTGGTAACCTCACAAATTCTTCTTGGTTAGTCAACTATTCTATAGTCCCAAGGGGAGGAGCCAGCAGCCAGTGCACTCTGGCCCCACTCCAGGAGGAGCCCCCTGTCACTCCATGCCCCTGCCTCTGTATCAGAGGCAGCAGCACACGGTACCAGGTGGGAGCTGGTCCACGAGGGGATTCAGTTTAAAAACCAACTCTGCTCACAGGACCCAGCGAGAGCTGAAACTGAGCTGGGCTGCCTGCTTGCCCAGCTCCTAATACACTTTAAATGCAGAGACGCAGCAGGGGTAGGTCCGAGACCCGTTGCAAGCCACAACTGAGCCAGGCTGCTGGCCAGCCTGCTAAAAAATTTACTGGCAGGGGGATGAGAGTGGGAAAATGCATGTAGTCTATAGCATTAACCTATAAGCTTTTGCTTATCGGTTGATCGACTACACTGTTACATCCCTAATATACAAGTCCGTTTAAAAACCATAACAAAAATTCAGAGAGATACTTCACTGCTCCCTCTGCCAGGCTTACCATATGGTGTGTGTCTTTGTCCAAATTCCAGCTCTTCCCAAAGGGTTGCTTTCATCATCTGTAGATTCCCTTTCCTCTTCAGCTTGTAAACTGAACTGTCTAACTGCTTGATACACAGTCATATTGTATGGCAGCAAGTGATCTCCAATGTAGAACTGCAGTCTGTGCCTCACATTTCCTGAATTTAAGAACTGAGCAGCCTCCATGAAACAAAGGAAACACAGATTAGGAAGCAGGTTCATTAGTCTCATCATACAACTCTATACAAAAAATAGCAACTTACCAAAGATTCATCTATTTCTTCATCTGATCCATCATCATCACTGTCCTCATCATCTTCTCTGACTCTTCCATATCCTACCAAGACAAGTTGTATATCCTTATTTGCACTTCAGAATAATGTAAGTATTATTCACAACACATGTACATATTAATCCCGTATTATTTTGTTTCCAAAGATTCATCAATTCAAGATTATCAGCTATTCATTAAAACAGATTGAGCATTTAGGAGGTGCAAGTCTCATGTTCAATTTTAGTACCAGCGTTAGAAAGTTTTTTTTAGAAGGACAGACTAAACCTGCAGGATGACTAGCAGACTGTAGCAATGTACATCATATGCTATGCAATATTTGATACTAATAATACAAAATCCTGTGTTTAGGAAAGAGAAAACCCATAGGCTACGTCTACACTGGCATGAATTTCCGGAAATGCTTAAAACGGAACAGTTTTCCATTATAAGTATTTCTGGAAAAAGAGCATCCTACAAAAAAGCCCTTTTTCCGGAAAAGCATTCGTGGCCAATGTAGACGCGCTTTTCCGGAAAAAAGCCCCGATCGCCATTTTCGCAATCGGGGCTTTTTTTGCGGAAAAGACTACTGTGCTGTCTACACTGGCCCTTTTCCAGAACAGTTTTCTGGAAAAAGGACTTTTGCCCGAGCGGGAGCAGCATAGTTTTTCCAGAAAAGCAGCTGATTTCTTACAGTAGATCGTCAGTGCTTTTCCGGAAATTCAAGGGGCCAGTGTAGACAGCTCGCAGCTTATTCCGGAAAAGCGGCTGATTTTCCGGAATAAGTGGCCCAGTGTAGACACAGCCATATAGTTACAAAGTGAGTAAAACCTAACCAGAGAGCTAAACAAATATAATGTCTTCTCTCTAATACAGCCCAGACAGTTATAGTGCTGAGATAATAAATTCATGTAGACTTTAACATGACATCTTATTGGTTTTGGTTATTTCTAAATAAGTTGAGCATCAGCAGTTTACAGAACGCTACAAAGTATCAAGATATAAATACCTCTAACTACAAGGTATCTTTCAATGGCTTGCACCAAAGCCAGTGGATCTATCTTCACAGGTCCACCCTTCCACTGTTTCACATTAGCACAATCTGGATGTCTTTGCAGCTGGCATTTTAATTGATGAGTGTTGAAAAATTTTAAAGCTTGGGATCCTCTGTTGAGAGAAAAACTCAAGATAATTTGTGAAAAAAGTTGCTAGAGTTATTCTTTTTTGTTTGTTTATTTATATCATTACATATTCAAATTGACTCATTCTAGAAAATAAACAGGCTGAGAAATTGTACAACATCAAGGCTTAAGCATCTGATTTCTAAAATATTAGCCTAACACCAAGCACTAGAAGTCAACTTAGGAACCTAAATAAAATTATTTGTTTTGGTGGGAGCTGCGTATGCTAAAAGGAAAAGATAAGGCTTTTTAGATGCCTGAATCAAGTGCAGCTTTTGACACAACATTTGGCATTTACATTTGAAAGTTTAGTCAGAAGTGAAGTTTCACCTTATTGAGTTTTGAGTCTCATTTATACCTGGAAGATTTTCTACCTTTTCATGTTGTTTTTCTTGTTTTGTACTGCACATTTCTCTTATCAATTCACTTCATCCCTATTCAGTTTTCCCTTTTAATCTGCCTTTTAAAAAAAAGTCTGCATCTGTTTTTTTTCCAGCATCTGCATAATTTAATACCCATACATGCTCCTTCTTCTGCTTCTCTGCTCATTTCTATACCATATACTCTTCATTTATCTATTTTGCAGCTCTTATCTACAGCTGATGCAGTTTGAAACACTAAGTCTTCTGGTGTTGCTCCCAACCTTCAAGTCCATAGAGGAACAAAGGCTAGCAGAAGTTTCAAACCCTTCAGTGCAGGTGTCTACCACCAATTTACTAATCTAGCAATGACATTTCTCTGGTAGACTTCCTTTTCTCAAAATGATCCTAGATATATTTGCATTTGATCCACTGATTAGTCAACTCACATTAAATTTTCTTATAACAACCTCAGTTAAACATGCACTAGTTACAATGCAGTATTTGTCACAGGATACACTGGTGGAAAAGGTGTGCAGCATGTTTAATAATACATTAATGACATATTTTGATTTGGGAGTAAACCTGACTTAGGAGCTCTAATCATAGATCAGGATCCCACTATGGTAGTATAGGTTGAACCTCTAAAAATTGGGACTCTATGGTCCAGCAGAGAATATAGAGTTCTTGGGCCAGAGAGCCTCAGAGGCTGGGAGTAGGGAATGTGAGGGTTTATGGCTAGGAGCCCTGCTGGCGTGACGGCACTGGAAGTCGGGCCGGGATGACTGCCTCAGTGGGAATGGCAGCAGCCTAGCCAGGGTGGTGGCACTTGGGCTGGGAGTGCAGCTGGGAAGGGTTAACCATCCTAGCAGGGATGGTGGTAGCCCCAGTGGGGCCAGGAACATCTTGGCTGGGGCCAGGAGTCCTGCTGAGGTCAGCAGCCCTGCCAGGGTGGCAGTGCCAGGGTGGAGAGTCCAGCCAGGGACAGCAGCTCAGTGGGGATGGCAGCTGCAGTGGGGCTGGTGGAAGCGCAGCTAGGAGTCTAGCCGGGGACAGCAGCAACAGGGGAGGTGGCAGCAGCCTGGCCAAGGAATCCAGCAGGGAAGGGGTAGGGGTGATGAAAGCCCCAGCAGGTTCAGTGGCTGGGAGCCCTGAGCGTAGTGGGTGGCAGCCAGAACCAGGAGTCGATCCGGGCATGGGGGACAGAATTGCTAAACCAGAGGTCAAATTCCCTCATTCGGGACCAACCAGGTCCCGAGGGTGCCAGACCAAAGAGGCCCAACCTGTATAAAACTGAACAAAAGAAAGTTGCCCTGCCCCAAAGAAAAAGTATCTGAGATAACAAGATTTAGCTTTAAAATTAAACTCCACATATATTATTTCCTCCTACTCCCAAGAAAGATATTCAAAGCAGATACCATCCATTTGAAAAGTGTAATTCCCATCAGCAGTTAATCTTGTCCTTTAGCAAAAGCAGCATATTACAACATTTTAAGGCATTCCTGACATTTAAGCTTGGACCAAAAAGAGCCGAGATACTTTCAAAGATTTTCCCACCATCAAAGTCTCCCTAAAAAACTTTTCCTTCCTGCACACTTATGCCATAATCTGACAGTATAAACCATATCAGTCATATATGTTTAACGCATACATAGCCTTCACAGATTGCTAGTTACTCACACCAAAATTACCCTTACAGTTTTTATGCTAGGTTATGGCAAATGAGATCTATAGCTGCCAATGAATGTTTGATTATCTTGCAATAGTAGCTATACTCAAGTACAAAAGTGAATGGAATGTAGTCAAAAATCTTAGTTATAAAAATCTGTGTCTTACAATCAAACATACATTTTGAAATTTACAGTACACTGATCATCTGCCCCAATCCAAGTTTAGAAGATAGACCTGGTACATACAATAGCTAATTTTCCATGTGTGTTTTAAAATAGATTTACAGTGAGCAACTGTCACTCAACAGCATCATTACCCAAGAAAATTAAATTTTCACTTAGATTAAGCAATACAAACATTAGCATTGTAATACAAGTGTCACAAGATCAGCTCTTCCAAAGCGAAATAAGAAAGTTCAGTTACTGTACAGTAACTGGATAGTCACTGAGATGTGTGATCACTATGTGCTCCATGGGCTCTAATCTGGAGAATTCTGAAAGCAGTGACCATTGGTCTGCATTTGTTCCCTGGCTCACCTCATGCTTCTCACTGGTGGACTGACTCTCTCACCAATTCCCTGTGTTGAGATTCAGAGGAGATCCAAAGGATGGCAAGCTGTAGACCACAAATAGGGACCACACACCTCAGTTAATCTTCAGTTACTATAAGGAAGGAACTTTTTCTTCGAGTACTGCCTTCTATATGTATTCCACTATGTGTGGCTGAGAAGCAGTACTCAGAGAGGCAGATATTTTGGCCTATGACCTCATATAGGGCTACTGCAAAAAATCCATTGGCAGAGGAATCTTGTACCTCTCTCAAATAGAGGCACCTCAGAAAGTGAGATCATAAACATTGCTTGCACTCTTGTGGAAAGAGCTCTTACCCCATAAGGAAAGGGATGATTAGACAGCCAACAGAGCAAAATACAGCTCGTGATTCACGTTGGCAATATAAGATGACCTTTTCTGCTCAGGCAACAAATACTCTATGGGATTTCCTGTTTTGCCTCTTTTCTGCAGATAAGAAGATTATGACTTGCCTAAAAATCAAGGGAATGGAGCCTCCTCTCTTCTTGAGTGTTTATGAGGTTTTGTGAAGAACACAGGTAAGTGGACAGACTGAATCAGGTGAAACAGCGTGATCTGGGGGTGAATTTAGAGAGAGTGAACATAATGAAACATCTTTATGGAATAAAGCATAAGGATGATCCATGACTGATGCCCCAAACTCACCAGCCCTCCTGACTGAGGTGACTGCTACCAGAAATGCCACCTTAAACAGAGAAGACAGACACGGAGCAAGAAGCTGATGATTCAAAAGGAGCATTGGTGAGTCCTGAGAGAACAAAAGTTAAAGTCCTTTTGAGGAGCAGGCCCTTTTTTAGGCAGAAAACTTCTGATTATGCTTTTCCAGAATCTATTAGAGGGTGTTTGAAGACTGAATAAACCCTGTGAACTGAGATGGTATGTAATAATTGCTGCCAATGAGATCTGTAAGAAACTGATGGACATGTCTGCTGTCTTCAAGGAAAGAATATATCTTGGAATTGAAGCAGTGTCTGACTTCTGGAGAAATAGGTCTGATGCAACTAGACAGAAAACACTTCCACTTGGCAAAGAAACAGTCTAGTGGAAATCTTCCTACTTTTACACCTTCAGAGGAAGAGGATTCTAAGGACAGTACCCATGCAAAAACAGGCTCAGAGATGAAGTAGGCACAGGTTGAGGTGCCTGATATTACTGTTCCCAAGTAAAGAGACCAGGAAATGTAGAAATAACAGTTGGTGACTGAACTAGCAAGAATAGAATATTAGGGAACCAAAAGCTGATTGAGCCAGTCTGGGGGCAACAAGAGTAATTCATGACCTGTCCTGCTGAATCTTACACAAAACTTTAGGCAGATGTTGCAGTGGAGGGAAGGCAAAATTCAGATGCACTGACCGTGGAAGACAGAGACCACCACCTTGTGAGTATCAATATAGGGGAGACAAACAGTTCCCTAATGCAGGCTCCCCAATGGCTCAAAAATATTGTTGACCACAGACTTGTGAAGCTTCTACTCATGAGTGACTGCAAAGTGTTTGCATGAAAGTCTTCTAGAACTTTCTGATTTCCTGGGAGGTAGACTGCTGATGGTAGTCAGATTGCCAATATACCAGTTCCACAGACCGATTGCTTTGGCATACAGGGATGCAGAACTCACCTCTCCTAGGGATGTAGCTAACTAATTAACCAGGATTTCAATCAGGCAGGGGGCTGCTCCTGGGTACTGGTTAACTGGTACCCAGTACACATCACCTGGTAAGGAGAGAAATTACCCATTCATACCACTAACTCCTCCAGGTTTGTAAATATAAGAGCGGTTGTGAAGTTCTGACATTACGAGGGCATAGTTACCTTCAAACAGAAGAAAGATTTGCAAGCCCTTCAAACTGCCTGTAGTTGCAGAACACTAATATGCATCCTAAATTCTCCAGATGGCCAGGTGCCTTGTGCTGTACTGTTGTCCACGTGCACTTCTCAACCCAATAAGGATGTGACGACAACCATCCCCGGTGCAGAGGTGAAAAAGGAAATGCTGTCACAAACCTGATGGGGATTCTTCCATCATGATAGGGACAATATCCCTTTGATGGGAACAGCACACAGTGGGTAAGAATTAGGCATTATAAAATGAAATTGATAAGTAGCAGGTTTTAAAACAAACAAATGTACTTCACACAACTCACTGTCAACCTGTGGAGCTCCTTTCCAGAGGATGTTGTGAAAGCCAAGACTATAAACAAGGTTAAAAAACTATATTAATTCATAGAGGGCAGATCCATCAATGGCTATTAACCCGGGTGGGCAGGTATGATGTCCCTAGCTTGTTTGTCAGGGCTGAGAATGGGTGACACAAATGCATTAACTGATGATTACCTGTTCTGTTCATTCCCTCTGGGGCACCTAGCATTGGCCACTGTTAGAAGATAGGATACTGGGCTAGACAGATCTTTGGTCTGACCCAGTGTAGCCATTGTTGTATATGGTGGTAATGGATCATCATTTTGGCAGGTACACAGTTTCAAGCCATGCTTGTAGGCAACAAAGGGAGAGTCTTGCAAAAGGTGATGTAAGTGCATGAGGGTATACGGCCTAGGAGAGAGGGGTTCTTAACAGACCCTCCGGGGTTGGTGATGAGCTCATCTATGGTAATGCTGATAATTGCAGAAACAGGATTCAGGCTAAGTCCATACAGTGATGGACCTTAGAATTTAAGGTTACCCCAATCAAAGTCAAAGTCTGCAAGGTTGAGGCTGTAATTTTTGGTGTTAATGCTGACTCTCCAGGAAGGGAGGATTCGTAGTACTGTTGAAGTAGATGCTTTGGCATCTTGGCACAATCTGACAACATGGAACTAACGGTTAAGGTAAGGGAAGACAAACTAGCGTGTCCAATATAGTACTTACTTTGGTAAGGATCTTGGGAGTGGTAGCAAGGCAAAAAGGGTGTACTCTCTACTGACAGTCACAGCCAACTATGAATGTGGGAAAGCATCAGAGCGGGAAAGATGTCCTTGCAAAGATAGGAGTTACTCGTGGCAAGAGCTGTAAGCCCCCTCTTTTTCAAGAGACGGAATTAGAGATGACAGTGTGACCCTGTGAAACTTGAGTTTGCCAATAAAGCAGTTAAAATGGCAGAGGTCAAGAATAATGGGTCTACAACTGCCATTCTTTTTGGGAAGTAGAAAGCATGTTGAGTAAAAACTACTACATACCTTCCTCAACGAGGAATACAAGAATACAAGCTCTGTCCTGCGGTGGAATACTATCAATAAAGTCAGCACATTTCAAATAGCTCAGGCAGCCACGCTAAGCCAGTACTATTTGATAATCTACAATCCTGAACTAGAGGCCAGCAGAAGAAAAGACCTTCTTTCCCAATAAATTGAAACACTTGCCCTCATCAATAGGGTACAACAACAAGGATGTTGCTGCCTAAATCTCTGTGACAGCTTGCACCACTAAAGAATTAGGAGCAGGGTAAGAACAGAAATCTCACTCTTTTGGCTTGAACATCTGTCTCTGCCTCTTAGGCATAGGGAGGTATGCCAGATCATCCTTGCTGGGTCCTGGATGGCTTTTTAAACTGTGAATGCTATTCTACTAGAACCAAAGGACTGACAGATGCCTAGGAGCTTGTGTGGATTATCCTGAAATTCAAGAAGAATGTGCAGCTGCCCTGCTATTCTGCGAGAGAGTTCCTGGCACTGCTTATTGTCACCCGGGGAGGGAGGGAAGAAAGTGAGAGTCTCATCACCCCATCTGGCAATTAAAACAGCAATCCCATTGGATCTGGTAGAACCACTGCTTACTCCTTGTCCTCTTCTGAATGATCCAGAAGCAGCGCCAGTTGTCCCTTCATGGTAAAGGAGCAACTCCCTAGCAGGCCTGAAACTCTACAGTATGGTATTGGTCCCATGGACCTCAGTATGGCCAACAGGGTAGACGGAATTGGGATGGTGGTCCAAGACAAGGGATAGCAATGGTCCCAAGGTAGATGATGAGGAGGAAGTTAGTCCCAAGCTGACCAGGATCTTCAGATTGGAAAGGTGCATCTTGGAGGAGGAAGAATGCATAACAGTTTATGAGGTGATTCAGAATCTTGCTAAGAAAAGAAAACAGATTCTGATTTCAATGACAGTACCTCTGGAGGGGAAATCATAGCCCAAAGATGAAATGGGAGACATAGTCCTTCCAAAGGCTGGCTCCTGTGGAATCTTAACTGCTCTCAAAGGGAAAGGATCCAAATGCACAGGAAACTCCTAAGATGTCCTCAGGAGAAAGTGTAGATCTTGGCTGTACCCCGGAGCGAGAACAGTCCTGGCTGCCCAAAATGCTGGAACCACAGACAGTCTATGCCATACCCACTGTGACAAAGATGGAACCATGGATTATCAACGCTCTCAGCTAGCCATCTGTCAGTGCCAGTGCATCCTAAGGTTTGTCCCTGGGAAGTATTGGAAACATCGGTATTGACATATTGTGAACGAGTGCCTACGGAGCCCTAGACTTGTGGGCTTTTTTAATCATGCTTCCAAGAACTATAACTTACTCAATTCTCTTGGGCTGAGCCAGTGCTTGGTTTATGCAGGGCTTGATCAGATGTTTTTTGGATTTGGAGGAAGGACTCTTGTTACGAGAACATTCCCTGCTCTCCTGACAAGACTAGGGATGTTAAGTAATTGGTTAATTGAAATTTAAGTAGTCGATGGAATTTCCATCAACTACTTGATTAGTCAATAAGGGGCAGGGTGGGGCACTTGCTATCCTGAATACACCTCTGCCTTTTAAATGTAGTAAGAGCCACTCCAGCAGTCCCCGCTCACCTGAGGTCCTGCCTCTCCCTTTGAAATGTAGCAAGAGCTCTTGCTACATTTCAAAGCGAGACACACAACAGTCGGAACGGCACTCGCACCATGTCCCTGCTGCGCCTCTACTTACCCTGCTCTCACACACCCCGTGGAGACAGAGCTGGGGGGAGACTCGTTTTTAAGCTGGCTCCTGCTCTCCCCTTGCTGCTTCTCTCTTATATGCATCTGCTTATCAGGTAGTCGACTACTCACTTACATTCCTAGACAAGAATGGATACATCTATGGGATAGATTCCTTCTCTCCTGATTTAGATGTTTTGGCAGGAGACACGCTCCTTGTGAGTCAGGCCCACGTACGGGGTGGAGTCCCCAGCATGGATCAGACTGTGGTCTCATAGCCTTTTACATTATGTCCTTCCTAATGCAAAGTTTTTGCACTTCCTAGGCACAGCTGGGGAACATATGGCAGATAGTGAGACTTGATGTACTGCTTTGCGAAGCCAACATCACAAGCAGCATTGGTGGTTGCCGCTGATTCAGAAGAACAGACAGGAAGCACAAATTGTGAAGCCTATACTCACGGGCATACTCCAGTACCCGCACAAGGGTTGAGTGGGGAGGAAGGGAGAGATATGCTCACCAGGTCAGGGAAACTGACTCATCTCTCTCAAACACTGAAGCAGTGGGGGGTGGACAACTTTAGACCTCTAGAATAAAAAGAGATAAAACTGAAGCTTGGAGCACTGGAGGGTCTGACCCAGACCATGCAGCTGTGAGAAGGAATTGAAGAGACAGTGGGTCCACCCAACCCTTTATCTCCTTGGCTGGAGGCACAAGGTGAGTCAGGATCCATGTGAAGGCCATCTGACAGTGCTTTCAGAACTCTCCAACAGTGTTCTTTCTAAGCTGCATGGCTTCACCTGTGAAGCTGTGCTGTGGTGCAGCTTAGAGAAAATACTGCTCTCCAACTCCTGAGCACGTGTACCCACAGTGGAATATACATTGTGACTAGTACTTGAAGAAAATTATGAATTAGTAGTAAGAGTACATTTTCCTTGGACTAAACTGAGGGACAGTCTTCAGTTTAGGCTTCAGAGAATACACGAGCATGCCAAATTTGTATGCAGGAAACAAAGCAAATTTCAACAGTTTCAGTTTAAAAATTTGTGTTTAAGTATTATGAAGTTGGGCCTATAATGTATATTTTGAACATCTTTAAATTCCAAATTCAATGCTCAAATCACTATATAGTTATATTTACATGTACTAGTTAAAGACAAATGCCAGCTGCATAATTGCTCTTCTGTTTTTCTTTGACAGGAGGTAAAAGTTTGGTTACCACTTGAAACTTCACTGGTATTAGGACAAGGGCTAGAAACCTGCAACTTCCAGAAAAAAAGTCATTACCTGAGCATTAATCCTTACCTGCTCCCTGTTCCATTTCCACTTGGAAAATCATGCACTTTGACAGGAAACTGCTCCATCTGACTGAGACAGTTGTTCATTTTGTGGACTAATGCCAACAAAGGTGCATTTCCTACCGGCTCTAATCTTCCAACAGGTTCTTCTTCAGGAGGCTGAAGTTGAAGGTACCATTTTTAGTTATATTTTCTATTATTGAACAGTTTTGTGAGAATTAATGTTAATTTAGCCATAGTGTTATGCAAAACCATTTACTTTGTTATTAACGCATCTGTGTTCGCTGAGGCTGCTAAGTACAAAAACTGATAGCAATATTAAATACCACAAAATTTGTTATTACCAGGTTCTTTACTGAATTTCAAGAAAAGCACATTAATTGTCATATTTTTTTTAAAATGACAACTTAAATGTTTAGATATTGGGCTTTACAAATTATTGCAGACTGGTACATATGGACAACTGCTTAAAAATAGAGGTTGTTAAGCTTTTTGGATTTGCCTTACTCCAAATGGATGATATGCCAAAGTCTGATATCAGTATACAGACACTCTTAAGTGTCCTTCATTTGATAATGAAGACTGGAACAAAATTGGCACATACTATGTCTTAAAAAGATCTTATGCATTCTGAAGCAATATGACAATCAATTTTTTTTAATGCAGTGTCTCTTGAAATTGCTGCAATATTAAGATGACTTAATGGTCAACACAAAGATAACCAAAACTATCAAATGATTTGCTACACAGAATGACATCTGCACTGCTAAGTTTACTGGAACTCAGCAACAGCCTTAGATAATTAAAATATTCACTCTACATCCCACCCTTTTAGCTATGGGAACTTGATCTGAAGGTTCCATTCCATCTTTCTTACACATTTTCATCTTTCAATTTTGGTTTTCTTTAAGCCAAACCAATCGCGTACATTACTTCTAAGACAAACAGATCAGTTCAGGCTATTGCCTGAATGTCACCCTTCTCCATTATATGAACCTTCCAATGGCTTTCTTGCTCTCCTCAGAGGCAACTGGCCATTCCGGAAAATCTTATCACCTGTTGTGTGGTGCTTCCCCAGTGAGTCCAGTCTGTATCAGAGAGGAACAATAGTGGCTCTGAACTTAAGCAGGCCTCACGTTTTATTCCCACTCCCCATTTTTTTTTTTTTTTGAAGTTATCATATTAGTACAACAACTTCCGCCAATGAGACACTCATGCTCAGAAGGTAGGGAGGTTGCTGGACCTTTAAATCACGAAGAAGATATACACTGCTCACTATGTAAAAGCACTAGAATAAAAATACATTAAGAACTTACTGGAGAAGAAAAAAACACATGAAGGAATCTTTTTAATCTGATATCCCTGCTTACAGCATCTTTTTCACTTTTAGATGTCAAGTAAAGCAGCAGCTGTTTAACAAACCCACTATGCTGGATTTCAAATGAGGAGACATCAGACTCAGACACTATGCTACGGATTTCTACAAGGCACTCAGCTCCACCATCCACCTGAAAGAAAGTGTGTTAAGGTAAGGTTCTGTACTTTAGTACCCCCAGCAGAACACCCAGAATTATTTCACAAAACAGAGATTTAAATTTACATTTTCCTGCTGCTGCATGGAAGACCTATACAGAAGGAGAAATAATGAAGGAAAACTCTGTAAATTACTACACGGAAAGTGCCGACAATTCCATACTAAGTGAGTGAACTGAAGACACAAGAATGTAATTTTTATAACTGAAGTCAGAAATTTTAGATTTACTTATAACACTGGGTAACAAGTTTGCAATTAGTCCCGTTTAGAAAAGTCAAAGTTACACAAGATGCTGTTTTGTTTTTTGCAAAATATAAGGAATGGTATTTAATGTTCTACATTTCATAAAAATTTTCCCCACCATGCTGCATGGACCACTGTTTGTAGTTTAAGTATGTGGGAATTTTAAATTAACTTGAAGTCTGTGTCATACTTTCCAACAAGAATCTCAACGTAACACTGCCTTGCTTTTAGGGCTATTGAGAAGATGACATATAAGACAAGCTCCTATAGCACAGGAGTTGTTTTGTTCTAAAGCTAGAATTTAATTTGAACGGACAAGATAAATGAGCACTATCATCTCTTCAACAAAATGCTACGTTTTTGTACTCATCCTTCTGAAGTTCTAGTCAAGCCAGATTCTACTGTGAGTTTCTCAACAAAACTGATCTGAGAAAAAAGTAATTGTGCTTTACAACCACTTAGTTATAGGAATTATAACAAATGAAATAATGCTGTTTGAAAAATAAGTGGCATCACTAGTGGGAGAAATAAGAATTGGAAATGAAAGTTAAGAACTTATGCAAAACTAACATTTCTACGGGCTGATATGATTAATTAAAGTTGCTCCAAGAGCACTGCTGCAACATAAATTCCATATAAAAACTCCTTTGTTACAAGGGGATGGCTCTTGAATTAACAAATAGGATGATGTCTGAAAAACTAATAAGTACTTCCATGTGAGCATAGCCATTCTTTTCCTACTTCACTCTTTTCATTCCCATCAAAGCCCCCTTCCCAATCAAGTTTCCACCTCTAACCTGGAGGTTGAGTTGTTCAGTTGCAGTGCAAAGTCTCTGCAATACATTTAGTGCAGGATTGCTTCCATCCATGTTCTCAGAGCTAAAATAACGCTCTACAAATTTATGGGCTTGTTCCTTAATCCAACCCTTAATTTTCTCTCTGCAAGAAAGTGTGTAATAAGAACAAATTTAACATTTGCACACTAAATACACACACACACACACACACACACACACACCCAAAGCAAATGTAACAAGTTTTCAGATGATATGCAAGTAATACAGGTTCAACTTCTCTGGTCTGGTATAGGGTTGTAAAAGTGTAGTCGATTAACCGAATAGCAAAAGCTTATAGGTTAATGCTATAGACTACACTCATTCCCCACCCCCACCTGACAGTAAATTTTTATAGCAGGTTGGCCAGCAGCCCAGCTCAGTCTTGGCTTGCAATGGGTCTGGGACCTACCCCCACTGCAGCTCTGCATTTAAGCATATTAGGAGCCGGGCGGGCAGGCAGCCCAGCTCAGTTCTGGTTAGCACCGGGTCTGGGAGCTCACACCGCCCCCTACATGGGGCTGCTGCCACCCAGCACCTCTGCCTCTGTCAGAAGCAGCAGCACAGGGCAACAGGCAGCTGGTCCACAAGGAGAGCTGTTTTTTTAAACTGGCTTCCCTCATGGACCAGCTTCCACCTGGCACCCTGCGCTACTGTCTGATACAAAGGCAGCAGCGCAGAGTAGCAGGGCTCTTCTCAGAAGTGAGGCCAGAGAGCACTGGCTACCGGGCCCGCCCCCAGGGACTATAGAATAGTTGACTAACTGATAAGAATTCATGAGGTTACTTGACTATTCAATTAACCTATATTTAACATCCGTAATTGGCAACATCCATGGTCCAGCATGATTTTAGTTAGCCGGATATCCACTTACCATGGGGTGTGGCCAAGTTTACTATGGTCCCATAAAGTTTGTTGAAAGCCACCAGTCCTGGCTCTGTGTTCTGTGCTGTTATTTAGCTCTAAATTTACTCCTAAATGTCTTCTAAGAAACAAGTTAACAGTAGAAGTGTTGGTAATGTTTCTAGACAATATTGACCTCCTGTGATTGAGCATATTCTCTGGTTCGGCATCAGTCAGGTCCCAAGGGTGCTGGACTAGAGAGGTTCAACCTGTACTTGGGAGGTGGGGAGTACCAGTTCCCATGGATGCCATCTCTGATCAAAGTAAGTACTCCTGCTCTCCAGGCCAAACCTAGAGTGCGATGCTAGAAAACTCTCCATGACTCCCATTTCTCCCCATCTCAGTTCTTTCAGTTTACAATTTTCCATTCAGCAGGCACTCTTCTCTTCTACCTATTCTCTTTCAATTTCTACTGTGCTTCCTCTCCCCTCTCTGGGCTCCTCTGCCTTAACTTTTTCTCCTAGGGTCTCTTCCCCACCTTATTTTCTTCCTCTCCCACAGAGGAGTTCATGCTTGCCCCCAGCATTCACCCAAAAAAGCTAAATTACTGAAAGGGCATCAAGTAAGACTGTTAAAGTAATTTGATTTAATCCTTACTGAATTTTATTTCTTAGCACATGTATTACTTTACCTGTTGTTGGATATGGTGTCCTTTGAAGCAGCCCTTGCAAGACCACTGACTCCTGCTGTGCGTGCTGGTTCAATGTTGTTGCTATTGGATTGTGTGCTTAACCTCCCCCAAGTTTTAGGGTTCAAGCTTGCCAAGAAGGAAGATTTAGGAGACTGAGTAGTTGTAGGGCTTTTTGCTACAAGGGCAAAATGGTGAGGGGGAGAGAAAAGGAATGTGATAGAATTAAAATTAAAAGCATGTTCAGAGATACCTAAGTTTCCAAGAATCCACTGCTATGCTGTAATTAATACTGTCAGAATTATTCAGTGTACATTAAGTATTTGAGAGATTGATTTATTTTGAAAAAGTGGTTAGTGGTCACAATGCATGCCTTTTCATTTATCTAGTAGTCTTCACAGGCTACTTTGCAGTCTATTTTAAAACTAAATTTACCTTGATTGTCTACTTTGTCATCATCTCTTGGAGGTGAATACTTTGGCCTTCTGGGTCCACGTTTTGGCAGTCGTTTTCTCTTTAAAACATCACTTAGTCGGCTGTCAAAAGTGAAAAAACCCAGCAGATTACAACTATTTTTCTAGTTTACTGGGATGTTTTTTTTGTTGTTTTTTTTAAATCTCAACATCATAATTATCAATCATCTAAATGTTGATCTTTGGGCACACACAGAATGGTAGTTCATCATTTGCTTAGTTTAGGATCAGTATTCCCCACTTTCAAATTATTAAGAATTTAAGACATTGTACTTCCAAGTATATTATGGCTTAAGGCAACAGGCTGACTTATGTAATACGCAGTAAATACTTGCACCCATGACAATGTATTTAAATCTCTAAAATTAAAAATTAACTACAATTATAAAAGCAAATAAAATAGTCTATTGCCATCAGACATTTTACAAGTTTTATTAAGCGTTAACAATGCAAGATTTTGTCAAAGCAAGTGTTTTTACAAGGATCCCCCTTTTCTGTTGCTTTCCCTCCCAGCGACCTTTAAAAAAAAAGGGGGGGGGGGGGAGGGAACCACATACAGCACCAACCATTATTTTAGAGCCAGTCAACCCTGTCCTCAAAATGGGATTATAGCCCCCATAATCTTGGCATCTTCTGTTCTTTTCCCCCTAGCATTGCACAGTTTGTGTTGCATCTCTATACAAGATTATCAGGTAGCTATCACATTTAATACACTAAGGCTAGGTCTACACTACAGGGTTTTTGTGCAAAAACAGCTGTTTTTTGCGCAATAACCCGCAGACCGTCCACACCTCAAGCACGTTTTTGTGCAAGAAAACTTACAGTAAAATGGCAGAACAGAGGGCTTTTTGTGGTGTAGGTATACCTCTTTCTATGAGGAATAACTCCTGTTTGCACAAGAGTTCTTGCGCAAAAAAAGGTGTGTGGACGCTCAACAGGGATTTCTTGCGCAAAAAGGGCCTATCAGAAAAAGCACAGGTGCTCTGATGGCCATTCACAGAATAGCCATCAGAACTTCCTTGCGCAAGAGTGTCCATGCCATCGCTTTTGCGATGCACTTTTGGAGGTGTGGACACACTTTTGCGCAAGAAGTTTTTGCGGAAGATATCTTCCGCAAAAAGCTTCTTGTGCAAAAACCCTGCAGTGTAGACACAGCCTTAAAGAAAATTGATAAAATTTCATAATGTTAAAGTTATCATTTATTTCTTTAATGCAAAATACTAAATTAAAATGTATTGTTACAGCAGGCAAAGTCACTAAAACATTTTTTCCAGGATTTTCAAAGTAGTGGTAAATATTGCTTTTGTCTATACATAGGTAATAGGAAGAGATTTTGATGATCTAATCATTAGATTTTTTTCCCAAGTGTAACATAATTCGATTTAAAATCTTGTGTGTCTGATCACAGTGCGGTGTTTACTTAGACTACAGCCATACAGCAGTGTAGTATTAGGGGTTCATAAATTATTGATAATCTTCAGCCAGATGATTCTGAGCAACACAAATGCCTCCACAGTCAGCAGGAGTTATACATAATCCCCAACTCCCAGAATCAGGCCCTTTTTCAAAAAACAAACAAATTTAACACTTACCCCTGTGGGCTCAGGTCCAGAGAGTCTTCCCGGCTGTGTTGTAAGCTAGGAGACCCCAAATCTGCAGCTGCATTACTGGTAGACGTGGCTGTTCCAGTGCTTATTGTTGTAGTGGTACCCAGCGTTCCTGATCCATTAGTGCATGCTTTTGGTGGACTGGTCAGCAAAGCCTCAGACTCTGCTAGATTTTTCACTTGGTGCATCACCCCTTTCCAAAGGGAAAAACAGGACGTGTTTATGCTAATCTTTAGACATGCAAGCTCTTGCAAATATTAATATGTACCCTCTCCTCCAATGATTGTATTCAACACTATTTTGAAAAGTATCCCAACAACTTCATAGTTGTACTATGTTAAATGTACTAATCATGATAGCCAAAAAGAAAACCGATGTCAATATATAATATGAATGGCAAAAATCAGAAGATTCACAGGAAATCCAGACTTTTAAAAAATATGATTACTTGGTATAACAACAGAAGGCCTAGTCAATGCAATTTCAACAAGTATTCTTAAAGTTTAAAAATAAGTCTGCTTACTTCAAATTAGCCTGTTAAAACTTACCTTAAACTAAAAAACCCCACAACAACCAACAAGTGTTTCATGCCAAGAAGAGATTGGTTATTTTCTCCTCTAATCATATGGCTAAAGAAAAATGTGCATGGAATTCCCCTTATACAATTTTTATAACAACTTCTATTTCTTGGTTTAATAGCTTAAGCTTTCAATTCATCGGTCTTAGAAGCACACGTTAATTTATCTTAATACTTCAGATTAAGAGTAAATACTAAAATTAATGAAAAAAGAACATTTACCTTCTCTTCTGAAGTAAACGCTAAAAATGTCAGGCAATTTTTGCATTAAGATCTCTGCCATCTGCAGGGCTCCAACTACTATCTTTAGGTCTTGACTTGACAGCATGGAGGCAATATGACTAAAACAGAAAATGTCTGCTTTACAAAGTTTGATTTCTCAAAGCTTTTTAAAATAAGCCTTTATTATTTTATCCTCTAAAAATAAAGCAAGTAGCAAAGTCAAATGCAATCCCTAGTATTGCAATTTTTGTTTAAATAAAAAGGCTAAAAGATGCTAATGGCAAAAGTGGAGTAACTTACAGTCTCCTTAACCAACCATATCCCTATGCTTAATAAGGCATGTGCACACATGTATGCATGTTGGTGGTGGTGGGAATTAGAAAAATATTTATTCCATAGACAGGAAGTGATTTCAGAAGAAGCTTAATTTCCATGAAGAGCTGATAATTCAGTGCACTGCCTCCTCATACATTAGGCTGTTCTGGTCCCTAAACACACTCCTGAGGTACCAAATTGGAGCTACTTTGTGCCACCAACTCAGCTTATACATTTTCTGTTACCAAGGTCCTATTTTACAGTCTGCTCCATCAGAAGAGTTTATTTGTTCCTAAGTTTATAGGCAACTTGGCTCAATATTTCCAATTCAGAAACTAAGGAAATACTCAACATCACTTTTTGACTATTACAGTCCATGTAACTAACATCTATCCATGGCGATTCTTTGGTTAAGATGGTTTAAAAATTCTTATATTTGGGCTCCTAAAAGCATATTTAGACAAGCTAATTTTCAGAAGTGCTGAATTGGTCAATATGAGCTGCTTTGATCTCAGTACTTTTGAGAAATAAGGCTAATGCCCAAGCACATATTTTTTTAAAAAATTGTTACGCTTTCCATAACTAGTGTTCTTCAAAATGTATTGCTCATGTCTAGTCCATATTAGGTGCATGTGCACACACCATAGGCGCTGGTACCTGAAGCTTTTCCCTTAGTTATCTGGACAGGAACTGCTCTGGCACCCTTTTGAAATGGCATGATGTAAGCGGTGCTGCCCCGACCCCAGTTCCTTCTTGTCAGAAACTCCAACAATAGGGAGGGAGGCTAGGTCATGGAACGGACATGAGCAACACATCTCAAAAAATGCCAGTTATGGAAAATATAACTGTCTTTTCTTCAAGTGCTTGCTCATGTCCATTCCATGTTAGAGGACTCCCTAAGCAGTATCAATGGGGGTAAGTAGGAATTCACAGATGTGTTGCTTATAACAGCTCTGCTGAACCCAGTGTCATCTGTGGCTTGCTGGATGATGGTGATGTGCCATGAACTGAAGACCATGTTGTAGCTCTGCAAACTATCCTGGATGGACAGCACACACCAGGAAGGCCGCTGAAAATGCCTGAGCTCTATAGTCAAATGGGCCCTTCCAATTGGCGGTAGTGGGACCTGCACCCACTTATAAGAGGTCCAGATGCAGGTAGTGATCCAATTGGAAGTACTCTGCAAGGACACTGGAAAGCCCTTCATCCTATCTGCTGTTGCAATGAAGAGCTGGGTCAACTTGCAGAAGGGTCTAGAACACTCCAGGTAAAAATGCCAGGCACATCTCAAGATGTCCTGGTTAACATGAATGAAAGACACTATCTTTAGCAGAAAGGCAGGGTGGGGTCTTGGCTGAACCTTGTCCTTGTAGAACACCGCATGCAGCAGTTCCAATGTCAAGGCTTCACATTCTTTGCAGTGGTGTCAGCTAAGACTAACATCAAAGAGTAAAATTTCCACAATATGTGACAAAGAGAGCAAGAGCCCAAGGGTTTAAAGGGCAAGCTCGAGAACCTGGATAGAAACAGACGGAGGTCCCATTCTGGGACAGGATGTCTAATGGGAGGGAAGAGCCTTTCAGGAATCTGATGACATCTCGTGTGAAAACACCGATTTACTCTGGATTGGGGGGAGATAGAAGCGCCGAGATGGCAGCTAGAGGAACCTTAATAGAAGAAAGGGCCAGGCCCTGATTTTTAGGCGAAGCAGATATTACGAGATGGGTTGCAGAGAAAACCGCATCAGAGATGTTATACTCAGACAACCAGAGGGAAAACCTCATCTACTTCCATCAGGTAGAATGGAAGTGAACAGATCCCACAGTGAAGGGGAGGAATTACCTGTGTTCCTGAAAGATTGCTATAAGACAGTACACATCCTTTAAGTTGAGGGTGGCATACCAGTCCCCTGGATCCAGGAAGGGGATGGAGGAGGCCAGGAAGACCATGCTGAACTTCAACTTTTTAGACACTTGTCAGGTCTTGCAGATCCAGGATGGGTCTTAGACTAGGGATATTAGATATTGCATAATTGAATAGTCACATAACTACATGAAATCTTAGTGGTTACACAACTATGTGATAGTCCCTGGGGGCAGGGCTGGCAGCCAGTGCATTCCCAGTCCCACTCCCAGGGAGCCCCCCTGCCACCCTATGCTGGTGGCAGCAGCCCCTGTCCGCATGGGGTCAGAGCTAGGGATAGTCAATTGTGAGCAACTGACTAATTTAATAGTTGATGCATTTTGCATCAACTATTCCATTAGTCAATATGGTGCCTCTGCCTTTGAAGTGTAACAACAGCCTTGGGCGGGCTCCACACAGCACTGCCGCTTTGAAACGCCACACGCAGCCTGGGGACACCCCTGCCGGCCCCAGGCTGCATGCGGCATTTCAAAGAAGCAGCACCGCATGAAGCCCAGGGTCTGACCCCAGGATCCACATGGCACTGCTGCTTTAAAGTACCCCCTTCTCTCCCCACCCCGCTTGCTGATCAAGGCAGCAAGGGTGGGGGGGAGCGACTAGTTGACTAGCCTGTCGACTATCCGATAAGCATTTGCTTATCTGATAGTCAACTAGTCCATCACATCCCTAGTCAGGGCTCCTCCGTGGGGGGAGCGGGCAGCACTACGGAGCTGGTGCTGGGAGGAACTGGCTTTTAAGCCAGCTTTCCCCCAGCACCAGCTCCTGCCTGCCCCCACCTCTGCCTCTGTAGAAGGCAGCGGGAGGGGAGGGGAGAGGAGTGGCAGGTCCATAGAGCCAGCTCCCAGCACATTTCAGCTCCAGCCTGCACCCTCACCCTCTATTAGAGGCAGCAGCACAGGGCCAGAGGTAGATCAAGTGCTCGTGGGGAGCATGCGTAAAGCCAGCTCCTCACAGGCACTGGCTCCTGCTCTCCTCCCCCCTACCTTGCTGCCTCCGATACAGAAAGGGGGCGGGGGAGAGGGGAAAGTGTGTGTAGTTGATCAGATTAACCGATAAACCTAGCCTAGGTTTAGGCTTATGGCCTAGGCATATTGGTTAATCCTATAGTCAACTACACATTGACATCCCTATCTTAGACATCCCTTCCCTTTAGCGTATGAGATTAGAAAGTAATGGGAATGGAATCCCTTGCCCCTGAGGTCTAGGGGAAATTCTTCCTGTCGCAGTAAACTTTTATAGGAGTCCCTGAAGAAGCATGGGGAGGGAGAATGAAATGGAGGGGTAGGAGTAAACTGGAAGGTAAAGCCTACACCACAGTATTGAGGACCCGGTGGTTTGAGGTTAGACACACCCAGGCCCAGAAGAAAAAAGAAATGTGGTTGGAGAAATGAAGAGGGGCAGGATCCAGGAAAGTAGCTAGAATTTCACCTTTGAGCACATTCTCAAAGTGCCCAATTTGAGCCCTGTTGGGAATGGGAAGAGAGTCCACCTGCACTGAGGAAAAGGACTGCTGGCCCTGACTGTGCTTGTAGCTTTCCCTTCTTTTGAAAGAGTTCCTGCCAAAGTTGGCTATGCTGCTGATGGGGAGGCTCTGGCTTAAAATAGCTTTCTCTGCTGCCTCGGGATGTACAAAACCAGACTCCTGAGTGTCATCCATGTCTATTTTTTCTGCAAACAGGGCTTGGCCATCGGAGGGGAGGATAATATAATAATAAATGGAGATATACCATCTCATAGAGATGGAAGGGACCTTGAAAGGTCATTGAGTCCAGTCCCCTGCCCTCACAGCAGGACCAAGTACCATCCCTGCTGCAGATCCCTAAATGGCCCCCCTCAAGGGCTGAACTCACAACCCTGGGTTTAGCAGGCCAACACTCAAACCACTGAGCTATCCCTCCCCCCCACTGCTGTACCTCTACCAACAAGCCTCTCTCTCCCCCCCACTGCTGTACCTACCAACAAGCCCAAGGACTGTAGCCATGCTACCCTGCTCATAGCAATAAGCGAGGTCATGGTCCACACCTTAGAGTCAGGGGCATCCAAGGCCACCTGCAGTGCCACCTTCACCAGGACAGCCTTGAACTCTTTTGTGGATTCACTCTGGAGGTCCCCAGAAATTTGGCTATGGCCAGCCAAATGTTGAAATCACAGTGGCCCCATAGGGCCTGGTGATTAGCCACCTACAGCTGCAAGCTTGATGACTAATAAACCTCTCTCACAAAGGTTGTTTCTTCACCTCTATTTTTGAGAGTAGCCCTTGGTGGCCCTGCCTTTCCTACTCATTAAGTGTGGATGCCACTAAGGAGTTGGGGGAAGGGTAGGATAGAGGTATTCATACCCTTTTGCAGGCACACAGTACTTGTGCACTACATGCTGGGGGTGATGAAGAGGGGTCTGCCAGGGCCTTGGTGACCTTAGCCATACTTTCATGCACAGACAATGCAATTCTGGCTCAGGCTACTGAGCTAAGGATGTTCAAGAGGAAATCTGAGAGCTCCTCTGCTTCTAGCCTCAAGTTTGAGGCCATGCTCCACAAAAGCTGCTGGTAAGCTGTGGCTTCGCCCTGGGGAATGCACGTGCCCCCTCCCCAACTCCCGTCCCCATGATGTTCTCCTCATGCCCAGCTGAAGCTGATGCAGGTGCAGCAGGTGCTTCTGCAGCCTCTGGACACCTGCTCAGTTGGGCCTACTTCCTCTGTCTGCTACTTCTGAGGGAGAGGGTACAGTGGTCTCAGTCTCAGGTAAGCGGGAGACCATGGCCAATGGCTTGTTTGAGCCTCCCAATACCACCTTGGGATGGCTCCATGAACCAGGGCACTGGTCTGAAGGTCACAACAAACTTCAAGGTGCTGTGGGGAATACTGGTGTCATCAATGGACAGCCCTGACCTTCCTGGAGGGGTTCTTAGCTTGACTCAGACGGCCACCAAGGGGATCAGGACCTCACTGGGACCATTCCCTGTCCCGGAAGCAACCAGCAGCACAGACTGGAATGTGTACATGAATGATGACCCACTGCACTGACTTCCTCGTGAACAGCATTGGTGTATCAGTGATGGTACCCAGCAACCTATGCCAAACATTTTCCAATGAATGCTGAACTGTGTAACAGGAGGTTAAGTGTTGACGCTGGAGAAGTGACCTATGCCAAGAAGGTCCCATGAGACTTCCATAGCATCAGTCTCATGCTGCCAGGGAGCAACTATTGCATTCACAATCCCAGGGCAACGTGTGCCTCAGTAAGTCTACACCATCTTGCCAGCAACCTGTGCTTCAAGACTACAGAGTGATGTCCAAACTCCAGAGACTGGTGCCAAGGGCCATGACTAGGGGGGCAGCTCTGTGTCCAAGGCATGGTAACTCTGAGCAAGTGAATCCTAGCAGAATGCTCCCTGAGGAGGAAAGCGGAGCTGCACTGCCGGGGACTGAAGGGGTGGTCCCAGGGCAGGCTTACCACTGGAAACTACCATCAGCTGTTGGGTAGCACTGGGAGAAGAAAGATGTTCCAGGCCACCTTAAGGGCCTCCAGAGTCGACAGCATTTCCATGTGTTGGACATCGACACTGCTGTCCATGATGGCACGTGCATCCCTGTGAGGTCTAACTCATTCGACTGAAGCTGGGGCCCAATTCTCACTTGGAGGCAAGGAACTGTTCCTTTGTAGATCTCGGCCTGACTTCTGCCCTTGCAAAGAGGAGACCAGTCTCCCCCGACTGGCATGAGGATCAGTAACCAGTATGTTTTTTTACACTGGTCACAGTTCTTAATCCACAGGGAGCAGGGCATACCCAAAGGGGGAGGGATAGCTCAATGGTTTGAGCATTGGCCTGCTAAACCCAGGGTTGGGAATTCAATCCTTGAGGAGGCCATTTAGTGATCTGGGGCAAAATGTGTCAGGGATGGTACTTGGTCCTACTGTGAAGGGAGGGGACTGGACTCGATGACCTTTCAAGGTCCCTTCCAGTTCTAGGAGATAGGTGAATATGTACCTATTTATTTTTTAATCCTGTGGGCAAGTACCATCAGGGATGTTTTAAATAGCTAATACCACAGTAAAGGAACAATACTAAAATAAAAGTGACAATTTACAACAAAGTTCACAGTGAACAGAGGTGAAGATAGAATTTGCCAAAGCCAAGGAACATTTCAGCACCATCCCTGGCAGAAAGAAGGAACTGAGGGTGGGAGGAACCATCGGTGCCCCTTATAGTGCATCATGCGAGTGCCACTCCAGTGGGCCCCAATGGATACCCATAAGGGAAAAATAGCCAGCGCACATGGCAAGCACACACACTTAACATGGAAGAGATATGACCAAGCACTTTAAGAAAAAGAAAATTCATTCACAAGCACAAAGAAACTCACCTTGAAACAGCATGATTTTTCAGTACATCTTTCAGAAGTTCAGCATCAGCAAAATAAATTATCCTAAGAATTGCTCTAAGGCACTTGTGTCTAACAGCGGGTCCAGCTGAAGAGCTGTACACTTCATAAAGAACACCAAACAATGTTTTAATAAAGGATTTAGCCAGTTCTGGGTCCTCTTTCATTAGCTGTGCTCGAGCATCATCCTTCTTTAATTCTGAATGTCCACCTGTAAAAGAACAGATTCAACACCTGACACACTGCAATTCACCTCACTTTCACACTGGCAGTTGCCTTTTTTTTTTTTTAAACTGAAGTATAATCTCTATTTAAATTCAAGACAAGAGCATACAAGTTGTTTTGATACAACACATTTATAACAAGGTACCCATCATAACATTCTACTCTTGAAAGATACTGTTGGTGTTTACATCAATATTTTTCTTTTCTAAGCTTTTGAAGTAAAGCAGTAAAATGAAGCAAATCTCTTTAGAATTCAGACATCCCAAGAAAATTTCTTAGGCCATGTCTAAACTGCAGAGTTAGATCGGAAAGAGATACGCAAACTGCAATTTGCATATCTTCTTTGGAAGAGTCTTTTCCGAAATTTGGCCCGTCTACATCGGGCCAAATTTTGGAAAAACTGCTTTTCGGAACATCCCTAATTCCATATACAATGAGAAATGCAGGGGTGCCGAAAGAATGGCCCACTTTTTCGGAATTTGTTCCGAAAAAGTGGACGTGTTCCTTGGACGCGGCATAGCTTTTCTGGGATACCTCTTGTATCCCGGAAACACTCTGCAGTGTAGACATAGCCGTAGCATGGGTCATCTTACATAGAGGATAGTAAAGTGGTATATACGCCAGGAAGTGGCGGGAGAGTACAATGTATTCCAACCTCAAGTCTATCATCTTAACACACAGCAGCTGATACATCTTTTTTTGCAACTACTGCCTGCTCATGGAATTAATACTGTAATTTACTTAAGAAATTTTAGTCAGTAATTCACTTTAAATGTAGCCTTGACTCAATCAAAATAAAGCTTGAAGTCCCAAATTCAAAAAAGATACAATTGTGATTAGCTGAGGAACAGACAGCCCATTGAGCAATATAATGTAAGTACACAACAGGCACAAATGTGGGATAACTCAAAGGCAGTACTTACTAGTATTAGTATTGACTAACGGGTTAGGTTTTCTCTGAATGGCACGTGCTGTCCCAGTGTCTTCATTGATTTGCTGCATAGAATTGAAGTCAATAGTATAAACACGCCCCAGTGTAGACAGACTTATCTCATCCTCCCCAACCTGATGAGCTGCCTGAGAACAAACCAAACACAAAATAAAACAAATTAAAAATAGAAATACTGACAGAGAAGGAGGCCACTTATAAAGGCCTCATGTCCTACAAAGGGAGAGAAACAAAAACAAACAAACAAAAAAAGATTAAGAGTGCTATGTCCCATTTTACAGTGTGCTAAATGGTAGCTTGCTGAGAAATCTTGTCTGACATACATACACATGTTAGAAAGCTATATTTGAAGTAAAGGCACCTTTCTAATTAAATATGAGATTTTAATTATCCTGCCTGCCTTTGTTCCAAAAAGGAACTATGATTTCCATGAATAGTAGTTAGAATGACATACATTTATTGGAGAGTCTCCAATAATTTGATCATGACTGAGTATTTTGGATACAAATTTGTATCCAACCTCAGATTTCATATCCCAAAGTAAATGAAAATTAAGAGCCCGTGTGCCTTCCCCCTTAAAAATCCTACAAGGCACTGTCTGCACCTCCTTTGGGAACTAAATAGCTCCCTATACAAAATAAGGATTCAGTTCAGGCCTTTAGGCCTTGCCAATGTGAAAAATTCAGAGTACTCTGTGCTGTGGACAGCAAGATTAAGGGATATTCCCAGAGTAAGATAGGTCTTTTTAAAAAAAAAAAAAAAAAAAAAAAAAAAAAAAAATCACAGGTGCAAAAAGTGCAAGGTTCTTATGAATATACTATCTAGTCAGCTATTTGTATGTTTAATAATCCATTCTGTTTTGAAGGAGTACAGAAATACTGCATAATCAAGCATTTAGTTTCACATTTAGAGAATGAAGTTGTGATAAGGTTAGCACTTATACTAGCCAGCATACAGTTTTAGAATAAGGATGGAGAAATGAAAAAGCATTCAAAGTCATACATAAAATGTATGCTTCAAATAATACCTCAATTATCCGGCTATCAATCCTGTTATAGGGATGCCACAGACCCCTGTCATCTCTCCACTGCCAAATCGCCCCATCTGTGTTTTGTGCATTTCCTTTCTTTAGCATAGTATCAACAGCAAAGATTCCTTCTTTAGGCAGACAAGGCATCAGTTCACTGAAACCAACATCAAATCAACGTTGGTAACACTTTTTTTTTTTTTTTTTTATGTACTAACATTAGTAGTTTGAAGCTATCAGTCTTCATTTTAGTAGATCATGAAGTTAGCATGTCAACCAAACTTGAAAAATAATATTGTGCAAAAACGACTTACCAGATGAGAGAAGTGAGCTCATAAAGTTCTTGAGGACTTCGTGGAACAAGATCAATTTGTTCTTGACAATTCCCATTTGAGGCTCCACAAAGAAGGAAGTGAAGTGTTTCTGCAATATCTTTAAAAAAGTTTTATACTACAGTACTGTCCCAGGGTCAGAGGATAGTGCCCTAATGTGTTAGACACAGAATTGATAGTTCTTGCCCTAAAGAGCTAACAGTATAAGTAGAAGACAAAGGATAGGGAAAGGGATATAACATAATGATTGCTTCCAAGTACTTGAAAACAAACAAACAAACAAACAAACAAACAAACAAACAAACAAACAAACAAACAAACAAACAAACAAACAAACAAACAAACCCAAAAATGCACAATGAGGCTTAGTAAATAGAAAGAACTTGAGGGAAGACTGATAAGGTTATCAGAATGGGAACAAAGAAAGGAAGGGAGCGTGCAGAGTATTGAGGCTCAGGTTAGAAAGGGATGGAAGGAAGTTGTAGTGAAAGCCAATTAGCACAGTAGAAAGAAGGGTCTAAGCCAGAACTGCAGACAACAGTACAATAACACTGATGTTTTTAGGAAATACTATGAAAGAACAGTGTTTATTTAATGCACACTTTCCCTACCCATAACCTTAGTTGGAATAATTGTCGTAATGTTGTGATGGAATGAGTTTAAGTGATTAGTACTGACTCAAACTAGTTTAAAACTTCCAGAGAGAGTTGAGAGCTTAAGATAAAAAAAGATTTAAGGGACAGCCCATCTAACTACACTGCAAAATTGGTACAAATATTACTTTGTCACCTCCCTAAACCGGGGCTCTGTGGTCCAGCAACATCTGAGATCCACTACAACCATGGAGGTTTTCAGGCCAGAGTCCCAGTGGCCGGGAGTCATGGCGATAGGCCAGGGCCAGCAAAATTCCCTTTTCAGGATGGGTTAGGACCTAAGGGTTTCGGACTAGGGATGTTAAATATCCGTTGATTGAATAGTTGGTTAACCTCATGAATTCCTATTGGTTAGTCGACTATTCTATAAGTCCCTGGGGAGTGAGGCCAGCAGATATTACATTCTGGTCTCACTCACGAGAAGCCCCCTGCCACTCTGCACTGCTGCCTTTGTATCAGAGGCAGCAGGAGGGGGTCCACGAGGGGAGTCGGTTTAAAAGCCAGCTCCCCTCGCAGACCGACTGCCTGTTGCCATATTCTGCTGCCTCTGATATAGAGGCAGCAGTGCGGAATGGCAGCAGCCCCTGTCATGGGGGGAAAAGGGTCTGAGCTCCCAGACCTGGTGCGAGCCAGAACTGAGCTGGGCTGCCTGCCCACCCCGCTTCTAATACACTTTAAATGCAGAGCCCCAGTGGGAGTAGGTCCCAGACCCAGTATCAGCCAGGACTGAGCCAGGCTGCCTGCCTGTCCGGCTCCTAATACACTTTAAATGCAGAGCTACAACAGGGGTAGGTCCTGTCGCAAGCCAGGGCTGAGCCAGTCTGCTGGCCAGCCTGCTAAAAAATTTACTGGTGGGGTGGGGAAGGGAAATGCGTGTAGTCTATATCATTAACTTATAAGCTTTTGCTTATCAGTTAATCACTACACTATTACATCCCTATTTGGGACCAGGGAAGTCCAGTTTGTATTGCTTTTTCTTGATTCCACATGTTCCTATAGGAAAGTATGGTATATTATAGAGTGTTTAATAAAGTCAGTAATATTTAATATCTATGCTTCCTATTCTAATAAAAGTGCCATGCAAAAATGGATGTAGAAGTACAAGGAGAAAACAAACTTACTTTGCTTCATAAGTTGAACTGCTAGCGTAGGACAATTGGAGCACATTAAGGAAAACATGCGCACCACCATGATGAACATTCCTGAGCTCAGGATGGGAGGAGTCACTACCAAGAGTTGCTGAATATTTGTGAGCAAATCCTTAGAGGCAACCTGCTGAAGCAAATTCTTTAAGAAATAAAAGGCAGGAAAAAAAAACAGTTACCGACCTTTCATAACAGTTGTTCTTCAATATGTGTTGTTCGTGTCCATTGTCAAGTAAGTGTGTGCATATTATGTGCACAAATGTTGGAAGGTTTTTCCCTAGCAGTACCCATAGGTCCACTGTGGAGCCCCTGGAGCGGTGCCTTCAGGGCTGTGTACGTAGCTCCTGCTAAATTGCCATCTCTCCACTTCCTTCTTGCCAGACAGAGGAGGTGGGGGACGGGGAGTCTTGGAATAGACATGAGCAACACATCTCAAAGAGCAACAGTCACGAAAGATAGGCAACCATTTTTACTTCAAGTGATAGCTCATGGCCATTACAAATAGGTGACTCCCAAGCAGTTCCCTGAAGGAGAGGTCGGAGTTCACACGAATTGCAGACTGAAGCACTGCTCTACCAAATGCAACATCATTTCTAGCCTGCTGCGTGATAGCATAGTGCGACATAAAAGGTATGAACAGACGACCAGGGCACCGTCCTGCAGATATTGTGAATGGGGACCTGTGCTAGGAATGCTGCAGATGAAGTTTGTCCTCTCATGGAATGTGCTGTCAATGCTGGGGCTGGAATATTTGCTAGATCATAGTATGACCTAATACAGCCTGTGATTCAAGAAAAAAAAATTAGTCTCTTCTGCCCTGGTGAGAAAGAGTTGTGTCAACTTCCTAAATGGCTTTGTCCGCTTAGTGTAAAAAGCTAGCACTCATCTCGTGTCCAAGGAATACAGCATGCAACCCCTGTCATTAGCATGCAGCTTTGTGAAGAACACAGATAAAGAGATGTCCTGATTAGCATGAAATTGAGACACAACTTTAGGGAGAAAGCCTGGGTGCAGCTACAACTATACCTTGTCCTGTAAAAGGGGGGTCAGATGTTAAAGCTTTGAGCTCAGACACTCTTCCAGGTAAAGGGATAGCCACGAGGAATGCTATTTTCCAAGAGACGTAAAGTAGATAACTAGTTGCTAGAGGTTTGAAGCCCCCCCCCGCAACATGAGCTTTGAGAACACCAGGTTAAGAAACCTAGGAGGGATCATTTGTCACACCTGGGGGTACACCCTGTCTCTAACCATTTCCGACAGTGCCCAACGATGGAGTTAGCAAATACCGACCACCCTGATGCACCCAGATGGAAAGCAGAAATAGCAACCAGTGCACCTTGATTGATGAGCCTGCCAGCCCCTGCTGCTTTAAGTAGAGTAAAAAGGTCAATGTAAACGTAACTGAGGACCACAGCAGAGAGGTGCCCTTCTATGTGAAGCAAATGGAGAACCTCTTCCACTTGGCCAGATAAGTGGCCTTAGTGGAGAGCTTCCTTCTGCCCAGAAGAACTTCCCTAACCAAACTGGAGCTCTAACTAGTTTACCCATGGAGTTTCCATGATGTGAGGTGGAGACACTCTCGTTTGGGGTGCGAAAGGCATGGTATGAAAAACAGTCAAACTCCAGGTACATCCGTCTTCCTGGCGCAACCCTTGCTTTAAGTTAGGAGAAGAGGAAGCTGCATACCAAATTTGGTGATCCTAGCTTTTACAAATTAGGAGGAGTTATTGAACAAAAGACCTCGCAGACCGAGGGATGCACAAATCTCTAAAATATCTATATTGATAAGGGCAGAACTACCCTTAGAGTCCTTCTGGGGCCAGAATATCCACCATGGGATGCACTTGTTAATGCAATTGAGAAGTTGCTCCAACAACCATCAATGGTGGGAAGAAGGAAATAAAAAGGTGATGGCTTGGCAGGGACCCACATACACAGCCACATACACACACATATAAAGGCACCACTCTAGAGGGTTCCAGAGCAGACCCAACATGGAAAAACCTTCAGATTATCAGGCACACGGCGCACATAACCTACTTGGAATTGACATGAGCAATCACTAAAAGAACAATTCAGAAAATTCTAGTCCAATTTTTTTAATTTTTTTTTTTTTTTTTATAAAGTACAAGAGAGATCACTTACCTCCTCATGTTGGAAGTTGTCCACTAGCCGTGCAAAACAGAGACAAGTGCTTTCTACTGATTTTTTGTCCTATTTTAAAAAAATATACATATATTGAAAGATATTCTAGAGACTATTTTACATACAATTCTGCACAAAGTTCCCTTCCCCCTAAAACACCAATAACGGAAACCCTACTTTTAGCAGATTTCAATTTAGAAGTGATAAAAATAACCTCTGAATTCTTTACATCAAGAACAGCTTCCACAGACAGATTTTTTGGTATGGCTCACCCCGTAAGACTATTCAACTCAAGGAGAATTACTCCATTTTAGATGACCAAATACAAGTTTAATATATTCACAAAATCTCTCAAAATTGGAAAACGCAGGCAGCCGTAATGCCAATTTACAAGCGCCCAGAATATACAGATGTCACAGAAGACTGAAGTGTCACAGCGTGAGGCAAATTAAGCTTCTCAGAAAGGGGGGAGTCACTTCTCCTAAAACCTTTAATAGTTTTCTAGTCTTTTTGTAATTTTGCTTAAAAGTTGCTCTTACATATAGCTTCTCCAATCCTCTTCTGTCAAATGGCTGAAATTATGCCAAATCAAATTTCATGACTACCCACAAAACAAAAAACACAACCCTGTTTGCTAACTGACCCACATGTAATTCATCCCCAGTTTTTCCTATCTTAAAAATAACCTTGTGTATAGTTATAGTATGAAAATAAATAAATTGAAGTTAATGTTAACACACATAATATCAGGACATGAGTTATAGGTCATAGAATCTGTGTGGATACAACAGCTGAAAGAGCCTTAGTTTCTGTCAACTGTTCTCTCCAAGTGATTATCCACAGAGATTATATTCTTGGTCCAGTTGCCCTGGAGCTAAGATGTGGATAAGAGGAGGTTTACCAGAACTAATACGCAACCCAGAAACTTACACCTGGCTATAAATCAGTGGCTCAAACGCCACACTGGTACTCTGGTATGAGGCTACCTAGTGGAATGAGCTCCAACTTGCCAATGTGGGCTTTTCTTGGCCAAAATTTAAAAGGCCACTGACATCAAATAAGAGATCTCTGATGGTGACATGAAACTGCCTGGGAATTCCTGATGCCTGCAGTCAGAAAGACCTCCTTCATTGCGATTGTGATGGCTATTGACTTAGCTATTGTGTCTGATGCATCAAGTACCGCTGGGGGTGCAGTTCAGCCCTTTGCCATGAGGGAATTCTGCTATTCCATCAATTTATTCAAAAATGTGGATGGTCTGTCCCACAACAGGAAGCCTCACTCAGAAGTCCACACTTGCCAATTTACCACTATTGAAAAAGGGAGAGATCGCTGTAGAGAAGCAACATCACTACTCTGTCCTGAAACATCTAAAGGTAACTGCCAAGGAAAATCTAAATTTAATGTCCAAACTGTGCTAAATACTCACCAAGAGCAAGAAACACTGACCATAGAGGATTCTCTCTCAGACATGCATGCTAAGAAGGAAATGAAAGTGGGTTGCAGATGCCCTGCCCTTTATGTCCTCAGCTACATGGAGTGAGGCACTCAGAAGGCAAGCATGGGCCCAAAAGACACTATTATTCAAAAGAATCAGATTTTATGTGCATGTACATCAGGAATTAAATTTGTGTGAATGATCATTTAAAGATGAAAGCTTGTGAAATCAAGTTTATAGCTGATTAGGGATGTAAGTGACTAGTCTACTATCTGATAAGCTTATGCTTATCGGATAGTAGTGTAGTGACTCGACTAGTTGCTTCCTGCCCCTTGCTGCCTCTATCAGAGGCAGAAAGGGGAGGGGGAAGAGCAGGAGCCGGTGCTGGGCAAGAGCCAGCTTAAAAGCTGTCTCCCCCCCAACACCATCTCCATGGGGGGCAGGGGAGGCATAGCCAGGGACTGAGTGCAGCATGCCTCCATTTTTTAAACGCATTAAGAGCTGGTAGGCTCTTGAGATATTTAAAAGGCTGAAGCATAGCTGGGGGAGGGGGACAAGGCATGAGCCGGATATTAGCTGTCCCAGCTCCCACCTGGTCCCCCACACTGCGCTTCAGCCTTTTAAATGTCTCAAGAGCCAGCAGGACAGGGATAGCTCTCAGAGCCTGGAGCTACCTCTGCTGTGGCTCTGCAGTTTCCCCCGCTTAACGACTAATCGACAGAAATTCCATCAGCTAGTTGATTAAATGCAATTTAACATCCCTAAAATGGACAAGATATGTATTAATAAGATATGTATTAATCTGTAAAAGCTATTCACCAGGTGTTTTACCAGGGTCTTCAGAAATTCTAACTGAACTTTGAAAATTAAGTCGACTGCCCACTAAACAGACTATCCAATGTGCAGTTTCATATTTCTTCTTGGGATCCTACTTCATATCTGATTGGAAAAAGTAAGCGGTAACTTAGGTACTTTCAAACAACATTTCTTACCTGCACTGGATGACTCCCTAAACCAGTTTTCCTCATCTCCATTGATGAGATATATCAAGACTGATTTGAGACAGTGTTATTTAAACACAGATTTTTTTTATTCTGCTGGAATAAACTATTAAGCCATAACAGTTTACAACATATAGGTCTAAAACGTTTCAGGGCTTATTTAGTTTTTAAAAGAACCTCTAAAAATTTGAATTAAGAGCTACCAACAGTTTCATGCCTCCATAGCATAGCAAAATGACTAGTCAAGATTTTATAATGGCTTCTTACCTGATGGGTTAGCCTTTGTGTAAGCAGTGGCAGAGAATCTGCAACAAAGTGAAACTCATCAGGTGTGATGCTCTGGCAGCAGTTGGCAGCAATAGCTAGTGCATTCCTCTGGGCATTTATGCTGAAGAACTCCAGATACAGCAGACAGTCTGCCAACCCACCCTATAATACAGAAAGCTGTTAAAGAGAAGTGTTCTCTGTCAGTGGCATACAGACACAGAAATTTCTGGGCATCAATTACTTATTGGGAAGTACTTGTGAATCACCCAGTGTGTGATCTAAGACCCATCAAAAGGAGGAAACAAATGTCAAGAAAAATCCTCTCTTTTTCTATTAGGGAAAAATACTTACTGCCTGCAGAATAGCTTTACTGTGTCTACGTGATAACATCTCTAGGGCAGTCAGTGCCTGCTCTGCCACATCAATACACTGAATAACTTGCAGCTAGAACAAAAGAAAGTAATTAAATGAGTTACTAGTCAATATCAGTCTCTAGAAACTGGCTTGACAAAAATAAAAATTCTGATCTACATTAATACTTCCCACCCTCTAATGTGAAGTTACAAATTTTCTACTTTATAAAAGTAGTATGTTTAAAGGCTTTTCACATTTAAAATAACAAACTCAGTTTTTAGTACTTGATCTTAAGTACTGAATTCTCAAACATTTCATTAAAAGGACTTCAAAGATAATGTAACTGAAGTGTTTCTGTGGTACAAACTGTACACAGTACAGTACATATGTAGTGTATGAAATTTCAGTATTGAATTATAGAAACAAAACTCAGGTCACAACTAGCTTTGTAATACCTTCGCCCTTCCCCAAAAAAAGACTTCAGAAAAACAGGTTTAAATTTAGGGGCTTTCTTAAAGCAAATGGCTCTAACACCTGTTGTAAGGCAAAACAGTTTTATAGGCTTTTAGGAACTGTAGAAAAAGTTGGAAGTTGTAATAAAACTAATATTAAAGGACACCATTAAGAGCAACACGGCACTTAAGTACATATCCTCACACATCTGCCTGGTTACCTGATTTCCTGTAGGTATTAATTTTAACTGGGAATAGGTTCTCGATCTATTGAAGTATTGGTCAGGAGACATATTCCAGGTCCTCCTCATGGTTACCAAATGAAGGAAGGAAAAGCTCCAGGAAAAGAGACTGAAAAGATAAGAGCTGGAGGCCAAGATCTCTGCAAAACTCTTGCTTAGAGATGTAGCAGTTACTTGGAAAGGTAGAAGGTACCATCCAGCTAGAAGGAGTCGAACACCCATTTTGCTGTCCAAGAAGGGTGATTGTGAACTAAAGAACTATCGTCCAGTATGACATGTCTACAAGCTATTCACCAAAATAACCACTAGCTGATGCTTTTCAAGAGTCTGAGAGAGCAGGAAGGTTTTCAAAGCAAAGCAATTTCAGCACAATGGACCATATCCTCACTATAAACTAGCTATGGGAACACTCAAGGAAATACAAGTTGTTTTTATGCATTGCCTTCATTGACTATGAAAAGCATTTGACAGCATAGAGATTAAGGATGTTAGCATGTAGTCGATTACACCATGGGTAGAAAGGTGCTCCAGCCTCCACCAGTTAACTGGAACCAGTAAGCATCATCCATTAAAGGTGATGCTTACTGGTTAACCTTTTACATCCCTAGCCTCATGTGAAAGCATAAAAGGAGGTGGTGGTGAACTGAGTTAATCAGAACTGAAAGGAACATGGATTTCCTTGCAGTGTCAGTTGGAAATGTAATTTGAGTTTCCCATAAACCAGGTACAGTAAAACCTGCGCTATCTGGAACTTAAGTGTTTAAGTCTCGGCTTGACAAAGCGCTGGCTGGGTTGATTTAGTTGGGATTGGTCCTGCCTAGAGCAGGAGGCTGGACTCGATGACCTTCTGAGGTCTTTTCCAGCTCTATGATTAAGCATCTGGAAAACTGTAGAAACTGGCAAATTTCTGACACCGGGAAAAGCAAAAAACAAAACAAACAAAACAAAGGAAACAAAGGGAAACTGGCCCTTTAAGTAATGGGCCACTCCTCAGACGAGCATGCAGCACATACTTGGGGGAGGGGCAAATGGTAGCCGGAAGCAAGCATCAAGCATCTTGGCTCCCTCCGTGGCTCCTGGCACCCCCAGCAGGCCAGCGCCCCTCCCCCCCTTGCAGGCCCCACACAGCTTCCCCCCCACCCCCGATAACCAGAATTTTTAGGTTGCCAGCATGCCCTAATTCCTGGGCGTGCCAGACAACACAGGTTTTACTGTACTGATTTACAACATTTAAGGCTAGTTTCTTAACTTCCAATTCATTTTTGATTAGTCACTATGTTATGACAGCAGAAGCAGCAGCATACTTGTTTGGGTGGATGCATGGACAGTTATGGGGATTATTCAAAGTTAAAAGTTTGTCCTTAAGGTATGTGTACTAATTTTCATTACTTAGGAACATGGCTACTGCTACCTTTTCCAAGAAGACAGGAATTGCATCTACCACTACAGCAGATGATCTGGGAAGTGCTTCCATCATGTAGGTTAAGGCTCGACAAGCATGGTTCATCTATTAAAAAAGGAAAAAAGTTTTTTCCATCATCATCATATTAAATTTGCAGGGAAAAAAAATTAGCTCTTATCTCTTGTCACTTACAATATCAAAGTTGTGCTCCATCTGTAGCAACGTTATCTACAAAGAGAAAGATCAGAACAGATTACTCATTTCTTAATTTGGTACAAGTTACCAAAAAGTTTTTTTGCATTCTACAAATGTGAAAGCCTCAAACTATAACTGAAATTATTGTGACTCAAGACACGATCTTTTTGAAGTTATCACAACAGCTACTACAGTATTCCATGAAAATTGTTACGGGAGAGCAAAAGCCAATTTTAAAGCAGAAATGTACTTTCAACAGCAGAGAATTCAGCTTAACATCTGTTAAGGATCATCATTCCATTTAATGCCAGAATCTGGAACTTGAAGTCCCCAGGGACCACATGCTGATACACTGAGGGCTTGTCTTTTATAGCTTATAGGCACTACTATGGTAGAGGTGGAGGACAGCATGGAGTGTACTGCTGGGAAGCCTAAAAGGGAACAATTGTTGCCGTTAGGCTTCTTCCAGGAAAGCAAGAGAGACTCAGGTGGGCCTACATATGAAGCCCCAAGATTGCCAGAAACTATCAAGGACTTCTGGAAGGACTGTTCATAGATCCTAATGAAAGGACTGTAGAGAACCCTTGCAACTGAGGAGGTGAAAGGATTGTTACCATGCATACATGGGTGGAAGATGAACTAGCAGACTAATGAGCAATCTATGGAAACCAATGCATATGACAAGCATTAGAATAATGAACCCCCCCCTCAAAGCAGACATTTTGCTTTTGAGTTATGTGTTGTATGAGGAGGGGGAAAACAGCCATACACCTGATGAAAAATGGTCAGCAGACCCTATATAAATACACATTCCTTAAAGTACTATAGCAGTCCTTCTGGGTTCTAATATTTAGCCAGGTACACACAGACATGCCTGTGCAAGTGGATAGCTTTTCATATGGCCCATCAAAGTGTATGTATTTATGACTGGGGCTGTTTAGCCTCTATATTCAATGCATCTTCCTAGTCCTCTGAAGTGCAACCCATACATTATTTTTTATGTAGTTTTTATGCATCAAATGCTCCCATGAGCCAGTACTCATTACACTGGCTACATAAAAAGTCATTGCCCCTCATTCAATCCTACTTAAACACACAATGCTCCCCTCTCCAGCTAGTTCACACTCCAGTTAGAAGCCTCACAGCTACCCAAGAAATCTGTAGGAGTACATTATTAGCCTATTGGGTTTTTTTTCCTTTTACCATGGAAGCATGGCAACCATGGGACCTAAAATAGAGAGAGGGGTTTAGTTATTTGTTAAACTACATCTGATTAGAGGAAGCTGTCGAAAAGTGAAAATATTTTGTTTATATCACAAGTCTTGAATGTCATTTCTAGGTCTAGATGAACCAGAGGCTACCAGACACCTCTTAAATTTAGAAGTTTCAAGAGTACTTCTATTTCACTGTTTAATCCTTTTGCTATACTATTTAAATACTATTTTTCACATAGATATACATAAACAAACTGGATCCTTACCAAAGCTGGTACAACACTCTTGACTGGAAATCCACCTAATGTTTCTTCATTCCCCATGACCAACAACTGACACATCTCAATTACTGCCTGTAGCTGCTGACTTTCATCAGTGGCTTGGAGCCCCTGAAGAAGCTGTTGGGCTTTAGAACCTATGAAAGTAAAGTTATTTAATATAATTTATGTTCTATCACTTGTCTTTCCCAACAGAAAGTTTGATTTCTGTGTATTCTGTGATTTCATTCCTTTTTTAGGTCCAATATTTTCTTAGCTTCCCTTGCCATACACCTGAAATGAGCATAGAAGAGCAGCTATGCTAAAATTACCAAACCACCTAGCATAAGGTAAGATGGCTAACGTACTGGGTGAACCACTTCTTTTTTGGAAGTATGAAGCATATACTACTGGGGTAGTAAACATTAGGCTACCACAAAAGATCTAGTTGGCAGATGACATCCCTTTGTCAGTTGTGAGGTGCTGACAAGATTGGTAACTGGTCCGTCTCCAAATTCTTTTGATTGGGAGGTAGGCATCCCAGCCTGCTGAGGTGACAGTATGAAGAGGGTAGAATGTGGTCTGTAGTAGTCCCTGCTGACAGCACTTGCCTATGTTTAAAAGAGGTGTTCAAACAAACAAGGATTTCTCTACAATGATTTCAAGCTCATCTGACTAGTATGCATTAGAGATACCATCCATGCCCAAAACAGATTTTAAAAACATAGTACTGAATATGGTTTTTCCAAACCCATAAAAAGAATCCTTGTTTCCAATGAATTAACAGATTCTTCTTGTTAAAGAAGTATACATAAGCCAAACTAAATCTTGAGAAACAAGATGGTATTTTAAAACTTGTTTCTTCACTCCCTTCACTCATAGTTGTGGAACATTTGGCTACAAGCATTAACTTTTTTTTCTTTTTAAGATGAAGTTTGGCTTAACTTTTTTAATGTGCTGAGTTCCCTACACTACTGTTATTCACTAATTTAATTTTTAAAGTTGGTTGTATTTAAATCCTTACATAGGTAACATTAGATTTACCAGTAGCCAAGTTTAACCAGTCTGAAAGCTGCTGAAAGAAGTAAGATGAAGTTTACTTACTAGCTCCACTTCCAATTGTCCTGTGGAAAAGCTGTGACATACGAGGACCAAGAGGGCCAAACAAGTGAGGAGGAAGACCCCTCGCTTCTAGAAGAGCTAAAAGCAAACATAGGATATTAAACCACCATTTTCAAAAAAGCTCCCATAAAACTAAATCTCATGAACTTACAATCTGAAGTTCTACAGCTTTGAAAATGTATAGATATAAACACCACCACCACCACATGGATTTTTCCCAACACCAATAAAGAGAAGTGAACTACTTGTCTTCTAAGGTTACCCTTTACTCAAGTATGATTATCAAGGTTGTAAAAAAGATAGCTTTTTTAAAATAAAGAGCCAGGAGGAATTCTGGAGTTGTGTCAGTTACTCTCAAGTATTTACATGAACATAAAACATGCATATGTATTTTTAATACTAGAAATAGACTAGTTTCAGTCAGAATGAGAACTACTGTAAAATAGTTCAAGCAGAATGGCAAAAACAAGGGAATTGGGCAGAACAATAAGTTATACACTAATATAAAGAACTGGACTAATGTAATTAATCAGAGAGAAAAGCATGGCAAATGTAGTTGTCAATTGTTAGGTGAGTGACTTGCTAGAGTCTAAAAACTTCTGGAAGCAGCAGATCATTAACATTATATGAAGTCATCCTGTTCTTCTTACCTAAAATGTCCTCACTTGAACTGCAGCTAATCTGAATGTTACGCACCAATATTACAAATGGGTGGTCAGTATTAATAATAAAAAAAAAATTAATTATTCAATTTGCCTCGCACTGGAGGAACAGACAGAAAGGAAGTACTCCCTTCCCCCCATCCCTTCGAACATCTAAGAATTGAAGAGACAGATTTTTAAAGCAAACCTAGATTGTTTCCTCTGCAAATGAACACAGTTCCTTGCACCATAGTACTAGAAAACTGTTGGTATGTTTACAGTAGTAACAGATGGCAGAACAAGGAGCAATGGTCTCAAGTGACAGTGGAGGGACGTCTAGGTTGGATATTAGGAAAAAACTATTTCACTAGGAGGGTGGTGAAGTACTGGAACGGGTTACCCAGGGAAATGGTGGAATGTCCATCCCTAGAGGTTTTTAAGTCTCGGCTTGACAAAGCCCTGGCTGGGTTGATTTAGTTGGGATTGGTCCTGCCTTGGGCAGGGGGCTGGACTTGACGACCTCCTGAGGTCTCTTCCAGCTCTATGATTCTATGACAGGAAAGTTAAATGCAGAATGTTGCCCAAATTGTCCGTTTCTGGAAGGACATGCATTTCTGTGCAGTCCAGTCAAAAAAGCAAATATATTTTTTAGCACAACTGGATTTTATTTGGTCAAAATCTGGGAATAAAGGTGAGTGTTGAAGAGCAGATGCAAAAAGTGTGGTAGGCCTAATTAAACTTGCAGTTGTGTTTTTTTTTAACTGAAAGCTATTATTCGCATCTTTTCATATTTGAGGAACAAACTTATGAACTATATTCTATATTAAGTCATCTGTTTCAAATAACACCGGTTTCAACAGTGTTTATTGGGTTGGGAAATCAGTAACCAGTGCAAAAAGTTCTAGTGTAGCACACCATCAGTTAAGACACTCAAAGTTCAGCCTACTCTAGTACTGCCAAATTCTTGAGTGTCTACTATACCACAATTTCTTCCACTACATAATGCATAATAGGAAAAGCAGCATGTTCACAGAAAAAAAAAAAAAAAAAGTAGTTTTTTTTTTAAACTGTTAGAGAAAAATATCAAAATAATGTTTTTAATAATACAATGTACAGGTACCAACCCATCATATAAATATGTTAAAAGCCTTTTACCTTGTAGTCTTCCCATCTCAGAATCATCTGACTCACTTTCTCCAGAAGTTGTCATGCCGACAGCCCCCTCAACAGAACTAGATGCTGAAGAAAGAAAATATAATTGAGTAACACTGACATGTCTAAGATTTATTTCATAAGTGTATTCAACACATTAATGCTGCTTCTGTTTAAAAACAGTAACTAAATATCTACTGACTTCAGCAACAATTGGACCAGGCTCCTAACATACCCTGTTTTAACTAAGATTCATTCAAGCAATACTTACAAAAAATTAATAGTGAGAACTAGGGATGTCAACATGTAGTCCACTGCATGATGGTTCATCTTGTCCACTCCATGCACTCCTCCCCCTTTCTGCCTCTGTATCAGCGGCAACAAGGGACGGGGAAGGAGCACTGGAGCCAGTGCCCATGAGGAGCTGACTTTAAGCAGGCTCCCCACGAGCACCGGGTCTGCGTCCCCCTTCCCACCCACTGCTGCCTTTGTTAGAGAGAGGCAGCAGCCTGGCAGGTGAGGGGGGCAGGCAGGAGCTGATGCACATGGGGTGCCAGCTTCCAAGGAACTGTCCGCCTTGCCTTCCCTCCCCGGCCCCCCCTCCACACACACTTTCTGCCTCCTACAGAAGCAGCAAGGGGAAGTAAGCAGGAGCTGGTGATGCGGGCAGCTGGCTTAAAAGCCTGTTCCTCCCAGCACCAGCTCCACGGTGCCACCTGCCCCACCCATCCATATTGCAGCCTCTACAACAGTACCGAGAGGAGACAGGGGCAGGGGGGCTTCCGTGAAGCAGCTGCAGTTCACAGGAAGCTTCCGCTGCTGCCACTCTGTGCTGCTGCTGCTACTCTGTGCTGCTGCCTCTGTATCAGAGGCAGCAGCACTAGGAGGTAGGCAGCTGGTCTGTGTGGGAAGCTGGTTTATAAACTGGCTCCCCTGGCGGACCAGCTCCCACCTGTCACCCTGCGCTGAGGCCTCAGATATAGCCCCCGGGGACTATCAAATATTCGTGTAACTGCCAAGATTTCATGCAGTTATATGACTATTCAATTACACGATACCTAACATTGCTGGTGAGCCTTACAATTTAAGATTACAATTTAAAATAGTAAATTATGAGATTCCATTCTATGTAAGTTCTAGGGTTTCTCCATCATAACTTACAACCAAGTTTTCAGTGCACTTCTGAAACCAGTATTTTCAGACATACACGCATAGCTTTTAATAAAGTCTATGAATTCGGTTTAAGTAATCCTATTTATTACACTGCACTAAAACACATCAATGCCTTATATTCAATTGTGACCATTTTAAAGTTCCCCTTACCCCCAAAAGCCAATATAATTGTTGGAGAATTGAAATTAATTGATGTGCTCAATTAGGGACAGATGGCTCATAATGAGTATTAAGTTACTTTGCAATTATTTCAATAAAACTGTTTGGGGAATAATGGACTCTTCGGTGTAAGGAGATGACTAACTTTGTGAACAGTTTTCCCTACTGCAGCATAGTGAATGCAGGAAGGCTGATAATTCAGATTCTGGCAAAGATTATTAGGGAAAAAGACTTTTCTGTAAGTACTGTAAAGCTAGAACATGTAGGTTAATATCAAGAGGTACAAAAATACTTTCACAACTGTATATCACAAGTCAACCAAAAGCTCTTTACTGTAAAAGAATCACACAGTATTGGCTGGTTAGATACAAGTTCTGACAATAACTTGTCAAATAGCGCACTAAGAGTACGTCTACACCAGCATTATTTCGAAATAACTGATGTTATTCTGAAATAAACATAGTCAGACTACATTACAAGCAGTTATTTCAACATAATGTCAAAATAATGTCGAGCTGGAGGCTTCTGACTGACTCCTGTAACCCTCAGTTTACCAGGAGTAAGGAAGTTGGAGAAAGAGTGCTCTTCCCTGGATTTCCTGCTGTATAGACAGCGCTGAAAGCAGAAATAAGCTATTTCAAAGTAAGGCATGCAATTGACATAGCTGAAGTTGCGTAACTTATTCCGACTTCAGCCCTACTTTGTAGATGTACCCTAACTTATGTTTCTATATGGTAGATAAACAGCAATATTACTCGTACGCTAATTTGGAAGGGAGTTCAAAGTTCATCACATAACCAAAAGGCTTCTGAACACAAGTGCAGCTCAACACCTGAGCAGTAGTCCCCTGCTCAGTCAGCTTCCACAAGGGACATTAACAATTCATTTATGCCTTTCCTCACCCCCATTTTTAAATAAAAAAAGAAGTCCAATACTCTAAGGCAGTGATGGGCAACCTAGGCTAGCGAGTGGGCCACATAAGTGGCCCTCCATCTCTGTGGGTTGCAAAATTGTCATAGCTAAGATGGGGTAGGGTAGTTTTTCAAACTGCACTTGAGTACTTAGAATTTGCAGAGAGGGGGTGCAGTCTGAACTTCAGCAGCACTTTGATTGGCTAGAGGGACTGCTTGGCTTTCACAGTCAGTGTGATTTGCAATCAGCACATACCTCCCTTCCCATGCCCTTGCTTTACGCACGTGTCATTTGATTAATGATGGTAGGGAAAAAATATGCTGACAAACTAATGGAATCTGGCAATCCTGTGGCCTGGACAAGGTTTACATCAATGTTTTACAGAGTACCAGAGAACAGGTATTGCAGTTTGTGTTTGTTTACCTGCTGCTCCTTGTGGAGTCTCATCTGTACGTGCAGCTGAAGAATTAAGTCCATCCTGGTTGTTATCAGGATCAGCCATTTTTTCCTGTCGGCGAGCTTCAGCTGCTCCTCTTTTGCCCAGGCCAGAGCCTGGCCGACTAGAAAGGCAAATGTAATGTGTTAAGTGTCAATTAAATCAACAAGGTTCTTAACTCAAAGCCACTCAAAAACAAGAACCAGCAGGGAGCATTATAAAATAATGTGATATTCTTATATTATTGATATCCACAATTATACATATACCTGGAAGAAGAGAGAAAAAGGTTAGATAGAATAAATAATTGAATCCCAAACATATTTTGAAACATGCTGAATAACTGACTACCACTTGCATTTAACTTTAGACAACTGAGTGGCTCTATGATGAAGTGGGAATTTTCTTAATATGTTTGCATGAGTACTACGTGCTGCATGTTTATCTAGGTAAAGGGAAAGGTGGTCTAATATTTGTACAGAGCCAGATAGGAGTGTCTCTTGGCTACCTACACCCAGACCTTTGTCAAGACACTTCATTACTTAGCAACTGACTCAGAGTAGTTTGTTACCCTAGCAGTTGTAATAGGGTCAAGATATGCCTGAATTCAAACCAACACTGAATAAGATGGCAAATTCATCATAATTGTTCAGAATAGTCTTCAGAGTTCTACCCCTCCCCCCCCCCCAACACTTTAGGAAATGACTACTCACTAGTCAAGTAATCCAATACAATTTAACAAGATTCGTTTTTTTCCCCCCACCTAAAGTACTTAAGTGCAGATGAGACACTTGCTACAAAAATACATCATTTCTGAAATTCCATCACAGAGCAGCTTTTGACATTTCCCCGGTTACTTGCTCGAAGGCTTAAAATCCAAATACAGAACTTCAGATTAGCAATAGTTGCAGGCATGTCTGCTAGGGAACTTAGATAGCGTGTAACTGAATAGTCGTGTAACCACATGAAATGTTAGCAGTTACACAACTATCTTATAGTTCCCTGGGGTGGGGCTGGCAGCCAGTGCACTTCAATCCTAGTCCTGGGGGGTCCCTTATCACCCTGTGTTGCTGCCTCTCTATCCAAGGCAGCAGTGTGGGGTGGCAGGTGGGAGGCAGTTTAAAAAATGGCTTCCCACACGAACTGGCTCCCACCTGCCACCTCCTATATAGAGGCAGCAGCACAGGGTGGCAGCAGGCCCTGTCTGTGAGGGGTCTGGGCTCCCCACAGAGAGGCTGCTCCACAGGAGCCTTCCCTTTCCCCCCTCCCCACCATGTGCTGCTGCCTTGGATAGAGGCAGCAACACAGTAGGAAACCGACTTTTAAGCCAGCTCCCCCAGCACCAACTCCTGCCTGCTTGCATGCTGACTTTAGACCAGTACAAGCCAAGACTGCTCAGTCCTGGCTTGCGACAGGTCCAGCAGCCCCTGTTCATAGCAGCAAGACCAACCTCTGCCCACAGTAGCAGCCCATATCCACAAGGAGGCCCAGTGCTCCTCCCCTGGTGCCTCCATCCCAGGCTTATCAGTTAATCATGTGGTTATCTACAAGCTGACATCCCTAACGGGACCACATCTGTAATGCAATGCTGAAGATACAGGCTTGCTAAAGAATTCCAATGAAAAATAAAGTGATTTAGATATGTTCTCTTCCAATACAGTTTGGCTACAAACATTAGCATAAAAGAAAACTTACGATGGACAAACATTTAGGATAACTTACCCTAACCTAGGTACAAGCAAAATGACCTCATCAAGCTCATAGAGAAGGACTTTGTGAAGAAAGACTGGGGCATGTCCTTTAAAAGTAAGTCTAGAAATGTTACTATCCCCCCTAGATTCTGTTAGAAGATAGCCTGAAAAGGCTAAACACCACTTATACTGGCATCATTCACTTGTTATCTGTGTGAAATCAGGGCTGGATTTTGCTACTTCATAGGGCTTGATTTGAACAAATTCACTGAATCCGTGTTCTACTACAGAGTTCCAGGAGAATGAGAATAAATCTGACTAAAAGCTTTATGGTGAGTTGCAAATGGCATGGCAAGATGTGTTAAAATACATATGCACAATCATTTGTTGCATATTTGATGGAGCTTAAGTGTAATTTTAGCTGCAGTCTAACAAAAAGCACTTTGCCCTCTTCAATACCTGTGTGAAATTTAACAGATGGACTATGAATATCCTGCCACAATGGGCCATTATCAGAAGTCTGGTGTCATGTCAAAATGAACTCTTGTAGTTTGACCAATCTGGCACGTGCCCACACAATGGCAGCGTCAAGTATAGGTTGGACCTCCCTGGATGAGGGATTTTGCCCGATCAGCAGCGATCATCTCTGGACCCTTGCACCAGCCCTCCGGTCCAGCCCACCGGCCTCCCAGCCAGCTCTTCACCTCCTGCTGACCCGCTTGATGGCCATGCATTGCAGCTGCTCTGAGAATTGCCAGGCAGCTGCCACCGTGTGCCAAGGCTCAGCTGCCCCACCAAGCCACAGCTATTGCAGCTCCCAGCCCTGCTAGGTAGCCCTGCTGCCAACCTGCTGCCCTGCCAGCCCCACAGAAGTCCTTGCCACTGACCCTCCACCAGGACCCTCTGGTTCTGCAACATCCATTCCGAACCATGGATGTTCCCAGACCAGAGAATCCCGGTTAAGAGTTCCAACCTGTATATGTGTCTGATTTTTCTGCAGTTTTGCCTACAGACTCAAATGCTTCCTCCACTTCACATTCTCCATCCTCAACTGCAAGTTTGATATAAGGACTAGGGATATAATATCTGGGTAATCAGTTAACTGGTTAAAAGATAGGCACTCAACTCAACAACTCGCTTATATCCCTAAAACCTGACTACTCCCTTCCAGTGTTCGCTCCAAACTGCACTGAGCACAGCTTCACAGGTGATTAATCAGCCCCTGACTGGGTAAGGCTGATTAATCACCTATGAAGCTGTGGGGCAGCACAGCTTAGAGGGAACACTGCTCACTACCCCCCCCCCCCCCACCACACACACACACACACACACACACCCCCTCTGTATCAGGAGGCAGTGCTGTGGGAGCCAGCTTAAAAACTGGTTCTTCCCCCTTCCCCCCCAACCACCGTCTTCATGGTGCCACCTCCCTCCCTGGCCCCACTGCTATCTCTATCAGGGCCAAGGCTTGACGTGGGCAGAGGCTGCTCCGGCAGCAGCTCCCCAGAAGGGAGCTGCCCCCCGCGGACAGGGGCTGCTGCCATGGGCAAAGGCTGTTCTGGTAGCAGTCCCTGTCTGCTGCCAGCCCCAGCCACCAAGCAGTCCTGGCTCGCACCCACCTGGAACCACTGTCGCTCTGCATTTTATATGTAATAAGAGCTGGGCGGCCATGGGCCCTCCCCACACAGGGCTGGAGCATGAAGGGACCCCTGGCACCTCAAGTTACATCAGTGATGCAAGGGTCTTTTTCTCTGCTTCTCAGTTTTGGGCCATGTTAGTGAGGGTTCCTCCCCTCCCCCCTACCCCACCCCCACCACCATTCCCTACTCTGTTGGTGGACCACATACAAGTGGGAAGACAAAAATCCCACAAACGTTCACTGACCTCGCCCGACTTGATTTTTGTGGGTCAGCAGCCCCCAGCCCCCAGCCCAAAAGTTTCCCCACCCCTGCCTTATAGGATCACCACTGCATAACTGCAGAATGCCTGACTGCAATAAGGAGGAGATAATGTGAGGATATATTCAGTGAGATTCTCAAAAGCTGGTACTGTAACAGACTGCAAATAGAGGACAGGGAGGATAACTATTACTTACAGTATGGAGACGGCAACAGAATACAGCAGAAAGGCCCAGGAGTCAAGAGAGCGAGATGCACTAGGACATAATGGGGCTTCCCCAGTGGCAAACAAATGCCTAGACTCTCATTTACCTACAAATCCAACAATTAGAGGCTCGACTCCAGTGTTCCCTCTAAGCTGCTTGGCAGCAGAGCTTCACAGGTGATTAATCAACCCCACCCAATCAGAGCTCAATGACAGGGTGGGGCTGATTAATCACCTGTGACATGCCACTCATCTCAGAGGAAACACTGCTCTCCACCCTTTGCAGTCAATGAACTCTATTTTAGCTCCTCCTGACACTGCAACAATCCATGTGGCATCACGGACTGCATCCTCACTCCTACCACACCATGTTACAGTACAATAAAGAGAACCACAGCTTCACATAGCAACCATGGCCCTCTCAGGTCAGTATGTATAGCCAAAATGAACATGCATGTTGCTTCTACTTTAAGATCTGTTCCATTAATTTGTTCCCAAATGTTTATTGTAAGTGTTCAAGTCCACATTTTTGCTCCGATTTTTATCAGAAGAAGCTATTTTTGGTAAATAATTCATCTTTATTATTTCACAATATGTACAGCAGAATATTTAGTGCTATTGCAAGCACCTACTACTAATTGTACAGGGTGACAGAAGTCAAAATCAGCAACAAACACATAATTATAGGTATTTAGCAAGCAGGATTCTAATAGTCACTGAAATGCTAAAGGAGATTAGAGAGGCTATAAAAATAAAATGAAGAGGGGGGATTTCAGCTATCCCCATATTGTCTGAGTACATGTCACCTCAGGATGGGATGCAGAAATAAGTTTGACAGTTTAAGCGACTGCTTCTTGGAAGAGCTTCTCCTGGAACCCACTGGAGGCAAGGCAATTCTTGATTTAGTCCTACACGAAGCACAGAATCTGGTCCAAGAGGTGAATATAATAGCTCAACTAGGGATGTAGAAGTTTAGAACATTAACTGATAAGCCAAAACTTATAGGTTAATGCTATAGACTACATGCATATTCTCTCCTCTCTCCCCTGCCGGCCACTAAACTTTTTAGCAGTATGGACAGCAGCCTAGCTCAGTTCCGTCTCACGCCAGGTCCAGGAGCTCAGCCCCACTCCTGGACAGGGGGCTGCTGCCACTCCAGGACACTGCTGCCTCTGGGGACACAGCATGGGGCAACAAGCAGTTGGTGACTGAGGGGAGCTGATTTTTAAACTGGCTCCCCTCGCGGACCAGCTCCCGCCTGGCATCCCGTGCAGCAGGGCAGACGGGCAGGGGGCTCCTCAGAAGTGGAGCCAGAGCACACTAGCTGCCGACCCCACCCCTGGGGCATACAGAATAGTTGAGTAACTAAAAAGAATTCATGAGGTCAATCAATTATTCAATTAACTTATATTGATCATCCCCTAAGATGACCATCTTAGAAAGCGTGACCATAATATAATTCAATTTAACGTCTGTGGCAGGAAAAAAAGTCATAGCAGCCCAACACTATGGCACTTAATTTCAGAGAGAGGAACTACACAAAAGCGAGGTGATTAGTTAAACAGAAATGTAAGAGGTACAGGGCCAAACACTGTTTCCTCTAAGATTTTCCATCCATCAGCAGAGTGACTTGCATCTTGTGAACCAATATTGAGGCCATGTGCACTTGTTCAGATGTGTGACACTGGCACTCAAGTTATTGATTTATATAATTTAAATGTTATGGAAGAAAAAAATTCTAAAAATAAGGGCTAATTAACAAGGTGCATGACTTCAAAAGTTTATTTAATATGAAGTAAAAAAAAAAAAATTTATACTGCAAAATTTTCAGTATGTTAGATTAGCCCCAAGGCTGCTCTAAATCTGCACTGTCCACAGGTCCCTAAGTCATAGGAGGCCAAGAGTAAGCACATTGCAGCACTCCTCATACTGTTGCAGCAGTGGCCAGACCCCCAGGCCCTTTAGAATCAGTGAGTCCCAGGTAAACTGCCCTCTTTGCCCCACCTCACCCCCTTGATGGGCAGAGCAGCTGCTGTTATCAGCTCTTTTGCTGACAAAATACTTCCACCCCCAACAAGCAGCACTCTCATTGTCAGCAGGAGAGGGCCCCTGTGCACCACCTGCTGATCACACTGGTACTTGCCACCACAAAACTTTTGTCTTGGGAAGAGAGGGGGTAACACCTCTGAAGGACATAGGCTTTGTCTGTGAGTGGCCAGTGTACATATAGTCAAGCCTGCAGACAGACAACTGAGCTGCAGCAGCCTGGAAATTGAAGCTTTTCAGAACCCTATGCGCACACGCTGACAACAGAATCAGATGTACCTGAGCCATCATTGGGCCAATTCATAATCGATATTTAAACAAAATGTCTTCAGTGTATAGTGAAAGACACAACTACAGTATCCTAGCCAGATAAATCACCAGCTGAGGAGAACTATTTATTATCAGTGTGTATCTACAGTTAATTCACTGGATCTTCCAAAGGAACATGCAGACTCAAAATTATACTCCTGTAATATAGGACTTTTTACTTACTATATTTATAGAGGAAAGTGTCTTCTGGACTGTACTGGGAAGAGTAACCAGAAATGGGTACTATTAATGACATGTAATATATGGCAAAAGCACAAGGCGCTTATGGTAAGCTAGTAAATAGTATTTGTACCATTACTGGGAGATAAAGAATGCATTTGACAACAGTTTTAGTGCCATTTATTAGTAAAAAGTGTCACTGTCAGTTTCAGAGAGAGCACCAAGCAAGTAATTATTTCAGATTAATAATGTTTCAAGGAAGAATACAGAGAAAGAGTTGCACAGCATTCCTCCTACCTGCGCTGTTATTGTTACTATTAGAAGCACAAACAGCAGCTTCTCATTTACGGGTCAAAAATCAGACAACACACTTTTTAAGCTAAGAGTAATACAGATGTGTATATTTTAGACAGACAGTGGCTTTGCTTTGTGCAATATTGAAGAATGTTTAGATTTTCCATATTCCACTGCTTATTATTACTACAGCAAATCTCTTTCCTTCCATTTTTTAAAATTCTTTTATTTCAATACGAGTATGGGAGAATAAAGTCTAAAATCAAGTACATTAAGCATACCACCAACAGCTGTAAAAATCCTACATTTTAGTCTTCAAGGACAGTTCAAAACAAAGTGATTCCATTTCTAATGCATCAGAATATAATATTACAGAGTAAGATCCAAAACTAGAGCTGTAGTAAAACAGCTCCCAAAAATGTTGTTTCGTGTTCATCTTTTTTTTAAATGTAAACATTTATTTGCATACCAGTTTTATCACTATTGCTGATTTACTGCTGTGAGAGCAGAATCAGTCCTACTCGACTGAAGAAATGCTGATTTTGTTCTCACTTTATTGGATTCTGTCTTTTCGGCCCCCACCCTCATCCCAGTGTTTGAGCCACAAAGTCCCAACCCCCCAGAGCAGCTGCCCGCCTGCTGTCCCCCCCAGACCCCACCCACAACCCCAACCCCCGGTGGCAGCCACCTACTGGACGTGGCTGGCAGCAGCCAGAACAGCCAGCCATCCCCAACACAGCCCCAGCCATCAGAGTCCTGGCACCACCCACCACACAGCTCCAGCCATGGGAGTAGCCAGGTGAGCACTACTGCGCAGCTGTGTGAAGGAGATGGGTGGGCTTAGAATTTTTTTGTGCAAGGCCATGCAGGCATGCACCTTAGAGGGAACACTGGTGCCCAAAGTAAAATCCCTGCAAGTTGAATGGAAACTTTTTAAAGACACCTTAAGAGAGGCTCAACTTAAATGTATACCCCAAATTAAACACACTCAGTAAGACAATCAAAAAAAAAAAAGTGCCACTGGGCTTAACAGCCAAGACAAGGAGGAGTGAGATAAAAAGGTATTGTTTAAAAAGTGCAAGTTAAATTCTAGTGAGGAAAACAGAAAGGAGCATAAACTTTGTCAAATCAAGTGTAAAGATAATTAGGAAAGCCAAAAAGGAATTTGAAGAATAGCTAGCCATGAACTCAAAATGTAATTTAAAACACCAGAAGCAGGTAGCCTGTTAAAGAACTAGTGAGGCCACTAGACAATTGAAATGCTAAGGGAGCATTCAAGGATAATAAGCCACCTGCCTTCCCCTTCCTCCCTGCCACTTGTAGGTTCATTATTACAGAAAACATAGATACATCTCTTTTTGCTGCAGATTAAAGCACATCGTTAAAGATGCAAGGATTGTGCACCTCCCTGACTTGCCAACACGGATATCGATAAAGTGTCCTTGGTGATCCATCAATACTGCAGAAACCATACACAAGTAGCTTTCTGTTGAAATGCTCTGTGGCAAGATGGGCTGGTGCCAAAATATGGATGTCCATCACCCCTCTACAATTAAAAAAACCCATTGCTACAGATCCATCCACTACATCTTGCACATTGGAGAGAATCACAGTTCTGTATAGCAGGAGACTATTCAATGGTCCTAGATCCTTAAATGCCAACACCCTGATTGGATTTACCAACTCAAAAATGATTTCCCACTGATTGGTAGCAATCCAGCATTGCAAAAGTAGGGATATACAATTCTGTTTAATTGGTTAATCAGTTAAACATAATAATGTAACAAGTTAACCAATTGGGGGACACTAGCCCACTGAGCTGAAGTACTCCTGCACTGTTAGGCTGGAATGCCCCCCCTTGCCCAGCTAGAGCACCCCTGCCTGCAGCGGGTCCCACGGTGCTGGAGCAGCTCTCTGCCCACAGCAGGCAGGGAGCTGCTCCAGCCCCAACCAGTTAACCACAACCAATAAGCCTCACCTGTTAAGGGTGGAAAGCATGTCAAGAAGCCATCAAGAGTGAGGCTTACCAGTTAACCATTCATATCCCCATTGCAAACGTCCACAAAGACTGCTCCTCACTTCTTCACTGTCAACACAACTCCCATTTTGGTGTCCCTGCACTCCAAGTGCCAAGAATGTAGTCTTCTACATCCAAAAGTTCTGCATGCACTGCTTGGTCATCTCAAACCGTCATTATGATGCAATCTTACCAGTCAGTGATTGTTTCTGGGCCCCAGAAGCAGCACACCGTCTGCAGCTGCTACCTGAACCCTACCAACCACCTCCTTTAATTTGGTTTTGCTAGGTCTCACAGCAATCATCTACCATAAAATGACCATGTCCTTTGCTGCTGTGGTTCTTCCTGTGACTTTACAAATGCTAGAGGTTTGTCATATTCTTGACAATGGCACAGAGCTGTGCAGACTCCATGCATCTTGCAAAGGTGGTGGTCAGAAGTGCTACATGGTTTTGTCGAGTTGTTTTTTTCTTTAAATCAAGCCACAAAAATATTGTATTATGGATGGCATTACAGGATAAAGAAAGTTGCATGATGGGAACTTATCCACTTGCTCAATTCACTTCTTCCCCCATCATGCCGTGACAGAAGCCTACTTACAGTTCACAACTGTCAGCAACTCAATCCTCACTACACCTACCACACTTGTCATGATCCGTATCTAAGAAGGTATCTTAAGGCAGCAGTTCCCAACTGCTGGTCCATGGACTGGCGGCAGGCTGTGAACCCCTGCATGATGGGCCATAGCTTTTATTTAGTTCCGCTCCTTAGGTTCCCAGGGAATTCCCTTCCTGCGCACTTCCGCATGCAGCAACAGGGTGAGTGAGGCAGCTGGTAGCTGAGTGTGCTGTGGCTAGAGCCAGGACCATGGTGAGGCTGTTCCTACTGGATTGCTATGTGACCTGGCTGGCAGGGCCAAACACCGTGTGCAGAGCAGCTGCTCCTGCAACCCCGTTCTTCTCCCTTTCTGCTCAGCAGAAGCCTGCCCTTGGCCTTCAGCTGCTCCCAGCCAGCAGGTATACACATTATTATTATGCATTATTAAGTGCATAGGAAAATATGAATGTGCAGAACGTGTCAGCACCATCAGACCTGCTAGTCTTGCCTCTAATTCTGGTGCAATTGAAGCAAAAGGTTTGGACTGGAAAATACTCTTTAACAAGTATTAGCGACTTTTTTATTGGTTTTTTACGTGTGTGCGCGCAGCAGTTTTTCAAAATTCCTGTTAACCATCATGTCCCCTCTCCTTTGATTTGCTTCATAGATCATTGATTAAAATTACCATCATGAATATGCAAATATTTCAGTGCCAGTTTGCCAACTGTTTGAATGACTTTGCTCTTTCGTGGTATAAAAATGGTTGGAAATCACTATCGTAAGGTATTTGAAAACTAATAATTCACTGATTATTAATATTCTTGTACGAGGTGTGTATGAATAGTGTACAAAATTATGAATATGTACTAAAGTTATGTTCTGAAAGTGTGCCTTTGGCAAGCAATGCACAAGCACGCAGTCTGTAATGGACAAAGGAATGTCTATGTTTGTCTGATCACACTGGCTGTCACGCAGAGACTAGGGATGTTAAAATTAGATCATCAACTAATCGAATACTCGATGGAATTTCCGGTGAGTATTCAATTAGTCGATAAGGGCAATTCTGCTTTGAAATGTAGCAAGAGCCCACTGGGTTGTTGGTACATTTCGAAGGCCGAAGTGCAGTGCAGCATTCCACCTTTGAAATGTACAACTCCTCCCGCCTGCCATTGGGCTAGAGCACCCCCTTATCACAAGCAGGGCTGCTCTGGCCTATTGTGGACAGCAGCTGGAGCAGCCCCTGTCCACTGCAGGCCCCCACATGGGGCTGGAGCAGCTCCCTGCCCGCAGGAGATGGAGAGCTGTTCCAGGCCCCACCAGTCTTCACATCGCTAGCTCAGTCCTCACACATTTCAGGACAGATAATCTAGGGGAAATACAGGCCTGGGAGTACTGGGGCACAAGTGTGTGTGTGTGTGGGGGTGGGGGGGGCAGGGAGTTGGTCAATTGGGTAGCAGTAACGCAGGCTGAAGGAGACTAAAGTATAGCTATGGCATAACAAGCAGGCTGCTAGCAGACACTCAGTGCTCATTTATATGCTGGCAGGTAACAACCAGACATGGAGCTAGAGCAGCAGAGTATTTAAAAGGCACTTAGGATTAAAGAGGAGGACATGGCAACCTCACTGGTATGAGCTGTGCCCCAAAACCATGATATGCATTGCCAAAGTTTTCCAAAAGACACTGTGCTGGATGATGGCAAGTTGCATGGTGCATTGACACAAACACACCTGGCGAGCGCACACAGTGCCAATGCAAGGAGCCAACCAATATACTGACATCAGTAGTTTCATACCAACGTAACTTGCATCAACCAAACTCTGTGATGTCGATAAGCAATGATGGCCAAACTAATACAACAAACAAAAACACAAACCTAGCTTACAGGAAGTATTTGAGACACTTTCAAGAGAGATTCCAAGACTTTACAGACCCAAGTTTTTTGTGCAGATGTGAGTACTTTGACCCAATATTCAGGCTTTTGGTCGGGGGGAGGGAGTGTTGCAGTTGCACAGTATATTTAAAGAGCTCTCAGACAGAATATTTACAATTTAAATGAACAGCGTTAAACATGAAGACAGTCCTTGAACTCATGTTGCATTTTGCATGGTCTAGAAACAAGAGCTTCTTTTGTTGAAACAGAGAAACCTGTCCTCCTAAAAGGAAGTTCAATTACAATTTGTAGTTGCAAAACCAAAAAAAACTCCATTACCCTAGCTTGAATAGTAAGCTTTTATGATCACCTGCATTGCTGATAAAAATAACCAGCTCCTAAAACGAACAGTGACTTATAGCTTGCAAGCTTTATTTTTCTTTAAACCAAAGGTCTTCCAGAAACCACTCCATTTTAATGAGACCTTGAAGGGTATCCCATTAAACAGCCTTCCCCATCTCTGACTCAGATGACAACTGTATGCCTGTCACCAATTTTTGAGCTAGCCTGATATTATGTAGTCCTTCCAAGCTCAGTAACCGGAGGTCACTATCATCACATGGGAGGATGCCAAACTCCACTCATATTTCTATGACGGCATAAATCAGTGATCCCATGGGTTTTTGAATCACAGCCACTGTTTTACAATAGCCATCTGAATCTCTTCTCCATTCGCAGAAGGAGCACACTTTATTGGATCAAGTATAGTAATAGCCATTCCAAGCTCAGAATCTGGAATTTAACGTTTACCTGGTACTAGCACAGGAGCCCGTGGTCTTTTGCCGTGTGCTCCGCCGCAAACTGGGGAGCTCTGCAGGTGGTGATTCGCTGCGCTTCTTTGTAGATTTTCTTAAGCCTACATACATAATACATAAAGTTAGAACAACACTTCAATCCACTCCTGTCTTTGTTTTCAAGCACACCGCAAATAGAGAAGCACAAAGGTTACAATGTTGTTTTACAGACAAGACACCAATAAATTCTTCTCAGTCTACCACCAGCCATAACAAGGCCCTTTGCGCATTTAGGGTGAAGGAAAGCTCTCACGATCTAGCAAGACAACCGAGTACAATTAATGAAAGGAATCATTATAATGTGTTATTTGGACAATTAGCAAACGCTAACATCAACTTTCTACATGATTTTATAGCAATGATGAGAGGCGTTGCCTACAACAGATACTACATTACAGAAGTTCTCTTTTTTTTTTTTCCCCCTGAATCCTCCTCCACATGCAACATGCTACAATAATGTGTGTTAAGGCCAGGACTGGCATAGGGAGTTTCAAGCATAAACCTGCCACTGGCCCTGTGTATCCCCATGAATCTAAATTGCTCAGACTTTGGCTTCAGTCCCATGTGGAAGGATTCGGGGCCCATATGATGAGGCTTCAGCTTTCTGCCCTGGACCCCAGCAAGTCTAAGGCTGGCCCTGCTTGGTGGACTCCCTAAAGCCTGCCCATTGCCCCACAGAGGGCACAAGACCGCTGGTTAAAAACCAGCAATTATAGGATGTTGCACTGTGTTCTATATTAGCTGCTAATTCTTTAGACATACTGGTAAATATAAAATATTTTATTTCAACACAACAAAGGAGTAAGTGCTGAAAGAATCTCTCAGCACTACTACATGGCCAGTTGACATGTAGCTCACTTTACTGATTATTAATAGGTGCTCCAGAAGCCAATTGGTGGCTTAGGTGCAATGCTGAGATGGTTTCCTTTATATGTGGAAGTCTCAATCACATCACATACACAGTCAGTATTCACTGACTTGCACTACCATTGTTCACAGTCTTCCTGCATTTGTTTTAATTAGAACTTTTTAGTCTCTAAGGGTATGTCTACACTGCCACCCTAGTTCGAACTAGGGTGGCTAATGTAGGCATTCGAACTTGCAAATGAAGCCCGGGATTTAAATATCCTGGGCTTCATTTGCATGTTCCCGGGCGGGCGCCATTTTTAAATGCCCGTAGTTCGGACTACCTGCCCGCGGCGGCTACACGTGACACGGACTAGGTAGTTCGAATTAAAGATCCTAATTCGAACTACCATTATTCCTCCTGCAGTGTAGACATACCCTAAGACTATCTTGACACCTTCCTTTAGCAGTTAGTTTCCTTAAAGAATAATTGGCTAGTCATTCATCTTACGTTTTTATTAAATGTTTGCATGCATGCAGGCTTTGTCAAATCTTTATCTGCTTTTGTCAGCTTCTTTCCAACTTGCCTCATACTCTCCTTCTTAGCTTCTAGTTAAGAAAAAAAAAAATCAGTCCTCTGGTTTATCATCACAATCAGTGGGAGACGACTGACTCCTAAAAGACAAATGTTGCTGTTTTCAATGCAATTCTCTCTAATGAAGCCTAAGGCAATCTGGTCAAGTAGGCAAGAACAAAGTAACTAGAGTTATCTTCAAATGCAATCAAAGTTCTTCCATCTGAGTTATAAGAGAGTACAAGATATTCTTCACTTTTTTGAAGCTTTTGCCTTTTTTGAAACTGGAGATCTGAGTGCTCCCCTCTCTCTCTCTCCCCGCCCCCCAACCGCAAACATTAGTTCCCAGAGTGAATTTGAGAAATTCCCCCCCCTCCCCTACCAAAACAGGGTTCTGAAACCACATCTAGAGCCTCTAAAGAGTTGTGCAGAGAAAATTAAAATGTATAACCCTTGTCTATGCGTACAATTTGCAATATTGTGTTTCTCTGGTAGTACAGACATTCAACAAGAGACCACTCCCCAAGACCCTATTTATTAAGAACAGCAGCCTTCAGTTGTATTATTCTTATACTAACCTGAAAATAGGAATTTAAATCTTAATGCCCATCTAAGCTCATCCTTTTAAGGGTATAGAACCATTTCAGTGTTACCATACTGTCCCAAGTGCACAGGTAAAATAGGATTCTTAAAAGAAGATGGTCTATAAATCAGTATTTCTAAAGTTGTGAGATGAAAAGATTGTTCCCACGCTGAAGAGTGAACAAAGACAGAACAGTATAAATTATAGAGCGCGCCTAGCCCAGTGGAGTCCTAACCAGGATCTCTAGGCCCCATCACACTATATAATGGGCTACTGAGCTTTTAGGAGAGATGTGCCACCAAAAGAAGGATTTCTTTATTAGTGCCCAATGTATCATATGAATAACTGATACAGTAATTATGCATCTATAAAGCAGTTAGTTTCTTACTCTTCCCATTTACAAAACTTAAAATAGTAAGCACCTCAGCTGTTACCAACTGAAATAATAATACACAGTTATTGTCAACTGTGGATATGCAAGTTTCCGGTTATTCTCTTAAGCTACTGGGAAAATTCACAAGGACATATGTTACTCAGCTTAAGTCAAATTGAAAAGGTAAGTGAAAACTGATTTAAGTAAAGATTGGCTCTGAAAGCTCTTTTCTAATTAAGCTTCAGACAGGAATCAGCATAAAAAAGTTTTAATTCCTGGAAAAGCATCGTCAAAGGTGGTCAGATTTCAGATCCTACAAATGCTTTAAATTAAATGTTTAAGAAAGGAAACGCTGATGAACTGTAGAACATCATTTCTTTTAATAATCTAGTAGTGTTAATCACAGAATCACAAAAAAGGTGGGGGGTGGAAGAAAGTCCTATTTCAGCACAGGGGACTGAACAAGTACACCCAGACCATCCCTGTACCATTTTTGTGCAACCCATTCTGAAAAACCTCTCATGACCGAGACCCACAGTCCAACATCGTGCTCCTTTGCTTGGAAACTTAGTTCCCCTCACTTGGAAACTTATTCAGTTCTTAACTATTCTTGTAATTTAGAAAATATTTTCTTCTAATATCTAACCTAAATCCCACTTGCAATAGATTAAGCCTGTTACTTCTGTCCTATCTTCAAGCAGACATGGAGAACTGATCAACCTCCTTTTTAATAATATTGCCCTTAATGTATCTGAATATTAATATCAAATCTCATTCAACCTCCTTAATCTTATTTCCAACACCAAACATGCTCATCTTTTAAAGTTTACTCATAGGTCAGATTTTCTAAGCCTTTCATCACATTTGTTGCTCTCCTCTGGACTCTCTTCAATTTGTCCAGATCCTTCCAGAGTGGTTCTGAGAAATTAACACAGCCGAGTACAGCTGGACTAGTATCTCCCAGGCCATGCATACAGAAACTCTTGTTATTACGCCTTACAATATCAACCTTTTTCACAACCGCATCGCATTGTGGGCTCACTCGATTTATGATCCACTATAACCCCGGATCCTTTTCAGCAGTACTGATCAAGGTTCCTGCTGCTTAATAAGCCCTGTTCAGGGGCTCAGGGCTGCCGTGCATGGAGCTGCCATGGCCTGGGGAGAGGGGTACTCCCCAAAAGCAGGGCCAGAATAAGGAAGGGGATTTAGGATCTGCAGCCCAGGGCCTGAAGCCCGTTGTCTTTTGGGCCAGCCCTTCCGGGCGGATGGAAACGACAGCAAAGAGTGGCTCTGCGTACTGCCTTTCCTTTCTGCCCCACCTGGAGCTGCATCATCGCAAGCACTGAGAAGCTCTGTCCCCACGCTCCCATTGGCCAGCAATTGTGGCTAATGGAAGTTGGGAGGAAGGGGGAGGGGGAGGGGGAGGGGGGACGGGACACGGCACAGCATGGAGTCACCAGTTCCCCTCCCCCCACACACACACACCCTCCCCTATGCTCCCTCCAATGGGGAGTTGCCCCAGGTAGTGTGCCCTGCATGCCAATCTTCCGCGGTTAATTACTACTCTATCACCTTATCTGCCTCCTAGACTCCACACCCCAATTGTCCTCCTGCCCTCTCCCCCCAACTCCTCTGCCTCTCCCAGCTTGTATGGGCTAGGAACCAGCAGCCCTGCAGGGCTGGAGTAGCCCCTGCCTGCAGCGCAAGGGCCACTCCAACGCAGGGGGATGGAAGGGTCTGCCCATATGCCCCCATTTAATCAGTATACTAGTAAAGTATAATGCTTAACCAGTTAAACAGAATTTTACATCCCTAATTAATCTGTTCTTTTTCTGTTTTGGCTTGTGTTGCCTCCTTGTTAATATTTTAAGATTCCAGTTATCACTTACCCTTTTAATCAACACTGAAGCAAAATACCCATTAATACCTCTGCTTTCTCAAGGTTATCAGCTCTCTCCCTCCTTGCTAACTACGAAATAAATGGGCTCCTCTCTTTTTCCTAAACATGTTTAAAGAACTTACTGCCCTTTATACTCCTTGGTAGGAGCAACTCGTTTTGTGTCTTCGCCATTCTGATTTTGTCCCTATACGTTTATGCTAGTCTTTTGTACTCAATTCATCCATCTTTTCATTTTTTTTGTAGATTTCCTTTTTGATTTTCAGATCATTGTAAGAATTCCTGAGGGAGCCACACTGGCTTCCAACTATTCTTCCTATCTTTCCTTTGCACTAGGATAGTTGATAACTGTGCCTTTTATGTTGTTTTCTTAAGAAACTGACAGCTCCTTTTCTGAAATCCTTCAACACTTAGGCCCCCATCAACAGCTAAAAGTTCAGGTCAACGTAAATACATTGATCAGTTCTGTGGAAAAAAAAATTGCACCCAATGTAGTTAGATTGACCTAATCCCTACAGAAGACCTCTTAATCAGAGGAAGAATTCTTCTGTTGATTTAACACCTAGAGTAGACCATGCCACAGAAGTGAATTTACTGCAATGATGGGAAAAAACCCTTCCATCACTCTACTATGTATCTACACTACAACCACATAGCTGCAGTTGTGTTGCCATAATGTACTCACACCCTTTGATTTTATTCCCATAGGATCTAATCCATCAGTTCTTAGTCTTGCAGTCTGTTCTTCGTGTCCATACTCCTTATTTATGAAATATCCAGAAGAGGACATTTTTGTTTCCCAGTGGAATCTATAAGGTGGAAAATACTTGGTCCAGTGGCAGATTTTAAGACACAAAACACAATTTAAAACGTGTGTTTAATTTTTCTACAATAGTGGGGACTTTCAGTGCATGCACACATTTAAGCTCAATTTTCATTTTAACTAAGTTTCAAAGTCTCTGCTACTCTGGGGGGGAGGGAATTCTGTGCTCCTGCACAAGCACAGAATTAGTGTGCCCTGCAGAGTCCTTCCCCTTCCTCCCCCCCCCAAATGCAGAATAATTGATTCCAATAGGGAGCGGAAAGAAAGCCACAAAAAGGGTCACACATGTCCCTCCCAGGCATTGGGAGCAGCCAGGAGAGACAAATCACTAGCAGGGCCTGAGAGTGGGGGCTGGGTGTACAAGCAAGACTACTGCTATCATGATATGCCCAGCACAAATGGGAGAGGTTCCAGGGTGTTTCTGGAGCAAGCATGTGGCAAGTGCAGCCTCACTACTGAGTCCATGTCCTAGAGAAGGGAAGGGAGGCTCCAGAAGGATTCTCCACCTCCATACAGCCAGTGGCCTGTGCTCTCTATTGCTATGCTGTAGCCTACACTCCCAGTGCCCTTCTAATCCAGGGCACCTGGGACTCTGCCAAGCTGCTTTTCAAAAGGTTTGCAAACAGCGGCTCTCAGGCTCATCTGAATTTCTGGTTTATCACTGTGCCAGTGCAGAGGAATGTGCATCTCTGTGAAGAGTCAGAATACTATGTAAAATCATGCAAAGGACAAATTTGTTAAACATGAATAAATTGTTTAAATTTACACTTCAGACCTCCATTGTCAGCAGTCTGAGAAATATTCGTCCATTAGCCTAGAATTGCAATAGGAGGCAAAGCACCCGCAGGTGACATGGATAGTAACTGTTCCACTTACGGATTCTGATATTATATCGAAAATATAGACATGGAGTTGATACATCACAGAAGTTAGCATCAGCTTTTTCTTCCTGAGAGAGCCACTAGCACAGGGGAAATGGGGCAAGGTAACCACCTGGACCAGCCCATTGTAAGTTCTTTACCACTGGAGCAAAGGATGAATATTTTATATAGGAGGTTGCCAGATTTTCCACTCTTCAAACTGCTGCTACTGGCAGCATATTCTTCTGAGTACCCAGTTTCTCTCCAAATGCTGAACCCCCTACATAACTGCTCCACACAATTGAACTTAACTTTCCAGTGCTTAGAAAGTGCTCAATAATGACTTTATTGAATTGTAATTTAAAATGAAGTACTCAGTTGTGTTAATATGCCCAGTAAGGAATCTGTCAAAGTTTTTTAATTTTTGTTGGTGGTGGTATTTTTAGAGACAATATAATACTAAAGTAATTGAAACGGGGATGGTTCATGTTCTTTTGACAAATAGGGGGCTGCTCACTATGCTCGCCAGCCCCCTTTTCTCTGGGGCACAGGTGTCTGGCTGGGGAAGGGGGCAGGAGCACAGTGCAGCATGGCATGGTGAGGGGTGTGTGAGGCTCAGATGGCAGAAGAGGCACGAGGTGGTCCAGGAAGGGGGTGGGGTGAGGAGGCGCAGCACAGCATGGCACAGGGAGGAGTCAGATGGTGGAGGGGACCCAGTGCGGCCCGGCAGAGGTGGCAGCATGAGGACATGGATGACATGATGATGTCATCTGGTCATTCCACAAGAAAAAAAAAGTTAGATATCTATCAATCAATTGAGAGAGAGAGAGAGACAAAGTCAAAAACTTAAAAATATTTGTAGATTTTTTAGCATTTTGGCACAAAATTCCGCAGGAGTAAACAGCAACTAGGAGACAAAATTCAGGTAATCAATTTACATACGCAGACTCCAATACTAAGAGAATAGTGAACTGTATCATCTGTAACTTGAACGTGTGGTTCTTTAACAGAACAGAGTATTTCTGCCCTCTGCTAACTGGCTCTTCCATGCCTGTGTTCTAGTGGGAGGTAAGCATTTCAGAGAAGATCCAAGAATACAGGCTCGGATGCCAGGATGTATTGACCAACACTGAAGAGCAAAAAACCCCCACAGGAAAAATCCAGTATTTGCAGTACATTTGAAAAAAGGATCTCTTTTGGTCTTCAGAAAGTGGTTAAAGTTAATTTAGAAAGATGCTTTTAGTCACTTGTTCATAATCTTTAATATATGGACACTGCTATGGAAAAGTTTTATCTGTGCTCCATCTATGGCTGTGAAGCAACAGAAAAACTTTTTTTCATTTACACAAAGAAAATACATTAACATACAGTTCAGACAATATGCATCAGATTGCTTGAATTCAGTTAAACTTGTAGCAAAGGTACCAGATTGTCAAAGATAATTCCAAAAGACAGAAAGTTAGTGATCGGGGGGTGAAACTTATCCTATTTAGTCCTGGATTCATACAGCGGAGACAAGGAACCAATGTACTTCAGAAGAAGTGATTTATAAAGTGGTTCCCAAACTTTGCACCATGGATCGGCAAACCCATTCACAAACTTTTGGTGGACTGGTAATATTTGCGTATTCATTATGCAAATATGCAAACAAGCAAATAAAATGTTGCCATCCTCCTAGCCCCAACCCAGCTCCTTCCTTGCTTCCCAGTGCCTAATACCCTTTAACACTCCTCTACCTCAATACTCTTGCCACCTGACCCCACCACATCCTCACCCAACACCCCTTTGGCCCCACCCCCACACTCCCTAGAGTGAGGGTGCCCCCTTTAGGGGGCGTGACCATGCCACGCAGGGGGAGTAGTCCTCCTTTTCATGCCCCCCTCTCTCCCCAAGCACGTCTTGCACCCCCATGGTGGAGGGAGTACAGAGCCCCAATTGGCCACCATTACTAAGGGGGGGAAAAGGGGAAGGAGGCGCCTCCTGCTTCACCTGCTCCTGCCATCCCCTCCGCCCCAGCACTGCCGCTGGAAAAAGTGGCCACGTGAGCATGGGGAGTGGCTTTTGGTGGCACGCATGCTCCTTCCTCCTTTGCACCTTTTCCCTCCCCAAGCATGTCTCCCCAAGTGCAGAGGAGGGAGAGGCACCTCCTGCTCTGCCGCCTCCTGCCACCACCAGAGCTGCCAAAGCTTGGCTGAGCCGAACAGCCGGCTTGAGCTTTAACAGCTGCCATGGCCCGGCAGCCAGCCGTTTGTGGACTGGCACTGGTAACCGCTGATTTATACAATTGAAATTCTAGGTTAACAAGGTGTGATCAGAAAGTAAAATATGATCCCCAATAATATCTATTACTTCCCAGGCTTCATACAAAAGGTAAACTGCTTATGTTTGAAGGAATTCAGCTATCCTGAAAAAGAGGCAAAGAGTACCAACAGTCACTGATTCTTCTGAAAACTGAAGGTGAAAAAAAGCAGCTATAAATTATACTTGTATGTCATTAAAAATATTGTGCTGGCTCTGCAACTACTAAGCACTGTACTCAAAGCCATAAGATTTCTGACATGATCACGAACTAAAATGGAAGCTAACACCAAAAAAAGCCCATAGCTTCAGCTCCTTTCAGAACAGGGAAGTGATTGCCCAAATTGTTGAGTGTTTTATGTGCAAAATTTAATAAATACTTCAATGACCTCAAAATGGCTACAGCAAGGTCAAACCATTTGGTTTCTCAGCTTTGATTAATGAACTGTACACATTTAACAAAGATTCCCCATATTTCATTCACTTTTCAGACAGTGCAGTTTACTTAAGGTCTTGACTACACAATTTTATTGTTTCGAACTGTCATATTATACCAATACAATCCAATGGTTACCTGCATCCAATTTCTTCACCAGTTTAGCTTTCATTGCTAAGCCAATATGGTTAAAGCGAATTAAAAAAAAAAAAACTGACTCTAAACTTAATACGTGTTAATTAGATCTGTGTTAATACTCAGTCCTCCCCCACCTGCTCTCCCAGTAAAACATGCAGAATAAATATTTCTGAAAGTTATTCAGATTAACATAAAATAGTTTCATGCTCAAGTCCCTTAATACAGGATTTAACAGTTGTTCCACAAGTGTTTACCTGGAAGCTAAAAACGACAAGCTATACATGTCTCAGGCAAATTTAGTTTGCCCAGGCCTCTCAACGCACCCAATCAGGGTTCAGGAAGAGTACCCTGGTAGAAATCCAGAAATCCTAATATCTTCCCATCAATTTAAGTAATAGTTTCTAAATTTCTCCCAAGGCTTCCACCCTGTATCTGTAAGATCTCTTTAAGGGTTTGATTTGGCTTGGTGTGTTTTTTTTAAAATACATCTCTGGCCTGCACGTTTACTCCTTCGGCTAAAATGAAAAGTGTCAGGCTCAGCAATGTTCATATATTTTAAACTTCTTTGTACTGAAACCCAACTTTAACAGGAGTAAAATGAAAAATTTGTTTCACATTTAGATAAACTGAACATCTTTAATAATTTGATATCACTGACAACTCCACAACAGAAGTTAACATTTCCTCAGTTTTTGCCCAGTCGCCCACTTTATCTTTCTTCTTGTTCTTCTAAATCCTGAAGTAGAAAAAACAGACTACACAAAGCTGTACTTGCCATATTATGGGTACCATCTGACAGAGTGGAAAATTCAAGTAGCACAAACTGACTATTGTAAGTTTTCACAAAGGCTACGTCTAGACTACAAGCCTCTTTCGGAAGAGGCTTAACTTTTGAAAGAGCGTCTAGACTACAAGCAGATTTTTCGAAAAAGCAAGCCGCTTTTTCAAAAAAGAGTCTGGACGCTCTCTTTTGAAAAAGCACAGCTTGCATTCAATAGCGCCTTTTTTCGAAAGTACTTTAACTGATGTAACTATTTACTTGGCTCATTTGAACCTTATCTGAAAGTTTAGGATGTGATTTCAAAACAAAACAAAAATCAGTGATGGCTTAACCCTGCTCCCACTTAAATGAGCTAAACAATGCTAAAGTTACCACCTCTTTATAATAGGTCTAAAAAAAATGAAATCCCAAAGTAGGTAACACAAAAAGTCTTCTGAAGATGAGCACAAGGCTGTTTGGATAGCAAGTCTTGGATAAGGCTATACTACAAACAGAAGTGTGCTTATCAGTACTGGCAAACAGATATGCACTAAAAATATTCATGTAGCCAGGGTACTATGGACAGTGGAACTGGGCTAGCCACTGGAGTACCTATGCAGAGGACAGAGCCTGGGGGTTCAGTTTAAAGCTGCTGCCCAATACACATTAAACAGCAGTTTAGCAGGGGTAAATTATGTTCAAGCTAGTGCAGATTTACCCACAATGGGAAGCATGCTCCCATCTATAAAGTAGACATATCCTGAGAAGTGCTAGGCTAGTCTTCCTCTCCCAAAGCTCTAACCCATGACACTCCACTTCCCAAATTTATTTACAAGCTTCCTTTCTCCAATGCCAGCTTCATACACACTTCACAACTCTGCCCTCAAACACCTACTATTCATTCCCTCCTCTTTCCTTTAAATACTCCCTGCTATCTCCTGTTGCACACACTGTATTTGTCTCCCCAATATCCTGGGACCCACAAGGCTAAAAGTTGGGTGAGGCAGTAACAGAGAGATGACCTCGCTTACCTTGTCCCCTTCTGCCTACCAAAGTACCAGCTTATACTTCAGCCTATGGCAGTGTTTCTTAAACTGCGTTCCACGGCACGAGGCAGTCGGAGGTGTGCCACGATGAACAGAGTTAAAAGGGCAGGCAACTTTTCTTAACTTTCCCCGCCCTCCCCCCCTTTTTTTTGGCGCTCAAAAAAAAAAAAATCCTTGGTGTTCCTCAAAAAAAATTGTTTGGTGTTCCTCGGTCTTAAAAAGTTGCATGAGTGAGGCGAGTGTCTTTTACTACTTCTCAATCGGGGCCATGTCAAGGAGAGCTCCCTCCTCCCTTCTCATTTGTGTGGCCTGAATGATTTCTGTGCATCAGTGACCCAATTTCCCGAATTCCCAACCTCTGCTGTAGATGGAGCAACAGGGAGCAATCATGACAACCGAAGCTTCACTAAAATCTGACTCCTCAAACTCTAAGACACACACCGCAAGGTTGAGGGAGGGTTGGAGGGGGATGTGAAACACTCAGAAAGTATAGTACAGATAATCAGTTTGGGCAGGGGTTGGTCTAGAAAACCCAACTGGAAACCCACATGCAGATCAGCACTTTGGTGTAGAAGGCTCCACTTGGTTGCGGCCAGTCCTCCTTGATGAAGCCAGGCTTCACCCCCTTTGATTTCAGCAAAAAGGTAACAATAAGTTACTGAAGTAAACAAGACCAAGGTTAAGAAACAGCTTCAGAACTATGGCAATAGTTTAGTTTGAACTCCTTGCTATCTTTGTGTTTGCCCTTCTCCCACCCCCAGCCACACCATAAAAACACCCGGGCAAGGCAGGGGCAGGAGGCCTCAGGGCTCCAGAGAGGGCTGCCTCTGGTTTTTGACTTGGGGAGCGGGGGTGGGGAGAGAAGAGAGAGACAGTGGTTGCAGCCGGCTACCCACCCTGTTTGGATTGAGGTGACTGAACCAAAAATGAAGAAGAGGGGCTCAGCTCAAAACTGCTCAGGTTAGGCAGGTGGTAGCTAGGAGATGGGTGAGGGTATAGAGTAACTCAGCGAACAGGGTGAGGGGTAGGCAGGAGATGTGTACTGGAAAGTCCCCTTCTCCCCCCCACCCCCCACACCATCGTCACAGTTTCCTGAGGGTTCAAGCCTTAGAGCCAGGTGCCCCCACCTGGGCAGCTCATACTAGCTGTGCCAGTAGTCAAAGAGCACTGGGAGCAGAAGAGTAACCACGGACGAAGGCTTCGCCACCAGGAAAAAGGAGCAGACCTCCTGAAGAAGGCTCGTGGACCCCCCAGGCAACCACAAATCCCTGGTTGAGAACCACAGGTTTAAAAGTTACTTTGCCTGTGTTGGGGGTTCTTTAGTACAGCCCAAAAGGTTAAAAAGAGAGTTAGGAAATGGGGTATGGCTGATATTACAGTAGATACGAAGTTAGTTTTCTAAGTCTTTCAAACAGTGGCAAAGGAATTGAAGAGCAGATTTGCAGCTCACTTTGCATGACCTGGATAGTCTATCCAAGTTCTCCTATAGAACCTATCACCATAACATTCATGCATCTCATACAAATGAACTTTATCCACAGAGACTCTGAGAAAGTATTATTCCCATTTTACAAGTACAGAATGAAGGCAAATGTTAAGATACTTCCTCAAAGTCACAAGTAGCATGTGGTAGAGATCGAAATGTAACATAGACCACCCTAGTGCAAGCTCATCAGTGAGGTGACTATCCAATGAAGGTGCTGAGGACCCAAGGAGGATGCACCAACAAGCAAGAGTAGAAAGACCCTGTAGCACACATTGCTAGCATTGCCAGATGGTTTAACCAAAAATACAGAACACCCCCCCCCCCCCAAAAAAAAAAACCCCACTGGGAAAAAGTAGGGGAAGGGGAGGGGAGAGACCGAAGTTGAAGTTGTTGAGCAAAAAAAGACCCCGACAGCAATTAAGGCAGCGAACACACACACACACACACACACACACACACACACCAAATAAAATAAACAAAAACACAGCATGGCCCCTTTAAGAGGCAGCTTTTTTGCTGGCGGCCATCTTGTTTTTCTGCTCAAGCCACAAGAGAGCTCCCCTGCGGAACCAGGTAAGTGGGAGGAGTGGGGGGGCCTGGCAGGGAGTTCGGGGGCTGGGCCCAGTTGCTGAGTGTGTCGTAGGGTTGCCAGGTGTCCAGTATTTTCACCTCCTGGCAAGGGGAAAAAAAAAAAAAAAAAAATCAGAAAATACTGGACATTTTAGATGTCCAGTATTTTCTGAATTTTTTTAATCGGACAAGAGGCAAAAATACCAGACTGTCCAGGTCAATACCGGACACCTGGCAACCCTACACATTGCAGAGAAAACTTTAAAATATTCGATTATATTCTGCCTTTAAAACTTCAGAAGTCAACATGAAAACCCTCACACACAGTTTCGTGTTCTGTATGGTAATGTGAAGGCCTAATTTTGGTCCATTTTCATGGTGAAGTCCCAAGCTTTGAAAGTGTGGAGTAATACTGTAGTTCCATTTGGATTACACAAGAATTTTCTTCTCTCCCTGCAGATATGCATAATTCAAAAGTAATTTTAGGAGAGTTCTATGACCTGTGTTATGAAGTCAGGCTAAAATCACCACAATAGTTCCTTTTGGCCATGGAATTTATAAAAAGGTTGTCTATACCAGTAAAACTCCAATAGTACGGCACTCCTGATAGTCCGGCATCAAAATGGCAAGAACCTAGTGAGTGAGCTTCAGCAAAAAATGAGTCACAAGGTAACAGCGGCAGCAGCTGAACTGAGCAAAAAGGGTAAAAAGGCTTAAAAACTAAAACATTACAGTATACTGTATACAGTATGTACAATAAAAGGGTTAAGAACACTTTATATACAGTATATAATGTATACAGTGTGTATGTACGTGTGTGTGTGTGTGTATATATATATATATATATATATATATATAGTACCTCCTGATAGTCCGGCATATCTGATAATCCGGCACCACCTAGGTCCCATAGGTTCCAGATTATCGGAAGTCTACTGTAGTTTTAAGCTCTCTTATCAGTCAAACGTCTACACTAGGGATGTTACATTTTGGTTAGTCAATAAGGGGGCCTCCGCCTTTGAAGTGTAGAAACAACCTCCGGGCTGTTGCTACACTTCGAAGGCGAAACCATGGCGGGGAGCACAGGGCCAGCAGGGCAGTCCTCCACTGGCCCCATGCTCCCCACCGCACTTCAAAGCAGCAGCACCCTGTGGAGCCTGAGATCAGCTGGGGACTCCCCCGCCCACCCTGGGCTCCATGCAGCACTGCTGCTTTAAAACAGTACGTGTAGGCCAGGGCCAGCTCCACGTGGTGTTTCAAAGCTGCAGTGCCACATGGAGCCTGGGGTCATTGGGGTGGGGGTTGGGGTTGGGGGGGTGTCTCCAGCTGATCCTGGGCTCCATGCAGTGCTGCTGCTTTGAAACACCACCTCCTCTCCCCCCCGCCCCTCCCCCGCTGTCTATCAGAAAGAGACAGCAAGGGGGAAGACGACTAGTCGACTATTGTGTTGACTACTCGACTAGTCGTTCACATCCCTCGTATACACCTAAAAGGAAGAGAGGCACACTGCCAATAAGAGTCTGGACTACAACTATTACGGCAGGAAGAGGACCAGGGTGATGAGAAACTGCAGCTCCCACAGGCTTTTAAACAGACCTACAGACATTTTGTACCTCAGATTTGGCCCATAACTAATAGTCATTGTTAATCTAAAAAAAGTTATATAGGGGAGCATTTATTAGAAGCCTATACCAAGCTAGACAGACTGGATTTTGACAATTAAAGAGACAAGAACATACCCATAAGTCAATGCATTTGCCAGACAACAGTTAGCTTAAAATTCCTTAGCTTAGGTCTAGAGGAACTATTTAGCAGACTGCATCAAACACCAATATAAAAACGTCTGTATAAATCCCTTCTCCACCCCCTGCCACAGTGAGTTTCAGAAATAAGACACTTCACCCTTCCAATACAATTTAATAAACAGATAAAGTATTTATGAGCTTACTTGCTAGTTTAGCCTGTAATCCTGAAGGTCCAGGTTTTGATGCCTCTGACTTTGAAGAGCCTGGTAGAGACAGTTTTGTTTTAGGCAGGCTAACTTTTGGGCTGAAGCGAGCAGCCCAGTCAAACTTTGAAGAGCCACCTGTTTTACTCTGTTCTTTATCTCTGCTACTCCTTCTGGGACTGGGACTAGATGCAGAACGAGAACGCCTTGCCTTGCTCTGGTCTTTTCCTTGTTTTACTCTGGCACCCTGAGGAACAGTGGAAGAAGCAGAAGCAACAGCGGAAGAGGAGGAGGATGTAGAAGCTGAAGAAGAAGAATCAGTGATGTTGCTACACCCAGCTTTGGCTGAGGTCGCTGATTTTGAAGCCAGTTTGCTGGGTTTTGCAGACCTCTCTTCAACACCAGTCGAATCAACTGCTGTACCACTCTTTATACAAGATGAACTCTCTGTCCTTTTCCTTTTCTGACTTCGGGAGCTACCGGTAGCTCCACCCTTTCTGGTATGAGCCTTGCTCGTTGATGGCAATTGTGCAGATTTCAACTGCTGTTCTTGGTCTAAGTGTCTTTTCTTAGATTTAGTATGTGGCTTGCTTGTTTCTGAAAAAGTTTCAGTATATTGAAGTGCTTTGGGTTTTTTAGCAGAGCTAGGGGAATTGGTCCTGTTATAATCTGGGCTAGCACTGCGTTTTACTCCTCGAGAATGGTCTTTCTTAGGCACCTGCCCCGTTCTTTGCTTTTCTGAAGTACTGACTCTGTCTGGGTCTTCTTGTGGTATAATAATTGCAGATGAACTACAGCCTCTGCAGAAGTAAGCAGAAATAGAGTTAATATAATACTAAAATAAGAAACTTTACATTACCACAATAAAGAAGACCAAATTTACACCAATTGTTGGCTCTCAAAAAAATGTCAATTTCTTTATCACAGTCCATTACTAGGTTTACATTAAACAAGAAAAATGTGCTTAGATGAAAAATGATGCATTCCAGATTCCAATGATGTAACTTTACTAGCATAACCAAACTGAAAAAAAGCTGCAAAAATAAAAGCATGGAAACACTGTTGCATGGGGCTTTTAAGGGGAGTTATGAGATTGTCAACACAAAAGTTACCATTTGGAATTTAATACCTCATTTTACAGATGACAAACAATATACCTCAAGCCACTATGAAACTAATATATAAAATTTTTTTAGAAATAAGTGCCACAAGAAAGCAAGGAGCATTCAGTAATGCATAACCAGGCGACTGGATTTCATAAGAAAAGATTCTTTATGAAAATTTGTCATTTGTACATGAAGTGATTGTAGTTTACCTTCCTTATTTCACTACAGTCACATGAAATTGTTCAAAATGGTTCTCTTTGACAGGACTGAAATCTGCCCTATTTAATTTAAGGGGCAGAAAGATGAAAATAGTGAGCAAACAACACATCACAAGGTTCTGATTACTAAAGCCGTCAGATTTTATATTTGGTTTAATATTGCACAGTTCAGAACTGTTTGGTAAATTTGCATCTTACCAACAAGGTAAGAAAGTTTACGTTTATAATCCAGAGCTAGTTATGCAGAATTTGTCCTCCCCATCACTGATGAAATGATGGTTCAATCTGAGACTTAAGTATAATGCAATGCATGAACATTTCAGACGCTGACATCTGTTGAGCACTACATCTAAAATTAGTAAAAACAACTAGATGTCAGACATTTTTAGAGAAATCTGTTATGATTAGAATATTATATACATTCTTGAAGTGCACATTACACTTGTTAACATGAATATTAAGCACAGTTACCTTTTAGAAAAGTGTCCCCTGGACTGCTCAGAAGTAGTATTAGACTGCACTTTGGGTGCCTTTGAAATAGATTTTTTACTCTCAGGAGGGCTATGTGCCTTATGTTTTGCCTGCCCTAAATGTGACCTGTCAGCAGAAAGTCAAAACAGAAAGCTGTCAGGAATCTGAGAACTAAATATAAGCCTGTAAGTGGAAAGTAGGGTTTTTTTTTTTACTGGATACAAAAATATATTAGTACGAGTACAGCTTCATATCCTTCACATCAAGCCTTCATTATACAATACTGAAGAATAAGTTTAAGTATCATGTAACATTTTGTGAAATGAAATGCACTTGGTAGCGTTTTGTAACCAAATTATTTTTGGGCATCTTGAGTAAGTCAGACATTAAAATAAAAAGTTTCAAGCATTACATTATCTGCAGTTATTCTGCTATGCAAGCCCATTCAATTTCCAATTATCGACTCGATGTCTTGATTTAAATGCTAATCAGATAAACTTACAAAATTAGGACAGTTTAAAAAACAAACAAACAAACAAAAACAGGAAAAATACTTGAAAACGTGACCCTGGAATATTTCCATGCATTATAGCTTATTCAATAAAAGGTGTTTACAAGTTTGCTCCTTTGCTGTTCAATTTCACAAACACACCAGTTAGGGTTCTCCCAGGCACGCACAGGTCATCTACCTCCTCCAAGAGTCAATTGATGGGAGAGTTCTGCAGCTTTTACAAGTTATCCATGGGGCTACACACTATTAAGTTTTATTTCAGCTGCTGCATTTCGCTTGTTAACAACATGTGCCTCTGGTGTTGCTACACTGACTTTATAAGAGTAGACCCCATTATGCAGAAAATATAGGAAGAGGACCAGGCTTTAGGAAAGAACACCAATATTTCTGTGACTTCGGGATGTAGTCTGCTTCTTCCAGTAAAACAGCAGATATTTAAGAGAAATAACCAGTTACCCAAGAATCAGATTTTTTACACATTAACTAACCATGTCTAATTCCTGAGCATTTGCAAATATACTGAAGTGGGGAAGATTAAGAACTAAATTTCTCAAGACCAGAGGTGCTAAAATCTCTGAAGTTTATTTAGACACACCAGAGGCGAGGGGGAGGAAAGCAGAGGAGTTGTGCATTGTCGAAGTAGCTTATGTCCCAGCTTTAGCCGGTTAATAAAGCCTATTTTGACAGCTTGTTTCCAAAACCCTATAAAGATTCTACAAAAAAAGTGCTCTTACAAAAACCAGCAGCCAGAATAATGAACCGAAAAAAGAACAGCTATGAAACAGCTTTCAACTCAAGTGATTATTACCCATGGACAGAACTCGCCCTTTCAACCAGTACATTACAAAAGTCTAGTACTATTCACTTTTAAACCTGTGTAACTGTCTCCTATTCAAACTTGTATGGGGGTTTTGTAGTTTGACTAGAAGAAAAAAAGTTTAGACGTAATTTTTGTTTGCTTCTCTTGAGGGATATTAAAAAGGAGTCCAAGCAACAGAATAAGCCCTTACAGTTGCTGGTGTAGAGAGGCCTTCTATTGCAGGTGGCCTTTTCATAATGTCCTTTAAAGCTTTATTCAGTTTGACAGCACCATCTCTGGATGTGCAGTATTTTTAATTCACAGAAGCCATACCACTCAAGGGGTCACAACTTGTAACTCTCTCACCCACACATTACATTTTTCCCCTCTTAGGTTCAGTTAGTATTGAGTAGTTAATTTGAGGTTATGACAGTCCAAATCTTAATGAACTGATTCTTCCTAGCGTGCACCTTAAGCCTCCACAAAGACAAAAATCTCAGTTGAATTCAAACCAGCACGCACAATCAATAGTCCAAAATGGCAACTGAAGAGTCTGCAAATAGGATTTAATTAAAACAAGAAAGCAAACAATTCCCAAGACTTACTCCATAAGTCAAAGTTGTGTCAGACTTTTCCCTGTAAATGTTAAAAACCACTCACTGAGACACCAAGTTCTAAACAGAAAGAAAAACTGATATTGTCCCCTTCAAATACCTGATGCTCTCATGCTCTGTAAGTACAGTCAATGTCAACAATCATTCCCTGCACTGAAACCTTGCATTGTTAAATAAATGTTTATATAAAGCACCTCTGCACAGAATTTAAGGCAACTTTAGGAAACCGAACATGAAGGCCCACATGGTTCCATCCTCAATTAATGGAAATTTTTTTACACTGCAAATATTTATAATTAAAAATAAAGCACAAACTGAGCACTGTATGCTTTGTATTGCCATAATTGAAAACAATGTATTTGAAATCATAAAAAAAATCCAAATATATTCAAATAAATAATATTCTGTTGTACAGCATAATTAAAAAAAAAACAACAGCCATATATAAGCTTCTCCATTGAATTCTCTTTTTGGTTAGTGACATTTTTGACTCTTCAAGCACTTAAATAACTATGTCTAGTGACTTTTCAGGGTTTGTCTGGTGGCTTCCTGATATTTTGAGTTGACAACACGAGGGTTGCACATCAATTTTTTTCTTACACATTCAGTATAAGCTAGTAAGCCCTTTACAACAAGGAATCAAACAGAGCATTGTATTGTTTGCAAAGTTGTTTGAAGATGTATAGCATTAAATCAAAATTAAGCAGTCACAAAAAAGGATTTTTCAGAAAATAGGAAAAGCCTCAGGAAGCCCAAAGTATTGCTATGCAATCTTAAGATATCCTGAAAGAAAACTCAGTTGTTCTTCTATAACTGTAATTTCAATGTTAAGGGAGAAAAAGTCATCATGCTTTTTTGAAAAGTTAAGGTACTATATACAATCTATACAGAGACATGAAGAAAAACCTTATATGGAAGGCTGAAGATAGCTATGTCAAGATGCCAAGTTCACTCCGTTTGTTGAAGTAACTGAGCTGATAGCATTTACCTTTTTGAAGGCTGAGGACACTTCATTCTCTTCCTTCCCTCTAAAGAGTCAACATGTAGAATGATATGGAAACTCCCAGATGAGCCAGAATGCTGTATTGTGGCTCTACTAACGCTTATTTACCTTAATAATTTGACCATAGTAAGTGGTCAAATTCAAGACCTCTCCCTCTCCAAAAAATTAAGGTATCAAAGTACGCCAGTACTGGTATAGCACACCATACAGTTTTTCATATGAAATACTTCAGTAGCTATATGCTTATCAGTTTATTGTATATCGATAGCCAACTGCAAGCTACTGAACTACTTACCTTTAATCTGGTTTCTCCAAGTCCAATTAATTCTCTCTACTGCTCTATTGACAGATGAGCACCAAAACACAAGAGTCTCTCGGATAATGACACTTAAAATTTGGATATGAAGTAAATGTGGAAACAAGTTAATAACCAGTATCACAAAAGGGGATAAACCCAAGAGGACAACTTGGAGAAAGCATGGCATTGGGAATAAAGCAACCCTCCTCAGAATTCTGTATATCTGACAGTAGGAAACTCATGAGTAAGATCTAGCTTCGAGACAAGTGAGCAAGATTAGATCAGGACACACAAAAAAGCCTCAACTGGGGTAATCTAACTTAAGATCCACATTTCTTGGTCAAGCTACAGAGAAAGTCTGGACAGAGAAAATTAAAAAAATATATTGATCTATTCTAGTGATCCCTTTTGCCTCTTCCTTCCCTTCCTACAATGAATTGATGACCATAGTGAGTTAAACCCTTGGCAAATCTAGACCATTTTCTTCAGCATCTGAACAGTCTAGCAAGGCTGCTATTTTATCCTTGGGGCCGGGGGGAAGAGGGGAGTCCTTATGCTTAGCTCATAGCATTGCAGATCAACTTCCACGGTACACACCCTTCACTGTGGGCTGGATGCTACTGTTTAGGCTAGGATAGTTAATAGGTGGACCATAAGTCAAATCTGGACTGCCAGCTGCTTTAAACAACCCATAAGATCATACCACCCCATTCTGGGATTCCATTTTAACCAGGTAGTTTTCCATAGAAGGGGGAATGGAGAAGCAGAGGATTCCCGCCCAAGGGGAAAGACTATATAAGCAAGGGGAAGTTATCAGGTCTTTAGCTGGTGCAAAACCTTCCCCCTCCCAACCCAAAAATAGCTGGGGACCTGCATCAGGGTAAAAGTCTCGGACCTAAAGATTATGGCCAGGGCAAGAACAGGTTTGTAGGCCAAGAGTCTGTTTGCAACAAATTTTAGTGTTTAGAACTAGCTATGTTTTCTAACTCACTTTGACCTGTTTTCACTTGCAACCACTTAAATCCTAGTGTTTGTACTAAAAACACTTCTGTTTATTATCAAACCCAGTGTACATCACCGTTACAGGGGGGCAGGGAAGAATATCAGTGTGAATACTCCTCTTTCATGGATAAGGGAGCTAACCTGAATGAGCTTACACTGCAAGAGAAAAATGGATTTATTTTTAATTTTGATCCCTTTTGGGGTTGGTTTCCTGCCTGTTAGACCCTAGAACTGCATTCTCCCAGAGCAAAAGCGGTTAAGTATCTGCATTGCTCTTCGGAGGGAGGGGAAGGGGAAATACACCCCAATTCTGAGCCTTGTCTAGAGAAGACCAGAGGACCTGGCCCAGCAGGAGAGGGTGGTGGGGGAGCCACAGAGAGCAAAAAGGTAGGTGTCAGTGGAAGCAAGGTGGTGTGTGTCAGCACATCAGGGAACAGTCCCAAATGGTCTTCTGTGACCCATGACCTCGTATAAACAGGTTGTAATAGGACATAGAAAAAAAAATGAGATTGATCTTGGTTAATAATGCCCATCGCTGTAGTATTCAAGTATTTAAATCTCACACTGACCTTCAAGATTAGATACGTTTGTATAAAAAGGTAGTTACAGCATTAACTTTGAACCCAACATGAAATCCGACAAATGAGTTTCTCCTTGGTGCAACTGAAAGATATGTGAGGAATAGACTTATCTACTTATTCCAGGAGATCTAGGTTTCCCCAAATGATTCATGGAATAACTCTGGATGAGGTAACTGCATTTAGTTAAGAGGGATAAATAGTTATCTGAAGGAGTAAAGCTGTTGCCCTTATAGATTATTTATTTGGCCATGTGTAGAACAAACAGTAACACCTCAAAACCGAACTGCAGTTTACTAACATCAATTTAGCCTTTGTGATCAGAGCAGAACTGTTTTCCTAGACTTAAGAATCCCATTTGAAGAAGTCACAGAACAAAAGTAAGCACAAGCATTTCTCTCTCGTCTAACAAAAACAGATAAAGTTTATCTCCAAAGATGCCTTCCCAGCTTCACTGTCGAGTTTCAACCTACTTCTGATTCCTCCATGCCCGGCTTCGTACTGGACTTAAGTACACATCCTCATGTTTTGTGAAGTCCAACAACAAAAACTAAATTACAGATCTTTATACAGGAGATAAGGAATCACCCCCTACAACAGAAGGAGAAGAAGCCTCGTACCCCCAAGGCTGGGATGTCTGCTGCCACCACTGCGAACAGGAAACGTAGGGTAGTGGTGGGTGGAGACTCTCTTCTGAGGGGGACGGAGGCGCCCATCTGTCGCCCTGACATTTCATCTCGGGAAGTATGCTGTCTGCCGGGGGCCCGTATCCGAGATGTTACGGAGGCATTGTCGAGGATTATCCAGCCCTCTGACTATTATCCCATGCTACTCATCCATGTGGGCACAAATGACACTTTGAGGTGTGACACTGAGCGGATCAAGAGTGACTACAGGGCTCTGGGAGTACAGGTGAAGGAGTCTGGAGTGCAGGTGGTATTCTCTTCGATCCTTCCTATTGAAGGTAGGGGCCCGGGCAGAGACAGCTGCATCCTGGAGGTGAATGCCTGGCTGCGAGGATGGTGTCGCCAGGAGGGCTTTGGCTTCCTCGACCACGGGATGCTATTCCAAGAAGGACTGCTGGGCAGAGATGGCGTTCACCTTTCGAGGAGGGGGAAGACTATTTGGACACAGACTGGCTAACCTAGTGAGGAGGGCTTTAAACTAGGTTCGACGGGGGACAGGTAAGCAAAGCCCACAGGTAAGTGGAGAACATGGAGACCTGGGAGATGCCTCAGAAATGGGAGGGAGCGTGGGCTATAATGGTAGAGAGAAAGGAGGATCAGGGCAAAACTGGGAGTCAAGATCAAATCAGTATCTTAGATGCCTATACACAAATGCGAGAGAAGTATGGGTAATAAGCAGGAAGAACTGAAGTGCTAATAAATAAGCACAATTATGACACTGTTGGCATCACAGAAACTTGGTGGGATAATACACACGATTGGAATGTTTGTATAGAAGGGTACAGCTTGCTCAGAAAGGATAGACAGGGGGAGAAAAAAGGAGGTGGTGTTGCCTTATATATTAAAAATAAACATACTTGGAGTGAGGTGGAGATGGACATAGGAGACGGAAGTGTTGAGAGTCTCTCGGTTAGGCTAAAAGGGGTTAAAAACAAGGGTGATGTCATGGTAGGAGTCTACTACAGGCCACCTACCCAGGTGGAAGAAGTGGATGAGGCTTTTTTTAAACAACTAACAATATCATCCAAAGCCCAAGATTTGGTGGTGATGGGGGACTTCAACTATCCAGATATATGTTGGGAAAATAACACAGCGGGGGCACAGACTATCCAATAAGTTCTTGGACTGCATTGGAGACAACTTTTTATTTCAGAAGGTTGAAAAAGCTACCGGGGGGAAGCTGTTCTAGATTTGATCCTAACAAATAGGGAGGAACTAGTTGAGAATTTGAAAGTGGAAGGCAGCTTGGGTGAAAGTGATCATGAAATCAGAGAGTTCACAATTCTAAGGAAGAGTAGAAGGGAGAACGACGGATTTCGGGAAGGCGGATTTTGGTAATCTCAGAGAGCTGATAGGTAAGGTCCCATGGGAATCAAGACTGAAGGGGAAAGACAGCTGAGGAGAGTTGGCAGTTTTTCAAAGGGACATTGTTAAGGGCCCAAAAGCAAGCTATTCCGCTGCGTCGGAAAGATAGAAAATACGGCAAAAGACCGCCTTGGCTTAACCACGAGATCTTGCATGATCTAAAAATAAAAAAGGAGTCATAAAAAATAGAGAAGTAGGACAAATTACAAAGGATGAATATAGGCAAACAACACAGGAATGCAGGGGCAAGATTAGAAAGGAAAAGGCACAAAATGAGCTCAAACTAGCTACGGGAATAAAGGGAAACAAGAAGACTTTTTATAAATACATTAGAAGCAAGAGGAAGACCAAGGAGAGGGTAGGCCCGCTGGTCAGTGAGGAGGGAGAAACAGTAACAGGAAACTTGGAAACGGCAGAGATGCTTAATGACTTCTCTGTTTCGGTCTTCACCGAGAAGTCTGAAGGAATGCCTAACATAGTGAATGCTAGTGGGAAGGGGGTAGGTTTAGAAGATAAAATAAAAAAAGAACAAGTCAAAAATCACCTAGAAAAGTTAGATGCCTGCAAGTCACCAGGGCCTGATGAAATGCATCCTAGAATACTCAAGGAGCCGATAGAGGAGGTATCTGAGACTCTAGCTATCATCTTTGGAAAATCATGGGAGACAGGAGAGATTCCAGAAGACTGGAAAAGGGCAAATATAGTGCCCATTTATAAAAAGGGAAATAAGAACAACCCAGGAAACTACTGACCAGTTAGTTTAACTTCTGTGCCAGGGAAGATAATGGAGCAAGTAATTAAGGAAATCATCTGTAAACACTTGGAAGGTGGCAAGGTGATAGGGGAACAGCCAGCATGGACTTGTAAAGAAGAAATCATGTCAAACCAATCTGATAGCTTTCTTTGATAGGATAACGAGTCTTGTGGATAAAGGAGAAGCGGTGGATGTGGTATACCTAGACTTTAGTAAGGCGTTTGATACGGTCTCGCATGATATTCTTATCAATAAACTAGGCAAATACAACTTAGATGGGGCTACTATAAGGTGGGTGCATAACTGGCTGGATAACCGTACTCAGAGAGTAGTTATTAATGGTTCACAATCCTGCTGGAAAGGTATAACTAGTGGGGTTCCGCAGGGGTCTGTTTTGGGACCGGCTCTGTTCAATATCTTCATCAACAATTTAGATATTGGCATAGAAAGTACGCTTAAAGTTTGCAGATGATACCAAGCTGGGAGGGGGTTGCGACATTTCTGGAGGATAGGGTCATAATTCAAAATGATCTGGACAAATTGGACAAATGGTCTGAGGTAAACAGGATGAAGTTTGATAAAGACAAATGTAAAGTGCTCTACTTAGGAAGGAACAATCAGTTTCACACATACAGAATGGGAAGCGACTGTCTAGGAAGGAGTATGGCAGAAAGGGATCTAGGGGTTATAGTGGACCACAAGCTGAATATGAGTCAGCAGTGTGATGCTGTTGCAAAAAAAGCAAACATGATTCTGGGATGCATTAACAGGTGTGTTGTGAGCAAGACACGAGAAGTCATTCTTCCGCTCTACTCTGCGCCGGTGGCCTCAGTTGGAGTAGCGTGTCCAGTTCTGGGCACCGCATTTCAAGAAAGATGTGGAGAAATTGGAGAGGGTCCAGAGAAGAGCAACAAGAATGATTAAAGGTCTAGAGAACATGACCTATGAGGGAAGGATGAAAGAATTGGGTTTGTTTAGTTTAGAAAAGAAAAGACTGAGGGGGGACATGATAGCCGTTTTCAGGTATCTAAAAGGGTGTCATAAGGAGGAGGGAGAAACTTGTTCATCTTGGCCTCTGAGGATAGAACAAGAAGCAATGGGCTTAAACTGCAGCAAGGGAGGTTTAGGTTGGACATTAGGAAAAAGTTCCTAACTGTCAGGGTAGTCAGACACTGGAATAAATTGCCCAGGGAGGTTGTGGAATCCCCATCTCTGGAGATATTTAAGAGTAGGTTAGATAAATGTCTAGCAGGGATGGTCTAGACAGTATTTGGTCCTGCCATGGGGGCAGGGGACTGGACTCTATGACCTCTCAAGGTCCCTTCCAGTCCTAGCATTCTATGATCTGGAAGAGTAGCTGGTTTTGCCACTACTTCAGTTTTGGTCAGCTAGTAGGACTGAATGTTTTTGTTCATTAGCAACAAGTCTCAGAAGGGAAGGTTACTGCAAATGGTGAGAACTGGAGTGCTTTGAGATGTGTCCCCCGAGTGCTCCACTTAGGTGTGTCAGCATCACTGTGCACACGACCCAGAGATCTTCAGTAGCAGTCTCCAGCTGCTGGTGAGTGCTACACTATTGCGCAATTGCTCAGGCTAACAGTTAAGCACATGCCGGCAGCCAGTTCCCTCCATCCCTTCTCTACACTGGACTGTGTTACCCCAGAGCATAGGAGAGAAGAATGGGTGTGGAGCACCCACAGGGGACACATCTCGAAGAACTCTAGTTACTGCACAAGGTGAGTAACCTTCCCTTCTTCAAAGGCCCCCATGGGTGATCCACTTGGGTGACTATGCAGCAGTATTCCTACTTGGTGGTGGGCACTCCATGATGAAAGGCTGGATAGTGGACAGAATGGGACGTCCAAATCTAGCGTCTGAGTCCTGAAAGGACTGAATAGCGTAATGTTGTGCAAAAGTATTGGCCGAAGCCCACGTTGCAGCTCTGAAAATGATGTTTATTGGAAGACCCTTGAGGAAAGCAGTTGTGGTAGATACTGCTCTTGTGGAATGCACCTGTATAACTGTTGGTGGCTCTCTGTGTTTCTGGAGGTAAGCCAACTTTATGCATGTAGAATCCATTTGGATATTCGCTGTTTGGAGACAGGTTGACCTCTGGACCTGTCTGCGCAAGACACGAATAGTCTGGGAATGCATCAGAAGTCTCTTGTGCATTCCAGGTAAAAGGCTAATTCCCTGCATACATCTAGCGTGTGCAGCACTGCCTGATTGCTGTCCTTGTGTGGTTTCGGGAAGTATATTGGTTCGTTACAATGGAACGAAATAGGTATCTTGGGTGGGTTCTACGGACGAGCTTGTCCTCATGGAACACTGTGTATGGCGGGTCCACCATGAGTGCAGTCAGGGCCGGCTTTAGGAAGTGCAGGGCCCAATTCCAACAGTTTTCATGGGGCCCCGGCCCCCAGGATTTTTTGTTGAGCCAAAAAAAACACCACCACACACAAAGGTTTCGGTACATTGTGTCATATATTGTACACCTCACCTGTATGTTTTTAAAACTTTATCTTCCTTGCCGGGAGGGGAGAGGAAACGGGGGGCCAGTGGGCACAAGTTTCTGAGGCTGGGGAGAAGGAACAGGAGGCGCAGAGAGTCCCCCTGCACCCGCCTCCTCCCAAGATTCTCCCCCCCACCCCCCAGAGGGAAGTCGGCCAAACCCCCTTCCTGCAGCGCATCCAAAACCCCTCTCGCAGTCCCGCACCTGCCCCGGGGGCCGGGGCCAAACCCCCACCCGCACCTGCCCCGGGGCCACACGTGCCTGTCCCGGGGCCAAACCCCCCTCCTGCAGCACAGACAAAATCCCTGCACTTGACTCACCCCTCCTGAGTCCCGCGGACACAGTGCTGCAGGGAAGCCACCAGCGCCATGCTGCTGCTCCGGGGCCGACAGCCCCTGCCGCAGGGCGCCCGGCCTGCTACAGAGCTGTGCAAGGGGAGCAGCCAGTGCACTTGTGGAATCCCCGCAAGTGGCGCAAAGCTGCAGGAAGGACTTCCATCCACCCCGGGGAAGCCGGCACTACGCTGGAGGTAGGTAGGCCCCCCAAACGCCTTGCGATCCACTCGTTGAGGCCTTGCGATCGACCAGTTGATCGCGATCAAGCGGGCCCGATTTGGTGGAATCAGCCTAAGGCTGGCCCTGAGTGCAGCTAGCTCTCCCACTCTCCTAGCTGATGTTATCGCTACAAGAAAAGCTACCTTCATTGGAAGGTGGAGTAGTGAGCAAGTTGCGAGTGGCCTGAAAGGCCATCTTATGAGTAAGTCCAGCACTAGATTCCAGCCCCATAATGGCACTGGATCTCTGTGGGGGATAGATGTTCCATATCCTTTTCCAGAATCTCTTCACACACACAGGTGGGAAAAAATGGAAAACCCCTGTATGGGTGGGTGTATCGCAGATATAGCTCCCAAGTGTACATTGATGGAACTAATTGATAGTCCTGTGCCCCACAGGTGGAGGATATAGTCTCTGGTACAGGGCTACTCAACATGCGGCCTGTTTGCAGCCCACAGTGCAGTTTGGGTTTACCTGGGGCTCAACAGGCGGCCCACAGGTGGGATCCTTTGAACATGGCCTCAACTGGGAACACACTCCACAATAACGAGTCAATATAATCATCTTCTGTTGATATGCATCTTAGTAGCTAAATTCCTGTCATTGCTCATTAAAAATATCATATGGGTAGAAATCAGATAAATATTGCATTTTATTACTATGAGAGCTAACTTAAATGGGGCTTGTGTGTTGTGTAGTCTTGCCTTAATCTTTGGCTTCATGCCTGTCAGTGTGAAAAGCTACATGCAAATATATATGCAACCACACTTAAGTTTCAGCCCTCCGCATGTGCTGTGAGTATCACTGTGGCTCCCGGGGCTTCCAAAGTTGAGTAGCCTTGCTCTAGTATGTCCGATATCCCTGCCCTAAGTGGATCCCAAATGCAATCTGAATTCCAGGCTGCAAATCGGGCCCATTTCTGCAGGTAAGTCTGTCTTGTAGTGCATCTCCTAGAGTTGATCAGGATATCTCTGATGCTTCGAGACAGCACTGGCTTATTCTTCAAGAGCCAACAAGCATCCATGCTTGCAGAGTTAGTGTGGAGCCCAGGATGTGGTATGCGCCCTTTGTCTTGGGTCAGCAGAACTCAAACAGGTGCAAACTTGTACGGGTGATGTGTGCTGAGTTGTAGTATGGCTGGGTACCAAATTTGTCTAAGCCAATTGGGGGCTACCAATATGACCCTTGCTGCATCCTGTTTGATCTTTAGTACCGTTTGGTGTATGAGAGATATAGGTGGAAATGCGTACACCAATTAGAAGACCCAGTGTACTGCAAACGCATCTCCGAGAGATTGTGGTCCACTGCCTGCACTGGAACAGCACAGGGGGCACTTAAGACTTGTTTGCAACGCACATCAACTCCGCTACCAGGTATCCCAGTCTCCTGAACAGACTGGTTATGATGGATTTCCCATTTGTGGTTCTGTGGGAGTTTGGCCATGCCTGGAATGGTCTCGTACATAGTCGAGCCTGTGGGACTACAAACATGGACACAGCCACGTGTCCAAGTACTAGCAGGCATATACATGCTGAGGTGCGTGGGCAGCTCTGTACCAACATGATTACGCTGGGTAATCTCGACCATCTGTGGATCGGCAGTGAAGCTATGCCCCAGGTGCAGTCCAACTGTGCTCCTAAACACTCCAGCGTTTGTGTAGGAGTGAGGGTACATTCTTCCAAGTTCAGTAGGAGCCCGAACGTGTCGAATAACTCCCTTGTTGAGTCCAACACTTGCTCCGTGTCCCCATATGTGGGTGCCATGATCAAACAGTTGTCGAGATAGGGAAATATGTTTATTTGCTTTCTTTGTAGGTGTGCGGCTACCACAGCAAGGACCTTGGAGAATACTTTGGGTGCGGTCAATAGACCGAAGGGGAGCACCCTGTACTGATAGTGAGAGTACTTGATGGTGAACCTGAGGAATCACCTGTGTGCCAGGTGAATTGATACGTGGAAATATAAGGTTGAGGGTAGATAGAGAAAGGAGCATGGCTAAGGCAGGTATGATCTTTGCGAACATAACCATCTTGAACCACTGATCTTTGACGACCTGGTTGAAACCACAAAGATCTAGGAAGGGTCTCCACACACACACACACACACACACACACCCCCACCCCACCCCACATTTCTTGATGATTACGAAGTACTGGGAATAAAATCCCCTTCCTCTGTATCAGCTGGGGTACTTCCTATATAGCGCCTAGCTTTAGGTGGTGCTATGCCTCTTTCAGGAGAACACTCTCATGAGAAGGTCCCTGAAGAGGGACAGGGAAGGGAGGTGGGTTAGAGGAACTGTTGTGAATGGTATGCAATAACCTGTTTGTATTATTTCTAGGACCTATTGGTGCAAAGTGATGGTTCTGCATGCTGGATAGAATTCTGCGAGTGTTTCTGAATACCTGATTCCCTAGATCTGCCTGCCCTGGAGGATTGCAGACTATCGTACCCTTGACCAATGCCTCAAATTTACTGACAGAAGTTGAACCCCTGGGTCGAGGATGGCTGCTCATGTGATTGTCTTCGTCTAGATGATCTCAGGTGTCTCTTGTTCTCATAGGGCCTTAAGTTGTTGGATATACCCTATTCTGAACCTTTGATTATATTGTTTGTATTGTTTCTTCTTGGATCTAAGCAGCTGTGAAGCATCACACTGGAGTCTTTAAGGGTATGGAGAGACAAGTTCGTTGCCTCGGCAATTTCTCTCCTTCGATTGGAAGGTCCTCGATGTTTGATTGTACCTCCTTGGGAAACCTGGACACTTGCAGCCATGCCATTCTCCTCAGGACCTGGCTGCTGTATCCGCTGAGTCCAATGCTGTGCAGGAGGAGATCAGAGAACCTTCCATCACATTTGATTCAAATTGTTCCTTTATATCAATCTGGTAAATACTGACTAAGGGAATTGAAGTTTTTGATTGTCTGGTATGAATATTTTGCAAGTAGAACTACGTAATTAGCAATTCTGAGTTGGAGAGAGGCTGATGAGTAGGCCTTCTTCCCCCACAGAATCCATTCTTTTAATCTCCTTGTCATGATTCCTTATTCTGGGGGTACTGATGTTGCTTCCCCCTCTGACTGGCTGCTTCAACCACCAATGAATTCAGGGAAGGGTGTGAGAATAAGAATTTTACCCCCATAGGTGTTACATAGTATTTCTTATCTAGTTTCTTTGAAGTTGACAGTACCAATGCCGGGGTCTTCCGTATGACCTTAGCTGGGTCCATTAAGGCCTCATTCATTGGCAGAACCAATTTGGTGTGCTGAGGTAAGTTAAGTTTGCTGGTAAGCTTATGCTTGTTTTGCATTACATCTACGAGTTGTCTATCTAGAGTGTCCGCTACCCTGCGGAACAGGTCTTGAAACTTTCAATAGTTGTCACCTCTGATTGGTAACATGGGTGGACGGTACTCGTCCAACGTAGAGAATGATGTATTAGGAGGGCTCATCGAATCTTGTGTTGCTTCCTCCGTCGATGACTCGTTGTCATGTTTGTCTGGGCTGTAGTCAGCTCATCCCCGCACGTGCACGTCAACCAACGGAGCCCTTGGTACCAGGAGTGTTTGTTGTAGTTGCGGGGGATGAGCTGTAGGGGGCCCATGGATCCCAGTAAGGCCACAGTGATGGGAGCAGTGGAGGTACCCATTGTGCCATCTGCCAATTCTGGGGTGACTTGCTGGGTTGCAGTGTATTGAGTAACTGTACGTTGACCCCTTATTTTCTGCTCATCATCATCGCTAAATCTCGCTGATAGTAGCAATGCAGGTGTGGACGATACTACGGAACCTCAGTCTAGACCTTGGTGTGATGTCGGTACCAAATAGCGGTGAGCATGGTACCGACAGTACTGCGAGGTCCACCTCTGTCATTTGTCTCAGTATTGGGGGCGGCGGTGGCGGCATCACTGTATGACTCACCATTGCTGGATGCATCTGTATATTTGGTGCCTGGGCATGGCATTCCGCTGCTTTGCGGCCTGCCTAGGTTTTTATTTGCTGCTCGTACCCGCTTCTCCTGCGGTACCACAGGGTTGTTGGGAGGAGAGCTCAAAGCTTGGCCAGCGGCTCTATACTTCACTTTGGGATCACTGGCTCTCTGAGCAGGATTCCTTAACCCGCTTTATGCTGCCCTGCTCAAGGCAAGCACTGTCTGCCTCCTTGCCCAGAGATCTTTTATTGCTCGGTTGCAGGACATCAGCAGAGGAGCTGCGCTCCTGCTCTCTAGTCGGAGGGACTGCTCTTTTCCCTCCATCCCAGGTGTAGTGTCTCGGGGCGGGGCCCGGGAGAAAAGGGTGTTTAGTCAGGCTGTGGTTCAGCCACAGTTTTTTCCATAAAAAGAATTCTCCTCTAAATCTCTCACCCTTTTAGATCTGGGAGCGAGTTTTTGACAGTGGCTTACAGGGTGGCCCTGTCTTGGGAAGCGTAGACACTGTTCATGCCTATCTGCTGCCAAGATAAATGCGCCACACCCTGTACACCTTTTGAAGTCAGAGGGTGCTGGCATGACAGGGTTTTGCCACTTGAGGCACCGCAGGTGAATGGGAGGCAGCGGCAGCATCCCGCTCTGCTGGTTCTTTATCTTCTCTGGCTTTTTCTATGTAAATCCACACAAGCTGTTATCCTCCTTTCTCTCCCCCCCCATTAAAAAGGTTTTTAGGGAGACGGTGATAACTGCCGCCGGCATCCATTGCAAGTGAGAAGGAATAGCTGCCGGCACATGCTTAACTGTGACCCTGAGCAGCCCGACTGCGCAATAGTGCAGCACACACCACTGGCTGGGGACTGCTACCAAAGATCTCCAGGCCATGTGCACAGTGGCGCTGACACACCTAAGTGGAGCACCCACGGGGACCCTCGAAGAAGCAGGAGTCTATCCTTCGAGTTGAGGACTCATTGTCAGACTTTTTCCGAGTACCATTACTATTCAAGCCACATTGCATTTCAGGTGGTTCCGGGGAGCAGCTGAAAAGGCGCTGAAGTATTCTATAGAACATTATAGATTTTTATCTCATGTCCAGCTACAGTCAGTGGCAATAGCTGGTGTTCAATGTTTCGCTCCATCTAGTTTTAAAAGGACACAAACAAAGCTGCATTCAAACAGTTAGAGATGCAATCACAAGACCACAAAACTGGTGTTCTATTTTCACATTCTTCAAGCAAGGCTACTGAGAGGTAAATCTTCTTTCTAACTTTGGCAGCACTGTTGCGATCTATCCACCCAAACACAAATACACTGGTTCACTCCTGTGGACCAATGTAAGGTTGCCCTATAGGTCAGCAGCACCAAGTCGTAGTATTTGCAATGTGACTTACAATAACTTGAAGACTCTTGAAGCCTGTTGCATCTCAGAACTTTGCTTGCCTAACCTAAATTACAAGTGCTCTCAGCTACTATTTCTGGAATTTAAGAATGAGAAACTGTTTAATTTTGTTAAAGAAAAATTGGACTTAAGTTTGGAAAGAGTGTCCGAGACAGAGCATGGTACTCTAGAGGGTGGTATTCTAGAAATCCCTGCAATGTGGGCTTACTGGAACTGAGGGCTTGTCTCCATTACTAGGTGGATCGATGCTGTGGCGAGTGATCCACTGGAGGGTTGATTTATAGTTCTCTAATGAAGACCTGCTAAAATCAACTTTTAATTGGTTGGACATAGTCTCCGGTACTCCACCGGAACAAGACCTGTGCACTAAGTAGATTTAAGCCATGTCCACTTAAATCATGCTACCAATGGAACTCAAACTACACAGCTTAGACAGACTTGAACCTATAGGGTAGGCCTACCTCAAGAAGGTTTTAAATGTAAAATACAACCAAGGGTTTTAGGTACAGAGCCTCCAATTGTCGCTGTTGTGGTTGGTTGCCCAAACTGAAAGTTTTCTATTTAAAGAAATACATTGTCCTCATGGCCAGCTTTCTGTTTTGCTGCAGGATCTAACACTTCTACAGTGGAATTAGTATCAAGAGTGGACCTCTAAGTGTTGTCTTTAGAGGCAAAGAATCTATAATGGGATATCTCCACCAACTAAGACAGTGGTGTGATTTTAGCTACCATTCACAGCTAGTAGTTAGGATGTCTGAAATGCTTGCTGATTCCTAGGAGATGAAGCATTAAAGTTAACCCCAGTTGACACCACTTCTACAACCAGATGGCCTCCTGATTAGATGAGTGGACATCTTATGCTTATGTAACATATTACAGATGTGTTGTCTGAAAGTCTGTACAACAGAATCCTTTTCAACAGTTTGAAATGCTATGCAAGCTAATCGGATCACTTCTACTGCTAGAAGATGTGTGTGTAGCCATCTCTTTTCAGGACCATAAGTTCCTTGCATCTTGCCACATGCCTCAATCCTGTTCCAAATGCATCCATGATCAGTGCCTGTAGGAAGTAAAGTGTACTCCCTTCTCAATGTTCTTGGGATTGCGTTGTCACTGGACTGGTGGTCCATTGAGCTAAGACCACAACTCATACTCATCTGATACCCCAGGGGGAGATACATCCATTACATGGTTAGCTGACATGCATATGGTGAACTTTGGCTGAACTCTGGCTAATACTGTTACATATGTGCAAGCTTCATGTGTTGCAGGACTTAAAAGTGGGTTCTTATTGAGACTGATTAACTTCTTTTGATACTGGTAACTACTGTTAGAATGAAGTAAAACCCAATCTTGTGAAGATATGCTTTTACTGATCTGGAGTAGATGACTTCTATGAACCATCATTTCAGGGACTTGTGTGTCTACTTCAATATCCAGCTGCCCAAAGAGGTGAAGGGCAGATCAGGACTGTGCTGACTTTCTGATGAGATCTGGTTTTGTCCAGCCAAAATAATATTTGACCAGATGTGAAAACTCAACCTGTTGAAATATATAGCCACCATAGGCAGGCTTTTCTTGCCTATTTAAGGTCTGCGGCAAGAATAAGCGGTAGAACTTTGCATTTAAATTGGTAGCAAATTGGAAAAGACACAACTAAGGGTGGAAAAGACAGAGGTTTATGGAGTGGAGAAAGTGATATTTACTCTCAAGCACAAGAACTAAGACACCCAATTAAATTGATAGACAGCAGTTTAACGAAACAAAGTATTTCTTCACACAGATAGTCAACCCATGGAACTCCTTGCCAGAGAATGTTAAGGCCAAGGCTAACACGGTTTATAAAAAAAAAAAAAAAAAAAAAAACCACACACACCACACCACAAACAACCACCACACCGCACCACACCAGATAAAATGAGGAGGATAGGTCCATCTAAAGCTATTAGCCAAGATTGTGTCCCTAGCCTCTGTTTGCCAGATCCTGGGAATGGGTCACTTGATGATTACCTATTCTGTTCATCTCCCCTGCAACATCTGGGATTTGCCACTGTCAGAAGACAGGATACAGGGCTAGAAGGATCCAGTATTGCTATTCTTCATCATTGGGACCTACAATAAATCCAAAATAGACTTATGCCTCCATACTCCAGGTGTCCCTAATCCAGGAACACTTCTGGTATGGAAGAGGTGGTGCTGCATACTACTACTCCTCCCCCAGCTGGGGGAATGGCAGTGTACAGAGCTGCTTCCCCTGAGCCTTTTCTGCACTGCTTCTATAGCCACAGGAAGCATGGAGCCATGAGTACCCCCAGGAACACGGCAGTAGGTAGGCACCCCACGACCCTGCAGTGCCCTCCCCTGGGCCTGGCAAAATCTTTAATACCCAGTTTCACATGGTTGCCAAATTTCGACTTTCAAGTGTACATCCATATTCCAGTTTATCCAGCACACAGAATCATCATCTTTGGTTAAGAGAGCCACAAGGCAGTCTTGAGCCTGAAGGGATGATATGGGATGGCAAAGCTTGTCTCAGTGTAAGACTGCATATATTTCTTCAAAACTCAGTCTCCTTAGGTACAGGATAGGAAGACACACACTTGTTTTTTGGCAGAATAAGAAAGTACTAGGAGTATAAGAAGCGTCCTTTACAGCTTTCAGGCCAAGACAAGAAACCATGGGGAAAAGCCAGCACTGGAGAGTGGACTCATGCATCAAAACCTGTCGTCTGGAAGCAAATGAAACCTGACAAACAACCTTGGAAAATGACTGTCACCTTTGGGGCAGGCCAATTTTTTTTCCTAGATAGATACTCACAATTGCTGAACGTAGGTGGGCATCTTCTCTGGCTTTCCTTTCATATCTAGAGAGGTATAATGTGGGGCTCAGGTGCAGCTGAAGATAACAGCCATAAGGCCACACCAAAAGATCTGTCTGCCTCAGTATTCTGTTTTCTGATGGTGGCCAATGCCAGGTGCCCCAGAGGGAATCAACAGAATAGGTAATCATCAAGTGATCCATCCTGTTGCCTATTCCCAGATTCTGACAAGCAGAGGCTAGGGTCACCATTCCTACCCACTAAGGATATTAAATATCAATTAATTCACTAGTTGAGTAGTTGATGGAATTGACCTAACTCCCACATTTGGAAAGCAGAATAAGGGCCCCTCTGAAGGTAGGGAGGAGAGGTAGGCTCTGGAGTGGCCTAGGGGATAGGGTATTTGCCTGCAGAGGGCAGGGCACTTCCGTATTCCTCCTTTGAAATGTACAAGAACCCCAGCTGACACGCCACGTGCAGCCCAGGGGCTCTTATGCATTTCAAAGTGGAAGCACCCACATGGAGCCTGGGATCAGTGGGGGATTCCCCAGCTCATCCCAGTGCTCTGTGTGCTTTGAAATGCCATGGAAGTTCCACATGGAGCCCGCTGATCCCAGGTTCTGCAAGGCATTTCAAAGCAACAGCACCACACAGAGCCCATACCCCGGGCTCCATACGGCACTGCCGCTTTGAAGCACCCCTTTTCTCTGCCTCTAACAGAGGCAGCAAAGCAGGGGTGGGGGCAAGAGAATGACTTGTCACCTCGACTATCCAATAAGCAATACCCACCCTGGGTAATGGCCATTGTTGGACCACCTGTCTATGAATTTATCTAGCTCTTTCTTGACCTTTTTGGCAGTATCTTGGCCTTCACAACATCCTCTGGCAAGGAGTTCCACAGATTGACTATGCAATATGTTAAGTAATACTTGCTTTTGTTTTAAACTTGCTATCTACTCATTTAATTTGGGGGTGCTAGTTCTTATGTTATGGGAGGAGTAAATAACTTATTCACTTTTTCACACCAGTCAGGATTTTATAGACTGCTATCATATCCCTCCTTAGTCTCCTCTTCTTGCAAGCAGAAGAGTCCCGGCCTTAATCGCCTCGTACAGAAGCCATTTCATACACCTAATCATTTGTTTTGGCATTGGATAAAGTTCAGAAAATGGCAAGGTATTTTTTTAGATGAAGGGACCACAGCTGTACATCGTATTTAAAATGTGGGTATACCATGGATTTATATAGAGGCAATAAGATATTCTCCATCCCTTTCTTAATGATTCCTCACATTGTTTGCTTTAACTGCTGTGCCCATTGAGTTGATGTTTTCAGAGAACTATCCACAGTGACTCCAAGATTTCAAGTGGAAACAGCTAATTTAGTCCCATCCTTTGCAGGGCTAAGTGTAGCCCTATAATCTTAAGAAATTTAAAACACATGGTCCATGCTTAATGTGTCAAGATCCTCCAATGGTCAAATCCTCAAATGTTCTTTGCATCAGACTTGGGACATCAGATTTTTAGCTATAATGCTGTGTACATAGTTATTACCGTGGCCATGGATCTAATCACTGTTCGATTCATCCATAGCTGCCTGTAGATTTTCTTTTTTCAGCAAAATCTCTTTGCCATTGATGGATTTCAACTCTCCCCTGGATGGATGCCTGAAGGACTTAGGCTAGGAAGGAGGTAATAAAGTTACCAGCTTGGACAGTGTAATTTGTAAACAAGGCCTGATTAATTCATATTTGTAGCTGGAAAGATGCAGACAAAGAGTTTCTTCTCAATATATACATTTGCATTCTTTCAGACTGTGGTCTTTTCATGGACTGGAGAAAGATAGTGAACTAGGTACTATGCAGGTGCAGAGATTGGTCCAACTTCTTTTGGGGTACTTTGTGGATAACAAAATCGTAGGCATCATTACTACAAATTGCACCTCTATGTTGCAGAACCAGAGAGCCCCAGCCACAGAACCAGTGGCCTGAGAGCACAGAGCCCTGCCACAGCCAGAGTAAGGCTGGCCACAGGAAAGCCCTGCTGGCTGGAGTTGGGCCAGTGGCCCAGAGAGAAGCCTAGCTGGGCTAGGGTGGCTCGTGGCCAGAGTGGGGCCAGCAGCCCAACAGAGGAGCCCACCAAAGGGCTGGCAGCAGCAGAGCCCTGCAGGCGGGCTGGGGACAGTGCACTAGACGGGGCCACAGCCAAGTGAGGCGCCCTGGGAGAGCGTGAGGCCTGATCTTCCCTGGTCCGGCAAATTCTCTAGTTCAGGACTGCTCAGGTCTAACCAGTAATATCTAGTTCATTTGTAGTAGTATTCATTGTAGTAGTATTCTGGCACGAGTAGAAGAATAACATCTTTTTTAAATCAGAAGTCCCTTATTTCAAGTATCTCAGCTCTTTCAGAAACTCCTGGAAGCATCAACAGTCAGGAGCTCAAGCCACTGACACAGAAGACAGGTCATTGGGAGACAATGAAAGGCACTGATCAAAAGGCTCAAGATTAGCTTATTCTTTCTTTGCCAGCTGTTCTTGTTCATCCTGGTCCACAGATATTGGTCTGGCAAGTGGTACTGAAGGAGAATGTAACTTCCTGTATTTTTTTTTTTTTTTTTTTAAAGCAACATGATAGAGAGGGCAACTCCTAGATTTAAGTCCCCAGTATATCCAAGAGGATCAAGACAGAGCATTATAGGGATAAGGCAGGCTCATTCCAGTATGACTGACTGGGCCATTGTCAAGTCAGAAGTGGTTGAGCCAGGGCTCTGAAATACAAGTCCCTGGTCTATAGAGAGGATCCCACATTGATTAGTGCAGTCAAAAAGGAAAAAAATGTTTCCCTGACAAAAGTGCAGAGAAAGCATGCCCTGGTGATGGAGATGAGGAGTAAACATTCAGCAGAGGAGAAATTCAAATTTAAGTTTGAAACCGTGGTACTAAGAGACCAGAACTATGATATAGCAACTTATTTGCACACTGAATCTGCCATTACCATTAAGGTTTCTATTATCCATGCCAATGTCAGTACTAGTGCAGATGTCAATGGTGGTTGTTGAACGTCATTAGAATTGTCAGGTTTAGGTACTGAAAAAGTCTTGTACCTTTTGAGTACAGAGTCACAGATGGAACAGGCACAACATTTCCTTATTGACAGAGTGAGTTTAGTGCTCCCGCTCATATCTTAGGAATGAAAACGGGGAATTTATGGGAGAAGGCTATATAGGCTGGTGTTTAGTTCTCCCCTGCCTTGATAAGGGAGGTGTTATTGATCTTGATTGCCAGGATGTCTACTGATAAAGTGGCCTATAATTGTCCCAGATCCTTGCTTGACAACGCCACACACACAGGCACCTACTTTGGGTGTTGTGTGGTGCTGGCAAGGGTAATGACAAAGTAGAACTTATGACCAATTCTATCCAAGTCAGATTCTTTTTCCTTGAGGTACAAAGTGCTTTACTGATGACTGAAGTTGCATTTTGAACAAACAGAACCAGGATTTCTATGTCCTCATCAAAATGATCAGCTAACCAGTCGCCTCACATGAGATATACTATAGCCACCTGAATGTGGAAGGAGGCGGTGGCAGGGCAGGTGCAGCTGGAAACTTGAACTTTGAATCCACAATTCTAGACCAACATCATGACCAAGTGCTGAAGAAAATAGGTATTCTCTTCCTATGTTGACAATACAATGCAGCAGTCCTCTTTAGTCATCTTTGTAGTTTCTCTCTTAAATACAAGAAAGTGTTTTGATAAACACATCAAGTGGCCTAATATCTAATCAGAGATTAAACAGGCCTCGTTACACAATAAAAGGGTTTGACACTGCACAAGTTGTTTTCACTTAAAAAAAAAAACCAAAAACAAAAACAAAACCAAGGGAGAAAAAAAAAAACAGATGCTAGTCATTTGTCCCATTTAAAGTGGGCAGTGCTTTCACTGTCTGCCCGCTGTGATAGAGATATGTAAACAGAATTCATTCAGACCCCTTCCAAAGGATTTCAGTTTTGGAAGAAAAGTTATGCATTTTAACATTGGAACCACTACAGCTAGATTTCATGCCAACTAGAAAGTTACATATAACCAGATTTCATACTTTCTACTTCACCTGATCACTGCAGCCTACAATTTGAGGGGAAAAACAAAAACACATTTATGAACTCCTACCAATTCCATTTATTAGGACTACAGAATTGAAATAGCATCAACCCATGCTATGTTTATGTACTAATACATGTCTTCTGTTCAGAGTTTCTCAAATATACTTGTCAGTAATAGTAATCATACCTTCCTCCCACTGTGTCGTCTTGTGGTTGGGCCCCAGCAGTGTTCCTCTGTGAACGTCGCAGTGACCCCCCTGGATTGTTATTAGGCCGGTTGGACATTGGCACCTGTCTCCTGAAGGGACATACCCTTTCTAGACACTACCATTCACTGTAAACACAAAAAACACTTTGATTAGAGACAGAAATTGAGGATTCCTGAAGATGACACATTAAAAGCAAGAAAGCGTCTTTGTGGAATGGAAGGCTTAAGTATGTTCCAAGTCAAGTGCTACCCGAAGGCCATGTCTACACTAAACAGAAGATCACCACTGCCACGATCAATCTTCCAGAGTTTAATCTAGCAAGTCTAGTTAAGACTCCACTAAAAACCAAACTCCAGGGGTGCCCCCACCTGTACACCTGCCTGCGCGCAAGTAGTAATGGAAGCCAACAACAGCGTTTTCTTGTTGTCCCCACTGTCCTCCCTCTGTGGCAGGCCTATACATAGCAACTTCTGTGGGGGGGGAGGTGCTTTTTTTTTTTTTTTCTTTTTTTAAAATGTGGACCACAATTTCTCTCAATATAAAGAGTCCAAAATAGGGATGTAATTGGCAAACGCTTATTAGATAGTTGACACGTAGTCGACTAGTTACTCCCCCACCCTTGCTTCCTCTATCAGATAAGGCAGCAAAGGGGAGGGGAGGGAAGAATAGGGGATACTGTAAAATGGTAGCACCACACAGAGCCTGGGGTCAGCCTTTCCCAGCTCAGCCAGAATCAGCTCCACTGGGGATTGTGGGGGGTGCGTTCACACCCTTTGCTCTCCCTCTGCATACAGGCCTCTATGGGGACAGCAGGGGAAACACAAAACAAGGTACATTAACATAGCTGAGTTGCTTCAATGTTCCTATAAGTATAGGCCTGAGCTATAAAAGGTAACAGAATTCAACTTCATTACTGCTCAATATGTAGTAGTCAAACATCCGATATGGAGTTTTCTAGAAAAAAGTGCTTTGTTTTTTGTGATGCTGTCATGGCAAGGACTAGGATATGAACTGCTTTAAAGCTATAGCATGTGTGTGCACGAGCATGAAAAACTGTACACTTCCTCATGGCACAGTTGTATTGCTGCCAATTCCTGGGAGGAGGGAATGTGTAAAGCATCTCTTCCTACTGTACTTGTAAGATTAAAGTGGTTTAAAATATTAGGCTTTTGCATGTGTGTGAATTATATAAACAATCATTCAGCAGGAGATCCAGTTAGTCAAAAATTCTTCAGAGATGAGATGAAATCAGATCTGTTTTTCAAGTTGTTGGGAGCACACAATTTATAACTGCTAGAAAGAAAGTTATCTTATGATAATCAACTCAAATAAAATAGGCGCATGATGCCTTCTTACTACTTAATGTTGGGAAGCTTTAACACTACCACACCTATCTTAAGAATTTCTAAATACTGCTTTGCCAATGACCTCAAAAGAGAAGGACCCCATAGTGCCCTGCCAACATCCTTGGACAGAAAGATAACCCTAGTTTCATACTTGTTTACTTCCTGAGCAGAGAAAAAGGATTATCCTATCTTGTGACAAATTGTTATTTTGTGATTATGTATATCAACTGAACTGTGATCAGTAGATCAAAAGGAGATTTGCAGGTAAGAACAGCTGCAACAAACAATATAGCACCACTTATATAGAACTAGAAAGGGGACAGGAAAACTGGATAAGATTTCAAGTTTCACAACTTTGAACCATCACCACCTGAACTGTTTTAACAGAAATTAGTGATAGTTAAAGGGGTAATTTTAAGCTCCAATTCTGAGAGTGGAGCACTGAAGTATAGTTCAGCACTTAGTCCAGCCACTGAAATAATTTAAAAGAAAAAAAAAAAAAAGCGTGCTCATTTGAAAGGTATTTTGAATTAAGGATATAAGTGACTATCCGAGTACCTGAGAAGCTTAGGCTTCTCAGATAATTGAGTCACTAAACTATATGCTTCCGCTCCTTGATGCCTCCAATACAGAGGTAGCAGGGGGGAGGGAAGAGCAGAAGCCAGTGCTCCTTAAAAGCCAGTTTCCCCGACACCATCTCCATGGGGGAGGGCAGGTGATGCAGAGGGGAGCCCCTGGGAACTAACTCCCATATCAACTATTCAATTAGCTTATCAATCAATACTTAACATGCCTATTTTAAATAGCAGAATCCAAAACCAATACTCAAGATTAAAAATAGTGTTATGCACATTATTCAAACACTAGGCAATTAGCCCGTCATAAGACAGGATTTTAGTCTCTCGCGCTCTCTCTCTCTCTCTCTCGCTCCTCTTCGCCTCCCGCCCTGGCGCTCGGCTGACTTCTGCGCCACTCAGCTGGGCCGCCGCGGGGGAGCCCAAACTGCTGCTTGTTCCCCCACGGCGGCCCGGCTGAGCGGCGCAGAAGCCAGCCGAGCGCCACGGCAGAAGGCGAAGGGGGCGGGTGGTGATGTACACGGCCAGGCCCGCCCCTGGCCGTGAACTTCACCACCCGCCCCCGCCGCCTCACGCCGTGGCTCGGCTGACTTCTGCGCCGCTCAGCCAGGCCGCTGCGGGGAGCAAGTGGCACAAGTGGCCGTTTGGGCACCACGGTCCCCATGCAGCACCACTGTGCTGCATGGGGAGCACGGGGCCCAAACGGCCGCTTGCGCCCTCGCAGCGGCCCGGCTGAGCGGCGCAGAAGTCAGCCGAGAGCCACGGCGTGAGGCGAAGGATGTGACTCAGGCAACAGCGCTGCCCGGAAAGAACAGCCAGGGAGGCAACAGCACCGCCCAGAGGGAACCGCCAGCATTTCAGTGTTACAGAGTCACAGACATTGGGCTACTATATATAAATAAAATTAGTCTTTGTGGATCTGTCTTTTGACCAGTTCTATCAAACTAACATTCCCAGTGCTTTCATAGCCTTTTGCCCGCTATACTTTAGGGTCTGAAATGCAATCACAGTCCTGAACAGGAAACTGATGCTAGATACTCTTGTCTGTTAGAGAGATGGCCATACTTTGCAACTGCCCTATATAAAATTCAGACTGGGATTAGAGTTAGGTACAGGACTCCTACGTTGTTTCTCCATCTCACAAATATTTAAGATTCTCTGCAAAAGAAGCATGCTGGTTTCCCTCAACACCACACAACTTCAGTCTGTATAATACTGGGGTAACTAATCTTGCATTTGGCTCATTTGCTACATCACACGATGTCAGTTGTATATAGTGTTCGAAATGGAAACTTGTGTTTTAGCTGAAGGACATGTCTGAGCAGCTCCTCATGGGAGAGACTGTATAACATTTCCAACTATATGCACTAAAACTCTAACACAATTTATTCAGAGGCAGGCAAAAGTATATTTTGTCCATAGCCTTTTCCAGCACAGGCGGGGGGGAAGCACTCGATTAGCACCCATTTTTTCAATTATGTGAAACTTCAACTCTCTGGAGAATTTAGCCTTCTGTGTGGCTGCCTGTCTGCCCCACATCCTGGGAGGATTAACCCATCAAATATTCTGTAGTCAAAGCTCATGCGCTCCCTCCCCACAGTAAATGAAAGCCATTCTCAAAAGGAAGGGAGTAATAGGACAGGAAAATGTCCTGTTCATAACTCGATAAGTTTGGGAGATGGGATAACAATATTTCATAGGAGAAGTGCAAGCGGAGTCACAAAATCAAAACGCCACTGCCTTAGCCACCCATACTCTAGTCTTTGGTTCCTTTAAAAAAAGGCATGGGTTTTTTTTGTTTTTTTTTTGTTTTGTTTTTTAAAGAGTTTAATATTAGCATTGATTCTTAATACATGTTGTCAGCAATTTTAGTTATGTACAAGTTATAGTAGGGCCATCTTCTGAAAAGAGGACAGCATCAAGAGGCATGTGTCTCCCCTATTCCTGGGCAGTATAAGTTCCTGAAGCAGAGTTGCTTTTTGGAATTGGGCTGAATTTCCTGCAAGAAGCAACTACACTTAAAAGAAGCAGTTTGGCCATCTCATTCCAGGATGTGTATATATGCACTTGTGTCTGTGTGCACGCAAAGTAAAAATAGGACAGGATAGTCTCAGCATATATTCTGATTCAATCACCCATGATTTCTTCACCAGAAGCTGACTTGCAAGGGCCCAGATGTCTACTAGACAAGGGGACAATGCTGCAGTTGGAGCAGAGCCGGACTCCAGCATCTGCTGCAGGAGACAACAATTCCTTCCATAAGCCTCTTACTTATTTCACGTAGAGGACAAGATGGGTTTACTACTACCTTTTATGAGTGGACCATCTTCCACTGGTGAATAGGACAAGCTTTCAAGCTTCACAAAAGAGAAGCTGATCCAATTTTAAAAAGTTCACCTCACCCATCTAGTCTCATGTACCCTGGGACCAACACAGTAAACAGCAATAAAAATGTTTTGTATTCCAAAATATTTATGAAGTCATAATCAGTACCTTTTGGTTCTCAAACTGAAAAGCCTACATGTCAGAGGAAGAATGCCATTCAAAATAGCGTACAGATATGCAACAAAAGGAGGCAGATGTGATGCAAAGCTATTCAGGCCCAGAGAAGTGGCATGCCATTCTCCTTAGACAGCCCTGGATGACAGATACTCTTTCCTTCAAGAGCACCTCTCCTCCCAGTTCTACAACAGTGTTTAAACTCGTTATGCTCAGCATACAGGGATCCCTAAATCAAATCAATTCAAAGCGACTCCCACTCTGCAAGTGATATTTACTACCACTGAAATACAAGTGTATGCTGATGATCTGCATTATGGGGTGAATTTTTGGAGTTCACATAAATAACTGATTGAAGATTATCAATTATAATCCTGCCTTACTGCTTCCAAGTTTGCCTCAGAATTGTGTGCTGTTTTGTGACCAGGCCCACTCACCAACACCACATATGGGATTTTTTTAAGTAGTTAAGCCCATCTGCAAACATACACACAGCCCTCCATATTTAGGTACATTTCTTCTACTGAGCTGTTCCCACATGCTATGGTTATTTAATAGTTGTTTCAGGAGAGCTCAACAGGCTCATACTCTGAATTTAAACAGGTACAATCTAAGGCCTCGGAGCTACTGCTGAAATGCTCTATTAAAGGTTTTCTTTTGTTTGTGTGCTTTTGCCCTGACCCAGAACTTGGTTGTGTTCCCTTGTAATCAGAGACCTTTAGTTGATGAGTAACTGCAGGAACTTGCACATCCAGTTCTTCTAATCTCCACGATGAGGATTTTAGCTAGCTCCTCAGGTCTCCAACTGGAGGATTCAGTAGTCATGCCTGCTAAAGAGGAGATCTAATTAAGGAGTGCCAAGATCTATTCATCATAAAAGAAAAGGTCCTCCACATCCTTGCACTTGGAATCCCAGGATTCTATTCTGATTCTTCTAGAGTTCCATCATGTTTCTGGACAAGATCTGGTGACAAACCTCAACAATCATATACAGTCTTCAGCCTTATTGGTAATCAGTTCCCAACTGGGACAACACAGGCAATTACTTACTGCTGATGTACAGCCAATAGAGCTCGCATCAGATGGAAAACTAGCAAGCTGCCAGCAGAGCTTTCCAATTATCCCTACTAACGAAGTTGACTGCTTAGCAATTGGCACAGCAGAAGGTGGTAGCAAGCATGTATAGAACTACTGCTCATCAGAAGACGACCTCCTTCAAAAAGTAGGTTCTTTACAAATTCAGAGACGGGCAGGGGCAGGGAGCGATTGGTCCCTTTAAACAGTTTCACTTTAGGAGCCTTCTCCAGCAAATGGAAGTATGCCACTAAGTTTCCTAAATAGAAAGCATGACAAAATTGTTTGTCTTTGCTAGTTAAGAATTTGGGAAGGATGGACGGGCACACACAAAAAATAAGGGGGTTTTCATATCAAGTAACATGCCTTTCCATTCCCAGTTAACTGTGCCAACAGTAGTTGCGCTACTGATAGAAATATTTTATATAACAACTTTGTTCCATCACCAAGATCAGAAGGTTTTTATTTTAATCCTTAACTAGTTCTACTGTCATAGAAACAGTAGAGCATAGGGCCATTCAATCCAATGCAGTGACAGAGGTTGAAGAGTATGGTTCAAGCTTTGAGTTTTTAAGGTCACACCACATTGCAGGGGTTAGGGTACTTGCCAAAGAGTCAGAGGATTCTGGCTGAAATCCTTGCTCTGCCTGGACTTGGACAAGATTGTCCTGCCTTCCAGGGGAAGCAGGAGGTTCTTGGATAGACAAGGGTCTCCTGCGCAAGGGGACCTCTCTCAGAGTATAGCGCACAAAGCATTGGGCTTAAATTGCAGCAAGAAAGGGTTAGGTTAGACATAAGGAGAAAGCTTCCCGTTGGGGTTAACAACCACTGGAATAAATTGCTTAGGAAGGTTGTGGAACCTCCATTATTAGATATTTGAGCAGATTAGACAAAACACATCTGTCCTAGATGGTCGAGATGATACTTAGTCCTGGCATGAGGGAAGGGCCTGGACTAGGTAACCTCTCAAGGTCTCTTCCAGTCCTATGATTCTGAAGTTCAAACTCTGAGCCACTCAATCTAGTTTATACAGGGGCAAAATTGAGATGCTAGCTGAAGCAAACAATACTTTATTAGGTTCAACATGAAAAAAAATGTTTTAAATCTGAAGTTGTACAGATTATCCAAGCTCCTTTAATATTAAATTAAATTAAATTTGAAATGCCACGGGAAGACAGAAAAAGCATGCTTATTCAAGATAATCAAAGTCAGTAACACAGAAACAGGTCACTATTCTCAATTAGTTCTGCAGCTTAAGGCTTACTCTAAGTTCTTGAACATTTCATTTAAAGTAAGCAATTACAAACATTTCAGTAAATTAGCAGCTAAATGACAATATCAAAGGAAGATATGGTGCTTGTGCAGTGAGTATTGAGCATCCAATTTCAATGACTGAATTATGTTCATTTAGGGTTTTGTAGACACGTAGCATGTTACACCTGTTTTGAAATGGCATTTAATTATTAAAACAGTGTCAGGGAAAGGCCTGCCTCACAGTTCTGTTGTTCAAAATATCAGGTGTAACATTTTACTTCAAGCTATCAACTAGAAAAAAAAAACTGCTTTCAGACATCAACATCTGCTTTAAGACCAAATCTTTAAGACTTCAACTGTAATGTAATGAGAACAAAACAAGCTTTGTTTTTTAAAAACTGAATACCCTGAAAACAGCATTGTAGGGGGTTCCACATTCTTTTCAACATCTATGCAAAGTATTCAGCATACAAAAAAATGGCTTGCCCCCCAAACATCCTATGACAATCAAGCCCTGAGTTGCCTTTCAAACAGTCACAAACATCAACAGGTAATTATGCCCAGACACTCATGCAATTTTGTTGTGTACAATAGGTATGCATATATGTAACTGACTGCACATTAACAAGTATATACTCTCAACTAAGGACTTTTCTTCCATTGCAGCTCTAGTGCTGTACAAGTGCTCTGACATTAGACACCCCCTCCTCCTCCCCCCCCCCCCCACACTAACAGTTTCCAATTAACTCCTCTTGGGGTGCACCTCTGAAAGGTGTATTTAAATCATTTTAGCATATTTAGCAGGCAGGAAGACTGAGGTTTACCCGTTAAACCTTCACATCCCTAGTACCAAGAGGACCAAGCTGAGGGACAAGAGGAGGAAAGCCATTAAAAAAAAAAAAAAATCCAAGAAAAAGGGCCTGTCAGGAGATATGAATATTAAATAATTATGTAAATGTTTTACTCTGGCTGACAGCTATCAGCCAAAATACAGGCATTTCATAATAAAAGGTTTTGAAAGAACAACATGAGCAATACATCCAAGTGGAAGAACTCTTCCTCACAAGCTCATCTCTGAAACTCACAATTACTCATCTCTGAAACTCAGACTAAGGAAACCATTCAACACAGTCTTACATAAATGTCCAGTCTTCAGTCCCCACCCAACACCAGCATTCAATTAAAAATTCTCATTTTTATAGCACAGAGATCCATTATACTGTTCTGGAGAAATAAGCAAAAAGTTTGCCTCGATGTTTAAAGATTATTAAGGATATGATTCTGTGCCTTTCCAGGACCTCTGTAGCTTCTTCCAAGACAGGGCTAGAGTAGTGGCCTCAGAAATGAAGCAGCTGCCAGGGTTGGATCAGACCCACTGGGGGCCGTAGCAGCTAGCCACTGGTGAGACAAGAGGCCACCAAAGCAGCAACCATGGGTGGATCAGTGACCACAGGACTAGAGCAAATGCTAGAGACCATCTCCTGCAATGTTCTGTTAGTTCCCGCCTGCCCCCACCTAAAGTATTTTAGCAATGGTCAGGGACAGGTTACAGGCTTTCATGAAGGTTTTTTTTTTTTTTTTTTATTATTATTGTTCAGGTCTTGTCCCAACATTTAGTAAAGATACTTGCGACAGAATCTTCACCTTAGAGAGTATGAATGTAACTTAATCATCATAGTTTAGATATTTTTGCTAGATTAGCACGGCCCCAGAGCAATAGTAATTTAGATGGTAGAATGTGTAAATGTATGCTTGACATAGCAACAGCTCCACCCACAGCACAAAGAGCAGTCAAAGATTTATAATTTGTCATGGGCATTTGATCTCCAAAAAGCTGCCTTGCTCCATATAGGACTGTGTTTGTTTTTTGGACATCCTGTGCCAGATGTAAAGAGAAGGTCAAATTCTAAATTACCAAGGGAGAAAGAAATTGTTTCAATGTTTCTGGTTCAGCCATTGTTTAAGTTTATGCTAAGGATATATTTTAGGCCCAAGATAAGGTTATCATCAGCTTCTACTGAAGATGTCAAATCCCACTTAAGAGCAGTGACCCACTTTACTACCGAGGGCCTAAATCAAGGACGGTCAATATTTAAGCCTCCACCCCAACTTCAAAATTTTGATAAGTGGTCATGTGGGAGGGGGGCGGGGCGGCGGGGGGCGGAAGAGAGAGAAGAAGAGTAGAGGTTGGGTGAAGGAGGGGTTTGGTGTGCACAGTCCAGGAGGGGATATGGGTGCAGGAAAGGATTCTGGCCTGGGGGAAGGGAAGGAAAGGGATTAAGAGGGGGTGCAAGGTCTGGGAGGGAATTGTGACCTGGGGGAAAGAGGGGAAGGGAAGGGAGGTGCAGAAGGTTTAGATGGTGACCTGGGGGAGGGAGTGGCTAAGGTGCCAGAGGCAGGCTATGACTGGGAAATGCTTACCTAGGCAGCTTCTAGCCAGCAGCCCTGCAGGACGCTACAGTAGGCTCCCTACCCACGGCAGCCAGAGGCTGCTCAAAATGGCTGGCTGCTCCCTGTGGCTCTCTGCTCTGGGAGCCATGGGAGGCTTTTCACACTGCTCCTGCCTCCAGCAAACATCTCAGCTCCCATTGGCCAGTTTCTGTGAAACCTCCCTTCCTGCTGGCACCAGAAGCTGAGAGCCAAAAGGTAGCAGCCAGCTATGTAAAAGTTGTGTGGGGATGCGCTGTACCTGAGGGTCCCAGTGGGGCAGCGTGGCAGGATATATCTTGCCCACTCCTAGCCTAAAGCCTGCCAGGGAATTCAACCCGAACACTATGAAGGGGAAAAAAAAAAAAATCCTACTTTATTGAAAATCATACATAGATGGAAAGGTAACAACAACTAGCATAGATTCACTCCACCACGCTAGCCAATGAACACCGAAGACTGCATTTCAAAATATACTGACACTCCAGATAGGAAGGGTATGGGTTGGATAGACTAGTTAGTAAATGGGTCAAACTGAAGAGCCAATGCCTCATCCAGGGAAAAAAAGTTTTCCCCTCCAAAACAGAACACAATACTGAAGCAATTCACCCTGGATCCATTCTTTCCAACTAACTACTGTCCAGGATCAAATCTCTGAGCTTGCTCATAAGTGGAGTACTAGCCCCAAGACAACTACAAGCTCATCAATTTATCCAAAAAAGGCTGCAGTCCAGAGAGAAGTGATAAAGATTATGAAATACGCTAAAATGGTTTAAATAGACCCTTCAGTAATGCACCCTAATGTAAGTAATTGGAAACTATAAGCAAGGGGCTTGGGGTTCTATTGTCAGAAGTAAAAGTCCCACATGCACCAGTTTTCTTTCTGGTTCCATTCAAAATCTACATGCGGCTAGCTGCTAGTCTTACCACTCACCATACACTTGAAAGCCAGAAGTAAGCACATAACATATGTTTTTGTTTTTTTGTTTTTTTAAAAAACACATTGCAACCAGCATTCCCTACAAGCTACGCATTTGTGCAGCCACTCAGGAGAGATTCAAATGCCACTCAGATGATTAGCTGAGCCCCCACAGCTAAGTTATATTTTTAGTGGTGGTGCACATCAGTGTTCCCTCTAAGCTGCGGGGCATGCAGTGAGCCACAAGCCCCTGACTGGGTGGGGCTGATTAATCACCCATGAAGCTGTGCTGCCACACAGCTTAGAGAGAACATTGGAACATGCTCATGTCTCTCTGCACATAAAAGTTATTCTGCACATGGAAGGAAAGAGATTAGAAGGAACATTGACTTTACAGTTGCAGTCACTGAAAAGTTAGATGCCACCAGAATTAAGGCTGCCAGTGAAACCTAAACTCCACCTGTGAGTATATGCATTATAAAACATTCAATTATGTGACCATATACCTCCCTCATCACCCTCCTTCCCAAGGCCCCTGCCTCAGTGCACAGAATGGGCCTGTTCTGAGGAAGAGTGAGGGTTGTACAGAGAAAGATTTAGTTACCCAGAGCCCTGCTTCATTGTTGCTAAAAGTTGCAAAGTATGTAGCTCTTCTATAGTGCTTTTCACTACTGGCTCTCCAAGTGCTTTACAGCAGTGGTTCCCAATCTTTTTGATACTGGGGACCAGTAAACCCATTCACAAGCTTTTGGAGAACCGGTAACATTATTTGCATATTCATTAAGCAAATGATGAATACGCACATAAATTGTGTTGCTGGCCCCTACCTGTCCTGCAGGTTGTTCCACCCCCTCTCCTGGCCCCAATCCCGGGCGCTTTATCGGCCGGCCCTGGGTGTTCTGCATCGGTGCACACGGCCTTCTCCCTTGGTCCTAGTGCCCGCTGGATCTAGCCCCGCCATCCAGGAGCATGCCCAGCAGAGACGCCACGGTGATGGGCTCTCTCCCAAGAGGGCTGCGGCGACAGGCTCTCAAGAAGGCCGCGGCGCCACACTAAGCAGTGCGGGGTGCTGCTACCCTGTCACACAAATTAATAGGATTGTGTGTGATAATTTTTCTAAGGACCGGTACTGGGCTGTGGACCACACTTTGGGAAATGCTGCTTTACAGTCATCATCTGTTTTACATATGGAGAAACTGAGGAATGAACTTTGTATTACATTACTTATCACATACAAACTTTACAGCAGAGGCAGATATAGAATTCAGTTCTTCAGGGTGGCATTCTACCACCATAACCAGAATCATCTTCTCTCTTCCTGCAATGCCCTGCCTCATCTCTCTGAGAGTAATAACGTGATCTACTGGATACATTAGATTAAGTCAGGATGGTTCTGTTCCTGGTTCTGCCACTAACCAGCAGCAGTGTGGCTTTGGGCAAATAACTTCTCTTGATACTTCTGCTTCCCCATATACCCTGTCAAACTCATACCTGTGACTTCATTGCTAAAAAGTTATAGGCACCATCTTGTCTTTCCCACATACCAAAAGACAAGTTTTGCACTAAGCTACTTTGTTCATGAAATAGCTTCTCTCTATTTTATACTAAATAAAATTCTCAGTATTTCAGCGAGTTAAGTATTAATATCCATTTTCTTTGTGAAGAGGAAAAAAGGAGGTTAAGTCACACAAGAAATAACTATCAGACTGGCAAGTTGGACCCAAACTTTCAGGTTTTAGGTTTAATATGAACTACCACACACACTTGGGGATGTGAAAGCATTTGTTTATTTACATGGTTAACTGGGCTCAGTTAGCATGCACCATTACATCAGAAGCAGCAGCGCAAGGGTGTTTGGGGGGGGGGGCGCGGGGGGAGAGAAGAGGGGAGACAGAAGGGGGAGCCCTCACGTGCACCAGCTCACACAGGTGGGGAGGGGGTAGGTGGAACCACTAAAATTTTCAGTGGTTATATGATTTACATAAATGAATTTTAACATCCCTTCTATGCACTGCAAATCTGGCAAGTCAGACAACCTCTGTGTAACATGGCCCTGATGCCACCACACTAGGGATGTTAATTCCATTGACTACTCAATTAGCTGATCTGGGGGTGGGGCAGGGCACTCGCTATCCCAGCTGCGCCTCTGCCTTTTAAAACTGTAGCAAGCAGTTCTTACTATATTTACAAGGCAGAGGTACAGCTGGGAACTCAGGACAAGCTGGGACTGCTTGAATCCGCATTCACTTTGAAATGCAGCAAGAGCCCTATGGGGCTCTTGCTGCATTTCAAAGGCAGAGGCACAGCAGTCAGACTCGCAAGCAGGAACTACTTCAGTCCCTGCTCAGATCATTGCCCGCTGCGCTTCTGCCTCCCCTACTACCACTCCCTTCCCCCAGAGACGGTGCTAGGGGGGAAATGTATCAGAGGCAGCAAGAGTGGGGGAGGGAAGGGGCTAGTCGAATAGTGATTCAACTACCCAATAAGCCTATGCTTATCGGGTAGTCGACTAGTTGCCTACATCCCTATACCACACTACCAAACAAAACAAAACAAAACAACCAACCAAACCAGAGACAAGTAATCACAACTGACCCATTTTTAAAAGGCAGCATAATTAAGTGTTCACAGCAGCTTGAGAATCCCAGAATTTCACCAGTTTCCAATTTTGTCACAGGCATGCAACCATGAGGCACTGAGACTAAGTGCCTTAACTTCCTATCAGTTAAGTGGGAACAATACGTGTGTGGTTTCGTTAAATATGTGCAAGAGATAGGAAATTAAGGGCAGCAGCTTTAACAGAGATGAACAGAATTCTGGACTCCCAGTGCTGAAACCCCTGCTTAAGCTTTGGCCGTGGGTTTCACCCTGGACCCCAGCAAGTCTAAGACAGCTCTGGTGACCCCATTAAAAACAAAGAGTCATGACCCACTTTAGAATCCTGATTAAGTTTGAGAACTGTTGAGCTACATTTTATAATGGAAAGGAGTTGGGGAGGGAAGGAAAGAGCACAGAGGACATTAATATTAGAGGCAAGCACTAGCATCAGTGCAGAATGTGTTCAATCTGTCCTACCCAGCTTTGGACCTGCACCAGATTGCTAGCATCACTGGTGTATCCCCACATATCTATTTAAAGTTGCATGGTCAGCTGAGGGTAAGAACAGCACTGTGCACTGGAGCTCATGTGTTACAGCAGCATGCAGTAAGGAGAGAGACACTACAGTGGCTATGGATGACTTGTGGCAGCAGAACAGCACCATTTTTTGAGAGGTAGAAAAAAAGTGTTAAGCTGCCACAAAGATGCTTGTTGCAGCAGGTAACACTGCATCTAGGTTAAGGATCTTAATGTGGCACATCTGATTTCAAGAGGGGGTTTTATTCTCTGCACATGCTTACATATTATAGAAATACCACGTTTATACAATTTGATCTTTCTAGTGCTGCGTCATTCAGAACACACAATACGTAGGGATGTGTGTTCATGTTTGATATCTCCCAACTGGAAGATAAGCACATAGACTCTTGGCACAGTTTAAGAACCCAAAGTAGCTGCCTCAAAGTCATGGCAACAATTTTTACTACAGAAAAGACAAACCAATTGAGTCAACCCAATAGCAGAACAGAAGCACAAAAAAAAAAAAAAAAAAAAAAAAATCCCACCCTACCAACTTTGAAAGATCGTAATGAGAGTCATAGCAGCAAGCAAAATTAAATAAGGTTTGGAAAAGGAGTACAGGACAAATGGATGAAGCAAAAAGGGATAAGAGTTGTGGTACTTATTGAAGCACAGTCTTATGATCCATCTAGATTTCAAATTTGCCATCACATTGGCTTGACTTAAACAAGCCATTGCAAGGACAGGAAAGAGTGTTTCCTAAGAAATCACAGTGCTCAGACTTGGGAAGGACACGGAGGAGACAAAGGGCCATTTAATAATTTGATAATTAAGACACTTTGCTCTGCAACAACTTTTTTTGTAACTACGTAAAGTTTTGGCCCCATAGAGCAGGGGTGGCCAATAATTTTTGATGGGGTGCCACACCAAGATTTTGGCAAGTGGTCAAGGGCCATACTTTTCTGTGGAGGGATTATGGGGTCTGATATGGAAATTGAGTGCATTAGAGAGCTCAGGGTAGGGGGACTAGGGTGCAGGAGAGGTTGCAGGGTCTGAGTGAGTTTGGGTGAAGGAGGGGGCTGTGATCTAGGACAGGGGATTAGGGTGCAGGGTCTACTAGGGGGTATGGGTACAGGAGAGGATTCTGGCCAGTGGGAGAGGTGTAGGAGAAGAGGCAAGGTTGGGTGGGAAGGAATTGTGATCTGGGGAGGAGGAGGGTACAGAGCGTTTGGTTGTGATCTGGGGCAGGGGGGCAGAGTCCAGGAAGATTCTGGCCTTGGGAAGGGTTTCGGAGGGGTACAGGGGATGGGAAGGAGTTGAGGTGCTAGAGGCAGTCTCTGGCCAGAAGGAACTTATCTAAGTTGCACCCAGCCAGCAGCACTTTCCAGGCAGGCTTCCCCACACAGCAGTTCCAGAGTGCTGGTTGGCTGTGCATGTACCTCTGTGATGCCAAAAAAAGGGGCGGGGAGGAGGGGGGCAAAGATGACTAAAAGAACTACCAGTCAATAGGAGCGGAGAAATTATGCTGCACTGCTTCTGCCCCCAGCAAACTCTCTCAGCTCCCATTGGACGATTTCTGGTCAATAAGAACAGAGATTTTGCTGGTGACAGGGGCAGCATGCTGAAGCTTCTCCCTCCCATTCTCCCTCCTGTCTACAGCACAGATTGCAACACGGAACAGCTAGCTGCTTTTATCAGTGCTGCTCCCTGCTGCAGGGGCAGGCATGGGCTGGATCTTGCCTGCCCCTGCCATAGAAGCACAATTTCAAAAACCATTCCTACCATTCCTACCATTAGTTCATCACCACTGGTGGTAGCATTATTGGGAGCGCTAATGTCAACAGTATGCATGCTAGCACAAGTAATGGTGGGAATTCTAGTTTAGGCCAGCTATCAATCATCATGTTGAGCTCAAACTGGTCAAGATGGTGGCTAAACATTCTGACATTGCAGTTTCCTACAACTGAAAATGTAAAATGATAAAAACCAAGCTTCAAAACATGACAGAATACCAATGAAAGCAACTTAAAAATGTTCGGCTCTGACAAGTATGCCCGTATATAACGGCATATCTACCATTGACTAGTTTCAACTATTAGACCAGCGATCGTCCACATGCTCTAATATTAAAACCTATCAGGAGCCAATTTGAAAGCCAAATCACAAAACCATATTCCAAGAAAGGGACATGATCACCCACCCACAGACAAGGAAATCCTGTCTCACCCTAAAAGTTTGTAAACTTGTAAGTCTTGTAACATTGTTTGGGTAGAAATCATGTTGAAAGTGAACTTTGATGCATCATTAAGAAGCAAAATGTTTATCCTGTTTTAACCATTCTTCTACAAAGAAATTTCACCATCCAATTAGAAAGAGCCTGCTGAACTGGAGTTTATTTGCACGCTTGACACTGTCTCCCTGGGCTTGAATAAAGGCATTAACTGGTCAACACGCTGCGAGGGTGATTTCCCATGCCTTTAATATTCACATTAATAGCCATGCATAGGACACATCCAGCCTACTTAATTAGATCCATTAACTCAGGTTCTACAATTGACAGGTACTACTTCTGATTATATATAATAAAAATTATGGTTTGTTAGTTATTTCCACTCCAATTCATCTGATGATCAAGTGGGTTTTGCCCATGAAAGCTCGTGATTCTATATATTTTGGTTACTCTCTAAGGTGCCACAGGACCACTCATTTTTATCCTGAGTTAGTTATGATCTGGCTAATTTTCATCATCCTATTATTTACTCACACACTAAAAAGATACCCATTACTCTATCCCAGGATTTCCCAAACTTTTTGGTTGTGGCACCCCTATGGTGTGTGTGTGTGGGAAATGGCTGCTGACCAATTAAAAAAAAAAAAAAAAAGAGACAGTCAGGTGAGGGGTGGCAGGTGCTGGAGTGCCAGCATGGGCTCCCCAATACTGGGGGGAGGAGTAACCCTGAGGGCCAGATCCAAGCAAGCCACGGACTGCATCTGGCTCCTGAGCCTTAGGTTCTCCACCCCTGCGTTATGGGTTCCCAAAAATTTGGCAGAGCCCTTACTAGCTCTCTCGATGTCAGCAGCAAAATCTTGAATGTGACATGCAACAATATTGTTTGACAGCACCACTGCTTCCACTTTTTTACTAGACTGCTCATCACTCTTTTGCACAAGACTTGCATTTTTCCTGCAATTGTATGCGTTTCTCCAGCAAGTGCAATAAGTAGCTCACTTCTTAGGATGCTTTTGTTGTCCAATATAGCCATTTTCATCACTGAGAGTTCACTATTTGAAAGCATAGCAAGCTTCCACTTGAAGAAACTTAGGCCTTTTTCTTTGTGTTCAGAATGATGCATTTCTAAAAGCCGTCGTAGTTTAGCAGTTATCAGAACTACTGGAAAGTACTTCGTTGCACACCACACACTGAGCATCAGGAACATGTTTATTTTGAAAGCATGTAAATCCATAAGACAATACAACTCAGAATACATTTGTTACCTGCTGCTAATCCAGTGGATGAGAGTGGTTTCCTCTTCAACAGTTCACTTTCCTATTTTTCAGTCACAAAAGGCTGTGATTGTCCTTTTTGCTTCCCAACATTATGCTCGTTCATTCCACCCAAAGTACAATAGTTAGAAGCCAAAGGTTGGGGGTTTAAGCCATTTATCCATGCAGAATATGCATGGTAATAGGCACCGATGTAATGTGAAACACTGAACGAAAATGCAGCATGAACGAGTACTGTATTGCAGCAGGCTTTGGCACAAAGAAAGCAGGAAATAAATATCTTCTTAGATCTGTGACTTATGAAGAACTATGCCAGACGGTTGAATCAGGCATCTGAAGCATCCAATGTATGTCATCAGACATGTAGCTCTTAACAACACTTCTACTGCTCACTGGGCTCTTAAGACAGGTAGGGGTAAATTAGAGCCAAACAACACAGAACAGGGAGAGCCAGGACCGGTGGCTGTGAACTAGGGATGTTAAATATCAGTTAAATGCATAGTTGAGTAACCTCATGAATGCTTATCAGTTAACGAGCTATTCTATAGTCCCTGGGGGCAGGGCTTGCAGCCAGTGCTCTCCAGCCTCACTCCCGACTAGCCCCATCAGAGGCAGCAGCATAGGGTGCCAGGCGGGAGCTAGACCACAAGGCAAGCCAGTTTAAAAGCCACCTCCCCCTGACAGAGCAGCTGCCTGTTGCCCTGTGCTGCTGCCTCTGATGAAGAGGCAGCAGTCCTTGTCTACTACAAGGGCTCCTACTACACTTTAAATACAGAGTTGCAGCAGGGGTTAGGTCCCAGACCCATCACAAGCCAGGACTAAGCCAGGCTGCTGGCCAGCCTGCTAAAAACAATTTACTGACAAGGGAAAGAAGGGTGAAAATGCATATAGTCAATAGCATTAACCTAGAAGCTTTTGCTTATCAGTTAATCAGCTACCCTGTGAACAAACTTCATGGGACTGCAGGAAGCCTGGCCATACCCATGGTAAGCAGACATCCAGCTAACAAAAATCATGCCAGACTACAGATGTTGCTGGACCAGAAAGAGCCAGATTAGAGAGGTTCAATCTATACAAGTTCTACTGCCTTGTCTCATGTGATGTAGTTTCTAATACTTCACTTAGAATGGCACATCTAACAGACTGAATTTTCAGAAAGCTTTTCCTGAGCTTCAGTTGCAGCTCTCTTGGTCATCTCCTGTATCATCCTAAATAATTCCTCTCTATCAATATCTGAAATGCAGACATATCCCACTTACCCTCTCTCTTCACTTGCTATTGAGCCTATTAGTACACCTTGATTTGAGAAATTAATACCCCACCCCAATCTTTTATCTGCCAATATCTTTTTAATAAACGTGTCCATAGAGTAATGAAGTATTGAGTACTGTGTCACCAAGATTATACAGAGATGTATTATCACCTCCCCAGTTCTGTCTGCAACTGAAGTCCAAGAGCTAAACTGGATTTTTAAAAATCCCACCATGCTGTATTTACATTATTATCCTCACATGGTTATCAGTTTTATTTTTCTCCAAATATAAGTTTAGTTTTAAGCATCTGTATACTGGATGGATTGATTATAGGGATGTTAAAAATTGTTGCAGCTATGTGATTATTAATGTACACAATATCTAAATTTCACTTTTACTAAAATACTCCCCTGGGGCAGGGCAAGCAGCCAGTGCACTCCTGACCCCTGCCACCCCACACTGCTGCCTCAGTATCAGAGGCATCAGCAAGAGGGGGAGGAGGGGGAAGAGAGAAAGGTGAAGAGAAGAGGCTGCTTTGCCCATCTGGTGCTAGTGGGAAGCCAACTTTTAAGCTGGCTCCCCCCCCACACACACACACCAGCTATCGCCTTCCCCTCCCCATGGGATGCTGCCTCAGGGCATTAAGCTGCCTCCCCACAGGCACCAGCTCCTGCCTTCCCCCCCCCCCCCCCACTTGCTGCCGCTGATACAGATGCAGCAAGGGGAGGGGGGTAAGTGGTTGCATGTAGTCTTTTAGATTAACTGATAAACCTAGACTTACCAGTTAATCATTTCAACAGCTATACGCTAACATCCCTAATTGATTCCTTGAAGAGTAGTCCACACTGGAAATCCAACAGCCAAAATGGATCAACTGCCACCGCATTAAACATGCTGAAAATGTTAGTGTTTCACTGCTATAATTGTCAGATAAAAAGTTTGTTAAAAAATACACTCTCAGTGAGGAAAGCCTAATGTGGCTCAGTCTCTTGGAGATGTCAATGAAATCAGAAGGCTTTTCCTTAAACACTAAACTAGTTAGAGTTGTAGTGTCAGGAACATACATAAGTTTATTTGAGAAGCAGGACATTTTCAGAGATTTTTTTATCACAATAATATCAGTAAGATTTATATTAACTCTCATGTTTTCTTTAGAAAAGAAAGGTCAGATCAAACGCTAGTATTTAAATGGCTGGATAGCCATTTCTATCTGTATTCCTCTCCCCATTTACTTGCCTTTCCTCTGCCCATGTGCTTGGTTGTACATTCAAGCAACTTTTGAGCTTCAAGCTAGTATGCCTTTAGGTATAAGATAGTATGTTCTAACAATCTTAGATTAGAATGACAAGTAGTACATAACAGTTGTCAGTCACAATGCTAACATGAACATAAGGTTAGCCATACTCAGACAGAAATTCCATCAAGTCCAGTACCTGCCACTGGCAGACGACAGGATGTCACATGCTTCAGATGGAATGAACAGAACAAGGCAATCATCAAGTGATCCATCCCATCATCCAGTCCCAGGTTCTGGCAGTCAGAGGTTGCCTAGCTGGCCAATTTGCTTAAGAGCCATTAATAGCTCTATCTTCCACCATCTTATCTAATTTTGTTTAACCCAGTTACACTTTTCCAGGTGATGTTGCAAAGGCCAGCGAGTTCCACAGGTTAACTGTATGTTGTATGTAGTGTCAACAGGCTCCTTTTAATTTTCTAACTCCTGCCTATTAAAATCATTGGCAATGCCTGTTCTTGTATAATGTCAAATTAACACTTCCCTTTTCACTTTCTTCACACAGTTAGTGACTGTGACACTTATCAGACCCGCTCTTTAGTCTCCCCTCTCCCTCAAGACCAACAGTCCTAGTCCTCCTAATTTCTCCTTCTATGGCACCTGTTCCCTACTCCTAATAATTCGTTGTCCTTCTCTGTATGTTTTCCAATTCTAAATACTTTGAGATGGGGCAACCAGAACTGCATGCAGTATTTAAAGTGTGGGTGTACCATGGATTTATGTGCTGGCATGATATGGTCATTATCAGGGCTTGCCGAACCGCAGCGAGCCCCGCTCGCCAGCCGTGCTGTCCGGCGATCTGCGCATGCACAGATCGTTCTGCTCAGATCACCTGAACCCGGCTCTTCCGGGTTACAATCTACTCGCCACGGGGCGAGTAGACTGTATTATTTGTCGAGCCCTGGTCATTATCTTTTATCCCCTTCCTAATGGTTTCTAATAGTTAGCTTTAGCTGCTACACATTGCATGAATGATTTCAGAGAACTAGGTCTCCAAGACCATCATCTTGAGTGGTAACTGCCAATTTTGACTCCATTATTTTATATGGATAGTTGGGATGACTTCCAATGTGCATTATTTTGCATTTAATATTGAATTTCATTTGCCATTTTGTCACCCAGTTCTGTGAGATTTCTGTGTCACTCTGCAGTCAGCTTCAGATCTGGCCATCTGTGAACTCTGCCTCCTGGTTTACCCCTTCTCCCACTTTCAAACACAAAGAATTGTGTTCAACTGAAGCCAGTCACCAGTCTCAAGAAATATCAACAATATGCTGATTAGCCAGAGTGTAGTGCCTGTTCATGACATGCAATCTTAAAGTTTCTTAACCACCCCCACCCCCCATTCTCTACACACACCTTCCTTTTGTACTCACTGTATTGAAATAGTCACTTGACAGAAACAGTTTGCCAAGTTACCCAAGTAAAGATACTAACCAGCTTCCAGAACTACTCATGGATACTATGCAGTAAGTGTGAACTTGTAACATGTACTTATCTTTAGAAAAAATGAACATTCTGCTTTCCAGAAATGCTTTTGGAAGAGTTCGTCATGAACCTGCAATCAAGACTAAATACATCAGCTTCCATTTTCAAAAACACCAATACATTCTGGAACTGTATGTTCAAAACCAGGGTTGTCCATATGCAGGCACAAGGCAACCCCTCCCTCCTCAGCTCCACCCCGTTCAAGCTCCACCCCATTCCATACACCCCCTGCAGCCCTTGCCCAAAGCACTCTCCCAAAGCTACACAACCCAGGGGATTACCTGAGGGGAGCGAGAGCTTGGCACAGGGCATCAGCCAGGGTCATCCTCTCCCCCCACATACTGTGCTGGTAGGCACCCAGGAAATGGAGCAACGCAGCAGCCTGCACCACTCCACAACCCTCTCCTTGCTGGGTTGCTCTGTATCACTGCAGAGGCAGAAAGCCCCTGCCTCAGCCCACTGCACTTCACTCCTCTGAGGAACGCAGAGCTTGAGGAAGTGGACTGGGACAGGAGCACTCCACTTTCTGCTGTCACAGTGAAGTGGAGCAACCCAGCTGGAAGATGGCCGACATAGGGGTGCAGGCTGATGCACCACTACACTTCCTGAGTTATTGCTGCTGTGGAGAATGGGGGTAGAGGGAACACCTGTTCCCTCCCTGCACTGGCCCCTCCCCCAATCATCCCACAAACCACCCTGAGCCCCATGGGTTCCTATCAATATGGAAGACTGTTCCCATCCCACAGAAAGGATGTCTCTGTTTTAAATCCCAAGAAGAATGACTTCTCTCCCACGGAAGGGAGAATAACTGTAGTCTGAATTTTACTGTGTATTGAGTCTTCTGGGTAAGACTAAGCCCTCTACCTAAGGGGACCAGTGATTTTTTTTTTTTTAAATTAACACACACACACACAAGTACCCTGGGCTCCTAGTCACTAGCACTGCTACTGCAGCAGGCAAAGCCAGAACCCCACATGGCACACTGAGGCCTGGCTGGCGAGAGGGGGGACTGGTTTGGGTGTTGCTGAGAGTCTGGGGCAACCCCCCCCTCGCTCCAGCAAAAAACATGGAACCATCCCTCTTCAAATTGGTCCAGTGGAATAACAATTCTATAGGCTCTCCTCAGTAAGACTAGACATGTCAACAAGGAGACAACTGTACAGTTAACTCTCATTTCCCCATGCCCTTGATGCCTCTGTATTAAAACCTGGCTCCCCCTAGCACCAGCTGCATGGTGCCACCGGTCCCATCCCACCCCGCTGCTGACTCTGCAGGGAGGTGGTCACCAAGCAGCCTTTGTCCACAGCAGGCTCAAATGCCCCACGGACAGAGGCTGGTTAGACAGCAGCCCATCTGCAGGGAAGTCCCGCAGAGCAGCCTCTGTCCTCGGGGAAGAGGCTGCTGAGGGGAAGCTTCTTCCACCCATCTCCTCCCCTCCCTTCCCCGCATCAGCCTCTATCTGCAGGGAGCTCAGACCCCTTCCCCCGAAACAGGTGTTGCTGTCACCCCACGCTGCCACCTCGGACACAGAGGCAGCAATACAGTATGCTTGTACCATCTGGTGGGGGAAGGGGGAAACATACAAACATGCTTTCCTAAAGACAGCCCTCTTCCCAATATTGTAAAATGTTGTTACTTATGTGTGTTGCTAATATGCGGGTAGGGGGCAATCATTGAGATAATGTGTCATTTTGTAAGCTGTAGGAACTGAACACTTGGTAAAATTAGTTATCAGTGTGGATGCAATCAAATATAGACCTTTGCCTTATCGTTTAAAAGAAAAAAAAAACGCTTAGACACGCACACTCCACACATGCTATTATTATTAAATATTGGTTAACTGAACAGTCGAGTAATGTCATGAATTCTCATCTGTTACTCGACCATTCTACAGTCCCAGGAGTGGGGCCGGCAGCCAGTGCGCTCTGGCTCCAACCCACGAGGAGCACCCTGCCAGTCCGTGCTACTGCGTCTGTATCAAAGACAGCAGCGCAAGTTGCCAGATGGGAGCTGATCTGCAAAGGGAGCCAGTCTAAAACCAGCTCCCCCCACGGACCGGCTGCAGGGTGGCCGCAGCCCCTACTCAGAGGGTGTCTGAGCTCCCAGACCCAGCACAAGCCAGAACTGAGCCAGGGTGCTTGCCTGCCTAGCTCCCAATATACTTTAAATGCAGAGATGTAGCAGGAGTAGGTCCTGGACCCACCACAGAACTGAGCCAGGCTGCTGGCCAGCGTGCTAAAAAATTTACTGGGGGGGCGGGGGAAGGGAGGCAAGGGGGAGAAGAGAAGAGAGGAAAAGGTGTAGTCTATAGCATTAACCAGTAAGCTTTTGCTTACTGGTTAACCTGTTAATCAGCTACACTATTACATCCCTGGTATTGGTAACATGGTCTCATTACATTCAGATATTTTCAGTGTGCATCCTGAACTGCCATCAGCCACTTTGTGCCTAGTTTTCCAATAATCTTGATAGCACTCCTCCATACGCTTTACGTAATTCAGCCATATTTGTACTCGTGCACATGAGAGATCAGTGACACTGGTCTCATTAAGGACACTGCAAAAAGTTGCTATTAGCCTATAGCTAGGGAAACTATTTGGTTATGTGTGCTAAATTGCCAGTTCCTAGATTAGAGTAACTACTCCACTGCCTGTTTGCATAGCCAAAGCAGCTAATTTCTTCCAACTTGATTAATAGAAAAATATATGTCCAAAAAAACCTGATTGTCGCAAACACTTGCCTACCATTCATTTAAAGAGCTTAGTTAACTAAGTCATGATCTTAAAATGGACTATATATTTGAAATCCTAAAGAAATGCTACTGTAAACATATCTAAAACACTGCTGATTTCAGGTTTAGTAACTGGCTTTTGTTTCATTATTTTGTTTGGCAGAATGTTGTTTCATCAGAAACAGATGCTTATTCTGAAGCACAAGAAGTGAGGATAACTTTCCTATCATAGGAAATATAGGACTTCATGTACATTACAGAAGATGGGAATGTGAGGAAGAGGTAAGAAAGTCTATACCAATTTCAGCTTTTCCAGCCACATGAGCCATCAGCTAGCTACTGACATAAAAATCCTCATACATGTACCTGATGCATCTACTTCCATAATATATTGCTTAACATGTAGTAGTATTATGAACTAGCTCTTGAAGTTTACCTCAAAACATGTAGACAAAACCAAGAGCCAACGACCATGAAATTTTAACAGCATTTTAACAAATCAGGAATTTAATTGTCCTTTCCTTGTCTACTATTGCTAAGTAATCTTACAGTGTACAAGTACTTGGATATCATTCCTGCATCTCAAATAGCTTTATAAAGGAGGTAAATATTGACTACATTATATAAATCTGGAAGCTGCTTTAGGAGAGGGACAGGATTTGCCCCAGGGAAACAGTGCACCAGTGGCAAAGATTAAACTAAGGAAGGTATTCAGGACTCCCAAGTTCCTGTCCAGCTGACAGTCCACACTGTGCTACATTGCCTTCACATTAAAAGCCCATCTTACCTACCACAAAAAAGCCTCCAAATGTGACAAGGCTCTACTGACCTCAATTATGTTTACTGGTTTATAGAAGTGACTTCATAATCAGTGTCTAGGTGTGGTACCGCTGAAATAGTAGAAACAAAGGATATCTTATTTACTTTGTAACAATGATAAATCATTACAAGCAGTATACAACATTTAACAGTAAATTCTAGCCATCTAAGAAATTTATCTAAGTCTTTATAATCCATAGTAGTTATAGCCTATTGTTTAGAGAAACCAGCAAAGCTATGTTTAGGCCCCATCTGCCCCCACAAAATGCAAGCAACCATGGAATCCTGAACCAGAACATACAGTACAGAGTAGGGATGTGAATGTTTAACTAGTAAGCCTCTTGGTAACAGGCGAGTCTTACTGGTTAACAGGTGGAGGAAGAAGCAGCTCCCAGCCTGCTGAAGGCAGGGGGCTGCTCCAACCCCGCTGAGAGCCCATCACAGACACGGGCTGCTCCAGCCCGGCTGGAGTAGCCCCTGCCTGGGATAGGCCTAGGCACCCAGACATGGGAGCAGTCCCTTGGAGCACCACAGACAGGGGCTGCTCCAGTTGGGCCAGAGCAGCCCCTGCCTGTGTGGGGTGGATGAGACCCTCTGCTTGCCACCCATATAATCATTTAACCAGCTAAACAATTGTGTAACTAGTTAAACATACTAAATTGGATTTTACATCCCTAGACAGAGGCACTCTAGCTATGCTCTTAACTAAGCTAGACAACATGGCTTAAGGGAACAACTTTTCTATAGGCTGATCAGCTGTATCAGTAACCAGGCCTCCACGTCTCAAGGATCTGACAGCTAAATAGAGGCAAGCAAGAAAACTAAAAGCCAATTTGTTCAGTTTTTCTGCCTAGGTATTGCATTATATCACCCACTGTTTACAGGCCTTTGTTATTGAGGTTGTGTTATCCATGGCTTTGCATCTTCACTACAATTAGACATTTCCTTGCTTTTGAAGTTTAAAGACTAAATGTTAGTGTACTTTCAGTGTCTATTTTTGAAGGGACAAATAATCCATTCGTGGAAACAAAACACTGGCCCCTAGCCTGTGGTCCCTGGCTGGAGTAGTTCTCATTTGGTTCCATTCTTTCTCTGTAAAAAGAGCATTAGCCATCCTACAAAATCCTAAATATTCTGGAATAGGCCTTTGCTGGGATGAAACTCTCAAAGTGAGGTCATAAAGAGCTGGTGGTTCACAGATCCTGAATGTTAGCCATCTTGAGGTTTGGGAACTCTCAGGAAGAGTGACATTGAGACATTAATTGCTCAAGTTGGTCCAACAACCAATGAGTGCAAGTATGGAGGCAGCCCATCTTTCTTCCTTAGGTTTCTAAGACTGAGAGGCTTTATGGATGTGACAAGTTTTGGAAGTGTTCTTTTACTTTATAGAAGGAACATAAATGTACATGCACCTGAAGCACATAGCCAAGAGACTTTTAAAAGTTTAAGTGTGGTTAAAAAGTTAAAGCTTACCACAGTTTGTTAGACCATTTTGAATACTGCTTTGTAATTAGTTGTCTGAAACTGCCTTATTTACAGTATTTGCTCACTGAAATATTGCTTTTAGGCTCACTGTAGTGGCTTGACAATTTTCGCTTTTTAATATTAAGTTGGTTTAGTTTTAAGCTTATCAGATACTTTAAAGACTCATTAAGAACTGAGTTTGGGGAGTGTTGTTCTTATCTTTTTAGAGAAGCCACCATATCACAGAACTCTAGGGTAGGGTGGAAAATAATAAAATATGAAGACATTAGAAAGCATATCCTGAATTATAGGATTGTTAGCTAATGCTTGGCTTATACATAGTATGCAGAGACAAGCCCAGTCTTATTTATTTTGAGAGTAGTGTCTTCATTTTGTATTTTAATGTAGCTTTTAAATAGTTCCTTTCTCTTGTGATAAAGGATTTGGCTGTCAATTCAGTACCCTTATTCCAATTGCCTTTGACAGCCCTAAGAATTCCATGAAAAGGTAAGCTTATGCTCTCAAATAGAGCAATTCATAAAGTCACCCAGCTACAGTAAACTTTTATGATGTGGCCTTAGATCTGGTGTACCAATTCTACTGCTGAACAATGTGAAAAAAGAGACTGTTTACACTCAAACTTACCCTGAATTAGGGATGGATGGCTGCATATATCAAAGCCACCCTAAAAAACAAACTGTATGCATTCTAAAGTGTTTCTCAACTGTATGCCAAACTTATGAGGTGAATTTAAACCAGTGCCAAGATTTCATTTTTTTCCCCTTGTGTAAATGCGACACAATCGGGCCTCATAGGAAGGCCTCTCTTTCTCTCCATTTCAGGCAGGACCTTTGTTCCTTAGTCGATGTTTTTCCCCCAAAGCCCGTGACACAACTTTCCACTCTTCACCCTATTATTTTCCGGTTCACAGTCTCTAGACTTTGAGACTCCCAACCCCTTCACACACACAACTGCGGAGAAACCCGACGAGCCAGTTCATGGGGGGAGGGGGAACAATAAAAAAGTTGAACAGCAGGAAGATGGGCCTGCAGCTCTGGTGAAAGCCCCGGTATCAGTTTGTTTACCAACCCCAGACAGCCAGGGCAGCAGCTAGAAAGGGATCGGCGCGAGGGTTGTGAGCACCACAAAAAGAATCTTCACGGCGACCCAAAAATCCAGCTACTCTCACCGATACAGTATCACGGGCTACTAGTAAAAGGGGCGACGGGGGCAGAGAGAATGTACGTGTGAACATTATGTAAACAAACGGCAGGGCCAAAGGACTGGTTACTTTAACGAAAGCCACACACACACAAAGAAAGGAAAGAAAAACAACGGCTCTGAACAAATGCGGATGGAAATAATACTTTCCTGGGTAGTCACTACTGTAACTTGAATCAACACCCCCACCCCGCGCCCTCCCCTGCGCCGCCACCCCAACACACACGGGAAATATGGACGGCGACTGATTATTTCGCCTTTTCTTTCTGGCTTTTGTGTTGCTGTTGCTATTATAAGAAGTAGATTCGATAGCTCCTTAAAAATAGGTATCACAGCAGAAAGGAAAGGTGGTTAATGGAGGGAAGGCAAATACAAATCTGGTGCAGCAGTGTCAACCCTGACACTAGCCTTTTGTGTTAGCAACCACACAGGCCCCAAAGCTAATCCCGGCTGACGGGGAGGAGAGTCCCCCACCTTAGGGATCCAGGCTTTGTGCGAGGCAGGGACTGGGGGGAGGGGGGCAGCGTCCCCCCTCATTAATATTTTAGGAGTCTGAGAGGTGCACTGAAGTCAGTTCCAGTGGCTGATTGCTTGGCCATTTTGTCAGCTCCATTTCTACCATCTCCACCCCCTCTCATCCCTTCCCCTCCTTCTTCCTCAGTGAAGGCCTCACCACCAGAATCCCATTATTAAACACAGGGCCCTCCTCAGCCCTTCCACCGCAGTATGTCCCCCATCACAACACCGCCCCGAGATCCTAGCACTCACAGCCCCCACAAACAATGCCTATGATGGCGCGTCTCCCCTCCCCCCCTTGCCCCAGACTGACGGGGAAAGGCAGCTGAGCTCATACCGGGGTGACACAACAGGCCTGGCCAAAAGGGCCTAGGGCAGCTGAGGGGACCTAACACCCCTTCACAAGCTCAGTGTCCAGGGAAAGAGAGAGGGGCCCCACGTACCTAGTTTGTCCCGATGCGGCCTCCGCAGACGCTCCGTGCCACCCCAGCAGCAGCTTCCCTTCAATTATCAGCTGAAGCCGCAGCACCAACCAGCGTGCTGTCCCCCTCCGCAGCCGAATCCCTTCCAGTGGCACAGGGGGAGGCCGGGAATATTTTACCCCCCCAACAGAGCCCGCAGCTCCTCCCCGCCCCCCCTGCCTAAACGCGCTCCCCCCGCCCGGCTGGCCGCCCTCCGCGAAGCCCCGGGACCGGCGGGTTACTCGTCCTGCTTCCCTGCGCTGCCAGGCGTTTCTTGGCCTAGCGAGCGGTATCCTTCCGCCGGGGTCGTCACCCCTGGGTCCGTGCAAGTATTTCCCCTCAGGTCAGCGGCGCTGGAGGGGCTGTTTTTACCAACCAAGGGCTGTACAGGCCCCTCCTCGCCGCTGGGGCAAAGACCCCGCTGGGCTAGAGCGTTAATATCGACCCGGTCCCTTTAAGAGGGGGCTGGGCTCCCGGTGACCTCTCGGGATGCCCGCCCCTTCCTGGTTGCCATAGCCACCGCTTGCCAGCGTCCCAAAATGGCGTCTCTGCTGCAGGAGAACCTGTTCGAGACCCGCGCGCAGGCCCCGGCCCCTAGCAAGGACTTCTACCAGCTGATCGTCACCCGGACCGAGGTGGGTGATTGCAGAAGGGAGGCCCTGCCTGTGGCCGCCGCCAGCGCCCCCATCCCACTGACCCCTGCCCTCCGGGCTGTTGCTGCGGCGGCTCGCACGCAGATGCGGCTACTCGACGGGCTGTGGGGGCAACCCGAACCTTGGGGAGGGTCCATGGGTCTGTCACTGACCGGAGAGCCAGAGGCGGGGCTGGCAAAGGCTGTTGACTAGGAGTCTGGCAAACATCGCCAAAGGTGGGTCCATGGGCACATAGGATTCCTAAGCGTCACTGACATGGGCTTGTGAGTGTAAGAGAAAGCATTGTTACCTGGGCATCCGGCGTGCATGGGGAATTATCCAGGGAGGTGGTCAGTAGCATCACCAGATGGGATCTGAGTAATGCATGTAAAGCATCTGAGGATCCAACCTGTCCCCAGCCAGTAAGCACTTAAGGGGTAAAGTGGGAAAGTCACCAGTTGAACATGAAAAAGTGTTCATAGAACTGGAGGGGACCTCAAGAGGTCATCAGGTCTAGTCCCCAGCCCTCACTGCAGGACCAATCACCATCTAGAATCTCATCCCTGATAGATGGCTATACAACCTGATCTTAAATATCTCCAGTGATGGAGATTCCACAGCCTCTCTAGGCAATTTATTCCAGTGTTTAACCTGCCCCTCCCCCCCCACCCCAGAAAGTTTTTCCTAATTTCCAACCTAAACCTCCCTTGCTGCAATGTAAGCCCATCGCTTCTTGTCCTATCAACAGAGGCCAAAGAGAACAATTTTTCTCCCTCCTCCTTCTAACACCCTTTTAGATACTTGAAAACTGTTATCATGTCCTCTCTCAGTCTTCCCTTTTCTAAACTAAACACATCCAATTCTTTCAGTTTTCCTTCATAGATCATGTTTTCTAGACCTTTAATCATTTTTGTTGCTCTTCTCTGGACCTTCTCCAATTTCTCCACATCTTTCTTGAAATGTAGTGTTGCAAAGTGATGAGTCTGTAACATTGAAAAACATTTCACAGTTGCATGATACTCATGTAACCTTGGCAGGGGGGCGAAATACAGAACAAATTAAGAGCCCTTCAAAGACTGTCACAAAACAGTCATTGGGTGATTAGAGAAAAGAACACAATGCTGAGAAAAGTCACAATGCATTTCCTAAGGAAAAGCAAATTTTAAAGGAGCTGGAATAAACTTGAATCTACAGGCAAGTTGGTAGCTTTACGTTGAAATATAAAACCAGGTAAGTAAAGTGGAATAGGAAGCCAATTCATTTTCAGAATCTGACAGGATAATATATGTCAAGACATTTCTTTGGTAGGTTAGTTACAATCTTATTTCTCTGGTAATGTCCCAGAATGGTTTCAAAATGAGGCAGAGAGTGTTCTAAATAATCTTGAGTGAGATTTTAAATGTCTTATTGAAACATACTGCAAATTTCTTTATCATAAGAGTAAGACTGATATCTTCAAATTGATTTAAGATTAATTTCCTGTAAGAGATTCTTTCCTACAAAGGATGAGACTAATTTTCACTTCTTTAAAGATTTACTTCAGTTTTGTTTCATTTTCATCTAAATTTGACAGCAGTTGATTTTGAAATTGAAGATATCGCGTGGAAAGTAGGTGCAAGATGTCTGAAAATGTGTATATCAGTTTTAACGTTGTGAGATTTAAAAAAAATAGACTGACATTTTAATTCTCTCATTGAAACATATAGCCAAATTATTTGTCACAAGAAGGAGACACTGTTTACATTATATTAAAACTAATCCAAAATAAAAAAGATATCTTCCTCCAAATGAGCAAGAATTGGCTTGTAAAATAAGCAAACCAAAATTCAAACTATAATTCCAAAATGAATACAATTCTAAACTTTTGACATGTCCCACATTTTTTCTTTTAGTCTTTTCAAAGCTATAGGTTTCCTTCTAAAAGTGTTTCTATAGATAATTGTTGGCTTGTTTTTGTTAATGAATGCAAAAGTATACCAGTCAACAATAGCAACAAAAATAGATACGATTTTCAAAATAGTTTCAGTTACAACTTCCTTTTTGACTTAATATCTTTCTGAAAAAAACTGTTTTGGGGCTGAAATTTTCACTTCGAGTGTCTGTTTTTTTAAATATTCATTAAATTGTTCATCACTGCCATTTTTGGAAAAAAAATTTATTGTTACCCCTTTATGATGTAAACACTTTGTCAGTATTTGGATCCCTGAGATTCGTTTCATTTGGGTGGAGAAATTAATGATGGAGGCAAGTATTTCTTTGATGTAATCTGCTTATTTACTAGAAATGTACATTTCCGGTTCCCTAAATACAACAGGAATTAAAAGTAAGACACAGTTAGTTTGCTTATAATTCCAATTCTCTTACTATCCAACACTTAGCACAAAGAGCCCTTTCTCTCTGTCTCTCTCTCTCATTCTCACTCTCTCTCTTTAGGCTGCTTTTCTGGGCCATGCTCCGACTGCTTGTTCTGCTGCCTCCTTTTCTGTGTCTGTTTCTATGGTGTTTTTCACAGCTTCCCTGTAACATATACCACACCACTCTAGTCCAATCAAACCCTGTCCCCACGATCAGAGAGACTTCCTGCCACATGACTAAAACTTACTCCAGGCTTGACTGTGGCTTTGTTCTGAGCAAAGTAAAGGCCCCTATTCAGCCATCTATTCTATAAAGTAGCTCAGTGGCTCTTTACACTTTTTCCCAAATCATAGAATACTAGGACTGGAAGGGACCTTGAGAGGTCATTGAGTCCAGTCCCCTGCCCTCATGGCAGGACCAAATACTGTCTAGACCATCCCTGTTATCTAACCTACTCTTAAATATCTCCACAGATGGAGATTCCACAACCTCCCTGGGCAATTTATTCCAGTGTCTGACTACCCTGACAGTTAGGAACTTTTTCCTAATGTCCAACCTAAACCTTCCTTCCTGCAGTTTAAGCCCATTGCTTCTTGTTCTATCCTCAGAGGCCAAGATGAACAAGTTTTCTCCCTCCTCCTTATGACACCCTTTTAGATATCTAAAACTGCTATCATGTCCCCCTCAATCTTCTCTTTTCTAAACTAAACAAACCCAATTCCTTCAGTCTTCCCTCATAGGTCATGTTCTCTAAACCTTTAATCATTCTCGTTGCTCTTCTCTGGACCCTCTCCAATTCTCTCACATCTTTCTTGAAATGCGGTGCCCAGAACTGGACACAATACCAACTGAGGCCTAACCAGTGCAGAGTAGAGCGAAGAATGACTTCTCGTGTCTTGCTCACAACACACCTGTTAATGCATCCCAGAATCATGTTTACTTTCTTTGCAACAGCATCAAACTGCTGACTCATATTCAACCTGTGGTCCACTATAACCCCTAGATCCCTTTCTGCCATACTCCTTCCCAGACAGTCGCTTCCCATTCTGTACGTATGAAACTGATTGTTCCTTCCTAAGTGGAGCACTTGGCATTTGTCTTTATTAAACTTCATCCTGTTTACCTCAGACCATTTCTCCAATTTGTCCAGGTCATTTTGAATTATTACCCTATCCTCCAGATTAGTCGCAACCCCTCCCAGCTTGGTATCATCTGCAAACTTAATAAGCATACTTTCTATACCAATATCTAAATCGTTGATGAAGATATTGAAAAGAGCCGGTCCCAAAACAGATCCCTGAGGAACCCCACTTGTTATGCCTTTCCAGCAGGATTGTGAACCATTAATAACTACTCTCTGAGTACGGTTATCCAGCCAGTTATGCACCCACCTTATAGTAGCCCCATCTAAGTTGTATTTACCTAGTTTATTGATAAGAATATCATGCGAGACCGTATCAAACGCCTTACTAAAGTCTAGGTATACCACATCCACCGCTTCTCCCTTATCCACAAGACTCAAGTTATCCTATTAAAGAAAGCTATCAGATTGGTTTGACATGATTTGTTCTTTACAAATCCATGCTGGCTGTTCCTATCACCTTGCCACATTCCAAGTGTTTACAGATGATTTCCTTAATTACTTGCTCCATTATCTTCCCTGGCACAGAAGTTAAAACTAACTGGTCAGTAGTTTCCTGGGTTGTTCTTATTTCCTTTTATAAATGGGCACTATATTTGCCCTTTCCAGTCTTCTGGAATCTCTCCTGTCTCCCATGATTTTCCAAAGATTATAGCTAGAGTCTCAGATACCTCCTCTATCGGCTCCTTGAGTATTCTAGGATGCATTTCATCAGGCCCTGGTGACTTGCAGGCATCTAACTTTTCTAGGTGATTTTTGACTTGTTCTTTTTTTATTTTACCTTCTAAAACTACCCCCTTCCCACTAGCATTCACTATGTTAGGCATTCCTACAGACTTCTCGGTGAAGACCAAACAAAGAAGTCATTGAGCATCTCTGCCATTTCCAAGTTTCCTGTTACTGTTTCTCCTCCTCACTGACCAGTGGGCCTACCCTCCTTGGTCTTCCTCTTGCTTCTAATGTATTTATAAAAAGTCTTCTTGTTTCCCTTTATTCCGTAGCTAGTTTGAGCTCATTCTGTGCCTTTGCCTTTCTAATCTTGCCCCTGCATTCCTGTGCTGTTTGCCTATATTCATCCTTTGTAATTTGTCCTACTTTCCATTTTTTATATGACTCCTTTTTATTTTTAGATCATGCAAGATCTCGTGGTTAAGCCAAGGCGGTCTTTTGCCGTATTTTCTATCTTTCCGACACATCGAATAGCTTGCTTTTGGGCCCTTAACAATGTCCCTTTGAAGAACTGCCAACTCTCCTCAGTTGTTTTTCCCCTCAGTCTCGATTCCCATGGGACCTTATCAGCTCTCTGAGATTACCAAAATCCGCCTTCCCGAAATCCATTGTCTCTATTTTGCTGTTCTCCCTTCTACCCTTCCTTAGAATTGTGAACTCTATGATTTCATGATCACTTTCACCCAAGCTGCCTTCCACTTTCAAATTCTCAACCAGTTCCTCCCCTATTTGTTAGGATCAAATCTAGAACAGCTTCCTCTGGTAGCTTTTTCAACCTTCTGAAATAAAAAGTTGTCTCCAATGCAGTCCAAGAACTTATTGATAGTCTGTGCCCTGCAGTGTTATTTTCCCAACATATATCTGGATAGTTGAAGTCCCCATCACCACCAAATCTTGGGCTTTGGATGATTTTGTTAGTTGTTTGAAAAAGCCTCATCCACTTCTTCCACCTGGGTAGGTGGCCTGTAGTAGACTCCTAGCATGACATCACCTTTGTTTTTAATCCCTTTAGCCTAACCCAGAGTCTCTCAACACTTCCGTCTCTATGTCCATCTCCACCTCACTCCAAGTGTGTTCATTTTTAATGTATAAGGCAACACCTCCTCCCTTTTTCCCTGTCTATCCTTCCTGAGCAAGCTGTACCCTTCCATACAAACATTCCAATCATGTGTATTATCCCACCAAGTTTCTGTGATGCCAACAATGTCATAATTGTACTTATTTATTAGCACTTCCAGTTCTTCCTGCTTATTTCCCATACTTGTGATTTGTATATAGGCATCTAAGATCCTGATTTGACCTTGCCTCCCAGTTTTGCCCTGACCCTCCTTTCTCTCTGCCATTGTAGCCCACGCTCCTCCCATTTCCGACCCATCTCCCAGGTCTCCATGTTCTCCACTTACCCGTGGGCTTTGCTCACCTGTCCCCGTGAACCTAGTTTAAAGCCCTCCTCACTAGGTTAGCCATTCTGTATGCAAACAGGGTCTTCCTCCTCGTAAGGTGGACGCCATCCCTGCTTAGCAGTCCTTTCTGGAATAGCATCCCATGGTCGAGGAAGCCAAAGCCCGCCTGGTGACACCATCCTCGCAGCCAGGCATTCACCTCCAGGATGCAGCTGTCTCTGCCCGGGCCCCTACCTTCGACAGGAAGGATCAAGAGAATACCACCTGCGCTCCAAACTCCTTCACCCGCACTCCAGAGCCCTGTAGTCACTCTTGATCCGCTCAGTGTCACACCTCACAGTATCATTAGTGCCCACATGGATGAGTAGCATGGGGTAGTAGTCAGAGGGCCGGATAATCCTCGACAATGCCTCCGTAACATCTCGGATACGGGCCCCCGGCAGACAGCATACCTCCTGAGATGAAATGTCAGGGCGACAGATGGGCACCTCCGTCCCTCAGAAGAGAGTCTCCGACCACCACTACTCTACGCTTTCCTATTCGCAGTGGTGGCAGCAGACCTCCCAGCCTTGGGGTACAGGGCTTCTCCTCCTCTGGTGTAGGGGTGATTGCTTATCTCCTGTATAAAGAAGAGCATAACGGTTTCCTAGTACCACGGCGGGAGGGTTCGAGCACGGTGGAGCAGTGCCTGCTGCCAGAAGTAACCAGCTGCCACTGTCCACCCTGAGTCGTCTCCTCTTCCACCAGCGGTGTGTCCCCAGTCCTGTGTACCGGGACAGCTACCTCAGCTGTCTCCTCATGAACACGGTCCAGGAATTCCTCATGGATGCGGGTGCTCCTCAACCTAGCCACCTCCTCCTGTAGCTCTGCCACCTGCTGCCTGAGAGATTCCACCAGCAGGCACCTTTCACATTGGATGATCTCCCCAGCCTGGATCTCAATAAGTGGAAATTGCAAGCCACAGTCCCTGCAAAGCCACACCAGGATCTGGGTAGAGGCATCCATGCTCAGGTGCTCTGTCTGGCTACAGGCACCGGTGCAGGAGACAGAAACAGTGCTGGCACAGGTGTTGCGGGTCTTCCTGACCATCGTAGGCCTCCCTCTGTCAAACTCCCTCTGAAACTCCCCTGTCTGCAGCTCCTGTCTGCTTCGCTCCCTGGTCGCTCTGCCTCTGGCTTTTAAGCCTGCTTGCCTAGGCCAGGCCTTCCCCCTCGTGAGTCACACAGGGGAAGGCTGACCAGATGCAATCAAGAGAGCAATTGAGGGAACAAAGGGTCAGGCACTTAGTCCCAACTGCCAAACAAGTCCCAAATGAAGGATGCTTGTTAATATCCACCAGAGTCAGTGAGGTTTAACCCAACCCGTAACAGTATCTTATTTTAACCTATATTTTTCAGGTAGAAAGGATATTTAGATATCCGCTAAAGAACTTCAGGTAGATATTTTTTTAAAAGAGAGCAGTTTGATAGTTCACACTGAGGCCAGATCTTGTAAACATTTACCTGTCTGCGTACCTTTAGGTATGTGAATAGCCCCATAGAAGTGAGTGGAACTTTACTTGTGCATAAAGGTAGGAATGTTTACAGGATAAGAGCCTTAGTATTGATATATAGTTGCTTGGCATGCGTTTGAAAAAATGTTCTTTGGTTTCATACAGTTATGACTATTTGAATGTCCCTGTTGGAGCATGCACAGTAGAAAACATTTTCTTATTTCTTTTGGAATCCAGTCCTGCTCTCCTTCACTCATCTGAACACAACAGTTAATTCACAGTAACGACTTGATGACCAGTTGCTGAAAATAATTACACTTTACCTGTTAGTAAATTAGAGCCTCAATCATGCAGTGACCACTGTATTGTTGAACCCATTGTCTTTTAATTGTGATAGGAGTTGTGTAAAAAACACATAGAAAGACATGGCCACTACACAGTGACATAGTCACTGATAACCATTGGGAGGTGCTGCTTTAGAGAAGAATGTTCATATTTTCCTAATGAGCTGGCCACAGAGTCCAGAAGCAATACAGGACACAATGAACCATTTTGGTGAAAGGTAGGTTTATATTCTAAATTAATGGTACAGACATAATCTCTGACCATTCCTCTCTTTGTTTCCTTTTTTCCATCACTTGCCTCTCATCCAGGTTGAATCACAGCAAGTATGTTTTCGATCATATCCATATTAAACAATTAAACTATGAATCTGTGGAATCTGATTTTGATAAAGGTATTAGAGATATGAGTCACAGGCTGGCAGGGTGCTTTATTTGATTCTGTCAGCAGATATGAGTATCCTACATAAAGTTCTGCTGACTAATTGTGGCAGGATTAACATACTGTGCTTCCAATCACATCTCAGAAAATTAATCTATAATATGCCGATCAAGAATAAAATCAGTAACTATATTGGATAAAATCCTGTGGTTTCTATGGAGTACATCAGATCTCAAGAAAATACACAAAATAATTACTGACACAGATTTTGGAGTAGCAAAAATAAGGAATTTTAGCAATTCCAAAGCCATATCCTCCAAAGTCAACCAAGATAAGAACTGAAATGTGCAGTACATACAACGGTACGCAATCGGAATTAAACACCCACTTGGACAAATGATACTAGGTCATGTGAATAAGCCAGCTAAGTGTAACACATGCAAAATTCTGTGATTCATAGATGATTAAATCAGGTATGTTCGCAGTCTTACTAGCTTGTGATGTGGTAAAAAAAGGAAACAGAAATTAATTATGGTCATGTGCTCCCGAGGTAAAGTCTTATATGAACAAAACCAGAGAAATAAATGGCAAATATCTGGTTCACTTGTGACAAATATTCTGTTTTCACCTAGTCCTACTCTCCCTATATCAGTACTTTTCCCCTGGTATGGACAGTCCATCAATCAATCAGGTCCTCATTGTTGCCTCACTCTGATAATCATTTATTATAAAACTGACAGAGTTGTTGAATCTGGGAACCTGAGAAGCAGGTCATTAGATATAATTTTATATTCCATTTTTCTATGTAAGTGGATGAGATTTTCTTCTTGGATAAGCCTTTCATCTCTCTGGTGCCCTCTCCAGGTGAACACAGAAGGTCGTTCCATAATTGTCCCTTTTCTGCTTGAGAGAAGGTATTACCTGCCATGACCAAGTTGGATACTTATTCCTAACTAAACCTCTTCTCCTCTAACAAAGTGGATAGGCAGTAATCCTAGCTGACAGGGGCAATTGAAAGGTTGAGAAGGCAGCTGAGAACTAGGGATGTTAGCGTATAGTCGAGTAAATGATTGATTACATGCACTCCCCCCTTTGCTCCTCTGTATCAGAGGTAGCAGGGGCAGGGGAGCAGGAGCTGGTGCCCATGAGGAGCTGGCTTTAAGTAGGCTCCCCATGAGCATCAGATCCGCCTGTCCCCACACCCATGCGCTGCTGCCTCTGATAGAGTTGCTGCGGCGCGGAGGGTGACGGGTGCAGGCAGGAGCCAATACATGTGAGGAGCCAGCTTTCAAGCCAGCTCCCCATGTATATCGGCTCCCGTGGACCTGTCTGCCCTGCTTTGCTGCCTCCTATAGAGGTAGCAAGGGGGGCAGCAGGAGCCGGTGCTGGGAGGAGTCAGCTTAAAAGCTGGTTCCCCGCAGCACCAGCTCCATGATGCTGCCTGTTCCCCTCCCCTGCCTCGTGCTGCTGCCTCTATCAGAGGCAGCAGCCCGGGAATGGGCGGAGGTCGGGGGCGGTTGCTACAAAGCAGCCTCTGAACATGGGGGGAGGTCCAAGCTCCCCCGCGAATAGAGGCTGCTCCATATCACATGGAGCAGCCTCTGTCCACAGTGAGCCTGGACCCACTGCAGGCAGGGGCTGCTTCGTGGCAGCAGCCCTTTTCTGCAGGCGGTCCGAGCTCCCCGCAGACAGAGGATGCTCCACGTCCCCATGGACAGGGCTGCTGCCATCCTGCACTGATAGAGAGGCAGCAGCGCGGGGTGACAAGGGGCTCCCTAGGAGTGGGTCCAGAGCATACTGGCTACCAGCTCCGCCCCAGGGACTGTAGAATAGTCGTGTAACTAATAATATTTTATGCAGTTACACATCTATTCAATTACAAGCTATCTAACATCTCTATTGAGAACTAAGAACCACTCAGTACCTATCTTTTTCCAAATATTACTATTATTATTTATTATATTTATTTGAATTGTGGAACACCTACAAGGGGAGCAATGCTAAGTAAGACATTGACATTCATGACCCCTTTGGTTGCATTCTTTGAAGTGCTTCCAGTTCCACACGGAGGGCCAATTAGCCAGGCAGGATTGCAGAATCTCAATGTGTGGATTTCAGTTAATTAGGAATTGGGGAAAGGAGGAGTCTCTGCATAGTAAGTACTTATGGAACAACTTCGATGTTTCCTATATTATTTCCCTGTATAACTGCATGCTAGGTTCAGAACTGTCAAGTTGAACAGATAGCTAGTGTGTGTAACCAAGTATTCTTATTACTGTTGCTCTTCTCTATCCTCCTCACCGTCTATTGTTTGATACCAATCTGTGGTGTATTAAATTATACCCAATCCTGCAATAATTTCTGAGTGCAGTATAGTTAACTTTTGTAATTTTATTGCAATGTTGATCTGTTTTCTTTAAATTCCAGCTCTTGTAGTCATGTGATTACATGAGCCTTTCAGCTTGCTTTTTAAATCTAAGTCATTTTCTGCTTCTCTTGTTTGGTGAAGAAAGTTTGACTTATGATAAAACAACAGGAGTAGGCATCACTGGTAACCTGTTGTGAGTCACTTATGGTCTACGTGTTCTTGAAAAGTAGGAAGGAAATCAGTGAAAATTGCTTAGCGTTTCTTAAAATCTCAGTCTACAGATGTATGCATGTATGGACTGAGCCGTCAATCAACGAATCTCATCTTCTATGACTCCATTGGTGAGTGACTGAGCCAATCCTCGATCAGCAAATCTGATTACAGATGTCACATAAAAATCCACCATCTGTGGGTGTTGTAATTCTTTTCGGATCTTGCACTTTTCTTGTAATTTCTGGATATGTTGATTCTCAAAGTGTTTGAGAACCTGTTACAATAGTTTGCCACCAAAATAGAATAATAGCATCATAGAACTGGAAGGGACCTCAAGAGGTCATCAAGTCCAGTTCCTTGCCCTCACAGCAGGACCAAGCACTGTCTAGATCATCCCTCATAGATGTCTATCCAACCTGCTCTTAAATATCTCCAGTGATGGAGATTCCACAGCCTCCCTACGCAATTTATTCCAGTGTTTATCCACCCTGACAGTTAAGAAGTTTTTCATAATGTCCAGCCTAAATCTCCCTTGCTGCAATTTAAGCCCATTGCATCTTGTCCTATAATTAGAGGCCAAGGAGAGCAATTTTTCTCCCTCCTCCTTGTAACAACCTTTTAGATACATGAAAACTGCTGTCATGTCCCCATGTCCCCACTCAGTCTTCTCTTTTCTAAACTAAACAAGCCCAATTCTTTCAGTCTTCCCTCATAGGTCATGTGTTCTAGATCTTTAATAATATTTGTTGCTCTTCTGGACCTTCTTCAATTTCTCCACATCTTTCTTGAAATGTGGTGCCCAGAACTGGACACAGTACTCCAATTAAGGCCTAATCAGCACAGAGTAGAGCAGAAGAATGACTTCTCATGTCTTGCTCACAGAACTCCTGTTAATGCATCCCAGAATCATGTTTGCTTTTTTTGCAAGTGTCACACTGTTGACTCATGTTTAACTTGTCATCCACTATTACCCCTAAATCCCTTTCAGCGGTGCTCCTTCCTAGACAATCACTTTCCATTCCGTATGTGTGAAACTGATTGTTCCTTCCTAAGTGGAGTACTTTTCATTTGTCCTTATTAAACTTCATCATGTTTACCTCAGTCCATTTCTCTAATTTGTCCAGATCATTTTGAATTTTGACCCTATCCTCCAAAGCACATACAACCCCTGCCGGCTTGGTATCATCTTCATACTTAATAAGCGTACTCTCTATGCCCTCATCTAAATCCTTGATGAAGATATTGAACAGAATCAGTCCCAAAACAGTCCCCTGTGGAACCCCACTTGTTATACCTTTGTTATGCATTTGTTATGTTATAATCTGTCCTGAGCTATGATTTCTAGGTCACTGAGAGATATGCCGTATGACTTCACGTTGGCCTTTAAGATATCTTTATAATGCTTATACTGACCACCAACAGAGCACTTTCTGTTAACAAGCTGGCTGTAGAAGACCATCTTTGGTATCCATGTATCATCCATCCTTATAACATGACCAATCTAGTGATACTGATTGTTCATAAGCATTATTTCCATGCCCATGACATCACACAGCTTAAAGACCTTTATGTTAGGAATTTTTGTCCCACTAATTCACATGGACAATTTTCCTGAGGCATCACATATGGAACTGATTGATTTTCAAAACATGGTGGTGATATATGGTCCATGACTCCAAGCCATACAGCAGGATATTCAGGATAACTGATACCTTCGTATGGGAGTTCTGTAAGCATTTGGTCAATCTTCTGAAGGCAGCTTTGACTAGTCGAGCAGATACATCGTCATCAGTGTTTATGCTGGAGGACAGTATTCTTCCAAAGTAACAAAACTTATCAAGAGCTTTAAACACAGTATCAGTAGCAGTGATCACTGGAGTGCTGGGCTCTTTCTGAACAGGAGGAATGTGACAGTGCCTATTGACTAATCGAGTAGTCGATGGAAATTCCATCAACTACTCAATTAGTAAATTACTCGATATTTAACATCCTTAGTACGGCCCTTGACCACTTTCCAAAATCTTGGAGTGCCCCCATCAGAAATTATTGCCCATCTCTGAGCTATATCCAGCTGAAGGCTAGAGGAAAGACCTTTTCTTTAAATTAGTAAATTAGACACTAAGCAGGGTGGTTGTGATTGGACTGCAAAAACCTTGCCTGGAGTTTGGGGATCTAAAAGGGTAACTGAACTGAGGGGCTGCATGCAGAGCTGTCTGGAGCCTCCTGCAGGTGCAATGTAGCAGCCACTCAACTATATTGACATACAGAATAGCTGGAATCATAGAATCATAGAGCTGGAAGAGACCTCAGGAGGTCATCAAGTCCAGCACCCTGCTCAAGGCAGGACCAATCCCAACTAAATCAACCCAGCCAGGGCTTTGTTAAGCCAAGACTTAAAAACCTCTAGGGATGGAGATTCCACCACCTCCCTAGGTAACCCATTCCAGTGCTTGAAAGATCTTGTGTGGGAATCAAACTGCAAATAATAGAATGCCAAGTATTTAATTTTGAAGGATTCTTAGTGCCTGACTAGAAGGGAAAGGAAGATGGGGGGGGGACTGTATGGGGGACTGTACGCTGTCTGTGGCGGAAACAAGGGGAAAGATTTGAAGAGGACAAAACTACTTATGAGGGAAGATCTCAAGTAGAAAATGGGTAAGATTATGGAAAATTTACTTAGAAATCTTCTAAAAATTAGGTTAAATAAAATTATCAGTTTTATTTAGAACTGTTTATTAACTGTGCAAATAATTTACTAATTATTTTGGATGTGTTTGCTTTAAAATTTCTTGGTTTTTTCCCAAAATTTCTGAAGAAAAGGATAACATAGTGATGTGATGAAGTCCAAGAAGAGAGCAGGAAATTTGTATGTGTGTGGGAGAAGCAGCAAAGCAAGTTGTTATAGCAGACAGGAAATGAGTCAGAAAAAGGCAGTGATTCAAGTGGAGATCTTGTAGGGTGTGGACATTAGATATGATTAGAGATTAGATTGTGCAAAATGAAACTGCAGAAACAGTTTCTGCCATTGTTCCCAATCTGGGGCAGATCTTCAGATGATGTAAATCAGCATAGTTCCATTGATTTCACTCTGGGTACACTGATTTACAAGAGCCGTGTAATTGGACCACTCTTGTAAAAGAAAGATTTTGTAAAATTGTTGATGTTTTAAAAAATGTTGGCTTTTTACCCTATAAAGTCATTAAGTTACCAGGATAACATTTGTTACTATTTGCCAAATTCGAGATCATATAAAGAAATCTTATTTCTTTGACAGTGTTTTAGTTTAGAAATGTGAGTTAGCATTAGAGTTGTTTAGAAAATAGGACTATTTTGTGTGGAATACTTCAAATATTCAGAAATTAAAATACTGAACATTTTTGACTGAAAACCAACATATTTTAGTTCAAAAATGCTCCTATGGTGCCTCATGAGCAGGGCTCGACAAATAATACAATCTACTCGCCCGTGGCGAGTAGATTGTAACCCGGAAGAGCCGGGTTCGGGCGATCTGCGCATGTGCAGAACGATCTGTGCATGCGCAGATCGCCGGACAGCGCAGCTGGTGAGCGGGGCTTGCCGCAGTTCGGCGAGCCCTGCTCATGAGAATTGTAATTTGGAGGTCTATACTCCTGTTCTCTATAGATTGGGTTCCCTGGTTGGAATATATCTCCCACCATGGACCATGGTCTTCTCTCTTGGATAACGTAGTACAACATGTGAGTCTATGACCATGCTGCATCATTGGAGTTGAGCCCAGCCCATAAAGGAACATGGAAACATGAGGCAACACATCTGGAACTCTTATAAGGGTATGTCTACACTTGCAGCCTAATTCGAACTAGGGCTGCAAATGTAGGCATATTCGAATAAATCAAGCCCGGGATTTAAATATCCCGCGCTTGAGTTGCATCTTCCTGGCCGGGCACCATTTTTTGAAATTTACAAGCCCGAACTAACTGCCTGCGTCTACATGTGGCAGTGAAACGGGCATTCAAAATAAAGCCCTATTTCAACTACCTGTTAAACCTCATTGCAGGAGGAATAACAGGTAGTTCAAACTAGACTTTATTTCGAACGCCATTTCACCACGCAGACGCCGGGCAGTTACTTAGGCTTGTAAATTTCAAAAATGGCCCCCGTTGAAGATGCAAATCAAGCGTGGGATATTTAAATCCCGGGCTTGATTTGCAATTCCGAATGCCTACATTTGCAGCCCTAGTTCGAATTAGGCTGCAAGTGTAGACATACCCTAAGATACTGTAGCAGCATGTCCAAATAAAATATTTTTGGTTTTGGATTAAAATTAAGATTAAAAATCCAAATATTTTGCAGAAAGCAGACACTTCATAAAAGCTTTGTGGAGTCAAAAACCCAGTTTCAGTTGAAAAACATTTTTGACTGAATTTTTCAGACCAGTTCTACAAAGTACTATATTTCTGCAAATAAATACAGATTAAATCTGTATTTAATCATGGGACTATATCACAGTGTATTTGTACCTAAAATACTGTTTTATTTTTCAGTTTTCATGAAGTCCTGTCAAGGGACAGCGGCCTTCTATCTAGGTTGATTTTGTTCACTCTTAAACCAGTTCTAGTATATGATTAATGATACTGGCACTTAAATTACATGGCTTAATCTCTTATTTTTACCTATGAATGTCTTGCATGGACTATATATAACTGTACTGAAGATGGATAACTGCAAACATATCTACAGTGAGATAATTTTGTCTGCCATGCACATAATTGTCAGGTCATGGAAATGTAAAGCCTGTAACTAATATAGTACATACCTATCATTGGAAAACAATCTTATCTTCATTAAATAATACTTTCCAGCTGTACCTGGCTCCTTTACAGACTTGTTTGGACAAAAAAATATATCACTGCTTGTCCTTTATGAATCTCTAATTGTTTATTAATTGCATTTGCTTCTTAGCTTATTTAGGATGGTATGTAACCTATGAATGTCTTTTTTACTCTGTTGTGTATCTGCAGAATTCTCCATCATAATTCTACTTTTTTTTTCTTACCTATCAAAAGTGTATATAAACTTTCCTTTCTCTCCTGTAGAGTTACTTTTATTATTATACTGGAAGACTTACCCAGTATGGCAAGGGGGCTAGGGATGTGGGAGGTGTAGGAGTCAGGGCAGGGTGTGGGGAAGGACTCAGAGGAGGGCATGGGGGACTCAGTACAGGGGGGACGGCCAGTGGCTCCTCCCCAAGACTGCGGTACTTGCTGCTTCCTTGTGGTCATTCTGGAGTATAACTGTCCCCAGTTGTTGCTGCCCCCCTGTGGTCATTCATGAGTATGATTGTCCCCACTATCACACTCCTCCTTTTCCATTTGATGAGAAACAATCACATTACATTGTCTTAGCACAACCAAACCCTGCCCTTGCTTTATGATATGAGGAAGCTGCCTAACAAATTCGATGGTCCTAACTCTTATCTTTTAGTAGGTGTTCTTGAACAAATGGACTCACAAACAAATGGATGAACACACTTATGCACAAATTCTCTCAAATATAGAGTAGATATAATTTGTTTTCTGTTGTCTTTTAATTGTTTATAGCACATTTTCTTTTTTATTGTTCCCGTATAACTGTCCTACAAAGTTGTAATAAAAATGCACCATCTCTAGACACTGACTTTACTTATCCATCCATATCATGATAATTATATTTTACTCCTCGTCACAAAAACAGTATCCTGAGTGAGTATAATTTTTGTGAAACTGGTGTACAGCTATATGTGAAAATGTTAAAAAGGAAGAAAGGAGTCTGAGCAAAGGAAGGAGTGGGAAGATATAGTAAGCAGAGCCAAAAGACAAAGGTTATGTCTACACACATGGAATATTCTCCACCTTAACTTAGAATTGTTTTTTAAACCAATATAAACTGTTGCATGTCACTCTGTGGACACATTTTCATTTAAGAGTTTGTCTAACTTGAAAATAAACATGAATTAAGGTAGGATGTGAATTTAAAATACAATAGCTTTTCCTCTTTAACTCCAATCATAGACACTCTTATTCCAAAACAAGAGCCTTCCTCATGTCTACCTTACCCAGGGCAGGTCTATACCAAGAAATTTTGTCAATGTGGCTATGTCAGTTACAGATGTAAAAAAAAATGCACACATCTCAGCCAACATAGCTGTGCTGGCAAAATTCCTAACATACATGCAGAAGTGCAGATAAAACAGTGTGTCTATCAGTAAGTATAACTTAGTGTTCAGGGAGGTGGTTTTACTTTACCAGCAGAAAAACTTTCTGTTGGCATGCAGTTTCTACACTAGGAGGCTCTGCCTGTACAGCTATACTGGTGGTATAGATTAATCTCTCTGGTCCAATGTGGCCGGACCAGAGAGCCCCTGGACCAGAGAGCCTCAGCTTGGGGCAGCGGAGTTCCAGTGCCTCTGTTCTGGCTGCAGCGCCCCCGCAGTCCAGGGAAGCCCATAGAGCTCAGAAGCCCCTGCGCTGGCCATTGAGTTCCGTGTGCTTCCACAGCTATGGAGCTCCATGTGCCCCGGTGGCCATGGAGCTGAGAGCTGGTGGCCCAGGGCAGGGGAGTCTGGCAATCTGCTGACAGACCTTGGGAGGAGAGCCTGGAGTCTGTCAGCAGAGGGGTTGATCTTCCCTGGTCCAGCAAACTCCGTCCTGTAGTATAGCTGTATCAGAAAAGCATATGTAAAGTAAACTAGCCCCCACTTTCAACGAGGGTTAAGCTAAACAGGAAGAAGGCAGTCTTCTGGAATAGAATGACTACACATGGAGTTAATCAGGACTAATTCCAGCTGTAGACAAGTTTTTGGGGTTACACAAGAAGTTTGCTTAAGATGTAATTTTAAACCATTGTGCTTAAACGGATACAAAATACTATGTGGACATTCTTACTACAGTTTAAATCAAGCTTATTTGGGTTTAATTTACATCAATTTGGAATAAGATTAACTGAAATAAGGCACTCTTAAAAGATTAGCTGGAGAAGTAAGATGTAGTAATTGGGGGAAAAGGAGTCTCATCATTGGTAGGATGGCCAGATGCCCAGTTTTCAACCAGAAAGTCCAGTAGGAAAGGGGACCTGACAATGTTCAGTCAGATCTACTCACTGGAGATGCAAAGTCTTGTTACTGAGGCTGGAGGCAGCAGAAAGGTGCAGGTCATCACCCACATCAGCCCCAGTTCAGCCAGGACTGCCTTCTTCCGTCATCAGGCGGCTGAGCCACATCTCCACAAGCAAGACCCTCCCAACCCAGGCAGGGGAGCGAGGGGAATAGCAGTGAGCAACAAGGGAAGTGGAAGAGGAGCAGAGTGGGGCAGGTTCTGGCTCTCCTGCTGGAATGTCCAGTTTTTAAATATTGCAAAGTTGGCAACCCAAGTCATAGGAATAACAAGTACATTATATAATACCTAAAGTCATATGTAGAGGGAGGCTAAGTGACTAAAAATAAATAGAAACCTAGAAGATTTCAGTGAGTGTAAATATCTGAAGTGATAATTAATATAATGGAATGATAGTAAACAATGGAGGGAAAGGAGTGGAAGCAAATGGAAACTTCAAGCAAAAGAAGAACAATAGGGAGCACCAGAGAAGCAAGCATTCACTTGTGACAGAGAACACAATTTATGTGTTACACTTCTACATTTCTCAAATGGGAATAGGGAACGGACAATGAAGTGATAGATATCAACAATATAGGAACTAAATACTACAGCTGAGATGTGTGGGTGCAAACTGTACAGACAATAACAATGAATCCAAAATCTACAAGTAATTAGTACATTAACAATTCAGTGAAACACAAAATGGAGAAAACAAAACTAGGCCATCAGGATGTTGCACAATGTTATGGATCCCTTAGAATTCCAGTCACAGCCGTCAGATGGAATTAGAGGGGTTTAAGTTGACAGTAAAAAATAACAGTAGAATACCAAGTACATATTACAAAAGTAAAGAAAAATACATTATTAAATTGCACAGACTACTAGTGAAATAAAGCTGAAGCAAAAGGCAGTGCTTCAGAGATTTCAGTGTTGAGGAGGCACAAGCAAGAAGAGGAATGTAGAGAAAGCAATTTTGGTACATATATATAAAACTACAGAGTTATTCAATTCAGGGGTCAAAAGAGACATTCCAAAAGGAATAAAGATAAAAGTATCCTTGACCCAGCACTGTTCCACTTTACAGAGACACGACCATGATACCCCAGTGCTGACTCTGGTGCCGTGATTGGCATCAGCTCATGGCACTGCTTCAAGGCAACTATCCCCTCACCTCCATCATCAAGGGGGTCTCCACACTCACCCAGATCACTCATGCTGTTCTCCCATAATGGATTTGAGGAAGACCGGAGGAGTGTATTATTCTCCCAACATTCATGTCCTGCCAGATCCCATGCACTCTGACAGACACAGGCCACAATATTCTCATCCCCATCCATGGTTTGCACACTGGCCTTACCTCCACATCAATACCCAGGACAATGGTCCCCCTAGCATCAATGGTCATCTTCAAGGCATTGGTCAACCGCATCATCAACCCCTGCAAAGCAACCTCCACCATCTTGTGCCCAGATCCCTTCTGCAACAGATGACATGGAGACTGAAGAAGGGCATATCATGAATGAGGATGACCCTCAGCCACCAGATACGTCACTGACTGATCAGATATTCTCCTTTCCCAATGAAGCGGTGATCATAGCTGATCCATTGCCAGCAGATGACTTAAAACAATTTCAGGAGATGTTCAAGCAGGTTGCCACTAGTCAAGAAGTCACCTTTACCAAAGTTCAGGAGAAACAACATCGACTCTTAAGAACTTATGACCTACAATTCAGTCTAAGTTTGAGCTCCCAATTGACAAGGTAGTCATGGAGGCAGCTGATGCGGTATGACAAATGCTAGCCTCAGCTCCTCCTACCCCAGAAAAGGGCCGACAGAAAATTGTTCATCCCATCCAAGGGCATGGACTTTTTATTCTCCCACCCGCATCCAAATTTCATTAGTGGTGGGTGCTGCATCGCAGGTCAAAGTTACCACTGTTTGAGACCTCCATCCAAGACAAAGAACATAAACGTCTCAACTTATTTGGTAGCAAAATGTGTTCTTCCTCAACATTACAGTTATGACTTGCCAATTATACCACTCTACTCACCAATCGTGATTTTTATAATTATGCAAAAACGTCATGGAATGCCTCCCAGATCACAAATGACCAAGCCTTAAATCTGTAGTGAAGAAGGTTACACCACATCCCACGTTGCCCTTCAGATGGCATTTAATGTAGCTGACATGGCTGCATGAGCAGACACAAAATCTATAGTTATGTGCTGAACATCGTGGTTCCAGGCCGCTGAGGTTCTGAAAGAGCTTCAGAATAAGGTAGAGGACCTTCCCTTCGACAAAGACAAACTCTTTGCCACAAAAACAGACGAGGTCCTCCATTCCAGCAAAGACTCCTGTACAACCCTTCACACACTGGGGAGGTACACAGCTCCCCACTGCAGAAGGTGCTATATCCCATACCAGAGGCAGAGAAATTTCTCCTAAACTTGCCACCAACAGAGGGCTTTTTATCAGGGTTGTTCCAGAACAAGGACCCAAAAGAGGCGGGCTCACAACAACCGCTCGTCCACTCAGCAGTCTTACAAACAATAGTTTTGAGTTTTTGGTCGGGGGTATGCCCAACCTCTCCTACTCGCCAGTGCCTCGCAGCAGTGCAACAACTTTCTATCACCCTTTGCGCCCTCTTTACCACCAATGGGCAGCAATCACTAAGGACCGATGGATCCTCGAGATCATAAGATGCGGATACACCATTCCTCTCATCTCTCTCCCCCAACCTCCCTACCCTCCCCGTCCCTTTTCAGGGAACCCTGTCATGAAAAGCTCCTAAAACAAGTAGACCATCTGCTACACACATAGGAGCCATATAGAGAGTGCCCGAGCAATACCGGGGTAGGGTATTTTATTCCAATCACTTCCTCACAGAGAACGGGTGGTTGGAAACCTAGCCTAGACCTTCACAAGCTAAATAAATTCCTCTGCAAACAACAGTTCATGCTTGCATTGATCATTCTAGCACTGGACAAGAGAGTTTGGTTTGCATCCCTCAAACTTCAGCACGCTTACTTCCACATGACCATACATCCATTGCATAGATGCTTCCTTCACTTCAAATAGCCTCTGAACATTTTCAATATCGAGTCCTTCCTTTCAGACTATCTTCTGCTCCCAGAGTCTTTGCAAAGACCTTTGCAGTTGTTGCAGCCTAGCTACAACATCAGCAAATTATGAATATTTTCATAACTGTACAATTGCCTTATAAGAGGCCCTTCCCGCAAAATCACATGAAACATGATGATATTCACCAAGAGGCTCTTCGAGTCCCTTGGACTCATTATAAATGAACAAAAATCTACCCTGTGCCCAACTCCAGTTCTGGAATTCACAGGGGCTCGTCTGGACTTTGCTATGGCACGGGCCTATCTGCCAGACCAACACTTCCAGGCCATACAAAATCTCATTTTCATTGTCGCGTCCAGCCCTACCATACCAGTACTCACCGGTCTACAACTTATAAGTCACATGGCCACTATGACATACATTGTCAGACATGTGTGTCTGCATTTTCAGTGCCTCCGGCATTAGCTTTCCTTCATATACACCACCTCCAAGCACCATGTCAGCAATCAGGTTTCTCCTCCTCCAGATGTGCTTGCTTTGCTATGCTGGTGGACCAACCCCAACAACCTCCTCACAGAGGTCCCATTCCACCAGACACAGTTCTCCATCCAGATTATCACCCAATGCCTCTCTTTTTGGTTGCCACATCTTCAGCATCAATTTGCTTAGGGCAAATGGTCTTCCCATGAATCCCATCTCCATGTCAATCTCTTGGAGCTTCGGGCTGTGCACAATGCATGCAAGCACTTTCTCTCGGACATTCATGGCCATACGGTTCATATCCTTACCGACAGTGTTACCTTGATGTTCTACATCAACTGTCAAGAGGGAGCTCATTCCCGCTCCCTTTGTGTGGAGGCTGTTTGCCTGTGGAACTGGTGCATCCACAACAGCATCGATCTAGTAGCATCCTATCTGCCTGGAGTCAAGAACACAACCTCATCTACCCTCAGCCAGCACTTCACAATAGACCACAAATGGGAACTTCATCCGCAGGTTCCAACAGTCAATCCTTATAGTCTACTACTGTACAACGAGGTGCAGTCTCTTCTGGAAATGGATGGTATAACATGGGTTTCAATGCTAGAATCTTATTTTGTTTCTGGGAACTATAATCCGTGCTTTCAGTTCACAAAATAGATTAGGACTGTAAACTTCAGGGTCCACTCCTCTCCATCTTGATTTAGTCTTTGCATTATTCAAACTCTAACAGTTAAAGCGGCTTCCCTGGATTCTAGGTGGGCATTAGTTTGCCTCCTTCAAGAAAAGCTGTCTACTTCCAGCAGTTAGACACAGCCAGCAGCTCCTCAAAAATGTCCTCAAAAAAGACCTGTAGAGTTTTCCTTCCTCTGATCCTTTCCCTTATGTTTTTTTTCCTCTGGAGGGTATGTTCTAGCCTAGCATTAGTAGTTACCACAAGACTCTCGCATTAAAATACTTTTTACTAACATTCTATACAAGATGTTGCTTGGTTATTCTGCATATTTATTTTTATATGATTCTGTTTCTTAGATGTACACAAAAATCTCCGGTTAAATTTAAAACCAGCTAAGAAGCACTTGGTTTTGGCTTGTGGATTATGATTTGGGAAGTATCATAAATTAGAAATTTGTGTATTCCCAAATGCTGTAAAATATCTTGCAATTTTTTCTCATGTAAAAACAAATAATATTTCATTGCCTGGTATCAAAGCCATGAAATCCTGTATAGTTCTCAGATATCAGAACCATAACATCTTTTAATAGTAATAGATATGTAGCCGTGTTAGTCTGGTCTAGCTGAAACAAAAAACAGGACTATGTAGCACTTTAAAGACTAACAAGATGGTTTATTAGGTGATGAGCTTTCGTGGAAAGCCTCTTCCGAAAAAACAATCGGAAAAAGGTATGCAAATTGTGCTCTGCAATTTGCGTACCTTTTTCCGATAAAACTCCATAGTCTAGACATAGCCATAAACATCACTAACCCATTTCAAAACAAGAGGGACGGTTTGACCAGGTATGGGAGAGGGGTGATTTTGGTGAGGTTTTTTGTTTATTTTTTTTTAGGTTTTCCCTGTTGGAGTGCTCTAATACAGAACCTGGCCATCAGTTCATTTCGTGTAGCTGAGAGAGCAGACAGAAGTATAAAAATTTCCTGTAAATGGCACCTGTTGTCATTCCTCTTAGGGCAGACTGAGGAACCTGCATGCTAAATCTGCATTCTTCTGGTTCTCTTGGAATGTATACGACAGCAGTCTAGTCCAGACGGCAATGTTACCACACATACCTTCCTGGAGCAAAATTGTTTAGCCCAGAATGCAGGGGCTAGCAGATAGCACATCTCAGGAGTGCTCTTCATCAAACCAGGAACTCGGTTATCTCATGTGACTTATCTGACTAATCACAATTAAGCAACACAGACAGAATTTAAATATTCATAACCAGACAATAAAAATGTGAAAATGTATTTGCTGAAAATGTAAAATAAATACAGTTTAAAAATACCTGTTTGTAAATATTCAACTCAGAGAAAAAGAGGCTAAATACATGATACCAGTCATTCATTCTGAAGTATACATTCAATTCTACCTGCAGTACAGTTTTTAAAAATATAATCTATCATTGGTTTGTAGGTTGTAGACCAAGGCTGGGCAAGATGCGGCCCAGGGGCCGGATCCAGCCTGCCTAACACTTTGACCTGGCCTGCGGACTGCATCTGGCCACTTTCTATTTATATCCTGCTGCCCATGCCACCGAATTTCCAGGCGGTGGCTCAAGGAGCAGGATCCTATTTAAATGGCTCCTGGTTGTGGTGTGACCTTGGTATGGGCCGGAGCCACGAGCCTTTTAAATAACCTCAGCAACCCCGGGCAGCTGCCAGGCAACGCAGTAGCCGCAAACCCTTTACTATGTGTTTAATTCAAAGCCTCTGGCCCCAGACAACTCTGTGGGGAGGCTAATCCTCAGCCCTGCCCCTTCTTGGGAATGGAGCCATCCTGTGACCACATAGCAAAATTCATTATGTGGCTCCCCTGTGAAAATTATTGCCCACCCCTGTTGTAGACAAACTATTGGTTAGGAAACAATTTGGGATTATATAATTAGACTGTGCAGAAGAAAGCAGTTATGGTGCAGTGGCATAATTTCCTCCCCTCCCCCCTTCGCTTCCCAAACTCTTCAGTTTAGACAGGCATTTCCCATGGGAAAATGCAGTTGTGCACCACCCCCCACATACCTGGATGTGCTTGAATGGCCATAAGTGACCACTAAGCTGCATTAAGACTCACTGTCTTCATTTTCTTAAGATTTTATATTTCGAAAACTGAATCATAAGTATAATCACTGTTGCTTTTTTAATTAATGGTACTGCAGTACAGCAGTGAGGCACTACTAGATGTGGATTTTAATGGGTTAGGGAGAAGAAATAAGAACTTATCTTTAAAATTACCTGCTTTGTGTACAGATAATCCATTTGTTACTTTAAATTATAATTGCAGTTTGCATGAAGCATTCTTTGTTACACAAACACAAAGAAATGTCTATACCCAGCTATGTTAAAATGTGGATTCATTTACTGATGAATAAGGCTACAAGTCTGTCACAGAGGTCATGGAATTCATGAATTTCTTGACTTTTCTGGGATCTCTATGACTAGGCCTGCCGACAGGGGATGGAAACAGAAATGGGGCAATTGCCCCAGGTCTGGCAATTCAAAAGGGCCCAAGGATCCCATCTGCGCCCTCGGGCCCTTTGAATCTCTTCCTGTGCCCTGTGCGGTGCACTCTGGGTGGCGCTGAGGGCAGGCTGGGGGAGGCCCCTCTGCTTCTGCCTTGTCCAGGAGCCCAGCAAGTTTGTTGGCCCAACTTTCCATGACTTGTGCAGTGAACAGTGCAGCTGATCCAGCTAGGGCAGCTCTTGGGCCAGCTACGCTGGCCACTGCTGGAGCACTCTTAATCCACCCTGCTCCAGCTGCAGCAGTGGCCTAGGACTGCCCCACTGCCCCAGCAGCAGCCAGTGTCTCTGGCTGCTGCCCAACCCCTCCAGCAGTGGCAAGTGCCCTGGGTTGCACAACACCACCCTCCACTCTGAGCAGTAGTGGGGGGTCTTGAGCCACAGCCCACATCACATCACTGCCCACCCACCACAACCCCATACCCTGGGCCATTCCCTGAGAGCATCCAAGATGTAATCAGGGTATATAGTACAAGTCATGGATATATAGTACAGGTCATGGCTGAGCTACGAATTTTAGTTTACAGCCTATGACCTGTCCATGACTTTTCCTAAAAATACTCATGACTTTAAAATGTAGCTGTCACAGAGTGTGGGGGAGTCACCAGGCTCTGCACCCCCATCTGCAGTCACATGTGACTCTCAGCCAGCAAGTAGAACAGTAAGTTTATTGGTTCACAGGGACACAGCATAGCTCAGACTTCTTGTTACAGGAACCAGGAGCATTCAGTACAGCCCATCTTGGGAAAAGGGGGGCCCAGAGCCCCAGCTCAGGGCCCCTGCCCCAACCCCCCAGGCCAGCTAGGCTCCCTTCTCCCCTAGCCAGCGGGAAACTAACTCACACTCACAGCCACCAGGCAGCCCCGCCTCCTGCTTTGTCCTGTTTTCAGGCCCAAGGTGTTATTTGCTGTCACCTGGTCCTCAGGATGTGAGAGACTGACATACTTTCACAGTGAGTCATGCCCAGCCTTCCCCTCCTCATCCAGATTGTGCTGCAGTACCCAGGGAAACTGAGGCACACACACACACACAGAGTCACTCCAGAACAGCAGAGGACAGTAGAATCACACAAAGCACAATAAAACAAACAGTGAATGCAAAACAGAGTGAACACAGTGGACTATAAGGCTACATCTAAACTACCATCCTCTTGTGGAAGAGCAAATGCAAATGAAGCTCTCATTTGCATATGTCACGCTTTCGTTTGCATTTCCTCTTACTTTCCCTTTTGCACAAGACATTTTTGCGCAAAAAAGCGCTGTGTAAACAAAAAATGAGGAAGAACGGCTCTTGCGCAAAAGGGTTTTTTTGTGCAAAAAGGTGCCATCTACACAGCGCCTCTTGTGCAAAATGGAAAGGATGAGGAAATGCAGATGAGAGTGTGACATATGCAAATAAGTGCTCCATTTGCATTTGCTCTTCCTCAAGAGGATCATAGTTTAGACATAACCGAAGAGTGGACAAAATCCTCAGTACGTCACAGTAGCCTTACTGGTGAATGTATAAACTTTCTAAAGTTTAGACAGGTTTTTATAAAAGCCTGGTTTAAATCAAGGTTGCTAATAAGAATAAAAGATATTAAATGTATGATTTATTTAATACTAAAGACTTAAATAAAGTAAAAACTCCAGTCATCTGAAGAAGTGGGCTGTGCCCACGAAAGCTCATGATACCATCTACATGTTTTGTTAGTCTATAAAGTGCTACCAGACCATTTATTGTTTTTTAAGTTTATTTAAATAAAGCTGTCTGTGAAAAGTAGGTAGTTGAGATGGTTCCTTGTGTAATACATACAGGTGATTTGAAAGATGTTTCCCAATGCATATTTATTTCTGGTAGGAAGAATAAATAATACAGATGTTGAGCTCAAATAAAGTATTAGCAAGGGATTTCTTTTGCAGATACTAAGTGATCTAGAAACAGGTCCATTGTCCTTAAGTAGCAGATTAGAAATTAGAAAAAATTCTAGAAGGGTACATCTGGCAGGGCTAATGTTGAATTAAGCTATGCAACTTCATCTATGTCAATTGTGTAGCTTAAGTTGAAATAGCTTAATTCAGCTTTTGGCACTTTCTACACAGCAGGAAGTCAAAGGAAGAACACTCTTCCTTCAACTTCTCATACTCCTCATGAAATGAGGGTTACCATGAGTTGGAGTAAGATGAGGTGGGCAATAATTTTTGATGAGGGGCCACTCCAAGGTTTTGGTAAGTGGTCGAAGGCCGCACTCTTCCATGATATTAATGGAGATGCAGGGTCTGGGATGGAGGTTGGGTGCAGAAGGGAGCTTGCGGTAAGGGACTGGGGTGCAGGAGGGTGACTAGAGTCTGGGAGGGAGTTGGGATGAAGCAGGCGGTTATGACCTAAGGCAGGGGACTGGAGTGCAGGGGTTTGGGATGTGACCTACGGTAGGAGGGGATTGTGATCTGGGACAGGAGATTGAGGTGCCAGGTCTGGGAGGGGGTATGAGTGTAAGAGGGGGACAGAGGGTTTGGGTATGCAGAGAGTTGGGGCAGGAAAGATCTGGGATGCCAGAAGCAGGCTGTGGCCAAGAGACTTACATGTCAGCTGCCAAACTAGCCTGCCTGCCCGCAGAACTTAAAATGTTTCCCAGACAGACAGCCTGCCTGCCTGGCCATGTGCTTCATGAATAACTGAGCCCAAGAGAGAGGGCATGATTCTTCTTAGCTGCCTGTTATTCTAACAAGCAGCTCCCATTGGCTGGTTTCTGCCAGAAACTGACCAATGGGAATGTGCTGGGGCCGGGGTGGCTTCTAAAACTTCCCCCCTTCCCTCCCGTTTTAAAACAGAAATGGAGCCCTGCAACCACATTTCTGCCTGGGGCTCCCCGCTGCCTCCACGGGCTGGATCCGGTGGCTTGGTGGGCCAGATGCGGCCTGTGGGCTGTATTTTGCCCATGCCTGGAGTAAGAAGTCCTCCAGCTCGACATTATTTGAAATAAAGACTTGTAGTGTAGATGCACCTTAACGCTGCTATGTAGACATACCCGAAGGGACCATATTACAGAAATACTGACTTGATTTCTTTGCTGGTCCAAGGCAGTTGGAGACTTATTTTATTTGGACGATATATTAGGTCTTTCTTCTGGTGTATATTTGGGGGCAGATTGGATTTATTGGCTAATCCATTCAATTTCTTTGTTTCTCACAGCCACAAGTATTTCTTTTAGCAACACTCACTAGAAGAGTTGAAATACTATTGTACTGAGCTGGTCCTCTTAACAGTTCCCCTCTGCCACCTGTTTCAGATAGCATTTTTTTTCTAGCGACATCTTAATAAGAATCACCAGTATGCCCAATAAATCAAAAAGCCATTTTATAAACAGACATAATTGCAAATTTATCAAATGAATGAGGCAGGGATCTAGAATCACACTCATATATACAATTAGTTTTATTGTGTTAATTTTACTTGTGGCTATTAAATCACCTGGAAAATGAACAAATTATTTTATCAAATGTGAGGGATAATAAATAATTTCATTATAATGCTAGTGATGTCATATAACATGTTTAGATAATCTACTACTAAAATACTTTTGCTGTATCTAAAATAAATGTTGAAGCAAATCTGAGAAACAGTTTAAAGGAGTGTTCAATACCATGATTTTTATTCAGCTATTTTTTTGTCGTAATAATTATGTCCTATTATAAAGTGGGATCTCCCATTATTACTTGGAATATAGTTTAATCTTTTATTAACAATAACTTAGTATAATAAATCATTTTTCAGCATTCTTCACTACAATACAGACAGCTCCAAAACCTTCAAAATAAAAAGACAGAATTAAGAAACTTTAGGTATATTTTTAACCTGAAATATATGTACAACTGAGAGCTAGGGCCTTCCTCTCTCTCTTTCTCTCCACTTCCTCTTGGCTGCTAGGAAAGGGTATGTCTACACTTCATTCCTCTCTCGACAGGAATGCAAATGCAGACACCCGAAATTGCAAATGAAGCGGGGTTTTAAATATCGCACGCTTCATTTGCATAATCGCATTATGGCGCTATTGCGAAATAGCGCTATTTCGAGAGAAAAAAGAGGTTATTTCGAGATAAAACCCTTCTCTCAAAATAACACTTACTCCTCAAAAAATTTCCCTGTTTTTTCTCTCGAAATAGTGCTATTTCGCAATAGCGCTATAACACGATTATGCAAACGAAGCGCGGGATATTTAAATCCCCACTTCATTTGCAATTTCGGGTGTCTGCATTTGCATTCCTCTCGAGAAAGAGGAATGAAGTGTAGACATACCCAAAGATAGGTGGAGCAAAAGAACATCTCTTCCTCCCTCCTTCTCCCCCAGTACATGGAGTAGAGTGGATGGCAGCTTCTGTTTCTCAAGCAAGGAGGTTTTATGTTGATTCTTCTGTCCATTCCATGCACTGAAAAACATATGTTTAGCCTTACTTTAGCCTATTTGCATTTATATGGCAGCATAAAGGGACATAAAACAGGCTAACCCAATCAGATGGGGATTTTTGTGGCATTGAGGAATCCCCAGATAATGTAGGGACATTGCTATGCAAAAACGGGGGGTTGTAGCACTACTGCAGCCAGACATTCTTTTGCTGCCAAAACAGCAGCGTATCCCCATTAGGGAGCCTACTATCGACTCAGAGTGAGGCATTGTGGGTAGCTTTGCAGTCTGGGCTATGCTTCTGGTGCCCGTTGGGTCCAAAACTCAGCAGGGGGTGGTTAGAGGGTCTTATATTTGCAGCGTCCTATAAGGCACTTGTCTACTCCCTCTCCTCTCACATGAGATAAAGGGGAAGCAGTGTGCTCACACCTTTTGGTGCCTGGTTGCTTGCACAGATGCCATAGCACCACAAGCATGGAGCCCATTGGCACAAAATCCTTGTCATGCTCATGTCTGTCATGGTGCGCCTCATGGCACTACTTCAAGAGCATATGCATGGCGCTCTGCCAGGAAGAGGACAAGTACAAATCTCAGAATGGCATGGACTCACTGCTCAGGGAAGGTCTGGCGCTCATGCTAGCGCACCCACCAGTCAATCCTCTAGACACAGTGCAATGCCAGTTCTGGCATTGTGAGACAAGCTCAGATTGGTGGGACCGAATTGTGATGCAGGGATGGGATGCTCATCAATGGCTGCAGAACTTCCAAATGTTCAAGGCTTCCAGTGCCCATTGGGATCTAAAACTCGGCAGCAGGTGGTTCTATGATTGTACGTGTGCTTAAAATAAGAAAAAAAACCTAGTTAAGTATTTCTTCTGTTTACCTATTAAATATTCTATGAAAGAACCCTGTAGTTAAGCCTGACTAGTTATTTACAGTGAAATTTTGCCCAAAGGATGCTGTTACAAGGCAGACTCACTGCCACAGTGCCTCCTGCTGGTAGCACTGGGAGTTAACTCATCACCTGGATGCCTCTCTCTGGATGGTGTCTCCCCGTGTCCTCACTCCACATTCCAGTTCCAGACCCACATCACTCCCGGACCATGGCATCCCCTTAAGGATACTGCCCTCCAAAAGTGCCCACTACAGTTGTCCCTCAGCCCCCCTTCTGGGGGCAGTTATAAATAATCCTGCATCTCTGCACTCTGGGGTCACCTCCTCCCAGGGAAAATCCTTATCCCCCTATATCCACCTTGCCTCAGTGACCCACTGCCAGTCTTCATCTAGCCCCTAACCTCAGGAGCAAACTGCAGTCTGCAGTAGCCACTCATCATTGGCAAAGGTCGTGTTCAAACTAAACCAAAAAATGGAGGAGTAATGTTAATTCGAACCAAGGGGTTTGGTTCGAACTAACACGTCCCAGCGTGCACTTCCTGGTTCGAATCAGCTGTGATTCGAACTAACACGCTGGCGAGATCATGCTAATGAAGCGTGGGATATTTAAATCCCCGCTTCATTAGCAATTTCAAATGCCTGCATTTGCATCCCTAGTTTGAACAAGACATACCCTTATTGATTCTGAAACTCCAGGACTAACGTAGCCTTGTCACTAGCTTGCCCAAGCCAATGGGTGTCTTGCAAAGTGAACTTATCTAATTTTCAATAGTCCAATATCTAACTCGGGTTAGCCTGTCTGTGCCTTACATTCACACAAAGTACATCAAAAAGTCCTTTGGTGACCTAAACACAAAGGCTACGTCTACACTGCAAGGTTTTTGCACAAAAACCCATGGAGCATCCACACCTCAAATGGGCATCTGCGCAAGTAAATCAACAGTAAAATGGCAGAAGAAAGGGCTTTTTCCGGTGTAGGTAAACCTCCTTCTACGAGGCATAACTCCTTTTTGCGCTACTGCTATTGCGCAAAAAGGCAAGTGTGGATGCTCATCGGGGAAAAAAGCACAGGTGCTCTGATAGCCATTTGGTGAATGGCCATCAGAGCTTTCTTGCGCAAGAGCGTCCATGCAGTGTGGACGCTCTCTTGCACAAAAGCACATCACTTTTGCAATATGCTTTGAGATGTGGACGTGCTCTTGCACAAGAAGTTTTTGCGCAAAAATTCTTGTGCAAAAGGCTTCTTGTGCAAGAAGCATGTAGCGTAGACATAGCCAAAGTATGATCACCAGTGGGCCCTGACTCAGGCTACGTCTACACTGCAATCTTCTTCTGGAAAAAGGTACGCAAATTGCGAACCACAATTTACGTACATTTTTCCACTTTTTTATTCGGAAGAGGCTTTTCGGACATTTGGCCCGTCTACACAGGGCCAAATGTGGGAAAAACCTCCTCTTTTGGAAGAGCCCTTATTCTTCATTCCGAAACTGATCCGAAAAAGCGGACGTGTTTCCTGGACGCAGCAGAGTTTTTCCCAGATACCTCCAGTATCCCAGAAAAACTCTATAGTGTAGACATAGCTCCAGTCTGGCTTTGTGGGTTATGGTAGAGGCAAGATCCTTCCTGCCTGCCTCATGGAACTAATGTTTGATGGAAGCAGCCAGTTCTTTTTATTTGACTTGGTGGACGTTGAAAGGCTGCCACCTGTTCCCTAACCATTCTAGCTGCTGGAAATCAGTCTCACTGGTTCCACCAGCTATTAATCCTGAAAAGACTTTCTAGGCAACCTGGAAGTCCAAAACTCACTGTTCTTTTTTTAAAGAGCTGTTTTTTGGGGTGGGTTCACAAAGGGAGAGAGGTCTTGGCAAGAGTTAGCGAATACCTTGTCAACCTGCCACAAGCCTTTTTACCACTTCTGCCATCATGTGGAGGATCCTTCAAGTGGTAGAACACAAATCACACACTTTATAGCAGCAGAGTTTGCTGTACAGGTCTTTCTAATCCTGTCCTAACACCTGCATAATGAAAATACACGGCTTCCATTACAAGAAGGTCTTTTGTGACCTGAGAAAAAAGGAAGTAGGATTTACCCTAAGAAAGCCTCCATTCTTCTTCATGGGTTGGTAACAATGATAATCTGTCTGTCCAAGGACAACTCTACACTTGAAAGATTACAGCAGCACAGCTACAGCTGCTCAATGTAGACACCACCTCTGGTCAGGAGCGGCCCTAGACGACCTTCCGGAAACTGGTGCCCTAGGCGAAACGCACGATCGGCGCGCGATCGGCACCCCCACCTCCAAAGCCCTCAACAGCCGTTTATCTTGGCGCCCTACGCAACCGCCTAATTCGCCTTTATTGACGGGCCGCCACTGCCTTTGGTGACAGAACAGGTTCTCCCAGCAGCGTAGGTAATCCATCTCCCTTGGATGATGGAGGATGCCTTGGATGATGGAGATGCTAAAGGAGCACTCAAAGATAATAAAGTCATAGTGGAGAAGCTAAATGAATTCCTTGCTTCAGTCTTCACAGCTGAGGATATTGGAGAGATTCCCAAACCTGAACCATTCTTTTTAGGAGACAGATCTGAGGAATCGTCCCAGATTGAGGTGTCATTAGAGGAGATTTTGGAACAAATTGGTAAGCTTAACAGTAACAAGTCACTGGGACCAGATGGCATTCCCCCAAGAGTTCTGAAAGAACTCAAATGGGAAATTGCGGAACTATTAACTGTGGTTTGTAACCTATCCTTTAAATCGGCTTCTGTACGTAATGATTGGAAGATAGCTAACATGACGCCAATATTTAAAAAGGGCTCTAGAGGCGATCCTGGCAATTACAGACCGGTAAATCTAATGTCAGTACCGGGCAAATTAGTTGAAACCATAGTGAAGAATAAAATTATCAGACACATGGATGAATATAATTTGTTGGGGGAAAGTCAGCATGGTTTCTGTAAAGAGAAATCATGCCTTACTAATCTGCTAGAGGTCTTTGAAGGGGTCAACAAACATGTGGACAAGGGGGATCTGGTGGATACAGTATACTTAAATTTCCAGAAAGCCTTTGACAAGGTCCCTCACCAAAGGCTCTTAAGTTAATGGGATAAGAGGGAAGGTCCTTTCGTGGACTGATAACTAGTTAAAAGACAGGAAACAAAGAGTAGGAATAAATGGTAAGTTTTCTGAGTGGAGAGAAGTAACTAGTGGGGTCCCCCAAAGGTCCTGAGACCCATCCAATTCAACTTATTTATAAATGATCTAGACGAAGGGGTAAACAGTGAGGTGGCAAAAATTGCATATGATACCAGACTGCTCAAGGTAGTTAAGACCAAAGCAGACTGTGAAGAGTTTCAAAACGATCTCATCAAACTAAGTAATTGGGCATCAAAATGGCAAATTAAATTTAATGTTGATAAATGTAAAGTAATGCACATTGGAAAAAATAATCCCATCTATACATACAATATGATGGGGACTAATTTGGCTACAACTACTCAAGAGAAAGATCTTGGAGTCATTGTGGATAGTTCTCTGAAAACATCCACTTGGTGTGCAGCGGCAGTCAAAACAGCAAATAGAATGTTAGGAGTCATTAAAAAAGAGATAGAGAATAAGACAGAGAATGTCTTATTGCCGCTATATAAAACCATGGTATGCCCACATATTGAATACTCCATACTGAAGCGGTCACCTCATCTCAAAAAAGATATATTGGCATTGAAAAAGGTTCAGAAAAGGGCAACAAAAATTATTAGGCGTTTGGAATGGTCCCATATGAAGAGAGATTAAAAAGACTTGGACTTTTCATCTTAGAAAAGAGGAGACTAAGGGAGGATATGATAGAAGTATATAAAAATCATGACTGGTATGGAAAAAGTGAATAAGGAAAAATTATTTACTTATTCCCACAATAAAAGAACTATGGGTCACCAAATGAAATTAGTAGGCAGCAGGATTAAAACAAACAAAAGGAAGTTTTTCTTCCCTCAGCGCACAGTCATCCTGTGGAAGTCCTTGCCAGAGGATGCGCTAAAGGCTAGAACTTTAACAGGGTTAAAAAAGGAGCTAGATAGATTCATGGAGGTTAGGTCCATCAATGGCTATTAGCCAGGATAGGTAGGAATGGTATCCCTAGCCTTTGTTTCTCTAGAGGTGGATGACAGGGGAGAGATCATGTGAGGATTACCTGTTGTGATCTCTCCCTGTGGGGCATCTGGTATTGGCCACTATTGGAAGACAGGATACCGGGCTAGATGGACCTTTGGTCTGACCCAGTATGGCCGTTCTTATGTTCCCTAACTGGGTATAGCTAAATCAGCAGAAAAATTTGTTAGGACTGGAATTAGTAGTCTTCCAGCTTGTATATGTTAATAGAAAAAAAAGGCTCCGTGTGTGTGTGTGTGTGTGTGTGTGTGTGTGTGTGTGTGTGTGTGTGTGTATAAAAACCTCATTATTAAATATTCTTATTCAACAATGTATGAGATACCTCCCAATCATAGAGAAAAGACATTGGGTGAAATCTTAGCTTCAGTAAATGCAATAGGAGTTTTGCCATTGACTTCAGTAGGACTAGGATTTCACCCATAATCCCTGATTGAGAAAATGAATTTCAGACAAAATACAATAGATAAGGTAACAAAATGGTAGGGAAGAACAGATGAGACAAGAAAGAGGCAACATCTATAAGATTACAGTTGTACTTAGTGAAATCTAATGCACACTATGAGGCAGTCAAGATTTTAAAACATATATATATAAAATGAATAAGCAGAAGACTAACCAATGAATTTTGAATTTTTCATGGGCATTGGGGAAGTAGTAGCTATTCCAGAGGGATTTAAATTAGGAGAATGTAGCAACTTCCAACTCAAGAAGGGTCCGTGTTCCATATATAAAGGGAATTGTGCAAGGATGTGCACAGATATGAGGAAGAGCAAATGGAATGTCAGGGCTGGCGTTACTGGCGAAACAAACTAGGCAGGGGTGACATGATAAGAGACTATATCAGATAAGTACAGAGAGGGCAGTTATTTATAGCTTGTACACATTTACCTTTTTTCAAACCAAGGTAAGCAGCACCTTGTACATGTTAGTTCTTTACACTATAGATTTGCACTGGTAAAGCTGCAGTGATGTAACGTCACTTAGGGCGTGTCTACACTACAGGGGGTTTTTCCAAAAGGAGATATGTAAATTTGGCACTAATTTGCATATCTTCCAATCGCGTTTTCGAAAGCGGGTCTTTCGCAAGTGAAAGTAGTCTGGACGCGTTTTTTTTTTTCAGAAAAAAACCCCTTCTAAAAAAAATGTGATCAGAAGAAGATATGCAAATTGGCACCAAATTTGCATATCTCCTTTAGGAAAAAAAAGTTGTCTAGACGTGCCCTTAGGGAAAAAACCTAGTTACAGTGTTGCCAACTCTTGAGATTTTATTGCAAGTCTCACAAATGTGTTTTTCATAAAGCCCAGTTTCTGGGATTATGATATTGCATGACAATTTCAGTTTTCATATTTTAAAAAGTAAGTATCTAGATCTCATGTTTGCTATAACAGGGTGCCCCTTTAAGTCCAGGGAGCCTACTTTAGCCTGCCCTGTTTACTTTATCAGCTCCATCTTATAAGGGATCTGGGTTTTTCTATCAAAGGGTGATAGGGCTTAGTTGAAAGGCAGCTGCAAGAGGAAGTTGGCTCCTTTGGCTAACTGTGTGTCAGTCAGCTGGCCAGCCCTGGACTCCGACAGCCCGCATAAATTGTGAGTTTTCTTTGTATTAATAAAATGGTGCCTGGAAGAAGACTCTGAAAGATGGGGCCTGACAGTGAGTCTTTATTAGGAAGGTTGGGAGAATTGAAATTGAAGGGAAAACTCAGGAAGAAGCTCTAGCCCAACTGTGTAATGCAGCTCCTTGACAGATGCAAAGGAAAGCTTGAAAATGTAAAGCAAGTGCACCCTAAACGCTCGAAAGCCAGAAATAAATAAAAAGAACCCAATACTTATTTTTTAAAATCTCAATAGTTTTAAACCAACCTTATGATTTTGAGAAGCTAGATTCTTGATTTTTGAGTGTTGACAATAATATGTTTTTCCTGACTTCAGAAATTGTCTTATTTAAAATAATAGTAATAAAATATAAAATGAGAGAGTCTAACACAACTGTTCAAGCATACTACATAGTATTTTAAAAGAGATTCAGGAAAATGTCTATTAGGCAGGGCCAGTTTCATGGTCACAGGATTCACCATTCAGTTAATCTCATGCCTTAGTTATGTGATCAAGAATCTGTTTTGTTTGTTTTTATTTTAAAAACAATCTTTCTAGCCCTCCCCCTTTCTTACAAAGTGAACCTTAAAAACTTTGACTGCATGTAAAATGCTGTAGTTATTTTCCTGAGTCTGCAGGGAGCTGAAAACTACATTTCAAAGAAATGGGAACTGCGCCATGTACCTTAGTAGGGTGTCATCTTTGAAACGTAAAGATAACAATTTTAATGTCAGCACTTAACTTCTTCATTTTTGATTCTTAAGGTTGCTAACTTGCTTAGTAAACTGATATCCCATTTCTCATCAAAGCTTTTCATTATTCAAATTATGATCAGAATTTTAGTTGAAATTTTCATTTAGATTATGTAAATAGAGCTTCATTATATGTATTTTTAATTTTATGATTTGGTATACCCAAATCTGTTGCTAAATGCAGAATAAAAAATAATATTTATAGTTATACAAGTAAAGATATTAATTAAATCTCATGCTTAAGGGCATAACAATTGTCATGAAAAGATCAGGAAAGAATATTCTCTGCATATACAGCATTTCACACTTGTCTAGGTACATTAAGGTAGTTGGGGTTTTGTTTGTTTCCTTTGAAGCATCATATATGACTGCTAGGATGTAAATATGCTCTGATACAGTATGGCAATTTATACTTAGAAATGAATGAGTTGTTATATAACCATAAGCCTGAATTTTAATAATATTATATCCACTAGTATTTGACATTCATTAATTCTTGTCAATATCTTCTTTTCAATCATAGGTAATTTTCAGATGGTGGAAAATCTCTCTTAGAAGTGAATTTCGTGAAGCAAAGCCTGGGGAACTTAAAGAATCTCATGAGTACTTCTTGGATGATCCATCCCTTCAGAGTAAGAAAAAGCTACAAACTTATTGTTGGAGATATGGAACGGCTATGTAATTATTTAGGAACACCGCTCTGTAACTTTATAAATATTGTATGCAACTGGTTAATAAATTAACTCCTGTTGGATTATTGATCTTTCAGGGGCTGTTGGAAAAAGAAGCAGAAAGGCAACACAACATCTTTTGATAAGCTTCCTTCTAACAAATCCTATCAGGGAGCTTATAAGATAATGACAATGTTATTATCAGTGAAGATGCTAATTTCAGATTCCCACAATAATGTCACAGCTGCTTTTTTAAGACTGGGAACCTAGAGATCAAAAGGACATGAAACAGTAAAAAAGATTCCTAGAGGGGAGTCCTGTGTCACTGGTGCATCTACACAGCACCCAAAACGCAAAAGCTTATTTTGAGTCTATTTTGAAATAGTTTATTTCGTCATTTGGCGCTGTCTACAGAGTGCCAAATTTTGAAAGACAGTGCTATTTTGAGCCATTCCTTACTCCTCATACAATGAGGTTTACAGGAATGGTGAAATAGTGCGTCTGCTATATTTCGAAATAGCAGATCCGTTCAAAGGACGCAGGGTAGCTATTTCGAGACACCAGATGTATTTGCTGTGTAGACATACCCTTAGAGGCTAAGGGTATGTCTACACTAGCTCGTTAATTCGAGCTAGGTAGGCAAATGAGGCCGAGTTGCAAATGAAGCCTGGGATTTAAATATCCGGCTTTATTTGCATGTTCGTCGTCGCCATTTTGAAATTTCACCAGCCCGAACTTAGTGCTGGCTACATCGCGGCAGTGAACGTTAATTCGAACTAAATCCTTAGTTCGAATTAACTGTTACCCTCATTCCACGAGGAGTAACAGTTAATTCGAACCAAGGACTTAGTTCGAATCGCTTCACTGCCGCGTGCAGCCGCAGTAAGTTCGGGCTAGTGAAATTTCAAAATGGCGACGGGAACATGTAAATAAAGCCCGGGATATTTAAATCCCGGGCTTCATTTGCAACTCCGGTTGCCTCATTTGCCTACCTAGCTCGAATTAACGAGCTAGTGTAGACATACCCAAACAGATTTATTAGGGCATAAGCTTTCATGGGTAAAACCCAATTTCATTTTACCCACAAAAGCTTATGCCCTAATCAATCTGTTCGGGTATTTCTACACAGCAAAATGATTTTGAAATAACAGCCGTTATTTCGAAATAACTTTCCTAGCATCTACACAAGCCAACCGCTATTTCGAAATTATTTTGAATAGCGGAGGGCTTAATTTGAAATTGGTGAACCTCAGTCTATGAGGAATAGTGCCTATTTTGAAATAGTCACTGTATAGACAGGGAATAGGGGCTATTTCAAAATAGGGGGCCTCCAGCCCTTCCCAGGGTATCCTGGTGGCAACTCTGGGCACAGACAAGAAAACTCCTCTCCTTCCTCCCCCTCCCGGAGCCCTTAAAGGGGTAGAGTCTGGCCACAGTCTTTTGTGGCTAGCACCAGGCCTACCAACCCAGAGCCACTCTGCCGCTGCCCCTGAGCCAGGCCGCAGCATGAGTCAGCAAGCCACTGGCAGCCAGCTCAGATCATGGACCCGATTGAGGTTTGGGGGGATGCCACCAATGTCCATGATCTCCGCACTAGATGGAGGAACGCAGCTGTCTACAACTGGATGGCTGCCAGCCTGGCCACCAAAGGCCACATCCGAACCCAGGAGCAGGTTCGGATGAAAATAAAGGAGCTGCAGCAGGTGTATGCCAGGGCCACGGGGGGCAGCTCCCAACCAGGGGAAGACCCAGAGAGCTGCCCCTATTTGGACGCCCTGGACCACATCCTGGGGGGTGGGATGGTCCGTGCCCCCCCAGGTGGTCATCAACCCTAGGGCAGAGAGAGGGCCCTGACCAGGGCCCGGAGGAGGAGGAGGACCAGGTGCCGCAGGAGCCTGGAAGGAGCGTGCCACGCAACCAGGACCCCCGAGCTGTCCCAGCGGACCTGTCGCTGGTGTCGTCCGAGGCCAGTGAGGCAACAACATGTGAGTGCCATCACTGTCCCCTTATGCGGGGTGAGAGGGGAGGGAGACCAGGGACTGCACGCGTGGGCCTTGCTGACCACGGATCATGCAGAAACCTGTGCACGTGCGAGCATGTGCCGTGCCACCCCTGGGCACGTGGCCCCAGCTGGCTGCCACACAGGGGCCTTGGCCTGTAAGCCACACGCGTGTATGAAGAGACATGACATGCTCCTGAACCCGGGATGGGACACAGCAGGACGCTCTCCCTCCACAACCCCCCCTCTATACAGAGGCAGGGGACATCTCCCTCCCCCCACACACCCACAGTGATGCAGCACAGGGGCATGGGTGCAGTCTTGGGGCAGCTCCCACTCCTGGGGATAGCAGGACGTCCCGAACATGGCCTGTGTGCAAGCACATCGGCTCTGATGGTGCGGAGAACTGTCATCCTCACTAGCAGAGGGGGGCTGGGCTTCACCCACTGTGTCCCCAGGGAGAACTGACCACTTCTCTTGTTTCTCCACAGCTGCACCAGCTGCGAGTGCAGGGCGCACCACCCCACCCAGGACATCCTCCCAGACCCAAGCACTCTGCAGGCTGACCCGTGCACAAGAGGACTACCAGCGGCAGCACCTGGGGGCACTGTTGAGTCCTGCACCGCACCCTGGAGCACTGGGTGAAAGACCTGCAGCTCTGGTGGGAGAGCTGGCGGGAGCAGCTTGCCCAGGGCCATGCTATCTGCGAGCGCCTAGAGACCCTGGTGCAGAGATTGCTGCCTCATGCTGCTCCAGCCCCTGCTGTCTCCCCAGCTACCACTCCTCCTCCCACTCCTTCTCCCCCTCCCACTTCTCCCTCCACACCCTCCACTTCCTCCCCCCCCACCCCGGGATGCCAAGGCACCTGCACCCGTGGTGCTGGGAGACAGTTGGGACGGCGAGACCCCCAACCCTGAGCCCTGAGCTTCTCCACCCCCTTCCTCCCCTTACCTCCCCCTTCCAGCTCCCTCCTCCCAGGTTTTCCCCTCCCCCTCTCACCCTCTCTCCTCCCCTCTCCTGCCTTCTTTCCCCAGTCTCACCTGAGTTTCATTCCCCACCCCCACCCCAGTTTTGTTCAATAAAGAGACTTTGTTTTCATGAACACGTCTTTTATTTTACATCAGAAAGGGGGGTTAGGGAGGGGTAAGTGGAAAGACGTGAGGGAGGAATGAGGCACAAGCACCCAGTGGGGCACACCAGGGAGACTGTTACTGCTCCTCCGGGTGGAAGCTCTCCTGCAGGGCCTCCCAGATACAGACAACCCCCCGATGGATCTCCTGGATGGCAGCTATGCAGGGCTGCGTGTACAGGCCGGCCGAGTGTTCGGCCTCTGCCATCCAGCCTCATAGAAAAGCCTCCGCCTTCCGCTCACACAAATTGTGCAGCACACAGCACGCTGCCACCACGTGTGGAATATTCCACTCTGAGAGGTCCAGGTGGGTGAGGAGGCATCTAAAACGGGCTTTCAGCCAGCCGAAGGCACCCTCCACTACGATGCGGGCCCTGCTCAGCCTGGCATTAAATGCCTGTCAGGAAGGGTTGAGGTGTCCCGTGTAGGGCTTCATGAGCCAGGGTTATAGGGGATAGGCCTCATCCCCAACCAGGCACATAGGCATGTCCACATCTCCGACCCTAATGTGGCGGTCGGGGAAGAAAGTCCCGGCGTGCAGCCTCTGGCACGCAGAGGAGTTGTGGTAGACCCGTGCATCGTGTGTTCTGCTGAACCAGCCCACACTGATGTCCACAAAGTGGCCCCAGTGGTCAGACACAGCCTGCAGGATGAGGGAAAAGTATCCCTTCCGGTTGATGTACAGGGAGGCCTGGTGGTCCGGGGTACAGATGAGGATGTGTGTCCCGTCGATAGCTCCCCCGCAGTTGGGGAAGCCCAGGGCACCAAACCCCTCGATGACCGTGTCAACAGTGGCAAGGCAGATGACTTTGCGGAGCAGCACTCTGTTGATGGCCTTGACCACCTGCAGAGGGACACACAAAACTGAGAGTCACTGGGGTGCCAGGGTGGCTGAGAATGCTCCCTCCCACCACTGCCCCATGCCCCCACTTCCCAGGAGCAACCCCCCCTGCAATCCTGGCCACTGCAGGCAATCCTTAGTGCGGGTGGGACAGAACAAACCCCCCCGGGGAGGGGACTTTCACCACCTCCCCCCCTTTTCCCTAGGGCAGCCCATTTCCTCCTTGCACCCCCCTCCTGGCACAGTGGCCGGAGATTGCCATACCTGCATGGGCACTGCTCCGATGGTGGAGCTCCCCACACCAAACTGGTTTGCCACAGATCGGTAGCTATCCAGCGTGGAGAGCTTCCATAGGGCGATGGCCACATGCTTCTGGAGGGGAACGGCGGGCCTCATGTGCATGTCCCGTCACCGCAGAGCAGGGGCGAGCTACTCACAGAGCTCCAGGAAGGTGTCCTTCATTCTGAGGGTCTGGGTCCATTGTTGGTCTCCCCAGTGCTCCAGGACGATGTGGTCCCACCAGTAGGTGCTGGTGTCCAGACGCCAGATGCGGCAAGGCACGCTGGCATCCAGGGCTGCAGCTGCTCCTCCACATACCCCAGGAGGGTCTGGATGAAGGCCTGGGGGTTGGGCTGCAGCAGATGCTGTGAGGCAGCCTGCAGAAAGTGCAGCCAGGCTCGCAGCAACACATCCAAGAGAAGCACCAGAGCGCCCAGGGGCAGCTCCGGCTCCATGCTGCAGAATGCTGTGGTGTCCTGAGTGAGGGCAACCAGAGCACACAGAGAAAAAAATGCTTTGCTGTCCCTCAGCAAGGTAGGCAAGCAAGCAGGGAAAGCTGAGAACTGGCTGTTCAGGGGTGTCCCTTTAAGCACAGGCCTCAGATAGCCTCAGGCAGCAGCCACACAAAGTAACTCCTGACCTGATGCCCTGCCAGAGCCGTTTCTGGCCGGCCTTAAATGCGATTCAGCGTCCAATCAGTGTAGATGCGCTATTTCGAAATAGCAAAACACTATTTCGAAATGCATTTTGTGTGTAGACGCATTATTTCAAAATAAGATATTTTGAAATAACGCTGTAGTGTAGACGTACCCTTAGTCTCTAAGGGTATGTCTACACTAGCCCCCTAGTTCGATCTAGGGAGGCTAATGAGGGCGACCGAAATCGCAAATGAAGCGCGGGATTGAAATATCCCGTGCTTCATTAGCATGTTTCTGGCCGGTCGCCATTTTAGAAATTGACTAGCCCACAGACTGACTATGTGCTGTGTGAAGAAGAACTTCCTTTTATTTGTTTTAAACCTGCTGCCCATTAGTTTCATCTGGTGGCCCCTAGTTCTTCTATTATGGGAACAAGTAAATAGTTTTTCCTTATTCACTTTCTCCACACCACTCATGATTTTATATATCTCTATCATATCCCCCCTGAGTCTCCTCTTTTCCAAGCTGAAAAGTCCCAGTCTCTTTAATCTCTCCTCATATGGGACCCGTTCCAAACCCCTAATAATTTTAGTTGCCCTTCTCTGAACCTTTTCTAATGCTAGTATATCTTTTTTGAGATGAGGAGACCACATCTGTACGCAGCATTCCAGATGTGGGTGTACCATGGATTTATATAAGGGCAATAAGATATTCTCCTTCTTATTCTCTATCCGTTTTTAATGATTCCTAACATCCTGTTTGCTTTTTTGACTGCCACTGCACACCAAGTGGACGTCTTCAGAGAACTATCCACGATGACTTCAAGATCTCTTTCCTGATTAGTTGTAGCTAAATTAGCCCCCATCATATTATATGTACAGTTGGGGTTATTTTTTCCAATGTGCATTACTTTACAGTTATCCACATTAAATTTAATTTGCCATTTTGTTGCCCAATCATTTAGTTTTCTGAGATCTTTTTTAAGTTCTTCACAGTCTGCTTTGGTCTTAACTACCTTGAGCAGTTTAGTATCGTCTGCAAACTTTGCCACCTCACTGTTTACCCCCCTTTCTCCAGATCATTTATGAATAAGTTGAATAGGATTGGTCCTAGGACTGACCCTTGGGGAACACCACTAGTTACCCCTCTCCATTCTGAAAATTTACCATTTATTCCTACCCTTTGTTTCCTGTCTTTTAACCAGTTCTCAGTCCATGACAGGATCTTCCCTCTTATCCCATGACAACTTAATTTACGTAAGAGCCTTTGGTGAGGGACCTTGTCAAAGGCTTTCTGGAAATCTAAGTACACTATATCTACTGGATCCCCCTTGTCCACATGTTTGTTGACCCCTTCAAAGAACTCTAATAGATTAGTAAGGCATGATTTCCCTTTACAGAAACCATGTTGACTTTTGCCCAACAAATTATGTTCTTCTATGTGTCTGACAATTTTATTCTTCACTGTTGTTTCAACTAATTTGCCCGGTACTGACGTTAGACTTACTGGTCTGTAATTGCCGGGGATCGCCTCTAGAGCCCTTTTTAAATATTGGCATTACATTAGCTATCTTCCAGTCATTGGATACAGAAGCTTATTTAAAGGATAGGTTACAAACCATAGTTAATAGTTCTGCAATTTCACATTTGAATTCTTTCAGAACTCTTGGGTGAATGCCATCTGGTCCTGGTGACTTGTTACTGTTAAGTTTATCAATTAATTCCAAAACCTCTAATGACACTTCAATCTCTGACAAGTCCTCCGATTTGTCACCTACAAAGGATGGGTCAGGTTTGGGAATCTCCCTAACATCCTCAGCCATGAAGACTGAAGCAAAGAATTCATTTAGTTTCTCCACAATGACTTTATCGTCTTTAAGTGCTCCTTTTGTATCTCGATCGTCCAGGGGCCCCACTGGTTGTTTAGCAGGCTTTCTGCTTCTGATGTACTTAAAAAATATTTTGTTATTCCTTTTGAGTTTTTGGCTAGCTGTTCTTCAAACTCCTTTTTGGCTTTTCTTATTACATTTTTACAGTTAATTTGGCAGTGTTTATGCTCCTTTCTATTTACCGCACTAGGATTTGACTTCCACTTTTTAAAAGATGTCTTTTTATCTCTCACTGCTTCTTTTACATGGTTGTTAAGCCCCAGTGGCTCTTTTTTAGTTCTTCTACTATGTTTTTTAATTTGGGGTATACATTTAAGTTGGGCCTCTATTATGGTGTCTTTGAAATGTGTCCATGCAGCTTGCAGGGATTTTACTCTAGTCACTGTACCTTTTAATTTCTGTTTAACTAACCTCCTCATTTTTGCATAGTTCCCCTTTTTGAAATTAAATGCCACGGTGTTGGGCTTCTAAGGTGTTCTTTCCACCACAGGAATGTTAAATGTTGTTATATTATGGTCAGTATTTCCAAGTGGTCCTATTATAGTTATCTCTTGGACCAGATCCTGCGCGCCACTCAGGACTAAATCAAGAATTGCCTTTCCCCTTGTGAGTTCCTGTACCAGCTGCTCCAAGAAGCAGTCATTTAAGGTATCAAGAAATTTTGTCTCTGCATCTTGTCCTGATGTGACATGTACCCGGTCAATATGGGGATAGTTGAAATCCCCCACTATTATTGAGTTCTTTATTTTGATAGCCTCTCTAATCTCCCTTAGCATTTCATAGTCACTATTAGAAACAGGTCCTGTGGCAATGTCTAAAGCAGTTGGGTTCTCCCTAAACTACAGGTTGGACCTCCGGGGCCCAGCACCCTCGGGACCAAAAGAGGGAGTTTGCCAGATCAGGGGAGGTCCCCTGCCACCAGCCTCCCAGGGCATTGCCCCTCTCTCCGGCTGACTCTGCTCCAGCCCTGCTGCTACAGGGCCTGGCTTTGGCTATGGCCCACTGCTCTCTGGGGACACAACTCCCCAGCTGCCATGGCCCTGCTTCTGTCCTGCCTGGCTGGGGCTTCCCAGGGTCAGGGTTGCATGGTTGCCCTGCTCCTGCCATGCTGGGTCAGGGCTCCATGGCTGCCTTGCTGCTCTGGGACGGGGCCATGAGTAACTTGTTACATGCAAAATGTTACCCTAACTCTCTTTTTCATGTTAAGCATCCTCCTAGTTTCAGCCCAAGCCTTTCCCTGTTCAGTCTTAGATGTTTCTAGCAGGCATCTTGGGTGGTAAATTAGGGGGTCTCCTGGTGTCTAGTTACTCCCTCTATTGTTTGGTTTTCCCCCTTTGTATTCCTTTTGCCCAAGGAGGAAATTCTTTGTGCTCAGTCCAATTTTTTCTCCTCTAGAGAGGGAAATTACCAAATCCAACATTAGGTGGCCTGACCACATGTCTTCATAGGACCAACGGCAATTTGAGCTTACAGGAAAAAAAGCAAAACAACTCACAGGTCATTGACTTGAGCACTGAGCCATCAAGTTCCTAAAGTATCATTAATGGCCCTCGTTAGCACATTTAAAATTTAAAAGAGACTCATATTTCTAACTTCACATGCAAGAATGATACATGCATAAAAATAGGATATATACATTCAAGGGATCACAGGCTTCTGAATAATAGGTTACATGACCTGTTTTGCATAAAGCATATTTGAGTTATGAATATTCATACGCCAATTTTCATAAAGCATGGAGGGCCATGATAGATGGTATAGATGTATCATATTTTTGAATGATCATCTGTGAAGTCATGTCATTTCTAAGTGAAAGAACACAAGCACCACGATGAAAGATTAAAATAATTAGTAATATATATCAACTTCAGACTGAAACAAAAGACTACAGATCGTTTTGGTTTAAGTTATTAAGATTAGCTTAATTTAAATGTAACTGTTGCTATAGGTTAATTTTTTTGTTTGGAAATGACAAATTTCCAATAAAACAGCACAAAATTGATTGCTAATTGGATCCTTGGCAGGTGCTTAAGAAATTCTTGAATATATTAAGCTCTTTTACTAGTGATATTTTAATATCCCTGTTTCTTCAGATGCAGTAGTCTTCCATAATGTTTCAACTTGGCAGTGGTAATATCAATTTTTAAAACAACCTGAGCTTTCTAGGAAATATGGTGTGAATGATGAGAAGCCATTTTCTTCCCCTTTGTTTCCTGACAGAGGTTGCTGTGTTTGCAGCTGAATTCTAGCAACACTTCCTAATGATTTATTTGACAAATGTAATTTGTTCTTCTTTTAGCATCCATAAGTAACCTTTTGTTCAGCCTCAAAGTGACCTATGTGTATGTAATGTCAAAGATTTTGTGTCACTGTATTTATTGTTGGATCTTTCTATGGCATATGATACTTGCTTAATGTCACAGTGAAACATCTGTATTGGATTACCTGGGATGTTGTTAAATCTTTTCTGACATATGCAGGCTTTTTTCTTTTGGTCCCTGTATTTCTATTGTTGCTAAAAACATTGTGGCTGTGTCTGGACTGGCCACTTTTTTCGCAAAAGCAGCCGCTTTTTCGCAAAAACTCGCCAGCTGTCTACACTGGCCGCTTGATTTTCCACAAAAGCACTGACGTTCTCATGTATGAAAACAGTGCTTCTTGCGGAAAAGCTTTGACGCTCCCATTCGGCAAAAGTCCTTTTTGCGAAAAACTGTTGCGCAAAAGGGCCAGTGTAGACAGCTAGCTAAGACTTCTGCGCAAAAGCAGGCTACACGGAAAAAAGCGGTTTGGACGCCGGGAGACCCCGTAGGAGCCCCGGACTTCCTGGTAACCCGAGCTCTTAAAGTAGCCACAGGCTGCTGAGCGCACGTGGCAGGAGCGTGCATCAGATCTCTGGCCTGAGGTCTGCCATGGTGCCCCTGCCGTGCCCAGCAGCCACATCACAGCCAGCATGGCAGCTCCGGGCGCTCAGCCACCTGCACCCCCAGCGCAGGAGGGCCCCATCCTGGTCATCGGGGGGGCTGGACAGCCTGCTCGACCTCTGGCAGGAGGAGGAGGCCCTCCATGAGACCCACTCACGGCGCCGCAACGCGGACATCTTCACCCGCATGGCCCAGGCGCTCGCCCAGCAAGGCCATCCTGCCCGGACCCTCGAACAAGTCCGGGCGAAAGTCAAGGAGCTGTGCCTGGGCTACGTGCGGGCCAGCGAGGGCCAGGGGGCAGGAGCAGACACCTACCCCCATTACGACCGGCTCCATGCCATCCTCGGCCAGCCAGCCCCGCAAGCCCCAGACGTGCCCGTGGACAGCAGCGTGCGCCCCCCCGTCACCAGGACCACCGAGGCGGGGGAAGGAGACGACAGCAGTGCATCTGAGGATGAGGCCAGCATTGCCACCCAGCAGGCCCCCTCCAGCAGCCCCGACGTCTCCCGTGCATCCTCCAAGGCCGGGGAAGGATCCACCGGTGAGTCTTGCACTTTGCACTCACAAGGGCGGGGAGGAGCCAGGCGCCCAGAGGGGGGAGGGGGAGAGCATGTCACTCAGGCCACGTGTGCTGCATGCTGTGTAGCATTAGGCAGCAAGCAGCCCGTGCAACCACGTGCAGCCTGGTTGACCGAGCGGCACGTGGCCGCGGCAGGCAGCTGCAGGGCATGCCTGGGTCCGTGCTGCTCACACACATTCGGCGGGACCAGGGGGAAGGGTGGATGCCTGCTGGAACCAGCCAGGGCCCCAGGGACTCAGCCCAGAGCCTGCACCTCCGCAAGGACGCAGCACGGAGAACGGCACACTGTCCCATGCCTGGCTGTGAGGCACAGCCAGCTGCTCCTGGGTAAACCGCAGCATCACAGCCCTGTGAGCGTGGCCCCCACTGAGCCCCTCGCCTGCTCCCGGTGCCTTGGCTGGCTCCCCGAGGGATGTCCCCACTGCGGCCACACATGTCCCTGGGCTACGTGTGTGAGGGATAGTGGGAGGGAGAAGGGGGGGAAGCGCTCGAGCCGCCCTTAGGGCCGCCTGAGTTTTGCTGCAAGGATGGGGCACCGCCCCAGTCACTCTCCTGGTTCCGTCCAGGAGATATCCCACGCGATGGGGATCTGAGAGCCCAGACCACCTCTGCCAGATGTGCTCCCAGGCACTGTGTGGGGATGCATCTCGCTCCCTGTCAAACACCAGTGATTAGCCCAAAGCCTCACAGCCTCCACCGGCAGGGAGTTCCACAGGTTAACACAACACAAGCGCCCTCCCGTCCTCCACGGGGCCAGGACACAGACCGGTGGTTACAATACATGGAGGAGGACCCTACTCCAGGGGCGGTCCTCCTTGCAAACATACAACACGGGGGGGGCAGGGGGGAAACCGAGTGGGCCAAAGCCACACTACTGTGGTGTCACCTGGGCTCAGGGGTGCGGTAGAGGGCATGAGGTGTGGGGACAGTGGCCGGCCTGCCTGACTGACCCATCCTTTCTTCTCTTCCCTGCAGCGGGACCAAGCAGAAGCCGGGGACCCTCCAGTCCAGCAGCAGCAGCACCCCCCAGCTGCCCAACCACGCAGGCACAGGCTCCGCCACCGGGACCAGCTCCTTCGCCAGCATGTGCAGGCCGTCGAGCGCATCGAGGCATCGATTCGCCAGCGTGTCGAGGGGGACCTGCAGTGGCACCAGGAGGCCTGGGACGCCTTCCAGGCCCAGTGTACAAGGATGGCTGACTCCATCGCCAACCTCACTGCCCACATAGTCCATGCCATTCACTATGGCATGGCCATGCCCCGCCATCCCTCCTGCCCCTGCAATGCCCCCTCCTGCAATGCATCCTCCTGCCGCCCCTGCAACGCCCCCTCCTGCAATGCCTCCTCCTGCCGCCCCTGCAACGCCCCCTCCTCCTGCCGCCCCTGCAATGCCCCCTCCTCCTGCCCACCTCCCCGTGCGGCCTGCCCTGATGCGGCCTGCCCCGCATGTCCAGGTCCGCCCCCGCAGGACCGCTCGCAGGGGCCACCCCTCCCAAGAGTAGCTCCTCCCCTTCCCCCTCCCAGTTGAAGGTGTCCTCCTCCTCCCCCTCCCAGTTGAAGGTCTCCTCCTCCTCCCCTTCCCCCTTGTAAATAAAAACATACATTCTTCAGTTGAGAACAAAACTGTGTGGTTATTGTGTTACTCGAGGTAACTGTAATAAATGATTTGAGATGCCAATTAGCCAACTAAATTTAAGAGGATTACAAAATGCGGACACCAAATTCTGTATCTATCACCGGTCGTCCCTTTAAGTGGTCATTGGTTTGTGGTGCATAAATAAATACTTACACTTTTAAGTAAAATTTAAACCACAACTATATTAACATAGATTACAAACAAGCAAGAAAGGTTAAAAGACGCACACAAAAGAATAGGTACATAGCCTAGACGCAGGGGACGATTGTAGTGTTGCTGGCAACCTCAATCCTTTGGTCCTTCCGGGCCTCGGGAGAGGAACAGCCAGGAGATCCCTCGAAGACGACTGGAATCGGGTACACTGACTCGAGCCTTCCACGCGAACCATGAATCCTCTTCCTGTTCTTCGGGACAGCTCGGACAGGCGATGGTGGCCTAAACCCTAGCCTAAACTAAAAAGAAAAACCCTAGCTACATCCGACACCCCCGACGAACATTCACGATGACAGCCGATGTGCTTGGAACCGACACTTTACAATTGGGGAGGTAAGGGGAGGGAGAGGAAGAGTAGGGGATGGGAGAGTCGTATTGGGAGACCGGCGGCCCTACTATGGGGCTTGTGCGAACATGTCCGTCAGGGCCTCTCAGATGCGCACCCCATCCTGGTGTGCCTGGCGGATGGCAGCTGTGTGGGGCTGTGCAAACGTCTGTGCCTCGGCTGCCATCCATGCAGGGAGGAAGGCCTCCCCACTGCGCTCCACAATGTTGTGGAGCATGCAGCACGCGGCCAGTACCTCCGTTGCATTCCGCTCACCCATCTCGAGACGGATGAGCAAACAACGGAAGCGGGCTTTTAAGCAGCTGAAGGCGAGCTCCACCTGATTTCGGGCCCGGTTGAGGTGGTCGTTGAACCGGGCCTGGTTCTGGTCCGGGCCGCCCCGTGTAGGGCCGCATTAGCCAGGGCTGCAGGGGGTAGGCCGCGTCTCCGACGACGCAGATGGGCATAGGCACATCCCCGACAGTCAACTCCCGCTGGGGGAAGTAGGGAGCCCGCCTCCAGCCTGCGAAACAGTCCGGAGTTGCGGAGGATGTGGGCGTCGTGTGCCCTGCTGGACCAGCCCGTGTAGACGTCCAGGAAGCGGCCCCAGTGGTCCACGAGGGCCTGGAGAACAATCGAGCAGTACCCCTTCCTGTTCGTGAAATGGGCTGCTCAATGCTCCGGGGCCTGGATGGGGATGTGGGTTGCATCCAGGGCTCCCCCGCAGTTGGGGAACCCGAGGGCAGCGGCCGGCCAGCATAGCGTCCACGCCGCGCAGGCGGATCACTCGGTAGCAGGACATCGTTGATGGCGTGGACGACCTGCAGAAGGGTGCAGAGAAACACAAGGGAACACATCACATACGGCAGGGGTGAGTGTGCGCTCCCTTGGGCTCCCCCCCCCCCGTGATTCCCTCTGTCCTCACGCACACACACACGCTGCGCACACACACCAGGGCCCCCTCGGCCCACGGCCCCCCCCCACCAGCAGGCCTGTGCAAGGGAGGGACGGACCAAACCCCTGGGTGATCCAGTGTGGAGTCTTGGCTGCCCCTGGGCATGGAGTGCAGCACCCTCCCTCCTCCCCACTCCCCCTGGGACTTACCTCCATGACGATCACACCGACGGTGGATCTTCCCACCCCGAATTGCTGTGCTATCGATCGGTAGCTGTCCGGGGTTGCCAGCTTCCATAGCGCGATGGCGACCCTCTTGTTCATGGGGATGGGTGCACGCAGCCGGGTGGTGGCTCTCTGGAGTGCGGGGGTGAGCCAGGCACACAGCTCCAGGAACGTCCGCTTTCGCATGCGGAAATTCCGGAGCCATTGAGGGTCGTCCCATTGCCCAAGGACCAGCCGCTCCCACCAGTCTGTACTGGTGTCCAGTCTCCAGAGTGGCCTCTCTACGGTGGGGTGGGGATGCCACAGGGAATCCAGGGCCTCCCTGGTGAGGGAGTCCAAGGTGATCTGTGCCTCCTGGTCCTGGAACACAAGGGCACCAGCCTGGAGCACCAGCTGCAGGCACTTGAAAATGGCCGACAGGGGCCAGAGCAGGCACATGGCCACCCGTGGCTCCATGGCAGACACAGCAAGGCACAAGAAACCAAAACCAGGAAAAAGCACTAGGGGGCAAAAGGCAGTAGTGTCCAAAAGGCAGAGGGCAACCACCAAACCTGCTATGGCTGTCAGTCCCTGCTAGAGGTCCTAACGCCCGGAGCAGGAGACAAATGGCTGTCCGGCGAGACCCCTTTAAGCACGTGTCTGAACGGAGCGCCAGCCCCACCCCCGGAAAGGGCTGGTGCCCTTTTGCCCTCTTCAAAATGGTTCCGGGCTTCTGCTTTTGCGCAAAAGCGCGTCTAGATTGGCGGCACGCTTTTGCGCAAAAGCGCATCGTTCTAACGATAACTCCGGGACCAATCTAGACGCTCTTTTGCGGAAATATTTTTAATGGAAAACCTTTTCCGTTAAAAGTATTTCCGGAAAATCATGCCAGTCTAGACGTAGCCTGTTAGTTTCGCTCAAGGCCTTATCATTGGGTGTTATTTGTATTGTATTTGCATGCTTCTTTAGAAAATATTACTTGTGATTTTGAACTTCATCACATGGGCACTATTGAAGCTCAGGTTAGTTTGCCCCTCTTACTGTAAAACAGTTTATCCCTGTTTCCAAAGATAAGTATCTTAGGGTCACTTTTTTATATATCAAATTTTCCTTCGTGGATTATACTAACCATTATATTTTAAAGCACTCATATGGCAGCCTTGGAACTACTCCAGATCATCTCTCCAGCAGTCTCACATAAATACTCAGACTTTTTTACAATTTTTTCTCACCTCTTGGCTTACAAGTCTTACTTTTGCTGCCAGAACTGTTATTGGAACAGGTATCTAATTATTTTTATTGTAAGTTGTGACAAAATCAGTTTCAGTTAAGATCAGTGGAAAAAATCCCCACTGATTTAAGTACGGCTAGGATTTGCTCTTAAGTGTATTCAGAGCATTGTGCTGACAATACACTCTTTCAGGCCAGTAGCTAAATTTATATTTAGTCTTAAGAATTAATTAGCATTTTACATTGCCCTTCCCATAGTTAGTCTTAATTTTATGGAATTTTATGTAAATTCAAGTGCTTAGAGATGTTCACAAAAACAGTGCTACAACAATATCATTTGATTTCTTCTTATCAAGCAAACATGAGGTAAAATAAATTCCCTTGCAAATAAAACACTATCCCTGCTATTAATCCATGCAGGCAGTCAAAGCATCCAGTAGAAAGTATATGAAGTAAAATCATTTTAAAATAAACTTTTTAATACTTCCTGATTATTTAGATATCTGTTATAGCCTACAAACTCTGTAGAGTAGTAGAAAAGTCCATTTACAACTATGTATGTTCACATTTAGGGCAGTAGGCTGATTTGTTGCTATTGTAGTTTTGTAGTATTATAATAACAAATATGCATACCAATCTATGAGGAAATCCAGTTCATGAGCTGCATAGTAGTAAACCTTTGATCTACTTTCTTAACCATATAAATAAGCTTGCAGTGTTACAGCGAAACATTCATACAATATGCAATGTTAGCAAGTCTCCATTATTGTGTAAAATCTAGGAACAAAATGGCTTCATAACATAATCTAGGACAAACATTTCAATACAGCATTACACTTACTTTTTTCAATTTTGATACCCTAAACAGCAGTCTTCTAAAATACTAATTATCCATCTGCTTAGAGCATTTGTTTTATTTGACAGCTATGTACGACCATTTCTTATACTAATCATTACAGTGATAATTGGGAGGGTGGAGAGTAGAGTTGGGGCCTGTTTATTAAATTTTTATGATTTTTTAAGGCTGGTTTACAACATCACTGTACATTCATCGAAGATTGTATAAAGCATACATTCTAAATCTTCGTATTGCAAGGAAAGGAGAGAAAATCTATTTAAGTTCCAAAAAGAATGAACAACTGGTGCAAATCACTAAATACTACCACTTGCTTTTAGGCATGAGACTCTTGGATTCAAACATACCCTTATGACTAAGCCACCATCAGTTGCAGAAAAAATATGATAGGTATTTTTAGAGAAATAAAATAAATACAGCTAAATACATTTTGGGAGCATCCACAAACAATTCACATGTTAATATTTTCATACCTACAGGTTGAAAAAAACTGGCATTTTGTAATAAAAACTAATTTTTATCGAAACAACAAAAAATCTGATTGTAGCTTTCAGGTTAGCCATTTAGCATGAAGTTGAGGTGTGTTGTTAACTTTTTTTGATAAGGAGTTGGCTCTTTGTCATGCATCAGTCTGATTATATGGACTATCCAGCACTTTTGGTTTTAAATCTTCATCTTTACAGTATTTACTTAGGGTGCATCTACACAGTACCCTAAAATCGAAAAAAGATAAGCAATTTGCGCTATGCAAATTGCGTATTTTATTTCAAATCTATTTCAAAATAGCTTATTTTTAAATTTGGCGCTTCTACACAGTACCCAATTTTGAAATAACGCGCTATTTTGAGCCATCCCTTATCCCTCGTGTTATGAGATTTACTGGGATGGCAAAATAGTGCGCCCGTTATTTCAAAAAATATTTCTAAATACTGGGCGGCTTGTGTAGACGCAGGGTATCTCCGGTATCCCGAAATAGCTGTTCAATGTAGCTGTACCCTTAGGGAATTTCCTCAAAGTCCTACATAATGCTTTTAAAACCTATTCATAAACATTTTGTTGTTATAGATTATCTAAATATTAAGAACATCAGTCCTTGACATGATCTTGCAACCTCGTCTTGTGGAACTCATTATTCAACCTCAGGAGTGGGCAAGAGACAGATCTTTCCATCTGGCCCATAACTGTGGAGCTCTTTCCTGAATATATTAGGATGCTCGAGAACTCCAGCAAACTCATAGGAAACTGCAAAACACACTTATTTGACCTTGCCTTATATTTAATAAGATAATTCTTAGCATCAGAGTCCACTGCAGTTTTATAACCTAGATGAATATGAAGATAATAGACCATGTGCAGATGAACATAACATCTAGATATTGCAATGATGAGCACAGTATAAAAACCCAGATAAATTAGATAACTGGAATTCCAATTAATAGACCTACAAATCTGCACATCACTGCATTCTAGACCCCTATCATAGACAGAACATTTACATCCAGACCTAATGGTCAGAACTGGAGTATGGAGCCAGGAACTAGAGGTCAGCAGTAGAGTCAGAGTCAGAGTGGATTTCTGGCCAAAGGTTAGAGCCAGAAATCAAGCCATGAGTCAGAGCCTGACATCTCCTTCAATTAAGAGCTTTGCTGGCTGGGCCTATGGAGAGTTAGGTCCACCGGCCCACATCCACTGATGATTCCAGTGAGCTGCCTGGTGGTGGATAGTGATCCAATAGACTGCCTCAGCCTGAGGGCACCCTCCAGCTATTAGGGATTTGGGTTTAAAATGGTTTTTATGGATGGATTTAATGAGTTAGGACATGGATATTTTCTAAACAATGAGAAGTCCTCTGGCACCTTATAGACTAACAGATTTATTGGAGCATAAGCTTTCATGGGCAAAGACCCACTTGTCAGATGCATGATATTTTCTAGACTCTAGAAGGAATCTTTGACTAGTCTACACTACCAGGTTATTTTCAAATAAGTTATTTCAAAATAGTAACTTCTGAAATAACGACTTGAAAATACCATGTCCACACTACAGGGAAGCCTCAAAATTAGTCTGAGGCAGGCTCCCTTAATGCGGATGCGCTATCTTGACTTAGAGCGCCAGGAAGCACTGGAGAGTAGTTATTTCAAAACAGCAGCAGTGGAGCATCAACACTAACCCTATTTCAAAATAGCCATTTCTAAATAAGCATTATCCCTTGTAGAATGAGGGGTTATTATTTTGAAATAACAAGCCCATTATTTCAAAATAATTTCAAAATAATGGGCTTGCTATGTGGATGCTCATCTTGTTATTTCGAAATAAACAGGAGTTATTTGGAAATAACACTGTGGTGTACCCTAAGAGATTACAAGTTGTAACAAGAAAAAAGCTGGGCCTACTAGATTTGCTGTTGGTTGAGGGCTTTGTCTTTATGCAAATATTCTCAATTCTTATGGAAAGGTACTATTTTTAAATAATGGCCCCATTCATCAAAGACAAATCACATAGTTTTATTCTATGGGTGTGAGTTTCTTGGAGTAAAAAAAAAATGGGTATAGTGGTTGCTGGGGACTGTGTTTCTGAGAAAGTACTGCCCTGATTGTCGGCTTCAGTGATAAGGTTTGTGTGCCCTCTAAGTGCGCTATTGTGCGAGTGGAGGTAAATGCAACTTTGAATTGCTCAAAGGTCTTTTGAGCCTGGGAGACCAGAGTAATTTATTAGTTTCATGAAGTAGAGCAATGAGGAAGTGAAATGTGTTTTGCCTCAAAATGCGTTGTAGATATAAATTTGTAAATCCCAGGAAGTGCTGTAGTTCTTGGATGTTCTGTGAACTGCCTACTCAGTATTTGCCATTTCTTTACAAGGGTCCATTTCAATACCTTCAGGAGGTAAGATGAACCTTAAGAATTCTAATGGAGTCCTGACCAAAAGCATACTTCTTTGGCTCAGCATAGATCATATACCAGCTCATATTGGTCGAGAATATCTTGGAAGACATCATTAATAGAATGTTGAAATGTTGCAGGGACATCAGTTAAACTAAAAGGCTTCACAAGTTATTCAAAATGTCCACAATAGATTCAAAAGGGAGTCTTCTAGTCATCCTCTATGAAGCTATCTGGACCCCAGAGCTCCTATTTTGTCTATATATAGGCAGCCCCCGTGTAATCCAGTAATTTGGACGTTAGGGATAGGGAGTACTGGATCCTATTGGTGAGCTGATTCAGTACTTGGTAGTCCATACAAAGTTTTTTTTTAACTAAGAGGGTAGGCACCCCAGGTGGACTTACAATAAAGTCCTTGGCCAGGTACTCCTGCAGGTAGGTGCAAATATCAGTCAGTTCAAGTTCAGAAATGGCATTAATATATTCAAATAGATTTTTTTGTTCCCGGTTTCAGTTTAACGAGGCCGTCATAATCCTGGTGAGGGGGTAGAATTTCTTCATTCTGTTTTCAGATACACTGGAAAAATCACTGTCCTGGGATAGAAGTTGAGGCTCAGAATAAGTGAATGACTCTGTTGGACCAACTACCCTGCTTTGTGACCATTGGAGTTCTACTGTGTGCCTTCTCCTACCTGTAGTTAAGCAGTGCACCAGCAGCATTCTGAAAAGAAACTGATCTTTAATGCATGCCAGTGAATGAGAATATTATGGAGGAAATACCCAGGATCAGGAAATGTGAGAGGCGTTAATGGCAGCATCTCATGATGACTTGTAGGGGCATAGTCTCTGTGACCACTGGCCAGCAGGATAGGGGGACCTGTCAGTTGTCTCTGCTAAGTCTGGAATAGGGTTGAACCTTAGGGGAATCTGTGGAGTCCAGGCCGTATGCCTGTCATTAAAGTTATCCTTTGCACCCGAGTCCGTGAGAGTGGAGGCATTGGAAAGCAGCACTCTGGGACATGTAGCTCAAATGCAGTGTTAGTTGATGGCATTCAGCATGCATTACACAAACAGTTCAAGTTCTCAGGTCTGTGTTCAGGCTAAGCAGCAGTCAGTATGCCCAGGCCCTGGTTCAGGGTGGGGCAGCAAGCAATTCAAGATGCTTAGGCCAAGCAACAGTCCATATGTCCAGGCCCTTGTTCAGGGCAGCCAGCAAAGAGTTCAAGGTCCTAAGGCTTAGGGTCTGGCTGAGCAACTGTCAGGTCTCCTAGCCTGTCAGGTCTCCCAGAAGTATAAAGGCTGTAGCTAAAAGCTCAGTTGAGCTCCAGCTGCTTAGGAAGCCAGACACTTTTCCTGAGCACCTAAGGTGGGAGACTGCCACCCACAGATTGGGATGGCAGGGGGAATACAGGCCTCCCTTCTCCACTGCATCCCAGCCCAGAGCCCCTATCAGTGGCAGATCTGGCTGCCACTGGGTCAGCGGGGATCCTGACCACAATACGCTGACTCAGTTTACTTCCATCTCCTCAGTCAGATCAGGGTCAGTTAGCCCTGGGCTACTTTCCAATCCCCCCTGTGGGCATACCTGACTTGGTACCAGCTTCTCCAGGTCTTGAGGGAATGAGGACTCCAGCAGGGTTTCCATTGGCTCATCATTTCATTGGGATCGTCAGCTTGCCAGTATTCTTCCTGGAGATGTGTGCTAGTCTCCCACCTCAGGCGCTTGGGAAAAGTGTCTGGCTTCTTCAGCAGCTGGAGCTGAGCTTTTAGCTCCAGCCTTTATACTTCTGGCTCTGCCCTTCTGCTTTCAGGAGGCAGGGCTGGATTGCTGTGGCCCTGCCCACGAGGGTGTCTTGAGGAGTTCTTCCCCTTCTGGGTTAGAGGGAGGCCACGCTGCCTCACTACATGGTGGGTGCAGTTCCAACACTTCCCATCTTCTTTCTTCCTACCATTCACAAAGCTGATTGTCGATCAAGATGACAAGATTGATAAAGGCATGCAGATCCTTTGGGGTTTCAACATCAGCTAACTCATCTTTGATCACATCCCAGAAGTGCTCTTGGAAGTGAGACAGCAGGCCTGCATCATTCCCAATGTGAAACAGCAGAAATGTGCTGCTTCGGGAATGGCCATTCCTGACCCTTCCTGGAACGTCTACAAGGTGGACTTGGCCGAGGAAGCACAGGGGTCATCAAAGATGGTTGATAGAGTGCTAGCTAGATAGCACCAGAATACTGACCTCCAGTATGGGGAAGGTGTAGTTCAGTGCCTCACCAATCAGCAGGCTGACTGCTAGGCCTACCTTGGCTTGGTTGAACAATATGTTTGAGGGTGAAGCAAGAACAAGCAGCACTGGTTCACAAAACCTCAAAATTTTTAACAGTCCCCACTGAAGCACTTTGGGAGGGGTACGACAGGTGGGAACTCATAACTGTTGCAGCCAATAGAGCCCAGAGCACATTATTCTTTGCACAGAGTTGATGACTTGCCCGTGCAGTCCCTGATTCTTGACAACTAGCTGTTTGATACACACCTGAGTGACTTGGTTGTTGTTTGGTGGAGGATAAGCTGTTCATGGAGTGCCAGTGCTTCTTGGGTTAGGAGGTGCTCGACTGGCTCTATACCCAGCTGGACCCCAGTCGGAGGGGCTGGTGGTTTGAGCAAACTGTCATGGGTCAGCTGAGAAGTGTTCATGATTAGTGTTCAGAGGGATGTTGGTCAGGACTAGTGGTTAGGCAAAATGGAGATAATTTAGAGAAGAGTAAAACAATATTAAAAATCTGGAGGGATTGATTTAGCAGGAAAGATTGAAGGGATTGAATTTTAAATAGCTGCAAAAAGGGACATAACTGTGTACCAGTATTAAAAGAGGATGTAAATACCAAAAAGCAAAGGAATTATTTGAGATAGTACAGAGGGTAGAAGTACTGTAGGAATTAAGGCATGCAATTAAAAAAGTGAATTAGTCTGAATTTCAGAAAAAATAATGGTAAGATCTGGTGAATTTTTGGAAGAGTGTTTCAAAGGAAAAAGTGAACGCCTCTTGACCTGCATAATTTAGAATTAGCCTAGACACAGTACTTTAAGGAAAAACCTTGCATTGTCAGATGATGGTTTAAATTGCCTATCAGGACTTTTCCATCACTTAGGGTATGTTTAGACTACATGTCTCCGTCGATGGAGCCATGTAGATGAGTTTACTAGACATAGGAAAATGAAGCAGCGATTTAAATAATCGCCGCTTCATTTACATCAAAATGGCTGCCGCGCTGTGCCGATCAGCTGTGTGGCGGCACAGTGGGGCAGTCTGGATGCGCGTCGACAGGGAAGCCTTTGTTGACCACTCCGGTAAACCTCATTTCACGAGGCATAATGGAGCGGTCGACAAAGTCTTCCCTTGTCGACCACGGCGCGTCCAGCCTGCCCCGCTATGCCGTCAAACAGCTGATCGGCACAGCGCGGCGGCCATTTTGATGTCAATGAAGCGGCGATTATTTAAATCGATGCTTCATTTTCTTATGTCTAGTAAACTCATCTACATGGCTCCTTCGACGGAGCCATGTAGTCTAGACATACCCTTAGCTTCCATTATTCTAGTTGTATTTTTGAGAGTATAACATGTGCCAGAAGAGACATGTACCATTCCTTATTTAGTAGAACTATAGCTCAGTTGTGAGGAAAATTAGTTTGGATTAGTTAGAATTTGTTAATTGTAAATAAAACTGTTTTTTCTGGAAAGAAAGGGGGCCCATTGTGAACATATCTCTTTCCAAATCTAACTTACAGATCTTTTGTAATTAGACTTTTAAAAAAACACAACTTCAAAATGTACTACAGGTCTCTAATAAAGTTACATATTAAAATTAAATTAACAACTAGTATATTGAAGACCGTGTTTTATTTCATTTTTTGAAGTACAGATGTTTAAAACAAGAAACACAGGAAGGATGTAACAAAATTGCAAAGTTGAAACCATTTAAAGATTAATACAATTGTAATTGTTTTCTAAATCTACTCATTAGTGCATAGCACAATATTAAAAACTTGTCTATAATATCTCTTACCTGCACAAAATGTGATTGGACAAGTTTCAGCTAAGTCTCCTTGCTGCTGCTTTGCTGACATCAAAGTTCAGGATGACCTCTCGAGGTCCCTTCCAGTCCTAGTATTCTATGAGTCTATGATTCTATGATTCAGCAGTGAGTGGACAAGAATTATAGCTAGACTGGTCAATGTCCAAATTTTGAGCAATATCCTACACTTCCTATGCAAGATTCCCATGGATGTCTGTGGTTTCTCTCTATGGGCATGTCTACATAGCAGGGCAAAAGTCAAATTAAGATACACAACTTCAGTTATGTCAATTGTGTAGCTGAAGTCAAAATAGCTTAATTTGGCTTTTGGCGCTATCTACACAGCAGGAAGTCAAAGGACGAACAGGGGTGGGCAATAATTTTTGATGGGGGGCCACTCCAAGGTTTTGGAAAGTGGTTGAGGGCCACACTCTTCCATGATATTAATGGAGATGCAGAGTCTGGGATGGAGGTTGGGTGCAGAGGGAGCTTGGGGTAAGGGACTGGGGTGAAGGAGGGTGACTGGAGTCTGGGAGGGAGTCAATTGCGTAGCTGAAGTCGAAATAGCTTAATTTGGCTTTTGGCACTGTCTACACAGCAGTAAATTGAAGGAAGAACACTCTTCCTTCGACTTCCCTTACTCCTCATGAAATGAGGGTTACAGGAGGCCGAGTAAGAAGTCCTCCATCTCGGTATTATTTTGAAATAGTGTCTCTCTGTGTAGATGCACATTTTGTTATTTCAAAATAATGTTAGTTATTCCGAAATAACGCTGTTGTGTAGACAAAGCCTATGTGGAACAGAACTAAAATATTATATTTATAGTATTTATGTTAAGGGTTTTTAGAATTGTGTTTATCTATAAAACATCCAGAAATGTATCTGCTTATCTTTTAATTTGGAGTAGTTCTGGTTTTTTAAGATACATGTCAGAGCATCCCTGTACTTTGGAGGAAGTATAAAGGCATTTACAAATCTCTTTCTTTGTTGGGTTTCTTTGAATCACAGTTCAAATTGCTGTAGTGTTTGGTGCCAACATTCTGGAACATATCTTCAATCTGTGCCGGGGTAACTTTGACTTCCTGGAACGGCTTCCTGACCCATTGCTCCTGTACATCATTTCCTTTCTGGAGCTTGAAGATATTGCCAGGCTTTCTCAAGTTTCACACAGATTTAAAACGGTAAAAAAACCAACAATTATTTACATTTATTATAAGTAATAGTTTGCATTGGCGCATTCTCCTGATTTAGTTCACTTTAAACACACACATCCTTTACATATGAGTACCTTTAAGAATATTCAGATAATAAACACTATTCCCAGTATTAAGTATTTCAGTGGTTCTCAAACTGTGGGTTGAGATCCCATTTTAATAGAGTTGCTAGGGCTGGCTTAGACATGCTGCAGCCCAAGCCTGATGTCTGAACCCCCATCCCCAGAGGCTGAATCTGAAATCCCAGGGCTTCAGCCCTCGGTGGTGGGACTCAGGTTACAGGTTCCCTGGGGCTGAGGCCCTTGGGCTTCACCTTTGTCACTCTCACCCAGAACAGTAGGACTCAGGTGGTCTCAAACATATAGTAATTTTGTTGTCATGAAGGGTTGTGGTGCAATGAAGTTTGAGAACTACTGAAGTATTTGAAGGACTCGCCCCATGTTTTATAGCATATTTAAGATCTTGTCATTGCATAGATTCAGCAATGCAAGATCAGGCTCCATGGATAGTAGAGATATTAGATATTGTGTATTTTAGTAATCATGTAGCCACAACAATTTTTAGCAGTTACATGGTTACTAAAATGCTCTCCAGGGGTGAGGCCTGCAGCTAGTGCACTCCTGACACTCAGCCCCAATCTTGGGGAGCCCCCTGCTATCCCACATTGCTGCTTCTGATTCAGAGAGGCAGCAGCGTGAGAGGCCAGGTGGTTCCATGGGAGCTGATACGTGTGGGGAGCCGGCTTGAAAACCCGCTTCCTAAGTGTGCCGGTTACCACCTGCCCCCTTCACTCTCCACACTGCTGCCTTTCTGTCAGAGGCAGCATCGCAGTGGTGGAGGGAAAGGCAGCTCTGTGGGATCTGATGCTTGTGGGGAGCCATCTTTTAAGCGGGCTCCCCCCGAGCACTGGCTCCTGGATACCCACCGCAATGCTGCCTCTGCGGGAGGCAATGGGGGAGCAGGTGGCTCCACAGGATAGCTTAAAAGCCATTTCCCCATGGGCACTGGCTCCCGCCTTCCCTACAGACGCAGCAAGGAGGGTGGGAAGGCGGGAGCCAGTGCCCATTGGGAGACAGCTTTTAAGCTGTCCTGTGGAGCCACCTGCTCCCCCGTATCAGAGGCAGCAAGGGGGGAGGGTATGCGTGTAACTGTCTAGATTAACCGATAAGCCTAGGCTTATCAGTTAATCATTTAAAAGGCTATACGTTAACATTCCCTAATGGACAGTCTCAGCTTTAAAGAAATCATAGAAGGAAATATTTTAAAGAAAATTATCCATTCATCGCTGATGATGATGCAACTAAGGTGAGAATTTAAAACAACGTAATATCAGTTACAATTAGCAGTACAAAACTATCAGTATTGTTGTTTGCAAAATCAGCCATATTCAAAAGTTAAATATTGTCCATAATGCTGCATTCTTATGTCTTTAGGCTAATTTATCTGTATTGTGGAGCAGTGGTCCCTTTAAGCTGAGCACTTGGGCAGCCACCGAGAGATTCAAATGCTGCCTAGCTGATTAGCAAAGCTTCCACAATCGCCAACATCCAGTAGCATGTGTTTCTGTTGGTGGTGTACGTTTGCATATGCTTTGGAGCACAGAACATAATTTATTCTGCACATGGATGGAAGAAATTAGAGGAAACACTGTTGTGGAGTGCTTTATTACATGGAACTATGAAGGGCTTTACCACATATTCACTGACCCTGCCAGAGGCTCCACCAGTGTGGCACATCCTACCCTAAAAAGGTACCCTGTTGAAAGGGAAGAGCAGTGAATTCACACCTCCAGAGTTTGCCTAAGGAGGTGTCTCATGAGCAGCTGCAAACAGAACCAGTGAGAGTTGGTCCTTCAGCACAGTGTTTCTCAACCTTTTTTATAAAGTATCCCTTTTAAAATTATATATATATATATATATGTACCCCCAGTACCTACAGTTTTCAAACACAAAAAATGTTTTTCTACTATTCCAACACATTTGTTTAAACATCTTAATCGTAGCAGGTGATGACATTTTTGGGTGTAAAAAGTACAAAAATAATAAAGCGCTGTAAAACTTTAAAAATTCAGTTTTCTCCAAATTTCAATTGTGTTGATGTACCCCCCCCAGACTTCTTTTAAATACCCCTAATGGTACTCATACCACTGGTTGAGAAACACTGCTTCAGCACTTAGAATGTCTGGGAGCGGGCAGAGGCCAGTCAGAGCCCAGCAGTCCAGACAAAAAAGAGTTGGCAGTTTTTACTAAGGACCAGTTCTGAGTGAAGTCAGGACAGGGCAATCTGGCTTGGACTGACTAGTTTTATTGAGCCAATTTGCAGCTAGATAATCTTTAGTGGCTTAACCCAAGAAACCTGGTTTAGCCAGGCCTTATTCTTGACAACATTGGCCTTGGGTCTCTATGAAGGACAAGGACTTTAACGCCCATGTGGCTGTTTTGAGTTAAAGTTTAATTTGGTTATGTCTAACCCCAGAAGGGGACTGGCCTGAAAGCTGAGCTGGCCAGAGGGTTAGGCCATGGAGGTGGCAGACCATTGCAGATACAGGGCACAAAGAGGTACTAAAGAGGATGAGTCTGCAACACTGTGATATGTGATTTGTGATTATTTGGTCAGTATTACATCATGAACGCATGATACGATGTAATACTGACCACATAATCAAGTGATATTTAGATCTTTTCTTTTGCACAGTAAAACTTTCTTTTTCACCTTTTGGATACTCAGAATCTCAACTGAGGGGAAATAATATTTCTAAACTATATTCATATTTGTATGGACATTGGGCTCAGTTATGAAAGTAAAGTGGAGGATATAATAGGGGCAGTGGTGTGGACAACAATCCACCCAAAGCTTCTGGAAGCTTTTGCCTCATGTACACATAATGCCTCTGGGGGTGGAGGGTGGACATAGTTGCTGTGCCATACTTGAATTGGGCACACTGTACACTGTTCTAATCACTGGCCTTAATGATTAGGGCTGGGGCAGTGCCAGGACCTGCGCCCTTCCCCCTCTTTCTCTCTCTTTTTTAAAGAAGAGACCTTGACCATGAGCACTACACTGGAGCAGCCCCTATATTCAGGTGAATTAAAAGATTGCTGTTGCTATGAGATTGTAGAAAGTGATTTATCATTTTCTTCCCAACCATGGAGCCTTGTAGGACATAGCAGGTTGCTTTTCATTACCAAATTATCAACCTAGAGCTCGTTTTTCCTTTCCAAGGTAAAGAGATAGTCAAATCCTTTCATTTCCAGGCACTGACATGTATTCTGGCTAAATATCATAGCCACAAGTAACCTGCAAAGACTTCTAGATAATCGCTAGCTTTACTACTGGTGCCTCTTATTGTGTACCATCTTTTTCCCTTTATCCCATCATTGCTACAGTCCACCTTCTATTTCCTGTTCTTGCCAAAGACCCAGATTGTCAGCAAACATATTTGTACACTTTTAAATATGTTTACCTTTATTTGCTCACATACTCGTGTGTTTATTTATTTTCTCCCCATGTAATTCTAAGCATAAATCTCATGTTTTTCTGTCCAGAATTTAGTATCCTAATGCCAGTTTCAAAGTATACTTCTGCATTTTCACTGGGTAATATTTAAAACAAAGACAGTGTAAAATAAGCTGTTTTATAATATTTAAAACAAAGACAGTGTAAAATAAGCTTATAAAATTAAGTAAGGAATTTATTTGCAATGTTTTAACACCACTTGAACACCCCCACTCAAGAATTGCAAGAGGTTTTCAAAATATCACTATTTACTGAAATATATAACATGGAATTTTCCATTACAGGTTCAGTAGATTTCTTACATTTATCTTGTTTATGAATTTTAAATGGTTCTATAAAGGCAATTCTTTTAATTGTAAAAAAAGTTACTTATCTTTCTGTCAACAAAAAAAGTGACCACCAGAGGGGGCTATATCCATGATACAAACATGAAGAAAAACATTTATGAGATTATTGTTCTTAACTATAGAGTCCAATTTGTTTACACTTACACTAGTTTTACACTGGTGTAATTCCATGAGTTCCGTGTCGTTGCTTCTCTATTACACCAGTGTAGTAAAGAGCATAATCTCAACAAAATTTCTAACTCTGAAAACTGACTGTTGTGTTATATATTCTTGTGATGGGGTCAACCCCCACCTCTCACGAGCACCGCCTCTTATCATGTGTGTCCACATTCTGTATCCTCTGGTGGCCCCCTTTTACAGGTTCCCAGGAGGTTTTTCTAGTCCCACTTGAGGCTCTGTTTTTAAATAATTTCAGCCCTAGTATGAGGCTGTATCCTTAGGGCTTCCCCCTTGGAGCCCTCCCCAGGCTCAGGTGATAACTATTTTCACCCAGTTATCACCCAGTCCTAGCAGCCAGTGAAAAGCCTCTGACTCCTCCAGTTCCTCCCCTACTTTGTTATGGTTGTGCTGCAATTCCCTTAGGCAGCTAGTCTGACTCCTCACAGCTCCTAGGAGCAGCTCAGCCTGACAACTCTTAGCAATCCTCTCCCTTGCTCTACTTTGCCGCTCTTTTTAATATGAAACTCCTGGGCCCTGATTGGTTGCCTCCTGTGCAATCACTCTAGCATGCTTGGAGACCTCTCCACTGCTCCCTTCATGGAACTAGTGTGGCAAAGCCCTGAGATCTCAGCAGGGGGCCTTTGGGCTCAGTGTACCCCTTCACAATTCTGAAATCCACTAGAACTGAAAGAAGAAAACAATAATATTGAATGGAGATTTGCCCTGTATATTTTATATATTGCATATGAAGTGCTAAAAGGTAGTCTCCATTATTTTCAATTTAATACAATTCCGGATTTTCTGGGTACAACAGAACAGAGAAATATAACAATCAGACATTTTAAGAAAGCTTTTAAAATTCATCCCTTTTTCTTCTTTCAGGTCCTTGGAAGCAGTATTTCCCATAATCCCTGCTTTCCATTTTTGCTTAGACAACCCAGCATGTAATATGCTGGTAATACAACCCCCACAATTCAGTGCTGGAACTTGTATAGGGACCAATTTATAGTGCATCTCCATTGACTACAGAAGGGTTGTACCAATTTAGGCCATTGTAAAACTTGTGTAAGGGGAGAATCAGATTCAGTATCTTCCAGAATCACTTATTTTAAAGTCTGGATATAATGATTATACCAATGCATCTAGTCTTCCTAATATTACTCTTTATAATAGTTCTATCATATCTGAAAAATAACTTAATTTCCTCTTCCTGCTTATGTTATACTGGCCAATTTGATTGTTTCCAAACAATTCTGTTTATGCAGTCATTCAAAAGTGGGAAGCATAACTCAAGCATTACAATCCATCTCCAGAATTGAATTGCTCACAATTCTTATGAAAGCTTCTTTCAGTTGCATAGGGCCAGTGGGCCAAATTAACCTGATGTAAATCCAGAGAATCTGATAGTATAGCACTACAAATGAATAGATTCAGCCCTTTTTCTTTACCACAAACACATGCATATATGTTTGTAATATGATTTGTAAATAACATGAGCCAAATTTTCTGGTATAAACTGACACAGATCCATTGACTTCAGTGGAGCTGTGCTAATATATGTCAGCAGACAGTGTGTCCCTATGTGTCCTCTCTGTCACAACAGATGGAAAAATATTTTTAACTCATAACACAGAAAGAAACTATGAGAATAATTTACAGAATTTATATCATCACATACAGTTTATCTAAAGATGGTCAGTAGGATTTTTTTTTTCCAAAAAAGGTCACATCCTTGTATATAAAGCTAACTTCTAATACAATAGGCTCTGTTGCCTTCTATCTGTTTTTTGGGAACAAAATGGTCAGTAAATATTGAAAATGTCTGGCTATGTTTGGTTAAACCAGAATAACCCTGCCTACTTTCTCTTATAAATAGATATGCAACTCTGACACACTGTGGGAGAAAATTGTGCAGAATTTGTGTGGTGCAATTACCGCTGAAATGAGAGCACTGGCACAGGAAGTGGGTTGGAAGCAGTTCTTCTTCACAAACAAGCTTCAGCTACAGCTTCAGCTCCGAAGAAGGAGGCAGAAACAAGCCGATTCAAAGAAGGGACTGACTAAATAAAGCAGCATGCCTTTTCATTATGAGCAAAAGTTCTAAGTGCAGACTTGTACATTCTATTATAATTGATTATTTTTTCTTTTACTGAAAAAATTAATCTGACTTGAGAATTAAAACAGTAGATGTAAAACATAACATAAGCAATACATAAACAACATAGCCTTTCATAGACTGGACTTCCTAACATTTTATTAATCAGGCTCTCAGCTACCACCACTAGTGGTTACACCTCTCCTGAACTTTTCTTCAATCTGAACTATAAGAAGTTTACATATACAGTGGTTACCATTCAAACAGTCAGCATTTGACAACAGATACCATAATGTAATGTCGCCACATTTATTTCCTAAGAAATAAGGAGAAATGTGGTATGCCAGTTCTTATTGAGTAGAAATGATTGGTAAATGCTGGCTATTTACTGGCCACCATGGGAAATGTGAAATGTTAAAAGGTGACCAACATATATCTTGGGTCCAAAATTTGACATATTAAAGTGGTTTTAAAATTAGTGAACATCCTCTGTAGTCCAGATGTCTAAACTTCAAATAAATGAGCAAATCAGCACTCTGTCACTGGGGGAAAAGTTGTCAGGAGACTAAGAACTGAATAGATATGTATAGCAAACCACCCTCTTCCTTTTTAGATAGTTGCTTCAGGTCATGATTTGGGACATACTGGAAGGATGGTATATATGGGTGAAATTTTCACTGCTTCTGCATATGCAGGAACTTGTGATGATAATGGATTAGAGTTGCAGTGAATCTGGAACTTTTGATGAGGTACACATTCACTTACGTATATATTTACTATTGGTTTACATTGTAGCACATCTATAATGTTCCTATCAGACAGAACTGACAAATCCATTACGAAAATATTTTAGATAGCTTAGAATTGCATCTTAATTATTGTTAATTACAGCATTAACTTCAGCAATGCAGAGATCAAGTATTAATAGCCTTAAATTATTAATTAATACGTTTACCATTTGTTATTGAAAAGGTTTAAATACTAAGCATTAATACCAGTGCTTGCATATTTTTCATATAATGGCCTAAAAGCTGCATGATTTACTCAGCTAAACACTCACAACTGTCAGTTAAGAGTCTTCCTAAGTAAGGCCTGCAGGATTTGGCACTGGGCTAATGATGACATCACAAAAAATTAAGGCCAACATGGTTGTTCTGGAATATCTAAAGTTAGTCACCTGAATTCACTAATAAAAATGGCCTGATTTATTTTGTGTTGAACTGATATTGTGTGAGTTCAGAGTATTCACTATCTCTGAAAATCAGGTCATTTTGTTTAGGTGCCTAAATATGGATTAAGGTGATTAGCTTAGGCACTCAATTAAGGCTAAAATGGTCAAAGTGACCTAGTTTGTTTATAACACAAACCTTTTGTTATACAAATAGTCCTTATTGTGTGACTAAGGACTGCTTACTGGGATTGCGCCTTTGGCTGGTTATTTGAAATATTTTAGTAGAGCCATGTATATTTTAGGTATAGTGAGTATAGATATAATTAACATAATCATGACAAAATGCCACTAACAATTTATACAATAACCTGAGTATGGCTATCAGAGTGACTGAATACACTGGTAAATGATCAAACTAAGTGTAAAAGGTGCAAATTACAATCCAGTATCATGAAAGGCAATTAGACAAGTTTTGATCTTTAACTTTTCTAATTTTACAGCATGGTATGTTATTTTTTATTGATGAAGCCTTGTGTTATAATTATCTTCAACATAAAATAAGTTGTGATTCTTTGTTCTTGTGCCAATTTGCACCATTTTCCCCCTTCTCCAAAGTCACCATTCAAACTGAAATGGTATTAAATACATATTCTATTTAACTTTCTAGTCTTTATGAAACATGCCATGTATGATATACCCTTGGAGTTATAGATAAATGTGACCATGTTCATGCTATAAATCTGTTTATTTGCCAGAGGAATATTTTACCGTTTTGGAATGATCTTCAGTTATTTTTTTATATTATTATTTACTTTAGAACAAGTGCCACATTCTCTTTGGGCCAGATTCTCAAGTGTTGCAAATCTGTGTATCTCCATCGACTTCAATGCTGAGGGTCTGCATTTACTTTTAAAAACTGGGTTAAATGTCAAGTATTAAAAATGCAGTTTGTAAATCTATTGTAAAGTGTTAATTAAGAAATAAAAGTGTAGATTCAACAAAATAATTTATTCAGATAGTCTGAAATATATTTTCTCTCTCTATATATAAAAAACTTTTCCTGCAGGACAACAGAGTGACATCATCACATCACTCTGCTTCCCGCCTCCCTCCTCCCCCTCCCATTTCCGGAGTGCTCAGCTGCGGCTTCAAGGCCTCCCTCCATCCCCTTCCCCGGAGGCCAGGGGAAGATTGTGGAGCCTGGTGAGGCCTGGAAGTGGCCGCACCCCTACCCCAGCAGTTGGGGGGAGAACAAGGAGCTTGGTGAGCCCGGAAGTGGCCCCCCTCCCACAGTGCTCCCCCCAGCAGCTGGGGAAGAGCACAGGGCCTGGGGAGGCCTCAGAGTGCCCCCCGCCAGCAGCCAAGGGGAGAGCCAGGCATGACCTCTCCACAGCTAGGGGAGGGAAGAGCCAGGGCCAGGGGGAGCAGGAAGGGGCAAAGGAGGCAACAGCTAGGGCAGCCTCAGGGGTGGAGGCAGGGGTGAAGAGGCTGGGATTGGGGCGGCCTTGGACCCATCCTGGCGGTGGAGGGGAAGAGCCTTGGCCCAGCCCCTCCCAGCCTTTCTCAGCCCAGCCCAATTCCCCGGCAGCCGTTGGGAGAGAGCCAGGCCAGCTGTAGCCTCAACCCAACCTCCCAGAGGCCAGGGGGAAGAGAGCTGGCCAATCCTCAGCCCGGCCTAACCCCCCGGTGGCCAAGGGAGGGAGAACTAGGGCTGGCCTGGCCCCAGAGGGGCCTGGTGGCAAGGGGGAAAGAGTCAGGGCTGCTTACCCCCAGACTGGGGGGTTGGTGAGTGTAGCGAGCAGGGGGCACAGCCCCTTTAGTCTCTTATATCATAATTTCTTCTGAATATGTCATTGTAGTAGTAAGTTAAACTTTGGAAGAAATGTGTGAATCTGGGTAAATATACTTTGCACTGGAATTATACAGCTATCTCCTAAGTATTTTGCTAATAATAAAGAGCATTACGAAGAAGGTCCTGAGCCCTTCAAACACCGAAGCATATTCTTAACTATCTCCAGTGGAGTGGTCCACATTAATTCACTGGGACTACTTACATTTATAAATTCATTGTGTGCATAAATTTGCAGGATCAGAGCTCTAAGGGCATGTCTACACAGCAGCGTTATTCAGTGCATGTCTACACTACAAGCCTTTATTTTGAAATAATGTCGAGCTGGAGGACTTCTTACTCCGACTTCTGAATCCTTCATTTTACGAGGAGTAAGGGAAGTCAAAGGAAGAGTGTTCTTCATTCGACATCCTGCTGTGTAGACAGCGCCAAAAGCCGAGTTAAGCTATTTCAACTTAACCTAAGCAATTGATGTAGCTCAAGCTGCATAGCTTAATTTGACTTTAGCCCTACTGTGTAGACATACCCTGGGTGTTTTTATTTTAAAAAATACTATATTTACAGGATTCCTGTCCTTAGAGAATAAAACACTTAAAGGCTAACTCTAAATTAAAAAATTGAATTTATAAAGTACTGCATTACACAAGGATAGCTACCCGACAATAGAGCCCCTTTCCTCGCCTTCATGACAGCTTAGCACCAATGAATTTAGATGTCCTTGGATTTTTCTTGGCAGCAACTGCTCCTAAAATCTGCTGAGGGGGGCTTTCAGATTTTAGGAGCCACCTAAATTCAGCATTAATTTAAATTGGTAATTATGCTGGATTGAGGGAGAGAAGTCAAGAATGGCAATCTCCCCAGTTCCTGGATCAACTAGGTTTGTGTCACCTTTGTTTGCAGAGGTGAGGAGGATAATTTAGACCTTAGTTTCCTCTCAGAATGAAAGAGTGTATAGTTAAAAAGGAAAAAATAATGACATATTTTATAATATAAAATATTGTATATTTATTCACATTATGTGATCGAGTTATACCAAAAGGAAAAAAGCTGTATAGAAAGACATATGCAGATATCTTAAAAGAACAACATTTTATTCATTATGGTAATATGGAAATAAAAACAATTTGGACAAAATGGAAAAGTGAAGTATAAAGTATAAAAAGACACATATCTTAAAAAAAGAAGGAAATCGATGGAAGATCACCATTTCCAGATATACAGTCATCCAATAAAATAAGTCACTGATTAAAATAAGCCATCAGCAGCATTCACACTAAAGAAGACATTAAACCTGTACTTAAGGATTGATGTTGGTCTCATAACTTCCCTCATTTCATTTGTTCTGTTTATTTGGATACCATAAATTGTTTTCAGTAGATTCCAGCAGCATACATCAATATTAAAGCAGACACCTCATTTATGGCAAAAATAACCTTTATAAAGCTTAACCCCAGAAAAATAAATGACACTTTGTAGTTAATATAGCCACTACATCACAAGTTGTGCCTCCCAAAGCATGGAAAATATTTATTGTATCAACATTCTGTACTGTTGATCTGTTTATTTAATATTGTCCAAAAAATCCCAAAACAAAACAAGGCAATGCACTTAAATAGTTAAAATGCTTATCTTTTCCATGCTTTGCATTACACAGCTAATTTTACAGCAAGTAAATAGCACTGAAAACATGTGATCAGTTTTACACAATGAATGTTGTGCTCTTACATCGCGACACAAGTAGTCATAATAAGTTTTGTGTTGAAATACATTTCAATCATATGTGCTGTCTGTCATGCAACTGTTTCTAAAACTCAGTACATACTTTTGGCCAGTTTCACTCAATGTTCTCAAGTTCTATCCCTGAGAAACTGGTTATTTAAGTTAAGCAATTCATTATTGAGGAAATATTGCCATTAAAATATACAGTTATAAACTGTGTGAACAAGACAGGTAGCCAGAATCTTAAAACTTTTTCTGGAAGCATCCTCCAGTTTGGGAAACTCTTGGTAAGATGTTTCTCCTGCAAAGCACCAGATTTAGGAGACTGGACATGCCACAACAGAATATTAGTAACTGTCTTAGATTTCAGACATCACTTACAATAAATGATCCAGAGGAAGTTATTTAAGGGTTTGTTCTGCACATGGATAAATTCTTTCTCTATGGTAATTAAATGCAACTAGAGAAGGGCCAAGTTCAGTCTTCCAGAGCTTTGTTCTAAACACAAAGGACCTGATTTTGATCTCTCATTAATGTAAATCAGGTGTAACTCTATTGATGTTTATGGCTCTTACAATTAGTTGATGGAAATCTGGTTCAGTGGGCCTATAACAACTTATTTTGGGTCAGGCCCAAAGTAGTTTCAGGTATAAAACTGAAGCAAACAAAGTTAGAATGATAGGCAAAGCCAGATTCTGTTCTCAGATGCACCACTGTAAATCAGAAGTAACTACTGAAGTTGACTCTGGCTGCATTAAGATCAGAATTGGGAGGTCCATAAACTCTACCCAAATGCATAACTTTTCTAATAGACTCTTGCAAAATATCATCTAGTTTTGCTGCTTATCCTTTCTGTTGTCAAATCCCATTAATATTTCCCAATTTTTTTGTGTTTTATTTGTTTTACTTCAGTGCTGTTGGTACCAGAATATATTAAAATACCTCATTTATCATTTCTCTTATGAGTTAAGAATGGATAATTTCTTCTGCAATCAAAACATCAAAAATCGTTCCTTGGATGGAGAGTGCTTTCAAAAAAATATAAGAAATCTTCAATTTTACATCACAGAAACATTCTTCTTTTAAATATATTAAATAGTGTATCTTTGATTTATTAGTAGTAAACTGGATGAGACATGTAGCCATTTTTTTGTGCTTATCAACAAATTTCTGATCAGATGGAATATAAAATAAGAAAGGATTTGTGTGAGGCCTGATACTCCTCTCACACCAGTGTAAATCAGCAGCAACTGCATTGCAGTCAATACAATTTCATCAGTGTAAAACTGGTGTGCATTAGTTAAGATTCAGAGTGAAGTTTTCAACCACTGTCCAAATCTAAAAATAGTGATACTGCATTTGAAGAGCTCTCAAAGTCTGTATTTATTAAAAAGATCATTCTAAAGACAAGAATTGTAAGTGTGACAGTAAACTTCCTTTTACAAGCACATTTCCACTGATTATTTAATATCAGCACTTTGCAGATCATTCACTGTGATGCTCTTCAATGTGGTTGGTCTTAAGAATAGCAATTTTATACTATAGACACAAACTCAATACATTCTTTTCAAAACATTCTATAAATTGCACTATACTTTTGTGTTTTCAGTGGGTTTGTCTCTTGATTGTTTCTTTTGAATACAAGGTTGGATGAGTAAAAAGATTATTCCTACCATGTAAAGCAAACCACATATGTAAAACGAAAAATCATATTTTTGTGTGATGTCATAGATCCATCCTGCAAAACAAAGAAAAGAAAATTTTCAGTAGAAAGCATTTCAGAGCAACATAAAACAGGAACGTTAAAAAAACACACTGTATATTTATCTCATGAGCACATCCTATTATGGGGCACTTCATTCAAGTGACCATTTTTTTTCTTAAAAAAGAAATGAAGTGGAAATTGCCTCCATATCTAGACAATAAAAATAGAAATGAACTAATAGAAACCAATGGTTTAATCAGTCCCATGCAGAAGGCCAACCCATGGCCTATGCATCACTAATATCCCTTTTAAATCTTCAAAATGGGACTTCAGATAGGGACAGGCCTTTTGATGATCCTCTCCATAAGGGAGAACTTCACTCCCAGAATGATGTGAGATATATGGAGCTAGGACTTTCAAAACATTTTGGTGGGGAAGGATAAGGCAGAAACCTTAGGATCCAGTGACCCAGAGAGAAAGCATCAGGCTGTGATGCAGCACAACTTATGTTGAATAAGAATTTGGGCTGGGCTACCTACTTGCCAGAAAGCGCAAGGACTCAGATGTGGGTGAAAGCAAAGATCCATCCTAAAAGTCTAGCAAGAAGATTCTAAGTGCAGTGGCCTATGCTTCTAGATGCTTTCTATAAACATTGGCCCCTCCACTTGGAATCTTCCTGCCTTAATCCATTCTTGGTGGGCAATGTTTTCACATATGCAGAAAATGTGGTCAAATTACTGCTACTAACTGTATCCAGTCTCCTTTCTTGGAATAAAGAAAAGCAAACTGTGAAAAGATCAGCTTTGCCAATGAATATGTTAACTGTAAGTAAGCTTAAAAACATGTTGTTGTACTACAGATGCTCAGCTGGTGTATCAGAATAGCTCCATTGACTTCAGTGGAACTATACTTACACTGATTTACACCAAGTGAGAATCTGGCTCGACTGATATTTAGTATTTAATATTTATCATTTACAAAGTACTTTACAGGCTTGATTTTCCACTTTGTATGGTCATTTATACCTGTGGAAAATCGATGTAAAATGCTGCTAAATCAGATTGGCTGTTTTACATTCACATTTGCACAGGTAAAATGGTTATACAAGGTACAGAGCAGTGGAAAATTAGGCTTCATATTGAAGGATCAGTATTATTACCCCAATTTACAGATGGAAATCTTGCATAGTTAGCAATTACCCAAGTCATACAGTGAGTTTGTTGCAGAGGTGGTGTCAGAATTTAGGACCTCCTCGCCCCCAGACTCCTATTCAATCTGCTATGCTATGCTAGCTATATAAATAGTTAATGGACATGTTTCAGTCCTCATCCAAGCTCTACAACAAGTCACAGGGAGTGAATGACTCAAAAATTCAAATGTCAGGTAGACTAAAATAGTCCCAGGCTCCCGTAAGTCTCTGGAGGTCTGATATATATATATGAAGACTCTATACCAGGGGTGGGCAGGATACCTCTTGTGGGCCAGATCCAGTCCACCAAGCCACCAGATCCAGCCCTCAGACACCCCTCCCAGGACCCTTAGGCACATAGCAGACACTGTTTTAAACGCAGGGCTGCTCCCTCTACCTCTCCACTCTGGATGGAGGGGAAGACTTCCCATGATCTCCCTGCCCCAGCCCAATCCTCCACTCCTATTGGTCAGAAACAACCGGCCAATAGAAACTGACCCCAGCCAATAGCTCATCTCCAATTGGCGAGAAACAGCCAGCCAATAGGAGCTGAGAGATTGGCCTAGGTGATGGGGGCAGCACAAGCCTCTCCCCTCTCCTGGAACTGAGAGCCACATGGAGGGAGCAGCCTGCATTTTCAATGCTCTGGGGCTGCAGGGTTGCTGGCTTAGGTAAGCCCCTCCCTGGCCTTACACCCCATTCCTCTGACCCAGGTCACAACCCCCTCCTTCACCTAAACTCCCTCTCAGACTTCACCTGTCTCTGGCACCCTAGTCCCTCACCCCGTGCTCCGTTCTGCATCCAATCTCCGTCTTAGTCCCCGCACCTCCTCCACAGAAAAATGTGGCCCTTGAGCACTCTCCAAAATCTTGGATTCCAAAATCCACCAAAAATTACTGCCCACCCCATCCTACACTGTTCACTTGCTAAAGTCTTTAATTTACATCTTCTTTTTTATTCAGATTTCTTTTGTGTATGATTTTGACCCTTGTTTGCTACTTAAATCCCAATAGCAAAGCTAGGTCCCCAAATTCTGAATGCTTCTTTTTCTCCAATCTGTATCAACTCCAGCCCAGATTAAAAATATAAATCCTATACCAGCATATAGAGCTAGGAATAGAGCAAATTGCTTCTAACATCTCTCTTAGCACATGGCTTCCTATTTAATTGCTCTTTCTCTTACCCATACTGTCCCTACCACTTCTGAATGGTATTTTTTTTAAATTGTTGATAATAAAGAAAAGGTGAAGGAAATACTTTTAAATGGAAAGAAATCTACTGTTCTGTCAGGACTGCCAACTCAATAGTCCAGAAGAACTCTGGGGCTTTGTCTACACTGCAGGGTTTTTGCACAAGAAGCTTTTTTGCAGAAGAGATCTTCCACAAAAACTTCTTGCGCAAAAGCGCATCCACACCTCAAATGCGCATTGCAAAAGCAATGTGCTTTTGCACAAGAGCACGTCCACACTGCATGGACACTCTTGTGCAAGAAAGTTCTGATTGCCATTCACAGAATGGCCATCAGAGCACCTGTGCTTTTTCTAATAGGCTTTTTTTGCACAAGAAACCCCTGTTGAGCGTCCACACACATCTTTTTGCGCAAGAACTCTTGCACAAAAAGGAGTTATTCTTTGTAGAAAGAGATATACCTACACCGCATAAAAAGCCCTCTGTTCTGCCGTTTTACTGTAAATTTTCTTGCGCAAAAAAGTGATTGAGGTGTGGACACTCTGCGGGTTTTTGCACAAAAACAGCGGGTTTTGTGCAAAAGCCCTGTAGTATAGACATAGCCTGGATGAAATTCACCTCTGTGTAAAGGGAAGCACAAAGGCTTAACTAACACATAGGATTCATGCTAGTGCTTTTCACAGGGTGAAAGTCAACTATTTTATTTAATCCAGCTACGTTACATGTATGCGATTTTGTAGGTGATGTAGTTGGTATTAAATACAGAGGGACAACATAGGCATTTTTAATGTATGTATACAATTCCTTGTGAAGCCAATAGGCCCAATCCCACAGTCTTTGGATAGCTGGATCTCCCTCAGAAGTAAATGGGAGTTTGTCTTGGCAAGGACCATAGGATTCATTCTAACTGGCATTGCTTATGACTGGTTGAAGATACAATTGATCCTGATCCTGCAGTCTTCATTCAGATAAAATTCCCAATTACCTCATTGGGAATTTTTGTGCACATTAGAGCTCCAGGGCCTAATTAATTACAGAGTAAACAACATGTAAGTTATCAGAATGTGTGATCCTTTTACTTGGGCTGTTGTAACTTTTACTATCTGTTTTAAACATGATTTCACAAATTTGCCTTGTATGTAACTGTATAGGTATCTCCTCTTCTCCTGTTCTGATTTGCTCTGTTCCCTGCTGACACCCCTTTTCCTCTCCTCCTCAGCTTAGAATCATGTCCAGTATCTTGCACAATTAAGAGGTTAACTTTGTGCCTTAGGGGAAAAACAGTTGAATTAACAAAGCATAAAATTTATTGGGACAAAGAAAAAAATATAGTCCACCATCTTCTTTATTTCCTAGAGAAACAGTATGGTCTAACAGTTCAAGAAGAGACCTGGGTCGTACTCTCAGTTGTGCCACTGACTCACTGAGTGATCTTGTGCACTCAGTAAATTCTTCTGTGGCTTAGTTTACTCAAATGTAAAATGGGTATAATATACTTACCCAAATCACTAGGTAGCTGTGAGACCTAATTAATATTTGTAAAACGGTCAAATCTGCTGACAAAATACTCTCTAACATGCAAAGTACTGTCACTATTCCCACAGAAAGAAACAGTATCTGTGGAATAGCGTAAAAAATTGTCTCTCAAGTAAGACTCTTGATCTGTACATTATTTAGACCAGATGTTGGAACTAACATAATTTCCCTTATTCAAGAAAATAACCTTACCTAATATATGTTGCATGTAATACTATTTGCACAAGAAATATTTATGTAATGAAACTACTCTCTGATATCGAAAGCAAAAAATGTAATTTTGGTTCATTATATCATAAGGCTATTGAAAAGAGAATTTTTTAAAAGTAAATTTAAAACATTACACTATTTAAATTGTATGTTCTTGAATGATTCAGTCATGGGGCCAGGTTAATAGAAGTTGGTAGAAGGATTTGTACATTACCCCTTCCTGCTACCTATTACCAATGGCAACTGAACTTGTGGGTATTAAAATTCTTGTGGTTAGGAAACTGGACTGAGACCCACAGGATCTAAGTTTATTTTCTGGCTGTACTCATGATTTTTGTGTGTGAACTTGGGTAGTTACTTAACTGTGTGCCTCAGTCTCCTCATCTGTAAAATGAGGATAATACTTCTCTACTTTACAGGACTGTAAAGGTAAATATATTGATAATACTTCTCTACTTTACAGGTTGTAAAGGTAAATATATTGATGTCTCTAAGGACTTATTCTGATGCTGCAGTGATGGGGTTCATACAAGTAGTGTAGATAAACAGTGTGATGGAGTGCTATTTCTTTAAGAGGTTTACAGGTTAGGAACCCTCTCCACTACCAACACTGAAAACAACAAGGACACTCAGGAAAAGACTGAAGATTCCAACAGAGACTGGCCCAGGTTTAAGTGACAAACCTGTATATTAAGGACTGCAGTATTCAGTGGGGTGAGAAAAACTGCTTAATCTAGTTGTTGCCCAGTCAAATAAGTGTGAGAGGTTAGACTGTGTGCTTAAATTTTATTTTATTTCATTTTATTTTGGTATCTACTTTGATGTTTTGCCTATCACTTATAATTACTTAAAATCTATTTTTGTATTCAATAAACTTGTTTTACTTTTGATCTTTACCAGTATGTTTGCCTGAAATGTTTGATAAATTTGCTCAGGGATTTTACAAAGGCTGGTTATGTCCACTTTCCATTGATGAAGTGGTGAACCAATTAATAAATTAGATCAGTGGTCTCCAACCTTTTTACACCCGAGATCACTTTTTAAATGTCAGGGCAAGCCAAGATCTACCCCATCCCTTCCCCAAGACCCTACCCCTTCCTCGAGGCCCTGCCCTCTCCATTCCCATCATTTGCTGTCCCCAGCCCTTACTCCCTCTCACTGGGTTGAGACAGGAGGTGCGGGCTCTGGGGTGGGAATAAGGGATTTGGGTGTGGGAAGGGTTGAGAGGTGCAGGCTCTGGGGGAGAGAATTTGGGTGAAAGAGGATGTGGAGAAGGGGATGCTGGCTCATGGAGGGGGCTCCAGGCTGGAAAGTGTTAGGGTCAGGTGGAGGGTTGGGGTGCTGAGCAAGCCACAGTCTTGTAGATGTGGGGGTGCAGGAGTGTGGGTTGGTGACCACAGAGTTAGATGGTATACTCCTGAATTACAGTACCGGGAGAGGGGAGGGGGAAGGATTTGGCTGATGCCTTCCTTTGAGGGATTCATGCACGGCTCTGGGAGCAATCTAGCAGCTGGGAAGGGTTCCACATGAGCATGTGCTGAGTGATAACAGGTCCTAGAGAGGTTTGCTCATTGTCATTAGCAAGGCATTGTGAAAGACAGCCCAGGCTGGAGAGTTAAAGGGTGCACAGAGGTCCCACAATCCCAGGCTGCACCCTGGGGATCCCAGTAACAACTCAATACTATAGCAAATATCTCATCTGGACATATGCATGCTGCAGCTATAAACTGTACTACACAAAGTACAAGGGTAAATATATTAACCCTTTCTATTCTAGAAATGCATACATACAATTATCTTAAGCAATTACCATAAAAACAACAGTTTGTAACAGAGCTGAATAGACTTGCAGGGATGGCAGTTTTTACTGAGAGGTGGGATATGTGTTCTGTAAACCCATACATGTAAAATGTGACACTAGTCAGTGCAGGAACTGCTGTATATAACCACAGGTATATAACAATTCAGATATAGCCCCAGATATATATGCCGATTTGAAACAAACTATTTACCTGCAAATGGTGGTCCTAGCAGTGCAGATATCCCATTGGCACAAATGATGATGCCATAAGCATTTGCAAGGTGCTTAATCCCCACTAAATCTTCAGTCACAACAGGCATTAGAGAAAAATACCCACTGGAAAAGCCTATTAGGGCACAAACCATCGCCAGGCTAATATACGTATGCATTAAGGGCAAAATAAAAATGCAGATGACGAGACTGAAGTTAGCTGTCAGGAAGACATTCCAAGTGCTGACGCAGGGTAGATCAGAGATGATTCCAAGGATCACCTTACCAAATATATGAACTATGGCAATAATTGAGGTCAAAGGAAATATATCATTCTGTGTGGATAAATTATACTGTTTGACGATTTCTGGAAGATGAATAAAAGGAATTACAAAGCTGCTGTATGCAAATAATGCCCAAAACACAAAGGCCACAAATACTCTATTGGTAAAAAGTGATGCAGCCCCAAAGTAACTGGAGTACCATGTTCCAAACCCCCTCTTGATTGTAACAGTCAGCTGGCTCACTCTCTTAAGAATGCAAAGACCATACAAATTCGTTTCACGTCTGGTTTTACCTTTGCTCTCCACAGTCTGAGCATTATCAAGCACTTCATCATTAGCTGGTCCTTCTTTTTTGTCTTCCTCTTCATGTAATACCCCATTAGATTCTATAGGCTTTGCAGAGTGGAACAGAGCTTTTGCATGATAATCCTCACTATTGTTTCTCTCAATGCCTTTTTCATTGGCGTCCTTCTTGGAAGAAAGTGGCCTCATGAGTGCTCCGCAGACACACAGGTTCAGAGAGACAGCACCCTGGATGAACATTGCGTTCCTCCACCCGTATTCCTTGCACAGATACTTCAGTAAAACAGTCATTAGGAATGTTCCAAATCCTGTTCCAGTGGTACTAAGTCCTTGAGCTAGGGCTCTTCTCTTCTGAAAATACTGTCCTACCATGACCACTGCAGGCAGATAAACCATGCCACTCCCAACACCTGTGGAAATACAAACATCACATGCTATTCTACTGAAATCATCCATGTTTAGCAAGCTATACAGTGCAGCAGCAAGAGCCATATTAGCAACATACCAGTAATCAAAGGGCTATACCTAATTTCTTTATAAAAATAATCACAATTAATAAATACTTTGCATTTATCATTTACTTTAATCTAGCATACATAGTATTTTACAAACATGAATTAACTAATCCCTGCAAAGTAGTGATTGTTCCATTTGACACATTGAAAAACTGAGCCACATTGGGGCTAATAGCTGTAGATATTTTCAGAGGTATTGAGCAGTCATATCTAAGTATGACATCATCCAAAGCTGTGAGCTCTCAGCACCTCTGAAAATCAGGTCCCAGGTAATCTGTCCAAGGTTACTCAGCAAGTCAGTGGTAGATGTGGGAATAAAAGTACAAAGACTTCAATTTTCAATTGTATATGCACACAGCCATAATATTTGCTTGTACGGATATCTTCTTTGACAGCAAATAGAAATGGCTTGATTTTTTTTAAGTTCACCAGTGATGAAAAAAATGCATCTAGTCATTTTTTCCCTTACTTTGCAACTACAGGACAACTGCAATTATACCTTTCTGCCAACAGAGGGCTCTCTGTTCCCCCTTCTTCTGTTGCTAGGGAGGCATGGCAGGATCCTTGTATGGGCACGCCCCCTCCACCTTTGAGGTACTGAGGAGCTCAAGAGACCTGGCTCCCTCTATTTCTCTCCCGCAAGCCACTACCAGGAGACACACAGAGCTGTGTGACACTACCAGGAGACACTCAAGGGTCATAAGTGGTCCAAGAGGGATATTTTGGAAAAGGGACAAGAAGCTGGAAAGATGCAGGGGGAGAGGTGAAAGAGCCTGGGGAGAGAGGCAGTTTGGGGAAGAGAGAATGAGAGGGGCTGATTTGAGAAGATGAGAATGAGTCTTGGGAGAAGAGTTGGCAAGACCGAGAAAGTGTGCAGGGAGGGGAGATTCATAGAGCCTCAGAGTTGGGGAGAAGACATTGGAGGGGCTTGCTGAAAATAGGGGACTCTAGGAAGACTGTACATGAGAAGGAGTTGGGAAGAGAAAAAATATAAACTGAAGGAGTTAGCAGGAGCCAATGAGTTACCTGAACACTGCAGCGCAGGATGGGAGCCAGTCCGGTAGAGAGTCAAAGTAAGTCAGCTCTGGGGGCCATTTTTAATGGCAATTGGGAGAAAAACTACGTGTTGGAACTTTTCAGAGTCTGCACTGGAGGGAAGTCTCATGGCATGGCAGAGGAATATCCCTGACATCTCCCTGATCCCAATTTTTTACCAGAATTACTCCACTGAGTACATCTCAGTTCTTCTCACTTTCATTTGAAACACCCAGTCAGATTTCTCTAGAGAACACAGATATGGTTTTCATTTTAGCTATTTATTTCTACATATTACTTTAGGCAGTTCAATAGTTTTTGTCTGATTTCCTTGGACAGAGTGAGAAAAAAATAATTGATTCCTTTGTATTTAAGGGTACTCCAGATATAAGAAAAGAGAGGTACAGGCAAGGCTCCCTGCCCTGACGAGAGTTTTGATATCTCTGTTTTGATAGCATTGTGATCACTATTAGAATCAATATAATGATACCAAGTAGAATAGAAAAGCAGATGCAAATTCTTTACAGAAATTCTGCAGATTTTGTGTAAATTCCTTTCAAGGATTTTTTGGGGCAGGAAGCTACATTTAGATCTCACCAAAATTTCCAAAAAGAGTTCTTTTGTCCATATTCATCAGTCTTGGCTTTTTCACACACTTTGTAGTTTCTGATTTATCCTTGTGGGAAAGTCCAAAAGTCAAATCTTTTTTTTTTTCTACCAGTTAAGTTCAGTGAGAGCCAGAACTACACCTTACTTCATGTTGCAATCATCTTTCTAGAGACACTACATCCAGAGCCTCTTCAATGGCAGTGTTCCTCAGATAAAAAACATAAATTTTCCCTTCATTATTCCTTGCTGTCATTTCTGCCATCCTGTCTCACAGCAGTCAGTAACTACCTTCTGATGAGGGATTCTGGGATTAGAGATACTCTAGTTTGTGACAGACAACCAGTGTGTTTAAAACTCAGACCATCTAAGAAGTTACAATAATTGACAATATGTGACTGCTGTGTCAGACCTTACATGTCTGAATAAGTTTGGAAAGCCAGTACTTGTTGCAGGGCAGCTGGCCCTTTAAAGGGAGCTGGGCCCAGTCTCATCTGTGATGAGTCAGCTACCTCCCAGCTGAGAATGAAAAGCTAGGGATCAGGTGATGATTATGAAGCCAGCAAGTAGGCCATTTGGGAGATAGCTGTGAGGAGGCTCCTGAAAGAGAAGCTATAAGAAGAGCTATAGGAAGCAGTTTGGTCTCTAGACCAGGATAATTCCCTGGTAAAGAGGGTTTGTAGGAGAATTAGGGCAAGAGTGCCCAGGAGCAGGGATTTAAGGGTACTTGAGGTATAAGGAGAGTGGTACAGGCAAGGCTCCCTACCCTGATAAGAGTTTTGATAGCATTGTTATCTCTATTAGAATCAATACAATGATACTAAGTAGAGCAGAAAAGCAGAAACAAATTCTTAACAGAAACTCTGCAGACTTTGTGGAAATTTTTTTCAGGGATTTTTTTGGGGCAAGAAGCTTCATTTAGATCTCACCAAGGAAGCCCCTAAATTTGGGGATGGGGGGGGAAGAGGAGAGTTGATGATTGATTGATGGATTCATTCTCAGGCAGGTATCCTGGACTGGAAACCTGTAGGAAACAGTAGGGCTCTGTAGAAAACTGTAGAGTAAAAGGCAGGGATGACTGATGTGTGGTGCAAATTGAGACTTTCTTTTGTACATAAAAACAGATATGGGTGTTGTTAAGAGAGATACTATAAGTAGTAGGCAAAATAGCACAATCTCTGGGGTGTGGATTTTTTTTTGTTTTATTTTGGAAACCCTGAAAGGGATCTCTCAACCTGTACAGAAGTATCCTTAACTCAGGTGTGTGCCTTAAGGGGGACTCCTCTCCTGAGAATCAAGAGGCCACCTCCACAGAAAAGTTTATTTGTGGTGAAATACCGGTTCTGTTGACAACATAGGAGATGGCAAAGAGATTGAGCCATCTAGGTGCACAGTATAAATATATGGCTCAGGCACCATATGGGCAAGCTACAACAGAGAGAACTTCCGGCCCTAGTTACTTAAATTTTTCTGATGAAGATAAGGGTATTGCCAAGCATACTGGTTGACTTCCTGTCTACAGCCAAACAAAAAGTTCCTTCCTGCCTGCTGAACATGTCTAAATTAAAACTTTGATCAAGTTTACCATTTGGATATAGACTGGGTCTTGGAAGGGAAGCTTTGTGAAGGACAATCTGTTCTTTAAGGGTAGATGTGCCTAGAAAGCAGCCCATGTAGCACACCTCTTTAAAGGACTGGAAAAGCATGTGTGGGTTTTTACACCTAAGGGAGATATGGACAGAGAAGAAGCTATCCTAGGAATCAATAGCAAGCTCATCACTTTCTCATTTTCAGGGCGGGAGGCTCCATTCACCCTCCCCCAACCAATTGTGGATAAACTGGGGAAAGGAGCCAGCATAAAGGTAACCTCCTCCCTCATAGCAAAGCAGATACCAGAAGATATCAGCAAGGAAAGGCTGACCTGTAGAGCACCCAGAGGCCTAATTAAGGCAAAGTGCCAGCAGAGGGAGAATATGGCAATGGCCCTATAGCGTATAGCTCTGCTCCAGATGGCTAGGACTGAGGCTCCAGCTTAAGAAAGACCAAATATTTGATCGTTTCAGAGAGAACTAGGGAGGAAGTTCCATTTAAGGAGAGGCTGAGGAAAATCAATACAGCACTGTTCCAAGTTGGGAACTCCTGGTTAAGGAAGGACAGAAAAGGAGTAACCCCAAGAAGGAACTGGGAAGGGTTCCAGAACTAGATAAAAGATAGTGGAAGACTATCTTGGAAGAAGGAATTAGACATTGCCTGACATAACAAAAGCCCCCAAATCCTAGTTATGCTTATGACTTGCTAATAAACGAGACCCTTGGAAGAGGAGGTGCCCTCTGATTTAAATAGGGCTGTCTAGACTTTGTTTATAAACTGAGATAGGACCTGCCTGTGGTGCCATCCCTGACTGAAAGAGGCATGCCATAGTGACCTCCATGCTTTCCCATCACTGACAAAAACATCTCCAGATGCTCATGATAGGACTTACTCGGTCTGATGCTGCTCTCATTTTTGCTGGTGTAATTCTGTTAAAGACAAAGGAGTTAGACTAATGTAAAAATGGTGTGGAATAAAAATCGGGCCCATTAGACTATAGTCTATCATTTGCATCAGATTAATTTGGAATAACTCCATTGATCTCAAACGGAAAGCAGAACTTGACTTGTCTGAAACTATAGCACAATAACTTTAGTCTGACTGCAAACTGAACAAACTAAAACAGTTCTCAGATTGAGGTCCATGAACCCCTGGTGGTCTGTGAGGATACTCAAGGGGGTCTGTGAGTCCACTGATGAACTCTTCCCTCTCCCTTCCAGTGCCTCCTGCACACTGTGGAACAGATGTTTAGTGATGTGCAGCAGGTGCTGAGGGGGAGAGGAATGGGGACTGAGAGCACTCAGAAGAGGGGACAGAAAGAGGCAGGGAAGAGGAGCGGCAGAGGTGGCGTCTTGGAGCAAAGGGTAGAATGGAGAAGGAGCCTAGGCCTGAGTGGAATATTGGGAGTCCCTTGCGAAAATGAGAAGCCACCTTGGGGGTCTGCAAAAAAAATTAAATCAAAATGGGGGTTCACAGGTTGCTAAAGTTTGAGAACTGCTGAACTGAAAGAAAAATTGTCTAATAGCTAAAATCCCCTCCTAAAATCACTTTATCAGACACTTTAAAAAAATCAAATATTAAAATGATCCAAAACCCATCTTGGCTTCTCTCATGTTCTCAGCAAATGGACTGGCAGAAAACACTGACACTATTTAAAAGAATTTCCAAATAATAAATATTGCTTACCAGCTGTCAGTCCAAATGTAAGGAAGAGGTAATATACATTTGAGGCATAGGCACTCAACACCCAGCCTAGGGCATTCAAGATCCCACCAGTTATTGCTGTCTTGCGGCACCCACATGTGTTAATGAATAAACCAATGAAAGGACCTATCACAGAACATGAAAAAGAATTTGGTAAAAGGTTTGTGTAAAGTTCTATTTATACTTACTGTGAAACTTATGAAAAACCTTAATGATCATTTTCAAACAAATATGAAACAATAGTTTAATTGAAATTGTTAAATGCAATTAAAAGGATTAATTTTTTCATATTAACTCCTTTAGGCCCTAAGAAGTGTCATTCAGTTAACTCCTCTAGGTCTTTGGCAAATAACTCTGCCAGTATCTGAATTCAGTGAGATAGAACTTTTTGTTTAATCATGGCACTTTGTGCTGGGTGGTCCCTTTGGATGCTGTTATTTAATTACCTTTATAAATGTGTCACAGAGCCTATGACAGGTACTACAGGATAATCTATTTACACTCAGGCGAAGAGGGAATAAATAAACGTGGTCCATTTAACAGACAAAATATGGCATCTTATACTCCTCAGAGTGCAGATCAAATACACATGCCAGGTAGAGGAGAATTAGAATTGCTTCTGCAACCCTATTGATCAGAACTGGCTTGTTGACTTTCAGAGACTTGTACAGTGCATCCCACACGTCAGCTGAACATAAGAGGCCTTTCTGTAAAACTCTGACAAAGAAATATGTAAATAGGCACAGAAAGAAGTGCCATGCTCCTGGAAGGGCGGGGCCTCAGGCAGAAAGGGTGGGGCCACCCCAAGGCAGCCCTCAAAGCTACACAGAGAGCAGGGCACACAGCAGGTAGGGTTGCCATATGGTTTAACCAAAAATATCTAACACCCTCCTTCCCCAAAAAAAAACCCCACCGGGAAACAAATTCTGTTGAGAAAAAAAAAGGGGGAGACCAAAGTTGTTGAGAAAAAAAAAAAGGACCCCGACAGCAGTTATTAAGCAAAAAAAATTAAAAATCAGCATGGCCCCTTTAAGAAGAGGCTTTTTTGCTGGTGGCCATTTTGTTTTTCTGTTCCAGCCACAAGACAAGCCCCTGCGGAACCAGGTAAGCAGGGGGGTGGGGAGAGGGTCTGGGGGGCCCTGCAAGGGGGTGGGGGCTGGACCCTGTTGCTGAGTGTGTCGCAGGGTTGCCAGGTATCTGGTATTTTCTCCTCCTGGCAGGGAAAAAATCAGAAAATACCAGACATTTTAGGTGTCCGGTATTTTCTGAAATTTTTTTACTGGAGAGGAGGCGAAAATACCGGACACCTGTCAACCCTAACAGCAGGTGCTCCAGTAGTGATTTAAAGGGTCTGGGGCTTAGGGCTCTTTTGAATCGCTGGGCCCCGGTTCAAGTGCCCCCTTTTTCCCCTGCTGTCGGCAGGCCTGAGCACAGAGGATAGGTGGTTGAATGCTGCTCTCAAAGCATTAGTGATTTGAATGACATTTTAACTATTATAAACCTCTGTGACTTTGGAACTTACTTTTATACCAAGATAGATATCTTCATTGTTCATTATTAATGATTGACAGTATATCAAGTTACTTGTTTGCCATTCATTCTGGAAGACCAAAAATAAACTACAGTTTCTGAATATTAGGAAGATACAGGGAAACATGGACTGTCCTAGTATGATTCAAGACTTACTTTCCCTCCTTGATGGGTCAAATCCTGCCCTGACTTAGACTGTGTGAAACCCCATTGAAGCCACTAAGGTAGCATGATTTAATCATGGTAGAATGTGTGCCACTAACTCCTACTATATTGACAGACATTTCACATTACATTGAGCAGAGAATATCCTTTTTGGGGTTGAACTAAGATTTAATGGGACCCAGTCACACTAATATTTTGGGATCTTTCAGTGACTGTTTCATCTTCCTCCAAGGCTCCCCTCTTCCCGGTAGGCTGCTCTTTCTAGGGGCAGATACCTCAGACAGACTCTAAAGATGATTCTACACTACTTTGCACCTTGTGCTATCATTTACACTTGTGTAAAGTAGGTGCATAGCACAAAGTGGGTATAAGACTTTGCACTCACGGAAATGACAACACAAAGTGTTAGATAGTGAAGAATCAGTCCCTAATTCTGTTCCTCTCAGCCTTACCCCTCAATCTCTCACACAGACTCTAGTCCAGACTCTAAGCTACACAGCTGCCTACTGCTCTTCCTTCTTGCCTCACTGTTGTTCCTACCATCTTCACTGCTGTTCTCTGCCTCCCTATATGGCTCACATACCAGGGTATGTCTACACTGCAGAGAAAAAACAGTGGTGCCAAGCCTTAGAGCTCAGGTTAATTGACTTGAGCTTGTGTGGCTTGGGTTGCAGGGCTAAGTGTAGTAGTGTAGACTTTAGGGCTTGGACTGGAGCCCAAGTTCTGAAAAGGAAGGGCTTAGAGCCTGGACTCCAACCCAAGTGGGAATGTTGACTGGGCTATTTTAGCCCCACAGCCCAAATCAGTTGATGTGGTAAATGATGTGGACAACCCCCAATGCATTTGGCCTGTCAACTTTAAAACTACAGTCCAAGAACACTCTAGCCTACTCAGTTACCATATTTAAATACTGCAAGAAAATACTTGGGACAAGGGGAAAATACCGTGTTAAAACTACACAGTTTTGTAATCTGTATATCTGAGAGAGTTTGTCTGTGTGTCTGTCTGTTAGTTTGTTCAAGAACTTCTCCTAAACGGTCAGAGCTAGGACCACCAAATTTGGTATTCAGCTTCCTCGTATCATAACTTAAAGCAAGGTCAGGGTATGGTTGTGTCAGGTTAAATGGGATGTGCCTGGAATGGGATGGCATCTCATAAAACCATACAAAAAAAGTCAAAATCACCAGGCAGGAGAAAGGGGCTGGCTGGAAGCAGCCCCCCCTCTCCCTGGTCTGGGACTGCCCCAACCCTGAACCTCCCTCTCCCCGAGGTGCTCTTTATGGAGGGGGGGGGCACTGAAGCTCCCTCCCCCCATTCATATGGGAACATTGCTGGCTGTTCCGCTTCATCAGGGAGCAAAGGGAAAGTGCACAGTTTGCTGCATTCCTCATTCTGGCTGGGGAGCGCAGGGGACAGACGAACCTGGACTTGTCCCAGCCAGGGTACATACACCCCTCACTGGCATGACTGGAGCTGCAGCAGTCATGGACAAGCGCTTCACAACTGGCCCCAAGATGCTGCACTGAGAGAGAGCTGGGGTAGTCCTGTCTCCCCGGGGCAGCCTGCATACTGAACCTCTCATCTCCAGCCTCGCCCCAGAGCAATGATTCAAATGAATCATGTACATTTTCATTTTATTTTCCAAAAAAACAAAAATTAATTGAGTTAAGGACCCAAGCAATGCCAGGTAAATCTTCTAGTACAAGTATATTGGAACATACCTACGATCAATGTAATACCCATGCTGAGGGAGCTAATCCATGCAGTCAAGCCTCGACTTTGACTGAATTCTTCAAGCCATTCCATGTTAAGTATTCCGAGGGCCATTTGGGACCCCATGATGAGTATATGTGCAAGGAAAGAAGAAAGGACAATCATCCAAGCCCATCCACCATCAATGTTTGGATTAGGTTTAAGTGTCTTATCTTTTGATTCATCTTCAAAATCATATCCAATATCTTCCTGAGTGGTGCACATTTTCCCCACAGTATTCTGAAATAAACAATATAAATGCTTTTAGTATGCTTTCAAACACCGCCGTTTGTAAGTCAGTGACATCACTCAAGGTTTTACATTAGGGAAATCAAGAGCATTATTTGACTAGTATATATCTATCTATATATATTAGCAGGGCTCGCCAAGCGGCAGCGAGCCCCGCTCGTCAGCTGTGCGGTTCTGCGCTCTGCGCATGCGCAGATCGCTCTGCGCCAGCTCTTCCGGGGTGTAATCTACTCGCCACGGGCGAGTAGATTATATTATTTGTTGAGCCCTGTATATTAGAAATGTGCAACTGTCAGTTTGTCAGGATGTCTATTTGTTCAAGAACTCCTCCTAAACCAGGGGTCTTAACCTTTTTACCTTCACACCTCCCCTGAAAGTGGAACTTCATGTTCACACCCCCCTGGGAGCCACTTTTTGCACAGCCTAGCCCTGCCCCCTCACCTGACAGGAAGCTAAGGGGCGTGACTAGGACTATAAGAACTCTGCCAGGGAGCTCAGTTGGGGCAGAGCTTGTTATTGTAGTGTGTCGTCACATAGGCCTGATTGATTAGCACTGCTATTGTAGTGTGCCAATCTCTAGAAGTTAATAAGAAATTAATGTTTATAATTTTAATTCATAATATTAATTATGAAGAAATCTAAACTTTAGAATTTTATCCAGTGAGAAGGCAATTGCGATAAATTTTCTGGGAGACACCTCCCCTGTATCCCCTTCACACCTCGCCTGGGGAGGCGCACCTCACTGGTTAAGAACCCCTGTCTTAAACAGTAAGAGCTAGGACCACCAAATTTGGTATGCAGCTTCTTCTTATAACTTAAAGCAAGGTCAGGGTTTAATTGTACGCGGCCCTCTTCTTCCCCCAGGCCAGGGTCTGGGAGTGCCACTGTAGACAGCCTGCACCGCTCCCTTGCCTAGGCCAGGCCCAGAGAGTGTAGCCAGGGCCCTCTGACCTTGGGCCCAGCCAGGGGAGGTGCCACTCTCAGTGACCCCTCACTCCAGCCCCAAGACCTGGAGCAGGCCAGGGGAGCATGGCCTGCCCACCCCGCTAGCCCCTGACCCAGAGAGCACCAGCCTGCGTGGCCCTCCCCTCCATCCCCTAGATCTGGACCAGGAAGCACCAGCTGGGCCAGCCTATACACTCCCCAGGCCAGGCCCCTCCAGCCCAGCCCAGTTCCTGGGGACAAACCTGCAGGCAGGGTACTCATTTCACCTCGCCCCAGGGACAAGCCAGCAAGCAGGGTGCATGTTCCCCACCACTTTGGGCCACCCCCGGGGAGAAACTAGCAGCCACCCCCATCCCAACCCTGATGAGCTCCCCTTCCTCCCAACCCCATACCCCAATTCCTGCATCCCCCGAGCCTCTCCTCATCCCCCAACCCTCACTCTCACCTCTCACATTCCCAGCCTCCTGCCCTGAACCCCTCCTCAACCCCTACCCTGACTCCTGCATCGCCCATGCCCCCAGCCTCCTGCTCTAAGCCCCACCCACCCACATCCACAAGGCCCTGCCCTGACTCATGCACTCCCCAGACCACCAGCCCCTTGCCCTGAAGGATCTGTGCAATGCCAGGTAAAAACTGAAAGAGAGATCTCACCCACTTTTTAAGGTGTGCGGGATGGAAGCCCATTCTGATGCATCTTAAAAATTTCACAAAGGTCTGCAAGAGAGAAATAATCTCCTGAGAATTCCCTAACATGCCCAGAAAAGAGGTTCTCTCCTGTGGACTATCAGATGAATGAGACAGGGAGTTCTGGTAGTCGCCATTCAGACAGTTCCAGATTATAGCATTTACACATGCTATCGCCAATTTCCTGCAAGCCAGCAGAGCTTCAAAGTTGTCAAAAGCAAAACTTCTTTTTAAGTTTTGCCTCTTAAAATGTCATATATAACTATATTAAGTAATCAAAGGCAAAAAAGGCTGAAGTCATCCCTACTTTAACTCTGAGTCTTTTTACATATGCATCATGATATACGGGTAGTTCGTTGGGTATTGTAAATTGGTGTCGTCAGTAGAGCTAAGCATGGTTTGCACTGAGAAGATTTGACTACTGACTTTAATTATGTACTTCTTAATTATCATATTTTTTTCTATAATATAGAATACACACATGTAGCTTCTTTCAATACACTGGACTAGTGGGATGGGGGTGCGCCAGACAGAGCTAAGTAGTTACATGAAAACTCCATATTTCCCCCACAATCAAATCATCTGGAGAAACTAGTGACATAGCTGTGGATAGTACCATAGCCGTGTCCCACTACACACCAGCTAGTGGAAGTGGTCAGACACCAGCAGTGGTACCCTGAAAAGGAGTAAAGTGACTTAATAACCCCTTGTCTGCAAAGCAGCAGGAGAAAAGGAGAGGGCACCTCTGAGTTACAGTTCCTTCCTGGGATTCTTCTAGGGTAGTAAAGATGCTACATGCCATCCCTTATAAAGGGCTCAGTGAGCATAAAAATCAGCTTAGCCCTGTTCTAAAATTCACTGGGCCAGATCCTCAACCAATGTAAATCAGTGTTGTTCCATTTATGTTGTTTTGCATAAATTGAGAATCTGGCCTATACACAGGAGTGGCCTGAGACCGGCTTGAGACCGGCTGCGGCAGCTGGCGCCCCAGGCGGAAGGCGCGATTGATGCCCCCACCTGCATGGCCGTCAATGACGTCATCATCGGGCACCCGGGCCAGCGGCACCCTAGGCAACTGCCTAGTTTGCCTAGGCTCATGGGCCGCCCCCCTGCCTATACACAAGAGAGAAGAGAACTAATTGTATAAAAGAATAAATCACTAAAGATCTACTGACTGATTATGGCAATAAAAATAGTAAGGGATACAAGAATGAAAAAATGCAATATAGTATAATGTTTGTCTGCAGTTGTAGAAAATATTGTATGATTGAAATTATAATCTAATGTGTCAGAAAAAATGTCATCATATCACTAAAGATTGAATATGGAAACCTAATTTTTGTTTTCCTGACCTCAAGTGCTTAACTCTACAGTAATATTAATGGCCTAAATTTCTAATACAAATAGCAATTTTCAGTGCCTAACATTTTGAAAGCTCAATTTGAAACACCTAAAAGAGGTCTGGTTTTCAGAAATGCTCAGTACCTGCTTTCTCACAATCAAGCCCTATAAACTATCTTAGATTGTTTGCCGAAAGATTGAGGCAACAAAAACTACTAGTCATTGAAAAATGTAGTGTTGATTTATCCATATATGAGCTATATATTAATTGAATACAGTATTATATCAAACTTCCTAAGTAATTGTCATTTTTTCTTTTTTGCCAGGAATAAGTACGGTGTATTTTTACAATAATTTTAAACAAAAAATGACTTAAATGTTTTTTCAGTGCGACTGATGTCCAGCAATGATACTCATCCTATTTATTACAATAGCAGACAAACTTCTCGCTTAACAACAGTAAGGATGGCTCCAGTCAAAGAAAACTGATAAAACAAGTGATCTGAGTTAGTGCCAGACTTGCAACAACATTGACCTCGGGTAAAAGGGAAATGCTTATTTTTATCCTGCATGAACTGGATTCTTTTTCACTTCTGCACTATTAACCACTCTTCATTTTTATCTTTAGTCCATAATCTGTATGTAAATACACCCACAAGCAGGAAAGGTCACTTGCAATACTTATGCAAACTCTCAAATACTGGACAGAGCTAGGATTGGACATTTGGCTGCTCTCCTCACTCATGACTCAGCACACCCTTGACCTATTGCACTTTGGATGCACTGAAGTAGGATGGAGTGCCTTAGAAGTCAGAAAAGCAGAGCACACTGCAACTGCAAAATCCTAAAGAAATTGAAACAAAAAATTCCAGCTTATATGCCACACATTTCCCCCAACCAAACAAAATAGTGAGAGCGCCTCAATCAGAACAAGTCATGATGACACCCCCAACTCCCTTACCCATGACTGGGTATGAATTGGGCAGTATCTCCTAAGAACCAATTTGTCAGAAGAGCCCAGAATCTGATTTCAAATGTTCAACATCCATCAGTGGTGCCAAATTTTCAAAAGAGGTCAGCACCAGTTAGACACATTAATAAGGACCAGATTTTTTTTTATTTTAAAGTGTTCATCACATAGCAACTCCGTCTGTGAAACAAGGTCAGATTTTCAAAGAGCTCCTCATCCAAAGTGCACCCAAAATAGTAGTTTCACCTACTAGAACTAGATAGGAACCACTAAGTCTAATAGGAGTTCTGTTTGCAAGACTTCAGGTGTCGGCCTTTCTTGCATAACTTATTGAGGAGAACGTGAAGCAACTTTTGCAGGCTGTTAACTGCCTTCTCAGGTGAATTAATAGTTTAGTAGCTGTTGTTCTGACTTCCTGTATAACTCAGGTCATGGACTTAATGCAGCACCTACCTAACACAACAATTTATGGTTAAAAATGGGAGCACATATTTTTGAAAGCCACCCAGTCTTGATTTAAATAGTCTAAGTGATGGAGAATTTGCTATATATCCTGGTAACCTATTCCAGTGTTCAATTATCTTTAATGTTAACACTGTAGAATATTGCACTTTTATAGGAACTTCCATCAGAAATCTACTTGTTTTATAAATAGTAACAAATTCAGCCTCACAATACCCCTGTTGGGTATCCTAGATAGTAATACCAAGGCACAGAAAAGTAAAGGCCTATGTTTACAAAGTATTCTCCAATTCTGTAGGCTTCAATTTTTGGTTGTCCTGCTTGAAACACGGTTAGCCTGACTTTCATGTTCACTTCCGCTCCCATTGACTTCAGTGGAATTGTGACTATTGAGCACTTAGATAAATCAGGCCTAAGGTATCTCTACTTGTCACAGCCAAACATGAAGACAATCTAACACAGAGATTTCTTTTGCAAATGTTGGGTTAAGTGAGTTGGCCAAGGTCATGCAGGAAGTCTGTGGCAGAATCAAAACACTCCATGCTCCTAATCCTGTGCTTCAGCTACAACTCTATCTTTCTTGTTCTCCAGCAATTTTTCTCATGCTTTGCTGTTATTATAGGATTAGATCTTGTTCCTGATAGTCTTTCTCTAGGAGCCTGTAATATGGTTATTAGAGAAAGCAAGAATATCAGAGCTAAGATCTGAGAACAGCGTTTTTTTCTCCCGGGGACGCCAGTGAAGGAGCACCTTCCATTACATTACAGAGAAATACTTAAAAAACAACAAATAGTCTAGTAGCACTTTAAAGACTATTTGTTGTTAAGTTTTTCCTGTTACAGACTAACTGGGCTACCCCTCTGAAGAAATTACAGAGAAATGTTTCTGTTGTGGGGAGGGTTTTAGAAAATGCTGCAGGAGATGGCTGGGTTGTCCCCACATTTACAGGAGAGGGTTCCAAGGCTGAGATCTGACATCCCCCTTCCCCCCATTTAAAGCAGGTTCAGAAAGTGTTGCGGTTTCTCTGAACTTCCGCCTGCGCAGACAGACCCAGAGGGAGGCTGGCAGACCCCAGCCACCAGGGAAAGCCTTGCCCCTGCGTATGCGGGATGGAAGACGGGGGCGCAGGCTCCAGGGCAGGTCCCGCCGCCGGCCCCCTCCCTCTGCCTGGCGGCAGCACAAAGGATGACCGCTAGTTACCTCGCTGCAGCAGCGCTTCTCGCCCGGGGCCCCAGACAAAGCGGTGCCGCCTCCCTGCCCAGCGCCCTCCCCGGAACGCGACCTGCCTCCCGGCGCGGCTCCGTGCCCCGGATCCTGCCCCCTCGCCACGTCCCGGTGCCTCCGGCTCCCTCTGCTCCACGCTGCCTCCGTCCCGGCCACACTCACCGCGCGGGGCCCGAGCCAGCTCTGCCGCCGCCCGCGGGGCTTCAGTGCCGGCTCTCGCCGAAACTTGCCTCCCTCCGAGCCCCGGCCGCCCTGCCGCTCATCCTCAGCCCGCGCCCGGCTCAGCCGCGTCCCCTCCCTTCGGCCCGGGGGGCGCTGGCCTGGGGCTTATTTTTTGTAGGAGGCGGAGGCCGATCGCGGCCCCTTGGCTCCCAGAGCCGCTCGTCTTCTGCATGACCGTGTCTCCTCCATCCCGAGCCTGGGCAATTGCCGCTCGAGGCTCCCTCATGCCAATGATACCGGCTGAGTCTGGTTTGGCGGAAGCGATTTGCAGTCCTCTCACACGCACGCTCCTGCGGTTGGATGGAGTTTGTGGCTGCTCAGGTCCTGACTGGCAATTTGCACCTCGCTCGGCGTTACACAAGGTAACCCAGTAAATGCAGCCAGCCGTCGAGCTGTTAGCGGCCATTCGGTGGCAGGGCACCCAGACTAGAGCGTGCACTCCGCTCCGGGGGGCGTTCTGCCCCCACATGTTAACCATTCTACACCGAAACACTCCACATCCCGCCCACAATATTTTAAAACTCTGTCTGTTTTATTGGTCCAACTAATGCAATATAATCAAGCCCATTTTGATTTTTTTGCCAATTTTTTTTAACTACAATACAATGGATGAAGAATGGGAGTGGGGAGCATTGGAGGAAATTCTCAATTCCCCTGCCCCTTGTTGCATAGTATACCTAGGTTTGACCTTTTATTCCTAAAGCTTCAGAGGGGTAGCTCAGTTAGTCTGTAACTGGAAAAACTTAAAAACCAAAAAATAGTCTAGCAGCACCTTAAAGACTAACAGAACATGTAGATGGTATCATGAGGCAACAAATACATGCAGCCATGTGCTCAGTGGTACATCATAGGCAACTGAATAGCAAGTGAGGGCTGGCAATCAAACTCACAATTTGTATTCACTACTACCCATCCCCAGAAAGGTCAGTACCAAACAGTTCATGGTGTATATTGTGATAGGAATATTTTCAGTCCACAAATTTAGACTAGATCTGCTCACTAAGCACCATAAGCATTTATAAGACAATATCCTTTACACCACTCTGACAATGTAAAGGAGCCTTAAATTCACAAACACAATGGCTGTGTCTACATTGGCACCCTTTTTCGGAAAAGGGATGCTAATGAGACACAGCGCAATTGCAAATCTGCGGGGGATTTAAATATCCCCCGCGGTATTTGCATTTACATGGCTGCCGCTTTTTTCCGGCTCGGGGCTTTGCCGGCAAAAAGCGCCAGTCTAGACGGGGATCTTGCGGAAAATAAACCCTTTTCCGCAAGATCTCTTATTCCTACTTGAAAGGGTTTATTTTCACCTGCTGCTCCAGGTGTATGTCTACACTTGCAAGTTTTGGAGATGAAAGTGCTGTTGACAGGCAAAGGTCACCAAAACTGTAAACTCACCAAACTGGTTTTTCTGGTACCTGCTGTCAACAGCTCATAGCCACATCTGCAGCGTAAGGCATTGTGGTATGCATCCCACAGTGCCTTGCATTACCTTCACTCACTAAGTACCCGTGGGAAAGCGCAATGTAGCGCTAGGCATGGTGGGAACGTGACAAATGTCCGGTCAGTCATCACTTTTCTTCCCAGACGTCCCTGAGTTTCCAGCTTACTTCCACACCAACTCAGAGAGAAAACATGGATCCTGGCCTTCCGACCCTTATTGTGAGTAGTGTGCAGAAGACAAAATGCATTGCAACATACCTAGTTATGGACCTACTAGCAAATGGTGACTCATCAGAATCGTATTTGGACTAACCAGAATCTGATTCAGATTCATCAGAATCAGAGGACAGTGAATTGATATATTATTTGGCTATGGCAGACCTGATACACCCATCTGATCGTCGCTTTTTGTCTAGGGAGACCAGCTCCAAATGGTCAGCTCGCCTTGTCATGCAGGTGTGGGATGAAGAGCAGTGGCTACATAACTTTTGGATGCATAAAGCAACCTGCCTGGAGCTGTGTGTTGAGCTAGCCCCTAAACTGCCTTGCAATGATAACCGACTGAGAGCTGCTCTGTCTCGGTGGAGAAGCGTGTGGCCATTGCTTTGTAAAAGACGACCACTCCAGATTGCTACCATTCTGTGGCAAATCAGTTTGAAATGGGCAAGTCTGCTGTCAGGGGAGTATATCTGCAAGTGTGCATGGCAATAAATAGAATTTTGATTGAAAGGACTGTGACTCTGGGAAATGGGGATGACATAGAGGCTGGCTTTGTCAAAAAGGTTTTATTGTGACATGGCAATAGAAGGGACACACATCCCCATCATAGCACCACCCCACCTTGCCTAAGAGTACATGACTCACAAGGGTACTTCTCCATGGTGCTTCAGGCGCTTGTGGATCACCAGCGGTGATTCACAGACATAAATGTGGGGTGGTTTCTTGCCAGACAGAATGCTGCATTTTCACATCAAAAGCTATGAATGGGACTGTCGCGATTTCACCGTGTGAGATAATGGGGATTTCCTGTGGTGCACTCGCTCAGGCCTCCAAGGGTCTCATCATCGGGAGTGCCCCAGCGCCCACCCCAGAACTGCGTTGCACCCAGACCCCTTTTCCACCCTTGTCCTGGTTATAGAAGGTTCATCACAGTCTCTGTTTTGTGTGTTGTTGTCTTTTAACCCCGTTCTCAGGGCCATAGTTCACAGTGCCTACTCGTCTACTGCTGAAGGGAAGGGGGACCTGGGCCCACCCCCTCTCCAGGTCCCGACCCAGGACCCTAAGGACAGGGGGAGCCACTCCTCTGCCCGTTTGGTAGGGCAGCACCCCGTAACTCACCAACCCCCAGGATCCGTTGACTCCACATCACCCCTTCCTGGGTTGCTTCCTTCCCTCCATTGGCCTCGGCCCCCAGCTCGGGCTTTCTCTCTTGCCCCCAGGATACCGGTCCCAGGGCGTCCTCTGAGTGGTGCTCCCCACACCCCTGCGGACTTTCCGCGCCACCTTTTGAGCGTGGCGCATCGCCCGTTCTCAGACGCCGCACGCCCACGGTGGCGCCAGCGCTTAAAGGCACTGCACAACACCCGGTGGCCCTATGCCCGTGTCCAGAGCAGCACGCGAGCAAACCCTGCATTGCCGCGGCGGGGTCAGTCGCTGGCCACAAAGTGCCTCCATCTCCTCCTGGTGAGTGCGGGGGTTGGAGCGCTCGTCCGGCACAGAGCCTGACGCCCCGTCACACACCCCCACCCTTAAGTTGCTTACTTCTCCTTCCTCGTCCATAGCCCTTGAGAAAAAATCGGCATTGTGGTGTCTCCTCCCCAGTCGGTGTAAGACCTCGAACTTGTAGGGCTGCAGGGCTAGGTACCACCTCATTACTCGCGGGTTGGTGTCCTTCATAGACTGGAGCCATCACAGGGGGGCATGGTCCGTTACTAATTTGAAAGGATTCCTGAATAGATAATACCTCAAGGCTTCTATAGCCCACCTCAGTGCCAATGCCTCCTTTTCTATGGTCGAGTAGGCTTGCTCTCTGGGAAATAGCTTTCAACTGAGGTATAACACCGGATGCTCCTCCTCTCTGACTTCTGGCATCAGGACGGACCCCAGTCCCGCCACCGAGGTGTTGGTCTGTAAGATAAACTCTTTTGAGAAATCAGGTTGCACCAACACTGGCACTCGCGTCAGACATGATCTCAGTTGCTCAAATGCTCATTTGCACTGCCCCGACCTTTGGTCAAGTCAGTCAAGGGAGTGGCTAAGGTTGCAAAGTCTGGTATGAACCTTTGGTAATAGCTGACCAACCCTAAAAATTGACGCACTTGCTTTTTGGTCGTGGGGGTACGATATTCCACCAGGGCTTGGACTTTGCTCACTAGGGGCTTTAGCCTCCCCCTTCCCACCGTATATCCCAAATACGTGACTTCTCACTGTCCTATACAACATTTATCCGAGTTAGCCATAAGCCCGGCATCCTGCATGGTCTTCAAGACCACTCGCAAATGCTGCAGATGCTCGTGCCAGGTTAGGCTATAAATGACAATGTCATCAATATAGGCTGCGGCATATTGTTGATGTTCCCTAAGTACCCGGTCCATTAATCTTTGAAATGTTGCCGCAGCCCCATGTAATCCGAACGGCATAGTCCTAAATTGAAGTAACCCAAAGGGGGTAGAAAAGGCAGTCTTTTCTTTGGACGTAGGTGTCAACAGAATCTTCCAGTAACCCTTTGTCAAATCTAATGTCGAGATATACTGGGCCTGTCCTAGCCTTTCCAAAAGCTCATCCACCCGGGGCATCAAACTGGGAAATAGCGTTTACCTTGTGGAAGTCTATGCAGAAACGAATGGTCCCATTTGGCTTTGGCACTAAGACTATCGAACTTCGCCAGTCACTGTGGGATTCCTCGATCACACCTAAACCCAGCATATTCTGCACCTCCCTTCTCGTGTCCCACATTTTTCTTGGCAACGGGCTCACTGGGTCACGTGCTTTGTGGCCCGGGTTGGTGGCAATATGGTGACTCAGTAATGAAGTGCATCCCGGGGTCACGGATAACACCTTTTGGTAGGTCTTATGGACCTCCAGTGCCCCTTCCCACTGGGCAAGGGTCAGTTCTTCCCCCATCACCACCTCCCTGTGACCATCAACATCTCCTGCTCAGGGCCCCAAATCAGTTGGTGGTGGGGAGGGACTTATCAACAAACTCTCGCGCGGGTTCCATTTCTTCAACAGATTTACATGGTAAACCTGCGTCCCTCGCCTCTGCCTACCAAACGCACCTCATAATCTACAGCCCCTACTTAACGAATGACTTCAAAGGGCCCCTGCCATTTTGCTAAGAGCTTTGATTCTTTTGTGGGCAACAGGAGAAGCATCCTATCCCTGGGTTTAAACTCCCTTAGTTTAGCCTCTCTGTTATAGTAATGGGCCTGCTTCTCCTGGTCCTGAAGCAAATTGGCTTTGGCAAAATCCCCCAACCGCTGCAGTCTCTCCTGCAGGGTCAGGACATAGGAAACTGACCCCTGGACTCGTGATTCCTGTTCTTCCCAGGCTTCCTTAACTAAGTGTAGGATACCCCTTGGCTGTCTCCCATATAAAAGTTCGAAAGGGGAGAACCCTGTGGATGATTGTGGGACTTCCCTTATTGTGAGTAGTAAGGCCGGTAATAACTTGTCCCACTCCTGCGGGTCTTCTTCTGTGAAGCGGCGGAGCATACTTTTAAGCATTCAGTTGAACTGCTTCACCAGCCCATCTGTTTGTGGATGGTATACGGAAGTATATAAAGTTTTGATGCGTAGCAATCTACACAACTCTGCCATTAACTTGGATGATACATTGGTACCCTGGTCTGTTAGTATTTCCTTTGGAATCTCTACCCTGGCAAAAATCTTCACTAACTCAGTGGCTAGTGTTGGGGCCATTGTGTTTTTCAAGGGAACGGCCTCGGGATACCTAGTGGCATAGTCCACTAGGACCAATATATATTGGTAGCCTGCCTTGGACCGTTCTAAAGGGCCCACTAAATCTATGGCCACCCGATCAAAAGGGACCCCTACCACGGGTAAGGGGACTAAAGGGGCTTTCGGCCCTGTTCGGGGCTGTGTTAGCTGGCATTCTGGACAAGAACTACACAAGTCCTGTACCTCCTTATGTATTCCCGGCCAGAAAAACCTCTGAGTGATTTGCTGCAGAGTCTTCTCTCTTCCCAGGTGGCCCACCCAGGGGTTGGCATGGGCTAGTCTCAGCACTCACCTTTGATAACTCACCGGGACTAATAACTGTTGCAATGGTCCTCGTCCCCCTCCTGCATCCGTTACCCGATACAAGGGGTCCCGTGGTACCTCAAAATAGGGCCTGTGGGTCCGGCATCGTTCCATGTCTCGGTCCAACTCTGCATTATCAGCTTGTTCCAAGGCTCTTGCCAAGGAGAGGTCCTCTGTTTGCCCTTGCAGGAAATCCTTCTCCATCACCCAGTCTGCCGGGTCGCCTTCGCCCATAGGGGCCTCCTCACTCTGATTCGTGGCAGGGGGTTGACCCGCCCTCATTGATTCTCTGGCCATTACCTTTTGAGCAGCTAAGGTGTTCTCCTGTTTCTGGCCCTCGGGTTCCGGAGAGATTTGCCAACTCCAGGCTTCTACCACCCGCTGGAAACCTGGCCATTCTCACCCCAATAGCACCGGATATTCCAACCTCGGTGCTAAGGCTACTTGACATATCACTTCCTCTACTTCATCTGCGATCCGTACCCAGGCCGTGGGGTAGGGTCGCACATCCCCATGGACGCATTTCATCCATACCAGAGCCCCAGCCCGTTCGGGCTCAGTAATTAAGTCTGACCGTACGATTGTTTGTCCACACCCAGAGTCTACCAAAGCCAGCACCAGAGTTCCTTCCACCTTTACCCTCACCATCATCTTGCCCTTACTTCGGGGACGGGCCCTATGGGCCAGAGGCACTACCTGCCCAAAGGAGCAGTCCATAAAGAGACAGTCCCTTTGAAAATGCCCCTCCTGTCCACACTCATAACAACAACCTCAAATCGCGCCCCCCCCCCCCCCAGTATCGGCGTCCGCCCTACTTCCCCCCATCTTACTCCCTTCTCTCCTTTTCCTGGCCTCAAAGCGTCCGCTTCCGTGTGGCCGGCTTGCTATCCTCCCTCCTCTGTGGGGTCCATGTCAGCCCCCGGCCTCTACCTCCTCGAGGAAGGCAGGCCCTCCCCGGGATTGGACTCCACCCATCCTCCCAGGGATTCTTTGGTTCCTCCTCCCTACCCTTCAGCAGCTAGATCGGTGGTTCCCAAACTTTTCAGCATCACGCCCCCTTTTTGATTTTTGAAAAACCCTCACGCCCCTCCCCCCCCCCAACAGCAAAACTTGTTGAGCAAAAAAAAAAAAAAAAAACTTGATGGGGAGCTGGGTTGCCTCGTGCCCCCCCTGGAATTTCTTCCCGCCCCCCAGTTTGGGAACCCATGGGCTAGATAGTCTTCCATAAGGGTGACGGCTTCGGCTAGAGTTGCCGGCCTATGCCGTCGCACCCACCTTTGAGCCTTCCCCCGGCAAAATCTGTAGGAATTGCTCTAAAACTATCACATCTGCCAACTGGGTGCTCGTTCGGTGGTCTGGTTCTAGCCATCTCCAACAAGCTTCCCGTAATTTCTGAGCCTCAGCCTGCGGCCGAGCACCTGTCGGGTAACGCTCCTGTCAGAACTTCTGCCTGTATGTTTCGGGCTTCACCCTGACTTGATTTGAGATGGCTTCTTTCACCTTGTAATAGTTTAGCGCACCCTTGGTTGCCAGGCCACGATATGCTAATTGGGCTGGGCACGACAGACAGGGCGCAAGAAGGGTGGCCCAGTGTTCCTCCGCCATCTGGCCACTGTGGCCACCCTTTCAAAGGTGACTAAATAAGCCTCGGGGTCGTCCTGAGGGCCCATCTTTGTTAATCATATTGGTAACTGAGGGTTCCCTACTGGGCCTCCTCCAGAGGTAGCGTGGTTCTCCTACTGGTTCGCCCCAAGGCTATGCCCTGTTGGAGCCATCGCTCCTGCTGGGACTGTTGCTGATCAGCAAGCTCCTGCAGCAACTGACGCTGCTGCTCCTGGTTCTGGCAGCCAATTGTTGCAGCAATTGCATCTGTTGCTGCTGATGATGATGCTGTTGCTCTGCCAACCATTCAAACATTTTGGTTGGGTCCATCTTGCCTCCTATCCCTATTATACCACTCCCCTTCTCTCTCTCTCTCTCTCTTTTTTTTTTTTTTAAGGTGCCCCTAAACCCAAGGGCTTGGACTCATTACCCACATTCTTCACCATCTGTCCCGATTTCACTGTGTGAGATAATGGGGATTTCCCGTGGTGCACTCGCTCAGGCCTTTAAGGGTCTCATCATTGGGAGTGCCCCAGCGCCCACCCCAGAACCACGTTGCACCCAGACCCCTTTTCCACCCTTGTCCTGGTTATAGAAGGTTCATCACAGTCTCTGTTTTGTGCGTTGCTGTCTTTTAACCCCGTTCTCAGGGCCACAGTTCACAATGCCTACTCGTCTACTGCCAAAGGGAAGGGGGACCTGGGCCCACCCCTTCTCAGGTCCCAACCCAGGATCCTCAGGATGGGGGAGCCACTCCCCTACCCGGTTGGTGGAGCAGCACCCCGTAACTCACCAACCCAGGATCTATTGACTCCATGTCACCCCATCCTGGGTTGCTTCCTTCCCTTCATTGGCCTCAGCCCCCAGCTCAGGCTTTCTCTCTTGCCCTCAGGATACTGGTCGGCGCATCCTCCGACCGGTGCTCCCCCCTACTCTGCAGATGTTCCGTGCCACCTTTTGAGCATGGTGCGTCGCCCGTTCTCTGATGCCACACGCCCATGGTGGCCCCAGGGCTTAAAGGCGCCTCACGGCACCCAGTGGCCCTATGACTCTCCTCCCAGTGAGTGCGAGGGTCAGAGTGCTCATCCGGCACAGAGCCCAACACCCTGTCACAGGGACACATCCAGCCAACTTAATTTGCTTCATTAACACAGGACATACAATGGACAGGTACTTTTTTGCTGTTATATTTATATCTTGGATTCTGTTATTTCCACTCCAACTCATCTGATAAAGTGGGTCTTACTACTACATATTTTTGCTAGTCTCTAAGATACCACAGGACTACTCGTTTTTAAAGTTGCTCACTAACACAGCTACCCTCTGAGGCTATCAAACTACGTTTTCTTTAACCACTGAAGAGCTATTTCTTTATCTGGTGATATTGGATGCTATTTGGACAGGTTCTCCTTAACAGCCTTATTTCACACTATTTTAATATAATTTAGATGGAATATGAGGAGAGGATGTGACTTCCTACTACCAGCTAATGGATGCTGCTCTTTCAATCTGGCTGCAGATGAAGGCCTTAAGCCAGTTGTTCTCAATCTGTGGTCTGCCAGACCACTAGTGGTCCATGACCACCTTCCAGGTGGTCTGCATCTTGAGCTCAGCCCCTTCCCCTCCCAGCAGCAGGTAGCTCACACTGGCTCTCCAGCCTCATTCCCTCTCCACCTCCCCCCATGAGCTTGGAGCACCAGCGCTGGCTTCCCTCTGTGGGGAGAGGGGGGAGAAGGCCCTGAGCTCATGGGAAGAAGCAAAACCAGAAGCAGCTCTGTGCACTGCTGTTCCCCCTCCCGTGGCTGGGGGAACAGCAGAGCCTGGACATGTTGCCTGGAGGCTTTCCCCATTGCTCCCATTGGTGGGAATTTGGTCAGTGAGAGCAGCTGGAGGCCATGCCTGGGAACAGAGCGGGCGTGAAGGCAGGTAAGTGCCCTCCCTTTTCCTCATGCCCAGAACCTGCACCCCACCCTTTTTACCTTCCCCTCCTACTGAGACTCTACACCCCCAACCCATTCCTTCACCCTCCCCCTTGTCAGACACCCTTCCCCTAGCCTCCTCCTGCACCCTCCCTTGTTCTTGCACCCTCCCTCCTGGCCACACATTGTACCTTCCTTTGCTCTTGCCCCCTCCCCCCTGGCCAGGCACCCTACTCCCAGCCTGGTCCTGCACCCTACTTCCCACCCAGCCATCACCCCCTCCTACTCCCACCTTCTGCCCAGATCCTGCACTCTCATCCCTATCCCACTCACTGGCAGCCCTGTCCTGCACACTGAACCACTTATTTTTGTCCCCACCCGGAGCCTAAGGAGGTCCACAAAATCCATAAACCCTAGAACCAGAATAGTCAATTTGGCCTCTGAGAAGCCCTGAACCTTAGTCCTCTCTGTCCCTCCCCCTTGCCCCATGGGGCTGGAGTGCCAGAGGAGTGAGATGTCTCAGTTGAGGGCCACATTTGTGGGGGTTTTGGAGGTTTGTTTTGTTTTGTTTTTCTTTGTTTGTTTGTTTTTTGCTTCTCACTTGTATGGTCCCCATCTGATTTTTCTGTGGGTCAGTGGCCCCTGGCCCAAAAAAGGTTCCTCACCCCTGCTATAAATAAAGAAAACATTGAAATGTTTTGTGTTGGACATAAATTAATATTTTACTTTATTGAAAATGAAGTTTGATAAACTAACATGAGAAAGTTAAAATGCTTAATCTGTTTAATAATTTAAATTAATATTTCTTTCTTACTGGTTAAATTAAACCATTCTCCCTAGATGCAGCACTAGCAAAGTGCTCAGGTGTAGTTATGTAATTAACGGCAAGTTTCCATTAGCAACTGATGTCTGCTGAAAGGTTTGTGTTGAGCCAGTTGGGCCATGGACCAAAAAGTTTGAGAACCACTGCTTTAGGCTTTAGGCCTTCCAATAGTTACAGGTATTACAATATGGTTACAGAAAAAGGTCTTATACTTACACCTCTGACCCCATGTAAATAGGAAAAGGAGTCGAGAACTAAAGTGAATCAGTTACTGGAATAAATGTATGTCCTCAAATGTACATGTGAACTAGTCGAAAGCCAACAGATAGCCAAAGGCTTTTTTGTGTTTATTGGCAAGCAACTGCACATACAAATGATTTTTGATTTCTTATTCTATCTTTAGAGAATTGCACATAAATCAGCCAGGCTGTCATTAGCTACAGCAAATGTTGGTGAATCCTGTTAGGCTATACAGAGTTCTTTGATTAGAGGAACTCTTAGCTCTCAAGAAGCTGATTTATTTTTTTTTTTAGAATTCCACTCTCACTCAATATCTTCTCTGATTTCAGAACAGCTGTTCTCACTAATATTTAATACTTTGGAATAAACTTCATAAGGAAGGCACAAATTCTGAAAATGTAAGGCACTAGTTATGTATTCTCTGGTCATGGAGCCTTAAGAATAGTTTCCAATTTATTTTGGCCAATCTAAACACCACCGGAGGAGAAGTAAGAGTCTCAATATACTTGTTTCTATTCAATCTTAATTCTCTTATGAAATCAGTCAGAAATTGTTCTCAGTCTTCCTTTAGCTCCTCTGCATTAGTAGCGACAAGGAACAACATCTGTATTCCAAACAGCACCAGGTAATCTGCAAAGCACTGAATTCATAGCTTTATGGTAAGCCTCAGGAGCATTAGAAAGACCAAAAAGAAATTGAAGATCCCTACTTGCTATGACAGTGATAAAAATAATTATATTACTGGATTCAGTTTTAAAATGTTTATTAAATTTAACCTTAAGATCAGCAAAATCTTTTGTGCCTTATATAATATGGGCCATCTTATAATTTATAGCTACAGGGTAATGTTATCTAACAAATAACCTTCTTAAAAGCACACTGTAAACAAGTAGATTTCCAGCATACTTTGAACAAATTATAGATGCATTGATTAAAATCAAAGTGTCCCTTAGTTCGTCCTTTGTTATCAACTTAAATACCTGCAGTAACAGTACATAATTGTCAACCGAAGCTTTTTCCAGGCTTAGGTATTCTGAAGGTTTTTCCTGTAGGAGCCTCTATCCCAGTGGTCTCCAACCTTTTTAAACATGACATCACTTTTTGGATTTAAGTGCAATCCAGGATCTACCTCAAACAGGAATACCCCTGCCCTGCCTCCTTCCTGCCCCTTCTCCGAGGCCCCGCCCCTGCTCACTCCATCCTCCCTCCCCCATCCTCACCCTCTTTTATCAGGCTGGGGACAGGAATTTGGGGTGCTGGAGGGATTCAGGACTGGGGCCAGAGTTCGGAATGCAGGCTCCAGCTGGGCACCACTTACCAGAGGTGGCTTCTGGGTGGTGGCGCAGGGGGCTAAGGCAGACTCACCCCTGCCCTGGCCCTGCACCACTCCCAAAAGCAGCCAGCAAATTCTCTCTATCCCTACCCCCTTTGCTCTGTGGAGATGGGGTACAGGGTGGAGGAAGGGGCACCCTGAGATAAGTACTCCCCTTCCTGTTCTTCCCATGCCCTGAACAGCAAACAGGAGGCTCCCATGGGTGTGGGGCAGCTCCAAGGCAAGGGTAGGAGCAGCACAGCAGTGCTAAGAGGGGCAGCTGAAGTGCCGGCACTTGATAGTCTCCCGGCCAAACCTGTAAGGATCACCTGTCAAAGGCTCCAAGATTTGCCAGTAGATCCGGATCTACTGGTTGGTGACCACTGCTCTATCCCAACCCCTAGTATCTTATGCCTTACATAGACTCTCAAATCCTGTTTATTTCCTGTCATAGAGCTAATAGGACCCATCTGTTCTCACTACAAAAAGAGTCAAAAATAATTTGTTTCCTATATAGAGTTCAAGCACCTAATGTCAGGATGACTCAAAAGAAAGTCTTGCGTTTCTATGTATGGTCCTAGATTATTATGAATGTAGTTTATATTACGGTTACACCTACGGATCTCAAACAGGATCATCATCCCATTGTGAAAGGCACTGATTGAACATGTACAAAAATGCTCCAAAATACTCACAAGACATGGCATGCCAAGACAACTCATGAAAACCAATATGGGGAAAGGGAATGGGCGAGATGATGAAAAGAATATCTTTACGAGGTTGCACAGGCTACCTGTGTGCACAACCTGGTGGTTTTGAATCATGAGGGTACTGTTTCTGATTGTTATGTTTAAAGGTATTGAGTATTTATTTTTCTACACCTCTGAATTAGCAACTGCTACCTGTCTTAAGTTCGGATGTCCTGTTATATATACACACACACACACACGCACACACACACACATCCCATACATGACCTTTTCAGGAACTAACAGAAAATTAGAAATATCCTTTTTCTTTCCTTATTGTCATAATTAATTACTTTATGTAGCTTTATATTCACTTCCTGGTTCACAGTTTCTATTGTGGCATATGATATGGAGTGTGTCACAAACTGTGGGTTAGTGGTGTGACTTTAATCTCTATTATATTTTAGTGCCAATACCATATAAGGACTTTGAATAGCGAGTCAGATTTCTGAGAAAATCTTTCAAACTAGTGTCTTGGACTTGGTATTTGATTCACTTTGCCTCTACTTTTTAGTATACATTAATAGGGTTGCCAGGTGTCCCGTATTGCCTCCTGTCCAGTAAAAAATTCAGAAAATACCGGATACCTAAAATGTCTGGTACTTTCTGATTTTTTCCCGTCCAGGAGGTGAAAATCCCGGGCTGTCCAGCTCAATACAGAGGCAGCCTGGCAACTGCTTACTGGGTTCCGAAGGGAGCAGTCCCGCCCGGCACAGGGAGGCAAGGTGGCGGGCAGCCCCCGGCAGCCTGTCAGGTGTCACGCCCAAAAAGCCTTACCACGTGGTTTTTAAAGGGGCCACAGTGGTTTTTGCTTAACAACTGTTGGGGTCCTTTTTTTTTTTCTCAACAAACTTTTTCCTGGCGTGGGGTTTGGTTTTTTTTCCGGTATTTTTTCTGAAACCATCTGGCAACCCTATACATGAATACAAGAATTCCTGTTTAATAAGGTTGTGATATTTCAATCAAAGGCATATACATGTCATCAAACACTACATGTGTTTTCCAGTGAATTTGTTCTTTGCAGTATTCTGAGTAACATAACTGGTGTAGCTTGTGCATTCTACAGGTTGAACCTCTGTTAACTAGGACTCTCTGGTCCGAAAACATCCGTGGTCTGGCAGGGATGTTGCAGGACCAGAGAGTCCTGGTGAAGGGCTGGTGGCCAGGAGTCTGGCTGGTAGCAAAGCTAGGGCTGGGAGGGGCCAGGTCAGTGGGAAACAGGACGACCTCTCTTGGTTAGGCAAAATCCCTCACCCTGGACCAGTCAGGTTCCAAGAGTGTCGGACCAGGGAGCTCCAACCTCTACAAAGCAAGTTGAATGCTTGGCATTAATAATGGATGTTTAGGTGGAAATGTATTCTTAAAAAATTTAATACTAAGATTCCAAATCTGCCATGAATTTTGCATGAGCAAGACATCTGTGCCCCTGTGAAGCTCATTGCAGGATTGGGGCCTACATTTCTTTTACTTCAGGTGGCAATCTTTGTTCATTAATAGTCAAAGATTATTTTACTATTGAAGACACAAAATAAACACTTCTCCAACTCTGAGTCACTTTATATAACAGCTGGGACACTCTCATTCTTTGTCTTTGAGGCTGATGGTTTCATCAGTCAATTCAATGTTTTCTGTCCAATTTACTGATTGTCTGTTTGTTTTCTTTCCCTAGATTCCAGCCATGTGTTTCATTTTTCTATAAAAGAGGCAATTAGTACTTCTTGCTTTATTTCTCGCTAGTATTTGTGTAGTCAATTCACAACAATAGCAGGCACAATTATTATCTGCATTAGTAGCAATAATACATTTCGCACATGATGTAACCTCACTTTTCTGGTTTAAAACCTGTTAGGTCTAGGGTGTGGCTGCAGTTGATTAATGCTCACATCTAAAGTTTTAGCAGAGTGATTTTCAATCTTTTTTCATTTGCAGATCCCTATGCAAACCCACCTGTTATAAGAATTACAGTGTTTTGTGAGGATTCTGTGACTTAATCATGGATCCTGCTTGATACAGATAAACCAAATTCCCAAATACACTTCCCCTGACTTCACTGGAACCAGGGCTTAGCCCTTGAGGCATTTACATGAGTCATAGTATTCATCAGGTATTTGCAGTAGCTGTCTGAATATGTACTCTTCTGAAACTGTGTTTCTTTGTGGTTGGCTATAGTGTAGATGTGGCCTAAGAGAACAATTAGCAGACCACCAGATATTAGCTGTCCTGGATGAATTCTAATGTTGGTAAATATTTAATGCCTGTGTGAATTTTAACTCTGGTTTTAATTGCTTATATTAAGCTTTTTATTTCAAAACTACTGTGTAGAGTTGCTATTGAACTGCTATAGTGGCCATCATTCACACTAGAAGTGGCTGAATTTGAGAGAGAAATAAAACATTTCTTGTAAACCACCATTTGTAGATCATTTGTTATGTCTTTTGGATCCTTTGGGAAGCTAAATGCAAAACAAACATTTATTTTTTTTAATTGTAACATTTGATAAATGCTTGAACCAAACTGTATACAGTGTTCAAAAGCTTCATAGGGGTAGCCAAGTGAGTCTATAACTGGAAAAACTTGAAAAACAATGAATACTCTTACAGCACCTTAGGGTATGTCTACAAAGCAAAGTTATTTCGAAATAACAGCTGTTATTTTGAAATAACTTTACTAGCGTCTACACAGCCAAAATGCTTTTCGAAATTAATTCGAAATAGCAGAGCGCTTATTTCGAATTTGGTAAACCTCATTCCACGAAGAATAACGCCAAATTCGAAATAGCTATTTCGAAATAAGTGCTGTGTAGACACTTATTTCGAAATAGGGGGCCTCCAGCCTTCCCAGGGTGCCCTGGTGGCCACTCCAGCCTCAAACAAGAACATTCCTCTCCTCCTGCTCCCGGAGCCCTTAAAGGGGTAGACTCTGGCCACAGTGCCTGTGCCAGCTCCAAGCCTGCCAGCCCGGAGCCAGCAGTCACTGCCCCTGACCCAGTGGCCCCAAAACATGAGCCAGCAAGCCACTGGCAGCCAAACCTCCACCGCTCCCCAGGAGCAGTCAGCCAGCTCCCAGGAGCCTGCCAGGGCCCGGAGAAGGCGGGCGCTTTCCTGGTCCAGGGTGGAGATCATGGACTTTATTCAGGTTTGGGGGGGATGCCCCCAATGTCCATGATCTCTGCACTAGATGGGGGAATGCAGCCGTCTATGGCAGGATAACTGCCAGTCTGGCCACTAAAGGCCACATGCGAACCCAGGAGCAGGTTCACATAAAAATCTAGTTGGTCCAGTGAGACCCCCAACCCTGAACCCTGAGCTTCCCCTCCCCCTTCTTCTCCATGCTTCCCCCTTCCAGCTCCTCCTCCCAGGTTTCCCCCTCCCCTCTCCCACACTCTCCCTTCCCCTCTCCCACCTCCTTTCCCCAGTCTCACCAGAGTTTCATTCCCCCCTCCAGTTTTGTTAAATAAAGAGAGTTTGTGTTCATGAAAATACATGTATTTTATTTGACATCAGGAAACAGGGTTAGGGAGGGATAAGTGGAAGGACGTGAGGGAGGAATGAGGCATAAGCCCCCAGTGGGGCAAACCAGGGAGGTTCTTAGTGCTCCTCAGGGTAGAAGCTCTCCTGCAAGGCCTCCTGGATACTGACAGCCTCCCGATGGACCTCCCAGATGGCAGCCTGCAGAAAGTGCAGCCGGGCTCGCAGCAACACATCCACGAGAAGCACCAGAGTGCCCATGGGCAGCTCTGGCTCCATGTTGCAGAGTGCTGTGATGTCCCGAGTGAGGGCAACCAGAGCACGCAGTGACAAAATGCTTTGCTGTCCCTCATCGAGGTAGTCAAGCAAGCAGGGAAACCTGAGAACCGGCTGTCGAGGGAGGGGTCCCTTTAAGCACAGGCCTCAGATAGCCTCAGGCAGCAACCACACAAAGTAACTCCTGACCTGATGCTCTGCTGGACCTGGTTCCGGCCGGCCTTAAATGCGATTCAGCGTCCACTTAGTGTGGACGCGCTATTTCGAAATAGCAAAATGCTATTTCGAAATGCATTTTGTGTGTAGACGCGTTATTTTGAAATAACTTATTTTGAATTAACTATTTCGAAATAATATATTTCGAAATAACGCTGTAGTGTAGACATACCCTTAGAGACTAACAAAATGTGTAGATGATATCATGAGCTTTTGTGGGAACAACCCACTTCTTTTCATCTGAAGAAGTGGGTTGTGCCCTCAAAACCTCATGATACCATCTATATTTATACAGTGTTGTAAGAGCCAGGCTGATCCCAGGAAATTAGAGAAACAGGATCGGTGAGGTAATATCTTTTATTGGACCAACTTCTGTTGTCATGAGAGACAAGCTACTGAGCTTACAAAGAGCTTTGGTTCAGGTCTGGGAAATGTCATCAAAGTGTTACAGAAAAATACATGATTGAACAGATTGTTTAGAATAGGTAGTTAACACATATTTCAAGGGAACCAACTTCCAGAAGGTATTGGTGTGATGAAGTGGGAATTTAAACTCCTCTAAATGAATCCTAGTCCATCCATTTTTCAGTATGAGGAGAAATACTTGCAGCTTTTCAAGTGTAGTCAATTTTCACTCTCACACTGCTATTAAAATCTGCATGTAAGGCTCTCAGGACACTTCTGTTGTTCTTCATTTCCTTTCTCTGTTGGGTATGGAGTGCACCTTAGGTTTCCATTTGGCTGGGCTACTTTTGGACCTGTGCCTGGGATGGTAGTGCCACAAACACCAGGTGGTCCACCCAGAGCTCAGAAGGTATTGGCGCAATGATGCGGGAATCGGTCTCTACAACTTACAAATTCTTGTTGATTTTGAGGGATCTTCACGTGTATCTTTTCCAAAGTGTAAGCTCCATTTTGTATGTGCAGCATTTTGCCTTCCCTTCACGGTACTGATTTTGTCCTTTCCTGAGGGGTGCTCAATCCCCTCTCTACCCAAAGTCCGTGTCCCCACTCTGCTCTTTCTCCAACCCCCGCATTCCTGTTCTGCCTCTTCCCACCCCTGCCCTTCCTCTCTCCACCCTCTCTTCCAAGTATGCCCTACCCTCCTTCTTCCCCCCTTCTGCATGCCATTAAACAGCTGATCCACTGTGGGTGAGAGGTGCTGGGGGGAGGGCGTGAGCTGACCCAGGGGGCCTACAGGCAGGGGACTGAGCACAACTATTATTTTCCTATGGTTGCTCTGGCCTGAGAGCACCCAGGGAGTCAGCAGTGCCAGCACCTATGCTTCTCATGTTTGTTTGCCTCCATGTGGGACTGAAATTCCAAAGATGTGTGGGAAAGGGCTAACCAGAGTGTCATGGACCTAAGTGCTTGACCTTTGATATTAATTGCTCTAAGCTGGCTCCTGCCCAGCGGAACTAGTTTGCCAGGGGAGAGGTCACTTAGCAACATCATCTGATATCATCTTTTTTAAAATAAAATAAAAAACAAGTTAAAAATTACTTTAAAACATTAGAGGTCTTCAAGTCACCAGGGCCTGATGAAACACATCCTAGAATACTCAAAGAACTGATAGAGGAGGTATCTGAGCCCTTAGCTGTCATCTTTGAAAAGTCATGGAAGTCGGGAGAGATTCCAGAAGACTGGAAAAGGGCAAATATAGTACCCATCTATAAAAAGGGAAATAAGAACAACACAGGAAACTACGGACCAGTCATTTTAACTTTTGTGACAGGGAAGATAATGGAGCAAGTAATTAAGGAATTCATCTGCAAACATCTGGCAGATAATAAGGTGATAGGTAAAGGCCAGCATGGATTTCTAAAGAACAAATCATGTCAAACCAATCTGATAGCTTTCTTTGATAGGATATCAAGCCTTATGGATAAGGGAGAAGCAGTGGATGTGGTATACTTAGACTTTAGTAAAGCATATGATACGGTCTTGCATGATCTTCTTATCAATAAACTAGGGAAATATAACCTAGATGGAGCTACTTTAAAGTGGGTGAATAATTGGCTGGATAACCATTCTCAGAGAGTAGTTATTAACAAATCACAGTCATGCTGGAAGGGCATAACAAGTGGGATTCTACAGGGGTCTGTTTTGGGACCGGTTCTGTTCAATATCTTCATCAACGATTTAGATGATGGCATAGAGAGTATGATTATTAAGTTTGCAGATGATACCAAGCTGGGAGGGGTTGCAAGTGTTTTGTAGAATACGGTCATAATTCAAAATGATCTGAACAAACTGGAGAAATGGTCTGAGGTAAACATGATGAAGTTTAGTAAGGACAAATGCAAAGTACTCCACTTAGGAAGGAACAATCAATTTCACACATACAGAATGGGAAGTTATTGTCTAGGAAGGAGTACTGCTGAAAAGGATCTAGGGGTCATAGTGGACCACAAGCTAAATATGAGTCAACAGTGACACTGTTGCAAAAAAAAAAAAAAGCAAACATGATTCTGGGAGGCATTAAAAGGAGTGTTGTGAGCAAGACACAAGAAGTCATTCTTCCACTCTACTCTGTGCTGATTAGGCCTCCATTGGAGTATTGTGTCCAGTTCTGGGCACCACATTTTAAGAAAGATATGGAAAAATTGGAGAAGGTCCAGAGAAGAGCAACAAAAATGATTGAAGGCCTAGAACACATGAGCTATGAGGAGAGACTGAAAGAATTGAGCTTGTTTAGTTTGGAAAGGAGAAGACTGAGAAGGGACATGATAGCAGTTTTCAAGTATCTAAAAGAGTGTTACAAGGAGGAGGGAGAAAAATTGTTCTCTTTGGCCTCTGTTGATATGACAAGAAGCAATGGGCTTAAATTGCAGTAAGGGAGGTTAAGGTTGGACATGAGGAAAAACCGTCTAACTGTCAGGGTGGTTAAATACCCTGGAATAAATTGCCTAGGGAGGTTGTGGAATCTCCATCACTGGAGATATTTAGGAGCCAGTTAGATAGACATCTATCAGGGATGATCTAGACGGTGATTGATCCTGCCGTGAAGGCAGGGGACTGGACTTGTTGACCTCTTGAGGTCCCTTCCATTTCTAGTATTTTGTGATTCTATGATTCTATGACCGCTACACTTACCTTCATGCCTCTAGCTTCCATCCCAGATACATTTCTCAATCTATTGTATACAGCCAAGCCCTAAGATACAGCTGGATTTGCTCCAAACCCACAGACAGAGACAAACACCTACAGGATCTACATATAGAGTATTCTTAAAACTGAAATACCCACCTGGAGAAGTGAAAAAACAGATCGACAGAGCCAAAAAAGTACCCAGACATGAACTACTTCCAGACAGGCCCAAAAGAGAAAACAAAATTCCACTTATCACCTACAGTCTACAACTTAAACCCCTCCAACACATTATCAACAATCTACAATCTATCCTGGAAAATGACCTCTCACTCTCAGAGGCCTTGGGGGAAAGGCCAATACCCTAACCACAAATAAATTCTTTCCAGTAACCACGCAATACACCTCCATCATAATCATCCAGGAACCCACCCCTGCAATCAGCCCCAGTGCCGACTCTGCCCACACATCTACACCAGTGATTTCATCACTGGACCCAATCACGTCAGCCACTACATCAGAGGCTTATTTAACTGCACATCCCCTAATGTGATCTATACCATTAAATGCCAGCAATGCCCCACTGCAATGCATATTGGCCAAACTGGACAGTCTCTATGGGAAAGAATTAATGGACAGAAATCAAGGTATGTCTACACTACAGTGTTTTGTTGGAAAAACAACCATTTTTCCGACAAAACTTGAGTTACATCCATACTGCAATTGCATTCTTCTGAAAGTAAATAGAAAGAACAGAGGGGTTTTTCCAGCGTTGGTAATCCTCTTTCTATGAGGAAGAGGCCTTTTTCCAAAAGAGCTCTTTTGGAAAAAGGCATGTGTGGATGCGGAAGAGGGAGTTCTTTTGAAAGAAGAGGAAAGAGGAAAAAGCACAGGTCCATAGTAATCACAGCTTAAATGCAAGATAATGTCCATTCAGTGTGGACACTATCTTTCGAAAAAGCAGATCATTTTTTCAATGTGCTTTTGTGTGTGGATGCTCTTTTTCGGGAGAAGTTTTTTCAGAAGGTCTCTTCCGAAAAAAGGTTCTTCCGAAAGAAGCCTGCAGTCTAGACATAGCCCCAGATGTCTGAAAGGCAACACAAAAAAACCTGTTGGAGAACACTTCAGTCTTCCAGGCACTCATTAATGGATCTCCAAGTCTCTGTTTTGTTTCAGACCAATTCCACAAGTCAAATACACAGAGAAGGGTTGGAACTTAACTTCAATCACAAGTTTAATTCTTATGCAAATGGTATGAATCGGGATATCAGATGGCTCTCACATTATCAACCAACCAAATAATGAAGGTGCTAATGGTTCTTGATGTCTGTGTAGAATCTGGTGTTGGTCATCTTCCTTTCCAAGTGCAAACTAATGGTTCTTATTAGCCTCTTGTAATCATTTAGTCTTTAAGGTGCTACTAGACTATTTGTTGATTTTTAAGTTTTTCCTGTTACAGACTAACTGGGCTATCCCTTTGAAGCTTATCTACTCGCTGTCTCTTTTTTTCTTCCTCCCCTCCATTTTTTTTCCTTCTCCCTCCTTCCCTTATTTATTTTTGGATCTGGACTTCCAACACTCCAGTCATCTGAAGAAGTGGATTGTGCCCACAAAAGCTCATGATACCATCTACAATCATGTTTTTTTATGTCCTAAGTAAAGGGCAATGGAATTAGCATTCTGTGCACAGTCTGTCTCTGTATGTGTTTATATGATACACCTACCACATGAGTGAAACTTTAAACCAGGGGTGGAGAACCTTTTTTGGGTTGGGGGCCGCTGACAACCAGAAAAATCACACTCTCACTGATGTGACCTCTGATGAACACTCTGGCTAAGGCGAAAGACAATCCCTACATTCCACTCACACACCAGTGCCTCGGGGGCCTAGACTAGTAGATTTTGTGTGTTCCAGCACAGCTGCGGGGCAGCAAGGGGTCATTCCACGAGGTGTAACAGTTAACTCAAACTAAGGACTTAGTTCGAGTTAACGTTTGACTGCCGCCGCGTGTAGCCGCGGGCAGTTAGTTCGGACTAAGGGGATTTAAAAATGGCGCCCGGACGGGAAGATGCAAATAAAGCCCGGGATATTTAAATCCCGGGCTTCATTTGCAACTTTGAATGCCTACATAAGCCTCCCTAGTTCGAACTACGGGGGCTAGTGTAGACATACCCTAACAGATTTATTTGGGCATAAGTTTTCATGGGCAAAGACCTCTTTGCCCACAAAAGGTAATGCCCACATGTAGTGAGTCTGCATGGCCTCTCGTTGACTCAGAGGAGGAAACTCCCACAGAAACCCCTTGGCGGGTGGTGCCAGAGTCATCCAGCGCCACCCAGAGGAAACAGGAAGTGAGAGCTAGGATATCAGAAGGGAAGCTCGCAGTTCAATCAGGGCTCAGCTGCTGAGCAGGGCAGAGGCTCTTCCCCAGCCTCAGCATAGAAAGGCCTTGCCGCGCTGTGCTATGCTCCGATGAATGACTGGGTCGGGCCTCCTGGGCCGCTACCAGGCCCTAAGCCCAGGCCTAGACTGCCCCGGCCGCTACTGGACCTAGATCCCGGGACACACCGGCAGAGGCTGCCACTCGGGCCTGCCAATCTGCCAGGACTCTCAGGACTTGTGCGAGACCATGCCGAGTGGGCCAGACTGCGTGGACCCTTGCCTACCCTGGATCACGAGCCGATGGACACCCTGCTGGCACCCCCGTTCCTAGCTGACAAGGACTGGCAACCAGTCCAGGTAGGCCCCAAGGGGGAGCAGGGAAGTCTCCCAGGGACAGCTGATCCTGGGACGGCTGAAGAAATGGAGGTCGGGTGGGAAGTCGCCCAGGGACAGCCGACCCAGACGGCGCGTTACGGCCTGGAGCCCCGCTGGTCCAGTGGCTGCCGCCTTGCCACTGTTAGGGCCCTGGGCTGGGACGCGGTGGAGTAGGTAGGGCCCGCGTCCCCCCTGCCACCCCTTGCCCTGGGTGGCAGGTTTCCCTTTGTGTGGCAAAAACCCCTGCGCTTGTCGGCTCTCTGCCAGCGAGGAGTACCGACCCCTGGCTCAGCCTGCAAACAGGCCTGCGACAAGGAACCACCCTCCTATTTCCCTTTGTGGTTGCTCCCTTGCCCTGACTCTGGATCTGTGCTCACAAACTATTGTGCAGCCCCTAAGACTACTATATAAGCAATTATTTGTTGTTTTGCCCTGACCCAGGGCCTGTGCTCCCGGTAGCCCACCGGAACCTTGTTGTTGATTTAATTGTTGATGTACTGCCTGGCCCTGAACCAGCGGGCCATTAAAACTGCTAATTAGTGGCCGCCCAGCTATTGAGGCTCCGGACTCGGGGCTTGCCATGAGTCAGTGTAGCCTCTCACTGCCTCAAACAGTTACATGACATAAATCTGTTAGTCTTTAAAGACCTCCTTGGGTCTTTGCCCATGAAAGCCAATGCTCACATAAATCTTAAAAAACAACGAATGGTCCTGCAGCATCTTAGAGACTAACAAAAAAATGTAGATGGTATAATGAGCTTTTGTGGGCACAACCCACGTCTTCAGATGAATGGAGTAAGGGGTCCAGGGTACAAATAAAAAGCAGAGAAGGAGAGGGGATGGGGAGGGTAAGAGAAGGGGAAAAATAGGGAAAAATTGTCAATTTGAGTGTTCATACTAAATGAAGCTAATCAAGTGAAAAAAATCTGAATAAATGTGTTAGTGTTTAAAGTGCCATAGGACTCCTTGCTATTTTTGCAGACACAGACTAACATGGCTATCCTCTGATATGAGTGAAACTGTAACCCAATAAGTTCAAAGCCGTGGTGTGATTCTGGAAGAGGAATGCTTAAGATACAGGAGAGCCTGAGGAGTCAGCACTAAATTCAAGGGCTAAGCAGCTGGGCTATGAGATCTCAGAAAGGGGTACTTGTAATGTAATGCTAAATTCAGTCACTAGGTGGCATGGTGTGTAAATACCTAATTTAAGATCTCTTCAGCTGTACCTAGCAGAGCATTGAAAGACTGTGTGATCAACACATCTGCTGGCTAAAAAGGAAGCACTGTAGCCAGTTCATACCTATACAGAAACATGACAGTGCTAGCCAGAGGATTTGTACCCCAAAGGGTCAAAGAATCCCTAGGCAGGAGCAGTGACCAGATTCTGTTCAGACTCCCATGTGAGACTTTCATGGAGGTTAGGTCCATAAAAGGCTATTAGCCAGGGGATAGAAATGGTGTCCCTGGCCTCTGTTTGTCAGAGGCTGGAGAAGGATGGCAGGAGACAAATCGCTTGATCATTGTATTCGGTCCACCCTCTCTGGGGCACCTGGTGCTGGCCACTGTCGGCAGACAGGCTACTGGGCTAGATGGACCTTTGGTCTGACCCAGTACAGCCGTTCTTATGAGTAAAACACCTGAGGATCCAGTGGTTGGGTCCCCTTACAGCAGTGTGGCAGGCTGCCAGCAGGGTACACAGACTTGTAACGATTAGCATCTTTCTCTGTCTTGACTTCGAACTGGTGTCCATAGCTGACCACCTTATCTCAGCCTTCTGGGTCCTGGAGCCTGGTTCAGCTCTTGGACTCCACAGTGCTGCACATAAATGGCCCATTGCAATTTTCTCCCTCAGATGTGGAGCTGCAGACTATCAAGACCACGTTCTTTGATGCAGCTGGGTTCCCTAACATTAGGTGATGGACTGCATTTATGTGAGCATCATGGTCCTTATAGTGAGCATATGTATATGAAACGTTTCCAGAGCCTGAATATGCAAGAAATATCTATCTATATAGGTTTGTATAATGTGCCCATCACTTTACTGCCAAAGGACAGGATTCATAAGGGTATTATCATATATTTGCTACCTAATAGCAGGATGCCTAAATGTCTTTGATCTGTTGAAATTTAGAATGATTCTGTCTTTCAAGCCTGAATTAAAGCTTTAGCTTGTAAACATGCAGCAAAGACAAAGAGGCATGAGTAAGAAAGTTGTAACATCAGGGATCACATCCTGCTCACTCTCCTAACAGCCTCAAGTTATTTTGTCTAATTAATATAAATGTTTCCATGTTATTGTTATTGCTTCTATTGCTATTTCTTGTAGAATTAAAAAAAAATATTGTGAGTGTAATGTTTTTCTAGTGAATGGAAGGTGAACATGATATTGACCAAAACAAGACTAGACAAAATGAAATGACTAGACAAAATGAAAACATGTAATTTAAAAAGTAATCTAACAGCATTAATAGTAAAAGTTAATTACATTAAAAGTCTTTCACATTTACTAAAGTATTATTAATAATATAGATTACATTTTTAATATATTTAGATAATATTTTAAAAATTTGACTGTATTCCTTTAAATGTTGTGGTCAGAAATCTTCACCATAATCTGCCTAGCAACAAGTGACTTTCTTTCTTTCTTTCTTTCTTTCTTTCTTTCTATATAATAATTCTATAAGTAATAAGGATCCAAACTGAAAATTCTTTGAGACAAAAAATCTTTGTTTAGAAAGTACCAAATAAATTATTATTAAAATAATATTAAGATAAAGGTATATATGTCAATTTAATTAATAAAATATAAGTAATATGCTCTCCTAAAGGAGTACTATAGTCTTTCATAAGTAAATAGTTCATTCATTATAACAGGATTTATAAAATATGTAATTAAACTATTATGTATTAGATATTTAAATTGGACAAAATGCATGACACAAATAAAGATAAATGAAAAGGACCATGCTTAACATTATGCACAAGTTGTTTCACAGAGTTCAATAGAAGTATTCACATGTGTTGTGCATTCATGCATGCAGGCACATGCAGGATTGGGGCCTAAATAAACTACATATGAGCAAAAGTTATAAAGTTTTGATCTGGATTTGAAGTTTTTTTTCAAAATTTGGGCAAGTTCACATGCAAGATCATAGAAATATGGAACCAGACGTGACACTTGGACACAGATGCGGATCCAAGTTTCTTCGAAGTTTAGAGGTATTTGGATGTGGGATTTTTCTTCAAGTTCATCTCTAGAGAAATAGATTTTTAAAACATTGTTCTGAACATTTTCATGCTCTGAGACTAAATGATGAATAGTCTGACTGACCACCTCCTTAAGTAATGATTTATATAATAAATTAGTACTAGGAAGTACTTGACATTTTTTAAGATATACAAATAACTTCTTGATTTCCATTTTCCAAATCTATATACGGATGGAAGTAACAAGTCCCTTCCCCTCTGATCCATGTTACTGAGTTTTCCATGGCAAGTTTGTTTTCAGAGCTTATAGAAGGAAAGCTTTTAAAATATTCTATATAGGGTTTGGATAATTATAGTTGTTACACGAACAGCATGAATTTGAATCATCATCAGGTTCAAAAGATGTATTACAATAGTTTCAGATTCTTCTCCTTCTTCTGAGTACCCCTTACTATTTTTTGTAGTTTTACAATCACATTTCTTATTTTTTAAAAATGCTTTTCCCTTCCATGTTGCTGTGTAAAAAACCCACAAGGAGAAATGGACTGACTGTACAGGGAACACTGAAATGAGCTATACACAAAGTTGTCAAAAGCACAAAGTGAAAAAGAATAGAGAAATTGTTTCACTTTCTCTAATATCATTCAAAGTAATCTCTGGTATTTTTTATAATAATAGTAAATGCAGATGTAACTTTTAATATCCCTTTATATTTTCTTTTCAAGTTGACAAAAGAGGGTAAATGGCTTTTAACCTTGAAAAACAACTTTGCAAACATAATCATCCAAATACTTTTTGTTAATATATAGAAAGTGTTTTCCCAAATATTAGCATGTTCAGAGTTCTCAGATGTTGGTGATTTCAGTTCACCTTTGCTTTTCAATGCATTAACTGCAGCTTTCAAGGTTCTATTTAAGTATCAAGGACCTTACTTTACTCTCTATAAGTATTAAAGAAGATATATAGAGAGAGGTGAAGCCTGTCTATTCAGTTCAAGTTTCTCTCTGGCCTTCTAATCCTGTAGGTTTGTATTTTTTCATTTAATTTCTTATCAGACTTTGTAACGAGAAGCCATAATTAACTTCAATGGCAGATCCAGGGATCTGCAAAATTAAAGCTTTCTTAAAAAGGACCACTGCTCTTCCTCTGATCTTTACCATGTTGAGATTTTTTGCCATTCATTATGGGTTGCTTATTGTCAAAATTTCTTCCTCTCTGTTTCTGCGCTGCATCCTTCTCTCCCGATCGCAGCTAATACAAAATAAAAATTTGTGTCTCTCAAGAAGCAAAAAAGAACGAGAGTGTAATTGAGATGACTTTGTTGTCACGCCAGGGGGTGCTGTTCTGTGCAATGACACATGAAGAGCGAAATGAAAGCAACACTCAATTTTTAAAACAGCTCCTTATTTTCTGTGGGCACAAGGCCAGATTCTACCCCTGTGGCCCCAGGCAATACGTTTTCATTTAGTAGCATGGACATAAGATTTTAAAGAGTTTTACCTAAAATTTTATTCCTTGCTTGTTTGAGATTATTTATAAACAGGGATGAAAAAAGCAAATTTCCTATTTTTCTTTCTAATAATATATGACAGGATACATTGAAGCGCGATCCTGATGCTGAAAGTGTATGTGCCAATTCTGGAAACTGCCTGCGTGGAATCCCATGACAGTCAGGGCTCAGCAGTTGGGCATGTGTTTGTTAGGATTAGGGCCATGGCTTTTTAACACTAATGATCCAGGTCATCAGTGTGCTTGCACAATCGGGGATTGCATATTGAATGTACTTTTTCTGGGTACTTGGGGGTTTTATATGCTACACATCTGGGTCCAAAGTGGGACTGGAGATTGTATTGATAAAGGCATTAGAGATTTTGAATATTTTTATTTGGGGGTGCCCAACTGGAGACATTTTTAAAAAGCCTGATTTCTTTTCAGTAGGTGCTCAGCACTTTTTACATATCGGATCTCCTTCAGGTGTCTCAAACTGGGCACCCAAAACCACTAGTCACTTTTGACTGCTAATAGTACAATGTGTTTCTATTATTACATTTAACGTTTGTATACTTAATATACTCATTTATTTACCTATCTAACAGTTCTAGGGACCTGATCCTGCTTCAGTGGGCTTTTTGGCAATGACTTCAGTGGGACTATGACTAGCCCCTATGATGTATTTCATATGCAGCTGTTTTTACTGTTAGTAGGTGATTACGTCAATTTCATATTAGTCAGAACAAACAGGAGAAAGAAACAAAGCTGAACAATGAAGCTCTGAGAGGCCAACTTGCTCAGTCTCACTATTGCTGGCATCATGAGGTGTAAATTGCATTTCCTAAACTTGTTTCATCCAAGAAAAAACTTGTTATCATGAAAGGCCCCTGATGGGCCGCAGCTTTAGTTCTGCTGATGGCTCCACAACTGACTCACTGCACCTTGCCTACACCTGCTCCCCACCCTGCGCTGCTCACTTTTGTATCTGCATTGGCTGCCCTGGCAGAAGGAAAGGTGGGGATCCTTTGCAGTGTACTCTGCACCAGACCTGCACTGGCTTTCGCTGCTAGAGACTGGGCTGCAATAACAAGTTCCTGATAAGCTTTCTCCGAGCAATAACGTGACAGATACTGCAGGAACTAATTGAACAGTGCTGGGATATTGCTCCTCTCTGCCCTTCAGCCTTTAATATTAATAGGAAAGCGGCTAATTACAGAAATGATATTCATAGTGATAACTAGCAGAAGGTTGCTAAAGAGCTCTAGAAAACTGCTTTAAACCAAGCAGGATTACCATTAACTCTTTGAGTCCCAACACGAATGAAATGTAGAGGATCACACATGTGGAGGCCAAATTGAGTTAGACTGCAGATGTAAAAGGTTGCATCCAGGAAGGGAAATACAAAGTGGAAACTGCCTGTCTCATTTCTGGCTCCCCTGCAAGCCTTTGGGGACCAGAGGAAAGGAGGAGCACTCCAAAGCAGGGTTTAAGGGTCAGGGTACAGTCTGTTTTACCCAGTGACCTCACATTGATCTCCTCTCCCACACAGAACATTGCTGGCTGCAGATCACCCACATGCAGGACTCTTCACAGTGCTGAGGTTGGACTTTCTCTGACTTCTTTTTTTCAGCATTAATGTGCGGCTATTTGGTGGTGGAGGAAAAGTTACTGTTTTAATGCCTGGAGCCAGAGTTTGGCTTGTGTGCCTGAGTATGTTTGATTTTGTTTTGCCTGTCAGGTTATAGGGGTTCTTTTCTTACATTCACATTGCACAGTTCACAAGTGAGATTCTTGGGTCATGTGAATTATTCTGTGATTTTAGAAGAGTTGAACGCGCTCTGGGTCACAAGCACCAAGGAAGTGCCATAATACAGATAAATGTGAGGTCTACTGCTAGAATGGTGCCTAGAACAGGGGTTACTGGGCCATGTCACCATAAGGGCTCAGTAGTCAAACTGAAGATCTCCAGAGGAGCAGCATTGAAGCAAGATGGAGAAAGTCACATGTAAGCAGTGATCCGTGCAGCAACATGTTTGGCCATCAGAAATAAACTCTTTTGACTGAAGATTAATTTTTGTGTGTGAAAAAATGTATAAAAGGTGAAGGAAAGCTTACCCGTGCATCACCACTAACATTTGTTGGAGGGGATATGGGGCCATCCATCCTTCTCCTGAAGACACAGTCTTGATTCTGTGCAAAGGGAGTGTAAAGTGCTACTCTTGTTACGGTGGAGAATTCTGATTTGGTAGTGTTCTATACCCACTTTGCCTGGGTGTAAATTACTACTCCAGGAACAAAGTAATAGAGAATATGATCTCAAATCAGCTGATGGAGAAGAAGGGGAGAGGACCACTTAAACTCTATCTCATGACTCCTTTGCATAGGACTTATTACCAGAGGCAGGAAAGAGACATCTCATCCACAGATGTCATGGGACAGCAGTCTGCTGGATTCCAAGAGAAGATGGAAGAGAGCCTTCATAGGGGTTCAATAGATTTTACAAGTAAAAGGACATAGTCCGTCCTGGGAAGAGCTGGTCTAATTTTAGACATGATGGAATGGGTTGTGTGGCAATCAGTATGGAACGGGTCAGGTTCGTCAGGATGAGCATTGCAGCAATGGATATCCAGTCTGTGCACATAGTGCATATCCAAACTTATCTTAACTGACCCTCAGCACCCTGTAAAATTCACCCACCATTCATGTCTTACTCCTTAGGGAATTCTGCACCTAAACATTATGTGCATAATATTTTATAATTATTAAAAAATTCTACAACTTCTATTTGTCAATAAATAAATATGATTCCAGCATGGCAGTGGTGAGCACAGACTACTGGTTGCATTGAGGTGGAAGGTCACTCTGAAGCCCCCACCTTCCCCGGTACAGGGACTTGGGGGTGAGTTCTGACACAGAGCCAGGGCTGGGCCTGCCCCAGAAACACCCCAGGGCCCTGCTCCTCTGTACTTGGTGTGGGTGATGTAGTTATTCAGGAGGGGTCAGGATTTACTGCTGTGGCGTCCAGACAGGTCTCTGGCTCCATCAATGATGATAACCAGAAGGCTGCTTGTGTGTGTGCTCAATGATGTGGGCCCAATGACCACAGCAGACCCCAAGAGAGCCCCCAAAGACCACAAACCAGATAAGGATCGAAGATGCCAGGCCAGGTTTATAGTACAGTAACAGTTGTCAGTAGGCTCTACTGAACCATTACGGACATGTACTTGCCACAATGGAATGACTCAATCAGTGGGAAATTTCCACTGTCCCCACACCCACCTGGTCATACAAAGACACCACTTTATATACAGCTACAAACAAATCACACCTCACTGCTGACGTGTCAGGTTGCTACCCTCTGATGTTGTCAGGTTATCACCCTCTGATGCTACTTAGATACCACCCATCACCCTGTACCTCGTGGTTTGATTAGATCATCTCTATCCATCCTGCTGTCATTTTAGACCCTTTCCTGAACCTGGGTCTGTACCTGAGAGGAGTGGGTACCAAGATCTTTTTTAATGAGCTTTTGGTATCATGTGCTTTCCTCTTACGACCAGTACCAATTATTGTTCTGCAGTCAGTACCTAGCACCTATTACTGTTTTGCACTTTCAGCCCTGTTCATGCCAAATTCTGTGAGCAGGGGCCTGCCTCTTGCTCACAGCTTAGCTTTGCTCTATATTAGCCATGTTTTGTCCATTGTTAGCTAGTCCTCAGGCCTCAGATCAGGCCTGTTCTGCATGGGCTTATGTTTTAGGTCTTCATCTTACTACAGGTGAGCAGGCTCAGCCCAGCAGGATCCAACTGTAGAGGGGCTTATGTAGGGTGAGGGGTTTCTCTCTGGGGCAATTTGATGTGCCACATCAACTCATTTGGCATATGGAAAGAACCATGAATTATAAAGGACTATAAAAACGATGAGTAGTCCTTTGGCACCTGAGGCTATGTCTACACAGCAGCGTTATTTCGGAATAACTAACGTTATTCCAAAATAATAAAGTCCGCGTCTTCACACAAGCAGTTATTTCAACATAATGTTGAAATAATGTTGAGCTGGAGGACTTCTTACTCCGACCCCTGTAACCCTCATTGTATGAGGAGTAGGGGAAGTTGGGGAAGAGTGCTCTACCTCAAAATAACTGCTGTGTAGACAGCACCAAAAGTTGAAATAAGCTATTTCGACTTAAGCTATGCAATTATTGTAGCTCAAGTTGCGTAGCTTATTTCAAGTTTAGCCCTGCTGGGTAGCTGTGTCCTGCGAGACTAACAAAAATATAGAGTATCATGAGCTTTCCTGGGCAAAACCCACTTCATCAGGTGAGCTGGAGTGGACTATAAAGGGCTAGAATGGCGGAATCAAATTCAGTGGATGGAAGAGGGTTGAAGTCAGTGAAGTTGTGTTCACTTGTAATAGTGCTTAACCTGGCCCAGTAAGTTTGCAATTCATGATTTATCTATTCCCAAAAGATTACTTTGAATCCAACTACTAATTGTGCTATGAGTGACTCATAGATAAATGTACTATATATATGAGAGAATTTGTCTGTCTGTCTGTTTGTTCAAGAACTCTTTCTAAACAGTAAGAGCTAGGACCACCAAATTCTGTATTCAGTTTCCTCTCATCATAACTGAAAGCAAGGTAAGGCTTTGGTTGTGCCAGGAAAATGGGATGTGCCTGGAATTGGATTACTTCTCATAAGAGATAAGAGATAGAATCACCAGGCAGATGAAAGATGCTGGGGGGTGGGATGTGCCTCTCCCCCATCTGGGACTGCCCTATCCCCATGCCTTTCTCCCCCAGACGTCCTTTAGGAGGGCGGGGGGCAGGGACTGAAGTTCTCCCACCTCCCTTTTCATATGGGAACATTGCTGGTTGTTCCCCTTTATCAGGGAACGAGGGGAAAGTGCACACTTTGCTGCACTCCTCATTCTGGCTGGGGTGTGTGTGGGGGAGACAAACCTGACCCTGTCCCAGCCGGGAGTCATGCATCCCTCCTCCAGCTGTGCCTGCTGGAGCTACAGTAGGCAAGGAGAGGAGCTTCTCACCTAGCCCGAAGCTACTGGTAGAAGCCTCCAAAGATGGATCATAGAATCATAGAATACTAGAACTGGAAGGGACCTCGAGAGGTCATCAAGTCCAGTCCCCTGCCCTCATGGCAGGACCACACACAATCTATACCATCCCTGTTGTCTGTCTAACTTGCCCTTAAATATCTCCAGTGATGGAGATTCCACAACCACCCTAGACAATTTATTCCAGTGTTTAGCCACCCTGACAGGAAATTTTTCCTAATGTCCAACCTAAACCTCCCTTGCTGCAATTTAAACCCATTTCTTCTTGTCCTATCATCAGAGGTTAAGGAGAACAGTTTTTCTCCTTGCTCCTTATAACACCCTGTTAGATACTTGAAAACTTCTATCATGTCCCCCCTCAGTCTTTTTTTTTCCGAACTAAACAAACCCAATTCTTTTGGTCTCCACTCATAGCTCATGTGTTCTAGACTTTTAATAATTTTTGTTGCTCTTCTCTGGACCCTCTCCAATTTCTCCACATCTTTCTTGAAATGTGGTGTCCAGAACTGGACACAATACTCCAACGGAGGCCTAATCAGCGCACAGTAAAGCAGAAGAATGACTTCTCATGTCTTGCTCACACCTAACTCACGTTTAGCTTGTAGTCCACTATGACCCCTAGATCCTTTTCTGCAGTACTCCTTCCTACACAATCACTTCCCATTCTGTATGGGAAGGAAGGAAAGGAAGCTTGGGATTATCTCAACCCAAATAAAGAGAAGCCACAAGTTATTGTGCCAGAACTCCATCTCTTCCTTACTTCTTTGGGGCTGTTTCCCAATAACCGCTGTGACAGTTTCTTACAAATAGTACTGATTCCAAGTGGGGACCTCAGGTTAGTTAGCAAATCTGGTATTCTGGAGCGGTTGCCAGATAGTTTGGGTGAATAGATTTTTGGTTCATGATTCATTTATGAATTAATCTATTCATGCTTTGTTGTTTCTGCTGGGTGGCTGATCATCTCTGTTACAAGTATTATTTCTTCTCTCTGGTTATACATATGAAATTCATAGAGTGGGATCAAGGAAACTTACTTTCACTCATGGAATTTGTGGATATTATCTCAAGTCTGTGTGGCTATTCATTTAATTGAAACTGGTGTTCTGCATAATCCACTCCTATATTTGCACATTTCATCTACTTGGGGTTGACCTTGCTAAAATAATATAAATAGGCTAAATCATGTATCCCTTGCATGGGTACAATGGGAGGGAAGAGGGCAGAGGAAGTCTTTCTTCCTAGTATACCCGTACAAGATTCATCCAGAATACAGACCCATTATTCACTGGAATACTGGACTGTTTAACTAGCCAAGGCATCCAGCAGTGTTTCTTGTCCCAAAAATAACCGATAATTGGTCCCAAAAGGAATATATTCCTCATCACTCATCAGAAGAAGGTGCAAGTGTTGTTGCCCAGAGATCTCCCGGGAGCCCCTGTCCTGTGCAGGTAGAATGTATAAGCACTACCACTCAGATGCTCCACCTTGACTCCCTCCCTAGAATGCCCTTGGCTCCAAATGCAGGCATCTGTTCCTGAGTGTACAATCCAGTTTGACCATAGTGTTTTAGGTTGGGCTAGCCTCACTGAAACCCAGGGGGTAGCCATTACGCATCATTTAAGAAAACTGTAAGAAGTGTTGGATATTTATTATGAAATGATCCTCTGGTAATTCTTCCCAGCTGAAATGGCCACACAAAGAGGAATGAAGATTTAATCCTTCATTTGCCAGTAGCTGCTTGGCTACTGATATCTGCTCATTACAAAAGAAAAAGAGTCCAGCTATAGAAGAATGGTTAAAAAATAGGGGAAGTTGTTGTGAGAAAATGAATGCACCAATTGTGTACCCAACAAAACAGATAGAGCACAAACAGAGCTTAGATATTTGCTTACCATTTAATCTATACTCAGAAAAAGTATATTCACCTGAAAAGAAACCAAGACGTCTGTCCAATTAGTTTGAAATATTAACACTTGGTAGCCATTGTTCCTATGTTATATACATGTTATCAGAGATTTTGTTCAGTTTACAACTATTAGTAGAAGCGACATGACCTGTTATAAAGCTGGCCATTTGGTAACATGGTAACACCCTCTTATCGGGCAAGATCTCATGACTATATTCTGTATAACGCATTTTTTATACAAAAGCTCCTTGTGACAGTGATTATTGTTTTGTTCCTGATATTTACAAAGGAAGTATTTGTGAATCTGTTAATATTTCCTAAATACAATAATAATAAGATAGTTTTAAGATGCCAGTCAGCTCCTTTATGGAATTTTGTAGCTGAAACAATAGCAATCTCAAACCAAAACACACACATCACCAATATTCTCTCTAATCTTTTCCATCCATGTACAGAATAAATTATATATGCACTAGGGCATGTGCAAATGTGCACCACTAGCAGAAACAAAATACTTAGCTATGGGTTCTCTACTGATCAGCTGGGCAGCACTTGAATCTCTCCTGAGTGGCCACATGAGCGCACAACTTACAGGGAACACTGCACCTACAGTCACCACCCGAAACAAAGGCATATGTAATGCCACTCAGGAATCTGATCTCTATGGGCACAGGCATCTGACTGGGTATTGTTTTGGTAGTGGTGAGACAGAGTGAAGCAGGAGAAACTCCACAGGAGACAGAGAAGGTAGCAAGAAAGCACCAGGCATAACTATAGATGTACTGGTAGGTGACCCTGAGAAAAAGTGGAAAGAGTAAACTTTTGGGCTGAGTTCTTGATGAAAAAGGCTTGGAACTGTAAGCAAAGAACTGATCCTGTTTTGGTTAACCACTTAGTCAAAAAGGGTAACCACACTGTTTAATTTGTCATGTTTCTCGAAGACACATTTCAGTCTGAATTTAAAATTTTAAAGTTTTCAGACAATCCATGAAATCTGCAGTGTTATGGTATGACTCTGGACTTTCATTACAGATTTCCAGTTGCTACATGATACCACTAGTGAGGTTCATGCAATTGTGAAAAAAGGCTGTGCTTGCACATCTTGGTCCTTACCTCTTCCTGGGATTGGAAGCAGAAGTCCTAAAATATCACAAGAGCTGCTATTCTTTGCAGTATTACTCACTTAACTAGATGCAGGAAATATCAGACATTTCATGACAGAACCTGTTCTCATAATTTTCCCAGTAAGTTTTGCTGTCCCAAAGGTTTGAGATGTGGCATGAGCAGTCATAATTTTTTGTGCATATCCAAAACTCCTGACATTCACCCACCACCAGCATTAGCTTATTTGGAGAGACTTCATCATTACTTAGGATTAAATTCTTTTATGATATATACTCCCAACCCCATTGACATAACGGGATTTTTATGCATGTATTGAGGAGCATACCCCTAACATTGCCTTAGATATCCACACGGGAGCAGATATTTAGAGTATCTGATTGGGGTTCCAACAGAGGTAGGGCAGAACAAAACCTTGAATCCAAACATTCTGGAATGTGAGGGCACAAATTTACACAGATGTCCCCTATCTCTTGAATGGGTTGAGTCAAAACTATATGTCCACAGTGCCCTGAACTTTGGATGGTCATATTAAGGTCCAGGTTTTTTTGGCAGGGCTCATTGCTGAGTTCAAGTGCCAATTACATTTAGAGTAGTGTAGTCTTAGTATCAAGAAATCAGAACAGGAAGAATCCTTACATCTACAAAAATAACTTTGGATTTCCTTCCTCTATAGCAGAAAGATGCATTTTTCAAATGTATAGCTCACTGAAAGGATGGTTGAAGTTTCCTTTCCAGCCATACTGTAATGAACTGGTCAGTGGAACATATACCATTGCCCACTGCAAGATATAAGTAGTTCAGCTGTGTGTCACTGCTAACAGATGTCCTTTGGAGAAGGACCATCTGAGTGCTATCACGGTGAATTTCCAAATGTCCATGGCATGCTGCATAGTGACAACTTTGTGATCTTAGGTGACCACAAATTTATTGCAGTACTTTTCTCTCCCCTTTTTGCTGTTATCTTATTAATTATATGTGGGCACATAATAGTAGGTGCTAAACAAACATAGATTAAATACTTAGATGAAGTAAATATAATATATTTTCATGATTTCCTTTGTCAACCATGTACAGTGTAGCTAATTAACCTTGCACGTAGCCACTAAATGTAGGTTAGATAATCACACATCATTATCAGTAGAACAAGTGCAAATTTCCTGCAAATGAGAGATTACTACTATGAATGTTCTTTTCAAAATACAGGATGTTGATTTAAAAAAAACTACTTATATATTAGTGTATGTTTATTCACAATAATCTAGAAGACTATGAATAGTGTAACTTCATAGTATTTATGAACTGCCTTCTACATGCTTATGAATAAAATCATTTTGCTTTTCAAAACCTCGGGATATTTTTTTGTTTTTTTTCCTGGTTACACGTCATATAGTCCTGAACTTCTGTGGGTTTGCTTGCTTCTTCTTTTTTTGGTGAAGAATATTTTCATAATGCTGAGAAGGAAAGAACTTTAATTTCAGCTGTGGGGAAATAAAAGGTAAGTTAAGCTTTTCTTAATGTATAATCACAATTATTCCTGTACTTCTTTAATCAGTGAATTCTGATTACCATTGCTTATGGGATGTAATACTGGAGTAGACAGAATTACATCTTTTTACAATTGTGGAGGGGTAATCGTGTTAGTCTGTAATTTTAAAAACAATAAGTGGTCCTGTGGCACCTTAGAGACTAACCAAAATATATAGAATCATGAGCTTTGGTGGGAAAAACCCACTTCATCAGATAAATTGGAGTGGAAATAACAGAAACCAAGAGGTATAACAGTAGAAGTACCTGTAAATTGTAGGACCCATGTTAATAAGGCTAATTAAGTGGGTTAGATGTGTCCCATATGTAGCTTTTGATATGGCTTTTTTATACAAAACCTACATATGGGACACATCCAGCCACTTAATTAGCCTCATTAACACAAGTCCTACAATTTACAAGTACTTCTTCGGCTGCTTTATATATATTCATACATCTTGGTTTCCGTTATTCCCACTCCAATTCATATTATGAAGTGGGTTTTGCCCATTAAACCTCAAGATTCTATATATTTTGGTTAGTCTCTAAGGATGTGTCTAAACAGCAGGGCTTAACTCGAAATAAGCTACGCAAATTGAGCTACATCAATTGCGTATCTTATTTCGAAATAGCTTATTTCAAAATATGGAGTGTCTACACAGCACTTATTTCGAAATAGAGCACTCTTCCTCTGACTTCCCTTATTCCTCGTACAATGAGTGTTACAGGAGTTGGAGTAAGAAGTTTTTCAGCTTGACAGTATTTTGACACTATTTCGAAATAACTGCTTGTTGTGTAGATGAGGACTATGTTATTTCGGAATAGCACTAGTTATTTCGAAATAGTGTTGCAGTGTAGACGTATCCTAAAGTACCCTTATTATCTCTTTACAATGTTGGGTTTGAAAATCCATGCTGGGGCTTCTCGCTGAAGAAGTTCCATATTAAATGACACTCAGATTAATCTAAGGGCAAGGTTTGTGTAATCAGTATTTTAAAAATATTACCACAAGTCTAAATTGTTGTTTGCTTGTTTTTTGGGGGGCAGGGGAGCGATGGGGGAAGAGTGTGAATTCACTAGATCATTGTTCTCTTCACCCAGAAGTTCCATTTCTGCCAAAGAAAATGTATTTTCATAGCATATTTGAACCACAAAAGCAACATCTGAGAAAATAAGGCTGTTTTTTTTTTATTTTAAAATCAGCTTTGAAATTGCTTTTGTCTGAAACTCAAAATAAACTTTGTCCCTAAAATATTGTGACACATACTTTTGTAAATATTCTGAATGATTAAAAAATAATAAATTTAAACCCTCCCTTCCCTCCCCATTGTTTTGGTTCTTCTTTCTCAGAAAATCGAAACTTGTGCTATCTTATGGGAAAATATATTCTGAGTTGCATCAGAATAATACTCCTAATAACTATGTTTAAAAATATCTATCCAGAGCTATTTTAAAATCTCTTCAAGAGACAATCCTAAAGTTCTGAATAGGTTACTGATTAGAAAATAAAATGGTTCTTGACTTCAAGATTTTAACTTGGTTCTGTACTCAGCATGATGAGCATATTGTACATTTCCCCTGTATTTCTGAAGAAGTGTGAGGGACAACACTTGAGAATACCTTTAGCACATCCAGAACTCATACTGAGTCAAACCTGGCTCGTAAAGTTGATACTAATAGCAGAATTCTCAATGAGTTCAATGGGAAAAAGGCCATTTTCTTTAATAGAAATCACAGGTGTTTTTCCTGATATCAAGGACCAGTTCTTTTGGCCTCTTTTCTGAGTATTTTCCATATGTAGTTTAGACCAGGGGTGCTCAGCCTTTTTCTTTCTGAGCCTTCTCCCCCACGTGTGCCACAATAACTGGTTCTTCTTTGAGTTCTGTCCCTCTGGGTGCTCCACTATAGGTGCCAATGCGTCCTTGCACCAGCGATCAAAGAATTTTCTTAGCAGTGTCTGGTCACACCACACCTGCACAGCTGCTGCCTTGTGCTGTGGCTTGTGTCCATTGACTGCATACCTCCGCCCTGTTCCTTCTCTACCATCCTCAGTAGCAGACAGAGCACTTAGCACTCAGCACTCTTCATCTGAAAAACAAAGGAAATTATCCAGTTACTTGTGTCTTTCTTTCCCGTCTTTCTCCTTTCTTTCTTAAAAAGAGAGAGAGAGAAGACTTTTTCTTTCTGAGAGAAGAGGCGCGAATTTCCCCTTCCCTTCCCCCTTGTTTTCTCTTCTCCTTCTGCCTTGAATACTTAAAATGAAAAAAAAGAAGAAGAGAGTCTAAGAAGCCTTTGCTTAAAAAAAAAGCAAAAGCCTGGCACCGATCTCTCCCCTGCCGGAACCATGCAACAGCCACTATGTTCTCCCACTCTTCTTATACCAGATAGTGAGGTTCAAACAGATGGGCAGGATAGCCATTTCTCCTCACAATGCTCTTCACCCACCCACCACGGACCGCCATGGAAGTAAGGACCAACTAGACCATCTTATAGTCTACCACCTCCTCATTGGTAAGGCCAACCACCCTATTAACCCATTCATTGGCCACCTTGGGACACCTAGTCTCTATACAGTCATCACCGGACACCACCACCCACTCCGGCCAGCACAGTGATTAGGTCTCCTCCACCTCAGACACATGACACTACTCAGAAGTGCCTGACAAGGAAGCTATGGAGGAAGAGGATGCGGACCCTACTGAACCTGAAGATCAGCGACCTCTGCATAGTTCTTCCTCCTTACCTGATGAGGTGATAATTCTTCAAACATCTGTTCCTATGAATGACCTTAAATGATCCTAGGACCTCTTCAAGAGGGTAGTCTCTGCACAAGAGATTTATTTACAAGTCCAAGAGAAGCAGCTTCTAAAAATCTTATACCCCTCAGTCACTATGGGTATGTCTGCACTACAGCATTATTTCAAAATATCTTATTTTGAAATAGTTAATTCAAAATAAGTTATTTCAAAATAACGCGTCTACACACAAAATATAGCATTTTGCTATTTCGAAATAGCATGTCCACACTAAGTGGACGCTGAATCGCATTTAAAGCCAGCCGGAACCAGGTCCGGCAGGGCATCAGGTCAGGAGTTACTTTGTGTGGCTGCTGCCTGAGGCTATCTGAGGCCTGTGCTTAAAGGGACCCTCCCTGGATAGCCGGTTCCCAGCTTCCGCTGCTTGCTTGCCTACCTCAATGAGGGACAGCAAAGCATTTTGTCTCTGCGTGCTCTGATTGCCCTCACTCGGGACACCACAGCACTCTGCAACATGGAGCCAGAGCTGACCCTGGGCACTCTGGTGCTTCTCGTGGATGCGTTGCTGTGAGCCTGGCTGTACTTTCTGCAGGCTGCCATCTGGGAGGTCCATCGGGGGGCTGTCAGTATCCAGGAGGCCCTCTGGGAGAGCTTCCACCCTGAGGAGCACTAAGAGCCTCCCTGGTCTGCCCCACTTGGGGCTTGTGCCTCATTCCTTCCTCACGTCCTTCCACTTACCCCTCCCTAACCCGCCTTCCTGATGTCAAATAAAATACACCTTAAATGATGCTAGGACCTATGTATTTTCATGAACACAAACTCTCTTTATTTAACAAAACTGGGGGGCGGGGGGGAATGAAACTCTGGTGAGACTGAGGAAAGGAGACGGGAGAGAGGAGAAGAGAGGGTGGGAGGGGGAGGGGGAAACCTGGGAGGAGGGAGCTAGAAGGGGGAAGCAAGGGGAAGAATGGGGAGGGGAAGCTCAGGGCTCAGGGTTGGGGGTCTCGCCGGACCAACTTGATTTTCATGCAAACCTGCTCCTGGGTTCGCATGTGGCCTTTGGTGGGCAGGCTGGCAGCTATCCTGCCATAGACGGCAGCGTTCCTCCGTCTAGTGTGGAGATCATGGACGTTGGGGGCATCCCCCCAAACCTGAATAAGGTCCATGATCTCCACCCTGGACCAGGAAGGCGCCCACCTTCTCCAGGCCCTGGCAGGCTCCTGGAAGCTGGCAGACTGCTCCTGGGGAGCGGTGGAGGGCTGGCTGCCAGTGGCTTGCTGGCTCATGTTTTGGGGCCACTGGGTCTGGGGCAGTGACTGCTGGCTCTGGGCTGGCAGGCTTGGAGCTGGCACAGACACTGTGGCCAGAGTCAACCCCTTTAAGGGCTCCGTGGGGGTGGGGAGGGAGAGGAGTGTTCTTGTTTGAGGCTGGAGTGGCCACCAGGGCACCCTGGGAAGGCTGGAAGCCCCCTATTTTGATATAAGTGTCTACACAGCACTTATTTCAAAATAGCTATTTTGAATTTGGTGTTATTCTTCGTGGAATGAGGTTTACCAAATTCGAAATAAGCGCTCTGCTATTTCGGAATTAATTTCAAAATAATGGTTTGGCTGTGTAGACGCTAGTAACGTTATTTCAAAATAACTTTGCTGTGTAGACATACCCTATGAAAATAGCCCTTCCTATGGATGAGGCTATTTTAGAGCCAGCTGATACCATTTAGCAAACACCAGCATTGGCTCCCCCCCCCCCCCCACACCAACAAATGAGCTGATAGAAAATATTTCATTCCTGCCAAAAAAGATGGACTTTTTATTTTTCCACCCTCCACCAAATTCCTTACTCATGGACACTATGCACCACAGAACAAAGCTACCTCAGTTTCAATCCACCCTACAGGACAAAGGACCACAAGTATCTTGACCTGTTGGGCCACAAAGTCTACTCATTGGCCACCTTACAACTTCAAGAAGCGAATTATTCAGCTCTTCTTGACAACTATGGTCACTCCAACTACTCCAAACTTCAGTACCTTGCTGAACACCTCCCCGAACAGAAGTGACCACAGCTTCAGGCTGTAGAAGAGGGTCAAATGATCTCTCATAGTGCCCTCCAGGCTGCCATGGATGTAGCGGACACTGCAGCCCATACAACAGTGACAGCAGTGGTTATGCACAGGCATCCTGGCTTTAGGCCTCAGGGATTCCAAAGGAACACCAGATGAAAGTGGAGGACCTCTCCCTTAATAAGTCCCACCTCTCCTGCCAAAATGGATGAAGTCCTTCACACTATGAAAGACTCACAGGCCATGCTTAGAACACTCGGCACTTACACCCCTCCAAATAAATGAAAATGATACACTCCATACCACAGATTGCGTGAGCCTCATCTTAGACCTCACCATAGACCATTTGAATTCTGTTCAAAGCAATGTCCCCTATGGCACAGATTTCAACACTCTCAGCTTACAACCAACCAACTCTCTAATTCTAAGCAGCCATTTTGAAAAATTCATCAAGGGCCTGCATGACCTCTCCCCAGTGCCACAACCTTCCCTCAACCCTTTTTTCCATGCATGGGCAAATATCACATTGGACCTGATGGGTTTTAGAGTGAGTTTTAGTCCATTTGGGCTATTTGATTGCCTTTCTATCTGAACCACCAACCCATCCCCCTTCCTCATCCCTCTTCAGGGATGAGTGCCTATTATATCTAGAGGTACAACATCTTCTTCAAATTGGAGCAGTGGAACACATACCAGCTCCATACCAGGGAAGAGGTTCCTACTCCAATTAGTTCCTCACCCAAAAGAAAATGAGGGGATGGAGGCTAATACTTGATGTCAGGAGGCTCAGCAAGTTAATAGGAAATCACAAGTTCAAGATGGTTACTCTCTCCACCATTATTTCACCTAATGTGGAGCACCCACAGGAAAACCTATCTTGAAGAACCATCATTACTGCACAAGGCGAGTAACTTCTTTTATGCATATACAAACCATGACTGGGATTAGAGGTTAGGAAGCAGGGCAATTGCCCCATGCCACAAGGGGCCCCAGCAAACTAAAGATGCTCAGGTTTGAGCTTTGTGCCTTGCCAGAGTGAGGCGCGTGCTTCCAGCCTGCATGAGTCTAATATCGGCCCTGCTTGGCACAACCCCTGAAACCTGCTCGTGCTCCTCCCTCCCCCATTGAGAAACGCTGGATTAATAAAGAAGGAAGTGTTTTGGTAGCATATGTAATGCTGGAAGGAAAGAGGTTGCCAGTGTGTAATTTTCTTAGAAAATGTCTGAATTCCTCAGAAAGCCTGTTTGTTTTTGAATAGCATGATGGCGAGGGCTGTACTGTTCTGCAACAAGACACAATGACGATGCCTGTGAATGGAGGTATGATATGTAATGAAAGTGCAAACAAATCCTTAGACTTAAGACTAGTACAAATCATCAACTAGATTTTATAACTTCCTGATGCTGAGAAAAGATTAGAAATGTCTTACCTCGGTGTCACTGTTCACCAGCTTAGCCCAATCTGCTTCTTTGCCCATCTTTTTTTTTTCTTGTTTTGAATCAATCTCACTTCAAAATTATGCCAATTTTTAGGCCAGAAAGAGAGCAGTTCTTATGGCTTTGTGGTACGACCGGCAAAGGGGTACTTACCATTGCTACAGTCTCTACTTCTGCTGCAGGGGGCACTCTCTCTTGTTTCCCTACCACTGTGAATGCAAGGGAATATACTGCGTAGTTCCCCCCAACACAGACACCCATCCACGAGGAACAACCCTGACCCGGGGATGCCCTTTCCCAAGAGGAATCCCAGTAGACTGACTAAGCCATCTTTTCTCCTTTGCACTACCAGAGCTTAGGGGAGGATCTTTGTTTGTATTTCTTTTTCCAAATTGTGTCAGTGATTGAACATCACTTTAAAATGTTGGGTGCATTCAAACCTGAATGTTGGACCTTGAGTGGTGCAAATCCATTTGGGCTGAAACCAAAGAAACCCTTTGTAAATTAAATTATCATGTTACATCCTATCATAATAAACACAGGGCCGCTGACAGAGGGGAGGGGAAAGAAGGCAGATGCCCAGGGTCTGGAGATTTAAAAGGGCCCATGGCTCCCAGCCTCTGCCCACAACTACCTCAGCAGCAGCCAGGCCTCACGCCCTTTAAATTGCCACTGGAACCCCAGAGGTGCGGACCCGACAGAGCTGAAAGGCTGGCTGGGGGAGGCTAGCTCCTAACCCTACCGCTTCCACCTGAGGCTCTGCCCCTTCCGGGGGCCCAGAGCTGCCCCCCCATACCTCAGGCCTAGTGATGTTTGTCCTCTATTCTGAATAAATGATACTAATAAGCAGGGCTAGATATTGGTCCTGATGTTTAATGCTTTGCATCCTGATGGGAATTTACATCTGGGCAAAGTAGGCTGCATCATGAGCCCTCCTGGGGCATCTTTGCAGTACTCCAGCCAAAAACCTACTTAATTCGCTACCTAAAGACTCTGCTGGCATAGGGGTGTCCCTGAGCAATGCAGAGGCAAAGTCGCTCCCCCTGTGTAATGGGCATTGGTAAAGAGGGCCTGGCCAAAGTATTAGTGTGCTGCTGTGCTGCAGTGATCTCTGGTAGCAGTCAGAGCTCCCCTTAGGTACCACTAGAGAGACCAGGTGGGCAAGACCAACATCAGCGGAAGTGTGGCAGAAGCAGAAATCAATGATGATGTCCGCCTCCTAGTAATTCACATCAGTCACAACAATCTAGAAAGCAAATTTGAACAGCATGTTGAGGGTCTAGAGAGTCTCTCACCTATTCCAACGCCATCCTCACAATTTAAGCTTTTTCAGTACCATTTACTTCAATTTTTTAACAACTGGCGACCTATAACCTCTGACAGATGGGTGCTCCAGATAATTGAACAGGGTTATACTATTCCCTTTACGTCTATACCCCCTTCCCATACCTCCTCCCAGTCCCTCTTCAGGGACCACTCTCACAAAAACCTTTCCTACAAGAGGTGAAACATCTTCTTCACCTAGGGGCGATTGAAATAGTCCCAATATAATGTAGGGGAAAAGGTTTTTATTCACATTATTTCCTCACAGAGAAGAAGTTGGGAGGATGGAGCCCTATCTTGGACTTGCCACTTGCTACCATCATACTGTCATTGGAACAGGGTGATTTGGTTTTTGACATTCGACTTGCAAGATGCATAATTTCATATTTCCATCCATCTAGCTCATAGATGTTTTCTCCAATTCGTTTTAGGTGCACAACACTATCAATACAAAGTTCTACCATTTGGCTTTTTTATGGCTTCAAGAGGCTTTTCAAAGGTTCTTTCAGTCATCACAGCATATCTGTGAAAAAAAAAGCATCACCATGTTTCCTTACCTAAATGACTCAAAGCGTGCTCAGAAAATGACTTTCACCACTCACTATCAGTCACCAGGCATTTATTCCAACACTTAGGCCTGAAAATAAATGAAACCAAATCAACGTTAATCCCTACTCAGAAGATTCAATTCAGAGGGGCCTATCTTGATTCTACAAGTGCCATAGCTTCTCTTCCCATGGACCATTTCGACAAAATAGTGACCTTGATAAAAGTGTTATAGTCCACTCCCAGAATGACAGCACATGATTGCCCTCAGCTTCTGGCCCACATGGCAGCATGGAATTTTGTTGTCAACAATGCTCGCCTTCATATGAGGTGTGTACAGGGCTGGCTCAGAACAGTTTACAAGCCCAACGTACACCCATTAACCAAATCCCTCTTGATTCCACTACCAGTAAAGAAGTCCCTTCAATGGTGGACAGTGCTGCAGAACCTTTGCTCTGGAGTACCATTCCTCGTATCAGAGCCGTCCATTTCCATGACAACAGATGTATCCCTCACAAGATGGGGTGCTCATCTATGATACCACATGGCTCGGAACTGTGTTCCAGCCAAGATGAGAGCCTTCACATAAAAGTCCTTGAACTTCATGCAGTAAGATACGCCTGCGAGCGAGAAATTCCTTTCATTCATCATCAACAGTCACGTTAAGACTCTATATAGACAGTGTCGCGGCAATATTTTATATAAATCACCGGGGGGGGGGGGGGAGCCCAATCTCATGCCCTATGCATAGAATCAATCACCCTTTGTAACTGGTGCCTAAAATATGGCATAAACATCACGGCCGTACACCTTCCAGGGATCCTCAATACTATTGCTGATGTCCTCAGCAGTGCCCTTCCCACCGACCATGAGTGGCAATTGCACCCAAACCTCTTGTTGTACATTTTTCATCAATGGGATCACCCCACCATAGATTTATTTGCTATACAGTCCAACAAAAAGTATCACCAAATTCTGCTCAAGAGCTGGCATGGGGAAAGGCTCCATGGGAGAAGCCTTCCTAATCAGTTGGTCATCTCATCTCCTATATGCTGCCCCCTCATACTTCTGTTAAACTATGTCATCCCCAAGGCAAGGAGGGACAAAGAACGCCTAATTCTCACAGCGCCATCGTGGCCATGACAACCTTGGTTTCCCTTCTTAACTAGTATGATCCACACACCACCAGTCTCCTTACCACATACTCCAGATCTCCTCATCCAGACCAGCCATCCAAACCTCCACATGCTGCATCTGAAAGTTTGGCTCCTGAATGGTTTTCTGCACAAGAACTAGAGTGTTCACAACAGGTCCAAACAGTTCTGTTGCACAATAGGGCACAGAGCACCAGTAAGACTTATCATCAAAAATGGAAGAGATTCTTCATATGGTGCACAGAGCATCAGGTTGCCCCCTCCACATCTTCTTTACCCTTCATTCCTGATTACTTGCTGCACCTTAAACAAGCGGGACTTGCCATGAGTTCCATCAAGGTTCCCCTTGCTGCTATAACAATATCTGCACATCTGCTCACTAAGAGGTTTTTGAAAGGCCTACAAGCATTGTATTCAGAGAGCTAATGGACCCTTAGAACTTACATCTCTTTTTGAACACTCTTACTCAACCTCCATTTGAACCAATGGCTACTACTTCTCTTTTGCACTTATCTATGATAACCACTTTTCTCATAGTCATTACGTTGCCTAGACGGGTTGCAGAAATTGCAGCTTTGATGGCAGACACCCTCTCCCCACACCACCTTTTTCAGAGACAAGGTCACCTTACGTACCTGCCCTAAGTTTCCCTTCAAGATACGGTCATCCTTCTACCTCAAACAGACCATCCACCTTCCTACCTTCTTCCCCAACCTCCATGTGAATTTGTTTGACTCTAAGATGCACACACTTCACTTATGCAGAGCACCTTCCTTTTATCTACAATGCACTAGACTGTTTAGGTCCTCTCCGAGACTGTTTGTGTCTATAACAAACCACAATAAGGGTCAACTCATTTCATCTCAAGGACTCTCCCACTGGATTTCAGACTGTATCAGACTTTGTTATTCTCTGTCAGAGGTGGTTCATCCTAACAACATTCCACTAGAGCCATGTCCACCTCAATAGCATTCCTCCATAAGGTTCCCATAACCGATATTTGCACAGCTGCTACATGGTTATCACTTATCAGACCACACTTTTGCAAAGCACTACGCCCTTACACAAGGACCCTTATCCAACCTAAAATTTGCCAAGTTGGACTCGTCTACTGCATTCATGCCAGATCCAAAGTCCCTACTTCCTTAAACAAATATAGCTTTGTAGTCACCTGATGTGGAGCACCCACGGGGACATCTCCTGAAGGAGAAGAGGAGGTTAACTCACCTGTGCAGTAACTGATGTTCTTCAAGATGAGTGTCCCTGTGGGTGCTCCACTACCCTCACTTCATCCCCTCTACTACAGAATACTGGCTTCCTTACGGGGTCTTGTTCTGGGGTAGAGAATGACCAGGGTGGGGGGAGCTCGCACATGCGCTATGCCTGCATACTAGGAGCATGCAGCTGCAGACACACGCATGCACAGCCCCAAGGATGCTGCTCTGAAAACCATGATCAAAGGCTCAGCAGTGGCACACCGACCTGATGTGGAGAACCGATGGGGGGACACAACTTGAAGAATGTCAGTTATTGCATAGGTGAGTAACCTCCTCTTTTTCTTTTTGGTCAAACAGTCTACTTCAGACATTGTACATATGTTCTCCTGGGGCTTGGCTGCCCCAAAAGGTTTCCTATAATTTCTTCTGGATAAGCCTTTAATGAAACACGATAAAATTGATAGCTACTCAGAAGGCCCTGATTCCTGATAGATACTCATCTTTCTCTGCTAGTATTATTATTGAGGTTATGGCTGTCAGTTTATCCAGAATAAAATATCCCTAGCTCTAGAGTGGTACATGTGTACTTGGAAGAAAATTGGACGTGGATTACACCGGTCTACAATTTTTTAGAAGTCGTCTGCTTCAGAGATAAAATGTGCTATTTATTATGTATTTTGATGTGCTGAATTCAAATATGACAATTAAAACAACTGATTGGCTACTGTTTCCAAGATATTTAAGTTTTTACATTTTACGTCTATGTATATTGTGTAGATAGTAGAGTTTTAATCATAAATTGTAAACCTAGGTCTTTTCATGTGTTTATGGTTGCTTTACATGATAATATTTCACCTGTCCTGTTTATGTAACACTTTAAAAATCAGCAAAAGGGTTATATAAATAAAATTGATTATGAAACAAAAGGCAAAAAACTATTATGTACATAGTTTAGTCCTATTCAGTGTCTACTCGGCGCTTCTTGGCTTGTCTCTTGTATTCATTAAATGGAGCATCTCTTGTCACTGTCCAGCAATAGTCTGCAAGCATTGATGGGCTCCATTTGCCCTGATAGCATTTCTCCATTGTTGCAATGTCCTGGTGAAATCGCTCGCCGTGCGTCGCTCACTGCTCCGCAGTTCGGTGGAAAAAAATCTAGATGAGAGTGCAAAAAATGTATCTTTAGTGACATATTGCAACCAAGGCTTTTGTATGCCTTGAGGAGGTTTTCCACCAACAACCTGTAGTTGTCTGCCTTGTTGTTTCCGAGAAAATTTATTGCCACTAACTGGAAGGCTTTCCATGCCGTCTTTTCCTTGCCACGCAGTGCATGGTCAAATGCATCATCTCAAGAAGTTCACGAATCTGAGGACCAACAAAGACACCTTCCTTTATCTTAGCTTCACTTAACCTTGGAAATTTTCCACGGAGGTACTTGAAAGCTGCTTGTGTTTTGTCCATGGCCTTGACAAAGTTCTTCATCAGACCCAGCTTGATGTGTAAGGGTGGTAACAAAATCTTCCTTGATTCAACAAGTGGTGGATGCTGAACACTTTTCCTCCCAGGCTCCAATGACTGTCGGAGTGGCCAATCTATCTTGATGTAGTGGGAATCTCTTGCACGACTATCCCATTCGCAGAGAAAACAGCAGTACTGTGTATCCAGTCTGCAGACCAAGCAAGAGAGCAACAACCTTCAAATCGCCACAAAGCTGCCACTGATGTTGGTCATAGTTTATGCACCTCAAAAGTTGTTTCATGTTGTCATAGGTTTCCTTCATATGGACTGCATGACCAACTGGAATTGATGGCAAAACATTGCCATTATGCAGCAAAACAGCTTTAAGACTCGTCTTCGATGAATCAATGAACAGTCTCCACTCATCTGGATCGTGAACGATGTTGAGGGCTGCCATCACACCATCGATGTTGTTGCAGGCTACAAGATCACCTTCCATGAAGAAGAATGGGACAAGATCCTTTGACGGTCACGGGACATGGAAACCCTAACATCACCTGCCAGGAGATTCCACTGCTGTAGTCTGGAGCCCAACAGCTCTGCCTTACTCTTGGGTAGTTCCAAATCCCTGACAAGGTCATTCAGTTCACCTTGTGTTATGAGGTGTGGTTCAGAGGAGGAGGATGGGAGAAAATGTGGGTCCTGTGACATTGATGGTTCAGGACCAGAAGTTTCATCCTCTTCCTCTTCCTCATCTGACTCAAGCGGGAATGATTCTGGTGCATCAGGAACCGGCAGTCCTTCTCCGTGGTGTACTGGGCGTATAGCTGATGGAATGTTTGGATAATGCACAGTCCACTTTTTCTTCTTTGACACACCTTTCCCAACTGGAGGCACCATGCAGAAGTAACAATTGCTGGTATGATCTGTTGGCTCTCTCCAAATCATTGGCACTGCAAAAGGCATAGATTTCCTTTTCCTGTTCAACCACTGGCGAAGATTTGTTGCAGAAGTGTTGCAGCATATGTGTGGGGCCCACCTCTTGTCCTGATCTCCAATTTTGCAGCCAAAATAAAGGTGATAGGCTTTCTTAACCATAGTGGTTATACTGCGCTTTTGTGATGCAAAAGTCACTTCACCACAAACATAGCAGAAGTTATCTGCACTGTTCACACAAGTACGAGGCATCTCTGCTCACTTTGGCTAAACAGAAATGTGTCCCTTTGCAAAATCAAACACTGACAAATAAGAGAGCACGACACTGTATGATTTCTAGAGCTGATATAGGGCAATTTGTTCAGCATCATCCATGACTTCTAGGAATAACATGATGCAATTCATATCATGTATGACGCAATACCAGCTTCAGATTGCATCATTCATTGTTTTGCCTAAAAAGCAAGTACTGTCCAAACCCAGTCACAGATTTATTCATAGATCCAGTCAAAGATGTATTTTAGTCATTTCTGGTTTAAATTGAGATCCCTTCCCTTTATAACTCACTTATTCTCCGCCATTCCCAAGTCAAGGGTCGTATATACTGACGCAATAGCATATCTTGAAAACTAGAGCCAATCAACAAATTTAAGCATCATTTTCGTTCTCAGTGACCCAGAATTAGTAAAGTTTGACTACATTTATTTCAGAAGCATTTTGGCTGTAGAGCAGTGTTATATTTCACTCTGCTTTCAGCAAACTTTCATGTATTCTGTACAGATGTTTCCCATTGAAATTTTCGCTACATCATATTATGAAGCAATGCAGGGCTCTTTTAGTAAGTTAGAATATCAGAAACATTGTGGGAATGCTTTCACTTTTAGTCACACGCACGGCTTTCTATTTATTTAAAGAATAAATAATTGATACTTAGCTTGGACCAGATTTTCCTGTACTATTTTTTTTAATTGGCAAAAGAACTGAAAAAACCCAGCAACCCAAAATCTGCCATCTCAAAAGCTTAATTGAAATTCTCTGGGATAGTCAGAACTCACTTCAGTGTCAATCAGCGATTTCAGGTGAAAGATGTGACATTTGTAAAGTGAAGCTTAAGCTATGGCCTCAAATATTAAATATAGCTTCCAAGATCTATATGAATTATAATTAACCTCACTATTTCCTGTTTTAGCACTTCTGAAGACCGACAACATCCGCAGACTGCTGCAGAGAAAGGATGAGGCAAAATCATATGCTGATTCACCCTATCTTCCATTCTAAGACATTACCCTCACCCTTCACTCTTTTGCAGTATTTCAAAGTGCTCCCTTCTCTATCTGCCTGTTTTAATTGGACTGGTCATTGATTTGGGTTTTCTCTCCTTGATCTGTAAGTCATAGAATTGAATGTTCTTTGGAGGCTGCTGATGCACACAAGGTTTCACTTCCTATCATGGTCAGGTTCTGCATTTTGTGTGTTTTGCTCATTATTAGCGAGCAACGTGAAGACTTTTGATTTAGGTCAGGTATGGTGCTTATATATTCTCAGGCAATGGAACTGACAAAGTGATATAGGACTATAATAAAAATTGAAAAATTATAAATCAAATTCACTATTTAGGCTATGCTAAATGGTAGCAGAAAATTTTCCTTGAGCTTGGACTCCAGTGGAACAAGCCATCTGCAACTCCTGCGATATAAGGGGTTCTGGAATTTGGTGATGAAGCTCACAAAGTGTTAAGGATGGCCGGGGAGGCCACTGAACTAGGACTCTCCATCTCCCAAGCTATTTTTTTCACCACAGTTCCACAGGAGTGCCAGACAGAGGTTAAAACTGCCTTATCCAGATGAGGGTGAGGGTAAAACTACTGTCCCTCTAGCTCCAGCTGTCCCCATAGGTCATATTACATCCTCATGCACTCAGTGAGAGAGCGATACACACAATATAAATACTGTCATAGTGACAAAGAAGAAAAATCTAACGGAGTAGGTAATGATGCAAAAGCACCTTAAAGATACCTCAGATAAGCAGCTGAGAATTCCCCTGGTGCACGGGAGGGTTGGAGGCAGTAGAGACAGAGTACACTTCCTAAGAAGATCCCTAGCTAGCACAACAGCTTGTAACAACTCCCAGGGAGATAATATAACTTAGAGCAGCCTTAGTGTTGAATTGGTCCCCAGGTGACCCAGGCTTCAGTGAAGCATGAAGGTGGCTTAAAGAGCTCTGGCATAACTGAGCATCAGGGCCTTGGTGTCTGTTGGAAATTTAATTTGAATAGAGTTTTTACATCTTTATTAGCCTGGTGATCCTGTTTGCTTAGGTCACACACATAATGCCACTGGGCCTGAATTTGGTCTCTCTTACCCTAATACAAATGAAGATGAATTTATTTGACATTAATGGAGTCACACTGGTGTAAAATCAGTGTACTCAAAGTGATGGGAAAATCATTCAGGGCTATTGGGACAACTTGCATGAGTAAGATAAGCAAGATTTGGCCCCATATCTGTGATTCACATTTTAATTTTTAATACAAATTCTGTGAAAAAGTGGACCAAGAAGGCTATGAAACCCTTTCTTTTGTATTAACGTTACAAAGGGTTTTCAGTTTTACCAAGAGTGAATTATATGTGGCAGCTGGAAATAGCAGCCTAAAAATTTCCACTCATAGTACACCCACCGCTAGACTTTGTCCATGCTAGAAATGAAGCAATGCTGCAGTGGTGGAAAGGGGCTTTGTAAAAGGTTCTTTCCAGGCTTCTCTGGCTCTGTTCCAGAGCCCATGTTAAATTCAGAGATTAAAATTCTGCAGTTTGCCAATATACCTCAAATACAAGGTCCAGACATGGCCCATAGGCTACTGCTTCCTCTATGCCCACATATGGAAAATGACTCAGTCTGATTCACTAATGCCGGAACAGAGCAAGCATTTAACACAGGGCGTTGAGCCCCTGGTTGCTGCTGCTGATACTCAACTTTGGAAGCCCTGGGGGCCACAATGATACCCACAGTACATGCCGAGGGCTGCAACTTAAGTGCAGTTGAAGACATATGCAAATATATGCAAATAGCTTCTTTCATACTGATGTGCGTGAGTACAAAGATTAAGGCAAGACTACACAACACGCAGGCCCCATTTAAGTCAGTTCTGCTGATATTAATAAAATGCAATATTTACCCGATTTCCACCCATATGACAGCACTTTTAATGAGCGATGACAGTTCAACAATTTAACTACTAAAACACGTATCAACAGAAGACCATTATATTGACTACTTTTTTGTTTTGGCTTCATAATTTTAACAAATCAAACAAAAACTGCCAATACAATATTTACTGGAATATAAGTACAATCAATGTGAAGGTAAAGGCACCAAGGGGAGAAGTGGCATGGCTAGAAAAGGAACCCAGGAATCCTGCTTCCCAGAATCCCTTCCTTTCCCCTGCCTGCCCCACCAAGCACCAGCTCCCACAATCCTCACAGAGCAGAGACTGGAACCCCCAAATCTAACCACCAGACCCACTGCCCACCTACAGGAAAGGAAAGAAGTCAGAAGTTTTAATGCCCAGATTCCTGTTCTAACCCAATGCACCCACCCCTTCCCCAGAGACAGGCACCCTCCAGCCCTCCTGCTCCAACCCAATGCCCATCCCCTCCACTAGAACCAGGTACCCCCAGCCCCCTGCTCCAACCCAATGCCCTTCCCTTCCCCCAGAACCAGGCACCCCCAGCCTCCCTGCTCTAGCTCAATGCCCTTTTCCTCCCCCAGAGTTGGGGACATAAATCTAGTGGGGCAGAGGGTTCTCACCAGAGCCACACGCTTTTCCCTCGAGGCACTGAGGCCTGTGTGCAGAGCGGCTGTGAATGGTCCAGGTGTGTGGCTCCGAACGTTCCATTGATGACATGTGCCACCACCCCCTCCCCAATCCCCTTTGCAGGGCAAAAAATTCAGGACATTTTTTGCCTTTTAAAAAACCTGGCTGGCCGGCGATTTAACGTGAAAACAAGGACATGTCTGGGAAAAACCGGACGTATAGTAACCCTAGCAAGCCCCAGCGCAGACCTTTCTCACCCCAGCCTCACTGACTGGCTCTGCCACCGCCTCGCTCTCTCGCTGCCCAACTCTGCCACTGCCTTGCCACGTGCCTCTTGCCGCCCCCGGCAACTCCTGCGCACGCAACGATGTGGCCTGGTTTGAGGAGGCGCTGCTGCTCTGGCAGATGTGGCAGGCGTGCTCTGCCGCCACCTTTTGCTGCCCCATCCCACCGCCAGCCGGCAGCTCCCATGCACGCAGCGACGTGGCCTGTGTCAGTGCCGCGCTGCTGCGGCAGATGCGGCAGGCGTGCTCTGCTGCTGCCTCTTGCTGCCCCCCAGCCGGCTGGCAGCTCCTGCACACGTGGCCTGGCTCAAAGCTGCACAGCTTGGCTCGTGGCTCAGCGCTGCCACTGGAGCCCCAGTGATGAGGCAGGCAGGCAGGCCCAGGAAGCGGCTCCAGGCGCTGTGGACCGCAGGTGGCCCATGGGCTGCGTGTTGAGTAGCTCTGATTTAATGTATGCACACATAAGGAATGACTCTACCAGGGGAGATAGTGTGTTTTTCACCAGGAGTATTCTGCATGTTCTAACAGGGACAATATTTCTTGTTTATGTATTAAGCACTAAGTGTGTTTGTCCTTCTACATACTATAGTAAAAAGAAAACCATGCTTCCTTCTGCATGGTGTTTATGATCAAATGAAATAAAAGTTTTAGCTGGGACACAATTTGCTCTCAGAGCTCAGAGAGGGCTGCTGGCTTCACAAGGGTATGCATTTTAAAAACAGATACAGGCCCCAAACCTGCAATCTCTAGTCCACAGGGCTGGAGCTCTGTCTCTGCAGGGAGCACTGTGGGAGACAGAGATCTGCATGTGTGAAAAAACTTGGAAGATCAGGGCCATAATATCACTTTTGTCATGATAGATTATTGCTGGTAGCCTGTGAGGACAGGTGGATCTGCCTCATGGAAAGGATGCATTGTGTTGCCCAGCTACTGCTTTCCCCCTGCCTCCAAAACAAAGTCTTTTCCGTGTATCTGTTTTTGTGAAAAGGAGATGACCAGACATCCCAATATCCGGGGCTATGACTTATCTAGGGGCTTCTTATCTCCCATTCCTCATCAAGAATTTTGTGAAAGATCAGGGAAAACAGTGAAGGGGCACTAAATAGTAAGTAAAACCATTCAGACTTATTGATTATTATTAATCTGCTTTTTATCACTTTATATAATTGCAGTTAATAACAAACCCCTTATTAATGGACATCAATAAAGGAAGAAATATACTAACCCTCAGAGAGAGCTAGTAAGGAGGACATTGAATGCAGAGGATGTGGGAAAATCCTAATACTGAACGTCCTGGCTTGGATAGTTAGATACTGGATCTATTATCTACATCCGTTTTCTTAGAGAATTTAGTTTTTGTGCAATGTTTGAGATTCAGTTTTGGAGATTGACTTTTTTTATTTATGCTCAGAATAAAGCAGTGGTGGAACCATCAAGACTTGTGGGGGAGGGTATTTTAGCCCTGTTACCCATTTAGTCTTTGATATGTCTCCTAAACTGCAAAGGCCAGCTGTGATGTGGTCGTGTTTTTGGTTATTTGGTCACTTCTCAAGAACACACAATTTTTAAGTAAGACACTAAAATACATCAGAGGTTCCAGCATGCATTTTTTTTCTAGTAATTAAAACTAACAAATCTAGGTTGCATAATTGAGCTATGCCAATTACATAGCTTATTTTGAAATAAAGTTGCTGTGTAGACGTACCCCTAATGTAAAGATCTGTGTCTAAACAGATGATAATCGTAGGGCATCAAATTTTAATACTGATACTGACTGATAGCTGGATCCAGAGTAGAAAAAAATAATATTGAAAACATTGGGATAAACATAATCTTTTTTTTCTTTTTTCCCACCAGGACCAGAGTGCTAGTTTTAAAGATGATGAATTCATCTAATGGAACCAATGGATCACTGAATGATGCAACAAAAAGAAAAGAAGTAGAGATAATAAAGGCTTCCCTTTACTTGGTTAATTTCATCTTCATTACTGCAGTTGGTTTGTTAATTTTTAGGACAGTGCAGCAGAACTCTGCAATGAAGAAAAATGTTCAGTACTTTTTCCTGTGCCATCATCTTCTATTTAGTTCTTTATTTTCCTGTTTTGGTGTTGCATTTAGTACACTACGAGCACTTGCTGTGAAAAGTCCCCAAATTGTGTTCTGGATAATCTTTGGAGTGCAAGTAGCAACTGGAGAAGGAGTACTAATAACTTTGACTTTGATGGCACTTAACAGATGTTGTGCTGTTTGCTGGCCTCTTAGATACATGTCTTTAGTACACACAGTGAAACACAAAGTCATGATTTTTGTTTGGATGATAACAGTATTCAAACTGATGTTCTTATCAATGATAGAAGGCAAAGACAACTCTCCAGACGACATGTTTCAAGTGGTACCTTCTTGCTCAATTATCTTGGGTGGTGTTCCAGCCAGAACAATGGGAATTATTTTAATTTTATTTCTTGGGACCATCATTGTAATTAGCTATAGCCTCCTGTGTATAAAAGGAAAAGATGCTGGTCATTTCAATAGCTCAAATAAGAAGGCCAAAAAAACTATAGTTATTCATGGATTACAAATGAGTTTGCTTCTGCTTCTGCCTTTGATAATATTAGCTGTTAAAACCAACCGTGACAATATTATTTTCAATTTTGCAGCTTTTGTTATTTTCTCACTCGCTCTATGCTTTAGCCCTGTGGTTTATGGTCTGCGAAACAAAGAACTGCAAACCAAGCTATTCAATAGGCAAAGACCTAGTTTTTATACTGGCTATAGGATAAGTCACATACAGCAGACTCAGAGGCCAGAACAGTTGAATAACCCAGAGTTAATTGATACTAGATGCAGCACTTCTGGTTCTTAGTTTTCTAAGAGAACATTTGATCCAGTAATGCAAAATAAGTCCTTGCATACTCCTAATACAAACTTACTCCATTTCGAAAATGATTTAACTTAAATGAAATTGAACTGTGTAATTTAAACCATTTTCTGCCTTCTCAAATGTGGTTTGCAATACATGAGAAAAGTACAATAGAAATGTGCATGAGAGGGTATGTAGACCCTGTCCAGTGTTTGACAAGGAGAGGGCTAGAAAACCCTCCTAGGACTGATCTATACTCGAGCGGAAGGTCGACTTAAGTTACGCAACTCCAGCTACATTAATTATGTAGCTATAGTCGACATATCTTAAATCACCGTCCACACAGTGGGAGGTCAGTGGGAGCAAACACTCCCATTGGCTTCCTTTACTCCTTGTGAGGAGGAGGAGTACTGGTGCCACCAGGGGTGCCCTTTCAGTTCGAATTAGCAGGTCTTCATTAGATCCCTGAAAGATCTACTGCAGCAGCGTTGATCTTCCGTGTAGTGTAGACTCGGCCTTTGTGAATAGACGAGGAATCAGAATCTGCTTTCTCTGAACTACAGTAAGACTAAGAATGGGGTGACAATTAGAAGAGAAAATATAAGCAGTCCAAATGAGAAAGCATCTTGCTGCAGGAACCATGCGCTTTTAAGACTTAGCTAGAAGTAAGACTCTGGAGCAGATCTTAATTGATGTAGATCTCAGTAATCTCATTGATTTTAGAGGAGATATGCCAATTTACACCAGTTGTGGATATGGCCCTCTGCCTCTACGAACCTTAATCCTGAAGGGGTTGTGGCAATAAGTCTAATTTTTTTTTCATTGTAAGGCTTTGGTTGTAGAAAACCTCATTTTCTCCTTGGTATTGGCTTATCAGACATTTTCTTTGCTGGAATTTGTTTAGAGAAGGTCTGATTTTAGTTTGTGTGGCAGCTGCTTGGAGCATAGAGGCCGTTCACTGTCTGCTGAGGGCTGGTAGTGCCCTGTGCCATATTTCCTGACACTGCTTTTCTTCACTGACATTATGCGATGGCAAAGATCCTGGAAAATTTTGTGAAAACAAAACTTGTGCAAATGATTGTGAACATGGGACATGGGGATGGAATTCTTGAAAGGGGCTTATCATAGATACAAAATATTGAAATATGTATTTGTTCCATACCTGTTTACTTCCTACTTTGGAAATAGCCACTCTGCAAACACCAATGATGTTGACATCACTCTCGGTACAGGGATAATTTGATGGGATGACTAGTTGCTGTTTTTATTATTATTTATTATTTATACTGCCAGAGCACTTAGGGGCCTTAGCCATAGATCAGGAGCCCCCTGTGCAAAGTGCTGTACAAACACAGAACCAAAAGATCTTCCTGTCCCAAGGCACTTAACCAATACTTTCTGTAAAACCACAGATGGTTCATCAGTTCTGTTTTTGAGTCAAGCAGAGTTTGAATATGGGTCTTATAACTGTTTTTAATGTTTTAAAAATGTACACTATATTTTAAAACATGTAAGGCGCTTTTGTACTGCATCTTTACATAATATGGTTTTCAAGGTATGTGGATTATTGTTGAGGTTTTTTTTAATATTCACTTTAATAAAAAATGGAACTGGATTTGGCTATGTTTGCTTTCTGCAAATCTTCAATGGATAGAAATACTCTTAGCTTCAGATTGGAAGTGAAGATCAGAGAATAATGAAGAGAAAGCAAATTGACATCTCATAAACATTTTTGAACCAGAAGACTTCAAAACAATGGACATGAGGTACTTCACAAGTTTCCTTGCACAGATCTTCTCATGCCTTTCTGTTTTAACTTACTACACCCATATGAGTCTTACTCAGGGGTCCCCTCATGGTGTAGTGTCAAATTGTATGATGGTTTTGAGATGTGACTCACCAGAGTAGGGGTGGGCAAAATCAGGCCCAGGAGCTGGATCTGGCCCACCAAGCATTTCTTTCTTATTAGCAGAGCATGCACACTTACAGCGGGCAGCGTGTGTTCATCTGTTCCTCCCCCACCTTACTCCATCCTGTAGCTGAGCTGCTCCCAGGATTCTCCTGCTAGCTGTGCTGAGTGGGGATGGGAGAGAGGGGAGTGCTGAAGTCAGGGTATCCGCCTGCCCCTGTACCTCATCTCTGCAAAGAGAGAGACATACAGTGGAGCTGCTCCAGTCTGACACATAGATGGTAAGTGACTTAGAAGAGTGATTGTCTTTAGAGGCAGGGTACTATTTCTAAGATTTCAGCTCACGCTCTCGCTCTTCACACGCTCTTTCCCCCCATGCCACATCTCTTCAGAGCAGGGGAGGGGGAAGACAACAGAGCAGGACAGCTTTCCCTGTCTTAAAGGGCCAGCACGTGGCTTCTCTCAGGAATTTGACTAGCAGCAGCCAGCACAAACACACTGTCACTGTCACACAGCCAGTCTGTGCTACTCTGTCTCTGTGCCACACACATAGTCGCTGTCATACACACATTGCCACACACACTCAGTCTGTGTCACCATCTAGCTCTCTCACACACAGTGTCTTTCACACTCACACACACTCTCTCTGTCTGTAGCCCCCAGCCTCACCCTTTCCACCTGAGGCCCTGCCCTTTCGGGGAAAGGGGAGCTGGCCCATGACAATGTAACAACATTCATGAAGTGGCCCCACTGTGAAAATTATTGCCCACCCCTGCACTAGGGACCAGGCCTTATCTACTATGAAAAAATGACTCCTTGTTGATTTATGAGTGTAATGAGTCATCCCTCAAGCAGTGTTGGAAATGGTTCAACAAGCAGCAAAGAGGGGACTTAATATACCTACCAAAGTACTCCATGAGTTCTCTTGCCCCTTTCTGCAGAAGATGGTTCACTATTGGCCAAACAGTTGGGTTTCAGTCAGAGTTGTTAGGAGACATGCTGATCTTTGCACAGATGGACTCAAAGTTTAGGCCATCAGGTTTATTTCAGACACATTCTATGTATAGATGGTAAATAGAATAGGACTTTCTGACTATCAGCAGGACCATTGCCACAGTGTTTTGTGGTCTCTGAAAAAACAGAACAAATGCTTGAGTATGGTATCTGGCAGCCCAGGAAATTGAAAACCCCTGTGTAGCTATAGAAAAGGCAGCATGCCTCTGCTCTGACTTTGAGGTTCCACTTTTAGGACTGAGAGGGCAGTTAAATACTTCATGCCCATTCCGTTTTTGGCTCCTCTGCTATCTCAAGTTGTGCCAGTTATTATTGTGGTTTTGTGATCTGCATGTGCCCACTAGCAACCATCCTGGTATCATTAGCTCACTTCTGCTTAGAATGTTTTTACTTGTCTTCACAGGAACAGAAATGATAGCCCACATCAGGATTGAAAGGATTCAGTCTAGTGCAAAATATGAATGAGTCATGAACAAAAGATGTAAGCTGACTCAGTACATGTTCATTCCAAAACCAAGAAAGGGATAATAGTCTTTGAAGGTAACCTCTAAAATTAGCCATAAGTAGACTTCTGATTACTATTAAAAGCCATTCTTTTCTTTCCTTTTCTATTTTTCTCTTCACCTTTTCTCCTCTCTCCCACCTTGTCCCAACACAAGCTTTCTCCTGTTCCCACTCCATCACAAGTGTCTTTATCCCTTCAAATCTCCCTTCCCTAGGTTAGGATCTCTAATCATTCCTCTCAGTGGAGTTTCTCCCTTTCCTTCTCTGTTCTCTTTCCTCTCCAATTCCCTTGTGTAATCTTAACACTTTCTTCACTGGGGCCATCCTTTTCATGTTTTATGCTCAGTTCCTCTCTTCATTCCACTCATCTTCCACTTTGCAGGGTAAGAGTCTTCTACCCTTGTGTACCACATTGGAAAAAAATCCTACCCTTCTGTGTGCTCACCCCAAATGAAGAAGAGGAGGACCAATCAGGGGGGAGGAAGCTCTGATCACGCTTGCCCCAGTGGCAGCCTCCTTTACTCAGCTCTGAAATGAGATTCTTGGGGCTGGCTTTCAGGAGAGCTGAGCTGGACTTTAGCTAAAGCAGAAAATCAGGTGTATCTTTAATACATGCCACTTTGTTGTGTTCTTGTGCACATTGATCCTACTACCAGCAAGGGGCCAATTAAGGGGTGGTACCTCTCTGCCTGTTGTTCCCTAGCTAATGCTTCATTCTGTAGCTTCAGCGGAGGTGTCCAGTGGATGGGAGCAGAAATTGCGGTATCTCCAAGTAAGAGGCAGTAATTCATATAATAAACAGGGACCTATGCGAAAAATTAGAGGTACATAGTTAAACTCTCTCTTTACTGGGAAGAGGAGTGTGAATGGGAGGAGATGAAGGGGAAGAGATGGCTCTTCTGCCATAAGAAAGTGGACCGCCTGTCCCTGCTAAACTGAGGGAGTTGGCATGGACAGTATACAGCTGGAATGCCTGGCCAGCCCTGAGCACTGCCCAAATTGGAGGGTGGGATGGGGTCGAGAAAGTACGACTCCAAACCCCCTTCCAAGTTTGGGAATGAGGAGGAATGGTAATGTAGATACATGTCCTGCCTCCTGAGAAGAATTTTGGGAGAAAGAGCTGGATGGGCATGGCAGAGGAATTGTAGTTTCCAAGAATCCCTCCCACTCTGTCTGTGATGAAGGGCTGGAGGAGGAAGTAAAAATATGGATCTTAGGCCCCTCTAACCTTCCTGAGTGGGAGGTGAGCAGAAGGTAAATGTGGCCATGAGACCCCATCCTCCTTCCCTGTATGATTCAGTGGCTGTGTCTCTTGAGAGCCTTCTCAGATTTTTGTAAGCCAGAGGTCTCCAACCTTTTTAACCACAAGATCACTTTTTCAAGTGTAAGTTCAATGTAAGATCTACTTCAAACCCAAATACCCATGCCCCACTTCCTTCCCACACCTTTTCTAAGGCCCTTTCCCTGCTTCACCCCTTCTCTGAGGCCTCACCCTGCTCACTCCATCCCCTTCCTTCTCCCATTCTGACTCACTTTCACCAGGCTGGGGTACGTGGTTGGGGTGCAGACTCTGGTCTGGGCCAAAAGGTTTGGAGTGTGGTAGGGCTCGGGGCCTGGCCCAGGGTGGAGGATTGGGGTCCAGGAGGGGGTTCAGAGTGCAAGCTCTAGGAAGGAGTTTGGGTGCAGAAGGACTCACATCTGGGGCAGGAAGTTGGGTGCAGGAGGGGATTCAGGGCTGGGAGAGGGATTCAGGAAGCAGGCTCTGGCTGGGCACCATTTAAGTGACACAGCTTCTGGGTGGTGGAGCAGTGGGGTTCAGGCAGGCTTACTCCTGCCTTGGCCCTGCGCCACTCCTGAAAGCAGCTGGCATGAACAGCAATGGCTCCATGGCACCATGTGTTGCCCTTATCCACAGGCACTGAGCGCACAGCTTCTACTGGTCATGGTTCCCCATTACTGATCAACGGGAGCTGCAGGAGTGGTGTCTGCAGGCAAGGACAGCATGTGGAGACCCCCTGCTCTGCCCTTCTCACGGGCTGCAGGGCCATGCCAGCCACTTCCAGGAGCAGCAATTACCCACAGGGATAATTACTCCATCCACGACAGGTTAGGCATTTGAGAACTCACTATTCAAAGAATTAAATTTAAGCGTAAGAGAGAAATGAAAATTATGAAATGCACAACCAGTCAAAAACCAAAAGTAACCCACTTTGTAAGCAATTAAAAAGTAACAAACACTCACCACGTATGTGATGGGTTGGGAGATGAGAGTGAAGGACAGTGTGTGTTTGTAAGAATGACAGAGACACACACAGTATATGAGAGTGACAGAGATTTGCATTGCCAAGCTCCCTCCATCCCCTTCTCTCTGTGTGGAGATCGGGTACAGAAGTGGGGGAGGAGGGAAACACTGACATCAGCGCCCCCCCCCCTTCCTCCCACACTCTGCACAGCAAGCAGGAGGCTCTCAGGGGAGCAGCTCCAAGCCAGAGGGCAGGAGCAGCATGACAGTGGGTGGAGGGGCAACTGAAGTGCCAGCACTTGATAGCTTCCTTGCCAAACCGGTCAGGATCACCTGTCAGAGGCTCCAAGATCTACCGGTAGATCCCAATCTACTGGTTGGTGACCACTGTTGTAAGGTGTTTAATGCTCTTCTCAGCTACCACGTTTAAAAATATTTTATGAACGATTGTGACACAAAATTCAACTTTACAAAAAACCCACAAGTGTAAATTCATTGTAAAATATATTGAGGGCAAAAGAGCTGGGTGTGGGCTTCAATTCCCCATTTCATCCCTTCCTGCCACTTTGTATCTGGAGAAGACAGGAAAATACGATGTCAGCTGGGTTTTTATTCCCTTCTCTCTCCCCCTCCCCCACCCCAAGGAAGGAGGAAATGCTTAACTGTGACTCTCCCTTCCTTGGAAAGGATGGAAGATGTCTCCAAACCCAGTCCCCCTGCATGTGATATAACAAAAGGCTCATTGTTCCCTAGCCCAGCCCCCATCCGTTTCATTAAGGGAATGGGGCACAGCTGATTAGGGTTACAGTAGTTTGTCTCTTAGTGGTGAGGGGATACTTTGAAATATTCGCAGAAGGTTTTGAAGTAGTGATGCTCAGCCTTAGGGAAATGTGATCAGCCTTAGGGAAATGTGATCCTTCAGTTAGTATGTATGGGGGAAAGGAGGTCTGGTGTATTGCAGCACCAACGTATAGCCCATCCTCATTACAACTATTCCACAGACCCAAAAGGCTTTATTGCATCAATCCCTGGAAGCACTCTCAGACAGTGTGGTTTTGCCCACCTGTCATGGTAGGCTGGAACAATTTTTCAGTCAAATGAGCAACTGTCCACAATTGCTTTAGTAAGTTTGCCCCCTTCTGCCCATACTAGTATCTGCTGACATAGTTTTTCAGTGCTGATTTTACACGCCTTCAGAAGCAAGGAATTTTTGTAGTATGCATAGGGCCTTAAAATGTGCTTCCTCTATGAAAGTAACTCCATGAAAATGGTACCATTGGGTTCCCTGATTGCTGAGTGTCATTGACTTCAGATCAAGCATTACAGATACAACAATGCTTTCTTTCCCTTCATGGGTGACCAGCAAATTCAGCCTGGGCTCTCAACTTCAAGCACACAGCTACTTCTGAACTATCAGTGACATAAAGATTCCGCATAATGAAATTATGCCCTCATTAACACCTGTGCAGCTCCACTGACTGCTAATAGGACCTTTAGTGACACCTGAGCAGCAGTCATATTACTTACATGGAGACTGTAGATTGAAACTTAGTACAGGTTGAACCTCTAAAATCTGGGACTCTCCGGTCCAGCAACATCCATGAATCATTGAATCATAGAATACTAGAACTGGAAGAGACCTTGAGAAGTCAAGTCCAGTCCCCTGTCTTCACCATCTACATTATCCCTGATAGATGTCTATCTAATCTACTCTTAAATGTCACCAATGATCGAGATTCCACAACCTCCCTAGGCAATTTTTTCCAGTGTTTAATTGCCCTGACAGTTAATAAGTTTTTCCTAGTGTTCAACCTAAACTTCCACTGCTGCAGTTTAAGCCCATTGCTTCTTGTTCTATCACCAGAGGTCCAGGAGAACAATTTTTCTCTCTCCTCCTTGTGACACCCTTTTAGGTACTTGAAAACTGTTATCATGTCCCCTCTCAGTCTTCTCTTTTCTAAACTAAATAAACCCAATTATTTCAGTCTTCCCTCATAGCTCATGCTTTCTAGACCTTTAATCATTTTTGTTGCTCTTCTCTGGACCTTTTTCAATTTTTCCACATCTTTCTTGAAATGTGGTGCCCAGAACTGGACCCAATACTCCATCTAAGACCTAATCAGCACAGAGTAAAGTGGAATAATCACTTCTCATATCTTGCTCACAACACTCCTCCTGTTAATGCATCCCAGAGTCATGTTTTCTCTCTTTTTTTTTTTTTGCAATAGGGTCACACTGTTGACTCATATTTAACGCATGGTCCACTGTGACCCCGTAGATCCCTTTCTGCAGTACTCCTTCCTAAACAGTCGCTTCCCATTCTGCATGTGTGAAACTGATTGTTCTTTCTTAAGTGGAGTACTTTGAATTTGTCCTTATTAAACTTCATCCTGTTTACCTCAGACCATTTCTCCAGTTTGTCCAGCTCATTTTGAATTATGACCCTGTCCTCCAGAGCAGTTGCAACCCCTCCCAGCTTCATATCATCTGCAAACTTAATAAACATACTCTCTATGCCATCATCTAAATCGTCTTGCTGAACCACAGATTGTGGTCTTCCTAGACCATGGATATTGTGGACCACAGAGCCCTGGCTAACCAGGTTCAGGGGCTGGGCTGGCGCTGGGGAGCACAGCCCCAGCTGGGGTCGGCACAGCAGGGAGTGCAGACCTGGTTGGGGCCAGTGCAGTTGGGAGTGCAGCACCAGCTCTGGGTAGGGAGTGCAGTTCTAGCAGGGCTGGAGGCAGCAGAGCTGGTGGTGGGGAGCGTAGCCATGGCCAAGGCCAGGAGCAGAGCCCAGTGACTGGAGGTGGCATCCAGGAGCAGGGAGGGGAACTTTGACCTCCCCTGGGCTGGCAAACTCTGTGGTTCAGGACTGCTTAGATCCAGAGGAGGCCGGACCAGGGAGGTCCCACCTATACATCATTCTGCTGATTTTGCTAAAGAAGGAAAAGGATCCAGCTCCTGCTATCTTAACTGTGCCGATACTTCAGCAACAGTAAAAATCAGGAAAATCTTATTTGTATCACTGTACTAGGACAGTATGACTGCACACATGCATCTGGCTGAGAAGGTGCTGCTCTTACACCATCACTTTTCAGGGCATATTCATACTTGTAGCACTCTTGGCCTGAAAAATGTTGAATTTGCTACTTTGCTAGTGTTATTAGAAGCACAAATGACTATTGTTTAATAAAACATAAATGATTCCTTACAGGGATTCATACAGTAGGTATGTAAAGAGAAAACAGGAACTTGTTGAACAAATACTGTATCTCTTCTACCCAGCCCTGACTTTCCCTTGTCTTTAAATTTATCTGGATTATGATCTCTGTGGCTATGTCTAGACTATAGAGTTTTTCCGGGGTAGTTTTTTTCCCTGCCATGTCCAGGGAACACATCCCCATTTTTGGATCAATTTCTGAAAAAGGGGGTGTCTTTTATTGGAAGCCCTGTATTCCTCATTTTATGAGGAATAAGGGCTCTTGGGAAAGAGGAAGTTTTTCCCACATTTGGCCCCGTGTAGATGGGTCAAATGTCAGAAAAGCCTCTTCCGAAAAAGAATCGGAAAAAGGTACACAAATTGCAGTTCACAATTTGCGTACTTTTTTCTGAAAAAGAACAGCAGTATAGACATGGCCTTTGAGGCAGTAACCTGTTTTCTAATGTGTTGTTAAAGCACCTAGCAGAACTATGTGAAGAAAAAGAAGTCTGATATGCAAAATCAATTTATCTTTCTAATGGTGTGCAGTGACATTCCATGGGTAAATAAAGCTGAAAACAGAAACATCTAGGTCCAATCCTGCAGGTACTGAGCACACTCATTTTCTACTGAAGTTAATGACAGCTGAAAATACTAAGCATTTCCCAGCAGGCAACCAGGACCTGAGCGTTTCAGGATCTAATAATAACTCTGCGCCTGGCTTTTAGTCCAGTTGCGCAAGGAGCCCTGGCTACTAGATGACAATTTAATTATTAATGTTTTAAGACGTGCTGTTTCCATTGTTATGGTTTGTTCAATAAACAAACAGGTCAGCATGATTTAAAGGTGTTTTATGTGAGGACACTAAACTTCTCAAGAACTGCTAAGTGACTGTTCAGATCTGGTTCTGGGGGCAGTACTCCAAAGTCTTTCCCATCCATAACACTCTTTGTAGAAACTGGCATCCTTGTTTGCATCACAGAAGACAAATTAATGATTGATGAAGCATGCAGACTGAATCAGTCTATTGCTCCTAGGGATAGTTTCTCCAGGTCTGAGCTCAGCCATGCTGGCAGAGCTCACGGGGAAACACGCACTGCAGCTGACTGTGCTGTACCTCTTCTGTAGCTTCAGCATCTGCATTGCTTTCATAATTCTAAATGAATATATAAAAATCATGTGCCTCAGTGACCTCTCCAGAAGTGAAGAAGAAGAAGGGAAGATTTTAGAATCCTGCCAAGGAAACAAGTATGAGAAAGCCAGAGTGCAAAAAAAGAGTGGGGGTGAAGGGATTGTGCAGCAGAATCAGATGAGAGGTTTTAGGTAGCCAATTCTGCTCAGTTACACGAGGACATATATATGGGTGCGTCTACACAGCACTGTAACTCAAAATAAGATACACAATTTGAGCTATGCAAATGGCTTATCTTATTTCGATGCTATTTCAAAATAGCTTATTTTGGCATTTGGTGCTGTCTACAAATTTCGAAATAAAGCGCTATTCCAAAACATCCCTTACGGCTTGTAGACTGAGGTTTACAGGGACGTTGGAATAGCAAGCCCGAAATAATGGGCTTGCTGTGAAGATGCAGGATAGCTATTTTGGGATACTCCGGTACCCCGAAATAGTGTTGCAGTGTAGACATACCCATAAGGAGTAACTCCACTGAAATCAGTGGAGCTACATCTATGTTAAACGGATGGGATAATCCTGGCAAGTGAGACTTAATTCCTGGAGGAAGATCTGCCAGATGTCCTGAAAATAACATTTTCTTAAGATATTAACTGGTATTTTTTCCCTAAATGGTTTAATGAGATGGTTAATGTTTGAAGTTGGTCTTAAGAATCAGTTTTGCTGTAAATGTGAGTTCAGCATTTTCCTTCTTTACAGAGAAAGAATGGTGGTTGTGTGCATTGTAACCAATAATAAGAATCAATAAGTAATGTGTTTTGGGGGTTGGAATGTATTTATTAATTAAAGAGATATCAGTTAACTCAGCCTGACTGAGTTCATTAAACAATTAGTAAAGAACAGAAAGGAATACTTCACCAAAATCTGGAGAACCAAGCCCTGCAGCTAATGACAGTCTGATTCCCATAGTGTTCTGGTCCCATTATTTGTTTACAAGTAGGCATTTTCATGTCTGAGCTGTTTACAGCTTCATTTCCATTATTTCTTTCTTTTCACACACAACAGATCTTATTTTGAATATTGCTCATAATTTTTAGTTCCATTTAATACATTTCCAACTCCATAATCAAACATCTGTTGTTTGCTTATATCCTTTCGGTGGGTACATCATATTTTGCTATATGATGGGGGCGCTCCGGCCCCGCACTGTAGGTCAGCCTGTGAGCGGGGCCCAGCTGGCTGAGAGCATCCCTCCCCCACGGCCTTGCCAAGCATGCTCCCTGGTGAGCAGCACTATCAAAGGCCTTGAGACAGCTGAAGGGGAAGGACCTGCAGAGCCAGCTCCAGAGTCAGAGGCGCCCACGCAGCCTGAACCAATGCCGCAGCCGTTACAACCCCAGCAGCAATTGCTGCAGCCACAGCCACGGCCACAGCGACAGCCCTGGCCCCGGAGACAGGGCAGAGGTACGGCAGCAGGGAACTGCGGGGAGCTAGGAAGCAGCCCGGGGCAGGGAATGGCGATCCCCGGGTGCTCGGCAGGTTGAGGGGAGAAAACCCTTGCTGAGCAGGCAGTGGACTGAGTCACTGCCAATGGGAGCCTGGGCTGGGACCCGGAGGAGTGGGAGGGCCCGGGTCCCCCTGTCCTCCCCCTCTGCAGCGCTCTGAAGCAGAGGAAGGCCCAAAGCCTAAGAACTAGGCTGAAGGGCTGTATTTACCCCAAGAGGAGAGCCGTATAAAGACTCTGCCGCAGAGCCATATTTACCCTGAGAGGAGAGCCTTATAAAGACTCTGCCGCAGAGCTGTATGTACCCCGAGAGGGGAGCCTTATAAAGACTCTGCTGCAGGGCCAGATTGACCGAGGGGAGTCATTTACGCAGGTGCCGGCCATTGGGCCATGTGGGCCGTGACAAGCAGACCCACAGGGGACTTTACGGAGCGGCCCTGTCCGAGGGTGCCGTGCACCTCAACAGCTAATTCAAATATTAAGTAGTTAGTACATTGCTAAAAATATTCTTTACTTCACAATTCTTGCAAAAATATCACACACGTTATCATATATTTCTCTAATCATTCCAACAAGCTAGTATTTTGCCCTTTTTTAGCATAGCTGCATAATGGAAATCTGGATCGTGAGCATGCTACTCTACACATATCTACATATCTACAAGGGTATGTCTACACTAGCCCCCTAGTTCGAACTAGGGAGGCTAATGTAGGCATTCGAAGTTGCAAATGAAGCCCGGGATTTAAATATCCCGGGCTTCATTTGCATCTTCCCGGGCGCCGCCATTTTTAAATCCCCCTTAGTCCGAACTCCGTGCCCACGGCTACACGCGGCACGGAGTAGGTAGTTCGAATTAGGATCTCTAATTCGAACTACCGGTACACCTATTTTGCTATCCCAGTAAACCTCATTACAGAAGGGATAAGGGATGGCTCGAGATAGCATTTTATTTTGAAATTTGATTCCGTGTAGACGCACCAAATTTCAACATAAGCTACTTCAAAATAAAATCAAAATAAGATACGCAATTTGCATAGACGCACCCCAATGCACACAGAGATCTCAAACCTAGTAGAAGAAGTTACTCACAAACAGTTGTTGTGGTTCTTTAGCAGACTTATCCACAAACATCTTTTTTGTTTTATTTTTCTGACACCTCTGTGTGGGCCCTAGTCTGTTATGTGAATTTCCAAGAGTTGTAACTTCCTTTAACTCCACACAAAATTCTTCCAAGCCAAGGTTGAGCAGCAGCTGTCATGTTTGCCTAATGGGTGGTATAGCTTAAAGAACTCTCTAGATTGAAAGACAACGTGGGGGAGGGAATATATCTGAATGGGCCAACTTCTAGTTCATGTTCTCTGCAACTTCTCCAGGCTAACATTCCTTCTCAGCTTTACATCTCTAATCTTTAATGGTGTGTGACAATTGCACTGAACTCTTAGATATGTCAGAGCTTTGCAGTTCTTTGATTTATTTGCCACACCCTGTGTTTTCAATAGGAGAGGAAAAGTTACCTAGTATTTAGTCTGAATATTGGGGTCAGCTGACACAGCCAGCACCATTTCAGTGCTGAGAACATGGTGACCCAGTTTGTTAGTGTTCCAATTATTGGTATGGACAGAAGAAGTTCTAGACATCAACCTATGCCTGCAAGAACATTTGCAAGACTGAATTATTTCAGTAAGTACAAAGATAGCCAGTCACTGGGTATGACCTCCTTCCCGTGGTCACGCCGAGCCAAGATTCTATTGAAATACCAAAACATTTGCTCATTCAAGTGGATCCAGAGAAACTGGTTGAGTTTTGTTCCACAATTAGTGCACATGCTCTTCTTTAATGCTTCTTTGCAGAGGCACTGTCACTGGACACACACCATCTATTATTCTGTGCAGTCAAAAAAAAATCATTAGCCAAAATCTGCTACATCATGCCCAGGCAACACCATTGATGAGGTAGCATTGGCTAGTGGTTACATGAGTGTAACACAGCAGAAGTATCACTCACTCCTTTTCTGGTTGGCAAGAGAAGACTCTTATGCATCTGTCTCCTCTTACTGGCCTAAAAGAAGTGCTACATCAGTAGCCTAGCACCTGTGTACAGATATGAATACTTTGCTTTTAGCCTATGACATTTTTTTCCCATTATCTTTCTGTCATGCTACTTCAGGATTTTATATCACAAATGTGGATCAAAAAGTCACCTATTGGTTATTTTGAATTACATTTTCTTGCATGAGATATTGTAGTTTCATACCTTATTTATCAGTTGTTAGTAGTGTGGTACTAAATCAGGAAATAATATAATAGGATATGTCTACACTAGCCCCCTAGTTGGAACTAGGGAGGCTAATGTAGGCATTTGGAATTGCAAATCAAGCCCGGGATTTAAATATCCCGTGCTTGATTTGCATAGTCAGTCCGATCGCCATTTTTGAAATTTACAAGCTCGGACAAACTGCCGCATCTACACGCGGCAGAAACAGGCGCTCGAATAAAGCCCCTAAATTGAACTACCTGTTAAACCTCATTGCAGGAGGAATAACAGGTAGTTCGATTTAGGGCTTTATTACGAACGCCTGTTTCCCTGCCACGTGTAGATACGGGCAGTTAGTCCGGGCTCGTAAATTTCAAAAAATGGCAACCGGTCGGGAACATGCAAATCAAGCGCGGGATATTTAAATCCCGGGCTTGATTTGCAATTCCGAATGCCTACATTAGCCTCCCTAGTTCGAACTAGGGGACTAGTGTAGACACACCCAAAATTATAATAACTTTGTATAGCATGACAGTTAGGCCACATTTTAATTCAATGCCACATGTCAGACCTAAGAGGAGTTAGTTATCTGTTCTTCAGCAATCAATCACTAGCTTCTTGACAGCCCAGCCAAGATTTCACATCTCTGATACAGGGTTAGATCCCATTTAAGTTAATACAAAACCCTCTGTAAGGGTATGTCTACACATCAAAGTTAATTCGAAATAACAGGCGTTATTTCGAATTAACTTTAATAGTGTTTACACAGCCAAACCGCTATTTCAAAATAAAATCAAAATTAATTCGATTTAGTTAAACCTCATTCTACGAGGAAGAACGCCAAATTCAAAATAGCTAATTCGAAATAAGCGCTGTGTAGATGCTTATTTTGAAATAGGGGGCCTCCAGCCCTTCCCAGAGTGCCCTGGTGGCCACTCTGGGCCAAACCAGGAAAACTCTTCTGCTCCCTCCCCCAGCCCCGGAGCCCTTAAAGGGGTAGAGTCTGTTTGGCCACAGGGCCTGTGCCAGCTCCAGGTCTGCCAGCCCAGAGCCCGCAGGCGCTGCCCCTGACCCAGTTGCCAGCATGAGCGAGCCAGCCATTGCCAGCCAGCCCTCCACCACTCTCCAGGAGCAGTCTGGCAGCTCCCAGGAGCCTGCCAGGGGCCAGAAAAGGCGGGCGTCTTCCTGGTCCAGTGCGGAGAACATGGACCTCATTGAGGTTTGGGGGGAATCCTCCAACGTCCATGATCTCCACGCTAGATGCAGGAACGCAGCCATCTACAGACGGATGGCTGACAGCCTGGCCACCAAAGGCACATGCGCGCCCAGGAGCAGGTGCGCCTGAAGATAAAAGAGCTGAGGCAGGCCTATGCCAGGGCCACAGGGGGCAGCTCCCAACCAGGGGCAGACCCAGACCCCTTCCCCGACTTTGAGGCCCTAGACCACATCTTGGGGGGGGGGCCAGATGGCCCGTGCCCCCCAGGTGGTCATCGACCCTGGGGCAGAGGGCCCTGACCAGGGCACAGAGCAGGAGGAGGAGGAGGATGGCCAGGAGTCGCAGGAGCCTGGAGGGAGCGTGGCACTCACCCTGGACCCTCAAGTCATACCAGCAGCAATTCCACCGCTGTCTTCCGAGGCCGGGGAGTCCTCGACATGTGAGTGCCATCACTGTCCCCTTATGCGGGCCGGGGGCGGGGAGAGGAAGCCGAGGGCCCGCGCGTGTGGGCCTTGCTGACCATGGATCACACAGCAACCTGTGCATGTACCGTGCCAGCTAGGGCACGTGGCCCCAGTTGGCTGCCACACAGGGGCCCTGGCCCATTACCCACACACAAGTATGTATGAAGGCACATGACATGCTCCGTACCCTAGGGAGGGACACTGCACGATGCCCTCCCTCCACAAGCCCCCTCTATGCAGAGGCAGGGCACACCCTCCCCCCCACACCCACACTATATACAGCACGGGGCATGGGTACAGTCCCAGGCCAGCTCACACTCCTGGGGATAGCAGGACATGATGGTGCGGAGACCTGGCTGTCCTCACTTTGCAGAGGGGGGCTGGGCTTCACCCACTGTGTCCCCAGGGAGAACTGACCACCTGTCTGGTTTCTCCACAGCTGCACCAGCTGCGAGTGCAGGGCGCACCACCCGGCCCAGGACATCCTCCCGCACCCGGGCCAGCAGGCGCACCCGGAATCCGGAGGGATACCAGTGGCAGCACCTGGGGTTACTGCAAAGGCGGGTCCACAGCTAGGAGCACTGGGTGCAGAAAGACCTCCAGCTGCGGTGGGAGAGCTTGCAGGAGCTGCGTGACCAGGGCCGTGCCATCCGCGACCACCTGCAGACCATGACGCAGAGATTACTGCCTGCTGCCGCTCCAGCTATCGCTCCTCCTCCCACTCCTACTCCCCCTCCCGTTCCTTCCTCCCCCCTGCCCTCCCCTCCATACCCGCTCCCCCCGGGGATGCCGAGGCCCCCACACCTGCAGTGCTGGGAGACAGGTGGGCTGGCAAGACCCCCAACCCTGAGCTTCTCCTCCCCCTTCCTCCTTGCCTCCCCCTTCCAGCTCCCTGCTCCCAGGTTTCCCCTTCCCCTCTCGCACCCTGATCCCCACCCCAGTTATGGTCAATAAATAGAGAGTTTTTGGCAACACGTGTTTTTATTTGACATCAGGAAGCGGGGGTTAGGGAGGGAAAAGTGGAAGGACATGAGGGTGGAATAAGGCCCAAGGCCCAAGTGGGGCATGCCAGGGAGACTTCACTCCTCCTCTGTCTGGACGCTCTCCTGCAGGGCCTCCCGGATACCGGTAGCCCCCCAATAGGCCTCCGGGCTGGCAGCCGTGCAGGGCTGCACGTACAGGCCGGCCAAGTGGTCGCCCTCTGCCATCCAGCCTGGCAGGAAAGCCTCCCCCTTCCGCTCACACAAATTGTGGAGCACACAGCACGCTGCCACCACGTGCGGAATATTCCTCTTGGAGAGGTCGAGGCGGGTGAGGAGACATCGAAATTGGGCCTTCAGCCGGCTGAAGGCCCCCCTCCACCACAATGCGGGCCCTGCTGAGCCTGGCATTAAAGGCTTGCCGGGAGGGGTTGAGGTGTCCCGTGTAGGGCTTCATGAGCCAGGTTGTAGCAGGTAGGCTGCATCCCCCCAACTAGGCACACAGGCATGTCCACGTTCCCGACCCTGATGTGGCAGTCGGGGAAGAAGGTCCCGGCGTGCAGCCTCTGGCACACGGAGGAGTTGCGGTACACCCGCGCGTCATGTGCTTTGCTGGACCAGCCCACGTTGATGTCCAGGAAGCAGCCCTGGTGGTCCGACACAGCCTGCAGGATGACCAAGAAGTACCCCTTCTGGTTAATGTAGAGGGAGGCCTGGTGTTCTGGGGCATGGATGGGGAAGTGCGTCCTGTTGATTGCCCCCGCAGTTGGGGAAGCCCAGGGTGCCAAACCCCTCAATGACTGTGTCCAAATCCGTGAGGTGGATGACTCTGCGGAGCACCACTCTGTTGATGGCCTTGACCACCTGCAGAGGGACACACAAAACCGAGAGTCACTGGGGTGCCAGGGTGGCTGAGAGTAGGGTTGCCAGGTGTCTGGTTTTCTACTGGACAGTCTGGTATGTGCACTGTCTGTCCGGTAGACAAATTCAGAAAATACCGGATACATGCAATGTCCGGTATTTTCTGAATTCCCGGCTGGGCGCCGGACGGAAGCCTGGCAGGGACAGGGGAACGACTGGGAGGCAGGGCCATGTTTGGCGCTGGGAGCCTGTGGTCGCATGCAAAAGCTGGGTGGGATGGGGTGGGGCGGGGCGGGGCGGGGGCCGGGACTCCCAGCTACTCCCCCGCCCAGCTTTTGCACGCGACCAGAGTCTCCCAGCGCCAATTGCGGCCCCACCTCCCAGCTGAGAGCCTCTGGTTGCGTGCAGAAACCGGGCGGGGGGAGTGACTCCCAGCCTCTCCCCCGCCCCCGCCCGGCTTCTGCTTGCAACTAAAGGGAGTGCCTGCTGGGGGCGCGGCACGAAGGACTCCAGCTGTGGCCAGTGGCTGCACCCCCCCCCCGCCAGGTCTATTTCCTGCTCCCCTTCCTCTGTGCCCCTCTCCTCCTGTCCAGCCCCCACCCAGCCTCCGACTCCCCAGCTCTGCTTCCCGGCCCCCTCTCCTCCCGTCCCAGCTCCCCTGGCTTCCGACCCCAACTCTGCTTCCCATCCTCCCTTCCTCCTGTCTAGCCCCGTGGCCCCCGGAATCCCCCCTGCCAGCTCTGCTTCCCGCCCCGCCTCCCTCCCGGCCAGCCCCGCCCCGCTCCCGGCCGATTCTCCCCCTGCCCCCCACCGCCGATCAAGTGTGTCTGTTTTTTTGGCAGGGTCTACCTGGCAACCCTAGCTGAGAGTGCTCCTTCCCCGCCACTGCCCCGCACCCCCACTCCCCAGGAGCAACCCCCTCTGCAATCCTGGCCACTGTGGGCAGTCCGAAGTGTGGCTGGGACAGAACAAACCCTCCCATGGAGGGGACTTACACCCCCTCCCCGCCTTTTCCCTGGGGCAGCCCATCCACTCCTTGCCCCCCACCTCCCCTGGCACAATGGCTGGAGACTGCCATACCTGCATGAGCACTGCTCCGACGGTGGATTTCCCCACGCCGAACTGGTTCCCGACAGATCGGTAGCTATCCGCCGTGGAGAGCTTCCATAGGGCGATGGCCACACGCTTGTGGAGGGGAATGGCACGCCTCATGTGCATGTCCCATCGCCACAGAGCAGGGGTGAGCCACAGAGCTCGAGGAAGGTGTCCTTCTTCATCCTGAAGTTCTGGGTCCACTGTTGGTGTCCCCAGCACTCCAGGATGATGTGGTCCCACCAGTCGCTGCTGGTGTCCAGATACCAGATGTGGCAGGGCACACTGGCGTCTGACTGCTGCTCCTCCACGGCCCGCAGGGGGGTTCCAGAAGAGGACCTGGGGGGTTGGGCTGCCGCAGATGGTGCCAGGCAGTCTCCAGCACTTGCTGCCAGGCTTGCAGCAAAAGAGCCAAAAGAAACACCAGAGTGCCCAGGGGCGGCTCTGGCTCCATGGTTCCGAGTGCTGTGGTGTCCCGAGTGAGGGCAACTAAGCAGGCAGAGAGAAAAATGCTTTGCTGAGAACCGGCTCTCCGGGGTGGTCCCTTTAAGCACAAGCCTCAGATAGCCTCAGACAGCAGCCACACAAAGCAACTACTGAACTGATGCCCTGCTGGAACCGGTTTCAGCTGGCCTTAAATGCGATTTAGCATCCAATCAGTGTAGATGCGCTTTTTCGAAATAGCAAAATGCTATTTCGAAATGCATTTTATGTGTAGACGCGTAACTGCGAAATAACTTATTTCGAATTAACTATTTTGAAATAAGATATTTTGAAATAACACTGTAGTGTAGACATACCCTAAGTGTGTATCTATGTTCGTTGGTAGGAGAAGGAACTATTTCACTTTTCCATTTGAACTCCTAATACATACTTGTGGCCATGCCAAAGGTTTTATTTGGTTGTTTTCGGTATTAAAAGCACTGTACTTTCTTGAAACAAGGAATGAAGGAGAGGTTTTGTTTGTTTGTTTTTTCAGTATTTGATACTCAGTAAAATAATGTCCATCTTTTTTTATGGACAGAGCAGGTTTTAGTCTTGGATGTCTGGCTGAAATCCCCATTACAAAAGTCCTATAAAACTTAAGAGAAAACTATAACCTGTCTATAGAGTCGATTAATCAAAATTTTAACCCTGTTGTAGAGGACTTTAGGATGTTTCAAAGTAATAAAGTAAGGACATAATTCTCTGTGTATTATTATAACTATTTGTACTGTAGTAGCATTTAGAGGCCCCTATCAGGGTCCCAGTGTGTTAGCCACTATATATGAAAGAAAAATGGTCCCTCCCTACCTCAGAGAACTTACAATCTAAATATAAGGGACAACACGAGGATAAAATAAACAGATAGGGGAAACACAAGATTATGAAATTCTATTATTTTAGGTTTGTAATATGACAGGAATAGGCTTTCGTTGTTACATGTCAATTGTTCTGTAACTTAATACTGTATGCAGCTTTCCCATCTGAGGAGAGTCTCTTCTATGAGTACAGAATGGATGTACTTTCCCATATATATCTATTTAAAAATACATAATACCCAAGGCATAAGGTGTTAGGGAGCCATGTGTGCAGCTAGAAGTACTGTCTTTCTAATAAGAGGTAAAATTGAGAACCTGGTAACTTTTGATCATTAAGGGCCATGTTTTCAAAAAGGCACCGCCTTCATTTGCTCATGCTTCTCTATGGTTATTTGCCCATGCAAATACCTGATTTGCATGTATCCTTGTGGTAACAATACTTGTATATTTGTGCACATGTCAACTTTCTTTTTAAAAAAATATTGGTCCTGAAGATACTGCAGTGTTTCCACAACAAATGTTCTAAATCCTGCTGCCCTGGCAACATCACAATGTAGATAGTTACAATCTTCACGATGACAGCTACACTATAAATGTAAGTTCATTGTAATAACAAAGTACCTTGCAGTACATTAAATGCAATTATTCTGTGGCAGAAGAGATGTGGAATGCATTCTTTGGAAGAGTAGTTTGACGGTGACCCTGGGCACGATGAGGAAATCTCCTAGAAGCTACAATAAGATATAAGGGCTGTTGGATTAGGCATAGGGGAGGTTTTCCATTTTGGACTTGCTCTATTGGGATTTTGCCAGGATAAAGCCTGATTCATCGAATGTTGAACATTCTGCATGCGAAGACTGTAGTGTAGTATACTGGCTCTTCAAAGCTTCAAGGAGGAAGTGAATGGGCATCACTTGGTTCTCCCCAGATTTCAGAGAACAATTAAGTGCCAGGTCTACTGTCTGCTTCCTCCTAGAAAACGTAGCATGATTTAGAATCCCTTTTTGAGTGTTTGTATCTAACATCCCCTTTTCATGTGTGAGACAAAGATCCATCTTTGCTGGGAGGCGTTGCTTTATTTTATACAGTGCAACTGTAGGATTAATGGTTTGAGCACAGGGACTTGGCTTCTGTTCCTGGCTTTCCCACTAACTCTGTGTGACCTTGGGCAAGTCCCTTCACCCCTCTCAGCCTCTCCATGTATAAAACTGGGAGAACACCTTCCAGGGTTGTAGTGAGGCTCAATTAATATTTTTACTCTGCTAAATGAACATAAGAACATAAAAACATAAGAGCGGCCATACTGGGTCAGACCAAAGGTCCATCCAGTCCAGTATCCTGTCTGCTGATAGTGGCCAATGCCAGGTGCCCCAGAGGGAGTGAACTGAATAGGTAATGATCAAGCAATCTCTCTCCTGCCATCCATCTCCGCCCTCTGACAAACAGAGGCTAGGGATACCATTCCTACCCATCCTGGCTAATAGCCATTAATGGACTTAACCTCCATGAATTTATCCAGTGCACTGGATAAAGCGTGCTAAAAATGTGTTGTTATACCTAGAGCCTTTTCTGCAGTTTCATTTTAACAGGTCATTTTTAACAGTGCTGCAGATGCAGACTAGTTTTGTTCTTAAAATGAACAGAGTTTCATTCTGATGCGCAGACAGAGAAGGCAAGAAGTAGTTTCACTTTTGGGCTGCCAGAAAGGTGCTGAGTCTTTGTTTAGAGAGAATGATTTCATTTGTCAGTTGATGTAGGACTAGTTCTTTTTTAGAACAGCTAGAGCTTCATCGACACAGACCTTGTCATGTCTAAGTTTAAATAAAGTTTGTGCTAAGCCAGTACAGTTTGGCTAATTGGGGTGAAGAGCTGGCATCCTTTTAGAACAATGTTTACAAATGGTTTTCTTGTCTGTCAGAGCTTTAAAATGGTTCTTAAACATAGTACTGAGACCCGTATATGACGGGTATGATAAGGTGAAGTCAGCATAAGAAGGGGTGTGACTGGGTGGATAAACCCCACACTGCAACACGGAAAGGAGGGTTTAAAAGTGTGGGATTTACAGTTAATAGTCCGGGTCGTTAATGGACTCCCTGGTGCCTCCCACAGCGGTGGGAATGGTGACTCTTCAGGGAAGCACAGAGGGGGCCTTGGCCAGCCTCTATGGGGGGCAGTGGGGAGAGAGTGCCACCCAGCTCCAGTCTGCCCCTGAACTGTGCTCCAGCTCTACCCCCAGCTATGGCCCCTGACTATAGCCTGGCTGCGGCTTCTGTTCCTGGCCCGAGCCCAAGGTATAGCTCCATTCCCAGCCCTGCTCCCAAACCCAGATTAACCCCCAGCTGTGGGCCGCAGCCTAATCAGCTCTCTTACTCCTGTCTGTGTCCCCTACCCTCCAGCTCCTGCTCCACTTCCAGCCCCATCTCCCACGGGGGAGAGGTGCAACCATGAAAAGTCTGGGGACCACTGAACTGTAGGGAGAGAGCTGGTGGAATCTGCACCTGCAATGAACAGAGCACATAGAGACTGTTGCAATCCAAATTTACCCTCTCCTACAGGCTGACTTTGCTGGTAACTTAAGCTGCAAAAAATAACATAAAATCACCACCACCATCAACAAACCCTCCCCCCAAAAAAACATAAAGTTCAGTTGAATGGTAATGAAGAAAGGTTTGAAGCCAACCCATCCCAGCAATATTTGCTGGGAGGGAATAAAAGGGGAAAACAAACTTCAGAACTGGGCTGCCCTATTAAAGGAATCTTAGGTCAGAGTCAGAGAGAGGACACAGCAGGTGGGATGAACAGCCTTGTGGTAGGAAACTTAGGGGCAGCCAAACCTGAGGGCAGAGGCTTGCAATGGACTTCCTGCTGTCTTAATGTTCCTTTCTTTGTTGGCAAGTCAGACCCCCAACAAGAGTGGTTTTAACTCTATGCAAGTTGCAAGGACTGTGGTTTAGCGTTAGTAAGAAATCGGTTCACACAGGTTTTAAGAGTGGGATCTCTTTGACTTCTTAGGTGACATGGTTGATTTTATGATAACTGTCAAATCCAAAGCTGTTTTTACTGGAACTTCTGAAGACCTTTCTCTTTTGCTTGTTCTAGCACTCATGCTGTTCAAAAAACGTTACAAGTATGTTTTTAATAATCAAATGTAGTATTTTCATTCTCATTCTCCCACACAGTTGAAGAGTTTCTGCACAAGCTTTGAGGGAACAAGAAAGCATTTTTGTATGAGGCCAAGCTTGCAAAACTTTAGCCTGAAAGGCAAAGTTTCAGAAAGCTATGAGTGACTTTAAACAGAGCGTATAAAGAAGTATTATGCAACATCCGCAAACTGTATGGCACCTCCCCCAGCGGTGGGAATGGCAACTGTTCAGGGAAGCACAGAGGGGGCCTTGGCCAGTCTCTATGGGGGGCAGTGGGGAGAGAGTGCCACCCAGCTCCAGTCTGCCCCCGAACTGTGCTCCAGCTCTACCCCCAGCTATGGCCCCTGACTATAGCCTGGCTGCGGCTTCTGTTCCTGGCCCGAGCCCAAGGTATGGCTCCATTCCCAGCCCTGCTCCCAAACCCAGATTAACCCCCAGCTGTGGCCCGCAGCCTAATCAGCTCTCTTACTCCTGTCTGTGTCCCCTACCCTCCAGCTCCTGCTCCACTTCCAGCCCCATCTCCCACGGGGGAGAGGTGCAACCATGAAAAGTCTGGGGACCACTGAACTGTAGGGAGAGAGCTGGTGGAATCTGCACCTGCAATGAACAGAGCACACAGAGACTGTTGCAATCCAAATTTACCCTCTCCTACAGGCTGACTTTGCTGGTAACTTAAGCTGCAAACAATAAAATAAAATCACCACCACCATCAACAAACCCTCCCCCCAAAAAAACATAAAGTTCAGCATAACCATTCCAGGTAGGGCAGTTCTTACAATTTTCCTGCAGGACCTCTTTTGTCTCAACCTTATTACCCCGTTGCTCATGAGTAAGCTCCTCTTACACAGGATATGATATTTATAAGCATGACTTAGCATATATGCCTCTGTATTTCTATCCAGGGTGCAATAATTTGATATGCTCACAAGAACCCCTTTCTACCCAGGAACTTGGTGGGAATGCCTATAGAGCAGTTAAATACCTATTGCTTGCTGTTGTCAGCTGACTTGGATTGAGGGCCTGTAAAATGCAGTGTAGATATTCAGGCTTGAGCTGGAACCTGAGCTCTGGGACTCCCCGGCGGGGGACATGGAGAAGGGAGGTGAAGACAGAAGAGAGAGGCACCAGTCCAAGCCCAAACATCTGCAATGCAATTTTATGCCCTGCAGCCCGAGTCCTCTGAACTTGAGTCGGCCGCAGTGTGACATCCAATACTGTGACTGTTACTGAGTCACTGTCTCACTAAGATCAGAGAGGAGAGGAAGTAAGGGATATAAAAGTAGAAGTGCCGAAAGGAAATTAGCTTTAAAAGACTTAGGAAATACTTAGGTGGGGACTGACACAGGATTAATGGAATTTAACATGGGGGGGAATTAAAGTAATGAGTGCAGGGTAAAAAAAAAAGGAAAAAAAGGAATTCTGTCTTAACTGCAACTCTCTAGTTGGGTGTGGGAGTCATAGTGGGTAAGATACTTGAAAGCATCAGTCTGGCAGCCTTCTAGAAAGCTACAGGATTCTTGATGTAGAACTAGAGGGCTAGCCCATGCACACATCAAAAGCGGTTGTTCAGATACTGTTCAAAGAGACGGTGAGGCCACATTTTGAGTATAGAGACAGTTTTGGATGCCACGTTACAGGAAGAATATTGAAACACAACTTGTGAGGGTGTTTGCACTGGTTAATAGAGCTCTCACATCTTTCATATTCTGTAAAGGGGTTTTTTTTAGAGGGATTCTGTTTGCATTTTAGTCCACAGGGATTTGTTTTCATAAAATCTCAGGAATTGTAAAATGATTCTGTAGTTTGTCTATAGAGCATAAGTGTTTGTGTTTCCTCAATTTACAGCCCCTGTTTATAACAAAGATGAGGCTGAACCAAAGATATGGCATTCTATATAACCGCCCTCTAAGTAAAAGCTGAAGGTGGATCCCCTTGTACATAGTTTAGGCCTAGTCACATTTCTTTTGCTATTACATGTCCTATAATTTTTACTGTTTTCTGCACAGCCTCAGCTTTCATTTTTAAAAAGAGCAACTAATAAATTGCTGCTCTGTCAACCCAGCTGTGCAGAAAACTATACCTTTCTAAACTAGGGTAGCAAGGGTGTAAACGCACCTCTATTCATATCACTTGTGTGTTGATTTCATAGCCTATTTAGGACCGTGTGAATGCTACTGTTGCTAAGAACAAAACTCTGTGAAACAATCACTCAGCATACAGACATACTGGTGACAGTTCTTAAAATCTTAATCTCTCCCCAACCATCACTTTTCTGTGATGAGATCTTTCTTTGTCTCTGTCATACATTGATTTTTTTTTAAATGAAAGTACATTCACTGGCATTTTACCTGCCTTCTCATCCTTAGCATTGTCCCTTATTCCCGGCTTATGTAGTGACTAGAATGTAGCATGTCATGACTGCAGCGGCGAATACATCGTATCCCTGGAGAATCAGCAAACACCTTTGCAAAGCCTCGCAAGTGGTAGTGAGCCCAGTTTTGTGTGTGTGTGTGTCTCCAGGTCTTCTGCACTCTGTTGCGGGGCTGAGGAACTATGCTATTATACTCATGAATGTGATGTGATCAACATGTCTAGCCTGCCAGATTAAGTGGTGATGACCACAATTTACTAAACTCTTCTGTTTGTCATCAAGTTGTCCAATGTCACCTGTGACTACTGTGACCCTCCTGTTTTGGCCTGTGCATATCCCTTGCCTGGCAATCCATGCCCCTTTGGATCTGCTAAGGGCAAGAAAGCATGTGAGCTGGATCACACACTCAATCCCTCAAGCATTAGGAATCCTTCTGTCTTGCGGTATGGGTGCCCTAGATGGAGAGACGAGACTCTGTGAGCCCACTTTTCCTCTGCCTAATCACTTGTGCACACAGGCAGTATTCATAAGGGTTTGGCCCTGTGCTTGATGCAAAATAAAGATGTACGACACTGTAATGGGAAATTACACAGATGCGGGGGTGGAGCACACCTGTCTATCTACACTACTCTAAAGTGCTTACATAGCACATCATCATGGTTATCTAGATTCCATCACTAAAAGTCGGAAAATTCCTTGAAATGGTCACCATTTTTCCTTTTCCCCTTTCAGACTATACCTGAGACTTGAGGCCAAGAAGGTGGAGGGGACACCTCACAAATTGCATCCCCACCACTTACGTTGGTCACCAGCCACCTCTCTTTCTGCCAACTGCAGAACTCCACGTGGGTGAAGATGTGTACCCAACACGTGGCACATGCTTTCTGCAGAACCAAACCTATAGGCTGTGTCTACATTGGCACCCTTTTTCGGAAAAGGGATGCTAATGAGACACAGCGCAGTAAATTGCTGGGGATTTAAATATCCCGCGGTATTTCATTTAACTGCCGCTTTTTCCGGCTCGGGCTTTGCCGGCAAAAAGCGCCAGTCTAAACGAGGATCTTGCGGAAAATAAACCCTTTCCGCAAGATCTCTTATGCCTACTTTCAAGATCTCTTATGCCTTTCAAGTAGGCATAAGAGATCTTGCAGAAAAGGGTTTATTTTCCGCAAGATCCCCGTCTAGACTGGCGCTTTTTGCCGGCAAAGCCCGAGCCGGAAAAAGCGGCAGTTATGTAATGCAAATACCGCGGGGGATATTTAAATCCCCTGCGGATTTGCAATTGCGCTGTGTCTCATTAGCAACCCTTTTCCGAAAAAGGGTGCCAATGTAGACACAGCCACCGATTATAATTTGCTGCTACCCCCTGTCTCTATAATGCTGAGCCATTATGACAGCAGATAAATATGTAAATTAAAATGCAGGAACATTCTCAGTAACCAAGGATGTTAAATCATTATCTGCTCTTGGTAGTGTTTGTTATAAACAGTGCACAAAGGCCTACCAACTAATAACAGTAGTTCACATCTGACAAGATGCTGCTGTAGAGTCTCACTACAATGTGTTTGACAGAGATTAATTTAAACTACAGAGAATGGACATAAATTGAGTTGCCTTCTCTGAGATTGCATATACAGAGGTGCATTCTTTTATTCCATGTAGTCAGTAGCTAAATTTATGCCAAATTACTTTAATCCCATTTGAAATCCAGATTCAATTGTTCTGAAATCTGTATAACAGATCTTATTTTCTTTAGCAACAGTTTTCACAATAAGTTGATTTTAGTGGATAAATTCAGAGGAGCTGTGATGGGGCGGCGAACCCCTGGCCACCGGGGCTCACCAGCTCCCGCACTCACCAAAGGGGTCCAGAAGCCTTCAGCGGTGAGAAGGCCACCCTGGGACAGAGGCGATGCAGGACCTGCTCAGCCACAGTGAGCTGCGCATGCGCATGACCCCGGCCGACGGCTACATGCCCTGGCATCCAGGGAGGTGCCGGGGTGGAGGAAGGGCGGAGCCTGGGAAGCGCAGGGCTTCAAAGGGCGAAATGTTGGACGCCGTAGGGGGAGATGGAGAATCGGCGTGGCCAAAGAGGCAACCGAACACCCAGAGAGAGGACGGACAGACTGGAGGAAGTAGCCCAGGACAGGGCATTCGGAGCCCATGGGTTGGTGAGTTAAGGGGTACCCCCCACCAACCGGACAGGAACGAGGGTTCCTATCCTTAGGGTCCTGGGCTGGGGCCTGGAGTGAGGGGCGGGCCCAGGCCCCCCTCCTATCCCACCAAGAGAGGCACTAGTTATGGCTGAGTGCCGCGGGTGACGTGGGAAAGTAAAAGACTGGATGTTGGGCCAGAGCAAAAGGACTCCGGTTGAGGACACGAGGAGGACTGGTGTTGGAGTAGATGAGGTGTAGGGGTGCGGGGGTCTTGGCCCGATGATGAGACTCTCTGGGGGCTGAGGGCGATACCCCCTGTACAGGTGGAGAATATGGGTAGGTGACCCTAGCCCTTGACAGTGAGGGGCCGAGAGCACAAACAAACAAACAAACAAACAAAATATATAGATATAGATATAATAAGGACACGGGAGCAGGATGGACCCAACAAAGATGTATGAGTGGCTGGCTGAACAACAACGGCAACAGCAGCAGCAACAGACTCAATTGTTGCAGCAATTAGCCGCACAAAATCAAGAACAGCAGCGACAGCTGCTGCGGGAGCTAGCAGACCAGCAGCAAGCCCAGCAGGAGCAGTTGCTCCAGCAGGGCGTTGCTCTAGGACGAGCCAGGGGGATGGCCTTGGGGTCTGTAGAGGAAGGCCCGACAGGGACCCCGTAGCTACCAATAAGACTAAAGAAAATGGGCCCGCAGGATGACCCCGGGGCCTATTTAGTAACGTTCAAAAGGGTGGCCACGGCGGCCAGATGGCTCGACGAGCATTGGGCCACATTACTGGCCCCCTACTTGACTGGACCCGCACAGCTGGCCTATAGGGGTTTGGCAGCCAGAGACGCTGTAAACTATCACAAAGTGAAAGAAGCCATATTAGACCAGGCAGGAGTGACGCCCGAGATGTATAGACAAAAGTTTCAGTAGGAATGTTACCCTTCAGGGGCTCGCCCTCGGGCGGTGGTTCAGAAATTGTGAGAGACCTGCTGGAGGTGGTTAGAACCTGAGCGCCATATGAGTACCCAACTGGCAGATACTATAGTACTGGAACAGTTTTTACAGATCCTGCCGGGGGAGGCCCAGCGCTGGGTGCGTAGACATCGACCAGCGACCTCCGCAGAAGCAGTTACCCTGATGGAGGATTATTTAGCTGCCGAAGGTCGGGGGGCGGAAGTAAGGATGCAGCAAGAGTCAGGACAGAGTGCACCATACCCAGGAGGGCCTGCCCATCCCGAGGAGGAAGGAGGCGGGGGATAGGTTGGCCTCTGCTGAACAGGGAGGAAGAAAGACTAGCCACTGCCAAAACAGAGGCCTCAGGGACGGGAAAAGGATCTAGGGGGGATGAGGGTAGACGCAGCCCAACGTGAGGTGGAGGAACCCAAGGGTGTTATGAATGTGGCCGGGGGGGGGCACTTCTGAAGGGACTGTCCTTATATGGACTGTTCATACAGCCAAGTGGTGCCCCTAACTCACAGGGCCCGCTCCCGGGACTTGGGAAAGCTGATGGTTCGGGTAAAGGTAGAAGGAACCCTGGTACCTGCCCTGGTAGATTCAGGGTGTGGGAAAACAATTGTTAGGGTCAATCTGGTTACTGAACCCGAACCAGTGGGGGCGCTAGTGTGGATGCGGTGCGTCCACAGGGATGTGCTGCCCTACCCGGCGTGGGTACGGATATAGGATGAGGTAGAAGAGGTAATATGCCAAGTTGCCCTAACTCCAAACTTGTCATACCCTGTGCTGCTGGGGCGGGACTGGCTGGGGTTCCAACAAATTGTAGGGGCTTGGAGTTAATGGTTGGTTCTGGAGAGAGACGCCAGGGAGCCTGAGAGTGCCTTAGCCGCTCAGAAGCTGGCAATCGAAAAAAACAAGACGCAAGGGGCAGCACCTCGGAGAGGCCCGAACAACCCAGTTGACTGGGTGACGGGCAAAGACTTCCTGCAGGAACAAAAAGAGGATCCCTTCCTATCGATTGCCTAGGAGCAAGCCAGGACAGGTGATCGAGAGCGAGGCATGATGCAAGGATGGCCCCAAGGGCCCTACTTTGAGGTACGAGGGAACCGTCTATATTGGGTAACGGAGGCAGGAGACTGACGGGGACCCCTACGTCAGCTATTAGTACCTGCGGGTTACCGAAGGCACATATTGCAGCTAGCTCATGCTAATCCCTGGGCTGGCCACCTGGGGAGGGAAAAGACCCTTCAGCGAATTACCCAAAGGTTTTTCTGGCCTGGGGCGCAGAGGGAAGCACAGGACTTTTGTAGCTCCTGCCTGGAGTGCCAGCTGACCCAGCCCTGGTTGGGGCCAAAAGCACCTTTAGTACCATTACCGGTGGTCGGCGAACCCTTTGACCGGGTAGCTATGGACCTTGTGGGTCCCTTAGAAAGGTCCAAGGCAGGCTATCAATACATATTAGTCCTGGTGGATTATGCCACGAGGTACCCCGAGGCTGTTCCTTTAAAGAATACTACAGCCCCTACGCTAGTCGGGGAATTGGTGAAGATTTTCTCTCGGGTGGGGTCCACGAGAGATACTGACCGACCAGGGGACCAATGTGTCTTCTAGATTGATGGCAGAATTATGTAGGTTGTTACGCATTAAGACCTTGCGTCCATCCGACCTTGCGTCTACCACCCGCAGACGGACGGGCTAGTCAAACGATTTAATTAAACATTTAAAAGTATGCTTAGACATTTTACGGACAAGGCCTCCCAGGAATGGGATAAGTTGTTACCAGCTTTACTGTTTTCAGTAAGGGAAGTCCCACAATCATCCACTGGGTTTTCCCCTTTTGAGCTTTTATATGGGCGGCAACCAAGAGGTATTCTGGATCTAGTTAAGAAAGAATGGGAGGAGCAAGAATCACGGGTCCAGGGTTCAATTCCCTATGTGTTACACTTGAGGGAAAGGCTGCGGTGGTTAGGGGATTTCGCCAAGGCCAATCTGCTGCAGGCTCAGGAGAAACAGGCAGAGTATTACAACCGTGAGGCTAAGTTGAGAGAATTTATACCAGGGGATAGGGTACTACTCTTGCTGCCCATGAAGGAGTTGAAATTGTTAGCAAAGTGGCAGGGCCCTTTTGAGATTATCCGTAAAGTAGGAACCGTAGATTACGAGGTCCGGTTGGTAGAGGTGGGGGACGCAGGTCTACCACATTAACTTATTTAAAAAATGGAACCCATGAGAGAGTCTGTTAATAGACCCCTCCCCACCCCCCGTCGACTTGGGACCCTGGGCAGGGGAGTTAGAAGGACCCAAGGAGGTAGGGTTTAGGGACGAGCTGGGGGCGGACCAGCGGCAGGAAGTGTTGGCAGTCCTCAGGGACTATCCAAAAGTACTATCGGCGGCCCCGGGGCATAATTCCTTAGTATGCCATCATATCGCCACGACCCCGGGACATAAAGTACGGGAACCCATCCGCCTGTTACCACAGAAGATGTGGGACATGGTGTGAGAGAAAGTGCAGAATATGTTGCGATTAGGAGTGATTGAAGAATCCCATAGTGATTGGCAAAGTTCCATCGTCTTAGTACTGAAACCGAACGGGGCTGTCTGTTTCTGCATAGGCTTTCGCAAGGTAAATGCGATTTCACGATTTGATGCATACCCAATGCCCCGAGTGGACGAACTTTTGGAGAGGCTAGGGCAAGCCCAATTTATTTCAACATTAGATTTAACAAAGGGATATTAGCAAATCCCGCTAACACCTACGTCTAGAGAGAAAACCGCTTTTTCCACTCCCCTCAGGCTATTTCAGTTTAGAACTATGCCCTTCGGGTTACATGGTGTGGCAGCGACGTTTCAGAGGCTAATGGACTGGGTACTGAGAGCACACCAACAATACACCGCAGCCTATATTGACGACATTGTCATTTATAGCCTAACATGGCTGGAGCATTTGCAGCATTTACGAGCGGTCCTAGAAGCGCTACAAAACACGGGGCTCATGGCCAACCCTGGAAAGTGCCATATAGGACAACGAGAGGTTACATACTTGGGTTATACGGTAAGGAGAGGGAAGCTAGAGCCCTTAGTGAGCAAAATCAAAGCCCTCTTAGAATACCGTACCCCCACGACCAAAAAGCAAGTACACCAGTTCATAGGGTTGGTTGGCTACTATAGGAGATTTATACCCTGTTTTGCGACAATAGCGGTCCCATTGACAGATTTGACCAAGGGGACGCAACCTAAGAAGGTGTGCTGGTCAGAACGGTGTGAACAGGTGTTCAAGCAGTTAAGAGGGTGTCTGGTATGAGCGCCGGTCCTGCTACAACCCGATTTCTCAAAAAAGTTTATTTTACAGACCAACGCGTTGGCAGTAGGGCTGGGCGCAGTCCTGACACAAGAGACCCAAGGGAAGAACACCCGGTACTATATTTAAGCTGGAAGTTATTCCCAAGGGAGCAGGCTTATTCGACCATAGAGAAAGAAGTGCTGGTGGTGAAGTGGGCAATAGAAGCGCTAAGATATTACTTACTGGGGAACCCTTTTAAGCTTGTAATGGATCACGCCTCCCTGCGCTGGATCCAATCAATGAAAGAAACCAACCCTCACATAATGAGATGGTATTTAGCCTTACAGCCCTACAAGTTCGAGGTGCTAAATTGGGCGGGAGCAAGACACCTCAATGCTGATTTCTTCTTGCGCATAAAAGAAGAGGAGGGCGATGAACAGGAGGAAAAAGAGAGATACCTAAAAGGGGGGATGTGTGACGGGCCGGTGAACCCCCGGCCACTGGGGCTCGCCAGCTCCCGCACTCACCAAAGGGGTCTGGAAGCCCTCAGCGGTGAGAAGGCCGCCCCGGGACAGAGGCGATGCACGGCCTGTTCAGTCGTGGCGCGCCGCGCATGTGCACAACCCCAGCCGACGGCTATGTGCCCTGGCATCCAGGGAAGTGCTGGGGTGGAGGAAGGGCGGAGCCTGGGAAGCACAGGGCTTCAAAGGGCAAAACGCCGGACGCCGTAGGGGGAGATGGAGAATCGGCGTGGCTGAAGAGGCAGCCGAAGACCCGGAGAGGGGACGGACAGACTGGAGGAAGTAGCTCAGGACAGGGCATTCGGAGCCCGTGGGTTGGTGAGTTAAGGGGCACCCCCCACCAACCGGACAGGAACAAGGATTCCTATCCTTAGGGTCCTGGGCTGGGGCCTGGAGTGAGGGCAGGCCCAGGCCCCCCTCCTATCCCGCTAGGAGAGACGCTAGTTATGGCTGAGTGCCATGGGTGACGTGGGAAAGTAAAAGACTGGACATTGGTCCGGAGCAAAAGGACTCCAGTTGAGGACACGGGGAGGATTTGTGTCGGGGTAGATAAGAGGTGTAAGGGTGCGGGGGTCTTGGCCCAATGATGAGACCTTCCGGGGGCTGAGGGCGATACCCCTGTACAGGAGCTAGACAGTAGAACAGTTTCTGTTTTGCAGTCTGACCCCTTTGCACTGCTCCTGAGAGAAAAATCCCATCAGATCTCCAATGTTAAGGATTGTCTTAGTGTGCAGGTAATCTCAACTAGTGTAGGCACAACTGGTTTTCACATTGCTCTATCATGTAGCTTCCAAAGTAGAGGTTGTGGAGGAGGGAAAGGAGCAATTGCTAGAATGCTTTTCTTGGCTACAAATACTGGCTTTTAGGGTTTGTACCCAACTGGCATAGAGTAGCACAAGTAGGAGGGTAAGTAAATGTTCTAAAGCAGTGTTTCTCAACCAGTGGTACGAGTACCCTTTGAGTATTCAAGAGAAGTCTGGGGGTACATCAACACAACTGAATTTTTGTTTTAAGTTTTACAATGCTTCATTATTCTTGTACTCTTTACATCCACAAATTTCATCGCCCGCCTGGCTACGATTAAGTTGTTTAAACAAATGTGTTGCAATGGTAGAAAAAAATTTTGTGACTGAAAACTGTAGGTACTGGGGGTACTTATAATTTTTTTCTTAAGCGGGTACTTTATAAAAAAAAAGGTTGAGAAACACTGTTCTAAAGTACATAGGTTCCACACTGAGCCTCATCATAGCATCAAGGAACTAAGCTCTTTGGGAAGAATCTGTCTTATTGTCCTCTGACTGTACAGTGCCTAGCACAGTGGGTCCCACTCTTGGTACATGCCTGAGGCTCCTAGGTGTCATGGTAATATGAATAAAGGATTATGACAAAGCTACAATTGGCTCCTTTATGGTCCCCTCCCCCTCAACTACACCAAGTGGACATTAGGCATAGCTGAGATTCCAGGGTGAGGTTTTTGAAAATACGTAAGGGAGCAAATCATAGCAATCTGTGGACCAATTTGTCTTTTTTAATCTCTGAGCTAAACTACATCCCTTATATTTGTGTTTTTAATTCTATTAGTTCCATGATAAAAAGGCTGCTGGATGGATGGCATTAAAAACCAAATGAAATCAGCTGTGGCTCACGGCCATTGAAGTTAGTGGACTCTTCAACAATAATAGGTATCTGGCCAGTAGAATTTTCCAGTAGAAAATTCATCCAAAAATCATTGAGAAATAAAATGCAAAAGGCACAGATCCCACCTTCTCATGTATCCCTAATGTGTGATACACATGGGATCTAGCACAAAGTGGTCTGCCACTGAAACAAAATGAGTATGCAGAGTGCAAGAGAACCCTCCTCTAGAACATGGCTGCGAGGAAAGGCAGTACAGGCTCCTTAAAAAGATGAAGATCTATCATGTTTATGATGGGGAAAACCAGGGCCGGCCCACAACATTTTGGCACCTGAGGTGGGGAGCTCAAATGATGCCCCCATGCCTCCTCGCTTGGGCTAAAACTTTGAAAGGTCTCAATTCTGCCTTCTTCCTGTTCTACTCCTCTCATGGTACTGCAGAGAGAATACATATGCACCAGCAGCAGACACAATTTTCTACACTCTGGGTCCTAGTGGCACTCCCCCTCATGGTAAGGCTAGCCCTGGGGAAAACAAAGGTATGACTTCAAGCTAGAAAGATATTACCTGAACTACAGAGGGAAAGAGAACCAGATTCAAACAGGCCTTTCCCTGAGCCTTTTCTACTATAACTCATTGACATGATTTGTTAAAAACAGTTTTTCAATTAAAAATGTCATTTTTGTCAATAAATATGTTCTTAAAAGTGTTGATTTTGACATCTCATTTTGGAAAAAACACAAAATGAAGTCTTACAGTAATGTCAAAATGTCTCATTTTAACACTAGTGGAACAAAATACTTCATTTTTCATATCAAAATGACTTTTCAAACAATTATTTTTTTATAATATTAAAACAAGTTAAAGTCAAAGTTGGAACAATATTTTGATTTCCTCAAAATGAAACGTCTTGATTGACCCAAAACAATGCAAAATTTGAAATTTTGCTTTAGAGTTAATTTTGAAAAAACATTTTTGTTTGTTTGTTTTGGTCCATTTCAGAATGGAACATTTTTCTAAATCATGGAATTTCCTGTGAAACTGAAAATCTGATTTCCTAGATAGCTTTGTTGCCTCTAAACATAAATTGTAGTATTTTAACTGAACCGAAATATTGAAAGCAGTACAACTCCCTCTTTCCTCCCCCAGTCTGGGCACAGTTATACTAGAATAGCTTATCTCATTTGGGAAGGAGAATAAGTTATACTGTTTAAAGGCACCTTTATAGTGAAACAACTGCATCCACACTAGGTTTTGTACAGTTGCAAATATTTATGTCAAAAAATACACCCCCTAACCAAAATTGTGCTACCAGTACAAAATCTGTATGTAGACCAGGCTGAAGTCTCTAGCATAGCCTAAGAATTTAAGGGTTGATTTTCAGCAATGCCTAAATTACACCCTTTGCAGTATCATCTCTCATTGATTATGTAAATAATTAATCACAAAACTTTCTGGAAGGCCTCAGAAATGTATTTTTTTACTGAAATTCACTTTTAAGAGAGCCACAAGTAAACCCATGCAAATACATGATCACAGGAATGCATGTCAATGCTGAAAACAGTCCATTAGTGCATACTTTGTAAAATGAGAGAAACAAACACAGGGTCAAAACAGCCTTGCTCCCTGATGAGTCAACAGAGGTGAGGCACTTGGGCATCAGGAATAGGCAAATTTCTGTGCAGGTGCCTCTTATTACCTGAAACACACAAAGATTCTTGCCGTATTCTTGCCCTTTCTCAGACAGATTAGACAGAAGGGATAGATTACTCCTAGAATCCTGTTGAAATCTGCTTCTAGTTGTAGTTACTCATCTGAAAGCAAACCTGGCAATTGGATAATTGGTTTATATCCTCCCAAAAATTTAGCATGCTGCCACACTTCCCTGTAAGCTCATATACTTTACTGACATGGGACCCAAATCCTTTCCCTTTAAAGTTAATAGGACTTTCACTATGGCTTTAAAATGGCCAGGACTGGGACTATGTATCTTGCATTTCTTGCCAAGTCTTGAACCTTCCTGGGACTAAACCTTTTAATTGTGTGCTGCAGTATTTGTATGAACAGACAGTTTCTCACAAAAAGTAATTTTGTAACTCAGTTATTTTGTAATCCTGTATTAGAATGATAACTGTTTTTATAACTCAATCCTCTTCTGTTGCTGGCCTGGTTTCATTGCTATGTGACAGATGTGTTATTTATGGAAGGGGATTCTGCATATTTTAAAGCACATACTGCTTGGATCATCTGATCCTCAGCCTTTAAACCAAACAGGACAAAATGCCAAAGCTGGATATATTTTTTCATAGTGAAAAATCTCCCAGTTTCAGAGAGAAATATTCACTTTAACTAAAATAAAGCAAACAGAAAGAACCTTTAGCATCTGATCAGGTAATCTTATTAGTTATTAGAAAGGCCTACATTTAATATCTACATACTTGTATGGCAATCTCCAGTTATTACTGTGTAATTTATTTTCTGAATTAACATTGTAGTCATTATTAGCTGTCCCTTATGTAAGATTGGAATTTGCACAGAAAAATAGTTAGTAATGCATACAAACATCCACTGACTTCAATACCAGGGCAGAAACAATTTACATTCAATGATGCATTAGCTAAATAAGATTAATGTTTAAAAAACCTCAATAAAATGTATTCAGATTGTTTCCTAGCAGTTAAGAATAAACCCTCTGTTTCCCAGTATTTAAATAGGTATTAGTTGTATGTGGTTTGGGGAAGGGAGAGAAAGAAGAATTGATGAGCCACAGAAAACGTTTTCAAAAATAAGGAAATCCACTTTCTAAACCAGGTAGATTTTAGACTTTGTTTTACTCACCTGGCAGTTCATTCTTAAGGGAATGTAATGCCGATCACAGCAAGCTGTTCCATTTCTCTCCTTCTTTCCTTGGGGACACATTGACAATGGAAATGTAGCAAAACAGCTTTTGCTTACTAGGCTTTTTTTTCAAAACCTCAAGTAAGCAGCTTTTTTTTTTTTTTTTTTTTTTTAAATCTCTGTATATTTTTGTTCCACGTGTTAAACATTTGACCATAATTTGAGTGTTTCAGGAAAATGTAAGGCATTTTTGGAAATGTATACCTCTACTAATTTAGAAAAATCTAATTCCCACGATTACCCTATCACAATCTCTGCAGAGGATGATACCAATTTAATGTACGCAGCCAAACAAGATGCACCGTATTAATTTCAGAAGATAGAAGAAAGATATTAAATAAATTTTGTGGCATTTTGTATTTCTTCAGATTAAATTTTTTTAAAATCAGTCTAGTCATAACCCCCCCCCCCCCGACAACACTTCAGTGGTTGCATTGACCTCCATGATGTCAGAATGTCATTGTGCAACTGTAGCTAAGAAAAGCTTCTGAGAAAAAAACAAAGGAGCATTGCATCTCACCATAACATGAGATGTGCCCATACAGTACGTAGAATTCATACTACGGTAGTGAGTAGTTGCTTTCAGTTTGATTAGACAATCATTGTTTTGCTTTTCTTGCTTTGATAGTGAGTATGTTTGTATGCTGCTTAAGTCTTCTTAGCGTTATTTAGGTCAGTATACTTATGATGGCTTTCATGGTCTGCAGCGTCTGATATATACAGTATGCCAAGGAAACCAGCATGGCATTTTTGTTTATTCTCTCTTTATTTTATTATTTCTAAGAGTGAAGGAACATGCAATTTAATCAAAATTCTAAACAACAAAGTATCTGCCATTTCTGCATTGCAGATATATTTAGCTCTAACATTGCTTGTGGTTAACAGGGTGTAGCATTGACACAGACAGCTGATGGTGCAGTCAGACCCTGTGATCTTGTGGTTTTGTCAATACTGCTCAGGATTTTGATAAGCTGTAGAAAAATAATTGCTTTATGTTACATCAAAATTACATGTTTAGAATTGCTGAGCATTTTTTCTGGTATTGTCTTTTATTAATTAAAAAATAGTGTAAGCTTAAAAATTAAGAGAGCACAGCAAATGCATCCAGAACCTAATACATACTGCATGAAATCTTTCTTCACCCAGAGTATCTTACTGTAGCCATTCCAGCATTTCTTCAGTGAGCAGAAAGATTGGTTTATTTCCTCAGCAGAAGGATGCTGTCACTGTAGAAGCAGGTTTTGATAAGAGTTTGAAATACCTATTACTGCATTATTGCAGAATTTAGAGTTTTCTGCACACTGTTTAGTGACTGGGGCTCATCTTGCATCACCAGTTGATGACATTTTTTCTTTGTTCCCTCCCACGCAGTTGAATCAAGACTGTAGCTGATGTGCAGTGTCACTTACAACATTAATCAGATACTGCATTTAAGGTGAGCTGTCCCTTGCCTCCACCCTTACCAGAGCTGTGCTGCAGTATGTATCTTATTCGTGCAAGCCTAAAATGGCAGGCAGGATTAATGTTGCTTGTGCTGTGTGCATGCTGTGTATAGAATTCATTATATCATGCCTAGTATTTCAAATGTGAGTATGTAAATGCTCTGTGTGCCATATCATGTGGTAGTGAAGACTTGTTTGTGCTTCATTACAGGCTTAGATATTTAAGCATCACCTTTAAAATTCTCTTTCATTTGCAGTAGAGTGAGCTGTTAGCTTGTCATAACATTCAAAATACAGTATTAGCCCTTTTTATAAAAGCAAACTCTGCTTCCACATGGTGTCACCCTTTTTCTTGCATTTACTGTAGTTTAAATAATGTATGCTGTATTGCTAATTAATGTGAATATCAAATTAAAGCACTTGAAACGTACATATTTATTATGCAGGTAGGAGGCACGTCAAATCTATTTTTAACTCTTACGCAGTCCACGTTGTGCAATGGGCTTTGGTTGTCGAGTTTGTATTTTCAGCAGTGATACCAATAGGCTGATTTTTAGCAAATGTGACAAGTGGCCTTTGCAGTGGTCAGCTTCACTCATTGAACCCTCTGAAGGTGGGAGGGAGACTACGTTGTGTTGCAGTTTCAGAAAACCTTGGATGTGGACATCTTCCCGGCCCCCCCACTCCTGCTTTCCCTACTGATAAATTCAGTTCTTATGATCAGTGTATTCAAGCTGCTTCCCATCTGATTTTTGACAACTGCTTCTAAAAATTTATCGAGAAGACCGAGAATTCAATTGATCTCCATCGCTTTACATAAAAATGGCTGGGTATACTGCCATGTTAACACTGCATTAGGAGGTACACACAGGTAGGTTGAGATTTGCATGTTTTGTAGATTTCTCATTCGGTGCTGCAAAGACAAAGTGGTTTTTAAAATGTAGCTTTCAGTATAAAAATGTATCGAACAGTTAATTTTAAAAAACAATAACCTAATACTTAATGGTATGGCTTCACATATTGGCATGACGATTGTTTTCACCTGATAAAATAATCTGTTGTGAAAGTGAAGCAATCATGTCTGTTAAAATAATCATAGGTAATAAGGGCGTGGCAACGCTTATGCAACAAAAGAATTTTTTAAAAGACTATTGATTTGGTGCATTTTAAAATCTATTTTGAAAATTATTGGACTTGTAGATAAAATGTAAAAATAAAAGTTAAGCTGGATAAGAAAAATGAAAAATATTTAAATTCTACTATAGGAAGCGGTCTTTCAATGTGCTCCGTGAAAGCTTAAATAAAGATTAATTTGCTTTATTACAGATATTTTTCTATATCAGGTGCCAAAGAAAACCTACAGTATTTCTTTTTATTTTAATGCATAAGGTTTTTAGAAATAGATATAGATGGCCCTGTCAGTTTAATGAACATCAGTTCAATGCAGTATGGTTTATTTCAAACAAAAGTGGTTCAGAAATTAAAACTAAACAGCTCTAGATACAAAAGCCTGAACTTGAGCAATTTTACAAAAAATAAATTATCAGTATTGTACTTCTGACATTGGCTTCTGAAATAAATTTATTTCAAATTAATACTGGGCCAGACCTGTTTCCTTGGTAACCAAATCCTGTTAAAAAGTGCAATAGTAGAGATACAAAGAAAGTTTTCTTGTTAAATACCACGATGCAAATGTAAATTTTGCTGTTAAGTTACTTTTTAGTTCTAAATGAGAAACTGATCTCATTTTATGTTTCCGTGCGATTATCATTTCTTAAATGACGCCATGTTTGTAAGAACTGCTTTCTCTTGTTTTGCATTGATTGCCTCTAGAAATGTACCAAAGTGTCTTTTTTAAGCATTGTATGAAATGCAGTTCAAGGTCTGTGCAGTTTTTGTATAAAATAGAAGTTTCATTATTACTAATGTGCAAGTATCACTAAAACGATAGACAGCTGAGAAATGTAGAGAATCGAAAACATCCTTAAACCTTCTTTCATAATCACTGAATTTAGCAACAGTAGAGCTGCAGACCTTTCATTAAACAGAACCCTTCTGAAGTCCATCTAAAGCACCATGTTTAACCATTTTCAAAAAGTACTTTTATATTTTGGGACATCAGCAAAACTTAATATAATGTCATTTGTAGTTTGCTGTAATGTATGAATCTCAGATTTTGCACAGTTTGAGTAAATATTGATTAGATAAAACAGCTTGTCTAACATTTTTACCAGTATTTGTAAAATCAAACCCCATCTGTGCTAGAGAAAATTTCTTAGGCAGTCTTAAATTGTGCTAAGTGTTTCCACTTATCTTATAACCTGGTTATCTCCTTATGAATCTCCTTGGTTCATGATTTGAGAAATTCTTACTGCAAAGATATTTTTTGCATCACGGTAGCCATTTTCCTTTCATGTTCTTGACTTTAAAATGCTTAAGTACATTTTGTGTGGAAGAGAAGAGGCTTAACCACATACAAACACAATCTCACTGTGATCGAACTAATTTTAATTTATTTCTAAAAAGATTTTCTACACTCCTTTTAATTTGTTTCTAAACAGATCATCAGTTCAGTGCATTCCCAATAAATGACTTCTATCATCTGTTTTGATAGGCCAATGCTGAATAATCATTCCAAACTCATTTGATTTATTTACTAGGTTAGTCTGATACAGTACAGGCATTATTTCCCCATTCCATTTAAAGAAACGAAGGTGAAAACATAATAGAGTTACTAGTGTGTGTTTTACAAATGACATTTTAAAGCAGAGATTTTTAATTATATTAATAATTTCATTCTTTCTGGTTGCAAGGATTTGATGTACATTTTATCCTTGGAATGTACTTTGCAGCTGGTTCCTCAGTGCTGTTATTAACACTGTATTTCTTTGTTGTTTTTTTCTGTGCGTCGCATTATTTTCTAGGAAATTTTAGTTACTCCTGAGCAAAAGCTGTGCAATGGCAATCTTAATTACATTTTAAAATGTTTTTAGTATATTGTACCATGTCTCAGCAAGAGGGTGGAGCACTGTATGCATAATTTTTTACATTCTTTTATTTTGTCTCTGTGGTTCAAATGATCGTACCATACCCACAATGTTTAAAGAATTAAAACATAATTCTTGGTTATTTCAGTATGTTTGTTTTGTCTCCATTTGCAAATTTTCTCTTTTGTCAGAATGTGGACCCTTTTTTAATTGATAATACCAAAATAATAAATGTTGCTTCCCTGGCTTCTGTGAAAATTCATTGTCAGTGTGAGAGCAGCAATTGTTCTGAACAAGATGATTCACTTATTAAGGGGGATTCTATTTATTATCACGCTGTTCTGAGTTTAAACTTCCAGCATGGATTGCTATGTTTGTTTTTAATAGTATGCTTCTAATGAACGGGAGGTGCCCAGATTCTATCACAAAGGGCACCATATGTAAATCTTATGTAAATCACATACATTTTGTTCTCTCTGGCTTTGAGGCCTGAAAGAGGTACGTTGGAACAGTAGAATTTCATTCCCAGCATACAACCAGACAAATGCAGACTTTTTTCCAGTTCTGCTTTGGATGCCAAATAGCTGATATTTAACCCCCAACTTTTATAACTGAAAACTATTTTTAAGCCTATGAATTCCAGTTTCTGTCTTGCAGAAAAACTAAGCAAATTTTGAATACAAAGGAGACAAAACTACAATTGTTCTAACAGCTATGCTATCTGCAGTCCCACCTACGTTTCAGTAAGGTCTTTTTCATTAACATCCCACTGCTTACAGTGTGAAGTCATCTAGGTTCTGTTGATTTTTGTCATGGTATCACAGCTTTTGATGTGGGTTCTCATTATCAGGGAATCCTTGTACCCCTGTCTTGAACATCTAGTGGATCTTTTAGTACTGATCTTCATCTTCTGACTGCCATGTTTTATTCTTAGCTTTCATATGACCACATACCAGAAAGCTGTAGGATTCCTCAAAGCTGTGTTTTAAGCTTCAGCCTCATCAAAACATCAAAATCTTTGGCATGACCTTATGAATAAAAAGGCTTATTACAGTATTGCTATTTCAGTTTATCCTGCTGAGTTAGACCTAATCTTTTATTCTTACCTTGCTGAAATTAAAATGTGGATGCCATGGTATGTCTGTAACAGAGATTTTCACCCTTTGTTTTTCATTTGCGGACCCCCTCTGGAAATTTTAAACAAAATCCATGGATCCCCAGGGGTCTATGGACCACAGGTTGAAAGACACTATCTATATGAAAGTGAAATATTGAAAAGGAACGCTGCTAAAACTGAAAAGAGAGTTATATTGGGCTCAGCTTTATTATCTGAAGTTCAGAGGTCAGATTCTGCAGTTGCTGTGAATGTGATTATTGGTATATTTGAAAAAGGAAGATGAACCTAACTCTTTTATTCTTAACTGTGGTACCGCTACTGCTGTACACATGACTTAGACTGCCTGCATCTGGCCCCCAAGACTTATCAGTTACTACACAAAACAACGTCATTTTGTTCAGCATCTCTTATACACAACCTTATTCCAAAATGTTTAAAGTGTTAAATAATAGCAGAGGGAGAGAGAGTATCTAAATAAAATTTAGAAAAAGATGAAGAGTCAGCTCACAAAAGAGAGAAAGGGCGTATGTTCCAGAAGGGAGGAACTGCTTGGGAGAAGGAACTTTCACCAGCTGTGATTAGGGCTACTATCTTTCTACATGCACAAAACTGAATGTGCTAGGTCCACCCGTTCCCCGAGGCGCCCCCCCTCACTACATTACTCCCTCCCTTAGTGACTCTTCTCCCCCCCCCCCATCCTCATTCACTTTCACTGGGGTGGGATAGGGGCTGTGGGTTTGGACTCTGGATTGAGACAAAAAATGAGGAGTTCAGGGTGTGGGAGGTAGCTCTGGGCTTGGGGTGGGGACAAGGGATTTGGAGTGTCGGAGGGGGCTATGGGTTGAGGTGGGCGTTCTGGTGCAGGAGGGAGTCAGCCTCTGTCTGCAAGTGCAGGCTCTGAGGTGGGACCATGGATGATGGTTTTGGAGTGTAGGAGGGGGCTCCAGGTTTGGCAGTAGGGAGTTGGGTCTAAGGATTGGGGTGTGGGCTTACTTTGAGCAGCTCCTGGTCAGTGGCACAGAGGGATGAAGGCAGGTTCCCTGCCTATCTGGCTGTGCTCTGGAACCCACCAGCAGGTCTGCCTCATAGGTGGGGGGGACCAGGAGGCTCCACATGCTGCTCTTGCTCACGTGCACAGCCCCTGCAGCCCCCATTGGCCATGGTTCCCGGTCAATGGGAGTGTGGAGCTGGTGCTTGAGGTGGGGGCAATGCATGGAGCCCCCTTAGGCAGGAGGGTAAGAGCCGGACCTACTGGCTGCTTCCGGGGCACAGCATGGAGCCAGGATAGGTACAGACTAGCCTGCCTTAGCCTCACAGTGCCACCAACTGGACTTTTCATGGCCTGGTCAGCAATGTTGACCAGAGCCACCAGAGTCCCTTTTTGACCAGGCATTCTAATTGAAAACCGGATGCTTGGGAACCCTAGATGTCATGTGAGAGTGTGTGGGAAAGGAGGCCAGAAAAGAGGAGACTGGATGGGATGAGAGAAAAAGCTCTGAGAGGTTAGAGCAGGTACATGTAAAGTTTTAAAATAAAGGACAGTTTTGAATTGACTTCCATGGGAGTCCCAGGAGTTATCTGAATGATAATGTAGATGGTATATGGTGTAACAAGAATACTTTGCAGTCCCCAATCTCTTTGGTCATGTCTACACTGGAAAACTGTTAGCTAAATCCTGTTTAAAGGGAGCCTGTCTCATCCTTGAAGAAAAAGCGTATCTATTTTTAAAACCATATTCTAACCTAGAAGAGGTCCTACATTTCAGTCTAGAACACAACTAGTAAAACACATATGCTTACTTTATGCTAAACAAGCAAACTACATTGAAACCATGCTTGCATGGGTACTGTTTTAAAATTGTTTGGGGAACTGTTTGTTTCTCTTGAGCCCTGCACAGGTGATGTTTAGGGGAATTGCAAGGTTGGCTAGAAAACAGTACTGGTCTGAGTTCAGCTAATAAACTTGAGCTGCCAGATAAGCAGTGGGGAGGCATAGATCCTGCATGAAGTTGGCTTTTGCCTACCTGAGCCTTCCAAGATTCAACAAACCATATTCAGATCCATGAACAAGGGGCAAACCCCTTTGCTGATGACAAAGTGGTATGCAGAAATTTCTACTGGTTGGATTTCTTGTCCTTTGGGAGGGATTTTTTTTTCTACATAGAGGATGGCCTGATCCATAAAACAGAAGTGCTGATCACTAGTGATCAATAAAAAAATCCATGGCGCTTTTGGCAATAATAGGGGAATTAACCCAAAGTCCTGGCCATATTCCAGTATGAATAATTATAAATTGAAATTACCTAAAACTGTCCTTGCAGTTTCTACTGGATTCTGTATTTTTGATCTCATACCAGCCTAAAACACTTGTAGTGTTGCTGTGTGATACTGAATAGTTGCTGTGTTCTACCTTTATGTGATACTATTGCTGTAGGGGATAAAATGAGTCGTTTGTACATTATATAAAATTTTTAAAAGTGCATGGGAATTAATTTGAGATAGGTAGATGGTATACAAAACAGAGATGTTACTGGATTTTTAAATAGTTTTAAATTTTGCATGGCAGATATCTTTTTGCCACCAGCCCTCTTACTATGAAGTTGGAACAGTGTTGAAATTAGAATAATCATATGTATTTAATAAACATACCTGCTATGTGCTTTGGGCAGAGTCATGTTTATAAAATGAAATAATCTTTGAAAATCCTGAGAAATTGTTCATTTAGGATCTGATTCTTCACACCTTTATATAGATAATATTGGAACAAGGGAGTTGTTCTCTTGATTATAAAAGGTGTTACTGGGGAAGGGGTGTGTGTGCGTGCACACATATTTCTTTTTCAAAGATCATACTTGTAGTTGTGTTAAATTGATGTGGAAACAGTAGTAAAATGAGGACATACTCATACACAGAATTATTTGGCAGGATGCAACTTTTTACAATTTTAACACAAGGAAGGGTGTAACATGGCGTGGAACTCACCGCCGTGGCACCTCCTGCTGGTCACTTTGGAAATTAGCTCTTCAGTCCTGGAGCACCCCCTTTCAGCTGGTGTCTTGCCTGTAGGGTTGCCAGATGGTTTAACCAAAAATACCAAACACCCCCCCCACACCCCGCCACTCCAAAAAAAAAAAAAAAAAAACCACACTGGAGAAAAAATTCTGTTGAGAAAAAAAAGGGGAGGGGGAGACCAAAGTTGTCAAGCAAAAAACCAAAAAAGACCCCGAGAGTTATTAAGCAAAAAAATAAAAACAGCATGGCCCCTGTAAGAAATGCCTTTCAGGCTTTTTGGCCTTAAAAGGCTTTCGTCGGTTGTCAGCCATCTTGTCTCCCTGCTCCGGGCCAGACAGCTCCCCCGCAGAACCAGGTAAGCACCCAGGATTTTCACCTCCTGTCCAGGAAAACAAATTAGAAAATACCAGACATTTTAGGTGTCCGGTATTGTCTGAATTTTTTTACTGGACAGGAGGCTGACTGTCCGGGTTAATACCGGACACCTGACAACCCTACTTGCCTGCTATTATCTATTATTGGCTCCGCCACTATGGTTAGGACCCATGTCCTCCCCATACCATGGCACCCTCCCCTCTGGGTACTGCCTTTTGCAGTGGCCCCACACTCCAGGGAACCCCCAATTCCCTATGCCCACCTTGCCCCAGTAACCCACTGCCCATCTTCATCTAACCCCTGCCACAGGGGCAAACTGCAATCTGAAATGGCCACTCATCATTGGCAATGGAGTGTGGACCAGCTGCCTTCACCTATCCTGACTGCCACCCTTGCTTCAGGCCCTGCAGCCTGGGAGCTTGTCTGGCCAGAGCTTCCTCAGCTCTGCCTGCCTTTCCCCAGCCCTGCTCTGTGTCAGGAAGCTTCTGGCTTCCCTGGCAACTTGGTTCCTCCTGTTCCACAACTGGAGCAAGAGTGAGTCTGACTCTGCCCCTCCAGAAGCCCTTATTTATACAGTCCCAGCTGGGCCCTAATTGGATGTCTCTGCCTCAGCTACTGGCTCCACCACACCAGCCCTCTTCCAGGGCTGGGTTTAACCCTTAAAGGGCCAGTGCAGGCTAGATATCCCGCCACAAGGGGGCACTACCTGCCTATCATCCCTGCTGTCCTATACTGGGCATTTAATTGGTTCCAGTGTAGGGATTACTGGGCTCTTCACAATGTAACCTATAACTGGTGCCTTAGTTACAGGGCTCTTTATCGTATAACCCGTAACAAGGGGTAGGCTCTCCTCATCCTATGTGGCCCCTAGGCAATTCTCAGACTGCCCATAAAAATGGGATTAGTACTGCTTCTTCAGAGCAAAGTCTATCATGCCAGAGCCTCCTCTGACAAAACTTAGGCCAATGATATGTTTTAAAGATACATTAATCATCTATAGAAAAAGAATGTAAAGATTCCTATCAACCACACTGTTTTGGATCAGCTCCTATGAGAGATGCTACAGTATGTAACATCAATTAAAAAAAAATCTTAAACACGGTGAATGTGTTTGTAATTCTCAGCAATCTGCCAAACATACACATTGCATAGAAGTGAATGCTAGTCATGATAAATACTGTCAATGTGATTCTTTGATAGTTTTGGTTTCATTCTAACTTTGATTATTAAGTCTACATGTATGTGATTTTTTTTTTAAGAAAACAAAGTATTCTATCCTATTTCTGCATTATTTTAAGTGGTAGAATTAGAAGGGATGTGTCCATGTTCTGCTATGTTGATGCTCTTAAGGTCATGTTTGATATTGGCTTTAACTGTAGCAAGCACCGCAGGAGCATCTGCTCCTGCTGAAGCCCTGAGCAGGCACACCCTGGGGGGTTGAAATCTTCAGATCCCCGTCTCTGCTGGGCAGAAACCCCTACCTCACCACTCCACAGCAAGGCAAAGATCCTAAGCTTCTCGTGCCTCCCTCCCACCCCCAACCAGTCTGGTAGGCAGAGAATGGGGCAGGATTATGAGGGTGTGGTCAAAAAGCTGCACTTGAACTGTTAAAGAGACAAATATGTCCTGGGATCCCAGTGTTGGCCTCCCCTGACCAGGGATGTCCTTAAGATTTATGGGGTCCTACTCAATATTGTTAAATTGGTGCCCCTCTGCCAGACATCAGCCAGGGGAAGATTTTTTAGAGATGTGATTTTCTAATCTTCAGCAACACACTAATGAAATATTTTAAAGCAAAATTTTAACACAAGTTCCATGGACTAACACAGTAAATTCAGAAGCTTCAGGGGGTAGCTGAGTTAGTCTGTACAGGTAAACTGAAACCATCCAACACTCCGGTCATCTGAAGAAGTGGGCTATGCCCACGAAAGCTCATGATAACAGTAAATTCAGAAACTGACAGTATAGATGTGGGGGTGTCAGATACCTGTTAAATGGCTTCATTACCACTCAAATGGCTCTTTCACAGCCTTAATGTGCTGCTCATAGGTCTGGCAGGCTTTATCTGATTTAAGTTAGCTGCCTTCTCTATGAAGTTAGACTGGCTAGGCTGCAGCAGCCACAGAACAGGGGTAGGAAGGGGTGTGTGTGGATATTAAGACCCAGTGGTGTCCCAAATTTTCAGGTGCCCTACACAGCTGCATATTCTGTATATGGGTAAGGACAGCTCTTCCGCGGACAGTGTCTCAGAATGTTCCTTTGCAATACATGTGCAACAGTGCTATGGAAATATGAGGCCTGAGTCTGCCCCTGAGACTTAGCAGACACCTGTGCAATGGCCATACTTGTTTGCATGAAGCCTGAGTTTTCTCTTACTTGCACCTGTGTAAATCAGGAGTAACTCCACAGAAAACAGTATAAAACAGCCATAAGGGAAAGGAGGAGGGCCTAGGGCTCAATCCTTATATCTTTACCTAAGACTGAGGTCAGTGGCAGTTTTGCCTGAGTTAGGACTTCAGGACTGGGTTGATAGTTAGATTGACCAGGCAGCAAGTGTAAAAAAATCAGGTGGGGAGATGGCTGGGTAATAGTTGTCTGTATAAGACAAAACCCTTAATATTGGGACGTCTGAACTCCATTTCTGTAGTGCTGACCAGTGTTCCCTGTAAACTTGTGCGGCTGCTCAGAAGTAGGGTTGCCAGATGGTTTAACCAAAAATACTGACCCCCCCCTCACCCCCCCAAAAAAACCCCAAAACCATTGGGGAAAACATTCTGTTCAGAAAAAAAAAGGGGGGAGACCACAGTTGTTGAGAAAAAAAAAAAAAAAAAAGGACCCCAAGAATTGTTAAGCAAAAAATTTTTTAAAAATTTTAAAAAAACCAGCGTGGCCTCTTTAAGAAATTCTTTTGAGGCTTTTTGGCCCTAACAGGCTGCCGGTGGCCGTCTGCCATCTTGTCTCCCTGCTCCGGGCCGGACAGCTCCCCTGCAGAACCCAATAAGCACCCGGGATTTTCGCCTCCTGGATGGAAAAAATCAGAAAATACCAGACATTTCTGGTGTCTAGTATTTTCTGAATTTTTTTACTGGACAGGAGGCGAAAATACCGTACTGTCTGGGTCAATACCTAACACCTGGCACCAGTACTCAGAAGAGTTTCAAATGTCACCCAGATGATTAGCAGAGTTCCCACAACCACTCTTTTTGTTTCTATGGGTAGTGCATATTCACATACGCCTTGGTGCACATGAACACATTTATTCCATACATGGATGGCAAAGATAAGAGGGAACATTGGTGCTGACTCCGAATGACTTCTGTATCTGAGGACAGAATTTGATGCAGAGCCTTGTGTAAAATAGGCTCATCAAGTCTGCGGTGTCTTCTGACAATGCAGACCCTTAGATGTTACTCTGCAAAAGTGAATTTTGCCTTGAGAGTAATTGCACATACCAGCAATTTTAAAGAGGAAACTAACATGAAAGTGATTGTTTTAGAAAAAGTCAATCTAGTGACCGTCACAATCAATTAGAAAATGTTTTGTAAAAATAAGGCAAATTCCCAAAATATTCAGCTAATTTTTATTTTTTCCACTGTGTTCCATTCACTGTAGTTTAAAAATGTATAATGTAAATACTGATAGAAATTATATCTCATAGAATCACAATAGGCAAAATATACAATTATTCTTAGTATATATGATAATGTAGCAAATGAATAAGAATTTTACCGTCTATTTACGTGTAAAATAAATTCAGTTTGTTTTGTAATTTTAAAAATCATTACAGACATAAATTCCCTCAGATATTCAGAGAATATTTGTTTAATCTGAAATTGAAAAAGGACAGATTAGATTAGACTGCTTTTATCTTGCCTTCTGCTAGCTGAATGTGTGCCAGAATTCAGTATGACGACTGTTTTTTGTTTAAAGCCATGCGCATGTATCAGTTTCCAAATGAGAACGGGGGAAAAAAAAGAAAATGAAGACAACTTTATAACAAAGCGAAGATGGAAATAATATTGGAAACAGTTCAGCAGAGACAGTCAGATGCAAGGTCTGCTGTGTTTCTAGTAGCAGTCCAACAGGTTGCATATTTATTTAATTTTCTGCTTAGCAGAAGAATTTGGATTTATGCCATTTAATGAAGTTGTTTGACTTTCTTTCTCAGGCACATGAAAAGACAAAGGCTATTAGTTCTGGAATATTGAAATGCTGTCGTTGGTTGTTTTGCAATACATTTGCCTAATACAGAGAAGATTGATTCAAGCCCCTTTCAATCTTTGAGACTCATTCTGCACTTAAAATTAGAAATTATTCACGGACTCCTGTTTACTTGTTTCTGAAGGGCCCAAACCAAGGAGTTTGATCTGAATTTTCTCAAATATTGGGAGAGTTGAGACCTGGTCTCAAATGTTGAGGCTTGGCCCTATCTCAATTAGTTGTGTTAAATCAGTGTTTATCTACATCAGTGTTTCTCAACCAGTGGTTTGAGTACCCTTAGGAGTACTCGAGAGAAGTCTGGGGGGTACGTCAACACAACTGAAATTTAGAGAAAACGGCATTTTTGTTTTAAGTTTTACAGCGCTTTATTATTTTTGTAATTTTTACACCCAAAAATTTCATCGCTCGCCTAGCTACAATTAAGTTGTTTAAACAAATGTGTCACAATGGTAGGAAAAAAAATTGTGTCTGAAATCTGTAGGTAATGGGAGTACTTATAATTTTTTAAGGGGGTACATTATAAAAAAAAGGTTCAGAAACACTGATCTACATGAAATAGTATATTAATTCTTATAATGTTAGCCAAAGGTGGTACATTATTCTGTGTTCAATGCCTAAAGCATTATTTTCACTAACTGACACCTTCCCCCTTCCTCCATTAGGCCAGAGCCTTTTTAGGATGAACAGGTGTGGACATTAATGTAAAAACCTCTGTAGACCTCTGCTAGAGAGCTTAGGAGTGGACATGCATGCCCCAGAGAGTTAACCAGAGATTACTGGCAGGATGGCTTATTCTAGTTGAGGAAGAAGGTATAGTTTGCATTGGAGTTATGTTCTGTAATGTGTGAACTATCACTGAGGCCCATCTTTGTAATGCCTCTCTCTTGGGTCTGACAGTAGAGAATCTGTGTAGTCTGAATTCCATCACAGGTTTTGGGATGTAGCAGCGTCAGGCCAGAGAGCTGCTGCAGAGGGGGGAAAAGGCAGCCCAAAAAGGGTGAAGACCTGTTAATAGAGGCAGAGGGCTGCAGGACAATTAGATGCAGCTGGGAGGGGGCTGGCTCAGGCAGATTGGGGACAGTTGACTCCTCATACCAACATTAGAACAGAAATAGTAGCCCAATGTCTGAGAGTCTGTAATGCTGAAATGCTGGCTGTTCCCTCTGGGGGGCGCTGTTGCCTGAAATGCTGGCTGTTCCCTCTGGGTGGTGCTGTTGCTGAAATGCTGGCTGTTCCGTCTGGGCGGCCCGTGCTGCATGGGGAGTGTGGGGCCCAAACGGTTGCTTGCACCACTTGCTCCCCCGCAGCGGCCCGGCTGAGCAGTGCAGAAGTCAGCCGAGCGCCATGGCGGAGGGGAAGAGGGGTAGGGTGGTGACATACACGGCCAGGGGGCGGGGCCTGGCTGTGTACATCACCGCCCCGCCCCCCTTTGCCTCCCGCCATGATGCTCGGCTGACTTCTGCGCCACTCAGCCGGGCCGCCACGGGGGAGCCCAACCGGACGCTTGCTCCCCCGTGGCGGCTCAGCTGAGCAGCGCAGAAGTCAGCCGAGCGCCACAGCGGGAGGCAAAGGGGGGACGGGGCAGTGACATGCGGCATGACAGCGGCTCCAGGCCCTGCCCCCTGGCCGTGAACGTCACCACCCTGCCCCCCTTCGCCTCCCGCCATGGAGCTCGGCTGACTTCTGCGCTGCTCAGCCAGGCCACCGCGTGGGAGCAAGTGGTGCAAGCGATCTTTTGGGCTCTGCGCCCCCCATGCAGCACGGGGAGTGCGAAGCCCAAACGGCCATTTGGGCTCCGCGGTCCCTCGAGTGAGAGGCAGGAGGGGGAGGAGAAGAGAAAGAGAGAGACAGAGAGAGAGGCAGGAGGTGGAGGAGAGCTGAGAGAGAGAGGGAGAGGCAGTAGGAGGAGGAGAGAGAGAGAGAGACGGAGCAAGACACCGGAGGCTCAGGAGAGAAGACCGACATGGAGGAGAGACCTGAAAATCCCGTCTTATGACGGGCTAATTGGCTAGTTAGAACAGAAACAGCCACGGAGAGAGTCCCAGGAGGCATGGCCAAGCTCCCTACCACAGAGACCTGCTAAAAACCCCAACCCCTGGGGTTGGCAGTGAGAGGCTGGCTTCAGCATGGCCTGAGTGAGAGGGGCCCTTGCCACACACCAGGGCCAGCCTCCTGGGACTCCTTCCCTGGCTGTTTCTGTTCTAATGTTGGTATTAATTGCTCTCTAACCTTTGGCTCTCTGTCTCTCCTTCACCTCTCTTCTATCTTCTCACTCTCTCCCCCTCCCCCCAGTAGGGTTGCCAGATGGTTTAACCCAAAATACCAAACACCGGGGGAAAAAAACACCGGGGAAAAAATTCTGTTGAGGAAAAAAAAAGGGGGAGACCAAAGTTGTTGAGCAAAAAAAAAGGACCCCGAGTTATTAAGCAAAAAAAATTTTAAAACCCCCCCAGCATGGCCCCTTTAAGAAATGCTTTTGAAGCTTTTTGACCATAACAGGCTGCCGTCGGCCGTCCGCCATCTTGTCGTCCTGCTCCAGGTCAGACAGTTCCCCTGTGGAACCAGGTAAGCACCCAGTATTTTCGTCTCCTGGCTGGGAAAAATCAGAAAATACCGGACATTTTAGGTGTCTAGCATTTTCTGAATTTTTTTACTGGACAGGAAGCAAAAATACTGGACCGTCAGGGTCAATACCAGACACCTGGCAACCCTACCCCCCAGCTTCCAACTGCTGAGGCTTTTCAAGGCCTTCAGCCAGCCAGCAGAGGAGTCAGCTGGCCCCAATCTGCCTGAGCCAGCTCCCTCCCAGCTGCATCTAATTGGCCTGCAGCCCTCTGCTTCTATATATAGGTCTTTACCCTTTTTGGGCTGCCTTCCCCCCCCCCTCTGCAGCAGCTCTCTGGCCTGACCCTGCCACAGGGGCAACGCAGTGGCATAGACAGACTGCGACATTGGGTTAGGCCCCCATTTAGGGTGTGCGGGCAATGACATGATGTCGGTACAAGAGCCATCAGAGCCACCTCTCTCCACCGCCAGTCCCATGGGGTGGGGGTGGGGCGAAAGACACACTGGGCTCTGAAAAATGGAGGGCGAGGAAAGTGCAACCTCTTTCTGTGCTCCCCGGCCCCGTTCCGGCACTCCAGCTGTAGAGAGGTATAAGGGGCTTGCCCTGCTCCATCCATGTAGCACTCCCACTAGGGAGTGGGGTTGGTGCAGACTGTATGGGAGCTTGCTTAGCTCCAGCTGGTCAGTGGTGGTTGTGGGCTTGCAAATCCCCGAGCCGCAGTCCCACTTGCCCAATAAGAGCACTGGGCAGGAGGAGCAGGGCAAGCCCCCATACCCCCACCCCGCTTCCTGACAAGAGTGCCGGACAGGCTTTCTATAGCACTGCGTTGCCCCCAGACTACACAGATTCTCTACGGTCAGATCCAGGAAGGAGAATGTAACAGGTACAAATAAACCACTTACAGATCTACAGGATTCTGTGTATATTAAGCTCACATATTGTTTCTCCCTCTGCTTTACGACTGAAACTGCTTGACTGTATTGAAGTGTTTTGGAACCTTTAGGACTATTCAGTTTAAAACATTCTTAAAGAAGTACCACACGGCATAATTTCCAGATGTGCGATTTCCAGACCTCAGATGCATAGGAAAGCATCCAAAATGTACCGCTGTTTCTCAATATCAGCAGGCATGGGACTGTAGTGTTCTCCTTATGACATATACAATGTGCATTTGCAAATAATTTTGTACAATGTAGTTATACCATTTACTTCTAAAATACCATGGGCCTATATGTCAAAAAGAGATTAAATTTGTTTCTATAACCAAATAATGGAATTGGTGCACATTATACTGGTTGAACCTCTGACTACTTGGTTCATACATGCAAATACAATCTGTAAAGGCAGATTGTGGCTCACATCTTGACCTCAGTTACACAGGGTCAGACCTTTCTGCTTGTGCAGCTCCCCACTGAAACTAACAGGGTTCAGTGCAGACTCGTGGGTCCATCCATGCAGATATGATTTCAGGACTGGAGCCTCTTTTTATCCCTGCATGCAAATGATTATGCATGCAAATTGCTCATGAGAATTTAAAAGCTTAGTTAAAGCCCCATTGAAAAGATAGGCCTGGGCTGGCTTTTTGATCACTTGAAATGCACTTTACATTTTAAAAAAAGGCTAAAAATCCTGAGATTTTGAGTTTACATATTGAAACCGGCAATTTCAGGTACTACAGGCAGAATCCTAGCATTTGTAAAGAGAAGACTTTGAAGTTGGTTGAGCAAAAGTTGCTCTAAAATAAAACACCTGTCCATTTTTTAAAAAATATGCTTTTGTCCAACTCTCAATGATTTTAACTGTAGGCACATAGTAATACTAAGACTCTCAGGGGAATCAAATTGTCAAGAAGCTCTCTACGCTTCTGTCATCAAATTGGGGCATATGAATAATTATGCATGTAAATTGAAATTGACTGGGATTATCAAAGCAAACTAAGGATCCTTGGCACCTCAATCCTATTAAAATTCAGTGAGAATCCCTTAAGTTTTGTTTTAAAATGCCAGACTACATACAAATTACACTGTTAAACAACTAGCTCTCTCAAAAGTGATGGAAAGGAAAATCTTTGTCTGCACAAATAAATAACTGTGTCAGCAAAATCATGGGTATAAATTTTCAGGTGGTTTTTCATAACATGGCTCTTCATCCCTGATCTAAAGATGAGCCGGTGTTTACTTTTTAGATGATGGTTGTCCTGTGTGATACTTGATTTGGTGGAAGGATATAAGAAGTTATGAAACCCCATTTTTCATAGTTGCAAGTTGAAAAAATAAGGGAAGGCAGAGAAAGTTTGGGAGCATTCTCTTGCTTAAGAGACATAACAATGCTTATTGCACCTAATTAAGTCTCTGCTCCAATATCCATTACTGTCTGTTTCTGACAGCAGAAGCTCAGTGTGTGGTAAAAGGGCTAATTACTAAGGGGAAGGAAGCAGCCCTTTAGTAGGAGTGAGTCCTTGTTTGGAGGAAGTGCCTTTCTTCAGTGAACGGAGAACTTTTATCCTGAAATCTTTCGGAGTGATCAAAGGGTGAAACTGATGCACTCCATCGGGAGTCTTGTTCATTGTTTCTTGGCTGGAACATTGCACTTTTAAGATTGGTCTTGTGAAGCAGGTGAAAACTGAGGGATGTCAGTGGGGATACCAATAACCCCATTTAAACATGTTTATTATTGTTTGTGGACTTTAAGTTTTTACTCTGCTGTATAAAAGAGCACCAGATCATAATATGAAGAAGTTGAGCTAGTCAGATGGACACTAAGCAGTGGTTATTGCAAAGGGCTCTGATAATATTCCACATCTGGATGTTGGCCAAATAACATTTGTAGCCCAAGTAGTTCCAAAAATAAAGCTACTAGCCTGTGGAGGATAAAGATGATGACCTTGTTTATATTTTTGAAAAATGTATATATGAAAAAAGTATTTCCTGCTAGCAGCCTACATTTGTTTAGATTTTGAAACAAAAGGCATCTGTCCAAGAGGATCTTCTTGTTCATCACATTATACAAAATAACTACATACCGTCCAGTCAGTCCAATGCAGTAGCCAAAGCAAAATATCCATTCAGAAGAAGAGGATAAAGAAACCACTATTCTGATGCAAAGCTCTATTCTCTCTAGCCTTTACAGTACAGATGCCCTGGGAATACAGGTTTCTCAGAAAGATCTCTGTATGGAAGGTCAGTCAATGCAAACTATTTCAGACTAAAGAGCAATATGCCTTGCACAGGAAAAAGATAATCATTACTTTACCCTGGAGCTGAAGAACATAGCCAAACTGAATTATGTGACTTTCTTTTCCCTGGCCCTTCTTCACTGATGGTACGTCTACACTGCATGGCTATTTCAGGATACTGTAGGTATCCTGAAATAGCTACCCTGCGTCTATACAAGCCGCCCGTTATTTCAAAATATTTTTCAAAATAATGGGCACGCTATTTCAGCATCCCGGTAACCCTCATTCCATGAGGGTTATGGGATGGTCTCGAAATAGCACATTATTTCAAAATTTGGAGCTGTGTAGATGTGCCAAATTTCAAAATAAGCTATTTTGAAATAGACTCAAAATATTTAGAGTTTAGGGTGCTGTGTACATGCACCCTGAGGCCGATACTTCTCTGCCTTTCCTAGTTCTAGTAGTAGCATTGCACTCTTTTCTGATTAGACAAACAACAGGAAATAGAATTACAGCTAAGAAAAATAGCCTAATTATGCATTTATGATTGTTATTCTGGATATGCTTAAAATGAAGATAACCCATATATTCAGACTAGGAAAGGGAGATGGGCTTGGGGCCTATTTGGAGATCAGAACTATGTTTAGCGTTAGGATATGAATATTTTGGGGACCCATCTAGCCCCTCCTCTGTGCAAAGGATCCTGGATGCAGTTGAACTTACATGTTGTGCTGCTCCCTGCTGCCAGCTAAAAGGGAGGTTTTGAGGAGGAGATGAGGGAACTGTACCAGCCAACCTTTTATGTATGAAAAGGGTACAACACAGAGAGGGCCTAATGCAACCTGAAGCTGCATTACTGACCATACCGAAGAGATTCCTTTGCTTCCCAATCTTGTGGAACTGACTTGCAAAATCCTGTTTAATGTTCTGAATGCAGTAAGATGGTGTGTATACTTAGGTCAAAGCATTTGGGCTAACATAAATACATTCAAAGAATACAGTATTAAGTAGGAGAAAAGAAGAGGACAAAGCTGAAATGAAATTGACCTGCATCTGACTATCCATAGAACGATCTGATTATTTGGGATTATTCTGAAATCTCAGTTAATCAGAGCACCACGGCTGTTATGTGGCTACTGACTCAATGCATGGTAGTTTACACATACAATATGCAAATCCCTGCACTCAGATTTGTTACTGCTCTAGGACCTTGTCACTTTTATGCCAGCAACAAATATGGCCACCAAATTTTAGCATTTCACCTAGTGACCTTTTATACAGTTCCAAAATGTTTCTATTTTTCTTCCATTTAAAGCATAGAAACTCTCATAACACTATGTCTGAACTAGAGTAGACTATTGGATAGTTCAGTATAATAATAACTTGAGGGTGATTTCTTTTAAAATCAATAAAAATAATATTCTATGCTAATAACATCCTTTGCCCACAGCCTTAATTTAGCCCAGGATGTAGTTAATTACCAGTGCTTTTTTTGTACAAACTTTCCAGGGGGAAAGTTGTTGAGCAAAAAAAAAGCTGCGCTGGGGGACTAAATACCGTCGTGGCCCCTTTAAGAGCCGCGTGTCCCTAGCAGGCTTCTGTCAGGAGCCCCGCCACCCCAGGAAAAGAGGTGCCCATACGCCCGAGGGGAATGCAATTCATTTAAGTTATGCAGGGAAAATAGGTGCCGTTACGTCTCAAAAAAAGCACTGGTTATTACCCCCTATGACAGGGCAGGCCAGCTCCACACTGAACAAGGGGAAGTAGAGCACGCCTATGGGGGGGAATACAACCCTCCCTCGCGACCCTGCTGGGCATGCTCCCAGTGCAGCCCGGGGATAAAAGCCGGGAGCACAGCTCAGTTGGCCCGGACCTCGAGAGGGGAAGGAGCTCCTGCCAGAGCACCAGAGCCACGGCTACTGCTGCCAGCACCGCCGACACCACCCTCAAGGCGATCTCTACCGCCTCGCCGGCCACGCCTTGCAGCTAATCTCGCCGCCGTCACCGCACGCGCAATTGCCGTAGGACCAATCAATCCAGCCACCGACGTGGGATCTGGACATGACGGTAGGGTCCGCGGTAGCCACGGGGACGGGGTAGGAAGCAGCCCAGGGCGGGGCACCGGCAGTAACTCGGCGGGCTCGGCGCGTTCCGGGGAAAGCTCCCCACCGAGCCAGTGGTGGGAACCGCCCACCACTGATAGGGCCCTGGGCTGGGGCCTGGAGGAGAGGGAGGGCCCGGGCCCCCCTACCCCACCCTTTACTGCGAAACTGTGATTAGGCCTCTGGGCCTGCAGGACAGTGATTCGGCCTTAGGGCCTGTGGAGCTGTGTTTAGGCCACTGGGCCTGCAGAGCAGGGCCCAGAGCCCCGGGGTGCCAGGTCAGGGAGAGACCCAGGGTGAGGCAACCCGGTACACCCCTTAAACAGGAAGCACCTTCAAGTTATCATCTAGAGCCCTGGTTTTCAACCATTTTCTATTTGTGGACCCCTAAAAAATTTCAAATACCATTGTGGACAACTTTGGAAATCTTAGACATAGTCTGTAGACCTTCCCACAGTCCACAGTTTGAAAACCACTGTTCTATGGTAACCAGGGATCTTAAACTTCTAGCCCACTGGCCATCCTCACCTGGAACCAGGGCCAAACTAAGGGGTGGGCGAGCCGGGCAGCTGCCCCGGGTGCCAACTGATGGGGGGCGCCTGATGGCAGCTGTAAGGGGCGCGCGGCGTCCCTTTTAGCTGCCATCAGGGGCCGCGCGCCCAGCTCCCGCAGCGCCGGCCCCCCCCATCCCCGCAGCGCCGGCCAGCAGCGCCCTTCCCCCCACGGCCGTGGGGCCCTGCACAGCCAGGCGTAGCCCACCCGGGCTGCGCGCCAGCAGCGGTGGCCATGAGCCGTGCGCCTTGGGGGCGGGCCCCGGGCTGCGCGCCAGCAGCCGTGGCTAGCCCGTGCATACGCCGTGCGCCTCAGGGGCGGGCCCGCGCATGCGCCACGCGCCTGGGGACAGTGCTGCGCGCCCAGGCCCAGGGCTCCAAAATGGCTCGGACCGGCCCTGCCTGGAACAGTTGTACAATCCAGCCCAGGAATCCTGGTGGGTCAGTGGGGGACTGTCTGTTACCATTTTCGAAGCCCTGCCCCTTCCCACCACCACCCCTTCCTCTCCCGCCGCCCCTTTCCTGCTATGACACCCTGCCCCCAGGGATGCAGCTTCCATCATCACTGGAGAGGCCTAGCATGGGGCAGTGGCAGCAGTTGGGACCCTCTGCACTGCCTGCAGCGGCAGGAGCCGCAGAGAAGCAGAGCGAGTGCACCCACCAAGTGCACTGTTTCCTTGGATTGTGCAAATGCTCTACCCAGGAAAGGCCTGAGGGCTGAAAGTTTGAGACCGCAGCCTAAGACATTGTCTGTGGACCACAGAGGTCTGTGGCCTACAGGTTGAAAACCATTGATCTTGATAACTGAAATGCTCTCAAACACTGGGATGGATTGAGAGGCTCAAATTCTTTTGGAAGGAACTACACTAAAGATGAGAGGTTGGTTTTATTGCCCTCTTACATAAACAAACATACATAACTTTATTCAATCTGGCAGCCATAGTTTATTCATATCATTCCTGAAATTGTGTACTCCCTTATTTCACCAGTTGTCTAACACGGAAGAATACAGTGCTTCCTCTGTGTGAATCCAGCTCCACCTTGTGGGCAACACACAGAGAGGGAGACTACTAGATTCAGCAGAATCAGTTAGGCATGAGAATTTATGAGAAGAATTTTGAAAACTTTGCAATTTTCAGTAATTCTGAAGTTTCAGCAAAGACAGACTTTAACCTCTTGATACCAGACATATAGCAAGCATTGGGAAATATATTCTGAATGGTTTCCACAGACTGTACTTTTGAGTAGGCCCACTGATGTGCCACTCATACTTTCTGCTGCCATCTAGGACCTAATGATAAGACTTTGACTTTATAGGTGAGACAGTAAGGGTATATCTACACCGCAATAAAACACCCCACATGGCCTGTCTCAGCTGGCTGGGGCTGTAGTGTTACCTGCACAAATTTCTCTATCCGTTCCACACTGTAGGGACACACACCTTTATGCAATTCCTAGGGCTCAGGGTGTAACTTCCTGTGGGTTTGCAGGATCTTTTGCCACTGAAAGAGCCTTACACAGTAATATTCTTATTCTCTATTTATTGACAATTCCCAAGCGAGCAGAATACACATGCTAAGCACACAGTGTCATGCTCACCAATCCTGATAAAGGCAGGCTGACTTTCCCTGCTAGCCAGGCAAGGTCAGTCTCTCTGGATCTTAGCTGCTGCACATCACGGTCGGTCGTGCAGAGGAGTTCTGGCAGCTCTGGTCTTAGGCTGTGTCTTGGAAGTGAGTTCTTCTAGGTCTTCCCTCCTTTTGGTGTTCCTTTCTTTCTTTCCTTCCCTTTTCCTCTTCTTGTTTTCCCCCTTTTCCTTCTATGCTTTTGCTTCTTTCACTTTTGCTTGCTTGTCTCCTTCTTGGACCCCAGTGTATATAGTGAAACTTGAGTCCTATTTAGCTATACCTTAACCAATTATTTTAGTATAATTTTACTAACCAATCATAACATACTGTAACAGAATTACCTAACCAATCATACCCCACCACCTTAGTTGATTTACACCTAGCAAAATGAATTATCCAGCAGATAGAAACCGTTACAAATCAGACAGAGATCACACAGACAAACAATAGGAAAGTGAAGACAATAATCATAAAATGCGGATTCCACAACCATAACTATTGGTAAACAGTTTCTTGCCAGACGAAATGCTATTAATTAAGTTTTCTCTACCTATCTTGATATCTGTTTCTTTATCTGGTGACAGTGGGTGCCATGAGGACAGGATCCACGTCCCACAGCCTAGTGTGACACTATTTTAATGCAATTTAGATGGAATGTGAGTATGTGACTCCAGGCTTTACAACTAATGGCTGCTGCTTTTCAGTCTGGCTGCAGAAGAAGGCTTTAATTTAGGCCTACCAATATGGCTACAGAAAAACCATATTGTTACAGTGGGACTATACAAATGCTGTGTAGATATTCAGACTCAGGTTTGCGAGGTGGGAGAGTCCCAGAGCTTGGTCTCCAGCCCAACCCTTAACATCTGCTCTCCAGTTTTCTTGCCCTTCGGCCTGAGCTAGCTACCCTGAGTCAGCTTCAGGTGAATTATTGTGGTATAAACATACACTTAATCTTCATGAAAAAATGTCCATTGTGCCCTTCTTATACTAGAGTTATCTTGGAATATTGATGATGGGCTAAATACTCCTACCAGCATGGGAAAACTTTACAGTGAAACTTCACAACAAGACATGAAGGGTCAATTGCAACTGATGAACTGCAAAAAGGAGAAAGTAGAAGCTTCCCACACACATATACCTGAGAGATCTGACAGTTTTAACATAATATTTGTGTATCTGTTGCCTTATTACAGCACTGATGTCTGAATTAAAATGTAGGAAAACATTTGAGAAAAGAGATGATTTAGAAATATGACTAAGAGTTTATAAATGTCGATGAGGATATAAAACAGAAGTAGTATCCGATGTTTACAGTGATGTACACAAGAAGTAAGAATCTAAAACAGGAAATGTAAGTGGAATTGTAGAAATAATGTAGAACTATGTTGACTCTAGTCCATTAAGCAATAAACTACAAAGGGGGATTCTTGAATCACCACTTTTAGTTTCTTTTAATGAGCCAAAGTGATCACTACTGCACATTGAGCAGAGGCTTTCAGAGGACTATCCACAAGAATTCCAAGATCTTTCTTGAGCAGTAACAGCTAATGTAGAGCCCATCATTTTGTATATATAGTTTGGATTATGTTTCCCAGTGTGCATTACTTTGTATTTATAAACACTGCATTTCATCTGCCAATCATCCAGTTTTGTGAGAACCCTTTATAACTTTTTGTCGTCTGCTTTGGACTTAACTATCTAGAGTACTATTGTATCATCTGCAAATTTTGCCATTTCAGTTTATCCCTTTTTACAGATCATTTATGAATATGTTGAACAGAACTGTTGCCAGTATGGGGGACACAGCTATTTTACCTTTTTCCATTCTGAAAATTGACCATTTATTCCTATCCTTTGTTTCCTGTCTTTTAACCAGTCACTGATCCATGGGATGACCTTCCCTCTTATCCCACAACAGCTTACTTTGCTTAAGAGCCTTTAGTGAGGGACTTATCAAAGACTTTTTGAAAGGCCAAGTACTATATCAACTGAATAGTTCTTGTCCATGTGCTTGTTAACCGCTGTCCAAAAATTCAAATAGATTGGCAAGGCAGGATTCCCCTTTACACAAGCCATGTTGACCCTTCTCAGACAAATCATGTCAATTTATGTGTCTGGTTATTCTGCTCTTTATTATAGTTTCAACCAACTCGCCTGATGCTGAAGTTAAGCTTATTGGCCTGTAATTGACAGAATTGTTTCTGAAAACTTTTAAAAAATTTGGTGTCATCTTAGCTATCCTCCAGTCATCTGGTATGGAAGCTGATTTAAGTGATAGGTTACATTCCATAGATAGTAGTTTTGCATTTTCATATTTGACTTCCTTCAGAATTCTTGGGTGAATATAATCTGGTTCTGGTGACTTGTTGTTTATCAATTTGTTCCAAAATCTCCTCTACTGACAACTCAATCTGGGACCATTCCTCAGGTTTGTCACCAAAAAGGAATGGCTCAAGTGTGTGATGCTCTCTTACACGTTCCACAGTGAAGACCAATGCAAAGGATACATTTAGTTTCTCTGCAACAGCCTGGTCTTCTTTGAGTGTTCCTAAAACACCTTGATCATCCAATGACTCTAGTGGTTTGCTAGGCAAAGTTACTGCTTTCGATATACTTGAACATTTTCGCTGTTATTTTTCTCTTTCACTAATTGCTCTTCACATTTTTCTTTGGTCTGCCTAATTATGCTTTTACACTTCATTTCCCAGAGTTTATGCACCTTTCTATTTTCCTTAGTAGGATTTGAATTTCAGGGTTGTTTTTTTTTCTCTAATCACTTTTTTCGTGGTATAGTTTAGCCATAGTAGCATTTTTGGCCCTCTTTTTTAAAAAAAAATTAATTTGAGCTTCTATTACAATATTTGTAAAAGTTTCCATGCAGTTTGCAGGCATTTTGCTCTTGTGACCATCTTTGTAATTTCTGTTTTTTTACTAGCTTCCTCGTTTATGTTAGTCCCCTTTCTGAAGTTAAATGTTACTGTGGTGGGCTTGTTTGGTATTTTCCCTCCCAGAAGATTATTAAATTGAATTACATTATGATCGCTCTTACAGAGCCATTTAGATATATTGCCCTCTTTGATGTGTGCATCAGTATAAGAGGCAAGAAGAGACAATTCCTTCCCTGGGGTTAGTGTTCAACCTCTCCCATCTTTCTATCTCTATTCTGACTATTCCTGCAGACTCCCACAGCAGGCTGTTGTAGTCTAATGAACCTCCTCCCCCGCTCCATCTTCCTCCATGTTGATCTAGTAACTTAAAAGTGAAAAGTCTCCGGAGGTGGCCATGTTAGCCTGTATCTGCAAAAATAACGAGGAGTCCTGTGGCACCTTAGAGACTAACAGATTTATTAGGGCATAAGCTTTTGTGGGTAAAAACCACTTCATTAGATGAATTAGAGTGGAAGTTACAGAAGTAGGGGTATACATAAGGAAGAAGTTGCTTTTGTTCATGAAGCTAATAGTCAGGATGGAAGTGCATCATTCAGAGCATTAAGTGAATGACCCATTTCCACCCTGACTTGATTAGCTATTTCTAAAAGCAATTAACTTTATGAACACACTAAACCACTCTGACTGGCTTAATTTAAAATAATGTCTTTGTTTCAGTGTGTTAAATATATAGTAAGCTGGAAGGATTGCTTTATAAAGGCCTAAGAGTATATTTGAAATCTAAATCAGCTTAGAAATACTGATTAAGAAAATGTAAAACAGAGAAGGGCTGCATCATGTATTTCATAATATTTAATGATACATTCAGCAGGGTAGCTGACTTTCCCTTACTACAAAGTTTTTGCAAATAATAAAATTTCTGACGAACTTCAGGGTACATCAAAAAAACTGTGACTGACCATTTTTATTCCCAAATTTAGTGTGTTTAATTAGGTACCTTCTGCATGTCCAGGCTTCACAATCTGGCATGCAGCAGAAAACATGCTCCATTTTCTTTAGAAATAAATTGTAGAAGAGTGTGTGTTGTTGTTGTTGTTTTTCAAATGACATTTGCTATATTTGGATTCAAGGATTTTGCTGGAAAGTGTGACCAGAGAGCGGGAGGAAGGAGAAGATAGAGACAATGGGATGGGAACTGGGCCTGAGCAGAGTGGGGATGGTACCTAGGCAATGCAGGGGGGCGAATATGGGTAGGGCCATAGACTGGGGAGCTTGCCTCCCCAAGCAACAGCTACACCCACCACCCATGCTCTTGGACTACATCCTATGTTTCACTTACGTTGTAGTTTCCAGGACTAGCCGCTACAAAAAGCAAACATTATTGGTGTTTAGAAACTTTATCTCAGCATTCCATCCTGATATATGTATTCAGTCAAAATGGAAATAATTGAAATCCCTATTACTGAATTTTTTATTATAGCCTCTCTGATCTCTCTGAGCATTTCAAAATCCCCATCTCCATCCTGGTCAGATGGTCGGTAGTATTCTTAATGCTATACTCTTTATTGTTCCAGCATAGAATTTCTATCCATAGAGATTCTATGGTGCAGTATAATTTATGTATGTTTATTATGATTGACTCTGTTTTCTTTCACATATAGTGCCACCCCCTTACCAGCAGAACCTACTTTGTCATTCCTATATATATTGTATCCTGGTATTACCATGTCCGACTCATGATCATTGTTACACCAAGTTTCTGCGATACCTATTATATCAATATGCACATTTAATACTAGCACTCAAGTTCACCCATTGTAGTATTTACACTTCTAGCATTTGTATGCAAGCACTTATAAAATGTGTCACCTTTAAGTTATCTGCCTTCATGTGATGTAGTTCAGTGGGACTCTTTTTCATTTGACTGTTTCATCTTCAGTTCCTACCTGTACTTCATCAACTTGTATCCTCTCCTCTTTATTGGGATATAGAGAAACCCTGTTACTAGAACTTTCCTCTATCCAAATTGTGTGCCCTCCCTACCTATCTGCTTTTCCCCAGCCCATTCATCAATGTCCAAAATAATGCTGTGTCTCAGATAACTTCTTCACTCTACAGCCAGTCCATCTCTTTAAACACACACAGCTACCGAAGGCGCCTGTGGTATTGTACATTATTATATAATTAATCCATACTTCCCTGAAGTATCATTAGTCAGATTTGTACTTTATTACAATTTCACAATTTTCAGTCTTTCTATTTATCTTTAATATTGAGATTTATAGTGACAATCACTGTTCAAGGTAAAGGGATTGTCCTGGACTGATCTTCATTTGGTGCCAAAACTGACAACACGATAGTTTTTTTTGTCTCATTGAACATTGTGTTTTCGGTTCTTGATGTCTGAAAATATGCCAACAACTTTTCTCCTCTGTAGAGGATAGGATGATAATTTCCTACATGCAGTGGCACCTGCAGCCATACACACATTACATTTAGTGTGTACCACGGTTGGTGAGAAGGAGCAGCACCAGCTGCTCTGATGCCCACTCAGATTTGGCCGCACCCAACCTCTGTCATGATGGCAGGGCTATGGAGCCAAAACTGAGAGAAGGACATAGCGATCTGGTTCACTGTGATCACAAAACTGCTTGAATTTGGCTGTAATAAGAGAAAATGGGATTACATTTAACAGTGCAAAGTGCAATGTCTTCCACTGAGGAACTGATAACAAAATTTGTTGCTATAAACTGAAGTTCATATGTTGGAAATTATGAAGGAGGGAGACCTGGGTATATTAGTCAGCCACAGGATGACTATGAGCCTACAATGTTCTCGTAGAGATAGGGAAGTACTAATGCTATTATACAATAAATAGTCTGGTAGCACTTTAAAGACTAACAAAATATGTAGATGGTATCATGAGCTTTTGTGGGCACAGCCCACTTCTTCAGATGACCGGAGTGTTGGATGTCCAGAGCCAAAATTAAACAGGGGAGAAGGGGGTAGGAGGAAAAAAATAGGAGGGTAGGGACGAACAAAAAGAGGCAGTGGGTATATAAATATCAAAGGGACAACCGAGTTGGTATGTAACAAGTAAAACTGATAGTTTATAAACACCTAAAGACTGGATAGTTAAAGGAAGCTATATTCAACACTCCGGTCATCTGAAGAAGTGGGCTGTGCCCACAAAAGCTCATGATACCATCTACATGTTTTGTTAGTCTTTAAAGTGCTACCAGACTATTTGTTGTTTTTTAAGTTTATTCTGTACAGACTAACTCGGCTACCCTCTGAAGCTATTATATAAGACATTCATCAGACTTCATCAAGAATACCGTGCACAGTTCCAATTGCTCATGTTCAAGAAAGATTAATTCAGACTGGAACAGGTGCCAAGAAGGGCTACCAGGATAATCAGGGGAATGAAGAGACTATTTTATGAGAGGAGACTAAGGAGTTTGGCTAAGAAGGGATATTGCTCTATAAATACATCAAGCAGATGCACACTAGGGAGGGAGAAGAGTTCTTTGATCTAAAGGACAGTGTTGATGCTACAAATGAGTATAAACTGACCTTGAATAAATGTAGGCTGGAAACTGGAAAAGAGTTTCTAATGATCAGAGAAGCAAGGTTCTGGAATAGCCTCCCCAGTAGGAATAGTGGCGATGAACAACTTAAGTACAGTAGAACCTCAGAGTTACGAATGCCAGAGTTGTGAGTAGACTGTCAAACACACATCTCCTTTGAACCTGGAAGTACATTAGACCAGGCAGCAACAAGTGGGAGGAATAGAGGAAGCAAATACAGTTCAGTACTGTGTTAAATGTAGCCTACTAAATAAGTAAAGGGGAAGTTTAAAAAAAAGATTTGACAAAGTGAGGAAACAATTTCTGTGCTTGTTTCATTTAAAGTATATGGTTGAAAGTATTTTTCTTTTGCATAATAAAGTTGCAAAGCTGCATTAAGTCATTATTCATTTGTAAACTTTTGAAAGAACCAGCGTAATGTTTTGTTCAGAACTAAGATCATTTCAGAGTTACGAACAACCTCCATTCCCAACATGTTCCTAATTCTGAAGTTCTACTGTATTTTTAAAATAGATCTTGATCAGTTATGATAGGGATTATATGAGAAGGTTCCCAGTGATAGCAGGGACCTGGACTCAATGAGTTAGAAAGTTCCTTCCAGTTCTATTTTCCTATTATTAGATCCTCAAGGACATAGGACCATAAAAATGTGAACTGGTCCCTTTGGGCCAGGCTTTTGACCAGTGTAGTCAAGAAACCTACTATAACTATGGCGTTTATATATGATTTGGGCCGCACACTATAATCCAAATTATAAATTTGTCTACAGCTCTATAATGAAGGGCAGCAGATGTTCAAACAATAATATCTCAAATTGGCTTCCAGCATGAGTAGTTCCTATAGACCATGTGTAACTCTCTGTCCCATCAAGAGTTCTTGATTATTTACTTTCATAACCTTGGTATGGATCCCTTAGAAACCATAGGCCTCATTGCTTACTACCTTGCACCTTGTATAGTCATTTACATCTTTTACAAAGTGGGTGCACAATGCTACCACCAGTGTAAAGCAAGTGGAGATTTCTGGCAAGGCAGCAATTTAGCACTCACTTTGCATAGCATTAAATGACTATGCAAGATGCAGTGCATGGAGAATCAATACTTTTGCACAGGCAAATAGAGACGCCGACTTCCGGAGTTCCCAACTCCTTCCCCTTAAACTCTCACCCCTGCCTTCTTCTGCCCTTTGCCCACTTCCTCCTGCCCTATGTGCTTTCTCCACCCCTTCCCCCCCATGCATGCCATTGAACGGCTGGTCTGCAGGAAGCACTAGGGGAAGGGAAGGGAAGGGAAGGAGCTGATTGGCAGGGCCTGTTGGTGGGTGGGAGGAGCTAGAGGGGGCGGGAGAGCAGCTGAGCATGCACTGTTTGGGTTTTTTTTCCCCAGGAGTGCTCCAGCCCCGGAGTACCCACAGTCAGTGCCTGTGCAGGCAAACTATTTGGGGATTGTACTAGCCAAGACAAAGAGAAGCAAAAATTATTGTATGTGAAAATCAGCTTCTTCTGTAATGGAAGTTTTTCAGTGAGAAAGGTACCAAATAGTGTAAAGCAAAGTACAATATTAATGCCCAAATAACAAATCATAACTTCTAAATTCTTCAAAGCAGCTATGCAAAGAGGTAGTGTACTAAGCAGAATTCAACACCCATGATTCTGAGACTACAAAGGCTTCTAACGTGTGTGCATGCAGGTACAAGTCTAAAACATGAGTATTTCCCCTAAGGATGGCATGCTAAGGTAACTGTTTGAAGAATCAGCCAGTCTTTCTATTACAAACATTTCAGTTCACCTATTACATTTTGTGTATAAATTTAGTGTAGAAATAGCCATCTGGTGTACTTAGTGTGTCAGATGATCTGTCCTTTCAAACTAACACTAACTGTGCTATTCCAAAATACCGTCAAGCTTCTCTTACTATGGTTACTGGCAGGTAGAATTGACAGCATCTTTTTCTTAGACAGGAAGTAACTCAATAGGTCCTGTTATGAGATCAATTTTTGACCTCTGATGATTCTTTCTAATAGTATATCACATGAGCAAGTCTGATGTAATGTCAGACATTGTCTATGAAAAAATATCTATCGGATTGTGGCGGCTTGCCTGAAGGAAAATATTTTTATCACTACTCTTTTTGTGTAGAAGAGTCTAATGTACTAGAAACTAATTATGTATGGATTTTCATATAGTGGGTCAAAACAGCAGTCTGAAACTAACATAAATTTCAGGTCAGCATTCCAATGAAAGTGAATTAATATTTAATATCTCTTATTACAATCTATGCAAATTTAATGAAAAACACTACATAATGCAACATCGTCTAAAACTGACATGCATGATGGTATGGTCAAGATTCTCAGTTTGTGTGAGAGGGCATCTCTCCATTGACTTCCATTTTTCACCAGCTGAAGATTTGGTCCAGGCAAAATCAATTTGACTTTTCTATGGTGCTGTTGCTCAATACCCTGCTTATGTGCATATGTACTATTTTATCTCACAGTATAGACTATTGAATTCATATCTGTAACTATTACTTTGCATATATGAGTTGGTGTATGAACCATAACTTTGACTTTGTTGTGCTCTGTGCATTTTAAATTCTCAGCTATGAACAGTTTTTGTGCCTCGAATAGCTAAATCTTCTGTGTTACAAACAGGAGTCAGATTGTGAAAATAAGTTATTTTATTCCCAAGGTCTACTTGTGATGCCTAAATAAGATGTGTGTCTCAGGATGTTGTGCATATCATCATTATATCTTTCTTCTCTGCTTTGATTAGCAGAGAAGTAATGAAAATTGTCTTTTAAATTATTGTCATTAGAGTTCAGAAATGCACTGAGAGGGATGGGTAATTCCCACCTCATTCAGAATTTTGTTTTAAGTCGGCCAGAGATTCCAGAAGATATCACTCACTCTCTTGAAATATATATATGATTCACTTTTTGGAGATAACCTTTGTGACCATAGGGGCTTGTGGTTTAAATTTTTTGAAGTGAAATCTTACATTTAGCACTCAAGTTGTTCCAGAAAATAGTACTGGCTCACCCACCACATAGTGGTATAATTTGACCCCAATTACAAACGGTAAAAGTGTCCATATTCAGTCATTCTCTTTTTGATCTATTATAGTTTAAAATGATGAAGTGTTATAAACTAGTTGACTTGTAGATCTTTGGCTCTAGTAATTGTTAAATGAATATGAAACTACTTATTTCTTATCCTGATAACTGGGAAGCAGAGCTCAAAGTAGGGAGAAAAAAAAGGAGAGGATTCATGTTATGTTGCAGAACAAGTCTAAATTTGAACAGAACACAGTATTTGGTAAAACTCGGAGAGATTTCTGCAGCACATATTCAGTCAGTTCCACATATTAACTGTGTTTTTCTTTTCCTTATTTTATTTCATTTTTAAATATGGTTTTATTCTGAGAATCTTGGCATCATTCCTTCTTATTGAAGTGAAATATGAGAAACTTTATACACCAGTGCCTAGCCAGTCTGAAGACTTTATAATTCTCAATAAAATAAAACAAAATGGAGCCATCTTAATAAACATTCAACAAACATTTAACATCAGATCATTGCTATGAGCTCTCCTTAATTTGGTTATTATTAGGGTACTGTAAACTAAAACAAATCTGACAAAATAAACAAATACATTTTATTACCCTTGACTTCTTATTCACAAAATTCAGTAATTTACATTAAAACTTCCAGTCATTATTAACGAGGTTCTATCTAAGCCAATTTTTGTATATAAAAATTGATTACTGTTGACATTGATGTTAGTCCTGATTTATGTGTTTTATCTTTTAGTTTTAGAGCAATATTTTGCCATTGAAACTTTTTAATTTCTCTGTAGTTTTTTATTAATAGGATCAAATGAAGTTTTATTATTAAATGTGATTATCTGCCAAACACAGCCCTGGAGCTCCAAGTCCTCTGTTATCCATGGAACAGATACAATATGGGCAGCAGCAATTCAAGTTTCCATACACTTCTACATCAATGTATCTCAACCCTGACCTTGAAGGGACTATCTCTAAGGTTGAGTTCAGTTACTTTATTCGTTCAGGGTTAACATCATCACTTGCACACCTAGCCATTCAGAAAGCTTGAGGCTCTGATTTCAGATGCTGGATATCAGCCAGATTACAAATATAAAGCACTGATCTGGCTATTGAGGAACAAGAGAGATGCTTGATCTTCTGTCACTACTACTGAGGAGCCGCCAGACTTCCTCCATCCCTAATCTGTTTGTAAATATTAGTGTAGGCCCTGAATGAAATATTATGACAGAATGTGCTTTGAATATATAATTTAGGATATATGTAAATACATTTCAGTTACAAATTATTATTATTTTCTTTAACTCCTTGGAGAATTCACCCATTTCTACAAATTGCAAATAGAGGGAACCCTTCAACATTAATTCTGAAATACAGGGCATCACCCTGCAACCAATTACTAGCAGGAATTTTAGTAACTTTTCTGAGGAGTCATCCTATTACCATCAATATTGTTAGCAGGATTAAACCCAACGTTTGCCCCTGAAAATGCTATTCCGTATCTTCACCCTCCCTTTTTAACCTGAATTCAAAACAAAACAAACCTAAAAAAAGTCCTAATTACAGATGTTTGTTTGCAATAACTTTTAAAAGCAAATGTAACCATTACCTTTTTAACTTTAACTTTTTCTTTTCTTTTTGTAGATGACAGTCATGTCCCATTCAAAGGATCTCAAGGATGACTTTCACAGTGACACGGTACTCTCCATTTTGAATGAACAGCGCATTCGGGGTATTTTATGTGATGTCACTATAATTGTGGAAGATACCAAATTTAAAGCTCACAGTAATGTACTTGCAGCTTCAAGCATTTATTTCAAAAATATTTTCTGGAGTCATACTATCTGTATTTCCGGACATGTCCTTGAGTTAGATGATCTTAAAGCTGAAGTGTTCACTGAAATACTTAATTATATCTACAGTTCCACAGTTGTCGTTAAGAGACAGGAGACAGTAACAGACCTAGCAGCTGCAGGGAAGAAACTGGGAATATCATTTCTGGAAGATCTTACAGACTTTAATTTTTCAAATTCCCCTTGTCCATATACATTTTGTATTACTGAAAAAGGGGTGGTCAAAGAAGAAAAAAATGAAAAAAGACATGAAGATTCAGCTATCGCAAACGGGCCAAGAATCACAAATGCATTTTCAATTTTTGAAACTGAAAATAACAACAGTTTGTTTTCTCCACTTGACTTGAGAGCAAGTTTTAAAAAGGCATCTGAGACAAATAAAGCAACCAATGTTGGCCTTGATAGGGATGATGCTAGCAAAGATGCAGAGCCAGCCAGTACTTTAGCTGAACACTCCTATGCAGTTTCTTCTGGAGGGGATGCTTTTCAAGGAGCTCCTTTTTTAGAACATGACAGCCGTCCCCTATATAAAATGAATGAAGACAGTTATGAAACACTTCAGACTATTCCTTTACTTCAGCCAATAAAACAAGCACGTGATGCACCAAAGATGGCCTTTAAATCCCAGTGTACTGGTTTGGCTACAGCAAAAATATCAGCCTCCAAAGTAACCAACACAGATGTTCAACAAGACGCAGTTATAGATCAAGTGATTATTCCTTTCCCTCATGATAAGGCAGGAGATTTACATTTTTCCATAGAAGAGGAAAATAAATCTGCTAAAATCCCTGGATCTGTAGCAGCAGTTATTCCACCTATTTACAGATGTAACTGTTGTACCAAATCGTTTGATGACAGAGCTTTACTCAGCACCCATCTTCAGCTTCACACAAATCATCAGGAACTTTTAATATGCAAATACTGCAGCAAACAATTTGCAAATCTTAACAAACTGGAGGATCATGAAGAAATCTGCAGGAGTTCAGGCAGTATATCTGGTCAGAGTGGAAATCAACAAATCTTTTTGGATAATTATACTACTACTGATGAAAGAAATGGAAGCTCACATGGAAACACAGAGTCTCTCTTGTCCGAAAACAATATTACTGAATACTCCAGTGCAAACTGCACCTTGCCAGACACAGACCATTTGGTTAAAGTTGTTGATGGGCAGATATTATACACATGCATTGTTTGCAAACGTAGCTATGTAACATTGTCTAGCCTTCGAAGACATGCAAATGTACATTCATGGAGAAGAACTTATCCTTGCCATTACTGCAACAAAGTATTTGCATTAGCTGAATATCGGACCAGACATGAAATCTGGCACACAGGGGAAAGGCGTTATCAGTGCATTTTCTGCCTTGAGACTTTCATGACCTATTACATACTAAAAAACCATCAGAAATCTTTCCATGCAATTGACCATCGGCTTGCAGTAAATAAAAAAACAGCTAATGGAGGCTTAAAGCCTAGCATGTATCCTTACAAACTTTATAGGCTTTTACCTATGAAATGCAGAAGGCTACCTTATAAATCCTACCAGAATTCTTCATATGAACATGTACAAGCAAACAACCAAGTTAATGAAGCTACTTCTAGTACCTGCGTTATTCAGAATTCTCTCAACTCTGAACTACCTTCACTGAATTTTCAAAATAATATTTTAACAAACAATACTGCTATTTCCTTGAATACATCTTCATGTAATGATGCAACATCATCTATGAATATTCAGAATGTTTCATCCTGGGCAGTAGGAATGTTAAATTCTGACCTACAAAGTGGCTTTTTTACTGCAGAAAAATCAGTGCCCTCAGCTGCAAATGAACTTAGTTCTGGTTCTCAGGAATGTGATACTTCTGTTCTGTCTTTCAGTAATGTGAGTGAAAATTCAACCTCTGTTATCAACTATCGCAGCTCAGCACCCTCGGTTATAATGCACAGTAGTAGAGTTTCATCAGTAATAATGCACAGTAATGCAGTCACTTCTATGGGAAGTTGTAAGACAGTATCCTCCAACAATACAGCCAGTCAGTTCACAAAAGATGACTGTAAACATGGGTCAGATAACTATGGCAAAGGCATTACTAAAGCAAAAGCCATTAAAGAGAAAAAGAAAACACTTCTGTGCAACAGAGGAGAGGCACTCGAGGAGTGCCACTATATTACAGGATCTGCAGATTCAGCTAACAAAACTACAGATATTGTTCAAGAATCAGGTAAAACTGAAACCTACATTGCAAAGCCTGCCTTACCTGGAACATCTACTGACAGTAATGTTGCTCCTCTTTGTCAAATAACAGTAAAAATTGGGAATGAGGCTATTGTAAAAAGACATATTTTAGGATCCAAACTGTTTTATAAAAGAGGAAGAAGGTCTAAATGTGAATCTGAACAGGACAGTCAGCCTCAGGAGGCTAAAACAGAGAGAAAAGAAAGAAGCCCCGCGAGGCTTTGCAGATCAGAATGCATGGAACTGTCTGAAATGTGTGATGATGTAAGTGATCAAGATTCCAACGACAAACCCTGGAGACCTTATTATAATTACAAACCAAAAAAGAAGTCTAAACAGCTTAGAAAAATGAGAAAAGTAAAGTGGAGAAAGAATCATAGAAACAAGAACTCCAGTAGTGAAAATCAAAATACATGTAATAGAGAGTATGCACTTAGAAACATTCCTGAAGAAAAGGGCATCAATAAAGAAGGAAACACAGAAATGCCTAATCTTCATTGTGAGCTCTGTGAGAGAGAGAAATCTTCCACTGAAGAAATCCAAGAACCTATACATTGGCATGTACCTACTTCAAAGCCTTATATTTGTGAATTATGCCAAAAGCAGTTCCAGAGCCCATCCACACTGAAAATGCATATGAGATGTCATACTGGGGAAAAGCCCTACACTTGTAAAACCTGTGGTAAGTGTTTTTCAGTTCCAGGAAACCTACAGAAACATGAACGCATTCACTTGGGCATCAAGGATTTTGTTTGCCAATATTGTAGTAAGGCATTCACTTTAAATGAAACACTCAAAATACATGAAAGAATACATACTGGAGAAAAACGCTACCATTGTCAATTCTGCTTACAGAGTTTCTTATATCTTTCTACCAAAAGGAATCATGAGCAAAGACATGCACATGAACATAATGGAAAAGGATATGCTTGTTTTCAGTGCCCTAAAATTTGCAAGACAGCAGCTGCTCTTGGAATGCACCAAAAGAAACATCTATTCAAAAGCCCAAGTCAACAGGATAAACAAGAGTATTTGTGTAATGAAAGCTCTAAACCTTTGGAGAATCAAAATTTCATAGACTCAGATGGGAATGAAGTGAATAGTATACAGAGTATGACTCCAAAAGTTATACTTTGAGTGACAGTGTCAAAACCAAGAAAAAACCACTGAAAAATATATTAGAGAAGAACATATAGAAGTATGGGATGCAAAGGAAACTCCAGATCTGAGTAGGTTCAAAAAAATAATGATGACATTTTTCATCCAAAAACTTTTATATATTAGCATATGCAAAAAATGCACTGTACCAGAACAACTAGAAATATTTGCAATAGTGTAAATATAACATGAAGGAGAATAAAAGTCTGATTCAAAATAGTTCCGCAATCATAGACCGTTGTAATACATAAATAGAAGAAAATAGCAGTTGCAATCCAAAACTCCTTTATTAGGAGTTACAAGTAACTAGCCACTGAACTCTCTTAAATGTACACAAACATATTTTATTCTGAATCAATCTGGGTGTAATAAAGGCCAAATATATAGGTTCAGAGTACATTCACTAAGAAGAATTTGTAGTACAGAAGATTGACATACTTATAATCAAACTTTCATGGTAATGTGTTTATAAATCAAAAAAAATTTAAAAGATCATGGCCTAATGTGTACAATATCTTAAAATAACCTGCTGAAGATGGAAATGTTTATTGAATGTGGGTATGAAGTATAGTTCAGTTTTGGAAAACTTTTCTATATCTCAAAAGGGTATATACTGGGTTATACTGTTGTATGAATACTACATTTTACACTATCTATATTCAATTTTTACAGTTACATTGATAGCCAGTGGGCATCTGAGTGTCAGTAAGGTTTAGAAGCCCAGAATCATGACCATAAATGTTCATCTTAAATATGAAGTCTTCCAAGTTGTGTAAGCTGGAAGGTCCAGCTATCAATGTATGGCAGGCCAACTAATCCAGGGGCAAGTCCAGACTTTGTTGTAGAAGCCAAATGAAACACTCCAGTTTCATGATGAAGGAGTTGTGGAACTGACCAGTGTGAAGACCTTGTGTAAATACATTCCTGACCTACCAATGGCTCTGAAACGCCTACATTTTTTGAACCATTTCTCTTCTCATTGGGGGATGCTTAGTCCACGAAAGTTCTTCCAGTTGGAATAATTCCAAACATCCCAGGAAGAGGAGTTGGACTAGCTCTTGGTCTTCAAATGAGTGGGCTAAAGCCAACAAATAACAATTACCCTTTTGATTTGCTTTTGGGGTGACAGGGGTGGAGAATATTTAGTTTCTTTCATCCATACATCAGTCAGGGCTGTATCATTGCCTCTGCAAACTTTCATCCATACAGACATTTGAGTCAGTTCACTGTGGAGCTGGGGTGTAGGTCAGTCTACTGTGGAGGAGGAGTGTCCTCCTGCCCTGACAGTCTTTTTCATTTTATGGGGCTAGGAGCTTGCACTTACCCACTATCCAGTTGCCGTTTCTTGGAGTATAGTGTATTAACCATTGGGCCACATGCTGGCCCTAATCTCTAGTTGACAACTAAATAGAGAGCTAATTGTATGTTTTGGGTTGCAGTGTCTTTAAAATTCTTCCCTACATGAATAATGTTCATCCAGCAAAGAGTACCACCCCCACACCAAAACAATTCATGCAATGAGCCCGATTTCTATGTATATTGATGACCAATCTTGGTGGAGATGCAGATTCTGTTTGAATAAGAAAGGAGCCTGTTTAGAAAGTTAGTACAACTCCCCTCTGATTAAGGATTAGTCCCTGGAGCTGCATGCTTACAACCTGGCTCAGTGTTCTCTGGACAGACACCAATCTTGTGTGTGAACACAATTGATAGATTCCATATGTTTCTAATCCCATGGGTCTGATTAGAGCTGGGTCAGTGTTCCTAGCTTTGGGTCTCTGAATTCTTATCTAAAGGAATGTTTACTTTGTGACAAGTTGGGATGTGATCCTATTCTGCACTCATCATCCTCAGCAATTTCTTGAAGTTGAGGTTGATTGTCTTCCATGAATTGTCCATTTCAAACTATCTGTAGAGCCACTGATGGCTTATAAAGGTTTTTCTGGAGCCTCAGATTCTGTCACATTATACACATGGGTGCAGATGAAAGTAGGATATTCATTCGGGTCATAATACACTCAGTTACTTCTATTTTTCTGTCATAGAGAATTGCATCTAATTCTCGAAGTGCTGAGTTCTCTGCCTCAAGCGTTCCTCCATCATTATTGGTTCTGGGTTCCCACAAGTGGATGTCTATATTGCATTTCCTCATATTAACCTTCAGGATGTCCCTATAGCATTTTTTTCTGTCTTCCTCTGCTGCATTTTCCTGGGTTGAATTGAGAATTTAATTGAGAGTTTCAGTTGAATTGAAGCTACTTGTTTTTAGCAGTCTGGAATCAGGCATCCGGATAATATGGCATGCCCAGCAAAGTTGATGATAAATCATCAACACCTTCATGCTCATTATATTGGCTTGCATGAGGACTCTGATGTTAATATGTCTATCATCCCATTTGTTTTGGAGATTTTTATCTATACAGCATTTAATGATACTTTCCCAGCACCTTATGATGTCTTCTGTGTGCTGTCCACATTTCAGCTCCATATAACAAAGTGGGAATCACCACTGCTTTATAGACTATGATTCCAATTTTGATTCTGGTTGTTGCAATCTTCAAACACTTTCTCAGATGACCAAAACTTCAGCTTGCTTGTATAAGCTGATACTTGACTTCTTCAACAATATCAGCTATTTATGGAAGTTGGCTTCCAAGATATGAGAAGTATGCAACATTCCTTAGAGGGAGCGTAAAACATGATCAAATAAAGCATCGCAGCAAGGAAGATGAAGAGTATGTGGACAATGACACTACCCTGATTGACATCTATCTTAACCTTATAAGGAGCCATAGTGGATCCATTATAGAAGCTCACTCCTTGTGTGTCATCATGAAAGACATGAAGAAGAGTGACAAATTTCAGTGGACAACCGTATACCAGAAGGATTTTCCACAGTGCTTCCCTGTTAATGGAGTCAAAGGCTTCTGTGAGGTCAATGAATGCCGTATGTGGTATGGTCTATATTTTTCTGTAGCTGGCAAGAGGAAAAATCATGTCATTAGTGTCTCTAGATGGCCCCCCTGAGATTAGGAAGAGTCTCTTTGACAAGAGCAAGAAGACAGTTTAGGATAAATCTTGCAAGGTCCTTTTCTGCAGTTGCTAACAGAAAGATTCCTCAATAATTTTCACAGCCAGGTTTATCCCTGAAATAATGCACATGGAAAATCAGCACAGAGGCACTCAGGGATCCAACAAAACATGATCCTTTCTGCCAGTGCCACAGCAAGAATACATCACACTGGTCTGCCACAGATTACCTGCATCAATGAATTGTTAATGTGTGTCAGCAGAGTCCACATAGATAGATAATCTTTGGCAGGCTAATGCAGATTAGATTCACAGCCCAGTTTGCTGTGAACTAATTATTCATATAGATAAGCAGTAAGATGCGATCCTAAATGCAGACCCCATGTCTACCACCCTACTTTGGGATATGGGATGCTGCAGGTTGACCTGCCTTAAATCCTGAAGCCAGTGCTTCAGCATTTCCAATCCCCCAGGGGCTTACGTGTGTCCCGGGAGGTATGAGCCTCTACAAAATGGTAGGCAAGCAAAAAATACAGGATTAGCAAAGAAATGTCTTAACCAGTCACTGAAGGAAGGCACTAAAGAGTTACAGCACTCTGCAAAGTAACAAACAGTTCTGAGATGCCCTCTTTTTAGTGTGATCTAACCCCTTCTGTGAGTCTGAGATCTGATCATTGTTTCAGACAAGGCAGACACTCCCAGGGGCGGCCCGTCCATATAGGCAAACTAGGCGGTCACCTAGGGCGCCAAGTAAATGGGGCGCCAAATGGTCGTGCAATATCGTTGAGGGGTTTGAAGGTGGGGGCGCTGATTGCATGGTTCGCCTAGGGCGCCAGTTGCTGGCAGCTAGTCTAGGGCCGCTCCTGGACACTCCTGCCTTCTCTCTTGCTCTAGCATGGTCTTCTGGCTTGTGGCACTGGAAGCTCTCTCCCTCCCACCCCAACTGCTTAAATACAGTTGTTTTTGCCCTTACTCACCAAGTGAGAAATTCCAACCTATTCCACCAGGCTTCAGTAGAGCCTCTAACGTCCCATGGTAATGGCTGGCTGTTATTAGAAATTGTAACTTGATGTCCCTAGATTGCTAGATGATGGCTTCTCAGCCATAGTCATCCTCCAACAGTCATAAGCCACAAATGTTCATTTGGTGCCCTTTATAGCTCTATAAAGTCCTACGTTACCATCTCAAAAGAGACATCCAGTAAGACCAGAGTATTGTAGTGAATATTGTTTCAGTGACTGGAACAAAGGATCTAATTTTGAAGATGGAGAAAACACTTTTTAAAAAATGGTCAAAGGATAGTAGATGATTTGATCTATGATTTATACCACAGGGCTGCTCTGATAAATATCCATAGTACTGCATCTGTACTATCTATTCTTCATGTATTTTCATCTGTACACAGTATTATAAAATAAAGGGCAAGGCACAGATTAGTGAACCTCAGCTTCATTCTACGTACAAATATGATACATTATTTGTTTGCTTATTTGGTTTTTATTAGAAATTGCAAAAGAAGTGATATCTTGGGTATGATAAAACTACACTTGAACTGATAGTGCAGTATTGAATTAAATAATAGTATTGTCCACTTATTTATTCTGCCAAGGATGAATGCTATGAATCAATGAGAGTTTTGGTTCCATAGCAGCTTTAGGTCCAGACAACTAGGATTATGAAATAAATACAATAAAAATGTGACAAAATACATGGGGATATTTTCTAAGTGAGTTTATATGCTGATAATTGTAGACCAAAGCAAATCAGGTAGAATATTTATACATAAAAGATAATTTTACAAGTATTTTATATAATTGTATGGTTCATAAAAATATTGACAGTTTGTGTTAGGTTTGGGGGGGTTGCATATTTTGATAAAAATACAATGACTTTATAATTCTGTGTATTCTCTACTGTTTATAGCAAATCCCTTTTTAAGATGGCCATGTCAAGTTTCTTGTTAATTGTAGGACTTTAACTGCAAGTAATATGTTGAAGTAATCAGTCAAGTACTAATGACCAAACTGGAATTAAAATAAGTGTAATAGATGGAAATATTGTACACTGTAAAAGAACGTAATTTGTTACATTATGGCATTTGAATTTTTGTTTAAAAATACTATTAAATGCAGATATTAAGGGTTGGAAAAAAGTCTATTTTATTTTTAGAAAGAGTGACTATAATTCTGGTTGTGATTGATTAAAATAACCTATTACTATCCTTATGTGTCTCCATTTTTTAAAAAAAGATTTTAATATTGACTTATTTTTATAATGTGTTTGGTCAACAGTTTTGTATCTCCTATTTTATTCACCTGCTATATTTAAGATTTTTTATTTCAATATAATTTTTTATTAAGTATGAAGGGATGACAATACAGTAGCTACCATATTTATAAACTCAGTATAATTTCAAATAAGCTTATTCCCCAAGGAAAAGAGGAGTACTGATTTCAAAATAACCAGCCTGTTATTTTGAAATAATGGCCTTGGTAGTGTGGATGCTCCTCTTGTTACTTCGAAATAAGGGGGGTTATTTCGAAATAACTCCCTACTGTAGACCAGGGCAAATTCTCCATCCTCATTCAGTTCCAGGACAATGGGCATGACAGCTTTTGTGATATGGACATTGGCAATATGATGAGCAAATGTCCTGATTTTACCGGGACTGTCCCAAATTTAAATACTCTGTCCCTGTGCCCCATCAAGTAGTGAAATGTCCCGGAAAGCCCCGTCAGACATTTCACTACTTGATGGGACACCGGTGTGGTGCAGCAGCCTCCTCTCCCTCCCCTCCCAGCAGGGCACAAAGGACAGCCGGGGCAGCTTCCTATGGCACATGGATTCTCCCTCTTTCCCTTCCCTCCCTCCCCCAGCGGGACTGCCTCTGCTGTGCAGGGTCCTGGTCCGGCAGCCCCACCTTCTTCTCCTCCGGGCCACTTTGGAGCCCTAGCAGGAGCTGCGTGGAGCCCAGCTGGGGCACTGTGGCATGGGGCACGCTTAGGCTCGGCAGGTGCCGGGACTGGAGTGGAGTCCCCAGTGGTGCTATTTTTAGTGCCATGGTCTGGTCCTCCTTGATTCCTCCAGTTGGAGTCAACCAGTAGCTGTGCGAGTCATGTTCCAGCTGGGGCAGCCTCACCGGGATGGGCCTCATGCAGCTGCTGCTTGGCTCCCATTGGAGCCGGGGCTGCCCGTGAGGACCTAGACTGTGGCACTAAAAATAGCACTTCGAGCGGCCTCCGCTCCAGTCCCAATAAGCGGTTCCACCCCGGGAGCAGCTGGGGCCGGGGCTGCAGGGGCTTCTGGGGCCAGACTGTGGGCTCCAGCCCCTGAAAACTGGAAGACAGAAAGTGAGGGAAGGGGCAGAACTAAGGGGAAGGGGGTGAGGAGACGAAGGGGCTTGTGCTGAGTGGAGTGGGGGGAGGTCAGGAGAAGACAGGAGAAGGCATCAAGGGGCAGGGTGGAGAAGAGACAAATGCCAGGGGGCCAAGAGGAGACAATGAGGAAAAGGGCAGGAGGAGGGGAGGGAAGGTGTCAGTGAGGGTAGGAGAAGGGAGGGGACAGGGTGATGCTGGGAGAGGGAAGGGACAATGGGTGCAAGAGGAAGGGAGAGGAAGAGGAGAGGGGAGGAGTGGGTGCCAAGAGAAGAGGGGTTGAAAGGAGGGGTGGGCATGAGGAAGGCAGGGGATGGAGCAAGTCATGTGCAAGGACACAGTGAGCGTGACAAGAACTGGGCCAGAGGGTGGTGAAGGGGTGGGCGCCAGGGAGAAAGAGGGCAAAGAGGACAGGGGCAGTTAGGGAAGAGGGAGGCACCAGGAAGGTGCAGGAGTAATGGAAGGTGCAGGTGCCAGGGGATTGTGGGGGGGGAGAAGCAGAAGGGCAGACACATGGAGGGGAGGAACAGGCACCAGAGGAGACAGACAGGGCAGGTGGGTAGAGGGAGGTGTTAGGAAAGGGGATGGGGAGGGATAGCTACAGATGATCCAAGTGGGGCTAGAGAAGAAGTGGACACAGGGGGAAGAGAAGGGCTGGTGCAGAGGAGGGGGGGTAGGTGCCCAAAGGGCTGAGGGGAGTGAGAAGGGCAGGAGCCAGGACAGTAGAGGAGTGTCAGAGATGGGGGCAGCAGCAGGCACCAGGGGAGCAGATGGGGCGAGGGGAGGGTAAGAGACATGGCAGCAGAGGGAAAAAGGAGAGGTTTATAAGATATTTATTAATAACTTGGGTGCCACAGTGACACAAATCCAAACAAGCGCACATGAACTCAATACTGGTGCACAAGACAAAATTCACTCTGTTCAGGGGAGGAAAATCTTAGAGGAAAATCTTAAGTAAGTTTGTAATGCAATGCAAATTGGGTTAATGCAATTGCAGGATAGTTGTATGGGGGGAATCTGTGGTGGCCAAACTCATCCCTATTGGTAGAGGACGGTGGGAGGAGTTCTTAGAGGGGTCATGACACCCTTTACTTCTGGTCATGTGTCCATCTTGACCCCAGGAGTACTACCTCCGGGGTGGGACTTCTTGTGCCAGAGGGAGTGGCTAACTGGGCTCAGGGAGCGTGGCTAATGTGTCCCTAATTTTGGTTCAGAAAATATGGTCACCATAGATATTGGCCTGCTAGGAAATGGAATAAAATCACCAACTAATTGCTGAATTAGCATGTAGCATTTCTACCAACTTGAACTATTATGTTATATTAGCTGGACTTACCTGGTGTTGCCCGGGAAATTGGAGGAACAAAATTTAGAAAAACTGAAGCTGGTCCTGACAGCTTCCAGCCACACCGCAGCTGCCAGTGCCTGACATCTGGCCATTATGGCAGACCCCCATGCTTTTCTACTGCTGCATAAAGCAAAATCTCTGACTCAAAAAAGAGGCATTGCAATGTTGAGAATCAGAGCTGTTTGACTTGGCAAACTTAGATACAAAAGTCACAATAGAAACTGTCTCTGTTTTCTTCCCATGTCATGAGTCTTGGAGCCATTAAAAGCACAGTGGAAGGGAGAGCCCCCAAATCACCATGGCTTGTTTCCCCACCATTGCTGGAAGCATATGGAGGCCCCTCTTCAATAGTGCAATGTTTTGCTTCCTATCAGATGGTATTTTTGCTAATTATCCTTGTAGAAGCTGATGTTTTTTTAGTAGGGAACTAGGGGATAGGCATGCTGGGTCTGCAAATTCTCATCCAAGAGCTGAGTATAGGGATGCCTCAATCAATGGGGCTGGCCCTACTGAATCTGAGAGATTTCAAGGTGACACCTCAAACTCTTCTCCCATCTTTTTTGATGAAACTATGAGACAACTACCTGAGCCTGCTGGCACCTCTATAGTTCCTCCTCCAGCACCACCCCCTTGACCAGCTGCCCCTCCCATGGACTGCATCTCTCCCCCCCTCCCAGGATCATCCAGTATCAAACCCAGGACCAGTGCCCAGATTTTAGGGATCCCCCCCGCCTTGGATTAATTTCTCACCCACCCAGCATCATCCACTGCTGCCCCTTGGGCCAGTGCCCCTCAAAGGAGACCTCCCCCCCCACCATGGGCCTCATTTCTCACTCACTCCCTGCAGGATTGTCCAGCCCCACTTCCTTCATCCCCTACAATCCTGCCCTCCCACTCTCCCCAACGGTCCAGCCCCACCCCTACAATCCTGCCCTCCCCCCACTCGCCCCCAACGGTCCAGCCCCTGGACCAACCTGCCCCAACGATCCAGACCCCATCCTGCCCTCCCCACACGTCTCCCAATGGTCCAGACCCCGCAAGCCTGCCCTCCCAACGGTCCAGCCCCGACCAGCCCGCCCCAACGATCCAGCCTCCCCAATCCTGCCCTACCCCCACTCGTCCCCAACAGTCCAGCCCCCTCCACTTAACCCTCCCCCCCATGCTCTCACCTCCAGGTCCCCGATGCGCCTCCTTCCAGACATTTTTTCAAAGTGGCAGCTGAGCGGTAACAGCAGCCCCGCCCCCTCCACCTAGAGTGAGCCCCGGCAGCAACCCGCCCGCCCATTGGTCGGCCTCTGGGCCCCGAGCCAATCGCAGTATTGAAGAGGGGCCTCCATATGCTTCCAGCAATGTCGGGGAAGCCACTTCTCCCCGCACTGCCAAGCTCCATGCAGCCCCAGGAAGGGGCGTCGGTCTCTCATCTCTTCCCTCCCACAGTGCCTTAAAACCTTCTCCTGGAGGAAAGGTTATCCCATGGAAAGTTTGGTTGGGGTAGGTCTTATAGTGTCCAAGTTATTAGAGCACAAACATACAAACATTCTCCTTTGTTATATATTAGACTAGCTGGAGTTACCCGGCGTTGCTCGGTCCCACTCCCCGCCGACCGATTCACTTCCCGCCCCCCCTGCCAGCCCTACTTCCTGCTGGTCAGTTCTCCTCCTCCCGATCTCCCCCGGCCAGCCCCACTCCCGCCAGCTGCCCCCACCCCAATCTCCCAACCAGAGCTGCTTCCCGCTGCCCCCGATCTCCCGGCCAGCCCAGCTGCCCTGACCCTTCCCCCCGACCAGCTCTGCTTCCCGCCGGCTGCCCCCTCCCGATCTCCCCTGGCCAGCCCCGCTGCCCCCGACACCTCCCCGCCAGCTCTGCTTCCCACCGCCGCCTCCCGATCTTTCCTGGACAGCCCCTCTGCCTCTGACCCTCCCCGCCCCAGCCCAGCTCTGCTTCTCGCCGCAGCCCTCCCCAATCTCCCCGGCCAGCCCCGCTGCCCCCAACCCCACCAGCTCTGCTTCCCGGCCCCCCCTTTTCTCTCAGCCAGCCCCACTCCCCTCCTGGCCGGTTCCTCCCTCCTCCCCGGCCCCCGATCAAGTGTGTCTGGTTTTTTTTTTAGACCGCCAGCTAACCGTAGCCACGGGGGGCAGGGTGGGTGCCCGAGCCGTTGTGCGCATGGGGGTGGGGCGAGTCCCGGATGGTGCTGGGGGCTGCATGTGGCAGGCACATGACCTAGGGTGGGCGGGGCTGCCCCTGCAGCGCTGCACGGCGGGTTATATTTTATTTTTACAGGTTGAGATAGGGCCCGATTGGGTCCAAAAGTACCTTAAAACCGTCTCCTGGAGGAAAGGTTATCCCATGAAAAGTTTGGTTGCGGTAGGTCTTATAGTGTCCAAGTTATTAGAACACAAACATACAAACATTCTCTTTTATATATTAGATTATTGGCAAAACAGCATATGATCATGTAATTAAAGGCTTTATATAATGCATATGCATAGATGTACATTATAAATACATATGCACTGATGTACAGTTTTAAGGTTGTGCAATTTTCAATGGTCATTGCCTAGCGTTAGCGTGCTTGTGAATACAACCACAATGTTTTCTACATGTAGGTTTAATACTTAATAAATATCTGAAAATCTCTGTTAGATTAGGACATTTTACAGGACATGGAAAAAACACAGGTGAAGTCCTGATCCCACTTATATCAGTGGCAAAACTCACATTGTCTTAATGGAGCCAAGATTTCATTCATGGCCATTGGCTCCAAGCAGGGCCGGCCAACAACATTTTGGCACCTGAAGCGGGGAGCTCAAATGAGGCCCTATGCCTCCTCGCTTGTGCCAAAGCTTTGAAAGGTGTCAATTCTGCCTTCTTCTTGTTCTACTCTACCACCATCTCTGTGCATCTAGAGGAGAGAGAATACATATGCACCAGCAGCAGACACAATTTTCTACACTCTGGGTCCCAGTGGTGCCCCCCCACAGTCTGGCACCTGAGGCGGCCGCCTTAGTTCGTCTCATGGTAAGGCTAGCCCTGGCTCCAAGGCAGAGGCAAGGAGCAGTGTGGCAGTAGGAGGAGGGACACCTGAAATGGCCACCTGGCCACACAGTTTAGAGGGGACTTAGCTTATACATATTTATAGTGAAACAAAGTTTATTATCCAAAACCAGAGATTCATGTGATAGTGAGTAGGAATATTGGAAACAATATAAAGCAAAATCCTAACGTACTTTCTAGAGACTAAACTAACAACTTACCCTCCTGTCCAAATAATCTTCTTTCATGCTGGCTGAGATCCTATTTTCATAAAGCAAGCTCGCTATTCGTTTACTTCATAGATGGAGGATACTAGGATGTCTTTTTGCAGCCCCATGTATACTAGTACAAACATTTGATGTGCACCTCAAAATAGCATTTCCCTCCACTCCTCCAGTTTACCTTTTCCTTTTTTCTGTGCTCTATTTGTAGATGTCACAATCCTTTATTAGCAATTGGATTAGATTGGTGATTGGAGGCCGATTCTGAACCATACAATATTTACATATAAATGGATGAACATTTCTTTCCTGAAAAAACCCTGGTTTTCACCTTTGCTGGTGACCCTAGACACAGACTGTAAGAATATAATTTTCATGTTATATATGTAACTCCTTACAGATCCAGACAAGTGTTTTGAATGATATTGCCGACCAGTGAGACACAGGCTTTTGTCTGAGACATCACAAGACCATGTTTAGTGAATTAGAATGTAAATATCAGACCCAGGAGATTCCATTATGCATCTCTGTCAGTTGGCTTCAGGAGGTTCGTACTCTCACAACCCCCCAAATCTTTTTCAGAGACTCTGCTTTCCAGAATATAGACCCCATTCTACATTCTTTGTTCCTAAAGGCATGCCTGCATTTACATTTAGCTGTTTTAGAACACATATTGTTTGCGTATACCCAGTTTACCATGTAATCCAGAAAGTTCCTCCAATTTTTTGTGAATATGAAAACTTCATGATATTTTTATGTTTTCTTCCATATCATTAATAAAAATGTTAAATAGTGTAAAGCCAACACCAGCTCCAAGCAGGACACCACTAAAAATGCCCTGTTCAAAGATGGCTCACCATTTACTATTACAGTGAGACCTACTGTGACGGGGAGCATCAACCCTGCACTGGGCCTAAATGGGTTAACCTGGCTCACCTGGCTGAGGAGACCCTGCCCCCACATCCCTGCTGACCATGCTCTAGATGGGGGTTGGATATAAAGGCCTGTGGAGCTGCTTAGTCAGGGCTGACCGCTGCCGGGGAAGAAGATACTGTAGGAGCTCCAGAGGAGGAAGCACAGCTGGACCAAGCAGTGATGGTTGAGCAGAGAGGGACTGCAAAGAAAACACCTACAGCAGAGCACAGAGACGGAGAAGACTACCTATAGAATACTGGTAGGAAGTAGCCCAAGGCAGGTAATTGCTCCCCAAAACCTTGGCATGCTGTGGTGGGATTCCCTGCCAAGCCAGCAGTGGACTGCTCTACTGCTGACAGGGACCTGGGCTGGGACCTGCTGGAGAAGGAGGGCCTAGGTCCCCCTAACCCCTCCTCACTTATCCCATGCAGGGAGCTTTGTCTGTTGTGTATTGACCCTGTAGCCGCTAGGCTGTGTTACCCTGACTGCAGGGAGTAGTGGATTGACTCTGTAGCTGCTAGGCTGTGTTACCCTGAACTCAGGGGAACTAAATATTGACTATTTGGCTAGTGGGCTGTACCATATTTTGACTCTGTGGCTGCTGGGCTGTACTGTATGCTGACTTTGTGACCACTAGGCCATACTACCATGAACATAGAGGGAAGTGTGCAGATTCTGTGGCTGTCAGGCCACCCTACACCAAGAGGGAGTCCAAGGGGCTGCAGCAAGCCTGTCACTGCCCTCATGTGAAGCCAGGCCAGGCACCCCTTGACATCTAAAAAATAGACAATTTTTAATCTATGTAATGTGAGCCATATTAATTTTATATTCTAGTTTTTAATCAAAATGTTGTACAGTGCCAAGTCAAACACCTTACAGAAGACTAAGTATATTGCATTAACACTATTACATTATTTCATAAAAATATCAAAATTTTGACATGATCAATTTTCCATTAACCCATGTTGGTTGGCAATAGTTACATTATACTCCTTTAATTCTTTTTTAATAGTCCTGTATCAGCTGCTTCTTTATCTTGCCCACAATTTACATCAGACTCACATGTCTATAATTACCCAGGTCATGCTGCTTGTTCTTTTCAAATATTGGCACAACATTAACTACATCTTTGAGAGATGTTCCTATGTGTGCTCCACTCCCAATATTGGTACATCCTTGTGCCTTTGCTTGATGAGTTTTGCAGTAGTGCTCATCTAGTACACGTGGTACTGCATGCACGACCTGGAGACCTCAGTTCCTTCTGAACTGTCCCTAGCCGGAGACAGAGAACAGCACTCTCACTGAAAACTCTCATTCTTTAGATAAAACCTAGTTATTTAGATAGAAACCACTACAAGGGAAGCTAAGAAAGAAAAAAAAAAAAGAGGTTTTGAAACTTGTTCGATCTATGATTTCTAAATCTATCTGGCTCACCAGGTTTTAAGAGAAACCCAGCCTGCAGAGATTCAGTGCCAATCTCTGACAGAAACACAGTGTTTCCGATGTCTGTGAGTATCTCATGTTCCCCAGAAATGTGCCCATTGCTCCAAACTTAAAGCTAGGGCACGAAAAGACAAGGACCCAAGGCTTAAACTCATCTTAAAGGAAAAGTTATTGTGACCATCCTCTGACCAAGGACAAGAAATACCTTCCTAACAAGGATCTCCAGTCCCCACACCACCCAGATGCTCAAAATCACAAAAAATGAGGAAAAAACAGCTGGCCTCATCACCGCACCAGAAAAAAAAAGGTCTCCCCCCCCAAACAACTCTCTACAGTGCCAGTCACACCAACAACTGACCCAATGCTCTGGGCACTTCTGGCACCATTTGTGCAGCAGCTGCCCCTAGCACCAGTTTCTCAGCTGCTGACACTCATGCTGTGACAGACTGCAGCTATAGCCCCACCAACCTGTAAGAGGATAGATCTCAAGTACTGTGTTTCTTCAAAGGGATCAGAATTTCTATTTATGTGCCCAGCACCCCATTCACTGCTGGTTGAGACAGCCAATAAAAAACCAAGCAGCAACATTTTCAATCCACCCATGCAGATAAACACAGCAAAAGGGAAGATCTTTTTGGCTGCAAAGTATATGGATCATCTTCACTACAATTCAGAGTCTCAAACTACAATGACATTACTTGCCAAATATGGTCATAAAAATTATGGAAAGTTTATGGATTTTATTAATGATCTACCTGATGACAAGAAACAGTTTAAATTTTTAATCACAAAGGGACAGAAAATTGTGCTGACATAGCAGCAAGATACACTGCCACAGCGGTTGTCATACATTGATCCTCATGGTTCAATTACATAACTTTTCCCAGGGAGAAACAACACCATGGAAGATCTCCCTTTCAATGGCAAAAAATTGTTTGCTGCCAAAATGAATGAGATACTGCATAGCATGAAAAATTCAAGTGCCATGCTACAGTTCCTTGGCATCCACACACCTGCCATGAGAAGATGCCGATTTGGTTATTCCACCATACCAGAGGAGCAGATACCCCACTTATTCTCAACAACAGAGGCCTTATCATCAACAGCAACAATAACTCCACAGACATCACAATATTGGTGCCTGCCATCTTCATTGGTGCCCCAGCCACCACCTTCTAATGAGAAAATCTGAAAGTCTGGTTGAGGGTCAAGAAGACCTCTCCCACCCTATAGGGTTTTTACCACCTGTATACCTATTTTCAGACCCTCTATTTCTATCAAGAATGGTTGACCATCACCACTGACAAATGGGCCTTGGAAGTCAGTGGATTGGGCTATACTATCCCTTTCCTTTCTATACTCCCTGCCCATCACCACTCTCTGTCTCTTTTCAGGGATCCCTCTCACAAGAAGTAGACCATCTCCTCCAACTGGAAGTAGTGGAATCTGTCCCTGTACAACACAGAGGAAAAGGATTTAAGTCCCATTATTTTTAACACCAAAGAATAATGGGGGATAGCAACCTATCCTTGACTGTAGCTGCTTAAACAAGTTTGTAAAAAAACACATGTTCAAGATGCTTACCTTATCAACAATAATACCAGTGCTGGACCAGGGGGACTAGTTTTCAGCCCTCAACCTGCAAGAACCTTATTTTCATGTGACTATGCCCCCAGTACATAGGTGTTTCCTAACACTTACCAATACAAGGTCTGATCTTTGAGCCTCTCAATGGTTCCAACTGCCTTCTCCAAAATCCTTTTAGTGGTTACAACACACCTGAGAGAGAAAGGGAATCATGATATTTCTTTACCTGGACAATTACCTTCTAAAAGCATGCACCCATCCAGAAGTCATCTCTGCGACACTGACCACAATGAGCTGCTTCCAGACTTGGTCTACTATTAAACATAAAGGAATCAATGATACAACCCACTCAACAGCTAGAATTTAAAGGAGCTCAACTCCATCACTGCAAAAGCATCACTTCCACAGGGCACATTTGTCAAAATAATTGTACTCGTATCCACCTTACAGAGCACTTCACAAACCACAGCCTTTAAATACCTTCAACTTCAAGGCCACATGGCTGTATGGATGTATATGTGCTGTGTACAAGGCTGGCTGACAGTTCTGTACAAACCAAACACTGTTTGAACTTACGGGTAACAATTCCTCACAAGATGAAAGACTTGATGGACTCATTCACACAATTTATGTCAGGGATCCCCTTCATACAAAATCGGACATCATGTTATCACAACTGATGTCTCCCTTACCGGATAGGGAGTCCACATGCAGCACCATAGAGTACCAAAACTCTGGCCCACCAACAAGACAAGGCTGCACTTAAATCTGCTAGAACTAAGCACTATGCTGTATATCTGCCTCCATTTCCTGCCATTCACCAGAGATCACGCAATAAGAATGATGCCCAACAACCAACCCTGTATGTTCTATGTAAACAGACAGAGGGGTGCTCGGTCACATTTGCTGGGTATTGATGCCATAACTTTGGAACTGGTGTAGCTCACACAATATCCAGCTCTCGGCCTCATACCTACCTGGTTCCCAGAACACCACAGCAACAAACTCAGCAGGGTTTTTCTGCAAGGCCACAAATGGGAAACAGTGCTATAGTAACTCCTAGCTTAACGTTCTTGAAAAAATGTGCATATACTTTGCTTTTTGCTTGGACAGAACAAAGGCATTTAGAACTCCACCAAAGCTCTTTGTGTTGGTCAATGAATGCTCCTAGGATAAACACATATCCTCACAAAGACTCTAACGGGATAGCTATTGGATGTATTCAGCTATGTTGAGAACTCAAAGGCATATAGACAAGTCCTACAAGATCTGTATTAATGTCCGTAGCTTTCGTACACAATGTCGCCCTCATGGAATTATGCAAAGTGGCCACCTGGACTTCAGAACACACTTTTGCCAAGAACTAAGCTATGACGCAAACCTCTAAAACAGACACCGCAGCTATTCCACCAACTCCGAAGTCCCTGCCATCCTAATGGGGCACTGCTACTCAGTCACTTGAAGCGGAGCACTCATGGGAAATCTCTCTCTAAGAGAAAGGTATTCATCTGTGTTATAACTGAGGTTCTTCTAAAGGAGTGTCCTCTGTTACGTGCCCTCCTCCCCTCTGCTTCAAAAGTTATGTTTGTCCATGGTAGAGAAGAAACTAAAGGCTCTTGTTTGTGCGTGCGGTACTTAAAGTATCAATGGCATGCAAGGCAGGCACCATGCACGCACAATCTAGACGGGCACTGCTGCAAAACTCTCCGAGTAAAGGTGAGAGAGCCCTTCAACGGAAGTGCTTGCTCAGACAACAAGGTGAGCGCACACAGCAATGCAGAGGAAGTGCTCAACATTTCATGGGATCAGACATTTGAGGATGAAATGTGTATAAATGCTCAGGTGATGAAAAGCTGACTGCTTAGTTACCTAATAGAACTGAAAAAAGAAAGGTAGGATATTTAATTTTTCATATGCTTCAAAAAGGCATATTTCTCTTTTAATAAGTTGTCCTAAAATACAAAAATGTAATTTTAACCTAAATTCTAATCATGCATATGTAGTATGAATGAGTATTCTGCAATGTACTTAGTCATTCTTTCGAGACTGTGGCAAAGACATACACTTCAGCATGCAAAATGTCTAATTTATATCCAGAAATGTGCAAATATATACATCATAAGGAAAAATGCAAATTAAAATATTTGTCCTTCAAGCTGTATTCCACTAGTCTGCAACATGCATAAAAATAAACTAGCCTATAGTAATAGAAAAGCAGTGGTCATATGTTGGACAGCACTGAAAAAATATATCTAACCAAAACAAGGAAGTTTAGAAGTATGCTCCATATACAGTAAAATATTCTTCCTTACCTATTTCATATCACTAGGACTAAGTTTATGGGTCATTCTACTAGCTCATTTATTCAGATATAAAATATGCTAAACCATCGTCGACTGGTGGATGTGCAAAACTTAAAACAAATTATCATCCCTGGATTAGAATTGCTGCAGTCTGTGAGATATATGATAAAAATTTACCAGACATCCATTTCACTGAAACGTATGGAAAGAGAGTATACAAGCTTAGTAACAAAAGTGTCAGTCTTTTTCCAGCTACTTCAATATCACTTGCATTACATATTATCTTGTGACTTGCTCAATCATTTGTTCCATGTGCACTCAGAATGCTGCATATCATCCTCAGAAGTGTCTGAAACAGCTCTGTTAAAGCACATTTAGTGCACACCAGCAAAGTCAACATGAACCAATTATTACACAACACACTAGTGGGCTTTAGAAATTACATCCCCACAGTGCACATTATCTCCCACTGCATAGACAAGTCCTTAGTCAAAGGCCTTAACTATCCTTAGGACTACCTCTAATTCACCTGTTGGAGGCCAGCAACCAGTGCAGTTGCACTAGTGTAAACCTCAGGTATAGACAGATACAAGTTGATCTTACTCTGGTTTAAAACAAGAAGAAGCTTAGCCAGAGGCGTAGCGAGGGTGTTATGCACCCAGAAGGTGAAGGCAAAATTTGCAGTCCCTTCCCCCCACCGCTGCCACCATGGGGCAGGGCCCCAAACCTGGCGCACAGCTGAGCCCAACCCTAGGGGAGGAAGCTTGTACCGCATCTTACCCCAACCCCTCCAGTCTGGGGCCAGGCCCCGCATGCACTAACCCTTCGACAGAGGTGGAGGAGGGTCAGGCTGGGGGCAGAGAGGTGGGAGGAGGTGGCTCCAGCTGGCGCCGGTGGGCAGTGGAGGAGCAGGCGAGCAGAGGGATGACAAGGGGAGTGGAGGGGGACTAAATTGGTGCCCCTCTAGCACGGCACCCAGGGGCAACCCCGGCCCCCCGTGCCCTCTTCACTACACCACTGTAAATAATCCACCTCTTAGGATATTTATAGTTTAATGAATTACTTATTTTACTAACTACAGACAAATATAAAGTGTTTGTGATTTACATTCTGTTAAATATTTTTTCCTCTTTAATTTGTTCATATCCTGTTCTCATTAGGTTCATGTCTTTTACATAAAGTCAGTCTTAAAATATGTACGTTTTATAAAACACAAGAGAAATAAATGTTATACCTAAATATGAATTTCATCACTATATTTCAATCAAGCATTTAAAACCACTGTTATAGCAAACAAGTAACTTGTTGCTTTAATAAAAGGTAAAAGATTTTGAGCGTATCAAATTTATTGTAAGCAATCTTTAATGCTTCCTAACTGCCTAATTACTTATCTAGTTAACCTAATTGTTTTTCATACTATCGCACAGTGACAAACTATATGAGTGTTATGAATGTAAGGGTACGTCTACACTACAGTGTTATTTCAAAATATCTAATTTTGAAATAAGATATTTTGAAATAACATGTCTACACACAAAGCATTTCAAAATAGCATTTGGCTATTTCGAAATAGCGCGTCCACACTGAGTGGACGCTGAATCGCATTTAAGGCCGGACGGAACCAGGTCCGGCAGGGCATCAGGTCAGGAGTTACTTTGTGTGGCTGCTGCCTGAGGCTATCTGAGGCCTGTGCTTAAAGGGACCCCCCCGGACAGCCGGTTCTCAGGTTTCCCTGCTTGCTTGACTACCTCGATGAGGGACAACAAAGCATTTTGTCTTTGCATGCTCTGGTTGCCCTCACTCGGGACAACACAGCACTCTGCGACATGGAGCCAGAGCTGCCCCTAGGCACTCTGGTGCTTCTCGTGGACGCATTGGTGCGAACCTGGCTGCACTTTCTGCAGGCTGCCATCTGGGAGGTCCATCGGGGGGCTGTCAGTATCCAGGAGGCCCTGTGGGAGAGCTTCCACCCTGAGGAGCACTAAGAGCCTCCCTGGTCTGCCCCACTGGGGGCTTGTGCCTCATTCCTCCCTCACGTCCTTCCACTATACATGTATACAAAATAAAATACATGTATTTTCATGAACACAAACTCTCTTTATTTAACAAAACTGGAGGGGAGAATGAAACGCTGGTGAGACTGGGGAAAGGAGGTGGGAAAGGGGAGCAGAGAGTGTGGGAGAGGAGAGGGGGAAGCCTGGGAGGAGGGAGCTAGAAGGGGAAGCAAGGAGAAGAAGGGGGAGGGGAAGCTCAGGGCTCAGGGTTGGGGGTCCCGCTGGACCAACTTGATTTTCATGCGAACCTGCTCCTGGGTTCACATGTGGCCTTTGGTGGCCAGGTTGGCAGCTATCCTGCCATAGACGGCCGCATTTCCCCGTCTAGTGCGGAGATCATGGATGTTGGGGGCATCCCCCCAAACCTGAATAAGGTCCATGATCTCCACCCTGGACCAGGAAGGAGCCCGCCTTCTCCGGGCCCTGGCAGGCTCCTGGGAGCTGGCAGACTGCTCCTGGGGAGCGGTGGAGGGCTGGCTGCCAGTGGCTTGCTGGCTCATGTTTTGGGGCCACTGGGTCCGGGGCAGTGACTGCTGGCTCTGGGCTGGCAGGCTTGGAGCTGGCACAGGCACTGTGGCCAGAGTCTACCCCTTTAAGGGCTCCGGGGGGGAGGGGGGGGAGGAGAGGAGTGTTCTTGGTTGAGGCCAGAGTGGCTACCAGGGCACCCTCAGAAGGACTGGAGGCCCCCTATTTCAAAATAAGTGTCTACACAGCACTTATTTCAAAATAGGCATTATTCCTCGTGGAATGAGGTTTATCAATTTCGAAATAAGCCCTCTGCTATTTCGATTTAATTTCGAAATAGCGGTTGGCTTGTGTAGATGCTAGGAAAGTTATTTCAAAATAACAGCAGTTATTTCGAAATAACTTTGATGTGTAGACATACCCCACAAGATTAACTTACCTGTTAAAATAACACTCAGAAAAACTTTTAAATAAAACTCACACACAATACGAGGCACTTGAAGCAATAAGTAGCCTAAGGCTGAGGGTACACTGCAAGCATGGCTTTCTGTCTGTCACAAGAACTTTTTCCTTCAGGCTGCTGTGAGATTCTATCCTTAAGTAAAGGAGAGAGGTCTCTCTGAGCTGCTCTTCCAAATTTCACACAAGCCATTCAACTGAAGCCATAGATATCAAGATTCAAGGCCAACTTTGCCTTGAGCAGACTGCCTCACCAGGTATTCACAATCACAACATCTGAACATGTATAAGACTTATAGTTGAGAAAGCCATGTTAATCCCAAGTCTCTGCTAGGACTGGGAGTTGTGGGTGACCTATAGAAAACACCAGCATTTTCTTTGGAAAAGACACAACAAAATGTGGAGGGATCGATCACCTCAGTAATGCCAACTCCTTTAGAATTGAGGCTTTGATTATCCAGCACCAGCTGAGGTAGAGCAAGCACTGTGTGCACATATCTGATATATTTTTACCAAAACTCCTGCCTGCCCTTCCTTGCCCAAAGGAGAAAGGAAACAGGGAAGCTAAAAGGAATGGTACAGAGCAGTGTTTCTCAACCTTTTTTATAAGCTTTAGAGGGATAGCTGAGTTAGTCTGTAACAGGAAAAACTTAAAACAACAAATAGTCTAGTAGCACTTCAAAGACTAAAGCTTTCATGGGCGGAAGTGGGTTTTGCCCATGAAAGCTCATGCTATCATCTACATGTTTTGTTAGTCTTTAAAGTGCTACTAGACTATTGTTTTCTAAGTTTTTCCTTTTTGTTATAAAGTACCTTTTCAAAAAAAAAATGATAAATGCACCCACCTCTCCCTCAGAGCCAGGCACCTCAGCCCCCACATCCCAATGCAACCACCCCTCCCCCAGAGACAGGCACCCAGTGCCTCCATCTCAATGCAACCACCCCTCCCCCAGAGCCAGGCACCCCCAGCACTCCACCCCCCCCAACCAAATCCCCCTTCTGCAGAGCCAGGCACCGGAGGTACGGGACAGGTAAGGTAATCCTGCCTTTAAAGTGGCTGCTGCTGCCACCCGGCCCAGTGTACAGGGAGGCAGCACGTGGCCCAGCTCGCTGCTCTATGCGTCACATGGGCCTGTGCGGCGTGCACTCCGGTCTCACCCCAGCCCGACGCTCCCCTAGCATGGCGCCCGGGGGCAACTGCCCCCCTCTGCCACCTCTCACTCCGCCTCTGAGCTTAGCTGATGCAAATTGAAGATTTCCTTATCTATACTTGGAGTTCACACTGGTACATACATGTTAGTTACTGGCTGACTTCTGAATCAGGGTTAATCCCCATGTATAAGCAAGGTCTAAAATGAATCTATATTGGGGTCCACATCTTTGTGCAGTGGCAAGTTTGAACCTTTTCAAACTTGATGGGGTTCAGCTGCACCACTTTGTTGACTGAGCTAGGCCCTGAGTTAATGAAGAATTGTTTATTGTAATTCACCTTGGCTTCACTTCATATGTAATTGGCTGAATCATTGTCCGGAGAAACAACTAATATTCAGACATTTTTTGCCTGTTTCTTGTTTTCAGTCTCATAACAAATAACAGAAAAAAATCCTAAAAAACTCCATATCCTTATTGTATCTGTCAGGAAAAAAAAAGTCCATTGGGGTTCTTTACCACTGTATGCGAGAAATTGGACCAATATACTCCACAACCTGCTTCAATAACTGAAGTAGCCCAAATCTCTTACTCTGGTATAATACACAGATCTACAGGATATAGTGTGTGGAACTGGTGAAAAGCCTGAGGCTGTGTCCATGTTACAGAACCTGTCAGCGTAACTCCTGGGGGAACTCTGCACCACTGCACAAGTGCAGAATTAATGTCCCTGAAAATGTATTCTTCCCTGTAGAACAGTGGTCACCAACCAGTAGATCGGGATCTACTGGTAGGACTTGGAGCCTCTGACAGGTGATCCTGACTGGTTGGGCAAGAGGCTCTCAAGTGCCAGTACTTCAGCTGCCCCTCCCGCACTGCTGCACACTTCCTGCCTTTTGCCTTTGAGCTGTCCCTCCCTGGGAGCCTCCTGCTTGCGGTACAGAGCAGGGAAGGGAGAGAAGGGGGTGCAGATGTCAGGGTGCCCCCTCTCCCACCCTGTATTCGATCTCCACAGAACGGGGGGGGGGGGAAGGTTGGAGCACAACAGGGATTGGGGTGGAGGGGGTTTGCTGGCTGCTTTTGAGAGTGGTGCAGGGCCAGGGCAGGGGTGAGCCTGCCTTAGCCCCATTGCACCACCACTCAGGAGCCACCTGAGGTAAGCCGTGTCCAGCTGGAGCCAGCTCCAAACCCCTGCCCCAGTCTTGAACCCTCCCCCCTTCATCCCAAACCTCTGAGCCCTCTGGACCCAAACTCCCTTACAGAGCCTGTACCCCGAATCCCATCCTGAATCCCAACTCCCTGCCCCAGGCTCAGCTCAGAGCCCCCTCACACTCCCAATCCCTTAGCCCAAGACCAGAGCCTGCACCCCATCCCTCTGCCCCAGCCTGGTGAAAGTGAGGGAGGATGGGGAAGGGAGGATGGAGTGAGCCAAGGTGGGGCCTCGGAGAAGGGGCATGAGTATTTGGGTTTGAGGTAGATCCGGGATTGCACTTAAATTCAAAAAGTGATCTTGTGCTTTAAAAGGTTGACGACCACTGCTGTAGGATAATTGAATTTGATAGAGATGAAGGGAAGCTACAATTACACCTTTTGCCCACCAGGGGCTGATGTGGCAACAGAAGAGAAGGCAGCTGACTCATGGGCCAGAGCAGCCAGCTGTGGAGAGTGAGAGGGCAGAGAGTGCCTTGCTCACAGCCCCCTGCCTGCAGGGCTAGGTGAAAAGGCATGGGATATGGGAGACTGGATAAAGTGAGGCACACACCGCTGCTGGGGGTGGTCATACAAACTGGGGTTCAGAAGACTAGTGAGGGGGGGACAGAGTGGGGTGAGGGTACATGAGCTATTAGGGTGATGGAGGGGGAAGACAAAGTCATGGGGACATGTGCAGATATGCCTATCTGAATGGAGAGTAGGGATGTGGGGAAAGGGGTTGATACACCTGATTCAATGGGAGAGGCCAGCGGTCAGCTAGGGTCAGCATGGGGAAGTCTCCCTAACTTCCTAACAATCCCCCCAAAATGTTCCATACTTCCCCCCCACATGCCCAGCAACCCTCTGAGTTCATGCCCTGGCTCCTTCCCAGCAACTATTTTCTTCTCCTCACTCCTCTGGTTCCCCTAAGTCTTTGCACTACTACTGAAAGGTGCAGGAAATACGTTTTGGTATTGTAGTTTAAATGCATTATTACTCACAATTCTGTATTAGTATGCCTAGTAAGGAATCTGTGTGTCAAAAAACATTTCCTGAATCTTTTTTGTTTTCTGTATTGTTACAGAAATACTTGCTGACAGGCATTTTAAACAAATTACCCAATACTTGAAAATGGCATGATTATATTATGACAACATGTTCAGAATTTAATACTGTGTATAGAATTTTTATTTTTTTGGAGTATTAGCATGGGTAGGCCAGCATACTGCCTAGAGCAGATGCAGCATACACCAACAGAAGTTTTTCTGACAATGTAGAAAAACCATCACTTCAAGCAGCATTATGCCAACAGAAGCATCTACAATGCAAGTTGGCATTGTTGAGAGGATGGATTTTTCATATATCTGACTGACTGAGAACTTATACCAGCATAGCTAAATGTAGACCAAGCCTCAGTGAGAAACACAATGGCCACAAAATGACTGACTACATGAAAAAAAAAATAGCACTTGAGCAACAGCAGCTTGATATCAACAGATTATTCCACAGCTCTTTACTTCATAACAGATTGCTAGTGGAGCCAAGTATGTGCACTTAGATGTAATCCTTATCTCCAACAACGAGCTTGGAAGTGATCACTGCACACTCTGGTATACCAAGCAGTGTGCCCCTTTTGCAGATGGCTACAGATCATCCACAAAACAGGATGCTTAGGTTTTAGCATTCTGCAAAGGGACTTCAATTCAAGCCACTTGTGGGTTGCTAGATTGTTTTCTTGCTGCTCTAATGTTATTCATATTATTGTGACAACTTCTTGCATATTATTGGACATTTCCATGCCTTATTCTTCACAGAAGGGACTATATGGTTCTAAAGAAACCAATACCAACTCCGCATTTCTAAATATCCCTTTCCACGTTCTTGAAGTGTCTTTGTTCCATATTAGATCTGATGCAACTGAGGCGTGCAGTGTCAACACACACAAGCTACAATGCGTCTACTACAAGGAATTGAATCTAATATAAATGAGAAGTACTCCACAGTTCCTTTTTCAGTCATCAGATTGTTTTTACTCTAACTAATGGGGTATCTGACTACATTTTCAGTCTAGTAGGGGCCCACCAGTGCTACAAAGTAAACTACATAGAAGCTGCATGTCACTTAGGTGACCGATTCAATTTGTTGCCAGCTTGTAGAAGTTAATAAACACATTGCCAGTTTGCCAGTGGCTGAAATATGATGGTGAATGGTTTTTTGGAAGAAAAATATTTGTGTAGGATTACTGCAGTTTTCTTGAAAGCCTGATATTGAGGAGGAAGTCTGCTAAGTCAGCGTTTTTATATATATATATATATATATATATATAGTACAGAACATGAATTAATCATAAGAATTTTGCTTCATTTCTACATAGATTGAATGAAAGTTTCTCTCTCCCTATAGCCCACTCCACTTGCGAAGATTGACTCAAAGAATCTGGGTGATTGTAGACAATCAGGGTTTATAGTCCTGCAGGTTGCTAAGTGCTTTCTAGTTGATAGCATGCCACACTTTGCAGGATCAGCTGCCAACTGTAGGTATTATTTATGTTTTCCAGGGCAGAGGTGGTAGTCGTGCGATAGAGTGTGTTCTCCCTCTGGCACTGCTACCCATGATGTGGGCAGCTTGTATAAAATGGCTTACAATTCAACTCTAGATGAAGCAATGTATGCTTTAGCAGACATAAATGAAAACTTCTATAGGTTGAACCTCTCTAGTATGACACTCTCTGGTCCGGCAATATCCATGATCAGGCATGATTTTAGTTAGCTGGATGTCCACTTGTCATGAGTGTAGCCAAGTTTCCCACTATCCCATGAGGTTTACCATCACCAGCCCTGGTTCTGTTCTATGCTGTTATTTAGTTCTAATTTACCCTTAAATGTCTTCTAGGAACCCAGTAAGCAGTGGAAGTGTTGGTAATACTGCTAGACAGTATTAACCTCCTGTAGTTCAGCAAATTCTCTGGTTCGGCACTGGTCAGGACTTGATTTAAGGCTGGCCAGACTCAGGGCCACTGCTATATTCCTGAACATGTTAACACCTGCATATTGTGGATAAATCTGAAGCCTGGAAATATGTGGGAACTTATGTCCAGGTCTCTAGAATCACATGGTGCTTCCTCAAACACTCACATTCATATGAAAATGAATATTCCATTTTTTGATAAATAAATTACATCTAATTAATTTTTCTCGATTCTCCCTTGTAAGCTGGGTGGTCCAATGGAGAACATGCTAGACTTCTATCAGATAACACCCTGCTTGCTTTAGTAAGGGCCAGTGATTCAAATGTTATGGGTTAGAATCTCTCCAAAGTCAATTCTTCTGTTCAGTGTGTGGGAGTACAGGCTTTTTAACTTGGGGACAACCATTTTAACTGGATTCTAACAGGAAAGAATTTTTTGTGACTCTGTAGGTAGAAGGAAATGTGTTTGAATATAATCAAGAAATGACAGATTTCATGATTCTAACAAAAGCAAAATGTGAGAGCAACATCAGGCCAAGGGGCTTCAAAAAAAGAGATTTCAACAAATTCAGAGAACTGGTAGGTAAGGGCCAATGGGAAGAAAATCTCAGGGGAGTTCAACAACGGCGGCAGTTTCTCAGAGATAATATTAAAGGTAGAATAGCAAATTATCCATATCTAAAGGGAAAATAGGAAGAATAGTGAAAGGCCAATATATCTCCATTAGGAGCACTTTAATTACTTGACAAATAAAAATGAATCCTAAATAAAGTAGAAGGAGATGAGTACAGAGAATTATAGATCAGTAGAGCCCTGCATGGATATAAAAATGTAGATCTGCACCCACCCAGATCAACCCATGATCCAATTCATGAACTGCTAGCCAGCTTTTACTTCTGTGTTTGCACCTGCAGCAGCTAGCCGTTTGGAGGGCTTGTGAGTGACAGCACCCAGGAGCAGTGGTGTGTGCTGCATCATAGTGGGGCATAGAGATGGGAGGTTAGGACCCCACCACTCCACTACCTGTGTCTGGGGGATGGGTCCCTGCTGCCTGGAAGCTGCCAGGCTGGGAAGGAGGCCAAAGCTGCTGGGCCAGGCCACCATGAGGATGCTGTCAGGGGGCTCAAGCTGCTGAACAGGAAGCAGTGCAATGAGCAGATGCTGGACAGCCACTGGCTGCTGGCTAGTGGCCCAAAGTGGACTGTCCTTCAAAAACCAGCCAGCCAACCCCTAAGTCCCCGCAACAGTCATACAAACCATGGCCTCATTTGCAGGGGTTAAAAACAAACTTTCTTATTGTTTTTCACCGTGATTAAATAAAACCACGAATTCTACCTTTGCAAAGTGCTTGGTACTCTAGGGCTGACAGAGCTCTTCACGCCGATTAGCCCTGGCGCTAGAGGCCACAGCCCCATTGGCACAGTACCTACAGCCAGTTGGCCCCTGCCCTGCTGTACCCAGCGGCGGTTGGCCAACCGCGGCTGGACACAGCAGGAGAGGGACGGCGCGAGGAAACAAACGGCTGCTTTCATCCTATTGGCTTACAAGGCTCCCCTTCAACGAGCAAGCCCGGGGCCAAAGGCAAAGCGCAGCCCGACACACCACAGAGTTCCATCGCGCCCCGCCCGCCATGGTTCGCACTAGAGCCCCTCTGACCCCCACGCCCATAGGCCTCTCGCCCGCCTCCTCAGCAAAGGCCGCCCAGCCCACGCTCCTGGCTTCGGACAGGGAAGCCGCGCCCCGCTCTCTGGAGGGCGGGGCTGCGACGCGAGGCCCAGCGTGGCGCAGAGACAGGAACTGCGGCGGCCCCACCCGGCATTTCGGCATCAGACGGGCAGCGCCAACAGCCGCGCCGAGTCGCCGGCGCTAGGAGAGGAAGGCGCATGCGCCTCCCGCCCCGCTGCCCAATGGGAGAGGCGGAGGGGGCGGGGCGGCGAGGTGCCGGCGGGGCCTCTGCTCCGCTCCTTGCAGCACAAGGGACAGGGCCGCAGAGGGAAGGGGGAGCCGTCTCTTCCCCTCCTGGCTGGCGCGCGGCGCAGGTGGCGGCGCACGATGGCGGCTGAGGATGGTGACGGCGAAGGGGTCCGAGTGCTGCAGAACCTGCGGGGGAAGATCTGTGAGTGAGGGGCGCGGGCCGGGCGGGCCAGGACCCCACAGGGGCCTTTCTGCCTGGGCTGCCGCACTGAGTCCCCGCTGTTGTCTTGAACCTTCGTCCCTCGGTCCTCCCCGTGCGGGAGCTGCCCTTCCCCCGTCCTCTTCCTGCTTCTTGGGCCGGCTACGGGGGTGAGGAGGCGTCTCGGGGCGGGTGACTCCTACCCCGCTCCGAAGGGCGAGACGGCTACAGGCAGTTGGTGTCCGAGTGGAGGCGCTCGGGAGCGGGGTGGTGACGCGGGCAGCTGGGTAGGGGTGGGTCTGGGGTGGCGTGGGTGTCTGTGGGAGATGTGGCGGTATCTGGGGTGCGTAAGGCTCTGTAGTTTGTCGTGGGCATGGTGGCCATGGGTCAGTGTGGCACTGGGTATAAATGGGGGGCATAGGGTTTTGTGGAACCAGGGTCAGTATGGATGGGGGGTGTACTAGGGAATGAGTGAAGATGTGAGGCAGGGTGAGTATGGATGGGATGGTAGTGGGGTTTGCTGTGGGCATGGGAGGAGGGTTCTGGGTGTTTTGGAGGGTAGGGCAGGCATGAGTAGGAGATTAGCTTTTCTGCCTAGAGGTGGTAGATTAGATGTCGGGCTGGGTTGCTGTCTGTATGCATCTCTTTGAAGGAATTATTGAGGCTGGGAGCTTGGTGGATACCTGCAGAGAAAGCTGGGAGTGGGAGGGAGTTGGTGAGGAAAGGGCCTGTAGGCAGTTCAGATAGGGGGACTCGATGGCCAGGAGTATGATTGACAAATGCAGTCAATTGGCACTGTGGAAGTTGCTCTTGGGAGGAATGGATTTCCATTTGAGGGCAGAGAATTAGCTATTGAGAGCAGAAATGACACACACAGGAAATTGACATGTAGTTGAGAGTGCTGTTGAGCAGTTGGAGTTGAGATGCTGCAACCAGTGTGCACTTCAGTGAAGCATTTTTTTATGCCAACAAACACAAACTCAGCTCCACAAAACTCTAGGCATAAGAGTCTATTTGTCAAGCAAATCTTGCGAAATTATTGATGCAGCAGGAAGTTGGTACAAGGCTACTTTGGAAACAGTAACATGTTAATGTGGGGTGGGGTGGGGAGAGAGAGAGAGAGAGTGTCAGATTTTTCTTGCTGGGTGCAGAATGGCAATTATAGCAAAAAAATGCATAAAATCAGTAACATGGAAAACCAAAGTACGAATGTCTTAAAACATGGGGGCATGGGGAAAGAAGAGGGAGACAAATAACGTGTGATGCGACTGACAAGGACTTCAAAGCAGCTGAGAGAAACAGGATGTGTGGTGGCTTCCTGAAGGGTTATCGAAATGCATTCATACAACTCAAATGTAACCCATTTATTTCCTTTCTCACGCATTTAATCAATCTTTTTTTATACAGTAATTCATGAAAAGGAAATGCAATATGATGAAATTTGGCAATGGAGTAGAATTAATAATCTGTTATATATTTGGATTTATCAATGTTAATTCAAGCAGTAAAAAGGAAACAACAAAAATATATACATTTCTACAATATAATATCCACTACTGCAAACCTTATGATTTTTTTCCAACAGAAGTGTTACACAATACATCTGTTTAGGGTTTTATATCCTGCTTCTCCATGATTTGTAAGCAAAATATGAGGGGGACCCTTCTCTTAACTTCTGGTTTCTGTATTTCATTCTGCAAATTAATTGGCAGTAACTGATTTTTTTCGATCAATATTTGAAGCCAGGATAAATATGATTTAAGAACTCAGGTGCATTTCCAAACTTGATATTAATGTCTGAATTTGACCTTTGTCAATGAAAGACCGGATTATGAGAATAGCACAGTATCCAGTGTAGCTGGAGAGGGAGTATTAATGAAGGCTGTTGCCTAGTTTTGCATACTCAAGAGGCAAAATCTTAAGGTTTGGTTTTGGTGTTTTTCTCTCTCGAGATTTCAGGTGTATCTAAATTGGTGCAGAAATAATGCAGGAAAAGCTTTTACTGTGATATTTTGGTACCGCCAGTCCTGGCAAGGATGCAAAATGGAAAAGCAGTTCAGTCTTTAGTTCAGTTGAGCCTCTTAGATCACTATTGAGTTCTTGCAGTAGAAAGCAGATAATGGCTTTTATTTTATTGTAACCAATATATTTATTCCTGATGACTGCAGCAAGTAAAATCTGGAGGGTAAAAACACTATAGTTAGAAGGGCTTTATGACGTAGAAGACCTGATGATATTTCTTCCTTAACACACTAAATCCAATTACCTCCCATGTGTTTGAGTAGCAAGTAATAAGTGAAATTCCTCAGGATTGGTGTTGAAATGAGTTTGTTTCCTTTAAAGCCATATGTTGTAACTGAATTTGATGGCAGTTGTTTCCAGGGCAAATGTGAAAATAAACTCAGCATTATGACTTGTCTGCAGGATTCACAGAATACGGGGAATACTGTTTGAGCATCTCAGGCAACAGATGCAGCCCTGTGCTTGAGGTGCTGTTGTTTTTAGGTAGACCTGATGGAAAGAGATGTGGTCATTGCAGTGTCAAAGGAGCATTGTAAGCTGGAAAAAAGGTGAAGGCAGGATAATTGTGGTGAAGCTGAAGTCTGCAACCAGGAGGAGTTATCTATCTTGAGATGACAGTCTATTGTTGGAAAAATGTTTTATTGTGATGGCAACTTACAGTTTTTCCTGAGTGAGAACTAGATGTTTGTTATGTTATTACTTGTTTACATTACACTATTGTTCCTTCCAAACTTTGAGGGTTTTCCTTTATAAATTTGAAATCTGGGCTTATATCCATTGTGTTGCTTTTCTTCTGCTTCTTCTCATAGTTAAAATAGCTTACCTTAGGCATCCCTGCAGTAGGTATCGTGAACAGGATAGCAAGAGTTCAAAGCAGAACATAACTATCCTAGACCAACAGGAGTCAGTCATGGAGTAAAGCAGGGGAAAGTTCAACAGGAGGGCAACTCATACAGAAAGAATATTCATGCCATATTTCTTTGGTCCATCCTTGTTGCTTAGATTTTTTTTGGCAAAGACCATTGAGGAATTTAAGACAGTGCTTCAGCCAACGTTCAGATTGCATGAGCTGCCAAACTGGAAATAGAGGTCCTGCTTGGCTAATTGAAGGATGTAGCTAAAAGGGAAGCACAGACCGCCCCCAAAATGTAAAAGGGACTATAGAACAAGTATTTGGAAGGCTAGACTGTATGTCTGATATGCATATCTTGTCATAGATGAAGCCAAGATTATTCTGCACAGTAGAAAGTGTAAGGGGATACACATTGGAATTACAAGAGGCTTTGCAAGCAGTAGAAAAAAGTTAGACTTCATGAAGTTCTAAGATACTGATAAAATGCTGCAGGACAAATTGTTGAGGAACCATATATAATGATTCTTGGTGGCTGGAATTATAACTGATAATCCAGAAATTTCCTTCTGGATTTTGAGGATGCTATAAAACCTCTGGGATGTAAAGAACCGCACAGGACCATTGAAGTGTGTCCCCTGCATGGATATAAATGTATCATTGCCTTCTGTCTGAGAGATGATGGGTGCTGTGTGGTGCAGAGGAGCCAGAAATAGAGGATGGTAGTTCTGGAATGGAAAATATTTTTTCAGAGAATTTTAAAAGGGATATAGAGAATTTGGGGGGAAAAAACACTCCTTGACATAAGAGAAATTCAGCCTATTACACTGGATTTGAGACAGGAGTTCCTGGCACCTAGACAATACAGATGCAAGCCACAGGAAGTCAGAATGGGCATAGGACAACAGATAAGTTTGATCATGATGGCAGTCTTGTTTGCAGACAATTCAGTAAGGTGAGAAATATAGAAAGGAGGTGTATGTCTCAAAATTCTCATGCCATGTCTTGAAATGCAGAGTTGGAGAGGGGGTGTCAGATGAAGGGCAGGCTACTGCTATGGGGAGTAAGGATGTAAAATACTGTTTAACTGATTTAATGTGATGTTTAACCAGTTAACAGATTAAAGGGTATTTGGGCAGGGGAATTCAAGGGTGATTCTTACTGGATAACATTTCACATGCCTGATGGAGAGATGTTGAATCATGTTGGTTTATATGTGGGCTGCAGTCCGAGCATGCCCAGCAGGGCTGCGGGGTCAGGTCTTCTTCAGCCAGGTGAGTTTGCTTAGGCCTTGCTTCTCCAGTGCAGGGCTGGTTCACCTCGTCTCACACACCGAAAACTGAGAGCTTTTTCATGTTTCTTAAACAGTTGTACTGATCTTTCTATCTGCTGTGCCAGTGCTGAAGGCATTCCCAAATCTGTGTCCTTCGTTCCTGTGTATAGAACTATTTCACCATCCTGAATTTCTTGTCTGCAGGTATCCTACCTCCCCAAACTGTTATCCTCAGGCTCCAATATGTCTTTCCAACCTATGCGCATCAGATGCCCAGTTTCAATGAACTGTTGAGAGAGAATTTCTGATTACTTGGGATGAAGGAAGACATCCTACAGTTTTTTTTGATGGAGCTTCCTTGCATCCTCTTTATGGCAGCGGTCTATTAGAATGGGTAGCAGTAGATAATTTAAAATTGGAATATGGCAGGGATGGAGTTACATATGTGCTTATCATAACTGATTGTTACACAAAATTTGTGGTGAAGGCTCTGTGAAGGATTTGTCTTCTCAAGAGTATGGCCTAGATCTTCCAAACGTATTTTGCAAGGCTATATGGATACTCAAAAAAAGTGTTGACAATCAGGCAGCTGGTTTTGAGTCCCAGTTACTAAACAACTTTGTATGCTTTATTAGAGAGGCAAGGTGGGTGAGGTGATAACTTATTTTGCTGATAGTGTGACTACACAGCAGCTAGACATCCATGGCTGGCCTGGGTCCACCGACTCAGGCTCATGGGAATTGGGGCTGCTGCAGGGATGTCGCGTTGCAATGTAAACTTCCAGTCTCAGGCAGGAATCTGAGCTTTGGGAAGCTAGAATGCTGCACATCAATGCAGCAGACTTGTGGTCTGAGCCCCATAAGCCTGAGTTGACTGGCCTGGGTCAGCCATAGGTGTTTAGTTGCTGTTTCGGGCCGACCTAGAGACAAGCTTCTGAGTCACACGGTGGTCTGGGAAAGGAAGTCCCAGCGACAAATCAAATTCACAGTAGAACAGATTGTTTAGCCTATGTAGTTACACTATGTGCTAAGGGACTATTCCAGGTAGAGTTGCCCATTGATACCTATCAAGTCAAAGGACAAAAAAGGGGGGGGGGGGCATTGATGGATTATAGAGTGATATAGTGTAAGTAGGTCTCCATGTTTGTTATGGAAGTCAGGGATTCCGTGATTTCCTGTGACCTTCATGATTTCTGTAGCAGTCAGTGTGGCCAAACTCAGGGCCAGTGCTCGGGCAGCCCTGAGGATACCTACACTGATGATTGCTGGAGTGACTCTGCTGCCAACTGTTTAGGCAGCCCCACCGCCTGCTGCACCAGTTGCTGTATGTGGCCCCAAGGAGTGCCTGAGCAGCAGTCCTGTGGGTGGCGGGAGCCACTGCAGCTCAGCAGCTCCCAGCAGCGGTCCCAGAGCAGCTTCTTGGGCCCCTAAGACTTGCTCCCAATCTCTCCAGATTCAACCGGGGTATTTTTAGTAAAAGTCATGGACAGGTCATGGGCCATGATTTTTGTTTCTTGCTCATAATTTGTTCATTACTTTTACTAAAATACCTGTGATGAAATAGTAGTCTTAATAAAAAGCTTTAAATCTTTTAAATCCTGTTCAGACCAGGGTTTTTGGTGTTTAGCAGAGTAATGAATTTAAATTTTCAGACTCAACTTTTGAAGTATTGTGCAGGGTTCCTTAGAGGATGACGACGGGTAGGTTAAATATAAAAGGATTGCATTATGAAAGGGTCACCTAGAAGGATTTAGTGCACTGGATGAGGCACACCATGTGTTGTGATAGGCATGTGTAGGACCCAGGGATCTTAAAGGGTGGGTTGTGGAGGAGTGATGATCCTTGTAGTAGTGAAGATATGTTTGCAGGTTTTCTATTTGTTCAGAAAGGGTCTGATGTGCCTCAGTTTATGTGACCTGGTCTATGGGGAAGCTTGTTTCTGATGATGAAATAGTGTTGTATTTTTTGTTTTGTTTTTTTAATGCAAGAAGAGATGGTTTAGAGAAGATTTTGTTCAGGATTGGCTCTCCCATCAAGTACAGGTTGTCATTGTTTCATATCCTATGAGGGTTCCAAGGTCGGGTGGTAGGTGACATCTAGGGGTGCCTGTTGAGAGTGGGTTTTTATTTTTCTGTTGAAACAAGTTTTCTTGGAGTATTTGGGTGGCCTGTTCTGTGATGCAATCTACTGTCCTGGTGGAATGTCCTTGTTTGGTCAATGTGGCTTAAGTGTGTTAAGGTGTATATCTTGGACTGTCTCCTGAGAGTGTAGTCTGTGGTATGATTGTTGGTTGTATAATCAGCTTCTTGGTGTGTTTGGGGCAGGGATGTAAGTGACTAGTCGACTATCCGATGAGCATGAGCTTAAGCTTATCACAGGGCTACTCAACTTTGGAAGCCCCCAGGGGCCACAATGATACTCACAGCACATGCTGAGAGCCACAACTTAAGTGTGTTTGCATATACATGCAAATATATACGCAAATAGCTTCTTTCACACTGACTGGCACGAGTACAAAGATTAAGGCAAGACTATGCAATACACAGGCCCCATTTAGGTCAGTTCTGTTGATATTAATAAAATGCAATATTTACCCAATTTCCACCCATATGATAGCACTTTTAATGAGCAATGACAATCCAGTAATTTAACTACTAAAACACATACCAACAGAAGACCATTGATTACTTTTTTGTTTTGGCTCCCACCCATGGGCCATGTGTTGAGTAGCCTTGGCTTATCGGATAGTTGAGTAGTGATTTGACTAGTCACTCCTCCTCCCCACCACCCCCGCCTTGCTGCCTCTTAAAAGCTGCTCCCCCCTGCCCTCCTCCCAGCACCAGTTCTGTGGGCGGCATGGGAGGCGGAGGCATAATGGGGGACCAGGAATCAGCTAATTCTCAGCTCACGCCCAGTCCCAGGTGCCATGCCTCTGTTTTTTAAATGTATTAAGAATTTATAGGGTCTTAATACATTTAAAAGGCTGAAGCGCAGTAGGGGGACCAGGCGCAAGCTGGAAATCATGTGTCCTGGCTCGCACCTGGTTCCCCCTACTGCGTTAATATGTTTAAAAGGCAGAGCAGCAGTGGTCCTGCTGTGGTTCTGCAGTTTCTCTTGCTTATCGACTAGTTCATGGAAATTCCATCGACTAGTTGATTAAACACAGTTTAACATCCCTGGTTTGGGGTAGTTATTTGATTTGTAATGGTAGGCACAGTGAGTTGTGATGTTTCTTGTGTATGGTTGCCTGTAAGGTTCCGTTGTTGAAGCTGATTGACACATCCAAGATGTTGATGCTGGGATGTGAGTGTTCTAGGGAGTGTTTAATGGATGGGTGGTAGTTGTTGAAGTTGTACTGGAAATCTGATTAAGTTTAAGCAATCTGCTCAGAAGAGGATGAAAATGCTATCCATGTTTCAAGGTATATACAGTAGACTTCCGATAATCCAGCACCTTTGGGACCTAGGTGGTGCCGGAGTATCGGGAGGTACTCCGGCGGGGGGCTGTGACCAGTCTGCCAGGACCCGCACTGCATCCGGGGGTGGGTGGGGAACGGCACGGCGAGGGGCGAACCCTCCGCCGTTTTGCAGGAAGGCGGGGGAAGCCCCGCACAGCCGCCGGCAACAGCTGGGGAAACCCAGCCACCGGCCTGCAAGCGGCAGCAGAGGAGAGGGGGCAAGAGCTAAGTCCCCGAACTTGCCCCGTTCTGGCTGCGCTCAGCCCTGCGCCACCGCCGAGAGTTTCCGGGAGGGGAGCGGGCTCCCCAGCCCCCAGGACTGCACTAATTATCACCGAGCAGGGGGGTGAGGGGCGGCGTTGCGGGACCAACCCGGCAGCACCCCAGCTGCTGTGCTCCGCCGCTTCCCCAAGTCCGTCGCTCATCAGTTTCAGTTTGCCTTCCTGCAAAACGGTGGAGGGTTTGCCCCTTGCCACGCTGTTCCCCGCCCACCCCCCCCGGCTGGACGCAGTGCGGGTCCCTGCAGACCCGTCACAGAGGTATAATCCCCTTCCCCTCTTCTCCCCTTCCCTTTCCCAGCCGCAAGCGCCCATGGGGCTCACAGCAGCTCCAATTGTCCGGCTGGCCGGAGCACTTCCTGGTTCCAGTTGGTGCCGGACTATCGGGAGTGCCGGACCACTGGATGCCGGACAATTGGAGTTTTACTGTAATAGGTTTGTTATGTGAACATCATAACAAACAATTATGGTGGAAGTCTGCTTGTAACCAAATTGATAAGCCCAGACTTAAAATATAACCGTTTAAATGGTTATATTTTTTCATCCCTAATATAAAGTTTAAATATTAAGGTTTATTTCTAGGTTGGGTTGTATTTTCCTCTCCTCACAGTAGCCATAGCCTGGCTGAGGATAGGTCACAGCATTACCTCAGACAAGACTACATTTCAGTAGTGCATGTAGTTTGTTATAGTTTGTCTTACTCATTAGTAGTCATTCCTTATCTTCCTCTTTTTGATCTATTGCAAATGCATGACACTTGATAAAAGGATTCCATAATTCTGCTTCGTTAAGATGGCTCATTAGGTGCTGAGTATGGACTTGTTGGTTGTTTTCCTGCAATACCTGCATTGAACAAATTAAGGAACTAATAGATGAAATCAGGTACTGTCTCATAGGTGTTGCATAGGGCTGTCAAGCGATTTAAAAAATTAATCATGCGATTAAGCAATAATAGAATAAGATTTATTTAAAAATTTAGCTATTAACATTTTAAAATATATTGATTACAATTACTACACAGTGTACAGTATTCACTTTATATTTATTACAAATATTTGCACTGTAAAAAACAAAAGAAATAGTATTTTTCAATTACTTAATGCAAGTAGTCATACGATCTCTTTGTCATGAAAGTTGAACTTAGAACTGTAGAGTTATGTACAAAAAAATAACTGCATTCAAAAATAAGTGTAAACCTTAAAGCCTACAAGTCCAATCAGTTTCTTTTTGTTCATCCAGTCGCTCGGAAGTTTGTTTACATTTGCAGAAGATAATGCTGCCTGCTTCTTGTTTACACTGTCACCTGAAAGTGAGAAGGGCATTTCCATGGTACTGTTGTAGCCAGAATTGCAAGGTATTTACAAGACAGATGCACTAAAGATTCATATATCCCTTTATGCTTCAAACACCATTACAGAAGACGTGTCCATGTTAAGAAGTTCTGCTCAATAACGATCCAAAGTAGTACAGACTAACACACGTCTATTTTATTTGTCTTAGATGCCACCAGCAGAAAGTTGGTGGGTGTTTGTGGTTTGATTGAATTTTATTTTATTTTATTAAATTATTTATTTGTGGCTTATGTTCTGTAGTTTCTGCATCAGTGTAGTTCACTTAGGACTTCTGAAAGCATTCTCCATACCTCGTCCCTCTCAGATTTTGGAAAGCTCTTAGCTTCTTAAGCCTTAGGTCAAGAACTGTTGCTATTTTTAGAAATTTTACCTTGATTCCATCTTTGCGTTTTGTCAGATCTGCAATGAAAGTGTTCTAAACATGAACAGCATGTTCTGGGTTGTCATCAGAGACTACTATAACATACAATATATGGCAGAATGCAGGTAAAACAGAGTAACAAATTTAACTTTTTTTTTTTTTTTTTAACGTGTCATCCGCATGGAGGGTCCTCCGGGGTGGTGGTTGAAGAGGCATATGATTCTTCAGCACATCTGTCACAAATATCTAACAATGTTAGCTACAGCAGTCCTGTGTGAATGCCTGTTCTCACTTTCAGGTGATATTGTAATTAAGAAGAGGGCAGGATTATCTTCTGTTAATGTAAACAAACACACTTGTTTCTCCTAGTGATTGACTGAACAAGAATTGGGACAGGGTGGCCTGGAAGGCTCTAAAGTTTTACAGTGTTCCCACCTTCTCTGAGCTGTAACATTTCAGTTGTTTTCATGGTGTTTTCAGTGCTCAAAGCTTAGAGTGGAATTAGTAATGGTGTCATTATATCAGCATGTATAGGAATTTCTTTGCACTTTTGCCAAATTCTGTGTGTCTTAGAATTGGAACTCCAGTACTTACAGCAGGCCTTCACACCATTGTGCTTATGTACTATTGCACTGAACATCATAGCAGTAAATGCATTCGCAATACACAGAAAGGTAAATGTACTAACGCTGTGCAAAGCAGTGTGTATTAGTGAACAGGAAATAATATAGAGAGTTAGCATTTTGAAGCTATTATTTCCATGTGCTATGTTGTTGTTTGTGCTCAGACGCCTTCTCACTGGAGGCACAACCCCTTGTAGCTGCTGTTCCCACTTCTTTGATTAGGGATGTAAAATCCCGTTTGTTTAACCCATTAAACTGAATAAACAGGGGCAGGCAGGGGGCCATGCACTGTGAGTAAAGGCTGCTCCAGCTCAGCTGCTTCTGGCCCTACACTGGTCTGCTGGCTCTCTGCCAGAAGCAGCAGCTGCATGAACAACAGGAGGGCTACTTCCAGGTAAGGGTTAACCATTACCTGTTAAGTATCACCCTTACCCACTAACATCCCTGTCTCTGACCAGCTGTCACATTTCAGTTGCCCCAGAACTTTAGGACTCTAACATTTCATCTGATTATTGTAGGGCCCAGTGGTGACTGAAGGTGGTTGATTTTTGTGGGTGGCAAATGAAGTGTGTGTGCTGTTGTGAGGGGCTGTGTGTGTTTGGGGTTATTTTGTGTGCTGGTTATGGTGTTAGTGGGTGGCAATTGGACCTTGTGGTCCAAAATCTGTGGATTGTCCTACTGACAACCAATGACATTATTTCATGCGAATTAGCTGGAGAGTAAGGGTGGTGATTCTGTTACTTCTGATATCATAGTGGTCTAGGGCACTAGGTCTAGCAACCCCGGGTAGCTGCCAGGCAACACGTTTGCAGCAGATCCAGGAGCCATGAGCCCTTTGCTGTGTTTTTAATTCAAAGCCTTCGGCCCCAGACAACTCTGGAGGGAGGCTAGTTCCCAAGCCCTGCCCCTTCTGGTGATGGAGCAGGCCCATGACCATGTACCAAAATTCATTAAATAGCCTCCCCCACCCTGTGAAAATTATTGGCCACATTAGACGCATACCTTACAGTAGCTGAAAATATACTTAGTGTAATCAAAGTCAAAATAACTTCCGATTTGTAATTTCAGTCATCAGACCATGAAACTTCATGATGATTCAGGCTGGCGATAGTCTGAACAAAAAAGGCTGTCAACCAACAGCTTTGTAAATGTTTCTATTTCGTCACATGGACTGCATATAGTGTGGTTGTAACTGTGTTGGTGTTAGGTTGTTGGCGAGACAAGATGGACTCCATGCGGGCTCAATAGTTTGTCTCTTATAGAAGTTGGTTCAATATAAGCTATTACTTCATCCATCTTGTCTCACTAACAGTACAGACATTTTATGCCTCAGAGTGACACATTTTGACAATCATGGAAATTTATAGATAATGGGGGTGTTAATTGTTTCAGGTACTTTGTCACAATGCTAATACTACTAATTCTTTCAATGTGACACTAATAGGGGAATCTGAATTAATTTAAATGTATGTTTAAAATTAAAAGGGAAGTCTTGGAACACACATCAAGAACAACTTAATTTGAATTAATCTACTTTATATAAAAAGCACATAATGAAGTGGGACAGCTTTAGGTACTATGTAGGAGCAAAATCTAATACTGCCTCTGTCCAAAATGTAAACCCATTATAGCATACATAATTAACTTGGATTTTTTTATATTCATTGTTTCCCTGGGCTGAAAACTTGAGTGGCTACATAACATTTATTGCAATAAAGTAATTAAATAAACACGACCGCTACATGTTTTGCTTCTGAAGTTTTAAAGCTAGTCACTCAACTGGTGAAAACATCTGGAATCAGTGTTTGGTTGTTAAAATGCTAAGCCAGATTTTTGTTAGCAGTAACTTCTACAGGTACAGAGAGAGTATTTTTTCATTTCAACTTGTTCAACCAGTACAGTTCAGTGAGTAGTTAATTCAAAATTGAGAAACTCATTGGGAATTGAAAAAGTAGGAGAACTTGTTTTCCTTTTCCAAATTATGAATAAAAATTAAGGGTGTGAGCATGAGAGCTGCCAGTTCTAAAATCTGGAAGGACATGGTGACTAAAATTATCAGTTCGATTCACTAAACTGCAGAGACTATTTTGGTTGAATAAATTGGTTAATTTTAAATATAAAATGTTTCTTGATCAACTTTGTCTTCTGTACCTAGAATATTTTAAGGTAACGTTTTTAATTTATAATTTTAAAATGTTGTTTTTGTGCATTTTAATTGAAGTCTACTTTCTATCCAAATGTAATTTGACTCCTATCCTGTACAATATATTCAGGGCCTACTACAAAAATGTGATTTGCCGTTTTTCAGCATAATAAAAAAACCCCCATAGTTTGCATACTTAAGAGTGTGTGTGTGTGTGTGTGTGTTAGCTGTAAATCAACACATTTTAATGGTTACCAACCAGTAAGAATTAACCTTTCTTTAAGAAAATAATTAAAGTACAAATCCAAAACAAGATTCAAATTGAGGATTTAAATCAAGGTTTGCCGTTTGCTTCATTATTAAAATTATTGGCACAGGTTGGACCTCCTTGCTCCTGCACTCTTGTGACCTGACCAGTTCCGAATGAGGAGAGGATTAGGGGAGGTCAATTCGGCCCCTCTGCTGAGGAAATCCGGGCTCTCCCAGTGTCCATCAGCAGACCCAGTCAGGCTCCTCTTTGGACTGCCGGGAATCTTGGGCCCCACTCTGGGCTGCTGGACCAAAGAGAGTCCTGGACCAAAAAGATTTCAATCATCAAGTTTCAGTTCCTGAGATCTATAAAAAATACATCTTATTTTGAAAAGCAATGAAAGGCAAGTTTGGGCACAATTTTTATTTTGATAGTGTGAAATATATCTCTTAAAAACATCTAAATTCATCAGAAAAGCAGGTATGGTATACACAGACTCTGTCCTCAACACTTAAGGTATGTCTGCACTACTGAGTTTTTCTGGAAAAATGGTCATTTTTCCAGAAAGACTCCACTTATGTCCACACTGGAGTTTTTCCGACAGTGGTAAACCTTTTTCTATGAGGAAGAAGCCTTTTTCTGAAAAAACTTTTTCGGAAAAAAGCGTGTGAGGATATGCAAAAGGGTGTTTTTTCAAAAGAAGAGGCCTCCAGAAAAAAGCACAGGTGCCCTGGTGGCCACTCTGTCCACAGTAATCACAACTGAAATTCAAGATAGCATCCACACTGATTGGATGCTATCTTTCGAAAAAGCACACCACTTTTTGGTTGCACCTTTGCTGTGTAGACGCTCTCTTTGGAAAAAAGTTTTTCTGGAAGATGTCTTCCGGAAAAGCTTCTTCCGAAAGAAACTTGCAGTCTAGACGTAGCCTTAATTTCAGTCACCAGACAACTTGGTGTTAGTAAAGTCAAAACAACCAGAATAAATAAAATGTTGTTCTACTATGAACTTTATTTTTCTTTATTTGGTTTATTGTACTATTTTTCACAAATTTGAATTATAAATTATGATTTTAGCATTTTGCATGTAAAATTGCATGTGACACTTTTACACAATCACATATTGGCATGGAACCACACTTCAGCTTAGCATATTCCAAACTTTTGAAAGCCTTCCTTCTGAAAAACAATTGTATCCTCTCCCCATAGATACCTCGCATGTGGTCTTAAAGGCCTACCTATCTTATTTTGTACATCTCACGTCTTCTGTTCCCCTCCTTTCCCAAAAGCTAATTCTTTGATCTTTCAGAAATGCTAGTGTAGAACTTCATAATATACTTTCTCTTTCATATTTTAAACAAGAAAATAGGGAGCCATGTTAACTTTTTGAAGCACTGTCACAGGCATCCTAAGTTGTATGCATGGAATGAATGAAGATCTATACGTTGGTTGTGCTTGCTTAACATTTTGAAGTGTGTGTCTGTCTTATTGTTAGTGTCTTTTGCAAGTAAGTGGAGACTCTTCTTTTTTTTTTTTTTTTTTAATTAAAATGAGAGTGTGAGGTAATTGAGACCAAAAATTTAGTAAGATTCATGGAAGAATTGAACACTTAAGATGGATAATAAAAATGGATGACTTTAAAAAAAAAAAAAAAAAAGTTTGGAAGTCATGTTAAACCTCATGTTTGAAACAGCCCATAATTAAGAGGGATTGGAGTGAGACCTTTATTGGGGCAAATGTTATCTCACATTTGTCTATTTCGAGATTTTTGCACTTTTTGTGAAGCATCTGGTGCTGGCCAGTGTTTGAGAGGATAGTGAGTAGATGGACCATGGGTCTGATCCAGTGCAGCAATACCTTTGTTGCTAAGGCAAATAATTGAGATGTGCTTGCATCATAACCCAGCTGGGGTTCATAATTCATCTAGGGATATAAAATCCTGTTTAAACAGTTAACTGGTTAGTTGGTTAACTGGTGTGATGGGCCAGCTGGGCTGGAGGGCTGCCTGAGCCACACCATGGGTGGCGGGGGGAGCTGCGCCAGCCTGGCTGAGCCGCCAGTTAACTGTAACCCGTAAGCATCACCGGGTAAGAGTGATGCTTACCGGTTGACCAGTTAAGCATTCATATCCATATTCTCATCGTCCCCAGGAGGATGCAGACCACATTTGTTGCACTGCTTAAAGAAACATTTTTCACAGTGTTTCTAAAGTGCTTTTCGGCTATTCATGGGAATACTGTACACTGCTTCATTGGCGTGGGATGTAGATTTAGTGGTGTAGTAATAAGGTTATTTTTCTCTTTGAGTTTGGTGTCATTTTGTGGCTCACAGCTGGCGTTGTACCGGTCATCTCAATGGGTATAAAACCTGTGTACTGCATAGTGTACAGAATTTAAGAATATTAACTACAAATACCCACACCATCTGCAGCACACACTCCTCTCCCCTTGTAAAATCAGGCTGCTTTTGGTAGTATGAGTAATTGTACAAAACTTGCAGAAAGAAAAATTGTATATTTTTAAAAACATCTACAAATTATTTTAAACAGATTTCCATATATATATTTTTATCCCTTCATCACTCTATACATGTATGTGTACATGCCTCACAGGCATGGATAGGCATCACTGCCATAAATGGAGTGGTTGCGCCAGCTATGTGATGAATCAGTTCTATTGTGTACCTTTTTAGCCTTCTGCCCATTTATTTACCTCTGGCTAAGTTACATCTAGTGTTCTAAAACTCGAAGCAATTGCAAAATGTCAGCAATCCTAAAAAGTGAAAATACTGTTAATAGTATACTATAGATCTGTAATTTTTAAAATAAATATATACATTTTTCTGTATGATGATGCATATTGAAACTGGGTTTTTATGTGAAGTTTTTATTGGCACTTAGGATGATCTGCATTACTTCCTCTAGCATGTTAAGTCTATTCATGCATTTGTTTTTTGGAAAGTACATAAAATGTATATCACATCTCAAAGGAACTGTAGAGATTACTAGTTTCAATGTCACAGAATAATTTTTTTTCACCCCAGAGGGCTGTCCCTACGAATTGTGGTGAACTGTGCAGCCTGAGAACCTGTACACTCCCTCCTCACATACACACGTGGGAGGGCAGGGAGGAAACTACAGTCCTGGACTGTGGGGGGCAGGCCTCTGAGGCTAAAGCTGCCGAAGACAGTGGCAGAGCTGGGAGGCTTACCTCAGAACGGAGGAGATGGGAGGCGCGGATGGTGGCAAGAACGACAGTTTCCCCTTTAACTTGGGAATCACGTGATGAACAGCGCAGTTCAGGGCAAGAACCTCAAACCTTGTGCTTTTTAGCCCAGAGGACTAGTGGGGAAGGAGGGGGGTTTGATGCTGGTAGCAGGGATTAGGCCTGCCCCTGCACTCACCAGCAATAGTGGTAGGGAAACCAAGAGACTCAGACCCAGCTCGCTCTGCTTCCCAGCTGCGGATTTTGGGGGAAGCAGTGGAATCATTCCATGCACTCACCAGTGGCGGGAAGTGGAGTGACGTACCTAGGAGCCAGGCTTGGGGGGAATGCAGTGGACTGGGACTGAGCCATTCCTCTTAATGTCACTGCTTGTGAGTGCAGGGGAATGGCTGCCAGCCCCCTTCCTGTGTCTCCCACTAGTCCATAGGCCGCAAAGTGCAGGGCTTGGGGGGGGTTGCCCGCAAGTCCCCCTCTAGTCCCTTGGGCCTCATGGCTCAGGGGAAGGGAACTTGGTGGGAGGGGTGGGAAATGGCAGGGATGTGGGGCAGGAGGTTGTGTCATGCCCAACTCCATAGGGCACCATGAAATTTGGGCAATTTGGTGTTCTTAATTTCATGGTATCCTATGCAACTGCATCCTTTGCGTAAAGGTAGGGATGTCCCTGCTCCACAAACAGTTCTTGAAATACAACATCAAAACAAGCTTTTTAAGTGACGTTCTGCCCCTAATGTTGCTTTCTAGGGCTTTCCACAACATCAGTTGACTGTAACATTACGTTCATTATTGTTTTGAGGATTTTAATAAAAACTTCACTTATTAATCTAAATCACCATAAACAGGGTTTGACAAATTATGGAAAACCCTACTCTCCAGACAAAAAAGGGACTCGCTCCTCTCTCCCCAAGTGTTTTTTTTAATGGCATAAATTCCTAATAAGAATAAGAACAGTAATTACTAATAAGTTATTAATAAATATCACCCAAGTTATTAATACATATCTTATAAACCACTACCTTTTCCCTCTGCTGCCATGTCTCCTCCCCTTGCTCCATCAGCTCCCCTGGTGCCTGCTGCCCCCCAACCCCTCACCCTCCTCTGCTGTCCTGACTCCTGCCCTTCTCACTGCCCTCAGCCTTCCTGAGACCTGCCCCCTCCATCAGCCCTTCTCTCCCCCCTGTGCCCACTCCTCCAGTAGCCCTACTCTGATCATGCGAGCTACCCCTCCTCATCCCCTCTCCTAACACCTACCTCTACACACCTGCCCTGCCTCTCTCCTCTGGTGCTGGTCCCTCCCTTGCAGGTGTCTGCCCTTCTGCTTCACCCCCAGAATCCCCTGGCACCTGCACCCTCCTGGTACCTCCCCCTTCCCTCACTGCCCCACCCCCTTTGCCCTCTTTTTCCCTGATACCCACCCCTCACCACCCTCATGCCCCTGTGCCTTTACACATGCCTTGCTCCATCCCGCCTTCCTCATGGCCACCCCTTCTTTCAAGCCTTCTCCCAGCACCTCCCCTTCCCCTCTAGCCCCCAATGCCCTTTACTCTCCTCTCCCAGCATCACCCTGTTCTCCTCCCACTGACACCTCCCCTCCTGCCCTTTTCCTCATTGTCTGCACTTGGCCCCTGGCATTTGTCTCTCCTGCACCCCTGTCCCTTGGTGCCTTCCCTTTTTCTTCTTCTTCTTCTTCTCCTGACCCCCTCCCCTCAGCACAAGCCCCTTCCCCATATTTTTCCCCTTCCCTTTCCTTCCCTTAGCACAGCACAGCACAAGCCCTGCCCCCTCCCCTACCTGGCTTCTGCCTTCCACTTTGCAGGGTTGCCGGAGCCTTTTTGAATCCGGCGGTTGCCGGCCGTGATGTCAGGACGCCACGTCACGCCAGCGTCCTGGCATCTGCCGGCGTCCCGCCCTCTGGCTCACGCCCCTCCTCCTCGCGCCGGAGCTGCACGCAGGCAGCCCAGCGCTGAGAATCGCCGCACTTCCCCTTGTCCGGCGGCGCTCCGCTCCTCCACCAGCTGGCGGATCGGATGGGGCCGTGCTGCCCGTAGTGCGGGCTTCAGCCAGCCCGTGTCAACGGCCCACCGAGCCAGTCCGCCCCTGCACTCGCCAGCTGGTAAAATCTACTCGCCACAGGCGAGTGTATTTGTCGAGCCCTGACCATAAAGAAGTGTTAAGGGACATACCTGGGGTTTTTTTGTTTTTTTTTTAAGTCATGTTGCAGTCACTGCTGTAATTGGGAGCAGGTCTTTAACTACAGAACACTTACATTGGTTTTGGAAGCAAATACAGTCATTGCTGTACATTAACTCCTCGTTTAACATTGTAGTTTTATGGTCTCAGAGGAGTAGCCATGTTAGCGTGTAACTAAAAAAATTAAACAAAAAAGGGGCCTGGTCAAGGAGAAAGCCGGGGGGGAGGGGAGAAAACCCTGTCACTTTGAGTATTTTTTCTCCCCTTTCTTTTTCCTTCCCCTCTTTTTCTGCTTTATGTTTCAAACTCTGTGCAACCCTTGCTCCATAGTTGTCATTTGAAGAAGTGGGTTGTGCTCATGATACTATTTATATATTTTTGTTGATCCTGTAGCACCTTAGAGACTATTGTTGTTTTTTAAATTTTATTGTAGTTTTATGTTCTTGAAAAATGAGATTAAGTGAAATGATGTTGGTGCATTTTCAAGCAGTCTGGGGCTGCAGCAACAGGGAGCCCAGCCTCCTTTGGGGGTGCTGCAGGGCTGCTGGCCAGGAGAAGCTTGGGTAAGCACCTCCTAGCCAGAGCCTGCCTCTGGCACCCCTATCCCTCCTACACCCCAACTCCTTCCCCCAGGTCACTATCCAAACCCTCTGCACCTCCCCCCCCCCCAGGTCACAACTCCCTCCCAGACCCTGTTGTGCCCCTTCTATACCCCTCCCCAAGCCAGAATCCTCCCCTGCACCCATACCCCCTCCCTGACCCTACACCCCAATGCCCTGACTCAGGTCACAACCCCCTCCTTGACTCAGACTCCCTCTCAGACCTCACACCATCTCCAGCACCCCAGTGTCTTAGCCCACATGTCCTCCTGTACCCAACCTCTATCCTAGACCCCACACACACACAGAAAAGTGCGGCCCTTGACCAGTTTCCAAAATCTTGGGGTAGTCTCCCATCAAAAATTATTGCCTACTCCTGCTCTATAGGTAGGCACTTCGACTTGTGTGAAAATCATCATAGTAGTATCTGTATCTCAAATATTTTTAAAATACTGTAGGTAGAAACTGCAATATCTATCTTCCTTCTGTGTCTGTAGGGAAAATCTGATAAGTTTATAGGTTTCAGGGTATATTTGGGTGTGTAGATGTAGGTAGCAGATGGGAGGCAGTACAACTCTTGGGGAGGATAAACTTCTCAGTTTCAGTGCCAAGAGGGACAAAAGACAGCCAGCAACAAATAGACTAGGATGGAACCAAGCCAGTTAGCCATAAGGAGAATTGTCAGATCTAAGTCTTTTATGACCTCTCTGTTGAAATTGCTCTTGTTGAAATCTTGATTGATATTTTTTTTTCCTGACCAAATTCAGTGCCTCCACTCAGTTCTTCATCCTTTTGATAGAATTGACTAATTATTACTATGAAAAATACTCTCTCTGTCTTTCCTGGCTACCTACTATCTTGTTTTTTTTTCTCTTGACCTCTTTCAAAAGGTAGTGTTTTTTTTCTCTCTCCCGATAGCTAGGAAAATAGACGGTACTGTTTCTTACTGAGAGTACATTGATAGGGTTAAATTGAAAATAGTTCAATTGCATATCATGTGGTGCTTCAATGGTTAACATCTCCTATAATGAACAAATCTGAATCAGAGTGTGTTTAAAAAAGTACAATTTGGCTGACATGTTTACAGTATTTCTTACAACTAGCAGCCAAATCATTACTAAGATGAGATTTCTGTAGGGAAAGTGCAAATTTTGCAGGAAGTGGTGTTTTTGAATCAGTGTGCTAGTGAATCAGTGTTATGTTTTTTTCTGAGTCAGTAGGGAAACATTTCTTTAGTGTACTTTTCTGGTAGTTTCTTTCTGGATAAAATACAGCATTGAAGTCCTGGCTACTTGTGATTGATTATCTTGGGTAATTTTTGCAACAGAGAATGGGTAATTGGGGCTAGACACAAACATTTTCTCGTAAGCTTGTGTATGATGTATTACGGTTTTGTAACAGATAGGGATGTGAACATGTAGTAGCCATTTACGTGATTAATTGATGAACCTGGGCTCATTGCTTAATCCTAACAGTTATATGCAACCCCCCTCTCCCTGTTGCCTTTTAAGCCAGCACCTCATGCATGCAGGCTCTCCTACCCTCATGCTGCTGCTTCCCACAGAGGCAGCAGTACAGGGGGGGGGGAGCAGACAGAAGCTGCTGCTCATGGTGAACAGGCTTAAAAGCTGGCTCCCCATGAACACCTCCTCCTGTCTTATCTGCCCACATGTAAACTCGGGATGTTAAATATAGGTTAATTAGTCGATTAACCTCATGAATTCTTATTGGTTATTAGACTATTCTGTAGTGCCAGGGGTAGGGGTGGGGCCAGCAGCCAGTTCACTCCGGCCCCACTCCCGAAAAGCCCCCTGCCACTCTGCGCTGCTGCCTCTGTATTAGGCAGGAGCCGGTCTGTGAGGGGAGCCAGTTTAAAAACCAGCTCTCCTCACGGACTGGCTGCCCTATATACAGGCAGCAGCGTGGGGTGGCAATAGCCCCTGTTGAGGAGCAGGTCTGAGTTCCCAGACGCAGCGTGAGCTGGGCTGCCTGGCTCCTAATACACTTGAAATGCAGAGCTGCAGCAGCGGTAGGTCCCGGATCCAGCACAAGCTGGGACTGAGCTGGGCTGCTGGTCAGCCTGATAAAAATTTACTGGAAATGAGGAAGGGAGAGGAATGCATGTAGTCTATAGTATTAACCAATAAGCTTTTGCTTATCAGTTAATCGACTACACTGTTCCACGTTTACACTAGGGATGTAACTGCTGTGAAGTTCAGCAGTTACCCATTTATTAAATTAAACACATTTTAACATCCCTAGTGACAAAACTGCTTTACTATGTGCTACTAAACAATTTTTGTGCCATCCAGAGATAACTTCATTACTGTGTGAAGTAATTGGTGTGTGTGATATCTTGTGATTATTTTGGATTAAATGTGCTGTATACATTTGTAAATGGCTAGATGTCAGTTGCATAAAACATTTTTATATAATGATGTAACAGGGTTTCTGGGGTGCAACCTGCACTGTGGGCCCATTAAGCCCTCTGTCCCACCAATCTGGGGTAACCTTCTCGTTCTGTGATGCTGTGTCAAGCCACAAACTTTGGGTATGTACTGCACTTAAAGAGACATCCCCAGGCAAGGACACACCCAACTAAGTTACTTGCATACTTTCTCAGCCACTCATGAACCAACAACAGAGACGCTCCGGCCAATACCCCCTAGTTCTCCAATCTTGTGCCCCAGAACTATACAATCTTGCAGTGATCAGAAGCCCCTGGGGTTTGGAGAAGGCCATTTAACCGGATACTGGGTTATTGGTTAACCTTTTGCATCTCTAGGGATCACCTTCCCCCAGTTCAAAGTCCTTGTCCTCTGGATGTGTTTTACAGCTGTTGTGTTATGCAGGGAGTGAGGCCCAGTGATACCACTTTTTTCCCTCTTCTATAGTACCTTCCAGTTTGCTGGAAGGATGTTTTGCTGTGACATGGGGGACAGGCAATTCTACATGTTCTCTGAGAAGTCTCTCTTGCAGGGGTCAGCAACATATGGCTTGCGAGCCAAATATGGCTCTCTAAGGATCCAGATATGGCTCTTCTGGAGCCCCAACTCGGCCCACTTTCGTCCCCCGTCCCCCCCCCGCCACAGCAGGGAGCCAGTGCTGGCTCTACAGCCTTACGGACCCCCTTGAGAGTGGAATGCCATCGGGTTGGGGGGAGAGCCCCAAGGCTCTCTGCCAGATCCGGTGTGTGGGGAACAAGCAGAGCTAAAAATGACTCAGTGCAACAGCATTTCCCCCCACCCCCCAGCGTGGGGGAAACCAGGAACCAAAGATGGCTCCCTGTGTACTGCTAATTTGTTTCCTTAGGACACGCTTCCTGCAGTCTCCCCTGCCAGCCTTTCCCCAGGGCTTCCTGCCAGCAAAAGGGAGCAGTGGGAAGTGTCTCACACATTGCTTGCCGCGCACCATGAAAATGAGTGCCCTCCACCCCCTCATGCCCAGACCCCACTTATCCTGCCGGCCAGACAGCCTGCCCCCAGCTTCCTGACCAGACACCCCTTGCCCTTTGCCTCCTGGCCAGACACCTTCTGACCCCTGCCCAAAAATCCTCCCTTCCCCCACTGCCCTCTGCCTCCTGGCCAGACACCGCTGGCCCCTGCTTCCAGTACCCCTACCCAAAATCCCCTCTGGCCAGGCACAGCCTGCCCCCTGCCCAAAATCCCCCCAAACCCCTGGCCAGTCAGCTTGCCTCCTATCCAAAATCTCTCCCCCACCCCAGCTTCCTGGCCCAAATCCCCTCTGTCCCCTGGCTAGGCAGCCATCCCCCAGCCCACTCGTGCCCCCTGGCCAATCTCACTCCCTCCTACACCCCACCTCCTGCCCAGACCCAGTACTCCCATCGCTATATCATTCACTGGCAGCCCTGTCCCGCACACTTACTTAATGCCTCATTTTTGGCCCCAACCCAGAGCCTAGGGGGGCCCACTAAACCCTCTAATCCTGGAAGCCCAGAAGAGTAAATCTAGCCTGAGGCCTTGAACCTCAGTCCTCCCTGTCCCTGCCCCTCACCCCACTATGGGGCTGGCGCATCAGGGGAGTGAGGTGTTCCAGGTGGGGGCCACAACAGTGAGGTTTGGGGGTTTTGGAGGGTGTGTGTGTGTGTGTGTGTGTGTGTGTGTGGCTTTTTGTTTTTGTTTTTTTCTTCTCACTTGTGTGGTCCCCAACTGATTTTTTTTTTTTTCTGTGGGTCAGTGGCCCCCGACTCAGAAAAGGTTCCCCACCCCTGCCATAAATAAAGACAATGTTGAAACCTTTTGTGTTGGACATAATATTTTACTTTGATTAAACATTAAAGCTGGCCAAGCAGCCCCCATTTGGGGCCCAGCCCCCATCTGGCTGCAGCATCATAACACTCTGGCATCCCCCGCACATACCCCAACCCTGAGCCCATCATACTCCTGCACCCCCCACGCACCCCAATATCCTGCCCTGAGCCCCTCATACACTCCAACCCAGACTTCTGCACCCCTATATCTCCAGTCCCTTGCCAAAAGATTGACAGAAGACAGTCTGAATGCATGCATGAACCTGGATTTGACCAGTTATGATGTAAACTTCAAAGAACTGTGATTTGAGACTCCTTTGTGAGGGGGACGGAGGCACCCATCTGCTGCCCTGTCATGTCATCTTGGGAGGTATGCTGCCTGTCAGGGGCCCGTATCCTTGATGTTAGGGAGGAATTGTCGAGGATTATCCAGCCCTTTGACTACTACCGCATGCTACTCATCCATGTGGGCACAAATGATACTGCAAGGTATGAACTTGAGTGGATCAAGAGTGACTACAGGGCTCTGAGAGTATGGGTGAAGGAGTTTGGAGCGCAGGTAGTGGTCTTTTTAGTCCTTCCTGTCAAAGGTTGGGACCCTAGACAGTTGAATCCTAGAAGTGAATGCCTGGTTGTGAAGATGGTGTCACCAGGAGGGGTTTGGCTTCCTTGACCATGGGATGCTGTTCCAAGAAGGAGGACTGCTAAGCAGGGATGGGGTTCACCTTTTGAGGAAGGGGAAGAGAGTATTTGGACACAGACTGGTTAACCTAGTGAGGAGGGCTTTAAATTAGATTTGATGGGGGCAGGTGACCAAAGCCCACAGGTAAGTGAAAAACATGGAGACCTTGGAGATGGATCAGAAATGGAACAGAGAATGGGCTATAATAGCAGAGATAAAGGAGGGAGAAGGCAGAACTGGGAGGCAAAATCAAATCAGTATTTTAGATGCCTATATACAAATGCAAGAAGTATGGGGAATAAGCAGGAAGAACTTGACATGCTAGTAAATAAACACAGCTATGAAATAGTTGGTATCACAGACTTGGTGGGATACACATGCTTAGAATATTGGTATAGAAGGGTACAGCTTGCTCAGGAAGGATAGGCAAGGAAAAAGGAAGGAGGTGTTGCTTTCTATATTAAAAATGAATACACTTGGACTGAGGTGGAGATGGACATAGAAGACAGACTTGTTGAGAGTCTCTGAGTTAGGTTAAAAGGGATAAAAATTAAGGGTGATGTCATGCTAGGGGTCTATTACAGACCACCTACCCAGGCAGAAGAGGTGGATGAGGCCTTTTTTAAACAACTAACAAAATTATCCAAAGCACAGGATTTTGTGGTGATGAGGGACTTCAACTATCCAGACATATGTTGGGAAATTAACACAGCAGTGCACAGATTATCCAACAAGTTCTTGTACTGCATTGGAGACAGTTTTTTTATTTCAGAAACTACTAGAGGGGAAGCTGTTCTTGATTTTAACAAATAGGAAGGAACTGGTTGAAAATTTGAAGGTGGAAGGCAACTTGGGGTAAAGTGACTGTGAAATCATAGCGTTCGTGATGCTAAGGAGTGGTAGAAGGGAGAACAGCAAAATAGAGAGTATGGATTTCAGGAAGGCAGATTTTAGTAAACTCAGAGAGCTGGTAGGTAAGGGCCCATGGGAACCAAGATGAAGAGGAAAACAACTGAAGCGAGTTGGCAGTTTTTTTAAAGGGACATTACTAAGGGCCCAAAAGCAAACTCTTCTACTGCATAGGAAAGATTAAAAAGTATGGCAGGAGACCACCTTGGATCAACCAGGAGATCTTACATGATGTAAAAATAAAAAAGGAGTCTTATAGAAAGTGGAAGCTAGGTCAGATTAAAAAGGATGAATATAAGCAAACAACACAGGTATGCAGGGGCAAGATTAGAAAGGCAAAGGCACAAAAAGAGCTAAATCTAGCTAGAGTCATAAAAGAGGCAGAAGATGATCTACAAGTATATTAGGAGCAAGAGGAAGACCAAGGACAGGGTAGGCCCATTGCTCAGTGAAGAGGGAGAAACAATAACAGGAAACTTGGAAATGGCAGAGGTGCTTAATGACTTATTTGTTTTGGCTTTTGTCAAGATAGATGGTGACAGGATGCCAGCATAGTGAATGCTAGTGGAAATGGGATAGGATTAGAAAATAAAACAAAAGAACAAGTTAAAAATTACTTAGAAAAGTTAGATATCTGCAAGTCACCAGGGCCTTATGAAATGCATCCTAGAATACTCAAGGAGCTGATAGAGGAGGTATCTGAGCCCTTAGCTATCGTCTTTGAAAAGTCATGGAAGTCGGGAGAGATTCCAGGAGACTGGAGAAGGGCAAATATAGTGCCCACCTATAAAAAGGGAAATAGGAACAACCCAGGAAACAACAGACCAGTCAGTTTAACTTATGTCCCAGGGAAGATAATGGAGCAAGTAATTAAGGAATTCATCTGCAGACATCTGGAAGAAAATAAGGTGATAGGTAACAGCCAGCATGGATTTGTAAAGCACAAATCATGTCAAGTCAATCTGATAACTTTCTTTGGTAGGATAACAAGTCTTGTGGATAAGGGAGAAGCGGTGAACATAGTATACTTAGACTTCAGCGAGACATTTGACACAGTCTTAAATTATCTTCCTATCCATAAACTAGAGAAATACAATTTAGATTGGTCTACTCTAAGGTGGGTGCATAACTGGCAGGATAACTTCTCTTAGAGAGTAGTTATTAACAGTTCAGTCATGCTGGAAGGGCACAGCAAGTGGGATTCTGCATGGATCTGTTTTGGGACTGGTTCTGTTCATTGTCTTCATCAATGATGTAGATGATGCCATAGAGAGTACGCTTATTAAGTTTGAAGATGATACTAAGCTGGGAGGGGGGTTGCAAGTGCTTTGGAGAATAGGGTCATAATTGAAAATGATCTGGACAAACTAGAGAAATGGTCTGAGGTAAATAGGATGAAGTTTTATAAGCAGGGCTCAACAAATAATGTAATCTACTCGCCCGTGGCGAGTCTGGAAGAAAATAAGGTGATAGGTAAGAGCCACTCGCCCGTGGCAAGTAGATTACAACCCAGAAGAGCCGGCGCAGAGCAATCTGCGCATGCGCAGAACCGCGCGAAACCACGCGGCTGGCGAGTGGGGCTTGCCGCCGCTTGGCAAGCCCTGTTTATAAGGATAAATGCAAAGTACTCCTCTTGGGAAGGAACAATCAGTTTCACACATACAGAATAGGAAGTGATTGTCTAGGAAGGAGTACTATTGAAAGGGATTTAGGGGTCATAGTGGATGACAAGTTAAACACGAGTCAACAGTGCGATGCTGTTGCAAAAAAAGCAAATATGATTTTGGGGTGCATTAACAGGAGTATTGTGAGCAAGACATGAGAAGTCATTCTTCCGCTCTACTCTGCACTGATTAGCCCTCAGTTGGAGTATTGTGTCCAGTTCCAGTATCACATTTCAAGAACGATATGGAGAAATTGGAGAAGGTCCAGAGAAGAGCAACATGACCTATGAGGGAAGACTGAAAGAACTGGGCTTGTTTAGTTTAGAAAAGAGACGACTGAGAGGGGACATGGTAGTGGTTTCCAAGTATCTAAAAGGGTGTCACAAGGAGGAGGGAGAAAAATTGTTCTCCTTGGCTCTGAGGATAGGACAAGAAGCAATGGGCTTAAATTTAGTTTAGGTTAGACATCAGGAAAAACTTCTTACCTGTCAGGGTGGTTAAACACTGGAATAAATTGATTAAAGGTGTTGTGGAGTCTTCATCACTGGAGATATTTTAGAGCAGGTTAGACAGACACCTACCAGGGATGATCTAGACAGATCTTGGTCCTGCCATGAGGGCAGGGGACTGGATTCAATGACCTCTTGAGGGCCCCTCCAGTTCTAGTATTCTATGATATGAAAAGATGCAGCAGCAGAAGTCCCATTAAAGTCTCTGAGTACAATGTTTCATTTGTGCTATCAGTAATCATTATGTCAATTATGAATAATATTAAGTTTTACATTTTTGGTCATGCATATGGGCATTCTTATACAGATCTTTGTTGACCGCTTGTTCTGAATTTTGATGTAGTTTGGCTGTTTGGTTTGAAAAAGTTGCTGACCCCTGCTCTATTGTACACTGTTCCTGGTATAGTGGATTCCAGTAGTGTTGATGAGCTTAGCTGTTAATCACTGTCTGGTTACTCCACTGTTGTACCTGAAAGGCTGGTTGTGGGTGTTGCCAACCTCACAACATATTTCAATAACACACACAGCAAAACTTAATAACGTCACATAAAATGATAGTACATACAATCTATCTGGATATTAATGTTCAACAGATCAAGACTTTTTGGAAAAAAGACTTTGTATGGTGCAGGATATTGCTTTGGGGTACAGTGTGTCACAAATGGTAAGTCTAAAATTTGTCTGGCAACCTAATTTTTTTAATCTGTTTACAATTGCTTCATTGCTTATTTACAGGTGAAGCCAAAAATTTAGTGCCATATGCTGGACCCAACAAAATGAGAGACTGTTTCTGTACCATAAACTTGGACCAAGAAGAAGTTTTTCGTACACTGGTGGTTGAAAAATCTTTAAGGTACATTTGCATATTTAGATATATGTTTCAGTGAAATTACTTCAGAACTCTGCAAGTTGGGTATATTGTGGTGGGTGTCTGTTTGTTTTTATTGTAGTTCTTATGTGTCCCTCTTTCCCTACGTAGTACAAAATATTTGCCTAGCTCTGTTTTTCATTCTTTTTATTTGCTGAGAAGTATTCCATCTATAGATCTGAGGTGTAGCCCTGTAAGTCTGTAACTGAAAAAAACTTAAAACAATGAATGGTCCTGCAGCACCTTAGAGACCAACAGAAAATGTAGGTGGTATCATGAGCTTTCGTGGGCACAACCCACTTCTTCCGATGAATGGAGTAAGAGGTCTAGGGTGCAAATAAATAGCAGAAAGAAAGGGAGGGAAGGGGAAAAAATCTTGTCAATTAGTGTCCGTGCTAAATGAGGCTAATAGAGTGGGCTCTGGTGTCATTATGGTGTGGAATGTAGTGGCCAATCCAGTTCAGGTCTTTGTTCAAATCTTGATTACAGGTGCTACATTTTAAATGGAAAGCAAGTCTCTAAGGTGCTTCTGGACCATTTGTTATCCCATCTATAGTGTATGTGGTATATTGTATTTTTGAATGGAAGTTGTGGGCTGCAGTCTGGACAAAAGTGTCTGACTTGTAAACCTTGAGAGTAACTAAAATGAAAACTACTAGCCAAATACACAGAGAGGCGCTGGAATTACAATTCATTTACAAATTCAGTTCTCATTCTGATAGCCTACTCAATCGTGATAATAGATGGCTGGGACATTATCAGCCTAACAGTCAATGAAGGTGTCAACAGCTCTTTGTATAGGTTCTTGGGTTGGTACCCTTCCTATCTAATTGCTATCCTTTGATCCTTATCTGCTTCTTTTAACTATCCAATCTTTAAGTGAAACAAAAGACAGAACTATGTAGCACTTTAAAGACTAACAAGATGATTTATTAGGTGATGAGCTTTCGTGGGCCAGACCCACTTCCTCAGATCAATATGTGGAAGAAAATCGGCACAACCATATATACCAAAGTGATATAATAAAAATGAACACATGTGAAATTGACAAATCAAATTTTAGAACAGAGTGGGGGTGGAGGGAAGGTTAGTTTCTGTGAGGTAATGACATAGGGGTGATAATAGGGAAGTTTCTGTGAGGTAATGACATTAGGGGTGATAATTGGGAAGCTATCTTTGTAATGGGTGAGATAATTAGAGTCTTTGTTTAAACCCATACATAAAGTGTCAAATTTAAGCATGAATGACAATTCTAAAGCTTCTCGTTGAAGTCTGGAGTTAAAGTCTCTTTGAAGCAATATGCATGTTTTAAGGTCATTGAGGGAATGATCTGTCTGGCTGAAATGGCAAGCAACAGCTTTGCATCTGCTCTAATCCCACCGACAGAGACCAGAAACTTCAGGATCTCTACCAAGCATTTATAAACCTTAATTACCCACCTGGAGAAATAAAAACACAAATTGAAAGAGCCAGACGAATACCCAGAAACCATCTACTTCAAGACAGATCCAAGAAAACCAACGATAGAACACCACTTGTCATCACCTATAACCCCAACTTAAACCCGCCCAACATATTATCAATAAACTACAACCTATACTAGAACAGGATACTACACTCCGAGAGGCTCTGGGAGACAGACCCATAGTCTCCTACAGACAACCACCTAACCTCAGGATGATTCTTACCAACAACCACAGAACATACCACACTAATACCAACCCTGGGACTTTTCCTTGCAACAAACCCGCTGCCAGCTTTGTCCACATATTTACTCTGCTGACACCATTATTGACCTAACCAATTCAGTTATAAGATCAAGAACACATATTCCTGCTCATCCAGAAATATAATCTATATCATCATGTGCCGACAGTGTCCATCTGCTATGTACATTGACAAACGTCTCAGACGCTCGCCAAAGAATCAATGCACACAAAACGGATATCAGACAGTATCACAAAGAAAAAACAGTTTCTTGCCATTTCAACCAGAAAGGGCATTGTCTCAATGACTTGATTACCTGCATACTGCTTCAAAGACATTTTCACACCAGGCTTGAGAGAGAAACCTCTGAACTGTCATTCATGCTTAAATTTGACACTTTACCGGGTCTTAACAAAGACCCTAATTACCTTACCCATTACAAAGATAGCTTCCCAATTATCACCTCTAATATCATTAGCTCACAGACATTTACCTCCCCTTATCACCCTCTGTTCTGAAATTTGATTTGTCCTTTCTATATGTGTTCACTTTTTTTTGATTGTATCCCTTTGGTATATATGGTCATGCCTATTTTCTTCCACAATTTGATCTGAGGAAGTGGGTCTGGCCCACGAAAGCTCATCATCTAATAAACCATCTTGTTAGACTTTAAAGTGCTACATAGTCCTGTTTTTTGTTCTCTGTGAGAGAGTCTTATGTCTGTTTAGTGTGCATTGATTCTTTGGCAAAGTGTCTGAGACGTAAGTGTTTACTGATTACCAGTTCTGCTTATTTGGTTTTCCCTTTGATAATTTCATACCCTCTGCTCCTTATTTCCCGCCCCCTTCCATTTTTTTCCTTCCCTCTTCTCCCCTATTTATTTTGGGTCTGCACATCTTAAACTCAAAGCTCTGGTCATCTGAAGAAGTGGCCTATGCCCACAAAAGCTCATGATACCATCTACATGTTTTGTTAGTCTATAAAGTGCTACCAGACCACTTGCTGTTTTTTAAGTTTATCCTGTACAGACTAACTCAGCTACCCCCTGAGGAATCAGATTACTGAGAGACATAGCAAGAACCAGTGTATAATGGTGACATTCATGGAGAGAATAGTGGAGTGCTGCTTCTGGGCTGAGATGTGAACAGTGACTTGTGGATTGGCACTATATGGCAATCTTGGATGACTAGCAAAGGCGGCAAAACTTTTAGCTATACAAGGCTACCTTCCTGGATTTGTGTGCTGAGCCAGCCTCAGCCCTCTAGTGCAGGAACATCAAAATGAGCTGTACTGACAGTGCAGAAGGAAGTGGCACTTTGGATTCTGGCAGTCAGTAACTGGATTGTTACCAGTCAGTGGGCAATAATTTTGGAGTTGGGAAAAATCCACTGTGGGGTTCATTGTCACGCAAGTGTGCCTGTCTCCTGCTACGCAGGATCCTATCTCCCTCCCTGTCTGCAGTGTGTTGAACATAATGATTGGTTTTGCAGCAATGAGGTTTCCAAACTGTGGTGAAGTGATAGATTTCATACGTAACCATATTTTGGCACTTTCCACAGTGTACATCAACAGACAAGGTTATTTTTAAGGTAAAGTAGGTGCTTGTGAGTAGGTATCCTAGTGTATAGTTCGCCACCATCAGTGTTGGCTGGTAAGGGAAGGTTCATGAAACTGGCTTCTTAAAAATACAGGACAGTTCAGAAAGCTACAAGTTTGGAACATGCTCTCTTGACAGATGACCATTGGAAATGTTGAAATGCCAATAGTAATCCCAGGACACCCAGCCTACCTCTGACTTTGCTGGTTTATGAAGTTGTATACCCGTAACCAAGGACAGATTTAACTACCATCTCAGCAGCTGCAGAATGACAGTTGAATATACTTTAAGCTGAAGGGGCACTGGCATTATTTGCACGTAAAGATCGAATGTCAGTGGGGGGGGAACCCCAATGGTTATACCTGCTTTTTGTGTCTGCATACTATCTGTGAAACAAAATAGGAAAAGCTACCGCTGGGGTGAAAGTGGAGCAGCTGTGTGAATATGGACTGCCAAATACAAGAGCTATCAGAAGAGTTCATCTCAATGAGAAGAACTGAGGGAGGCTTTGAGAGAGCACCTTAATACAAGCCATGGTAATATGTCCTGATGTACTGTACCTGGCTCTGTGACTTGGACCTGTTAAGAAGTGTTTAGTGCTTATCTATGAATATAGCACTGACAATGCACCTATTAATTTTGTGCATTGCAGAGGCCAAGGAAACGCTCAGCTGCAGGAAACTGAGTGTAGGGCAATGGCACTGAATGCTGGCACCACTTTCCACAAGCTGTGGTGTGGTTTCTGATTTTAAAAACTTTTTTTTTTTTTTAAATGGGGATTCTCACTCTTGAGGGCAACAGAGGCATATGGAGCACAGCTGTGTAGGATTCCTGATGCACAGTGATACTTGCTGAAGTTATTGGCAATTGGTGTGGGAAAGTGGCTTGCCATGAAGGAAAAAATATGGCTGATGTCTTTGAAATCTTCAAAAGAGGATTGCAGAGTACCACCATGGAAGTTTCACTGAGATGTCTCAGGAAGATTCCTGCATGAGAGATGCAGGAGAAGGGGTACATAGACATCCCTATGCACAAACTGCTCCACATAGTTGCTCCCCCAACTTTACCTCTTTTCCTTGGATCAATACCTCTTATAGTGCAAGTAAGTTAATGAATAGTAATAGCTGTATCCTGCAAAGTTGGGGGCACAATCACTGTAAGGGAAAATAAATAAAACTGTTACCAATGTTTCTTCCTCTGCATCAGGCTTATCTGTTGGCATGATCTGGACTGCGGTAGAGTCTCAGGTCCAGGTTTGCATCATGGCTGGTTTCTCCTTGCCCATTTGCATGTCTCCCCTCCTTTTCATTCTTGGTGTTCTCATCAGCACCTATGACTGAGGCTTCTTGTAGATATCCACAGTAGTGTGCAGGGTGGTGGGCGTGGTTTCTGCCAAGTAGGGCATACAGTCCTTTGGGAAAGTGGCAGGTCTGCAGCTTGGTGCTTGATTGACTGTTGGTTTCCCTGACCTTTTGGAATGCCTGCTACTGTTCCTTTGCTTTCATGTGGTGCTGTTGTACCCCTTCTCCTGCATCTCTCTTGCAGTCTTCTTATAGATGGCCACATATCTATGGACATCCAGGGCTGGTCTGTAGTTGTTGCATATCTGCTTCTTCTGGCAGGCCCAGGAAAGCCAATATTTCCTGTCTGCCCCAAGTTGCAGGGCATCTGGAGCATGGAGCATGTGGTTGCCATGGTCAGTTGAGCACAACAGTGGAGAATTGCTAGGTGTGCTTGCCAAGCTGGAAAAGGCACTTCAGTAATTCATAGCTTTAAAGGTCTTTGTAACCCCTGAGCAATCAAGATCACAATTGTGACCAGAGCCGTCAGTGTGAGGCATTGTGGGGCAACTGCTGGAGGACTATTAGGCACTGTTACTTCTGTCAACCCTACATTTTCATTGCATTGACCTCAGTATATCAAACATGGCTCAACACAGCTCAAAGGTGGGGTTATTTTGTCAGCATAATGGAGAGCTTACATCAGTGAGAGACTATATTAACACTAATGACATAATACTATATTTGCTTGATACATCATTAAATTGTACCTCTCATTGGCTCTTGTGCAAATTGAAGTCCTGCTGTACTACTAACAACTCATGTAAACTGTGTTGTGGGTATGTCCTCTGGTTAAACATCTGTGGAAGGAAGTTGACACTAGAATTAAGGTTATTTTTGGAACCTTCAGATATTAGTCATGAATTACTTATTAGAATATTTACCTGTGAATTGGGGCTTCTCTATACGTGGGGTTCATGGTTTCTCAGAATAGCCATAATTATAAAGTAAATGATTGTGCAAAGGTGGAAAAATAAATCAGTGCTGCGAGCAAATCAATGACACAGGGATCAATTACATGAGTTAGAAGAAGTCTGGGTGTAGAAATAAGTCTTTAGAATACAGACTTTCTTTTTTGGAAAGATGAAATATGTTGAAAACAATTTATTCCTCTGAAATTTTAGTGCTTGACTTACTTTTTTTGATTAATTACATTTACAAATGACTTTAACACTTGAATCTTTGTCATCATAGACCAGAATGTTGTGGACACAGAAACAATTAAACAACACATTCAAACTCTGGAGTTATTTCATGAACTGGGGTAGGAAACTGGGAAGGAGTGAGACTTCCATTCATAACTCAAACTTTCTGGAAAAAAGAAAAATCTCTCCTGCATGCACTTCAAATTTTGAGACACATGACTACAATGTTCTGGTTTAAAATTTAACTTGCTACAGTATATAGCAGGTGTCATCTTCTATAAATTTTACAGTAAAATATGTTGCTATTTCAACTCCTCTATTCTTTTTTCTTAGTCCTTTCTTTGGTGAAGAGTTCTACTTCGAGATTCCAAGAACATTCCAGTGTTTGTCCTTTTATATTTATGATAAGAGCGTTTTACAAAGAGACCTGCGAATAGGTAAGAGCTGGTGTATTTTGTAAATCAGGAGTGGGCAAAGGGGCCTCTGCGGGGTAGATTCAGCCCACAGCTGCCCTGCCACTCCCCCTGCCAAGGGCGCACAGGGGCTAGAGAGAAATGCTGACTGTTTTAGAACCACCGGTGTTTTTCTCTAGCCACCGCTCACCCCTGGCAGGGTGAGGGCAGAGGGTGAGACACCTTGTGCGCTCCCCAACCCCCCAGGCCCTGATTGACCGAGGGAACGTCTGAAGTCTCCCCCACCAGGGGTGCACGGCATCAGAGGGAACAGCCGTCTGTTTTAAAACCGCCAGTGGCTCTCTGTAGCTGCTGCACGCCTCTGGCAGGGCAGGGAGACTTTGTGCTCCTTTTTCCCCCTCCCTTTCCCCAGGCCCTGGTTGGCCTGGGTCTCCTGTGGAGGTGCCTAGAGGGAATTGCCAGCTATTTGAAAACAGCTGACAATTCTGTCTCGGGGGAGACGACTTCATATGTTCCTCCATCCCTAGGCCAGTCAGGGTCTGTGGGCGGGGGGGGAGGGGAAGCAGGAGAAGTCTCCTGACCCAACCCCCTTCTGCCCAAAGCCCTGCCCCTTCCAAGGTGGCCCCGGGCTGCTGAAGAAATTTATGAAGTGGCCCCCTTTTAAAAATTATTGACCATCCCTGCTGTAAATGTTACTGGAAATAAGCTTCGCTGTTGAAATTATGTAGAATATGTCTGTAGTCTAAAAGGATTTTTGTACAGACAGTTTTAGTTCAGCACACAATTTAAAATAATTAATATATAGTACTGTTCTATATTGGGTACAGGAGTCTACTTAATTTTGTTCTGTTCTAATTTGGTCATTTTGAAGGATGGTAGAATAACTTGCTATAACTACTTACCATATTCAGTGAATTTCAGAAAAATGTTGTTGTTGTTGTTTTGTTTTTTGTCCTTTGTTTCTACAACTCCATGCCAAAAAAATATTTGGATCATTGATTGTTTGTGGAGATGGGTAGTGGAAGTTACTGGTTTTAAAATTTGCTGAAGACCTACTAAAAATTTTAGTTTTGTCCTGAAATATTTAAAAGTTACATATGCTTCAAAACAATTGTCATGTGAGGCCTATCTGATAAAGTGGAAGGAAACAAACTGTTGTTTCACTGTATAATTGTCCTTTTACAGCTGCTTTTCTGAATACTCTTTGGATAAATAGTTGCTTTAAAAACTCTAGTTAGCAGTGTTCAGTAGAAATAGTTACTTCATATTACTTGAACTGAGGAAGGAAATACTTTATGCCAGCATGCCAGATAGTTTGGTATAATCGTTTTTCAAATAGCAATCAATGCAGAAGTCATTTACCTTTTCATTTTCTATTTTTAAACTTTCTTCAGCACCTTTTTTGTTGTATTATACAGTTACTTTGTTTAGCATTTTTAAAGGGATATATTAACTAGGGATATTAAAATGTATGTAATTAAGTAACTGCTTAAACGCAAGGCAGCTGATGTGTGCTGCCATTCCCCATGCGTACCATGAGCCTGCATGTAATTGTGAATGTTAACCAATGAGCCCCCCAACTCATCAGTTAACCATTTACATGGTTATACTTTCACATCCCTAATATTAACTTGTTTTCTGGCAGAAGTTTAATTGCACCTAAGACTGTTACTTGTCCATTCTGAGGTAGTGGTCCAATTAAAACTGAAGGAAAAATTCTTCCTTCAGTTGTTAACTCTTTGTATATTCCTTTTCAACTTTTTTCCTTTGTGCATAGTTTCCTTTATTTGTGTGGGTCTTTTTTCTCCTTTGCCATGTGAAACAATTTAAAATTGTTTTTTATTTTACAATCTTAAATAACTTGGCTTTTTATAAAAGTTTAGATTTTAAATTGAAGTCTCTTATTAAAAGTAATATCTCATCCTTCCATGGGAAAGTCAGTTTCTTACATTATCACACTCATTTTCTGTAGGAAAAGTAGCAATCAAAAAAGAAGACTTATGCAAATATACTGGCAAAGAGATGTGGTTTTTGCTTCAGCCTGTTGATTCCAATTCAGAGGTCCAGGTAATGATTAATGTTAAAGATAAAATGTTACATAGATGGTGAATGTTCTAGTTGCAGCATGATGAGTATTTTAGGAGTTGTTGAAAACTTTGCCAGATGGATGGGGAGCACCTGGGTAACTTCTCTAAATTTTTTAATTGCTTGCATGATTTCTAATAGTGATATGCATTTCAAAAATGGATGTTTATATTGTTTCTCATGACAGCTTTTCAAGCAGTGGTATGCTGAGAGGACAGTTCCTCCTCCCTAGTTATATTAACTTTGTGTGGAAGTATCACAGAAAAGTGGGGGTTTTTTTACATTACAAATATATATTGACTTGAAATCATTGTGCAAGAGGCATGTGCCTGTAAAAAGGAGGGGTAAAGAGCTGGGAAACATACAAACTTGTTCTGTTTTTTCCCCCCATTTAAGTATCTTGGTAGTATAGTACAGTTTTTTATGTATGGTGTTTGAAGGACCTCAGGGCTAGAGTATTCTGGGGTGCCCTTCATAGGGAGGAGTTTGTTTTGTTTTGTTTGTTTTAATTCTTGACACTGGATGCATTCCAAAAATATTTTATTCCCTTCAGATGTGTATTTGAACCTGTGAATTAAGTTCTGCTGGCAGTCTTGTTTTAGCAGCACCTATAAATGAGTTGGACTGTATTGTAAGCAGGGAAGTTGCATTAGGCTTTTTTTCAACTTGATGGAGATAATTCAACAGGAGGCTCTTGAGACCCTCCTTTACAATGTTGCTGCGGTAACAACCATATAGTTTAAACTCAGTACAGTTTTCTCAAACTTACCCAAGCGCAGGAACCACAAACCTTAATTCCTCTTGACTAGTTAATCTGATCAAGTGGATTAAACTTTCTGTAGAAGGGGAATCTGTGGGTGAGCTTTTCAAATAAGATAGACCTATTAATGCCCAGAATTATCCACTTGTGCATGTAGAATTACATTACCTGGGTATGCTGGTAGAAACAGAGTTATGTGCCAAATTTAGATTGTTTTGCACAATCTGTGAATTAATATAATATACTATTAGAACAAATCAAGAGGCTTAATTTAGTTGTCTCATTCTTCACCATACTCTTTCAGAAAGCCATCAGAATGCAGAAATGTCATTCCTCCTTTGGTCTAAGTAGTATCACACTTGATTCTTACTCTCAAAGAAACATATGGAACAAGTAGCTTGTTTTAGTTGTACATATGTATTAGGCAGATACAAAGCTGTTGATAAATAACTTCAGTGTACAGTGTCGGACCAGCCATGTATTAGGCAGATACAAAGCTGTTGATAAATAACTTCAGTGTACAGTGTTCTAGATACAGAAAAATAGCAGACTTTGCCCTCTCAAATATCAACAGCAGGAAATATTAATCTCTTCTAAAAGTTTAGACACCCACTTTTTAATGCTGCTCTTTCTATACCGTCCATTTTTCAGATTGTGCACTTTGCCATCTATTTGCTGCACTTCTACACCTGACTCCACCTCATATACACAAAAAGGTGCAACTAAGTGCCATGGCACTTATGCTCTTGAGCTTTTTCCCTCTTCTTTTTGTTATTTAGTGAAGATGTGTTTATCATGTGCCCTGATAACCTAAATGTCATACAAAGGTAAAACGTTAGTCGTCACTAATAGAACACCTATTTAGGAAATACTTAAAAAACAACAAATAGTCTAGTAGCACCTTAAAGACTAACAGACATGTAGATGGTATCATGAGCTTTCGTGGGCACAACCCACTTCTTCAGATGACAGGAATGAAGAAGTGGGTTGTACCCACAAAAGCTCATGATACCATCTACATGTTTTGTTATCCTTGAAAGTGCCACTAGACTATTTGTTGTTTAAGTTTTTCCTGCTACAGACTAACTTGGCTACCCCTCTGAAGTATTTAGGAAACGTCAGCAATAGAGATGCTAATTATTATCACTAACTATAGAAAGATTCTGGCATACAGTTTGCAGATGTAGAAAAAGTAAATGGAGTTATGAAGTACTTTATTTTCTTAGTAGCAAGTTTATCTTGATTTGTTTTGCATTATGCTATCAGCAATTTTACTGTTTCTGAGGGGAGTACGTTGTTTGCTACATGGTTTTTAGACAGGTTAATATAACAAATCAAAACATCACAGTATTTAAAAAAAATGACAGTTTCTAGAACAGCCAAAAAATAAACTAGAATGGAAAATCTCACTAGCTCCTGATATTTAGTCAGGAAAAAGATAAATCAGAGCAGAGAAAAAGATGGTAATGCCATAGCAAATATCTTCATGAAGTAAAGAGTTCTTATTAACTCCTCTGAGGGCAAATTTAAGGCTTCTACAAAGCAAGAAGGTAGGCAGTACTGTTAGGTCTACTCTCTGTATCCTATCTGTGCAAACCTGTGGTTCCAATAGCTCTTTGCTTTCTGGCCTAACGTGGCAGTTTAGCGCACAAGAAGGTAAAAGCTCCCTTCCCCTCCCCCCAAAAAAGATAATATCTGTATTGTGTTTTTAATTGTTAACATAAGGATTTGCTTTTAGTTCACACGTTAAAAGTGTGGTGGAAAGTCAAAATTAGTCTTGAAGCACATTTGCAAGTTTTGCTTTAGGTACCATTTAAATTTTCTTGTCTCTAGATTAAAGCTATATTCACCCAATATGGTTATAACAGAACATGACTGACTTCTGCACCCAACCTCCATCCCAGACCCCCTCATCTCCTACACTGATATTGTGAAAGCGTGTGGCCATTGACCACTTTTCAAATTCTTGGATTGACGCCCCTGCCCCCATAAAAAAATATTACCCACCCTTGCTCTAGTGGGTTGGTACCATAGGCTGATAAAGCATCAAACCATCTGGTGTTTTCTTGACAGTTGCAGTCTAGAATAATCCTGTCTTGATATCTCTGATACAACACCTCTGTTGACAGTGGTCTTAAGGGCCTTTCTCTGAAGCCACGTCTTCTCTTCCCAGATGATCAGTGCCACAGCGCTCGAACTTGCAGAGCTTAATTTAGCGGGTCTAGTAAAAAGCCACTAAAACAAATGCTGAGGTTGCCCCCATCAATACCATTACTCCTCAAATTGTGAGAAGGAAGGGAAATCAACGGGAGCATTTGCTCCCTTCAACCTCCCACTGTGCAGGTGGCACTGAAGTTTGAATTAAGGTACATAGACTCCAGCTCTACTATTCAAGTAGCTGGAGTTGCATATCTTAAATCAGACTTCCATGTAAGTATAGATGTGGCCTGAGTCTGAAGTAGACTCTTATGACCCTCTCTCTTGAGAGAGAGATGACAGAATGGGTTATGTCACAGACAGGGGCTCTGTCCAGGTGCCCCACACGCAGAACAGAGCTGCTTCAGCTTCCAGGGCAGCCTCTGTCCGTGGGGAGTCTAGGCACAAGAGCTGGGAGCTGGTGACAGCCCTAGTTTCAGCGTGGGGTTGGAGGTGAGAGCTCTGTGGGCTGGAGTAATCCCCAGCCCGGATCCCACTTGAGTCGATTAACCCGTTAAATATTAGGTTGACCTAATGCTTAACTGGTTAACTAGGATTTTACATCCTAATCTGCAGATCCAGGATCTTCCCCAAGTGTCATGTATTCTTCAGACAGAAGATGGATGAGAAGCTCCACAGTATCAGATATTGAAGGACCACATTGAAATAGTTGGAAATCATAGAAGACAAAAACTGGAAGGGACCTCAAGAGATCAAGTCCAGTCCCCTGCCCTCATGGCAGGACCAAGCACTGTGTAGATCATCCCTAACAGATGTCTGTCTACCTGCTCTTAAATATCTCCAGTGATGGAGGTTCCACAACCTCCCTATGCAATTTATTCCAGTGTTTAACCATCATGACCGTTAGGAAGTTTCCCTAATGTCCAACCTAACCCTCCCTTGCTGTAGTTTAAGACCACTGCTGCTTGTCCTATCATCCTCCCTGTGACATCTTTTTAGATACCTGAAAACCACTATCATGTCCCCTCTCAGTCTTGTCTTTTCCAAACTAAACGACCCCAATTCTTTCAGCCTTTCCTCATTCCTCATGTTTTCTAGACCTACATTTCTTCCTAAAAAGAAACAATTTCATCCTCAGTCTCTCTAGAGTGATCTACTCTTCCTGCCTACGTAGCGTGGCAACTCCAAAACAAGGGAAAGAAACCAGAGGAGGAGACCTCAATGTTATCCTTTTTTTTCCCACAGTGGATTCTTCAAGGCAATCTGAAAATCCCAAGAAATCAGACTACCTTATCAAGGACAGAATAATGGGTCAGATTATTTTCCCTTCTTCCTGGCTTTTTGGGCTCTGCATCCCAAAGTACAGTGCTGTGTATGTTTTCTGCTGTCTTTTCCCCCCCACCCTATTTGTGTCACCTGAGTGCACTCTGCCCCTTGCTGAGACCCAGATTTTCCCCAAATTCAGATAGATGTGCCTACATAGAATAGCAGGTATGGCACAAACTCATTTTCCACTTGCTGTTGTGACTTTTGTTTAAGATGTTTTGTTGACAAAATTGGATAATCTTTCAATATGTCACTATGGATCCCACTGTAAGTGTACGTGTGCCTCACACATACAAGACTGGATTTATATGTATGTACTACTTTACTAGCAGTGTCCATCATGTTTGCACATGTGCCCTTTTCTGCCTCAGGGTCCCAATTGAGGGAGTGAATGATAAGGTGGTCATGACCATTCCTCAATTTCCTCCTCTTGGAGGAGTTGATGGAACTTGAATTAAGAATGAGAGGGTTGAGCACTCAAGTTGAACTCTTTCAAAATGTTCTGCACATTTTCAGAACCATTTCTGATTTCCTGTTTTGAATGCCATGAAATGATTAACAGTTGTCTGGCTTGAACATCCCCCTTCTACTCTTCCCCCAGAGCTTCTCAAGTATTGGATTTGAAACCTGTAAGCTTCAAGCCATGTCCATCCTGCCAGGGACCAATCCCTGTCAAAGGATTGGTAGATATCTCTTCTGCCTGGGGGAATTACACACTCCAGATAGATGACCTGCATGCTTCTCTTTCCATGTCAGGAGTCACATGTTGAGATGCAAAGCTGAAACTCCTGCTAATGGACAAGCTACCATATATTAAGCAGACTGACAGTGTCTAAGATGATTGCAAAGAAGATAGAGCCACTAAAAGACCTGGCACCGGCGCCAAAATAAACCCTGGTTTTGATTAAGCTAGCATCTCTGCCTCTGGTTTCAAAATCAAGCAATAAAAGGGACCTCTCTGAAATGAGACAGGAATTCAAGGAGCTCAGTGTCCTCCCATAGGTGCAGAGACAGCTTCTGGAGAACAGCCTTACATGCTGCTGGGTGAAGAGAAGAAGCAGACTGAGAGACAACAGACTTCACCAACACTGTCTAGCCTCATAGCATTAACTCCACACTCCAGCAGACCAGGTCTGTTGTCCACATATCAGTGCATCTCTCGTTGCTCCTAGAGTTCTTCTGACCTTCACTTGGTGTGTTCTAACCGTCATCTAGCAAAGAGCATCCTCCCTGCCAACTAAGATCTGTGGTGAGCGTTACTGAGACCTCTACAGGTTTTTCCTACGAGCCCTAGCTAGAATGGCACTGGTCTAGCCAACAACCAGTGAGTCATCTCTACCCATACATTGTGTCCCCATAATCCTGTAGAGAATATTAGGGCTCACCTTCATAGCACTGAGGAGCCAGTTTCCACCATTTGAGAGAGCAAGAGATCTCCTTCCCAAGGGGCATTTCTGGTCAGATGGTCAATGGGGGAATATCAGGAGGAGGCAGATCCAGGGGCTGAGCAACATCAGTAACTCATGTTAACATCACGGGATCTTTCTTGACCCTGGATAAAGCAGTATCCTTGGCATCGGGTAACTTCACAGCTTTGCAGGAGTGCCTTGTATAGATTTCCTAGATTCTGCTCATGGAAATTTCAGTCATCTCCGAAGTCTCATGACCATGATTGAGACCCTCCCTGACAGTGGAGAAGCGAGTGGCAATTGCCCTGTTGGAGCTTGCAATGACAGACAACTACCTGGTCAATTGGGAATCAGTTCGGGGTGAGGAAATTTACAGTGGGAACTACTGTGACCCAAGTAGTCATGGTAGTTAATACTCTTCTGTCCCAGAGGGTAGTGACTCTGGGATACATGGTGTCTGGGGTCTGCCAGAGGGTTCCAGACTTCTTGCAAGCCAAGACTGAGCTGGACTGCTGGTCAGCCTGCTGAAAAATTTACTAGCAAGGTGTGTGGGGAGGAGGGGAGGGAAATGCACGTAGTCTTTGCTAATCGGTTAATCGACTACACTATTACATCCCTAGTCCCCAGCTGACCCTGGGCTCTGAAACACCATAGGGAGCCATAGGGCTATTGCTACATTTCAAAGGTGGAGGAGCCCTATTGACTAATCGAATAGGTGTTGCAAAATGCATTGACTATTCGATTAGTCAATATTTAACATCCCTGATATTTATTAGGGCATAAGCTTTCCTGGGTAAAACCCACTTCATCAGATGATTGGAGTGCAAGTTAGAGGGGGTGTGTGTGTGTGTGTGTGTGTATGATGTTAATAAGGCTTATCAAGTCAGGGTTGAAGTGGGTCATTGACAGCATTTGGTATAGAGATGTGAATATCAAAAGAGATGTGAATAAGACAATGTGTTTTATAATGCATTAACCAGTTAAGATCCTTATTCAGTCCTATGTTGATTGTGTTGAATTTGCAAATGAATTCCAGTTCAGCTGTTTCCCTTAGTAATCAGATTTTGAAATCTTTTTGTAGAAGGGTGATTATTTTCAAATTCATTACTGAATGTCCAGAGCGGTTAGTGTTCCACTATAGGCTAGTGTGTTACCTTTCCTGATGTCTGATTTGTGTCCATTTATCCTTTGGTGCAGAGACTGTCTGGTTTGGCCAGTATACATGGCAGAGGGGCATTGCTGGCATTTGATGGCATATATCACATTAGTTTAATGTGCAGTTAGAAGAGCCCCTGATGGTGTGCCTTATGGTTTTCCTCAGTCTGGAAAGCACTTAGCATATTGCTAGTGCTGTGTATGTAATAAACCGTATTAATCAATTTCTCAGTTTTCACTCATAAATGTTTCTGGCAGCTTCTCATTTGCCTAAGCCTGGTTAGAATGGGCAACAGTGAAGGTTCTAGAGTCCCATATTGCTGGTTGTTAAAGTGTTTGGTCAGGTATTGCATATCAAGGTTTGCTTATCTCATTTTTGCTAGCTCAGTGAGAGCAGGATGGGACCTTAAATTACTAGTTAGCTCTAGCAAGATTGATAATGGGTTGAATTAAAGTCAGTGGGAGCAGGAGTGAGCTCTTTATCAAAAAATATTCCACTTAGCATTAGTATGCCATCGATTACCTCCATTTTCTCCTAGCATGTCTAATGTGATTTTTTTTTTTGAGTAAGTTCTATATCTGTCTTACATAGAGGGATAAATTATTTTGAAAACATGTGCAAGTTACTTCCTATGTGCTATTACTACTTTAGAAATAAACTGTCTCTCAAATATTTACATGTGGTATTTTTATTTTTTGCAGGGAAAAGTTCACCTTGAATTAAAATTGAATGAACTGATAACAGATAATGGATCTGTGTGCCAGCAACTAGTAGTACAGTAAGAAAATTTATGAATCACTAAAAGGAGCTTGATTTTTTTACTGATAAAAGTTGTTGTGTTGGAATTTGCCTAGTTGTATGGGCCATATGTACACTGGGGAGCTTTCACAAACGTTTTTCAGATTTTTTTAAAAAGGTGTATGAGTGTCACCCACGTTAGGATCCCTAATATAAGCTGGGTGCTGGTGCCTAAGGAATGTCTTCTAATCTTGCTCAAAGCCGGTCTGGTTGACAAGACTAAAAATGTCAATGGTAACCAGCAGCTAGGACTTCATTGACAGAGCTGAACTGATTGCATTGGTGGGAACATTTCAAAATATCCCTTCTCTGCTTAACCCAATACATCTGGTTGACTTTAAGTACAACTACATAGCAGAAAACAAAATCCATGCCACCGCAAGTCTCAGACTGGGTCATCTTACTAGGGCTTGTGGAACAAAGAATGGCAGTGTAGATATTCAAGCTTGGGCTGGACCCTCAGCTCTGAAATAGAGTAAGAGAGGAGATTCATGGTGCTCAGACAGCTACATGGCTATTTTTAACCTTGTAGCTCAAGTCCTAGTCAGTTGCTTAGGCATTTGGAGACCCTGTGGATGTACCTTCACTTATCTGTGAGGCTCTACATTTGTTTAATTTTAAAATGACTTTCTCCTGGCCTAGCATGTTTGTAAGTAACCACTGAAATTACTCTGAAATGAGTAACTCTTGGGGGGGGGTGAGACGTGGAAGTTAGTCCTCACAGGGAGCTAGCTTTTAAGCCGGCTCCCACCAACTCCCCCCCGCCTCTACGAGAGGCACAGGTGGGAGTGGGGGGGACACTCAGCTCAGTGGAAGCTGGTACACATGGGGGGCCAGCTTTCAAGCTGGCTCCCGCCTGCTCCCCCTGCTGTCTCTGAGACAGAGGCAACGGCGGGGGAGGGGGGCGCGGATATAACCATGAGGGTTAACTGATGAACCCAGGCTCATGAGTTAACCGTGTATACCAGTGGTCTCCAATCTTTTAAAGCACAAGATCACTTTTTGAATTTAAGTGCAATCCCGGATCTACATCAAACCCAAATACTCATGCCTTGTCTCCGAGGCCCCACCTCTGCTCACTCTGTCCTCCCTCCCCCATCCTTCCTCACTTTCACCAGGGTGGGGCAAAGAGTTGGGGTGCAGGCTCCAGTCTTGGGCTAAGGGATTTGGAGTGTGAGAAGGGCTCTGAGCTGAGCCTGGGGCAGGGAGTTGGGGTGCAGGAAGGGGTTCAGGGTACAGGCTTTGTAAGGGAGTTTGGGTCCAGGGGGCTCAGAGGTTTGGGGTGTAGGAGGGGGTTCATGACTGGGGCAGGGGTTCGGAGCTGTCTCCAGCTGGACACTGCTTACCTCAGGTGGCTCCTGAGTGGTGGTACAGTGGGGCTGAGGCATGCTCACCCCTGCCCTGGCCCTGCACCACTCCCAAAAGCAGCCAACAAACTCCTTCTATCCCAAGCCCTGTTGTGCCCCCCCCCCCACCCCCTGTTCTGTGGAGATTGAATACAGGGTGGGGAGGGGGCACCCTGACATCTGCGCCCCCTCCTCCCCCTTCCCTGCTCTGTATCGTGAGCAGGAGGCTCTCAGGGAGGAACAGCTTGAAGGCAAAGGGCAGGAAGTGTGCAGCAGTGTGGGGAGGGGCAGCTGAAGTGCTGGCACTTGAGAGCCTCTTGGCCAAACCAGTCAGGATCACCTGTCAGAGGCTCCAAGATCTACCAGGAGATCCCAATCTACTGGCTGGTGACTACTGTTGTATATGGATACACATTCAGATCCCTAATAGCTACTGTTACAGCTTAGTTGTTCTTCTTCTTCTGTCTCTTGGCTCTCCCAACAAAATGGGGGGAAAAATTGGAATATTGAGTACACTATACATATTTCAAAAGTCAAAATGGAAAAAAATTATATGAAGATTTAATTGACGATGCTGTAGTTAATACATAGCCATGCCTGATGGACTGGAGCAGTGTGATGAAAATGTGAGAGGTTGACAGCAAATTTCAGATTTAAATAAGGTAGCAGGGGTAGTGTGGATTGTCTTACCTTGTACATTTATTGAAATTTTTTTTTAAATGGCTGTGACCTGATCAACCAGTTGGATAAGGGTATAGATGCTTCAGTTTGTCATTATGATGTAACCTGAGCTTAAAACAGAATACATCTTGATATCTCTTGGATGAGTGCTTTTCATTTGCATATCTCAGTGCTTTACAAAGGCAAGTGTAGGTAAACATAATTTCCATCAGGGGAAACTGGCATAAAAAGAAGTGGTTTGTCTAATGTCATGCAACAAGTCAGTGGTGAAGCTAAATAGAATCCAAGTCATCTGGCAACTGGTCCAGTGCCATAATTGCTAGATCCTGCTTTCTCTTGGAGCCTTTAATTTATAATGTTTTGTATATAATATTCAAAGAATGCTTATATTGCAGTGTCAGGGGCCCAAGTTGAAAATGCCAGTTTTAGGGTTGCGTTAATCTGGCTCCTTAACGCATACATAATGAAGGATGCACTTGCACAGCATTATAGTAGATTTCTGTAGAGCCAAGGATAGAACTTGGCTACCTTGGTTCTCAGTCTAGTCCTTTAAACACAAGAGAACCTCCTTTCCCTACTTGCAACCCTCTGCCTCATTCACTGTGCATGCTATGCAAAATCAGAAACGATAAGCGATCATGTAACTAAAGACTGTGTTGTAGGGATGGAAGTGACTTACTGACTACTCGCTTCCCCCCCCTTGCTTCCTCTGTCAGAAAGAGGCAGTAAGGGGGAGAGGGTTCTGGGGGGGGAAGTGGTTTAAAAGCTGTTTCCCCTCCATCTAGGTGAGAGGGGGCAGGGTGCAATGGCAATGTACAAGAATCCCCACTAGGGCTCTTGTTCATTTCAAAGCAGAAGCGCATGGAGCCTGGGGACAGTGGGTGACTGGCCCCAGGCTCCATGCAGTGTTTCAATCTTTAAAATGCATAAGAGCTGCTGCTGGGGCTCTTGTACATTGAAAAAGTGAACTCTGCACGGCACTTCCGCCTTTGAAATGTTGCAACAGCCCAGCAGGCTCTTGCTACATTTCAAAGCGGAAGCGTCCTTATCAACTAATTGAGTAGTCAATGGAAATTCCATCGACTATTTGATTAGTTGATTAATCTAATTTTAACATCCTTATTGTGGTGTTCGGATATACGTGACTAGGCTGAATTAAGGCTATGCATGTAAGCATAATTCTGGACTTTCCTGGCTTATGATTGCTTAACTTCACAAAACCTTAATGTTTTCATGACACATTTTTCTGTGTAATCTCCTGGATTAAAAAAAGTAAACTGAAAGAAAAAAACCAACTTCTTCATGTGAAACCACATTAACCCTTGCATGTGTCACTAGCAAGTGTGGAACCTAGCACCATTAAATGCATAGCATACGCTTCTACCACATGAGCTAATGGAGTAACAGGGAGGAGAGAACTATTGGTCTCTGTGTGGACCCACCACAAGTTCCACTAGGTGCTACTTTTTGCAAGTAGTTTAAAGATCTAGTTGTTAAGTACCAAGAGTGTTTAAAAATCTTTGTCTGGCTTTGTCTTATTCTGAAGAGCAATGTGGTCCAGTGTTTAGTTAGGCAACAGAGCAGAGACCTAAATTTGGTGCACACATTCTGAAAGGCAGTGTGGGTAGGATGGACCATGCTTGAGCTCTGTTAGAAATAACTCTGAATAGCATTCATGAGAATAAAGAATATCTGCGTTCCTCATATGGGCTGGCCTGCACTAGGCACGTTAAGAAACAGTTGTTATTGTAACTGTATAGTTGCTGAAAATTTTAGTGGTTCCATGATTACATGGCTCCCCAGCTGCTGGCCCCATTCCCAAGGAGCTGGCTGCCCAGGAGCAGCTTCTCTCACCAACTGCCCTGCTTCCGGGGAGCCAGCTGCTATCTCTGATACAGAGACAGCAGCACAGGATGGCAGTCAGCTCCCCGGGAACTGCTGTGCATTAATCGTTTGGGCAACTGCTGAGCTCTTGGTTATTAGCTGCCCATTTAAACAATTACTCTCTTGCATCCCTGGCCTACACTAGGTATAGCTACATCTCTCTGTAGTATGGAAAATCCATGTCATTTGAGGGAAGTAGCTATGTCAACCTGTCCTCTGGTGTAGACAGTGCTATGTTAATGAAGTTTTCTGTTGACCTACCTATGTACCTGAGAGGTGAAGGATAATCTGTGCTGATGGGAGAACTCCTGGTGGTCTAGGTAGTATCTAGATCAAAGCACTACAGTGATGTTGGTGTGGCATTTTCAGTGTAGAAATCAATAACTTAAGGGTTTAAGACTTCGCTTAATAATAGCTGGGAAGTGCACAGAATTAACTCTGGTATAAGAACAGAGTGACTAGAATTTATGATGGCTTCCTGGCTTGTTTCCTTGACATGAAAGGAGAAATAGCAGTGACTGCTGTTTCATCTCCCCATGTAGAGGTGTAATTCTGTCATTTAGAGCATGCTCAGGAGAGTTGGCATATTCTGAAGTTTAGCAGTAGGTCTCCAAAAACAGAGCATATGCAAATTGCCATTTTCAGAGACAGCTTCCAAATTTGGATAGATTGTTGTGACTGCAAAAGATACCTTTGTCACCAGAAATGTCTATATGCTAAACTTATGTTTCTGGTCTGAAGCATGATGGCACTATTGTTTTTATAATAAATGTTAATATAGATAAACATAGCTTTGCAAAATGTAGTCTCCAGAATTGCTTAACACCGCGTTTCTCAAACTGTGGGTCCCGACCCCCTCTGGGGGGTCATGAGCAACGTGTTGGGGGTGGGTCGCAAGCAACTTAGAGGGGGATCGTGGTATCACAAAGTTTGAGAACCCCTGGCTTAACAGTTTTCACTGAAACATTTAGTAAAGAAAACTCAGCCTGGGGCAGAGAGCAAACACGAAAGATGTCTGCCCAAACAGATTGGCAAAGTTATAAGCAATTGAAAAATGGGTCTATAAGGGGAAGTATTAACTTTAGCTGTCACTAGTAGCTCTACTTATAATAGCACTAAATAATTTAGAAAACACATCATCAAAGGAGAATATAAATGCACAGTTTAAAGGTGTTTCTGTTACAAGGGATCAACATTCAGTATGCATCTATTGATTGTTTCCCAGTTTATTTTCTCCCCAGCACTACTTACAAATTTATCTTCAAAAAGCAATATAGTCAGCTATAATCTGGCTTTCTACAGGTAAAGATGTGCACAGAATCATGTATTTTGGTTCTTATTTAAATGAGGATTGCTTGGTGTTGAGGATTTACCTCAAAACCAAAAGATCCTAATGAAATGTCTTTATGAAAATAGCAAATTTGTAATTTACCTTACTTTCCTTTTGTCTTTTGGAGGTATAAAAGACTGTGAGACTTTCTGTTGCCTTCTGGGGGCCAAGTTTGGTGGAGATACAGGATCAGTCTCCTTTAAACATGCTTTTAGGAAGTAGATTTATGTCCATGTGCTTTTGCGATGCTTGCTCTTTTGTCCATCTATCAATAGTGAGTTTCAAGGAAACAGGGAGCCTACTTACTCATTTTAATCTATCAGTATTGCCAGAGGAAGAACAGTCCTTTCCTTCTGTCCATTGTTAGATCTTGCCATATAATCTTTTGAGTGGCTGAGAGTAAGTAGTACTAAGGTTTTATCTGTGTCTGCTTTTGGCATGAACACTTCACTTGTCTCTGAATTAAGAAAGCTAGACTTACTACTTAATTGGCTCTTTATTATATGTCAATCAGTGTCCGGATGTGGAACTCCTAAAGGATAGAATCTTGACATTTTGAATATTCTTGTTTTTTCAGATTTCAAATATGCTTTTTAGGATTTGAAGTGCTTTTGGATATTGTCACCTGATTCAATTCATTATTGATGCTCTTGTTTCCTTCAGTCTGCATAAAGGAGCTGTGATATCCTGTGAATCCACAAATTTATAATTCTAAACTACTAAATAAAATTGTGGAAAGCAGGCTACTGTATGTTTGCAGTCACATTTTTGTATATTTTGCCATGCTGTTATGCATGCCATTTACAAGTAGGCCCTGGGTGTGGGGCATATGAGTAGATCCCTGTGTGGATACAGAATTTGCATCTGTATTCCCAAAAAGAGCCACAGAGATCTTCATCCACACATGCAGATACCCTCAAGTATAAAGTAGATATCCATGGATTTGCAGGATTCTATGTATCAGTAAGCCTTTAAAAACTGGGAACTGTAGTTTGTCACATTCTTTTTCCTAGTTATATGCCCTCTATGAAATTGCATATGAGGCTGCCTGTCTTTCATGCAGGAGATCAGGTGGAGAGACCAAGAATTGAGGAAGCATGTGGAAGGGGTAGTCTCCACACTGGTCAGGTGAAAGGCCTTGCTGACAGCAAGATCAGGGATGGAGGGAAAGCATCAGCAGTGAGGACAGTGAAGCCCTAGAGACAAGGGGTAAGGCAAAAACCCTGAGGGGTGATGAGACTGTCTGAATTGCCTTTAAAGAGATCTTGGTTTATAAATAATAAAGAACAAAAGAAGTGCAACTATACAATCTGAATTTAGTTGAGGCGCAAGAAAAGGAATCTGACTCTCTCATTGCACTGTTGTCACTAATTTTGCTCCATTATTTTTTTGTCCCAAAAGTAAGCAAGTCAGACTGGGAATGTATCAGTGGTTTCTTTTTAGGTTAAAAGAGTCTAGGTATAAGTTAAACATACTAGCAGGAAGTCTGATCAATAATGTCTTGCTGCCTCCTTTTTAGTGCCCCTTCTTGGAATATGAACATCTGCATATGAGGGAGAAGTAGGATATCTTTTCCCACATGGATTCAGCAAAAAGCAAAAGCTGAATGTTTGGAATTTCTTAACATTTTGTACTTTATTTACAATCTTAACTTTGCACAGGCAGTTTTTACACTTGATTTGTATATCTGCACACTTTAACAGTACATAATTATTTATTTTTAAGATGTTTTCACATTTAAAATTGTATTCATTTATTTTGACTTTTATGATGGAAAAATTGCTTTAGAAAGTTACTGTTGCAGAGTGCAATTGTCAATAGGAAGTGGGTAGGCACTGCACCTTCTTCTCAGATCTCTTTGAGAGAGAAATGATCTAAAAGGAAATTGGGGGTTCTCTCGTGGTTGCTGCAGTTATCCAGTGACCAACATGTGGTAAAAACTAGTGCGTTAAACATTCTAGTGTTACGTCAGCATTTTTTTGCTTTATCTGAGATTCTGGAAAGGGGGCAAGAACCTTGAAAATTTGACACATTTGTTAATGCTCTGCCAAACCTGCTGGCAGTCTTAAAATAATAAATGCATTTTTATTGCCAGTTTCCCAAACTTGTAGAACATATGATGTTTGAGACCATAGAAAACAGATGACCAAAAAAAGCAATGGGAAGCCTCACTCCTGTCCATAGAAATTATTCTAGTTAGCATGTAATAGGAAACCTTGTCCCTTAATTTTATGAAGTAACTACAAATTTCTTATACATGAAGAAGAGGAATGATGTGCTTTTCCACTGTAATTTTCATTTTAATGTTTTGAATGATTGTTGCCTTTATAGTGAAGTGGGCTCAAAATATTCTGAAGTGAAAGGTGAATTAACCTTTTTAAATTCACAAATTTAGAGTTTGGGAAAGAAATGGGCTTTAAGTTCCAAGGACTGGTCCTGGATACTGAGTCTCAATTAGTATGTCTGCCTTAATGTTCGGTGGCTTAGAAAATTCTGCCTTAAAGAGCAAACACTTAAATGTACTTCTATTGGGAATTCTATTGCAAAAAGTTTTCAAAAAATTCTTTGCTGTTCACAGCATTTTCACAAACAGCTAATCCTTGTTTACTCTTCCTGGAACCAAATTGATGGTGGGAATAATGGATGAGTGAGTAAGAGCAGTCCTAGAATTTCATGCTTTCAGAACATCTAGAAATTTAAATATCAAGGCAGAAATAAGTTGTAATATTCTGCCATGCAATTCAGACCAGTGAGGAGTAATCACCACTTGCCCTCCAACTTTGGGTGCTTTACAGTATTTTGCTGTTGTCATTTAAAACTTGGGCTGCTCAGATAGCCAGAGAGTTTGTAGGTCACAACCTGAGTGCCTATGAATAGCTTCAGCCCTGGTCCAACTTCTCTGACTCCAGGAACATTGTGTAGATGTAGACATGGAGTCTCGCTGTGAAAGATGTTCCTGATTGTTGTTTGCTAAAATGTGGATTGATGAGTTCTTTCTCCCCTTCATTGCCAAAGAATGGCCACTGGATGGGTGAAACAGTCAACTTTAACACCTGGGAAGAGGTGTCAGTTTATCCTATCTTTGAGAAGACAAGAAAAACTTAAACAACAAAAAGGGTTTTTTTTCCTCCCCCTTCCTTTATTTATTCTTGGATCTGGACTTCTAATACTCCTGTCATCTGAAGAAGTGGGTTTTGCTCTCAAAAGCTCATACCACCATCTATATGTTTTGTTAGTCTTTAAGGTGCTACTAGTCTATTTATTGTTTAAGTTTTTCCTGTTACAGACTAACTCGGCTACCCCTCTGAAGCTTTTGAGAAGACAGTTTGCCCCCTTCTGCTGTCCCAAGGACCCTGTTTACTATTTACATCAAAATCAGTGAAGTGTCTAGCATCAACACTCCTCCAGCACTAGCAACTCAAGGACTTTGCATGCAGGAGGGATGGGTGGGCAGGAAATTTCCTAATTTCCCACTAGTATAGCTCAGTCAGTGTCAGCAACCAATTATAAATAATGTAGAAAGAGAATAGCCATTTCTACCATAGTGTTGTCTAATCCTACTCACATTAATGAAAAAAGTGCCTGTGCCCTCGAGTTAAACCGATATGAGCTAGGTCTCTTGTTTTTCCATCCATGTGCTCCTCAAGATGTGTGAGCCTTCCAAGCATCCCTAACATAAATGTTTAAATGTTAAGACATTGTGGTTAAGACTAAAAACAATCAAGCTAGATCTTGAGGTTGTGTGGGATAGGGATGTAAGCGAATAATCAGCTAGTCGACTAACGGATAAGCCTAGGCTTATTGGCTAATCGAGTCGACTACTTGCATTTCCTCTCCACTTGCTGCCTCTATATCAGAGGCAGCAAGGGAGGGGAGCAGGAGCTGGTGCTTGGGGGCTGCAGCGCGGGGCAGTGGGAGAGAGGACAAGGGAGGCTGCCATGGAGCAACCTCTGCCCGCAGCAGGCCCAGGCTTGCTGTAGAGTGGCCACTGGCCACAGTGGCCCAAGCTGGCCGCAGACAGGAGTTGCTCCAGCAGCAGCCCCTGTTCGCTGGGAACCCCTCAAGCCCAGCTCTTACTAGATCTAAAATGCAGAGCCGCAGAAGGGGTAGGTCCCGCACCTGGAACAAGCTGGGACTGAGTCGGGCTGCCTTCCCTTATCGACTTATTAAGTAGTCGATAAAAATTCTATGAACTACTTGATTAGCCAGTTAACCGCATCTTAACATCTCTAGTGTGGGAATTGTTTCATCTGAGAAGTAAAAGCAAAAATATTTACCATCAAAATACAAACCTTCATTTTTATACTCTGAGTTGTTTAATTTAGATCACTGTAGGGTTGCAAAAGTAGACCAAAGGTATAAGCATAGTGAAATTTTACAGCCATCCCTCAGCTTTGGTAGTTGATTTGGTCTCCTTTCCTGCGTTTAGGATTGGTAAATGATAGGCTAGTTTCCATTTGTTAATTATGGTTATCAAATTAAGGCTACTGAGTTTAGTTTGGTGGGTAAGGTATTGTACTGGGAGCCAAGCAACCAGAGGGTTGGGTTTTTTTGGTGGGGGGGGGAGGAGGGAGATCAGGTTTTTTCCCATTGATTTGCTGTGTGACCTTGAATACCCTGTCTGACTAGATATAACTGAGGAAAAAGGGATGTTCCTGAACAGAAACTGATCCCTTCCTAGAGGCAAGGGTCATCAAACTTGGAGTAGGCTAAAATTTGGCTTAAGTTTTGTTTATTGTGTGGACTGTGTTGGGGGTGAGGGGAGGAGAATGCAAGCCAGTTCATTAATTCTGGAATATTTAGAGGCTAGTCTCACCTCAGATCTGAAGGCATACAACTTCAGAAAGCATTAAAAGATTACCTCCCCCATAATAAGGCTGAACAAGCTGTGGTAGATATCTTCTAGGTCTGATACAACGTAACTAATTCTCCAGAAATATACCAAATGACTCTTTGGAACTCAAGTGCATGTTGTATCCACTCACTGAACACCATCAGTTTTGCTGTACATTCTTCCTTAAAGCAGCATTACCGATGGCAACCTCTCCTTGTCAAACAGAGTTTTAGATCAGAGAGCACTGTCTGTGTAGACAGTGCTGTGGGGGTGCTCCAGTTTAAACTCTTTCAATCTGGAAGTTTTAACTGTCTTTCTTGCAACTCATTAAGCCCTTCCCTCTTTGTACATTGACCCAAAATACATGGTAGTCACAGAGTGACTAAAAATGTAATAGTCTTATAGAGAATGCTGTGTTTTCTGTAAAATAGCTCTGTACACTGGGGAGTGCGGCTACACTGCAGGTCTTAACTTGAAATAAGCTATGCAAATTGAGCTACGTCAATTGTGTAGCTTATTTTGAAGTAGAGAGTGTCTACACATTAGGGATGTAATAATGTAGTCGGTTAACCGATGAGCGAAAGCTTATCGGTTAATGCTATAGACTACATGCATTCCCCTCTTCCCCTTGCTAGTAAATTTTTTAGCAGGCTGGCCAGCAGCCCGGCTCAGACCTGGCTCATGCCAGGTGCAGGATCTACCCCCCCAGCAGCTCTGCATTTAAAGTGCATTAGGAGCCAGGTGGACAGGCAGCCCAGCTCAGTTCTGGCTTATGGTGCGTCCAGGAGCTCAGCCCCTCCCCTGGTTTTTAAACTGGCTTCCCTCGTGGACCAGCTCCTGCTTGGCATCCTGTGCTGCTGACTCTGATACAGACTCTGATACAGAGGCAGCAGTGTGGAGTGGCCACGCACTCCTCAGGAGTGGGGTCAGACTGCACTGTCTGCCGGCTCCACCCTTGGGACTATAGAAGAGTCGACTAACCGATAAGAATTCATGAGGTTAAACGACTATTCAGTTAATCGATATTTAACATCTCTACTACACATCACTTATTTCGAAATAGAGCTCTCTTCCTCCGACTTGTCTTATTCCTTGCACAATGAGGGTTACAGGAGTCGGAGTAAGAAGTCCTCCAGCTTGACAGTATTTTGACACCATTTCGAAATAACTGCCTGCTGTGTAGATGCAGACTTAGTTACTTGGGAATAGCGCTAGTTATTTTGAAATAGTGTTGCAGTGTAGACGTACCCTAAGGGGTAACAATGCATGAGTAGCTTGATGATTGGAACTTAAAATTTTCTACCTAGTGAAAGATCTGGAACCTTTCGATAACATTAAAGTTCGCTATACCTGAAGAATGAGATGGTTCGTAGCCTGGTAAATATTTTCCATTATAAGACGAAATCTGCAAGGTGGTGACTGATCTGTTCATCTGTTAGTTAGGGTCTAAAAATTATTTGGCTAGTCACCTATGGATATCTAGCAGGAGAGAACTTGGAGTAAATTATAGGCCTGTAATCTGATCTTGTTCCCAGACAAATAATGGAATGGCTGATATGGACTCTCTTAGTAAAGAATTAAAAGAGGGTAATTTGATATCTTATTTTGATGAGATTGCAGATTTGACTAATACAGGTAATAGTGTTGATTTGATATACTTATATATCTGTAAGTTGTTTGACTTGATTAAAAAAAACCCTAGAAGGATACAAAATTAATATGTGAAACATTAGGCAGATTAAAAACTGGCTATCGGATCTCAAAATGTAACAATAAAGGAGGTATTGTCTTTGAGCAGATGTCTTTCTAATGAGGTGTCACAGCGATGGATATTTGGTCCAATGCATTTAGCTCCCCTTCTACCACCAAATTATGTGGAAAAGAACATAAAATTATCACTGATAAGCTTGCAGATGATCCAAACATAGGGGAAGTGGTAAATAATGAAGTGGACAAAGTGATCTAGATGGGTCAGTAAGCTGGGAGGAAGCAAACAATATGCATTTTAATATTTGCTGAATAAGAAGCTGTACATCAAGGGTAAGACTAAAGGCTAGACTTATAGGATATCATGGGGACCAAGTGACTCTGAAAGACTTATGGATTGCTCCTAGTGTGATTCTGTGCCCAAAAGGGCTAATTTAGGCATTAGGTATATAGACAGGAGAATAATTATTAGAAATAGTGAGGTTAAATAACGTCTGTACTTGACCCTTGTGTGATCAATAATGAAATACTGTATTTAGTCCTGGTGTCCATGCTTCCAGAAATATGTTGATAAATTGCAGAGGTTTCAAAGAAGAGCCATGAGAATAATTAAATCACTGAAAAGCATGCCTTATATTGGGATAGACTCATGGGGCTTAATCTAATTATCTTCTCTTTGTTAAGATCAAGGCTGTGTTGAGTACCTACATGGGGAACGAATTATTGATAATGGGATCTTTACTCTAGCAGATGAAAATATAAGAATCTGTGGCAGGAAGTTGAAGCTAGACAAATTCAGATTGGTATTATGGTGCAAAATTTAACAGTGAGAGTAATTAACCTTTGGACCAATTTACCAAGGCATGTGGTGGATTCTCCATCACAGTGAATTTTTAAATCGCCTGGATCTTTTAGAAAAGAGATCCTCTAGTTCAAACATTAATTAAATCAGAAGGTTAAACTAGATAATCACAGCAGTTCCTTTTGTACTTATCTGTGGGTCATGACTATTTGAAGATCTGGCCCAATGTCTTTGGGATCGCCTGCTGAAATAAAGCACCACATATTTTAGATTTGTGCCTTAAAATCACAATCTACTGTTAAATCTTCACTGTCATAGAAATCATTTAACTTCTTTCAGGTAATCAGATTTCTCTGATCTGGCCACTAGAACAGATGCATACAAACCATGTTACAAATGTATTTGTAACTTATGAATATTCACTTTAAAATAGGAATCCAGCACAATTTGACCCTACTGCATTGATCAGCCAACCCAAATTAGTAACGTTTAAACTCGATTTGGATGCCTTCTGAGCTGTGCTGCTGATCCAATATAAATGAGGTCTACTGGCAAGTCCTCTTATCCTTAAGTCAAATTAACAAATTACTTGAAAGTCAACAGTCTTCTCATTCACAGTAACTTTCTGTGTCTCACTTCCGTGTGTGTGTGTGTATGTTCTTGTCCTAAACAAATGACTAGCATTTCAGTACTTTTGTGGTAACTAATCACTTCCCAGGTTCCTCAAAACCCACTAACCCTCTTCAGACTAATTTTCACCTAGTTATCATCTGGCATTAAGTTATGCCCAGAAAACTGTGGATTGGATACACTCGTGGGGGAGCCAACTTGTTGTTTTTATATGTAATGTGAATATGTACATCCACGTGGAATCCAATATGCTTCAGATGCATTAAAAATTGCTGTCATACTGGCTCATGTTAACTCTTCATTGGTTTCATTTTAAAATGTCCTCTTTGCTTTAAAAGGAAAGATATTTTTTCAGATTTGTCAAATTATTAATGATAGATTAATTCACTAACTCTTTGTTTCTCTTTTTCATTTTAGCATAAAGGAATGTCATGGGTTGCCCCTTGTAAATGGACAGAATTGTGACCCTTATGCAACAGTGTCTCTTGTGGGTCCTTCTAGGTAACATTTGTTGCATTACATAGCAAACATTTCTAAGTGTTGTCCCAAATTAGGAGTGACAAATATGTCCTCTGGATTTAAGTGTTCAAATATATACAATAGTTATTAAATTATTAATTGGATGCATGGATTTTAGTGTTGAAGAGAACAGTCTTTATTTCCTCCCTCCCCCACCGCACATGTTTCCTACTATGTACTCCATGTGTTCTCCGCAATCTTGTGTTAGTGTAGAAACAGCAGTAAACTATGTATGGATACAAAATCCTATTAAAAACAAAAAGAAATAGTTTTCATTTTTGCTGTGCTTCTCACGAGGCATGGTATTGAGCAGGAATTGTTAGGTGGGATGAGAAATTAATAGAACTCTTACTTACTTTAAATACTTAAAGTGATTTTCTGTCTGTCTGCCTTAGTTTAGAAGTGACTTGGAAGTGATGTGTTGAGTCTCTGGGAAGAAAGGAGGCAATTTTATGTAGTTATAGTAATACTATACACTACTGCTTAAAGAAAAGTAGAAAATGGGAGTGGAGCAAGAAGGATGGGATAGAGAAGAACAATTAGCATTGTGTATATAGAGACAAGTGCACAAAAACAAATGTTTTTCAGGAGTCCAGTCCATACCAAATTTTAATTGCATTAAACTCTATCCATTCCATATGGCACTTGTTTGTGAGCTAAAATATAAATAGCAAGCTAACTAGGACCACCTCCCAGGTGCACATGTCCATGTCAATACGTACAGCTTTTAAGATCACTATTTAACTTTCCAGATCACGTTGTGAATGTATATTAAGTTTTTCTCATCAATATTTTTCCATTATATCAAGTGACATTAGTAATAACGGCACTACTTACATAATTCTCCAGTGTATCTACAGATCTCAAAAGTATTTAGGGGCCCATCTTCCATTGAAATTAATGGGAGTTAGGCACCTAAATACGCTTTAGGATCTGGGCCTGAGAGTAAATGGATGGCCCTTTCTTGACAACTGAATGTTTCAATAATTGTGTTTAAATTCTATATGATAAAACTGTACTTCATTGAAACAGGAATGACCAAAAGAAAACAAAGGTAAAGAAGAAAACGAGCAATCCACAGTTTAATGAAACATTTTATTTTGAGGTAACTAATTTCTCTCAGTTTAATCTCATTAAGTCCTATATTGTATTGCCTGTCTGTTTCTCATGTGCCTTTTTTTTTTTTTTTTTTTTTAAGCTAGCCACAAGAGTTTCTATTGAAGTAAACACAAATTTATCCATAAATTGTCACCTTTATTTGTAACACAGGCTGAAAGACAACAGTAGTCCCATTCAACTACTGTCTAGTGAGAAGTACTAGTTTCATAATCACAAATGTGAGGGCTATTTATTGCCCTGGATTTACTGCTATCAGTAGTGGTTCTGATATGGACTGAAGTATGAAAACATGCAGCCCTTAATTTGAACATCTTTCGGAGCATTTAGCAAAAACAACATTTTGTCTGTGTATAATCAGTACAGTAATTTAGCAGGGCGCTCAATCTGTGAAGGCTTCCTCTAGCTCATCTCAAAACTGAGCGAGCGAGCAAAGAATATGAACTGATGGATATTCATCCTCTGGCCATTGCAGAATTCTTATGCCGAACTTGGTTTACTTGGCCTTCAGTGCAGGCCCTTTTAAGATCGTTCCGTTATATTTGTTTTCCATCTTTGTGTTCTGCTTTTAATTTTATATTGTGAAAAATAAATAACCAGTAAAATATATATCCTGTATTTTTAAGTTTACCAAGCTATATGAAAGTATTGAAGAACTTTTAAAATCAATGCTATGAAAACAATATGGAATTTAATGCTTTGCATGTAATAAGGATGCTAACTTGCAGTTATTTAACTAATCGTGTAGTTGATACGATTTGCCACAGTGGGGGTAGCTCTAGGAGCCTGCTTGAGCTGGGACTGAGCAGTCCCAGCGTGTGCCAGCTCCAGGAGCCACCCCACTGCACCTCTGCATTTTAAATGTAGTAAGAGCCCACTGGGCATCCTGGACCAGCCCCTGCCTGCGGCCAGCCTGGGGCACTGCAAACAGGGTCTGCTTGGCGGCAGTAGCCCCTGTCCATGGGGGGGCCAGCTCCCCGCTGGGACCCCCACAGACAGGGGCTGCTGCCGGAGCAGCTTCTGCCTACAGCAAGCCTCTGCCCGCTGAGGGCAGAGGCTGCTTCATAGCAGACTCTGTTATCCTCCCCCTGCTGCCTCTGATGGAGGCAGCAGGGGCAGGGGGGAGGTGATACCACAGAGACAGTGCTGCAGGGAACTGGGTTTTGAGCCAGTTCCCCCAGCACCAGCTCATAGAGGCAGTGGAGGGTGAGGAGGAAAGAGCAGTCGATACTCCAGTCAACTACTTGCTTACGTCCTTACATGTACATTCTGATCCATGAGAACCCTGCTTTTGAAACTCCTATTGATTGCAATAAGATTGGGTGATTGGAGTATTTACAGAATCAGGCCTATAGATTGTTGCAACATTTTTGTTCACAGAAAATTTAATCTGGGATTTCACATGGTAGAACATGGAAACTAAGACAAAGTGGTTACAAAGCAATTAAATAATGTTATGTTTTAGGATACAGTGTAGTTTACCTGATCTATCTGGGAATGCAGTAAATAGAATTCAATCTGGAAGTAAAAGATACTAAAATATGCAGTTAAAGTTGTGTTATGTGGGGAAGGATAGAGTGGGCTTTCCGTGCTCATCTCCTCAGTGTATATCAGTTTGTGATGCATCAGTAATATTCTAAAACTTTCAGAACTTTGCTTTCAGGACCAATATGACATTAAAAAGCAAAGATTTTACAGTAGATATGGAGGATTTGTAATTTAAAAACAAGACTGAAAGAGAAAAATAATTGAGGGCTTTTACTTGCAGGTAACCAGGTCCAGTAGCTATACCAAAAAGTCCCAGTTTCAGGTAGAAGAGGAGGACATAGAGAAACTGGAACTCAGGTATGTTTTTGAGGTTATATAGTGAATATCAGTTTGTATGAAGTACATTTAAAATCTTTATATTCAAATTAGGGATGTTACAGTTTAACCGATTATCAGTTAACCTTACCAGTTAAACACCTGCCATTGGCAGGAGCCTGCGGGTCCAGCAGCCCACAGAGCATTTAACCGTAATTGATTGAAATTCCAAAGCTTACATGGTTAGTGTTGTGCGGCTGGTTGTGTTTTTTAAACATTTTTACATCCCTAATTCAAATAAGCATTATGGCATAACGTGACTGCAAAAAACTAGTGCTCAAGTTTACAAAGATTCTTTCAATTTCAGAAATAAAATCCTCAGTAACTTGTTTTGATTCTAAAAGTGAAATTGTGAACAGATGTGAGTATCTGACAAAATTATTAATGTAATGAAAATATTTTTTCAAACTTTAGATAGCCTAGCTAATGGAAAGTTGTATGTTTTCTTAATATTAATTACCTGGCACATGTACAATATTTATTAATATCAATGAAAACAAAATCCCATTTTTTCAGAACCTAGATTCTTTTCTTAGTACAGCAGAACCTCCTGTTTAGGAACACCAGTCTTATTTACAATCATTTGCATGTATTGTTTTTTCCTAATTGGGAGAGGGGGTGAATTCCATAACAAAAGCGATGTTAGTGGAGAACGAGTGTATAGCCTCTCACATTCTGATGCTCTCAGTACATTGAAAATCACTTTGCAGGTATTTGAAGAAAAAAAGAAAATAATGCAGTGCATTGTACTGCAACTTGTACACTGTACATGCTGTGGATTTTTTTAGATGTTTTATTAATATTTTGATCTCTCCTCAGTGCTGATTATTTCATAAATAGTGGTTTTGCTGTATTAGATACATTTTGGAACTAAACTCAGGATACCCTGTGCTGGGTTGTAGATGGTACAAAGAGCCCCTAACTCGCAACGTGTTAGAAAAAATCAGAATGCTGACACTAGCACCAAGAATTCAAGAAAAGCATGGCATCTAGTCTATCCAGTGGCACTACAGGGGTATAGTCAGCCTCTCCTATGTGACTGCTAGTATCTGGCAGCATGTTTGGCAGAATACATATAATACTTTGCCCCCGGCAGATGTAAGGAGCACCTTACAGCATATTTCCTCTTTCTACTCTTGCATACTTTGAGAGAGTTTGCCTGCACCTGTATTTCACAAACAGTGCTTCAGAGTATCTCCACTATAGCCTTCATCAGCTTTGCATATATATGTGCTTGACCTCACAGAGGAACTGAGGGCACAAGTTGAGTGCTGGTGACTGTTTCATAACTGGCACAAAAAAAAGTAAATTTGAATTATAATTGAAGTACTGACTTCTCACTCATTTCCGTCCTTGCTTATGTGACCCATCAATTTGTACAGTTTCAGGATTATAGATACAAATATATGTAGAAAAGTAATTATGCCCCAACAACTCCAGCATTAATTTTTTTCTTCTTCTTAACATATCTGCTGTTTAACAGAAAAGTCAGAGGTAAGAAGTAATAGAATCCAAACCAGGTGCATGTTTTTGGAGTGATAGCTCTTTAGGTTTTGAACATTCAGGCTCTTGTTTAAAACAATAAGCGCATGTGTCAGTGTGATATGGCAGTCTGTCCAATTTTTACTTTCAGCAGTAAAATAGGGATATAGGTACAGTGGTAAAAGCTCGCTGAAAATACCTGAAAAGGAAATGCAATTATTTTGTTCAAAATAGAAAATGCATCAACAAGTATCACTGTGTTTTACTGATGTAAAGTCTGTGATATCTAACTTTCACTGTCTAAATTTGTTTCCATGGCTGCCTTGTGTGGGTTTAATAAGCCATTTGAGTTCCTCTTGATTTTATTAGATTGGTATGACAGTTCTAATATTTCTTCTCTGCATGCATGCTGAACTAGTGATGCAAGGTTGTGGATGAAATCCACTCATGATTTTTATCCTTATAATTTGTAAGAACATTTTAAAAACAATCTTTTAACTTTCAGGATTGACCTATGGAACAATGGAAACCTGGTGCAAGATGTCTTCCTGGGAGAAATTAAGGTTCCAGTGAAAGTGTTAAGAAATGATTCTTTCCAAGCATGGTGAGAAATTACACACCAAACGAAAATTTGATCTTACAGTGATATTCTTAATGCAGAAAGTATATGTTGTTCTTTTAAAGCTTGCTCATTTCCAGTCCATTGTTAAGTGTGTGCACACCCTGAGCTCAGATCTTCAAGGGAAAATATTCTGACAACTCTATATAAAGGACTATCTTTGGATCCTGTACCCTGTCAGTTCCTTCTTACTGCCAGTGACAACTTCTGGAACTAATCTTGTTGCCCTAGGCTAACTTTCTAGTTGTTTTTCTGATGGTTTTTCTTTTCCAGTGTGTAGAGAAGTTGGATTCCTTTGTGCTTAATGATATTCATCCACTCAAGTGCCAGGGCATGCCTCGATCACCCAGCTTCAAGCCCTGCACTTCTTGCAGAAAGTTGATGTCATTGAGCATTCCACACTCAAGCTGTCTCAAGTTCTTGGGGAAGCCTTTCGAAAGGACCACGTTTAGACCTGCAAAGATTTCAAACCTCACACCAAAAAAGACCAAGAGTTGAAATTGAAAGTTTCTCTGATATGGAGGCAGCAGCCCCTATCCTGGGGAGGGTCTGAGCTCCCAGACCTGGCGTGACCCAGAACAGAGCTCGGCTGCCTGCTCGCCCAACTCCTAATACACTTTAAATATAGAGCCGCAACAGGGATAGGTCCCAGACCTAGCACAAGCCGGGACTGAGCCGGGCTGCTAGCCAGCCTGCCAAAAAATTTACTGGCGGGGGGCGAAGAATGCATGTAGTCTATAGCATTAACTGATAAGCTTTTGCTTATTGGTTAATCAACTACACTATTGTATTCCTAGTGCTGCCTAGAACTAGGGTACCACTTTGCCCTTGGACCAACTAGCCTGAGTTCCTACTCACCCTGTAATGCTATGAAAAGTTGCAGGTACCTTCCCAGTTTCTCACTTTCACCAGCACCCAGGGACAATTCCAGCTGTAATAGCATGCCAGCCCCTGCATGGAAAGGCTATGCATGTAGGGCACTAACCAGCCTTACAGGCACACATCTCCTCTGGAGGCTAAACCCAAAATGATACAGTGCTGTGCTGTACAGAGATTTGGAAAGTATAAGTTCATGAAAGTTCGCCCCTCCTTCAATGGGGAGAGGATATGCACAGCTTTATACCCTAAACAAGTTTATAAACTAGAAAAGGTAGATGTTAAGAAGTTATAAGGGATAACAAACAAATCAAAGCACATTACCTAGCACTAATTAATTACCTTAACTAATACTGAAGAAATTGAGTATGAGTATCAAATTCTCACCCTAAGGCTTTGTCTACATTACACAACTGTTACTGATACATCCGTGTCAACAGCTGTGTCACTAAAAATTGGGCAGTGTAGCTGCTGTTTATAAGCTCTTGGGCCCACAAAATATTTCCACCCCAATGTGCAGAGTTCTCATTGTCAGCAGGAGAATATGCAGCAACACGCTGTTCACACTGGCATTTGTCATGGCAAAACTTGTCTTTCGGGAGGGAGACAGGTTTAACATCTCTGAATAACAGAACTTTTGTTGTTCAGTTGCCCACATAGACAGAGCTTAAATATTGTTTTAGGCAGTTTGCAGAGATTTTTGCGTAGTAACGGGCAAGATATGGCCCACAGGCTGGTTATGGCCCCCAAAGCCTGTTTAATCTGGCCCACGGCTTGCCACTATATCAAGGAGAAGCACCACTCAAAGCGGCTGGCTGCTCCCTGTGACTCTGTGCTGCAGGGAGAGGCAAAGAGGCTTTGTGCACTGCCCTCACCCCCAGCAAAATCTCTCAGCTCCTATTGGAAACCAGCCACTGGGAGCTGAGTGATTTTTGCTGGGAGCATGGGCAGGCTTCTCGTGCTGCCCCTGCAGCACAGAGCCACATGGAATAGAGGGGGCTGGGGCTGCTGGCTGGGAGCTGCTTAGGTAAGTGCCTCCCAGCCAAAGCCTGCTTCTTGCACCCCACCTCCTTGGACATCCCACTTCCCTCCCAGACCCTGCACTCCCTCCTACACTCTCCCAAAGGCCAAAATCCTCTCCTGCTCCCAAACCTTCTCCTGAACTCTGCACCCCAATCCCCTGCCCCAGATGACCACCTGAAACCTCTGCTACCTCCCTGCCCCCTCAGGTCACATTCCCACCTAGACCCTGCACCCTTCCCAGACCAGAATCCTCTTTGGCACCTATACACTCTCCTGGACCCTGCTGTCTTACTAGGAAATCCCTTGCCTCAGGTCATACCTCCCTCTCAGACCCCATGCCCTCTCCTGCACCCCAGTTCCCTGAGCTCTTTTCTGCACCAAACTCTGTCCCAGACCCCACACCTACTCCATAGAAAAGTGTGACTTAACTACTTACCAAAATCTTGCAGTGGTCCTCCATCAAAAATTATTGCCCACCCCTCTTCTTGAGGGTAAACTGCTTTTGCTTGGAGCTTAAAACTTCAGATACTCCTTTCACAGGCTAGAAAATCCTATGAAATATCCTTCTTCCCCAACCCCCCAGTTCAGTCTTTTATTTCTCAGATGGTTTTCTTTTCAGCTGTTCTTTTTTTGGTGGGGAGTCAGTGAACAATGACCCATGATTATGTCATTCCCCTGCCTTAAATAGTGTTTGCCTGTGGCGGAAACCCATTTTCTCCTAATTGGATTCCCATGCCCAATCAGTGGAAAAACACCAGTATTACCATAGAGTTCAGTAGCAGGTGACTTGGTCACATGTTTCTGTGGAGCCACCGCAGTTATGAGACAGAGTCTGTAATGTCCTCAGGAAGTCGATCCTAGTGAGAGATTAGCATGTTCTTTGACGTACTGTTCTTCCTAATAGCACTTTCCAGCCAGTCATTGACTGATCACATTTTATCTAGTGGGCATTCCCAGATGTAAACACATTTTTAATGAATGCATAAACAATATTCCTAGCTTCATATACCAAAATGATCCCTGAATATAAATAGGATAATCATATTCAGTAAATCATAACTTTTTGCAACGATACCTCGCAAGACTTGTCAAAAATCCCGCTACTAGTGTTCTTCCTGAAGCCATGTGCAAGAAGGGTGAAACAATAGATGCACTCCTTGTATGTTAGATGTGCCCTGGCATGTTACATACAAAGAACCAAGATATTTTGCAGAATAATGCAGCTGTATATAGCAATAGCAGAAAGGATGAAAGGTCTTTGCGTCTATGCCAAGAAAATCTCATTCTGGATTAGATCATGCATTCATGCATGTTACGAGCTATCTTTTGTTCCACCTCCATCTTACCTGACCTCTCACTCCATAAGATCACTAGCCTCCGAGGCCACTTTCCTAGTAGGACAGCAACCTCCTCATCAGAGCACACGTTCTCAACATACTATGTTCATCACCTAGCATTATTTCTGGCCTGTTAACTTGAGCTTCACAATCTTTGTCACCTTGTTCTTGAATTCCAAGTATTGTAAATATCCACAAAATGTAGCATCAAGGTTAAATCCAAACATGTTAAGTTACAGAAACCAGTGAGCCAACAGGCTCTCCATGCCCCTGGGCAAAGTAGGGGAGAGGTGGGTCTTTCTCCTGGAAGGGGTGGGGCCTCTTCCTTTCTACACCCCCATCTTCCAGTCCCCAGGCCTGTATAGAAATAAAATGGTTAAGGCACCAAACAGCCTTGACGCCACCCAGTGGTAACACGAAGAAAAAATTGATTGGAGAAATGAGTGTCTCTTAAATCGGTTTTATCTGCTGCTTGAATCGCCTACATTGGACTTCTCTCCCGTGGCTTCTCCCTGGGGCCAGCCAGGTGACTGCAGGGAGGGGACTGAACTGGTCGCCCAGGGTATGGCATGGGACACCCCTCCCTTTCAGTTTGATGCAAAACAATCTCATTTTACACACATCCCATTATCCTCATGTCCCTCACCTGGGGCAAGTCCAGGTTTGTCTGTTCCCTGCTCCTTCCCCAGCCAGAATGAGGAATGAAGCAAACTGCACTTTCCCCCCCACTCCCTGGCACAAGAGACCAGCCAGCAGTGTTCCTGTACAAATGAGGGAAAACTGGGGTGGGGGTGGGGCTTAGAGCTGGGGCAATTCTGGGAATTTCACCTACCTGGTGATTTTTCTCTTATCTGTATGGTTGGCTTTGTGTGTCCCTGTACATGGAGCAGGTGGGGAGGGGGGGTGGAAATAAGCCCCCTCCCTCCCCTGCGTAACCAAACCCTTAACTTTTTTTAAATAAAAGGAAGCTGCATACCAAATCTCGTGGTCTTAGTAGACAGACTCACTTGCTCACAAACAAACTCTCTCAAATATATAGTTGATAATTATAAGATGCATTTTTTCCCCATAGCTGCTATTGTGTACTTCCAGAATAAATTTTATCCTAGTTTTTGCCTGGTAATGTGTTCTCTACTCAATATTTTTCTTCACAACTTTCACTTTTTATTCTATTTTTATTTCATTCTAGATTATCTGTAATTTTTGCATATAAATGCTGCTACTCTTTAACCCATATTAAAAATGAGAAAACACTTAAAATACTGAATAAACCAGTATCCGCATTTTTAACAAACCTTGCTCTCTCCATCCATCCCCACAAAGGCTATCACTCCACACAATTATCACCTGTGGAAAAGACCTTAGAAAATATACACCTGGTGTTATGTCCTGATGGTCTACTGAATGCTCCTACTTTCATTTAAAGATTTGTTTATTTAAAAAAAAAATGCTTTCATCAGCCATATCTAGTTCTGAAATCATAGAATACTAGTACTGGAAGGGACCTCGAGAGGTCATCTAGTCCAGTCCCCTGCCCTCATGGCAGGACCCAGTACTATCAAGACCATCCCTGATAGATATTTATCTAACCTACCCTTAAATATCTCCAGAGATGAAGATTCCACAACCTTCCTAGGCAATTTATTCCAGTGTTTAGCCACCGTGACAGTTAGGAACTTTTTCCTAATGTCCAACCTAAACCTCCCTTGCTGCAGTTTAAGCCCATTGCTTCTGGTTCTATCCTCAGAGGCCAGGAAGAACAAGTTTTCTCCCTCTTCCTTGTGACACCCTTTTCGATACCTGAAAACCGCTATCATGTCCCCTTTCAATCTTCTCTTTTCCAAACTAAACAAGTCCAGTTCTTTCCGTCTCTAGACCTTTAATCATTCTTGTTGCTCTTCTCTGGACCTTCTCCAGTTTCTCCACATCTTTCTTGAAATGCGATGCCCAGAACTGGACACAATACTTCAACTGAGGCCTAACCAGCGCAGAGTAGAGCAGAAGAATGACTTTGTGTCTTGCTCACAACATACCTGTTAATGCATCCTAGAATCATGTTGGCTTTTGTTTTGTTTTTTTGCAACAGCGTCACAGTGTTGACTCATTTAGCTTGTGGTCCACTAGAACCCCTAGATCCCTGTCTGCTGTACTCCTTCCCAGACAGTAGCTTCTCATTCTGTATGTGTGAAACTGATTGTTCCTTCCTAAGTGGAGAACTTTGCATTTTCCTATTAAACTTCATCCTGTTTACCTCAGACCGTTTCTCCAATTTGTCCAGATCATTTTGAATTATGACCCTGTCCTCCAAAGCACTTCCAACCCCTCCCAGCTTGGTATCATCTGCAAACTTAATAAGTGTACTCTCTATGCCAATATCTAAATCATTGATGAAGATATTGAACAGAACCGGTTCCAGAACAGACCCTTGCAGAACCCCACTTGTTATACCTTTCCAGCCGAATTGTGAACCGTTAACTACTCTCTGAGAACGGTTATCCAGCCAGTTATGCATCCACCTTATAGTAGCCCCATTTAAGTTGTATTTGCCTAGTTTATTGGTAAGAATATCATGAGACCGTATCAAATGCCCTACTAAAGTCTAGGTATACCACATCCACCGCTTCTCCTTTATCCACAAGGCTCGTTGTCCTAACAAAGAAAGCTATCAGATTGGTTTGACATGCTTTGTTCTTTACAAATCCATGCTGGCTGTTCCCTATCACTTTATTATCTTCCAAGTGTTTGCAGATGATTTCCTTAATTACTTGCTCCATTATCTTTCCTGGCACAGAAGTTAAACTGACTGGTCTTTATCTTAACTTTGTTAAAACTATTGACAGCAGAACCAAATTCTGACTGATGAGTTAATATACACTGGAAAATTTCATTGTCATTTTACCATACTGCAATATTTATTTAGCTACTTAAACGGTAACTTTTAACATAGTATTTTACAGTTGCTTTTTTTTTTTTCCTTCAGGTACTTACTACAGCCAAGAGAAAATGGAAACAAATCTTCTAAAAATGATGATCTGGGATCACTTAGACTAAATGTTTGTTATACTGAAGATTATGTACTTCCATCTGAGTACTATACTTCTTTAAGAAATTTGCTGCTAAAATCACCAGATGTTCAGGTACTTTTTATTTTAGAAGAAACAGTCAACCGATTTAGGGCCAGGTTATAACCTTCTGTAAGTGCTGCTTTATGGAAGGAAGGAGGCATATAACTGTTCCTTTCCATAATCTGCCTGTGCCATGATGGTGTAAACTGCCTGTGGAGGCATTGATCCTGCACCTCTTATGTGGGTAGAACCATGACTCCCCACCTGTCCCTACCCTTAGCCCTGGCCAGTACAATGAAGCTGGATGGAGGGTGAAGTAATCTGTAACAGCTACAAGGCTTTGGTTATTTTCTCTGTGGAGCAAGGAAGGAAACAGAGACCAGATTTGGAATCTTGAGTACTGGCTAGGACAGATGGTCTAGATTAAAAGCCCTGGATTTGATTTGAGGGCCTGGATTCAATTTGTTGCTCAGCCAGAGATTTCCTTTGTGATCCTGGACAAATCACACTTTTCTGTCTGTAGCGGGGTACATTTACCGCCACAGCGCCACCTGCCGTCGGTTCTGGGAATTAGCTCTGCTGGCAGGTGGCGGGATCCTTTTCAGGACACTGCCCTCTGGCAGTGCCTACCACAGTCTGAGTTCCCCCCTTCCGGGGGTGGGTTGTAGGCCAGTAGGCCTTCAGGAGGCGGTTCCTCCGCCTCCGGTACAGTGGGCGATACGCCTGTCTCACTGCGCTACCGTGCCTTAAAATAGTCCAAGTCAGTGAGTCTATTCCCAGCCTTGCTTCAGGTCGGGGTGAGAGGCAATAGTTCGCATGCCCGGCCTTGCTTCAGGTCTGGGCCGCAGGGGAAGAAGTTCACCGTATACTCAAGTCTCTTAGCTCACAGTTCTGGGCAGGGCAACAGTCCTAGTCCTGCCCCTTCAAAAGGTCCGGCCTGACTCCTGGCCGGCACCAAAGCACAGTTGGTAAGCCTGAGCCCTCAAGCAGGGCGGGGCACCAAACCCAGTGTGCAAGCCCAGGCCCTCAAGCAGGGCGGGGTGACAAACACAATAAGCTGAGCCCAAGCCCTGGTGCAGGGCAGGGCAGCTAATCAAAATGGCGGCCTGGCCCTAGCTCAGGGCGGGGCAGCAAATGGTGGCCAGGCCCTAGTGCAAGGCGTGGCCGTAACAAACAGTGAGTAGGCCCTAGCCCTGGAGCAGGGCAGGGCAACAAACACAATATGGCAGCCCGGCCCTAACTCGGGGCAGGGCAGCAAATGGCAGCCAGGCCCTGGTGCAAGGCGTGGCTGCAAACAAACACACAGGTTTGTAGAAGCTCCTACTTCAGGAGCTGGGCAGGTAGCGCACCTGCCGCAGAGGTGAGGGGGAGACTGCCACCCAGTAGGTGGGTGGCGGGGGGGCGCAGGCCCACCCACTCCACTGTGCCCCAGCCCAGGGGCCCTGAATGCAGCCGTGCAGCTGCTACTGGCTCAGCAGGGGCTCCAGCCCGCAATGTGCTGGCCTAGGGCTGCTCTCAGCCCGTGCTACCCCCTGGGCCACTGCTCGTCTCCCCCTTCACAGGTACCTGTACCTCCAGCAGGTCCGTCCGGGAGTCGAGGGTGGTGTCGTCCCAGCAGGGTCCGGGCGGCCCAATCCAGGCTTCAATGAGTTGGAGCTCTGCAGCATCCCGCAGGCTCGTCGGGCCCTGGGGTTCAGGGCGGCATCGGGGTTCCAGCCGGTCCACCAGCTCTGGCAAGCCCTCAGGGTCCCCGTCAGTCCGTAGGTCCTCTAGCTCGGGCAGGAACTCAGGGTCTCCGGGTTTCCGCGGGCCTCGGGGCTCGAGCAGGACCTCTGGCTCAGGCAGGTCCTCAAACTCACCAGGCCCCAGCAGAGCCCCGGGTTCCTCTAGGTCAGAGGGTAGCTCTGCTGGCCAGCGTGGCCAGGCTTCAGCAGCCCTGTAGAAGGCGGCTGTGGGAGGCCCAAGCCAGGTTTCAGCCTCCTCAGCCAAGAGCTCTGGCCAGGCCTCTGTCTCTCTCGGAGGCTGGGCCCCGACTGAGCTCCCAGCCAGGCTTTTTATAGTCCTAGCCCCGCCCCTTGCCTTCTGGTCAGGTGACTGGGTGGGGCTAGGCTGCGCCCAAAATGGCTTCCGGAGGGGTATTTTCTCCCTTCCGGTAGTGGGGGAGGTCTCCACCCCACTACACTGTCTTATAGTTGTGTTTCAGGATAGGATCTATTAATGATTGAAATTTTCAGATGCTACAGTGATGAGTGCTATTTTTTTTAAAGTACCTGATATGACCCTGGGGCACCACAACCACATGCTGCCACTTACTCCAGGCTTGTGGCAAACTCACAATCTAACCTTTTAGAAATACTACAATATTGAATAAATGTACAATGTTAATAGTTATTTGGTGTCAATGTGTTTGAAAGTACTTAACACAATCTGAGCAGATAGTATCTATTTTCAGTAAGATTTCTTTTGTAGACTTGTAATTGCCCTGTTGCTAAGTTTCTTAAGAAATTATTGATGTCTATTGTCTTGTTGAAAGAGCTAACTTTTTCCAGGTTGTGTTCAAATGGTATTTTCATCTTGGTTTCACCTTTATTTTAGTTACAGCCAATCTCTGCTTCTGCTGCCTACGTTCTGGGTGAAGTGTGTCGAGATAAATATGATTCTGTTTTACCTCTTGTAAGACTATTGTTGCACCACCAGAAGATAGTACCATTTGTCACTGCAGTGGCTGAACTAGACTTGAAGGACACTCAGTATGTTTCGTCTTTTCCTAATTTCATGATAACATGGGGTATTTTAATTTGAGAGTTTTGAACCAATTTTTGATAAATGGTCACTCATTTTGTTTTCTCATATGTTTGTTACTGTGACTACATGTAGTCACATGATATTGAATATTTTATTGTAACAGCATTTGATAATACCCTTCTAGCTGAGGATCAGAATTCCCATAGCCCTCTTCTGGATGAGCTGTTTTGGCTGTTGCATTTTCTTTGAGTTGTTATATAACTAAATGTGACATACTGGAATAGTGTTCAATAGCAATTGGGTTTGATTTTGTTTTTTGTTTCTAAAAATTATTTTGGCCATTTTCTGGAAATTTTGTAGGTCATTAGTCTACAATTACTCTGCTTTAAAAGTTTGTTTACACCCAAGTCTTACTTCTCTGAGCTGAAAGGCAACACAGTTTCTGTTTTACTGTGTAAGTGTGGAAATCCCATGCACTTGGCATTCACACCCTCCTATGCATCTTGAAAGCTGTACCATGGAAGCTTAAAACACCCACTTTTGGTGGCATGGGGTCGGACACGGGGATGGGGACCAGCAACTGGGCCTATTGGTATGCATTTACATATACGCACTGGTCAATCCAATGCCCCCATATTTTGGGACGGGGGACACAAAGTAAATAGTTCTTCTGCAGGCCCCCGGAAAATACAGTAGTTGCCACTGAGGTGCTGTTATGTGCTGTAGAGCTAGGAAACGAATAGATTCCATTACCATACAGATCACCTCTGAAAAGTGTATTTTCTTCCATTTTGCATGTGGTGAGAAAAATCTGGTTTATATTTAGGTTTGGCAGAATTCAGATTATATTGTTTCTAATTTCAACCATGTATAGTGTTTAACTTCCTTTTACGGATGCTGAAAACTAAGGATGTTAGGGTAAGGAGATTTCCCCCCACTGACATCAGGGCTACAAAGGGCTCCCTTAATAGCCAATGGGCCCTATACACTGAGGTGCAAGGTGCAGGAGAAGCTGCAGTCCTGGTCCCACAGAACAGAGACTTCTGGCCAGGGCTATATTGCTGACACATAGCCCCTGGCTGCAGGCTACTGCTGAACAGTTCAAGCCCAGGGACAGCTCTCTGACTCCTGTGAGTGAGGGGGGAGAATGAGCTCCTAGCTGAGGGGGAGGCTACCCTGATGCTGGTTCCCACCCATTCTTCTTGTGGCCCTGGCTGGAATTCTCTGCTCTGTTTCTGCCCAGCATGACAGCAGCCTCTCCCCTACCTTGTGCTTCCAGAGTTTGTGTTACTAATCTGCCCTGTTTCTGCAGCTCAACTGTCAAAGAGCCACACCTTACCTGACAGCTCCCCAACCCTTACAGGCAGTAGGTGCAGTAAGGGTTGGGGAGCTGTTTGCTACCAATGATTTATTTTTTTGTTAATTTCAGTGTGTCAGGTGAAATTGACATTTACTGACAAGTATAATTTAAAATCAATCCTGGCAAGCCTACCTATATTTTAAAAATCTGTCTATTTTAAAACATTAATACTTTTTAAAGTGTAATTCTCATGGGATAATTTATATAAAGTTTTTAGTGTGCACATGTTTTTCCATCATAATGATTTATTGTAATTTAAAATTAAGTTGAATTTTTCCAACTATAAACACCTCTTTTACAGCTCAGTATATAACTTGTTTGCATTTATATTCAATAGCTGCATCCAAAGTACAGCCTTAAATTAAATATTTGACTGAAGATTATTTAGTCTATATTTTAGTAGCTTACTGTTCAGCAATATGTCTTTTTCTCCAATTGCATTTTTCTCACAAGTTTCTTTCTTTGTTGATTTAGATTGTCCATAACGGTACATTTTGATTTTATATTAAGTTTGACTACAGTAATGGGACTGTTTTCGTCGTTGTTGTTGTTATTTCTCTTTCTGTCCCTCAGTGTTCTTGGAAACCAGATGTTTAATCTCAGTGGGCAATTTCTGGTTTAAATATAGTAAATATTTTCCAGCAACTGTCTAAACATGAATTTATGTAGTAGTAGCATTAAATAGTAGTCATGCTTAGATGTATTGTGTGTGTTAGTTTAAATTTATTTAATCTTTTTTGTTACAGAGAAGTAAACACAATCTTCAGAGGAAACACCTTAGCTACTCGATGCCTAGATGAGATGATGAAAATAGTGGGAAAGCACTACCTAAAAGTTACGTTAAAGCCAGTTCTAGATGAGGTATAGAATCTTACTCTAAATATTTGCAGTAGTATGATGAGACCATCTCCTGTTAATATGTACTTTTCTGGTTCCTACAGCTCTCTTGTATAAAGAATATATTAAATATTTAGATATTACAGTAGCATGTGCACCAGGTTATGGTTCTGTAGTATATATTTTAGTCTATAAGCAAGTATTATGAGCTAAGTCGCTTGTCCAAGGCAATTGTTTCAGACCCCACAGAAGCTCCTGGAAACTTTCTGCCAGGCAGTTTCAGCAAGAACAGAATAAGGACAATAGTTGTCTTACCACACTTTGACCAGGCTCAGCGTTTCTACTGGTGCGTGCCGTGGCACAGTGAGGTTCTTCATGGCAGAGTATTTCTTTGATTTAAGAGCACAGTGCCTGACTCTTGTGTAGATAAATGAGGATAAGGTAGGCTCTTTGCATACTGTCCATTCTTCTGGAACATAGAGAAAATATTTACTATTTTGCCCTTCAGATTCAGGACTTGTTTTTAGCTGATTTCTTTTAATACCAGAATATATTGAAAAATTAGTATAGTTAACTAGTTAATCTTAGTGCTTTTTGTCACTTGAAATCTTTTGGTTAATTTTTAAATTTACGTTGTTTCAGATATGCGAGTCCCCTAAACCCTGTGAAATTGATCCCATCAAATTAAAAGAAGGTGATAACGTAGAAGTTCACAAGGTAAACGTCCTAATTAATTTTTTGTTTCCATCCTAATGAATTTCCTAATTCTTAACTAAATTTGATACAGCTGTATAAAAGATCACTTTCATTTTAGCATGGGTAAAATTTGAACATGCTCTGCTTTTAGTATTGGTACAATTCCCTTGTACTTTGTTCCTGCAGTGTTACTGGTGCTAAAGTGTGTGGCATCAGTAGACCAACCCTTGTTGGTAGCTCTCCACTTCAAATATTACTCATCTTTCAAGTTTTGCATGCATACTGAATACTGACCTTCCCCATCTGAATTCTTATTAATGCAGCAGATGATATAGTCCAGTATTTCTTAAACTTTTTAAGACCGAGGAACACCAAACAATAATTTTTTTTTAATGAGGAACACCAAGGATTTTTGGATGGGGAAAAAAAAAAAAAGGTCGGGGCGGGGCAGAGGGAGAAGGGGCGGGGGAGGTGAGGGGGGAGAAAAACGGTTCAGGGGAAAGTTATTGAGCAAAAAAAAAAAAATCACCTGCCCCTTTAAGGGCGGCCATTCTGAATTCTGTTTTCCACGGCGCACGGGTGTGCCACAGAACACAGTTTAAGAAACACTGATATAGTCGCTGTTTTCATGGTTAACTTTGTTTAAAGCTTCATTCAGTGAATTCTTCACTTACCAGTGTTATGATTAAGCCATACCAGCTGGTGACATCTGCTGATGGCAGTTGAATCAGCAAAGCATTAAATGATGAGGAATGTTAGGGAGATACCTATCTTGCCAGCATGCCACTGTATTGCTGAAAGGCTGTGTATATGGTGTTATCCTGTATTGCAAGAAACTAATAGTGTACTTTCCACTGGCCTTCTAATTCTGAAATTCAGTGAGGGTTACCAATATACCTCTTAGTATACTACTAGAATTAGGTAGTTGAAGAGATCATCTATATTAAGTAATGGACAATAAATCATATGTACCATGCCATTGTTTGTCCATAGGAATAAAAAAATGCTGTGTTGTAGTTAGCAGAACCATTAACATTCTGGAAAAAATATCTGTTTTTATCCTTTTAGGAGAATCTCCGTTACTATGTAGATAAAGTATTCAATACAATTGTACAGTCAAGTATAAGTTGCCCTACATTAATGTGTGATATGTTTTACTCTCTGAGACGCCTAGCTGCCAAAAGATTTCCAAGTAAGTGTTTAAAAAACTCTTGTTTAGAAATTAACAAAGTCTTTTAAAAAAATTTCTACTTACTCTTTCTAGTTGTCTTATAAAAAGCTCTTGCTTCTCCTAGACTGCATGGTATATTTTGTTAACCTGGTAACAAAATGTTCTCTACCTGACATACTGTAGTAAAACTGCCTGACATACTGTAGTAAAACTACTGTACAACCTCAAGAGTTTTACTGGGTAGGCATTAGTACCTGCTAAAAAGGATCTAGGGGTTATGGTGATTCAGACATTGAATATCAGTCAATAATGTGATGTAGTTGGGGGGTGGGGAAGCTAATGTATTGACAGGAGTGCAATATGTAAGATAGAAGAGTTAATTGTGCATCTCTGCGTGGCAGCAGTGAAGTCTAAACTGGAGTATTGTGTCAATGCTTTGGAAGTATGTGGACAAATTGGAAGGGTTCAAAGGAGAGCAGAAAAAGTGATAAAAGGTTTTAGGAGAAAACTGGACACGTTAATCTTGAGTACAGAAGATGGTGGGCAGGGATGGGGGAGACACCCAGTAAGTCTTCAGATATTTTATGGGCTATTATAAAGGGATGGTGGTCAATTGTTCTCCATGTCCACTAAAAATAGGAAAGGCAGTAGTGGGCTTTGAATTTGCTGAAAGTGAGATTTTAGGTTGGATATTAGGAAAACACTTTCTAATTATAAGGCTAGTTAAACACCGCAGTAGTTACCAAAGGAGTTTTTGTAATGTCATTCAAATGCCTCTTCCTTTCTACTCCTGTTCTCTCTCTTCTCCCTCATCCCCCACCCGCCAGGTCTGTAAAGAAATAAATAGTTAAGGCACCAAACAGCCTTGATGCCACCCAGTGGTAACATGAAAAAATGGAAATTGGAGAAATTAATGTCTCTTAAATCGGTTTTATCTAATCTGAGACTAGAAAATGTATGTACTAATAATAATAATATGGTTTCATGATATTATTACAGGGTGGAGTTAAGATTGTGTTTAGATGTCTTAATTGTATTTTCATACCTTAAATTTACCATATTTCGATTTCTTTTAAACTCAGCTCTGAATAGACTAGTTCATAATGCTATGTTGTGTTGCTAACCCTGGTGGAACTAAGCCAGCATTAGCAATAACAGAATATTTTCTTCTCATCATTGCCACCTTTTCATTTCATGCACCTCATTAATTCTATTCTATACAAAAATAGTTGTCTGTTCCCTATTGATGCTGTCTCCACAAGGTTTCATTTTGACTGTCTTCATTGCTTCCTTGTTAAGCTTAGTTAGTTACATTTCATGATTTTTCTCTGCAGATGACCCTCATGTACAGTATTCTGCAGTGAGCAGCTTTGTGTTTCTTCGTTTCTTTGCTGTCGCTGTAGTCTCACCTCATACTTTTCATTTACGACCTCACCATCCAGTAAGTTTTTTGGTAATGTTTTATATCACTTTTTCTCATAATCTGCCCATCTCTTTAGATAGAAATAAAGCTTCTTTCGCTGGCTGTGCTCGGCAATTCAAAAAGAAAATCAAGACATTTATTTTCTGTAGGATGGGTTTTCCTTCCACGTCTAGCCTAAGGAAACTATGGATGTGTGGCTTTGTGGGAGGCAGGTGGCTAATAGTTTATAGTGGACTCTGTCAAATGTGGAGCTGTTTTAATGGAGAATATTTTTAAGGTGTCACAGGGGAAGGTGCTGTTCTTTGGAGGTAAAATCTTAAGTAGAGATTTTTTCAAAGACAGGAATGGCAGTTTTGAACTTCAGTTCCATTGATTTCCTTCCTCCTAACTGTGTTGAGTTAGGCATAAATGTCAGCCATGAGTCCAAAGACATTGTGCAACAATAGGCACAGTTGACAGTGAATGGATTCCGTATGGTGTAAAGACCCATCAATAAAATTAATACTTGGAGTCGTAAAAGGCAAAGCAGGTACATTTCCCCTTTTCCAGGCCTGCCACAGTAGAGGTCTGCTCAGACATAGCTGGACCCACATCTCGGGGGATTGTTCTCCAACACTAAACCTGACCCAGCACTGAACCTGAGTCAGCACCACCATATCCTGCTATATGAGGCCTGGGCTTGGCAGTAGCTGCGTGCATGTGCCCTTGCCTTGTTCCTGCCATCTGCCGCCCTGGAGTGTGAAGGGCTGTGACTTCTTGACATACTTACTCTGTAATGCACTTAATACAGAGAGGTGGTAGTGACTGGCAAGAACAGGTCCTGCCACTGCTTCACCAAGCCCATGGGCAAGAGGAGGAGAGCTAGCCAAAGCCCAAGAAGGTCTGGCTATTTTCCCTCTTGACCTGTACCAGACACTTGTAATCAGCCATCTGGTTTGGCTCATGTTACAGGACTCTTTCACATGGAAACATCCTCCCCTGTCATCTCTCTGATTAGTCATAGATGAGACTGAGCGTTGCTCCCTTTTTAAAGAGCTAGCTAGTCTGAGATTGCAAGTATATATTTATAGACTATAAATATGCCTTTAACTTTAAAAAAAAAATTGGGATTGAACCATAAAATTCTCCATTTCTCACGTTGATCAGCAGCAATAAATTACTAACAACAGTGTCTCTCACAAGGTACTGTTGTATTTGCTTTACAATGCTGTTTGGTATTTCTTAGAAAATGTGAAAAACTCAATGTTAGTTAATATTGCTAGTGCTGGTTGAAAACTTCCTATGTAAACCATTTTTAAAGAAAATTGGGGTTTGGATAAAACTTTTTTTAGCTTCCTGTGGAAAATTTAATTTTTTACCATAAACCAGAAGGGAAAAAAGTATTTAAAAATTTTAAGTTTTTTGTCAACAAAAAGTTGAAACTTTCCAGGGGAAATACCTATTTTCCCACCAGCTCTATTATTAGCAGCAGTATGTTTGGGGGGCGGAGAAAATAACTGCAAAATCCTAACAACCAACAAACATTAAAATTTAAAGTGAAAAAAGCCTGCCAAAACAAAATGCTACTTTGTGCACACAATTCTCTTCTTTGGGAGAGATTGAGAATAAATGATCATACCTCGCAAGTTGTTGGTTTAATGCACTACTAGAAGGCCGACAGATACTACAGTGATGGGAGCAATATGAGCCTGTATATAAGAAGGTAGATATTTAAATTTTCTCATGAGAATTTACATTATTCTCTAGCTGAAAATGTGTAGCAAATCAAGTAAGATGGTCATTTTGCTGAATCCCTATTTTGTAAAGGGGATCTTCAATTTGTTTCCTAAAATTATTTATTTTAGGATGTACAAACTTCTAGAACGTTAACTCTTATATCAAAAACCATCCAAACTCTGGGGAGCTGGGGAAGTTTGTCCAAAAGCAAGCTTGTAAGTATATTAACGTTCTTATTTGATGTATTTGTTTTATGAATCATCTTTTGTTAGATATCAGTTTATATAACTCTGTCTTGTTTTTTAGTCAAGTTTCAAGGAGACATTTATGTGTGAGTTTTTCAAAACGTTTCAAGAAGAAAAGTTTACTGAAGCTGTTCAAAAGGTACCTTTTTACTGATACTATGTAAACCTCTTTTTATTGCCTTTGAGAGCAGACTTAATGGCAAAATGCCTGTAATTTTAAGATGTTTCCTTACAATTCTCTTCTAATCTCCAAATATTCGAATGTGCAATCTGTTATAATAAACCATAGAGGTGAAAAAACTGCCAAAGCAAATTTTTAGATAATAATGTAGCTCCATTCTTGGATGGAAATGACAAAGCTGGGGTTTGAACAATATAAAATATTTAGATATTTAAAATAAGTAGATTATAAAAGGTTGATATATGAAAAATGTATTGAATTCAAGCTTAAAGATCTTAGCTTCTTAAGTATCTCTGGAAGATCTCTGAATTGAGATGCTAATTAGGGATGTTAATGGTTAACCAGCAATCCTCACCCTGAACAGGTGAGTCTTACTGGTTATGGTTTACCAGTAAAGGCTGGAGCAACCCCCCACTGACTGCTGGCATGAAGCTGCTCCAGTTGGGCTGGCACAGCCCCCGTCTGCAGTGTGCCTGTCCATGATGGGCCCTGGGCGCTCCAGTGTGTGGCAGCAAGCAGGGGGCCATTCCAGTCCAGCTGGGCTGGAGCAGCCCTTCCACCTGCCCCCCAAACCTCCCGTTGAATCAGTTAGCTGGTTAAACTTAGCATTTAACCGGTTAACCAATTAAATGGGATTTTATATCTCTAATTCTAATAGAGTACATATCTTAACCTGTTATATTGATATTACTTCATCCAGAATTTGTTATGAATTATCTTATTGCTAAAAATAATAGATATACAAATAAATCTCTATTCAATGCATAGATTTTTTTGTTTTTGTTTTTGCCTCTTTGCTATAGTTAAATGGAGAGCATCTAGGTCTTCTGTCTAGTAAATAACCATACTGACATGTCCATTACAAACCTACCAACAAACATTTCTTACTGTTTAAAAAAACCTAGGAAATTAAAAGGCAAAAACTTGAGAACAAAGTTAAAGTTGGTCTGGGGAAAAATTGTGCCCTTCTAGAACGTTGAGTTCAGCAAAACTCATACTTTGGAAGGTTATGCCTTTGTTTGAGTTTTCTCTTAAGCAGTATCAAATTTTCATATCCGCCAATCAGTTTACTTGCCTGTATTTTTCCAGGACTGGGGTAAGCATCAGCTATACATATTGGACAAGCACCGATGTTTTACATCGAGAACATCAAACAGTTTCAGCAGCCCACTCTGCAGTTCATGGCCATAGCGGACAGAATGAAAAGGTCTTCCAGTCTCTCCTCAAAGAATTTCATCCCGGATAACTTCCTGTGTCTGTGTGTTATGATCTGGCAGGCAGTTCTCCCCCCAGACAAGCTGACTGCTGCACAATATTATAAGGAACCGTAGTGGCGGTCCTCATGCAGGTTCCTCCCCAGGACAAAGTAAAGTAGTAACCAGATCATCAGTGCACATTTGACCTCCTGTTATGCTACCACCCATTACGGTAGAGATGACGCCAAGTTTGATTGAGCTGTACTTCAGCCTACGTGTACATGAACTCCAATCCCTCTGCCTATATTACTTCTTGGCAGTCACCAACAGTGGAATGCACATGTTCAGTCACTCAAGGAAAAAATGGCTACTAACCTTTTGTAACTGGGATATCTTTGGGAAAGTTGCACATATTCGTTCTGCAATCCACCTTCTTCCCTCTCTCTGTTGAAGTTATATGGAAAGTAGGAACGGAGAGGGAGGAGTTTGGAGTCAGCTGAGCCCTTTATGCCAGTGCTGCTAGAATGCAGCAACAGAGGGCATTCAAGCCACCCCAGTGGGTACCAGCAAGGTAAAAATTTCCAGTAGCTCCACCAAGGGTGAAATGCACATGTGCCTCACATCTCAAATAACAGCAGTTACAAACTATTAGTACGTTTTTTAACCCCAGAAAAATAGGGCCCAAGTTCAAGCCCTTTTTAATAAAAGCAGATTAGTGGCAGGAGTCTCACTACAAGTTGCAGTCACCTCTGCTGATGGTGTTTCAAGATTCATGATGATGGCTACAGTGATATGCCAGGAATCTTCCATTTGCTTTTCAGGGCTTCCCAGGGAGGTACAGAGCCCATGCAAGACTTTCCATTTGAAGAAATTTATCTTTTTGACCAGAAGACAGACAAAGCATTACATTCACTGAAGGATTCCAGGGTAACCCTTCGCTCCCTGGGCATGCATATACCAGCCCTACAGAGGAAGTACCGTATATAACTGTACAAGCAGAGCTTGTTATAGCAGCTCTTACATCACCAATGCTATTATGAGCCATCAAAGGGTGCAAAAATTGAGTGCCCCATCCGTTCTCTACTGTATGTACCTAACTTAACGTCTCTTCCCCCAACCAAAGGTTACTATTGGATGCTCAAGAACTACAAACAAATGTTGGTGCCACCTCTATCCAACTCCAAATCCACTTTGATGGATACCCAACATGTTTTTTCCACAATTGGAGGACAATAACAATGGAAAATGTGTAGTGGATGTAATCTCTTCTAGATATTCCATAGAGATCCTTGTTCCTTTTCAGGGATCACTGTCACAAGAAAACCCTCTTTCAGGAGGTAAAATCCCTCCTGTAATCAGGAGCAATAGAACATGTGCCCTTCAACATTAAGAGGGAGATGCTTTTAGTCTAAATGTTTTTCTGATCCTCAAAAAGACAAAAGGATTCAGACCTCTTCTCGGCCTGTGATGACTCGGTTTAGACTTCATAGGAGCAACCTTAAAACTGAGTCATGGTAAAGGATTGTCTCCATATGGACAGGTTCCAAGCCACAGTGTGACAGACATCCAATTACGTACAACTCTCTGAAATCTATTCACATTTGCCTTGCTGTTTTGGGAGTCTCAGCATCATGTACTTTTCTGATGCCTTCTGGTTTGGCTGAGTCAAACAATGTAGATTCTGAGCAAATGAGAGTAGTTGGGGTTTCCAGTTCTCCTGAGTACGTCAGACCAATTGTAAATAATTATGCTTTCCTTCCTGCACACATCCCAGTCCAGAAATTTCTCGCCTTATGGCTTGGGCCTTGGCTGGGCACGGACCTAGAGTGTTCCTGTTCCCAATTGGCACAAGGTGTCCTTCCTAATAGTAGAAAGGACTCTGCAAGAAAATGTTACCTTGCTAAGTTGGAGTGTTTTCTGTCTGGACCCAGTGATTCTGATTCAACAGATATCCCTGTATTTTAGATGCCTGACTTCTTGACACTAAGGAGATTCTTTCCCTTAGCTAAATAAGATGTCACATGCTGGCAATTGGTGCATGTCACCTTCTTTCAGGGGGCTATTTCCTCTAGAGAATCTCTAAGGGTACGTCTACATTGCACGGCTATTTCAAAATAAGTTATTCCAAAATAGCTTATTTTGAAATAGCACGTCTACACTGCAGGGAAGCCTCAAAATTAGTCCAAGGCAGCCTTCCCTAATGTAGACGTGCTGTCTTGATTTAGATCCCCAGGACGCACTGGGGAGGAATAACTTAGAATGGCCCTGGTGAGGGGCTATTTTGAAATAGCAGCGGTAGAGCGTCTACACATGCCTTATTTCGAAATAGCTATTTTGGAATAGGTGTTATTCCTCGTAGAATGAGGTTTGCAGATTTCAGAATAAGCCATCCGTTATTTCATAATTATTTCAAAATAACAGAATGGCTGTGTAGACGTTCACATTGTTATTTTGAAATAACACTAGAGCAGTATATACACACCCTAAGTGCCTATCTAGCTGTATCATATTTTATTTTTCTTCCCTCACAAGGGGAATAACCTTCTCTACAAGAGCACAGATGGCTTCAATTGCCTTACTTGAAGAAATGTGTCTGCTTGACATTTGCAAAGCATCTATGCGAATTTCCATCTGTGAATTCATAAGGCATTATGAGTTGGTCCAAGCCTCCTCTGCTGACACATTCTTTGGCATGGTGATTTTGCAGTCATCCATAGTACCTGCATCCTCTACTCTGTGAGTACTGCTTGTGAGTCACCCACAAGTATGAGCACTCAGAGAAGAAAGGGAAGCTCATAACCAGAATTTTCTCAGCTCTGTGTTCCCAGTCTATAGTCCACTAACTGGCCTCCTTCCTCTAGACTTAGCAGTAAGAGGTTGTGGAGAAACGTTATTCCTCATTGCCCCTTCTGCCATTGGTTCAAACCAGGAACAGAGCAATTGAGCTGTGGACAGTACTTTCTAGAATTCTTTTGCCTCAGGAGCACATAGTACATGCATACTCACAATGGAATACAGATAGGGACCACACATCTTGAAGAACTCCAGTTACAAGCGTGCACAGGTTTCCTTTAATGGCATACATGGGGGAAATTTGGACCAAGGTTTCCTCATGTTAGAACTTCAGTTCTTCCAAGCTTTCTAATTTATTCCTTTATCAGTCAGTACAGCTGCACCTAAAACAGTTAATGGCATTGGTGTGCATACAGATACTTCCCAGAGGCTATTGTCCACTCCAGGGTCAGAGTTAAGATTGCATGGGCATTTACCTCTGTGTTTCCTGCTTTTCAGAAACTTGAGTTTTGCTGAGCTTAATATTCTAGAAAGGCATGAGTTAGCAATGTGTTTTTGCCATTTAACTTTTACATATTTTTCACATAGCCAAAGATGTTAAAAATCAGCGCCAGCCTAATAAATGTGGCAACCAGCAGCTCCTACAGGCTATTGGAAACCTTGTGTGGAGTTTAGAAACTTCTAATGTACTCTTCATAAAATTGTTTTCATGTTATTGCCTCACTAAATCTGAATTCTATACAGTTAATCCCTGCTTATACTCCATTTACCAAAATATTTGTGTACTGTAAAAAATGTTTTTGAGAAACGCTGTGGATTTAGGCAACATTTATTCTTTCCAAACATAATCCTTCTCCTTGTTCTCTTTAGTTTTTAGATGAAGTGTCATCTACTGAAAGTAAAGAGCCCAGTGGCATGAGTGAACCAGTACATCTAAAAGAAGGGTAATTGAAGTATAATGTATTTAATTACAGCAAATTACTTTATAAAATGAACAATAATTGAAAAACATATGTTGACATGTTGTGTTTAATTATGCTATTTATGAAATGTGTAAAAAATATTTCAATAGATTGCTGACGTGGTTTGTAGAATTAACAACTCTCATGGGATTTTTTTATAACTCATCTTACATGTTTTAGGAAGCTTTGTATGTAATACTTTCAAAGTCTCTCTCTGTCTCTCTCTGTATTTCTCATGGAGTGTAATCCTTGCCCTCTCCATGGCAGTTTTAATAAATGTTAACATGTATTTCAGAGTCCCATAACCTTCTGTTAGAATGACTTCATATACTCTCTGTGAGCTCTGACAGATGAAATACGCCCGAGCAGAAAATTCCTTCCCATAATTAGACAGCATATGAAAGTTTCATGAATCATGGAATATTTGAAAAATGTATGTGGTAGAGGTAGCTAATGGCAAAGGAAAAGAATATTTTTACTTTACCTATAAACTCCTTTGAATTCTTCTATTTCCAAGCTATTCCTGGGTAAAATAGATTCTGTTTATATCTGGGAAGCAGATTTTTAGCAATGAAATCCTTCTCTACTGAACAATAACGTCTGGCACATGCTTTTTTCCAAGTCTGAGAGATAAATTGCCAAACTCATTTAATGTGGCAAATCGTGTTCCTTTTACCCACAATGCTTGTTCCCAAAACATGCTTAATAGAAATGAAAGAGAATATGGTTGCAATAGAAAAGTCACCAAACCTTTTGATTAAAAAGACTTCTCGATCCTAGGGAATTCACCCATTACTGAAAATATGTGCAGCTAAAGGAGTGTTGAATACAGTTTGTTCTCCTGATGAATTTGATTTCAGCTGCACATGTCTCATAAGCTAGACAAAGCTGTATAGTCTGATAAGGAAGGGGGAAAGGAGAGAGTATCTCATAACTGGATGCACATCACCATTTTGGTAAAATGCAGGTTTCCAAGGTAAGCAAGAGGCCACGGTCCTGGGTTGGATTTTGATTGTCTAGTGCAGTGTTTCCCAAATGGTGTTCTGTGGAACCCCACAGGGTTCCACGAAGTGAAAATAAGGGTTCAGTGAGAGAATTCCATTACAATAACATGTTATGATTGTGATTTTTTTTTTATTTATTTTTTTAATTTTTTGTTGTTGTTTTCAAATATGTGCAATTAAACTAAATGTTGATCTCATGACCTTATTTAGCATTTGTTTATTATTATCCTTATTTCTGGTCTACTTTTTCAGCTCCATATATTAGACTGTTATTAGGGGTTCCGCAAAATTCTTTCAAGTTTAAAAGGGTTCCGTGGCCAAATAAAATTGGGAAACACTGGTCTAGCGGTCAAAGTTCTTACCAGCTAAGGAACCTCTTGACTAAGTCACTTATAATAAAGGGGAACTCAAGATCTGTTTTGTGAACCAAAGGCTTCTTTAAACCTATATTTTTCATGTTTTCATCATTGCTCATTCTCTTCAGTGAGTTTAATGAAAAGTTCTATAGCAGGTGAGCATTTGTACATTTATAATGTGATTTCTCTTTACAGTGAAATGTATAAAAGAGCTCAGGGAAGAACTCGGATTGGAAAAAAGAATTTCAAGAAACGATGGTTCTGCCTAACAAGTAGAGAACTTACTTATCACAAGCAACAAGGTAAATCTTAAACTATTTTTCGGCAATTAGATTTTTATTGAACACTGATTAACTATGCTAAGAATTGGTTAAACTGTGTATCAAATCCATTATGTGACTTTAAGCATCATGATCATGTTCTTATTTATTGTAATGATAACAAAAATTAACAATAGTCAGTCTCTGGTAATTTCCTTTTCTGAAGAGATGCTCAGAAATGTGTCTCAGTTGCATTCAATTTTGAATCCTGTTTTTTGTTTATCCACAAATCCGTTTTGCTTTTTCCTCCCAGAGGCGCATGTTGTATATAGTGTTCTTCTATCCTGCAGTCCAAACACTTCCCATTTGAGCTTCAGAGATCTAGTTCCGTGCCATTCTGCTGAAGGGGTTACACTGATTCTACCATAATTCCACCCTGTTGGATTCCCTATAACCAGCCAAATTATAAGGGAACACTGGGGTGTTTTTTGCAGTTTTAAAAGCATTTTTAGGTAGAGTAAAATGTGTGCTTGTGATTAAACGTTTCCTGGAAATATATACTATGTTGATCACACATTTAGCTTTTAGGCTACTGTATAGACTATTTGTGTTTAGACTCACATGTAGAAGAAGGTCTACAGAGCAATCAATTTCTTCATCTCATAGGACCGCCCTTTAGAGTTTTCACTATTTAATGAAGGTATCTGCTCAGCAGAAGTCCAAAACTGAAGAATCTTCAGTTCATGAACTGCAGAGCCAAATTTTGATTCAGGAATCAAAACTGCTTCTTTTTGTTAACTGCAAAATCTTGATTTCTGACATTCTGCTATCTGCATATCTATTAAAGAGAATTCTGTTACCTGTGTGATACTGTGAAGGAAGTGGTCTGTAGGTGACAGAACTGTGACCTATACACGTTTTGCTGGGGCACTTAGGGTGTGCCTAAACTATAGGGTTTTTTCGAAAAAAGTACCCTTTTTTCGAAAAAACTTCGCCTGCATCTAGACTGCAGCCGCGTTCTTTCGAAAGTAAATCGAAAGAACGTGGCAGTTTTTTCCATCGCGGTAAACCTCATTTTACGAGGAATAAAGTCTTTTTTCGAAAGTACTTTTTCGAAAAAAGGCGCTATTGAATGCAAACTGTTCTTTTTCAAAAGAGCGTCTAGACTCTTGAAAAAGCAGCTCGCTTTTTCGAAAAATCTGCTTATAGTCTAGACACTCTTTTTTGAAAAAGCCTCTTTCGAAAAGTATCTTTCAAAAAAGCCTCTTTCGAAAGAGGCTTGTAGTCTAGACGTACCCTTAGAGACACACTGACAGACATGATTATAATGGTTAGTTATAAGAGAGCTTTTAGCTATGTTACGATGTATGAACTCCTAATTCATGTTGCTTATAGCTTTAGTGAAGCACCACTAAATGGATATAATGGGTACAGTCACCAATTCAGAACATAAAAACTATGTTCCATGCTTTTGTCTCTTTCTATGTTACATGCTACTCCAGGCCCGCTGATGGAGGGGCCAAAGGTGGCAACTGCCCTGGAGCTCAGCGATTCAAAAGGGCCCGGAGCTCCTACTGCTGCTACTGTGGCATTAGGGGCAGCCTGAGCCCTTTAATTCGCTCCTGGAGCACCAGGCAGCAGTAAGGATTGGCTGAGTGCAGGGAGGAGACACAGCATGGTCCAGGTGATGCTAAGTGCTGGCCAGCCCCAGCTCCACCCCTTCTCCCCAAGCTCCGCCATATCTTGGAGCATGGAGCTGGCTCCTCCCACCTTGCCCACAGGACCAGCAATTCTATGGGCCTCCCTGTCCTACTCATTCACAAAACACAAGCATAAGGATATTATTAGTACTTTCCTGATTGATACTTGGCCAATTAGGAGACTAGGAAAGCAGTTACTCCTCTTAGAGAGCATCTAGCTTGCTCATCCTGAATCTTCCTTCACTCGGTCTTCACCTGGTATGCGTAGGCATGCTCATTACATTTTGACATATTAAAAGTGTTGAATTTCAAAAGGGTCTGATATAGCAAAGTCTTGATTTCCTACAGAGGAAGGCTTTCTCTTTGCTCTTCTGGTGAGATTTGGTCTCTGATCAACAATTCAACTTCTCACTTCAACAAAAGAGCAGTGAACCTACTCCTTCAACCAATTCCTGTATGTTATTAATTTATGCAACACTAGGAAGAAATGACAAACAGATGTCTTTCACTTGTCCATAATGTCTGGTTTTTGTGCTTCATACGAGCCCTTTATTCTCCGATGACTAGCATTAATTTGTATTAGTTTGTCCTCTGTCAAAAATGGGGGTACATATCTGTGAAATCTCAACTTCTAGTATCAGTGTTCTAATCTAAGAAAATGATTGATGGTCTGCTGGTTTTTTTGTTTGTTTTTTGCTGTTATCTATTCACAAATTTATGCAGACAAAGAACCAATATACACCATTCCAATCAAAAACATCCTCACTGTGGAGAAGCTTGAGGAGAGCGCCTTCAATAAGAAAAATGTGAGTCAGATGTAGCTTTTGAGATATTACATTCATAATTCTTGATGAGTTCTTAAAGAAACTGAGATTTACTGGTTGGAAAGTTCAGTTTATACTATCACATTGGTAGCATGGGCTAGTGGTTAGCACGTGGCACTGGAACTTTCACTCTTTCTGTGACTTGAGGAAAGCTATTTAATCTGTTGTGCCTCGGTTCCCCTACTTGTAAAATGGAGATGTTTGCTCATCTTTGCACTTACATAGTACACTTAAGCTAGAATATTATAAATCGTAATTATACTACATGTTTTAACTTTGTTAAAAGATAATACTGTCAAACCTTATGACTAGTGATGATAACGTTATAATCCCTTGTCCTTTAGAATTGAATTCTCTATTTTTTTTTTCTGCTCTGGCCCTCAGAATCTACATTTTTTTGTCATTACTTCAATCCCACAGCCCTTTCGGGTCATGAAACCATAGCTATTCTTTGGGAGGGGTGATGGAAAAGGGGGCCCTAGAGGGTTCTTCTGTCTTTAGTTTGATAAGGCTACTGGCTAAGAGGTGATGCTGAAGGAAATAGGAGGATTTACATCTTCTCTTCCTTCCCTCCACATCCATATGTTGTTCTGCTCCAAAGAAATGCTGCTCAAAGAAGGAGGGCAGTTGTCTTAGCACCAGGAGCCACAGGGTCAAGGCAGCTGGTTCTTGACTTATTTAGCAGTGCTTCTTGGTATTAATAAGTGGTGTAGCCAAGGAGCAGAGAAGATTAGCGAGAAGCAGTATCCTGGGGTCCTTGGTCAGATGAGAAATGAAACAGCAGCAGCAATATAAAGAGGAGAAGGAAAGACCTCTCCTTCCCTGCATTTAATTCACTTTCTGTGGTTCCTTGTGGCTATTGGGTTTTGCTTTTTTTTTTTTTTTTTTTTTTTTTAAACAGTGACCTCTTTTCAGTTGATAAATCTGTATGCTCAGTATGTCATCTTTGTCACTGAAAAGAATTTTTGCTGAATAAAATACTTTCATCCACAGATGTTTCAAGTGATTTATGGAGAGAAGCCACTCTATATCCAGGCAAATAACTGTGTGGAAGCTAGTGAGTGGATAGAAGCTCTCTGCAGGGTAAGCAGGTGTAACCAGAAGAGACTGAGTGTTTATCATCCCTCTGCTTTTCTGAACGGGAACTGGATTTGCTGCAAGGCCACGACTGAGAACGCAAAGGGCTGCACTCCATGCACTGCGTAAGTTGTTTCTGAATTAAAAAGCATTCTACAGTAAAATGAGTCTTTGATTCCTTTTGCAACCTGCAGACAGTTTAAGCATTAGTTTCATGTTTTCTTTCATAAGTTAGCTGAATGCTTCTTTTCGAGTTAATAAAGCATGATTACTATATTGATAAGACTGTAAAACATAGGTGGGGAACCTACAGCTCATAGGCTGGATCCAGCCTCCAGCTTACTTGGATCTGGCCTGTGGTGACGCTCGGGTCTTCCCCCACAGCAGAGTGCACTCCAGCCCCACGGCAGGCTTCCAAGCCTTGTGCTTTAGCCCTGTGGCGGGAAGAAGGCAAGTGCTGGTTTACCCCACTGCCAGGGGAAGCCCAGATTTTTCACTGCAGGGTGGTATTTTTTCATGTTGAGAGCCAGGACAGTGAGATTTGGGAGGGTTTTTTTGTTTTGGTTTTTTGGTGGGGTTGTTTATTTTTGCTTCTCCCTTGTGTGTGGCATCTGACCAAAAAAGGTCCCCCACCTTTAGTATAAAATATTTTATTTTGACAGGCATATAATTTCCTCTAATACCATTCCAGAATACAAAAAAGCAGCATAGCATGTAAATTGGAAATAACATCATTGATACTGCTGTACAGAATAATATATATTATAGCAAATATTCCTCTAGTCAGGGCACTGATTGGATTACCTTGCCTACCAGTATTCCAGAAGCAGTAGTTTTTAGAACCAAATGATTTCTTTACGTATACTGTAAATATGGGAATGCATTTCAGTTTCTCTCCCACTGCTGCTAGAGGAAACAGCTTCTCTCAATGGCTGTGGGATAATTTAAACCACAGACCCTTTGGGTTTTTGATGGCAGCTGTCTCTTCCCTCCCCACTGTCAACTGCCGTTCAGTAATTGAAAGACATCAGCAAGATCCTTTCATCTGATGAATCTGCTTTGCGCATCTCTAGCAGGACAAAGAAGCCTTGAAGTTGGCTCAACCAGCTATACAGAGATTTACCTGTCCACCCTTTTGGCTCTAGTGTACAGAATGCATGGAAGGCTTGTTGAGGAAGCGGTATAACCAGTGTTGCTTAGCTCTAACTAACCCGGAGTGGTGCAACTGCTCTTTTTGGGTTGTTAGAAGCTGTTGATAATTGGAGCAGATCTCCACCTACTACAGTCGGATCAAATTCAGGATTCTGCTTAGGATACACAAAGATAGCAGAGAGTTCAGATCATTATTCACTGACTTCTGAATCAACCCCAAGTCTGTCACTTTACTATTCAAATATTGTACTTTCCCTTTTTACCCAGTATTCTACCAACTGCTACTACTGGTTTTCTTTAAAGCATGCTATACCTAAAGAAGAAAACATGAAAAAGAATCTTGCCATTTGTGTCTGCAATTTGACAGAATATTCGTTTGCTATTTAATTTTGTTGAGTTGCTGATTTTTTTAAAAAGTATGATTTGCTTTTTAAGGGAGATTTATCTTGAGTAACTTACTGGATTGTATGCCACCCTCAGTGTCTAATCCAATCAAGTCTATTAAATAATCTAGTCCAGTCCCCGAGACCCATGGAAAATAATCCCATATAGCATGTTTTAAAATATTTGTTTCTGTTCATCACAGTTGATTCACACAGTAGGACTTCCACATGTTCAAATGAACATCACTTTTTAAAAAATGTTCACTTTAATCTCTTTATTTCTAAAAATACTCCATTATACTACTTTTAATGTGTCACCCTCATAGCATCTGTACCTTTCAAATATAGTAGGGACTATTAAAACTGGATATTTATTCGCCATTGTAACTAAACTTATTGTGGCACTTTAATTATTTTCACTTTGAAGTACTGTGTAGCAAATTTGTGCTGTAAAAGTCCATTTTTAGTAACAGTATATTGTCTTCTATTTTAATTTGTGTAAACTCCAGTTTCTGCATCCATATAAGATTTATTAACTTATTCAAGATTTAACATTAGTTTGAACATGTGAAGTTATATATATCCATTTTTAAATGGATAAATATATTGAAATTGATTCCGCTCTTATTTGCATTTAACCTGTCTAGGAGAATAGCTTGCAGTATTTACAATCTATATCTTAACCTAACTTTTTTTTAATTTTGGATGTAGAGGTGTTCCTGCTGATATTCAAATTGAGATTGATGGGGATCGAGAAACCGAAAGAATTTACTCACTTTTTGCTATCAACATGCCTAAACTGCAAAAGATGGAAGGTATCTGAATAATAAATCAGCGGAGTTAAACTAACATAAAATAATTGTAAAGGCGTGGAGAATGACTGATAGTGTCATGTTTAATGTCTTGTATTTTCATTTTAATTGCATACCAAATTGTACATACTTTCTACTATGAATTTCTAATATTCCTGTATGATAAGATCATTCTCGTTCAGCAGTTAATCTCTTCTTAACATGCCCATGTAACTCCCAGTAATGTGCTAAGTGGATTTGCATAAAAATTAACAAGAGACTACATACAATAATTTCCATGCAGCGAGCAAAGGGAGTATAACTTACACTCCCTTACTCCTATAACTACTTGGTCTTGTACTACTGCTCTTTATTAATGCTGAGAAAAATAATTCTTGGTGACATGACTAGAGAAGCATCAGTTTTATGGCAGCATTACTGGTAGCCCAATATATACAATAAATGTTAGACCCATTGATGATGAAATTACAAAACCTAACCAAATTGCTCACCATATCCAGTTAATACCATTTTTCTCCTTTGCTTAGTCCATATTATATTGAAGTTAAAAGTAACTCCATATGTGAAAAGTTTGGGCTCCCTGTTTGGTAAAAGAGATGTTAGCTCTGTTTACTGAAAGTAGAAAACAATATATCTTTTTGTGTGTGGTGATATTTGCAGAGGCATGTGGAAGTATCGCAGTCTATCAAGGTCCACTGAAAGAACCAGATGACTATTCTAATTTCACAATTGAGGACTCAGTAGCAACTTTCCAAACTCTTAAACAAGTAATATCCATAGTAGAAAAGCTGAATGAGCCTCATGAAAAATATCGGAAGAAAAGATCATTAAGTGCTAAATATGGCAGTGAGTAAGTATCCTCCGTAATTCTGGCTGCCTTGTATGGGGTACTGGGATTTTTATGGGGAAGGAGTGTGTGAACACCTTCTGATGATAACTGTTGAATTTAAACCCATCAGTGCATGGTTTCTTTTCTTCAGTGGTTGTACAGTGTGCAACACAATGGAGGCCTCAATCCCAATTGGACATTTGGGGATTATTTTAAATGTTATTATGGCTGTTAATACATAAATCAGGTATTTAGACAAGCTGATTCACCTCAAATTATCATGGCACTTCATGGGGCATAAAACCATTCCCCAGAAGCACTGCTTTTGAAAGAGGATTCCCAGGGAACCAAGTCAGCCAACACTGACCCTACTAAAATTACTTCAGTGGTGACTGGTGTCAACGCCTATCAGTTTGACATACCGTTGGCTGTGGTAAAAGGTAGGTTACATCAGCAGTCAGGCTTGTCTAGAACTTCAGACTTAACTGTCTTCAATGAATACTCATACTTTCTGGTCATGGGTTGATTTTTTCCTTTTATAAGGAAAACTAAATTGTAAGAGAAGGTGACCTCTTAACATTGATTTCCTGTTTACCCAGTGATTTTGAAGCGGTCTGGTCCTGGGTCATTGTTGCTTTCATGTGATAAATAACACATCAGGATTTCAGCAAACAATGCGACTACTCAACAAGATCTAGAAATTATGTCAAAATATAGCTTTACATTTTAAAACAAAGTTAAATTACATGATTACTAGATAATAACTATATTTTCCATCAAAAATACTTACATGAGGTTTTATTTTCCAGAGAGAATCCAATTGTTGGAAAAGTTTCCTAATGAAAAAACTATTGCTTATGTGGAGTCAGAAGAAACTAACATGGATTCAGAAGAAACTGGAAGTGTGTGGGTTTTTTTGGTGGCATTTTTTTTACTTCGTGTACACTTGTCTAAAATATTTAAGAATGAACAGAAATGCTACCTGTTTTCACAATCTATTTAATATTTAATAGAGAAAAGTATCTGTTTGGGAAACTGATTGTGAGGTTTATTCCAATTTTGACAAAGAACTTGAAGCTCCATGTCTTGAAATATCAGATGTGAGTAAATCTAAATATTTCTACATCGCCTTTTTTTCCCCCCTATGGCACTTCCTAAAGGAATAAGCTTTCTAAAGGAGGAAAATCAACACCAATTGTTGATTTGGATTACATCTCTCAATATACTGGACTCACATTTAATCCACCATTAGTGCCTGCTGTGCCGAAGGTCTTGCAGTGGAAATCCCAACATGTGATGACTCAAAAGGATCTGAACTTTCACTTTCAGTGTGTAACTTCTTTCTCTTCCTTTGTCAAACTATTATTTTGTCAGGACTCCGAGGTAATTACAACTGAAGTCTTGTAAAATCCTGCAGTGTATTGTGCGGACTTAGAGACACCAATGTTCATTACTTTTTTATTTTAAAATACCTAAGAAGGAGAAATCAGGGAACCTGTTCTTAGATTGTACCTCTTGTTTACATTTGGGGTGAGCAATGGATGGAGTGACATGAGACCACAGTGTCTTTTCTTTTGTAAAAAATCAAGTACTAATTTTTCTTGATTAAAAAATGCAAATTAGCAACACTTTTTGGAAGCTAGTTTTCCTACAAGTGAGAAGAATGCAGATGTGGCAACGCTGTGGTTGAGTAGTGTTCACTTTACATCTTCCCATCTAGGATTTTTTTGCAAACAAAAATTTGGCACATTTAGGCCCAGCTCACCTCTCATTACAGCTATATTAAATAACTTCTCCAGAATAATCACTCCAAGCACTTTAGATATCTGGACTGCCCCAGATTATATTTTTAGATACTTTGTAGTATCTAATCTTTATGATCAGTTGAATGATCAGTGCTGTTATATGTTAAAACAATGCTTTTTGGCCATTTTTTAATTTCTAGTTATATGGGGTTTTTTATTTGTCAGATCAAACAAATGTGAACTGGCATTCATGACTTCAGAAAGTTTGTTTCTTGTTCTCCATCTGAGAATTTAAATTTATGTTGAAAATGATATCTGTACATAATCAGTAGAAGAAAGGTAACACTTTGGAGAAGAGACAGCTAAACTTTCTTCACCAGTATTAAATATTATGGTATACTTGGTAAAGTAAAATAAAATACACTGTGTACAGGTAGTACTTCATTTTGGAGCATTTGCTGTTTTTTCTATCATTTGCCCTAGGCAGAGCTGAGAATGTAATTTCATCAATACAAATGTAGATTCACAGTGTTTACAAAACCATAAGCTGTTCAAAATACTATTGTAGGGTGCCTTCTGCTACTAAAATTCAGACCAGTTGGTACCACAGAATTGAAATCACTGTTGAAACTAATGAAACTTTTCTATTAGAACAATCATTTTTTAATATTAAAGAAACTGATAGGAAATCACTTGGGAAGTGACACCAATATTTTCAGCATCACAATCATGTTCCACTACTGGTCATGTTACCTACAAGCATAGTCCTGCTTTTGCATTACTTTACTATTGAAGGGATTCTTAGAGGAATGTTACTTGCCCTCAATTTCAGTTAGAAAAAAATGAATTCATTATTGACACCCAGAAATGTATTTTGTCAAGGTCAGATTGACCTACTTTATTTGCCAAAGAAACAAGTTTTGCTAGATTTCAACAGCACTAATATGTGTCAATTAAATTTTGCTATTTATTGTGATCAATCTTATTACAAAATGTGCTTGTGTTGGTTTCTTGAAGCCTGTCTGTCATTTAACAGCAAAGTTAAATGTATAACAATTTTAAATCTTATATTATTGTAAAGAGAAAACTTTTGAAAATGCACTTTTCATTTGCTTTGGTACTAGACTATATAGAAAAGGACAGATAGGCCTTTAAGATCTGAGGCCTTTGACATGTATTTTGTCATTTTATATGTTTAAAAATGCAGTAGGTACTCTAGAATTAAATTAGGTACAATTAAGATGATTAATATTAAAGTTGCTTTCACTTTGATTTGCCTAGACATGAAAACATTGCTCAGTAATTAGTTTTATTTGGTCTGTAAATTCTTGTTTAATGTAGTTTTAATTTGTGTAAGTATGGTGTATTGTTGAAAATGTATTTTTATTTAAATTTATTTTCTTATAAAATATTAAAAACTTTTGTAATGTTGCTTCAGAACAACTCACAAATAAATTCAGACTATGTATTTTCTGAGAGTCCTGGTCTTAACAATTGTTAGTGGACTAATTGTGTAGTGAAGTAGATGGCAGTAAATGGTATTCTTCCATCTTACAGAAACAGTAAGTGAAATTCAATAATCTTGTATTGTCATAGTCAGTTAATTTCTGATATAAGACTGCTAGATAGAGACAAAAGCACTATTAATAGAAAATTAGTTTGCACAGAAAGTTAGCAATCGGGTCAGTCTTGAAAGTAGTACCCTATTAAATTGGTGGCTTGATGCATTTGAGGCTATTTTGTTATCTCTTTGTCACTGTATAACTGTGGTCAGCAACTAGTAGATCGGGATCTACTGGTAGATCTTGGAGCCTCTGACAGGTGATCCTGACTGGTTTGGCCAAGAGGCTCTCAAGTGCCAGCACTTTAGCTGCCCTTCCCTGCACTGTTGCACACTTCCTGCCCTTTGCCTTGGAGCTGTTCCTCCCCGGGAGCCTCCTGCTTGCGGTACAGAGCAGGGAAGGGAGAGGAGGGGGTGCAGATGTCAGGGTGCCCCCTCTCCTACCCTGTATTTGATCTCCACAGGAGTGGGGGTGGGGGACACACAACAGGTCTTGAGATGGAGGGAGTTTGCTGGCTGCTTTTGAGAGTGGTGCAGGGCCAGGGCAGGGGTGAGCATGCCTCAGCCCCACTGCACCACCACTCAGGAGCCACCTGAGGTAATCAGTGTCCAGCTAGAGCCGGCTCCAAACCCCTGCCACAGTCATGAACCCCCTCCCGTACCCCAAGCCCCTGAGCCCCCTGGACCCAAACTCCCTTACAGTGCCTATACCCTGAATCCCATCCTGCACTCCAACTCCCTGCCCCAGGCTCAGCTCAGAGCCCCTCTCACACTCCAAATCCCTTAGCCCAAGACCAGAGCCTGCACCCCAACCCTCTGCCCCAGCCTGGTGAAAGTGAGGGAGGATGGGGGGAGGGAGGACGGAGTGAGCAGGGGCAGGGCATGAAGGAGCTGGGGCAAGAGTATTTGGGTTTGAGGTAGATCTTGTATTGCACTTAAATTCAAAAAGTGATCTTGTGCTTAAAAAGGTTGGAGACCACTGCTGTATAACATGGTCATTTTGGCTGGCATTTTAACTTTTGACTTGTCTGTCACTTCCTGTCCTAAAGATGAGTGCTAAGTAAAGCACCAGTATCTTAGGTTTTATAAAACAGATTTGAGTAACATTACTTATAAACAAACCTTCTTTCTCTCACACTTCACTTAACTTTTACATTATCTTGTTTTTCTTCTGTGTCCTCTTGTCCTTCCTCCAAGATTTAAGGGTACATATTTTTCATTGAAAAACCTCTTGTGTATATATATGATCTATTAACCATTAATAACTCTTCTTTTCTTAATTAAACTTTTAGGCTACGTCTACATTGGCACGATCTTGGCAAATCTTTGGCAAAATCTTGCTGCCTGTCTACACTGGCCGCGAGTTCTTGCGCAAGAACACTGACGTTCTAATGTATGAAATCAGTGCTTCTTGCACAAGAACTCTGACGCTCCCGCTCAGGAAGAAGCCCTCTTGCACAACTGTTCTTGCGCAAGAGGCCAGTGTAGACAGGCAGCCAAGAGATTTTGCGCAAGAGCCATCCAAATGGAAAAAAGCCCTAGTGGCCGCTTGGATGCTCCGTACGTGCAGGCAGCTCCGGACTTCCTAGTAACCCGAGCCCCCTTAAAGGCAGATGCAGCCTGCAGAGGCCACGAGGCAGAAGCTCTGCCGCGCGGCTCTGCTCCCTCCAACAGTGACCAGACCACCCAGGATGGCCGCTCCGGGTGGGGGGGGGACAACCCGCACCCCCAGCGCAGGAGGCCCCAAGGGGCACAAAGTGGCGCGCCCCTTCCTGGTCCCCAGTGGAGATCGAGGCCCTCCTGGACCTCTGGGCCGACGAAGAGGCCCTCCACAACGTCCGTGCCCGTCGGCGGAACGCGGATATCTTCCGCCGAATGGCCCAGGCACTCTCCGACCAGAGTCATCCAGCCCGGACCCTCGAACAGGTCCGGGCTAAGGTCAAGGAGCTGCGCCTGGGCTATGTCCGGGCCAGCGAGGGCCAGGGGGCAGGAGCCAACAGCTGCCCCCATTACCAGCGGCTCCACGCTATTGTAGGAGAGGCAGCACCCCAGGGACCATCAGTGCCAGTTGACACCAGCAGGCGCCCCCCCGTCACCAGGCCCAGCGAGGCGGGGGACGACCCAGAGCTATCCAGTGGGTTGGAGGAGGAGGACGAGCAGGGCAGCACCGTGATCCTACAGCTCGAGGTCCTCTCAGGCAGCCCGGACGTCTCCCGTGCATCATCGGAGGCCGGGGAAGGATCCACTGGTGAGTGTTGCACTTTGCACTCACAAGGGCAGGGGGGGAGCCAGGCGCCGGAGGGGGAGGGAGCGTCACTTGGGCAGCGTGAGCTGCACGCTGTGTAGCATTACCAGTATGCAGCACGTGTAACCACGTGCAGCCTGGTGACCGAGCGGCATGTGGCCACGGCAGGCAGCTCCAGGGCATGCCTGGGACCATGCTGCTCTCACACATCCGGACCAGGGGGAAGGGTGGATGCCGGCTGGAACCAGCCAGGGCCCCAGAGGCTCAGGGCAGAGCCCACACCTCCGGAAGAGTGCAGCACACAGAACGGCACACTGTTCCATGCTTGGCTGTGTGGCACAGCCAGCTGCTCCTGGGAAAACTGCAGCAACACAGCCCTGTGAGCGTGGCCCCCACTGAGCCCCTCGCCTGCTTCTGGTGTCTTGGCTGGCCCCCCGAGGGAAGTCCCAACTACAGCCACACGCGTCCCTGGGCTACCATATGTGAGGGCTAGCGGGAGGGGCAGGGGGGAAAGCGCTCGAGCCGACCCTAGGGCCACCTGAGTTTCGCTGCAAGGATGGTACACTCCCCAGTCACTCCTGGTTCCGTCCAGGAGACGTCCATGTGATGGGGATCTGAGAGCCCAGACCACATCTGCCATATGTGCTCCCAGGCACTGTGTGGGGATTCATCTTGCTCCCTGTCAAACACCATTGATTAGCCCAAAGCTTCACAGCCTCCCCGGCAGGGAGTTCCACAGGCTAACACAACACACGCGCCCTCCCACCCCTAAGGGGCCAGGACACAGACCGGTGGTTACAATACATAGAGGAGCACCCTTCTCTGGGGGCGGTCCTGTATGCAAACATACAACACATGGGGTGGGGAAACGAGTGGGCACAAGCCACAGTATTGTGGTGTCACCTGGGCTCAGGGGCGGAGGGCATGGGGTGTGGGGATGGTGGCCGGGCTGCCTGACTGACCCATCCTTTTCTCTGTTCCCTGCAGCGGGATCAAGCAGAATCGGGGGACCCTCCAGCCCTGCAGCAGCGGCAGCACCCCCAAGCGCCCAAGCACCAAGCCGACGGGTCCGGCAGCGGGACCAACTTCTTCGGCGGCACGTCCAGGCCGTTGAACACATGGAGGCAGCCATCACACGCTGGGTGGAGGTGGACCTGGAGTGGCGCCTGCAGGCCCGGGGCCACTTCCAGGCCCAGGGTGACCACATGGCAGATGCCATCACCGCCCTCACCACGCACATTGGCCATGCCGTACATTACGGCATGGCAATGCCCCATGCACCCGCCATCCCTCCCATACCAATGCCTGTGCCCCCTCCTCCTGCTGCGCTCCTGCTCCCGCAGTGCCCCCTCATGATGCACCCCATCCTGCCCACCTCCCCGTGCTGCCTGCCCTGATGCGGCCTGACCCCCCATGTCTTGGTCCGCCCTCGCAGTGGCAATCGCAGGGGCCACCCCTCCCAGCAGTAGCTCCCCCCTCCCAGTTCAGAGCCTCCTCCCCCTCCCACCCTATGTCCCCCCATTATAAATAAAAAGTTCCAAACATTGTTTGTTTTCCAAAAAAACCTGTGTTGGTTGTTTATTGGAAGGTAAGGGGAGGGGAGGAAGGAAGGGTTGGGGATGGGAGGGAGCTGTCAAGGGAGACAGAGGCGACCCTACTGTGGGGCCTGGGAGAACATCTCCATCAGGGCCTCCCGGATGTGCACCCCATCATGGTGCGCCTGGCGGATGGCAGCTGTGAGGGGCTGTTCGAAGGCCTGGCCCTTGCATGCCATCCATGCCAGGAGGAAGGCCTCCCTCTTCCGCTCCACAAAGTTGTGGAGCGCACAGCATGCGGCCACTACCTCAGGGACATTCTGCTCACCCATCTCCAGACGGGTGAGCAAACAGCGAAACTGGGCTTTCAGGCGGCCGAAGGCGCACTCCACCTGGTTGCGGGCCCGGTTGAGGCGGTCGTTAAACCATGCCGGGTTGTGGTCTGTCTGCCCCGTGTAGGGCCGCATTAACCAGGGCAGCAAGGGGTAGGCCGCGTCCCCCACAACACACGTGGGCATGGGCACGTCCCTGACAGTAAATTCCTGCTGGGGGAAGAAAGTGCCCGCCTCCAGCCTGCCAAACAGGCCGGAGTTTCATAGAATGTGGGCGTCCTCTGCCCTGCCAGACCAGCCTGCATAAATGTCCAGGAAGCGGCCACGGTGGTCCACGAGGGCCTGGAGTACAATGGAAAAGTACCCCTTTTGGTTTATAAAATGGGCTGCTCGATGCTCCGGGGCACGGACGGGGATGTGGGTTGCATCCAGGGCTCCCCCGCAGTTGGGGAACCCCAGGGCAGCGAAGCTGGCCACCGTAGCCTCCGCGTCCACAGGCGGATGACTCGCTGGAGCAGGACGTCGTTGATGGCAAGGACGACCTGCAGATGGGTGCACAGAAACACAGGGGAATGCATCACATAAGGCAGGGTGAGTGCGTGCTCCCTTGGGGGGTTCCCACCCCTCCCCCCGTGATGCCCTCTGTCCTCGCACTCACACCCAGGGCACCCACGGGTTACACCCCGCCCCCCCCCCCCGCCTCACCAGCAGGCCTGTGGAAGGGAGGGACGGCCCAAACCCCTGGGTGACAGGTCATTCCCCATTGCCCCAGTCTGGAGTCTTGCCTGCCCCTGGGCATGGAGTACAGCACCCTCTCCCAAAGACTTACCTGCATGACGATGACACCGACGGTCGATCTGCCCACCCCGAACTGGTGTGCCACCGATCGGTAGCTGTCTGGGGTGGCCAGCTTCCAGACTGCGATAGCAACCCTCTTGTCGACAGGGATGGGTGCCCACAGCTGGGTGGTGCTTCTCTGGAGCGCAGGGGCGAGCCAGGCACATAGCTCCAGGAACGTCTGCTTTTGCATCCAAAAGTTCGGGAGCCATTGCTGGTCGTCCCATTGCCCCAGGACCAGCCGGTCCCACCAGTTGGTACTGGTGTCCAGTCTCCACAAGGGCCTCTCCATGGTGGGGTGGGGATGCCACAGGGATGCCATAGCCTCCCTGGTGAGGAGTCCAGAGCGACCTGCGCCTCGAGGTCCTGGACGAGTGCAGCAGCATGGAGCAGCAGCTACAGGCACTCCAAAATGGCCGGAAGGGGCCAGAGCAGGCACAAGGCCACCCCTGGCTCCATGGCACAAAAAGAGAGCTGAGGTCAAAAAATCAGCTAATGGCACTAAGGCACAAGGCTGTGGTGTCCAACAAGACAGAGGGTAACCACAAGTAGAACTGCTATGGCTGTCAGTCCCTGCAAGAGGTCCTAAAGCTCACAGCAGGAGAGAAACGGCTGTCCGGGGAGATCCCTTTAAGCACGTGTCTCAAAGGAGCTCCAGCCCCGGCCCCTGGAAAGGGCTGGTGCCCTTTTGCCCTCTCCAAAATGGTTCCGGGCTCCTGCTTTTGTGCAAGAGCGTCCCGCCAATGTAGACGCTCTCTTGCGCAAAAGCGCATCGTTCTTACGATGAGTCCCAGCCAATATAGACGCTCTCTTGCGCAAATACTTTAACACAAGAACTCTTGCGTTAAAGAGTATTTGCGCAAGATCATGCCAATGTAGACGTAGCCTTAGTTTTTAATTACTAAAGAGTTGGCATCAGTGTTATACTGGGTTTGAGCGGAGTTATATATTAACCTGTCTAAGCGGCTGATCTTTTGATATTCGAAGGACCCTATGATTGATTAAATTTGGGGTTTAGTAGCCAATCATATAGTCTAGTGTCTGGGGGATTAAAACCAGGGCTGGAGTGTCTATAGAGACAGCATTTTTTATTTCTTGTTAGCCAGTGTGGTAATATAGAAGTTTTCTTTTGTTACTGGCTTGGTATACCCTAATGCTAGAATAACCACCGGTTTGGGATGAATCTACCCTATTGCTGGACAGTGTGTCCTGAATTTGGCATTGGAGTGACAAATAGGGATGTTGGATATTGGGCAATTGAATAGTCATGTAACCTCATGAAATCTTAGCAGTTACACGACTATTCGATAGTCCCTGGGGGTAGAGGTGGCAGCCAGTGCACTCCTGGCCCCGCTCCCAGGGAACCGCCTGTCATCCCATGCTGCTGTCTCTGACACAGCAGCGCAGGGTGCCAGGAGGAGCTGGTTCGCCAGAGGAGCAGGTTTTAACAACCAGCTCCCTCATAGTCTGGATGCTTGCCGCCCCGTGCTGAGGGGTGGCAGAAGCACCTGTCCATGGGGGTCAGAGTTTCTCATGGATGTTGGCTGCTGCCACAAAGCAGCCTTCGCCTGTGGCAGGCCCAGGCTCACCCTGGACAGAGGCTGATCTGTGGGATGCGGAGCAGAAATTGGGCACTTGGACTCCCCACGGACAGGGGCTGCTGCCAGGAAGCAGCCTTCTTTTGCCTCCACCCCCGCTGCTGCCTAAGATGGCTTACCGCAGCATTGGCTCCGTGGTGCCACCTGCCCCACCCATACTGCTTCTGATACATAGGCAGCAAGAGGGGGGGATATGTGTGTAGTGAACAAGATTAACCAATAAACCTAGGCTTATCGGTTAATCGTACAGTCGACTGTATGTTGATAACCCTAGTGACAAGAGGTCAGTGAAGGTTCAAAATCAAGACAGGTTTTTCTCTGACTCAGTGTTTGTCTTCCTAGTCATTGCAGTGGCTCTGCATTGGGATTACAGTCTGTGGGAGTTACCATTTGAATTACAGACTAGTGGGGTGTAGCTCTGGCTCTTTTAACACCACTTCTCAGTATTTTATTTCTGAGTCTTGTGACATGGTTGCTTAGTGACGGAGGAACACTGTCTGAAGCTGACAAGGAGTCTAGATAGAAACTTAGCAAGGTGGAGTCTGTCAACACTTGTGAAAATCAGCCATCACCTACAGCACTGCTTATACCTGGCATTTATAAGGCCGTTCTCATCTATAGATCAACACACTTCACAAGGGGGAGGGTAAGTATGAGAATAAATCAGCTCCTTTCTTCTGCAGTTCTAGTCAGCCAACCTCCCTGTCATGCAACAGACATGTCTCTTTCATGATGAAAATTCCTTAAGAAATCTCTTTTGCATAGTAACTGCGATCTTGCCTATTTTTGATTGCAACACCCATATTTCTGGCATTGGAATGTATGTAATGTCCATTTATCCATAGGTAAAATAAATATCTGATAGAAGCAGGTGAGTTTTCTAAATTGCCTCTGGACTCTTAATTTATTCCAAATCCAACATGTACTTTGTATTATACTAAAAATAAGGGGGGTTGGTTATTCTATTTTGGTCTACTGATTTGGGGGGCAATGCACATCACTTGTTTCTTCATTCAGCTCCCCTATCTCTGTGGGGAAAGAGCAGCATAGAATTTACAATGGGGCCAAGGCTTCCCTTCCCCCCACACACACACACAGAAAATGCAGAAATAAGGTTCCCAAATGTCCTGGGAGCTGGCTCTTATTACATTTAAATTGCAGAGCCGCAGCAAGGGTAGCTTGTGGACCCGATGCGAGCTGGGACTGAGGAAGCCTTCCCCTTATCAACTAATCATGTAGTCGATAATTTTATCGGCTACACAATTAGTGGATTACCCACCTCTTAACACTGGGACAGAGTTGTGCTGATAAACACTGCCCTGGATTTTTATATAGGATTGTCTTTGAATTTTTGGAACTATTTTCTTTGGCAGATTTGATTAATTTACACTATGCTTAAATGTTCCAATATTGTTTGTTCAGTTAATACACCAGTGTACTATTGCACTCCCCAGGATGTGCATCAGTTGGCCAAGATGCATGTCCTTACATAAATGTTCCTTGATTGTCATCAAACTAACATTTCAATAACAGTTCTGTAACTAATAAAAATAAGCGTGTGTGTGTGTGTGTGTTTCAGGGTAAGCAAGCTAAGGACAAGAAAACAAAATTAAAAAAAAAAAAGAAAAAAAGAAAGAAAATGGAAACAAAAGCCAATTCACTTCCCGACATTTCCATACTTCAAAAAGTTTCTGAAAACCTATGAAAGACATTGTGCCTTTTCCCAAAGCTCTGTCAGTGTCATGATCAAACGGAGCATAAGAAAATGCATAGAAAATGAAGCCATCCTTACAAAGATAAATATGTTCTACATACTGATTTAAGGTGACATTGGAGGGGTGAAAAAGAACTTTGATTCTGTAATTTTATTATGCTTTTAAAGTTTTATGTTGAGTATTTGGAGCTTGGCTGGGCATTCTTTGGAATGCAGTTTGAGTGAAATAAATAACAAAATATCCTTTGACTTATGTGATGATCCAGCAAGGCTGGACTACATTAACTGTGAGGAGAGGCAGAGGCAAATGAAAACAAAAGGAATAATTTTACATATTTAGAATTTTAAAAGGGGAAAACCCCAAAATTTGTACTAGCAGCACAAATACAGACCATTACCAAAGATATACTGTTTATAATAATGAGTTGATAACCTATCATTTATTAACTTTTGTAAGCTTGTACCCATTGCACACTTAATACTGTATTTGTATTAATAAGAACAAATGAGATTAAAATATACTGTCACTTCAGAGTAAAAAATCAGCTTTTCCTCTCCTTGCTGTAAATCTGACTCTACTCTTGCTGTCCTGTTTGCTTTTCTTTGGCTTGAAGTGCTCTTGTAGCAATACCTTTTTTCAGTAAGTTGGTCCACAAATGGGATTTCTTCATTTGTCTATTGCATGCCTTTAACCTGTATTCCTTCAGGTGTTCAGACGTTCAAACAACCCTTCTCTTTGTTCATACACTTTAGATCCTTTGTGGATGGCTTCTCATTTACTGAGGTCAAGATCTGTTTTCATCTAATGCAGCTTTTTCATGAATTCCCTTTTTCACCAACTATATATCTTTTGTGGGGTGGGGGGAGGTTCCTTGATGCACTCTCTGGTAAGTCTGTAGATTTTATTTGTCACTACTTTCCTTCTCTAATAGTATCTGCTCATATACCCAGGTCTGTTTTTTTTACCTGCTTCTCCTGATGTGAACTGGTTTCTATTTTCTTTCTCTCTTCCTTCTTACTTGCCAGTTCCCTACTTTTATTCTCTTGTTCTTTTATCACATCCCCTTTTCCCAAGGCTCCAGGTAATCCACTATATCAGCATTTTGCTTCTTCTTCTCTAACAGCTTTTATTCCACTTGCCTCTTCGGGAGGATTCTGAGCCCCCTCCCCAACTTGAGCTGCTCTCTTGCTGGCTCTGCCTGGGACAGCAGGCTGTGCTCAGGCCCGCCAACAAGGGGAGGGCAAAGGGGAACGGTTGCCCTGGAGCTAGGCAGTTAAAGGGGCCCATGGCTCCCTGCCACTGCAGCAGTGGCCAGAGCCCCTAGCCCTTTAAATCACTGCAGGAGCAGTGCTCTGCATGGCCCTAACATCTGGGGGGGGCAGCACTGCACTCCGGTCAGCACTGATGACTGGCTGGCCAGTCCCTTGGAGGGCTTGGAGTCAGCTTCCTCCCCACTTTGCCCAGGAGCCTGCGGAGGCTGTCGACACCCCTGTCTGTGCTGTTTCATTGCAGCTTCAGCATGGGAATAGTCCCAGGGTGAGGATGACTACGAATACACTGTCGCCTTACTGTGGATGTGTTCTAGATGTGTTCATGGGTTTTCCTCTCCAGTGACTGTAAATCATCTTTCCAAACTGGATACCTAAAATTAGAGATGCCTATAGAACGGTCTGATTTTCAAAGGTGCTGACTGAGCATCTGCAGCTTTTAATGAATCCTAATTTTAAGTGACTAAACATGGATTTAGTAAAATATCTAATTGTAGCTTACCATCCTGAAGGTATTTGCAAATGCATCCCCTGCCTTCCAAATGTGCTATAGTTCGCTATTATACACTTGCATGGTTAGATAAACAGGTTAATAGGAGCATAGAGCCCATTGTTCTTATGCTTTTATCTCCAGAAATGCCTGATTAAAAACATCTAGGATATAAAATAATGCCTGCCAGGCTGATCTACAGGGTTGGATGACACAATGGTAAAAATGCCTAGAGCATAGTTATTCTATTCATTATAGATGCAAAGGCTGGAGCTGCACCAATATAGAAAAACTATGCTGAATGTCCCTCTTATTTAAGGAATTCTGCACAATTTGTTATATATTGATATGCAGAGTTGTGTTGACATCTTTGGACTTGTGTTAACATTGATAGATTACCATTTATGTATAGTACATGAGATATTGGTACATTTTATGTTTGGGTTCATAAAATATAATGTTCATTTGTTTCTGTTTTGATTATACCAATTTACAATTAAGTTTTGGGTTTGTTTTTTTTTTAGTTTGTGCTCACAAACTCTCAGAATTCTCAGCTGGTTTCCCTCACACCTCTGTTAAGGACAATTAGAGATGAACGATATATGTTGGGAAAGGCACTTTGTATCTGGCGAATTCAGCTAAATAACCAAGATATTGCAAATCTTGTAAGTAAAATAAAATGCACAATGTAACATAAAAAGTAGACATTTTAAAGAGAAGCTGACCAAAAGTAAAGGGGTTTTGATTTTTGTTCTTTTATTCTCGCCATTTATGCAGTAATATGTAAATTGGAAATATCAATATATAGCTAGAATGGTTGTACATGTAAATAGAAAAGTATAGGAAGATGATGGAGAATTATGTAGAGAAATGGCCAATGCAAATTATACCACATATACAAAACACAAGTTTTTAAAAAATTACCCTGGATTTTACACACGTCCACTAATCCAGACCTGAAAGGCCACTGAGACAATGAGCAAACAAGACATTCGTAGAGACAGAGATTTGGATTGTGAGGGCAATCTGATTTCATGCTCAAAGAGCTGTGTAACTTCAGATTTGCCCAAACCCAGTCAGATCTCTTTTCTATTGTCTGGTCTTGATAATGCCTGTCAGACTCAGGGAGATGTGTGTATCAGCACGGACAAACTCAATTTTGAAAATCTAACTTCTCCCTGTTTATGCTGTAATTTATTTATAGCATATCTCTGAATGTACAATGAAAAAAACTAGCCAGTTTCACTTTGGTTTACAATCAATTTCTAGTCTGTTCCCTTTTCAGATTCTCATGCATTAATACAATACTGTAATGCTTTGGTTGCAAATGTTTGGGAGTTTCATCCTCCCCAGATAGGTACATGGATCATAGAATACTAGAACTGGAAGGGACCTCGACAGGTCATCCAGACCCCTGTCCTCATGGCAGGACCAAGCACCATCTAGATCATCCCTGATAGATTCTATCCAACCTGCGCTTAAATATCTCCACAGATGGAGATTCCACAACCTCCCTAGGCAATTTATTCCAGTGGTTAACCACCCTAACAGTTAGGAAGTTTTCCCTAATGTCCAACCTAAAGCTCCCTTGCTGCAATTTAAGCCCATTTCTTCTAGTCCTATTATCATCAGAGGCCAAGGAGAACAATTTTTCTCCCTCCTCCTTGTAACACCCTTTTAGATACTTGAAATCTGCTATCATGTCTCCTCTCAGTCTTCTCTTTTCTAAACTAAACAAGCCCAATTATTTGTCTTCCCTCATAGTTCATGTTTTCTAGGCATTTAATCATTTTTGTTGCTCTCCTCTGGACCTTCTCCAATTTCTCCACATCTTTCTTGAAATGTGGTGCCCAGAACTAGACACAATACTCCAATTAAGGCCTAATCAGTGCAGAGTAATGCAGAAGAATGACTTCTCCTGTCTTGCTCACAATACTCCTGTTAATGCATCCCAGAATCATGTCTGCTTGCTGCTGCTTTTTTATTTATTTATTTTATTTTATTTTATTTTTATTTTGGCAACAGTATCACACTGTTGACTCATATTTAGCTCATGGTCTATTATGTCCGCTATATCCCTTTCTGCAGTACTCCTTCCTAGACAGTAACTTCCCATTCTATATGTGTAAAACTGATTGTTCCTTCCTAAGTGGAGTACTTTGCATTTGTCCTTATTAAACTTCATACTAGTTACCTCTGACCATTTCTCCAGTTTTTCCAGATCATTTTGAATTATGACCCTATCCTCCAAAGCATTTGCAACCCCCTCACAGCTTAGTATCATCTTCAAACTTAATAAGCGTACTCTCTATGCCATCATCTAAATCATTGATGAAGTTACTGAACAGAACCGGTCCCAAAACTGACCTCTGTGGAACCCTGTTATGCCCTTCCAGCATGATTCTGAACCATTAATAACTACTCTCTGAGAATAGTTATCCAGCCAGTTATGCACCCACTTTATAGTAGCCTCATCTAGGTTGTATTTTGCTAGTTTATTAATAAGAAGGTGATGCCAGACCATATCAAATGCTTCACAGAAGTCTTAGGTATTCCATGTCTACCGCTTCCCCCTTACCCACAAGACTTGTTATGCTATCAAAGAAAGTTATCAGATTAGTTTGACATGATTTGTTCTTTACAAATCCATGCTGGTTGTTACCCATCACTTGATTATCTTACAGATGTTTGCAGACAAATTCCTTAATTATGTACTCCATTATCTTCTCTGGCACAGAAGTTAAACTGGTCTATAGTTTTGTGGGTTGTTCTTATTTTTTCCCTTTGTACTGATGGGCACTATATTTGCAATTTTTCCAGTCTTCAGGAATGTCTCCCAACTTCCATGACTTTCCAAAGATGATAGCTAAAGGCTCAGATACCTCCCCTATCAGCTCCTTGAGTATTCTAGGAGAACACTCTATGTATGGATCCTCTCTGTATGTATCTCTCATTTCCTGTACAGTAGAGGAGCTCAGCTGTGCTCAAAATAGCATCCATCCTTCTTTTGGGCCCTACGGAGGCCTTGACCAGTCCAGGTATCTGGAAGCAGGCAGGTACTGGTAGGCCAAGAGAGTAGGGTGACCAGGTGTCTGATTTTTGACTGGGACACCCAGTCAAAAGGGGATCTTGACAGCTCCTGGCAGCACTGCTGATGGGCCATTAAAAGTCCAGTTGGCATGCTGCAGAGCAAAGGCAAGCTATTCCCTTCTTGTCCTGGGGCACCGTGCTGCTCCTCAGGAGCAGCCAGCAGGTCCAGCTTCTAGGCAGGGAGACCACAGGTCCTCACAGTGCCCTACCAGCCAATGGGAGCTGTGGGGTGGGGCTTGCAGGCAAGAGCAGCATGCATGGTGTATTGGGGAGACTTCTCCTCATCCCCACCTAGGAGCTGAACCTGCTGAATGCTTTCCAGGCGCTGTATGGTGCCCCAGGTCAGGCAGGCAGCCTGCTTAGCAGGAGCTGCCTGAGGTAAGCTAAAGGTCCAACTCCCCCGCCTTACCCCTTAGCTTCCCAAAACATGGAGCCCCACCCTTACACACCAAAATTCTTCAAAGCCCACACCCCCATCCAGAGCCTGTGCCCCCTCCTGCATCCCAGCCCAGAGTGCCTCCCATAACCTGGAGCCTGCTCATGCGTCCCAAATCCCTCATCACTGGGCCCATCTCTGAGTCTGTACCCCCAGCTCAGAGCCTTCAGCCCCCCTGCACCTCAACCCCCGCCCCAGCACAGAGCCCCCTCCCACACACTGAACCCCATCTCCATCCCAGAGCCCTTACCCCCTCCTGCACTCAACTCTCTGCCTCAACTTGCAGTCCCCTTTTGCATTCCAAATACCTTGGCTCCACCCTGAGCCTGAAGCCCCCTCCTTCACACCACATCCACGCCCGCACCTCCAGATGGAGCCCTCACTGCCTCCCACACTCCAACTGCCTGCCCTAACCCAGAGCCCTGTCTTACCCACTGAGCCCAAACTCCAGAGAGCTCTCAACCCCCTCACACCACGATCTCCTGCCCCCCCACTCCCAGCCAGTGAAAGTGAGGGTGGTAGAGAGCGAGCCACTTTCCAAGGAGGAAGGGAGCAAGTAGGGGGTGGATCAGGGAAGGGATGGGGTAAGGATGTTCAGTTTTGTGCCAGTAGAAAGTTAGCAACCCTCCAAGGGAGGAGTGGGCAGCTCAGGGTTAGGAACAGACATGATTCCCACCCCCAGACTCAGGGGAGTGCAAGGAAATAAGAAAGATGTCTAGTATTGATATTGGAAGAGCAGAAGATACTTAGGATGAATATGCTTGAAGTAATTAGATTATTTTGTGATCCGGTTCTCAATGAATAGGTGGCATAATACACAAACGATCACCAAAATAACTCAAACTGTTCACTAGGTTAGCAGTCTCAGCAGAGAGACCAACAGATGAACGAGCATGGAGAATTAACTATCCTCTTTCCCCAAGAAATTAACAACTGTGACATGTAGGAGAAGTTGGCACTTCTACTGCCCATAATGTCTCTGTATGGAAGATAAACAGAGAACATCTGTCTTGAGGATTGTCAATCTGACACGTTCCACAAGTACTAGAAATATACAGGAAAATTTAGATTTAAAAAAAATGTAAAAAACAAACCAAAAGCCACAAACTCACCTTTGCTATCAGGAGTGTGGTTCCGTTTGATAAACTCTGACATCTGTTCATATTTTGCATTTCTAGGCAATGCTTTTAGAGTGGAATGGATGCACCAGCTACCCCTTTTGTACTCTCGAAATAACTCATGTGTCAATAGACTCGTGGTCCATGAAGCAACTTGGAGCAGCTTTCCCTTTCAGCAACTTGAATGCTATTGTTCTGGATTATACCAGGTAAGAGAGAGAGGAGCTATGCGCCCTTAGCAGTGAGTGAGTTTGAGTGCTTATGTTCAGTGTACCCTCAAAGTCAGAATAGTTCTGATGTACGTTTCCTCCTCTGAGGCTTATAAACAACGGTTTCCAAGTTCCTCATCCCGATAGTAATGAAAATCTGTTACTGATTAAGGATATCCCCATCTAGAACTTTGCGTTAGCCAAAATGTGTGTTTTCCCCGCCTGAATCCAAAATTCAGCTAACTGTAATTCCACTGTACTATTTCATTATAATTTCCATCTAAGAACTGGATTTTACAAAGAATGAGCTAACGTTATCATGTCTAGTACCAGGAAATTTGCACCTGAAGTGGTCGTCTTTTCCATTTCTTAAAGTGCCCATCAGTCACTGCAGCTGAAGGAAGGCTTGTACAAAGGCACAGAGAAAGTTCTTATATTGAGCCCTCAGTATGCCAAAATTGAAGCTCTGCCTATCTCTGGAGATCAGAAGTCTTACAGCTGAGTCTTTACACGAAGTATGAGCTGTCTGCTGCCTCCAAGAGTTACCCTGGGCTGTCTGCTGCAGTGTCTCTGTTGAATATAGCTGCTGTGGAGAGTGGGGAGACAGAGACTGTCTCTGATATAGGTTGGCCCTAACCCACTCTGGAGTTTAAAAATTAGAACCACGATCTGAAGCAAATACAGAATCAGACAAGAGCTAGTGCAGAGCACAAGATTAAGGTCTATTTGTAGGTCCCTAATAGTTGGGATAGTGTATATTGAACAGCAGCTTTCTTGACACTTTTACACTCAGCCACAAGTGCAGTGCACTCCAGAAACCTAGCCTGGAGGCAGGGATAGCATGGGCCACAGCAGCTATGTCTGCATTTGAAAGTAAAAAGTATGGGCTCCTGACTAGGTAAAGATGGATTTATTGGCAGATGTCAGGAACAGCTGGGGTCAGCTCCATGAACACTCTTACCCAACATGAGGGAGGTTCACAACAAGCTGGCAGTGGCTGAGGTCTTTTGTTGTAAGTGATAGCTTTTTGAACACAGGCTGGACTATTGTATGTTTCAAGATGCAAAAATCCGTTATTAGTCCGTTCTCCTCTTTTACAGTTTTGAAGATAAAGGAATCAATGGACTTCTGTCTGGGTTAGAGGAAAACAGAAAACTTCTCTCTCTCAGCTTATGCTACTGCAGTTTGGAACCTGAAAGTGGGTCCAAGTTAGGTCCCATTGTAGCCCAAACGGCTATTTGGTAAGATTAAAACTTCTACTGGAATTATTTAACTTGTCTTGTGATTACATCATTTGTCTTTTCTAAAAATGTTAGTTGCCTGTTCTTTTTCCAGTTAAATCTGTAATATTTTCCCTAGGAGAGATTTTTATTGCTAGTTCACATTTTGTTTTGTACTTCAGGTTTAACCAATTTGAGCTGGCTTACACATTACATTAAAAAGTCCAGCTTTGATGACAGCCAGTTAATGAGCCAAAATTAGTCTGATTCGACCCAAAGTTCTTCTTGCAGTTCTATCAGATGACCTTCTGTTCTCAGCTGCTTAAGGCTGTTGACACTCCAGTCTGAAGTCTCTCTGAGGAGTGGTGTTTCAAGTCATTACCGCTGCCAGTTCAGTGCTGGGGCCTCAGCCCTTTGAATGTCACCCATGGAACATATATGCTTACTGAGTTAGAGCTAAGCAAAAAGCCAGTCTACAATTTGAGTGTTCTAAGATACATTTGTTGAGATCAAAAGCAAAGGCCAAGTGGGTTCAACTTTGGAACATGAAGTCATTGTATAAGACAGATAAGGAACCCTGGTGGTCCTCTCAGGCAGCTAGTTTAGAAAAGGCTGCCCTCAGGCATGATCTTCACAGCTTCTCGTCAACTTTGCAGTGTTTGCAGGAAATGGAGAAACCTCTCGTCCATTAAAGAATGAATAACATCAGCTGGAGTCAGAACAACTGCATCAGTGATAAGATCATTTCAAGACGTTCCTTAGTTTTCCACCGCCTGCCGTCAGTCTTCAATTTGATGTGGGACAAGAGGTTCAGGCAGACCCATGTTCCTTCAACCTAGAAGAAATTCGGTTCACAGTCCATAAATTGAAGTCTGGAAAGGCACTTGGAAGTTTTAACTTCACCCCTTAATTGCTGAAGACAAGCAAGAGGATTGTTGTACCATGGCTGCACAGGCTCTTCCAGATCATCTCTCACATGAGTATCATTCCTGGTGACTGAAAGAAAAAGGTGTTCATTCTGCACCTGTTAAAAAGGGTGATATGGCCGAATGTAGCAACTGCATTATGCGGTTGTCTGTCATAGAACACAGTCTCTGCTGCTGTGTTAATTTCTCAAATCACTAATGCACTTCCATGGGGATACTCCGTGAAATGTCAGATGTGGTCATTCCACATACCAACTAGCTCTTCACTGTGACACTACTTCTGGAGAAGATGGATGGATTTAATACGCTCTTGGAAGCACTTTGTAGAGACTTCTGTCAGATGTTTGATTGAATTCATCAAACAAGTGTGTAGGACAAGGCAACTCACCATCCTTCGGAAGATAGTATCATTGACAAAAGAGCTCTGTAATGGAACAGAACGGGCGTTAGGCTTGCAGAAATTTTGGTGGTGCCCAGAGCCTGTACCCATCCCCCACTCAAACTCCCTCCTTCTCTCAACTGCCTAACACACTGGGAGGGAGTTTGGATGCCAGATGCAGGCTCTGGACTGGTTCAGGGGATTGGGGTGCAAGCGGGGCTCTCAAAGGGCATTTGGGTGCAGGAGGGGTGAGGGTGCGGCTCTTGGGGGAGTTAGGCTATAGGAGGAGGTCTGGGATGCAGGCTCTGGGATGGAGTTGGGGACTTGGGGTGCAGTAGGGGTGCAGCATTCAGGGTCTGAGAGGGAATGTAGGTGTAGGAGGTGGTGATGGGTGCAGGCTCCAGGGTGGAGTCTGGGTGCGGACTGTAGTCTGGGGCATGAGGTGGGGATGCAGGAGGGAGGTTTGGGGGCTGGGTGGAGTGCAGGAGTTTGGGGGTAGGACGAGAGTTGGGGGAGAGGATGTAGGCTCTCGAGGGAGTGGGGCATGCGAGGCGATGCGGGTGGAGGTGGTTGCGGCACCCCCTTTGGTAACGGCTTCTGAGGGTGGCAGGGATTTCTGCACACTGCTGCCCTGTGCGCGCTCCACCATGCATCTGCCAGCCCCCCTGCTACCTCTGGGCTATTTAAAAAGTCCCAGGGGCCCTGCTGCCACCACCGCAGTGCAGCAGGGCTAGAGCAGCTTCCTGCTGCTCACTCCACTTGGCTGCTGGCACGTGAGTCCCTGCAGCCAGAGGGGAGGAGGGTATGTATGTGCACTGCTCCAGCTGCCAGGAGCAGCACATGGAGACACACGCACGCTTCCCCTCCTCCCCTTGGCTAGGGGCCACACGGTAGTGCTGGCAGCTGCAGGGAGTGAATGGCAGGAAGATGCTTCAGTCCTGCTGCTCTGCCCGTGGCAGTAGGGGCCCCCCTCAGCATTTTAAATCACATGGGGTGGCAAGCAAGGGTGTGGGGGGACACAGGTGGGGAGAGACCTAGCCCCGAGCCAGGAATATTCCTGGGTGCCAGGACACCATGGGCCCACACAACTCAGGGCCTGTAGAACAGAAAGCTGTGTTTGAGTCAATGGCAGACACATGGCATCCTTTCTTGTTTCCGCCAGACTTCAACAGAGCTGCATTCTGTCACTCTTGATGTTCAGTGCTCACATTGACTGATGGATGGGCTCGAGGAGGCAGCTGTCAGTGCTCTTGAGCTGAGCATGACTCTGCTGTGAGATTTTTGAATATGCTGCTGAGATTGTCTTGTTCGCTCCATTCAGTGAATCGCTGCAAGCTGAGGGCTGAGCTGATCAGACAAGAAGCAGTGCTCTCGGGATACAACTGAGTCCTTGTCTATTATTGTCAAGCATCTTCCACCTCCAGATTACAAGCTCAATATTAACCTGTCCAAAACATCAAGTAGGTAGCAACCGTCAAATTCTGGTAGAGCAGCAGTTTTGAACTGTGGGTTGGGACCCCAAAGTGGGTTGCAACCCTGTTTAAATGGGATCACCAGGACTGGCATTAGATTTTCTGGGGCCTGGCGCCAAAGTCTGACAGCTTCCACCCTGTGTGGCAACGCTCTGGTTACAGGCCTCCCATTGGTGACTAAAGCCCTTGAGTTCTAGTTTTGGCCCCCCATGTCCAGGGCAGTAGGGCTTGGGTGGCCCAATCCCCCTTCCTGGGGTTGTGTAGTAATTTTTGTTGCGGTGCATTGAGTTTGGAGAACCCCTGTTCTAAAGTATAATGGGTAGTGCTGGAGGGTGCTCCAAAGATGTGGATACTCCCTAGCAACAGCTGCTGTCATGTTTTGGGGCCTTCAGCAGCCTCTGTGGAGCACTGTGACATCAAACTTACTACAAAGCTGTGGCTCTATAGAACCAAAAACCTACCATCTCTGTTGTATGCCATGAAAGATGGGCACTGAGGAAGGCTGAAGAGTGGCAGATGGATGTCATTGATTCTTATCATTTTTGGCAGCTTTTCCACATTAGTAGCTAGATATGATCAGAAATTATGATGTTCATAGCAGATCCTACCAACTGCCTGCATAAACACTGATTCAATGTTGGTGGCTTATTCAGTACAGGCGTTACTAGGTTGGAAGATGAGCAAATTGGGTTGACCAAGAAATGGTCCCCAAAAGCTTTAGCGGTGTGATATGATTGCCAGTCGTGAGCATAAATTGATTATCCAGTCTGACCATCTTTAAAGACCTAGTCAGTGATTTGTGTGATTGTCTGCCTGCAAGGTGAGTATATTCCTTTGGGATTTGCCATGATGATGTTATCTGTCTGCAAATTTATAAAATTCCATTTAATTAGTTAACCAGTTAAACGTTACATTCACCACGTGAAGGCTGCTCCAGCCTGGTTGCTTCCTGTCTCATGCAGGGCTGCTGGCTCCCAGTCCTACGCGGTGCTAGAATAGGCAGCCCTGCACAGTGACAACCCACCCTTCCCCCACTGAGGCTGGATGCTGCTCACCAGATACCAGTTACCCATTAACATCCCTATTGTATGCTATGAGAATGTCTTACTATGTGCTTTACTGTTAATGTTTCTAAAGAACTCTGACATACACAGAAGATGTGACATGTATCGTGATATGCAGAGAAAACTACATACTGATATAATGAATGTAAGAAATAGAATGTGATCCTAAAAGCCCATTACAAAGTATGTGCGCAAGGGGGAGTGTTAAAATGATCCAAGATTATTTTCCCTTTGGAAGTTCATTTGCAGGCTATATCTGGAGAGAGAAGGGTGAGGGGAGAACCTCTCTGTACTATTCAAAGACAATATGTGTAGCAGACATTGACCAAAGATGTCATTTCACTCAGCCTTTTGGGGACTTCAGTAATCTTGAGCTGTCTTTCCTAGCCTCATACATTTCATAATAAGTCTTTTCTTTGCCTCGATAAGCCCTCTGTAATATTTGCTTGGCCCAAAGCTGTTAACAGTTACTCTGGTCAGCTCTTTAATTTATCTGTATATCTTCCTAAAGTTGATTAAATTAGACTCCTTATAATCCAGCAAACCTTTTATGAATTGATCTAAAATGAACGAAAATGAATGTGTATAGTCCAACAAGCCATACTTTATGCAATTGACATTCATGTCACTTTCAAGGAAAGAAGCCCCTTCTTTTATTTATTTATTTATTTATTTATTTATTTTATTTTTAACTCTCTGACTTGGCTGGAGGAAATTTTCCTTTAATGGTATTTTCTTGTTCCTGGACATGTGATGCAGGATTCTGGACATTCCTAGCCCCAACTCAAATGAAGGAGGCAGCAAAAATTAATTAATTTAGAAAAACAGTCCAATCCAAAAAAGTATTTATACACCTACTTAACTTAGGGCATATGATAAATCACATTGTTGATGGAACTACTGACATATCTAATGTAATGGCACTGTTTATATGCCTAAAATTTAAGCATGAACTTTGGAGGACTTAAACAGTCATTCTTGAGAAATTGAGTCACACTCTTAAAAGCCATATTTTATCTTTGTCATTATCCCTATTTGATTTTATTATATCTGCAATTTGAACTTTTGAAATCAGCTTTCAGAGTTTTACGTCCAATTCAAGTTTAATTGAGCTTCCTTGGTATTAAAAAGATACTATTTATCCTCATTTTTTCTTTTACAATTACTATAATTTTAGTTTCAACAATATTGTTATAAAAAACAAGTATAGAAAAAAGAAAGTTGCAATACTTTCTAAGTTTAAATGTGATGGAACCATCAATAAAATATTTACAATTGTATTTTTGTCACAGCAATCTTTATCTAAATGGTAACAACTTGCAATGTTTGGGTGCCCTTGAACTCATCAGACCAATAGCTATGTATGCAGAAAGTCTTGGAAGAGAAAAGGAAACAAATGCCTTACAATTCAACAATGATTCTGATCATCAAATGCCAGAAGGTGAGACTACCTGGGGATGGTGCTTGGATTACAGAAAATTATCATTTTTACATTTTGGTTTAAAATTAAACTTACACATACTGGTAATATCCTGTGCAAACATTTACTGTACATGAATGTAATGGAAAAGGAAGTACAGGTTCAGCCTCCCTGGTCCAGTACGCTTGGGACCTGACCCGTCCCAGATGAATGATTTTTGCCAGACTAGGAGAGGTCATTTCTGGACGCCCTGCTGCCGCCCCCTGCCAGCCCGGCCCACTGGCCTCCTGGCCAGCTCCTCACCTCCTGCTGGCCTCATTGCCCTGCTGATCCCACTTGGCAGCCATTGCTGCCCTGGCTCTGGGACCTGCAGGTCAGCCGCACGCACCATGCTGGGGCTCATGGACCTGCCAGACAGCCGCGCCATGGATCCTTGGCTCACCAAGCTATTCCAGCTCCCAGCCCCTAAGGGAAGTCACACGCGTATCTTCCAACTCCGCTGGGCAGACCTGCTGCCGCACTGACAGCGGGCTCTCTCCAGGCAGCCCACTGCCATGCCAGCCCCACAGGGATCCTGGCCACTGGGACTCTCTGGTCCTGCAATATCTGTGCCAGACCATGGATGTTGCTGGACCCAGAGAATCCTGGTGAAGAGACTTTCAAACTGTATTCTCTTCTTCGCACCTAGACATACACGCTGTCCCTACAATGCACTGTGTAATGTCTTGTTTCAGAGAGTGTGGTGTTTGCAAAGATGTGTTTAAAAGGATATCACAAATTGTGTTTATTCTTTAGGATTAATTATGCAACTGCTAATATTAAAATGTGCCTAGAATCCAAATTTAAACCTGAAAAAGTACATACATTTGATTTGAGCAAAACACCAATTTAGTTTTCTAAGTACCTTTTATTGTTAAATTTTGCTCCCATTGTTTAACATTTACATGTTTACCCCCTTGACTGAGAAATTATCAGGATTTGGCCAGAACCACTTAAGCCGCTATATATTTCTACCTGAAAAGCAAGATCAGTATATTTGGGAACCACATAAATAAATCAACTTATAAAATTATCCAATAACATTAATTTGTTTCAGAGGCTGTCCTTGGGGTCAATTTACTCCTTGAGCTTCAAGCCCCTGATGATGATTAGTGTACCTGAAGCAGACATGTAGCTGCATAAACTGCACACTTTTCTCTCTGCCAGGGATTGCTGCTCTATCTGGGGATGGGCAGTAGAGTGGTCAAGACGTCTTTTTTAAATCACAATGAACATTTTCTGGAAATATTTCTAGGATTTTTTTCATTTGAAAAGCTGTTTTTATATTAGTGTTTGTGCATTTTTCAGCCAGCTGTAGCAAGAGCAGCCTGCATGTGAAATGTCCACGTTCAGCATCTCTCTCAGGTGGCTTCTTTCAAAAGGTTTCTGATGACTAGAATTAAAGATGCCCTCTCCCTGCAGAACTACTGTTGCAGCTGTCCCAGCAGATAGGGAGAGGTGTGTGTTAAAACATCACTCCAGTGGTGAATCTGACCACGTGCTCAGATATAATGGTGAATGTACTGCAGTGCAAAAGATGCTCTAATTTTCACAAATGAGAATACTTGGTAAACTATATTAAGGAATATAAGAAATCAGAAATAAGCAAAAATATCATAGAGAAGCTTTGTGCTAAAATATGCTGATTTCCCCCCCCCCCCCCCACACACACACAAAATTATTTCTGATGAAAAAAATTAAGTAACTGTGCAGACCCATCTTTGGTGAATGTCCCTCAGCATCCAGGATTATGTAAATTTGGGAAGAGTATATCAAATAATTAATACTGCACATTCCAAAAAATTGTGTAGAACTCCATGAATTGGCAATGGTTTGAATGGCTGTTCTTATTTACAAACAGCAGATAAAGGTTTGGGTATCCACTTAACAACTTCTGACTTGACCGTTACTTCCAAAACAAGAGGCTCTAACACAGTGGAAAGTAGTGGGAGGAAGGAAAAGAAAAGAAAAGGTATAGTTCGGTTTTGTATGGTGTTCTTCTATTATACGTAAGTTCTTACAACAGTGATGGGGGTGATATATCTGAGACCCTTCCAATAGCACATGAAGCAATGTGATTACCATCTATCGCACGTGGTTTGGTGGTTCGCTTCTTTCACCCCCATCATTAGTTTTTAAGGTTGGAAGGGGGCCTTGTGATCATCTAGTCTTACTTCTTTCCTGCACAACACAGGCCAAAGAGATTCACCCAGTGCTTTTCACATCTTAATACAAAGTGTGGTGTCTTTTAGAAAGACAACCAGTCTTGATTTAAAACCCTCAGTTTCTTTCTCTCACTACTGCTCTTGTCTCCAGTGTTCTTGTCACCTCAAGCTAGTAATGGAAAAGCTTCCCAGAGGGTACTGCTTTCCAGTTTGAAAAAGGCCTGTCCTATAGGCTAGATCAGTGTTTCTCAACCTTTTTTTATAAAGTACCCCTTTTTTTAAAAAAAAAAAAATTGTAAGTACCCCCAGTACCTACAGTTTTCAGACACACATTTTTTTTCCTACTATTGCAACACATTTGTTTAAACAACTTAATCATAGCCAGGCGGGCGATTAAATGTCTGGGTATAAAAAGTACAAAAATAATAAAGTGCTGTAAAACTTAAAACAAAAATTCAGTTTTCTCCAAGTTTCAGTTGTGTTGATTTACCTCCCCCCCCGACTTCTCTCAAGTACCCCTAAGGGTACTCGTACCACTGGTTGAGAAACACTGGGCTAGATCAAACACTGAAGCGCACCCCATAGTAAGCATTGAGGTAGACTTGCACTAGGCCAGAAATAACACGTGGAGACAGTGCCTCCCAGAGCTTCCTAGTGCCGTGGGAGTGTGCACACTACTACACTATTGGGGTATAGCTCACTACCCCGTGCACAATTGTATTCTTCAGGCTGGTGCGGGTTCGGGGGGGGCAGTAGGACTGTTGCCATACTTCATCCTCAACCACTTTAGGGAACTGTGTGACTTAGGGGAATAGGGAAGGAGTAGTCCCAATGCTGCCGATCTCCACAACAGAAATTCAAACTGGTCCTTGTGAAGACAACAGAAGGGGTGGAAAAGGTTCCCAACAGCCTTCTGCCCTTGATCTGGCTGTGTACTTGCATAAAAGGTGTGCAGGATCTGAACCAGAGTGTGGCACTTTGATTATTAAAACCACAATTAAACAGCACACAAGTGGGCTGGGGTGTGCTTCCAAGCAGAGATGTTCTGACAAAGGAAAACTTAGATTTATCATTATTCCTCTTCTGTACAGATCATTTCAAAGTTAGGTTTTCAGTCTTCCATGGTTAACCTTAGATATTGTAGAAAAATCATTAATGTGCACTTGTACTCAGTAAAGCAACTATAAACATGACATTGTGAAGTTCTATTTTGATTGTGTGTCTGACTCCAGATCTGTCACGTTCAGTTTGAAAGTAAAAAGATTTTTTTTTTCTAACTTAGTGCCATAAAATCACCTTGGGATTTGAAAGGCAAGATGAGCTTTTTCATTCCTGTACAACAGATACAACTCATTGTGTAAGTGCATATTGTCAACAATCCAGTGTAGCTCTCCAATCCAGGAAGTGTTTGTCAGATGGCTGTTAGAAAACCACATTTTTACATTGAAACCGAACAAATTTTAACATGGAGTCATTGAGATATAATAGAAATTGAACCTATTTTTATAGATTTTTTTTTTTCAGAAACTGCACTTCAAACTGTACAGACTAATGATTGATCTAGTATTTTTAATAGTTATGTACTATTGACATTAGTCATCTAGTCACACATTTTTGTGAGAAGACTGAAGCAAAAGGCATTGAATAGTTCTGCCATTCTGTCATCTTGTGTTATCAGCTCCACCTTCTCCATATTTGAAAAACTCCTTCCTGTTGTTTCCAACATGTTTTGCTTTGACTTTCCTGATTTTGGCCTATACATTTGTGCTATTCTCATGTATTATAATTTGGTGACATGCCCCTTCTTCCATTTCCTGTATGTATCCCTTTTGACTTTTAGGGCACGTCTACACAGCAGGGCAAAAGTCAAATTAAGCTACATCAATTGCTTAGCTGATGTCGAAATAACTTAGTTTGGCTTTTGGCACTGTCTACACAGCAGGAAGTCAAAGGAAGAACACTCTTCCTTCGACTTCCCCTACTTCTCATAAAATGAGGGTTATAGGAGTCGGAGTAAGAAGTCCTCCAGCTCACCATTATTTCAAAATAATGGCTTGTTGTGTAGACATGCTCTTTGTTATTTAACAGAGACTTTGCATATAAGTCAAGTGGGTGATAGCAATGTTCTACTTGGCACTGATTAAGCCTCACCTGGAGAACTGTGTCCAGTTTTGGTCACCAATGTAAAGAAACTGGCAAAGATCGAGGGGCAAGTGACAAAGATGATAAAAGGAATGGAATGTAAGCCACGTGAGCAAAGGCTGCAGGAACTGGGTATGTCTATTTTGAAAAAGAGAAGATACTTGAAAGACTGTGATAAAAAAGATGGAGAAAAGTTGCTCTTTGTCTACAGAGGGCAGGACAAGAGACAGAGTTTGAACTGTAGCGTAACAGATTCAGATCAAATCTCAGGAAAAACTTTCTAACAGTAAGAACAGTAGGTCAATGAAACAGTCTGCCTCAGGAGGTTGTGGAAGTGTCTTTAGAGGTTTTTAAAAGGAGGCTGGATAGTTTAGACACCACAAATCCTGCATCTTGGCAAAGGGTTACACTAAATTAGTAGTCTCCAACCTTTTTAAGCATGCGATCACTTTTTGAATTTAAGTGCAATCCAAGATCTATCTCAAACCCAAATACCCTTGCCCCGCCTCCTTTGTGCCCCTTCTCCGAGGCCCCGACCCTGCTCGCTCCATCCTCCCTCCCTACCCCACACTCCCTCACTTTCACCAGGCAGGGGCAGTGGTTTGGGGTGCAGGCTCTGGTCTTGGATTAAGGGATTTGGAGTGTGAGAGGGGCTCTGAGCTGAGCTTGGGGCAGGCATTTGGGATGCCAGAGGGGTTTCTAGATGCAGGCTCTGGGAGGGCATTTGGATGCAGGGGTGGTCAGGGCTAGGGCAGGGGCCTGGGGCGCTGGAGAGGGTTTACGACGGAGGTAGGGTTTTGGGATGTGGGCGCTAGCTGGACACTGCTTATCTCAGGGGGCTCCTGGGTGGTGGTGCAATGGGGCTAAGGCAGGCTCACCCCTGTCCTGGCCTTGCACCACTCCCGAAAGCAGCCAGCAAACTCCATCCCAAGTCCTGCTATGCCCCTCTCTGCTCTGTGGAGATAGGATACAGGGTGGGAGAGGAGGCACCTTGACATCAGTGCCCCTCTTCTCCCTCCCCTGCCCTGCACAGAAAGCAGGAGGTTCCTGAGGGGACAGCTCCAAGGCAAAGGGCAGGAGATGCGTAGCTGTCTGGGGGTGGGGAGGAAGACAGCTGAAGTACTGGGCTTGATAACCTCTTGGCCAAACTAGTTAGGATCTGTTGCAGAGGCTCCAAGATCTACCAGCAGATCCCGATCTACTGGTTGGAGACCACTGATGTATATGATAGAGGTCTATAAAATGTTGATTGATATGGAGAAAGTGAATAAGGAAATGTTGTTTACGCCTTCACATAAAACAAGAACTAAGGATCAACCAATGAAATTAATAGGTGGGACTTCTCAGGGGGTTTAAGAAAAACAAAAGGAAGTACTTCTTCACATAATGCACTGTCAACCTGTGGAAATCTTGGCCAGGAGATGCAAGGCCAAAATTATAACAAGGTTCAAAAAATTAGATACCTTCATGGAGGATAGGTCCATTAATGGCAATTAGCCAGGATGAGCAAGGATGCAACACCATGGTAGGACTGTCTCACCTCTGTTTGCCAGAAATGGGGAGTAGATGACAGGAGTTGTAATCAAGTGATCCATGTTCTGTTCATTCCCTCTGAAGCATCTGGTATTGGCCACTGTTGGAAGACAGAATACTGGGCTAGATGGACCATTGGCCTGACCTAACATGGCTGTTTTTATTTAAAGTGGTGAAAGTTACACCATATTGCCAATTACAGGTGGTTTATAAGTAATTTATATTGGGACATTATAACTCTCATGGCTGTTTGTCACGCTTGTTCTTAATAAAAAATGTGCAACTACATAATGTAGGCTACATTTGCTCTGTCTTCATGAGCCTAATGGAAATTATACAGTGAATTGCTTCACTGGTATACGTATGGCTATGTCTACACTATGGGGGTTTTCCGGGATACCAGATATATCCTGGAAAAACTCCACCGCATCAAGGGAACACGTCTGCTCTTCCGCTTTATTTTGCAGAACAGCAGACGCGCTCTTTTGGAAGCCCTGTCTTCCTCCTCCCACAAGGAAGAAGGGCTCTTCGTCTCCAAAACATGCTTCTCCCATAGTTTGCAGCTTAACATGAGACACCATAATGTGCAATCAATAAGTGAAGTTAAATTTTGTCAGTTATTTTTACTACAGATAACCAACATTTTTTTGTTTCATCACCTGTATCCTGTTGGTGACCTCTACTGAAAATAAGGAGGGGGAGGACTGAAGCCCCAGCCCCTCAGAAGGCAAGAGAGCCCAAGTTGAGCAGGTTGAGCACTTGCTGCCTCAGAAGCTGATAGCTCCAGGTCCCCTGCTGCATCCAGGCCATTGAGCTCAAGGGTGTCCTCCTGCAGTGACTGACAGCTCTGATGTCCCCATGGCATCTGGTGCCTCTGCTGCCCACGGCGGTTGGGATCTCTGTGTGCCCCCATCATCCACAGCTGCTAGAGCTCCAGGAGCCCCATGCCCCACCCATGCATTTTGTCTGTGACAGTGGGCAGCATGCATGTTTGCTGGAGCTAATTTAAAAATTTGTCCCCAACAATTAGCATAGTACATGCAGAATCTTGCTCCTGTTGCTGTTAGCCACACACCTAATACAGGGTAGGGTGTTCCCAAAATAATCCTGACTTGTTTTTTCTTGCAGAAACTAAAAACAAAAAACAAAACTGAAGTTGGCCCATGGCTAGTTAAGTTGTATTTGGCTGATAATGGCATAGATGGAAGAGGAAAAGGAGGAGAAGAGATGGTCTTGGAGTTCACTCAGCTTTTAACTTAGTAAGTTATAAATAACAAAGGTGGGGCACCTTTTCTTCCTTTACTAGATTCAGAAACATGTTTGAGATTCTCTATTTTTTGCTCCTAAACGAGGATTAATAGTCAGGAGCTTGGTCTCTCGAATATTCTGCATGCCATATCTCTCAAGTATGTAAGTATAGTGAAGAGTATTATGGGAGTGCTGTCTCTAGCTAGAGTGATCTTCAGAAATACATGTATCTAAGCTCTCCCCAGGTTCAGTTTTTCTGCCCAAATTCCCAGAGTATCCAGTGATTTCACCTCCACAGCATGTTTCAGGTTTGATTAAGAGTTGAAAGACAAATCACAGAGATATTTATTCTGTAAAATACCATATTAACTCGATCCTAATTCTTGAGTCTCCATTTCCTAGCTCTCAAAGATTTTTGGCCATTTGAGAGACAGGCAGGTCATCTTCACTCAGAGACAAACTCCCAGTGTCCTAGTGCCCCCCAGTGTGTTCTGTTTTTTTCCTCCTGACGGTTATCAAGAGCATTTTAAAAATAACTTGAAGAAAAGGATTCCATAGCTTTAAAGTTAGACCTCATTAAAATTCAATAAAAATAGATATTCAGGGCCAAGCTCCTTTCTACCACCCTTCCATGCAAGAGACATGATTGCATTCTGGGTCTGGGGAACCAGATGCCATATCAGCTGGTACACATACGTCCAAGAACATAGGAATGGCCATATTGGGTCAGACCAAACGTCCATTGAGCCCAGAATCCTTTATTCCCACAGTGGCCAATGCCAGATGCCCAAGAGAGAGTGAACAGAAACAGGTAATAATCAAGTGATCCCTCTCCTGTCATCCATTTCCAGCCCCTGACAAACAGGCTACGGACACCATTCCTACCCATTCTGGCCACATCTTCCAAGAATGTGAAGATAGATCCCCAAACATGTGCTATAGTATTTACCCGGGCTTGTGTATATATTAGTTCTTCAGAGCAATGAGGTGAATAGTGGAATATTCTATGAAAATTTTCTTTTTTTCTTTCCTCTTCATTGTCCCCACATATACACTATAAAACTCTCTCTATTGTGCAACATCTAATTAAAACAAATTTGTACAAAAGATATGGCAATTGTGGAAGAGGAATGGAGTCCTATCCACCTCCCAGGTGGTTAAAAATGGGTGGATTTTTAAAATTTAAATAAATATATTTTATTTTAAAAATAGTTCTATTTAAAATAATTTTACATTCAGTAACCTGAATTAAGGCCTAAACTATCTATTACAGGCATTTAAATGAAATGAAAAATATTAAATAGTATGCTTGCTGACTAAGTTTGAAAGAAAGTCATAGCATTGAAATAGTGGTAAAAGTCACTGGCTAAGCACTGGAACCAGTTTGTTGAAATGCACAATCAGCTTTTACAGCAGTTACCTTTTCTGCAGGCACAAAAGATAACTTCTTCATTTCACTTTATTCAACTACTTCAAGTTCAATGACAACTTTATTCAAAATTAAGAAACCTATTGGGAGCTGAAAAACCAGGAAAGCTTGTTTTCCTTTTCCAGTTTCTGAAAACAAACTAAATGTGATGAAAGGATGAGATTTAGTTCTAAAATCTTGAAGAATACAGTGACCAGAAATAATCAGTTAATTAACTACAGACACTTCCTTTGCTTAATAAATCAGTAAGTTTTAAGTGTGGAACAGATTTTAGTAAACTTTTTTCCTCTCATGCATCCAGCACATTTAACTTCATTTAATTAAAAAAAAATTTAAAGCACTGTTTTGTGCATTTTTCATGGAATTCCAATTTCTGTCCAAATACAACTGGACAGAAATCACTATTAAACAATTATCATCTAGTAAATAATAAAAGCATTATTCCCCATTTTCTAACATAAAAATATGAAAATTAATTATGTGAATGAATGCATATCTTATGTCATATAATTGCAGAAATAAATAGGTATACATATGGTATGTGCTCCTGGTAGCAAAAGAAGTGCCAGATTTAGGTAGAGGCTATTTCCAATAGCAAATCAACATGTTACAATGGTTTCCAACCAATTGAAATCAACTTTTTTTTTTCTTTTGGGAAGATAAAAAGTACCAATGCAAAACACAGTTAAAATTGATTATTTGAATCAAGGTTTCCTGCTTGCTCATTTAAATTGCTTTGATTTTAATTCAGTCCAGCTTACCACCTCCCCATATCCCTTCTCCCAGTTTTGGAGCAGTCAAAAAACCATTCCCCACACTAGGGGGGAGTCAGAGAGGAGATGGTGGTGGATTTATCTAATTACAGATTCATTGACTACTACCCTATAGCTTTGTCAATCCACCATATCACCCCCAGCTCTCCACCTGCACCTGTCTGCAAATCATAGAATCACAGGGTTGGAAAACGTCAGATAAAGCAGAATTCTATAGCAGTGGTTCCCAACCTTTTTTATACCACGGACCACCAACCTCCTTCAAAAACTGTTTGTGAACTGGCACTGAAATATTTGCATATTCATTGTGGTAATTAATGTATTTGCATATCTGTTATATACAATGGGCTAAAATTACCATGAGACAAATCAAAGGGGGAGGGACATGCTGGTTAACAAAAATTTGAAACTCTTGTACACATGTTTAAAAAAAAACCAATAAAATAGTTGCTAATACTTGTTAAAGAGTACTCTCCAGTCCAAACCTTTTGCCGCAGTTGCACCTGAATTAAAGAGGCAGTACTAACAGGTCTGACGGTGCTGACACATTCTTCACATTCATATTTTCCTATGCACTTAATGCATAATAATGTGTGTGCATGCTGGCTTGGAGCAGCTGAAGGCCAGAGGGAGGTTCCTGCTGAGCGGGGAGGGAGGAGAACAGGGTTGCAGGGGAAGCCACCCATCATGTGGCGCTTGGTCCCGGCAGCCAGAGCAGCCACCCTTCACACCTGGTGGTAGCAGTGTGGAAAGAAGGACACCAGCAGCTCCTCCAGTGCCTGTACAGCTCCCAGCCTCCCAGAGGAGGGGAAGCCTCCACTCCCAAGCCAGGGATAGTTGGTGGTAGTTCTTACCACTTCCCCAGCAGGTCCCCAGGAGTAACTTGAGGAACAGGAAGTGTGGGAGGGAGTGCAGGCATGAGCCGAGGATATAGGAAGTAGAGAATGAGCCCAGTGAGAACAGCCCTTTAAAACAGAAGATGACAAGGAAGTAGCATGTTTGAGCTACGGACTCCGACGAGCCATTTCATCCGTGGATACTTTTGCCTCGTTCCTGATGGATTTCTAAATGGAATTCCTGTTCCTTGAACAATTACGCAGTGGGGAACAGAGAATGTACAAGTAGCCCTCAACGGACATCTGTCTGGTCCCTTGAATACCATGGTGTGCATCATAGTGACAACCATGACTCTTCTAGGTGATCTGTTATAGAGTTACTAGTGGGCGGTGCCCCCTACTCACTAAGCTGGCCAACCGCCCTCTCTAGGGGTAGGCAGCCCTGGCTCTCCCCCTGGTCGTAGGGGAGGGCCAAACCAAGGTGTGGCAGCCCTGGTCTGCCCTGGCTCTCTCCCCTCTGGCCACCAGGGGTTGAGCCGGACCAAGTCCGCTGCTGGCCCAGCTCTCCCACCTCTGGCCCCCAGGGGGTTGGGTGGACCAAGGCTGGCCCGGCTCCCTCCTCTGATCACTGCGGAGGATTGGGGCAGATGGAAGCTGGCCCAGCTCCCTCCCTCCAGCCACTGAGGGAGGGTTGGGCCGGACCTAGGCCACAGCTGGCCCAGCTCACTCCTTCCGGTGGCTGGGGAGGCTGACCTGGGCCAAGGCTGTGATTGGCCCGGCCCTCTTCCTCCGGCAGGGAGGGGAGAGAGGCAAGGCCATGTAGCTCCCGTTCACCCGCTTTTCCCCCGGACCACCGGGGCTGCAACACACATCCTGCATGCCCTCTTACCCCACCCGAGCCCCCATGAGGCCCTGTGGCTCCTGTGCGCCCCCGCCCTGGACAGCGGAGGAGCCGCGCTGCTCAATTTAAACTCCAGCAACTGCCCGCCCACATGGCAGCTATTGGAAGGACATCCAGTCCTGACTGAGGGGCCAGGGTGATCCCCACTCCAACCCTCCCCTCCTGCATTGGGCCTCTGCAGTGAGGCCCCTGCCACAGGCCTCACCACGGGCCCCTCACCCCGCACCACAGGCTGAAATTGAAACTCCCAGCTAGGGTTGCCAGATGGTCCCCCCAAAATACCAGACACGCGGTATTTTGGTCAAGGGAAAAAAAAAAAAAAAGAGCGCAGGATAATAAGTATTGCCTCTCCCAGCCACTCCCCCCACCCCTTCTGAAGGGCCCAGAGCAGCGATCACGGCCCTGCCTCCCAGCTGGGACTCCCAGTGCCAATCGTGGCCCCGCCTCCCAGGCTGGGAGTCCCAGCTGGGAGGCGGGCCGCATCGCTCTGGGTGTGTCAGAAGCGAGGAGGGCAGGGGGAGTGGCTGGGAGTCCCAGCTGGGAGGTGGGTCTGCGATCAGCGCTGGGAGCCTGTGATTGCGCAGAAGACTGGCGGGGGTGGGAAAGTCCCAGCCACTCCTCTGCCCCCGCCAGGCTTTTGCAATCACAGGCTCCTAGTGCTGATCGTGGCCCCACTTTCCAGCTGCTCCCCCCACCCACACCAGGCTTCTGTCTGGTGCGCAGCTGGAAAAATCAGAGAATACTGGACATTGCACATGTCCAGTATTCTCTGATTTTATTTTACCGGACAAAGAGCGCAAATACTGGACTGTCGGATAGAATACCGGACACCTGGCACCCCTACAATCCGGCAGCCTGCCACATGGCAGCTGCCAGAGGCACATCCGGCCCCAGCTCAGAGGCCGGAGTACCTCCCAGTCCGGCGCTCACTTCTCCTACAGCAGGCCTCTCTGGTGGTCTTGCCGCTTCCTCCCTCTCCCCGGTGCCAAACTTTTTTAGCCTCCCTACAATGGGCCTGTGCAGGCCCCCTGCAATTTTCCTCCTGCCTCCCTCCCCCAGAAGCCCACCAGCAGCAGCTTACCTGCTGCTCGGGAGCCATGGGTTGCTGATCTCTGATGGGTTAGCGGCAGGAAAAAGAGAGGAAGGGAGAAGGCGGGATGGGGGGGCGGGACTGTGGGACACAGTGACGTGATGATGTCACAGAGTCATCACACAGGAAAAACTCTTTTAAATAATATAGGTTGACTAAGTTTTTAATAGAATTCAATTTGCATTTTTTGTAATTTCAGCTGATAATATCAATGATTAGCCTTTTTTATTTTTATTGTCCGTGGCTGTGAAAAATTATGATTTTAAGCATTTTTTATATTTATTGATTTAAATATTCACAAATGCAGGGAATCTGGGGATCAGATAATGGTGAGAGTCGGACAATAATTTCCTGACAGTAGACACCGAGATTCAAAAAGTTAAAGCTTTATAACCTTTAAAACACAAATTGTCAACATCACATGGGGGCAAAATATTCAAAGTGAATATCCATAAATCCAACTCTAATAAGCTATCAAGTAGCATTTCTCTTACTTTGCTGATCTCCATATTCCAGTCCAATCGTTATCATTGGAAATATTTTTGTTCGTGTGTGAATAGTGAACGTGTTTATCAACATTTACCAATAAAAATCTGAGCTTAAGTATTTTACTCCCTTCCTGCGTGTTTGGCTTATCTCTGTTAAAGCATTTCCTCCGGTGAGATAAACATTTCTCAGTTCTGCTGTACATAAATCTACAATTGTGTGTGGCTATTACTAGAAGGGCAACTCTGGTGGTACGGTACAGAATGCCGCACAACTGGTACAGCGTACCAGAGAGAAGCAGCAGAATGTAGAGCTGCTGGATGGCTCCATGCTGACAGTTCCTCTGGCATAGCTGTACCACTCCCAGCCTTTCCCCATAGGGTCTTCCCCATCTGTACAGCAGCCAGCCCTATCAGGGGACAGGGTGGAGGTGTGGGGATGGGATCGTATGGCCATGCCACAGGAGCTACGGGCATGGGGCTACTCAATGGCTCCATGTTCTGCTCCCTTCCCTGTTGTGGTTCCTGGGTCCTGAGAACTGCAGCAAGAAAAGGACAGAACCCCCAGCCCTGCCCTTCCACAGAGCTGCATCTGCTCAGGCTCCCAGTAGCAGCCCTGCCTTGTTGGGCTGGGGGTGGGAGGAGCTGCTGGTGGCTTCTTTTCCCCACTGCTGTTCCCAGGTGGGCAGCAGCTCTCCACACAGCGTTTGACCCCAGTGGCTGAGGCAGCCGTTCTCCACGTGGCCCTGGCTGCCAGAGCTGGAACCGGGGCCACAGTAGGGACAGCCTCACCGTGACCCAGCTCCAGCCATAGCACACTCGGCTGCCAACCGTCCCTCTCACCCTGCAGCTGTGCAGAAAAGTGGGCTGGAAGATAATTTTTTGTGCGCATGCAAGTGTGCACCTTTTGGGGAAGTCCAGTGGGTGAGGCTGATTAGCAACTGTGGGAGTGGCCTGGTAATGTGCCACGGGCCAGCAGGCAGGGGTTTGCAGCCCACTGCCGATCCAGGGACCAGCAGTTTAGAACCACTGTTCTGTAGTACACAGGAAAAACAAATCTCTGGAGTCTTAGCACATTGTGGCTCCCCTTGCACAGTAGAACTGAATTTATTCAGCATTCAGGACCACCTGGGCCCTTTATTAGACAAGAATTTTGGCAAAAGGAAATTGAAAACCAAGGCTATAGATTTAAATAATATTAGAGATCTAACTTTCTCCCAGAGTCATATTCCACACTCAGATGCAGGTGTGCAACTGCCAGTGTACTGGGAGTCACAGGTACATATACTGGAATCACTTTCTGATTGCAAAAACAAATGATAGATGCACATTTTGTATTAATATCATTAGCTAAGTGTAGGCCAGGTGAGAAGAAAACAGCTACTGAAATTCAGGAAATAATCAAATGTTATCAACATCAGCTGTCTTAATAAATGTTAGAAACAGTTCTACTATAATCCAAAGCAAAGTGCATGTGTGATGGATAGGAGGAGTGCTGTACTTTTCTGGGTATCCCAGTATTTGGTGACTAACAGGTTATACTCAAGTAGCTAGGAGGTGTTGGCAGAGAGCCAGGAGAGTGAATGGGAGAAGGTGTTGAGATTTGAATTGCAAGGAACCCTGCTTGCTTTGTATGCTTGTGTGACTTCAAGCTAGGAATTGGGGGAACAAGATGAATTGCACCAGGCAGGACTACCATGTCTACAATGAATACTGGGCATGAAAATGGACTGGACCTCGAAGCACAAATATGTGAGTAGATAGGGCATGTGTATTTAGACACACTGAAGTTATTTTCTTTGTTTTGTTGTTTGGTTAAACTTCTCTGTGCTAAATCCATGTGCTCCCTCTCCCCACGCACGCACACACGCACACACACACACACACCATAAGCTGTACCTTTAAGCTGTATCCCAGGGATGAAATTCTCTATTTTAATTTGTTCTTTTCTCAGTTGCTTTAAACACCTAGCAACCAAGTATGCTTTACCAAGTATATCTTTTTGTTTTGTTAATAAAATCACCTTTTTGAGGCTACAATTTGATTGTGTCCTTGAAGGTAATTGGAGGTCTGTGTATTCATTCCTAAGATTGAGAGGTAATCTCTCAGAGGTTACAGTTTGCTTTCTTTTTTTCAAGCTCTCTTGTGGTAAAAGAGATTGGGGCACCCCTCTGGAAGAAGTTCCAAGTGCTTTCTTCCTGGATTCAAGAAGAGGGTTGTTGTGTTTTTTATAAATGTTTATTTTTAATTTAACTTGATGGTGGTAGCCTGTCTCCCAGGGTCAGGGACTCTGTGACCTTGGGGAGTTTTTTAAAGCAGAAGTCTAGAGGCAAGATATTTTTAAGGTCTCTTGCAGGCCTCCACCTTCTGCACTCAGAGTGCCAGGGTGGGGAACAGCTTCAACAGCACGAAATCAGCAAAATCTGGGAAACAAAACAAAGAGATAATGCAAGAAGCAGCAACAAATGTGGAAGACTTCATAAGGCTTTAATATTAAACAAAGTCCAAGTGGCTGCCTGCCTTACTAATGCCAACAGTAATACTCACATGAGTCAGGCAAACAAGATGTGACCCTGAGTTTTGTAGTATCTTTAAATGAAGAAAAGTGATTTAATCAGCTATGGAATCCACTTTCAGTTTTTATGTTTATAGTCAAGAAATTCTTCCATTGTTGTGCCCTGCCCACAATTGTTAATATCAGTACAGCTGCTCAAATACCAAATCGAAGAGAGAATTTCAACATACCTTTAAAAATTTTAATTAATTAGTGGGACTTAATCAATATTTATACACCTAGAACAGCTGGGGTGTGTCTACGCTGTACCTGTAGCTCGAATAAGCTATGCAATTTGAGCTACACAAATTGTGCAGCTTATTTCTAGTCAATTTTGAAATATTTTATTTTTCAATTTGGCACTACCTACACAGCACTTATTTTGAAATAAATCGCTATTCCATAATGTCCCTTACTCCTCGTGGAATGAAGTTTACAGGGGCATTGGAATAGCGAATCCGTTATATTTCGAAATAACGGGCGCACTCAAAAGACACAGAATAGATGTAGCCCTGAAGAGCAATGTAATAATGAGTATCCACTTTATTCCTCTTGGTTCTGAGCAAGTAGAAGAAGGCGACAGGGTAAATTTTATTTGGTGAAATGTTATAGTCTATTATGCATGTCATATTAGATGGTCAACCCTTCTGGTCTTAAACACTATAAGTTTTTGTTATTGTTTAAAGCCAAGCATAACTTTCTGAAATAGATTTATTGTGCAAATGCTGGTAGGTCTTTATTTACAGCTGTGCAAACAGCACTGGCTACTACTATACATTCGTTTTCTCCTCTGAAATAATATTATGGAACTGACATCTTAGCCTCCTTGTACTCAATGGGAATCCCATCTGTGGAATCTGACAGTGTTGTTTGCATATTACTGAGGATTTCTATTCAAATTATTATCTGAAAAAGAATCCTAGTGAAGAGATGCACACATTTTTTCAAAGGAAACCTGTAAGAGGAGCAATGTATTCATTTGGTGGCTGATCTAAAGCCCCCTGAAATTAATGGGAGTAAGGGGCTTTGGATCAGGTCACCAGTCACAATTACCAAAGAATGATGGCTTTTGTTTGTGATTTAATAATAAATCTTTGGCATTAGTTATATTCTACATAAAAAATACTTGTATTTTATTTACTAATGTATAACACTGTTTTTACTTACAGCAGATTTCAGTTTGTATTGTTCTTAAATGCAGCCTAATCAAATACTCTGAACACTTAATAGAACTCGATCTGTATGGCAATGCTATAGGAGATCTTTGTGCAACTAACATCCTAGAAGCTCTTCAGAAGCGAAAGAAAGGTAGAGTGTCTCCAACTTCAGTCTGTAAGCTTTAAAAATTACTTTACTTTTTATGTAGGTATTCATCTGGATGTTTATACAAGAAAATGAGGAATACTGTATGTAAATTAAATTTCTACATAAATTCAGTACCATTGACAATACAACCTTGAGTATCTTAGAGTTTTCAATGCAATAGATGTCAGGGGAAAGGGCCATATTATAAAAAATTGAGCTTTGTGTGCTTATATTTGGGTGAATGCAAGGTACAAATCAGAAAAAAGATCAAAATCCTGAAAATGTCTATGTATGCTGCATATATTTGTTCTAATTTATACTTTAGTGATCCTGTATTATGCATATCACATGTATTGATACATCAATTGTCCTTTTTAGAAATGTCAGCAGCCTCATTTGTCACCCTCCCCAATGCTGCGTAACTCCTAATAGTTTCTTGCTCTTGCATCTCCTTCTCCTCATTCCCTTGCCAATTGTGAACTTGCCCATATACTCAAACTCCCTCCCACAATCTTGGTGGCTGATTTTCCCATCTGCTCTTTCCCATTTGCTTGCTGGCTCTCCCACGACCCATGGAATTGTGATTGAGTATTTGGTAAAGGTAAAAAAAAAAAAAGCTATGCCATCTACAGTTTAAATATTTTTGCTCTCGAGAATTGCTGCTGTGTGGCAATCCTTTGTCAATCAGAAGAAAAGTGCAAACTTCAGGACCTTTTTCACATCAAACAGGTGTGATGTTGTGTATGAGAGGAAAATAGTTGGAGGGAGAGATGCTATTCTGCTGGCAGGTCAATAGAAAATGGTGAAGAAAAATGGAAATCACAGTGGAATTCCATTTTGGGGAATATTGCATTATTACATCAGTGAATATTTCTGAGGTAGAAAGGGTTTTAAAAAAAAGTATATTGAGTTTTTTATAGTCAAAATGGGAAAATATGTTCTTGGTTGTCTCAACAGACAAGATGCCAGGCTTACATATTAAGATTACACCACAAATTTCCTCTAATACTTTCAAGTTAATTTTCAAGAACAGCAAGAAGTTCAGATCAACTAAAAAAGGAATGAAAAAGGTATGTACTTGCTTCTTTTCCAGCTTTTACAAATTAACAGAAAAGTTTCACCGTGATTCTAATTCTTAATGGAAAAAAATCATATAAGTAGACTCAGATATGGAGGTTTTACTTCACCTAGGACTTTTCTACACTTAAAAGGCTGCAGAGGCCTCTTGTCAGTGCAAGAGGCATCTTTGCTGAAGTACTACAGCAATGCCACTGCATCAGTACAGCTGAGCCACTGCAGCCTTTTAAGCATAGAAAGGCCTTAGCTTCTGCCCATAGCCCTATGTTCTATTCACAATTCCACAAAAGCAGAATGTTTCTGCCAAAACAATCAGCAGAGAAATAAGTGGGTGCTGATATTTAAGTTGTCACTAGGATCCAGAATCGACACCTCATTCAGAAAAGTTCAGCTCCCATCCTCAGAGCTATTGCTCTCCTTCATGGCACTGTCTCAACAGAGTCCCACTCTGGTAGTTGCCTAGCCACATGTCTCTTAGGCTACGTCTACACTGTAATGCTATTTCGGGATACCAGAGTACCCCGAAATAGCTATCCCGCATCTTCACAGCAAGCCCGTTATTTCAAAATATAATGGGCTTGCTATTCCAATGTTACTGTAAACTCTTACACCTCGTGGAATGAGGATGTTCGGAATAGCGTGTTATTTCAAAAAAGATACAAAATAAAGTATTTCGAAATAAGATCGAAATAAGAGATGCAACCTTACAGAGGGGCACTGTGAAAACTGCACATGTGGAATGCATGAGATATTGTTAGTAAGTAATCTGTCAGAATTAGGGATGTGAAATATCAGTTAATTGAATAGTCGATTAACCTCATTAATTCTTATTAGTTACTTGACTAGAATATGGTCCCCGAGGGTGGGGCCGACAGCCAGTGTGGTCTGGCCCCGTTCCGGAGGAGCCCCCTGCCATTTGGTGCTCTGCCACCTGGAAATTTACCAAAATGGCTATCTTGAATAATTCTTTGGAAATAATTATTTCAATATCATGCTCCATGTGGATGCTCTTATCATATATATAGTAGCCCACTGTCTGTGACTCTGTAACGCTGAAACGCTGGCTGTTCCCCTTGGGCGGCGCTGTTGCCTCCCGCCGTGGCGCTCGCTGACTTCTGCGCTGCTCAGCTGGGCCGCCGCGTGGAAGCAAGCGGCTGTTTGGGGTCCACACTCCCCAGGAAGCAGGGGGGTGCTGCATGGGGAGCACGGGGCCCAAACGGCCACTTGCGCCGCTTGCTCCCATGCGGCGGCCTGGCTGAGCGGCGCAGAAGTCAGCCGAGCGCCACGGCGGGAGGCAACAGCACCGCCCAGAGGGAACAGCCAGGGGGCAGGGCCTGGACGAGCGTGCATCTCTGACGTCAGGAAAGGGCGCCGGATTCAAAAGGAGGAAAGCGGAGCAGACGCGGAGGAGACAGAGAGGAGAATGGAGGAGGTGGAGAGGAGGCGGAGGACAGTGAGAGAGAAAGTGAGAGAGCTGCAGCAGGAGGAGGAGAAGATAAACACAGAGTGAGAGGCGGGAGGGGGAGAAGAGAAAGAGAGAGAGACGGAGAGGCAGGAGGCGGACGAGAGCTGAGAGAGAGAGAGAGGGCGAGGCAGTAGGAGGAGGAGAGAGAGAGAGGCCGTTTGCGTCGCTTGCTCCCGCGTGGCGGCCCAGCTGAGCGGCGCAGAAGTCAGCCGAGCGCCATGGCCGGAGGCGAAGGGGGGGGCGGGGCCTGGACAAGCATGTATCCCTGACAGAGACAGAGGAGAGCGGAGAGAGAGTGAGAGGCAGGAGGAGGAGGAGAGAAAGAGAGAGACAGAGAGAGAGAGGCAGAAGGCTGAGGAGAGCTGAGAGAGAGAAGGGGAGGCAGTAGGAGGAGAGAGAGAGAGAGAGAGAGAGAGAGAGAGAGACCAGAGGCTCAGGAGAGAAGACCGACGTGGAGAAGAGACCTGAAAAATCCCGTCTTATGATGGGCTAATTGGCTAGTTCTAGAATAAGAATGCTTTCTTCAAGTTTGTCTAGAAATAGCTTGGTTTAGAATAGTTCAGTTATTCTGGGATAGCTATTCCAGTAAATTACCAGTTGTTGACAAGTTTCTATCCCGGCCCTACATTCCACTGATGCCTAGACCCATTGAAGTCAGTAGAGATCTTCATGACTCAGGAATCTGTCCATGTGGATTAGAACACAGGACCAGTTTCTAAATGGTAGCAAGTAAAACTGATTTTCAAAATTATTTTAATTTTAATAATTTAAAGTGGTTAAAGAAATTAATTTAAAAAATCACTTTAAGCATGATAGTGTCTTATTAAAGTTGTTTTAAATTGATGTAATGGGAAAAGGCATCATACTTTAAAAATAAAAATACAGAAACTGCTAACCATTATCCCTTTCTCATTTACATTTTAGGGCCTACTTCAAACATGTCAGGCACATAAGTAGAGCCATTGAAGTCAACAGAACCATTTGTGTGCTTAACTTTATGTATATGCATAACCATTTGCAAGATTGAGACCTCAGACTATAACTTATAGTTAGTGCATCTGAAATGTATTAATTTAGAGTCAGATACAAATATGCTCTTTAAGGTGGTGGTTGTTGTTTTAGACAAGAAACTGATTGATAAGCCTGAAGGTTCCTGCTGGCAGGACTGGGTACCTAGAAGTTTTGTACTCCATCAGACTATTTCTTAACATGGCTTCTTGGCCATGTAAATACTGTATTTTCTCATATGTCTGTTATTTTTCAACATGCTCCATTGTCCTTGGTTATACTTTGAGGACAAAAATACAGCAGAATGGCATGCACTAAAATAGAGCAGACCCACGTGTAAGTTGTATTTTATGTTTTGTTTGTATAATTACTGCTGGAAAAAAATGCCTAATAAAGATATGTCAGAACATATTCCCAGGAGCTTTATGTGTAACCAGGCAAGGAATATTACAAATATCAAATTACAGTCCCTCCCATATGCTGAGATTTAGATAATTATCTCCCCTTCAATCTAATGAGATATAAATAGTATGTATTGATAGGAATATAGCAAATAGATCACTTCCTGTGGCTCTTTAATACCTGAGGTCGACAAGCCTTGATTTCACACTTCAGAAGGAAAGCAGCACCAGTGGTTCAATACTGACTCAGAGAAGAATACTGCCTACTAGGATTGTTAGATTTTGTGGTTTTAGTAGCCATAATTGATCCCCAGAGGCGGGACTGGCAGCCAGTGTGCTCCCGGTTCCACGCACAGGGCAGCAGGTGGAGCCAGTTTGTGGGGGCCCAAGCTCACCACGGACAGAGGCTGCTCCGGCATCCCATGGAGCAGCCTCTGTCCGTGGCGAGGCAGCAGCACAAAGGGCAGGGGAGGTGATAAAGGCAGCAAGGGGGGCGTTGTGTGTGGTCATTTGGGTTAACCAATAAGCCCAGGTCTATGGTTTAATTGTTTCAACATCTATACACTAACATCCCTATCACCTACTTGGTCAAAAACACCGCCTCCTGCAGTGCTTTGGGTTTTCCTTGAAGGTCTCATGTTCAAATACTTACTAGCCCAACTTTGTTTAGTTTATGGGATATTTAATAATGAAAGTGCAATGACTTTATGGCTGTGATCCTGCAACTTATTCATGGGCAGACAGTTCAACCATGTACTCTGAGGACTAGGGTGAAAGTCACAATCAACTTGGAAATGTCATTAATCTGAAAACAATGTAGTAAAATCCTAAAATGAAACTAACTCAAAGATGGCAGAAAAAACATTTTGTTTAAAGTTCTGTGCATTTGTCAGCATTTGTGTATTGTCACTATCACCCTGTTTCCCAGTATAATCAGTTTCTCTTTTGCTGGAAAGACTCAACTATCAAAAGGGAACTAGGACCCTTGTAAAATTATTTTAATTTTTTTTAAAGTTTGCGTTTAAAAACTTTTTAATTGTCAACTTGATCTATTTTATTAATATCATTTTACATGCACACAAATCTATTTATTTTAGGACTTAATTGCAGTTAATTCATGCAATTAATTCAAAATAATGATTAATCACAGTTTTAATTAGTGTTTAAAAACAGAGTATCAATTGAAATGTATTTAATATTATGGATGTTTTTCTACTTCAAGTATATTTATTTAAATCACAACAGAAATACACACTGGCTACGTCTACACTGGCATGATTTTGCGCAAGAACTCTTTTGCAGAAGAGTTCTTATGCAAAAACTTTTCCAGAAGAGAGCGTCTACACTGGCATGTGTCTTTGTGCAAGAGATGTGCTTTTGCGCAAGAGCATCTATGCCAGTGTAGACGCTCTATTGCGCAAGAAAGCTCTGATGGCCATTTTAACCATAGGGCTTTCTTGCGCAAGAAATTCATGTTGCCTGTCTATACTGGCCTCTTGCGCAAGAACAGTTGCACAAGAGGGCTTATTCCTGAGCGGGAGCATCAGAGTTCTTGTGCAAGAAGCACTGATTTCATACATTAGAACGTCAGTGTTCTTGCGCAAGAACTCGCAGTCGGTGTAGACAGGTAGCAAGTTTTGGCGCAAAAGCGGCCACTTTTGCGCAAGATCGCGCCAATGTAGACACAGCCACTGTATGTGTTGAACCTCTCTAGGTTAGCACTCCCTGGTCCAGCAACATCTGTGGTCCAGCATTATTTTAGTTAGCTGGATGTTCACTTTTCATGGGTGTGACCAAGTTTCCCATGGTCCCATAAAGTTTGTTTACAGCCATCAGTCCTGGCTCTTGGTGTTCTGTGCCTTTTATTAAGCTCTAATTTACCTCTAAAGATCTTAAGAGAGTCCAGTAAGCAGTGGAAGTGTTGGTAATGCTGCTAGACAATACTGACCTCCCATGATCCGGCAAATTCTCTGGTTTGGCACCAGTCAGGTCCCAAAGATGACGGACTAGAGAGGTTCAACCTGTACAGTGGCTCCTTATATTTTTATTAGAAATATTTGCACTGTAAAATGATAAACAAGAGTATTTTTCAATTCACTTTATACAAGTACTATAGTGCAGTCTTTACCATGAAAGTGCAACTTACAAATGTAGCGTGGTTTTGTTGCATAATTGCGCTCAAAAGCAAAACAACTTAAAAATTTAGAGTCTATTAGTCTACTCAGTCCTACTTCTTGTTCAGGAAATCACTTAGAGAATGAAGCCTGTTTACATTTATAGGAGATAATGCTGTCCACTTATTTATAGTGTCACCTGAAGGTGGGAACAGGTGTTCCCATGGTACTTTTGTAGCGGCATTGAAAGGTGTGTGTGCCAGATATGCTAAATATATATATGCCCCTTTATGCTTTAACCACCATCCCAGAGGACATAATTCAATGTTGATAATGCTCATTAGAAAAATGCATTAATTTTTGTCTTAATTCCTTGGGATATGTCTCCTGCTCTGTTTTGCCTGCATTCTGCCATATATCTCATGTTATAACAGTTTCAGATGATGAGCCAGCATGTGTCTATTTTTAGAGTGCTTTCACTTGCAGATCTGACAAAACACAAAAAAGGTACCAATATGACATTTCTAAAGACAGCTGCAGCACTGGAACCTAGCTTTAAGAATCTGACACTCCTTCCAAATTGTTAGGAGTTGTGGAGCATTGTTTCAGAAGTCTTAAAAAAGCAAAATTCTGATGAAGAAACCATACAACCCAAACTATTGCCTACCCCTAGTTTAAAATCTGCCCCATGATCTAAAAAGGTGGAAGAGGGTCATTAGACGCTAGCAGCAACTTCTGTACAAACTGTATAAGGACTTGGTAGAGTATGCTGTGTGCTGCCGATCCTCATGGGAGTGTCTGTTCCACCTAATACCAGAGGAGATGGAAGATATCTGTTTCTGAAGCTTCTATTCCTGCTCTCTTTGGTGCGAACCTATTGTTCCCAAGTTCCTGATTCCTGGTCAGCTGTTCCTGTTCTTGAAGTGGATGGATTTTAACTTTTTAATGGGGATTAGTGGTGGTGGTTAGCAGACAGCCATAGTTGACAGATGCTAATTTAAGGGATGAACCTGTATGGCATTGGATCCTTAAAGATTTTTCCTAGATATATATGATTCCTTAAACTGGCGCCCTTTGAAGACTGGAGCTGGAATAGTGGTGTACCATCATGTTCGTAATAAACCTTACAAAAATCCACCTCTCCTACTATACTTGCTGAATACCTTTTTCTCCTGGTGGACTGTTGAGAACTGTTCATATTCTGCCAAATGGGATACAGTGCACTTAACAAGTGGTGGGGTCTAGCTGAGCCTCTCCAGACTCTCAGCTCCAGTGCATGCCTCGTGCCAAGGGGCCTCTAACATCTTATTTATTGGACGGAAAGAAAAAAATGGTCAAGTAATTGGGGTTATGAGTGGTCAGGGGAGTGTTAACTCAGCCACTCTTGCTGACAAACTCCATTGCTACAGCCAATGGAAACACCTGTCCCAGAGGGTGACCGTACCCTTTACCTAGCAATAATCCCTCCCTCTCCAACCCCTCCACGCAGCTTTCGCGGAGGGCAAGGAGCCTAACTTACTTGTCTCTCCCACAGCTCGCCCTTACCTATCAAGCAACATTAATCACTGCCTGAAGTAGGCAAGTGCTGGTGCCCGGCGACGGGCTCAGAACAAATCTCCAGCCGCCGGCCCTGGATCGGAAAAGTAACTGTCCGATGTCCTGGGGGATCCAAGCTCCCCTGCAGCCGCTCTGAGAGGAGCCTGGAAGGGACAGGGGCCCTTTGCCACCCCAAGCTAGAGGCAGCCGCCAGGAATCCTGTTGCCGTGGCGGGGGCGGCCGAGAGAAGTCTCCCCGCAGGGCCTGCTGCAGCTGGTCCCCGCCTCCGCTCCCGGAGCGGCGCGGCTGAGGGGCCGGGGCCCCTGTGCCTCCCGTTTGCCCCCGCTCAGCTGGCCGGGCGGGCGGCGGCGCTCCCGGCGCTGGGCGGCGCTGCAGCCCCGCTCTGCCGGCTGTGAGAAGCCCAGAGCGGCGACGCCGCCGCAGCGTCTCCGCCCCCCGCCATGGCCGACGTGGAGGACGGAGACGAGCCGGTCGCCCCCCACTCCCACGCGGGCTCCTCGGGCTCCAAGGCGGGCGCTGCCGACAAGATGTTCTCGCTGAAGAAGTGGAACGCGGTGGCCATGTGGAGCTGGGACGTGGAGTGCGACACGTGCGCCATCTGCCGGGTGCAGGTCATGGGTAAGCGTCGGCCCGGGGCCCCGGCCTGCTCACTGCCCCTCCCCAAATGGGAGGAGACCCCTGTATCCTGGGGGGAAGGGCTGTATCGCTCCATCTCCGCCCCGCGCGGGGAGAGCGCGCTATCCTGGGGGAAGGGCTGTATCTCCTCACTGCCACCCCCATCCCCGCACAGGCAGAGCCTCGCGTATGGCAGGCCTGTTTTTCCTCACTGGCTAGCCCCACAACTTGGGGGCTTGTATCTCCTCACTGTCCCCTCTGGAGGGCGTGTATGTCCCCTGTGATATCCTGGAGTAGGAGGGGGGGGCTGTACCTTCCCCCCCACCATAGGAAGAACCCCACATCCAGGGGCGAGGGGCTGTATAGTCTCACTGCCCCTTACCACAGGGAGAGCCCCACGTAGTGGGGGCCTGTATATCCTCACAGCCTTTCCCCATGTGAGGAAGGATCAATCTGAATCTCCTCATTCCCCACCTTTTCCTCCTTCCCCGGGGCAGAGCTCCATATCCTGGAGTGAGGGGGCTGTCACTTTCACTACCCACCGCAGGCAGAGTCTCACATCGTCACAGGGAGAGAGGCTGTATCATATCACTGCTGTCTCTCCCTGGTACAGATGTGAACAGTTAACCAGTTACTTCATAAGCATCCCCTTTACTGGGTGATGCACTGGTACCCAAGAGCAGCCCCACATCCGTAGCCTGTCGTGGGTAGAGGGCAGCTCTAGCCCCACAGGGCCCTGGAGTAGAAGCTAGCCACCCAGTGTGGGGTGAGGGCAGGGCACAGAAGCTGAGGGCAGCCCCCTCCCTCCCCACACACATATGACTACTAGTTCCTGCTCCCATCCCCCTTCTGTGGGGGGGCAACAGCCAGGAGCCTCACACACAGGGGGGTGGCAGCCCACTTAATGGGTTAACCAGTTGAACCTAAAGTTTAACTGGTTAACTAATTAACCAGGATTTTACATATCTACTCTCTGGGGAGAACCCTGCATAGCTGAGGCCCTCACTGCATTCCTCCCCAGGAAGACCAGGATTTCTGTTAGAGCTTGGATAGACGGGTTCCTTCTTCCCGGTGCTGACATGTTTGCTGGGACAGTACCAAAGCCCACAGATGGTGTCACTGAGCAGTTATGTGTACCTGCCCTTAATTTTTACAGGGACTCCCATTTATATAGTGCTTAATGTCCAACCTCTGTGTTTGTCCTATGCCTAGTAGAAATTGCACAGAGGATCCTGTGCTTGTACCAATGGCTGATGTAGATCTCTGTGTGTTTGTACCAGAAATAAATCATTAGATGCCTCACCTAAGCAATCAGTTTTAACCTGTAATATTCATGCAGTTTATTTCCTGAAATAAACTGTGGTTGGTTGACGTAGCCCAGCATCTATCATATGGTGAGGAGACAGAATAAACAGCCTCAGTAGTAGGGATGTTAACAGATGAGCCTGAGCTCATCAGTTAATGTGCATAGTTACACGTAGCCCCTCCTCCCCTGCACTGCTGCCTCTGATACAGGGGGCAGGTGGGAGCTGGTGCATGTGGGGAACGGGCTTAAAATTTGGCTCCCTGTGAGCACCAGCTCCTGCCTGCACTCCCCTCCCTGCTGCTGCCTGTGATAGAAGCAGTGAGGGGGGAGGGAGCTGGTACGTGTGGGGAACAAGCTTTTAAGCCAGCTCCCTGTGTATATAGGTTCCTGCTTCCCCCTTCCCCTGCTTCCCAATAGAAGCAGTGAGGGGGGAGGCAGATGGCTCCCCAGGAGCTAGTACTCTTGGGGAGCCTGCCTAAAAGTTATCTCCCCATGAGTACTGGCTCCTGCCTCCACCCCCACTTCCCACCCACTGCTGCCTCTAATATAGAAGATTATAGTTGTCTGGAAATGGGTGACAGGAGAGGGATCATATGAGGATTACCTGTTGTGTTCATCCCTCTGGGGCATCTGGTATTGGCCACTGTCAGCAGACAGGATACTGGGGTAGACCTTTGGTCTGATCCAGTATGGCTGTTCTTATGGGGCCCGGGGCAGGGGGCTTGCATGTAACTGTGAATGTTAACTGATGAGCTGAGGTTAATTGGTTAACAGTTTATACATGTGCACTATCACATCCCTACTTGTCACATGCTAGTGGAATATCTCCTGCCCAGTAATATTTCTGCAAATTTACTTTGGCTGAAAACAATATTTAAAAGTATCTTAAATTTTACAGATTAAGATACTGATAGTGTAGCAATTGCATTTATTAGTTGCGCAACCTGAGTAAGAGACCAATGGAGAAATATTATACATATTTTTAAACTGTGTAACCTTGTTGGGGACAGAAAAGAATAAGGTTATGGGACTTGCAGTTCAAGTAGTACTTCTCCCTACATCAGCTACTGCTCCACACAATGAAAGTGCTTACTGCTTCTCCCACTTCAGATTCCTCACCTAGTCAGTCCTCACTTAATCAAACAGTAGAATGAGAGTGCTGCTGAGGCAGCTGTATTTCCCCAAATGACACACAGGAGAGCAGCTCTTCGTTTAGTGGATAGTGAGGAATTTCACTCATTATTTATTATTTGTATTACAGTAGCACCTAGAGACCCAGACATAGTTGTTATAGGGGTTATACAAACAATAAAAAGTGGTTCCCTTTCCTGAAGAGCTTCCTGTCTAAGGCAGGAAATTCAACAAACAAGAAGGGAAAGCACACACTAGCAGGTGAGATGACGGTAATCATCATGATCATTAGTATCTGCACAAAATTTTTTGAAGGCGTCATAATAAAGGAGTGTTTTAAAGAGGGATTTGAAGAAGGACAGTGTGTGGCTTCACAGATTTTTACAAGGAGCTTTTTCTGTCAATATGGAACAGCATGGGAGAAGGTGCTTGCGAATGTGTTATATGTAGAGGAATTATATTCTGGTGGAAGTTTAAGGTACTCCTCAAGTAAAATTGCACTGTTTTTTAAAAAAACAGAAAGAAAGGTATGGGGCAGGTTTTAATACTAGGTTGAAGAACAATAGAATTGTGAATAATTTCTTTAAAAAGAAATGCTAACATCTGAAAAACAAATTCCTGAATTTGGGGGTTGTATGTGTACTTGCCAGTGCTCTTGTTTAATTTTTAAAATGCTTAAATGAATTTGGCACTAGTCTCCCAAAGATGTGTCAAACAAAAAGGAGACTCTTTTTTGCAGCATAGTTTGTGCAAATATAACAGCAACATGGAGGATGAGAAGAGCTTGCCTTACAGCTGCCAGTTCTTTCTACTTCCTGTGAATGAATGAATATATATATATATATATAAATAAAATATGTGATATGCATATAATTTTAATTTTCTTTTTATCTAATAAATATAGTTGAACTAAATGGCAGAATTCTAGCTTTTACCTTTATAAATATGATCCGAAGTTAATATTTACATTAGAAAAGCCAGTTTTAAGAATTGTGTTCTGAGCATCAAATTGAGTTTTGTTCTTGTTTACTTTTAGATGCCTGTCTTAGATGTCAAGCTGAAAACAAACAAGAAGATTGTGTTGGTATGTAATGATTTCATTCTCTTGTTTTTCAGCAAAGGCTTTTTCTCAGTGGGAGGCTTTTTAAAGTTTAAAGCTCATACTAATTTTATTAATGCACAAAAATAAACTGCAGAGCATTTCTATGACAGTGTCTTTTACATTAGCAAAGTACTTGACTGAGCAAATCTGCAAGTAGTCATTTATATATATGTATGTGACTAGGAAGAACTAGTTACACAATTCAGGACATCTTATTGTAGGCTTTTGATTTAGATAGGAAATAGCTACTATCTCTTCTTTAAGATAGGTACTAGAAGATATTAGGGATGTAAGCAAGTAGTCAACTACCTGATAAGCCTAGGCTTATCGGGTAGTCGAGTCACTACTCATCTACTCGCTTCTCCCTTCCTTTGCTGCCTCTGTATCAGAGCAGAAGCTGGTGCTAGGAGGAGTCAGCTTAAAAGCCAGTTCCCCCCAGCACCATCTCCGTGGTGTGCAGTGGGGCAGGGAGGAGGAAGGGGCCAGGGGAGGCAGAGCCGTAGCAGTCCTGGAGCTGGCGCAAGCCGGGACTGCTCAGTCCCAGCTTGCACCGGCTCTGGGAGCTACCCCCACTGCAACTCTGCACACCTGGCTCCTACTACATTTAAACTGCAGAGCCGCAGCAGGTATAGCTCTTGTACCTGGTGCACACCAGGACAGAACATCTCCCCTTATTGACTAATCGTATAGTTGATACAAATTGTATTGACTACACAATTAGCCAATTACCCACTTCTTAACATCCTTAGAAGATATAACAGAAGAACTTCACTAAAACATGCAAGTGTGGAATAAAATTTTGACTTGATTAGAATTTGCAAATATGCCCTTAAACCTTTAGTATATAATGAAAAATCAACACTGAAACTATACACTAGCTATACCTAATTAATGAACCAGTAAAAATAAGGTAGAATTTAGCCAGGCAGTGGATGTTTCCAAACCATTCACAGACTTCACTCATCCCTCAAAAATGTTCCTAGTATTATGTATTATTTATATCATGCACAGCAGTGTGCTAAGCATTCTACAGATGTGTAAGACTGATGACACAGACATAATCCTGTAGAACAGTGTTCTATTTATGGAAAATACTATCAAACCAGTGACACTAATCTCAATTAGTAAATCATTATAATGTCGTGTTGCCTCAAATATAATGATCTTGTATTAGCTGAAAAATGAGTTAGATTGTCAGTACTCTTAATTATGAATGTAGTTTGCTCATCTGTATTAAGCAGCATAACTAGAACATATCAAGTGTTTTTCTTTTCTTTCAGTTGTCTGGGGAGAATGTAATCATTCCTTCCACAATTGCTGCATGTCCCTATGGGTGAAACAGAACAATCGCTGTCCCCTCTGTCAACAGGACTGGGTGGTCCAGAGAATAGGCAAATGAAAATGTCAGTTTTTCTGTTGAACTTGTTTGAAGCAATATGTGTCTGATGCCATATACCCATATGAAGAGAGGAACACTCTAACTATGGTGTGATTCATGCAATTTATATCTATGTTAAAAGAAAGTTATGGGTTTTGTTGTGGTTGAACACTGTAGTGTTCCATTTTGATTGGTCTTATGTCAACATCTTTTCACAACTAAGGCACACTACCTTAGAGTGTGTTGTTCTGGGTGTAAATGTTAGCAACTACTTAGAAATGATTTGCTGCAAAAAAGACACAATTACAGTCTATCTTATATTTTTGGTAAGGAAATGTAAAAAACAATGCATTAAAAAAGAAGGCCTCATTCATAAAATTGTTATGATGTATAACTGAGTCAAAACAATTTTTACCATGCGCAATACTACGTCCACACCAAACCACCATAAATAATTTTGCTTTACAGTGATGTTTGGACTAAAATAAATAGTACGTGAAACATTCATTTTATTGTGTGTTTTCTCTCGGTCGTCCTTTCCCCTGCCTCCAGTATGGTAGAAACCTCTTATTTATGTTCTAGTGCAGACTTATTTTTGTGATGGCTTAAAAAAATTTGAATTTATAATTCATTGAATATTAATGGCCTTTTCTTTTATAATATGTATTTTGATTCTCCATCATTCAGTATTAAACTGTTACCACGTTAGGATTTTTACTGTTATTTCTAGTAAAAGCAATATCTTTAATCCAGCATTGGACTATGTTAATAATCATATTTGAAATTAATTAGGTGGTGTAATGAAAATAATAGTTAGGGACTAGCTGACTCATGGATGGATTTCAGATAAAATGAGTACCATGTCTATAACTTGTTTAAAAAATAATTGACAAAATAGATGTTACAAGAAAAACACATGGTAATTAAATATAGCAAGAATTTAGTGCAGCACATTGTTTCATTTTGTCAGTATAGGTATGTCTATTTTGGAACATGTTTTGTATCTCTTTGTCTGTTTCATCAGATTGGTAGATTTATATTTTCATGTAATAACAATTGTTGTTTTGCTTTTTGTGGCTTCATAATTTCATTTAGTTATTATTCGGTATGTACAACCCTGTTTTAATTTTTGTTTTTCTTGTATTTAACTACTTGCCTCGTTAGTTTTTTTGGTTATCTTTGCCCTTGCATGCCTACAAGAAACACATGGCCTATTAATATTTTAGTGAGTTAAATATGTGGCAAGTTTGAAGAATTTGTGTTCTGATAAGGTTGTTCTAAACTAGGTCTGATAGGCTGATTGGTTGACAGGTCAGCTGACCATGGCCTCTTTGGCTATGATCAAATATTCCAGCAAGAATGCCCTTACACAGGGCGGTGACCTACCTTTTTGATTGCATCATGCTGCCATCTGTTAGCAAGCCTACCTATACTGTATGTTAATACCACCTGCCAGGAAAAAGGTGAAGTCACTGGAAGTTGAGCATCTTGATTAGCTGGAATCTAGTAGGAAAACATTGTATATTCACAATGCTTTTGTATACTAGGCATAGTGAATGCCAGTGAAAATGATGTAGAATAAGAGGCAAAAATAGGAAAAGAACAAGTTAAAAAATACAGACAAATTAGATGTCTTGAAGTCACTGGGGCCTGACGAAATGCATCGTAAAATACTCAAGGAGTTGACTGTGGAGATATCTGAGCCATTAGCGATTATCTTTGAAAAATCATGGAAGACAGAGATTCCAGAAGACTGGAAAAGGGCAAATTTAGTGCCCATCTCTAAAAAGTGAAATGAGGACCACCTGGGGAATTACTGGCCAGTCAGCCAAACTTCTATATCTGGAAAAATAATGGAGCAAATAATTAAACAATGAATTGTCAAACATCTAGAACAAGGGTGGGCAATAATTTTTGAAGCAGTCAGGGTCTGCACTTTTCTATGGTGCAGTGTTTGGACCGGAGGTTGGGTGCAAAAGGGAGCTTGGGTTAGTGAATGAGGTGCAAGAGAGGGAGTTTGGGTGAATGAGGGTGTTGTGGCCTGGGGCAAGCATATTGGGGTGCTAGGGTCCAGGAGGGGGTATGAGTACAGGAGAGGATTCTAACCTGGGAGAGAAGTGTAGGAGGGGACAGTGGGAGAAGGGTGCAGAGGGTTTGAGTAGTGACTTGGGGCAGGGGATTGGAGTGCAGGAGGGCATTGTGACAGTCCCCCAGATGTTTTATGAAAATTGGCTTATGAATAGAAATATGCGTAGCTTGGAGATGCTTTGAACAAAATACTTCATGTAACCTATCAATTTTAATAATACGATCTGTATATCCTATTTTGTATCATTCGCATGTATCATTCTTGTATGTGAAGTTAGAAATATGAAGTATGAGCCTTTATAATTTAAAAGGGGTAATGAAAGCCATTATTGGTACCTCCCTCTTCCTCCCCCCCCCCAGCCTTAACTTGGTAATCAACTTAACAACTTGTAAATAGCTTTATTTGTCCATTAAGTCCAGAAGGTGGTTGATCCTAAGAAAACATGTGACCATATCACCTGGTACTGGGATCAATTTTTGAACCTGGTAATTTTCCATGGAAAGAGGGATGTAAAACAAAAGATTCTAGTGCTGGGGAAAAGTAGTTAAGCAATGGGAAGCTATCAGCCCTTTGTCTTCAGCTGGCCAGGAAAACTGGCCTGGGACACTAAAAGGATGCAAAGAGGGCTGGAGACCCAAGTCAGAAAAAAAGAGTTTGTCTCTGACTTGAAGATTATGTCTAAAATAAGAACAGCTCTTTAGGGTAAGAATCTGCATGCAGTGTTTCTTAGTGGATTAGAACTAGCTATGCATTTTCTGTTCACTTTAATTTAGTAACTTTGATCTGTCTGTTTTCTCTTGCAACCCACTAAATGCTACTGTTCGTACTTAATGTTATGCTTATCTCCCTTTCATTGATAAAGGGGAGCTTACCTGAGTGAGTTTTTACTGTATACAATTTTTACACATAAAAAGACAGGATTTATCTGGGGAGGGATTGGTCTCATTTGGGGGCTGGTTTCCTGGGTGCTGTGCCCTAGAACTGCATCCTCCCAGAGCTGAAGTGGTTCAGTGTCTGCATTGCTCTGCAGGGAGAGGGGGAGTTACCCCAACTCTGTGCCTTGTCTGGGAGAGTCCAGAGGATCTGGCCCAGCAGGAAAGGATGGTGAGGAGCCCAAGAGAGCGAGAAGGTGGTTCTCAGTGGCATGATCAGCACACCGGGGAACAATCCTAAGAGGACTTTTGTGGTGACAGGATGAAGTCGGGGTATGGGTGCAGGAGAGGACTCTGGCTTGGGGTAGAGGTGCAGGAGAGGATTCAGGGTCTGGGAGGGAGTTGTGACCTGGTGGAGGAGGCTGCAAAGGGTTTAGGTCGTGACCGGGGTAGGAGGGAGTGGTGACCTGGGGCAGGGAGTTAGGGTGTAGGAGGGGGTGAGTGCCAGGTTCAAGCTTTGACTGGGAGGTGATTACCTAGGCAGCTCCCAGCCAGCAGCCCAGTGGGACCCTCAGGCAGACTCCATGCCTGCCGCAGCCCCAGGTTCAAACTGGCTAGCTGCTCTCTCCATGTGCCTCTCTGTACCACATGACAGGGAGGGGAAGGACTTTGTGTGCTGCCCCACCCCCAGCCCAGTCATAGCAACTCCCACTGGCAAAGGGTCCTGGCAGGGCAGGCTGGATCTTGCCTGCCCTGAATCTAGAAGATAATAAGGTGATAAGAAATAGCATGTATATGTCAAGAACAAATCATGTCAAACCAATCTGATATCGTTCTGTGACAGGGTGACAAATCTTGTTGATAGAAAAGCAGTAGACATACAGCTTGACTCTAGTTAAGCTTTTGATTCTGTCTTCACCTCATAAACAAACTAGGGAAATGCAGTTGAGATGGAGCTACTATAAGGTGGGTGCAAAACTGGTTGGATAACCATTCCCAGAGAGTAGTTGTAAATGGTCCACAGTCTTGCTGGAAGAGAATAATGAGTGGGGTTCCACAGGGGTCACTTCTGGGTCTAGTTCTGTTCAATAACTTCATTAACAATTTGTGGATACCACCAAGCTGGAAAGAGTTGCAAGTGCTTTGGAGGATAGGATTAAAATTCAAAATGATCTGGACAATCTTGTGCACATACAAAATGGGAAATGAATGCCTAGGAGGGAGTAGTGCAAAAAGGGATCGGGGAGTCACAGTGGATCACAAGCTAAATATGAGTCAACTTCTCCCACCAAAAAAATTTCCTCTCAATACTGGACATAGACCTCCCACATGCCTTACCAGTAGTAGCACCCAGATCAATCTCCCCAGCGGTAGTGCATCTGTGTCTCTGCAGTTTTAGGAAGACTGCACTGGTTAATCTTGGTACAATTATAAAAAGTTATTGTCATAACAATGAAGGTTAGAAACTTGTTAAGGAAAGTATAAATTCTGCAGAAGTTGACAGCAATTGCTTAAGAAATATTCCTAAACACCAGGGGCAAAGGGAACACCATAAAAATATAGGTGTTTCTTTGATCTGCTTCTGCCTTCACACAGAAACAGCAGAAATGCTAATATTTGCATTGGTAATTTAGCGATAGGTTACAGACACCTGTTATAGGGTCAACATATACTGGAATTCTGCTTCTATCATTAAAACAAGTTGTGCTTAGTGGTTAAATGTAGAGTAATTTTAAAGCATTTGTCTTAAGGCATGCCTCAGGAGGAGTGAGCAGTGTGGCCAGTTTCACTATCTTTAATATTGAACACCTGTAATTTCAAGGTTTAAACCTATTATTAACTATGAGTAAAAAACAAGACTTTCAGGGGGAAGTTTCTTTTGGCAAAGGAGGACGTTTCTTATTCTCCTGAGTTCTTCCTGTGCTATTTCTCATTGTTCAACTACTTTATAAATTACATTGGTAGCCAATGAGAATGAACTTGATTCTTACAGTTGATTTATAAATTGCAAGTGAACATTTTAAGCCGTCTGTTTCCTTTAAGAGATGTAAGATACAGGAAGCAATTTGCTCTGTATTGCCTTTCAGCAAAGTGCTGGTAAGATTAATGTGCACATACTTTTTAAAAAAATGATTTTATACCATTAAAGAATATAATATATAAAAATTTGAGAATGGCAAACCAATTCACATTAAGAAAATACAATTCCTTTAGCGATGGCAATTATAAAGTGTCTTCTATTGGTAATTTCTGACCATTTTCATTTAAAATTGCTCTTTTAGATAAGTAGTATGTATAGAACAATGTCAGAAACAAGGATTACCAGCATCTCTCTTTGTACAAGAGGAATTGTTTCACTGTTGCTAGAGACTTAGGGTACATGTAGACTACATGGCTCCGTCGACGGAGCCATATAAAACAGTTTACTCGGCATAGTCAAAGAAGCGGGGATTTAAATAATCCCCGCGTCATTAAAATAAAAATGGCGGCCGCCGCTGTGCGACGATCAGCTGATCCAGCACAGCGCGGCAGTCTAGACGCGGCGCGGTCGACAAGGGAAGCCTTTGTCAACCGCTCCGGTAAACTGAGGCATGTAGTCTAGACGTACCCTTAGTTTTTAGTACTTTAATATTTACCTTAAATAATAATACATCTCTGAATTACCAAGAGCTAAAGTAAATAGGGATTAGACACTCCTGGGATCCGTGTTGAGGACTCTCTTGTCTAAGTGACATTTTCAGGATTCAGAAAATTTGGACAGTAGTTTTCAATGTAGGATATGGGTTTGTTTTTTGTTTGGGGGGTGCGAGGAGGATATTTTTAAGTGTATATTATGGGAATTGCTTGTATCTTAAAAAAGTTCAGATTGTTTCCTCTTTGCTATGTGTGAGGGCGACTAGGATTCTACGTTGTTCTGGTTGTTCACAGGGTGGGATCGTTATTTTTAGAACAGCAGCAGTTCTTAGCCTGTTCATCTAATCCAATTTCTGTTCCTGTAGAGGGAGCAGCATATGACAGCACTGAAATGTATGCACTGTATATGTGCAGCTCAAAAGCGTGGGTATTTCTCTTGGTGTAAGTTGAAGGATATGGTACTTATTGATCAAACTGAGTGATTATTAAACAACTCCAAACATCTCCAGTGTTTTTTCTGTTGTTACTCTCTTCTGACTTCGGTTTCAAGGATAGGTTTGACGTTTGAATGGCTTTTGCATCTTGTAACAGCTTTTATTTTATTTTACATATGTTTTGATTTAATTTCCAGTACCCCAAAGCTCAGAATACAATGGAAAGAAGTCAAGGAGATTTTATGTACCCCCAGGATCAGGGTGCCATGAATAGTGGATATGTGGGACTAGTGGGATTTTGGCCCCATTCCAAACGGCAAAGTAGCATGGGGGTGTGTCTGTCTGTCCAAGGCAAGGATTCAGAGGATAAAAAGCCTGTGGACAGTGGGCGGATGTGGAATTTTTGCATACCCAAGGGTCCCAGGGCCATGGACAGTGGGTGTGGTTGGGAATCCTGGCACATTTAAGGGGCAGGAAAAGGTCTGTGCTGAGGGTCTCCAGCCAAGCTGCGCCTATTCAGTGACGGCAGTGGGAAGGTTTTCTTGGGATGTCATCCTGCTGACTAAAGATAGCAACCCAAAAGCTCCTTACAGAGAAACCTCTTACCAGTCACTTTCCACAAATGGCACACACCTAAACGTACTTAGTGAAAATCCTTGAGAGGTATTTAATGCTAAAGCAGCTAGTCTCCTCAGTGTCTCGCTGAAATCCATACACACACAGAGAAGTGCAGGACAGGCCCAGGACCAGTGAGTGACTTTGCTCCGGTCAGGCTTTGTCACCCCAAGAACTTGCCAGGATGTGTGACATGGGGGGCCTGGACAACCTGATTGCCAACACAGCATACCTGCAGGCCAGGAAGAGCACGGATGGGGACACCAAGGAGATGCAGAGGAGGCGAAAGAGCCTGTCACTGCCCAAGCCTGAGCAGTGCACAGAGGTCAGAGAGGCCCTCCCAGCTGAGTATGAGAGCATCTGTGAGCAGCAGCCCATTGGCAAAAGGTTCTTCCGGGATTTCTTAGAGACCATGCCTGAATACCTGGTGGCCAAGAACTTCCTGGATGAGGTGTCCAACTGGGAGCTGGCGGAGGACAATGCCAAAAGCAGCATCCTGCAGAGCTTGGTCACCAACTTCCTAAAGTCTGGCTCCAAGGACTACCTAGCCTTCATAAGCTCAGGCCTGTCCAGCAAGTGCCAGGCAGCCACTGAGAAGGACTATGAGAGTATCACACAGCTGGCAAAGGAGGAGACAAAGGCCTTCCTTCAGGAGAAGCCCTTCCAGGACTTCCAGAAAACCCCCTTCTATGACAAGTTTCTGCAGTGGAAAGTCTTTGAGAGGCAGCCAGTGAATGAAAAGTACTTCTACGAGTTTCGGGTGCTCGGTAAAGGTGGCTTTGGAGAGGTAGGGGAACTGCTATCCCTTCCCTCCCTGGGCTAATGGGTGGGTATGGACAATGCAAAAAGGAGCCTGCAATAGACTAGGCAGATGTCAGAGACCTGGGCAAGCTAACAAACTAATGTGATGTAACCCCTTTCCCACATTACTGCCCCAGAGAATCCACATGCTGGTCATGAAAGGGAACTTCTGAAAACTCCTTGGGAGTCTCAAGAGCTTTGGTCTAGAATAAGACAGCCCTAACACATACCCCAAGCAGAAAGGACCAGCCTCCTACTCCTATTATATTCCCATCCAGTGCTCCGTCAATATGATCATTAAGAATGCCCTCTGAAAGGACGGCCAGGTGTATCTTGCTTCCTTAGTCCTCATACACCACTGCTGATAATTCACCTCCAATCTACATCTGTAAAGCCCCTTCCTTTCTCTTGATCCTCTAGGTTTGTGCCATTCAGGTGAAAAACACCGGCAAGATGTATGCATGCAAGAAACTGGATAAGAAAAGGCTGAAGAAGAAAGGTGGGGAGAAGATGGCTCTGTTAGAAAAGGAAATCCTGGAGAAAGTTAATAGCCCTTTCATAGTCACCCTGGCCTATGCCTATGAGAGCAAGAGCCACCTGTGTCTTGTTATGAGTCTCATGAATGGAGGGGATCTTAAATATCACATCTACAACGTGGGAGAGAGGGGCTTGGAGATGAACAGGATCATCTTTTATTCAGCTCAGATCACCTGTGGGATTCTGCATCTCCACTCTATCAAAATCCTTTATAGGGACATGAAGCCAGAAAACGTTCTCCTGGATGATAATGGCAACTGCAGATTGTCTGATTTGGGCTTGGCAGTACAAGTGAAAGAGGGGAAGTCCATCAACCAAAGGGTGAGTGTATGCTCCTGGTTCAGGAAAGGGAGGAAGGGAAGCCATTCTATTTCTAATGCATTATGAAAACAAGGCTTAATTCCTCAGGATTTGTTCTTCACTAAAGACCTTACGTGGTAAGAGGATTTGATTAATTAACTCTTTGGTGGTATATGCAGTTAACACAACTTGTGCCATAGCAGAAATTTAAAAAAAACTGATTTGTTTTTATTGATATATGCACTTAACTCAAACTAGCGTTTTGAGAGGAACTACACTTTTTGTGGGCTACATCATAGTTCTAACCAGGAGTGAATCACAAGTATAATCAGAGACAAAGGTGTGATCCCATCCCCAATCACCAACCAGCATTTCTCCCATTTCTTGTAGGTTCGTTTGGGGATTTTTGTTTGTTTGTTTGTTTTCTGTAAGAGAAGGATAATGGTTTGCTATTTTTTGTTGCTTCAATTAGAATGATTTTACATTAAGCTCTACCTGTGGTGATTACAAATTGATCCAGATTTAAAGTGATAATGTCATGGCAGTTCACAAGAAAGGTGTAGTGTATAATGTAGCACATTTGTCTCCTGCTTGCCAGAACACACAGACATATATATAATGAATGAATGTTCCTGATATGAGTTCCATATTTGACAAAAGGGCAGTTAGCTGTTCTAGATATCATGTTATAACTCTGGAGCATTTTACTCGCATGCTATTTGGGGATTTAAAATTTCCACATCGAACTCCCAGTGAGTTAAAGGTTGGTAGGAATAGTCTCAGTCAAGGAAAAAAAAAGCTCTTTATCATTCTTCCTCTCCCTCTCCAGCCTTGAAATAAATACATTTTTAATATTTTGCTGTGTATGGTAAGATGGAAAATTTTATTTTGAAGACCAACTCCCCTTTTCATATAGGTAGTATTTTTAATTGTCCATTGCTGAGTTTTCAGACCAAGAAAAAAATACAAACCTGTTTTGTAGGTACAGGCAATCAAACATGATTAGTGGTGTTAGAATGTTAAATATGCAGTGACAATTAAGGCAAATTTTATTTTTAAATGGGAATGTTGCTGACTATTAGTTCTTCTGAAGACGAGTCACTTAACATTAGTTTTTTTTGGCAGCAGTGTTTTCCTGACCAGTATGGATGTGGGTTGGGGGGGGGCAGGCAGTTTCTAAGATAATGTTACTAAATTATGTTATAGGACAATGACTATCACAGCAGCAAAAACATGCAAAACTCTTGTTCTCAATGGTCAGGTATTCTTGTTACAGCAGCTGCAGAGTAGAGAGAGACTGTTTATATTCTGTTATATATACTTGTTTTGCTTTCAGTCTCTCTCAAATCTATGTTTAAAGAGATTATTGTATGGAAAAATAGCTTATTTATCTACATTGTTTTTAGAATAGGTGACTGGCAACAACTCCAATAGTTAAGGTTGTCCACAACTTTCCATTTTTGTACGTTATATGTGAGTGCATATTTGTGGTAGTCCAACTTGATCCATAAATTATAGTTCACTATGGAAACAAAACGCGTATATGAGCTTTATTTTAGTCTTCACGCTGAATTAGATAGTAGCCAGAAAAATTCTTGTTTGTCCCTAAATTAAAACATTCTGGGTTATTTAAGAAAAAGTTGAGCAAAGTCATTCTAAATGTTAGGTTATAACATTAACGATCTGGTATTAAACAAGGCAAGAAGACGCTCTCCTACTCGTAGGCACATTTAGTCTAATTCTAAACTACTTTTTGAATGGATCCTCATGTGTCTGCCTTTTAGAAGTCCTAACTTTGGAATTTCTTTTCACTGGTTTTATATCAGACATTTAAGGTTTTCGTTATTTCAAACTTCTTATTGGGCTAGGGTCCCATTGGGCTACGTAAAATTACTTTTCATTCTGGTCATTAATAATGTGCAGTCTCTTTCTATAAGTGAAATTATATAAATTTATTAAAATTATTTCATTACAAAAAGGATTTCATGACTAGCATATTGACCATTGCTCAAGTTTTTTTATTTGAGCATAAACCACAATGGGATGGAATTCCTGAAGTGCTGGTACATAATTAGTTTGTTGTGAGGAGTGAAATCAATGGCTTATTGTTTATAACTTTCAATTTTGTCACAGACGCTGCTAGTTTTTCATGCAGGAAGGTAAGGAAGTTGTCATTATTCAGAAACTCTAGAGGCGATCAAAGTCTGCTCCTTTTGGAAAAAGCTGAAGTGACACCAAAGTCTAAATTATTATTAGACTTTTTTAAACTATTATCCTTTATGATTATTAAAAACATTTGTAAAGAGCTTTGAGATGTACTGATGAAAAGTGCTACACAAGAGCTGCAGATTTGAATCTTACCACTGGCAACTCAAACCCTTTATTTTCTTTAAGTGGTATGATATAACATAAAGCACTTACATTTTACATTAGTTATATTATTATTGCATTAAACACTATATTTGTGAACTGTTCATAAGGGGCCAAATCTTACTGTCAACCTAAATGCAGCTGTGCCCTGTAAGCCCAACATTTCATTACAATAACACTTAATGTTGTAGGTATGTAAAATACAGTTCTTTCTTGTAATGTGACAGAATTTAAGCATGTGTTAATCACATTCACAAACCATGCTACAGCCTTAGATGCTTGGTAACATTGACACCGTAATGTGGAACCATGCTTTAGCTAGGTTGTGGGACACCTTTGTTATAAATTTTAGATTATGTAGCTGTTTTCTTTTTCTGTTCAGGTAAGCCTTTTATTTGGCTGAAGTATAATACTATCTGTGCATAAAACTAAAGAGATCATATTTGTGATGCATGATTGATTAGATGAATATATAAAAATGATCTTATTCCATTGTTGCCACACTTAAAGGTGGCATCAAGGGGGAAAAAAACCTTGAGTAGAGAAAGCTGGAAGATTTTGTTTGTTCATATTTTCCTGTGTTGCTTTTCTTTGTCTTTGCTGAAGCACTCCTCACAGAATCAGTGTGGCAGCATTTTTAGATTCTGTAACAGGGCCAGCTGCTACCTGAGCTCCCCCTCACTGTACCTTTTGCCCCTGTTTTGACACACTCCACAGTCTCTCTTTCAGCAACAGCCCTTCTTAGGCTACGTCTACACTGTAAATTTATTTCAGAATAAGCTATTCCGGAAGATATCTTCCGAAATAGCTATTTTGAAATAGTGCATCTGCACACAAAATGCTCATTGAAATAGCACCTCCACACCGATTGGACGCTAACTCAAATTAAAGGCCATGCAGAACCAGTACAGGCAGGGCATCAGGTCAGCAGTTACTTTGTGAGGCTATCTGAGGCTTTAGCTTAAAGGGGACCCCTCCTGTACAGCAGTGTCTGTCTTTTTCTCTTTGCCTACCTCCTCGAGGGACAGCAAAGCCTTTTCTTCTCCCTGCTGTAGTTGCCCTTTTGGACACTTCTGCTTGCCAGATATGGAGCCAGAGCTGCCTCTTGCTTGTGCTGCAACTCATGCAGCAGTTTCTGTAGGCCACCTCCCAAACCCTGCAGGAACCCAACCTACAGCTCCTCTGGGAGACCTTTCTCAGATCTCAGCGTGCACAGCTCATGCAGTGCTATCCCACCCACCCTCCCTGGACACTGTGCCCTGCCACCTCTGGCATCTGGACACCAGTGCAGACTGGTGGGATCGGATTGTCATGGAGTGGTGGGGAGACCGCAATGGCTCCAGAATTTCAGAATGAGGAAGGACACCTTTCTGGAGCTCTAAGAGTAGCTCGGCCCTGCCCTCAGGCGATGGGACACTCACGTAAGACCTGCCATCCCCTTCTAGAAGCGTGTTGCCATCACCCTGTGGAAGCTCTCCATGCTGGATAGCTACCAGTCCATCGGGAACCAGTTCGGCGTGGGGAGATCGACCATCGGGGCCCTGGTCATGCAGGTATGGCATTCTCGGGCTATTGTCCCAGGAGTGGTGTGGACTTCAGGAATGGGGTTCCCTAGGGAAAGGGGGTTGTGGGTGCAAGCCCCTTCCCCTGGAGGTTTTTTCAGTCCCGCCCTCACAAAGCCCTGCCGGGTGTTGGGGTGAGTGTGTGGGTGTGGGGCGGGGCTTGCTCCTGTTGGGGAGGGGGACCAGGAGGGTGGAGTGGGGGAACTCCCGGGGGCCCTGGCACTCCTGTGAATCTGTTTGTTTGTCTCCTTCTGCAGGTGGTCAGGGCCATCAACACCATCCTGCTGTGTAGGGTCATCTGCCTTGGCGACGTGAACGCCATCATCACCGAGTCGGGGATGTGGACATGCCTATCTGCATGGTGGGGGATGTGGCCTACCTTCTCCTGCCTTGGCTCATGAAGCTATACACTGGCCACCTCAACCCCTCTTGGGAACGCTACAATGCCAGGCTCAGCATGGCCTGCATGGTTGTGGAGGGTGCCTTCGGCCGTTGAAGACGTGTTTCAGATGCTGCATCCACCCGACTGGACCTCAGGGAGCACAACTTTCCACATGTGGTGGCTGCGTGTTGTGTGTTCCACAATGTGTATGAGTGGAAGGGGGAGACATTCCTTCCAAGGTGGGGGGTGGAGGCTGACCACATCGGCAGGGCCTTCGAACAGCCTCACACTGCGGCCATCCGGCAGGCCCATCAGGGGCTGTGCGCATCTGGGAGGCCCTGAAGGAGAGTTTCTCCCTGGGGGCCCAGTGACAGTGTCCTCTCGGCCGCCCCACTAGGGGCTTCTGCTTTGCTCCTCACTGCCTTTCCTCCAGTAATCCCCCCTTCCCTGCTGACACAATAAACAAAAATTTTGTTTTTGAAAAACTAAAAACTTTGTATCTTTTTATTTGGGGTCAAAGAAACTGGGGAAAGAACCTGGGGAAGGGGGATGAGAACCTTGGAAGAGGGAGCTGGAAGGGGGAGGAGGGATGAGGAGAGGCTTGGGGCTGGGAGTGGTGCCTGGCTCTGCTGATCCCACCACCATTGGTGCAGGGGCCTTGGTGGCCACGCAGGTGGGAGGGTGTTGGGGGAGAAGCGGGAGGGGGAGTGGGAGGAGGAGCTACAGTGACAACAGGAGTGGGAGCAGAGGCAGGAGCAGGCATCTTGCTGGCAATGAAGGAGTGTACAACCGTGCACAGGGAGCGGCCCTGCTCCAACAGCTCCCGCCAGGTGTCTCACCACAGCCCTCCTGGAGCCTTCAGTCGATGGTCTGCTCCAGGGATCAGAGTGCTGCGAGGTGCTCCCTCTGCTACTCATCCATGGCTCTCCAGCGCCTGCGGGTCCCTTGTGATCTGGAGGCTGTCCTACATCGTGTTGACCACCCCCCTCTCTCAGCTGGCCAGCTGTGGAGAATAAAGAGAGATGGTCAGTCATTCCAGGGGACACTGTGCCTGAAGCCTTGCACTCATCTGTGAGCCGAAAATGACAGTTCTTGGCTCAGTCGAAGGCGTCGTGCTTGCAGCAAGGCCATGTGCACTCTGGCTGGTGGGCCCATTCCTACAGAGGCCCAGATGTCCCTGGGAGTGGGTGCTGCCCTGAGAGTGTGGGCATGCCCATCTGCAGGACTGCTGAGTGTGTGTGTGTGTGTGTGTGTGTGTGTGTCTGTCACTGTCCCCAGCCTCCTTCTAGAGGTGGCTTGTGGAGGGGGTCCCACCCCGGGTCCCACAAGCATGGCAGGCCTCTCCAGACACCCTGTGGCCAATAGTACAAGGGTCCTCTGTGGCAGCCTCCTGGGGCTGTGTGGCTAGGAGCAGTGTGACATGCTCCCACATGCACAGGCTGCTGCACAATCCCTGGGCCTCAAGGGCCAAGCACAGAGCACCCCGCCACCCTTCACTGCCCACCCCCTCCACCCTCTGTGTGAAGGGAATGTGATGGCACTCACATGTTCCTTCCCCAGCCTCGGCCGACACCTGGGACACGTTCACAGGAGGGGTACCGGCTCCAGGGTCAGGAGGGTGCTGGTGCTGGCCTTGTCCAGTTCCTCCTTGTCTCTCCCACTGTGAGGATGACGACGGGCGTCTCGAGCCTGGAGTCTACAACTGGGGGGGGGGGGCGGGAAGGTGTGAAGGGACTGCCCCGCCTCCCCTCAGGATGTGGTCCAGCTCTTTAAAATAAGGGCAGGTGTGGGGTTCTACCCAGGAGCGGAAGCTGCCCTTGCTGGCCCTGGCATATGCCTGGCAGAGGTCTTTTACTTTCTTCCGCACCTGCTCCTGGATGCAGATGTGCCCCCTTGTTGGCCAGGCTCTCTGCCATCCGTCCATAAACATCTGCATTGCTGCGTCTGGTGCGGAGATCCTTGAGGTTGGTCTTGTCACCCCAAACCTCAATAAGGACCAGGATCTCTGCACCAGACCAGGAAGGTGCACGTCTTTTTCAGCCACTGGCAGGCTCCTGGGAGCTATCTGACTGTCCCTGGGAGCAATGGAACACTGGGTGGGAGCAGCAGACTGGCTCATTTGTGGGGACTAGTGAGGCAGGGGCAGCTGCAGGGCTGTCAGGGCCTCCTGCTAGCCACAAGCCCTTTCTGCTGAAGCTGAAGCTTTAAGGGCTCCAGGGGGAGTGGGGGGAAAATAGAGTTTAGCTGAGTGTGGACAGAGCAGACAGCAGGGCACCCTGGGAAGGGTTGGAGGCCCCTTATTTTGAAATAACAGCTCCTGCCCTGTCTACACAGCCCCTATTCTGAAATAACTATTTTGGAATAGGCATTACTCTTCATAGAATGAGGCTTACAGAAGTTGGAATAAGCCATCCGTTATTTTGAAATTATTTCAAAATAACAGAATTGTTGTGTAGATGTTCACATAGTTATTTCGGAATAGTGGCTGTTATTCCAAAATAATTTTGCTGTGTAGACGGACCCTTAGAGACTGAGGTTTTTTAAATTAATAAAGTTCTCAGACACAGAACTAGTTTTCCACCCAAGCTTAAGGAATCACTGCTGGAGATCTCTCTCCCTGTAGCTTCACTTTGTAGTTCCCTCACTGCAAACCTGCAGCTTCCTGCTACCTTGGAATCACCTAATTAAACCCATGTGTGTCTCATCTTATAATCAGAGCTGGCTTAGCCACAGGCTCTTCAGCACACAGGCAAACCACCTTTTTACAGGGCCATATTGTGCTACCTGACTGATATTAAATTGCATTCCACACCAGAAGCTCCCAGTGAAGTCGGTGGTGTTACTTTTAGGCTGTGTCTAGACTGGCCAGTTTTTCCGGAAAATCAGCCGTTTTTCCGCAAAAACTTGCCAGCTGTCTACACTGGCTGCTTGATTTTCCGCAAAAAGCACTGACGTTCTCATGTACGAAATCAGTGCTTCTTGCGGAAAAGCTTTGACGCTCCCGTTCGGGCAAAAGTCCTTTTGCGAAAAACTGTTGCGCAAAAGGGCCAGTGTAGACAGCTAGCTAAGACTTTTGCGCAAAAGCAGGCTACACGGAAAAAAGCGGTTTGGATGCCGGGAGACCCCGTAGGAGCCCCGGACTTCCTGGTAACCCGAGCTCTTAAAGCACACGCAGGCTGCTGAGCACACGTGGCAGGAACATGCCTCAGACCTCCGGGCCTGAGGTCTGCCACGTTGCCCCTGCCGTGCCCAGCAGCCACATCACAGCCAGCATGGCAGCTCCAGGCGATCAGCCACCTGCACCCCCAGCGCAGGAGGCCCCAAGGGGCCGCAAACGACGGGCCCCATCCTGGTCGTTGGGGGAGCTGGAGACCCTCCTGGATCTGTGGGAGGAGGAGGAGGGCCTCCATGACACCTAGTCCCGGCGCCGCAACGCCGACATCTTCGGCCGCATGGCCCAGGCGCTAGCCCAGCAGGGACATCCAGCCCGGAACCTGGAACAGGTCCGGGCTAAGGTGAAGGAGCTGCGCCTGGGCTATGTGCGGGCCAGCGAGGGCCGGGGGGCAGGACCAGACACCTGCCCCCATTATGACCGGCTCCACCGCATCCTGGGACAGCCAGCTCCAGAAGCCCCGGACGTCACGGCGGACACCTGCGCGCGCCCCCCGATCACCAGGACCACCACAACGGGGGAGGGAGACAGCAGCAGCAGTGCGTCGGAGGACGAGGCCAGCAGTGCCACCCAGCAGGCTCCCTCCGGCAGCCCCAACGTCTCCCGCGCGTCCTCAGAGGCCGGGGAAGGATTCACCGGTAAGTGTTGCACTTTGCACTCACAAGGGTGGGCGGGAGGGGAGCCAGGCACCCAGAGGGGGGAGGGGGAGAGCATGTCACTCGGGCCACGTGAGCTGCACGCTGTGTAGCATTAGGCAGCAAGCAGCACATGCAACCACGTGCAGCCTGGTGACCGAGCGGCACGTGGCCACGGCAGGCAGCTCCAGGGCACGCCTGGGACCGTGCTGCTCACACACATCCGGCAGGACCGGGGGGGGGAGGGTGGATGCCGGCTGGAACCAGCCAGGGCCCCAGGGACTCAGGCCAGAGCCCTCACCGCCGCAAGGGTGTAGCAGGCAAAACAGCACACTGTCCCCATGCCTGGCTGTGAGGCACAGCCAGCTGCTCCTGGGAAAACCGCAGCGTCACAGCCCTGTGAGCGTGGCCCCCCCGAGCCCCTCGCCTGCTCCTGGTGCCTTGGCTGGCTCCCCGAGGGAAGTCCCCACTGCAGCCACACACGTCCCTGGGCTACCGTATGTGAGGGATAGTGGGAGGGAGAAGGGGGGGAAGCGCTCGGGCCGCCCCTAGGGCCGCCCCTAGGGCCGCCTGAGTTTTGCTGCAAGGATGGGACACTCCCCAGTCACTCTCCTGGTTCCGTCCAGGAGATATCCCACACGATGGGGATCTGAGAGCCCAGACCGCGTCTGCCAGACGTGCTCCCAGGCACTGTGTGGGGATTCATCTCGCTTTCCCTGTCAAACACCATTGATTAGCCCAAAGCCTCACAGCCTCCACCGGCAGGGAGTTCCACAGGTTAATGCAACACAGGAGCCCTCCCACCCTCCATGGGGCCAGGATACAGACCGGGGGTTCCAATACATGGAGGAGGACCCTACTCCAGGGGCGGCCCTCTATGCAAACATACAACACGGGGAGGGCAGGGGGGGAACCGAGGGGGCCCAAGCCACACTACCCCTGTGGTGTCACCTGGGCTTGGGTGGGGTGGAAGGCATGAGGTGTGGGGACAGTGGCCGGGCTGCCTGACTGACTCATCCTTTCTTCTGTTCCCTGCAGTGGGACCAACCAGGAGCGGGGGACCCTCCGGTCTGGCAGCAGCAGCACCCCCAGCCGCCCAACCATCGAGGCAGCGCGTCCGACACCGGGACCAGCTCCTGCGGCGCCACGTGCAGGCCGTCGAGCGAGTAGAGGCTGCCATCCAGAGGCGCACAGAGGCGGACCTGCAGTGGCGCCAGGAGGCCTGGGCCACCTTCCAGGGACACTGTGCGCTGATGGCGACCTCCGTTGCCAGCCTCTCCGCACACATTGCCCATGCCATACATTATGGCATGGCTGCGCCCCATGCCCCCGGCATCCCTCCCCTAGCAGTGCTCCTGCCCCTCCTCCAATGGCCCCTCCTGCAATGGCCCCTCCTGCTCCTGCTCCTGCCCCTCCTGCAATGGCCCCTCCTGCTCCTGCTGCCCACCTCCCCGTTCAGCCTGCCCCAATGCAGCCTGCCCCCCTTGTCCAGGTCCGCCCCCACAGGAGCGGTCTCAGGGACCAACCCTCCCAGGAGTAGCTCCCCTCCCCCTCCCAGTTCACGCTCTCCTCCCCCTCCCAGTTCACGGTCACCTCTCCCTCCAAGTTCAAGGTCTCCTCCCCCTCTCCCCCCTTTGTAAATAAAAACCGACAAGTTTTTTTGGTGAAACCAAACTGTGTTGTTGTGTGTTGGTAGGTAAGGGGAGGGGAGGAGAGGGAGTTGTCCAGGGAAACCGAGGCGACCCTACTCCGGGGCCTGTGAGAACATGTCCGTGAGGGCCTCCTGGATGCGCACCCCATTGTGGTGCACCTGCCCCCGCCCCCTCCTGCAATGGCCCCTCCTGCTCCTGCTCCTCCTGCCCACCTCCCCGTTCAGCCTGCCCCCATGTCCAGGTCCGCTCGCAGGAGCGGTCTCAGGGCCACCCTCCCAGGAGTAGCTCCTCCTCCCAGTTCAAGGTCTCCTCCTGTTACGCGAGGTAACGTGAATAATTAATTTAGAATGCCGATCAACCTAATAAAATCATGAAGATGACAAATGCGGACTCCAAATTCCATATCTGTCACAGGTTTTCTAAAAAAAAAAAGGGAAATAATTTTAAAGGGTTATGAGTTTGTGATGCATAAATGAATACCAACTCTGAAGATAAAATTTAACCACAGGACTATATTTGACATGCAGAAAATCCCAATCAAGCAAGGGATAGATTACAAAAGAGTAAACACAACACAAAATACATTAAACACAGTCTAGGCGCGGAGGGCGATTGCAGTGACGCTGGCGACCTCGATCCTTTGGTCGTTCCGGGCCTCAGGAGAGGAACTGCCAGGAGATCCCTCGAAGATGACTGGAATCGGGTGCGCTGACTCAAGCCTTCCGCACGAACCTCGAATCCTCTTCCTGTTCTTCGGGACAGCTCGAACAGACGATGGTGGCCTAGAATATCCCTACACCTAACCCTGAACTCAAAGAAAACCCTAGCTACGGCTGACGCCCGACGAACAAACTCGACGGCGAAATGCTTTGAACCGACAGACGATAGCTAATCTAACTAAACCTAAATCTAAACCTAATCCTAATTGGTAGGCAAGCCTTCCGCTTGACCTGACCAAACCCTTAACAGAACCAAGAGTACTCTGCTCTGAACTAGACTGCTCAAACATATTTCACATAACAATAATGAACATTCTGCACAACATCCCCCTCTCCCCCAAACTGTGTTGTTGTGTATTGGGAGGTAAGGGGAGGGGAGGCAGTTGTCCAGGGACACCGAGGCAACCCTACTCCGGGGCCTGTGAGAACATGTCCATGAGGGCCTCCCGGATGCGCACCCCATCCTGGTGCGCCTGGTGGCTGGCAGCTGTGTGGGGCTGTTCGTAGGCCTGGCCCTCCGCTGCCATCCATGCGGGAAGGAAGGCCTCCCCGCTCCGCTCCACAATGTTGTGGAGCGTGGAGCACGCAGCACACGGCCACTACCTCCGTTGCATTCCGCTCACCCATCTCGAGACGGGTGAGCAAACACCAGAAGCGGGCTTTTGATCGGCCAAAGGTGAGCTCCACTTGATTGCGGGCCCGGTTGAGGCGGTCATTGAACCGGGCCCGGTTCTGGTCCGGCCGCCCCGTGTAGGGCTGCATTAGCCAGAGCTGCAGGGGGTAGGCCGCGTCCCGGCAGCGCAGATGGGCATAGGCACATCCCCGACAGTCAACTCCCGCCGGGGGAAGTAGGTGCCCGCCTCCAGCCTGCGAAACAGTCCGGAGTTCCGGAGGATGCGGGCATCATGTGCCCTGCTGGACCAGCCCGTGTAGACGTCCAGGAAGCGGCCCTGGTGGTCCACGAGGGCCTGCAGAACAATGGAGCAGTACCCCTTTCTGTTGATGAAATGGGCCGCTCAATGCTCCGGGGCCCGGATGGGGATGTGGGTTGCATCCAGGGCTCCCCCGCAGTTGGGGAACCCGAGGGCAGCGAAGCCGGTGACGGTAGCGTCCACGTCCCGCAGGCGGATCACTCTGGGGAGCAGGACGTTGTTGATGGCGTGGACGACCTGCAGAAGGGTGCAGAGAAACACAGGGGAACACATCACATAAGGCAGGGGTGGGTGTGCGCTCCCTTGGCCCCCTCCCTGTGATTCCCTCTGTCCTCACGCACACACGCACGCACGCACGCACGCACACACACACCACAGCCCCCTCGCCCTACACCCCCTCCCCAGCAGGCCTGTGCAAGGGAGGGACGGCCCGAACCCCTGGGTGACCCAGCGTGGAGTCTTGGCTGCCCCTGGGCATGGAGTGCAGCACCCTCCCCACCCCACTCCCCACTCCCCTGGGACTTATCTCCATCACGACGGGCGCCCGGCGGTGGATCTGCCCACCCCGAATTGGTGTGCCACCGATCGGTAGCTGTCCGGGGTGGCCAGCTTCCAGACTGCGATGGCGACCCTCTTCTTGACGGGGATGGGTGCCCGCAGCCGGGTGGTGGCTCTCTGGAGCGCGGGGGTGAGCCAGGCACAGAGCTCCATGAACGTCCGCTTTCGCATGCGGAAGTTCCGGAGCCATTGCTGGTCGTCCCATTGCCCTAGGATCAGCCGGTCCCACCAGTCTGTACTGGTGTCCAGTCTCCACACTCGCCTCTGCACCCTGGGGTGGGGGTGCCACAGGGACACCATGGCCTCACTGGTGAGGGGGTCCAAACCGATGTGCCCCTCCTGGTCCTGGAAGAGGAGGGCACCAACCTGGAGCAGCAGCTGCAGGCACTCAAAAATGTCCGACAGGGGCCAGAGCAGGCACATGGCCACCTGTGGTTCCATGGCACAAGAAAGAAGACAAGGAAAAAAACCCCTGGCAAAAGCAGTAGGTGGCCAAAGGCAGCGGTGTCCCAAAGTCAGAGGGCAACCACCAAACCTGCTTATGGCTGTCAGTCCCTGCAAGAGGCCCTCTAGCATGGAGTGGAGAGAAACGGCTGTCTGGGGAGATCCCTTTAAGCACATGTCTGAAATGGCCTCCAGCCCCGGCCCCCGGAAAGGGCTGGTGTCCTTGTGCCCTCCGCAAAATGGTTCCGGGCTTCTGCTTTTGCGGAAAAGCGCACCGCCAATGTAGACGTGCTTTTCCGCAAAAGCGCATCGTTATAATGCGAACTCCGCGCCAATCTAGACGCGCTTTTCAGCAAATACTTTTAATGGAAAAACTTTTCCGTTAAAAGCATTTGCGGAAAATCATGCCAGTCTAGACGTAGCCTTAGAGTAAGGAATTACTCATTGCCAGAAAAGATATTGCCATCTGGTCTCTTGACCATAGTGGAAGAGACAGGGTGCTGATCTCTCTTTATATATTTGAAAAAGTTTTTCCTGCCAGCTGACAGAATGATGTCATCATGCTGCTCTCTCGCTCTCTGACTGTGAAAGCCCCACCTTGTATGGCAGGGGTCGGCAACCTATGGCTCCTGAGCCAAATATTGCTCTTTTTCACTCCGGCTCAGTCCCTCCCCCAGCAGCAGGGAGCGCGCACTGGCTCTCCAGGCTCACCCCCTCCCATGAGGTTGAAGTGCCAGTGCCAGCTTCCTTCCAGATGGGGAGAAGCCTCAGGGCTCCCACCCCAGATCCAGCTTGCAAGGAAGAAGTGGCTGCATGCATTGCTGTTTCACTTCCCATTCCCCCTGCTGGGGGAACAGCAGCACAGGGACGCGCTTCCTGGAGGCTTTTCCCATTGCTCGGCAAGGTGATGAGTGAGGGGGTTGGGGGTCCTGGGTCTCAGCTTGGGGGCGGGGTGGAATGCCAGCACGGGCTCCCAATGTGGCCCGAGCCCCCTCACTCACTGCCCTGAGAAAACCCTGCACTCCCAGTCCCCTCACGCAGCACCTCCACCGAGACCCCGCACTCCCAGCCCCCTCACTTATCCCCTCTGCTGAGATCCCGCATCCCCAAGCCTGCTCACTTACCCCCCCCCCACTGAGACCCCCGCATCACCAGCCTGCTCATTCATACACCCCCAAACCCAGGCCCCACACCCCAGCCCCTCTCACATCTCATCCACTGAGACCCTGCACCCCCAGCCTGCTCCTGCCCCTCCCCGGCCAAACACCAACCCTCCAGCCTGCTCCTGCACCCTACCCCTGGCCAAACACCAACCCCAGCCTGCTCCTGCCCCTCCCCTGGCCAAACACCAACCCCCAGCCTGCTCCTGCCCCTCCCCTGGCCAAACACCAACCCCCAGCCTGCTCCTGCACCCTCCCCTGGCCAAACACCAACCCCCAGCCTGCTCCTGCCCCTCCCCTGGCCAAACACCAACCCCCAGCCTGCTCCTGCCCCTCCCCTGGCCAAACACCAACCCCCCAGCCTGCTCCTGCCCCCTCCCCCTGGCCAAACACCAACCCCCCAGCCTGCTCCTGCACCCTCTCCTCTGGCCACACACCTATCCCCCAGAGAGAGGGGGGTTGGCGAGCATAACTCATGTTTTCTGGCCACATAAGCCACCAGAAAGAGGGGGGTTGACAAGCATAGTGAGCGGCAGTGTAACCCCCTAGATATTTTTTTTAACAAAGAACTTTTCTCCCAGTTGTTTGCCAGGTTTTGAAATTGAATATATGCTACAAAAGCAAAGATAATGAAAATAAAACACCTCCACCCAACGTTTAAACATCTGCCTAAAATACATTTCTCTTACAATGCTCAGATTTGTTTTCCTTGATATTTGTTATGTCACAGTATTGCTGTTTCTCTAGTTATTCAGAGAGTCTTCGAAGGAAAAAAACAGCAAAGCAGCACCCTGAATTTCTAATATAAAAAAATAAGTAAAACAAAACAAAAAAAATAGAGATTCTTTATATCATAAAGAATCAAATAAATAAAGGAAGAGACAAATCCAGTTCTTTTTTTTCTGTCCAAGTTATCTTAAAAACTTGACAGTTGCCTAGGTAACAAAATAATTATACTTCAGTGCCTGAAAATTTCTTTTATGAGCATAAGAAATTCTATATATCTAAGGAGAAAACTCATATTTAATTTGAAATCCATGTCAGAACTTTAACAAGGATGCTGTATTAATTCTTAATAATAACAACATAATCAGCAGTCCATCTTCATCCCTGCATATTTATCTTCTGTAATACTCTAACAGAGAAATACAGAAGAAAAAATTTGTAGCTATTTTCTAAATTTAGACCTTATCCTGAAATCAAAACCATAGTCATCACTATGCTATAACCTTTGGTCAACACTAGTTACATCAGCATACAGACACCAAAATTTGTGCACATACATATTCGGTTGCTTCCATCAGCACTGCATGTACTAACCAGCAGTGCATGTGTCAATCTCAAGTGTAGTGCACCACAGGTGGTCTGGCATAGTGCATTTTGGGAAATTTTCACAGCGTGTTCTGGGTAGAAACAGCTGACTCTAGGATCTCTGGGAACAAGGAGTCAAATTCTCAGCATGCAACTTTCTCCATTCTATAAAGTCATCCCATAATTTTTGCACTTGGCTTTAAATTCCACAAACCTGCATGGTACACCCATATCTTAAATACTATGTGCAGATCTGGTTACCTCATCTCAAAAAGGATACATCGGAATTAGAAAAGGTACAGAAAAGAGCAACATAAATTATCAGGGGCATGGAACAGCTGAGGAGATATTAAAAAGATTGGGACTTTTCATCTTGGAAAAGAGATGACTAGGGGATATGATAAGGGGGCCAACAGGTTGCCTGGCCCCAGGCCAATGTGGGGGAGAGGAGTGGGGCTGAAGCTCCTGCAACAATTTAAAGGGTCCTGGGCAGCAGCAGTGGCCGGGAGCCCTGGGTCCTTTTGAATCACTGGGCCCCAGGGCAATTGACCCCTCCCCTCCCCCCAGTTATGCATCCAACCAGTTATGAACCCACCTATAGCAGCTTCATCGAGGTTGTATTTCCCTAGTTTATTAATGAGAAGGTCATGCGAGATGTATCAAATGCCTTACTAAAGTGTCAACATACCACATCTACTGCTTCCCCCTTAGGCACAGGGCTTATTATCCTGTCAAAGAAAACTATCAGATTGGTTTGACGTGATTTGTTCTTGACAAATCCTTGCTGACTTATATATTACTTATTATCTTCCAGATGTTTGCAAACTGAGTCCTTGTTTATTTGCCCCACTATCTTTCCAGTTACAGACAGGGCCGGATTAAGGGGGGGGGATAGCCGGGCAGCTGCCCGGGGTGCCAACCTATGAGGGGCACCTGATGGCAGCTGTAAGGTGCGCCACGTGCCCGGCCATGTGGCGCCCCTTAGAGCTGCCATCAGGTGCCGCGTGCCCGGGGCCAGAGGCCGCACGGCACCCCTTAAAGCTGCCATCAGGCGCCGCACGGCCCCCAGCCCGGGCACGCGGCACCTGATGGCAGCTCTAAGGGAGGCAGCGCGCCAGGGGGCGGGGCCGTGCATGCACCATGCACCTGGGAGCGAAGCCGCGCATGCGTCACGTGCCCGCTGCCCGGGGCGCAGGAATGGCTCGAGCCGGCCCTGGTTACAGAAGTTTAGCTGACTGGTTTGTAATACCCTGGATTGGCCTTATTTCTCTTTTTTATAGATGGGCACTATATTTGCCCTTTTCCAGTTGTCTGGAATATCTCCTGTAGTCCATGACTTTTAAAGATAATAGCTAATGGCTCCTTCAGTATTCTAGGATGCATTTCATCAGGACCTGGAGACTTGTTCTCCTATTATAGCTGCTGAACCTACCCCATTTTCATTGGCATTCACTATGGTAGATGTCCAATCACCACCAATCCTCTTGGTGAAAATGGAAACAAAAAAGTCATTAAGCACTTCTTCCACCTTTCTCAGTAAACAAAAAGAAATCAATATGAACACAACCCATTTGTTTCGCTAACAGGATTTCCCATAAGGTAAGCCCTGTCATTAAAGTTTACAATATTTTGTCCACAGCTGTATCATCCATAGTCAACTTCCTTTATATATATATATATGTATATATATACACACACACACACACACACACCCCTTTATTTAATCATAATACTAGATTCCATCAAGTTCCCTATTTTTCACTACTGTGTCTGGCACATTATTATATAGTCTCTAATCTTTTGATACAATTATTTTAAATCATTCACTCAGTCTCTGGGAAAAGGGGGAACTCTTTCCAGCTGCACCAGCAGTACATTCTTATGAAAGACTGCAGAGTTTTCTCAGAATATAGATGAAATCTAGCCATTTGACCTTGAGTTTTCATGTCTCAGAACTCTTCTCTGTTTTGTAAAATAACCTTACTGTCAGGGGAATTCTTAAATAGTAATAACTCATAACTTTGGAGCCCTAATTACTACAATGTACAGTATTTATGTAGTGATGAAAATCTCCCCTAAACTTTAATTCACAATCCATTTTGAAAGACGTTGGACGTCTCAAATTTTTATCATCACTTGTTTAAGGAGTTCTGCATAACTCCCTCACAGTTTCATGAGTCATGAATAATATATTCATCCCAAACTCAAAGCAATAAAAACTTCATAGCATATATATTTGCTGTGCCTGCATACAGTGTAAGCAGGCGCCATGCGAGCCTTTTGTACTTCCCCACCAACATGCTTCACACTTGATGGGCAGGGACCATGTCTGGTGTGAGGAGGGAGCGCTGCCTCCACCCCAGCTTGTATATAAATAGCTTATATATAATTAATAGCTTATATATAAATAAACTCCTGCCTCACCATGAACAGGAGTAGCTCTTGAATCCCTTTTATATGTTTTAGGTTATTCGCATGAAAGTAGTGGCATTCTTCTTGTAAGTCCATGTTTTAAGCACTTGTAACTCTTCAGTGAAAGTACCCTCTAATTGCTCTAATTCTTTTTACAGCTCACAGGTGATTTTGTTTGTATGTATGGAAAGGTCTGTTGAATCTGATTTGGTCATTTTTGTATGATCAGTAATTAAGTAATCCTTCATATAAGGCTATACAAGGAATTACATTTCCCACATGTCCTTAGTTTCCTCCATTTCCTCTGGCTCTCCTTGTTCCTTGTCATTTGTATCTTCTTGCCGCTACTTAAAGAGACTTGTAAATAATTAAAATAGCTCATATTAGTTTTAGCATGTGGATAGTTTAGATAACTTCAGGAAATAGTCTTTGGTTTTTCTGAGATGCTTGGTTGTTCCTGGATTCAGATCAGATCCTTATGATTAGGATGGTAAAATTCATAAAAAAGACCAGATTTGAGGAACATCTATTTTAGAAATAGAGTGATTTAAAATTGCATATAGTACGTGGGCAGCATGTTCATTTTCCTTATTGAAACAAACATGCACTGAAATTGTTCTTTAGGATATACATTTGCCTAATACCTAGGCATCTTACCTAAAAGTGCATATATGTGCTGAGTTGAATATATGGTGTGTTTAGAAGGTTTATTTTAAAATTACTAATCTCCATTTCGAATCTCCTCTTTATCTCATATTATAGGAATGGGCAACAAAGAGGAACTGACGGGTTTTCTTCATGTTCTTGTGAAATCTTCTCAAATTGGGGGGCCTGACCCAAAAGGGATGGTGGGGGGGTCAAAAAATTATTTTAGGGGGTCACTGTACAGGTTGGACCTTGCTGGTCCAGTGCCTGTGGGACCTGACTGTTCCTGAACAAGGGAATTTGCCGGACCAGGGAAGGTCCCTCCCCTTGTGGCCATGCTGCCACTGGGCTAGGGCTCCAGCCTGCTCCTGCTGTCGCCCCAGTCCACTGGGGCTCTCCCCAGTCCCGCTACTGCCAGCTGGGGCAGAGCTCCACAGTTGCTTGGCTCCATGGTTGGGGCCGGAGCTCTGTGGCTGGGGTAGAGGGATGGGGCCAGAGCTCTGTGGCTGTTGCTGGAGCTTCCGGCTGGGGCCAGAGGTCCATGGCTGCAGCCAGGCTAGACTGCCCTGGCCACTGGGTCCAGGGAGCTCCGGTGGGGCCAGAACTCCCTGTCATGCTGTATGTCCTCACACACACACACACTGGGTTCCCAGCTGAGTTGCCAGTGCCCCTTACAGCATTCCTGCCTGGTTCTTTGGTCCAGGAACATCCATGATCCATATCAAACCACAGATGTTCCTGGACAAGGGAGTCTTGGGTAAGGGAGATTACAACCTGTATTGTCACCCTTATTTCAAAGCTGGGCAGCATATCATATCATGTTACTCTTACTTCTGTGCTGCTGCTTGCAGATCTGGGCTTGCAGCCGCGGCTCTCCAGCTGCTCAGCTCTGAAGGCAGCATCACTACCAGCAGCAGTACTGAAGGAAGGGCAGCAGAACCACAACCACTGTTACAAATAAAAAGTTAACATTAATGTGGCTTTTTGTACACTCACTGCACTATCTGGGGCAGGGGAGGGTAGGACCATACAGTATGTGGGCAACAACGAGAGAGAGAGAAATAAAATGCTACATTGATGACTTGTGAGCAATGAAGTTATGCAAACACTTCAAGGGATTCTATTGACATTATAGTAATCACAAAAGCAAACCCTTTAAGATGTGTAAATAGGCTTCTTAACAGTTTTCCTGTGCTGTGTTGTAAATATTTGAAGGACATCATAATATTTGAATAGGAAAAACATGTTTTGGTTAAAATCATATTCAAAATGTCCCTTTGCCCTCCTGTATGTTTGCTTTTTGTAAGATTAGGTTGCTTAGGAAAACAAAAAAAAAAAGCTATTTAAATGTTCCTTGAAGTTTCATATCAAGACAGCTAAGAACTGGTGGGTAGAGGGGTCACAATTCTGAAATGAAAAATAATGTAGCCAGTTCTGATACAGCTAATCTTTGTCCCAGGGGATTCAACAGCCAGTTGTCTCCTTTGCTCCCTTCCCCCACTCCTCCTCCCTCCCTTCCCCTGAGTAATCTTGTTGATTAAGATTCTATAGAAGTTACTCTTCCTGTGTACTTTTGGTGGCAGTTTGGCATTTGTTCAGAGTTAGCAGCAAAGTGATTATTTTATATATTACTGCTTTTTAATACTTCAGAACCAACACGGGTTTCATCATATCTCTCTGGTACATTATTTACTTTTTTCATTAGTGGGATTTTGCTATTAAAAATGGATCACGCTAGATGGTATAAAGTAGTAGTACTCAACCTGTTGTTCGCAGAGATCTGGGGTAGGGATGTCATAGAGTAGTCAATTAGTCGATTAACCGATAAGCAAAAGCTTATCAGTTAATGCTATCAACCACACGCATTTAAATGCAGAGCTGCAGCAGAGGACCTGCCTGCCTGTTTGGCTCTTATTATATTTAAACTGCAGAGCCTCAGTGGAGGTAGGTCCCAGACCTGGAGCAAGCCATGACTGAGCCAGGCTGCCCACCTGCCCAGCTCTTACTACATTTTAAATACAGAGCCGCAGTGGGGGTAGCTCCTGGACCCAGCTCGACCTGGGACTGAGCCAGGCTTGCTCAGTCCTGGCTTGTGCTGGGTCCAACAGCACCTCTCCATAGGAGGGACCCCCCACGAGCAAGGGCTGCTCCACGTTGGAGCAGCCTCGGCTCGCAGCAAGCCTGGACCAGCCCCAGGCAGAGGCTCCTTCGTGGCAGCCTCCCCGACCCCCTCTGCGCTACTGCTTCTGATAGAGGCAGCAGTGCAGGGAAGGCAGGCAGCACCACGGAGAGGGTGCTGGTGGGAACCGGTTTTTAAGCTTGCTCCTCCCAGACCAGCTCCTGCTTCCTGCTCCCCCTCCTTGCTGCCTCTGATACAGAGACAGCGGCGGGGAGGGGAAATGTGAGTAGTCAACTCAGCTACCCAATAAGCCTAGGATTATCGGGTAGTCGACTACTCAACTACTCGCTTACATCCCTATTATAAAGCATCTCTTAGTGATTAGTGTACTAATAATATTTAAGTAATAGTAAGAGAGTAATACTTTTTCTCTTTATCCATGAATCTCAACAGCATTTTACCAGGACTTGATCCTTTGAGGTGAAGTGCTGTAGACACTTACTTTTCTACTTCTCACCCACATCCTGCATAGTGGAGGAAAGCAGTTGATCACCAAGAGAATTGTTTAATGTCAGGGAGCTACTGGAGTAGCACAAGGAAAGTTAGTTTGGCATTAAAAGGCTCGATTCTGAACAGCCCAACTTAAAACTCACATAATTGCTAAACAATAAAATGAGAGGTAATACTCCTTGCCTAGCACATAGGACTTTTATGAAGATTAATTAGTGAACATTTATGAAACTCTTTGAAGATGAAAACCAACATGTAAATACAATTATTTATTTGATTCTCTTTGTCGTTTGAAGCACATTAATTATTACAGAAAACATGTGGCATATGTGTAGTGGAGTGATGTCTTCAAGTACCATATAGCAGTTTGAAACACATAATCATTTGTGAAATATAGGACCTTATCTGACAGTTTTGTTGATCAGTGTGGTATGAATGCACAGTAAACATTTTGTGTATGTTTATTGAGTCTTGCCAGAAACATGCATGTGGCAGGGAAAGGGGTTATATGGCCTAAAATACTTGGCCAGTCGTATTTTTCTTTGAAATGTTGATTTCGCTGCCTTTGCTGAATGAGTTTTACATTATACTTTTGTGAGCAATCTGTAAGCTGTGGTACTGTAGAAGTAGGCTATTCACAACATCCACGATCCTTTGATCACATTGTGAACAGTCCCATTTATTTCAGAGTAAGGTTCCACTCTGTGTGATTAAAGGGATCAGAATTTTGCGCAAAATGACTGAAAAAAAAGTCCTCCTCTTCCCCATTCCCAAACACATTAATAATACGTTATCAAAATGCAAAACTAGGGAGAGAGTTTGCAGCCATATGAGTGGGTGAACTCTCTAGGCTTGTATCCTTGTATGTATTGGCTGAATTTGTCACTTTATTTAGAGTGACTTGAAATTAATTGCTTCAGAGGGGTAGTGGAGTTAGTCTGTTCAGGATAAACTTAAAAAACAACAAATAGTCTAGTAGCACTTTAAAGACTGGACATCCAACACTCTGGTCATCTGAAGAAGTGGGCTGTGCCCACGAAAGCTCATGATACCATCTACATGTTTTGTTAGTCTTTAAAGTGCTACCAGACTATTTGTTGTTTTTTAAGTTTCAATTAATTGTATCTCTACCATGTGTCCTGATCCTAAGCAGTACCAATAAGATGCAAGCACTCTTACAGATTTTTAGTGGCAGTTAAGGAGGGTGAACAATGTTCCCTCTATTTTTTTTCTATTAATGGATGGAATAAATTTTGTTATGTGCACCAAGGCATTTCCAGATGCGCATCACCAATATAAACACATGCTGCCATCTGTAGGGAGCTGTGAGTGTTTTGCCAGTCATCTGAGTGGCACCTGAATCTCTCTTGGGTTGCCAGCCAAAGCACTCAGTTTCCAGGGATGGTGAGCACCATCGAAGTTTTGTCTTATCATCTCCTGCTAATATTTCTTGCTAAGCTATGAAGAGAAGTAAACAGAGACTTCATACACTGAGAAAGAAAACATCTGCACAGAAATACTTGATGTCTTATGGTGAATAAGCAGGATCTACTGGTAGATCTTGGAGCCTCTGACAGGTAATCCTGACTTGTTTGGCCAGGAAGCTATCAAGTGCTAGTGCTTCAGGTGCCCCTTCCCCACTGTCCTGCTGCTCCTGCCCTCTGCCTTGGAGATGCCTCCTCGGAGCCTCCTGCTTGCTGTGCAGTGTGTGGGAGGGAGAAGAGGGGAGGCACTGATGTCCGGATATCCCTCCTCCCCCCACTTCTGTACCCTATCTCTACACAGAGAGAAGGAGATGGAGGGAGCTTGGCAATGCAAATCTCTGTCACTCGTACACTCTGGGTGTCTGTCATTCTCACACACACAGAATCCTTCACTTTCATCTCCCGACCCAGCACATACATGGGGGGTTGTTGTTACTACTTTTACTGCTTGCAAAGTGGGTTATGTTTGGTTTTTGACTGGTTTGTGCATTTCATAATTTTCATTTCTCTCTTACGCTTAAATGTAATTCTTTGAGTACTGTAGTGAGTTCTAGCATGCCTAACCTGTCATGGCTGGAGTAATTATCCCTATGGGAATTGCTGCTCCTGAAAGTGGCTGGCATGTCCCTGCATCCCCCAACAAAGGCAGAGCAGGGGTTCTCCACATGCTGTCCTTGCCTGCAGACACCACTCCTGTAGCTCCCATTGATCAGTAATGGGGAAGCATGACCAGTAGAAGCTGTGGGCTCAGTGTCTGTAGACGAGGGGCAGCACATGGCACCATGCAACCATTGCTGTTCATGCCAGCTGCTTTCAGGAGTGGTGCAGGGCCAGGGCAGGAGTAAGCCTGCCTTAACCCCATTGCTTCACCACTCAGAAGTCATCTCAGTTAAGTGGTGCCCAGACAGAGCCTGCTTCCTGAATCCCTGTCCCAATCCTGAACTCCCTCCTGCCCCAGATATGAGTTCCCCTGCACCCAAACTCCATCCAAGAGCTTGCACCCTGAACCCCCTTCTAGATCCCAATTTCCCATCCTGGGCTAAGTCTGGAGCCCCCCTCACACTCCAAACGCCTTGGCCCAAGACCAGAGCCTGCACCCCAACCCCCTACCCAGCCTGGTGAAAGTGAATGAGGTTTGGGAAGGAAGGGGATGGAGTGAGCAGGGTGAGGCCTTGGAGAAGGGATGGAGCAGGGGTGGGGCCTCAGAGAAGGGGTGCAAAGGAAGCTGGGCAAGGGTATTTGGGTTTGAGGTAGATCTTACATTGCGTTTAAAAAAAAGTGATTTTGTGGTTAAAAAGGTTGGAAATCACTGTCGTACACTAATACTACTTATAGAGTATGCTACAACCATGAAGTAATTAATTCTCAAACACCACCCTTCTTTAGCAAGGAAATAATCTCCCCATGTTATGGATGGGGGAGCTGATGCAGAGAAGGTAAAGGACTTGCCCAGAGTTCCAAAGGAAGACAATGTCAGAGCTTGGATAAAACGTCTATTGGAGGCAGCTACTGCTATTTTTAATAAACTAGCTTGAGCGAAGCTAGCACAAGTCTGTTTGTCCACTCTAGGAATCACACCTGCAATGCAGACATACTACCTTAGGAACTCATATTTTCTAAGCAGTAACTGCAGGTGTGCTTCATTCTTGTGGATTCTGTAAGTCTTTGTATAGGATACCAACCAGGAATGTTTTCATTTGTTACAGAAATTTAATTTTATCTTGGCTTTAAAATAATCCCCCACTTATTTAAGTGATCAGGTGGATTATTGCTGGAATGTGAATACTAGCCAAGGTAACTGGATGATGGGAAATTGTAGTTCCCTATCACCACTTTTTAAGTTTTGCTGCCTTGATTTCTCCTCCTAGTGACTCAGGAAAAAACAAAACATCCAAATTACCATGATTAAATGAATGGCAAAGAAAGATAAGTTGTTTTCTTCCCTGGTCCAGGGTCCAGGAACTCATGTGCAAAAAATAATCTTGAAATTTAGAGCTATCAACAGCTTCCTGAGGTCTAATGTTACATTCCTCCAGGGTCTGGTAAGGCCACTGCTGAAGGAGCAGAACAGCTGGGAAAGAGAACAAAGCAATCGGTGGCACCCCATGGAGGAAAGAAGAACTGAGCCCCAGGAAAGAGCTGATAGAGCTAAACTCAGCTTGGTTTTTCCCCCCCTGTTCAACAGTTCTTGTGCCATGGCAAACAAAAGATAGATGTTCTGATTTGCTTTGCTGTTTGGTTTGTGATACTGACTGAATTTGTTTTGTAAAGATCTATGGGAAAAGTTAGAGACAGAAAAATCCTGTTTTTTTCACTTCTGTTTGCCAATTCCTGTATTGATGGAAACTGCAAAGTGTTAAATTGTGTTTCTTCCCCTACCTTATTTGGTAGGAGCCCAGATGCTACAGTTTACCTAGGGAATTACTAGGACTTTACCTTTCTCTGGACAATGTAGTCAATGTATAAGCATTTAAATGTTAAGCCCTGTACTGCTGAAAGCCCTCACAATGTGCTAAGCTACTGTTTCTCAAAGTGTTCCATGGGCCCACTTTGGGAAAGCCGCTAGTGGGCCCACGCTGCTTTGTTTACCTAAAGGGTCTGTAGCCATGGAGCCTTGCGGTTCCCATTGGATCTGGTTCGCCGTTTCCAGCCAAGGGGAGCCACAGGAAGTTTTGTGTTATGAGAACATATTAAAAAATAAGATGGCTTTTTAAAAATACACAAAATAAAATTTCAAAGAGGTATTTTCTCTCTTCAGCATGCTCTTTACAACATCAATTCATCTATATCTTGTTGTCAATCCATTCTCAAAATACCTATTGCCCTTAATGGAAATTCCTTGTGTGGATGGTGTTTGGATTGGTCTCATTAATTAATTAATTAGTTTTAGAGCCAAGTGCCCACTAATCTGATTCACATATCTGAAAGAAGAATTTGGTCGTTGATTTTGACTATATATTTCTGGCTGTTCTCTAAATAAAGAAAAAAAGACAGAAATTGCTTTAAAATCCCACTTAAAATAATAAGGTTAAAATTAAGTTTTAATGCAAGTTTTTAACAGTAGAAAAAAAATAAAGCCTCTTATTCATCCTCTACAATTAAGATAAAAGATTTCCATGACAGAGATGAATGGAAGCACAGAATGGCTGGCATTCAGCTTTATCTGCATGCCAGAAGAAATACAGGCAACGAAAGAGGCACATGGACTGCCTGGATTTTGCCTCCTCCAAAAACTTGTGGAGACACCACATCCTATGGGTCCTCCATTATTTTATTCTGAAAATGTGTAATAGGACATACCTAGCTGATGCAGGACTTACTTGGTCTGCATGTTTATGTGCCATGGACTTCCTGACTAAAAAATGGCCCCTATCATGCACAAATAGTTCCTGCTCTTAGCAGGAATACTGTGGCACAAAATAAAGGTTTGAGATTAGATTTGATCTCAGGCTAGGCTGGAGCAAAAGTGTTTTGTCTTTACAGTAATATGACTGTTTGACATTTAATTTACTACACCTGTTCATAAGCACTCAATAGAATTTGTCCTAATACTGATACATTTTTAGTTACAAAATATTTTTTCAATTCATGAAAATCCCTTTAAAACTGTTTACAATTTGTACCAAGCGAAAGCACTAACATCTGCAAGTCGTTATAGAAAAAGTGACTTCTGAGGAATTTTTAGCTTCTGAAAAACAGCAGTAATAAACTAAAGAGCACCAACAAATTCTGAATTTGTATATATCTTCATTAGTTTAACTGAGGAAAATATTCCACAAAAACCAGGATAAAAATCTCAGTGTTGGAAAATTCAATCCCTTTCAGTAATGTGCACTTGCCACCTCCATTTACTTCTTCCAGTGCATTTTCATTCCATTGCTTCCCATCATGTTCTCACTTTTATATTGTTAAGTCAATGTACAATACCTTCCTGTTTTCTTTGACCTGGCCAGGAGCATATTAAATGGCTTTCTCTGACTCCTACTTTGAGGATCAGTGGATGTATTTTCAATTTAAATCACTGTCTTTAGCTGTCCTAAAACTACAAAGAGTTGTGCAGTTAAAAACTCAGTGTATCAAGATGAGAATATGCTTTGTTATACCTTTGCTATGCTGGAGGGAAAAAGTCCTGAGTCATTTTGGCCTCAGTCTTTTGTGTTGCAGCAAGAGGTTTACTGTGCTAGTTGAAAAGCTTCAGAGGGGTAGCTGAGTTAGCCTGTAACTGGAAAAACTTTAAAAAACAACTAATAGTCCTGCAGACTAACAAAACATGTAGATGGTATCATAAGCTCTCATGGGTACAACCCACTTCTTCAGATGCGCTAGTTGAGTTATATAATTTTTTAATTGTGTCCCCTTTTGAGTTGTGGGGCGCATAGTTGTCAGCAATGATTTGTGCACATAAGGACAAAGACTGTGCAAACTCCAGCTTTCCTCCAATCCAGTCCTATCCCCATAAATATAGCTAAATCTTTACTTGCAAAATGTTTGCTCTGCCAGTTCAGGGCACTGAATTGTTCTGGTTAGTGTGTTTCCTGACAACACCCTGCATCATCTTATTCCAGCACATCTCTTCCTGTTTTTCTTATTTACTGTTCAGTTGTTTACATAGCTCAATGTTTGTGGTTTTATAGCCTTTTCTCTTCAACAAAAACTGTGCCCAGGCTGTTAGCTATATAGGAGATGGAAGAAGCCAGGGAAATCTAAATTTCATTTGTCCTTCTGCTTGCCAGTTCCTGTGCTGACTGAAATTGTAGAGAGATTTATTCTACTTCTCTTCCTTTCCATGTTTCTCGGTTGGTAACTACATATCAAACAATAGGATTGGCATTTGTAACATGTATGTATTCCACTAGACTCAGAGAATGGTCAAATCTGAATCTCTTTGAACTTCAGGTGAGAAGCTGGATATGAACTCCTACATTTTAACTCATTCCTTTATTTTGGATTCTGCATCAGGTCTAGAACTAGAACCTGGGTTCTTTCCAATTTGGGTTCAAATTCTGCTGAAATTTTGTGATAAATGGTTCTCACAAAATTTTGTACCATAATGGTGAAAACTTCGTGAGAATAGCACATCTTGCAAGACTTCCCTCACTTTGAACTAAATTTCCATAACAACTCGCAGAATTACAATCCCATTACATTAGAACCTCAGACTCTACCCCGTATCAGCCTTTAACCCAAATCCTGGTCTCTCACGTAAACTTAATGTGAACTCCACCACTACCTTGCTGACCCATCCCTAATTTCTATGGAAAAAATGCACCCATTGGTCCATGTCCTACAGTTTTTTTGTAGGAGCTCTAGGAACTTGAGTGCCGCATCAGTCAAAGCCACAGCTTTTATCACATAACTAACACAGTTATACAGTTTACGTATATCAAATAGGTTAAAAGCATTTGGCAACCATCCCTTCAAACGGTCGTGCTGCAGAAGGGTAAAGAGAGGGTAAAAGAGAAGGTATTGCTGAATGGCGCTTCAGTGACCACACTGATGATCAAGGAATGACACGCTGATACTGTCATGTGTGTCTTGATATTGTTCAGCTTGTGATGAGGTAGAATTCCAGTATAGCAATATCTTAACAGCGATACCATGTCAAGATGCAACACTGTGATTATTGTGTTGCTCTCAGCTCTTAAAGGTATCACTCACTAAATCAACTTCACCTCTGGCCTAATCAAACTCAGAAATGCTTATTTCCTCCCACTAAAAAAAAAGGCAAGGAAATAGTATTACAGCGGCTCTGCATAGTTCTCACCATTGTTCCTACTCTTCCTGGGCCTGGAGACTTGCAGATAGCATAAGTGATGTGGCTTTCTAATCATGTAGCTGCCCATTATTCTATTCTCATATTTAGGGCTTAGAAACCAGACTCTCTATACTTCTCTCTGGTCCCTTATCTCTCCTCCAGATAGCATTATTCTGGGTTTCTGATCCACAAAGGTACCCCTTCTGAATGGAGGAGTAGCCATGAATAAGAATTTAACTCTCCCTGGAGCAGAATCAAATTCTAGTGGGAAAATCCAATACAAATAATGCAGATTGCCTCAGGGAAAATGTCAGACTGAGAGCTCTGTCCACTGCACATAACTCTACTGAGCAAAATAACTTCCGTGGCGTTGATGAGTCAACAAAATGGACTGTGCCAATTTGGCTCCATTCTTTCTTTCTGTGCTTATTGGCCACAACCGGCTGATAGATGTGTTCTCAGCTCCCTTCTGCTTCTGAGCAAAGGGGATGATTTGGCCCTATGTCTCTAAAGGAGAATAGTTGCTAGCAAGGAAAAGGAAAGATATTTCATCTACTGCCTATCTTTTGTGAACAATAGTCTGCCATAGCAATGCTATGAGATATAATACACATACACATTGGCAGGAACTGAGATTTATAGGGGTTTGAAAAACTGACCAAAAAAGGAACATTGTGCCTAAACTGAAGGGGTAATAGCCTTCCTACCCCTCAAACTGAAACTGCCTCTGCATATGTTTAATTGTGTCACTCACAAATACCTTTGTATGCACCAATGCTATAATTTCAAAAGCTTCAGAGGGGTAGCCGAGTTAGTCTGTAATAGGAAAAACTTAAAAAACAACAAATAGTCTAGTAGCACCTTAAAGACTAACAAAACATGTGGATGGTATCATGAGCTTTCGTGGGCACAGCCCGCTTCTTCAGATGACAGTCATCTGAAGAAGCGGGCTGTGCCCACGAAAGCTCATGATACCATCCACATGTTTTGTTAATCTTTAAGGTGCTATAATTTTCTAAGGCACCTCTGTTTTGGCTCAGAGCCATAGTAGAACTCTGGTACTAATAGCAATCACAGCTACACAAAGACCATGTTGATACTAAAAGGAAAAATTCCCATCAGTTCAAAAAGGCATAGAAAAAGTTCAAGTGACTTTTGGCACTTTTACTGTCTGTTACTTAAACCTGCTATATAACAGGTGTAACTGATGCAGAGGGGATAAAAATGGGTCTGCTTGTGAAAGCCTTATCTTTACCATGGCTTCCATCTGCACTAATGATGGTAGCACCATTAGCAGTGGACAAAAAGTAACTTCCTCCTTGCAAGGAAATCAAGTTACCAGAAAGCCAGTGGAACTGATTTGGAATCCTATTTTGCCTGTCTACAATCTGAGTGATACAGATCTGGCAGTGGGAGGATTGGAGATGTACAGTATCCACAGGACATGGTCAATTTGTCCTGTATCTAAAAGAGTTCTTAATTCAGAGTTATGTGCTGCAGCTAGCTACTGTTGACTCCTTAATTCTCCCCAACCTGAATGCAATGTACACTAACAATATTCAAGCAAGGCTCACTTGCTGGTGCATTGCTTAAAAGGGAACTGGAAGGGGGAAGTGGTTCTGTTTCCTTTTTTGTTTCATAATGAATTTTAAAGGAGACCTGAAAGGTATTATTTAGTTGTTGCTTTCTGAACCTTAAAATACCCGGAAAATTGAATGTATTCTTTCCTGTTTTTGCCAGGAAACTACTTAGATGACTCAGAGATGTGGGTTGAGAGCTTTCTTTGCTCTTAATTGAAGGGATGGGCTTGGCAGAGGTGATGTGTAACTGTTGATGGTGGGGGGGATATGTATTTTGAACCCACTCCACAAAAGCTATATATTATATAAATATTATCCCTGACAGAAATTGAAGGGGTTCACATGACCCTGCATGCCCTCCCCCACACATCACCTTGGAGAATGTGAATGCTTATTAAGGGAAGGATTTTTTTCCCAAATAGTTAAGTCAAAAAAATGTTAATCAGTTTTCACTTCCTTGATTTTTCCTGATGTGCTATATCATCTGTTCCTCAATATTTTATAGTATTCCAGGAAAATAAGATACATAAAACCTGAATTTCTAATGTGAAAAAAATGCAGAAACATTTTTTTTTTTTTTTTTTGTAAAAAGGATGTCTGTTTTTAAATCTGTCCAGTTCTCTGTGCCAAAGGATAAATGGACACAAATCAGACATCGAGAAAGGTAATATACGAAAGCCAATAGAACACTTTAACCTCCCTGAACACTCTGTAAGAGATTTAAAAGTAACCATCCTTTTACTTAAAAAATGAAACAAAACACACCTTCAGAAGCAGACTACAAAGAGAAACAGCAAAGTTGCAATTCATAGCAAATTTAACATGATCAAATTAGAATTGAATACAGACTTAGAATGTTTCTCTCACTACAAAGGCAATTTTTCTTCTCTTGGTATTCACACCTCCCCATCAACTGTTGGGAGTGAGCCCCATCCACCCTAATTGAATTGGTCTTGTCAACACTGGTCCTACACTTGAGAAGTAACTCCCTACTTTTGATATGCTAGTACAGTATTTCTTAAACTATGTTCCTCGGAACACTGGTGTTCCGTGAACAACTCGCAGGTGTGCCATGACCTCTTCTTTGTTTTTGTTACTTCTTTGTTTTTGTCTTTTTTTTGTCTGACAACATTTTTTTAAAGAAAATTTTCATAGGTGTTCCGCATTAAAAATAATATTGTTTGGTGTTCCGTGGTCTCAAAAAGTTTAAGAAACACTGTGCTATTACGTATTTCTCCCAACTTCTGTGATTTCCACTCCATGCATTTTGTTTTTACCCATAAAAGCTTATGACCAAATAAATCTGTTTAAGGCAGAGGTGGGGAACCTAAGGCTGGCTCCCGGCTTGCCTGCATCTGGCCCTCGAGGCTCAGGGCTTCCTCCTCTAGCATTGGGGAGCCTGCGCTGGCGCTTCAACCCACCGCAGGGCTGGAGTGCACAAAATCTACTAGCCTGGACCTCCCTAGTTTCTGGTGTGAGAGGGGAATGTGAGGAGTATCTTTCTCCTTCTCAGTTGGGGTACACGTCAATGAGGGCTTGTGGGTTTTTTTCTTCTCACTTGAGTGTGGCCCATGACTAATTTTTCTGTGGGTCAACGGCCCCCACCCAAAAAAAAGTTCCCCATCCCCGTTTAAAGGTGCCACTTGGACTCATTGTTTTTGCTGATACAGACTAACACATAACCCTCTGAGACATGTTTGCTACTGATACTTTCAGATACATTTTTGTGGCTTGATGTAATTAACATTAGGAAACTTGTACTTATTCTAGTGTGTTTCATTATTACTGTTGTTTAATAAGCCTATATGTTTGATTGTCATAGGCTGGAACTAATGGTTACATGGCTCCTGAAATCCTGAAGGAAGAGAATTACTCCTACCCTGTGGATTGGTTTGCTATGGGATGTAGTATTTATGAAATGGTTGCTGGTCGAACTCCATTCAAGGATTTCAAAGAAAAAGTCAATAAGGATGAAGTGAAAAGAAGAACCTTGGAAGATGAAGTGAAATTTGAACATGCCAACTTCACAGAGGAGACAAAAGATATTTGCAAGCTGTTCTTGGCTAAGAAAGCAGAGGACCGTTTAGGAAGCAGGTATGGTTTGTTTCCCATTTTTAAGCCTAGATCAATGATGCAATCATTATTTCATATAAATGGTGGTCAAAACCTTAAGTTTCTATGAACACCTCAATCTTCCTTTCCACTTCTATGAGTGGAAGTGATCTCACAGATGTTTCTTAAGAGAGCATGGAAAAGGGGGAATGTTGCCTCTTGTGATGTCAACTCCCATTACCTGCCCAGTAGCCACTCTTTGGAGTTTTGTAGGGATTTTAGGGAGGGGAGGAGCCCCCTCCATAGCAATCTTTTCCTCCTATACAATGATAGTGTAGCCCTAAGTTAATATAATATAATTAATGGAGATATACCATCTCATAGAGAGCTAGAAGGGACCTTGAGAGGTCATCAAGTCCAGTCCTCTGCCCTCGCAGCAGTACCAAGTGCCATCCCTGACAAATTTACCCCAGATCCCTAAATGGCCCCCTCAAGGATTGAGCTGACAACCTTGGGTTTAGCAGGCCAACGCTCAAACCACTGAGCTATCCCTCCCCTTAATGCTACTTGAGTTCAGAATGGTGGTTCTATGTTAATATGACTCTTGTAGGAACTGTGCTGGCAGGGTTCTAGAGCAGCAGCAGGAAAGGACAGCCCCCGATGAGCCTGGAAGTTTTCTTTCCTCCAGGTATCAGGATTATAAGGCTGAGTCATGTGTTTCCTACAACAGGTATCCTAACCCTCTCATTGGCAGGCCAATTAAATGGATACTCACAGATCTTTCTGGGACTCTTCTCTTCATCCCAAGGGTACTGTAAGGGAGAGTACACTTGGAGCTAAGTTCTGATTAGTCAAAAATTCCCTTTGCAGCATTAATGGGAGTTTTGCCTTTGAAAGGATGGCTGAATTTGGCCCTGAGTCAGCAATTCTAAAGATTCTTTGAATAATAAGATCATCTGAAGGCTAAACATTATAGTATTTAATTCTTCTAATACCTTTGTAGTGGTACATGATGAAATATTTAATACCACTATTGTTGAGACAGAATAAATACAAGACAATCCATATGACATTAAACTGTTATATAAAGTAAATTGAGGATAGATAGAGTTAGAATATATAGTAAATTTCATCAGACATTATTGTAAATGTATCTACCAATTCAAATAGTTAGGTTTTCCAATATAATGTGATTGAGAATTTACCAAAAAGTAGATGAACAGACTCATTTAAGACAGTCATTCCACATTTTATGTGTATACTGCGCAATAATACAGGTAAAATCTTCTGTTGAGACCACTGGGAGTCTTTTCTGTATAAAGATTTCATATTTTGCCTTAAACTTTCATTACAGCACTGTAATATGCTGGATATGGTGAGCACCACAGTTTATAAAACTAGGAAATATAGTCTCTATCTCTTGTTTAGGAATAAAATATAACAAGTATAGTTATGTTTGTGATACATACGTGGCAATTAGAATAAATTAGTGGATATTTTGTAAAAGTCAATGTTTGCCAAAAGTCCAGATTCAGTGTTAATCAAAATGACACGTTGTGACACTGATGATGCTTGCAATGAATATAAAACTGCTGTCTGCAATGGAAGGGCTTAACATGAAGATATAAGTAATATTATTATTTTTAATAATATTAATTTGTTATACTGAGTTTACAAATAACTTAGATATATTTGAAAAGACATTGAAGAATAATATAGAAGGTTATATAACTGTGTTTTATATTTAATATACAAGTGAGGACCATATGATTTTTCCAAACATTTTGCAGGGATATGTATGTCATTTTGTCACATGAATCTTCTCTCCAGCAGGGTGAGTGTAATAGCTACACAGCTTTTGGACAGAAGATCGTCCTAAATACGTATCTTTGCATGCCAATATGATATAGTCCTGGTTTGATCAATCATATGCTGTGCTTCTGTTGGGATTTCAAATGTGAACAGAGGCTGTGATTTCCCATTATTTGTTGTTATAAGGAAACTGAAAATTTTAACATTGAATGAAATCTGTAGATTCTGTTCAGCAACAAATTATCTTGCAATACAGATCACAGAAATTGCCTGGTTTAGCACAATAATACAGGTTGGACCTCCTGGTCCGGCACCCTCTGGACCTGATCCGTGCCAGATGAGGAACTTTGCCAGACCAGGGATGGTCATTTCTGGACACCCTGCTACCAGCCCCCTCCACCTCTGGTCCGACCACTGCCCTCCCAGCTGGCTGCCGCCTCTTGCTGGCCCTGCTGCCCTGGCAGCCCCTGCTGTCCCACCGGGCAATCCCACCACCTCCACACACGCCAGGCTCCTGCTGTCATGCCAAGCTCCTGCTGCTGCGCTGGACACCCCTACTGCCTTCATGCACCAGGCTCTCAGTGCCACACTGTGCAGCCCCACTGCCTCTGCGCGCCAGGAGCCTGGCTCCTGCTGCTGTTCCAGGCAGCCCCGCTGCCTCTGTGCCGGGCTCCCGCTGCTGCACGTGGGGTCCCACAGGCCTGCCAGGAAGCCCCGCTGCCAGGTGTGAGACTCCTGCTGTCCTGCCAGCTTGCAGGGCTTCCAGGTACTAGCCCTCCTCTGGGACTCTCTGGTCCTGGAACATCTGTGGTTTGGATGTTGCCGAACCAGAGAGTCCTGGCTAAGAGAGTTCCATCTGAAATCTCAGTTCGCTTTTCATACATTTAGTCTCACAACACCCCCTGAAGTAAGCTTTATCACCCTCATTTAAAAGCTTACATAGAATCATAGCAGGAACATCCCTCGTAGGCTGCAAGGCCAGGGCCAAACCCCCATCTGGCCCAGATCCAACCCGGTCTCTTCCCGCCCCATCCACTCCTTCCTCCAAGCTCCTTCGCCCAAGTGACACAGTCCAGAGGATCAGTGGAGGCCTGGCACCTGCAGCAAAGGTGGGCCCCCCGCCTTGCACTCACTGGCAGTGGTGGAATACGGAGTAACTTGGCCCCAGGCTACTCCACTCTGCCAGTTCCCAGCCACATCGTTCCGCTCCCTGCTGGTGAGTATAAGGAACAGTTTCTCCTCTTCCCTCAAGCCGCCTTCCCCAAGAAACATGGCTGGGAGCCAGAGGAGCAGGCTGGGGCTGAGTTACTTCGCTACCCACTTCTGCCGGTGAGTGCAGGACGGGCCCAATCCCTGCTGCTGGCACCAGTCCCCCGCCAACTTCCTGGGCCCCATGGGACCCTCTCCTCAAAGCATGAAGCCCAGACAGTTACCCCAAACCGTCCAATGGACAGGACAGCTCTGCCTGGAAGGAACTTTGAGAGGTTATCAAGTCCACTACCCTGCATTCATGGCAGGACCAAGCACCATCTAGTTGGGCAAACTGAGGATTAGAGAGTGCAGGTAGGTTGTTCAGGGTCATACAGCAAATCTGTGGAAGAGCTCAGAATAGCCTGTTCTGCTAATGAAACCACAATCTTGGTCATGTGCTTTCGCCACAAAACCATCCATCCGCCTACTTCATGGCATATTAGCCTTTAGTGGTGGGTGGGAGAAGCATCTCAAGACAGTTATTTGTGCTGAGGTTTTTCATTTTATCACTTTGATTTTTCCAAAATATGCTGCATCTACTTTCTTTCCTGTTTGGTGCCACTTTACGTGTCTTTGGGATTGGGAAAAGGCCACTTGCCCCCACCAAAACCTCTACAAGCCCAACTAGCAGAACTACACATGGAGTGATGTGTCCTATGTTTTATGACACCTGGGAATAGAAAAGGGGACTAGTTATTAAAAGAAAGGAGCATAGAGCACAGTCTACAACTATAATCTGTTGTGGCACTTTGAGGTCTTGAGGGAGGAATACAATGGAATCCATTAATATTGTGTCCCATTTTTTCTTGCCCTCTCTTCAATACACAGTTGAATGAGAAATGGGCAAGCAGTAGTCTAGCCTTACTGTACGTGATGTTATAAAAAAACCCTGTCTCTGCCTGTTACACTGGAGATATTATTCAAGAACAGCTCATCCTTATGTAAAGATTAGCCTTGTAATTCTGCTAAGGTCAGTCAGACCTTGGGTTATCTACATAAGTGCCTGTTGCATAAGTTAAAGCTGCTCAAGGGCAGCTTTATTTTGCACACCCAACCTTTCGAAAATGTTCTAATTTCTCCGTTCAAGATTCAGTATTGTTGGCTTATTCTGGAAAGATTAACACCTTTCTCTCCATTCTCTGACCACTTTGGAACTTGCTCACCCCTCTCTCCTGCTGTCCCATGAAGTAGTGAAAGAGCTCATTGATGAATGCCAACTTGAGAGAACAAAAGGAAAATATGTAGCACTTTAAAGACTAACAAGATGGTTTATTAGGTGATGAGCTTTCGTGGGCCAGACCCACTTCTTCAGATCATATTCTGAAAGAGAATTGGCATGACCATATATAACAAAGGAATACAATAATCACCTAATAAACTATCTTGTTAGTCTTTAAAGTGCTACATATTTTTTCCTTTTGTTTTACCAAGATCAGACTAACACCGCTACCTCTCTATTACTATTCAACTTGAGAGAAGTTTGACAAGCTCATTTCCCTTTTTCTGTCACAGTTATGCAAACATCAGATTCACCCAGGAAGGGTCATGATTAGATAGAAGCAGCACCCTATGAGTAGGTGCCTTTAGATTCCTATAGCTTCATATATTTAAAATATTTTTTATTCCTGGTTGTATCAAACGAAAATATATAACGTCAAGAGGGGGAACACTGCAGTAATCCACTGTGGAGCCAACACCAAGTTCTGATGTTTTTAATGCATGTTATAGAAAAGCAAAATAAAATTAAGTCTGCATGAATATGCTGTGTGAATTCACTCAGTAGCCCTATAGAATGACTGACTGAGCTGCCTAACTCACAAATCTGTGAGTTTCTATTATTTGAACTGCAGCTCCAATGCACTTCAGCAATTGACTTCAGATTCCACAGCTGCACCAGTGTTTGCATGTGACTAACTGAGCTAGGTAGGTTTTGCAAGGCCCTTTGCAAAAATGACATAAGCCCTATGGATCTCATCTGAGTTTTTATACTGTGCTCATTACTGTAGTAACGGGAGACCGTGCAAAGGCCATTAAGGATGCTGTTCAAGCTGGAGGATCTGTTACATGTGCATTGTGCAGGTTCTAGGAAGAGCTGGGCTTTCTGGGGCTACACACAGGCCTAAGGCTGCATCCAGTCACTAAGTAATGTTGCTTTTACTCATTAGTGAAGATGATTGATTCTGACAGAAATATGCACTGTCTGTTTCTTTTAATCCAGTTGTAGGGAGTCATGTCCATAAACGTCCTTTTCTCAGTATTATCCAGTATGTGTGAAAGTGGCCTTTGTTTAGTATATGACTTTTATAAAAAAAAGTGTGAACAACTGCAACCTATTAACAACACTTCTATTTACTGTGGCCAAGGAATAGGGTTGCCAGATGGTTGAAACAAAAATACCGAATACCCCCACTCAAAAAAAAAAAAAAAAAAACCAACCCACACACCACTGGGAAAAAATTCTGTTGAAGGGAAAAAAAGGGGGGGGGGGGAGAGACAAAAAAAAAAAAAAAAAGGACTCCAAGACTTATTAAGCAAAAAAAAAAAAAAATTAAAATAAAACAGCATTAAAACAGCATGTCCCCTTTAAGAGTGAGTGCAGGGATAGGAACTGGGGAGAGGTTGAGCACTAAGACCCAGGGGAAGTCCGTGGTTGGCAGCCATTTTGTGCTGGCAGCCTTGCAGAACCAGGTAAGCATGGGGGCTGGGGTCAGGGGCTGGGGTGTTGGGAGCCAGGGGCCATTCGGGGGCGGGAGGCCAGGTGCTAAGTGTTTGTTGGGTTGCCAGGTGCCCAGCATTTTCGCCTCCTGGCCGGGGAAAAAATCAGCAAATACCGGACATTTTAGGTGTCCGGTATTCTCTGAATTTTTTTACCGGACAGGAGGCGAAAATACCGGACGGTCTGGGTGAATACTGGACACCTGGCAACCCTACCAAGGAATAGAGACAAATCTGTTTTCCCAGTGTTGTCATGATAGCTTGGTTCTTCATATTCATTTACTTCATGTAGGACCCCATCCAAGCTGCATCATTATCTATATATATAAGAAAAGAAGAACACAGTTTTCCTCTCTGTTTATAGCTTCTCCAATACTCAGGGCAGGACTACACTTTAAACCCTGCACCAGTGCAGATGCACTGCTATAGCACACCTATGAAGATGCTACCTATGCCAAGAGGAGGACTCCTCCAGTCACTGTAGTTAATCCACCTCCCATCAACTTAACACTGTCTACACTAGGGTTTAGGTTGATTTAACTGCATCACTCATTGGTGTGGATTTTTCATTAAAAGGGGTGGTTTAATTAAACCTATTTAAAATTAAAATAGACCCAAGTTGTGCAGTTGAACTTTCTCAAAATCTAGGAATGTCCACGTCTGGAGCTATAAGTCAGTAGGATTGCCAGGTGTCTGGTATTGACCCAGACAGTCTGGTATTTTTCGCCTCCTGTCCGGTAAAAAAAAATTCAGAAAATACCGGACACTTAAAATGTCCAGTATTTTCTGATTTTTTTTCCCGGCCAGGAGGCGAAAATCCCAGGTGCTTACTGGGTTCCACAGGGGAGCTGTCCGGCCCGGCGCAGAGAGGCAAGATGGCGGTCGGCCGCCGGCAGCCTGTTAGGGCCAAAAAGCCTCAAAAACATTTATAAAAAGGGGCCACACTTTTTTTTTTAATTTTTTAATTTTTTTTTTTTTCCTTAACAACTCTTGGGGTCTTTTTTTCTTTCTCAACAACTTTGGTCTCCCCCTTTTTTTCTCAACAGAATTTTTTCCCCAGTGTTTTTTTTTTGGAGGGGAGGGGGGGACGTGTTCGGTATTTTAGGTTAATCCATCTGGCAACCCTATAAGTCAGCTTTGGAGTTCTTTCTGTTTTGTATATATAGTTCACCCTTATTAGCTAGTTAGTGCATAGTTTTGACTGACAATCTCTTGTTTTATTGCAGGAGCAGTGTTGATGATCCAAGAAAACATGTTTTCTTCAAAACAATAAACTTCCACAGGTTGGAGGCAGGCCTCATAGACCCCCCTTTTGTGCCAGATCCATCAGTTGTGTATGCCAAAGATGTAGCAGACATTGCTGACTTCTCTGAAATCCGGGGGATTGAGTTTGATGACAAAGATAAGAAATTCTTCAAGAAATTTGCAACAGGTGCTGTCCCTATACCCTGGCAAGAAGAAATTATCGAAACAGGACTTTTTGAAGAACTGAATGATCCTAACAGAGTAGCTACTGGGGGATGTGCAAACGGAGGTGAAGCCAAGTCAGGAGTTTGTTTATTGTTATAAATATCACATTGTTAACAAAAAGGGTGAAAAATGCACCACAGAACTATCCAGATTCCAACAGTGTTTCAAAAACTCAGCTACACTGCTTAAGAAGTACTGTTTAACCTAGACATGACATCACCAAGACAAGTAGGACCACAAATTAAATGGATATCAACAGGACAAGTAGGACCACAAGTTGAATGAATATTTTACTACTTTGTTCTAGCAACACAGATAATCTGTTTGTTGGGTTGGAAGCTATCAAAATGAATTATCAGATTTATTTTAGGAAATATAAGAAGACAGCAGTCCATCACTGCGTGTATGTGAAATATGAAAGCAGTAACAAGGTGAAGAGAAACCTGTTCTAAAAATTAATGAGTCTGTCATTGTAATATACTCTTTTCTTTTCTTGATCTCTCTCTCTCTCTTTCTCTCTCTCTCTCCTTTTTTTAATTCAAATGTTTCCCCTTTTCTACAGTTTTCAATAAAGGCTTTTAAATTATGAAGAAATACTCTTAGTAATTAGACAGTGAATTTGGACTTCATGCATCAAACAAATTTAAGAATCTTTTGACTATCTAGATTTCTCAGTTCACCTTAGCCACCGAATGGTTCCATGGTAATATGTCCAAATTCTCAATATATTAGAAAATTCAGTCAGTGTAAGGACAAAAAGAATAAGTCAGATTTTCCTCTGTCTTGACTTAATCAGACTGAGAGTGAACTAGTGAATTTGAGAAAACAAATTGACTTAATATTGTGTAAACTTAATCTTTTGAGTAGTTATACTACACCTTTTATGAAGAAATGGATATTTGATTGATAATGTACATTTTTTATTTTGCTACCAAGTTCATCATTCCATCAGGTTGTCCTGATATATGTGTCTATATTTGGTTTAAACTGTGGTTTAAATTAAACTGACATACCACTTTGTAACTGGCCTTTAAAAATAAGTTTCTAAATATAATAACAATGTTAATTCAATCCACCACAAAAAGAAAATACATTTCACTATTTTTATAAGTGATATGGAAAATGATGTAAGTTGATATATTAGTCTAATTGTATAGTTTCACCAGTTGTTGGACAAAACTTTATATATTTCTATTTATTTTGAGTTAGAACACCCTGAAATTAATTCATTTGGGACGCAATTCTGCAAAAATTTTACATCAGACAGGTAGTATGCTTACTACCAAGAGAAGTCCTCATGACTGTTCATATGTTAGTAATTACTATACTACATAGTAACTGCTAACAGGATTAGGTCCCTTTTGTCCCCCCAGTTTCTGCTGATTTCAATGGAAGCTGATGGTGTTCAGCTCAATAGAGCATTGGAGCATTAGCACTCAGTCCTGCATTCCTTACAGGGGCAAGTTTTCTACTCAACTCAAAGGTTTCTATAGGATTAGGGTTCTATATCTGATATACAGAGGAATTGCTACTCTGCATCTAATGCAGTAGTTTTCAAACTATGGATCGCGACCCAGTACTGAGTCCTGGAATGTCAGGCGCTGGGTCTTGTTGTTGCAGGGTGATTGGTGGGAGTGCTAAGGCAGGCTTCCTGCCTACTCTGGCACCGCAGGCTGTCTTGTGTCCCAGAAGTGGCCAGCAGCAGGCCTGGCTCCTAGGTAAGAGGGGGGAAGAGTCCACAGGGCTCCATACTCTGCCCCTGCCCTGAGCACTAGCTCCATACTCCCATTAGCTGGGAGCCTGCTGCTGGCTGCTTCTGGGGTGCAACATGGTCTGTGGTGCCAGGACAGGCAGGAAGCTGCCTTAGCACCCCCAATGCACCGCTGACAGAGAGCCACTTGAGGTAAGTCCCTCCTGACCTAGCTCTAACCACCCCCTCAGCCGAAGCCCCCTCCTACAACACAAAGCTCTCATCCTCAGCCCCACCCCGGAACCCACATTTTAGTCACAATATCTTGGGTTGCAGGCATCAACAATTTTCTTCAACTGAGTCATGAGAAAAAAAAGTTTGAAAACCATTGGTTTAATGAACAGTATGTGGGTTTAAATATCCTTAATAAACTATTAATATAATAGCTTTGCTCATTCCAAATATGTACCTGTGAAACCATAAGTTTCAGATACTTAAAAAATGATCTATGAGTCCAGGTAAATACATACATTTGCTGTTGTGTTTCCTAAGTTTTGTACAGAATGGTTAAGTATAAAAGGAGTGGTTTCTTTTTCTTCTTTTAAAAATACTTCTCCAATTTTCTTTTTTCTTGTTCTTCATGTTAATATGAAAGATTTTATTTCAGTTGGATAATTCTGTTGATGAATGCTATTTGGGCACCAGAAATTGAATTCTGATATGGATCACATAACCTTTTTTAGAGATAAAACACAAACAACTACCACCATGGAGGACCCTGGCCAGTCTATCAAATTATTGTAACTTTGCTATTGGCCAAATTGTGATTTAGACTGTTCATATGGCAGCAAAGATGGTTTTGAAAGGGTATTGAAAGATGGATGAACCTGGAGATAAAAGATGATGTTGTGGTTCTAACTAGAGATGCTAAAATTAGATTAATCAACTAATCGAATAGTCGATGGAATGTCCATTGAATATTCAGTTACACAATAAGGACGCTTCCGCTTTGAAAGGTGACAAGAGCCACCCGGCTGTTGCTGTATTTCAAAGTGGAAGCGCCGCATGGAGCCTGGGGCCAGTGGGGGACTCAGTCCCCAGGACCCAAACTGGCGCCAGGCTCCATGCTGCGCTTCTGCTTTAAAATGTACAAGAGCCCCAGCAGGGACTCTTATACATTTCAAAGTTGGAATACCACCACTGCGCCTCTGCCCCCTCCCACGGAGCTGGAGCTGGGAGAATCAGCTTTTAAGCCAGCTCCCCGCTACACTCCCTCCTCTTTCCCTCTCTTGCTGCTTCTTTCTGATAGAGGCAGCAAGAGGCAGAGGGAACTGACTAGTTGACTAGTGTGTCAACTGTCTGATAAGCTTTTGCTTATCGGATTGTTGATTAGTCGCTTACATCCCTAGTTCTAACACAGAATGAGGAGAGAAGGGGTCTCTGTTCTATTCCTCCCTCTTGTCACTGACGTCCAGTGGTTTTATTTCTCTGCTGTAATTTCCATCTCTGTAAAAATCCTACCTCTCAGGGGTGTTGTGAGGCTAAAATCATAATCTTTGTAAAGGACTTTGAGGTCCCCAGGTGGAAGTTGCTGAAGAATTGTAAATCTTTATTGTAAATGCACACAAAAGCCTGTGTGGTTCAGAGGGGTAATGAATATCAGAAAGCTTATGCCCTGAGTAGGTGCCCTCTCCAGATCCATGGAAATTGCACTTCTGGGGTCCTTTGTAGCTAGAGCCACTGAGAGTCATTGAGGAGTAGGTTTTAAGAGTTCTGGCACAGACACAGTCTGACTCAGTTTTATAACCCTATTCCAAGCAGATTACTCCTGGTGTAGATTACTTCTGCTCCTGGCAGGATAATATGTAGCAAGAGCTGATCTTGGGAGTGGAAAGCAGCCAGAATTTGGGCTCACGTTAATACTACTTTTGTAGTATAAGCATGTTCCCATTTGGAGTGAATTGATGTATGTATGGAACCAGAATTTAACCCTATGGTAAAAGCACATTTCACCTACTAGTACTCTGCAGAACACAGCACTTCAATAAATGGTATAGCAAAATCTATTGCAATACCTAAATGGAAGAGTTCAGAACAAAATTTCTCTCATCACAGGCCCAGGTTTTAAAAAGATGTATTATGCCAATAAGCCTCAAAAGGGTGTGCATTAATAGTCTATCAGTGCATGCCTTAGTGTACCATGTAAGCCACTCAAAGAAGTGAATCAATAGTCTACTGATTCACATCCTGGCATGGCCTTTTGCTGAGAGCATACCACAGTAGTCTTACCATTCAATTTCTAAAATCCGTCAGTGCATGGATTTGCACAACAGGTGTTTCCATTATGAAGAATAGAGAAAGAAAAGAAAAGCAATGCCTTTGCAAGCTTTTTTCTTTTCTCTGCTATTTTCAATATATACTTTGTAAAATGTACTTACACTTTTAAAAAAGGATTTAGTGAAATATTTGGGTTCCTCCTTCCTCCTCCTGCCATTGCTATTAACCTTGATGTACTTTTAACAACCGCTTGGTGGTGGTGGATTAAAAGCAACTTTTAACATCTTGCTTTGTGTTATAAAAGACAAGGTTCTGCTACTGCAAAGACTTATGCATGTGATGAACAGTACCTGTTGAAGCCAATGACACTGTTCACATGGATAAAGCTGCCCTGCCCAACCTGCTGAATCAGGGCATAGTTTGAGAAATGGTCGGAGAAGAATGATCTACTGTCTATAGCTATGTCTACACTTGCAATTGATCAACAAAACATATATCGTGGCAGCCACAGTTGAAAGGAGGGAAAAGAGAGAGACTGCTTTTACACCTGATGCCTGTAACAGTCAGTATGTATAGGGATTATTAATTGGTAGTGATGAAGACCCAGTTGTGCACTATACGAAAGATTGCATTAGCACAAAAGCCCAACTGACCAATCAGAATCTGGCTTTGGAGAAACAGTTCAACTTACTATTTTATGTGTCCATGGAATTTTCTTACTCCATATCAATAACATAGTTGTGTCAGAATAACCAGTCTTGTATAAAATCAAAAGTTCCATAGTGAATCTAACTCTTTTTAGGATCATCTCTCCAACCTATAGTCACAAACAAATTTCAGCACAGGAGCAGGAAACAGTAAAATGGGATGGGGATGCGATTTCTCTTGGACTCTAATTATGGCTAAAAGATGATGTTTTGCAAAGCATACAAAATTCTTAATAGTGATATTCAAAATAATGTAACTTTTACTATTTAAATATCCAAATAGATCTGATTTTCATATCCGGAGGTAAAAGTCAGATGAATAACTGAACTCTTGTCATTTATTTTAAAGACTGCCTCTGCTCCTCTGAAGCTAAGATTGTATCTTTACCTGCTATCATTACAGTTTCATAGCAAAATGTTTAAATGGCTGGAGTCCATTGTTACAATAAAAGGTTATAAAATCTTATTTGTGATTGTGCACAGTAGTCATTTATTAATGGATAGGTGATAAGATTAAGATTTAAGATATCAAAAGATTTTTTGTATAAAAAAAGGAACACAAATCAATTTTTTTCAAGTATTGAAAAATCACTTAATTGATAGGCAACTTGTATCTCTAGTGTTTAAAACAAAACTAGTGTTTTTTCACCAAATTTTAAAACTTTTATGGGGAAATTCCTGGCCAATTTTTGGCTCACTTCATAGACATGTTAAAAATTAAAAAGAAATTCAGTGAAAGTAACTTCTTTTCAACATGACTTTGGTTATTAATTATGTTTTATATTATTGAAAAGATCTTTAAAAATTTAGATATGATCTCTCATTTTAAAAAATGAGAGTTTGAAAGGTACTCAGGAAAACTTGGCTTATTTCTCAACTGTTTTTCACTCTTTAATTATTTAAAGCTGTGCAAAGTGAATGGGAAAATACTAGCATTCACTCAGTGGCATTTTACACTTTGTGTAGTTTTTACACCTCTAAATGTAAGGAAAAGCAAAATCAGGTCTTCCATCTGGTGAACCAGGCATTGGGCCCACATTGAAGATGTTGGGTCCCTGTGCCCTGTGGAAATGTGGAGGGTCCCCAACCTTCCTTAAACTAGATAGTGATTATTTCCATCTTTTCCCTAATGCATGACAGTGAGGACACACCATTCTTTTTGCCCTGTTCCCCTGTGTTCTCTTAGAACTTTGCAACTACCAATCTCAGCTAGTGTGTTTCACATATACCAGCATGGTCCTACAATCTTGTGAAAATAGTTTAGATAAATGAGGGTTTTCATAATTATTTTAAAAACAATTCTATTCCTATTAATTTTAACAGATATTTTTCCTTATCAAACCTATATTTTGGCCTTTACTACATGACCAGGGCACTACTACACAAAGTGAAAAGATATCACAATGCTGAATCACGTGTTTTATTACACTCACATCCTGTAGCATGAGAATTTCTCATGATGAAATGTTGTTACAACGAATGCCAAAGGGATGACTCTGGCTTTGTCATTTGTCATAACTTGTAGCCCAACTAACAATAGTAGTGTAATTTTTTTAAAAAACAGCTATTGAGAAAAGCTGTTCAGTTGGACTGAATTTGCTTTGCAAGACTGCATGCAAAGATGGCATAGAATATGCTGGACATGTCCCATGACTGAGTCACTAAGGCAGACCCACTGACCAGGGGGAAAGGGGCAACTGCCCTGGGGCCCACTGATTTAAAAGGACCTGGGGCTCCTGATCACCGCTACCGGAGCCCCAAACTTAATCGCTGCAGGAGCCCTGTGTAGCCTGCTTTGGGCAGATCTGAAGGGCTGCCCAGGGGAGCCTACCTTGCCCTGTCCCTTCCACCTGAGGCCCCAGCCCTTTTTGGAGTGTGGAGCGACCCCCCCTTCCACCTTGCCCAAGGGCCCAGCAATTCTGTTGACCCCTTCTGCAGTAAGGTGAAAGATTGACCTTATGTAACAGTAGATTTATTTTATGTCTTCCATAATACCCACTCTCCCACAAGCAAACACACTCACTTGAGAGCATATACTACACATCTGGCAAGCCTCCATGTTTTAAAGACAACTGAAAAGCTCTTTAAACCATAAGTAAAGTATTGCTTTAACGACAATACTAGTCTTAATTCTTTAGTTCATATTATACTATGAAGCCATAACATTTACGTAAATACATTAGGTAAATTATTCCGGACTCCTCCGTAAGGGGCGGTGCAGAGCCCATCACTGCAAAGATTGCATCGGAAGACTTTAGGACTGATTCTGATTTCACAGTAGTGCTAATTAGAAGCAGCTCAGTGAAATCACTGGCATTAAACCAGGGAAAAACGGATGCAGTTGCGGCAAAAGGAATGAAGACTGGGTATTTGAAAGCATAAGATGATAGTAGGGAAGAGGAGAAATGGATGGAAATGGTGGCGAGGAAAAGCCTGCAAACGAATGTAGTGATGAGCTCAGCCTATTAAAAGAAATTGGCAGGACTCGGTAGTGTTAGTCATTTATGGTAATGCAGACTTTCCTGATTCCCAAGGGAATGGGGGAGAGAGAGCAAAGCAGAACAAATGAGAAAGTAGCACAAACAATATCAGATGGTGTAATCAGTAAGGCACTGCTGATAGTGCACTTTCCTGGTATGGAGCTGGCTGAGGACTGGAACCTCTTGCAGAGCCAGCCCAAGCTACGGGCTGACCGGGCTACCGCCTGGGGCGCCCCATTGTAGGGGGCGCCGTGTGGGGCTGCTGGACCGGTTGGGGGTGGGGCCACGCATGCGCCGAGCGCACAGGGGTGGGGTTGCACATGCGCCAGGCACCTGGGGCCCAGGGGCGCCATGCGCCCGGGGGTGGGGCCGCGCATGCGCCTCACTCCCAGGACGGCGCCACGCTCCCGGGCAGGGGCAGATGACCGTTTTGCGGGGCCCAGGGCAGCACAATTTTGCGGGGCCCCCTTTGCACGTGGCGCATGCGCGGGGCTTTTTGAAGCTCGGGGCCCAGGGCGGCCGCCCCGCTCGCCCTGCCCTATATCCGTCCCTGCTCCTGGGGCCTGGGGCACAAGAATGGTTCGAGCCAGCCCTGACCTCTTGGGAGCTGTCTGTAGCTCGCAATAAGAAGCACTGTGCTGGCTTCTAACAAAGTGGAGTGACTATGCTCAATGGCACCATTTAGGGAGGAACTAGAGGGCAGTAGACCCCCCTGAAGTGTGTACCCCTGGATTTCATACTTGAGGTCTGTTTAAAGTTGCATGCCCTGGCTCCAGAGGCAGTTCTTAAATGCAATAGAGTTAGAACTGCTTGCAGCTTTGCCTTTGGGACAGGGAGTTTGTTATAAAAAGAGGGAGGCAGGTGATTAAGACTAACAAAAGACTAGTCATTTAAGTAAGTGAAGGATTGTTCCACGAGGAGTACCGGTAGTTCGAATTAGAGATCCTAATTGACCATTTACCCTCCGCGTGTAGCCGCGGGCACGGAGTTCGGACTAAGGGGGATTTAAAAATGGTGGCTTATTTAAATCCCGGGCTTCATTTGCAACCCCGGTTGCTCTCATTTGCCTGTCTAGCTCGAACTAACGAGCTAGTGTAGACATACCCATAGTTAAGTCCAAAGCTGGCTGCAAAGAGTTACAAAGGGGTCTCAGAAAACTGGGTTATTGGGCAACACAAGGACAGATAGAATTCAGTGTTGATAAATACTAAGTAATGCACAAAATATCCCACCTATACATATAAAAATGATGGGGTCTAAATTGGCTGTTTATACTCAAGAAAGAGACAGAGGCATAGCAAGGGGGAAGCTGGAGGGGGCAATTGCCCCCCGGGCACCACGCTAGGGGGGTGCCGGGCTGGGCTGCGGGGGAGGGCGGGGGAGAGGAAGGTGCAGGGCGCTGGGCTCAGCTGGACTGCAGGAGGAGGGAGGTGCTGGGACCCCTGGGGCTGGACTCAAGGGGAGGGAGGGAGGGGCAGGGAATCAGCGCTGGGCTCAGCAGGTCTGTGCAGTTTGGGGGGGAGGTGTGCAGGGAAACGGAGCTCAGCTGGGCTGCGGGAGTGGGGCGGTGCAGAGCGCAGAGCTCAGCTTGGCTGCAGGAGGAGGGAGGTGCCAGGAACCCGGGGCTGGAATCAAGGGGAGGAAGGGGCAGCGCTGGGCTCAGCAGGTCTGCAGGGCTTGCGGGGAGGTGCAGGGAAACAGGGCTCAGCTGTGCTGTGGGGAGAGGCATGCAGGGAACCAGTGCGGGGCTCAACTGGGCTGAGGTGGATAGGGGAAGGCATAGGGAACAGATGGGCAGCTCAGCTGGGCTGTGAGGGGGTGCAGGGAACTGGTGTTGCGCTCCCTTGGATTGTGAGGGATGGTTTTGGGGGAGGCACAGGAACCAGCAGGGGTGGGCAGCTCAGCTAGGTTGCAGGGGATGGAGGTGCAAAGAAGCCTAGTGGGGAGGGGGCAGCACCAGGAGCCCTGAAATGACCTCCCCTGGTCCAAAAAATCCCTCATATGGGACCAGTCAGGTCCAGAGGGTGCCAGACCAGGGAGGTCCAACTCCTACCTAAGTCTCCTCTTGCACCCTCCCACCTAGCCAGACACCCTACCCCCAATCTGCTCCTGTCCCCTCCTCCGGCCAGACACTCTACATCCAGCCTGCTCCTGCACCCTACCTCCCACCCAGATCTCGCAACCTTGCTCCCTTCCGCCCCTCACCTCCCTCTCAGATCCTGCACCCTATCCCTATCCCACTCATTGGCAGCCCTCTCACATACACTGAACCCCCTAGCCCATGGAAAGCCCTGAGCCTCAGTCCTCCTTGTCCCTTCCCCTCACCCCTTGGGGCTGGAATGCCAGAGGAGTGAGGTGTCTCAGTTGGGGGCCACCTAAGTGAGGGTTGGGGTTTTGGGAGGAGTTTTTTTGTTTCTCACTTGTGTGGTCCCCATCTGATTTTTCTGTGGGTCAGAGGTCCCTGATCCAAAAAAGATTGCCTACCCCTGCCATAAGTAAAGAAAACATTGAAACCTTTTATATTGGACATAAATTAATATTTTACTTTATTTAAAATGAAGTTTGATAAACTAACATGAGAAAGTTAAACCATTTAATCTGTTTAATAATTGAAATTAAACCATTCTCCCCAGCTGCAGCACTAGGAAAATGGCTTGGGCATAATTGTATAATTAAAGGTGAGTTTCCATTAGCAACTGGCAGTCTGTGGAAAGGTTTACTTTGAGACATGTGGTCCACGGGCCAAAAAGCTCGAGAACCACTGCAATAGAGGTACCCCTGGCCTCTCCCTCCAAGATACCACTGCAGGCTCCCTGCTGCTCCACAAGAGCCCACAGAGAGATCAGGTCTGTTACCCCTGTGGTGAAATCACCATGTTGCTCCAGTGTGGATGATGGACAGACTCTTTGTGAGTCTTCCTCATCCAAGCAGTCGATTTAAACAGCATGGTAAGATGCCACATGAAAACACTTGGTGAGTCCACAGAGAGGCAGGATGTTTTGTCTCTCTCCAGAGAGAGTTGTCATGACTCGTGTCTCTGGGTGAACAAGACCCTTTGTGAGCTCTGTGAAGAGGTGAGATGTTTTGACTTCCAGTTTCGAAGGATTTGTTCTTCTGTCTTTGGGGTGCATGTTGCTTTGATCTGAATGGAGTTAGCTGTAACAATGTGTTTCTGTGTTATTCTGACACACAAAGTGAAACCTGTGCTGAAGACCCCACATTCAGTGAGAGAAAGCGCTGCTGTTAGAAAAAGTAAATTCAAGCTCTCTTCAATTTTCTTCAAAGATCACCTCTACCAGGAAATGGGGCTTTTACTGATTGGTCCCTTATATGTTTGAAGGGTGACTAAATGTCAGTGTTGTCTTCAAGTCGTCATTGTCAAGTCCAAGTCGAGTCTCAAGTCCCTAAAGTCACTTTCGAGTGAAGTCCCAAGTCGAGTCTCAAGTCTTAATTTAAAAAATGTCAAGTCACTTTTGTATAAGCCATCAATATCGGCATTTTCGGACAATTTTTTCACCAAGTTGATTTAACAAAATTAGCAAGTCTCAAGTCGAGTCTCAAGTCACAAACAATGAACCCGAGTAGAGGCTCAAGTCGAGTCACCTAGGCGACTTAAGTCGGACTCGAGTTCAAGTTGTGGGACTCGAGTCAACAACTCTGCTAAATGTTATCTGGCTCTTTTTGGGTCATATCAACAGATTGTTTGGGGCTCAATCCTAGCTTATAATTTAAATTGTATCAGGCCCTTTGTAAGCAGGTTGGGAAGTGGTCTCATTTGGCAATTATTATTCAGTATTATTTACATAATATACACATTGCCATCATGGTATTGACATATACATTTCTCAGTACCTTTACATATAAAATAGCCTAGCCCCATTGACCTCCATGGGCAGTGTACCTTGTAAGGAGTGATGGGGATACGATGAAGTTTTTTAAACAAATATGTTGCAATGGTAGAAAAAATTATGTGTGTCTGAAAACTGTAGGTACTGGGGGTACTTATAATTTTTTTTAAAAGGGGTATTTTATTAAAAAAAAAAAAAGGTTGAGAAACATGTCTCTAAACCATTCCTTTTGGCCTCCCTGTTTCCTTTCTCCTTTGACAAGTTGGGCGTAGCAGTTTTGGTAAAAATATATCAGACGTGCACACAGTGCCCACTCTACCTCAGCTGGTGCTGGATAATCGGAGCCTCAATTCTAAAGGAGTTGGCATTACTGAGGTGATCGATCCCCCCACGTTTTGTTGTGGATTTTCCAAAGAAAATGCTGGTGTTTTCTATAGGTCACCCACATCTCCCAGTCATAGCAGAGACTTGGGATTAAACATGGATTTCTCAACTAAAAGTCTTATACATGTTCAGACGTTGTGATTGTGAATATCTGGTGAGGCAGTCTGCCAAAGGCAAGTCTGGCCTTGAATCTTGATATCTGTGGCTTCAGTTGAATGGCCTGTGTGAAATTTGGAAGAGCAGCTCAGAGAGACCTCTCTCCTTTGCTTAAGGATAGAATCTCACAGCAGCCTGAAGGAAAAAGTCCTCATGGCAGACAGAAAGCTGCACTTGCAGTGTATCCTCTGCCTTAGGCTACTTATTGCTTCAAGGGCCTTCAAGAAAGTGAGGGTGATTCTTGTGTTGTGTGTTAGTTTTATTTAAAAGTTTTTTCTGAGTGTTATTTTAACAGGTAAGTTAATCTCTTACATTCACTGACGTAGCAATGGAGGTGGAGGGGGGGTAATTGCCCCTCTGCTCCCCCTATCATACCTCGGCTCGCCTGCTCCTCCTCCACCCACCACCACCTGCTGAAGCCTCCTCCCTGCCTCTGGACCCCCAGCATCACCCTCTTCCTTCTTCAACAGCGGGATAGTGCCCGCCCCAAACTGGAGGGAGTGGGGGAAGACGTGGTACAAGCTCCCCCCTCCTCCAGGGTTGGACTTAGCTGTGCACCAGGTTCGGGGCCGTGTCACGTGGTGGCAGTGGGGGGGGGGGAGGGAGGCACAAATTTTGCTTTTGCCCCCGGGCACATAACACCCTCGCTACGCCTCCAGAAAGAGATCTTGGAATCATTGTGGGTAGTTCCCAGAAAACATCTGTTCAATGTGCAGTGGCAGTCTAAAAACTAAATAGCTAACAGAATATTGGGGATCATTAGTAAAGGAATAGAAAATAAGACAGAAAACACGTTGCCTTTATATAAAGTGATGGTATGCCCACATCTCGAATACTATATGCGGATTTGATCACCCCCATCTAAAAAAAATATATTGGATTTGGAAAAGGTACAGAAAGGGCAACAGAAATGATTAGGGGTAAGGGACAGCTTCCATATGAGGAGAGATTAACAAGACTGGGACTTTTCAGCTTGGAAAAGAAATGACTAAAGGGTTGGGGGATATGTTAGAGGTCTAGAAAATCATGAATGGTGTGGAAAAACAGAATAAGGAAATGTTATTTACCCCTTCACTAACATAACACAAGAAACTCACTCAATTAAATTTATAGGCAGCAGATTTAAAACAAATTATTTCTTCACAGTCAATCTGTGGAATTCTTTGCCAGGAGATGGTGGAAAGGTCCAAACTATAACAAGGTTCCAATAAGAACAAAATAAGTTCAAGAAGGATAGGGCCATCAGCGGCTACTTACCAGAATGTCTGCCAAAAGCTTGGAATGGGCAACAGGGGATGGATAATCTGATGAATGCCTCTTCTGTTCATGCTTTCTGAAGCACCTGGCATTGGCCACTGTTGGAAGACAAGGATAGTAGGCTAGATGGACGTTTGGTCTGATCCAGTGTGGCCATTCTGATCTTATACAGAGGCCAAAATTATCTGCCTTCTCCCCTGCTGTAGCCAAATAGACCCACTCCACTACCAGAGATAACATGGAGCCCAGGAGTCCTGACAGTCTCCCTCTCTCTGCAGAAATAATATATATTAAAATTTTAAGGCTAACCAGTGTCCCTTAAGTGACTTGCCACAAGATGTCAGAATGTTAATATTAGAGATGAGTGGGTCCAATATTTATTTAAATTTTATTTCTTTTATATAGGAATTATATACAGTGCTCTTGTTGGCTAGTTGCTAAGTTATCTGCAAAGAAACTGGAGTTTTCCAGTGCCTTAGTAGCCCTAGAAAGAGATGCTATGTGTGTGTGGGGGGAGGGTGAATGGAATTGGTCCCCTCCCCCCCAATTTGCTGCTTGTCTTTTACTGAGCATACTCAGTAACACTGCTGAAACCTCAGTTCCCAGAGTGCCATCCATGCCCAATCAGGACATGCACCGATCACTTCCCTCCCCCCCAAAATCTGAAATGGCGCCCTTTGCTGCCCAATTAGGGTTGAAGATAGGGAACAGCACATGCTAGCTCTCTCCTCCTGTTCCCCTTTCCTAACTGGAAGTTGGAAGTGGACTAGAGATTCCTGGGCCTATCTGATGCCCACTCCAGGAAATGCTGAGTTAGGCTTTTACTACAGTAAGGCAAAACTTGGTGCCCAGGGCAGTGAATGTTCCACCACCCAGGTAACATAAGTTACACCAATATAAGCACCAGCTCTCCCGCCAGCATAGCTTATGCCACGCATGGCGTGGAAGATTAGAGTCTTCACTATAAATGCTGCAGTAGTGCATTTGTACTTGTAGTCATGACCTTAGTTGCATCATTGCATGGAGAGCTGAGCTATAGGAGAGGGAGTTGGGGAGGTAGGATAAGGAACAATACTTTATTTCATGCTGTGCAAAGCAAAAATAATGCACTTAAAGAGTTAACATCACATTCAGTCAACATCTTCTGAGGAAAGCTATTCAGATTGACAAGCATGAGCAGCCTCATTATTATTATTACCAGCAGCAATAACACCAGGATCACCATGAAGAGCCACAATGTCCAGTCAGCAAAAATAATCATTTTCATTGTGATACACTGGAGAAAGATGCCTGCTGTACAAATTTAAATCTCTAAACCAACGTGAGTTTTGCTGCCTTACTCTAAACAAGGAGTGGGGAGGATCTCTGTTGAAGTTACACAGAAATAGATCACTTGGCAAGACCGTGAGCTCAAACATGGTGTTGCTTGTGTATGACCAGAACATCAGCATAAAGGTGATAGTTTTATTCTAATAATTCAAGAATGTGTATGAGACTAGTGTGAAAACACCCAATGAGTGTCTATGGGTATGTCTACACTACAGAGTTTTGACGGAAAAAAGGCCGTTTTTCTGACAAAACCTGAGTTATGTCCACACTGCAGCTGCATTCTTCCGAAAGTAAATAGAAAGAACAGAGGGGTTTTTCTGGCATTGGTAATCCTCTTTCTACGAGGAAGAAGCCTTTTTCTGAAAGAGGTCTTTCGGAAAAAGGCGTGTGTGGATGGAGAGAAGCGTTTTTTTTTTTTCGAAAGAAGAGGCCTCCAGAAAATAACACAGGTGCCCTGGTGGACATTCCCTCCAAATTAATTGGGACTCTATAGTTTCTGTCTCCTGGCCCCTCTTAAAGCTGCAGGCACCCTGGACAAGCTTTGTGGCAGGAAGCCGGCTTGAGAGCATCACCTCACTGTGCAACTCTTCCTGCCACAGGCCTTGCCTTGGCCCAGGCAGGGAGCAGTCCCAGGACCCACCCAGGGGGACCAAGAGGCGGGTACCCTCCTGGTCTGGAGCAGAAATCCTGTCCCTCCTTGAGCTGTGGGGTGAGGAAGAGACATTGCAGGATCTCCACTCCAAACACCACAATACTGAGATATTCGAGCACATAACTGAGTACCTGGTGGAGCGTGGACACCTACCCTGGACCTTGGAACAGGTCTGGAGTAAGGTGAAAGAGCTCCGCCAGGGATATGTCCAGGCCAGAGAGTGCAGCTCATGCTCAGAGGCAGGACCCCATACTTGCCCCTCCTTTGACGAGCTGCACCGTTGTGGTAGACTCTGGCCTCCATACTCCCGTCATTGCTTGGCCGGAGGTCACAGCAGAGGAGGAGCAGGAGGACCAGAGCCAACCGGAGGAGGAAGAGGAGATGGAAACCATGACCCTGTCCCTGGAGTTGGTGCCTGTCTTCCAGGCCTCATTGGACTCCAGAGAAGGATCTTTAGGTGAGTGGTCTTAGTTTGTCACACACACAGGGTGGGGAAGGCTAGCACACAGGGGACTGGGTGCGAGTGTCACTCGGGCCGGAAATCGTGCTGTGGTCCGCGCCCGTGGAATCACATGCAGCGTTAGTGTGCAGCAGGCAGATGCAGCAGGCAGACCCTGAGCATGGATAGGATCCTGCCACGGGGATGGGGGCGAGACTCGCAGAATCTGCCACAGCTGGAAGCAGGCTAGCCACAAGGGCACAGGCACGACCCCAGACACACCGAGGAGTGCAGCACACAGCACACGGGCATGCCTGCATGTGCAAGGCACCACCTGCTCCCACAGCGAGCTCTACGAGCCGCAGGTGTGTGTGCGGACACCAAGGAAGGCCAGGCTGCTCCCCCGGCTCATCTGCTGCCCATGAGGGGATTCCACTGTGGCTGGACACTTCCCTTGCCTGCTTGTCCATGGGCCGGGGGGTGGGGGTGTTGGGAAGCAGACAACTCGGTCCCCTGGGCACCTCGGGGCCCCTGTGAGGCGTGGCCCACACATGGCCTTGCTCCCGGGACATCCCCCCTCCTCTGCCCCAAGGACTGTTGGTCACTGCTCACAGAGGAGGGCATGGCCTCAGGGACGGTGTGTACATGGATGACTGACCGCCTCTCCCTCTTTGTGTTCTCCACAACCGGATCAGCCAGGACTGAGGGGCAAGCCACACCACCAGAGCTAGCCACCAGAGCCTGGGGACCTAAAGGCGTGCCAGGGATCCAGGAAGACCTCATGTGCCAGCATGTTAGCGTCCTGCAAGACATGCAGCAGACCCTGGTACAGAAGAGACGCGAAGACTCTGAGTGGTGGAACCGTGCAAGGGACCAGCTCATGCAGCAGTGTGATAGCATGTGTGTCGTCATGTCGCGGATGCTGGCACACCATCTGATGTTGCTGCTCTTGGCTTCCACCTTCCTGCTCCCCCGCTATGCCCATTCCACCTCTGCCTGCCCCCCATGCGATGCCTCTGCTCCTTCTCCAGGTGATGTCCATGCCCCCTTCCCCTGCCCCCGCCATCCCTGACCTCCTTCAGCCCCCTCCTGCCCACACCCCTGTGGTCTTCAGACCCACCCAACCTCCTCCAACGAGGTCCCCGCGCCCGAGGTAGCATATCTAGCCGCCCCGCAGGTTATGAGCCTTCCTCTCCCTCCAAGTTATGTGCCCCACTCCCCTTTCCCAGCCACTACCCCCACCCCGGCTAGGCTTCTGAAGTGCCCAGAGCGGCGATCGCAGCCCCGCCTCCCAGCGGGGACTCCCAGGCTGGGAGGCGGGGCTGCCATCGGTGTTAGGAGCCTGTGATTGCGCAGAAGCCTGGCGGGGCCGGGGGGAGTGGCTTGAGTCTTTATTTATCCCGCGTTCTTTTTTTTTTTTTTTTTTTTTGACCAAAAAATACCGGGTGTCCAGTATTTTTTGGGAGGCCATCTGGCAACCCTAAGAAGGACACAAACACACACACAAAACAGAGAATGAGAGAGGGGTGCCTGAGCCCTTGGGAGGTGCCCCCCTCCTTCTCCTCCCCTCCCCCTCTCAAACACTCCAGGAGCCACTCCCTGTGAGGCCACCCCCCAGCAACTGGGCTGTGTGAGGGCAGGATGGCACAACCCACCTCCCCCGGGGACGGGGCTTCCCTCACCCCCCACACCTCCCAAACCCCCTTTCCTGAGGGTCCCCCTTTTTCAGGACTTCCCCCCCCCCCACAGGGACTGCAGCCCCAGAGTGCCTTACTTCCATGAGGAGGGCCCCGACGGTGGATTTCCCCACGCCGAAATGGTTGCCCACCAACTGGTAGCTGTCAGGGGTGGCAAGCTTCCAGAGGGCGATTGCGACCCACTTCTCCAGGGAAATGGCGAGCCGCAGGTAGGTGTCGCGTTTCTGGAGGGAGGGGCGAGCCAGACACATAGTGCCAAAAAGGTGGCCTTCCACATGCAGAAGTTTTGGAGCCACTGCTGGTTGTCCCTCCGCTCCATGACCAGCTGGTCCCACCAGTCCAAACTGGTGTAGAGCCCCCAAAAACGCCTCTCTACATTGGGGTGCGAAGGTAGTTCCTGCACCCAGGGAGAGGGTCCCCAGAATGAGCTCTGGGTCAAGCTTGGTCAGGGCCAGGAAGGCAGCTGGCACAAAGTGCTGCAAAAACTGCAGCATGGCTGTGTGGGGCCATCGCATGCCCTGGGGCAGCTTTAGCTCCAGGGCACCAAGAGAAAAGCTGTGGCATCCAAAAAAGCAGGGCAACCACAGCAGGCACTGTGAGAGCTTTGCTGTCTCTCGAAGAGGTAGGCAAGTACACAGCAGAAGCAGAGAAACGGCTGTGCAGGGTGGTCCCTTTAAGTGCATGTCTCTGCAAGGCTCTGGCTCCAGCACCAGCACTCGGAAGCTACTGGTGACCTAAAGCCCTGCCTGAAATGGTTCCAAGTGGCCTTTTATGCAAGAGAGCATCCAATCAGTGTGGATGTTATCTTTTGAAAAAGCGCATCGCTTTTTCGATATGCTTCTGTGTGTGGACGCGCTCTTTCAGAAGAAGTTTTTTCAGAAGATCTCTTCCGAAAAAAGGTTCTTCCAAAAGAAGGCTGCAGTCTAGACATAGCCTATGGGAACAGTTATAGCTATCTTTGTCCCAGGATATTAAAAGACAAGGTGGGCGAGGGAGTATCTTTCATTGGATCAGTTTCTGCTTGTGAGAGAGACACGTTTTCAAGGTACACAGGGCTCATCTTCAGGTCTCTGCAGAGGTGTAGAAACTAATAGTGAGGGGGAAGAGGTGCTCTAGCATGTGCAGCTTTTATGTGGGGCTCTGGCCACTGGCCCCACACCCAGGGCACCATTCCCTGCCTCAGTTCCTGGCTGCCATCCCACTCCCTGTCACTGGCCCCGAGCCCGGAGCTCGGGTCCTGGCTGCCAGCCCCACTTCCTGGCTGTGGGCCCAGGATCCTGCTCCTGGGGCTTTACTCTTGGCCCTGTGCCTGACCCCAACCTTGGCCCAATTACCCATGTCTGGGTCCCCCCTGCTGAAGACACAATACTGCTCCCAGTCCCAACAAGAGTGGGGGTGTGCAGACATGGGTAAGGGGGCTGGGTTTCAGCTCCCCCTACTATTAAAGGGGTTCCAGGACCACTGGGTCTGGGAAAGGAACTTGAGTGTCACAAGGTGGAACAGATTGTTTAAGGTAAGTATTTCACATACCTTGTAAAAGACCATTCAAAGTGAAGTGGCCTGTTGACACCTTTGCAGCCATAAGACTAAAAAGGGAGGGTGGGTTAATAGGTTACTGGCTGTTGTAATAAGCCATAAATCAAATGCCATTATTAAGACCATGATTTTTAGTGTCTAGCAAAGATCTGAATTTAAGCTCTTAAACTCATCTTTTGAAGTTATTCTTCTATGGGAAGAAATCTATCTATGAATCCATCCACATATTCAGGCAGCACAAGCAGCGGTCTGCCATCCCAATCTTTGTTTTTCACAGAAAGATGGTGCGGTGGAGCCACTGGCAGGGCAAGAGGACACATGCTGCTCAGCGTTATCTGTAAAGTGCCATTGATTCTCATTTGTACCTCAAGCCATAAAACATGCTGGCCTCTGAATCAGAGATGCCTAATCTAGAATCTTTGTCAAATCAAGTGATGGGAAAGTGTCCTTGAACTTCTCCAACCAACAAAGCTTGCTTTTGCTGAGTTCAGTATAAACCTCATCATCTCTTTTGTTCTCTGCTCGTCTGTCCTTAACAAAACTACATCAGAATGTTTACTTTATTGTGGGATGTGATTAAAAACATGGTTATTGAAAGGTGCTGGATGAAAGAACACTGTCTCAGATGATTCATCATTCAGTGTGCATCCATTATCCTACTGAAGCCTCATGTCCTACACCAGCTGTAGCACAGGGTGTGGAATAAAGAAATAGGTAATCTATGCCTGCCTCAAACTTTGTGTAGGAGAGAACTATCGGTCAAATTTTAAAACAAAGGAAAGAAGAAAACGTCAGTATTGCAAAGGTCACAATAAAGACTCAATAGGTTGACTTACAGTACCCCTCCTGCACCCTCCTTCCTTCCCAGGTCACACAGCCCCACTCTGAGCCCTCTCATGCACCCTACCTCCCACCTAGATGCCACAACCCCACCCCATCTCACTCCTGCACCCTATCTCTCGCCCAGACCCCCACTTCACTCCTGCACCCTACCTCCTTCCAAGAGCGTGCACTCCCACCTGCAGCTTGCTCCTTGGCAGCCCCCTTCCACACACTGAACCCCACATTTTTGGCCCCACCCCAAAGCCTAGAGAGCCCCACAAAATCTACTAGCCCCAGGACCTCAGAAGAGTTAATTCGGCTCTGGGGGCCTTGGCAAGCCCCCTCACAGGGGCCTGGAGTGTGAGAGGAACGCTGGTGCCCCTCTCTTTTTTTTTCTGTTGCTCAGTTGGGTGCCATGTCAGAGAGGGTTTGGGTTTTTTTCTTCTCACACAGGGGGCCAAGTCAGTGAGGAGGCTTTTTTGGTTCGGAATTTCTTTGGGGTTTTTTTTTGTGTGGGGGTGGGTTGTGTGGTTGTTTGTTTGGATTTTTTGTTTCTCATTTGTCTGTGGCCCCAAACTGATTTTTCCGTGGGTCAGTGGCCCCTGACCCAAAAAAGGTCCCCCAACCCTGCTCTAAGAGTCCAAATAGAGATAAAGGATTTTTTTTTAGTCCTTATTTATAGCTTCTGATAGAACACAAACTGACAATGTAACCACCCACATAGGCTTCTCCTTTGATGAGATAAATGAGTAATGCATTTTGAGTCTCTGATTTCTGGTCATCATAAACAATGGCCATGGGCTTTGAAGTCTGTACTTTTTCTGATAAAGTCCTTCATTAGCATTTCACAAGGCTTTTTGATGGGTTATTTGATTATGGGGCATTTACAATGTAATGTTTGATAATACATTTTAATAGGCTACAAAATAATGCAAGTGATGTTCCATTAGTTTTATGAAGTCTAAACACACTTTTACTTTCAACAGTCACTTTGATCTATAATAATATACAAGTGAATTGCCCTGAATATACTCTGGCCTGACCTGGTCTGTGAGGATCCGACTACTGTTAACAAAGAGCTTTCTTGCCACAAAACAACTCCTTCTCCTGTGTTAGACATCAAACCAACACTCGTGGGGCAAAGGAGTAATGCACATTTGGTAGTATTACCAAAATCATCCCTGTCCATAAAACATATGGACTAACCCTTTTAAATATCTGAGCAGAGACTAAAACCCAGACTCATTAGAAGTACATCACAACTGAGCTCTTACAAGAATAATTGTTTTCTTCAAAAAGATGAAGGCTGAGGGTTTTGTGTGTTGCTCTTTTTCCAGCTGAAGGCTATATCTGTGTTTGCAGTTGAATATAACATTTTTCTATGCTTCAAGTCTTCATTTGCTCTGTTTTTATTTTGAAAAGATAAAGACAGATTAATTGCATTTAAGAAAATAAATGTATGTGAAGAGTGCTTTTGCCTCTGAAATAAGTGGGAAAAAATCAGGTTTGTTCAATGTATCAGTTCTGAAACAATGGATCCACCAATTGGTGAGGATTCAGTTATTCTATCATTTATGCTTAGGCTTTAAAAACGAGTAGACCTGTAGCACCTTAGGCTACGTCTAGACTGCATCCCTTTGTCGACAGAGGGATGCAAATCAAGCACGTCAAAATTGCTAATGAAACAGGGATTTCAATATCCCGCATGTCATTAGCATAAATGAGGTTTACAGGATCTGTCGAAAAATGGTTTATTTTCGACAGAGCCGTGTCTAGACTGCCATTTTTTTTCCGAAAAAGCTCTATTTCGAAAAAAAGCAGCGGCCATGTTTATGCTAATGAAGCATGGGATATTTAAATCCCTGCTTCATTAGCAATTTCAATGTGCCTAATCTACATCTCTCTGTAGACAGAGAGGTGTAGTCTAGACACAGCCTTAGAGATTAACAAATATATATAGATGAGCAGAGTTAGGAAGTGGGTTTTGCCCACGAAAGCTCATGATACTTTCTATCTATCTATCTATCTATCTATCTATCTATCTATCTATCTATCTCTAAGGTGCTACAAGATTACTCATTGTTTTTAAAGTTACAGACTAACACAGCTATCACTCTGAGACATCTAAACTTTAAATTCAACAGAGACCATCAAGATCATCTTAGTCTGACATCATATACATCGCTAGCCACAGAACTTTACTTCTCCTCTCCTGCAATGGATCCATCACCTCTGGCTGAGTTACTGAAGTCCTCTTGATTTAAAGACTTCAAGTTACAGAGAATCCACCATTTACTCTAGTTCAAACCAGCAACTTACCCATGCCCCATGTTGCAGAAGAAGGCAAAACAAAAAATAATATAGGGTCTCTACCAGTATGAGTTGGGGAAAAATTCCTTCTTGACTTCAACAAGGGTAAAGCACATAATCTGTTTAATCATTTAAATTAATATTTCCCTTCTTACTGGCTAAATGAAACCATTCTCCCTAGCTGTAGCACAATGGCTTGGGTGTAATTATGTAATTAACAGTGAGTTTCCGTTAACCATAGTGGTCCACAGAAAGGTTTGCATTGAGTCAGGTGGGCCACAGGCCAAAAAGTTTGAGAACCACTGCTCTAAGTGTCCCATAGCTCCAATCATTGGAGATATGTTCCACTAACAGTCGCAGAACTGTTGGGGGCAATCTCATAATACCATCCCCTCAGAGAGGATGTGAAGAGGATGACATGGGGGAAGGGGGCTAGGACTCACACAGGCTGGCGCAATCTGATAAGTCATAGTCCTAATTCTATGACTCTTTTAATACAGGATTTATGCGGCTTTCAACATCCATCATGGCTGGTAATGAGAACAAATGGATTAATTGTATTGTATGAATGGCCATTAATTGTCTTCTGTTCCCATGATCTTCCTGTAAGGGAAAAAATAGCAATCATCCTATAAAGGCCATTATTTTAAATGAACAATGAAAAAGCTAACAATAGTAGACAGGAAATGTTATTGAGCTTGTTTAAAGAAGAAAAAATAAACTTGCAAATAATCCCTAATCTAAAGCAAACCAGGAAAACAATTTAGAGCCTTTTCTCTTATGTTTTTCTAGATAGCAGATAATGAATGTTGCTACTAATCTCCAGTTAAATAAGGCAATGCAGAACTAACAAGTGTATTTTTTCACACCCCTGAATGACATGGGTTTTGTCAATGTAAGTGGTAGTATAGACACAGTCTTTGAATAACATCTAAATTCCCTGATACCAACACAACAAAAATTAGAGGGGTTATTGTAGCCTTTCATGCTTATAAGAAAAATGAATTTAGTACAATGAACTTTCTGTATTTGTTTTTCTGAAGAGAGTTGTTTACTCAATGTATACATTAAAGACCCACTCATTGCACTTCTGGCTAAGACTTTTTATTTCCAGTGGCACAATCATGTATATTTAGGTCCAGAATATGTTTATTTCAGGTTAAAGGGGCAAAGAGAGAAAGGCCCTGAACACTTGCTTAACTTTAAATGCATGAGTGGTCCCAGTGACTGCAAGTTTAAACTAAGCATGATGTAGTGGGTTGGAATCAAACAGACAGCAATATAAAGTTCCTTAGAAATCTTTCACTCTGTAATGTTTCTCAAATCTTTACCATCCCTTCTTACTACCTTTGTGGCCTGCCTCTCTCTATGACTTACAATGGTGAGTAAGAGGTGAGAAATGTGAGAAGGATATTTTTAATTCAGTTAAATTTACCAGATAAGTTTACAGTAACTAAGAACTGACCATTATGATTTAGGAAATGGAAAGCAAATGGTCCAGAAGTTGCAAAGCTTTTATGTCACATTAAGATTTTTTTTTCACAATTAGTGAAACATTATAAGGGGTTCTAATTTTCTTCAATGTTTACAAATTCTAGATTGTCTTCTAATCTTAAAAGAAATTTTCTCTTTTATACATTTGTTGTTGGGGTTTATTTCCTGGGATCCTTGGATAATTTTAAAATCTAATTAAATTAGTTTCCTCTTAGGCACTTATTCCTATAGTACCTGAAAAATCTCTTATTTATATAATACAAGTGGTATGAATAGTGTATAGAATACAGAAGACGACAGGTATTCGTGTAGCTGAAGAAAAATTGTAACCTGATTTCAAGAATTAAAATTTTCCTTATCCAGAACGCAGTATAAATTTGTTGCATTTCTTTTTTTAAAAATGCAATAGAAATTGTATTTAGTTGTAATAAATCTGCCCGGTAAAGTGTTATAGAAATGAAGCCAATGGCAAAGTTTCTAGAGTCAGGTCTGAAGTTTCTTAAAGTACAGAGGTTTTCAGATCCAAGTTCTGGCCATTAATTACTACTTGGATTTATTGACTTTTCATTATATAGCATCAGCAATTCATTACTTACTTTTAATTTACAGAATTACCATTGAATCTCCTGAAATCCATTTCAAGGGCTTATTTCTATATCTAGAAAGTGGACTGTGAAAAGCTGAGTTGGACTTTTGTCTATGCAGTGTTATTCTGTAATTTGAATTCGTAAGGATAATGAATAGGGTACATTCTTTGAAGCTTTGAAAATGAAAACCATAACAAATGGTGTTTTAAAATACAATATACTCTGCTTAATGGGAGTATACAATAGTAGCCTTAACTGGAATTCACCCAGGGAAATGATTTATCTGTAATGGCAAAGAGTGCTGCTTAATTATTAACAATAAAAATAATTCCACTCTCCTCAATAATTACTTGAGGGGCAAATGGGGATAGTTGCATTTTGCTGTCAAATTCAAGACAGAGATTTCCTTGTACAGGTTTTTGGAGTTAGCATACCATATATAGTTCTCTGTCTCCTGTGCTTGCCCAGCCACCCTTTTTTAGGTCTGCCTGCCTCTATTCCTCTGCCATCGCTGCTCAACCAGCAAAAGTTTTTCTTCTGTGATATTATTACCGTGAACCGTCCTTCTGTCCCAATTTTGAACAGTCTGTCTCAGCATGGGGCACTTCTCCGGGGACTGTGAAAGTCTCCTGCCTCTACATTAAAGGGAACAACAGAATCTCCCTATGGTCACTGCAGCATGGTTACATTACTGATTGTGGAAAGGCATTGTCTGGTGGAATCTTAATGTTCACATGTTGTAATCATATTCTTTTTGTAATGATGCAAAAGTAAGAGGCACTATTAGCAAGCCTCCTTCCAAGATAGAATGAAAGGTCTCTTTTCAGTCTTCCTTAAGTACTGCCCCTGAAGCAAACTAAGTTAGGAAATATAATTTTAAAATCTTGTAGATTGGTTTTTTTTTTGTCCTTTTAGAAAAAAGCTTATAGAACTGAAATAGTGGATCAAATCCTTGCTATGATATTGTTTTTTTTTTAATTCTATAGTTATCCAGAACAATTATAATTCTCTATTACATGCTGTAGGGTGATTAATGTGCCTATAGTTTCTTTTTAAAAATAATTTTCTATTCAATTCCATAGGAGTTTTCCCTAAGAGTAGTGCAATATTTAATACGAAATTAAAGGTGAAGGCTTCCATCATGGAAGCAGATGATGACAAAATGGTGGAGCTGCCACACTTTCTGGCTTTGGGGAAACCCTGACTCATTTTCTATTTTCAGAAGCACTCATTGCAAACTTCCTCTAGCACAATAATTTAGGTGAAAGGAAGCTGATTTCTAAACACAATGATTCATTCTCAAAGCCAATGTCATGTTATCTCAAATTATTAGAGAAGTGTGAGCTTCTTTATGAATATCTCAGCACTTCTCTGAATGTAGCAGTGTTCCAGTTGAGTAAGAATAATCCTGCTAACAGATGCATTTAAGGCCTATTCCTGAAAGATGCTGAGCATTCTCAATTACATTTGAAGTCAATGGGAATTGAAGGTGTTTAACATTTCACAGGATCTGGCTCTTGTTGAATGGCAATATTACCCACAAATTATTATTAAAATGCTATTAAATAACAATACTCAAGAGCTGTTAAGTGCATCTCATATCCAGCTGACTAAACCTTTTATTTGTAATTCTATTATGAGGCACATATCAACAAAGTATCTGGGTGCACTGTATATTGTTTTAATTAAGGAATATATTGTTTAGATTAAGAAGTCAATGACACCTCCTACCCCAGGCAGACTACAATACATACTTTAACACTTAAATTAATAAATCCTAATAAGGAACAATTTATTCCAGTGGCTTATACAGTACAGTGAATTTCCTGATGAATAGTACATAAAAAGCTACCTTCCACTAACACTGTATCAAAAAAGTTTTGCATGCTCACAGGACCTATTAATAGGCACTTTGGATTCAAGCATTCATTAAGAATGCCATTAGATATTGCAGAAAAACACAAAATGTTAAAGATAGGATGTTTGAAGCAAACAAGTACATTAACATATATTTTAAAATGTTAAAATCATGTTGTAAGATACTGAAACATTTGTTAAATACAAAATGTAATTTATTGTATTTAAATACAGTATGCCAATTACTATAATGAAAGAAAACATTTTAAGACCTAGCCTGATGATATCTCCTGGGTTTTGAAAAGCACTTTGAATGCCTGATCCTCTACTGATAGTCCTGAAGACAGAGGGACACCGCCTCATCCCATTCGTTTATTCAGGAAAGCATATCCATTGGGTAGATTGAGTTCATAGATATAGAAATTGTATAGGTAGAAATTAAATATGATGACAAAAATTAACCTACATATATTACAAACTTCTAAGAGACTATTCAAGGCAGAAACAGCTAATGGAAATCTCTTCTTTTAATCTGTTTGTGTGAATCATTGTTAGGAAGATGGTTTTGTATAATCTCTCTTTGTTTTCCAAATATTTAACCACTTCCTGGGACAAATCCTGGAAACTTCACAATCCACACAGGCAGTAGAGCAGTGTTTCTTAAACTATGTTCCGCAGAACACTGGTGTTCCGTGAACAACTCGTAAGCGTGCCGTGGCCTCTTTGTTTTTGTTACTTCTTCGTATTTGTCTTTTTTTGTCTAACAATTCTTTTTTTTTTTTAAGAAAATTTTCATAGGTGTTCCGCAGAAAAAAATATTATTGTTTGGTGTTTCGTGGTCTCAAAAAGTTTAAGAAACACTGCAGTAGAGGAAGGGGAGAGAGCTCCATTGAGTTGTAATTGCCTCAGCCACCAATGTGCCCCTCAACTCTAGCATCAAGGAAGTTGATGTCATATTCACTGACTGCAGAGCTAGCATGGAAAAGAAAGAGTAAGTCCAAAATATTTTCAATAACTGAAACGTGATGAGAAACTGTTAGCTGTGAATAGTCAGTAGTCAAGCCAGGTAGGTCCCTAAATGTGGTTTTACAGTAGCCAACTTCATGCACCCATGTTTGACAAGGTTGGTCAACATGACTGTCAGCTCACACAGAGAGGTGAGTATGCTGTTCCCCTACTGTAACATTAATACATTAAAGAGTGTGGGGGTACTTTGAGATCTACTGATGAAAAGAACTATATCAAAGATAGGTAAAGATAGGAATCTATATCAAGCCATCATCTCTTTTCCTTTATCACTAGTTGTAAATCAACATTAGTGAACACAATACTGCGTAGGGTACGTCTACACAGTAGCGTGTATCTTGAAATAAGTTACGCAATTTGAGCTACGCAATTTGCGTAGCTTATTTCAAAATAGCTTATTTCAAAATCTGGCACTGTCCATACAGTGCTAATTTCAAAATAAATCCCTATTCCAGCATCTTCCTTAATCCTTGTGCAACAAGGTTTACAGGAAGCCGGAATAAGACACCCATTATTTCAAATGTATTTCGAAATAACAGGCATGCTGTTAAGATGTGCAGAACACTGTTTCAGGACAATGGACATTATCCTGAAATAGCACTACAGTACTGTGTAGACATATCCTTAAAGTGCAAGTCTCCCCAGAAAATGATTTTATTAAAATGGTTATGGTGGCTCCCATGTCAATCTTTCATAGATTTCCATATCAAGTAAGTACAGTTTCAGAGACAGGGCTAGCCCATTGGGGGCCCTAAGCAGGAATATTTTGCCCCTTTCCACAACACATACTACAAAAGCACACAGGTGGCCCCCTGGAACTGCTCAGAGCCCTGAAGTTTCAGAGGGATAACTGAGTTAGTCTGTAACTGGAAAAACTTGAAAAACAATTAATAGTCTAGCAGCACCTTAAAGACTAACAAAACATGTATGGTATTATGAGCTTTCGACAACCCACCTCTTCAGATGACTGGCGTATTAAAAATCCAGATCCAAGAATTTAATTAGTCTGCTTATGTCTAGCATAGATTCCAAAAGTTTGTAAGTAAAATACCCCCTCACCCCTGCACACAACTATTGAACTGCTCCCTGGTCTCGGTTTCAGGTTGCTGGGTTGTTTTTTTTATTAGCTTTATCTATACCAGAAAGAAGTTTTGCAGACAAAACTATGCCCTGATATGACAGCTATGCAACTCCATTAGCTGTCAGTGGGTTTGCACCAGCGTCCCTGAATACATACATGAAGTCGAGGAGATAACACAGTTGTACTTGATTCCAACTGGGCTTCTAGAACAGGGGCAGGGAACCTCAAGCTCAGGGGGCTGGATGTGGCTCCTGTCTCGCCTGGATCTGGGTCCCTCCCATAGCATTCGAGCACATAAAACTTACTAAGTTCGTTCCCCCCTAGGCTCTGGTGTGTGAGAGGAACGCAGGGAGTCTCTCTCCTTCTTAAGTCAGGGATGCTTGCTTTCTTTTTTTTTTTTTTGCTTCTCACTTGTGTGGCCCCGGACTGATTTTTCTGTGGGTCTCTGGCTCCTGACCCAAAACAGGTCCCCCACCCGAGAAACTTATTTTCAGGGTTGCTGATAAGGGGCAGCTTCTATGCTGACTTAAAACCGATGCCAGGTCAGTTTCTGTTTCCCCTTCCCCCGCCACCCAGGCGCCTGGGTCCCACAGCCCATTTCTATGTCCGGATCAATGCGGCGTGTGCACTGCATGCGGCGGTACAAGGCAGCCCCTGAGGTCTGCCTGCGCTGTTGCGTCAGAGCAGCCCCACTGAACCATGGGAGATGTAGGCTCGGCGCCGCTCACCCAGCTGCTTTTCTCCTTCTGGCTGCCAGGGGGCAGCGTTGAGACAACGCAGGCGGGGATTGGCTGCGGGGCACTCTGACGTTTTGGGGCCCCGCCCTGGAGCGGGAGGCGGAGTGAGGAGCGCGGCGGCTTCCGACCAACCCGGCCTTTTTTTCCCCTCCCGCCGCAGGACAGTTACTTGGCGGCTCGGAGCAGGCGCTGCCGCAGTTCAGCTGGGAGTCGCCGCTGCTCGGACACAGAGAGCCCTCGCCCCACCGCCATGTCCAAGGAGGAGAAGAAGCCCTTTAGCCAGACCATGGCCGAGTGGCGGCAGTTCGTGTACAACCCGCGCAGCGGCGAGTTCGTGGGGCGCACGGCCAAGAGCTGGGGTAAGGGACTGGCGGGGGGGCCCGGCCAGGAGGGGGAGTTCAGGGGTTGCTGGTATTTCGGGGGTAGGTAAGAGTCGAAGGAGCCGTTGGGCGCGTGGGGGGGGGGGCACGAGGCGGTTCTCTGGGAGCCGTTACTTTCGCCGCGTTCGGATCTAAAAATAGCCCGAACATGACAGCGCGCGGGGGAGGGGCTGGGCGGGGGGATACTCGGAGCCCGCGTGCTGGTTCCGCGGCACCCGCCCCGCCTCTCGTGTGCCGCTCGGGGCGGGCTGGTGGGTTTGAGCGGGCCGCCAGGATTGGTGAGCGGGCCGCTACGGCAGCGGGATGAGGGAAGCATCTTTCGCTACGTCCCCAGCTGATTCACTCTCGGCGTAAATGCTGCAGTGAAGCTCAGCAGGCTCCTCCTCCACGTCAGGGATGAGGCGGAGGAGCGGAATCTAGTGGCGGTGTGACTGTAGCAGGTTACTACTGCACGCTCCTGGGGCCTTCTCTCTTCTCGTGCAGTGCTGGAGCCCATGCGCATGTCATGCTTCCCACACACGCCTCATCGGCAGAACAACTCTAGCCTGTCAGTGGTAAATAGGGCCTTCCTCTGGGGTGCGGTTGCTCCAGCGGTTTTCACTCCTTTCCTGGTTATTTTCCCACTGTCTATTGGGAACTAGCACAGGAGGGAGATGAAATCCAAGTTATTCTCACAAATTCTTAAATTACAATCACTGACACAATTCATAGTAAAGTGGTATATACATGTAAAGTAGGGGTGGCCAACCAGTTAGAGATGAAGAGCCAAAATAGCAGTGGATAGAGTGCAAAGAGCCATATATTATATATTTATTTCTCTCTCTCTCTCTCTCTCTCTCTCTCTCTCTCGAAACACAAAATGTAGTGATAAAAATAACATTACAGGACATTTCAGACAAAAACTAATAAAAAAGTCTAATTGCTTCAGCCTGGCAAACAATAGCCTTTGATTTTTCTTTAAAGAAACACAGTGTAAATCAGGTACATGCTGATTCTTTGTTTGCCCTGGAGTTTAAATATGACATCTGTGTTGGCTGCCTTGTTCTGAATCCATGAAGACTTTGAGTTTAAGGTGCTTCAGCCTCTTCCTCCTCCCCCCCTTGCTCTAACCCAATCCCCCTCTCCTCTCCCAGAGCCAGGTACCCTCGCCGCCGCCACCACCGCACGCTTCTCCCTCCGGGCGCTGGAATGCGTGCTCAGATCTGCTGGCCGTGAGCAGCACGAGCAGTCCGGGTGCGCAGTTCAGAACCAGCAGGAGCCACATTTCTTTAATAAAAGAGCCACATGTGGCTCGAGAGCCAAGGGTTGGCCAGCCCTGATGTAAAGTATGAATACATTACTCCCATTCTCAAAGAAAGTGCATATTTCTTGGCTTCAGATAACACTCTTCCTGCTCCTAAAACTTTGACACAGCTGAGAGATATTTAAATAGCCGTACTTATAAAATCAAGAGTTTCAACATTGTGTTGAGCAATTCTGGACATATCCATAGCCTAGATCAAACTCCATGAGTAGTAACACACAGAACATACATGGGATATGTTCTTTGTGGTGCCAGGGTTGCCTGTCTGTCAGGAGAGGGCCCTGGTTCTGATGTGAGCTCTCATCCATTCAGATAGAAGTAAGACCCTACTAGATACTGGGTTGTGCCCAGGGTAGCTCATGATACTATTCTATATTTTTTGGTTAGTGTCTAAGGTGCTACAGGACCATTGTTGTTTAGGGTTTTTTGCTAGATACTCTGTCACTCAAGTGGAAGAGGAGGAATAGAGGAAATTTCCACTCTGCTGTTGTCTTGTGACTTCTCTGTTTAGATGCACCATCAGCAGGTTTTCTTAAAGTGTGTGGGTTGAATGAATGGGTGTGTAGTTAAGTAATCACAGAAGCATATTTGTGTAATAAAACAGATAGTATTAACTTCTATAAGTAGTTTTGAAATGCTCAGCATATGTTAAGGAAGAACAAAGATGTTTATGATTAGGCTTGGCAGAATTTGATTTTTGCAGAAAAGTTGAGTGTCGGACAGTGGGTGTTGAATGACTATTTAATGATAGTAGAGAGTCAAAAAGTTGGCTTTATAACTATTAAGACATAAATTATCAACTTTGGAAGTCAAAATAAATATCTTTTAATCAGTCTAAATTTTTAAGGCAACATAAAATGCTGTTTATATGTAAATATCTGTCACTAATGAATTTTTTGGCAGCTTGTATGTGTGTGGTGAAATCAGCGTTTACTGGTAATCTAATGATTTCAAGTTTGTAAGTTACTTTACTAGCGGGCTTCTTTGTAATACTGCTATCTTGGTCTCTTCCTGTACCATTATATACCATCTATAAAACTCTTTTTTTTTAAATAGCATACCTACCTTAATCTGGAATTGTGATTGGTTTATTGCATAGCCAGCTCACTTGATAAAGATACTTTCCCATTTCATGAATAAATTCAGTTTATATAAAGTTCATTAGTTTTTATGTAATGTTGTTTACCTGAACTCCTACTAAAGAACAAATTAATAGGTAAAGAGATTAAATTTTCCTAAGTAATTATTCCTTGATGTCAGTGCTTAACTCTGCATTCACACAAATCATTTTTTGTGCTATGGAGGCATTTCGTTCAGATATTTCATGTTTAATATATTGACTATTATGGCTGGCTACTTAAATATTCCTTAAATTTTGAGTCGTCAGTTTATCTTCATCCATTCATGTATGTGTGATTTTGGACGATAACTTTAAGGAAAAAAATAGTATTTGATTATAAATTGAAATTGTGACTGAGAGAGAGGTGGGAGAGGCTGCTGTTTAGTAGCCTGCCTGGGAGCCAGGGTGCAACCATTCCAGACTGCTTCCCTTCAATCCCTCTGGCTGTGTCTAGTCTACACCTACCACATATGTGGGTATAACTTAGTCAGGATGCAAATAAGCCATCCCCTTGGTGTCCTTAGTTACACTGACCTAAATGCCAATGTGGACAGCTGTGTATCAGCGGGAGAGCTTCTCCTGCTGTCACAACTACTGCCTCTCTTTGTAGTTAGATTGATTAAGTTGACAGGAGAGTTTTTTCTTGCCATCTTAGAGAAGCCCTAGACCAGGAGTGGGCAATCATTTTTGGTGGGGAGGGGGAGCACTCCAAGATTTTGGGAAGTGGTCAAGTGCTACACTTTCCTGTGGAGGAGGTGTGGGATCTAGTATGGTGTGGGATCTAGTGTGGTGCCGGAGGGCGCATGAGGTAAAGAACTAGGGTGCAGGAGATGGTGTGAGGTCTGAGAGGGAGTTTGGGTGAAGGAAGGGGTTGTGACCTGGGGCAAGGGATTCAGGTGCAGGATCTGGGAGGTGGTCTGGCTGCAGGAGAGGATTCTAGCCTGGAAGAGGGATATAAGAGGGGGTACAGGGTCTGGGAGAGAGTTGTGACCTGGGGCAGGGGGATGAAGGGTTTGGATGGTGACCTGGGGGAGGGAGTTGAGGCGCGGGAGGGACAGGGGTGGCAGAGGCAGGCTCTGGCTAGGAGACATTTACCTATGCATCTCCCAGCTAGCAGCCCTGCAGCACCCCCAAAGCAGGCTGGGCTCCCTGTCTGCTGCAGCCCCAGACTGTTTGAAAATGCAGACTGCTCCCTCCATGTGGCTCTCTGCTCTGGGAAGGGGAGGCTCAACCCCCAGGCCAGTGTCTCAGCTCCTATGGGCTGGTTGTTTCCGGCCAGTAGGAGCTGAGGATTGGGCTGGAGGCAGGAGATCGCAGGAAGCTTCCCCCTCCCTCCAAAGCAGAGAGGCGCACAGAGCAGCTGTGTGCTTAGATCAGCAGCTGCTATGTGCCTGAGGGTCCTGTCCATGGGCTGGATCCAGTGGTTTGGTGGGCCAGATGTGGCCCACGAGAGGAATCTTGCCCACCCTTCCCCTAGACAGCTTACAGTAATGCAGATACACACTCTCTAGTGTAGCTATAGACTCTGAAATGTCTCCTCAACCAGGAGCTGCAAGGAGGGAGATATGTAGGAGCTAGTTATGCTAGATCAATGCTTTCAAAGGACTCTTCCATGGCAGAGTACATCCAGTAAGGGAAATGCTGGTAATTCCTGCCAGCCTCAATTGACAAACAGGTTGAAGAATCTGTCTAGGCTAAGGTATTGATTGTAGACACTTGACTGCCATAATTTTTGGCTGACAAGATAGGATGCTATTGAATAATGTATGATTTGATTAGGTGTATGTATTTGGGAGTTGTTCCAATAAATAGACTGTATTTCTACTGCTTCCTTAGAAGATTCCTGAAGACTTTTACCTAACTTTGTGTCCAAGTCCTCCTTTTCCTTGTATGATTTCTTTTTGGAGGTGGGGAGTTCTGAGAGTTCTTATATCTTATGGAAGGGGTTTTCCTAGTTCTAAGATGAGAACTTTATCTCTTGACTTCTGTCTTGAAATAACTTGTTCTGTGGTAAGTCAGTGTAGTTAATGATGCACAATGGTGATGTGACTTAACCAGAGGGTGTTGAGAAGATCAGTTTCTGTATGCATTTTGTCCCATCTGGAACTGTTTTAAGATTGATGCACTCATTTAATAAAACAGTAACTCTACAGTGGCAAATTGTATACAAAAATATAAATACAAATCAAGATTCATTAGCATTTCCTGATAAAAACAGGAAAAAAGAATACATAGAAACCTTAAAATAAGCTAAAAGGTAAAGATATGGTTATAATCTTGGAATGTGACAATAGTTATTTTCAGTGCCTGAAAGAGGAATAGATCTAAAACCCTAATTTGGTTCATGGAAACATTGTCAATAACTCCTTTTAATTGTTTTCAGAATTTAAAGAAAGCTCTATTGCCCTTGCATCCAAACTACAGGTGGAACATCAGTTGATGGTTCTGATTGTCTAGTGTGTTTGCCATTAATTTTATTTGTTCTTTTCACGTTTTGAATGCCATGGGGGATATAATCTTTTTTACTCTAGGTATTTAGCTCTCTAGGACTCCTAGGATAAGCATACTCTGTACTTGCACAAAGAGTGCCATTAAATTATGTATTCATTGTTTAGCAAACTGTTGCATAGCACACATGCTGATTTTTATAAAAAGTATCTATGTACTTCATCTAGTGTGTTCAACAATTAATGGATTATCTGTGAATATACCATTGTAACAAGTGCTACTGTATTATAATAATAATAATAATAATAATACATTTAATAACTCCTAGTGATTTAATTAGGATTTACTTCCCCTTCCCCTGTATTCATCCACATGAATGCTCTTACTTCACACTATTATGACTTTGAAAATGTGGCTTATTCATATTACATACCATATTACAGGAATACAGTCTGTCTTGAATGATATTTAAAATATTATATTCATTGCAATATATTTTAATGTATAGATAATAAAATTGTGATTATTGCTTTGTGTTTTCTATACTATTTAATAGACATACGAGAACATGAATTACACTATCCATAGGTCTAAAAAATTTTGTGTAAGTTTCTAAATGAATCAAATATGAAATGTTGGAATTCTTCTTAATTCACAGTACTTTGGTTACTTCATGAAATGTGAGTTTTCTGTCGAAATGGATTTTTAAGGCTTAGAACAGTCCTCTGTCATAAACTGACCAGTTGTGGTAAAACTTGCTCAGTATAAATTTACCTGTAAATTCCTAAATGTTAAAAGTTAGTAAAGCTAACTATTTGATATAGATCATACCAACGTAATGAGTACTTGATCTATAAATCGTTACATGGGGCAGCCTGATCAGAGGCCACTGGTGAATGAATCTTTTTAATACTCCCTGCTTTATTGAAATATTTTAAAAATAGTTGCCTCCTTGAGTAGGCTGAACATTTTGCATACTAGAATTTTAATTTTTTTCTCTTCTGTTGCAGGTCCATGAAGTGCTGTCTCACCAGCTTCCTTTTAGTTTAATTTAATGTACCAGCATATAACCGGTGGTGATTCCACACCTACTATTGTATATCACTGAACCTTGACTAAAAGGTAAAAGGCAACTCCCATTAATTGCTAGGGTGTTATTTCTGTAAAGTTTTAATTTGTATGATTTGTATAGGATACAGAACTGCATAAAAATAATGGGAATTACCTTACTCCATATGGAGGCTGCAGTGGTATGTAATGGTACATGTGTGATTTCAGCAAGACATTGGTTGAGTGTTGCACTGAGTGACAGGGAGCGCTTCATGGGAGCTGCAATAGAACGTGAAGGGGAGACAAGAAACTTTAAAAATGAATCTGTGCTGTATAGCCAATATCCCAACCCCCAGTCTTATATCACAAGATCCAAAGCACTTCAAAAACACATGAAACTGATGCTGATTCCACACCAAATTTTTTAAAGGAATAAAGTAAACTTAAAAAACTGCATCTTGGTCAGAAAACTTCTATCTAATGCTTTTATAAGTAACACCTAACATTACAATAGCTGAAAACAAATTCATTTATGGATTTGACAGCTTTTTTTGTATAGTCAGTGTTACTGTTTTGCCTATGTAACCTGTAAATTTTGCTGTTTGAATGGGATTTTCACATAGCAACAAGGGTGTACTGCCTGCCCTCCCTCCCCCTTTCTGCGTCCTCTGTATCAGAGGCAGTAGTGCGGGGAGGAGGAGGAGGCGGCGCAGCTCTGCAAGAGCTAGTGCTTGTGGGAAGCAGCAGTGCAGGGGGACGCACTGGCTTCTCCTGTCCTCCACTGCTGCCTCTAATACAGAGGCATTACCACAGAGGGGCAGTGTGCTTGTAACCATGAGGGTTAACCAATGAGCCATGTCCTTGGATCCATGTTCACATATACCTAGAGCATGCTGCGGGGGTTTAAGCACTTTGATTCCTGTGGCATGCTTATGCCCAGAGGGAACCCACGTACAGCTGGCCTCAAGTGTTTAAGTGGGGGGGGGACACTTAGTTTAATTAAACTTATTAGTTGTTTAAGTGCAGCATTTACAGGAATTTCAGGTCAAGAACTAAGTGAGATCAGCCCTTGAAATTCCTGCTTATGGAGTTAGCACTCAGATCCTTGATGCCCACACTTATTGGCACCATGGAAAGAGGGACATAAGGAATATTGGTATCGGTCCCCACCAGGGCCCGTTCCTTGGCACAGCACCGGTCCCAGTTCCTGGTGCCACACAAGAAGTCCAATTTGGACAGAGGCTGCTTTTCAGCCAGGAAGGCCAGCAGTCACTGCACTCTGGTGCATCCCTTAGTAGCGCATCTATGGCACCATCAACTCTGGTTCCAATCATGAGGATGTTGAGTCTGGCCTCATTGGACTTCCTGGTACAGGGAGTTGTGGAGAAGGACCTGGACCTCCTTTCCCTCCACTTTTGAGGCTGCCTGTGAGCTTATCCAGAGTATGGAGCACGTAGCTCTGGCACAGTCAACAGTGTACAGACAGGCACTGGCTCCTGCTGAGGGACACTATTCAATGTCTTAATGGCCAGTGGCACCACCATTAGTACAGCTCTTTCTCCTGGCACTCTCACTTCCGACATTGACTTCGGCTGCCACTGTGTCCAGTCCAGCACCTTGTGGCACCAGTGCCCATCTCCTTAGCACTGTCGAGCACTGCACCTCCTTAGTCTGACTCAGAATACACATCAGATTCGGAGGCTGAGTTCAGTCTCCTGTAGTACCCACTACCACTTCTGGAAATGCCATTGGGAAGCTTCCCTGGCACTGCAGGCATCCTGGCCTTTGAAATGTCAGGTTCCTGTACAGTGGCCATTCTGAATTCTGGGCCTAGCATCAAAGTCAGGACCCAGTGTTGTGGGCAATGTCAGTGGCTTCATCTCACCAGCCACCATTTTTGTCCCAGACACTTGGAGCCTGAGGCTGCCCCGATGCAGGTGCTGCCAGAGCATCCCTGTCACACTAGTCCCTGTGCCACCATCAGCTTGCCTGCCCAGTGTCTCTGAGGACACCAGGAAGCCAGAGGGTCAGGAGGACCAGATTCCTAGAGTATCATCCTCCTTGGGTGAAGCAGTTGCGAGCCCTTCCTCCTCCTATTCTGCCCCGATGTTAAAGCACATCAGGACCTCCTCAGGCAGGTGCCCTGCAGCCTCAAGGTGCCAATGGAAGAGATGGTAGAAGATGTGGATCCAACGGTTGACATCCTGGCCCTTGAGGGTCTATCTCTGCTGACATTGCCATTGATCAAGACTATATATTCACACTAAGCTGCTGTGACAGACTCCAGCCTCCCTCCCTCCAATGGCTAAAGAAGTCAAGAGGTGCTACTTCATACCCCTGCTGTGGAATAAACACTTGATTACTTGTCCCCTGCTGGGGTCACTTGTGGTCAACACAGTCAATCACAAGGAATGGCAGGGACAACCAGGGCCTGCTCCAAAAATTAAAGACATAAAGAAGCTGGACCTCTTCAACTGGAAGGTGTATTCGACTGGGGGGTTCCAATCTTGCACGTAAGCTCAACAGACACTGTTGAGTTGGTATGCATACAGCTCCTGAAACGCATTAACCAAATTCCAGGATCTGCTCCCCGCAGACTCATGACAGGAATTTTCTGTGGCCCTGGAAAAGGGCAAAACAGTGGCTAGACTCTCCTCCAAGCAGCTCGTAGCCTGTCTCGGCTACTAGAACTATGGCCAGAGCCATCATGATGCAGCACAACACATGGCTCCATGTCTGGGCTTGCTCCAGAACACAATCCAGGACTTCCCGTTTGACTGTGTAGGTCCATTCTCTGACAAAACGGACACCAGGATGCAGTCTAAAAGACTTCTGAGTGAACCTCAAGTTGCTCAGCATTCACATGCCAGCACCTCAGTACAAGCAGTTTAGGCTGCATCCTCCCTCACTTTTCTTCCTGGGTCCCCCTCGGCAAGACCATTCCCACGGGTCAGACAGAAATAATCACCGCAGATGGTCTTCACAGTCTTATGGCCAGGGTCAGTCCAAACTTCCCTCAGGCCCTCAACTAAACTTTTGAAGGTGCATCCGAGGTCAGAGCACAAATTATCCGTCTCTCTATACACAGTGCCTCCTCTTTTTTGGAAATTTCTTATCCTATTTCTGCTGTGTTTGGCATGAATCACTATGGAACTTTGGGTTTTCAGCATGGTAGGGGTGGGATATTCCATCCAGTTCTCTGCCCACTTTCCCCGTCCTTAATCAAAGGCCCCTCTCATGAGCAGCTTCTTAATCAGAAAGTACAGTGACATCTGGCATTGGGGGTGATAGAGGAAGTTCCTCAGGAGTTCAGAGACAGGAGAGGTCTATTCCTGATATTTCCTTATCCCTAATGCCAAGGGAAGGCTCAGGCCCATCATGGATCTTCAAAACCTGAATGTGTTCATAAGAAAGTTCAGGTTCTGCTTGGTCTCCCCAGCCACGGTCATTCTGTCCCTCGATCCAGGAAACTGGTACATCACTCTTGATATGAAGGATGCGTATTTCTATATTTCCAGTACACAGGAGAGTCCTAAAATTCATTGTGAATAACCATCACTGTCAGTTTGCTGTTCTTCCGTTCGGCCTCTCCACAGCACTGCAAGTGTTCACAAAGTGCATGGCAGTGGTGGCGGTGTTTCTGTGCAAACATCTGGTAGAGGTCTTCTCATATCTTGATGACTGGCTTATTAAGGGCCAGTCCCAGGAACAGAGACCTTTGCCCATAGTATATAGGGTTCTTATTCTGAAGATCCCCAAGTCCGGGTTGGTCCCAGCTCAACAAATAGTTCATTCAGGCCCTCATGAACTCTGCTAGTGCAAGAGCTTACCTTCACAAGTCTCATTTTCAGGCAAACATAGATTTCTTTCACAGTCTTCAGAAGTTCCCAACCACCTTTGCATGGCATTACGCCATCATGCAGTAAGCATGGGACAATGAGTCATTGGGTAGAGCAGTTCTACAGACAGGAGTGCATTGATCTCTGACCTTTACTCCAGGTAAACTGCTTGGAAGTCCCCTGTTGGAATGCACATGAGCAATCACTCAAAGAGAAAACAGTTACCTACCTTTTTAACTTTCTTTTGAGCTGTGTTGCTTATGTCCATTCCAAATCCCACCCACCTCCCCTCTGTTGGAGTAATGGCAAGAAGGAATTGAAGAGGTGGAGGGTCAGCAGAGCTCTATATACTGCACTCTACAGGTACTACCAGGGCGTTCCACACCTAAGTCTATGGGTACTGCTAGGGGAAAACCTCCAATCGTGCATGTGGCATGCACACATTGTCCTTCTCCAGTGCCTTAAACCTCAACTCCAATAGAAAAGTAGCTGGAGACCCAGAATTCAGTCTAAGGATTTTCATCAAGGATTGCACAGTCAACTCCCACATTCAAGTCCCAAAATGAATGAAAGAAATGAATTTAATTAACTTTATAAAAACTCACAATGAAGAAACATAATACAAATTTTATATCAAATAGATGTTATCCTCATAGTTAAAATCAAAAGTAAAATTTTAACAGTTGAGTCCACACAACACAGTAAGAAGAAATGCAGAGACCCCAAAAGCTTAGGTTAAGTCTCAGTGTCTTTGATCACCAAATCTGCACAATTTTCTGAGTTTAAAACATCTTCTCCCTTCTTGTAGAAATCCTCAGATGGAATCCATGCAGACTCTTCCTCTGTTGTGGATCATCACTGCTAGACAGCTAACTGATTAAGTAGTCATTCAGTTAAGTCACAATTATACAGATTTAAAGAAAACCCCATTACAAGAAAATACAAAAACTGAGAATAATAGAAAAGGCTTTCCCCATTAATACATTTAAAGAAAAGTTGACAAATTGTGCTAGTTGAGAACATTAACTAGAATAATGTGGCCAAAATCAAAACATTCAAAGCATGCAATTAAAACTGAAGATATTTTCCCTTTCCAGTTTCCCCTTGCTATAATTAATGTTCCCTGTTAGTGGGTTAACAACAGCAGTAACCTGCAGCAAAGTGCTTCAGAGTGAGGACTTGAGCCTGCTTTCTGTTCCTGAGAACCAACTGGGGCAGACCCTCAAACTACCACATGCAGTTCCAGAAGCTTCTGTGTTGGCGTGCTAAGTCTGCTTAGCTATAGTGACTGAGACACAACTCCTACCTCTCACCATGGGTCTCTTAAAGAGAGATCTCCTTATTAGGTACATGGGGGACACACTTCTCTCTATTGGAATGGACATGAGCGACACCTCTAGAAGAACCACAGTTACAAAGGTAGATAACCGCTTTTCCTTCGCTCAGTGATTAAGTTAAAATCATTGTGATCAGGGTAATGCAAATATCCATTTGGTAGTTCAGAAACTAAGGTTTTTCGGTATAGGTTTATTGAAAATTCAATTAAAATATGCTGTGGTATTGTAGAGTACATATGAATTCTCTTGTGATGACAGCTGTGTTGAATCGCTGCTATATGTTTAATATGAACTGACAGCTCTTCATCAGATTTAAAATACACTTTGGTGATTAAAGTTTGAGATTTTTAAAATAAGTATGACTTAGCTTCTTTGTACAAAGCTAAATGAACAAAAAATTCTCTTAGGGAGGATTTTAGGACTATGACATCAGGAAGGGAAATATTGTAGCTCTGCTTTGCTTGTTTGAATTCAGAATTGGTTTTTGCATACTTTAGAGTAATGGATCTAAGATACCATTTAATTGGTTAAATGTGATGTTTAACTGGTTAACCGTTTAAAGGGGGGGAGGGCTGCTATATCCTGTCTAGGCTGGAGTGGCCCCACCACAGCTGAGCTGGAGTGGCACCCCCTGCCTGTGACATGGTGGGCCCCACAAAGCTTGAGCAGCCCCTGTGTGTGCAGTTTGACCTTCTGCTCACAAACAGGAAGGAACTAATAGGGGAAGTAGAGGTGGGTGACAACCTGGGAAGCAGTGATCATGAGATGGTAGATTTCAGGATCCTGACCAAAGGAAGAAAAGAGAGTAGTAAAATACACACCTTGGACTTCAAAAAAGCAGATTTTGACTCTCTCAGAGACCTGATGGGCAGAATCCCCTGGAATGCTAACACGAAAGGGAAAGGAGTCCAGGACAGCTGGCAGTATTTTAAAGAAGCCTTATTGAAGGCACAGAAAGAAACCATCCCGATGCATAGCAAGAGAGGCAAACATGGTAGGAGACCGGATTGATTTACAGGGGAAATCCTTCGTGAACTTAAGCACAAAAAGGAAGCTTACAAAAAGTGGAAACTTGGACAAATGACCAGTGAGGGGTTTAAATGTATAGCTCGAGAATGCCGGGAGGTTATCAGGAAGTCGAAAGTGCAAATGGAATTGCGACTGGCTAAGGATGTGAAGGATAACAAGAAAAGTTTCTACAGGCATGTTAACAAGAAGAAGGTGATCAGAGAGGGTGTGCGGCCCCTACTGGATGAAGGAGGTAACCTAGTGACAGATGATGTGGGGAAAGCTGAAGTACTCAATGCTTTCTTTGCCTCTATATTCACGGACAAGGTGGGTTCCCAGACTAATGTGCTAAGTGACGCAAGATGGGATGAAGATGGACAGCCCTTGGTGGGTAAAGAACAGGTTAGGAACTATTTAGAAAAGCTAAGCACACAAATCCATTGGTCGGACTTAATGCATCCGAGGGTACTGAGGAGTTGGCAAATGTCATTGAGGAGCCTTTGGCCATTATCTTTGAAAAGTCGTGGAGATCGGGAGAAATCCCGGATGATTGGAAAAAGGCAAATGTAGTGCCCATCTTCAAAAAGAGAAGAAGAAGGATGATCCAGGGAACTATAGGCGGTCAGTCTTACCTCGGTTCCTGGAAAAATCATGGAAGGATCCTTAAGGAATCCATTTTGAGACACTTGGAAGAGAGGAAAGTGATTAGGAATAGTCAGCATGGATTCACAAAGGAAAGTCGCCTGACCAATCTGATTAGCTTCTATGATGAGGTAACTGGCTCTGTGGCGTGGGAAAGTCAGTGGATGTGATATACCTTGACTTTAGCAAGGCTTTTGATACGGTCTCCCACAATATTCTTGCCAGCAAGTTAAGGGAATGTGGATTGGATAAATGAACAATAAGATGGTTAGAAAGGTGGCTAGAAGGCCGGGCCCAGCAGGTAGTGATCAACGGCTCGATGTCAGGATGGCGGTCGGTTTCTAGCGGAGTGCCCCAAGATTCAGTTCTAGGACCGGTTTTGTTCAATATCTTTATTAATGACCTTGATGTGGGGATGGATTGCACCCTCAGCAAGTTTGCGGATGACACTAAGCTAGGGGGAGAGGTAGATACGCTTGAGGGCAGAGATAGGGTCCAGAGTGACTTAGACAAAGTCCTGCACTTGGGACGGAAGAGTCCCAAGCATTGTTACAAGCTGGGGACCAACCAGTTAAGTAGTAGTTCTGCAGAAAAGGACCTGGGGGTTACAGTGGATGAGAAGCTGGATATGAGTCAACAGTGTGCCCTTGTAGCCAAGAAGGCTAATGGCATATTAGATTGCATTAAGAGGAGCACTTCCAGCAGATCCAGAGATGTCATTATTCCCCTTTATTCGGCTCTGGTGAGGCCACATCTGGAGTATTGTGTCCAGTTCTGCCCCCTACAAAAAGGATGTGGACGCATTGGAGAGGGTCCAGTGGAGGGCAACCAAAATGATTAGGGGGCTGGAGCATATGACTTATGAGGAGAGGCTGAGGGAGTTGGGTCTGTTTAGTCTGCAGAAGCAAAGAGTGAGGGGGGATTTAATAGCAGCCTTCAACTTCCTGAAGGGAGGTTCCAAAGAGGATGGAGAGAAGCTGTTCTCAGTAGTGACAGATGGCAGAGCAAGGAGCAATGGTCTCAAGTTGTGGTGGGAGAGGTCCAGGTTGGATATTAGGAAAAACTATTTCACTAGGAGGGTAGTGAAGCACTGGAATGGGCTTACCTAGGGAAGTAGTGGAGTCTCCATCCCTAGAGGTGTTTAAGTCTCGGCTTGACAAAGCCCTGGCCGGGTTGATTTAGTTGGGATTGGTCCTGCCTAGAGCAGGGGGCTGGACTTGATGACCTTCTGAGGTCTCTTCCAGCTCTATGATTCTATGCCCTTGGCAGGTGAGAAGCTGCTCCAGTCCCCCACTGGTTTGCTTACTGGTTAATCTTTCACATTCCCTACTTTACAGCTGTAGTCAAAAGAATAATACAAAACAATGTTTTATTCTCTTCCCCCGACTTCTATAGGAGACCTGCTGATTTTCATGCCAACTTGCATTCCCAAAGAAATCAGGAAATTTGACAATTTACTGTTAACACTCTGTGTGATCAGGACTTCATACTGTAGTTGTGCCACTTCTTTAGACAAAGTTTTGTTTCTTTCTGCGTTTTTCTTACCGTCAAGATAGAGCAGAGTTGTGGCTTTCTCTGCATGGACAGTTGACCCATATCATGGAGCCGTGAAGGTTTGTGGGACAGAAGTTAACAAACATCAGAGTCCCTTCTATCTGTATGTATTTTAGCAGGAAACTTTCTGTTGCTTAACACTGTTCTGAAAGTTCAAAAGGTGCATTTGAATTGAATTTGAAATTTGCACATCCAGATCTTCTTCTAGCTTCCATAGCTTGTCATGGAAACATCCTTCCCTTCAATATACTGTGTAACATGTTCTAGATGACATCCCCCTAGTAGTACATATAAGGAACTGAATTTATTATTTTAAATGTTAGGCACATATGCTATTGTATACTGAACACCAGATGGGATGATGGTATAGTAGCCAGCTATGATTATTTTGAAGTGACAATTTAACATCAAGTTTGAGAAATTTTTGGAGATACAACTAAGTGGCTAAATTATAAACCAGTTACACATTTTTAAATTCACATCAGTAGTAGTGCAGGGCAAAACTGACAATTTCTCGTGATTCTAAAATATCTTCATAGCTTTTAATCTATTGCATAACTTTTAAGTCTTAGAGAGGTAGTCATTTTAGTCTGTATCTGAAAAAACAATGAGGAGTCCTGTGGCACCTTAGAGACTTAATAGGACATAAGCTTTCTTGGTTAAAACCCACTTCAGCAGATGAATTCGAGTGAAAGTTACAAAGCAGGAGTGTATATAAGGAAAAAGTTGTTTTTTTGTAAATGAAGCTAAGTCGGGGTGGAAGTGGGTCAATCATGGGATTTAGTCTGGAGATGTGAATAATCAGAGGGGAAGTAAGTATTTGCTCTGTTTAAAAATACTAGGGGGCAGTGCCCCCTGCGTGTTATGCTTGCTAACCCCTCCTTCTGTGGGGGTAGGCAGGCCCAGCTTCTCCCCTCCTCCCGGCCACCAGGAAGGGCTGGCAGTTGCAGTGCCCACAGCCAGCCCCAGCCTCTCACCCCCCACCAGCTGCCTGTGCCATGCCACCCCAGCTCTCTCCCCGTGGCCTCCGGGGGGCCGCTCCAATGCCTCACCAGGCCCTACACTCTCTCCCCTGCTGCCAGGGAGGGCTGGGCTGTGGCCCCTTCTCTTCCTCCTACTGTGCCAGTCCATGCCCCCCTCTCCCTTCACACGCACACCCGGCTACGCCAGCTTGGGTCCTTTCTCTCCCCCAGTGCTGTGCCAGCCCAGGCCCCCTCTCCCTTCCCTCCCTGGCTGTGCCAGCTCCAGTCCCCTCTCCCTCCCCCTACCCGGCCATGCCAGCCTGGGCCTTTTCTCTCTCTCCCCCACCCTGTCGTGGCCTAACCTTAACACCTCCCAGCCGAGGCCATGTCAGGCCCTGCCCTGCCAGTGGGGTAGGGAGGGAGTCGCTCCCGAGGCTTCACGCACCCCTGCTCTCCTCCCAGTCACTGGGGATGGGGAAGCTGCTCCAAGGCCTTGCACACCCTGCGCTCTCCTCCTGGCTGCCAACCACAGGGGAGGAGGACATGGCAGCTAGCCTTGGGGGAAGGGCAGGGAGGTGCTGCGGGACACCAGAGTGACATGATGATGTCACTCTGTCATCCCGTAGGAAAAATTTTTGTATAGGTATAGTAAGAAATCCCCAAACTTGCATTTCCTGATCTTGTGGCCAGATTCTCTTGTGATACAGAGTGGGTGGAATCTGCCTCTAATCCCTTTCCCCTTCTACCCATCCAGAAAATGAGAGGATAGGTCCCTGTGGGCATAGAGGTGTAGCAGTCTTCAATATTCTCTTCATAGCTCCAGTACAAGATGTATGTTGATGGTATGATCGGGTGTGGAGGGTGCTGTGATATTGCTCAACTAATGGGAAGTGCCTTGGCAACTTTTGCCACTTGATGGATGTTAAAGCAGCTCCTATGAGAACATAAACTTGATGCAGCAAAGAATCTGGCCCCAGTTATTTTAAGGAGAAGAAATGTTTGATCCTATTATTGAATTCCATTTATTTGTATGAATATTTCCAACAGACACTTTAACCTTGAGACTTACAACTTTTTGCCACCTTAGAACTTTCTTTGAAGTATGAAGTTAGCAAAATGGTTCAGTAAAGCCAGCCATTGTGTTGGAAAATATTTGTATAGGATCACTTACTCATCTTTTAAAACTGCACGTCCAAATGTTTTGGAGGTTGTTACTTTTGCTAAAGTAACAAAACACTGAAATCAGAGTAAAAGATGGCATTTTTCCAAGGTTTACTACATTCATATCAGGAAAAAGTTAATACATTTAAAATTTCCCATCATTTGTATTTGCTTCTGTGGACAACACATAATAAGGAAAGACAAAGGGGGCATTCAAAACTGAGAAGCTAAACAAACCACAGAAGACAAGGAGATGTGTGGCTCTTCCCTCCAGTGAAAGAGATGGAATTCCAAATTGGATACTTTAGCTGCCATGTAAGAATGTAAAACATGGGGGCTTCCTGGGAAACACTTCTGGTGTGAAGTCAGCATATGTTCTCCTTTTGCCCCATATTCTCCACGGTATCTTGGATCATTGTGTGCATCATACTGCTTTATCTTAGACCTCAGATTTCTCATCTGTTATATAAGCTGCATACTGGTGGAAGTCTTGTTGACTTCAATTTAGAATTAAGGGTGAATAATTACTCTTTCTGTGGGTAACATACGCTTAAGTTTAATGTACTAAAAAAATCTATCAAACTTTATTCTTTGCATACAAAATAATCTGCTTTTGTAAATGGATTACTGGAAAAGGTTTAGTTACAAAGTTCTAGAATGGACAGGGTTTCTTTAAAAGCTCACAGCTCAGGCTAAGTCATTTTTTATAGCGATCACTTACGTGGGTAAACACACCCTTTACCTTCAAATTGACTTGATACCGCACTTCCAAGGTGAAAGCCTTCTGCCTCAGTGTTCGGTAAAGGTTTACATTAATACTACTGCTGTATAGTGCCATATCTGGTCACTTTTAGGACCTATGAGAATTGTGTAATCAGACAGTTACTTGAAAGTATATTATTCTCCTTACCAGGTTTTCAGAGAAGCAGCCCAGTTATAAAATACGCAATTCAAATAACTAATTGCATAATTAATCCATTTTTTATCTTGCAAGCACTTAATTTTTTCCAAGCTTTCAATGCAAAGGCTCCTTTATGTCACTTTCATTTTTGTAAAACATTAATCACTGTTGCCAGTATAGTAAAAAACTTTTCGGTGAAGTGTTCAGGTTTGTTCTGAAATAGTGTATGGTAAAGAATGCCAGCTGTCAAAATTAAAAACACAACAAAACTATCAAAGCCTTTTGGTCTATTTCCTAATTAAGCCTAGTGTCTTATTTTAAAAAAAAGTTTAATTGGTTAACTCTGTAGAAGACTAGGCCAAGATGAGGATTCAAGCCAGCTATACCCTAGCAGTGTTACTAAACATAATCTTATAAATATCTAGCAAGTGTGTCAAGTTTCATCCCTTCTTTTCTACATTGACTGTTCCTTTAAATACTCTTCATAGGTGATATTTATGTGGCAAGTTGGAAGGCATCACAAATATTTTGATGTTAATTTGTTTGAATGCTGTTATAAAAATGTTATAGATATGTATTTAATAATTGGCTTGAATCAGAGGCAAACTTATCCTTGGCTTGATATGCTACACTGTAATATCGCTTCTTACTAACTTTAATTTTCAATTGATTTTGGGACATTCTAGAGAGGATGGGAGAAGCTTTTCTGAGAAACTGTGTCTGTCACCAAGAGAAACAGTCTAACCTTCTGTAGTTCATTGTCAGAAACCTGTATTAACAATATTTAATAATAGTCCCAGACCCTGCACTTCTGCTTTAAAAAGCAGGGAACTGGGCATGAGCTGGGACAGCTGATTCCCAGCTTGTGCTTGGTCTCCTGCTGCGCCTCTGCTTTTTAAATGTAGCAAGAGCCTACATCCCTATTTAATAGTACACAGAGCTTGCAGAAAACACCCAAAGTGGGCATTCCAGGCTTAGCTCTAGAGCAGTGTTTCTGAAAGTGCTCCGTGAAATCACTTTGAGAAACACATAAACAAACCGGGGCTGCCAGTTAATTTACTGGTGCCTCGGCCACAGAGCCTCACGGCTCCCATTGACTCCAACAAGAAAGCAATCCTTCATCTTGTTGATCAGATTAATCAGTTAGAATACCACAACAGACTGTGATTTTCAATTACCAATCTTCTGGCAGACATTGTTGCTCTATGTAATAATTTACACAGTAAGCATTTGTGTTTTAGTTGAAGCAGCCGGGCCCATACCGCTTCCTGCGCTTCCCCTTGGCTACAAAGGATGAAACTGAGCCAATGGGAGCCACGAGGCTCCGTGGCTGTGGCACTAGTAAATAAACAAACCGGGACGGCCAGTTAATGTGTTTCTCAAAGTGCTTTTGCGGAGCACTTTCAGAAACACTGCTCTAGAATATGTTCCTACTTGACTGCCTTGTGTTCCAGAATTTGAATTACTACAGGTTGAACTTTTCTAGCCTGGCACCTCGGGACCTGACTGGTGCCAAACCAGAGAATTTGCCCAACCACAGGAGCTTGTTGTTGTCTAGCAGCAGTACCAACACTTCTATTGCTTACTGGGCTCTTAGAAAATGTTTAGAGGTAAATTAGAGCTAAATAACAGCACAGAACACTGAGAGCTGGGACTGATGGCTTTAAACAAATTTTCTGGGACTGCAGGAAATTTGGCCATACCCATAAGTGGACATCTAGCTGAGAGGATCATGATGGATCACGGATGTTGCTGGGCCAGTGTGTGCCAGACTAGAGAGCTTCAACCAAAACACAAATGCTTACTGTGTAAGTTATTACATAGAGCAACAAAGTCTGCCAGCAGATTGGTAATTGAAAATCACAGTCTGTTGTGGTATTCTAACTGATGAATCTGATCAACAAGATGCAGGATTACTTTCTTGTATTATAACAAAATTGTTAAAATGTTTTCAATATCCTACCAAAGCAATACGATAAATATGTAAATGTATCTTGTCCAGGGAAAGCTTTTACATACATGATGGTCATAGTCTGAAAATTCTCACTTATTCTCAACGCCAACTTCTGTATACTTTAAGCTCAGTTCTTCAATTATTTACTGGAGACTTGAAAATTTTAAATTTAGTTTTTGTTTAATTTAAACTTCTGGCCTAAACCTGCACCATATTGTTGTCTTGTTCCTTAGTAATGCCTATGCTCTTGCTTTATCTTCTCATAGTAGTCTCCAAAACTTGTCTTCCTATGTAGGCTGTATATTTTTCTGGTTAACACTCTAGGGTAGTGGTTCCCAAACTTTTCGGCATCACGCCCCCTTTTTGAGGAACTGACCGGGGCAGCAAATCTTGATGGGGCGGGGGGGAGGCTGGGTCGCCTCGCGCCTCCCCTGGAATTTCTTCACTCCCCCCAGTTTGGGAACCCATGCTCTAGGGGCATTGTCAGGAACACTATAGTGAAGCTTGAATTGTTTGTATTTAAATATAATCATTTATCCTCTTTATTTTCTATGAAAACTATAGCATATCTTCCCTAAAATTACACCTTTTCCTTTTGAATACTGAATTTTCTGAACTATTACAAATGTATCTATGTTTAGGAATTAAAACTGAGGCCCTCTTATTTAGTCTGTCTACACTACAGAGGGGTTGTTGTTGTTTTTTGGAAAAACGGCCATTTTTCAAAAAAAAGTCACTTACATCCACATTGCAATCCTGTTCTTAAAAAAAAAAAAAAAACAACACACACAACAACACCACCACCCGAAGAACGGAGGGGTTTTTCTGACATTGGTAAACCTCTTTCTGTGAGGAAGAAGCCTTTTTTGAAAGAGTTCTTTCGGAAAAAGGCGTGTGTGAACGGGGAAAAGGGAGTTATTTCGAAAAGAGCAAAAAGCACAGGTGCCCTGGTGGCTACTCTATCCATCATAATCACAGCTTCAGTGCGAGTTAGTGGACATTTAGCATGCATGCTATCTTTCGAAAAAGCAAATTGCTTTTTCAGTGCGTTTTGGCAGTGTGGATGCTCTCTTTCGGAAGAAGGTTGTTTTTTTGGAAGAACTCTTCTGGAAAAGCTTCTTCTGAAAGAAGCCTGCAGTCTAGACGTAGACTTAGAAATTTAGTATACAGCACCAGATTTCAATAACACAATAAAACTCTTCAGTATCCATACAGTTAATATTTACTGATATCTTGTGGATAAGTGATATATGAATACTTATGAGTTTAAAATTAATGTTCATTTTACCCTGTTGTTTGAACTGAAAGCTTCTTGTTCAGCAGAGGCTGAAGAAATGAACTGTCCCCTTTCAAAATGGTTATTTCCTTTTCATTCCCTCTAATGTTTTCCATCTATTTGCATATTTTTTCCGTCCAGGTGAGGAATACATTTTTTTTAATGTGCATCAGAGCAAATATGAATGTGCACCATCAGGAGAAACAAAGAAACTAGCTGTAGGCATTCTGCTAATCAGTTGGGCAGCATTTGAATTTCTTGAGCGGTGGCACAAGCACACAGCTTACAAGAAACGGTATCTGTGACAAGGCAGAATTAAGATGTCCTTATTGTGCATTTCCAGTACATAGTATGTCTGGATTTCTTTGAGTTTTAATGTTAATTATAAATTTCCTGGTTTTATAACACTTGGTTTTGGAATAATTGAAATACTCATCGTAATGTATATTATCCCAATTAATTCATAGATTGCTAAAATATAGTTAATTTTTTTTCTGGGATGTTAGGTACTATTAGTGCTGTTCTGTTTTCTAAAGAATATCCCTTTGTTATCTATATCTCAGAGGAGTAGCCGTATTAGTCTGTAACTGAAAAAACAATGAGGAGTCCTATGGCACCTTAGACGAACAGATGTATTGGGCATAAACTTTCTTGGGTAAAACCCACTTCATCAGATTAACTGGAGTGTTAATGAGGCTAAACAAGTCGGGATGGATGTGGCTCATTCACATCAACTGGTCAAGAGATGTGAATATCAAGAAAGGGGAAATTGCCTTTGTATCAATCATGTTAGTGGATGTGCAGGTGAATGAGCCCCTGATCGTGTGGCTTATGTGGTTAGGTCCTATGATAGTGTTGCTTGTATAGATATGTGGACAGAGTTGGCAACAAGGTTTGTTGCAGGGATTGGTTCCTGGGTGTTTCTGTGGTGCATTGTGAGGCTACTGGTGAGTATTTGTTTCAGGTTGGGAGTGAAGGATCGTTTTTCAGAATAGGTTGTAGATTGTTAGTGATGGGCTAAAGAGATTTTTAGCTCGGACCTGTGGACTACCGGTGATAACCAGTGATATTCTGTTGTTTTTCTTTTGGGACCTCATCTGGCTCTTTCAATTTGTTTCTTCACTTCCCCATGTGTTCTTTACT